>CM035770.1:59353219-64353219 GCA_020466155.1 Pachypeltis micranthus | reverse complement strand
GCACAATATCGTATTTAACATAATCGGTTGAAACGTACCAACCTTATTAGGTCTAAAAGCACGCACACAATTGGGTCTAGTCCCGTGCACAACAGAGTTGATTGAGGTGCTCAATGTGGGGGAGACCGAGTAGCTCTGAATAATTACTTAAAAAGAGCTGTCAAATTTCTGCACTTTTGTTATTTCTAATGCCAGAGCGAGAAGGCATATGGGTTTTCGTATTATCTTTTTACTTTCCTTGGCTCTACAAAGTAGAAAGGAAAGTTATGTATTCGGCTGAAAAAAAAAAGTTGAGTTCTCTTCAGATCTTTACGTTTCAGACCCCCCTGAGTCCGAAAAACACTATTTGGGAAAATGGTCTGTGTATGTGTGTATGTGTGTCTGTGGACGAATTTTAGAGAGAACCACCGTACCAAATCCAATCAAACTTGATATCTCGCCCACAAGTTACCATGGGACGCCAAAATAAGGGTTTGAACAAAATCCACCGAACGTTAACTATAGTTATCCTAGTGATCAAAACACCAAATTTTTTTTTTCTCAAAAACGGCTCAAACGATTTCGATTAAATTGTTTATATTGATAGCTCTCAATAAGGCAACTATACCATAAAATTCCCATTCGTGGGAAAATGACGAGAGCAGCACAATAAATTATCAAAACTTTCGACGAAATCGATTTTAGCGCGGTTTATAGATAAAACAACCGTGCAATGATAATAATAATGATAAACGAGCAGCACAATAAAATCTGAACTGTAAGCGCTACCGCTCCTCCTGCCGTAAAGTGTCGTTTGACCAAGATTCAAATTAACTGAGTGATAAATGAATTGATTAAATAGAATTAGCCATGTACAAAGTGAATTGTTGTAGAGCTAAGGAAAGTTGTGTGTTGCAACGCACCAGATATTTCTGTTCTGTAATTGTAAAAATAATAATGACAATAAACATCTTTATTCATTCCTTCTCCAATGAAATTCGAGCAGGCTCGTATAGTGCCACCTGGTTTAATTCCTTGAGGGTCAGCACCACTGAGTAACCACCTTACTGCTCTCTTAACCCTCCCCCCCCATCAACTATCTGAAATGTTACTTTTCGTTCTTGAGTGAAACTTGGTTGGGAACCAATCTCTCAAAAGGTTATTATTAACACTTATAAATTCTAATTCAACTATAAAGAAAATAATGACAACGACGGTGCAAGTGATTACCTAAAATGAAACATGTAATGAATAGTGCGACGATTTCCACTTTCTTAAGAACTGTCATGACGTCAGACAGGACGTTTGTGGCAGGGGATTTGAATTCCAAGTTGATAGTCAGCATGAGAGCAGCACTGAGTACCTTCATGCCAGCGTACAAATAAAAGGCTGGCCTGAAATGAAAGGATCATTTGTTAGTCACTAAAAGAGTTAAAAAATCGTTAAAGAGAAAATTTGAACAGAAAGTTTGACATTAAAAGTAGTTACTGATATAGACCAAGAGGTAACTTGCACTGTTGGGGTAAATGTTGGGTGGAATTCATTTCATAGGATGAAATGACCTATCGATATATTTGCCTAAAGCAGTTGCTACTCTGGAAGATTATGCTTATACTGATTATGCAACAGTGAGCAGTAACCGAATGATTTGAGGGCTTTTCGCCAGTTAATAGCTTCACATACAAACGCCATTCAACAAGAAGAAGAAGATGACAGGGAGGCAGCTGTGGGCTGAAGGACCTAGCCAGAACTGCAGGACTAATGGCATTAGGCCCATGTCCTAACTCCGTTGGGGGGCCCGCTCAGTGCCCCAGCCGCCGATGGTACCCATTGCCTCACCTCCCTGGGTTTGGAGGAGGTGGGTGCCGGCTCAGGGATCGAACCAGAGTCCGCTGTTTGTATCCCTGCCTGGCTCGGGAGGCCTCACATTCTAACAGGCTTGGCCTCACATTCCAACAGGCTTGGCCACCCCGCCCCCAATGATTCACATTACACTGGCGTTTGTGGATCTTTGGGTCCCCGTGCAGTTAGAGATAGTCGTATGTTTCTCCTCTCTTCAAGAACAATTATAATGGACTATAATGCGGTTGTAGGTGTAGGTATTACATACCTGAAATCTGTGTAAAACTTGTCTCTGCTCGCGTAGTCGATGAGGTATCCTGACAGAGGAGAGCTGATCATACCACCGATAGTCGCGTATATTCGCTGCAAACCATAATCTGCCTTGTGCTCCCTGAGAATAGCGATCACTGCTCCTAAATATTAAGAAACAAAGGTGAGTTCATAGGTCCTTCACAATAGTCTCTGTTTGGTCCATATTTCAGAAACGTTCGACGTTCTGCTCACGTTCTTAGTGTAATAATAAAAGCGGAAGACAAATTGTACCTTCGAACATGGCAAAAGCAGTTCCGCCGATCATCCCAATGAACACCCGGATGACCAAGTAGAGCCAGAAGGTGAAACTGACGTCGAATTCCGTGACATGGTCGGCGTTGTTGCAAATCAGTTTCCTTGGAACAGTGACGAGACAGACGGGTTTGCAGCCTTCGAGGTGAAGAGTGGCGTCCACTTCCAAACCGTTGTCTTTGTTAGGAAGAGGTAAGTCCACAGCCATCTTCGTTTTTCCTTCCTGTTGGCAACAAATTATCAGATCCTCGGCGTACATTAAGTTGAGAGAAACGAAATGAGGCCACGAACGCTCAGTATTTTAAGCAGCGAAACGTTCGTTCCGTCGAGCGCCTTCTTGAATTTCAAGTTATTTACGTCGTGTTTTGTTCAGTCGGAAGGAAATCGACTGAGTAATTAATGATCGACTTTAAATTGTAAAACTTTTAGCAGGTCGTAAGTACGAAAAACGTATTTTAGGGGAAATACGTCTACAGTATTGAAAGCATTTGAAAACCACTCTGAGTTGAAAGTGACCACAATTCTGCGCGGCAGTGAAAGAGCTAGTACATCATAAAACTTTTCCTCAGCCCCCCACGCAAAATCCACAATAAGCTGCAAAGATCGTTACGTTTTTACTAGAAATTGTACGTGAGGGGGAAAATGCTGCGTAAAAATTATCCAGTGAGTTTAAGCCCTTTTTTCAAAAAACTTGAGAAAAAACATTCTTAATGTCGGTGTTCGAAATTTGTTTAAAATTTGCGGTTCGTGGAGTTTGTTGTTGTTTTTCTTTTTTTACTGTTGACTGCAACTTTATTTACCGCCTGCGGAATTCTCCCATTTTTCCGCGGATCTAGAATGTTCGGGATCTCGACATCACGAGGCGACTCCAGCATTTATTACTATCACCTGCTCGCGCTGTGCGCGGCCATAATCCATTCCGTATTTTAATCACTAACATTTTTTCGTTTTGTTGAAACGTCTCAACCGTTTTTTAGTTCGTAACTTACCGTGGTGGTTTGATTCAAACGCGTATCGGAGTTCGCGTTCGGTCGGCGGAATCCGCGACCCGTTCACGAGATTACGAACATTCGTGGTATCTGGAACTATATGTACCGTGGACATCCCAGTACGTCAGTGCCACAACGTTAATCCCCTTGTAAATAAATACAGTCCACTTTATATTCTGGAGTTTTGTTTTATTTATTCCCCAATATTAAACAGTCGGGATGATGACATTTAATGTGGTTTGGGATATATACCCGCCCAACACGTGATTAGGGAGATAGTTGTCTGAATCAAAATAGTCGAGTACTGATAAGTACAATGCAACGTTGTAATTTAATATAAATTGTCGCAACATTTTTCAGTTAAGCGTGAACAAACCCCACAAGGAAAAAGTAATCCTTTATGCCACTCAGTTAATGTACAGGGGAGTTACTGAAAAGAGTAACCACCTTGCTCAACCCATCCCAATCCAAGCCTCATTGGAACTACAGATCTATTACTTTACTCTAACCTGCCAGATCTGCATTAACTCCGGTTAGCTAGTGACACCTGAACCCTTCATAGGGACCACCAAGCGTCACTTGCGTAAGGAGCTTAGTAAGTGGCACAAGGGCTGCCCATTGGTGGCAGTCAAGGCATTAGACTCTCCAGGGAGGGCTAGCTAGAGAGAATAAGTATACGATTGGTATTGTCACGATCCACTAAGGTAGCACCTGACCAAATTTGGCTGGTCGGAGGTACAGAGCTGCTGACATTACGAGGTAGGGTTGAAGTCGGCGGAGCAGGTACTACGTACTCGCGAGGGCCTTTCCTGCAGCCGAATGAAGTTGCATCAATAGACCTTAAGGTGGGGGGCATGTTGAGAGGACACGAGGCTGCTCATGGACGCCACGCAATAAGCTCATTCGAGGTGGTAGCTGAGATTTTCCTTAGTTGCTATCAGTGAAACGAGCGGTGCGTAGCAACACACAACTTTCCACCACCCCCCAAGTTCGAACGAACACCAGCTAAATGTGCGGGCGCTATAGCTTCGTTCAACGCAATTCTGCGGAATTATTTATGGAGAACAAAATGTAGGGACTAGTTAGCTGAGAGTACTCCGTAAGTTTGATCGAAATCGTTAGAGCCGTTTTTGAGAAAATTGGAATACCGATAAATTAATATTCGACAAATCTCCTTTTCTAAGTTAACTTGGCATATATCTAAGTTCAAAAGATGGATACAGAAATAATTATGTAGAACGAAATGTTGGTATGGGTGACTAAAAGACACTGCATTAGGATTTATCACATCTGGTGTAGAAGTTACCCTGGAATTTAAAGAAATGTTCGAAAAAACGTTATTTTCGACACATTTTGATTTTTATCTCTGCTCAATAGACTTTCAGAGGAACATTTATCGAGAACAATATGTAGGTATTAACTATTCAAAAACATCCTGAGAGTTTGGTGAAAATCTTTGAAGTGGTTTTGCCAAAAAGCGTAAAAGACCTATTTTTGCTTCATATGCCTATATCTCCGTTCACCGTATTTTCATGGGAATATGTCTGAAGAAGAAAAGTTGGGTATTGATTAGAGGAAAATAATTTGAAAGTTTAATCAAAATCGTTAGAGCCGTTTTCGAGAAAAATGCAAAAAACCCCTAGCTAAAATTAATTCAAATCTGCTCTAATGTCCCCTTTTCTCCCATCTTACTGCACGATGACTTCACCTGTTATTTAACTTCACTCTTGTGCTTGAAAATTACGAAGTGCAGAGTTGTGTTATACGAAAAAGTATTTTTTACTTGCTCACGCCCAGGAGTAAGTACCACGCATACTGATCACAAGTGTCGATTACTGTCGTACAAACATAGAGGGTTACTTCGTTGTTCGGAAGGACCTCTTACTTCTGTCTTGTAGGGGGTTAGGCGTACAAGTATTCTGCTCACATCGCCTCGGGAAGAAATTCATCATTGAAGATAGTTCATTTGTACGTACACGTTACCCTCAGAGGTAATTCAAAATTGAGAGACGTCGATGTTTGATTGGACGCTACAAAGAGTTACAGTTAGACGTACATCGAAATTAATTGTTCCTCGTCGACGAGGAAATAGCCTGAAATCTTCCAAAGGAACGTAAATATATGGGAAAGGAAAACATGTAAATCTTACAGAGGAATGACCGCGGGACTGCCAATACTTCCAGCTCGTGAGATTCCCGAATTCAGGGCGGAGTTCCAAGACGGGGAAGTGGACGAACAGGTCGTCCGGAGTCGGGGGATTCCCCAATTTGACAGCGAGCTCCTTTCGCGGTGGAGCGTTGTCTCGAACGCCTTCTTTGTCCAAAAGCACCGTACAGTTGAGATTCTCCTCGTCACCACTGCACGACAACGAATATAGGCCTTTTGTGGGAAAGTAGTAGCGGGAAGGAGTCAACTGCCTCACCGAAGTAGCGAAATTGCCTGATAAAAGAGATATATATAATGAAATAACCGCAGAACGAACAGTATTATTTGTAAAGCAGCTCTTCTCCACCAACACAATAAACATGGGGACTTTTCTTTAGTTGAATGTAGAAGAACCTCGCCTTAGCGGAAAAACCATAAATAACATACTCCAAACCTCAAAAACGTTACATAAACCCATTTTTGCCCGGAGTTCCCATTTTGATCATCCGACTTGTTTGGGGTTGTTTCAACTTCTACGGAATAACAACAAACTTTGAACTTACTATCTAGTACGAGTCAACCCAATCATCACGTTTATCATTCATTTATGAGGTGAATATGAGTTGTGTTCCCAAATGGGAACACTAGGACCTGGGAACACTTGAATGAACCACCTCAGATGACCCCCCCCCTCCTCACCTTACTTCTCGTGACAACATCATAACAATAAATATTTCGCACAAAAAAGGTTGTTCTTTGTGACTTTTTTCATTTTTTATTTTTATTTATTTACTATTAATTTATTTATTACCTATCATCAGTTTATGCATAATTTTTTCAGAGTTTGGGCCGCAGAGGAATTTCTTGTAATACTGGAATCAGTTCATTGATGCTGATATTTTCATCGCACCCCCAGATGATGGAAATGACACCGAGGAAGACAGCGGAGACGAAGATGTTGGTGGCACTCACAATAATCTCTCTGGGAGACAGCTGACTGCACCAGCCGAACCGAGGATAAGACGGGTGGACGGTGTGAAAATTATTAGTAATGAGACTGACGAAGGAAAGAGGCGCATTCGAATTCTGCACTGATGTCACCGATGGTCCCATAATGAAAAGAAACAAATTCCGGTACCTCAGCCAGAAACCATTCAATGTTATAATAAATCGATGGGTGGTGTTGAGCTTATGGATCAAAATATTGCCGAATATAGAATTGCAATTCGTTCAACCAAATGTTGGTGGCCCATCTTTATTTACTGCATTGATGTTGCCGTGCAAAATTCGTGGCAATTATATAGGCGAAATACAGGCAGCCTTCCTCTTGACCACCTTGGGTTTCGATGGCAGACAGTAGAAACGTATTTGAAGAAATATGGAACCCCCCCTTATTCCGGTGGACGTCCAAAGTCTTCGAAAGAACTTTTGAAGAGATCTTTAGACACTCTCCGTTACGATGGGAACGGCCATTGGATATCTTCTCCAAAACAAGGAAGATGTGCAGTTTGTAAAAAAAAAATGCTAAAAAAATGTGTGAAAAGTGCAACTTGATTTTACATGAACGTTGTTTCAAAGATTACCATCTGTAGTTATTGGTAAATATTTTCAGTGTCAAACTTTTTATTTTGATGTGTTCACCTTGAAAATGTTTGTGCCATTAAATGTCATTTCCATGAATAATTCATTACTCTATTTTTACTTTCCGCTACCCGAAGGGAAGGAAAGTATAGTAATCGGCCCAAAAAAAAAAGTTGGGTTTTCTTCAGATCTTTACGTTTCAGACCCTACTGAGTCTAAAAAACCTAATTTCGGAGAGAGGTCCGTGTGTATGTCTGTGTGTGTGTGTGTCTGTAGTTCGATTTGCGGGAGAACGGCTGATCCGATTGAGCTGGTTCTTTTTTTGTTTTGTTCGTTATTTTTTGTAGACACCAAAATAAGGTTATGGACGATTTCGGCCGATGGGAAGGGGGGGTGGGGGACGAAAATGTACCAAAAACTAGGGTTTTTCGCATTTTTCTCAAAAACGGCTCTAACGATTTTGATTAAACTTTCAAATTATCTCCTACCAATCAATATCTAACTTTTCTTCTCTATACATATCTCCATGAAAATACGGTGAACGGAGATATAGGCCTATGAAGCAAAAATAGGTTTTTTACGCTTTTTGGCAAAACGACTCAAGCGATTTTCACCAAACTCACAGGATGTTTTTAAATAGTTTATACCTACATATTGTTCTCAATAAATGTTCCTCTGACACTCCATTGAACAGAGATAAAAATGAAAATGTGTCGAAAATAACGTTTTCGAACATTTCCGTAAATTCAGGGTAACTTCTGACCAGATGTGATAAATTCTAATGGAGTGTCTTTTAGTCACCCATACCAACATTTCATTCTCTATAATTATTTCTGTATATATATGTTGAACGGAGATATAAGCCAAGTTAACTCAGAAAAGGAGATTTGTCGAATATTGATTTATCGGAATTCCAATTTTCTCAAAAACGGCTCTAACGATTTCGATCAAACTTTCGGAGTACTTTCAACTAACGAGTCCCTACATTTAGTTCTGAATAAATGTTTCTGTAGAAATGCGTTGAACGAAGATATAGCACCCGCATATGTTGTTGGTGTTCGAACTTAAAGGGGTGGCGGAAAGTTGTGTGTTGCTACGCACCAGATATTTAAATTTAGTGAACATGGTGATTCTGGTGTTCCCAAAAGGGACACTGGAGAAATGCCGGCGTTCCTATATGGGAACAACAATTTTTTGAAAATCAATACATGAAAATGATCAAGAAGACATGTCATCAGACTCAGTAGGGCTAAATGGAACTATTTAAGTGGGTTTTTCAAAATTTACA
Organism: Pachypeltis micranthus; assembly: GCA_020466155.1. NCBI lineage: Eukaryota > Metazoa > Arthropoda > Insecta > Hemiptera > Miridae > Pachypeltis > Pachypeltis micranthus. Next base: position 64,344,831 of record CM035770.1, on the reverse strand, counting down.
GCTCAAAAAAAAATATCTGGTGCGTTGCAACACACAACTTTCCTTAGCTCTACGTCAATTCATTTTGTACATGGCCTTTGAACTCGGTCAAACAACACGTCACGGCAGCAGGAAACGGTAGCGCCTACAGTTCTGGAATTTATTGTGCTGCTCGTACTCATTCCAGGACCTTTATTGAGCAACTGGTACACAGAGAATTAATGAGGTTGTAAACACGGATTTTTTGAAGGAGGATAGTAATCACTTTTGCAGAGTTATTGGGTAAAAACGTTTAAAACTGGTAGTAAGCGAAATGGCAGTAGTTGAAAATCAGGAATTTCTGGAGTGACCCCCATGTATCTCATGAGCGATTTTAAACACTCACCCTATAGGTATTGGATTGGACTACAACACGACTTTTTTTTAAACATTCTAGTAACATTCCAGCGGAGTTTAAAAAGAAAAACCGCGGCAAAAACGCTTTTCGTCGAAAATGTTGATAATTTATTGTGCTGCTCTCGTCATTTTCCCACGGATGAGAATTTTATGGTATAATTATCCTATTATGAGCTACCAGTATAACAAATTTAATCAAAATCGTTAGAGCCGTTTTTGAGAAAAAAAATATTTGGTGTTGTGATCACTATGATAACTATAGGTAACTTTCGGTGGATTTTGCTCATACCCTTATTTTTGCGTCCCATGGTAACCTGTAGGCTAGACATCAAGTTTCGACTGATTTGGTACGGTTGTTTTATCTATAAACCGCGCTAAAATCGATTTCGTCGAAAGTTTTGATAATTTATTGTGCTGCTCTCGTCATTTTCCCACGAATGGGAATTTTATGGTATAGTTGCCATATTGGGAGCTACCATTATAAAAAATTTATCTAAAATCGTTAGAGCTGTTTTTCAGAAAAAAAATATTTGTTGTTTTGATCACTATGATAACTATAGTTAACTTTCGGTGGATTTTGTTCAAACCCTTATTTTGGCGCCCCATGGTAACCTGCAGGCTAGATATCAAGTTTAAGTGGATTTGATACGGTCGTTTTCTCTAAAAATCGTTCACAGACACACATACACACACACAGACCATTTTCCCAAATTGTGTTTTTCGGACTCAGGGGGGTCTGACACGTAAAGATCTGAAGAGAACTCTAAAACTTTTTTTTTCAGCCGATTACATAACTTTCCTTTCTACTTCGTAGAGCCAAGGAAAGTAAAAATCGGTCAAAAATGGGTTAACACTAAAAGACCACAGAACATTTCAGATGAAACTTTGGTATGAAAATTTATCTTACATGGGTAGTTGACATTTTCAATAACCTACCGATGGCAGATCAATTGTCCGAAGACAAATTTAAAATTAAAATAAAGGAACGCTTCTCGGGAAAAGAAAAGTGGGTAGTTTAGACAGGTAAGTTTAACTGTTAATTTGTGATAATAAATGGTACGGTTAAGCTGACTTTGAGGTATAACATTAATTTAATCAATGGAATTGGTGTGACTTTTAGCACGAAGTATTTATCGTCATCGTATTCATCTTCATTTTATTGATAAAACGCTTTTTTTTAAATTCCTCAATAACTCTCAAGAGGTAAAACGTTTCAAGAAACGGGTTTAATTTATGACCCCTCCCCCTCCGCTCGGTCGGTCACTATTTCCGTGGGCTTTTCGGCCGCTCTGAGTTATGGTGTTAAGGAATAACCGAGCTCACCCTTGTTGTGCATGATCTTCTTGTTTCGAACGTCGTGGTTGACGGGGGTGACGTAAAGCGGTAGGTCAGTAGGTCCAAGGATGTACGTGTAAGTGTCGGTACCGTTAGAGTCTTGAATCTTGACTCGATAGCTCCTGACTCGTAGGATCGCTTCAGTCTCTTCTTCCGCCGTCTTCGGTCCTTTCTCCTGAAAACTCAACCATCATTCGAATACTAATAACCTTCAATGAATCGAATTACACTACAACTTGGGTGAGCGACCAAATAATGACAGTTTCGTCAATATTCCGCTCATAGTACGACGAGTTGATGGGCGGGAAAATGTAGTAACAAGTTCGGCAATATTCGTTACATTAAATTATTTCTTGTTAAGTCAACAGCAAAGCTACTTCGCTCGATAATTCGTGAAGTATAGAAATTCTTGTTTGTGAGTTGGTCCAAACGGAAGTGTCGCCACAGCAGCAGTACCCATCATACGCACGTGGGCACCTGCTGATCTGAGTTTTACGCCAATTGATAGTTGAGGCAATTTGTCGGGAGTTTCACTTTTAAGGGACTACAAATGGAAGCAAAATTAAGTCAGAAAACTACGGAATCTCAGCGTTCTCCGGTTCTTCAGCGCCAGTCAGTTTTTCAGGACAGTGAATTTACAACCTGTCAGACGTCGAGCGGTCCTAGAAACCCGGCTGCCACAAATACGCGGAAATCTCGCGCAAGAGGAGCGTGAGGAAGATCAAATTCCACTCGGGGACTATCCTAATCTACTTCAGTCCCCAACTTATTCATGAGTTCAACGTTTTAGGTGATGGTATTGAACTAGTTAGTACCAACAGTCCTCAAAGATCAGACCTCCAGTCTCCGTCGCCAACGACTGAACGCGTACCTTTTGGTAACAACGGAAAAGTTAAGGTGACGGCCATCGAGACTCAACCTGGCCAGCTTTGCTAAAGTGGGCAACCTCGTAGGTACTGTGAAACCTGGTTAATAGTGTTACCAAAGTGTAACTTCAACTGTTTATTTGTTTGTTTTTTTCTTTAAATACAACGGTGGATGCAGGCGATACCTTCACTGCAGCCACAAACGGGCCTATTGTAAGGGCGTCCATGATCCTCAGATCATGGAGGGGGGCACCACCTCTAGGCCCCACGGCACTGGTCTCACATCGTGTGACGTCATCCGCAAGTTCTGCATTTGCCACCTCTTCGGGCTGAAGAAAGGGCCTCCCAAACACAGAACGGCGCCATGAGTCCATGAGTCCATCGCATACGCACAGCACATGCTCTGCCGTCTCTAGCCATACCTCGCAGAACCTGCATACCTGTACCTCGCACTTGCCAATATTTGCAAGGTGGTACCTCAGCGGACAGTGACCTGTGAACAGGCCACATATGATCCTCATATCCTTCCTCCCCAGTGCAAGCCCCTCCTTGGACCTCTCTCTGTAGAGCCGGATGAAGAGTTTTGACTGTCTAAGGCTAGGCAGCCCTGCACCGGTCCTCCCATTTGCCAACCTCTCTACGTAGGTGGCTCCTGGTAGTCCCAACAAAGGGCTCAGGCCCAATAGGGGTTTGCCCCGATCCCTTCATAGCCAATTTATCAGCCCGTTCGTTTCCCTCTATACCCTGATGCCCTGGCACCAAACACAGTGTTACACTGTTGTCCTCAGCCAGGGCCTTCAGTCCAGTCAGACACTCCCACACCTGCCATGATGTAAGACAGTATGAGGCTAAGGCCTTGAGAGTGGCCTGACTGTCCACCATTATGTAGATTCTCTGCCGCTTCAGTCCCCTCTGCAGCAGCCGCTGCACACAGACTGTCACTGCAGCCACCTCTGCCTGGAACACTGTGGACAGCCACCCCAATGGGATCGCTGCCCTGACTCTCAGCCCAAAGATGCCTGCCCCTGCAAGGCCACCCTGCACCGAGCCATCAGTGTAGTATACCAGGGCCCCAGCTTCGAAAGTGGGAGCTCCCCCTTCCCACCTGGATCGCTCATGAATGAGTATCCGAAAGGGTAGCACGAAGTTAAACCTCGCGGCCATTGAGTCTACCACATGCAGTTCGGCTCCCCCCCCCCACCTTCACCTTGTCAAGGATCAAGTGACAGGAACTCCTCCTCCCACAACAACGTAACAACGGAAAAGTTAAGGTGACGGCCATCGAGACTCAACCTGGCCAGCTTTGCTAAAGTGGGCAACCTCGTAGGTACAGTGAAACCTGGTTAATAGTGTTACCAAAGCGTAACTTCAAGTGTTAAGTGGATACGCGTTTCTTGAAAAGGATTTCGTTGCGCAAATTCAGCTGTCTCGTAAACAGTCGGGTATTCGCTGATTATCCTGCTCCGAAGAAACAAAACTTTGATTAGGAGGATTTCTAGAGGTGATTGCATCTGACATTCCTATCCTCAGGAGACCACCTCAGTAGGGTACGTAAATATGAAGTAAAAGCACGTACGAGGGACTTTGCTACGACCACACGTACCATCTGTCGGAACGCACGCCTTCGCAGTTCAGACCAGATCAAAAACAAGTTATTCAAATTTCTTCCATGAACGTGTCCCATAGTCCTTTCCCTTCAAAGACATACAGCTCCGTGTCTCCTGGTCGTATAGGCTCAAGGAACCTGCTTTCTATCTCATTCTCGTCGAATAATTATTTGTACCGAGTTTGTAACTTCATCAGTACAAAACGAACCTTAGCTGGCCCGTCGTGCGTTGTCCAGCCTCATGTATTGTATTTCTCCTCTAATATAAACAATATTTTAATATTGAATGTATGTGTACCGATAAGTACGAGCCACGTGGCATAGATAGTTTTAGGTGGAGAGGATTACGTAATAGAAACGTTACTCGTGAATCGATTAAAGTAATTGTCGTTATTATTACGTTGTTAACTCCTTCCTGGAAGGATTAATTGTCTATTTCTCATTTATATCACTTTAATTCGACAATTCTAACTGTAATTTAACTATTTTTTGCTTTTTCATTTACGAATCGCCTTTTCTTCTCGATTTATTCGCCAAGCCCTTGACGACGTATTACGGTTGAAGTAATTTTCAACTGACTGCTCATTATCCTTCAAAAGCTTCCACATTGTACAATGCTCCAATTATTCTCAGTCTTCTCAGGAGGCTTCAGTGAGAAACTGTCATGCAGCGTCATTGTTCTTCATTGTGTGCTAAGATGTCTCTTAATATTTTCGTTTTAGATACCTCCTCGCCACTCATGCATCCTTGTCATCAGTGGTGTTCATTGTTAAGGTTTTTTTTCTCGAATTTTCAATGTTTGCTGATAGCGATTGGAAATCTGCAAACGTCCCGTACGTTTTGTACAAGTATCCTATTGTTCCAGGAACTATTCTGAATTCCTGAAGTCAACCCAAATAGAATCACTTAAATACCTGCATCGAACACTTTGTTTTGTGCCTTAGCCCAGTGGCATTTGGTCGTCAGGCACTCAATCATCAACGTTAGATGTTTTACTTGTTTGGATGTTGTTTCTCCAAATGATGAACGGAGCTCAGAACGAATGGGTTCTTGATTCACATTAATCTCGCCTTCTGCGCACACTCTACCATATCTCTTCTTCATTCCTTTTTTATATGTCTGTTAACTGTGCTATTGGGCGCTGACGGCCTGACTACAAATAAATTACAGTTACGGTCAAAGCTATCGATAGTTTGTTATGCTCGCTAATTGCCCCACGGCCTGTATTTCCTCACCCCTGGACACTTCATTATCCTCCACTCCCCTCCAGCACCAGCCAACCATCGGATGACCAACCAGATTGTCCTTCCAGCCCCCCTTTCCAGAACCCCGTGCCCTCTAATGGCGACAGCCCTCCACCTCCTCCCCTCCCACGAGTGCAACCTCTAGCTCCGAACATTGACCCTCCTTGCCACAGCTTCTTACCTTCACTCTCCTCTGACCCCACACTAGACCAACCTGGGATGTTGGTACGTGCCCGGTATCTTCTTTCTGAAAGCATTGACAGTCAGAGTACTTGACCTCCCTTCTGGTACGCTCAAAATGAAACCGTGTGCAGGGTCCCCAGCATCACTAGGGACAACTTAGTTCTCCCACAGAGTGGCAGCTTGGGCGGATTGAGCATCTTTAGCAAGATGGTACTGGCATCTCTCGAGATACTAGGCCCCTCCGGAAGCTCTGCCCCCTGCCCACTCAGTAACCCTCCCTCTATGGTTTGCACCGGGGGGATACTATTCGCCATTTGGTCAGTTGGCATGCCGTTTGGTCTTGGAGGTGTCCCAGTTGGGGCTCCTAACTGACCCTTCCTTCGAGGTGGTAGCCGCCCTGACACTTATCATGCTAACAAAGGGACTAGTTCTATTTGCGAGCCCAACTACGCATTTTTCCCTATTTCCTCCAAAATATTCCGACGGTTTTGTCCCCCCCCCCCCCCGGTAACGACTTCAAAAATTACAGTTACTTATGGTCAAAGCTATCGATATTTTGTAACACACGCTAATCGCCCCGTTAAAATAGAATTCTAAATAAATAAAAGAGACTTCATAAATTTGAGCATGCAACGAGCATACTAGAGAAGAGATGTGATTGTGATCCTTACATAAGGTTGGAACGAGTCAGGCACCCGGTTGCAGGCGGCTCCGCACGTTTCCAGCATCATGTACGTTGGAATCGAGGTGTTCATATTCTTGAGGCAGGGATACGGTTCAGCAACCATCAGGTCGATCACAGCTGTAAAAAGCGACGCTCAAGTTTACTACAAACCAGATATTTCAATAAGCAACATGAAGAATGCGAAATAATAAGCCCAAGAAGTATTTGACAATATAATTACGAACCTTCCTTTACCTTAAGTGAACATATTCAGGCGTAATGTATTTAGATACATTTATCAACATTAGTAACACACGGAACTAATTGAAAACTCAACCAACGACATATCTGAAGGTGAGGGTTTCACGTGACAAGCTGGGGAATACCTTCAACATAAGGATGGCGTATCGATAATGCCCTAACCAGCCCTATTCATGAAAATGTTCTGTGAGTATCAACACGCTTGCCAGAAGATGGCTACAGCTTGCAGATTACCGTGGGACGACAAAACGACCAAATTAGGGCATGAGCCAAGTCGGCCTAAAACAAACTATAGTTATCACAGCGATCAAAACACCAAATATTGTTTTCTCAAAAACGGCAGTAATTATTTTGATTAATTTTTTTGTATAGGCAGCTCAATATGACGCAATAATACCTTGAAATTCTCAGTTGTGGGAAAATGAGACGAGAGCGGCAAAATAAATTATCAAACATTTCGACGGAAATCGATTTTAGCGCAGCTTTTTACTTTCCTTGGCTCTACGAAGTAGGAAGAAAAGTTATGTAATCGGCTGAAAAACAAATTTTGAGTTTTCTTCAGATCTTTACGTTTCAGACCCTCCTGAGTCCGAAAAACACTATTTGGGAAAATGGTCTGTGTGCGTGTCTGTGAACGATTTTTAGAGAAAACCACCGTATCAAATCCACTCAAACTTGATATCTATCCCGCAAGTTACCATGGGACGCCAAAATAATGTTATGAACAAAATCCATCGAAATTTAACTATAGTTATCATAGTGATCAATACTCCAAATATTTGTTTTTCTCAAAAACGGCTCTAACGATTTTGATTAAATTTTTTATATTGGTAGCTCTTAATACGATAATTATACCATAAAATTCCCATTTGGGGGAAAATGACGAGAGCAGCACAATAAATTATCAAAGTTTTCGACGAAATCGATTTTGGCGCGGTTTTTAGAGAAAACAACCGAACCAAATCAGCTGAAACTTGATGTCTAGCCTACAAATTACCATGGGACGCAAAAATAAGGGTATGGGCAAAATCCACCGAAAGTTAACTATAGTTATCATAGTGATCAAAACTCCAAATATTTGTTTTTCTCAAAAACGGCTGTAACGATTTTGATTAAACTTTTTATATAGGTAGCTCTTAATAAGATAATTATACCATAAAATTCCCATTCTTGGGAAAATTGTACGAGAGCAGCACAATAAATTATCAGAATTGTCGACGAAAAGCGTTTTTAGCGCAGTTTTTTCCTTATAAATTCCGCTGGAATTTTAGCAGAATGTTAAAAAAAATTAGTATTGTAGTCCAATCCAATACCTAAAGGGTGAGTGTTTAAAAACGCTCAGGAGATACATGGGGGTCACTCCAGAAATCCTTAATTTCGACTACTGCCGTTTCGCTTACTACCAGTTCTAAACTTTTTACCCAATAACTCTGCAAAAGTAATTACTATCCTTCTTCAAAAAATTTCTGTTTACAGCCTCATTAATTATCTGTGAACCAGTTGCTCAATAATGGCCCTGCAATGAATACGAGCAGCACAATAAAATCTGAACTGTAAGCGCTACCAGCGCTGCTCCTCCTGCCGTAAAGTGTCGTTTGACCAAGTTCAAATTAACCGAGTGATAAATGAATTGATTAAATAGAATTAGCCATGTACAAAGTGAATTGTTGTAGAGCTAAGGAAAGTTGTGTGTTGCAACGCACCAGATATTTCTAGTATAAACTCCGCCTAAATGTTACTAGAATCTTCAGAAAAATAGATAAACACGATGGACATTTGATAACGCTCACAAGATACTAAGAGCTACTTCAGAAATTACGGAATCACTACCCCCGCCGTTTTACTCACCACCTCGACAAAATCGTGTTTACAGCCTAATTAATTCTTCCTGTACCAATTTCTCAATGATGTTCAGACATTAGTACAAGTATCGCAATAAATTTCGGAACTGTACGCGCTATCGATTGCCGACTCCGTGAAGTGATGTTTTACCACGTTCAAAAGCCACGGAAACCAGTGAATGTACGTTGCTATGGGAAATGTGAGATGCGGCGCACCTGACATTCACTTTCCTTCGCCCTGCGAGATAGAAAGGAATTTAATCGGCGGAATAAACATTTTTTTGTACTGAATCCTGCTCAAACGATAGTAGCACGCTCAGAAACAAAACTTCCACACGGCGGATATTTCAAAACGCATAAAATACTTGTGAGCAACCACAAAAATGTCGGAATTCACACACTATCATTCCACACTGTTCCTAGAAAAACATCATTTTGATAGTCTTGTCAATACTCTGAACACTGATTGCTCAGTAATTGTCGTGACATGAGACGGGGCACCTCGATGAACTCTAGAACATGAAGCGCAACCACTTTCCACGTAAAACGTCAAGTTGTGTATTCTTGAGCTCAAATAAACTGAGTTAAAAATTGAGTGGTTAAGTAGCTAAAGCCATGCAAATCAGTGAATGTAGGGAAAGTCGTGTAATGTGCCACGCCAGATATTTTTGTGCGCTTTCCCTCAGAAAACACAACACTAGGCCCTTTTAAAATGAGTAATGTTTGATGTAAGGCAACCAGTAGTCATAAACCTTTACTAGTGTCATTCCTTTTTGAACTCTTGACTATTTATATTATCGGTGACCACGAAGTGCCTGCCGATGAATGTAGACCGTATAATATTGATCACTACTGTTGATAATCGACAACCAAATATCGATGTATCGGAAATATACTCGATTACTATTTTTAGTTTGACTTTGATTTAATAATATTCGGAGGATTACTTCGGGCTGTGATGCCGTCGGGATACGATAATAGTGATTCAGAAGATGGAAGTCACTGAAGCGAGCACTTACCCTCTTTCTCAGTCTCTCTCTCTCTCTCTCTCTCTCTCTCCACAGTTTGGCGATCATTTGGAACCAACTGGTGAAATCAGAATTGAGAAACTCTCACCACCCTCTTAGAAAAGGTGCCAGGGCAGGAGACAATAAATAGTTACACAACCCGAGTCTCACGGCCACCCTCGGCCTATACAACCGTGAAGAACAAAATTGACGTCCCTTAACTTGTGTATGGACGGCTATCGATAACCGAAGCGAATGAGCAAATGAATCACGACTTCCATCTAAGAAGCTTCACGCACATGGATCTTCGTCCTTATTTTCTACTCTCCTTTCGGAGGTACAGCATAAGAAAACTGCCGCGATTCAGTTTCAACTCGAACGCTTGTTTTCTCAAAATTCATCAGAAACAACTAAAATGAGTACCAAGCAAGGAAGGCAGCGTAGCACGTGTACACCTGGTGAGGATGGAATGGGTTTTGAATGTAAGCCAAATATAATAGAAAATTTTGTTACGAACAAAAGCTGCAGTCTAAGTTGCATATTATAGTTAAGAGCTTGCTGAGTGGTGTATTGCACCAGTGACCCACGTGAAAAATGTCGATAGCCTACATTTCTTATGGCATAGATCGGCTAAGCAATGGATTTCAGACTCCAATCCATCTATGCGAATCTTTTAGAAGAAGAGACGATCAAGTTTTCAAGTCCTTTCTTTCTTGTCTAACGTTTAGGCAACCCACCCCATGCAAACGAAATTGTGCCAATGCCTTTCATCGTGATATCAACCTCAATCTCCTCAGATCAATCTAAAGCTTCAAGATGTGAATGAATAGTTGTACGCAGTTTTGTATAAAATACTGCAAAACTTCTTCTTAGACTACTTCAGACCTGTGCGTCACTCTAGGTCCCACTCCGAGATCGCATAATTACTGATAGGCAACGTGTAAGGTTTGTGGAACTACTGCACCACCTCCGAACTTATTAGGGAGTGCAGAAACTCTTTAGACAGCTCTATTAGGGTTAATGTTTTCGGAATTCCTGGGCATAAATGATCACTGGCCAGACTCGGCTCGTCTACTGTACCTATAGAGCCCCTGCCTTTGTTGGGCATCTGCGCCACCTGTCAAAAGACACGCCCTGAGGGCGCACCAGACTGCGTGGATTGCTGCGGGATTGAAGCACTCCAAGTGCACTCAGGACACAAGTAAAGCATTGAAGTTTGACGTTGTCGCGTGTTGGTTACGTGACCCAAGCAGGTTTGCGCCCGAAGATCTATCGTACACCAGCCGCTGGATTAGTTTAAACTCAACCATTGTGAAAAGTCAGCCATTCATTTGATGTAAAAATAATGACTTACTGTTGTCGGTGGTGAGCTCTAAAATGCTGTTGCTGGGATAGGAGATGGTAACACGCCCAACAGGGACAAGCAGTAGGAGTAGCGATGCGAGGCCTCCCATTGCACTAAAAAACGCTAAAATTACCTGCAACGTGAAAAAATGCATTAATAACTATTAGTAGAGAGCATTCGGTTTTGCTCAATCTTGAACGTGACTGGGTGCCTAAAATTGTGTGTTACACAAGAAAATGAAGACCTGCGCCACATGGGGTTTAAATGGAGTTGTAAGAGCATCTCTATACTGAGGAGTATAGAGTATAGCAAGGTATCTTTAGATTTAGTTAGATATAGTCGTTGGGCGCACAATGGGGGGAGCTTGAATCTGAGAAATAAATAGACGGGGTAAGTATGAGTGAGGGCTGTATGACAGAATACCATCATCAGTTTGAGTGTGAATATATAAACGTGAACAAGGGACTCTACATACACGTGAACTACGTTTTGAGACATTAAGTGGAGAGAGAGTTGACTAGTGAATAGCGCGAGCTGAGAGGCGAATCGTTGGGAGAACTGGGAGATGGGTGACTTGGAAGGAGCTGTCTATTAAGGAGTGAACAGTAAAAAGAGGGGTACTAAAAGGATAGTTTTTGGAAAGTCCAGGAAAACCGTTGTCACTTGTATATTACTGAGGAGTGGGACTACCCACTGGTACAAACAAAGGGGGTCAAGCGCGGATGTTCTGAGGCTTTAAAACCCCAGCTAATTCGGCCTGCCGAACAATAGTTATATGTGTCTATATCTTTTACAGCAAATTAACTACTGCCACCTAACCCCTCATCAATTCATCACATTTGCCTCTACAGCCTCCTGTCGTTGAGATTAACTGTAACTTGAACAGCCCAAATGCCGATTAGCCTTATGCAGAGTGTTTTCTTGAATATCATTGCTTACTCTCAAGAACGCCCCTCTTATGCCAGTAAAATCCAACAAAAATGTTCTTAGGACCAGGTCTCCACTCTAATGGTTCAATATGCTCCTGAAATCTGTGCGGCATTCTGGGAATTTAGGTTAGTACTTGGTCTCATACCCTCCACCGCACACAGCAGCATTCTGCTACTGCTGTTGATCGAGAAAAGGCGTGCGGCTGGTCAGGCGACTGACCTTGTAACAGGCTTGAAGCCACCCCTTTGTCAAGCTGTAGATAAATAAGGCATCTGAGATGGGTGGTTGTTTAGACGGCGAGTGTTAACTTGAGTAATCAAGGCATACATCGATACCTGCATTATTGAGAGATTGCCGCCACCAAATTCGATGCACAACTCTAATTTATCAGTATTTGATGGAAGTTAATGTTTTGATGGCTTCTATATTTTTTCCAGAACAGTTCGGAGAAGAAAAAATGACCCGTCAGTTCTGAACAAAACGTAACCTTGAGAAGTGCGACAGAGCCCATTTTAGAAGCAAGTGGTTCCTATTGTCAGGGGCCAACAAACACCCGAGTTCTGACGTGTTAGTTGGGAGTCCATTCATCTTCTAAGCAATCAATGAGAATTCGAAACCGCACCCAGCATTCAACCGGTGCCCCCCCCCCCTCCCATACCACACTCAGGACGTCCTGTCTGAGCGGCTGCCGACGGTAAAATGTTAGAGCGATCCCGTTCGGTCGATAATTCGCTTGAAATCTTATCTTTAATTTTATTGAGTGGGGATTCGATGCTCACCTTAAAATTACCTATTTTGTCTGCTATAACGCCCGCTATGGGAGGCATGATGATGGCGACAATCGGCGTCACCGCAGACATAATCGCTGTCTCTTCTACGTTTATCCCGAGCTCCCTCATGTGAATGGTTAAATACGGATACAATACGTAGATAGCTGAAACATAAAGAAACACAACTTTTAAAACAACTGGAATGACATACATTCAGCACGTACGGACATTGAACCCTTGAAAATCACGACTGTTTCACTGTTAATAAATAGTTCATTGTTCGACTGTGAACCATCTTTCCTTTATAAAATGAGATGTAAAACAACGAATTGAATTTGAGCTTCACAAGCTTCGTCAAAGTAAAATCACTATTCACTTATTCACTCGCCACATTATTGAAGACGGAATTCTTGTAGTAGCGGACAACAGTCAGAGCGCGACCCACTCACCTTTTCCAGTAAATGGAACTTCTACAGAAACTCGCAGCCGATTTAATAGACTAAGGGCAGTGATCGGGAGAAAGGAGTCGGTCTAACACGTTTGAACTCAGCAGTCAAGTTCACGGTCGGTTTCAAAAAAGTGGTAAAAGAGATATGTAAACAATTAAGAGAAATATGTTGAAGCTCGGCCAACAAACGGTTTCCCTGATGGACAAATGTCAGCTAGAGCTGTAGAGATCGAGTCCCGCACTTTTGAATACTTTGAGTGCGTGTGTTGAGATAAACGTTGTATTGTCTGTTCCATGAGCAGGTAATGAAGATATCCGCCAAACTGTGTGCGGTGGGGAGGGAGGGGGAGGTTCCATACATCTTTTTACTTTCCTTGGCTCTACGAAGTAGGAAGGAAAGTTATGTAATCGGCTGAAAAAATAATTTTGAGTTCTCTTCAAATCTTTACGTTTCAGACCCCCCTGAGTCCGAAAAACACTATTTGGGAAAATGGTCTGTGTGTCTGTGAACGATTTTTAGAGAGAACCATCGTACCAAATCCACTCAAACTTGATATCTCGCCCACAGGTTACCATGGAACGCCAAAATGAGGGTTTGAACAAAATCCATCGAAAGTTAACTATAGTTATCATAGTGATCAAAACACCAAATATTTTTTTTCTAAAAAACGGCTCCAACGATTTTGATTAAATATTTTCTATTGATAGCTCCCAATATGGCAACTATACCTAAAAATTCTCATTTGTGGGAAAATGACGAGAGCAGCACAATAAATTACCCAAACTTTCGACGAAATCCATTTTAACGCGGTTTTTAGAGGAAACAACCGCACCAAATCAGCTGAAACTTGCTGTCTAGCCCGCAGGTTACCATGGAACGCAAAAATAAGGGTATGGGCAAAATCCATCGAAAGTTAAGTATAGTTATCATAGTGATCAAAACACCAAATTTTTTCCTCAAAAACTGCTCTAACGATTTTGATTACATTTTTTATATTGAAAGGTCTCAATAAGGCAATTATACCATAAAATTCCCATTCGTGGGAAAATGACGAGAGCAGCACAATAAATTATCAAAATTTTCGACGAAAAGCGTTTTTAGTGCAGTTTTTTCCTTATAAACTCCGCTGGAATTTTCGTAGAATGTTAAAAAACATTGGTATTGTAGCCCAATCCAATACCTAAAGGGTGAGTGTTTAGAAACGCTCATGAGAAACATAGGGGTCACTCCAGAAATTCCTGAATTTCAACTACCGCCATTTCGCTTACTACCAGTTCTCAAAGTTTCTTCAAAAAATTCTTGTTTACAGCCTCATTAATTATCTGTGTACCAATTGCTCAATAATGGTCCTGCAATGAGTACGAACAGCACAATAAATTCCGGAACTGTAAGCGCTACCGCTTTCTGCTGCCGTAAAGCGTTGTTTGACCAAGTTCAAATTAACTGAGTGATAAATGAATTGATTAAATAGAATTAGCCATGTACAAAGTGAATTGTTGTAGAGCTAAGGAAAGTTGTGTGTTGCAACGCACCAGATATTTTCAGGACTATTTGCCCTAAAAAGTAAGTACTGTAAGTATGCTTTCGTCTGTGTAGTTAACTTAGTGCTCTGTGGAATTAATATAATGAACTCAGATGACTGTGTTTAAGATGCGACTGATGCTATACCTAGGCTTGAGAAGAGTTGATAATCTGATTCGAGTCATAACCTTAGCTGTGCTGGATAAGGATAACACCATCTAACAAGGGAAGGTGTAGAGCGACGATGCTGTTTACGGGGTTATGGGATCGCCAGTACAGTCCACGCCCGAGGCATTAAGTGCTGGTCCAACTTACAAGAGAGACGTAGCGATGGCACTGGAATTCACTTTAATAGCAGATTTCGCTACGTTGTTCTGTCTGGCAGGGAAAAGAGCCCCAGGTTGCCATATTGCATGTATGAGCATTAAACCTAGTCTGACAAGACACATGTACCTACATATACACTTACAGGTCGCATATATCACCATGGTATTTACCCCTTGGGGCAGCAGTGAAGTATAACCGACCTAATGAGCATTCAGGGTAATTCCATCCATTTCAATCCTCTAACGCTCACGCTTCGCGGAAAACAATAGCCTATGCTTTTGTTTACACAGTAAAGTGAAAGATTGACAGGCGCAGGCCGTCCATAGAACCTGTTTTCGCTGCAATTCATGAGAGAAAGCCACCAAAAAACCTCTGGGCTCCCAGTTCATGGAAAACCTACCAAGTTGCTTGCTTACCTTGCGATACGAATACAGCAGCTAGGAGTTCCGACTTCCGCGGAAATCTCAGGCGAGACTCGCGACTTCCTTATGGTTCAGTTCATAACTAATGGAAATTTCTATGCGTTTATTAGACATGTGACGAGATAATCGACGCGGAAATACGATAGGGACCTCTCAGACGACTGGCGATGGCACAACACGAAGAAAGGCGCTTGAAATGTTGACGGCCTTGCAAGGTCAGGGCACCTCTTCGCGATCTTAATGCAGCTATCAAGAATTCTTTGAAGAGCTCGAAAATGTCGTCTGTTTCTAAAACATCTTGTTGATTGCTCCAACGAAATCTGTTGTGAGTTTATAATCCACTTTTCACTTCAGCTAAGACGGCGTCTTGTTTTACTTCGCTTTCCCGTCTGGCGAGAGAAAAGATGATTTTGTTAGCCGTAAGCTAAACATATTATCAAGGTAGCTCGGTTAATGGAAGGGTACTCAGGAATGTGGCGAGTCCTTCCAGTCTTCTGCCTGGGTGTCAGAAAGCATCAATGGGTGAGATTGCTGAAGCCGTAGGGGCGGGGAATTGTGATATCGATGCTTCATATCTTGCCCGTGAAGATCTATTCAAGTGCCGAACCATGAGATGTACATCTACCTTAGACCTCATTGGGAACCCTACAATCGTCACGATGTCGTCTGCAAGTTGGTTGGTGGAGCTTATATTCTGAAGGATAAACTGTGATGAGAGCAGATGGGCAGATGGATTGTTGGAGAATCCAGAGGTCTGACAATATCACTATTGGTCCCAGCCAATACCCGGGATATCTGGGTGTCTACAAGGGAACCCCTGAAGACTAGCTAGAATCCAGTTACCAGTTGTGTTTGTTGTCTTGTTAAATTTGTTGAAGAAGTATGAGTTACGGGCCTCTTCAATCGTTTCTATGACTACCTACAAATGCAGAAGCACCAAAGTCTTACAATGATCTACAAAGTTAAGAAGGCCAGACTGTAACGTTGCGTTTCCGTCTCAAAGGTTACAAAACCTTATGGGAACAGTGTAGACTGCCGGGCATTTTTTCCGTCTACCATGCTCCCAAAGATGCTGAGGAAATCCACAACGAGACAGTCCTGATTAAGGTTCTAGAATCTCTGACCGCCAAGAGTATACAGTTTGATGAGAAGCAAAAGACGCATCCCATTTCCTGATAACCTGTAAAACATCTGGCTTTGAACAGGGAGGAATTTATAAGAAGGTATTAAAGCAATAGGGTTATGTCCGCCAGAAGGCAAATTATTAAAGTTTACGTATCTGTTAGGTGAGTCCGTCTCCTCTGGCTGGTGTGTTGCTGGTGGCAAGCGCTTTCGATGTAAAGACATAATCGTCTGGCCGTTAAGTCAGACCACCCTACACAAAAAAGACGGAAATTCCACAATTGACAGATCATTCAAGACGTTCCATTCACCTTTAGGGGTTTTTCCCCCTGAGGTACATGACCTCCTCTCCCTGACGCTCCATCATCCCGTTTACCTTCCTTTCGTATATAAAGACCACGACCAACTGACAGACTCCAGTACTGACTTAACGGCCAGACGATGATGTCTTTACATCGAAAGCGCTTGCCCACAGTAACTCACAAGCCAGAAGAGACGGACTCACCTAACAGGTACGTTAACTTTAGTAATTTGCCTACT
The DNA here is from genome assembly GCA_020466155.1 of Pachypeltis micranthus. Taxonomy (NCBI): domain Eukaryota; kingdom Metazoa; phylum Arthropoda; class Insecta; order Hemiptera; family Miridae; genus Pachypeltis; species Pachypeltis micranthus. Next base: position 64,328,023 of record CM035770.1, on the reverse strand, counting down.
GGCGCACATAACCCAATTTCTTTAACGTCAATATAGTACAATTAGTGATAGTTTGTGGTAAAATAGTGTTCTAAAGTTTAAATATTTCATAAGCGCTTGTGAAAAATGGGAAACCGAAAGATATTCCCCTAGAAAAAATGTCTGAAATTTCGGCATTACTGCGACACTCAAACTATTCACAAAGAAAGATTCTTCACTGACGAATGTTAATGTGATGACAGTAAACCGAAGAAAAGCTAAACTTGACAGAAAAGTACTGACTTAACGGCCAGACGATGATGTCTTTACATCGAAAGCGCTTGCCACCAGCAACACACCAGCCAGAGGAGACGGACTCACCTAACAGATACGTAAACTTTAATTTATAAGAAGCATTTGACAGCTCAGTCCTAGGGACCAACCTTGGCACGTTTCCTAGAATAGACTTCTTTGAAAGGGGATACCAGAGAGAACGTGGGTTGTTTAGTTGTTATGGCCAGGTTAATACAAGTAGAGGGCTTCGTCTGTGAACTCGCTCGGCTGTAATTGGACCTGGTAGTAAGAAAAGTGAGGTTGGATGTGAGCAATCTTGGATTGTGTATAGCAGTTGAAAATACTGGGTGGTGAGAGATGATTGCAGCGCAGAGTTCCCACTCGGCTATCCACAGATGATTTAGAAGAGATTACCATGACTACCTCTGTCTCCATTGCTGCTAGGCTCTAGTCGACACGTGAGAAATTCTACTTTCGATCTCTCGTGAGTTATATCAGTCTGAGTACCCGCTCTTCCCCAACGTGGACAAAGGAAAGTAACTCCTTGGCCCCCTGGTTCTGGGTTATCTTCCCATAGTGGAACAGCCCCAGCATTGTCCCCAGGGGCATGTCTGAGGCCAGCTGTGAATAAGGTCAGCATGCTGACTGGATAAGCAGCGCAAACAATGGGCAAAACCCATGAGATCGCAGAAGAGATCCTGAACAAAGGGCTCAAGGGCAAGCGGATATACATTTTCTCAGACAGCCAGGCTGCCTTAAAGGCCATCGCAGCCTATAGTTTTAGGTCTAAGCTAACATGGGAATGCCTCCATGCGCTCAAGCAGCTCGGCGCCCGTAACAGGCTCTCCCTCATTTGGGTGCCGACTCACAGGGGGCATGAGGACAATGAAAAGGCTGACTGCCTTGCGAAAAGGGGTACAGAATCCCTACCCATCGGGCCTGAACCACATGTAGGTAAGGAAAAGTCACCTGAACCGTCTGGTTGCTCGATGGAAGATACAGGAAAATGGCGCCCATGGGCATCGCCAGCCACGACTAAGACAGGCGGAAAGGCTTGTCACGCCTTCCTGTCAAAGGGCGAAGGCGATGCTGACACTCTCTAGACAAGATCTGAGAGTACTGATAAGCTTCCTCACTGGGCACTGCCCACTCAGATATCACCTCAACAAGATGGGCATCTCAGAGGCGGTGGAATGCAGACTCTGCGGTGAGGAGGACGAGACAGCAGAGCATATCCTGTGTGAATGCCCTGCCTTGGCAGCAAAACGCTTTGAATACTTCGGTCAGGGTACCACTGAACCCCAAATCATGGCGGAATCTGCGGTGAAGGACATACTCAGCTTCCTAAGGGGGGCGGGTATGTACGACGCCTTCTACTAAGAAAGGGCCAGCGTCACAATAGGCCCATATGCGGCCGCAGTGACAAAGGGACTTGTCCCACACGTCCTCGAGTCAAAAAAAAACTCCTTGGCCCAACGGCTTCAGTAGCCCGCTCTCCAGCACTTAGTGAATCAGACCAGCAGGGGTCCTTCTTCAGTCTGCCAGGGAGCCATCTCTCTGGGGAGTCAGCAGGGAGTCTAGCAGCCCGTGCTAGTTGTTAAGAAGCTCTTAGGTTTCCCCAAGTCCGCCAGCAACCTTCTGGTGTGCCTCAGGGAGTTCGCATTGCCTGAGGGAGAGGCTCCCAGGTTGCAAACTCTCCAACCGCTTCCACCAGCAAAGCCAACTAGCCCCTTCTTCGATGTACCTTTTGTACGTGCCATTGGCCTGAAGAGGGTTTGAAGGCTCGTGCAATACTGGAGAGGCTACGGTCCTCGTATGACGAATCGACAGCCAACAGCCGGTAGTCAGTTAACGAATAATATCGACGGGCGTAAACCAAGTAAGCAACAGCTTCTCCTGTCCAGTATGAGAAGCGCGCAGCACAACACTCATTTACTCCTTGTCGGAAAGAGGAGCTCAGACTATGAGTTACCAGTGGAACTCCAAACAGACAGGAGTGAAGACTTTAGCCGAGAGATGTCACGAAGATGTTAATCACTATCTCACCCACCAACCGTGGGGATTGGTTTATGTAACTGTACAAGAACACACAGACCCTTTGGGAAAGTATCGTTCTTTAGGCTTTTAGTAGTACGCACAAGTCATGGGACCCTGGTGTGGTAACGTGGTACCTTACTTTTACTCCCTTGAAGTACTTGTGAACAACATACGTAGTTTTTTCCTTAATTCCCACTCGTTCTAGAGTAGTCGCAACTCCACCTTCTCCATCGCACGGGTCTGTCTCATGGTCCTGGGATAGTATTCTGCTGATTAAATGTGGCTGAGATTAAATGTGGTCGTGTTCCATCTTGTTATAATGGAGACGTAAGAGCATTATTTTTATCGTATTGAAATGAAAAATTTACATATTTACAAATAATTGGTTTGAAAGGAATTCCAGAGAGCGCTACGACGTGCCACTCGCCTCACTTTACTGCCTCACCCTCTCCCCACCGTACGAGTATAACAAATTGTTGCATTGTGGACTTCACTTAGTCATATTATGTACCTTCTCAGCGTTTGAACCGTAGTTTTCAATAACTGCATATTTTCGAGGTAAAAATAGCGACGACCGGCACAGTAACAAAGAGAAGAGAGAATAAAAACAAAAATAGAGAGCAATCGCTCCCCAGCGAACAGCATTCAGCGAAGCGATTGATATCCAACGATTACTCAACCGCCAATCGAGTGGAAAATTGTTTGAGTGCCTTTAAATATTACGGGACGAATTGAGCAATTTTTCGATAGGTGAGCCGTAATATCGAGCCACTTAACTGCGAATCGACGTTCTATGATCTAAGTTCCTTCAAACGGCCGTTATGACAGCGTAAACAAACGTTGATTTGTATCTCGAGAATTGTGAGAACCCGATGTGAGGTGCAGTTGAACTTCAGGGGCAACCTAAAGACCTTAGAAATTATCTTAACAAGTTAGTAAGAGCCATTGTATTCAAGATGTGTTGGCCGTCCTCCGTTCTGGATAGGAATATTGCTTAGTCTCTCGTACAATAGGTGGGCAAATTATTACGTGTACAAAAATTACACTGTGCTCAATTTGAGCGCTTATAACATTTTGGAATAGTGAGAATTTATATTCTTAATGTTTTCTTTAGTTATTTAGGTCCAAAATACATTTCTGAACTAAAAAAAAAATTACATTTTGAAAAAGAGAACGGTACAAAATATTTGTCGAAAAAATGTAATACATTTGTTACAGCTTGCACCCTTTGCGGCATGCTCTGGATGCATTATTTAACATCTTCTTTCAGTTCTTCATCATAATGCCAAACTTTAATTAATACTGCTATAAGATTTTGTGTTTGTGGTGTTTTCTTTGGAAAATTTTCGTTTCAGAAGCTCCCAGGCATTCTCTATTGGGTTCAAGTCTGATGAATTGCCGGGCCAAAGAAAAACTTTTATTTGTTTGTCCCTAAGAAAGCTGTTACTGATTTTGCTTGTTGGCAAGGGGCGGAATCGTGCATGAAAATGCATTCAGAAATATCAGCGAACCACTCATTGATCGGAGGAATTAGTCGTTTATCCAAAACTGTCTTGTATTGTTCTTGCTTCTTGCGACAATGTACAAACGTGCCGTGCCTATACCACTGATAACTGACCACACCTTTAGAGGATGTTTAATAGTCTGTACTATACAGTCAGAGTGATACTTTTCGTTCTGTCTTCGCCGAACAAATGAAGATTTATCCATCATCAATTCAATGTGAGACTCGTCTGAGGAGCAAACCTGGATTTGTGTTATTAATTTAAAATTAATTATTGAGACAAGCAATATTCACCTTTTCCCAATCTGCAACCGTCATGTATCGATGATTTTTAGCCCATTCCAAACGTTTTACCTTCATGGCTGGAGTTATTTTTGGTTTCCTTACTGGCCTACAACATTGGAACCCCGTTTCTACAAGACGACGCCTAGTTGTTCTAGCAGAAATAGTATTGCCGCTTTCATTTATCATTTTTGTCAGTGCTTTTGTACATTTTCTTCTGTTGTGCAGGCAAATGTCACGAATTTTTCGGTCAGCTAGGTGTGTAGTGAATCTTTTTCGTCCACATTTTCCGTCCCTCTTATTTCCCAACGATACTTTTCTGTCAAGTTTAGCTTTTCTTCGGTTTACTGTCATCAAATTAACATTCGTCAGTGAAGAATCTTTCTTTGTGAATAGTTTGAGTGTCGCAGTAATGCCGAAATTTCAGACATTTTTTCTAGGGGAATATCTTTCGGTTTCCCATTTTTCACAAGCGCTTATGAAATATTTAAACTTTAGAACACTATTTTACCACAAACTATCACTAATTGTACTATATTGACGTTAAAGAAATTGGGTTATGTCCGCCAGTAGGCAAATTACTAAAGTTAACGTACCTGTTAGGTGAGTCCGTCTCTTCTGGCTGGTGAGTTACTGTGGGCAAGCGCTTTCGATGTAAAGACATCATCGTCTGGCCGTTAAGTCAGTACTGGAGTCTGTCAGTTGGTCGTGGTCTTTATATACGAAAGGAAGGTAAACGGGATGATGGAGCGTCGGGGAAGGGTCGGGGAGAGGAGGTCATGTACCTCAGGGGGAAAAACCCCTAAAGGTGAATGGAACGTCTTGAATGATCTGTCAATTGTGGAATTTCCGTCTTTTTTGTGTAGGGTGGTCTGACTTAACGGCCAGACGATGATGTCTTTACATCGAAAGCGCTTGCCCACAGTAACTCACAAGCCAGAAGAGACGGACTCACCTAACAGGTACGTTAACTTTAGTATATTGACTTTATTTCAAAACTCCATACCAACAGGCTCTTTTTAATCCATATCAATATCGAAACTAATTTAACCTCAAAATAAGAGTTTGAGATTTGGCAGCGGAAAGACGAGTAATGACAGTCACTATACAGTGTTGCCAGCGTAAGAAATGTTGAACAGCATTGCCAGAGTCAAATATCAAAATATCTAACCCAACAAATAATTTAAAATGTCAATTAAGAGCGATTGAGTCTTACATAATAAGAAATTCTTTAGTGTAACTAATAATTTGGCCACGCACTATAAGTTGTAGTGCTGTTCTTCGTGGAGCCTACTTTTATTTTAAAATGAGGTTAACGCAAAAGGGTAGTGAGAATCTACCAGACAATTTATCTCCGTCCCCCAACATTCGTTTTATGTATTTATACGACGGTGGCTATGCACTTCCCGAATTCAGTAATGAAAAATATCTGGTGCGTTGCAACACACAAATTTCCTCAGCTCTATGTCAATTCACTTTTTACATGGCTAATACTATTTAATCAATTCATTTATGATTCAGTTCATTTGAACTTGGTCAAACAACACTAAGCGGCTGCAGGAAGCGTTAGCGCATACAGTTCCAGATTTTATTATGCTGCTCGTACTCATTGCAGGACCTTCATTGAGTGATTGGTACACAGATAATTAATGAGGCTGTAAAAACAAATTTTTTGAAGAAGGATAGTAATCACTTTTGCAGAGTTATTGGGTAAAAACGTTTAGAACTGGTAGTAAGCGAAACGGCGGTGGTTGAAACTTAGGAATTTCTTGAGTAACTCCCACGTATCTCATGAGCGTTATTAAACACTCACCCTTTAGGTATGGGATTGTACTACAATACCAATTTTTTAAAAACATTCTTCTAACATTGCAGCGGAGTTTATAAGGAAAAAACTACGCTAAAAACGCTTTTCGTCGAAAATTTTGATAATTTATTGTGCTGCTCTCATAATTTTCCCCCGAAAGGGAATTTTATGGTTTCATTGCCTTATTGAGAGCTATCTACATAAAACATTTAATCAAAATCGTTAGAGCCGTTTTTGAGAAAAAAATTTGGTGTTTTGATCACTATGATAACTATAGTTAAATTTCGGTGGATTTTGTTCATACCCTTATTTTGGCGTCTCATGGTAACCTGCGGTCTAGACATCAAGTTTGAGCTGATTTGATACGGTCGTTTTCTCTAAAAACGGCGCTAAATTCCATTTCGTCGAAAGGTTTGGTAATTTATTGTGCTGCTCTCGTCATTTTCCCACGAATGGGAATTTTATGGTATAGTTGTCATATTGGGAGCTATCAATATAAAAAATTTAATCAAAATCGTTAGAGCCGTTTTTGAGAAAAAAAGTATTTGGTGTTTGGATCACTATGATAATTATAGTTAACTTTCGGTGGATTTTGTTCATACCCTTATTTTGGCGTCTCATAATGACCTGCAGGCGAGATATCAAGTTTGAGCTTATTTGGTACGACGGTTTTCTCTAAAAATCGTTCACAGACACACAGACCATTTTCCCAAATAGTGTTTTTCAGGTTTGAAACGTAAAGATCTGAAGAAAACTAAAAATTTTTTTTTCAGCCGATTACATAACTTTCCTTTCTACTTCGTAGAGCCAAGGAAAGTAAAAAGACAGAGGTCTGTGGGCGGTACGCAACGATCTATGAAAGTTGGCTCATCAGGAAAGCTACTCCGCCTGGACCTTTCTGTCAATGTGACCGACAAAAATAGTGTTCCAATAGTTGGTAAAGTTGTATCGAAACAGGATTGCGCTTATAGAACCAGCTTTTTCATTTCCTATTGAAAAAGTTATTTGTAGCGGAGTTTATTGCGATTTAAATTCCATCTTTTGGCGCCTGCGTGTAAATTATTATTTGTGACGTGATTTTTCCAAAGTCAATCGATTTTGTCATTTATGTCTCGTAACTCGTTCGTCATGATTCCAAAACTTTCAAAATTAGCAGGTACTGAACTCTACACCTTTCTCAAAATGGCAATTAACTCAGCTGTGGAAATGGACATCGTAATTTGACGTTCGTTGTCACAATACGAGCGCTCAATCTTTCAATCATCCGCCAATGTACGTGGAATCATCTTTCTGGCACTCGACGATTAGGATTCCTCTGAAAGCCTCCGAAATGTTTACCTCTTGGGTTGAAACCTTGTGTAACATAGTTGATGATTGAACTTGTGAAATGAGTATTCTCAATTCGAAGGCCGAGGCAGGTGGAAGAAAGCGTGAAGCCTCATCCCGAATCTCGTTTGAACTGTTCGAAACTCGATTTTCCACTCGAAATAAAACAATTTCTTCGATGTTTTTGAGGAACGTTTGCTCGTGAGACTAACTGTAAACACCAGACGAGGAGAGAAAGAGGGAAAGAGTGAGTGAGGGAGGAAGATAATGAAAGATGCATCTTCGTTAACGGACCACGAGCCATCAGGGTCACTCTTCACGCACCAAATGAAAGACTGAGAGATTCAAGGCCACGCTTTACTGCATCATGGAAAGCTGATTGCCGAAAGAATCCATCGTCGAAGTTGAAACAGACGGAACTGCCTGCATCCTAACTAACGTGAGAGGCATCCTCCTTGTGATACACCGTCCACCCGTGAATCATACAGAATTCCGAATAGGACTAACAAATCCTGCCTTTCTCGACGGGCAATAAGCTGCCAGACAGGCGAAAACTTGGAGAACGACTCAAAGAGTCCAAATGAAGGAAATTGACTCAGCCATTCAATCCCAAAAAAAGGTTTATTCTGAATTTCAAACTGTTTGGCAGAAAATGAAATTAGCAACAAAAACCATTCTTTGGATCACGCCTGGGACCCACTTTTCCATCTTTATTCGTCATTCTTAGCATATCTCCGTTCAAAGCTTGAATCCAATTGGTTAAACACGATTTAAAAATTGCATATAACTTGACCATTAAATCAGCTAAATCAGCATGAATGCTTACGCAGCCTATTGTTGGGACGGAACACTTTGCAATCCTCCAAATTTAAACTTGGTTCACGGAGTAGGGAAGACATTTTCCTGTACTGACGCGGCTCATCTGGTTGAGCTGTGCTGGGGCCGCTTGAAACCACCACCATACTTGAAGCTATTCGTGAACGTAAATTGGGGTGTCCGGGGTAATTTGCGGTACTCAACCTGCATCCGTACAGAATTTAAGGTTTGAAGATTAGCCTCAGAGCGACTTTGGAGAGGAGCACCACCCGCAGTACACCACCACTGCCATTCTTCTTCGACGTTTCCTTAGCGATTCATTCCGAATTGAAACGTAAATCGTCTTCCAGAAGATGAGTGCCACTTAGTTATCCTCTAGCGGAACTCATACGATTCTACAAGAGCTACCTTCGAAATTTGAACACCGTACAGTGAAAATGAAAGGAATTATGGAAGTTCATACAGCAGATCAGAACTGAGAACTCTGTTGTCTTCTCATATAAATCGTTCCGAAACGCTCATACAGGAATCTTGAGATCACTAAAGTTAACGTACCTGTTAGGTGAGTCCGTCTCCTCTGGCTGGTGAGATACTGTGGGCGAGCGCTTTCGATGTAAAGACATCATCATCTGGCCGTTGAGTCAGTACTCAGTCAGTAGACGATCATGTCTTTACATTGAAAGCGCTCGCCCACAGTACCTCACCAGCCAGACTCACCTAACAGGTACGTTAACTTTAGTAATATGCCTATTAACCGTTCCAAAAGCTCTGGTTAAAGCTCACCCTCCTGATCCCTGATTGGTTGTAAAGAGCACAATGTGTCTTCACTGCCGGCTTATGTCACCTTTACAAACCGCCTTCCCATGGAAACTTTGTGCCGAATTTGAAGGTTCCTCAGCGCCCTAGGACACGGTCAATGCTGCAAACTTGATTTAATCTGCCTCCACTTCACGACCTTCTGACGCCGCCATGCGATCGACGTGCAACTCACAGTAGCGTTCAACAATAAGATTAAACCCCGAAAGTGTATCAGATTTTGTCAACGATGGAAAAGAACGGGCTCATAAACTGAAATGTTCTCGCGAAGAATGATGTAAACTGGATTTGAATGACATATAAATATTCACAAATAATGAGATGTATGATGTATGAGTTAGTACATAAGCGGGAGCTCAATCGTAGCAGACATGGCATATAAACCACCATGTTGGGACACGAATTACCGTGATTGGGACAAGCCGACACCCGTTAATATAATGAATATATGACTTTCCCATTAACATTCTAACGCATTAATAAAGTCAACGTAACCTGTTAGGTGAGTCCGTCTCCTCGGGCTGGTGAGATACTGTGGGCAAGCGCTTTCAATGTAAAGACATCATCGTCTGGCCGTTAAGTTAGTACTGGAGTCTGTCAGTTGGTCGTGGTCTTTATATACGAAAGGAAGGTAAACGGGATGATGGAGCGTCAGGGAGAGGAGGTCATGTACCTCAGGGGGAAAAACCCCTAAAGGTGAATGGAACGTCTTGAATGATCTGTCAATTGTGGAATTTCCGTCTTTTTTGTGTAGGGTGGTCTGACTTAACGGCCAGACGATTATGTCTTTACATCGAAAGCGCTTGCCACCAGCAACACACCAGCCAGAGGAGACGGACTCACCTAACAGATACGTAAACTTTAATAATTTGCCTTCTGGCGGACATAACCCTATTGCTTTAATACCTTCTTATAAATTCCTCCCTGTTCAAAGCCAGATGTTTTACAGGTTATCAGGAAATGGGATGCGTCCTAAGACCTAAAACCTAAAGACCTTAGAAATTATCTTAACAAGTTAGTAAGAGCCATTGTATTCAAGATGTGTTGGCCGTCCTCCGTTCTGGATAGGAATATTGCTTAGTCTCTCGTACAATAGGTGGGCAAATTATTACGTGTACAAAAATTACACTGTGCTCAATTTGAGCGCTTATAACATTTTGGAATAGTGAGAATTTATATTCTTAATGTTTTCTTTAGTTATTTAGGTATTTATACCGCAATTAAAATACATTTCTGAACTAAAAAAAAAAATTACATTTTGAAAAAGAGAACGGTACAAAATATTTGTCGAAAAAATGTAATACATTTGTTACAGCTTGCACCCTTTGCGGCATGCTCTGGATGTATTATTTAACATCTTCTTTCAGTTCTTCATCATAATGCCAAACTTTAATTAATACTGCTATAAGATTTTGTGTTTGTGGTGTTTTCTTTGGAAAATTTTCGTTTCAGAAGCTCCCAGGCATTCTCTATTGGGTTCAAGTCTGATGAATTGCCGGGCCAAAGAAAAACTTTTATTTGTTTGTCCCTAAGGAAGCTGTTACTGATTTTGCTTTGGGGCAAGGGGCGGAATCATGCATAAAAATGCATTCAGAAATATCAGCGAACCACTCATTGATCGGAGGAATTAGTCGTTTATCCAAAACTGTCTTGTATTGTTCTTGCTTCTTGCGACAATGTACAAACGTGCCGTGCCTATAGCACTGATAACTGACCACACCTTTAGAGGATGTTTAATAGTCTGTACTATACAGTCAGAGTGATACTTTTCGTTCTGTCTTCGCCGAACAAATGAAGATTTATCCATCATCAATTCAATGTGAGACTCGTCTGAGGAGCAAACCTGGATTTGTGTTATTAATTTAAAATTAATTATTGAGACAAGCAATATTCACCTTTTCCCAATCTGCAACCGTCATGTATCGATGATTTTTAGCCCATTCCAAACGTTTTACCTTCATGGCTGGAGTTATTTTTGGTTTCCTTACTGGCCTACAACATTGGAACCCCGTTTCTACAAGACGACGCCTAGTTGTTCTAGCAGAAATAGTATTGCCGCTTTCATTTATCATTTTTGTCAGTGCTTTTGTACATTTTCTTCTGTTGTGCAGGCAAATGTCACGAATTTTTCGGTCAGCTAGGTGTGTAGTGAATCTTTTTCGTCCACATTTTCCGTCCCTCTTATTTCCCAACGGTACTTTTCTGTCAAGTTTAGCTTTTCTTCGGTTTACTGTCATCACATTAACATTCGTCAGTGAAGAATCTTTCTTTGTGAATAGTTTGAGTGTCGCAGTAATGCCGAAATTTCAGACATTTTTTCTAGGGGTATATCTTTCGGTTTCCCATTTTTCACAAGCGCTTATGAAATATTTAAACTTTAGAACACTATTTTACCACAAACTATCACTAATTGTACTATATTGACGTTAAAGAAATTGGGTTATGTCCGCCAGTAGGCAAATTACTAAAGTTAACGTACCTGTTAGGTGAGTCCGTCTCTTCTGGCTGGTGAGTTACTGTGGGCAAGCGCTTTCGATGTAAAGACATCATCGTCTGGCCGTTAAGTCAGTACTGGAGTCAGTCAGTTGGTCGTGGTCTTTATATACGAAAGGAAGGTAAACGGGATGATGGAGCGTCATGTACCTCAGGGGGAAAACCCCTAAAGGTGAATGGAACGTTTTGAATGATCTGTCAATTGTGGAATTTCCGTCTTTTTTGTGTACAAGGTGGTCTGTAAATCCGTCATTTGGTTGTTTTCGTTTGTGTAGTGTTTTGAGTGGTGTGAATATGGTGTCGCATTTTGTGTTGATTTGTTCATTTATGATCCGTCCATTGAAGTTTTTTTGTTTATAAACTTCCATGTTTTCTAATATGTTCAGTTTTCGTCCTTTGTATTGCTTGTGTAGTAAGGTGGTACAGCCCTGTATTTTGGTAGGTTCATGTCCAGTTGTTTTGAGATAGTTTGCAAAGTTTGAATCGTCTTTGTTCCTACTAAGAGATTTAATGTGTTCTGAGTATCTGGTCCGTATTTTTCGTCCTGTCTGTCCTATGTGTGCGTTTGTACAAGTACAAGTTATTTTATACACCCCACTTTGATCGAGTGGGTCTGTCGTTTCAGTCTTTGCAGTTAGTTTGGTTCTAAGTGTGTTGTCCGTACGTGCGATGTGCGAATGCGATTTGTATACCTTCCTTTCGGAGGATATTAGTTATTCCGTATATTTTTGGTCCTGTGTACGTGAATGTGCAGCGTCTTGTTAAAGTCGGTGTATTTTGTGTCTTTCTTCTTTCCTTTTTCTTTGTGTTTATGACTTTCCCATCAACATTCTAACGCATATTTCGAATTTTCACCAATCACTCATCAAATTCACCGATGAGACTTCTCGGCATAAGTTGGAATTTTTGACTCGAAATGGGAAGACGAACTGCTAAATGGAGTCATCGATCGAGTGAGTTTTCGGGTATGAAAAACTGTCAACGAATGCCAATAACAAATTACCTCGGACGAATATTAAATGCCGTGTTCATCGGCTCAATAGACCTGGCTGAAACAAGGTCTGTGTGAAGCAGCTCGCAAAATATTTTCGAAAGTATTGCCCATCTGGATATTGTTAAGCATTCACCAAAGTCAGTCTAAGGGATTTATAATTATGTCTGTCTGCCAGCTAAGGGTGCTTGATTCTTGAATCTTGCATCATCCGTCAATAGTTCTTTCTGCATTGACATAAATTATGGTGGTGAGTGGGGGTTGGAGGACATGAGATCAGAACAGCGATACTTGAAATCAATCTCTGAAGTGGCCTAGGGAAAAGGAGTCAAAGTGGGAATGAACTGTCCTGCTTCCGCACATCACTCCATGTAAAAGTGTAAAGCATCACTATTACTAATAGGGAGAAGCGGTTTCTACAGCTTTCGTCGCTACCCGCTAATATGATTGAAGCCAGTGACATGACCAGTTCAACTAAAATGGCTAAGACTTCGTGACCAACACTGCTTGGTCAATCAAGACCCCTCCCTGTTGATCCCCAACTCCTCGCGGCCAGATTTTGAATTGATCGTGGCAAAGTAATTTTTGGCCGAGAGAATGAACTGCGAGGCTCGTCAGCTGCCAACCGTCATACTCGAAAGTTCAACGCTTTCCCAATATGAATCGGTGCATTCACAAATTAAATCCGTTTCAATTGATTTCGACATTTAGAAGTGATGAAAATGTTGACCAGTCGTCAAATCACTCGACACTCACTCGAGTCCCTGCGTGAGCTGTACAAGAAGTAGGTGTTGAGATTTCAGTGTGTGTTTTTATTAATTATCTTCCATTAAAAGTGCGTTATAAATATCGATAAATTACATTGTGGCTAGTTATTATTCATTAAGGTAATCGTCATTTTATAGCCGTCGTTTCGTTATAGTTAGCAGAGTGAAATAAATGCAGAACTGAGTTGTGTTGGACACCCACTGCTGCAATTAACGACTCGTTGAGACGCATTTTTCGAATTACAGCGTGGATTCTGCTTTTCGCGCGTATTTCCGCTGCAAGGTCTGAACGTCTCCAGACGTCTGTAATTCTTTGAGCTGAGTTGCTTTGATTGCGACAAATCCAACGGAAACATTTCTCAGATATCTTCCACCAACTTGAAGTGCAGCAAAATAAATTAACAGTTTCGTGGAAAATGGTTTCATCGGGGTCGAGGATGCATTGACAACTCGTCGTTGCCGTACGACCAGCAGCACCCTGTGCTCCTTCCCAAGACTCATTTGTTGAGACAGATTGTTGCACACAATTGTTACACATACTTTCGAGCTCACCAAAGCCAAGCTATCCCGAAATGGCTCCGCTTCTAACCCGACGCCATCAGCAATGCGGTGTAGATTACGTTCCCTTTGGGGATCATCGTTGCGAGTAGGTACCGTACAACCTGGTTCTGGGTTATCTTCCCAGGAGCATGCCCATGCTACCAGGCGCGACCACGGGTTGTGGATAGTGGAACGGCCACGGCATTGTCCCCAGGGGCATGTCTGCGGCCAGCTGTGAATAAGGACAGCATGCTGACTGGATAAGCAGCCGCGAACAATGGGCAAAACCCAAGAGATCGCAGAAGAGATCCTGAACAAAGGACTCAAGGGCAAGCGGATCTACATTTTCTCAGACAGCCAGGCCGCCTTAAAGGCCATCACAGCCTATAGTTTTAGGTCTAAGCTGGCATGGGAATGCCTCCATGTGCTCAAGCAGCTCGGCGCCCGTAACAGGCTCTCCCTCATTTGGGTGCCGGCTCACAGGGCGCATGAGGACAATGAAAAGGCTGACCCCCTTGCGAAAAGGGGTGCAGAATCCCTACCCATCGGGCCTGAACCACACGTAGGTATGACGAAAAGTCACCTAAACCGTCTGGTTGCTCGATGGGAGATACAGGAAAATGGCGCCCATGGGCATCGCCAGCCACGACTAAGACAGGTGAAAAGGCTTGTCACGCCTTCCTGTCAAAGGGCGAAGGCGATGCTGACACTCTCTAGACAAGATCTGAGAGTACTGATAAGCTTCCTCACTGGGCACTGCCCTCTCAGATATCACCTCAACAAGATGGGCATCTTAGAGGCAGTGGAATGCAGACTCTGCGGTGAGGAGGACGAGACAGCAGAGCATATCCTGTGTGAGTGCCCTGCCTTGGCAGCAAAACGCTTTGAATACTTCGGTCAGGGGACCACTGAACCCCAAACCGTAGCAGACTCTGCGGTGAAGGACATACTCGGCTTCCTAAGGGGGGCGGGTATGTAGGACGCCTTCTACTAAGAAAGGGCCGTCACAATAGGCCCATATGCGGCCGCAGTGACAAAGGGACTTGTCCCACACGCCCTCGGGTCAAGAAAAAAAAAAGGTACCGTACAAAAGACTTGCTTGGCGTTGGCTGCATAGCAACCAGAGCTGGGCACTTGGAATTGGCCTCCAGCCTACCTACGCCTTGTTTCCTGTCACACCGCAGCCCCTGTTCAGTGATGTTATCGGACCAAGGGATAATTTCATTGACACCCGCTCACCTCTGAAGGAACTCTACTCACGGGTATTGCCGAGCGCTCAATGAAGAAATCACTGGCCAGAGATAAAGGCGCTTCCTAAAGTACTAGAGATACTGAGCTTAGGGTAAAGGTTCTTGATGAAGTAGGTATGGAGAGGGAAGAGGTTACATTTAACTATCATTTTACTTACTGGACGAGTGGACGAAAAATAGGAGCTTCAGCGGAAGAAGCTCTTTTTGCCTGAAATCGGTGGCGATCCGCTCGAAAAATGAGCTGATGAACACCATGACGGAAGGTTTTTGGTCTATTTGTCGGTTTAGTAAGTACACATCTTCTGCCTCTGAGCGTTGAGGCCCCTTCGAGTTCGGTGCTCACCAAGCGGATACCTGCAGAAAAATGCGAAACATGAGTAACGTCAATAATAGCATGATATTAATCAATTCTTGACTAATACACTATTAGTTAGAATGACATCACCTGGCGAAGAAATCTGTTTCGGGGAATATTAACGACTGCTTACTAAATTGAATACAGAACGCCATCAAAATATTTGGAAATGGTCTAAATTAAGGTTCTACCACTAGAAATACACAACAACCTGTCTACCTAGTATCTATGTTAATTTCGTTACTTTGGTGTAGAGTCTGAAATAGAAATCCCATAGAGTGGCTTCCAAAGGAAACCTCTCTGGCAATCTTTTGCTCCCATCATCAACATTGCCCCTGAATAATTAAGGAGTTTCAACCTCTTGTCTGTCCTCAGGTTCCCGATTCTTAGAAATTGTATCTAGGGAGCTGCTGTTTTGGTTGTACGTGACGTTGCTAATTCTAATTCATAAAATTGCTTGTGCTCGCGCAGTGTTGGATCATACACCCTATAGTCTTAGTGCCATTCAACATCTGTAGAAAGAGAATGTGAGCGCTAAACCAAATTATTTTCATTTGACGAGTTGTTTTCATGATGCATCTATCTTATGGATGAAGAGTGTATAATACAATGACAGTCTTATTAGTGAAATAGTTTCAAAAGCCTTGTCCCACACCGCAGTGAAGCCGAAGTCTTGTACGTTCACATGGTTTCTTAAAATAACCGGTTCTTACCACTCAGTTTCACTCTTGAAAAACTACAAAAGTTCGCTAGTCAATATAATAAGTTCAAACCGAAAGTAAGACAAGAAATTGGAATGAAAAAAGCGAATGAGTTAATAACTTGACAATAACGCGCTCTCGACTGTGAGCTCAAATCGAACTCTCCGGTCATGTCGTACGATCTAAATACAAACTTGGATCTGTGAGAGAGGAACGATTCTACAGAACGAGAGCCAGAGTTTAAAAACCTGTCCCTGAAACGCTCTCAAATTCGCAACAAAACTTTAATAACTCAAAAAAATTGCACGTTTCGTCTCTTGGACTCAAATCGATGTCCTAATGCAGTCAAGTCACGAACTCCTGGGAAACGGAACAACCAGATGTGCCACATTTGAACCAAGCTGGTTCTGTGTTTCTCAATTACTTCATGAACGTGTCATCACGAAGAACGGTTGTTTGAAGAAAAAAAAGAGGCTTCTAGAGTCTGAGAAGTTGGGAAGAAAACATCCCAGAGGCAAAGTATAATTTTTAGTATCGACGCTAATTCACAAATCGACCTTCATACCAGTTCGCCTTGGCTTACAGTGTCATCTCTTATGTAGGGTAGTATGTCCACCTCACTTGTCACTAATTCTGCCATTTATTTGGCACCAGTATAGATGACTCTTAGTTAACAATTGATCAGCAAAAAAAACGACATCAAACGTCAAAGTGAAGTAACAGGTAGCCAATTCCTTGCTTCGCATAATCAATGAAACTAAAGTTTCATGAAATGGGGCGTGCTCAGCCTTATTTCCCTACCTGTTTGCCAGCAACTTCAGTTCTACAGGTGTCTCCAGTTGCCTCATCTACAAGTGGATGCAATAAACTACACTAACAACATTTGAGTGGTATCAAATTAAAGGGGCAATGTGCCCCGCTGCTTCTCTGAATTTTGTGTAACCAGAGTTTAGGAACCAAAGTCAGTTTGACTAGTGACTGGCTCGGCCACGACTTTCTTTCAGTTTGGGAAAAGAAGAGGTAATCGAGGCCGCCAAATTATTACATTTCTCCAAGTTCTCACGCTTAAGTTGTGTCCTCGCGTGCTAATTTTTTGTCAAATCGTTCAATTCCACTTGTTCGTAGGTAAACAATCCTACCTCCTCGATTTCCTTCTTGTTCTTACATCGTTTGTACTACCAGGTTGGCTTTAGTTTACATCCTCATCTAATGCGCTGCGACTGCGCCATAGCTGAACATTAGTAGCTCCACGACTAACTCAGCTTGGAGAGTAGGACGATGCACTCTTAGCAGTAGTGCTACATGCGGTACACGTAGTATTGTATCGACTCTCTCGCTCTCCTTCTAGACGCCGTCGTCCCATGAGCCTCAATTAGATCCGTCCGTAACAACGCTGCTCATTCGCCTAACATTTTCTACGAAATTTGCTCATTGGTTCAAACTCTAATTACTTCAATGGGCCTGCAATGAGTATTTCGAGAAGTTTATTTATTATGACATTTTTCGCAGCAGCAGGTAAATAAAACTACAGAATTGTTCACACTCCACTTCATAAAACTTCGGTTTCATTAGTTTCTCGACACAGGCAATACGTTCCTTGTTCTTTTACATTTCTACGATAACTAAGAATTGCTTATACTCGATACGTCCCCCCTCCCCCCGCGCCACTACCTTCACAGAAAGGAAGTTAATAAACTGAGACGGGCACGTAATTGCAGTTATCATGAATCAACAGTCATTGTGACGTCACCGGTACACTCAATAGGGGTGTAGACGTATGTCACTGCTAAGAATACCCATTAAGGCTTCATAAGTAGCATTAGTCGTGAAGCTTCACTGTCAATGAAACGTTAAACGGGGTTTGAATGCTATCGGAGCGCCATACGCGAACACACCACAGAGCTTATGTGAGCATTCTGGTGGTCGTGTGAAGCGATTAGGTCACTGAATAGAAGAAGAAAGAGAGAAAGGTCTCTCAAACTCAAACATGTGTTCCATACAGTAACAGAAGCTGAGCTTTGAAACAAGGGCTATGGTTGGAAGACACTCCTTCCATTGGCAATCCTTGGCAACCCACTACTCTGTACGTAGTATTTGTTCTTTCTCACTTTTTTATTTATTTAGATATTATACACACGCGAAACCTACAATACATGTAACGCTGATGATGTGGTTGTGCTCTTTTGGGGCAGGGTGCAAAGCGTGCTGACGGACCTGACGGGGGCGGCCTTGCAGATGGTGTGCCTGTGGCGTGGGGAGATGGGGTTATCCATCAATCCAGCCAAAACGGTTCATTCATTCAGTGCCGGATCATCGTGTCAGGACTGAGTCCGCAGTTAGTGATGGGCAAAGAAATTCAGCTCAGCGAGCAAGTCAAGTATCTGGGTGTGATTCTAGATCGGAAACTAGTCTGGAAAGAGCTCATCAGATACGTGACCAGGAAGGCGACAACGGCCCTGTGAGCGTGCCAGAGAATGTGCGGGAGGACCAATAATCTCATATGGGTCGATTGTGTGGTGACACAGGGATGCCATTGGAGTGAATGACAGTAGCGTAGCCAAAGTACAAAGACTGGAGGACCTACTTATATTGGGGGTGATGAAGACTACACCCACCATCACCATGGAGAGACTGTTCGACATTCTTCCCCTGGACATTTATGTCAAGGCAGAAGCGATGAAGGTAGCATACACACTCACCAAGCTCGGTATAGCCAAGGTGCCACAGGCTACTAATGGACACCTGGCTATATTCAGGGACTTGGAGACTCATAAGAAGCTCAGCATGATCACGAACGCAATTGTGCCCATGTAAGAGTTCTAGAGGAAATATAATGTTCAGCCATTGGGTAGTCCATGGAACAGCGAGAGTCGCCAGTTTCGGCCTCCCAAAGGCATCAACATCTTTACAGATCTTTACAGGCTCCGGGGTGTGGATGGAACGACTGGGACGCACTTTGCCCTAAGCCCCACTCCAACGGTTTTTCAAGCAGAGATTTATGCTATCATCGCCGGGGCAATCATAATGCATGAGAAAGGCTGTAGCAACAGAACTATCAACATATTGACTGATAGTCAAGCGTCCTGCAACTACTGCACAACGTCAAAATTGGTGTGAGAGTGTAGGATGTGGCTTAACTCCTTAGAAAGAAAACGCGAATAGAATGAATGTGTATTGGATTCTTGGGCATAAGGGGATCATTGGAAATGAGAGAGCGGCCAACCATTGGGCCACCTCCCCATTGTGGGATTTCTGTCACTAGTCAAGAGGACTGTGGGAGAATATGCCAGAAGAATGCATTAGACAGTTTGGAATGCTGCGGGAGTAAGGCACTCCAAACGCTTTATCTCAGAGCAAACATGTGAGATATGACAGAACCTTCTGAGGATGGAAAGGAAGGACGCAAGCCAGATTGTCATGGGTATAGTCGACACCTCTCGATGTAGGTGGTGTGGCACGGATGAGAAGACTCCCTACCATGTCCTGGCCCTGTGCCGGAGACTTGAGAGCGCGACTTCTGGTCTTTGGCACCACTTCTCCCAGGGTGGATATCAATGGGAACTCTTGCAGGAACTACCTGGCTTTCCTTAGGAGGCTAGGCATTAACCTGTAAGACATTAGGACTGGCTCAA
Source organism: Pachypeltis micranthus (assembly GCA_020466155.1). Lineage (NCBI taxonomy): Eukaryota > Metazoa > Arthropoda > Insecta > Hemiptera > Miridae > Pachypeltis > Pachypeltis micranthus. The sequence goes on along the minus strand of CM035770.1, from coordinate 64,308,454 downwards.
TAGGTCGTCTGGCCGCAGTCCATATCCCACGTGTGGGACAGTCAGAATGCTGTATATCGTTAAAGTACTTAGATAAGACAGATTCTGTGCGCCTAACGTATGATAAAGGTGTATTTATGAATCGGTTTAGTAAAATAATGGCCTCCGACTAGCGCGCAATATCAAACCCCTGAGTTCCACACCCTCTTAAGGCAACAAAAGTTTGACGCCACTGGAGATGACCCAATGTGAGCGGGTCAAAGCTATAAGTAACGCTATGTCGCCCCATTGTGGGATTTCTCTCTCACTATTAAAAAGGACTGTGCAGAACGCTGCAGGAGTAAGACACTCCAAACGCTTTGCCTCAGAGCAAACATGTGAGATAAGACACAACCTTCTGAGGATAGAGAGGAAGGACTTGAGGCAGATTGTTGGGATCATAACCGGGCACTGCAGAATGAACAAACACATGTATGTTATGGGTATAGTCGACACCCCTCGATGTAGGTTCCAGAGACTTGAGAAGGACCGACTTTGGTCTTTGGCACCACTTCTCCCAAGATGGATACCAACAAAAACTCGTTCAGGAACTACCTGACTTTCCTTAGGAGGCTAGGTATTGACCTGTAAGACATTAGGACTGGCACAATAGATCACCTGGCCGCAGTGCACATCCCGCCAGTGGGACAGTCAGAAGACCATATATACTGCACACGTAGTAGTCGCCGTTTTCTTTCCGTTGGTTTGAAAATTGGTTTTGAAAAAGAAGACTATTGAAAGTTAAAAACATTTAAAGCGAAAACGAGCTCAGTAAGTTTAAACAGGATTGAGCTAAAATGGATCAAGCTGGGCACTAAAATAGTTCTCCAACGAACTTCATACAGGAGGTCGTCCAGATTTGATTTTGAATATTCCATAAACTCATATATTCGCCGAGCGTGAGAGTTAGATGTAGGCCAAACTAGTGGACATAGATTAAAACGCTTTGGCGATATAGTCAGTTTCACCTTTCGGCATATTCCACACAATTTGTTAATGCGATGATGAACTGATTCAAGATTTTTCATCGTTTAAAACTCGAATACTCTTTCTGAATTGTCGTGTGATGTGGATTGAGACTTTACGAAACTTGTAGGTCGGAATTTTGCGAGGCATCATGCTCCACGGTTTAACTTCGTTTTATTGAGATTTCTGCGCGACCGCGCCGAGTGACATCATCAGATATAATAGCTTATTTTGGAGTTTTGATGTCTTAAATGACCGTCGGAGGGGCTGCATGACTGAAAATTCGTTTTTTACGACGCTTTGCTTATTGATATTGATTCCGATGGCAGCGTGAATCTAAATCGAATTCACTTGCACGAACGGCTATTTTCAGATTAAATAACAGCAGATGGGAGATTCTAAACGTTGAACATTGAGATATCAAATAACACAGCGTGGTAACCAGAACACAAGAACACAATCTGATTGATTTCGAGTGCATTTGTACTTACAAAAACGTATTTACTTTCGGCAATACAAAGGGTAAAAAAGTTGAATTCACCGCAGAACGTCAAGTTTCAAGGCCTCCTGAATATAAGAACCCTAATTTCGGCTCATGGTCTGTGCGCTTAGCTAAATTAGTGGGAAACGAGCTGAACCGGTTGTTTTTGTTTCGCTCGCTAGTTTTTGAAGACGCGAAAATTAGGGTAGGAGCAGCTTCTGCCGATGGGATTAAAACTAATGATGGAGTAAAGCCCACCAAAAACTTCTTTTTTTGCTATTCTCTCGAAAACAACTCTAAAAGATCACCTCCCGCTAATTAATACTTAACTTACTCGTACGTTGCCAACAAACGTCTCAGTAAAAATACCGAGAAAATTAAGAGCCTTTTACTTCACTTTTTGCAGTAGCAACTTTAACGATTTACATCACACTCACAGCGTTGTTTGAAACCAGTTGGTACCTGTATATTGCACCTTTTAAATAGTTCCACGACAGGTATTTGAACGGAGATAAAAACCCAAAATGAACCGAAAAACCTTTACATCGACGTTTTCATAATTCCTATGCTGGAATGTCCTTTGGGGGCCTATAACCTCTTACTTATTTATATAGATGCACATTTAAGTGAGATTGTCCGAACACGAAAAGTTCTTTTTTCATATTTTCACAAAAAAGAGGCTAAAAAGATTTAACAAGTATTTTCATTTAACAAGTAACATCGTCTTGCCCTCTATAAGCGTACGTTTACTCAACAGCCGTTCCATGCATTATCAGTGCATCTTTTGTTAAGGCAACTCTCCAAGCCACCGTAAACTTTTCTGAGGCATGTCTGGTGCGACGCATCACACTATTTTTCTCTCGGTTCGTATGAAACTGTAAAGCAAAACTTGCCATTCTTGGTTGAAACTGGTAGCGATTATAAGCATTAGAATTGTACAACTTTGGCTCTACAAAGTAGAAAGGAAAGTTATGTAATCGGCTGAAGAAAGAATTTTGAGTTTTCTTCAGATCTTTACGTTTCAGACCCTCCTGAGTCCGAAAAACACTATTTGGGAAAATGGTCTGTGTGTGTATTTGTATCTGTGAACGTTTTTTAGAGAAAACCACCGTACCAAATCAGCTCAAACTTCATATCTCCTCCGCAAGTTACCATCAGACGCCAAAATAAGTGTATGAACGAAATCCACCGAAATTTAACTATAGTTATCTTAGCGAACAAAACACGAAATATTTTTTTCTCAAAAACGGCTGTAACGATTTTGATTAAATTTTTTACATCCATAACTCTCAATAAGACAACAATTCCATAAAATTCGTGGAAAAATGACGAGAGCAGCACAATAAATTACCAAAACTTTCGCCGAAATGGAATTTAGCGCGGCTTTTAGAGAAACCAACCGTAGCAAATCAGCTGAAACTTGATGTCTAGCCTACGGGTTACCATGGGACGCCAAAATAAGGGTATGGGCAAAATCCTTCGAAAGTTAACTATAGTTATCATAGTGATCAAAATACCAAATTTTTTTCTCAAAAACGACTCAAACAATTTTGATTAAATTTTTGATATTGATAGCTCCCAATATGCCAACTATACCATAAAGTTTCCATCTGTGGGAAAATGACGAGAGCAGCACAATAAGTTATCAACAATTTCAACCAAAACCGTTTTTAGCGCAGTTTTTTACTTATAAACTCCGCTGGAATGTTGGTAGAATGTTATAGAAAATTGGTATTGTAGTCCAATCCAATACCTAAAGGGTGAGTGTTTGCAAACGCTCATGAGGGTCACTCCAGAAATTCCCGAGTTTCAACTACCTTTTTACTTTCCTTGCGCTACGGAGTGGAAAGGAAAGGTATGTAATCGGCTAAAAAAAAATTTAGAGTTTTCTTCAGATCTTTACGTTTCAGACACTCCTGAGTACGAAAAACACTATTTGGGAAAATGGTCTGTGTGTATGTGAACAATTTTTAGAGAAAACCACCGTACCAAATCAGCTCAAACTTCATATCTCGTCGGTAGGTTACCATGGAACGCCAAAATAAGGGTATGAACAAATTCCACCGAAATTTAACTATAGTTATCATAGTGATCAAATCACCAAATATTTTTTTTCTCAAAAACTGCTCAAACTATTTTGATTAAATTTTTTATATTGATAGCTCTTGATAAGGCAATTATAGCATAAAATTCCCATCTGTGGGGAAATGACGAGAGCAGCACAATAAATTATCAAAATCTTTGACGAAAAGCGTTTTTAGCGCTATTTTTTTCTTATAACCTCCGCTGGAATGTTAGCAGAATGTTAAAAAAAAATTTTATTGTAGTCCAATCCAATACCTAAAGGGTGAGTGTTTAAAAACGCTCATGAGATACATGGGGCTCACTCCAGAAATTCCTGAATTTCAACTACTGTCGTTTCGCTTACTACCAGTTCTAACAGTTATTACCCAATAGCTCTGCAAAAGTAATTACTATCCTTGTTCAAAAAACTCGTGTTTACAGCCTCACTAATTATCTGTGTACCAATTGCTTACTAATGGTCCTGGAAGGAGTACGAGCAGCACAATAAATTCCAGAACTGTAGGCGCTACCGTTTCCTGCTGCTGTGACGCGTTGTTTGAAGTTCAATTTAACTGAGTGATAAATGAATTGATTAAATAGAATTAGCCATGTACAAAGTGAATTGTTCTAGAGCTAAGGAAAGTTGTGTGTTGCAACGCACCAGATATTTTTTATAACTCTAGAGAGATTTATGAGGAAACAACTGCACTGAAATCGCTTTTTATCGAAATGTTTAATAATTTATTGTGCTGCTCTCGTCATTTGATACTATCGTTGTTTTAATTCGATCTGCCAACAAAACACGTGTAATCGAAATCGTAAGACCGATTTTTTAGATAAAATATCATTTCACGTTTCTGTCACGCTGATAGCTGTAGTTAGTTTTGGACCGATCCTCGTGTTCGTCTGCTGGCTACTCACTTACATACAGACAATTACCTCTAACGGTGTGGTTTGGACTCGGAAGCCCTTGAAACGTGAAGGTTTCAAGAAAACTATAAAAAAAGGTCGTCCGATTATATAACTCCATATTACGCTGTAGGGCTAAGGAATGTAAAAATGTCCAAGAACTTCCATTAAAATGTTGTAAAACCTGGTTTTATAAACACTTGTTAAAATGCTTACTTCTCTTCGGGATATCGTAAAATGATTTAAATGTATTATCAATTTTCGATCGAAATTGTAATTGTGTAATTGTGCGTATTGTAATATTTCTTGAGCCGGCAATTCTTTACAAACAATGAAACGCAGTGTGACGAGCTGATCTGTGGAAAACGTAAACATCCATGAAGACGTACCAGAATCAGCCGCGGCATCTCTCGTGCGGTCTTGATCTTGAAAGCGGCCTCAGGATATCGCGACGACGACTGAGATTTGCAAATCTAAAGGACGTTTTGGCAGAGGCAAGACCGTTCGCGAAGTGGTGGAGCACTGGACTGATCTGGAGAAGGAGAAGGAGGAACCAGGACGAGCCGCCGCTCCCCTCTGCAGAACCAATTCCCTTCGCCCTCCAGCATTCGCAATCTCGTCACTCGGGTTCTGCCAAGGAGTTGTGGGCGTCTGAAACAGAAACTGTTGGGCCGATTCTGCCGGCTCGTTGGACTATGACGAGGTGACGGCTTTTATGTCGTGACGCAACAGTCAATAGACGAGAGAAGGCATCTACGAGGTGCACCACGAATGCGACTTCGCTATGGGAAGACGTAGCCTTGTGAATTACGGAATAGCGTCACTTCGACCTTTCGAATCCCCCAAAGCTATATGCTCTTCTCCAGATGAAAACACGCGAGTTGAACTGGATGAGATCAACCTAGATGGGAACACGCCCCTTATTCATCAGAGGTCCTTAGTTTCTTGACCACTCAGCTCACCATTTCAGCAAAAAGGCTACGACGTCTCACACAACTTGCCCCAAACCTGGAGTCGAAATTTCTTTATTAAGGCGCCATAGTTCGTTTAATGAATTCTTCAGAAATGTTTACGGGGGCCAAATATGCCTATCGGTTACTGAAAATTACCGTGTGAATTCAATCAAAGTCGTTGTGTCAAGTTATCGGGAAAATTCTACATTAAATGTTAAACTGCTCGCAAAATCTCACCTCATAGAGTATTTTGGCTCATTCAACTGATGATTACGGTAATCGTAGCGTTGAACAAATAAGAGGGAACAAATTAAACGCTACTTATTGAAGGGGAATATTACAGTACAGCGAGACTTTTTGTTTACCTTTCAACTTGCATCTCCGTTGAACAGATTCTCAGAGGATTCTTTTTACGCTAAAAAAAATATCTGGTGCGTAGCAACACACGACTTTCCGCCACCCCTAAAGTTCGAACACCACCTACATAGTCGGGCGCTATATCTTCGTTCAACGCATTTTTACAGGAACATTTATAGATAACAAAATGTAGGGACTAGTAGCTGAGAGTACTCCGAAAGTTTGATCGAAATCGTTAGAGCCGTTTTTGAGAAAATTGGAATACCGATAAAATTATATTCGACAAATCTCCTTTTTTGTGTTAACATGGCTTATATCTCCGTTCAACATATATATACAGAAATAATTATAGAGAACGAAATGTTGGTATGGGTGACTAAAAGACACTCCATTAGGATTTATCACATCTGGTAAAGAAGTTACCCTGGAATTTACGGAAATGTTAGAAAAAACGTTATTTTCGACACATTTTGATTTTTATCTCTGTTCAATGGACCGTCACAGGAACATTTATTGAGAAGAATATGTAGGTATCAACTATTTGAAAACATCCTGTGAGTTTGGTGGAAATCGCTGAAGCCGTTTTGCCAAAAGCGTAAAAACCTATTTTTGCTTCAGGGGCCCATACCTCCGTTCACCGTATTTTCATGGAGATATGTATGGAGAAGAAAAGTTAGGTATTGATTAGAGAAGATAATTTGAAAGTTTAATCAAAATCGTTAGAGCCGTTTTCGAGAAAAATGCGAAAAACCCTAGTTTTTGGTACATTTTCGTCCCCCCCCCCTTCCCATCGGCCAAAATCGTCCAGAACCTTATTTTGGTGTCTACAAAAATAACGAACAAAACAAAAAAAGAACCAACTCAATCGGATCAGCCGTTCGCCCGCAAATCGAACTACAGACACACACACACACAGACATACACACAGACATACACACAGACATACACACAGACATACACACAGACATACACACAGACATACACACGGACCTCTCTCCGAAATTAGGTTTTTTAGACTCAGTAGGGTCTGAAACGTAAAGATCTGAAGAAAACCCAACTTTTTTTTTTGGGCCGATTACTATACTTTCCTTCCCTTCGGGTAGCGGAAAGTAAAAATAGATGTCGAATAGCCGAAGGCACGCTGAAAGTTTGAATCAAGTTGTTAGAACTTATTCTTCAGAAACATTTTTTTTCCGTTCAACGTTTTTGTTTATTATTTATCCTGAATTATACGCCTGTTTTCTGTCACCTAAATTGTTTTACAACCCTTACGCAAAATATGTCACTGTACGTTATGAAACGCTATGAAGGAATGCCAAATGTACGATGTCCGTCCAGGCCATGTTTCGGCCTTAATGTGGTCTAAAACCCCCGTTCTTTCGCACTAAAATTCCGTTTGGGATCGATTTGTGTGTTTGTGTGTATTTGTGTACTCTGCACACGAAACGTAGTACTTGTTATCGTTTGCAAATGTCAACTTTCATTGTTCCAGATAGTTTTTCGTATCGTTACCTAGTATTTTTCGATGCTGAATCGAATGGAAAGGATTTCAGAGGTGTAAAACTGCGTCAAAATGGATAATCGTGCTTTACAATGCAATAATAAATGTGTAATTCTAATCATTTTTAGCGCGTTTTCGGTACAACCCTCGTTACTGCAGTAGATAACATAACGGTGAAAGAACAATATTAGTCCAGGAGCCGAGGGCTAAAAACGCTGACCGTTGAGTTGAAAGTTGGTTGGGTCGAAATACACTGATAACCCTCATCATGGCATTCAATAATTGTTTAGGATATAAATCACCTCAAACGCTAGAACAGTTCGGGCAATCGATGTACGGGCAGTCAGGTTCGTTTTTAATATCCGCTACCCGAACGGAAGGAAAGTATATAGTAATCGGCCCAAAAAAAATTTGGGTTTTCTTCAGATCTTCACGTTTTGAGGCCTACTGAGTCCAAAAAAAACCTAATTTCGGCGCGTGGTCCGTGTGTGTGTGTATGTGTGTGTGTGTGTCTGTAGTTCGATTTGCGGGAGAACGGCTGATCCGATTGAGCTCGTTCTTTTTTTGTTTTGTTTGTTATTTTTTGTAGACACCAAAATAAGGTTATGGACGATTTCGACCGATGGAAAGGGGGGGGGGACGAAAATGTACCAAAAACTAGGGTTTTTCGCATTTTTCTCGAAAACGGCTATAACGATTATGATTAAACTTTCAAGTTATCTTCTACTAATCAATACCTAACTTTTCTTTTCCATGCATATCTCCATGAAAATACGGTGAACGGAGATATAGGCCCCTGAAGCAAAAATAGGTTTTTTACGCTTTTTGGCAAAACGGCTTCAACGATTATCACCAAACTTCAGAGATGTTTTTAAATAGTTAATACCTACATATTGTTCTTGATAAATGTTCCTCTGACAGTCCATTGAACAGAGATAAAAATCAAAATGTGTCGAAAATAACGTTTTTTCGAACATTTCCGTAAATTTCTGGGTCCCTTCTTCACCAGATGTGATAAATCCTAATGAAGTGTCTTTTAGTCACCCATACCCACATTTTGTTCTCCATAATTATTTCTGTATATATATGTTGAACGGAGATATAAGCTAAGTTAACTCAGAAAAGGAGATTTGTCGAATATTAATTTATCGGTATTCCAATTTTGTCAAAAACGGCTCTAACGATTTCGATCAAACTTACGGAGTACTCTCAGCTAACTATTCCGTACATTTAGTTCTCCATAAATGTTTCGATAGAAATGCGTTGAACGAAGATTTAGCGCCCGCATATGTTGGTGGTGTTCGAACTTAAAGGGGTGGCGGAAAGTAGTGTGTTGCTTCGCACCATATATTTTTATAATGCTCTGAAATGAACCCTTCACTCAACATTTTTGGCCACGCCCAACTTCAGATTTCTCCCCCGAATCCTATTTGTATGGTTAAGGAACTTAGTCGGGAGGATAAAAGGTGTTTTTGCAGTTGTAATATCACACATAACACAGACTTACAGCTTTCTCTCAAATTGAGCCCATCGTTCCCTACACACGTTCTGTATCTGTGTACCCGTATTTAGTGATAACAGCAACGCCTATCGCCTGGGCCCTGAACGCCTGCCAAAGTGGTGCTTTACGTATGAATCAGCTGCTCAGATCGATTCAGATGGAGAAACGAACATCCCATTAAAAGTTAGGAATCGAACCAAGTTTTATGTGACTGAGGTCAAAACGACGATGTCCTTGGCTCTGGCGGAAAATAAGAGCGGAAGGGAAACAACACTATCTGCAATCAACTACGACTAAGAACAAAAGCCACATTTCGCACGCTTCTCCCGGCAAATGGCGAAGTATTCAATTACAGTTATTGGCTGTGTTCTACAATGACCGGAGCGGAGCCTTCTATTATTTGTCCTGCTGCGCCACCCCGCGCTCAAAGTACACATTGCGCTGAGCGTGAATTACTCGCACGAACTTCTAATGAGGCTCCTAGAAATAATCGGCATCGCAACAGTTGAGAGGAGAAAAGCATCCAGAAACTGCATTCGCTCAGAAATAAATAAAGTGGTAAATTGGGCAAGCAATGAAGAAACGACTTTTGCAATTGCGCGATCACCATTACAAAAAGGTTTTCAAGGTGCACCCTTGAAGTTAAATATACAGTTGGTTTCAGCCAAGTCGCCAGTGACCTCGCATTTTATGCCAGTCTGAAGTTACCTAAGAGCTCGTTGGATCGAAGATATGGTAATAAAATAACAGTCTGGTACGCATTCTTGAATTCCTTTTGATTATCAAGAAGATAAATCGGACTAAGAATAGAGTTTTGGCTTCGTACGTTTAATTCTACTCAGTTTCCAAAGAATGGACTAACAATAACTCGCCTGCTTTAGATTAATATTAGATATTATTAGAATTTAACAATAATTGGCCATTTCATTAGACAGTCTACCCCACTTCTGGCTCCTCAAAACACTACGCATATACAAAATAATCAAGTTCCTCTTAAATAGCAATGAAACACTGTCACATAACTCTTCGCCCTCAAATTGACGACACTGTCATAACCCAGAACGCTAGAATATTCGTTGTGAGATATTCCAGGGCGATTCCATACGCCCTCTTTGGTTTTGCCTCACACCCCTACACTCGATAACAGCGCGCGTGGGGTTACATTATGAAAAAACAACACTATCCCACCATCTCTGTATGGACGGTATCAAAATATACGAGTCAACACTGCAGCAGCTTCAAGAACTGATGAAATTGACAGAAACATTACCACAAGACAGAATTCAGGACAAAAACACTAATACAGAGTGTCCAGGAAGCTGTGCGAGAGGACGTAGAATCGGGGGATCTCATTGCAATGGCCGACAAAAGGTGTACCCCTCTGAACTGATATTCACAATGAGGTCTGGAAGAAACTTAATGACAGAAAACGAATGAAATATATTAGAGAACGCTAAACAAAAAAAACGGCAGGAAGCAATATGAGGGAAGACGAATCACATATATATATAAAATGGCGACAACTTGGAGAAAAGGATCGATAGTAGGTAGGCGACATGTATATCGATTAAATTAAATCAGGTAATCAATATTCAACACTCCGCCTCAATTTCATGGATAGACAGCAAATTCCTAAATTTTGAAAACTTGTCAAAAGACAGTCCTTTAGTAAAAATATCAGCCATTTGATCACTTGTAGACACATGTTCAACAATTAAATCACCCTTCTGCGCTAGGTCACGAACAAAGTTGAATTTAATATCAACGTGCTTCAATTTCTTCTGATCCCACTTCTGTAGACTCTTGATGCAAGGTAGATTGTCCTCAAAAATTCGTGGGGACGAGTAGCTAGTGCTAGATGCATTAAGCAACCAACCAATTCCCTGTAGGGGTTCTTCCCAATTATGCTTGGCGCAGATGGATCTCTTTCAGGTAATTTCATCCCCATAGGGGTCTTGACTGGGGTACTGTCAGCCATAGCAAAACGCTCTAGAACACGTTGAATGTAGTCACTCTGGGACAACATCATTCCATCAGGTCTTCTCTCAATTTTTATTCCAAGGAAGCTGTGTAACTTGCCTAGATCCTTCATTCTGAATTCTCCACTTAGGGAGACTTTAATACGGTCAATTAAGGCAAGATCATTACCAGATATTAAAAGATCATCGACATAAAGCAATAAATAGACCACACTTCGACCCGAGCGGAGTACATAAAGACAGCGGTCAGCCTGGCAGGGCAGAAATCCCAACTTGTGCAGGAATCCATCAATTTTTGCATTCCACTCACGAGGTGCTTGCTTGAGTCCATATAGAGTTTTGTTCAACTACAAGGCAGTATTGTTGTTTTGTTTTTGAAAGCCAGGAGGTAACTTCATATAAACCTCCTCCTGAAGTTCTCCGTGCAAGAATGCGTTGCTCACATCCATTTGTATTGCTTCATAGTTATTGCGGCTAATCAAGGACATAAATGTTCGGACAGTTGTGTAATGAGCAACAAGCGCATATGTGTCAGTGTAGTCAAAATGTTTGACTTCTGAACACCTTGAACCACTAGTCGTGCTTTGTAAGAGTCAGCAGCGACACCACCATTTCTTTTGATGCGAAAAACACAACGACATCCAATGGGCCTTCTACCAGGTGGCAGTTCTACCTCAGTCCAGGTTTTAGCCTGGGTACTACCGAATCTTCTGAACAATCTCGGATTTACACCTTCGATCCAATTTAGTCCATGACACTCGGAGTCTATTCTTTTCTTCTGTTTAGCTTCATCGTCAGTTGTTACGATCGTAAAAGTCGACGAATAGTCATTAGTCGCGTACTTCAAAAGTTCAAGATCCTCTAGATAGATTTCCATACGGAATTTCCAATCGTCGTAGTTTTTACCTTCGAGTAGAGGAACACGATATCTTTCCTCGCGAATAGACATTTGATTTCGATGACAGACAGATGAGAAACAGCAAGCCGATCGCGCAACAGGTAGACACTTTGCCGGTAGGTAGGTAGCCAACCCAACAAAATCACGATGTTGCTATCACACTTGCAAAAATTCGCACCTGGGCCCATAACCTGATATTCACAATGAGGTCTGGAAGAAACTTAATGACAGAAAACGAATGAAATATATAAGAGAACGCTAAACAAAAAAACGGCAGGAAGCAATGTGAGGGAAGACGAATCACATATACATAAAATGGCGACTACTTGGAGAAAAGGATCGATAGTAGGTAGGCGACATGTATATCGATTAAATTGAATCAGGTAATCAATATTCAACATGAACGTGGAAAATACTGCTTACGGACACTCACTATAGGGGATGTGGACTCAGAAGTCACTCTATGGGATAAACCCTTACGGCTTGAGCTGGCCGCATGTCGACAAAGCTGCATCGTGGCTCTGGGACGGGTCTATGACCTTAACACAGGACCTAGTGATCCTAATAGATGTGTTTCGTTTACATAATGGCCGTTGCTGAGCACTTATATAAGAGTTATATCAGTCTCTACACTTAATTACAGTTGGCACCTCCACAAAGAGGAAATTGCCCCCAACCTACGTGGACAGTGCAAATCACGGACATTCAAACCAGCTAATTGTGCATCACAATTTGCAGTGCAACATAATATCATTCAACACGCCGTATCTAATAACAAAGATACACCCAGCCCTGTCAAGTATGTGGGTGTGATTCTGGATCGAAACTAACTCGTGGAAAGACATAGCTATACAACGATGAAGTGGACGATAGCCCTGCTGACGTGCCAAAGAATGAGCGGGGGGCTTAAAGCCTAGAATGGCCTGTTGGCTTTATGGGACCGTTGTGAGACAAATCATCTCATTTGGGTCGAATCGGGAAGGCACGGAGCACCTTCAGAGAGAATTGTGGCAGCCTTGTCAGTGTACAAATAGTTCTTACTAACAGCGAGGGCGATGAGAACCACACCCACCAGTACTACGGAGAAAACGCTTAACCATATTTGTCGAGACAGGGGCTTGAAATGACTAGGGTAATGCTAGTAACGCTTCCCCCCGAATTCAGGAACTTTGAAACCTGTCGAGCTGTCACTGATATGACAATGCACAGATACAAATTCGACAGGAAATACCAAAGTGCAACCAGAAAGAAGCTCATCGAGCAATAGAAGGTGAGTTTTGGCCTCCGAATGATATCAACCTCTAAACGGACAGATCTAAAACCCTGAAGGGGGCATTGGGGCGTCCATTTCCCAGTGTTCACTCCAACAGTTTTCAAGAAGAGGTTTATGCTGTCATCGGTGCCATGGTTGTTATGATGCAAGGAAAGGGATACAACAATAAAACTATCAACCAGCGTGCAAGGTGCTGAAGAACCACCGCGCTACGCCAAAACTGTCGACTGAGTGCACCATGCAGCTCAACTCGTTAGCAAACTCTAATGCAGTCAATGTTGAATGAAGATCGTGAGAGGGCGGACCATCAGTTCGCCCAGGGCCACTTTCCCATTGTGGAGCATCTGCGTCACGAGTCAAGAGGACGGTGAGAGGGTATACTCGGAAAATGTACGAGACTGCCTGGAACGCTACAGGAGTGAGGCACTCCAAAACGCTTCATCTCAGGACCATATCTGCTGACAAAACCCAGCCTGGCATTCTTTAGGAAGCTAGGCGTGTACCTGCGAGACCCAAAAAGCCAGTCAGAGTTCAATAATGATAATCTCTCTAACACTAACCTCTAAAAGTGTGTAAACGTTTTATCGACGCTCTATAACCATAATTTTAAGTCAAATTCAACCAGGTTCTCGAAAAACTTATCGTGTAGTCCAACAATTAATAAAATTATTTTTGCAGTCGCCAGTTCACGTTCCTGGATTGCGCTTCATCTTCACCCCTTCGTGGACACCATCCGCCGAACAATCGCTCCAAAATGGGAACAATGAAGATGATACGACTGTCGTTCAATTAGAGAAGAGCAATTTACTTCCTAATTCGCCTTCCGGTTGCGTGAACACAAAATTAGAGGAAAGATTTCTCAAAAAGCGGCTCATTAATTCAATTATAGTAAAAAAATACTAATAATGTCAACTATTTATCCCCCCATGAGATTTTTGAGTTGCGAAGGCGCAAACGGATGTGACGAATTAAAAGTATTGTCACAAGAACTCATTTCGTATCAGAGAGGCACATCTCGGATTCCCACAATAGCAATTACTGTGCACCACACGGCAATTCGTGGAGGACGCTAAAGGCGAAATTGAGTAGAAATACCATCGTTCGGCTCGGCCAATTTCGTGGTCAAGGGAGCAGAACACGCCGGTTGCGCAAATAATTATTATATGCAGCCCCTTCGAACTCAAGAGTTTGTTTGAAGTCGCGGGATTTTAAATGAACAAGTTAAGCGGTCCTCCGTGACATTTTCCTTGGCGAATCTCCCACCGACCGTTAGGCGGAGAACTGTGAATCACCTATAGCTCACCTTCAATAGAAGTCAGATGATGGTCACCACTCACCTCCGCTTAGGCGGTCCCGAAATACCAACTAGCAACCGGCGAAATCGTTCGATTTTGAACTTCGGAGGATTGAAAATAAATCGTAACACGAGTTGGTGTTTCATTTTCAAGGACAGAGGCAGTTGCCGTAGAGAAGCTGGTGCTAAGACGATCCTTCCAGTCATTGATAACGATCTCTGTGGCTATAACATCCAAGGCACAGACGATAACTAGAATGTAGATAGAATAGTTGTTTCCTTACGAAGGTTACTGAATAGCCTTGGTTGAGGTTTCAGTTCTGTTATTGTGTGCATCAGAAGAATAAAACTGCACCTCTGAAGCGAATTCCTTTCATTATTTCCCTATTCTACACCATCCCCGATGCTGCAGTGACAGATGAGCTGAGGGTGCAGCCGCTGGAATCTACCCTTCCACTTCTGGTGTGCTTTAGGACTGTCACGCCAATCCCCTCAATCTCTTTAAAAACTAAGTGTGCATTGTGCACGTCAGATCCAACTTCTCATCACTTCTAACCACTGCTACTAAGAAAATACATTTCGCACATATTACTCCAGCGACCCTTCCAAGCACAAAACGTAGGCATTAATTGCTCAAACTAACCTTGTGAGTAGTTAAACCCGTTTTTCATAAAGTTCGATAAACAAATTCAATGCTGGAAAGATCTCATTTACTTGGTGTGTATCTCATCTCCTCTCTAGGGATGTCTAGAGAAATAACAGTGGAAATGAAACGCTTTGACAATAGACGCTCGGTTAGTTTGACGAAAATTGACGATTGATTTACCGCGGAACTCAACTGCGAAATCTAAAAACTCATCTTTCGCTTATTCGCTGGAATGTGTTTTCGTAAAAATCTATATAAAGGTCAAATTATAGTATCAATCAGTAATGTATGCGTTGTTGGTTTAATGTAAGTGGTTTTTTGAGAAGAACACCTCTTCATTTTTGTAGTAATAATAGGTCTTTTAGTGTTAACCCATTTTTGACCGATTTTTACTTTCCTTGGCTCTAAAAAGTAGAAAGGAAAGTTATGTAATCGGCTGAAAAAAAATTTGAGTTTTCTTCAGATCTTTACGTTTCAGACCCTCCTGAGTCCGAAAAACACTATTTCGGAAAATGGTCTGTGAACGATTTTTAGAGAAAACGAACGTATCAAATCAGCTCAAACTTGATATCTCGCCCGCCGGTTACTACGGGACGCCAAAATGAGGGTTTGAACAAAATCCACCGAAAGTTAAGTATAGTTATCATAGTGATCGAAACACCAAATATTTATTTTCTCAAAAACGGCTGTTACGATTTTGGTTAATTTTTTTATATTGGTAGCTATCAATATAGCAACTACACTATAAAATTCTCATTTGTGGGAAAATGACGAGAGCAGCACAATAAATTATCAAAATTTTCGACGAAAAGCGTTTTTAGCGCAGTTTTTTCCTTATAAACTCCGCTGGAATTTTTGTAGAATGTTAAAAAAATTGGTATTGTAGTCCAATCTAATACCTAAAGGGTGAGTGTTTAAAAACGCTCATGAGATACATGGGGCTCACACCAGAAATTCCTGAATTTCAACTACCGCCGTTTCGCTTAATACCAGTTCTAACAGTTATTACCCAATAACTCTGTAAAAGTAGTTACTATCCTTCTTCAAAAAATTTGTGTGTACAGCCTCATTAATTATCTGTGTACCAATTGCTCAATAATGGTACGGGAATGAGTACGAGCAGCACAATAAATTCCAGAACTGTAGGCGCTACCGTTTCCTGGTGCTGTGACGTGTTGTTTGACCAAGATTCAAATTAACTGAGTGATAAATGAATTGATTAAATAGAATTAGCCATGTACAAAGTGAATTGACGTAGAGCTAACGGGAGTTGTGTGGTGCAACGCACCAGATATTTTTGTTTTACTTTCTGCTTTTGTTATTCATTGTTTCTTCTTATCCACAAGCTGAGCTCCCTTCAGTTGGACCATTGTGAATGTTTCTTCTCCTACGTTTTGCATACTTAAATTGAATCACCACATTTGTTCGTTAATTTTTAACACAGGATTGAATGAAACCATTGAGTGTTTGAGGCGTATGGCTAGCAACGAGTAATTTACCGGAAATTCAGGAAATCGAGTGTTGTTTGATAGTGTGAATTTAAACGGCAAGGGGGAAACACAATATTCAAAGGAAGACAAAACAAACACGCGGGAACGAAAGAGCCATAAACTAACTAGGGAGAGCAGAAACAAAGTTTGGAGATCTGAACATTCTTCGAAGTCCACAATGCTATAGAGGTTAGGAAATGATTTTTCGAGTGGTAATTTTGGGAGGGAGGGAGGGGTTCATCAGCAATGATCACAATTTGCGGGTATAAAGATGAGGAGCAGAACAGAAACAAAAAGCTTGAAGCTATTCCTGAATCGGAGCTATTTCGGATTCCGTTGTGGGCGTAGGTCTGTCGACCTGAGAAAGCTGGACATGATGTTTTCCTTTCAGACTTGTTACAGTTCATGTGGCGAAGTTGTTTATCCCAAGTCCTAATAAATTATTAGTTAAATAGGCTATGCCGTTCCATAGTTAAGGACTGATGAAAAGGCACGAGCCGAAAAGGTAATGAGACACGCCATGTGCCCTTTCATCTTTTCTACCAATCAAAACCTACATAGAACAGTGTTGTACACGTAGGTTTTACTGTACACTGCTAAATGAGCTGAAACCTGGGATTTATTAGGAAACGTTATGAAACGGAGTTTTTTCAATAATTGTCCAAAAATTCGTTGATGAGAGAGGGCCTAGGTGAGGATCGTTACAGTGCCTTCTATCTGGGAGTGAAAGGGCCACCATTAAGCCAGCTGTACGCAATTCCAGCGGTAGAACGATAACTCCCGCCAGCATTGACACGCGGACACTGATAAGTCTAAAGTTTCTCAACAAATCTCTCTCTCTCTCTCTCTCTTCCCTCGCACTATGCTGAGTATAAACCAACCGTCCTGACTGACACTTAAAAGGCATCATTAAAAGGCATTGACGAGCTATGAAATTTGGCGTGTAGCGCAGGAGCCATCCTCAAATTAGAGCTCAAACGAGGCCTCGTCGCGAGCCGTTCTTAAATCCTCGCAAGTGCCAAATTGACAGAGATAGCTGTTCGTGATTTGTCTCCCGTGGGAACTCTTGAAACCGTTTTCAAGGGCGACTTGATTTTACGGCACCCGCCCCGGAACATTGGGCCCAATTAACGGAGCTCGGCTCTTTTTTGGCAAATGTCAGATTACCGTTCTAATCTCCTAGTGAGGCAATTGTTTCTTTCCGCTACGAGACGTTCGTTAGCATATTTTTTCGGAATCGTCATCATTTCCTTCGCAGCATGTTGCTAATGTGCGCATTGTCAGGAATGGACTATTAGGCTTCACCGTGGGCTTCTGTGAGTCCTACTGACGGCCCATCGTACGAAATAAATCACTCCCGTCCCGATGCAACTGCGTCAACCAGTAAATTTGATAATATGCTAAATATTCAGAAGCTGTATCTTCTTTAGGCACATTTCTACAGAAGTACGAAGTACAAAACTACAATTGAATATTCGCATTCTGAGACAATCCATCATGAATAGATAGGATTAAAGGCGTCTATTTGTCAGTCTTTTGGCTAGTTCTAGCGTGTTTGTTAATGGAATGCAAATAAACTTGGTTGTTAAAGTTTACATAGTGTTTCTAGTGCTTCAAGTATAATACTAGAGCAGATATTGAGGCGGCCTTAGTGGTGGGAGCTTAACTTCTTACCACACAATGGTGGATTATTCGCCCCTGAGAGTGATCATGTTCAAAGAGACTAGGGCAGGTTGACTAGCAACTGATTACGAGACAAGCACTTATGTACCATGCCATTAAAATTACCTTGGCTCACCTTAAGGCGAACATATTGATCTTACGTTAGACCAAGTATAAGAATATAAGCTATACTAGCGAGCGTTGTTCAAAATTCACTGCTAAATTCTGCTAGTTAGTTTCGAATCGATTTTTTGATCATTCCTTTATTTTGACATCCCATAGCGATTTGCAGAACAATGAGAAAATTTGAGCAAGTTTCGTTTACATACATACCAACCATTTCCAAATGGCATATTACTTTCCGCTACCCGAAGGGAAGCCATCGTGTAAAAAAAAAAAAAAAGTTGGGTTTTCTTCAGATTTTTACGTTTTGAGGCCTACTGAGTCCAAAAAACCTAATTTCGGCGCGTGCTACGTGTGTGTCTGTAGTTTGATTTGCGGGAGAACGGCTGATCCGATTGAGCTGGTTATTTTTTAGTTTTGTTCGTTATTTTTTTTAAACACCAAAATACGGTTATGAGCGATTTCGGCTAATGTGTGGGGGGGGGGGCGTAAAATGTACCAATAACTAGTGTTTTTCGCATTTTTCTCGAGAAAGGCACTAACGATTTTGATTAAACTTTCAAATTATCTTCCTCTAATCAATACCAAACTTTTCTTCTTCATACGTATCTCCATGAAAATACGTTGAACGGAGATATAGGCCTATGAAGCATAAATAGGTTTTTTACGCTTTTTGGCAAAACGGCTGCAGCAATTTCCACCAAACTCTCAGGATGTTTTCAAATAGTTAATTACTACATATTGTTATAATAAATGTTCCTCTGAAAGTCCACTGAGCAGAGATATAAATGAAAATGTGTCGAGAATAACGTTTTCTCGAACATTTCCGTAAATTCCAGGGTAACTTCTTCACCTGATGTGATAAATCCTAATGGAGTGTCATTTAGTCACCCATACCCACGTTTTGTTCTGAATAATTATTTCTGTATATTTATGTTAAACGGAGCTATAAGCCAAGTTAACTCAGAAAAGGAGATTTGTCGAATATTAATTTATTTCGGTTTTCCAATTTTCTCAAAAACGGCTCTAATGATTTCGATCAAACTTTCGGAGTACTCTAAGTGATGATAGGCGTATATCTCCGTTCACCGTATTTTCATGGAGATATGTACGGAGAAGAAAAGTTAGGTATTGATTTGTAAAAGATAATTTGAAAGTTTGATCAAAATCGTAAGAGCCGTTTTTGAGAAAAATGCGAAAAACCCTAGTTTTTGGTACATATATACACCAAAACGCCCATAACCTTACCTTTCTCCCGCAAATCGAACTGCAGACACACGCGGACCACGTGCCGAAATTAGGTTTTTTAGACTCAGTAGGCCTCAAAATGTAAAGATCTGAAGTAAAACCAACTTTTTTTTGCCACGATTACTATACTTTCCTTTCCCTTTGGGGTAACGGAAAGTAAAAATGAGCGAGGTGGTTCAAAATTGGTATAAATAATTCCTAAGTCTGAGTTCGTTAACCAACAAAATTGAATAGCGAGAAGTACTAAAAATTTTATTTTCAAAATTTCAAGAGTGTTGAGTAAAAGTCAAACTGCCGAGTGGATATTTTCCACCATTCTGATGATATCCTGAGTCTCACGTTGTTTCCATACTGTTTCCGTACAAATTTAGAACATCGAGATACTGGATGTACTCGTACCTGTTCATTTACGAAGGTGGACTGCACGCCTGGAGCTTATTCAAATTGCATTGCACAATCCGTAATTTACCTTGACCGAGGAATGCATAGCTCATGATGGTCACATGGAGGCATTTCTCATTTTTCGTGAATACTTACGCACTGAAAACGTATATTTTTATGATTACGTCATATTACGTTCGCGTATTTGTATGCGAACAGTATACGCTTCAAGTTTTGTTAACACTTATATGTATAAATAACGAACTATGTATAAATAACGAAATACTAGTTCTAGATTTGAGAAGGAGACAACGGAAAGGTGAAGGGGGCGGGGCGTTGTTGGAGCTCCCGCCTCCTGGTCATCCTTGCGGCGACCCCGGAGCCTCACAATGGGCTGAGCTAATAAGGAAATATGTCATTTAGTGGCAGATATTAAGGAGAATCCTGCCAACTTCAACAGCCGTTTTCTACATTAATCGGGCTTTTGGGGAAAGACGCCTACAACCGTTACTTTACCAAGGTCAACATTCAGAATGGCAGTTCAGAGGGCAAGCGACACGAAATGAAGAGGCATTTCACACTGACTGGTGCTGATTTACTGGATGATCGTGAAAGCAACGCCACGGAATTTCATTCTGCTCACACAATTCATAGGGAAAGTATTGTAATCGGCCAAAAAAAGAAGGCCTACTGCCAGACAATAATATTTCACTCCTCTTTTGCTCTTTCTCTTTACATATCCTCCCCGTATTTTCATTTCCAGATAAATGAGGGTTTGGTAACCTTCATAAGGTAGTTAGGAGCAATCCCTTTTCGTTTTTATTATTTAACCTATCAGTGTTTTCCTCGCACACGAATTCCAACTTCATCTCAATGAAACCTCTTTCTCTTAAATGCACATTACACAAACCGACGGACGAGTTTCACAGTTCCCAAATTGTGTTTTTTTTACTCTTACGATGCCTACTTTTTCAGCCGGTTACGTAGGTTTTCTTCTCGTTACCTAGGGCTAAGAGAAGTAAAACATTTGAGATAGGGGCCCATTTTTTAAATTTCCAGAACGGCAGAACCAATTTTTATGAAATCGCGGGAAATTCAACAAACTACGTACACGATGAGAGTTTAATTAAGCACATAAATGACAACCCCACTTCAAATTCGATACATTTTGAGAAATCGGGGTTCGAAACCTGCAATGTCCTTCCGCCGTCCGGGTGCCTATCACGTGAAGTAAATTCGGAAATTCTGAGATTGCTGTTGATTCCTTTATGACCTTTATCGAATTTCTACCGTGTAGTTAGCTTATTTCACTACCAAATCAGCTAACAGGAGCATTCAACCAATTCGAAGTCGAAACGGTGACTTGATGAGTACGGTAGGGCGACATGACTAATGGTTTGAAGTGTTTAGCAGACTTATCATTCAAAGTGAGTGAAGAGTTTGAGTTACAAATTGTGTTGTATAAATTGAGTCCCCCTTCTGGTTGATTATTCATTCTGAATACAACACTTATGTTTTCAGCCAGGAAATTAGTTTACGCACGCACCCCCCCCCTCCCCTCTAAATTTGACACTTTTCGTCCAGGCCATATTTTGCCATTAACGTAAAACGAACGAAATTTTGAGAAACACAAACAGTGGGTACAGCTTTCGTACAAGTACGCAACGACTAGGAACATTTTATGTCTTTTATTTTTGTTTTTATGCAATGATAACTACGTTTGATTGTGCTCGTTGCTGGTTTCGATGTAATGGCCGCGTCAATTGCAATTGACATCATTACTTGGTCACTGAGGTTATTAAAACGTGTGATGTTACCAAGCGTTAGATTTTGTAACAGACGCTACCATGCACTTAACCCAACACAAATTTAGTGACACTTCTCCGTTACATATCCCACGTTACATTTTCGAGTTTATGTAGCAAAGTAAAGACATAAAATGTCAAAATCGAGTTTTCATCAACTCATTAGATAATCACGGAGGTCTGTTGAGGCGTATAATGTGCCGTCTTGATGCTCGCTGTTATGCCTGTGGAAACCAGTTTGAAATGCTGAACCTTGTAGTGCAGGTGATTTGAACCTACTGGTCATCGTCGAACATACTTGAATTGCACTGACTCGATTGTACTGACTTGCTGGAGACAGTGATGCCATATGCCCTGGCAATCTTTGGAAGCTGGCAACTTGAGCTCATAGAGCTAGCGTAAATCTTGTCTGAGATTCGGAGTTAGGTATTCGTATGAGGCGTGGTGCAAAAAAAGCGCCAAGGTGATGCGTTGGCTGGCTGTGTCTGGAAGCGTTCTTCCCTGTCAACAGAATGAGGTTTCACTTTTTACTTCCCGCGACCCAAAGGGTAAGGAAAGTATAGTGATCGTGTCAAAAAAAGTTGCGTTTTCTTCAGATCTTCACGTTTTGAGACCTACTGAGTCTAAAAAACCTAATTTCGGCGCTTGGTCCGTGCGTGTGTCTTTCGATTTGCGGGAGAACTGCAGAACCGATTGATCTGGACCTTTTTTTCTGTATATATATGTTGAACGGAGATATAAGCCAAGTTAACACAGAAACGGAGATTTGTCGAATTAATTTATCGGTTTTCCAGATTTCTCAAAAAACGGCGCCAACGATTTCGATCAAACATTCATTTTGTTCTCGATAAGTGTTCCTGTAGAAATGCGTCGAACGAAGATATAGCACCAGCATATGTAGCCCGTTTTCGCTTTGTTGGTGATTTTTCGTAGATGCGAAAATAAGGTCATGAGCGATTTTGTCGATGGGAAGGGAATGAGGGACCAAAATGTACCAAAAACGAGGGTTGTTCGCGTTTTTCGCAAAAATAGCTTCAACGACTCTCATTAAACTTCAGAATTATCTTTTACTAGTACCCAACTTTTTTCTCCATAAACATCTCCATGAAAATCCAGTGAACGAAGATACATGCCTACGAAGAAAAAATCCTTTTCTTCTTTCATTTTGTGGCAAAATAGCTTCCACATTTTTCACCAAACTCACGGAATGTCTTTAAATAATTAATATCTACGTATTGTTTTCAATAAATGTTCCTCTGACCGTCGACAGAACAGAGATAAAAATCAAAATGTGTTGAAAATAATGTTTTTGGAACATTTTTGTGATTTCCGTAGTGTTTCTCTGGATTTGATAAATCTTACGGAGTGACTTCTAAGAACCTAAACCCACACTTTGAATTATTTCGGTATCGATCTGTTGAACGAAGATGTAAACCATGACCGCTCGAAAAAAGAGATTTCTCGAATGTCAATTTTTCCGTTTTTCCAATTTTCACAAAAACGTCTCTAACGATTTCAATCAAACTTAAGAATTACTCTCAACTAACGTGTTGTCCTTCGTAAATGTTTCCGTAGAAATGCGTTGAACGAGGATACAGCTCCCGTGTATTTCAGTTTTTCGTATTGCTCTCGAAAACGGTTATAATGATTTTGATTTAACTTCTACTAGTCAACACCTAACTTTTCTTCTCCACAAAAATACAGTGAACGAGGATATAGGCCTAAAAAGCCAAAATAGGTCAAAATGACATGAAA
The DNA here is from genome assembly GCA_020466155.1 of Pachypeltis micranthus. Taxonomy (NCBI): domain Eukaryota; kingdom Metazoa; phylum Arthropoda; class Insecta; order Hemiptera; family Miridae; genus Pachypeltis; species Pachypeltis micranthus. The sequence goes on along the minus strand of CM035770.1, from coordinate 64,285,150 downwards.
ATTTTTCAATAAACTCACAGAATATCTTTAAATAGTTAATACCTACATGTTGTTCTCTACAAATTTTCCTGTGACAGTTCATTGAACAAAGTTAAAAATGAAAATGTGTCGAAAATGATGTTTTTTGATCATTTTAACTGTTTCACTAGATTTCATCAACATTATTTAGTGTCTTCTAGCAACCTACATCCACATTTTGTTCTCCATAATTATTTCTGTATTTATCTGTTGAACGGAGGTATAGCTCGGAAAAGGAGATTTTTCGAATATTAATCCAATTTTCTGAAAAACGGCTCTAAACTCATGAAGTACTCTCGCCCAAGATATTTTACTCAACAATATCGCATAGAAGTTATAAAATTCTCTCTTTAGTCCCATTCTTCTGTTCTTATACATACATGAACTGCACATCAAAATTCCGATGTAGTTACGGCCAACCTGATCTATCTGTATTTGTTCGCTCGCATTACATCACAATCTAAATCCTTGTACTGGTACAACAATCTTGAACTCACATATTTCTTCGAGAGTAACTAGTACGAACTACTCAGCCTCGAGGGTTTAGGATATTTGCTAGGTTTACAGAGAAAACAGACGGGAAGAAGGGCAGTCCTGACAGGCCTCACGTTACTTCTCCCTTCGTGATACATGCTGCCGGCGTGAGTACAGAGCGCGATCGTATGTGTCGAAGCAAACTTCGATATTTCTCAACATTTTGGAAGATCGGTGAGGAGCGATGACCTAGCAAAGGCTTGCATGAATTCAATCGTAGATATAATCAACACCTAATAAAAGCTACAATAAAGCCCAACGCGATCTCTTATTTCGTACAAGACATGCAGACCAGAAAAATATCTGGTGCGTTGCAACACACAACTTTCCTTACCTCTACAACACTTCACTTTGTACATGGCTAATTCTATTTAATCAATTCATTTATCACTCAGTTCATTTGAACTTGGTCAAACAACACTTTACAGCAGCAGGAAGCGGTAGCGCTTACAGTTCCAGAGTTTATTGTGCTGCTCGTACTCATTGCAGGACCATTATTGAGCAATTGGTACACAGATAATTAATGAGGCTGTCAACACACATTTTTTGAAGAAGGATAGTAATTACTTTTGCAGAGTTATTGGAAAATAACTGTTAGAACTGGTAGTAACCGCAACGACAGTAGTTGAAATTCAGGAATTTCTGGAGTGAGCCCCATGTATCTCATGAGCGGTTTTAAACACTAACCCTTTAGGTATTGGATTGGACTACAATAACAATTTTATTAACATTCTACAAGATTTCCAGCGGAGTTTATAAGGAAAAAACTGCGCGAAAAACGCTTTTGGTCGAAAATTTTGATAACTTATTGTGCTGCTCTCGTCATTTTCCCACGAATGAGAATTCTATAGTATCATTGCCTGATTGAGAGCTAACAATATAAAAAATGTAATTAAAATCGTTAGAGCCGTTTTTGAGAAAAAAATTTGGTGTTTTGATCACTATGATAACTATAGTTAAATTTCAGTGGATTTTGCCCATACCCTCATTATTGCGTCCCATGGTAACCTGTAGGCTAGACACCAAGTTTCAGCTGATTTGGTACGGTGGTTTTCTCTAAAAACTGCGCTAAAATCGATTTCGTCGAAAGTTTTGGTAATTTATTGTGCTGCTCTCGTCATTTTCCCACAAATGGGAATTTTATGGTATAGTTGCCTTATTGAAAGCTATCAATATAAACAATTTAATCAAAATCGTTAGAGCCGTTTTTGAGGAAAAAAAATATTTGGTGTTTTGATCACTATGATAACTATAGTTAACTTTCGGTGGATTTTGTTTAAACCCTTATTTTGGCGTCCCATGGTGACCTGCGGACGAGATATCAAGTTTGAGCTGATTTGGTACGGTGGTTTTCTCTAAAAATCGTATACAGACACACATACACACAGACACACAAACACACAGACCATTTTCCCAAATAGTGGTTTTCGGACTCAGGAGGGTCTGAAACGTAAAGATCTGAAGAGAACTCAAAATTATTTTTTCAGCCGATTACATAACTTTCCTTTCTACTCCGTAGAGCAAGGAAAGTAAAAAAAGATGTGGACGTGCATATAGAAGTAGCCATAATCCGCCAGGTATTCGCTCGTTCAAAGGTCGGAGCGCGCACCCCATTTGTATCTTTGAAAAATAAATTACAAAAAAGGACAAACCTAAAAAGTTCAGTCACTGCCTCGTAAAGTCGACTGCACATAAATAGGGTTTTCTACGAGCAAAAGGGCCAATTAGAAGTAGTTGAAGTTATCCAAAATTGATAAGAGAGTCGAGTTGGTTCCCGCCACTCAATACTCTTTGCCGGTCTTTGGTGTTTCGTTTCTTTCTTGCACTCCTACCTTTCGGAAAGTACAGAGAAAGGTAACAGGTCATCTGCGAAACTAGGATGAGATCGTCAAGATGAATTAATGTCGACTCCTACGAAGGCGTTGAATCAAAATCAATTTACCTTCATCTATCAATAATTCAGGATTCGGGCTTTGAATCATTCAACGATTGATCCATTCAACAGTACGAAAATGCATTTCTTTGGAAATCCGTGAACCAGGACGATAAAAACCACGTGTGACATGATGCATCCTATCAGGTTGTAGACGGACAACGCGGAAGTTTCACGAACTTACCCATTTTTGGTTCACGACATAGAAAAATGAGAGGCGCCAAAGTGAGTTCCACGGAATAGGACCACCATTGTGTTCCACTAGGATGACCAGCTGTCTCAATTGATGCCTCGTGAGGGTCTCTGGTATTATAGATAGCAGGCTGAGTTTTATTTATAGATCAACTGTCTCACTGACCATTCTAAACTACCGGCGGTTGTTGTGTCAATTTCCTTGCGAGGTTTGTGGTCTCGCCTCTCGCAACGTCGCAGGATGTCGTTCAACTGAACTACACGAAAGAGCGTTGCCGGAAAAAGATTTTTCTGATAAGCAATTGAAGGACCGAAATAAAACGCGTCTCCGAGAATCGTTTGTGAGAATTTAAAGAATTATTTTCTTAGAATTTCCACAGTGTGAAGTAAAAAGCGATTCAAGTGTCTGACTTTCTTCTTCATACCCTTAGGTTCTCCAGTGAAGGATTGGAAGATTTGCTTCACAGAACTGAAGCGGTGATGCCTACGAAGAAGAGCCTATGTGCATCAAAGGGCCGGGTAACGTCTGGAGAACCAAGTCAAGTAATCGTGGGAGATAAAAGACATTTCACTCAGGATTTTTTACCGTGTTTGCTCCATCACTATGAATATCGGGGGTGGGTTACAGTCACGCGACCATCTTATACAAGGCAATTTACTTAAGAACTAAGGTTGGCTCACAGTCAACGAATTGGGACCGTACGCTGCTCTGGCCAACATGACTGTTTATTAACATCATACGGGTACAGCCGGTTAAGGCTCTCTACGATGAGAAGCAGACCGATTTTTTTTTTTCGGAAACCGATACTGAGAAAAGCATGTAAACTAAGTATGTAAAGTAAGGTGCCACAATCAGTTGATAACCATTAGCTTTGAAGCTTATTTCTTTGCTTCTTAAACTACGAAACTCAAATTAGTAATTTACCTTTTGCAATAACAATGTTTAAGAACGACATCGTAGGTCAGCACACAGATTTGCTGGAGTGATTCTGAATCCCGTTTCTGCCCTTTTCGACTCATCGGGAGCCAATTGAGCTTTCAAGTGAAAGCTTCATTTCGGATGGCGAAGTTGGTACTTGTGAACTAGCAGATTAGTAACTTTCATTTACAACCTGTTAAGAGCTTTTATGGGGCAGCTGTGTAAAGATCTCAACGTATTCTTCGGCTCAAACCATTTAGTTCCCCTTCAGTCGACCAGGCCCTTGACGGAATGAAACGCAACATGTTCATGGAACTCTGTAGAGGGCGAAAAGTATATATCTGCCATTATCAGTACAGTGAGCGTTTATCCACTTCTTTTTTTTTTTTCTTCAAATTCTACGACTAACTTGTTGTCATTCTACCAATAGCTCAGTTATGTTGACATGAGGTTTCATTAATTTTTCGTAGTTGACTCAGCTCGTGATTGGGTTGCGTTGAGAGTAATGTCTGTCTTTAGGTTTCAATTCTTAATTTCGCTTTCGTGTTTTTTACCGGTCTATTGCTTCGTCATCCGCTTATTTTATTTATATTGAATCCCTGACAGGTTCGGCTGGACGCAGTCGGCGCGGGACACCACGCTGAGCAGCCTAGTCAAATAACGCTTAAATTGTGTGCAATAGCCATGATCTGTGTGCACCCCTAATGAGCCTTGACGTTACTCGTTAGTGGAAACCCTGTTGATAATCGGATTACTTTTAGCTGCTTTGTTCGTGACGCTGGTGCCATCGTGCCACTTCACGCACGTACTGAACCGTTTAGCGAGAGGCTTGTGGAATTTCATTCAAGCCTCCTCGCTGAGTAAATTAGTCGCTTAAGCGAATTCCATTGCTTTCTTTTTCAACGCAACTTTTACGTCGGTTCATTAGCCGCATCTTCGGTTTAGTCCCCTCACCGTTTGGAAGTTTCCGCTAACACGGTCTTTCATTTTTCAAATATATTTATGCCAAAAACATGAAACACATTGACAAGCGGTAACACTCTTGAACGCTCGGCTACAAAAACGTTTCAGACCCCCCTGAGTTCGAAAACACTACTTGGGAAAATGGTCTGTGTGTGTCTGTGAACGATTTTTAGAGAAAACCACCGTACCGAATCAGCTCAAACCTGATATCTAGACCGCAGGTTACCATGGGACGCCAAAATAAGGGTATTAGCCAAACCAACCGAAAGTCAACTATAGTTATCATAGTGATCAAAACGCCAATTTTTTTTCTCAACAACGGCTCTAACGATTTTGATTAAGTTTTTCATTTTAATAGCTCTCAATAAGGCAATCACACCATAAAATTCCAATTCGTGGGAATATGACGAGAGCAGCACAATAAATTATCAAAATTTTCGACTTATTCGATTTTAGAGCGGTTTTTAGAGAAAACGACGCCACCAAATCACCTCAAACTTTATATCTAGCCCGCAGGTTACCATGGAACGCCAAAATAAGGGTATGAGAAAAATCTACTGAAAGTTAACCATAGCTGTCTTAGTGATCAAAACACCAAATATTTTTTTTCTCAAAAAAGGCTCAAACAATTTTGATTAAATTTTTTATATTGGTAGCTCCCAATATGCCAACTATACCATGAAATTCCCATTTGTGCTAAAATGACGAGAGCAGCACAATAAATTATCAAAATGTTCGACGAAAAGCCTTTTTAGTGTGGTTTTTTTTCCTTTTAAACTCCGCTGAAATGTTACTAGAATGTTAAAATTATTGGTGTAGTAGTCCAATCCAATACCTAAAGGGTGAGTGTTTAAAAACGCTCGTGAGGTACATGGGGCTCACTCCAGAAACTCCTGAATTTCAACTACCGCCGTTTTGCTTATTACCAGTTCCAACAGTTATTACCCAATAACTCTGCAAAAGTAATTACTATCCTTCGTCGAAAAATCGTGTTTACAGCCTCATTAATTCTCCGTGTACCCATTTCTCAATAACGATCCTGGAATGAGTGCGAGCAGCACAATAAATTCCGGAACTGTAAACGCTACCGCTTCCTGCTGCTGTGAAGTGTTGTTTGACCAAGTTCAAATTAACTGAGTGATAAATGAATTGATTAACTATAAAAAGCCATGTAGAAAGTAAATTGACGTAGAGCTAAGTTTTTACTTTGCGGTTAGAACGAATGATGCGCTCCGAATTATAATTCCCATTTGCAAATTTTGGTTTCGTGTCTGTTTATTAATTTGAGCGCCTATATATACTGTATTGGTAGCGAAGGAAAGATACTTCGTACTCCTCTGTGGATGCTCCGTGCACAATCAGGCAGAGCGCACTCCTGCTGAAGGAATCACAGTCGAGTACGAATAATTCGAAGGTCTTCAGGATACTACAGTGCATCACACGTTCTCTGATGATGTGGGTTTTGATTAAAGTAAGAATGGCTTTCATAAAAACCTGCACTGTAATAACTGTAGTACATTACGCATCTCTAGTTTGATACCGCACAAAAATCTCATCTACGAATTTTCTAATCTTGAACATTGTCTACAGAGTTTTAAATACTCTGAGGGGGTTATGGGATTCATAAGAGAATAGTACCGTACTTATTTCCTCGCGGCACTCTAAAGTTGAGCTGCATGAACTAAAAGATCGGTTCTAAATAAAAAGTTATATCGAAAGAAGAAATTTTTTTCAGTAACGCAATCAATTTATTTAGCTTCGTACTCCTCTGTGGATGCTCCGTGCACAATCAGGCAGAGCGCACTCCTGCTGAAGGAATCACAGTTCTCTGACTTCACTTGGACAAATGGACTACGAAATCAGAAGAACGACTTTTGTACCCTAGTTATATCTGTGGTAATGTTAATGTTATGGAGCGCATTATCTATCTATACGCGTTTTTACTATAAATTAAATCTGTGAGAATTAATGACGATAGGTTGAAGAAAACGCATTACTGAATACGTTTCAGATCAGGCGCTTCCAATTAACACCTCTGCCCTATCACTCGACAGTCGTGAACCTTCTAAAGAGAAAGAAACACACCTCATCAAGCTTTGGCAGTCGTCAGAGCTGTTAACGACAGCATCGTGCTGAATGGTCGGCAAGTTTATGAGCCCTTAAAGATATTTCCTTTTTCTTTCCACATTCAAGTGTCCCATTAGCTTAGCTATAATTGTATACTATTCGCAACTCGTTAATTAATATAATCTATAATTATACTAATATTGGTCATTAAATTTCGTCGCGAATCACATACACCAACACTGAGAATGGAAAGATGACAAAATAAGAAACGAAAGACGGAAAGGGCTACCATAAAAAATAATTCAGACTCGAGTTCCCGCTCCTAGCCAGCGACCTTTACTAAGCATTTTCTTATTTCCAAATTTAGGTTTAAATAATAACATCACAGTAATTTAGCGCTAGCCTCAAACGGGTGTATTTCACAGTCGTTCCGTAATTCATTGAGAATGCCATGAAACAAATTTGGGCATCGTTCATTTTTACGAAATTTCCTAAAATCTTGTGACGTCACTCATATATGGCGGGGACCCTAAAATAGTATAACGTGAGAGTTGTGCTGATCAGCTGGATGGACCTGCCGCAACTGAAAATTGCGTTCATGTTGCAGTTTCCGCGCTTGTTGATTAAATCTCCTTGGTCAAAGCGCAAAGATAAGAGAGACAACATGCCGTCCGCTGAGTGGCGTGGTCGGCTCAGCCCTTTCGTATAGTAAATTGGATAACGCGCATTGTGTCCGTTCCCTCGGCTAAACCGCCTCTCAAGGCCTGATGATCGCGAACTCGGCGCTGTCTTCAAAACTCCGCAGACCTCGTCAACTTCCATCTCTCCTTTTGCCCTTCTAATCAATAATAATTTAAGGAACTGTGAGTGATGAGATCTCCTCCTGTCAAGGTGGACTTTCAAGGCCGGATATGGAGGCGTAGTGTGGCCAAATGTGGGAAAAGGATTTCGTTGCGACGTTGGTTTATTGTTGTGCGTTCTGAGAATCCATACAAAGCATTTGATATGTTTAAGCACGGGATCATCGTGAGAGCCACAGATTCTAATTATGCGGCGTTAAAGATAGACAAAATTTCAATAAATCTCGTTATTTATTCACCTACAAGCGCCTTCGTATGTGTTATCTCTGTCAAACCTCTTTCAAATATGGTCTTGTCCGTAATGCCAGTAGGTCGTGTTCGTCCGTACAACACAAGACCAAAGGTACAGGAGTATATATCTCAACGCATCTCGAGGACGGTTCCATCTACCCCACTGGTGACCGTGAGGGCCAAGTGAGCTGCTTTCAAGTAACACAGTGAAATTGTGTATTTGAAAAACACTACTTGAACTTGAAGTGGTCCTAGAAATTGGAATTTCCCCATAAAATGCTACGAGGTGCCTCGGCTCCTTAAATGTCTTCTTCTGTTATCCGAAAAATAAAACAAGGGCTATGTGGAGGAGTAGAATCACTCAAAGTTCGAGTTCTAACCACACTCTGTCCTGGTTCTGGGTTATCTTCCCAGGAGCATGCCCATGCTACCAGGCGCGACCACGGGTTGTGGATAGTGGAACGGCCACGGCATTGTCCCCAGGGGCATGTCTGCGGCCAGCTGTGAATAAGGTCAGCATGCTGACTGAATAAGCAGCCGCTAACAATGGGCAAAACCCAAGAGATCGCAGAAGAGATCCTGAACAAAGGGCTCAAGGGCAAGCGGATCCACATTTACTCAGACACACAGCCTTAAAGGCCATCGCGGCCTATAGTTTTAGGTCTAAGCTGGCATGGGGATGCCTTCATGCGCTCAAGCAGCTTGGCGCCCGTAACAGGCTCCCCCTCATTTGGGTGCCGGCTCACAGGGGGCATGAGGGCAATGAAAAGGCTGACCGCCTTGCGAAAAAGGGTACAGAAACCCTACCCATCGGGGCTGAGCCACACGTGGGTCTGACGAAAAGTCACCTGAACCGTCTGGTTGCTCGATGGGAGATACAGGAAAATGGCGCCCATTGGCATCGCCAGCCATGACTACGACAGGCGAAAAGGCTTGTCAGGCCTTCCTGTCAAAGGCCAAAGGCGATGCTGACACTCTCTAGACAAGATCAGAGAATACTGATAAGCTTCCTCACCGGGCACTACCCACTCAGATATCACCTCAACAAGATGGGCATCTCAGAGGCGGTGGAATGCAGACTCTGCGGTGAGGAGGACGAGACAGCAGAGCATATCCTATGTGAATGCCCCGCCATGGCTGCAAAACGCTTCGAATACTTCGGTCAGGGGACCACTGAACCCCAAACCGTAGCGGACTCTGCGGTGAAGAACATACTTGGCTTCCTAAGGGGGGCGGGTATGTACGACGCCTTCTACTAAGAAAGGGCCAGCGTCACAATAGGCCCATATGCGGCCGCAGTGACAAAGGAACTTGTCCCACTCGCCCTCGGGTCAAAAAAAAAAAAATTCAACCCGAATCACAGGCTCAGAGTCAGCTACACCTTCACTAGTGAATGACACAGCAGCCAGTACCATTCATCCTTGTGTCTTCGAGCACTTTTCCTTGTGAATAATTTATGAAGCCACGATACTTTCTCTAGTTCGTTTTGGCGTACACTCCTCAATAGGTGCCTGGTTGATGCATTTGCAGCGTCTCGATGGACGCGATCTCTAAAGCTCATGATTCAGAAAAGCACTGCTGCCCACTACGCCTCCAGCTTCTCCTAGTTGGCTATGAACCACTCAACCGCGCAGCCAATCACTCCCATATAAATCGCCTCATTCATGTGGGTACCACATCCACGACATTCACCCGCTTAAGAAAACCAACCTGGTGAAGGCGACCTCCTTCTGGGTCTTGAAGTGTTCGGTGAAAGGCCTTCACCCGCTAATAATATCATTTAGTACCTGCTTTTCAGAAGGTTCCTGACGCCACCAAAACGTATTTTTGACTTGTTATTTAATTTTCCTTTTAGGAGGATAGTTTGGTAGTTGAGTTGCCAGTATGCCTTGCGGCAGCACTATTATTGAGATAACTGTTGAGGGGCACGTAGACGTTAGGAGCGTTGTTTCGCACTTTTACTTCATTGAGAAGGGCCATCACTGGTTATCAAAGATATCTTATATGTTCCCCGACCATATCTTGATCACTAGTTTACCTAGAAACATATTACATTACGCATTACAATTAAAACCTTTGAATTTACGTTGATGTGAAGAGAATCATGAGATGGACTGCCCCTATCTTTTTTAATTTACTTCAGAGTTTTGCGTTTCAGATCCACCTCAGTCCGAAAAACACCATTTGAGAAAATGGTTTGTGTGTGTGTGTCTTCGAACGCAATTAAGAGAAATCCGCTGAACCAAATCAGCTCAAACTTGATATCCAGCCCGAAGGTCATCACGAGACGCCAAAGTAAGGGTATGAGCAAGATCCACCGAAACCAAAATATAGTTATTGTAGTGAACAAAACGCTAAATTTTTTCTTCAAAAAACAATTCTAACGATTTTGATTAAATATTTTGTGTAGACAGTTCCAAATAACACGATAATACCATAAAATTCTCACCCGTTAGAAAATGACGAGTACACGACAAATATTTAATAACGCTCATAAGATATGTAGGGGCTATTTCCACCGCCGCCGTTTCACTTAACTACCGAAAGTGTTGACCCGTTAACTCAGGAAAAGTGATTATTATCCTTCTCAAAAATATCGTGTCTACAGCGTTATCAATCTTCTGTGTACCAATTACTCAATAACGGTCAGGTCATGAGTACAAGCAGCACAATAAATTCCGGAGTTGTGAGCGAGACCGCTTTCTGCCACCATGGTGTTTAATGAACTGAATAAATTGAAGTAGTTGCAAGAGCCATCTAAACCAATTAATTTATGTAGAGCTAAGGTGCGTTGTGTGATGCGGCGCACCTGACTTTCCGTATCTCTCTCCAAAATGGCTTTACTTTCATTGGTATCGTCAATAGCTTAACTTTGTTGTCAACTTTTTTTTGCATTTATTCATTAGGAATATAAAATCACACTCGTAGTACAAAATGCTACGACTCTTTTTGAGTAAGCATACTCGTGCTAAGAGTCGAAGCCTAGTCCACATCATATATCTAAAATTTAAACTTACAAAAAAAAAGTTCGCATTCAATACAGAAAAACAATTTAGTACACACAAACAAAGTCCAGAAGACTGTATATCGTAGGTACTCACTCAAAGGTACTGCACTATTTTTTATTTTTTCAGAGAAGTATTTTTTTACCTCCATCTTGAATTTAGCCAATGATAGCCGTACTGTCAATATGTTGCACGGCAAATTGTTGAAAAAATCAACCCCCCAGGTGTTATATAAACGCATTCCCAAAGCTGTTCTGGGTTTAAGCAGTGTGATCCTATCCGCAGATCATGTGGGGTTCTGGACCCTCGATATTTCGTCTATCAAGAATACCTTGTATACATAACTTACAGTACATTTTTCCGCCAACTCATAAAGACACTGGGAACCTCATAAAAACTCTGTCCGTTGAATATCTCCTTGGTTTCTTCATTAGTATTTTTGTTAATAACTTTTGCATTATAAATGGCCTTATCTTTGAAGTGGAAGACGGATCCCATAAATAAGTGGCGGCTGTATGATTGCAGTATAGAACGGTGTTTTTAGCTTCTCCGTCATGTACCTCCTTACCTCTACACATATTGGGATTAATGAACGGAGCTTTCTGCTTAATTCTCCTATATGATGTTCCCATGTTAAACATTCGTCGATCTATACACCCAAATATTTCGTGTGAGAAACCTGGTCGATAACAGGACAGTCACAGCCTCTACAGCCATGATCGGCAGGACAAGTCAGCTTCCCTATCCGTGGTACTAGCGTTGACCTTGAGGCAAAAGCTATAAACTTAGTTTTTTGGAAGTTAAGTTTCATGTTGTTAGAACTGAACCATTTCAAAAGAATAGTCAGATTTTAGCAGCTACTTCCTCCCAACTTTGGTCAGTTACCAAGAGAGCAGTGTCGTCCGCAAACACCACTATCTCTCCCTCAACGTTTGTGTTAAAAATGTCATTATATATATAAGGTAGAATATGGGGCCCAGAACAGTGCCCTGGGGCACCCCACCCATCATTACGCCAGAACCACTATGTTGGCCATGTATTTTCACAATTTGTTCCCGACACCTGAGGTAATCCCCAACCCAACGTATAAAAGTAGGGTGAAATTTCAACTTATGTGGTACTCGCAACAATTTTGGATGCGAAATGGTATCAAGGCTTTTGATAGGTCCTTAAAAACAACTACTGACTTTTGGCCATTTTCCATGTTTTTCACAGTTTTTTGTATCGAGTAAACGATAGCCTCCTGTGTGCTTTTACCAGCTCTAAAAGGCTCTTCAAGGAAATTCTTGAAACTAAGCCCCTCTCGAGGGCACAGCATGCCTACCTGAGGGGCAGGTCGACTAAGACCGCTCTCATCAAGCTGGTCTCATTGGTTGACGAGGCCCTTCAGGCAAGGGAGGTGGCGTTGTGCTGCTTCATGGACGTGGGGTGCCTTTGATAACACCTCCTCCAACTCTATGGAAGCAAGAGCAGCACAGAGGGGAATAGAACCCCAGGCCGTGAAATGGACTATGTCCATGCTTAGGAGTAGGGAAATCACGGCCCGGCTAAGGGAAGACAGCATCACAGTGGTTCCCACACAAGGCTGCCCCCAAGGGAAGGTACTCTCTCCCCTCCTGTGGCTACTGCTGGCCGACGAGCTGCTGGAAACACTGCAGCTAGAAGGCTACGAAGTGGTCGCATACGCGGATGACCTTGCAGTTCTGGTAAGAGGCAAATGTGCCTCCACGGTGTCTGAAAGGATGCAAGGAGCTATAGATATCATCCAAAGATGGTGCGCCAAGGAAGGACTTTTTATAAATCCGACCAAGACCACCACGGTTTCCTTCACTAGACGAAGGAACCTTGATATAGTACCACCCACAATGCAAGGAGCAAGGCTCCAGATAATGAAGGATGTGAAATACCTCGGGGTGATACTGGACAAGCAGCTCACATGGAATTCGCATGTGAGATATGCGCTGCACAAGACAACTACAGCCCTTTGGGTGTGTAGGAGGCTGTGCAGCAAATCCTGGGGCATAACTCCAAAAATGATGGAGTGGCTCTTTATGGGGGTAATAAGGCCCCGCGTCACGTATGCCTCCACGGGGTGGTGGAAGGCGACACGCCGGCTGGCAGTACAAGGAAAACTCCAACAACTGCAGCGGCAGGCGTGTCTTGCTATCACAGGGGCCATGGGTACATGCCCTACTGCTGCAATGGAAGTCCTCCTGAACATCTCACCTCTACATATACACATCCAGAGGACCGCTTACCTGGGGGCGGCAAGGCTTTTGCAGACAGGTAAAATGTCCACCAGGGCTAAGGCGAGCCTCCACAGAATAACCAGACAGTTTAAGATAGAAGAGGCAGCAGTCCTTGCTACTGACGTCATGCCAGAGCAGAAGAATTTTCGGCTGCCATTCAGCATCAGCGTCCACTCACGGGAACGGTGGGAGAAGGCGACATTCCGGACCGAGGTGGGCGCACTGCAGTGGTATACCGATGGTTCAGTTAAGGAAGGCCGAGCAGGACAGGGCATTGTAGGGCCCAACTACAGTCTTGCGAAGCCACTGGGGGAGTACGCCACGGTATTTCAAGCGGAAATCCTAGCCATAAAGATCTGCACAGAAGAGATCCTGAACAAAGCACTCAAGGGCAAGCGGATCTACATTTTCTCAGACAGCCTTAAGGCCTTAAAGGCCATTGCAGCCTATAGTTTTAGGTCTAAGCTGGCATGGGAATGCCTCCATGCGCTCAAGCAGCTCGGCGCCCGTAACAGGCTCTCCCTCATTTGGGTGCCGGCTCACAGGGGGCATGAGGGCAATGAAAAGGCTGACCGCCTTGCGAAAAGGGGTACAGAAACCCTACCCATCGGGCCTGAGCCACACGTGAGTCTGACGAAAAGTCACCTAAACCGTCTGGTTGCTCGATGGGAGATACAGTAAAATGGCGCCCATTGGCATCGCCAGCCACGACTACGACAGGCGAAAAGGCTTGTCACACCTTCCTGTCAAAGGGCGAAGGCGATGCTGACACTCTCTAGACAGTATCTGAGAGTACTGATAAGCTTCCTCACCGGGCACTGCCCACTCAGATATCACCTCAACAAGATGGGCTTCTCAGAGGCGGTGGTATGCAGAAAAAAAAAAAAAAATTGAGGGGAAACCCCCTCAGCAAAACTGGTGTTCGCTAGATATGTTAGCGGTTTTAATATGTAATTCTTTATTCTTTTAATAATTTTAACCGTAATTCCATCAAATCCCGGGGTGGATCCCCCTCACAGTGTATCAACTACTTTGTCAACTTCTTTCTCACTCACCACCAAGAAGGTCTCACCCCCCCCCCTCCTCAACCTCTAACAAACTCTGACGATTAACCAGCATTGACCCATCCATTTTAAATGAAAATCGTTAAAAGAAGCTCTAGTATATGTACCGCGTCATCAAATTTAATTAGGGGCCAGGAAGGGTTTTGATGCTTCACATCGTACATTTGAATGTACGAACGACCGCTTCAAGCACGATATTTTCCACGTTAACCATCGAGCGATTAGAGAACTTAGGATGTGACACTCAAACTCTTTCCTGTTCTGTTTCCTACTCTCCGCTTTGAACAAGAGCGACGATTATTCTTCACATCCGCAGCGCATAACGGGATCTGATCCGACCCGCGTTTCTGCGTGTCTTTGAGCCAGATATCAGGAGTTCAGTTACGTATTCGAGGATAATGACTGAAATACCGCTGCTTTTACAAATATAATTACGCCTGCCTTTTTGTTTTAATTGTATCGTTCACTGGAAAGCCAGAAATGGTCGTAGTTGATTTGCATTTTGGCCAAATTGAAAAAAAATCACTTTGTACGTGGCTAATTCTATTTAATCAATTCATTTATCACTCAGTTAATTTGAACTTGGTCAAACAACGCTTTACGGCAGCAGAAAGCGGTAGCGCTTACAGTTCCGGAATTTATTGTGCTGTTCGTACTCATTGCAGGACCATTATTGAGCAATTGGTACACAGATAATTAATGAGGCTGTAAACGCGATTTGTAAAAAAAAAGGATAGTAATCACTTTTGCAGGGTTATTGGAAAATAACTGTTAGAACTGGTAGTAACCGCAACGACAGTTGTTGAAATTCAGAAATTTCTGGAGTGAGCCCCATGTATCTCATGAGTGTTTTTAAACACTCACCCTATAGGTATTGGATTGGACTACAATACCAATTTTTTTAACATTCTACAAGAATTCCAGCGGAGTTTATAAGGAAAAAACTGCGCGAAAAACGCTTTTGGTCGAAAATTTTGATAATTTATTGTGCTGCTCTCGTCATTTTCCCACGAATGAGAATTTTATAGTATCATTGCCTGATCGAGAGCTATCAATATAAAAAATGTAATTAAAATCGTTAGAGCCGTTTTTGAGAAAACAAATTTGGTGTTTTGATCACTATGATGACTATAGTTAACTTTCGGTGGATTTTGCCCATACCCTCATTATTGCGTCCCATGGTAACCTGTAGGATAGACATCAAGTTTGAGCTGTTTTGGTACGTTGGTTTTATCTAAAAACTGCGCTAAAATCGATTTCGTCGAAAGTTTTGGTAATTTATTGTGCTGCTCTCGTCATTTTCCCACAAATGGGAATTCTATGGTATAATGGCCTTATTGAGAGCTATCAATATAAAAAATTTAATCAAAATCGTTAGAGCCGTTTTTGAGAAAAAAAAAATTTGGTGTTTTCATCACTATAATAACTATAGTTAGCTTTCGGTGGATTTTGTTCAAACCCTTATTTTGGCGTCGCATGGTGACCTCCGGGCGACATATCAAGTTTGAGCTGATTTGGTACGGTGGTTTTCTCTAAAAATCGTTCACAGACACACAAACACACAGACCATTTTCCCAAATAGTGTTTTTCGGACTCAGGAGGGTCTGAAACGTAAAGATCTGAAGAGAACTCAAAAATTTTTTTTTCAGCCGATTACATAACTTTCCTTTCTACTTCGTAGAGCCAAGGAAAGTAAAAAACGTAAACTTCCGCCTGGGTATATGTTAAACATAATCCACCCCCGGAACAGGCCGAGTGGTTACAGCTCAGGAGTCATTAACAGAACGTGCTAACCTGAATTCAGGATCACCCCTCAATTCCTGTGTTTTCATAGTTTCCAGTTACATATCCGGGTATTGATGTAAGCCTATTTCGACTGAACTTAGGCCTTAATGTGGCCTATTTCAATCCAACAACCACGGTGACTCATGAAAACTCCCTCGCCTGAGAGAGCTACACTCCTGCAACTGAACAAATAACTTACATCTCTCTAAAATGCCGGTTAAATTCATATACGGCCTTTCCTGTTCGATACGGTGAGGTGGAGAATAATCGCGCGTGAAGTGGTGAAGTGAAGCAACGAGCGATGAGTCGGGACTGATTTGATTGCCACTTCCGAAATTTGATAGCATCAACCGCTCCGTTAAAACGATTGTTCTCTTCAATCTCTGATCGGGTCTCCAAAACTCAATTTCATCGCATGCAACTTTCGCGAGTTGATGACGCAGTCTCTACGCTGTCGCGCATTTATACGAGACGTTGAGGGTGGTCTGGGGTATGCGTTTGAAGTACCGACGATTTCTTCAGGAGCCCGGTATCGCTCCTAGTGGCGCAGGTAGAATTTGGTCGTTTATTGTGTGGCTCTCGTAATTTTCCCGCAATTGTACAATTCAAGGCACTGTTATACCATCCAACATAGTCAACTCAACGAAATTGAATCAAAATCGTATACGCCGTTTTTGGGGAAAATATTGCGAGTTTAGATCACCGCGATGAGTGTGAATAGTTTTGGTGACGCATGAAAACTCCCCCATCCAAAAATGCTACACACCTAGAAAAAAATGCTGCACCCTGTATTTACATTGAATTTTGGCGTCCCATGGTGACTTACAGACGAAACATCAATTTTGATTTGATCACACAACGCCGCCCTCTCTCTCATTCGTGTTCACAGATACATTAAAACAGACTATTTTTACTTTTGTGTAATTGAGTGAAGTTATTTATTTGTCAGTTCGGAGGTGCTGGGTACGAGTTTCCATGCAACTGCGCCTGTCGACTCCTAATCGGATTGGCCTGAAATCTTCACAAGCGCGTCTAGGAGTGTTTCCTTTCCCCTAGTGTGGAAGAAGATGTAGCGAACCTGAACGTTGCGCTCTATGAAGGCGGAGGGGAGGGGACATGTAATCTCCAGTTGTTTAAGACATCAAAACTCAAGGTTTCAGGGGAGAAAAATGTAAAACAATATCGGCAAACAAACAGGAGTTGCTGAGAAACGCGCGAACACTCGCAAAAATAAACAATCCGCACGGCATTTCTCATCCCAAAACGATGACCTGCGCCACTTCAAACAAAACTTTTCTCAAATTACATCGAACACCTAACATTCGCATCAGAAGGCACTCTGTATCTCTCAGCGATCAACTACAACCGGTTTGCTGACGGCAGATTGTAGAAGATGGGTTGCACGGTATAGTTTTATACAGCCCGGATTCACGGGATATTTTGACGGGAAGGGTCACAACCCAATGGCAAGATAGGCATCATCTTCTGCCCTCACGAAATCGAATACGGGTAAGAAAGCAGATCCCCTGGTATGGCTGCTGAGCCGGGAGCGTGTCAAACATTGGTAGCCCAAAGTCTAATGCCCTCAATTGGGCAGAGTGGTGAACTTCAAATTGAAAGTGGCTGATAGGAGATTTCAGACGGAACTGAAATTTTAGTTGTTTAGTACAAGAAAAGCGCAGGAGCTCACGGGGCAAACCTGTACGACGTCTTAAACACGGCAATACTTACGTTATATATTAATAACATAGGAGGAGGTGTTCCCAAGAAAACGGCACGGAACTACACTTATCAATCGTTTTTCTATCGAGAAATTATTTTAAAACATTTTGAAGGAGGTTTTAAAACGTTTTGCAAAAGTTAAATGATTTGGATCGAAGCTGCAAAGTAGCTTCGCTATTTAACTTATTGACTGTCTCGCAAATATTTCTCTATAGTCAATGAGAAGGTACAAGCCAAAACCTACGAAAACACGTTCTAGTCGTGCAGTCCCCCTGATGAGCTTGAAATTGGCATGGGTCGTCGCAGAACCAGCATCACGATGGTGAGTCGTGCCTGAGTTTGAGTCACAAACATTCTCGAAATCATTTATGAACCTATTACCCAGTTTCGCTGGTTAATTGTGTTAGTTTAGGGAATTAAAAGGAAGCCATCCATTCCAAAAGGATTTCAGGAAAGCTCTCCCCAACTCCTTTTTACTTTCCTTGGCTCTACGAAGTAGAAAGTAAAGTTATGTAATCGGCTGAAAAAAAAAATTTGAGTTTTCCACAGATCTTTACGTGTCAGACCCTCCTGAGTCCGAAAAACAGTATTTGAGAAAATGGTCTGTAAGTCTGTGAACGATTTTTAGAGAGAACCACCGTATCAAATCAGTTCAAACTTCATATCTCGCCCGGAAGTTACTATGTGACGCCAAAATAAGGGTATGAACAAAATCCACCGAAAGTTAGCTATAGTTATCATAGTGATCAAAACACCAAATTTTTTTTCTCAAAAACGGCTACAACGATTTTGATTAAATTTTTTATATAGATAGCTCTCAATAAGTCAATTATACCATAAAATTTCCGTTTTTGGGAAAATGACTAGAGCAGCACAATAAATTATCAAATTTTTCGACGAAAAGCGTTTTTAGCGCAGATTTTTCCTTATAAACTCTGCTGGAATTCTTGTAGAATGTTAAAAAAATTCTGTATTGTAGTCCAATCATATACCTAAAGGGTGAGCGTTTAAAAACGCTCATGAGATGCATGGGGCTCACTCCAGAAATTCCTGAATTTCAACTACTGCCGTTTCGCTTACTACCAGTTCTAACAGTTATTTTCCAATAACTCTGCAAAAGTGATTACTATCCTTTTTTTTTAAAAAATCGTGTTTACAGCCTCATTAATTCTCTGTGTACCAATTGCTCAATAATGGTCCTGCAATGAGTACGAGCAGCACAATAAATTCCGGAACTGTAAGCGCTACCGCTTTCTGCTGCCGTAAAGCGTTGTTGGACCATGTTCAAATTAACTGAGTGATAAATGAATTGATTGAATAGAATTAGCCGTGTACAAAGTGAATTGACGTAGAGCTAAGGAAAGTTGTGTGTTAAAACGCACCAGATATTTTTTCTCAAAAACAGCTCTAACGATTTTGATTACATTTTTTATATTGATAGCTCCCAATAAGGCAACTATTCCATAAAATTCCTATTAGTGGGAAAATGACGAGAGCAGCACAATAAATTATCAACATTTTCGACGTAATCGATTTTAGGGTCATTTTTAGAGAAAACGATCGAACGTAAAGCGTTGTTTGACCAATTTCAAATTAACTGAGTGATAAATGATTTGAGTAAGTAGAAAAAAAGCCGTTTCCAGTAAGCACGAGAAGGAGTATGTTAACTGTTCGTGTGCTATTTTCAATTATACCTTGTTACTGATCGTTCTCAACTTCTTGGGAATAAACTATTTTCTAATAATTCTGTCTTATTATTGAAATGGGTTTCCGCAATTTATTCACAAGTTATAGAAGCGTGAAATTTACGTTGGAGCGAGGGAAGACAGTCAATTTAATATTTAAAATATATTTTTTCGGACGTCGTCCAAGTTTTTCACAAAAACGATGGGTCAATTTTGATCAAACTGACTTGCATATTAGTACGTGTCGATCTTCACGACTATTTCCCTAATTATCAAAGAATTTTGGCCCTCTCGAAAGCTTCTTTCTGTTTTCGTTGTATTTTGAAAGTTGATGTAAGGACTTTCAGTACAGTTACAATGTTTTTCCTACTTATTGATTCGAAAAATTTGTTTTCAAGGACCGAATTCACGAGGTGGGTATTGATTGACAATTTCAGAGCAAGTTCTGAGGTTGACTTCTTCAATAATGTGCCCGTCTGAGTGTTGCTGCTCGACGGAAACGTTCTTATTGAGAGAGAATTACTTCGAAATGAAGGTGTGATACCAACACGAAGGACTATTTTGATAAAGTGTAGCGGCCGTTCAAAGGTCGGTGAAGCGTACATTACTAAGTACTGAATGGAGGTAAAAATTTACTGACCGAAGCTTCACTTCCTCTAGCGATGCGGCGCACAACTTGGACGTTCGACGGGACTGAGTTAGAAACGCGGCTGGCGGATCGGTAACAGAATTGCGTTTAAATGATTGAAATATGTGCGTTGACAGCCAAAAGTTAATAGGAACACCGATTTGAGCGAGTTGTGGGCACAGACTGGTATGGGAGGGCCCGTCTTTTCGCGACTTCCCCGGAACCCCTCCTCCAAACAGTCACAATGATTTCGCCTTTGCACGGAGGTAATTCCCCTTCATCGCGACTCTTTTGTTCATTCTCTATTCTCCTTACGGATTCCACGGCTAACCGTTTAATTCTACTCAAAATGTGTTCGATTAATTTTCAACTTGACGAGAACGATTTCAACTCATGACAATTCAAAATATATGGCACGACGCATAATCACAGCTTTCCTCAACCACACGAGCCTTCGGCGATTTTCGTAATTTGAGCAACCAATCGAATCTGTTTTTCATATACTTTATACGAACTTGGTAAAACTGAGCTCAACGTTCTAAATAGAAAGTGGTAATGCTTAATGTTTTAAAATGTATTAAGCTGCTCCTGCAAATACTACGGTCATTCAATCAATGAGGCTGCCAGTACGGTCTACAAAGAAGAAAGAAGTTATGTAATCAGCTGAAAATAAAATTTTGAGTTTTCTTCAGATCTTTGCGTTGCAAACCCTCCTGAGCCCGAAAACACAATTTGGGAAAATGGTCAGTGTGTGTGTCTGTAAACGATTTTTAGAGAGAATCACCGTACCAAATCCACTCAAACTTGATATCTCGCCCGCAAGTTACCATGTGACACCAAAATAAGGGTATGAACAAAATCCACCGAAAGTTAACTATAGTTATCATAGTGATCAAAACACCAAATATTTTTTTCTCAAAAACGGCTTTAAGGATTTTGATTAAATTTTTTATATTGTTAGCTCTTGATAAGGCAATCATACCATAAAATTCCCATTTGTGGGAAAATGACGAGAGCAGCACAGTAAATTACCAAAATTTTAGATATAATCAATTTTAGAGTGATTTTTAGAGAAAACGACCGAACCAAATCACCTCAAACTTTATATATCGCCCGCAGGTTAACATGGAACGTCAAAATAAGGGTATGAACAAAATCCACCGAAAGTTAACTATAGTTATCATAGTCACCAAATTTTTTTTTTAATCAAAAACGGCTATAACGATTTTGATTAAATTTGTTATATTGTTAGCTCTCAATAAGGCAATCATACCATAAAATTCTCATTAGTGGGAAAATGACAAGAGCAGCACAATAAATTATCAAAATGTTCTACGAAAATCGGTTTTAGCGCGGTGTTTACTTTCCTTGGTTTCAATTCCTAGGTCCTCATAAACTCCGCTGAAATGTTGCTAGAATGTTTTAAAAAAATGAACATTAGTGGTTCGGAAGTGAGTACGAGTAGCACAATAAATTCCGGAACTGTAAGGGCTACCGCTTACTGATGCTGTAAAATGTTGTTCGACCAAGTTCAAATGAACTGAGTGTTAAATGAATTGAGTAATTGGAAAAAGCCATGTACACGAGTGAATTGACGTAGAGCTAAGGAAAGTTGTGTGTTGCAACGCACCAGATATTTCTGAGAAGGCTCGTATTTATTTTTTTGGAAGTATTGGTTAAAAACGATTTCAAGTTTCATCTTGTGCACTTAGTACGACTGAAAGGTTAACTGAGGACTAAGAGGTCGAATAACTAACATGGTTCTTCATTCCTCTATGTTTTGGTACTGCAAGAAGAGGTTTTGAGCAATTTTCAAGACCGTGTACGACCAAGTGTGATCGATTTTGACAAAACCGAAGTACATCAACTGCTGCCGCTACTTGCGTAGACCGAAGGAATCGACGTGACAATTGTTGTGGTTTGCAAAGCGTACGTCACACATATTGCCACTTGACACCTTCCCGTTTAAGGCCATTGGTGACTTCTCTCTGCGGCCTCGACATGCTCTCAATGCGAATAGTTATGTCGATCGCAAAACAAAAGATTAAACATCGTGTCATTTGTACAAGGTTGGCGAACTTCTGAGTTGCCGCTTGAATAAAGGTAAAAGTGGCCTTCTTCTGTGCCACTGGCCCCCTCGCCTCACAAAATTTCCCATTCTGACATTCACATCAGGATATGATGGGCGGATACGTCTGCCGAATGCGAAACTCTCGCTGTCAAGGCAGATCGTGGGGCACTTCCCTTGAGCACCTCCTGTGAAAAACGCCGACACCGCCCAAAGCCCCGTTTTAACCGCTCCATCATGCTCTTTGAGGAGCTCGCGAATCTTCGCCAACACCGACAGGCTCTTTTGTGTTATGTCAGGATCGGGTAACTTTCCCTTAGGATCGTAATTTCTATGAACACCTCTTTGGACTGCCGCTTAAATGAAATTGAAGTAATTACTTCATCTTTTTACGTGTAGCAATTATTCGGCATAACAAGCTCGTTACAAAATGTTAAGGATTCTTATACCGTTACGAGTTCCTAGTTGTAAACCCAGAGACTTTTCCAGGCGAGCTTTCCTGGTATGTCTCTTTCATTGCTGTAGGTGATGCTCCAAATCGATTATTAAATTGCAGGAGGTAGATATATTAGATTATTATATTGCATGAGGTAAAGTTCCACAGGATCGTGATGATTGCGTTAGCCATAACATCTTGCCATCGATCGCTGGACTCTGAAGTAGAAATTGAAGCCCCTCAATGCAACTAAACGACAAGTTCTCAGTTTTAAGGGATTTGAGGGCCAGCTCGCTGTACTGATGGAAGCAGCCATGGGATAAGGTTCAGGAGAAATCCGATTCCTATCCCTGATGTAGACCAGAATTGAAGACGCTCTATGGATATTGCGGTGGCTTTTCCTCGCTCTGTTTCATTTTTACCCTCGTGGAGACTGAAAGGACCCTAAAAGTAGAGGCGTTTTGCAGCTTATCCAGTTCACGTAGCAAAGACTAATGTATCTACCCCCATGGCAACACCGCCACAGAGATGGAATGTGCAGCGCCTACCCGGATAACATGAATGCATTACATGTAGCCAAATAAAATATAAACTGAGACAGCATTTATAAGTCGGTTTACTACTCCTGAGGAATGAAGACCTAAATGATAACGGGAATAAATCACCTATTGTCCAGAGGTTTGGACCTCATTATGTTGGAGCAAACGATCCAGGTAGTGAAGTTCCTTTGCAACACTTTCAACATTCTGCTCGCCGTTTTTGTACACTGAAACTGCCTTGTGACATGTAAGTGACAGGCCTTTCTACTAAAATATTTCTATTGGAAAAAAATTAAATAAGTAGAAAAAAAGCCACGTACCCGAGTGAATTGACGTAGAGCTAAGGAAAGTTGTGTGCTGCAACGCACCAGATATTGTTTTTTTTTTAACATTCAAGTAACATTTCAGCGGAGTTTAAAAGGAAAAAACCGCGCTAAAAAGGCGAAAATTTTGACAATTTATTGTGCTGCTCTCGTCATTTCCCCAGAAATGGGAATTTTATAGTATAGTTGGCATATTGGGAGCTACCAATATAAAAAATTTAATCAAAATTGTTTGAGCTGTTTTTGAGAAAAAAAAATATTTGGTGTTTTGATCACTATGATAGCTATAGTTAACTTTCGGTGGATTTTGCTCATACCTTTATTTTGGCGTCCCATGGTAACCAGCGGGCGAGATATCAAGTTTGAGTGGATTTGGTACGGTGGTTCTTTCTAAAAATCGTTCACAGACACACACACAGACCATTTTCCCAAATTGTGTTTTTCGGGCTCAGGAGGGTCTGAAACGTAAAGATCTGAAGAAAACTCAAAATTCTTTTTTCAGCCGTTTTCATAACGTTCCTTTTTACTCTGTAGAGCAAAGGAAAGTAAAATATCTGGTGCGTTGCAACACACAACTTTCCTTAGCTCTACGTCAATTCACTTTGTACATGGCCAATTCTATTTAATCAATTCATTTATCACTCAGTTAATTTGAACTTGGTAAAACAACGCTTTACGGCTGGAGAAAGCGGTAGCGCTTACAGTTCCGGAATTTATTGTGCTGCTCGTACTCATTGCAGGACGATTATTGAGCGATAGGTACACAGATAATTAATGAGGCTGTAAACACAATTTTTTTTTTTTTTTAAAAAAGGTTAGTAATCACTTTTGCAGAGTTATTGGAAAATAACTGTTAGAACTGGTAGTAAGCGCAACGGCAATACTTGAAATTCAGGAATTTCTGGAGTGAACCCCATGCATCTCATGAGCGTTTTTAAATACTCACCCTTTAGGTATTGAATTGGACTACAATAACAATTTTTTTTAACATTCTACAAGAATTCCAGCGGAGTTTATAAGGAAAAAACTGCGCGAAAAACGCTTTTGGTCGAACATTTTGATAATTTATTGTGCTGCTCTCGTCATTTTCGCACGAATGAGAATTTTATAGTATCATTGCTTGATTGAGAGCTATCAATATAAAAAATGTAATTAAAATCGTTAGAGTCGTTTTTGAGAAAAAAATTTAGTGTTTTGATCACTATGATGACTATAGCTAACTTTCGGCGGATTTTGCCCATACCCTCATTATTGCGTCCCATGGTAACCTGTAGGCTAGACATCAAGTTTCAGCTGATTTGGTACGGTTGTTTTCTCTAAAAACTGCGCTAAAATCGATTTCGTCGATAGTTTTGGTAATTTATTGTGTTGCTCTCGTCATTTTCCCACAAATACGAATTTCATGGTATGATTATCTCATTGAAAGCTACCAATATAAAAAATATAATCAAAATCGTTAGAGCCGTTTTTGCGAAAAAAAATATTTGGTCTTTTGATCACTATGATAACTATAGTGAGCTTTCGGTGGATTTTGTTCAAACCCTTATTTTGGCGTCCCATGGTGACCTGCGGGCGAGATATCACGTTTGAGCTGATTTGGTACGGTGGTTTTCTCTAAAAATCGTTCACAGACACACATACACACACACAGACTGACTTACACACACACACACACACACACACACACACACACAGACCATTTTCCCAAATAGTGTTTTTCGGACTCAGGGGAGTCTGAAACGTAAAGATCTGAAGAGAACTCAAAATTTTTTTTTCAGCTGATTACATAACTTTCCTTTCTACTTCGTAGAGCAAGGAAAGTAAAAACGACAAAAATAAACAATCCTTCGAACCACCAATCAAAACCCGACCTCCGGCTTAGTGCACAGTTTAGCCCGTAGCTTCCTGTTCTCTAAAACTTGGAAAATGGCCGATTTTTTGGTTG
Source organism: Pachypeltis micranthus (assembly GCA_020466155.1). Taxonomy (NCBI): domain Eukaryota; kingdom Metazoa; phylum Arthropoda; class Insecta; order Hemiptera; family Miridae; genus Pachypeltis; species Pachypeltis micranthus. The sequence goes on along the minus strand of CM035770.1, from coordinate 64,259,984 downwards.
TCGACAGTCGAAAAATCTTAACAGGTACCATAGAAATTTTCCTTGTCAAACACTCAAGTATTCTTGCGTTTACAAAGTGAGCGTAATTAACAGCAAATAACCTCAGAATGGTTATCGCTGTAAACATTCTGTTGGTTTCTTTTGATTGGAGATATTTTTGAGAACATTTTTGATACGATAAAACCTCGTTTTTGGCATATTTTTATCTCTTTTCGACAGACTGTCAGAGGAGCATTCACGGGAAACAAAGTATCTTATATGGCGCCATACTGGATCGTAAATGCCGTTGTTTCAGACGTTAAAACAATTTGTGTTGGGTTCTTAGGCATATATCTCCGCTCTCCTCATTTTTACTGGACATTTATAAAGTAAAAGTTAGACCGTGATTAGTCTAAGGTACACATAAACTTACATTAAATCCAATTCAAGAAAAATGCTATAAAATTCGTAAAACCCTCCAGGAAGGTATTCTCCGGGACTCCCTCGACTTCAGAAAAACAACTAATACGAGTGGAAAAAGAACGGGATCAACCAGTTCTCCTGCAAACTTAACTAAGGACATACTGCCTGAGCGCCGAAATTAGTTTTTCGAATAAATAAATCTCAAAACTTGAAGAACTGATGAAAATTCGACTTCGTTTTTGTGCGATCACTGCGGCATCTCTGCCCTTTGGGTTGCTGCGAATAATATAGATTTGTCGACATTTAGAACGAGATATTTGTTAGGTGGCCCTGCTCGATTTGTCAAAGCAACGTCCTTGTGAACGGTATGCAAATTTAAATAACCGAGAAGGTACTAGAAGCCTTTGGCAACCAGATCCATCCGGAACCTGCTGTTACATTCTTCAATGTGTCCGAGTCTTGTGAGGGATAACAACAGTTAACAAGCCAATTACGCTGATAACTCGGCTGAAATAATGAACAACGGTGATGACAGTTGTGTTGATTGGAGGTCAGAACAGTTGGCGAGGAAGATTAAGCTATCCGGGCTTTTTTTTTCACAGGCTCTCTCACTCTAGTATTCGCCTAAATGGGCATATCAAAGGGACTGGCTCACATACCGAATTGAAGCTACCAAGGATCGCCATTTTTCTTCAGTGAGCACATCCTTTCTTAACGACAGCCACAGTAGCTGTAATTGGGACGTCTCCGGCCTCTACTAATCTCGTTTACACTCCTGTGATCTCAATTAAATTTGCAAATCGAACGCATAATTCATGAGAGAACAAACGACGGGAATGCGCTCTCTAAAGATGACAATGAGAGCAACCTCTCCTTTGAAGCGGGGCCTGCCTTTGAGTGTTGTAGTGTCTAATAGCATCACTTGTTGAAGAGAAGGTGCGATTTTTCCGATATATGATAGTATCGTTACAATGTGTGGGGTGTAGTACTAGCGACATGTTACACCTGGTTCGATGTTATCGCCTAATGTCAATAAAATTCTATGAAAAAATAAGTTGCGGGAAAGACCTTAAAGCGCCTCTCCATCTTTCAAATAAATCGCCACTGCGCATTCCATATTGAAATAACAACGACTCAAACGGAAATACTTGGAACCTACTAAGAGGCAATGTTCACCTAGCCTGCGTCTTGGGGTGGGAAAAAGGTAGGTTTTCGACTTATTGGTCGACGTGATCGTAGACATCAGGAAGTGGGTGGCGACTGTATTACACTTGACAGAATACCGATATCAGTTGGAGTGGGAGTATCTGAACATAAACAAGGGGACTCTAAATACACGTGTACTGGTTGCATAGGAAACTAAGTGGAAAAAGAGAGTTGAGTGGTGAGTAGCGTGAGAGCTGAGAGATGAATGAGTCATGAGACATAAGAGACTCTCCACAATTTTGAAAAGTTCAGAAACGGGGAAAATCCATTGTCACCCAGAAATAACTGAAGAGCTGGGCTTCCCACAGGTTAAACAAAAAGAGTTGAGATCACAAAAGGTGTTCGGGGAAACAATGACTTTCCATAGGGCCAGTGTCGTTAAGTGCAGACGTTCATAGTTAAAATATGTGGTGCGTTGCAACACACAACTTTCCTTAGCTCTACGTCAATTCACTTGTTACGTGGCTGATTCTATTTAATCAAATCATTTACCAAGCAGTTCATTTGAACTCGGTCAAACATCACTTCACAGCAGCAGAAAGCGGTAGCGCCAACAGTTCTGGAATTTATTGTGCTGCTCGTACTCATTCTAGGACCATTATTGAGCAATTGGTACACAGATAATTAATGAGGCTGTGAACACAAATTTTTTGAAGAAAGATAGTAATTACTTTTGCAGAGTTAATGGGTAATAACGTTTAGAACTGGTAGTAAGCGAAACGGCAGTAGTTGAAATTCAGGAATTTCTGGAGTGAGCCCCATGTATTTCATGAGCGTTTTTAAACACTCACCCTTTAGGTATTAGATTGGACTACAAGACCAATTTTTTGTTACATTCTACAAAAATTCCAGCGGAGTTTATAAGGAAAAAACTGCGCTAAAAATGCTTTTCGTCGAAACTTTTGATAATTTATTGTGCTGCTCTCGTCATTTTCCCACGAATGGGAATTTTATGGTATGATTGTCTTATTGAGAGCTATCTATATAAGAAATTTAATCAAAATCGTTATAGCCGTTGTTGAGAAAAAAAATTTGGTGTTTTGATCACTATGATAACTATAGTTAACTTTCGGTGGATTTTGCCCATACCCTTATTTTGGCGTTCCATGGTAACCTGTAGGCTAGACATCATGTTTCAGCTGATTTGGTACGGTTTTTTTTCTCTAAAAACCGCGCTAAAATCGATTTCATCGAAAGTTTTGGTAATTTATTGTGCTGCTCTCGTCATTTTCCCGTATAAGGGAATTTTATGCTATAATTGACTTATTGAGAGCAATCAATGTAAAAAATTTAATCAAAATCGTTAAAGCCGTTTTTGAGAAAAAAAATATTTGGTGTTTGGATCACCATGATAACTATAGTTAACTTTAGGTGGATTTTGATTAAACCCTTATTTTGGCGTCCCATGGTGATCTGCGAACGTGATATGAAGTTTGAGCTGATTTGGTACGGTGGTTTTCTCTAAAAATCGTTCACAGACACACATACACACAGATCCACAGACCATTTTCCCAAATAGTGTTTTTCGGACTCAGGAGGGTTTGAAACGTAAAGATCTGAAGAAAACTAAAAATTTTTTTTTCAGCCGATTACATAACTTTCCTTTCTACTTTGTAGAGCCAAGGAAAGTAATAAATTAGATTTGTAGCTGAAGCCACAAAAATCGCTGAATGTACTGGGAAAAGTTCCACCTGATGTTTTAAAATAAACCTTAGCTCAACTAACTAACTAACCAAATGTGGTTTCGCATTTCTCCGTCAGTGCTCGAATCGCTTCATCCTTCCTTCGATTTCTTTTTGAGTCTTGAAGTGTATCCTACATACCAAACGGGATTAGCGCTCCATCTTCTGCTATAATATTCCTTCGATATTTCCATTTGTTTCGTTTTCTCGGTCATCTTCTCTAAATACATAAGCGAAATAAGCATTACTCTAACTGCAACTTACAGTCACAAAGATATGCACTGTAAAAGAAAGTTTGATGTGGTCCGTAAGACTGCTGAAGCGTAATTTGAGTAGTGTTACATGAAGGTAGGAGGTAGGAGATAGAAAAAGAATTCATTACACAAATGTTTTAAATAACTTTTAATAACCCAATCCTCACTTCACTCTATCCGTGCATTGTGAAAAAGACAAGATTTAGAAGGCAAAAAATGAAGAAAATTCAGAAGACAAAAAAATTAAAGAATTTCTTCAGTTTACACAAGTGTTGTGTGGCTACATGCGGTTATATGTAATAAAATGAATGTTCTGGTAACCGAACAGAGAAAGAACGATCATTATTACTCAAACCTACCTGCTAGTTGTTTTCGTTCCTTTATTTTTCGTCCCATTAGTCCTACGGAGAATAAAGGACAATTAGTACAGCTGACAAAAATTGTCGAACTTATTACGATGGTTAGTTGAAACACAGCTGCACATGTTCGTGTTGTTCCGGGGGCGCCTGCTTAAAAGAAAACGTTGTACAGGATGGTTGCATAACGGTGTATGCATATTCTTTTTCGAAGCACTACCTGTACAACATTTCAATGTTTTTTGCTATCGTACAGTGTCATTTTCTTCTAGCGAGGGAAGGTTGGAAATGTTAGTGAACAGCAACGCTGTATTACCTGGTTGTATCCTAGTATACATATTCAGTTTTCGTAACGCTTTCCCAATATATGTGCCTAAGTAATTTTGAGTTTTTAGATCTTTACGCTTCAAGGGTAACTTAGTCCGAAAAATGGCCATTGATGTTCGCATTGTTGTTGTATAGAAAACCAACAACGAAATTTTGACGATCGATAGCCTCTCCTTAGTTTGTTTAAACCTTCATAATTAGCAGAAGGAACAAAATTCTCTTTCCAGAGGAGAAACTCCTGCCACCTTGTGGGTTGCCGATGAACTAAGAGAAGAGCAGTTGCCGAGTTATACCGACTCAATCCGATCTCTACCGATGTTTGTCCTAACGCCCGTTCTTAAATTTAAATCGGAACTATTAGGCAGTACAAAAAGTTGTCCATTCACATTCGATTATAACCAACGCGAAATATGTGATCTGATTTTTTCTATGGTACGCTACATTTCGTCGTTCAGCGAATATTTAGGGAGAGCAAGGAGAAGGTAAGGTTTAGATTAGTGTTCTTCCCAGGGTGTTGAAATCAGCGATATCGAAACATTGACAGCACTAGATCCCTTCTGTTACCCTGCAATACCGAAGGGAGTATAGGAAACGTACAGGGGCTGCAAGGGCACCTACAAAAACTGGCAAAATAAGTGGTGCCTTCGGGTCTGTTTCCTTATCTAAGTGACTGTTCTAAGAGTCACACTCATATCAGTCGAAATTCATGAAGGTACTGTTACGTATTGACCTCTCTCTTGACGTCTGCTCGCTCCATCTCCCTTTTACACTCGAGGTATCTTTTTGTTTTGGGTCTCAAACTAACCTTACTAAAATGTAAATAAAGGAACGTGTTCATGTGAAAAAATGTAGCGTACTGGACTGCAGCCCAACCCGTTTTCCCAAATCCAAAAATCCAACAGGTACCATGGAAGAGCTCGGGCACTGGTTCCAGATCCACCGAACCCAGACTTGTGAATATAGGGCAGGTTGTCATTCAGCCAGCCTGCTGGTAGAGAGCTGATACCAATGTATTACCGCACTGAGTTGTGATCCCGGGAAAGCTGTACCATCTGGAAAGAGTTCTTAATTTGGTTTTCCATTTTACTTGGGAGGCAAGTTTCAAAGGGAGAGATCAAGTGTGGCCACGTGTTTTTTGTCATAGCTTTCTTTGTAACTGGGAGAAGAGGTTATCACGTTGCTTAGTGGCAGTCACACCTAGAAGGTTTGGCTGCTTTTCTGACAACCGTTGCTCACTATTATACAGAAACGGTTTCTTGTTTCCCTTGCACTCAAGGCGCGCGGTGTGCAGGAAGAAGAATCTTTGAGAGAAAAGAAGTGGAGCCACGCACTAAATCGCCATGTCCCATGTAACTGGCACTGGCTTTACTCCTAAGACTCATTTATTTAGCTTTATTTTCTCCACATTTTTCATATTGGGAAAAGCTCATGCTTGCCACGTCCCTTTGACGAGAATTCGAGACAAACATTGCTGAGTAGAGAGTGTATACAAAGTTCACCCAGAGCAAGGGAAGCACTTTCCACTTGTCCACCATGCACTGAATGGCTAAGTCAACGTGTAACTGGCCAGTAATGACGTGGAGTGCTTCAGTGGATGCTGTCTTTTTGGCCTTGGTGATCCACAAGAGCGCAGCTTTTGGTTTATTATGCATTCTGAATAATAACCCTATGTTTTCGTTTTCAGTTACGAAAAATTTTTTACAACCCCCCCTCAAAATTTGATACTTTACGTTTCAAGACATGGAGATTCCAAATTTGCAATGACCGTCCGCTGTCTGGGCCGTTTTGTGCCTTTAACGTGGTCCAATAAATTCGTTCTTTCGCACAAAAATCCAATTTGGTATCTAGTTGTGCCCGCTATCTCGGCAATCCGATTGGACGAAGCCCATGATTGTTAAGGGCAAAAAACGGTTAAAAAAATTAACGAAACGCAGTACAACGTGGGAACTACCGCGGAAGTCAACGTTTCATCGTTTGTACTCCCTCCCTCCCGCCCATTGCAAGGAAACTGCTCGCCTGATGGTCTGGCAACGCCGCCATCCACTCGCCTCCCCTTTTTTCGACCCGACAGGGCAAAATCATAAACGCTAAGTAAAAGTGGCCGATTTTCTGTTGATGTCGAAGTTTGAGGAAAATTGGAGACTCTCGCGCGTGGGCACTTTTGGTTTATTTTTCATTCTGAATAATAACACTATGTTGTAGGTAAGAAAACTTTTTTTACAACCCTCCCTTAAAATTTGATACTTTACGTTTCAAGACATGGGGATTCCAAATCTGCAATGTCCGTCCGCCGTCCGGGCCGTTTTGTGCCTTTTAACGTGCTCTAAAAAATCCGTTCTTTCGCAGAAAAAAACCATTTGGTATCTAGTTGTGCCCCCCATCTCGGCAATCCGATCGGACGAAGCTCGTGGTTTTTATGGGCAAAAAGTGGTTAAAAAATTTAACAAAATGCAGTTTAATTGCAAATACGCCATGTTTGGTATCGTTTTCAAGGTATTTCTATATCCTGGGTTGAATGGAACGAGTATCAGACGTGTACAACTGCGTATAGTGAAATTACAGTCATTATAGTGAGCCAAAGTCCACTAAACCGTTGTGTAATAATTTTCAGAGTTTTTGGTATTGGGCGAGTCCCTACCATTGACTGTGAGTTTGCTACCCGAGGCAGTAGCCAATCACTGTAACCATTGTGTGACGGTTTGGAGCACTAGGTTTGCCTCGGTTGACGTGCAGTGATCAGCACAGTCAGGTCGTCCACAAAGGTGTATGGCTCACAGTCAATCTCCTCGAGGCTCCTAAAAAGGGCCGTGTCCTGTTGGTATCCCTTCACTATTATATCTTTAGACTGGGACATTTCTGCATTCGATTGTAGCAGTTCTATTTGTCCGATAACTTCTAACGAGGTTACGAGGAACTCCCCCTAACTTCACTGGAGCTGACTGCAATCTGAGCACCTATCTAAAATTGCTACCCCAAATGCTACTTATTGTCCCAGACATCACACACCATATGCGGACACACTATGTGGGACAGTGACCTATTAAATATCGGTAATCAGTCAATAAACTTTAATAAGTGCGTTCAGTGCATTCAAGACGAAGATTTGGCTGTACAGCTCTTCGTATGTCCTGCTTCAGCTTCTGAGATCACTCAAGTTTCCGATCTGGTAACTCCTAAGAGTCTAACATATGGGCATTTTAGTGTATTTTGAAGAACAACATGCCTCTTGTTACTGACATGATTGATGAACTGTTCCTCGTTTTCTCGCGCACTTCCGAAGGAATTTGTTGAACTTCACCGCAACAGCTTAATAGTGAGGGGCACCTAAATAACTGAATGTTTTTCTCATCTGTCCAACCTAATACGTGATGCCTCAAAATCCAACGGCTGGATCATTTTTATGGCTTCCTGCAACTAGAGTGAGTTACTCAACTTCTTGGTCAGTCAGAGCGTTTTACTTTCTCTACGTCCTTTTTTGTTCTGAAAGTTTCCCAGCTTTAAATTTCTTTAGAAATTTACTTAATTTACTACCGAAGCTTGTTTGTTCTCGTGAAACATTTTCTACTTGCAGATCGATGATACAGAAGGACTTCCCCAGTATTTTCAATTCCCAAACGATTCAACTTTATGCAGCACGGCAGTATAATGCAATACTAATGAACTGTTCATTATTCCTTGCTTCATGCACGTGAATGCCCCAGTTCTATCCTCCCGGTTTGACCATTTACCTACACAATGCATTTATCATCCAGTTCATTTGAACAGTAGCGCTCACCGTTCCGGAATGTATTCTGCTCCTCGTGCTCATTCCCGTACCAATATTGAGCAATTAGGAATTGTTGAGGATGTAGTTGTGTGTAGCGTCAACAGCATTGTTTGAAGAGGACAGTAATCACTTTTCAGAGTTATTATCTAAAAACAGTGACACACACAGACCATTTTCTCAAGTAGTGTTTTTCGGGGTCTGAAACGTAATGATCTGAGGAGAACTCAAAATTTGTTTTTCAACCTTATTTTCACGTTCACATAAAATCACGAATAAAGCAAAGAATACAACCAGCCCCTCTCGCTCCACTTCCCAGCCCCCAGATGACAAGGCACCAGCAACATGCTTGACACGGCCCCCATGAGTACGCGGACGCACCTGCACCACATGATTCAGCGACTCCAACAGGTCCGAGCAAGCATTCAAAACATTATGATCCCTGCCTCTAGTACACCTCATCGCTGTAGGCAGTGACGCCGCACAAACGGCGTGAAAGTGCCGGTAATCCTCCCCATGAATGCCATCTGAAGCCCCCTCCACCCAAGCAGGAGAGTAGGGGAGTCAGGACCCTGCCTGAGTTCCTCCAGTCCGTCAACCGAACCATGCAGAGCAGTCGGAAACTCTGAAGGCTTACTGGGCTTTGGGGTAGGTGGATTCGCCACTGCAGCCAATCCTGGACGAATACAAGACCAGCCACAGCGAGTGCGACATCCCAACCGGAAGCATGCAAAGCAAGCAGGTACTAACGGCGCAAGAACGGAATAGTGGTAGAGAGAGAAGGAACACCAGATCGAACCCGAGCGTGGTTGAACGCAAATGGGACGCTATGTAGACAATGACAATGAGTGTCCTACCAGCTTTGGAAGTGCTGTTGAATTAGTTTGCTTCCTGATAATGAATTATACTGTAATTATATACATACTCAGCAAATTTATGGGAGATTTCGGAGAGTACATCGCATGGCTTCACGCACCTTGTGAGGGCCATGAGAGACAGCCTATAGGCCTGCTGGCCGCCCTATTCTCAGCTGAAGTTCAATCAGTTAATGAAATGTTGAAGAGCTTGGCAGTTGAAAAAATGTCAGCGGTAATGATCCTAATGGACGGCTTAAAGGCTGTCCTCTTATGTAAGATGGGAAGAGTACAAAAAAACGCAAGGAGTAAAGTCGAATAGCACTCCCACTTCGTCTCATGCTGTGTTTTTCTATCAAGAAATACTATCCAGGTCGTTATTAATAAAAATCTGTGGATCAAAAGTTCCCTCTCTGAAGCTTGTTGGCTTTGACCACTCTCGTTCTCAGTGTTCATTGATTCAAGAGGACGTCTAAAAGATGCGCCAGGTGCTTCAAAAGGAAAGTATTTACGAGTTTCGCCGCGCTAAGAGCTTCCCTTTCTTTCGGTTATCCTGAAAGTAGAGTGCGTCGAAGGCTGAACCTTTTGACGGCTTACCTCCTAATTGCTCCGGAGCTTCAAAGTTGTCATCAATTAAAAATTCTATTTCATTCGGAAGTAACGATTCTCACTCAAAGCTGAAGCTGTGACTGTAGCGAGTAGCACATGCTTCTCGTAAGTGAATCGGAGATTCCACGGAAAGAGCCGGAAACTGATTTTTAATAAACCAAGATAAATCTGCTTCACCCTCAAAGCCTCGTGTATTTCGTCAATGGAAGTAACAGTATAATGATCAAGTGCCAACCCCTCAAGATGAACTTCCTTCTCAATATTTTCAAACACGTTGTAAGCTCGCTGCTAGCAATCACACGCAGGACTCTGCAATGAAAAACCCAAACTCATGGCCAACGCGGGGCTATCCAGTCACTAACCTAACCTAGACTAAGAACCACTTCGCCCTGTACGTACTGTAACATTTCGCCAATATGGATACTGTTGCATGGATCCCTGACAATATGTTAGAGACAACAACAACAACAATGTTATCATAAGAGCCAGACTAGAAGTAAGATGCAGTTGTCGTATCATTTTTACATGAATAAAAACATTCTCAATTGTTCTCAATAGTGTTCGTTGCTATTTGAATAACATAACGATGTGGCAACGGTGTTCGCGTTTGAGATGTGCTGATTGTTGTTCTGCATTGTAGATCTTTGTGTGTTTTCCTTGATTGCCGGGTTATTTCCTAGGAAGTTAGCACCTATGATGGCAACCTCGAGGGCGATTGATCCATTGGTGTTGGAAGGTGATATGTCGAAGAATTGGTCTCGATTCAAGCGCGCATTTGTTACATTGCAGGATATCATGAGAAGGTGCCTGGTACACGAAAAGTTGCGATGTTACTCCACGAAGGTGGGTCTTTCTTGCATGATTTATTTGATTCATTTGAGTTATCGGCTGAAAACCTACAAAATTTTGACGCGGTGTTGAAGAAATTTGATGAACATTTTGTCTCAACAATAAACATAATTTATGAAAGATTTCTATTTTTCACACGCCGTCAACAGTTGGATGAGTCATATGTAGCGGCACTTAGGAATTTGAGTGCTACCTGTGAATTTGGCACTCTATAAGACTCGCTTATCAGAGACATCTTTGTGTGTGGAGTAAGGGACAAGGCACTGCAGAAAGAGCTGCTCTGTGTGAAAGGTTTGATCGTTGATACAGCGCTGGAAAAGTGTAGGGCTAGAGCAGTAGTGGATCAACAAGTGCTGGAGCTCAAATCAGAGATAAAGCTAGAGCCAAAGGTCAATACAGAAGAAACGAAATTCATATCTCCCCAAGACCTGATAGGGATCATTTCGAGCACAACACTAAATTGGATGTTCCGAACCACTCCAAAGTCCAACTTGCTAGTTTACGCAGTGCAGAAATTATTCAAAAAATCAAGTCGATCTTTGCTAGACATGGGGTGCCATTCGCATTCTGCTCAGATGGTGCTCTGTACTTTGATTCAGAGATATTTCGTGCTTTTGCCAAGGAGTGGGGATTTTCTCATGTGTTCTCAAGCCCCCACTATCCTAAGTCAAACGGATTGGCAGAGTCAGCAGTTAAAACTGTGAAGAAGCTTTTTCTTAAGGCTTTGGACGGAAAAGAGGACCCATACTTGGCATTGCTCAATCATCACAATACTCCTAGAGGGAAGATTCACTCTCCTGCTGCCAATCTCATGGGTCGGACGTTGAGAACAAATATTCCTTGTCCCACACAGACACTAGCTCCGAAAATCACGTTTCATCGAGATCTGCCACTGCTGAAAGAACAGAGAGAGAAAATGAAGACTGCATATGACCGAACAGCTCAGTCACGACCTCCATTCACGGTTGGCCAGGCATTCTATTTTAAAAAATTTCCGCACTCACATTGGGTCCCTGGGGTAATATCAAATGTTGCTGGCCCTAATTCCTATTTGGTGGAAGGGGAGCAAAGTCAATACAGAAGAAACGAAATTCATATCTCCCCAAGACCTGATAGGGATCATTTCGAGCGCTACACTAAATTGGATGGTCCGAACCACTCCAAAGTTCTGGGAGAAGGATCCACACCACTCCAAAGGGCAGCAACCAACGAAGAGAGGATCACTAAATCTGGACGTACCAGCAAGATGCCCAGAAAGTCCCTTGACTATGATTGTGCTAGTTCAACAGAGTGAAATTCTTCTGGCCTCTAATTTTGATCACTCTATTTGTGAAGCTAATCGGTGATGACAACATGATCAACTGGTTCTGTTAAGAGTACAAAACAACTGTTTCATTTATTTTACATATTTCGTTTGCTTTAATTTCATCTATCAATCAGACGTTATCTGTTAATTGGAAAAAGGAAGGTGTTGCATGGATCTCTGACAATATGTTAGAGGCAACAACAACAACAACAATGTTATCATTAGAGCCAGACTAGAAGTAAGATGCAGTTGTCGTATCATTTTTACATGAATAAAAACATTCTAAATTGTTCTCAATAGTGTTCGTTGCTATTTGAATAACATAACAGATACCAAAACAGGCGAGGAATCTCACAACCTTTCACTCGACTCGCCTGTTAGGGATATCTCAGAGCCTACTCGTCAATTGGAACAAGCCATTTGAGGCTGCTGGGTCCAAATTGCCCATTGACACCTTGGCCACTGTTTGAGGACTCTGGCAGGCCATTATCACAATGAAAAGAGAACAGGTTTTGAGGAAGACAAAGAAGGAAAAGTATGCTGGCATCTCTGCCTTAACTCCTTACTGAGTACCTCTGCTGGGCGTTCCAGGGCTATCAATTGCAGTACTGATTTTATTTGTAGCTTGGGGAGGTTGTGGCGAGGTAAAGAAGCCCCAATCAGCCGCCCTCAAGTTGTTGCGATTTCAGATGCTTTAGAGTGGGAACATCTTATGAAAACTCCACTTTTCCCTCTCGATTGCAATACTTTTCTTACCTTTTTGGAGTGAAGAAATTACAAATTATCCTCAAAGCAAAAACATCTCTCGGCGTCTCGTGGAAGGCCTCTCCTCCCTACCTTGTCATTTCTATTTGAATGGTGTATCTCGCCTAACCCCGTGCCCAACTTCTCAAAGCTTCTGTTCTCCTCTGGTTATCTCTCCCTCCCTACGTTTCTGAGGCTTCCAACCTACTCGTCCAGATCTTCAGTGTTCTCTGTCGCTTCATGCGGATGTCTAATTAGCCAACTCGCTTAGCTTCACGTGTCACCCAACTCCCAGAAGGATCGCCTTCAAATTCCCTCGGCGCTTTAAATCTTCCAGGTAATCGTCACTGCTCAATGTGGTGTTTGAAATTAAAAGGTTTATCGAAACCGTTTCTTATGCTGCTTCCTTCCAGGCATTCATTATCTCTCCATCGTTTTAATTTAATTTAATGGTTGTCGTTTCCCGGGTTGATGAAATAGCCACGTTATATTCTTAATATTATTCGACATTAGATTGAGTAGGATACGTCACAATCATGCTGTGCAAAATAATAATAACCCTTTGTGTAATTCGCAGCGTTTTTCCTTTGTTCGCCCTCTGGTTGGTGGGGTACGCTAATATGAGTACCAGGTAACGACCGAGATTGTAAATAAATGCTATTCCTGCTGTTTGGAGTGGCCACTCCTCTCAGATCTAGTTAGCAACTTTTTTACTTTCCGTGGCTCTACGAAGTAGAAAGGAAAGTTATGTAATCGGCTGAGAAAAAAAATTTTGATTTTTCTTCAGATCTTTACGTTTCAAACCCTCCTGAGTCCGAAAAACACTATTTGGGAAAATGGTCTATGTGTGTGTGTGTATGTGTGTCTGTGAACGATTTTTAAAGAAAACGACCGTATCAAATCCACTCAAACATGATATCTCGCGTGCAGGTTACCGTGGGACGCCAAAATAAGGGGTTTGAACAAAATCCACTGAAAGTTAACTATAGTTATCATAGTGATCAAAACACCAAATATATTTTTTCTCAAAAACCGCTCTAACGATTTTGATTACATTTTTATTACTGGTAGCTCTTAACATGATAATTATACCATAAAATTCTCATTAGTGGGAAAATGACGAGAGCTGCACAATAAATTATCAAAATTTTCGACGAAATTGATTTTAGCGCGGTTTCTAGAGAAAACAACCGTACCAAATCAGTTGAAACTTGAAGTCTAGCCTACAGGTTACCATGAGACGCAAAAATAAGGGTATGGACCAAATCGACCGAAAGTTAACTATAGTTCTCATAGTGATCAAAACACCAAATTTTATCTCAAAAACGGCTCTAACGATTTTGATTAAATTTTTTATATAGATAGCTCTTAATAAGATAATTATACCATAAAATTCCCATTTGTGGGAAAATGATGAGAGCAGCACAATAAATTATCAAAATGTTCGACGAAAAGCGTTTTTGCCGTGGTTTTTTCCTTTAAAACTCCGCTGGAATGTTAGTATAATGTTCAAGAAAATTGGTACTGTAGTCCAATCCAATACCTATAGGGTGAGTATTTAAAAACGCTCATGAGATACATGGGGCTCACTCCAGAAATCCCTGAGTTTCAACTACTGCCGTTTCTCTTAATTTTTACCCAATAACTTTGCAAAAGTAATTACTATCCTTCTTCAAAAAATGTTTGTTTACAGCCTCATTGATTATCTGTGTACCAATCGCTCAATAATGGTCCTGCAATGAGTACGAGCAGCGCAATAAATTACGGCACTGTAAGCGCTACCGCTTCCTGCTACTGTGAAGTGTTGTTTGTCCAAGTTCAAATGAACTAAGTGATAAATTAATTGATTAAGTAGAAAAAGCCATGTAAAAAGTGAATTGACGTTGAGCTATGGAAAGTTGTGTGTTGCAACGCACCAGATATTTTTTAACATTTTTGTTATTAATTTGTTTTGTTACGAGAAGAATTCGTACAACATTTGAATGCTTCTCACCTGTGAGGAAACCTTCGTGCTTGAAGGAGGAGTTTAACTTCAACATTTTATTAGGCATAGTATTGGTATATATTAATATAGAAAATACGTGGTTATAAATTGTAGAAAAACTATTTAATTAACAATTCTTTTAGGTTAATTTGAAAAGGCTCGAGGACCTCACATCTCTTATCTTTTTACTTTCCTTGGCTCTTCAAAGTAGAAAGGAAAGTTATGTAATCTGCTGAGAAAAAAAATGTTGAGTCCTCTTCAGATCATTACGTTTCAGACCCCCCTGAGTCCGAAAAACACTATTTGGGAAAATGGTCTGTGTGTATGTGTGTCTGTGAACGATTTTTAAAGAAAACGACCGTATCAAATCCACTCAAAGATGATATCTCGCCTGCAGGTTACCATGGGACGCCAAAATAAGGGTTTGAACAAAATCCACAGAAAGTTAACTATAGTTATCATAGTGATCAAAACACCAAATATTTTTTTCCTCAAAAACGGCTAAAAACGATTTTGATTAAATTTTTTATATTGGTAACTCCCAATATGGAAATTATACCATAAAATTCCCATCCATGGGAAAATGAGGAGAACAGCACAATAAATTATCAAAACTTTCGACGAAATCGATTTTAGTGCGGTTTTTAGAGAAAACAACCGCACCAGATCAACTGAAACTTGATGTCTAGCCTACAGGTTACCATGGGACGCAATAATTAGGGTACGGGCAAAATCCACCGAAAGTTAACTATAGTCATCACAGTGATCAAGACACCAAATTTTTTTTCTCAAAAACGGCTCTAACGATTTTAATTACATTTTTTATGTTGATAGCTCTCAATAAGGCAATGATACTATAAAATTCTCATTAGTGAGAAAATGACGAGAGCAGCACAAGAAATTATCAAAATGTTCGACGAAAAGCGTTTTTAGCGCGATTTTTTTCTTATAACCTCCGCTGGAATGTTAGTAGACTGTTTAAAAACAATTGGTATTGTAGTCCAATCCAATACCTAAATGGTGAGGGTTTAAAAACGCTCGTGAGATACATGGGGCTCACTCCATAAATTCCTGAATTTCAACTACTGCCGTTTCGCTTACTACCAGTTCTAAAGGTGTTTACCCAATAACTCTGCAAAAGTAATTACTATCCTTCTTCATTTTTCATATGTTCTAGGCACAGTATTGGTACATGTTAATATAGCAAATACATAGTTATAAATTGTCGAAAACT
The DNA here is from genome assembly GCA_020466155.1 of Pachypeltis micranthus. NCBI lineage: Eukaryota > Metazoa > Arthropoda > Insecta > Hemiptera > Miridae > Pachypeltis > Pachypeltis micranthus. Next base: position 64,244,414 of record CM035770.1, on the reverse strand, counting down.
ATGTAATTAACATTTCTTTTAGGCTAATTTAAAAGGGTCGAGGACCTTATGTCAGCTCCCTGAGAGCCTGAGATTCTTCTAGAGGTGAAGCAGTTTTTCCCCTAACAAATGTAAGCAGTCGCTCCACATGTTCTCATTAGGAAAATGGCGTGATCACGTGATTAGGGCTGGTTTATTTGCAGCCTTTTCAGTATTACGGGCAATTTAGAGGAGGACAAGTTTTTATTATGTATGATTTTATTTGACGAAAGATTCCCGTGGTGATGTGATTTCGACCACTCCAGCCTCGTACTTTTCTAGTTCGGTTATTGAGAGAAGTTGTGCGATTCCCTCGCTCAGGTGGACCGCCACAGGTACCGGAGGAATGCGTGATCAGGATTCGCCCCCCTCCTGTTTACGATTCGTCTCCCTGGTGACGACGCGTCCCCCCACCGACTCAAGAATCAGTTCACCTGCTGACGCGTCCGCATCTCCAAGTCGCCGTAGCAGTCACCGACTGGCTCATCCCGCGTCGCGTACATCCATTTTCGAAGATCAACAAGTGAACCATAAGAATTGACCTTCGCAATTAACGAGGATTTACTGATTTCGAAATGACTTTGCTAGCTCTCCCTGCACTTCTCGTCCTCGGGTACTTGTCACCAGGTGAGTCATCCAAAGAATTTCTCTCCACCTCGAGGCCGTCTCCGAAGGCAGGTAACCAAACGGGTCAGCAGCCTGTAACCTCCTTCTTTGTTGTGGCGTTCTGTTGTTAAACATGAGCGGCAGGCAAAGCCCGCCACCGCCCTTTTGTCAACGGCAGTCACCGCGTTCTATTTTCGAGCCTGCAGACACAAAACTGAAGCCACACAGGCGACAATTACGAAACGTGAAAGACCATTTGTCCTCATTTCACGAGGATCCTCGTAACCGCATGATTACTTGCTGGATGGATTATTCTGAAGTGTGCTTTGGAAGAGTATAGTCCCTTTTCACGGGAGTCACATACTATTTATCCAATACTCGAGTGCTGCTGATTATTGATCTTCAAACCACGTTTTTCCTTGGTGTCCACAAGTCAATCAGGTCTAGAGGGAACTACATTTCAACCTCTCATGTAGTTACTAAAAAATATCTGGTGCGTTGCAACACACAACTTTCCTTAGCTCTACGTCAATTCACTTTGTACATGGCCAATTCTATTTAATCAATTCATTTATCACTCAGTCCCTTTGAACTTGGTCAAACAACGCTTTACGGCAGCAGGAAGCGGTAGCCCCTACAGTTCCAGAATTTATTGTGCTGCTCGTACTCATTGCAGGACCATTATTGAGCAATTGGTACAAAGATAATTAATGAGGCTGTAAACACAAATTTTTTGAAGAAGGATAGTAATTAGTTTTGCAGAGTTATTGGGTAAAAACGTTTAGAACTGGTAGTAAGCGAAACGGCAGTAGTTGAAATTCAGGAATTTCTGGAGTGAACCCCATGTATCTCATGAGGGGTTTTAAACACTCACCCTTTAGGTATTGGATTGGACTACAATACCAATTTTCTTTAACATTCTACCAACATTCCAGCGGGGTTTATAAGAAAAAAACCGCGCTAAAAACGCTTTTCGTCGACAATGTTGATAATTTATTGTGCTGCTCTCGTCATTTTCCTACGAATGGGAATTTTATGGTATGATTCCCTTATCAAAAGATATCAATATAAAAAATTTAATCAAAATCGTTAGAGCAGTTTTGGAGAAAAAAATTGGTGTTTTTATCACTATGCTAACTATAGTTAACTTTCGGTGGATTTTGTTCATACCCTTATTTTTGCGTCCCATGGTAACCTGTAGGCTGGAGATCAAATTTGAGGTGATTTGGCTCGGTCGTTTTCTCTAAAAACCACTCTAAAATCGATTACGTCAAAGTTTTGGTAATTTATTGTGCTGCTCTCGTCATTTTCCCATTGATGGGAATTTTATGGTATAGTTGCCTTATTGGGAGCTATCAATATAAAAAATTTAATCAAAATCGTTGTAGCCGTTTTTGAGAAAAAAAATATTTGGTGTTTTGATCACTATGATAACTATAGCTTACTTTCAGTGGATTTTGCTCATACCCTTATTTTGGCGTCCCATTGTGATCAGCGGGTGAGATATGAAGTTTGAGCTGATTTGATACGGTGGTTTTCTCTAAAAATCGTTCACTGACACACACACACACACACACAGACCATTTTCCCAAATAGTGTTTTTCGGACTCAGGAGGGTCTGAAACGTAAAGATCTGAAGAAAACTCAAAATTTTTTTTTCATCCGATTACATAACTTTCCTTTCTACTTCGTAGAGCCAAGGAAAGTAAAAATCTTATTGGCAGTCCCCCTGTACACTGTTTGTTAAATAATGGTCGTGGAATAAGTAGGAGCAGCACAATAAGTTTCGGAACCGTAACCGACACCAGTTTTAATGTAGGAATGTTGATGGGAACTAATGAACAACAGATTTTATTAGAGTGAAGAAAATCACTGAATGCACGCGGTGCCTTGAAAGCTGTGTGATGCATCGCACAAGATATCTCCTGTTTCACTCATCTACGCCGTAATCCTTGATGATCGGCAAATTGAACGGAACGTTGTCCTGAAGAAACTCTAGAAACTGAACAACATTATTACTTCTAAAGTGTGCACGTTTAAGTATAAATATGACTTAACACATAAAAGAAAGATACATTACGCTTAGGTTCTGAGGAAAGAGCAGGCAAATTGCCAAATTCTTATGACAGGTGTAGTGAAGTTGCCGTTAAGTCCGTAAGCGTTTCGGGGTAGATGTTCCATGCTTTGAGTGAAGTGGTGGAAATGGGATTGAATCGGTATACCGTTCGAACGGTGAGAGCAGTTGACGTCGCCAAATCCTACGGCTCAAGCGAAAGGTGGATGAAGTTGTCGACAGCTCACCTAAACCCCTAGGTAGGCGAAAGGTGCTCAACGCGTGAATTCCCAGCAGTTTGAGTGATGCAGTGGCCATCACTCGTAGTTAACTCTAAGAATTAGTTTCAAACTCTTAACAACTATTCCTCGAACGTCTGAGCCAGTGTCCAAGTAGTCCAAGAGTTTTTTCTGTTCTTTGTCCATGTTATATTGGATGTTTGGTGGAAATTGACACCTAACTACAGTACGTCATTTTTAGAAAAACTACTGCTACAGACACGACCATAAACTATACATCAAACAACCCACAACAACATAAACTAAGTGCATTCAGACATATGATACGGAGACTAAAAACTATCCCGCTATCCCAACAAAATTACAAAAAAGAAATTGATATTGTCGATACTATTGCACAAAATGATGGTTACTCCAAACAAACAATAAAAATAGCTTTGATTTCCGGCTTTTGTGAGCTTGATATCCGGGATTTCTGAAGCTGTTCATGATTATTTTATGACCCCCACTAAACATCTACCATCTAGGCAGCTTATTGGAGTACCATCCTGATTTTATTGAGAACGCTAGTGTCATATGACTGAAAACCCTGTACCGAAGTCGCTCTTTGTCGAAATGGTTGATGGTTTTTTCCACTACCTCCCAAATTGTGATTATCCCTCTGGTTGGTACGCTCTTCATACCCATTGAACTCCGCATTGACACTTTGCTTAGCTCTACAAAATCGGAAGAAAAAAGAGCGAGGTCGTATTTAAAGGACGACATTTTTTGAGAAATACAAACCGTAGGTACAGCTTTCGTACAAGAACGCAACCACTAGGAACATTTTGTCTTTTATTTGTTATTATTATTATTACTTTCCGCTACCCGAAGGGAAGGAAAGTATAGTAATCGGCCCAAAAAAAAAAATTTGGGTTTTTTTTCAGATCTTTACGTTTCAGACCCTACTGAGTCTAAAAAACCTAATTTCGGCGCGTGGTCCGTGTGTATGTGTGTGTGTGTCTATAGTTCGATTTGCGGGAGAACGGCTGATCCGATTGAGCTGGTTCTTTTTTTGTTTTGTTCGTTATTTTTTGTAGACACCAAAATAAGGTTATGGACGATTTCGGCTGATGAGGAGGGGGGTGGGGGACAAAAATGTACCAAAAACTAGGGTTTTTCGCATTTTTCTCGAAAACGGCTCTAACGATTTTGATTAAACTTTCAAATTATCTTCTTCTAATCAATACCTAACTTTTCTTCTCTATACATATCTCCATGAAAATACGGTGAACGGAGATATAGGCCCATGAAGCAAAAATAGGTTTTTTACGCTTTTTGGCAAAACGGCTTCAGCGATTTTCACCCAACTCACAGGATGTTTTCGAATAGTTAATACCTACTTATTGTTCTCAATAAATGTTCCTGTGACGGTCCATTGAGAGATAAAAATCAAAATGTGTCGAAAATAACGTTTTTTCTAACATTTCCGTAAATTCCAGGGTAACTTTTTCACCAGATGTGATAAATCCTAATGGAGTGTCTTTTAGTCACTCATACCAACATTTCGTTCTGTATAGTTATTTCTGTATATATATGTTGAACGGAGATATAAGCCAAGTTAACTCAGAAAAGGAGATATGTCGAATATTAATTTGTCGGTATTCCAATTTTCTCAAAAACGGCTCTAACGATTTCGATCAAACTTACGGAGTACTCTCAGCTAACTAGTCCCTACATTTTGTTCTCCATAAATGTTCCTGTAAAAATGCGTTGAACGAAGATATAGCGCGTAGATATGTAGGTGGTGTTCGAACTTAAAGGGGTGGCGGAAAGTTGTGTGTTGCTACGCACCAGATATTTTTTTTAAAATGCAATGATAACTATGTTTGATTGTGCTTGTTGGTGGTTTCGATATAATGGCCGCGTCAATTGCAATTGACATCATCACTTGATCACCGAGGTTATTAAAAGTGTGATGTTACCAAGCGTTAGATTTTGTAACAGACCCTCTCTCCCGCGCTACATTTTCGAGTTTATGTAGCAAAGTAAAGACATAAAATGTCAAAAATTAGTAAGACAATATGATTCCAAAAAGACCATCCAAAAACACAAAATACGCAGACTTTGACAAGACACTGCACATTCACGGTCACAGCCTCCAAAATACATGGAATAACTAACATCTTCCGAAAAGAAGGCATACAAATTGCATTACTTGGAACCAAACTAACTGGAAAGACTGAAAAAAATTTGGTGTTTTGATCACGACGGTAACTGTAGTTAGTTTTGGGCGGATTGTGCTGATATCCTTATTTTGGCGTCCCGCGGTGACCTGCGGGCTAAATATAAAACGATAAACGTTTCTTGTTTCATCTGAATTAAATTGATTCATCAATTAAGAGAAAACGCATTAAACCATAACATCTCCGGCGTTACATTTTCGAGTTTATGTCGCAAAGTAAAGACAAAATGTCAAAACACAAACCGTGGGTACAGCTTTCGTACAAGTACGCAACCACTAGGAACATTTTATGTCTTTTATTTTTGTTTTTATGCAATGATAACTACGTTTGATTGTGCTCGTTGATGGTTTCGATGTAATGGCCGCGTCAATTGCAATTGACATCATCACTTAGTCACTGAGGTGTGATGTTACCAAGCGTACGCCTAGTCCCAAACAAATATTTCGTGACGCTTCTCCGTTACATATCCTGCGTTACATTTTCAAGTTTATGTAGCAAAGTAAAGACATAAAATGTCAAACGTTACCAAGCTTATCCAACACAAATATTTCGTGACGCAAAATAAAGACATAAAATGTCGAAATGTCAAAAACAAAAAATAATCGTAACCCTGGTGGGACTCGAACCCACAATCCCCAGTTTAAGAGACAGATGCCTTATCCATGCCTTCCTGCTGCCTGCAACTCGGGTTAAAAATTTCCTGACTCTTCTCTGTAACATCTCCGGCGTTACATTTTCGAGTTTATGTAGCAAAGTAAAGACATAACATGTCAAAAACAGACCCACTCGACCAAAGTGTGGTTAAATAATTCGTATGTGTGAAAACGCATACATAGGACAAACAGGACGAAAAACACGGACCAGATATTCTGAACACATTAAATCTCTTAATAGGAACAAAGACGACTCAAACTTTGCCAACCACCTCAAGACAACTGGACACGAACCCACCAAAATACAGGACTGCATCACCTTACTACATAAACAATACACAGGACGAAAGCTGAACATATTAGAAAACATGGAGATCTATAAACAAAAAAACTTCAATGGACACATAAATGAACAAATCAACACAAAATGCGACACCATATATACACCACTCAAGATACTACACAAAAGAATTCAACCAACTGACCAAACCAAACAAAAAAGACTTAGAATCGACAATCAATAACTATTTAAGACATACATACTACCCTTACATTCTTTTCCTTCACTTTCAACGGATTTCCCCAGGTGCATAACCTCCTTTCCCGGCGCTACACGATTCCGTTAACCTTTCTCTTCGTACATAATAACCACGACCAACTAGCTGACTCAACAGCCAGACGATGATGTCTTTACATTGAAAGCGCTCGTCCACAGTTTCTCACCAGCTAGAGAAGACGGACTCACCAAACAGGTACATTCACTTTAGTAATTGACTACTGGCGGAACTAACCCAATTACTTTAATACGTTAGAACCTACCTAGTCAATACCCATCCCATCTGGACGTACGCCCTTCTCATTTGGTGAACATGTTCTAACTTGGAAATTAGCTGGATTGAGCAATAGCCCACAAATCGCCATACTTCCTACCCTACGTCAGAAACTAAACAATCTACGATGACTGCTCTTTAAACACACCGGTACTTTCATTCTCAGTAATCGAGATCATGTCTACGTTCCTGCAGCTGGCTGTCTCCATCTCTCTTTTCAACTAAGCAGTCAACGAATAAGGTTTAACTTCCAACAATCTTCACTATTTTTCTACCACGATTTGAACTTGTTTATAAAAGATACTTTCACACACTCGATACGGTGTGTTAGGTATAATAACGGTCATAAATATAATCTAAAAGAAATAAAAACCCTGTAAATTATTACACAACGGTTTATTATTCGGATAAATAGCTTGACCTAGCATTAATGCTCCGAGACCCATCCCGTTCGATTCAGCATCGAAAAATATCAAAATGAAACCCAAAAAAAGGTCGAAAAGAACTGAATCGTAATATTAAAATAAACAAAAAAACGAAAGTATCTAGAAAAAACTGAATTTTAATATGAAAACATGCACGCTAAATACTAATACCAAAATGTAACCAAAAATTTATGAAAAAAAACAAAAACAAAATGAGAATGAAATGAAAGAATCTAAAAAAATTGAATCGTATTAAAACCAAAAAAATGAAACGCACGAACTATTAAATAAATAAACCAAAAATAAGCGAATAATGAAAAGTTCAATCGAAGATAACAGATGGAGCGAAACAGTCATTCGTGGGGGAAGACGAGAAGAAGGCAATCTGACGATAAAGAGACAAATCGTAGTGCCAAAGGTTATATATGAAATACGAGCGCTTCCTAGAGGAAGCAAAAAAAAACAAAAAAACCGGCGCCCGCTCGTAAACGTCTGATGATTTTGCCCCGTCGGGTCGGGGAAATTGGGCGAACCCGTTGCGAGTCGAGTCGAAAGGGGAGGTGAGTGGAGGCGGCATTGCCAGTCCAGCAGGCGAGCGGTTTCGTTGAGACGTGCGGGATGGAGGGAGTACAAATGACGAAACGTTGACTTCCGCTGTAGTTCCCGCGTTGTACTGCGTTTCGTTAATTTTATAACCGTTTTTTGCCCATAACAACCATAGGCTTCGTCCGATCGGATTGCCGAGATGGCGGGCACAACTAGATACCAAATTGGATTTTTGTGCGAAAGAACGAATTTTTTGGACCACGTTAAAGGCACAAAACGGCCCGGACGGCGGACGGACATTGCAAATTGGGAATCTCCATGTCTTGAAACGTAAAGTATCAAATTTTGAGGGGGAGTTGTAAAAGATTTTTCGTGACTGAAAACATAGGGTTATTATTCAGAATGAATAATAAACCAAAAGGTGTGACGATTCAGGTTGGGTTTGTGGTCACTAATATGGCAGGCATCGATAAATACATCATCGGATATATACCTCGCGATTTTGAGGTATCCAACGATTTTCTTGCGAAGCTTCCCTGCCCTGCTGTCAGCAGCGCTTGACTGAACGAAGTTCGATTCATTTGGAAATCGAAGTGTTTCCTCCTCGAAATATAGCGAGTCTTATTTTTCTTGAAGGTGTCCTCTATTGTCTTGAGCGGGTGCTTTGTATATCTCTATCTTCTTTGTCAATAGTGACTGTGTTAGGTTTCCTATCATACCCAAACCGAAAGATCAAGGATGATGATGAATACCATCATGGAGATCACAGTCCTATTGTATCGCTCAGCTGGGTTGGCGTGGTCGTGACGACTGACGTTGTAACATGTAGCTTCTTATAGTATTCCTCGGTTAAATTCCTCAAAGGGTCGTCTCGATATTCAGGATCTTGGAGGGCACTAAGTAAGGAGCACTTCATTCTCCACTATTGCAGCAACAATCTTTGATTTAGCATCTCGAGTGGGTTCTAAAATCACATATTTTGTGTTTATAATCAGCAACTGGAAAGATGTAATGGCAGCCTTTCGTAGTAAGCGAGAATAGCAAATCAAATTTGAAGTTGACGATGACCCGATATCCCTGCAGGCGTGGAAGGCGTGAGCTTGGCGCGTTGACATACTTAACTCATGGACCTTAGTATCAGCTCATCTGTGGCCAACCGTTGAGTAAGACGTTTCTTGCCTCACTCGGGTGACTTATCGTGAAGTCATCATGACAGAAGTACGAAACTCCGTTGGGTTTGTCGTTTGGCACAAGTTTCCGAGCTTGACTGAATTCTCTCGATCGTTCCTTCAAGTGCGAATGTAGGTGGCAGTCACAGAGGGCATCTGATATTATGTTGTCCTTCCGCTTTTTTATGGATTACCTCATAATCATAAGGCGTGTGACACAACGACCTCAATCTTCCCTGAGGGTACAAAGCCAGTTAACACTGTGTTGGTCTGTAAAAACCAAGGAAGAACTTTCTAAGTGAGCTCATAATTTCTTTATGTACCATACTATATTCATTGAATGAATAAACGCAATATTATGGCGAATAAACCGCACATCAGTACATCAACGACCGAAGGAATTTCAGTTGCCTCGACAGCACCTCAACTGGTGGGTCGTAGTGCCAACGATTTTTTCGCAGGGAAATGTAATATCTCCAGAGAGAATTTTCCACTTCTCAGATTTGCGGTTCATTAGAGCAGAAAAATGATAACCTCCATTTGGTCGCGGCCATCGCAAATAAAGAGCCCAGCAGGAGCAGGAGAATTAATACTCCTCTCTCCAAGACGGTTGCTGTATAAAGCTCTCGTATCTCATCTCTCTATTCTCGGGAGTCGAAGCGTGTTCACGCGATAGCCACACCGTAAACTCTCCAAATAACACTGGTACACAAAAAAATATTTTTTGAATGTTTCCTTTACTTTATGAGTGAAATATTACTAATGTTGGGGTGAGAAAAACGAATATGACAATGAAAAAATTTTATTAGCTCTAGTTCATGTGATACACAATGGGTCAAAACATGTGATATAAACCGATCGAGGCAAAACTATACGTTTTTAAGTATCAGCTAACAATTGTGAAAAGTCATTTAGATTTTAAAAAACTTCATTTACAGTCTTCTAAAAGTTTCAAATTGATGTTTGAATACCTGGCAGGTTGGATTTCAAGAACATTATGTGGTTGCTTCGTGACTTCGCTGTCTTTCGATTTGTGAGTTCTTGAATATCCTTACACACAGTCCAACAGTAATCCGCAAGAATTGCTTCATTCCAACGACCCTGATATCGTCTCTCCATTTGAGATATATCCTGATGGAATCGTTCTCCATGTTCATCACTCACAGCTCCACAACTAGAAGGAAAAAAGTCTAGATGATGTTGCATCCAAGCTGACGGTATTTTTGTAGAAATTTGTCACCAACTGAACATAGTTTTCATCTCTTTTGTTCCCCAAAAAACCATGAATAACTGCTTTGAACGAATCCCAAGCTTCCTTTTCTTCCCCCTCCATAACCTGGTCAAACGTAGGATCCTTTACAAGAAGTCGAATTTGTGGCCCAACAAATACTCCTTCCTTAACTTTTGCGTACCTTAATGTAGAAAATTTTGCTCTTAAATATCTGAATGCCTCTCCCTCTTTGTTGATGCCTTTGACAAAGTTTTTCATCAAACCAAGTTGCAGTGGGGGAAGAAAAATGTCTTTCGGATCAACAAGAGGATTTGCAACATTTTTTTCGTTGGGGTTAAGATTTCCTGCAGGCCAGTCTGCTTGAATGTAGTGTGACTTCCTATCCCTACTGTCCCACATACATAAGAAGCAGCAGTACTTTGTGTACCCTAGTTGCATTCCCAAGAGTATAGCGATGACCTTTAGATCACCACAGATCTTCCACTTGTGTTCAGCGTATTTGATTGATTCGAGAAGGGCTTTCTGATTGCGTCTTTGTGACGACAATGTTATTTCACCACAAATGTAACAAACGTTATTCACTAGGTTCACACAACTTTGAGGCATTTTTAGTAAAAACCGTTTACTCTTTAAAATCACTTTAAATCAATAAATCCTACAAACAAAACAGCAGAAATCACGGAAGCTCACTGTTATCACAGCGCTTACAGTAGTAGTTAGGTTATAACCTCTAAAATGCGGTAGAACTCTTTGTTTTGTCAGTTGGCAGGTGTGCCAACATCGAAAAACAAAATTTCTCAATTAATGTAAATGTACACTATATAAAATGACGTGCCTCTGTATCTCAAAACAACAATTCACTTTGTACATGGCTAAGTCTATTTAATCAATTCATTTCTCACTCAGTTAATTTGAACTTGGTCAAACAAGGCTTTACGGCAGCAGGAAGCGGTAGCGCTTACAGTTCCGGAATTTATTGTGCTGCTCGTACTCATTGCAGGACCATTATTGAGCAATTGGTACACAGATAATTAATGAGGCTGTAAACACAAACTTTTTGAAGAAGGGTAGTAAGTAATTACTTTTGCAGAGTTATTGGGTAAACACCTTTAGAACTGGTACTAAGCGAAATGACAGTAGTTGAAATTCAGGAATTTCTGGAGTAACCCCCATATATCTCATGAGCGTTTTCAAACACTCACCCTTTAGGTATTGGATTGGACTACAATACCAATTTTTTTCAACATTCTACAAAAATTCCAGCGGAGTTTATAAGGAAAAAACTGCGCTAAAAACGCTTTTCGTCGCAAATTTTGATAATTTATTGTGTAATGTTCAAACGACGAAACGCTGTAGCTCCCGCGTTCTACTGCGTTTCGTTAATTTTTATAACCGTTTTTTGCCCAGTACAACCACGGGCTTCGTCCGATCGGATTGCCGAGATGGCGGGCACAACTAGATACCAAATCGGATTTTTGGGCGAAAGAACGAATTTTTTAGACCACGTTAAAGGCACAAAACGGCCCGGACGGCGGACGGACATTGCAAATTTGGAATCTCCAAGTCTTGAAACGTAAAGTATCAAATTTTGAGAGGGGGTTGTAAGAAATTTTTCGTGACCGAAAACATAGGGTTATTATTCAGAATGAATAATAAACCAAAACTGCGCTAAAAACGCTTTTCGTCGAAAATTTTGGTAATTTATTGTGCTGCTCTAGTCATTTTTCCACAAATGGGAATTGTATGGTGTGATTGCCTTATTGAGAGCTATCAATATAAAAAATTTAATCAAAATCGTTAGAGCTGTTTTTGAGAAAAAAAATTTGGTGTTTTGATAACTATGATAACTATAGTTAACTTTCGGTGGATTTTGTTCAAACCCTTATTTTGGCGTCCCATGGTGACCTGCGGACAAGATATCAAGTTTGAGCTGATTTTGTACGGTGGTTTTCTCTAAAAATCGTTCACAGACACACACAGACCATTTTCCTAAATCGTGTTTTTCGGACTCAGGGGGGGTCTGAAACGTAAAGATCTGAAGAAAACTCAAAATTTTTTTTTCAGCCGATTACATAACTTTCCTTTCTACTTCGTAGAGCCAAGGAAAGTAATAAGAGCTAATACGTGGTTTTTATGTTGATTTTTGAACTCAGCAGGTGAAAATACATAAGAATTGAATATTTTTAGGCCCGAAACAATTTCATTGTTAACCAGTGTAATTGCACTCTGCCTCTCCATTATTTATGAAGGTTATTGTTCCTTTTCCTCTGGCCGAATCTGGAGCAGGAGACCCTCTAAAGGAGGGGGGGGGAAGAGAATTTAAATTTCTTCAAAATATTGTAAAGTAAAATATATTATTGGGCACACCATGTATTGATCCCCCCGGTAACTGCATTTCATTACTCATCAACGTGTCTCAACTGAGCATCATGAAACGCGCGAAACTCGTTATTCTTGCCTCCTTGACAAGCGATCAGACAACATGGGGTGAGTGCTAAGATATTTACTGAAGAGAAATAAGTAGTTCCTTACCTGTTGGTTGAAGTAATGAGCTAACTATCAACCAAATGGAATTGTGGTCTTGTTCTATGGATCACCAAACCCAACAACACTGTCGATCTATCGAAGCACAAGAACTAACATTTGAGCATAGAATGCATGGTCGGAAAGTGTAATTTAAAAAACGCTTCATCGCATCCTGGATTAAATCACAAATTGAAAGGAGAAGATGTATCTTGAGCTGTCAAATGAATTCCTTTCTCGAACGATCTATCTAACACTATTTCCAAGTAAAATTTACTCTAATTCACTTCTTCGCGAACGTGTTTGGTTGAAAATGCTTTGCCAAGTTAGAAAAACACGTTTTCAGCGTGAAAAGGCTCCAGATCGCCATCTTATCGTCCCTCTCAATGGGATGGATCGTCTTGAAAAGAAATCTTGAGCTCGACAGTCGTGAGCTCATCTCGCATGACCGACTCCTACTACACCTAATCTAAATACCCACATCCGAAGAAAATCTTCCAACTTGACAAAGAGGTTCTACGAAATTCCGGTTCTGAAGATGTAAACCGGCGTGCATTTTGTATTTTCGTTCAGTTTCAACTCGATTAGATTACTACCAAAAACCCTCAGAGCTGGACCTAACTTTGTTATTGTTTGCTGCTTCTCAAGAAATGCCGTCTAAAGCACAGACGATGGATCTCAAAACTCCTACAGCCGATCAAGTCAGTAACCTCTCTAATATCGCCTTTCTAATACCTCAACATGGCAGATATGCGTTGAGCAGGTTTCTTGACTACCTACGGGAAAAATCTCGATATGTTGGTAGCCCGACAACCAAACACAAAACTAAATGCACCTTGCAAACCTCACAGTTTCCTCGTGGTCAAGATCAATAAATAAGGTGTGCACGTGAGCCTTTCCTGAAGAAACATCGTTGACAGTCAATGAACCAGGTACACGAAGTGAACACACTCGCGAAAATGGCGTGAGAACCCATTTCAAGTAATAAATTGGAATTATTAAAACGTTTCGTAAATCCAATAATTGGAGGGGTGGTGGTGTGGTTCCATCTAGGAGTTTAAAAATAAGAATAATCTCTAAGTGCATTAGGCCTTATTATAAACTTGTTGCACTGGGCATAACTGGGGATTGTAAATCAATATGTTGTTAGTGATTAGCTGACGGTCGTAACCGGTTTAATATAAAACTCAAATTAACGGAAAAAGGCGCCTTTCTAATAGCTCCATTATGTTAATTAACTAACTACGTGAACCTAACTTCTCATGACCGATTATGTTTATTACATATTTACTTTATTTCATCCTCCTCCAATATAAAACGTTGCAAGTTATTACACAGCGGCTTATTATTCTCTTGCACAGCAGAACTCACACCTCCAAGACCCATTCATCGAAGAATACTAGTAAATGATACGCAATATGACTGGACTATAACAGAACGACGATAATGGCATACGACGTGACGAGTTGTGCTGACAATCTGTGTGGACTGGGACGGGAGGAAGCGCAAATGATGGAACGATTACTTTTGTTGTATTGTCCCACGACTTCTTACAATTAGTAGACTTTGGTTCACTATAATTGCTGTGATTTCACTGTTTTCGATCTAGGCGCAGTCGTACACCTCTGATACTCGTTCCATTCGACCCTGCATCCAAAAATATCTAGAAAACGATACCAAACACGAATGTTTTTAACGATTTTGTGCTCATAACATCTATGGACGGCGGATGGACATCAGATTTAGAATCCCGATGTCTTGCAACGTTAGTGTCAAATATATGAGAGGGAGGGGGGGGGGAGAGTAAAAACTTTTCCTGCTCGAAAACCTTTGCATTTGGTTGATTTTTGGGAATATGGTCACCTAGCGACCAGTGGACGTTTACGTGTGGATGAAGAACGAGGAGCTGACTGAACAAGTAGTTCTCGGCCTTCCCCGCAGCATAACATGAAAAAGGATCTGAAATTGTTAAGCCGAAGTCAAGGTGTGTAATTAGCCTAACTATTATTTTTATTTTGCTGTTTGCGGATCATTTTCGAACCAAGTAGTGCTCGCCGTATTTGGAAGAAAGCGACATCGCTGAAACGTTCATGCCCCAGAGTGCAATTGTGATAATACATAGTGTGGCGGCTGGCCACCCTTCTTCAAAAGGCGCCTCGTCGCGAAGTCGGTCTCATCCCAACAGAGGGCGCTAACCACACAAGTCTCCTGGAGGGGATAGCACGTGGCCAATGAGACAGGACTCCCCCTTACCACAAAACGTATAAACGGAAATCCCCAAGCGCCCGCTCCCATGCTCTCCACCAGCTCCTAGGACAACTGTTCGAGAGCTATCCGTGGATGTGGCATGCATCACCGAAACTCACACCCAGCCCTCCAACAAGCTTTTCATCCCAAACTTCTCTGTTTATAGAAGTGACCGTCCCGATCTGGGGGTGGTGTAGCCATCCTGGTCCGCAACTCCCTCAGACATCATGCCATCAGCACCCCTACACTCTCTTGAGGCCTGTGGTGTTGAAATCTTTATAAACAGCGAACCACTCCGCATTGTTTCCTGTTACTCTCCGCCTTACACCAATAAACTAGACGAAATCGTTCCCCTCCTCAGCTCATTCCACCCAACTGTGCTTACTGGCGACTTCAATGCCAAACACCAGTCCTGGGGTTGCCGAGGCACAAATGACAAGATCCATTGAACCTGTAATGGTTTGCGGCAGACTGCTGGAACACTGTTGCCACCATCTGTGCAGTTCGCCGCTGTTTATATTAGCGGATGAGCCGCATTTGAGTCATATAACGGCTACCGACATCGCTGACGAATCTTCCCCTTTTTTAAGCCAGTGTTTAAATTCCCTTTATATTGTGTGATGTAAGGTAAGCGATCAGAGCTTGGTGTTTCATTTTCCCCATTGTCCCTTTATTGTCATTTACTACAGTCCGAGCATAGGCTAAAAGGAGTTCATTTCTATTTTTTCCTGATTAAATTCAAGTGGGTCCTACTTGGTTTATAATTTCATTTCCCAGTATTTTCCCGAGAGGCATTATTTCATTTATTTTCATCAAGTGAGTATAATTGAGTGTATTTAATTTGTTCGTTTCTTTTGGGCCCGGACACGACTTTCACTCGTGTTCTGTACGCGGGTAATTTGTAAACGAATTCCCCAAGTACGTCATCTTAATTCGTTAGGTGTCAATATACTTCTCTTGTTAAGTTTCTTTACGACGAGATTTTCAGGCGTTGCTTCGTCTCTCGCTCCCGTTTTTTATTACTTTCCGCTACCCGAAGGGAAGGAAAGTATAGTAATCGGCCCAAAAAAAAAAGTTGGGTTTTCTTCAGATCTTTACGTTTCAGACCCTACTGAGTCTAAAAAAACTAATTTCGGAGAGAGGTCCGTGTGTATGTCTGTGTGTATGTCTGTGTGTATGTCTGTGTGTATGTCTGTGTGTGTGTGTGTCTGTAGTTCGATTTGCGGGCGAACGGCTGATCCGATTGAGTTGGTTCTTTTTTGTTTTGTTCGTTATTTTTTGTAGACACCAAAATAAGGTTATGGACGATTTCGGCCGATGGGAAGGGGGTGGGGACGAAAATGTACCAAAAACTAGGGTTTTTCGCATTTTTCTCGAAAACGGCTCTAACGATTTTGATTAAACTTTCAAATTATCTTCTCCTAATCAATACCTAACTTTTCTTTCTCCATACATATCTCCATGAAAATACGGTGAACGGAGGTATGGGCCCTGAAGAAAAAATAGGTTTTTTACGCTTTTGCCAAAACGGCTTCAGCGATTTCCACCAAACTCACAGGATGTTTTCAAATAGTTGATACCTACATATTCTTCTCAATAAATGTTCCTGTGACGGTCCATTGAACAGAGATAAAAATCAAAATGTGTCGAAAATAACGTTTTTTCTAATATTTCCGTAAATTCCAGGGTAACTTCTTTACCAGATGTGATAAATCCTAATGGAGTGTCTTTTAGTCACCCATACCAACATTTCGTTCTCTATAATTATTTCTGTATATATATGTTGAACGGAGATATAAGCCAAGTTAACACAAAAAAGGAGATTTGTCGAATATAATTTTATCGGTATTCCAATTTTCTCAAAAACGGCTCTAACGATTTCGATCAAACTTTCGGAGTACTCTCAGCTACTAGTCCCTACATTTTGTTATCTATAAATGTTCCTGTAAAAATGCGTTGAACGAAGATATAGCGCCCGACTATGTAGGTGGTGTTCGAACTTTAGGGGTGGCGGAAAGTCGTGTGTTGCTACGCACCAGATATTTGAAATTTTAAACGCCGTTGTTTCAGCGGATATTCTTGGAAAGTACCTCCGAATAGAATGTGCACGTCCCAATCGAGCTTTTTCCAGTCGAGCTCTTCAGGTTTAGCACTATCGATGGGTTTTGTCCTAAATTCAATCAGAAAGTTTCGCGGTCTCTTCAAGAAGCCGCACAATCGGACCCATTGAAAAAGACCAGTGTCTTTTCTTTCTCGAAAAATTATATTTCACGTTATTAGCGCAGCCCGTTGAGTTGAGATTGAAGGGGGGAGGGGGGGGGGCTCGGGTTTCCTATTGTTGAAAAAGCTTCTATCGGGAATTGAGGAGAAAGGGAAACGACGAGGGAAGGCATGGGAAATAAGGGAAGAATATAAGACCAGGGAAGTGGAGTGGGGAATTCTCTGACGTCGTTTTTTTCAGTCTCTCAATACCGTAATATTTCTATAAATATTATTCTCTTTCGATATAACGTGACATCTTAATAAAGCAAGATAGAGGCAGAAATGATGCGAGCGACAAGCGTCAACATTGAAGGGCAACCTGGCAGTTTTTCTGACAGGCGCTCTTAAATTGCAAAAGATCCTTGTTTCGCCCCACCAAGTTTATACTTTAATCTACAACATTCCGAGATTATCCGTAATAAGTATGTGGCCTGCAGTTTGTCATCATTATTATTATTATGCTTCGTCGGGGCTGTCATTAAACAAAATATCTGGTGCGTTGCAACACACAACTTTCCTTAGCTCTACGTCAATTCACTTTTTACATGGCTAATCCTATTTAATCAATTCATTTATCACTCAGTTCCTTTAACCTTGGTCAAACAACACGTCACAGCAGCAGGAAGTTGTAGCGCCTACAGTGATGGAATTTATTGTGCTGCTCGTACTCATTGCAGGACCATTATTGAGCAATTGGTATACAGAAAATTGATGAGGATGTAAACACAAATTTTTTAAAGGAGGAAAGTAATCTCTTTTGCAGAGTTGTTGGGTAAAAACCTTTAGAACTGGTATTAAGCGAAACGGCGGTAGTTGAAATTCAGGCATTTCTGGAGTGATGAGCCCCATGTATCTCATGAGCGGTTTTAAACACTCACCCTTTAGGTATTGGATTGGACTACAACACGACTTTTTTTCAACATTCTAGTAACATTCCAGCGGAGTTTAAAAGAAAATAACGTCGAAAGTTTTGATAATTTATTGTGTTGCTCTCGTCATTTTCCCACAAATGAGAATTTTATGGTATAATTATCTTATTAAGAGCTATCAATATAAAAAATTTAATCAAAATCGTTAGAGCCGTTTTTGAGAAAAAAAATATTTGGTGTTTTGAGCACTATGATAACTATAGTTAACTTTCGGTGGATTTTGCCCATACCCTTATTTTTGCGTCCCATGGCCTCAACGCACCACAGACCAATTTAAAGATGCCTACAGCGTGCCTCCGACGTCCAAGATATGATTGGAGAGTTTGTTGTGTTGTCAAATTGTTCAAGCAATGTTGTATTTCATGTACAATGAATTTACCTTTGTACCCCATTCGTAAATGAGCAAAACCAGGAAGGTTCCGGCGCTTTGAGAGCGAGAAGGTGCTTGGGGAAATGCTATTTGGTTCACAAGCTCAATAAATTCCCCCATTTGAAGAAAGCGGCTTAAACTCTGCATTTTCATTTCCTTGAAAATATGTAAACCCAAAAGGTGCTGGAACTCGAACGTCGCTAATGAATTCATCTGCTTTTAATAAATGAGTCCTCACGAACGCCTTTCGCGTCTTGAATTTCTTACCCCTCGGCTGTTTCAATTGGTTTTTAAATTGAATTGAAAACTGAAATGAGACTGTCGCTTCGTTCTCCGTTGGGAGTCGTATTAGTCGGAGAAAGCTTTTGAATTGGCGCTTTTCAGTTCTTCTCTGGTTTACTCGATTATCTCTTGGAAATGAAAGTCCAAGTAGTCAGGTAGTCAAGTCATATTTGACGGGTGCTTCCCCTAACAGATTTTTCAAGTGAAGACTCAAGAGGTGAGGCCTTCCTTCCTTCCTGTTTTGAATTTGGACCTTCCATCATACTCGTACTTAGGTTTGTTTTTTCAACTCTTTCTTGTATACAAGAGCAATGATCAATCTATTCTACGTTTCTGTCCATTGTGGCCTCTAGCGACTTTACTTTCTGAATTTGCTTAGTCAGATGTGTGTGCAGGTCTGTTTTCCTTTCCCAATGACCGTTCCTGAGGACTCCTCACAGGAGTCTGATTTCAAACCAACTGATTAGTCAAATGGATACCAAGTCTCATTCGGTTGTCCCTCGGAATGAATATAAGAGGATGACTGACTAGCTTTTAGGAGGTCTCTAATTAGCGTGCAGCGGGGGCCCTCTTGGGCTTTTCCTCCTTCAATGGATGGGAGACGTCTCCTGCTCGTGTAATGACTCCGTGAAGATGGCATGAAACCGTTCGTTTCCAAGTTGGGCTCAAGAGGCTAAGCTTTTATCTCGCTGCAGAAGCTCAACCGGCTCCTCCTGATGAAAAAAGGAAAAACTCATTTTCTTTGAGGACTTTCATGTAAACTTCACCTCATCCAGTTTCCTTGGCGAGTGAAAAGCCCGGCATTACGAAGTTTGTCCCGTCGTTACGGCAAAAGCGGTGCTGGGGTTCTGGTCGTATGCTAAACAACTCATTTCCCCTCTAACCTGTTTCGTGTTCCTCGGTGAAAACCCCCCTGGGGAGGTTGTGGGTGTGGGAGGACTTCCTTTCATCTTGATAGGTGAATGAGGTGAGGGATAAAGCCTGAAGGGCCAACTCCCCAAGTTCTGCACTGCAGAGACGCAGCGGGGTCTCCTTTTTGAAGAAAATTAAAGACGGATGCTAAAATCGAAAATTCGCTGCGTGTGAAAGGCAATAAGCAACAAGCTCAAGAGTCATGAACAAACAGCTTCAAGCTATTGACTTTTTCCTCTCTTCGCTCTTTCGCGATTCATACTACTATTTCGGTTGAAAACCTTTGGCAATACCTGCTTTTAACAGTAGGAAAATGCCTCTACCACCCAAGTAATTCCCATGCACGTCACTGTTTTACATAAATAATTCTTGAGGTGCAGTCATAAATAATTCTTGTCCATAGCAAATTTTAAGTGCATTTGGCAACCATTATCAGGGCCTACGAATAAAGCAACTGAAGGAAAAATATCTGGTGCGTTGCAACACACAACTTTCCTTAGCTCTACAAAAATTCACTTTGCACATGGCTAATTCTATTTAATCGATTCATTAATCACTCAGTTAATTTGAACTTGGTCAAGCAACGCTTTACGGCAGCAGGAAGCGGTAGCGCTTACAGTTCCAGATTTTATTGTGCTGCTCGTACTCATTGCAGGACCATTATTGAGCAATTGGTACACAGATAATCAATGAGGCTGTAAACACAAATTTTTTGAAGAAGGATACTAATTACTTTTGCAGAGTTATAGGGTAAAAACTTTTAGAATTGGTATTAAGCGAAACGGCGGTTGTTGAAACTCAGGAATTTCTGGAGTGAGCCCCATGTATCTCATGAGCGTTTTTAAACACTCACCCTATAGATATTGGATTGGACTGCAATACCAATTTTTTAAAAACATTCTACTAACATTCCAGCGGAGTTTATAAGGAAAAAACCGCGGCAAAAACGCTTTTCGTCGAAAATTTTGATAATTTATTGTGCTGCTCTCGTCATTTTCCCACGAATGGAAATTTCATGGTATAATTGTCTTATTGAGAGCTATTCATATAAAAAATTTAATCAAAATTGTTAGAGCCGTTTTTGACAAAAAAAAATTTGGTATTTTGATCACTATGATAACTATAGTTAAATTTCAGTGGATTTTGCCCATACCCTTATTTTTGCGTCCCATGGTAACCTGTACGCTGGACATCAAGTTTCAGTTGATTTGGTACGGTTGTTTTCTCTGAAAACTGCGCTAAAATCGATTTCGTCGAAAATTTTGATAATTTATTGTGCTGCTCTCGTCATTTTCCCACAAATGGGAATTTTATGGTATGATTGTCTCATTGAGAGCTATCAATATAAAAAATTTAATCAAAATCGTTAGAGCCGTTTTTGAGAAAAAAAATATTTGGGGTTTTGATCACTATGATAGCTATAGTTAACTTCCGGTGGATTTTGTTCATACCCTTATTTTGGCGTCCCATGGAGGCCTGCGGGCGACATATCAAGTTTGAGCTGATTTGGTACGGTGGTTTTCTCTAAAAATCGTTCACAGACACAGACACACAGACCATTTTCCCAAATAGTGTTTTTCGGACTCAGGAGGGTCTGAAACGTAAAGATCTGAAGAAAACTCAAAATTTTTTTTCAGCCGATTACATAACTTTCCTTTTTACTTCTTAGAGCCAAGGAAAGTAAAAAAGAAACGTATCACCGTGATGAGTTAAACTAAAAGGGTGGCTGACTATTCAGAAACGAAACATGGCGACAATGGGATTAACCCTTTGTACCGGAAAGCGACTAAATGGATAATTTCAGAGGTTTTGGGTCAAATCTCACACTCGATATTAGACTTGTGGGAGTAGAAATAAGGGCTGAAGTAATGTCCACCTTCCATGTGTTTTCCTTTTCAGTTTTCATTTTTTTGTTTAACTTTTTTCGACCTTTTGCCTAATACTGTGATTATATTTGCCCGAAGCGAATGCTAACCTGCGAATAAAGTGGTTTGTCTTTGCAGCCACTTAATGAGGTGCGTCGTTCGGCAGCAAATTTTTGTTTCGTATAGTTAACAAGGTGTCTACAGTCTATTTCTTTCTTCTAGTTTTTTTTCTTTTGAGGAAGCTCTTGTTCAAAATCATCGAGATTGGCGTTTTTAGAATTAGAAAAAAAACTGGCCAATGTTTTGAGTTGGACGGTTGATGAATACTTTATGGCCTCACCATTTACATAATCGGAATTTCAAAGATTAAAATTATGAAGTCAAGTTTGTCTTAACTAAAATTAAAAAAAATTTAAAATCCGCTGCAACGTGCAGCTCGATGAATGCAGAAATGAGCATTCAGGATGTTCATCCCAGTAGTTTTAGGGCCGAGGTTCTCAGCGCTGCTCGATAAAATCAGTATTGGCTATTCAGCACCGATGGAGCCTCCTCGAGGGAGCTGAGAAGCTCTCAAAGGGCGCCTCTCATCAACCACCGACCAATACACTCCGTCAAGTTGTTCCGGCTTCTGATCCATCATGCCCCGCTAGTCGGTCTCAGACAAACGGAAGACGAAGCTGTTTGAAACGGAGAATATTCATTGTCTGTTACGTCCAGCAGCTAATTGTAGTAGTCACTGAGCATTTAGATGTTCGCAAAAAAAACGATTATTTCCTTCCGTTTAAAATTTCTAAAGAAGGTCACAGTTACATTTCGTTCTCGATAGGTGCGCACAACTACTACACAGCCAAATCGTACGGCTTTTAAAATCAACTATCATATTATGATCCTATTTGAAAAAACCCTGCAAATTATTACACAACGGTTTATTATTCGGATAATCAGCTTGACCTAGCATTAATGCTCCGAGACCCATCCTGTTCGATTCAGCATCGAAAAATATCATAATTAAACCCAAAAAAAGGTCGAAAAGAACTGAATCGTAATATTAAAATAAACAAAAAAAACGAAAGTATCTAGAAAAAACTGAATTTTAATATGAAAACATGCACGCTAAATACTAATATCAAAATTTAACCAAAAATCTATGAAAAAAAAAACAAAATAAGAATGAAACGAAAGAATCTAAAAAAATTGAATCGTATTAAAACCAAGACGTCGGGGAAATTGGAACGGGGGCGCTCAAAGCGAACCCGGGAGGAGTTGAGTGTTGGGAGGGAAGCGTGGAGTGGAGTTCGCCTCGAGTTTTTTAATGAGACGGGCGGGGCGGGGGGAGTTCAAACGACGAAACGCTGTAGCTCCCGCGTTGTACTGCGTTTCGTTAATTTTTTTAACCGTTTTTTGCCCATTACAACCACGGGCTTCGTCCGATCGGATTGCCGAGATGGCGGGCACAACTAGATACCAAATCGGATTTTTGGGCGAAAGAACGAATTTTTTAGACCACGTTAGAGGCACAAAACGGCCCGGACGGCGGACGGACATTGCAAATTTGGAATCTCCATGTCTTGAAACGTAAAGTATCAAATTTTGAGGGGGAGTTGTAAAAATTTTTTCGTGACCGAAAACATAGGGTTATTATTCAGAATGAATAATAAACCAAAAGTGTCGTGAAGATATACTACGAGGGATATTGTGGCCAGTGAAGTTATTAGGAATATATCCAGGTAATGTAAGTACCTGGGAGTTCTATTTGACCACAATCTTATATTTAATTTCCACATCGAGTCTCTGATTATCAAATTAAGGAAGTTTTTCTACGGTTTTAAAGAGGCTGGACATTTTTTGTCATTCCGTCAGCTCCGTTCCATTTATTTTGGCCTGGTGTTTTCTTTACTTAAATATGGCATTGTTGTGCGGGGTAGTGCCTACAAATCTCTGCTGGCGTCCTTGCAGGTCGTTCAGAACATTGTTATCGGAATTGCTCTTAAGAAAAGACCCCTATACCCAAGATTCCGATTATACCGGGAATTTAATGTACTTACCGTGGGAGAACTGTTTTTGCTGCAGTCGTGTATTTTTGTGTTTAAAACCGGCATTCGGCCGGAACACAGATGTTTTACTCCTCACACGCGCACTGCGCTGTCGTATAATATTGCTCTACCTAAGGTACACACGGAGAGAGCGAGGAGGAACGCTTATTGTAGGGCTCATCGTTTCTTTTACTCTCGATGATTATGAGTTTAAATGCCTTTAAAAAGATGATATTATCTAGGATGAGAAGATAAGATTTAATCTTATACAAATTTTGTAATATCAGATTTGTAGCTATATTATTTTGGCTAGGATAAGAAGATAAGATTTGTAATCTGAGCTTTGTAGCTATATTCTTTTGGCTGAGAGAAAGCGACTCCACCAGCGCCCGCAAGTTCGTAAGAACTTACTGTGTTGGTGGACGGGATTTTATATCGTACTTTGTTTTCAACATGTTGTATTATTGCTATTCCTGTCAATAAATTTGGTTTAATAATATTTCACTTCAAACCAAGCAAAGTGTCGTCTGAAATGCAGTATTTGGTTCAAAAGCGACAAATTTCGCCGTAAGGCGGATTGAAGGTAGAAAGAGGTCTGGGCTGCAGCAAACAGCATTAACGAAGGAGACCTAACTGTTTAGTCAACTTGAAATGAACCAGGGTTCGAACAAATCAACGAATAAATTGATTAACGATCAACGATTTACCCTTGATTTTCTGCTCTTGTTTACATCCACAAATGTTGTTGACAAGTGCACTAACTTTTTACTTTCCGCTACCCGAAGGGAAGGAAAGTATAGTAATCGGGTCAAAAAAAATTGGGTTTTCTTCAGATCTTTACGTTTTGAGGCCCACTGAGTCTAAAAAACCTAATTTCGGCGCGTGCTCCGTGTGTGTGATTTCGACCGATGGGAAGGGGGGGGGGGACGAAAATGTACCAAAAACTAGGGTTTTTCGCATTTTTCTCGAAAACGGCTCTAACGATTTTGATTAAACTTTCACATTATCTTCTACTAATCAATACCTAACTTTTCTTCTCCATACATATCTCCATGAAAATACGGTGAACGGAGATATAGGCCCCTGAAGCAAAAATAGGTTTTTTTACGCTTTTTGGCAAAACAGCTTCAATGATTATCACCAAACTTTAGAGATGTTTTTGAATAGTTAATACCTACATATTGTTCCCAATAAATGTTCCTCTGACAGTCCATTGAACAGAGATAAAAATCAAAATGTGTCGAAAATAACGTTTTTTCTAACATTTCCGTAAATTTCAGGGTCCCTTCTTCACCAGATGTGATAAATCCTAATGAAGTGGCTTTAAGTCACACATACCCACATTTCGTTCTCTATAATTATTTCTGTATATATATGTTGAACGGAGATATAAGCCAAGTTAACTCAGAAAAGGAGATTTGTCGAATATTTTATTTTATTATTGGCATCAAAAGTACATGAAGTTAATGGTTAGTAGTAGACGTCGTTGTCGTTGGTAACTGTCATCGTCAGAAATGATTCCGGAAACCAGGGCGAGCCTAACAGTTGGCCTTTGGATTGCCGTGTTGAAGGGGTGGAAGACACATCAGGGCGCTTGTGTATTGCACGCAATACCTTGAAGTAAGTATGATCACGGAGATCCTCCAAAATCTCGAGCATACATAGGGAGACATTAGTTTACCCAACTACTTCTTTTGCTACATTTAACACCAGTGAGTCATTGAGAAGCTCAAATCAATCGGTTGTCTCGAACCGCGTTCCATCGTCACGTCACAATTTTACTGCAGCGGAGATCTCGAAAATTCCTCAACCGCCGTATCGATTTTAATAGGGTTTTTAGAGTAAGTTACCTCTGATTGAACGGTTCTTGATCGACCAAGTGCCATCCAATCAAAACGTTGCAAGCTCATTTATGACTGATGTCTCCTCGTAAAAGTGTTCTTTCGCCTCGATCATTTATCTTGAAATAGATGGCGCAGGACTTCCCCCCAGACAAATGATGTTGTTATTGGCCACAAGTTGGAACGAATCTTCTATCAAATCAATGTAAAAACCTTTCCCAATTTTCCTGATCTATTATTGCCATTGGCTGGCTCGTGACATGTGCTGACGAAACATTGATGTTTTCGAGCTCTCCTTCATGTGTCTCCGTTCACAAAACTCAGCCGAATTCCATTTATTTCGTTCGCTTTCTAAATTCATGCGGCAGTTCGTTGGGTGGAGCGGGTTTACTGTCAAATTCCTCACTTACTGAAATGAAATGCTCGAGTGGACGTCCCAGGCGATAGCTTTGAGGATTTTAGTTATATTTCTTAAATTTTAAACCATTGTTGAATTTGAACTCAAGGAAAGTCAATCACCGCATTTTCCCGCTTTTTTGTAATAATTACAGCCGTAAATTTTGCGAGCTGGACGAAGGATTTTGGTTCTTTTTGGTTTATTATTCGGAGAAATAAATGAACGTGGTGAGCATGAGTGAGGAAGCGATAGAAGAGAATAGCGATATCCGTTTGAGTGTGAGCATATAAACGGGCACAAAGGTCTCTCAATACATGGGAAACTGGTTGTGAGATACGAAGTGGTGGAAGAAGGAGGGAAAGAGAGTGAGATTAGTTTAGTTGCGAGTAGCGCGAGCTGACAGACCAATTATTGAGAAAGATGACTACGGATATTCCAAAGGTCAAAGACCCAGCTAATTCAGCCTGCCGAACAACCTATAATAATAAAATATCTGGTGCGTAGCAACACACAACTTTCCGCCACCCCCGTAATAACACCAGCTACATATGCGGGCGCTATATCTTCGTTCAACGCATTTTTACAGGAACATTTATAGAGAACAAAATGTAGAGACTAGTTAGCTGAGAGTACTCCGAATGTTTGATCGTAATCGTTAGAGCCGTTTTTGAGAAAATTCGAATACCGATAAATTAATATTCGACAAATCTCCTTGTCTGAGTTAGCTTGGCTTATATCTCCGTTCAACATATACATACAGAAATAATTATGGAGTACGAAATGTTGGTATGGGTGACTGAAAGACACTCCATTAGGATTTATCACATCTGGTGAAAAAGTTACCCTGGAATTTACGGAAATGTTAGAAAAAACGTTATTTTTGACACATTTTGATTTTTATCTCTGTTCAATGGACCGTCACAGGAATATTTATTGAGAACAATATGTAGGTATTAACTATTTGAAAACATCATGCGAGTTTGGTGAAAATCGCTGAAGTCGTTTTACCAAAAAGCGTAAAAAACCTATTTTTGCGTCATGGGCCCATATCTCCGTTCACCGTATTTTCATGGAGATATGTATTGAGAAGAAAAGTTAGGTATTGATTAGGAGAAGATAATTTGAAAGTTTAATCAAAATCGTTAGAGCCGTTTTCGAGAAAAATGCGAAAAACCCTAGTTTTTGGTACATTTTCGTCCCCCCCCCTTCCCATCGGTCGAAATCGTCCATAACCTTATTTTGGTGTCTACGAAAAATAACGAACAAACCAAAAAAAGAACCAGCTCAATCGGATCAGCTGTTCTCCCGCAAATCGAACTACTGACACACACACGCGGACCACGCGCCGAAATTAGGTTTTTTAGACTCAGTAGGCCTCAAAACGTAAAGATCTGAAGAAAACCCAAATTTTTTTTTTTGAGCCGATTACTATACTTTCCTTCCCTTCGGGTAGCGGAAAGTAATAATACACCTATGTTTTCGGCCAGGAACATTTTTTCACCCTCTCCCACAAAATTAACGTTTTCAAAGCATTGGAATTCCAAATATGCAATGTGTAACTTTAGTCGTTCCGTTAGTCAGTTCATGTTTTGTGTCGTTTATTGGTATTTTTCGATGGTCAATTGAATGGTATGGGTCACGGGGGTGTGAGACTACGTCAAGACGTGCAAGAGAATAATAAACCGTTGTGTAACGATTTTCAGAAGCTAAGAAGTACTAAAAAAAATTAGAAAGCACATTTTGATTTTTCAGGGTTAATTTTGAACTTAGTTGATCGAAATGGCGTGCTGTAGCCAGCTTACCATAAGTTTATTCTTTTGAATTAGCTTTCTGACCATCGGGTGAACGGATATTATCAGCCAGAACATATCAGAAAATGAGATTCTTCGTGTTTTATCGATTTATTTATTTAAAAAAAAAAAGAAAAGCTAACTGGTCAAAATAAAATATTATAAATATTGGGCAACGGCGAGTGGTTTTAACACGATTTTGTAAAATTGCTTAACGTCAAAAGAATGAGTCTGGCGTACTTGTCAATCTCGAGTCGAATGTACTGACTTTTCATCAGTAGCTTGGACCATTCTCGAGATTTGTAAAGTTTCACGTTTTTTTTATTACTGCAACATGAACAGTTTTTCGAATTCGTACTCAGTTCTCCAAGAGCAGGATACAGGCGTACGCTAGATATTGGTATCTCAGGTGTTTGTGTGGTATCGTTTCACTGGCATTTTCATTCCGATTTTAATGAAAAATGCCATTTTCAAACTCAAACCCCCCGGTGATGCACGAGACTTGCTAATCAGGGGCCTAGTTACGGTGCTGGGACTGTTTTTATTTTTACCTTTAGATTACAAATACAAAATAATTGTTTTCTTATCCTGAGAATATTAGATTAACGTGTTGCTAGCGGGCCTCTCTCTCTCCCTCCGTCTCCCTCTCCTCTCTCTTCGTTCGATTATTGCCATCAGTTCTCCCTCTTTCCGCATCACAACCACTCCTCTTCCTATCGCTCTCCTCGCGTCTGAATAAATCGAGGCTCTCGAAATTCTGGCAATTCAACTTTTTCTTCAGTTAGCTCTTCTTCCTTTACAATTTAATGAATGAGTATCAAAATATTTGCATAATTCAGCGTTTTGTGAGCCAGCGCTGACGACTGTAATTTGCCTTTTGCCCGCTAACTCACGTTCATTTAATCTTTTCTTCTCGAGATCTCGCTGCCTGAGGCCTCCGTTTGCTCTGGTTTGACGTCTAATCAATTTTTCTTTCGAGTCTCGGTCAAATTCGAGATGAGTACGGTTTGTATAATGAAAAGCTTTCTAGTCAATCTAACCGATTTCCAGTCTCTGTGGATTTTTCTCTCCGTAGATTCAACGCATATTCAATGTCGACGATGTCAATGCCATTTCCGAAAAATCGACTGGATAGGGTGTGGGGAGTATTATGACTTTAATCCAATCTTTCTGATTTATTTATGCGGACTCGGTCTTGTTTCATTGCACATTTCGTCAAAGGTGTCATGTTGGTGTCAGTTGTGGAAACTACTCTGTGATTTTAATTAATCAGTGAAGCCGCTTTTTGGTCACGAAAAATCTTTTACAACCCCCCCTCAAAATTTGATACTTTACGTTTCAAGACATGGAGATTCCAAATTTTCAATGTCTGTGCCTTTAACGTGGTCTAAAAAATTCGTTCTTACGCACAAAAATCCCATTTGGTATCTAGTTGTGCCCGCCATCTCGGCAATCCAATCGGACGAAGCCCGTGGTTGTAATGGGCAAAAAACGGATAAAAAAATTAACGAAACGCGGTACAACGCGGGAACTAAAGCGGAAGTCAACGTTTCGTCGTTTGAACGTCTTCCCTCCCCACCCGTCTCATTAAAAAACCCGCTCGCTCGCTCGCCTTCCAACGACGCCGCCACTCAACTCCCTTTTCGCCTCGCAACGGGTTCGCTCGAAGCACCCCGTTCCAATTTCCCCGACCCGCCGGGGCAAAATCATCAGACGTTTTGTTTCCGTAGTTCCATTGTAGCCAGGACATGTTTCGTATGGTTTACTAGTATTCGATGCTGAATCGAATGGGATGGGGAGCACTAATACTAGGTCAAGCTGTTCATGAGTAAATAAACCATTGTGTAATAATTTGCTGAGTTTTTTGCATACCCTTCTTTTGGCGTCCTGTGGCGTCGTTAAAAAAATTAACGAAACACAGTATAATCGCAAATAAGCCGTGTTTCCTATCGTTTTCAAGGCCCGCTTGAATCACAGCGCCCTTTGGACTCGCAACGTCCTGCCAATTGCCGTGTGAGGGTTCACTGGAAGCCCTCCTCCCACCCCTCCATTGGATCTGACGTTTACGGGCGCCTGGCGCCTGGGGAATATTTTTAATTTCTGTAGTTCCATTGTAGTCAGGTCATGTTTCGTATGGTTTACTAGTATTCGATGCTGAATCGAATGGGATGGGGGAGCAGTAATACTAGGTCAAGCTGTTCATGAGAATAATAAACCATTGTGTAATAATTTGCAGGGGTTTTCTTTTTATTTAGACAATTAGAAATAATCGAGAAATTTCCTTTCATGTTTCACCATGGTGTACTCTCAGTTCTCCGAGCTATTCTCATCGATTCGATAGAAGGTACCACATTAAATGCAACATTAATAATCTCAATTCACGTAGAATCGCAGGAGCCAGCGGTGGCTGCGATGGGAAAAGTCATTTAGAACTTTCAACGGCGAAGTTCCAGGTCGAAAGCAACTATCGATTAGATGCCCACGTGATGGAACTCCTCAGCATGTCCATCCATCGGCTACCAACTATATCATTAGTAACAAATCTGAACACGGAATGCTCGCTGGATACATTGGAAATTAAATCTGAATTCGTTTTCAAGCACGTTCCGAAATGCGGGTTGAAGTCGAATTCATAACTTAAAACTTTCTACTACACCACTCAAATTGAATGAAAAAGATCCAGTCGTTCGAGCCCTTTGATGAGCTAATCGTCATAGGTACATAGTTGCTGAACTGAGTTCGGTCCCAAATTAGCCATAGAAAAGTGAGAAAAAGTCAGGAGTGCGTAACGTGTTCTAGTCTCCTCAATTCACCTAATCGCTGTTCCCTACATCAATATTCGACTAGCTAATGATGAAAATTCTTCTTCCCTCGGCTCTGGCGAACATATTGGTGTTCTAAACTAATTATTGTCAAAAGCACGAGCAGCAAATTTGTTTTCTGGGTCCGTAAAAGTAGTACACATATTAACAGAGTTGATATTTTGTGCCGACTATGTTAGGAAACGCACAAGAAAGTTGACCACAAAGCTGCAAGTGCTTTTTGGAATTCGTTAGGTTGCCCCTAGTTACACGACAAATTAGGTTTATGATAACTATATTTTCGGTCGATTTTTCCATTAGCCTTATCTTGGAGTCCCATGTTAGTATGTGTCCTGTTGGCATATAAAAGTTGAGTCGTTTTGGTTCAGCCGTTCTCTCTAAACCGTGCTCACAGACGCACTTCGTTTTGGAACACAAAAAGCTTTGAATACTTGAGAAGTACTCTAAAGCGTGAATAGTCACAAAGTCGAAAAGACACTTTTTGCAAACCAAATATCTAGTTTGCGCCAGTTGCTGTAGAGGCAGCGTTGCAGTATTTCCTTGCTCGAGCTCAAGCGTATAACACTTATTCACACACACATTCGATGAGAATATTCTCGCTGTCGACCCTCAATGTGTTCATCTGGTCGTCAATAATCGGCATTTGGGAGAATTCACGTTCGAGCGCGCGCCACTCGATTATCTGATAGTCTGGCGTACGAGACTGTCGAGAGCTGTTAAGTTTCAACAAAATCGAATGAAACTTGAGAAAAACATGTTAAAAGGAATTGACCGTCAAACAGACAAGCAAATCGTCGCAGGGAGCTCTCAAACCTAAAATGCTTAACATTTCCTCATGTGATACGTACGATTTTTGTGTGGTCGTCATGGTCATCATGGTAAAATTTAGGGCGTATGAACTAAATCATTCGCGAGGAAATTGTGAAAACCCATTGAGCCCTGAGGTACCTTCAGTTCATGTTTGTTACTGATGATGATCTAACCGTCGAAATCGATTTAACAATTGTGCTCATTATTTCTGTGGAAATATAGACAATTTATTGTTTATTCTGTTTTTAATATTTAGGGCGTGTCAAACTAGATGTTCTGAAATCTGTTTCTTGATACAACTCTACTTCCTGCGGCGCTTTGCGTTGTCTTGTGAATTGACGGCATTGCAGTCATTCAAACCATTTCCTTTCACTTCACATCAACCACTGACCTCGAAGATTCCAATATGGCTAACCTACGTCTTTCTCCCTGCCTTCTGAAACACTGGCGTATCAATGATTCCAGCCAACCTTCCTGCCTTCTAATAGCCTTAGGGCTTAAGACACCCCCAGCAGATTCACGAACCCGCGTATGGAGGAGGGGAGCTTGGTGTACCCGGCCATGGGGACATCTCGGCCAGCATTCTTCAACGCTGACACATTGTCCCCATTGTTCATCACTGCCTACCTACCTCGGAGTGTTTCCTTCTGCGTTCAAGGTGGCAAAGGAAGAACCGCTTTACCAAGAAAGATGTCAGCTATGTTGTGTGTTCTGGGTGAAGACTTGAAATTTGAAAGGAAACTTACCCTTCTTTCCTTTCCCGTCCCTACCCTTCTGATAAGTCTGAGCCCCCTTCCCCTTTAACTTACTAATTATTTATTTAGTTTCTTATGGTGAGCTATGGGGGAAAATTAACATCACTCTCAGGTGGCCAAGGTCGATAATTTGATCCATAACGTGTTTTAATGATGAGTACAAAACACAAACGGTGGGTACAGCTTTCGTACAAGTACGCAACCACGAGAGACATTTTATGTATTTTTCTTTTAATATAATTTTGTTCATTTTAAATAAAGAAATATAAAATTACAACACAAAAAATATTTTTCATTTTTCTAACAGACGCTACCATGCACTTAAGCCAACACAAATTTAGTGACGCTTCTCCGCTACATATCCCCCGTTACATTTTCGAGTTTATGTAGCAAAGTAAAGACATAAAATGTCAACAACAACAAAAATCGTAACCCTGGTGGGACTCAAACCCACATCCTCCGGTTTAGGAGACCGATGCCTTATGCATTATGCCACAGGGGCTGCGGTTGTAACTCAGGTTAAAACGTTGCTTTGTCCAATCGGCCTCAAGGTTAAATTTCGTGACGCTTTTGGCCGTTAAACTTTTTGAGTTTATGTAGCAAAGTAAAGACATAAAATGTCAAAAAAGGGTTAAAACCCCACCTAGTTGAGTTCCACAAATCTAACAGTCTGCTGAGCTCCGCCCTAAAAGGGTTCCAAGTTTCCCTCTTCTACCTGACCCGAATGTTTTGTACAGCCAGGAATGAGAAGCTCAAGTCTGCCGATTAGAGATACAAGTCTGAAGTGGTCTGGCCGAACCCAATACCCATGGAGCAAATGGCAAGCTCGTATCGCTCCAATAGCATAGGCTTGAACCGATGCTCTTCTAAATTTATATCGACCAATGGGCTACACCGGCACCTGTGGGCGATGTTCGGCTGTTTCTGGACGATGCAGCCGTGGCAGTGTCTGTGTATGCGTGGGAGGGGGTCTATGGCGAGCATATGAGGGCATGCTGAGGGTTGCTGGCGTGGAACTCCACTCGTGTAAAGATTTCTCTGTATGCGGCCTCGTGGAACTCGAAGTGGTTTTTTCAGTATAGGTACCTTGGAGAAAACATACGTTAAGCTTCGCCAAGTTCTGCGTGTGTTTTTACCACGTGAGGCCTTTCTTATATGCCAATAGTCTGAATCTGGTGTACACTTCACTTGTACATTCCTTATTCCACTTCTGGGTGAGTGGAGGGGATATCACCCTGCCCAGCTTTTGAAGATGATGTTATTCAAACATAACACGTGTGTTTCTCTTCCGAGAGGTCAGTGTTTTTTCTACACGGCAGCGTTTTGTAAGATCTTAAGGTCCTTTTCTACTAGACAAACCGAAGGGCTATTGAGGGGCCCACAACCCGATTCCGGTATCTCCAGAATGTGGTAAATCCCAAAATCAATTGGCCCGTGACTTCTTGAAGTCCGCAATGGTTAACCCATCCTATCTACAACTCCCTTCTCCCCTTATTTAAATATCCCACCGCTTACTCTCGGGCCAACTATTTAAAAAATCTGTATCTTCTCGGCTCGTTTGCCTGGCGGTCAAAAAGACATAGAGGACCTTCTAACAAACGTTAATGCTTAGTGGATCTTACTGATCGCATTACTAGTTACGCAATTCGAACGTTTGGTTGCTGTGCAGTACGTTGAAAGCAATATGTTGACGTTACTATATAGGTTCGGTGAATGTTATGGAAACTATACTGAATGAATGCTAGAAAGAATGTCGTCTGGACGTTACTTACTAGTTATGAGTGATGAGGACTTCAGATGAGAGGATCGCGTGAAGAATTTATTAAAATTCAATTATGTCTTTTATCCTCTTCGTAACCGTGGCAATACTAAACTCTTGATCGTCTTGTACAAAGCACCTAGTTCAAAGGCAACTCCTTGGGGATTCTGGTTTGAGGGGGTGCCGTCTTGAACAAGCTAAAGCAGTTCTAGTGCCTAAAAGGCATGCATTAGATCTCTTCTCATAGCTTCCGTGTTTTTCTGTTGATCAATGTTTATCTCGAACATCCTCTTAAATTTGTATACAATCTCGCCCGCTATAGCATATGATTTTCGCCCCTCTACGCAAACCATGGTTCCGGTACCTCAGTCTCGCTTATTTATTTCATATTGGAAAGATGTATGTGATCATGTCGAAGTTTTGTCTAGAAGAAGTAGATTTTTTGTGGTTAAATATTAAAATCTATTTTACCAGCTCATACGCTAAATAAGTTGATAAATTACTTATTTAACTTAATTACTTTGAATTAAACTACTTTAAAATGAAAATAATTGTGCAATATTATCCTGCAATAACAATAAATTACTTTAAATCATTTCAAGAAATGATGTTACTTGAAGTGATCCTTGAATTAGTATTTCACTTTGCAACCAAGTACTGAACTCATCCACTGAGCACGGAAATCAATTCTAAGAAGATTTTTTGTGGTTAATTATTAAAATCTATTTTACCAGCTCATACGCTAAATAAGTTGATAAATTACTTATTTACCTTAATTACTTTGAATTAAACTACTTTAAAATGAAAATAATTGTGCATTATTATCCTGCAATAATATTACCCTTGTATCGTAGGGTAATGATTTTAGTTATCACTCTGAATATTTTAAAGTATCACCGTATACAATTACATTGTCATTTTTGGGAAGAATACGTTCATTTTCATTTCATTTCACCTACACGCCTTATTCAGCTATGATCTAATTACTGTGCATGCGCAATTTTGTGTATGGTTTGAATAAAAAATAAATATAACTCTCCAATTCCTCGCGCATCGGCTATCTGCGGCTAGCTTTGACACTATGCCAAATGTCCGATCAGTTCGGTATCTAGGAGTGATCCTAGGTAGACATTTGACATTCGAGGACCATATTTCTTTATTGCTGCATTGATTACGGTCCCGTGTGTTCAGCGCTCTTCCGCACAATAAAGTACTTATTTACGCTTCCCTTATCCGACCAATATGGACTTACGCCATCGCTGTTTGGGGCACATGTTCGCCGTCGCAATTCCGCCGTATTGAGCAACAGCAAAATGCAACCCTGCATAAACATATTATCCACGCGCCTACATTTGTTCGCAACCTGACTATTTATAATGACTTTTCACTGGATACCCCTACGGCTCTTTTACATCGCATCATGTCCACCACTCCATTCATCTGGCCCATGAAGGCTTCGCCAGACCATCGCATCAACGACTGGTTCGTCCCCGCCATATTTTAAATATTGTAGGAAGGTAGACCCGCTACAATGTCAAATATCAATGATTACTGTACTGAACTAAGTGCGTAACCTTCAGTTATTAAGGTATATTTATATTTATAAATAGTCTTAATAAAGTTACAAAAAAAGAGGCTAGTTTTGAAAACTATTCCAACTCTTTTTGTAGTTATTTCGTGTTGTTGGTAATCAGCTAGTATGTTGAATAATACGTAAGATAATGATAATGAATCATACTGAACGTAATAAATTAATATATTACTTAATTTATTTTGCACCAAATTTTTCCATAGTTTTACTAATCAGATCTTTCAAATGCTCAAGTCCACCTCAAAACGTGTGACTTTCAGGATCCTTCTTCGATCTTTTGGGCTTCAGAATGTTACGAATCTCCTTATTATTTTCAGTTGACGGCTGCACGTCGTCATTTCTCCTTTTTGTGCTCTCCCCAATGAGATAACGAGATGAGGTCGTTGTCGTCATCGAGAGCCGTCACTACGTTTCAAACTCTCATTTTAATATCAGCAGGTTTTTGTGGCAATGATTTGATTGCGTAACTATAATTTCCAAGTATTCTAAGGTTCAATGTTAAAGAAAGTTGATAAAAAATTAGGATTACAATTTTCGTCAAATCGACCAAGAGTATCGTTACAGCACGTTAGAACATTTCCAACGAATCCTACGAATCTTGTTCCTAACAGGACTGGCGCGCTTGTACGCGACGGAAATATTTCAAATGTGATCATTTCGTGAAAACCAGCCCACGGACGGTAAAGTAATGTGTATCAATCTTAGAACTTATCTGAGATTTAGAATCCAACCAGCAAAACGGCATATTTGTATGACAATCGAATAATTACTTAGTTTTGAGCAATTTGCAAAGCGTAAATATGGGTGTGCTTAGGCAAGAAAGCAACGCGCACAGATCTGGAATCAATGGAAGATCTATCAGGGTCGACGTTATTATTCTTTGTCGATTTCATAGAAATATGATTCAAGTTTCGAGCTTTGCTACGGGAATCAAGATTGATAAGCGGCCTGAACTTGGCAGATTTTGTTAAAATCGTCCGTTGTGTGGGATAAACCAACTGTTCTTATCGAGTAGTGATATTTTAGAATTAAAGAACCAATAGTGTTGAAACAAAGAAGTTGTACAATATCCCAGAACGAGGAGTCCCTTATTAGGAACCATTGGGAAAGGATGCTTCGAATTTTTTACTGTTTTCCTACGTATTAACTCGGAATGAAGAATCCCATTCGACTCGAAAGATGTGAGGAAGAGGAGGCCACTAAATGTCTACCATGCTTCCTTTGTGCGAAAATCAGAAGTGACGGCAGGAGCAGAGAACAAAGGAAAAGTGAGAAAAAAATATCTGGTGCGTAGCAACACACAACTTTCCGCCACCCCCGTAATTTCGAACACCAGCTACATATGCGGGCGCTATATCTTCATCAACGCATTTTTACAGGAACATTTATGGAGAACAAAATATAGGGGCTAGTTAGCTGAGAGTACTCCGAAAGGTTGATCGAAATCGTTAGAGCCGTTTTTAAGAAAAGTGGAATACCGATAAATTAATATTCGACAAATCTCCTTTTCTGAGTTAACTTGGCTTATAGCTCCGTTCAACATATATATACAGAAATAATTATGGAGAACGAAATGTGGGTATGAGTGACTAAAAGACACTACATTAGGATTTATGACATCTGGTGAATAAGTTACCCTGAAATTTACGGAAATGTTCGAAAAAACGTTATTTTCGACACATTTTGATTGTTATCTCTGTTCAATGGACTGTCAGAGGAACATTTATTGAGAACAATATGTAGGTATTAACTATTTGAAAATATCTCTAAAGTTTGGTGATAATCGTTGCAGCCGTTTTGCCAAAAAGCGTACAAAAACGATTTTTGCTTCATGAGCCTATATCTCCGCTCACCGTATTTTCATGAAGATATGTATAGAGAAGAAAAGTTAGATATTGATCAGTAGGAGACAGTTTGAAAGTTTAATGAAAATCGTTATAGCCGTTTTCGAGAAAAATGCGAAAAACCCTAGTTTTTGGTACACTTTCGTTCCCCCCCCACCCCACCCCCCCATTTCCATCGGTCGAAATCGTCCATAACCTTATTTTGGTGTCTACAAAAAATAACGAACAAAACAAAATAAGAACCAGCTCAATCGGATCAGCCGTTCTCCCGCAAATCGAACACACACACACACACACACACGTAGCACGCGCCGTAATTAGGTTTTTTAGACTCAGTAGGCCTCAAAACGTAAAGATCTGAAGAAAACCCAATTTTTTTTTTGACCCGATTACTATACTATCCTTCCCCTTCGGGTAGCGGAAAGTAATACGAATAAACTTTCAGGTGGTACTTGCACGAACTGAATAAGCCCAAACGCGGAAACATCACAGGGTGGATCTCCGAATGGCGAAGGCAGAAGTAGGTGAAATTATAGTTACAGTGCTGACCATGAAAGCACCAGTTATTTGGGTCAATCGACTTTATGCATCATAGCATGAGGTCGTTCTATTTCCTCTAGCCCATTTCTCTTAATCTTTTTCTTCCTAGGCCTTCGGGCCGTACCTTCTCTAGTTATTTTTGTGAGTGCTACTGTCTCGTTCGTATCGAGCTTTGAAAATATTCAAATTACCGGTAATACTTTTACATTTCGCACTCTTGAGTGGCATTGAGTGTACTGACATCTGTCGTGCCGTGAATGATGTTTTTGTTGTTGTTGTTGTTTTTAAAAATGTTCTTCAGTTAATTGTTTTTCTTATTTTCATCAGCGGAAAGCATTCTGTGCTACCAGTGCAACAGCACAGACCTCGCGGACCCGTATCAGTGCCGAGAGCAAATGCCCGACGACAACGACCTTCAGCCCCTCCCATGCAACGAGGTCTACAATGCCCAATATTGCATTAAACACACTGGCCGGTTCGAAGGCAAGCTACTCTTCAACGTCAACCGCATCTGTTGAAGGATTGGGGGTTTTGGGAACTAACGCTCGACTAATCCTTGTTTCCTGTAGTCCTAAGCTACTAACTAGTTGTGACACCTAACCGCACAAGGCCTCTGGTTGCTACTAATACAAATCGCAGCTTGGTATTTCTACGAAGAAGATTTCGTACGGTTACGAGTTTAGTGATGATTCAGTCACTCCTGATACATAGAAATGCTAAAGAATTAACACGAAATAGGTGATCATGTGTGAATGTTACTACATCCTGCTGCAGTTCGGTGAATCAATCGTAATTATAAGTGCTGTAAGTGAGATGACACTTGAAAAAAAAAATCTTATAAGAAAATATTTGAGAATTGCTGAGGAATTGCGATAGTAGACAAATTTTAGAACAAAGGGAGTGGAAAAGGATTTTTCTGCGAATTTAGATAACCATTAGGATTAGTATCCGAACATACTGCAATCCATTGAAGGAAATCCTTGTTGTTTGGTGGTAGTCCGTCAGTTTTTTCTTTTTTTGTTTGTATATGGCTATGGCTGATTTCACCATGGAATACCTCATTGGCATAAATCCAGGGTGAAGCCATAGCACCTAGCCCACGAAGGGTTCTATAGGTGGGCCGAGTGCTATTACTCGTCCAACTCCTCTATTCTTTCTGAACAGAGTGCAGTCCAAACGAATCCATCCACAGCCCTCAACTCCCTTGGCTCTGTGGACTGTGGCTGGAGCTTCACCACTACCTGTGGTGAGGGGGGGGGCGTGAGGATGTCCTAGCCAGGCGGGGATAGAACCAGCAGATACTGGTTCGATCCCCGAACAGGCATCCCCCCTCCCACAAACCCAAGAGGGTGAGACAATGGGTACCAACGATACAGCTGGGGACACTGGTACGAGCTTCCCAATGAGTCCGTTCCAGGGGAGCTGGGAAATGGTCTCGAGGTGGCCATGGGCATGCAATTGTTCCCTCAGTTTCGGCGTACTCCCTGCTGTCTCTCTCTCCCCCACTACCTTCTGCAAGTTGCAGCAAGGAGAGGCGCCCCTGAGGCAGGCGAAGAAGACTTGACCTGCATTGTCTACAGTGACTGCCCTGCAATACCTGCAGTAGGATTCCTCCTTTCCCATTTTGTGGAGGTAGCTCTGGGAATTATCATGCTCCATCAGTGAGGAACACAAATATACCTCATCATGAACCCTCTCTACCTAGGCGCAGACTTGTGCTATAAGAATAGCAATCCACAACCCTCGTTTCTTCACCTCCGTCGATCCTGGCATGCTTAGAACATTCGAAGGCTCTTCCCTCTTTGCTGCTGGGTACAGCTTCCCGGACTTTGTTAGGTGCAGCCTTCAACATTCCACAGTCATCAGGTTGAACGAAGTGACGCTTGTTAACCACTGAAGGGGTTCATGCCAATGGGGACGTTCCAGGAGTGCTACACTGACAGCGTGGCAGTCATCATGACCTGCAATCCGCCTGGACTGGTTGGCTGTGAATAGTAGTGAGACTGTAGAATGAAACACGCTCTTTTGTCGATGTGTCACTAAAACATGTAAATTTCGTTAGTATTTGTAACAGCTACTAGTCACTTGTTGTCTGCAAACGAGCATTTACTGCCTTCAATTCCTGCTATTTGCCCCTGTACTAACATTTGTAAAAAAATAAGCGCTCACGTTGTTCGCTTTGAAGTGGACGGAAGTTGGGCTAATTTTCCGCTTCCCGAAAGGCACAAAATAACTCTCTTTCACTGGGCGCCGCAGAACATAAAACGATATCCGATCGCGACAACATTCATTTGCCAGAAGAAGGAAATGTAATAATATTCCAATGAGATTAGGTTAAATAACCTGTGTGATTGTTAATATTGGCCTACGGGCTCCAAAGTATGTTCATTGTCGTCTGCTCGGTCGAGTGGAAAATGCGATGCGGATGTCGTCCGCTTCCTATTTTATATATTGTGTTTATTTGGTTGAAAGCTATTCAAATGGTTTTGGTTGAGACTAACGTTCGTTCGTGGTACTTTTCCTAAACGGAGGTCTAGCAGTTGAGGTCACTTTTTCTTTATTCTGCGTACAGGATACCTTGAACTTTACTGTTGAGTGATTGAGAGCCTTCGCACACACCATTCCCCTTCCTTAAAATACTTCCCATAGCACAGTTTCAGCCAACCTTTAGTTGTACAAATTCATCCGCAATCGTCATAAAAATTATTGAAATATCTTGACGAGGGAAACGAATTCCCATGGAGCTGGTGGAAAATTGTGAAATGAGTCCCCCCTTCCACCCCTCTAACTTG
The DNA here is from genome assembly GCA_020466155.1 of Pachypeltis micranthus. Taxonomy (NCBI): domain Eukaryota; kingdom Metazoa; phylum Arthropoda; class Insecta; order Hemiptera; family Miridae; genus Pachypeltis; species Pachypeltis micranthus. Next base: position 64,204,055 of record CM035770.1, on the reverse strand, counting down.
AAGATCTTCCTCCAAATAGTTCTCAAGTGTTGAGGTCTAAGGTTTCCCTTTCGATGCTAAGGTCGTACGTGTGCCTCCCGATCTTTCGTTAGTTTCCTCTCAGAATGGAGCTCCCTACTTTTGTTGTGTGTGAGCTGTATTGAAGCCTGACTAAATAGCGTTCTTCTGTAATATATTTCCAAAAATCCCTCTTCGTGGTGGTGTGAACTGTCTGCAAGTTTCTCTCTATGAATCCCCTATTTCTTGATGATTCTAATCTTCCCGCTGTTTAAGCATTTCAACTTTCCTCTACTAAGTTGTCCTCTGCACACTTGCCTCCAGTATGAAGATATCTGTATTCTCCCAACAACGAGATCTGAATTATGTTTCATTCGGTCACTTCTCCACGCGGTTTGTAGGGATATTTGAAGTTGAAGTCTAGAAAAGTTGGTACGGAGTTAGTTGTTCTTGAACATAACTGACATGTAATTATGTACAATCCTTGCACTCGTTGCCAACCTACCACTCTTAAACTAGTCCTTTATTGGATTTATCTTCTTTTGATATTCAAATTAACCACTTTTATGTATGTGCATGCTGCTCACGTAAGTGGATGGAATACTTTGTTATCAGTGCAACGCTCCTGAGGACAAGGATTGCTCAGACATGTTGGTTCACGAAAGTGAAAACGACTCTAAGTTTCTCAAAAGCTGTGACCACATTTTTGAGGCTAGCTACTGTATAAAAGCAACTGGCAATAACAATGGTATGTTGTGGGTCGGTGTTTGATATTTATACTTATTGCACGACAGAACTGCTTGCTTGCTTGCTAAATTGTAGTATCATATTTACTCAATGGTGTGAAACAACTGAATCTCCTCAATTTAAGTTTGACCAAGTAAACAACGAGGGTTCTGTCTGACTGTTTTCAGGTGGCGTCGGCACGAGGAGATATTGTTCGTCCGTGGACATGGGCAACTATTGCAATTATATTAAGCAGCCAGGCGACCAGAGGGAATACCGCTCTTGCGTCTACACCTGCACCTCTGATGGCTGTAATGGTTCCAGTTCCATCGTGGCCTCAATCCTTTTAGTGGCATCGACTCTGACGGCTGCTTTGGCTCGAATATGAGACCTGTGAATTAACTGTCAAACAGGAAATCTTGAACTGTTTAGTTTATGTATGCGTTTTCATGGTAAAATAATTAGGTGGTGCACCTTTATTTTATTCCTACACGATGTCGGCACGACTGAAAAACTTTTGAACTTGACACAAATGAACTTGGTGCGATATGGAGAACATCTCTTTCCTCTTATTGTATATATATTTATAGTTGATTTAATTGTGAAACTCAACTCATCATAGATCTGATATTATCTCGTACTTATAAGCCCTCAGTGTTCGGCCTTAAACTTATATCTACTTTTATTCCAAGTAGCTTATTTTGTACTACAATTTGACTCATCAAAAACTAAGCTGCAGATCTGTTTTGTGTAACTGACTGTGTAAATAACTTAGAAAATTGATTTCTATTTCATTTAACCCGGGCCAAATTATCAATATTTAAAGTCTTCACGAATGATCTTTTTAGTCAAGTGTGTGTAAATGTATGCCAATAAACCTCTTAAGTACATGGCACACTCATTATTATTTTCCATTATATTTCAAGTCATTGAGCCAGTTAGGTCATGGTTCATTCATGACAGGTGAGATGGGGGCTGTCAGGTTTTAGGTTGGCAGCATTGTGATGAGGCGTAACGCTACTTTTGAGCTAGTAACCAAACTCAAGGCCTACCTTACTGCCTTCAACTTGCTGTGAGTGTGTGCCCTACTTGCCCTACTTGTCTGCACGAGCCAGATTGGGGTTATGTACATGTGCACAAAGAAAACACCCTCACAGTTTATCCCTTCGAAATGTTCATCATAGTATGAGTCAACAATACAGTCGCAATGAGGTTACTTAATCTCACCTTAGAGCATTCCTCCGTCTGGTAACCTTAGATTGAGAAGTAAAAACTCTGCTGAAGCTTTTCGTTTGTTGGTCCCACTTACCTTACCCCGGATCTTGGGTCACAGGTTAGCACCCCGCATGCTTCGTAGTCTTAGTTCGTTACTGGATTGGTTGATGTGCCTTAGAGAAAAGCGAAGAACCAGATGCCAGTCTAGCCCCCCCCCAAATCTGAGGCTTCAACAAAATGTGGTGGTATTCCAACCTGTCACCAAGGGGCAAGTAGCAGACCGTAAACAAAGGACCTGTGAAGTTATTTTCAAAGAGAGGGTCATTGTGGTGGGGTCCCTTGAAGTACACTCTGGCAAACCATACGTCTGTCAAGACAGAGCTGGGGCTAACTGCAACTTCCCCCTTGCAAAATCATTCGCTCCACCTCCTTCTATGAGATTTATACCCAAATAGATTGTGGTACTGATGGTGACCCCTAACAAAAGAGAAGTAAAAACAATTACTCTTAGTTTTTATCCCTCTGCTTCTTTCATCTGAACATCCCTTATAGTCCGGGAGCCGAGGGCTAAAAACGTTGACCGTTGAGTTGAAAGTTGGTTACTATTTTTTCTGATAGTTCCCTCAATGTTTGGTAACACCCCGCAAGTCTGCTCTCTCAGAAGTATGGACTAAGAAAATGGCGGCTCATCAAAAAAGTCAAAATTTGTCAAAATTTGACTTATTAGTTGATAGTTACAATATTTACCACAGTTGAGGAATTGGCTTGTACTTTCCCAATTCACACCTCTGCTACCTCCTATGCTTGGCCATTAAGTTGCAGAGCCAATCAAAATTCGTCGAATTTTGACCCAAATTTTGACTTATTAGTTGACATTGGAAATTTGTATGGTGGATTCGCATCAAGTCACTGAGTCGAAAAACCCGAGTCTGCTTTCCTCATTTTGAGGACTCTTTCGTGCAGACGAGGTCAAAATTTGACGAAAATTTGGTCAAAAAATGACCAACAGAGTTGAAACTTGTAATTTAGTTTACGAGTAGGTGAAGTGGAGTACTTTAAGAAATACCTAGTCTGCTTTCCTCAATTTGAGGACTCTTTCGTGCAGACGAGGTCAAAATTTGACGAAAATTTGGTCAAAAATGACCAACGGAGTTGAAACTTGAAATTTAGTTTACGAGTAGGTGAAGTGGAGTACTTTAAGAAATACCTAGTCTGCTTTCCTCAATTTGAGGACTCTTTCGTGCAGACGAGGTCAAAATTTGACGAAAATTTGGTCAAAAAATGACCAACCGAGTTGAAACTTGAAATTTAGTTTACGAGTAGGTGAAGTGGAGTACTTTAAGAAATACCTAGTCTGCTTTCCTCAATTTGAGGACTCTTTCGTGCAGACGAGGTCAAAATTTGACGAAAATTTGGTCAAAAAATGACCTACGGAGTTGAAACTTGAAATTTATGTTACAAGTAGGTGAAGTGAAGTACTTTAAGAATTACCTAGTCTGCTTTCCTCATTTTGAGGACTCTTTCGAGCAGACGACATCAAAATTTGATGAATTTGAAGGCTCAAAAATTGACTTATTAGTAGATAGTTGCAAACGACGTGAATGAGTTCCACATCCATCAGCTTTACTATAAAATGTTATCTGCCACCTCAAAAACGTGGCAATTTCAAAGCAGAGTCGCTGAAATAGAATTGTCCAGTATTAAAAAAACAACAAAAAACTGAATAGTTGACAGCTGAAAATGACGTGAATCGCATCTACAGCAACTCAGTAAACAGTAAATAGTATCTGCTACCTTCAAAATGTTGTGTTCATACAGCAGACTACTTCTGGGCTAAAATTACTCATTATATATTTGAAGTATATTCTGTCTCCATGGCTCATAAAAGAATATTAACTAATCGCCTCGGTATTCCTGTATGCCTTTAGTGGATGGGAAGTAAAACCCATTAGTACGCATATAATATGCATTACAACATTTTATTCCTGATTTTAACAAAACACGTTCATAAAATAACTGGTGCGTAGTAACACACAACTTTACGCGGCCCCGTAAATACGACGACCTGCTACATATACGGGCGCTTTATCTTCGTTTAACGCGGTTTGACGGGAACATTTATGAAGAACAAAATGTAGGTACTACTTAGTTGAGGGTACTTGGTAAGTTTGATTTTAATCGTCATAGCCGTTTTTATATAATTGGAAACCTAATAAATTATTATTCGAGAAACCTCGTTTTCGAGCTATTGCGGCTTATATCTCCGTTCAACAGATAGCTACTGACATTATCCCGGAGAACAAAATATGGGCATAGGTTGCTAAAAAAAATTTCATAAGATTGCTTAAATCCAGTGACTCAATTACTCGGGAAAGTATACAACAGTTCAAAAAACCATTATTTTCGACATATTTTCATTTTCATTTCTGTTCAATGAACTGTCAGATGAACATTTACCCTTAACAATGTATACGTATTAACTATTTAAAAACATTCTGTGAGTTTGATGAAAATCGTTGGAACCATTTTGCCAAAAAGCGTAAAACAATATTTTTGCTCCTTAGGCTTGTATCTCCGTTCACCGTATTTTCATAGTGGAGAAAAGTTTTGTCCTAACCAGTATACTTTGGAAGTTTAATCAAAATCGTTGGAGCCGTTTACAAGAAAAATGCGAAAAGCCCTAGTTTTCGGTACATTCCACCCTCACTGGGCTTGCAATTGGGATTTCATAATGGGCGTTGTCCGAACATAAATATAAAGATACCGATTAATACAATTACGATTAATTACGGTTAATTAATTATGAAATCAACATGAGCAGTTTATATGTTGCCGTGTCAAAAAAGTTCGGGTTTCTTCAGATCTCTACGTATACATTGTTGAGGATATATGTTCATCTGACAGTTCATTGAACAGAAATAATATCCACCATAACTTCCAATTTGACATGGATTACTTCAACTATTCAGATTTAAAAATCACACGGACAGGCAACGAACTGAATTCATTTGTTTAGATATTCCTTTTTACAGTTCCTTACAGTGACTGAGATATTTCTCAAGGTTCAGTCACAGTCATGAATTCTTTCTACTTTGTAGAGCCAAGGAAAGTAAATGACCACAATGCTAAACTCTAAACGCATAAATCAGGCTGAAGATTTAGATCAGGGTACGGTGTGTGTTTGTGTATGTAAGACACACGACTCAAACGGTTGGTACAGCTTTCGTACAAGTATGCAACCACGAGGACATTTTATGTCTTTTATTTTTGTTTTTATGCAATGATAACTACGTTTGATTGTGCTCGTTGATGGTTTCGATATAATGGCCGCGTCAATTGCAATTGACATCATCCTTTTGTCACTGAGGTTATTAAAACTTGTGATGTTACCAAGCGTTACATTTTGTAACATACGTTACAAGCTTATCCAACACAAATATTTCGTGACGGGTACGTAATTGTATTAACCGGCGTCGGCTCGTACTTTTCTGGACCGTTTTCTTCAGATCTCTACGTTCTGAGGCCTACTGAATATTTCTGTTGCAGCATATGCGAGTTTCTTCAATAAGGCTTGAATAATACGATCATCTCAGATGGGCGTGGGCCTGCGATTGGTTATACACGTTTGATAAGTGGTGTAGTAACGGATTGTTCGCGAAGATGGAGAGTACGAAAGGTTCTTGTCTACCCCCTTCCTAAGATTAAAAAAAACGTGACGCTTCTCCGTTACATCTCCCGCGTGACGTTTTTCAAGTTTATGTAGCAAAGTAAAGACATAAAATGACAAAAATGAAAATATGTCGGAAATAATGATTTTTAAACAGTTGTGTGCTTTCCCGAGTAATTGGATTTAATCAATCTTATGAAGTTTTTTGAAACGTAATTGTATTAACCGGCGCCTGGCTCGGGCTTTTCTGGAACATTTTCTTCAGATCTTTACGTTCTGAGGCCTACTGAATATTTCTGCTGCAACATATATACTGCGATAGATATTTTTTAATCTTAGGAAGGGGTAGACAAGAACCTTTCGTATTCTCCATCTTCGCGAACAATCCGTTACTACACCACTTATCAAACGTGTATAACCAATCGCAGGCCCACGCCCATCTGAGATGATCGTATTATTCAAGCCTTATTGAAGAAACTCGCATATGCTGCAACAGAAATATTCAGTAGGCCTCAGAACGTAGAGATCTGAAGAAAACGGTCCAGAAAAGTACGAGCCGACGCCGGTTAATACAATTACGTACCCGTCACGAAATATTTGTGTTGGATAAGCTTGTAACGTATGTTACAAAATGTAACGCTTGGTAACATCACAAGTTTTAATAACCTCAGTGACAAAGGATGATGTCAATTGCAATTGACGCGGCCATTATATCGAAACCATCAACGAGCACAATCAAACGTAGTTATCATTGCATAAAAACAAAAATAAAAGACATAAAATGTCCCTCGTGGTTGCATACTTGTACGAAAGCTGTACCAACCGTTTGAGTCGTGTGTCTTACATACACAAACACACACCGTACCCCCGATCTAAATCTTCAGCCTGATTTATGCGTTTAGAGTTTAGCATTGTGGTCATTTACTTTCCTTGGCTCTACAAAGTAGAAAGAATTCATGACTGTGACTGAACCTTGAGAAATATCTCAGTCACTGTAAGGAACTGTAAAAAGGAATATCTAAACAAATGAATTCAGTTCGTTGCCTGTCCGTGTGATTTTTAAATCTGAATAGTTGAAGTAATCCATGTCAAATTGGAAGTTATGGTGGATATTATTTCTGTTCAATGAACTGTCAGATGAACATATATCCTCAACAATGTATACGTAGAGATCTGAAGAAACCCGAACTTTTTTGACACGGCAACATATAAACTGCTCATGTTGATTTCATAATTAATTAACCGTAATTAATCGTAATTGTATTAATCGGTATCTTTATATTTATGTTCGGACAACGCCCATTATGAAATCCCAATTGCAAGCCCAGTGAGGGTGGAATGTACCGAAAACTAGGGCTTTTCGCATTTTTCTTGTAAACGGCTCCAACGATTTTGATTAAACTTCCAAAGTATACTGGTTAGGACAAAACTTTTCTCCACTATGAAAATACGGTGAACGGAGATACAAGCCTAAGGAGCAAAATATTGTTTTACGCTTTTTGGCAAAATGGTTCCAACGATTTTCATCAAACTCACAGAATGTTTTTAAATAGTTAATACGTATACATTGTTAAGGGTAAATGTTCATCTGACAGTTCATTGAACAGAAATGAAAATGAAAATATGTCGAAAATAATGGTTTTTTGAACTGTTGTATACTTTCCCGAGTAATTGAGTCACTGGATTTAAGCAATCTTATGAAATTTTTTTTAGCAACCTATGCCCATATTTTGTTCTCCGGGATAATGTCAGTAGCTATCTGTTGAACGGAGATATAAGCCGCAATAGCTCGAAAAACGAGGTTTCTCGAATAATAATTTATTAGGTTTCCAATTATATAAAAAACGGCTATGACGATTAAAATCAAACTTACCAAGTACCCTCAACTAAGTAGTACCTACATTTTGTTCTTCATAAATGTTCCCGTCAAACCGCGTTAAACGAAGATAAAGCGCCCGTATATGTAGCAGGTCGTCGTATTTACGGGGCCGCGTAAAGTTGTGTGTTACTACGCACCAGTTATTTTATGAACGTGTTTTGTTAAAATCAGGAATAAAATGTTGTAATGCATATTATATGCGTACTAATGGGTTTTACTTCCCATCCACTAAAGGCATACAGGAATACCGAGGCGATTAGTTAATATTCTTTTTATGAGCCATGGAGACAGAATATACTTCAAATATATAATGAGTAATTTTAGCCCAAAAGTAGTCTGCTGTATGAACACAACATTTTGAAGGTAGCAGATACTATTTACTGTTTACTGAGTTGCTGTAGATGCGATTCACGTCATTTTCAGCTGTCAACTATTCAGTTTTTTTGTTGTTTTTTTAATACTGGACAATTCTATTTCAGCGACTCTGCTTTGAAATTGCCACGTTTTTGAGGTGGCAGATAACATTTTATAGTAAAGCTGATGGATGTGGAACTCATTCACGTCGTTTGCAACTATCTACTAATAAGTCAATTTTTGAGCCTTCAAATTCATCAAATTTTGATGTCGTCTGCTCGAAAGAGTCCTCAAAATGAGGAAAGCAGACTAGGTAATTCTTAAAGTACTTCACTTCACCTACTTGTAACATAAATTTCAAGTTTCAACTCCGTAGGTCATTTTTGACCAAATTTTCGTCAAATTTTGACCTCGTCTGCACGAAAGAGTCCTCAAATTGAGGAAAGCAGACTAGGTATTTCTTAAAGTACTCCACTTCACCTACTCGTAAACTAAATTTCAAGTTTCAACTCCGTTGGTCATTTTTGACCAAATTTTCGTCAAATTTTGACCTCGTCTGCACGAAAGAGTCCTCAAATTGAGGAAAGCAGACTAGGTATTTCTTAAAGTACTCCACTTCACCTACTCGTAAACTAAATTTCAAGTTTCAACTCCGTTGGTCATTTTTGACCAAATTTTCGTCAAATTTTGACCTCGTCTGCACGAAAGAGTCCTCAAATTGAGGAAAGCAGACTAGGTATTTCTTAAAGTACTCCACTTCACCTACTCGTAAACTAAATTTCAAGTTTCAACTCCGTTGGTCATTTTTTGACCAAATTTTCGTCAAATTTTGACCTCGTCTGCACGAAAGAGTCCTCAAATTGAGGAAAGCAGACTATGTATTTCTTAAAGTACTCCACTTCACCTACTCGTAAACTAAATTTCAAGTTTCAACTCCGTTGGTCATTTTTTGACCAAATTTTCGTCAAATTTTGACCTCGTCTGCACGAAAGAGTCCTCAAAATGAGGAAAGCAGACTCGGGTTTTTCGACTCAGTGACTTGATGCGAATCCACCATACAAATTTTCAATGTCAACTAATAAGTCAAAATTTGGGTCAAAATTCGACGAATTTTGATTGGCTCTGCAACTTAATGGCCAAGCATAGGAGGTAGCAGAGGTGTGAATTGGGAAAGTACAAGCCAATTCCTCAACTGTGGTAAATATTGTAACTATCAACTAATAAGTCAAATTTTGACAAATTTTGACTTTTTTGATGAGCCGCCATTTTCTTAGTCCATACTTCTGAGAGAGCAGACTTGCGGGGTGTTACCAAACATTGAGGGAACTATCAGAAAAAATAGTAACCAACTTTCAACTCAACGGTCAACGTTTTAGCCCTCGGCTCCTGGACTATTAGGATATGAACCACATCTTTCGCCTATACCTTCTTGATAAAGTAGGCGTCGAAAATTTTGAACGAGAACAAGAGGGATTTTCAAAGACAGAGAGAAGAGACTAAGAATGGGGGGGAGTTACGCTGCGAATCAGAAATTGACAGGTAAGTTGAGTTTTTTAGTCGAGTAAGTTAAAAATACTTACAGGGTACAAACGTGGGTGGTATTCTACGAAAGCTTAAAAAAAGTGTGGAGTAGTTGTGAACCAGCGTCATGTCGATACTTACCTTAAGCAGTTAGTTGATTTATATTGTAACTCGTTACCAAATGCAAATCTGGTTCATTTTGGTTTAATGAGTCCGGAGCACGTCATTTGGGAAAATGTTTACTGGGTGTGTGTGTCAATGCGATTAAATCAGACCCAAATCGGGACGCCAAAACAAGGGTATGCAAAAAACTCAGCAAATTATTACACAATGGTTTATTTTCTCATGAACAGCTTGACCTAGTATTAGTGCTCCCCCATCCCATTCGATTCAGCATCGAATACTAGTAAACCATACGAAACATGTCCTGGCTACAATGGAACTACGGAAACAAAACGTCTGATGATTTTGCCCCGGCGGGTCGGGGAAATTGGAACGGGGCGCTTCGAGCGAACCCGTTGCGAGGCGAAAGGGGAGTTGAGTGGCGGCGTCGTTGGGAGGCGAGCGAGCGAGCGGGTTTTTTAATGAGACGGGTGGGGAGGGAAGAAGTTCAAACGACGAAACGTTGACTTCCGCTTTAGTTCCCGCGTTGTACTGCGTTTCGTTAATTTTTTTAACCGTTTTTTGCCCATTACAACCACGGGCTTCGTCCGATCGGATTGCCGAGATGGCGGGCACAACTAGATACCAAATCGGATTTTTGAGCGAAAGAACGAATTTTTTAGACCACGTTAAAGGCACAAAACGGCCTGGACATTGCAAATTTGGAATCTCCAAGTCTTGAAACGTAAAGTATCAAATTTTGAGGGGGGGTTGTAAAAAATTTTTCGTGACCGAAAACATAGGGTTATTATTCAGAATGAATAATAAACCAAAATTGACCTGAAACTAACTACAGCCATCATCTTGATCAAAACACCAAACTTTTTTTTCTGAAAAACAGCTTTAACGGTTTTGGTCGAATTTTGTTAGTTGACATTTAGAAATAACACATGCGCACTATAAAATTTGTATTAATTTGAAGATGATGAGAGCAGAACAGCCAATCATCAAAACTTACACATAATTGACATTGGCGTTATTTCTTTGTTAAGGACGCTCATATAATGCCAAGACTCTCCGAAAATCAAGATGAGATTCCAATAAAGTGCATAATAACGTTAATAAAATAATCAGGAGTAACCTCGGAATTCGAATCACGTACTTGCATTTTTCACTCAATAACTCTCATAAATCACATATGGATTTATCGCTCAATTAAGGACGTAGCATAAGTAGGTGCTACTCAATACATTCCGGACAATTAAGGGCTACACTTTTTATACAAAGTTAAAGTTCATATGAACCGTGTTGAATTATGTAAATGAGTTATTAGAGTGATTAGAACCGCTAAATGTATGGAGGGCTGAGGAAAGTTATGTGATGCATCGCACCCTGTATTTATAGTACCTATCACATAGTGTAAAATGAGATAACAGGTATATTATAACGTCCATACACAAGCGAAAATGAAGTTAGGCATCTGAGGAGGTGAGTTATTGCAGAGCGCCTAACGAAGGGTCGACAGGAACGCTGAGGTAGCAGTCACCGCTCCGTCATCCGTTCCGAGAGAGCGTCGGAGCTGGTTTCCAGTATCAGACTGTTATCTTCTGCAACAGCTGCAATGTTCCTGCCCTACTGCTGTCGAATGTGTTTACAATTGTCAGAAGTTCCGTGTGGAAAACCAAATGTCCAAGTAGTTTAGAATAAAACGAGTAGCGCCTCTTGGTTACTTTATAATTTAACACCAAACTTACGGTGCTAAACCCGTAGATTATGGTTTTTGGAAGGCAGAATGACCGGACTGGTGAGTTCTCTATCCTCAAATAGAGAATACGATAGGCGGAGCAAATATATGATATTACAGCGATGGGCGAGGAGCCAGAGACCGCTGATGCAGCGAGCTGCAAACGAAACCTTGAAGAAGAACTCTTGCACGCTGCCCGGAACGGGGATGCCGCCAAGGTCCAAGAAATCCTGACCTCACGATATGAAGGAAAACAACTAGTTGACATCAATTGCAAAGGTAATGCACAATATTGAAATTAATTCGTTATTCGCAAAACACTCGTAGCACTTCTCGTGTTGTGCGTGTTAAAGTACAAAACAATGCAGTGGCGCACAAATTCGATTTGCCGGCACCTACCGGAAAATTGTAGGAGAATATAGTAAGACTTTTGACTATCCGGTTGGGTGAAACAGTTGCTGTCCAAGGGTTTCTGGGTATCCCTTGTGTCAATTCCTGATCCTATACTTGTTGCAGTCCTTGCATTAATGCTAATACTGACGAGGTGTTTAACATGTCGGCTATTGTTGGGCACAACTATCTTATTTCAGTGTAACCCTCCAGACAATCTATTATCAGCAACAGGTGACCTCAGTAGTGCCCTTGGGGCCTTAAAGCCCTACAAATCTGGGCCAGTTAAGATGGAAAGCATGTGAAGGCTGAGAGCAACGACTTCCTGAAGCCTTCTTAAATGACAGCAGGTCAGACATTTCCCCACCCAATGGAAATCTGTGCGTGTCGTCGCTCTTAAAACGTCAGGTGACTGCAATAAGCCAGACCAGTAATCATGGAGACCACTCAGCCTCGAACCTATATTAGGCAAATTGTTAGTGATCTTAATGTTGCAGTCCTTCTAGGCAGTCTTTGGCTGTAACCTCACATGCAGACAGTATAGGTATACTAAAGGAAAGGAGTTTGACATCCACAATGTTTCCTGGGAGGCGCTGGCTAAAGCCCTCCCAAGATTTGCCTCATCATCAGCAATTAGCAAGGCCACTCGTAATGTGTGCAACTGACACAAGGCGTTACTTAGGCGTGATTGGCTACTGCCCCGTTGTCTATAGTAGCAAACCCACAGTCAATCAAAGGAAAGTACAGGCTCAATTCGAGAGAGCTCCTGCAAGTCTTGTCTCTTCAGTTCGGAGGCTGTTTCACTGTACTATCTTCAACAGTGAGTGATGGCTGTTGGAAGAGCAGCCGCACCTTCCATCTTTTACTGCTATTAAGCAAGCTTATACCCATTTCGTAAAGTTTGCGAAGAAGGTTATGACAAAAACCACAGTTGATCTCTCACATTGAAACTTGTTACGCAAGTAAATAGTTAGATCAGATGGAAAACTAGTTTAAGAGCACCTTCCAGATGGTACTGATTCCCCAGGGTCATACCTTCACTCATGGACAACTCAGGGTTCAGTGTGTACTGAGCCAGTGCCACTCTCTCTCTCTCATGCTAGCGAAACTGCAACTGACTTTTGACTGACATAACATGACCGTTGAGATAAGGGAACAGACCTGTTAACCCAACGTTTATCACTTCTTGTGTTCTAACAAAACGTATTTTGATGTTGCTGCCCCTTGTCGCTTCTTTTCACAGACAGAGAGCCTTCAGCACTAGTTTGTATATTACTGGTAAATTAGAAAAGAACGCATTGGTCAATTGGGGTTCTGTCAAGAGGAATGTTACTGTACATTGATTTGGTCTTAATGCAGCAATGCAGGTGGCATAGGTGGTTCAGAGCACTATAGATCTGCTGCCCCTCACGATTGCTGATCAGGAAGCTGAGGAGGCAGCTATAGAGAGGCTGTTTGCAGGAGCTTGCCATAACCACTGTTGGCGTTTTCCCCGAAATTTCGCACCTTGTCATTTCTTCAGTTCAAAATAGGCATGGAACATCATCAAAAGCTTGTTCCAAGTGCATTGGTCAGTAGTCTCATGGCAAAAACATTAACCTAAAAGCCAGAAATCAGAATTCTTGGTTTCTTTCACAACTGGAAAACATCTTCCCTGCCATTGCCAATGAACTTTAGACATTTTGAGCACATTTAATTATCAGTTGATAGATCAACTTCGCTTAATTGTTAATGGTGTAGTAATTACATTAATTACCTTATTTGCAATCAGGTAAAGCCAAAAGCAACCTTGGATGGACGCCTTTACACCTTGGGACTTATTTTGGGCACAGAGATGTTGTAGAGTTGCTTTTGGATCACAATGTTGACATCAATGCGGTGAATGATGTGGGGGACACTGCACTTCACAAAGCGGCCTTTATTGGCCGTGAGGTAAGGATTACTGTTGGCACTATGAAAAGCTATTAGTTTGTGTGTAATAAACAGGTATTTGCAACAACGTAGAGTGCGACTGTGGCATGGCTGATGATGGTAAATGATATTGTGTAACACGTGGGTTAGTTGGAAAATACAGTAGTAGTATTTTGTAGTAATGGCAGCCAACGTTGAAGGGAACTGACTCTGGAGTCTACTATTGAGACTCCCATGGGAACAGAATATACGTTCTACTAGTAATCTCGGTGCTCAAGTGTGGGTACAGCAATAAAACCATCAACCTGATTATTGGTAGGCGTCTTGCAACGCGTTGGACAGTTACAGCCAAGTCAACAGATATAAAGAAGTGTAGTAACATCTACTGGATTCTGAGGCCCAAGGGAATCACTGAATGTGAAAGATTGGATTGTCTGGTTGGATCGGGTTTGTCCATTATTCCAACTGTACAACTGGGCCAGAACCCTAGTGTGATTGAGGAGATAGTTTAGTCAACTAGACTAAACTTCCATTTGATTCTAAGTAATTTATTTCAAAACTGGCAAATGAGATAAAGCTTGAGCCAGTGCAGATGGCGTAAAAGGACCTGGGGCAGGTACTGGGACTGTCATTTCTTGGCTCAGCATCCACAAGCAGTCAGTAGGTGGTCGTGTGTGTTATTTATTGTTAGTTAATGAGACATAAAATTCTACAGTCATGTCGACCTTAATTCTTTGTCGTATACTCTTATGCTGGCAGTTGGCAATTGCTTCGTCTAAATTCAATTGGTCAATTTATTCACTAATTTATGTTTTAAATCGCGTTCTATGTTATTTCAGGACTTGGTTATTCTTCTTCTGGGGCGGAATGCTGATGTTAGCATTCGCAATGGCGAAGGGAGAACAGCTCAGGATGTCGGAGTCGAAGATGGCGACACGAAACGACTTTTAGAAGCAGCTGAAAAAACCGACTCGAGGAGGCGAGAAGAATCTCTTCTGAGTGCAGCCCGCAACGGGGATACGGATCAAATTAGAAGTTTGGTGAGAAGGCAATATCCACGTATTTTAGGACTATTGTTTATCTGCCCAGCGAATCAGCAGTTTTGTTAAGGCATTGATTGATTTGTTTCCAGCTTCGAGATCAGACTGTGGTTTTTGTAGTGGTGGCACGTCGCAACATAATCTGCCCTACAATTAAGTTTGCTGCTGTTGGGCACGGTTTGGTTGATTTCAGGCAGTAAATCGAGTTGTTTGGTGGTGTGGATGAGAGTAAATGAGTTTATTGACATTAGCATGTAACTCTGATTTAGCAACAGTTACAATAATCTTGAAGAATATTCGTGAATTTTCTTCTTTTCTTTTATCCAGTTCTATGTAAATGCATTTGCGGAACTCTTGAAAGGAACCATATAAGTCGAAATAGAATCACCTAAAATACCAAGGGCTGGATCTTGAAATGGAGGGAGAAAAGGGTGAAAATAAGAATCTCAATAGAATGATCATCCATCGAGATCTTGAGTAGGGGTGAACATCTGCTGATGCATCTCGTTAGCGATTTTCTTGGGACACACCGTGTATTGTTACAGGCACGATTGGAACCTGCAGTGACAACAGAACAGAACGAGATCAAGGTCTAAATGAACGTCGGAGGAAAGGAGTTCTAAAGGAAGTTGAAGTCGGATGACAGAATGACGTCTCAACGAGGCACACTTCTGTCTAGACTGCTGACACTGAAGTTTCGCGTAAATTATTGTGACTAGGCTTGAGGTGCCTAGTCAGCACAAATTTCTAGAGTTCGGTTTGTCCCAGTCTGTATCATGACAGTGAGTACTGCATTCCAGATCATATGAACTTCCACTCTACGAGCTACAATGATATTGATTCTCGAGTACAGAGTCATCCCATTTTGGCCCCTAGGCTTGTGAATCATGTGCTGACTTGCGGAGATCACCTAGACATCAGCCATTTTCAGACATTACCAAGTAGTACTGTATCACGACACTTGGTAGAACCCTTATCACTGCTAGGGCTCTGTTACACTACACCATTCAGAAGTTGGTTTACTTCTACTACCATTTTAGCAAGCACAAGCAACGTTACAACTGTACTGGGACGAACTGAACTCTTCCATTCAGCGGAGGCTCGTCTGAGGCATTTGTGCTGACTCAATGCCCCAATTAGCTCGAAACTTTACTGTCGTCAGTCGTAACTGAGCTGTTTTCTCGTCGTCCGAGTTCGTGCTCGCTCCCACCCAGTTCCGTGTGTGGTGGTTAAACTTCTCCGAAAGTAATTCGCGAATAAAACTCTGTTCCAGTTACATTCAGTTGATATCGCACTGACTCCCCGGATCACTTAGTGCGGCATTGCTATTTACCCTATAACACAACATACTGTAAATCACTATACACACATTTGCACTACATTGATCAGTTGACTCAGGTTTATTGTTGTATTGCGACGAACCTCATATTTGATTCTGCTTCCAGTTGAAATCTGAGAGGCCACCCAACATCAATTGTGTGGACTCCTTGGGGAACACGGCGCTGCACTGCGCTTCTTACAGAGGGCACAAGGAGGCTGCTGTATTACTTTTGCAAAATGGAATCGATTCAACTCTTAAAAATATCAGAGGTGCGTGTTTTTAACGTTCAAGTGTTGCAACCACTATTTGAGGAATGGTCATCTAGCTGTTATCCCCCTTTTCTCTATGTTATATTGAAGGCCAGTTGTAAATATGGTTTACTGTCGATCGTAAGTGTGAAAAAGCTCCTTACGCGTTTAGATGACATCACATTACCTGCGATTGGAGAACTGAGAAATTTGCGTAGTAATACCCGTTGGGCACTATTTTGACGTGAAGGATCTTGTTAATTCGTCCAAAATAAGCTGTCGATTTGCTTGGTCAGGTATGGAATGTTCGTAGCGTCTGGGTATTAATAATTAGATGCTCATAGAACTAACATTGTCATGTATTGTTTAACGTACCTCATCCAAACTGTGAATGAAGGAAGTATGGTGTGACTGATATGCTGACTATACCTGTATGTTTGCTATAAAAGTTCACATTCAACTTTCCAGGTCAAACTGCATCAGTATTGGCCCGAGACGCTCAGATGAGCCAAGTTTTATGCGTCCGTCCAGTTCGTCAGGTGCAGAGGACCGTCACAAGGTTCGAGAGCATGCTTCTCAAGAGATCCCGGTTCCTGGGATGGAAACCTATTTGGGTTCGTGTAAACGTTTGTCGAATTCAAAACTTGAATTTTTCTTCGTTCGCCGCACTTAGATATGCTGTTTTGTCAAATTCATCTGAACTCGTGCTCTGAGAACTAATGTTGGGCAGCGGAAGGTTAACAAACCAACGCAGTTTTTACTAAGCACATACCAATGAGCTTATTAAAGCAATTCTGTTTCATTTTTTCTCAAGTTCAAGGAGCAATAGAGATATTTGTTGGTCAAGAGCTCGCTAGAGTGTTGTGTTGGCAAGGAGTTTTCATGATAGGATCTGGGGAGAGAGACACTTGCACTGAAACATTGCCTGTAATATGGCCCTTCAATGGACAAAATACATCTCATGCAGGAATCTTTAACACATTTGCTGCTCAATTAAGTAATTGAGAGGATGTACCATGAAGAACCCTCTCAGTCACTAAGTTGGACTTTGGGCCAGGCAGTGAATTGATTGATCATTGAACTGGTTGATTCTTCTTGTATACTTGATGGCTAGGTGGGAGCATCAAACATCTTACAAAAAAGAAATGTAAAAAGTATTGATCGTAAGAAAGTCACAAAATACGAGACCAAAATATCTCGTGTGTAGAAAAAAGAACGTGCTGAAGGGGGCTGAGATAAATATAAACAAACGTGGGTCAAATAATATTATGAAGAGATTTAGAAGTTAGAACTTACCTTGACAATCTATGTGAAACACTGTGATGACCACAAAGCAAAAGATCTGGTGCAAACGCATTGGAAATGAATTGCTAATGAGTGAACTTTCAATAGCCATATTTTACACCTTGGAAGATCCCAAGTTATTTCCTAGTTTGGTTCGACGATATTTGAACCTTCTCCTTGCTATAAAAAAAACTGCTGCAAACAATGGTTTATTATGCTCTAGCACAGCTTGACCTTCTCTCACACCTCTGATGCCAATTCCATTCGATTAAGCATCGAAAAATGCCAGTAAAAGATTCAAAACATGATATGATTCCAGGCGTCTATAGGCAATTGACACGATGCGACGAATGCAGCTGATGGGTGGTTGGACAGAGATGAGAGGGAGTGCAAACAATGAATCGATTACTTTCGCTGTATCGTCCCACGAGTTCTTTTACTTCGTAGACTTTGGCTCACTATAATTACTGTCATTTCACTGTTTTCAGTCTAGACACAGTCGTTCACCTCTGCGACTCATTTTGTTCGACCAAGGATCTAAAAATACCTTGAAAACAACACCAAACGCTGCGTATTTGCGATATAGCCGCCGAAATTGGGTTTTTGTTAATTGATTTTGTTGACAACCTTGGGCTTCGTCTGATTGGGGTGCTGAGCAGGTGGGCACAACTGGATGCCAAATGGGATTTTTGTACGAAATAACGAATTTTTCAGTCCACGTTAAAGGCCATAAAACAGCCTGGATGGGGGATGGACATTGCAGATTTGGAATCCTGATATGTATCAAATTTTGAGTGGGTTGTAGAAAAATTTTCTTGGGCGAAAACATAGGGTTATTATTCAGAATGAAATTGACACACTGGGTGCATTTTTAGTAGAAACTGTGTTGAGGAAATGTGGAGGAGATCTCGCGTATGGATGAGCTGCGTAGGGCTTCTACAAGTCAGTTTGTTAGAAAAGGTAGAAGGGAGTTTTACTAGAGATGAAGGAGAAACCTTGCGAGACTCAATTCCCATCTCCAGTGAGCTAGGTGTACATAATTAGGCTAATACTGTAGTGGTGGTTTGGTGAAGAATAGGTAAACTCGGCAGAACTTCGTTTATTCTCCTATGGCTTGATCACGAAATGCCTCACAATACGGAACATTTTCCCATGGGTTTTCCTTCCCCTCCCCAACTCATGACCTCCTTTTTTGTTCCGTTGTACGATTTTTTTGTGAAAAATAAACGGGTGGGGACGAATCCCACGAGAAGGGAAAAAAATACTAAAAGGAAAATAAATACTTTCAACAGGAAATTTGTATTAAAAATAACAACTGAAAAACGTTTCTCATTAACAAAACAAAAAAAAAATCAAAATGCGTAACTTAAAAACTAGCTACCTTCTCAGGGCGATCGTACAAATAAACTGTTCTACTTCTCTTTTCTTTTTTTTTGTTTATAGATGCACTAGGGAGTGGGCTGATATATTAAAATAAACAAAAAACTACTCTTTAAATAAACTGAGGGTGGGTCGCGACGGACTGGGTGGACGGCAAATCTTCGAGGGGACTCCTCAAACTGTAAAATAATGAACTTCAAAATAATATTCCGTTGTTGCCCATATATGCTCAGAGCAGAAATCAATGGACTACATACCGGTACGACAATACAAGTTATTCCGAGTTTGTAGGATTTCTCATACCGCAGCGACGAAACGAACAAAGAAAATAAAACATTCGAGACGACAAAAGGAGAGCATGTCCGTGCTAATGGTGCTGGCTCCTAGACGGACTGCTGCCGAAATGTTGGCGCTTCCTTTTTTTTTGTTTTCTCTTTTAAACTTTTTTTTTTTTAAATAAAATAATAAAATTCTTCTTTTTTCTTTTTTGAAAGGAAATTGAGGAATTAGCGAATTACTGGGAAG
Source organism: Pachypeltis micranthus (assembly GCA_020466155.1). Lineage (NCBI taxonomy): Eukaryota > Metazoa > Arthropoda > Insecta > Hemiptera > Miridae > Pachypeltis > Pachypeltis micranthus. The sequence goes on along the minus strand of CM035770.1, from coordinate 64,184,751 downwards.
TGCGGTTGAGCTGAGCCACCTGTAGTGGTAGCATTGCCCGCTAGATCGCAGGAGCCTCTCCCAGAACCGCTTCCTTCCGGTTAATTTCAAACTTTCACGTCATACCGTTCAACAACCTCGATCATTTTCTGTCCGTGTATCAGCCTTTCAGCCTTCCCAGATATGATTGTAGCCTCCTCCTGTGGTTACACTTCTTCTTCTTCGTCCTTGCTGTTGTTGATCAGCACAATACTTCAAAACAATTCTGAACTCTCACAAAGGTTAAATGACCAAGCGAGTGTTCCGACTACTTTTCCCAGTAGGAACAAGTTGTGCATTGGCTTTTATGCAGCAGTTGTTAAGAGATGTAAGGGTGGTGGTTATCCCTAAGTGTAGTTCACTACTCCTTGGCCAAGCCCAAGACACAGAGACGTATCAGCTTCACCTCAACGTTTGAGGCTGTAGAGAAGATTATTGTGCTTGTAGTCAGAGTGAGTAGTTAGAACTCCAGGATGAAAGAATGATAAATATATGTTTGAACCAGGATAGGTTTCAATGATTGTCGGAGACGGATTTTAGTTAAGCACGGACTTGTAATTGATGAGTAGGTATATCACAAGATTTGAAGACTTTGAATGTACAAAGAAGGTACAAAGACTTACACAGGATATGAGGTGGGTATATAAGCGCGAACAAGTAGGGCTCTGATGGCGTGAAACTGGTTGTACTGGGAAGGAAGGAGAATTCTGAATTCGAAGTCGATGAGAGGTGTCCGTTGGGAGAATTGGAGACGACTGTATCGCGAAAGGTGTTAGAAGAAGAGTGTGTTGAGAAACGGGAGAGGGCCGACTTTGGCGACACTTCGCAGCAGGATTTGGGAGAAGGTATCTGTTGTGGAGAGGAATCTGGGAAGGAAAGAGAGAGGGAGGGTGGGAAAACCACCGTTGGAAATATCCGCTGATTTGGGATTTCCATAGGTGCCAAGACCTTTGGAGGTACAATGACATCGCCACAGGTGCCCGTTGGTCCAGAGCGGAAAGTCTGAGGTCAAAAACCTGGACAGATTCGACGCTTGCGTCGAACAATATACCTGGTTGTGACTAAGTCGCAACAGGCCCTGTCCCAATCTGGAAGTTGGTGGTGCTGTTGGCCAAACTAAAAGTGAAAACGTCGAGACCAGAGCTGTTGCCCCATCAGCAAGTCTGATAATAACTTCACATCATCCAATCAGCTCCCCTACGTCGGTGGGTGAATTCACTTTAATTCGGGACATTGTATAACTCTAGGTGGCACATCGTTTGAAGTCGTAGCCCACCCATTTTTAGGGCTACGATTTGGTTCATTCAATTTGCTTACTTGTGTTATCAATAACTCCCATCACTGATGTTCTCATTTTGTTCTTCTTCAGGCTGTTTTGGAACGAGGCGTCCTCACTTATTTTCACTCCAGAGCTGACGCCACTTCTGGTGTCAAGCGAAGGGATTTCAAATATCTCGACCAGGCAATTGCTTCTCCGGCTGACTTCGCCCCCTCTGCATTCAATATTGATTTTTCTGATGGCACTACCCACAAACTCAGCGTCTCTATCAGCTCTGAAGATGCATCAGGCGAAATAGGACGGCAAGTAAGTTGTTTGAATTAAGCTAACGTCACAGCAATATTTGTACTTACGCAGGGATGAGAAAAGTTGTTTGATGCGTCTCATCTTATGCTTTAAACGGCGTTGGTTCATTTTCTTTTTTTTTTTTTTTTCAGAAATGGCTCACAGCTCTAGCGGAGCACATAGCTTTCAACACCCACTACATGTCACATGGAAGACATTTGAATGAGGGTGACGATGAAGATCACATTAAACCCCTGGGGTCAATGCAGGTAAATTCACGACAAGAAGCAAACAGTAAACATCGTTGACAATAACAGGTTGAGAACAACGTGGGCTCGTCTTCCTTTAATACAAAAAGCGATTGATTGATTTGAAAAGTTGAATAAATAAATCTATTTGTGAGTGATTTGAGGTAGTAAAATTATTCATATCGAGTCGAAAATTGAGAAACACAGTTCGCGTCACTGATCTAATTTGATTACCTATAATCTAAATTTGATATCGTGCTCGTTCTTCCTGTTCACAGGATTCTTTGCAAACTGCCACTGCCAAATTTCAACTTTTGGAAACCAGGATGCAGGAAATCGGTTCTTTAGTGGAAATATCTTCTGTCGACTCAGGGTGCATTCAGAATTCGTCTTTGAAGGTAGAATGTCCGTTCTCGCGTTATATTCATTTTATTTGCCATTGAATGGAAAAAGAAAATCGTGTGGCATTGTGTGCTGTGGCACATTAAAGAAGTCAATGCTTTTCTTGTCCGACTTTTGTCACGGCACCTCAGCCCAAGTGGGACGATTACTCTTCAATTGTGACAATCTCATTACGAAAATGATAACTGGAAATTCAGCTTCCTGATGACAATTTGTTTCTTAAACCCGTCAGTACTCGCTGCATGAGATTTTGAGATGAACTCTTGTGTAGCAGGAGAGGGGGGGGGAGGCAGTAGACAAGTGACGCTGGATAGTCACGGTCAGTTACCTCTGGGTGTATTTACTTTTGTGAAACCTGAGTGGTGCGACTCCCACGTGAGTGCTCAAGTTTCTATTTCTTCAGTACCTTTGAAACTTTTTCTCACATGCGAGCGCTGTCCTACCAATGTAAGTATTTAAACTATAAAATCGTGTCAGTGTAGTTATTTTTTAACGTTTTTTTTTCATTTGTTTGTTTTTGTTGCAAAATTCATAGTCGTTCGAATGGAAATAGCGTTTTTTCGAAGCAAATGGCATGTTCCCTTGCTTTCAGTTAGTAATTTTTTCTATCATTTAGTCATTAGTTTGCTTTACTCCGAATTTTCAGTAAAACTACTGTTAAATTAGCTGTGATCCCAAAATGTTATGCGGTTAGGTGTTTTATTTTTTCATTTATTTTGGCAAAGTGTCTCCAACACAACTCCCACTTATTCGTTTTATATCATTTCATTTCCATTCAATCGGTTTTATTGTATTTGCTAGAATGCCAAGTCTTGGGAAGTGTGTTGGTAACTTTTTTCCCCCCTACTCGTTGATTGAAAGAATTATGTTCTACGTCATCCAGAACGGTTTGTTGGGACATTGATTTCGCTGACAGTATAGATGTATTCAGCTAATAAGATCAACACAATAAAATACAATAGTACATGGCTGGCCCCAAAGAAGCCCAACTCGTAAATGTGCGGGAACTCTAGGCTAACCTTATTCGAGTTATACTTGCGCAAGGTTTGTTGCAATTTAGTTTTGAAGAATAGATAAATATTGTACGGCTCAACTGTTCATATTAATCTCGTATGGCGGAACCAAACATCAACTATTGCCTTTCTAAGTATATTTACCTATCGATACCAAGCGAAACATGAATCAAAACTTAGTTACAAACCATTAATTTTTGGAAGTTAGGTTGTAAAAGTAGAAAGTTAATAGAAAGTATGATGAATGAATAAATGTGGCTACCATTTTCTACTTCGATTTTCAAAATAATGTTTTATTCATCTTGATTGTGTGTTATGTCGTTCGTATGTATTATTTTTATTTCACTACTGACAGAGGACGACAATTCGATAGTTCCTTATTTGGAGAATTTCAAGAATTAGAGTATTCAACCACTAAATGACAATAGCTCCATAGGCAAATGGAATGATACTGGTGAGATGGCACCGAGTTCTGAAATCGTATTTAAAAGCGCTCATGACAGACTATTGGGTTGACAAACTTCCAAAAGTTCGCTCGGGGGCTTTGTTCTTGTATAATTCCAAGTGTGAATGCCACCCCTGCTGAACCCACCTATGGTTTAACCATCCAACTCCCATTCGATGATTTTTTTTTACAAAACCTATCGAAACCGATAGTCCAACGCTTGTGCTCGTTGTGTTTGAACTGTGGTATCAAATGTACCACCTGAAACCTGTTCCTGAAGAGCTCCACGCTCGGAAAAACACCAATGTCCATCCAAATCTTCATTCCTCTTCTCACATCTTCACTCGACATGGCGCCGCTCTTAAACATTAGCAGCTAGTGTAAGACTGCCCCTTCGACGTGTTATCCCGCAGTGAAAGCACTTATGAAGTGGAAACACCATCGATCGACTCAAACCAGCCTTCGTTATTCACGAACTCTAGGACAATGGACAACATGGATCGACTTCGACTAGAACTTTAGTAAAGATTGAAGACAAGACCCAGAACAACATTCAAGAAGACGTAAAGAAAATCGTGTCGGAGCAGTTAGGACTGACAGTCAAGTGGCAAACAGTTGCATTAGCGTCACTGGTGAAGGAGTATGTGTTACTACTGTTACGGGTGGGGTGGGGGGGGGGTGAATATTGAAAGCTATGTCGCACTAAGAGAGTTGGGGAGTTAGTACGATATCAAGCCGAATGCAATTGGAACAGAGTTTTATTCTCAATTACATTCGGGGAAGTTTTACCACCACAAACAGGGAACTGGGTGGGAGTGCAGGCCAACTGACAGCTCCAGAACCAGAGCTGGGTACAACTGACAGCAGCGAAGTCACGGGCGAATCGGGGCATTTGAGGTGCCCAGTCAGCACAAATGCCCCGGACGAGCCTCCACTGAATGGAAGGGTTTGGTTCGCTCTGGTACACTACTATAATGCCTTTCTATGTGTAAAAACATGGTTACAGACCATTGATTTAGGAAGTTAAGTTGTAACAATTTAGTTTACAAAAGAATGATGAAAAGAAACAGTACAAAATATGTTTTTTATTCGTCTTGATCATTTGTTATGTCGTATGTTTTATTATTATTTCGTTGCCAATACCTAGAGTCAGATGTATCTCCTTGATAACTATTCTGCTCATATTAAATGAAGTTCTTTCTAGTTGCTTGATCTTGGAGTCATGTTTTTTTACACGCATAACTCTTTAGCCACCAAAAACAATTGAGCAGGTACTGTAAATCATGGGTCAAGCACCAAAATTAAGTTTTTGACATAACTTAAAAAAACATTATAACTAAAATAATACTAAGTATTTCTGGCCGAAAAAAATACACATTATTAAGTTATGATCAACTTTATTAGTTCAAGAATGTTCATCCAATTACAATAAGTGATAAAAAAAGATGAAAAATGTACTAGAATCAAAAATTAAAAACGTTCTTTGTCACTTCGTAGTTTCGTAAATAACGGGCTAAGTGCTGTTAGTAAGTTATTGTAAAAACTGTGCACCCCTTTAGTAAAGCAACAAACTAAGTTAACTAATTCCTCATAAAAAAGTTTATTTTCAATTTTTTTTAAAATGGATCATTGCCTTCAGATGTTCTTAGCTTCTGAAAGTCTGTTGGTACACTCAAGTAGTGGGAGCTGAAAGTTACCTACGTCTTCTGGTTTCACTCCCTTTTTAAAAACATTGGAGTTTTTCCACTCCTCAATTTCGTTGAAAGATTCCTTAATATGTACTGTGCCAGGGTTGGCACTAGTCGCTCAAATCCACTGTGCCTTTGAAATTTGATTTTTTTCGTGTCAATAAACAAGGTAGCAGCTTTTTCAAAGTAAAACAAGTTCTTGGTGCATAACAGTCACCAGAAATGGATTTTTTCTGTTCCATTGTACAATCATACTAACCAAATCTATGGGAACTTCACACTTTTGAACCCTTTTCATCTTTTCGATTATACCAAAGTCCTAGTCGCAGTGCGTAAATGTGCATAAATGTTTTGCTGCACTACTTCTCCTAACATAGTCTTTCCCTTCAGCTCAAAAACGTTTTCTTTCTTCCTGAGCTCTTCCTTCACCTTTCTTATTTCTTTTACTCACACTAACATCCATTTTATATGGGATTAGAACATAAAAACAGATACACAACAAGAAAGTATAAACAATGTCATAACCTCAAACGGCAACAAAGGGCTTCTGTCGCTTGGCTCGTTTTTTACCAAACTGGTCCTGTGACATAGCGCGCACCCTATCTTGCGGAATTTATTTCAACTACTTCCTGAATCTCTGTCGCTTAGCTCATTATTTGCTATATCGGGAACATAGTTTAAATCATTATTCACTTAAAACAATCATAAACATAATTTTGGCGCTTGACCCATTATTTACAGTAGCTGCTCAATTATATTCAGGGCTGCTAAAACTCTAGGCAGTATTTATACAGAAATCCCATCTGTTACCCACAAGTAACAGCCTCCCACTGTGCCTAGCGAGTACTGGCGGTTTAATAGTTTATTAAAGAAATTGGGTTATATCCGCCAGTAGGCAAATTACTAAAGTTAACGTACCTGTTAGGTGAGTCCGTCTCCTCTGGCTTGTGAGTTACTGTGGGCTAACTCACAAGCCAGAGGAGACGGACTCACCTAACAGGTACGTTAACTTTAGTTTAATAGTTTCTCCCTATAAATGCAGGCCAATAGACTCGAGCCTGAAAAACTTTGTGTTCGTGGCCAAATTCACTTTTATTATATGTAACGAGAATATAACTTTGATTTCGTTTGAAGTTCTGCTCTTCCCTTTTACACCGAGTTTTCGGTAGTCTCCACACAATGTCCTGTGTGTGAAAATAACTAAGATTTGGACATTGGTACATTATATGCTTTGTGTGAGCAGGGAGAAAAGTATATAAATGTGGATATTTCATCTCGTGTAATGGGTTGCAGCGATTTGAGGAGCTGTATGATACTGCTTCTGGGATGTTGTCTTCTCTCGGCCACTGCCTCAACCTCATTAAACAGCAAGAAGAGGTAATTCACATTGTGTCCTTTATTTGTTCGTCTAACGGCCAACATTCTAGCAAGCTCGATACAATACTAATACTGCACTGCTTTTATTACCATCATCATCATCCTTACGTCCTTGTCATTTCAGCTACAAAATGTTAGAACCCATCAATGTACGAAAAAAGGTGAAATTATTCACACCAGCCTCATTTCCTACTGAACTCCTCTAAAACAACTGCTTCACTGAGTGCATGCCACATTTATATAAATCTGAACCACAAATACTAAAAAACGAAATATTTCTGTCATAGAGAAAGATTGCATGTACGTGTTGAGTTACCATTGACTTTGACCGCTCTGTGCTCCGGGTTGGAATTATGCTGTATTTTGTAGGTCAGAGTTCTGCAGTTGAAACAAGAGCAAGAGAAATGCCGTGTGCTCGAAGAAGCTCTGAGTGTATTAGCCAAAGAGCACCACGAATTGGAACAATCTATGGCTTCCCACATGTCTCCCACTCCTCCTTTATCTCGTAGCGTCAGCTGTGCTAGTTGTAAGTTTTAGCATTAGTCAATTACTTGCATGCTCCTGTTCACTTTAGCTGGTTAACAAGGCAGACTAGTAACTTCACCAATGTGTAGTAAGTCCTCATAACAGACTTCGTCAAGTATTTTACGTGTGATTTAACTAACTAGGGCACGTCGATTTCTACTGTTGAGGGATGTTTGATCAAGCGCAACAGAAGAAGAAGTGGTAAATGCAACATTTTCTAAGTCCAAGGCTTTATGCTCCTCTTAATTATATAATTACTGTGTCATGTCTGTTTCTATTTGAAAACTGAGATACAACTTTGAACTACTTTGGCGACAAAATGCCCTGGGTGAGCTTGGCACTATAGCCTCTACGTGACAAACTGCGTGGACATCGCCATCTCATTGCATTCAGCAGTCAGTCCCCTCAGGTTCCAATCCTGCCTGTAACATCATTTCCCCTTGTAGAAAGATCATGTCCTTATGATAACGAGGCTTAAGGGGGGGGGGGCTGCACTTCTTCGCGTGGGAGATCCATTTAGTCCCTTTGTAAAAGATGGAAGTGGGAGCTCGTCCGGCAGTTCGACAGTTTAGTGAGAAGATGACACTTGTAGTTGAGTTATTGGGTACTGATAGTCTTTGGGTTTGGAAACGAGAAGTATTAGTTCAGGCAGCAGTAGCTTGGCATCAGCGATGAGAGTAGGTCGTATGAGGTAATTGCCAGGAAGGCGAGTTGCGTGACAATAATAAAGTGGTGAGAGATGTAATACGAAGGACAGATAACAAGAGAGTAGTAGATGTGACTGGAGAGTAGCACTGATAAGATAGAAGTAGGCAGTGCACAGGGAAGACTATTGGCTCTTCAGTCTTTTTCTAGCCTTATACCTTTACCCTTCTACCATGACCCTCTAAGCGAGACAAATGTCTGTACCACTGACAATGATATTTACAGGAGTGCGACAATATAAATTTGAAGTGAGGTAAAGGCCGGTCCAGACACTCCATTTTCCACCACGACTTAAGTTTGCGCAGACTTGCTGATGGACAAGACAGAATGAAAACGTAGCGGCTTGTAGCGTCCAGACGATACAGACTTTTCGCTCAGTTCGGTGCGATATCGCCATGGAGGATGTTCTCCTGTGGTCAATTTTTTCTGTCTGTGTAGTTAAGAAAAAAAGATTACACGGGATCAGAAGAACCAGGCACCGGCGTATATGGTCACGAAAGTGGTTATTAAAAAGGCGGGAGTTTTCCCATGTGAGGTTATTGCGGGAATTGCGTGATGAACCGAATGATTGGCGGAACTATTTGAGAATGGACATCGACACGTATACTTTCTTATTGGAATTGGTGACACCGCATATCAAAAAAGATGACAGTTGAATGAGAACAGCAATATCACTAACTAGGCTAACTGCAACACTACAGTTTTTTTGGCAACTGGCAGAAGCTACAAAGACCTGGAGGTCTCAACAATTATATCCCTGTTTGCAGCAGGGTCGATTTCCTTAAATTTTTCCACCAATATCCCATAAGCTTCACCCTTTTGGTCCCTATCACTATAGTCTTTCGACTTCACACACCAAAGGCATGGGAAAGTTTCATAAAGTTCAATGAAAGCAGTTAGAAACTCCCGCGAGCACTGGCGAAGGTCGGTCATCGTCGGGTGATGAATAAAAACTGAGGAACAAAACGAAGGGGAAAATGGAGCACAAGTCCACACGCAGCGACATACCTGTACATGTCACGGATTTCAGGGGTCCTCAGCTCAGACATCGCTGCAACTGCGTGACTTCCCGACGGACTTAAAACCGTTTTCCGGTCCCCACCCAACGTTTTGTCTGCAACGACTTGGTCTGTGCAAGCAAAATCGTGGTGGAAAACAGAGCGTCTGGGCCGGCCTTGAGACAAATGACAAATAACAAGGGAGCAGTAGGGGTAACTTGTAAGTAGTGGAGATGACAGGAGATTAGTACCAATCAGATAACAGTAGAGAGAAGAATAGACTTAGAGATAAGAATAACAGAAGCAGAGTATAAAGTACAGATTGGGATGACGTCCTTACTGAGGGCAATGAAACGAAACGAGTTTTTCACATCATGCTAACAATAAATTTGTTACCTGGCCAGTTCAACCGGTACTAACTCACACTCGAATTCCTTGTACTCGTAGTACTAGTGGACCTCTTAGTTCAGATTCCCAAGCAGAGTGGTTTTTCCTGGAGCCAATTATCCACAGGCATCTCCCTGGAAATCCACTGTCGTTAGTGACCAACCAACGACAAAACATTATACAGTAACACGCATCATGTAATTGTAACATGTGTGACTGCCTTCCCCCGATGAGGGCTTTCACCCTCGAAAGCTGGTAGAACCTCGTTGAACTGCGTGATGTGTGGCTAATCCTGAAACAGAATGTACACCCATCCGAAATTCGGCACAGCGTAGTGGAGTTTTCCATGAGTTGGAAAATAGTCCTAAAAATATTACTCGTCCTATCATGGAGTATTGTCCAGTAGCCAACAGCTATACTCCCAGTGCAAAGTCATCAAGCCTGATATACAGTTATTCAAGGTGCAACGTGAATTAGAATTAATTGTAAGGGTGTGGAGCCTTGAGGACAGAGAGAATTTGAAGTAACTTCCTGCCTCTGGCATTATCTAGGGTACAGGATCAAAGCTCGTAGTAACAAATGGTGTCAGAAATTCGAACCTCAATGTGCTCTCCTTCCATTCCAAGAAAAGAAGAGTGTGAGAGAGACACAAGCAAAAAAATTAAAGAGAGAAAATAACTATAACGAGACTGCGAGACTCGCTGACGCGTGTGAGGTTCCCACAAAGCGTGTAGTGACGCGCCTACCAAAGTGTTGAAGAAAAGTAGGCTTCGATGATCGTAATTTCCGAGGATTCAAACTTTCTAAAATCAATTCATTGAAGCCGACCACTCCAGGAGCAGCGGCTAACGATGAGCGGCCTGACTCCCACTTTAGGCACCCCAATGGTCGTAGTCTAATGGTCAAAGATGAAGATTCAAATTCTGAGGAAACTCGGGGGTATAGGATCAGAGTCAGGATTGCTGTAATTTTGCTTGAGTTAGTGGCTCTCCAACATTTAAAAATTCTGCGAAGAAGAAAACACAATAAAAATTACCCCTCTTGTGCTGTTGCAGTAGTTGCAGCAATAATTTGGTAAAATTGTGCAGCCTGTAACATAGTCAGTAGTTGGTGACCACAGAAAACAAAACCAACTGTTCAACACGGTAGGACAGTAAAGCACACAAAATTACCAATATGTACAGAAACAGATGAAGCAATATAGTCAAATAACCTAGGCCAAGCTCCTCCTTATCAAATGACTGTTACTGAACCCTCATGAGAGAGTTACATCAGTCGACTGTCACGGAGGTTGTGGTTTCGCTATCATGCAGGAGCCTGGCCACTCACGGCAGGTTATCATTTTGCCAGTCCCCGGGTGGAGAGCTGTTGCTCAGTATGATCCTGGGGAATCCTGTGCCATCTAGGAGACGTTCTTACTCGGGTTTCCCACAGTCAATACTCAGCTCTCACCCAATTGGACACACAGTCAATACTCAGTTACGTACACAGGTCTGTTTCCTTATCAATATGACTGTTGCTGATCCCTCATGAGAGAGTTATATACAAAAACTGCATGATTCTCCCAGACTTCCTTTTAAAAGGTCGCTCTAGGACACACTGATACGTATCAAAACTACCTCACAGTGACCTCTCAAAAGGGAATCTGGGAGAATCACGCTGTTTTTGTATCTTACTATTTTGGAAAGGTCTTGAAATGGTTTTAGGTGGCTTCTTTCTTGAATATCATATAATTCCAGAAGTGGATTCACTCTGTACAACAGCCTCTACAAGATAGACTGAGTGGACAACAGTGCCCTTTGGAACTTTCCTCTTTTGATTCATCTCTCAACTTCAGCTTCCAGGAAGTAAAGCCTGCAGTCTCATTCCATTCCGTAGTCCTCTCACGTTCCAATCGTGCCTGTAACTACTGCTTCAAGTGACGCCGGTGGTTTGGCTTTGTCTTCTCTATAGCCAAGCCAGGTGTTCCTTAAATATATTTATTCTAGTAGTAGTCCGAAACATTAGCTGCGATTGTTCCATAGGATTCCTGTTAGTTGTATATCCTGCTCCACGCATATGTGAGTACGATCGTTTTGAGCTTTATTGTTCCCTAAGTTCATGAACATGTTCTGGCGTCTGCTTTTGTTTTGACAAATAATAATAACGGTACTATTACATACTGACGTGTAATATTGGCGTGGAAAATTGAGGCTATTAGCAGTTGGCCCTAGGGTTTATTCTCTTTCTTTTCCCTTCGTGGCACTGGAAAACCCACACTGCGGTCACAACTGGGCCTATTCTGTGGACGTACATAAGCCCCTTCATGTCCTATCAGTTCCACCCCCAGCTTCGGTGGAGCTGGTGCCTTCTGATGCGACGTCCCCACCATTTTTGCACAAACACGCTAGACACCTCCTGTGGCTGCAGTTGATGAACCCAAAACATTCTGAGGCGCGCTGCAGCCAGCCCCTCAGTCGAGCTCCACTTCGCAGAAACTGGCTCAAGGGTACAAGTCCAGCATTAAGATCAACTAATTAGAACAGTTATAACTAATAATACTCCCTCCTCTGACTTGCACAAAACCAGGTTTAGCTTTGCTCATTGTATAAGGCAGACAAAAATTGCAACATTTTTCAGCAGTAGGCACAACGTGTAAATATTTGTTGTTTTTTTACAGTGCAAAAACGCCATCCGCGCTTCTACGACACCTCTGATGATGAATTTTACGACGCCTTTGAAGCTGAAGGTAAATTTCTATAGATTACTGCTGGTTAATTAGCAACTAACACAATTCAAAACTTTGCTACGAACTTGCCACTCAAGTTTTGGATTCCCAATCCTGTGGACCAAAACGGTTGCGTCACCTTAGACGATTATTGTCGTGTAAAACGCCCATTTTCTAAAAATGGAGGTGATAATCCAACAACAAAAATTGTCACTACGGGAGTTGAATGAATTACCACTAATATCTGTGTGCAGCACAATCACACAGCAAGTAACTGTGGAATTTGAGTATATGAAGAGGAGCAATCACAGATAGTAGTTGTAATATGAAGAGAAGGGGGTTGGAGAGTGCCCCAGTTTCTGTACTGTCAATGAAGCATAAGGAGGGGAGAAAGAGCATGGGAATGTAAGAGTGGCAATTTGATTGGTAAAAGCAAACAGGAATCTAAAAAGTGTTCTTAAAGTTGTTCAACACAAATGTTTATGTGACGACCTGACGCGATTTCGTTTCTTTCTGCAAGTATGAGCCTAAATATATGGAATCCATATTTTGAGTGCACGATACGCTTTATTTAAACAGCTGACTTCATTACGCATTATCGACCAAATTATTTCGTAGTTTCAAATAAGCAATTAATCTTTTTTTGTCTTGAAGGTTCTGAAAGTGAAACTCTCATAACTGCTGGAGGAGGTGGTTCTGACAGTGACACTCTAGTATGCGTCTCTCCTACACCATCCATCGCCACATTAGCTTCAATGAATTCCTTCATTTCAGCCATGTCCTGCGCCACCAAAAAGCATCCTCATGATAGCAGGTAGGTACATAATTTATCGAGTTGTAACAGTGCTGCATTCTGTGCCTTGTGAGCTTCTTGTAGACAACGCTCACTATTTAAGTGGATCTCATGCGCTTGTTAGAAATGGTGGCATTATTGTAGCCAGATGTGATACGAGGGCAGCTTGTAGATTGGACACGAGACGTCGGTAAAAAAGTGAGGAGTTTTTTCTGAAAAGTGGTTTAGGAGCTGAGTTGGTTTGCAGACATTTATAGTCAGCCAAAGGGACAAATGACGTTATTTTTTAGCGTCATGTCTATGTTGCTCCACGACTGATGTGTTATCTCTTAATAGGTCACAAGATTCCTGTCGGAGGGTTCAAGAATGGTCAATAAAAACACCTGTATACGTTACGTTGCTCCACTTCAAGATACCTAGCCAACCATACCACGAGCGTGTATGTAGATTATCGCGATAAATGTCGTCATGATGATGTTCAGTTATTCTTCTGCCTTCCCTGATCAGCAGTCGCTAAGGTCAGCTGGTTCCATCACAGTTCACCTCCTCCATCAGCATGTTTTCGTTACTGTGGTTTCTAGAACTTTTCTGGGTATTTCAGCCACTCCTTCTCAACACATTGCATTTACACTGTCAGTGCACTCTCTCCATTGTTTAAACTTGTAATTCCTGCCTTTTTTAGACACCCTCAGTGCTCATAGACCAGCGGTCTCTTCTGACACAATTTTGTTACGGGAGGATTGCATCGTTGGAGAAATGACTGAGGGGTTGGAGGATTAACGATAATAAATAGAAAATTAGGAAAGGTTCAAAGAGATGGGTGATGGAGAAGGAAGAGAAGGTGGTGGGGGACTAAGAAAGAAGAATTGTGGGGACTAGGAAAATGTATTGCGAAGTTAACGAAGGGCAACCTGCTCCCTCGGAGGATGGAAATAGAGAGAGACCTCGGGTTTTGGGTGGAAGGCTCGGCGATCGTCCTCTGCTGAGCACGCACTCTCGTTTCAGCTAACTCCGTATTTGGGGCACTCAGAGAGAGAGAAAGAGAGAGAGAGACTGCAGGGCATCAGCCAAAGCCGAGGGAACAGCGACCTGAGTCGTGGCCACATATGGGCCCATTTCCCATCACCCAAGTTGTATAAGGGATCCGGCTTTGGCTCCTAGAACGGGTACCGAAATCTTCCGGTCCCCTCTACATATTTGAGGATGCTCCTCCATTCATTGCGTCATATATCGTCCCTATCTATGGTTCGTCCTCCAAGTCTTTCTATTCTGGTTCTAAACCATATTGGGCATCCGCATATGAAGTGTTCAACCGTTTCTATTTCCCCACAGGAGCATCCAGCCCTAATTGTTGGGTTATACCTATGTAATGTGTTCCGGACTGCATAGTGTCCAGTTAACGTGCCTATTAATTGTATTCTGTTTAGTTTTAGGGCCCATTCCGTCTTTATTTTGTTGTAACTCGTGGTCCCTGTGCGCTTGGAGAATTCAAGACCTCTGTTATTGTCTATGTCATTGTTAACTCTACTCCATAGGGTGTAATTTATGGCCTTCTTGACAGATGCCATCGTAACTGCCGTATACGGTTCTGGTCCATAGAAGGGATCGGTCGACCCCTCTTTGGCCAGTATGTCCACTCTTTCATTCCCACTGTATCCCCTGTGTCCCGGAATCCATTTCACCGTCAAGGTATTTCCTCTCTGTACAAGTTCTTTCCCCTAGTTATTCGTGTCCTCAACTAGTAGGACACTAAGAAGGTAACTAGTAGAAGGTAACTATTGGATTGGCCAGCGTTTTTATTGACGATTGGTTGTCTGTGTAAATTGTTATTGGCTTATTGCTAGTGTTCAATGTGATCAATTTGTCGATACAGTAGTTGATTGCTAACAGTTCACTCTGGAAGACCGTTGTTTTGGTACCTAGAGATCTGGATTCTTTCCAATCTATTGCAGGGATGTATATACCCAAACCCGTGTTTCCATGTATTTGGTCCTTCGATCCGTCTGTGTAACATATTATGTCTGAGTCATCCTCTACATGTGTTCTGTTCTCCCAAGTATCTTTTGGACGTATTTCCGTATTAATGTGAGTGAAGTTTGTATATTGTTTTCCTATCGTCTATCGGGTAGTTTGCCGTTTCTATGGAGTTATACAGGTCTTTCCCGATAGTTCCATGTCCTCTCCAGTTGACCTGTGTCCACTCGTCATTTTTCCTTAATCTGAGGACGCCCCTCATTGCTTCTTGTTGAACTTCCCATCTGAGGGGCAGTACGCCCAGTATCACTGCCAGGACAATGGTCGGTGTGCTGTGAAAAGCACCTGACATAGTCATCATTATTGTTCTATCTAATTTGTTAAGGGAGCAATTCTTGGTTGCTCCCTGCCACCAAAAAATTGCTCCATGCACTATTCTTGGTCTCAACACCGCTTGATGGATCCATTTGGTCATCCTTGGGTTCACTCCCCATGTCTTACCTATGATGCCTTTTATTTGGTGTAATAAGGTCCTGCTTTTTTCCGTCAATGTGTTAATATGTTCTTTCCATCTAAGTCTCCTATCTAGGATTACTCCTAAGTATTTGACTTTGTCGACAGTAGGGACTCTAGTATTTCCTATTGTCATTGTTATGTTATTAGTGTCTGTACGTTTCCTGCTAAATATTACTGTGTTCGTTTTTTCCAAATTTATGGATAATCCCCTTGCTTGGCACCAGCTCATTATAGTCTCTATTGCACCACCGACCGTGGAACATGCTTTGTGTGGGTCCCGATGTGGTACCAGGATAACCCCGTCGTCTGCAAAGAATTGGCAGTAAAAACCTGCTGTGTTTATTGCCCTAATTAATTCATCAATTACCAAACACCAGAATAGTGGTGAGAGGCAACCACCTTGTGGTGTTCCCCTTGTCGTGTGGTACTGTAAGTGTACATTTCCTGCCGTGCAAACCACTTCTCTATTATTTAGGAGTGATGTGCACCATTCCACGACTGTCTCGTTTACTCCTATTGTTCTTAATGCTCTCGTGATTGCCGTGAAGTGTATGTTGTCGAAGGCTCCTTGAATGTCAGCCGGCAACAAATTCTTTATTTTTTATTATATTTTCCTCTATTCTATTGATCAGATTTTGGGGCACTCACCACCTCGAATTCGGCACCTTATCTAACTATCACAGTGCCAGTATTATGGTTAATGGCAAGGAGGAGAAACGATAGCGAAGCCTTCTCTCTAGGGGGATAATGCTGTTGCTCTGGAACCATCCTTCCTCTCGATAGCGCTGTTCATTGGGTGGTACACTACTGTACCATCAAGGTACGAGTTCATTACTCTCAAGAGGAGAAACTCATGAGCCAAGAATTAGCAAATTCAAATAAAAATAAAAATATTAACGAGTTGGGTTATTGAATAAATTAATAAAATAAGTGAAGCTAATTTAGTCAAACAAAAAAAGAATATAACTCTGTTGGGAAGGTAAATGAAATGGCACTAACATTAAAAATATAAAAGAAAGTAAACAACTGATAATTAAACTACATATTTGGCATGCCAATAAAAGAAACATCTCACCGGAGTCATAGTTTTTCGGCACCAAACGAAATTTGATGATAACCTGATGTAGGGAGATGAAGGGTTTGTTGCCAGACGAACGACGAGAGCAGAATGGCCGGAAGAAAAAATGATATCGTATCACCCGGTTACATGGCAAATCAGGTGAATTTGAAGGCCTACCACGGACAACTATTAGCTTCGAGGCGCTCTCTGACTCTAGCGATTTGCCGTCCACTGAACAGCGCATATCGTCCTGGTCCTTTTATTTCATGTACACTGGTAGAGTACAATCCTTGAAGTGGCCAGCAGTGCAGGTACCACGAAGGTACGAATTTTCGAGAGGTTTTCGTACAAAAGTCATGACATTCCCTTATGAATCCTACACTAATGGATTTGGAAGAAGGGTCACAGTTTCATTTTCTCCTTTCTCTCTCTCTATTTTTTTGGTGTGCATGTAATTTATGGTCGTATGGCCAGAGTTTCTGTGTGTACTTGATTTTCAGTGTTGGGGTGAATGTAATTTATTTTGGTGTGAATGAACTTAATGAGGGTTTATCCGCGGAGAGAGTTTTCGAGTAATAACATAAAACTAACCAAGATTTATGTGGTTTGGTGGCCTTTATATATTTATATATTGCTTGAATGTTAACACTACGAGGAATTGTTTGTGTTTAGGCTCCAGGAGAAATGGTAGAGAGGGCTGTATGGCCCTAATTTCCCCTGGTCAATAAATAAAATAATCAATCAATCTCTTCTTCTCGCAGTCCACAACACAGCCTTTCACTTTGCCACGAGCCAATGGATGAGTGCTCTGGGTCTTTGACTTTAGTATATAAGAGGTCTTCACAGTGTGGAAGATTCAGTTCAGTTTGTACTGATGATGGCCTAACTGCCGAAACCGCATTTTATTTAAACTAGTGGACAAATATCATTTCTCTCGACTTTTTATTCAATTACAAACATGTTACACGGTAAACTCTTCGTTAATTCTGTTGTTTTGTGCATGATTGATTTCATCCTTTCAATAGTCGGACGTGTATTCAGTTGGAACACCGGACCTGATCGTTTACACGCATTTTTCGTTCATTGCTGTAAATTGGTGCTGTTCAATCCCTATAATTCTTTCAATTTCTAGTTGGTATCCACTACTGATAATATAACATTTTTAGGGTAAGTTAAAAATCGCGACCTTGTATTTTTATTATGATTCCTCTGCCCTAACTGCTGATCATAAAAATACATGCCACGTTTGTACGGCATGGACCGAAACTTTGGAGAAATTGGTAGATAAGGGGGGGGGTATGGTGCCATTTCAGTACACTTAATACTTCACTTAGATTCTGTGAGTTGGAACGCTAAGTGTTTTTTACTGACCACTTCTGAGAAAAATGCCTACTTCAGACCGAGTTCTGAGGCTGATTCTTCAGCTCAGAGAGTCTTCGCATGAGAAAGACACCCTTGCAGAGTGCATTGGGAAACGAGTTGTGTAGTCCGAGAGGTATGCATTTTCGCCAGTGGATGTCCTGAAACAGTAGGTGCGTTGCGAGGTCCAGTTAAACTAAGAGGCTTGAGAAAAAGTGGGCAAAAGTATTTAGCTGTGTAGTTGTATTAGAGAGGTAATTTGTTGTGTGGGCTTTTAAACACACAGTAAACAGAATCAGGTGCCCCTCCATCAGCCGCCCAACTCTCCAGTTTCTATTGCAATCTGGCATATTCTCTCATAAACGTAAGAATGTAAAAAGCAATTGCTCCCGTTATAATCACCATTTAATTATAAAGAATAAAAATGTCAACGAATTATCAACTCTGATTCAGGTTTTATCTCACTACTTTGAGCTCTTGTGGTTTTGCTGCTTTGAAATTACTCTAAACTGAATTTACGAATATTGAACTATCAGAGAGTGAGACGGTATGGTTTGGAAATGGAGTGCTCAATCGCTTGCACTGGAATAGACCGTGCAAGAGGAAGGAGGATTCGCCTAGTAGCTATAATTTTAGGCTTCAGTCAGTTCGAACCAGTTGTAAAGGAGTTCCTCTCTAAGTTCCGACTGCTTAAACAAATTTGTTTGGAAACGCAGAGGCAGTCGATCCAAGCAACATAACCCCATCCACTTTCCGGCCTCTCAATTGAACGTCCTCGTGACGCACATTTTCCCAATTTGATGGGACAGAAGTATCGACTGCTGCGTTCACGAGGGGTTGTCCCTGTTTTGAAGGCATAAGCCTAAAGGGGGGTTCGTGTTGGAGAACTGGGTCACGCCCTTAAATTCCCTACAGTTCCAACAGCAGCGCCACCGATCTGGCGTCCAACCGACCAACTCTCCGTTCTTCTACCCTGCCGCTACCCCTAACGATTATTCCAGACCTACAGCATTGATTGTCCCGTGCCTGTGTTCTGGGCTCCTGCCGCTCACCTTCCGCTCCATCGCCTTTCGTTACGACCTCTCGTCGTCGTGAATCGTCTGGAAAAATAAAATCGACGCGGACCTTCAGATCTTCAAAGGTAAACGGCCTTACGTTGCGCCGCCTTTACTTTTCATTTAAAACCCCCCTCGGGAGCTCCTCAATTTGAGCACCCAGTTGCGTTGACCTTGAAATCCTCGTTCGTCTCTCTCTTCCATCGATGCCATAAATAATTTTTGACGTTTCCCTTTCTGCCACCCAGTTAACTGGTCTATGGCCTGTTTTGGACGCCTGAACGCTCAATTTAATTTTGATCGTTTGGCTTCAATAATTGACTCCTGTCCTGACACCTGAACTTTGTCCAGGTGACGCAGGTACGAGATACGTCACAAATGTTTTTTATGTACAGAAACGTGATTTAAACGTTTTCTAGCAACACTCTTGTTAGGAATAGATAAAAATCTAACCATTGCTGTTATGCAACCAACTCAAGTTGTCTGAAGTACTTGTTGAAACTTTCCTGACGAAACAGAAAGTTCCATCTCATTACTCGGTAGCACACAAACGTCATATAAAGAAGATTCTGAACGTAACAAGCACCAATTTAAACCGCGTTTTTTCCTGCTATTACAAACACCACACGCACCTTACATGTAACTGTAATAACACCTATTAAGCGTCGTTATTTGAACAACTACTAAACTACAATTTACTTTTATTATTATAGTTTTGTTGTTCAATTTGAACTGCCACGTCCAACTCCGACCAAGAAATGACAAAAATTAAACCGACAATTTTTGTCTTACAAGTACAAGCTCGATGTTTGTATGCTTCTTCACAGTGCACATATACCTGTATGGTAGGATTTCGCCTAAATGTTGAGTGAATTTCGGATTGAAACCTACGCTATATGGAGTGACTATAAATGTGATGCGGAGAAGATGAGCTACTGTTGTGCACCTTTTTACATCCCGTTATAATTACTGAAACGTGTTCCTGAATTAGCTTTTGTAGACTCTTATATGCGGTATGCAAGTTTGCGCATCGTATCCCACGTAATGTGTGGTAAGAAAATATTTCGTCGCTAATTGAATTGACGGAACTCACAAATTTTGACAAGAGGGAGAGTACAGTGTATGTATTTTGGACGTAGAAGGGCAAAGTTTGGCACACATGTAACGTATACACGATAATTCAATTTCGCAGGGGGCTGACGTGGCAAACACTTGGCACGTTTAGATCAGTTCACTTTTGACATTTTATGTCTTTACCTTGCTACATAAACTGGAAAATGTTACGGCCAAGTGTCACGAAATTTAACCTTGAGGCGGAGTGGACAAGGCAACGGTTTAACCCGAGTTGCAACCACAGCCCATGTGGCGTAATGCATAAGGCATCGGTCTCCTACCAGAGGTTGTGGGTTCGAGTCCCACCAGGGTTACGATTATTTTTTTGGCATTTTATGTCTTTACTTTGCTACATAAACTTGAAAATGTAACGTGGGATATGTAACGGAGAAGTGTCACTAAATTTGTGTTGGGTGAAGTGCGTGGTAACGTCTGTTACAAAATCTAACGCTTGGTAACATCACACGTTTTAATAACCTCAGTGACTAAGTGATGATGTCAATTGCAATTGACACGGCCATTATATCGAAACCATCAATGAGCACAATCAAACATAGTTATCATTGCATAAAAACAAAAATAAAAGACAAAATGTCCTTCGTGGTTGCGTACTTGTACGAAAGTTGTACCCACCGTTTGTGTAAAGGTTTTCAGTCTCCCCTTTGCGTTAATAATGTTATATATATTCGTATGTGTGTGAATGTACCTTTCCATTACATTCTCGAATGGAGTAAGTCAGAGCTATAAAATTAGCATAACTTAATTAATTAGATAACAGTTCTTTTAACTCCGTGCGCTAACCGCTTCAGTGCCAAGTTAAATTCCTAATAACCTGTCAAATTAGGTGACTGAGAGTAGGAAAAAGTGGATTTTGAACTACAATTCTTAAACGATGTGGATACATTTCGCTGTTTCCTCATTTTAACCGTCCTTAGCTCTCCAAAATATGAGCAAAGTCGGTCCAAGACAAATTATTGTTACCGTAGTGATCAAAATATAAAATTGATTTTCCCAAACAGAAAGATTAATTTTTTGTACAGCTCCAAATAACACGACCGTCATCTGCGAGAAAATGCCGAGAGCTCGAAATGTCGAAGACAATCGAATTTAGAGTCGTTTTTGTACTGTTTAATCCCGCTTATATGATCCTTCCATTCTCAGACAAACAGCATGGTAGTCCAATAAACTATTTTAATAACGGTCATAAAATAATTAGGAGCAAGAATCTTGAGTACCGCGGTTTCACATTTTACTATTTCTCACAGTTTTTACCAGATAATTTTGACAATAACAGTGAATTCAATTCTTCTAAAAATAGCTGGTGCGTTGCAGCACAGAACTTTCCTTAGCTCTACGTCAATTCATTTTCTACGTGTCTTTTTGTACTTAATCAATTCATTTACCACTCAGTTCATTTGAACTTGACGACAGCGGTAGCGCTTACAGTTCCGGAATTTATTGTGCTGCTCGTACTCATTCCAGGACCATTATTGAGCGATTGGTACACACATAATTAATGAGGCTCTAAACACAACGTTTTGATGAAGGGTAGTAATTACTTTTGCATAGTTATTGGGTAAAAACTTTTAGAACTGGTAGTAAGCGAAACGGAAGTAGTTGAAATTCAGGAATTTCTGGAGTGAGCCCCATGTATCTCATGAGCCTTTTTACACACTCACACTTTAGGTATTGGATTGGACTACAGTACCGATTTTTTTTTAACATTCTACTAATATTCCAGCGGAGTTTATAAGGAAAAACCCGCGCTAAAAACGCTTTTCGTCCAAAATCTTGATAATTTATTGTGCTGCTCTCGTCATTTTACTTCTAATGGGAATTTTATGGTATAATTGCCTTATCGAGAGCTATCAGTATAAAAAATTTAATCAAAATCGTTTTAGCGAAAAAAGAGAAAAAAAATTTGGTGTTTTGATCACTATGATAACTATAGTTAACTTTCGGTGGATTTGGCCCATACCCTTATGTTTGCATCCCATGGTAACCTGTAGGGTAGACATCAAGTTTGAGGTGATTTGGTATGGTCGTTTTCTCTAAAAACCACTAAAATCGGAAAATTTTGGTAAATTATTGTGCTGTTCTCGTCATTTTCCCGTAAATGGGAAGTTTATGGTATAGTTACCATATTGGGAGCTATCAATACAAAAAATTTAATCAAAATCGTTAGAGCCGTTTTTGAGAAAACAAATTTGGTGTTTTGATCACTGTGATAGCTATAGTTAACTTTCGGTGGATTTTGTTCATACCCTTATTTTGGAGTCCCATGATAACCTGCGGGCGAGATATCAAGTTTGAGCTGATTTGATACTGTCGTTTTTTCTAAAAATCGTTCACAGACACACCTAGACTGACACACACACAGACCATTTTCCCAAATAGTGTTTTTCTGACTCAGTAGGGTCTGAAACGTAAGGATCTGAAGAAAACTCAAATTATTTTTTTCAGCCGATTACATAATTCCTTTCTACTTTGTAGAGCCAAGGAAAGTAAAAATCGTGTTGACAGTTTCACAAATCTTCTGTGTAATAATTGCTCAATAATTATTGTGGCATAAGTAGGAGAATCACAATAAATTCCTGTAAGCGCTACCACTTGCTAAAAAGAAGTTATTTCTGAGCATTAAATGAAATGGATTTACAGTGGCGTAAGCGGTTTGTATTTTCCTAAATGCCACGGTCACTGAGGGTAAGTCAACAAACTCGTTGTTAACCATTTAACACATTCTTGAATGCTGCCCAGTGCAATCAATACACCCACGAGTTCATCAAATACCGCTCTATGGGCTAAACATGTCATCGTCAACCTTAAAAAGTCAGTATTTGTTGCGCAGTTTCTCGATAATCTGGAATGTCATTTTATGGGAAACTGCGTGCGGACGATTGTGATTTTTGGAGGATGACGGCGGGTGAGGGAAAAAATGTTTCAAGTCAATACAAATTGAACCTGCAGTGTTGAAACCGTTGAATGCGAAAAAGTGCAAATAACGAAATGTGACGGCCTCACTCGGCTGCGTGATGCTAATAAACTTGTGACAGTTTCCTTTTTGAACTGAAAGATAAAGAGAACGCGTTTGGTATCTCAGAAACGAGAGAATAATGAGGTCATTGCGAGCAAACACACAGCATCGTTAAGTTGAAGAGTACGGATAATTGCTGGAAAGAACTGCGTTGATAAAAAAAATTTGCGTTTTGGGAATTTAACGAACAGGTTTAAGGAAGGGTTTTATTGAGTTCACGTTTATACCAATTCAATGTGGTTTATTCATTGCGTCTCTGAATTGAAGAAAATAAATAGATCCGCGATTGAAAATTATAGCGGTCTATCTCTGTATACTTTCAGCCTTCAAAACACATTGTGTTACAGACGCATTTACAGTTACCTAAACGGAGAAATTTATGTTGCAAACGTTCGCGGTATCGCTCAGACGAATGTCTCTCCGCGCTCAGTAAATTGACCTCTCAATCAAAACGACTCCGCGTGATTTGAATTCTCGTCATTTTTAAAATGTTGTCGGGGTCCGCTTAGTTCCGTCGTGGATGTCATTGTAGCGAAAAGTCAAAACGGCCTTCAAGTCGACTGTTATCACACAATAGCGAGCTGCTCAAGGACTTGCCGCGTTGTCGGAAATGAAGTCACTCGTCGACTGGCAACTTTGCGAACTCCCATAAAACTCAGGAAAACCAATGATGCGTACCGTGAGAAACGTTCGGTTTGAATTCAAAATTAGAGCATCTGCTGTAATGTTACGTTGTTTCGCTGAGCTCTGTCGGAATTGAGAAATCAGTGTCGATTGTTGGGGAATTTAATAATTAAGTTGGAAAGTTGAAAGAGAAAAAGGGGAGATTGAGCCAAAGTTGTTGAAAAGTTAGAAGAAATTTGTTTGTAAAATGAATGAAAAATATCTGGTGCGACGCATCACGTACATTCTATCTACGAACCTAATCTACTTTTCGTCAAGTTCTTCGGAACTTTTCAAACATAACTTTCAACGTAGAAACAGGTAGCTTACAATTCCAGAATTTATTGAGCTGCTGCTACTTATGTCGCGATCTTCATTTAAAAACCAACGTGTAGTTAATTGATGGGACTGCCAAACCGTTTTGGTTATACGCGTAAATATGAGCTCTGAAATTTCTGTGGTTGCTCCTCTTTATTCACTGACCATTACTGAACTTCCATCGTATGGATAGCTTTTCGGACTGCCGCCCTGATCTATCTGGGAACGCTAGTACCATGTGATTGAGATTTACAAGGAAAAATTACACAAAAATCGCTTTTCGACGAAATGTTCGATAATTTATTGTGTTCTGTCGCCATTTCCTTCAAGAGTGAGAATTTCAGTGTACTGTTGCGTTAATTGGAGGGGTTCGTACGATAATTTTTAAAGCCGTTTTTGAAATAAAAAAAAGGTATAGTGTTTTGATCACTATGATAACTATGGTTAGTTTTGCTTATATCGATGGCTACCTAAAGACTAGATATAAAATTTGGGCTGATTTGCTGCAGCCGTTTTCTCTCAAGCGCGTTCACAGACACACACACAACAGTGTTTTTCGGACTTAGTAGCCCTTGAAACGTTATGATGAAAACATCAAGTGGGACGCATCACACGACTCTCCTCAGCCATACGTCAATTCACTGGATTTCGTGACTTTTGTAACTAATTTTCCAAATTAGCTCATTTCAAATCGTTCAAACATAATTCCACTGTGCTTACAGTTCCGGAATTTATTGTGCAGCTCGTACCCATTGCAGGACCATTATCGAGCAATTGGTACACAGATAATTAATGAGGCTGTAAACACAACTTTTTTGAAGAAGGGTAGTAATTACTTTTGCATAGTTATTGGGTAAAAACTTTTAGAACTGGTAGCAAGCGAAACGGCGGTAGTTGAAATTCAGGGATTTCTCGAGTGAGCCCCATATATCTCATGAGCGTGTTTACACACTCACACTTTAGGTATTAGATTGGACAACTATACCGATTTTTTTAAAACATTCTACTAATATTCCAGCGGAGTTTATAAGGAAAAAACCGCGCTAAAAACGCTTTTTGTCCAAAATTTTGATAATTTATTGTGCTGCTCTCGTCATTTTTCTTCGAATGGGAATTTTATGGTATAATTGCCTTATCGAGAGCTATCAATACAAAAAATTTAATCAAAATCGTTAGAGCCATTTTTGAGAACAAAAATTTGGTGTTTTTATCACTATAACTATAGTTCTCCTCAGCCCTACGTCAATTCAATGGTTTTCGTGAATTTTGTCACTAATTCAATCTATTTTCCAAATTAGCTCATTTCAACTTGTTCAAACATAATTCCGCTGCGCTTATAGTTCTGGAATTTATTGTGGTGCTCCTACTCGTGCCATGACGATTATTGAGCTATTAGTATTTATTTATTTATTTATAACATATACGGGCAGTGCCCAATTTAATAGTGAGAACAAAAATTAATAAAAGTAGGACAATATAAACCATAATAAATAGCACAAATCAATCAGCAGCAATCCCGAGTCAACTAATGGAGATCACAATGGCCGTCGAATTTTGGACCTAGAAGAGTCTTTCGACAACAACATTAGGTCCTCCGAAACACCGTGTGACAACCTATTGAAGTCATCCTGGAAGCGCACCATGGGATTATTGCGGAGATAGTTGGTCGAAGAGGTATAGACAGATGGTAGCGTATGGAGGGGCGTAGAAGTTCAACTTGGAAAGCAGATACGGACAATCCAGTCGACCCGCTGTCAACCCATGCAGGAGAAGCATGTCCACCTCATGTCGCTGACTCTCCAAAGAGGACATGCCTTCCCTCCGGAGCGCCCTCGTGTAGGAAAATTCCTCCCAACTATCGCCTCTCCTATAGGACACATAGCGCAGGAAGTGGTGCTGAACACGCTCCAAGGTATTCTTGGCACTGACATACCACGGTGACCACCCCAGGGGTGAAAACTCGAGAGGTGTACGGACAAGGGAGGTGAATAGCATCTTAAGGGCGTTTGGATCCTTGAAATCCCTAGTATTTCTTTTGAGAAAGCCCAGTTTTCTCATCACTCCCGAGCATATTTCACGAATATGGGCCGTAAACGTAAAATCTGAATTGATCAAAACTCCGAGGTCCCACCAGGGTTTCACGCAGGAGCAACGCCCCTCCTATCGATTAGTCATGCTGTAGGCTGGATACACCTCGACGGAAAGTGACCACTGAGCACTTATCAATATTCAGTCCAAGCTCATTCTTCAAACACCATCCGTGCAAGGCTGTAAGAGCATTCTGAAGAACCAAACAATCGCTCATTGAGACCACTCTCAAAAAAATCTTCAAATCATCAGCGAATAACAGATGATTCACAGTCCCCTCAAACAGTTTACTCACGTCATCAATGAAGATGAGAAATAGTAAAGACCCCAAATGTGATCCCTGGGGCACACCCGATGAGGCAATGAACGAATCAGAGACCACGTCCCTCAGCCTGAAAACCAGACGACGACCCAGCAAATAGCTCCTCAGCCATGCAAGTAACGACCCAAAAAAACCAAAAGCCTCCAGCTTTTCAAGGAGAATCGCATGGGAGGCCCTGTCGAAGACCTTAGCAAAGTCCTCGTAAATACTGTCTACCTGGACACCATCAACAAACGCTTCCATGACAGTATGTTGAAATGTCAACAGATTTGTCGCACAAGACCTGCCAGACATAAACCCATGTTGGTGCAGCGATAGATGGGGTCGCAGCAAAGGTGCAATCTGTTTCATCATAATCTTTTCCAATACTTTGGGTAATGTGCTCAGAGAACAAATTGGGCGATAGTGGTCTATTCTTGCTCTGTTGTCACTTTTCGGAACAGGAGTCACATACGAGCACTTCCAGTAGTCGGGGACCACACCCAAATCCAGTGATCTCATAAACAAAGAGGAGACTGGTTCAGCTAGCTTATCAGCACATTCCCTTAGAAGAGAGGGAGGCACACCGTCAGGGCCCATTAGTACGCATAGATTTAACGAGACAGTAACTTTTTTTTTTGAGAAGATAATAATCGTCGACCCAGAATTATTGGATAAATATCTGGTGCGTTGCAACACACAACTTTCCTTAGCTCTACAACAATTCACTTGGTACATGGCTAATTCTATTTAATCAATTCATTTATCACTCAGTTAATTTGAACTTGGTTAAACAACGCTTTACGGCAGCAGGAAGCGGTAGCGCTTACAGTTCCAGATTTTATTGTGCTGCTCGTATTCATTGCAGGACCATTATTGAGAAACTGGTACACAGATGATTAATGAGGCTGTAAACACAAATTTTTTGAAGATGGATAGTAATTACTTTTGCAGAGTTATTGGGTAAAAACGTTTAGAACTGGTAGTAAGCAAAACGGCAGTAGTCGAAATTCACGAATTTCTGGAGTGAGCCCTATGTATCTCATGAGCGTTTTTAAACACTCACCCTTTAGGTATTGGATTGGACTACAATACCAATTTTTTTAAACATTCTACATAAATTCCAGCGGAGTTATGAGAAAAAAACTGCGCTAAAAACGCTTTTCGTCGAAAATTTTGATAATTTATTGTGCTGCTCTCGTCATTTTTCCAAGAATGGGAATTTTATGGTGTGATTGCCTCATTGAGAGCTATCAATATAAAAAATGTAATCTAAATCGTTAGAGCCGTTTTTGAGAAAAAAAATTTGGTGTTTTGATCACTAGGATAACTATAGTTAAATTTCGGTGGATTTAGCCCATACCCTTATTTTTGCGTCCCATGGTAGTTTTTAGGCTAGACATCAAGTTTCAGCTGATTTGGTACGGTTGTTTTCTCTAAAAACCGCGCTAAAATCGATTTCGTCGAAAGTTTTGGTAATGTATTGTGCTGCTCTCGTCATTTTCCCTCGAATAATAATTTTATGGTATAGTTGGCATATTGAGAGCTATTCATGTAAAAAATTTAATCAAAATCGTTAGAGCCGTTTTTGAGAAAAAAAATATTTGGTGTTTTGATCACTATGATAACTATAGTTTACTAAAGTTAACGTACCTGTTAGGTGAGTCCATCTCCTCTGGCTTGTGAGTTACTGTGGGCAAGCGCTTTCGATGTAAAGACATCATCGTCTGGCCGTTAAGTCAGTACTGGAGTCAGTCAGTTAGTCAGTCGATAACACTGACGATATACTCAAGGACTTAAACAATATCCACCATAACATCCAATATGACATGGACAAAGAACAAAATAAAACTCTTAATTACTTGGACCTAAAAATCACACGGTTGGACAACGAACTACAATACGACATTTTTAGAAAACCTACCGCTACCGACACGACCATACATTTTACATCAAACCACCCTCAACAACATAAACTAAGTGCATTCAGACACATGATACGTAGACTAAAAACTATCCCACTATCCGAACAAAATTACAAAAAAGAACTTGATATTATAAATACTATCGCAGAAAATAACGGTTACTCTAAAAAAACAATAAACAAATTATTAAGACAACATGACTCCAAAACAAACGACTCAAAAACAGAAAATACACAGACTTTAACAAGACGCTGCACATTCACGTACACAGGACCACAAATATATGGAGTAACTAATATCCTCCGAAAGGAAGGTATACAAATTGCATTACATGTACGGACAAACACTTAGAACCAAACTAACTGCAAAGACTGAAAAGATTACCCCACTCGACCAAAGTGGGGTGTATAAAATAACTTGTACTTGTAAAAACGCATACATAGGACAGACAGGACGAAAAATACGGACCAGATACTCAGAACACATTAAATCTCTTAGTAGGAACAAAGACGATTCAAACTTTGCCAACCACCTCAAAACAACTGGACACGAACCCACCAAAATACAGGACTGCACCATCTTACTACACAAGCAATACAAAGGACGAAAACTGAACATATTAGAAAACATGGAAATTTATAAACAAAAAAACTTCAATCGACAGATCATAAATGAACAAATCAACACAAAATGCGACACCATATTCACACCACTCAAAACACTACACAAACGAAAACAACCAAATGACGGATTTACAGAACTCAAATTTTTTTTTTCAGCCGATTACATAACTTTCCTTTCTACTGTAGAGCCAAGGAAAGTAAAAAGTGTTAGAAATGATAGTAAGTGAAGCGGCAGTGGTTGAAATCCAGAAAGTTGTGGAGTAGCTCCTGTGTATCTCATGAGGGTTATCAAACGCTCGTCGTATATGTGCATGATTTGACTACCGCTTCATTTTCTCTGAAGATCCTTTCAACATTTGAGTGGAGTTAATAAGGGGAAACTGCGCTACACTGTCGAAATGTTTGGTAATTTATTGTGCTTCCCACGAAGACGAATTTCATGGTATGGTTGTGTTATTTAGAGCTGTTTCCTACAAATAATTTAGTCAAAATCGTTGGAGCCACTTTTGAGAAATAAAATTTAGTGTTTTGGTCATTATAATAATTATAATAGTTTTGGGCGGGTTTTGCCCACACCCTTATTTTGGCGTCTCATTGTTACCTGCGCTCTAGATATCAAGTTTGAGCTGATTTAGTTCAGCCATTTTCTTTGAATCGCTTTCACGCACAGACCATTTTCCCAAATCTGAAGAGAACTCAAAAATATTTTATTCAGCCGATTACATAACTTTCCTTTCTACATAGTGTAACCAAGGAAAATAAAAAATCATAATTTTCTTTCTATCACTTCGAAGAGCTAGGTAAAGTAGACTAAACGTTTTTCTGCATACATAATATTTTGGAAAATCGTGTAAAAATGGTTGAAAAACTGGCTAATGAAAATTAAAAAGTTAGCAAATTGAGTCAAATCTGCAAAGAGATAGCCAGAAGTGTTGGAAATGAGGTAAAACCCCTAGATAAAGACACGAAAGTCTTGGGAAATGCGTAAATATTGTCGAGCTTTGTGATTGTCATTTCAAATATGTTAAACTCGTTGGCAATTTGAAAAAAAAAGCTGGATTCCATTCAAACATGAAAGTTGTTTGAGGATTGCACGAACATCTTAGGGAAGTTGTTGGACGTTGAATTATATTTTTGGGGAACTCGTGTAAAAACAATTCAGTCATGTGACGACGTTGAGAAATGGAAAAGGGAGTTCTGTTAGAATAATAATAGTTGATTCCTGTAAATAAACAACTCTACGTATTTATTTAGTAATAATCTACCCAACAAAAGATAATTCGCGAAATGAAGTTCGCAACAACAAAAATTATGATGAGCCTCCTTCCTCTCCTCTATATTTTCTTTGTAGGTGTGGTTGCGAATAAAAATCATTGGGAAATTGAGTAAAAGTGTTGAAACGTTGTATATTTTGCGCTTTTATCGGTAAGTTGGGAAATGGGGTCAAAGAATTGGACATTTTTGTGGTGGTTCCTCCCCGTATCGCCCGATGATTAGTTCTAGCGAAGCCCTTTCTCGTTTCGATTGCAGTAATGAAATCGAAATCAGTAATGACTGTGATTATAAAGGCAAGCGCACAGCTCCGTTGCTATCCAGCACCCAGCAGGGTTGGTTGTGAAGAAGTCTAGAGGTTCCATCGAAAATTAGTAAGAGTATCATCAAATACTGTGTGGGATAATAGACAGACTGCTCTCATCATCACAATTGCGTGGAAGCTGTTGGTCAGCTCTGACTTCATCTGCGGCTAGTTCAATCGCTCTCTGAGGGAACTAATGGCCCCAAAACCTCGTCATAGTCAGGTACCTTTGAACAGTCTGCGTTGTGAATGATTTGTACTAGATTGAAAGAATGCGCGGGGTTAGACGTATATTTAGGGTTCTGTGGGAGTGAACAGCAAACAAGCATTGGGGATCCTTCCCGCGCGCGGGGGAACATATTGGCTAGAGGGCTCTTCGGCAGATGTAGATAAGTCACTGCTGAGCCAGTCTTCGAAATCGTTAGCAAAAACCGTTTTCACGCGGCAATCAAGAATAGTTGGCTGAACCCGTTGGAAGTACCAAATCTGCCTAAGCTACTCAGCTATCTTTATGGCAGGGTTTGGAGAGTTGTATGATGGTTCACAACACATTTTGTTCCTCTTTCACCAAAAGAGTTACCAGAAGAAGCACTTATTTCCCTACATCTCACATCGTCCTTGCACAAGAACTTGATTCCGGGAGATGCCTCGTAGCAAACGAGCTTAAAAGGCCTCTCGACGCAAAATTTAACTAGTCGAGAGTCAACCAGGCAACATGATTGAATCAACTCGACGGTAAAGCCCTTAACAGCGGAGCCAACCGATTGGCGGTGATTCTGAAAGCTGGGTAATTTTGAAACAACCGCCTTCGTCTGCTTTTATCGTCTTTTCAATATTTGTTGCTAAGTGAAGGCGGTGGATTCTGAGAGATGAAAGAGCAGCGGATGCGGGATAATTGGGAACAGCTCGTCGGAGGGATCGATCGGCTGAGAGCGGAACGCCCGCTGATATAAACGCGTAGGAGGTACAGACCTCTCCCTCTACAGATTCATTCCCTTCAACACTAAGCGACTATTAATTCTCTGTTGTCAACTCCAAAGGGCAGGACACTGTCAGTGTCACGACCATTCGATCGAAACGAAAACAATCAATTTAATTGCTCGCTAATTGCAAAATGATCTTAATTTCTCATAAGTGCGGGGGCGCCGTGGCAAATGTCAACCTTTTGGCAGCGTTTGTCTTTCGACGGGTGCAGCACTTGAGGCGTAATTGAATCATTCGATAAATCAGATGCAAATCCCTGGAATTCCAACGCAAAACCTTGGAACAACATCTCCTGGGCCAGATAAAATAGAAAGCAATATGCTAAGGAAGGCTGAGCGGACAATCTCCAGCGGCCTCCTTAATTTATTTAATGACTGTCTGCAGGTCGGACAGTTCCCCACTCAGTGGAAGACTGCGCGCGTTGTCACTCTTCAAAAGGGAGGCGACCGCAATCAGTCAGACCCGCGATCATGGAGACCACTCAGCCTTCTTTCCATATTAGGCAAAACACTAGAAATCTTGATGTTGCAGTCCCTCGAAGGAGTCTTTGGCCGCAGCCTCACAGGCAGGCAATACCGGTGTACCAAAGGAAGGTCCACCCAGGATGTCATTGTCGAGATTCGGCGTGTTTCCCTGCTGGCACTGGCTAAGTACGTCGTAGCAGTTCTGATTGACATCAGAGGAGCGTTTGACAACCTTTGGTGGCCAGCGCTCCTTAATGAGCTCAAAGGATTGGGTAGGGGAATCCCCCGCAACCTGTACTCGCTCGTCAGAAGTTACCTGACAGACAGAACTGCTACGATCGAAAGCAGGCATGTCTCTGTCCGGAGAAAGATTGAGAAGGGGTGCCCACAGGGCTCGGTCCTTGGACCAGCACTCTGGAATGCCTTCTTCGAAGGTCTTCTCAGGAAACTCATGGAGACTGACTGCGAGCCATACGCCTATGTGGATGACTTGACTGTGCTGATCTTTGCAGAGTCAGTCCGCCAAATTGAAGAAAAAACCCACCACGTGCTTCGCACTGTCAACCAATGGTGCGAGCACGTCAAGATGCAGGTGGCTGAGGAAAAAACCCAGCTAATCCTCTTGAAGGGGAAAGTGAATAATCCACCCACAATACGCTTTGGCGGCCACAGGCTCCTTCTTGAAAAGCACGTCAAGTATTTAGGAGTGAATATAGGTGAGAGGTGGGGTTTCAACCAACACCTCCAGTCCCTTAAAGGCACTACCATTGCAAGGTTTGCCTCACTGCGTGCCATTACTAAGGCCACTTGGGGTGTGTGTTACCATGACACCATCCTCATGTATAAGGCCATCTATTTAGGTGTGATTGGCTACTGCCCCGTTGTCTGGGGTAGCAAACTAACAGTCAATCAAAAGAGAGTATTGGCCCAATCCCAGAGAGCTGCGCTCCTGTGGATCACCAAGGCCTACAAGACTGTATCAACGGAAGCACTCCAGGTGATCACTGGTCAGTTACCAGTTGATTTGGCTGTTAAGTGCATGATTGACAAGTGGAGAGTGAAACGGGAGCTTTTCCCGCTTTGGGCTGAACTCCGTGCGGATCTCACCACAGAACAGAAACTTGCCGCCATCGATGAATGGGCTCTTGAGAAATGGCAAGCGAGATGGGAATCCTCGTCAAAGGGACGTGATACGTATGAGTTCTTCCCCAACATCCGTGAACGTCTTTCTAGAAAATGGGTTGAGCCAGACCACTGGACGAGCCAGTTCCTCACGGGACATGGTGACTTCAATGCGCGGCTCCACTTCTTTTCTCTGAAAGACTCTCCATTATGCACGTCTTGTGCCTCCAGTGCGGAGGAAACAAGAAACCATGTGCTGCTCCACTGTAGTTTCTACAACAGTGAGCGACGGTTGTTGGGAGGGCCAACGAACTTAGCAGCATTGACTCATCCAAAGCAAGCCTATAACCATTTTGCAAAGTTCGCAAAGAAGGTAATGGCTAAGAAACGTGGTTATAGTTGATCAGTCCTTTTGAAACTTGCCACCCAAGTAAACAGTAAGATCAGGTAGGGAACCAGATTAAGAACTACTCCCAGATGGTACGGGATTCCTCAGGTGGTCACCTCCGCGCGGTAACACACGGGCAACAGCTCTCTACGGTGAGACTGGCTAACGACCAAATACCTGCCGTACCTCCACAGGTCTGAGTTCGGTGGATGCTGCAGGGGCCGGCCTCTTGCATATTAGCGAAACCGCAACTTCTATGACTGATATAACCCTCGTCGAGGGTTTAGGTACAGTCATCATATAAAGAAACAGACCTGTGTCTGTAGTTCGATTTGCGGGAGAACGGCTGATCCGATGGAGCTGGTTCTTTCTTTGTTTTGTTCGTTATTTTTTGTAGACACCAAAATAAGGTTATGGACGATTTCGGCCGATGGGAAGGGGGAGTGGGGGACGAAAATGTACCAAAAACTAAGGTTTTTCGCATTTTTCTCGAAAACGGCTCTAACGATTTTGATTAAACTTTCAAATTATCTTCTACTAATCAATACCTAACTTTTCTTTTCCATACATATCTCCATGAAAATACGGTGAACGGAGATATGGGCCCCTGAAGCAAAAATAGGTTTTTTACACTTTTTGGCAAAACGGCTTCAGCGATTTTCACCAAACTCACAGGATGTTTTCAAATAGTTAATACCTACATATTGTTATGAATAAATGTTCCTGTGACGGTCCATTGAACAGAGATAAAAATCAAAATGTGTCAAAAATAACGTTTTTTCGAACATTTCCGTAAATTCCAGGGTAAATTTTTCACCAGATGTGATAAATCCTAATGGAGTGTCTTTTAGTTACCCATACTCACATTTCGTTTCCTATAATTATTTCTGTATATATATGTTGAACGGAGATATAAGCCAAGTTAACTCAGAAAAGGAGATTTGTCGAATATTAATTTATCGGTATTCCAATTTTCTCAAAAACGGCTCTAACGATTTCGATCAAACTTTCGGAGTACTTTCAGCTAACTAGTCCCTACATTTTGTTCTTCATAAATGTTCCTGTAAAAATGCGTTGAACGAAGATATAGCGCCCGCCTATGTAGGTGGTGTTCGAACTTAAAGGGGTGGCGGAAAGTAGTGTGTTGCTACGCACCAGATATTTTAAAATAAAATTTGATTTCCAATTTTGCTGGCTACCAGAAGAGAATTAGATGATCTCGGTTTTGTCTATTCTGATATCCTTATACCAACTCCTATCGAAAGTTAACGATACATATATCTAAAAACGTTAAAATTTAGGACTCGTTAGGACACCGTGACAGGTTTTTGTGAAAAACGTTTTCGGAAATTCGGTAAAACGCGTGAGAAAGAAGGGATACTTCCAAATTACCAAAAAAAGTTTCCCTGTAATAATTCCGTAAACTAATTTGATCATGAAATTCGACTAGTTTCCACTGATTAACATCTACGAGTACATCTTGTTATCTATAAAAATTTCTGTAAAAATGATTCAAGTAATGCGTCTTTGTAGCTTAACATCGAATTTACGTAGGGGCGAAGGAAGTTGTGTGATGCGTCGCTATAGCAGTGTATGAAAAATCGTTTGACAAATATGTACACTCTCAATCGTCTATTCTCTGTCGCGCCTGATGTTTCCGAAATCCTCCGAGCTTGTAAGACAATTCTGATCCACTTGAAGATTACTGGGCATCATAATCTTAAATCCTCCCTGAACCTCTTCTTGCAAACGTTTAGCTAATCCGTGAAATGTTTACCTACAAACTATTCAGTTAATTTCTGTTTCACTCATGAAATATTAATAAGTTAACCGAGTGTTGAGCGGAGTATTGAGTTGACGAGAAACTACTTGTAACTTATGGCAATATCGATGGAAGAGAGATTCGACGACTACAGCTTGCTGGCAAAACCAACCCAGCGGCGTTGGAAAGTTCTCAATGAGGTGTTTCCCCCTTAGAAACCTGTTGTGCGTATTCTGTCCTCAGAGCTCGCTGATATCGAATAGCAGGTTGAGAGCATGCGCCCAGTTTTCCGACGCTCCTGGCAGCCTTCAGCAATTCGCTCGGTCGCGACTGATGGTCAGTGCCGCTCAGAATGTCGTCCCTTCAGGATTACGCTTTCAGGTTAGTCGTCTGCCGGTTATAGTGTCACAAGTGTCACTTCATCCTCTTTCCTCGTCTTCATTTTTGCCTCTCGTTTGATTCTCGAGACTCGGAATTGAAATTCCAAATTACTATTATTCGCTTTCTTAGAGTGATTTGAATTTTGCGCGAATTGTGTTGTGCCGTGCGGGTTTTTTAAAATTACATTACCTAATTTTACTTGTCAACTTTCTGCAATGGAGCCTGAAAGAGAAACGACACAAAACAGGTAATCAATCATTTTTGCATGAGCGATTTTACCATAACAGTTGAGCGATATGTTTTATCAAATTTTACCGAACATTTTTCGCATTATTGATTTGTAAATACTGCTTTTCTGTCGCTGTATTTAGAATATCTGTTACCCATTCGATTGCGGTTGTAAAATATGGTGAGTATGATGGAGTTGGGTTTTACGGGGAACGCCCATGGAGCTGGCTTGATTTACCCGTTTAAATACTGTATGTACTGTCTGTTGCATCTCATAGTTTCAGTATGTTCGAACGAACCAGTAGGAATATTTGACTTTTTAGCGTTCAACGTATTTACACGTTCTGAGGGAAAGGAAAGGGTTTTAATCATTTATGTAATCAATCAACGACAAATTACTGATTGACAACAAGAGTGACATTTGAAGCGTGGAAGTAAAACGACATGACATACGGAACCTGTAGTGCTAAATAATTCAACGTTTTAGTTTAATTTTTCAGGAAATGTATTCCACATTCGTTTCGTAACGCATATACTTGGTCCCCTCCTCGTTTATCAACTCATCTAGAAATGTTATAGGTTACGTACTAATTGTACCATAAATGTTGACTTACGAACTCCTGTAAATAGCGTTAAAGTATTATAAATAAAATTAAGAATCTGAGGCTGTTTCCGTATGCTTCGTACAAGAATAATGAGCGATTCCGCCCTTATACTTTCCTTACCCTTTGAGTAGCGGAAATTACTGCGACCGTGTAAAAAAAAGTTGAGCCTTCTCCAGATCTTTACGTTTTGAGACCTATCGAATCAAAAAACCTCAATTTCTGTGTGTGTCTCGGAAATGCCAAAATGTACCAAAACCGAGGGTTCGCCGCACTATTCTCAAAAACGGCTCTAACGATGCGCAAACTTTCAAATCCTCATCCGCTAATTAATACTTGACTTTTCCTTTCTATAAATATCTCTGTAAAAATTCGGTGAACGGAAATAACGGCTATACAGCAAAACAGGGGTTTTTTCTTCACTTATTGTGACGAGTGTTTTCAACAAACGGGATTTCCACTAGTGAACGCTCACATATTGTTTTCCATAAATGTTCGATTGACACAGATAACCAGACGTGTGGAAAATCTTCGAATTTACGAGAGTTGCAGAAAGTTGTGTGTTGTTGCTCACAGATATTTACTTTTATTATCGCATAGAAGTAAAAAGTGAAGTAGGGTGACGACCTGAAATAATTTTATTGATGTTTTTTTGCCTAGTCTTTCAGACCCAATAGAATTGAAAAAAAATCTGGTGCGTTGCAACACACAACTTCCCTTAGCTCTACGTCAATTCACTTTGTACATGGCTAATTCTATTTAATCAATTCATTTATCACTCAGTTAAATTGAACTTGGTCAAACAACGCTTTACGGCAGCAGAAAGCGGTAGCGATTACAGTTCCGGAATTTATTGTGCTGCTCGTACTCATTGCAGGACCATTATTGAGCAATTGGTACACAGATAATTAATGAGGCTGTAAACCCGATTTTTTAAAAAAAGGATAGTAATTACTTTTGCAGAGTTATTGGGTAAAAACGTTCGGAACAGGTAGTAAGCGAAACGGCTGTGTTGAAATTCAGGAATTTCTGGAGTGAGCCCCATGTGTCTCATGAGCGTTTTTAAACACTCACCCTTTAGGTATTGAATTGGACTACAATACCTATTTTTTTACATTCTACAAGAATTCCAGCGGAGTATATAAGGAAAAAACTGCGCGAAAAACGCTTTTGGTCGAAAATTTTGATAATTTATTGTGCTGCTCTCGTCATTTTCCCACAGATCGGAATTTTAAGGTATAGTTGCCATACTGAGAGCTATCAATATAAAAAATTTAATCAAAATCGTTAGAGCCGTTTTTGAGGAAAAAAATTTGCTGTTTTGATCACTATGATAACTATAGTTAAATTTCGATAGATTTTGTTCATACCCTTATTTTGGCGTCCCATGGTAACTTGCGGGCGAGATATGAAGTTTGAGCTGATTCACAGACACACAGACCCAGATCTGAAGAAAATTCAAAAAAAAATTTTCAGCCGATTACATAACTTCCCTTCCTACTTCGTAGAGCCAAGGAAAGTAAAAACGCCATTTAAACTGGCAGGAGAAAAACAAATAAGAGTTCCTTAGCTTCGGCCGATTTTCCCTAATCGAATTCACAGATTCCGATCTCTAACACAGGGCTTAGACTCGTGTAACTGTGAGGTAAATATACGAAGAAGTGTCGAACAGCTCTTTCTCTGCCTTATACACGACTGAGGATAGCGAAAGTTCCGAAAACGAGTAAACAATTAGAGTTTGAGGTCGCCTTTTCAGGCAGGGCGAGGAGAGTTGTGCAGAAGCTTCGTGTTTAAGGCGACCTTCTCGAGAAGGCAATCGGAGTTCTAACAAATGTCCAGAAACAAGAACCCTCGTTTGAATCTAATTAGCGACGTTTATATTCGTAGTTTCTACATTCGTCCGTTAAAGACATTTGGCTAATTGTTTCTAGTTATAACGAATCAGTTGTTTTATCTTGGTCTCTAACCCCCCCCCCCCTCCCTCATACCACCACAATCGTAACTTTGGGATTTCCGTTTGGCGATCGCCGTAATGTATCATGTGTCAGGGTCCTTCCACATCTCTTCGAGGGCTTATTCAACAAACCTGCTGTTCCTGACCGGAGATTATGTTGTGCCCCATTTCTTGCAGTTTGTCGAGTCGAACCTTGCAGGCGGAGTATCTGGTCGACTTGACACTTTTGTGTAGGCAGTGATTCGTTTTCTAGTGTACTTGGGAACACCACGAATTGCTCTCTGGCAAGGCTGGCAACATTCACCGGACATTCTTGTAATTTTGAGTGTAGAGCGCGGTACCAGGTAGATGGAACTATGCTCCCTCTCCCCTCCCCACCTCTTGAACGTTTTCCTTACTAGTATACAAATATTCATAAATTACTCCCGGTCGCATAATTTACTTTCTACTCTACATGCGCTCATCATTCATATCAGCTGGTTGTGGTTGGTGGAAACCTCTAGCTAGCCTCGAACCCTATCTTTCAAAGGGGGGGGGGGGGAGCTTGCTGGGAGGTGTTTTCGTGGCAACGCCATTTAACACTATTTGTGACCCCCAATTAACGCGACAAACAACTCCCTTAGGAACAAACAGGGTGAAGGGTTGCCAGCTTGGCAACTTCCTTAGAGACGTTTTTTTTGTGGCCCTCAACTTCAGCCATTAAAGCTTTCCACTGGCCGTAGCGCAAAACATGCGATGGCTTCCGCAGACCTATCATTCCCTAGGAATGGAGCGAGGCCAAGCATTCGAACTTCAACGACATGAAATCTCAAGTTGAGGAAATCGTTACGAAAATTGAGATTCTCTTAAGACTTGTACTCCGATTCACCCGAATCAAATTAAAATACGTCCACCTCGATCGTCTTTGACGTGCTGTCAGCCACTAGACTGGCTGTAATGTATCCTTTTATTATCTTTTCAACTTCAATAGCTTAACGATTCTGCCTGGTTATACTATTCAGTCATTTCTTCAACTAGAAGATCTAAGTCAGGTGATAAGGGCTGATGACTTGAAGCTACAGGTGGGATGGAGAAGCAATGGCTGAAACGTACACTCTTAGCGCGTGGTTTATACCGTTATTTGTATTGAGGTTTCTGAGTGACAGCATAGTCATTTGGGATTCTTATCACACCGAAAAGCGAAAAGCAATTTCCTACCAGCGGTTTTACCTTCCTATACTTGTTCTTCCATCAATCTAGTGGCAGTTGGTTGTGTCTTGAAGCACTCCTCTTCGCTGACTTTCACACACACGTACACTTGTGTGTCCCGATTTGACTAGACTGAGTATTACTTAGTACACCTGGATTGGGAAGTGTAAACCATTTACCAAAAGTGAAAAGACCCGAATACAGTGAGAGCTTGTCCTGACTAGGTATTTGCACGCTGGGCTAGCACGTTTGGTATAAGCACTAATTGTTCCTCCTTGTCATCACTAGAAGCCTGTCCACGTTTTTCAGGAGTATTGATTCATGTTGTGGGCAGAGGGGGCCCTAATATTTTCTTTCCTACTCATCGAGTGGCTAGTCCTAAGATCTACTAATTTGCATTCTTATGCTACCATTTCATCCTCTCAGTTTCGGTCCAATTAGAGCGTCGATTATCCTATGAGTGTATCGTTATCTGTGTTATGAGTGTACAACCGGCGGGTGAGCAATCTCCACAAACCTCTGCGCACCATAACGCTCCTTTTCAACACATTCATTGCTAGGCTGCACAGGATGCGCTATAATACGTTCCCTCGATGACGTTCTCTTGTAGTGACGCCTTCGTGACTGTACGCCCCTAAAAGTAAACCACTTGGGTTTATTCTACTTCGTGAACTCCTGAAATTAGGAAACAAAAGAGCAACTGTCCCCCACAAACAGCTTTCCTTTAATCTGTCAATTTTGACGAATCGCTCGATGGACTAGCGCCCTCAGAAATATTGATGTAACCTTTTGAAGGCAAACGGGGGAAAATCACGCGAATCGAAACTGCAGTGTTTCGTGTCCGCCCCCCCCCCCCCACTCACCCCTTTCATTGCCGCATATGGCATTCCGGTTAATGTTATTGTAAGCTGTGAGCAATCGTCTCTAAATCTTTCAGAGCATTTTGTAAAAAGAACTTCTCGTGCCATCGAACTATGCTCCCATTTTGCCTGTTTACTATAAAGCTTTGAGGACGACTTGTGACGATGTAAGGGTTCAATGTCCTCGATTGAGTTCTCGCGTTAGACTTTTGCCTTGACTACCGTACCCCCCGAAAGTTGTGTGCAGTCCTTGAGAGTTTGTGAATAATCCACGCTTTTTGGGCTTGCCAGGTTATTCTGTTAAGAGGAAAAACTAAATTGCGTCCGATTTGGTCCTTATGTGGTGCC
Organism: Pachypeltis micranthus; assembly: GCA_020466155.1. Lineage (NCBI taxonomy): Eukaryota > Metazoa > Arthropoda > Insecta > Hemiptera > Miridae > Pachypeltis > Pachypeltis micranthus. Next base: position 64,143,995 of record CM035770.1, on the reverse strand, counting down.
TGGGGCTCCATGTAGCTCGTGAAACCTAGGAAGATCAACTATAATGTTGTACAGTTGAAACTGTATATCTATGAGGATGGCATAACTGTCAGACGGATCGTTGAGGTCTAAATTCAAGACTTCCTTGATGGTACGAGGGCCACTAGGTACAAGTGATTTACAAGGAAACTGAAAGTTGTAACTGGTGCTTTGTAGTGCCTGGTGTGAGCTTACAATTAACCAGTGGAAATTGAAAGAATATCCTTCCTAGTCACAAATCGCTGGATAGTCATCAGCTGATGACCGTTAAGTGTTAAGTGGTTTGATAATGAGCTCCCTCCGCCAATCGCTGAAGATTTAATTGTAGTAGGAACGCCCCACTGAACACTCCAAATTAGGAGAGCTCTGAAATCGACCGTAGACGCAATTCTCGTGAAGGGACGTCGTTGATTTGATTTTCTCCCACATCAGATAATCAATCAGGAGAGTGTCCTTCTCCTGACTGTGTAGTTCATCTATCGTTCGTGACACTAACAAATTCTCTCCTTTCCCCTCATAGTGCTTGTTTGGTGATGATGGCCAATGGCGAAATGGTCGTATTTAAATTAACCTAAGAACACCAACAGTTTGGAATCTTTCGGATCAGGCGGATGGCAACAAACGAGGCACAGAAGTTGCTTCATAGAAGCAACAGGGGTTGCGTACTTACGAACCTGTTTCGAATACTTCGGTTATTTGACAACTGTACCTGTACATGACTGCCAAACCTCAGGTTTAGGGAAGCTCGAACCTTCACGCGCAAACTGGTGCTTCTTCGGGCATCAATATTTTAAAATCGTGTCAGTAAACGTCCCGTGTTGAACTGTTGGCTACAAAACCGTGATTCAACGGTTTCCTATCCTTCGGTTGTCAAGACATAGTCGTCAAAGAACTGGCGGGTTAAGCGAAATTCGTGTGAAAACAGTGTGCCCGACGGTGTCCTCTATTCCAAGTGAAGTCATAGGACCTTTTACGTAGCCGTTGAGAAGATGAAATAGGTGAGGTCCTGGTATTAATGAAACAGCTGGACCTGTTCACAAAGGGTATACAATATCCCCCATGAACGCAGTAGGGGCAACTATCCCTTATCAAACCTAAATATGAACCAATCTCTTGCAAATATGTAACAGCCCTAGGGAGAGAGAGTCTAGAAATTGGAGTCGTGATTTTTACATTCCTTGGCTCTACGAAGTAGAAAAGAAAGTTATGAAATCGGCTGAAAAAAATATTTTGAGTTTTCTTCGGATCTTTACGTTTCAGACCCTACTGAGTCAGAAAAACACAATTTGGTAAAATGGTCTGGTGAACGATTTTTAGAGAAAACCACCGTACCAAATCAGCTCAAACTTGATATCTCGCCCGCAGGTTACCATGGGACGCCAAAATAAGGGTATGAGCAAAATCCACCGAAAGTTAACTATAGTTATCATAGTGATCAAAACACCAAATATTTTTTTTCTCAAAAACGGCTCCAACGATTTTGATTAAATTTTTTATATTGGTAGCTCTTAATAAGATAATTATAGCATAAAATTCCCATTCGTGGGAAAATGACGAGAGCAGCACAATAAATTATCAAAATTTTCGACGAAAAGCGTTTTTAGCGCGGTACATACATGGGGCTCACTCTAGAGATTCCTGAATTTCAACTACCGCCGTTTCGCTTAATACCAGTTCTAACAGTTATTACCCAATAACTCTGTAAAAGTGATTATTATCCCTCTTCAAAAAATTCGTGTACAGCCTCATTAATTTTCTGTGTACCAATTGCTCAATAATTGTCCTGGAATGTGTACGACCAGCACAATAAATTCCGGAACTGTAAGCGTTACCGCTTCCTGCTGCCGTAAAGCGTTGTTTGACCAAGTTCAAATTAACTGAGTGATAAATGAATTGATTAAATAGAATTAGCCATGTACAAAGTGAATTGTTGTAGAGCTAAGGAAAGTTGTGTGTTGCAACGCACCAGATATTTTCTTTCAAACTATTCTGGTTATTGAAAATTGATGAACCAAACAAAAAGCTGTGTCATCCTTCCGTCCCTCAGATTGGCCAGTCTTTTTAATTTTTAGATTAGCGTAGTTCACAGTACGCCAACGTCTTGATCTCGACTTGAAAAGAAGAGATACGGCATCTGCAAATGGAGGAGCATCGGGAGAATGGTTCTCCGACTTCAAATAAGAACGTCGTTTCGAGAACGATTATTTCGATTGGCCAGTGAGTGGCTTTTTGTTTCTTGTTGTGAGCCGCGATACCAGCGAAGGCTGTTCTGCCATAGCTGATCATTTGTTTCGATCTGTGTCGCCTTTGAAGGCCATTAGCGATAAATTGACTGCAAGAGGAAAATTATCGCTGTCCCTGACACTGAGCTCAATGCGGGCTCTGGCTGGCTTTAAATGCAGTGCTCAAAATGGCTGATTTCGACTTTGCAGACTGGGCCGTTTTCTACCTGGAACCTGGAGTTCTTGAAGTGAAACGGAATCTTTTCTCTGTAAATAGTGTGAGATAGGTGTATAAATACTCTCTCAAATATATATTAACTGAACACACAAATCACATATAATTGGTTGGTGTTGATTTGGTTTGATGAATTCAAGATTAGTTTGGCTGCACGCTAAACAAACACGATGTGACGACAGCCGCAACGTTCAACGGGATTCGACAACCGCCGTAAACCTTTGTTATTTTGTCATCAGAGTTTATTGGCTCGTCATCCCATTGTGGCTCTGGGCTCCTCCGTATCATCGGAACCAATTTAAAAACGAGGCGACGATATTCGTTCCTGAGCTCATATTTGTCAAGCTGTGGCGATTGTCAATTACTATTCGTTCGAAGCTGTCTGGTGCTTTCAAGGTCAATCACGTCGTTCTAGTGATCGTAATTTGATGGTTTTCACTTGTTGAGCATTTAGCCCATTCGTCCAATACTGCCGAGACTGTGGGAGCAAGACTGCCCTTCGATCTCTTTGTTGCGAACGTAGTCAGAACTCATAACGAGTTAGATATGTATTGCGATGCATCACCGCGACATGTGAATTCGATGATGGTGCATTTGCTCAACAGGTTTCTACTGAAAGATTTGTGGAAAATTATGTGTGGTTATTAGCCAGTAACCCACTATTTATGTGGGTTGTATTGTATCTCCGTTCAACGGATGGGTAAGACTTGAAGGGCACTGGGGAAGAATGACCCCGTCAGACGGAGTTAGAGAAAAATCAAATTCAAAGTTTCCCAACTAAAAACAATACCGCAGACTCATAAAAAAATACGCAAAAATCAGCATTTGATCAAATATGTTTATTAAAAATCGTATCAAGCAAAATAAGTTTTTTGATAAGATTTTCCACAATCATTAAATGGAATATTTTCAAATTTTGAAAATATTCTCAGGAATATACGGACTGATGTCACTTTTCCCCGGCATTAGGCGTCAATCGGTGGATTATCAACGTATTCGTCCTCACTTTCTTCTGGTTGGTAGATGTATGTCAAACGTCGGTAGAAGTCCTTAGCTTCTGGTTTTACAAGGAATGATATAAGCGCTTGTAAATCGTCCCACTTTGCTTTCTTGATAGGTATCTGACCTGTGTACAATTTGGTTAACATCACAGCGCTGTTTGACGTCCTCTTTCTTGATGTGGTTTTTGTGGACTTTTCGCAAATAGCGGAGATTGTTGGTACATACCTGTGAATGCTGCCTTGTGCAGAACCTTACTGGGATTTTCATTTCCGAATTTCAGTAGTCTGACCGGCCAGTTAGGGAAGGGGCATTTTGCAGCGTATAGTGGAGAATGAAAGGCAGTCCAATTTAGGAAATCAAAATTTTGTCCACAGTCGATTACTTGGAATGGGTTCGGTTGTACACGGCAGCTTTTGAATTCTTCCCTCCAGTCATCTGGCGTCTCTGTGTACGTTTTTTGATTAATAAGACTCATGTTCCAATCGCATTCAAGGTAGAAATGGCCACGTATCGGAAATATAACTTTCACTGTTTCGAATCGTTTCTCTTGCACAACCATATAGTGTAAAAATCGCATAACAGTGAAGTTCTTGTTTTGCCCAGAACATGAGTCACTAAAAATTGCCAGCTCCCTAACCTTGTGACGTACTTGGGGAATTGTCTCACAATTCCCGCGTACAGAACACTCGTGAAAGTCGTGTCTGGGCCCAAAAGAAAAGAATGAATCAAATACGCTCAATAATGCTCACTCGATCAAATAAATAAAATAATAACTCTCAAGAAGGTAATGGGAAATGAAATTATAAAGCAATTAAGACCCACTTGAATTTAATCGGCAAAACTCGAAATGAATGAAATGAAACGAACTCCTTTTAGAATGAAATAAATAACCTATGCTCGGATTGTATTAAATGACAATAAAGGGAAAATGGGGAAAATGAAACACAAAGCTCTGATCGCTTACCTTACTTCACACAATCAAAAGGGGAATTTAAACACTGACTTATAACAGGAATATTATTCGCTGACGAGCCGATAGCCGTTCTGATGTCGAAATGCGGCTCCGACGCTAATATAAACAGCAGCGGCCTGCACGGGTGGCAGTCAGTGTTGCCACTTCGCACAGTCCGCTGCCAAAACCATTACAACCTCCATTGGCAAAATGTGGCAAAAGAAGCGGTGCGTCATTGAACAAACGCCGTCAGCTCCTTTTCGAGCAATAGATTCGTCGTAAGTGTAGAATACGGCTTGCGAACTCTATAAAACATGGATGTTGAAGCTAATAAAATTCAATTGACGTTTATAATATACGTCGTTTGTGGTTATGTTAGGTGTTGGGACGGTTTTTATGGTAGTCCATTGTGATCGCTTCCAAGGTTCTGGATTTCATACAGCGTTTGCGATAGGATCTCTTCAGCCGATAGGAGCGCTCACTTCTCCTCAGATGAAGTTCTTTTTCTCGTAGCTTAATGTCGAGCTCTTTCTGTGCCTTCTCATTCACGGGACCATCCAAATTTGATTTCGATTTCTCAGTTAGAGAAAAAATGTCAGCCTTCAAAGTATCGCAGGTGCTGCATGTATCCTTGCGCGGATAACCAAATTAAATGTTTAAATTATTTTCAAATATGCAGCGGAACGATTCACACTGCATTTTATGATCGGGGTTTTGCTCAATATACATTCTGTGTAGCTTAGATATATTTGGTGTATCAGGTAAATATACTTTCCTCGAATCCTTCAATGAATAATGGGATTTACGGCCCTTCAGACTTTTGATGAAGTCAATCGACTTTCCCTTGGTCTCATCGCTCAGTTTATGTGGACGTAGTTCACGTTTTCCGCGTTTGTCGGTTGGCGATTTTCCATCAGAAACAAGGGAATCTCACACATACCTGACTCGTCGATCTGTAATTCCGTCTATTGATATGAAAGCCTTTATACAAACTGTTGGATCGCGGATTTTTTCATTCTCACTAATCCTGACTCGATAGCTGAATGAAGCTGAATTAATTCGTGCCTCATCTTCGTTCTTTCGTGGACGTCGACGCATGACTGGGAGAACAGTAATAAGACCAGCAAGGTAAGCATTTTGAGCATTGGTGTCCCCCAAATCGTTAAATTCTCGTATTATTCTTCGGCGTTCTGGCTCACAAATCGAGGTGAAACAGTGAAATCGTTTACACTGGCAGTCAGGCCCAAGTTCCTGAGTGGTAGCTCGCAAGGTTTTCATTACGTCTCTAACCCTACCTGTTTTTTTTGTTTTTTTTTTCGTTCCTCCGCTCGACGGTCCTATCTCTTCTTCACTGGACTCAGAAAAGTCACTTCATTGCACTGTAATACTGCACAATCGCTCACGTTTGAAAAACTGTTAAGCTTCCTGAAAAGAAATACAAACGTCGAAAACGAAAAATAATAAAATGAGTTTAAATTTGAAGTGTAGGAAGATTTGGAATTGAAGGATTGTTCGTTCAGAAAATAATAATCAATTGAAATTGAAGCGATCTATTTACATTAAAATCAAATGTATACGGACGTCCGGATAATAATATATTAGTGCCAAATGTTGATATAAAATAAGTCAATTAAAATTAGGAGATGTAAAATAAAGATGTCCGAATGTCCCAGAGATAGAAGAAAGTAAATTAGAACGAAGTACCGGATTGATGAGGAAAGTGTCTGAAGTCTTCTCTTCGACGACTCAGGAAATTCCGGGTTGAAGAGATTAATACTTGGGATAGTAAAATATCCTGAAACTTCAAACGCAAAGGAAAGAAGCGGGTGAACAAACGAGTCGGTGTAGATGCGGCGACCGAATGGGACGGCGAGCGGGTCGGTAGCGGGGATGTTGGCGATGCCTCGTCGGGGCTCACGTACGTACAAAGCGAAGAACGCTCCAGCCAACCCCGACCATTGGACTTATTCAGCGTCGTGTAAACAAACAGGAGAAAATTATGTACAATTCCCAAACACTTCCAGAGAAAGTAATATACTTGAGGTACGATACGTACGAACAACTAGCAAGAGAACACAAGATTGATAAGAAGATAAGAACGCGTTGGGCGATGCAATCGCCGGTCACTGTAGTTCACACAAACGAGAGAGGTTAAAAAAGGACTGAAGCCGTTTTTCCCATGGCGCGCTCGGACTCATGTCGTTCCCTAGCAGGGCGGATGTTCTTACGCTTATTTCTGTGGACTCACGTCTCTCTTGTCATTTTTCGATTCAGTCATATTATAGTACTTCCAAAATTCTACTCGATGGCACCTCAGACTCGTTTTGACGAAAAATTGGACTGAAGTCGTTTTTCCCCAGTGTCCTTCACTTGTCGACAACAAAATGAACGTTTAGGTGAATGGACAGTCGATTCGTTCAATGTCGGTCCTGCATTTTTTTTAAAACCTTTGAAAACGTTCACAAATCAGTTTTTAGGGGCATTTGGATGGTATTTCCCTTCAACTGATTGCCAGAGAAATATTTTTGTTGTTATTGACTAGCTTCAGATGTCCCAAGAATTTTTAACTTTTCAACTTTTCTGTTTCCGACCGTTAATAATAATTTCTTCAACAATTCGGTCCTTCCATGTTCAATGGCTACTTCCAGCACAACCCTATTCCACCCATTGTGCTGTGGGTACGGAAATATTTCAACAATCAACTCAAGCAGGGCGTACCAGACGTAACCAGCGGAGTTGAGCCGCCAGAACCGGATCAAACCTCTTGAAATAATCCCACGAGGGCAACCGCTCTAGCGACGCTATTTGAGGTAGCAATCGATCCGCCTTTCAATTAGAGGTTAAGAGGATGGGGATGTGAGCCAGTAGGAGAGGGATAGTTGAAAGCAAAGCGAAGCAAGAACACTAAGTCGAAGAAGGAGGAACAGATTAGTTTTGAAGCTAAAAGCGTTCCGTACGTCGACAACTCAAAATGGGGGTTCTAAAACGTTCTTCTGCTGTAAGAGTATAATTCACTTGTGTAAGTGGGGAGGGGGGAGGACTCTTGACTTTGTTCAGTGAAGTATCAGTATTTCCGTTTGGTATGCATCTAAGAGGGATGTCCATAAAATGAAGGACACTGCTGTGAAAAATAGGAAAAGTGGATGTATTCCATCCGAATTTACAGTCAAGTTCGATACAAGGGTCAGCCTGGCCACCACTATGACCAGGGTCTGCACTGCGGCTCGGTATAAGGAGCCGCTCCATACAGAAGTGGGATAAAAACTGCTTAATCCGTTCTTGGAAGATCTAATAACTTCATGCCTGTAGAAACAAGAAGTTCTAGTTTATCGAACCCGGAAACTTTGTTGAAGGAAATAATGACTGAAATCGAAAGTAGTCACGACGAGATGAAAACACTGCAATTAGGAACGAGGGCGCAGATGGAAGGGTTGGTTGATGTTATGGACAAACAGAATGGGCGGCTATAGACGAAGGAGTGCGATATCAGACAGATTCAAACTGATTTCCAGAACAAATTGAAAGCCTAAAAGAACAGATTAAACACCCTCTTCGCGAAGAAAGCCATGAAACTGATTGATGCTCCGACGTTTGATGGTAAATCAGGTTGGTCGAGTTCGCTGCTGCTGCTGCTGCTGTAGCTAATAGGTAGAGTAATGAAGAAAAGGCGGCAATGTTGATTGTTTCTCTTCGTAGCAACTCTTAGAGGATTTTCAATTTTCGATTGAGCTCTTGGCCCGATGCCAAGAATCAAGAATGAAGGAATGCAAAACCCAGGTGAATCTTTGCAGTGAGTTTGGTGGCGAAATATTTCGGTTGATGAAGAAAGATATGGCCGGCGATATATTCGTGGAGCAAATGAAGATTGCTAAACCGACTTCCTTAGGAGAAGCAGTGGCAAGGGCCTTAGGCCATCAGGAACACCACAAGTAAAAACAACATGCTTGAACTTCCAGTGTGCGGTATGATGTTAGCCCACCTCGAAAGGGCGTTAAAGTCCTGCCAAGATTACAGCTTTTGAGAGACTGGATTTGTGATCTCCCGAATGAGATGGCGGTATCAACCCCATTCAAGTGCGGCAAGGCTGGACATTTCAAAATGGGGGTAATGTTATGTTGAATCCAAACAATGGAAGTTGTGATGATGCAAGACGCGAGTAAGAACTGAAAAAGAGCCCTTCCATTCACTGGTCCCGTTGTCTTCTTCAATAGTTATGTCGGGGACCAATGACAGGCAGATGATTTGGGCACAAATGACTGCCACTTCCACGCGTTGGTGCCTTCCAATCGGGTTCGCCTGCGGCATAAATTGTGGCACCCCGTATTCCCAGTCATCCAGTTACTCTTGGGCGAGTACTGCAATGAGAAGCATCTCAACATCTACCCTGCATGTCTTGAAGCAACCTACGTCGATTGAGCACAAGGCGCATTGTATTCAATTGTTCATCAAGAACGAACAACGTTCGAACATAATGGCGGGCGAGAGAGTGGGTTGCAGCAGAAGTAAAGAAAAATTGAAGAGGAATAAAAAATTCCCATTGCATCTGAAGAATTTTCAAGTTTCCTTGAATAATCGTGATTCAAGCGCAGCTCGAGTCACGACAAGATTGAATGAGTGATGAACGTGTAGGGCCACTGGCAGCCATTTTCCGCCTCCCCCTCTGCTTCATCTTCCAACTTCAACTTCTGCGGTAGACGTTCCAGTGAGTGGTTTCTGTGATCCCATTTTGTAGTGAATACAGGTTTCAATCGTGACCGTAATAGTGCACTTAAGGGCTGGTCCAGACGCTCCATTTTCCACCACGACTTGCCTGCGCAGACCGAATCGTTGCAGACCAAGCGTTGCCTGGGGACTGGAAAACTGTGAGGTTTTAAGTCCGTCGGGAAGTCGCACAGTTGCAGCGATGTCTGAGCTGAGGACCTCTGAAATCCGTGGACATGGGAAAACTCCCGCCTTTTTAATAACCATTTTCGTTACCATATACGCCAGTGCCTGGTTCTTCTGATCCCGTCCAATCTTTTTTTCTTATCTCTTTTTTCTTACTCTCTCACCAGCCAGCAAAAATTGACCACAGGAGAACATCCTCCATGGCGATATCACACAAAACTGAGCGAAAAGTCTGTATCATCTGGACGCTACAAGTCGCTACGTTTTCATTCTGTCTTGTCCATCAATAAGTCTGCGCAAGCTCAAGTCGTGGTGGAAAACAGAGCGTCTGGACCGCTAAACTGCGCTTTTTCTGATGGAGAACATTTTGGGACTGCTTGTGTGAATCCACAGCTGTCTAGAATACAGAGTACGTCATATCCAATGACATGTCGGAAAGAGCTCGTCTTGTGGAAAGAGTGAGGGCAGATCAGTTGCTACTATCCAACCCATACATGAGGCGGTAGACGTCGCAGCTTCGACGCTTGGAGCACTTTCAAGTGCCCGGATGGTTAATGTACCTGTTTGGTGGATCCATCTTCTGTGGCTGGTGAGTTACTGTGGGCGAGCGCTTTCGATGTAAAGACGTCATCGTCTGGCTGTCAAGTCAGTTAGTTGGTCGTGGTCTGTACATAAGAAGAGAAAGGTGATGGCGTTGCTTCGAAGGGAGGGGGAAGGTCATAAACCTCCTGGAAAATCCGTTGCAAGTGAATGGAAGGGAATTGACCCAATCACTTTAACGTCATCTATATCTTAAGCATCGCTCCGAGCTTGTGGACTGAATATTGATGGAGTCCACTTAGTGAGGAAACCCCTCTTTCACTTTTTGTTCCTGTCTCCTACTCTCCCTTCATCATCCTTCCTTCACGTTTAAGTGTAAAGTTAAGCTCACTCTGTACATTATTTGGCAATAACATTCTTACTGATGATGCCCCAATCATTCAAATAAATTGAAATATAGCACATTATTAATACTCCGTTTTATTGCTTGCGATTGGTTTCCACTTTTCTTATGCGTGTGATTTAGTTCCCGTGCTCGTAATTCTGTGGTGTTCATGACCAATTTTTCCATGAAGAGCGTGTGTTAGGGTTATTACTGTATGCCCAGCGTCGTCTTAGTAGCATTCTGAATGTGAGCACTTGGGACTCAGCCGCTTTAATGAGAACTTGTAGAAGATCCTTGAGTTTGACGAACGGGGTAAAGCTAATGCAGAAATAAGACAAATAGTCCTCTTGACATTTGTTGCCACAGGTTTCTGTTGCTTCACTCCCAGGCATCACTCACAATGTTGGACATTGATTTTATAAGTAACTATGCAAATAGATCCTTTTCTGGCTCAGGGCTGTTGATTGGCTCAGAATCAAGATGAGACTTCTGCTACTTGCCAAGAATGCCACTATATTATCTCAATGAATCTGTCGAAAGACCTTTGAGTTGGTGCATTAACGCGAGTCTCTCGCTCTGTGCTGCTTGTGCGGTCCTCCTAGGCCATTCACCTTCTCAACTCCACTGCGTGACTTTTTTTCTTAAGAATTTCCTGTCTCTTTATCCCGTTTGACAAAGCCGCTCTAATGAGGCGGTGATTGGTTTTAGCGAGCGCTTTTCATGAAAAGACCCGCAACGTACTTGAAAGCAGTGAAATAACTGTTGCTCGAAATCGCATGTTGGACCTTGAAGTGGAAGCGCGGTTTCCTCGGCTAATTTTGTGGGTACCCGACGGCAGATGTTTCAACTCGGATTTTGCACGGAAGTTTCAACAACGTGCTTTGAGACTAGCGTCACGTCTAGCGCTCGTAGACTCCTCGAATCGACGACTGTCCCAATGTGCGTGTTGCGGCGCCGTGGGAAATGTCCTGTGAACATTGTGACGTGCGTCGTTTGTGAAAAAGCCGAGATTTACTCGAGTCAATAATTTCGTGTGAGGGCTCTCGTGATTTCCCGACCTTCAGCAATCTCTTCCCTCGTTCCATTGTAATTGGTTTTTGAAACGAGCGGGGCTCGTTGGCCAAATATCGCTCATCCTCTCGACGCTTGACGCTCGTCTGGCTTCTTTGACACCGCCTCAATTTGCACCCACGTAGTGAAGAGACAGGAACAAATCCGCTCAATTCCCTGATCCGTTTCTATCTAGACAACCCAACGATCTCGAACTACTAGTTTTCAGGAGTTGACAAGTTTTCCGGTCGTTTGACAAATTGATCACCCCACTACTCTGTGGTCGCTCACTGTCTCATCTTCAATAGACGACGTAACAAATGTGCGTTTCGTTGCGATTTAGGGCGGGGAGCGATTCACCCCTCGACCAATCCATCATTCAATGTCACGGCTCTGCTGGGCTTCTCTCTGGCAACCAGTATCCCAGATCCCTTGTACCCGTCCTTAGTATCCTGATGGCGTAAATCTAATAATGAGTTGCACATATACTATTTAGGATGTAAATTGATTCAACCTAGGACGGGTACAAGTTGACCCACTACCACTGAAACTGTTTTCTACACTTTTTAGTTTTTTTACTTTCCTTGCTCTACGAAGTAGAAAGGAAAGTTTTGTAATCGGCTGAAAAAAAAATTTTGAGTTCTCTTCAGATCTTTACGTTTCAGACCCCCCTGAGTCTGAAAAACACTATTTTGGAAAATGGTCTGTGTGTCTGTGAACGGTTTTTAGAGAGAACCACCGTACCAAATCCACTCAAACTTGTTATCCAGTCCGCAGGTTACCATGGGACACTAAAATAAGGGTATGAACAAAATCCACCGGAATTTAACTATAGTTATCATAGTGATCAAAACACCAAATTTTTTTTCTCGAAAACGGCTCTAACGATTTTGATTAAAGTTTTTATATTGATAGCTCCCAATATAAGTACTATACCATAAAATTCCCGTTTGTGGGAAAATGACGAGAGCAGCACAATAAATTACCAAAACTATCGACGAAATCGACTTTAGCGCGGTTTTTAGAGAAAACGACCGTACCAAATCAGCTGAAACTTGATGTCTAACCTACAGATTACCATGGGACGCCAAATTAAGGGTATGGGCAAAATTCACCGAAAGTTAACTATAGTTATTATAGTGATATAGTGATCAAAACACCAACTATTATTTTTCTCAAAAACGGCTCTAACGATTTTGATTAAATTTTTTATATTGGTAGCTCGCAATATGGCAACTATACCATAAAATTCCCATTCGTGGGAAAATGACGAGAGCAGCACAATAAATTATCAAATTTGTCGACGAAAAGCGTTTTTAGCGCGGCTTTTTCCTTATAAATTCCGCTGGAATGTTACTAGAATGTTTAACAAAATTGGTATTGTAGTCCATTTCAATACCTATAGGGTGAGTGTTGGAAAACACTCATGAGAAACATAGGGGTCACTCCAGAAATTCCTGAATTTCAACTACCGCCATTTCGCTCACTACCAGTTCTCAATGTTTTTACCCAATAACTCTGCAAAAGTAATTACTGTCCTCTTCAAAAATTTAATTTTTACAGCCCCATTAATTCTCTGTGTACCAATTGGTCAATAATGGTCCTGGAATGAGTATGAGCAGCACAATAAATTCCGGAACTGTAAGCGCTACCGCTTCCTGCTGCTGTGAAGCGTTGTTTGACCAAGTTCAAATTAACTGAGTGATAAATGAATTGATTAAATAGAATTAGCCATGTGGAAAGTGAATTGACGTAGAGCTAAGGAAAGTTGTGTGTTGCAACGCACCAGATATTTTCATATTTCATTTATTGTTTGAGGCCGTTTCATACAGCGACGCACTCATACCTCATTGTAAAGTTATGAATTACAGTAATTGATGTTTCCATAATGGTTGTAAAATAAAATTATGCATTACGGTTCATCGAGATTGGTTGTGAAGTCAAAAATGTAGAGTGTGGCGAGGATGGCTGAGTCATGCGTTGGTGGTTGTTGATTGTGGGAGGGAGGATCAGGTTTTTGGAGACAAGTTTTGTAGATACTCAGATGGGAATGCCATTTGGAGATCCGTGTGTGTTGTTGAATTTCTCACTAACGGCGGGGACTGGACAATGTATTTCAGTAAAATATCGTTTTGTTGTTTTTGAAGATGCTTGAATTAGCTGTCCGAGTGGGTGAGCCCCAAACCGGAAGTACATACGCTCATATTTGGCGTATAAGGAATTAGGATCCTATTTGTCATTGAGGTATCAGAATTGTTCCGATTCGGAGCTAGCTGCCGAGTTCTAATCCGGCGACGCTTAATGAGTTCAGTTCGTGGAAAGTTAGGTGACGATCTAAGTGACACTGATATTTGACAGGTGTGGAGATAGGAAGGACGATGTTATTGTAAATGAGAGGATCCACCTGGAACTTCCTAAGATATGTGAAGGCGATAGGTAGGGTAGGTAGGTTTATCTTAAGGCGCCACTTAGCGCATCACAGGCTCAATTTCTCTGTATAGCCTTGTAATATTTGGGTAACCTCCAACGGCTCCTTTCGCTGGGACAGCGAAGGCGAGGTCATCAGCATAAATTCCCGCAAAATCAGATTCATTTGAGGGGGGGACATCGCTGCAAAAATCGGTCACGTTTGCCGATGAAGTTCCACTGAGGTGTGATCGTTGCTAGTTGAAAACTGGATTCACGCTGTTGAAATCTGTTTTTTCGCGTTCGCAGTATTTCAATTTTATACGAAAATTGCGCGGGAAACGCGTTTTATGCGAAAGCTGTTTGACACTTTCGGGTTGTTCGGTACATACGTTAGGGAACACGTGAGTAAACCCTTTTTCTTCCTCTCGTGAGCAACGAACTCTTCCCACCCGACACTCCACGCCTCACGTCTCAGGTGTTGTAAATATCAGGATGGCGAACCAACAGTGAGTATATTTGAACACTGATAACTAACACGTGAAGATTTAATCAGAAACCAAAGAAAAGTAATGACCTCATGAAATGTTCAATTATGACGCCAGTGAAAACACTTCAATTCGTAATTAGATTCATTTTATTATTTTCAATTGGCAAAAAGGTTCTTTTACTTCGAAAATGCGATAAACTTTGACGTTAAAAAAGTAATTCGCTGTTTCTATCCGAAGGAGAGGGGATTTTCGCTTGGCCATTTCTCGCCCATCTCGACCTTGCAGCCTCTAGCCTTCAGGTTTCAATTACGTTCGATTTCCTCGTTCCCGATCGTTGTACCAAGAGCACTCTCCAGCACGAGTGATACTTGGAAACGTGTACTCCCCTCCCTCCTCCTCATCAGATCTGCTGCACTACATTTGGCGTGCGGTAGTATTTCGGAATGTTGACATTTCTACTTTCCTTGACTCTACAAAATAGAAAGAAAAGTTATGTAATCGGCAGAAAAAAAATTTTGAGTTTTCTTCGGATCTTTACGTTTCAGACCCTACTGAGTCAGAAAAACACTATTTGGTAAAATGGCCTGTGTGTATGTGTGTCTGTGAACGATTTTTAGAGAAAACGACCGTACCAAATCAGCTCAAACTTGACATCTAGCCCGCAGGTTACTATGGGACGCCACAATAAGGGTATGAGCAAAATCCACCGAAAGTTAATTAAATAAAAACCAAATTTTTTTCCCCAAAAACGGCTGTAACGATTTTAATTAAATTTTGTTGTATTAATAGCTAGTAATAAGACAATTATACCATAAAATTCCCATTTGTAGGAAAATGGCGAGAGCAGCACAATAAATTACCAAAAAAAAAGACTTTATTACTTTCCTTGGCTCTACAAAGTAGAAAGGAAAGTTATGTTTTTCTTATTAACTCCGCTGAAATGTCCCTATAATGTTTTAAAAATATCTGGTGCGTTGCAACACACAACTTTCCTTAGCTCTACAACAATTCA
Source organism: Pachypeltis micranthus (assembly GCA_020466155.1). NCBI lineage: Eukaryota > Metazoa > Arthropoda > Insecta > Hemiptera > Miridae > Pachypeltis > Pachypeltis micranthus. The sequence continues at coordinate 64,128,795 of CM035770.1, read as the reverse complement.
CTTTGTACATGGCTAATTCTACTTACTCAATTCATTTATCACTCAGTTCCTTTGAACTTGGTCATCAACACTTCACAAGAGCAGGAAGCTGTAGCGCTTACAGTTCCGGAATTTATTGTGCTGCTCATACTCATTATAGGACCATTATTGAGCAATTGGTACACAGAAAATTAATGAGGCTGTACACGAATGTTTTGAAGAGGGATAATAATCACTTTTGCAGAGTTAATGGGTAATAACTGTTAGAACTGGCAGTAAGCGAAACGGCGGTAGTAGAAATTCAGGAATTTCTGGAGTGAGCCCCATGTACCTCATGAGCGTTTTTAAACACTCACACTTAAGGTATTGGATCGGACTACAATACCAATTTTCTTTAACTTTCTACCAACATCCCAGCGGAGTTATAAGGAAAAAACGGCGCTAAAAACGCTTTTCGTCGAAAATTTTGATTATTTATTGTGCCGCTCTCGTCATTTTCCCACAAATGGGAATTTTATGGTGTAATTGCCATCTTGGGAGCTATCAGTATAAAAAATTTAATCAAAATCGTAACAGCCGTTTTTGAGAAAAAAATTTTGTGTTTTGATCACTATGATGACTATAGTTAACTTTCGGTGGATTTTGCTCATACCTTTATTTTGTCGTCTCATAGAAACCTGCGGGCTAGATATCAAGTTTGAGGGGATTTGGTACGGCCGTATTCTCTAAAAACCACTCTAAAATCGATTACGTCGAAAGTTTTGGCAATTTATTGTGTTGCTCTCGTCATTTTCTCATAAATGGGAATTTTATGGTATAGTTGCCATATTGGGAGCTATCAATATAGAAAGTTTAATCAAAATCGTTCGAGCCGTTTTTGGGAAAAAAAATATTTGGTGTTTTGATCACTATGATAACTATAGTTAAATTTCGGTGGATTTTGTTCATACCCTTATTTTGGCGTCCCATGATGACCTGCGGGCGAGATATGAAGTTTAAGTGGATTTGGTACGGTGGTTCTCTCTAAAAATCGTTCACACACACAGACCATTTTCCCAAATAGTCTTTTTCGGACTCAGGAGGGTATGAAACGTAAAGATCTGAAGAGAACTCAAAATTTTAATTTTCTCAAAATCACCTATAAGGTGATTGTTTACAAACGCTCATGAGATACATGGGGCTCACTCCAGAAATTCCGGGATTGCAACTACCGCCGTTTCGCTTACCTCTACAAAAGTAATTACTATCCTTATTAAAAAAAAATTGTGCTTACAGCCTCATTAATTCTCTGTGTACCAATTGCTGTATAATGGTCCGGGAATGAGTACGAGCAGCACGATTAATTTCGGAACTGTAAGCGCAACAGATTTCTGCCGCCGTGAAGTGTTGTTTGACCAAGTTCAAATGAACTGAGTGATAAATGAATCGAGTACGCAGAAAAAAAACCATTTTCAAAGTGAATTGGCGTAGAGCTAAGGAAAGTTGTGTGTTGCAACGCACCAGATATTTTAATTTTGACTCGTCTTCTGTCTTGGCTATCGATCAAGGTTATTGTCGCTTAATCCTGGCGTTCTATGATACGCAATGTTCCGTATGACTTCAACTTATTTTACCCGAATTTATATCATTCTGAAATATGTGTTGGTTTCTCAACGTTCTTCTTCTTCTTGTTTTCACTTGGAATTGATGGACACAGACTCGTTACTACACATTGTTAGGTACCAACTTCCTCCGTTGTTTACGTAGTGATCCTAAAAGTACGTTCTCATTCCCTTGTCTCTCTTTGATGTGTGAGCTGCTTCTATGTAGTGCAGACACCAGCTTTTCTTTTGACACTGTTTACTTTGGCACACGGGGAGAATTTTCCGAGGTTCCTAGTCTTTTTCCTAACGTTCTCATGTCGACGCACTTTGCGTAACGTGCTGTATTGACCAAAATGTAATATCTGAACAGAATATGGCTACAGTTGAAGGTCTGAGCACAAAACCAGGACTAAACGTTGTTATGTCAAAACATTTGTTATTAGCCATAATAAATGTTGAGGGATCGTGTTGCATTCCTGCGTACTTAGGTTCAATCCTCCATCAATGATATTGTAGAGCATAGTTTATTGCTACGGTGCTCACAGGCTACGGTTTTCAGGAAACCATTCATGACCGTTGCTGGCTAACCTTCTTCGCCAGACAGTGACAATGCATAGTTTGTGTAAGGAACTTGTGTTCGTTACTAAATCTTTGAAGAAGAGGTTATTTGGAAGAAACCAGACGGCACCCCAGTTAGCCCACGTACTAGTTTCTGAGGCAGGAAACTCTTTGACGGCCCCCAGCCCACGTACTAAGAGTATAAGGAAAAATATCAGACGGCCCCTAGCTTTTCAGCTAGCCCATGTATTAGGTAAATGAAGAAAGTCTAAACGTACCTCGACTACAATTTCTTTCAAGGGTGAGAAGAGTAAAAGGCAATAGATGTTGACTTGAGGTTTACCCACGCCAGACTGACTCAGAGAGGGGTTTTTTTTTTATTTTTTCCGGACGCTTCTGGGGAGGGGAAATCTTCAAAAGACACCCAAGAAGGTAGTGTCGCATTTTTACCGACTAAAACCCCTGCCCCGCGGTTGCCAACCCGGAGGTTCTAAACCAGAAGGATGGGAGGCTGGCCTGCAGATGCTGAGAGGGCTTGAAGGGCCGTTTATATAAGGGTCCCTCACCCCCTCTCGCCTGTGAAGGGTCGCCATCCCTTCCTACCTCCGTCTGGTGCCTAGCTCTTGTATTTCAATTATAGACCATGTACATGTGATGGTGGGTCGCCACAGTTTGCTTCTTTCCCATCGGAACCTGTATGAACCAAAATGTGATCTGCCACTTGAATTTGAGGAATTCGAGAGTTCAGCTTCATTCTCATCCGACTTTCTGATTGGTTCCTTCTGAGTACGGTGATTCGGTTAGCATGTGTTTGAGCACATCTTAGAATTCATTTAAAAGGCAGGAAAAATGGGAACTTCGCCGAAGGCCATGAATTGAAGAGAGCGTCCATTGCTAGATGAATGCGATATATTTTGATGGTTGCTGCTCCCAAACAGCTGTCCCACCACGCAATGAATTATCAAACATTTCGAACAAATCCCGATCACATAACACCATCTCTCAAAAATATCGTGCTGGCAGTCCAGTGTTCCGCTTGTACGACAAATATTTAACGATTTCATTTAGTCTGAGGTGATTAGGATTAGCGTTCTGCTGTATGATTGGCTGAGTTTATTCCCAGAGATCACCCTGTAACTTCAAAGCAATAAACGCGAATCACGTTGACACTCCTACCTATGCGGAATACTCAAGAAAGGTCCTAACGTGATTAGGAGCCCTGCAATTAATTCCGGAACGCTAACTTCTACCAGTTTCTCGCTAAACTAACGAAAAATATCGGATTAGAAGCTAGAGCGTAAAATAAAGCGTTATAACTCCCTATCCGTAAGGATCCACCCTACTACTCCCAAAACCTGTTCTTTATAGTTCAAGGTCCTCGTACACAGGCTCAGGGAAAAGTGATAGAACTGTGAGTGGAGGAGGCTTTGCAAAGTTCAAGGTTTTGGCATTGCAAAATAGAGAGAGCTTAAATTCTGCGAGAATTCAAATATTACGTCTCGTTTTCAAACAATATCTACGGTTTAATGTGTAGAAACTTTAGTTGAGAATCGTTTGAAGAGGAAGTTTAAGATTTAAGCGATAAAGAGAGGTTTCAAGGGAGAGCTGACTGCAATCTGCTGCATCCTTTTCATGGATTGGTCGACGCTTAATTGGGACTCGCTGTACGGGCTCAAATTGTTGATACTTAGTCACACCTTGATATGCAGGACATACTAACGGTTGTTGGTCGTGGAAACCACAAATATGACTCAAAACATTGGGTTCGTGTTTTTGCGGTCCAGTATTCAAACAAAAACTTGACAGTTGTTTCAAAATGTTAAAGAAACGTCAGTTTTGTGTAACGGACGTTTTTCTCTCTCAGAAGAAAATGTTTTCTGCTCAAGGAAAAACTCTCGAAGAGAAGAACAAACAACAACTCCCGATGGAACCACCAGCATCTGTATCGTATTACTCGCCAGGTCCCAGTTTCCCGGCTGTTGCTCTGATTCATTCAAGTGCACTAGGGGATTCCCCATCCCCACCCTGTTGCTTGGACCGTGGAGCTGGCGGTCCTTTGGCTTTCGGATGATGGGAGGCGAAGCGTGAGGGGCTGAGATCGATAGGACGTCCCTCCTCCTTCCAAGCAGATTGGATATGGGCGTTTAGCTACGTTGGAGATTTATTTGTTCGGGGAATAATATATTGAAGATGCCAGGCACGACAACTATAATTAAATGGTGACCTTATTTGATATCCGAAGCAACTGTAATATAACGGATGCGTCCTTGTTACTTCCACCTGCTACAACTCTTGTCGAAGGCAAAGACGCTACGTTACCCAAACTTTATCGTCTTTAGGTGGAGAGCATCACAACTTTCTTGGCTCCCTTGGGATAATGAAATAAGATAAGTCTAGCTGCGAAAATTCCTTGCAGCTCTCAACCACTCAATATTCCATAGAAGCAATAATTTGGTACCTAACTATCACGACTGATATATGTTGTGGCCGTATTTCTCCGCCTGTTAAGACATTATAAAGGAGGGGCAGTTGCCAGATGAAGTTGGTAATGGCAATTGCTCATGAAATTTAAGCGCTGGAGAATTAATCTTTATCAGGCGTCAGTCCCACCTTTAATTAACCCTAATGGGCAAAATACACCAGGAGAGGAGTAGGAGCGCATACATCTCACTCGCTGGCAGGATTACTGGATACATTTGTCAATTCCCCTTCCCTATCTCTACCACGCACTCGCCTTCACACCTCAACATGACACAGCAAAACTCTCATCTTTCCTCGCGCTGCCTCATGAGTTTTCTTTCTTTCTGGGGCCCCCTTGCTGTGCTCCAAGTCGAGAAATGATACTTGTCCTTCTACGTTCTTCTCAGGACCAGCTTTCTGATGGAATGCCTGCGTTTGGAAAGGAGGAAGTAAAACTTTAAAGGTCTGATGAACCCAAAACTACCATCTCAAATACGTAGCCTGATTTTCACAACGCGAGGTTCTTCACTATTATTGATAAGGTCGTGGAATGGACCCTTCGCATCCAGCGGTAGAAAGGGCTTGTATACAACTCCTCGCTTTTAGTTTCTGTTATCCGCTTCAAATTCACGTCACTGATGCTTTTCATCTGGCTTCCCCAACATTGCCTTCATTGTTTATTCAATTCAGCGCTAGATTCTCGTACTTCTACGTTATCGATGTTGTATAACTTTCAAGGAACTACTGGAAGTCTTAGTCTGATTAAGTCTTAATGCCGTGTTTTAGACATTTTATGGGTTTTCTGAAATATCCTTCCACTAATCGATTTACCTCCATCACACACACACATTCGTCTCTCAGGTCTCACTATAGACAGTCATCTCTCAGGTCTCGGGATAGACGCTCATTGCACAGCTTTGGCTCCTAACTCGCTCTCTTCTCTTCTTCCCCGTGTCACCAGTTCACGTATTCAGATCCCCCATCATGTCCCTCTTATATACTCACACTCTAACTCATATCACTACATACACATACATATACATACGCCGAGAGAAGTTTACATACCAAATTATGGTCTCCGGCGTGTTATTAATTCGTTGCCTACCTAATCACTAACAACATCATTTTATTTGGGCTTTGCGGAAGGGATCGAGCGTTAATCAGAATCGGTTCGCGGGGGCCACATCCAGAATATGAGCAGCCGAGATCTGAATGAATTCTCATCAATCAGAAGATATGTTATTCTAATATGCTTCACTCACAGACGAGATTATTGAATTGCATGAGCTGATCTTGAATAGCCTCTTCAAGCAGAGAAGCTACATAAACTCGAAAATGTAACGGAGAAGCGTCACGAAATATTTAACCCGAGTTGCAAGCCACAGCCCCTGTGGCCTAATGGATAAAGCATCAGTCTCCTAACCCGGGGATTATTGGTTCGAGTCTCACCAGGGTTACGATTATTTTTTTGACGCTTCATGTCTTTACTTTGCTACATAAACTCGAAAATGTAACGCGGGAGATGTAACGGAGAAGCGCCACGAAATTTGTTTTGGGTTAAGTGCATGGTAACGTCTGTTACAAAATCTAACGCTTGGTAACATCACATAATAACCTCAGTGACTAAGTGATGATGTCAATTGCAATTGACGCGGCCATTATATCGAAACCATCAACGAGCACAATCAAACGTAGTTATCATTGCATTTAAAAAAACCCTGCAAATTATTACACAATGGTTTATTATTTTCATGAACAGCTTGACCTAGTGTTATTGCTCCGAGACCCATCCCATTCAATTCAGCATCGAATACTAGTAAACCATACGAAACATGACCTGTCTACAATGGAACTACAGAAACTAAATATTCCCCCAGTGCCAGGCGCCTGTAAACGTATGTAGGGTATTTATGATCCGATGGAGGGGTGTGCGGAGGAATTCTCATCAATCAGAAGATATGTCCTTCAAGCAGAGAAGCATAATTTTTTGACACTTCATGTCTTTACTTTGCTACATAAACTCGAAAATGTAACGCGGGATATATAACGGAGACGCGTCACGAAATATTTAACCCGAGTTGCAAGCCACTGCCCCTGTGGCCTAATTGATAAGGCATTGGTCTCCTAACCCGGGGATTATTGGTTCGAGTCCCACCAGGGTTACGATTATTTTTTTGACATTTCATGTCTTTACTTTGCTACATAAACTCGAAAATGTAACGCGGAATATGTAACGGAGAAGCGTCACGAAATATTTGTTTTGGGTTAAGTGCATGGTAACGTCTGTTACAAAATCTAACGCTTGGTAACATCACACTTTTAATAACCTCAGTGACCAATGATGTCAATTGCAATTGAGGCGGCCGTTATATCGAAACCATCAACGAGCACAGTCAAACGTAGTTATCATTGCATAAAAACAAAAATAAAAGACATAAAATGTCCTTCGTGGTTGCGTACTTGTACGAAAACTGTACCCACGGTTTGAGTCGTGTGTTTAATTGACGTTTTGATCTAGTTCACTATATTGATCTGCAGGAAATATATGACGTATGAGCATATATGGTTCAGCCCTTCTTCTATCGCGTTGACAAACACACCAACCATTTTCCCAAATAGCGTTCTTCGGGTTCAGAAGATTTTGAAACGTACAACGAAAAAAATAAATAAACAGTATCTAACCCAATCAGCACAAAACTCTACATCAGGGAACATACTTAAATGGAAATGAATCAAAACTTCGTGACTTGGTTTTGAAATTAGAGCTCATTCCAACTGCATACCATATGATGGTCTAAGAATTGGATGAAACGACGTTGAATAATCTGCCGTTTGAAATATCCCTAATGAGGGAACGTAAATGGCAGGTTCTGGGGAAGCACATTTTCAACAAAAATAATTTGAACTTGGTCAAATAACGCTTTACGGCAGCAGGAAGCAGTAGCGCTTACAGTTCCAGATTTCATTGTGCTGCTCGTACTCATTGCAGGACCCATATTGAGCAATCGGTACACAGATAATTAATGAGGCTGTAAACACGATTTTTTTGAAGAAGGATAGTAATTACTTTTGCAGAGTTATTGGGTAAACACCTTTGGAACTGGTAGTAAGCGAAACGGGCGTAGTTGAAATTCAGGAATTTCTGGAGTGAGCCCCATGTATCTCATGAGCGTTTTTAAACACCCACCCTTTAGGTATTGGATTGGACTACAATACCAATTTTTTTTAGCATTCTACTAACATTCCAGCGGACTTTATAAGGAAAAAACTGCGCTAAAAACGCTTTTCGTCGAAAGTTTTGGTAATTTATTGTGCTGCTCTCGCCATTTTCCCACAAATGGGAATTTTATGGTATAGTTGCCTTATTCAGAACTATCAATATAAAAAATTTAATCAAAATCGTTAGAGCCGTTTTTGAGAAAAAAAAAATTTGGTGTTTTGATCACTATGATAACTATAGTTAAATTTCGGTGGATTTTGTTCATACCCTTATTTTGGCGTTCCATGGTGACCTGCGGGCAAGATATGAAGTTTGAGGTGATTTGGTACGGTGGTTTTCTCTAAAAATCGTTCACAGACACACATACACACACAGACCATTTTCCCAAATAGTGTTTTTCGGACTCGGGAGGGTCTGAAACGTAAAGATCTGAAGAAAACTCAAAATTTTTTTTTCTGCCGATTACATAACTTTCCTTTCTACTTCGTAGAGCAAGGAAAGTAAAAATCTCATCTGGCTCTTCTGAAATTTTAGTTTCGAGAGCTTCAAGTGTTGATAGATCGCACATCGAAAGTTTTCAAAATTTTCAGGTTAACTTCAACAAAATTGCTAAAATCACAACAATTTATTCGCATTTTCGAAAAAATATGCCAAACGTTACCGAATCTAATGAAAACTCAAGTATCTCAAAAGTGACGAAATGCCGGTGCTTTATTCAAGACGATACCTAATGTTTCATTGGATATTTTGGAAGTGTTCCATCATTCTCAACACGCATTTCATTTGAAATTACGTTGCATCCAAGACTGAGAACTGCTCATAATCCCCGGGGAACACTAAGTACAAGGTTGTACAAGAACACTAGTATATTTACTGAGGGTGAGTTCTCCGTGTGATTGGTTTTCGGATTAGGGCTTCTGAGAGCACACCCAGCACAATATTTGGGGGACATTTTTCCTATGGTTTTTTTTTCTTCATTTATTACTGTCCACTTGATACTAAAGCGAAAAAGAGTTCCTCCTTTTCATTGTTCTCAACAGTTATCATAGAAACTTGGATCTCCCCCCTCCCCTCGCCACCTATCCCAATATGAGTCTTACTGCGACTTTGACTAAATTTTGGATGTGCGCTGCTTAACCACCCCGCCGTAATATCGAATTTTTAGGCTCAATGGCGCATAGAAGGTGGTGACATAACTAGGGGCAACTCAACAAATTTCGGCACCTTAAGCACCACAAGTTTTCTTCAAGTTCTATTGAAATTGACCGTCATTGCGACTGGCGCTTTTTATTTTCCTCGACCTAAACGGTAAGGAAAGTATCTTTCGTCGGATCTTAACGTTGTGAGTCATCAGCACTTAATCAGCGTGCGTCAGTTATGATTGAAAACGTTGGAACCGATTGAGCTCGTACTTTCTTTGTTTTGTTCTCGCCGTTGTCTTTTCCAAGTTTGATTAGACTTACAGCATACGGTGGTTTTTACGACTAATCCTTAGCTTTTGTCCTCTATATCACTGAGAACTGTCTGGTAATGTCGGGACGATACAAAACTCAGAGAATTGTTTCCTTCGTGTTTTAGTGGTGTATTGGTTCAAACATGCGGGATTTGGGATTTATATTGTTCTCAGTAATTTTGATTTTTGACGATTTTTGAACGAAGTTACAATCCAAAAATTTGGTTTAGATTTCTTTGTTTGACTTTTCCTTCATGTACAGTGGTAGTGGTTGTAACCAATCTACACCATTTCGTTTCTCATAACGTTTTCAATAACCTGCCCTTCAAAAGTTTCTTAAAAACTGATCTTGCGATTTTGAATAAACTGGCAGTAGTGTTCACTTGCTGTCACCATTCGGCTGTTCGACACGGGATTTCGTGCGGTGTGGCGCACCCGCTATTTATGGTAACGATTTGGATAGATCATTTAGTATCTGTTTCTCGTACTTCATAGCGTACTGAAAACATGAGAATCATTGCGTTCTTTTTTTCGCGCTACTAACGATTTTCTTTTCGAACCTATACTGCTATAAGTCTGTTTTCGTGTTACGTTAGTCATCTTCGTTATCCAGGCACTGGTATCGTGGACGTGACGTTCGAACGTTCGGGAGGTCGGCGAAAGTTAGATTTCATTGTCCTCGCAACCCAATCACTAATGACCCGCTTCGTATTTTTTCTTTTGTGCTTTACTTTACGAGATCTCGTCTCATCAGTCTTTTGTCACACCCTTATGACTGGATGAGCCTAAGGCTCGGCTCAAATGCAACCGAAAACGGCTGGAGTGATTCAACTCCGATTTTATATCCAGCCCTCGGATTAACATGGGGGTGCCAAAATAATCAAGCCAAATCGGTTTAAAAGTAACTACAATTATCATTGTGATCAAACCCCACAAGGTACAAAAAGCACAACCGTAATATACAATTTTGATTCGTGGTTCAAGGAGAGCAGCGCAATAAGTTATCAAAAATGTGGGCCAAAATCGATTTTAGTTGTTGATGAATTATAAATTCAAATTATGTATTGCTAAAGTCCTCAGAGAAATCGTCTTAGGTGTTCAATAAGTTACCCACACAATGTTAATTGAGTCACAGTTATAAAATAATTGGGGACAACGCATGAAATCCTGCTATTGTAGTAATATTCTTTCAACTATCAAGGAGAAAGTTCCTAAAAAATCTGTTTCATAAATTTTCACTCAACGAAATCCCTGATATAAATAGGAACGGCCCTATAATTCTGAATTGAACCACGTGTTTTTGTGTAGAACGATGAGCTATTTTCTATGCAGTTTATATAACGTGAATGAAAAATATGTTAGACTAGTCGGAAGAGCGATATAAATCGTTCAGTGCACGTGGGGCGGATGAAAATTGTATGATGCGTCGCAGCATTTTATGTAAAAAGGTAGTGCATTATTTATTTTACGTGTTCACAACTGTGTCAACTGTGCCTCTATGTGAATCCCTACGAACCTAACAGCCAAGTGTCATGGCCTGAGTCATCCATACCTAAGTTGTAGAGGTATGGAACCCAGCACAACGAACCATATCAAACAAAATATATTGTTAATCACAAAAGAGAATGAAGTGTCTGGGTGAAGGAGAATGTGACAAGGTCAGTTGAGCCTAATTGACTGTGCTCTTTTTAGAGTAGAATTGAATTGACTTGTGCTCAAGAATACAGTAAAGTGACGATAATAAACAAATAAGGTTATTTTACAATCACACGTGAAATTATCTATTCAGGCATTGCCTATGTATGAACATATTGCAACTTAAGACTGGGAGCTAAATGGGCCCATCAGGGGATGAGAGCAAGGTGAGAAAGAAAAAACGGACTTGAACGATAAGGGTGAGAAAATATTTGCAGTCAGGCAATTGATGGTCCCCACCTTTCCTTGGGGTCACTAGGGAAAACCCTCACTGCGGCTACAACTGGGCCTATTGTGTGGGCGAGCATGAGCCCCCTCATGTCCTCTCAGTTCCACCCCCAGCTCTCATGGCGTCCCCAATATGTCCCCACCATTCTCGCACAAAACGCAAGGCCACATTGAGGTTCATCCCTGCAACCTCCTCAGGCCACAGCTGATGAATCCCAAGCACACTGGCGCACTGGTACACCAGCAGTAGACTCCAGCTCCGCCTCGCGGAATCTGCAATTCTGTACCTTTGACTTACCAGTCTTGGTCAAGTGGCACCTTAGTGGACAGTGACCTGCAAACAGGCTCGAGAAATCGAGAAATTCTACTGCCGACCTTTCAGTCTGAGTTGTGCCAGCCTGAGAGCTCTTAACCTGTCCCCACGTCGTAGACGAGGGAAAGCAACTCCTTGGCCTAATGGCTTCAGGAGCCCACCCTTCAGCACTTAGTGAACCAGACCAGCATGAGTCTCAATCTGCCAGTGGGCCCTCCTCATCGGGGGATCAGCGGGGCTCTAGCAGCCCGTGCTACCAGTTGCTAAGCAGTCGCCCGCTAGCAGCCTTCTGGTGTGCCTCAAAGATCTAACATTGCATGAGGGGAGAGCCTCTCAGGGTGATAGGCCTTCTACCACTTCCCCCAGCGGTGCCATCTAGCTGCTTCGTTACGCCTTTTTTGCGAGTGCAATGAAGCTAAGAGGTGTCGAAGGCATGTGCAATACTGGGGAGGATACGGTTCCCATTCGGATATTGACTAAGTGAGGACACTCCTCGCAAAGTCCTCCAGTGCCGGGAAGCCAGTCACTGACACGTAACGGGTCAGGTCAATCGGAAGCTCATCCCTGAACACCGTCTCCCTCAGACGTGCGCACTGACTTATCCATCTGGAACATTCAGTGAGTAGGTGTTGCGCTGTTTCAGGGGCGAACAGGCTACATACCATCCGTATATTATCTCTCTCATTCACTCCCTAGAGAGTCTGATAAACAGCCTTGACTGCCTTCAGCCAGGCACATCCCTCCAATAGGCAGCCATGCACTACTCCTCCCACTTACCAACCTCCTTGATCGAGTGGCTCTTGGTGGTCCCTACGATGGGCTCAGGGAGAAGTGCAGATCCTTTCCTCGCGAGTTTGTCAGTCTCTTCGTTCCCTTCTTCTCTCGTTCTTCTCTAGCGCAGTCGTAGGGGCTGTCTGCATATAACACGTCACAGCTACACAGGCCATGCGCTGCAGTTTACTCGACTGCAGTCTTCTTCCCTGTCCTGGTCCACCAAACCAGGGCACCAATAGTGACCAAAATCCTAACGATCCACAGGACCAACGTCGGCCGCTGTCCCCACATCTTCTAGGCTTTTTTCTGGATGGCTCACATCATGGAAGAAGCCTTTTGTATTGCCCTCCTCGCGTGTGAATTGTCCAGGAAGACTCTCAGGTATTTCACTTCCGGCCGGACCATCACCGCCTTACTTGAACCTTAAGTTCTTCTTATCCGTAATTTCATTGGTTCCCGAATCATTGAACTTTTTTGGTTGCCTAGCGGAACGTTCATTTTGCTTTTTCAAAAAAGTGGCTAAGCAACATTTTTTTATCGTTTTTATCTGCGAGTTTTGAAAATGGGAAAAGATCGCACGTCTTTCGGCACGTCATCGGTTATAACAACAATCGATGAAAATTGTCACCCAAAAATGTTGTGCTTGTCAGTCATGAAGGATTAATGAGAGCGTATCTCTATTAATTTTCATTTCAAGAAAACCGTCGTTTATTGGAAAGCTCCCAATGGTTTCTCCAGCGACATTCGACATATAATGATGTGAGCACTGTGACACGTACTATGTCGCTCAAAACGCTGTCAAATAGTCACCCCATGACATTCTACAGAATTCCCTAAAATTGTTTGCCAAGCTGTTAATTATAAAACGCCTTTCTTATTATTAACACTTCAGTAACACCGCCGTTAAGTATTAAGAACGTACGTACCGTTATACTGCGCTCTATTTTAGAAAACATTAATATTTCGAAGATGAATTCTCAGCTTAAACAGACCCCTTAGTTTGTAGTTCATTCTAAAGGGGTAATCTGGACGTTCAACCTGTTGAACGCTCCATATCAAAATTTGAATACTTCGTTACGGAGCTCTCTTAGAAGGTTTTCCCAACTCTCTCGAGAGTCCTTGAGCCAATTAGTGGCCAACTTTTCATAGTTTTTGTCTTCGTTTTGACGAGTTGATGCTTAGGATTTACCGTGAAACTCGTAGAACTCGACGAATTAATATTCGAGCGCTCCTTTCTCGCTCGCAATTTTATTCTATAAAGAACCTCTTCCTTTGAAAGGTTCGCACAACTCTACAACATTAATACAAATTTCATAAAGTCGCCATGTGTCGTCAGTGGGTGTTTTTAAGGGGCTGAGGCGATTTCACAACGAGACAAGTGAAGCCCTAACAAACGACGACGAGCGGCTATTTTAGCGACGCAGTTATTAGTCGTTCGGGGAGAAAGTGGTGTCAATAAGTTGCCCTTCGATTCCCGAGATGTTGCTTATTTCAATCGGTACAACCTTGAAATGTATTTGCAGATCTGAGCTGGATGTCGAACGGCTTCGATCAAGTTGTTGGAGTCATTCGGAAATAATGTGTATTAACGACAAATGATGTAAAGGTAAAGTTGTTGGGCACAATGACGCAAGAGAAGGCGTAAAAGTGTAGTTTAGCGAAGTGGGCTAAAATCAATCGGTCTAGAGCAGCATTAACTGATTTCAGTGCAAGAATAGTGTAGAAGAAAATGAAACCAGAGTTCGAAATAACATGCGAATTGTAACCAAGTGAGTATCTCTAACCTGATGTGAACTTAACAGGAGAGGGGAAAGGGCGAAAGGGGATAGGAAATTCTGTGGGATGGTAGAGCAAGAGAGGGGTGGGGAAGTAATGTATGGAAACTAAAATGAGCGTCGGCTTGAAAAAAGGGCCGTTACTTCAAAAGGGCCGGGGGAATATTTCTGGAGGAACATTTGTCACCACACTGACTTTTCCGCTTTCTGATCCACTTTTACTTCATGTTTCTATTGGTTTGTCACCTTCCTAGTAATCACAGTCGTACCTGTGGAAAATGTTGCGCATTTATGTTTTAGAACTCGTGCGGCTACTTCCGATAACTGGTGCTGTATCGTTGTATAGGTCACTCTCACCGTCACATCTGTCTGCCTGCAGGGAGCAGTGCTGTCCACGATCCTGTGCCTCGTCGTATACCCGGTATCACTACTACCGGGCTGTATTCATTACTGTGGTGCGGTATGCTGCGGCAATGTGGTGGGTGGCCCCCACACGCCGTGACCAACAGCTTGCTCTGACGCCTTAGCGAGACATTCTCCTGGCGGTCCTGCCGGCCTACTGCACTACATCCCACATGGCCCTGCAGGTGCTGGCGGGCACACACCCCTTTGGACCTGGTCCTCGACCTGGCAGTGCTCTGGTTGTGTATAAGGCGAGGTTGCATGGCAGAGTACAGGGAACAATTCCAGGCCCTCCTCCCCTCGCTACAGGAACAACCCACAGAGCGGTGACTCACTCTCGCCTAGGAGGCGCTCATAGACAGGTGGCAAGCACGGTGGGATCAGGGTCCCAAAGCATGGCAGCTCAATTGAGGGTAGGCTGCGAATGAGCTGGGGGCAGCCGTCCTTCGCTGAGGTGCAGCTGCTCTCTGGCCACAGAGCACGGCAATGAGCTGCTGGACTTCTTCAAGCGCCGCCCCTTCAGTGAGTGCCCATGTGGAGAGCCCACGGGTAGTGCGGCACATGCACTCTTCACCTGCCAGCTGTACGGCGACGCCAGGGAGTGTGCTCGAATTCCTGCGGTGGGGGGAGTCTCGTGGCTCCTCTCCAGCAAGGCGGAGGTCTGCCAGTTTTGCATCTTAGCCCAGGCATGGGCCAACTGACGGAGGGGCCTGGTGTCGTGGTGACGGGACCAGTCATTGCCCCGGCGTAGAGGCGCTCGCTTGCAGCGGACCAACGAGCCGGTAGGCCAAGCCAGGCCTGCGTCGTTACCCCATTAGGTAATAACTGCATGTGCCTTATAACTAAGAAAGATTTGGCCACATAGAGACTGAGGATTCCCAACAGCATGATCTCTCACACATTTGACCAGGTAAGAAGCGGAAATTAAGCAGGGCGGATCTTTTAATGGTTGTGGGTTGCAGCAATGATCGTGTCGTGGTGCTCTAAAAATGCCGATTTAAAAAAAAACGGGTGCGGCGCATCACACAATTTCCCCCAGTTCTACGTGCAGCTGTTTTTGTGGCTTTATCTACTAATCCAACCTATTATTAATGCAGCTCATCCAGTTCACCATGTGAAAACACAACTTCACAGTTTACGTATAATGCGTCATCAGTACAAAGGGGGTTCGTAAGACTCATTTTCAGATGTCAGTTTTTTGTTTGTTTTAGGACCGTATTTACTGTGTTAAAATAAAATGTAATCCAGCGCTTTTCGAATTAGTTCTGCGCTCTTCTACTTGAGATCCGTGGAATTAATTTAATTGCCGAAGTGTGTTTACTGTGCTCGAAACGTTTAGTTTACTCGAGGCGACCGGTTGGCTTTTCCACTCAATTAATTACGTGAAGTGTCTAGATTGTTCTCTTCTCGCTCGCCAATATGATATTTTGAGTGTCAGGGTCATTAGCCTCGGGATAATAGACTCCTCGTTATCGACCGTCTCGCCTTTGCCAGTGTCTGGCTGGACTCTGGTCAAGGAGGTCAACTATGTGGTTTTCTTCAAGTATCGATGATTCCCTCGGCGGCGTGAAATTGATTAGGAAATCAACCCTCGAACATGCCCCGTTAATTCAGGTTAACTCTCAGAGACGACGAGGCACAACTTGGACTTCCTTGCGGCCGTTCATTCAACTTGGTCCTTGAAGGGTTTTTAGCAGTGGTGGGCAGCAGTTAACCAATTTCTGTACTTAACTACCATAAACGTAGTTAACTTCTGACTAGTAATTAACTACTGAAAATTTTACTACTCGCAGAAATATCAAAAACAAGGAAATTTACCAATTCAAATAAGAAAGAATACTAATCAACACTTATTAAAAAAATCTCATTATTCTATAAAAAATAGTCAATTCACTTTTTAAGGCACCTTGACATCAAATTGAAATAACTATAACAATCTCTAAAACCCCTTCACAAACTGTAAAAACCAAAATAAACCTAGGTGCCATAAGTCATTGTTTAGGCATGAAAGTCGAACGTGATAGGAAATTATGTCAAAAGTATATCAATTATATTAAGAAAACTTTACACAAACGGTGGGTACAGCTTTCGTACATGTACGCAACCACTAGGAACATTTTATGTCTTTTATTTTTGTATTGATTTATGATTAATTCTGAATACTAACCCTATGTTTTCGGTCACGAAACATTTTTTACAACCCCCCCTCAAAATTTGATACTTTACGTTTCAAGACATGGAGATTCCAAATTTGCAATGTCCGTCCGCCGTCCCCTGTCCGGGCCGTTTTGTGCCTTTAACGAGGTCTAAAAAATTCGTTCTTTGGCACGAAAATCCCATTTGGTATCTAGTTGTGCCCGCCATCTCGGCAATCCGACCGGACGAAGCCCATGGTTGTTATGGGCAAAAAATGGTGAAAAAAAATTAACGAAACGCAGTATAACACGGGAACTACAGTGGAAGTCAACGTTACGTCGTTAGTACTCCCTTCCTCCCGTCATATCAAACTCAATCACCCGTCCGCTCGACTCGCAACAGGTTCGCTGGAAGCCCCCGTCCCAATTTCCCCGACTCTTTTTGCCCGACGGGGCGCTAAGGCCACTTCCTCCGCACACCCCTCCATCGGATCATAAATACCCTACATACGTTTACAGGCGCCTGGCACTGGGGGAATATTTAGTTTCTGTAGTTCCATTGTAGACAGGTCATGTTTCGTATGGTTTACTAGTATTCGATGCTGAATTGAATGGGATGGGTCTCGGAGCAATAACACTAGGTCAAGCTGTTCATGAAAATAATAAACCATTGTGTAATAATTTGCAGGGTTTTTTTAAATGCAATGATAACTACGTTTGATTGTGCTCGTTGATGGTTTCGATATAATGGCCGCGTCAATTGCAATTGACATCATCACTTAGTCACTGAGGTTATTATGTGATGTTACCAAGCGTTAGATTTTGTAACAGACGTTACCATGCACTTAACCCAAAACAAATTTCGTGGCGCTTCTCCGTTACATCTCCCGCGTTACATTTTCGAGTTTATGTAGCAAAGTAAAGACATGAAGTGTCAAAAAAATAATCGTAACCCTGGTGGGACTCGAACCAATAATCCCCGGGTTAGGAGACCGATGCATTATCCATTAGGCCACAGGGGCTGTGGCTTGCAACTCGGGTTAAATATTTCGTGACGCTTCTCCGTTACATTTTCGAGTTTATGTAGCAAAGTAAAGACATGAAGTGTCAAAAAATTATGCTTCTCTGCTTGAAGAGGCTATTCAAGATCAGCTCATGCAATTCAATAATCTCGTCTGTGAGTGAAGCATATTAGAATAACATATCTTCTGATTGATGAGAATTCATTCAGATCTCGGCTGCTCATATTCTGGATGTGGCCCCCGCGAACCAATTCTGATTAACGCTCGATCCCTTCCGCAAAGCCCAAATAAAATGGTGTTGTTAGTGATTAGGTAGGCAACGAATTAATAACAGGCCGGAGACCATAATTTGGTATTAAAACTCCTCTCGGCGTATGTATGAGTGAAGAAAAGAGTTGTCAAGATGAAAGACCTGACTGTTGGCGTTGACAACGAAAAATAATAATTTTTGGGCGCACGAGTGGGGGCACTTGACTTCAGAAATAAACGAACGTGAGTGAGTTCTGTATTACACTATAGCGATATGAGTTGGAGTGTGAGTATATAACAGCGACATGATGGGGGCTCTGAATACGTGAACTGGTGACGCGGGGAAGAAGAGAAGAGAGCGAGTTAGGAGCCAAAGCTGTGCAATGAGCGTCTATCCCGAGACCTGAGAGGTGACTGTCTATAGTGAGACCTGAGAGACGAATGTGTGTGTGTGATGGAGAGGAGGTAAATCGAGTGGTGGAAAGATATTTCAGAAACCCCCGTTGAAACCCCGTTGTCCCTCCTGAAATTAAACTGAGCTTAGCCCTTGGTCTGAAGGAGAAGCCGACAGAACTGTCAGACTTTTCTGCGGCTAACATGAAAAAAGCCCCAGGTCAGAAATAGTTGACTGAACGCACTTGGGAAAGGCCGAAGCTCAAGATTTCAACTGTTTTGGCCTGTTCTAAACAATAATATGAAGACCAAGCAAAAAGCATCAGGTATCACAAAATTACTAATTGTTTCCGTGTTATACGTACTAGTTCAATGTCATAACTACAGATTAGAAATGTAAACTACATGCGAAGTTAACTACGTTTCCAACGAATTGTAGTTGGCGAAAAATAATCCTAAATACAACCGTTTACCCATTTCTTACTCTTCGTGTAGTTGGTAGTTGTTCGCCATTTGCTCGATTAGCGAGCAAACCAGCTCTACCAGACCTGAGGCCTTTGAAACTGCTTTTTGTTCTTCCCTTCCCCCTTTCCACTTCTCTTCACTCACCTTACCGCCTATCCTTAAGGAAATCCACTTTGGATCTCTGAAAATGACATTCGAGCTCTCGTTTGTGCTCACAACTTTGCATTTTGCAACCTTATGTCGAAGTGTACGTATAGTTCAGTCCTGTCTCGTGCCCCCAACAGTAGTTGTAACTAACTTTTGAGTGATTTCCCTTATTTGGGGTGAGTGCCACGACCTGATGTCTAACAGGTACATACCTAGCTTCCTGAGGAATGCCAGGGATTTCCTGCTAGAGCCTTCTTTGATAGGGAGTTTCCTTGTCTGTAACACTCAGGGGTGTCCACTATACTGAGAACATAGATGTGTTAGTTCATTTTGCAATGTCCTTTGATGACCTCTGTCCTTGCCTCTTCCTCTCGTAAATCAATGACCTAGGTTGGTAAGGTAAAGTGGGTAAGGACCTAGCCAGTTCGAGGATTCAAACAACATTTTCCTGTTTGCTGACGACTTCACTTGCCTAGCATCAGGCTGTTCCCATGAAGAAATTCAGTACAATCTGCAATATAAGTCCGAGATAGTGGAAAGGTATCAGGCAAATGCTTTGGTATTGAACAAAACTAAAACCCAGACCCTCGTAGTGGGTCTCAACAGAAGTTTAGACCAGGCAGTTAATTTCCTGGGTTTGACGGCGGATAACCGACTTTCCTGGAAGGCCCATGTTGAGGCGTTGTCCCCTAAATTATCATCTTCTATTTTCATGCATAGAAGGTTGAAGAGCGTCGTTTCTGATGAAGTCCTGCGTTCTGTTTACCATGCTTGCTTTGCCACCAGAGAAATTTATTGTCTTGTGGCATGGGGAAACAGTATTCATGCAATTGACATATTTAAACAACAAAAACGTACCATCAGAATCTTGACTAATCTCTCATGGAATGAGAGTTGTAGGGGTTCGTTTGCTCGCCTTGGCGTTCTTACATTGCCTAGTGCGTATGTCTTGGCAGTTGTGAATCTGATTAAAGTAAACATGTCGCTCCTTGCCGTGGCTTCCGATGTTCACCGGCGTGACACCCGATCCCGTGGGAACCTAGTGATTCCTTTTACTCGCCTAAATATAGTTCAGAAAAATGACTCAATCCAAGTAGTCTCTCGTCTGTATAACGCCCTACCCCATAATATTCAGCAGCTGCCTATTAAGTCTCTCACTAAGGCAGAGCTGTACTCGCTTGGCGAGTTTTTTGGGATTGTGTGGGATGTGGAGTGTCGCGGTTTCATTGTGTGATGTGTTTCTCTTTTTGGTGCCGTGTCTCCACCATCTGTTCATATTACCTGCCTATGTGATGTAGTTATTGCCCGTTTCCCGATGTTTGTATTGTCTATTCTTAGTGCACCAGTGCAAATAAAAATTCTTGATTCTGATTCTTCGCCAGAAGGCTACGTTTCATCTCATGTGTTGGTCCTGAGGTAAGGCGTTTGGAGTGCCTCACTTCCTCAGCGTTCCAGACAGTCTGATGCATTCTTCTGGCATACTCTTTCGCTGTCCTATTCACTAGTGACAGAGTTGCCCCACAGTGGAGAAGTGGGTCCTATAGGTACAGTAGATGAACCGAGTCTGTCCCTCTCATTTCCAATGATCCTTTTATGAGTAGAATCTGTTAGAATTTGCTGAAAAGTTGAGCAGCATCTTGCAGCCCCTCGCTAGTTCTGGGAATATGCAGTAGTTCTTCGGCGCCTTGCAAGACTCTTAACTATCAATCATTACGTTGATAGTTTTATTGCTACCTGCTTTTTCCTGCATTGTGACGTGGTAATAGGATAAATCTCTGCTTGGAAATCCGATGGAGTACGCCCTTCACAATGTCCATCCCACTCCTCCCAGAGTCCCAAAGCATATACTCAACAGAGCTTTAGATCCATCTGTGTGGATGTTGATACCATTCAGAAACTGAAATCGACGACTTTCGCTGTTCCATAGGCTTCATTCTGGTCAAAAAGATTCAAAAGTTTCTGAATATACCGAGGAGCTTATTACTAGCCTGCGAATTAGCTATTCCAAACCTAGTGAGTCATCCCAGTTACTTCACCTGCTCTCTGAGCTAAACTACAGCGCCCATTACTTCTTATTTTCCATTCTGTAGAAAAGAAGGAGAGAGATAGTTAGACACAGGAAGGTTCACCACAAGCGTGAGATTTATTCTTCTTAGATTACGCTGAGGCATCATGGAAGAATGTGTGTAACCAACCTTGTACCTTGACGTATATTCATATTCACTGTCTGCTCACCAAAGTTCCATTCCTGGATTAGTTGAATCAGGTTTCCATTCCTTCTCACGACGATTATTACTATCTTGTTTTATGCAATTCGTGAATTAGCCAATCTGAAATAAAATCTGATTCGGAAAATTGTCAATTTAACTCGGAAAACCTGTAGGTTCAGCGCTGTCGCTGTTTATAGCCCCAACCTGCCTTTCGAGCCTCTTGTGAAAAGTTAGGCTGCGATTGGATTTCCACGCGCTGGGAATTCAATTACAGTAGCCCCGGGTTGTCCCGACCTAATTTTTTCGTCGTTGGAACCCTCTCTTTCCCTCAGGACTTCAGAGACCCGGCTTTCTGGCGAAATTAAAGGCAGCAAGGCCAGTGAAGCAGATAAGTTTGTTAACTTACACTATTCGCTTTATCGTCTAACGACGAGGTGGCACAACAAAAAAAGTCTACGTTTTTTCGTTTTTACTTCCTGTGCCTTTCTCATCGAAAAAGTAATGGACTTCAATGAATTTCCTCTTTCCGTCTTCCCATCTCCCAGAAAAACAGTTTTTATTTTCCTTTGTGACGAGTTTGTAAAACGACCGGCTAAAGTTGCTTCGCCGAAAATAGCGTTTCGGAAATAACCGAATCCGTTTCAATGTTATTCCTTCGACGCTGCAAGGAATTCATTGTAGGGTCAAGAGGACGACAAAACGCTGAGAAAAAAGTATAGTCGAAGAACACACAACTTCCCTTGCCGTCCTTTTGGACTGTTTAACTATTTCCATCCTTCTCCTTTCTAGGTCGTATTTCATTTATTCATTCAAACAAATCAATAAAACAAAAATAATTTAAAAAATGTACCAGACCTCACGAGTTTGATATAAAAAATGCAATAAACACAAACCGTATATGTGTGTTCCGTGGAACTTGAGTTGAATACAGGGTTATGACGATTTCAAAAATATGGTTCATTATGAGTAACGAGCTGTAGCTGAGTGTAGCAAAGAGGAGCTTATGCACACGAAAGAAAAGGCATTCTACTTGTTCGAATTTGCCTCTCCAAATAGTTACGAGAGGTACCAGGAGAGGAGATGTGTTTCCAATACGTAACTCGAATTTGTGGAAATATACTACATTTTTAAACAACTTCATTATTTGTTTGTTCTGACGTTTACCGGTTTCTGCGTCTTCTAGAGAGGCCACACACAGGGAGCAATCCTCTTTCCAATTATAAGAGACATATAGATAGTTTCCTTGTCTCGAGTAACCAATCATATCAGTTTGAAATTCAGTTCCACATAAAAATTGGTGGCGCAAAAGGTTCCGGATCTTATTGTGCTGCTCGTTCTCACCTCACGACTATTATTGAACAATTAGTAATTTATGAGACTACTGAAGAGGTCCTGTCGGCCAGGGAAATTGTATCCATACGGAGGTAGGTACTTTGTGTTGTATGGGAAAAGGGCAAGGAAGTTTAGTTGGAGGAGCGTTTCTCGTGCCGATGACAGGGTCCAGCCCAATCCTTCAAATCGGCGTATAACTCCTTTTGGTTCCTCCTTCCATTTGGGTCTAGACACAGCGAACGTAATGGCACTTGCTTCTGCTCGCCCTACCACAAGCACACTGCTGCTGGCCAAGAAGGCGATTTGTCGGAATCGTAGGGACCGTGGTTTTGATGGACGTTTGATAGAGGTGTTGCAGGACAGATAGGCAGGTGTGCTAGGCTCTACCCATCAATGGGCATCATTGAAGTTCAACATGATGCTTTTAAGAAGGATAGCATTCACTATTTTCGAATGATGAGGTAAAAACTATTAGTAATAAGTTAAACGGCGGAATTTCTTGAGTAGCCCCCTTACATCTAATGAACGTTATTAAAGGCTCATCGTGTAAGTGTTTGGTTGGACCACGATCTGAACATTCTGGTAACATTTGGGAGGAGTTAACGAGTATAAGGAAAAAACTACTCTAAATCTATTTTCGTCGAAATTGTTTGTAATTTATGCTGCTTGTTGTGCGAATGTATACATGGAACACGTTGAGTATCACAAGAGGAATATATGTCAGCAGGAGAGCGACTAGACAAGAAGTACAAAAAATGAGACAGACCTAAATACCATAGCCATGAGCACATTTGTTATAAGTAATTTACATTTGATAACTATAACGTACATTTAACTACTTATTAAATTTACGTTAGTAAGTTTATCGAAGTATCATTGAATTCATAACACTGCTCTAGTTATTTTCCCATGGAAGAATGAAATACACCACACACATACCATTTTCCGAATAGTGTTTTTTCAGACTCAGTAGGCCTTGACACGCAAAAAAGATCTGAAAAGGACTTCAAACCCTTTTTTTGGTCGATTGAGTAACTCTCCTTCGTATTTCGTAGAGCCAAGGAAAGTAAAAAGGGGTTTCCTACGAAGCTTGGGGGGGCTCGGTGAGGAGACTTATAAAGTGTGCAGAAAGGTCTGCCCGACTGCACTTAACTAGAAAACTTGTTCGAAATGCTGCCGCTTTCAGTGTCCTCTGGGAGGTCACACATAACCCAATAACGCTCTCAATAAGAAACAGGATGGCTAAAAAAGGGGTGTGCTGCAGCGCTTTGAGTATCCTACTTAGAATCGATCATATCGAGAGTGAAATTATGTTGCAATGACCGTTTAATCGTTAGCGGTCAAAGTAACGTAAAGAACCAGATCTTTTCCGTCACTATTCTCGTTGATTGTACGAAACAGATGGTAGAATGTATTGAAATTCGAGCACTTTAATGGAACTATTATCCATCCTTTATCTTTAATTCTTCAAACCCTGTGGGTTCCACTAATGTTTTGAAAGATGGTGCCCACTCACAATACGTTACACTCTTTAACAGTTGTGTTGAAAGTTGCGAAGCATCTCCCCTGTTCATATCCGCCTCATGCCCGTTTGGTTACTGTTTCCTCTCCTAAGACCATTGATCGTGTCTCGTTTCGTCAGCTCTAGTAGGGGATACATGAGAGTTGAAACGGGTTTTGAGAGTTTTGGCCCAATTGGAGTGGGGGAAGAAAACCTCGCCCCCTGGCCAATCGCACTATAGTACGAGGTTTTTGGCCACGCCCCCCGACCAATTACATTATTTTACAACGTTGCGTTGTAGCCTAGTGGATAGAACGTCTGACTATAATACAAAAGGTACTGCGTTCGATCCCGGGGAAGGAACTTTTTTTTAAAAAATGACGTCATCGTTTGGCTCTGGAGTTTTATTAGAAGGTGGGGGGTACTCCTACTATAGTACAGAAGGCTCGTGGGAGACGGCTGGATGGAGGGGGGAAAAGGTAAGTAGTTGGTGGAGAGGGAGGGGGGCTCATATTATTACATATTAGTATGAAGAGAGGGGGTAAAAAGGTCGTACTATAACGTGATTGGAACAATCAGGAGGAGAGGTGGTCAATTTCTGGAAACTGGGGCAGGGGGTGGGGATAAAAAAGGTCGTATTACAGTACGATTGGTTGAAAATTGTGGTAGAGGGGGTAAAGGGGCCGGGTGGAGGGCATAGAAAAGGCCGTACTATAACGTGATTGGTTGGTATGGGGGGGGAGTGGGTAAAAACCTCGTACTATAGTATGATTGGTTGAAAATTGTGGTGGAAGGGGTAAAGGGGCGGGGTGGAGGGGATAGGAAAGGTGGTACTATAAGGTAAATGGTCGGGGGGCGTGGCCAAAAACCTCGTACTATAATGCGATTGGCCAGGGGGCGTGGTTTTCTTCCCCCACTCCAATTGGGCCAAAACTCTCAAAACCCGTTTCAACTCTCATTTATCCCCTACTAGCTCTTTAACCCATAAACATCACACACTTCAAGGGGCTTCATGCCAAGGGGTCCATATTTTTTTCCTAGCCGAAGCTTTTTTTTCAATTAATTGCCAGCATTAATTCCCAGCACAATCTTCGCTCACCAATTTTGAATCATCTGCTGGTCGTCTTATATCAAATCGTATAGTTTCTTCTTACTGGCTCTGCGGCGGTTAACAGGGAGCTTGCACTTGCTGGGGCTGGTCTTAAGTCGTCGAAAACCAACAGCGGAACAACGCTATGAATTGGTATTAAAGTAATTGGGTTAGATGCGCCATTAGGTAAATTACTAAAGTTAACGTACAGGTTAGGTGAGTCCCATCTCCTCTGGCTGGTGGGATACTGTGGGTGAGCGCTTTCGGCGTAAAGACATCATCGTCTGGCCTTTAAGTCAGTACAGTATCTCACCAGCCCGAGTAGACGGACTCACCTAACAGGTACGTTAACTTTAGTAACGCTATGAATATTACGTTAATAAATGAAAGGCTTCGGAAATGCATTTGCATTCATGGCTATACGTATATGTGTATGAGAAAATACGAATATTGTGTTATTCCCGCTCTGCTGAAATAGTAGTAACGTATTCGTAGTTCGACGTTCTTCTTAATTTACGGCCTTCATTTTTGGTACACGCTAATGATCAATCTGTGGACATTTTTTCAAGTTTGGTGACAGTTCAACGCTATCTTGGACATTGTTCAAAATTTAAAACCTGCCGCTTGTCAATTCTCTGGAACTGGCCCTTAACTTGATCTAAACATCTAAGTGGAACCTAATCCATAGAAACCGCGAGGTATCCCCATTCCCACGTCTCAGTTTAAAAAAAAAGAGCTTAGGTCTTGAAAAAGCGATCGATGTGCAGTGCGGAGACTCGCTCGATTCCCCTCCTCTTGATGTAACGAAACCAGATGATGCCAGCATTTCCTACTGATCCGCCCTGAAACTCAATTTATTTCGTTTGTCCCGCAAACTAGTCTCATTCTGTCGTTGTTTTTTTTTCTCGCGTTCCAGGCAATGCCTCCCGGTGCCCATGTTCAGCCGCAATGACTTCAGCATTTGGTCAGTACTGAAGAACAGCATCGGCAAGGAGTTGAGCAAAATCACGATGCCGGTCGTCTTCAACGAGCCCCTCAGCTTTCTTCAGAGGATGGTCGAGTACATGGAATACGCCCATCTCCTCAAAGAAGCCTCTCTACGAGACGACCCCATCGAAAGGCTGCAGGTAGTACTCACTTTTTGTATTGCTAACCGTGTACGGATTGTTTGAATAAGGTCTGCCAATTTTTAAGAGCTTTGGTTTTGGGTTGAATTTTTCCTCCTGCTCCCTGCACTTCTCCTTGATATTTGAAAATTCAACAGTTGGAAACCTGCTTTGTGAACCTTTACTTCCTTATTTCTTAACCGTATTAATTTTTCTAAATTTCTCAACTGCAATATTTTGAACATTTAAACTATTTTGGGGAGGGGGAGGTTACAGATATGAAACGGACCATAAAGGTTTGGTAAATCGAGTAAATATTGTTAAGAACTCGACTAAGCACCGTCTGATTGTGTGGAAATTCGGTATAAACCAAGCTGCCGAGTAAAATCGTGTATGAATTGTGCATGTAATTGTTGTTAGGACTCTTAGAAAACTTTCCAGTGACAGGTTTATTCCGGGGTTGTAAACAATGTTTGGTTTATTACGATCAAAGATACAACATTTTAAGGTGCGACTGTGCACTTGGAGTTGGGAAATTCAGGTAAATGTGTCTAATGGTATGAGATTTAGCGAGTACTTTTCAGCATTCATGCTATTTCGGAATGCTGGTTGTCGTTGACTCGTAATGCAGCCTACCTCCCTCCGTCCAAAAGAAAACATTTTTGCTGTAGTCCAGCGGTGTTCATATTTTTACTTTTTCCGCTCCCCCAAAGGGAAAGGAAAGTATAGTAATCGTGTCAAACAAATATTTGGGTTTTCTTCAGATCTTTACGTTTCAGACCCTACTGAGTATAAAAAACCTAATTTCGGCGCGTGTTCCGTGTGTGTGTGTGTGTCTGTAGTTCGATTTGCTGGAGAACGGCTGATCTGATTGAGCTGGTTATTTTTTTTAGACACCAAAATAAGGTTATGGGCGATTTCGGCCGTTGGGAATAGGGGGGGGGGGGACGATAATGTACCAAAAACTAGGGGTTTTCGCATTTTTCTCGAAAACGGCTCTAACGATTATCACTAAACTTTCAAAATGTTTTCAAATCGTTAATACCTACATATTGTTCTCAATAAATGTTCCTCTGGAAGTCCATTGAACAAAGATAAATATCTGGTGCGTTGCAACACACAACTTTCCTTAGCTCTACGTCAATTCACTTTGTACATGGCTAATTCTATTTAATCAATTCATTTATCACTCAGTTCCTTTGAACTTGGTCAAACAACACGTCACAGCAGCAGGAAGCGGTAGCGCCTACAGTTCTGGAATTTATTGGGCTGCTCGTACTCATTCCAGGACCTTTATTGAGCAATTGGTACACAGATAATTAATGAGGCTATAAACACGAATTTTTTGAAGAAGGATAGTAATTACTTTTGCAGAGCTATTGGGTAATAACAGTTAGAACTGGTAGTAAGTCAAATGGCAGTAGTTGAAATTCAGGAATTTCTGGAGTGAGCCCCATGTATCTCATGAGCATTTTTAAACACTCACCCTTTACGTATTGGATTGGACTACAATACCAATTTTTTTTTAACATTCTACTAACATTCCAGCGGAGGTTATAAGAAAAAAATCGCGCTAAAAACGCTTTTCGTCGAAAATTTTGATAATTTAGTGTGGTGCTCTCGTCATTTTCCCATGAATGGGAATTTTATGGTATAATTCCCTTATAGAGAGCTATCAATATAACAAATGTAATCAAAAATAGAGCCGTGTTTGAGAAAAAAAAATATTTGGTGTTTTGATCACTATGATAACTATAGTTAAATTTCGGTGGATTTTGTTCATACCCTTATTTTGGCGTTCCATGGTGACCTGCGGGCGAGATATGAAGTTTGAGGTGATTTGGTACGGTGGTTTTCTCTAAAAATCGTTCACAGACACACATACCATTTTCCCAAATAGTGTTTTTCGTACTCAGGAGGGTCTGAAACGTAAAGATCTGAAGAAAACTCAAAGTTTTTTTTTCAGCCGATTACATAACTTTCCTTTCTACTTCGTAGAGCCAAGGAAAGTAAAAATGCAATAAACAAAAACCGTATGTGTGTGTCTCGTTGAACTTGAGTTAAATACAGTGTTATGACGATTACAAAAGTATGGTTCATTATGAGTAACGATCTGTAGCTGAGTGTAGCAAAGAGGAGCTTATGCACACATAAGAAAAGGCATTCTACTTGTTCGAATTTGCCTCTCCAAATAGTTACGAGAGGTACCAGGAGAGGAGATGTGTTTCCAATACGTAACTCGAATTTGTGGAAATATACTACATTTTTAAACAACTTCATTATTTGTTTGTTCTGACGTTTACCGGTTTCTGCGTCTTCTAGCGAGGACACACACAGGGAGCAATCCTCTTTCCAATTATAAGAGACATATAGATAGTTTCCTTGTCTCGAGTAACCAATCAAATCAGTTTGAAATTCAGTTCCACAGGCGCAATTACACAAAAGGTTCCAGATCTTATGGTGCTGCTCGTCCTCATGCCACGACTATTATTGAGCAATTAGTAATTTATGAGACTACTGAGGAGGTCCTGTCGGCCAGGGAAATTGTATACATACGGAGTTAGGGACTTTGTGTTGTATAGTCTGGGAAAAGGACGAGGGAGCTTAGTTGGATGAGCGTTTCTCGTGTTGAGGACATGGTCCAGCCCAATCCTCGAAATCCGCGTTTAACGCCTTTTTGTTCCTCCTTCCATTTGGTAGAGCCAAGGAAAGTAAAAATCAAATTGTGTCGAAAGTAATGTTTTTTCGAACATTTCCGTAAATTCCAGGGTAACTGCCTCACCAGATGCGATAAATCTTATGTAGTGTCTTCTAGCATTCTAACCCCACATTTTGTTCTCCGCAACTATCTCTTTATCCATCTGTTGAACGGAGGTATTAGCCACGTTAACTCAGAAAAGGAGATTTGTCGAATATTAAGTTATCGGTATTCCAATTTGGTCAAAAACAGCTCAGACGATTTCGATCAAACTTACGGAGTACTTTCAGCTAACTAGTCCCTACATTTTGTTCTCTATAAATGTTCCTGTAAAAATGCGTTGAACGGAAATATAGCTCCGGCATATGTAGGTGGTGTTCGAACTTGAAGGGATTGCGGAAAGTTGTGCGTGAAAATAACTGTCTAACCCCGGGGCAAACTGCTTACGTTGGACGTGCTTGTTACTGACAGTAGAATGGTGCGGATACTTAGAACTAGTCTTTGTCCGTGTTGGTTTTGCTACCACGTGAGAGGTTGTTGAGCAGCTTCTTTTGATAGGAAGCTTCTCGAGCGAGATATTAAAAGGTTTCTTCCATTGAAGGAATCACCTCCATGTCTGCTGCCGGCATGCTGGTGGGCCGCCTCAAATTCGTGCGAGTCAAAGGCTGGAGAATCGCCTTTGTCCGTCCAAATCCTCTTCGAGAGTGAAAAGCTTCCGATCGTCGGTTTCTTCGAATAGCGCGAGTTTAGGGGATAATTGTCTTCGAGCGATTTTAAGATCTGGGAAACCTCAGCCAGCGGATTTTGAACAGGTTTACCGCATTGTCTGGAAAAGTACGATGAAGGCACGCTCTACGCACAGGCAGCCCGGATCGGGTTTTGCTCACTAATCGTCGCCCTGTTTTTCGGTTTTACCGACGGAAAATCAGTAAGATCAGATACCGTGAGCCCTCGTTTGTGAGAGTAACTCAACAACAGCTCTGGTTACTTGTCGTGTTTCAAAATTAATCTCTTAAGGTGGAGGAAATCCTAGTTGGCTTATGAAAGCTCCCTTTTCCTTTCCTCCGCTACTTCGGCAGAACTTAGTTCACCAGGTCTTCTGATCCGGATCTCAGAACGATCCTCCCACTCGAAACCGTTATTTGAAAAGCGTTCATTCAAGTGATCATCACGACATCATCGGCAATATCCTCGATTGTCAACCTGTCGCAAGCCTTCCTTTGGTGCAGTACCGCCGCAGAAATGAACCTGCCGACACTGCACTTTCTTGTCTCGACTCATTTCGTCGAAATCGTTTTAGATGCACTTCCTCGAGTCAGCTCTCATGATAATTGCTTATAAAAGCCATCCCAAAACTTGGAGCAACTGTTCACACTCTGTTTAGTTCCCGTTCAGTCTTATTCAAATCCTTGATGATTATTAATTCTTAATCCTTTTTTACTTTCCTTGCTCTACGAAGTTGAAAGGAAAGTTATGTAATCGGCTGAAAAAAACATTTTGAGTTTTCTTCAGATCTTTACGTTTCAGACCCTCCTGAGTCCGAAAAACACTATTTGGGAAAATGGTGTGTGTGTCTGTGAACGATTTTTAGAGAACACCACCGTACCAAATCAGCTCAAACTTGATATCTCGCCCGCAGGTCACCATGTGACGCCAAAATAAGGGTTTGAACAAAATCCACCGAAAGCTAACTATAGTTATCATAGTGATGAAAACACCAAATATTTTTTTCTCAAAAACGGCTCTAACGATTTTGATTAAATTGTTTATATTGATAGCTCTCAATAAGGCAATTATACCATAAAATTCTCATTCGTGGCAAAATGACGAAAGCAGCACAATAAATTACCAAAACTTTCGACGAAATCGATTTTTGCGCAGTTTTTAGAGAAAACCACCGCACCAAATCAGCTGAAACTTGATGTCCAGCCTACAGGTTACCACGGGACGCAATAATGAGGGTATGGGCAAAATCCACCGAAAGTTAACTATAGTTATCATAGTGATCAAAACACCAAATTTTTTTCTCAAAAACGGCTCTAACGATTTTAATTACATTTTTTATATTGATAGGTCTCAATCAGGCAATGATACTATAAAATTCTCATTCGTGGGAAAATGACGAAAGCGGCACAATAAATTATCAAAATTTTCGACCAAAAGCGTTTTTCGCGCGGTTTTTTCCTTATAAACTCTGCTGGAATTCTCGTAGAATGTTAAAAAAAATTGGTATTGTAGTCCAATCAAATACCTAAAGGGTGAGTGTTTAAAAACGCTCATGAGATACATGGGGCTCACTCCAGAAATTCCTGAATTTCAACTACTGCCGTTGCGCTTACTACCAGTTATAACAGTTATTACCCATTAACTCTGCAAAAGTGATTATTATCCCTCTTCCAAAAATTCGTGTACAGCCTCATTAATTTTCTGTGTACCAATTGCTCAATAATGGTCCTATAATGAGTATGAGCAGCACAATAAATTCCGGAACTGTAAGCGCTACCGCTTTCTGCTGCTGTGACGTGTTGTTTGACCAAGTTCAAAGGAACTGAGTGATAAATGAATTGAGTAAGTAGAATTAGCCATGTACAAAGTGAATTGTTGTAGAGCTAAGGAAAGTTGTGTGTTGCAACGCACTAGATGCGTTTTTTTCACTCAGTTCACGCGAACCTGGAAAAACATAATTTGAGGTTCATAGTAGAGCCTGGCGGCGCTTGAAGTTGCCGAATTTATTAGGCTGCTGCTGTTACTTATGTACCGAGACGAACTGAACTCTTCGATTCAGCGAAAGGCTCGTCCGGGGCAATTGTGCTGACTATGCACCTCAAATGCCCCAATTCGCTCGAAAGTTTGGTGTCGTCAAGCGAAACCGAGCGGTCGCATTGAGGCGTCGCCCTGCCGCCTGCGCTTACATTCACTCCCACCCAGTTCCCTGTTCGTGGTGGTTAAACTTCTCTGAGAGTAATTCGCAAATAAAACTCCTTGTTCTAATTACTACTCCCTGACTACAATACTTACTACAATATCGTTATTCAATTATAGCCCTTATGCAGTGGTCATGATTGAAAACCCGTTTTTTGAAATGGTCCGTGTCTACACTTCTAGAATTGTATGAGAAAGATCGCGAAAAAAGGAGGTTTTATTGGATTTACCATTCTGATTGTGTCACATAAGCGACATTCATAAGAAAAACCTGCACTAACGTAGATTTTTGTCAAAACTTTCCCTAATTTATTTTGCTGCTCTCGTCTTCTCCCACGAATGACGGTTGTTGGATAATATCGAAATCGTTAATGTAATTAGGGCAGGTGATAAGCTGGGAGTTAGTTTAGTTTTTGAGCTGTTTTACATGAGCTTTGGGAGTAGCTCAGTGAAGTCGTACGAAGGAAATGGTGAGGGGGTTTGAAAGAAAAACCTGATACTGTTGTGGAAGGAAAAACTGGACGGGGAAAGATGGTTGAAGTAAGCGGCTCATGGTTACATGATAAACCCTGCTATTTGAACTTGAGCCTTAACACTATTTAAGAACTTCGGTCTGAACTTGAGTGAATTGCTTGTGGTGAACGTAGAGGGTTTGCCGTATTTCGACAAATAGTCAACTGGAAAATTAGTGAAGGAGGATTCGAATGATTTCTCTCTCTTTCTCGCGTTTTCCTTTTTTTTTAATTACTGAATGTTGATGAAGTTTACATTTGTTTTTCAGTACATCTGCGCGTTTGCAGTCAGCGCTCTTGCATCTAATTGGGACAGGCTGGGGAAGCCATTCAATCCTCTTTTAGGCGAAACATATGAGCTCGAAAGGCAAGATTACAGGTTTGTATGGTTTCTATTATCCAAGAAACGTACGATAAATTAGTTGTGTTCTTGCTACTCTACAAACAGATCATCAATGTCTCGAATTTGTCAAATGGCTCGAACTGTTTTCTCATAATATTCTTGATTAATCGAACAACGTCGCGGATTTTTACGAGCACCTTCCACTAACTGTGTAATTGGTGTTTAAGAGGGGGAAATTGACGTTGAGCTTTTAAAGTTCACTTTAAATGCAGGCTGTGAAGTAACTGTTAGATTTATAGGTTCATTGTCGTGTCACTAAGAATTGTCTTTATTCTTTAGACTTGTAGTATGTACAGGACCCAGTGGGATGGGAAAATATTTCAGGTTCGGGAGAAATACTTCTGTTTCCTTATCAAATGACTGTTCCTGGTTATATCAGTCTGAAGTCATGAAAGTGGCGGTTTGGCTATAGGCCACTTGTGCAGCACCTACCGAACCCAGGCCTGCCTGCTGTTGCCCATGTTATACCGCGCCGAGGTCTGACCACCTGAGGAGTTCTGCGCCATCTGGGAGGAGTTTTTAATCTGGTTTCCCGCCTTATCTAGCAATTTACTTGGGTGTCACGTTTCAAAGGGACAGTGTGCTGACTGACTCCTGTTAAAGGCAACTGGTTGATCGTGGTCTAGTGGATAAGACAGTCGGTTCATAATTCTCGACGTAAGTTGAGGATTGTGGATCGAATCTCCGGCGCGATTGCCGTAATTTTTGCCTGAGTCAGCAGCTCTTCAAAGCATCTCCAAAACTACCTCAGTACAACAGATCAACGGTGAATTTGTTTCTTTGCCCTGTCCTTCTTCACATACTCAAGAGCAACGTTTATAGGCTTTCTTTGTAGAAGTCAATACTGCTAGGTTTGTCTGCTCGTTAAGGGAGGCACGAGCAAACGTTTTGAAGGTAGTAAGGCGATCTAGATTGATTTTCAGACATAAGCACACACAATCCAGTGAAATGGCACCTCATGCGGAGAATTCGTGTTGCAACTGCAATTCTATGGCACTGAAACTCTCACGATGCTAGGAAAGCCATGAGAAGACATCTCAGACAGCAGAGCTGTGCACTTGACACATGGCTAGCCTGGAAACTCGACCAGATCTTATAGGTCCAGTCTGTGTCCGATGGAATGTGTGTAATAATCCACCACAGGCTCCTTCTTGAGAAGCAAGTCAAGTATTTATGAATCAACATAGGTGAGATTTCAGCCAACAAAAGCACTACCCTCGTTACGAGCGATTAGCAAGGCCATGGGGTGTGTGTTATCGTGACACAATCCTCATGGACAATCAAAGAAGATTACTGACCCAATCCCAGAGAGCTGGGCTCCTGCGGATCACAGACAGCATCCATTGAAGCACTCCAAGTGATCCCTAGCTAGTTACCCGTTGACTTGACCATTGAAAGCAATGTTGACTAGTGGAGAGTGAAAAGATAGAGTCCCCCATTCTGGGCGATCTCTTTATCAGATCTTTATAGACCTTAAGTTAGATAAATGGCAAGCCAGATGGACCTCCTCGTCAATGGAACGTGAACTCCGAACCACAACCTACATGACTTTCATTGACATAACTCTCTTATGAGCGTTCAGGAACAGTAATTGTTTTTGCGTTAAGCTGAAAGGGGAGTTAATTGTGCGATACGTGCCAGACAAGCATTTAATATTAGCAACGTCAATTAAATACAATAACACGCACTGGTAGTGTCCAATTGTTCTATGAGAACTCGCTAGGCTGGGCGAGATAGAAGTGTGATGCGCAAAATGGCCCTCCTTACCGAGGTAGCTGAACCATAGTTCTAGGTACCATGAGGTAGGATTGGCTTGATATCGCTGGATTGTCGGCTCAGTTTAAAGGCGCTGATGTCGATACAGCATCTAGATATGACCAACTTTATGGAAACGAAGACTATAGAAGAATCCTTCATGAGACGAAACGTAGTGAACAAAAGAGCGACAAGGGTGGTAGAAGATCGTCTAGCAAGGGGCGAGTGATAGAACAGGTAGTGAATGAAGATGAGCTGCATCTTCATAGTAGAGTGGCTGAGGTAAGGTCCCCCTTCTTATGTGGTCGTCTGGTGCACTCTGCTCTCGTCTTCTCTCAGGTGAGCCACTACACAACCTCTGATAACGAAAAATAATGACTCGTGACAAAGGTGCAACGATAGGGAATTCAATTTAAACAAAAAAGAAGAAGGTCCAGTGAAAGAAACATAATTCTACGTAATGTAAACAGTTATTTTGATAAGGAAACCGAGCTGTAATACTCCTAGGCCCACATCCGTCAATCTGTCAACTGTTATTTGAGAGGTTTTATAATATTCCGAAAATTACAAATCTTTGAAAATGATTTTACCATTCCTGATGTCAGGCACGATGTGTTCACAGTGTACTAATTTTTCATGTCTTACAGGGTCGTGTGCGAACAAGTAAGTCACCATCCTCCCATTTCTGCCTTCCACGCTGACTCTGAAGATTTTATATTCCACGGGTCGATACACCCCAAACTCAAGTTTTGGGGGAAGAGCGTTGAAATTCAACCCAAAGGAGTTGTCACTGTTGAGCTTCCCAAGTGAGTACAATTTTATTATAAATGCCGAATTATGTTACTAACTTTCTGTAATAGATTTTAATGTAGGTGGAAGCATGAGTGTTTACAATGAGATGTTGAACCATCGCGTGATTAGCAGCGCGGTGGCGGTTGGTGATCGAGTGCTTTTAGTGTCGGCATTCTATTGAGCAGAACGTATCTGAAAATAGAGGAAGACTGGGTGTACAGAATGAGAGGACCTGGGGAGTATTTATTGTGATGGTGCGTTTGGTTCTGAACACAGAAGAGGAAGACAAAGATGGAGAATAGTATGCAAAATAAAGGATGAGAAAGATTGTAACGAGTTACTTTTCAAGGGCAGTTGGGCGCCTGGAACAGACCCAGGGTGTTTTGTTTTGGTCTGTTCCGCGGAGGGCTTTTTTCCAAAAAGGGGAGGTTTGACTCGTTCCAACTCCCGTTTTCAAGTTTTTTTCCGTATTCGGTTCCGATTCCTTATTGGGTTCTTCTGAGAGCTTCAGGTTTGAACGAAGAAAGAAGATCCCTGGCTACAAGTTGCGTTTATTTTCTTCCATTTCTTCTTCTTTTTTTGGCATGCCAGAAGTAGGGTAGAAAGACGTTTTAATTTAATTCTTATTTTCATAAATATCTTTTGGTTGAAATTTTGATTGGAAGGAGAAGTCTGTTATTTTATTTTAACAAGTATATTTTGTGATGAAAATTGACCTTTCCCAAGAATTGGCGTATATTTTTTTTTGTCTGTGGAATTGGAAAGTTTTTTACTGCAATTAGGTAGTCCTTTAGAAGTCTGATCGAGTTATTCTCTATTATGTGGCCCAAATATTTGGCATGGTTATTTGCAAAAGTGCATTTGGCAAATTTTAGTCGAAAACCCTCTGTTTGGAGTGCTTCCAATAGTTGTGTAAGGTGATGGATGCTCTTTGAAGTTTCTCGAAAATATCAATATGTCGTCAATGAAATTCACGGCGAAATCGGAAAGCTTGACGCCGTGAACCAATAAACAAACTCCCGCTACTCTTACTGGACACCCTGTATTTCCTTATTATGCTGCCCAATATTCTTTGGAAAATGGCAGGGGCAGTCTGTAAACCAAATGGTAGGCATGTCCATTGATAGCGACCTTGTTGCGTCACAAAAGCCGTTTTGTATCGATTTTGAACCTTCATTGGTATCGACCAAAATGCTGAGTTTATGTCGAGAGTGGAGAAGTATTTACTGTTGACAGTTTTTATCATTATATCTTCGATGAGTGGGAATGGTTGTGATTGAGGAACGACCATTTTATTCAAGTTTCTAGTCACAGCCTTGTTTTTGTAGCCTCACCTTTCTTGAATGCCAAAGTTACTGGTGCTGCGAATGAGCTATACGATTCCTCAATTAAATTTTTCTCTAGTAGTGCGGATATTTGTTCCTCTATCTCTTGTCTGTCTTCCTCTGTACATCTGTATGGGCGTTTGGAGCAATATTTTTCCACCATTAAGTCAATGTGAGCTTCGTAATTTTTTACCGTTCCGACGTCATATTTGTCCTTGGCATAAACTGATTTGTGTCGTTCTATTAAGTTATCTATTTCTGTTTGTTGTCGTGAATCTAGATGGTTCACGATCATTTCAAAGCTTTCCGTGTTTATGTGTTCATTAAAATTTACTTCGCATTCACTGAGTTTTGTGTTTTGGTTCTCCAAGTTTGACATCAACACCCCTTCAGTTCGCGATTGCGGTACCTCAAGATTCGATGCAGCAGTAAATCCCTCCTTTTTGGAGAGCTCCGATTTTTCTACTTGCAGTCCTCTGATGTGAATCTTCTGAGTATCTTCTTTATTCGTGATCATCTTTTCTTCTGGGGTATTCTGCTGTGAGATGTGTAGTTCTTCATTCTGCAATAATCTGAAGTTTTTGATGCAATCTAATCCAATTAAAAAGTCGTAATGGAAATTTTTACTATCCACTACAAATACATCCATAGTTTTTTCGATGTTGAAGATTTTTACTTTTATGGTCACGATATCGTTTGCTTTCTTTTCACCATTGATAGTTTTCAAGTTTACTAGTTTCATATTGTTTGTGTGTTCTTGCGGTTTTATTCTTAATAATTTCGCGTTAATCAGCGACACATCGATCCAGAATCATAAATTCCTGAAACCGTTAAAGTATCATCCAATAGGTTTTGGCCAGGTCTTCCGTTAAATTCATCCAGATTTTTCTGGTCTGAAGCTGTTTTGTTAATGATTTCTTTATTTTGGCGAAGTTTGAAGTGCTTGTGATTACACTGTGTTGACTTACTGGTTGTGATTCGGGTGGTATCTCGAAGACCTGTCCGGCAGGTGTTGCTATAGACGTGATGCACATTACATTCGATTTCCCATCTGCCGTTTGCTTCACAACGAAGTAAAATCTCAACTTCTTCATCTTCCGAGAATTAGTTGCAGAAAATGTAGTTTTACAATATCTCCCCGATCTTCGTCAATGGAATAAGGATGTAGATGCGTTTCTCTGAAATAACGAGCTTTTATTTTACAAACGATTCGTCAAAGGTTATAGTATTGTATAGAATATAAAGATTATCTCACCTGAAATAACGAGAAACTACATTTAAAGATCCTATTCTGGTATGGTTCAATTGTAGAGTTAATTTAATTTCACTTCAATTAGACAACGTGGTGCACTATGATACTCGTAACATATCTTTCATCTGTCCCCACGACTGCGGTCCACTTCGATTATCGAGTTGGCTCTTCGATCACGCGTTAAATTCAAAATGTGACGCACTCATAATGGGTGACATTGTCATTCATTACATAGATTTATATTATTTTTAGTTATTTTCTTTCTGTTTTGTTTATATTTCTGTAAAGAAATTTCTCGTTGTTGTGGGTTTCATCCCCACGTGGAGTTGTACGCAAAATCTTTAATTCATTCACAAGATTTATTGGCCAAGAGGGGTACGGCTCGGGGGGGGGGGGGGGAGAACTGGGTACTGACCAAGGACTAAGGACAGGGGCATCGGGCTGGCAAGGTGCTGAGACCTAGCTAAGTGCTGGAGCACATTAGCTTGAGGGGCGTGAGGTGAGGGAAAGATCTTGAACTAGTTGTAGATCAACGAACACGAGGATTTGAGCTAAAGAATGATCAGCTGTGTATCAGTTTGGTAAGGGAGGGGAGGCGTCGAGTGTTCACATCGCTGTTGCTAGGCTGAGAGTATGGTAGCTCCAGTGTGTAGTGATGAAAGATGAGTGAGGAGGGTAGAAATGAGAATTCCTGAGTGAGAAATGAACAAAAGGGTTCAAGGATAGAGAAAGGCTCATAAACGGGGCACTAGCGGCAGCGTGCAGGGAATGTAGTGGAGGGCAAGGAACGAGCTCAATCTTGCTCAACACTGCCAATATTGTGAGGGATCAGGGTGACGATATTGCCATTTGAGAGCAGACGCCAGATCAAGACGTTTCTCTGGAATTCTGTCGATTTAGCCACGACGAGAGTGTCCTACTCTAACCACTTTAATTGTAATTGATGCCTAGTATACGCAGTGAGAAAAGATGTTACGTGATATCCATTTATCAGCTCTGTTGTAAATATGTTAAACGTCGCCAAAGTTTTAGTAACATTGTATATCCAACCAGCCCTCTGTATTTTCATTTTGAGCATTAAGAAGTACTAATATTCTGTGTCAGTAGTTATTGAGATAAGCACGGAGTAGCTGTTTAAAAGATATGAATAAGAAGGTTAAAGAAAGAGGAAAGCGTTTCTTCAATTATTGAACATTTCATTCTGTACGTCCAAATAACTGGCAGTTCTTAATAAGTGTCGTTATGTAAACTATGAATTTGATGTACTTGTACCATTAGCGGAAACTCTCAACAACGTCATTACTATCAATAACCTCTTACGACTGTTCGCATTGCCTTCTGAAGGAGCAGGTGCGCACACAAACTCTTCAAATTGATTGTCACCTGACGATTCGAATGATGAAAATTTGTCTTGTGGCTCAACGCTGTTGACTGTAAAGCTTTTTCTTTTGTTTACTGACAATGGGAAGATGGTCAGTGTGATGTTAGTTTCCTGATAAAAGTCGCCAGTTAGCTGTGTTGCTAACGAATGACTCTAAACTAAGCTAGAGTGTATGCAAGACTAGCACGAAAAGCGCGCAGCCCTAATAAACCCTTAAACGCGTGTGGAGTGGTTTCTTTTATTAGTACAAGCTCATTGAATAATTCCCCTTGTGCATTCAAGAAATGCAGCCTCTTGGAATATTTCGCGCATGTGTTGAGCCGAGTTTCGTTCTTACCTCTATCAACTACGGGTTTTCATAGCGCTGCCCCACTGACAGCTTTCATCGATAATCCCGAATCTAGTTCCAGAACTTGGTTTGGATTGCGGGTTCCATTTCCGCGATGAGGACAGTCGAAATAATGCGGAGTACGTTCTAATAGAAATTGTCGAGGCTAACTGCTTGAAATATTTCCCGGGAGCTTAGCGCTCTGTACAACTTGAAAATTAGTCATTTTCTGTATTGTCGTGAGGGGAAAAACTCCCATGTGCTGTCAAATTCTAAAATAAGCCAGGGAGGGCTGAACTAGAGTGCATTCAACTGGTGTGTTGAGTTCAATCTCCGGGGCTTTGGTATCATTCAACCTAAAATAAAATAATACGACGAAATTCTTTTCTCTCCTTTTGACCACACAAAATTGTAAGTTACTTGAATCAAATTTGGATATTAGATATTTATTTATTTGCTCATCTTCGTTCAGACACTGACTGTTTTCCCGAATGGTGTTTTTCGGACTCAGTAGCCCTTGTCACGTAAATATCTGAAGAGAAGATTGGTCAGGAGTGAGGGAAGCCAATGATAGAGCCTCTAGGTTCATCGCCTGAAGTGTATAGGGCTGGAGGACCAAGGCTGCTGCCTGAATGAGCAAATAAATAGATAAGTAAATAAGATAGAAAATAAATGAAAGTCAAAGTCACGGAAAATAAGGAAATACAAGTAATTCGGAAATGAAGTATGGCTTCTATTATGAGGAAATTGAACTGAACGAAAATAAATTAGAGCTCAAGAATAAAAAAATAAAGAGATCTCGTTGGGGCCATTGAAGATCGGAGGCGGAGCAATGAAAGTTCGCTTACCGAAAAGAGATGGACGTCAGAGGTGGACACGCGATCGCGAATGAATGGAAAAAGGTGAGATCGAGCGAAATGGGGTGATGAAGGTAGTGGGGTGATGCTTGGTTTGAGCTTGTTAAGGTGGATGTTGCTGTTGTGATGGGGTTTGATGAGCTTGAGGAGAGTTGTCTGGGTTGGCATTGTCGCCCAGAATCGACCAATCGGGCCCTTAACAAAAGGGGCCCAGGTGCAAGAAATATTTTGCTTGCGATTTCAACCAAGATTTTTACTTTCCTTGACTCTACGAAGCAAAAAGGAAAGTTATGCAATCGGCTGAAGAAACAATTTTGAGTTTTCTTCAGATCTTTACGTTTCAGACCCTCCTGAGTCCGAAAAACACTATTTGGGAAAATGGTCTGTGTGTCTGTGAACGATTTTTAGAGAAAACTGCCGTACCAAATCACCTCAAACTTCATATCTCGCCCGCAGGTTACCGTGGGACGCCAAAATAAGGGTTTGAACAAAATCCACCGAAAGTTAACTATAGTTATCATAGTGATCAAAACACCAATATTTTTTTCTCAAAAACGGCTCTAACGATTTTGATTAAATTGTTTATATTGATAGCTCCCAATATGGCAACTATACCATAAAATTCCCATTAATGGGAAAATGACGAGAGCAGCACAATAAATTACCAAAACTTTCGACGAAATCGTTTTTAGCGCGGTTTTTAGAGAAAACAACCGTACCAAATCAGCTGAAACTTGATGTCTAGCCTACAGGTTACCATGGGACGCAATAATGAGGGTATGGGCAAAATCCATCGAAAGTTGACTATAGTCGTCATAGTGATCAAAACACCAATTTTTTTTCTCAAAAACGGCTATAACGATTTTGATTAAATTTTTTATATTTTTCAATAAGACAATTATACCATGAAATTACCATTCGTGGGAAAATGACGAGAGCAGCACAATAAATAATCAAAATTTTCGACGAAAAGCGTTTTTAGCGCAGTTTTTTCCTTATAAACTCCGCTGTAAAATTGGTATTGTAGTCCAATCCAATACCCGAAGGGTGAGTTTAGACATTATGTTGATTTTCTCTGCTCAGAACAGTTCCAAAAAGTATAAAAACTTTATGCTGCTTCCATTTTACCAAATCGTACTTTTTGGACTTCGAAGAAAACGTGAAAGTGTAACTCGCCTTCCAATTTCGCGTGCGTAAGAAAGTTTAAAAGGAGTCTCGCAATGAAATTCGGTTAGGAACCACTTACAATAATTTAAATGACTTATTTTTCAACTAAACGATAAGTCCTGGAATGTTCTGATAGGAGCTATTTATCTTAAGGCAGAGTAAGAAAGTTGTTCAAGGTCTCACGCCACATGTTTGTTGTTCCAAATCATTTAGCTCGTTCCGGACGTTTCCGAAGCGAATGGGTCTAATTTCTCCCGAGTGGCCCAATGGAGCTCGGGTATGCAATGAAGTCGGACTTCATGGAATCTTCGTGATGGCGATCCCTCTCGATAATTCGAGGGGCTTCTGTGGAATGCTTCCTCTCGTAATATCCCGTACGTGAAGGCAATGCTGCCTGAAGTAGGGGGCTGGCTCCTACTTCCAAACGATCGTTTGCCTCTTCGAGTTACGGCTGCAATATTTTGAACTCGTGGAATTCGTTCCTCTTTCCGTCTCGCTATCTTCATCATTTTTCACACCTGCAGCTCATTTAATATTGGCTACGGTTTAGAGCTATGTTACATTCCTTAATGGGTTAAAGGGCTTTTCGTTCGTTTCCCAACTGAAATATTTTCGTTTACAGGTGGGGAGAAGCGTACACGTGGTCCAACGTCAATTGCTGCGTTCACAACATAATCGTTGGCAAGTTGTGGATTGAGCAGTACGGAACCATGGAAATCGTCAATGCCGTCACTGGTGAGCTGTAGTCAATATTCGGCCATTCGTCTGTCAAAAGTGTAAAAAATAAAAAGTGCCGACTTGTCTGTTGGTATTGATTTATATTTAATCTCACACTTGCACATGGTGGAGTAATGAACAGTGTGAAAACCGTTGGAATAATGTGGTTGAGATCCAATTAAACGCATCACATAACTTTTCCCAACTCACGTGAATGAATTGTGAACGTTTCTATATCCGGATAGGACTAATCACGCGCTAACAATTCTTTTTTCGTCGAGCTCTGGTCTCACAGGTAATTCAAAAAACTTGTGGTCACAGGAACTCCGTGAAATTATCGCGAACACTGAAACAAGTCAGTCAAGATGATGATACTTATGGAAGTGTTATTAGAAACTGCCAGTTTGGTGTTTAGGGAAAGGGCTACCAATTACTTAAAGAAAACCGCTTCACTTTTTTCGGTGGCGCAAGTGAAACATTTAAAAGAGCCAAGAAGTGTTATTTGTGAACGTTTAGCCTTCCCGAGTGTCATTGATTACTGAGAGATAGACAGCCCTTTTCCTTTGAGCGCTCTGCTGAGGTAGAAAAGAATAGTAGAAGTATGTAATACCCAAACAGCGAATCGAAGAACTGTAAGCAAGTTGATTGAATCGACTTGTGAAAATTCCTTGATCTGTGACAAATAATTAAACAAATTTTAATCGAAGGGGTCGAATCCTACCCAAAAATCAAATGATAAAAGGTAAAATTAAAGGAATCAACTGAAATGAATAAATGAAAAATTATAGTTATTGCGAGGGAAAAATAAATAAATAATAGGTAAACTTGAAGATTTAAGCAAGTTGAATAAATTTCTTAAAGTAATAAATGTCCTTCCTGCCTAACCTACATATGGCGTTCCAAAACTAAATAAAACAAAATAAATAACCAACTTCAGGAACGTTGGCTTTTCTCTTCATTCCAAACAGGCCTGAGGTTTTTAAATGAGACGTCAAAAGGCGGGAGATGGTAGCGGAAGTTCAGGACTGGCCCGTGTCGGGAGAAAATGGAAAGCTGGAAGGGAGCCACCAGAACAAGGACCTGATTTCTTGAAAACCGCAGGCTACTTGCCACTTTCCCCCATTGCAGCGCGCCAGTAGTGAGAACCATGTTAGCTACCTACCGAATTAATGCTGTATGAAATCCGCATTTTACGGCACAGATCAGAATGAACAAAATGGAAATGAAACAGCACAATGGTTGGTCTGGGTTGCTTAAGGCAGGCGTACACTGAATATAATAATGCGATTTTTGAGTGATTGTACAATAATATCGTCAATGTAATTGCTAGGGGCTATGGTGGTGACTCAGATGGAAGTATCAAATAAATACAAAGGCGGACAAATTGAGGACCTCACTCTACCAAATAAAAAGTATGATAGGAAAAACGTAGGGCGTGAAGCCACATATGACCAAATGGGTCTTATCAAGCTGTACTGAGGCTAAGAATAGTCGACGGAGCAATTACTAGGTGGCAGGGAGCAACTAAGGTCAAACTTGGACAGACTATATCAGGCGGGTTCCACATGAGCCCCTGATGACAATACTGGAAATGTTGCCACCCTACCCTCACTGGATAGGAAGTGCAACAAGAAGCGATGAGTAGAATCCACTGCCTGAAAAAACAGTGAATGGAGAGAGACTTAACTAGGAAAGGTCACACGTCTCTCGAAATTGAATTAAACAACTGTGTAGAGGTAGCAAACTTCAGAGTCAGTCTGCAGTCCCCTAGAAGAAGAAGAAGATAGCAGGGAGGTAGCTGGGGGCTATAGGACTCTGCCATAGCTGCAGAACCAGTGGCATTTCGCCGTGGCCTCGTTGGTCCCATGTCCTAACTCCCCAACGGGCCTGTTGGTGGGCGCTGCTGCCGGTACCCATTGCCT
Source organism: Pachypeltis micranthus (assembly GCA_020466155.1). Lineage (NCBI taxonomy): Eukaryota > Metazoa > Arthropoda > Insecta > Hemiptera > Miridae > Pachypeltis > Pachypeltis micranthus. Next base: position 64,084,674 of record CM035770.1, on the reverse strand, counting down.
CACCCCCCTGGGTTTGGAGGAGGGGAGGGGGGTGCCTAGTTGGGGATCGAACCAGAGTTCGCTGGTTCTTTCCCTGCCTGGCTCAGAAGGACTCACGCCCCAACGCACTTGGCTGTCCCCTAGCGGTAGTGTATTCTAATAAAGTCGACAGATGGATCTGCCCCAGAGCATTCCAACTAAACCCAACGCCCAAATTCTTCTCATTCTTAAATGCGCCTCTTCAAGAAACTCCTTCAGGTTCCTTCCTTCCCAGCTCCCCTCACCTTTGCCTCTGTACTACACTGGCTGAATGGACGTCATTGTTGTGCGACAATTGGTGTTTTTACAAAAGCTTTCTGTCTCTCTCTTTCCTCACCCTTCTCTGCCTTTTCTTTAGTTTCTGCAGTCGGTCTCATCCAACGTGAGTAAAACAGGGGTAAAGTTTCATTTTAGGATCGAATTTCGTCCCTACAAACAAAATTTGAAGTTCTCTGCCGTATTTCTATCAAGTGGTTGATAATTTAGAACTCAGTAGTTTCGTGATGTTACAACCTCGCTGGTGCTCTCATTGTTTTTGAATAGTTTTATTGAAATTTAAGAATAAACTAGTACTCGAACATTTAGCTCACTATTCAGTTGGTACGAGAGAGTTAGACAGAGCACTGTAAAATGGAACTTTATATTCGCTCACCTGCATGTTTTAAACGTGATTGTGCGTTTTGATACCCTTCGTGTGTTTAATAATGTGTCGTCTATACTAACTTACAGGCCATAAAGCGATTTTGAACTTCAAACCAGCTGGCTGGTTTTCCAAGGACCTTCATCGCGTAGAAGGATTCATAATGGACAAAAAGTAACCGCCTTTTCATTCGTTCGTTTGTACGAGTAAATAAGTGTAAATTATAGCGAATTAAAAAACTTGAAATTTTTGTAGTGAGCGCTTCGCAGAATAATTGACGTTTTGTGCACCTTGAGCGGTTCTTTACGAGCATTGTGACCAAAAGTTACTCTTATATTATGGGGGTGGACCTACGAAAATGATAAGACTTGTTATAGTCATGGAAAATGATTTACTTCAAGATAGAACGCAATTTCTGTTCATGGTACACAGGTCTATTTCGAGATACAAATAAAAATAAAAGGAAATACTTCTCAAGGGGGAAAGTCACAGATATAATCGAGTAGGTACAAGATAACGCAAATCTATGTACATATATATACAAACGACAACCTCAACGTAGAGGGTAGGATGTGATTTGGGCAGTTTGTAAGTTCTAAAGTATTATTGGGGTACTCGTTTGGTACCAGATGATATACGGTACTTACAGTTCCGACAGCCGTGGAAGTTATAAGGGAAGGAATTATTTGAGAGATGATACCTCTTTGCAAATTCTGTCTTACGATTAGGTAGGGCTGTACTGATCGAAATTTCAAGGAATGAAGGGAAGAAAGAATCTTCAGAAATGGCGTTCTCCACGTTGGCAGTTGGGAACTTGAATGCGATAGGTGGTACCTGAAACGGTACGATAATGATGGGGTCTTTTGGGACGATGGTGACCGACGCCTTCCAGATGATGCTGAAGCGATGACAAAGAGGACGGCAATATGCAGACAGATCCTCTAAGACGCAATGACTGCAGCAACCAGCTAATACGCCAAATTAATTGGGAGGAGAATGAAAAGGTAAGGGACGGTACAATGGCAGTAGCGGCTTGATGGCGAACAGAATGAGAAGAAAGGAAAACGGTGACTCTCCCTCCTGGCGCTAGGAAGCAGCAGCTCTCCAGACACCGGTAATTCAACACGTGGTTGGATCAAAAATAAATTTCTTTCTTGCAAATAATTTGTAATCCTCTTCAGAAATAAATTAAAAAATTAATAAGATCATCCAATATCTGTTAATTAAACAATTATGGATTGCAAACTAATTGGGTGTTTGAAGATGGATCAATGACACCTATGCTCCATCTCCCTAAGCACCCGATACCGCAAAATCAAAAGGTGGCGGGAATTTCAAATCTCTTCCTGGCACAGCATCAACCACATACTGCAGAGCGTCTACAGCAAAACAAAGTGCCTGTGGAGGATAGTGAAGTTATCTCTCAGAGAAAGGTGGTGGGCTGGATGTGACGAGCGTAAGGGGCAATGCCAATGTCATCGTGGCCCTGATGGTAATATTGTTTGGGTAGCGACACCATGCATCATGAGATTAGCTTAGGATTTGGGCGATGAGCCACAGCTTGGTTGTGCAGAAGAAGGAGGTGAGTGTGATGGTACTCAAAAGTTCTAACCTTTAGCACAAAGGAAACTGAAATCGCTTCAAAGGCGGTAGTAGTGCTCACGAAATTCTACGGGATGCTCTGTAGCAAAACTGCACCTTTAAATGGCGTTATCCTTTCTTGTATCAGATAATACAACCGTGTGAATCGTACTTATTTCTGATGTTCGTCAACTTCGCAGAGGGAGACAAATGATTGCGTGCCCCCGTTTATATTTACATTAATTTTCTTTCTTTTCTCCACAGTAAGAAAAAACTGCATTTTCTGTACGGGAAGTGGACTGACTTTCTGCGGATCACTGACTACAACTCCTACGAATGTTACTTTAAAGAAAACTCTCACAAGTTCAGGTAATTTCAAGTCGACAGCTACGCCATTTCCTGCGTCTTCCTTTCGGGTAGTGCGAGAGAACTGGGAAGTATTGCTTAATCCCTTCCAGTCACTGAAAATTACTTGAGGTCGAGCAGAAAGACTTCAGAGAAACCCGAATTATTTTCAAAGGCAGAAGAAAACGTATTTAGAAGGGATAGTCTGGGGGGTGTATTGTTGACGAGTGCCTTTCTTGCGACCGTGCTCGAATGGTGCACTCCAACTAGTAGTGACTACAACTTACTGAGGGGCAATTATAGTATTAATCTTAGGTAGGGGCGACGTGAATAAATTTACTGTCGGCTTTCCTATGATACGTCCACTTACCAAGTTTCACAGAAGAACGTTGAGCTTACCTGGCGCTGGGGATTGTCCGTTTCCGGAGTTTCGAATCTGTGGATTGCGCAAATTAGAAGGCTGACACAACAAATGCCCCAAACACGACTTAGTAAAGAGAAAATTTGAACGCCGAACCACAATTGAGTCATAATCCTTGTTGGGCTGCACGCACGTATTTTAGAAAAAAAAGAAAGAACAAAAAAAACAACGTTAACCTTTTTTTAAGGTTACAGGATCGCCTGCAGCGGCGATTGGTCGCAGCTTCCGTTTGGCCGTCGCTGCGGTCAGGCGGCGTCCAACGCTTGATTGGTGCGTTGGCGAAAACAGTCGAATATTATAAGCGTGGAGAGACTTCTACTGGCATCCTCTGCTTGATAAATAATTGAACACTGAGGACACGTCAAACAATGTCATTCCTACTGTGTGATTGCTCTTTTAGGCAGAAATCCACACACTCAGCCGTTCCATCAAATCAAATCAAATGAAATAAGGTGGCCCTACATCTTACCCAGCTGATTGTGGTGTGAACTTGCTCTGTCGTTATTACACAGCAGCGCATTCTCACTTTGAGCCGTATGAGTTGATGAGCTCCCTTAATCCTTTTTGAGCTGACCAAGGGTTATGTTACAGTTCCAATGAGTGTTCGTCAGTATTAGGGGGCAGGGGATTCACGACATCCAAAAGTGGGGATCTGATTCGACTGAAAGAGATGGTATTTGTTCATACAGGTACCGTTGAAGGAATATAAAACTGAGGGGTTGTTGCGGGTTCACTAACTACCTTCCTCAGCTGCATTTGTTATTAAGCTCCACCAGGCCATGGTGCCTTGGCAGGAGCCAGGAGGGGGGGGGGGCAGCAGGCATTGGAGGATCTAGCAATAAGTATTCAGGGAAGATCCTCTACACGAGCACGTGTGTGCAGACAATGGTTTGGACCGCCTAATGGAAAAGGAGCACTCTTACATGTGCTTATAGGGATTTCAGAGCAATTCGATTTGTTATGGAACACCTGGTATAACTTGACATGAGAAGGAACATTGCCTCCTAACGTACTGTTTGCCATTGACCTTATCTAGTCAATCGGCGTAAAATATGTCTATCGTGCTTTGAGACCTTGAGTCAGTATCACGCGTAAGTGTGCTGAAAAGTTATCGACCAACCCCTTTGTCGGGGCCCCCTTTTCAAGTGCTTGTGTGGCCTTAAAAAGGGCCGAAGAAATATTGTTGTTGCGTGTGTAGGTCCTGTCTGTCGGTTGAGAGAGTGTGAGGCGAGGAACGGGTTTCTCGGGCGTCGTTGCGTAGGTCGAAGGGCTCGGTTGAGCAGTAGCTCCTCACAAAGAGGGACTCGGTTGAGTCGTCGCTCCTTCTTCTTCAGACGCGAGAGGGCGGACTCGTCGTCCCCGCTGGTGCCGCTGATGGTGGTCGGTTGTTGTCGGAAGAAGTGATCGGTGTAAGAATGGAAGAATGAATGCTGTTTGTCCGTGCAGGCAGGCCCTTATATACGTACTCTTGGAGGGAGTCGTCTTCTCTGGTTGGCCACCTGCAATCCCCTCCAGGAGTCGTCTGTGGCGCGCGGCTAGCGCCTTCTGTCGGGATGACTTTCCTGTGAGGCGCCTTTGGTAGGTAATGGTGGCCAGCCGCCACACCCTTGATCATGAAAATGATCTAGTCGCCCGAATTCGTTTTATTTTCATTAAATTTACTTTTTTTTTTAGAACAATTTGTTGCTTTTCCGCATAATCATGTTTCTTGTTTCATGTTTCCTTCAAGTGACCAAATTTTGTGGTTGCGTATTAATAGGTCAACGAACGATTCGAAAGGACCTCCTTCAAACTCAGAGAGCCCGTCGCAGACTCCGAAGAAAGTGTTGGCAAAACTTAATTCCCTGAAAGTAGGCCCCTTCAAATCTCAGGCTTCTATAAGTGAGGTGAGATTGAACGACCGCATGTGGGAGGTGTTTTTAATCCATTGCCCCTTCAGCTTATTGTTCCTTTATTTTTTTGGTTTTTTTTCGTAGAAGCCATTTGCAACTTTTTCGCTCTTTTATTTCTATGGGTTCTGCATGAGGGGGGGTTTTTTGATTGCATGTTTCTGAGTCCTCTTTTTGTGGAGAGGAGTGTGCTGTAGTATAAATATTTTTTTTGAATAGGACAAAACTGGACTGTGAAAGTAGTGAAGGTTGAGCCTACTTCTGCTCTTCCAGCCTTTTTGGTCGTAGTTTACTAAGAAAGTGATTTACGTGGTCAGCTAAGGAATATAATGTAGTTTAGTAATAAAATAAAGTTCCCAAAGTCGATCTGTAGACGTAGATTCAACTGCTTCAACCCAGCAACACTCCTATACCCCAGAGGGGTAGTGTTACTCCAGCACTGCTCTGAAATCGGATGAATAGGCGCTCCTTAGGAAGCCGAATATGTCCTTGGCCGCAGACTCAGCTACGATTTGGGGTTCAACGAGCACCTGAGAAAAGTATTCCAAGCTTTGGCTGCCAAAGCAGGACAGTCACATAGGATGTTCTCTGCCGTCTCATCCTCCTCATCCCACAATCTGTACTCTACCGTCTCTAAGGTGGCCATCTTGTTGACGTGATAACCTAAGTAGGCAGTGTCTAGTGAGGATGCTAATCAGAACTCTCAGATCCTGTCTGGAGAGTGTCAGCATTGCCTTCGCCTTCAGACGAGAAGGCGTAACAAGCCTTTTCATTTTCCTCATGCCCCCTATGACGGGGCCACCCAGATAAGGGAAAGCCTATTACGGGCACCGAGTCGCTTGAGCGCTTGAAGACACTCCCATATCAGCCTGGACCTGAAGATGTAGGCTGCAATAGCCTTTACAGCTGCCTGGCTGTCTGAGAATATTTAGATCTGCTTGCCCTGAGTCCTTTAGTCGGGATCTCTTCTGTACAGATTTTTACAGCTAGGAAATATCGTGGCGTTCTCTCCCAGCAGCTTAGCAAGATTGTAGTTAGGCTCTACCTCCCATCAGTATAGTCTGGAACGTCCCTTTCTCCCATCGTTCCCGTGAGTGGACGCTAACACAGCATGGCAATCGAAAGTTCTTTCAAGCAAGGACTACTGCCTCTTCTAGCTTGAACTGTCTTGTCGTTCCTTAGAGGCTTTGCCGTAGTCCTGGTGAAAACATTTCCTGGCTGCAAGAGCCTTACCACTCCCAGGTATGCGATCCTCTGAATCAAAAGGACTTCCATTGCAGCAGTGGGGCGAGTACACATTGCCCCTGTAATAGGAAGACAAGCCTGTCGCTGCAGTTGCTGGAGTTTCCCCTGAACTGCTAGCCAGCCTGTCGCCTTCTACCACACAGTGTAGGCGTATGTGACGTGGGGTGTTATTATCCCCTTGTGGAGCCACTCCATCATTTTTGGATCATGATTTGCTGCACAGAGCTGTAGTTCCATGTGAAGTGCTTGTCTAGTATCATCCCAAGGTACGAGGGACGTCCCAAAAGTAAGTTCCGATCATTTGTAAATCCGTGGGAAAATGCCGTAGGGAAAAAATTCCAACGGGGATACTTCGTGTTACATCTAGTGGCAACACTGAATTTTTCTTATGTTGCTATCACTTGTTACGGCTTATCAGCACCAGTGTAAACATGGCTGCTACATTGAAAAACCCGTCAAATTGTGAAATCCGTTCGGTGATCCGTTTTTTAGTTTTTGAGAATGTTTCTGTGCCCGAAATTCACCGCAGACTCTCTTCAGCGTATGGAGAAGGAGTCATGAGCATCGAAATGGTCCGTAAGTGGAAGAGAAGTTTCCTGGAAGGGCGGGAAAGTGTGCACGATGAACAGCGAAGTGGGCACTCGTGGAGAGGACGCAGTTTCTGCAGTTTGCAAGCTTTTGGAGGAAGATGCGCGTTTTACTCTAAGTAATATTGTCGAGAAGTGCACAACAAACATCAATTGACTCGTTCTTCAGTACACCGAATCATTGGGAAGATCTCAAGTTCTCGAAAGTGTGTGCAAATGACGCAGAATGGTACGACAAGGGGTTACGTAAACTGGCACCACAGTACCAAAAATGCATCGATCGGAATGGCGACTACGTCGAAAAATAAAGTAGATTCGTACCTTTAAGAATAATTTTTTTTTTCAAATTGGTTGAGTTTTCGATTTTTCCCAGCACTTCGGAACTTACTTTTGGGACGTCCCTCGTACATCACCTCTGTCCTCAACTGGAGTCTCACTCCTTGCATAGTAGGCGGTACTATTTCCAGGTTTCTTCGTTTGGTAAACGAAACTGTGGTGGTCTTGGCTGGATTCATGAAAAGTCCTTCCGAGTCGGACCACCTCTGGATGATGTCAAACAGCTTTTTGCATCCGTTCTGATAATGATCATAGATTAATAACTGGTCTGCTTCCTCGTCAAAATGATTGTTCCTGTGATCAACGTTTTCTTTTCCGCCGTGTAAATTCATTTCTTCTGCTTTAGTAATTATCGAGTTGGTAGAAAAATCTTAGCGTGCAGCTAGTAGTTGAAACGGCTCAACTAGAAGTGCAGCAACTTTAGTAGAACTCTCTTTTAAGCTAAATGACAACGCCAAAGACTGTTTCTCTCAAGTTATGTAGAAAGTTACCTCACGTACGATGGAATTCCACGTAGTCACTGGTCGATCATGTACCTGAACTCTTTTTGCACTCATTAAGGAAGTAATGAATCAAAAAGTCAAAGCGCAATTTGATTCTTGTGCCTTCCTCACTCCTCAAGCTGGCAGATATCAGCAACAGGTTTTCCTCGTTTTCTCACAAATTTCTGTGCATGGACGTGTAGGTTCGTGAAGAAACCCCCCTTCTTGGCACGGGGCATTTGACAGTAGTGACTCAGATTGAATGCCCGGTGGATGGAATCCGTGATATCAATCGAGGGCTACAAGGAACTCCACCAAGGGAGGAAGCAGGCAAAAAATTGTTTAAGAAGAGTCCGAATCGGTTAAGTGTGCGTTCTGAAAAACTTTTTCTCAGAAAGGAAACTGAGTAATTATCAGAGAGTTGGGTAAGCGCTTCAGTCTCATCTGATTAATAGAGATCTTTGTCAATAACTTGTGCTTCCCACAGCCCTCCTACAATCCTACCAGCAATGAGAGGGACCCTCCTGCTATGTCTGCGGATAGATGAGCATTAACGTACATGGGATGATAGAAACAGAGCTTGGAGGCAGAATAGTGGAAGCCAATGCGTGTATGGCAAGTTACTCCCAAAAACGCCTAAACACCAACGTTGACAAATAGGCTGAGAGCAATTTGTCACAGACTGCTTCGTTAATGTACATAGAAATGAGAGAGCCAACCTTTTGCAAAGGCTGGATCAAAGACTCACTTTTGTAGAACAAGGCGTTCTCATCAATCAGAATGATGACAATAAAAAAATATCTGACCATTAGGATTTGTCACATCTGGTGAAAAATTTACCCTGGAATTCACGGAAATGTCAGAAAAAACGTTATTTTTGACACATTTTGATTTTTATCTCCGTTCAATGGACCGTCACAGGAACATTTATTGAGAAGAATATGTAGGTATTAACTATTTGAAAACATCCGGTGAGTTTGGTGAAAATCGCTGAAGCCGTTTTGCCAAAAAGCGTAAAAAACCTATTTTTGCTTCAGGGGCCCATATCTCCATTCACCGTATTTTCATGGAGATATGTATGGTACATTTTCGTCCCCCATCCCCTCTTCCCATCGGCTGAAATCGTCCATAACCTTATTTTGGTGTCTACAAAAAATACGAACAAAACAAAAAAAGAACCAGCTCAATCGGATCAGCCGTTCTCCCGCAAATCGAACTACAGACACACACACACATATACACACGGACCACGCGCCGATATTAGGTTTTTTAGACTCAGTAGGGTCTGAAACGTAAAGATCTGAAGAAAACCCAAATTTTTTTTTTTGGGCCGATTACTATACTTTCCTTCCCTTTGGGTAGCGGAAAGCAGTAGCTCCTCATGGCAAGGGACTCAGTTGAGTCGTGGCTCCTTCTACTTCAGACGCGAGAGGAGGGACTCGTTGCCTCCGCTGGCGCTGCTGATGGTGGTTGCTTGTAGTCAGAAGGAGCGAGAAAAGAATCAGTTGAAGGAATGAATGCCGTTCGTTCTTGCGGCAGGCCCTTATGTTCGTTTTCTTGGAGAGGGTAGTCCTCTCTCATTGGCTCATGGCTAGCGCCCTATGTCGGGATGACTTCGCTGTGAGCCGCCTTTTGTTGGTAAAGGGTGGCCAGCCGCCACAGAAGCGTTTATTAGTGAATAGTGAAACTTATAGTAGTCATGGGTGCGCTGAAATTGCGGGGAACACGATTTGTAATGATCAAAGGACCAAGGGGGTTTTGAGTTGGAATAGGACTCGAGTAAAAAGATCAATAGTTGTGCTAATTGTGCTCTTAAGTGTGGGAAAGCTTCTCAATGAATTAGTCTAAACATTAGCATGCACTATCAATGTTTACTGCCTGACTCCCATTGTAGGCACCTTAGCGATCGTAGTCTAGTGGTTATAGATGAAGATTCACAATCTGACGAAAGTTGGGTAATGAATCAGAGCTTGTGATCGCTGTAATTTTTGCCTGAGTCTGCAGCTGCCCAACAATTTAAAACCCTCCCCCGCCTGTAACACATGTAGGGAGACAGAAACTTGAAAACTATTTGAGTGAACTAGAATTGACGAAATTGAGAAAGAAGTTTAGGATGCCCTGTCAGCAAAAAGCTCCATACTAAATCATTACGATTGGTTCGTTTCAGTACACTGGGATTTGAGCCTGTGTGGCTCCCCATTTTGTGGTAGTGAGCGTTTTCATAAGTTTCGGGCTTTCGCAGACATTATTCTATGTTCAGTCGTTTAACGACCAGTTTCAGTGACGTGATTATTGTAATTCAAATTTATGTTTTTCACTTTCCTTGGCTCTACGAAGTAGTAAGGAAAGTTATGTAATCGGCTGAAAAAAAAATTTTGAGTTTTCTTCAGATCATTACGTTTCAGACCCTCCTGCGTCCGAAAAACACTATTTGGGAAAATGGTCTGTGAACGATTTTTAGAGAAAACGACCGTATCAAATCAGCTCAAACTTGATATCTGGCCCGCAGGTTACCATGGGACGCCAAAATAAGGGTATGAACAAAATCCACCGAAAGTTAACTATAGTTATCTTAGTGATCAAAACACCAAATATTTTTTTTCTCAAAAACGGCTCCAACGATTTTGATTAAATTTTTTATATTGGTAGCTCCCAACATGGCAACTATACCATAAAATTCCCATTCGTGGGAAAATGACGAGAGCAGCACAATAAATTATCAAAATTGTCGACGAAAAGCGGTTTTAGCGCGGGTTTTTCCTTATAAACTCCGCTAGAATGTTGATAGAATGTTTAAAAAAAATTGGTATTGTAGTCCAATTCAATACCTATAGGATGAATGTTTAAAAACGCTCATGAAATACATGGGGCTCACTCCAGAAATTCCTGAATATCAACTACCGCCATTTGACTTACTACCAGTTCTAAACGTTTTTACCCAATAACTCTGCCAAAGTGATTACTATCCTTCTTCAAAAAATTCGTGTTTACAGTCTCACTAATTAACTGTGTACCAATTGCTCAGTAAAGGTCCTGGAATGAGTACGAGCTGCACAATAAGTTACGGAACTATAAGCGCTACCGCTTTCTGCTGCCGTGAAATGTTGTTTGTCCACGTTCAAAGGAACTGAGTGAATTGATTAAATTAGCCATGTACAAAGTGAATTGACGTGGAGCTAAGGAAAGTTGTGTGTTGCAACGCACCAGATATTTTCTCTGCGTAATGTAAGCTACAGGTTCAGCAATTGATTTCTCATTTCAGTCTTCACGTGGTCGAATCAAAACCCTCCAAAATAGTGTCAATGTCTTCCTTATTTCTTAGTTGATGGTTCTTGTGATGCCTCCAGTCTCGTCAGTTCGAGAGTTTGAACTCGAGACCTCTGCCTCAGATTCATCATCCCAATCACTATTCCACGAACAAGGCTTCTATCGGCTGTTTCCACGATTAATTCAACTTGTTTCCCCTGGTTGTGGTTAATTGTGCCAAGTATTAGGTTCCAATCATAAGACAAGAGTAATTTCGAAATCGCGTTCGTTCAGTTTCACCTTCGCTACTTAATTATTGCTCTAATTTTAGCTTTAAGATGGTTTTTTGTTTAACTAACAGTTAACTTGATGCTGAAAAGCATGCGCTTGTGAATTTTTACATGTCAAAGTTTATCTTCTTACGGCGCTGTGAAATACCAGTTAACCGAAAGGTAATTGATGCAGTTACCACTATGACATAGATAGGGGATTTGGTACCTGTTATGGAAGTGACTATAAGGGTGCAATATTTCCCCTGAAGTACTGATTACTGTGACGGAGAGTGGACATCCAATGCAGGCACAGAACTGTTTAATTGCGTGCCAAGTGGTACTGATGGAATAGCAGGATCCTATTTGTAATGTAGGGTTTGAAAGTTGCACTATACTAGCACAGTACGCGTCATGGGCAAAGCCTGTGCCCCTTCCCCCTCTCTTGCAATCTTTCACCACCGCTAGCATACATTAACCACTCAGACCCAGTTGGGACATCTTTGAAGATAAAAGCTCCCGTTCCATCCTTAATTTTACGTTCCTTAGTGAATTCTTATGCGTCATTGAAACAGAATTGCATCACTCACTGATGCCAGAGACTTCTCAAACGAATTATGTTTTATGAGAGCTCTGGATGTGGCGTAAATTGTGTTGTGTGTGTCTGGGCTACGCTCAATCTGACGCCTGTTATTAAAAGATAGAGAAAGAAACCTGAACCTGAAAAATGTGAGAAATGAATGGAGAAAAATAAACGGCAAAATTAAAGGTAAAAGTGGACCGTATTTATACAAATGCGTAGTGGTATCATGGACGCTGTAAGAGATCTGTATAGGCAAACTTAAAGAAAAAAAGGAATAATGCTCTCGTTAAAATGTCGAATATGGGGCGAAATAAATTATTCAGGAGCTGAAGAAAATAAAGACTGAATAGTCTGACCAGGACTTCCGGTAGGAGACGAATGAAGCCGAGGGAGATCCTGTTTGTCTTCTCGCTTTCGAGTGTTCCTGGAGGAATACGAACAAAGTGTTTAATAGGGATCGAGCCCCACATGGGAAGTGATATACCGAGAGTATCAGGGTCGAATGGCACATTACCTTGTCCAAAATGTCCAATAATTTTGGCTATCCTGAGAAGCCTTCGGATCTAGAGACCGTGAAGTAGAAAGACTGAGAACGATTGAGGTACAGCTCACGTTGCCGATCGTGGGCGCAATGAAGCTAGGGATGTGGCCAACGAGTTTGTGCGAGTTGTCGATCGGAGACCTTGAGGAGCTTAGTTGGGGTCGCCAAACAGTCGAACAACTCTGGCGATATCCGTTGGCGTCAACACTGGATATGACATCAGATACATTGAGTTGGCTTACATAGCACGGCTAGAATACTGGCGCTCTTTCATGTCCTGCTCATGTCAAAGGGCTCAATCACATTCAGTTGTGAAGTGGCAACACCCAGAAATTGTCCAGAAATCAATTACATTCTGTCGAGACTCCAAAGTGACTACAAAAGTATTGGAATCCGGCTGAGAAAATACATTGGCGAGTTTCTTAACGACTTCATTCTTCCTCCCATACCATCAAATTACCTTCAGAAACCAGGGGTAGGTTTGATCATTTAAACATGTTTTTTGTTCAAAAAGCAGTCGTAACCTTCCTTAGTCCTTATTGAATTAGACAAAAAAAACTTCCTCGTGGTTTTCACAACCGGCATCAATGAAGTAGTTAATTTTGAATGGTTTATTGGTTCCTTTTAGAGGCTCTCGCACTTATAAATGCAGTTGGACAGAGGTACATTTTTTGCTGCTTCTCTTAACGCTACTTTTATCTTTATATTTGACAAACCTGTCTAGTTACATCACCTATGGCTTCGACTGCTTGCTGTGTTTGGCAAATGATGGCTCTGTACTAAACTGGATCTAAGTGAGCTTGTCGGCTAACGTTATGCTTTTATTCACTCGACAGCCTGAAGATGGTGGCCCCGTAGAACCAGGAGGCAGTGACATCCCTAAGTGTGACTCGACTTACTCAATCGACATTCCCAACTCCACTACTCTCTGGGAAGCTACTCCGCGGCCCCCAAATGCAGCAGAGGTATTTTTGATGAATTTTATTCATCTTCGTGTAGTCAAGTAAGTTGTATGGCAGGAGAGTGGCAACCGTCTACAGTTGGCCATTCTGGTAATTGGTTTTTCTTAAACCTAATGGTTTATTACATGGGCACTGAAGTCTAAAACTTTACAACAAGCAACATTCTTTCTCTCTTCAGCTACTGTATTCAAGTCGTTGAACAACAGCAACTCGTCAGGCACAGGATTAGAACGTTCTTTCAATAATTTAACCACATTCAATGCAACTCCATTCTGCCCTGCCTCTGTCAGTCACATCACTTACGTTTCTTGTCTAGCATCTTTCAGAACAGAAATACTCCCTTGTAGCTGCATCTAGAGGCTTATGATTAGATGTAGGTAGCATCCTTTTAGAAGTCCACGGTATTTCTTCCTTGAATTAGTTCGTGTTTAATTATTCCTCCACGTTTCTTTTTCAGTATTACCAGTTCACCCTCTTTGCCATGTCATTGAACGAAATGGAGCCTGGGATGGAAAAGCGGATCTGTCCAACAGACTGCAGGTAACTTCGTACTTTAATAAAACGTTTAATAAATGCTAGTATTATTGAAGATTAGGCTGTTGAAGTATGTCGTAGAAAAGACTAGAGACGCTCAAATAGAAGGGTGGAACATCTTAGAAAATCTCAAAGCTTGCACTTCTTGATTGTGTTCCGTTCAGTTTCAACATATGGCCTGCCATGAGAAGCATCTGTGCCCTTGTTTTGTAAAGAAAAACGTGCTCAGTCGATACACAGTTCAACCTGGAGTGTTTGTCAACGTTATGTTGCACCTGGAGGAAAAGTATATCCACACGGTAAAGGGTATTATAATCTTCCCACCCATAGAGCTTCTACACATTGACCCTCTAAATCGACTCCTTGATTTAGACCTCTGGCAACTGTGGAGAAGGACAACGCAACATTCTGTACTGGTAGCAGCTGGCTAAGGATATGAGGGTGTACTAAAAGTGATTTGACAGATGTCCAGTCTCTGGTGATGTTTGTGAAATTCAAGAGGTGACCACGAGGTTCAACTTCGGTTCAACTCGGTGGCCTGGCAGGGGCAGGCATCTTTGGGCTGAGAATTAGAGGAGCAATCCCATTGGGCCACAGTGATCTAGGCAGAGGTGTTGGTGTGTAGCAGCTGCTGCAGAGGGGATTGAAGTGGCAGAAGATTCACATTGTAGTGGACAGTCAAACCACTCTCAAGCCTCGTATTGTCTTACCTCGTGGCAGGTGTGGGAGTGTCTGACTGGACTGAAGGCCCCGGCCAAGGGCAACAGCTTAACACTGTGTTGGGTGCCTGGTCATCAGGGAATAGAGGGAAACAAACTTGCCGATGGGCTGGCAAAGAAGGGAGAGGTGCCCCGTCAGCCCTGCGCCCTTTGTTGGGACTACCACTTACGTAGAGAGGTTGGCAAATGGGAGGATAGGTGCAGGGCTGCCCATTGGCAGGGGATGGACGGCCTTAGACTGTCAACACTTTTCATCCGACTCTCTAGAGGGAGGGCCAAGGAGGTGCTCGCAGTGGGGAGGAAAGATATGAGGAGCATATGTGGAATGTTGTCACTGTCTGCTGAGGTACCACCTTGCTAATATTGGCATGTGTGAGGTACAGGTTTGCTGGAGATGGTAGAGCATGTGTTGTGCATATGCGATGGACTCACCGCATTGTGCCATCGTGTGTTCGGGAGGCCCTGTCTTCAGCCAGAAGAGGTGGCGAGGGCAGATTTGCGAATGTCCTCCACTTTGTGCGGGGGTGGTGGGGGCGTACAGGTGATGTCACACTGAGTGAGCCCAGTCCCGTAGCACCTGGGGGTGGAGCAGGGGAGCCAAGAGCTGTGGCTCATGGACGCCTTCACAATAGGCCCGTTTGTGGCAGCAGTGAGGGTATCACCAGCATCCACCTTTAAAAAAAAAAGAAAAGTCAAGTGGTTCTCGCCCATGTGCCCAGGTTTTCACACTATTTTTACTTCCCACTTGGCGGTGAGTCTCACAAATTCTTTGGTTCTTGCCCGGCTAAAACCACGCAATGAGCTGAACACTCTCCTTCAAGTTGACGTGGGAACAAAGTGAAATGTCGAGGTAGCAATATAAATGTCTGAACTTTGTATGGGCTCCATTTCCCCCTCAATGTCTTCCCAGCCCTACACCACTCTGCTCTGCTATGGAACGAATGGCTCTGTGATAAGAGATTGGATAGTGTTGATTGATGGGAAGCTTTAATTGGAAACCACAAGCGTAAGAGCTGTAGGGGAGCTGTTCAGAAAGTACTTCCTATACGTGGGGGCCTTCTATCAACTTGCCATCTCTGTGCTACTACAGTCACCATTGCTTGTCGTGGAATTTCCATCCGTCTCATGATTTATTTTACCAATTGTTTACCTCGAGATTTAACTGTGCACCTTCCTTGTATTTATTGATCTGAAAGTACCATCTGGTGTGTAACATGAGTTTGTCTTCTTTTCTCCTCTAACAGGTTAAGACCTGACATCCGGAAGTTAGAGAATGGGGACTTGGATGGAGCTGCTGCAGAGAAAACCAGATTGGAAGAGCAGCAGAGAGAAGCCCGTAAAACGAGGAAAGGGAAAAAGGGTTCTGAATGGAAGGCTCGGTAAGGACTTCATTAATTTGATTTAGATGCATTGTAAAAAGAACACACAGTAAATTTCAGAGAGATTAAAATCAGGGAACTCCACTTGTCAAACTTTGGCAAGCGTTTCTCCAATAAAAGTTTCTAGTGGTTTTGACCAAGGGGACTTACCTTCCTGGCTAGAGCTCCCGATGTGTATTTACTTGTAGATTAGATGTCAAATAGCAACTTTCGTGATGTAGACATCCCCACATCACATACCACGTTAACGTTGAACTAGCCCCCAGGTGTTAAGGAATAGATAGTCCCTGTAGCCGAAGATCACGTTTTGACAGTTATGATGAGTGCACAAATAAAAACGGGGGCTTAGGGCCGTTTTCACCTATTTAAACTCGATTTACTGTACCTAACTGCCTCCTGTCGCAAAAACGAGTTTGGCTCTAGCCCTGATCAAGCATTAACCCCAAAAAATTAGGTGGTTAGGTCGAGATAGTTCTTATCTTGCGTTATCATGTCCTGATATCTGTTCTCTATTATGCTCCATCGAGTATTCTCTTCTATTATTGTGAATAATTTGCATATGTTTTGGAATAATAATAATAATAAACAAAGATGCTCTTTACAAGTGCGCAGCTATTGCAGTTGCTTTAGGTTATTGTCATATCACCCAGCGCCTCACGAGGATAGGAGATAGTTCTGACGACTTCAAGATGTATGAATTTAAATTCGGTTGCAAGCAGAAGTATTAAGATCGTTGAAAACAAGTTGTTGTTCGCGTAAAATGTGTGTTGAGCAGTTTTAGAAAAAACTCTAGACGTCATATCGCCGTGTTAGAAAATCCAAATGCAAATGGCTTACCTGAGTGGATTTAAAAGCAGATAGGTAGGAAATGTTAAATAATAACACACTTTTACACATAGTGTATTAAACAACTTTTATTGAAGAGGATAATTCTCCCTTCCTTGTTAAAGTTTCTTGATTGTATAAGTTGTAACCTCACAATTTCGGTTTTTATTATTTCTTGCTTAGCTCTAATTTTCTTGTACCGCTTCTGGTTTTTCCTGTTCAGGCGAAGCATTCTATCAGACTAATTTGGCGTTTTCCTGCTGCTCTTGCAGTTAGAGTACATGTACTTTTACTTTCACTCACTAGTTTCAGCTTCGGCAGACGTTAATGCGGTCACTGTGGCTTCTGACAATTATTACAAACAATAATTTGGTCAAATCTGAATATTTAAGGGTTGTACATCCACGGGATGTACGGTTACGGGGCCGTTTACGTTTACACGACACTTGTTTACGGAACGGGGTGTTGAACAGATGCCTGAGTTCCTTACTTTACTGTAACCTCGTTGTAACCTCCTCAATATGGCTTAATTGCAGCTATCCTAACCGCATTCCACAGTGATCTCGACTAGCACGAAACAGGCCAGCCTTGGTTTACGTTTGATCACGATCAGTGGTGTTTTGGTGAAAGCGGCCCTAAGTGAATTGATGGTTATTATGAAATTGATAAACAAACCGGCCCTTATTTGATGAATCAAGGCGTAGTAATTTGTCTATCCATTGCCGATCGAAGAAAAAAATTTTTTAATGCAAAGAGGGCAGCAAGGAAAGTACTCAAGTCAAGGAAGTCGGACAGGCACATGTGTAAATCCAAGTTTTGGATGAAACTGACAAAATGTGGTCTATCACTTTGGCAGCTACTCATGTTGCAAACAGTAGTAGTACGATCGTCGAAAACAAGTTGTTGGCGTAAAATGTGTCTTGAGCAGTTTTAGAAAGAAACACGAGACGTCATATCACCGTGTTGGAAAACCCAAATGCAAATGGCTTACCTGGGTGGATTTAAAAGCAGATAGGGGGGAAATGTTAAATTTTTACACACACGTTAGTGTATTAAACAACTTTTATTGAAGAGGATAATTCTCCCTTCCTTGCTCGTGAAAGGTATAACCTCACAATTTCGGTTTGTATTATTTCTTGCTCAGCTCTCATTTTCTTGTACCCCTTTCGATTTTTCCTGTTCACACGAAGCATTCTCCCGGAATTAATTTGGCTTTTTGATGCAGTTGGAGTACGCATATTGGCACTTTATGCTTCTCACCAGCTTCAGCTTCGGCAGAGGTTAATGTAGCCACTTTAACTTTTCACAATGATTAGAAACAACGATTTGGTCAAATCTGGATTGTTGGGAGTGGCGTGTTTATGGGATGTATGGATACGGGGAAGTTTACTTTTAAACGACACTTGTTTAGAGAACGGGATGTTGAACAGATGCCCAATTTCCTTACTTTACTGTAACCTCATTAGTCCACTGTCTTCTCGATATGGCTTAATCGCAGTGTAATCACGGCTATCCTAACTGCATCCCACAGGGATCTGGGCCAGCATGGTGGAAATGAAACCGGTTAGCCTTGATTTACTCATCTAGCCATGATCAGTGCTTTTTTGGTGAAAACGGCCCTTAGTGGCAACAATGATCTTGGTAACTAAAGGTGGAGTATTGTTTTGAGGAAACTGCACTGTCATTCTGTCAGCGTTATAGATCATTGAGTGTCAGGAGTGTGAGCGCTCTAAGATGTGATTTCTAAAAACAAATCAGGTCCGATGGGAGGAACTAATGTACTGAGGCATGCTCATATCAGTCTTTCACACATTCTCTGTTGTTGATGTATTAAAGAACGACGTACAATGATACCAAACTTACACCCTACACAAAAACGTTGCAAATTATTACGCAAGGGTTTAGTATTCTCTTGGACAGCTTGACCTAATCTCACATCTTTGAGAACCCTCCCATTCGACTCAGCTTCGAAAAATACCAGTGAACCGATAGGCATGACCTGAGTGCTACGGAACGACAAAAATGACAACCCCCAGGTGCCAGTAGGCAATTGACACGACGTGACGGGTCGGTGGTGTGAGACGCTGAAGCGATTACTTTCCCCTTGTTGTCCCGTGAGTTCTTTTAGTCAGTAGACTTTGGCTCACTGTAATTACTTTAATTTTACTGTTTTCGTTCTATACGCCTGATACTCATTCCATTCGACCCAGCGTCTAAAAATACCTTGAAAACGATACCGTAGTTGCGTTAAAACTGCCAAACTTGCGTTATTATTCATGTTTTTAACCATTTTCGCCCTTGTCCTATCGGATTGCCGAGCAGGGGGGTGCAACTAAATACCAAATGGGATTTTTGTGCGAAAGAATGGTTTTTTAAGTTCACGCTAATGGCATAAAACAGCCTGTACGTTGGATGGACATTGCTGAGTTGGAATCTCGATGCCTTGGAACGTAAAATGTCAAATTTCGAGGGGGAGTTGTAAAACAATTTTCGGTAAAATCCCAGAATAGTGTACGCGGGTACATTTGTCCAGTTCTTCGGTTCGCGATTCGGAACGTTTAGTAGTGTCACTGATACTGGTGAACGTAACGTTAGCGGTAAGAGTTGAGTGAAGTTTTGTCGTAAAAGTGAATGTAAACAAAGCACGCGAAAGAAACAGGAAGAATGTAAACAAAGGAAAGCGTCCAAAACTGAGCCAACGTGGACAAACAGTGCGCGCCTAATGCAACAGACGACCACAAAAATAAATAAAAATCTCACTCACCTCTCAATTTACGTATCCGAACTTTGCGGGGGATAGGCTCGTTCTATCGCCTCGAAGAAAGCCTTCGTGAGGTTGTCTGGCAGATGTTGTCGCCGCCAAACGTATTCGTACAAGTACGAGTTGAACGCGTCATTCTCCCCCTCACCACCACACGTCTGTGTCGGCAATCTCCGCTTTATTGCCATCTCCATTCAAACCCATCTATGGAACCAGCCTTTTCACATAATTTCATCCATCCACGACATTCAGGACACTCATACTTGTCAGAGATAAAACCGAAACTCATACACCAATCCACAGTCCTCGGGCCTTTTTCTCTTAATTGATGAATCAATTTCGTATTAATTCGCCTATCCATGGCTGGTTGAAAAAGATGAAGAAAATAAACAAGTAGAGGGCAATGGGGAAAGCACTAAAGCAGGAGAAGCAGGACGGGCGCGAAAAAAATTGGATACGTAACGAACACAGCGAGGAGAAAGACGCATACGGTGGCGGCAACTTGACAACTGAAGGACGATATTTCCGTTACAACAGAAATTTGCCGAAGGGTGGGATTCGCGGAATGATTCCATAGTTCAACGGCTAGTCGAACGATTTAAGTCATTTTTTGAAGAATACTAGCGCTAGAAAGTTGCCAGTGATGAAAGTTGTAACTAGCACCAGTATCAGTGACGCTAGTAAACATTCCGAATCGCGAACCGAAGAACTGGACAAATGTACCCCCGTACACTATTCTGGGATTTAACCCAATTTTCCTGAACGAAAACATGAATAATAAACCAAAATACACTAATAATGAATACACAATATATAGTAATAAATAGACAAATAACAGCACAACACCTTACACATACACACAAATATAATAATAAATTGATAAAGACGCTGGGAATCTCATACTTTGAAGTTTCTTGATAGAAGAAGCTGTGTACAACGATCGGAGTGCATCAATTAAATTGCCCCCCTGTTGTCATCTCATGTATCCTTGCAATCATTACCTACCCCGTTAAACGTTAATCGACACGAATAATTTTTCTCAGGTGGTTCTCGCAAGGAACGAACCCTCACAACGGAGTAGAAGATTGGCTCTACGCCGGTGGCTACTGGGACCGAAACTTCGGCCCCGACCCTCACATATTTTAAGTTCCTCGGTGGTCTCATCTTCCACTCAAAACCGATGCAGCGAAAAAAAACTGAGCACTTTTGTTTCTTTTTGTTAAAAACGAAACAGTCAAATGAAATCAACGTTTTCGTGAAGCTCTGAAAACTCGCAGTTTCGAAGCCCTTCTCCCGTCGCACCCTGTGTATCCTACGTTCTAAGTATTTAGAATAATTTATGTGGTTGTAAGTAATGTATAAAGCTGTGTATAGTCGATCAGTGTTACCATTTTCGTATTAGTTTTTCTTTCCGTTGATTGTTTATTATTAATTGTTACGTGTTATTTGTTAAGTTTTGTCCCAGGCCTATGACGCGTCAAGAGTTTAAGGCCTAGTGAAATTACAAAAAAAAAAAACTGTGCTTCTCCAAATTAAATTAGCGTGATGTAACATTTAAGGTAGTTGATAGCGAAGTGCGTCTGAAAATACGTGACAGTTGCATTTGTGACAAACGCAGGCGTATTTTAACTGAACGTATGAAATGAAACCAGAACAAATATATTTACCTGTCGCCATTCAAATTAAAAAACAAGTATTTTATGATCGTCGTAGATAATAAATGTACCACTGGTTGATTTTATTAGAGCAGTTGTGTAGTGAAACAGTTTGTAACTTGTTGCTGCTGTGGTTGCTGACAACGCCGACTCAATTTTGATGGCAAGTACTCTAAAATGAGATTTAAAGTCAACTAGTTTGCCTAAGTTAAGGTGCCCACTGGAATGATGCGACGCGATGTATTCGCTCTAATAATAATTATTCGATGAAATTTTACGTTCTGTAGCTTATTACGGGTGAACGGTGCAACGCATTACACAACTTTCCTCATTCTCAAGCTCACTCTACTCGTTGATAACTTTACACATACACACTGTGTACCATCTACAGGAACATGTACGCATTAGAGTATTCTGTGACACCGTTGGTGCCAGTTACGAGAAAGTTAGAAAGATGCCGCTTCACGTTGTATGACTACGTATATTCAGCATCCTATTCAATTACCGCTCGTGAATACGCCTTTTTCCTTTTATGCACATAGAACTTTGAACTGTCATGAGCAGACGTTTGGTTCGTGGTGTTTGATCAAAGCAAACTTTGTGGGATAGAAGTTAAGAACGAACGATCTCAATTGGTTCTGCCAATTGTCCTGCAAAGGTGGCTACAGGCTCTCTGTCGCTCACACACTCTCTGGCCCATCGCCAATCGACGGCATTCTCACTCGGGAAACCTCAAAGCGCAAGGATGTGATTAAAAAATCAACTTTATTCGGGGGTGCGCTAAGTGAAATATTTTAATCCTATTATTTGAGGAAAGTAAAAGTGTGAGCAGCTAAATCAGTGCACACTAAAGTGAGTGAGCAGGTACCTTTCGTCTGAGTGGTTGAAAATAATTCATGTTTACGAAACTATTCAAGAACTGTGCATTGCAATTTAACAGTTGTCTAGCTATCTCGTATTTTTCCGTTTTTATTGCCCCAGACTAGCCAATTTTGGATACTCTTGTTGTATGCGCCAAATTGCCGACGTTATACAGAACCGACGTTTTATTTTATGAATAAAATGGAACAAATATGTGGTCAAAATTCTAGTTATGTCAAATATTGTGATTCTTTTTAAGAGAAGCCTTGGCGCTATTTTCACAAAAATCGTCCATGTCATTTTGAAGAAAAAACGAAGTTCGTTTAATTACTATACCTTTAACCGAAATTAGATGGACTTTACGCAAACCCTTAATGCGGTGCTTAGTATCAACCCAGAAGGTTGTGTACGAAATTTTAGTGGATTTGTTTTTGCCGCTGTGTGCTGACTGACTCCTATTAAAGGCACTGGGCGATCGTGGTCTAGTGGCTAAGACAGCGGTTCATAATAGAGTTTTGAGTTGTCTGCATGACGATGGTATTGGCACGCGCAGACGTCGATACGTATCAGTTTTAGCAACCGTCATTGGCGTTAGTTCCTCTGCCTTTGACAGACAGTCCGCCAATTCAGCTGGTATCACACATTGCATGACGCTGCTGCTTGGGCATCAAATCAGCTCTTGGAAGGGCTTGAATTGTAGTCGCCAGTTCGTGAGTGTCTTGGTCAAGGACCTCCAGCAGCGCCTTCGCAGCCAGATACTTCACTTGCGCTGCATCCTGCTATTTGCCCTCGTCCAACGCTTTCCCCACCAACGTCTCGTTTAATTTCGTTGCAATGGTCGCATTTTTTCATTATTGTGTCGAGTAGGGCTGCTCCCCCCCCCCCCACGAGCGCTGTATCCGGCAATCCCCTGCTCAGAAAACCAATGCCTCCGGAGACTAGCGGATAAGCCACCCAACCCTTTAAATTCTTTAACCCTTTCCAGTCTTTCGGGTCTGGTAAGATTGTGGGGGTAACATGCTGAGGCACCTCGTCCGGGTGATCGGCAGAGAAGGATTGTAGTATCCAGGAGGCCTTTGTTGAACTATTTTGGTAAGGCCAAGCCGTTGTGGATAGAGCCTGGCTAACTATTTTTGAGTCTTCGTTCAATAGTGAGTGGAACGCTGGGTCCACTGATGTTTCTCGTTCTGGTTGTTCGAACCAGAGCATGGCCAACGAATTTTGGCCCTCATCGGCCCAGTGGACAAATAGCAAAGAACTACGAAACCGTGAATCAGAGTTGGTCATCGCCACACAGAAGTCATTCCTGTCAAGGTTGGTGGTTGGCATACGGTGTTTCGAGTTGAAGCTTGAGAACAGTTTGGTTGCACTATTTAACTTTTGAGATGGTGCTGGTTGCTCGCTTTGCCAGTTTGCCAAACGCTTCTTAGAACCGTTCATAACTATTACTTTTTTTTGCCCTCAGAAATAAATGAGTACTCAAGCGGTTTCTGCTGACAAAATATCAGAACTGGTTGAAATGATTTCTGCACAGCTTCTAAATAAACAGCGAACTGTCTGTTGTCGACAAGTTCGGTAACTGAACGATCTCCCCAAAATGCAGCAGTCTGCTCCAAATTATTAGCCTAACAGGAAGATAGAAGGGAGACGTTAAGATTCAATAAAAAGTGTAGGTTGGTCGCGTAATTGTCCTTCATATACGTAGAGCTAAACATTGTAACAAGATTCAGCTCTTCTTCAAGTTGAATACACCACACGAGCAGAACATAAGCTGGAAAACCTTTTTTTTGCTCCTGGAGTCGAAAACTCAACTTTTTGATCGGTCACGTACTGTTATTCTGTGAGGTGAAGCAGGTTCCATTAATCATCTTGCCCTTGACTATTGCTTCGTTAAATGTCGTACCAGGAAACTAATGTTTGCTTGACGTTGCATCACTCGTGTCGGTCCAGTGGGCACTGTTCCTAGTACTGTACGTTTCTGTTCGCTCAAAACGCCCTGACTGCACAGTTTCCGAACTGTGCGTTGCATAAATATCACCGTAAAACAATAATTGAGGTTTGAAGACTTAATGTAATATTAATGAAGCAGCTTTACGGTATACTGGTCATTAATAAAACTAGCTTGGATGAATTCAGACAGTTGAGGTGATTTCAAATTTTGAGGGGTTATTGTTGAGTGTAGAGATTCTGTGGGCATTCAACACTGACAGAGGGGACTCGAAGTAATTGGTAGCGATGAAAAGGTTAATAGTGTTTAGTCAGAGCAAGACGAAACATGAAAAATGACACCACAATTTTTTTAAATTTATTTTTTATTTTTTTAAGTAATCCATTTATTCAAGAAGACTACAAAAAAACACAAATACTACATAATGCGTTCCCCCCTCGATAAGTAAAAACTTGAGCTGAGGGGAGGAGCCGTTACAACTTTCTAGCTACAGATAGGTACCAATCGCAAACCTATTTAGTACAATATACTGAATTATATGATAGATAGTTCATTTTAAAAAAATCAGAAAAAAAAGTTGAAAAGGAGAATCATCTGAGCATTTCCACACGGACGCTCGGAATTGCTCTACTTATTCGAAAAAAATGCAAGAAGCCCAACACGACAGTGTTCCCATTGAATTGGCCGACGTGATAATTCAGCAGAGCTCAACAGTGCACAGGCGCAGAAGAATAAATCGAGGGCATCCAATCTGCGCAGTTTGATTGGCAACTTTTGGACGTTAATGAGAGTGCAGTTTGAGTAATTTTTAACCCAATGAATCACGTGGCAAGTTGGGTGTAGATTGGGAGGAACGAGATGACAATTGTTGCAACTGATGAAATGAGAAGTTGTCACTCACAGGTCAAAAATGCTGGTAAGGCTGAGTGTACCATAGGCACAAAAAAGAGCCCTCACCACTAATCATATTTCCAACGTTCCGTGGCCTTTAGGTGAAAGTGGGGGAGATTAGACCATCTACAGTCCTAGGTAAGGGGGTTGGATGGCTCCCCCACGGAGTAGAGTCAGCTGTAAGGTGTTTAAAAAAAACCTCCAGGTCTTAAAACCGTTATTGAAATTTATTTGGCCCAAAAATAGGTTTCCTAATTCCCTAGGCCAAAGTTAGATTGCTAATAAAATATCGTGAAGGCAGTATCTCAATATTCTGAAGTCATGTTAACATGCGTGACCTTGGCTGAAAGAATTAACTACCTGTTTTGATGTATGCAGTTATTTCTTATGACATCAGTGTGTATTCTACGTAAACACTTAACGCTGCGATCAGAATTATCTGAATGTTTCATCGTAGAATTCGGTGAGACTCCACAACTTCTGTTTCACGATAAAACAGTCGATTTGGAGGTTTGTGCAGTGCATTATGAGCTACAAGGAAAGCTGTGTGAAAGCTATACACGAATTAGTAGTGAGTGAGGATAGTTCAGGCGACATGATCTGTTGATCAAGGATTAGAGGACCGTGAGACTAGAATTGACTGGGGTGGTATTTTTCAATTCATTTGTGTTTTGACTCTGCAGTTAGGTCGTTTATAGAGCTTTCGTAACTTTACTTTCCCCTCTTATTATGTGTTCCTTATGAGCTTTGGATGTCTGTTTCCTCAGAGCAAGCTATTCCGCGTTGTAACTCACATTTAAGCAAGTACCTGATGAATGTTTGAAATTGCTCGGCAAAAACTGTCGTCTCCTCGTGAATGTCCTGTTGTAAACTGCTTATTTCGACAAGTTCTGCCATTTTCGTCTGCTTTTGGGAAGCGTTTCGCGGGTCTATATTTGATAGCTTGCTTTTGTTTTGATGCATTATTCCCCACATTATTATAATCGAAGATGGCCCTTAGGAAGGGAAGGCATCGTTAAAGAGATTCTGGAGAAACTTACAGATTGGCTGACTCAAATTAGCTTTTTCTTATTTATTATAATTTTCATAGAGGAATAAGAGCACTGGTTAACGTTGTTGGTTTAGGGCGGTCCAAAAAGTAAATTTTATTCCTCCATCCAGTGTCCCTTTTACCTCCTCCCGACCCCTCCACTAAAAAGATTCACTGACTCTCCTAACTAAAGCGTTAGTTCCAGGGCTAGGTGACTCGCAAATCAGCTTATTCGTTATGGGGCAGATCAATTTAGTCAACTAATCTTCGAAAAATGTCTCTAGTTTGCAAACAAAATTGCCAGCGTACGAAATTCTCAAAAGATTCATTACTCCAGACCTGCAGTACTTTCAACGGTGTCAGGAATTACTGCATACTGATCGCATTTTGACCAGTCCTGCTGTTTGGTTGAATCAGGGAAATTGTCTGAATTTCTTCAATATATATTAAGGGTTGTGTTCCTTGGGAACTCACTAATGCTGTAATTGACTCCGATGGAGTGTGGGGTTGAGGTTGGAAAGCCAGATGTTGAAGCATGAGTCCTGTTCAAATGACAATGACAATCATGCGTCGTCTCGGCGTGTTCTGTTAGAGAAATGGCAAGTAAGATGGGAATCCTCGTCAAAGGTACGCATAGAAGCCCTTCCCTAACTTCAGTGAACGTCTTGAGAGAAGGTGGGTTGAGCCTGACCACTGGACCAGCCAGTTCCTCGTGGGACATGGTGACTTCAATGCACAGCTCCACTTCTTTTCTCTGATGCACGTCTTGAGCCTCTAGTTCGGAGGAAACAAGAAACCAAGTGCTGCTCCAATGTAGATTCTAGCGGTAGCGGTTGTTGGGAAAGCACACGAACTTGGCAGCGTTGAGTGCTACAAAGCAAGCCTATAACTGTTTCGCCGAGTTCGCGAAGAAGGTGACGTGGTCACAGTTGATCTGCCCTTTTGAAACTTGCCTCCCATGTAAATAGTTAGATCAGGAGGGAAACCAGATTAAGAACTCCCAGATGGTACAGGATTTCTCAGGTGGTCACCTACCGGGAGTCTGGCAAACGACCAAATACCTGCCGTACCTCCGCAGGTCTGAGTTCTGTGGATGCAACCCTCGTATAGGGTTTTGGAACGTGCATTTAACATGGAAATAGACCTGCTGTTGTGGATATGAAGTCTATTTGATACTTCTGCTCGATTTCGACATTTGAAATCAGCAGGTCTCTGGCGCGTGGTAAATTTCCAGACTCTTGGTCAGATTTTCACGTTTATTTCAGTCATGTTTCTTATTTCCAACGTGTGGCAGAGTGCCAAGGATTTTTTTTTTCCCCCATTTTTCCCGGAAGATCCCATCCGCACCTGGCGCCTTGTAAGGTTTAAATGAACCAATTGCCCATTTAACCTTATTAAGTGTGAACATTTCTCTGGAGGCAGCGGCTAGCAGCGGGTTCTTCGATCGCCCATGACAGGTGCCTCCATCGGCGCTCAGCTGATGGTGGTGGCTATCTCCCCGCTGCAGGCTATGAGACCCTGGGAAGTGAGCTGCCAGTGGCTCCTCCAAGGTCTCCTTCCTGCCCCTTGTGTATGTTCCCCCTGCCTTTAGGAGAAAACCGATTTGCGGCCTCTCTTCTCTAGAGATGATCTTCTGAACCTTGGACATGGTAGACAAGTCTTTCATGCCCCCGCAGAAGTCTCTCCAGGATTTCCTTTTTGCCTGTCTAAGGGCTTTATTGTATGCTGTGAGGGAACCCCTATATGCGTCCCACTCACCCTGCTTTTTTGCTCTGTTAAAGAGCCTCCTCGTTTCCTTCCGAAGCCTTTCCAGTTCCTTGTTCCACCAAGGAACCTCCCTATTGGATCTTCGGGTTTTCAACTCGCAGCTTTCTTCATACGCCTCTACCATAGCTGCGCAGATCTCCCCTGTTGCTCTTTCCATACCTTCGACAGTTTGTATTTCACAGCTGTAGCTCTCCAAACTGGAGGCCAACACACTGCTGTACAGAACCCAATCTGTGTTCCTGGGGTTCCGATATGTCTCCGTCACACTATTAGGGAACCGCAGCCCGAACCTCACCATCTGGTGGTCAGACATTGAAGTTTCCCCAGAGACATGCCAATTTGTTATTCTACTGGCATAGAAGGTACTTGAGACCGTAATGTCCAGCACCTCCCTCCGCCTGCGCGTAACAAATGTTGGCGTGCTCCCCCTATTAACCACAAGCGTTAAAGGAACCAGTACGTGTTTATGGTGTGACAGAAAATAGTAATAAAATGAGTTACAAACCTCCGCCCTCGCATTTCAGGCTTGTATTCGTTCATCCACGTTGATGTTGTTGTGTTGGGAGGGGGTTACTATGCGATGGAACGCGTGTGCATGCCAGTGCCCCAGTTGAATGTCACAGATGGGTGTGTAACGTTGAAAGCTGTTTGTTGATTGTACCGCTTATTATAACTACTCAGCAGAAGTTGAACTGATGTCACAAATCATTGCTGTAAATCGTATACTACGAAAGTTGTCTATCTTCAAAAAGAGCACTTTACTGCACTGCTGACAATACTAAATTTGCTCAAACGCTTCATTGACTCGAAACGGATCGGGCTCTTAACTCATAAATACCCGCCAAATCGCACTAACGTTTGTGTTTATTGAAGAAACGGTCAACTACTGATATTCGATAAGGGGGATCGTTCTCAAATTCTTCGAAGCACCTTGAGCATTATTTAACTGCCCGGTTTCAATTTCCAGCACTTATTTCGGCGAATAGGTTTTGAATTTATGGATAATTGTAGTTGCGTTACGGCAACATTTGATGAAACCAAATGTGACGCAGCTTGTGTCATAATGTAATCACTGTGTTTAGTGATTTATAGTAGCTGTGAACGTAAGTTGTAGCTGGTATTATCGGGAATAAAAAAAAAACTGTAAAAGTCGTGATTTAAGGTTTTGTCGGATACATGTAACGGCTATTCCTCATTCGGGGGACATCAAATCAGGAATTATTTTGCCTGCGCTCCTCATATTTTTACTTTTTGTAACAACAATTGCCAGATCTTTGCAACTGATATTTGCTGTTTTGTGAAAATAATCGCTCATCGATTATTTGTATTTTCCCAACAAAAAAAAACGTAGTAAATTGTTTTTGTGTTGCGTTATTTTATACGAGCCATTCGGGTGGTTGAGCCACACGTCCTGCCACCTCGTCTTTTTGGTGTTGACGTATCAATAAGTTTATTTGTTTATATTTTCACGTTCTAGTAATTTCACGCGTCTCTTAGTTATTTTTTCCTCTGTCCTACTGAAATAGTTTTGGAACTATTAAAGTAAACGCACCTGTTTGGTCGGTCTGTCTGTTCTGGCTGTGAAATGCTGTTTGGTGAGTACTGACTTAAAGTAATGATGTCTTTATATCGAAAGCACTCGCCCACAGCATCTCACCTGCAAGAGAAGACAGACCCACCTAACAGGCTAACTTTAATAATTTACCCATTGGCGGAATTAACCCAATCGCTTTAATCCTTTTGGAACTTTTGATGTATTATGTATGTCGTATTGCGCATATAAGCACAAAAGTGTCCTTGGAAAATTGACCAGGAGTTGTCTGAACAGAAGCGCTGATAGTGACAGTAGGCTTTGTTGAGTGCAACACGTGTAGAACAAAAATGTTCATAAAATGTGCTGAATTTCCTGCCAACTAATGCGGATTATCGATTGAATAGTGGTCTGTAGAAAAGTACAATTAGCGAGAGAGCTCGAGGAGCAGTTATGTCATCAGATGTACTTGTCTGCTGACGCACTGGGATGTGAGTAAAAACTGGATCCGCGTTACTTCAATTATTGTATCTGCATAGTTCGCCGGGCTCTGGGCGATGGGGTATAAGAGATTGGAAGGCCACGTAGAGCCCAAAAGTTTCTGGGCCTGTTTTAGAAAGGAAATTAGTTGAAATTGACTCGGGAAGATAAAGGAAAGATGAGTCTTGCGTTATCTGTTTCACTAGAACTTACTGAAAGTGCCTCGAGAGCTCACCTAGGATTCCCTTGTTGTACCCATCAACCATCTAAATTGCTTCAAGGGATGTTGTCAAAATAATCGTCGCTTTTGTACTTTCCTTGGCTCTACAAAGTAGAAAGGAAAGTTATGTAATAGCCTGAAAAAACAATTGAGTTTTCTTTACATCTTTACGTTTCAGACCCTCCTGAGTCCGAAAAACACTATTTGAGAAAATGGTCTGTGTGTCTGTGAACGATTTTTAGAGAAAACCACCGTATGAAATCAGCTCAAACTTCATATCTCACACCGCTGGTCACAATAGGACGCAAAAATAAGGGTATGAACAAAATCCACCGAAAGTTAATTATAGTTATCATAGTGATCAAAACACCAAATATTTTCTTTCTAAAAAACGGCTCTAACGATTTTGATTAAATTTTTTATATTGGTAGCTCTTAATAAGATAATCATACCATAAAATTCCCATTTGTGGGAAAAAGACGAGAGCAGCACAATAAATTATCAAAAGTTTCGACGAAAAGCGTTTTTTCGCGACGTATTAGCGCGGTTTTTAGAGAAAACAACCATACCAAATCAGCGGAAACTTGATGTCTAGTCTACAGGTTACCATGGAACGCAAAAATAAGGGTATGGGCAAAATCCACCGAAATTAAACTATAGTTATCATAGTGATAAAAACACCAAATTTTTGTTCTCAAAAATGGCTCTAACGATTTTGATTAAATTTTTTGTATTGATAGCTCTCGATAAGGCAATTATACCATAAAATTCCCATTCGTGGGAAAATGACGAGAGCAGCACAATAAATTATCAAAGTTTTCGACGAAAAGCGTTTTTTCCGCGGTTTTTTCCTTTTAAACCCCGCTGGAATGTTACTAGACTGTTTAAAAAAAAGTCGTGTTGTAGTCCAATCCAATACCTAAAGGGTGAGTGTTTAAAAACGCTCATGAGATACATGGGGCTCACTCCAGAAGTTCCTGAATTTCAACTACCGCCGTTTCGCTTACTGCCAGTTCTAACAGTTGTTACCCAATAGCTCTGCAAAAGTGGTTAGTATCCTCCTTAAAAAAATTTGTGTTTACAGCCTCATTAATTATCTGTGTACCAATTGCTCAATAATGGTCCTGCAATGAGTACGAGCAGCACAATATATTCCATAACTGTAGGCGCTACTGCTTCCTGCTGCTGTGACGTGTTGTTTGACCAAATTCAAATGAACTGAGTGGTAAATGAATTGATTAAGTAGACAAAGCCATGTAGAAAGTGAATTGTTGTAGAGCTACGGAAAGTGGTGTGTTGCAACGCACCTGATTTTTCTGTTTTTACCAACTGGCTGGCTGCAAGCTCAGCATCAAAGGGCTAGAGGTAACCAAGTGGCTTGAGTGTGATTGCCGTTGGTAACGTCTGATGAAAGCATTTCTCTGAAACCATCAGCACACTTATTCACATTGTCCCAAAGCAGGAGCGCTATCTAACAAAAGACTTTAGGCTGAGTGAACTATCATTGGTTGGTGAATGGCTCCTGAACGTGGCTTTACTTCCTTAGAAGGTTTTGTAAGCACACTGAGCAGTATGAAACAAAGAGCACGTTGGTGGCACTAAGAGGCATTGTAGAACTAAATTGACGTACTTGGAGAACAGAAGAGGATTTAAAAGAGACCCTGTTGAGTATTGAAGGTTGAAATCTCAGGAAGCAGTTACCTTATATCCTCTCCCTCTTCCCAGTCTGCGCATTGAAATAGTACCTATATGACCAGATGTGCACTACCGAGTCGCTGGTTTATTCTAGTCATGTTTCCCGAAGACTTGTGAAAAGTGCACAACCGCCTAACTGTAACTAGGATCCCAATGTACATCCTCAGTGTCTAATGTACAGTGGGGATGTAGTGCGACTGTGGTCAGCCCTGGTGCCCTCTTCCTGGCATGTGGTCATCGATCTATAATTGACAGGGTTGTGGAGTTGTTTGTATGTGTTATGTTCACAGGTGGACCAAGTTGGAAGCTTGACGTCAATTCACTTGTGCACATGGATTTTTCTACCTACTCTGTTCATTTGAACTGACTATTACTGGGCAGTTGGTACTGATGAAGCTGTTAACACGATTTTTTTGAAAAGGATAATAACAACTTTTCCAGAGTTATTGGGTACAAACTGTTGATAGTAAGCGAGACGGCGGTAGTTGGAATTCCAGAAGTTATGGAGTTACCCACATATATATCTTAGGGGCGTTTTTAAACGCTCATCGTATAGGTAATTGATTGGACTACCACACAAATGTTTGAAGATTCCAGTAGCATTTCAGCGGAGTTTATTAGAAGGGAAAACGCGATAAAATCTATTTTCGTCGAAACTTTTGATAATTTATTGTGCTGCTTTCGTCTTTCTCCCACGAATGGTAATTTTATGGTATTGTGGCTACTACTTGACATTTAACGCCATGGCCAACACCTGGGTTACCAGCTGACCGACAGATTGTCTTTTTATCTTACGTGTCCTTCCATGATATTCAATTTGATCTAATTATCTGTTCTTACCCTACAATTTAATAAACAATCGTTCCTTTACTGGTGTCTCAGGAGTTAATAATTTAAACCGGTTCACAGTGTAGTAACCATAGTATAATTACCTTATTAAGAGCTGTCCGTATAAAATACTTAATAAAAATCGTTGTAGCCGTTTTTGAGAAAAAGAATGTTTGGTGTTTTGATCACTATGATAACTGTAGTTAACTTTCGGTGGATTTTGTTCAAACCCTTATTTTGGCGTAAAAGGAAAAGGAAGCTGCAGGTATAGTCAAATCGCTACCCAAGTGGCCTCACTATCTAATTTGTAGACCATTCGAGGTAGAACTGGTCAAGAAGCAGTTTCATTCATGTTCGATTCAAGAAGGCGAAGCAAAATTAAATATCTGGTGCGTTGCAACACACAACTTTCCTTAGCTCTACAACAATTCACTTTGTGCATGGCTAATTCTACTTACTCAATTCATTTATCACTCAGTTCCTTTGAACTAGGTCAAACAACACGTCACAGCAGCAGGAAGCGGTAGCGCTTACAGTTCCGGAATTTATTGTGCTGCTCATACTCATTACAGGACCATTATTGAGCAATTGGTACACAGTTAATTAGTGAGACTGTAAACACGAATTTTTTGAAGAAGGATAATAGTCACTTTTGCAGAGTTATTGGGTAATAACTGTTAGAACTGGTAGTAAGCGAAACGGCGGTAGTTGAAATTCAGGAATTTCTAGAGTGAGCCCCATGTACCTCATGAGCGTTTTTAAACCCTCACACTTTAGGTATTGGATCGGACTACAATACGAATTTTCTTTAACTCTCTACTAGCATTCCAGCGGAGTTTATAAGGAAAAAACTGCGCTAAAAACGCTTTTGGTCGAAAATTTTGATAATTGATTGTGCTGCTCTCGTCATTTTCCCACATATGGGAATTTTATGGTATAATTATCTTATTAAGAGCTATCTATATAAGAATTGTAATCAAAATCGTTAGAGCCATTTTTGAGAAAAAAAATATTTGGTGTTTTGATCACTATGATAACCATAGTTAAATTTCGGTGGATTTTGTTGAAACCCTTATTTTGGCGTCCCATGGTAACCAGCAAGCGAGATATCAAGTTTGAATGGATTTGGTACGATGGTTCTCTCTAAAAATCGTTCACAGACACACACACACACACAGACCATTTTCCCAAATAGTGTTTTTCGGACTCTGAAACGTAAAGATCTGAAGAAAACTCAAAATTTTTTTTTCAGCCGATTACATAACTTTCCTTTCTACTTCGTAGAGCAAGGAAAGTAAAAATATACATATATAATAAAATTTTAAAAAAAGGGGTCTCATACCTCCGTACCTTTCCTGTTTAAGCCGGCATACCTCCTAAATTGAGCTGTTTAGCCCCGCCTGAGAGAGAGACGATCTTTTGTGTTTGTTCGAGCATTGGTTCATTAATTTTATTTAGTTTGAAATCTTGTGTCCCAAACGTGCTCTTCACAATATTTAATGTATCTGGTGAACATGCACGTCTTCTTAGGTGATTTGCTCGACCCATTGTCTGAGAAAAGTTTTAAGTTCTTGACGTTTGAGGCAAATAATGGAGTTCAGAAAAAACTGAAGTTACCGATTTTCTTCAATTACCTCCACAAATGTGCTGAAATGATTGTCGCTTTGCAACGGCAACATAAAACAAATTTTCCTGCTTGACAATACATATCCCTTGGCTGCTCGCGTTTGCCGGCTTACGTACATTTGTGAGCTATGGCAGGTCGTCAGTCGATGCAGCGGAAGTCTAGATCGAGCAAGTCGCCTGGGAGGAAGTCGAGAGCCAGCAAATCGCCGGGGAGGAAATCAAGGGCAAGCAAGGCAGGCAGACGACAATCAAGGAAGTCTCTACGAAGACAATCTCGAAGGGGATCTTCCAAAAGCAGGGGAAGCAAAAGGAGTACAGCTTCTGGCAGAAAGAGGAAAACGTCGTTAGACGTTCCGTACGCGCCAACGACGTTGAATGTTTCCAACATTCACCCTTTCTTCCTCCTTCTGCGATGTCATGAACGGTCAATTGTACTAAAGGTAGGTGGTGTTTAAGTTGTTGATAGGAAGTCGTGAAGGATAGAAGATTTTGGGACTGTGAGCGCTGATCAGTCTGTATAAGATTTCGACCTAGATGTGAGTTGGCCATATCAATCGTCCCCTGTCTCTCCGTCAAAGGTCTCATCACCCTCTAGCTTTGCCCTCATGATCCCTTTATCGCATCGGCACCAATACAGGATCTGAGGGACTGGAGGAAGCAAAGCAAGGCAATGAGGAATTAGAGGAACCCTAACCAACTGATAGAAAGGGATGATACTGTTCTGATTCCTGTCAGAAGCATCATGTTCCTCGATGGGAGCCGAGTCATTGCCCCATGGTCCTCTTGAAGTCGTTGTCCTCTTCTGAAAAGCTTCCAATGCTGTCCTCCTTACCCTCCCAGTGATATAGTACCTTGCTGGTAGTAATGGGGCTTTTACGCATTAATTGCATCTCAGTTTAGTGACGTTCAACCTTCGCTAACTTCCATTCCCTTCACTCAGAATCCCATCCCCATCTGCAGAACTGCATTAATCGACTATAACGTCACCATTTGAACTTTGTTTTCAGGCCCTGAACTACATTTTCTATCACATAAAGTATAATTTTGAAGATGTCGAATTGATGTACCAGAAAACCTACATGGAGGATGTCAAAGAATTGTCGCAGCTGTCAGAAAAATATATTCCAGACGCAGCTTTGCGACTTCTCGCTTTGATTACTAAGCACCAAGCTTCTCACAAGTACTTTGTCGACGATGATGATTACCTCGGCTTTCTGAACAGTCTAATGACCTCGGTATCAATGTTTTGCTTGCGCTTTGACTTTTGATGGGAAAGTCCAAATTTGACTCACGTTTCATGGCTAGTGGCAAATAATTTCACAATCTCCAGGTTCAGGGGGTCTTGGACAAAACTGGATCGAACGTTTTTCCATCCATTTGTTGTTCGGATTGTTGGTGGTGTTATGGGGGTGGGGTAGAAGTATTTGAAGAGCCGCTGACTCAAGCAACAATTACAGCAATCGCGAGCCTCCGATCCAATGCCCAACTTTCGACGGATTATTTATGAATCTTCGACGGTACATCACCCCCATCGTTAGCCACTGTTCCTGGAGCGGACGACTCCAATGAACGGATCATGGAGAGTTGAGTGAATCCCGATTCGAAGAACGAGGGGGGCGACAAGGAAAGGGACTAGAGAATTCGTTTCATTATTTTCTTTCAATTTTTACTTTCCTTGGCTCTACATAGTAGAAAGGAGATTATGTAATCGGCTGAAAAAAAATATTTGAGTTCTCTTCAGATCTTTACGTTTCAGACTCCCCTGAGTCCGAAAAACACTATTTGGGAATCAGCTCAAACTTGATGTCTCGCCCGCAGGTCACCATGGGACGCCAAAATAAGGGTTTGAACAAAATCCACCGAAAGTTAGCTATAGTTATCATAGTGATCAAAACACCAAATTTTTTTTTCTCAAAAATGGCTCTAACGATTTTGATTAAATTGTTTATATTGATAGCTCTCAATAAGGCAATTATACCATAAAATTCCCCTTAATGGGAAAATGACTAGAGCAGCACAATAAATTATCAAAACTTTCGACGAAATCAATTTTAGCGCAGTTTTTAGAGGAAACCACCGTACCAAATCAGCTGAAACTTGATATCTCGCCCGCAGGTTACCATGGGACGCAATAATGAGGGTATGGGGAAAATCCACCGAAAGTTAACTATAGTCATCATAGTGATCAAAACACCAAATTTTTTTTCTCAAAAACGGCTCCAACGATTTTAATTACATTTTTTATGTTGATAGCTCTCAATAAGGCAACGATACTATAAAATTCTCATTCGTGGGAAAATGACGAGAGCAGCACAATAAATTATCAAAATTTTCGACCAAAAGCGTTTTTCGCGCAGTTTTTTCCTTATAAACTCCGCTGGAATTCTTGTAGAATGTTAAAATAAATTAGTATTGTAGTCCAATCCAATACCTAAAAGAAACTAAAAGATTGAGTGTTTAAAAACGCTCATGAGATACATGGGGCTCACTCCAGAAATTCCTGAATTTCAACTACTGCCGTTTCGCTTACTACCAGTTCTAACAGTTATTTTCCAATAACTCTGCAAAAGTGATTACTATCCTTTTTTTAAAATCGTGTTTACAGCCTCATTAGTTATCTGTGTACCAATTGCTCAATAATGGTCCTGCAATGAGTACGAGCAGCACAATAAATTCTGGAACTGTAAGCGCTACCGCTTTCTGCTGCCGTAAAGCGTTGTTTGACCAAGTTCAAATTAACTGAGTGATAAATAAATTGAGTAAGTAGAATTAGCCATGTACAAAGTGAATTGTTGTAGAGCTAAGGAAAGTTGTGTGTTGCAACGCACCAGATATTTAAAAAACTTTTTCTCTGGCTCTCTTCTTTTTCTTGGGGTTCAGAGCTTCTGACACTATTGGTTCCGAGGAAGAGTTTGGGAATGTTCTGGAGAGTCGCCGACTGACAAAAATTACAGCAATCGCGAGCTCCGAATGCTCAACTTTAATCAGATTATGAATCTTCGTCTATAACCACTGAAATACGATCACTATGGGCCTATGGGAGTCAGGCGGTACATTGGCACCTGCTTTAGCTCCCTTCTCAGTGAACGTCTCGATTATACGACGGGGGAATCGCTCATGACAGGACCACAATTGTTGCCCTGCCATCTGAAAACTGTCTTAGTTGTGAGAAGGCACCAATGGTTCTCCAGCCAGCCTCACCTCTGGGCTCGTGCTCTACTGCTTTTAGGAGATCTAGTCAACCACTTGAAGGTGCCTTTTGCTCTGTGTCATGCACAATGCCCTTCCTCCAGTATCCGCAGAACTAATCGTCTATTCGCCATTTTATTAAGGCACGCTCGTAGCGCCTGTCAAGAATGGGGTGAGATAGAAGTTCCCTCCCCTGTGCTTTCTCTCAGGGTAGGCGTGTTCACTGGCTATGTACTATCCACCCATCAGTGACTCACTGCATCTCTGGTTCTAGTATCCTGCTAGTTGTCTATGCACTGCGCCATTCTTCTATAGTATAACAACTTCCAGAGAGGTATGTTGTTAACACTCAGCCGCACTCTGAGGTAATGTGGTGAATAGATGGCCTTTATCAATCATGGAGACCATATTGAGGGCATAGGTGGACACCTGGAACACAGCGTGATGTCCACTCTATCACCTCAATACCACCCCCAGTATCTCTGTGAGAATGTTTACTGCTTGGGAGCTTCAGTAGAAGCTCATTACGTCGAAGTGAGCTGTGCCGAGAGTGTTGAGTTGTCGCTTGGGCTGCCATATCGTCAAGAAGAAACCTGGAGGTTGTTTTACGCCACAAGGCAAACTTATGGTTCTTGCACAGCGTCATCTGTGAACCTACAGCACGCTTGAAGAATTTAATTCTCTTAATTGGTCTTACAGAAAACACATGAGAAAGTAAAATATGCCACCAAAATAATCGCTGACATTTTAGAAGACTTGAAAGTGGTGAAAAAATGTATGGCAGACGGAAGCATCTTTGATTGGTCAAGTCTCTTCCACGGCTTGAACAACAATGACAGTGACGTTCGTCATAATGTTTTAAAAGTAAGGATTTCAATTTATTCTTGAATGGTTCTCGAATATGGACTACCTTTCAGAGTAATTTATTCCTTGGCCATTTAGTCTGGCCAGTCTTTCGGACGCAATTCCAACAATGTGACTTTCTTTCCTATGTGACGAGCTAAAAATAAAAAATATGTAAATCGATACTTTACTTTGGTCTAGACCTATGTCTGGTAGCACTGAGCATTGCTTGGGAAAGCCCCTGAGCCCAACATCTGAGACGTGTGGGAGTTTTTTTGTTTTTTTCCAGAGGGCAAGCGGGACAAGTCCTTTTGTGTCTTGGTAGAAAGCGTCGTACATACCCGCCCCCCTCTGGAAGCTGAGTATGTCCTTCACCGCAGATTCCGCTATGATTTGGGGTTCAATGGTCCTCTGGGCGAAATATTCGAAGCGTTTGACTGCCAAGGCAGGGCATTCACATAGGATATGCTCTGCCGTTTCGTCCTCCTCGCCGCAAAGTCTGCATTCCAACGCCTCTGAGAGGCCCATCTTGTTGAGGTGATATCTGAGTGGGTAGTGCCTGGTGAGGAAGCTAGTCAGAACTATCAGATAAGGGAGAGGGAGGCTGTCTAGAGTGTCAGCATCGCCATCGCCCTTTGACAGAAAGGCATAACGAGCCTTTTCACTTGTCTTAATCGTGGCTGGTGATGCCAATGGGCACTGCATTCCTGTATCTCCCACCGAGCCACCAGACGATTCAGGTAACTCTTCGCCATACCCACGTATGGTTCAGGCCCGATGGGTAGGGACTGTGTACCCCTTTTGGCAAGGCAGTCAGCATTGTTGCCCTCATGCCCCCTATGAGCCAGCACCCAGATAAGGGAGAGCCTGTTATGGGCTCCAGCTGCCTGAGAATATCTTGATCCGCTTGCCCTTGAGTCCTTTATTCAGGATCTCTTCCCCGCAGATCTTTATAGCTAAGATTTGTGCTTGAATATCGTGGCGTACTCTCCCAGCAGCTAAGCAAGATTGTAGTTTGGCCCTACGACCCAGTCCAGCTCTACCTCCCATCAGTATACCACTGCAGGGCGCCGACCTCAGTCCGGAACGTCTCCTTCTCCCATCGTTTCTGTGAGTGGACACTAACACTGAAGGGCAGCCAAAAGTTCCTCCGTTCTGGCACAACGTCAGTTGCAAGGACTGCAGCCTCTTCTAGCTTAGACTGTCTAGTTATTCCTTGGAGGCTCGCCTTGACCCTGGTAGAGATATTTCCTGTCTGTAAAAGCCTTACTGCTCCCAGGTAAGCAGTCCTCTGAATGTGTTCAAAAGGATTTACATTGCAGCAGTAGGGCAGGTACCCATTGCCCCTGTAAGACACGCCTGTCGCTGCAGTTGTTGGAATTTTCCCTGTACTGTCAGCCAGCCTGTCGCCTTCCACCACACAGTGGAGGCGTATGTGACCCGGGGTCTTATTATCCCCCTCATAGAGCCACTCCATCCTTTTTCGTAGTTATGCCACAAGATTTGCTGCACAGCCTCCTACATGCCCACAGGGCTGTAGTTGCCTTGTGCAGTACTATCTCACATACGGATTCCATGTGAGCTGCTTGTCCAGTATCACCCCGAGGTATTTCACATCTGTCTTTATCTGGAGCCTGGCTCCTTGCATTATGGGTGGTTCTATGTCAAGATTTCTTTCTTCTTTTTGGTTTATTATTCATTCTGAATAATAACCCTATGTTTTCGGTCACGAAAAATTTTTTACTACCCCCCTTTACGTTTCAAGACATGGAGATTCCAAATTTGCAATGTCCGTCCGCCGTCTGGGCCGTTCTTTCGCACAAAAATCCCATTTGGTATCTAGTTGTGCCCGCCATCCGATCGGACGAAGCCCATGATTGTTATGGGCAAAAAACGGTTAAAAAAATTAACGAAACGCAGTACAACGCGGGAACTACAGTGGAAGTCAACGTTTCGTCGTTTGTACTCCCTCCCTCCCCACCCATCTCATTAAAAAACCACCCGCGCTTGCTCGCCTCCCAACGACGCTGCCACTCAACTCCCCTTTCGACTCACAACGGGTTCGCTCGAAGCGCCCTCGTTCCAATTTCTCCGACCCGACGGGGCAAAATCATCAGACGTTTTGTTTCCGTAGTTCCATTGTAGCCAGGACATGTTTCGTATGGTTTACTAGTATTCGATGCTGAATCGAATGGGATGGGGGAGCAGTAATACTCAAGCTGTTCATGAGAATAATAAACCATTGTGCAATAATTTGCAGGGTGTTTCTGGGAGCGTTAATACTCCAACTAATCATTGCCTGTGTGTGGCGTAACACCACTTTGCTACTGCCACGAATCTCTCTTAGCTCATTCACTCCTAGTCAGTTCAATGGTTTCTACAAAATCGAAGTGTTTAACAACTTACTGACAGAACTGATCACGAAACAACCTCCCATGATAGACAGTTCATGGAAGGTGGAGCCAGTAAGACTTGTACAACAGAAACTAGGAAAATCATTCGTTGATTCCCACACTTAGGCTGTTCGAACAATGAGAGGTGCATGAGGTTGTCTTGCTCACATTCACCCTAGTTGAAGTGACAAAGACTGTGTGGACCTATTCATGGATGCTAGCCCTAGAAATGAGTAGAGCCACGTCCAAACATTGCCTGGTTACGCATACTATGGGAAACGTGGTTTGGGTGACTTGAAAGATACTTCACCTTCACATGAAACAGTAAGCTGATAGAATTTCCATCATATCGTCATGGAAAGGGGAGCCCTCCCAACGAGTGCTAAGTTCTTTATGGTTCTATACATTCACTTAGGTGTGCCTTCTTCAATCACATGACTCCACCCACTTCATGAATAGAGCATCATTGCTTCTGGTGCTGCCCACGCCAAATCTCAAGCTGGACTTCGCTACTGGCCCATTTCTCCGCCCTGGTAAAATCAATGCTGTTCTATGGTTCAAGCATCTGGTGTCTCAGGTACCTCGACAGGATTGAGAGTCCAGCTCAAGTTCCTCTCCTGCAGAGCTCAACCCCACTTGTAGTTGTTCGAAACGAGGTAGTTGTCCAACATATTGGCACTGCCATCCTCACGTTGTAGTTGTGTAGGGTACTTTCCATGCCAGTAGGTAGACTACCAAGAGCTTATAGGCTTCGCCTCATCCTGCTGCTGATATCTGGTACAACTGGTTCACACTGCTCTCCATTTCTCTTGGTCTTTGTGGAGTTTCCTTTGACTCTGCATTGCCTTCTGACCTCCTGTGGGACACAGCATCTCAGTTCTTTCTACGCAAACCTAGTAGTTAATGCCCCTCTCACTCCGCAGCCCTACCGCTGCTCCACCTGGCCTCTTTACATCGTCCGTTCCTTTGCACAACTCTGTGTAATTGGAATTCGTGGAGGCTTCTCGCTGATTCCTACGTTGTTTCGCAACATCTCTTTGTGCCCCCCCCCCCCCTGCAATTAGGGTGGCCCTGACTCCCCAATGCACTTTTCTATTGCACTTTTCTCCAGTGTTGTCTATTGCACAAATAAAATGTTTACAAGCTCCCCCCCCCCTCCACCACTAACTTATCACGAGCAACTCTATCGACTCCTGTAATCTGCATCATGCTGAACAGCCATGCTCATTGATTTTCTTTCGTGAGGCCATTGAAGCGTAAGACTTGATCCTCGAAGTGTGATCCTTTGCTCAAGCCAAGCGCCTTTCTGTTTCTCCTCTTCGGTCTCTCCTTTTGTGCAGTGCACAGTCGTTTTTTTCTTTATCTTTTCAGTATTGTTTTGCTTATTTCGTTCCTCCTTTTATCCTTCCTGTGTTTTCCGTATGTAACAACCCCTTCCAGAATTTTACTAGGAATCTGTATCCCAAAATAATAAACAATTTATTTATTGAAGTTCTCGGGACAACTTGTAATTGAGCAATTACCCAAAACAAACTCAGGCGGTGCAGTCTGTAGGAATTGTAGCTGTTGATGGGTTGGATTGCTAGGTGTGATCAGTTGTGAGCAGTTAGGAAACCTTAATTACGTTACAACCTCTGCTCTATTTCATATTGGGTCCGTAATGAGCTACTAAATTCTACTTCCAAGTTCACTTTTTTTAACTTTTAGAAGAAATTTGTAGAAACGTTACATCCTGAGTGGAAGCTCCTCAATAAATTGTGAATGTAACTTCTTTTTGCCTAAAACGTGAAGTTATGTTCAACCGAGTTGGAACAAACGGCATTAAAAACAAATGGCGTTAGTAGCTAATGCCTTAGGTATCGCCTGAATGTGCGTCGAGCTGAGGAAAATATTCGTTTTAATTAACAACTAATTGAAACGTCAAATTCTTTCATCGTCAATTCGTGCTGCCAATTCATAATTTTCAGGCCATTGGCAACATATTTCACGACGTCGTCAGCGCAGAAAAATTCGTTAACCACAAAGACTTTACGTTCGTTTCGCTTTTCAATTTACTTGAGAGCCCATTCATCGAATTGCAGAAGAAAGCGTTGACGATCATCGAATGGTTGGGCTGCCAGACTAAAACTCCGGAGCTGAAAGAAAGATTTATGGATCAAAAAGGAGTTGATAGAATGTTCGGAGTTCTGATGGTAACCACTCTTCTCATCATAGCTGTGTATTTGTAAACCAACGCGAAAACTTGTTTGTGCTTGAGAGAGACACGAATTACGAGTACCTGCGCTAAACGAATAGTAAATATGGTAGACTTCGTTGATGTTTGTGCTGAAGGCTTCTGGAAAAAGAGCAGTGTGCGTAGACGAGGAGTTTGTGGGACATTCCATTGATAATAGACGACAGTTAGTAACTGATGACTGATTCATATCAGAATACACCATTATGATGTAACACGCGTGCTCACCGATATCCTGTAATACTGACAGTTCCCAACTACCTGCTCATAGGGAACAGGAACACTGCTAGAGTGAATGTGATCGAATCGGCTCAAATTTCGTCCTTTGCCAGCAGGTCACCGCATGATGCCAAAGTAAGAGTATGAGCATAATCGGCTCAAAACTAACTAGTTTTCTATGAAGGGGGATCTCTTCCTAATTGTTTGTGTCGTCTTTGTCTGGGGGGTTTATTTCGTTTTAGCTAGGAGTAGTGAATAAACAATTGAAAAGATCTTCGAGGCAATTAGAGCGTTGTTTTTTTATTAAGTTTATTTTGTTTGAGACAATTATAATTTACTATACAATATTCCTCACTGGTAGGTAGTAGTGCTTTAACAATCATTGTTCCTTGTCCTCCCGCTTGCACTCATGGGTGCTACAAGGTTCGATTGAGACGTAATAAAAAAAATATCTGGTGCGTAGCAACACACAACTTTCCGCCACCCCTTTAAGTTCGAACACCAACAACATATGCGGGTGCTATATCTTCGTTCAACGCATTTCTACAGAAACATTTATTCAGAACTAAATGTAGGGACTCGTTAGTTGAAAGTACTCCGAAAGTTTGATCGAAATCGTTAGAGCCGTTTTTGAGAAAATTGGAATTCCGATAAATCAATATTCGACAAATCTCCTTTTCTGAGTTAACTTGGCTTATATCTCCGTTCAACATATATATACAGAAATAATTATAGAGAATGAAATGTTGGTATGGGTGACTAAAAGACACTCCATTAGAATTTATCACATCTGGTCAGAAGTTACCCTGGAATTTACGGAAATGTTCGAAAAAACGTTATTTTCGACACATTTTCATTTTTATCTCTGTTCAATGGAGTGTCAGAGGAACATTTATTGAGAACAATATGTAGGTATAAACTATTTAAAAACATCCTGTGAGTTTGGTGAAAATCGCTTGAGTCGTTTTGCCAAAAAGCGTAAAAACCTATTTTTGCTTCATAGGCCTATATCTCCGTTCACCGTATTTTCATGGAGATATGTATAGAGAAGAAAAGTTAGATATTGATTGGTAGGAGATAATTTGAAAGTTTAATCAAAATCGTTAGAGCCGTTTTTGAGAAAAATGCGAAAAACCCTAGTTTTTGGTACATTTTCGTCCCCACCCCCTTCCCATCGGCCGAAATCGTCCATAACCTTATTTTGGTGTCTACAAAAATAACGAACAAAACAAAAAAGAACCAGCTCAATCGGATCAGCCGTTCTCCCGCAAATCGAACTACAGACACACACACACACAGACATACACACAGACATACACACAGACATACACACGGACCTCTCTCCGAAATTAGGTTTTTTAGACTCAGTAGGGTCTGAAACGTAAAGATCTGAAGAAAACCCAACTTTTTTTTTTGGGCCGATTACTATACTTTCCTTCCCTTCGGGTAGCGGAAAGTAAAAATATCTGGTGCGTTGCAACACACAACTTTCCTTAGCTCTACGTTAATTCACTTTGTACTTGGCTAATTGTATTTAATCAATTCATTTATCACTCAGTTAATTTGAACTTGGTCAAACAACGCTTTACGGCAGCAGAAAGCGGTAGCGCTTACAGTTCCGGAATTTATTGTGCTGCTCGTACTCATTGCAGGACCATTATTGAGCAATTGGTACACACATAATTAATGAGGCTGTCAACACGATTTTAAAAAAAGGGTAGTAATCACTTTTGCGGAGTTAT
The DNA here is from genome assembly GCA_020466155.1 of Pachypeltis micranthus. Classification (NCBI taxonomy): domain Eukaryota; kingdom Metazoa; phylum Arthropoda; class Insecta; order Hemiptera; family Miridae; genus Pachypeltis; species Pachypeltis micranthus. The sequence goes on along the minus strand of CM035770.1, from coordinate 64,040,160 downwards.
TGGAAAATAACTGTTAGAACTGGTAGTAAGCGAAACGGCAGTAGTTAAAATTCAAGAATTTCTGGAGTGAGCCCCATGTATCTCATGAGCGTTTTCAAACACCCACCGTTTAGGTATATGATTGGACTACAATATCAATTTTTTTAAACATTCTACAAGAATTCCAGCGGAGTTAATAAGGAAAAAACTGCGCGAAAAACACTTTTGGTCGAAAATTTTGATAATTTATTGTGCTGCTCTCGTCATTTTCCCACAAATGGGAATTAATGGTATCATTGCCTCATTGAGAGCTATCAATATAAAAAATGTAATCAAAAATCGTTTGAGCCGTTTTTGAGAAAAAAATGGGTGTTTTGATCACTACGATAACTATAGTTAACTTCCGGTGGATTTTGTTCAAACCCTCACTATTGCGTCCCATGGTAACTCGTAGGCTAGACATCAAGTTTCAGCTGATTTGGTACGGTGGTTTTCTCTAAAAACTGCGCTAATATCGATTTCGTCGAAAGTTTTGGTAATTTATTGTGTTGCTCTCGTCATTTTCCTACAAATGAGAATTTTATGGTATAGTTGCCTTATTAAGAGCTATCAATATACAAAATTTAATCAAAATCGTTAGAGCCGTTTTTGAGAAAAAAATGTTTGGTGTTTTGATCACTATGATGACTATAGTTAACTTTCGGTGGATTTTGCCCATACTCTTATTTTGGCGTCCCATGGTAACCTGCGGGCGAGATATCAAGTTTGAGCTGATTTGGTACAGTGGTGTTCTCTAAAAATCGTTCACAGACACAGACACACAGACCATTTTCCGAAATAGTGTTTTTCGGACTCAGGAGGGTCTGAGACGTAAAGATCTGAAGAAAACTCAAAATTTTTTTTTCAGCCGAATACATAACTTTCCTTTCTACTTCGTAGAGCCAAGGAAAGTAAAACATAATTCACAATTAACTTATGTTCATGAACATGTCGTGGTCGTCTGAGGCGGCGAACGTCTGGCGGTAAAAAGCTTCCATTAACGAGAAAGTTAGGGTGTGCTACATTCCTTTCGATGAAATTGGAGGTGAGTTTAGTGAGAATAGCGGCGGGTGTATCGATGTCGAAATGTCGATAAATGGTTTCGTTCCTGACGAAGGGTGGAGCTCTGATTATGCGCCGTTGGAGAGTCGCATTCTGATGTTGGGAGACTCTTCTAAATTGCGATGTGGAACACGTTCCCCATATGGGGAGAGTGTACATCCAGATGGGGCGGATCAGCGTCTTGTATATTAAAATGTTGTTCAAGACTGATACGCTTGTGCTATGAAGCAGTGGGGTGAGAGCTTTTGTCTGAGACCTCAGCCTTTTTAAGAGCTCGGTAATGTGCTCGTGAAAAGTTAGGCCCCTGTCTAATATCACTCCCAAGTATTTATGTGACGGAGCATTTGGGACATCACGGACGAGATATTTTAATTGTGATTCCGTGAATTTTCTTCTGTAGGTGTAGGCCACTGCCACAGATTTAGAAGCGTCTACCTTTATTCTCCACTTTGTACACCATTGACCCAAGGTTTCTAGGTGAATTTGCAGTTTCTGTTTGCCTCTTCATAGTGTGCATTGCTCACCGCATAAAGCATATCGTCGGCATATAATGCAGAAGTGGTATGTCTGAGCAAAACACGGAATATAAATACGGCCCCCACACACTTCCCTGTGGGACGCCCGCCTGGATCGCTCGAGACGATGATTGCTCGTTCTGAACACCTACTACGAACGATCTTTCCGTCAGATAGCTCGCAAGAATATCAAATAAGTTGTTAGGAAGATGACTTCTCATTTTGAATTGCAAGCCTTTGTGCCACGTCCTGTCGAAAGCTTGTTCCACATCAAACTAGGCGACGCGACACAATTCCTTTTTGTGTTAGGAGTTCTTTAGGAATGCCGTGAGCCGTTGGAGCTGCAGTGGACAGGAATGTGATGATCTAAACCCGAATTGTTGGTTAGGGATGAGCTGTACGGTGTATTGTAAAAAGGAAGGTAATACCAGCCGCTCAAACACCTTAGACAAAAGCAACAAGAGACTAATTGGTCTGTATGAAGCTGCAATATGTTCAGGCTTACCCGGCTTTGGAATCGTTGTTATCTAAATCGGCTAGAGCGTTGTTACCTAAAAGGAAAATATAAATAAGACAAGGTTTCTTTTGTATTAGAAACCGAGTCTGAAGCTTAGAGAGCTGGGGATTGTCAGGCCTAGGGGGTTTATTGGTGGGCTGAGGCTCCCCCCTATATCTGGAGATGCCAATGAACCTTGGCTGTTCTCAACGAAAGCAGTTCCATTCGCTCCAGGAAAATAAACCGCGAGTCGATTCTAAACTAGCACGATTATTTGGATTTGAAGTCCAACGCTCCAAAAGAATTATTGGTCCATGAAGCAATGTAAAGGTTAAATCTCATAAAAAATCACGTGCAGGTTAAATCTCGTCTGAATCACGAATAAACTGTTTGCATTGATCGTTCTCTGCTTTTGGGTTCATTCGAAGAATTTTCAATGGCGAGACATTCACGCTCAAGTTTTGGAAGTTTTACGCATCTATTTGGAAGTAGATGAAGACCGAATGAGAAGTTTGGAAAGATCGGGAGTTGGTAAATTCATCAACTACATCGATTTTTGCGAAGACGACACCCTCATTGCCAAAGTCCTGGGGAATATTTTGGACATAGCTACGACAGTATTCGGGAAACTTGTAAGTTCTCAAGCGTTAGTTAATATCTACTCTCCACTCACCAACCTGATCAAGTTGCTTTCGATACCAGTCTTTTGGTTCTGTTCCGGGGGATACTGTAAGATTTCTGAATCGAGTAGAAATTCGTCAAGTTTTCCCTCAGGGCGTGAGCTAATTTAGTTGAACGCGTGCAATAACTCCCGCCTTAGGCTTATGTTCTCTTCAGCTTCAAACCAGCAGTTGCAGCCAGATGATAAGGTGACACTTTCATTGGTCAAGTCCTCAATGTCTCACGTAGCTTCCATAATATTGCACTCACATTCGTGTCACACGTGTTTTCTTATGTACTACATAGTTTTGAAGAGCTGAATTCAAGGTTTGTCGAACGGTGAATCTTCTGCTCTGATGAGAACACAGAGCTAACAGTTTGCTCGTTGGTCTTAAGTAGATAGTTATCCCTAGCCTGATGGCTAATAGCGTTCGAGACTTTGGCAACATGCAGGCCACTAGCTCTGTTTCCTCATCACATGAATTTTCCTGACACGAAATAAAATGAATGAATCAGTGGGCACCAGATGATCCAGTTCTGGAAGTGCAGAAACACATTGTGTCCTCCTTTCTTATGGAACAGTGGTAACCAAACAGGAGAGACTAGATAAATAATAAAATATCTGGTGCGTAGCAACACACAACTTTCCGCCACCCCTGTAATTTCGAACACCAGCTACATATGCGGGCGCTATATCTTCGTTCAACGCATTTTTACAGGAACATTTATCAGGAATAAAATGTAGGGACTAGTTAGCTGAGAATACTCCGAAAGTTTGATCGAAATCGTTAGAGCCGTTATTGAGAAAATTGGAATACCGATAAATTAATATTCGACAAATCTCCTTTTCTGAGTTAACTTGGCTTATATCTCCGTTCAACATATATATACAGAAATAATTATGGAGAAAGAAATGTGGGTATGGGTTACTAAAAGACACTCCGTAAGAACATCTGGTGAAGCAGTTACCCTGAAATTTACGAAATAACGTTAATTTCGACACATTTTGATTTTTATCTCTGTTCAATGGGGTTTCAGAGGAACAGAGGATGTAGATATTAACTATTTGAAAACATCCTGAAGTTTGGTGAAAATCGCTGAAGCCGTTTTGCCAAAAAGCGTAAAAAACCTATTTTTGCTTCATGGGCCTATATCTCCGTTCACCGTATTTTCATGGAGATATGTATGGAGAAGGAAAGTTAGGTATTGATCAGTAGAAGATATTGTGAAAGTTTAATCAAAATCGTTAGAGCCGTTTTCGAGAAAAATGCGAAAAACCCTAGTTTTTGGTACATTTTCGTCCCCTACCCCCCTTTCCCATCGGCCGAAATCGTCCATAACCTTATTTTGGTGTCTACAAAAAATAACGAACAAAACAAAAAAATAACCAGCTCAATCAGATCAGCCGTTCTCCCGCAAATCGAACTACAGACACACACACACACGGACCACGCGCCGAAATTAGGTTTTTGAGACTCAGTAGGGTCTGAAACGTAAAGATCTGAAGAAAACCCAAATTTTTTTTTGGGCCGATTACTATACTTTCCTTCCTTTCGGGTAGCGGAAAGTAATAAGGAATTGGGGAGAGCGCCCAGGCTACTCTAGAGCAATAAGGATTGGGACGAGGAAGGAAAGAAGGATAAGAGGATGTTCCACCATAGAACGACCGCAAGATATGACCTGAGCAAGGCGCAGGTGATGGTAGAAGAACGCCCGCTGACACACCCAGCCAATGCGTCTCTTCAGGACTTTTCTTGTACGACACACCACGCCAGAACACGGTCAATGCTGCAACCCTGATGTTACCTGCCTCCACTGCTTGAACTTCCAACTGTGCCATACAAAGATCCATTCTGTCATATTTGTGCTTCTTGGCTTGCAAAGGTAGCGTAAGATCCTGGCCACCTGTACATCCAGGATCACAGCATATGGTTGGGACCAACAGCGATGATGTCAGGCCTTAGTACTTCTCCAGAGAGGACCTGGTAGTTCCCGCTCTCTCTTCTCTTCTCTCCACACACAGCTGTAGTACATTGACTACGCGAAGAACCTGGGCGTTCTGGTCCAGTGTAATATGTGCTGGGATAGACAGATTACCACGACATGCAATGCAGTTTTTCATGGTATTGGTCAGTTGAGGCGTTTGGTGACTGATTTTCCCCGCCAAGTGCGCCTGCAGCTTGTGCTGAGTCTAATTATGCCACATTTCGATTACGCGGCAGCAGCTTCCACCGATCTCAAAAGCGAAGACCTCGACAGACTACAGAGAGCTGAAAACGCGCCGCACTTCGTTTTGCCCTACGCATTCGACTGGGTGAACGCCTGACACCACAATTTCGTCAGCTCGGGTGGCTGAAGATGAGAGAGAGACGAATGCTGCAAGTGGCAACCTTAATTTTCAAGACTCTTAAATTTGAAAAACCTTCCTATTTGTTTGAGAAGTTCGGTTTCCTCCTTCACAGAGGCTTGAATTCCGTGCCACAGGACTGAAATGCTCGTGCTATCCTTTTATGTGCAGGGTGCGAAAGTGTTCAACGAAAACGTTAATCTGTTTGATCTGTCGTGCAAAGTCGGAAGCTTTCAAAGATGAATTACGCGGGATACTGTTGAACAGATACATTTGATGACCCAAGAGAGGATTATAATATGTGTATTACTTTTTGCATGTTTATCATTATTTTTACATAGTTATCATTATTGTTTAGGATTGATTGTTTGAACATGAATGCGAGGCGACTACGAGTCTCTCTGCGAACGGAGCAGTCATTTTTGCTGTAGAGTTTGAAAGATGTTCGTGATTTGTGTTTTTACTTTCCTTGCTCTACGAAGTAAAAAGGAAAGTTATGTAATCGGCTGAAAAAAAAATTTTTAGTTCTCTTCAGATCTTTACGTTTCAGACCCCCCTGAGTCCGAAAAATACTATTTGGGAAAATGGTCTGTGTGTCTGTGAACGATTTTGAGAGAAAACCACCGTACCAAATCCACTCAAACTTGATATCTAGCCCGGAAGTCACTGTGGGACGCCAAAATAAGGGTTTGAACAAAATCCACCGAAAGCTAACGATAGTTATCATAGTGATCAAAACACCAAATTTTTTTTTCTCAAAAACGGCTCTAACGATTTTGATTAAACTGTTTATATTGATAGCTCATAATAAGGCAATCATACCATAAAATTTCCATTCGTGGGAAAATGACGAGAGCAGCACAATAAATTACCAAAACTTTCGACGGAATCGATTTTAGCGCAGTTTTTAGAGAAAACAACCGTACCAAATCAGCTGAAACTTGATGTCTAGCCTACGAGTTACCTATGGACGCAATAGTGAGGGTATGGGCAAAATCCACCGAAAGTTAACTATAGTCATCATAGTGATCAAAACACCAAATTTTTTTTTCTCAAAAACGGCTCTAACGATTTTGATTAAATTTTTTATATTGATAGCTCTCAATGAGGCAATGATACTATAAAATTATCATTCGTGGGAAAATGACGAGAGCAGCACAATAAATTATCGAAATTTTCGACCAAAAGCGTTTTTCGCGCAGTTTTTTCCTTATAAACTCCGCTGGAATTCTTGTAGAATGTCAAAAAAATTCGGTATTGTTGTCCAATCATATACCTAAAGGGTGAGTGTTTAAAAATGCTCATGAGATACATGGGGCTCACTCCAGAAATTCCTGAATTTTAACTACTGCCGTTTCGCTTACTACCAGTTGTAACAGTTATTACCCAATAACTCTGCAAAAGTGATTACTATCCTTTTTTTGAAAAATCGTGTTTACAGCCTCATTAATTATCTGTGTACCAATTGCTCAATAATGGTCCTGCAATGAGTACGAGCAGCACAATAAATTCCAGAACTGTAAGCGCTACCGCTTTCTGCTGTCGTAAAGCGTTGTTTGACCAAGTTCAAAGGAACTGAGTGATAAATGAATTGATCAAATAGAATTAGCCATGTACAAAGTGAATTGACGTAGAGCTAAGGAAAGTTGTGTGTTGCAACGCACCAGATATTTAGGTTAGGTTGTCTATAGTGAGTGAAGGGGAGGAATATACAAGTACTCGCCCTTCTCATTGTATGATTGTGGATTTTTGGAGAGCATGTAATTTACTTGGTATGATTGTAAATTTTTGTTTGTTGTGTGTTTTCAGTGTCAGTGTGTAGTGTAATTTATTTTGGTGTGACTGTAATAAATTATTAATAGGATTATTGAAAGTTCTTGCGCAGAGAGAGTCTCGGGAAAAACATACCAACTGTATATGTATATATATTTCAGTGTTTAACTCTACGAGGAATTGCTTGTTTTTGGGTTCCAGGGGAAATGGTAGAGAGGGCTCTGTAGCAAGTGTGCCTCTTTCTCGAGGGAACATTTTAGCCGGTGTTTTATGCGGTTGTGGCTACGTACCACCTGGCTTCCCCCTGTAAGAACCCCCAGTGGTATTAGGTACAGGGTATGGGGACCCTGGTATAGTATCAGGGCTCAGGTTGTTACTTTTGCCAGTCAGCAGTTTCCAACATTTTCGATCCCCTCATGACGAATGCCAACATGCCAAGAATAGAAGAGGGCCAGAGAAAATGACGATAAGCCTAAAAAGCGCCAGTCCAAAATAAAGAGGCGAATGTTTGGGTCTGAGATTGGCTGATAAGGTGTGATGCGCCTACGACGACGTTGTGAAATAAACATGCGCACCCTTTCCATTTCACTTCTTTGACTGACATTAAAACTTCGCTATGATCCCACATTCTTTGAATCTTTGATTGGATTTTCCGAGGATTCTCTCAAAGATTCAGAGCAGATTGATGTTGTCCATTCCAGGAGCAGCTAATGGGTGAGGGGCAGATCTACTGCCTGACTTCCATTGTAGGCACACCAGCAATCATAGTCTCTTTAGGCCCGAGGATTGAGCTCGGGATCGTTTTAATTTCTGCCTTTTGGGCAGTGGATCATAATAATTCCCATCCCACCTTGACAGTTGGAAGTGCTCGTTAGTTCCAGAATGTCACGGACTTCATCAACTATCCCACACACCATCTTGCACTCGACTGTACCTCAGGGAACGTTCCACTAAATTGTTGCCGTGTGCTGTCTACAGGTATAATTTACGTTAGTGGCCACAGTAAACCGTTACCGTTTCATATGACTTGGTCTGCTGTCATGCGGAAACTAGCATAAAAAAGTTTGCGTGGCTGATTCAGTGGAGCCTTGCATATACGTAATTGCTGACATGATTCAGATGTCCTGGAGCTCCTCAAGATAGAGGAATTATCCAGCTTTTGTCGACTTACCATCGGATAACCTTGTCTTTTATTTCAAATCTCAGCTGCTTTCTTCCTGAAATCAACTTCTTCAAACATCCTGTTAAGGGTGTATGTAATTTTTTGGGTCAAAAAATCGATTTTTCAAGAATAATATTAAAAAATAGTTTATTATATAACAGATAAAGTGCAATAAAAATTTTAAAAATCGAACAACTATAAGTGGGTTAAAAAACACCCAAACCGAGCGTGCACCGCTAGTGCAGCCTCGCTCCGTAAGCTGGATCATCAGCTTCCTCTTCAGCGAACTGATCTTCCAGTCTCCGGGCTGTCACGCCATCTAGTGATGTATGCCCACGTTTCTGCCATCTACCATCAAACGCTACGGTAAGGTTTTTCTCCCCTTCGTTTTCTTCAACAGCATCCAAAACAGCTTGCTTCATGTCGGCTTTGCTCGTTTTCTCAACTGCAGTTCCAAGAACGTCTTCGTACGATTCAAATCGTGTGGGAGGTTCAGGTAGGTTCATAACTGCCAGAAACTTGCGAGCTGCAGTTCTCCCTTTGCCTATCACCCTCATTCCATATACTGCTCTCAAATTCAAGGAGTCCATTTTTAATATTTTTGCCTCAACCCTCTCACAATTTTTGTAGGTCATGGACGAGTACCTACACACAAGACAACTAACCTCGATATTAGCAGCTGGAAGCTTCTCCTTCTAGGAAGAGTCCCCGTCACCTAAAACAAACTTTGGAAAAGTTTAGAAGCTTTGAAACGACGTCACGTCAAGGAAAAAACTGATTTTCAGAAAAACGCGTTTTCTGAACAATCACGTTTTTCAGCACTCAGGAACACTTTTCTCCCTTACTCTTGAACTTTTTTCATGGATTTTTTTTTTAATGTCCACTGGTATATTACACACAAACTGTGCCAAGAATTTGTCGAAATTTTATTTTCAACATCAGGGGCATTACGTGCAGTCCAGAAAAGTTTAGTTAAAAATCTACTATTTCTTCAAAACTTCACCTATTTTTTCACAACGTCATGCTGGTATTTCTTTGACAAAATTAAAAAAAGTAAAGCAGCGTATTGGTTGAGTACCGTCTGAAAAATTGGTTCCTAAAGATAACTACATTATAAGGGAAATTCATCAGGCCGAGAAAATTACATACTACCCTTAAGTTAAGGCCCTTCCTTCTTACAACGCTGCTCTGAATACCAACTCTTGAGTACTGTAGATGGGATCGTTGAAATACTTGACATACGTTGATTGCAGGAGTTGGTTACACTTGATTTCGCGCCAATTGTAACGCACATGCTGTCAGATGGGACCAAAGAAATGAAGTTAGGAGCCTGTTACATTATTAATGAAATGTTGAAGAACGTCGAGACCGTGCGACTATTCACTGAACTGGCTCCAATGCCTGAGCTCTTGGAGATTGTGGTTGATCCGGACCACTCTTGGGAGCTAAAGGGAGCGTCACTGGGTGTTATCCACAACTTGGCAAAGTTCAGCGCTGATATGGCTTATCTTCTAGCAAAACAACCACTTAGAGTAAGTTCAATATAAATGAAAATAATAAGAATGGGTTGAAAAGACACAAATGGAAGATGAAATACCAACTATCTCATTCGCCACTGGTATCATAACACAAACACTTCTTGCGTCACTACACATGCTTGGCCTGCACACATCACCTACATCGAATCACAACATGTCACATTGTCATGAAATTCCTCAACACACTCAGTACATGACACACCACTAAAAGGATCTTGGTTACTGTCTGACCTCATCCTATACCCCTTTTTCCACCAATTCTTTTAGTCTGTTCGCCCCCCCCCCGCCATACACAGGTTAAGGATCATCTTATCATTTATATCTTGGGACGTATGATCACGAAAATTGGTCATTTCCTGTGAGGTCATGGGTAGGGAAACTCTGCAGAGGATCTATTGAACTCGCTGGTGTGATTGGGTGGGGGGTTAGTTTGAGTTTATTTAACCACCAGGGAACAAATAGGGCTATAAAGCCCTCTCTTACTTTGACCCTGGAAGTGCCATTACAGGTTTATCCTCACATTAATAAAATAAATAAATAAATAAAACAGACATACTCGTGCATGAACTTTTTAAAGTACTGAGCTTTTACAATATTTACTTCTACAAGGTAAAAATAAATAAATTGAAAACAAACAAATAAATGAAATAAAAACACACCATGGGACTCATTTTAAAAAATTCGTGTTTTGGCCATTAAATGGGTCAGTGTTGTGAATGAAGTAAATACAACGGCAAATGCGGTGCTCAACTGTTCCTGATCTGTCCATAAAACTATTTGGTGAATTTACGAACTCACAGCACTACATTACCTTATAACGTTGAAAACAGTAAGTACTCAACGTACTGAACAAACTACGTTCTCGTAGGGAAACTGAGATTAAAAAAGTATAAAAAACGAAAACCAAGTAAAACCGAGTGTGAATATGAACGAAAAAGATATGGCGCCATTACTTTACAAAGGGGCGAGGAAAGTCGCATGATGCGTCGCACAAGTTTTTCTCGATTTCGAGATATCCTCAATGAAAATTCCGCAACACACCTAAACAATTGTCCAAACCGATATTTGTTAGCCTTTTTATAAAACGCAACCACGAGGGACATTTTATGTCTTTTTCTTTAAAAAGAAACTAACACAAACAGAGGGTACAGCTTTCGTACAAGTACGCAACCACGAGGGACATTTTATGTCTTTTTCTTTAAACTAAACCTCGATTTCCTCCGATGCGATTCCTTATGAGTGATTGGAAACGTTGAGGCTGGCGGGCGCGAAAGAAACCTTTACACAAACGGTGTGTACAGCTTTCGTACAAGTACACAACCACTAGGAACATTTTATCTCTTTTATTTTTTATGCAATGATAACTACGTTTGATTGTGCTCGTTGATGGTTTCGATATAATGGCCGCGTCAATTGCAATTGACATCACCACTTAGTCACTGAGGTAATTAAAACGTGTGATGCTACCAAGCGTTAGATTTTGTAACAGACCATGCACTTAACCCAACACAAATTAGTGACGCTTCTCCGTTACATATCCTGCGTTACATTATGTAGCAAAGTAAAGACATAAAATGTCAAAAAACTAATCGTAACCCTGTTGGGACTCGAACCCACAACCTCCGGTTTAGGAGACCGATGCCTTATGCATTATGCCACAGGGGCTGTGGTTGCAACACGGGTTAAAACGTTGCCTTGTCCACTCGGCCTCAAGGTTAAATTTTGTGACGCTTGGCCATTACATTTTCGAGTTTATGTAGCAAGGTAAAGACATAAAACGTCAAAAACAAAGTAACGGTAAATATCTTCTACAAGGTCCTAAATGATCTTTGTAATCGGTCTTAAATGATTTAAGTGTTAAAACGGTGTTGAAAAAGTCGGGGTCCTCATTATACGATCGGATGCTGTTTGCTGTGAATGATTTATTAAAGATACTTGTTCTATGAAGAGGGAGTTGAAATTGTTGCCTGGCATTATGGGTACTACGAAAATGGACGTCCCCCATTGTGACATAAATGTTTCTAAGATAAGTTGGCGTGGACAATTTTAGAATTTTAAATAACAGTACCGCGGCCCCCAGTTTAATACGCTCAGCAATTTTCAACCACTTCAATTTTTCATAAAAAGGTGAGACGTGTTGGTCAAGCTTCAACCGATATACAAATCTGATGACAACATTTTGTGCTTTTTACTTTCCTTGGCTCTACAAAGTAGTAAGGAAAGTTAATCGGCTGAAAAAAAAATTTTGAGTTTTCTTCAGATCTTCAAGTTTCAGACCCCCCTGAGTCCAAAAAACACTATTTGGGAAAATGGTCTGTGTGTCTGTGAACGATTTTTAGAGAAAACCACCGAACCAAATTAGCTCAAACTTCATATCTCACCCGCAGGTCATCATGGGACGCCAAAATAAGGGTATGAACAAAATCCACCGAAATTTAACTACAGTTATCATAGTTATCAAAACACCAAATATTTTTTTTCTCAAAAACGGCTCTAACGATTTTGATTACATGTTTTATATTAATAGCTCCCAATATGGCAACTATACCATAAAATTCCCATTTATGGGAAAATGACGAGAGCAGCACAATAAATTACCAAAACTTTCGACGTAATCGATTTTAGAGTGGTTTTTAGAGAAAACGACCGTATCAAATCCGCTCAAACTTGATATCTAGCCCGCAGGTTACCATGGGACGCCAAAATAAGGGTTTGAACAAAATCCATCGAAAGTTAACTATAGTCATCATAGTGATCAAAACAAAATTTTTTTCTCAAAAACGGCTCTAACGATTTTGATTAAATTTTTTATATTGATAGCTCCCAATATGGCAATTACACCATAAAATTCCCATTCGTGGAAAATGACGAGAGCAGCACAATAAATTATCAAAATGTTCGACGAAAAGCGTTTTGCCGCGGTTTTTTCCTTATAAACTCCGCTGGAATTTTTGTAGGATGTTATAAAAAATTGGTACTGTAGTCCAATCCAATACCTAAGGGTGAGTGTTTAAAAACGCTCATGAGGTACATGGGGCTCACTTCAGAAATTCCTGAATTTCAACTACCGCCGTTTCGCTTACTACCAGTTCTAAGTTATTACCCATTAACTCTGCAAAAGTGATTATTATCCCTCTTCAAAATATCTGGTGCGTAGCAACACACAACTTTCCGCCACCCCCGTAATTTCGAACACCACCTATATGCGGGCGCTATATCTTCGTTCAACGCATTTTTACAGGAACATTTATACAGAACAAAATGTTGGGACTAGTTAGCTGAGAGTACTCCGAAAGTTTGATCGAAATCGTTAGAGCCGTTTTTGAGAAAATTGGAATACCGATAAATTAATATTCGACAAATCTCCTTTTCTGAGTTAACTTGGCTTATATCTCCGTTCAACATATATATACAGAAATAATTATAGAAAACGAAATGTTGGTATGGGTAAATATAAGACATTCCATTAGAATTTATCACATCTGGTGAAGTAGTTACCCTAGAATTTACGGAAATGTTCGAAAAAACGTTATTTTCGACACATTTTGATTTTTATCTCCGTTCAATGGACTGTCTGAGGAACATTTATTCAGAACAATATGTAGGTATTAACTATTCGGATACATCTTGAAAGTTTGGTGATAATCGTTGAAGCCGTTTTGCCAAAAAGCGTAAAAAACCTATTTTTGCTTCATAGGCCTATATCTCCGTTCACCGTATTTTCATGGAGATATGTATGGAGAAGGAAAGTTAGGTATTGATCAGTAGAAGATATTGTGAAAGTTTAATCAAAATCGTTAGAGCCGTTTTCGAGAAAAATGCGAAAAACCCTAGTTTTTGGTACATTTTCGTCCCCCACCCCCCCTTCCCATCGGCCGAAATCGTCCATAACCTTATTTTGGTGTCTACAAAAAATAACAAACAAAACAAAAAAAGAACCAGCTCAATCGGTTCAGCCGTTCTCCCGCAAATCGAACTACAGACACACACACACACATACACACACACACATACACACACACGGACCACGCGCCGAAATTAGGTTTTTTAGACTCAGTAGGGTCTGAAACGTAAAGATCTGAAGAAAACTCAAATTTTTTTTTTGGGCCGATTACTATACTTTCCTTCCCTTCGGGTAGCGGAAAGTAAAAATTCGTGTACAGCCTCATTAATTTTCTGTGTACCAATTGCTCAATAATGGTCCTATAATGAGTATGAGCAGCACAATAAATTCCGGAACTGTAAGCGCTACCGCTTTCTGCTGCTGTGACGTGTTGTTTGACCAAGTTCAAAGGAACTGAGTGATAAATGAATTGAGTAAGTAGAATTAGCCATGTACAAAGTGAATTGTTGTAGAGCTAAGGAAAGTTGTGTGTTGCAACGCACCAGATATTTGTAATGAAGAACTGTTCCTTATTGAGGTCGCAAAAGGCAGAGGTTGCGTAGTCAAAATCATGCATCACTAAGGCTTGAACTAGTTGCAGGCGAGACTGGGAAGGAAAATCAATTGCCATTCTGGGGGGGGGGGAGATAATTCTGATAACCAGTGACGTGGCATTTACAAATTGTAGGGAAAATACAATAAACTAGAAACTGAGGAAGTTTGTGTGGAAAGGGAGATGCCGGGTATTTAATTTAATTAAAATTCCATTTTTCTGAAAATTTAGTTTAATACGTTTAATTTAAAAGTGAATAGACGCATTTATTAGTTTTTTGCGGTTCATTTCATCGCGAGTCGACAGTTGAATGCGTTGTTTTATTTCTCACGTTAAAACTTATCATGTTCTCATCAACCTTATCAAGGTTTGGAACCTTTTCCAGAAAAAATTCAAAGAATGGATACTTTACAACCTGATGGAGATGCCGAACAGCAACAAGATAGTGTTGTACAACCTCTTGAGCGTCCTCGTTCAGCATAAGGTTGTCAGGCCGCTTATCGTCGAATTTCCTTTAGTGTGGTGTTTCTTACTCGGGCTCCAGGTGAGTTGAATTTCTATACGGATGTTAAATTGCTATCTCAACCCGCCTAAAGGAAAGGTGTACTGAGGTCTGTGAATTCGCTTAAGAAATTATCGTGCAGCAATCAACAAATTCCTCGATGGGCGTGAAAAAGTGGACCTTCGGTAAGGTGAGAATCCCAGAAGTCACAACTAGCAGTTAGATTGACATAGCGCCTCAGCTCTTTGTAAAACCCTTCCAATGCTGACGGTTCAGGTAGTTTGATCTGCTAAAGGTTTGGCTTAGACACTCTTTCAGGCCATTGGCGGATAATGCTTATATTATTTGGGGGGGTGTGAAATCTTCAAAACGCAACCTAATTCCTCCCACTTGTCTCCACTCAATTGGCATTGGTTTCTCACTTTAATATTCATCTTCCCGCACAAAATTAAGATCCTTAAGATCCTCTTTTGCCTGCCTTCAAACCATCCTTAGTGTTTTGACCAGGGTAGACGTGAAAGAACCACGGAGACGAGTGTTACAGTAGCACGAACTTGTCATTTGAAGGGTTGGGAGATCACAACAAAACTCGAGCAGGTACAAGTTCAAAGAAGGAGTGACTAGAATATGATATGAGTTTGAGTATACAAGCACGAACAAGGGGGCTTTGAAGGGATGAAACTGGTTGTACGGTAAAGGAGAGGGGAATTCGAATTAAATATCGATGAGAGGTGAAACGAGTGTCTGTCGCGAGAGCTGATTGATGACTGAGTTTGGGAAGAGCTGTCTGTTGTGGAGAAAAATGTAAATTGAGCGGTAGGGAAAGGATATTTTGGAAAGTCTTGGAAATAACTGAAGAGCTGAACTTCCTACAGGTGTGGACAAAAGGGCTCAGGGTTTGGGGAAAGAATGACTTCCCATTAGGGCCAAGTGTGGACGTTCGGAGGTCAACAAAGCCAGAACTCATAGAATTGACTCCCCCCTGGCTCCCTGTGCTCTGCGTACCCACACATGCGTCTATCGTGTCACTATCCCTTCCTTAATAGATGTCGTACATACCCGCCCTCCCTAGGAAGCACATAGGATGTGCTCTGCCATCTCGTCCTCCTCACTGCACAATCTACTTTCTACCGTCTCTGAGATGCCCATCTTATTGAGGTGATACTTAAGTAGGCAGTGTCTGGTGAGGAAGCTAATCAGAACTCTCAGATCCTGTCTGGAGAGTGTCAGCATTGCCTTTGCCCTTAGACCCTTTCCCTGTCTTTATCATGGCTGGCGATGCCTATGGGGGGCTACTTTCTCGTGTCTCCCATCGAACCACCAGGCGATTCAGGATGCTTTTCGTCACTCCTACGAGGGGTTCAGGCTCGATGGGTTGTTATTCCGTATCCCTTTTTGCAAGGCAGTCAGCCTTTTCGTTGCCCTCGTGCCCACTATTTGAAATGTACCTAGAAAGCAGTTACTGCTCGTTTCCCAAAATATAACAACTTTTTATTTACGATCCATTTCACTCGCGGAGAAATTGTGGAAAGCTGTTATCGAAAGAGTTAAGGGTTATTAAGGGGTTAATTTGTTTTGATAATTGAAGAAGTTTGATGTATATATCATAAACACACCAATGAACGCCAAATCTGTCACTTTATTTAACATCACTACTCAAACTAAAAAGATTTTTTCAAACCCTTAGTTTTATTTTTTGTTGAATTTTGATAAAACTTACGTACCTTCTACTGATCATTACCTTGGTTTCTTCATTTATGACGTAAATTCTGAGGCATAAACACAAATTATATACCGTTTCTAATATCCCAAGTCAAATATCTGGTGCGTTGCACCACACAACTTTCCTTAGCTCTCCGTCAATTCACTTTCTACATGGCCAATTCGATTTAATCAATTCATTTATCACTCAGTTAATTTGAACTTGGTCAAACAACGCTTTACGGCAGCAGGAAGCGGTAGCGCTTATAGTTCCAGATTTATTGTCCTGCTCGTACTCATTCCAGGACCCACATTGAGCAATCGGTACACAGATAATTAATGAGGCTGTAAACACAAATTTTTTGAAGTGGATAGTAATCACTTTTGTGGAGTTATTGGGTAATAACTGTTAGAACTGGTAGTAAGCGAAACGGGCGTAGTTGAAATTCAGTAGTTTCTGGAGTAAGCCCCATGTATCTCATGAGCGTTTTTAAACACCCACCCTTTAGGTATTGGATTGGACTACAATACCAATTTTCTTTAACATTCTACTAACATTCCAGCGGAGTTTAAAAGGAAAAAACCACGGCAAAAACGCTTTTCGTCGAAAATTTTGATAATTTATTGTGCTGCTCTCGTCATTTTCCCACAAATGGGAATTTTATGCTATAGTTGCCTTATTGAGAGCTATCAATATAAAAAATTTAATCAAAATCATGAGAGCCGTTTTTGAGAAAAAAAAATTTGGTGTAGTAATCACTATGATAACTACAGTTAACTTTCGATGGATTTTGTTCAAACCCTTATTTTGGCGTCTCATGGAGGCCTGCGGGCGAGATATGAAGTTTGAGCTGATTTGGTACGGTAGTTTTCTCTAAAAATCGTACACAGACACACAAACCATTTTTCCAAATAGTGTTCCAAATTTTTTTTTCAGCCGATTACATAACTTTCCTTTCTACTTCGTAGAGCCAAGGAAAGTAAAAATATTTGGTGTTTTGATCACTATGATAACTATAGTTAACTTTCGGAGGATTTTGCCCATACCCTTATTTTTCCGTGCCATGGTAACCTGTAGGCTAGACATCAAGTTTCAGCTGATTTGGTACGGTGGTTTTCTCTAAAAACCGCGCTAAAATAGATTTCGTCGAAAGTTTTGGTAATTTATAGTGCTGCTCTCGTCATTTTCCCACAAATGGGACTTTAATGCTATAATTACCTTATTGAGAGCTATCAATATAAAAAGTTTAATCAAAATCGTTAGAGCCGTTTTTGAGAAAAAAAATATTTGGTGTTTTGATCACTATGATAACTGTAGTTAACTTTCGGTGGATTTTGTTCAAACCCTTATTTTGGCGTCTCATGGAGACCTGCGGGCGAGATATGAAGTTTGAGCTGATTTGGTACGGTGGTTTTCTCTAAAAATCGTTCACAGACACACATACACACAGACCATTTTCCCTAATAGTGTTTTTCGGACTCAAGAGGGTCTGAAACGTAAAGAACTGAAGAAAACTCAACAACAAAAATTTTTCAGCCGATTACATAACTTTCCTTTCTATTTCGTAGAGCAAGGAAAGTAAAAAAATATTCTCCATGTTAGCCACGAACCTTTCAGCGCCTTCACCTGCTGTTCCGGACGATAGCCTCAAATTCTGTCTTCTTCTCTTGATGGGTATGCCCCACTCCTGCTGGCTGCAATGAACACCACCACTTACCGTCTCCCATAGTCATTCAAACCAGAAATATTGAAGTGTTTCGGGGTCGTTAAATTAAAAATTGAAATTTATTTTTAAAATATTTTACTTAAACAAAACAATAATTTTATCAAACGTCAACAAAATTTAACTGAAACAGACTCAGGCGAGTGAAATTAGAAGTTCCGTGATGAGTTCAGGGTAGTGAGAGATGCGCTGCCAAGCCGGGGATTTTGCTATGGTTTGGACGTTGTTTCGAACTAAATGAAGGGCTCCGCGTTTGAGAGGCATAGAGCCCAACCTGTGAGCGACAATGAGCGCCTGGAGGGCGTTATCCGGCTGAAGCTTGCTGGCCAAGCGTTCCACCGTCGCCTCGAGAAGCCTGGGAAACCCGAACTTATGAGCGCACTCCAAGAGTTCGAAATTCATCAACTCGGCGGCGGGGAATTGCTCGCCGTAGCAGTAGTTGAGGAGAGTGTCGAAGGCCCGTTCCGTGACGTCGTTGATGACGTAAACGTCGTTTTGAACGTCGAAGAGGGCGGCGAAAACCGGGCTTTTAGCCGCCAAAATTACGCGATGAGCTTTAAAAATTGTGCACTTGACTTTGAAACGAACGTCGGAGAACTTGCTGCGAGAGAAGAATCCTCCAGTCGTGATGTCGACTGAAGAGGGTTCGACGAGGCGTTGAGTTGGTTTCGTTTGAAGCTCCATCGAACAGCACAACGGGCTTTGCCCGCGTCTCGTCAGGAAATCCACGTCCGCCTTGTTGAGTTGGAAGATAAGAGAATTCTTTGTGATTGTCAGACGTTCTTGGAAATACGGTTGTTTCTGATTGTTGGTCAACCTAAAATCAGCTTCTAAATTTATCAAACCCTCCAAACCCTGTGCCAAAACGAGTTTTATCATCGTCAGATGCGCCGTTACGCTGCGGTACACCCGTTGAACAATAAATTTGAATCGGAACTTCTTATTGTGAAGAATGACGTAGAAATAAGGAGAGGATTCTTCTTTTAGGCCAGAGGAGGGAATCCACCAAGTGAGGGTCACGTTCGATCCTATTTCACATTGAGTCGTCTGGGGACTGCTCGATGTGCTGCCAGAGCTTTTCGCAGGAAACGACAAGATGAGTTCGGTCATGAGGTCGAACTGACGCGCAGCCGCCAACCACTCGCACGTCCTTGCGATTTCCGCCATTTTGCTCCGAACGAAAGCTAACAATTTCTTTTTCAACTCCTTTCTGTTAAAACGGTGAGCTGCCATTAAAAATTCAGCCGCCGTCGTCACGTCGACGCGTTTCTCTAAATACGACTCGGAGTCGCGGACGATGCTTAGGATCCCGTATTTATCGGCAATTTCCATCATTTGAACGGGATATTTAAATTTTTCTGAGCCCGAGTTGTTGTAGACGTGGTATAAAAATTCTTTGAAAACGTCGGGCTCCGCGTCGTCGATCTTGACGCAGCTCGAAAGGCCTTCCAACATTTGAGTGGAAAACATGGCTTTAAAAACGTCGCTTTTCGAAGATAAAACCAACTTGTGCACCTTGAAGGGAACTCCGCGAACGGTTATTACGGCATCGGTGAACGCTCCTGTTTCTAAAAATGAGTAAATGGAGGAGTGAGAAGTCGCCCGTTGATCGCCTTGATTTGTCGACATTTTGTTAAACAATTAAAAATCTCCCCAACTCACGCGCGACCTCACGACTCGACACCTATTCGTGCACTGAACCGCAAATTTCGTCTCGCAGACAACGCAGGTCGCTCTTCATGTGCAGGATCAAACAAACCCGTCTGTTCACGATCCCACTGTTCGATTTAAATGTTTTCTTTATCGTACGGCTATCAGAGGAGGAGACAACGATACTGTCAGATTTGCGCAAAACACGCCCTATACTCGTACCACCTACATCAACTCCCCTTAAGTAGGGAAATCCGGTCAAAAAACCGACAAATTTCAACAGAAAAGTCAAAATGTTTAGCAAAACATTTTAGAAAATCGAATAAAACTGTAATTTGAGTAAAATATTACGTTAGTTTGACAGTATTTGAAATGCTCATAGAGAAATCGCGGCTGCCTGCTCATTCTGAAATAATACACCTGCTTTCGGTCAGGACAATTTTTTTACACCCCCCCCCCTCCCACCATCAAATTTGATACTTTAGGTTTCAAAGTATGAGGATGCCAAATCTGCAATGCCCATCTGCTGCCCAGGCCATATTTTACCTTTAACGTGTAGTTCCGCAACAATAATTCCATTTGAGACCTAGTTGTGCCTGCCTGCTCGGCTATGGTTTTAACGGGCAAAAAATGACATAAAACTCTGAAAATTGATACACAACGGTTTATCATAATTACCCATATTATATGTTAATCACTATAATTACTGTAATATCACTATACGCAGTTGTACACGTCTGACACTCATTTCATTCATTCAGGATCAAAAAATACCTTAAAAACGATATTAAACACGGCGTATTTGCGATAAAACTGCCAAAATTGCGTTTTTGTTAATTTTTCAACGGGGTTTTGCCCATAACAACTATGGGCTTCGTCCGATCGGATTGCCGATGGGATTTTCGTGCGAAAGAACGAATTATTACTTTCTGCTACCCCAAAGGGAAAGAAAAGTATGGTAATCGTGTTTTAAAAATATCTGGTGCGTTGCAACACACAACTTTCCTTAGCTCTACGTCAATTCACTTTGTACATGGCTAATTCTATTTAATCAATTCATTCATAACTCAGTCCCTTTGAACTTGGTCAAACAACGCTTTACGGCAGCAGAAAGCGGCCGCGCTTAGAGTTCCAGAATTTATTGTGCTGCTCGTACTCATTGCAGGACCATTATTGAGCAAATGGTACCCAGAAAATTAATGAGGCTGTAAACACGGATTTTTTGAAGGAGTATAGTAATCACTTTTGCAGAGTTATTGGGTAATAACTGTTAGAACTGGTAGTAAGCGAAATGGCAGTAGTTGAAATTCAGGAATTTCTGGAGTGAGCCTCATGTATCTCATGAGCGTTTTTAAATACTCACCCTATAGGTATTGGATTGGACTACAATACCAATTTTCTTTAACATTCTACTAACATTCCAGCGGAGTTTACCACGGCAAAAACGCTTTTCGTAGAAAATTTTGATAATTTATTGTGCTGCTCTCGTCATTTTCCCACAAATGGGAATTGTATGGTATAATTATCATGTTAAGAGCTACCAATATTAAAAATGTAATCAAAATCGTTACAGCGGCTTTTGAGAAAAAAAATATTTGGTGTTTTGATCACTATGATAACTATAGTTAACTTTCGGTGGATTTGGTTCATATCCTTACTTTGGCGTCCCATGGTAACCTGCGGGCGAGATATCAAGTTTGAGCTGATTTGGTACGGTGGTTTGGTACACACAGACCATTTTCCCAAATAGTGTTTTTCGGACTCAGGAGGGTCTGAAACGTAAAGATCTGAAGAAAACTCAAAATTTTTTTTTCAGCCGATTACATAACTTTCCTTTCTACGAGTACTTCGTAGAGCCAAGGAAAGTAAAAATTGGATTTTCTTCAGATCTTTTGAGGCCTACTGAGTCTTGAAAACTTAATTTCGGCGTGTGTGTGTGTGTGTGTAGTACGATTTGCGGGAAAACGGCTAATCCGATTGAGCTGGTTCATTTTTTGATTCGTTAGTTATTTTTTGTAGACTCCAAAATAAGGTTATGGGCGATTTCGACTGCTAGGAAGGGGGTATGGGGAACGAAAATGTACCAAAAACTAGAGTTATTCGCATTTTTCTCGAAAACGGCTCCCACGATTTTAATTAAACTTTCAAATTATCTTCTATTAATCAATACCTAACTTTTCTCCTCCATACACATCTCCATGAAAATACGGTGAACGGAGATATAGGCCTATGAACAAAAATAAGTTTTTACCCTTTTTGGCAAAACCGCTACAACGATTGTCATCAAACTTTCAAGATGTTTTCGAATAGTTAATACCTACATATTGTTCTCAACAAGTGTTTCGCGGACAGTCCATTGAACGGAAATAACCATCGGACTGTGCCAAAAATAACGTTTTCTTATAAGTTTTCGAAATTCGGCATTCAGCGAATGAATTTGGAGCTAATATTTTCGAAACGATCTTTCAAACAAAAATATAAGCTTAGAGCATCAGAATCTCAATTGGGAAATAGTCTACCTCTGGCGAAAAAACATTGCAAATTATCACTATTATTATTTATCATTCTCTCGCACTACATGATTGTAACCTGTCCTATTTAATATAATTAAGTATACAATATGGCTATGTAACACCTGATAAGACGAGTCCCCTTGGCGCTTTACTAACCAACTATAATGAACGACCGATGGAATCAGTTCAAATTTTGGCACTTACACTTACTTATTTTTTTACGCTAAGTGGAATACAATCTGAGAGGTCTAGGACTGCGTGTAGATGGTCAACAGTGAAATCACAGTAAATTTAGCGACGTGAATTCTAATAGTTTTTAGAAACTCATGGGATAATATAGCGAAAGTTATATTTTCTCCCGGCCAGCGCTCATTGCCACCCGCCTCCCTCCAACCACCCGTCAGTTCGACTCGTCGTGCTATTTGCCTAGAGTCGTAGATGCCTAGGAAATGTCAAGTTTCGTTGTTCCGTTATAGGTCATGTTTCGTATCGTTTACTAGTATTTGTCGACGCTGAATCGAATGGGATGGGTCTCTAAAGATCTGTATAAACAGTCGTTTTCATATGAGTTGTCATTTCCCGGATTGTTGAGCCACATTATATTTTTGGCTACCCGAACAGAAAGGAAAGTATAGTAATCGTGTCAAAAAATTTGTATTTTCTTCAGATGTTTACGTTTTGAGGCCTACTGAGTCTAAAAAACCTCATTTTGGCGCGTGGTCCGTGTGTGTGTGTCTGTAGTTCGATTTGCGGGAGAACAGCTGAACTGATTGAGCTGGTTCTTTATTTGTTTTGTTCGTTATTTTGTGTAGACCCCAAAATAAGGTTATGGGCGATTTCGGCCGATGGAAAGTGGGGATGGGGGACGAAAATGCACCAAAAACTGGGGGTTTTCGCATTTTTCTCGAAAACAGCCCTAAACTTTTGTACTGAGGTGAAGGAAATTTGGAGATGCTTTTTAAGAGCTGCTGACTAAGGCAAAAATTACGGCAATCGCGCCGGGGATTCGATCCACAACCCTCAACTAACGTCGAGAATTATGAATCGACCGTCTTACCGCAAGACCACGATGAACCGCTTGCCTTTGATAGGAGTCAGTCAGCACACTTTCACATTATCTTCTAGTAGTTAGTACAAAACGTTTCTTTTCCATACATATCTCCATGAAAATACGGCGAACGGAGATGAGAGCAGAGATAAAAATCAAAATGTGTCGAAAATAACGTTTTTTCGAACATTTCCGTAAATTCCAGGATAACTTCTTCACCAGATGTGATAGATCCTAATGGAGTATCTTCTAGTTACCCATACCAACATTTCGTTCTCTATAATTATTTATGTATATATATGTTGAACGGAGATATAAGCCAAGTTAACTCATAAAAGGAGATTTGTCGAATATTAATTCATCGGTATTCCACTTTTCTCAGAAACCGCTCTAACGATTTCGATTAAACTTATGGAGTACTCTCAGCTAACTAGTACGTACATTTTGTTCTTCATAAATGTTTCTGTAGAAATGCGTTGAACGAAGATATAGCGCCCGCATATGTAGCTGGTGTTCGAACTTACGGGGGTGGCGGAAAGTTGGGTGTTGCTACGCACCGCTCGTTTATATTTTTCGACGTTGGAGTCAATAGGATAGGTCCGAATTTTACTGTCCAAGTGAGTAATAATAATTGAAGACTTCTAGACCATGTTTACCCAATACAGTGTTTTCTAAATGAACTCGACTTTTCCTTAAGTGTAGGAATTGCAGCTCCCCACAGCACTTGCACTCCTTGGCTGGAAATTAGCTATCCAAAGCCCTCCCCACACTCTTGACACTCTTTGACAATAGTGACTGTCACCCAAAATAGGGACTTGACGAGGGAAATGGGCCAGGTTGCTGAACGACCTGTGGGACCAGTCATGTCTCCGAGTGTTGCCCGAGTTGGTATGCCTGGGCACTGTCTGGCATGGTCGGGCGATTGTGCGTTGGTCCGCAGGGGTGAAGACTCGCTCATATTGATTTATGGCTTCTTATTAGTGGGCGGAGGGTACAGGGTTTTCTGTTGAGTGTGGCCCTGGCGCCTTCAGCCCCTGTCTGCTGGTTCACCTAGATGGTTCTGGTAGCCAGAAGGGTGGTTCTTCTTTGTGGCCAGAGTACGCCATAGAGGGGATGTGGGAGGCATCCTCTAGTTCACCAGAGCACACAGGAATGCTCTGTGCAAGTGTCAGACAGTCACCCTAACATCCCAGCTCTCCTGCCACTGGCTAATGTCTTACGATATGGTACCAGGTGCCTAATATCCACAAGCCTTACTCTTACCTTACCTGCTTCAGAATGTGCGTTGTAAAATAATTTTCAGGAAAGCGACCCATCTCTAAAGAACGTTCAAGTAGTTTCCGCCGAAGCTCTCATGTACTTGATTCCCGAGGAAGCATCCACTCGACAATTCATAGTCGCCGTCGATGGAATGCGAATGGTTGCGAGGGCTTTGTTCAGCGCTAAGGACCCCACTCTCATTGCGATGACGTGCAACCTAATTCGGATAGCAGCTGAAAACGACGAGCGGATGCTGATGGCCCTCATGAAGCTCCAGGTTTTAGACTGGCAAGTGAAATATTATCCAGGATATCAATGGCCGCTAAAAGCTGACTTCACGTGCGCTGAATTCTAAACGTTGTCAACAGGTTAGTTCAAAACAGGCAGATGTGGTCGGAGATCGAAGCCACCGAATGGGCCGCGTCCGCCCTTCAAAATTGTTTCCTTCCGTCTAAATTTGAATTCAGGGGCCGTTTGAGTTTCAACGACGTCACCAAAAACGGGTTTTACATACGACGAGAGTTTGATTCGCCGAACAAACTCCCAATTCCTATGAATATCGTGGACCAACCAGGACGCTCCAATTACACCATCCTCGTGGCCAACTTCGTTTTGAAAAAAGACCTAAATGCAGCTGCCGACCGTAAACTCCTGGACGAGCAGATCCAACGAAACGCCAAACTAGATGAAAAATGCGTTAACACTTACGAAGTGGAGTTTGGTAAGTTTCCCAAAGTCCATGCGACGAGACTTGCGTGTGCAATACTTTTCTCATAGTATGTGCCACTTGCATCTCTTATTGTAAGGTTTTCCCCATTCAACGTTAGTAACTCTATTTTTAGTGGTGGTTCTGCTATTATTTTCCCTAATTCACTAAATTTTTAACCGTCAACGTGCTACTCGTTAACAACAGCTTTCATTGAATTAACCAACAATTTCTCGACTTTAGTTTCACCAATTTCTTACCTACGTTTACCCGACTTTCCGATAACTTCTGCTCAATTTCTCAACAGTATTGGGTCAATCTCTCTATGGTTTTCAATTCGCCGATTTTGTAACTAGATTTCGAAGGAATCTGTACTACTTTCTAATTCCAGCAAAACTGAAAAGGGTCGCCCGTGGAACGTTGTAGGCAAATTGCCTAATGTTTCAGGCGTTAAAATTGGGTGGAGGTATTCCTCTTTCACTGTGACTCGCGTCTGTAACAGAATTCATAACAATCAACGACCGACGTTCCGTCAAAAAGCCCTTGCTGTGGTACGCTAGCTGGGCCATGCATGCTCCGGCTTTCTTCTAAGGATGCTGCTGTATAAAAGTGTCGGCTGATGCTCTACAGATGCAGTAGTATTGCCAGCACATGTTGAATCGCCTGCTCCTAGTCTCAGAGCCTCCTCCCCCCCCACGCCCCCCAATCAGATTAATGGCTGTAGAACACTGAAGGCTGCACCTAAGGAGCTCAGAGCCCTGTGAAGAAGAGGAAGGAACGCCTTCAGACATTCCAGACTTGGCAGGGTCGATTGAAGGCAGAGGTAGAGACGAGAGGGTAGTGGAATATCACTCTCAAATAGAGGTGAAAACCCTCCCGAGTAGTCGCTATGGCTTCACCTTGAAGTTATGCCGCAGAGGGGGAAAACACTTGGCAACTGTTGACGCCAACCTGTTGCTGGACCGCTTGGTGGCCCGTAATGTCTCCGAACCCAACAACCCGACACCCGGAGGTACAGGGTGAGCCATAACAAATGGTGCAGTTTCGAAGGGGTGCTGCATGCCTTGTAGTGGGGTTAACGACCCGGGAGGGGTCTCATTGTGCCCGGGCAGTGGTCCCGTTTTCAGTCGTTACAATGGTTTGGAGCGGAGAGCAACGAGGTTTCATCATTCGCACGTTTTTTGAAAGTGGCCGTTCGTTCATCATCACCCAGCGGGCCTTCCAACTGCGTTACAACATCCCACGTCGTGATCCCGTCCCTCACCGCAATGTTATCGCACGTTGGGTTCAAGCATTGGAAGAAACTGGTTCCACAGTAAGGCGTAGAGGTGCAGGAAGACCAAGAAACGCAAGAACACCTGAAAAGTTGGCTCGAGTGAGAGCAGCAGTGGAACAGTCGCCTCGGCGCTCTGCTCGGAGGCACGCAGTAGCACTGAACATCTCTAACGCCTCACTAAGGAGGATTTTGCACATGGACTTGTCATTCCATCCGTACAAGATTATGATTGTTCAGGAATTGTCACCTCCAGACTACCAAAACCGCTTGAATCGATGCCAAGAGATGATAAACCATTCCACCAACGTCCACTTTTTTCAGTTCGGACGAAGCCCACTTCCACCTCTCTGGAGCAGTTAATAAACAAAATTTCCGCTATTGGTGTGACCGCAACCCAAGACAAATTCACGAGAGACCTCTCCACTCCCCGAAAGTCACTGTCTGGTGTGCTATTTCAAAATTTGGGGTGATTGGGCCTTATTTTTTCGAGGAGGATGGAAGGACTGTTACCTTACCGTCAATGCTCAGCGTTATCTTTTCATGCTGGAAAGATTTTTTGAACCCGAATTGAACCAGTTAGCTGAAGAAGAGGATCTGGGGGATATTTGGTTTCAGCAAGATGGGGCTACGGCCCACACAGCGCAAATCTCAATGGTGAAACTGCGGCAGCTGTTCCCCGCACGCCTCGTCTCTCTCAGGGGTGACTTGGGGTGGCTGGCAAGATCGCCAGATTTGAGTGCGTGTGATTTTTCCCTGTGGGGCTACTTGAAGGAAAAGGTGTTCAAACATCGACCTCACACTCTGGAAGACCTCAAGATTCGAATCATGGAAGAAATCGCCGCGATTCCCATCGAAATGTGCCACTGCTGAGGGCGCCCACCTTCCTGATGTAATTTTCAGGACTTAATCCACCGAAATGGGGTGATGTATGGCGTTCAATAAAACAAATCGTAATCTTCTAAGTTGCACCGTTTTTTTTTTAAATCGCCCTTTGAAACTGCACCATTTGTTATGGCTCACTCTGTAGAAGGTGTTTGACTGCAATACAGAACACAACGGATGTGGAAGAGCTGAGATCGTTAACAAACGAGGGAATAGAGCGTGTGATAGCCTCCCATTCGCGTACAACGTTATCAATACAATTATTAAGAAATCGAAGAACAAGTTGCCCCATCGAATCACAAAAAGTTGACAGTAACAGCTCAGAAACGGATTTTACGGGGAAACGTTCGATTTGGCCTCGGCCGCGCGATCTATACGACGTCGGGTAAACTACAGCAGTTTTCACGTTTGCCGCTAGAGTCGCAACGGAAAGTTAAATCGCTCGTGAACTCGGAAACGTCCAATTCGAACATTTCGTCGCCTTCTATCGGATGTTAAATGAACTGAAATAGTTGCAAGCTCTTAGGTGTTTATTATATCCTGCTCAAAGATGTTCCCAAAATGTCACTTAAGCTCGAATCGGAAATTTCCGAGATCAGTCGGATCGGAATCAACTAACTGGCCTGCAGTTTCAGTCCGGTGGAAGATATTTGAACAATACATAATAAACACCAAAAACCTTGCAAATTATTACGCTATTATAACGGTTTATTATTCTCATGAACAGCTTGACCTAGTATTACTGCTCCGATTCAGTATCGAAAAATACCAGTAAAACATACGAAACATGACCTGACTACGATGGAACGAAGAAAACTAACTATTCCCCTGGCGCCTGTAAGCGTCTGTAGGCAATTGACACGACATTGCGAGTCTAGCGGGCGAGTGGTTTTGATGAGACGGGAGGGAGGGAGTGCTAATGATGAAACGTTTACTTCACTATAATGACTGTAATTTCACTATACGCAGTTGTACACGTCTGATACTCATTCCATTCGACCCAGGATGTAAAAATACCTTGAAAACGATACGAAACACGGCGTATTTCCGATTATACTGCGTTTTGTTAATTTTTTTTAACCATTTGTTGTCCATAACAACCATGGGCTTCGTCCAATCAGATTGCTGAGATGGCGGGCACAACTAGATACCAAATGGAATTTTTGTGCGAAAGAATGGATTTTTTAGACCACATTAAAGGCACAAAACGGCCCGGATGGCGGACAGACATTGGAATCCTCATGTCTTGAAACGTTAAGTATCAAATTTTGTGATTGGGGGGGGGGGGGGGGGGGGAAAAAAATTTTCCTGATCGAAAGCGTAGGGTTCAGAATGAATAATAAGCTCGCAACTATTTTAGTTCATTCAACATCCGATAGATAGCGAAGGAATGTCCAAATCGGAAATTTCCGAGTTAACATTGTTTTCCGTTGCAACTCTATAGGCAAACGTGAAAACTACTTTAGTTTACCCAACGTCGTACAGAATGCGCAGCCGAGGCCAAATCGAACGTTTCCCAGTAAAAATTTTGTCAAGTCGAGCTCCTAAACTCAGTTTCTAAGTTGTTCTTGCCAATGCTTTGTGAAGCGACTTGTTTTTTCGATTGCTTGTTGATATCGCTGTACATGAATGGGAGGCAATCACTCTCTCTCTTCCCTCATGTGCTGACGATCTCGGCTTTTCCACGTCTGTCTTCTAACACCTTCTTCCTCCGACTCTATTTATGACCAAGAAATTCTGGCATCGCAGAATATTGTGCGATCCGTTAGAACTACGTACGTGTACTGAGAGGGGGTTTCAAGATGTTTGAAGGGTCGCTGACTCAGGCAAAAATTACAGCGATCTCGAGTTCCTCCTACCCATTGCCCAACTTTCGTCGGGATCATGAACCACCGTCTTTAACCACTAGACTATGGTAGTGATGGTGCATTTAATGGGAATCGTTGATACACAGTAATAACTTCTGCCTGTTTCTCATCTCAAATGACATTAAAAATCTGAGAAAATCTCAGGTGGTGATCTAATGGAATGCCTATGTGATGAGTCTTCAATAGCCAAAGCGATTACCATTGTTGTGAAGGGGGGATTCCTCTGCCTCAAGGCTAGGTCTGCGGTTTGCCCATCCTTGTAGGAACGTGGCAACCCTGCTCGCCGCTCTCCTGTACCAGAATACCCAGGAGACTATGTTAGCTGCAGGCAGCTAGGCCCGCAGCCGTATGTCCTCATGCAGGGGCAGACGAACAAGATGTGGCCAGCCTCCTCTGCCTTCTGTAAAGGAGTGCAGTCACACGTTGAAGGCCCCGTGGTTGAATAGGAGTTGTGTGGTAGTGAAGTACGGCCATCACCAGTCCATCTTTGCCTAATACTGCCCAAGATACCACTGCGCATAAGTGAATTTCCCTTTAATTTTCTTTTTCTTCTTTTGTTCTTTCATTAACCAGCGTTAAATAGAGCGCAGCTGAGACACGATCTGCTCAATTTACGCCGCAGCAGCAACGCAAGTGCAATGTAATAAGAGCCTCAATTCCCTTACTCTCACCAAAACTAAATGCACTTTCTTACTTACAGGGTAGTACAAATATTTGTAGATAGTCAATAGTCTCTCGAATCAGTTTGCTCCTTAACAGGACGCTGTTGTAATATTCACGACCTTTCGCTGGTGACGATTTTGAATATTTTCAGAGGATATCGTCGAAACTGAAACAGATTGCGATTTGTCAGATGATCCATTGTATCTGCAGAAATGTTCAGAAAACTCGGCGAAGATGGAAGATGACGAGAGATTAATATCTCTACTTGTCAATTTGATGGACCGTTTGAAGGAGACAGATGAACAGCATGGGTAATCAACAGGATTTGCTTCCTTTGCCCTTTCTTCGATATTGATAGGGCCTTTTTCTTGGGGGGGCCTTTCTACGTATTGATGTAATATATGTTGCATCCAAAAGCCAGTTCCTCCTACAACTTGGCGTGAAGATATTGACATTGTCTTGATACATTGGTGATGTTATCTACCAATAAATGTACGTCATGTAAAATCTAGATCTGGTGTTAATCTGAATGGGTTCAGAACAAATCAAGGCGACGTCTAGATTTGTGTACACCCCGTACATTATTGAAAACTGGCTTTCCAAAGAATTACGTTACTACAAATGTCCAAATGACAATTTTTATTGAATTTTCACGTTCACTGTAAGGATTCGACGCTGATTGCAGGTCGAGAGATTTTTGCATGCCGTTTGACCACAGTTGGATCCAGTCAAGAGTACAGGCCCTTGTTTCTGTCGTGGTGGAAGCATTTGGTGGTGCTGAAAGTGGTACACGTTGCCGAGCTCATAATATGAATTTATATTTACAAGAGCTTAAGGTGATTTCGTCTTGTTATTACTATCACTCCAGAACAGCATCCTCCTCATAAAATCAGTTTCAATACAACAAAACAATAACGTCAACAACAACGTTTGATAAGGCAAACGTCAAAATGTATTCGGTACTCGATCCCAAAAATATCTAGTGCGACGCATCTCTCAACTTTCCTTAGTCTCATGCGCATTCAGGAATTTTCATCGCTTTAGCAGCTAACAAAATCTGTTTTTCATTAAGTTTACATAAACGTGATTGAAAATCGATCAACGTTCTTAAAAGCTGGTGGCGCTGAATTTATGGATTTGTTCCTCCTCACGCTACCACTATTATTAACCAGTGCATACGCGAGTCATGAGACTATCGATTTGATTTTCTTTTTGTTGAGAAGGATCGTGTTTACTGTTCTGCAATTATCAGGTAAAAACTGTATTAGGTGAAACAGCAGTGCTTTGAATTGTGGAATGAATGTGAATTTGAATTATTTTATACGCGTTATTTAATCACTGTCGTGTATGATGTTTATTTTACTAACATGGAGCATAATTACTACTCGGCTCCAGTCTCTGGGTCAGGCTGGCAGTGTGCAGAGGCTGTTGTTCGATATGACTGAAATAACCAAAAAGATAGGCACGAAGTATTTACCAGGATACAGTCCTTCGTATGAAAGGTAGAGCATAAGCCCCTGGCTGATCCTCTTTCTAGTCTCCTGAATGCACCAGGCGCTGCCTATTTGAGACTGCCACAGGGGCAGCCCAATCTTTATAGAGTGAATCAACAATGCTGTTGCTAGGGGGTATTAAATTTCTCAGTTATTGTATTATTACATTATTGCACTCAGTTTTAACAATTGTCGACCCAAGACATGGGGTTGAATGTGCACAGCCCCTAGTTCTGGGTTGGAATGCTTGGGCAACAGGTGAGTCTGGAAGCGAGCCTCTTCCTCCTCTATTCCTCTCAAAGCAAGAGTACGTTAATTATACGCTCGTGGAAGAACATATCTTGCCGTCATAAATCCCACATTTGTTTCCTTCTCCTTCCTAAAGGTGGCGGTTCACGACGTGACAAGGTTCGGTCTCTTCGGTATCAACTGTGTGTTGAGACTGCAACCAAAACTCTGATTCATTCCGTGTTGTAGTCTGTCGATGAAGTTAGTTGCATGTTGTGTTTGGGTTTCATTCTCATTGTTACGGGAATTTTTATAGTTTTGTTGACGAAAATTTCGTTTTTCTTTAGTGTAGAAAGCCATGGGTGTAACTGAATAGTTGTTAGATTTGCGCGCTTCTTCACAGAGGAGTCGAGAAGTTAGGTTGACGAGAGTTTTATCCTCCTGAGGGGCTGTATTCCACGAGGTGACGAAATTATCATAAACGGAGTGAAGGCATGATAAGATTTTAGCAATAAACATCGCGTCGTTGATTCGCATCAGTTTTGGACAATGAGTTCAGACAGAACCTCAGGTTTTCAAGGTTGCTCAATATGAGGCCATTTCGGCTAATTCCCAATACAATGGCCAAGGGTACATTCGCCCGGTTCTTCGGTTCGCGATTCGGAACGTTGAAGAGCATCACTGATACTGATGCTAGTTACAACTTTCATCACTGGCAACTTCCTAGCGCTAGTATTCTTCAAAATATGACTTAAATCGTTCGACTAACCCTTGAACTATGGAATCATTCCGCGAATCCCACCCTTCGGCAAATTTCCGTTGTAACCGAAATATCGTCCTGCAGTTGTCGAGTTGCCACCACCGCATGCGCCTTTTTCCGATCTTTCTTGGTTACGTATCCAATTTTTTTCGCGCCCGTCCAGATTCTCCTGCTTTAATGCTTTCCCCACTGCCCTCTTCGCGTTTATTTTTTGTGATATTATTCGGCTAGCCATGGATGGGCCAATTAATACCGATTTGATCCATTGATTGAGAGTAGAAGGCTTACGGAGTGTTGTGGATTGGTGTATGCGTGTCGGTTTTATCTCAGAGAAGTATGAATGTCCTGAATGTGGTGCGTGGGTGAAATTGTCTCCAAAGGCTGGTTCCTTGGATGGTTTTGAATGGAGGTGTAGACGGGATGGCCACAACTCCAAACGGTCAATTTGTAAGGGGTCGTGGTTCAGCCTGAGTAAGCTGAGTATGACTGACATCATGCTTCTCACCCTTAATTGGGTTATGAGATTACCGGCAGAGATGAGTGCGACAGATCGGAAGGTTTCCAAGAACACCGTGACCGACTGGATGAGTTTCTGTCGGGAAGTATGCATGATTTCTGTTACGAGTGCTCAGTGCTGCATGATTACGGGTCACGATGTCGTTGTGGAAATCGACGAATCAAAGTTTGGAAAGCGAAAATTTAATCAGGGTAGAAGGGTCGAGGGGAAATGGGTGTTTGGTGGGATCAAACGAGGATCCAATAACTGATTTTTCAGAGTTGTTGAAGACAGGGGGAGGGATACACTGTTGGCAGTCATACAGGCTCATATCTGGCCCGGAACAATTATTGTTTCTGACTGTTGGAAGTCGTATGACTGTCTTCAATCGCAAGGGTTTCAACACTTGCGGGTGAATCACTCCACCACTTCAAGGACTCTGAAAGCGGAGCTCACACAAACACCATTGAGGGTACGTGGGCGGCAATAAAGCGGAGATTGCCAACACAGGCGTGTAAGGGGGATGAGAGTTTCGATTCGTATTTATACGAATGCATTTGGCGGCGACAACATCTGCCGGCCAACCTCACGAAGGCTTTCTTCGAGGCGATTAAAGAAGCCTATCCCCCTCAAAGTTCGGATACGTAAATTGAGAGGTGAGTGATATTTTTTGTTATTCTTGTGGTCATCAATGTTTGTTTTGTTGCATTACGCGAGTGATATTTATTATTTTTGTGGTCTTCAATGTATGTTGCATTAGGCGCGCACTTTTTGTTTTTTTGTCCACGTTGACTCACTTTCGGGCGTATTCTATTGTTTACATTCTTCCCGTTCCTTTCGCGCGCGTTGTTTACATCCACTTATGCGACAAAACTTTGCTCAACTCTTACTGCTACTGTTACGCTCACCAGTATCAGTAACCGTTCCGAATCGCGAACCGAAGTTCCACGCGAATGTACCCGTGGCCATTGTATTGGGAATTTACCGCCATTTCTTTTGACTGATCGAATTTGTATGTGAAAAATTGTTCATATGAGGAGGTCTTTTGTTGTTCACTATCCCTCTCAAAGATTCCGCAAAGTTTGGCGAACATTTCATGAGCAAATGTGCCCGGTGCTTCTTATCAAGGGAACCTACAATGATTTGACGTGTGCGAGCATCATCCCGCTTCCATACCTGTTCTTCCTTTTCAGTAGCAAGATCAGCAAGCTAACTATTTCCATTTACAATCTAATGAAGAGCTTAGGGTAAAAGCAAAGAATATGGACCGCCCCCTCTGGTAAGGCAATATATCGATATATCACGACACAGGTCAGGTTATCGATATGCCAGACATCGCTCATAGGCTCTCCCCCACCAACTGCGCCGGTGACGCATATCGATACTTGCAGTCGTAGCGTTCAAGCGAACTATCGATACATGCAGTCGTAGCGTTATCAAGCGGTCGGTCCATGTTCTTTAGTTCACCCGAGCTTAGTATTCAAATATGATCGGTGTTTCGAACTTCCCAAGTGGAAAAGAGGCGACATCACGAGTTTTTCAATGTTGTTGATAAGGCTATCAAGCGAGTCCATTTTACTGACGGTTTGACTGTTTTAATGAAAGATACGTCTTACCTTTATTGATGTCAGTGCTGGGTGACATAACCTAAAGGGTTTTCACTTTTAATGAGCACAACAGTGTTATTGGAAACGTTTTTATATTCGACTCATAAGTACAGAGCGGAGAGCGGAATGCAGTGGTTCACACTTTCATGAAGATCAGGACACATCGATAACTACAATCGATAATATACATAAATCGGATGCTTAACATTGAAATATAAAATTATTAATTCTAAAATCCTTTAGTGTTGACTGTGTCACTAATTTTGGAAGTGCAATGGAAAGACAAATAGAGTTACAGTTGGAGGAAGAAGACGACGATTTGCTCTCGTATTATTATTACTAATCGAGGAAATAGGGGCCTATTAGCGAAGTATATCTATCTATTGTTTTATGACGATATATTCCGGACGTATTTTCGGCTCAATAATACACAGTCTGATTATGCGTTAAATTCACTGAAAAAGGCAAAGCATTGACACAAAAAATGGCGCTAACTTAAGTAAGTTAGTTTTAAGTTTTGTACAATTATGCTAGGCAAGTTTGTCGTCGAAAATGACTTCGTTTGTTTGGTGCTCTGAGGAAGCTGCAGTTATTGGAACCATGAACTTGTGTAGGGGTGTTCATTTGGTCCGTTGATGTATCTTCGTCACCAAACGCTGCCATTTTTCTGGAAAATGCAGGTGCTTTTCGAATGCGACACGAGACAAGACTAGTCCGGGGCAAAGGCCACAATACAAAGTCCCAAGACAAGTGACATTAGCAGTCTCCTGTCTTCTCACCCAGCGGCTGGCTCTCCCCTCCTCTATCATAATGAGTTACACTACACCATCCACACTGATGTATGAGAAGAACAATATCTAGCTGCGTTGTGAGAATTCGAGACGAGACTAAAAGCCTCCACTATGATGTTTCCTTTCTATCGTTCTATCGATTTTTGTTTCAGCTGGAAAGTGGCACTTCAGTCTTCCCGCTTGGAAGTCTTTACAGAGGCGGCAGTCTAGAGCGAGCTCTGCTCTTCAAAATTCTAGCCGATAAAATTGGGCTTCCATGTACTTTTTGGAGAGGAGCCCATGGGAACGGATGGAATGAGATAGCTCTCATGAATTTAGGTGGGAGGCCTTTTTGTTTGTTCATTGCTACGATTTAAACATAATAAACGATGTTGATGCGGCGACACCGAGAAGAAGGAGATAACAGGGAGTCATCTGAAGCTGAGGGAACAGCGGCATAACTTTGGCCAACAGAGGAACAAACACATTAGGGAACCAGGTACAGTCTCTCCAGAAGTAACAGCAGATTGCTGCTTCTAACGTGGAGGACTAGCCTAATTTAATTAGGCTTTTATACCATCCTGAATTTCATTTATTATTGTATATTACACTCCCACATCCGTATGTATGCATTTTAAAACAAATTAAATCCCACTCATGTTTTGCGTTTGAAGGGTTTTCAATGGGTGAAGAATCTTTAGCAAACTTTCGTTTTCAGGCCTGAGGCACTTTACATTAAAGGGAGTGATCATCGGAACAGGAATGCTTGGTGAGCGAACCAGAAGTGCGTGGGAAGGACTGCTGGCCCCCTCGATTCGTACAGCCTCTAGCCAGCAGTTGACTATTCCCACTTAACGATTCTACTATGTAGCCATACCACACTTGCAACCTCTTTCCAACTCTCAATCATTTTCCACTTTTCAAAGGAAGAGTTACAGTAGTAGTGAAGAGGCTTTTGTTCAAAAGCGTCCATTCTCAGGCTAGATCTTGGCATTATAGGGAGTCATCACTCTCAGGGTGCACAGGGAGACCAACTAGCTCCCTACTCGATCCAACCCTAAAGCAGGCAACCAAATCAGTTGCTAGTGAAACTGAACCGTCTGTTGAGGCTGACCTTCACAAAGAACAGCAAATATCTCCAGAAAAGAAAGATTTTATTTCCTCGAGGAGGTTTCACAAACACGATATTCAGATAAGATCCCAAAAAACCAAGACCAACATGATACACACGTATCGATTTTTTGTGGTTAACTTTTGACTTAATTTATCTATAAAATAATAGGTAAGGAGAAACAACCAAGACTATGCTTCACTTACATTTATGAGTAATTAAGAAAGAGGGGCACTTCTCTGTACCATGGGGAAGTTTCTAAAATAAATTAAAGAGGTACCGAAGGACACGAATAGAAGACAATATTGAAGTATGAACCCGCAGATTCCTACAAAGTCTATGTGTCACGTTCTACTTGTTGACTTGGCAGGAACCTTAAATAAGGCGCGTTCGCATAGAGTGAT
Source organism: Pachypeltis micranthus (assembly GCA_020466155.1). Classification (NCBI taxonomy): domain Eukaryota; kingdom Metazoa; phylum Arthropoda; class Insecta; order Hemiptera; family Miridae; genus Pachypeltis; species Pachypeltis micranthus. The sequence goes on along the minus strand of CM035770.1, from coordinate 64,003,491 downwards.
TTAACTCAGAATTATTTATCTTATCACGTAAAATGTTATGTGACGCTAACTAGCAGCCCACGTCTTATTTTGAGCAAATACAATCACAATATTATACTGCGGAAACAAAAAATAAAGGAGGACAAAAAGGTGACCTTATGAATGTTTACGTGTTTGAAACTGTCATCAGAACTTCTTTCAGTCTCAGAAAGCATCTTCTTTCTGGAGTGTTTTTCATAAGTTAATGTTCACCCAATACAAGTCTCACGTCGGCAATTAATGCGTAAGTGTAGAAAATACTTGGGGAATGAATGGCGTTTGAATTATTTGTTCAAGACCTGTAGCTTTGTTAGCAATTGCTCCTGAAAGGGAACGGCAACGCAATTTCATGAGCTCTGACGTTACGACTGTTGTATTAGACTTCCAATTTTGGTTTCAGGGCCCGAATTCCCAAAGAAAAACAAAGACGAGAGGAAAGGTAAGTTGCCATTACGGATGTTTTACTGATCTTACATTAAGGATGCTGTCATAGATGGGACAACTCACAGGCCTCTTTGTTGTCTCTAACTCGTGGCTAGTTCAGTATTTTATGTTATACATTCTGTTTTCTCAGTTAAACTCCATTTCTGTGGGAATTTCAACCTTCTTGCTCATTAAAGCAATTGGGTTAGATCAGCCAGTAGGCAAATTACTTAAGTTAATGTACAGGTTAGATGAGTCCGTCTCCTCTGGCTGGTGAGATACTGTGAGCTTTCCCTTCACTTCCAACGGACTTCCTATACTACGACTGCGACCAACTAACTGACTTTAGTACTGACTCACTGGCCAGAGGAGACGGACTCATCTAACAGGTACGTTAACTTTAGCTTCTTGCACACGTTCTTCTGGCCAATGATCGTCGTCTGTGAAAATAAAATATCCACTGCTTTCTACCCTCCTAATCTTGGAACACGCTTTTTCTAGATTAGGTCCCATGAACGTTCCCAAAGAGTGGTAATATCAGTGTAACGTGGTTGATCCAAACAACTTTAGTCTTAAAGGCGCACTCTCAGTTACCAGCGAACTTTTACCTATGGAGGTACATTTGTATAAGTGCTGGGCATACGCCCGTGGGCCTGGAGAGGGTACCTAGCCTCGTGGCCTGAACCCCTCTCCTACCAGCACCAAACAGCTCTCTGTGGGAATTCCCAGCGAAACCACTGCCCCCACGAAGCCGAACCCATGGCTTCACAACCGACAGCGTCATGCCCTTAGAAGCTCCATGCAGCTGGCTGCGAGCAGAAGCCCCCGTGGTACCCATTTTTATTTGGCTGCAGCTTGAGCAGCCTACCGACCTGAATGGGTAGCAGGCCCTGGTTTCAGAATTGCCAAAAGGCGTTCTACCGGCACCTACGCTTTATCTCCACGGGGATTCCGGGGATTGGACATGCCCCCGTATGTCCCATGGAGAAGGGTGTCAGGCCATCTTTTATATGGCCTGAACTGCGATCCCCAATCCAACGTGATGAGGGTGGATATGGAAGTACAGTGAAGACGTTCGTTTGGTCTGCCTGGAGGAAGAGAGAATCGTTCATGAGCTGTCATCATAGCTATGGGGGGGTCTCAAGATCGATTATTGCAACCCATTCAAGGAATGATCCTGGGAATCCTGTAGTCTCAATTTGCATAATATCGTGCGTCAACCTATTATCCTTTAGTATTTACTGGTATTTAACTACAACTACGTTTTTATTATCCTTGGCTCTACGAAGTAGAATGTAAAGTTATGCAATTGGTTGAAAAATATCTGGTGCGTTGCAACACACAACTTTCCTTAGCTCTACGTCAATTCACTTTGTATATGGCTTTGTCTACTTAATCAATTCATTTGAACTTGGTGAAACAACACTTTACGGCAGCAGGAAGCGGCAGCGTTTACAGATCCAGAATTTATTGTGCTGCTCGTACTCATTCCAAGACTATTATTGAGCAACTGGTACACAGATAATTAATGAGGCTGTGAACACAAGTTTTTTGAAGAAGGATAGTAATTACTTTTGCAGAGCTATTAGGTAAAAACTTTTAGAACCGGTAGTGAGCGAAACGGCGGTAGTTGAAATTCAGGAATTTCTGGAGTGACCCCCATGTATCTCATGAGCGTTTTTAAACACTCACCCTTTAGGTATTAGATTGGACTACAATACCAATTTTTATTAACATTCTACTCACATTCCAGCGGAGTTTATAATGAAAAAACTGCGTTAAAAACGCTTTTCGTCGAAAATTTTGATAATTTATAGTGCTGCTCTCGTCATTTTCCCACACATGGGAATTTTATGGTATAATTGTCTTATTGAGAGCTATCAATATAAAAAATGTAATCAAAATCGTTAGAGCCGTTTTTGAGAAAAAAATTTGGTGTTTTGATCACTATGATAACTATAGTTAACTTTCGGCGGATTTTGTTCATACCCTTATTTTGGCGTCCCGTGGTAACCTGCAGGCGAGATATGAAGTTTGAGCTGACTTGGTACGGTGGTTTTCTCTAAAAATCGTTCACAGACCATTTTCCCAAATAGTGTTTTTCGGACTCAGGGGGGTCTAAAACGTAAAGATCCGAAGAAAACTCAAAAAAAATTTTTCAGCCGATTAAATAACTTTCCTTTCTACTTTGTAGAGCCAAGGAAAGTAAAAACGTTTTGAGCACTCTACAAATCTTCACGTTTTAAAGTCTACCGAAACCGAAAAAACGCTATTTGGGGAAAATTGTCTGTGAGCGCGATTGAGCAAAAATGGATGATCCAAATCAGCTCCAACTTGACACCAAGCCAGCAGGTTACCATGAGACGCCAAAATGAGGGTATAAGCGAGATCTGCCCAAAACTATCTATAGTTATATTGATCAAAACACCACACAATTTTTCTCGCAAAAACGGTTCTAATGATTTCGATTAAATTTTTAGCGTAGACAGCTCCAAACGACACGGCAATACTATAAAAGTTTTATTTTGATAAAATGACGAGAGCAGCACAGTAAATTACCAAACACTTCGTCGAAAATCTGTTTTAGCAGTTAAAAAAAAAAAAAAACTTCGCTCAAACGTTACTGGAATCTTCCAAAAAAATTGGCCTGGTAGTCCAGTCAAGTTCCTAAGTTTGATAGCCCTCATAAGATATATTAGAGCACCTCAATAAATTCGAGAAGCATACGCGCGTTAACTTTCTACCACCGTGAAGTTGTTTTAACAATGTCAATTGAACTGAGTGAAAAATGAATTGAATTGGTGGCAAAAGGACTAGGAAAAGTTGTGTAATGCATTGCACCTAATGTTTTGCATTGCTTTCCCTTTCGAGCGCTTAAAGTGAGAAAAATCTTGTTTGGGAGCAATCAAATGAATATTTAGATGAAGTCTGGTTAGGCTAACTCGCCCACTTATTATGAAGTTTTCCTTGAGTGGAGAACTGCGTCCAGTAAGGAACATGCCCGTGTAATGTAACATTTTCAGATTTTAGCAAGACTCGTACTTAACGTGCCCCTTTGGAGGGAGTGGTTCCTTCTCTCTTGCCTTGTTACCAGTGGCCATTCATTGAGCGTCTTTAATTGGCGTTTAGCAGAAATACATTCCAGGGATTTACTCGGAAATTAGGAGGAGTTCCTTCTCTAACTCTCCCCTTTTTCCAGGGTTACCAAATGACAACTACTACCTAGTTCAGTTGACTGCAAGACTACTGGTGCACACACACACTGGGCCCTACCATCACCTTGTGAATAAAACTGGTGCCTCGACAATGCAAACACAACCCTCTAAAATGCAAATTGGTTGAGGGTATTTTTCAGGGTTTGTGTGTGTTAAATAAAATGCCACTTCCCAATAACTCTTCAAAATGGACTGGCAGCTGCTAAATTGGCTAATCAATTCCTTTTTCCTTCTAAGAGGACCGCACGGATTTTATCCTCACTCTCCTTTTGATTGCATGGGTACAAAATTGCTGCCACCAACTCAGAACATATCACTGGCTGTAGCCTCAATGTAGGGAATAGACACAAATCGACACAATACGGCGTTTTCCTTCCATCTCTGCGAAGAATCTGAGCAGAGCTTTGAAATAAACATTCCTCGATGTGGATCCAACGACAGGCATCCTTTCAGGCCATGACGACTCCATTCTAAAGCGATAGTTATTCAATTAGCTTGTAGCGATTGTGAGGAGTCAGCATTATTTTAGCTCATTGTGAAACATTAGCCAGCAAAGGATTGTCAAACGTTTCATCATGCTTCGGACAGTTCAGTCACACGTCAAATTATGGGCACAAGAAAGGTACGCGCCCCAACTAAACGACAGACTGTAGACGAACCTTTGACAATATTTGGGTAATGTAGAGGTGAAGATTTTGCTAGTAAGTATTGCAGCATTGAACCTAGTACTGGTGAAATTGGAATTGAACCATCTCTCATTCACTTTTTCGTTCAAACTGATTAACTTGAGGAAACAATTTTTAAAAACGAATAAATCCTGTTACAGCGAAGACTGAGGACAAACCTGAAATGCCAACTCGTTTGATTTACCCAACACATGTGGTAGATCTCATGGACACGCCAGGGACGCTCTTGGAAGTCGGCAGCCACACAGCTAAACACTACACGGGTCGTCCAGTTCAGTCTGTTCTGTATAAATTGCCTGAATCTAACCCTCCACCTATCGACACTTGCCTCATTAGGATCCCAGTTGAAAGCGAATGAAATTAAAAGGGTGTTTTAGAGGCATTTTTACATGTTTTATGCAGCTACGACCACATAATTGATGTTTCCTAGGGCGTATTGTGATGATGCTGTTAATTATAGAACTTCTTGGGTAGTTGCAGCATTGGGCCCGAAATCCTCTTCGAGGAACATTCTGAGTATGCACTTGGACATCCCCCACCGTTTTTTACTTTCCTTGCTCTACGAAGTAGAAAGGAAAGTTATGTAATCGGCTGAAAAAAAAATTTTGAGTTTTCTTCAGATCTTTACGTTTCAGACCCCCCTGAGTCCGAAAAACACTATTTGAGGAAATGGTCTGTGTGTGTGTGTGTATATGAACGATTTTTAGAGAAAACGACCGTATCAAATCAGCTCAAATTTGATATCTAGCCCGCAAGTAACCATGAGACGCCAAAATAAGGGTATGAACAAAATCCACCGAAATTTAACTATAGTTATCATAGTGATCAAAACAGCAAATATTTTTTTTCTCAGAAACGGCTCTAACGATTTTGATTAGATTTTTTATATTGATAGCTCTCATAGAGACAATTATACCATAAAATTCCCATTCGTGAGCAGCACAATAAATTACCAGAACTTTCGACGATATCGATTTTAGCGCGGTTTTTAGAGAAAACAACCGTACCAAATCAACTGAAACTTGATGTCTAGCCTACAGGCTCAATAATGGTCCTGCAATGAGTACGAGCAGCACAATAAATTACAGAACTGTAGGCGCTACCGCTTTCTGCTGCCGTAAAGTGTGTTTTGACCAAGTTCAAAGGAACTGAGTGATAAATGAATTGAATAAGTAGAATTAGCCATTTACAAAGTGAATTGTTGTAGAGCTAAGTAAAGTTGTGTGTTGCAACGCACCAGATATTTGCATAAGCGACAGCAAGCTTTCAACTTGCCCATTTTGCTCGGTTGGTAATGAACAGGGTCAAGTCCACACAGGAATTAAGTCATGATTTGAACATCATACTTGCAAATAAGGATGAGACGCTTCTACAGCGGCAGGACTTGAAGGGGAAAAAAGAGACCACAAGAGGAGATTGGGCCTTCCCCTGCCCAACTATTCGAAAGGATGTAGGTTTTCACTCAATAACACCCATTGTGGCACTATAGCCAACGTTTCAGCCTGTTATATCAGGGAAAATCTAGCAACAAGGCTTGCAATTACACTTTGTTCTCTCTTTGATGCCCTTGCGAAAGGAATGGCAGTGAGTACTAAATCAAAAGCCCTTCCATACTTGCTAGACAGTGCCCAATGTACCTCTACAGGTCTGCACACCATTAACTCACTATTAGGGTCAGTTCCAACAATACTTGGCATACACTAACGCGATAATCATGTGACCCTTTTGTAGTACACATCTGATGTGAGCTTTCGTCATGAAGAATCAAGATATTTGACTGGATCTGAAAAGTGGGCCTTCTAAGGTACGTCCAGAAATCTTTTTACTCTCCTTGGCTCTACAAAGTAGAAAGGAAAGTTATGTTTTTGTTAATTGCTAAAAACAAAAATTTACAGGGTTTTGTAGGTTAACATCTCACTTATTTTTCCTACCTAGTGCCTTTCCCATTCTATGCAAGTTTTGAGCCTCGGCACAAGCTTTTTGTTACCCTCTACGAAGAATTCTCCCACCAACTCTTTCTGCCAGTTTAGAACCACTTTCTTCACTTCCTCATCAGTTGAAAAGCGTTTTCCACCCATTTGAGCCTTCAGCGAGGTGAAAAGATGAAATTCGGAAGGAGGGTGGTTCACAATGTCCCAACTGAATGAATCCAACAATGACGTGACGTTGGCTGTGTGAGAGCGGGCGTTGTCATACAAGGGCTTGTTTTGGATTGCTCTCTTGAGCTTTTCAAGCGTTTCGCAGAATAAAACTGCGTTAACCGTCTCCTCCTGGGGCAGAAAATCGACCACAATGATTCCTTTTTGGTCCTAAAACATGGTGGCAATGATTTGTTTGCTCGCAATGGAGGTCTTGAACTTTTTTTTTGGCAGAGGGAGAAGACGTGTGTCGCCACTGAGATGATTGTCGTTTCGACTCTGGAGTGTAATGAGCCACAATGGAGCTAAAGAAATCCTCACCTTCCAATTCAAACCGCTCAAGGAACTCGCAAGCGAAGGTGACCCGCTTCACTTTGTGCTCTAGCGTCAATTTTTTGCCTATTACTCCCCTGATGGTCGTCAGCATTCGTTTTTCCTTCGCTGAGACTAATCCCTTCTATCTGTGAAAAAATTTCCGTCATTTTACCTTCTGCGACAAGGAACTGAATGACGATAGGATTCTTTATTGACATGTTTCACACAAACTGTCACCACGAAGGCAGTTTGGATACTACTGAGGTCATTCAGTGCTCGCTGTGTTCAGGAGGACCTCCTACATCACGCAGTGTGAGGACCGTTGGAAACAAAAATGTCCCCCTGCACTAGACATGCCTCGTATAATTTTCACTTTCTCTCGGCAGATTTGTCTGGTAGAGAGATAAGTCACATCATTGACAAGCCACCCCTGAATAATGCTTAGAGCAACTCGAAGGTTATTTCAGTCACATGCTAAGCCGTACAAGCGTGTTGGGAAAAAACGCCAATTAACTTTGACTCAGTTTGAAACTGACATATTAACTCGTTCAATCTATCCCCCCTGAGACAATCTCAGACCAATGCGTCTTTCACCCCTCTTGTAATGCCTGCCTTTTAAAGGACCCCAGTCCACAAATTATGTGCCACACAGCCTTCACACATTGTCTATGCTGTGTTCTTCATCTCCTTTCCATTCTCTAGGACCAGAACCAACAAGCTTTCTCAGTAACTTGAATTCGACTTGGTAAGTCTAATATTAAAGACAGTCCTCGCTAACACTCCTTCTTACCCAAATAACAAATAACTTTCTTTATCGCTACCAACAGAATGAAAAAGTTTTTTTGACATTTTATGTCTTTACTTTGCTACATAAACTCGAAAATGTAACGCGGGATATGTAACAGAGAAGCGTGTTGGGTTAAGTGCATGGTAATGTCTGTTACAAAATCTAACGCTTGGTAACATCACACTTTTAATAACCTCAGTGACTAAGTGATCATGTCAATTGCAATTGATGCGGCCATTATATCGAAACCATCAACGAGCACAAAAACATAGTTTTTAACCGATTTTTTAAAGAAAAAGAGATAAAATGTCCCTCGTGGTTGTGTACTTGAACGAAAGCTGTACCCACCGTTTGTTAGTGATTTTAAATTTTGACACGATTACTATACTTTCCTTTCCCTTCGGGTAGTTTTCACTATAACTACTAAGCATACGATGCGAATCTTCACAAAAAATAATAATAATAAGTGTTTATCTCTACTTAATGGACTTTCAGAGGACCATTTATTGAGAACAATATGTAGGATATGTATGTTTGAACTTCCGGGGATGGCGGAAAGTTGTGTGTTGCTACGCACCGCTCGCTTATGGAAATATTTATGGAGAGGAAAAGTTAGGTATTAGGTAGAGGATAATTTGAACGTTCAATCGAAATCTTTCGAGCCGTTTTTCGATAAAAATGCAAAAGACCCTAGTTTTTGCGATTTTTTTTTCGGTGTAGGCGAGGAGCTATGAAAAATTGAGGCATGTTGAATGAGGCATAGCGAAAAAATTTGCTCTTCCTGCCAACGAAGCTCCTAAAATACCAACAAGAAAAAGCAAACATTTCTTATTTAACAAATATGGAACATAATTGGGTTTGAGTTCATGGAAAAAAAAGAAAAAGAGTTGACAGTAGTCAACTGTTCTTCGGGGCACATTCCTTTAACCAGTAACCAGTAACCGAAATTATTGTCAGAAAGTGTTGGAAATAACGATGATTCGACACTCCACTCAAATGGATAGTGAGGCAGATCGTAAAAGCGTGAAGAACAGCCAAAATACAGAGGAATGGGTTAGCGAGGATATTTTTTCGAGGAAATTGTTTAAAAAATTGTACTGTCGAGATCTGGGAAGAAAGCAAACGAGAAGACAGTAACTGGAGGTAACAAGGACAGAGGCTGGGGCGATAGGAGGCTGGTCAATGTTTCTTCCACGCACGTTTAACGCCATAGTAACCAACTCATGGCTTCGAACTGCGTCTCGTCAACAAAAGGAAAATCTAAACATCCGCAATATTTTCCTTAAATCAACATGACCTCAAAATGTTCCTTTTTGGTGTACAGCTCTAGCAGCCACAGCACGGGAGAAATGACTACCTGATAGCCTTCAACAATTAAACCTTCGTTAAAATGGCCCACATCTCGACCTGTGTAACACTGTTTCTTGCCAGACACCTCTTCAACCTGCCACGCTCAAAGCTGAAATTGCGGAAAATGAAAACTTACAACCATTCCACTGAAATACTGTTTACTCCACATTTTATTATCTTCATAAGACACATTTAGACGATTTAAAAAGCTTTACTCAATATTTTGAAATCATTTCAACGTATAGACAATCAAACATCAAATCCACAACACATAAATTTATCTTTATAAATCCACAACACGTAAATTTATCTTTAAAATAATATTCTTTACCGTTGAATAAAAATACAAAGCGTATTTACGAAACGACGTAAGTGGAGCTAGGAGCAGTTCCCCCTCTTTCGGCATTAACAAAGGAGCAATTGTGTAGGACGTTGTAGCCGTATTGATAACAGTTAGACGATGCTCCGAAGTGAGTCCCCCCAGGCTAAAAGGGACTGGAAAAAATGGTAACTGTGCCATCAAAGGACCCTGAACCCCTCGATGCATTCTATTCAATTGTCTTCCAATGAATGGCGTGGACAGGACGACTTCCACTAAATAACCTAAAAACTAACATGGACGCTCACAACATCAATTGATACGCATACGATACAAATTAATTTGATCCAGTACAACAACGAATTCGGATAAAACACAACTTTTATCAAAACAAAATCACCAATAATTTAATTTTCTGCCCAAATTTTAGCGTTCCGAACTTTAACGAGAAGTTTCCATCTGTCATCCCGCGAGAGCTTCCTCAAAGTGAATTTCGGCACATCAGGACTGAATTGGTTGTTTCTGAAAAAGATAACAAACACGTGGCATGAAGAATCATAGTGCTAAGAAGCGGGATTCAAGAGTCTCTTAATTGTTGCTGATGTAAAGATCGCTCTCGTCGTTATGAGACAACAATAGCACGAATGTACTCTAAACATGAGATTTTTTCATGGATATTACGGGCAAGCAGCCAAACATGTGGGTGAACTCGACGCCACAGGCCTGTTCGTTAATTTAGTTATTGTGTTTGTACATTCCCAACATTTGGCCCTCGAGCGTCTTTCAGTGTATGCCACCACGTAACAATCAAACTTTTCTGATTGAATTAGCGAGGCAAACGCAGACATCCATTTGATAGACACGAAGAAGCAATATGCCAAACCTACTCGTCATACAGTTAGCGAGGTATTCACAGTCCTGAATGAGGTCCTTATTGTACCACTCATTACAACAGACTATCGAGGGCCACCCTAACTCAGTGATAATTTGAGGGAATTCCTCATCTCATTAGTCTGAAAATCTATGTGAAACAAATTCTCAAGTGAGTCTATAAGTACGAATTCACAGGGCTATAAGCAAAATTCATTACATCACCAACCCCAATTTTCTCATTACAAGAAATCGGTTTCAGAAGTTCAAATCAAATGAATATGACTATTTCGTTGAGTCATTCAACTGTTAGGCTCATGGAGAGCTACGTTTTAGAATAAATGAACACCATAATCTTAAAAATTCCAATTGGCAATGCAATACTGGAGTTTGTCAGGATGAAGTTTCAGTTGCGTCAAATCATTATATCAGAGAAGTTGGCTGAACTGCTTTTCAAGAAGTGATGTAGTTGAGATTGATACTCAAGTTGAGACCTATTTGTGTAAATGTTAAGATATCGTTGCCTCCTATCACCAGCTTCCTGAGTAAAAATGCATTTCTTTTCCGTCAATAAAAATCTATGAACTCTTGTTTCACATGGGCACTAAGAATACTGCCCTTGAAAGGGAACTACTCAAAAGAATGATAGTACCATTTGAGTTTGCTAAAGACAGCTCTGTGGTTCCCCACACCAGATTATTGTATTGTTATCACAAATAGTTCATCTTAAGATACTTTTTTGAGAAGACAAGATAATCTACTTACTCTGTCCGAATGGTCTGAATTGCTTCTACTGGTTCATTCAAAGATTCATCAGCGATGCTGAACACAGGCAACATGCGCAATGAATTTCGAGCTTTGCCATAATCACGAAAATCTTGGGGTGGAAAATATTCTCTCAAAACTTCGTCAATGTCCGTGGGTACTGACATTCCTTTGGAAATCTTGTCCCACCACGAAGCGTGATACTTCTTGTGCCGTAGTAGTTCCAACTCTGCCATTGGGATCGGATGACTAACCTCACTGTGGTAGGGCATCGGGATGGCTCCCGTTAGCGTGAGCCGATCCAAATATGCTATTTTAGTCAAATCCACATTCTCTAAACGGTACTTATCGAGTTCGGAGGGTTTGAGTCTGTCTTCAACAAACAAATCTTGGTGCGCTTTACTGTGAGCGAGGAATTCGTCAAAACTGCTGAATGGAGATGGAGTTTTCGCGCCCGGAGAATCTTTTTCGTGGTCAGACTCGGAGTCACTGTACTCAATGACCGGTTGTATTTCTTCTTCGCCATCATCATCTTCTTCTTCTTCTTCTTCTTCTCGCGCAGCTTCACTTAATCTATAGCTAGTGGACGGAGTATCCATTTTGGAACAGTGTGGCAGTGGATAGCTCTGAGGAGGGGATTTTTTGCACCTACGGGAACGATACTTTCGATTTGTTGACTCACTGTGTGGGCCCCGAGAATCATCATCGCTGATCAGACCAGGCGAGTCGGTAGCTGGCATCTCACTTACATATTTAGAACACGTAGCATCATTTGACAACTCAATTGTGCTGCGTTCCAATTCATCTGTGGGTAACAGAGTGGCGCCATTTTCTGGTTCAACAGCAGGCACTACAGTAATGTCATTTTCTCCTTCATCTTTCGAAGTGGAGACAGCTAAATTTTTTTGTAGGCTTTTCCCGTCTATTAATAAGTTTTTTAACCTGCAACACAAGTGATATTATAAATTAAATGATTGAGAGGCACAGAAGAACTCCGGAAACATTAACAGATACATAACATAAATATTGAAACATCAGTCATTATGAAGAATGTAAACAACTTAATAGAACTCTTAAGTTATGAAGCAAACTCCCGATACCAACGCCTCCAAGCAAATGATAAAAGTACCTCAAAAAAACAGAGCATTCAGGGTTTGAGGCTTCAAGAGACAAAATACAGACACGTGACAGGAGTGGCTTTAGCAGAATGCTATGAAGAAATAGTGAAGGCACACAAAAACCGTGTAATTATAGGACAAAGAAGTAAAGTTTGGTTAGAAAAACCAGTTTGTGACTTCAAGTGGTTTCAAATTGAAGTAAGCAAGAAATAAATATCTGGTGCGTTGCAACACACAACTTTCCTTAGCTCTGCGTCAATTCACTCGTGTACATGGCTTTTTCCAATTACTCAATTCATTTATCACTCAGTTCACTTGAAATTGAACTTGAACACTTTACGGCTGCAGGAAGCAGTAGTGCTTACAGTTCCGGAATTTATTGTGCTGCTCGTACTCATTCCAGGACCATTATTGAGCAATTGGTACACAGATAGTGACGAAGGATAGTAATTACTTTTGCAGAGCTATTAGGTAAAAACTTTTAGAACCGGTAGTGAGCGAAATGGCGGTAGTTGAAACTCAGGAATTCCTGGAGTGAGCCCCATGTATCTAATGAGCGTCTTTAAATACTCACCCTATAGGTATTGGATTGGACTACAATACCAATTTGTTTAAACATTCTAGTAACATTTCAGCAGAGTTTATAAGGAAAAAATTCGCGCTACAAACGCTTTTCGTCGAAAATGTTGATAATTTATTGTGCTGCTCTCGTAATTTTCCCATAGATGGGAATTTTATGGTATAGTTGCCATATTGGGAGCTATTAATATAAAAAAATGCAATCAAAATCGTTAGAGCCGTTTTTGAGAAAAAAAATATTTGGTGTTTTGATAACTATGATAACTATTGTTAACTTTCGGTGGATTTTGTTCATACCCTTATTATGGCGTCCCATGGTAACCTGCAGGCGAGATATCAAGTTTGAACTGATTTGATACGGTCGTTTTCTCTAAAAATCGCTCACAGACACACATACACACATAGACAGGTCTGTTTCCTTATTTGATGACTGTTCCTAAATCCTCAGTCATGGAAGTTGCAGTTTCGCTAATATGCAAGAGGCTGGCCTCAGCAGCATCCATTTAACTAAGACCTGCGGAGCTACGGCAGGGATATTTGGTCGTTAGCCAGTCTCCCGGGAGAGCTGTTGCCTGTATGTTACCGCGCGGAGGTGACCACCTGAGGAATTCCGTACTGTCCTGCAGGAGTTGTTAATCTAGTTTCCCACCTGATCTAAATATGTACTTGTGTGGTAAGTTTCAAAAAGACAGATCAACTATGAACACATTTCTTAGCCATCACCTTCTTGGCGAACTCTGCAAAATGGTTATAGGCTTGCTTTGTAGCAGTAAATGCTGCTAAGTTCGTTTGCCCTCCCAACAACCGTTGTAGAAACTACAGCGGAGCAGCACTTGGTTTCTTGTTTCCTCCACACTGGAGGCACAACACACACACAGACCATTTTCACAAATAGTGTTTTTCGGACTCAGGAGGGTCTGAAACGTAAAGATGTGAAGAAAACTTAAATTTTTTTTCCAGCCGATTATATAACTTTCCTTTCTACTTTGTAGGGCCAAGGAAAGTAAAGAGGAGTTGTTTGAACCCAATTAAGGAGACGGGAGTTCTTTTCTACCAACAGAGTTCCATCATTTTGGCGTGAACATGAAATGTCTCATCTCCACTCCTTTGCCTCCCTTCATTCCCTCTTGACTTTTCTGGGTTTTCCCCGCATTGTGCGAATCTCCACATTTCCTTATTATCCCTTTTTCCCACTATCCCCAATTCGTCGGGTTCATGTTGTTCCGGGCCCATCCATTTCTGGAACAACGTCTGTTCTCTCTGTTGGAGGGAAACGGGAAGATCTACCCTCGATCCCGTTGCCATACCAAAATTTGTGTTCGCATTGGGAGCTGTTCTCCATGCAGTGGGAATGAATTCCTATTCTTCGAATGATACAGTTCATTCACGCACTTCTCAATAGAAACGTATCTACAGGAAGTTTGAGGAAGTTGTTAATTTGTTCTAATATGAGTAACAATATTAAATCGATTTGGATCATTAAGTCGTCATCAGTAAGAAGCAATACCCCTCAAAACACTCACTTGACAGGATACATTGACCCTCTAGTTGTGACGAGAAACATAATTATGAGCCGTCCTCTCCGTAGATTGTTGAAGTTCGGCAACCCCATTGCAGGAATACACCTTATGTCATTGTTTTTAATCACATCGCCTGAAAGGAAAAACAAAATCAAAAGTCAAGTCACACATTAGCCACACGTACATTAGGTGCCCTAAATTATTCATCCTACAATTAGATAAAAGATATCGTTTCTATTTCCCCCCTCCCCTCTCTGCCAATGGAGAGTAGCTAACACTGGCATGAAATAGTTGAGGAAGCGATTACACCCCTCCCTTTGACAACACGCTGTTCAGGCGCTATATTTTCGTCCAATGAGATGTTACACGTTCGACTTCGACAGAAATGCTCACGTATTAATAAGTTAAAAATAGAATTACTAAATTGTTTGTGAATCTCTCGTCTATCTGCTTTGACATACTTATCTAATCTTCTCTGCCATTCCAGAGAAGGGTTTGTTTGGCAAACCAAAATGTGCGCAGTGTCAGTTTGATTATAGTTAGATCGACATTTACTGTGATAAATTTGAAAACGTTATAAGATAATACGACCATGGAAGGCTTACTGGGTTTTGGGGCGGATGGAGATTACATGTCACACCACTAAGGCTAGTACTATTCAAGCCTAAAACTTAAGTAAGATGTTTGTAGAGCAAGCTGGACCTAATGGCTGAAGATTCTGCTAAACACTCTTGGAGCCTTGTGATAGGGCATTCACTAGATATCCACTTTTTTACCCTTTCGCGACTACGCAGTTTAGTTGCCATTGCACCCCATCACCAGCCATCACGGCTACTCAGACGACTCCATTTTCTCAATCTATTTCCACGGAAAAGTACGACTGCTCTCTCAAGACCCACTCTGTGGACAACCTCCCAAAAGAAAACAGGGTAGCTTTGGAAGCCTAAGTGAAATTAGGTTGAAAGTTGAGAATAATTGAAGTAAACAAAACATCACCACGACTTGTATGAATTTGCCTAAAAAGGTAATTCTAACACAGATAGTTAGCAAGGCTTAGTAAATATGCTAAGACGCTCTTAACAATTTTAAAACTGGAAATTAAGCTTGTTGTGTTGTTGTTTTGCAGGTTTCCCTAGTCTAAGCCAGAATTGAGAACCCCGTGTTGCTGAACAACGCCACTATAATTGACATCAAGAGTAACTCACCATCTTCACTCATGAACATGATCTCTTGGTAGTGAGGAACGAGAACATGGAGTAAACGAACCACACAGTTGACGCTTTCTTCGTAACTTATTCGAAAACAAACGATAATATCATCTTGGACTCGTCTGTGGAAAAATAGAACAAGTTGAAAGGGAGTCGCAAGTTTTAAAAGTTCAATTGAGAATCCCCCCCTCCCCCCATTATAATTAAAAGTAGTTTTACATAACATGTTTAAATGCCAACCTCACACTAAATATAACTTTAATCTTCTCTTGAAATCTGCCTATACTCACCAACCTCTGTCACTTAATGAAAGCGCACAGTGAATTCACACCGCATCTTCCTACCTCAATGAATTCTGCCCTGAGCGCACCATCAGTCAACTTTCAGGTTTTCCTGTCGTAGCATATAACACCTGTGTTCAACAATATAACTACTAACTATAAAAACGCTATTCCCCGATTGAAATAGAAAGTAATTTGGTTAGTTGCACCAGTTGAGAAATTACTGAAGTTAACGCACCTGTTTGGTGGGTTTGTCTTCTCTGGCTGGTGAGATACTGTAGGCGAGTGCTTTCGATGTAAAGACATCATCACGTCCCAGTTAGACAGTTGACCAGTTAGTTGGTCGTGGTCTTATTATAAGAAGAGGTGAATGGCATGGTGTTGCGTGGGTGATGGGGGGGGGGGCATACACCTCCTGGGAAATCCATCGGAAATGAAGAGAAAGGAGTGTAAGGGCTTGTATGTCTTGTAAGTCTGATGATTGTCAATTCCAAGTATTTTTGTGTACAAGGTGGTCTGTAAATCCGTCAGTTGGATGTTTTCGTTAGTGTTCTGTTTTGAGTAGTGTGAATATGGTGTCGCATTTTGTGTTGATTTGTTCGTTTATGATCTCTCTATTGACGTTTATTTGTTTATAGATTTCTATATTTTCTATTATGTTCAGCTTTCGTCCTTTGTATTGATTACGTATTAAGATAGGTCCTGTATTTTGGTAGGTTCGTGTCCAGTTGTTTTGAGGCAGTTGGCAAAATTTGAGTCGTCTTTGTTCCTGCTAAGAGATGTAATGTGTTCTGAATATCTGGTATGTATTTATCGTCCTGTTTTTACATGCACAAGTTGGCACTGGTTTTTTCAGCCTTTGCCGTTAGTTTGGTTCTAAGTGTGCAATTTGTACACCTTCCTTTCGGAGAGTGTTAGTTATTCCCCAAATTTTTTGTCCTGCGTATGTAAATGTGCAGCGTCTTGTTATTGTCTGTGTATTTTGTGTTTTTGGATCGTCTTTTTTGGAGTCATCTGGTCTTAATAATTTTTTTATTGTTCTTTTAGTGCAACCGTTATTTTGTGTATTGGTAGTATCGTTCTTTTTACTTTCAGCTACCCCCAAGGGAAAGGAAAGTATAGTAATCGTGTCAAAAAAAAAAAAAATGTTTGGGTTTTCTTCTGATCTTTACGTTGTGAGGCCTACTGAGTATAAAAACCTAATTTCGGCGCGTGGTCTGTGTCCAGTTCGATTTGCGGGAGAACGGCTGAACCGATTGAGCTGGTTCTTTTTTTGTTTTGTTCGTTATTTTTCGTAGACACCAAAATAAGGTTATGGACGATTTCGGCCGATGGGTTGGGGGGGGGGGGCGAAAATGTAGCAAAAATAGGTTTTTTACGGTTAATACCTACATATTGTTCTCAATAAATGTTCCTCTGACCGGCCATTGAACAGAGATAAAAATCAAAATGAGTCGAAAATAACGTTTTTTCGTACATTTCCGTAAATTCCAGGGTAACTTCTTCACCAGATGTGATAAACTCTAATGGAGTGTCTTTTGATAACCCATACCCACATTTCGT
The DNA here is from genome assembly GCA_020466155.1 of Pachypeltis micranthus. Classification (NCBI taxonomy): domain Eukaryota; kingdom Metazoa; phylum Arthropoda; class Insecta; order Hemiptera; family Miridae; genus Pachypeltis; species Pachypeltis micranthus. Next base: position 63,986,336 of record CM035770.1, on the reverse strand, counting down.
TCTCCATAAATATTTCTGTATGTATATGTTGAACGGAGATATAAGCCAAGTTAACTCAGAAAAGGAGATTTGTCGAATATTAATTTATCGGTATTCCTATTTTCTCGAAAAACGGCTCCAACGATTTCGATCAAACTTACGGAGTACTCTCAGCTAACTAGTCCCTACATTTTGTTCTCTATAAATGTTTCTGCAGAAATGGGTTGAACGAAGATATAGCGCCGGCATAGGTAGTTGGTGTTTGAACTGACGGGGGTGGCGTAAAGTGGTGTGTTGCAATGCACCGCTCGTTTAGTTTCCGTATCATGTGTCTAAATGCACTTAGTTTATGTTGTTGAGGATGGTTTGATGTATAGTGTATGGTCGTGTCGGTTGCAGTAGGTTTTCTAAAAATGAGTACTGTAGTTCGTAGTCCGTCCGTTTGAGTTTTAGCTCCAAATAACTAAGAGTATTATTCTATTCTTTGTCCATGTCATATTGGATATTGTTCAAGTCCTTTAATATTTCGTCAGTGTTATCACGGCTTAATATGCAAATAATACCATCTACATATCTGGCGTAATGTTTGATGCCGTTTGTCATTAAAGTCTGGATGTGACTTTCTTCGTAATGCTGTAGAAATATTTCGGTCAATATGGACGAGGTAGGGTTTCTCATACCTAATCCATCTTTTCGCTCCTACATGCTTTAATAAAATTGGAAGTAGTTTGGTCCAACTGCCAGTTTGGTAAAGTTAGTAGAATTTCCAGTAGTTTTCGTAACTATTTGTCTTAGTCTCGTTGTAGTATGTCAAGGGTTTCTTTTATTGGTATGAAGGGGTATACATTTTTTATATATAATGATACGAGTATAGTGTTTGGAGTTATAGTCACGTCTTTTGATCTAGTGTCGAGTTCTTGTGTGTTGCGTATCGTATACCTGTTCGGTAACGTAATGGTACTTTTTAGAATTGTGGTCACATATTTTGAGATTTTGTATGCTGGTGCAGATGTGAAGTTCAGATGCGTGTGCCATTTTTGTGAATTTGGTTTTGGGTTCATATTCATGTATTTATAATGTTGTTCTTTTGGTATATTAGTATGGTTTTTAAGTGCATTTCGTATTTGTTTGGTATGAGCCCGTAGGGTATTTTATCAGTTTCGTGCATTGTATGATCGTGTCTGTACCAGTAGGAAATGGAAACGACCAACTGACGGATGTACAGACCACCCAATACAAAAAAAAAAAAAGACTTGGAATCGACAATCAACAGATTTACACTACTTTCCTTTCACTTCCAACGGATTTCACAGGAGCTCACTTTTCTCTTCCTGCGACCAACTAACTGACTTTAGTACTGATTTAATGCCCAGACGATGATGTCTTCACATCGAAATCACTCGCCTACAGTATCTCAGAGAAGACATACTCACCAAACAGGTGCGCCAACTTTAATAATTTACCGACTGGCGGAATTAACCCAATCGCTTTAATACGAGACTGGATAAACCATGCACATAGTTTCTGATTGAGTTACTCGACCTTTGTGATTGACGTTTCAAAGGCTGATGTTACTTTTTGGCTCGAGGTTCTGGTATTTTAGCTCCTCTTCTCACCGCTAATGGTGTGAGAGCTTGATGTGCTTCCCTAGGTCACAACACCTTCACCATCTCTTTACTCACTACCCAACTGCACAGCGTGCATCTGTATATTCTTTCCACTTTCCTAAAAATCTCTCTCTACATCACCCTGCCGTTCGCCGCATGGTCCACTAGGCATATTAAACCAAACTATCGGAATCAGAACTCCCGCCTAAAACGCTTAACCCGCAACTCAGAGCTCACAAGCGAAGCATTTGACCAATGAGCACGTTTCACTGAACGAACTACAGTAAATTGTTCAACTTGTAAACAACAACCAAAGGTAAATAAGATTAACTTACAGAAAATGCTCGTGCGGCTCGTCCAAAAATGTCACCACTATGTCCCCACGCACTCCTTCAGGACCAAAATTTCCTTCATCCGGTATGTTAACTCTAGTTCCATGCTGAGTCCCAATCGGAGCGTGAATCGAAAATATTTCTGTCACAGAGGCAAAAACCTGCACAAACCCCCAAAAAGTATTTTAGGAATAAGAAGACAAACTACCGATGAAATAAACGTCTACTTTTTAGCGTTTTGGTAGGCAGAGCAGCTCCAAAATGTAAAGCAAAATGCACTATATGACGAAAGCAGAAGGATGCAGCCAAGACTAAGTCTAACTATAAAGGTTGTAATGAGCGAAATTTAGGTAGTCATGCAGCGTGAAACTAGCGGAGGACACTTCCATTCGAAAGTTCACATCTCTCTGTCTGACTTTTGAACCCCGTCCTTTCATAAAATAACGACTTTTGGTTTATTTTTAGCTTACGTATTTATTTTTCGCTGTAGAACACAACGATGTACTTATGAACATCATTTTTTTCGCGGTAATAATTTCTGAAAACAGTCAGTGGACTCTACTTGACAAAACCCAAATTACTTGTTGGAAATTATTCAACTTCAGAACTGATTATGCCCTTTAATTCAATCACCAGTGTCACTGCAAGCAATTCATTTAAGGTGGAAAGCTGCCGTACAAACTCTAAAGAGCAACCAGCTTTTGACTTTTGAAGTTTTGTCGTTTTTCAATCAGGATTGAATTTAAATAAAAACTGAGGAAATCGATTATGTTTTGGTTCGTGTATGGAACAGTTTTCTACTTCGCGAAAATGTGTTCGCAAAAAAGCGACAATAAAATGTTAATTTTGCTTAAGAGGTTGTACTAGTGCGTGGCAACTAACACGCTTATCTAGCGTTCAAATAAGAAAGTGGCGGCGAGTGGTAGTGTGGATTACATTTGGCAAGAGAAAGAAGGGAAGGACTCCACGAAACTGGTCAGAAAACCTTCCAACTGTTGCTTAATAAATGTAACGATTTTCTTCTTTTATGTACTGAGTTAGCAACCAACGTCTCACGACAAAGGGAACTTGTTCAGCAAGGCAAGCAGCGTAGCAACACAGAGACGGGAATTACAGCGTCAATCTTACTAGACCCGTAGTATAAGCCTTCAATGCGTGCGGAGGAAACACGCAATGCACTTGAGATCGTCGTGATTGCCTACTCCACGCGAACCGAAGGCGCAAGACTCGGTTGGTTTTAATGCTTATTTTTCGCTGAATGGATCAAATTATTGCGACGCGACCAGATTCACGAACCACATTTCTCTGGGAAACGAGAACTGAAACTATTTTGACAACATGTCAGTAACAAGTGGATGTTAAAACGACCCACGCAGATCTCAATGTCTCGTTTCTTCTAACACTCAACAGGACGGTACATTAGGACATTGCAAAGCCCGACCCACTCGACATCATCAGACGCATCTCACAACTTTCCTTCGACTTCATGTACGTTAAGTGATTCCCATCGATCCACCACCAACTAATATTTTGTTCATTTGAAGGAAGAGAAGTCCTAACATTAAATTTTCAGATCAAGCGACAATAGATAAAAACTTGGTGTGAGCGGATCATTTCGCACTGAAGATAGTTCCAGGATGGAAGTTTGCCATAAAATCACATTCGAATAACAGGATAGGATCGGCGTTACATGTTAGTTAAGAACATGACTACGATTGTTCAATTTGCAAGAACGTTCGTCGAATTTACAAGGGAAAAGACTAAAGGCAATTCAATTTTGATCGAAACTTCGTGATATGTGCGGCTCCGGATATTTTTCATTATCACGAAGTTATCGTGGAAAACCATTCATACAACAAAATTAAATCAGAATCGTTACTTTCGTTTAGAAAGGAAGAATTTATACTTTATTATGGCAAACTTGTAGCATTTCAAGTCAAGGTCTAGGACGGAATTTGATGTAATTAGGAAGAGAAGGAGAACAGGATGAGAAACTTAACAGAGGGACCGCGTTCAAGCAGCTGAAGAAGACTATGGGTGGGATATAGCCATTCCTTAGAAAATCTACTCTGGTGTGAATTCTTGAGAGCCAGTCAAGACGAATGGAAAAAAAAAACATTCACTAGGCCGACGTTTAGCTTAATTTATTAAGCATCGTCTAGGCTATAGGGTATCACAGCAGACAATTAGGTTACAGTGAATTGTAAGAAAATTATAGAGAAACATTGAACTGAATTAATTTTGAAAATAACGTACCTCGAGAAATTGCTACTACTTCTTAAAATACTAGCATTCGGAGAAACAAACAAAAACGAGCGGTGCGTAGCACCACACAACTTTCCGCCACCCCGTAATTTCGAACACCAGCTACATATGCGGGCGCTATATCTTCGTTCAACGCATTTCTACAGAAACATTTATAGAGAACAAAATGTACGTACTAGTTAGCTGAGAGTACACTGTAAGTTTGATCGAAATCGTTGGAGCCGTTTTCAAGAAAATTGGAATACCGATAAATTAATATTCGACAAATCTCCTTATCTGAGTTAACTTGGCTTATATCTCCGTTCAACATATATATACAGAACGAAATGTGGGTATGGGTGACTAAAAGATACTCTGCACGATTGATGAAATTTAGTGAAGCAGTTACCCCAGAATTTACGGAAAAGTTCGAAAAAACGTTATTTGTGACACATTTTAATTTTTATCTCTACTCAATGGAGTTTCAGAGGAACATTTATTGAAACAATATGTAGATATTAACTATTTGAAAACATCCTGAAGTTTGGTGATAATCGTTGAAGCCGTTTCGCCAAAAAGCGTAAAAAAAGTATTTTTGCTTCAAGGGCCTATATATCCGTTCCCCGTATTTTCATGGAGGTATGTATGGAGAAGAAAGGTTTTGTACTTGTAATCTAACTAGTAGAAGATAATTTGAAAGTTTAGTCACTATCCTTAGGGCCGTTTTCGAGAAAAATGCGAAAACCCCTAGTTTTTGGTACGTTGTGGTCCCCTACCCCCCTTCCCATCGGGCGAAATCGCCCATAACCTTATTTTGGTGTCTACAAAAAATAACAAACAAAACAAAAAAAGAACCAGCTCAATCGGATCAGCCGTCCTCCCGCAAATCGAACTACAGACACACATGACCCACGCGCCGAAATTAGGTTTTTTAGACTCAGTAGGCCTCAAAACGTAAAGATCTGAAGAATGAGATTTTTTTCTCGACACGATTACTATACTTTCCTTTCCCTTTGGGGTTTCGGAAAGTAACAAGGTTAAAACCTTCCACACCAGTCCAATATATTATTTACCGTTAAGGTCTGTTTGTTTCTCCGAATGTTAGTATTTTAAGAAAGTAGTAGCAATTACCCCGTGGTATATTATTTTCAAAATTAATTCAGTTCAATGTTTCTCTATAATTTTATTATGATTGACTGTAAGCTAATTGTCTGCTGTGATACCCTATAGCCCTGATGATGCTTAATAAGTTAAGCGAAAAGTCGGCCGAGAGAAAGTTTATTCATTCACCTTGACTGGCTCCCAAGAATTCACACCAGAGTAACTACTATAGTCAAGAACGACCCCACATCACCATTATACTACATTTAAAAATCTAGTCACAGTTAATTATTTGTCAAGTGTGACTATCTCAGGCTTGTATTCTGATGGTGGTTCCCAAAGAATCACACACTCACTTATGCAATCGAAGTACCCACTAACTTGGCTCATGTGGCTGAGTAATTAGACCAATGTGTACAGCGCTTACACACACTTTTCTTGTGTCGAGCAGGACAAGTTTTTGTCAGCTTAAAATTGAGTCGAGTGAAACAGGTTTTGCTAACCATCTTAAGGCTAGAAGTTGTACTTCTAACCTGCCACTGAATCCAGACTTGGGGTTATACAATCGGCTGCTTTGAAAAAGGGAAGAGGAATGCTGCTTGTGTGTGTACGATGGATAGGGCTCTGAACGTCACTACAGAGTTAGCACCAGTGCTCAGGAGATCATGACCTGTGGAATCTGCGCCTTCAATCTATGCCCTCCCTTTTCACTCCCGAACCTATTCTTTATCACTGGACAAACATCAAAGGGTGATCAACCGTAACTTCTTTTTTTTAAAAGGTTGCATTGAACAGGACCAGAAGAACCTCTTCACACACACACAGTTCATGCAAAAATACGCTTTTTGAGAGGTTCATCTTTTTGTCCATAATCGATCAAATTTATTTCAAGGCAATTTTTAGACGACCATCAAGTAAAGATAGCAAAAATAAGGTATCAGATTACGGATGTACGAAGAGCACATTTAGGGTAATGTGAATTAAACTTACAGGTTCAATACAGTTGAGCCAGGTATGGTGTGCACCAAGAAGGATGAAGCGCGGCGAGGGGAATACGGGCCAGACAGATTGCATCTCCCACTGCATCCCCTTACCAGGCTCTGGCCTTGCCCCCTCACATACAGCTAACTGGCGTGAGATGGAAAACCACGTAAAAATGTACCAGCCACACTGAGAAGAATTAGTAGATTGTCTTCCCATTGACTGTACCCAATGAACACAAGCGCTTCCGCAACTCAAACCTGCTCACTTGTCGGGTACAATCAACTAAAGCAGAGAGTGCGCCAATTATTTTCAGTGTGGCGTTGAAACATTTTTCCATTGGCCGATGCACTTGAGTTGACCGTAAGTAAGGAGCTACAGAGAGAGGATGTAGTGGAAGTCACAATCCATCCGACTCGTGCTCTCCTTGCCGCACTTCATCCTACTTGGAGCCCACTATACTTTGATAAGCGGCTATCCTGCCACTTTTCTCAAGAGCTACGTTCAGAACTATTTTATTGCGGAAACCGATGTTTTTATTGATCTATAAGCTATTGTTTTCAGAATTAAGGAAATACGTCATCACATAGAAGCTTAATAACTGAATTGCGAGGATCTTCCAACACGTTAGTAGGCAGTGCACCAAAAGAGGCACGCAAATGCTCGAATTAAAAAAAAAAAGAAATGATTCTCAGATCTTCTTCATGTCTTCATCTATCTTCGTTACTTCACTTTCTTGAGTTTGTTCTTCGATTCAGGTTGCCAAAAATGTTTAAAAAGACTAAGCTTTCTCAACTTAGATTCATCACATGCTCGCAGTAATAATGAAATTCCACTAATGAGAAAAAGAAAGCAAAATCTAATGTTTAGTTTTAATACGCTTCATAGCGAAAGGCGATTAGATTAAACGAATCATCACGAAATTACTCACTTACAGCCTGCAAATATTCAAGTAGGTCGTTAAATGAATTGAAACGGGTTTGATTAAGAGCTCAATTGCAGCAACCTCACAATGAGGAACTAACGAAGAACAGTTTTCATGAGTTAAAAAGAACGAATGTATCTCTGGTCGTTTGGAACTACGTCCCAGAGTTAATTCAACTCGCCAATCAAAAAGCGATGGATGCACGTTCCTGCAGTCCCCCACTCGTCGTTTTCGATTTGAAAGAAATATAACACATTGTGTGAAACACCATGTTGACACCTTTTTCTATACAGGGGTCCTGAGTTGGATTTTCGTCAAGTCCAAAGTATGAACCCTGGTCGTATTAGAAATGAGTTTTCATTCGTTACAAGTGGGAATTTACGATAGTATCGTCTTTGTTCTTCAAATCATACCTGAACTCATCGTTAATAATCATAAAGGCCCTCACACGCATAGATGGTGTTGTTAGATTCCAAGAAGGATCATATTATTTGATTGTGAAAATTTTAGACCAAGAACTGAGGGCCCAAAACCTTGAAAGTTGCTAACTACTTTTTCTTAAAGTTCTCTCAATGTTTATTGAAAAATCAGTTCTCTGCTCTCCGTGGAGTGTGGAATAAAAAAGTTCACATTTGTCAAACTGACTTATTAGTTGATGGTTATAGTCTGTACCACGGTGCTACCCCCAATCCACGGTCCTGCGGTCAATGAAATCCGTTCAAATTTGCATCTTTGACTTATGGAGTTGGTGGGTGTAACTTTTACCACGAAATTTGGATGTTGAAAAGTATCGAAAAACGTGAGTCTGCTCGACCCAAGGTCATTAACATTGGAAATTCGTTTGGTGGATTTGCACCAAGTAACTGAGTCTGTCACAACAATTTTACGTACGTCGACTAACATTAGATGAAATTTTTGTGAAATGTTGATTCATGAAGTTGAAACTTAACATTTATATTACGAATAGGTGACGTAGAGTACTTTAGAAATTACCGTGCCAACTTCCCTTTGGGCAGAGATGGTCTAAAATTGTTCAAGTTTTGACCCATTACTTGATATTTCCAAAACCAGTGAATTAGTTCGACAGCAACGAACTGCACTACAAAATGTTAGCTGCCGTCTTAAAAGGGTGGACTTTTCAAAGCAGAGTGGATAAAATAGCTTTTTCCCGAATTAGGAGAAAAAAAACTGAATAGTTGACACCTGAAAATGGCGTGAATCGCTTCTTCAGCAACTCAGTAAACTATGTAGTATCTGCTACGTTCAAACAGCGGGTTCAACTTTTGTGTTGAAATTACCGAGTAGAAGATAACGAGGGGTTTATTGCATTAAACAACCAGTTTTTCGAGAGTATGGATTACGAAATAAAAAAAGAAAATACAAATTTATTTTTTAAAAAGTGACTAAACTGATTGGTGAGAATGGAAGGTTAAGGAGTTCACGGATAGTGTACCTACATACACAGCTAGCAGCCGGAAGTGTTGCTTTTATACCAGTAAATTTAAAATTAAAAAAAAACCTTCATTCACCTTGAATGCCCTTCGCCGCAACACAGTCTACAAAAAACCTACACATTTCCCAATCACACCATTTAGGAGGACAATTAGTGCGCGAAACGCGTTGTAACCATCAACTAATTGGTAAAGCCGCCATTTTCTTAGTCCACACTCCACAGAAACCAGAGAACCGATTTTTCAATAATCATCGAGAGAACTTTCAGAAAAGTAGTTAACGACTTTCAACTAACGGGTCAACGTTTTGGGCCCTCGGCTTCTGGTCTATTAAGGCAAACAGTTGAAAAGCACTGACGTTAACGGCCAGTTTGCGCAAATTAAATCGTCGAGTTTGAACTACTTCGCCAGTGCCGTGTATTCATGCTTCAAACGAACTCCCGTCACATTCTCGCCACACCCAAAAACAAGCGGATAATGAATTGAAATTAAGACGTGGAACCCAAAGCGAGGAAAAACTGAACGATCCCAAGCAGGGACTGCGACAACATCTTCTTAAACTTACAGTTAAAGACAGAGAATATCACTCTCACCCCTCATTCTCAACAGAAGTTAAGCAGTGATACCAGATTGAGATACCATCGTTTTTCTACTTACACAAAAACGCAACTCGTTTTCGGAACGACCCTTGCAAATCACAAATAATTTCAAGACCTGAAAGTGGTACAGACGACGTCAACTACTTGAACCTACCTAGTAGTAACTAAAGTTGCACTACTCCACTCCAGGAAGACTCATTATAAGCCGTAGTGAAGCTCAATTAGCGGTCCAGTCGAAAGTACGGTATGAAAGACTATACGGAAGACCGATCTCTGCACCAACCTACGGGCGTCTCCTGTAACGCATTCATCAGTTAAATTACATGCTCAATTTGATATTTACAGCGGCGTACAATATTAACTCCTCGGAATACGTCGTAAAGATATTAGATGTCCTCTTTTTCAAACGCAACCAACGAAAACAGATTGTGACCCCAATGAAATGACGCTCTGGTGGTTCTTGCAGTTCACGGTGATGTCATTTTCCGCAGAACGCTTCGCTTAAATGAAACACGGCAGGATCGACACGACTAAATGACTAACATTACTGGTAGGGAAAACTGACACGTGAATTTCAAGTGATTGTACGAGTTTCCTTACAAAATATCAGGCGCGACGCATCACACAACTTTCCTTTGATCTACATAAATTCATGACTAATTCAATTCCTTTTTCACTCATTTCGTTTGAATTCGATCAAACACAACTTCACGGTAGGAGAAAGTGATAGGGCTTATAGTTATGGAATTTATTATTGTGCTCCTGCCTGCGCTACGACCATTTTTGAGAAATCAATTACACTAAGTAATGAGACTGCATACACGTTTTTTAGTAAGATCCACCAGAATCCAACGGTTCCAGAATTATCGGGTAAAAACTGAAATGGAGGTAAGTGAAACGACAGTGGTTGGCATTTCTGGAGTAGCTATATGTCTTATGAGCGTTAACAAACGCTCATCATACGTCTGAAGATTCTAGTATTATTTGAGTGAAGTATATAAGAGATTATAAGGAAAATCCCTACAAATTATTACACAACGGTTTATTATTTTCTCGAACAGCTTGACCTTGTCTCACACCGTCGATGCCCATCCCAATCGATTCAGCATCAAAAAACAGCAGTAAACCTTACGAAACATGACCTGACTACAGTGGAACGACGAAAATTACATATTCTCTCACAGGCGCCCAGTAGGCAATTAGCCGGAAAGGAGTACAAATGAAGAAACGATTACTTTTGCTGTATCGGCCCGCGAGTTTTTCCAATTAGTAGAATTTAGCTCACTATAATTACTGTGATTTCACTATTTTTGATTTAGTATTTCGCAAACCCCTGAGAATTGTTGAAAACGATCCCAAATGCAGCGTATTTGCGATCAAACTGCCAAAATTGCGTTTTTGTTAATTTTCTTATCCATTTGTTGCCCATAATAACCATGGCCGTCGTTCAATTGGATTGCCGAGCAGGGGGGCACAACTACATACCAAATGGAATTTTTGTGCGAAAGAACGACTTTTTTAGACCACATTAAAAGCACAAAACAGCCCGGACGGCGGATGGAAAATGCAGATTTGGAAATCGCTATGTCTTGAAAGTTGATGCATCAAATTTTGAGGGGAGGTAGTAAAATAAAAAAATTCCTGGCCAAATCATAGGGCTATTATTCAGAATGAATAATAAATCAAAACTGACCTAAATCTGTTTTTGTCGAAGTGTTTGGAAGTTTATTGTGCTGCCTTGTGAAACCTCGTCAGTTATTGTGTCATTTGGAGTTGTCTGTACGACCACTATGATAACTATAGTTAGTTTTGAGTGGATTTTGCTCGTACACGTGAGAGTGTACGTGACGTCTCGTAGTAACTAAGAGATTAAGTTGTCTCCAGCCATTTTCTCTCAATCGCTTTCACAGACACGCAGAGACCTTAAAACGTTAAGATCTGAAGAGAACAACTATTTTTATCAGCCGATTATATAACTTCCCTTTCTACTTCATAGAGTCAAGGAAAGTAAAAAAGTATACTTTAATCAACAAGTCCCAATTCGTACATTTTCAATTTTGGGATCAGTCAAGATTAAAGTTAGTTTCTCATTAAAGGGTGCTGCAAAATAATACGTTAGCTTAAGTTTAAGTAAACGCTCCTGTTGCAATGAACATGAAACGGCTTAATCGTAATATACGTAAATACTCACCCGCGTATTCCTGCACTCACGGCACTTTTTCTTCCCCGGTTTCCTAACTTCGAAGTGCTCCACATGATTTGCCGCTGATGAAATAAGAACAAGCAGGACATTAATACTTCTCATACAAACAACCACGCAACTGTATAAATATGTATATTAGGATCATTCTCAGATTACAGCCTATTACGGAGCGTCAAACTCGTAGAAAATTATTGAAAGCATTTCTAGATCAAAATTTATTTCTTGACATTCGAACGGATTTTGGATATTTACATGTTGGGCGGGAAAAACGACGTTCACCGACATTTATGTTCTCTTGCTGCACTTCATATGTACGAGCAGTACTGGTTCAATGAAATACGCGATTTGATGAGAAGAAAGTTTACCAAAATACTCATGTGTAAAGGTACATATCAGGAGGGCTACGATGAACTGCATCGATGAAAGAAAGAGTGGCAGGTTGTGTCGACGAGTACATTTTAATTAAACATGTTCCTAAAAAACGTTTTCATTTCTTTCTATCGCCACTAAGGGAATTAGACGTTTCTTTCCTGAATGCTTTGCATTTCCACTCGGTAGTCTCACTCCAAACGAAGAATTTACAAGTGCCTTCGTTTTTTGGGGCAACTGCGTGCAATGGCCTGTGTCGTTTCTTGTTGTCTTTTTATATTGTTTTGATATGAATCTTCACCCACACCCTCCCGACTCAATGACTCCGCCGAACCAGTCCTTAACGGGATGTGGGAATTTCGGTAACTACCTACACAAAACGGAACCCTACAGCAGGCACTGCAGACCAGTCACTGCGAATCATGCCTTCTTCGCCTATCCCAAGTAGGCTGAGCCCTGCCACAGCCTGCAGGAGGTAGTGGAGAGTCTAGCCAACCAGTCATACGTAAGATGTTGGAGAGTGAATGTTGCTGAGTAATGACTCAGCCATAAGGCGTAAACAAAGAACTAAAGAGCTCAATCTCTTCAACTTGCTTTCTATGACTTTATTTTTACATCTCACGAAAACTACGAACAATACAAAAGAAGAATGCACTCCTACTGCGCGATACTTTCACAAAGGTGACATCAGGAAGTGTTCAATAATATCACATACATACAGAGAACGATACTGTACTGTAGGTACTGTTATCACTACCTAATGCGCTCAAGTATCTTACAAAGAATTCGAGAAAAGCCACTTCTGCCAAGCAGCGAAATGTCCGTACTAACTATCAAGGAAACTGTCAATTAAATCAAAATCACAAACCGTTTGGCTTTTGGTATATCCCCCCTCCCCTATCCAACAGTTTCGATTGACGCCCATAACGTTGTTTTCACGTCACCATCAACGAACCGAATGACTAAATGAGCTCCAACGGTTCACCTGCTCTCCCACAATGATGAAACAGACACTTGCACAGATTACTCGTATGGATTCGGGATTTTTGACGCGAGGTGGCAAAATCTCAAGGAAACCCCTGAAAAATACACCACGAAGCATTGCGCCACTTTTCTTTCTTTAGAAGAATGGTCGTACATCTGTCATTGACCCTTCATAATGAAGGTGCCTATTGTACTGCCAACAAGGTTTTTCGAGAATATTCAATGAACCAGCAGAATTTATAGAAGAAACGTATCTGTTAGGTGAGTCCGTCTTCTCTGGCTGGTGAGTTGCTGTGGGGATGAAGTCTTTACATCGAAAGCGCTTGCCCACAGCAACTCACCAGCCAGAGAAGACGGACTCACCTAACAGATACGTTAACTTTAAGAAATTGCCTGCTGGCGGACATAACCCAATTGCTTTAATATAGAAGAAACATTGTGAAAGATGCATTATTATTGAACGTTTTGCGCTGTTTTTCGTGATTTCCCCTCAAATTCAAAATTTAGTTCACACGTAGTAGTTAGCATCAACACCCAAAATTTAATCATATCATAAACTACATTTGACTACGTAGTACGTTTATTGTAGCATTTCAGGTTAATGTCAAGCAAGCACTACTATATAATAGAATGGTAATTTACTCCAAAACACACATTTATGGACAGACATACAAACAACCTTCAAATTCGTTTTACTCGTAGAGAATCTAAGACTCAAAGTGGTTAGGTGCTTTTCCTCTATACTTCGAAGGCTAAAGGAAGTAAAATTTTCGGCTGATTACACTACTTTGCTCTTTTCTAATGTTAATTAGTAATAGAATTATTCCGTGTTATTATTCCTGTTTGTGAAAAACTTTGACTACTTTTTTTCTCTAAAATGGCTCCATTTTGATTACATTTTTTGTGTAGAAGATACTTTAAAACAAAGTAAATTCATAAAATGTCAAAACACAAACGGTGGGTACAGCTTTCGTACAAGTACGCAACCACGAGGGACATTTTGTCTTTTATTTTTGTTTTTATGCAATGATAACTACGTTTGATTGTGCTCGTTGATGGTTTCGATATAATGGCCGCGTAAATCGCAATTGACATCATCACTTAGTCACTGAGGTTATTAAAACGTGTGATGTTACCAAGCGTTAGATTTTCCAACAGACGTTACCAAGTGTACACTTAACCCCAAACAAATATTTCGTGACGCTTCTCTGTTACATTTTCGAGTTTATGTAGCAAAGTAAAGACATAAAATGTCAAAAACAATTATTGCGTAATTGTGATTCTAAAAAATATCGTCTTTTCGAATTTGTACACACACGAGAAAGCAGACGCTTTTGATTCGCCCTTGTTTTATTGAATTAGAAAAGATGTATTAAAAGGGGGATGTATTTCCACTTAGTCCATTAAGCTCGGAAAAATGGAATGACCGACTACACAGCCCCCTTTGTCAATCACCCTACTTCAGCAGCTGCACAGGTAAGTGAGAAGGTGATTACGTGCCACAGATAAATTGGGTGCTGGTAATAGTAGGATTTGAAAATGGAATGTGCTCGCTCAGGCAGTTGGGGTAAGAGCGTAATCATGGGGCCAGTAGTTCAGCAAGTGTGAAGAGCGTAGACCACAGAGATCTGAGGATAAGCTACAGGAGGGAGGTTAACTATCAGTACCGGACGAGAAAATTGGATGCGCCCCAAGTTACCCCCTCTGCCACATTGGATGTTAATGTAATAGTATGGGTTCCTGTGTCTGTAGCAATAATAAGGCCACGTCCTTAATAAACAATGTTGTGTTTCCACAAGATCTATTCAGTCCGATAGAAAGTACAAGATCCCCATCGTGAATCTGGAAATGGAATGACTGACTAAATCAACCCACGCGACGCCACCTCCCTCTCAGCCGTATCTTCCAACTTCTACTTCAGTGTTGAGGTTTGTTGAAGTTGCCATTCCATTCCGTTTGAAGTTCCAATGACCTACATCTCGTTGCATCCTATTGTCACTGCTGGTTCCAATTGTGCCGGTAACACAAACTCCACAAGCAATGGATAATCCAAAGCATCTCTTTTTAGCTGGCAATCGAGCAGTTTTACACAGAAAGGAAAGTAACATAATTACACCCAGCCTCTTTTGGTGTGACATCTATATCAAAAACTAGTGATAAGGATGACCTCGATTTCAGATGACTGATATACAAGTTTCCTTCTAAACATGCAAATGAATAACAAAAACTTGTGAATAAAGAAAAACGATTATGTGATACCTTGGCAGGACGGGCAGAGAGTAATGACGGTGAAGCGCATCTTCTTAGTGAACCCATCATTGACTTTTGGCAAGCTAAGATACAATTTGTGGTAGATGCTGAGCCTAGCTCTCAGCTTCAGTAGTAAACGTCCAGAGTAATAGTCCAATGGGTTAGCAACCATGTTGTAGCGAGATCAAGCTGTTCTCAAGTACTACTTGGCTTCAATTAGCCTGAAATTTACATATCAACTATTAAAATTACGTACAACACGAAGAAACTTTCAAAAGATTAAATTTATTTTGTAATAAATAAGACTAATTCATCTATTTTCACAATGGCAAACAATTTTCTTGAGGTGAAATGATTTAGCTTCAGAGTATAACGAAGGTATCGAAAATGTTGTTTTCACAAGAGGAAGCGAACAAATGTCCGTTTTCCAAATTCAAAATGAAAACGTGCGGTTTTCATTTAAACACCAACATAGACAAATTTTATGTCCTTTGCCATGAGCTTAGGAACTCTTGCCTGGAACATAACTTTGCCTCTGTTGAAATATGAACAAGTTTTGCGGCATATCCCTCAATGGTCGCCTATGACAAACATTCCACTATTAGGATGGATAGTCTGAGGTTGTACGAACATGAAATCCTGGCAACACCCATAACTTCCTCGATCGGTACTTAGACATAATGTTTAGAAATTTGCAAAGTTCAAACCTGTTGGACGGTTTACTAGATCGACTACAGCTTGAATTCTGCAAAATGTGTCTACTTCTTACTCTACACACTAAAATTTGTATGCGCCTGACTCATTTCGATAACACTCAATGAGGGGTGGGGTTGGTTCCACAAACATTTTTTTTTTTTAAATTTTAGCTCATTATGAGCGTCCTTCCCACCAACCAACATTTTTGAGTTATTGACTACGCATTGTAACTATTTCAACAAATCACACATTGTGGAGTTCAGCCTTCAAATGGTCCCCAATAATTTAGTTTCACGAGTTTCTGGAAGCCTTGGAAGCCTAGGCTACATTTTCCTTCAAGGTATCGAGTGAAGTGTGAGCTGTTTCCTTATCAATATGACTGTTTGAACTGCGTAGAACATCTACATGTACCATACGTAAGAATAGATAGGCGAGATATGCGACCTAACAAATGAGTATATTCGGCAGCAGCCTAACTCGTCCTTATCATTCGATATTGGAATATTTGTGCTCCTTCAGCTCCAAAAAAGAGAACGAAAGACTATCAAAACCTATGTATCACGAAAAATAATATGTAAAGGGTGAGAAATCCGTGAAGTTTTCATTTTAAAATCAAGATATCATTTCCTTTCAATACGATTGCGAAGTAGAATTTAAATTATCCAACTTTCTCAAAGAGGAGTCTTCTATTTGGTCGCGTTCATGCATTTGACTTGGTTGGCACGTAATTCTCTGCAAACCTACACATTTCCAGATACTACACAAAATACAGTCGCCACTATTAAAAGATTTAAAACGAGCCAACAAGAAACAAAGACACCCAACACACGTCAACAGTCAACTGCGCTAGGCTGAGGTGGGCCAAAGTGGAGGAAGCGCTTTATACTTCAGCAACATGTAGAAGTACGCCGTATTTGATCGAGTTATTTAGTCAACGAAGCATTTACCCACAAACCATAATTCTCCTTTTCAGCTATAAAGCCTCGAGAAAAAAACTTGATATACCTGAAGTATATCGTTAAGTGCTAGTTTTTTTTTCTATCGCTGGTGGGCCTTTAACTGCGCAAAACGTAACATTAGAAAAAAATAGCGTGCAAAATAATGGCAAATTTAGGTTTACAAAAATGGAGGAAGCGTCATTTTTGTCAGAGCATCAGGAGGTTTCGATGGAAATATCAGTTACTCCAGTTAGCTATGCTTAACTTAAGCAAGACTTAAACAAACAACACTTAAGATACCTTCAGTATAAAGTGAAGCAAAATCATGGTTATCTGTGAAACCTTTATAAGCACGCTTGTTAGCAAATGAGTACTTCGTCTTGCTTGTAGCGCACAATCACAACTAAGTTGTCCCAGGCATTTGAGGTCCAGACAAGCTAGCTCAATTACAACATCAGTCTGCCGAGTCGGCGCTTTAAAGATGACGAGACTGTTATTGATTCGAGGGCGGGACTTAAATTTCCCATCGCATTTTCGATGAGGGGGTCCTCTCAATCAAACTGTACTGATTGGCACCTACTTCCTCCCCCCCACCCAAAACTCCCTGCGCAGACACGAATCAATCAACTGGTGCCGAGGAAGGAGAACAATGGAATCTAAGATAAACAAACCAGACACTGAGAAACACTAACTGCGTTCATTATAGCTTAGGAAACTCTCATAAGAAAAAATTGGTAATCTGCAATCAACAGATGTAACAATGCAACAGATGGTGAGCGGTCTGATCTTCGCAATCATCAAGTCACCAACAAATTACTTGAATATTTTACGAAAAGCGTAGAAAACAGACGCGAAGACGATAATAAAGGTTGCAAGTATATCTTATGTTCGATAGCCGAGTAGCCCATCTACAGATAAAATACATTCAGGTGAAACTGGTTCTATAGAACGAAATGATATAATCACACAATTGAAGCCAGCTGCCAAATAAATAATATTAACAATAAACTGGCGGCTTTGAGATACCTGTCAGTAATGTGGAAACAAACTACACAATATTGTGATAGCGTCCGGCTCGAAGCAACAGATACAATCGATAGCTCTACTGTATCGATACCTTTTCATCGATTTGTCAGGCCCGGTGTAACGACGGCATATTGATAATGCGATACGTCAACACCGATAATTATTAAACAAAAATCTCATAAAGCACGCAGCCCCTCCCTTCCACCATGTTTCGTTTGGATTAAAGTGAGTAAGTATACCTGTCGGTCTGAAAAAAGCACTGAATTGGTTAAGCTGTTTGAACCTGTCAAGTCTTTAAACGACCGCCACACGGGGTGTTGGTCAGCTCTGAGCTATTTGGAACGGTTGACACCTTGGGAACTAGCTCGCACGAAAAGAACGTACCACGTGAGTTATAACAGTTGGTTGAAGGGGGGTCACTGAGAACTCCCGTTAATACACCAAGCGAGCTCATTTTCTGCAGCTATTGAGTAGACAACGCCGTTCTGTCCACAAGAGACCATCTACTAATTCTGGCAGTCATAGAAATTTCCTCGTTCACATCATACCAAATGATTAGGAGCTCAGCTCCATCAAGTAATAATCAGTATTCTTGGTGAAGTTGACATAAGGGAATTTTTGCACAGGAGTGCAAAGGTGTGTAATCAATCAAGTGGCAAGCTCATTTGTAGCATTGAGAAACCCAAGTAAAGGAGTTACCCTGATAGTATGCTTAGGGTATGGATTGTTCCTTCCCATGCCACCTGCATGCCATGAGATATTCCTCTTAATATTGATTTGCTCGGAGGTCTATGGCATTGAAAGTCATAAGGGACGTCCACAAAACTGAATGATGTGATTCCAAACATAAAATAACATCAGTCATCGGCAAGAGTGCGTTCAGCGCTCTGTAGGGATGTTTTAGAATTGACTAATCAGTGTTTCAGGAGAAAAACGACAACAAAGTAGCCCTGCCATGTACACTTCAATTTTTCCTGTCAGAGTCGTGACATCTGAGGGGATAACGCCTACACGTCTCAATCGGTTCGTTAATGACCAAAGAGCTTCAGTTCAATGTGAGACTACGGAAAATTTTAGAAGACATGATTTACAGCATCGTAAATCTTCAACAATTGTTGTAAGTTGAGAATGTTGAAATGCCCTTCCTAACTATTAACTGGTTGAGAGTGAAGACACCCACATAAAGGCATTGGAAGATATGAACGTTGGTGAAAAACTTATTACAACCGTCTTATCACCCTGGGCTAAATAAGAATGATTCAAAAGGACTAATTATTTCTTTTTATTTTATTTTCTACTATTTTTTACATTTATTTTTTCTCTTACTGCTCTATTTATTTATTTCGATTTTCATTTTTCTTTCCTTGGCTCTGTGCAGTAGGAATAAAAGTTATGTAATCAGATGACAAACTTTTTTGAGTTCTCTTCAGATCTTTACGTTTTAAACCCTCCTTAGTTCAAAAAACACTATCTAGGATCAGTTCAAACTTGATATCTAGCCCACAGGTCACCACGGGACGCCAAAATAAGGGTATGATTAAAATTGGAGCCCCCCAGGTCTTCAAGATATAAAGGGACTACCCTAGAAATTGTGGAACTTGAGCCGCCATTGTTTCATTTCCAAAAGTTTTTACCAGATAAATCGAGAACTATTAGCTTTCTCAAAACTATCGTGTTTACAGCTTCAACGATTCTAAGAGTACCAATTGCTCAATAATTGTCAAAGCATGAGCACCAGCAGGACAATAAATTCCGGAATTGTAAGCGCAACCGCTTCTCTAGTGTTCTTACATAGAATAATAAGTAAATTAAATTAGTAGCAATAGCCATGAAAACCAGTGAATTAATGTAGAGCTGAGGAAAGTTGTGTGATGCGGTGCACCCGATATTTCATAGATAATACTACCATTTTCCAAAGAGCGACAAATAAAAATTTTCAGGTTGACTGACATTTAATGGCAGGAAACCACTATTTCGCGTGCATTCATTCCGACAGATGAAGGTAGAATTAAGTAATAAGACGGTTGTAATCAGTTTTTCACGAAAAAACCTCTGGAAGGCTAAGGAAGAACGGTTAGTTAAATACTTCAATACAGTTGCTATGAACTTGTTGCTTTTCTACAGAGAAACAATGCTAGTGTTTGGAATTGGCGAGTGTATTTAACTCAGTTATTTTCTGTTTTATTTTTGAAATTAAGAGCGAAGGATAAGGAAAGAGACAGCGCTTTTAATTCGAGGAAAAAATGGGTTCAAGAGCGATTCTACTTGGTATGGATGTACCAATCTCTACAGCTTGAGTCACTATCATTATTTATTATTAGTTGTTGAGTATTTTTGTTCCTCAGTTGCTCCATTTGTGTTCTATTGAGCTACTGTATAACTGGCAACCTATGTCCAGTAGTCTCACCCCACAGTGTGTTCAAAGCCCTTCTCTTCCTTCAATGTGTAGATTGAGCTGTTTACCGTACCTTGAACCAAAACTCCAAACCTCAACTTCCGTGACTTTACTAGCGGAAAGTAATTGTTTGAAATGATTTGCCGAGAATACCCTACTCGCTCAAAGATATAGTACACGCATTTACGTTGGTGGTAAGAAAAACGTATTTGTCAAACCCCAACACTAAAGCTATTTTTGGGTAACGAAAATGCTACAGGTATTAAAGTGATTGGATTAATTCCGCCAGTACGTAAATTATTAGTTAGCGTACTTGTTTAGTGGGTCCATCTTCTCTGGCTGGTGAGATACTGTGAGCGAGCGCTTTTGACGTAAAAACATCATCGCCTGGTTGCGTGTTCATATCATGTCGGGGTCACTGCTATGGTTGCTACACTGTGAACCGGTTTAAAAATCAACTACGACTCTTGAGATACTTGTAAATGCACGATTATTTATTGATAAATTGTAAGAGTAGATACAGAGAACCAGGAAAAAGTGAATTGCTATAAAAAAGGGTAAGATAAAAGAAACAGTCTATAAGTCAGCTGACAACCAAGGCCATGGCGTTAAAAGTCGTGTAGTAGCCCCAAGTTGTTTCGTCAAAGTAACAAACAATTGATCTAGTCTTCTCTGATAGTGAAAAAGGACATTTTAAACGACATATAGTGTTGATGGTTGATTGCAAGTGACTGATGAAGCTTTCTATACACGATTGTTAGTGATTTTACCTCAACGTTCTAATTAAAAACTCGGGTTTCCAATGAAATCTTCTGAACTAAGTAAAGAAAGTGCTAATAATGGAATAAATTTAAAACTTGGCTTAGTTATCAAGAAGTTTGTGATCCTCCGTACGCCTAAAAGAGTAACCAGGTCCAAAAAAGGTTCTTTAATCCAGTTTATGTTTTTTTTGTTACAGCTTTTGAAAACTATGAAAAATCTCGGGTGTTATTTGCACAAACGATGGCAGAAATGGCTTTAAGGTCAGTCAACGTCGATTGCATGCTGCATTGCAACGTAATGGAGCTTCTAATTCCACTTTTGAATGACCCATCTTTGAGAGTTCAACAAAACGCAGCCCTAGCTATTGGTCGCCTGGCCAATAACAGCCACGAAGCAGCTCGAACGGCAGTTTTTGTTGACGTGCTTCCTGCTCTTTTGAAAAACGTTGAGAAACGTAGTGTAAGTGAACCCTTTCAATCTGTGGTGTGGTTTGTGCAGTCTCATTAATCGGGATCGCAGTGACGCAGTTATTGGTTTCTACTTGGGGCAAATCAGGTTGGCAGGTGTCCTGGAGCTAATCAGCCAACCAGTAAATGACTAATTGTATTGGTATGCCGTTCTGACTATGTGGAAGGGGTGATTAAAGTTAACTACGGTTTCTTTCGTTTTTGTTGTCTTCTCTCATGACGATAAAAAATTCCTTTTGAAACACTCCCAAAAAGTACAAATGTTAATCGATTGCTTTCTTCGTCATATTAAAAGGATTTACCTTATAGCATCACAGCGCTGCATGTCATGTTCATTTGTCATCCTTTCATACTAGAAATACTACAGAAAAGCTGCAATGTTTGCTCTTCGCTGTTTGGCTAAACACTCGCCCGATTTGTCTCAAACACTTGTCTCGAATGGAGCTCTAGACGCCATTCATCTCTGTCTGGAAGACTTCGACTCTGGTGTCAAAGAAGCCGCTGTCTGGGCCATTGGTTACATAGCGCGGCACAACACGGACCTAGCTCAAGCATGCGTCAGCGCAGGTAGTTTTATTCCCAAAAATTACCATTTCCTTGGTCTAATTTCATTAAACTTGTTTACCAGTTTACCATTGTATCAAAGACAAGGATTTCCATACTGACGTTTACTTGGTTTTGAGGATGGGGGATGTAAGGTTGGGCATTGAACTAGTCTGCTAGAATGATCCCCACTTGGCCCAAACAACCTCGTCTACCCCGCCTACCTCAGTGGAGAAAATGGGCCAGGCCAATCTCTGGCCTATCGGCTCATGTGTTTCACAGAGTGTAGGCAGCCTTGTGCGCGTGGCTTTTGCACAGCGTGCCAGAGCCCCATTATTGAGAGGTTCTAGCTGTGAGGACAAGGGTGGGATGTACGAGTATGACCAACCCCGTGGACGCTTGATTAGGTGGCTAGCAATGAACCAACGCCTCCCTGGCTAACCCTCCTGCCTACCACCACCCTGGAATTTTGAGATTGAGGGACGTCCTGTTGGGCATGGAACGAGTCTGCAGGTCTGATCCCCAATAAGACCAAGCTCCCCCTCCCCCTCATTGGTTGTATTGTGCATTGGTTCTCTGGTTAGATAAGAACTGTCTATCTGTACAACCTCCTGTTTAACACTCTAATTTTCACAATTTGCTCTTCTCAACCGTCTCTCACGAAGTTCTGAAAAAACAAAACATGAGAAGACTGAAGGAGCGAGAATGGCAAAAGTGTTTGAGCTCTCGAATGTTTTGGTTTCTTGATTGCAAGTCATTTCGTCTCACTTATTAAATCTTTTCCTCTCAAACATAATTGACGTCTTAATCTTATGTCACCTCAACTTCATTCGCCTTTTCTTTGTCAGTTACCGAAAAATACCTTGAACTTCGACTTGATGAAATTGGTGATAGAACACGCACAACACCCTGCATACGGACAACACATCTGTTCGTGCTACACACTCATCATGAGTGACTCATAGTAAACTCGTGAAAAACAATTTTTATATTTTTATTACTTCATCTTCAGAAAAATATTGTTATCAAATAAAACGGGACGTCACCAATATTTGTTTAAAATGCTTGTAAATTGTAAATGAGAAACTTTTGCCTGAACAATCAACAGTTAGCACAAGTAAATAAAGAAAAGAAAAACAGAGCAATACGCTAAAGCAAACCTATTCTTCATTCATTTCTACCCTCGATAAAAAGCCCCTCTCCGCTTCAGTTGCAACCAATTATGCCACATACCAGTTACAAGTAGTAATCAGTTGCGTTATAGCTGAGGTGGACCTATATGGCACACCTGCTTGGAAGCCCCTATTATTTGTTTGGTCTACGATAAGCTTTACAACGACTTAGCACGTTTTTATTTCGATTATATCAAAATGCATCATGAACTTTTACTGTGCACAGGCGTTCTCCCTATGCTACAATTAAGTTTGCAAGAGCCCGAAGTGTGTTTGAAGCAAGTGACTGCATCAACTCTGGGAGATATTGCCAAACATGATGCCGCACTTGCTCAAGCTGTTTGTGATGCTGGATGCTTGATGGCTCTGGCTAAGTGCATAACGTATCCAAGCCCTCGACTTAAGGTGAGTCCAATTTTAGATAGGTTAATTATTCGAGCTATTTATTACGCAGAGCTGACACAAAATCAGTACCCTTCTGAGATTAGGGGCAGTTTGCGTTGTCATGTACCCCTGTGGACTGTGTCAAAAAGGGATAGTGATTGGTTGAGAGAGGTGTGAATCGTCGAAGAAGTCACCTAATCAGAGTAGAGTTTTTTTTTCTTCCTTGAAATGGTGGATGCAGGCTATACTCTCACGGCAGCCACAAACGGGCCTATTGTAAGGGCGTCCATGATCCTCACATCATGCCCCCCCTGCACCACCTCCAGGCCCCACAGCACTGGTTTTACTTGGTGTGACGTCACCTAAGCGCCCCCACCATTCCTCCGCACAAAGCGGAGGACATCCGCAAGTTCTGCATTCGCCACCTCTTCTGGCTGAAGAAAGGGCCTCCCAAACACACAATGGCGCGAGTCCATCGCGTACGCACAGCACATGCTCTAGCCCTCCTCACAGAACCTGCATACCTGTACGTCACACTTGCCAATATTTGCAAAGTGGTACCTCAGCGGACAGTGACCTGTGAACTGGCCACATATGATCCTCATATCCTTCCTCCCCAGAGTAATGTATGTGAAGTCACGTAGTTTTGGGAGAGTATGTACATGTTTTAAGACCTCCTTGTTTAGTATATTGAAGGGCACTGGCCACTGCAGCTGTAAAGACATTGCTGTGCTATTTTTCTTCATCTTTTTGCAAATGTATGTTCTTGTCGAAATCGACTTATTGTGATACTTCCCACACCGACGTAGGTTATAAAGTGTGGAGGAAATACGTCTGCCTATGAGGTGTGGCTTGATGTCTCTTTGTTCCCCAGTGTGAAGTACAGGAACATGGTTTAACACCAGCCAATGTTGTGATTTTCGTTCTAACAGTTGCAACTCAAATTGAACCATCAGCATGAGGGTGTAGTTGTTAAATAGATGAGGTAGTTCACAGGACGTAGTCTGCGTCAAGGTTTAGATACAGCAGCAAGGCAAGGGAGCAGGCAGGGGGACAACAGATGATCTTTATATGTGCGTTGCGACCTTAAAGCTCAGTAAATCTTCTGAGCCAGGTAAGATGGAAAGCAGTATGCTAAGGAAGGCTGAACCTCCGGGGTCTCCTGCAGCCTTCTTAATTTATTTAATGACTGTCTGCAGGTTGCACTGTTCCTGGACAGTGGAAATCTCTGTCGTCGCTCTTCAAAAGAGAGGCCACACCTCAGTACTGTGTAACAATCCACATGTACTTAGGCGTGATTGGCTTCTGCTCTGTTGTTTGGGGTAGCAAACTCACAGGTTACCAAAGAAAAGTACTTCCTACATTAGTAAGCAATGGTTGTTGGAAGAGCAGATGAACCTTCCAGCTTTGACTGCTACTTAGCACTGTTCTGGCTGGTGTATGAAGAAAGTTACCTAAAAAAAGGTGGCTTCAGTTGAAACGTCCCTCAGAAAACTTGCCACCCAATTAATAGTTAGGTCAGGTGGGAAACCAGAGGAAGAACTTTCCCAGATGGTACGGGTTCCCAAGGTCCACCTCTCCGTGGTGACTCACAAGCAACAAATGCCCTTCGGGAGACTGGCTAAATGGCAACCTACCGTACCTTCACAGATCTAGGTTCGGTGGATGAGGGGAGAGTGCCTAGGCTATTGCATGATAGTGAAAACGCAACCTCCATACTTTCGACTGATATAACTTTCTTATGAGGGCTTAAGAACTGTCATTTTGATATAGAAACAGAGCAGTCTGACGATAAAGATGTTTTGGCATCGTGTTATTGACACTGGGAGCGTCATTGGGCTTTACGAAGGACCCCCTGAGGCCAGCCATCACCACCTACAATGGGATGTTTGGGTTTATTAATAGGTCCGAGATGAGTCGTTTGACTGCTCTTTGAGTTGTTCTTTGCTTCTATTGGGTTACTCGGAATACCTTAGAAAAAACAGTACCCAGATAACTGTGAAAGCCCTGTAGAGGACACCCTATGTTTGTTAGCACTGTACAGTCTCATCTGACATCCCCATTGCCGACTTACATTGTTCACCTTACGAATTTACTGAGCTTCCTCCATTAAACATTCGTGGGGCTCTTCTTTTCAATAACTGAACGACCTACCCAGTAACTTTACACATAATAAACCTATAAATACCACAGTATGTCTCACTGAGACGGAGCATTGACCTGGCATGTGCATGTGCATGCTGTCTTCAGTTCATTTTATTAGTTATATTGTTTCAGAGACAAGCGATGTGTGCTCTGGCACAAGTAGCAAGGCACACTCTTAACCTGGCAGAAGCTGTTGTCGAAGCTGACGTCGTCCCAGATGTTATTCTCCACTTGAATCACCCAGACTCAGGAGTCATGAAATCTGCTGCCAATTTAATCTGCGAAATTGTAAAACACCATTATCAAGTAAGTGATTGTTAAATACTATTTAGTCTTGTATGATGTACTTTATCAAGATGCGTCCCAACTTACATTGACAGAGTAGTACATTTTTCTTCTTTAACACAAACCGAGTCGTTACAGAGATATTAATATGGGCTTGGAAAATCTTGCAGCCTGTGGTATTCTGTTACGTGTTAATACCTCCATATGTTCCTTTTCTTTTTTCTATATTTAGCAATTGTATGTGGAATGTGTTTCAAAGGTGCCACGTGATGCAGATATACTGTCACTCATTAGAAACCACAAACTCCTATATGAATTACTGGATTATGCAATGTTTTGTATTTTCCACATGAGCCAAGCACATGAGTGCAAAATGCAGGTGGCCACTGTCGGGGTTCCTTTTTCAAGGGTGTGTGGCCTTAAAAAGGGCCGACGAAAAGTTTTTGTTGGTCCTGTCGCTGCCGGTTGGAAAAGTGTGAGGCGAGGAACGGGTTTCTCAGGCGTCATTGCGTAGGTCGAAGGGCTCGGTTGAGCAGTAGCTCCTCACGGCGAGGGACTCGGTTGAGTCGTCGCTCCTTCTTCTTCAGACGCGAGAGGAGGGACTCGCCGTCTCCGCTGGCTCTGCTGATGGTGATGGGTTGTTGTCAGATGAAGGGATGAATGAAAGAAAGAATGCTATTTGTCCTTACAAGCAGGCTGTTATATACGTTCTCTTGGAGGGAGTCGTCCCCTCTGATTGGTCACATGCTATCCCCTCCAAGAGTAGTCTGTGGCTCGCGGCTAGCGCCCTCTGTCGGGATGACTTTGCGGTGAGGCGCCTTTTGTAGGTAAAGGGTGGCCAGCCGCCACAGCCACGCTTGCCTTCATGAGCCGTGTTCCCTCTTCCTCTCACTATTTCTCTTGCAACATTGATTCACGACTCTGCCACCACTAAGCAAATGGCCAGCTGCTGTCCCAAGGGTTCCTTGGTCTACGATATTCCGGAGGCGTTGACGAGGGACTAAGAACACGAAATATAAATCAGGTCCTCTCACCATTATGTGGACATTGTTCCAGAAGCACACCAGCTAATTAGAAACTACGTAAGGTAGAAGTTCATATCTTCATGCCCTCTTACCACCCTGCACTGGGCGTGACCAACCACCAACAGCACTATAGTGGGCCGTCCACTACCCTCACTTGTGTGATTTTGTCACCTCATCTCCCCCCTGCCCAGAGCAATCAAAGACAACACTTTTCAACCCCCGAGACTCGTGATTTATTCCCCTCTTGAGTTGATGGAACCTTTGATTCTCAGATGATATTGCCATCAGTAGGACACGATAGTTCACTGTGCTGATATCGTTCAACATCCTTTTACTTGGACTGCCTTGCAACTCTCTCACCATTGGTCCTAGCGCTCTGCCCCATTTTATTCTCAACATCTCAAATGATGACCAACAATGCCTGAAAAAAAAGTCACAATGCCTGTTTAAAAAGTTGAGGATGACCAGCATCAATATTAGCACAGTGTTCCCACCCAAGTAACTTGCCGTATTCATCCACGCGTGTCTTGGAGTCTCTTCCTGAAATCCGTACTGGCGTACAAAAAACCCCTACCATCTACCACATCAGAGTGCAAGCAGCATTCCAACATTATTTGGCACAGTAATGTCAAACTGATAATCAAACAATTATTATCGTCATCCAACAGCTGGCTCAATTGGTCATAAATTCTGGTGGGATCGCTGGACTTCTCAATTTGATTCAACATGAAACATCGGACGTCATATTCCCGGCAGTCTTGGCTATTGGCTACCTGGCAGGACAGTCAGATTTTATGGGGCTGGCCATTAAAGTGGCAAAAGTAAGTTAAATAAGGTATTCCATGACATTAAACAGGCTGGAGAATATTCAAAGATAGACAGGTTAAGTTCCAGGTTACTTTAGCAACCGGTTAGTATCACTATAGTTGTAGTTTATGTAACAAAAGTGAGAATCACGTAAATTAAACCGAATTCCTTACTTGGGAAAGAGTGAAGATAAATACTAGAAAGGAATTGGAACCCCTTGCATTGGATTACTATGCTACAAGAGCCTTAATAATACCCCAAAAATGCTCGTATTACCCTCTTAAACACCTTTGAAGCATGAAAGTTACTGCAAATTTACGAAAACTGCATCAACTATCCCAGCAATCTCAGTCAATCTCTTTACACAGCCCTTGTACCGCTTTCTTCACATTTCCACCAGGTGATGATACAACTCGTGTTTCAGGCATGAAAACTCCGTCACTCTGTAGACTTTTTGGCTTCCTCCTCTTCATAATACCGTAAATTTGTAAGGTTCGCGACGTAGGAATGGTTTATTGCGATACAAGAATGGTGTGTTGTTATATACCAGCGGCACAAGGCTGATGGATGTCCTGGCAGATGTACGAGCGTTGTGGGGGGGGGGGGGTAGTGGGGTTGTTCTCTACTAGCTCGTCAGACAATAATGGCCCGATAACGCGTAGGAACAAATTAAGATCACTTTTGGAAGCGAATAAAGTTTACGTTTTTTCTTATCGTTAAAACATGCGAATGATTGACTGATTGATCTTTTTGCAATGTTTCAGGGAATAGGAGTCCTGAATTACGTTCTGAATAGGGAAAAATGCGACCACGTTCTAGCGACGATTGCTTGGGCGATTGGACAAATCGGAAAACATTCTCCTGATCACACAGAAGAAATAGCTAAAGCTAAAATGTTCCCGAAGCTCCTCGAGGTAACAGTTGTTGCGTGAAATTTTGATAGGTGGATGGTCGATACTTGCACTTGAAATACAGAAATCATTTGCAAACCTCTTCCTCTTGCGCGTATGATGACGAACATTCGTTTTCAAATATGAATATTCTTCCAATTTTTGTCACTCCCTTGATCTTACTCTAGAAGGAAGACCGTTCATCGTGTTTACAGGCTACTGGGGCTAACTGTTGCCCCAGCAAACAGTTTAGTGGGGGGGGGGGGGTTCAATGAACGTCAACAAGAAGAATTGATTAATAGGCAGCTGAAGTTCTTATGGAAATACTTGACAAGATAATTGGGAACGCTAATAAACATCTTTTGTAGAAAAGAAAGACGAAATTAACATTGATAGGTCAACAAACAGGAACGCTTCAGAGGAAATCAGCCTCATTCCACTGGCCATGATACGCCACATACGCTTTCCCTCTCAGCTCTCAGACTGTACAAGCCTCTAGTGCCCTGTCTCAGTATGGTCCAGTTAAGCAGGTTGTGGTGGGCTCATTCGCTCATTTGCATTTATTTTTAATCCAACAAACTTTGCAGTGCCGTAAATCTGCTGTGGGAAGAAGTTGCATCATTAATACACCTTAATGGGGCATAAATATATGTATAACTAAATTTGGTAGGTATTGATTATTGTAAAACAAGTGAGTATGCAGAGAAACACAAAATATTTCTCCTTTAGGCAAGCTTCAGTTGGCTAAAATGGTTTTAAGTTTTATTTTAATACAGGCAATGATGACACAGTGTGTGCATGATTGGGCAATGCATTGAACAGTTTAACACCTTTTTAGCTGTAATGATAAGTTATACGAAAAAACTATTAAAAAAATTATTTACTTCCTAGCTGTAGTGGCTCCCTTCTTTGGACATAATAGTTCATTTGTGTATTCTGATTATCGTAATTTTGTTCACCAGACGATGAAAGGGGAGAACTTTTGCCTGCCTAAACAATTCAGCCGAATGATGCGTCCTTCTCTTTTTAAACAACACCTTAATTAATAGTTTCTGTAGTACAAACAGAATCAAGCCAGCTTGTGTGACTCCACCCCCATCCAGAGATCCCTGCATCACGAAGGGTTCCTGAGGGAGAAAGGTTCTACACAGCCTGGCATTTGTGTTAAGCACCTAAAATAAATTCAACGAGGCTCTTCATTTGACTGTGCATTCTATTAGATGAACGCTTTTCTTAATACTTGAACCTATTTCCTCATTCTCACTAATAAATCAATGATACGGTCTCAGACATTGGTCAATAGACCAAATAGCGGGTGGCATCTAGTATGCTTATTTCAAGACAGACACAATAAACCCATGTACGAGTCATACTGTGTCATTTCATAACGTGGATGAGTGTGATGTCACTTTCTTCAAGTGTGCGTGTAATAAAATTAGTTTCCATAATATCAACTATCATTCCCATATAACCTAGACAAGAAGCAGCCTTCATTAGGAAGGTTTCATCCCTCTTAGTTGCCAGGTCCTAGGATTTATCAGGGTATCATCCACGAATGAGACAACCCCTTGATCTAATGGTTTCTTAAGAAGCTCTTCCACGAAAACTGTTGGTCCTAGAATAGTTTCTTGTGAGATGCCACGTATACAGAGTTCTTCCATGATGGTGTTACGTGTCTTCGAAATAGCAACATAGCCCCAACAAGGTATTCATCTCTTGTAACATGATAACACTGTTTTCCCCAATGCGTCATATTTACTGGCTTCTCTGCTCTGGTGAACGAAGGAAAGGAACTCAGGTCATTTGCCGATTCCTCATTATCATATTTTCGAAATTTTCAATTTGGCGTACTTCATAGTCCTCTCCAAACTCCTTTTCCCCAGTAAATCGATTTATCGCAAGATTTCGCTTAATTTTCGTTGACATCGTTGTTGGAATTCTTGATTTTATAAAGTTGACAGAAGCTCAACTCTTTCTATTGCAGATTTACATGGATCCCAAGAGTTCGGAAAACCTGAAACAAAAAACGAAAGGAGCCCTCAAGCTGACGCTTTCAATGTGTACTGTTTTATCAGAACTGGAGCCACTGCTGGACAAAGCCCCTCCGGAAATATTGAAATACGTTTTGGCACAGTATAGTCAGGTAAAGGCAATTCTTTTTCTTGTCGAATACTGTTTGATAATTCTAGGTTCAGCAAACTGTATGATGTTGACTTATTACTTTTTGATTTCCAATTAGGCATTTAGGCTTCGGTTAAAATGATTTAACGCATCACACTGAGCTAACAAAAGCAGCGGTGGTGTGTTTTGCGTTGCAACCTTGATCAACGCGTAAACACAGCAGTTTAGCAGTTTTTAAACTCTTTCAGTTCTTGCGATCTTAAAAGTAATGGCGATTCAGGCCTTTCCGAGTAAACTTAGTAACTTACAACAACGAAACAGTAAGGAAAATACTGCTATCGCCCGAGAAAGTTATCACATCTTAACACATCAGTGAGTTATCACATCTTAACACATCAGTGAGTTATCACATCTTAACGTTTTGAAATCTCCAGAATCGTAATTTTGGCGTGAACAACAGGCTTTGTTTCTAGTTTCTAAACAATCAGCGATCAAAGCTGTTGATAGTCAAATTTTATATTTACCCTTCAGGTCACTAAGGGACGCCAAAATAATGGTATGAGCAGTTTTTTTAAACATAAATCTCGCTCACACGCTACTACCAATTTCAGAAAAATCAGGGTAGTGTTTCAATTATCCATCTATACGACGATGAGTGTTTGATAATGCTCATAAGATAACTTGCGTCCTCAGAAAGTCCCGAATCCCAACTCCCACCAAGTTACCATCGTTTTTCACAGCTTGTTCTCGACAATTTCAAATTAGAAAACACGACCCTTCTAAAAAAAACCTGTTGACAGTCTCATGAATTCCCTGTCATAACATTCCACTTAAAACTTAGCATTTTTTTTTACATAATTTCACGTTTTAAGTAGAATCAAGTTCAAATCAACTCAGTGAAAAATGGGGCGGATTAATGGCCACGAAAATCGCTGAATAAATGTGGGGTTAAGGTTGTGTGTGATGCGTCGTACCGGATGCGTTCTGATTTTACCGCAGTCGTACACGAGGGTACTGCAAAGGGTAAAGCTAAAAGCTACCGCTGCGTTGTAGCATTCTCATATTGAGAATTCTCCCCCTCTCGGATTTTGGGCCGAGGAGAATCTAATTGGCGACTCCGCAGTCCTCATTGCTCACCTCTGCGGTAAACCTATCGATTCAACACCCACCGGCTGCCTCGACAGCTGCGGCTGATTATAATGGAATTTCTTGGGGATTTGTCCACTCCCTTTCAAATTCGACGGTCCTAGAGATTGAACTTCGTAACAAGTGCGAAATATCACACAACGCTGAACACACGTGCTCTACGCCACGTTAACCTAAGGATTTTGTTCCCTTTAGTCGCTTGAGCTGATCGCTAAGTGCCAATATCTTTATAATACAAATCAGTTTTTTTTTACTTTCCGCTACTCAAAGGAAAAGGAAAGTATAGTAATCGTGTAAAAAAAAAAAAATTAGGGTTTTCTTCAGATCTTTACGTTTTGAGGCCTACTGAGTCTAAAAAACCTAATTTTGGCACGTGGTCCATGTGTGTGTGTCTGTAGTTGCGAGAGAACGGCTGAACCGATTGAGCTGGTTCTTTTTTGTTTTGTTCTTTATTTTTTTTTTTAGACGCCAAAATAAGGTTATGGGCGATTTCGGTCGATGGGAAGGGGGTGGGGGACGAAAATGTACCATTAACTAGGGTTTTTCGCCTTTTTCTCTGAAACGGCTCTAACGATTTTGATTACTTTCAAATTATCTTGTACTTATCAATACCTAACTTTTCTTCTCTGTACACATCTCCATGAAAATACGGTGAACGGAGATATATGCCTATGAAGCAAAAATAGGGTTTTCACGCTTTTTGGCAAAACGGCTCCAACGATTATCACCAAACTTTAGAGATGTTTTCGAATAGTTAATACCTACATATTGTTCTCAATAAATGTTCCTCTGACAGTCCATTGAACAGAGATAAAAATCAAAATGTGTCGAAAATAACGTTTTTTCGAACATTTCCGTAAATAGCTTGTAACTCCTTCACCAGACGCAATAAACCTTATGGAGTGTCCTCTAGCATTCTAAACCCACATTTTGTTCCCCGCAACTATCTCTGTAGCCACCTGTTGATCAGAGATGTAAGCCAAGTTATTTTATTTGTTTTGCTCGTCATAGCGATAGACCCCCGATCAAAAGCCCCGCTTACGTAAATGTACCAGTTAGCGCATAGGTAGGACATAATAATTTAACTCATTACCTACGGCAAACAAGGTTAAGGAGAAAAAGAAACGAAATGAAACCATTCGACATTGGTCGTACAAAAAAGTTAAAACTGAACAAAATAAATGGAAAATAAAAGGGGGCTGTATGTTCACGAAGAACTTGCGGCAAGATGATTCAAATGAACAAGGACATTTTCGAAAGACAGAAAGAAGCTGGCATATGAGGGGACGCAAAATCGCGTGGTAAAAAATTTGGAGTCAGTCAAACTTGCCGTTATATGGGGAAATGTAGACTAATGCTCCAATTCTGAGCATCTGAATATTTAACCCCGTAAGTAATGAAAATATGTGGGTTGTAAGTATGGGAGAGAAATGACAATAAATTACGGGAAACAATTAACAATGAATAATTTACTTAATAAAAACTAGAAAATTGAAATGTTTATGTGGCGGTTGAACGGGATGAACGGTTGCTGAGAAGTTGTAGGAATTCGGGCAGGAAAAATGGTTCGAACTGACCTGCATTTACTTAGTACGAAGGACTTCTTCCCGAACCTAGGGCGGCGGGGTTAAATTGGCATAGCGAAACTAGCAACTGAAGAATTCGCTCACAGCATTGGCCACTTAACTAAGAATATCTGGTGCGTAGCCACACACAACTTTCCGCCACCCCCGTAATTTCGAACACCACCTACATAGGCGGGCGCTATATCTTCGTTCAACGCATTTCTACAGGTTTATTTATGAAGAACAAAATGTAGGGGCTAGTTAGCTGAGAGTACTCCGAAAGTTTGATCGAAATCTTTAGAGCCGTTTTTGAGAAAATTGGAATACCGATAAAAAAATATTTGACAAATCTCCTTTTCTGAGTTAACTTGGCTTATATCTCCGTTCAACATATATATGCCAAAATAATTATACAGAACGAAATGTTGGTATGGTTGACTAAAAGACACTTCATTGGAATTTATCACATCTGGTGAAGAAGTTACCCTGGAATTTACGGAAAAAACGTTATTTTCGACACATTTTGATTTTTATCTCTGTTCGATGGACTGTCAGAGGAACATTTATTGAGAACAATATGTAGGTATTAACTATTCGAAAACATCTCTAAAGTTTGGTGATAATCGTTGGAGCCGTTTTGCCAAAAAGCGTGAAAAACCTATTTTTGCCTATAGGCCTATATCTCCGTTCACCGTATTTTCATGGAGATGTGTATAGAGAAGAAAAGTTAGGTATTGATTAGTAGAAGATAATTCGAAAGTTTAACCAAAATCGTTATAGCCGTTTTCGAGAAAAATGCGAAAAACCCTAGTTTTTGGTACATTTTCGTCCCCCTCCCCTTCCAATCGGTCGAAATCGTCCATAACCTTATTTTGGTGTCTACAAAAAATAACGAACAAAACAAAAAAAGAACCAGCTCAATCGGATCAGCCGTTCTCCCGCAAATCGAACTACACACACACATACACACACGGACCACGCGCCGAAATTAGGTTTTTTATACTCTGTAGGGTCTGAAACGTAAAGATCTGAAGAAAACCCAAATCTTTTTTTTGACACGATTACTATACTTTCCTTCCCTTCGGGTAGCGGAAAGTAAAAAGGGAGAATTCGGGGAATGTCTCGCAATATTCCGCGATGGTAGGAAATCGCAACTGGTTGTAAGGTTTGTCTGCGATCAACAGCAATCGCACAGGGCAAGGGGGGTTCGTTGATGAGTATCCTTTTCCTTTTGGCGAACATGTGTCCTCTGCCGGCTTCACTCGAACCTTAAGAAGTTCCAACACTTGCGATTAGGGCAAAGGAGGCGTGAGGAGTGCGGAGAGAGTTAGGCAAATTAGAAAAGAATGTATTTAGACGATGATTGATTCTTCATCGAAACAATGAAGGTAGGTCAGGTTTGCCTCAGATGTTTCGAGCGTTTATTGCGAATAAAATAAAATTATAACCGCTAAAGAAGCTTTTTTACTTGACAATTCAGCTACTCCTTATTCACGGCGTCGTTTCATGGGCGACTGTTACACTTAAACTAAAACCTTTATTTGTTGTACAAAAATTATTGTACCAAAAAAAAAACCTATAAGATAACCGACTGAAAGCGTAAGTGCTTAGCTTTGATGAGTTAATTGAAAAATGAACCTTGAGTTACGTTCATAAAATGTTCCTGTTTGGAGAAATGATCAGGAGATGGGGTTACTCTTCTGAAACTTACGATAAATACTGCACTAGTATGAGAGTTTCTCTTACGTGGGTAGTTGACGTTGTCAATAACCTACCGAGACGATTGTAGATCAATTTTTAGTAGTCAAATTCAAAATTAAAATAAAAGGGCGTTCCTTTGTAAAATAAAAGTAGGCAGTTTGAACTAATAACTAGTGACATTGAATGGTACAATTAAGCTAGTCTTATGATATAACATTAATTTGATGTAGGGAACTTGTGTAACTGGCTATAAGGCTCTGACTGTTAGCACGAGGTTAAAAAGAGCCGCAGGATTATTGTAATCTTGAATATTCTCTTACATTAATAAAATACATTTAAAACATCTTAGGCACGCGAGCAGTCCCAACTTTAATTTTGTGGACACTTATGGCGAAGGTGGATCTAAATCCTACTGTAGCGATATAGTCAATAATATACACGAGTTCTTCTTAGTGACGAAGAAGTTTTTGAAAAGCACTGATTGATATTACATAGGAGTTGAACTTGAAAGGTACAGACAGCAACACACCACGCTGAGCTCAGGTAGAGGTTTATATAGGCTCACATAGCCAACCCAGGGGCTTTAACTGATTTGTGTATGAGTCATATGGCTTACAACTCCTCGTAGGCAGCTTCTCGGAACACTTTGCCGCATAAGGTCTTTATTTCCAATTGTACATAACGTAACATGTGTATTACAAGTAGAGGGGACAGTGGAGTGGTAACTCGAGATACGTCATTTGTAAAACGCTTCTCAACACCTGAAGGGCACGAGGGACGAGTTACTCATTTTAACCCGCTCTCTTACACGATTAAGTGGCAAAATGCTTTAAAACTAGATCACTATGATGTGTACTTGTATCCATTTCACGGTCCCAGCTTTGTTCTGGGAGGTTACGCAGAGCAGGTAATGTTTCATTATTACTAGGAACGTGTTGCATTATAATTTGGTTCAAGCATTATATGGGCATAACAGTGGCGACGGGAAATACGATTTCACGCGGCAGTTGGTTAGTTTTTTTCCTAAAAGGTAATATCGTTTTCTGATCTTTTTCGCCAAGCCCGATCCGCCTGCTACCGTGAACACGGGGAGGAAGTCAAAATCCACATCGAACCGTTTAATTATGAAATGTCTAATTGGAAGACGTATTTGAAGCGTCTAACGAACAAATTAACCCTGTATGATGTACAAGATTCGAAGAAAGTGCTGTACCTACTGGATTCTATTGGGGAACATGCGTACGAACGTTTATGCGATCTATGTGAGCCTGATGAACTCGTTAAACTTTTGATGAACTGTCACAAGTACTGACGGGCTATTTCCAACCCAAACCGAACGGGCTGGCAGAACGGGTAACATTTCAAAGTCGCACCCAGCAAGACGGTGAGACATCGGCGGAATTCGCGGCCGAGTTGAAGAAAACTCGTTATTGTGAGTTTCCAAATGACTGGTTCAAAGATGCGCTGTGTACCCAGTTCGTTCATGGCCTTTCTTCTCGTTATTTTAAACTTAAAATTATGGAAATCGAAAAGGTGACATTCGATAAAGCATTGGAGTATGCAAATGCGTACATTGCGTTGAGAGGCCCCAATTCCAAACAGGATGAAGCCATTGTACCGGTTGTAACTGGATAAGAAATGCGCGGTCTCGTTGTATCCAGTGTAGGTTTTCGAATCACAACCCGATTGACTGGAAGTTCAAAGATGCTACCTGCCACAGATGTGGTGTGAGGGGGCATATATCGCCAGTTTGCGATAAGAAAAATGAATCAAAACCCCAAACCAACGGGCAGGTCAGGAAATCACGTTTCAAAAATTCACCATGGAAGGGAAAGCGGACATTGAATAAATAGAATCAGATGATGATGAATATTTTAATAGTATTGCGGTATTAGGTCAGTCTGGCGTTTTGGTTCATTATTCATTCTGAATAATAACCCAATGTTTTCGGTCACGAAACATTTTTTACAACCCCCCCTTAAAATTTGATACTTTACGTTTCAAGACATGGGGATTCCAAATCTGCAATGTCCGTCCCCCGTCCACCGACCGCCGTTTTGTGCCTTTAACGTGGTCTAAAAAATTCGTTCTTTCGCACAAAAATCCCATTTGGTATCTAGTTGTGCCCGCCATCTCGGCAATCCGATCGGACGATGCCCATGGTTGTTATGGGCAAAAAATGGTTAAAAAAATTAACGAAACGCAGTATAATCGCAAATAAGCCGTGTTTCGTATTGTTTTCAAGGCCCGCTCGACTCGCAGCGCCCTTTGGACTCGCAACGTCCTGCCAATTGCCGAGCGAGGGTTCGCTGAAAGCCCTCCTCCCACCCCTCCATCGGATCAGATCGGAATATTTAGTTTCCGTAGTTCCATTGTAGTAAGGTCATGTTTCGTATGGTTTACTAGTATTCGATGCTGAATCGAATGGGATGGGGGAGCAGTAATACTAGGTCAAGCTGTTCATGAGAATAATAAACCATTGTGTAATAATTTGCAGGGGTTTCTTGGTGTAATGGATATAGATTCGATCAAATCCGAGAAAATTTTCTCCACTCACGAAATTGATGGAGTACCTTTGAAATTCCAGGTAGATACAGGAAGTCTGGTATCTATTATTGGGCGGGACATTTTCAACTCTCATTTTTCCTCCAAAAACATCGAATCCTCAGGTTTGAAGTTTCGTTCACATACGGGTGATGATATTCCTTTATTAGGCTACACCTCTGCCGTTATGGATGGAAACGAATCGGCGAGACTCTACATTGCTAATGAGAACAGGGCCAATCTTTTTGGTTTGGATTGGGTGAAGATCTTGGTGTTGGATTTGTCTAAGCTTTTATATTTCCCGGTAAATACTTGAAACGATTCAGATTCATATTCTGCCAGGAAAGTACAAGTTACACAGAGTGTCTCTGACCTTCTTCTAAAATACAGTGCAATTACTCAACCGGGAGTGGGAAAGGTCAAGGGTGTTTTGGCTGGGATTAGGGTGAGACCAAATGCTGTTCCAGTGTACAGGCGCCACAAGAATGTACCCTACTCATTAATTCCCAAAATTGAGGCTGAATTAAACCGTTTGGAGGAATCTGGTATTATTAGTAAAGAGTTGACCACTCTGACTTTGCTACACCAGTGGTCCCAGTTATTAAAGGTGATGGGTCAGTGAGGATCTGCGGGGACTATAACGTTACCCTCAATCCCCAACTTTTGCCTGAAAATACCCTATATCAAGTATGGAGTCGATTTTTGCAAATATTGGTCAATCTTCAGTATATTCAAAGCTCGATATAAGTCAAGCTATCAACCACATTGAGGTCCGCCCAGAGGATCGTCATTTCCTCACCATTAATACAATCAAGGGCTTGTACGTAAATAATCGACTCCCATTTGAGATCACCCCGGCTCCCCACATTTGGCTGGCAACGATTGAGAATATTTTCAAAACACACCAATGAATAATTACACTGTTCTGGGTTTATAAGCACATCAAGATAAGATATAGGTACATTTAATGCCATCTACTGATTAATAGGTTTCAATTGACGGCTGAGGTTCAACTCCTGTAATCCTTATAGTCCTTCTTTCGATTCTTGGTTTAACCGGCTTTGCAGGTTTACGTTGACTGAACTTCCTCGAGAAATCTTTAATATTTTCAATAGGTTGCCCGTAAAGCTTGTTATACGCAGTAGACAAGTACTGGTACAAAAAAGGCTCATCAAAAAAGCCTTGAAAGTTGTCGATACCGCATCGCGAAACAGCCGAATCTTTCTGCTCTTTGAAGGTTCTCCTTTGGCTTTTGTATATTTCGCTGAGTATCGTGCAGGTTGGCAGAGAGTACTGGTTCATTTCGAAGGCGTGTTTTTCGATCGGAGGCGCCGTTTTTCGGCGTTTGACGTCAACGGGAGTGTTGAGCAGCTCTCTAAGTTTGTCGTCTCTTTTCTTCGTTTTTAACGCCTGAACCGGCCATTTTTGAGTGGAACTCGTCGTCGTTATCGACTGGATCCAAAAGTAAGATTTATGAGGGTAGTCCAGGAGTGGCGACTTGATGGTAGCGGTTTTCACTGTCAATCGAGCTCCTCGAACTTCTAAAACCTGCGATTTGAAACTCGAATTAGTCCGAAAGAACGGTTAAATACTGTAAATTTCTACGTGCAAACTTTCAACTAGACATAAATATTAGTAACACTACATAAACTTATAAAATCCCTGTACTTAAAATCAGCCCTTTACTATTTATTTGTGCGTTTTGCAAAGCCAAAGTTCCGCGCGCCATTTCTTTATGTGATCAGCGATTGAAAATTGAAAATTGTGCTACTCCAAAATCCATTGTCTTCGGATGTGTTTCACTGAACTGCCTATTTACGTTCAGCCACTCGAAGGACAAAAAACGTTGGGTTTTCTTCAGATCTTTTGAAGCCTACCAAGTCCGAAAAACCTCATTGCCGCGTGTGGTCCGCATGTTAGTTTTATTTTTTCATTATTCATTGTAGACGCGAAAATAAGGTTACGGGTGATCTCCATCGAAGGAAGGTTGTCGGGGGGGGGGGGGGGGGGAGGGCAAAAAGGAACCAAAAACTAGGGTTTTTTGCATTTGTCTCTAAAACGGCTCTAACGATTTTGATTAAACTTTCCAATTATCTTCTACTAGTTAATACCTAACTTGTCTTCTGCACAAATATCTCCATGAAAATTCTGTGAACGGAGATATAGGTCTATGAAGCAAAAATAGGGTTTTTTGCAAAACGGCTTCAACGATTATCACCAAACTCACAGAATGTTTTTAAATAAATGATACCTATATGTTGTTCTCAATAAATGTTCCTCTGACAGTCCATTGAGCGGAGATGAAAATCAAAATGTGTCGAGAATGACGTTTTTTGAACATTTTTGTGGTTTCCCGAGTAACTGCGCCACTGGATTTTATTAATCTTATGGAGTGTCTTGTAGCAACCCATACCCACAATTCGTTCTTCGTAATTATATCTGTATCGATCCGTCAAACGGATATGTAAGCCATGATAGCGATTTGTCGAATATTAATTTATCGGTTTTCCAATTTTTTGTCTCAAAAACGACTACAACGACTTCTACCATACTCACGGAATAGTCTTAACTAGCGTATAAATATTCGTGAAGAAGTGCGTTGAACGAAGATATGGCGCCCGTATATTTTAACCTGAGTTCTGATGTACTTTGTAAGAAGCCAATGGAAAACACTTTTCAAAACTGCTAGTTGATCATATAATTTGCTAACATTAGGCAACTTTTCACCAAATAACTAAGGAAGATCTCAGGAGGGAGAGAAATAGAAATATCGTAAATACGAAAAGAACGTAAAACGTTAGAGATTTTTTAAAAAGGTTGAAATTTCTCGTCCACGTAACTGCTTACTTTCATTCATTCATATTTATTCGAAACAATACGGCTCAGAGCCCAATAAGTATTTAAAATATCTGGTGCGTTGCAACACACAACTTTCCTTAGCTCTACGTCAATTAATTGTGTAAATGGCTAATTCTATTTAATCAATTAATTTATCAGGTAATTTGAACTTTGTTAAACAACACGTTACAGCAGCAGGAAGCTGTAGCGCCTACAGTTATGGAATTTATTGTGATGCTCGTACTCATTTCAGGACCATTATTGAGCAATTGGTACACAGAAAATTCATGAGGCTGTAAACACGGATTTTTTGAATGACGGTAGTAATCACTTTTGCAGAGTTATTGGGTAAATAGTTTAGAACTGGTGGTAAGCGAAACGGCGGTAGTTGAAATTCCGGAATTTCTGGAGTGAGCCCCATGTACCTCATGAGCGTTTTTAAACACTCACCATATAGGTATTGGATTGGACTACAGTACCCATTTTCTTCAACATTCGACTAATATTCCAGCGGAGTTTAAAAGGAAAAAACCACGGCAAAAACGCTTTTCGTCGAAAATTTTGATAATTTATTGTGCTGCTCTCGTCATTTTCCCACAAATGGGAATTTTATGGTATAATTATCTTATTAAGAGCTACCAATATTAAAAATTTAATCAAAATCGTTTGAGCCGTTTTTGAGAAAAAAAATATTTGGTGTTTTGATCACTATGATAACTATAGTTAACTTTCGATGGATTTTGTTCATACCCTTATTTTGGCGTCTCATGGTAACCTGCGGGCGAGATATCAAGTTTGAGCTGATTTGGGACGGTGGTTTACTCTAAAAATCGTTCACAGACACACATACACACAGACCATTTTCCCAAATAGTGTTTTTCGGACTCAGGAGGGTCTGAAACGTAAAGATCTGAAGAAAACTCAAATTTTTTTGTCAGCCGATTACATAACTTTCCTTTCTACTTCGTAGAGCCAAGGAAAATAAAAAACAAATGGAAGTTGAATGGCTTAACTAACTAACACTAACACTGAAACTAAGCAGCATTCCAATGTCTTATTCACACTCATCACCACCGGAAACACTTCTTCAACAATGGAACTGAAGAGTTGAATAGATCAAAGCGTAACACGCGCTGAAGCGAAGCAAGTAGGGCCCACAGGGACATAGAAAGACTGGCGCACTTTGAATGAGAATGTCCACCCGAAACAGCAGGTCTGCCGACCAACAAACTTTTGTAGGAAAATGGCATCCTGCGCTCCTCCAGCACGCAAACCACTCTGGTCCGTCCTGCATGGAAGTCCTCCCACGCAACGCCCATTCGCAAGTCAACAAAATCGCAGAAACTTCTGTTAGACTCGCCCAATGTCCTCCTTGGCATTACTTTAGTAAAGGGGGACCACACGGCTGGAGAAACTCAAGAGTGGGGCAGACGAACTACACATATGAGGTAGTCAACGCAGAGCTGCTAGTGAAACCCCATTAATTCCTACTAATGAAACCGAGTTCGCAGAGCCCAACCACAAACTCAGACACAAATG
Source organism: Pachypeltis micranthus (assembly GCA_020466155.1). Lineage (NCBI taxonomy): Eukaryota > Metazoa > Arthropoda > Insecta > Hemiptera > Miridae > Pachypeltis > Pachypeltis micranthus. The sequence goes on along the minus strand of CM035770.1, from coordinate 63,944,322 downwards.
TGCCCAACAGCGGCATCCTACTCAGCGCTCCCAAAAACATGGGAATAGTGCCCTTAATCTCAGCTTATACGTTTTCCGCACTTGACCCAAGGACCGGGAAATTTCCGAAAAAGCGGTAAACCCTGACGTGTACAGGTAAAACTGTCAGTGGCATCGTATTTGGCGCTCCAACAAACAGGAAGGGGGCTATGCAGTTTGTCGGATTCAGACCAAAACATTTTTTTGTGTGCTTGATAGGGTATTGATAGGAACGGTTTAGTGAGAATGCACCTCCAATGGGGGGCGTTTAATTGCATTATTGTGAACAGTTACTGCTTTAATGTGGAGCAGTTTTAGAGATGACAAAGAATGCGGGCTAATGGATTTAAAACGTACCGGCGTTTGAAGGGTTTCTCGATCTTTCGGGGGCTTGCCAGCCATTTATCGCGTGTCTGTCAGCTCCTCTCGTTTCGACTTTTCTTCGCCGACTGAAGGTGAAGAGCGCTCGTTGGGAGACTGACATCAGGACGACGCTGCAGCTGCCGACCGATTTCCCTTTCCGGAATATTATTGATTAACCAGTATCATCGGAAGTAGCTCAAGGTTTGCGAACGTAGTTCGAGTGAATTGCGGGGAGACTTTGCCAACTTTTGATTGACGGCTGAGGCGCCTCCCTTCGTCAATTCGAAGACTGCCGTCAGCTCAAAATTCCTACCAGTCCTACACGTCGCAAGAGCTTGTAATAGAAATTGAGTTTCTGCGTTTGCGCACGTTTCCGTGCAAATTTTGTGTAAAACTAAAAACTAGAAAAGCGAATTTTCGAAGGAAAAAATGTTACTCGACGAATTATACATTTATAAATACGTGCACAACGGTGATTTATGCTGATGCTACCCTTCGCCATTTCATGACTTTAATGGTACGCTATATAAACGGGCAATGTGCCAACGTTCAATGAGCTTCTGCGAAAAATGCCACGGGAAGAAAACATATTTACTGATTAACTGATCCATCAAAGCAGAGCCATTTTCGACAAAAAAAAGTTTAATCTCAACTTCTCTCATGTTGTAGCGTGCATTTAAATTTTGCAGAAGATTGCGTTACAAAAATAGCTATAGATGACAGTTTTTAATGGACACTCCAACAGTTTGATCAATATTGGTTTGGAATGTGGGTGAAACTTTCAGTGGGAGTGTCTATTCGGCGAACGTCTCAGAATCGCAGACAGTAACGTTCGAACAAATTATTCAGTAGGTATAATATCATCAGGGTATCAAAACAATTTCAAATGTCACAATTGTGCCGGCAAATTTGAGAAATTTATGATAGAGCGCTTCAATTATTTACAAGGCTAGAAAGGGAAGGTATAATTTTGAAGCCGCTTTGGATCTTCGGTTGAGCTTGATTTCGAAATGGTGTGTGCACAAATTTTGGCATCTAAAATAAAATTCGAAAAACGCACAACTTTCAACTTTCCTTAGCCCCTCGCGATTCTGCAATTTTCACTCAATTCACCTAACGCAATGAAATGATTCGGAATAATCAACTGACATGAGAAACAAAACGCTCTCTCGTTGAGATACATATACATATTTGAGATACGTATTAGCAGCCACTTGCCCGAATTAAGGAACCACTTTCCCTGTCTCATTTTCTGCCTCTTCTTAAGACATGCAGGAACTACGACGTACTCTGCAGGAACATTATTATTTTCATAATTCAAGGGAAGGGGTTCCGAAGGTGGGAGCGCTTTAAATTCTGGAATTAATTGAGTTGCTCCAACTCACGCCGTGACCGTTATTGAGCAACGTGCGCAGAGGATGTTTATGAGACTCTCGACACCATTTATTTGAGAAGGATCGTGGGTACCTTTTTGGAATTAACGCGTAAGAACTGTGAAAAATGGTAGTAAAACGGTTGAGGTTGTAATTCATTAATTTCTGTGATTGCTTTCGATTTTCTCGCGGGAGTTACTAAACTTGCGTCATATTACTGAAGTTGTTTATCGGACTGCCACCCCAATTTTTCGGAGAACTCTACAATCAATTCAGCCATATGTCTAAGGAAAAAATACGCAAAAATAGATTTCCTTCCCCGCTACTCTCGTCAGTTTCTTGTGAAAATTGCAAGTGAACTTCAGTTTCCCAATTCTTGAGCATTCTCTCTTTCATTCTCAACCAAACCGCTCAGGGTCGCCTCGAAATATGGTAGCGCTTCCGTAAAAATATTCTAATCCACAGCTTGACGTGATGGAGTAATTGTTCTGTTGGTCGAGATGGCATTTGTGGCGTCAAAACTCGCTAAACACGCAAGCAAAGGACTGTGGGGACATCCAGGACGGTGGCTGGACATTTGGGTATTACAGAAGTTATAAAAGAAGCTCTATTTATCAGAAAGCTGTTCGAAACTCTTGGGTTTCCGATTGAGGGAGCGCTGATAATTAAGAATGACAACCAAGGAGCTCTAAAACTTGTCAAAGATCGTATCCTCTACAATCGAACGAGATCGACGTCGAGATTCGTCGAGCATATATCTTCTAAGCTATCAACTGCGAGTTGGTGAAGGTTGAATGCATGTCCTCGTTCGATTATATGACGAAATCGACTCCAAAAGAGAAATTCCTAAACTAAACGTCCACTTGAAGGGGCGTGTGAGAACTTCAAATGGACTCTAGCTGTACCAACTCATGTTTCTTCGTTGCTGAAGTTTATTTATGTACTGTTTCCATGCGAGGTTCAAGAATATATTATTCCGTAATCAATTCGGACACACGTTAACTCAACTCTCAGCACTATTAGTATTCGCGCTGGCCGAATCGTTCCTCTAGTGTAGTTTTTAGAGGAATTTAAATCCGGACGCTGAATTTTTAAGTTAAAAAATAAAATAAAATAACATCAAGAAAGTGCACTTACGGTTCGAAGCTGTAGACGATCTTCCCGGCTGGGAGACGAAGGGGGGTGACAACGGTGAAGACAGTTGAATTTGCCAACGTAAAATAAAATAAACCACTTTAAGCACAAACTAAATTTTACTATATTTAAAATGAATCAATAAGGGAAAATAAAATAATCAAAAGCGGGGAGACGAAAACGGGCGAACGAGCGCTCGACGACAGATTGTGCCACTTTCCAACTAATTTCATATTATTATTTCGCCGAAACAATTAGTTTTCAACATTTTTCATAAATGAGCATTAATGTCAATATTGTGTTGTGTGAAAATGTCCCTACTAAACGTTTAATCAAAATCATCGGAGGCGTTTTTCAGAAAAAAAAGTGCGTGTTTTGATCACTATGATAATTTTAGTTAGTTTCGGGCCGATTACGCTAATACCAATATTTTGGCGTCCCGTAGTGATCTGCGGGCTAAATGGCTATATGGTTCTGACGTTTTCTTTCAATCGCGTTGACAGACAGTCTTGCTGAGACGAAGATTCTTCTTAGTGAAACCAAGACGGTCCACAACGTGAATAGCATTTTCACGTAAAATTGGAGGTTTTCCATTTCAAGTTAGAGGTTGATGGAAATGGTTCGTTTCACATTAGTTTTAAACGCCGCAACGCTAGCCCGCGATTCTGAAAATACCTACTCCATGCAACACAACATGACGAAGACATTCCATCCGTCCCTTCCAAATGCCATTCTTTTGAAGGTGCCTGTCGATTCGCCTCATTCTAAAGTCTCTAATTGCCGCCGTTAGTTACGACTTTCTTTATTTTTGTAACATGAGTTCGGTCGACGAAGGAATGAGACCGCGTTTCGTTCGCCGATCAAACCATGCGGTAAGAAGTAGTGAGAGTGACGAAGAGCTAAAAATGAGGGGATTTCTTCCACTACCCGACGACGTCGAGGACAATACGGTAGGTACACCATAGAACAAAGAAAGATGTTTCTTAGAATGTACGAAGGACATACTACTAAACATGCTGCTTCTGTAATCGGCATCAAAGAGCGGCTTACATGTTGTTGAAAAAGTATAAGTTAAACGAAAATGAGCTTGTTTGGCGAAGCAAAGGAAGAAAACGGCGTGAAAAGCTTACCACCGAGGTTTTGGAAGCAATTGAGGCTGCAGTGGAAGAAAATCCTGACAGGACTGTGAAGGAGGTAAAACGTGTTCTTTTCGATAAAAACATTGACTTGGCCGTGAGTACCGTTGATAAAGATTTGCGTCTTTTGAAAATAACCTTGAAATTAGCTAACAAAGAGCTGGATCGGAGAAGAAAAATTTACGCAGCGGAATTCAGAACATGGACGCCAGAAAACCGTGAAAATATGATATACATTGGCGAATCTGGTTCTAATTTGCACCTTCGAAGAAGTCCTGCGAGATCCAGGAGGAATACACGTGCTGTTCCCACAGTACCCACGGTAAGAGGAAGAAACGTTTCCCTCGTTCTTGCCGTAAACACTCGAGTTGTTGTTCATTATAAGATAATATTACGAGGCAACTGCTATGGAGAGACGTTTAAGGAATTTATCGCAGAGCTGCACGAAAAAGCGGCGAACCCAACTATCACGTACCTGATAATGGATAACTCAGCGATTGACCGAGCTGGACAAGTTACCAGTAAGATGATCGAATTCTGAACGTGAAATATCTGCCCCCCCCCCCCCTACTCACCCAACTTGAATCCAGTGAAGCACTGCTTTTTAGAAATCAAGTTGTCAGCAAGACAAATTCTCAGTGAGCCCCAAACAAACCACGACCTGTGTGACTCGATAACCCGAGGCTTTGCAACTGTCACCACATCGGACTGCACAAATTATGTTATGAGAATGATGATAGCCCTGATAGCCGCTGCTGAAGAGAGACACTTACGTTGAAAAATGTGTTCAATCTTTTCCGTTCATTATGTTCATTCTTACTTGTTGAATGTTACGTTTCACTCGCTAATTTGTTGTTATTGCTTTCCTAGAATTAAATAATGTATTTCTGTCATCCACCAAATTGATGTGTAAAACCTCCAATTTGACGTGAAAATGCTATATTAGCCGTGAAACCGTAGACGTGAGTAGCTACGGGAAATTGAATTAATCAGCTCAAACTCGAGGCTCCTGGATCAGAGCCACTTTCTAACCGGCTATTTGTATTGCACCAAAGAAGCCAATGATGTGGAGTACGGGAAATTAAACGACCTCTGAAGTCAGCTTGGGCAATTTCAAACGCTTTGACACTGTTCGATGTTCATGATTGTTGTGTTTGTGACACATTTCAAATTAATTTCTCTTTCTACTCCCATTGCCGTCCCTTTTTGGCGCTCGTTGTTCATTCATTTATGCTGTAACACGTCGATCCAAGTATTCTCACAAATTATTCTTGGTCGATTTCAGATCCTCCCGAACGACCCACGAGCTCGACGAATGTTCATTGAAAGTGGCTGCTTGGCAAGAATACAAGCTATTCAAGCTGAACCCGGTTCTTCTCTCATGGAACTCATAAATATCGTCAACCACTGTTTCCCCGAAGAAATCATCAGGTGGTGTATAGTACAATATCTGATGCTTAGTAGCACAAAACTTTCCACAATGTGCGGGCGCTGTATCTTCGTTCAACGCATCAATGTACCGTCAGATGACAATGCACCATCAACCTGTTTGTTGACCACATCATTACGTTTGGCCCGACCATCATGAGTATGCGAACACGCCTGCACCACATGATTCAGTGACTCAAACTGGTGACCACAAGCATGACAGCGAGCATCCACAGCGTTACGATCTTGCTCTCTGGTACACCTCATCGCTGTTGGCAGTGGCGTCACACGAATGGCGTGAAGGTGCTGGTAATCCCTCTCATGAATGCCCACTTCAGCCATGCTGAAAATTAGAGGGAGTTGGGACACTGCCTGAGTTCCCATCCATCAACTGAACCAAGCAGTGGAGCCGCAAACTCCGAAGGCTTACTGGGCTTGGGGGCAGATGGATTCCACATGGCACGCCGCCACAGCTAATCCAGAACGAACCCAAGACCAGCCACAGTGCGTGCGACATCCGAGCCAGATGCCTGCAAAACAAGCAGGTGGCGCAAGAATGGAACAGTAGTAGAGAATGATGAAACATTGAGTTCCCCTCGTCGAACCAGAGCGGGAATGTGCACACATGGTAGGCCTAGCCAAGCACACACAGCGGAGTGCACCATTCAATCTAGGTTACGGATGGTCACCCTCCCATACCAGCCTGTAGGTCAGCCTCGGGAACAAGTACGACTAAAGAAGGCACAGTTTTTGCTGTGGTTTCAGTGAAGCCTTGGCAACTTTCCAAATATAATCAGCGAGGTCCGCGCAGCTTCCAGTCGAGGAGGTTGCACCGAGAAACTCGATCCCAAGCCCGTTACATCTCGAGGACACCTATAGCCAGGACACAGGATTCACCGATGACGAAACCCGCATTCACGACCTTCACGCTGTATAGGACCGCTCCAAGGCCTTCTCAGGATTCACTCCCAATCCACACGTGTCTAGCTGCCTTACAAACTTGTCAAGGGCAACCTGCAAGCCCTGCTTGGTTCCTGCTAGGAGGACGACATCATCCGTGAAGGCTAACGCAAACCCACACACCTGGCTCGAGACCAAACCCTACTTTTTGAGGCACCTTACCCAGCCCAGTGTCAATCTCAATGTTGAAGAGTATAAGAGCGAGAGGGGTCCCCTACTGCCACATCCCACAGGCATCTCTCTTCCAATCTGCAAGGCTGTCACACCCCCGCAGTGCAGAGAGCTCGCATAATCGATGAGTCGATCAGGAGCCTCCACACTGCAGCCAAGGCCTGGTGGCTGTGTCAAAAGCCTTAGACACGTTCAGGGCAACCATATGTAATTGCTGAACTGTGGACACACGCACAGAAATTGGGTTTTTGGCAGTAGACCTCAAAATTCGAAGAACTGAAAAAAAAATTCAATTGCCCTTTGGGCAGCGGAAAATAAAAATCTGGTGCAACGCCTCACACAACTTTTCCCAGCCCCATGAGCGATTTTTATCACTCTACTAACTGATAAAATCAACGTTTCACTCGGAAATACGAAGAAACTGGTGGGGCTTAAGGTGCCGAAATTTATCGAGTTGCCCCTAGTTATGTCACCACCTTCATTGCGTCAGTGAGCCTTAAAATTCGACATCACGGCGGGGTTAAGCAGCGCACATCCAAAATTTAGTCAAAGTCTCAGTAAGACTCATATCGGGATAGGTGGTGAGGGGAGGGGGGAGATCCGAGTTTATATGATAACTGTTGAGAACAATGAAAAGGAGGTGGTCACTCTTTTTCGCTTTAGTATCAAGTGGACTGTAATAAATGAAGAAAAAAAACCATAGGAAAAATGTCCCCCAAATATTGTGCTGTGTGTGCTCTCAGAAGCCCCAATCCGAAAACCAATCACACTCACACAACAAATCACCCTCAGTAAATATACTAGTGTTCTTGTACAGCATTATACTTAGTGTTCCCGCAGTTCTCAGTCTTGGAAGCAACGTAATTTCAAATGAAATGCGTGTTGAGAATGATGGAACGCTTTCAAAAAATCCAATGAAAAATTAGGTATCGTCTTGAATAAAGCACCTGCATTTCGTCACTTTTGAGATACTTGATTTTCCATTAGATTCGGGAACGTTTAGGACATTTTTTCGAAAATGCGAATAAATTGTTGTGATTTTAGCAATTTTGTTGTAGTTAACCTGAAAATTTTGAAAACTTTCGATGTGCGATCTATCAAAACTTGAAGCTCTCGAAACTAAAATTTCCGCCAGATGAGATTTTTTTGTTGAAAATACGATTTATAGGGGTAACAAAAAATATGAATTAAGCGAGTGGGAAAACTAAGAAGTCTGCTCAGGTAGGTTTGAGAGTTATCGAGGTCATTGAATGCTCTGATGCCTTCACCCCTCATATATTTCTCACCTAAAAACGTGAAAGAGGCCATCAAACAATCCTCGGGTCGGAAGGCTCCCGGTACTGATCTAATTGTCCAACCATTACTCGCTAAAGCACCAAGACGATTACTCACTCATCTGGCGAATCTTTTCACCTCAGCCGCACGACTGGGTTATTTCCCGAAAAAGTGGAAACACGCTTCACTGTGTACGATTTCTAAATAAGCCAGATAATGATCCTTCTTCCTACCGTTCCATCAGCTTTCTGTCAATCCTCTCCAAACTATTAGAGCGCCTGGTACTGCCAACCCTCCTCCTGTATACGTCTCATATTATCCCAAACGAGCATTTTGGTTTCAGAAAGGTACACTCCTGTTCTCTTCAGCTGCAACGCTTCACTATGTACGTCAAAAATGCCTATCACAGAAAAGAGGCTTGTCAGCCACACTTGCTCAACAATCTTTACTCACTCCTGGCCTCTTATTTGTCTGGACGTACATTTGTCGTAATAGTGCAAGGGGAGTCATCAACAACGAGGATCATTCGAGCTGGAGTCCCCCAGGGCAGCGTATGGGCCCCATATCTTTACTCTATCTACTGCTACGACTTACCACTACCCTCCCATCCTCATTTCTCAGCACTATACGCTGATGACTTACTTTACGATGTCCGGGCGCCAGACCTGGAGGCCGCAACGGACATGCTGCAGACGGTTATGTCGGAATTTGGACAATGATGCAATAAGTGGCGGATAAAAAATAATCCATCCAAATCATGTTCTGTTACCTACACCTATATTAGACAGAGACACGACCCACTATTACATTACCAGACACATATCAGATCTGTTTCTTTATTTCATGACTGTACCTAAACCCTCGACGAGGGTTATATCAGTCATAGAAGTTGCGGTTTCGCTAATATGCAAGAGGCCGGCCCCTGCAGCATCCACCGAACTCAGACCTGTGGAGGTACGGCAGGTATGTGGTCGTTAGCCAGTCTCACCGTAGAGAGCTGTTGCCCGTGTGTTACCGCCGAGGTGACCACCTGAGGAATCCTGTACCATCTGGGAGTAGTTCTTAATCTGGTTCCCTACCTGATCTTACTGTTTACTTGGGTGGCAAGTTTCAAAAGGACTGATCAACTATAACCACGTTTCTTAGCCATTACCTTCTTTGCGAACTTTGCAAAATGGTTATAGGCTTCGCTTTGTAGCAGTCAAAGCTGCTGGTTCGTTGCCCTCTCAACATCCGTCGCTCACTGTTGTAGAAACTGGCAGTGGAGCAGCACATGGTTTCTTGTTTCCTCCGCACTGGAGGCACAAGACGTGCATAATGGAGAGTCTTTCAGAGAAAGAAGTGGAGCCGCGCATTGAAGTCACCATGTCCCGTGAGGAACTGGCTCGTCCAGTGGTCTGGCTCAACCCATTTTCTAGAAAGACGTTCACGGATGTTGGGGAAGAACTCATACGTATCACGTCCCTTTGACGAGGATTCCCATCTCGCTTGCCATTTCTCTAGAGCCCATTCATCGATGGCGGCAAGTTTCTGTTCTGTGGTGAGATCCGCACGAGTTCAGCCCAAAGCGGGGAAGCTCGTTTCACTCTCCACTTGTCAATCATGCACTCCAACAGCCAAATCAACTGGTAACTGACCAGTGATCACCTGGAGTGCTTCCGTTGATACAGTCTTATAGGCCTTGGTGATCCACAGGAGCGCAGCTATCTGGGATTGGGTCTCTCTTTTGATTGACTGTTAGTTTGCTACCCCAGACAATGGTGCAGTAGCCAATCACGCCTAGAAATATGACCTCATACATGAGGATAGTGTCATTGTAACACACACCCCAAGTGGCCTTAGTAATGGCACGCGGTGAGGCAAACCTTGCAATGGTAGTGCCTCTACGGGACTGGAGGTGTTGGTTGAAGCCCCTCCTTTCACCTATATTCACTCCTAAATACTTGACGTGCTTTTCAAGAAGGAGCCTGTGGCCGCCAGAGCGTATTGTGGGTGGATTATTCACTTTTCCTTTCAAGAGGATTAGCTGAGTTTTTCCTCAGCCACCTGCATCTTGACATGCTCGCACCATTGGTTGACAGTGCGGAGCACGTGGTGGGTTTTTTTCTTCAATTTGGCGGACTGACTCTGCAAAGATCAGCACAGTCAAGTCATCCACATAGGCGTACGGCTCGCAGTCAGTCTCCATGAGTTTCCTGGAGAAGACCTTCGAAGAAGGCATTCCAGAGTGCTGGTCCTAGGACCGAGCCTGTGGGCACCTTCTCAATCTTTCTCCGGACGGAGACATGCCTACTTTCGATCGTAGCAGTTCTGTCTGTCAGGTAACTTCTGACGAGCGAGTACAGGTTGCTGCGGGGATTCCCCACCTTTGAGTTCATTAAGGAGCGCGCCACCAAAGGTTGTCAAACGCCCTCTGATGTCAATCAGAACTGCTAATACGACGTACTTAGCCGGTGCCAGCAGAAACACGCCGGATCTCGACAATGACATCCTGCGTGGACCTTCCTTGGTACACCCGTGATTGCCTGCCTGTGAGGTTGCGGCCAAAGACTCCTTCGAGGGACTGCACATCAAGATTTCTAGTGTTTTGCCTAATATGGAAAGAAGGCTGAGTGGTCTCCATGATCGCGGTCTGACTGATTGCGGTCGCCTCCCTTTGAAGAGTGACAACGCCGCGCAGTCTTCCACTGAGTGGGGAACTGTCCGACCTGCAGACAGTCATTAAATAAATTAAGGAGGCCGCTGGAGATCGTCCGCTCAGCCTTCCTTAGCATATTGCTTTCTATTTTATCTGGCCCAGGAGATTTGTTGGGCTTTAAGGTCGCCCTGCCAAGGTCGCCTGTTGTCCACAATGGGATGTCGGGCTCGTTTGGAGGGTCCATGATTAGCTCCCTTGCTGCCCTCTGGGCTTCAGTGTCTCGAGCTACTTGGTCATCTGGGAACGCCTTCTCAAGGAGGGTTTCCAGTGAACGTTCGATGCTGCAGGCCCAGCCTGACTCATTTTGCATCGCGGCTAAGACCTGCTCTACATTTGCTTTACCTATGGAGGACTTGTAGTGTCTGGCCTCAGGGGTTCTCAGAGCTCTCCGCTTCCACAAAATTTCGCCAGCCTTGCCGTTTGCTCTGTTTGATGGCGCGTGGAAGGCCTTCTTCTCTTGGATGAAGGCAGTTCGGAGTGTTGCTCTGGCATCAGGATCACGAGTGTTGTGGTACATCCTTCTAGCTCTATTTGCACTTTGCTTGAGGGGATTTAGTTCCTCAGTCCACCATGGGACTTTGATCGCCCTGTGCTTCTGTTGGCCAGAGCTACAGAGAGCCCAGCAGAGTGCAGTGCTGTGGTAAATATGCCCACTTTGCTGCCCACCTCTTCAGGTGTGTATGCTTGCGCTTATTAGGTCGGTGTCCATGCGCACGCAGTTCACCTTCCAGTACCCTACAGAATTGTGGCCAATCAGCATTTTTTGTAGCGGAATCGCTTTTCACGCGTGTCTTTGCAGAGGATGTTGTCATCCGTAATGGCAAAGTCAATAACCATGTGGTCGCCTCTCGTTGCACCTGGTACGACTCGCCAACCCTGCAATTTGAGTAGCAGGGTGTGAGACACGGCTGTGACATCTATACACGACCTTCCTCCCGGACCATCATAGGTCGCCTCAGTCATGGGGTCGTTGACAACAATCAAGTTGTACCTGGTGAGCAGCTCTATATACGCCTCGCCCGCCCCATCCAGGGTTGGGGATCCCACAATGGTGATCTGGCATTTGCATCGGCACAGACTATGCAGGGTCGTCCTGATAGGCCTGCTAGAGCCCGCCGAGTGGTTCAAGGCTGTTGGCAACTGGTGCGCCAAATTGCCTGTAAATGATATTACAACCAGCTCAAAGCCACCGCTCGGATGAGCACAGCTGCCAAGTGCTGGCTGTTCAGGTGAGTGAGTGCGAGCATGTCAATGGACGGGTCGATGCAGGCCACTGCTGCCTTGGCTCCTGTTCTTGCTCCAGCCACCACTGCGTGCCTGCGATCCCAGACCAAGAGTTTTGGATCCCATGTATGGTTCCTGCATGGCGAGAACACTGCAGCGTTTCTTGAGTGCATTTTGCAGCAACTCAGCCATAACTGGGCAATTCTTATTGGTGTTGTGCTGAAGGATTCGAACTGCTTTTGACCTATTCATAATCCACTCGTGACTCCTGGAGGGCAATCGCTCGCTGGACGAATGGTACAGCGTATGCGTCTCGCAGAGTGTGCGACCTGTTGGATTTTATGCTCGACGCAATTGGCACACTTGAGGGAGCATCACGCTTGCATTCCTTACTCAGATGTGGCAAGGCGCGCACCAGGCGCACACAACAGGTCTTGTACAGGCCACTGCCAGGTGGCCATAGCGCTGGCATTTGTAGCACTGAGTGGGGGCTTGGTACTTTCGTATGCGCACCGCTGCCAGGCTATTTGAGGTGCCTTGCCCCCTCTAGTTTTTTGTATAGGCTGGGGGATACCTCAATCACCCAATCCTTCTGTCTGCCACGCTTTTTGGTGAAGAGAGGCCTGACGTCCCTGCGGCTGCAAGCCTAACGCAGGGTTGTGCTCAACAACTTGTTGGGCCAAGTCCTCTTTTTGAAGGTCGGTCCAAGCACGTCGCACAGCAGCAGGCGTGGGAAACGACCCAGGGGGCTGACGCTTGAGCTTCAACTCCTTTTTTGTGGAAATGTGGCTCGTGAGCGCCTTGGCCATTTCTGGCGTTTCCGTCACAATGACGGCGCCACCTCCTACTGCGATGCGGATGTTCAGCACTGACACTTAGGAGCTTGGAGGTCCGTAGCAGGGACACCCCGCATAAGCGCTTCCCATTGCGTCAGGGTTGGAGGGACCAGCCTCTCCTTCCTCACATGTCCGCCTAACCACTACCACGTTTTGTCGGGTTTTTAGGGGGAGTTTGGGCAAGCTGTGGAGGCTTTTTATTTTTGCTTTTATTTTTATTTTGCTCTTGTTATTGGGCGGAGGCGTAGCGGGCGCTGCCCTCGGCCTGCTTAGCTGGGGCCTGTTTCTGCTTCCTCTGCGCTTCCTGGCCCTGGCAGGCTGCCATTCCGCCTCAGCTCCATGAGGGGGAGGAAGGCGCAGTAGCGGCTACTGCCGCATATGAGGGGCCTGGGGTACTACCCCTGGCTCGCTGTTGCTCCTCGAGTTTGGGGGCTGGTGGCACTGGCTGCTGGGCACCGTTGCCCTACGCAGTTTCTTCCTCACGACAGCCGCCAGTTTCCTCGCAGGGAGAGTGGCAGGGGGCGATGTCGTTGGGGGCATTAGCTTTATAGCCAGCTTCGAAATTTCAAGAGGCAACAGTTACGAGGTCCCGTGATAGGTCCTGTCGCGTTGGCCCCATCCTGCCAGCTGGCCGTGGATGATTTGGACGTATGCGCAAATTTGCTCCATGTCCGACAGTTTAGGGTCCACGCTGTGTCGTGTGCTTGTAGTAGCCGGGTTGCCCGGGCGACTAGGGGGAGAAGGGGGAGATGAACGCGGTTTGCCCGGTTCTTTCCGCCCTTGTTTGTTTGGACGACGAGTAGGTTGCTCATCGTCCTAAGAGGGAGGGGGCGAGCTTGGCGAGGCTGAGGAAGAGGCGCAGGTGGCGTTTTTATTACCTGCTGAAGTTTTAGTTGACTTTGTCATGTTTTTTACTTATTTGGGGGGTGATAAAAGAAGCGGACTGGTGTAGTGTATCCTTGTGAGTTCATTTGTTGTGTGTGTTCGTGGTATGAGCGAGAGGTGCTCGAGGCAGTGTCCTGGAAGCTCCTCAGGCATATTGATTCCCTAGCCCCTTTCGCTGGTCCGCTGAGGGTCAGCGGGAGGCCCCCACATGCGCCGCAGCTGCCAGTCCGGCCACCCACCGGGACTAAGACGCATGAGGGATTTTTCCGCTGCTGCTCAGAGTCAGCCCTCGGCCACTAGTGATGTGGTGAGCGGGACACACGCTATCAGCCGCCCCAGGAACGCTCAAACCTGGTTTTTCCCCCTCCTCATTCCGAAGGCCGCACCTATATAGGGGATCGCTCAGCAGGTGTTAGTGAGCTACTTCCAGGACTGTCTTTCGCTCATTATGAGTGTTTCAAGTGAGTGTGTTCTGCCACGCAAGCCGTTGCAGTGTATTTATTATCTGGAATATGTTGTGTATGTCAGTGTCGTGAGCTTTAAGCCCCTTTAAGGCCGGTTTTAACGACCACGCAGAGGATACGGCAGGAGAATTCTGTACCCCTTCCTGCGGGGACCTCATAGAGGTGAGGTTGTCTTTCAAGCTGGGCCCACCCGGCTGTCCCTTTTAGTCGGCTCATACGACACGCAGGGAATACGTCAGCGGAATTCTGGACCCCCGACTGCAGGGTGACCAGACACATATCATCCCCACCACGCAAACCTATAAATATTTGGGTGTCATATTGGATCGCCGTCTTACTTTCAACGCTCACATAACTCTCTTACTCAACCGCCTACGTAGCAGAACTAACCAGCTAAATTCCTCTTATCCGCCCTATCTGGACATATGCCCTAGAAATCTGGGGCACTTGTTCCCGCTCACAGTTCCGTCGCATTGAACAGCAGCAAAACAACACCTTGCAAAAAAGGACAGCTCACGCTCCACCTTTGGTACGCAACGAGACCCTTTACAATGATCTGCATATTGACCCACCCTACATATTCCTGCGTAAACACCTCACCAGCTTTGTCTCCCGCAACCTCGACCATCACAACCCTCTCGTCAACGAAGGGTTCCAACCCCCATCACGGCGTAGACTCACTCGCCCATCAACATCACCGATCCCACGAACAAAGAGTAAACCGCGTTGTTCGCGCGTCAAAGTTCCCGTCTCTATTGAGAGGGAGTTAACCCTGAGCGCGGTATTGAGGTTTGAGGGTGAAAACAATTAATTTTAAATGAACCCGACGGGACACGGAAAGCGGCGGAGAGGGAATCGGATTTGAAATTAGTTTGTAGTCTGTGGCAAATTATTACGAAAATGCACTCACCAAAGGAAGAGGAGGAGACGACGATCCCGGCCGGGAGTCCTGCTGCTGGTTCATGCGGTCAAGGGTCGTTCGTACAATAATAATTTGCCACCCGATAGAAAAAGGTATGCGGGAAACACTCAATATAAAAAAATAAATAAACTTATTAAAACGGAAGGACGTCACTAATTTGAATTTACTTCACTCTAAGAGGGCGGGAATCGAAAATAAAACGGGAGCTCGAGAAATTGTAATTCGCCCAAGACCCGCGAAGGGCTCTTTACCTTCACGGTCCACAGGGGGCAGCACCTCCTGGACCTAACTTTGGCCGAAACACGCGTATTGTGTTGAACTCACATTTATGTCGTATCCCCAGTGAAAGTTCTTAGGGTCTTAGTTAAGCGCAGTTATCGACAGATTACGCAATACAATGCCCAGTATGTGTCCAGCCACCATGTTTGGCTGTACATCTAAAGCGTTAATTTAAAGCGCATAATATATCCCATAGAGGAATATTACAAATGTAATAGTCTCTTTAAAAAAAAAAAACAATCGTAGCGAATTGGCGATAAATTTGGGCTTAGTTCTACGCTTTCTCTCAACAAAAACGTGTTCCCACGTGTATCTGGGGACCAGGGACGTTTACAACTCTTTCTTGCCCTCAATTGAAACAATTAAATTGTGCTTTTAAGTCGGTGTGTTGTCTGGACCCAACCAGCGCCTTATATTTCTCTCTGAGGTTGTGAGTACAAATTGGTCTGTGTCGTTTCGTAGAGTTCTCATTAAGCTCTAACGACTTACGTTTTTGTACCCAAATTGTGACACTATATTGATTCAACTTACGATGTCGGCAATGACTGTTAGTGTTAGAACGGTTGTGAGTTGTTGAATATTTTTGGTAAAAGGTTACTCGGAAAGTTTAGTGCGAGCGGTAGACGACGAAATGGGAGGGAAAATTGGAAGTAAAAAGGTATGGAGGGGGGATCATGGGAAAAGGAAACGGCTTGTTTGTGAACACAGAGGACGACTCGCTGGTCCAAAGTCACCAACCCAATCGACCTCCGAGAACAAACCCAGTTAACTATAGTTAATTATTGGCTATTTTGTTTCTTTACTACTCCTACAGGCCCTGTGGGGGAAAGGAAATCTGTTCTAATGGCAGGATTGAGCCGATAACTGAACAGTATTAATATATCAAGCGCTCCGTTCATTTCCCCCCTTGCTTTATGCGAATCTCAATCTCGTTATTTAATACGATTTAAACATTTCCCGTAATACGCGCGTAGTTGAATGTACTCTAGGAAAGCTAAGGCATCACGTAACATTTCTAATTTGCTCTTTGCGTACGTGAACGTTTTGTTGCATTTATATTTACGCGATTATTACGCGTTAAAGGTACTATTCTCCGGGATATCCTGAAACGTTCGTGGAAGCTGTGGAAAATTACAAACCTTCGCTTCCAGCGATGTTTTCTAAAGAGCACGATGACGCCGAAGATTCTGAAATATTCGACGCATTAAAGCCGCCATTGAAAAGTGAATATGAAATCTGTTGAGTGAATAAATGTTCTTAGTCCACTTTAACGGTCATTTAGTTGTAATGGGAAGTGCCTTGTCGAATATTAAGAACTTAGGAGTTAGAATATTGTCTGTGTCTGTTGTCCACGCTGTCTCTCCTTTGTTCAGCCCATCGCCCATCAACAGACTACGATAAGGTTTTGCCACGACCCTTTTTCCCACAAAGCTAAGGCCATTATGGAATATTTAAAGAGCTAAACAAAAACTAAATTACTTCCAAATTGTAACAGGGTTCGAATCTGGTAACAATAAACTTAATGTGTGGCAGCAAAACGTAAATATCTGAAGAGAACTCACAATATCTGGTGCGTTGCAACACCAGAGCTCATGGCGTTGTCTACTTACTCAATTCACTCATCGCTCAGTTCATTTGAACTTGGTCAAACAGTACTTCACATGCGCCAGGAAGCGGTAGCGCTCAAAGTTCCGGAATTTATTGTGCAGCTCGTACTCATTCCTATGATTGGAGACTATGGAAGGAAAGACTTAGGTCGGGTAATGGGAATCATCATGGGACACTACAAAATGAACACATGCGTATAATGGACAAGGACTACTGCCAGAGACTTCAAAAGGAGTAGTCTTTGGTACTTCTCCAAGGGTAAATATAAAAAAAGCCTATTACAGAAAATACCTGGCATTGTTGTGTTGGAGTTGAAAAAAACGCTGCAAATTATTACACAATGGTTTATAATTCTCTAGCACAGCTTGGCGTAGTCTCACTCATCCGAGACCCATCCCATTCGATTCAGCATCGAAAAATACCAGTTAACCATACGAAACATGACCTTACTACAGCGGAACGACGAAAACTAAATATTCCCGGTGTTTGTAGGCAATTGGCACGACGTTGCGAGTTGAGCTGGTTTTAATGAGACGAGAAGGAGGGAGTGCAAACGATTACTTTCGCTGTAGTTATTGTCCCGCGAGTTCTTTCAATTAGTAGACTTTGGCTCGCTGTAATTACCGTGATTACACTATTTTCCGTATAGATACAGTTGTACACCTCTGAGAAGTGTTCTATTCGATCACAAAACTTTCCCTACCTCTACGTCAATTCACTTTCTATATGGCTTTGTCTACTTACTCAATTCATTTATCACTCAGTTCATTTGAACTGGGTCACAGCAGCAAGAAGCGGCGTTTAGAGTTATGAAATTTATTGTGCTGCTCGTACTCATTCCAGGACCATTATTGAGCAATTGGTACACAGATAATTAATGAGGCTGTAAACACAAATTTTTTGAAGAAGGATAGTAATTACTTTTGCCGAGTTATTGGGTAAAAACTGTTAGAACTGGTAGTAAGCGAAACGGCAGTAGTTGAAATTCAGGAATTTCTGGAGTGACCCCCATGTATCTCATGAGCGCTTTTAAACACTCACCCTTTAGGTATTGGATTGGACTAGAATACCAATTTTTATTTTACATTCTACAAAAATTCCAGCGGAGTTTATAAGGAAAAAACTGCGCTAATACCGCTTTTGGTCGAAAATTTTGATAATTTATTGTGCTGCTCTCGTCATTTTCCCACAAATGGGAATTTTATGATATAATTGCCTTATTGAGAGCTATCAATATTAAAAACTTAATCAATATCGTTAGAGCCGTTTTTGAGAAAAAAAATTTGGTGTTTTGATCACTATGATAACTATAGTTAACTTTCGGTGGATTTTGCCCATACCCTTATTTTTGCGTCCCATAGTAACCTGTAGGCTAGACATCAAGTTTCAGCTGATTTGGTACGGTTGTTTTCTCTAAAAACCGCGCTAAAATCGATTTCGTCGAAAGTTTTGGTAATTTATTGTGCTGCTCTCGTCATTTTCCCACAAATGGAAATTTTATGCTATAATTTCTTTAATAATAGCTATCAATATAAAAAGTTTAATCAAAATCGTCAGAGCTGTTTTTGAGAAAAAAAATATTTGGTGTTTTGATCACTATGATAACTATAGTTAAATTTCGGTGGATTTTGTTCATACCCTTATTTTGGCGTCCCATGGTAACCGACGGGCGAGATATCAAGTTTGAGCTGATTTGGTACGGTGGTTTTCTCTAAAAATCGTTCACAGACATACACACACACAGACCATTTTCCCAAATAGTGTTTTTCGGACTCAGGAGGGTCTGAAACGTAAAGATCTGAAGAAAACTCTGAGAAATTTTTTTTCTCAGCCGATTACATAACTTTCCTTTCTACTTCGTAGAGCCAAGGAAAGTAAAAATGCGTTAGATATCAAATCGAGTGGTTTAGTATTGGTTAGGATAACAAATGAACAACACAAATGCACTTAATGACAGGTAGTAGGAATGTTTTTCGTCAAATATTTAATACACAAAGGGTTTTATAGATTAGTACAAATAACGATACTTGGTCGGAGTTTAAACGATAGCGTAGCGGCTGTATAAAATGTCTCTCACTTTGTAGTAATTGTCAGAGATCCAGCCCTCGAGGGAGACTTTGCGCGATTCTTGACGTTTGACGGCGATCGTTCGACTGCAACACCACAAAACTCCGCCAGAAAACTCCGAATCGATCCCGTGTTTCGTGAGGATCTGCTTCAAATCCGACAATTTCAATTCGTTAATGAAAACGGAATCGTGAGGGTTGACTTCGGTGAGAGGGATCGGCTCTAAAGAAAGGAGCCGCTCTCCGATGGTGATCCCTCCGGGATTGAGCACCTCGTCGACTTCCATCTCTTCGAGGGGCTGATCGACCGTGTCCGGAGCTCTAGAGCGGAGCGTCGCGGCGGCGTCCAACCAGGCGACCTCAGTCTCCTTGGCTTTCTGCATTTTGAGCGACGAAACGAGAGCGTCGGTCAATCGGATTTGATAAATGTGCGTTTCCGAAGTGGCGTCGACGACGTCCCCTTTTTCGGGAGTGAACACTTTAGCGTCCGTCCATTGCTGCACGTGTTTCGCCAACGACTCAGTGTTTTCTGGCGTCCCTCGAATCAAAATCAAACGGTGGGGCCTCAATTGAGTTATGAGTTTTTGCATCGACTCTCCGTCAGAGCGCCCTTCGAAGTCGATGTACTGAACTTGAGCGGCGACTGTCACCTCTTCGACGGACTTGACGCATTTGGTTGGCACTTCCCCGCTGTCAATGATCTCTTCTTCTTTGATTTTAATTTTCATCTCTTTCACTTCGCTCTGCCCGTCCGTCGTCTTGTAGTCTTCGATTTTGATGAGCTCTCCGTAGTCGTCAAATTTGATTTTGGCGTCGTTCACTGGGTACATCGGGTACGTCTTTTTCGCTTTGTTTTTGTTTCTCCGCTCGGATTTGACGACGAGGTCGTGATTACCTTTGACGACGCTCAGAAGCTCCAATTCGTCGTCGGACGAATCCTCTTCTTTCTCTTCCTCCGGACGATTTTCTATCGTATTCGCTTTCAAATACGCAGCCAATTCTTCCCCTTCCAACCTCACTCTCCTCTTCATTTCCATTTTGATCGTCCGGTTGCTCCCCCCTCGGAGCAGCTCCGTCGCCCAAGTTCCTTCGCCTGTCCTTGACGTCAAGATGATCGTGTTCTCCGGTCCGGAGGCCCATTCTAAGAACAAATCGTGCGCGAACCCGCATTCTAGATCCGGGGCGCTCGCCAGGACGACGACTTTGGACGTCGTCGACAGTTTGAGCACTTCGTTGACGCTGTGGCACAAGCGAATGTGTTTGAATTGGAACGGGTTGTTCCGAACGGCTTCGAAACTCTTCATCAACTTGTCGCTCATCCATTCGATTTGCGACTTGGCGAACTCGACGACGTTGTAACTGACGTTATTGAGCAAACACAAAGGGTGTGTTTGTAAACCGGACTGTTTGCTCCTCCACAACTGATCCAACATGTGAGCCAGTTCTAAAACGCGACCAGCCGTGTCGACGGCGATCAAAATATTTCCGTTGTTGCTCAAAGTTTGAAGTATCAAAGTCATCAGCTTCTCGTCTCTCGAGCGTCGTCTCGCTTGCTGATAAGTTGCGTTGTACGCGTCCGTTATCAGCAACGACGGCCGCTCCAATTTGTCGATGTCGCACCCGTTCAAATGACGCTCTTTTTTATGGTTAAAGTCCACGGCGTAAATAACGTCTTCTTCCCCCATTTTCATGATTTTCCACATCGTGCCGCCCAACATATGTCCCGCCGGCATAGGAACTATACTCAAACCGTAGCCCTTTCCCTTCATTTGAACCGTTTGATTGTATTTGAGTTGCACCACTTTGTCGAAAGCCGCGTCAACGTCGTCGAGATTGAACAAGTTGAAGTCTTCCATGTTGTAGTGAGACTGATACAAGTCGTACATGAACATTTGCCCCATTTTGTAAACGGGGATCGTCGCGTAGACTGGGCAACTGAGGCCGCACTTTCCAACTAAATACGGAAGAGCGCCGAGGTGTAGGGGGTCCGGATATGTGAGGAGAACTGCGTCGATGACGTGCACGTGTCGTTTTAATTCTTTGATGAAGTCCAAGTCGAACTTTTCGTTCCACCCGCAGTCGAGGAGGAACCTGAAGTCGTCGATTTGGAGGATGTAGCACGGCGGACTCTCATCCATCGCCCCCGAAACCGCCTGAAGTTTAATTATTGAAGTCATTTTACTTCCTTTACTTCGACTTTAAGATCCCTGAACTTACAACAAATCTGTTAAGTAAAACTCAAATAACCGCCCTTCATTCTAACAGTAAAGACAAATTGTTAGTCCCCCGAGTCACCTGCGAGTATGAAGGTAACAACTGAGCAGGTTAGGAGGTCTCGCCACCAAGAAGACATTGAAGCTTATTACATTGTTGTAATACATTTTCACTTTTGAAATTCGACTGCTCCAAGTAAAGAGATATTTTAAGAAAACGTTTAGTCAAGATCTGTCATTAGAAATTTTGGTAAAAGCAAAGAATATGGACCGCTCTCTCTGATAAGGCAATATATCGATATATGACGACCGAAATCAGGGTATCGATATGCCCGACATCGTAGGCTCTGGCGCCATGTTTGAAATTAGAAATAACGACAGCTGTACGATTATGCCAATTATTTAATGTTCATTATGCAATACCCCGTTATATAATTATTTTAAATGTACAAAGACTATGAAAAGGAGTTAATTCAATGAAATTAAGAATGGGTATATGAAATAAATATGAGATAACTAAGGGATTGATATCGATACATGCAGTCGTAGCGTTATCAAGCGACCAATCAATACATGCAGTCGTAGCGGTCGGTTCATATTCTTTGTTTCACCCGAATTTTTAAACTTCCACGGAAAAATCTTTACGTCAAGGCTGTGGAGCTGAGTTTTCAATCCCGATTTTCACATCTGTAGCGATGTGCTGTGCAAACCGTAAAGTTTGATTGCTCGTACCGAACCAATTTGGCTGACGTAAATTACACTTACGATTCCCTACCAATTCTCAACATTTAATATTAGAATGAGGTACCTTTCAGTCCAGCTATCGTCGTGATCTAGAGCATGTGGTCGATAGTTGTAGTGGATTGGCGCTGTAAAGTCCTTAGCTGCTGGAAGGTACTGCCCGCAATGATTATTTAGCGAACTAGCCCCAAACAGTCAATAGACTAGCACTCGAGAAACTACTTCGATCATTAAATGAGAGATCTTTGGTTCTTTGCTCCTGCTCCGCTGTATTAGGCTGATAATATCATTTGAAGACCCACTCTCTCGTTTTCCCGACGGCAGTGAGGAAAATGTTTGTCGACACTCCACAGGATTTTGGTGAAGTGGTCGAATGCCGTCCAATTCGGTTATGCAGCCGCCAGGAAACTACTGTTTAGCGACACTGGTTTCGATATTCGGCGTATACAGATTTCGGTGTGGATGAGGTAGTTTTCGCATGAAGTTCGGCGAGAAAGGACATCTCACATCATTCCACCGCGGGCCCACGAAAAGAGGAGAAGGATATGAGCCGTAATACTGTACGAACTCCACCATCTTTGGACACCCGTGCAGTCAAAGTTCCCACCATGCTCCTGCGTACATTCTGACGGAATTTAAATTTCAAACGTTTTTCTTCAACGTTGAGCGAGATGAGTGCGTTCAGTAACATTATGAGAAGTAGAGCTACTTTAGTCGCAGCTGTCGGGGTCGCCGCGTGGTTTGGAGGGAGTTACTTCGAGAGACTGAAACATTCGCCGGCTAGATTTTCCGTTTTTCAAGGAGTGACGGTTTCTGCGTCTACTGGCGCACCTCCGGACCAAAGTCGAACAGCACTTGTTCAGATGAGGACCCAAGAAGTATGTGAACAGAGTTCTGTATTGTTTAAGTTATAAGGGGACGTGGAAACTATAGTTGTCTCGTCAACTACTTGGATTCTCAGTATTATTGGGACAGGAAGGCCTATTAGGTTGGTGTTGT
The DNA here is from genome assembly GCA_020466155.1 of Pachypeltis micranthus. Classification (NCBI taxonomy): domain Eukaryota; kingdom Metazoa; phylum Arthropoda; class Insecta; order Hemiptera; family Miridae; genus Pachypeltis; species Pachypeltis micranthus. Next base: position 63,921,529 of record CM035770.1, on the reverse strand, counting down.
GGTGATGTATCGGGCAGAGGATAAGTCTACAAAAGTTAATAATTAAAGGTATGCTCGTTTGAAGTTTGAGCGTGAGGGTCATACGTCCACGCAAAACCTCATTCTCAATCAACTTCATGCTCGCACCACATTCAAGATATCCATATTTACCAGAGATCAAACACAACACTCCATGAGCCTAAAGATATTGATCGAAAAATAAAAAGAAAAACGCCCGGCCGGGGGCAGTGTGGGCAACTGTGAAGTTGGAGGTGGCAACAAGTACCAAGAACTATAAAAAATATGATGCGTAGCGCCACGTAACTTTCCGCGAATTCGATGGTCTGCTGTATCTATATAAAAGAGAGCTATATCTTCGTTTAGTTTCTACACAGTTTACCGACAACCAAATGTAAGTTCTAGTTAGGCGAAAGTCCCCTGTAAGATTGATCGAAATCTCTAGAGGAAATTGGGCCTATAATTTATTTATCTCATTGTCCGAGTTATCATGGCTCATATCCCCGTTCAACGGATCGATACAGAAATAGCTGTGGAGAATGTTGATTTAGGTTGCTAGACACTCCATCAGGATTATCCAATTCATTTATGATGTGACTGTGAAAGTGTTAAAAACACGATTATTGACACATTTTGGTTATCCCTTGATATGGACTGCCAGAGGTACGTTTGTGGGGAGAAATATACTGGTACTGGCTAGCTGAAAACATCCTGAGAGTTTGATAATGGAAGTGTAAAAACCTATTTTTGCTTCGTTGGCCATCTCTGATTACGAAATGTTCACAGAGGTATTAGGGGAGAGGATAAGTTAAGTACTGATTAGTTGAAGAAAATTTAAGAGTTTAATCAGAATTATTGGAGCCGCTGTCGAGAAAAATGTGAACAAACCTCGTTTTTGATACATTTTGGTGCCCCACCCCTCTTTTTTCTATAAATTCAAGAAAACCCCCACTAAATTTGTCCAGCCGTTTTCCCGCAAATTGAACTAGAGCCACACGCTCGTTGGAATTAGGCCTTTTAGATTCAACTCTTTTTTCGCATGGTTGCAATACTTTCTATACGTTCTATTCATTGACGTCATGCCTGTCATTTTCTAGACATGTCTCAGTCAAAGCGACTGCAGCAAAATTTGCATTGAATAATGTGTGGAGGAATGTGGTCATGTCCCCGTCGATCCCTTCCCAGTCGAAGCTACAGATTTTCAATGCTGTCTCGCGTTCAGTCTTATGTTATGCGGGGCAAGTATGGGGTTATGAAGAATTTGAGGCGGCTGAGAAGGTGCTTCGCTATTTTATTAAAAAATTATTTCGCTTACCCCAATGCACCCCTAATTATGTACTTTACCTTGAAACTGGCCTAGATAGCATATTTGGTTTTACTCTATCCTTGCATTTCAAGTATATTGTCAAAGTCTTGAAATTGCCTCAACACCGCTTTCCCAGAATTATGGGGGAAGAAATAATTAATCGGGGCATTTATTGGTTTGCTGGTTGGTTACGCTTGGCTCAGAAGTGTAGATACCCGGCGGGAGGGTTGAATAATATACTTGCTGCTTCTGATTTGTTTAAGGAGTTAGAGTCCTTGACGAATCACGTTCTGAGTGGGCACCGACAGGCTCAATTGGAGAGAGCACGCCAAACTAACAATTATTTATTGTTTAAACAGCTCAATCATAATATTAGGTGTGCGGACATTACGGTAGGTAGATCTTTGGGATTGAACAAAATTAGGTGGATGCTTAAACTGCGTGGTAATTTCTTGGGGAAGTGCCCTATTTTAAATGAGTTTAGGGTCCCATCATTGGGTAAGTCGGAATTTAGTAGGGAGGAGGTTGTACGGGTCTTGGACGATCCTTCACGTTGGAGTGCCCTAGTGATTTTTGTACAATGTGCACTGAAGTACAGAAAATTATTAATTTCTGAGTTTAATTTTGATTAGTTTCTTTGCCTTTTCTGATTTGTTAATTTAAATTTGTATTCCTTTTATTTTATTTTTTTCTTTTCTTTTTAAATTTATTTACTTAATAAAGCAGCGATAACTCCTGGCAGATGGATTTTCAATAATCCATTGCTGTATAACTTTTATTTCTTTTGTGATATACAGTTGTATATAGTTTATTTAATACTTTTGATTAATAAAGCTTTTTTTTCTTTCTTTCTTTTCTTCTACTTTCTATACGCTTTGGGTAGCGGAAAGTGAAAATTAGGAAATCTTTGACAGTTCCCTAATACTTTTTATGCAAGCGGAAGAACTATTAGCTTCTGTTAAAAGTTGTTCGGGGAAAATCCCTCTTTTTTGTGCTCAAGTAGCTTGGTGGACTGTATCACCATGAAGCGCAAAAGTACCCCGAAATAGCAATTATCACGAGGATGGGTAATTATACGAGAATTGCTCAATTTCCCTTGTAATGGGAAATTAGATACCACTCGTGTGATTCTGATCGCTGGACGGATCACCCTCAACCGGCGAGCACCTGGAAAAATAATACACCAGGAAAAATATAAACGGAATGTGGAAATGAAAGAGGACTCACCCAAGTTTCCCTAGCTCTGCCATTCGCGCCAACGCTTTTAAGAAAAGCCACAGTTGATCGTAAGTAGACACGGAAGGGTTTTTTGACAAGGTAACCGAACCTGTTGCACTTTTCACACTGAAAAAAGGAGTGTAAAGGAAGGGGTATAAAACGGATCTTCTTTGCGAAGAAAGTTGGATCAGGAATGAGCCAAAAAATTGGAAGAAAAAGGACAATCGGAGAAGGAGTGAAAGGGAGGGGGAGAGGCGATCCACCAGCGTCAGGTGACCGTCCAGCGACCCCTCTGTCTATTGTCAAAATAAACGGGGTTTTCTTCAAAATTGAACAGCTTCAATACAATATGTTTTTACTAACATTGCTGCATTGGGACAAGCAAACTAGGGAGGGAAATTCGCCTGTGTGGCTAAGAAAATGGTGTAGTGATTAGCTTGTTGATCATTCTTCCAGAATATGTCGTAACGTAATTGTTGTCACTCTTGAGTTAGCATTACCTGTTTAGTGGAACCAATAATATAGTTTTGCTCTAATTTATAAAAAAAGTTTGCTAAATCATCATTTCGTTTGTTCAGATTATGAAATTTGGATTTCCCAGTTTGTCAAACGTCAGATCATTCGACGATTACATTCTTTCGTACGACAATCGAAATCGCATTCCTCACTGGGTGTTCGAACATCTGACCCAAGAAAACCTAAAGGTCAAAGATAATGTGGATCGCAATTTGTGCCAATTCTCCGAAGACCATTCGATACACGAATTTTTCAGGTAAGTTAAAACGTAATTTCGCCTTATTTCATTTATTTGAGTGTGAGTTCGTCAACGTATTTATTGCTAGCTATGGATGTTGTTTGATGGCCCACAGCACGCGTTTTCTCGCTGAGTAATCGTCCAGTTATGGCAAAAAGGAACATAAAAGTTGCGGTGGTGATGCGTTTGTGTACGAAGCCATGATAGGCAGGAAATGTGAGAAGAGCGGCGGACAAATTACGACAAATAATTGTTTTCTCTTCAAAAATATCTGATGCGTAGCAACACGCAACTTTCCGCCACCCCCGTAATTTCGAACACCACCTACATAGGCGGGCGCTATATCTTCGTTCAACGCATTTCTACAGGTTTATTTATGTAGAACAAAATGTAGGGGCTAGTTAGCTGAGAGTACTCCGAAAGTTTGATCGAAATCGTTAGAGCCGTTTTTGAGAAAATTGGAATACCGATAAATTAATATTCGACAAATCTCCTTTTCTGAGTTAACTTGGCTTATATCTCCGTTCAACATATATATACAGAAATAATTTTTGAGAACGAAATGTGGGTATAGGTGACTTAAAGACACTCCATTAGAATTTATCACATCTGGTGAAGAAGTTACCCTGGAATTTACGGAAATGTTAGAAAAAACGTTATTTTCGACACATTTTCATTTTTATCTCTGTTCAATGGACTGTCAGAGCAACATTTATCGAGAACAATATGTAGGTATTAACTATTTGAAAACACCCTGTGAGTTTGGTGAAAATCGCTGAAGTCGTTTTGCCAAAAACCGTAAAAAACCTATTTTTGCTTCATAGGCCTATATCTCCGTTCACAGTATTTTCATGGAGATATGTATTGAGAAGAAAAGTTAGGTATTGATTAGGAAAAGATAATGTGAAAGTTTAATCAAAATCGTTAGAGCCGTTTTCGAGAAAAATGCGAAAAACCCTAGTTTTTGGTACATTTTCGTCCCCCCACCCCCCTTCCCATCGGCCGAAATCGTCCATAACCTTATTTTGGTGTCTACGAAAAATAACGAACAAAACAAAAAAAGAACCAGCTCAATCGGATCAGCCGTTCTCCCGCAAATCGAACTACAGACACACACACACGGATCACACGCCGAAATTAGGTTTTTTAGACTCAGTAGGGTCTGAAACGTAAAGATCTGAAGAAAACCCAAATTTTTTTTTTTTGGGCCGATTACTATACTTTCCTTCCCTTCGGGTAGCGGAAAGTAAAAAATCACGAACGACACAAAATATGAATAAGAACGAGCTCGTCGAGCAATTGAGCAAATCCTGTTCTGTAAATCAGGATGATGGAATCTTGTCAGGTGAGTGGTGGAAGAGTGCAGAGACATTACTGCATTCTCGCCAATAATGGGACAACAACTTGGGGTAATAGCAAAGAATATGGACCGCTCCCTCTGAGAAGGAAATATATCGAAATATCACGGCCGAGGTCAGGTTATCGATATGCCCGACATCATAGGCTCTGGCGCTATGTTTGAAATTAGAAATAACGACAGCTGTACGATTATGCCAATTATTTATTGTTCATTATGTAAATGTACAAAGACTAAGAAAAGGAGTTAATTCAATGAAATTAAGAATGGGTATATGAAATAAATATGAGATAACTAACGGATTGATATCGATACATGCAGTCGTAGCATTATCAAGCGACCTATCGATACATGCAGTCGTAGCGTTATCAAGAGGTCGGTCCATGTTCTTTGTTTCACCCCACCTTGGATTGAGGAAGACGTAGAGGAATCAACTTCTTCCACACCCATGACGTATTGGGTCATGTATTGTGGGGATGCATTGAGCGCCGAAAATGTCGAAAAAACGTTGCAAATTATTACACGACTGATTCAGCGTAGAAAAATACTAGTATAGGATACAAAACATGACTTGACTACAACGAAAATGGCATATTCCAGACGCTTATAGGCAATTGACAAGGCGTGACGAGTTGAGCTGATATGTGGTTGGACGCAGACGAGAGGGAGTGCAAACGATTACTTTCTCGCGGGTTCTTTATCTCACCATAATTACCAGTGGTTTCACTATGTTTGGTCTAGACGCGGTCCTACATCTCTGAGAATCGTTCCGCTCGACCCAGCATCTAAAAATACCTTGAAAACGATACCAAACACGGCGTATTTGCGCCATAACTGCCTAAATTGCGCTAACAACCATGGGCTTTGTTCAATCAGATTGCCGAGCGGGCGGGCACAATGAGACTCCTAATGTTTTTTGATGTTATTTTTGCTGCGGCCTGGACGGCAGGCAGTGAGCGGACATTGTAGATTTGGAATCCTTGGAACGTAGTCCGATTTTGAGAGGGGATTATACAAAAGTTTTCCTGTCCAAACATATTTTTATTATTCAGAATGAATCGTGGAATCGTTTAGTGCATTGCATCAGGTTGGTTCTCACGCTTTTCTGCAGTGGCAGCTCTTCTTTCTTGTACTCTTCTCCCTCACGAGAAACTTGCGACATGCTGGCATTCCCACACTCCTCAGCACTTTGGGAGGTTCTGGAGAGGTATATCTTCATCTTCTTGCGCTGTGGCATCCCCCATTCAAAAACCCTGGCATTGAAATCACCACAAACGAAGACCCACTCCCTCACTGCTCTTATGGCGTTTTCTAGCTCCTCAAAGACTCCAATTAGGGCTCTGGGAGTAAGCAGCCTTGACTTATCTTGTTACGGGGGGGATTAATATAGTAGCGATAACGTACTAAGAGAGTTGGGGAGTTAGTACGATATCAAGCCGAATGCAATTCGAACAAGGGGTTTTATTCGTGAATTACGTTCGGAGAAGTTTTACCACCACAGACAGGGGAACTGAGTGGGACACGGCGACGAGGAAACCGGCTTGGGTACAACTGACAGCAGCGAAGTCTTGAGTGAATTGAGGCATTTGAGATGCCCAGTCAGCATAAATGCCCCGGACGAGCCTCCGCTGAATTGAGTGGTTTGGTTCGTCTCGTTACACCACTCCGCCCTTGATGAAGTGCCTGTCCTCAGGCACCTTCCCCCCGTAACAATCTTAACACTGGTTTTTGTTGCTCCCTTATATTACCCATAGTCAGGAACACCTCAGCTTCAGCCACACCCTCTCGGCTTACAGATTTGCAGGATATCCTTCACCATCAGTCAAGATCCCTAATCTGGAATATTCCGAAACATCTCAACTATTGAACTATTATGTTCCTCTGTGTTTGTGATTTTTACCTGTTTTCAGCTCCATTTTATAAATAGAGAGTTAAATATCAGCTTCGTGTTGATGTATATAGTGTGTATTGACTATTAAGGACACAGTACCCATCAAATACAGGATGCTGAGTCTGTGGGGAACTCCATCTCTAACACGTGCCTGACAATAACAGTTTATTCGGTCTTGAACTCACTCATTGGTTCTGAGTTCATCAAACCTTTCTTTGTTGTATAAATAACATTCAAATTTATAATATATGTAACTGCTTTTGGTTTTTTGACGTGAGCTCTACGTTTTCAATGTCTGGAAGTAAATTTGTTTTCATTGACAGTCACAACGTTTGATTGTGCAGGTGAAAGGTTGAAATATAATGGGAAATAGCATAAATGCGGTGAACTACAGCGTAACTTGTATAGCAGTTGTACTGTGACACACTTATTCCACACGTCAGTATTAGGACGATTTCTCATCTGCCTTTAATCAACAGGGCAACTAATGCGGACTACTTCAAAAGTGGTTTCGATCGTGGACACATGGCCGCTGCAGGGAATCATCGACTGAAGCAAGAGCATTGCAACCAAACTTTCTACCTCTCAAATATCGCCCCTCAAGTCGGAGCCGGTTTCAACCGCGACGCTTGGAACAAACTGGAAAAATATACTCGGAAGCTGACGAAGAAATACGCCAACGTGTACGTCTGTACCGGCCCAATTTTCAAACCTTCGTAAGTCTCTGATTAATTATCTATATTTCATTGGTAGGTAGTTCAGTAATAGGAGTTTTGGTGGCACGTTTGGGGTCTTGGTTTATCCTCTCAAAGTCTAAAAGAAAGTGAAAGGCGTCTACATTTTGTTCTTCTTTGTTTCACACGTACACCCATGCTACCTAAGCGTCTGTCCTGCATATAGGACACGTTTTATATTAAGGGCCGTTTTCACCAAAACAGCACTGATCGTGATCTAACTGATCACGGCTAGATATGTAAATCAAGGCTTTCAAGGGTTTCATTCCCACCATGCTAGCCGAGATCACTGTGGGATGCAGTTAGGATAGCCGTGATTACGCTGTGATTAAGCCATATCGAGAAGGCAGTGGACTATGTGCCGGTACAAACGGTAAATTGAAATCGAAAGTGGGGATGAACCCAAGAAAATTATAATGGCAAAGCCCCCGGCTACATTGGTAAAGTGGTAAAGCAAATAACTGAAACTGATTCGAAAATTATGTTTTATTAAGAAAATAATTCAAATAAAATTTCACCTGCAAAATTGGGACGTATCGACTCAAGGTTTTGTCACAGACATATCTAAATCGGTAAAATAGGGTAAAATAAATATTTCTTGTTTCCAATGGCTGTGGATTATGATTCTAAACAAATAAGCAAGATGGCACTTCTCTAGAATTTGTATGAATGAATATCCGAGGAAGTGAGACAGGAAGGGAGTCGACGAGGTAGGTGGATGCCTTTCCGCTGGTAATCACCAGACAACAGGAACTTCCAAGTCTTTTGGCTCCGACCCATACGATGCGTGAAGGGTAGGTCTCTCGTAGTTGCCTTCCACCGCGAGGACCCTTGATACATATACAACACCTTCAGTTGACTCAATTTGAACAGTACGGACGAGGCCGAACACCTCCGAGAGGCAAATTCAGGGTGAGGATTTGCTTGCGGCGAATTCTCTCCAACAACCCGTCTCGACGGACGTATCAGCAGCCAAACACTACTTAAACACTTTCGCTGCTAACGACCAAACCCCTGTGTAAGACCACTGCTACACAAAACATGGCGGTGCCAAAATGGTCTGTGTGCCTGTGAACGATTTTTAGAGAAAACGACCGAATCAAATCCACTCAAACTTGATATCTAGCCTGCAGATTACCAGGGTTTGAACAAAATCCACCGAAAGTTAACTATAGTTATCATAGTGATCAAAACACCAAATTTTTTTTTTCTCAAAAACAGCTCTAACGATTTTGATTAAATTTTGTATATTGATAGCTCTCAATAAGGCAATTGTAGCATAATATTCCCATTCGTGGGAAAATGACGAGAGCAGCACAATAAATTACCAAAACTTTCGACGAAATCGATTTTAGCGCGGTATTTAGAGAAAACCACCGTACCAAATCAGCTGAAACTTGATGTCTAGCCTACTGGTAACCATGGGACGCCAAAATGAGGGTATGGGCTAAATCCACCGAAAGTTAACAATAGTTATCATAGTGATCAAAACAACAAATTTTTTAATCAAAAATGGCTCTAACGATTTTCATTAAATTTTTTATAGTGATAGCTCTCAATAAGGCAACTATACCATAAAATTCCCAATCGGGGGAAAATGACGAGAGCAGCACAATAAATTATCAAAATTTTCGACCAAAAGCGTTTTTCGCGCAGTTTTTGCCTTATAAACTCCGCTGGAATCCTTGTAGAATGTTAAAAAAATTCGGTATTGTAGTCCAATCATATACCTAAAAGGTGAGTGTTTAAAGACGCTCATGAGATAAATGGGGCTCACTCCAGAAATTCCTGAATTTCAACTACTGCCGTTTCGCTTACTACCAGTTCTAACAGTTATTTTCCAATAACTCTGCAAAAGTGATTACTATCCTTTTTTTAACAAATCGTGTTTACAGCCTCATTAATTATCTGTGTACCAGTTGCTCAATAATGGTCCTGCAATGAGTACGAGCAGCACAATAAATTCCGGAACTGTAAGCGCTACCGCTTTCTGCTGCCGTAAAGCGTTGTTGACCAAGTTCAAATTAACTGAGTGATAAATGAATTGATTAAATAGAATTAGCCATGTACAAAGTGAATTGACGTAGAGCTAAGGAAAGTTGTGTGTTGCAACGCACCAGATATTTAATACTGGATAATTCTATTCCAGCGACTTTGCTTTGAAAATGCCACGTTTTTGAGGTGGCAGATAACATTTTATAGATTCACATCGTTTGCAAGTATCAACTAATAAGTCAATTTGTGAGCCATCACATCATATTCATCAAATTTGGATTTTGTCTGCTCGAAAGAGTCCTCAAAATGAGGAACGCAGACATGGTAATTTTTAAAGTACTCCACTTCACCTATTCGTAAAATTAACGTCAAGTTTCAACTCCGTAAGTCAATTTTTGACCAAAATTTCGTCAAATTTTGATTTTGTCTGCAAGTCGAAGTCCACGAAACTATTGCGGCAGAGTCGGGTTTTTCGATTCAGTTACTTGATGCGAATCCACCATAAAAATTTCCGATGTCAACTAATAAGTCAAAATTTGGTTCAAAATTTGACGAATTTTGATAGACTGCAATTTAATGGCCAAGCATGGGAGGTAGCAGAGTTGTGAATGAGGAAAGTACAAGCCAATTTCTCAACTGTGGTAAATATTGTAACTATCAACTAATAAGTCAAATTTTGACTTTTTTGATGAGCCGCCATTTTCTTAGTCCATACTTCAGAGAGAGCAGAGAACCAGGGCTTTACCAAACATTGAGGGAACTATCGGAAAAATAGTAACCCGCTTTCAACTCAACGATCAACGTTTTTAGCCCTCGGCTTCTGGACTACTAGTGTTGCCTTTTGTGAGCCATCACACACAAGACTTGTTACTCTAAATTCATTTGATTGCGTTTAAGCGAATAATTGAAAGTTTTGGATCTTTGATTTTGTTTCAGTCGAGGGCACGATGGGAACAATTACGTCATCTACCGGGTAATAGGTAAAAATCATGTTGCAGTTCCAACGCACTTTTTCAAAGTGATTGTTATGGAAACGTACGACAATACGCTTCACATGGAAGTCTACATGATGCCAAATGAAGTGATTCCAGAAACAACGCCTCTCACCGTTTACATGGTATTTGTTCACAAGCTTGAATCTATGACATTATGAATGTTGAGCTATGAGCCCATACCAGTTGTTAGCTGTAAGAACGCGGTTGTTCGAAATCTTTGCAGAAACTAACGCGCCTCTGTTCTGTAGTTGTAGATGTTCATCTTCCACAGCGTTCCCTTGAAAAGAGTCTTGTCAGGTCTTAATGCCACTGACCCCAGTCTACACATTGCAGAGATCAGAAGGTGTGGTCGATGGATGATGGTGTTCAGGTGTGAGTTAACGCAATCTCTGCAAACGTACGTGTGGACATGTTTACCTACAAAACCAAATTCGATGTACTTCCTGTAGTACGTAAATGAGGAAATTAAAGCTACCACCAATAGCTAACTCCTGGGAGTGGCTTGGAAAAATATATGGTGTGACGCATCACACAACTTTCTTCAGTCCCACGTGCATTCAGCTATTTTCCAAGCTTACTCTACAATAATCCAGACTATTTCTCACTGTGTTCGTTTGAGCTTACACATAACTTCACGTTTTACCTAGAAACCTGTAGTGCCTCAACTTCTTTGAGTAGCTTCTACTCATTCCATAACCATTATTGACCAATCAGTGCACAGGGAATTCGTGCGACTGTCAACATGACTTTTTCTGAGGATTGTGTTTTCTCTTAACTGTAAGAGCTGAGCTATCGGTAAAAACTGAAAAATGGTATTAAGTGAAATAGTCGTAGTTGGGATTGTGTACTAGCCGCTCATTGTGTAGGTTGTTTATTAGACTACCGCCCTAATTTTCCTGAGAACATCATTTAAGCAGATTTGTAAGAAAAAAAATGCGATAAAATATTTTTTCTTCAATTTTGTTGACCCGGCCAATTAGGCTCATACTCTTATTTTGCCATTCCACTGTCACCTTTTATTTTCACCGCTATATTTTGTTTGGCAACTGGGAAAACGCCCGTCTGCAGCCTCTGATGGGCCTCTTGGGAGAAATCTGGTAACATCCCATTTGACGTTTTAATTGTAGGCGCTTGATGGCAGCGCTTCATGAGTCTATTGGTGTAACTACAGTCTGTGCGTTCGATTGTCGCCCCATGTTGAGGTGCTATTTGCTAAATTCGTTGAGTTGAGTCTTTATAATTTTGGTATTTTATTTCTCAGTCTTCTTCCATTTGAGTTTGAATTCTTCTTCACCTATTGTGTAACATACATGAGCTGCCTCATGTCCTTTCAGGTCCACCCTCCAGTTCTCATGGAGCTGGGGTGGTGTTCCCTGATGCGACCTCCCCACCATTGTAGCACAAAATGCTATATGGCTTCGAGTTCCATTCCTGCAACCTCATCACCCAGTGGCATATGAGGCACCCCAATCAGAAGTACACAGTGCATGCTCCGCTTACTCCAGAATCTGCAATTCTGTGCCCCTGACTTGCCAATTTTGGCCAGGTGGTACCGTAGTGAACAGGCCACATACCATCTGTATATTTTCTCTCTCTTGATTGCTCAGTCTAGTGAATAGCGTGTGTTTGTTAGGGGCAATAGGCCTTTGAGAGGGCAGTAAAAGTAAAATAATAAAACCTCCAACCTGCTTTGCTCCTAACTATATTTACATAAAATGTAATAATTTAGAAATAAATTCGCTTTCTGGTAAAATAAAATTGCAAATAAAATGAAAGAAAATGGATATAATCATCCGACCTTCTGAAGGAGGAATTATGGCGTCCACGGCTGTATATGGGGCCCACCTTTCATTGGCGATAAAATGCGTCGATCTTGTAGTAGATCTTTATTCTTCGGAATTGTCTTCGCTTGAGAGCTCCAGCAAGGAATGTATAGTTGTAGTAATATACGTCGATATTGGAACAGCCTGCTAGGAGAATTTCAAGCTGTAGAAATAATAGAAAAGCTCAGATCGTGTCGCGTGGGCAGATGAAAATCGAGGAATGGCGGCTGTGGTAGACTTCTGGTCGCGGCTAACTAGTTTTTGACCACACCACGAAAACGCGTGAATTGACGTTCAGCAAAGGAAATTTACTCAATGCGGCCTCATGTTTTCAAAGTGTTCTTCACAAGGTGTATTGCCTGTTTATGTTTGTTGACACAGAGGCGGGGTTTTCACTATTAAAAACCAATTACCCAAGTGACAAACTAAAATTGTGTAATATGTACGATGAGAAAAAAAGGAAATTAGGAGCACCTATTAAATGAAGGAAAGTAACGAACAATTGAACAATAGAAAGGGGAAAATGTTAAAGCTAGTGTCCTCGAGGAATTAGAATAAAAACGTCTGACCGTTTAAGGGACGTCAATTGATGTATGAAGCGAGAAGTCGGCGATTCTTGCAGCGAGGAGTCGCCAAATGATGCTCGTGTGAGAGTAGATGTCAGGTGGGATGCTGATGATCCAGTATATCGTTATGGGATTCTGATGCCCCAGGAAAAAAATAATGAAGCGGCAGCTTGATACGACAATTGAGCTGCTGAACGCGTTGTGTCAAAAAAGAGAAGGGCAGAAGCCGAGAAATGGTGAACTTGAGGAGCGGGGGTTTTCAGAAGACGCCGAGGAGGGGAGCAATAAAATACGCCTTCCTTTTTCGCATTAACAGTTTGGCGTGTTGAATTTTAATGTCTGTTACTGTAATCCTCTTTTACTGAACATGTAAAATTTCACGAGTCCGAGTCTTAGCTTATTTTTTCTAATTCAACGTCAGGAAAACCGGATGCGTTGCAGATGGGCCCCCCGGGTAGTAGGTGGAGGCTCTGGGGCCTTCTGTCGCAGCTTATTGGGGTCCTTCCAACCCCCAGGAAGGTCAGCAAGTCCAAACTGTCCCACCGTGGGATGAGGAAATGCCGGAAGTGCCATCAAAGGATGGGGCTGGCCTGTGACCAATCTCGCCTTAAAACTGGCCACTGACGATCGTTCCAAGTGGAGTGGCGCGACGCGAAGTCAAGCGATATTGGAATGACGGAAAGAAGAGTCGAAAGTGGGGTTAATTCACGATCGCTCCACTCCACTCCAATCCACCAGTGCCGTTCTGTCTTTTGAAGAGGAAGTGGTGTATCACAATTGCCTATTACCTGTATTATCATTTGATTTATTAATGGTAGTTTGAAAAGCGTCTTGCCGCAAGATGGACGAAGAATAATCTCTTCTTTTGGCCACAATTGTATGCGTGTACGCCAAACAAAGAAGAGCCAAATGGAAGTGGGCGAAACAATGGTTTCTCAACAGAAGACAGCACACACACGTAAATTTACATCAAGAGCTGCGGTTAGAACCATCTGACTGGAGAAATTACTTGCGAATGAATGAAGGGGCCTACTTTCAATTACTCCATTTGGTTACACCAATGATTAAAAAAGAAGACACCGTCATGAGACAGTGCGTTACTCCCCATGAGAGGCTCGCTGCTACATTACGATTTCTGGCAACTGGGATGAATTTTAAAGAGCTGAAATCTGGGTCACTCGTTATCCACAAGCAGCTATGTTCCTTGTATAAATCAATTACGGAAATTAAAAAATCCTTGTTGGAAACACTCATTTCGTGGCGAAAAAACGTATTTTGGGGAAAGAACTGACAGATTAAACACAGGGCAAAAGGCGATAAGTGAGTTGTTCGATTTTGAATCACAGGAAAGTGCCCGGTTTCCCCACTCACGTTCGTTCCATCGTGCCATCTGTCCGTATTGTCGGGTCGCGTTTCCCCATTCACGAGCAGTTGGAGTGATATTGTTTTGGCGCGGCGCGATGGCTTTTGGACTGGTTGGAATTCCATCACGTCCCGTCACTCCACTCCATACCCGACGAGTTTCGCCATTCATGTCGTTCCATTGGCGCTACCTCGCCATTTGGCTTCTTGGAACGATCGTCAGTGGCCAGCTTACGGGTTGTTTGACCCAAAATGGTACCACGGGAATACACAGCCTGTGGCCTTGCGCTGGTGCATTATAAGTTAGGGCCACGACAGGTGGCTGCCTCCGCAGGGCAAGGTAGGTAGAATAGGTAGGATATCTTGGTGTCGCTGGAGGGTAGTAATCTCATCCCTTTCTTCGTTTTTGAACTGTGGGAGGGGAGCACCCAGTGGGTACTCCCCCAGACATCCCCAAATGCAGAATCGTAACTGTCAGTTCAAGGAGTAACGTGATGTCATTCTTACATTTCTACTCAAAACCTTTTAGTTTAGGTTCAAAACGTCAAGCTCCTTAGACATTCAACTAGTTGGAACGATTCGAATAAACGAATAAGTGTAGAAAAAAGTTACAAATAATTCATTCTGATTAGTTATTTATAGTTCGATGACTGTTGCTACTCAGCTATTATATTTGTCTTCTCTACTAAAACCTCGCGTTAACTAATTCGTCTCCTTTTAACAGCCACACGAGAAATGATTATGTAACCCTTTGGTTTCAGGTTGATCTGGAGGAAGTGGAGAGGTTGTCAGGTTTGCTGTTTGTAAGTGAACCCGTCAGGAAGCAGTTGAAACTCAACAACCATAAACGGTGACTTTAATGAACTTAGTTTCATGATGATTGTTAAATCTTCTAGTCAATAATTGAATAGCCAGGCTCAAAGACACGCGTTTGTTTTTGTTTTGTTGAATAATAAATACGTGTATATTCTTTTACTAAGCGCTCTTCCGCTCTTATTGTAAGTGTAGTTTGTTCAGCCCATTTTCTTTACACTTAGGCATGAGAAAAGTAAGAAAAAAAAAACAACGAACGGTTCCAGGGGCTCTCTCGATGAAGAGAAACAGTTTTCACGAATTGTCGGTGGATTAGCCCCAGAATTAGGTCATTTTCTCAACTTTTGCTAGTTTTATCTCGTAATAGTCTGGGTGAAAATAAGTTAAATATCATAGAAAGCTTTCCAACCTGGCAAAAACTCCTGGGACAGATAAGGTAGAAAGGAATATGTCGAGGGAGGCTGAGCAGACTATGTTCCTATCTTCCTTCTTAATTTATTTAATGACTGTCTGCAGGTCGGTTCCCCCCACTCAGTGGAAACCTTCACTCTTCAAAAGGGAAGCGGCTGCAATCAGTCGAACTCACAATCTTGGAGATCACTCAGCATTCTTTTCATATTTGGCCAAACGTTAGAGATTTCAATGTTGCAGTCCGTCAAAGGAGCCTTCGGCTGTAACCTCACAGGCAGACAGAAGGAAAGTTCACGCAAGGCGTCCGGAATCTTTCCCTGAAGGCACCGGCTATGTCGTGACAGTTGTCGACAACCTATGGCAGCCAGGACTCCTCAATGAACTTAAAGGTTGGGGAATGCCTCGTCACCCGTTGGTGCTTGTCAGAAGTTGCCTGACAAATAGAACGTGTTCGCGAACAAATGGGGGTGATGAAATTGACACCAATTAATTTGGGCGAGCACGATAAACGAGGGTCTCATGTTGAAAATGTGATATTAAGAATGTGACTATACTGATGAAATAATACTTGAAAATGATTACTGGAAAACTACTGTCCGTAAATAAATAAATTAAAATTCTTCTTCGACACGGAACATATAAATCAGGCCGCTCTGACCTTGTTGGATGAGGACAACGAAGGAGAGTCGACTCAAATGTGGCGTGACTGCAGTAAGCAACTTGCTAAATTTGGAGGATGTGTCCGACCAAACGGAAATGTCTCTTCGGAACACTATTCGTTTGTGTTGAAAAAACGGAGAAGGCGATTCCGATCAACCTCGTACTGTTGGCTCTCAAGCGCACCAGGCTGTAGACTTCAGGCCAACCAGGCTAGCTAAAGTCCTCGAGAGGAGGGGCAGTAATCCCGTCAGGTACGGTCTGGTCAGAAGCCCTTCGACGCGCCGGCGATCATTGTGGAGGCTCCGTGGTACCAGGAAACATAATAAATAAATAAAGAAAGGAAACGAAGAGCAAACAAAAAGTAACAGACGCTCCTTAGATGTGAGACAATCTCCTGGCTGTAACAGTACTATTACGATCAAATGGAAACCTGTCTCAGTCTCGTTGGGCTGTCCTCAGACCAGTACTTTGGAATGCCTTTCGAAGGTCTTCTCAGGATACTGCGGGCCATGCGCGTACATTGATAACCTGACTGAGCTGAACCGTGCTCAGTAGATTCACCAAAATCAGGCAAAAACCCAACAAGTGCTCCAAACTTCTTCCGCAGACGAATAAAATTAAATAGCCAACCGTCAATAAGTTTTGCCAGCATTAGAAAACAAGTCACTATAGGTGTGAAGTGGCGTTCCAGCCATCAAGGTCACCCCCCCCCCTCGTAAGGTCTACCTCATTATCAGCAATTAGCGAGCCTACTTGGGCTGTGTGTTGCTGCGACACAATCCTCATGTCCAAGGGCCGTTTATTTTGGCGTGATTGGCTACTGCTCCAATTCCCAAAAAGCTGCACTCCTGTCGACGATCAAGGCTGACAAGACAGCATTCACTGAAGCACTCCTAGTGATCACAGGCCCATTGAGTGTGTTACAGGTAAGTTATGTTTTCAATTCCAGAGATTTAGATTTTTTTTTTTTGATCTTCAAAGAACAATTGAAGGTTTGTATAGTACAGAAAGATGTGCGGGGTAACACGCTGGAACTATCCCAAGTACGGACTGAGCTTATACAAGGGTGAAATGGGGGAGTTTGCTAATGGGAACCAGTGAAAGCTGAGATGGTAGACGACTGCACTGAGCTTCTCTCCTGGAGGATCGAGGTGCAGTTTGATGGAAGTTGGGAGAAGGGATTTCTGCTGATGCAGCCCCTTTGATTATTAAATCTCCCTATTATTACGCCTTAATAAGGCCGGTTTCACATGGAGAGCCGTACGGCTCTCACTCGCGATGAGGAGCGTTTTCCGCTCTTGACTCCCACTCTTTCACACGAAGAGCCTTTTTGGCTCTCGATCGCCTTTTCACTTTCCGCTACCTGAAGGGAAGGAAAGTATAGTAATAGGCCCAAAAAAAAAAAAAAATTTGGGTTTTCTTTACGTTTCAGACCATACTGAGTCTAAAAAACCTAATTTCGGCGTGTGGTCCGTTTGTGTGTGAGAACGGCTGGTCCGATTGAGCTGGTTCTTTTTTTGTTTTGTTTGTTATTTTTTGTAGGCACCAAAATAAGGTTATGGACGACTTCAACTGGTGTGAAGGTACGAAAATGTACCAAAAACTAAGGTTTTTCGCATTTTTCTTGAAAGCGGCTCTAACGATTTTGATTAAACTTTCAAATTATCTTCTACTGATCAATACCTAACTTTTCTACTCTATACGTATCTCCATGAAAATACGGTGAACGGAGATATAGGCCTATGAAGCAAAAATAGGTTTTTTACGCTTTTTGGCAAAATGGCTTCAACGATTATCACCAAACTTTCAAGATGTTTTCAAATAGTTAATACCTACATATTCTTTTCAATTAATGTTCCTGTGACGGTCCATTGAACAGAGATAAAAATCAAAATGTATCGAAAATAGCGTTTTTTCTAACATTTCCGTAAATTCCAGGGTAACTTCTTCACCAGATGTGATAAATCCTAATGGAGTGTCTTCTAGTTACCAATACCAACATTTCGTTCTCTATAACTATTTCTGTATATATATATGTTGAACGGAGATATAAGCCAAGTTAACTCAGAAAAGGAGATTTGTCGAATATTAATTTCTCGGTATTCCAATTTTCTCAAAAACGGCTCTAACGATTTCGATCAAACTTACGGAGTACTCTCAGCTAACTAGTCCCTACATTTTGTTCTCCATAAATGTTCCTGTAGAAATTTTCCTCTTTTTCAAGATCGTAGTCAAATTCCAAACCTAAACAATAATGAATTTTGCCTAAATTTTCCATTCTAAATTCTTCCATCATCTTCAACTTCAAAATTTCTAACCTAACGGTTCTATATTCACCATATTTGCACTCATTTCCACAAAAACAGTAATGCACTATCACTTTTTACTTTCCGCTACCCGAAGGGAAGGAAAGTATAGTAATCGGGTCAAAAAAAAAATTGGGTTTTCTTCAGATCTTTACGTTTCAGACCCTACTGAGTCTAAAAAACCTAATTTCGGCGCGTGGTCCGTGTGTGTGTGTGTCTGTAGTTCGATTTGCGGGAGAACGGCTGATCCGATTGAGCTGGTTCTTTTTTTGTTTTGTTCGTTAATTTTTGTAGACGCCAAAATAAGGTTATGGACGATTTCGGCCGATGGGAAGGGGAGGTGGGGGACGAAAATGTACCAAAAACTTTCGCATTTTTCTCGAAAACGGCTCTAACGATTTTGATCTCCATGAAAATACGGTGAACGGAGATATGGGCCCCTGAAGGAAAAATAGGTTTTTTCGCTTTTTGGCAAACGGCTTCAGCGATTTTTACCAAACTCACAGGATGTTTTCAAATAGTTAATACCTACATATTCTTCTGAATAAATGTTCCTGTGACGGTCCATTGAACAGAGATAAAAATCAAAATTTGTCAAAAATAACGTTTTTTCTAACATTTCCGTAAATTCCAGGGTAAGTTTTTCACCAGATCTGATAAATCCTAATGGAGTGTCTTTTAGTCACCCATACCAACATTTCGTTCTCTATAATTATTTCTGTATATATATGTTGAACGGAGATATAAGCCAAGTTAACTCTGAAAAGGAGATTTGTCGAATATTAATTTATCGGTATTCCAATTTTCTCAAAAATGGCTCAGTCGATTTCGATCAAACTTACGGAGTACTCTCAGCTAACTAGTCCCTACATTTTGTTATCCATAAATGTTCCTGTAAAAATGCGTTGAACGAAGATATAGCGCCCGCATATGTAGGTGGTGTTCGAACTTAAAGGGGTGGCGGAAAGTTGTGTGTTGCTACGCACCAGATATTTAAATTTCGCTAACTAAATTCAGCCCTAGATATGGGCCCATAACCTGTTGTAAAAATACGAGAGATAATAGCAAGTTCGAGGGTCAAGCAAAGAATGGAAGATTTAATTGACAACGCATAAACAACTAACTTCACACATGTGACTTGGATAACTAATAAGTTTTGAACTTGACTTTCCAATTCCAACAGCTTAGACGCCCAAGGCATGTAGCCACATTGAATAGGAGTAGGGAGAAATAAAAAAGAGTTAAGTAAGAGAAAACTGTATTTACAACACTAACAAAATTGTGAGCCTCACAAGCAGCACTTGATAGATGTAGCGAACTCACTTATCTACCCGCATGCCGCTAGCCTCGTACTGTTCTTCTCTCTCAACTGCCCCTCGTCTGATGTACTTAGCATCAATGGGCTTATAGTAGTAGGCCTGGTAATCTGCCCTTTCAGCCATCAGCTGCATCACCTTAGCGGTCAATGCCCTGTAGTCAATTATAAATCAAAAGGAGTCGCTGTAAACCATTATATATGAGGCAGCACACTTTGTTTACTCAACAGAAGGAAGAAATGCGAAGGAGTTGGTGAGAATAAAATAATGTGTTAACGAAAATACATGGCAATGAGTGTGACACGCTTGAAAGTGACGACTATTCTTATCCAACAAAACCTCACATTTCCACTCGTCTCGCGTACTACGAAACCTTATATCTGCCATCGCTTCAAGAAACCACAGCGAGTCAGTCACTGGGCGAAGTTCAAACAGAATGTACTGACGTAACTTCCACATTTTCAAGGATATAACCAGGAAATTCACTCTCTCGTTCAAAACCTGTGGTGACAATTTCTCCTTGTTCAGGTTTCATATCAGCTCTTCCTGCAGGATGCTGTTTATTTATTTATTTACAGAGAATGGGAGTGAGCCCAGTAATAATAGATGATTATAGGAATCGTGAGAAAGAACAAGATGTTCGTCGGAAAGGATGCAGTGTCAATGGTGGAGGGTACAGAAACCAGGAGAGTTGGAGGGCGCAGTGGCCAAGCATGTTGGGGCGTGAGGCCTTCCGAGGCAGGCAGGGATAGAACCAGTGGACTCTGGTTCGATCCCCGACCAGGCACCCTCCTCCTCCAAACCCGGGGGGTGAGGCAATGGGTACCAGCGGCGGCTGGGACACTAAGCAGGCCCCCCAACAGGCTCGCTGGGGAGTTAGGACATGGGCCCAATGTGTGCCACGGCGAAATGCCATTAGTCCTGCAGTTCTGGCGGAGTCGTATGGCCCACAGCTGCCTCCCTGCTATGTGTGTGTGTGTGTGGGGGGGGGGGTGAAGGTAGAAGCTAGCCAATTGAGAACGTAGAGAAAGCAGGAATGTAGACAGTACGTCAAAAAGGGAAGTGGATCAAAGGAGCAACTAAGCTGTGTGGGGTGGGCGGTTCAACGGGATGTGGGGTAGGGCGAAAAAGTAATGGGAGATTGGGCGAGGAACGTGCAGGCCAACCTGATTGAGAAGGCACCACAAGTGAGCCCAAGAGGAGCCTGTGGAGGAAGACTTGAAGTAGTTTAGTTCACCTCTAACGACACCCCCTTCCTTCAACAAGTTTCTTGCTGATCCCAATAACACACGCCACTACTACTCTGCTCTAGCTCAAATGAGCACTTCCCTAGAACACACCTCAACAAAATTCGAAACGAACATTAACGGTCAAGTGGTCTGAGGAAACATGCACGACACAAGTTCGGTTTCCTGCACTTTGAATGCACTCTCTGGCGCAGTTCTTTGACTCTGCCTGGTAAACTGGCTGCGCCAGTTTTGACTAATTTCGCATTCCTTCCACTAACATCCATCATTTACTCACTAAAAACAACTTTTTTTCAATGAAGGCTACAGCGATTTGTTGGACCAAATTCACTCACTAGTCAACACCTAATCGCTCTTAGCAAATATTTCATGCTGCACAACCTTGAAATATTCACGAATTGACGAGAAAATGGAATTGAAATAACGTTGTGAATAATTTGAGCAATGAATTACCTGATCTTCATCTTCTCGTCTTCTTCGTACAATAGGTGCATGTATTTTTCGTATTCCTGCTGCGGAGGAGTTAAAACGTAGCGGGACAGAAACCGCGTGATGGGGTGCTGCGCAATTCAAAATTACGTGAATGTCAGACAAGTCGTGACGCAGTAATTTCGTCGATTAGATACATAGGGCATACTGTGTGAATCGACAGTGAGAAAACAGGAAAGCAGGGCCAACGTGGACTCAAGCTCTGCAAATGTTTTATTGTAAAGATCGCCATTGTAACGAATGGGGTAACAAAGTACATTTTAGGTCTCCCCTTCTCTTTAGAGTAAGAAAGACTACACAAACTTCCAGCACACTATTGTTGTTAAATCTGACCAATAGTGCTGTTCCCAGCAGCAACTACCGCCCACCACTGGAGGGAACGAGGTTGTAACCTCTTTCGTTTTTTATATTTATTAGATTTTCCTATCTATCGTAAACAATCGATCAGGTACATTGTGGCATGTGTTGTCTACTGCGCGTAATTTTACTGTCCAAGTTGTTGCTACGCTGGCCAACTTTACTGACTGTGTCTTCTTATTACTCTCTATGTTTTATCGTCAATATACATTTGTTTGAGTATGCTCTGGGCCTGCCGTTTAACATTGGCTATAACCCCGCACAACTTACCAGCTTCAGAAAATAACGTGTGATGGGTGTAAGATATGGTGAATTTTGATTTGAACCACCAAATACAACTACAAAGGGCGACAGGGGAGTTTAAAGAGTTTATTCACAATATGGTTGGGGAAAAATTGAAAAAGATCTGGTACTTGTATGAGTCGAACTCGGAATCACGAGTTGGGGAACGCTGAGAGAGCGCGCAATATCGTTCAAACCCGTTCCGGTGTCTTCCCTGTTGGATGGTCAGGAGTCGCTGTCCAACACGTCCGAATGGTGGTGAGAATCCGAACGAGAGGAGATGAGTGGCGTACGTTTCATTTGCCATTCATTACTTTCTTTAATTTACCTTGGGGGTCTGTAGCTCCTCCCCTTGGGCGTCCTCCCCCCCCCCACCACCCTAGTGCTCGGTAACTTCTTTTGTTTTCCCCATCACTGGTGGGCGGTGGGTGGTTTATTTCCCTTCCCTTAACCTGGGTGTAGGTGCAGGGGATGAATTCTCCCATAAACAGTGGTACTACTAGCACGCACCTCCCCCACTGTGACAAAGTCCCGGAGTCTCGCTCCCCCTGGGGTGCTAACGTCCAGCGGTCGTCCTATCACCATAGCATCCACGGCCTCTCCGGAGTGTACCTATCCCCTGCCTACCCGAGGCCATCGCCAACAGGCTCCCCGCTCCCACTATTATTTATTTATTTATTTCTGCATTTTATTTATTTTATCATTTTCTTATTTTGCTAGTCTCCCCCGGGCGCTGCGGACTGAACTGCCGAGAAGGGTTTGACAAAAATTTTTTTTGCACCAAAAATTTTTTGTCAGGAGGGGGGAGTGTAATGGTTTTCGCGGCGGACTGCGCGAAGTGGCAACACTGACCACCACCCGTGCAGGCCGCCGCTGTTTATATTAGCGTCGGAGCCGCATTTCGAGATCAGAATGGCTATCGGCTCATCAGCGAATAATATTGCTGTTATAAGACAGTGTTTAAATTCCCCTTTTGTTTGTGTGAAGTAAGGTAAGCAATCAGAGCTTTGTGTTTCATTTTTCCCATTGTCCCTTTATTGTCATTTAATACAATCCGAGCATAGGTTATTTATTTCATTCTAAAAGGAGTTCGTTTAATTTCATTCATTTCGAGTTTTGCCGATTAAATTCAAGTGGGTCTTAAGTGCTTTATAATTTCATTTCCCATTACCTTCTAGAGAGTTATTATTTTATTTATTTGATCGAGTGAGTATTATTGAGCGCATTTGATTTATTCTTTTCTTTTGGGCCCAGACACGACTTTCACGAGTCTTCTGTACGCGGGAATTGTGAGACAATTCCCCAAGTACGTCACAGATGCCGTAAACGATGCAAAACAAAACGGCTAAACAGTCAGTTCAGTGACGAAAAGGAAACAGCACACACGAGGTCGCAAAAGAAGTTGATGGGTAGATGATGAATATAACGATAGATAGGAAAATCTAATAAATATAAAAAACGAAAGAGGTTACAACCTCGTTCCCTCCAGTGGTGGGCGGTAGTTGCTGCTAGGAACAGCACTGTTGGTCAGATTTAAGAACAATAGTGTGCTGGAATTTTCGGCTGCTCTGTTGGCATAACTGTTGATAGCTGATAATGGAAAGTAAACAATAAATAGCGGTATCAGGAAAGTGTGGTATGGTGGATGTGAAATCAGAGTTGGCGATTTCAGTTCCTAACAACATTCGTCATTACGAGTACCTTAGCTCATTATTCTACATGGTAGAAGGATGAGTCCAAGGAGAAATAATAGGAGAGGCGGGAATAGGTGGCGTTAGTTTACCTTTCACAATGACATTTCAATTATTGATGATCTACTCTGCTATACGATTATACCTACGTAGTTACGAGAAGAAATTAAAATTTTGAAAAACCCTGCAAATTATTACACAACGGTTTATTATTCGGATAAATAGCTTGACCTAGCATTAATGCTCCGAGACCCATCCTGTTCGATTCAGCATCGAAAAATATCATAATGAAACCCAAAAAAAGGTCGAAAAGAACTGAATCGTAATATTAAAATAAACAAAAAAAAACCGAAAGTATCTAGAAAAAAAGCGAATAATGAAAAGTTCAAAAATGAAACGAACGAACTATTAAATAAATAAACCAAAAATAAGCGAATAATGAAAAGTTGAATCGAAGATAACAGATATTTTGCTAACGGAAATAGTTGAGATGGAGCGAAACAGTCATTCGTGGAGGGGAAGACGAGAACAAGGCAATCGGACGATAAAGAGACAAATCGTAGTGCCAAAGGTTATATACGAAACACGAGCGCTTCCTAGACTCTCATGATTTTGCCCCGTCGGGTCGGGGAAATTGGGCGAACCCGTTGCGAGTCGAGTCGAAAGGGGAGGCGAGCGGCGGCGGCGTTGCCAGACCAGCAGGCGAGCGGCGGCGGCGTTGCCAGACCAGCAGGCGAGCGGTTTCCTTGAGATTGGCGGGAGGGAGGGAGTACAAACGACGAAACGTTGACTTCCGCTGTAGTTCCCGCGTTGTACTGCATTTCGTTAATTTTTTTAACCGTTTTTCGCCCATAACAATCATGGGATTAGTCCGATCGGATTGCCGAGATGGCGGGCACAACTAGATACCAAATAGGATTTTTGTGCGAACGAACGAATTTTTTGGACCACGTTGAAGGCACATAACGACCCGGACGGCGGACGGACATTGCAAATTTGGAATCTCCATGTCTTGAAACGTAAAGTATCAAATTTTGTGGGGGGGTTGTAACAAATTTTTCGTGGCCGAAAACATAGGGTTATTATTCAGAATGAATAATAAACCAAAAGCTGCATACTTGCACACTTGGGAATAACTCCCACAATGTTGCGCTAAACATCAACGCCAATCCTCCTGAAAAAATTATTCCCTCCTGCTCCTCTCTGTACCTTATGCAGAAAGTAGCAGTGAGTTATTTTGAATTCGAAAAGAAAGTATACATTGATGTAGTCGACTAATATTCCCGTTACTCGGAGATGATTGAAATATCGTGCTTGTCCCTAAAAAAGTTGATCGAATCGATGAAGAGTCGCTTTACTCGATTTGGAATTCTGAAGTAGTGGAATTGGACTCTGGTCTCAATTCAGAAGCGAAAAATGGTAAAATGTTAAGCTTTTGCCGAGGATTAAGCAGCACTCTATACGACCAAACAAACGGGAAAGCTTACCCATCAGTTCACACATTGAAGAACAACAGTTCAACTGGAATACAGAACCGCCCCTGGTCCTTCTGACAACAGCCCAGCAGAACTTTTGATGGCAAGAAAGAATGGGAGTCCCCACCAGCTAATGAGACAGCTGATTCCAAAGCCGGTGCAATTTCGTGAATGGGACGAACATTATCGTGAAGGGCAAGGAACACTAAAGTCAAAGTCATCGGGGAAAAGATGAAGAGTCCGCGAGTATTCATCCCAGAGCGAAAAGAAGGGGAGGCGGTGAAAAATGTGGCGCCTAAATGTTTTGTAGAGTGTTCTGTCACAACCTAACTCCTTCGATGAATATCGACAGTAACACTTCCGCAACTTCATCTGAGCGCTCCAAAGACTGAAATTACGAAGAGGGGGATGTAGCATGCATCTACTGCGCGTATTATTATTGTCTAAGTTGTCAGCACATTTATCTTACGCATCATATTATTACTCTCAATGTTTCATCCTATTTGAGTAGCTTAGCTCATCATTCTACTTAGATACACCAAACAAATTTGAGCACAAACGACCAAAGATGAACCAACTCAAAGAAGAGTTTGTTGAAAACAAATTGAGGTAAAATAATAAGACCAGTTGTCCCTGAGCGTTCTCAACCGCCAACATTCGTCTGTTTTCTGGTCAATTCATTGTATGATGAGTCCTACAGTTGAGCCCCCCACTCACCCACAAATTGTTTACCTTTAATTCTCGTGTATTTTGTTGAACACGTCATGTTATCATCAATAAAACGTCTATTAGCAGAAGACAGTTTTACGCCTGCCGTGGCATGACTACCCACTTCCCACTCAATTTCCTCCATAGTTCTCCCTCGAGCTACACATTACCACTTTTACTTCTACGCATCTCACTTCACTAATCAAGTTCACAATTTTACTGGTAAACTCTTTCAATTTAATTTCGTTCGTTAAAATTAAAAATAATTAAATTAGGTGTGAAAGGCTACAATTCTATTATACAGTTACTGCGTCTGTACCTACTTCACGTTGAATCCATTTAAACCCATCTATCTCGACTACTCAGTCAAAGTTGAATACCTCAAACTTCTATCTAAATATATGGTCTGTGGAGATTTTAATTCGCTGCATTCTGTTGCACTGAACATACTCAACTGAAAGTTAAAACAGGAGGTGCCTCAGCTGCAAATGTGTGTGCTCACTTTCTACACCTTCCCTGAACTGTGTGCTCTTGACAGACCACCTTGGCACCAACTTTCCCAAGTTGAGAATACACGAAGCCTCTTTGGGTACTTGGAAGGACTGCGAGATGAAACCCTGGTTTAAAATCCTAATCATCCTGTCTTTGTGCTAAATTTTCGTGATAACATTGCCCACTTGTAACGAATGCCTGTACTATTTTCTTCATTCACCAGGTGGTATGTGACTTCTTCATAAAGTGTTACTAGGGAAGCAGGAACGCTGCAGATAAAATAACATAATTGAAATGAAACATTTGGCGTGTGCATTCACCCTGTTTTGGCAGTGTCCCTGAGGCAATGACTAACCAAACGACCCTTATCCAGTGCAGAGAATCAACATGAATAACAACGTTGAATGAATTTCAATGAAGGCGGGTTCTCAGCCGATATTTTTATTCAGTCTATGGCCTACATGACTGCTATTCTGTCACTCTTTTCCTACCATGGTTCACTTGAAGTTCAATACATACCTTGTAATATTCCCAATGCTTGGGCGTGTAGCCTTCTGGTATCTCGGCAAGTTTGGCAGGACCAATGAAGACGTTCGTGTAAAAAACGACAAGGCCGCAAGGAATAGCACCGATCAAGAAGTAGAAGTGGAACATATTCTTGAACTTCTGCCACTGCCAGCGAGAGGGCGTGATGTTCATGACTCTGTGCCCCATGTTCCTGGCTGCAACATTGATAGATATAGTTGAAAAACTGTCTGGCGGGGGAATCTCGCAGTGCAAAGGGAAGTTTTGAAATCGGTTGAACTTAGTTTTCTTCAGATCTTATGCTTCAAGGGCTTTGATGGGCTAGGTTAATTCCAAAACTCAGTTCGGTTCATGATTTGGAATGTTTACGAGCATCCCTGATACTGGTGCTAGTTATGACATTTATCACTGGCAATTGTC
Source organism: Pachypeltis micranthus (assembly GCA_020466155.1). Classification (NCBI taxonomy): domain Eukaryota; kingdom Metazoa; phylum Arthropoda; class Insecta; order Hemiptera; family Miridae; genus Pachypeltis; species Pachypeltis micranthus. The sequence goes on along the minus strand of CM035770.1, from coordinate 63,894,339 downwards.
TACCGCTGCTACTCTTGAAAACTCTAATTAAATTGCTCAACTAACCGTTGAACTATGGAATCGAGTGAATCCCACACTTCGTAAATTTGCCATTGTAACCAAAATATCGTGCTTTAGTTGACAATTTGCCGCCACTCTGAACATACCTCCATCGTTGTTTTTTTTCGCTCCCATCCACAGGATAGGCAAACTAATACGACTTAGTCTCATCGATTGAGAGAAAAAGGAGTGTTGTGGATTGGTGTTGGTTTGATTCGTATTTACGCGAATACATTTGGCAGTGACAGCGTATGACGTCAAATATTATGACGGAGTTATTTGAAGCCATCAAAGCAACTGATCTCCCCCGCCCTCCACTCCGAAATTCGGATGTGTTACATGAGAAGTGAGTGATACTTTAAATTATTTTTGTGGTAGTCAATGTCAATGTCTGTTGCATCGGGCACGCACTGTCACATGAACTCAGTTCAGCCATTGATTACATTCTACCCATTACTTTCACGCCCGTTGTTTACATTCACTTTTATGACAAAACTTAGCTCAACTCTTACCGCTACTGTTAGGCTCCCGAGTAACAGTTACGTTACTAAACGTTCAGAATCAACAACTAAAGTTCGAGGCAAACGTGCCCGCAGTCACTGTTCTGGGAATTCACCGAATTCGAATTTTTAAGAACACTGGCGCTAGACAGTAGCCAGTGATAAAAGTTGTCATCAGTATCAGTGACCAGCTCCGAATTGAAGTTCCAACATTATCCACTCGTGGCCCGGATATTGGGAATCAATCCCCAAGGTTGGTCAAATTTGAAAATTAGCGGGCAGATAAGGGGTAGAACAAAATCTGTTAAAAGCTAACTATAGTAATCATTGTAATTAAAACAAAATGTTTCTATTGTAGCTTTTATTCCTTTTGCTTACTCTTGTCTTGAATTAGAATAATTGGCAGAACGATAACTACGCAGATACTATTATTCAACTATTGCAAGGCACTTCTTACCAGGAACTTGAAGGCTTTGAGAGAACTTGGCGGTAGTTAAGAAGTTCCTGGCGATGGAACTACTTAGGCTGCTCCAGCCTGCCATATTTAGGAGAACTTGAACCAAGTCTGAGAGGTAAGTCAAAGGAAGATATTTGACCTGAACCCAAGAGAAAAGGTGGTTCAGCTGCAGGAAAAATTTTAATATTATCAATGGCTGATATCATTGGTGCTGTTGTTGCTTCTCGGACTCTTCCTTCATCTTCTTCTGTTTCTTCGTTTCGATCGCTGGTTCACTGAAATCACAGAATTCACACAAGCGGAGAGGTAAGCTGAGAGGATTGCTACTCACTTCTTATTGACATTCTACCTAATAACTCGATGTCCAACTTGCCACTTTGACGCAATTTTATAATTATTAAAATAGATACGATATGTTGAAAGTACTCATCGTATGGTAATCATTCTGTTAGCTGATGCTCTGGGAAAGGAACACAAGAACAGCCGAAATTAAAACATTGATAAAACCACAAGTCAAGAGATACAATGAGTTCATCATTCACAATCGAAGATTGAAGATCCTACAGCTTCCAGAATTGTTTATGATAAATAATTTTATTTTTATCCTGTTTGGCCGATTGATTGGATACAGTTCATATGTTAGAGTATTAAGAAAACGCTGGATATAAAAATGAAAAAACGGGCCATGACTGGGGGGATAACGGGGTTTTCTGTGTTATCTTAGAACTGGCGATTATTCAAGTTTTTCAATATTTATTTCGAATTCCAGAAATCTGCAATGTAGAAGAGTGTTTTTCTCAGAGGGCTGCGGGAAAATGTTCATACTCTTCAACCATCCATTGAGGTAACTCGTCATTTACTCCATACTCGTCACCGTCAAGTTTTTATTTTCCCAGTCCTAAAGCGTTATGCTCATAAACACATTTGAAAACAAATTCGAATATGGTTTACAAAATCTTGATACCACTTGTTTCCAGTTTATGATGATCTTTTAAATATTAATACTAATTTGTATACAAAGAGATTTTAAAACGGATGTCTTTCAATCACCACTTGTAGCCAGAACCTAAGCCAAACGATTGGCCTTGGTAAATAAAAAGCTTTGCTGCTCCAGCCATACACCGGGTTTTTTTTTAGATTTTGTGCATGCTTTGTCGACACACATCTTTGATGGCCTGTGGAAACTCTTCAGTTGTTTTTCGTTTATCAATTGTCCATTGAACAGATGTTATTGAAAAGCATTTTTCGATTATTTATAGCAATAGTTTTAGTTTTTGATATTTCAGTACAGAGTGCTCCAATGGAAAAATTCCAATATTATTTTCATTCCACTTTTGAATACTTAGAACAAATTACAGCGTTAATGAGCTTTTGAACAAACTTGTTTTCAAAGCATCACTTGAAACCGAGAGAGTTTAGAATTCGAGCAATTTAAGCTGTCACTAGCTGCAAGTAATCTCACTCCACGTAGTCGAGCCTTTACCAAAGAGATTTCAGGCAACTAAAGTTCATTCCACTGGTCTGGATAATTACTTGCTTAGTTGGGAGGGTACTATGGTGATGTTTGCCACTTGATTTGATTGACCACAGATTTTCAATATGTGTCTGGGGGTGATTCTTTTCTCCGTAGGATTTGACATACTCTATGCTCCTTGTCATGCTCTTTATTTCAAAGGGTCAGTATGGTAGATAATACTAATCACTCTGATTTTCCTGCTGGGCTTGGCAGGTTGGTCCTTATTTTCAGAATAGTCCTCAAACCACCTCCCTCAAGGTTTTTATAGCTAACACTCCTTTGTGGTGCTTTTGCAGCCACTCGACATAGTTAGTGGAGTTTCATGATGTAACATTCTCTCACTTTCTATCCCATCTCTGTGAAAGTAAGAACAGACCCAAAGGTTCCATCTCTATTCTAGTTATGTCGGATTCCCATCCCTGGTGTGCAACGTACATTTTCAGGCAGTTATAATACCTACTATAGGCACCAAATTATCTATTGAGGTCTTTGAAGGAGTAGGCGAACAGGGGACTATCCCTTAGGTGGTGGTAGTCCGGGTGGTTTGGAGGCAGGCCAGATAAACAACTCTGACTTACCTCACTCTGAACACCTCAAAACCAAAAACAACGAAGCAAATTAATTTAGGAAGTGAGCACCCTACAACCAACCCTCCATTCCCTTCTCTTCCAGTAATCCCCCTTCCCCACTGCTTGAACCCTTCTTTTTCAACCAAAGCTGCAGTAACTACAGTAGACAGCATTTGTTCACAGTTCACTACGTGCAATAAACGCACAAGCCAATATTTAGTTCATCGACACTCAAGTTCAGGTGCTCAGCCGACAATTGACAGAATAACTGCAGACCTCGTAGTATGTAGAGTTGCTGGAGCCAACACGGGGTAATAATTTCATAAACCTAATACGTCATACTCTGAGTAGTCTTGAGTATTGAGTCTTTTATTGACTAGTGCAGCAAGCAGTGGGACAAGCATGCAAAAGGTACAAAAGATGAGATTCTTAGGACGCAATTAACAACAAAACAAAAAAAATCAAGTGACAGTAGGTGATATAACACGACACCCTAAAACTTGAGAGCGTCTTTCTGCTACAGTACACACTTCGTAAAGGCGACCGCTCTGCGCAGGTAATACGTTGTATATTGAGGTAGTTGTTATTGGTGGACCAGTCATAGATGGAGACAACACTGTGGGCGTTACAAGGCGAGTAACACGAATCAAAGCAAGACCAGATTGATGAGCTAAATTGGATAACGTTTTCAAGGGGTTACTACGACTCCAGTCTGGATCCCAAGGAAGCGCTTCAGTCGAAATGTGTGGGTAGAACACTCTGCCGATTGTTGCATTTAAATTGTACCTGTAACACCGAGCGAACAGTTTATAATTGGAGCCATTGAAAGATAAGGTACGACAGTGCATAGAAATAGTCTGCTGATGTAAATTAAATTAAACAGGTGGGTTTTGATCTCAAGAGTGGATTGGCTTGAAAAATACTTGGAGCTTATTACTAAAAATACTGTATTCAAGTTTTCATTTATAATCTCTATTTTGATTATAACGATGAACCCAATGGGTGAAACGCGCCAGGCGAGTGGTCACCTACCCGCACATTGTGCACTGTGGAAGCGTCGTGATGTTACCTCGTTACGAAGGGGCCATCAATACGATTTCTCTAGTGTAGGGGGGAGGGGCTGTCTGCTGTCATTGCCTGACTAGCAGGCGTGGGTGGCTGCCACGCCTCCAGGTTGCATCTTCAGTTAGCCCTCGCCTGCGCGAACGTGATAAATCGTTTGACAGCTGCTCTGTTGCTGAGGAGCTGTGTCTGGGAGGGAGAGCCAGGGCCATTCTCAGATGTTGAGGTAGAGCGGGCAGGCAAACAGCACGTGTTGATCCTCGCCAGTCCCCGCTCCGCACGGGCACTCGTCAAACTCCCGCCGCCCGAAGAACTTGAGACGCACATTGAAGGCGCCATGGCCTGAGCATGGCCTCAGAGGAGCTAAGTGGCTGCAAAGGACGGTTGCCATCATGTGTCTAGCACTCCTCCGAAGCCTATCAGTAGGCAGCGATGCGTCGAGTTTTCCTCCAGGAGTGTCGGGACTAGGGAATGCAGAGCTCCCCGGTGAGAGGCCAAGGCATACCGCCGGATGAAGCACTGCAAGATAGCACAGTCCAGCTGAAAATCCAACGGGGGTGTGCCTGCGAGCTCATGCAGTGCGAGGTGGGAGGTGGTGTGGTACACCGGCAACACAGCTAGGAGAACATCTCGCTGGATGGTGAGTGCTCTCTGCCAGTCTTGCTTAGACGGGGCAATCCACCAGGTTGCTGCGGTGTACCGCACCATCGGCAAGAAGACCCCTTTGTAGTAGAGCACGAGGGCATGCAGGGAGGCTCCCCACGTGGCACCTGCAAGGGAGCGAACTTGGGCCATGAGGTGTCCACATCCAGTCTGTAAGAGTGCTTAGTGTTCCGATGGGCTTCCTCTAGGAAAGAAAATGACTCCCAGGCACCTCGCTGTAGCAGCGAGTAGCGCTGTCAGCGCTAGGCTCTACTCGGGGCAAGCACGAATGGGAAGAGGCTGAGGGATGACCAATTGCGTCTTCGCGGGCGAGCTGGAGGTGATGCGCCTAGTTGCTCGTTGTAAACGCAACCTGGCTACTTCTGGGTTGTTAGCCCTCACGATGACCATTATGTCATCAACATAATGACGATAAACCACTTAGGCGAACAACATGGCAAAGGGTCCCAAGATACGATTTTTTTGTGTGCGCAATCCGTTAAGCTTTCTTACGATAAACTTAAGGGCCACATTGACCCAAGGACTCGTGTACGTGGGTAAGTAAACTCTAACAGCTATAATTCAGGCGTGAGAGAAGACAGCAGATATCCTTTTCCCAACACGACTAACATCTAGAAAGCGTTGAGGACGGTGGCTCCTTATTGTGCCACGTAGAATCTTACGTCTTCAATGCATCAATATTCCTGCATTTCCCAGTGAATAACCACAAAAAATACACAAGAAATAGGCTCAACCTAGCTATTGGGGAAAATGTTGACTACATCACATCACTCCTCACACAGTTGTCCTCAATTCGGAACTATACTCAAGATATTTTTAAAACCTGAAATGCGTCTTTATCGCTTTACATTAAAATGTTGTTTTACATAACTATTCCCCCAGTGAAGATCAAAATCAACAAAAAGTGAGATTCTTCGGGAGTTTTATTATTTAATTTTCTCGAAACTTGGCAGTTAGAATCGCACTATGATACATGCTGCAGGAGATGGTAATATCAACTACTGTAACCAACAGAAGAAAACACTGGTGCCGTTCTGAAATCCATAGGACAGCCCCGGATTGTGTTGATTTCCACTTAGGTTTCTGGCCAATAAGAAAACTAGCAGCCGACTAAGAGGCCGCGAGTCGTTGTTTTGAATAAAAGTGAGATAAACTAGGTCAACTTGCTAATAACTTGTAACTAGGAATAACGTTAATAAACAAACGCCCACTCACTTGAATGTGGCAGCCTGCAAATCCCTCATCATACTCGAAGGACCCGAGTAGTAAACAATAGATTTCAACCTTTTTTCAGCCCAACTGCTTTCTGCTTGGTCGACTAATGAGGACAACCTCAACGCCACAGAATCCATAGACGAGGAACCACACTCATACGCGAAGAAATCCCTAGCCTTCTGATACCTGGTGGAATGAACAAATTACTATGTTAATCGGATCACGAAATCGACTCCTCAAAACAATAATGAAAACATGAACTAGTTCATTTATTTACTCATTTTATCTAAATCAAAATTGAAAACTTATACACTTCATATTTTAAAAGGTTTATTTAATCTTCCCCACCCACCCAATTCACTAATGAATGGGACAAGACTCATTTCTGCCAATATTCCTCTTTGCCCCTGGAGTTTTCATTGTACGAGGCACGTTTTTTAAGTACCGTTTTGAGATTCCGCCGCCGCAGCGCTACAGTCAGCGTTCCGCGAACTGCGCGCTTGGTTACCTAGATCTCTTGTCTACGCACTGACGCCATTATAGTCTGATTCTTCATTGTATACGTTGTTTACTGAGTGTTTAAAATGCTTCTGATAATCGTGAGTCCCGCTGATTGTGAAGTACAGGCTGTGTTATCTACCAGAGATGTGGTTTTCGATGTAGGGAAAATACCAAACATCCAAGGCAACAAGATTTGATTTTAATTTGTAATTTTACTTTGAATCATTACAAGTGAAACAAGGAGCTCCTTCTAAGATATAAACGAAAATTAAAGAAAAGAAAGAAAATTAAAGTCTCTGACCGTAATGGTTATCAAGGGAACGAAATCTCGCAGCTGCAGGTGTTGGACGCCCCTGATGCACTTTGGGAGAATGTCTGGTAGCTATGTCCCAACTGACTCGAAGATGATGACGAGAACGGTTTGATGCAGTCGTACGATTCGATGTAAACTGGCACGAAGTAAACCAATGGGATACTGATGACCCAGTAAATGTTCAGAAACATCTGTGTCGTCGGGATTCTGATGACCCATGTTCGATCTAATGGTAAGAAGAATGGAGATGTGGTCTGGTGAGATTCTGATGACTGCGCAGAGAACAATACTGGCTACGGCTGGTAATCAGAGTCACTAGGTGCCGTCGACTCGAAGTGTCTGGTGGGGAAGACAGCGAGTCTCAGCAAGATCCAAGTTGCTGCAGATCGGCGGCTTATCGCACACAAAGCACACACGAACACTTACACAACGTCGACGGAGGCTTATTGCGTAAGCAAAATAGATTTCAGCGTGTAAAATAAACATAACGCTTCGGCGTTGACAGGCTGTTATACGATTTCTTAGAGCTAAAGGCGTAAACCCGATCGATATTCATCGTGAGATCTGTGAAGTTTACGGACAAAACATTATGAATGATGGAATGGTAAGGAAATGGGTGGGAGCATTTGAAGATGGCCGTATGTGCATGATGAAGAACGAAGTGGGCGTCCTTCGGTCGGGTCGTTAATGAAGATTTGGTGCAGAAAGTAGACGAAAAGGTGAGACGCTTTACAATTTCATCATTGTCCGACTGCTTTCCTCAATATTCTCGCAGTGTTTTGTATCGCATTGTGACCGAGAACTTGAATTACCGGAAATTGTGTTCACGTTGGGTTCCAAAAATGTTGACGGATTTGCACAAAACCCAACGCTAAGGAAGTGCATTGACTTTCCTTGAGCGGTACCACAATGAAGGTGAAGATTTTTTAGACCAAATTGTTACTGGTGACGAAACATGGGTGGCCTACTTCACACCACAATAGAAACAACAATCCATGGAATGGGGACATTCATCATCACCCAAAAGAGAGAAGTTTAAGCAAACAATTTCTGCCCGGAAAATCGTGTGCACAGCTTTTTGGGACAGAAAAGAAGTATTGCTAGTGGAGTTTCTGCCTCGTAATGAGACAATCAATGCAGCGTCTTATTGTGAGACATTGAACAAACTGCGTCGAGCAATCCAGAACAAAAGACGTGGCAAGTTGAGTAAAAGTGTCATTTTGCTGCAAGACAATGCCCGTCCACATGTGGCTAATCCGGACCAAAGATCTCATCAAATCTTTTAAATGGCAAACTCTAGATCATCCTCCATACAGCCCTGATCTGGCGCCCAGCGACTACCATTTGTTCCTGCACTTGAAGAAACACCTGGGCGGTCAGCGTCTTCAAGACGATAACGAAGTCAAAACATTTGCGATACAGTGGTTAACAAGTCAGGCGGCAGAATTTTATGAGGGGGGTATTCAAAAATTGGTGCCACGTTACGATGAGTGCCTCAATGTTCACGGAAATTACGTAGAAAAGTAGATTATGGTACAGGCTTTCATGTAAAAATAAAATTATTGCGATATCTTTGCACGTCATTTTTTAATTCCAAAACAGTACTTACTTAAAACCCTGCAAATTACACAACGGTATTATTATTACACAACGGTTTATTATTCGGATAAATAGCTTGACCTAGCATTAATGCTCCAAGACCCATCCCGTTCGATTCAGCATCGAAAAATATCAAAATGAAACCCAAAAAAAGGTCGAAAAGAATTGAATCGTAATATTAAAATAAACAAAAAAAAAGAAAGTATCTAGAAAAAACTGAATTTTAATATGAAAACATGCACGCTAAATACTAATATCAAAATGTAACCAAAAATCTATGAAAAAAAACAAAATGAGAATGAAACGAAAGAATCCAAAAAAATTGAATCGTATTAAAACCAAAACGTCGGGGAAATTGGAACGGGGGTGCTCGAAGCGAAAGGCGAAAGGGGAGTCGAGTGTTGGGAGGGAAGCGAGCGGTTGCTTTTTTAATGAGACGGGCGGGGTGGGAGGGAGTTCAAACGACGAAACGCTGTAGCTCCCGCGTTGTACTGCGTTTCGTTAATTTTTTTAACCGTTTTTTGCCCATTACAACCACGAGCTTCGTCCGATCGGATTGCCGAGATGGCGGGCACAACTAGATACCAAATCGGATTTTTGGTCGAAAGAACGAATTTTTTAGACCACGTTAAAGGCACAAAACAGCCCGGGCGGCGGACATTGCAAATTTGGAATCCCCTTGTCTTGAAACGTAAAGTATCAAATTTTGATGGGGGGTTGTTAAAAATTTTTCGTGACCGAAAACATAGGGTTATTATTCAGAATGAATAATAAACCATATTGAATCGTATTAAAACCAAAAAAAAAAAACGCTTGAACTATTAAATGATAAACCAAAAATAAGCGAATAATGAAAAGTTCAATCGAAGATAACAGATATTTTGCTAACGGAAATAGTTGAGACGGAGCGAAACAGTCAATCGTGGAGGGGAAGACGAGAACAAGGCAATCAGAAGATAAAGAGACAAATCGTAGTGCCAAAGGTTATATACGAAACACGAGCGCTTCCTAGAGGAAGCAAAAAAAAAAAAAAAAACCAGCGCCCACTCGTAAACGTCTGCTGATGATTTTGCCCCGTCGGGTCGGAGAAAATGGGCGAACCCGTTGCAAGTCGAGTCGAAAGGGGAGGTGAGCGGGGGCGGCGTTGCCAGTCCAGCAGGCGAGCAGTTTCGTTGAGACGGGCGGGAGGGAGGGAGTACAAACGACGAAACGTTGAGTTCCGCTGTAGTTCCCGCGTTGTACTGCGTTTCGTTAATTTTTTTAACCGTTTTTTGCCCATAACAATCATGGGATTCGTCTGATCGGATTGCCGAGATGGCAGGCACAACTAGATACCAAATTGGATTTTGTGCGAAAGAACGAATTTTTTGGACCACGTTAAAGGCACAAAACGGCTCAGACGGCGAACGGACATTGCAAATTTGGAATCTCCATGTCTTGAAACGTAAAGTATCAAATTTTGAGGGGGGGTTGTAAAAAACTTTTCGTGACCGAAAACATAGGGTTATTATTCAGAATGAATAATAAACCAAAAGCATGCCTCGTAGAATGCCTTTTTTGATGTCAGGCTGCTCAAGCGTCTATCACATTCTACCTTACACTGAGTTGTACAGGAAGTTGAGCAACAACTCCCTAGAATCCTCATTTGAGATCTGCTAGTCACTAGACTTCTGGGGTTCGTCTCAAACCTCGAATTTGAAAAGTGCACTTCCTCTAAAATCCCCAAACAACTTGTACAACTGCAAACCAGCCAGAGTTCTGTACTATTTTCAGAATGAGAATATCTTAATGATTATACAGGTTCCAAATAGACTAACAACAGCCGCCAATGCAGTCATCGAGCACCAAACTCAATCTGGTCGCAGTGGCGACTAATCGACAGTCGCAGCATATTGCCACTGAGGTCGCTGCTGCGGTTTTGTCTTTTGTACCTTTCAGAAGGTCAACGTATTGTGGAGGCACGTATTTTCAAAAGCCACGAGGCGTCCCCACCGAGTTCCGGCTACTGGGAAGAATGAGGGGAGCTGCCAAACCTGTCTCGTCATCGTCGCTGCTGAGGTACCTCATTCTTTTCGTCTTGCAAAACCCAAGTTGACACTTTCAAGCCATCGAAGCATTCGATGACTAACTGAGGGATTTTCATATCAAACGCCGCTCATTAAATTTCTGTCTCACACAGGTTCGAGTGAGTGTGAGGGAAGCTTCCACCAATCTTTTCTTAACATTTTTTGTCAGACCCTATTTTCGTACATTCCTTTTTTTTAAATATCAATTTGTGGGAAGTCTCCTTATTTATTTATTCAAAAAAATGTTCTAAGCCGTCAGCCACCATCATTATCCCCTCATTGAGCTGTTCAGCCTGCCCCGGAGAGAAAGAGCGAGACATTTTGTCTCATCAATTTATTCCTGTTTGGAGAAGGAAGCTGGGAAGTTCGATCTGAGAGAAACTTCGTTTTTTTTTCTTTGTTCGGCCCTGGATCTCCAATTTTCTTTGGCTTCCCGGTCATTATTATTTTGTACAGTTTGTGCAGTTGTGTCGGCCTTGCACACATTCTACAAGAGGCAAAACAGCCAACCCTACTTACGAACGACGTATCCCCCACACCAGACAAATTTTCAGCCAGGTGAGTGGAGTATTTTACAAGAACGCCGAGAATAGGTTGTTAAAACAAACGTTCTTGCTCAGTGCGTCCTTTTTATTAAATTTCTACGCAAGTGTCGTTTGAGGCAGTCCTTTGACTTCAGCATTACTACTGAATGAAAGGCGTTCATCAACACTCAAGTTTTCATGGAAAACGCCAACAGAACTTGTTTGTATGTGCCTCTACTGCTTACATCAAACTTGAATTGAAGTTGTCAAAAATATCAAAACGTACGCTACAGGTTCCAAATTGTTACTAACATTAGTAGAAATTAATTAGAAACTAAAATTGTCTTTCAAATAGTCCCCAATGTGTGTCACTTACCTGGAGCCAGTTTTGTCCAAGAACTGATGAGTCCTGCCGTACTTGAGGAATATCAATGACGTGGGCAGAGGGTACAAATGGGAAGTAACGAGATGGACGACCGTCAGTCTCGATTTATGAGTCATTTCAACGTTCATATGACTCACGAGAGGAACGATGCCGGCTTGATGAATGAAACCGAAGAATATTGTCAGGGCTATGTTAATCACATACCTATGGAAAACATATAACGTTAGATTAGCACGCATTGAACTCAAATATAATTTGTCATTTACCTCGAAAATGGCTCTCAGTTCTTTAGGTGTTGTGCTAGGTCCTAGTCTGTCACTCCTGCTCAAGGCTCAAGTGGAGAATTACAGTGTCATGTTCTACAGCGAATAGAAGGTGGAGGTGGGAATGATTGCCTTCGACTAGGTTTGAGCAGGGTAGGAAACTAAGAGCTGAAACCAGACGCTTGGCACGCAAGTATTACACGTCATCCGCTAAGGATTTAATTTTAATCTTCAGTCTCTTCGATATAGTGGAGATGGCGTGACATTGAGTTAAATCTTGTCCACTGCGAGGCCCTTAACACATTCAATATGGCACGTTGCACATTCGAGTCATCGTTCTCTCTCTTCCAAACACTGCACTGAAAACTGACGGATGGCCGGATCGTCTCACAACTTTCGAAACCCCTTCCTTAGATGGGTGGCTTTCAGTGAGCAAAGTTCGTTTTTGAGTTGTCCCCGAGAAGTTTTCGAGTTATAGTTACCTGAACGTCAGTCTGCTGCCAAACCTCCCTCAGGCGTTCTAAACGAGTATTCCTTGGTAGTGTGCGGTGTTTTTTCCATGTCAGTTTGGTTTCTTCATCCACAAATGAAATTATCAAGAAGTTTTGGTCGAAATAGGATTTTTTTAAACTTCAGAGGTGTACATGAGGTGCTGCCCTCCTGAGGGGTTTTAGTCAACGCGGCGATAACGGGCGTAATAAGAAAGTCTCTGGCGCGTCTGAGCAGTCAGTCCGCCTCCTTCCACGAGTCGATTTTCCGCACCCCCTGAGACGAACCCCATATATGTTCGGTAAAAACCAGTTTCTTCTCCGTTTTTTTAAACTATTGTTTTACAACGTTTCTCCCTTTTGGAGTCTAAGCAGTCGGTTAATTTATTTATTTAAAAATCAAGTTAGAAGTTCAGTTGATTTCTCCCCTTTTTTTTAAGCCGATATATTAAGACTTTAAATTGGCAAAATTTCGCCTCCTCCAATTCCCAGCCAGCAAACAGTCGCTTCCCGGCTGGGAAAAAACTTCAGCCATCCTCTTCGCCAGTGAGTTCCGTTTTTAAATTACTTGAGAATTTCGCCAATCGTCTCACTTGAGTATTATTTGGTTTTTATCTTTACTTGCCAGTTTCGACAAGGTTTTACACAGGTTTTACTTCCTTCCCAAATTATGTTTCGTCGCGAAGGAAAAGCCTGCGGCAAAAACAGTGAGTTTGACTTTGTACTTTATTCTTCCTAAGTCATTCACGCAATGATGCTTTCATCATTTGTTACTTGCAGGTGTTCATGAACCAACAGATTCCCTCTTGGGCGATTTGGGTTCAGACAATAGACAGTACAAGACAGTATTATATCTGTGGACGACATTGATATGGAAGTCGCTGTGGTGGATATTTCTGGAGTACAATTTATTATTGCCTCAACTGCTCTGAGCACACTGCCCTATGCCTAGAGTGCTTCAGGGAATACCATTAGTACTAACTAATACTCTAAATCAGTTGTATAAATGACGTATTTGATTCTTGATCGTATATTTGTCTTAGTTGGTTATCATTTTTTCCTTCAACTTTGTAGTTAATACGAATAGCTTAGTAATTTCTTTTCTTTGTAATTCTTACTCTGTTAAGAAGCATTTATCTTTATCAAATGTTGTAGCTTTCAAAACACCAAAAAACCCTGCATGATTTATTAATTGATATATAATTAACTTTCTATGGATCGGAACATAACTTTTTTCATGTTGTACACATTCTCGCTACTTCCTCTCACAGAAAATAGAAAAAAGTCAATTCTGTTGGTACTTTCTGGGTCCAATGCTCTGTATTGAATGTGTTAAAGAACATCTCCAACCTCCCCCCACCATCACTAGTTAGGCTTGGCTGCCCTGCTCAATTTCCAGTCATCTTTTGGTAGAACGATTAATGGCACCTTAACTGACGATTCTTCTAAAAAGAATCAAGAGATGTCAACCAATGAACGGGGTTGCAGAGCAATTTGGTGCCAACACAGCAGCGTTCTCATCATGCACCATCTGCTCCTCGATTAAATTGAAAGATATGATAATGCTACCTTTCTGGGTTGCAAATAAGAACAGTGAACATTAAAGTCGAAGCTCCAGGCACTCCAGCAACTTACCAATACACTCCTACCTCAGAACTCAAGTGATAGTGCGGCCAGGGCTGCTTATTCAAAACATCATTACTGCAGGTTGTCTGCGACATACATCCTCACCTTTCGGGGAACAGGCAGTATGGCACAATCTGGGGCATCAGCCAAACTCCAGTTCATTGAGGAGATCCTGGGTGTAAGGAACTTGTGTTTGTTACTAAATATTTGAAGAAGAGGTTGTTTGGAAGAAACCAGACGGCACCTAACTTTTCAGTTAGCCCACGTACTAGTTTCTGAGCAGTGAGGATGACTGGTTGCGCAGAGATGAGAGCAGTAGAGATGGTCATTGATGGGCCGCAGTTCGATCATTTTCTCTCGTCACTCTCACCATAGGCTCGGATGAAGTGGGCCTTGAGTGTGTTGTAGGGTGCGTCCGTGGTTGGAGAGATGTCTGTGACTATAATAGCGGGGGTGGAAGTGCCTGACGAGAGGGGTGGCGGTGAGGACATGTTTTAAGAGAACGAAAAGGAAGGTAGCTCAGAATGAGAGGAAGAAGGAGCGCAGGACAAAAAGTCGGAGGTCACCAGTTTTGTTTGTTTTGTTACTAAATCTTTGAAGAAGAGGTTGTTCAGAAGAAACCAGACGGCACCTAACTTTTCAGTTAGCCCACGTACTGATATTAGGTAAGTGAGAAGGAGGGTGTAAAAAGTCTAAACGTACCTCGACTACGATTTCTTTCAAGGGTGAGAAGAGTAAAAGGCAATAGATGTTGACTTGAGGTTTACCCTCGCCAGACTGACTCTGAGAGAGCTTCAAGGGCCGTTTATATAATGGTCCCTCTCCCCCTCTCGCCTGTGAAGGGTCGCCCGCCATCCCTTCATACCTCCGTCCAATTATAGACCTATATACATGTGGTGGTGGGTCGCCACACTGAGCATCGATGCATTTGTGGAAGTTGAAATGGAGGACCTTTCTTCACGTCATCTCCCTGGGATTGGCAAAAACATTTCTTTAGCAATCGCTAACAGGGACATGGCCACTCCCCTTTTCAAGATGTGGTTCAATTGCTGATTGTCGTGTCTGTTCAATGACCATTCATTGACGACAACCCCTAATTTTAAATATGGAAGGGGCAACGTTACCACCAGCTAATATTTACTGTTTTAATGAATTACAAACTACTAATACTCATATTTCACAATTCAAGTATCCAACTCTGTAATTTTCAAGTTTAACCACACAAAGAAAGTTCAATCCATAAACGAAATTTGAGTTATCAAAATATATTATTAAAATAGTGTACTGGACGTGGGAGAAGAAAACATCAAGACCTCGCCGACATAGTTAAACATAAGCTATTCACTCAGAATATTATAGGAAACAACGACATACTCACCAGAGAGCCAGGAGCCCATCTTTGGTGTCGAATTTTGTGGTGTCATATTGACAAAAGCATTAAGGCCGTTTTCGCTCCGAGATTTCAATGTGCTGTCCTCGATATTTCTAAACCTTTGAGTATATAGAAACACAAGAGGGAGAGTAACAGGGATGAGAAATCGAGCCTCCTGATGGGGGAAAACAGACAGAGCAGCAACGGGTAATATAAAGGACGCTGTCATAAGGCCGATGATGCTTTGAATTCGAGGGAGAGTGCTTCGAGGAGGATTGTAAACGAAAAGCCAGTAAGGGACCTACTTCTCGTCATGGGCGACCTCAATGCAAAAGTAGGTACGAATAATGAGGGTTTGGAGCAGATCATGGGAACCCATGGTATGGATGCTGAAATGAATGAAAACGGAGAGTTTTTCTCCACATTCTGCGCAGAGCAAGACCTCGTCATAGGTGGAACCATCTTCCCCCACAAAAACTGTCATAAGACCACGTGGGTTTCTCCTGATGGCAGAACAGCAAATCGACCACTTCGCGTTCACAAGGAAATTCAGACGTTCGCTGCTAGATGTCAGAAACCGAAGAGGAGCAGATGCTGGGACAAACCATCATTTGGTTACCGCGTCTTTCCGTCTAAAGATAATCGCAAGTGGGAAAAAATTTGAGGGCAGGGGAAGGAGGTTTGATGTGGGGAAACTTCGGTCAGCAAGCTGCAGAGAGCAGTTCACGATAGAACTGCGGAACAGGTTCCAGGCATTTCAGGACGTCGATCCAGAAGAAGACATCAAAAGAGAATGGGAGAGAACCGCAAATGTCATGAAGGGAACATGTGAAAGCGTTCTTGGATACCGGAACCCACTGAAGAAAGACTGGATGTCCGAGGAGACTTGGGCTGAGATAGAGAGAAGGAAAGAGGTCAAACAGAAAATAAACATCAGTAGAACCCAGGCCCAGAAATTGGAAGCACAACAAGTGTACAACGAGCAGAATAGGAAGGTCAAGAGGGGTGTACGGAGGGACCAAAGAAGATGGGTCGATGGTCAAGCAACAAGGGCTGGTGAAGCAGCGAGGAAGGGAGATTCAAGGACGCTGTACAACATAACAAAGCTCCTATCCAAAAGAGGTTTCTCTCAGAGCCGTTCGGTAAGGAGTAAGGATGGGGAGTTGCTCACATCCCCTGACCTACAACTCAAAAGGTGGGAAGAACACTTCAGGGAAGTGCTGAACCCCCCTTTGGAAGAAGACAGGACACAGGAACTCTTCAGCGATGCTGGTGGGCTCATTCCAATTGTGGATTGCCAAATAAGCACAGAACCCCCTTCAGAAGCGGAAATAAGGAAAGCAGTGAGTGAGCTGAAAAATGGGAAGTCTCCAGGTATAGACAACATACCCCCTGAAGGTTGACTGCGAGACGACAACTATGCTGCTTTGCCCTATCATCCAGAGACTGTGGAATGAGGAAGTGATCCCGGAAGAATGGAAGAGAGGCCTCATCATCAAGCTGCCCAAGAAAGGTGATCTGACCAGTTGTGATAACTGGCGGGGTATAACCCTTCTCACAATGGCCAGTAAGGTCATGGCCAAAATAATTCTTGAGAGGATCAAGGATCACGTTGAGAGACTCCTCCGCAAAGAGCGAGCCGGCTTCAGGAGGCACAGGAGCTGCGTTGATCTCATCAATACTCTCCGTATCATCTTGGAGCAGAGCTCTGAGTGGCAGAGCCCTATATATGCTCTGTTCATAGATTTTAAAAAGGCGTTTGACTCGATCAAACGAGAGGCAATGTGGAGAGCTCTGGAGGCTTACGGGGTCCCAGGAAAGATTTTGGTTCGGGAGATGTACAACGGATATACCTGCCAGGTCATCCATGATGGAGCACTCTCGTCTTCGATACCCCTTAGTGCTGGTTGCTGACAAGGCTGCGTGCTCTCCCCGACTCTCTTCCTGTTAGTGCTGGATCTCTTAATGAGAAACACTTTGGGAGGCAGGAAGAGGGGTATTCAATGGGGCTTGAGGGAGCGGCTTGAGGACCTAGACTATGCAGATGATGTATGTATGCTGTCACAGCGCTTGAGTGACATGAGCTTCAAGCTCCGGAAGCTCACAGAGTTGGCCGACATGGCGGGACTTAAAATAAATGTCAAGAAGGCTAAGGAAATCCGAGTCAATGTGGCGCTGAGAGATGATCTTGAGGTGGGCGGGGGGGAGCCCGTTGAGCGGGTTGATACTTTCCAGTACCTTGGCAGCATTGTGGACGCAAGGGGAGGGGCAGAAGAAGACGTGAAGAGCAGGATAAGAAAGGCCAATGGCGCTTTCGTTCAACTGTACCCGGTGTGGAGGAATAGTAATATTTCTCTCGGGACGAAGCTGCGGCTCTTCACAATGACTGTTAAATCAGTCCTCCTCTACGGGTGCGAGACCTGGAAAGTGACAAGTTCCCTCACACAGAAGCTGCAGGTGTTCGTAAATCGGTGCCTACGACGGATCCTAGGAGTGTTTTGGCCAGATGTCATTTCCAACGACCAGCTCTGAGAGCGAACTGGTCAGAAACCCATCGCGTTGGAGATTAAAAAGCGAAAATGGAAGTGGATAGGGCACACACTCCATCGAGAAGAAAGCGCTGGATTGGAACCCTCAGGGATATAGACGAAGAGGTCGTCCACGAGGCGATCTGTCGAAGCGGAGGCTGAGCGAGCTGGGTGGACGTGGAGAGAGGTCAGGACTCTGGCGAACGATCGCGAAGGATGGAGAAATTTTGTAGCGGCCCTATGCTCCTCTTAGGAGTTACAGGAATTAAGTCAAGTATTCACTCAAAATATTATAGGAAACAACGACATACTCACCAGAGAGCCAGGAGTCCATCTTTGGTGTCGAATTTTGTGGTGTCACCTTTGACAAATGCTTTAAGGCCGTTTTCGCTTCGAGATTTCAAGGTGCTGTCCTCGATATTTCTAAACCTTTGAGTATATAGAAACACAAGAGGGAGAGTAACAGGGATGAGGAATCGAGCCTCCTGATGGGGAAAAACAGACAGAGCAGCAACGGGTAATATAAAGGACGCTGTCATAAGGCCGATGATGCTTTGAATTCGAGGGAGAGTGCTGTACTGTTTCATGGCAGCTCTGAAAAGAAACAAATTATTCTGTTAACGCTGAGGAAGCTGTACATCGGAGAGACTCAGTATTGGGAAATTTGAATCCATGGCAACAGTAGATATAGCAAGAAGACAATATGGATTCACTTCCTCGAGCATCCACGACCCTCCATACGAGTTAAGTTTGGGAAGGGGAAAAATCCGTTTTTAAAAACTGTTCCAAATTTATTTCCGCCTTTTGACAGAGTACACGGATGTGACGGCTGAACGGAAATGTATACTTGTGTTGAAAACATACCGGGGTAGACAACCCTAAGTTCTCCCGAATTAGAAGTGGACTGTATCACCTAATACTCCGGATCCGAAATAATGAATTGTCCCTCCGTCGATATCGAGACCTCACCGACCTGAAAAGGAATAAATACAGGAACGGAGAGAAGAAAAAAAGAAGTAAATCAAGGAACTCACCTCCTTGCACACGACGTACGCTTTTCCCTGGCCAGGAAACACTTGACTTAGCTATGCAGGATACACTTCGTCGCGCCAAAACAAAACTTAGCGGAAGCTTCACTTCCAAATTGCAAACGGGGGGGGGGGGTGGAAAAGGTTTATAAATATCGCAATTACATAAAAATTAAGGGCTCCGTCTCGATCGACCGCTCGATGGAAAAGTAGAAGAAGGTGAGAGGAAGGGTTAGGGTCTATGAGAGGTGAGGTGGCCTTTGTGGAGGGGAAGAACCTACGTTTCCAACAACTTGGTTTACGGATAAATCGGCTACGACTGGGAGGGGATTTGAGCAAATCCACAATTTACGTTACCTAACTTACATATAACTATTCAAGCCCTCATTCGCACACAGCCACTGCTAAATAGATAGACCTCCGAGCCACCCCTCTCACTGTTTTCTTGTTATTTTAAAAGCATGATCTTCCCCCGAAGGAGAAATTATGCTTCACACTTCATCAATTTGGCCTAAGGTCAACAGCGACGAGTCAGGTAGTGGCTTGTCAGTGTCGAACAAAAATAATTAGAAGCAGGCCAAACCACCACCTCCTTGATGCTTCCTGAGCTTACTCGTACACCATCAGCTCTTGCTCAGTGTGGTGATATAACGTTGACCACACTGATTAGTCTCGGCTCCTGCATAATTAGACTTCCAGTTTTGTAATCATTTTTGACACTGATTAACTTATGTTAGGACTCTTCACGACCTTAAGGCACGCAACTGTCACATCCCTTGATGTCTCTATACCAGAATCTGTTTCCATTAGGGTGCCACAGTTCTGTCAGTTCCACCTGGTGCCCACTAATTACAAACGCAGTTTCATGCTCTCTGGTACACGTGAAACCCACTACTAGGGCTAAACTGAATACTGCATAAACAACGCTTAGTAGTGCTGCACACTAAACACCTGTTTCTGGCATTATTCAATTCACAATAAGAGATCAAAACAAGAAGTTACTCACCCTACAGGGTATGTACATACAAAATAAAATTTTACCGTGCAATAAACTTCAAACCTACCGACTCAACAAACTGATGAACGTCAATAAACCGACAACCCCCAGGACGTTGTACAGCAAAGGCACATTGACTAGTAAGTGTGTGAGCCTGGGATGCAATCCGTGATGAGCCAAATTACTTGGATTAATGTTGTACCTACGACGAGAGAAAATTGTTAAGTGACGAAGCAAAAGTAGAAGTTTCAATTCAGAATTGACTAAGTTGGTCGACTGTTGTATAATCGTGTTAAGGCATTTAACAGAAGAGACTGCATGAAAGTGGTACATTACGTTTTGAATAGGCAGCCAAGGACATACTCGAATAAATTCCCTAATTCAATTTTAAATTGAAAGTTAAAATGAAGTACCTTAAGAAATTGTAAGGAGTAAAGACAATGTCCCGGAGGAGAGATACGTTTTTGTTTGAAATCTCATTCAAGGTGAGCGACCCGTAGTAGATCGAATCCACTACAGTGAGAATCACGAGAGCTGGCAGAGCACAAACGACGAGTGCCGATGAGCGCATATTAAAATCTACGAGTCCTGCAAACATCAATTAAACAAATGGGTGTAGCGCGTGTTACCAAATGAACGTAGTTTGGAGCAACCTGTTAATTTTTATTCCGCGCATATTTCAATTTGGTTATCGTTTACCGTTTATTCCTACTTTCCTTACTAGTTGGGTAGAGAGAAGTTTTTAATGAGGGGCGCAATGGCACCTTGTACTCTTAAACCTTGTGCATTCTCAGTTATATGAATGTGGAAACTTGTTTAGGTCATGCGTGTCATTAGGGCCGTATAAAGGTTGGGATGTGAGGAGGGAGTGGTACTACCCGTAGAAGTCAGTTTGTGAAGACACACTCACTCTTAATAGCCATTGTTCCCAACTAGTTTGCTCTGATCCTGGAAAGCCTCCAGCACTTCGATCAAGTTCTTGTACCAAAATGCTTTCAGCAAGACATGGTTGCTCACGCTCACAACCATGGTCATTTTAGGAGAACACAGAACATTGTTTGTCAGAGATAAGATCGGCCTAGGATGTCGAAGAAGCTGTGAAACGCGCTTGTGCCTCTTGCAATACTCGTGGTAAACAAGCAAACTCACATACAGCCACAAAGAAAGCTCCTTTGAAGTCTTCTCATACTGATGTTCCGTTTGAACGGTTGCTTATTGATGATGTAGGGCGGCTGCATCTACAAAACTACATTGTTGTCGAAGCTGATGCTTTTACAAAAGGGCCTGAGGCATTTCCACTTTCAAATCTGCAGGCTGAAACTGTTGCTAAAGGTCTAGTGAGTCCGCAGTTTTCCAGGAAATGTGCAAGCTGCTCAACATTCACAAAATGAGGAGCACACCTGTGCACCCAGAAGGGCCAAGTTGAAAGGTTAAACCGAACAATTAGTTGAAATCCTGGCCAAGATGGTGAACTCAAGACAAGATGACTGGAATGAGCACCTGCCTTGGGTTCTGTTAACATACCTTCCATCAGAACGTTCTGCCACTGTTTTCTCACCTACTAGTCTGGTTTTGGAATGGGAAGTTACTCTTCACATGCACTTGGATGAAGCAGCGTGACTACAATTACTCAAATCGTTTGAAGGAACCAAACGACGATACGATGTCCATACACAATAGCAGTCACCATGGGTAGGGCCTTGTTTGCTGTTGACGAATATTCCAGACGTCATATTCCATATCGCGACTCTGAACTGCTGAAGAAGAATTGTTCATGCTGATAAATTGGCTCCCTATCAGAACAGAGTGCAGTAACCAACACAGAAGATGGAGGGAAGTGTTAATAATTTGATGTTACGTAGTAATTATGTTTATGAGCTGCTATAGCAACTATGTTTGTTTTTTTTGAAACAGTGGATGCAGGCGATACCCTAACTGCAGCCACAAATGGGCCTATTGTAAGGGCGTTCTCATGGCACCACCACCAGGCCCCACAGCACTGGGCACACAAAGCGGTGGACATCCGCAAGCTCTGCATTTGCCACTTCTTCCTGCAGAAGGCAGGGACTCCCAAACACACAACGGTGCGATGCTCTGCAGTCTCTAGCCCCACCTCGCAGAGCCTGCATACCTGTACCTCACACTTGCCAATATTAGTAAGGTGGTACCTCAGTGGACAGTGACGAGTAAACAGGCCACATATGATCCTCATATCCTTCCTCTCCAGTGCAAGCACCTCCTTGGCCCTCCCTCTGGAGAGTTGGATGAAGAGTTTTGACTGTCTAAGGCCAGGCAGCCCTGCACCTATCCTCCCATTTGCCAACCTCTCTATGTAGGTGGCTCCTGGTAGTCCCAACAAAGAGCCCTGGCTGACAGGGATCTTAGCAACTATATTTGCGAGTTTCCATCCTTCTATTACAAAAATGAAAAACGTTTCATTCTAATTCTTCAACCAACCCAGTTGTGTCTTTTTGATAATCGTAACAATATCCAGGTGGTCTCTGAATCCCTTGATCTTGGGATTATGTTACCAGCAAAATCGAACCAATACTAAATAGCTGTAGCAGTGATGAAAACACTAAATATTTCATTCTCAAAATTGCTGAAATTATTGAGACGACGGAACGAGAATGTGAACACCGAAAAATGTGTGCTCAATTAGCCTCTCCTCCTAACAAAGGCTTTACGAGTTATTTCCCAGGTTGACAACAAGTTTTACACTCAATGGGGTTCCCAGCATATTTACCCCTCATCAACTCCCTTAAGCCATTCCTTCACACAGCCCTCCAGCTGACTCTGAAGCAAGACATTCCACAATCAGTGCCTGTGTGTTCAGTAGCCCTTTGCGCTAGTCCCTACGCTAGTTCACGTATATAGAGACCATGTCGCGTGAACTAGTTCTACAAGCTGCTCAATCAGAACTCTATCAAGTGACCTTTCCATCAGAACTATATCGTGCTAATTGAGTGACCATTTTAAATCCAGTGAATCAATACAACCCTCCACCTCATTTGTCAATCATTTCAAGTCTTAATGCTCTCCCTTTCGCTTCGACGTTTGAAAGTCCGATTCATCTTCTTCAATTCAAAATTGTCAAAACACGAGACACACACCCGATTTTCGAATAAAAATGCTCCAAGGTTATTAGTGAGTGATAGTACTGACCAATGACTTGTGATCCCAAACCCCTCACAAGCCAGAAAAACGTAGGAGGGAAGGCGAAAATGAGGAAACTTGGGCGATTGAATACTCCCACTACTGTTATGGTGGCGATCAAGAAAACGCTCGCGAAGGAATGCCACGGAAGCGCTAGCCTCATTCGGTGAAATCTGTTAAATAAACAAAACAAATGAGGCGAATGTTGCAGAAAATAATACTTCTAAATTACGAATAAATTTTCAAAATAGTGAGCATCAACGTACCTTATTCGATCTTTGATGTTGTCAGATTTATTGTAGCGCTCCCTCAAATATTCGTCTTGATAAATGATCTGGAATGGATAGCGTGTTGTCAATCACTTGTAACAGGTTAATCGCCATAGAATAGAGCTTTTGACAGGACTTTAAGTAACTTGAAATTTAACATTAGTGTTCTAATTCAACGAAGAAGGTATTTGAAGGCTGGAATAAACCAGTTTTGCTAGTGGCACCCACCTGATGAAAAGAAAAAAACAGCCAACCCGCAACAACTCATTTTTTCCTGCAGACCTAGACCTAATCCGAAATGTCCCAGCTCTAGCTAGTAAGTACATAATTACTTTCATAACAGATCCTGTCCATGAAAATACACTTTTCCAGCTTAATTAGTAGTTCTTCTGTTCATCATAACTTAGGCAATAAGAAGGTATGATACGTCACATAACAATACGAATTTATTAGAACTAAGTGGAGTTGTAACGTTGGAACGATTTCAATGATTAGGTCTTCATTAGTACTCCGCGATCAGTTTATATAACTGACGTTGAAGCAGATCAAACATCACGATATCGCATTGTCGATAACCATGTCGCCTTGTACATTGTTGACGCCTCAGCAAGGAACAACCTTTTCCTCTACAATCTCTGTTCAGTTTTGTAACACACTGTGCTCCCTCGAACTCCTTCGCTATTTTAGCTGCATTCCCCCGAAGTTAGAGCTCGAAGTCATCGAAAAATTCTCATCTGCGGCTCCACCATCAGCGCACTAATGATTAAACTGGGAAGTAATTCGTTTCGAATTTGAAGAAGCTAATTAAGTTTATCTTTAATTTCGCGATACTGGATTTCTCTATTGCAGTCCACTCTATTCGTTTAATTTAAATTAATATGTTAGTTGTCTTCAGTGTTTCTTGATCGTGAACCTTCTTTCTGTTCTATTAAATTTATGCAAAACAAAAATCGTTACTCAATTTAAGAAATATTACTTCACACCCTTGCTGCAGACTTAGTGCACTGAGCTGAGTGTAAACGGATTGAACCCCTCTGCTTTTCTGCTAACGCTGACTGTAAACCCCCAATGGGATTATCCAAGTTTATCAAATCCCACTAATCGGCAGAAACTTGGAAAGAACTCTCATCAGAAGCGGTTCGCTATGCTTCGGAGAGCTGAGCGTGTTGCATATGGCAATGTTAGCAAATAAGAGGATTAACGAGCGAATAACGAGACAAGAGGCTCTAAATAAAGAAAAGAGATTGAATTTACAACGATTAAAGCTCAACAATGTTTTCCGAAGCTCGCCTGAAAGAGTGGAAACCGATGTATTGATGTTGACTGCTAACTAGCGGTGCGTAGCAACACCCAACTTCCCCAGCGTCGAACACAACTTTCCGCAATCCCCTACATATGGGGGCGATATACCTTCGTTCAACGCATTTCTACAGAAACATTTATGGAGAACAAAATGTAGGGACTGGTTAGCTGAGAGTACTCCGTAAGTTTGATCGAAATCGTTATAGCCGTTTTTGAGAAAATTGGAAAACCGATAAATTAATATTCGACAAATCTCCTTTTCTTAGTTAGCTTGTCTTATACATCCGTTCAACATACATATACAGAAACAATTACACAGAGCGAAATGTGAGTATGGGTGAATAAAAGACATTCTGAACGATTGATCGAATTTGGTGATGCAGTTACTCCAGAACTTACGGAAATGTTCGAAACAACGTCATTTTCGATACATGTTCATGTTTATCTCTGTTCAGTGGATTGTCAGAGGAACATTTATTAAGAACAATATTTAGATAATAACTATTCGAAAACATCCTGCGAGTTTGGTGAAAATCGTTGAAGCCGTTTTGCCAAAAAGCGTAAAAAAACCTATTTTAGCTTCATAGGCCTGTATCTCCGTTCACCGCACTTTCATGGAGATATGAATAGAGAAGAAAAGTTAGGTATTGATTAATAGAAGATAATTTGAAAGTTTAATCAAAATCGTTAGAGCCGTTTTCGGGAAAAATGCGAGAAACCCTAGTTTTTGGTACATTTTCGTCCCCTACACCCCCCCTTCCCATCGGCCGAGATCGCCCATAACCTTATTTTGGTGTCTACAAAAAAAGAACCAGCTCAATCGGATTAGCCGTTCTCCTGCAAATCGAACTACAGACACACACCAGCCGAAATTAGGTTTTTCAGACACCGTAGGCGTCAAAACGTAAAGAGGCTCAATTTGTTTGTTGACACGATTACAATACTTTCTTTTCCCTTTGGGTAGCGGAAAGTCAAAAGGAACGAACACGAGCTCTTAATGTAGCAGGGCATGTTGTGAAATGAGACCTTCAACTTCTTAATTAAAAGACCATTCAAAGAGAGATTAAACGCACGTAACAATGTGTCAAATCTTGAAAAGTAGTGAAAAATAACCAAATCTAACGCTGCCCTTGTTGTCTTGCTGCCAAATTCCCTTAACTTAACTAACACGAATACATCCTTAAATTGCTGTATTGATCACTGATGATCATGGGCAAAATGAATTATTCTTTCTCTGCCTCCCCCCCACCTTCGACGATAATTCGTTTGATTGTGTTTCGTTATAATATGGCGCAGTAACTATAATACGACTGTGTTCAACCCTGGGACTGGCGCAAAGTCATTCCAGCACCAAGAGATACAACATGTCTTAAATGGGCCCCTTTTTTTCTGTAAGCCTCAGGTCTCCGATTTGGGATACTAATTAAGACCTTCCGAAAAGTTTGTAGTGTGCGAGGCATAGAATGAATACGTTAAGATAAAAGTTGTCGAAGTTTGATCACCTGATCAGAGCGTGCCATTGATTCAGCGACTAAGTAAATCAAGAGAGACGCCAACGCCATTTCGATTGAATTCGTAAAAGTTCTTGATCCATAAATCAGCATAACGAAGGAGCTTGCGAGTGTTAACAGTCGACATCTGTAGTTCTGTCCATACAAATAACAGGTCCTGACGACAGAAATAGTTATGAGAACGTGAATACGAGTTCAGAGTTGAATCGCTTCAAAGAAAAAAAAAAACGAAACTCACTTATACAAACAAATATCAGTTACGAACGAGAGACAGGTCATTGCAATGCGAGGGAGGACGAGCAAAGTGTAGGGCGTGATGCAATTTATGTCGAACCACAAACTCAGAAATGGAGCTACATTTTTGAGAAAATATAAAGGCGTTCCGATTATTATGTATGGAAGAGTTACGCTTCGGATGGGAGCTGTGGTATTGAATTCCCATGGCCTTGAGGCTGCAACGTGGAAGATGTCTTCTGTAAACGCAAATTATTTCATTACAAATTTGTATCAGCGTAAATTTGAAAATGTAACACAACTTTCTTTATTTATGAACCTCACAAAATCAAACTTTCTACAATGAGTATATCAAAAATTGGTTCACTCAAACGCGAAACATGTCTACAGACCGCATGCATTTACATCAAAACACGATTGTCTTTAAAGTGAAAATATCTGGTGCGTAGCAACACACAACTTTCCGCCACCCGTTTAGGTTCGAACACCACCTACATAGGCGGGCGCTATATCTTCGTTCAACGCATTTTCACAGGAACATTTATGGAGAACAAAATGTAGGGACTAGTTAGCTGAGAGTACTCCGAAAGTTTGATCGAAATCGTTAGAGCCGTTTTTGAGAAAATTGGAATACCGATAAATTAATATTCGACAAATCTCCTTTTCTGAGTTAACTTGGCTTATATCTCTGTTCAACATATATATACAGAAATAATTATAGAGAACGAAATGTTGGTATGGGTGACTAGAAGATACTTCATTAGGATATATCACATCTGGTGAAAAAGTTACCCTGGAATTTACGGAAATGTTAGAAAAAACGTTATTTTTTACACATTTTGATTTTTATCTCTGTTCAATGGACCGTCACAGGAACATTTATTCAGAACAATATGTAGGTATTAACTATTCGAAAATATCCTGAGAGTTTGATGATAATCGTTGAAGTCATTTTGCCAAAAGCTTAAAAACCTATTTTTGCTTCATAGGTCATTATCTCCGTTCACCGTATTTTCATGGAGATATGTATAGAGAAGAAAAGTTAGGTATTGATTAGGAGAAGATAATTTGAAAGTTTAATCAAAATCGTTAGAGCCGTTTTCGAGAAAAATGCGAAAAACCCTAGTTTTTGGTACATTTTCGTCCCCACCCCCTTCCCATCGGCCGAAATCGTCCATAACCTTATTTTGGTGTCTACAAAAATAACGAACAAAACAAAAAAGAACCAGCTCAATCGGATCAGCCGTTCTCCCGCAAATCGAACTACAGACACACACACATACACACATACACATACACACACACACACACACACATACACACGGACCCCGCGCCGAAATTAGGTTTTTTAGACTCAGTAGGGTCTGAAACGTAAAGATCTGAAGAAAACTCAAATTTTTTTTTTGGGCCGATTACTATACTTTCCTTCCCTTCGGGTAGCGGAAAGTAAAAATTACGGCAGGATTTCAATAAATGATCAAAAATGTCGGCACAAATCAATTTTAGCGAAATGATTTGATTTCCCTGATGCCCCAACGAAGGGCTCAGGCCCTTCCTCATTCCCTTCTATTAATGTATGACCTGGCGCGTGTCATTATCGTTTGTCAGGGTCTTAAGACTAGTCAGGCATTCCCAAACCAACCCCTACGAAATAGTGTTTGAAGCTAGGGCCTTAAGTGCAGCCTGGCTGCCTGACATAATGTATATCTTTGTCTGTTTCAGCCCACTGAGCAAGAGGTGCTGCACACACACCATCACTGCTTCGAGCTTTGTCTAGAAAACTTGCCAGCGTGCCTAATAGTACTAATGCGCAGATTCCTGGCCCATAAACGCCTGCAGCTCCTAGACCACCTTTCACTGATCAGTCTGTATAGTACACTATGGTCCCAGCCTCAAGGTGGCGTCCTTTGCATCTGGATCTTTCATGGATAAGTATCCTGAAGGGCAGTTTGAAGCTGCACTAGATTCATACTGAGGCCCTGACAGGCGAAGTAGGCCCCTTCAGACGATATCAGATGGTGCAGAGCCCTTTCACTCGCATGACAAGGCCTAGTTCTAGCACACCTGGGGAGAACAGAAGAACCTTATCAACAATGCACAATATTCTTTCCTGTCCTGGCCCATAGGTGACCACATGACTAACAATCGGGACGTGCATGCACAGGACCACCCTCAGCTGCAGCCTCCATGTCTTCCCAACCATCTTCTGGACTGTCCAAATCCCTTTGTACTATTCTCCTCACATGTATGGCCCATATGAGCTTCCCTTCCTATCTAGGAAGACTCCCAAGTATTACACCTCCCGTTGGATCATCACCACCATCCCTTGGAGCTGGAGCTAGCGTTGTAAGATTGCATTTCCTAGTGAATGGTACCAGGTTGATTTTGCCCCAACTCATTGCACTTACAGAGGGTTATAAATCAATAAGAAACAATTAAGAGAGAGAGAGATGTTGAGTTTCAGCGTATAATTTGCACATGTTTTTGCCCATTCAATATAAATCGCTTGAAAGTCTCATGTGAGAAATCACTGTGATTGTGAATGAGTTCTAGACCATCCCACCAATCATTGTCATCACAAAGTAGTCTCGCAGGCACTGTGACTATTTCGAGTTTATATAATTTTTGTGCCAGGACCTCACACCTTATAAAACACAAAAGGCCCAGTGCAGTGCTGTTGCCTATAACAATTAAATAACTACTGCTTAGGAACAACGTTACCACAGCTAAAAGCTTCAAGCTACGACGCTAGTACAGTAGTTATTGTTCACGCATCAAACATAATATCTCGACAATCTACAGCAACCTTTGCCAGCCAACCTCCTCTACCCCTCGAGCAACCCGAATCTTCTTTAGATTCTGCCGTTTGTGGTCGCCAGCGTCACTGCTACCAAGCTTTACAAACGCGTGTTATGCTCAATACGACTTCGCGACCCCGAAATTTCCAGTTTGGCTATTTTGTGGGATTGATGCCAAGTTCGTCAAAATTACCGTAGCTTCAGTGACCAGTTCATTGTCGCTGAACAGCGCCTCACTCCCCTTCATTTGAACAGACCAGGAGAACTTTCAATTTTGTTTTGTTGTTCAATGTAACCTGCCCTTCATTTATTTTCTCGTTATTATTAAAATTAATTTAATTTCACCATTCTTACAGTCCACCCCTTTCAGTTTGCATTGCCTTTTATTTTGATTCGACAGTTATATAGAATTACTGCAAAGCACCAGCTTCATTGCTGCTGCTACCAATTGCCATTCTGTGAATGAACCGTGCGTAAAGCAAAATGTAAGAGCCTTCAAACTCATTCCAGATCGAAAGTTCTGCTATCATATGTGGATCTGTACACCGAATATAAAGGTTGAGCTGGTTCCATTCCGTCATTACATCTTAATCCCATTCATAGGCACATACATGCACACACACGCAAAGAACATTTTTTAAATGGTGTTTTTTGGGTTCAAAAGTCTATACAACGTGATCTGAACAAAACTTTTACAAATAAATTCACCTAATTACTGAACCATTATGTAAGATAACTAGACTTTCCTTATGTACGTTTTCCCTGCTTCACATGACTACAGAAAGCAAAAATAATGTTGGTTTGTATCTGTATTAAACTATTGTACGATAACTAGGGAAACATAGGTGATGAAACACCTCTCAAGAAGAACAATACCATTGATCACTTCAATCGACTGGAAAAACTCATCAGGGTGAACATAACCAGTTTGCGGAATTAACGTGAGTACGATGCGTAAAGCAACTAGAAACCAGTAGGGTGCAAGGCTCAAGTGCGGCTGGAAGTTGGGGTCATGCTCTTCTTTCGAGGCTTGCTGCATTGCTTTGGAAATTTGCGGAGCAGCTCATGAAAACCAACCTGAAATGAAAGGAAGCGTCTTTAGTCGTGGAATGTAATTTGAAGCAGCTCTAATTCGAAATAATTAACTGATGAACAATGAGGAATAATGAGTTAACAGATCATGAGTGGTGAGCCCGCCCCTGACTCCTGTTGTATGCACCCTATTTATCATAGTCTAAAGGTCAACGACGAAGAGTCATAGTTAGAGGAAGTGAGGAGTATTGGATCAGAGCTTGGGACTGCTGTAATTTTAACCTGAGTCAATAAGAACGAGAAAATAACGAATGATGACGAAATTTCTGGTCCGAGATTTACTGATGTATAGTGAAGTTCCAGTGAAGAGACTGGTGACGCACCTACTAGAATGATAAAGTAAAGTAGACCCCCTTCCCATGTTCCCTTCCTCTTTGGCTCAACATTAAAACTTTGACCAGATTTTCCAGGGGTTTGCTCCAACTCTCAAAAGATCCTTCCACTGAAGCCATTCCCTCCAGGAGCAGCGGCTAACAGTGACGAGGGAGACGTACCGCCTGACTCCCACTACAGGCACCCTAGCGATCTAAGACGAAGATTCATATTATCAGGAAATTCGGGGTGAATAATCAGAGCTCCGAACAATTCCAAGGAACTGTTAGACCTGTTTCATACTCAGTTGGACAGTCCTGACGGTTTCCATTTCTACTTGCCTATGGAGACTAATTCTGCTGACCAAATTCATTTGCCTCTTCGCCATGCCATGTCAGGAGCATTATTACTAACGCTCCTTGGGGACAGCATCAATACCAAGTCGTTGTAACGGTGCAGTTCTAGTCATAACACCATGGGGCCATTCACACAGATGATTCCGGAAATGGCAACTCCCTTCACATTGCATGGCGAACTCTCTCTCTCTCTTTAGTTTCGTGTCAATGCCTAGTCACTGCCTTATCAGACAACTGATGTTAGTTGGATCCCGTGTTTGCACTCTACTTTGTATAGTCAGGTGTTAGTGACTATTCCTCAGGTATCGTCGAGGCGTTAGCTACAACTGCTATCGTTGAAACCACAAACTTTTATTACGAAGCAGTAATCACATATCAGCATTTGACTTCACGCGGCGTGTACCGTCGTTGACCGGGGCAATTTTTGATGATTATAGAGTGCGACTCCCACGTAATTAGCGCGGGGGAAGGTGCTTTAATCTGTGTGCGTTGCTAGCGACTTTTGCTGCAAGGTTGGTCAAACCTTGTGGGATGGGAATTAAAGAACTTACCGAATCAGCGAAAAGGACGAGACAGATATCTCATTACTCTTAACCTTACTGTTTCTCCCATATTATATTTTTATTGTTAACGTAAAACGCCGTAATCCCTTAAGAGGAATTAATTCCTCCGTGATTATTGGCATCCTAATAACGTCAAGTCAACGTGCACTACAACAACACCACTACCTTCCATAGCGGCACCGGTTATAGTTCATTGCGTCAAGTCCGTTCCAGCTCTTTAGCTCCTTCAAGGAACCGCTCACCCCGACGACTCATCATTCTCAGAACCGTCGCCAGTTCCGGACTAACCATCTCCTCCACATTCGGTAATTTTGTTCTATTCTAGTGTGAATTACTAACTTGAGCAGATAAATCGAATATGAGTACACGAACACAGGAAGCCATGTTATCATTATCGTTACCTTTGAGAACAGCTAAGATATCCGCGGTAAACCCGTGACTTCGTGTTTTAACAGACAACGTCTCATGGCGTCATGAACTAGTATCTTATGGATTTCCGGCTACGTTGGTCACCTTCGATAACAAAGTTCTCCTTAGCTTTTTGTTTGGAGCTATCCATCCCCAACTCGCCATCCATTCGTTTCGAGACCGAGATTTGATTTTGAAATTGAGAGTTTTGGAAACACCAGAAGAAATTCCAATCCACTCCTGGAATGGGCTTGGATTAGATTCCGTGTACACATAGCTGGACCAAGGATTATTCATTTACTACGACTATAAAGTGAAGTCATAATATAGTGTCACATAGCATATGGCAATCCCGAGGTTTTTTTATATTAAATAGTAATTCTTAATTTAGAGGTACGATTATCGTTGTTGGACAGGTTTCTATTCAATCCCACAAGACGAGCATTAGCTGTGAACCAGAGTAGATTTTCGGTAGGGAGAGGGAGAGCGTGAGAATGTTTATTTTTTATTTAAAATGATTTTGTTGTATCTGAATATAGTGTTGTTGTTACTGTTATTATCATTATGGATGTAGCATGAAAAGGAAAGATTGAAGGGAAGAGGAGTAACTGAAAACAAAAATGTTGCTTCCTTTAACAGCCCGTGTTTAAAGATCATGTTCAGCACTGAAATCACAGATCTTAACCCTTACCGCCACAGATGCCAGTATTCCCGTCAAGGCCACATGTACGTGTTTTCATTTTTTCAATATTTCTTTTTCGAGTAAAATCAATCATATTCTTACTACTGTTTTATTTTTACTTTTTATACTATTATATTGTTCAGGTATATGTAATTTTATTTATTTTACAGCTACGCACTCAACACAAATCTACGGGGTAAAAAACAAAATAAAACAAATATCAACGAAGAATACCTCAAATTTATTAAACTTTTAAGAAAAACAAAATTTTTAAAGAAACTAAAAATATATTTAAAATTATTATATTATCTTTACTACCGAAGTAGGGACTAGTGGGATCACAACTGATTCCTTAGTAAAATCACAAGTTTAGTTAAGGTTTTAGTTTTTCACTATTTCACTTCGTCTACAACACAAGAGATGCATACCTTGCGCGAGCATTCCAAGCCAATCGGTTTCTTACACTTTATACACATGTATGCAGTTTTCCGATTTTTAGTGTAAGGGCACGGTGAACACGTTTTTCTCTTTCCCAATCTGTCATCATGTGTATGTTATTGATATGATGAAATGTGTGTGGGGTTTGCAATAATAATAATAACAATAAGCCAGAAGAATCCTAGTAAAACTCGTGCCGGTACAATAGTGGCTGGCATTTCGGCTTCTTACCAATGTAAAAAGCCACATGTGTGCCTGACAGACCACCTAAGTTTTGTAAACATATGTTTAGTTACGTTATTAATGAAAGATGGAGACACATCCAACGTATACACTTGTTAATGATTGACTGAAGGACGTTTTCCAAAGGTCACGCTTGAAGGGAAAAGGAGAAGGGTAGCCAACATTCGTAAAACAAATATCCCTACGTGCCTCACAGACCCACCTGTGGCGGTAAGGGTTAATGAAAATCGGAGGGACGCTCAAACTTTCCTAACCGCCCGGAAATCTCAGATTCCAACCAGAGAACGGAGCGTTCTTCGAACGTATTGATGTTGCTGTCTCTAAATGGAAGTGACTCCATCTCCCGTAAGTCCCAATGTAGCAAACCACAGACGGCCAGTAATGACCTTTCTCCTTGGGGCCATAATCACAAAGCTGACTTTTCCAAACTGTCATTCTAGGACAATCGTTCAGTTGACTTCCTCCGATTGTAGGGGACTACAACTTTTGAGGCCAAGATACTTCAAACCTTCCTTATCTAATCGATTCACGAATTGTAATAAGACGACCGAAAAAGATAAATATCGTGCCTAATTGAAGATATTGTGACAGATGAACAGAACACACAAACCGTACAAGGTAAACTAATTAGACCGGCGACAGATAAAAATAGAAGACTTCGCAACTAATAAAGAAACATTTTTATTACTATCATTAGATGGTTCATCTCCCGAAGGTAACACAACCAAACAGATAATAATAAATAGAAATAGCGAATAAACGCTTAGAAAAACTTGAAATATTTACGCAGTAACGTTGTAGCCTTTTTGATCGCACCAGAATTACACTATGAGCATCGGAATGTAAAACTGCGGAAGGCCGCACAAAAGTTATTATAAGAACCGGTTTTTTGGCGGCTAATCCCGTGTGAGTGAAAAAGCATTTACTCCGGTTTATGTCTCCCTTTTTTCAAACTACGGAAAGCACTGGACACCGTCAGCTTCCAACTGAAAACTGGGAAAGGCCGTACGAAAAAGGTTTTTTAAACAATACAAATTGGCGGCTGTTCTCATGAAGATAAAAAGACGTTTACCTCGATTGATGTCTCTCCCTTGCCAGTTGAGTGGCGTTTCTCGAGACGAGAATTGTCAATTACTTTTCTCACAAAATCGCGTTGACAAGAGGTCTCGAGAGGCTATCAATGATAATCTCGTATGGAAGAAATCTATTTTATCTCATCTTATGATGGCCTCGCTAAACGTTTTGTTTGTCACCTGTCCACACGGAACACTTTTGATTGTTAGATACTGGTGAGTATGATTGCCACGAGGAATTTTATGCGCTGTAAATAGGTTGAGGAATCGATCTCATTTATTTCGACAGTCGAGAATAGTTCACCTGCTTCTCTGGCAATCTGTTGTATGGGCATTGTTCGGCAGGCTGAAGTGGCTGGGTCTTTGACTTCCAAAATGTTCGCTCTAGTCCTAACGGGAAAGTCATTCATTCAACATTCATCTACTCAACAGACAGCTCCTTCCAAGTCAGTCTTTTTTTCCCAGAGGGCATGCGGGACAAATCTCTTTGTCACTGTGGCCACAATATGTACCTATTGTGACACTGACCCTTTCTTAGTAGAAGGTGTCGTACATATCCGCCCTTCTTACGAAGCTGAGTATGTCCTTCACCGCAGATTCTGCTATGATGTGGGGTTGAATAGCCCCCTGAGTGAAGTATTCGAAACGTTTAAATGCCAAGGCAGAGCATTCACATAGGATGTGCTCTGCCGTCTCTTCCTCCTTGCCGCAAAGTCTGCATTCCACCGCTTCTGAGAGGCACATCTTGTTGAGGTGATATCTGAGAGGGCAGTGCCCGGTGAGGAAGCTTGTCAGAACTCTCAGATCGTGCCTAGAGAGTGTCAGCATCGCCTTTGCCCTCTGACAGGAAGGCATAACGGCCTTGTCGCTGGAGATGCCAATGGGGGTTCTTTTCCTGTACCTCCCATCGAGCCACCAGACGATTCAGATGACTCTTTGTCATACCCACGTATGGTTCAGGCCTGGTGGGTCAGTCATACTTCAGCTCTTGCGATACAGTCGTTTCCCAGTTCTCCCACTGATTCATCTCTCAGCTCGTGCTACTCCCAACTCAACTCAACTCTAACTCTCTCTCTCTCCACTTAGTATCTCACAACCAGTTTCACATGCATTGAAACGCGTTTATATACTCATACTCAACCAGATATCACTATTCTGTCGAGGAGGACTATACAGTCCTCACTCACGCTCACCACGTTCATTTATTTCTCAGCAGGGGTACTGTAGGGTGTGAGTTGCAGTCGTGCGGCAGCTCGCGATAAATACGGGAATCAATGTTCCCATCTCCAGTAAAAAACGCTGCCAACTATCACACAACGGGTTACTATTCTCTTGCACAGCATGACGTAGTCTCACACTTCCGAGACCCACCCCATTCGATTCAGCACCGAACATAAGCAATCGGCATGAAGCGACGAGGCGAGTTGACGAGTGGTTGGAGTGAGACGGAAGGTAGTACAAATGATGAAACGATTTCTCATTATTACGAGTTCATTAGCTCATTATACCAGTCTAGACGATGTCGTGCTCCTCTGAGACACGTTCCATTCCACCCAACATCTTAAATACCTAAAAAACGGTTTAAGTTAATTTGTTAACCACTTTCTGCACCTAACAACCATAGGTTTCGTCCAATGAGATCGCTCAACTAGA
This sequence comes from Pachypeltis micranthus, assembly GCA_020466155.1. NCBI lineage: Eukaryota > Metazoa > Arthropoda > Insecta > Hemiptera > Miridae > Pachypeltis > Pachypeltis micranthus. The sequence continues at coordinate 63,858,538 of CM035770.1, read as the reverse complement.
TACCAAATGAGATTTTGAACATCAAAGGTCAAATCTGGCCTGGGCGGCGGACGTACGTTGCAGATTGGAATTCCGATGCCGATGCGTTGAAACGTATGGTCAAATTCTGAAAAAAGGGGGGGGGGACACTTTTTTTGTCCTAAAACATACGTGTACTATTCAGAATAAACCAAATAACGGCGAAAATAAAAAGTAGGTTACGTCAAACGAAGTTTTGGGCGCAGGCCAACACTTTTAGGTGGAAATAGAGGCCCTTGAGGTAAAGCAAAGAATAGGGGTGCGTTGGACATCGAACATACGACAGTAGCACGCCCGCTAATCGCGTGATTTTGTTCACCCTTCATCTCGCACAATGCCGGGAACACTAGTACCGGTAGTGCACTAGTTGTATTTAATTAGCGTGACAATGATACGAAGAAAGTAGTTGCGAACGAATCACGTCACTCGCTGATGTCTCTTGTGATTTCTGCGGCGAGCCATCATTGTGTACGTAGGCAACCCGCAACGCTCGAGATGGGTTGTCCGCTTGACATTTTGAAGGTCACCACTCGTTTTGTTCGAAAAAGCTCCCGTCCAGTTTCATCTGGTAATTTGGCTTCTTTTGGCCAGTTCACGTCCGTTTGGTATCCGTTTACGAGGTTAATCCCCTTTGGTGTCTAGTTGCGTCCGCCTACAATCCAATCGCACGAAGCGCATGGTTGTTATGCGCGAAAAATGTTTTAAAAAATTAACAAAAACGAAATTTTGACCGTTTCATCGCAATTATGTCGTGTTTGGTATCGTTTTCTAGGTATTTTACAATGTTGAGTCGAACGGAACGAGTCTCTGAGGTGGTCGACTGCTTCTAGACCGAAAAGAGTAAAATTGCAGTAATTATACAGAGCCAAAGTCTAATGAATGAAAGAACTTGCGGCACAATATAGCGAAAGTAATCGCCGACTCGTCACGCCGTGCTAATCGCCTACAGGCGCTTGGAATATTTAGTTTTTGTCGTTCCGTCGTAGTCAGGCCGTGTTCCATATCGTTTACTGGTCTTTTTCGACGCTGAAGTCTCAGAGGTGTAGGACTGCGCCTAGATTGAAAACAGTGATATTACAGTAAGTAAAGTGAGGCAAATTCTAGTACTTGAAATAAATCGTGAGACAACACAGCGAAAGTTATCACTTCTCCTCTGACTGCGCTCATTTCACGCACCGCCATCCGTCTCGGTCCAACTCGTCGCGAAGCGTGAGACTACGTCGAACTGTGCACGAGTATAAACTATTGTGCAATAATTCGTAGTTTTCGGGTGAACTAAAGAACGTGGGGTGTCATAGTGGGGTTCCTGCCAGACTCGTCACGGAAAATAGTTGTAAACTCTTATAAAGGTAAGTGTTTGTGTGAATGAGGGCCTCGAGTATATTCTGTTATCCTAACCCACAACACGTATCGTTCGAAGATAGGCAATCGTTGCAATTGAGCAGGCTCTTGTTTATTCAAGTTCTACTGGTGAGGATTCTGCAACCTTAAATAGTTACTGTACAAAAATTTTCGTTCTACCAAATGCTTGAAGTTGGAAAGAGGCCAAAATAACAAGAGATTGAAACTGAACAGGCGAGTTGCTTATTTAACCCGCCAGTTCCCAAAGGCACCTACAGGTGCTCTTCCTTTATTTACCTGTGTTGACACTCTTCTTCATCATTTTTGAGTTAGAAGACATCTAGTGGCGTCTATGGGACCTAACACTACTATTGGTTGCATAGTACGGCCGTTAGGTGTGTTCATTTGTGATCTTTATCAGTCTGTGTTGAACCTTCCGAGTGATTAGGACAAAGTAGTGGACACTACGCCGCATTTTGTTGAAAATGGATAAAAAAAGGTTGGTGAAAGTTATAATTCCTTTCTGTTTCAATGCATGATGAATGTAACTAGTGTTCAGTAACGTTTTTACGTGTATACAAGTAAATTATTTGCCAATTCTACAAGTGTAAACGCATGGGAGCACCTGTAGGTGCCTTTGGGAAAACCATACTTCGTACTGCACCACGTGGTTGCACCTCCAGGTGCCTTTGGGAAACTTTAGCTACGTCGACGGAACTTCGACTGAGGGTTAATTTTTGTGTTGTAACTAATGTTTTTGTGTTTTTGACGTAGTTCTTCTAGTTTCTCCTGAAGTGGTAGCTCTCATCACAGAGCAGAGTAATCTTTATGCTTTACAAAACAACCATGTTTTGAACGTGACAAGACAATGAGATCAAAGCGTTCGTTGCTATCTTATTGCTCACTGGATATCTAACACCCATACATCCGCATGTTTTGGGAGACCCAGTCAGATACATACAATGCTCTTGTATCCAAATCAATGCGTCGAAATAGATTCTTCGAGATAGAAAAATATTTGCATTTGGCGGACAATACGAATCTAAAAAATAAATTCTCCAAAGTGAGACACTTTTTGACTCTTGTAGATTCAAACTTTAGAACAAACTTTGGCATCGTTATTTGTACATCTCACGTATCTATTGACGAAACAATGGTTCGCTATTACGGGAAACACTCATCAAAGCAACATATACACGGCAAACCTATAAAGTTTGGGTATAAATTATGGTCCTTAGCTACAAAATCCGGATACTTAGTTTCATTCATACCATATCAAGGATCACAAACTGCACCATTACCCCTGCAGGGTGAATTGGGACTAGGAGCGTCTGTTGTCCTAGAACTAAGTTCAAGACTTCCGGAAGAGAATGGTCCTTACAATGTCTACTTTGACAGGTTTTTCAGTAGCGTGAAGTTGGTGGAAGAACTGCCAAAAAAAAATATCAGAGGAACTGGAACGATTCTTGAAAACAGAACATTGAAATGTCCACTTGAGGAATCTAAATCATTGTCCAAAAAAAGAACGTGGTGCTATTTCGTACAGAAAATCTCATTGTGGCTAAATGGAATGACAATAGCATTGTCACTTTGATATCAAATACTCATGGGGTAGCACCACTTTCAAAAGTAGATAGAATCGGAAAAGTTGATAACAAAAAAGCCAAAGTGTCTGTGAAATGCCCAAATATCACCAAGATGTATAATTTGTATATGGGGGGTGTCGACAGGTTCGATCAAAATCTGGACTCCCAGCGTATCTCACTGAAAGGAAGAAAGTGGTGGTACAAACTATTCACTTTTGGCATCGATGCTTCATGCCAAAATGCATGGCTGTTGAAAAGGTACACTGAAAATGACACAAAAATGACTTACTGTCACTTCAGGAGGGCAGTTGTCCAGGAATGGTTATTCAAATTCGGGACAGCCCCAAAAATTGTACTGCCCATAAAAAACAATCCATCTACTTCACGGATGAATACCAGCGAATTTCTTCATCAATTAAAAAATTGTGAACAGCACCGTCGTTGTGCACAGTGCCACAAGAGAACGAGGAAATACTGTCAACTTTGCAACGTGGGGCTCCACGTCCACTGTTCGCACGAATTTCATTCCGAAATATAAGTAGTTTTCTTCTTTTTTTCGTATTGCGTTTCCATTTAATAATGTGTATATTTTGTTTTATACAGTGTTAATAAATCATTTTGAGCATATTTTTCAATGTTCATTCTTCTTCCCAATACAAACATTAATGTCAGGCACTTCTAGGTGCCAGGTTTCTGCCGCCCAAAGGCACCTGTAGGTGCCACCTAAATTTCTCCTAATAATTTTTAAATTTTCGACAAACTGATTATCTCATTTTGCTATTTGAATGTGAAAAAACAGAATTATGGGAAAAAATTTGAAAAAAATCGCTCCACCTAGCCACTGGTGGGTTAACGATTGAAAGAAATGTGTTGTAGATTTGCATAACTAAATACACTTAAAGGAATGGGGCGATTTAACTGAACGTTTCGAATTGATTTTTGGAGTTATTAGTTCATATTCAATCGATTACAGATCATTTCGCCAGAAAAACGATGTATTTCGCGTCACATTAAATTGGCGAAGAGAGCGTGTGAGCGATGCGTGTCTTAGCACACTGTGAACGAGATAATCTGAAAGTTGTCAAATGGCGAAGGAAGTAAAACCGCAGGATTGTGCTCAGCTGAGCGCAATTACTGGGAAGCACGTATCAACAATACAATTAGTTTCAATTCTTGACAGTTGGGTTCTTCGTGACACCCCTCCTTGAACTCCCTCCAAACATAATGTTAGTACGGGTATAAGACACTACGTCAGGTTGGTTAATGTCAGTTATGCGGAAATCCTCTGAGCAGACGATGATGTGACCCTAAAGTGCTAAGATCCACCGGTTACATGCTCAAACGATCTTTTCCTTCAGATTTCGTTGATTCAGGGGAGGACAGTAATAAGATCTAACGGAATGAGCCCCTTTTTCACGAAAAAACCTGTATTTATCCACAAAGCCACGTTACGAACGTATTCACCCCTCCCACCAGTTCGATTTCTATTCAGCCTGTCCAACGTGCAGCTTCCATCGACTGGAAAGGAAACATGCAGTAGACACAAAAACTAATCACTTCATTACTTTTATTATCATCAATTATTTCATCATTAATATTGTTTCCTTTTCTTCACCTTAAACCACCATCAACAACCGACTTCACTATATATATTCATCTTTTTTTCCCCCTCATATGTAAAGGGAGTAATAAGGTACACTATAAGATAAATCGTAAATAGTCGCGTATAAGGAGAGCAGCACTTTGCGAAGAAATACAAAAAAGAATGGGGGAAAAAAAAGGAAACAAAATTTTGTGTACGCCGTACTTGAATAACAAAAAAAGTCCAATCCGAGAGACATATGTACATTTTTATCTTTAAATAATACGTATATTTTTTTTCTTGCAGGTTCTCTGTATAGTATGATAGGCAAGACACTAAATGAAAGTACACATCCATCCCCGTTTAATGTATACCACATTTTTTCATATAAATTTGAATCTTGAAAAAAAAAAAAAAACTTTTTTTTTTCGCTTTTGTTTTTTTATGCAACCAGAACGAAGCCAAGGTAGGTGTATAGATACTATATATTAGACTACTTCATAATAATTATGTATAATATTCATAAATTAAAATCGTAATACAATAGGAGATAAAGATTTCAAAATAGGACCAAGAGCTTTCTTTCACAATGCCATCCCTCTGACGTTGGGAAATTGATAAGAGCAGTGTCTTGTCGAAGATGAGACGTTCGAGAAATAAATTAATTTGTCAAGTTACAAGTTTCGTTTTTTTGTTTTGTTTTCCGCGTAATTTGCATCCTCTTCTTTTATTTAATGGCTCCATTTGGTGGTCCACCCTTGCGACGAACAGTAGTACTGGAAACGAGAGACAACGATTAATGTTTAGACGCAACGCAACATGAGGGAGTTGGAATGGTCACATCTTAAACGTAACAGCTACTGGCACCCCCGAAGCCACGATTTTGAGTCCCAACAATGCTATTGGGTTAGCTGTGACAGGATAACATAATAGATTACCATCGTAGTGGAAAGGCAACTGAAATATCTGCGCACTTGTAAACTGCATCTTTGTTTATTAATTATTATTATTATTGAAGTATTATTATTAATAAAAAACAAATGCAAATTATTTACAATAATCGAAGAGAATACTCGACGGAGCGCGGTAATGGCGAACAAATATTTGGATATGATAAAAAGAAAGATAAGAGCTAACCGGGCCAAACCGCCCAATTTTTTGGGGTTAAGGTTTGATCAGGGCTAGAGCTTAACCCAATCTGGTGAAGGCAAATTATGAATTGGTTAGGGTAGGTAAATTGTAATAAATGCATTTTTTATGTTATTTAAACATATTAGCAATATGTTGCTGATTGGGCTTGTTGTTTATCGTTGTAGTTCCCTTTTGTTTGACCGTTGTGACTCAAAAACGTGGAGAGCGGAAATAAGAAATAGCAGTTGAGCAGACGCTGCCGGGAGTATCCCCGCTCTCCACAGCGCGTGGCCACCGTCCCTAGCCTGCCCTCTCTCTGTCGCTGCTGCAGCAGCTCTCACCAATGGACGGGGAGCGAGGGCCGGGGATTCGGCTCCTTTCGGAGCTCGGGGGGCGGAATCTAACTCAGCACGCCTGCCTGCCATCGTCACCCCCTCCGGGCCCCCACCGGTCTTGCCGTACCATGTGACCGGTAGTGCAAATTTTTCGTGACTCGAGAATCCTAAGACACCGTCTATATAGAAGTTTCACTTCAAAAATCTAGGTCCCTGATGTATGATGGTTTATATTTCCGTTCAATAGACAGCTACAGAAATAGTTGCGGGTAACACAATATGACAGTATATGTTACTGGAATTCGTCCGGTTAATCATTTCAGACTTACACTTGTTTTATTGTTCAAACAAAGAATAGTTCTAGGATAAAAACACACGGCACGCGGTTTTCCCAGGCGGTCACCCACCCAAGTACTAACCACGCCCGACGTAGCTTAACTTCGGTGATCGGACGAGACCCGGTGTTCGTCTTGCCCTACCACGTAACCGGTAGTGCAAATTTTTCGTGACTCCAAAATCCTAGGACACCGTCTATATAGAAGTTTCACTTCAAACATTTTAAGCAGATTACATAACTTTCCTTTCCACTTTGTAGAGCCATGGAACGTAAAAAGAGGGGCAGTGGTCCAATAAAGTAGGTAAGTACCCGAGTAGGTGAGCTCATGAGATAATTAGGAGCAACTCCAGAATTCCAACCACCGCCGCTGTTTCACTCGCTAACATTTCCTCAACTGCGGCCACTACAGTTAGTTTTAGGTCGATTCAGGGAGTCATGACGGTTGGTGGTCTCGGACTCAATACCGAATTTGAAGCAATTGATTTCTCTCAATCGAAGAAGACCTTCTCTACTTTCAGCTATCGAAAAACTAAACCAAGTTGTGGCCCCCTTTCAATAATAAATCGGAGTTAGGGCGATTGCCCATTTCCACTAAACTTGAGTCGCGTTCTGACAAAGTGTTCAGGAACGGTCATTGTATCGTCCAAGACAGCTTCTTATTTGTTTACGAGCAGTGTTCTATAATGTCGCTCCGCTGCGCTCTCCCAATCGTTTTATTTTATTCGTATTTCTACCGTTCCAGTAATTTTACTCGTATTTTCCGAGAAAAAAAAGTTCAATTTCATTCATTTGCCCGTCGTTAATTTTATTTCGTGTACCAATTTCCGCCCTCCCTGTCCTGGGAACTGGGACTGCTGCATTCCAGTTCTGCATATAAGATACAATAGTTGCCGAAATTGGACACATTTATTCGATAAAGCGCTCTGGCGGATTCTGCCGTAGTCAAATAAATCACGTCATTTTAAATTCACCAGCGGCTGCCTCAGCTCTCGGCCGAGCGGTTTCGTAGTCATTATGATAAATAAACCTGTGCAGTCGAGTTCTCATTGTTAATGTAACTCAAATTTATTGTAAATAGACAACCGTCCTCACTCCGTTTTATTATTATCAAATTAATGCCAAAGGCAACCTGGGAGTCCCATCATAATAGTAAGTCTCGTTATTACGAAAAAAAGAAATAAAAAAATAATTGTGAACATCAACAGCAACTCTCATTTACCTTCGCACGGCGTATTTGTCTGTTCAGCGAATTTTCACTAATTTATTTATTGGGAACAGAACAGCTCCAACTAACACCAGACCACGTGGGAAAATGTTGAGCAGCATAATAAATTAATGAAAATTTCGGATAAATTCGATTTTATCAGTTTTTACTATCCGCTACCCGAAGGGAAGAAAGTATAGCAATCGGCCCAAAAAAAAATTTTGGGTTTTCTTCAGATCTTTACGTTTCAGACCCTACTGAGTCTAAAAAACCTAATTTCGGCGCGTGGTCCGTGTGTGTGTCTGTAGTTCGATTTGCGGGAGAACGGCTGATCCGATTGAGCTGGTTCTTTTTTTGTTTTGTTCGTTATTTTTTGTAGACACCAAAATAAGGTTATGGACTATTTCGGCCGATGAGAAGGGGTGGTGGGGGACGAAAATGTACCAAAAACTAGGGTTTTTCGCATTTTCTCGAAAATGCCTCTAACGATTTTGATTAAACTTACAAATTATCTTCTCCTAATCAATACCTTTAATCCTTCTCCTAATCAATCTTTTAGTTATCCATACCCACATTTCGTTCGCCATAATTATTTCTGTATATATATGTTGAACGGAGATATAAGCCAAGTTAACTCAGAAAAGGAAGATTTGTCGAATATTAATTTCTCGGAATTCCAATTTTCTCAAAAACGGCTCTAACGATTTCGATCAAACTTACGGAGTACTCTCAGCTAACTAGTCCCTACATTTTGTTCTCCATAAATGTTTCCGTAGAAATGCGTTGAACGAAGATATAGCGCCCGCATACGTAGGTGGTGTTCGAACTTAAAGGGGTGGCGGAAAGTTGTGTGTTGCTACGCACCAGATATTTTCCCTTGCATTCACATGAATCACTGTTGTAACCTAATAAACTAGATATACAATGAGCGTGCGGGTGTCTACAGCTTACAAGCAGAAGATTGTGTCGACAGCTTGTAACAATTCATTCTTCTTCCAACTATGTCATCAGCTTTTATTTCTCTTGGTACTTTCGTCTCTTAGCGAAGTTTACTTTTTCTCAACTTACTTTTCTGACTTGCATTTACCCTTTTTTGGGTCTCAATTTTCTACAAATCTTCACGCAAAGCCTCAAGACCTCGCTCGAATTGGAATTTGAGCGGCCGCCAAAAGCGTTTAATGACGCTCGTAAAATAATTAGCGGCAACCCCAGAAATTCCGGAATCCTAACTCCCGCCGTTCTCAAAGTAGTTACGCAATAATTCACAAACGGCGAATACGATGATCGTGGCATAAATAGGAGCGTTACATAAACTTCGAATATTTGAGCGCTTGCTACCTAAAATACCACATTTTTTTTCAAAACACTACCACAGTGTTTTGAAATGAACCGAGTGAAATTTGTATTTGTTAATTATATTTAGGATAACTTATTTGGAAGTTTTATCAATTTCACACCCAAAATGAAGCCAAAGATGGATTCACGGGAGTAGTGATTTTTTCTGGATAGTTCCCGTGCAATGGTGCTACTGGGGAGGCTGAAAACTTGGGCACCCTATCGAAGCCTCGACGAGATGACGTGAGAGCGTTTACTCGAATTTAGGATCGATGAATCTATAATGTGCTCAAGCTATTATTTGGTTCTACGCGTTTGAATAACGAAATACTGTGGCTTTGTAAGCGCTCAGGCAGGTTTAACTGAAAATAATTCTGACGCAGTGAGGAGAAGTGATGTGGCGTGTCTTTGGTGGTTTCGATTCGAGTCAACATTTAGTGAGTCACGTGAGTTTGTGCAGGACTCTGAACTGTTTCAACGCCACACATATCTACCTAGACCAGCTTGATCAACGTTGAGGTTTTACTGGCAAACTTAGCGCAGATATTGACATTATTCACGGCTACATTGGCAGTTACAGTTCTGCATTAGGGGATGTCTGCGGGAGTACCAACCTGATGGCCCCTACCTCCCTCAGAGTTTAGAAACGAAAGAAGGGGATGGGATTTCTACTCTCCCGACCACCACGATGTCTGCAGAGCAAGCACATTTTCCGGGACTGTCAGGCCTTGCCCTGGGTAGGAGTTGGATTGCTCCGTTCTACTGACCTTGCCCTGCAGAGGCAGCCACCTAGCGTGGCCCTAACCCATAATGCACCGGCGCATCGCTGCATCCCCATTTTGGGTCAAACAACCTGAATGGTCACTGGCCCACACCTTCTTTTGATGGCACTTACGGCTTTTCCTTATCCCAGGGTGGGGCAGTTTGGACTTGCTGATCTCCCTGGGGTCAGGAAGGACCCCAGTAAGCTGCGACAGAGCTCCGTCCCCATTGCCAATATAATTGTGGAGTTAAGCAACTATCTCATACTCTTAATGTACTCTAGGCAAATGTCTTTGGGACGATCCCATTCGGGTCGACTAACCCTGTGCTGACAGCGTTGTCATTGATAATATCGCTTAATATTACCACCTGCCCTACTCAGGAGGAAGCACAGCTCATTCAACAACTGAAGACTCAAGACTGAGATTTGCAAGTGGGAGAAGTGCAGTGCTGCTTATTGGCACGTTGTCAAGGTTGTTCATTACTCTCCAGGAAACAATTGAGGAAAGTCCTCAGTCAGGAAAGAGAACACACGGATGGTCTGTTTACTGAGCATTCTGCAAGGCGGGGTAGAAGTCAGAAGCATTGGGGAGCCTTTTCCGCAGCTGGAGGACTTTCAAGGTTGTCTTGCACTTAGTCAATGGTGGACATCACGCGAGAGTATTGGGGACGTCTAACAAAGAATGCTGCCTACGCCAAGGAACTGCGTCTTTGCTACAGGAACGAGTGGCAAATGCGAGCAAGCTGAACATTGAAGCAAACCAACGGTAGCCCATAACTTAAATCACATTAACGGCAGCGGCACCATTCGATTACACTTAAGTAAATTAAGACTAAATTAAGCCGCACAAAGCAGCGTGCAACTAATAGCTAGAACAAAAAAAAACCATGCAGCGTAATTTTTTTATAATACAAAGTTGTGTATTTTAAGGCAAATTTATCGTTGAACTAAAAATATCAGCACTCGTTTCCTTACATGAGTTTTGTCCTGGTGGAGATCTGGAAGAGGCCGAGATGGTTGGTCCCACTCAGTGCCAGGTCCTCCAGGGCCACTCAGGTCTTGAGCAGCGGCAGCAGCCGCAACAGCTGCTGCAGCTACTCCCGCGTAGTGTTGGGGCATCACTAAAGGCGTATGGTGCATCATGGAGATTCCAGCTCCTCCACCAGAAAATTGACTGCTATCGAGCCCTCCCTAGTAAACGATCAAAACATTCAGGTGAAAAACTTCCTTCGTCAGGTCCAGTCTCATTTGAATTTTAGAAAATATAATAGATTCGAATGGGCTAAAAGCTGAGGAATGACGTTGCACTGTTTGTAAATAGTTAAATGAAACCACTGATAGTAGATTAGCACCAGAACTTGTCTGTTTTCAAAAGATCGGTCTCATAAGATTCACACGAAGTTTCTCCAACCAGAGCTCAGTATTTTCCCTCATTTCTTGAACGAGGCTGTCAGAATTAAACGAGTACTATTCACCCCCATCCTGAATAGGTGAGACAAGACATTCGATGACTTTGCTGGTCTCTAACAATTAAATCCGCCCTACAGAAGATGTTCAGAAGAGATGAACGTCGTAGCGATTCATTGAAAGCTGTTAAATTAAGAGAAGTTTCCCCGAGGGGGGATCAGCAAGTAACTCCGGGGGTTTCGAGATGAACAACGATGTTATGCGATGTGGAAAGCTCTTGCTTACGCCAACAGCGACGTACCCTTTCATGTGCGTTGCAACGAAAAACTTCATTTAAATATCGGGCAAGGCAAACTAAAATATATTGCGATAACTGATAAAAGGAAAATAATAAAACTTAGGGGACGTTAACAAATTAAAATTCTTCTGCCACAAACACACTGTTTTCTGAGAGTGATCGTAATATCATCGAGGTCAGAGGAGACCGAAGCGTGGGGGAGAATGTTCAGTCCATCTAGCAGCGAGCGAATGATGCTCCAGGCGGCGTCAGGCGGTTCAAGCTCATACTGAGCAGGCTTCTCCCCGCTGTGGTTGTTGAGTCCCATCACACAACTCTCCCTGATGACCCGTCCCTCACGGATGTTACTGCTATCAGACTCACGAAGCTCTCCCAAGGCACGTCGTCTTCCCATCTTACTCAGATGGAAACCAGAATACTCGCTGAAATCACCTTAACGCCCGATAAGGGAAGACAAGTAAGGCTATGTTGGGTACGTGGCCATTCTGGGATTCAAGGCAGTTGACATCGAAGCAAAAAGAGCAACCCTGTGTGTCAAGCCACAGCCAGAGGCAATATATCTCTTCACAGACCACTGGAGAGGGGCAAACTGTGCCTAACTTTTGAAATTTCAAAACGCCCTCCCTCCCCCGCCCTAATGAAACGACTTGGTTCCAAAGCCCAGAGCCTTCTATTGAACGCCAGTGCCGCACATGGAACCAGTTGCACTCACCACTCTGTAGTCAGTGCTCCTCGAAACACTTCTTTCTATTCCTACGAAGAATAACAACAATCAGCGAGACATACCTCTTCATCCTTGCAGAAAGCGACTCTCTAGTATACGCAGAAGTCCATAAATTCATCAGCCATTTCAATTTAACATTCTGCTCCTTATTTTAATGAAGTAATCAATTTCCTATTGTTTTCATATAACTTAGTTACTTTTTGGATTAACCAGTTGTGTGAATTTATTTTCCAAGCCAATAATTTAAAAAAATTTGCCCTCTTCCCACTGCCTTTAGACAGCCTCCTGTACGTATAGTACACGCTTTTTCGGCTAAGGATCTTAAACTAGTTCTGAAAGAAACAGCATCCTGAAAAATTTCACAACTGCCCTCGTTGAAAACTTCTTAAAATCGTTCAGAACTGGTTGCTCGTACTCCCTCCCAGCATAAATAACTGACGTAGCTTCATCAGTCTTCAAGAAGCGAATAGTCAAGTCCGTTCGAACTACCCATTTTGAAAAAAAAAAAAAATATCCTAGAACTGGTTCTGAAATCTTAAAACTGCAGACTGTCCATCTTTTCTGCATTATATGCCGACGATCTGCTTTATGCAGTGAGCAATGCACACTATGAAGAGGCAAGCAGACGACTACAAATTCACCTAGAATCCTTGGGTCAATGGTGTACTAAGTGGAAAATAAAAAGGTGAACGCCTCTAAATCTGTGGCAGTGGCCTACACCTACAGAAGAAAATTCACGGAATCACAATTAAAATATCTCGTCCGTGATGTCCCAAATGCTCCGTCACATAAATACTTGGGAGTGATATTAGACAGGGGCCTAACTTTTCACGAGCACATTACCGAGCTCTTAAAAAGGCTGAGGTCTCAGACAAAAGCTCTCACCCCACTGCTTCATAGCACAAGTGTATCAGTCTTGAAGAAAATTTTAATATACAAGACGCTGATCCGCCTGATCTGGATGTACACTCTCCCCATATGGGAAACGTGCTCCACACCGCAATTTAGAAGAGTCTCCCAACAACAGAATGCGACTCTACAACGGCGCATAATCAGAGCTCCGCCCTTCGTCAGGAACGAAACCATTTATCGAGATTTCGACATCGATACACCCGTCGCTATTCTCACTAAACTCACCACCAATTTCATCGAAAGGAATTTAGCACACCTTAACTTTTTACCGCCAGACGTTCGCCGCCTCAGACGACCACAACATGTTCATGACCTCGTACCTACCTAAGTTAATTGTGAATTATGTTTTTTTAATTTTTATTACGTCTCAATCGAACCTTGTAGCACCCATGAGTGCAAGCGAGAGGACAAGGAACAATGATTGTTAAAGCACTACTACCTACCAGTGAGGAATATTGTATAGTAAATTATAATTGTCTCAAACAAAATAAAGACTGTCCATCCTGGCTGAGTTCTTTGAGCAACGAATAGGCCAGAACAGTTCCTGAAATCTTCGTACAGACCTTACGTTTGGGAAACACACTGAAGGGAACGCACGTTTTCTTAAATAGTCTTGAGCAACCCGTAACGAGTTTTTGTAGAAGTAAATTAAGTAGAAGCAGATTCGTATGTACTGACTGGTATTATTTACTGAGGAGAGTATAGAGCGGAGGATTAGCCTGAAACGTCCAATAATTCCACGAAATGCAGGCTCAACGCACAATAAGCGCTCGTAATACACGAATCAATAAACAAACGTCCTTCGCAAGCAGACGCTAATTGATTACACTTCGACATTCATCAATCGCTCACGAGCATTGATACACGCTATCCCAAAAATGTATGGTCCACTTGTCCTGCAACTGTATTGCGAAGGTGTCAGAGGTAGGTTCGTGCAGACATAACGAGAGCTTGTGTGGCAGCATAAGCCAGCCGTGTGAGGTGTCAGCATCATTTAAAATAATATTGATGCCGCATCGCATCCCGTGGCACAGCCTCTGGCATGCCCCCCTTGCCACTATGACGTCAACCAGAGAGAAAGGAGCAACGACAACTCCGAGCCTCCACAGCTGGATACAGGACACAGGACAAACAACAGAAGATGAAGTGGCTGTGAGGGCAGAAACCCTTGAAACGGCCTAGCTATTGACAGTTTATATATCCTAATGGTTAGAGTTGAAGCTGAAGAAAACCATCGCGTAAGCTCCACCACGGAGTCAGTCATACCTTAATATGTGTGATATCCGGTAGACCTTAATTGAACAATTGCCAGAGATAAATTATGGGGAGATCCTCGACATATGTGGGAAAGACTGAGTCATCAACGAGTATGTTCGGGGTGAGTATCAGGCAACTGTGTACCGCCCAAGGAACGGTGCTATCGAGACAAAGGACTGAGCATCAGCATCCTCCCACTACAGAGAAGGGTTTACTATCGTTTCTCCTCTTTGCCGTTAACCATATCACCGGCAGGAGGAGTGATAGATAAGGTACCAGCTTGAGAACTGAATTCGAGGTGGCGAGTAGCCCAAATACGGAGTTAGCCAAATCGAGAGTGCTTGCTCAGCAGAGGACGATCCACTAAAAACCTGAGCTCTCTCTCCACTTCTGTCCCCCGAGGAAGCAGGTTGCTCCTCAGTAAGTCTCAATTATAATTATATAGTCTCCACAGTTTTGTCTTTCTCTTTCCTAGTCTCCCAGCACCTTCTCTCCCTTCTCAATCACCTCTCTCTCTTCGCACCTTTTCCAATTTAATATCCTTACTTAATCCTCCGACCCCTCAGTTTCGGCCACGTCGGAGCATTACAACTGTATTGGAATTGGTCACTCGTCCAACCCATGACACCCAACACACTTATTTATGCCAGTTAGGATCGCCAAAACGTTTTTTCCACTCGGTGTAATTGTGTGGCAGTGATTATCTCATTCTAAAAACGTTTCTTCGTGTTCTGTTTTAAATACATAAAACAACGATCAAATTCAATTAACTACCGCGTGCAGGCATGTTTCAGTACCATCAGATGAGATTGCTTACTGCTGGAACCAGGTAGGGTCCTAGTGACTACGTACGACAATCCTAATTCATTGGATGCAGTTAGTTGCACGACCCATCAGGTCTTTCAGTCATTTTCAAACGTGGAAAGAATGCACAAACCTGATAAGAAGTATCCAACATGTGCGGGATGTCTTCAGGTGCTTGGAGAGCAATTCTAGAGAAAGGAGGCGCCACAGGAGGCGGGACGGCCGTCGGAGTAGGTCCTGGCCTGAAGTAGCCCGCGTGCCGGTTATCCAGAGGAGCAGACCCCGCAGTTCCCGATGGCCCGGTTCCCAATCCGGCGGTGCTTTGCCAATTCATTTTGGACTCAATCATCCACGAGGTAGGCGCCATGTCTATTTCGGCATTTGCCGCAGCCATTGAGGTGTAGTTTTTCCACGCTCGTTCGGTTCCTATGGGTCTAGGGGGCACCTAAAAGGAGTAAACGCGGAGATTCAGTACAAATTTAAACCTGCCACAATAGCGCCGATATAAATCACTAATGCGGTAACTAAACCAACCTTTCGATCATCAGGCAATGGTTGCTGCTGAGGCGATGAAGGGGACACGTTAGGAGACGACCCGTTTTCAAGAGTTGAGCCGAGTAGGTCAGCAGTTTGACTGATAGTGGCCAAGGTAGCGAGGTGACTAGTCACATCAGATTGTGTGGCATAGTGACTAGGAGCCATCATCGACCACCTGGCTGGACCATTTGCACCACGTGTTCCCCCAGGAAACTTACCTGCAAACCAAACTAACAGTTATAACACGAAGAAAACTTTTCTTGTTAATCGAAAGCATGTAGCATAACATTCTGAGAGAATTAACGTTCAAAAACTGAAAATGGAGACTTACCCATCGGTGGGAAGGGGATGACATTGTTATTTGGCAGTATCGTAGGAGGTAAGTAAGGGGCGCCTCCATTTCCTCCACCTTGTTGGTACAATTGAGGTTTGAACGTAGTGGAAAAGTCAGGAGCTCGAGGATTGAGCCTTGACATAGTGACTGAAGTCGGATGGTAAGTAGGGTGATCAAGATCCGCTTGGGTAGGAGGAGGAGCAGACTGGTAAAGAGGGGCTGGAGGCGGTGGGCGGTAGGAATTGGCCATCGATGACGACTCTGTCTGAGATGGGAAGTAAGGCACTGAGCCTACCACAGAGGTCGAGGCTGTAGAGGTGGAAGCGGGAGCCGACGAACTTCCTTTGGAAACTGGAGAACACACATTATTTCCCCTATACCCTGGAGCTTTCGCAGCATCAACTGTAGGAGGCGATGGATCCAAATATTTGTTGGACGTAGGAGGCATTATAATGGCCGACGTGTTTGGAGCTCCTGTAGCAATTAAACTCCGATTAGTAAAATACACAACAAACGCCCAGATCTTCAACAACTTCAATAATATTCAAACTCAGTACCTGTAGCAGCAGCGCTGGCAAAGTTCATTCCCTCTCTTCGCTGATTATCAGCTTCACGACCCCAAACAGACTGTTGAGTCACTTTGGTGAAATTGTCGTTGAACAGGGAGTATTCCAAAGTAGTGGATGTAGCAGGGGACGTTGACGACGCTACAACAGTCGACGACGATCCCGACAAAGATGACGGAGGGGGAGGAGGAGGAGGAGATGCGTCGATGCGAGGAGGAGCGCTGTTATCAACAGTTATAACTGTAGCAGGAACAGGTGTGGGTGCAATGACGGAAACAACAGCCGCTGCCGCAATGGGAGAAGGCGAAGTAGGCGGTCCTATAGGTTTGTTCAATGTTGGAGGACTCACCGTCTGAGCTGGTGGGGAGGGCTGAAAGAAAATTGACAAAATCAAACAATTACGTTCGCCTAATGCAAAATGAATCTTTGAACAATTGATCAAGGCAATGCGTCTGGAAGCAGTTGCGATCCTAATAATTACAAATGAAAAGGCTACGTAACAGGAGAAAAGAAGTGGAGCCACGCACTGAAGTCGCCATGACCCTTTGCCTAACAACATTTCTACTTTTTGTTTTCAGGACCTGGGGAATAAGTGACCCTTCCTGGATCGTATTCTCTGCAATAGATCCATCCTTACACGTAACAATCATCCTTCAGTACAGCACAGAGCTGTTAAAAGCACTGCTTATGATAAAGAGGGTTCTCCGGAATAGCCTTAACTGATCACTTCAGTTGCTATATTTTAACGACAAGACAGGTACAGGCTGCGTTTTGAAAGTAATGCAATTGAATTTCTCATGCCGCATCTATCGGAATGTGATCACACTACTTGGAATAGGTGGGGGGAGGGCTGGGCTTTGACGAAAAACTGGCCTCAGTGCTTTCAAAGCTGAGGAAGCCAGAGGACGTCAGTTACTGCGAACCTCTGTAAACGTAAGCTGCTTCTCGCCGTTTCGCCCTGGGGCCCGCCGACCTGCCCTTATCGTTTTCCCCTCCAAGGTGTCCGCCTCACCTCCCACAACCACCATCCCTTCCCTCTCACCTATTACTCTCCATCGCGTGGGCGATCAAGACAGAACCCTCAAGTTTCGTAGTTTTAATTGCACCTACTAGCAATCTTTTATACCCGCTTCCGCTAAGTATCGTCATGACGCGACGAAGTGGTTACCGTCGCTAAGTCTAGTGTTTCCCAGCCAGGGAAAAGCGTCTGTCACATTCATAAAGGTGAGTCCCTCGATATCCTACTTCTCCGTTCCTGTACTTAATCCCTTTTCAGGTCAGCGAGGTTTCAACATCAGCAGAGGCACAGTTTGCAGACAAGGGGGGAGAAATTAAATCTATCAGATCCAGGATGTAGGATAATACAGTCCGCTTTTAATTCAGACAACCAGGGTTGGCTACCCCGGTATGTTTTCAACATACGAGAGGGAATTTCGAGCAAACTTTTGCGATGTCTTGAAATTGAGCCTGATTATTTGAACACCATCACTGGCGATGAAACCCAGGTTTTTGAACTCCAAAGATCTAAGTGGCACGAGTCCCCCAAATCGAAAAGGCGATAATGAGCAAATCAAAAGTGAAAACAATGCTCATCGTCTTTTTCAACAGTGAAGGATCGGACCGTAAGGATTTTCTCCCTCAAGGATCAACAGTTAACATTGCCTAGTACGTAGATGTGCTGGGAAGACTCCGTAAAAGGCTCGTCAGGACACATGAAGACATCTCCGCTACTTGGACACTCCATCACGAACGACAACGTGCCTTGCCACAGTACACTACACGTTCGCGAGTACCTGGCCAAATACAAGGTGCCAACGCTCCCCCCCCTCCCTTACGGATTAAAGCAGTCCTGAACAGAAATTAATTTCGTCTTTAGAAGAGATCCAACTAGCCATGACAAATGCCTTGCGAGAAGTCCCCAACAACGCCTTCCAGGGTGTGTAAAGGTAATGGCAGAGTCGCAGGAAAAAAAAGTGTAGATGCCCAAGGGCAGTACTTTGTCCAATGCTGTTTTAAAAATGACTTCAAAAAAATAATTGCATTACTTTCGGAACGCACTCTGTATGAGAGCTTATTTGATTAATCTGAAAAATCTTTCCATTTGAAGCACTCAAGTACATTGTGAGGAAACTTGAGATAACAAAATACTAAATAAAAGCGTTACGCAACAGTAATTTGAATACTTACTAATCGCGGAACAGGTGGAGAGGTGGTTGTTGACATAACACTAGGAGGTACGATAGTAGTGAGTGCAGAAGCAGAACTTGACGTAGAAGTTGTAGATGGAGAGACGTTGGTTACGATTGATCCAAGCGGCGGTGCAACGGTGGGAGCAATCAACGGACTACTTGATATCACCACGACTGTAGTGACAGGAGGTAAGATGAGCGACGCCAACGACTGAACGGCGTCCGCTGAACTCAATTTAGCGGCGAACGTTTGCCCGGGGATAGCGCTAGAACTTGCTACCGGTTTATTACCAGAAGCGGCAGATATGCCTGAAGCGTTAGGAGTACGACTGGATATCATGATAGCGTTGGTGTAGGACATCGTAGTTTTAGTTGCAGTGACTGCAGCTAATTTTTTGGCTGTGGAAATAAAACGAGAACGTTAGTGAAAGTGAAATTTCCTACAACACGTTTTTCATTAGAACACACAAACGAGTTTGATAGCATTTTAAGGTAAATGGTTAATTTGAAAAAAAAAGAAGAAAATGATTTGAGTTATTATCTAGGCTTCTTCACCTAGCAAGACAACACGATTTAATTTTGCCTTCTTCTCGGCCTCTTCCACCCCAACCATCATGGTTCGTACACCTGCTATAAGCCCCTGAAGTTGTGTGATTGCTTTAAACAATTCCCGCGACTTTGCATCTTCATTGTGGCTGTACTGAGGTATTTTGGAGATGCTTTTGAAGAGCTGCTGACTCAGGCAAAAATTATGGCAAATCGTGCCGAGCTCCGATCCACAATTCCCGACTATCGTCGAGAATTATGACTCAATGTCTTAACCACTAGACCACAATCGCCCGGTGCCGTTAATAAGAGTCAGTCAGTACATCTCCCCCCTCGCTGTTAGCCGCTGCTCCTGGAGCAGACTCTTTTAAGGAACGAATTTATGAGAGTTGAGCGCATCCCTGGAAAATCCGATCTTTGATTCGAGAAACGAGGAGGCTACAAGGGAAGTTTTTTCTTTCACATTGTAGTTGGCGCGTCGCCCATGTTTCCCTTCGCGCTGGAGCTTTCACAGCGTCAGCGAATTCCAGACCCGAGAATTCGTCTCAGTATTTCTCTCTGGGTCTCTTATTTCCCTTGGAATGAAGAAGTTCGACTACTAGTTGGGCGTCAATTGTACTGAGGTAGTTTGGAGATGCTTTTGAAGCGCTACTGACTCAGGCAAAAATTACGGCAAATCGCGCTTACGTCGAGAATTATGGATCGGAGCTCCGCGCGATTTGCCGTAATTTTTGCTTGAGTCAGCAGCTCTTCAGAAGCATCTCCTAACTACCTCAGTACATGGCCAGTCTGAGAGGACCCGTGTCTTCCATAATGCTGGCAGCAGGTACTCTCCTAACTATTCATCAATTGTTTTTGTCCATCTCCAATTTCCTTCGATTTTAATTTCAATAAAATACTTCATATATTCGTTTATTTGCCACACACTTCATCGCTCAATATTACAGTTCCTTTACATTCCAACAGTAAACCATCAATTTCGGCCGATAAATGGACATTTCTATATTCTCAGGATTAATCTTAAAGCAGAGGGCACATTGCCAGTTAGTCAGCCCTGCCTCTCGTAGAAAGCTAGTTAGAGCTGTACTTTTTACTTTCCACTACCCCAAGGGAAAGGTAAGTATAGTAATTGTGTCAAAAAAAATTTTGGGTTTTCTTCAGATCTTTACGTTTTCAGGCCTACTGAGTCTAAAAAACTTTATTTCGGCGCGTGGTCCATGTGTGCGCGACTGTAGTTCCATTTGCGGGAGAACGGCTGTACCGATCGAGCTGATTCTTTTTTTGTTTTGTTCGCTATTTTTTGTGGACACCACAATAAGGTTATGGGCGATTTCAGTCGATGGGAAGGGGGTGTGAGGAACAGACAAGAATGTACCAAAAACTCGGGTTTTTCGAATTTTTCTCGAAAACGGCTCAAACGATTTTGATTAAACTTTCACATTATCTTCTACTATTTAGTACAAAACGTTTCTTCTCTATACATATCTCCATGCAAATATGGTGAACGGAGATATAGGCCTATGAAGCTAAAATAGGTCTTTTTACGCTGTTTGGTAAGACGGCTTCAACGATTTTCACCAAACTCACAGAGTGTATCCAAATAGTTAGTACCTATACATCGTTCTCAATAAATGTTCCTCTGAAAGTCAATTGAACAGAGAAAACAATCAAAATGTTTCGAACATTTCCGTAAATTCTGGGGTAACCGCATCCAGGTTCGTTCAAACTTTCAGAGTGTCTTTTAGTCACCCACAGCCACATTTCGTTCTGTATAATTATTTCTGTATATATATGTTGAACGGAGATATAAGCCAAGTTAACTCAGAAAAGGAGATTTGTCAAATATTAATTCATCGGTATTCCAATTTTCTCAAAAATGGCTGTAACGATTTCGGTCAAACTTACGGAGTACTCTCAGCTAACTAGTCCCTAAATTTTGTTCTGCATACATGTTTCTGTAGAAATGCGTTGAACGAAAATATAGCGCCCGCATATGTAGTTGGTGTTCGAACTGAAGGGGGGTGGTGGAAAGTTGGGTGTTGCTACGTACCGCTCGTTTTGTTTGGTCTCCGTGATACGTTGTTCTTTGTTCAAATTGCTTTAGCTGTTTTTTCATATTCTTCCTTCAAAAGTGTTCGTATTTTATTCACCCGCCATTCATAAACAGTGTCATTTCAGCACAAATCGCGTTACTTCGTGGATCACCCGAGTAAGCGTGATTTCCATGCCTTCCCAGCCAGGGAACTCCACGTCCAAAGCAGAAAAGTGAGCGCTGAACCTCTTCAATTCGCGACATACAAAACGTAGTAGTTGCCGAAATTGGACATTTCTTCGATACAGTCCACACAAACCAGAACCAGTGCACCAGATATGTAGAAAGGCGGACGTTCCTAAAACTACGCTAGCGCATGCTTTCAGCCCTTAGCCGCGCTGTTTACTTTTAAGTAAGGTAACTTGTTATGACGAGCCAACGTAATGCTAGGGTCAACTCAAAATGTGAACGAGTGCGCATTCATTTTCATTCCATTCTGTCACACTATTTTTATTTCATTGGACATCTGAAACCGTGACATTTAGCGGGATGGTTTGTTCATATTGGCTTGTTTGTAAATGATTTTGGACGTATTCACACTCATTGGAGAAAAAAAAGCTATCATTCGTCGAACCACGTTTCTTCTTTTTATAACTCTTCAAAGCAGCGCATTGCAAACGGAATTTTTAAAGTTACGCAGGTTTGACCTGACTGGGCAAAAAAAACCAACATTTTAACGCAGCTATGGGGTTGTGCTAATTGAAAACAAAAGAACGAGGTTCTTCCAACGTAATCTGTTCAGTTACAAATCCCCTACGCCACACAGAAGGTATTTTACGTTCCTGAATATAACCCTCGGCGAGGTTATCCCATTAGCCGTTGTTGTTTCTGCTCTCTTTTTTCCCTCTAATTGCATTCTGCGTTTGCTTCTCGTCTCGGTTAGATCGCACTCCCACTAATCACGTATAAAACGCTAACCGAAGAGGTTTTGTTCGTTTTTTTGATTTAGTTCTTTTTTTTCTCAAATTAAAACAAATATTCTGCACTATACGACCAAACTGACAGCTCGCTGGAATCGTCTTCACGCCGGAGGGGCCCCTCTCCTTCACATCTTCGCCGACAACAGGTGAGCCGTCAGTAACAAGTTCGCTTTCAACAATCTATTAGCGTCAAAATTAACATAATCATTCCACTACGGACACCTCAATTCGTGCAAATATCTGGCCCCATCAAGTCCCTGCTCTTATCTCAGGGAAGCAATGATTTCTACTTGGCAAATGTGCATTGAGGCTTCAACAGAGCAGGATGAAGAAGGGACTAAAATGAACTTCACTTAGCAGTTCGCCCTCACTACACACGACAAGAGCCTTTGATTAAGCCTTAAGCCACAGAAACTAAGCTCTCCTTCAATTGCGATAACTTTCCAAACAACTTCACACACATCGTGTATTGAAAGATCAACGTTTATTGAAATTAATTAAACAATGTTCTTTACGCTAGAGCACCGAACTGTTCAAGGGCAGCCCCTCAGGTTTCTTGTACACCAACATCTCATGATATTTGTACAACGGTTACTCTCTCGACAACACCACACTCCCACCCTCGTCTTACAGCGACAGGCCTTTAGTAGCAAGATGGTGGCGCATAACAGCTTGGAACCATTTGAGGGATTGTCGGCTTAAGCTTCTACTAAGAGCTGACAATCTGGCAATACAATTACAGCCAACGATTCAAATATAGCGCACCTAACTGATATCATGCCCAAATTATCTTCGTTGCTAACGAATGAAGTGACTCACTGACCTGCCAAAAGGCGAGTAGCGGCCACACTCAAGACTGCCGAGGCAGAAGAGGTTTTCAGATGCAATAGAGAAGAGACATTAGGGCCACCTGTTCACCAAACCAAATTAGGTCAGATATTTTCAATGACAAATACGACACGAAGTTTAACTTATTGGTCGTGTTGAGCGTCAGAAAATTAAAAGGTGATTTAACTTGTGACAGAACGAGTCTGAATAAATGTAAATAGAGATTATGGATATTAATATTATGGTCCCATTAGCTCAACGTTCTTCAATGATCATACTGCACAGTCAGAGAATTGCAGTGTGCACCTCTCCTTAATGGTTCCTTCTGACAAAATATGTGTTATATTACTCAAAGGTAACTTGAACAAGTTATAACCTCAGTGGAACATGAACCAGAGAGCATCGCCACGTCACACCTGGTCCTCAACAAATCCAATACCCCAAGGAGATGCTCGTGGCGCAAGACTATTCTCCAGCTCATAGAGGCTCCTTACACTAACTATCCACGTCACAGCATCCTCCCTAACACAAACCAGTAGGCTACCTTTAGGAAAAACACGTTTGAAGAGGTCGTAGCTTCTACTGGTGGTTAAGCAACTTTACAATGATTATCAAGGTGAGCACGGTCTACAACCCATAGCCTAGGGAGGCGGTGCCAAGAATTTCAACCTCAAGAAAGCACCACATCGATGAAGAACCCTTATACGCTCAGATTACAAGCCCAAATTGTTTTTTTCGGTTCGAGAGGCTTCAAACGGAAATATCCCAAAAAAAATCAACTTTTTCGTGAAGAATTGCTTTTCTTACCATTTGAGTCGTAAAAAGTAAAACGCTTCTCATGCACAGCGTGATAGGAAACTATCCTATTCAATACAACGTCAAAAAGCGTCAAGAATATACCACGGCTTTATAAACAATCCAGAAAACGACAGTTCATAGGGAAACGATAATATTCGTAGAGCACTTCTGTGACCCATTCCTTTAGATTCAGCCTCAAAAAACACAAACGATACTAAACATGGTCTCTAAATCGGAACAGCGAAAAGTGACGTTTTCTAGGTAACACTTCACAATTGGAAGGAGTGAACTGACGGGTGGCTGGAGGAGACAGGAGGCAGTGAGAGGAAATGAGAGATAAAAGATAACTTTTGCTTCATTGTGACACGAGTTACTTCAACTAGTACAATTCTCCTCACTATATTTGCTGTGATTTCACTGTTGTTTGTCTAGACATAGTCCTGCATCTCTGAGACCTGTCATATTCCACTCAGCAACAAAAAATGCGGAGGAAACGATACCAAACTTGAGGTATATGCAATAAAACTAGCAAAAAAGCTCAACATTCATTCGATTGGAATGCGGAGTCAGCGAGCACCAAAATATGGTCTAGATGGTAGGCAACAAATGGATCCCACGCATAGACGCGTAAAGTGCCAAATATTGGGGGGTAATTTTCTAGGCGATGGTACACAACAGGCCCAACGCGACGAATCGAACTGGCAGGTGATTTGAACCTTCACAACCTCAGGCTTCGTCCGATCCAATTGCTGACCAGTCAAATAGATCCCGAACAGAATTTTCGTGCAGAAAACCGTCTAAGACTACGTTAAAAACAAAGTATGGCCTGCGAGGCGGACTGACATTGCAAATTTGGATTCCTGACACTTTGAAACGTAAAGTTATGAATTGAGGGGGCATTTTCTTCGCGACAGTACGCAATTGGCACGGCAAGACGAGTCGAACTGAAGGGTGGCCTTCACAATAACGGGCTTAGTCGAGTAGATGGGCAGAACTCGATACCAAATGGAACAATTAGATCCCAAATGGCACAATAACCTTCCAAGCAACTTAAAACCTTCCCAGAAAAGTTATTATAAAAATAACTCAAACATCAACACAACTCCTTCAGAGCACTAAGCGTCAGGGAGATCGCTGAAGTAATTGTATGATCCTGAAAACGGGACAACTAACTGAGTTGCCAACGCAGGGCACTCATGTGTGTTCAACGCTGCCTATCTTGTACAAACTAGTTGAAAAATCGTCAAGGCGCTCAAACTTATCCCTAACACAACTTTGGTTTCCATCAGAAGTACTCCACCATTGATCAAATACACTGGACAGTGATATAACCGTAGAAGCGCTGACAATAATAAACGAAGGTGGTACGATGCCTCAACCAAGGAAAACAAATGGTGTTAAATTAGGGGAGTCTACAAGCCAACATGTTTAGCTGAAATACACGAATGGCTCGCTAGATGTTTAGCACGCAACAACAATCTTCGTTAACCGCTATGCAAACTATGCAATCCTAGCAGTCAGAAATAACAGCAGCCATCTTCAGCACTCAACAGGCCCACCTTAGAAATTGGCGGATTGTACATCAAACCTGAGGATCAACTTTTCCTCTTCCTTTTGCTCAACAATTGCATCAAGACGGGCATACGAACTATTAAATAACGTACCAGTTGTGGCGGTTGTTTTGGAGGTGGCAGTGGAATTTTGGCTGGCTTGTGAGCCTTTTCCTGGTTTAGATTTGGCAGTGTTCTGAAACATTAAGTAAAAATGCAAAATGTAGAGGATATATTTGTGAGAGAGGGGGTTATAAATAGTACGGCAAGTTGAATAAACTTAGGATAAACGCTAATATATATAGATAAGAATTTCCAACGCATGGGCACTGTTTTTCGCATGCCCTGTCCACTGTAACGCCTAGATAACTGAAAACTTACGCAGTTTCCTTGACTTAGTCATAGTTCGACAATTAGTTTTGCCTGTAGCTCCAACGAATTTAGCCAAAAGATAATAAGCCACAAAATGTGGTAAGAAGTTGAAATTTTAACGTTTGAGTGGCACTGTTCGGGGGGGGGTTTGAAATGTTTGGGGATCCGCTGACTCAGGCAAAAATTATATCGATTGCAAGAGATGCAATCCAATATTACCCAACTTTCGTCGGGATTATGAACCATTGTGTTAACCACTAGACCACGATTGCACGGTGCCTTTAATAGGAGTCAGTCGGTACATCTCCCACGCTGTTAGCCGCTGCTCCTGGAGCGGACGACTTTGATGAATGGATTTTTGAAAGTTGAGCGAATCCCCGGAAAATCCGTTCTTTGATTCAAGGAACGTGGAGGCCACAAGGAAAGTCTTTTCTTTTACATTGTAGTAAGCGTGCCTTCCATTTTTCCTTTTCGCTGGCACTTTCACAGCCTCAGCGAATCTCAGACCCGAGAATTTGTCATTATTTCTCTCATAATTTTTTCAATTTTCCTCTCTGGCGGTCCTACCAACTGCACCAATTGTTACGAAGGGGTTTTTCGGAAATGTTTTGGGGAGCCTCTGACTCAGGCAAAAATTACAGCGAGGAGCTCCAATCCATTATTGCCCGACTTTTGTTAGGATTATGTACCATCGTCTTCAACCACTAGACTACGATCCTTTAATGGGACACAGTCGGTACAGCGCAACACCCCATAGCCCCCATCAACAACTAAATAAAACCAAAAGCTGGGTATTTTCACTGTTTCTGATTGATTCGGACGTCTACGCCTTTTCCTTTCAACCCCCTGACGTGAATTAAGTTTAAGGAGGACGATTTGTCATGAGCCTATTTTCAACATACGAGTACAAACTGCTAAACAACGCTGGTTAGGCGCGAGGCAACTAAAGGGTTGAGCTTCTGTTCAACGCCACAAGTATGCTGGCTAGAGGACCTAGGCAACTGCCTGAATTAGCGTGTAAATAGAAAAATGAAATTGAACTCAATGAAATTAAATTAGATCTCAAGAATAAAAATGAAGAAATATCGGCGTGGCCCTTGAAGATGCAAGATCGCTAACTGAAAATGAATGGATGTTGGAAGCGGCGGACACGCGATTGTGAATGATATCGAGAAAAACGGGTGATGAAGGGGGGTCTTGTTGTGATGGGGTTTGATGCGCTTGATGAAAGTTGCCCGTTCAGAATCGACGAATCAGGCCTTCAACTAAAGGGGCCTTGTTAAGCGGACCGGGTGCAGATTTCAACAAACGCTTTGGAGCATGGTACCTTCCCCATATATTGTAGATTATGTCGTCTCTTAAGTAGCCATTCCAGAACAGCGGCTGAACGCGAGACACTAATATCTCATCAGCCAAACAAAATGCAGGAGTACGGCCTGCATAACAGTTGCCTCTCATCTATCCATGCATTGTCTGGAGATGCAATTGAAAAATTGAATGTTATCTCACCAAACGCGCAGGCAACGTCAACAGTCACTTGTGGGGGCTCCCACTAGCCTCATTTATACCTTGATGGAAATCTGGAGCTATTGGTAATAATTAATAAGGCATAAACCCAACCTAAACCAGAGGACCATTTCTTCTTCACCAGAAACAATGTGAGTAATTGGGGTAACACAGAATCGTGCAGCGACGCACAGGAGTAAGGTCCTAATCCTAAAATTGTTGATCAAAGTCAAGGCAGGCAATTTTCTTCTCTGAAAATTGAACTTTCTGGTTGATTAACCATTACCATTATCAACTGAAAACAAGCAAAAGCACAATATTAAATACGAAAAATAAGAGATCCACTTACAACAGATTTTTCCCAAACAGCAGCCGCAGACTTGTTGGCTGATTTGGGGAGGATTTGCAGTATATCAACTTCAGGATCTTTGACGAGAGCGGCTATGAGGGAATGTGCTTGTTTCGTAGCTTCAAGCGATCCTTTGAGTGTGATGATTCGTTCTCCTTGTCCTTTCGACTGTTTTTCTACTTCGATATGCGCTCCGGTTGCCGTACGTATGGCGTTGATGTTGCTACCACCTCGTCCTATGACTCGACTTATTGCATTCAGCGGGACTGATACTTTTTTGGACTTGAACGGCGAGTTTAGGTACCTGGAAAACATTCAAAGATATTGCAACACGTTATCTCGTGAAAAACGTCACTCTTATGGTTATTTTAAAAAAAACGTTGAGGAAGCTTAAAGAAAATCGCTTGTTTGCTACAATATTGAGCCTTGATGGAGGACATTCGACACACCTACAGTCCATTGATACCTGGGAGGGTCAGAGGTATCCCGAGACCAAGACAAAGCTCCCTTTGGTTTACGCACCTGAAGCTAACCTTCTGGATCCTCGAGAGATTTAACACGTTCACTGCGGCTGTCGACACGTAGTCGACAAATGAGACCCCTTCCCCCTCACAGACGTCGACGACCTGTCGACATCTCCCTTACCTTATTCAGATCAACCGTAAGACGTCCAGCCGACTCGAAGCCAGTTCCCTTTCATACTCAGCATAGTGAAAGGTCCCAAGTTTATGACCAAGCCTTCGCCGTTCACCAGATCAATTTTTCGAATTTTCTTTCTCGTTTTTCTCATACAGTAAGTTTTTTACTCAATACGTTTTATTAGCTTACGCCAAATATTATTTGCATCGAAAATTATGAATAAATAGCTATTAAATAACCCCTAATACAGAGTAAAATGAATAAACTTTTTTTTTTATTTTTTCAGTGCGTTTCATGTTTTAGTGCGTATTTTAATTTGGTGTTTTTGTCCAGATGAGCAGACGTGAAGTGAAGAGACGATTGGTATTTGAGGAAGAATTGGCTTCTGGATTTATTTTTTAATTGATTTTGATTACAATGTATAAATTTTCTTGTATCGTTATAATATACTTAATATTTTCAGGAATAATAATAATGCTTTAATATTTTTGTATCGCTTTTATAATGTATACAAAATACTTTTCTATGAAACGCTTGTGAATTATACTTTTGAGTGCAGTGTTTCTTTTACCTGGATGTAGGTACTTTTACCAAAAAAAGCTGCTGGGCCTCCTTTCTAATTACTTAGGTACATAATCTTTTCAGGTAGAAGCCGGACACTCGTTTTCTGTTATAAAAGCTGTCCCCTGTACAGCTTAGCTCGGTTTTTAGAGTATTATAACTTCACCTACAGAATGTCGACTACCTGTCGACCACTCGCCAGAGGTAAGAGTTTCCTATAGTCAGGCGGGCGTCGTCCACCCGTCGACAAACGTTTTTCAAGGTCAAAGGTTAATGAAATTCGAACTACAAGTCATCAGATGTTGGCGAACAAAATGGAGACAAAAAAAGTTGCCGCGCAGAAAATCGGTTTCGAACAATTATTGTCGCAGTGAACGTGTTAAATGGAAGGTGAAAAGGGAATGGGGGGCATATTTCGCAGCTAAGGCAATATGCTGTAACTGATGGACCTTGGTGTGAAGAGGACCTAACAAATAGTGCTGTTCGGCACAGCTGCCACAGCTCGTAATTTCAAGTTGTGAGTGAGTGAGAGTGTTGCAGGAGAAACAACTGAAAAGTTAAAATATGTGTATCGTAGTCCTCAGTCCCGGCAGCCATAATAGGAATGGCCTAATCCTGCTGCACATTGTGGTTAATGTGGCAGTGTGTGCTTGGGCTGAAGGCGGCATGGAAAGCGAAAAAAGTCAGCCCTCTAAGGAAAGAGCGCCTTGAGGACCACTTAAGTCTGGAAAGGGTTATAATAAATAATATATGCGTACGTTTCCACATAAAAACGACTGTTCCATAACACTCAGAGGAGAGTTACATCGTGGAGGCTTTGGTTTTGATATCATGCACCCATCAACCCAGACTAATGGATGTACAGCCAATTTAGCCAATCTCCCAGGGAGGAAATGTTGTCGATGTGTTACCACCTAGAGGAGCATTACGTGTTGACTTGTTTCCTCCAACCTAGAGGCGCAAGACGTGCTGGATGGAGAATCTTAGAGAGAAAAGAAGTGGAGCCACGCAGTGAAGTCACCATGACCCATAAGGAACTGGTTGGTCCAGCAGTCATAGGTCCATTAAACGATTCGTATTTCGTTTGGCGACTTTTCGTTCGGTGGATAGGTCTATACACAGTTTGGCCCAGAGCGAGGTACGCTCCCGTTTCACTCTCCACTTATCCACCACACACTCAATAGCCAAGAGTAGCTGGCTAGTGATCACTTTCAGCCGCCTTGCCGTCGAAAATCTCGAGGAACTCATTCTTGAACTT
This sequence comes from Pachypeltis micranthus, assembly GCA_020466155.1. Taxonomy (NCBI): domain Eukaryota; kingdom Metazoa; phylum Arthropoda; class Insecta; order Hemiptera; family Miridae; genus Pachypeltis; species Pachypeltis micranthus. The sequence goes on along the minus strand of CM035770.1, from coordinate 63,828,459 downwards.
CATGTTATTCAATTCCTGGCTCAGACCGACCTACCAGGTTTCCTCCAGGGCCCTCCACATTCGCGTGGCGGTTTTATTTCGTAAAATTGGCACAAGGACACGATCATCTAGCCACATAGCCAGAATGTAACAAAAAGTTTGGCTTTAGAAGTTTATAATGTAGAACGAATATATTCAACAGTGGTTAGCCGATGGCGTCGCGTTACATGACGAAGAACTTTTGTATAAGTTACTCTAGGTGGGGGAACTAGCCCCATTGCCAGTTTACGATTTTACAGATGCTGCCTAGTATGCCCCTGGGATCAAGCCAGTACTTTCTTTTGATTGAGTGCGTTTGCAACCCAAGACAATGGGCACTGGCCACTCACGTCTAAGTAAATGTCCTTGCTAATTGTTAGAGACAGGCAGCAATGTTTATGTTGTTATGTCAATGAAGACCTTTGTACTAGCGTCATTGGCTCGAGTTAAGTTTTTTGCACCTTGTTTATGTAAGGACTGAAAGAAGAAGGATGCCCCTCCTCATACAAGATTCCGCAGGTGTCAAAATTCAGCGCGACATTATTACCTCGTCTGCGATGAAACCAATAACTCCCATCTACTTAACTTGGTTTTATATTTCCACGAGCCAGAATCCTCGTTGAGATTGTGGCTTCGACTAAGATCTGCCATTTGGTTCTTTGTTTCGGCCGTTCTGATACGTTTTTCCCTGGACTACCTGGAGTTCAACAAATGCCCAGGCAAAGACGCTTGAAACTGCCTTTCACGAAAAGAAGCTCTCCACTCCAATTCTTCGTTGGCCATCCAGATAAGTTTCTATGTTGAAGGACCCGTTAGGTAGGATAGCTCTATTTTCACCTTCGTTTGTCTGTTTTTATTTTAATAAATCTTTTTTTCTCTGTTACGATTGAAGTTCAGGACTCACACTTTGTCTAATTTCATACTCCTTGTGGTAAACGAATACCAGTGCTAAGTTAGATTTTCTTTGCACTCGAACCGTTTAGAAGCCGAGGCAACACTAATTGCTCATAATGAGGCAAACCGTGGGAGGGTAGTACTTTTGAGGAACTGGAAGGTGTTGGGTGAAACGCCACCTCTCACCTATACACCTCGTTTCTCCCTCCTGTGGCCATCAAAACGTGTAGATGTGGTACTATTTTAGCAGTATATGCTAGGCTCCTAACAGCACACTGCCCTAAAGTTATCATCAAACCAAAGTGTGTTAAAGGCTTGCAGAAGAGCACACTAAGGGGTATTTTTAAACACCTTCCTCAATGCAGCCTGATGAGGTAGCATTGCAAAACTAAGGGTTACGTCCTGCTTTGAGATGGTATGATGGGAAAGAGTTGGACAAAGGTCGTGGATTTTGAGATGGTAGGGACATGATGAGTTGTATAATTTAGTACATTAAAAGGACATAAAACCCCTCTGAGTCCGCAGTAAAGGAGTTACCAATTTCTCCTATCAGAATATAGAGGTTGATTAAATACGGATGGTCTTCTCATAGACAGATTCAGGAATTGCCAACATTATTATTAATAACAAGTCCTGCTGACATCTAGTGAATAACATTGATTTCCTTCCAAGTAAAGGTTGAGTAAAATGAGGGGTTTGTGGAACCCTAAAAACTTCTCAGGACTGACACAGTATGATGTTAATACATCCGTGTTTTGAAGAAGTGGCGACTGCACTGCACGCCCATAAATATGAACCTAAACGGCCGAATACTACTTAATAGCTTACTACTGACGCAACTGTTAAGTTTTAAAATACAAATAACAAGTTTCTCACTTTCTGACAACTTCTTTCCATCCCTCGTCGCGTTTGCCAGCCTGTTTAGGGCTAGTCGTGTTGCCACTCTTATTGCTGCTAGGAAGAATATCTTCGCTCGTGTAATTCCTGGAAAACAACAAGATGTTTAGACCAATCGCCTGGCTAGAAGAAAATAAGAAGTGCACCGACAAAACTTTGATACTAACTCGTTCACAAATTCATATGAAGTTGTCACATTTTTAAGTGTACCGCGACAACCCCACTCAACGTGCTTTGTGGAGCAGATTGCACATGGAGAGTATGTTATGAAAGGTAGGGCAAGTTGTAGTGATTTAGTTGCTAATCAGAGGATAACTAGCCTGATAAACCTCCTCCAAGTCGCAACTACCACGTAATTATTGACTTTTCTGGTCAACTGTGACAAGTTTGGGGTTTCATGGGTTGGGTGTATCAACGTTACACCGATACGTAAAGCACAGTTTGTGAACCTACTCAATATATCTGACATCTCACCCAGAGCTCCTGCATCACTTATTTATTGCGATGTCTTTCGGGTCAGTCGACCAGCAGGTGGCAGAGCGTCGCTCTCCTGAGCTATTATGGCTCATTCACATATCTAAAATGAGGAATGAATCTTTTTTATTTTTTCCCCGAGTGCATGCGGGACATGGTCCCTTTTTCACTGCAGGAATGAATCTTAAAACCTCTTCTAATCCCTCCATCAAGTCAGGTGACGAAGAATTCAATTCTTTGCCTGGTTGAAGGGGCTTCCTATGTGGTTCTTCTGACAGCCAAGTTGTTCCTCAAGGTGTCTCAAAACGCACCAACCCAATGTCAACTTAATACGTCGTAGGCGTACCTGTCTAATTCCGAGGGGCAAGGGGCAGAAAGAGAATGAATAATATTGTGGTATTTTGTACTTACAAGTAGGAGGATTTTTTGCCTTTTGCAGGAATGAAGTTGTCGTTGCCAGTCGCTTCGAAATCTTCACGATCAGCCGGATGCCTGGTAGGTTCGAATATAAGCGGTTGTTGGGTTTTGTTATTGTTGGTGTTCGATGCGGAGGAACTACTACTACTACTGGTCGAGATTTTATTTGAGTTCTGGTTTCTACTTTTTTCGTTGTTTTTGTCGTTTTTAGACAAGTCTTTCTTCAACGTTACCAACGATGGTCCCGTCGCGACTGAACTAGACTGCCTTTTCTCGTCATGTTTGCTCGTTGATGGTAACAGGACAACATTATTGTTGATCACTTGAATGGTTGACGAACTAGAAACTGACTGGTTGTTGATGCCGTTTTGTTTTTTCTTTTTCTTTTCTTTTCGGCGGCTGGCCCCTTTGACCTCATTGCTTGAGCAACTGCCTTGACTATTCGCATCAATGCCGCTATCGCCCTCTTCCACTTCACCATGAACGAGCACTCCGCCTCGAGCAGGGGAATCACTGGAACTGGGAAGGTCACTTCCTCGCTTGTTGATTTCTGTAACAATCGGTTATCATTGCATATATCAACAATTATAATGGTAGGATTATCTCATTGGCTACACTTAAAACTCTTCAAAAAAGTTCACAACATAATCTCACTAGGTCAACTTGATACAACCAAACGATGAATAAAAATAAACAATTACCTGGCTTCTCCTCTTCCTCTTCAACTTCTTCTTCATCGTCCTCGTCAGCAGCTGCGTACCTTTCATTCTTTTGATTTTCTTCTTGAAGTTTTCGTTTTTCCTCTTTCTTTTCGAGTTTTTTCTTTTTCTTGCGTTCCCTTTTTCGAGCCGCTGCCGCTCGTTTGCTCTCCTCCCTCGTTTTTTCCATGTACAGCTCCTCAAGTAGGATGGTCGCATTTTTATTCGCTTTGGCGGCTTGTTGGTCTTTGGCAGCTCGAATGATCATCGTGCACTCCTGACATTTTTCCAAGAGCTCCTTATCATTCACGGTGGTAATGTACCTGTGGAGAAGGACGGAATTAGTTGGGATGTTTTCAAACTTGGCCATTAACTTTACGTTTAGAACATAGTCTGTGAACGCGATTGAGAAAAATGGCTGAACCATATCTTCTCAAATTTCATATTTAGCCTGCAGGTTACCATGGGATGCGATAGGGGTATGAGAATGATTATCTCATACAAATCGCACCAACGCCTACTGCTTCAGCTGATTCCTCTCGTTTCCAAACCCAATGACTACCAGTACCCCATTGATCGACGTCCCACATCTACCTTCTCCAATGAAACTATAAGAATCTCCCGGCGTTAACACCCCCCCCCCCCAATATAAGACGCGTGATTATGAAGACATGATCTTTCTACGAGGAGTGATGAGACGATAGGAGTGAACCAGTGAGGACTGCAGGACTGAACGAGAAAGTGAGATTCCACTTTTAGGAACGTCACAAAAGTCGGCCAAAAACTAACTACAGTTACCGTAGTGATCAAAACACCCTTTTCCCCTCAAAAACACGGCAGTGACATGAGATAATTAACAGCAACCCCAGAAGTTTCGTAATTCCAACACCATCCATTTCACTTACTACCATTTCTCCAAGTTTGAACAATAAACACCTTCAAACCCCGGGGGGACAGGGTCTTCCCGGCCTTGCTTCAACAGGGCCTGGGGGCCCTCCTACCCCCTCCTGGTTAGAACTTTCAGAGCCCGCTTCCTGCTGGCCCATGTGCCCTACTCATGGAGAAGGACTAGGCTTGTGTTTCTGCCTAAGGCATGCAGTGACTCCTCGACTGCAAAATCACAGAGACCCATAAGCCTCTCCTCTATTCTCCAGAAGGCAATGGAAAAGATCATAGATCTGGTCTTCAAGGACACGCTTGAGGTCAAACCCCTCTCGAAGCACAGGGGCACAGCATGCCTACCTGAGAGGCAGGTCGGCTGAGACCAACGCTCATGGAGCTGGTCTCACTGATCGATGAGGCCCTTCAGACGAGAGGGGTGGCGTTGTGCTGCTTCATGGACGTGGGAGGTGCTTTCGATAACACCTCCTTCAGTTCCATAGAGGCAAGAGCAGCGCAAAGGGGTATAGAATACCAGGTCGTGAAATGGACTATGTCCATGCTAAGGGTTAGGGAAATCACGGCCAGTGTAGGGGAACACAGCGTCACAGTGGTTCCCCCACGAGGCTGCCCTCAAGCGGGGGTACTTTCTCCCCTCCTGTGGCTACTCGTGGCTGGTAAGAGGCAAATTTGCCTCTACCGTGTCAGAAAGGATGCAAAGAGCTGTAGATATCATCCAAAGGTGGTGTGACAAGGAGGGACTGTACATAAACCCAACCAAAACCACCACAGTTTCATTCACCAAGTGAAGAAACCTAAATATAGTATCACCCACCATGCAAGGAGCGAGGCTCCACATAAGGACGGAGGTGAAATACCTCGGGGTGATACTGGATAGGCAGCTCACTTGGAATTCGCATGTGAGATATGTGCAGCACAAGGCAACTACAGCCCTGTGGGCATGCAGGAGGCTGTGCAGCAAATCATGGGGCATAACTCCAAAAATGATGGAGTGGCTCTTTAAGGAGATAATAAGACCCCGCGTCACCTACGCCTCCACGGTGTGGTGGAAGGCAACCTGCCGGCTAGCAGCCTAAGTGAAACTTTAGAAACTGCAGCGACAGGCATGCCTAGCTATTACAGGGGCAATGAATACGTGCCCTACTGCTGCAATGGAAGTCCTTTTAGACATCTCACCTCTCCATATACATATCCAGAGGACTGCTTACCTGGGAGCAGTGAGGCTTCTGCAGACAGGGAACATCTCCACCTGGGTTAAGGCAAACCTCCAAAGAACAACTAGACAGTTCAAACTGGAAGAGGCTGTGGTCCTTGCTACCGACGTCATGTCAGAGCAAAAGAACTTTCGGCTGCCATTCAGGGTAAGTATCCACTCGCGGGAACGATGGGAGCAGGAGATGTTCCGGACGGAGGTGGGCGCCCTGTGGTGGTACATCGATGGTTCAGTCATGAGAGGCAGAGCTGGACTGGGCATTGTTGGGCCAATTTACAGTCTTGCTAAGCCACTGGGAGAGTACGCCACGATATTACAAGCTATAAAGATCTGCGTGGAAGAGATCCTGTCTAAGGACTCAAGGGCAAGCGGATCTACATATTCTCGGACAGCCAGGTCGCATTAAAGGCCATTGCAGCCTATAGCTTCAGGTCCAGGTGGCATGGAAATGCCTTCATGCGCTCAAGCAGCTCGACGCCCATATTTGGCTTTCCCTCATCTGGGTGCCGGCTCACAGGGGGGCATGAGGGCAATGAAAAGGCCGACCACCTTGCGAAGAAGGGCACAGAAGCCCTACCCATTGGGCCTGAACCTCACGTAGGTATGACTAAAAGTCACCTGAACCGCTTGGTGGCCCAATGGAAGATACAGGAAAATGGCGCCCATTGGCATCGCCAGCCACGCCTTAGACAATCGAAAAGACTTGTTACGCCTTCTGGTCCAAGGGCAAAGGCGATGCTGACACTCTCCAGGAGGGATCTGAGGGTCTTGATTAGCTTCCTCACTGGACACTGCCCACTCAGATATCACCTCAACAAGATGGGCATCTCAGAGGTGGTGGAATGCAGACTGTGGTGAGGAGGACGAGACGGTGGAGCACATCCTATGTGAATGCTCTGCCTTAGCAGTCAAACGCTTTGAATATTTTGCCCAGGGGATTATTGAACCCCATATCATATCGGAAGCTGCGGTGAAGGACATACTCGGCTTCATAAAGAGGGCGGGTATGTACGACGCCTTCTACTAAGGAAGGGCCTGTGTCACAATAAGGCCACGTGTGGCTGCAGTGACAAAGGGACCAATGTCCCGCATGCCCTCGGGGAAAAGAAAAAAAACCTTAATAAATCCAGGAACTGAGCACTTGCACATTCTGAGTGAAACGTAGTTTGAAAAAAATTATCGGATTAGTAGTTGAATCCAAGGAAAACCGCAGAATGTATATTGAGTTGATGACTGTCGTGTGACCCGGTGCATCAGCTATTTTTTAATCTATTGCAAGATTGGAACTATCAAGGCTGTGGAGGCTAGAAAAATCACAGGAGACTAACTCGCTGCAGATATTTCCGCAGTGGTAATCAGGTGCTGTTCAGAAGAGACTGTCATTCAATATAACTGATACTTCAGGTGGTTGGTAGTGTAACAAACAAAATCGGAGCATGAGCAGTCCCAGCAATCAACTTTAATTCAACTCATATTATACAGAACTGTTGATCTGTTAGTATCCCGACCCAGTACCGAATTGACCTGTACCGTACCTTGTCATTTCTTGATCACTCGGGAATTGGGTGACATGGTTGACCATCCACTTGACGACTTTAACGTGGCCTTTTCGAAAGGCTGCCATGAGACACGATACTTTTCTATTGTCTTGAGAATCAATGTCTGCATTGGCGCTGTAGAGGAGTTCGACGACAGGAAGATGGCCCCCATTGGCAGCGAGCCACAACGGAGAGTTTCCTTTTTTATTTTTCACTTCCACTTGAGCGTTCCTAGACACAAAATACAAAAAGTACACAAGTCAGTAGCTGATACGTTAAGTCAACGCAGAATTTCAGTGAAATAAACTAATTATCTGGCAGTAAACCGATTCTGTGGGAACCTTAACAAAAACCTTACAATAAACAAAAACTGCGATTAGACAGAATAATAAAAAATGCTTCATTTCGAAGTTTCAGTATTTTCTCTGATCAAACAATAAATAGCATTCAACCGGAACCTTTCATCGCCAACTTTTAGAGTTTACAACATCGTACATCCATCTTCTCGCATCCTTAAAAGAGACTCTCAACTTCCAATTCAATACACACTACGAAATACGCGGCGGCCTTTCCTAGAAGAGTCGCAGAAAGACAAGAAATTCTGCATTCTGCCACACCATCCCATCATTTTGCTTCCGGCATTGTCTAAGCCTCCTCAGGGTGGAGTTCAATTTGTACCTGGGACGACTGATTACACGAATAAACAAACACACTGAACAATTGCATACTATTTTCCACATTCCTCCAGAGCTTACAGACAACCATTCTTTCTCATCAGGTTGGAACAGCTATTCCGACTATTTTAAATGTTAGCACAAGACGGATAAACTGTTCATCGAGAATCATCAAGGCTTCTCTTTACGCCGAGGATGTTTTCTTTATTACAAGAAATCTGACAAAGTTTTCTCTCCCTCTCTTTGAAGGAACGTGTCATGAGCCGCCTCTGGTTAAAATTTAACAATTCTGAAATGTGAACCAGAATTCAATTTTACCCTCTAAGCATGATTTGTTGTGCTAACCCACTTCACTGAAGTTACCAGATGCAGTAGACATGTTGGCTGCTCGAAATACGCCCAGCCTGTCAATCCTGTATATTTGTGTTACGAGGTGGTTTAGAGATGTTTGGAGAGTCGCTGACTCAGGCAAAAATTACAGCTATCACGAGCTCCGATCCAATAGCCCAACTTTCGTCAGATTATGAGACCTTCGTCTTACCACGACTACGATCGCCCAGTGCGTATAATTGGAGTCAGGCAGTACATTTGAGCGCCAACCTCACCGTCGTAATCACACGCCAGGGGCATGAGCGGTGGTGCGTAAGTAAAATGACCACCTTTACTTACCAGAATGGTCAATCAATAAAATAAGTTTTTAGAACAAGGTAGAAGGTTCAAATCTCATCGAGCCAGAGTCTGAGATCACTGGGGGTCTCCTAAAGTATGGAACTGGCTATTCAAAGTTCATTAGCGATTCATTTTTGATGAGTGATCAGTTTGCACTTTGTGGTCATCGTGGCGTTTCTCCAAGTTTGTCGGGGTTATTTCAAACATAATCGCTGTTTGTCGAACTTCTGAATCTCTTCATATTATTATTTGATCCACGTTCGTTTACTAAATATTTATCTCAGCTGCATTCAGCATGTTCTTTACGTTGACGCGCCGCATGAACCCTAATTGAATGAAGTTCGGGAAAACGTTGGGCAGCCCATCGCTCAATCTGGCCCACAGTCAGTTGCTTCTGAACGCACGAACCAGTCTTGAACGCCCAACCCGCCAGACTGACAAATTGAGCAGTGATAGTGTTAAATAGGTGACTGGCGAAGGCAGGCTCGCCTTAACTCTACACGTTGTTCTTTGTCAATGTAACTCAATTCACTGGTTTTACGGTTCAATATTTTCTTCAGGCTATTACGGAATTCACTTTTACCTGTTGAGGAGGAGTTCGACGAAACGACAGTGGCCTTTATCTGCAGCGATAGTTAGGGCAGTGTCCCTGGAGGATGGAACTGGAGGTGCATTGACATCAGCTCCCTTGTCCAACAGCACTCGACCAACCTCAACATAACCCCCACTTGCTGCCTCCATCAATGGCGTCAAACCAGTCTGAAAACAAAACAATCAAGATCAGTAACTAGTAACGGGTAAAGGCGAAGAGCATACATCTGCAACAGAAGATACTTGGAGGAAAAGCCAAGGATATTTAAAGAATATGAACAGCTAAGTCCCTCACAATTCTGAACTTCACATGACGGTTTAGTATCATGAAAAATTCTATATTCGTCTGTTGCACACCTTTTTAGTCATAGTTTGCAATAGTTTACAATGAGACATGAGCCACACATTGAAAATGAATGCCTTATACAAATTTACAGGCCAATTCAATACATAACGTATTAACTTGAGCAGTACTCTGAGAAGTATCGACATACACCACGTGAAATAGCTAAAAAATTGCAACGTTAGAAGTAGATTATCAACGAAAAGATAATGAAAACACTCACTTTTGCTCGGTGCTCAACGTTAGCTCTTCTGTCTAAGAGCAAACTAACAACTTCGTTCCGCCCTTGGAAACAGGCCAGGGTGAGGGCAGTGTTCCGATTCGTCTCGATCTGGGCATTGATGTCTGAGCCCATGTCAAGAAGAAGTTTGACTGCAGCTGTAGAAGGAAAATTTAAAGCGTTGAGAATTATCAAGTGAAAACTGGGGGCAATACAAAATCACAATTTGCAAAAAATGGTGTCCTCCGTGGACGAAACGGCTTGAGGGTCATTGGATCATGAATTGAAATGCCATCACGTCAATTGGGCTTTTAATTTAAGCGAATCGACCAGATTCTGACTTGTTACGCCTAAATTCAATTCTGGCAACCCTACACGAACGCTTCCCTCTTAATTCAATTACGTTTCGATTATCTAAGGTGTCTTTCGACTATAATTTGTCACCTTAATCGTCTGGCACGTTCACTCTCCCTCGTCATTAACAGATGTACGAGAAAGATTAGTCTTAGGTACCAGCTGTGTTCACTGAGATCTGTCTCAGAGGCGAGATATCACGCTCCAGAGCCAGCCCCTAGTAAGGCAACTATTTACAGCGTGATATCCTGAGTATTGTTTCAAGTAGAACGAGGAGCAACTGCGATCTTCAGGAAAAGGTGCCGTGATACGCTCCACTTAGCTTCCCAGGAGTAGAGATCGTAACTTGGAAATGGAATTTTTAGGAGAAAACATTCAACTGGAAATATTTACTTCTTGTTTCTAGAGAACGGATAAAAGGAGTTAGGGGGCGTTTAATGGCGTCATATCAACCCCATTCAGTCAAGTTCTATGAGCGTACTTCGTCTGTACGCCAAGTATGCGTTCATTAAATTGATTATACTGTGTGGTAGGAACCACACACCACAGGAGATATTCGTCACACCTCGTACAATGGATAAGAGGCTGGCTTAGTGTATGCCAGTACGATCAATACAAAACAAACCATGACTGTGACGATCTTGCTGCCAGCGGCCTGGTTATAACAACAAATAATACTGACCTGGATGTGGGGAACTAAAATCTCAAAAGTGGAACAAAAGAGGACCTAGGATTTCACAGCTCCCGCCTTCTTCAACCAATAATTTCAGTGCTCGCAAGGTCAAGTATCAGATAATTCAAATCACCTTAATAGGGTACTTTGAGATGCTCCAATCCTCACACTTCAACTTTGGAAAAATTTATAGGGCTTTTTGCACACTAACGAGGATTCCTTGCATCTAACATCAATCTCTGAGTACATCAGCACACTTGTCCATGTTAATTTCCCCTCGCCAATGTATCTGGCCAAACGTGGTTCGTCCACGGTACCTTCACAGGCACCTCCCTACCGTAGGACTTCTCAGTCCCTAGTCAAAAGGACTTTCGGAGAATATGCCAGGAGAATGCATCAGACAGTCTCGAATGCAGCGGGAACGAGACATTCCAAACGTTGTATCTCAGGGCAAACACACGAGATCAGACAGATCCTTCTGAGGATAGAGAAGAAAGACCTAAGGCAGAAATTGGGGATCATCAGGCGACACTGCAAAATGAACAGTCACACGTATGTTATGGTCATAATCGACGCCCCTCGGAGATGAGGAGACTCTCTACCACTTCCTGGCCCAGTTCCTGAGGAGCAATTCTTTGGTACTAATTCTCTTAGAGTGGACATCAAAGGAGACTCTTGAAGGAAATACCTGGCATAGCTAGGCATGGGCCTGTCAGACCTTTGGACTGGCACGATACATCTTTAGGCCGCGGTGCTTATCTCAATTTAGGGAGCACCCGCTCAGCGCACGATGAGCTCCAAGATCGGCTTTAGGTTCATTATCAGAAGGCTACATCCTATCTCGTGTGTTTGCCCTGAGATCGAACGTTTGGAGTGCCTCACTCCCACAGCATTTCAGACTCTCTGACGCATTATCCTAGCATATTCTCCCACGGTCCTTGTTGGGTGCACGACAGGGGGAGCTGAGGATCGAAATAAAACTGAAACTCGGTGAGCGTGAGGAATATACGTGCGGAAATGAGTTGAGTTAAAAATTGAGCTGAGATGGTGTACAAATGGGCGACACAAGGGTAGTCTTCGGAACGAGTGAAACTGGCTCGGGCAACCAATTGAGAGAGCGAGAAGTTACTGGGCGATAGTTGGAAGCAGAATGATTTTGGAAGAGCTTTGTCGTCGATAGGAAAATGAAATTGGGGAGAAAGAAATAAAGAAAGGGGAAAACCTGGAAAAGGGGGCTGTTAGAACCAACCGACCGCAGCTGAGGGATTCCCACAGGTGAGGGGCATATATAGAAATAGTTGGAGACAATTACGCAGGGAAGTCTGAGGTCAAAGACTATAACCACTTCGACGCTTTGCGTTGAACAGTACTCTTGACTAAAGATTGAGAATTCCCACAGTGGGGAGGTGGCCCTACAGGTACAGTAGACTAACCGCGTCTGGCCACTTGGTGCACCCTCTCATATCCAGTGATCCATTTATGCCCAGGAATCCAATAAACTCCATCAGAGTGCGCTAAGAAGTTAAGCCACATCCTGAACTCCCGCACCAGTTTTGAAGTTGTGCGGTAATTCTTCAGCCCCTTGCAGTTATCAGTCCCTCACCTTTCTTCCGATTCAAAGAGTTACCCAATGGAGTATCTTGCGTGTATTGTAAGCATCATATTAGATTGCACGACGTGTACGAAAATGTCAACAAGCACAATAATAATTATTCAAGCTGGAATGAATCTAGAAAAAAGGGTCACTAACCTGTGTGGCCATTCATAGCAGCCAACATGAGGGGTGAAATGCCAAGCTTGCTTCCAGTTCGGGAATTGATTTCGGCACCATGAGTGAGAAGGAGCTTGATGATGTTAACATATCCGCCAGACGCTGCCAAGCTCAAAGGAGTGTAATCGGAAACGTTGCGATGTTCTTTGTTAGCTCCTGAAAAACCGTCGATCGATTATTGTAACGGACTCGGGGTCAATTACGTTCCACTCAAGGTGTGAGAAAGCTAATAGATGACACATTTCTGACGAGCCATACATAAATTATAATCAACATTAAAAGAACTCTGGGTTGAAAACCCTGATTGCCAACAAATTAAACGTATTTCTCGATGATTTTGCTAATAAAAATATTTATTGGTTCAATATCATGTCATTTCCGCATCTTTGCGTTCGCCTTGGCCCAAGCAGACAAATCTGAAGGCATTTTTCTGATGGATTACCACAACCCATGCAGCCTATGATCCCACGTCAGCATTAGAGGGGCTACTTGCAAATATAAAAAAATTGAAGCATTCTCTTTTTTTTAAACGTAATTAGTGGAATACCACACAGTACCGTGGTACATGCTAGGTTTGTCAGGCACGACTATGACTAAAATATAACCATTTGGGAATTGAAATTCAAATTTAATCGAGGGGAGATGCAACGTATTCCCATTTGGCCTGAAGCTCGTTTTACGTTACTGGTTTTATTCCAGACGTACCACTACGTCTTGTGGAGTTGAGTGAGGACGAAAATAAATGATGTTCGAGCATACAATTAAATTCTCAAAATACTTTTTCGTAGAAAAATACGTAACAGCTGTTGGAATAGAACTGTTTTGACGATTTAGTGGGCTCTATTGGCATTCGCCATAGGTTATACTTTTCTAGAATGATTAGGGCAGTTGCAATCAATTTACAGGAAGAAACGACCGGCAAAACAACAAATATTCGACGTTCCAGTAGTGAATCTTAAGTTACCTTTTGACAGAAGAAGTTCGACAACTTCGTAGCGCCCGCCTGAGCACGCCAGTGACAAAGGGGTGTCTTTCGTTCGCTCTGACTGGGCTTCCATGTCGGCTTGATGGTTCATAAGTATTTCAACCACTTTTTCGTGGCCAGCCGTAGCAGCGAGGATGAGAGGAGTGAAGCCCTTTTTGTCCCGATGTTCTGTAACCAACAACATATCGCGTGAGCTAGAGACCTTTAAATAAGAGGGGTGATAATACGCATCATTGTGGATTGAGTACGACTACTAGGTACCACTTCGTCTGTTATACGCCTACTCCCAAAAACGTTATAACACATCGCTCGATACTAAACATGCCTGATTTCCTAAAAGGTTTATTATTTTCCATAGATTTATAGACTGACGGCAGATCAAAGCTCAAATACGTCAGATAACACGTTATCCAAGATTAGTAAGAAGCAAATGCTTTCAATGCACAGGTTCCTGCGATTCCCGCTCACTTTAGAGCAGGTAACGGCGGAAATGCGAATTTTCAGGTACTTCGTATTCTCAAAACCAACTCAACGCTGACTTTTAGCGAGACGTTTGTGGCCACAATGTTACGTTAAGCAGCCACCGAGTCACGATCAAAAGTCGACCACTGACTAGTTTTCAACACAAATAAAAATGTGTTGCTTATAGTTTGTTATTTAAATTGTATAGTTTTTGAACGATTACGAAAAAATATTGAATTCTTTTCGGTGGATCCAACTCACTTTACTTGTTGAGCCTAATTATCGATCAATTTTATTAACCGCGTTCATAGGAATTGAGTCCAATCAGCTGTAGCTGAAACATTGTTCTTTTAGCACCAATGAGACAACGTGAGCAGATCAGCAGGTCCAAAATTACCAGAGGATATTCTTCGTTCAAGTAATAGATTTTCCCCAACTACAGCAGCTTCATTCAGACGCCTACCGTTACCATTGGTTTTAGAAATGGAACAATATTTATTTTCCTTTAAATTCAATCGACAGCGTGTATAAGTTTTGTTGTTCAAATTTCACGTCTTCTAAATATTCACTGGGTTACTTCGACGCATCGTTCTTCCAGAATTCTAACAAATATACTAGTTCCATCGTTGAATGACCCGTTTTTATTGTTTTGACAGTTAGTTCTCGTATCGTGGAATAAGAAGCTCAGATCCACACTTTTCACCTCGAGTTATTATAATTCTGTTGTAATTTGCTGATTTCCACACATCCCACACCACACCACTACAAGACGAGTCTTCCGAAAGATATGAACACTACTTGAAACACACAATAAATATATACATTAATCATGATTAAGGACTAGTTCACAAGCTACAATGATAAATAAACGTCGATAATGTATTTTACATGCAAAAAAATTCAGAACGAATTTTGGGAACGCGTTTGAACCAAAATCGTTTACATCGCATTCCCAAAAGATTAATGTTTATTCAATTTTTGTATAAACAAAAGCAACAATACGAATATATCTTTGAAAAACTAGACTACAAAAATAAACTACACTTTCTTGAATAAGTTTGTTACCTAGCAGAACCGCACTGTGAGATTAGTCCGACATTGATTTGAACATTTTAAAAACTCGGAACATTTTGACAAGGTCTAAACAGCCAAATGGAGGGGATAGTATTCCAGCGTATTTTTCATTTCAAACTGCACGGGAGCTACCACTCACCGCTCTTAAGATACAAACTTGAACAATTTTTCACATTTTCTACAAACAGGAATGCGCTCTTTGGCGAATCTATGAATAGTTTTTATTTCGAACTCGAATACTCTCATATTCGGGGGACCATAGAAAACTGGAACTTTGACACTTTGGACTTCGGCTCACGCTTAACACTTTTTAAAATATAAAAAAAAGCACTTTAGTTGGCATTTCTAACTAAGCACTATTTCACACACACGCGAAATACGTCAGATATCACAGAAAGGTCATATTAATGCCGCAAAACTGCGATAACGTGGCCTGATCAGGTTGACAGGTGACAGATGTATCTGAATTACGTCGATGAAAAAGTTAATAGTTACCAATTTGAGGACGATCCCACAATAATACTAAAATTAGGATGGGGGGGGGGGGTTGTGACGGGAACCTTCCTTCCTGTACCACATTTATCGCGGCATAGAATGAATTTATGCGTTTCAATTTTTTCGAGCACACCGCACACAAATCAAAGATCTCGTCATTTTAAACCATAACGTACCAATGTTAGCGCCCCTAGAAAGGAGAAGTTCGCACAACTCTTCGTGGCCTCCTGCGCAGGCGAGCGTAAGGGCAGTATCGTTATTGCTGTCAGTGGCTGAGTCCACGTCGATGCCAAAAGTAGCGACACCTGGGGCGCTCGTCTGACCTTCACACGGATAGCCTGCTGAAAGAAACATTGACTAATAAGTAATCGTGAAAACATTTTACGTTATCAGAGGAAAAATTAACTATCGAATCCAATAAATACGAGAACTGCGTGGTGGAGGAAAAAAAAACGACGAAAAAAAGCAGTATCATTCGCACTATTACTAATTACTCCAAAGCATAATGAACCAATCACATTGGATTTGTTAGTAAATAACTCTGTTTAAACTCATGATTGTTATAAAATAAGCAAGAAAGAATAAAAAGTCAACTTTTTGATGCAGCAATAAAACAAAATGGAAAAGGTAAAACAAGCTCATTCGCTTTTTAGAAAAACATCCAACTGAAGGTGCTAATGTGAAAAATGTTGGATTAATTAAACAGAAGTTATTTTACAAGTGCGCACAATGTTGAGCAATTACCTCTTAATGGGGAGTATCAGATTGAATGTAACTTAGCAGTAATTGGTTATTAACAAAGAAACTGAAGTTAATCGAATAATAACAAGGATGCGAGGGGGGTCCTCAGGGGAAACCAATACAACGGTTCAGTTAAAGAGTTGTAAACGAACAACGCTAATTTTCCAACCATTTGATACTTGAAATATTCCTCATACAAAAGTAGTCAAAACTGAAATTTTGGGTTGGTTTTTGGTATGGAACAGAACCCCACTAGTGCGCTGTGGAACTGAGAGCACCTCGTACACTACAACTTGTGATTGTGTAAAGATCTGTGGTCAGTGTATTAGTGATGAAAATTCACAAGTAAATATCAACAACGTCTGACACTGGAGTTCTCCTATCAGGATTTACCGTAGACCTGACGAATACTAGCATTTTGGAGAAATCCCAAGAAAAATCGTCGGTTCTTTTACTTTTCAATAATAAACACGGAGCTGAATATTGAAATAGTCAAAACCGCCAAATGGAAGGGATACTACCCAACTGTATGCGAGGGACAAGGGTTTTGGTTGTAAGTGTAGTGCAAAGTTTGGTCTGTAGGTGTTGTTCAGTTTTGAATATTGATGTCTTTTCAACTTCATGTACAGCCCATTGACAGATGATGCGCGAGCTACAGTTCAAAATGGGCCAAAGGGACAGCTCGGATGTTAGGTCTTAGATAACCTGTTCAATGTATGATGCAGCCCATACAGAACAATGAGTTTACATTACGTTGCATTGGCTGCATAGGACTGCGCAGCTGTGTCGTTCTCACTGTTTTCATAGAACTGCTACGATCGAGTGCAGGCATAATACAGGGGTAGAAGGGGTGCCACAGAGCTCAGCCTTCGGGCAACACTCACCACCCACAGCTGATGCACCAAATCGAGGCAAAACCCCATCATACGCTCCGAACGGTCGCTATATGTCAAGCTCCTCTTAGAGAGATAATTAAATATTCAACCGACAATACGCCCCAGGCAGCTTCTTGAGGAGCAAGTCAAGTTCTTAGGCGAGAGAGGCGTTTCAGTCAACACCTTCAGTCCCTCAAAGGCACTACCTTCAAGTATGAGTACATCTACCTAGGTGTGATTGGTTACTGCCCCGTTTCATTGGGTAGCAAACTCAAAGTCAATCAAAGGAGAGTATTGGCCTTATCCCAGAGAGCTGTGCTCACCAAGGCCTATAAGACGTCATCCAATAAAGCACTCCAAGCGACCACTAGTCATTTACCAGTTGACTGCATGGTAGTGGAGAATGGAAAGGAGCTTTCCTCGCTCTGGGCCATACTTTGTTTAGCCCTCTCAATCGAATAAAGACTTGCCACGCTAGATGATGAACATTAAATAAATGGCAAATGAGAAGAGAATCTTCGTCAAAGGGATATAACAGGTATTAGTGCCCATCGAGTCAGTTCCTCACGTGTCATGGTGACTCGAATGCGTGGCTTCACTTCTTTTCTCTCAAATACTCTCCATCCTGCTTCTCCAGTGCAGAGGAAACAGATCACCACGTGCTGCTCCGCTGTAATTCCTACGAGCGACAGTTGTTAGTAGAGCAACCAAACCTTCCAGCTTTGACTCCTACTGAACAAGCTACGAAGAAAGTAATGGCAAAGAATGTGGCTACAGTCGATCTGTCTTTTTGAAGATTGCCAACCAAGTAAATAGTAAGATCACACAGGAATCCAGATAAAGAACTCCCCAGACAGTACGAGTTTCCTCACTGTAGCTACTCAGCTCATAGTTTTGTGCGGAGCTATAGTTTCTATTGTGTGTCCTTTTTCAGGTTACAACTTTCTGTGTCAGCTTGAATGCATAACTCATTGACAGGATTGAATATTTCATCGTTATGTCTAGAGGTAAAGTTCAAGGCTAGGCATGCAGATATAATTCACATTTGGTCAATTGTTACAATTCATAGCGCCATCTGTAAGCACTATTTACTATTAAACCCTACAAATTATAGTTTTCCGCTATAAGTCACCTTCAGATTTACTGCAATACGTTACAATTTTGAAACATGCGATGATTCACAACCAAACATGGTTTCACGTTAAATGATCAAGTTTATGCGGCAAAGTCGCTGGTTTTAGAACCCATTATAAGTATTTCGAGGATGAATTTATGAATTTTTAATATTGGAAATTGACATTTCGGTACTCTGGGATACACTTCGATTTCTTAAAATCTCCTCGACAGCTTGATTGACCAATTTAAAATGTGACGCACAACAAAGAGTACATTTGCAATGAGCTTCGAAACATTCAATTTTTTCATATAAGTGTGGCGAGCTAAATAGTGTATTTGGTATCATATCAATGCCACTCAACACGTGGTCAGGAGCCTAAGGAAATGGAAACTTTGTTTAATGCATAACTGAGGACTGGAACAGCAACGTTACCAATGTAAGTGGCCTTCTCTTGTGAGTAATTAATAAAATTGGAAATAGATCATTACGTTACTGATTTTTATTGATATTTACGCTGCAATTCGCTCACACTGTTAAAAAGTTCAATCGATAAAATAAATAAAAAATGAGATCAGCTGCCTTTCATTTATAACAGAGATTCAGTACGTACTGTGATTCGAATCAGGATGAATGGGAGGGGCCTGAGTGCTCTTCTGTTGCAGGTGAAATCGCGTTCGACGCCCTTTGGTACCCGCAGTTGTCCCTGTACCGGATGAATTCAAAGCCTGGCCGGATTTCTTCGTCATCGCCGGCGGGAGCTGTTGAGGTGGTTGCTGTTGTACAGCGACAGCTGAATTGCTTGCATCGGGTGCAGGAGAGGTCTGCGTACCTGCTTGAACTTGTTCTCGAGTACCTGCTGATGCTGGTGTGGGTGTTGCTGGTACCAGATCCTTGGCCCCTTGACAACGCGTGAGTTGACGTTAAGTCAGAGCGGAGGATTTTTTTTTTAAAGAGGGAATTATACAGTGAGGATTGCAAAAAATATGGAAAGATGTCTTTGGGTCATGTTAATACAAACAAAGCGAAGTTAAATTGTAAGGATCACACTTAAAAGACAACATTCAACTCAGGTCTCCCAAATTGCTTCGTCTTGATAAATTTTAGAACGCTACAAATAAGAAATACCCGAATTAGGTCTAATTGATGAACCAGCATTCACAATCGATTTTAATTTATAGCATTAAAGTCTGCTCACGAACAAAATCATTTCCCATCTTTCAATATTACAGTATTTTCCCCTCGTAAGACATAAGATATCTCTTTTCGACTTTCAACACTAGGAAAAAACAACGCTGCCAGATTAACGAAAAGCTGAGGGATTGGAAGAGTTTCGATTAAATTTGCAGTAATGCTGCTACAATATGAAAATCCGTCGTCACACTTGCCCTAAAGTTAAAACGAGGCATCTTAGGTTTTACTTATGGGTATCTACAACCATGCCATGGGTGCTTAGTGCAAACTTAACGGAAGAGGAAAAACAAAATCTTAAAACACAGTATATTGGCTCGATTTTCAATTCAGCTACTTCTATATTATTAAAATGTATTAAAAACGATTTAACATTGAGAACAGGTTAAATTATTGTACGTCGATAGATGATGTTAGGCTATGCGTCTCAAATATAAGGAATTTTAGACATTTGACAGCAGTTAGATGTGCTGAGAGCACCTGCTGCAACTAACCAGGGACCCGATTTCACGTGATTGTGAGTAAGCTGCACGTCTTCCAACCGTGCGAGTGCGTGAGAGTTCAAATCAGGTGGAGTTCAAGCGGGGCAGAGGCAAAGAAATTCGAGAGTGGCTCAAGAGGTTAAGTTTGACAGACGTGAAAGCATACTTGGTGTGACTGAGTTGAAGTTCGTTAGAGGGAACGCATGAGGTAAGAAGAGACAAAGAATAAATGAGGTAACATGATAAATTCTTACCGCCTGAAGCAAGAGCCTTCCAAAAGATCAACTATAA
Source organism: Pachypeltis micranthus (assembly GCA_020466155.1). Lineage (NCBI taxonomy): Eukaryota > Metazoa > Arthropoda > Insecta > Hemiptera > Miridae > Pachypeltis > Pachypeltis micranthus. The sequence goes on along the minus strand of CM035770.1, from coordinate 63,808,405 downwards.
ACAGATCTCACCACCCTACATTTCTCAACAGACTTACTTGCATATTTCTCCTTCTAACGGGTTGAGAAAAGTAGTTGAAACATACACTGACAAACCAAGCTATGCAACCAGAAAACTCAGGCTATTTCTACAGGCACAATCATTTTGGAAATTAATTTAATTTACCGAACTCAGTTGAATTTAAGAACCGCTACGGGGGAGGAGGAGGGGATTGTATTAATACAAGACTTGAATAACTTGATTTACGATTAGAGCCATTAAACAAATCAAAACTCCTTACGATAGGCGAACAGCCACGGAAAGCATTTGATGCACTGCATGGTACACACAGATAGTTTCATAGTGAAATCTTTATCTGTCGCACATCATTGTCCCCAGAACATAAATGCAATGGAACTTTGTATTAGTAGGGGATAGGAGAAGCCGTATTGATAACTATATAAAGCTAGTTGACACGCCAACAATAAAAAATTGAAGTACAATTAGGTGAATGTACATCATTACCTGCATGCACCTCTGTGTTTGGACAATGATTAGAGTTTTCATTCAAATCAAACGCCCATTTATTCGTATAACTACCCAACAGTCCTCTGTCCAGGCACTCCAGGACTCTAGGGGCAGCTCTTAAGAAGGCGCTAGTAACTCTTCCTCAGGGCTGTTTCAAAAATTTCGTGTTTTGCACCGTAAGCAGCAGTTTTGACTCAATAGACACGGCGTTTAATTGGAAGAAATGTTTTGGTTTACGGTACATGTTTCGTTCGTGGTGGGTTGGGGCCCTGAAAAGGATCGCATCTTCCTTACCATGTCTCTGTCATGACCTCGGATCATGGCCCACCTGCACCACCTCCAGGCCCTACGGCACTAGTCTCACTTGGTGTGACACCACCAATGCGCCCCCACCTCCCCCGCACAAAGCGGAGGATATCTGCAAGTTCTGCATTTGCCACCTCTTCGGGCTGAAGAAAGGGCCTCCCAAACACAGAACGCGATGCCGCGAGTCCATCGTATACGTACAGCACATACTCTGCCATCACTAGCCCTACCTCGCAGAACCAGCATACCTGTACCTCGCACTTGCCAATATTTGCAAGGTGGTACCTCAGCGGACAGTGTTCAGTGAACAGACCAGGATGATCCTCTTATCCTTCCTCTCCAGTGCAAGCACCTCCTTGGACTTCTCTCTGGAGAACCGGATGAAGAGTTTTGACTGTCTAAGGCCAGGCAGCCCCTGCCAATGAGCAGCCCTGCACCTGTCCTCCCATTTGCCAACCTCTCTAAGTAGGTGGTTCTTGGTAGTCCAAACAAAGGGCTCAGGGCCAATAGGGATCTGCGCTGATCCCTTCTTAGCCAACCTATCAGCCCGTTCATTTCCCTCTACACCCTGATGCCCTGGCACCCAACACAGTGTTACACTGTGATCCTCTGCCAGGGCCTTCAGTCCAGTTAGACACTCCCAAACCTGCTGTAATGTGAGACAGTATGAGGCTAAGGCCTAGAGAGTGGCCTGACTGTCCACCATTATGTAGATTCTCTGCCGCTTCAGTCCCCTCTGCAGCAGCCGCTGCACACAGACTGTCACCGCAGCCACCTCTGCCTGGAACACTGTGACCAGCGACCCCGAGGGGATCGCTGCTCTAATTCTCGGCCCAAAGATGCCTGCCCCTGCAAGGCCACCCTGCACCGAGCCATCAGTATAGTATACCAGGGCCCCAGCTTCGAACGCGGGAGCTCCTCCTACCCACCTGGATCGCTCATGAATGAGTATGCAAAAGGGTAGCGCGCAGTTGAACCTCGCGGGCATTGAGTCTACCACATGCAGTTCGCCCCCCCCCCCCAACCGTCACCTTGTCAAGGATCAAGTGGCAGGAACTTCTCAAGAGGAACTCCAGGAGGCCCTCATTCCCATCTTCACCGCATTTTTTATTGCGCCGGCTTGGAGCGGGCCTTGGGCCTAGATGGAAAAATTATGGTGAGTCAATCACTTTTCCTTATTCACCTAATTTCTGTCTTTTCCTTGTGTTCATTTTCAGATGCTCACCTGCTGAGCCTCAACTATCCCCCAACCTTAGTTTTCAAGGCCATTCTTGCTTTTTTTGAAGTTCTGCTCTCGCAGTTCATATGACCACTGTTTTAGAACAAGCACGAGGAAGGAGGGATTTTCTTTTACAGGTTTTGATTTGGTAATTGTATTGTAAAAATTCAATCCTCTTTTGCACGTTCATTTCTAAGCTTGTCAATGCAGAAGATTTTAATTGAATTCATTTGTTATCAAAGAAAAGAGAGCACGTCCATTTCCCCCCGTAGTACAAAATGGGCTGGCAATATTGACCATCGTTTTCCTAGCTTTTCAAATAAATATTGGTAAAAGGGAAACTAGGAAACATTTGGCTCGCTGATTACTTTCAAAATTACATTTTCAACGTGCGCTCTGCAAAGTCAGAAGTAGCTCACCAAAGTGGTATTAATGAAGCACACTCCATGGGCCAAGAACTAAGTACTGATGCTGGAAGTCTAGCAATCGCACGATGAAGTAAAAGGAAACCGTGATTGTACTATCAATCGCCAGAGAGGAGAGAACACCGACATCAAGTGTGCCCACATCGACCCCCCTCCCCCCAGTCATCAATCTCTTTAAGCTTAAATCTCACGTTTCTAGATTGGCTCCATTTTTGACCTAAATCGCTAACGGCGAAAAAAAGAGCATCAACCACCACGTTACTCGCTCATCAATTTGGTTCTTGTTGGTCCTGCGGTGAAACTATTGCTCGATAACATGCAATACATAGTATATCTCACCATAGTATGTAAGCACACTTTCAGTTACCTCGCTCATGGCTCTTAAAGATGCAACTTTACACAGGTCGCACTTTTTGGCAAGAAATGAGGCTTCCCACTAAATACTCCCCCCCTGAACTTGAACTTCTATAGGAGGACCCAGCAATGTCCAGCATTGCTTGACAGGTTATAAACAGCACTAATTGATATGACTGAGATCGGTCCTTTCAAAATCATTCTTTTTTCTCGCGTCAATAATTTTGGGTGGAAATATTGTAATTTAAATTCTACTAAAATGGAAAGTTGATAAATTCGATTAGCATAATGAGGGATTATTGCTCTCACTTAATTTTATTATCAGATAAGCAATAACGAGTAATTGAAATAGTTAAGAGGCTGCAGGCGCTGGGGATTTTTGCACAGAGAGCCAAAATGGATCTTAATTGAAAGTCGGCAAATAAATTACTAAACAGCAGAACGCGGGATTGTGCGCATTTTGAATTTTCGGTACTTGTCAACTTTGGAGTTTTGGCAAGATCGATTTAGATAATTTGTGCCCATAGAACTAACGTCATGCATTATGAATTGGTGAGATATAATAAAACTGCTTTGGGCTACTGAATAGCAAGCAGAATTGCAGCCAAATTTCAAACGCTAAACTCAGTTTTGGTTAATTCAAGTTAATTAAATCAATTGAATACAAATTTGAAGGCTCCTGAACTCACTTAATAAGAATTGGGAGTAATAAAATAAAACGTTAAGACGATTCGAGACAAGGGCAAAACAAGTGGAAAAGCAACTATTACTCACTGGGATGTGATGAAAGATTAAACTTACAAGGCGGAGGAGCCTTGAGGAAGGAGGTAGTGGGCCCCGTCTGATGGAACTGTTGAGTGGCAGCATTGACGGCTGTGGACGTGGCAGGAGGTATCGCCGGAGGCGCCAAACCTTGTTGAGGTTGTTGAGAAGACAAAGCGCACGGAACTGGATCTACCAAACTTCGACCAATGGCAGCACCCATGGCACTTTTCTCCACAATATCGGGGGTTACATGATGCCAGTTAGGCGCTCCTGCTGCGGACTGTGGACAATTAGATAGCAACTTAGAAAACGATAAAATTATCAGCGACAGTTAAGTAAATTGCATAAAGACAAGCAAACTTTGTGTGAGTAGACAGTCAAGATCTGAACTGCTGTTTTGAGTATTAGTAATCAAGTCCCCATGTTCTACCTATATGGCTGTTGTGATCTATCAGCAAGACCCTTCCCAACCAGTCGGCGTAAGGGGGAGGGTGTTGTCTTCACAACACTCAAAACTCTCTTGTTAATATAAATTACACTTCTTAACGACGATCTTCGCCTTACAGCAAAGAGGCAAAGAGAAATGTATCGTTTCAAACCAAGTTCTGAAGTTGTTTCAATTGCCAACTTTATAAGACACTGCAACTTATTGAAGCTAATTTTGAGGATTTTTGTTGAAATGTCAAATTATTTTATTGAGCTAGGACGTCAATATATTTTCTAAAATCTACTAAAACTCGTGATTCTCGAGTAAGATTATCTCTGATCCTCATTCAGCCAACCAGAACTCAGCAAAACGACCGAAAGCTGACGTTACGTTTACGAACAACTAATTAGTTCAAGAGAGCGTCAGCAAACCTCTCTTGAGACCAGATTTTAAGGCAAGAGTCCACAATAATGCTCTGAAAGCGTGCCAAATTGACAATGACTCTTCTTCAAACTGTCTTCGGTTCAGTAGTCTTGACATTGCCCAGGCAAGAACCCCCAGTTAGTGGAACGCTAAGAAAATTGATTCCCTAGGTATGTATAGCAGTAAACATCAATCAGTTGGATTTAGAAAACTTTAAAACATCACGAGTGGAAACAAGTATCTTTCGTAAGTACAAAGGAGTTGATTGCAGCAGTACATTGGGATACGAAATCTAGTAGGGCTGAGCCCAAGCCCCAAATAGGGAGTGACATCAATGAATTCCATCCCCAAAGGGATAATCGAAACAAAGCGGTGGCAGTTTACAGAGTAAGATTCACTGACAGGCCACCAGCTATCACAAGCAAAACTGATGCCACAGATTATCTCTCATTTTCGTTTGGCGCCCCCTCAAGCCCCCACACCCGGCAAAATGATTTTTGTCCAATTTAGAGGCCTTTAGCCAACTCTTTCGGATAGGAACAGTTCAGCACCAGAGAGGCACAATAACCGTTGAATCAATCACCAAACGCAGGGCCCAATAAGTCTGATTTCTGTTCACACCGAAGACTTCCAGATTTGAAGAACAATTCAAAGTATTCAAGTCACTAATATCCACAAAATATGAAACAGTGAAAAACCAATTACCCAACACGATGTTACAGAGGCCCGCCATTTCAACACAAATATTAAAACGACGAAAACGATAACTGAATAGAAAACCAAGAAATAGAACATATCTAAATACTTAGAACTCAGGATTAAAAGAAAGGCGTGTGGAAATTGATTATTAAACAATATTTTGTCACCAAGCTCTTCCAAGGTGACTGATAACCAACTGCAGTTGACATAAAATTGCACCAGAGGAGTCGGGTCACTGTTCACTTACAAAAGGAATTTGAAGCCAATGCGCACAAGTGAAGTCTGAGCCAACGATCCAAAATGTTGAAATAGCTACAAAGAATTTTTCAGAATGAGAAAACTACGGGACACGAACGCGTAAACCACTCGGATCCTGTGTGAACCTGAATTAAGTACAACGAAACAAACCATCTGATGGTATATGGACGAAATGGAGCATGAGCAGGCACTTTGCAACAGCCTGTGAGGCGGAGGCGAACAACCGCATTGAATGAGCGTGACTTTTGAGTCAATCACACCAATCAACTGGAATCAACTTACTTGCCTGGCCATGAGAGTCAAAAGCGTACCTAACCTTTGCTTTCTCATCAGGGGTGTGCCGGACAGTTAAGTTTCTGCATTTGGGAATGCCTGGGGGAGTACCGACTGGGTGGCCCACAGATCCCACCGTTGAAAAACGAAATTTGGGATGGGAGAACTACCCTCCAGCGACTCCACGACTACCACAGTGCATTTTTCAGAATTGTCAGGCCTTGCCCTGGATAGGAGTTGAATTGCTACGTTCTACCTACCTTGCCCTGCAGAGGCAGACACCAGTCATGGTTCTATCTCATAATGCAACAGCGCAAGGCCATGGGGCTGTGCATTCCTGGGGTACCATGTTTGGGTCAAACAACCCTTAGGGGCAGAATGGTCACTGGCCCACCCCGCCCCATCTTTAAATGGCACTTACGGCTTCTCCTCCTCCCAGGACAAGGCAGTTTGGACTTTCTGCTCTCCCTGATGTTTGGAAGGACTCCAGTAGCTGAGATGAATAGTGGGGGGACTTGAAATACAATTCAAACACGTCAGAAAATAGAATTGCAGATATCACAACTGTGGCTACCCCTGGCGATACGCGCCTCATTGCACTAACTCAAATCTATAGTACTGCTAGCACCTTGAAAACTTACTTTTAATGGAGCACCTGGTAAAATGTCCAAAAGTAAACGACCCCCGCGCTATGGGTGGTTCACACTAAAGCCAAAACAGGCCAGTCAATCACAACCAACATTCAGTTAGTACCGAGTTCGTATGAACTCACTGGTATTAGCAGAATCCCAAAATGTGCATCTATGCCGATTTGCTCATTTTGTGCCTGGTTAAGTTGTGCTCAATACAATCTTCATTTCCTTAAAAAAAAAAAAAATGATCCCCTCCTACGCCGGAAATGTCTGGAACTCGACTTAAACAAGACTAAAGAAGCATTTGAGACAACGCATTGGTTTCATGCCTTCGAAGGCATCATCAGTCCATCATCCAGCTGCAAGGTAAACGAAAAAATAGTTTCATTGAAGCAACTCCACGTGCTATCAGAAACTATGACAAATGTTCTAGAACTGACCCCATACCCACTCACCATTGGAAGTCAACCGAAACAACGCTGTAAGCATTTGGGGTGAGTGCGGACAAAAACCTACAGCTCAACATGGGGAACTGATGTCACCAACTATCTCAAATCAGCGTAAGCTGGAACACTTCAAAGATGCTAATTTTGTCAGGTTAGAGAATGAAAGAGAGAATTGATTGCTATGTTAATAACAACCAATGTTAACTATATGCTAGCTAAGTTCTCCCTCGGACATAAATTATTGTCCCCAAGAGCTTTTTTGGGACTAATAAGGATATACTACTTCAATTTAAACTAAAATAGTAAAATCGGTACCGAATATCATAGATTGAATGGAAATGGGGTAATACAACAACCAGCCATTGTAGCCAGGTTCTACAATATGTCGTAATTTCATTACGGATTTCACTGTTTTACAACACCAAGTTTTATAATGGAAATTCCTTGAATCGAAACGCTAAATAATGGACGTGATGCGTGACGCTCACCTGCAATCCCATGGGTTCAAAAACAACTGGAAAGGGTCTAGAGGCTCGCAATTTAGATGCGGCTTCCATTCCAGCCATGAAGCTGAGCCTCATTCTATCTCTATCTGCTGGGGACACTGGAACAAAAGAAAAACAAATCATTGCAGATGACAATACAAAAAAGTTTAATAGGTCGTACAAAACATCACACAACACTTCTCATCCTAACCTCCGCTGCATTGCCATGTTGTTGGCGCGGTAATTGATTTATTACTTAATTGGCTGGTTGCATTAATATAATTACGTATGTTCACTATGTTAAGCCTACACTTTCTTCAACTAGTAATTTTTCAACTCACTAACATCAGCCCAGAACTGGTCGCCTGAACACTTTTGAATACTCAGATAGCAATTTGAGCGGTAGTGAAATCACTGTAGTAAATGGTTTCCATGAATACAACTCGCTGACATTCGACAAATGCACACGAAAGAATTATTTTGTTTTGATTATTGAGTATACTCCTACTCAGTCACGTGCAGCGTGGGAAATAGATAAACCACAGCCACTGATAAAAATTAAACTTTAAAACTCCCCCTCATCCCATCTTCGGTATGTTATGTTTATTCCGACACACTAATACATTGGAAGCTAGTTTTAAAGATCGAGTTAGTTATAACACAGCATTCCGTCACAATAGCACAACTGGATTAGTACAATAAAATTTAATCTTACTTTTTGCCAACTCTTCAAGTTGTTCAGGAGTGAAAAGTTCAAGCGTTTCCTGATCCCATTTTCCAGCTTTAGCCAGATCAATAAGAGCATCCTCGTCGGTTTGGGGAAGAAGAGGGCTTCTCCGCTGCATCAGCTCGTTGCACTGGCCATTTATTATTTGATTTAGTTGTTGAAGTACAAGTAGATCCTGCGTTATACCGCATAGATATTACAGTCAAAACTAAAGCTAGCAAAAGGGCAGTCTCAAAATAATCAAACCAAACCAAGAGAGAACAAACAAATACAACGTATATAGTGTATGTCGCCAAAATAAAACATGTGTATATCGACAGAACAGAATTTTGACAACGGAGGCTTCAATGAAATCTTTAAATCACGGTTGTCTTAGACAAATATTCACGACACTGCGGAGAGAAAAGCTTCAAGTTGCTGAGCTCTTGAGCCAGCACAAAGCCAAAGACTTACGGAAGTCTTATAAAAGAGCATCGTGCTAAATTGAGCCTACTAGTGAAAGAATGAGTCTGAGGGCACTGATACGTTCATTCAAAGGTTTGCTGAGTGAGTATCTCGCCATTCCTGCAGCACTACGTTCCATCAATTTTTTTCCTAGCACACCCCTCTCAACTTCCATAGCGCTCAGTCAGTCATGTGGGAGTGAGTCCATCTGCTGCTCGCTTCACTTTACTTCCAACCTCTTGCCTTTCACAAGCAGTTTATGCAACGTTCCTTCTCAACTACACATCCATACCCTCGAGTTCTTTAGTCAGGAAGTTCCACTGTGTTGTCACATCACGAAACCTCAAACTCAAGTGACTCCTTACGTTATCAGTCTCAAGTGAACCTTCGAGGTAATATAACTCAGCACCGGCGTGCGGAGCAGCTACAAAAATGTTATTTCAACTCTCCAATTTATCTTGTTTCAAATAAGGAACAAGAGACTTTCCAGAGAAATTCGTCAAGAAAGGCCTCATCCAAGTCATTCCACTCTCCCATGAATTCAAACCCCAATATAAGTATTAGTTCAATGAAATTTATTTAGTTCTTCCTAACATTTATAGGAAATTATTGCATTGGTGTTGCGGAGGTAATACTTATTTTTAGTGTTAATTCAATGCTTTAGCCTCAGTCTCTGTGACAAGGTTTCATCTAATCACACTTCAAAATTTATATATGATCTATTTGAAATAGCATAACTACGTAACTTTCATCCTGTTCACAGTTGAATAATATTAGGTCATAGAACTATATAGTAAACTGAATGACTCAATGGCTTCACAATAGTAAAGCAGTCAGGAGCCCATTCTGAATAACGTGGGTCCCAAAATATCTGTAATTGACTCTGAACACCTCACAGATAGATATGAACATAATCCGCTAAGCCTGAAAACAAAAGTTTCACAGCTGAGGACGGATTGTAGGGAATCTCTCACAAGTTACACAGGTTCCGTCTGCTTTTAGGGCTCAAAATATTAAGGGAATTAAAATTCCTCTGGCAGGGTCCATGAATTTTTACTGGGAAGCAAGGAAATCGGCCTTCATCAGCCACAACTTGGGATAATGTTCTTTCCGCTTTTGCTGACTACCCGTTGTATTATTTTTCTTCTTCAATACCTAGAAAGTCAGATTTACTGCTAAGGAGCAATTCACTAGCAAAAGAACTGATAAGGTGTCATCAAAATCAGAAAGTGGGGCCAGTGTAAGTCAACATTACTCGCTTTTGGTTAACAAAAGGCCAAATATATTAACAATTCTTTGACTAATTAGAAAAAATGGTCACTTTGAGAAAACAGGGAGTTGCCAACTAAACCCAGAGGCCCGGGAAGAAAGCACAATACTGAGCTATGCCAAACAGCTAGTAATATAAGCTCCTGTGGATTCTTCGAATCGTCTTTCCAATTCTTCTGACAGTAGTTAAAACGAGTTAGTTCTGTAACTTGACCACTGACTTCTTTCTGAAGAAGTACGATGTCTACCAAGTTTATACATATACATATAACAAATCACAAATGTTTGAAGGGGTGTAAGGTGTCAGTAAGTTAGCGTGTTAAGGGTTTGTGTAGAAATGACGAGGAAGGGGGAGGGGAGGTAATCTGAATTTCCAGGTAGTCCCCCTGTACCCTGTAGTAGGTATCCAGTGCGTGGATGACAAGATTTATTAAGACTGTGAAAAGACCCTTCCTAAACTTTCTTGAGCGGGACATAGCAGTTGCAGTTTGGCTATCGTGCTAGAGTCGAAGCACTCGCTTAGCATCCACCAAAACCAGACCAGAGCAACCCAGAGTCTCCAAGTAGAGCACTGTTGCCTCTGTGTTAGAGGTATGACTCTGGAGATCTAGTTTCCTAACAGATCTAACCATTTACTTGGGTATCAAGCGTCAAAAGGAACAGATCCGCCTGTAGCCACGTTTCTTTGTCATAAATTTCTTCACACACTGGGTGTAACAGTTATAAGCTGCACGGTAGCAGGTAGGTTTGGCTGTTCTTCCGACAACCATTGCTCACTTTGTATGAACTACAGTGGGGAAGCGCGTAATTTCTTGTCACTCCGCACTGGAGGTGCAAGACCTGCAGGATGTCTTTGAGAAAAAAGAAGTCTCCATTGAAGTCGCCTTGTTCCGTAAGAAACTGGCTCGTCCACTGTTCTGGTTCAAGCCACTTTCTCCCCAGACGTTCATGGAGTTGTTGTAATAAGGCGATAACAGAGTATTGCAAGTAAAGTAGATCCAGTTATTGGGGATGATTCAAAATCTCTGTTTTCAGTAAAAGAAACCTGTGCGCCCAGTCAGACTCAGATAGAGTGTAGGTCCAACTTGGTAGAGTTTAGCACTTTTTTTCAATTTTCAGTTTGGTTTTCAGTGTACTGTCCTCAGTATTACAATATGCACAGCTAAATGTACAACGTCTTCTGTTGTAATTTGGGGAGACACTGTTTGAAGTTGATACGTTTCAAACTGTTAAATTTCCCGTTTAACGTGTAAAATAGCCTAGGGCTGCTTTACGAAAACCCTTTGAGTGGTACCAGGAGATCAGGGAAAGCCTTACTTTTTTTATCAAACACTGCTGCCAACCTCTGCTTTTCTGTAAAACTGTCAATTAACTAACACGACCCTAACCACCAGGACTTTGTCGCAATTAACAAGAAAATATGAAAATTTACTCAATTTCTAGGAATAAATTGGAAAATGTAAACCTGCCATTATTATTGTTTCGCAACATTTCTGTTAAACTACCTTGATTGGATATTTCTATTGGAGGAATAGTGTTTAACTTCACGCGTTTCGCTTAGTCAGTTGACTAGCCCAAAAAAGGTGTGTTTGTCGTACATTCTTCAGTCATAGTATTAGTTTTGGGCGGGATTTCTCATCGTAGCTACAGTTCCTGATTGTATTAGTCCTGTTATATCGAATATTGAAGTACAAGTAGAGAAGTAAATTATTACTGACAGCTTATTGAGTATTCTAGATTGCAGCCAGGAGTTTCAATCTAGTCAAAAAACGACCACATCGCGTTTTGTAGTAAAGTTAGGTAAAGTAGTCACTTCCAAAGATTTCCTTGTCACTTATAAGTGTAGCAGGTATTTAATTTTTATACGTTATTGGATGCCCAGTGAATAACGGCCGAATAACAGCGGTTTTTCAATGCTACGAAGAGTAATGCAAGGAAATTTATGGAGGTACAGCGTTTGCCATCATCTCTATAGGTTTAATGATTTCCCCAACCTGTTCCTATTCGCTCATAAGTAGTTCTCTGAGCAATCGAGATTCCCAGTGACAAGACTTACTACAGTAGGCCTTAGTAACTAGAATTCAACTTCGTTTCTTAAATAAGAGAGAAGGGCCAATAAAATAAATTGAAAATGCAATTCCCATTACCAAGTGTGTCCCATACGTTTTGACTCTGACGCTGTCAACTGGAATAGGGTCAATGCAGCATGTGAAGCTTGTCGCTGTAAATACAACCACACAATATCGCCATCTGCCCCTGGCAAACCCACACCCAATTGAACCACCAAAGGCGCTGCGCACAGCACACTCAACTGCGCATTAAAAGAAAAGAATGTCATTGAACCAAGTCAATGTTTACATTCAAAGGCACCAGGTTTAATCTGTATAGCCTGTGCTCAATTGTCATCTCTCTGAATGAGTGCACGTTGCAGTTCCACGCATCATGAGATTTAACAGGTTGTTCATTCAGAAATGACAATAAATATTAACCACTGACACGGTACTGAGCAGCAACTGGCACAACACCTTCAGAAAATCTGCATCCAAAATTGTGGTTAATGCAAAATATTTCCGCAACTTGCCATTTTGGGAGTTAACTACCCGAAGGAAACCATTCACATCAAACGACCATTGTGATTAAATGATAAACCAAGTCACTCAAACGTTGAACTAGCGCTTCAACGAGCAATTAAACAACACTAAAATTAAGTATCATTAAATGTGGGCCACTCATTAAGTTAATACCAGCACTTGCTACAAATATCCTCCTCCCTGTTGTGCATCGGCCATTAACGAACGCGTGAATTCAGTATTAAAAAGAAATTGTTCGCATTATCAGCGCTCCCTGATAAGACTCGAAACAATACTACGAATCCGCGAATATATTTTCGAAAATAGGTCAAGGAGAAAAGGAAGAATTACAAGGAGTTGGATCAACTCAGAGCATAGAAAGCTATAACTAGTCAAAGGAGATCCATTGAGGCCGAAGTACAAGGAGTTGGATCAACTCAGAACATAGAAAGCTAAAACTGGTAAAAGGAGAACCATTCAAACAAAATATTGATCAGCAAACGAAATGACAAACTTTCATTTGTAAAACAAACCAAAAATTTAGCATTTTGTTAGAGACTGCCCTTTGCAAAAGTCACACGTCTAAATAAATTCTGGGAACACTCACTTCTTGTTGTGCCCTCAGTTGGGTCACCACTTCAGAATGACGTATCATAGGTGAAAGTTTCACAAATGACTTGTTGGGTGGTGAGCCATTGGCAGCGGGTGGACCATTGGGGGCAATGCTCGAGCCATTCGTTGTGACTTCAGAAGTTGCATTGGCAGATACTTGACGGTTTCCTTCTTCCGATTTGTGCACCAGGTTTTTGAGATAGTGAATGGCCGACTGGTCTAAGTATTGCTGCTGCTGTTGAAGGGCAGCCTGGAAAGCTTGGCTCTGCTTGCGATTGTTTTTACCCTCTTTCTTCCAAGTTGGTTTGGCTTTCGGTCGATCACTAATGGCCGTGGCCTGCCAGAAGAACGTGAAAACAAATTCACATACGGGGGCTCAAGTGAGACAAACAAACACCACTTCTTACGTATATCAGTAGAGCCAACAAGAACAATACCAAAATGAAATGAATTAGCTGAACGAGGGAAGTGTTATTTTTTGAACGCGTATAAACAATATCAATCTAGCTGAATATTTACACATTCTGAAAGCTAGCTGTACTTCCATGAGCTACTACAAACAGGAACAGGCCAAGCAAAGCGGAAATCACGACATGGAACCCATTTGGTTTCAAAATTCCCAAATCAAAATGAAGAGCTAAGCTGAAAAATGCTCCGTCGAATAATAACCTGCACCTGTTGAAATGAATCGATACAATGATAACGTCCTATGAAGCATGAACAATATATCAGACAAAACTGAAAGGTATAGAAACGAGAGAAGTCTAAACAACGACAATCATCATTACTAAAAGTGAAGCCTTCTCTACTCCATTGACTACTTTGCTAACAATCATCCTCCTCCCCCCTAGCCATGAACAGGCTAATGAAACGTTAGTGAACTTGGAGGAATAATCATCTTCCCATTTACGTACAGTTTTAAGATCCTGTTGGACGTGGTATCTAATCCATTGTATCGGACCTCACCAAACCCTTGTGGTGCAAAGAAAATTCTGCCTCGTGTGCCTCCCAGTCTTCCGGGGCTTTTTCAATTCAACTCACGTCCATTATTCTGAACTCGGTCAGATAGTAGAGAAGAGTTATACACGGACTTCACGGTTCATGTGGGCTCTGCTAGGTTACTTTTCATAGCAAGTTTTGAGTCTTGATCAGATAGTGATATAGAGTTTGCGATGAGTTTTTGAGGACTAGCTCCTCGTTGGCTGGCAAATGGAAAAGTGCACTTTATATTTTGCAATGCGACACGGGTTGAATATCGAATGTTGCACAAAAACCAGCCAACACAGGAATTACCAGGTGACTAGCACAATTAACATGTCAGAGTACGAGACAGTTTGCATCGAATAAATTGATAGTATCCACATCCAACTACTTTAGACTGTTTTGCAATCAATTCGTGACGACCATATAACCATTTTCGTCCACTTGAATACCATTTGTTACCCATTCTGTGGTAAGGTAAGCAGTAACTTATAAATTAAGTTATGTACGCCATGGCACCAGTCTTCAAGCTGGTTAACTCCGTAGCTCTTCCTTGGAGTATAGCGAAATGGTTCGAGTGATTTGTGGTTGATTGTGGTAGCCCAGGCAGTGACATTCACGTGACACTCAAATTTCTCTGAGAATAGACCTTCGCAGGTGTGCATTAACCAACAAGTGCGTTTTCGAGCACGCTCGTCTTTTGTAATAAATTCATCTTGCAATCATTTTCTGCGCCAATGCCGCGAATTATTTTAATTTTCTACCCGTATACACGCGCATTCTTTCAGTTTCAGTCCTGAAACGTCATGTAGTCCACTTTCCATATGTAACACTTTCATTAGTTTTTTACAAGGTTGACCAAATAAGCAGAGATCATAATTACATTTCTGGGAGTCCTTTTTCACTCATTCAAATCCCACAGTTCTTAAACTTCTCCATTCTCAGAATCATTGAAGTTCGTCAGAATGTTGCTACATTGGTTCAACTAGTAATCCTGTGTTATAACTAGACCTCCCTCCTTGGTACTCGTCCGTGTGCGCAATTACTTTAGTCCATTGTAAATGATATCTTCAAAGATAATCCTGGGAGATCGTGGTAAACGGAACGTTGAATCCACTGGGTCGTTGCAGTGTGGCGTACATTCTTCTACATGCATTGCAGCTTCACCATTTTGATCACGATCAGGTGGCTTCTGCACACAATACCGTATCGTCGAGTCATAGGAAGTTGCCTCATCGCAAACACTGTGACAACCCGTCAACAACGTGGGAAACTAGTTTGGGGCATCGATAACGCCTTTGCCTAAAGAAGTACCGACGATAAAATCCTCAGAATATTTCAAAGCTCCTGCTAAGTCACAAAATCAATCTGCGTGAAATATTTGAACACGCAACTGATCAGTCTAATTTTCAATGTTCCTTCCTATCAGTTTCACAACTAGCTTTTACCAAAGCTTCTTAAATTTTACGAGACAGGAATATGTTTGGGTAATTTCTTTTTTTTTTTTAGTAATCAACTGCGTGTTTTAAATTATTCAAATATTGCAGAATAAGCTTCAATGTGGCTTCTTATGCGCCACTCAGCAACTTTTAGACGTCTTCCTACCTAAACGCCTCAATCGTAAAAAAAGCAAGCGAAATTCCCAGCGCAGTGAATACTAAATGCAAAATGTAACTAACTGTAGTAGAAATCAGTTTCGAAGATCTGCAACAGGAGCGTGAGAAGTGATGTTCCAGACTCCCTTCAAAAATCTAAATAATTGTCTTCCCTGGTGTCACCTGATCCTACTACCCCCAAAACCAATTCTTATTGAGTTCGCGAAAACCAAAATCCGCTACCATAAAATAACTTTCGACGGATTGGACAAGCTGAATCAACATAGCGATTCTATTAGCAGGACAGGAGATGAAAACTGATAGTGACACTGAGCGAACTTTATTGTCAACGCTGAGGAGTGGCAGAGCACATACGTAAAGGCTTCACCACGTCCTTAGATAACTGATGAAGAATAATACTTTTCCAAGTTGTACCTTACACTTCAGGGCTGGTGCAACAGTTAAAGGGCGAGAAACTCAATTAGAAAATATTCCGTACGTTCCTATTCAGGCTTCAATGGTACGACGACTAATTAGCAAGCAGCTTTTCAGTTGGTGGTTCTTGAAACAACAAAAATAGACTGCAACAACAACCAATGTTCGTAGGATGATGACAATAGGCTGTATAGAGCAGAGAGCCACCTTTCAAGAGTGTACGCACAATCTTTCCTGTCGTTAATACGAAGAAAAACAACGGAACGTCTTAACATGAAACATTGCATTTCTTAAGGTGAAAGATTTTTCCACGAAAGCTGAATAAGTTCTCCTTATCCACGAAAAAGTGTGGAATGACGTGGCGTTGAAATCTGTGTTCGGGCCAGGCCAATGAAACTAGAGCAGATTTCCCACACTTTGAAACACAGTGGTAAGTAGTGGGCTCCCATACTGAGACGAACAAGTTCAATCCAGGCATGAATTTCAAGATGTAAATTACTACAACTAAGATAAGGAGGAGTAAAAATGAATATTCTCCAACAGCTTTCTGTAAGTAGGTAAGAAGCGTGAAGGCCAAGGCAATGTCGTCCAAGAAATAGCACCGTATAAATTCGTATCAACCGCAAATTACTGCACAGTGGTCTCATTCAGAGACGAAAGCTAAGGTTAGCCTTAATCAGACAAGAAAATAACAGACAAAGACGATTGAGAGAAGGAGGGTCATCATTGACAATCGGAGCTCTTTTTAAAAAACCCCCTTACATTCGAACAACCCCTCAGAAAATAGGTAAATAACAAGCTAATCCACAATACAGTGGCTACATAATGCAGCTTTACAGAGAACAACTAGCTGGCGCCAACAACCGCATGCTTGAACAGTTCTGATACACAAAAGCACCTATTGCAGCACACTCAGAAGTGGCAACGTTTTTCCAGACACCCAACGTCCATTCACTTGGCACGCACATACAACATTAGAAATAATGTCGACTATTTCAGAAAACGTGCGCCAAAAAAAGCGGAGTTCAAGAAAACTTTTATGGTAAATATGATCAGCGATTTTGAAGTGAACCTAGGACTGAGCTTATTTTTAGTTGTAAAAGAAAGGACACATCGGAGCGAAATTCGGAATAAAAACGAGTGAAGGACCTTGCAATAAGAAGAGGCTAAAAAGAGGGGGTAATGAAAGCTTCCAAGTCGGAGTAGTCGGAGAAGCTCATCAACACAGTATCCTCTGTTCACTAATGTGCCAGAGAGAAGCTACGGATCTACCTACTGTGGACACAGTTGGACCTTGAGACTTGTATTTACTTCCTGAGCTTTCTCGAGGCAGTGAATTATGGTGCGTGTGCAGAAATGAACAGCCCGAGAAATAGTTGAAACTGCATTTTGACCATAAAGGTCCTAAGCATTGAAAATGGGAACGCTTCTGTAGGATTTGTAGGAAGTGCTGGCAGGCTGAACGCAAGTAGCCTGAGGGGACTCACAGTAGCGTTATTTCAACACCAGATAACACTATGACAGCTGCTCATCACAATTGAGGCTCACATTGTGCTTAGGGCAAGTTTTCATCTTGGAAATAAGGCTCAAAATTGACAAAGAGGAGTACGTTCATTAATAATTCCTGGGGACAACAGCCAAGGCATTGAGCTGGTTAGGTGCAGCATGCAATGAATAAATCCAATTGCACGGCAAGACGAGAAATTAACCATCTGCCTTGGGGAGTTTCCAGTAATATTAGTTTAGATAAAACTAATATTTGAATAGATCCATTACTTCATAAGCCACCTCTCAGGATTCATTCTAATACAATGACGTGATGAATACATACTTGCTGTATGAACTCACACACAATAAAACCTACACAAACGAGTTATTCCTCCACAACGTTAACAGAAAAGTAAAAAATGATCAATTCAAAATATACTTGAGAGAAGAACATCATTTGTAAGTTGGTTTATACATCAGACTGATTCTTACCTGAACGACGTCACTGGGTGTGATAGGTTGATGCACTGCTGCAGTTGGAGAAGCAGTTGAAGTTGAAACTGGCAGTTGTGGCACGCTTCCTTGCACAGCTAGGAGGGTCCCTGTCGAA
The DNA here is from genome assembly GCA_020466155.1 of Pachypeltis micranthus. Lineage (NCBI taxonomy): Eukaryota > Metazoa > Arthropoda > Insecta > Hemiptera > Miridae > Pachypeltis > Pachypeltis micranthus. The sequence continues at coordinate 63,790,455 of CM035770.1, read as the reverse complement.
GGAGCAGCTCCTGAATGGAAAACTCCTGTTGAGCCACAGACCATACCTTCGCAGAAGAGTTGGATGAGCTCACCAGCGACGGCTGCGTCCCCTAAACCAGCCAATGGGGGGCCTTCGAAACAGACCCCCACTATACCCACCCAAAACTTATTACTTTTGGAAATTATTTAGAAATGGACGAGTATGAGTTGGAGTGATACCAGGGAATAATCATAGCAAAGGAAAGAAGAAGAGGAAACTCCAGTAAAAGAAAAACAAATTTGTTGGCTCTTGCCATATAACTGAAACTTATTGAGCAATGCATGCTTCACAAGGGATATTCAACAGAGCACAGCGCGGTATACAGTGTATTCCTCCATGAAAACTACGTACATAATGGAGGGAGAGCGGTTAGTATTTATCACTTCTAATGATGAACACTATAAGACGGATACTGAACAGTTACTAGTTTGCATGAGTTTGCAAGGTGCAGCACCTCAGAATGGAAATCCGCACACCAACTGCAATCTGGAATGGACTCATTGTTGTCAAACGGGGAGGAACATTCCGATGCACATGTTTCATTCAGGGATAAACGGAATGTCGCACTAACAGATCTGTGAACCTTTGGGGTCGATTGAGGAACCATCTTTGAAATAAATCTGTCCGAAAGATTGTTAACTTCGTGAGTTGAACGGTATTCTGAATTGACACTTAGATAGGCATGGAACAAACAGTCTAAAATACATAAACAAAATGTACTGACTGACTCCTATTTAAAGCACCCTCGTGATCGTGGTCTAGTGGTTAAAGACGATGGTTCATAATCCTAACGAATGTCGGTTTTTTGGATCGAAGCTCCGCGCGATTGCCGTAATTTTTGCCTGAGTCTCCAAACTTTCCTCGTAAGAACAACTTCTGCAAGCGTTGGGTAACGTTGAACTACGTGGAGATGTTAAATCTTGAATCTTGTAGAACAAAGTTAAATTCTCTGAAGTGAAAATACTTCCAATACCTTCAATATGTCCCCGGACGCAGGACACAACTCAAGGGGTCGTTACAGGGAAATCGTTTCAGAGGGGGTAGTTAGGCGTGTGGAGATTCTTCCTGACCCCGACTATCTCAATACCAGACCCAACATGATGATGCAACCATGTCTCAAGTGCCAGATGCGAACACTTCAACCCCAACCTGAAGAGTGCACTGGTTAGACTTGCTCCAAGCTGCTATTTCAATAATGATGAACGTAGTTCAAAATCTACAACCATTTCTACAAACAACTAAAAGAAAAATTCACATAGGGAATTACGTAACATTTTAAGATTGAACAAAATGAAACGATCATCGGCTTTACACGGAATAATCCTCAAAATAATTCTGGTGAGTGTCATCAAACAACTTTTCTTACACTACCAGATAATTGCTGTGCGCTGTGAATCGTGAAGGTCACATACTGATAATACAATAATTTCGGTTGACTTGGTGTAGCCACAATGACATACTCGTGCCCAAAACTAACTACATGCACACCAAAATATGGACAGGGAAGGAGAAGGTGGGGGGGGGGTCCACAGGCACTATTAAAAAGTGTATCGTTATTGATCAATAAATTGATTTTGTTAGATAACAGAAACGAATGATCAAGTAACAAACTGGCGAGTGTGAAGATTTTACACCATTATTTATTGTAGCAAATCAGGAATTTTAAGGTGCGTAGTCAGCACAAATGAACCGGGCGAATCTAATTCGAAGAGTTTGGTTCGAACCAGCGCAATACAGTAGTATTATATAACCTAAGCAATAATAGTTCATTATACCCCCCTTTGGGCACAATATAATAGTGCTGACGCTCTACCAACTTCTGAAGTCGATTATCGTAACTTTCAGTAAATCAATACCCGATTCACATCAGCCGTCCAAAGCTACGAACAGCCTGTAATTTGTGGACGTCGAAAAAGGACGACTCCAAGCGAATACGTAACTCCAAGTTCCCCTCGTTTCGTTGCTTGTATTATCATCCTACGATTTGAACAAATTAGTATCTCAAGTAGTTCAACTCGGTTCAGATCAATGAGCAGCAAAACGTTTAATGTCTAACTCATCGACTACTTGTATATAAATACCACGCATTATAATACACCTGCTCATTACCCACATTGCTCAAAAATTCATCTGTTTACTAAGCCCCCCCCCCTCCTCCACCAAATAAGCTGCCTGTGAGATGAACGAATTTCATGTTCAGACAAATTCAACTAAAATTTATGTATGAAAACATAATTGGAATATACCAGTAAATGTTCAACATATTGTTTTTTGGAACATAATGTACCACTGAGTAACATTTTTTTTTAAAGAATTCACACAACACGAGTTAGTATTTATATACAAGGTCAAAGGAAAATAAAAACGGCCTAGTAACACACCAAACAATGCACAAATCCTTCTACTTCGCATATTTCCTTTCAAAACCACAAGTTTTGTTATATTTACGAAGGTACTATTCCCTGGTATCATCCAGAAATACTGCAAACTTTTAATTTACTTTACAGTTTTATCTAAGAAGCGTGGGAAAGAAATTTAATTTTTAAAAAACTTAAATGCAACAAGCCAAGGCATAAAAAGTCAAAAAACAAACGGTCGAAAATCGAATAATCAGTGCGGGGGTTACTGGCTGGTTAGGGAAGCACACCAATACAGTATTTACAAAATTCATTAAGAAAAAAATGTACACAATCAACATTAACAGCAACTATAACGAAACGCCGAAAATAAACAGCTGTCTACTCTACTTTAACGGGATGGAGTGTAAAAAGGTTGAACGGGCGGTAGCCCTATTTGGGAATAAGAACTAATTAGACAATATAAGTCCAATTTGTTATAGGGTAAATGGCGCGAAATAGGGATACAAGTAACTAAATTTAAATCCGCAGAGGAGATTAAGTTAAGGTTTACCCCAATCATCTGAGTCGCTAAGGTGCGTACAGGTACTTTCTCTGGAGTTCGTTAGCTGTTAGTAATTACTATTAACGCATCAATAGCGCTAAAAGCAAAACAGTTATTGAGTTCGTTACATTGAGATCCATCGCTTTTTCTTCTTTATTACGGATAGTTTTACCCATTCCCAAAAACCATTTTAACCTCGCTAACTTCGGAGTGTTGCTGATAGTCTGATAAGTAGACACAAGCAGTGAGAACAGTTGGTATCTCCCCTCAGTCTCAAACCAACCACTCTAAACAAACGATGCTTTACGCCATCTCAGACACACTTCGTATTTAAAGGTCTAACGTTTCCACACGTTTCCGCACTTGGGAGCAACTAAGACAATGATGGTCAAACATGGGAGTGAAAGCCTAGATGTATGATGGTACGGGGGAGGGATTTTGCGTGTGAATGTAGCACAACCACATAAAAGTCAAGTCCAGTACATTGACATGGTGCAACTTTATGAAGTGATTGAGGTGAGGTAGCCACATTATTGGGTAGGAAGTCTTCCCGTGAATGTTATGCCCACAACTCAGGACTTGAGTACGTAAGAAACGCGTGACGGAGCAGTTGAGCGGGTTGCATAGAAGATGCATTCAACATTTCGTAAACGTCATTAACGCAGGTCAAACGCACGTTTTCATACTACTTCTGAACTGCACTGGTGAAATACAACTTCTTCAAACCGTGCATGTGCATAGAGGTATATAAATCCCGCATGCTACGAGGGGGTAAATGACTGGAAAATCAATTCTATGAGCAAATGAGCGTTACTTTTCAGTCAGAAGAGAAAAACGAGCTTTTAACCGCTCAGATGAGAGAAATTCTAGCCAATCAACTAATAAGGGCACACTACGAAGGGAATAATGACCAACAAGCAATACCAATCACTCATGACACCTTTACACTTTTTTTTTTTTTCAATCAAAAAGTCGGGTGAATATGTTAACAATTCTCAAACCCAATGCATGAGGGCAACAACATGCTACTGCAAAAATATTGCATCTAAACAGACATATATTCCAGTTTTGTGTCAAATGATGGAAACCACACTAAATAGAGTGATTCTATAAGAGCAATGAACTCAGAAGATCGGTTGTACGGCTAGAACTAGGAGGTTAAATCGACGTTGCTTTCGTTATCTCGCCACTGAGAACTATAGATCGGGTAACTGCCAGCTATTGGCCAAACAACCAATTTGAACCATAGAATGAACTGAACAGTGCGTAACTATAGCTTTTCACACGCACACACACACGTATTCACCATGCAGTCCAGTTCAAACCAAATATTTGATCAACTTGAAACATGAAAAAGTGGACTGGGCAGCCGAAATAAATGCGTGGGTGAATTGCAGAGAAGTCAGAAGAAATGAAGCGTCAATACAGAGCTCAACACGTCGGATAAGCACTGGAAAGCTGCACTCCTAATTCCTCGAGGTTCACAATCACAGGAAAGACGACTATAAACCTTGAGGAGAGTTCTATAAAACTCTTATTCTGAAGTTTCTCAACTAAGTGGGGGGGGGGGGGGACTAGGGTCTTAAATGGCCTTAAAAACTGCAAGTAGAAGGAACCATTCAGTGCAGAAGTACATCCGCATTAAGGGAATGCCCTTGTAGCGCAACACCCCTATCCAAGATGAGACGGTGACAAGCATGTTTAAAAGGTAGTAGTATTGTTGGTGACTCGCTGATATTCGTAAAAGTTATAGCAACTAGTAGCTATTGTTTACGTATATGAATATTCATGCTCTATTCACTATATCACTGTCACCTTCAAGTTAAGTAAGGCTCCTGCAAACATCGTGGTAGTTGAAGGATTGCTTGCCAACCAAATCCATAATACTGCATTCCTAAAGCCCTTAACTGCGAAGGGGAAATGTGATGCCTTCGTATGTGGTATGAACAGGCTAGTGGCCTTCTGACCTCCAATCTCTTCATCCAGGGAGATCCGGTATAAGAGGCTGTGGTTAAGTTCAGATTTTGAGGTGATCATGGACGACAGAGGACTCTTTCCATCTTAACCCAACGTATCGAGATGAGAGGGAGATCAGGTTAGCATTGTTCGTTAAACGAAATGACGTTAGTAAATGTCGCTCCAGTGTGTAGTCGAGATAGGCTAGGCACTATACTCGCTCCAAGTGGGTTTAAAACTATTTTAAATCGCAGATACAATAACAGTCACGAGTCAACCGTATCTACTCATTTCTGCTTGGGGGAATTAGATCAAACTAACCTCTGACAACAAACCCAGAATCAGTTAGTGAGAAATCCAAAGGGGAGTGTAACATACGGAAGATTCGTAGATTTCATAATCAAGGTAGAACTACGTCTGTATTACACAAAACCTCACAGGTGTAGAACTACCCTACTCAACGAGCTGTACACTTCATCAGGCATAAAGAAGAGGATTAGAAAATAGGATAACTCGGGAGAATAAAAATGGACAACACGCAAAAAAGCCTTACCTTGAGTAGAAGGGTCAGGAGGAGGGCCAGGTGGCGTGGTCGGTGTTATCAAGTTGTTCAGTGATGTACCAGTAGGTGAAAGGGCTCCACTTTCCAATAAAACTCCCGCTCGAGCTCCTCTCTCTTTTAGCTCCTGTTCCACCCTCTACACAAATCAAATCGACTCATTTAAAAAAAAAAAAACGGACTTCAACATTCTAAACAGCAGCATATGTTACAACACGGTTTAAAGTTTATGGGTGTAAAACACAGGATGAACAGACAATCGGCCACAGCTAGTAGAACCAGCACTTAGTTGATAAGACAGCTTTGCAATGCTTTTCAACACGTGCCAACTACTAAAGTTAACGTACCTGTTAGGTCCGTCTCCTCTGGCTGGTGAGTTACTGTGGGCAAGCGCTTTCGATGTAAAGACATCATCGTCTGGCCATTAATGTCTTTACATTGAAAGCGCTTGCTCGCAGTAACTCACCAGCCAGAGGAGACGGACTCACCTAACAGGTATGTTAACTTTAGTAATTTGCCTACTGGCGGACCTAACCCAATTGCTTTAATACGTGCCAACTACTCGGGCACAATTCCTTCCAGAGACTGGAGTGTACGTAGTACCAAATTTTTTCCAGTAGAAGCTTGCACTACATTATTATAAAATTGAGATTTCCAACTAAAAATTAACACCCAGAGCTTGGAAATTAACTTACTAAACTCCATTTCAATAAAGCAAATAAAATTAAATTAAAATATCGTGAATTCAGCGGTATTTCTTTCCCTGCCAACTGATGACCAGGTCATTGAGCATTTATGAATCCATATAAAGCACGGATGAACAGTCGTGCCAGATACAATTCTAGATGTTGTTCAAAGAAAAGATGACCAGCTCAATCAAAGCACGCTGTTGTTCCAGACGTACCTCTGAGAGCAAACCCCACTAACAGCGTAAAATAAGTAACATTTCCTGCACGTGATAGAACGCACTTGTGGCGCTCAATAATGGCCCTGCATTTATTTCCATTTGTGCAGCATGATAGTGACGGCTACCCTGGCATACATCCTAGGCCACCAACAAATAACATAAAATAGCTGGTCCTGGTTTCTAGAATCATCTCTGACACTGGACACCTAGCGACTATTGGAGTACTTTGGCATCAATGTGGATGTATTGGCCAAGTAGGCCGCTTATTTGTTTACACGCCCGGGAGCGACCTCAGGCAGAAGGCAAATCGCCAGCCTGCCGGCTCTGCGACTCGGGGCGAGTCAGTAATGCGCTACCACCTCCTTCCGTTCGCTGTTTCGTTAAGTCGCTCCTCAGTGCTCTCCTATTGTTTTATTTTTTATTAACGTTCTACCATTCCCATTTTCGTATTTTCCGAAGAAAATTTTAATTTTTGTATAACACAAGTTTAAGCGGAAAGAATATAGTAAATGTCAACTTGGAATGCACTTTAACTGAATGAGTGGTAAATAAGGAATGGACGAGGCGCGCGGACAACGGACAGCAAGACGAATACAGCGAACGGAAGGAGGCGGTAGCGCATTACTGACTCGCCCCGAGTCGCAGAGCAAATAAGCGGCCTACTTGGCTGATACAGTGGAGCTTTTTGAGTAACGTGGACAGAGCAACTGTTACTGTCGCAAATGATTACATTCTCATACTGCCATCTTAGGGCAGCGTCAGTAGCAACAAATCTCAATTTGGTTGAAGTAGGACCCCCTCCTTCTGACGATTATGAACCCTAATTGAACCTATAGTACCAGTCCAAACACAAAAAGTGCAATCGAAATGTTTATTGGCTATGGAGACTCTGATCAAGTATGGACCAATTTGAGTCACTCACTTCCGTTAATCTTCTACACATGTTTCTTACCAAGAGAGTAGTTTAAGAAAGTAAAAAACTCAACAGGTGAACTTTGAAAACACCTGAGACACCAAAAAGTCAAGTCTAAAGAACACAAACAAGTACGATTATAAATAATTCGAAGTAGTTGACTTACTTGAAGTTCCTCAACAATTTGTTGCCGTTGGAAAAACTGGGTCTCCAGGTTAAGGGTAGTAGGTGGTTTAGCGATGAGTGCAATCCCTTTGCTAGGATCATCTGCAGCGCACGATAGCTCATTACTGATCGGAGGGAGGGGTGGTTGATTTCGAACTTGTTGGGCTTCGGGCGACGTGAGAGAATTGATGTCGACTGCAGATAAGCGAGATTTTCTTAAAAAGGGCTTCTGCGCAGGAAGGGAGTTGATAGAATTGGCCGACGTGAGGCTGGCGCCGGTTCCTGGTTGTTGATTTTGAGCTGTGACTGTCACAGCCGGGGTAGCAGGGTTTTTGACAGATCTGGCCTCCAGAGAGGTAGGTACACCAGGTCCCACGGCACCTTGGTTAGGATCACTCACTCTCCCTAAACAATAAGTAACGCAAAATTAAATTTAGAGCACGCAAAACTTTCAACAATTTCATATAAGACGGGTGTTAAAGCAAGGGCAAAGTCGAAAAACAACATAAGAACAAGAGGTCTACTTCAACGAGTAGCTAGGGCGAGTAGTCCAGATTGAGATGAGAAGTGATAAGCAATTCCTGTTTGGCAGACAAGGCATAAGTCAGAGCCTAGCTAGCAGTCAAATAAGGATTGATCTAATCTATGACTGATCCAACCAGTTTGTCATGTGCATTAAGCACTACTAAGCTGACCTTTGCTAACACATCCCTTAATCAGTGATGCGTTGCAAATAAACAATTTATCCATTGATTTAGCAATGGAACTAAGATGTTGGGAATCAGTCTACATCCTCAAACTCGGTAATCAGCTGGCTGACAGGCTGACAGCACCTGGTAGTAAAGATTATGTGGGGTGCCTTCTACATGGCCTTCCAAGAAATATACTTAGAAATATATTTATATGCAGTCACCAGCACCACCAGCCTCATCAGAGCTCTAAGGAGCTTTCAAACATTTAATGTAGGTATAATGTGCGACCCTTAAAGAGAATCTGAAGATGTCGACTGCTTCAACTGCTGGCAAAAGACACCAACGTAATTACGACACCAATCAGAAAGGTTAGGTGTGCATCAATACTCTTCAAATTATGACAAATTTGCCAACCTTTATCAACTTTTTAATTCATATAAATGTACATATCCGAGTACAACCTACTCAAAGATGATGTAAGATGGCGCTAAGCAAAAAAGGACTACTACCTCCAGGAGGTGACACAAATCAAACACGAAAAAAGAGTACAGAATCCATCACATTTACCTTTTGAGTTCAGTTAGCAATCGATTGAACCACAAATAAAAAGTAGGTATTTTCTAGTTTCTATACAAATAATTTAAAATACTGTACCGAGAGCAGCTTGAGATTTGGTGTCTTCAATAGGGAGGTGAGCTCTCACAGCTTCGGGTACATCGTGCAAACCAGCGGCAGCCAGCGCAGCAGGAGGAGGAGGTATGGGGGTTGAGGGAGCGGCACCTAGCAGCTGAGCAATTGGCCCTCCGCCACTTTGGTCGCTTCCTCTCATCAAAATTGAGTGGGGGTAATCCAAGAGAAGTTGAACAACATTTGTATGGCCACCTTTCGCAGCTTCAATCAACATTGTGGAATTATCCTAAAAACAACAACGCTTATCTAGACACAGTTTGAGACATTGGTAAAAGTACAGAAAACGTCTAAACATTGACTGAAATTAGCAGTTTATAAAACATTTTTTGCATATTTTGAACTCACCTTCAATTTATGGAACGGATTGGCAGAATGGGCAAGGAGAAGTTCGACAACAGCAATATGCCCGCCTGCTGCTGCCAGGGACAATGGAGTATGATCATTATTGGTTGTTTGTTTGTTTACATTGACAGTTTGGGAAAGGAGGAACTTCACAGTACACAGATGGCCAGCCCTGCAAGCTTTCATTAAAGGCGTTCGGCCACCCTCACTTTCGTGCTCCTGAAAATTGGAAAACGATTAAATGAATAGCATTTCTCATTATACCGCCCTCAAATTCTAAGATAGAAACACACAGGTGAAAGCTCATACCAGATAAGCTCCATGTAACAGAAGCAATTTAGCAACTTCAGTGTGGCCATTTTCACAAGCGTAAGTTAGCGCTGTATCTCCCGTTTGAGTTTGTGCATTGACATCAGCATTAGCTTCCAATAAATACCTGCAAATAAAAAGTGATTAATTTAGGGTCGTGACGCTAGGGAAGCTCTAGGTACTAGCAAACATTACGTATGATGCGATACGTTAGTGCTACTGACATTTCTTTCAATATAATTTAGTAAACTAATATCATTCTCATCTCATTAGTGGGATGGAGGCTAAACCCAAAACCCGATTTGCTCCCAGTCATACAGCTGGACCGGGACCGACCGTGTGACACCCCCCCCCCCCCCGATTAAAACCTCCACTTAGACCTCCCAGGTTGAAAATAAAATTGGAATGGGCGAACTACCTTCCAATGTCCACAGGGCCAGCCTTTTCAGCCCTTGCCCTGGATAGGAATTGGATTGCTCTGTTCTACCTACCTTGCATTGCGGAGGCACCCACCTTTGTGGCCCCAACTCATAATGCACCGGCGCACAGCTCCCCCACCCCCTCCCAGGTGTGCATTCCCGTGGTACCATGTTTGGGTCAAACAACCCTCAGGGCCAGAATGGTCGCTGGCCCACCACGATACGATTACGATTTTTCCTGATCCCAAAACAAGACAGTTTGGACTTTCTGCTCTCCTTGAGGTTGAGGTTTGGAGCTGGGCAAATGCGATCATGAAATATCGTTCTTTCTCCTCATTTATATGAATTTTATTGAATACCCACGTAGTAAGGACTGCCGTCATAGTGAGATGAACTTGAAGTGAAACTACTGGAATTAGCAGATTTCATCCGACATCTAAGCTATTGTAAGAGTACTGAAAAGTTTAAACTAGGCACTAAAGTTCCAATCCGTAAAACGCCGAGGAAAATATATTAATTAGACCTGTTAGAGCAGTACAGTAAGTCAAGCCATTTGAGACGAAAAATATTTAGGGGTATTAATACAACCATTTACAAGCTCGAGAGTCACTAACCTGCAGAGCATCAAACATAAATAGGAATAATTCTCACATTGCACAAAGCCAGCTGAAACGTACTAGAAATCTACCACCACAAAAGTTAGGGTTTTATCAAAATAGAGCCAGAGATTTTCCAAGTCAGATTGAGAATTTTCCAAATCAAATTGAGAACTTTTTTTGACACAGGCATATTTCGTAGAAGAGACCAAAAAGATGAGTAATGCAAGATGTAAAAGGATTCATTCATTTTTTCCAGTTTATATTGAGATTAGGAAAAAGTGCAGAAATTGAAATAGAAAATGGGTCTACCATCGGAAGCCATGTTTGCCAATCCACTACAAAAAGGAACATGTTATGTATTGTTTCCAGCCTTCCGGACGAAGATAGGTAGCCATAATGTGAGGGAAGGGGTTGTAAACCGGCAAAGTGCAATATAGCATTAGATACAGGGGTAGTTCGCGTGATGTGATACCTACCAAGGTCTTCCTATTTCTTCAAATAAATATAGACGTACTTAATAATCACTGTTCAAAGTTTCGTCTTTAGGAACGGAAAGTTCTCAATTTTAATCGAAGAATTCTAAATCTGGCTTGGAAAACTTAGTGCGACCAAGAGTTTTGGAGTTAAAAGAAATAAGGTATGAATACACAAGCCAGGGGTTATTCCTTTCCTTCATGAACGTGTCAAGCAGTAGTATGGCATAATAAGATGCACCGATTTACATAATGGGGGGGGGGGGGTTAAACGCTTAGAACCTCTTTTAATGTGTTCCAGTGAACGCAGATGTTAGCTCCAAGTGGCTAGTTAGTGTGTTCTGACAATCAATTGTTCCTCGGTCTTGGAATTATCTCTAAAACCTTCCACTAACCACTGCGTCCAATCAAACCTTAGGTGAACATCATCCCTTTCAATCCCGATTGTAAGTTATTGTTATCATTAAATATCAATGGGACTCGTGACACGGGAAATCAACAAAATAATAGTAAAATCTACTAACCTGACAAGGTCGAGGTGCCCTTCTTGAGCCGCCTCCATGAGGGGTGTGGACGCTCCAAGTTCAATCTCGGCTCCATTTTTGATGAGAAAGTTGGCTACTTCCAAAAAACCACCGCAACACGCTAAAGTCAGAGCAGTTTCCTGGGTTTCCTCCGTTTGAGCGTTGATGTTTGCACCTGTAAAATAAATTATTGAAAGGAGGCTAACAAATCCACCTACCTGGTCATGCACATGAAATGGTTTCACAGTAATAACAGCGTTAGTTGAAACCAAATAATAATCAAAATATCTGAAACTAGAATTTGAAGAGTTGCAGAAGAAAATGTGAAAGTTGATCATTGAACAACATCTAGTTCCAAATGTCACTCCCACAAATTTGATCCAGTAAAAATATTGCGGATTTACAGGAATGTAATGTAGTAAATAAACAATCCTGCCAAATACTGAATTTCCCGAGCTAGTTGAATTTAAGAAGGATGGCTAAAGCCTGCTGCTAACTGTGGAGATGATCCATCAGTGCCTAAATTCTATATAGTTGCCCATCAGTTGAAGCTGAAAGGACAAATTAAATTTTAAAAATGCAAGGAGTGACTGGAAAGCGATTAGTGATTTATTCACGTAATATAATATAAACCACAGAGCGTTTCACAATATCCCAACTAGTTTTAAAGTTATCACCAACATCCCTCGGCAAAATCCGTGTTTGAACAAGGTTACATTCAAACAAGCCCGAACTAAACCAACTTTCATAAAGTCTGCTAGATCATTATTCGCGTACGTAATTTGAGCAGTATCATCTGTGGAACGTACATCTTCGTTCCATAGAGCTGCGACATCCACAGGTTAGATAATCTGATCTTCTCTTAGTGAAAGACGATTTTCTCAGTGCGAGGAGTCGGTGGACAGGACAGTTGTGCACTCTTGGAAACAACTTGGGCGTTCTGGCCTGAACAGCGCTTGTACGTTGAGTTGCAGTGTTTGAAATTGCCAGGCAATTCGTGCACAGATTGCACATTTCCACGTAAGTTCTTCTACCATCCAAGCTGGAGTTGAGGACAAGTGGGTACTTGTCTTACTCCATTTCCACTTTTATTCTTAATTACAGTTCGGAGATTTACCACCATGAACTGGATGAGAACGGACGCGAGCACTTAGGACAGGATAACAGCTCTGTTCAGACCGCCGATACCAAAGTTTCGAGTAAATCGTCAGCACAAATGACCTGGACAATCGTTGAGTTCAGTTCGTCCCGAAACAGTATCAATTGCACCTAGTGTTAGTCGCAGGTTTAAAAAAAACTCAAGTACCTTGTCTCATCATCTCCCCACAAAGTTCACAAACATCGATCAATTACCACGAAGAAATGTAAACCGAAATATTTTCGAGTCAAAACGAACACACAACTGACGACTACGAATGTATTAGCAAAAACAATGAGTTTGGAACAACCCGGATAACAACATTAATCAAAATTGTTGAATCTATTTTGAATAAAATAACTGCTCGGGGGTGTGTCATCAAATAACTATACACTTTCTGTTCATGAGCTCTCTATAATGTACCTTGGCACTTCATATGAACATAAAGGGTGGAGAGTAGATAGAGAGGCTTTGTTTCATCTGTTCATTTTTACTATGTCTTCAGACACACAGATCATGTTCCCGAAATGTTCATTCAGACACCTGAAAGTGGCTAGAAAAGTAAAGCGGCGAAGTAAAATTTCCGAAGACCTAAACGTCAAGATTTTTGAGCCCATCGCACCAATTTTGTTTCTAGTAACGGCGAAGAAGTGAAGAGGGAACGTAAGTCACAAACTAAGTACACATTTTGGGACGTTGATTACCTTTGACTAATAGAACAGCGACCATATCTTCATGACCTTCCCTTGCAGCCTCCATCAAGGGGGTGTAACCTTCATCATTGACCTCTTCGATATTTGCTCCTCTTTCGATGAGAAGCAAGGCTAAATCTACGTGACCCCCACAGGCAGCTAGCGTCAGAGGAGACTCGAAGCTGTCCGTTGGCATGTTCACCTACAAACAAATCACTCACATCAACTCAAATAATACAAGCACGTTAGAAGCAAGGAATCTCACGGTTATGAAGTTACGTTAGTGGGGTTGGTACTAAGTAACTAAGACCACCATGAACCTTAGGTCTTGTAGGATGTCAAACAGTAGAATCAAATTTACGAGGAACAATCAAAGGACTCCTCCACTTCAAACATACTCTTGCTCACTTGGCAGGAAAAGCAATGACTAAAAATGCTGTTGTTATAAGGCAGCTGAGTGGGAAAGAACTGCTCTGTAGAACAAAGAACTCCTCTTGGTCTCATAACACAACCATAGTTAACAAAGATCATCTGCTGCACTCAGTGCCGTGCTTATTCCTTCAGCTCTACTTTAGTAAACAAAAAACGTTGGAGTCCTTCGGAAAACCTACTATCATAGTGAGTCGAGTGGAGTGTTTTAGCGTAACTCCAGTCCTAAATATAAACCAAAAAATGGTGTTTTTGGCTATTGCCTTGAATGTTCTTAGTCGTAAGTTCTATTTCCTTTGTTGTTCCTTTGTGTGCTTCATTACGTAATGGACATTCACTGCCGTGCTTTCATGCTTCAAGCTAGTCAGTTCTCGCCCTGAAGACCGTCTGACTACCCGAACCGTTTTTCTTTTTCTTCCTGGTAATGCAAAACAGTCGGACGTTTATGCGATCGCGAGCTCGCCAGAATTGTATATACTTGTATCTTCGTGCGTCCAGTGCCATCGCCTCAACTTCATCACATCAAAATTGACGTAAAACTGAAGAAGACGCCTCAGGTCAGACGTGAAAGGCATTGTTTAGTTGGTGGGAGAACTCCACAAGGAACCTTTTCTTTAACGCTTAACCGGAGTTATTATTTATATTTTACTCGACGAGATGACAACTTCTTTTTTTTCAATAACTTTAATGTATTCGTGTGGTTAAAGGGTTTCGTTCAAAAGAGAAATTTCCTTCCTTACCACATTGACCGTTACATGAAGAGTATAAGAAGCCTTGAGGCACCACAACTCGTCTGTGTTTTAAACACTACCAGCTTACACCACACTCTTTGTCTCCATATCCCAGTTTCTTCACTCAGCACTTGCCTCTTGCCTTGAACGCTTTAAAGATAATCGGGAGTCAACTGCTGCAAGTCCCAACAGCATCTTTCTGCGCCAAAAAACTCGCAACTCTACCCTGAGACAACTGATTTACTGCTTGCGCATCATTCCCATAGGGTAACAGAGATTAAATCAGCTTTGTCAGTATGATAGTATTGGTTATCATTGAAAACAATTTGATTTTCGCACTAACCCCCCTTTTTTGGACCATTGTAAATAGAGCGACTACTAGTTTCAATTACCTGAGCCCCAGAATCAAGCAACAGCCTTGCCACCTCAACATGACCATCCATCGACGCCTCCATTAAAGCAGTGTGCATCTCATCGGTTTTATGTTCCTGGAGCCGAGAAACAAAACGACATTTAGATACGAGAATAGACATTTAAGAAACTTAGTGGAATTTAATTTCTGAATAAACTATTGCAAACTGGTATGAATTTTTCTTCTCGAAAAGTGCGATTATTAAATGTAATGAGAACCGTCTCTCCCTCTTCCCGCTTAGAATTTAAAAATTGAAAAGACATTTGTGTCTTGAAACGGACATCAATAAGTTAAAAGAGCAGAGAGCTTGGACGGAGCAGGCCAACTATATCAAACATTCGCCAAATGGAAGTCATTTGCTCAACCAGCAGAAAGAGAGGACACGACCACCTAATTGCCTAAGAACTAAATCACTCGCGACAAAATGTGGAAACCCTTGTTCAATAATAAAACAGAGTTAGGACGATTGTCTATTTACATTAAATTTGAGTTACGCTGCCACATACATTTTGATGGTGAGACCATCATCAGTATGAGGAACGCGACAAGAGTAACTCAAACTTAGTGAAAATAGGCAATCGTTTTAACTCTGTTTTACTATTGACCTACTTGTCTAGTGAATGGTCAAACTCAGACAGACTATGCTCTGATCTATCAGGACTTGAACTTCTAAAAATCAAGACAGAGCTCAGAGCGTTTAGATCCATTTCTGGCTGAATTTTGACGAGATGACTCACAAAATCCAAGGAATTGGGACCAGGGAGAGTTACAACAGTAGTGACGAACAAAATGATACAAAGTTATCATACCTGATCCGCCCCAGCTTCCAAAAGGAACCTGACCATGTCAAGGTGACCTTTGTAACACGCTAAAGTTAAAGCTGACTCTTTGAACTCGTTCGAATGAGTGTTGATTCCAGCGCCCCTCGCCAGTAGGATCTAAACGAGACACAACCAACCTCAGTAAATGACGAGTAAATGCAACAGTTGATTAGTGCAGGTTTCCACATGAATTTAAAACAGTAATACTAATAAAATAAATTAATTACACCACATTTCCAGTTAAAGTTCTTACGAAGTAAAATTGAGAGTTTACTGCACCAAAAACTGAACCGAACTAAAGAAGAATAAAACATTCATATTTCATCATTTTGTTTTCTCTTGAACAGGGAGAAATCAAAACTGGACTTTTACTAAAGTTTTACTACGATGAAATATTGGAGTGCAACTTTCAAGGATTATGAGACAGCAGAAACAACAATAATTTTGATAACATTTTCAATGCACATAAAAAATGCTTACACCAATCCTAGACACAATTCTATGCGTTGATATCATGAACAAACTAAATCGCAACAAAATTAAAGAAATACACGACCACTCCGTGAAATAAAATCGAAGCTATTTAACCTATTACTTCCTAAAGGGTACATCTCAATATTCTTAAACGGGATGATGGAAATGAAAGAAACCCCGATTTTAGAGAACACCTTGATAACTGGTGGTGGTAGGTAGTAGGAGGAGAGAGGATACAATAGGATAATCTAGGAGAAGCACTAAGAGCTAACATCTCCAACAAATATCAATACGTATTTGTATTATAGAAGAGTAAACCGTCGAGTCGGATATAATATAAATCACATTAGCGGAAATGGAAAGCATTTTATCACCAACATTTTTGTTGCTCCAGGATATTGCGCAGAAAATGTTCAGTGAACGAATAATCGCTTCAAAATGTGAGTCATTATTTCTACTTTGACAGTTTAGCTGCCAGCGAATAGCAGACATTACTCACCTCAGCAACAGAAACATGGCCTGCGCTAGCAGCTTCCATAAGGGGCGTGTGACCATTTTCGTTGTGGTCTTCAACGTTAGCTCCAGCATCTAACAACACCCTCACAGCTTCAACGTGTCCGCCAGCGCAAGCGTACATCAATGGGGTGTTACCTAAACAGAACAACATGGCTCAGTGAGTTTTACAATAATGATCATGCTTGTTTTACGTCAGTTGTACAGTATTAAGTACTTCGTGTCATTTCAGGTCAAGAAGAACCTTGAATATTATCATTTTTATGTAGAGTCCTTGACTGGCATTGAATGGTATAAACAATACTGACAGCAATTAGCAAAGCTGCAGGTTACAAGTCGATTTCTAATAGAATTGAACCTGATCGTTTCTTTTCAAAAACTTAATTGTTCAAACGCATAAAAGATATTCCAAGTTGTAACTAGAGTTCACTGTTGTGAATCAACAGTTTCGAACGCATCTATTAGCTGTTACGTAAATACATTATAACAAACCTGACGACGACTGGGCGTTAACATCAGCGCCATGATGTATCAAAAGACGAACGATATCAACATAACCTGAAGAAGCAGCTTCCATCAGGGGGGTACAATCTCCCTTGATTCCTCGATCTTCAACATTGGCATGCATCGCCAGCAAGACCTAAAACCATAAGCACAAACATCGAATTAAACAAAATAAAAAACCCTGCAAATTATTACACAATGGTTTATTATTCTCATGAACAGCTTGACCTAGTATTAGTGTTCCCCATCCCATTTGATTCAGCATCGAATACTAGTAAACCATGCGAAACATGTCCTGGCTACAATGGAACTACGGAAACAAAACGTCTGATGATTTTGCCCCGTCGGGTCGGGGAAATTGGAACAGGGGCACTTCGAGCGAACCTGTTGCGAGGCGAAAGCGGAGTTCAGCGGGCGGGCGGCGTTGCGAGGCGGGTGGTTTTTTATTGAGACGGGAGGGAGGGAGGGACTTCAAAAGACGAAACGTTGACTTCCGCTGCATTTCCCGCGTTGTACTGCGTTTCATTAATTTTTTAACCATTTTTGGCCCATTACAACCGGGGGCTTCGTCCGATTGGATTGCTGAGATGGTGGGCACAACTAGATACCAAATGGGATTTTTGTGCGAAATAACGAATTTTTTAGACCACGTTAAAGGCACAAAACGGCCTGGACGGCGGACGGACATTGCAAATTTGGAATTTCCAAGTCTTGAAACATCAAGTATCAAATTTTGAGGGGGGTTTGTAAAAAACTTTTTCGTGACCGAAAACATAGGGTTATTATTCAGAATGAATAATAAACCAAAACGGCTGAACACGGGCCCAGTTCGAATACTGCTAAATAATGGGCTGCAAGTTCAAATAAATAAATTAAAGGATGTGGCCTTAATAATGAACTAAGAAATTGTAAAATCAAACTGTGCTCAGAAAGTTAGAAAGACGGATTAAATGTGTGAAGGCCTGAACCGCCGTATCTCGAAGTGGTTGTCAACCCATCAGCCCCTCTACGTCACAAAATCATTACTGTACCTAATGGGCGGAATTACCAGCCCATTGTCTGGCCTCCAGGCTCATTGGTCCAGCAGACAGTATGTCAGTATGGGTATGAGGGATCGGAACGCCGCAGCACCCCTAATGTGGCGAATGAGGCACCCAAGCCTGAGCGTGGTGGTGAACTGCCAGCCGAAACTCTGCAGCATCCCTTGGGGAAAGACAAGATCAGACCCAGACGTTGTGGTATAGAGTACAGCTGAAGAGCTTGAGGGGGGGGGGGGGCATCTTCATCCCCTACCACACATACATTGACTAAACGTGCAATGTTTGAAAAGTTGTAGGTAGATATTAAATGCCCCATGGTCTTAAAGGAGCTGTAATGCGGGGAAGATGAGATGCCACAACCTCAAAAACAGGCGATTGCACACAGAGGGGTAAGAGTCCTTGCAGGCGATGTGCTGTATGCCCAGAGCTCAATCTCGCCTCCCTCATACTCCACCTGTGACCATTTCGATTGATGTGCGATTGCACCACAGCCAGATCCAGTTGCAGGTCTAATGGAGGTGTGCCTGCAAGGTTCTGCCTGGCTAAGTGGAAGTTGGTTTGATATGTCGGCAGGATTGCTAAAAGGATATCATTCTGCAGAGTGCATGCACACTGCTTGTGACCATGCGGGTGCAGAATACTATGAGCAAACAAAAAATGGCCTAATAGTAAAGATGCCCGGTGTGAGGTCAGGCCTACCATGTGGGTCGAGATAAGGCCATAATGTGGGCCGAAATATCGACCCTAAGGAGACTCCACTGCTCTGTGTCGCAGCCTCAGGTATTATCACTACTGCACCACTGGTAGAAAAATACTCCGGAAAGTGAAGTACAGAATCAAGTTGGTGAATGATGGGAATTTGGTCGGCAGCTTACTGGCCATCAATTACCAGCGACATATACTCGATCGACGGATTGGCCAGATCATCACTTCAAACGAAAGTCATAAGTATTGTCAGATCTTGATTATCTACTTGAAAAATGTTGCGATGTCTATTTGATTTTACTTCATTTCTATAAACTGTACTTTGAAGTGCAAGTTGCTAGACTCTTTAATGTCCGTTTTCTATTTGTTGAACTGATTAGTATACCCAGCCCAATTTTCTTCATTCAATTTTCTCTTTGAATTCGTTCTTTTCATTTAAAATGAAATTGGACTGAACAGAGTTTCAATCATTAGAGTAGTATTCCCACTTCTGTGTTATTTCGTTTTTATTTATTGCAAGCAAGATCGAGATCCTTAATTTTTTTTAATAATTCATTTTGATATTTGTGCGCACATTGAGAAATTGCGAACTCTAAACCTGTTGCCAGTTGAAACATGATTCAAGTTTCTGAAGTATCACGAACAGATTACATTGTGCATTAAATGATATTGGCTTACACAGAACGAAACACAGGTATTGAGTAGTAGCAAATATCAAGTTAGATTGACGCAAATCGTCATTTTTTGGTTCACAATTGAAAGTGTACTGTTTTGGGGTAGTTACAAACAAAATATTTTTCTCGCGTAAAGGTTGAACAAGAACAGCACAACCTTCCACCTATCTGAATGAGTTCAGGTTTCACATGTGTAGGGGGTTTGAAGGTATTTATGTTCACGAATTACGCTTTTCCGCTTTACAGGCATTTCCTTGCTTCAATTTTATAGTCATATCAGGGCCTTGAAATGCGAAGATCGGTTAACAAATCTATTTTTGTTATTGTCGATGACAAATACTTTTCGTAGCCCCTGTAGTGATAATCGTGAAACGGTAACCATTATATCAACTAAACGAAATCTAAGAGCATTGAATGAAACGATGGTCGGAACTCAGCAGCCATGGCCACAATCAAATGTTTACATAGCTGACACAGAAACACTTCTACCCATCCTTTCTGTTATATTTATGATTATGAGAACTCTCGTGTCTTTCAATGCTTTAGAATTTGATGAATCTCTCTCCCTCTCCTCTCTTGGCAATGCACGCTTAGTTTAATCCTCATTCTATTCGTACTTTTCCTGGTGCATACCTTTTCCAAGTGGCTCGCTGCTTGAGGGTGATATTATAATTATACAGATCCTTTTTGTACAGTTGCCCACACCCGGGACAGCTATCATTTCGAAGATATTTTGCTCCTCACAGCAATACAATCCACCAAGTTACTAGAGCACAAAAGAGGGATTTCTCCCGAATTATGGTGTTTATTTAGAAGAACGTTTTTTTCGTTGGGGTTCCAACCACATGTTTCTTCATAATAAGAGTGATTATTACCTGATTTACAAACATTTTCTGACTTAATCACACATGTGAGCTATAAACAGGACCTGGTCGAAATGTAGTATTCCAGGTTGGTGTTTTAGCAAAAGAAAGGGGCGATCAGTAAGAGCAAGTAAGCTACTAATTTAAGTTATTGAAGTTAATACTCGTACTGTGTTGGACGACGTGATAGTTCGAAGAAAGCAAACAAATGTAACACAATAGTTTCCCAGAATTGATCAACTAATGCGCGGTCATAATTCGGATGCGACGATATTAATGCATCTGAGAAACAATATTTCAGTTAGAAACGAGATATTTACCTGGGCGAGCTCGTAGTATCCTGCTGAACACGCTAATGACAGAAGGCTTTCTCCCTCATCGGTAGTCTCATGGACGCTCCTTCCTTCAGTGAGGAGTTTTCTGACTGTCCCGACGTCGCCATCGGTGCAGGCTTCAACGAGGGATCTGTCGAATGAAATTCAAAAACTTTAGATTTCGCACTTTACTCGAAAGCGGAAATAACGACTCGGAATACACATACAAATTATCTTTCACCGTCAATACCTTACGTTTAGTGATTACGAACATCTCTGTAAAAACACTGTGAACGACAATATATGCCAACGATGCAAAACGGTTTTTCAACAATTGCACTTCGGCTCAAAGTCATCAGTTGCGTTCAACTATTCCGAAGCTGCATATTGTTCTCCACAATGATATCTCCAAATTTTCGAAGAATCGAGAAATTGGCAAAAACACATCAGAGTACGAGGTTCTTTTACCGTGAAAAATCGTTTTCAACACCTTAAACGATTTTGATGCGAACAAACACACATTTAGCACTCCATAAACCGTCCTGTAGACACCCATTGAACAGTGCAGCACAGATAGTGTATTATCCACAGTTTAAGTAGGGGCGAGGAGATTGGTGTGGTGCTACCAAATGTTTTAAAATCGAATTTTAGAAGAAAAATGCAATTTTCATCTCGATCTACAACAAAACAAATTACCAAAGTGTTGGAAGTGCCCCGGAAACCCACACCATTTTTATTACATAACTTACAAATCAAAATCCAAGCGTCCAAATTGTTGTGGCTTCTCAAGGTTCCAAAGTAGCTGAAGCAGTACCTGCACGCGTGGTTATTACTAGGAGTTTCTTTACTCCCTACAGGGATGGATGTCAGGTTTCTTTCAATTCAGATTGCAATTGTTATTATAGGAAGAGTAGCCAATGACAGCTATTTACGAGTAACTTTAAATCTGGAGTCCTATTTCAACAGGGATACACCGCGGCAAGGACAGTAGCTAGTTCATGTCGATGAAACGTACCCATCTTCTGATTCACTTCCGTCATCAGAATTCGGGACGCACAGAGCAGAGATTTCGCCGTCACCAATCGCAAGAACTCTTCTGAAAATATCCAAAAACATAAGGTGCGACGCATCTCACAACTACCCCAGCCCCTCGCTCAATCGGAGATGTGTATCACAGCCAGTTAATTTAATGTTTTTCGCCCGGGTTCATGTGAAAACTTTAACGATCCAACGACACACGGGGAGTCACTCCGAAAGTTGATGTAGAATGATACTAAGTAATGAAAGCAGATTGGAAATCGTTCCGTGGATCACAGTTTTGGGATGGAAATAAGTTGGCCACAAAACTGGTAGTTCCGGCAAATTATCAATCCAATCAATATCATTTTCAGCAGTGACGCAGAAAAACCCTGCACGCCCAAACTGATGATTGTGATGTACGTCCAAAGTATGCCAGTGTAGGGTCACATAATCTCCCATACTGATAGGCATACAGACTACAAAAAGGCGCCCTAGTAAGAAATGGCGTATATTTAGACTTCTCTCCGTAATCTCGAGCTACATGATGGTCTACAGGCCTTAGCGTCCGCATGTAAGTTCCTTCCAGATAAGGGTGGGGAGGGGGGACTAATTAGAGAAAGTACCGTGTAATAAAAAAATCGCCTTATTCTTGATGTGAGGTGTTGAATTGATAAGCTCCTTACAACTGCCACAGCTGCTAATCACTCTATTCTACGTTCAATTTCTTGTGAGATATTTATAGAACGAGTATTTGCACCAGGGAGTTTATGTATGCACGTTTATTCACTGCCGACCTTCGTATAATCTACAATAAATTAATCAACTTGCCTTTCAGGAAGAGGACGGGGATTCTCATTGCGCATCCTTGTAAGGGCGGCAGCTGCTTCATCCAAAGCGCACGAAACGCTAGACGTGAGCCTCCTAAGAACCTCGGGATCGGCCAGTTGTTTTCCGTCACCAGTCGCCAATTTTCCAATGCCTGCAACGATAAAGTGCGTATGAAATTGAAGGCTATTTGTGCCGCTTGCGTTAAAACACGCCAGCAAAACGAACAAGTACATCACATTTGTCTGACGACATTTGACGCATTAAATCAATGCGACATCCTATACAGAGATTAGGGCTTGAATTTTTGTTTTTGTGAGCCATGAATCTCATTTTCTATAGTTGGAGTTTTAAAAGAATTTTCAAAATCAGAGTTATGTAAAGCCAGTAGGTTCAAGCACGAGCTATTAGTTGACAGCACAGGTTAGAAAATGTGAACCAAACTATCAATATGGGCCTGCAGAGTGAAGCTCTTTGCCCAACAAGAAGAGTATGATTGTCCAGAACCTATGCATTAGTAGATTGTAGATCACCTCAAAAATTTAGGTACTAATCTGATTATACCACTTCGAGGAAGTGATGGCAGAACTGAGCCCTAGCTGAATTATTCTCTGCTAAAATTAATTAATACATCTTAGTTTCGCTACAACAAACATATAGTTGCACGTGCCTTCTATATTCACTCTTGCGATTGAGTATTTCTGAGGATAGGAGCTCAATTATCAATGCAGCCAGTTGTCCCGGACATTTCAAAAAGAGCAGTCACATCTACCTCACAAGATATTATCCCTCGTCACGTCTCATCATTCAAGCGTTCTCTCCTTTCTTTTTTCAATTGCACTATTCGTGTACATATATTTTAATACTATAATTCTCATGTTTAGCTAATTTGGTAAAATTGTCTGCACCGAAATTCGTTTTGCGGTATTCACTAACAAATGACGTGGATCCTTAATCCTTAGGGATGAACTCAACATTAATACTAATCTTAACATTTTAGGGAATGAATGTACGCTCTTTGCTATTCAAAATTGGAACTAAAATAAGTCTTCTAATTATTATACCATATATTATTATTAATAACCAGCCGAAAATAATATTAACGGGGAGTATTTCAAATTTGATTTGGAAAATTAGAGTAATTTTTAAAATCTTGAGCAAGAAAAAATTTCAAGTGAAGACTCTCTTTAAATCTGCCGCTTTTAGCTCCCATCCCCCACCCCAAGTCCAAACAAAAAACGGGATTGAGTAGAATGGTATATGTTTGTGTGTTCAATTGAGAAACAATTGACAAAACCGTCCCAGCACAAACCTGCTATGTAGCCTCCCCACTGACACGAGACGCTAGAATCAAGTTGTAAGAGAAATCGCCCCCAAACTGCGGTAACGGATGTGATTACATTTGTCGTATGCCAGCAGTGCCATTTTCATTCGACAGTAAATTACGAAAGCGGCGCAATATTAAAACAATTTTGAAAAAAAGTATGTCGGGCAGGTTTTTGTTATCAATTTTACTCAACATGTTCTTACAAACTGCAATCCTTCAAACTCTGGGACGCACACTATTCCGTCATTCGATAACTTCACTGTGTTTCCCTCATAACTCCAACAGAGCAAATGTACGTTTTCAACAACAACAACAACAACAACAAAAAAACAATTGGGTAGTAAGCCTACTTTACCTTACCTTACATAGTAAGCCTAAATTACTAAATTAATTGAATTGTATACTCTCCACAAAGTTTATAGTTAACTTTATTCTGACATAGCAATTTACTGCTGTAGATTGTTCTAAGCTCATCAGGAGAGCTGAAATGTTTTGAAGTTGGTTCTGTTCATTATTTAAATGTAATCCAACTGCTTGGGATACGTTCGATTAATTATTCTTTTATTATTCCTATGACGCATGGTATTTCTTTTAGTTGTGCTATTCGCATCATTTATTTAAATGTACTTCGATCATGATACTAGTTATTTTGATGTCCAAAAAGGAGCAAGCTATCTAAAAAATAATTTGTGTTGGCACATTTTCGATGAAAATGAAGCTGCTGCAGCTAAACACTTGGACATCATCGTACCACTTAATAGCTAAACCTATATTTTAACGCATTTGGATGTGATGCATCACTACTTTGATCCAGGTCGCTACCGACTGTTAACAGGAAACTTAGCAAGAAGCGTAAAATATTTCTAGCGCTTCTTCAGCTGACGGAATCGCCACAGATTTCTTGAAGCCAAGCAGCAGATCGGAAGTGAAAGGTTTTGGTTTGGTAGGTTTGAGGATTTCGAGAGAGTAAGGATAGGAGCAAGGATGTCGTTCATTTAAAATAAATAAAAGTTGTTTAACGTTTGAATGAACTGATGATATTTCTAAACGTTTCAAGAATTGAAAATTATTTATTTACGCCTGAATCATTCTCATTCGTGTTAACTAGTAACTAGCAAGAAAATTTGTTGATGAGGGTACTCACAAATTAAAAGATGTTTCTCTGTTTCTAAAACTGGGAGGGTGTTAGAATTGGGTTAATAAACGGGTCAAAACGTATTTTTTAACCATCAATGAGATCGGTTGGAAAATTAGAAGTCAGAACAACCCTTAGTACACACAACAATGGCAATACTGGAACCTTCGAAATGTTATTGTCTGGACAACCCTCAAACGTGCTTCACTACACGCAAGTAGTAGCTTCTCATATCACTTGCCTAGATTTGCAATGTTCTCTAATTAGTCTGAGAATTTGGAAGTTCTGTCAAACCCCCGCCCGATCATATTTCCGAATTGTAACTAGCACCACTAATCCAATGCCGACAGTACACACTGACTGAAGGACTCTTTAAGGAGATCATGTAAGTCGAGGGACCACGATGGCCCTTGTGCAATTCATTCTTTCAGAGGCAAAGCAACGTCACAATAAAGTACGGATGCACTCAACATTGCCTCGCTTCTACTCGCCTGTGCTTCAAAAACAGTGTCAGGATAGAAGTCACGAGGGATAGCACGTACTACCCATTAGGTAAGAATGTACTTGGAGCGCACGTAAGCGTTTATTACACTTGGTGTCACTCCTCTCAATTTGAATAACGAAATAATAGGGTTAATTCTTCCTTCATTTCGCTCAGTTACAAGAGAGACATAGACACTCTGGGCTGAACTGTTGAATTTCAAACGTGCAGCTCACTATATAAATGGCTGTGCGTGGAACAAGAACAATAACTGCGCTAAGAAAAGTTACCGAACTCGATTTGTCATCGAGGAGGCTTGAAAGTCAATTCTTTGCGCCGGTTCACTTCTAATTAGTCACGAAAAGTGTATCTACAAGATGATGATAAATGTGAAGTGCAAAGGGGCTAAAACAACACTCAAGATTGTGATTCAGAGCCCCATAATGAATCCCACACACACCAAACAAACAATCAAATTACCAACCCTCGTGCCACACTGCAAGTAATTCCTAGAGGGCTGAGTTAATCACACCGAAATGTCCGACTTATGAAGGGATTTGGCACTGATCACTACTTTCGAATGCACCTCTTAAATGCATATACGATATATTTAGTTCAGTGTGTTAAGACGTCGCTAGCAATCGGTTTGAAAATGAATTGAGAAGAAAAAATAAATTAGTAACTGTTAAAAAGGGTGACTATCATCACACTAAGCATTTCAAAAGCAGTGGTCAAATTGGCAGCACTGGTTTAGAGGTAGCAGGGGGCTCAAAGGGATCGACACACACACACAGAGTTATATACAACACTTTAAACTGACTCTAAATCTACTCAGTCGAAAATAAACAGCATTAATTTCTCATTAATTTGCACGCCCAGTTACTCCCACTCACTGCATCGGGTCACTATGTCGAGATACATTACAACACAACTTATTACAAAGAAAACTATAGTAAATCGAATTAACTTGAATATAAATAGATTGAACGATAGCTATAGTCTTTGATATTTATGGCATCAAGACAATACGACAGTAAAGGTATGTATCGGAGAAGTATTATTCAAGTTAGTAAGCCAGAACTCTTCAGGAGCAAAAATAAAATAAAATAGAGAACATTTGGGAAAATGAAACGCGGCAATCATTACAGTTAGTGATAAAACAACCGTTTCAAGGGGTAAAACATCTGATATCAACAAAAATTGAGGGTATCTTTGTGAGAAAAAAGTCAACAGCCTTCTGCGGGGAACCTTACCTATGTAAAAGGCTTCTTTAATGTGATCAATAGCTGACCTGGACATAGGATTATCCACTGCTTGACTGCTGACACACTGAAACACTATTGTCAAATTCGTAAGGTCCCCCGAACAATAATATCAAAATTAAATTGTCAACAAAACGAACGAATAATTGGACGCTACTCGTCAGTGTTTGAAAGATTTACGGACACAGTAATAAAATAAAAGCTGGTCTTTAGATAAGACATGAAGGAATTTGATAAAGGTTAAGTGGGAACCTCATCGATGGCTCGTGGAACGGTGCGCCCAACTTACAAGAAACTGGGTATTACACAAACCTTGAAATAAACGAATGGTTTATTGAAGGTGGAGGAGGTAGAGGCAGCGTAACCATCAGTTCCATGAACAACGACAACACAGAAAGTATCCGAATTCAATTAAGTATTGTTAATTGAAGTTCGAATCTTACAGCAGATAGGAAAAAATTTGATCAAAGTAAGAAAAAGTGAATGAATCTAGAATAAGCGATGCAGTGTAAATGAGTTAATGTAACCAAACTAACCTTATGTCCCATATAAATACATGAAAAAGGAAGGAATGTAGTGATTTTTTGGCACGGAGGAGCAGCAAGTTGATGTGAGCTCTCCGTATGGCAAAATCACCGCCTTACTGTATCGTCCCGTACAAGACAAACAACAGACAAGAGTAACAAAAGCTCTTACTGCTGGTACCACAGACGAAACCTCACTGTAAATCACCGCTCATTACTTCACAATAATATTTGACTATGTAGTTCTGCCATATGTCAATGAAGGTCAAATAAACACTTAGCTATGAAGGAATGTAGTGATTTTTTGGCACGGAGGAGCAGCAAGTAGATGTGAGCTCTCCGTATGGCAAAATCACCGCCTTACTGTATCGTCTCGTACAAGACAAACAACAGAAAAGAGTAACAAAAGCTCTTACTGTTGGTACCACCGACGAAATCTCGCTGTAAATCACCGCGTATTACTTCACAATAATGTTTGACCTCGTAGTTCTGCCATATGTCAATGAAGGTCAAATAAACACGTTGACAGGAAGGAATGTAGTGATTTTTTGGCACGGAAGTGCAGCAAGAGGATTTGAGCTCTCCGTATGGCAAAATCACACGCCTTACTGTATCGTCTCGTATAAAACAAACAACAGAGAAGAGTAGCAAAAGCTCTTACTGTTGGTACCACAGACGAAACCTCACTGTAAATCACCGCGCATTACGTCACAATAATATTTGACCTGGTAGTTCTGCCATATGTCAATGAAGGTCAAATAAACACGTTGACAGGAAGGAATGTAGTGATTTTTTGGCACGGAAGAGCAGCAAGAGGATTTTAGCTCTCCGTATGGCATAATGACCGCCTTACTGTATCGTCTCGTTTAAAACAAACGACGGAGAAGAGTAACAAAAGCTCTTACTGTTGGTACCACCGACGAAATCTCGCTGTAAATCACCGCGTATTACTTCACAATAATATTTGACCTCGTAGTTCTCCCATATGTCAATGAAGGTCAAATAAACACGTTGACAGGAAGGAATGTAGTGATTTTTTGGCACGGAAGAGCAGCAAGAGGATTTTAGCTCTCCGTATGGCAAAATCACACGCCTTACTGTATCGTCTCGTATAAGACAAACAACAGAAAAGAGTAACAAAAGCTCTTACTGTTGGTACCACAGACGAAACCTCACTCTAAATCACCGCGCATTACTTCACAATAATATTTGACCTGGTAGTTCTGCCATATGTCAATGAAGGGCAATAAACACGTTGACCGGAAGGAATGTAGTGATTTATTGGCACGGAAGAGCAGCAAGAGGATTTTAGCTCTCCGTATGGCAAAATCACCGCCTTACTGTATCGTCTCGTATAAGACAAACAACAGAGAAGAGTAACAAAAGCTCTTACTGTTGGTACCACAGACGAAATCTCGCTGTAAATCACCGCGTATTACTTCACAATAATATTTGACCTCGTAGTTCTGCCATTATGTCAATGAAGGTCAAATAAACACGTTGCTATGAAGGAATGTAGTGATTTTTTGGCACGGAGGAGCAGCAAGTAGATGTGAGCTCTCCGTATGGCAAAATCACACGCCTTACTGTATCGTCTCGTATAAGACAAACAACAGAAAAGAGTAACAAAAGCTCTTACTGTTGGTACCACAGACGAAATCTCACTCTAAATCACCGCGTATTACTTCACAATAATATTTGACCTCGTAGTTCTCCCATATGTCAATGAAGGTCAAATAAACACGTTGACAGGAAGGAATGTAGTGATTTTTTGGCACGGAAGAGCAGCAAGAGGATTTTAGCTCTCCGTATGGCAAAATGACCGCCTTACTGTATCGTCTCGTTTAAAACAAACGACGGAGAAGAGTAGCGAAAGCTCTTACTGTTGGTACCACCGACGAAATCTCGCTGTAAATCACCGCGTATTACTTCACAATAATATTTGACCTCGTAGTTCTGCCATGTCAATGAAGGTCAAATAAACACTTAGCTATGAAGGAATGTAGTGATTTTTTGGCACGGAGGAGCAGCAAGTAGATGTGAGCTCTCCGTATGGCAAAATCACACACCTTACTGTATCGTCTCGTATAAGACAAACAACAGAGAAGAGTAACAAAAGCTCTTACTGTTGGTACCACAGACGAAACCTCACTCTAAATCACCGCGCATTACTTCACAATAATATTTGACCTGGTAGTTCTGCCATATGTCAATGAAGGGCAATAAACACGTTGACCGGAAGGAATGTAGTGATTTATTGGCACGGAAGAGCAGCAAGAGGATTTTAGCTCTCCGTATGGCAAAATCACCGCCTTACTGTATCGTCTCGTTTAAAACAAACAACAGACAAGAGTAGCAAAAGCTCTTACTGTTGGTACCACCGACGAAATCTCGCTGTAAATCACCGCGTATTACTTCACAATAATATTTGACCTCGTAGTTCTCCCATATGTCAATGAAGGTCAAATAAACACGTTGACAGGAAGGAATGTAGTGATTTTTTGGCACGGAAGAGCAGCAAGAGGATTTTAGCTCTCCGTATGGCAAAATGACCGCCTTACTGTATCGTCTCGTTTAAAACAAACGACGGAGAAGAGTAGCGAAAGCTCTTACTGTTGGTACCACCGACGAAATCTCGCTGTAAATCACCGCGTATTACTTCACAATAATATTTGACGTCGTAGTTCTGCCATTATGTCAATGAAGGTCAAATAAACACTTAGCTATGAAGGAATGTAGTGATTTTTTGGCACGGAGGAGCAGCAAGTAGATGTGAGCTCTCCGTATGGCAAAATCACACACCTTACTGTATCGTCTCGTATAAGACAAACAACAGAGAAGAGTAACAAAAGCTCTTACTGTTGGTACCACAGACGAAACCTCACTCTAAATCACCGCGCATTACTTCACAATAATATTTGACCTGGTAGTTCTGCCATATGTCAATGAAGGGCAATAAACACGTTGACCGGAAGGAATGTAGTGATTTATTGGCACGGAAGAGCAGCAAGAGGATTTTAGCTCTCCG
Organism: Pachypeltis micranthus; assembly: GCA_020466155.1. Lineage (NCBI taxonomy): Eukaryota > Metazoa > Arthropoda > Insecta > Hemiptera > Miridae > Pachypeltis > Pachypeltis micranthus. Next base: position 63,760,073 of record CM035770.1, on the reverse strand, counting down.
TATGGCAAAATCACCGCCTTACTGTATCGTCTCGTATAAGACAAACAACAGAGAAGAGTAACAAAAGCTCTTACTGTTGGTACCACAGACGAAATCTCGCTGTAAATCACCGCGTATTACTTCACAATAATATTTGACCTCGTAGTTCTGCCATTATGTCAATGAAGGTCAAATAAACACGTTGCTATGAAGGAATGTAGTGATTTTTTGGCACGGAGGAGCAGCAAGTAGATGTGAGCTCTCCGTATGGCAAAATCACACGCCTTACTGTATCGTCTCGTATAAGACAAACAACAGAGAAGAGTAACAAAAGCTCTTACTGTTGGTACCACAGACGAAACCTCACTCTAAATCACCGCGCATTACTTCACAATAATATTTGACCTGGTAGTTCTGCCATATGTCAATGAAGGGCAATAAACACGTTGACCGGAAGGAATGTAGTGATTTATTGGCACGGAAGAGCAGCAAGAGGATTTTAGCTCTCCGTATGGCAAAATCACCGCCTTACTGTATCGTCTCGTATAAGACAAACAACAGAGAAGAGTAACAAAAGCTCTTACTGTTGGTACCACAGACGAAATCTCGCTGTAAATCACCGCGTATTACTTCACAATAATATTTGACCTCGTAGTTCTGCCATTATGTCAATGAAGGTCAAATAAACACGTTGCTATGAAGGAATGTAGTGATTTTTTGGCACGGAGGAGCAGCAAGTAGATGTGAGCTCTCCGTATGGCAAAATCACACGCCTTACTGTATCGTCTCGTATAAGACAAACAACAGAAAAGAGTAACAAAAGCTCTTACTGTTGGTACCACAGACGAAATCTCACTCTAAATCACCGCGCATTACTTCACAATAATATTTCTATGTAAAAATCTGGATTGCTGCTGGATGTAAAATATCGTCAACCAACAGGAAAACTTGATGAATGAGCGTTTTGATAGTAAACAGAAAACCTAGTTCCTTTTATAATATTTAGGGGAAGGAGTACGAAATTTAGAACAAAGCAGCTGTTTCCTAGTTCTGTGGAATTTGCTCTACGTCAGGAGATCAACCCATCTCGGGGCCGACTTTATCGAAGAACTTTAAGGAATTTAAGCCCGGCAGAAGATGTTTCCAAACTCCTATCACCTTATCCCCGATCAAACTGAGGAGGAAAATCGTGGTGAATAAACGGACAAGAACTGACAGGACTGCATGCTTCTTGAATCTTCTTACAACCGCTTTTTCCGCGTCCTAATACGTTTCTCATTAAATTCGTGTTAACTAGTTCTTGTTATATTGGCAATTTAGAAGACACAGGCAGTTAGCGAAAAACTCAATCATTTTATGAACATTATTAAGCTTTCTCAATGCATGTTGTTTAGCTCGTGCTAGTTGAGCACGATTTGTAAGTGAAATATTGCTAAATAATCAAAACAAGCCCAATTTTTTGATAATTTACTGTGCTGCCCTTAGTCATTTTTGACGAATGAACATATTACCTCAAAATAACGTAAAAATATTTGGCGTTTTGATCATTATGGCCCAGGCTTGTTAGTTTTTTGTTGATTTTGATACAACGAATGTCGTTAAGTGTGATGTTAATTGGTAGGCTGCATATGAAATTTGAGCTGATTTAGTTAGGGCGTAAACTATCAAAATTCGCATCATTTCATGGGGCTGAGGAATGTAACACACTAGTTATCTCACAACTGCAGGTGTTGCCATACTGAGAGGCTACCAGAAGTTAGGTCATCAAAGCTGCTACCTCAGAAGCAATGTAGATACGTGTAGCGTAAATAGTGGGCCTACCTTTTTCCTTTTCTATCATACAGTTGTGTTTGAAACGATATTTCGGTTTGATGGCTTCTACCTGAATAAGCCAATAAAGTAGCCGCAGGCAAGCGCCACGATAGAATCTCTGCTAAATTGTTTTGTGGTGCAACGATAATTGGGAACTATCATGTTTTTAACTAGTGTTCACTTTATTTAACAAAAGTATTTTGTGAAACTTACGCCAACTTTATGAAAAAGTAAATGACGTTCAACATAAACAGCAACAATCCACTTACTATTATACTATTTAGGCCTTTCACTGGATACTTAATGACAAAATGACACACAGCGAATGTGACAGTGTACGTTAGAAGTAACGACAGATAACAACATGAACGATTTAGCAAGGAAGGCGCTAGGAATTTAGATTACGTATCCGTCCAAGGCAGTGAATTTCCAAGTAGTCAACGCAGAAGAATTTTTAAGAAATCATCAACGTTATTCTTCGATTGATAATGTTCAACTTTCCTCCAAAGATAGAGACCGTATCACATTATTTAAACCCTTGCCGACTACGGCCACCAAAATTCACGTGGGTCAGAACCTGATTCTGAAATACCAGTCGCCACACGAACGAGTCGCCTTAACACGGCTTCGTATTTTAATAGGATGATAAATAAATAAATTACCAGCAGCTTCTAGGAGAGCCTCGAGCCGGGCCTGGGTTTCAGGGTCTACCGAGCTGTCTGCATCTTCCTGTGCTAGGAGAAACTTGGAAGATTGCAGTCTAGTTTCCGTATCATCTAAGTCGGCGACCTGATCGATGACGAAAGACTCGACCTAAACAAAAGAAAAAAAAGGATGAACACGACTGATTACATTCAACGTTAATGAAATTTAGGTCTGCTAGCCCTTAAAAACTATATGCATCAGGTGCAACGTATCACACAACATTCCTCAGCAATTTCCACGGCTAAGGATACTAACCCAATCTATTTTTCGTTCAGTTCATTCGAAATAGGTAAAACATAACTTCACGTTGACGTAAGAATGTGGTAGCACTAAAAGTAAGTTATAGAATTTATTGATCTCAGCCCACAGGAAATTCATACAAAACAATTTCTTTTCGAGATCCCAACTGTTTAGGAATCATTGGGCAAAGGCTGTGAAAAATGGTAGTATGTGAAATTTAATTTGCAGTCCGGAATTTCTGGGGTTGTTTTTTCGGGAGTTAGTTTTGGGCAGAATTTCCTCATACCCTTTATTTTGGCGTCACATGGCGACCTACAGGTTAAATATAACATTTGAGCCAAGTTGGTAGTTTTACCTAATGATGTTTATCGGAGTCAGTAGCCCGTGAAGATCTAAAGTAAATACCCGGTGCGACGCATCACACAACTTTCCTTATAACTAATTTCCTGACTAATCAAATGTGCTCTACATTCTGTTTACAACAACGTTCTACATGACAGCGGGCGGCCCTTTTAATTCTGGAATTTATTGCGCTGCGGCTATTTGTGCCACGGCCACTATTGAGCAATCAGTTCACAGGAGATTTAAGAGACTGTTCACGAGATGTTTTTTTTGGTTTTGGGGAAGGTTCGTGTTCACCGTTTTGAAATATTCGGTTCAAACTGTGAAAAAAGGTAGTAGGTGTAACGGTGGGGGTTGAAATTCTGAAATTTCTGGAATAGCTCCTATATATCTTATAGGTACGTGATTGGACCAGCACGCCAATTTCGCTGAAGATTCTGGTAACATTTGAAAGGAGTTTATAAGGAAACGACAGCGCTAAAATCATGAGAATGTTATTGTTGTGGTAGTGTTCAGTCATGTGGAGCTGTCCGAAAAAAAAAAGTAACTAAAATTGTTAGAACCCTTTTTGGAGGGAAGAAATATACTTAGTGTTTTGATCACTGAGAACAATTTTTCTCCTACCCTGATTTTCGGACTTCGGTGACACATCCCAGGTTATCTGTGACACTGGCTAACGTACCGGGTGGACTCGACAGAACCACCTTCCTGTCACTGATTACTCGACTCTGCTATCTCGTCACCTGCGTGGTAGCAGGAATCAAGGATAATTCGGAAAACCGGAAGTACTCAAGCTAGAGACGATGAAGGTCCCAGCTATGGTGGGGCCAATCCTCTGGTCCTCTACTACACTGAGTACTGGTCACTCCCACGGTCATTCCAAAAGACCTCTAACAACAAAACGAAAGTTTGAACCGTTCTTGAGATTGTTTATATCCCACACAACTTTTAAATGCCAAAAAAGTTAAGTAATGTAGTTGAGGGAAAGCACGTTCGCTGAATCAAAAGCGTAAGAGCCACTGTCGAGAACCCCCGTCATTTTTAGCATATTTCACATTCCGTCGCGTAGGTGGCTTATTGGACTACCTCACGATTTTGTCCGTCTGCTCGTCCCAATTGTACCGATTTAGAGGATTTAGGTTCGATCTGCTCTCTTCATTTTGGCACGGACGACAAAACATTCATTCATTGTTGGAAACTATCCACTACATATACCTCCTGCTATCGCTATTGATCGCTCGTAAAATACCAAAGTTAAGGTGATTAGTTGGAACCGTCCTTACTCACTTGAAAATTTGAAGAAAGCGTCCGCTGATTACATTCAATTGAATACCTTGTAGGACTCAGGTAAGTAATAAATACATGATACGTAGTATTTGAAGATATGATAGAGTAGAATGTATTCGTTGTTTAGATTTCTATGGGCATTTTTTACTTTCCTTGGCTCTACGAAGTAGAAAGGAAAGTTATGTAATCGGCTGAAATTTTTTTTTTGAGTTTTCTTCAGATCTTTACGTTTCAGACCCTCCTGAGTCCGAAAAACACTATTTGGAAAAATGGTCTTTGTGTCACTAAAGTGTGTCTGTGAACGATTTTTAGAGAAAACCACCGTATCAAATCAGCTCAAACTTCATATCTCGCCCGCTGGTCACAATGGGACGCCAAAATAAGGGTATGAGCAAAATCCACCGAAAGTTAACTATAGTTATCATAGTGATCAAAACACCAAATATTTGTATTCTCAAAAACGGCTCTAACGATTTTGATTAAACTTTTTACGTTGATAGCTCTCAATAAGGCAACTATACCATAAAATTCCCATTTGTGGGAAAATGACGAGAGCGGCACAATAAATTACCAAAACTTTCGACGAAATCGAATTTAGCGCGGTTTTTAAAGAAAACGACTGAGCCAAATCACCTCAAATTTGATCTCCAGCCTACAGGTTACCATGGAACGCAAAAATAAGGGTATGAGCATAATCCACCGAAAGTTAACTATAGTTATCATAGTGATCAAAACACCAATTTTTTTTTCTCAAAAACGGCTCTAACGATTTTGATTACATTTTTTATATTGATAGCTCTCAATAAGGCAATGATACCATAAAATTCCCATTCGTAGGAAAATGACGAGAGCAGCACAATAAATCATCAAAATTTTCGACGAAAAGCGTTTTTACCGCAATTTTTCCCTTATAAACTCCGCTGGAATTCTTGTGGAATGTAAAAAAAAAAAAATGGTATTGTAGTCCAATTCAATACCTAAAGGGTGAGTGTTTAAGAACGCTCATAACATACATGGGGGTCACTCCAGAAATTCCTGAATTTCAACTACGCCCGTTTCGCTTACTACCAGTTCTAACAGTTATTACCCAATAACTCCACAAAACTGATTACTATTCTTCTTCAAAAAAATTCGTGTTTACAGCCTCAATAATTTTCTGTGTACCAATTGCTCAATAACGGTCCTGAAATGAGTACGAGCAGCACAATAAATTCTGGCACTGTAAGCGCTACCGCTTCCTGCTGCCGTAAAGCGTTCTTTGATCAAGTTCGAATTAACTGAGTGATAAATGAATTGATTAAATAGAATTAGCCATGTACAAAGTGAATTGACGTAGAGCTAAGGAAAGTTGTGTGTTGCAACGCACCAGATATTTTCGACTGTATTAGAGAGAATGCCAAATCCGTCAGTTTCTCGAAGTTCAATGTAAACCGGCTCACTGCGATTGGATTTACTAATCTCGATATAATCCTAGAGATTTCTTGTAATGACGTGTCGTAAACTCAATCACTATTAATTAATAATCAGAGCGAACCAATAGACAAAGAAAGAAGGGTTCAACTGTACATAAATATGAGGGTTAATGGACGTGGGACACATGTGAACTACGTTACCACGAATTGAAGGTCATGACGGAAGATGACATTAGTAGCTAAAAATAGGGACAGCTGCAATTAGGCGATGAGTGAAAGTAGAACCAATGGAATTGGGATGCGTTTTATACGACAGTGATCTGAATACACCAACTCAAGATCGAGACTGCTACATTGCATGCGTGTAACTTCCGCGTTAGAGCAGCTCAGCCAAGAAAATCTCTACTCTACCAACAATACCACAGTGCGAGTGATTAGGAACGTTCTGGTTAGTGTCCTCTTACAGGAACAAAAAGTCTACCAAGTTGACTGCCAATTATGTTATAAAGAACTGTGGATGATATCACGTGTAAACGTATTCCTCTCATCAAAACACTTATCCGCAAGAGTACACTCTGCCATAGACTATAAGACACCTTCTAGAACCTAGTGCACGTTCCCCCAGTCAAAAAACTCTGTGGAAATAATGACGAAATTATCAGTGGTGCCAAAATTTCACATTGACGCGTACCCAAACACTGCACTAGTACAAACAAGGTGGGTGTCACAGCAATTATCCAGCATCCACTGTAGAATATGCACAGTCCCTTCAAACGTCAACGCATAAAGCTAATCGTTAAAAGAAATTTGGAATAAAAAAATAAAGATTGGTGGCATACCGGGGCCCCCATATGTTGGCGGATTTTGCAGGCCTTGCTTGAGTGCTCCCAGGCAAATCCCCGAGGAGTTTGAGGCTTCCCTGCTCTCTTGAGAGTGGGGCCACCATAATTCGCTTGACGTTTTTAACGAGACAACTGTCGTTTTCTCCTTCAGCTACAATTTATTATTTCATCTCCTAAATATAACAAAGCTTCTACAGCAGTACAACCACTAATTCTCAACTTCAATGTACGCAACTGTTTATGGTTGAGGTGGGATTACTGTATAGTTCAGCCTTTTGGCTAGACCAGAAACTACTGACTACCTGTGTCCGGGTTGCAGGTGTCATTGGGCATGTCTTAAATGCTTTGCTAATGATACAATGACAGCATTGTCTAAGGCCAAGAAAGAAAGAATAAGACATGGGTGCCCCGACAAATCAGGCTAACAGGCTTCAGCTTGCTTTTGGTGTAGAGACTTTTCTGTTAACACTATCGATGATGTGCATCAGTAGTTGAAAATTGTAACAGACTCAACCATTTCTGAACTACTGAATTGATTAATTTTTAGACCACTCTACAAAAACGACAGATGTGCTTTACATATTTCGATAAAATTCAACACATTTAGAATGCCTTTTAACTGTGCTTGCCCATCCACGTTTCGTAAACTATCCCATAACTCTCCAGTCTTCAACACACATTAATTTTGGACTATGCGAGCGCATCTGTGTATTTTGGATACTTCTAGCAGAAATGCTAGCAAGAGCCCCTAACAATATTATTTCAAACAGCTACATTTCATTGCAACTGGCCAACCAGTTTCAAACGAATTCAGAGAGCTAATATGCACATTTTTTCTGGCCTGCGCTTATTATCAAGATCCTCCCGTGAAATTCCTCAATAATCTTATAAGAACCTCAATCCTAAACGAGATTTCTCAATGAATTTTCGTGCATCCACCCATCATGCTTTTGGGCGAGGTTAGGCTCCTCTGAAACAACTTCGGATATAAGACGACGATTTCGGTAAAGTTTACTGCGAAAATTGCTTTGAGTCATGCACGTCAGCAGCGTTGGCATTCTACTCGCTAAACTCTGGAACTTGCTGATTTTTTATTTCTATGGACTGCTGATGGGGGAGGGGGTGTTTTTTTGTGACTCAACAACACAACCATTAGACGAGTATTGATAAGAGTGGGAGATGACAGCGCTGGTTTATGATTGGTCGCCAATAAGTTACTACTCAATTTGCACGTCACTGGACGTCGGAAGCGAGGAATCAAAAGATAAAAATCAAAGCAACTATTTCCGCTGTCCTACTACTTTAGCATGAAAAGGAATGTGCCTCTCGACGGCAAAACGGAACACAATAAATTGTACATTTTCTTCCTTCAGAGGTTATGAAAAACAAAACGCAACCCATTAGGGCCGGGCGCAGCGTGACAGTGTCTCTGGGAAGGTGCTAATAAAGAAAGCCGGATGGGGCGGCCTGAAGCGTCGACCCGTCGGATTAGAGCGGCCGATGAATGAACGAATCAACGTTTAAGACTTCGTTTCTTTTCAAAAGGGGTATTACTGTAAGTTTTCAACGAGCACAGTCTCCGATTATTCTTTTCAAGGCGGCGCAAAGGAGATTTATAGGGCAAAAGAGATGACACAGAATCGTCGAGTCGATTAAAGAGCGCTCGTGGAGACCAACGAAGTTTGCTTTTCAAGTTTCATTCTCGACCTACCAGGAATTTTAGAAAGCTTGACTCCCCCTCATGTAACATTTTCCTCGAGCTACCTTCAATAAGTGAACGTAACAATCTCCCGACATGAACTTCTAAGTTACTCTAGTCTGAATTACGTTATATGCAAAACTTTATATTCCAGTACATTTGCTATAACTTCCAAGTGTTCCTCAACCCACCCCATCACTAATTAGGGAGTTTTCATGACGAACCGCAAAATCAGCCCCAGAACTTGCGAAGTTGGCCATTTCGTTTAATATAAAATCGGAAAAATTCCAGTAAGAATGTGAGTAGAGCTCCAACAAATAACATTGGGACGATAGTACACAAAATACCAATCACTTTCCCCTTAAGTTCGACGTTAGATGACACGATATTTGGGAATGCACATAACTTACTTCAGGAGTGTTCGTGTTTACTGTTCTACAATTGAAAGGATAAGACGGCGAAGCAAGTTGCGCAAAGAGACTATGATAATATGAGTTTTATGGACGTCTACGTATTTGATAACTTTAATCAAACTTTCTCCGAGTGGATAGCTTATTGAGCAATTACCACGAGCCCCTGGCGTTCACGACATATTCTTAGTTTCCCAGGGAGAAACTACAAATATTGGTTTGCATCGACCTATTTGACAATTATTTATATGATCGGCTCGTAGACGACAGAACTAAATCCCAGCCCAAATGTGACATAGTTTGCACATCAACGTGGAATGAAATTAACTACAGCGTCCAAAATACCAAATTAATTTCTCATTTAAAAAAAGCTGCAAATATTTTGATTAAATGGGGCCTGTGAGCAGCCCCAGGTAATGCAAAATTATTATCCGTGGGAAAATGACAAAAGCAGTACAGTAAATTATTGACAATTAGTTTTTAGTCGTTTTATCCTTATAAATCCGGCTTCAACGAAGTACACAAAATAGGGGCTTAGGCAAAGTTGGTGTCAAACCAGTGATCAGAACACCAAAAATTGGTTTTTTTCTTTTTTCAAAAATGGCACATTATCACGAGTCGATTCAAGGCAGACTCTTCCTAATAAATCCCATGAATTCTCCCAAAGTACTGGTCATCCCACAAGCCGACCTATGAACACGATGGAGGTTTAATAATATCTATCAAATCGAGTACTTGAGAACAACCCGCGAAATTCTTGAATACACTAGATCCACTATTCCCTGAATGACTTTTCTAAGCGTTTTCTTAAGCGTTCGATTAGTAAGGGTAACCCTATAAATTCCCCAATCTCTATAAATTCTTCTACTTCGTAGAGCAAGGAAAGTAAAAAATTCAATCAGCTGCTAGTGATGAAAATTATTGAATGCACGTGGGGCAGAGGAATGTTGCGTAGCACCAAGTGTTTTGTAATAATAAAACGAATATTTATTCATTAATAATGTATTATTCTGCGCTCATAATTTTTTTGGTAATAAATTATAAATCCTCCTCTTTATAAATTTGTTTTCATCTTTCCTCCCAAAAAAAGGAAAAAAAAATAGCTGTAGCAATTCTTGAGAAAAAAAGTTTGTGCGTTTTGAAATTTATGATAAATAAAGTTAGTTCCGGGTCGATGTCGCTCAAAACCTTCCTTTCCAGCGAAAATTCGCAAGATATATTACAAGCTTAAGCTGATTTGGCAGAGCAGATCACAAAAACTCGTTTTTCAGGCGAAGCAACATCCCTTCACTTAATACGCAGCTCAGGAAATTAAAAAACTATGAAATATATCCTCCCACTAGAACACAACAGTTTTTGTATGAATTTTCGAATCAAAATTAGCCGAGAGGTTTAGGTGCGACATGTGAACCTTATTTCTTCATGTTTTGGGTCGATTTCGTCCGAAATATCCAATGAATCTTTGGATCTCTGGCGAATGTTTTTTAATAGCATTTATTTGAAGAGAAAAACGTCAAACATCTTAATGATCTTTATTCGTATAATAATCAAATAACTGATTCATTATCTTGTCACACATTACTATTAATAAACAGAAATATTGATCAAATAAAATGAGATTGTGGCAAGAATGTTTGAGACTAGAATGAATGAATGCTACCTCAAGGTTCTAAACGAATTATTTGCTAATGAACTATTTTGCAGTAAGTCATTATTTGTTACATAACAAGTTAGAGCTGATTTGGCATGGCAGCTGGTGTTTTTCAACTCGAGAAACGCCGAAATGTGAAGATTCGAAGATAATTAGAATCGTTTTTCAGACGACGCAGCATGCCTTCCTTCAATGCTAGGGCTAAGGAAATTGAAAAACAATGAAACCGATCACGTGAAATCAAAATTGGACTGCTCCCTAGTGCCCAATTTCATTGGTTGAGGAACTTAAACGGGGATTTAGGCGCCTTTCTTTCTTAAAAATGGCTGTGGCAAGATACAAACTAATCAATACCTACAGTTAGTTCTGGATGGTTTGCTCTGTCACATCTACGCGTGTATTCGGCAAGTTACGCGATGAGTAGCAGCGCCCGATATTTTGAGTCGTTTGCCTAACTTTAAGCCGAATTGAGGTCGAAGAATCTCCATCTCCGCAATGAACTTGAAATGGGAGGAGCGCGAAAAGGTCCTGTCAGTATGAGCGAGCGAACGAACGATTTATACCCTTGAGCCCAACTCTTTGTTTCATTCCATCTGCTCACGCGTTATTCATCAATTGGTTTCCCTTGCCGCAACGAGCACAATAATTCCGTGAGATGACCTTGATGAATCTCTATCACGCAATACGCAGTGCGCGTATACGACAAAAAACGAAAATAAACAGAGAAACGCCCTTTCCTAACGTGTTCGAAATTGTAACGCGTTTACAAGTACGACAAACAATAACAGCATCGTTAACATTTGTACGAGAAAGTTAATTGTCGAAAGGAACCGTCAGAAAAAAGTATTCCATCGCCGACTTAGAGTTCTATTAAAACAATTTTATCCTTTATCTTCAAGTTCAGCGGAATTTGAGGATTCTGGGACGGGACTGCTGGGCTGGAGGAATTTGAAGGCAAGTTGAGATGACTAATCTGCTAGTTGTGAGTGACTACAATCTTGAGATCCTTTGTCTCTAAAATGGCACCTGATGCCAGCGAACTGATCTGCGCCCCTCTGGATTACTACTACTACCAATAATAATAATAATAATAATAATAATAATAATAATAATAATAATAATATAAGCCATTTCTTGTATAAAGGCGTTCCTGCCCAGCCATACAGCCATAATTCATGGTACCGCATGGCGCGAGATTGGTTTAGCTGGGGAATAAATTAAAAATTGGTGAAGTTGTCGGAAAGGGGGGGGGGCTTAATATGAAGCATATTGAATTATGGACACAGAACCTGGTTCTAAGTTATCTTCCCAGGAGCATGCCCATGCTACCAGGCGCGACCACGGGTTGTGGATAGTGGAACGGCCACGGCATTGTCCCCAGGGGCATGTCTGCGGCCAGCTGTGAATAAGGACAGCATGCTGACTGAATAAGCAGCCGCGAACAACGGGCAAAACCCAAGAGATCGCAGAAGAGATCCTGAACAAAGGGCTCAAGGGCAAGCGGATCTACATTTTCTCAGACAGCCAGGCCGCCTTAAAGGCCATCGCAGCCTATAGTTTTAGGTCTAAGCTGGCATGGGAATGCCTCCATGCGCTCAAGCAGCTTGGCGCCCGTAACAGGCTCTCCCTCATTTGGGTGCCGGCCACCCGACCGCCTCGCGAAAAGGGGTACAGAATCCCTACCCATCGGGCCTTAACCACACGTGGGTCTGACGAAAAGTCACCTGAATCGTCTGGTTGCTCGATGGGAGATACAGGAAAATGGCGCCCATTGGCATCGCCAGCCACGACTAAGACAGGCGAAAAGGCTTGTCACGCCTTCCTGGCAAAGGGCGAAGGTGATGCTGACACTCTCTAGACAAGATCTGAGAGCACTGATAAGCTTCCTCACCGGGCACTGCCCACTCAGGTACCACCTCAACAAGATGGGCATCTCAGAGGCGGTGGAATGCAGACTCTGCGGTGAGGAGGACGAGACAGTAGAGCATATCCTATGTGAATGCCCTGCCTTGGCAGCAAAACGCTTTGAATACTTCGGTCAGGAGACCACTGAACTCCAAACCGTAGCAGACTCTGCAGTGAAGGACATACTCGGCTTCTTAAGGGGGGCAGGTATGTACGACGCCTTCTACTGAGAAAGAGCCAGCGTCGCAATAGGCCCATATGCGGCCGCAGTGACAAAGGGACTTGTCCCACTCGCCCTCGGGTAAAAAAAAAAGGGGGGGGGACTACAACTTTTGAGGCCAAGATACTTCAAACCTTCCTTATCTAATCGATTCACGAATTGTAATAAGACGACCGAAAAAGATAAATATCGTGCTTAATTGAAGATATTGTGACAGATTTCATACGATCTCATTGGATTCTGACTGGTCGAATTTCTTCATTCAAAGTTAAGCATCTAAATTAAATGAACTGGAAAACTTCCAAACTACCAAATGTAGAAAGATGGGGTTGTGTTTAAATCAACAACTACTGTTACTAAAGGGATGGCTTCGAGTGCCTTCAATTTCCCAGCCAATTGTGATTCTTTTCCCTAACTCTGATTGGTGTACCCTTTCATGTCAGAGCCAGAGCGAAGAAGAAGACTGCACAGCATCGGCCAAAGCCTGAGGGAACAATGTCCTATATCTTGCCCCTGACAGGCTGATTGCCCATCACCCCAGGATAATAAGGATCCGGCTTCGGCTCCTAGAATGGGTTCTGGAATCTTCCAGTTCCCTCCATTCCTTATTTCGTACATCGTCGCAGTCCTCAAGTCCAGTTCTAAACAAAATTGGGCATTTGCACAGGAAATGTTAAACTGCTTCTCTCTCGCTGCAGGAGCATTGCGCTTCCATGAATAGGGTTGATCCTATGTAGAGTTTTCCTAACCCCATAATGGCCAGTTAAAAGGATAGCATGCCTGTCAACTGTCCTAGTTTAGTTTTGTTGCAGTTTAAAGACCATTCCGTATTTAGTTTGTTATATCCTGTGGTTCGAGTGATCTTAGAGAACTGAAGGACTGACTTGTTGTCGATGTCGTTCCTGGCTCTGTCCCGGATGTTTTTACTGACATCCTTCTTGACACACGTCATAGTGGCAGGTGTGTGTGGTTGTGGCCTGCGAAATTGTGCAGCCGATCCATCTTTTGCCAGCTTGCCCACTCTCTCATTCCCGCTATAGCCTGTTAGCAGAATAGTCTATTTCACTGTCATGGTGTTGCCTCTCCAGGTGAGCTCCTCTGTTTATAGAATTCTCAACTAGATTCCTAACTATTGGATTGGCCAGTGTTTTTATTGACGATTGGTTGTCCGTGAATATGGTGACATGTTACTAGTGTTGAGAAATCTCCAGTACGTTATTATTACTACAGATGTTATTGAAGATACAACGGTGATGAGTATGGCAGAAATTGACAAAGAGCTGGAGGAAATTAAAATGGCGCACAGCAGCGTGATAGACGTAAGGGTGCAATACGATATGTACCTCCAAAGTACGACACCCCAAGTAAGTGATGCAATATTTAGTAATGTAGGACCATCGAAGAATATGAGGAATTTACAACTTCCAAAAATTGAGCTTAGGAAATTCGATGGAGACATTAAGAATTGGTTGGCATTTTGGTCTCAATTTTCGAAGTTGGATGAAGTTGTTTGTCTACTGTTGATAAATTTGCTTATTTGCGAGATGCAATGGTTCCAGGTTCTCCAGCAGCTGATTTAGTGAACAGTTACGTACTTTCGGAGCAAAGTTACCCCAAAGTGGTGCAACATCTGAAAGCAAGATTTGCTAGAGATGGCTTACTTATTGAAACTTACATGCGTGAGCTATAGTCACTAGTAATGCAAAATCAGAATGGACGAAGTATAGGTATAAGACCTCTTTTTGACAAACTAGAAACACAACTAAGGGCTTTAGAATCGCTAGAACGAGGAGAGAAATAAAATGATAGAATATTGGCATACAAGAGTTGTGTTTGGAGTCACATCAAGTCCTTTCATTCTCAACACAACCATTGAGCACCATATTAAAAATGGTCCTGATGAATTCAAGGAAGTAGCTAAAAAACTTCAAGGGACTTTTTATATGGATAATGTTGTGACAAGTGTGGATACCAAGGATGAACTCAAAACATCTGTAGTAATAATAACGTACTGGAGATTTCTCAACAACTAGCATGTTCTTTCATAAGTTTATTGATACAACCATTTATTGCCAGCAGTTTGCTCTGGAAGACTGTTGTGTGTGCTCGTAGTGGGGTCGATTCTTCCCATTCCAGCATATTATGTCAGAATCATCTACTACTGTTTCTCCGTGTCTCCTTTGAACATATTGTTTGACTTCTGTACATAAGAAGTGGTCTCCAGTAGGTTCAGTTTGTTAGTGGTGCTGATGATGCATATTTGCCAATGCTAGTATACCCTTAACAAAACTGTAGAAAAGATCATTTCTCTAAGTTTTATCTTTCGATAATGGCTTCCTACGATTTCTCCCGTCCAGACTTCCTGAAATCCTGGTGGGGACCAGAAAACACGAACAATTACGCTGCATCTGCCGACGAGCACACGCGAGCTGTCAATCCTCAGTTTACTTTTATATTCCGGTAAAACGTTGAAAATGAATAAAATGAAACCCACATAAAATCAACCTCGAACAGTAAACAGGACGTGCATCTAGTTATAGTATCCATGTGTAGCTCAGACAACATCACGCGATTTTGATGATGGGAGGATGGAGAGATTGAAACGTGCAGAAAATATAGAAACACATCATTTAAATAATCGGACTGCCGAGTTTTCCAGACGGGAAAGCAAATTTAATGACAATAACCCTGGCGTGTGTTAACGCATTTTGCTGTCCTCTCGAGTGACACAAAGGACATAAGAGCTTTGAGAAACATAAAACGGTAGTAGTAAAAAACATTTTCTGGGGGGGCCACTGAGTGGGTGAGCTGGTGTACGAATCGCTACGGTAAGTCCGAAATAGTTTTAAATACTATTGAGTGAACCAATTAACGACCTATTTTCCAAACAGCAATGTTCAATTTCGTACTCTGACCTGAACATAACGAAACAGAAGTTATTTCGATTTATACAAACTGAAGATTGTTCCAAATAAGAGCCACGAATTCCTCAACGACTGTAAAAACAAAATCGAAGTCTACAATCTGGAAAAATGGGCAGGGCACTGTCGCAGGTTAGATCTGACTGAGACTGAGAGAAAACATGTGGAATTTCTTCTTTTCGGCAGTGAAGGTTGTAAATTATATGTACGGGGGATTTTCGAAGTGCTCAAAAATAGTTGTGCGTGAATGAGCCACATCTGGATAAGCTCCGATTAGTTTATTTATAGCTGTGAAAATAGTTTCTATTTCATTTGGTTCGACGATACAAAAAAAAATCGAAGAGATGAAATAAGTTGTGACCTTTTAAAGTGAAATGAATGTCCCAATCACCACTCGAAGCAGCGACCAGGCATGTACACACGTAAAAGTACTCCTTCAACTCGACAAACGTCAATAACTTTCATCAGTTTAATTAACATTTCCTTGTATTACGCGGTTCTCTATCCAGCAACAAGTAACTTCCGCTTATGGTAGCTGAGACATCAATCTCATTCAAATTGCCACGCATGTAGTATTTTTGCCCGATTTCATCGACACGTTGAGGCACTCACGGAGAACAGGCTTCTGAAGTTTCATCAACATCAGACTGGTAGAAACAACTGAGCGTGTATGAACGAGCTAACGCTAGAATTGCAATTATGGTAAGATTTCGTTGACAGGTTCCTGGTGTCGGGGTATTGGACAGAAGAAGGTTTTGCACAACATTGAACCCACTCGTGCCAATACAAGAGTACGAATGAGAACACATCAACATTTGCGACACGTAACTGCACACAATTTTCAGGCATTACGTGTCACTGACACGCATAACAACGCGCTAACATGCAACTATCATTCAATCAGAATGCTCTAAAAAATCTATTCGAGGCGGCTAGAAAGTTAGCTATACTGCCCGCTTCCTCGACAGATCACCAGCTCAATAGTTCTCTCGCGAAGACACTTGAAAACTAGCAATGACGCACAAGCGAAAAACCAGGAACTAAAATGGTCCACAGTCACCTACCAGCTATGTTGATACGTACACCGAGCCGGCCTTGGCTCTACAGCAATATTTATTGTTCTGATGAATAGCAAACGCCTAGAACTTTTGTACGATTTTGTGGCATTTTCTCGCGTTAGTTCAATCAGACATTCGATAGTCCCGGTTGACATCTAAATCGGACCAAACACAGCTTTTGGGCACGCTAAAACTGTAACATAATTCCAATAAGTTCAACTCTCAAGGTTTATCGTGTCTAATTCCAATTATTTACACCGCGGACATTGACAAACTCGCAAAGCCCACACGTGAATCCCCTGCACACGGAGCAGCATAATAAATATTCATACGATTTCTTCGGAATTTCATAAACGTGTGATCCACACAAGACTATTCGAATCGGACTGACAGCCAACACTCAACGCCTGAATCTACAACTTCAATTTTCAACAAAAATGGTGGTGGTTGTCATATTTTGTACAGGACTCAGGCGCAATTTGACTGTACAGCGGCTGCACATGCGCAAAACTGTCATTATGCCAAAAAGGTATCAATAATTTTATGGAGTTTCATTAACTCTATACGTCATTGCGACTAGTGAGGAAGCTATGGTGCCCAACAAGACGTTAGTCCAGTGCAATAATTACCTCACGAATTATAGCAATTATGAGGATGTGCGATAAATTAGGGATTAGGGGGACGTGTTCGGGCGTCACATGGAAGTTGTCCGAGCGGCGCTGAGTTGTACCGAATATTTCTGTAATGTGTTTAACGAATCTAAATATTGACGAGTTGAAATAATAAATTGAGAAAATGTACAGAAATTTGAAAAATGTTGGAAATGCGACGAGGTCCGGGTCCGTCGCACGTCGAGCGGACGAGTTCATCGAAATCCGCTCCCTCCGCACGGCCATTTAAATTGGTCTGGATACTGACAAAGAAAATGAAAGATGATGTAATCGACGGCGACACTATAAAATGTCTAATATTTAGTGAAGAGCGGTGCGGGGGGGAGTGGAGGAGGAAGAGAAAATGTCTAAAATTATTGATTTCGCCTCGAGTTCCAGAGGAATTACGAGGGGAGGGTTCGGCGAAAAGGTTATGAAGCTAAATTGGGGGCACAAGAAACCGAAGGAACAGGAGAATGAAAAGAAGGTCGAATCATCGGAAACAGGTTCGTCTGAGATTAGGAACGTCGATTTCGCGATATTGTGCGACGACGCATAAACGCACAAAATCCGTTAATCCTGAAGTGAAGAGATAGAAAATGCTTAACAAGTTGGAGCACGAGGGCTGAACACGAAATCGTCGATGTAAAACTCGAACGGAAACGTTAATTAGGAGCCGCGGGGGCGAATTTGAGGTTTAGAAGAAAAGTACGGAAATTCGTTAATAGTTGTTTCAAATGGGAGGATATTTCGTATAGTTAAGAGTTAAAGGAGAAAGGTGGAAATTGAGTGGATCGCCATCACTGTCTAGCGAACTGAGAGGCCCCGTCCCGTCGTCCATTAGCTATTCCGACTCGACTACTCCAACACTCGACATACAAAATGGGACTATTTTCACGAGCTTACCAAAGAAACGTCCTCATCTTCACTTTCCGACGAATCAGACAGATATCTGGGGTTGATTTCCGAGTATGGATCCGTATCCGATTTGGTTGGGCTGGAATTAGAAGATTGGGGAGTCGACGATTTCCCCATTTCGTGACCACTCATTTTGTCGAGCTTCTGAACTTGCGTGGATGATTCTTGCCCTACATTCTGCATATTGCGCGCGGCTCGCGGTCGCGGAAGTTGAGATTAGAACCAACACTCGGTCGCGATTTAGTCTAAGAACAAGTCGCGTTTAATACACTTGAATACAAGAAAGAATGATAATAATTTTTCACTGAATAATCGTCATTCGCCACTCGCCATGTTCACTCCACTACACTTTTAACCCCCTCCCCTTGAACTCGCTCGCCTGGATGCTTCCGCTAGAGCCGCCAGTGCTGCTACCTAACGGCCGTTTCTTCGTCACCGCTCGTCGCGCTGCGTAGCGGAGAACTTTTAAAACTAACTACCCGCCTTATTTCGAAATTCTAAAATCCTTCCTCCGACCGCATTTTGATATTCGGACCTATACCTCCGTTCACTGTATTGATTAGTATAAAATACCTTGCGTGATTACTCTCTAAAATTTTACTGCTGTTTTTGAGAAAAATGCAAATACTCCAAAATTTTGGTCCTTTACCCTCTGTTTACGTCAATGGAAAATGCTCGAATTTTTACTATCCTTGGCCCTACAAAGTAGAAAAGAAAGTTATGTAATAGGCTGAGAAAAAGATTTTGAGTTTTCTTCAGATATTTACGTTTCAGACCCTACTGAGTCCGAAAAATACTATTTGCGAAAATGGTCTGTGTGTGTGAGTGTCTGAACGATGTTTAGAGAAAACGACCGTACCAAACTTGATATCTAGCGCGCAGGTTACCATGGGACGCCAAAATAAGGGTATCAGCAAAATCCACCGAAAGTTAACTGTAGTTATCATAATGATCAAAACACCTAATGTTTTTTCTCAAGAACGGTTTTAACGATTTTGATTAAATTTTTTGAATTGATAGTCCCCAATATGGCAACTCATACCATAAAATTCCCATTGTTGGGAAAATGACGAGAGTAGCACGATAAGCTACCACAATTTTCGACGGAAATCGATTTTAGCGCGGTTTTTCCCTCATTAACTCCGCTGAAATATTACTAGAATGTTTTTGAGAAAAAAAAATATTTGGTGTTTTGATCACTATGATAACTATAGTTAACTTTCGGTGGATTTTGTTCAAACCCTTATTTTGGCGTCCCATGGTGACCTGCGGGCGAGATATGAAGTTTGAGCTGATTTGGTACGGTGGTTTTCTCTAAAAATCGTTCACAGACACACAGACCATTTTCCCAAATAGTGTTTTTCGGACTCAGGAGGGTCTGAAACGTAAAGATCTGAAGAAAACTCAATTTTTTTTTTCAGCCGGTTACATAACTTTCCTTTCTACTTCGTAGAGCCAAGGAAAGTAAAAACTGTTGAGCAAGTTAATGAAACTTTACTGGAAACCGCTAAAGAGCCGAGGGAATGTAAGTTAAAAATGTTGGCAAAATATGCGAAAACTGTTGTTAAATTATACTTGTAAGCGTTAGGGTAGTAAATAGAATACTTGAAAAAGTCAACTCAGATCGTTCAATGAAGTAATTTATAGAACATTGTTAATAAATAGAGTTAAACTCGCGTGGACGCCGAATAAAAATTGAAGAGGCGTTGACTGAACATTTTCGAGAAGTTGGGTTAAAGTAAATTGAAAAACGCTGCAATTTATTACGCAACGTTTTATTATTCTCTTGCGCCGCATCAATGGGGTATTGTTAGCGTATTTACGACATGCCATACAAGATATGACGGAGCAATAAAGATTTCCGATCATTTCCATTTTTGGTTATCCAGCTTGGCGCAGTCTCACGTCTCTGAAACCCATCGGATTCGTTTCCGCATCGAAAAGTACAAGTCTACGATACGTGAACGTTACAACGAAAATTGAAGTTTTCCAGGCGTCACTAGGCAATTGGCACGGCAGGTGGTTAAAGCGAGATGGGATGTAGAGCGCAGGCCAGGGAGGAACGATAACTTTCGTCACATTTTCCTTTTTACTTTTAGTAGTAGAATTTGTCTCACTATATTCGCTGTGATTCAACTGTTGTCCATCTAGCCGCAGTCCTACGCTTGACTCAGCTAGATCCGAAACGTAATTTTCGTGCGACAGAATGGATTTTTTGGACATTTTGAGGGGGTCAGGGGGTTCTTTAAAAAAATGTTCACTAATGAAAACATAGGCGTATTATTCATTCTGAACGTGTTGAAACCGTTGGTAAATAAACCAACAAGACTGATTTATCACATTTTCACGACATGCAGTCTATAAATGAATGAAACACTTCATTTTTACGTCGTAAAATCTATATTCGATCAATTTTGTGAACTCTTCCCTATTTTAATACCTCCCAGGCCGTTACAAGTTAGAAACAAGTTAAATTATTTGATTTATAGGCATTTTTTACAAGCCACCCAAAAAGGAAGATGACTTGCCCTTGAAAATATCTGGTGCGTTGCAACACACAACTTTCCTTAGCTCTACGTCAATTCACTTTGTACATGGCCTTTGAACTTGGTCAAACAACACGTCACAGCAGCAGGAAACGGTAGCGCCTACAGTTCTGGAATTTATTGTGCTGCTCGTACTCATTCCAGAACCTTTATTGAGCAATTGGTACACAGAAAATTATTGAGGCTGTAAACACGAATTTTTTTGAAGAAGAATAGTAATCAGTTTTGCAGAGTTATTGGGTAATAACTGTTAGAACTGGTATTAAGCGAAACGGCAGTAGTTGAAATTCAGGAATTTCTGGAGTGAGCCCCATGTATCTCATGAGCGTTTTTAAACACTCACCCTTTAGGTATATGATTGGACTATAATACCGAATTTTTTTAACATTCTACGAGAATTCCAGCGGAGTTTATAGGGAAAAAACTGCGCGAAAAACGCTTTTGGTCGAAAATTTTGATAATTTATTGTGCTACTCTCGTCATTTTCCCACGAATGAGAATTTTATGGTATCATTGCCTCATTGAGAGCTATCAATATAAAAAATGTAATTAAAATCGTTACAGCCGTTTTTGAGAAATAAAAAGGTGGTGTTTTGATCACTATGATGACTATAGTTAACTTTCGGTGGATTTTGCCCATCCCTCACTATTGCGTCCCACGGTAACTCGTAGGCTACACATCAAGTTTCAGCTGATTTGGTACGATTGTTTTCTGTAAAAACCGCGCTAAAATCGATTTCGTTGAAAGTTTTGGTAATTTATTGTGCTGCTCTCGTCATTTTCCCATAAATGGGAATTTTATGGTATAGTTGCCATATTTGGAGCTACCAATATAAAAAATTTAATCAAAATCGTTAGAGCCGTTTTTGAGAAAAAAAATATTTGGTGTTTTGATCACTATGATAACTATAGTTAAATTTCGGTGGATTTTGTTCATACCCTTATTTTAGCGTCCCATAGTGACTACCGGGCTAGATATCAAATTTGAGCTGATTTGGTACGGTGGTTCTCTCTAAAAATCGTTCACAGACACACATACACACAGACACACAGACCATTTTCCCAAATAGTGTTTTTCGGACTCAGGGGGGTCTGAAACGTAAAGATCTGAAGAGAACTCAAAATTTTTTTTTCAGCCGATTACATAACTTTCCTTTCTACTTCGTAGAGCAAGGAAAGTAAAAAAAACCTTATGAACCTTTGGAGACCAACCTTTTCATCAATGGCACTTCATTCTTCATCCACCCATCGACGTATCGAAATCATAACCACGTTATTTATAAAAGGGATATAACCGTTGTGAACGAATAATTGTTTGATTATCAAGTCAAAATTTTCGGAAAATCGAGTTATTCGCGGAAATATAACACTTACAAAACGATGTCTCGGCGTTTATTGTTAGAACTATGGCACACTTCGCTGATAGTTCAGAAGCCGAGAGCCCTAAACGTTGGTTCATTAGTTGAAGTATTTGCTAACTACTTTTTACTTTCCTTGCTCTACGAAGTAGAAAGGAAAGTTATGTAATCGGCTGAAAAAAAAATTTTGAGTTCTCTTCAGATCTTTACGTTTCAGACCCCCCTGAGTCCAAAAAACACTATTTGGGAAAATGGTCTGTGTGTCTGTGAACGATTTTTAGAGAGAACCACCGTACCAAATCAGCTCAAACTTGATATCTAGCCCGGAAGTCACTATGGGACGCCAAAATAAGGGTATGAACAAAATCCACCGAAATTAAACTATAGTTATCATAGTGATCAAAACACCAAATTTTTTTTTTCTCAAAAACGGCTCTAACGATTTTGATTAAATTGTTTATATCGATAGCTCTCAATAAGGCAATTACACCATAGAATACCCATTCGTGGGAAAATTACGACACCAGCACAATAAATTATCACACTTTTCGACGAAAAGCGTTTTTGCCGCGGTTTTTTCCTTTTAAACTCCGCTGGAATGTTAGTAGAATATTAACGAAAATTGGTATTGTAGTCCAATCCAATACCTAAAGGGTGAGTGTTTAAAAACGCTCCACAAATTCCTGAATTTCATTTTTCCTTACCCTTCGGGTAGCGGAAAGTATTGCAACGTTTCCCTCAGATCTTTACACTTTGAGGACCACTGAATCAAATATCTGGTGCGTTGCAACACACAACTTTCCTCGGTCCCTAGTACAGCGATTTTTACCGCTGTTTTTTTTTTTTTTTTTCAAATTTAAATTTTGGTCCGTCCCAGGGATTTGCTACAGTATCGTGGGTTCGAGATTCGAACTTGCTACGAGTAGTTGTGAGCAAATCGTCTTTTAAATTGCTAAACTGCGTAGACTTGAGAACGACGTGCCGGGGATTTTCGAACGACCATAGACTCGAGATTTGAACTCGCTATGAGTGACTGTGAGCAAATCTTATTTTTAAATTGCTAAGCTGCGTAGACGTTAGAACGAACGCTGCGTTATATCAAACTATACAATTCCCACACTCACATATCGTTGCTGGTTGTTTTGATAAGTTGGACGAATCATTGCCGGAAACAGATTGAACGCACTCAAGTGGCACGAAACATTTCAAGACTTGAAAAATTTGTTTATCTACAAACGTTCAGCTGACGAAAGATCTTCGCTCCAATCGCTGCTTTTCGGCCCTGAACAACATAAAATGAATATCGGTGCATTTTCACTCAGCTTACGTTTGGCTGTCAGAACATACCGCTGCGTAGTAATTCTCTAGATCCGCCAGTGCCACTGTATGGGGAGAAACTAGTTATAATTAACCCCCCAGAATTTATTACGTTGCTCGTATTTACGTTACGGCCTGTTCTGAGTAACCAGAGTATAAATAATTGATCGATTGGACTCTTTTAGTAACAATCGTATGCATTGCTGCGGAGTCGCGGGTTAAAAATGAAACACTAGTTTAAATGTCGGAATTTATCGGGTTGCTCCTAATTATCTAACAACCGGAGTATAAGTAATTTAAGGTACTATCGACGAGATCCTTTTCGTGCGATTCGTGTTTATTGAAAAAGTATTCGCACTCATTTTTTTTAACGCGAAAAAATGAAACACCATCAGTTTGAATTTCGGAATTTCATGGGCTCCAAATTACTATTCGACCGAACTTTCATCTGGTAGATAACATATTGGACTACCAGCGCGCTTTTCGTGAGATCTTTAGCGATTTTATGCGAGCCGAATCTGTCAGGACGAAACGACACTAAAATCCTTGAAATTTTACTGAGCTGCTCTCGGCATTTTTCCGCTAATGGAACTTTTATAGCGTCTTTATGTCATTTTGAAACTACTCACAAAATGTTTATCGAAATCGTTAGAACCTTGTTTGAGAAATAAATGTTTCGGTGTTTTGTTCGCGCCATAACTATACTTAGTTTTGGATCGATTTTGCGCTCAATTGAATCCGCTTCGAGCGAGCTTTGCTCTTACTGGCAAGCCGAGACGGTGTAAGAAGCTCGTAACGTCAGAGTTGCAGCTTTGACCTTGCCCTGGCGAGTGGTGTAAGAAAAGAGCTGAAAAGATGCATCAGGTGGGTGTGTCAGCAGGCATTGTATGAGGTACCACCACCCGCGCGTTGCTTGGGTCATATCTGAGCTGTTGGTCGTTCTAGTGTGGAACATCCTCTTATCCTTCTTCCCATCCTCCTCCCAATCCTTAAGTCTCTAAAGCCACTGTAAGGTAGTCTGGGCGCCTCCCCATTTCCTTATTTATTATTCGTTAAGTTTATTTTTTTGGGCGATGCTGTCACATTTATTCGCTTCGACAAAAATAAATAAATATATAAATCTGCCTGTGGTCTGATTTGCCGAAGACTGGTCGATTGGAGGTCATCTGTTTTTTGTATTGTTTATTTGTAAGTTTTGAAACCCAAATATAATCAAACAACACTTCACAGCAGCAGAAAGCAGCAGCGCTTACAGTTCCGGAATTTATTTTGCTGCTCGTACTAATTCCCGGACCATTATTGAGTAATTTGTACCCAGATAATTAATGAGGCTGTAAACAAGAGTTTTTTGATTTTTTGAATACATTTGCAGAGTGAAAATGTGAAAACGTTTAGAACTGGTAGTAAGCAAAACAGCAGTAGTTGAAATTCAGGAATTTCTGGAGTGAGCCCCATGTATCTAATGAGCGTTTTTAAAGACTCACCCTATAGGTATTGGATTGGAGTACTACACAATTTTGTTTTTAACATTCTAGTAATAGAAAAGAAAATTTGGTGTTTTGATCACTATGATAACTATAGTTAATTTTCGGTGGATTTTGCTCATACCCTTATTTTGGCGTCCCATGGCAACCTGCGGCGTAGATATCAAGTTTGAGTTGATTTGGTACTGTAGTTTTACCTAAAAATCGTTCACAGACACACAGACCAAATTTTCCCAAATAGTGTTTTTCGGACTCAGGAGGGTCTGAAACGTAAAGATCTGAAGAGACCTCAACATTTATCTTCAGCCGATTACATAACTTTCCTTTCTACTTCGTAGATCGCTTTTCGTCGAAAGTTTTGACAATTTATTGGGCTACTCTCTTTATTTTCTCACCGATAAGAATAGCGGTACACTGTACTTTTATATCATTAAATCGTTAAGAGCCGTTTGAGTAAAAACATGTGTTTTGACTAGTTCTCGACTGATTTTGTTCGTACTCTCATTTTGGCATCCCAAACAGTGTGTTAAGGACTCAGGGGAGCTAGGAGTGAAGAAAACTCTTGCAAATGGAAGGAGCTTATTGTGAAACATCCACCGCATCTTTTATTTCTCTGCTTAATATACGTTCTAATCCAGCAAAGTTATTAAATAAACTAATTGAAATCGAAGCGTACGGTGTCGATGAGGTTTGTGCGCCCGGTCGTGAGAATTTCATTTTGGCAGAACTACTTGTCATTGGAAAGGACCCTTCACATTTCAAGTGTCACTCAGCACGATTCTTTGGCGTTGTCCGGAAATGGAGGGAATTGACGAATCGGTTCTCCCTCCTCCCTCAACATGGTTCTATCAATAGGCTTCTCTATTTGAGATGATGAGTCCTAAAATAGCTCATGAGCGCAGTGAAGGGTGCTGGCCATTATCACCTGAACCGCCGCATCCCAGACCTTTTTTTTTCTCCCCCCATTGCACCGATTAAACGCCAGCCGAGTTTCTACATTTTGGGAACTGAAAAGACCTTGGCGTCTTCTCGAAGGAACTGACAATATTCTCCTCAGAGCTTACAGCATTCTTCGTTAACGTCAAAAAAAAAAAATTTAAATGCATCCCCAGTAAAACATGAGGTAATATTTAAACATAGTAAAATGACAACTATGATCAGTCGAGAACTAGTCAAAACACATGTTTTTACTCGAACGGCTCTTAACGATTTAATGATATAAAAGTACGATGTACCGCTATTCTTATCGGTGAAAAAATAAAGAGAGTAGCCCAATAAATTGTCAAAACTTTCGACGAAAAGCGACCTACGAAGTAGAAAGGAAAGTTATGTAATCGGCTGAAGAAAAATGTTGCGGTCTCTTCAGATCTTTACGTTTCAGACCCTCCTGAGTCCGCAAAACACTATTTGGGAAAATGGTCTGTGTGTCTGTGAACGATTTTTAGGTAAAACTACAGTACCAAATCAACTCAAACTTGATATCTAGCCCGCAGGTTGCCATGGGACGCCAAAATAAGGGTATCAGCAAAATCCACCGAAAGTTAACTATAGTTATCATAGTGATCAAAACACCTAATGTTTGTTCTCCCAATATGGCAACTCATACCATAAAATTCCCATTGTTGGGAAAATGACGAGAGTAGCACAATAAGCTACCACAATTTTCGACGGAAATCGATTTTAGCGCGGTTTTTTTCTCATAAACTCCGCTGAAATATTACTAGAATGTTAAAAACAAAATTGTGTAGTACTCCAATCCTCCAATACCTGTAGGGTGAGTCTTTAAAAACGCTCATTAGATACATGGGGCTCACTCCAGAAATTCCTGAATGCTTACTACCAGTTCTAAACGTTTTCGCCCAATAACTCTGCAAAAGTATTCAACAAATCAAAAAATTCTTGTTTACAGCCTCATTAATTCTCTGTGTACCAATTACTCAACATTGGTCCGGGAATTAGTGCGGGCAGCACAATAAATTCCGGAACTGTAAGCGCTGCTGCTTTCTGCTGCTGTGAAGTGTTGTTTGATTATATTTGGGTTTCAAAACTTACAAATAAACAATACAAAAAACAGATGACCTCCAATCGACCAGTCTTCGGCAAATCTGACCACAGGCAGATTTATATATTTATTTATTTTTGTCGAAGCGAATAAATGTGACAGCATCGCCCAAAAAAATAAACTAAACGAATAATAAATAAGGAAATGGGGAGGCGAACAGACTACCTTACAGTGGCTCTAGAGACTGAAGGATTGGGAGGAGGATGGGAAGAAGGATAAGAGGATGTTCCACAATAGAACGACCAATAGCTCAGATATGAGCCAAGCAACCTCATATTATGCCTGCTGACACACCCACCTGATGCATCTTCTCAGCTCTTTGCTTACACCACACGCCAGGGCAAGGTCAAAACTGCAACCCTGACGTTACGAGCTTCTGGCACCGTCTGAACCGTCGTACACAATATTTGTGCCTCTTGGCTTGCCAGTAAGAGCAAGATCCCGGCTGCGAAAAGCTACCTGAACATCCAGAATCGCTGCAGATTGGACGGGGCCAACGGCGCCGATGTCCAGAGACAACCCAGTAGTGCAACTCCCTCGCCACTTCCCAGCCCTCAGACGTCAATGCACCAAACATAGTCGATAATGTCTGGGTGCTTACGAATAAAGGCTTCTGAGTTCGAAAGACTTCACTTAACAAAATGGTCTGGGAGTGATTTCGATCAACCAAATTGCCTCAAATTTGATATTTAGCTGTTCTATGAAACGCCGAAATGAGGGTATCAGAACTAACTATTGTTATGTATTAATATAATTGGGTTAGTTCCACCAGTAGGTAAAGTACTAAAGTTAACCTACCTGTTAGGTGAGTCTGTCTGCGTCTAACTGGTGAGATACTGTGGGTGAGTGCTTTCGATGTAAAGACATCAGTACTGACTTAACGGCCAGACGATGATGTCTTTACATCGAAAGCGCTTTAGTATCTATTGTTATCATAGTGATCAAAATATCAACTATTTATTCGCAGCGCAATAAATAAATGATATAAATTTTCCAGCTCTGAAAGTGTTTACCCAATAACTCTGCAAAAGTAAGTCCTTCTTCAAAAAATTCGTGTTTACAGCCTCATTAATTCTCTGTGTACCAATTGCTCAATAATGGTCCTGAAATGAGTACGAGCAGCACAATAAATTCCGGAACTGTAAGCGCTACCGCTTCCAGCTGCCGTCAAGTGTTGTTTGACCAAGTTCAAATGAACAGGGTGATGAATGAATTGAGTAAGTAGAAAAAATCATGTGCAAAGAGAGTCGAAGTATAGCTAAGGAAAGTTGGGTTTCAACGCACCAGATATTTCCCTTATAAATCTCGCTCATGCGATACTGGTTTTGAAAGTTTTCTAAACTTCGCACCACCTGACCACCTATACCCATGGTTTGCTCCTTGTAACTATTTCTGTGACTACCCGTAGAACACAGATAAAAGATAGATCGGAAAATGATATTTGTGATGATTTTGTTCTCAGTTTCCATAGAAATGCAAGCAACGAAATACAGTGCACATGTCGTTGAATTTACAGGGGTTGTGGAAAGTTGGGTTGTTACAGGGGCCAGATATGCTCGGGTTATGCTAATCCATTGATTCACCAAATCGTGGCGAAAACCCATAAAATGCCCCTCACTCTGCCCCTGCGAGCACGTTAAGCTGCAGGTGGCAGAGAGAAAACCCAGCTAATCCACTCAAAGAGAATATTAAATACGGTCGATACGTTTTGGCGGCCACAGGCTCCTTCTTGAGAACCAAGTCAAACACTTTTAGGAGTCAACACTACCAGTCCTTCAAAGGTACAACCCTCGCAATTTTCGCGCCATTAAGAGCAATTAGTAAAGCCACTTGGGGTGTGTTAAGATGACACACTCCTCATTTACAAGGTAAACTCCTCCTGCGCTCCTGAGGATCACCTGGCCTGTAAGGCAATGAGTTACCAGTTGACTTGTCCATTCAGTCCATGGTGGATAAGTAGAGAGTGGAAAGGGAGCTTCCACTCTGGGCCAAATTCCACATAGACTTCCCTATTGAATGAAAACTTGCTGCACTGGACTAGTTGGCCTTAGATAAGTGGCAAGCGAGGTAAGAATCCTCGTCAAAGGGACGTGATACGTATGAGTTTTCCCCCAACATCCGTGAACGTCTTAGGAGAAAATGAGTTGGCCAAACCGTTGGATGAAATGGCGACTTCAATACACAGCTCCACTTCTCTTCTGTCAGACTCTCCTTCCTGCACGTCCTGCGCCTCCAATACGAAAAAAACAAGAAACCACGTTCTGCTCCACTGTGGTTCTAACAACAGTGAGAGATGGTTGTTGGATGAGCAGACAAACCTACTGGCATTGACAACTACTAAGAAAGCCTATAATCATATGGCTATGAAATGTGGTCGCAGTACCTTTTGAAACTTGCCCACCAAGTAAATAGTTGGATCAGGTGAAACGCTGCTAACGACCGAACCCCTGTGTAAGACTACTGCTACACAAAACATGGCGGCGCGCAGTAAACCCACGCTTTCGAGCGTAGTCACTCTCATGGAACAAAACGTTATTTTTCTTTCCTACTACTACAGCGCGGTAATACCGCGCCTGCTGTCCTTCAGGGCTCGAGCAAAGATTTTTCGTTTATCGTCTTACTTTCATTTGTATCAAATATGCACTGCCTTGAATGGTAACCAAGCATTAGCTGGATGTTAGGTATCGAAAACGGCCTAGACATAATATGTGATAAGATTATTATTCTGGATATGTGACCCAAAAAGGAAATTATATTTTAATTGTCTTCGATTTGTTTCAAACATGCCGTAAAAACTACATTATTTTATGATTATATCTACGAATAAGAAGGTTGGGAGGTCAGCAGGTGCCTACTAGAAATACATATTACAGAAAAATACATCCATATCACAAAAGAATAATAATAAATTTTTTGTCACAAACCATTCACATGCTACATAACATTTATTCAAAAGTTATAATATAATATATTAGTAAACTTTTGGGAGGGAGCAGTCGAGGAACTTGTGGAGGGTTGAGGCTCTTCATTCTCATTACGGGGTCTTTTGAGACCCCCTCGAGTTTTAACCATGTTTATTCTGGAAAATATCATAGATAAATAGCATGATGGGCGAAGAATTGAAACATACATACGTATATAACATCTAAGGGGAAAGCAAAAAAAGTTAGCCAGCAGACAAGTGAGATGGGTTTAGACATCCACATACTTGTTTTCAATCCTCCTCTCAATAAATTCCATTAATATATGCTCATTAGTAACAGTAAAAAGAATGGTAAAGTAAAATATATAACTTACCACAAAAAAATTGCCGAAAACGCAGGAGAAATGCGTTCGGTTGAGGCTTTCGTCAGACTGAAAATAGAAAACCGTCGCTATCTGAACTCCTCGGCGGGTACTCCCCGCTCATTTACAAGGGTCATTCCCACTACTACCTGTATTGAAAAGGGCTTATGGAACTACTACCGTCTCAATACCGGCTTGGATTGTACGGGGTTTTCGCAAAGTTCGAGGGCGGTTTTACCGCTCTAGTCATGGGGAAGAAAACGAAAGCACGGTAATACCGCTCGTAGCAGGGAAGGTGAACTTCTCCCAGATGTTAAGGGACTCCCCAGGGTCATACTGTGCAGTAAAACACGTGCATCAGTGCTCTACTGGCTAAATGTTAGATGTCTGTGTGTATGTGTGTGGTCGAGGTTTTGTGGATGCTGAGCGGGAGCCCGGGGTCTTGCACGATAGCGAAACCACAACCTCCATGACATTCGGCTGTTATAACTCTCTCATGAGGGTTCAGCAAAAGCCATTTTGATGAGGAAACAAGCTCTCTAGGTCGCCCTATTGCTCTCAAATTCTGGTATGTACACTTGAGAGCAGTTTCCACCAGCTCCTTCTCTGTTTTGTATTCGAATGAAATAGGCAAGACAGAACGAGATATACACAGCCCATATTTCCTAGCAGCAGCAGTTTTAGAACATTTCCATTAACTTGTTTCATTGAGTCTCAAGAAGGCGGTGGAGTTCACTGATGGCGTGGGGACAAAGACACGTGATGGACAAAGCGTGGGATAAAGACGACTGAAGACAGCTAGTGTAATGCTCCGACGTGGCCGAAACTGAGTGGTCGGAGGATTAACGAAAATAAAAAGGAAATACCAAAAGGTGCGAAAAGATAGGTGGTGATTGAGAAGGTGCTGGGAGACTAGGAATAATAATAACTGTGGGGACTAGATAAATTGTAATCGGGTTAGTGAAGGGGAACCTGCTTCCTCGGGGGACGGAAATGGAGAGAGAGCTCGGGATTTCGGTGGACGGCTCGGCGATCGTCCTCTGCTGAGCAAGCACTCTCAATTCGGCTAACTCCGTATTTGGGCTACTCGCCACCTCGAATTCGGTTCTCACGCTGGTACTTATCTAACTATCACTCCTTGTGCCGGTGATATGGTTTACGGCAAGGAGGAGAAACGATAGCGAAGCCTTCTCTCTAGGGGGAGAATGTTGATGCTCAGCTCTTCGTCTCGATAGCGCCGTTCCTTGGGCGGTACACTAGTCACCCCAAAAACTCTTCAACGTAAAGTTAAAGTACGTTGTTCTCAAAACCTGCGAATAATAAAAAGTAACACAGGGAAGAATGTACCAAGTAGCCCACTACTGAAAGAAAACAATAATCAAGAAAACTAGTTTAATTAAACGAACGGCTCAATATTCAACTCCAGTACTGAACAAGGAAGCGAAAGATCGAAATTTGTGATGACTTCAGGGTGGAGAGTTCCCAAGTTGCCGATGCACTTGTCACTCCACATTATTTCGGCGCATCGTTTGGGGAAAAATGAATCATCTGAAACGACAATAAATAGTAAATATCTCAGAAAAAGCATAACTTGAGACGATAATATTGCTATCAGGGATACGACAACGTTCTAACGCTTCACAGCTGTTGTGTTTTGGTAAACCGAGATATACTAAATTTTAAATAATCCCACAACTGACCACAATAGAATATGACATTGTCTGTAGACCCCCCCAAATCCTCATGACGAGCTACGAGCCTTGTTCGTTATCGTTCAGCTCAGTAACGAGTGTGAAGTGTGTGCTCACAAGCTCAGTGCCACCCCCCACCCCCAACCACCTTACGCAGGAAGTGACGAGATGTCGTGCAAAGAATGGCGCTTAGCATCATTTGCTCATACTGCTTTGTCTCACAAAAGGTAGTCATGATGATTGCTGGCATAAATCTAATCCACGTTCTGGTACAGAGAGAAAGTAGTTATACCCTTTCAGATGGCATCAGAGTACAGCAAGACAAAGGAAGGGGAGGTAGCAGCAGATCTCAGGAGTGCCGCGTTCTCAGCCCACAAGAGGTAGTGGATGACAAGGCTAACGCTCCAACACTGGTCGATAGCGTTGGACATGAAGGGGGAAAGATGAAGAAAAGAGCCTAGAATAATGAACAGTATTATTTTGTAGTGAACGGTTTTGAGCACGAGGATATTACTAAAAAGAGTACAAATATTAGTAATCAGACCAAACCTGAACTGAGAATAAGGTAGGGGCAATAATACTGGGATCTAAGGGCACTGACGAGTAACGGATTGAAAGGAGACAGTGAAAACAGAGCACATATAAACCAAGGACAGACTATGAGGGACCGTTGGAAGGATAAAAGAAGAAGGGAGGGGGAATACTCGTAGTGTGAATTGGACCTCTTGATGAGAGACACGACAACCCACATTAAGCTCTGAACTAGGGAAAACCTATCCACGAGGCATGTAGGTGTCTCAAGTGGCCACTCAATATCAAGGTTTGAGCTCAAGGCCTTTAACGAGGGTTTTGTCAACGGAGCACCCAAAAAGCACGACAATAGAGATGTTACCTCTTTTCGGAGAACAGAGAAACGAGACGAACGTTTTAAGTCTACAATAACAGAAATAGTAATATAACGTTTGATAGATTTACCATCTTTTCCTTTAATGTAATATCCATTGTCTTTGGACCAAGGAATTCCGAGCACTTGCATGATCCGATCCAGCAGCCCATGAATGATTTCAAAACCAGCTTTCTTGTCGTAGTACACAGCAGCTAATCTTCGTTCATTTCGAGCCCCACATTCTGAAATGTCGATATTATAATGGATCAAATACAGCACTCACAACTTGCTTACTTTGACAATGAACATTTGAGCCTGGTAGGTCTGTAGACAACGGCAAGCAACCCACGTCTTCAACATGAGCTGATTGCTAGTCATGTGGGCAAAGCTTCACAAGTCGAGCTTCAGTGAAGTATATATACACATATATGTTAGCTGTCACTTAATTGAGATGAGCACTGTAGCCTACCTATTGTGCCAGTCCTAATGTCGCACAGGTCCATGCTTACTAAGGAATGCCAGGTATTACAAAGACTATAAATCGCTCAGTCTCTGGAGGTGGTAGGAGTCTCCTAATCTGTCCTACATCGCTACCTCACTACCTACACCGAAAGGTGTCCACTATGTCTGTTGACGCTCAAAGCGCAATGTTAGAGAAGGATCTGGCCAAGCAGCTGTAGAACTGAAACTTGTTGCTGCAATTAGGTCTTGCTTGTTTCTCGCAATCCGCGTCAATGCGATTGCCATTCGTCTCCGAGCTTTCTGCAGTCCCGCAGCCAGGACGTTTCACGTACTTGTGCTATTTAGCCACTCCACTTCCCATTATTTCTAGATCAGTAAGTAGCCCTCAGCTCAAATAATTTTCATCATCTACCTACCGAATTACCTTCAATTCTCGTTAATTATTTCTAGATCCGTCAATCAAATTCAACTCAGCTTCCACAGCCCGGATTTCTTTTCTTTACCGACGGAGTTATTTCAAATTCTAAGTCTACGATCTAATCTCCACTGCATACGGTCAGATCCTTTCTTTACTTTTTACTACTAGTGAGCAGAAGCTTTATTTAGTTTATTATAAGATATGTGTAAGAGCTGCTTTAATTTATTTATTTCTATAAATTTCAGTTTGTCTATATTTTGTTTACTACGTAATACAGTCCGTTCATTTTATTCGTTGCTAATTATCTCTAACAATCCGAACAATGTCCATACATGTGTTTGTTCATTTTGCAGGGTCCCACGATGATCCCCACTAATCATGTCAAGGCCTACCTCTCTGCCATCCTGGGCTACGTCTTATCTTGTGTGTTTGCTCTGATATAAAGCGTTTGGAGTTCCTCAATCCCGCTGCATTTCAGACTTTCAGATGCATTCTCCTGGCATATTCTCTCACAGCTCTCTTGACTAGTGAAGATGTCCCACAGTGGGGAAGTGACCCTACAGGTATAATAGACGTTCTGAGTCTGGCCAGCGATTCCTTTATGCCCAGGAATTCAATAAATGTTAACTCTATTAGACTCTGCTAAACAGTTAAGCTGCATTGTGCATTCCGCCACCAGTTTAGACATTGCGCAGTAATTCTTCTATTCTATTTTTTATCGAACACATACCTGGGGACAATCATGTCAGTGACCATGCAGAGTTCTGTGAAGGTTTCCAGGTTCCTGAATAAGGCCAGGTGCCCGTTACTCGCCATTCCAAGCCTGGTATGTCTGTAAGCCACCTTCATGGCCTCTGCTTTGACAAATATATCAAGGAGAAGGTCAAACATTTTCTCCGTAGTAGTGGCAGGTGTTGTTTTCATCACCCGCTCTATTAGTAAGCACTCCAGCCTATGTACTTGCTGCTCTGTGCTGCCATACAATCGACCCGTGTGAGATGATTGGTCTCACAACGGCTACATAAAATCAACCGGCCATTCTGGGCTTTATGCCCTCCTGCACATTTTTTGGCACGTCCCACAAGACCGTTGTCGCCTTCTTGGTCAAAATCTGATGAGCAGATACTTGATCTGTTCACTTAGCTGAACTGCTTCGCCCATTACTTCCCACAGTCTCAGTCCTGACAAAGTTGTTTTTGTCTGATAAATGGCACCATGACTGTTTTTGCAGGTTGATGGACAGTCCCATCTCCCCGCACTATAAGCACGCCATCTGTAGGTCTGATAGTTTGCTTTGCACCCTGCCCTGAATGAGTGTACTGAGGTAGTTTGGAGATGCTTTTTGAAGAGCTGCTGACTCAGGCCGAAATTATGGCAAACGCGCCAGAGCTCAGATCCACAATCCTCAACTTTTCGTCGAGAATTATGAACGAATGTCTTATCCACTAGACCACGATCACCAAGTTCCTTTAATTGGAGTCAGTCAGCACATCTCCCCCCTCGTCTTTTAGCCACTGCTCCTGGAGCGGACTCTTTTAACGAATTTATGAGAGTTGAGCGAATCCCCGGAAAATCCTATCTTTGATTCGAGAAATGAAGGGGCTACAAGGAAAGTCTTCCCTTTCACTTAGTAGTAGGCGCGTCGCCCATTTTATTTCCCTTCGCGCTGGAACTTTCACAGCTTCAGCGAATCCCAGACCCGGGAATTCATCTCATTTCTCTCTTAATGTTTAATTTTTTCTCTCTAGGCCTCTTCTTTTTTTTTTCTTATATGAAGAAGTTCGGCCCCACGTTGGGCGCCAATGTACTGAGGTAGTTTGGAGATGCTTTTTGAAGAGCTGCTGACTCAAGCAAAAATTACGGCAATTGCGCCGGAGCTCCGATCCACAATCCTCAACTTTTCGTCGAGAATTATGAACGAATGTCTTATCCACTAGACCACGATCGACCGGTGCCTTTAATAAGGAGTCAGTCAGTACAGCCACATCATCAGCGTACCATTGGGCGTAGAACCACGTCGCATTCTCCCAAGAAGGGATTCCATCACTAGGTTCCAAAGAAGCGGAGATAGGACTCCTCCCTGAGGGCATCCTCCCACAGTCGTGCAGTATCCTCACAAAGTCTGAATCTCCCTGCTACTTGGCACAGCAATGATCCACCTTATTGCATTCCAATTGACGTTAAATTTGGTCAATGCCATTTCAATGCTGTACATGGAGATATTGTCAAAGGCCCCCTTTCCAACGAAGTATTATAATGACTGCTATAGTCAAGGATGGGAGTTGCTCAACAAGGTGCTTGTTCTAGTGGTGTATTTTCCTCCTTACTGATTGTGCCTGAGTTGCAGAAATGTGGTGCACATCGTTAGAAGAAAACCTGTCTCCCAAACTTACCACACGCTTATGAAATTGCCTATGCAAGTGAAGAATCTCATGGCATAACTCATTTATGTAGCAATACGTGCAAAACCAAATACCTGCTTTCTCATCCAAGAAAGAAACATCGGAGATCTCGAACAACTTCAAGGGAAGAGCGGAATTTTTATTGTGGGACAAAGACTTTAAAAGTCCAGGTAAAAGCGTCGTCCTTACGACTTGAAATTCTAACGTTTTAGGATTTCCCACTTCCACAGCACGAGCTCCTTCAAAAGGTTTCCTTAATTTCACCGAGATATCATTCCTGGAACACTGAATCGTGAATTGATGAGTTAACTTGTCACTTCAGAAGAAAGTTGAAGAACTTGAAAGTCAGAGGAAGAGCGCCCCTCACCAAAGTGAATGAAAGAACTTCTGTGAATCCAGCCTGAGACGCTTGAACCCTCAAATGGTTGCTCAATTTATTTACTGGTAACTGAAACAAAAGACGTGATCAGTTGACCAAGATGGGAGTGGCGAGCGTAAGCACAAGAAGAGCGATGAACTTTTCTAATGTCAGGTGCTATGCCCTCAACTCTGTAGAAGACAATGTATACATAGTACGGGCACAGACGCTGTATATTCGTTCAAATGCATTTCTATTCTAACGTGAACGGAGAACAAACTGTAGTTAGTGGTAAATTGAAAATAACTTCAACGATGAATGAAAATTCATTTTAAGAAAAGTCGAAAAACGCATTTTTTGTACTGGGAGAATTCTATTTTCTGATGTATTGTGAAGTCATTGAATGGAACTATGATCTGTACAGATTGACGGAGCAGTAATTAACACCTTGGATTTAGCAGGACATCAAACAGAACTACTCACTCCTCTCTGAGAGGCAAGGAAGTGGATGATAGTGCCCACTCTTAGTGCCTGGTTCGCTTGTTCTATTTACAAATGGAGCAACGATGTTAATGGAAAACGTTTCAAAATATCCATCCCTTTTAACAGTTCTATGCTCGTCTCGCCCCCCCCCCTCCCTGGGGTGCTGCTAGCGACCAGGTCAGCCATTTGGTGGTTCACGGCCTTTGCTCAGGCATCGGCAGCGGAGGGTCGAGGCTTGGATGCCTCTTGCTGCAGGTAGAATACCTCATTCTTCACGATAGCAGGTGTGCTCTGAGCTAGTCACGAAAGACGTTTTGGCCACAGTGTCCACAGGACGAATGGCCTGGCACATTTTGCCCATTGAGTTAATCGCCTCTGACACCATGTTCGAAAATTAACAGTAAAATGTTAGTATTGTTAAGCCAGAAATATCTGTAGGACCAACTGAAGCGGCGCTCGTCTACTCACACTCCAACAAGGAGTCTGATGACCTCTTCTACGAAGATTTCAGTCAAGACTATGCATTCCATTAAGCTTTGTGGTGATATTCTTTTACGTATTTACTGTGGTCTTCACTTTTTGTCAAAAACGCCTCCAACGATTTTTACTTTCCTTGGCTCTACAAAGTAGAAAGGAAACTTATGTAATCGGCTGAAAAAAAACAATTTTGAGTTCTCTTCAGATCTTTACGTTTCAGACCCCCCTGAGTCCGAAAAACACTATTTGGGAAAGTGGTCTGTGTGTGTATGTGAATGATTTTTAGAGAGAACCACCGCACTAAATCCACTAAAACTTGATATCTCGCCTGCAGGTTACAGTGGGACGCCAAAATAAGGGTATGAACAAAATCCACCGAAAGTTGACTATAGTTATCATAATGATCAAAACACCAAATGTTTTTTTTCTCCAAAACGGCTTCAACGATTTTGATTAAATTTTTTATATTGATAGCTCTCAATAAGGCAATTATACCATAAAATTCCCATTCGTGGGAAAATGACGAGAGCAGCACAATAAATTATCAAAATTTTCGACGAAATCTATTTTAGCGCAGT
Source organism: Pachypeltis micranthus (assembly GCA_020466155.1). Lineage (NCBI taxonomy): Eukaryota > Metazoa > Arthropoda > Insecta > Hemiptera > Miridae > Pachypeltis > Pachypeltis micranthus. Next base: position 63,722,215 of record CM035770.1, on the reverse strand, counting down.
TTTTAGAGAAAATAACCGTACCAAATCAGCTGAAACTTGATGTCTAGCCTACAGGTTAACATGGGACGCAAAAATAAGGTTATGGGCAAAATCCGCCGAAAGTTAATTGTAGTTATCATAGTGATCAAAACACCAATTTTTTTTCTCAAAAACGGCTCTAACGATTTTGATTACAGTTGTTATATTGATAGCTCTCAATAAGGCAATTATACCATAAAATTTCCATTCGTGGGAAAATGACGAGAGCAGCACAATAAATTATCAACATTTTCGACGAAAAGCGTTTTTACCGCAGTTTTTTCCCCTTATAAACTCCACGGGAATTCTTGTAGAATGTAAAAAAAAAAATTGGTATCGTAGTCCAATCCAATACCTAAAGGGTGAGTGTTTAAAAACACTCATGAGATACATGGGGGTCACTCCAGAAATTCCTGAATTTCAACTACTGCCGTCTCGCATACTACCAGTTCTAACTGTTATTACCCAATAACTCTGCAAAAGCAATTACTATCCTTCTTCAAAAAATTTGTGTTGACAGCCTCATTAAGTATCTGTGTACCAGTTCCTCAATAATGATTCTGGAATAAGTACGAGCAGCACAAAAAATTCCAGAACTGTAGGCGCTACCGCTTCCTGCTGCTGTGACGTGTTGTTTGACCAAGTTCAAACAGAGTGATAAATGAATTGATTAAATAGAATTAGCCATGTACAAAGCGAATTGTTGTAGAGCTAAGGAAAGTTGTGTGTTGCAACGCACCAGATATTTTCCTATATCTGTAAAAGAAGCTTTTTGCATAGCTTGTCGAGCGTTCCTATTTGCACAGGATGCATCGTTGGCGTCTCTATGCAAACTTCAATGAATTCACTCTAATCTATGCTGTTCATGGTCCTACAATCAATTCATAACATTACTGATTCAAACAACGATTTCTTCAACGCAATGCTTCAATGGAGGACGGAAACTGGCTACTTGTAGGAGCCTTTGTCTGTCATACCACTTCACTCACAGTACTACGAGACGTTGACACCCCCACTCCTGATTCAATGTTAGATCCTCGGTCGGATGTCGCAGCCTCGTGGGACCTACAGATCGAACCGAATTTTTATTTGTTACCAATCTGTTAATAAACGTTTACAAATAAGTTAAAATATTCCTAGTCCCAACACACAGTACCCCTCAGTTCTTAAACAACAGTAAACCCTAGGACTCCATCCATAACCGCACCTTCCAACACAGCTTTATTCATATTAGTACCAAGAGAGAAGTTGCAATACAAGACTATCAATAAATAATTGTAGAAGTAGTAGAGAGTTTGAACGGCGAAAATCAAGTAAAAAAATACCAGCCAATTTGAATAAATACTCACTCGTATAAATAGGACAGCAGAAACTCCCCCAAGATTCTATTATCCGCGAAAATAATAATGTATCGAACAGTCACCTGTTTAGCGATGGTGCTAGTCTTAGGTATCGTTTTAGGCACGTTGTTATATCCATAGGCGATAGCAACGTCTTCATAAATGTCAACCACGTGGAGAATGTCGTGACGAGTAGGAGGTACTGTGACTACAACGTCACTGCCACCCGACGCTTTCGAAGTAAGGCACATTTTCGTGAGCATTGAAGCTAAATCGCCTGACTGTATACTGCAACAACAACCACATAAATGTATACCATTAATAAACACGCTTTAGAGATACTGGTCAGTTCAATTACGCATTAATGAGCAAGGCAGGGAATCAGTGCACACGACCCTCTAAGGATGGGCCGCATTAAAGTTCTCTTCAGTTCAATTTAGAGGCATTCCGTCCTCTTTCACACGCCTGCCTCGCCCACTCAAATTCCCTTCTGTCTTTCTACGAACTCAGGGCTAGTATACAGAGCTTCAACTTCAGAACTGACAATGCTTAGTACTTCAGCACCTTTCCTTTAAGCGCACCAAAGCAAGTACTTTCCTCGTTACTAGCTGGATTAAAGCCTAGTAGCCCAACCAGGGATCGGTTATTGCTCCAAAATATTGCATTACTTCCTTCGTAATAATCCTAGTTCCTGCTATGTTGATGATTATAACGTTTGATAGGTGGCGATTTGAGATCATTGTTACTGCAGTCTTTCGCATTACCCTCAGTTAGCTCATTTGTATGTGCCCCCACTACAGCCGCATAGTTACATTTCGTAGGTCCGCCTCTTCAACCAATTCGTGTGTTGGATCCTTACGCCTCAACCACCTCTCACTGATATAACTCCTCGCCATACTCGTCAGGCACTCCAGAAATTACTGAGACAGTCCATCCATTTTATGTAATTTGCCCCAAATTTTAGATAAGTTTCCAAGTGTTTTTGCTCAAGATGTGGGAGCGTTTTCGCATCATAAGGTGTCGTTACGATTAAAAATATCTGGTGCGTTGCAACACACAACTTTCCTTAGCTCTACGTTAATTCACTTTGTACATGGCTTTGTCCACTTAATTAATTCATTTACCACTAAGTTCATTTGAAATTGGTCAAACAACACTTCACGGCAGCAGAAAGTGGTAGCGCTTACAGTTCTGGAATTTATTGTGCTTCTCGTACTTATTGCAGGACCATTATTGAGCAATTGGTACACAGATAATTAACGAGGCTGTAAACACGAATTTTTTTAAGAAGGATGGTAATCACTTTTGCAGAGTTATTGGGTAATAACTGTTAGAACTGGTAGCAAGCGAAACGGCGGTAGTTGAAATTCAGGAATTTCTGGAGTGAGCCCCATATATCTCATGAGCGTTTATCAACACTCACCCTATAGGTATTGGATTGGACTACAATACCAATTTTGTTAAACATTCTACTAACATTCCAGCGGAGTTTATAAGGAAAAAACCGCACTAAAAACGCTTTTCGTCGAAAATTTTGATAATTTATTGTGCTGCTCTCGTCATTTTCCCACAATTGAGACTTTTATGGTATAGTTTCCATATTGGGAGCTATCAATATAACAAATTTAATCAAAATCATTAGAGCCATTTTTGAGAAAAAATATATTTTGTGTTTTGATAACTATAGTTAACTTTCGGTGGATTTTGCCCAAACCCTTATTTTGGCGTCCCATGGTAACCTGTAGGCTAGACATCAAGTTTCAGCTGATTTGGTACGGTTGTTCTCTCTAAAAACCACGCTAAAATCGATTTCGTCGAAAGATTTGGTAATTTATTGTGCTGCTCTCGTCATTTTCCCACAATTGAGAATTTTATGGTATAGTTTCCATATTGGGAGCTATCAATACAAAAAATTTAACCAAAATCGTTAGAGCCATTTTTGAGAAAAAAAAATTTTGTTTTGATCACTATGATAACTATAGTTAACTTATGGTGGATTTTGTTCATACCCTTATTTTTGCGTTCCATGGTAACCTGTAGGTTAGACATCAAGTTTCAGCTGATTTGGTACGGTGGTTTTCTCTAAAAATCGTTCACAGACACACATACACACAGACCATTTTCCCAAATAGTGTTTTTCGGACTCAGGAGGGTATGAAACGTAAAGATCTGGAGAAAACTCAAAATGTTTTTTCATCCGATTATATAACTTTTCTTTCTACTTTTTAGAGCCAAGGAAAGTAAAAAGGGGCTACCTAATATTTATGAACTCTGCCAATTGCTCTCAAAAGCTTAGTGAAGGAAGAACTAACTAAATCGCCTCATAGGTAGATGAGCAACCCCCATTCACCGCTCCTGTTCTTAAAAAGAATAACTCTGTGAGAATTTGTGGGGACTGTCGTCTTACTTTGAACAAATCACTAGAAGCTTGCAGTCTGCCCCATCCAGAGCACCTTTGTGCAGCATTCAGTGGAGCTAAATGGTTCTCCAAGCTCGATTTTAAGGATGCATATCAGCAACTGCAGCTAGATGATGATTCACAAGAGTTGACGACAATAATCACTCACAAAAGCCCCTTACAGTAAAGCAGACTGGCATATGGAATCACAACAGCACCCGGAATTTTCCAAGAAAACACGAATAAGCTACTTGATGGAATAGAGGGTGTTGGTTCACCGTTAGACAATGTGTATATAACAGGGCGAGCAAGGCACGAACATGACAAACGCCTGAACCAAGTTCTGAACATTTTTGAGAAGATGAACCTCCGAGAATAAAGAAGAGATTCGTTTCGTGTACTTTTCCGTTTTAAAACTTACTTAATTAAGCAAATTCTACGACTCAAGTGAGTCTAAAAGTATAATAAGTAATATTTTTGTATCTCGATGTTCAACTTACTTTATTCCAATAAATTTGTTCGCCTTTTTTGAATTCACGATTTCCTTTCGAAATTTCAATTCAGGAGTTCGATGCTTCGAGCCGTCAGCCCACTCCACTTCGACAGGTTCAATGCGATATTTTGGTGAGCAATATCCAGAAAAGGCTGTCACCACTGTGTCCAGAATAATGTGAGCCTAGAACACGTTTAACGGTTGGAGACAAATTCAAAATATCTGGTGCGTAGCAACACACAACTTTCCGCCACCCCTTTAAGTTCGAACACCACATAGGCGGGCGCTATATCTTCGTTCAACGCATTTTTACAGGAACATTTATAGAGAACAAAATGTAGGGACTTGTTAGCTGAAACTACTCAGTGAGTTTGATCGAAATTGTTAGAGCCGTTTTTGAGAAAATTGGAATACCGATAAATTAATATTCGACAAATCTCCTTTTCTGAGTTAACTTGGCTTATATCTCCGTTCAACATATATATACAGAAATAATTATAGAGAACGAAATGTTGGTATGAGTGACCAAAAGACACTCCATTAGGATTTATCACATCTGGTGAAGCAGTTACCCTGGAATTTACGGAAGTGTTCGAAAAAACGTTATTTTCGACACATTTTGATTTTTATCTCTGCTCAATGGACTGTCAGAGGAACATTTATTCAGAACAATATGTAGGTATTAACTATTTGAAAACATCCTGTGAGTTTGGTGAAATTCGCCGAAGCCGTTTTGCCAAAAAGCGTAAAAAACCTGTTTTTGCTTCATGGGCCTATATCTCCGTTCACCGTATTTTCATGGAGATATGTATAGAGAAGAAAAGTTAGGCATTGATTAGTAGAAGATAATTTGAAAGTTTAATCAAAATCGTTAGAGCCGTTTTCGAGAAAAATGCGAAAAACCCTAGTTTTTGGTACATTTTCGTCCCCCCCCCCCTTTCCATCGGCCGAAATCGTCCATAACCTTATTTTGGTGTCTACAAAAAATAACGAACAAAACAAAAAAAGAACCAGCTCAATCGGATCAGCCGTTCTCCCGCAAATCGAACTACAGACACACACACACACATACACACACACGGACCACGCGCTCAGACGTTAGACTCAGTAGGGTCTGAAACGTAAAGATCTGAAGAAAACTCAAATTTTTTTTTTGGGCCGATTACTATACTTTCCTTCCCTTCGGGTAGCGGAAAGTAAAAATTGATAGTCTACGTACAACTTCGTTTGCAGAAGATCAACCGAGGCATCAATCAGTGAACTATTGAACTTCAAAGGACAAGTTTTGCTGATTGTCACAATACAGTGACATTTCAACTCCTTCTAAATTACATGTGATATCATACGTGGAACATTTTCCTTTATCGCCATTCTACAATTTTCGAAATATATTTTATTGTGTTACGAATGTCGAACCTTTAATACCTATTAAAACTAGGCGATTTATTACGCTTATCAACTTATTTTAATCATTCCATTGAACACGCATTTTTACATCCCTAGTCGGGTATTTCGTTCATTTCCAACAATTAGTTTCAAGACTCTTTTCATAATGCATAATTCGAGTACTTTGAAGTGACAAAGTTATTGTACCGGATGTTAATATATTTTGCGGACAGCAGGCTTATACTATAGAGAGGATGGTGTACACCAGGACACTGCTAGAACCACCCATAGCTTGACAGAGTTAGGACGAACTTTCTGGAATGTTTCTTAGGACTGTAGGACTATACCCCTTCGTGTACTGTCCAGATGCCACTGCTGCTGTGAAGGCAGTGTGAATGGCCTAGCTGGGCCAGAGCAATTTCTCAATATGCAATGGGCAATTTTGGTGATGCAAGGGAGCAAGGTGTTGTTTTATCTCTTGCTGCTTGTACCTGACACCTTCCACGTGCAGCTCTTCACTCCCTCAACGATCGACACTAAGCAGAATTTATAAAAACCATTTCATTTCGTGATGGAAAATGAACGCACCGGTTAGAGTACTGATCAGGCTGGGCCAGGCTGATGATGAACACATTAGCGCCTGAAAAGAGAAGTAGCAAATACGACCTCCAGATTTTGGCACACCTTCAAATAAGCTGGGAAATCAGAAAGGTGGAGATTGCAGACAGCCAAGCTAATTGAACACGTCACTGGATGAAGAAAGAGAGAGAATACTCCCTGTTTAGAACTCTAAACAATAAGTAGTATTTACGAGTGTTGTCATCGGAACATTTGGTGCGGTCTCGGTCAACCTCTGAGTGATCGCGCTCTTGTCGCTACAAGCTCTCCGCTCTGACCTCGATGAAGCCCGTTCCAGAATCCGCCAGTCTGTCTTTCGCCGAAACCCTCTACGGTCGTCTGCCGAATTCTAATATTCGCAAACTGGGTCATCAGTTCACGTTTCCCGCTTTTCTATACCAGTTACCCAGTCAACTACCCTCAATCTCTCTTTCTCTCTCTATTGGAACCCTTCATCGGCCAGACATTATCAGCAGCCCTACTACAAGTCTTCCACTTCTCGGAAAGCTTGATCTTCCAGCCGTCTCAGGGATCCCCGACGTCGTCGCACTCGTCTTTCATCTGCCAACTTCTCTCCGTCTGTCCATTTCGCCACCACGAACGTCGTTTATGGTCAGAATGTTCCCTTTATTTCATCCGAAGTTAATTTCTAAATACTAAGTCATTTGTTCAAAAATTTCTCATTAATATAATTCCATTATTTTGTCTGAGTAGGGAAAATAGGTTTCATTTTTCTTTTTGTGTGTTTCAACCCTTTCTCAAGCTCAGTACACTCCCCACTGCCAACTGCTTTTTCTGGACCTAACTTTCCGAAATGGCAAAAAGAGAGAACCTATTCTACATGTGCAGATGGCAGGGTGCAGAAAACGTCCTCCATCTGTCATAGAAGGGATACTCTAATTGTGCCTCTGGAATGTGGTTGGCTTCATGTCGCACGAGAAAACAGTCAAACCACAAGCTGAATGGGGAAAATGGCTAAGCGGTTGATTCCCTTTTGCCGTAAGTGTTATAAGAGAAATGGAGATGTCCATAGGGGGTTACCATTTAGAGTCAAAACATTTTGGGTCCATTTTCCGAGACCTTTAGTGCTACAGTATAAACGAATACAACCCTCATTTTACAATGCAATAACTTGAGTAACCCCTCAAAAAACTCAAGATGCACACAAATCTTTAGTCAAGGAAAAGATCCATTTTTGGTTTATTATTCATTCTGATTCATTCCCTAAGTTTTCGGTCAGGACAAATTTTTTACACCCCCCCCCCCCCTCAAAAATTGATACTTTACGTTTCAAGACATGGGGATTCCAAATCTGCATGTCCGTCCACCGTCTGGTCCGTTTTGTGCCTGTAACGTGGTCTAAAAAAGACGTTCTTTCACACGAAAATCCCATTTGGTATTTAATTGTGCCCGCCATCTCAGCAATTCGATCGGACGAAGCCCATGGTTGTTATGGACAAAAAATGGTTTAAAAAAACTAACAAAACTCAGTATAATCGCAAATACTCCGTGTTTCGTGTCGTTTCAAGGTATTTTTACATCCTGGGTCGAATGGAATTAGTATCAGACATGTACATCTGCGTATAGAGAAATTACAGTAATTATAGTGAGCCAACGTCAACTAATTGAAAGATCTCGCGGGAACTACAGCGGAAGTAAACGATTCGTCATTAGTACTCCCTCCCTCCCTCCCGTCTCATCAAAACCACCCGCTCTTAAGCGCCTGGCACCGGGGGAATATTTAGTTTCCGTAGTTCCATTGTAGTCAGTTCATGTTTCGTATGGTTTACTAGTATTCTTCGATGCTGAATCGAATGGGATGGGTTTCGGAGCAGTAATACTAGGTCAAGATATTCATATATTCATGAGAATAATAAACCGTTGTGTAATAATTTGCATGGTTTTTAAAAATTGTGCACTGCAAGTGTACCACAGACCACGTCTTTGAGTTCAGATCGAACAATTTGAAGATTAACTATAATTAGACATGCATTTACTTAAAAATTAATACTAATAAAGGTTCACCTTATGTAAATCCGTTGCAGTAATTTCAATGAAAACATTTTTCGTTTTCAGAGTAATTTTTGAATGGTCACCATTGATGATTGGAGGAAGCGAGAGAACCACTCCATTACTGTCCTTGATGACAGGATAAACTGGACTGTCCTTTATGATTGGAAGATACTGCTTCAATTGGGCGTGAGTCTGCAAGCACATAATAGACAACAAGTTAAGCCACACAAGAGAGAATGGTTTGGCACGTTTCAAATCTCAGGAATGGTTGCAGAAGAAGTAGGTAAGAGGGATTAGCATGGGTGGGGTCACTCCCAGGAGTAGCTTAACTACACTGCACATCACTACACCGATCAGTACTGTAACGGGACGAACCAAACCCTTCAATTCAGCGGAGGCTAGTCCGGGGCATTTATGCCTGACTGGGCACCTCAAATGCCCCGATTCGCTCAAGACTTCGCTGCCGTCAGTGGTAACCGAGCCAGTTCCCTCGTCGCTGTGTCGTCCCCGCTCGCGTTCGCTCCCACCCAGTTCCCAGTTTGTGGTGGAAAAACATCTCCGAATGTAATTCACGAATAAAACCCCTTGTTCGAATTGCATTCGGTTTCTATCGTACTACTTCCCAACTCACCTAGTGCGATACTGCTTTCAAAATATTAATCTCTCCCGTAACATTGGAGCCCCACATTGGGCGCCAATGTTATAGGACATATTCGGGCGTCTCACAATAATACCTCCTTCCTTCTTAACAAAGTATCGTGTATTCGGTTCCATTCCACAGAAATAGCCATAGCCACACAGGTATATAGATAGGACAGAGGAGCGAAGCGAAGTCATAGACGTCTGGAAGAGGAATAGGCCAATCGCCTTGTTTCGTGCCATGGACCCGATTTTCCTCACCTCCTGATCGCAGCAACGCCCTTCTCACTGTCCTTCAGCAGTTTTCTTCCTCTTCAGATTTAATCGGAGCTGCTTATGAACGGCTCTGCCCAATAGAAGCGGCTCCGGCGTTCCAGATCGTGGCTTAATCCGATCGTGCCAGTAACAGTACTATCACCTAATGATTCACTCATTGGTACTCAAGGTCCCAAAATATAAGTGGATTATAGATATTAAACTTGGCACGCGATTTCAATAGTTATTTCAATATATTACAGCCACATTGTACTGTTACATCCATGTCGTATTTCATTATGAAACAAGTTGTAATGTAATGCTCAGATGTGGCCGAAACTTAGAGATCAGAGGAAAAATAACGACTAGAGATGAGAACTTAAGAGACTAGGAACACTTTGCGTATTACCTGCAAGTAGCGCCAGGAAGGGCTTTGATAGCCCACAATGCGATTGGTCTACCCAGCAGGTTGTCCTTTGATAATCAGTGATACACGAAGTGTTCTGTTACGAGGGGGGTTTGGAGACGCTTTTGGGGATCCGCTGACTCTGGTAAAAATTATGGCAAATCGCGCGGAGCTCCTCCGATCCACAATTCCCAACTATCGTCGAGAATTATGAACCATTGTCTTAACCACTAGACCACGATCGCCCGGTGCCCTTAAAGGGAGTCAGGCGGTACAGTTCTGAGTCTCCAAAGTTCTCGTTTCTAGTTTCCTAGCACCTTCCTCTGCATTTACCAACACCTTCCTCCTTTTCATCTCCCCGAATTTCATGTCTCTCTGATTTTTCCTCCAACCTCTCAGTTTCAGTCTCGCTGGAGCATTACACTAGTGGCAGTGGCGGGTTAGGAAATGTTGGGGAGCCACAAACTCAGGCAAAAATTACAGAGATCACGAGCTCTGATCCTGAACCTGGACTTTCCTCGAAAAATGAACCACTCGAGTGTCAGCCGATACAAAGTTATTTTATGGAGTGCTTCTATTTTTAGAATCTAAGGTGAGCACTCATCCTTTGATTCGAAACTAAATGAGAGTGCGAACTATCAAAATATAATATGTTATGCTCAGCTCATGCCAAGCTTGGTGTCCTAATGGAAATCCTGATTTTGGACTTCCTCAGCCTTGATCTACAGCTGTCAATTTAGGAACTCCAGAACCCCCTGTCAATCGATCTCTTAAAAATTTCTGGCCCGAGCTAACAACATAATATCCCTCTTATAATTTCGCGAGTTAGGGGAACCCCCTTTCCTTCCCTTTTCACATCTCCTTACTTGCCCCCTCCCTCCTCAATGTAGACCAGTTTATCCTATAATTCAAACACTTTCTCTCAGCTCTCACCCTGGCTCATAACAGTTTACCTATCAAAAAATGTATATCAATTAACCAGCGTAACAATACAGTCCTCTCTTACTCATCTCATTTCTCAACTTATTCTGCGCACAACGATCACAACATCGATTGACATTCCCACTCGTTGACTGAAATAATTTGGCATAAATTGGTACAAAAATATAGTTAAAAATGTTGACTTACAGAATAGAACTCCATCAATTCAGAGCCACTAAATTCCTTCGTCTGGTTAAGAGGAACAAATTTAATGTCATCAGGAGGTAGAGCGTCGTAAGTGAATGGTCCTTGAAGTGTGTCGAGATCATGAGTTCCAATCGCAACTAGAGTTCTTTTCCTTGCAACATTTTGATGGAGCTTATCTTGCAGGTCGATGAACGAAGCGTACGACTCTGCAGTAAAAGTAATATCGCGTAGGACCGCCGAGACAGCGTAACGACGAATTTGGGCGGTCTAAAAGAGCAAAGTACAACGAAAAGTATTAAATCAATCGAAATACAATATTGAGGATGATGAGAGAGTATATCAGGCCCAAATGTGTTTGATTGATGGTGGAAAGAAGAAGAAGGATTTCTTCTACAAGTTAATAATGAGTATTCTCACGCCATTGGTGGCTTGAATCGCTTAGTAGGATATTATAGAAAACATAAGAACATCTCGCTTGGACGAGGGGGAAAAAACCAAAACAAATAAACACCTCCTGATCGTCTTCTGGTCCGAACAAGAAAAGAGGAATAGTGAAGCAAGTGGAGCTGGGTTTGAAGATACAAGTCACTCATCACTGTTAAGAGGTAATGACTATATCATTCACAATAGAATGACTGTTCCAGTAGAGTAAGAATTTATTTTCAGATCTTTCCTTCCTGAAATGGCTACAGCAAATTAAAAAGTTTTTTGCTGCTTTAGGTTCTACTGTTTTGATCCCAATTTTAATTGCTCTCTTCAAAACATTACAAACTGAGACAATGTCATTTCAACTCACTCTTGGTGTTTATACTTTAATATCTATGGCCTCTTCAACGAGTATTAACTGACTTCAGCGACATTTTTGTTAGAAAGGGATTGGAAGATCTGATCAGCAAACGACACGCTGCCTCTGTCCTCCCCTCCACCACTACTATGAAAAACTAAGGGTTGCGATCATTCCAATACTGAAGCACTAATGTGTTTTAGTTGGAAAGTCCGTGCTTCCCTAAAACTACAGTTCCCCCTTCGATCAGGAGGTGTCTATTTGTTTTGGTTTTTCCCCCACGTCCAAGCGAGAAATGCTTCAACAGTCCAAATCAGGCAAGTGCTCAGATCCTCCTGGCGCTTTTCCTTGAGCCATTACACGGTCCTACAACCTCCACCAACTGTTCTTCCCAATATTTGCCAGGTCATGCATCGTGCAGTACCTCACCACGATATATTCAACTGTTTCCGCACACACTCCCACAACAGATGCAAATAAGGCGGGATAAAACTATTTCATTTCCAAAGTCGGAAATCGCAGATTTTGGCTGGAGAAAACGACGGTTTTACTGCATGTTCTGCCAACAACTCCTGAACCAACGCGAGCTGCAAAGCAGTTCAAGGTCTCACCTACCACTTCAACTGGTGATCTACTTGTTACGAGCTCGGTCCAAAAGGAGACAAGGTATTCCAGTCATGGATTCGAACCCACTTCCCAACAATTTTTTACTTTCCAAGGCTCTACGAAGTAGAAAGGAAAGTTATGTAATCAGCTGGGAAATTTTTTTTTGAGTTTTCTTCAGATCTTTACGTTTCAGACCCTCCTGAGTCGGAAAAACACTATTTGCGAAAATGGTCTGTGTGTCTCAACGATTTTTAGAGCATACGGCCGTGCCAAATCAGCTCAAACTTGATATCTACACCGCAGGTTACCATGGAACGCCAAAATAAGGGTATCAGCAAAATCCACCGAAAGTTAACTATAGTTATCATAGTGATCGAACACTAAACATTTTGTTTCTCAAAAATGACCATAACGATTTTTATTAAAGTTTTTATATTGATAGCTCTCAATAAGGCAATTATACGATAAAATTCCCATTTGTGGGAAAATTACGAGAGCAGCACAATAAATTATCAAAATTTTCGACGAAAAATCGGTTTTAGCGCGATTTTTTCTTATAAACTCCGCTGAAATGTTACTAGAATGTTAATCCAAATTGGTGTAGTAGTCCGAGTCAATGCCTATAGGGTGAGAGTTTAAAAACGCTCATAAGATATATGGGGCCACTCATGAAATTCCGGAATTTCAACTAACACCTTTCGCCTACTACCAGTTCTAAACGTTTTCACTTAACTCCGCAAAAGTGATTACTATCCTCTTTAAAAAAAAATCGTGTTTTGCCGCTTCATTAGTTATCTGTGTACCAATTGTTAAATAATGGTCCGGGAATGAGTACGAGCAGCACAATAAATTCCGGAACTGTAAGCGCTACCGCTTTCTGCTGCCGTGAAGTGTTGTTTGACCAAGTAAAACAGAAATGGGTGATAAATTAATTGATTATGTCGAAAAAGCCATGTAGAGTTAAGGGAAGATGTGCGTTGTAACGCACCAGATATTTTTTTGGTGTATTTTGCTCAAGTGTCGTCTGTTACATTTTGTTTAGTTATCAAATATCTTTCTTGATCGAGCTCGCTTACTAGGTTACAATTAAATTGTTCAATCTATATTTATTTTATTTTCTAATTTTCTTTTCTAATATCAATTCCACTTCACTCAAACACCCTTATTTTGGTGCTAAGTTAAGCGGCTACGAACTTATCTAACATTGTAACTCACGTTTGGTAGGATTTTCAGACGCTGAATATCTTTGACATTGCCAGGGGGTTGGAGGCGATAATTCGGAAATGGAATCCTGTAAATAAAACGAACTTAGTTAATTGGTTTATGAGATCTTCGTGAATTTAATAAATGACACCAGTAAAGTATAACTTGGCACAGTGAAATAAACAGTTCATGTACGTTGTCATTATTAGTAGAGTGAGTGTACACTCGACTCTGAGGTGACAGAATCAGCGACCTACTATTGTCGGTTGTCCGATGATCTACACTGTTCAACTACTTACAACTCATATGATGTAGGAGACTGGAACACAGAGTTTAGAAGAGAAGTGTGAAATGGAATCCTTGGGAGCTTATGAAGATCTTGCTGGTTGTGCTGGGTATGTAGCTTCATAATAATTATCTAATTAGAGCCTCCAGCCCCCATCATGTCTGACTACTTTATCAAGCATTGTCAATCATCCATCATATCATTCGTGTTTCATAACTAGCTAGGTAGTTAGTCTACCTCTACATAACCTTAACCAAGTAGTTATATAGAGAGCAGCACTCCTTTTCTTTCCCCTATGACATGTAGAATGCTTGGAATAAGAATAGTAATAACTAAAATGAACGTTCAAGACCTTCTAGACAGATAACATTGGTCAACAATGAAATTGTTTTGGGCTTAAAAATATTCACTTCTTATGTATTTGCACCTGCTGAGTTCAAAAATCAACATAAAAACCACGTGTTAGCTCGTATTTTTGAGATACAGAGGCACGTCATTTTATACAGTGTATATTTACATTAATTGAGAAATTTTGTTTTCTGAAGTTGGCACACCTGCCAACTGACAAAACAAAGAGTTCTGCAGCTTTTTAGAGTCTGGATTGTCAATGAAGAAAAGTGGAATGATTCAATACCCAAATATACCTTCTGCTATTCGACCTATTCTTCATTTGAATAGTTTACCAGTTCCTATTCCACCCCACAGTTATGAAATTGAAGAAGAAAATGAAGATAGTAGTGAAGAAGAACTTAGTGAGCCTTGCACATCTCACGGTCCTGATTTTGAGGAAACAGATGATAAACCGCACAGACTGAGACAAGCGAAATTGGGTGATCTCATTCGAGACCTTGATTTGTCAAAGGATAAGGCAGAACTCCTAGGGTCCAGATTAAAGCAATGAAACCTTCTACAACGTGATGTCAGGGTGTCACATTACAGACAGCAGAAGGATCTGATTCCTTTTTTTTTTTGTGAAGAAGAACAATCTTGTTGTTTGTTGCAATGTTAATGTCTAGATGAAAGAGTGCCCCAGAACTCACTTACAAGAGACAAGTCAAAAGACAGCCGCGAAGCAACCTAGAAGGTATCTGTTGTGGAAAGGAATCTGAGAAGAGAGGAGAGGGGAAGGATGGGAAAACCACCGTTGGAAATATCCGCCGATTTGGGATTTCCATGGGCGCAAGGACCTTTGGAGGAACAATGACCTTGCCACAGGTGCCCGTTGGGCAAGGAGCGGAAATTCCGAGGTCAAAAGCCTGGAGGGATTCGGCGCTTGCGTCGAACACATAAAGTAAAGAAAACATTAAAAAAATATTTTTTTGTGTACCACTGTGATGAGCACCATGTATGATAAACACGAAGAAACGGTTGATTCCCAATTTGTCCTACTTCAAGATCAAGTTAATGAGCAAATAAACTTAGAGAGCTACCTGCAATCAACCACCACAGTTAAAGAGCCAATCGCCTTTCAAAATAGAAATAAATTAGACGTGGCACTAGACAATTGATGACCTTCGAATGGATTTAGCTACAGGATCATAACTTCCTAAGATAGTTCTTTAAAGAGCAAAACTGCATCAAGGTGAGTAATCCACATATAAATATTTATGGTGTGGGGGTGATTGTCTGATGACAATACAGAACGGGTTGATTGTTGTAGGTGGGGATTTCACAGAGCCACTTAAGGTGCTTCACCTATTTTTAGAGAGATGTAAAAAAACCATTCACATTCGCTCATAATAAGAGAAAGGCGAATGTTGCACACAGCCCCGCCCATGAGCACTAATACGCACTGGATTTTGTTCACATGGTAGGTTCTCCCAGAAACTACAGACGATTTGCTTCGTCTTTAGATTGCAAAGGTAGTCAGTACTGCACATTTATCGGGTAAATTTTCGATTGAAAAGTTGACAAAAAATAAAGGAAATTCACAATACTTAACAGATATTTTTCTGGCAGAAAAAAAAGTTAGCAGTAGCGAACGTACTTGTTTTGGAAAACTAGCAAAGCTGTAACAAGGCCTTCAAGGCAAAGGAGATCGTAACGATTGGCTGGAATGTCAATCCTGTAAATTACATCATCGGAGACGTCTTTTCCAACGGCTGCGCCTTGTTCTTTTTGAAGCATTTGCCGCTCGCTCGTCTGTTGAATTTAATACAACCACTAAGTTAAATTGTTTAGATTAATATTATTGGTATACATTCGCAATGGAGCAAGGTTTCTATGCATTGAGAAAAACAAAAAAAGGCTCACTCATTCAATTTTTTTCATGTTTTCAAAATGACAACCCAAAGTTTGTTGGTAAATAAATCATTGTAACTAAGAAGTGATGTCTTGATATTATTCCTTTGGTTCGAACTCTGAGAGAGCCTCTCCAAAGCTAACACTGTTGAGTGTGGCAGAGTGAGTATCTAGGGTATTTTGACTGGATACGAAGCGTTATTCAGGTTTCACAATTTTGTCGAATGGGAATTCAATCAATCGAAAATACAATAATATAGTTAGAAAGCCACCATCAAATCAGAGGATGGTGCCTGTGTCTGATTGAAAGCTCAAATCGAGGTAATCTGCCCAAGCATTTATTGAAAAAATTTATGTAATACTTGTTAGACATATAAATGAAAACCTTGGATTTATCTTTATTTACACAGCCTCAGTTACCCTGCCACAAGAAGCAGTTTTCTTAACATAAGTATTTTTCCTATTGCCCTGTCCAGCACTACTCTCCTTGTCAACACCAAAGTGTCCTGCACACATTCTAGAGGAATTCGTTTGAATCTACTGATTCATGTAGAGGAGAGCTTCCTTTTGGACGGAATAGTGTTGACAACACTCACCACACGAGAGATATTGAGTTAGAAGAAATTAGCGTGAACAAAATTATGTAATTTAACGTTTACTATCAAGAGGTACTGAATGCGCTACTCCATATAAAAATTAACTATAACAATTCAGGGCTCATACCATTGAATTCATTTGCTTAAACTTACTATGTCATCGAGTTCCAATCCATAATCAAAACAGAGCTGTTCAAATTCTTCATCCGCTGCAACAAACAGGAATTTAATGAAGAATCAGTCACAATCGAATTTTAAAAACGCCCAAAGAAATTAGACTTCATTGCTTTCTCGACGTGGTAGCCTACTACGACAAATTTACATGAAACTCACAACCAAAGCGGCTTTCAGGTATGTGATCTAGGACTATCAGTGACTGTGGCATGTGATGCCAGCCTAACCAAAATCAAGCATGTCTTCACGCGTAGTTGATGGTTCAAAACGACCAATTATGTTCATATCAAAGAGGAAAGAGGCTATTTGAGGTTTGAGGACCTCCCTCGCAGGGGGGAGAGAGTTTCCATAAGTACTGACGGCCAGTCATTTATTAGAACTTCTAACCCGGATTCAAAGTTACTACCAATTACATTCGCCTGAATACCTCGATAAGTGCGATATGAGAAAGCCTTCGACTACGATATGATACTTAACACATGTGGCGCAACGCACCACACAACTTTCCTCAGCCTCACATATATTCAATGATTTTATAAGGACTTCAGAGAACTTGACATTGTAGAGCTAATAAATGGTAGTGCTTAGAGCTCAGCATTCTGGACTTCGCTGTGTTGCTCCTAATACCACGACCATTATTGAGTTCAAGTTCTGAAATTTATCGAGTTTCAACAAATGATATTACAAACAGAACTCACTTTTTACTTTCCGCTACCCGCAGGGAAGGAAAGTATAGTAATCGGCCCAAAAAAAAATTGGTGTTTTCTTCAGATCTTTACGTTTTGAGGACTACTGAGTCTAAAAAACCTTATTTCGGCGCGTGGTCTGTGTGTGTGTCTGTAGTTCGATTTGCGGGAGAACGGCTGATCCGATTGAGCTGGTTCTTTTTTTGTTTTGTTCGTTATTATTTGTAGACACGAAAATAAGGTTATGGACGATTTCGGCCGATGGGAAGGGGGGGGGGACGAAAATGTACAAAAAACTAGGGTTTTTCGCATTTTTCTCGAAAACGGCTCTAACGATTTTGATTGAACGTCCAAATTATCTTCTACTAATCAATACCTAACTTTTCTTCTCCATATATATCTCCATGAAAATACGGTGAACGGAGATATAGGCCCATGAAGCAAAAATAGGTTTTTTACGCTTTTTGGCAAAACGGCTTCAGCGATTTTCACCAAACTCACAGGATGTTTTCAAATAGTTGATACCTACATATTCTTCTCAATAAATGTTCCTCTGACGGTCCATTGAACAGAGATAAAAATCAAAATGTGTCGAAAATAACGTTTTTTCTAACATTTCCGTAAATTCCAGGGTAATTTCTTCACCAGATGTGATAAATCTTAATGGAGTGTCTTTTAGTCACCCATACCAACATTTCGTTCTGTATAATTATTTCTGTATATATATGTTGAACGGAGATATAAGCCATGTTAACACAGAAAAGGAGATTTGTCGAATATTAATTTATCGGTATTCCAATTTTCTCAAAAACGGCTCTAACGATTTCGATCAAACTTTCGGAGTACTCTCAGCTAACTAGTTCCTACATTTTGTTCTCTATAAATGTTCCTGTAAAAATGCGTTGAACGAAGATATAGCGCCCGCCTATGTAGGTGGTGTTCGAACTTACGGACAGTTGTGTGTCGCTACGCACCAGATATTTTTTATTAGACATCTGAATGTTTTTCCTGGCCGTTTTTATGGCTTCCAAAATGGAAGTCAAGATATTCAGCAGTGACTCATTCTGCCACCGCCAAATGTGTTAAAAGAGCCATGTGTCAAGAGCCTCCTCTCCTTCATACGCCCAAGCTGGCAACCTCCTCTTTATGACCGCTCAGGCACCCTTTATGGAATTGGTACGAGCTCTTCTCTCAGGGTCCTTGAAGTGTAGAGAGTAGTTCAAACCTTGCGACTGACAGCAGTCATACGACTTCCAACAGTTCAAAACAATAATCGTTATGGGTCAGATATGTGCCTGTATGACTGCACACATCACTGTGTATCAACCTCTGTCTTCAACAACTCTGAAGAAGCAGTCTCTTTCGATCCTACCAAACACCCATTTCCCCTCGACCCTTCTACACTTATTGAATGTTCCATGCACTGAGTTTAGATTCGCCGATTCCCATGATGACACTGGCCCCCCCTAACCACACAATGGGCACTGGTAACCACAGTTACACACACTTCTTGGCAGAAAATCATCCAGTCAGCGACGTCATGATTTGAAACTTGCAACTCCAAAGCAGTCATATCTGCTGGTGGAACCACAACTCAATAAAGGGTGACAAGCAGAATGTTGCATATACTCAGCGACTAAGGCTAAACCACGAACCAGTATGGACAATTAGTATGGACTCATGGCCATATTTACAACACCTCCATTCAAACCGACCTAATTTCATCCATTCACCGCATTCAGGACATAAATAGGGTGAACTAAAGAACATGGACCGAGATAACGCTACGACTGCATGTATAGGTCGCTTGACCGATCGCTAGTATCGATAACAGAATGAGAAAGAATCCGGAGTTGTTTGACCCTTCACCCTTCCACCTTATTCCCTGTTCCCTCCGCCTTTCTGTATTCCTCAGTTCGTTAACGGTTCTCGTGCCAGTAGTTTGCGCCTTTCCTTCACATTTTAGCTTTACCACCCTTCAAGTTTGTACGTTTCTATTTTTTCTACGTTTGAATCGTGTGAAAGTCTTCTGTCCTGCTCTATATTTACTCTTCCCAACTTTATATTCATAAATCATGAGTTCTCAAAGACTTACAACTAACTTTTTCCATCGTTTGAGTGTGAAATCTGTGATCCTACCGCTACCGACTGGATGATGTTTTGTCGTGAAGTATGTATGGAAATGTGTCGTGATCATGCGTGAATGAAGTTAGGTGGCGATGGAAAAGTTGTTGAGATTGACGAATGTAAATTTGGTAAGAGGAAGTTCAATAGGGGCAAATCGGTAGACGGACCCTGGGTGTTTGGTGGGGTGGAGCGTGGGTCCGAAAGTGCTTTTTCCGGGTCGTTGAAAACCGAGGGAAGGAAGTCCTCCTCGCAATCATAAAGGAATTCATTCTTCCGGGCACGACAGTGATCTCCGATAGCTGGAAGGCCTATGATTGCCTGGAGGATTAACCACTCCTTATTTTTCAAGGGCCCAGCAACAGAGGCCCACACAAATTCGATCGAGGGAACATGGGCTGCTATCAAGCGAGGGATTCCCTCTAGATCGCTCACATATCATTTTGATTCGTACCTCTTCGAATATATTTGGAGAAGGACGAGAAGTGACTGTGATGATCTAATGAGGGCATTTCTGAAGGATGTGGTACAGGTGTATAAAGTGAACAGTGGAGGAGAGGAAGCATCCGGCAGTTCGTCAGGGACTTCTTAGAACCTGTAAGTACACAATGTCGTTATTTCTAATTTCAAACATGGCGCCACAGGCCTACGAAGCCTACGATGCGTCACAGGCGCAGTTGGCGGGGAAGAGCCTACGAGCGATGTCGGGCATATCGATAACCTGACCTCGGTCGTCATATATCGATATTATTGCCTTATCAGAGGGGTTGGTCCATGTTCTTTGCTTTTACCCATAAATATTTGTCCAGGATTAAATCGACATTCATACCCGAAATTCAGAGCACTCCGTGGGCTTTGTAAAATCAATCGATAAATCAAACCAGCAACGTGACCATCCATGGCTTGTTGAAAAATCTCTAAAAGAGCAGCGTGCAAAAAGGAATGAAGACGGAGGAGGTGAAATAGGATCCGTAAAAACAATGAATCAAACTGGCGACTGATCAGAGTGGGTGACCACTTTGGCAGCGACTCGAGAAAGAGAGATACAACGCTTGGTGACGATGCTAGAGATTTAAACTGTTTAGTTCAATAGTCCAGCTATAGCCAGCAGCTATCTGCTAACAGTAGCATCATCTCCAATGACGTGACGACCAGAACACAGCACTTCAGCCGAATTTGCCTCTAACCTTCTTTTAACGGTGCAAGTTGACCTACGAGCCGAATAGTTAGTTTAAACAGATTAGGTCCAGGCGTTCCCCGTCGATTTCTTTCACAGACCACTTTCTCACATACGAAGTTTAGTAACAGCAGGGGGTTATTAGGGTCTAGCATTCACAACCGGAAGTAGCTTCAAAATGTAGAGTTAATCCAAGAATTGTTCAAAGAAAAAACCTCAGGAAGGGCTCCCAGACAAAATACACGCATATGGCACTCTCAACACCTCCAATGTTCATCTTCATTAATTCTTCAAAGATGAAATTATGAACCAGGCGTTCGGGCGTGAGCGACGTGTACGACCCTTACGATATACCTTTCACTCGAATGCGAAATGTATATATTTTCTATGATGCAATACAATTGAGTCGGCTTCATAAGTGCATCAGCCGATATGAAGTGCAAGGGAGTCCTGATATAACTAGTCATTAAACTCACTAAACTCTCGACCGAGTCCTTTAAACAGAAGGTCCTTCTTCACTGAAATGGTTGGCATTTCGACTTGATTGCTAGAAAATTTAAATTTCGACTCAGTTTTCTGTAATACGGCAGCTTCGATAACAGTATCTAACACACGTTGCATACACTCCTTTTCCTTTCTTAACAGCAATCACTAAAATCAAAATACAGGCTACTCATCAAGATTTGAACTTATATCCTTAACATATGTTGCTCAACGTCGTCTGGCTAAGTACAAGTTTCAAAATAGACAGAAGAAAAAAGTTCAGGGAAGGTAGTTCTGTATGGCGAATTTTTCACTGGGGAATCAGCAACAGAACATAAATAATATACAGATTACTGCATACCTAGCTCTAAACAATATCTTATGAGCAACTTTCAGCAACTTCTGTCAATCCCATGATCCAATTGTGTACAATAATTCTGAAGTACTAAAAGTGAGTATAGGTTACTAAAAGATATTGCGGCAGATTGACGGCATTCAATCATGAGGTTACTGTTAAAACTAAAGAATGCAACTATTGACACAGTTTGGTTGCCATGTTTGTTCAACAGAATGTCACCGAAGCATTGTTCAACAGAATGTCACCGAAGCATCTGTGGAGAACAATATAAAAGTTGAAGACATTTTGTGAATTTAGTTAAAAATTGTATGCCATTTTGCTTAAAAAAGAAAATCCCCTTTTTTCGGCTTCATAGGCCTTTTTCCATTCACTGCGTTTTCACAGAGATATTTATGGAGAAGAAAAGATAGGTAACGATTAGTGAAGGATAGTTTGGAAGCTCAATCTGAATAATTCGAGCTATTTTTGAGAAAAGAGCGAAAACTCCTAGTTTTCCCCCTCACCCACAAACACAAATTAGAAAAAATATGTACTACTCTTGGTTGCCAACATTGTTCACAAAAGTACGTTGTCACTGCCTCAAACAAGCTTTGACTTAGCTTCTATTGCTATTCGGGATAATTGATATATGATAAGCTTCTAAAGATAGTTGAACTGGTTAGGTTGGCTTAGAATCATCAAGCCCAGACTGCCAGAGACATCTGCGACTAAATAAATACTTTGAAGGGAAGTGTGTTAATTGCTGAACATCCTGAAGTGCTTAAACTGATCTACGGCGCATTGCTTCTTAGAAAAATGGTTCCGAATGTGCCTCTCATGAACGAATGAATCAAAATTAATGAAATAGATCACGAACTTGTGTGGTAAGTAGCAGCTCATCTCGTTCATTCCCCCTTACCCAGTCTTCTACTGCTGTCATCATCACTCATGATAGCCAAAACCAGCTGTTCAACAGCCTTGTTGATAGATTATAACATCTTAGAAAATAATATTTCTTCTTCTCTAAATCAAAAATGTTAACAAAAAAGAACGGAAGAGATTCAAGCCAAAACTGAAACTGATTGATCACAAATTTTCGACGCACTGAATATTTACAATAGGCCGTTTTTCGCAAAAAACCTTGTTTGTCAATATTTTGGGAAAATAGAATGAAAACCTCCAAGGTGTTGTACGGCATTTTTCGTCAAGCAGAAGTGAAGAAACCCGAGTTAAATGATTTAAAGAAGTAGGTTGTTTTGTACTTGAAATCTTTAGTAAAGACATCACGAGTACAGTATGTATTAGTTTGAACCTTGGTCGGCCTAGGACCGCAGCTTTTTGAAAAATGATCTTAATGTAAGTGAAATAGGTCGATAAGTCTTGAAAACTTTGAACCGGCTCTAATCATAATTTTTCTATTTACTTGTGAACATTCCAAAGAAAGTTTCAGTAGCAAATGAAATGAGGTATTACAGTTTACTCATTAGTTGTTACATAATCCTGAAATGGTAATATTTTAGGCTGTTGTGTGATTCTGGGGTATATGTTCACGAATGAAGAGGAGGGCTATGATTCGACACGCGTGAGTGAACATTGCAAACGACTGAAATGAACCGACTTTAGGAACGGTTTCTTGTATTTTTATATTGGTTACTTAGCTTTATGTCCGGAACTATCGTACCCGTATCACCTTGTGAACTTTTTCACTGGTGAAACTTGACCGGAATTCGAATATCTCCTTTGTAGAAGTTATTTGTCAACAGAAAAGGGCCAAGTGCCACAGTGGCGACAGAATCACGCGAAACAACAACAACAACGGCTTATCAATCAAACTTGTTATCTGTTATTATGGGGTCGAAGCAGCGTGTTTTGAAAGTGAACACCGTGCAATGTGTATACTACCTTTTATGAACCGAACAGATCAGAATTATAACTACATTTAACTACGTCAAATCACTACTAATATCTATTTTTAGTTCAGACGCCTGTGCTCGTAATTCATAATAATTTAGATGTTTTTAAACAATTTTATGAGATGAACAAAGTAGAACCGCTAAAGAAATACCTTCTATGGTTTGCGAATGAACATTTGGATTTCCGGCTGCAGGTGAGGGAGTAGCGTGTTTAATTGTATGATCAACAAGTGTTTGATGGCCTATTTTCATCTTAATTATTTTCCAGGAAATCACTTCTATCGCATCTCTCCTCCACGTCAAGTGTAAGTGGATACGAAACCCGGAAGATGACGTAAGTTTGAACTGCCTTTCCTGCTTTATTCAATTTGTGGGTTAAAAGCATTCGCGACTAAGTAGAATACTAGCAGTTGTTAGTGAGAACTAGACAAGTATTGCTAAACTAAGTTACTGTGGCGGTCTCCTCATATCAATAATAACATGCGGCTTTACAGAACGTACTGCATTAAAGTGGCTGTGATGTCAGATGATGAGTTAGGATACTCACATGGCACACCAGCGCGTAGTGAGGGAGAAGAGCTCTCTGTCCTGGATTAGAAGTAGAAGCCTGAACTGCTTTCAATGACTTTGCTCCGTCTTTCGAGTAGGAGAGTAAAACTATGAACCCAATTGTAGTTGTGAGTGGTATTTACAGGTGTTTTAAATATATTTGTTACCAATAGGGCGAACGAGTAGACTCTAAAGTTTTGAAACACCACAGTTTCGAAACTGTTGGTGGAAATTCAACCACCAGCCTTACACAAATACAAATCTGAAGGAAAAGACTTTACACAAATTGATCAATATAAAATTAAAATGACGGGAGGGAGTTTCCAAAAAGAACTGAAAACCCCTGGAGCCCTCAGCAGCATTCACTATTCGTCTCCTGCCAACCCTTCCTAACTAAGCCCCAGGTTTGCTTGATAAAAATGACTGTTAGCTTGAGAACTGTGACTCATGGTCGTTACTCAAGCTAGACAGTCCTGAGTCTACTGCTGCGTCTATTTAGCAGGTTTCCTCAGCACTTCATGTTGAATGGTAATTGAAGTGTAGCTATTAGTTCTCACAATTAGTCTAAGTAGACTATATAACTCCTATTGCAGGTACCTTTAATGATCATTTTCATCAGGTACTTTGGATCATATTTTGAGGAAACAATGGATTCAAAGAAATACGCTGCCATTTTTTCACACATGGGACCAAACTTCATGGGTTACGTTTTTTTGTTACATTGTTACACCCCCAACACCTTCAAACGTTACAGTGACTCAACGCTCTGGACTATCCATCAAGTGTAGTATTCAATTACGAGTTCCCTGAATATTGGATCTTCTTATCAATATGGTATTTATTATTATTTATTTATTATAGGCATTTTTTTGCGATTTTTCACACTTGAAGGGCTCCTGTTCACTGAAAATACTTGTTCGGCGCTAAAGCTGTAAACATGTACATTCATTGTCGTGTATTATTATACATTACTGGTCTACTTCATTTACAGCCTTTTTGGGTTATCGAATTAACGAATGAAGAAGATGTCAAAAAGTTGGCCTCTCGTTCAGTTACTCTTCGCTATGCCATTGAACTTTGGAGCTGGTCCAACAGCAAAGTGGAATTTCACAACCAACTTGAAACCCTTCCGAAGCCCCTGGTGGAACTTTACTTCCAACCAGAGGTTTCATTTAAAATCAAGGTAGAAGTTTACGGCAGCTCTCAAACACAGCCAGAGAAGGTTCAGCGAATCGAGGTAAATAATGGTGATTTTTGAATGGTTAGTTTTATCTATTTGTCTATTGAACGTAGAGTCCATTATCAGCCCTCATAGAATGATAAGAGTATAGTAATAACAACAAATTCTGAAAGTTCGGTGAGAGCTAAATAATGTATTTAATTTTTTCCAGTCTTTCCGCTATTTACCTTTTAAAGGGCCTGTGAAGCTCAAGAACCCCGACCTTGCGCTGCAGTACATTGAGTTCTATGGACAAGATCCCAGTACTGTTCCGGAAAACCCGTATTACTATTATTTTGGAAGAATTGTAAGTTGTTAATATTTTCTTCTAATTAAAAGACACCTAAATAATTGATTTCAATTGTTATAGTTGAAGGAAAGAAAAGCTTTAATTGTGTGGGGGGACCAGTAGCCTGGTGTTATTTACAGACTACAGCATTCAACTCCACTCTGGAGTTGATTGGGGCTGTGAATCTGTAGCCTCAAGTTTCCATCGCAATAAGACCATCAATGAAACAAACTAAGTCAGTAACTAAATGACAGCGAACACTCCAGAAACAACTGGCTTCTTTCCTTCTGAAATCAGTTGTTGTTAATACTGGAATGCCTCATGGATTCTATAGCACAAAATGTGTGTGACGCGTTATTTTTGCTTCAGGTGGCGCCTGGTCAACGAGATTTGATAACCAACCTGTCTCTCAAGAAGCGGAAATTTATAGGAAACACGAGCATGGACCCTCAGCTGTCACTCATAATGGCAAATCAAGGGCTCGTGAGAGAAGGATCTTTAGTTTTAGACCCCTTTGTTGGTTCAGGTAAACTGTCCATTTGCATTATTCTCATTATTATTAGTGCGGAGCAAATAAATGGTATGGTAGCAGTAACTTGAGCTGCATTTGTATGTTAGTTTGCAGAGTGATATAAGATAGTAGAAATGTTGAGCGCAAATTCGTACCTGGTATTTGCCGTTCTGTTTCTGGTGGCAATGTACTGTGATGAGAGTGATTCTACACTATGGCTATTGTAGACACATGGGATTTCTGATGAGCATCAGATGTGGCTAATTATGGCTGGTATTCCTGGATGGTTATGGCTTACCAACTCTCATAAGAGATTTGATAAATTAGCTAGTGATATAAAGCTTGCTTCTTAAAGCAGGTTATTTATTTCGGTCTAGTGGAATCATACTGTTGATTTGACCTCCATTTGGTGTTTGTCTGTATGTTGATTGCTGTATCTGTTTGTGAAACTTGATCGATTTACTGACTACACACTTTGAAACCTGTACGTGTCAGAAATATAAAGAATGACTTGACTCGTTTGGCATATCTCGATGGTTGCCTGGAATTAGCCCTATAGTTATAGTGAACACAGCTTCTGACTGGTTCGGCTTGAAAAAAAAAAAGTATTCTGCGACTATCGGTTGAATAGAGATATACACGAACATACCTGTTGGGGTATGAGCACGTAGGGAGTCCTAGGACCTCACTAGACAAAATATCTGGGAAGGGCCCTTTCTTCGCTTCTATGGAACCTGACGATGGACTCTCTTCTTAGGGGATTGAATGCAGCAGGGTGCAAAGTGTATGGGGACAACTCTGCACATAAAGTGCTCATTGTGCAAAGAGATAGGACTGCTCATCAACCCAGCTAAAACGGTCATTCACAAGACAAAGACAACTGGCCTGACGGAGACCACAAAAAGTAATGCGCAAAGCAGTTCAGCCCAGTGAGCAGTATCTGAGTATCTGGATCTTACACCAACCTGGAAAGAGCACATATAACCAAGACGATAGCTCACATGATCACTAATAGTTCGACAGGAAATACGAAGTGCGACCAGGAAGAAGCGTATGGTACAGCGAAATAATGGGGTTTCACTTCCAAACGCTATTCATTCTATCCAGATGGATCTAAAACCCTGGGGTGTACTGGCTCTGAACTAAAATATCACGTTGGGAATACCAATGGGGGTTTCTTATTGACTGTAGTATGAATTTTCTTTCTTGACAGTCAGTTTCAATAAAGCAAACAGCTTCGCAAGGCTGTCGTTTTTAATTCATCAATCATCATCAGGCCTGCAGAATATAACTGCAGTTAAATAAGTTGTTGACATATAATTTTGTTCGCACCACACCCATTTGACAGAGGTATAGTCAAGTTTCGCTATTTAAGGCACTAAACTAACCAGAACGTCAATGATGTAATTAATCACTAAAAAAATAATTGTTACGCCCTGTGACTTATGTTTCAGGTTCGTTAGTTATAGCTGCAGCTCAATTTGGAGGCTACGTTTTAGGAGCTGACATTGATTACTTGATGCTGCATGGGAAGACTCGTCCAACTAGAAAACAAGAACAGGTAATTCTGTGTTTCACTCTGTTGTGAGCGCAAGGCTACCAGCCAACCTATTTAGAGGCTTTTCGTGAGACCTGAATTCTTTCAGTTAACGACGGTTGTATCCTTGTTATTTGAAGTAATCCTGTGATCAGAAGGAACACACTAACACACACTTGGTCCCATTCATCAGCAACCACACAATGATGAAGTTGGTTTGGTCGATAGATTGGTACGAGGGTGATATGAGTTAAACCTTTCTAGACTAAGGCTTTATTCACCAAGAATTTGACATGAAATGATTTTTGAAACATTTGTAAGTAAACATATGGTAATAATAATAAACCGGTAATGATCACCACATTCTCCTCACCCTCATTTTGTCATATAGTCCTTCGGTGCTCTTGAGGACCGTCGAAGTTCATTTCCGCTGTTTGACTCCGGTGGTAGTGAAGTTGATGGCGCCCTGTAGTCTTGGGTAATTGGTGGCAAAGAAAGAGCTGGAGATGAAGGAGGATGTTTAGGAGCTGGTGAAGTTGGAGTTTGAATGTTCGGCTCATTTACGTTTTCATGTCATCTTGACGATCCTCCACCTCTTGCGACTGATTGGTAATCAGTTGCGTGTCCCCAATTGGAGCCAGATGTCGAAGGGAGACAGTAGCCTCTTGTCCGTTTGGCTGTCACTCGAAGGCATAGTCAGGGTTGGCCTCGATTAGATCTACTTCATCGGCTCGTACTTGCTGTGTCTTATGTGGCGCTTAAGTAAAACTTTTCCTGGAGAACAGAGCCAACTAGGTAAGGAACAGCCCTTTGATGGGTGGCGATGATGGAGGAACATACGTTCATGCGGGGTGGCATTGGTTGAGGTACAAAGGAGCGAACGGATAGCATGGATCCTAAGACGAGTTCCTAGTAAGAAGTTTTCAGGTTGTTTGAGTGAAGGGCCAATTCGATGGTTTTCCATATATAGCATTTTCACGTCAAATTGGAGGTTTTACACATCAATTTGGAGGTTGACGGAAATGGTTCGTTCCACATTAGTTTTAAAGCTCGCGCAGAAGGCGGAAACACTTGGTGATTCTGAAAATACCTACTCCGTGCAACACAACATGACGAAGACATTCCATCCGTCCCTTCCAAATGCCATTCTATTGAAGGTGCCTGTTGATTCGCCTCATTCTAAAGTCTCTAATTGCCGCCGTTAGTTACGACTTGCTTTATTTTTGTGACTTGAGTTGACAAAGAAATGAGACCGTGTTTTGTTCGCTGATCGAACCATGCGATAAGCAGTAGTGAGAGTGAAAAAGGTGCTGAAAATGAGGGTATTCCTTCCACTACCCGACGACGTTGATGCCAATATGGTAGGTACACTATAGAACAAAGAAAAATGTTTCTTAGAATGTACTTAGAAGGACATACTACTATTATAAGATAATATTACGAGGCAACTGAAATTGAGAGACGTTTAAGGAATTTATCGCGGAGCTGCATGAAAAAGTGGCGAACCCAACTATCACGTACCTGATAATGGATAACGCAGCGATTCACCGAGCTGGACAAGTTACCAGTAAGATGATCGAATTGGGGTTTAACGTGAAATATCTGCTCCCCCCCCCAACTTGAATCCAGTGGAGCACTGCTTTTCAAAAATCAAGTTCTCAGCAAGACAAATCCTCAGTGAGCCCCAAACAAATCACGACCTGTGTGACACGATAGTCCGAAGCGTTGCAACTGTCACCACATCGGACTGCACAAATTATGTTATGAGAATGATGATAGACCTGACAGCCGCTGCTGCAGGGAGAGACTTACATTGAAAAATTTGTCCATTCTTTTCCGTTCATTATGTTCATTCTTACTTGTTGAATGTTACGTTTCACTCGCTAATTTGTTGTTACTGCTTTCCTAGAATTAAATCATGTATTTCTGTCATCCACCAAGTTGATGTGTAAAACCTCCAATTTGAAATGGAAAACCTCCAATTTGACGTGAAAATGCTATAATGTCGTTGTACCTTTCTATTTGACCATTCCCTTGTGGGTTGTACGGAGTCGTACGGCTAGTTGCAACGCCACTTGAATTTAAAAACTCCTTCAGCTCTGCTGACAAAAAGCTGGTTCCTCTGTCGGTATGGACAAATGTGGGTAAGCCAAAGGTTGAGAATAAGTCTTTCAAGTGTCTGATAACTGTCGTAAAAATCAAATCAGTACAGGGGTAAGCAAATGGGAATACTCATCGACAATTGTTAATAAGTACCTCTTTCCATTTGTGGATGTAGGGAATGGCCCCTTGGAGTCTACGTTTAACCGTTCGAATGGTTCTGTCGCCTTGATTAGAGTTCCTGTGTCACAACATTACACGTTCTTGTGGAGGATTTCTTCTTTGTTCACAAGGTTGCACTTTGTCGAGCTGGTAATTGGAGGGCCCAAGCATGCTATTAGCGTGGGGGTCGCAAGCTAATGAATTTCCAAATGAAGGTGTACAGTTCAGAAGGAGCAACAGATGAATTCAACTCATGCTGAGCAATCAGTTGACGTGTGGGCTGAATTGTGCACCACTTAATGCACAGTGTAAAGGTCCAGCGTTAATGTATCACCTTCAAGAAGAAGAATAAGATTTTTTATTTATTTGCAGTGGCTTAAGAATAGACAATACAAACGTCGGGGAACGGGCAATAGTTACTCCACATAGGCAAGTAATATGAACAGATGGTGGAGACACGGCACCAAACACATCACACAACGAAACCGCCAAGCGAGTACAGCTCTGCCCTAATGACCTTAGTGAAAGACTAATAGGCAGCTGCTGAATATTATGGGGTAGGGCGTTATACAGACAAGAGCCTACTTGGGTTGGCGAGTAATAAGAATCTCTAGGTTCCCACGTGATTGGGTGTTATGCGTGTTGGAAGCCATGGCAAGGAGAGACATATATACTTTAATCAGATTCAAAACTGCCAAGACATATGCACTAGGCATTGTAAGAACGCCAAGGCGAGCAAACGAGCCCCTACAACTCTCATTCCATGAGAGATTAGCCAAGATTCTGATGGCACGTTTTTGTTGTTTAAATATGTCGATTGTGTGACTACTGTTTCTCCATGCAACGATGGAATAAATTGCTCTGCTGGCAAAGCAAGCATGGTAAACAGAACGCAGGACTTCATCAGAAACGACGCTGTTCAACCTTCTAAGCATGAAAATAGAAGATGATATGTCTCCTTTGATCTCGCTCAACTCATCCAACCTCTCTCCTGACACCAGGAACAGCCTCCTGAGAGTTCCCTGTAACAACGGCAGTCTGTTGTCATCAACTCCCTCAAAAAATCACTTAGCACCTCAATCATGTCATGCCTGATTTCAGATAACTCATTGTCAGCTATGCTCAGCGAGTATGACGAAGACAAGAAATGAGAAGCCCCATTTCGATGCCCAGTATGAGGACAGACATGATCAAGACAAACCAGCAATCCGGTGTAGAAAATGATGAGCGACAGGAAGCGATACACCGTGAAAGCCGATGACAACAGCCAGTCAGGCCCCAGACAGAAGGCGTGCGAACTTTATGGACTAATTGTTCAGTTGATGAGAAAATATCAGTCAGCGGCAGGGAAAATCAGCTGGAGCCCACAACGGCCGGACACATGACTCATCCCATTATCTCCTATAAAACGCCCAAATTAACTTCCAACGCCTAAACCGGCGAATCCTTGCAGTCGCATGTTGGTTGTGAAAGAATGAAACACTCAAGAACGATCTTCATAAGGAGCTCCTTCAAAAGAGGCCTCTTCACGTCGCGTTAGAGATGGGTTCACTCACCTAACCTCCTGATAAGCAGCTGATTTCCTACGACGAAAATCTTCATTACTTGATTTCTGCGCACGAATTTTTATTGCCGTAGATTTCTATTGAACCGAGCCCGAACCAAAAAACACGCAGGATGCACCGGAACCATCTCACAACTCAGGAAAAATTCGAAAAAAACTGTGACCGATGTGAAGGTTAGGCACCAGTTGTTATCAATTCATGAAGCTAAATTTACTCCCTGGGCCAATAAACTCCAAATACGAAGCGAAATTCTTATTTACAGTGTTGTAACTCAGAGTTTATTTGTATTTCCAGAAAAAAGCGCGACGTAACGAAAACATTTTGGCAAATATGAAACAGTACGGTTTAGCGGAGCGCTATGTTGATGTTGTGGTGTCTGATTTCTCTCTTCCGCTCTGGAATAGCTCGTTGGTTCTAGACGCTGTAATAACTGACCGTAAGATTATTTTGTTCAATCAATTAATTTTGCTTACTATTTATATTTGCATTCACTGCAGCCGACGCTTTGATTTTACTAGCACCATACGGTGTGAGGGAAGCTGTTGAACGTATTGGAACGCCTCGGGAAGACAAAACTATCAGCAGCCTCCACCTTCCAACCCACATTCCAAGTAAAATTCAGTACGGAATGGCCCAACTTCTTCACGATCTCCTTTCATTTGCGTCCAAACATCTCGTCATGGGCGGCCGCCTCGTTACTTGGATTCCTGTCATTAGGTTAATAATTAATTTTATTTATTCCAATAGTGACGTATTACTTCGAACAAATTTTCGTTTGCTCAAGACAAATTAATTTCTCAGGTTGGAGTACCACCCCGATAACGTACCGAAACACAGCTGCCTGCGACTCGTGGGCAACTCTGAGCAAATACTATCAACGAATGCTTCACGAAGACTTCTCACCTATGAGAAAATTCACGAGCCACAGGTGAGCCAGTGCAATAATTTACTTCATTTTTGCGTTCAAGAGTACATGTTTGGAGCAGATTCAGGTCTGGTGAGGACTGATTGGAGGTGATGCTGCATGTCCTACCTACTCAAGGCATGCGTCTACAGATCCTAATCTCACTAGGATCCTAGGCACACGATTCTCACGTCAAATTTTCGTAGTTCACGGAATCAGTCTTGGGACAGCACAGTACACAAACAATCCTGAATATTGCCAAATAACTGTCATCGTTGCGTACAAAATATCTGGTGCGTAGCAACACACAACTTTCCGCCACCCCTTCAAGTTCGAACACCACCTACATAGATGGGCGCTATATCTTCGTTCAACGCATTTTTACAGGAACATTTATGGAGAACAAAATGTAGGGACTAGTTAGCTGAGAGTACTCCGAAAGTTTGATCGAAATCGTTAGAGCCGTTTTTGAGAAAATTGAAATACCGATCAATTAATGTTCGACGAATCTCCTTTTCTCAGTTAACTTGGCTTATATCTCCGTTCAACATATATATACAGAAATAGTTATGGAGAACAAAATGTTGGTATGGGTGACTAAAAGACACTTCATTAGGATTTATCACATCTGGTGAAAAAATTACCCTGGAACTTTCGGAAATGTTCGAAAAAACGTTATTTTCAACACATTTTCATTTTTATCTCTGCTCAATGGACTTTCAGAGGAACATTTATTGAGAACAATATGTAGGTATTAACTATTCGAAAATATCCTGAGAGTTTGATGATAATCGTTGAAGTCATTTTGCCAAAAGCTTAAAAACCTATTTTTGCTTCATAGGTCATTATCTCCGTTCACCGTATTTTCATGGAGATATGTATAGAGAAGAAAAGTTAGGTATTGATTAGGAGAAGATAATTTGAAAGTTTAATCAAAATCGTTAGAGCCGTTTTCGAGAAAAATGCGAAAAACCCTAGTTTTTGGTACATTTTCGTCCCCCACCCCCTCTTCCCATCGGCCGTAATCGTCCATAACCTTATTTTGGTGTCTACAAAAATAACGAACAAAACAAAAAAAGAACCAGCTCAATCGGATCAGCCGTTCTCCCGCAAATCGAACTACAGACACACACACATACACACACACATACACACACACACACACATACACACGGACCACGCGACGAAATTAGGTTTTTTAGACTCAGTAGGGTCTGAAACGTAAAGATCTGAAGAAAACTCAAATTTTTTTTTGGGCCGATTACTATACTTTCCTTCCCTTCGGGTAGCGGAAAGTAAAAAAGTGAAACGATATTTCTAGAATCACGAGTGAATTCGCTATCTTTTCTTTTATTTCAGGAGCAGGAACGAATCATAGTTGAAGAAGATGAATCTTTTCGACAGAAATATGCCAAGTATATCGATGAAATGAGAAAAACTAAATTGGAGTCGCATCAACTGCAAAAATCAAAAAGGCCTGAAAATGTAAATTTAGAATTTAATTGTAAATAAAAGATTTGTACGAAGTTTCACTATTTTGTACGTCGTTGAAGCTGAATTAGTGGCAAGTGCGTGGGGAATTACACCCGCTAGATTATATTATTATCTTATTATACCTTATGTTTTCGGTCAGAAAAATTTGTTTGTTCTCGGCAAACCGATCGGACGAAGCCCGTGGTTGTTATGGGCAAAAAATGGCTTAAAAAATTGACAAAGCGCCGTTTAATTGAAAATACGCCGTGTTTGGTATCGTTTTCAAGGTACTTTTACATCCTGGGTCGAATGGAATGAGTTTAACCCTTGGAGACGCGCGTATCTGAGAGATACAAAGTTCACCATTTTCCCGCTTGTTTTCTGGAACATTCGAGAGTGAAGGGGTGGGGCTCCATCTTGGCCTCACTTCCAAAGGTCTGTAACGGTCAGTCAGTGCGCTGCAGTCTCAAGGCGTTCTTTCAGCAGTAGCAGCTAAAATAATCTGACAGATTCACCGCGCGTTTCCAGGTAATTTTCTATAAACTTCTATTTATGCGATTTTTTAGACAATAATATATTTTACAGTATCCTAAAAATTAGTTTCCAGATGAAACACTGTGAAAAGTGACTTTTTTTGCACTAAAAACCAAGATTTATTGGTCAGATACTGCGCGTATCCATGGTACCTTTTTTTTTTTAGAAGTTTGTTTCTATTTTATTTTTACAGTAGAATGGCCTCCCATCGCCGGATTTATGATTTGGCGAATGAGAACGATGCTGAAGACCTCAGAGCTGCTCTTTTAGAGGAAAATGAAGACGACCCTGACTCAGACGATGACGATGGAGGAGGTGAGGAGGCTGACGACGGATCGCTTGAAGAAAGGGAAGATGACTCGTCGACTGAGCAAAGTGACACATCTGATGGTGATGACAATTCAGGGGACAAGTCCGACCAATTTCATACAGCTGTTCGTCGAAATAAAGGACAAGAGGTCGAATTGTGGCGATGGAATAAACGTCCATACCCCAATCGGCGAAGGCGACAAAATATATTAGCTAATGACGTGGGGACTGTCCAAGGTCAAGCCACATCTACTCAAACTCCTCTGCGAGCCTGGGAATGTTTTTTTGATGAAGCGCTCATAGGAACAATTGTGACACATACCAATCAGTTTATGGAGTTGGAAGAGAGGGCTAAGTATGCCAGATGTAGAGACTGCCGACCCACTGATGCCACAGAAATCAAAGCACTCATAGGACTTTTGTATCTCATTGGCACCTATCGTATGAGCCATTTGAACAACAAAGATTTCTTCGATGATGAAGGGTTCGGGATAGACTTCTCGTTTGTGATGACAAAAAAACGCTTTTTATTGTTGTTACACTGTATGAGATTTGACGACAGGACCACGCGGAGTGAGCGTTTGAAAGAAGACCGTCTGGCCCCCATTAGAGATTTATTTGACGCTTTCATATCCAATTGTCAGAAGAACTACTCTCCCGGCGAAAGGGTAACTATCGATGAAAAGTTGGAAGGTTTTAGAGGTAGGTGTAATTTCAGACAGTTCATCCCTTCAAAACCACGGAAGTATGGAATAAAAATATTTGTGATGGCTGACTCTGAAGTTTTTTATGCGTACAATCTTGAGAGTTAGGCTGGGGCTCAGCCAGAAGCATCTCCTTTTCATGTGAGCAACTAACCGGTGGATGTCGTTAGAAGATTGTGTAGGCCTATTGAAGGCTCTGGCCGCAATGTCACAATGGACAATTGGTTTACCGACGTGAAGTTGGTGGAGGAATTGGCCCGAAAGGGATTGAGCACTGTGGGGACTCTAAAAAAAAAAAAAAATTGAAATTCCAAATGCTTTCAAAGAACTTCGCAGTCGTGAAGTATCGTCAAGTGTGTTTGGATTTCGACCTAACGCTGCTCTCGTTTCATATATTCCCAAACACCGAAAAAACGTAATTCTCATTTCAAGTCTTCACTTAGACAATGCCATCGATGAAGCGACCGGGACTAAAAGAAAACCTGACATAGTAACGTACTATAATAAATCTAAAGGTGGCGTGGACACGAATGACCAGATGTGCGAAACGTACAGCGTGAAGCGCAGGACCAAGCGATGGCCAATGGTCATTTTTTACTCAATGATGAACATGGCTGGGATCAATTCGAATAGAGCTGTGAGACGACGAATTTTCCTGAAACGTTTGGCCAAAGAAATGATCAGACCCCACCTCCAACGTCGATCCACTAATGTGTCAGGAATACATCTGCCTTTACAAATCAAAGTGAGGAATGCTCTACAAAAATTGGACACCAGACTTCAGATTTTAGTAGACAATATTCCACAGGTCACCAATCCCAATGGCGCCCCATCAGAAGACATTCGCAGTGAATCGCTTGTTGATGTGAATACGGTGGAAGAAAGCGTGAAAGATGAGCCGAATCTTCCAGTGCCATCCAGCTCTTTCAATCAGACGATATCTCACAATGGAGAAGAATCGCCGGCTCTTCTTCTTCTCGGGTTCAAGCATCAGTGCAGCTGAGGCAAAGGGAGATGACTCAAGTGGTACGGTCCACTACTTCAGCATCCAAACGTAAAAGATGTGAGCCTTGCAAAGCTTCAAAGAAATCTAGATTTACCCAATTCTCCTGTAAAATGTGCCATAAATTTCTTTGTTTGCAGCACAGTATATCGATCTGTGATGAATGCCACCAAGCAAGTGTATCTGTGATTTGAAAGTTGATAGTTCCTACTGGAAAAACCCACTATTTTTTCTTGTCAAAAGATCTCAGTTATTTTCTCTCAAAGCATCTTACCAATATTTTTTCTTGGGAATTTTATATTGTACTCATTTACACTATGTTTCCTATTTTTAGTTGATAAAGTTCGTTACAAGTTGAAAATGTTCGTTCCTAGTTGAATTCGTTTCTAGTTCAATACTTCTGATTCCACCGAATCGGAGCTGATTTTGAAGGTATTATACGTGTCATTTCATCCTATTTCCATGTGGTACTTTTGTTGAAAATGAAAAAATTTCACGCTGCATTATTACTATATTTTGAATCGATACCTTAGCCTTCATTGCAATGTCTTTAATTAAAATTTATTATTTTTCCAACATTTCAATTTTCTATTGCGTACAGGACCCGTCATTGCAATATGTTCAATTAAAATTTTTTGATTTTCCAACATTCTAATTTTTTATAGTTGTACTCCTTCGACTTTTAGCCAATTTATTAATGGAAAGCGAAGGTGTGCTGTGCTTCTAAACCATAACAGTTTGGTCCTATGCTATATTTTCTGCCCATTTTCATTGATTACGCCTCACAATGGCGACGGTATCTCCGCGCGTCTCCGAGGGTTAAGACGTGTACAACTGCGTAGAGTGACATTACAGTCATTATAGCGAGCCAAAGTCTACTAATTGAAAGAACTCGCGGGGACTACAGCAGAAGTTAACGTTTGACACAATTGCCTATAATTAGTTTCCGTAGTTCCATTGTAGACAGGTCATGTTTCGTACGGTTTACTAGTATTTTTCGATGCTTAATCGAATGGGATGGGTCTCGGAGCAAAAAAAATTTGGGTTTTCTTCAGATCTTTACGTTTTGAGGCCTACTGAGTCTAGAAAACCTAACTTTGGCGCGTGGTCCATGTGTGTGTCTGTAGTTCGATTTGCGGGAGAATGGCTCATCCGATTGGGCTGGTTCTTTTTTTGTTTTGAATGTTATTTTTTGTAGTCACCAAAATACGGTTATGGGCGATTTCGGCAAAGGAAATCACGATCAGGAAGTGGGGGACGAAAATGTACCAAAAACTAGGGTTTTTCGCCTTTTTCCCGAAAACGGCTCTGACGATTTTGATTTAACATTCAACTTATCTTCTACTAGTTAGTAAAAAACCTTTCTTCTCTATACATATCTCCATGAAAATACGGTGGACGGAGATATAGGCCTATGAAGCAAAACGGCTACAGCGATTTTCCCCGAACTCTCAGGATGTTTTCACCCCCTCTGATTAACACCTTCATATTGTTCTCTATAAATGTTCCTCTGGCAGTCCATTGAACAGAGATAAAAATCAAAATGTGTCGAAAATAACGTTTTTTCGAACATTTCCGTAAATGCCAGGGTAACTTCTTCATCAGATGTGATCAATCTTACAGAGTGTCTTTTAGTCACCCATACCCACATTTCGTTCTCTATAAATATGTGATTTTCTCGAAAACGGCTCTGTCGGGGCCCCCCTTTTCAGGAGCTGCGCTGCTTGTTGCTTGATTGTGTGTAGTCCTGAAAAATGCCGACGAAATATTGTTGTTGTGTGTGTGTTGTTTCTGTTTGTCGGTTGAGAGTGTGTGAGGTGAAGAACGGATTTCTCGGGCGTCGTTAGGTCGAAGGGCTCGGTTGAGCAGTAGCTCCTCTCGGTGAGGGATCCGGTTGGATCGTCGCTCCTTCTGTCGTAGACGCGAGATGAGGTAGAGTCGGTGTGTTCGGTCGAGCAGCGGGCGAGGGACGAGTTCCTCAGGCGTCGAAGCGTCGTTTGAAGGGCTCGGTTGAGCGTAGCTCCTCTCGGTGAGGGATCCGGTTGGATCGTCGCTCCTTCTTCTTCTGACGCGAAACGGCGGACTATCGTCCCCGCCGGGGCCGCTGAAGGTGGTCGGTTGTCGTCAGAGGGTGTGAACTGTGTAAGAGCGGAAGATTGAATGAATGTTTTTCGTTTTTTTTTTTTTTTTTTTTTTTTCGGACGCTTCCGGGGAGGGGAAATCTTCAAAAGACACCCAAATGGGTAGTGTCGGATTTTTACCGACTAAAACCCCTCCTCGGGTTGCCAACCCGGAGGTTCTAAACCAGAAGGATGGGAGGCCAGCTCTATGGATGCAGGGGGACTCATGCGCATGTGCGATGCGGGGAGGAACGGACGGGTTAGCGTGGAATGAGGGAGCAGGGCCTACGGATGATGTCCGAGGGGTTGGGGGCATATTGTGTGAGGCAGCTGATGGACGGGTTAGTGACCCACCACCGAGTTATGGAGGTTGAGGGCATAGGTTGAGGCGGCCGCACTGAGCGAGGGGAGGCCTGTTTTCAGGAGCTGCTGGTTTCGATGTAGCGGGTGAGCGGAGGACACCTCGGAGGGACTTCATGTAGGTGCCCTCGAGTTTGCGAAGGGAGGAGGCCGTGCCCCAGACGGGATAGCGTAGGTGCTGATGCTCCTGATGATGGCGTTGAAGATACGGATTTTCGTTGGATGAGAGACCTTTCTGTTGTTGAAGAATGGCCGGAGAGCAATGAAGGCTCCATGATTTTGGCGCGAACTGCGAGGGTCTGCCTGTACCAGTTGAGTTTCCTGTCAAGGTGACACCGAGGTACTTGGCCTGGTGTTTCCAGGATTGGATGGTTCCCCACTTGGATGTTTGGGGGATGTTACGGCGGGAAAAGAAGACGGCTTCTGATTTGGATTCGTTGAGGCGTAGTCCCCATTTGTGGTACCAGCTGAGCAGGGACGGCAGGAACTTATTCATGACTGTGGCACAGTGCAGCTTGGTTTTGGAGGTGTAGTGGAGAGCTACGCTGTCCGGGTGATATTGAGCAGTGACGATCTTCTCGTGGACTGGTATGTCATGGCAGAAGATGTTGAAGAGGGCTGGGGAGAGTTTTGAGCCTTGGGGTACGCCAGCCGTGATGCGGTGGGTGGTGGATAGAGTTTTGCCAACTCTCACCCTGAAGGTCCTGTCGGTGAGGAAGGAGGAATCAGACCAATGAGAGGGTGGACAGCGAAGCAGGATGAGCTTGTATATCAGCCCTTCGTGCCAGACCCTGTCAAAGGCTTGGCGAAGTCCAGTAGAAGCATGGATGTGTGCCGATGCTTGTTCCGCTCTCAGCTATGTATTCAGTCACCCTGAGGAGCTGGTGGCAGGTTCCCGTGATGGTGTCTGAAGCCATGTTGGAAGTCTGGGAGAACCTTGTTGGTGGCCATGAACTCGATGAGGCGGGTTAAAATGATGGCCTCGGCTATCTTGCTCAGGGTGCAGAGAAGGCTAATGGGCCTGTAGCTAGTAGCTTTGTTCAGAGGCTTTCCAGCCTTGGGGATGCAGATGATTGTGGCCTCTTTCCACGCTGCAGGGAAGTATTGAGGCGCATGCAGGCATTGATGATGTTGCAGATGGCCACTGTGTGGATCCTAGGGAGTGTCTTCAGACTCCGCTTGAAATGCCATCGCTGCCTGGAGCCTTGTTTTTGGTGAGGCCTTTGATGGTTTCGCTGATTTCCTTCGGGAGGTTGGACTGAAGGTTGCAGGGTGCCCTTGAGGGAAGCTGCGTACTAGGGAGCTGACCTCGGCGTGAAGGTGGTGTGGTCGTTGTAGCGAGGGAAAAGGGGAGCACTGTTCTTCGAGAGATTCGGCGAAGATGGTTGCTTTGTCGATTTCAGCGGAGTGTGAGGTGTTGTTGTGGTAGAGAGGTGGAGAGTGGGGTTGCCTGTTCCGTAGGGATTTGACGATCTTCCAACAGCGCTTGGGGTTGAGTTCGGCTTCAGCTATGTATTTTTCAAAGCTGGCGTCTCTGGTAGCTTGAAGGGCAGCGTTGAGCTCCCTTTTGGCGGCATTGAGCCTGGGTCGTAGGGACTGGAGGCGGGTCCGCTGGAGCAGCCTGCGTAAGTGGTTAATGTTTTTCGTGCAGGCAGGCCCTTATATACCTGCTCCTGGAGGGAGTCGCCTTCTCTGGTTGGCCGCCTGCTGTTCCCTCCAGGAGTGGTTTGCGGCTAGCGCCCTCTGTTGGGATGAGGCGCCTTTTGTTGTAGAGAGTGGCCAGCCGCCACAGGCTCTAACGATTTCGATGAAACTTACAGAGTCCTCTCAACTAACTAGCCCCTACATTTTGTTCTTTATAAATGTTTCTGTAGAAATGCGTTGAATGAAGATATAGCGCCTGCATATGTCGCTGGTGTTCGAACTTACGTGGGTGGCGGAAAGTTGTGTGTTGCTACGCACCGTTCGTTCGAATGGGATGGGTCTCGGAGCTGTCAGACTCTGTCAAGCTGTTCAAGAAAATAATAAACCGTTGTGTAATAATTTGCAGAATTTTTGTTGTACAGTTCACCACTAAGCAGAACTAACAGCCCATGGGGAAGTGTCTGGTTGGACAACATTTACATTCACATCTGAAATTACTTCCTACGAGAATTACGAGTTTTCCGCTTAAGAGTAGGAGTTCGTAAACAGTCTCAGTTCTGCCGTACCTGCTTAACAACACATATTAGCTGTGTACTCTTAAGGCATGCCACTGTAACTGCATCAGTACAAAATCATACTGGCAAACGGATCCCCAATGCATTAAAATCATATTGTGCCCCCTCCCCGATTAGCCTTAGCCTCGTTTCACAATAGCGATAACGCTGAGGTCTTTTCCTCTTTTTGTTTTATTATTTATTTCATCGGTGATAAACAATGACTCATCAAGCTCTTCACTTCAGAAAATCCCCAGAATCAGCCCCTGACGAACTGCAGGCGATTGCGTCTCTACCAACGCTCCCGAGGAGGGGCAGCTCTTATGGCAACTGGTCTCGAACCAGTGCTCGATCTGCTAACGACCTGGACCACAATAGCTCAAGTTCCAGCATTTTTTTCAATTCTCGATAAAATAGGGACATAGGGTCGTCAGAATTCCACCCCCTTTGAAAAACTGTCTCTAGTTTTTCTACATTGCAGTCGCTGTGTAACTTGGAGTTGTGTTCTGCATTGTCTACCATCGCTCCATCTTCTAACGCTGTTCTCATCCTTCTCGAACCCCCACAAGGACTGTGATCGCGTGTGCTACAGATGCGGTAAGACGATTTTATTTCCATAGTGTAGAAGTTAACTTTATTTTATAGTTTATCATCTAGCAATTAATTTTGTTTTTGTTTCTTTTCCAAGGATTTAGGTTTTTTTCTTTCTTCTCCCTCCCTTCTTGTTATTATCGCACACACATAAAGCAATTTCCTAAACTGGGTTAATTGGTGCATCTTTTTTACTCACCCCGACTCAGTCTAACAATAATAAAGTAGCAACAAGTTACGTAAGCGGCCATTGTACGAGTAACAAAGTAGTTTTATTTAAAATGTACAAGGCAGTTCATTAACTCAAACCTCGAATGTGACTGGTGGACCTTAACTAATTCAGGGAGGACTAAAATGAACCGAATGAATCGGAGACCTCCAGCATCAAGAGCACTGAACAAACCAGCGACACTACACGCCCTTAGGGCATTTTAATAGTATATCTTCGTGTGATGAGATAAACAACTCTTAACATCGTATCTCCGCATTACTACTAGGCTCACAGGGGCTCCAAGATATTTTCTAAATATCTCCCTGGATCTCGTGTGTTACAATAAAAAAACTTATAGCATCCAGGAACAAGATCAACCACTGCCCTCATGAGGTCAATCACAAGCTCAAGCACTCAATTCTTGAGTTCCCCTAATTATTACATGTTCTCTACGAGCCCTGTAATTGAAATTGTAATAAGACACGTAGTGGGCCGCAAATGATCAAGTACAACATCGTTTTAATTAAACTTATAATCGTCAGAAGTTCAAACAGGGTTAAGAAAAGTGACGTTTCGAACAGTTCAGTTCTTTTTCCCACGTTTTCCACGACGCTTTGGTTTCGACCTGTTTTGTTTTCTTTCCTTGATCTCCCGAGCCTTCGCAATTTGTTCTGGGCGTTTGAGTTGAATCTGCTTTTTCTGTTGCACTTTCAAGTTGTGCCTCGCCCAGCGGGCATTCACGTGGCGCTTGGGAGCTGCAACAAACCGACAAAGAACGATAATTATTGACTCGCTCGATTATTCACGAACCAAATGATACACAATCGCTTTGACTGTTGTAAAAGAGAATCGCATTCATTACCAGTAACTTTTCCAGCTTCGTTGTCACTCTGTTCTGAGTCGTCCGCGGCACCGGCTTTTGTT
This sequence comes from Pachypeltis micranthus, assembly GCA_020466155.1. Classification (NCBI taxonomy): domain Eukaryota; kingdom Metazoa; phylum Arthropoda; class Insecta; order Hemiptera; family Miridae; genus Pachypeltis; species Pachypeltis micranthus. Next base: position 63,679,648 of record CM035770.1, on the reverse strand, counting down.
TTTTCCATCCATTTTTCATATCGGCCGGATTTGTAGCTGGCAGGAATCCATTTTCCGGACTCAGATTTGATCATGTTCTTTTTACTTTCACCTTGAACGCCGATTAACTTCTTCTTTTTCTTATCCCACACTTTTTTGACTTGAGCCGACTTCATGACCTCTTCCGTGTCTCCGGTCATGTCAAAAGCAGCCGCTGAGGCATCTTTATGGAAATTGTTGACTGCCAGCCTGTTGGAAGGAGATTGACGACACATTAAGAACTAAACGAGGTCTGATGCAAAGAATCAAACAACGTTTGACCCTACACTGAACTACTTGCCAGGTTGAGTAGCACATGGACATACTGATCATAAGTACGCGTTTATTGGACTCAGGGCACACGTGAAGGTTGACATACAACGCTGCATAGTCACTCTTAGTGGAGGACCACGATCGAAGGCCTGCTTTTGGATTTAATGTGGTTGCCTACAGTTATTGGCAACCTTTGTCGTATAAGTAATTTTACGAATTGTCAACGTGATTTTTTTTTTAAACGTGCTTCTATACTGTTCTGGAGTTAGAAGAAACGAGCAGTGCGTAGCAACACACAACTTTCCGCCACCCCTTTAAGTTCAAACACCAGCTACATATGCGGGTGCTATATCTTCGTTCAACGCATTTTTACAGGAACATTTATAGAGAACAAAATGTAGGGACTAGTTAGCTGAGAGTACTCCGTAAGTTTGATCGAAATTGTTAGAGCCGTTTTTGAGAAAATTGGAATACCGATAAATTAATATTCGACAAATCTCCTTTTCTGAGTTAACTTGGCTTATATCTCCGTTCAACATATATATACAGAAATAATTATAGAGAACGAAATGTTGGTATGGGTGATTAAAAGACACTCCATTAGGATTTATCACATCTGGTGAAAAAGTTACCCTGGAATTTACAGAAATGTTAGAAAAAACGTTATTTTTGACACATTTTGATTTTTATCTCTGTTCCATGGATTGTCAGAGGAACATTTATTGAGAACAATATGTAGGTATTAACTATTCGAAAACATCTTGAAAGTTTGGTGATAATCGTTGGAGCCGTTTTGGCAAAAAGCGTAAAAAACCTATTTCTGCTTCATAGTCCTATATCTCCGTCCACCCGTACTTTCATGGAGATATGTATGGAGAAGAAAAGTTAGGTATTGATTAGTAAAAGATAATTTGAAAGTTTAATCAAAATCATTGGAGCCGTTTTCGAGAAAAATGCGAAAAACCTTAGTTTTTGGTACATTCTCGTCCCCCTCCCCACCTTCCCATCGGCCGAAATCGCCCATAACCTTATTTTGGTGTCTAAAAAAAACAAACAAACAAAAGAACCAGCACAATCGGATCAGCCGTTCTCCCGTAAATCGAACTACAGACACACACACGGACCACGTGCTGAAATCAGGTGCTTTAGACTCAGTGGGCCTCAAAACGTAAAGATCTGAAGAAAACCCACATTTTTACTTTCCTTGGCTCTACGAAGTAGAAAAGAAAGTTATGTAATCGAATGAAAAATTTTTTTTTGAGTTTTCTTCAGATCTTTACGTTTAAGACCCTCCTGAGTCCGAAAAACACTATTTGGGAAAATGGTCTGTGTGTCTGTGAACGATTTTTAGAGAAAACTACCATATCAAATCAGCTCAAACTTCATATCTCGCCCGCTGGTCACAATGAGACGGCAAAATAAGGGTATGAACTAAATCCACCGAAAGTTAACTATAGTTATCATAGTGATCAAAACACCAAATATTTTTTTTCTCAAAAACGGCTCTAACGATTTTGATTAAATTTTTTATATTGATAGCTCCCAATAAGGCAACTATACCATAAAATTCCCATATATGGTAAAATGACGAGAGCAGCACAATAAATTACCAAAACTTTCGACGTAATCGATTTTAGAGTGGTTTTTAGAGAAAACGACCAAGCCAAATCACCTCAAACTTGATATCTAGCCTGCAGGTTACCATGGGACGCCAAAATAAGGGTATGAGCAAAATCCACCGCAAGTTAACTATAGCAATCATAGTGAAAACACTAATTCTTTTTCTCAAAAACAGCTCTAACGATTTTTTTTCTCAAAAAAAGCTCTAACGATTTTGATTAAATTTTCTATATTGATAGCTCTCAATAAGGCAATTATACCATAAAATTCCCATTCGTGGGAAAATGACGAGAGCAGCACAATAAATTATCAAAATTTTCCACAAAAATGTTAGAAAGTGAATTGACGTAGAGCTAAGGAAAGTTGTGTGTTGCAACACACCAGATATTTTTTTGACACGATTACTATACTTTCCTTCCCGTTGGGGTAGCGGAAAGTAAAAAGTGTAGAAAGGAGGCAATTGTAGTTTGCATTCTGGAATTTTGTGGGTTGCCCATACTCATTTCTTATTTCCTTTACTGAAAGCTCATTGTGTAGAGCCGAAAAATGATTGCCTTTCTGAGGGCTGGCTCTGATGTGTGATATTTCGAGGTGCGCGTATTAAGTCACCCCTCTGAGACAGCTCTCAGCGTACGATGGGCGTTGTAAAAGATGCCACTAAGACATTACACTTTATCTTGGCGTAAGGCTTGTACATGCAAAACCACACAACTGGGTCGCCGTTTATATTTCATACTATCTTCACATTTAGCTGATTCCATGGAATCAGAAACCACACAAATGAAAGACTTACTTTCACTCAGAGTTTTGAAAACTATTGACGCAAAAATATAATCAAAATCAGGGCTGTTTTGGAAAAAAACATTTGGTGGTTTAATCATTATGGCCATTAGTTTAAGGTGTTGGTTGATGTTGAAGATAATTGTGGTGTGTAATTTGATTGTGCAGACCAAGCTCTGATTTGGTACAGCCAAGGACACAGACACTTTCCATAACTTGACTTCCTGATTCGTAGGGTAAAGGTAGTTAAACTATGGCAGTGAGCTTTTGAACATGTCAGCTTAGTACTGCAATAAGAGAAAGTACTGTAAGAATCGTTGGGAGTTTTGAACATTGAGTTAACACGGCGATTACAGGCTGTATGACAACATGCCCTACGGCTGCACTGGAGGTCTTGTTAGATTTAGCTCCACTCCACATACATGTTAGAAGGATGGCGTTCCTCCAGACTGTGCGTATGTTGGAGTTGGGTCTGATCATGCAGGTTAGGAGGGGTTCCTGCCACTTGATCCTTGATGAGGTGAAGGTGGAGGGGCCCGAACTCAATGCCCGCGAGGTTCAACTTCGTGTTACCCTTTCGGATACTCATTCATGAGCGATCCAGGTGGGAAGGAGGAGTTCCCGCTTTCGAAGCTGAGGTCCTGTCTGTGTGCAGCGGCTGCTGCAGAGGGGACTGAAGCAGCTGAGAATCTACATCATGGTGTACAGTCAAGCCACTCTCAGGCCTCATACTGTCTTACATCGTGGCAGGTGTGGGAATGTCTGACTGGACTGAAGGCCCTGGCCGAGGACAACAGTGTAACACTGTGTTGGGTGCTAAAGCTTCAGGATATGGAGGGAAACAAACGGGCTGATAGGTTGGCTAAGAAGGGATCGGCGCAGATCCCTATTGGCCCTGAGCCCTTTGTTGGGACTACCAAGGAGCCACCTACGTAGAGAGGTTGGCAAATGGGAGGATAGGTGCAGGACTGCCCAGCCTTAAGACAGTCAAAAATCTTCCTCCGACTCTCCAGAAGGAGGGCCAAGGAGGTGCTTGCACTGGGGAGGAACATATGTGGCCTGTTCACAGCTCACTGTCCGCTGAGGTACCACTTGCAAATATTGGCAAGTGCGAGTGTTTACGCCAACAATTGGGGTCGGGAGTTTGAACTCGCGCAAGGCAACCTCTCCTCAGCTCCGCTCGCTTCTTCTGCACCGCTTCGTCTCATCCCACCTTTATCGCAACGGACAGCCACTCACTCGATCGCTTGCCGACTCACCGTTCCCAACTTCGTCCTTCTGGAGCTGCCGCGCGGCCTTATACTTGACCGTGTTACAGCTTGTCGTTGCAATCTCAAGTCTGTCAGATTGCTACGGATCGTCTTTCTTCTTCCATTCTACGATTTGAGTCATCAGCATCTCCTTCATCGTAAAATCTGCCGTAAATTCAAGACCCTTGGATCTTCGAATTTCGTTCTTTAGCTTGCCTTCCATTCAACTTCTACAGCTCCAGAGAAGGACACGAGGACCTCATTCAACTAATTCAACCTACAACTCATTCTGCTCAACTCTCATCTGATCCACCAGTCATTCTGCTCAAATATCATTCATCCGATTCAACTTTTCCTCCACATTATTCACTGGTATTGAAATAATTTTCACCGCTTCAGATCGAGGTAAGACAGAATACTTCCACGAACTACAGCTTATCCGAGTGTCCCTTGTGATTTCTCCGCTTTTGAATGGCAATTGAACTTAGTGTGCCCAGTTTTCTTTATTTTAATTAAGTATTTTATTTTGCCAGTGGAGCTCCATGCGTTCGTTTGTTTTTCCCCAAGTAGTCTTTATTTTTATTTCATCAATATAATACCACCAGTTCGTGAATATTGAGTTTGTTTTGTTTTCTTTTCAAACCATTTCACGCACAAACAGCGAGGTACAGGTATGCAGGTTCTGCGAGGTAGGGCTAGAGACGACAGAGCATGTACTGTGCGTATGCGATGGACTCGCGGCATCCATGGACACGTGGAGGTTGTGTGTTCGGGAGGCTCTTTCTTCAGCCAGAAGAGGTGGCGAATGCAGAACTTGCGGATATCCTCCGCTTTGTGTGGGGGTGGTGGGGGCGCATATGTGACGTCACACCAAGTGAGACGCGGATCATGGACCCGTAGTTCCAGTATCCCTACAGCGTCCCTCAGACGACAATAGGCCCGTTTGTGGCTACAGTGAGGGTATCATCTGCATCCACCGTTTCAAAAAAAAAAACACTATTTTGAAGATACTTTTTTCCAATTCAATGAAAAGTGGATACACCTATCGAATATGGCTGGATCCTTACCCTCCTTCAGTGTGAGCGTCAACAGGTTGATAAGGAATATAATGGTCTTTGTCAATCGTGGCTTTCATTCTTTTCTTCTCAGCCAGATCATTGAGCGACAGGGTTCTCCTCCTTTTACCCATGATGACGCTGCTAAATGTCGAGCCAATGTCTTCCGGTTTACCCAGTTCCAATTTCATCTCGCTCCTACTGTTTTGAATGGCTGCGAAAAATAATGCGGTTTTGTAATTGATAGAATTTTTCGAGTTCAACGAATTCGGTTGCCTAAAAATAAAACAACAAATCGAATACTCAACCTGCAGCCTCTTGAAGCTTCTCTTGAACTCTTTGGTGGTAAGCGGAGATTTTAACGTCGTGTTTTCTCCTTTTTTCCTTCATCAATTTGTATGATTCGGAGTATGAAGGCCGACCCAACTCGAAAATCGTCTGCAACAGCCGTCATAAAATAAAACCAATGGCGAATAACTAACATATTGTTTTTACAATTGAACAGTCTTATGAGTGAGTACGCAAATGGACGAGGTGTTTAGTATTCTGTGGTTGAATCACACGATGCAAATACTTCCGAGGCGAAAAGCAACGTTTTTCCGACACTTCAGATTTTACTTAACCTTAAAATAAAGGTCTCAAAACAGTGTCTTCTATCGAATTTATAGGATCACACGTTAATTCAAAACCAAGGATATGCTCAACTCTCAAAGATCTGCTCATTGAAGTCATGCGCTCCAGGCGCCTCAGTGATCATAGTATAGTGGTCAAAGATGAAAATTCATATTCCGAGGACGCTCGGGTACAGGAGGACACACGGGATTGCTGTCATTTTGGCCTGAGTCAGCAGCTCCTCAACACTTCCACACCCCTCGTAACAAACTAACAGGCTGCTTCAAATGGAGTAAACTTAGCGCTTCTGTACTGAGTAGATATATGGCCAACTCCCTGTAGCGTGAATAATTCGTAGTCCCGCCACTTTCATATTTTGCGGTTCTCGGCACCACCCGTTCCAGTCTTACGCCAGATGGCAGTAAATGCGTACGGGAAAATTATGTTTATTTCTTTTCCAGCCATTGTTTCCAATTAAGAAGTGGGACAGTTATTTTCTGTAAAATATATTCTTCTTCAGAAAAAAAAAAAAAAAACACTGATCGGTCCGGAATTCGTTGATGAATTTGGAGACAAATTGCTCAATCCCTCGTGTGCTGCTACCTGCAGGCGATTTGAGAGAACAGGCCCGGTACCACGTTTCGGAGTTCTGTTGTTCTTTTCCACCGTCCAGCATTGCCGTATCTATAATCACCAGTATTCCCGTCTCTTCCGAAATTTCACCCTTGTTGGGATTCGAAAGAATATTTATTCACCAACTGCGTGGCCTCTGCTACATCTGCCTGTGGGACAAGTATTCGCCGTCAGCAGCTACCAGGATTATTTAGTTCGTCCCTTTGTGGATCGCTGGGAGGTGCGGTGCCGTCTTTGCATCATCTCCAGGGTGTCGCTGCCAAGATACCCATTCATCACGTACTGTTTCAGGTCGGAGCTCAAAAGCTAGATCACCGACTGCTCCAAACCCGAAGAATACATCCAGTACTACGTTCCTTTCCTGTTCCATTTCATTGGATAAGTCCCTATCCTTGGGAAGTACTAGTTAGTAAACTTATAATATACTCCACGGCCGTTGGAAGAAGTGAGTACCCGCTTAATTTCAGAAAACTATCGTACCTACCATGTATATCTGTGACAGAGATCTACCCCGAGTTGTGCCTACTTAAAGATAAAGTTAATTTTTATTTTTTTTTGATTTGCTTAATAAAGCGACACCTATCCTAATCAAGTTTATTTTGTTGTTTTCCACTTACCTATTTTATATTAACCCCTGATTTATCTTGGGTTCATCCCCACAAAATTTCAATTTGTTTATTTCGTCACATCCCTTCGTTTTGAGAGCAATAGAAAATTAATTTCAATGCCCTGTACTGTGTCTGAGCTACCAGAAACAGTGATTAGAGTTAGCAGTGCCGTACACCCCACCTTTCTACCCCCTCACTACTGGAAGAAGAATAACATTTCAGCAAATGTGCCACAATTCACCAAAACGAATGAACAGTGGGTTGCCAGACTGCCACACCCGTTACTTACTGCTATCTTAATGAACATATAACAAATTAGATGCAGGTTATCTTACGCCAGGAGGTCGATACGTTGAAATGCCTGCTAAAAGCTTAGCTTTAGCTTCTTTTTGTTCGGCTGTTTCTTGGAACAGGGCGTGTTCTCCAATTGTAGCAAACGAGATGTCTTTAGCTCGCTTGACAGACTCCATTGAGGCTCCAGGTCGGGAACGAATGTACTGTTTATATGCATTCTCGCATACTTTCTCCATTGAAGCCTGAAATCATTCAAGAATTATTACCCCCATTTCAAGCTCGTATTATATTTCTACTCATAAACTTAGCTTAACGAACCAAGTCTGAAGAATCTGAGTGCCATCGCACTAAATCGGTGAGTTCAGCCTCGATGTAAGCAGATGGAACTCGTCCTAATGAAGCAACATCTGTTCCACCGCTCGGCGGTGCTACGCACAAAGGTTTTCCAAGGAACAAATGGAGATCTAACAAATAGCAAAATTCTTCAGGTTCGACGAGACAGAAAGCGTGACCCTCACGACCTGCTCTGGCGCATCTTCCTGGAAAACACGAAGTACAGTGAACAGCAGTTCACGAAACGCTAAAGAGAAGTGGAGAGAAGAGTTTGAGCCATTTAAAAACAGCTTGCCAAGCATGGGGTCATCAGTGAGATTGATGAAGTGGGAATGAACTGATGGGTGGACAAATCATGAGTCAAACTCCTTTTAACCAAGTTTCATTTCATTCAAGCCAAAAAAAGTCGAGCGAATTTCCGAAAACGTTTTGCATCAAAATCTGTTATATATTAAAATCATGTGCGATAATTAAAACAAAACCCTGCAAATTATTACACAATGGTTTATTATTCTCATGAACAGCTTGACCTCGTATTAGTGCTCCCCCATCCCATTCGATTCAGCATCGAATACTAGTAAACCATATGAAACATGTCCTGGCAACAATGGAACTACGGAAACAAAACGTCTGATGATTTTGCCGCGTCGGGTCGGGGAAAGCGAACCCGTTGCGAGGCGAAAGGGGAGTTGAGCCGCCCGCCCGACAGCGTTGCGAGGCGAGGCCAGTTGTTTTTTATTGAGACGAGAGGAAGGGAGGGACGCTGTAGTTCCCGCGTTATACTGCGTTTCGTTAATTTTTTTAACCATTTGTTGCCCATTACAACCACGGGCTTCTAGATACCAAATCGGCTTTTTGTGCGGAAGAACGAATTTTTTAGACCACGTTAAAGGCACGAAACGGCCCGGACGGCGGACGGGAGACGGACATTGCAAATTTGGAATCTCCAAGTCTTGAAACGTAAAGTATCAAATTTTGAGGAGGGGTTGTAAAAAATTTTTCGTGACCGACAACATAGGTTTATTATTCAGAATGAATAATAAACCAAAAATTGGCACAGAAACATCTCTCGTTATTCAGTAGGGTAACCAGCAGAAAAGGATACCGAAATACTCCCAATGCGATTTTGAAAATAACAATTTATAAAACCTTGGCCATGGCCAAACATGTTAGATTGAAAGTCAGTTTCGACCTATTTTTTTTACTTCCGGCTACCCAAAGAAAAAGGAAAGTATTGTAATCGTGTCAAAAACAGCGCTAGGGGTTTTCGAATTATAACGATTTTGATCAAACTTTCAAATTATCTTCTACTAATTAATACAAAACTTTTTTTTTTCTATACATATCTCCGTGAAAATTCAGTGAACAGAGATAGGCTTATGAAGCAAAAATAGGTTTTTAACGCTTTTTGGCAAAACGGCTTCAACGATTTTCACCAAACTCTCAGGATGTTTTCTAATAGCTAATACCTACATATTGTTCTGAATAACTGTTCCACTGACAGGCCTCTGAACAGAGATGAAAATAAAAATGTGACGAAAATAATGTTTTTTCGAAAATGTCCGTGATTCTGAGGTAACTGCTTCACCAAATTTGATCAATCTTACACAGTGTATACTAGTCACCCATACCAACATTTCGTTCACTGTAATTATTTCTGTATATATATGTTGAACGGAGATATAAGCCAAGTTAACTCAGAAAAGGAGATTTGTCGAATATTAATTTATCGGTATTGCATTTTTCTCAAAAACGGCTCTAACGATTTTGATCGAACTTACGAGAGACTCTCAACTAACTAGTACAAACATTTTGTTCTTTATAAATTTTCCTGTAGAAATGCGTTGAATGAAGATATAGCGCCCGCATATGTAGTTGGTGTTCGAACTTACGGGGGTGGAGGAAAGTTGGATGTAGCTACGCCCGAGATACTTTGTTGTAGAATGCAACCCCCACTCCCACGCGTTAACCCTTTTCATGGGGATTGACATACTGGCCTACCGCCTATTGGAACAATCAACGTTTGAAAATCGAACTTACCACTTCGGTTTTCGTTTGATCCTGTGTAGGAGTCAGTGATTTGACTGCATGAAAATCTCGTGTTGTAATATTATATCACCCGTGAGTGGCATATTACATAATGTGCGTTGAAATAGTTGATAGCTTGAAGTGTTCCGAGGATATCGTGAATTTTACAAGTTCGTTTATGTTCCTCATAATGTTAAATAGTGCGAGGCTACGTTGTATATTTGCCCACGCGTTATTCAAAGGAGCATCTGCTGAGTTTATAAAACTCTCGGAAACACAGAAAATGACAGATTTCTACGTTCTTGCGAAGCAACAAGAGGCGGAATTTTGTGAGGCTTGACCTAGTATTACTGCTCCGAGACCCATCCCATTTGATTCAGCATAGAAAAATACCAGTAAACCACACGAAACATGACCTGACTACAATGGAACGACGAGAACTAAATATTCCAGTCGCTAGTAGGCGCCTGTTGGCAATTGGCACGACGTTGCGAGTCTAGCGGGCGGATGGTTTTGATGATGTGGGAGGGAGGGTTACCAAACACATCGTATTTGCGATTATACTGCGTTTTGTTAATTTTTTAAACCATTTTTTTGCTCTTAACAACCACAGGCTTCGTCCGATTTATTGGATGAAAAAATAGAATTGGCAGAGCAAATGGCAATAAAGAAATAAGAACAACGAGAGAGTCAATTAATGCTACGCATCGGAAACACGAACGACACGTCACGAACTAAATTTATTCCAACATGAGAAAATGGAAGCTGTTGTCTCTCCGTAGCAACACAATTACAGAACGCATCTGACAACAGCTGTCTTATAATAAAGATTGGGCTTGCCTTCCCAATACGATTGGATTGCCGAGATGGCAGGCACAACTAGATACCAAATGGGATTTTTGTGCGAAACAATGGATTTTTTAGACAACGTTAAAGACACAAAACGACCTAGACGGCGGACGTAGTGGCGAAGTATCAAATTTTGAGGGGAGTTTGTAAAAACTTTTTTCCTGACTGAAAACGTAGGATTATTATTCAGAATGAATAATAAATCAAAAGCGTGTAAACTCAAGTTTTGGTACATTTGCCTCCCTCTCCCCTCACCATTATCGCCAAATCTCTTGGCACCACAGTCGACCACTCAGCTTCTGTGATAGTCCACAAAAATTAGCTCATCAGGAGGTTTGTGAGCCTAGAATTTTATTTATGCTGTTACAGATTCTATCAGGGTTCATCTAGTGCCAGGGGGACTAGGGAACACAACCCGCAGAAGCGGTGGCAATTAGAAGGGGTGTCTGATGATATACATGTATGTATGCAACTGTTATCAGCGTATTGTAGGTGGTATAGGAATGTCGACGAGACCCCAAGCTCGTCTTGGTCCTGTGCTAAAGGCTCAATGGCTTGATAGGAAGCTATTTTCGTTCTTTGGTTCAAATATTGCAAGGATCAGGGAAGGTTCTAGCAAGAGCTACTTATGGTCAGTATAATAAATGGGGCTAATGCAATCGGTCAGTAGGTCATGTCCTTGTTCGTAATGGGACTATCACATAATAACAATACATTGAACTTTGGCTCTCAGTACTGAGGAGAATGAACAAGCGGTCTATTGAAGCATGTTATAAATAAACAAAATGCAATACCAAGTTGAATTGTACGTACCTACACGATGCACAAATAATTTGGGTTTAGCTGGGAAATTATAGTTAATGACGAAGTCAAGGTGAGGAATATCAATTCCTCGAGCTGCGACGTCCGTCACCACGAGAATGCGAACTTTCTTTGATTGAAACTTAGCGACGTTTATTTTACGAGCTGCCGGATCCAAGTCAGAATAAATGTAAGTATTAGGATACCCACTTTTATCGAGAAGCTGTTAAAACAAAAAAATTAAAAGCGGTGAGAAACGGAATCACAACTCCTGCAGCCAAAACATGTATTTGTTTGCTCGTTTAAGGTTGTTCCTCCCTGATGGACTACTGAAAGTTGTGTACTTTGCACTAGTCCAATCGGGTTTATCGTCTCATTTGTAGGGGTAGAACATTTCTCACTACATAGCCCCCTGAGGGCCATCATTTACCAAAACAACACAAAAATGACTAATTTTTCTTTAAAACTTTAAACTAACAACAACATAGGGTAAAGCTTTCGTACAAGTACGCAACCATAAGGGACATTTTATGTCTTTTTCTTTAAAAAATCTGTTAAACCTGGTAGGACTCGAACCCACATTCTCTGGTTTAAGAGACCGATGCCTTGTCCACTAGGCCACAGGTCCCAAATAGTTTATTGTCATAAAATTTACATTTAATAATAACAATAATTAAATTACATATTATAGATAATTAACAATATCGGCATATGGCTGCCTCTCTTGCGTAAACATAAGGGGTATATGGGTCACAGTCATTAATTATTATACATTTAACATAACACTATAGCTAGGAAACTTTATTAAAGGCGAAAACCTAGAATCTTAAGTTAGTGTTGCTTACAACTAAATATTTACACACAATCATACATCATTCACCCATTAAATACATTCGACCAGTGTTTGTGTTTGAATCCCATCTGGGAGTGGGGAATGATCTGTAGTTTGGTGATTTCCTTGTGAAGCCTGCTAAGTATCACTTTTTCGAATAACTTTGACAGCGTAGGTAGCAGACTTATGGGGCGGTAATTGGAAGGGTCTGAGGGCTGCTTGTTTGGCTTTGGTAGAGGGGTGATGCTGGCTGTTTTCCAAGCTGTTGGGAAGTAAGCCAGACGCAGACAAGCATTATCGATTGCTGCCAGAAGGATCACACCCCGGCGGGGCAGGTTCCTCAGTGCATTGTTTTGAATGCTGTCATGCCCCGGAGTCTTATTCCCCTTCAGCTTAGATATGAGTTGGCTGATTTCTGAGGGGGACGTGAATTTGAGCTTGTCAGTGGTGGCATGTAGTGGTTTGTTGGTGATTGTTTTGGCAAGTTTGTGTATGTGTTGTTTAAGTGAGTCGTTCCCTCTCGCCTCTGCATCCTTGTGCACCTTGACGAACTGGTTCACTAAGGCCTCTGATTTTTCCGCATCCGTTGAGGCGGTGATGTTACCTACTCTGAGGGAAGGAATTCGGGATCTCTCTCCCGCGTTACATTTTCGAGTTTATGTAGCAAAGTAAAGACATAAAATGTCAAAATATAAAGACTTTGCTGGAATGAGAGACAAATAGCACCAATAATAGCAGTAGTTCGAAGCTATCAGTTCACAACTCAAGTTGACAAGAAACAAGGTTTTACAGGTGGGAAGGATGGTAAATAGAGTATTCATACATGTTTATTGGCCATTTTGCCATATTGGAGAGCAGAAAACTTATTTTTAGTTTGCAGCACAATGATTATTTCAGTTCAATGCTCAACATCATGCAGAATTACAGAAAACGCTGAACTCAGAGTTGAGAGACATAGGAAAGGGCATTCGTCAAAATTTCACACTCTTTACTTCACAGAATAATACTAATCCTCTCATCGCCTGTATTTTCAAATTTTTCCTCTGACACTAATGACCAATTTTGACATCAGGGTACTAAACACAGCCTATTATGCGCACATCAATGCTTATCATGCCGGCTGAAGTTTCTACAAGACACTTTCCCTTGGTATGCGAATCATACTTTAATAGAACCCACACAACTCTCGTAGAAATCACCATCTCCAGAAACTCACTGCCTATGCTGAAGAGCACTGAAACAAACTGCTGATAGGGACCAAAGAAAACCACCAGCTAACTCCACAACTATGAGATCTGTACATCATGAAAAGGATAATGTACTATTATTATGATCATCAATGACATTATTGTTTTAAATGGGATCAAAAGTTTTTAAGACTGTAATGAACGACTGGTGCGGAAGCAAAGATGGTGATGGCGACTTCAACAGACTGGGTGGACATGTACAATTGGCACTGCCATATATATATATACTGCAGTATTAGGTACAATATAATTGTAAGTAGAATTAGTTATAGTATTAAGTGAAGTATGTTTGCAATAGACATTAATTATATATTTTATATTTAGTAATTTTATAATTAATATTAAAATTACTGTACTCATAACAATTATCACCCTCAACAACTGTTTACACAGAACAGTGAACCATTTCTTTTCATGAGATCTTTTATTTACTTTCTTTCATTCAACTCCCAATCGTTGCAACTTTATCGCAAGTTGAGTCATTCTGTTCATTATCTGAGGTTGAAGTGCAGTGTCTCACCTGAGAGGAAACAAGAGCAGAGTGCATCACCTTACCTGAAAAAGGGGGACCACACCTTCTCCACTCTACTTAGAAGACGCAGCTTTTTTTTTTTTATTATTCATTCCTGTTTCATCGTTCGTCGCTTCATAGCCGTTTTGGTTTATTATTCATTCTGAATAATAACCCTATGTTTTCGGTCACGAAATATTTTTTACAACCCCCCCTCAAAATTTGATACTTTACGTTTCAAGGCATGGAGATTCCAAATTTGCAATGTCCGTCCGCCGTCCCCCGTCCCCCGTCCCCCGTCCGCCGTCCGCCGTCCGGGCCGTTTTGTGCCTTTAACGTGGTCTAAAAAATTCGTTCTTTCGCCCAAAAATCCGATTTGGTATCTAGTTGTGCCCGCCATCTCGGCAATCCGATCGGACGAAGCCCGCGGTTGTAATGGGCAAAAACGGTTAAAAAATTAACGAAACGCAGTACAACGCGGAGCTACAAGCGTTTCGTCGTTTGAATTCCCTCCGCCCCGCCCGTCTCTTTAAAAAAAAACCAACCGCTCTCGAGGCGGCTCTCGCTTCCCCAACGACTCCGCCTCCCGCCGCTCGCCGCTCAACTCCTTTTCACCTTTCGATTCACCCGACGTTTCGGTTTAATACGATTCAATTTTTTAGATTCCTTCGTTTCATTCTCATTTTGGTTTTTTCATCGATTTTTGGTTACATTTTGATATTAATATGTAGCGTGCATGTTTTCATATTAAAATTCAGTTTTTTTAGATACTTTCGTTTTTTTGTTTATTTTAATATTACGATTTAGTTCTTTTTTGGGGTTTCATTATGATATTTTTCGATGCTGAATCGAACGGGATGGGTCTCGGAGCATTAATGCTAGGTCAAGCTGTTTATCCGAATAATAAACCGTTGTGTAATAATTTGCAGGGTTTTTCTACTCTACTATTGTCTCTTTTTGTGCGCCACGTTTTGTCTCGAGGATCCCAGATTCCTCGTTTCCATAAAGTGGGTCACGTATTCGAGAACGTCAAACTGAGCCGACAATTCAACTTAAATCGAGTCAATCTAACTTCCCGGTATCTAAAACTCTACAACTTCGGTGCCAGGTAAGGCGAGAATTTCTAATTGCGCATCACGCCTTCATCTCGTCCAACCCAGCGAACCAGAACAACAGTACTTTACCAGTGCGTGTTATATTCAATTGTTGCTTGCCTCGTTAGAAATATTAAAATGCTTGTCTGGGACGTATAGAGAAGTTAACTCCCGTTTCAGGTTAACGCATAAACAACAACTGTCTTAAAACGGTTTACATACCCACTGTTCCCTATTTTCATCGGGTTGCACATTCTTGTTCTTTCGTATTGCAAACATTCTCCTGTTATACAGGGAAGCTTCCCAACCTGAGCCGAGAGCTTCGACTTCACAATTGCGATCGAAATAATCAAAATAACGTAAAAACAACTCACAGTATGTAAATATTCGACATGGTGTTTGGTCGCAGCGAAAATAAGAGCGAGCGAATCGTTTTTGGCCGCAAGTTTCAGTACGCTAAGCAACACTGCCGACTTTTCATCGGAACGACAAGCAATAAATGACAATTTGAGGGTGTCCGGTACCTTAGTCTCAACGTCCAACCTAGAAAAAGAGGGAAATTTCTCAGTCACTCTTGAAGGGTACAATAAGCACTTGAACGCTCACTGGTTCTTGATCTTACCGAATCAAAATAGGATCAGAAAGTCCTGCTTTGGCAAACTCGACAATCACTTTAGGCAATGTAGCAGAAAACAAAACAGTTTGTCGAGCGTCTGGGAGTCGTTGGATGATTTCATTCAGCTGCTCTCCAAAGCCCATTTCAAACAATCTGAAAAGGAAGCAGTATGAGTTAAACCTGCAATGGAATATCGAAGAGTTAACTGAAAAAATTCATGTGAGGTTAAGTATTTAAGGGGAGAGAGTCCAAGACACAAACGATAAGGACAGTACAGAAATCAGCGTTTTTAAATGAATTCTGGAAAGACTTCACTGACTGGTTGAAATTGAATAAGTTCGCATATTAACTGTTTATGCAAGAGAGGAATTTCCAAGTAAGCAGTTTGAATGCAATGAAATTCAAGAGTGGAAGACACATTTTGAATGTTTTCTATACTCACATTGACTAGGTATGTGAAATGAAAAGTAGAGTGGCAATTGAAAGGCGGAAGAGTGAAGAGTGTACGTTACCACAAATATGTGAGGTTGGCAGTACAAGCGAACTGTATCTATCTCTAAATGGTAGTCAGATCGCAGGTTATTTTGCCAAAGGGGTTTCACGGGTGATTTAGCCATTTTTGTCAATTACCTGTCGGCTTCGTCGAAAACCACGTACTGAATGTTACTCAATTTCAGATCCATCTCTACACAAATATGAAGAAATCGTCCGGGAGTCGCAACAATTATGTCAGGGTTGTCACGGAGCATTGAAAATTGTTGTTCCATGGCGTCGCCACCTAAAACAACTGCAGACCTTAGTCCTGTGTACTGCCCCAGTTCCTTGACAAACCGTTGAGTCTGCAAAAGAAAAAGAAGACCAACGTCATTTGAAGAACTTTCATTAAAAACGTTTGACATGTCCCGATAAATTCAACAATCTACTAGACGCAAGCTCAATCTTCGCCCAACGCATTTCTATGGAAACATTTACTTAGAAAAAATGTAGGTACTTTTTAACTATGAGTGCCCGTAGTTTTGAACGAAATTGTTGGAGCCATTATTGGGGAAATTGCAAAAACGTTAATTCGATGTTCGGCATATCTCTTTCTCCCGTACTTGATGGCATGGCTACCACTGAAATAGCCGGGGGGGGGGGAGAGACAAAATGTGGGTATGGGTTGCTAGAAGACATTCCTTCAGGCTGATCTAGATCGTTCAAGCAGTTACTATGTTTAAAAAACAATTTCTGGTGCGTTTTGGTTGTTTCCTCCGTTCATAATACATTGTGTAGTTGTGTGTGTGTGTGCATGAAAATACCCAACAGTTTGATGAAAACTATTTCTGCCGTTTTTCCAAAAAGTTAAACAAAAACCTCAATTTGCGACGCCTCCCTGTATCGAATTTCCACTGAGATATTCATAGAGAACAAAAGTTAAGTACTGATTAGCAAAAGATAATTGGAAAATTAACAGCTCAATTCGTCTAGCTTACTCCCGTTGTTAATAATCCTCTTTCCTTCTACCAAATGGGGAAACGAGCCAGGCCCGAGAGGACCAATAGGCTCGTTGGCCTACAAAGCGAGCCTTGAATGGTTCACATCTCCTCGCCTCAGGTACCTTCAGACGTCTTCACCTGGCGAGGGAGAAGGACTCCAGGTCTCAAGACTCCACCTACGATTGGCCCATGCCTACGCAAATGCGCGAAAACGGCGAGCCGTGGCTTTGGTAGCAATAAGGAGGGTAGCGCTCTGAGGCAGGGGGTCTTTCCTTCTACCTACCCTTCCTAATTTATCTATCATTATATGATAAAGAAAGCATAAACATGGTGTCTCGTGTGTTGTTGTGAGGAACAGTTTTGCGTGACCGTAAGCGAAAACGGGAATTTCGTTTGGTTAGTGGATTCATCGTCAACTTCCTTCCGCCCCAGTTTCCTCAAAGCACCGGTAAGCATTATTTGTCCAAGGACGGTGCGATATTTAAGGTAAATTCTGAATAGTACGAACACGAAACTGTCCGAAAACGGATCGCAGAAAACCTTTCGATCAAGATGTCAATTCCATTACCTACAAAAATGTCAACAGCGGGCGACCAGGTCGAGAATTGGAAGTATTTTAAGGAGGAATGGACGAATTACCTTATTGCATCTAGTCTGAAAGATAAAGAGAAAGCAGTTATAGTCGCAACTTTCAAATGTTTACTTGGGCGTGAAACCTCACAAATATTAAATAACTTAAAACTTTCTGAGTCACAATCACAAAGTCTCGACGACATTATAATGGCCCTTGATAACTACTTTTGGCCAAAAATTAATGTTATTTATGAAAGATATCTGTTAGGTTCTGCAGTACAGGGCGATTCCGAATCAATTGATCAATATGTAAGCAGACTACGTAATCTTTGTTCAGCTTGTGATTACAATACTATTGAACATGAGATGATTCGGGACTGTTTAGTTTTAGGTATTCGTGATGAGGACACAAAAAAACAATTGATTAGCAACTCAAAATTAAATCTGAATGTGGCTATAGACATTTGTAGGGCAAATGAGCAGGCAGATAAGCAGTTGCGCAGCATGCAAGGCTTACCAAGCAGTTCTGAACCTGTAAAAAAGCTGTCTCGTTCGCTCAACATGAAATATTCTAAAAACAACCAGAAGCATAGAGGTAAGGAAGCTGTTCCTTGCAAATATTGTGGTAAAATTCATGTGCACGATCGTAATTCACGTCCTGCTTATGGTAAAACATGCCGAAAATGTGGGAAGCTGAACCACTTTGATTCGGTATGTGGTCTTTCCGGATCAAATCTGAGACATAACGGCAACTTTAAGAACAAGAAGCGACGGTCGCATGTCCGTCAGGTAGAAGAGGAGACTGAAAGCGAAGAAGATAATTTTTCTGAAGCATTTAAGTTAGAAACGGTAGGTAGAAGGAAAGAGGATTATTAACACAATCGGAGCTATGAAAACGTGCTACTTATTGGGGAAGGGAACAATCAACAGGTTATGTTTATGGTGCTGGTGCCTTTCATTGCCCAATACCGAACACCCGTAAAGAATAATTCTTCCACGTACGTACATGCTGAGTTATGAGCAGGTTTGGTTTGTTCGCAGAGGGATAAAAAACGCCGAATCAAAAGCCCTTGAGCTGAGGAATGTTGTATGATGCATGGCACCAAATATTTAAATTTATCATAGCCCTTCCAGACACTTGCAGGTAGGAGTCACTGAGGAGTAGGAATGTGGCAGGGGTCACTCAGGGTTCCTCGTTCGTCCTCTTTTTGCTCTTGAATTAGCTAAGAGCGGTTTTTGTACCGTGGATCAACAAGAACAAATGCACGAGACTTGCTCTGCCAGGATAATTCGTGGGAGTGTAGATTTGTGAGTTTTCGCCTCGTCCAAGTTTAGCGAATGAGCTTCACCAGGATGCTTCAGGAGAGTGAAGGATGCGTGTTCTTTGCTAGCCCCATTTGGCAAAAAGGCATTGTGAGGATACTATGCGTGTGGAGGGGGCTTTAAACAGGGAATGGAGTGCTTAGAGGGGCTCTTCTCTTAGTAAGACATGCAACAGTAAGGTTTCCTCTCTGTACCGCTACGCTCCTATATAGTGAGAGATACATTACCACTCAAATAGTAAAAATCTACACAATATTTCACAACTCAGGGTAAACAATAGATTTAGATAACTACAAAAGTGATAAAATACCTGCAAAGCAAGTTCTCGAGTGGGTGACAGGATGAGTGCTCTAGTCTTCGATTTGTCGTGAACTTTAAGTTTCTCAAACAGAGGAATTAAAAAACAAGCAGTTTTTCCACTCCCAGTTCGAGCCATAGCAACTACATCCCGCCCTTCAATGACAAGAGGAATAGTCTGCAACACACAATACAAAATTAAGGGTAAATCAAATGATGAGTGCTAATAAGAATTTGAAACGACCATGGTGATGATTAAGCGTACTTCTTGCATAAACTGGACGCTGATTGTCAAGATGTTTGGGGCAGCCTACAAAATCACACGTACCAATGATGAGCAACACAATAGTAGATAATTAACTACCCTTTTATTTTTGTTCCAGCTGTGAGTTAGTTATAAGTGCTGCTCTACGATTATTAGGTTTCCCAGCAGGTCTTACTCCTTCCAACGTGGCACAATAAAATGAGTGATGAAGTGTCCTCTTTTTTCAGTAGAAATTACATTAGTGAAGTTAACGTACGTGTTAGGTGAGTCCGTCTCCTCTGGCTGGTGAGATACTGTGGGCTTTCAATGTAAAGACATCATCGTCTAGGCCATTAAGTCGGTACTAGAGTCAGTCAGTCGGTCGTGGTCTTTATACACAAAGAGAAAGGTAAACAGGATAGTTGTGCGTCGTTGAAGGGGAGGAGGTCATGCACCTCTGGGGAAACCCACTAGAGGTGAGAGGAATGTCTTGAATAGTCTGTCAGTTGGTTGTTTTCGTTTGTGTAGTGTTTTGAGTGATGTGAATATGGTGTCGCATTTTGCGTTGATTTGTTCGTTTATGATCTGTTACGGGAAGAACCAAACCCTTCGATTCAGCGGAGGCTCATCCGGGCATTTATGCTGACTGGGCACCTCAAATGACCAGATTCACTCGAGACTTCGCAGCACTCGGTTGTACCCGAGCCAGTTCCCTCGTCGCTGTGTTACCCGCGCTCCCACTCAGTTCCCCTGTCTGTGGTGGTTAGCTTCTTTCACGAATAACACTCCTTGTTCGAATTGCATTCGGCCCGATATCGTACTAACTCTCCAACTCTCTTTGTGCGATATCGCTTCAATATTAATCCCCACCGTAACAGATCTGTCCATTGAAGTTTTTTTGTTTATAAATTTCCACGTTTTCTAATATGTTCAGTTTTCGTCCTTTGTATTGTTTATGTGGTAAAATGGTCCTTGCAGTCCTGCATTTTGGTAGGTTCATGTCCAGTTGTCTTGAGGTGGTTGGCAAAGTGTGAGTCGTCCTTGTTCCTACTAAGAGATTTAATGTGTTCTGCATATCTGGTTCATATTTTTCGTTATATTTGTCCTATGTATGCGTTTTGGTTTATTATTCATTCTGAATAATAACCCTATGTTTTCGGTCACGAACAATTTTGTACAACCCCCCCCCCCTCCTCAAAATTTGATACTTTACGTTTCAAGACATGGAGATTCCAAATTTGCAATGTCCGTCCTCCGTTCCCCGTCCGGGCCAATTTGTGCCTTTAACGTGGTCTAAAAAATTCGTTCTTTCGCACAAAAATCCCATTTGGTATCTAGTTGTGCCCGCCATCTCGGCAATCCGATCGGACGAAGCCCGTGGATGTTATGGGCAAAAAATGGTTAAAAAAATTAACGAAACGCAGTATAACTCAGGAACTACAGCGGAAGTAAACGTTTCGTCGTTTGTACTCCCTCCCGTCTCAATAAAAAAACCACCTGCCCAACGCCTCCCACCTCGTCCTCGCGTCGCCTCGCAACGCCGCCTACTCAACTCTCGACTCGCAATGCCCCCTGATTGGGTGCCAAGGCCACTTCCTCCGGCTACTGACGTTTACGGGCCCCAGGGGAATATTTAGTTTTCGTATTTCCATTGTAGCCAGGTATGGTTTACTAGTATTCGATGCTGAATTGAGTGGGATGTGTCTCGGATCAGTAATACTAGGTCAAGCTATTCATGAGAATAATAAACCATTGTGTAATAATTTGCAGGGTTTTTACAAGTACAAGTTATTTCATATACCCCACTTTGGTCGAGTGGGTCTGTCTTCTCAGTCTTTGCAGTTAGTATGGTTCTAAGTGTGTTGTTCATACGTAATGCAATTTGTATGCCTTCCTTTCGGAAGATCCGTGCATTTTTGGTCCTGTGTACGTAAATGAGCTGCGTCTTGTCAAAGTCTGCGTATTTTTTCTGTTTTTGAATCGTCTTTTTTGGAGTCGTATTGTCTTAGTAATTTATTTATTGTTTTTTTTTGGGGTGTAACC
This sequence comes from Pachypeltis micranthus, assembly GCA_020466155.1. Lineage (NCBI taxonomy): Eukaryota > Metazoa > Arthropoda > Insecta > Hemiptera > Miridae > Pachypeltis > Pachypeltis micranthus. Next base: position 63,658,239 of record CM035770.1, on the reverse strand, counting down.
GTTATTTTGTGCGATAGTATTGATAGTATCAAGTTCTTTTTTGTAACTCTGTTCGAATAGTGGGATAGTTTTTAGTCTCCGTATCATGTGTCTGAATGCACTTGGTTTATGTTGTTGTTGGTGGTTTGATGTATAGTGTATGGTCGTGTTAGTAGCAATAGGTTTTCTAAAAATGACGTACTGTAGTTCATTGTCTGTCCATGTGATTTTTAGGTCCAAGTAATTGAGAGTTTTATTCTGTTCTTTGTCAATGCCATATTGGATGTTATTGTTCGATGCAAACCGTTTTGACCGCGAAATTTCCGCTTCTGCTCAATGGACCGGCGGCAAGGTCATTGTTTTTCCAAAGGTCGTCGCACCTACGGAAATCCCAGTTCGTCGGTCATTTCTGTCAGTGGTTTTCCCACCTTTCCCCTCTCTTCCCTTTTCAGATTCCTCTCCACGACTGAGCACTTCCCAAATCATTCCGCTTCCAACTATCGGTCTAGTAACTTCTAGCTCTCCCATACGGTTTCCCGCGCCAGTTCACGCGTTCTGAGTACTCGCCTTGTGTCGCCCTATTGTTCAAGATTTCAGTTCAGTTCAAATCCAACTCAACTCAATTCCACACGTATAATACAGTCCTCCTCATGCTCACCGAGTTTCATTATTTCGATCCTTAAGCTCTCCCTCTCATGCGCACAACAGTTATGGTGGATATTGTTGAAGTCCTTTAATATTTCGTCAGTGATATCACGGCGTAATATGCTGACAATATCATCTACATATCTGGCGTAATGTTTGATATCGTGTTTTGTCATCAAAGTCTGGATGTGAGTTTCTTCGTAACACTGTAGAAATATTTCAGTTAATATGGCGAGGTAGGGTTTCCCATACCTAATTCATCCTTTGGCTTGTATATGTACCCAATTACTTTAATACCTAAATTACATCAGCAAATAATACCTGCACAGATAGTTGAACAAATCGTGGATATGTTGAACTTCGAAAACAAATCTTTGGCAGGTCCTTTTGGATTTAGATTATATTTGGAAAGTACATGTTGGGGTGGTGTAACAACAGGTAATTTTTAAACTGGAGTTAGGTCCAAACAGGGTGGGGTGAGGAAGTGTGAAAGAACTATCTGCCAGAGGAAACTATTTGCACGGGTAATGCCTCTATGGGCTCATGATGGAAACTTGATCATTTTTTGCTTAAGTCTGACACATATTTGTGATTCGAGAATGAAATAAAAATCAATTCAAGATTACCTTTCTTTGTATTGGCGTAGGAATCTTGTAGCCTCTCTTCTTTATGCCTTTCAAAACTGGGAAACTTAATCCCATGCTCTGAAACCCACCAGACTTCTTATTGCCAAGGCCTTTCTTCTGCTTTCGAGCAACATCGCTAGTGTCATCGCCAAAGCCAACCACCACTTCTTCTTTAACTTTCACTCCTAACTTGGAGTCCATGGTGAACCTTCCTGGTCTGATCTTTAATCTACAAATGATTGTTAGATATGAAAATCACTTCGCGCATAATTTGAAATTATTCAGTTATTAATTAGTTTTAGTGGCTGGCTTCTAACCACAGACCAAAACCCTTTAACTAGGTCCACCAAAGCCATGTGCATAATAACACATGAACCAGGCTCAATTCCCATTATTGCTACGAAAATGGAAGTGGAGGACATTGTCAGGGACTACCTAAAAAAAGTTATTTTTTCTTGAACTTGGAGGTATTTGATATTTACCACCAGGCATCACAACAACTGACCTGCCATTCAACTCGACATGTTTTCCTGTGTACCCTAGAATCAAGGTATCTGGCATGATCATGTACTGAGAAACTTGGATACACAGCAAACTAGTGCAAGTCAACCCTTCAATCAACCTTGCTGCTATCGCTGTTGAGGATTTCAATGTTTGGTGGGTGGCATTTAGACACCCATCTCCGAGCAATGGGGGTGTCAGAACCATTTAGAGGCACCACAACACAAGTTTTGACTATTTACAGTCATTCTGTTAGGTTGAGACTGCCCGTACGCCTCCACCATGATCCTCCGTGCAAAAAGTAAAACACTTACAAGACATCTAATACTTGAAAGAGCCACGTTCCGGCTGTTGTTAAACTCTTGGTAGCCCACACGTAGCATTCAAGAATTTAAAAATTAACGCCGCCATCAAAGAAGGATACAACTAACGCTCTTCAATACATGTATTGATGCAACTTACGACGTCCTTCTCAGTAAAATATTCGTTGTTTCACGAATAACAGGATCCCGCAGGCTCCGGAAAAGAAGGATTTAGAAATTTCATCTGAATGTACTAAATGCTGAATGAATCACAGATATTTTCCGTTTCACTAAACTTAAACGACTATAAAGCAGTGCCAGATACCAAAATAACTCTAAGATGCTATATAATTGATTGATGAACAGATACTTTCAAACAGAAAAGTGTTGCACGTTTGGTTAACGCTAAAGCATGACATTAGGTTAACGTCAGATCACACGTAGTTGTTGTTGCTGCTGCTTCGTATAACTGCTCAGATGTTTTCTTCTCTCGCTTCTCTGTTCTAAGCAAACCGGAGTGGTACTATTTTTTAATAGTAAAAGAAAGTTTTAGTAAAAGTAGTTTTAAAAGTTTTTAGTAAAATCATTACTTTTATTTCGTTATTTTATTCACATTCATAGTGTACATATTTCAGTAAGTAAATAAGCGATGGTGAGGTAAAACACAGGTTAAACAGCCAGATTATGAAGGCATTGTTTTGAGCTGTTTGTTCCTTTGCTCTTTCTCCATCACTTCTTCTTCGGTCTGTCTTTAATTCATGTTGGCCATCCCTTTTGTACTAGTTTTCAGACTACTTTTTTTCCTTTTTCCCTTACGATGTGAATTGTGTACCTTTTATTTGTATTCATTTCCCATAGCAATATGTACTAAATCGTACATCCAAGTAAATTTCTCAAGGTATTTGACTAGTACTGACTGAATGTCAGTTCACAAATACACAACTTCTTTTAGGCATCAGCTCGTTTATGACCGCTGTGGTGGTTGCTATAAATGCCGACTTCATTGTGCCTGTAAAATGGATTAACTCACTTTCATTTAAGGGAATTTCGAGTATATTCTAGAAATCATGTATAACCTCCGAGTTTTACAAGAGTCCCAATATGGGGTCGTGCCAGGGTGGCGTCATGGGATTGTCAGGAATCTAAATGTTGTGCTATCGTGGCATCATTATGGAATCGTGTAATTAGGTTCGTAGCTTTACGTTTTTCTGAAGAAAACTGACTACCGGTGTTTTAACAGAAGAATTGATAAAAGTCAAAGACGTTACAAATTAAAGGCAGCTGGCAATAGGAACAGCAGGAAATATTTTATGTAATATACAACCTAGTCATAGGTGTTAACACATTCAGTTCGAGGAACCCTACCAGCAGAGCACGCCGGCTGACAGACTGCCAATTGGCAGGGCCTGGGCCATTTTCTGTTAGCAACCTGGCTTTTGTCTTGACAAAAGACCTACATCTCGTCTCCCAGTACCCTTCCAGATACCTTCAGGAGCAGTCGCCTCTGGATTTAACTGTAAGTTCATGACATGAAGTACATTGTACTACAGTTAAAGTAAGTAATTATTGAGTTTTCCTGGCTTTCTTTGGTAAATTTATGAGTACTGGTTGGCACAGAATTGGTTGAACATGGCTCTTATGGCCCGGTACAGGGGTTTTCTTACATTCTAGGAGTTTAATAAGCCTTCTGCTAACAAATGATTTTACGGATTATTTCTGAGGTGACCGTTGGATTTGCCTTCGGTATTTCCAAACACAACAGCGGATTTCCCCCAAAATAAACTTACCGAAATATTCACTTTTCACATCTCCTTAGATTCCAACTCTCAGTGCTTTCCAGACGAAGCCCAAAAGCGAACTCGTACCAGACTTATGCCTCGATCTCGTTTTAGAGAGTTTCGTGGTTATAAATAAATTATTGATTATTTTATGTATGTAGTAGAGCTACAAGTATTATAATCCAAATAATTGTTGAAGTGTGTAGTACGTAAGTCAATGTATTTTTTCAAAGTTTATATTTTGTTGTAATTCTCGGCTTGCAATATAATCTTTCGTTTTAAGTCTTTTCAGGTCTATATTAGTCTGTACCAAAAAAGTTGTTATATAGTTCCTCCCGTGTAAGTTTTAATTTTAACCTATAAAATGAAATTTGTTCTTTTCAAAATGGGTGTTAGTTTGTTTTTACCTTTGCCTTCCTTTTTTATGTAGGTAAGCTGAAAAAAATCAATAAATTTCGGTATTGGAGATTTTGTGTAATTGAACTTAAATGTCCTTGGGCCCAGAGCGGAGAGGCTGCCGATTGGCGTCCAATTTAGAATTTCAATTTTAACAAAAATGTATGACAAATAAATCATTTTAGCAACTTACCACTCCTCGTTCTGGTATTGAAGCGATGAAATAGACCTGGGGTAGGACAGATAAAATTCGGCTCAGGTTGAACGTGATAACAACCTATAGTGTAATGTTGAAGCGCCTTCCCTTCCGTGTATTGATAATTTCGATCAATCGACTTTAGTTTTAATTTTACGTTTCTCTCATCATTTTTATTTGCCATTTTGATTTTCATGTAGGAAAAAGTCAGATTAATTAATAAATTTTGGATATCGACCGATTGTCGTCTCTTCGATATCGACTATTCCATATAATTCAAAAAAATCGTGTCGGGAATCTTAAATTCTTCATACACTGGTTACTCAATAAATGTGCTGACAGGGAGGAACAAACCAAAAAATTCAGGAGCATTGCCACTTTCTTTACAGAACGTCAAGTTCTACCAAGCTCGGTTAAACTGACGGAAAACCAAAGTATTACTTGTCAGAGGAATGAAAATAACTGAATATACGTGTGGCTACGGAAATTGAGTGATGCCTTGCACCAAGCATTTAGTAGTGCGTACTCGAAGTCTGTTTAGTAAAGAAATCGGGTTTCACTCTTGATATCTGATTTCATTCACTGACTGTATCTTCTTCCTACTAGAATTCAACTATAACGTAATTTACAACATATGAGGCCTGCTTCCATATCAAGATGCATGAGCCATTGGAGTGAGATTACCTCAGACTTCGAGGCTGACTAATAACTTGTCCTGGACAATCTTCCGTTATCCTCAAGTTTATTAAGTAAACACGTAGAATTAAATATTGCGAATATCCTCGAGTCTCCTTGATGTCACTTGGTTGTAATTAGAACATTTAATATTATCGTAAATATTTATTTATTTTTACACATGTTAAAATTGAAAGAACATTTACAGAATATTTTAACTTTAATTTATATTATCCGTGAAACATTCGGTTGACAATTGCCAATTGTGCATAAACAGGGGTATACTCAAAACTTTATGAAGTTAACAAATGTTGAAACAGGAGCTCAGCCTTAGCATCATAACTTAATGCTGGATCTGCTATTTCATGAGGAGTTGGTGATGGCGCCAATTGAAGCAAATAATAACAAATAGTAATGTGAAACTGGTTGGTTCAACGCTTAAGAATAAAAGACATCAAGTTCGCTTTACTGTTGATTTTGAAGTGCGAAATACCCATTGTCTAAAATGAAATGTCTTCAGAGGTCAAAGCAGAAATGCCTGGGAACACACATCAGGTAAAGATAAGATCAATGAAGGGAAAGGAGAGTGGTAGATCATGGAAACGTGCAATCAATCCGAGCCAAGTATCCTTCGTTGCTTGAGAAATAGACTTGATCAGGTTCCCCGCCGCAAATGTCATTTATGCAAACGCCGACGTCTATTCGACCGAGGTTCTTAGAAGTGTTGAGGTCCCAAGCTTTGAATACTCTGTCGAACCCTCCTGAAAGCATGATGTGCTCTTTCCCAGGAAGTGGAGCCATCGCAGATATTGTCATATCGTGGGCCTGAAAACCCATTGCAAAGTACATTAGTGTTAAGCAGTTCGATGTTTTTCAAATTCTCAATTCGAAACCTAATCTTCAATGAAAGGGAATGGGCAACTAATTATTGATAAATCTCACTACAGAAATACTCCCCTCTCCATTAAAATGCGTATTTTTGTGCAAATACCACTCTCTCGTAGACTACTAAGAGTTTTTTAAGGGCCACACTAACAAAATGTACCAAACGTGACAGTCCGCAGCTCACTGCTGAATTTCTTTTCATGGAATCCTCCTAGAGTCTTATCTGTCTTGTAGTAAATGGAATAAACACTTTGGTATTCCTATCAAAAATCCACTCAAATCCTGCACGAGTTAGGCTCGACCATTGCCATGGAAGTAATTAGCCAATAAGTTGATCGTGGACCGGATATTGCACTCACCAGATTAACAGTAAAAATTTTCATCCAACGATATAAAAAGAACTGTTAAGTAATCGGCTGAAGCTTTACTTCCCTCGGCTCTACGAAATAGAAAGATAATTTTTTCGGCTTTACATCAAATTTTTAAGTTTTAGAGGCATCAAAAGTGGCGAATGAGAAAGACGGCTGAAAACATCAGCTCAAATTTGACCTTTAGCCTGCAGACCAACATGAGACACCAAAATAAGGGTCAACAAAATCTGTCAAAAACTAGCTGTAATTATCTTAATGATCAAAGCACCAACTTTTTTTTCTCGGACGGCGTTTTATTGCTGACTGTTACAAATTATATAAAAGTAATGCATACCAAATATATTCATGCCTGGAAGAGTAGAGCAATAAATGAGGAAAAATAAAGACCCAACGTGATTTTTGTGCAGGTTTTTACTTTCCGCTACCCGAAGGGAAGGAAAGTATAGTAATCGGCCCAAAAAAAAAATTTGGGTTTTCTTCAGATCTTTACGTTTCAGACCCTACTGAGTCTAAAAAACCTAATTTCGGCGCGTGGTCCGTGTGTATGTGTGTGTGTGTGTGTGTATGTGTGTGTGGTTGTATGTGTGTGTGTCTGTAATTCGATTTGCGGGAGAACGGCTCATCCGATTGAGCTGGTTCTTTTTTTGTTTTGTTCGTTATTTTTTGTAGACACCAAAATAAGGTTATGGACGATTTCGGCCGATGGGAAGGGGGGTGGGGGACGAAAATGTACCAAAAACTAGGGTTTTTCGAATTTTTCTCGAAAACGGCTCTAACGATTTTCATTAAACTTTCGAATTATCTTCTACTAATCAATATCTAACTTTTCTTCTCTATACATATCTCCATGAAAATACGGTGAACGGAGATATGGGCCCCTGAAGCAAAAATAGGTTTTTTACGCTTTTTGCCATAACACCTTCAGCGATTTCCACCAAACTCACAGGATGTTTTCAAATAGTTAATACCTACATATTCTTTTCAATAAATGTTCCTGTGACGGTCCATTGAGCAGAGATAAAAATCAAAAAGTGTCGAAAATAACGTTTTTTCTAACATTTCCGTAAATTCCAGGGTAACTACTTCACCAGATGTGATAAATTCTAATGGAGTGTCTTTTAGTCACCCATACCAACATTTCGTTCTCCATAATTATTTCTGTATATATATGTTGAACGGAGATATAAGCCAAGTTAACTCAGAAAAGGAGATTTGTCGAATATTAATTTATCGGTGTTCCAATTTTCTCAAAAGCGGCTCTAACGATTTCGATCAAACTTTCGGAGTACTCTCAGCTAACTAGTCCCTACATTTTGTTCTCCATAAATGTTCCTGTAAAAATGCGTTGAACGAAGATATAGCGCCCGCCTATGTAGGTGGTGTTCGAACTTAAAGGGGTGACGGAAAGTTGTGTGTTGCTACGCACCAGATATTTGAATTCGATATCCAGCCTGCATATTGACTCGGAAGTCAAAACAATGTTACTAGCAAAATGGTTGAAGAATGACTGTAGCCATCATAGCGATCAAAACACCACTTTTAAAAAAAATGGCGGTAGCAATTTTGGTTAAATTTTGTGTATGGGTAGTTTCAAATAACCCAAAGGAAATTCAAATTTTTCATAAGTGGAAAAATGACTAGCGCAGCACAAATTATTAACAATTTCGACGAAAAGCGATTTTAGTGCAGTTTTCCCTTATATTCGTAAAGCTTGCTCATATAGCTTCATGTGCTCTACAAGAAATGTTCGTAGCTCGATAAACCGAAAATTTTACGCAATGGTACGTTAGTAATAGTTACAAAGTAATTTGGGACATTCGACGAAATTTCAGAATTCCAATTATCGACGAGAAAGGCAAAGTGAAAATATGGAAAGCAAAACATTCTGTTACCCTCGGTCCGTAGGATGGCTAGTTTAGTGACACGCCTATGTTCAACAAGCATAAACTAAAGACCGATTCAAATCTCACCTTAATGTGGAACACCCTTTTGAATTTATCTTCTTTAGTCGTCATGTGTACAAAAATATTCCTGGCACTTCTATCTAAGAAGCAAACGTAGTTTCCTACCCTCCTTATTGGGAAACGCCCAATCATGGCTCCTCTAGACATATACGTGAACCTCGGGGCTGAAATCACGTACAAACAAAATTGTGAATCATCAGTTGATAAAAACAAGTTAGTTAATGGATAATAGATTTTAATTTGTCTTAAGTTGTCATTATAAATACGAGGGGAATTGCACTGGCGGGTCGAGAGAACTTGTCGTTGGGAGGGGGTGGGGCAGATGAGTGTTTTATTATTTTGTTTCTTGATATTATTATTATCTTTATGGATGCAATCAGGAAAGGAAAGATTGAATGGAAAATTGTAAAAAATAAATAATGCAGGCAGGTGCGTAGGAGTGTGGAATTAACTAAACATGACTGGCATGAGGATAACTTCATATTCGGAGTGAACGCAGTGGATCATTCGCCAAAACTGCGAACCTACCCGCAACTACGTGAGAATGAAATTCATAGGAGCAGAGGCTTAATGTAAAAGTGAACTAGTGCGATCTAGTGTTGATTGGGCCATCTTGGTAACGCGTTGCTTCGCTCACGCCTGAAGGCAAGAGCACTCAAATACTTAACAAGGAGTTGAAGTGTGAGGAGTTAGGGCATTCTGAGAACCAGGAAAACCGGACAATTTCATGATGCTAAAGCGAGAGGGACAAAGCATCTCCCTCTATAGGGAGTTATGATGACTGGACGGTAGATGGTTCGGAGAGAACTTCCACCAGTGCAGTGCATCTTCTTTTGATTCGTGTGACCTTTTGCCAAAATAAAGAAAGCGTTCGTTTTTTCTCTCAACATAAAATACCGAGAGAAATGTGTATATTGAGTAGTATATTTATTCATAAATATCGTAAACTACGAGATCAAATAAGATCAACAAAAGACGTAAAGTGGAGTTGCATTGGTATTAATGTAACCAACTCGATGTTACATTGCCGATAAAACACCAAAAAAATCATTGGGAATCAGATACTGTTTTCACTACCAAAGATTAACTATAGTCCTTGGAAGAAAACAATATCTTAGTCAATGCAACAGGCAATCCCAGTCACCGTGCAGTGACTAATTCTAGGGGGGGCAAAACAGTTATTCCTCCTAATTTCCTCAACGTGCAAAATGAGTTCTCTACAGAACTCTGAACAGTAAATTGGCTTGTTTCATCATAAAAACCTTTCTTGATAATTATCGTTACAGTCAAGTTTAATTAGGTGCTCTTGGGTTAGATATTTACCGCAGTTACAGGCCATGAATTGAATCTTATCGAGGTTAAATTTTTAAGCATCCTGAGACTAGAACTTGATACTATACATAGTTTTAAACAACTAAATCAGCCAGCGCCACCAAAAAAAAACCTCGCAATGACGAATGTAAGGCAATTTGAAACAAACGCAAATGTTCTTTCATAATAAGTATAATAACCGGAAAATTGCCTTTCTTGAATTGAGAAGGGACTAATTAGAAATTTCGTATCCTGGGAAGTATAATTAAAACGTTAAGTATAATTAATAGCTTCAACTTCTCACAACGTCACTGCTAAGGAAATGAGATTTCAGAGCATTCATTCCTCAGCTCAGTCACGACTGAAAAATTGATTTTACCAAACTGGCGTTTGCACGCTATTTATTTCGTGTTTGACAATTCGGGTGAACCGGAGGAGGAGGGGTTATATAATGAGTGAGTGTTTCCAACTGCCATAGCAAAAGTGTCTTCTTATTTGCAACTGCAGGCATTTTTACATTTTAATTGTTTAAAAAAGCAAATTTCCTAACATTTTAAGACTTCATGGTGGTCAGAAGTTCTTTATTCCGAAAAAGTTGAACAATATTTATGATACTCATTTTTGCTATTAATCCAGTGCAGGATTGTAACGCAGAATAGGGGCATTGATAGAACAAATAATTTTTTGAGGGGGTCTTCACGACTTTAATCTATCATAGCGAAATTTTACAATAGTTCTATAGTCAACCTCTAAGTCAAATTATAATATTTTTCGGTACTTTTCTTCTTAAATACGCGATTGCCTCCCAGACTACTATCGGCAGCCTCTTGCCTAAAGATCTACAGCATATCTGCTTGACCATTATTTATCAAAAGAATGCTGGAGCTGAATGTAAGGCGAGTGGGGAGGAAAATTGTGAAAAGTGTCACCCCCGATGATTTAGAAGTTGTTACTTCAAAACAAGCTTTGGGTAATTTTACTTTGGGCATTTTGATAAATAGCTCAACCTCATTTTTTAAAGTTTCGATTATGAACACGTTCTCGGCAAAAAATGACCAGTTTGTACACAATTACGAATATTTAATTATTTGCTATCTATAGGCTTGAGGAATTTAATGCACAAAAACTTACCTCCCATCATTTCTGTTACAGACACGTCCACATTACGTGCATTGAATACAAGGGAGCCAATTATAACAAGATCAGATATGTCTTCGTGAAGGTAGTACGACGCACTCAGTTCTTCGTTCTCGAAACAGAAAAGCTGAAAATGAACGTTTCGAATATAGAGACAAAATTAAAAGCCGATATCGACAAAGCAGAATATCTTTCTGATAGCATCAAAAAATATCTGGTGCGTTGCAACACACAACTTTCCTTAGCTCTACGTCAATTCACTTTGTACATGGCTAATTCTATTTAATCAATTCATGAACTCAAATCTGAACTTTGTGAAACAACACTTCACAGCAGCAGAAAGCGGTAGCGCCTACAGTTCTCGAATTTATTGTGCTGCTCGTACTCATTGCAGGACCATTGTTGAGCAATTGGTATACAGAAAATTAATGAGGCTGTAAACACAGATTTTTTGAAGGAGGATAATAATCACTTTTGCAGAGTTATTGGGTAATAACTGTTAGAACTGGTAGTAAGCGAAACGGCAGTAGTTGAAATTCAGGAATTTCTTGCATGACCCCCACGTATCTCATCAGCGTTTTTAAACACTCACCCTTTAGGTATTGTATTGGACTACAACACGACGTTTTTTTTAAACATTCTAGTAACATTCTACCGGAGTTTGAGAGGAAAAAACCGAGGCAAAAACGCTTTTCGTCGAAAATTTTGATAATTTATTGTGCTGCTCTCGTCATTTTCCCATGAATGAGAATTTTATGGTATAATTATCCTATTATGAGCCACCAATATAACAAATTTAATCAAAATCGTTTGAGCTGTTTTGGAGAAAAAAAATTTGGTGTTTTGATCACTGTGATAACTATAGTTAACTTTCGGTGGATTTTGTCCATACCCTTATTTTTGCGTCCCATGGTAACCTGTAGGCTAGACATCAAGTTTCAGTTGATTTGGTACGGTTGTTTTCTCTAAAAACCGCGCTATATTCGATTTCTTCGAAAATTTTGATAATTTATTGTGTTGCTCTCGTCATTTTCCCACAAATGGGAATTTTATGGTATAGTTGCCATATTGGGAGCTACCAATATAAAAAATTTAATCAAAATCGTTAGGGCCGTTTTCGAGAAAAGAAATATTTGGTGTTTTGATCACTATGATAACTATAGTTAACTTTCGGTGGATTTTGTTCATACCCTTATTTTGGCTCTCCATGGTGACTTGTGAGCAAGATATGAAGTTTAAGGTAATTTGGTACGGTGGTTTTCTCTAAAAATCGTTCACAGACACACAGATCATTTTCCCAAATAGTGTTTTTCGGACTCAGGAGGTTCTGAAACGTAAAGATCCGAAGAAAACTCAAAATTTTTTTTCAGCCGATTACATAACTTTCCTTTCTACTTCGTAGAGCCAAGGAAAGTAAACAGTGAATTTACGCTCAGAGCGGTTACAGCTGGTTCTGCTTGTATCAGGTGTCTAAAATACATCAAGTTTTCCATAAGCTGCACTCTTTTGATCGACTACATCGTTCCTTTAACCAACATTACCGGGAAGATCCTTTTACATGAAGTACCAAAGAGCATGAAGTATTTACGTAACCGCGGCCACCTGCAAATCAGACTTCCTTTTTATATTCCCTGGCTTTACGTACCGGTTGAAAACATTTTATGAGCTTTCTTCCGATCTTTACGTTTCAAAGGCTATTGACTCCGATAAACACCATTTGGAAAGATGGCATGTGTGTCTAGGGACGAGATTGAGATCAAAAGGCTGAACCTAATCGGCTCAAATCGGATTTAGCCGACAGGTCACCCTGGAACGCCAAAATTCTAATGATGTTGATCACATTTTTCGTATTGACTGCTTCAACTAACACAATAATGCCATAAAATTCTCATCCGCCGGACAATGATTAGAGCAGCACAATAAATTACCAAACATTTCGGCGTAAATCGATCTTTACATACTGTTTTCATTATAAATTCCGATCAAATGGTATTCTGCAAAAAAAAATTAAGGTGGTATTGCAAGAAACTACCACTTCAGAAAGAAGGTAATTAAGAGCTGTTCTAAAAATTCTGGCATTCCATTCACCGCCATGACTTACAGCTCGTACACAATGATTCCAAAACTTAACAAAAAAAAAATCGTGTTGACGGTTTCATAAATATTCTGCGTAATATAGGCTTAATAATATTTATGTCACGAGTACTAGCTGCACAATCAATTCCGTAACCTTAAGCGCCACCAGTTTTTCTTGTAGTACGTTGTTATAAACTGAGTGAAAAATAGACTTCATTAATTGCCAAAGTGAAGAAACTCAAGGAAATTCCCGTGGGGCCAAGGAAAGGGGTGTGATGCTGCGCACCAGATGTTTTATTCCGAGAGGTCCAACAGTTGATCAAAACAAGTTGAAAGGTTTTGCGAAACATGATTTTTGAAGGAATACTATGAGTAGTGGACTATGCAGTAACCCTGTACGCAAACAAGACTGTAAATTGGTTTGGAATAACTAATTGTTAGAAGATTTTCTTTAGAGTTTTAAAATTTTTTTACTAATTTCTTTGCCAGTCCATGATGGAAAGGCAGTAATGTTAGATGAATGATCTTATTCGATTTACGAAATTGCTCAAATCTTGGAGAAGCTTACTCGCTAGTTAGTTTTGGATTTCCAAAACACGCTATTAACTCACTCAACTTACCTAACGTGTGAGCATATGTGTTAAAGGGCACATAGAAGTAAATGTCTTCATGGTAAAGAAAACGCCGGCTTATCACAAGAAGCTTATCTCGAAATATTTTTGATAAGTAACGAGTTGTTGATAAGAAGTGGCGTACGATTTATTTGAAATTCCGACCCACCGGCTTGTTTTGTTTAATCGCGGAGCCGTCGAGCGACAAATTATCGTATTGAGTTTGCCAACTAGCGATTTTCGTGAAGTACAATTAGGATTCAGATGTTTTTTGGAACGCGTTTGACGGCCGCAATCGACCGCTAGGTATGACGGATTCTTTTGACCGTGAAAAGGGAAAAGTGTGCAATACGAAGCCTTGTTTTGTCAAAGTGAGCAGATCTAGTTTTGCGGATCGATTGGCAACGTCCCAGAAGAAAGATCTAGGAGCTTCGGGGTCAGCGCAAGACATTGTTGTAGCTGTCGAGGATAAGGTTAGATCCAGCATTGCTTTATTTACACTTCTGTACCACAACCTTGAGATGCACGTTCCTTGATACTGCACAAGTTGTCTATCTGATCTCTGAGATTTCTAAAAGCTTTAAAGGTTGTCTGGCATTCTTATATAAACTAATATCTCAAGTGAACAAATAAATAAATACTCGTGGCGATTGTATGCACTCCCTTGAACACTTACTTGCAAGTACAGCATTAGATACAAACCGTTCTAGATCCATTAATGTCAAAAGTTGTTAAGCGCAGTTAGGAGCGTCGAGATCATTGCTAATATCGTACTGACGTGGTGTAGAAACATTCGATACTTTTATCTTGGTGACCCTTGTTCGTTTTACTGTGCTTGACGATGGATCAAATCGTGTCAAATTATCTTATGCCTAAAGGAGGGGGAAAACATGAAAGCACCTGTTCGTTGTGTTATTCATACAGTGACACTCAGAGTCCATCACCTCAGCTAAAAGTGAGTATTGTTAACTTACTAGCTGAATTTTTCTACATTGACGCTCCCATATTAATTTAATAACATGACTGTCCTCAAGTGACTCATCGCGCGACTGTTGTGGGTATCTGTTTATTACTTTCGTTGGAAAGGCAATAATGTAATCGTCTGAATTTTTTTTTTCTTCAGACCTTTACGTTTCAATTGCGTCCGCAAAAACACCATTCGTAAAAACTGTTTGTGATCACGATTTAGAGAGAATGGGTGAACTGAACGAGTTCAAATTTCATATTGACCCTGCACATCAACACCGTATTAACCAAATCGGTTGTGAGCTAACTATAGTTAACCCACCAATGGAAACGTAAACACGGCTTAAGCGATTTTGATTAAATTTCTAGTTTGGACGGTAACAAATGATAACGGTAAAGTAAAACTAGTATTTGACGGTAGCTACACCATAAATGACAAAAATCGAAATATACAACAGTTTATTCTTCATAAATTCCGCTCATTTGATACTCACGAGATACTCAGGAGCAACCGAAGAAATTTAGAAATTCAACAAGCGTCGTTTCTTCTACCAACTTCTACGTGTTGTTTTCCACATAACTACTCATGAAACTTGAAAGAAAAAAAGCTTTTTTTTTCTTTTTTTTTTGACCCGAGGGTGTGTGGGACAAGTCCATTTGTCACTGCGGCCGCATATGGGCCTATTGCGACGGCCCTTTCTTAGTAGAAGGCGTCGTACATACCCGCCCCCCTTAGGAAGCTGAGTATGTCCTTCACCGCAGATTCCACCATGATTTGGGGTTCAGTGGTCCTCTGATCGAAGTATTCAAAGCGTTTTGCTGCCAAGGCAGGGCACTCACTCAGGATATGCTCTGCTGTCTCGTCCTCCTCACCGTAGAGTCTGCATTCCACCGCCTCTAAGATGCCCATCTTGTTGAGGTGATATCTGAGTGGGCAGTGCCCGGTGAGGAAGCTTATCAGTACTCTCAGATCTTGTCTAGAGAGTGTCAGCATCGCCTTCGCCCTTTGACAGGAAGGCGTGACACGCCTTTTCGCCTGTCTTAGTTGTGGCTGGCGATGCCAATGGGCCCCATTTTCCTGTATCTCCCATCGAGCAACCAGACGGTTCAGGTGACTTTTCGTCATACCTACGTGTGGTTCAGGCCCGATGGGTAGGGATTCTGTACCCCTTTTCGCAAGGCGGTCAGCCTTTTCGTTGTCCTCATGCCCCCTGTGAGCCGGCACCCAAATGAGGGAGAGCCTGTTACGGGCACCGAGCTGCTTGAGCGCATGGAGGCATTCCCATGCCAGCTTAGACCTAAAACTATAGGCTGCGATGGCCTTTAAGGCGGCCTGGCTGTCTGAGAAAATGTAGATCCGCTTGCCCTTGAGTCCTTTGTTCAGGATCTCTTCTGCGATCTCTTGGGTTTTGCCCATTGTTCGCGGCTGCTTATTCAGTCAGCATGCTGTCCTTATTCACAGCTGGCCGCAGACATGCCCCTGGGGACAATGCCGTGGCTGTTCCACTATCCACAACCCGTGGTCGCGCCTGGTAGCATGGGAAGATAACCCAGAACCAGGACTTTGATCGCTTAGTATAGGTTGTGATAGAAGTATGCTCCTAAATACCCAATAAATTACAGAACGTTAATCACCAACAGTTTTTACAATGAACGTCAAGTTCTATAGTTCTACCAAGTTCTCCAAATCTTAGCATTACGAACGTCCGAAAAAGTTCCCAAGTGCGAAAAAAGCTGTTTGGGAAAATTGTTTGTGTGTGTGTGTGTGTGTTTCTGTGACGGTTGGAAGAAAATGGCAGAATCAAATCGGCACAAATTGTACACTTGCAATAACGATAATCGCTCTAAAACTAGCTATAGTTATCATGATGTTCAAAACACCAAATATTTTCCCCTCAAAAACGGCTTTGACGATTTTGGCTAACTTTTTTACATAAACAGCTGCAACATTTACCGTAACACAACATCCTTCGCGGGAAAATGACGAGAGCAGCACAATAAATTTTGAACGCTTCGGTAGAAAACCATTTTAGTGCAGTTTTTTTCAGCTTAAATCCCGCTCGTATAATATTAGCATTCTAAAAATCGTGGTGGTAGCCTAATAAATTACCTATACGATTTCACTTACTACCGATTCTCTCAGTTTATACCCAATAATTCCAACATGATCTTTCACCGTACAATCTGGTTGCCAGCCTCATAAATCACCCATGTATATATTACTTAATGGTGGTCGTGGTATAAGTAGGAGCAATTCAACAAATTCCGGAAACTTGAGTGCCACCTGTTTCTATATCAACAAAATGAGCGTTTTTATTAGTCGCTAGAGTTACGAAAATTGCTGAATGTATGTGGGGTTGCGGAAAGTTGTGTGATTCGTCTCACCAGAAATTTTTTGTCTCAAAAACGGCTTTGATAGTTGTATAACTTTTATTTTATAACAATTATTTTTAAAAACAGTCGTTTTTCAAGTGTTTTGTACATAAATCCATCCCCATTAATAATAGCAGCCAAAAGTCGTGTTCGGTGGTCCAATAAGCTACCAATAATGGAATCTGGAAGCCTAGTAAAGGAAATCGAATAATCAGAGGCCACACTCAAAGCTCGTTTCACAGTCTTTCTGCTATACTTCCAGATCAGTAGATTTTAAACGTTAAAATTCTGGCGATGGTCCAACAAATTTGGATTATTATTATGATTATTCCTGAAAGGTCCTGAGATAAGTACTCAATAGATTCCTGAACGTTTAATACAAGGTGTTTTGCCTTTTTGTGTGTCCCAGAACTATTTGTGTTCAAGCCATATCAGTCCTGGTTTTTTGACCTCGGAATGCCCACACCTGCCCTAATGGCAAAGCCATTGTCTCCCCTTACCCCCTCGTACCTGCGAAAATTCCACCTCCACAGTTATTGGCGGTGGATTTCTTTGAAGTGGGGGTTTCTTTTCTTTATTTTCCCTCTCCTCACTTTCAGATTCCTCTCCACAACAGACAGCTCCTCCCAAAGTCATTCACCTACGAACTCTCGTGGAAGTTACACTCGTCCCTCTGTGCTCACTCAGAGCATTCCTCTATTCTCAGCCCAGTTACGGCAGTTCTCTCCTTCTGATACAGTTTCCCCCCAGTTCACGCATATTACTAGTCGCCCTTTTGTACACAAACTCAATTCATTGCACATAATACAGTCCTCCTCACGCTCTCCAAGTTTCTTTTAGTTCGATCTTCCACTCTCGCCCTCTCGTGCGCCCAACAATTTGCGCTACAAAATGATTTCCCTAAATTGCTACTGTTTCATTCTGTACCAAGTTTTCATCAAATTCTGCGAAATATGAGTCCAATGAACAAATTTTGGATTGTCGACTCATTACCTCCTCCACTTGAGCAGTGAAAGAGCAACAAATTGGTTGGCAGAGCGACAAAAATCGCCTTATATGCGTGGGGCTGAGGACAATTCGCGTCACGCCAGGTATTCATAACGGTTTTCATTCACAATTTTCCCCTTACTATTAGTAACTTTCCAGGCGAGCTTACTCACACTTCCTACTGAACCGAACAAAAGTATTATTAAATAAAATCCTAACTTTTCTGGTTTCCGATTTATTTGTACCCTTGTTCATCCCTCGACTATTTCGCGAACGTCTGACTTACGGTTTCTAGTGCTATAGAAGAACTGTGTAGTTGATTTAGGGTTTTGGCGTTGACTGATGATTCAAGACGGGCTTTTGCTATTACTCTTGTAGAGTAACGACGAACGGGTTAGTTAACATGTGTTTATTTCTAATGCTCTTCTCAATAATTCACGTGGCAATGCTGTCTCATTTATTTTAAACTGTGCGGCACCTGTAAAATGTGTTGGTATGAAATAATGTGTAGTTATCAAAAAATAAAAATAAAAAAGCGTTAGCCCCGAAACATCCCGTCTATTCATCAAATGGTTTATTTTCGATAGTTCCCAACTTCCCCCTCCCTTCAACGTCCGCTATGTTTCTCGCTGCTCCTAGAATATTCTCGGATTTGAGCACCTCTCCCATTAAAACGAGGTCTTTTGCAGAAAGAGATTGATGCTCAGGGTCGTCCTCGCTCGTCAAAACGCCGCCCTCATAACCAAATGTAGAAAGGAAGCGGATACATCTGTTCCAATTCGTTAGCTTTCAAGTGTTGAGAATGTCTTCCCGGAAATAAATACATAACCCCCCCTTTAATTCGAGGTACTGGATCCTCCTGCACTCTCAGTTTTTCAACACTATTTACAGATTAGCTCGTAGGATTGCCACGGTAGACTGCGAATGTCGCCACAATTAAGTGCGCTCGTGTTTTTATCTCGGTTCATTCGCCATTTGTGAAATATAACGTCCAGGACCAAAATTCTTTGACTAATCAAACAACGAGTCTCAATAGTTATTCAATATATTTAATCTCAACTGTTGTTATAGCGTTCATTACAATCCACCTTTAGATGTGGTTGGTAGTTTACGACGTTGAACAGGTCTGTTTTCTTATCATAAAGGCTGTTCCTGAACTGTCATTCAGCCGTTTACGACGCTCAACACTCACTGAATCGATAGCGACGCATTTCACAAATATCCCAGCCTATTGAACATTCCTCTGTCAAATAATCTAACTAGTTTTCCTCACAGCTGATGCATAAACAAATCCCTCGACTACCCAAAATAATCATATGAAAATTAGTGGAAGTCATTGTACTGAAAATCTTGCTGGAAACATATAATGTTGCATACACAAAACCTGCACTGCTTAACATGTAGGAATTTATTAGGCTACTGTTTGTCTCTATGCCCTCACAACCTGAATTGAATTACTCGCTAATCGGTAATGTTTTGTTAGTGCTTACTTAACCCAAATTATAAAGAGAACTCAGTGAAATGAGTTAGTCAAGGAGGTAGTAGCAGTGTGGAATCCTGTGAGTTGTGCAAATAAGTTTTTACTTTCCTTGGCTCTACGGAGTAGAAAGGAAAGTTATGTAATCGGCTGAAATTTTTTTTTGAGTTTTCTTCAGATCTTTACGTTTCCGACCCTCCTGAGCCCGAAAAACACTATTTGGGAAAATGGTTTGTGTGTATGTGTGTGAACGATTTTTAGAGAAACCACCGTACCAAATCACCTTAAACTTCATATCTCGCCCGCAAGTTACCATGGGACGCCAAAATAAGGGTATGAACAAAATCCATCGAAATTTAACTATAGTTATCATAGTGATCAAAACACAAAACTTTTTTTTTCTCAAAAACGGCTCTAAAGATTTTGATTAAACTGTTTAAATTGATAGCTCTCAATAAGGCAACTATACCATAAAACTCCCATTTGTGGGAAAATGACGGGAGCAGCACAATAAATTACCAAAACTTTCGACGAAATCGAATTTAGCGCGGTTTTTAGAGAAAACAACCGCACCAAATCAGCTGAAACTTGATGTCTAGCCTACAGGTTACCATGGGACGCAAAAATAAGGGTATGGGCAAAATCCACCGAAAGTTAACTACAGTTATCAGTGATCAAAACACTAAATTTTTTTTTTCTCAAAAACGGCTCTAACGATTTTGATTAATTTTTTTATATTGATAGCTCCCAATAAGGTTATTATATCATAAAATTCCCATTCGTGGGAAAATGACGAGAGAAGCACAATAAATTATCAAAATTTTCGACGAAAAGCGTTTTTAGCGCAGTTTTTTCCTTATAAACTCCGCTGGAATTCTTGTAGAATGTAAAAAAAAAAATTCGTATTGTAGTCCAATCCAATACCTAAAGGGTGAGTGTTTAAAAACGCTCATGAGATACATGGGGCTCACACTTGAAATTCCTGAATTTCAACTACGGCCGTTTCGCTTACTACCAGTTCTAAACGTTTTTACCCAATAACTCTGCAAAAGTAATTACTATCCTTCTTCAAAAAATTTGTGTTTACAGCCTCATTAATTATCTGTGTACCAGTTTCTCAATAATGGTCCTGCAATGAATACCAGCAGCACAATAAAATCTGGAACTGTAAGTGCTACCGCTTCCTGCTGCCGTAAAGCGTTGTTTGACCAAGTTCGAATTAACTGAGTGATAAATGAATTGATTAAATAGAATTAGCCATGTACAAAGTGAATTGACGTAGAGCTAAGGAAAGTTGTGTGTTGCAACGCACCAGATATTTTATATTAAGGTTATCAATAGTAATTAGATAACCTTTAGTAAACCTTTATTGTAGAGGTTGCTTATTAGATGACTACCATGATTTTCAAGAGAACGATTGGGTCAATTGATCTGGGTTCACTGTAGAATCTATGAAGAAGTTGATGAATAGAAGTTTTTCACAGTAGCTTAGAACTATCCATACAAAACGTTTCACTGAAATCTTTATTGACGTTTTTAAGCAAATAAAACTTGGTATTTTGTTCCCCATAACTGTTCCTCATCACTGGCCACCATAAATGGTTTCCATGTTTTGATGGATTTCACTCATAACCTTGATATGGCGTCTCTTGTTAATGTGCAGGCAAGTAAGTATCAAAGTTGTGCTAATTTCTTTTCAAAGTACCAAAATCGTCCTAATTTCGTTCTTTTCTCCAAGCCTCTTACAAAATACGGAAGTGGTTGGGTTAATTCCACCCGTAGATAAATGATTAAAGTTAATGTACCTGTTTGGTGAGGTACTGTTGATGAGCCCTTTCGATGTAAAGACACCATCGTCTGGCCATTAAGTCAGTAATGTCTTTACATCGAATGCGCTCGCCTGCAGTATGTCACCAAACAGGTACGTTAACTTTAACCTATTACTCGACTTCAGATTGTTTAGTTAAAAATCTAAAATTAAAAAAAAATTTAATTATTAAAAAAGGGGGGGGGGATTAGGGAGAAATTACCCTTCTCAGCTTTGAGGGTAGTGGGATTAGAAAAGATAGAAAGATAGAAATGGAAAGAAGGGCGAGAGGAAGAAGTATGACTTCCTGATAATGCCACCCACCTAACTAACTCATCTTCTAGGCATTTTTCTTGCACACCCCTTATGAAGACAACACTGCAATGCCCCAAACCGTCGATTTTGCTTATAACCTCAATTTGACGTCTCTAAATAATACGTAGGCGAAATATGAAATTTAACCTGATTTTGGGCAGCCTGTACACATGTTCCCTGGGTGACAGACAGACCATTTTGCCAGGTAGTGTTTTTTGGGCTCAGAAGACTGAAATGTACAGATGTAAAGAAAAATCAATTATTTGTTGTTCTCAGCCAATATCTAACATCTTTCCCTTCTACATAGGTTTAAGGACACTAAAAGTGACAATACATATGTACCTTGTTTTTTATGACGATAAGATTCAGACAGGCCGAATGTTGGCAGTGAATGAGTTCAGGATTAATAAATTCTTGTTAATTTAGTCAAAATCGATTTAGTAGTTTTGAATCGGGTGGGAGAGCTCTTACCATTAAAATGTGTTCAATGCCAGGGGGAGGAGGGGATGTTCAAAGCAATGATCTGCACAAGAGAGCGAGAGTTTAGAATCGTTCGTAATATTTTAGTATAGGTTTGTCTCCAGACGTAGTTTGCATGGAACTGAACTGCCATGGACTATTGTGACGGCTGGCCACCCTTCTTCAAAAGGCGCCTTGTCGGGAAGTTTGGTGAACCACACAGTACTCCTGGAAGGGATAGCACGTGGCCAATGAGACAGGACTCCCCTTCTGACAAAACGTATAAAACGGCCTGTCCTCGTCCGTCTGAAAGGCGTTCCCACCCTAATCAGCACACGAAGCAGAAGGACCCACGACTCAACCGACCGTGAGGAGCTACTGCTCAACCGAGCCCTTCGAACCACACTTCAACGCCTGAGGAACACGACTCAACCGAGTCCCTCGCCTCACGGAGTCCTTCGTCTTGCCAACCGGCAGAGACAACGACCAACGAAATTTCGTCGGCCCTTTTTAAGACCACACATTTGAAAAGGGAACCCGACAACTATTATTAAAATTGTTGCGTTGAAATGTTGTGCATTACTAGGAGGAGTATGGCAATAAAACATTTAAAGTATAATGGTTGTCCAAAGTACACCTTCACCAGCTCTAGGAACTGAGATAGGAAGGAAAGAAGGATATTAGGAGGTTCATGAATTTAGGATCTATATTCAAGATACAGTCTAGCCAATTTAAGGGTGATTTTGTCATGGGAATGGCTGCTCCCCCAGCCAATTTATCTTCTCACTGTGTATCACACCATGTTTGTTTTGCCTTCTTTGGGCCTAATTTTACTTGCCTTCATCCTACAAGTTTCTACAGCTTATTAGGTTTAGTTCTGAGAACTGCAGCTGCGCCAGAATGAACCAAACACCAGACAGTGGGCGTGCAACGTTTTGCTGTTCTGATACTGCACAGTGATTATAGTAGAAAATATGGAATACCTGGGCTTTCAAATTGTACTTGGACATGGATGTACATACAAGTTACACTGTGGAGGAAGATTAGCTAAGTTGGCAGAGCAGTCAGGGAGAACTCTTTCTGGAAGTGCTCAATTGTAATAAGTTTATTCAATTCCTTTCGTTATTGTTATTTCCAGGACTGTGACTCATCAAGAAAAGCTTCTGAAGTCGAAGATCACAAGAACGAATTGAATGAGTGCGCAGTGGATGAGGTTGCATCCGTGTCCGAGGCAATCAGTTTGAGGCGTAGCAGCGAAGAAGTGAAAAATAGAGAGAAGTCTATCACACCTGTAGCAGATACTGAAGAGGAAGATGAAGTAGAATCTTCGGTGAGTGTTTGTGTGATACGTTTTTTACGTCAAATGAAGTTATTAACATTTAAGGTTGGGCTGTACTACTAATTTTTTATATTTTAAACGCTAACTTGAGATACAGTGAATGATATTGTATAAAAATCGTACCTCAATATAATGTGAATCGAAACTAAAAATTGTTAAAACTAAACTCGTCTATGTTGTATCAGTTCTTTGTACTGCAGCCCATAGAAATGCCGATAGATGTGCACAAATATCAAAAAACGATGCCACATCACATAAGTCCATAGAAAAGCTTATAAATACACTGAAACGCTGGTGCAGCTGAATATTTTATTGCTTTGACGGAGCCTCCTACGTTTACAGATCAGTCGGGACACTCGATTGTGAAAGATGTGTGAATAGTTCACAGTTTCCAATCTTGCTAAGGCGAAATTCAATGTTAAGTCCTCCTAACTGAATAAAGGTGAAGTGACGATTGTTAGGTTCTTACTAGCAAAGATGGAGTTTTATGTGCCCTTACAGTCAAACAATCGCGTAAATTGTTGGTGAGTTCGGGAGAGGCGCAGAAATGGTGTAGGTTGTCGAGGTGGTGAACATTGCGCTTTAAAATAGCGCTTTATAGTAGCTCAGCCAAACAGACCATTGAAGGTTGTGTAGCAGCACTCTCCTAGAAACTTGTGTTTAATGCAAAGGGCAAGGAGTCTTCAGGATGGTGAGAGGATCCATTCTGACACTGAGTTGAGAGCCTGACTGGAGTGAAATTGATGGAGTCATGCAGTTCGTTTTACTTGACAATCCATGGGAAACAAAGAGAGGAAGAGGAGGATCCCAATGGGAAGGAAGATGTGGCTGCTTGAATCACTGCATGTGCTGATACGTCTGAAGTTACGCTATTGAAAAGAAATCGTTGACCTTGTGTGCTGAGAACTGTTGAACTTTGTGCTCTTTATTTTAGTCATTTATACGCACAGCAATGTTTTCAACCAAGCTGTACATGCATACCATTGTATTTTATAAACTAATGTATCGCAACGTAGTTTTGAAGTGCTATTTCGTGTGCGTTTGTGTTACATTTTTTAGGTTTTTTAATATTCGCTATCTGAAGTGCCCTTGCTGTCCAATTCTACTAATAACTGGGGCTTTAACGTACTAACAACAAAACGGAAGCATTAGTGGTACCATTTAGCGTCACTAGCAGGCCCATGTTAGCACCACCTCCGATTTGAGTTGTTCTTCGCACTTTAGAACTCACAAACTGAGCCTAACTAGCGTTGATATTTTTGCAGGATGAGGAGGTAGTTAGTGAAAAGGAGTCAAGCCGACCTCGAAGGACTATCGTCTTGCGAAGGAGGAGAAAACCTCCTAAGCCGTGGGATTTGAGATCTGTTCACGAAACTTTGGATATGAATGCTGTGCCCAACAAAAAGGGCGCCAGTGAAGATGTGGACTTTGACGACAGTCAGGTAGGCTTTAAACTAATGTGTGTTATGCTGTCCACTTTCTCTATATCGACCACCCCTGGTTTGATGAGTGAAACTACCTTTCATCAGTTCTTACAGAATACATACTACCTGCTGACAATTCAGTTGGCAATGCTACATAAGGAGCAAACCTCAAAGTGTTTTGTTTCTCCACTTACATTTTTTACTACACTGGGAAGAACATAAAAAAGTCCTGCGTGTTTCCTTGGACCAGAAGCTCCCATTCGTTGCTTTTATAATCAAGTATTAAGTTGTTAAGTCTGTAAGGAAGTGTCTGAAATGCCAGTTAGTTCATCTGTTGAATGTGGTTGTCTTCAATGAATGACGAGTGCTCTCCATGTAAATGTGCTGACTGACTCCCATTGAAGGCAACCGGTTGATCGTGGTCTAGTGGTTTAGACAGGCGATTCATAATCCTCGACGTAAGTTGAGGATTGTGGATCGAATCTCCGGCGCGATTGCCGTAATTTTTGCCTGAGTCAGCAGCTCTTCAAAGCATCTCGAAACTTACTTCGTAACATAAAGACCTCATCTTCTGGCGTGAAGTCAGTACTTCTAAGCCTAAAATTCACGTAGACTGGAAGACTTCTCCTGCAATTCAATGCCTCCATTAAGAACGCAGGATGGCAACGAGAAGTTGGACTTTACCGACGTAGTATTGAGGCTGCCAGCTCATAGATGAGTTGGAATCAACCGAGTGGTCCCACTGAAATTCACTCTGGATATAGGTGTCACGTAGCCTGATGTCCAAATAAGTACTGACTTATGGTCTGAAGGCAGGCATGGAAAACGCTCATTGATGCATCACGTACTACACATAGTATCAGGTTTCAAGAAGGGTAAAGACGCATTCTACTACTTGGGTGAGTTTTTTAACTCCTGCTGGATGTTACTTATTCAAAGCCTCAGTTAATTTCAACTGGCCTCAGATCAATGGTCCCTGATGGAGTGGTAAGGACCAGCCCCATTGAGTCCTATCTAAAAACGCTTTCCCTATCCTTTCCTAACCAACGATTGGCGATTTTTTTATTAGATTCGATATTTAATATAAATAAACATTTCTTCGATTTTGTGCTCTTTTATTGGGTTATTCAGCTCAGAATGTTACATAAACGGTTCATACTTCAGTCATCATCACAGTTTGAAGTTCTAGTGGCATTAATTCAGTTAGGGAACGATCTTTCATGTATTGAGGCGAACTTTATGTTTTACTGTTGTCAAGCGAGTGTAAAAATGTGGGACCTTTATTTTTACGCCTACTTTTACGATGTCATTCGACTTCGAGCAGTCCTACATAATTTTGCCGTCGTGGCTATTTTAGATATTGACAAGTTTATTCACGTGTTGCGAGACATCATTCATTAGCAGACCAAGGGGGATATGGTTCATATCTCTTTTCATATGGGTCTTCTTCATGAGCCCACACACCACAAATCCTGTAACTGTGCTACTGGTGGTATTCGTGTTGTGTTCAACTCTGCTTGAGGGCGATTCGTAACCTATTTTACTTATTCTAGAGCGTTGTGAATAAGTTTGAATTGTCCATTAAAATTAGCATAACTTGTGACTGGTGCAGACAGTTGATTCTGCATTTGGGGATGTCTGGGAGTGTCGACTGGGTGGCCCCCACCTCCCTCAGACCCTGCAGTTTGAAAACGAGGGAAGGGATGGGATGACTGCCCTCCAGTGACCCCACAACCACCACGATGTCCACAGAGCAAGCCTATTTTCTAGTATTGTCAGGCCTTGACCTGGGCAGGAGTTGGATAGCTTCGTTCTACCTACCATGCCATGCAGAGGCAGCCACCTGTCGTGGCCCTAACCCATAATGCACTGGCGCAAGGCCATGGGCTGTGCATTCCCATGGTACCATGTTTGGGTCGAACAACCTTCAATGCCAGAATGGTCGCTGGCCCGCCCCATCTTTCGATAGGACTTACGGCTTCTCCTCCTCCCAGGACAAGGCAGTTTGGACTTACTGCCCTCCCTGAGGTTTGGAAGGACTTAAGCCTTGGCAGAGGTTCCCCAAGCTTCCACCCACTACTTAGGAGCCCATCTGCCGCGTGTCTGGATTTCCGTTCCCCTGATTGGAGCAGACAAACTGGAACTTGGCGGAAGTAAACCCCCGCTCTTGCATCTTACAACCATCCATCTGTAAGGTTCAGTCTTCCGAAGGGGGGAGGGGGCGCCATTTTGGAGCAGTACGCTTTAACTTGTGAAGCGTTGTTTCATCTCTTAATCTAACTCTTTGGCGTTTATAATATCTGTTTCATAGCTATTATAAATTTAATCGTTTGATACGTACATACAGAGCAATTTCTTGGGGCAAAAACGAAATCAAAATTCCGTTGTGATCAAAGCAAAAAATAGATAGTACCTCCTTTTTAGGTCTTATTTCAACATTATACTACAAAGATCCAGTTTTTTTTCGTTTTGTCTTCTTCTAGGCCTCTACTTTTGGGCGTGGTTACCTTCATGAAACTCATTTTTTTTCGTCACGATCACTTCGAGTCTTTATTCTTGATCGTTAAATCATTTTTTGCTCCAGTGTTTGACGTGATGAGAGCCAAGGGGGCTGGTGGTTTTCTTGCGTGCGTTTGGAAGCAACTTGTTTGTGCTTTGTTGTACACAGTTAATGTATGCAAAACCTTTTGGCCAATTGAAGAAGTGCAAAGCGATGGTGAGTCTGAGAGGAATAATGTATTGCTCCCTTTGGTGTCGCATAAAGTAGTTGACCTGGTAAATCACTATAAACTAAAAGTCCATCGTATCTTAAACGTTCGACTCGTTTATTTTGTCTAATATAAATGGTATATCAGAGGGGCAAAGGGACGATTTAAAAGCCAATGAAATTTAGCTTCGAGTTGGACATTATGTCGAACCTTCTTCAGCGCCTGAGCTCCATTTATGGCGTTCCTTCAAGTCTGAACTTATTTGTTGATTATAGCGACGGTACAGGTTTAGTTTGTTTATATTGATCCTCGTTGGGGCGCCTAAATGCGTTTATTCAGTCCCCTCGTTTCAAAATCGTATTTTCTCCCTCAAAAATGTAATATTTACGTGTCTAAATTTTTTAGCCAATACCCCTCGTTACTGTTTGTTTATCACTGGCCATTTCATCGTGGTCAACAAATATCTCTTCAATTCGTGATTCGCCTGCGCTATTATTTACCTCAGAATATTCAGACGAACGGTTTGTTCTTGAGTTATTATTATAGTTTGAAGTTCTGATGACTACTCAGGCAATAGAAGTCAGAGAAAGATGATCCGTGATATGGATTTAGTATACACATTTATTTATGATAATCTTCCAATGATGAAGCCAGTGGTCTATCCCTCTTGTGAACTGTGTGGACTCAGAAATAGAAAGATATGGTGAAAAGTTGTACTGATGTGAATGATACTTAATAACAGTAACTTCAGATAATTGGAGTAAGGATTATATTCATAATTAAGGGGGGAAGGGGTTATTTTGTTTGTCATGGTTCGTTGTTGACAGGTTGTTCAGCAATTACTTTACTTTTTTCTTGGTAGCGTTTTCAAAATCTAAAAATGTTTTACGGTTCGGTCAAGCTCCTTTCCTACAAAACCCAGTTGTGATTGTCATTCAACGTTTCCTTGAATCTGTTCGTGGCAGAAGCAAGGAAAACCATGACGGCAGCCAATTCTTTATTTAGGGGCTCGTTTAATTAACAAAACAGCCACAACCTTCCACGTCACGTAGAATGGTGCAAAAAATAATGCAAGGCGGTGAATCCCTCTGGGTCCGTTTGTCAAGAATAGAAATAACCTTTCCCTACGGAAAATAAACGTTGGCCCTCATTCAGTTGCCACGGCTTTAATATTTTCCCCATTCCCTGATACTCGTCTATCCATAACTTACATCTCTCTGAACATTTATTATGACTGCAAGGTATTCACGCTTCTGTGCACTCCTTTGACGTTAGAGTTTTATTTCAAATTTGAATTCAATCGGTTGAAACGGGCGGTAATTGGCCTCACAGCTTGAGGAGTATGTGGTGGACTGTGGCGTCTGGTGTAACGCGTGGAAGATAACATTGTGATACAATTTATCTGTTATATTCACCTAACATCATAAATATTTCACAGTTTGGCGCGAGCCTGCTGTGTACAAAACAATTTTTTCCCTCAAAACTGACCTTAACGACTCCAATTAGATTTTTCGGTGGACAATCCCAGATGACATAACGCGTACATAAAGTTTTTGTTGGTAGGAAAATGACAATGGCAGCAATTATCAAACATTTCGGCAAAAATACAGTTGTCCGATCTTATACATTGTGGGGAGCTTGCAAACAATGGTGATGCGGAATTAATGCATCACTAACTAAAATATCTGGTGCGTTGCAACACACAACATTCCTTAGCTCTACGTCAATTCTCTTTCTATATGGCTTTGTCTACTTAATCAATTCATTTATCACTCAGTTCATTTGAACTTGTTCAAACAACATTTCACGGTAGCAAAAAGCGGTAGGGCTTACAGTTCCGGAATTTATTGTGCTGCTCGTACTCATTGCAGGATCATTATTGAGGAATTGGTACACAGATAATTAATGAGGCGGTAAACACAAATTTTTTGAAGAAGGATAGTAATTACTTTTGCAGAGTTATTGGGTAAAAACTTTTAGAACTGGTAGTAAGCGAAACGGCAGTAGTTGAAATTCAGAAATTTCTGGAGTGACCCCCATGTATGTCATGAGCGTTTCTAAACACTCACCCTTTAGGTATTGGATTGGACTACACTACCAATTTTTTTTTAACATTCTACAAAAATTCCAGCGGAGTTTATAAGGAAAAAACTGCGCTAAAAACGCTTTTGGGCGAAAATATTGATAATTTACTGTGCTGCTCTCGTCATTTTCCCCGAATGGGAATTTTATGGTATCATTGCCTTATTGAGAGCTATCAATATAAAAAATTTAATCAAAATCGTAGGAGCCGTTTTTGAGGAAAAAATTTGGTGTTTTGATCACTATGATAACTATAGTTAACTTTCGGTGGATTTTGTTCAAACCCTTATTTTGGCGTCCTATAGTAACCTGCGGGCGAGATATCAAGTTTGAGTGGATTTGGTACGGTGGTTCTCTCTAAAAATCGTTCACAGACACACAGACCATTTTCCCAAATAGTGTTTTTCGGACTCAGGGGGGTCTGAAACGTAAAGACCTGAAGAGAACTCAAAATGTTTTTTTCCAGCCGATTACATAACTTTCCTTTCTACTTTGTAGAGCCAAGGAAAGTAAAAATTCTACTTTCCATATGGTTGTACTCATGCAAGATCTGGTGCTCAAATTTTGACAGGAAAAGCCAAGAGAATTGAGACACTCCAGAATCGCCTCTTCTGTGTTTTAACTGGAGCTCCTTTATAGTCAACAGAAGCTCGTCCAGGGTGCTGCTAGGTTAATCATTTAAAGAGAAAAATGCCGAGCTGTTCACTGAGAGATGTCTTACCTGCTCAAAAATGGGTTACGATATCAAATCAAGCGATGGTCTACTCACCTCTCCTTGCTCATTGCTCGCGTATAACATGTCATTATCGGCGTACACTTTGATTATGTCTACAGTTTGGTTTTCGAGAATCGTCTTCTTGAGGTCCCACGTTCCCCAGTTCCAGGCTTTCAAAGTTCCGTCGTTGGAACAAGAATATATCGTGTCATCTATTGCCGTCAGCGAGTACACATTGACTGGATGGGCATCTATCGTTTCCACTAGTTCTAAGTCTTGAGTCCAGATCTGGAAAGAAAGCCGCGAATTTAGTGTTTTATAATACTCATGCGATCGCATAATATGAAATAAACATAATTGTGGGGTCTCAAATCGAGGATAGCGAGAAACGTGAGCTTAAACCCTTTCCACGTGGTAGTTTGACATAGCTTCATGAGGTGACTGCATATTTATTACCTCAATGCATGAAATATACGACTTTTTGAATAGTTGAGGGTGAATGGACATCATGTGAAACTCATCCCCATACCAGAGATTGCCAACAGTTATGTGAATAGCTTAGCCAAGACAATCTAGGAACTGCTAATGCAGAGACATCATTCAATTTGCATGAGCTATTGCAAAGTTTTAGGTACAAAATACGTAAATGTTGATGAGCAAGAGATCAATGCAAGCAGTTGTCGTAGTTTCTTAGATGGTTGAGGAGCCAATAGATCTCGCCTTAATCAGTTTGTTAGTTTGAGAATTTTTCCTATGCTTACAGTGGGCGGGGCATGTGAGTGTATGATATTCACATATCGTACAGGGATTCCCTTGTAATAATCTCTTGCATTTTTATCGAAATTAATAGGCTAATATCAGAGTTTTGTGATTAGTGAACCTAGGTTTGGTGGTAAATGAGCACATTTAGCACGGGCCTGAACTGTGTACGCTAGTCACTATGGCAGCTGTCAAAGAGGACCTCAACAACAGTCAGGGACGGCATCAACTAGACTTTTTTTTTTGTTCCGATGGCATAGTACACAGATGGGCCTGTTGTGACATTATCCCAAGTATGTCCTTCGCCGCAGCCCCTAGAAAAGTATTCATAGCGTCTGGTTGCCGAGGCAGGGCAGTCATATAGGATGTGCTCCGCCATTTCATCCTCCTCACTGTACAATCTACACTCTGCCACCTGTGACATACCCATCTTATTGAGGTGATACCTAAGTGGGTAGTGTCAGGTGAGGAAGAACTATTCAGAGTTCTCAGATCCTGTCTGGAGTGTGTCAGCATTGCCTTTGCACTTGGACAAGGAGGCGTAATGAGCCTTTTCACCTGTCTTAGTCGTGGCTGGCGATGCCAATGGGCGCTACTTCCTGTGTCTCTCATCAGACCACAAGACGATTTAGGTGATTTTTCATCTCTCCTATGTAGGGTTCAGGCACGATGGATAGGGATTCCATACTCCTCTTTGCAAGGCAGTCAGCCTTTCATTGCCTTCATGCCCCCTATGAGCCAGCACCCAGTTAAGAGAGAGCCTATTATGGGCACTGAGTCGCTTGAGTGCTTGAAGACATTCTCATGCCAACCTTTAGAGCAGCCTGGCTGTCCGAGAAAATGTAGTCGTTTAGTCTCTTCGGCACAGATCTTAACGGCTAGAATTCCCGCTTGAAATATCATGGCGTACTCTCCCAGCGGCTTAGCAAGACTAAAATTGGGCCCAGCTTTGCCTTCCATCATGGAAGGCACGGCGCCCACCTCAGTCTGGAACGACCCTCTCCCCCATCATTCTCGTTAGTAGACACTAACACTGAATGGCAGCTGAAAGTTCTTCCACTCTGGCATGACGTTAGTAGTAAGTACTACTGCCTCTTCTACCTTGAACTGTATACTCGTTCCTTGGAGGCTTGCCTTAGCCCTGGTGGAAACATTTCCTGTCTGAGGGAAGTTGAACTAAATTCAATTAAGACGGCTAATAAGTATGCTAATTGCCCATTACGGAGTTAGAGAAAAATTGCTTAGAACCAACCCCACCGTAGGAGCACAATGCACCTGTGGGGAGATAGAAACAGTTGAACATTTCATATGTGAATGCCCTTTATGGTTCAGAACCAGATTAGAAAGAGTGTGTGAAGGAATGAAGAGCGATCCTCAAATATGTGGAGGGGACTGGAAGATTCCAGCGCCCTTTATTGGACCTAAAACAACTCTCGAGTGAAGGGAAATGGTGGTCACGACCTTGGTTACTGTTCCCTCGGCTTTGACTGGTGCCCTGTCGTCTTCTTCTTCTGAGCACAAATCGTACTAAAATGCACAGGATATTATTGGGTTCCATTTTATCTAGTACAGATAGTAGTTTAATGAAATCAACATGTTGTCATTGGAATTAGAGTGCAAGCTTGACACAAAAACAGAACAACGCTTGAAGAGACTTAGAACGTATAAGTTAACTTCAATGGCCCTGTCCACATTTGTCTCTGGCAATATAACTGAAACCTAATGAAAAATGAGGATTCAGCCTGATTAAAATAAACGTCCTCTATAACATTCACTTAGAGCACACTCGTGAAATCCATGAGAATTAAAAAGACGGCGTGAGTTATGTGTGTTTTTTCACGTCCAAGCTTGACCAAAAGCTGCAGTGATTTAGCATTGAGTGGATGTAATTATTGACCAAGCCGCGCATAACTCTAAGCATCGTAAGGCAGTTGATATACGAATATATGTCTCAAATGCCATGATGCGGGTAATATGTATGTTGTCCCGAATTGATAATTGAGTTAAGAGCTGCGATGGGATAACTGTGAGATCCCGTCGTCACGGTGAAGTAGCGCCTCGTTGGTGACCGCTTTTGCTCGTTGAGTGAACACAACGACGAATATAAGACCCAAATAGAGCTAATTTAGTGAGGCCCATGCCTCGTTCCTCGTTGGTCGTTCGAAATCTTGTGAATGAGCTGAGCTGAAAAACTACATCTCTACTACCTGCCAAAAATAGCTAGTCTCTTTTTTCGTGCAGAGGCCAGCGATGGAAATAACGTTTACGAATGGGAATAAAGTGACAGACGTTGCTTTCGTTTCGTCGGCCCATTCATTGGTCATCTTCTTGAAAGAGTAGCGTATTGTCCACCACCCCCATTCGCCCCCTTCCCTCGCACCTCTCCCGGTAACGTCTCTTCAAACAGAAACGTGAAACCTTTGAGTTGGCTGTCGGCCATTCGAGAGAAATCCTTGCTACCTATTATCCTCGTGGCCCTCTTTCAAAAAATCGCCCTTGGAGATAATTTGGCACTAAACACAAACGAGACTTGAAGAGAGAGAGAAAAATCTTGTGTGGTCTCATTTTCTGACTAGGGA
The DNA here is from genome assembly GCA_020466155.1 of Pachypeltis micranthus. Taxonomy (NCBI): domain Eukaryota; kingdom Metazoa; phylum Arthropoda; class Insecta; order Hemiptera; family Miridae; genus Pachypeltis; species Pachypeltis micranthus. The sequence continues at coordinate 63,624,796 of CM035770.1, read as the reverse complement.
TGAGAAGATAAAAAGAGAGACGATTCCGTTCAGTAAATTGGAGTAAATTGGTTATGCGTTTAGAGCCGGTCGTAAATTCTACTCCCCGCCCTTCTATATATCGCCAATTGCTCATTCAAGAGATCAAATTAATCATACGAAACACAGGTGTACTTTTGCCCAACGATGAGGGGGGCAGTCGTTAAACCAAGATCACACTGGCGTATCTGTATCTTCGTTCGTGGCCACAGCCGGTTAACAAATTAAAGTTTAGGCACTCGGAGCCTTCGTGTCGAGTGAATATTATTGGATCGGAATTAGCCTCAGAACATGGCACGAACTAAATCACTCGCGATGAAGTTGTGGAAACCCATTACATAAAATAAGACGGATAAAAAATATATGACGATTGTCTATTTCCACTAAATTTGAGTTACGGTTTTAGATCGATTTCGATGATCAAGTCATCATCAGTAACAAAAACCCTGCAAATTATTACACAACGGTTTATTATTCGGATAATCAGCTTGACCTAGCATTAATGCTCCGAGACCCATCCTGTTCGATTCAGCATCAAAAAATATAATGAAACCCAAAAAAGGTCGAAAAGAACTGAATCGTAATATTAAAATAAACAAAAAAAAAGAAAGTATCTAGAAAAAACTGAATTTTAATATGAAAACATGCACGCTAAATACTAATATCAAAATTTAACCAAAAATCTATGAAAAAAACCAAAATGAGAATGAAACGAAAGAATCTAAAAAAATTGAATCGTATTAAAACCAAACCGTCGGGGAAATTGGAACGGGGGGGGGGGGGCTCGAAGCGAAAGGCGAAAGGGGAGTTGAGCGGCGAGCGGGAGGCAGAGTCGTTCGGAGGCGGGGGGATATGAGACGGGCGGGGCGGGAGGGAGTTCAAACGACGAAACGCTGTAGCTCCCGCGTTGTACTGCGTTTCGTTAATTTGTTTAACCGTTTTTTGCCCATTACAACCACGGGCTTCGTCCGATCGGATTGGCGAGATGGCGGGCACAACTAGATACCAAATCGGATTTTTGGGCGAAAGAACGAATTTTTTAGACCACGTTAAAGGCACAAAACGGCCCGGACGGGGGACGGCGGACGGACATCGCAAATTTGGAATCTCCATGCCTTGAAACGTAAAGTATCAAATTTTGAGGGGGGGTTGTAAAAAATTTTTCGTGACCGAAAACATTGGGTGAATGAATAATAAACCAAAAGGCAGAAACAAAACAGTTGCCGACTGATGATGACTGGACCGTCGAAATTGATCTAATACTGTGTACTCAAATTTAGTGGAAATAGACAATCGTTATATATTTATACGTTTCATTTTATCAGAACATTGCCCATTTCCCCAAAACGGTTAGTCGGAAAAAAGTACACAATCACGTTGAAATCTGGATGACCGATATAAGTTGAATGCCACTGGAGTGATTCTACACAAAAAACCTTAGCCACAGATTTGTCAGTAAGTAGAGCCTGCGGCCTGCGGAGCGCTTGGCGCGCGTTAAAATCTTTTTTCTGTGTTGTTAAGAGTTCTAAAACTCAACGTAAAAGAAAGGGTAACTACCCGAAATGGTTGAAGCAAGCGCAGTTGGTGAAATTTGGGGGGAAAATGAACGAAAAGAATCGTTGAAAGAGAATCCAAATCAAATTTTGACTATTTCAATTATTCGATTTGCCTAAAGAATTTGGAAAGCTATTTTTTTGGTGTTAGGCCACATTCATATAAACGTTTGCGTATATATATAAATACATTGTTTTTTCAAATTAATGCTTTCTTATGAACAATTTTCGGTATATATCACAATCCGAGGGCCTACGGAGCACCGAATGTAAAATGGAATTTAATGTTAACTTCAAAATGACGTATATCACTACATTTTGGGGAGTGACGCTTAGTCTAAATTCATGTCACTACTTGTCGACTGAACGAACTAGAATATTGGCGCTACGCTCTGTTCTAAGAGGAAAATGTACGTATGCGTCATGTCTTTTAAAAATTGCCTAGAAAATACAAACACTTGTAACTTTTATAGTGGGGTCGTTAAGGCTGTCGAAGTTAACTCTGGTGTGGATTCTTTAGAGTCAGTCGGGATGAATGAAAAGCTTCTCTAGGCCGACGTTTCGCTTAATTTATGTATTAAGCATCGTCAAGGAACTTGTGTAGACAAATTGGACTGAATTATTGTTGAAAAACGTACTTCGGGAAATTGTTAATAGCCCTGATGATCTGTAATAAATTAAGCGAAACGTCAGCCTAGAGAAGCTTTTCATTCATCCTGACTCTCAAGAATCCACACCAGAGCCGTTCGTAATGGCTCAAAAAGCTTACTTATGTACCCACATACACGCGTATTACGTAAAAACTAAGTCAAACTGAGAACAATAATAAAAATCGAAACGTCTTCGGTTATTTGTATTTAGCTACTACTTTTTACTTTCCGCTACCCCAAAGGGAAAGGAAAGTATAGTAATCGTGTAAAAAAAAAATTTCGGTTTTCTTCAGATCTTTACGTTTTGAGGCCTACTGAGTCCAAAAACCTAATTTCGGCGCGTGGTCCGTGTGTGTGTCTGTAATTCGGTTTGCGGGTGAACGGCAGATCCGATTGAGCTGGTTCTTTTTTTGTTTTGTTTGTTATTTTTTGTAGACACCAAAATAAAGTAGTAGTAATACCTACGTATTGTTCTCAATAAATGTTCCTGTGAAAGTCCATTGAGCAGAGATAAAAATTACAACGTTTCGAAAATAACGTTTTTTTGAACATTTCCGTAAATTCTGGGGTAACCACTTTACCAAATTTGATCAATCATTCAGAGTGTTTTTTAGTCACTCATACCCACATTTCGTTCTTTATAATTATTTCTGTATATAACGGCTGATATAAAGCTGAACGGAGATATTAGCCAAGTTAACTCAGAAAAGGAGATTTGTCGCACATTAATTTATCGGTATTCCAATTTTATCAAAAACGGCTCTAACGATTTCGATCAAACTTACGGAGTACTCTTAGCTAACTACTACGTGAATTTTGTTCTCCATAAATGTTTCGGTAGGAATGCGTTGAACGAAGAAACAGCACCCGCATATGTAGCTGGTGTTCAAACTTAAAGGGGTGACGGAAAGTTGTGTGTTGCTACGCACCGCTCGTTATACCTACTAACTAGAGAGTTAGTCGACAATGTATCATTGTCGACAGAATTGGTTTTATCATTTTTATTTTTAGTTTTCTCTAGGTCTTTAAGATTCAGAGGCTTTTGAGTCGAAGAACACCAATTCCAACAATAGTCCGTTTGTGGGCGTGTACTGCGAATATGGTTGAGAGACAACGGCTGAACCAAATCAGCTCAACTTTGATATTTAACCTGCAGCTCAACTAGTGTAATGTGCTACCCTCAAGGTAGTCTAATTGGGCCTTTATTGTACATTTTCTACATCCACGATTTACCCATTTACAACGACAATATTACAATGTCAGCCCAATTTGCCGATGACTGCGCATACTTGACCAAACACCAGACTGGTGAAGATGCAAGTGAGTCGATTCAGGCGATTGCAAATGATGTCAGTGAATGGGCAAGAAAATGGAGAGTAAAAATAAACGCTTCCGAATCAAATCTGTGCGTTTATACTTACAAACGCAACTTTACATGCCAGCCTGTGGAAATGGACTCAACCACTCTTGTGATAAAAACGTACGTCAAGTATTTGGGTTTGACTATGGACAAACGAGTCACATGGACAAATCACATTAATGCAATAACAACCAAAATGCGCCATAGAACCAGCCATGTTAAACCACTCCTCGCTAACAAAAATCTCAACATTAAAAACAAGCTTCTTATCGACAATTCCATAATCAAGCCCATCTGGTGCCCACGGAGGGGATCTATGGTCGTCCGCCTCGAACACCCAAATAAACCGAGCGCAAGTCCTCCTAAGTCGCGTTCTCCGTTTGATCACCGGCGCCGACTGGTACATCAGGAACGAGGAACGTCACAAGGACCTTGAAGTACCAACAGTAAACGACCGCTCAATCGCCACATACCACGCATCCTACCGAAAAGCATGAACCCACCCAAATCCGTACCTAAGCACAACATTCCGATACGACCCTTGCCCAGACATCTGAGACGCCTTAAAAGGAATCACCACTCGACTTCTCTTAGGGCTTGGACTGAATAAAGCCTCCTTCACCCCCTCATTTTGGTTTATTATTCATTCTGAATAAATTTTTCGTGACTGAAAACATAGGGTTATTATTCAGAATGAATAATAACCCAATGTTTTCGGTCACGAAACATTTTTTACAACCCCCCCTCAAAATTTGATACTTTACGTTTCAAGACATGGAGATTCCAAATTTGCAATGTCCATCCGCCGTCCCCCGTCCGGGCCGTTTTGTGCCTTTAACTTAACGAAACGCAGTACAACGCGGGAGCTACAGCGTTTCGTCGTTGGATCTCCTCCCGCCCCGCCCGTGCTCGAGGCTCGCTTGCCTCCCATCAACACCACCCAACTCCCCTTTCGCTTCGAGCGCCCCCGTTCCAATTTCCCCGACGTTTTGGTTTTAATACGATTCAATTTTTTTAGATTCTTTCGTTTCATTCTCATTTTGTTTTTTTTTTTCATAAATTTTTGGTTAAATTTTGATATTAGTATTTAGCGTGCATGTTTTCATATTAAAATTCAGTTTTTTCTAGATACTTTCGTTTTTTTTGTTTATTTTAATATTACGATTCAGTTCTTTTCGACCTTTTTTTTGGGTTTCATTATGATATTTTTCGATGCTGAATCGAACAGGATGGGTTTCGGAGCATTAATGCTAGGTCAAGCTGATTATCCGAATAATAAACCGTTGTGTAATAATTTGCAGGGTTTTTAAATTTGCAAAAAGAAAAAGGGCTATGCTCTGAGGAACAGTAAACTCTCCAGTACAGTTGTTACGTACTCGCGGATTTTATTATTCTTTTTCAATACTAGGTAGTTTATGAACTTATCCTAGTAATTACGGTAAAATTTCATGTTATTTGTTTATACAACTCTTTGTTATCTCACTATATAGTGCAGTGCACAAAAATGTTTCTTCGTAAATGAAAAAAAATAAAAGCTCAACTAGGAACATCAAAATGAGGGTGTGAGCGGAACTATCTCCCAAAACTAACTAAAGCGAACGATACACCGAATATTTTTTCATTAAAAACAGTTCTAACGATAAAATTGATTAAATTTGGTGTGTGGATAGTTCCAAATGACATAACGTTAAAACAAACATATATTAATACAAAATTTAATATTATATGATCAGAAATATTTTTACCCGAGGGAAAATGATGAGAGTAGTGCAATATGCTTCCAAGAGCGTACCATTATTTATTTTCTCTATAATTCCATGTAAATAAACATGAACCTTCCCGAAAAAAGTGTAAAAATATTTCTTTTTACATGATATTGAATTTTGTAACTTGAGCTTATTTTTATATATTTAAACCTTATTTTATAACTTAAAACTGGTCGGTCACTTGAGATTGTGGAATCAATGGGCGCAACTCAATAAATTCCGGAGCGTTAATCACTGCAAGTTCTGACAAGTTCGTATTAGCTAAATCAGAAACAGATTGGATTATTTCCTCGAGTGATATAAATCCATAATGTACATGGGGATGAGCGAAGTGATGCTGTGGCTAGTACCAGGTATTTTATGCTCGATTTTCTCAGCGTTTCCCCTTTTCCAATATGAATGTTAGTCCCGTTAGCTACGAAACGTTCTCCAAGAGTTATGCGTGCGCGTTTATATTTCGTATATATGGATTTTGTGAAACAAACGTTTTCCTTAAATTTGCTTTAAACATTCGCGAATTTACGTAATAACCGATACATTTGCCTGTTTTGAGCGTGGGGTGAAGTGGGGCAAACAGTTCCTTTGGGCCAATAAGTTTATCTTTCTTTCGATCCCCTAGCGGTGTTTAAGCGTTTGGCAGTTTGTCTTGTTAAAATGCGTAGCTCCACAATTAAAAGACCCAACGGGCATTTGGGTAGTTGGCCCAAAAAGAACTCGATTTCTTTTGAACCTAGTTTTTTTTTGTAGGCTGCTTCGCAATTATCCGTAACTACGACCCACTGCCAACTCCTTCGATTCATTTTTCCCTGTCTGCCTTCTCTAATAAAACCGTGAGCAAATACGTGAGAAGTAACGACGCCTGCCGCGATTATCCCAGGCGTTCATTCTCTAACCCCTTCCGCCTCCGCTCACTCTAGCCATCTACTCGAAACGCCTTTTAGTCCGCTTTGTTTTATTTCTTTGACTAATGTAGACGCGGACATTTTATTTTCGAAATTAGGACCAGGCTCCCGAATACCTCTGATTCACCGGACGCCATTTCTCGGGAAAATTACTGCTCTTCCGCGGGGTGGGGGGTGATTTACGACCGGTAGCGATTAAATTGTAAGGTCTCGACCTTCTAAATTTTATCATTGAAAAGAGAGAGAGAAGAAAACATTCGTTGAAGGGAAAACATCGTCGGCATTTCTAAAAATACCGGAGAGCATCTCCTCCGCACATCTTTCTTGTAGCCTGCGACGACGAATGGGAACGGCGACAAAACTAAGCAACGCATCGTTTGATTTGACGAGTTTTGGCTGTTGTTTGAGAGACGAAGTGGATCGGACTGTATTGTTTGGGCTACGGGCTGAAGGCAGTCCAAACAAACGAATAGAAGGGAGAGAGCATTAGTGGTACTTTCATCATCCTAAGGCTTTCAAAAATCACTTTAGAGGAGCAACTCTATGAATTTAACTGGCTCTTGAGACGTTGTCAGGATACAAAAACATTTCTCTAGCCCCTCGTTCCACCGTACGGTTTAGGAGGTCACTGCAATTTCGCTAGCCACATGAAGCGACTTCAATGGGCGTTGACTGGTTTGAGCTCACTCGTCCCAGACCTCGAATGTGTGACTATTTTCCACGTGATATGGGAGAGTTGTTGCCAGTTTGTGTCCTTACTGAGGACCCTCAACGCAGCTACGTTTTGCAGCATCTTTCTTGATGGTGTGCTGGAAACCCTTACTCCCTCAAATGTATTCTGCGTAAATGAATCTATAAACATGTATATGTGTGTACTCCTGTGTGTATTGCTGTAATTAAGTGGGGTTTCTCGCTTCTAAACGGGATAACAGGAGGAAGGACTACTAAAGCTTCAAGTTGAAAACTGCCTAGTCTGCTTAGCGTTCTTGTTAATGTCTTTTTACTTTCCGCTACCCGAAGGGAAGGAAAGTATAGTAATCGGCCCAAAAAAAAATTGGGTTTTCTTCAGATCTTTACGTTTCAGACCCTCCTGAGTCTAAAAAACCTAATTTCGGCGCGTGGTCCGTGTGTGTGTGTGTGTGTGTGTGTGTGTGTGTGTGTGTGTGTGTGTGTGTGTCTGTAGTTCGATTTGCGGGAGAACGGCTGATCCGATTGAGCTGGTTCTTTTTTGTTATGTTCGCTGTTTTTTTAGTCTCCAAAATAAGGTTATGGACGATTTCGCCCGGTGGGAAAGGGGGGGGACGAAAATTTACCAAAAACTAGGGTTTTTCGCATTTTTCTCGAAAACGGCTCTAACGATTTTGATTAAACTTTCAAATTATCTTCTCCTAATCAATACCTAACGTTTCTTCTCTATACATATCTCCATGAAAATACGGTGAACGGAGATATGGGCCCCTGAAGCAAAAATAGGTTTTTTACGCTTTTTGGCAAAACGGCTTCAGCGATTATCACCAAACTCACAGGATGTTTTCAAATAGTTAATACCTACATATTCTTCTCAATAAATGTTCCTGTGACGGTCCATTGAACAGAGATAAAAATCAAAATGTGTCGAAAATAACGTTTTTTCGAACATTTCCGTAAATTCCAAGGTAATTTCTTCACCAGATGTGATAAATTCTAATGGAGAGTCACCCATACCAACATTTCGTTCTCCATAATTATTTCTGTATATATATATTGAACGGAGATATAAGCCAAGTTAACTAGGAAAAGGAGATTTGTCGAATATTAATTTATCGGTATTCCAATTTTCTCAAAAACGGCTTTAACGATTTCGATCAAACTTATGGAGTACTTTGAGCTAACTAGTCCCTACATTTTGTTCTCCATAAATGTTCCTGTAAAAATGCGTTGAAAGCAGATATAGCGCCCGCCTATATAGGTGGTGTTCGAACTTAAAGGGGTGGCGGAAAGTTGTGTGTTGCTACGCACCAGATATTTTAATTCATATTCAAATGAGAGCTTCCTGAGGATGCCTTGGAGCCCCTACTAACATCACTCTCTAGGTTTACTTATTTATTATCATGAGCGGGACGAACCCAATTATAAAAATATCTGGTGCGTAGCAACACACAACTTTCCGCCACCCCTTTAAGTTCGAACACCATCTATATAGGCGGGCGCTATATCTTCGTTCAACGCATTTTTACAGGAACATTTATGGAATACAAAATGTAGGGACTAGTTAGCTGAGAGTACTCCGAAAGTTTGATCGAAATCGTCAGAGCCGTTTTTGAGGAAATTGGAATACCGATAAATTAATATTCGACAAATCTCCTTTTCTGAGTTAACATGGCTTATATCTCCGTTCAACATATATATACAGAAATAATTATGGGGACGAAATGTCGGTATGGGTGACTAAAAGACACTCCATTAAGATTTATCACATCTGGTGAAAAAGTTACCCTGGAATTTACGGAACTGTTAGAAAAAACGTTATTTTTGACACATTTTGATTTTTATCTCTGTTCAAAGGACCATCACAGGAACATTTATTCAGAACAATATGTAGGTATTAACTATTTGAAAACATCCTGTGAGTTTGGTGAAAATCGCTGGCCAAAAAGCGTAAAAAACCTTTTTTTGCTTCAGGGGCCCATATCTCCGTTCACCGTATTTTCGTGGAGATATGTATGGAGAAGAAAAGTTAGGTATTGATTAGGAGAAGATAATTTGAAAGTTTAATCAAAATCGTTAGAGCGGTTTTCGAGAAAAATGAGAAAAACCCTAGTTTTTGGTACATTTTCGTCCCCCACCCCCCCCTTTCCATCGGCCGAAATCGTCCATAACCTTATTTTGGTGTCTACAAAAATAACGAACAAAACAAAAAAAGAACCAGCTCAATCGGATCTGCCGTTCACCCGCAAACCGAATTACAGACACACACACGGACCACGCGCCGAAATTAGGTTTTTTAGACTCAGTAGGCCTCAAAACGTAAAGATCTGAAGAAAACCCAATTTTTTTTTCGGGTAGCGGAAAGTAATTATACAGCACCTGACGGAGGGCATACTTAGCATGGTAGTAGTACAGTTGGGGAGGAGGGAATCTACTAATAGTAAGTACGTAGGGGGTTCAATAGTGGAGGAGGGCGGAGTTTACTCAAAGAGAAGTGATGAAGGGGATGTAAATGGAGATCATGTTAGGGGTTTTGCGGCTCTTGGAATTTGGCAAACGGGAGGAGGTACAAATAATGGGGTGAAAAGAATGGCGAACTACCAATGAGAGACTGGGTACCCGAAAGCCAACGTTGGAGTGAAAGATACGTCCAGGTACAAGATCCTGGGGAAACGTGATATCCGCACACAACCGACGATCCCGGGGAGTCAGTAGGTTAAAGTTGCAGAATGTCCAACTTATCGGCAATATAGCGTAACAAGCTCGATGAACATTCTCCAACTGCTGAACATATGGACTCGTATAATGGGATTCAGACAACCTAAGCTAATTCGAGAATAGTTCCCACAAGGGCGGGAAAAGGCGTGACCTCCTTGGTGTTACGGCGGAGAAACCCAAGTGCAGGTATAGTGCGTGACTGATATAACTCTCTTATTAATGTTAAGGAACAGTCATTTGATTAGGAAACAGACCTGTATAGCTCGTGATGCTACCCGAGCAGATATTCAAAAATTCGCGAAGACTCGAATTTGGCTGGAAACTTCGAATCTTACGAGACCAACGTTTTGTGCGTACTGAGTAGAAGTCGGCCAGTTTTCGTGTTCGTACAGTGCACCGAGAACTTCACAGAAACGTGTGTCCTATCCAGAACAATAAATCATTGAAAGTATTTTTCTCTCCACTTGTAAATCAATAACGTTAACTTGGGACTGGCTGAACCATTAAAATTTCAGAGCCCATAGAGATGGAAATAATAGTAGAACATAAAGCCATCGATCTTCAACAATTTAACCCCTAATGAGCTCATACTGTCGAATTGCGACCACAAAAAAGCGCATTAGTAGCGTTGTATATTACATCCGTCCACTCATCGCATTCTATCTGTAAAAGAAACTATGCGGAAAGGTATCGTCGAGCAGGCGGAAGAAATGACGTTGAATCATAAAGACGGGTGATGGTGCCAAGAGTCAGGCAACACATTCGACAATCGCTATCAATTACGAGTGTTTCCAAGACCGCGTCAAGTTCTTGAGTTTTCGCAATCCAACGGGAAGACGGTTTTACAGGCCTCAGACGTGAAAGGCTCTCGTATGAAAAATAGCTCGACAAATCCCTTATTATTTTCGACGCTGCTTCCCAGAGATTCGCGTAGATTAGGCGTTGAAATTATTCACTGGGATCTTGAGCACTGAGAAGTAGTAAATAAACTGTTAGAAGAAAGTTCGGACGTCCAAAGGCAAATACCCTTAAAATTCCTACATCTGCCAGATCGTCGAAAAGCTTTTGGCTAAAGTTCAAAAACTAGAAGGATTCGTAAGATTACAGTTTGGACATGGTAAATCATTAAATAGATCACCGTTCAGCTCAGCTCAAACGGAAATCGCACCGTTCAGACATATCGAAGCATCATTGTACTTGAAGGCAGCTATTATGAATGTTATTTTCCGTAGCTCAACGAAGTAAGAAGTGTGTTCTACTACCCTTTCCGATCTGCTGCCAGTGTCTAGGTGATCGCTGAGAAGCGACCTTATCAACGTTGCAAGACTCACTGTGTCCTGGCGCAACGTGACCAGGCGTTCTTTGCAGCACCACCAGCCAGGCGTTGCTTTATTTCGATTATCAAACTTCAAAATATTCAGGACCTTCAACTTGTTGCTCCATTTTTTCTGCATAAACGTTTCTGTAGTATTGCATTGAACGAAAATATCGGCAGCATTAGTAGCATATAGATTTTCATGGTGGATGGTTCACAGCAGATATTGTGGATGTCCCCCGTACCACAACAGATAGCAATGCAAGAAGTGGGATGAATTACTTTGAATCAACTGCAAAACGTTCAGCTGCCTTGAATAGTCACGTTGAAGTTGATCCAGTGGTGGATTGCAAGGTATTTTCCAGAGCAGATCGAATGGTGGAACGCCTATTCGAAAGTACTTAAATTCCTTATTTGATGCGACGCGTCACACAACTTTCATCGGCTCCCAGTACATTTCGTCTCCCTGCCAACTAATCCATCTTGTTTTCACTGTTTATGCGAACTTGCTAAACATAATTTGAAAGTCCTTGATGTTCCGGAATTCATTGGGTTACTCTTACTTATGTTGCGAAATTATGAACGTATAGGTCATCCACTATCAACATGAGTCTTTGGAGAACTTAGCGGTGTTAGGGTAAACACTGTGAAAGGAAGTTGGTAAAAAACGATACTTCGTATTCCCCTGATTATCTCGTGACGATTACTAAACTTCTATTGTATTTGTAGCTCATTGGACTACTACTCAGATTTTTTGAGACGTGTCACGTCGTGTGAATGGGATTTGTATTTAAAAAAACGGCACTTGAATCGCTTTTCGCCGAAATTCTGGATGGTTTGTTTTGCTCCTCTCGTCATTTTCTCTCGAACGAAGCTTTTAAAATACCGCCTATTGTCTGCAATTGTCGGCACAATTTAACCAAAATTTTTAAAGACGTTTTTGACCAAGGAAGGTTGGTGTGCCTATCAATAAAGGAGAACTATCTAACTCAGAACCCCATTCGGAGTTCCCAGCATGCCTATCAGAGGGGGAGATCCACTGAGACTGCTCTGAAGGAACTGGCAACAGTGCTGGAGGATACTCTGAGATCCGGAGAGATTGCGCTGTGCTGCTTTCTGGATATTGGGGGGGCTTTCGACAATACGTCGTATGCCTCAATTACAGCTGCAGCTGGTAGGAAGAGAGTAGATCCTTACCTAATCTCTTGGACCAACGAGATGCTGAGTAGCAGGGTGGTCTTCTCGGAGTTGGGGGGGGAGACACTCTCTGTGGTGCCCACCAGGGGATGCCCACAGGGGGGGTGCTCTCCCCTCTCCTTTGGTTACTGGAAGCTGATACCCTTCTCGAGCTGCTGGAGGAGGAGGGCTACAAGGTAATAGGATACGCGGATGACCTGGTAATTATAGTCAGGGGTAAATTCGCGAGTGTAATCAGTGAATGCATGCAGCATGCACTGAATACCCTACAGACATGGTGCGATGGGCAAGGACTGTTTGTCAATCCAGACAAAACGAGCCTGATCCCATTCACCAGAAGGCGCTGCCTTACGCTGTGGGAACTCAGGCTGGGTGACAAGGTGGTGAAGATCCAGCACGAGATCAAGTACTTGGGAGTCTTTCTTGATGGAAAGCTCTCTTGGGCCACATACGTGAAAAAAGCCTTACAGCGGGCGTCGGTGGTGATGTGGGCAGCTCAAAGAAAGGTGGGGAAGACATGGGGGCTGAGGCCTGGGATGATCCGGTGGTTGTACACTGCGGTAGTTAGGCCTGTAGTCACCTATAGAGCCCTGGTCTGGTGGACTAGGGTGGGAAACAAAACAGTGCAGTTGCAGCTAAATAAACTGCAGCGTAGGGCGCGTCTAGCTATTACAGGCTGTATGACAACATGTCCTACGGCTGCGCTGGAGGTCTTGCTAGATTTAGCTCCACTCCACATACATGTTAAAAGGATGGCGTTCCTCCAGGCTTCATGAGCGATCCAGGTGGGTAGGGGGAGCTCCCGCTTTCGAAGCTGGGGCCCTGGTATACTACACTGATGGCTCGGTGCTGGGTGGCCTTGCAGGGGCAGGCATCTTTGGGCCGAGGATCAGAGCAGCGATCCTATTGGGGTCGCTGGCCACGTTGTTCCAGGCAGAGGTGGCTGCGGTGACAGTCTGTGTGCAGCGGCTGCTGCAGAGAGGACTGAAGCGGCAGAGAATCTACATCATGGTGGACAGACAGGCCACTCTCAAGGCCTTAGTCTCATACTGTCTTACATTGCGACTGGACTGAAAGCCCTGGCCGAGGATAACAGTGTAACACTGTGTTGGGTGCCAGGGCATCAGGGTATAGAGGGAAACGAACGGGCTGATAGGTTGGCTAAGAAGGAATCAGAGCAGATCCCTATTGGCCCTGAGCCCTTTGTTGGGACTACCAGGAGCCACCTACGTAGAGAGGTCGGCAAATGGGAGGACAGGTGCAGGGCTGCTCATTGGCAGGGGCTGCCCGGCCTTAGACAGTCAAAACTCTTCATCCGGCTCTCCAGAGAGAGGTCCAAGGAGGTGCTTGCACTGGGGAGGAAGGATATGAGGATCATATGTGGCCTGTTCACAGGTCACTGTCTGCTGAGGTACCACCTTGCAAATATTGGCAAGTGTGAGGTACAGGTATGCAGGTTCTGCGAGGTAGGGCTAGAGACGGCAGAGCACGTGCTGTGCGTATGCGATGGACTCGCGGCATCGCGCCGTTCTGTGTTTGGGAGGCCCTTTCTTCAGCCCGAAGAGGTGGCAAATGCAGAACTTGCGGATATCCTCCGCTTTGTGCGGGGGTGGTGGGGGCGCATAGGTGACGTCACACCAAGTGAGACCAGTGCCGTGGGGCCTGGGGGTGGTGCAGGTGGGCCATGATCCGAGTATCATGGACGCCCTTACAATAGGCCCGTTTGTGGCTGCAGTGAGGGTATTGCTACCAATTTTTTTCATAACCCTTTGGCGTCCCAAGTTGATCCGCGACCTGGATATAAAATTATAAGAACTCTGCCATCTTTCTCGAGCTCACGTCATGCGTGCTTTATTAATGTCCAATGAAAATTTGTTAAAAATATACACATTAATCACAGAAAATAGTGGGGGGGGGGGCAGTTCTTGACGTGGATTTGCCACATAGGAGGAAGGGGAAGTTCGACTATTTCGCCAGTAAATGTATATGCAATACATATTAAATGGGCAATATTATACAAGGAAGAGAACAAAATTAAAGAGGGAAGACACTTGAAACGTGAACATGACCTGTTGACGAATCGAGCGTAGGCAATTTCTCGTCATCTTCGGAAACAATTGTTTTAATGACCGAAGACCTGTTGTTCGAACAAGTGTTTCCAAACATGATTGCTAACCACAAAAATAACGAATGGCTGAGTGAATGAGCAATTTTGGTGGATAAAGACAAACGTTTGGATCTTTCGAAATCTAAACCAACAACGATGGAACGGGTTCTGTGATGAGAAAACCTCTACGTTCAAAGATCAAAGAAAGAAATTCGAAGATGAGGTAGCTTTCATTTCGAGAACACCAATGATCCCAACCGATATGCCCTTAGACATACCAACGATAATTCACACGACTCTGAAAGACGAAGAAACGATGTTTGAATTACCGTGTTTTTGTCAAAGATCGCTCTCAAATACGAATTGACTCATTCTTCAATATATTACCACTAAGACTCAACAGTTAATGTTTTAGATGTATTTTTCCCACTTGGAGGTATTCGGTAATCTTTAAAACAAATATTCTCGTATTTGACCAGAAGAATTTTCGTTCCATGTTTTTATTGTATGAATCGGGTTTCATTAGGAATATTGTGTTCGCGTCAATTTATTCTCACGTAGAAACAAGAAAAAAACACTTCTGGCACCGACGATAGTGTTGAGATGCTTAAAAAAGAACTATCAAATTCGGAATGCCGCGAAGAAAACGATTTACTTCGGTCGAACGACAATTATTCGGAGCGAATACGAGTCAATGCCAAAATCTTCGACCCTTTCAATCAGTTCTGGGAGTATTATCTGCCGTATTTCGAACTGGAAGTCGGTTTAGCAATAATTCGAAATCAGGAGGGTTGTCCGGACTTGTTACGAACGTGTAAGGTGTCCACTATCGTCCACTACCGATGACTCTCCATACTTACGATGAAATAATAAACAACTGTCGGTAAATATTATAATAAAGAATGTAGCGTTACTGCAGATCGGGTCGTATTTACTATGCGGTTTAAAAGTGACGGTAAAGAAGTATCAAAATTTATAGTTGATCTCTAAGCACTCTGTATAAATGCGATTTTGGTACTCCCTTACAGGAGATAATTAGAAATCAAATTACTGTAGAAGTCAATCATTCTTCCAGGCAATATAAGTAGTTTAAAAACTTTCCTGGCAGTAAACAGGCACTAGCAGACGTTAGAGCATTGATGACAAATAGGAGAATATCTATAGTAGATGCTGTCGGGCTAGCGAGGAACAGAAAACATTGTTTTATGTGAGAGAAGGATATTCGTGAGACAAACTAGAAATGCCCAGTGAGTGAACACTGCAGTTCATGCAAGAGAAGAAATCACGTTTCAAGGGTGTATCTCCAAGAAAGATTGATCTCACACTCCAACGTCTACTACAAATATCTGGTGCGTTGCAACACACAACTTTCCTTAGCTCTACGTCAATTCACTTTGTACATGGATAATTCTATTTAATCAATTCATTTATCACAGTTCCGGAATTTATTGTGCTACTCGTACTCATTGCAGGACCATTATTGAGCAATTGGTACACAGAAAATTAATGAGGCTGTAAACACGAATTTTTTGAAGAAGGATAATAATCACTTTTGCAGAGTTATTGGGTAATAACTGTTAGAACTGGTAGTAAGCGCAACGGTAGTAGTGAAAATTCAGAAATTTCTGGAGTGAGCCCCATGTATCTCATGAGCGTTTTTAAACCCTCACCCTTTAGGTATTGGATTGGACTACAATACCAATTTTTTTTAACATTCTACAAGAATTCCAGCGGAGTTTATGAGGAAAAAACTGCGCGAAAAACGCTTTTGGTCGAAAATTTTGTTAATTTATTATGCTGCTCTCGTCATTTTCCCATGAATGAGAATTTTATAGTATCATTGCCTGATTGAGAGCTATCAACGTAAAAAATTTAATCAAAATCGTTAGAGCCGTTTTTGAGAAAAAAATTTGGTGTTCTGATCACTATAGTTAACTTTCGGTGGATTTTGCCCATACCCTCATTATTGCGTCGCATGGTAACCTGTAGGCTAGACATCAAGTTTCAGCTGATTTGGTACGGTGGTTTTCTCTAAAAACTGCCCTAAAATCGATTTCGTCGAACGTTTTGGTAATTTATTGCGCTGCTCTCGTCATTTTCCCACAAATGGGAATTTTATGGTATGATTGCCTTATTGAGAGCTATCAATATAAACAATTTAATCAAAATCGTTATAGCCGTTTTTGAGAAAAAAAATATTTGGTGTTTTCATCACTATGATAACTATAGTTAGCTTTCGGTGGATTTGGTTCAAACCCTTATTTTGGCGTTCCATGGTGACCTGCGGGCGAGATATCAAGTTTGAGCTGATTTGGTACGGCGGTTTTCTGTAAAAATCGTTCACAGACACACAGACCATTTTCCCAAATAGTGTTTTTCGGACTCAGGGGGGTCTGAAAAGTAAAGATCTGAAGAGAACTCAAAATTTTTTTTTCAGCCGATTACATAACTTTCCTTTCTACTTCGTAGAGCAAGGAAAGTAACAATTAGCCGCAAACACACCACAGTCCAGACCAAGACGTCGACTCAACAGGAAACGTTCCACTGTTTTACTTCTGTTGTGCACAGCTAACATTGAAACCCTGTAACAGTTATTCATATCGAGCGTTTCTGTTGTGCTTCTCCTTTAGTTAAGTAAAATATCTGGTGCGTTGCAACACACAACTTTCCTTAGCTCTACGTCAATTCACTTTGTACATGGCTAATTCTATTTAATCAATTCATTTATCACTCAGTTCCTTTGAACTTGGTCAAACAACACGTCACAGCAGCAGGAAGCGGTAGCGCCTACAGTTCTGGTATTTATTGTGCTGCTCATACTCATTATAGGACCATTATTGAGCAATTGGTACACAGAAAATGAATGAGGCTGTAAACACGAATTTTTTGAAGAAGGATAATAATCACTTTTGCAGAGTTATTGGAAAATAACTGTTAGAACTGGTAGTAAGCGAAACAGTGGTAGTTGAAATTCAGGAATTTCTGAAGTGAGCCCCATGTACCTCAAGAGCATTTTTAAACACTCACCCTTTAGATATTGGATTGGACTACAATATGAATTTTCTTTAACTTTCTACTAACATTCCAGCGGAGTTTATGAGGAAAAAACGTCCCATGGTAACCTGCGGGCTAGATATCAAGTTTGAGGGGATTTGGTACGGTCGTTTTCTCTAAAAACCACTCTAAAATCGATTACGTCGAACGTTTTGGCAATTTATTATGCTGCTCTCGTCATTTTCCCATTAATGGGAATTGTATGGTATAGTTGCCATATTGGGAGCTATCAATATACAAATTTTAATCAAAATCGTTATAGCCGTTTTTGAGAAAACAATTTTTGGTGTTTTGATCACTTAAGATAACTATAATTAAATTTTGATGGATTTTGTTCATACCCTTATTTTGGCGTCCCATGGTAACCTGCGGGCTACATATAAAGTTTGAGCTGATTTGGTTCTTTGGTTTTCTGTAAAAATCGTTCACAGACACACAGACCACTTTCTCAAATAGTGTTTTTCGGACTCAGGGGGGTCTGAAACGTTAAGATCTGAAGAAAACTCAAAAAAAAAATTTTCAGCCGATTACATAACTTTCCTTTCTACTTCGTAGAGCCAAGGAAAGTAAAAATCGTTAATGCCATCACTACAAACAAAAGCATTTGAGAATCTATCAGTGCGTAGATACCTCATTCACGTTCCTCGTCCATATTTGTATATTTCCAAAAAGTTATTCTCGACCGTTAACGTATTAATTTGTTGCAAAAAAAAGAAAAAAAGGCGTATCTCAAATCAGAATAGAAGATTAACAATGATACTGTTAATAGGTTGCAGAAAAGGTTTAGTAATTCAGGCTCAGAATTGGAAGTTCAAGTTGGGTTTTCATAACTAGCCGTTACAGTTATGTAAAAGGTGTTGATAAATAACTAGAAACTAAAATAGCTATACCACCCTGGGGCGCGCGTACATACGTAGGACAAAATAGAACGACTTGCATTGGCATCCCCGAACCCAGGACTCAAACTTGACGGCTTACTCCAACCTGGAGGTAAAAACATTGGGAATTGCGCAAGTTACCGGTGAAGCATTCGGTAAGTCACTGGTTCTTATAATGGACCAACATGATGTGCCTTCATTCAGACCGTACGGGGTTTAAAATTCAATATTCCATTACTGCCCTTGCACTATGATGAACAATCATCAGTTAGTAGCCCTATTCCGAATAATCCCAACCCTATGCCCGTCGACATGCAAGGCAAATGAATTAAGACAATTCACACTTGTGTGACAGACGAATAAAGTATTTTCGTAGAACCGTATTTGACTCTAGAAGTTGAAGCTCTGGTTAGGGGAATGTAAGTTTGTGCGTTAGTGAGAGGGGGGGGGGGGTCGACAGTTGCGCGGGAACTTCTCATTTCGTGCTCCAGGAAAGCTGAGTAACATTCGGCCAATTTTCGCAGGAATGCGGAGTGAAGAGGTCTGAAATGTTGACTCACTCGTTGCCGGACACAGAAACCTATATATACACACCTCCCATTTAGCGAGAGCGGAGAAGAGGGAAATGTGTCATATTAGCGGCGTAGGTATAATAAACTGAAGGCGTCCTGCGAGCAGAATGTGGAAATACTGGTCATGTTTTCTCTGACGTTTCCACGTCCCTACGCCCTCTCCATTTTTTTCCGCCAACTTGTTCGTACGGAAAAAATTCGTGGGGTCTCAAGCGAAGATCAGCGGCGCCAAACCGGTGCCGTTTAGAGGAGAAGTTTTGACATTCTCGAACTCGAATATTACTCATCTAGCTCAGGTGTGCCTCCGCAATTTTCGTTGGACGTAAAACTTCAAAAGTTATTTGACCAGTTTTGATACTATGTACAAAGATTGTTCCTCCGTCTGTGAACTATTGTTGGCTGTTGAGCGGACAACCTTTCATCACCCAGGTCCTTTACTAATCCAGTCGAGAGGGAGGAGAACCGACGATAAAATAAAGTGACAATGTAATACGACGACGAGCTTTTCACGGAGCTTAGGCTCGATAGAGACATTACAGGTGTTATAGAATTAATTGGTGGGAATACCGAGTGTCTAACGCATTTACGTACTGCGCCAGCTTACGAACATAATCAGAACTTATTATTGAAATTTGATGTTTCGGCTTTTGAAGATGATGAATCGATAGTTTTTACTTTCCGCTACCCGAAGGGAAGGAAAGTATAGTAATCGGCCCAAAAAAAAAAGTTGGGTTTTCTTCAGATCTTTACGTTTCAGACCCTACTGAGTCTAAAAAACCTAATTTCGGAGAGAGGTCTGTGTGTATGTCTGTGTGTATGTCTGTGTGTGTGTGTGTCTGTAGTTCGATTTGCGGGAGAACGGCTGATCCGATTGAGCTGGTTCTTTTTTTGTTTTGTTCGTTATTTTTTGTAGACACCAAAATAAGGTTATGGACGATTTCGGCCGATGGGAAGGGGGGTGGGGCCGAAAATGTACCAAAAACTAGGGTTTTTCGCATTTTTTCTCAAAAACGGCTCTAACGATTTTGATTAAACTTTCAAATTATCTCCTACCAATCAATATCTAACTTTTCTTCTCTATACATATCTCCATGAAAATACGGTGAACGGAGATATAGGCCTATGAAGCAAAAAAAGGTTTTTACGCTTTTTGGCAAAACGACTCAAGCGATTTTCACCAAACTCACAGGATGTTTTTAAATAGTTTATACCTACATATTGTTCTCAATAAATGTTCCTCTGACACTCCATTGAACAGAGATAAAAATGAAAATGTGTCGAAAATAACGTTTTTCGAACATTTCCGTAAATTCAGGGTAACTTCTGACCAGATGTGATAAATTCTAATGGAGTGTCTTTTAGTCACCCATACCAACATTTCATTCTCTATAATTATTTCTGTATATATATGTTGAACGGAGATATAAGCCAAGTTAACTCAGAAAAGGAGATTTGTCGAATATTGATTTATCGGAATTCCAATTTTCTCAAAAACGGCTCTAACGATTTCGATCAAACTTTCGGAGTACTTTCAACTAACGAGTCCCTACATTTAGTTCTGAATAAATGTTTCTGTAGAAATGCGTTGAACGAAGATATAGCACCCGCATATGTTGTTGGTGTTCGAACTTAAAGGGGTGGCGGAAAGTTGTGTGTTGCTACGCACCAGATATTTAAATAGTAAAGTCCATTTTCTGCTCGTTTAGCATCAACGATGATGTCTCCCCGTTGATCTACAACTTGAGCGATTGACTTTTTGAAAATTACATTGTATCCCTTGTCGGTGATTTGTCCTACTGACAAGAGATTTGTTGTCAAATTTGGAACTTAAAGAGTTTCTGGTAAATGAACGTTAGAGCATTGGTTTTTCTTTAAATTTAGTGTGACAGTTCCTGTGCTGTCTATCAGGGTGGTTGCCTCTTTAGAAGCAAGGTTCAATTCACCCGATGATTTTAGTTTGTCCAATGTTTCGAAGTCCGACAAGACAGAGCACATGTGGGAAGTACAACCACTGTCAAGGCACCATGAATTATCCTTAGTTTGTGTATTAGAGGATAAATACTGTTCCACCTTGAATGTCGTTTCATTTTTCTTCCCCGTTTTCTTGTACCAACAGTCCTTTGTCATATGTCCAAATTTCGAGCAAGTATCGCACTTTGGTTTTAATTCAGGTGACTGATTTTTGTTGCTGTTGTTTTTACGTCGTTGATTGTTGAATCGTTTTCCGAAAAATGTTCCCTCAGCTATTGAATTGTTCTTGTTTCGCGCTTCATATTCCTCCATTATTTTTATTTTCAAATTTTCTGTTGACGGGAGTTCATCACGCGATTCGATAGCAATCCTGAAGTTCTCAAATGATGGTGGAAGAGAGTACAACATCATTATGCTCAACAAATCATTATTAATGTTGATGTCCATTTCTGCAAGTTTGTCGACGGTGTCACAAAATTTATTGAAATGGTCGCGAATATCTACCTGTTCATTCATTTTGGGAAGGAGGAGGAATTTCAATAAAGTAGCCTTCCGGGCAGGTCCCTTACTTTGATAGATGTTCGTCAGGGTATCCCAAACTTGCTTCGATGTTTGGCAGTTTTTTATTTGTTTTAATTCTGATGGTGAAATTATCAGAATTAATTCCGATCGAGCGTTCAAGTCATTTTTGTCCCAGTCTGCAATATTAATGCCATCCCCTTTTTCGTTTTCCGGTCTTTGTTTTGTACCCGAAACGTAGTCCCATAAGCCAGAACGTATGAGAAGAGCTTGTGCTTGCAACTTCCACGTATCAAAATTGTTCCGCTTCAGTGGTTCAATTGTGTAAGAATTCATGGCACTAATACTAATACTTACAGATTCACAGTTGTTGAATTGTGGCCTATTGAAATTTGATCACTGTTTTAAAGTAGTAAATTTGTATTTAAAACAGAATGCAAAAAGGAAAAAACATTTAAGAACGAGATAAACGACACGACACCATTTTACCGACATTTTTGTGGGAGACGAATTGAAGATCCAGCTGGCATAAATAAATGCGTTGCCAATGGTGATGAGTATGGTGTTGAAATAACAAACGAGACGAGTGTCCAATTCCAATACTTATCCTAATAGCTGCAATTGACATGAAAGTCACAGTGAATCATCTAAACCCTAAGTGAGCGCTCTCTAGTCATCTGAAAACTGGGAGCGTGATTGCTGGAATTCCTGAAAACTATGTCTTAGGATCTTCTTGAGTTCAACCTTTATGAAATATATTTTACTCGAGTTAAGAAATTTGGACATGCGACCTGCGAAAATTTGTCGGTAGGTGAAATAAACACAAAACACTAAGTTTCACGCATGCGCCTGAAGGACTGTCGAAAAATGCTTCTGGCGTGAATCTATGTGATCTGTTATATCAAATACGCTCGTTCTATTTCATCCTGGAGGTCATAAATAATTGTGGAGGAAACAAGGAGGCTCAGCCCAGAGAATCAGGGGATAAGCGCACTAGGAGTGAGACGCACTCGTGCTGTAAAGCTGAAGCGGCATTGTGGGTAGCTGAGCACTAAGTGCCCATGAGATGAGGCGCACTTGTATGACATTCCTCCATGTATCTCCAACCTGTCGGTTAATAACAGGTAATGAACATCTTTGAGCAGGTTAAAGTAGAACCCAGGGCATCTGCTTTACTCAAAATCTTAGGGCCTACTTTATCCGGCGAGTTTTATTAAAATGGGTTGAATGGTTCACCTGATGTGTTTCAACTATTCCCAAACAAAATTATGACTCGACAACACCATCGCCACTTAAGAACGGACAATCTCCACGATGACCTGAGAGTACATGCTGTTCAAAAAATTGTTAGAAAAATGCCAATTGTCAAATAATATGTACGTCCACTCTTGATTTGATAGGTATTCCTGCACGTAGTGATGTGAATCTTATTAACTGGTTTTGAATCACTCACGCAAATTGTGGAAGAGACCACACATGGCTTTTTTATTACTTTCCGCTACCCCTAAGGGAAAGGATAGTAATCGTGTCAAAAAAAATTTGGGGTTTCTTCAGACCTTTACGTTTTGAGGTCTAAAAAACCTAATTTCGGCGCGTGGGTTTTTCGCATTTTTCTCGAAAACGGCTCTAACGATTTCGATTAAACTTTCAAATTATCTTCATCTACTCTCAGCTAACTAGTCCCTACATTTTGTTCCGTATAAATGTTTCTGTAGAAATGCGTTGAACGAAGATACAGCGCGCGCATATGTAGGTGGTGTTCGAACTTAAAGGGGTGGCGGAAAGTTGGGTGTTACTATGCACCGCTCGTTGTCATGCACAAACCAAACTCGCTCAGTTTACTCGTTTTAAACAATGTTTTGTGGTTAATGCAGGAGTTAGATCGAGTAGCTTACCAGCCAAAGCTGATGGGCACAATAAACATAACGCCAATTTTCGAAAGTTCAATTTGCATGTAAATATGAATAGATGTTCGTTTGGCTCGACTATCGATTAGTATGTGGCTAAAAAACGAAGGAGAATAGAAGAAAAGAGACACTTTGAGTGAAATTGCGCTCTCTATCACTTTTGCGTGTGCTGCCACCTAGACATTCTTGTCAAATTATATATAACGATTATGGGGAAACAGAGTCGTTGTCTAGAGCCATTCACAGCCTCTGCCAGTCATCCCGATATTGGAAAACTCCTTTAGACACTTTAGACATATTACAATGGCCCTTCCGCTCTTTTGATTTGTTCTTCTCCAGTCTAAAAGTCTTATTATTCGGAGACTATAATCTCATCCCCCGCGAATGCCAGAATAACCAGTGGCCCATTCCCCCCCCCCCCTTGAAACAGTGGATGCAGGCGATACCCTCACTGCAGCCACAAACAGGCCCATTGTAAGGACGTCCATCCTCAGATCATGGCCCCCCTGCACCACCAACAGGCCCCATGGCACCACTGGACTCACTTGGTGTGACGTCACCTATGTGCCCCCACCACCCCCGCACAAAGCAGAGGATATCCGCAAGTTCTGCATTTGCCACCTCTTCGAGCTGAAGAAAGGGCCTCCCAAACACACCACGGTGCAATGCCGCGAGTCCATCGCATATGCGACACACATGTTCTGCCGTCTCTAGCCCCACCTCACAGAACCTGGATACCTGTACCTCGCACTTGCCAATATTTGCAAGGTGGTAACTAGTGGATCCCACATATGATCCCCATATCCTTCCTCCCCAGTACAAGCACCTTGCAACGCACCCAAACCCTCACTGCAGCTACCTCTGCCTGGAACACTGTGGCCAGCGACCCCAATGGGATTGCCGCTCTGATCCTTGGCCCAAAGAGGCCACCCTTGCCCTTGCAAGGCCACCCTGCACTGCATTGTAGTATACCAGGGCCCCAACTTCGAAAGTGGGAACTCCCCCTTCCCACCTGGATCGCTCACGAATGAGTATCTGAAGGTGTAGCACGAAGTTGAACCTTTTGGGCATTGAGTCTACCACATTTAGTTCAGGCCCCCTCCTTTACCTTGTCAAGGATCAAGTGGCAGGAACTCCTCCTCCCCCGCATGATCAGACCCAGCTCCAACATACGCACAGCCTGGAGGAACGCCATGTTGACGCCAACAGATATCGCCAGAGCTGTTAACTGTTTGGCGACCCCAACTGAGCTCCGCAAGGTCTTGAATCCCCATCAACGTGCAACTCGCACAAACTCGTTGGCCTCATCCCCACAGCCCCAGCCTCATTGCCCGATTTCATTGCGCCTACGATCGGCAATGTGAGCTGTTCCTCCATTGTTCTCATTTCTTTCAATTCACGGTCTCTGGATCCGAGGCTTCTCAAGATAGCCAAAATTACGGACATTTTGGACAAAGTAATGTGCCATTCAACCCCGACACATAGTATCACTTCCCATGTGGGGCTCAATCCCTATTAAATACTTTGTTTGGTCTTCTTCCACGCCATCCTTTTAACATGTATGTGGAGTGGAGCTAAATCTAGCAAGATCTCCAGTGCAGCCGTAGGGCATGTTGTCATACAGCCTGCAATGGCCAGACACGCCCTACGCTGCAGTTTATTTTGGCTCTTCCGCTCTTTTGATTTGTTCTCCTCCAGCCTTAAAGTCGCGAATGCCAGATTAACCAGTGGCCCATACAATACAGTACTTTCTTTCTCTCTGCTAACATTAACGCCGACTATTCTTCTTACTTTCCATTTCTATCTTGCATTCATTGATCCCTGCAGCCAAATCCGGCCCTAGAGGAATGAGAAAACGATAACTAAATATGGACGAAGAATGTTAGGCGTTGACGTTAAAAGAAAGAAAGAGAGGGCTGTATTGTACGGACCACTGGTTGATTTGGTAGCAGTCATGCGCAACACTGTGTGGTTTGTGTCCAGATCAAACTGAGCCATTGCAGTGAGTTGGAAAGGGGTTTCAATGGGCGGTAGATGGATTTTGGTGGCTTGTCGTTGACTGACAAATACTGTGGTTTCTCTTAACTCGGGAACCCTCCCCCGTTAACTCTTGTTTCTTTTAGACTTGCCACCAACACAAATGAAGGCTACACATCGCTCGCCTCCTTAATCTGTAGCCCCATTTCATGCGTTTGTAACTCCCCGTACTCAATTTAGCATGGTTCACAACGAACGTAAAAGCATAGCTGTGCATATTACATCTCTTATTCAGAACGAGTTTCTCAGAACAAGAAGTATTTTGAATTAAAAAGGAAACAAAGATGAAAGCGAGTACTTTGAAAGAAGACTGTTGCTGAGATTAAGTTGAAAATGGTTCTGTCGTCCTTGGTTTGTGGAAGGATTGTTAAAAGGGGCGTTTTATCGAAACATTCAAGTTCAAAAATTGGTGAAGAAGAGACAGCTAACATTGAAACCCTGTAATAGTTATTCATATCGAGCGTTTCTGTTGTGCTTCTCCTTTAGTTAAGTAAAATATCTGGTGCGTTGCAACACACAACTTTCCTTAGCTATACGTCAATCCACTTTGTACATGGCTAATTCTAATTAATCAATTCATTTATCACTCAGTTCCTTTGAAATTGGTCAAACAACGCATTACGGCAGCAGGAAGCGGTAGCGCTTACAGTTCCAGAATTTATTGTGCTGCTCGTACTCATTGCAGGACCATTATTGAGCAAATGGTACACAGATAATTAATGAGGCTGTAAACACGAATTTTTTGAAGAAGGATAGTAATTACTTTTGCAGAGTTATTGGGTAAACACTTTTAGAACTGGTAGTAAGCGAAACGACAGTAGTTGAAATTCAGGAATTTCTGGAGTGAGCCCCATGTATCTCATGAGTGGTTTTAAACACTCACTCTTTATGCATTGGATTGGACTACAATACCAATTTTTTTTAACGTTCTACAAAAATTCCAGCGTAGTTTATAAGGAAAAAACTGCGCTAAAAACGCTTTTCGTCGAAAATTTTGATAATTTGTTGTGCTGCTCTTGTCATTTTCCCACGGATGGAAATTTCATTGTATAATTGCCTTATTGAGAGCTATCTATATAAAAAAATTTAATCAAAATCGTTAGAGCCGTTTTTTACAAAAAAAA
This sequence comes from Pachypeltis micranthus, assembly GCA_020466155.1. Lineage (NCBI taxonomy): Eukaryota > Metazoa > Arthropoda > Insecta > Hemiptera > Miridae > Pachypeltis > Pachypeltis micranthus. The sequence goes on along the minus strand of CM035770.1, from coordinate 63,598,461 downwards.
TATTTGGTGTTTTGATCACCATGATAACTATAGTTAAATTTCGATGGATTTTGTTCATACCCTTATTTTGGCGTCCCATGGTAACCTGCGGGCGAAATATCAAGTTTGAGCTGATTTGGTACGGTGGTTTTCTCTAAAAATCGTTCACAGACACACAGACTGACACACAGACCATTTTCCCAAATAGTATTTTTCGGACTCGGGAGGGTCTGAAACGTAAAGATCTGAAGAAAACTCAAAATTTTTTTTTCCAGCCGATTACATAACTTTCCTTTCTACTTCGTAGAGCCAAGGAAAGTATAAATAACCCTTGAAATCAGCAGATACGCATTACGTGGGCAGTTCCGACCTGAGGACCACGGTATCCTTTTTAAACTATATGCAATGAGGGATATTAGTAGTACAATTGTAAAGTAATTGTTCAAGACTTTGCCTGACGAGTTGTTATCTGCTTTTGCTGCTTGTCAATACTAAGACTTGAATATTTCGCGTTTTGGACAGATCCAATTGCTTTACTTTCAATGCTAAAGGATATTGAGAAGGTTAGATTTACAGCAGATCTTGACGTTTCGAGGACCCCCCTGGCCCATATTTGTCTCCAATTAACTTCTTTCTTAGTTCTGTTCGCTATTTTTTTGTTACCAAAAGCATTGAGTTTAAGGGTTTTCTCGTTATCGGCTGTGTTGGTGTGCCTTCTGTTACTACGTTACTCGCTTTGGGGCGAGAAACTAAACGGTATTTGTCTAAAATGAACTAGCTGGGTCAACTCAAAGTGTGTTTACTGTTCTGCACAAATATTTCTTTCCGTTCTGACGAACGAGCAAAAAGTTGTGATCGAAAGACGCGTTTTTATAGTAAATGATTATCTAAGTGATGCAGTTACTATTCTGGACATAGATATGGAACTCGGTAAATACTTCCCCGAAAATCCGTTCACGAAAATAGGACCCAAAACCCGTCGGGAAATGAAATAGCGCCTTTGACCGCTTTCAAAATTTGCCCGAATGTCTTCAAAAATGGCTGTCAGGATTTTGATTGAAATCAGGCGGGATTTTTTCTCTACTTGCTCTTTAGCATCAACATTACTATTAAAATTCGTTTGAAGGAGAATTATCTAGCTCTATGATCTTTCGTGGCGGTGAGAATAGCGTATAATTTAGACGGCGCGAAGGATTGCTTTTGTACATTGGAAACTCGTGTCATTTAAATTGCGTTTCTACGTTAGGCCTGTTTTTCGGATATTTCACGTGAGACCCACTTCACTCTTCATGTGCCTGGCTCATTGCAAGGGTTAATGTCACATCTACGGGATGAGATTAATTCTACTCCAATCTTGAGAAGAGCCGTGTTATTGACGTGCGATCTGTTGCCTATGAGAGTCCTACCTTAATTTTTCCGTCGTCGCCTCCGCTGATAAGATGTCCGTTGTGGTAGAAGAGCGTTATAACGTCGTTTTGGTGTTTCCCTTCTTTCGCCGTGCTTCCCATTTTGAAGCACGTTGAATCAACTAAAGCTGCCGCCCTTTGTTTCGCTCTCCACGCCATTATTTTCGTATTACCCGACCAAATGAGACAACGTTTTCAATTTGATAAAGCCAACGTATCAGGACCACCCTGTTCTGCCTCTCTCACGTTCCTCCCTAGTGCACCCCCAACAGAACTTTTTTTTCTTCAACAACAGAACGGTTTCTGTTGCCGATGTACTGACGTATCGAGGAGTTTTTCCACTCTCCCGAAAATTGTTCCTATTTTGCTTTGGACTCGGTCCCGGTGGTATGTAAAGTAGGGTTGGGGGTTGCGGCGGCGAGGCAATCGGATGCCAGGGACGTTCTGGGTGTCGCCGCGAAAGACGCACTGCCCCGAAGGTCCAGTTTCTTTTCCCCCAAGTGGAACCGCCGGAGGATGCGGCTATTTTTACTTAGAATCTACCGGATTCAGTCAATTTTTCAGTCGTTCTCTCGTTATTAATACGGTAGGGCTTGCTTCCGCTTATTTATAGAGAGAAAAAAATGTATAACATTACTGGTGGAGGCGAGGCGTCCCCCAGCTTCGTCTTTACCGCAAGGACCCGCCTTATCTCTTGCAAAAAAGTCTGGTATCTAAATATTTGCGAGCGGTTCGACGAAAAAGGATGTTTTAAAGCCCCACACCCTGGAAGCAAACATCAGTGGAGTGTCTACTCTAACCTTGCGACTTTTATACTGTCGCCTGTTATAATTAATTTCCTCAACTTCAAGCTGCAGTGTGCCATTGGTGAGGACTTGCTTGTTGGCCACCATGGACATAATGTTCGATGGCTGCCGTCCAAAAGGCAACTATGGCATCCACTGCCGGCATCTAACTACCTAATACTGTCCTCACTGTAAGCTGCCACAGCGATAATTACATTATTGGAGATCTTCACGAAGGACATCCAGAAAACAAGGTTACAAATTCTCTGCAAGGTGGTGAAATGGTCTTTGCGACACTTGGCTTAACGGCCTGTAGGAAGTCCAAATTAGCCCGGGTTCGTGTTATTTCGTTGTGAACTATATTTAATAATAAATAGTATTAAATACAAATGCGAATAATGCATTTGACGAAGGTTGAATGTGTTCAAAAAGACAGTATAACAATGGCCCCATATACATTCCTCCTGAACACATAAATTAAAATTACGCAAGACGATAAAATATCGTTAGAAATGATAAGTACTTTCAAAGGGGTTATTTTGAACTCTTTGTCCACGTCAAAACGTATTCTGTATTACTCTTGAGTCTCCCAGGAACACGCTCACTATCAATAACAAGCAAGTACAAAACCCTGCAAATTATTACACAATGGTTTATTATTCTCATGATCAGCTTGACCAAGTATTACTGCTTCCCCATCCCATGCGATTCAGCATCGAATGCAAGTAACGTTGCGTGAATGACGTAGGAAAAATGATCCAAAAGAAGAATAAAGTACGAAGTCAAACTTATCCTTCTAGATGATTCCATTTCTGGATGAAGAAACCAAACTAACGAACAAATATCTGGTGCATTGCAACACACAACTTTCCTTAGCTCTACGTCAATTCACTCGTTCATATTATTGTGCTGCTCGTACTCGTTCGGGAATGAGTACGAGCAGCCCTAAAATTCAGGAGCTGTAAGCGCTATCGCTTCCTGCTGCCATAAAGCGTTGTTTGACCAAGTTCAAATGAATTGAGTAAATAGAAAAAAAGCCATGTACCGAATAGACGTAGAGCTAAGGAAAGTTGTGTGTTGCAACGCACCAGATATTTGTTTAAAACATTCTAGTAACATTTCAGTGGAGCTTAGAAGGGGAAAAAACCGCGCTAAAACCGATTTTAGTAGAAAATTTTGATAATTTATTTTGCTGCTCTCGTCATTTTCTAACGAATGCGAATTTTATGGTATAATTGCCTTACTGAGAGCTATCAATATAAAAAACAAACAAAAAAAAAAGGTTCATTATTCTCATGAACAGCTTGACCTAGTATTAGTGCTCCCCCATCCCATTCGATTCAGCATCAAATACTAGTAAACCATACGAAACATGACCTGACTACAATGGAACTACGGAAACAAAACGTCTGATGATTTTGCCCCGTCGGGTCGGAGAAATTGGAACGGAGGTGCTCCCGTTGTGAGTCGAAAGGGGAGTTGAGTGGCGGCGTCGTTGGGAGGCGAGCGAGCGTGGGTGGTTTTTTAATGAGACGGGTGGGGAGGGAGGGAGTACAAACGACGAAACGTTGACTTCCGCTGTAGTTCCCGCGTTGTACTGCGTTTCGTTAATTTTTTTTAACCGTTTTTTGCCCATTACAACCACGGGCTTCGTCCGATCGGATTGCCGAGATGGCGGGCACAACTAGAAACCAAATGGGATTTTGCGAAACAACGAATTTTTTAGACCACGTTAAAGGCACAAAACAGCCCGGACGGCGGCGGACATTGCTAATTTGGAATCTCCAAGTCTTGAAACGTAAAGTATCAAATTTTGAGGGGGGGGGGGTTGTAAAAAAATTTTCGTGACCGAAAACATAGGGTTATTATTCAGAATGAATAATTAACCAAAATGTACAATGTGATCTCCATCAGTAAACAAAATGATGAAGTTCTCAGCTACGGCTCGACCTCATCTTACACCCCACCTAGAAAGGGACTGTTGATATGCTGTTTTCCACAAGTCTGCTTCCTTATCAATACGACTGCAGTAATAATAATAATAATGATAATTCATTGTTTTACCTAATTATCTCGTTCCATGTAAAGCAAGGACAGTGCACAAGCATAAACAGAACTAGGCACTCTGGGCAGAGTTGTAAGAGTTGGTCAGACAAACGAGTCTCTGCCGTCTTGACTGATTCCTAGGTCTTTAGACCCTGAAATCTTAAATGGAAGGAAGGAAGCTTCCAGAAACCTGCTGTTCCTGACTGGTGGGGAGCTGGTTGCACCTAGGCCGCATACGTGGCCCATAACAACCCATCAGCACCTCGGTAGCCTTGCTCGTTCTTTCTCATCCTTCCTTATTTAGATTTTTGGTCACCCCATCTTCTTTCTCTTTGACTGCAAGGAGGCTTTTGCTTAAGCAGTGATGCGCCTTCCGGCATGTCTGGGAACAGCAGGCCCTCCATCCCTCATAGCATGTCCAGGTTGGACCTTGTGGTGGCGCCAGGTTTTTGGATGGCTGAGACAGAGGTTCCTTACCTTTACTTATTTATTTTTGTTTCTTCCCAGGCAGGGGTGGAGAACTTGGCACGCAGTCCGTCAGGCTTGGTACTCGTCCCCCTCTTCATATGTCTTGGGGGTTTCCCATTTCTGCCTAGTCTGATTGGATCGTTGGGCTTGGTACACTGCTCCCTCTTCTTATACCATGGCGTTTTCCCATCATCGCCTGATCCTGGCCTCGATGACACTAACACATATGTACACATAACACGAAATATACAAAACTTATATGCATTCAATATGAATTACTTTCACTCCACAGGGGGAGTACTAGGATATTCTGCCCCTGCGTATTGCCTACTCTACTGAGTGATGGGAGGAGGGGCAAAACTCTTTATTCGTCCCCACCTCCCACCCCACCCATACTATTCCTAATTCCTATATCACAGCCTATTAACTAACCTAAACACAACACACTAGTTTACAAGGTTCTATCTAACTCCCATCCATATTGGGGCCTGAGCCTCGCCTTCTGTGCCATTCTTCAGCAAATGTCTCCATCTTGCTACCACAGTTTGGTTGCTCCACTAGCATGTTCAGCGGCCCTTCATACTGGGCACTACCTGTGAGCAGCACCCTTTCCATTGCGAGGAGACTGCATTCTTTAAGGACATGGCTAGCCGTTTCATTCCGATGTCTGCAGTGGCATCTTCCCGGGCTTCTCCTAAATAGCTGCAGCTTGCCCAGTCCCTTGCCCAGCTGGGACGATCTGTGGCTTAAACTTACTTCCACACATTTTAGCCTCCTCACTTCAGGGAATATCTCATAGGTGTGCCTGCTTGTTTTATCATTATTCTTGCGACCAGGAGTGGTATCTGGTTTTCTGGGTGATTCTGCTGTCGAAAGCGTTTAGTCAAATTTACGAGGTCTGTTGGAAATTGGAAAATTTGTGTCAACCAAATCTCAAGGCCGTTCTAAAACAAGTTTTTTCTAATTATAATCGTTCAAGTTCGATGCACATTCACAGCCTGGGCACCAACCGTTTTTTGTCATCGTCTTACACGCTCCACCCCACCGCCAAAAGTCATTTCTTAACCCTCCCTCTCCTCTTCCTTTGGAAAAACATGCTACACCGACGAATCCGTTCACTTTGGTTGAAAAATCATACCTAACACCGCTAAGTTCATCAAATAAGGTCGCAATGTCTATCAGTGAGACGCCAACAGATCCCGAGTCGCTTTAGCTGAAACGGAGGGCGCAGCGCTAGTTAGTATTTCCCGTTCACTCGTCGTCAATCAATTTTTGCTCTGTCAATAGGATCTCACATTGCTGGTGGTATATTTAGCCATGAAGCCCTATCACAAAACCTCTTCCTGTACCGAAAAGCAGATGCTCTAACTTTCTCGTATGAAAATTGCATTGTATTTTCCAACGAGAAATGTACATGGGGCAGTTATTGGTATCCTCCTTTTAACGCTGGAGTATGGTGACATATCCAAATTTCCAATGCCGAATTGGTGGTCCAACGCTTGGGTGAAAAACATCTTTCGCCGAAATGGCTGTTCTGTACGTCATCGGTTGGTGGTGGGGACAAGTGTTCTAGGTGTTCTTCAAGAGAAACGCGATGGGGTTGCCAGCTTCCAGATGCGGGCCTACAGAACCCCTCTTGTTAGCTGTGGATAGTGCCTTCCTCAAGCCACTCGATAGTGGCCTGGACTGGCCTGCTTTATTCGTAAGGATTCCTTCGCTCTCTAGTTCCGTTTCCCTTCGAATTTTGCCCGACAAACTGTTTACTATCGCTCGCTCGTATCTTTCTTTAAATACCCTTCGTTCAGTACGTGCTTGAGCGTAAACAAAGATCCTTGGCTTACCAGTGTTAGTTATTCCCGTTGAATGTACACTGAGTGGCCACTGCTCTTCATTGGCAACTTAAATTTCACTACTTCCAAAATTTCCTCTCCTCGCCTGGGAGACTTAGTATCTAAAAGTTCGTCTTCAATGTATTGAGCTCCACTTACACACCTAGTTTTCATATTGACGACGAGGAGGCCACTATTACGAGGTCATTGGCATATCTTACATTATTTCTTGAAATGCCATTCACTATAAATTGCGTATTCCATTTCGTCGACTGCCGCCGAAAAAATGTTTGCCACAGCATGTTTTGAACAGCATTAGTGATAGTATATACCCTTGTTCTCGGACTAATTGAACCGAGTGCATCGGGATCGAGTTCTTGCGATCATGAGGTTTGCATTGGCCTATCGATCCACTACTGGACGCCGATGTCTCATTCTTCCATGGAGTTCTCTCAGGAAGGTCGAATTGGCTTCCTTCAGGCTTCCGAAGTTAGGGATGTTTTTAAATACGTTTCTCGGCGACAAATTACGTGCACCACCGCGTTTACCTCGCCTTGGAAACCTTATACCTGCGAACTGTGAATTGCACGTATTCATTGAACATTTCTGTAGAGATCCACCAACTGAGTATCATCATTGCCACTTTTTGGTCTATTGGCTAGCCATGTCATGATGTAAATACACAAATTGATGAATGTCGTTCACAATTGGTTGAACGTTCACTGTGCTTTCTATATCGTTCCGCTCTGCAACTGTTGGTTGGGCCTATCCGTTCATTCAACTACTGGGTGCGCAGCAAAACTTTTCGTCGTGTCAAAAATAAAATGCACGGTTTACTGTGAGAGATGGAAGAGCCGAATTGCATAATGCTGTCCCCAGATGACGGAGTGAAGGCGCGACGTAGTTCCACTAGTTCCCGATAGGCGCCGCCACCTGCCGATACGTAACCGTTTTGTTTTCTTTGGTTTTTTATCACTTTCCTGCTCGCGCTGAGTGTTTCCGCCGCGGCCAGTTCCCGCTCTGTTTTGTTTGCTAGTTTCTTTTATATTATGTTGAAGTCAGTCGCAAGTTCTGAAATTTCAAACACTGAAGACTCTGGCGATGATGTTGTGAGTACCGATTGCTACAAACATTTGCGTGAGCTGGGGAAACTTGAGAATTCGTGGGAAGCTGTAAATGATAATACAACAGGACTCGCCCGGTTCTGTAGCAACGAAGCGCAGTTCGTTGTCGGTGGCTTCATTTTCGCGAGCCTTTAGAAGCTGCGTTTATCGAAATATACCGCACATTTTAGAATTACTTCTAGAAATTGTACCAGCTTCGGGGTAGGGCAAGGCGCGGTGTCTTAGCCGTTGTCAGGCTAACCTACGCGTGTTGCTCGTTGTATAGTGTAGAATTAACTTACCCGGTGTCGAATTAGTTGGTCATTTAAGTTACTGCACATCTTGATGATATAACCGATTTCAGTCCTGTATGTCGTATAAGGGAATAATATATTCTAATCTAATCTGAAACGAGCGGCTCTTGAGCGCCACCTGTAGGTATACTTTCTAATGCACCACCTGCAGAGGCCTGCAATGCACTGCCGTGTTGCTATCTTTGACAACAGGCGTTCTAGGGACGCTAATCACTGATATTTCTGCGAGAGAAATCATCATTACCTACCTTTTCCATATTCTTCGATGGCGTTTCTGGGTTCCCCTGTAGATTGAAATGACAGTATAGTGACCCCCTGTGTTCTGTATTCCACCTGCCATGCTTCTATTATCCTGGCCTTACTTCTAGCCATGCCCTGCCCTTTTTCAAGGTAGCTTCTCTTTGTTGATATATTCTTATTATGCCACGAGCAGATGGGTGGATGTTTCATCTGGAGCCATTTTGTGGCTCAGACTGCAATTGGTGGTCCCCTGAGGATAGCGCTCCCTTGCTCTTATGTTTCCTTCACGCCTGAAAACAGGTAGCCTACACACATCTTGGTCCTGCGTCTGAGTCCAGAATTGAAGCTGGTTACCAGTCGACTGAGACTGTTCCGGTTACAATTGCTATGCACAATGTAATGTTTAGAATATGCGAGCTGCTCTTTGTAGGCATAGTTGACACAGCTTTCTAATGAGCATTGTCGTGTTTCTTGCCATGCTCAATTCAGTTATCTTGTTGAAAGTTTACCTTCCCTGGTTCAGTTTCAGTTAAGTGAGCTTGTGGCCCCATATTCAGTGGCGTAAAAGTAGGTAGTGAGGAGTCTCGATAACGGAAAATAATATTGACTTTTATTCCTGAAGAATATTCATGTGACTAGTTTGGTGGTTGATAAGAGACTGAAATAATTACACGTACGTATATACAATCACGATGACAACATAAACGAATTCGGTGTTCGCCACCAAATTGTTCGCCAATTAATTGTTGCTTGAGCGAACATCTTCACGTACAATAAAGTAGTCAATTCCTCCTAAAGGCCTTGAAGTACAGGGATAATGCAGAAAGTGCTGAATCCCCATACTTCTAGCACTTCCCAAGTCACACAACCCAGACACTGCCAGCTCACAGCAGGTGGAAATGGGATAATTTGGCTAGCTTTCCTGTGAAAAAAGTGGTGGAGGCGAGCATGTAATGATTGTTTTTTATTTTAAAACGTCAGTTTTTCGGCAGTCAATCAAATCAATCAAAATCTATTTGCCCTTAACAATTCGATATTTCTCTTAATTGATTAACCAAACATTAAACCAGGGTTATTAATTTTCCTCTTCCCATCTGTTTTTTAGTAGCTGTGAACTGTTAAGCTAGTTTGGATTGCTAGTAAATATCAACCAAATGTGCTTGGGAAAAGTGGTTGGATTGAGTCAGCCAGGTTAAGATTGTGGCCAATGCCAACCGACACTTAATGAGAACCTGCTAAACTATTTCTCCCTTTTCTAAAACTGAACCAACTCCAATACCGACTTATGGCCCATATAAGATGACTCCGGTCTTTACATCAAAAGTTCTCACCCACAGTTGCCTACCAACCAGGAAAATTTTACTTTTCCAAGAGGTACATTGACTTCAGTTCTGATTGTTAAATTCTGTTGGACTCAGGTTTGGCGTTTTTAGATACATAAATTGTTGTAGAGTTCAGTGATCTCCAACAGTTACCTGCTTAAACGCTATCTCATGTCTGAGGTTGGCAATAACCTTTCAGATCTGTTTGAAACAGCTCCACATTTTAACCATTCCATAACATTTTTTAACGATTTCTTTCTGTCTCCTCGAACGGTTTCCCTCAAATTTCCCTTGTATGAACATATCTTCGCAACTTACTTTTCTTCTTCTATTGTTGAGGATTATCTGTTTTCATTTCTTCGTTCTTCGGAGCACTTATAGATTTCTGACACTGCCGACCCACGAGATCTTGAGCATCTTGCAGTACGCCGAAATCATGCATCAGAGGTTTCCAGCTTTTTGAGCCAAGTCTGTTTTAAGGTCCATGAATCATTCTCATAACCAGCCATTCTGTATAACAATATAATATATTCGTGAATGCCTGGTTTCAGTGCAATACTGGCAGTCATTTATCAGATTGGAAAGATGCTCAATCACATGAGTACGATGCTTCACGTTTCTTCTAATCACTTGAAGACGAAATACTTTTATACAGCTGTTATCGTGCGATCCGGATTTAATAGGAAAATATCTGGTGCGTCGCGACCCACAACTTTCCTTGGCTCTACGTCAATCCACTTGTGTACATGGCTTTTCCAACTTACCCAATTCATTTGAAATTGGTCAAACATCACTTCACGGCGGGAGAAAGTGGTGGGGCTTACAGTTCCGGAATTTATTGTGCTGCTCGTAGTCATTTCCGGACCATTATTGAGCAATTGGTACACGGAGAATTAATGAGGCTGAAAACACGATTTTTTTTCGAATCACTTTCCCGGAATTATTGGGTAAAACCCTTCCGAAATGGTAATAAGCGACGGTAGTTGAAATTCTAGAATTTCTGAAGTGACCCCCATACATCTTATGAGCGTTACAAACGCTATAGGTATTGGAATGGACTACTACACCAATTTTTTTGATCATTTTAGTAACATTTCAGCGGATTTTATAAGAAATACCCGCGCTGAAATTGAGTTTCGTCGAAAAGTTTGGTAATTTATTGTGCTGCTCTCGTCATTTTCCCACAAATAGGAATAGTTGCCTCATTGGAAGCTATCAATATGTAAAACTTAAAAGGATAGCATTTTTCATTACGTTTCGCAACGAATCCTTTATAGTGGCGTTTTTTGAAATTCCTTATTAAGCTAGTAGATTGGAGGAGTAAGCTAAAGGGGTTGCAAAAAAAATAGTTCCCCTGATTTCCTAGTGTTCGTTAATCAGCCGTTTAAATTGTTTGTCGTGTTTATTATGCCAGAGGCGGAGTTTCAAAGTATGAAAAAAGAACATAATAAACCTATTACCTCAGACTTAAAATATATTTGACAGAAAAAAATGCAAAGAGCAATAATGGAAAAAAATAAACAGCAAAATAGCGCCTTAATTACTAAAGAATTAACAAATCAATTTCAAATTTTGAGCGGATGTGACAGTTCATGCTATTGGAAAGTATCAGGTGCGCCGCATCACACAATTTTCCTTAGAACTAAATCAATTCGTTTGTGTTCATGGCTTATTCTACTAACCCAATTTATTTTTCATTTGAAACTTCACTTCACGGAGGCAGAAAGCGGTAGAGTTAACACTTCCGGATTTATTGTACTGCTTGTACTCATGCACTGACAATTGTTGAACGATTGGTGCTCAGAATATTGCGAAGGCTGTAGAGGCGATTTTTTTGAGAAAAATAATAATAACCTTTTCATAGTTATCTGGGGAAAACCTTTGGAAATGGTAGTAAGTGAAAGAGGGGCGGTTGGAATTACGGAATGAGCGAGTTAATGAGTTATTAAACGCTCATCTTAATTGGAGTACCACATAATTTTTCAGAAGGTTCTACTACTTTCTGAGAGAAGTTTCTATGGAAAAAACTGCGCTAATTTATTGTACTTCTCTCGTCACTATCCCACAGTTGGGAATTAGATGGTAGTTTCGTCTCACCAGGGGCTGTCTATACAAAAAATATAGAGCCATTTTTGAGATTAAAAAATACTTGGTGTTTTGATCACTATGATTACTATAGTGATAGTTGCTTTCGGTGGATTTTGCTCATACCCTTATTGTGGCGTCCCTTGGTAACCAGCGGGCTAGATATCAATTTAGAGCTGATTTGGTTCTGCCGTTTTCTCTAAAAATCGTTTACGGGTACACACACACACAGACCATTTTCCCAAATAGATTATTTCGTCTGAAACGTAAAGAGAACTCAAACATTTTTTTTTTTTTCAGCCGATTACATGACTTTCCTTTCTACTTCTTAGAGCCAGGGAAAATAAAAACTGTATTAAAATCGATTTTTGTCGAAAATGTTCTTAGTTTATTGAGCTGCTCTGGCAATTTCCTTAAGGATGGAAATTTCATGTTACCGTTTTGTCATTCAGATCTGTTTGTATAGAAACTGTTTCTAAAATCGTGAAAGCCGCTTTTTAGGAAAAAATTGGCAATTTTGTTCGCTAAGATAGGTATAGTTTTGGACCAATTTGCGCATAACCTTATTTTGGTAGTTCTATGTTGCCTGCGCTCTAAATATCATATTTGAGGAGATTAGGTTCAGCGGTTCTTTCTTAATCTTGTTCACGCACTCACATACCACTTTATCAAATGGTGTTTTTCAGCAGTGAAAACCTTTAAAACTAAGTTCTGCAAAAAGCTATAAAATCATTACATCACCGATTACAAAACTCTCCGTAATTCGTGAAGCTAAGGAATATAACTGGCATCACCGATTTCGACGCCAAGGGAGATTTCGGAAGAAATCGAAGTCATGGTAACCTGACACCCCCGACGAGGCTGTTGGTTTATTATTCATTCTGAATAATAACCCTATGTTTTCGGTCACGAAAAATTGTTTACAACCCCCTCTCAAAATTTGATACTTTACGTTTCAAGACATGGAGATTCCAAATTTGCAATGTCTGTCCGCCGTCCGGGCCATTTTGTGCCTTTAACGTGGTCTAAAAAATTCGTTCTTTCGCACAAAAATCCCATTTGGTATCTAGTTGTGCCCGCCATCTCGGCAATCTGATCGGATGAAGCCCATGATTGTTATGGGCAAAAAACGGTTAAAAAAATTAACGAAACGCAGTACAACGCGGGAACTACAGTGGAAGTCAACGTTTCGTCTTTAGTACTCCCTCCCTCCTGTCACATCAACCCACCCGCTCGACTTGCAACGCCGCCCGCTCGACTCCCCTTTCGACTCGCAACAGGTTCGCCCAATTTCCCCGACCCGACGAGGCAAAATCAACAGACGTTTCAGTAGTAAAATATTTTGTTTCAGTAGTTCCATTGTAGCCTGGTCATGTTTCATATGGTTTACTAGTATTCGATGCTGAAGTGAAAGGGATGGGTCTCGGAGCAGTAATACTAGGTCAAGCTGTTCATGAGAATAATAAACCATTGTGTAATAATTTGCAGGGTTTTTTCGTAATAGTTGTTTGTAGGGTTAAATTTGTCGGGCCAGCCTTACGATTATCGCTAGTGGGGAGTGGTGTGCGATGCTGCTCACTACACTTACCTGTAGTCGATGCTGGTATCGAAAGAAATATCACGTATTAGAAGACACTTGGTACCTTCGAGTATCGTATCATATGTGCTCTTCCATGTTGATTGGGAGTGTGTTACAATGGAAAGACAAGTAGTTGGAAAAAAGTGTAGATATTGTGTTATTTATAGCCAATACTTTTTTCTCTAAGGATTGTAAACTTATTCAACAGTTCGGGGCAATTAGTTTCGAATTTTGTTTAAAATATTCCTGCTTTGGAAAAGCTACCAGGGATGGGGAAAACTGTCAATAGGAAGAAAATGCCTGATACTTAGCTCATATCGGTTAGTATCACACATCTCTATTCTTCCCGTTTTTCTTCTCTTTTAGAGCTGTCAGCTTTCTGTTCTTTAGAATTTCCATAAAAACATTCTGAGGATGTTGGAATCATTTCCAATAAATGTTTTGTTTATTGAGGGAATTAGGTATGACTCCTGTATCGTATGCGTTCTTGGAATAGCTGCATCTCGTCCCCTCTAAGACAAGAGGGCCTAAGATCGTCCCGCGTAGGTTCTTCATGGTCACATGTTGCCCTTCAAATATATGCAGCACTATTGACACCCATTCACTCAAATGCCCAGAAATGATCATATTTAAGAAATTTTGGGGGTGAAACAAAGAATATGGACTGACCGCTTGATAACGCTACGACTGCATGTATCGATAGGACGCTTGATAACGCTACGACTGCATGTATCAATATCAATCCGTTAGTTATCCCATATTCATTTCATAAACCATTCTTAATTTCATTGAATTCACTCCTTTTCATAGTCTTTGTACATTTAAAATAATTATGTAACGGGGTATTACATAATGAACATTAATTAATTGGCATAATCGTACAGCTGTCGTTATTTCCAATTTCAAACACGGCGAGTCAAGCGTACGATGTCGGGCATATCGATAACCTGACCTCGGTCGTGATATATCGATATATTGCCTTTTCAGAGGGAGCGGCCCATATTCTTTGCTTTTACCAATTTTGGAATGTTATTTCAAGGTATAGGCTGTGTAGTTCGCCTCACCCATGGTTCAACTTTTTATGACTTCCGATTATTATGTCAGTAGGTGATGTGGATAAGTCTATACGTTAAAAACAAATGTTTTACCTTAATTTTTCCATCGTTAGCTCCAGTTAATAAGTGGCCTTTGTGGTAGATAGAGGTTACAATGTCTTCCGCGTGTCGACAACTCGATTCTGCTATTTTTACTGTTTTCCACGGCAGTAAGTTGATTACTGTTTCTTCTACGTTAGGGAGGGGGATTTCGTTTCCCATGATGTTGGTGTCCAACTCCGTGTTTGCAACATCCATTTTGAGTCAAGAGTTGAGCTCTCCACAAAGTCTTTGGTTTTACGGTCCAGCTCTTTGTTTTTCTTTTCACCTGTTGGCACAATGCAATAATTCACCTAGTATAGAATATTTTCATCTGTTGACTTGAAGAGCTAGCGACAAAAACTGGTGAAACTAGAAGCACAGAATTGCAATGGTGCAGTACATTTATGATCAGTTTGTTACTGGGTAGTGTCGCTAGTTGTACACATAAATCTCTGTGCGTTTGAGTAACTGTTGATAGATATCAACTGTCGAATAGAACAAGCGCTTTTATGTCATATGCCTATGGCGAAGTATCAATAGGCGCATAGTTCGCGAGTGACTCGTAAAACTAGTTCAATCGATTTCCAATGCACTGAACTTGGAGCTAAGTGAAACTGGAGTTTAATTAAATAAATACCTACGCGTCCAATTGAGAAATAGTTGGTCTTAAATTGGTGAACTTACTGCTTTCGTTAGCGCCCAAGTTGAAGTTAAGTGTCCCTTTGAGGAGGTTGGCATGCAACTAAGAATAATAAGGCGGTTAGAGACATGGGACGAGAGCTCGGTCGGTCTGGCTCCCATACAAAATCAACACTAAACGGATCTGAGATTTCGTCGCGTCTATTATTGGAGAGGGTCTGGAAGGTTCTAGTACCGTTTCGAATTATTTTCTCTCGAATAACGAGTTGAGTCAATTTTTTTGGATGAGCCTTCAAATATCACAGTTGTGTGAAGAAATCGAAGGGAAATTGCCGTTGTTGCTATACGATTCTGTGTAACTTACGTTTTAGGGGTCCAATTTACTGTACACTAATCATGACACCTTTAACTTCAGTGGTCCACAGACCCCTTCCATCTGCCGAATTTGTGACCGTCGTCATTCGCTAATTGGATCTAATTTCTTTACCCCTAAATAGCATGAACTAAATCAGCTGCGACGACGTTGTGGAAACCCATTTCAATAATAAACCGGTCTAGTTCCACTAAATTTGACTTACAATGTTGGATTGATCTCGTCGATTAGGTCATCATCAGTAACAAGAGCGCAACCGAATAGGTTACACGGAGAGAAAATATTATATACCAAAAAGTGAAATGAAACTATAAATGGAGGAACCGCCTCATTTAAACATTTTGCGAAATTCATCGAAACCGTTACTTTTGATCATTTTAAATTTTCCAGCACCTCCATGATACGTTCTTGTCAGATCAAAATTGGAGGAATGACAGGATTCGTGTTGGCGATTTGCAAAAGCAGAACCAGACCTTGCTTTACCTATAACCCTTCTCGTGTTCCCCAATGCTTTCCCTAAATTTCCGCCCAGTTTGCCCACTTTAAAACACACCTTAGCTAGATGATGACACATTTACATTTCTTCGGAAATCACCTCGTAATGTGGTATGCTAATACAATATTTCTTTTTAATTACAGCTTCTCTAACTAGATTTGGACACCCCCCCTCCCATCCACGCAACGTTTACTTTCTAAGAGTCAATGAGCTCTTCATTGTTACCATTGCTACCGATACACTTATAATTGCCGATTTCTTTTTTGAAACAGTTTTTACTTTCCGCTACCCGAAGGGAAGGAAAGTATAGTAGTCGTGTCAAACAAAATTTGGGTTTTCTTCATATCTTCACGTTTCAGACCCTACTGAGTCTAAAAAACCTAATTTCGGTGCGTGATCTGTGTGTGTCTGTAGTTCGGTTTGCGGGAGAACGGCTGATCCGATTGAGCTGGTTCATTTTTTGTTTTGTTCGTTATTTTTTGTAGACACCAAAATAAGGTTATGGACGATCGGAAGGGGGGGGGGGGGACGAAAATGTACCAAAAACTAGTGTTTTTCGCATTTTTCTCGGAAACGGCTCTAACGATTTTGATTAAACTTTCAAATTATCTTCTCCTAATCAATACCTAACTTTTCTTCTCTATACATATCTCCATGAAAATACGGTGAACGGAGATATGGGCCCCTGAAGCAAAAATAGGTTTTTTACGCTTTTTGGCAAAACGGCTTCAGCGATTTTCACCAAACTCACAGGATGTTTTTAAATAGTTGATACCTACATATTCTTTTCAATAAATGTTCCTGTGACGGTCCATTGAACAGAGATAAAAATCAAAATGTGTCGAAAATAACGTTTTTTCTAACATTTCCGTAAATTCCAGGGTAACTTTTTCACCAGGTGTGATAAATCCTAATGGAGTCTCTTTTAGTCACCCATACCAACATTTCGTTCTGTATAATTATTTCTGTATATATATGTTGAACGGAGATATAAGCCAAGTTAACACAGAAAAGGAGATTTGTCGAATATTAATTTATCGGTATTCCAATTTTCTCAAAAACGGCTCTAACGATTTCGATCAAACTTTCGGAGTACTCTCAGCTAACTAGTCCCAACATTTTGTTCCCCATAAATGTTCCTGTAAAAATGCGTTGAACGAAGATATAGCGCCCGCCTATGTAGGTGGTGTTCGAACTTAAAGGGGTGGCGGAAAGTTGTGTGTTGCTACGCACCAGATATTTTTTTCAACATTTTGCCGGGAAAAATATTTACAGTACAGCTATCATTGGCTAAATTCAAAATGGAAGTAAAATAGTACTTCTCTGAAAAAATAAAAAATAGATGGAGTACCTTTGAGTGGTGACTTCGATGTATTGTTGATGCGCGATATACATTCTTCTGGACTTTGTTCGTGTGTACACAATTTTTTTTCTGTATTGAAGGCGAACTTTTTTCTTTTGTAATTTTAAATTTTACATATATAATGTGGACTAGGCCCCGACTCTTAGCACTATACCTACTCAAAAAGAGTCGTAGCATTTTGTTGTACGAGTGTGATTTTATATTCTTAATGAATAAGTGAAGAAAAATTTAATAAAATTGGTGTATTATCAATTGAGCGTTGCCCATACTTTTTGAGTAAGTGGTCTGGAAACACGATTGGGAGAGAACGGCTGTAACTCATTTGATATTGAGTCTGCAGATTAACTTCGGAGCGTCCAAAATTAGAAACTATGAGCACAACTAATTCTAAAGTAACTAAAGTTGTAGAGATCACTACGCGATTTCATCAAAAACGTCTCTGATGATTTTTCTTAAATTTTGTGTGGACACATCTAAACTGGCTGGTCGCTCACGCTTCGAAGGCTAATGAGTCTGAAAAGAGCAGATGAGAAAAAGGTCCGAGTACCTGTTAAGGCGGTGAGAGTGAACGGCTGAACCAAGTCATTGGGGGCTAAAATAAAGTTGTGCGCTAAATCAGTTCAAAACCAACTATAGTTATCATAGTGATCAAGCCAACTTTTTTTGTTGTTCAAAACAGCTCTAATGATTTACACTACGTTTTTTGTGTGCATAGATCCAAATGGTACTAGGGCACTATGAAATAAGCAGTAACACATTAATAAAACGTTTTGACGAAAAGCGATTTTAGTGCAGTTGTCCTTCGTGTATCTCATGATACTAATTAGCAGTGCTTTTCCTACAGTTCCTGGCAATGTAGGTCCTGGCATGATTTGGGGCAACTCAATAAATTCCAGAGTAGGCAAGATACTGTGATAATCATGAAACTTGCAATAAATCTGTTAGAAGTACTTTTTATTTTCCGAGCATTTTGTTTTCTAATTAGGAATTATTGGGGTTATAAAGAGAGAGCCTGCACAAAGCCCCACGTGTGCAGGTAAGTCTACTTACTGCTCTAGGGCCGTTATTTATGCACAGTACCCTCTGCAACACGCCGACCTTCGACTCACTGTCTTGCTCTTGAGGGTTGTCCCGTGCTATGGCCCTGCACTGCCTGATGGTTCAGGATTTTCGCACGAGTTGCGGTACTGCAGCTTTCCTTAATTCAGAGAGGCTTGTGTTCCTCTGCAACTTACACAATCTCTCCAGCTAGAGGCGAGATTGCCACTGTAATTCGTCCATGTGCGTTCGTTATGTACAGTGTGGATTAATTTCAGAATAACCTGCAGGTACTCAGCGTCACGAACCTCCCCCCCTCCTTCCCATGGTTCTGTCTAAAGCTTTGGATTGACTCAGCATTCGTCAAAACATTTGATCATTCTCAGCTTCCAGAAAGGCGTTTTACATATTAGTGAACGTCCAAATATAAAAATCAGATGGTATTCGACGGTTTATCGCAAGGGTTCTGTTTCTATGTTCAGGATGAAACGTCAAGCATCGGAAGCACAACAACAGACAACACTTCGTCCCGCAGTGCCACCCCTACAGTTGAAAGTGGTCGAGGTCTCCGAGGTCGAAAAGGAAAGAGAAGAAAAACCAAAGTCGTCCCTAAACCTAAATTTCAGTATAAATACGTGTAAGTTTAATTGTATTGAAATAATGTTCTTTCTTTCTCATGTACATTTATTGATATAAAAATAGGGTTATTTTCACACCTGATTATTTAGTTGTTTCATTGGGATTTTTCTTTGGTTGTGCAATGGATTTAGCGCAATGGTGCACCCTGAGAACAGTCTCATGGGCTTACATATTATTCCTACACCTTCTCTGCAGTGTTATGCTGAAGCGTGACAATATTACGACAAGCATGCATGCTACACTATCGAGTGTTTTTGTTGAAATGGAGCTTTATTAGGTGCTGCAATGGTATTCCCAACTCTCGTTACTGGGATCTTCTGTATTTTTTCCCCCATGAGAAATCGCAATAAAACGAACAGCTTCCTCAGGCCGACATTTGACTCAATTTATTAAGCATCGCCAGGACTACGAAATATCACAGCATTTAAGTAAGCTTTTGACACGAAATGAGTTGTAGTACTAAATTAAATTGAATTTTTCTCGACAAACATTACAACGTTATTCAGCCGTGATATTTTGTAGCCTGGATAATGCTTAGTATATTATGCGGTACGTCAGCCAAGAGAAGCTCTATTGTGACGGGTTCCTAGAAAGAAATCCCACACAGGGGTTGATATCAACAGTCAAAACGAGCACTACGTCGGTATTCCCAACGTAATGTTTTAGTTGTGTCTTGTTGGTAGGAGAGGGTGGGCTGCTATTGGTTCTCCACTGCTAACTTAGTAGTTTTGATGATGGGATGGGGGAGGGGAGGTCGAACTTACATCTCAAGTGACAAATATTTTCCTTTGCTATTTGTGGATTTTCTGGAAGATCTTTATTGATTAACGCTTGTAAATGGACGAATGTTCTCCAATACTTCACTCACTGCAACTTGACTCAATGTTTGCAATTATGAAAATCTCTCACTTTTGGTTGCCGAGAGAGAATGAATGAATGATTTTATTTATCGACCAGGGAGAATTAGGACCATGTGGCCCTCTCTTCCATTCTCCCTGGCTACATCACACTGTTACATTTCCTCCTACATTCGTCTTAACTCATTGTGTTATTTATAAATACATCCCATTCACACCAAATAAATTACATTCATACACTAACACACTCGTCCATACATATACACTTACTGACATATACAAACACTCACTGCCCTGACTTTAGAGAAGGGTGAGTACTTGGATATTCCTCCCCTTCTCCGCAGTGGATATCCTAATCCTAATAGTTGACAAACACTTAACAACCAAAAAAAAACATAACGATTGACAACAAACTATTTACAATGTAGGAGTGCGTTATGACTACATAAATAATATTAGTATAAGGTCCAACTAGTGCACAACAACGATACAATCTAATAGTTCTCAATTAATATTTTTTTAAACTTTTCTTTGAACACTTCTATCCTACCACACTTTTGAAACAGCTCTGCATGCTCATTATGTATTTGTGCCTACATGTTCGTCCGATGGGCAGGAATCCGAAGGACACTGTTCTTGCTCCGAGTATCGCGCTGTGAGAGAAACTCGAACGATTGGTATAGATATTGCGGTCTACGATGTTTCAATATCTTGAAAGCCTGACAGGCGACATGTAGCTTTTTACGTTCCCTAATCTTCAGCCATCCTAACCGCTTATAATGGGGAGTAACGTGCTCGTCCAGGCGCAGTCGCAAAACAAACCGTAGAGCCGAGAGAGAGAGACTGCAGGGCATCAGCCAAAGCCGTGGGAACAACGAACTGCGTCATGGCCATATATGGGCTCATTTCTCATCACATAAGTTATATAAGGGATCCGGCTTTGGCTCCTAGATCTTCCAGTTCCCTCCACAAATTTGAGGATTCTCTCCCATTCATTGTGTCATATATCGTCCCTATGTATTGTTCGTCCTCCAAGTCTTTCTGGTTCTAAACCATATTGGGCATTCACATATGAAATGCTCAACTGTTTCTATTTCCCCACAGGAGCAGTCAGCCCTAATTGTTGGGTTATATCTGTGTAATGTGTTCCGGACTGCGTAATGTCCAGTTAACATGCCTATTAATCCTCTTAATTGATTCCTATTTAGTTTTAGCGCCCATTCCGTCTTTTGTTTGTTGTACCTTGTGACCCCTGTGCGCTCAGAGAATTCAAGGCCTCTGTTGTTGCCTATGTCATTGCTAACTCTACTTGCCGAGTAATGCCCTTATTTCGTGATAGGGTTCTAGATTCTCCAGAACTGTCTTGTTTTTGTACACCTCAGACGCCTTTTCACTTGTTAGTCTTTGTGAATGCTGTCCACTCTCTGGTTTCACCGATGAAATCAATAACATCCAATTTTTTTTTTTTTTTTTTTCTTCGCCAACTTTGTTCATTCTTGATGCAGGATTCCTATTCTATGCCCATCCACAGGTGCGTTACAGTGCCTTGTTTGTGACACTCAGTTTCCTCCAGAGCTGGTTTTATTCATGCTCTTATAACACATTTCATCGTCTAGAGTTGATATATTTCGTAGGAAGCCCACTATAGTTGCCACACTTCCCAGTTGCATTGTGCATAGTCCCACTGTTGTCCTTTGGACATCTGACTGTCGTACTATCGTTGGTATGGTCTTCCTCCTTAGTGTTTTCTATATACCAGTCTACATACTGGGCGTTTGGTCAGCTCAGAACTTGGCTTGACTCGTGCCCGGTAGACCTTTATTGCAATCAGTAATGCATAAATTTACTTGCATCATCGATATTTAAGATCGGTCTATGGACTATTTTCAGCTTCAGGCACATTCACCTTCTCACTCTCCATTATCTAACCAGCAGTATAACTACTTTACTCGTATTCTGTGCGTACGAGTCCTGACCATAAATTACGCGTTGGTTAACTTATTATTGGCGTTCAGTTTTATGTTCAATGTGGCACATTCTGGCAAGTCCCTTTTTGTAGCACAGCGTACCACACATAGCCCTTCTCATAATCTCTTTAACACATTCAGTGCGTACTTCTGTTATATGAACAGAACCAACCCACCCCACCAGGCGGATTGGTTTTTTTTCATAATTCTGACCGAAATGGTTCCAATATTAGTAATTTATAGGTAATTATTCTTAATAGTCGAATTTGATTAAATTTTGCTCATTACGCACCATGTGCGTGATACGCCTGGTGAGAGTGATCACAGATTTTCTAAGGAACAGGTCTAATAGGAAAATCGTGTATTACAAGGTCCGTTTGGGAATTACCCATAGAAATAGAAACAAGAAAGGTTTATTGGGTTGGTTCCATAAATATCTACTCCATCAGCAGCTAAAATACACGTCATGTCTCATACCATAGGTATCTCTTACCTACCTTGTCAGAAGAAAATATGTATCAATTACTATATTTATGGTATCAGTCCAATAATATATGTCAATCACATACAAGAAAATGTCAATCACAATCAAATGTCAATGAAGGAACTATAAATCAACCGAATATATCAATCAGTTTCTCTATATCCTCGTCTGAGTATTTATTCTTCTCCTTAGACAAGCGAGGGATTTTTGGTTCCGATTGTGCGTCATCAGACATCTAAAATACCAATACCAATAATACCGTGGGTAAAAAAAATACTTGATAAAGAGAACTAATCATAACCATCATACTGTACCAAAATACGGGACAAAATGGTAGGAAGAGAACAGAAATCAGGGATGATGCTCTACATATTGGTGCCAAAAACAACGTTTATTTAGTCACTGCCCGTCTGTAATCATGCATTATGAAGTAATTATTAATTTATTATTGATCTTACCACGAATGAGAGAAGAAACAGCCACACTAGAACTCTGGAACGCACAACAATCGAATGCAAAACTCCGATTTGGAGCGTTTGTGAAACAGAGTATTTTCTGAGTGAAATACATCTCAAAAATGCAGACGGCGCATTCTATCGGTTGTTCATAGTACCTGCTCAGGGCGGATAAAAAAACAAAGACTTTGGCACCGGGCGTCGATTTCTAAGAAAAGTTTGAAATCGCAGCAAGTTATTACGCACCATGTATACGCCTAGCTGACCCGACCGGATTCACACACCATATGCGTGATACGCACTGAACGTGTTAATACGACGACTTCTGTTTTGGTCTTGATCCCTGTTAGATTCGTTTTGCACATTACTGACATCGCGAACCGTGTTTTGTGCAACATTATGTTGATACATGTACAATGCAATCAGTTTAGTTCTTACAATGGCTGTATATGGCTCAACCTTCACTTTGACGTTTTGGTTAATTTTTTTAGAAAAAAAAAGCTCATCAGTTTGCGTTATTAGAAGTATTCTATGATGTAGAGAATGGAATAAATTTCGATTCTCTTTAACTGGTACACTTATTATTTTGATCTAAAATCTCTCAATGTGGAACATCACATAGTTACTGTCTTGGTACTGGGCTACTTTAGTAAAGGAGTTGAAAATATTTGTCGACTGATAAGATTTTATTAATTTCAGTTTCCTCTACTCTAACGTCTCTGAGATGTTTTTTCTTCCAGCTGTCACGTTCAAGAGGACCACAACCAGCCTTTGTTTGGAGTGCAGCTGAACCCAATGCTTCACAAGCTCAACAAGCTGATTTTCGCAACTTGCGGGAGTAACAGGGTTTCTATATACGAAGCTCCCGAAACGGGCGAAGGCATCAAACTTCTTCAAACGTTCTCCGATCCTGATGTATCCTTTTTGCTTCCCTCAGCACACAAAATGTTGTCTAATCAGCCTGCACACTCCTCAGAATGAATTAATTGACCGTATGGTGCCCCTTTGGGGGGTCTTAATTTCATTCAATACGCAGCATTGTACCCAGAAAGTACCAGGAAAACGGAATTGTCCATTTTCTGTGAGGGGAAGGTGCGAGAATATGTAAAATGTGAAAAAAGTGTTCCGATTCATAGAAAGTTAATTATACACCAATTAAGAAATGACGCACCTTCGTGTCATGCCGTTGTTTTGGCAAGTCTTTGTAAACAAAACACAGGACAGTTAAGTCATTTGTTTGACAACATTTGTTAAAGATAAATGCTTCATAACAGAGTAAGAACTATAATGTAAGTAATTACAAAGAAAACTGAAAGAAATTACAAAGTTGTGTTCTGTAATTAGGGAATTCTTCTACTAATTACCCGCGTACAGAACACGAGTGAAAGTCGTGTCCGGGCCCAAAAGAAAAGAACAAATTAAATACACTCAATTATACTCACTTGATGAAAATGAATAAAATAATGCCTCTCAGGAAAGTACTGGGAAATTAAATTATAAACCAAATAGGACCCACTTGAATTTAATCAGGAAAAAATAGAAATGAAATGAAATGAACTCCTTTTAGAATGAAACAAATAACCTATGCTCGGATTGTAGTAAATGACAATGAAGGGACAATGGGGAAAGTGAAACACCAAGCTCTGATCGCTTACCTTACTTCACACAATCTAAAGGGAATTTAAATATTTGATCACTGGCTTACAAAAGGGGACGATTTGTCTGCGATGTCAGTAGCCATTATCTCCAAAAATGTGGCTCCTCCTCCGCTAATATAAACAATGGCAAACTGCGCGGGTGGTGGCATTTGGCAGTCCGCCGCAAACCATTACAGTTGAAGGACAAAATTATTTCAAAGTAAGAAAAATATACGATCAAGAATCAAATACGTCATTTACACAACTGATTTAGAACGGGATGTTTTAGTTAGTATGAATGGTACTCCCTGAACCACTCTAGGCATAGGGCAGGTTGCTCAGTACTATCGGAGGAATAATAATTTGTACTCGAGAAATATCCGCCACACCACCACATTAACTCCCATATCCATATTGTCCACGTGTATAATAATGTCCTCATTGTCTGAACACAAATTGTTCAGGAGAGAACGAATCTCTTCTTCTGTGAACACCTGCTAGTACCAAATGATGCAAGCAACGTTGCGGGAATGATGTAGGAAAAATGATCCAAAAGAAGAATAAAGTACGAAGTCAAACTTATCCTTCTGGATGATTCGATTTCTGGATGAAGAAACCAAACTAACAAAGTAAAAACACCGCACACAACCAAGAATACTCGTTTGGGACGCTGGAGGGGGGGTTGTTTCACGTAACAATAACTCGAAAACTTGTGGGGGACAACTCTAAAACGAACTTTGCTTTCTGAAAGCTAACCCTAACCCATCCAAGGAAGGTGAAACAATCGAAAGTTGTGAGACAATCCGGCGACCCGTCAGTTTTCTTTGCCATATTTAGAAGAGAGAGAATGATGACTTGAGTGTGCGTCAAGCTGTTGTTTTGGCGAGGGCGTATTGAATGTGTTAAGTAAGACACGAAGAGTTGAGTCGTGTATTCCAATAAATAGTTCGAAGCCCATTTCATGATATAGTTATGAACATCATTATGGGAAGCTGTGAGAAGAGCTGAAAATAATAGTCACGTCATAACCCCATTTTTTCGATGATTATTCAAAAATTGATTATAAGTAGCCTGCGGAAAATCAAAGTTTACTATACTTTTTGTACAGGCATCCTACTTTCCAGGTTTGAAAGATCTGCTGTACTGTAATACGTTAATATGCGTCATTATCAGTATAGGCCCCTCACAAGCGCATATATGTTACTTGGACATATTACTCAGCTCTCGTCGGAGCATGTTCAGTCATTTATTTATCCATGCTAGTTACTGTATCTGATGTTCTGTCGGTTACACATTTAGTGTTACCTATGTCGTTTATTGCTCGGCAGATATTTTTGTATCACTTGCCAATCCATGTTCTGTTTTTCCTTATAATTTTGATAGACGGATGAAATATTCTACACTTGTGCATGGAGCTTTGAAGATGACACAGGGCGTCCGCTTCTAGCTGCAGCAGGCCATCGAGGAATCATCAGGGTCATATGCCCTCCGCAACCTACATTCTATAGAAATTTCAAAGGTATATTATTAACGCACCAGATTATGTCTGTGCCATTAAGGAATTTTATTAATCATAATTTAATAAATAATAATCTACAAATTGAGCATGAAACTTATCAATTCAGTATTACCAGCAATCAACCAAACGATAACCTAGTGTGAATTCCGGAAACGAGTAAGAAGAATGGCTCAAATAGTAGCAACAAAAAACCTAAAGCTCAGCCTCCTGTTAATAAACAATTCAGCAACGGGCGTTTGTGGAGAGTGGGCAGAGTACAACTCACCCTTAATTGAGCAGTTTCGATCTTGCACTGTCTGCAATCACCTTTCAAATTTTACCTGTAGTACTGTGAACTTATTACCTTCTTGTTTCATTATCAAAATACTGATGCCTTGCAATTCAGCGTTCCAATGTATCTGATTCTCGTCACACTCACTGCAACTCATTGTCATCTTCTTGAAAGACTAAGCTGTTTTTACCCTGCTGTTATATTTTCTTAATCCCCCTCATTTAATTTGCTATCCTTATTTCAGGCCATGGTCACGCTATCAATGAACTGAAATTCCATCCAAGAGAGCCGAATATGCTTCTGTCCGTTTCCAAAGACCACACCTTGCGATTGTGGAATATCAAGAACGACATCTGTATAGCCATTTTTGGTGGTGTGGATGGTCATCGAGACGAAGTTCTTAGTGCGGTAAATTGATTCAAGAGTTGATCGTTTTAACTGAATACAAATCATTGATAAGTTGTTGAATCAGACAATGCGTTACTATAATAATAAACCACTGTGGGGGGGGGGCATGTATTGTGGAATGTTGCTCTCGGTTCCATGTTTGAGTCACCTCAGGAAGAGTTCCATTCTGTCAGCCAACAAACACTGAAGGACTGGGCTTTGGAGCAGATTATGCCACGTGACCTCATTGCAGCGGGCTATGAAACCAAAACCAGCAACGCAGCCTAGAATGTGGTAGCTAGTATAGCAAGCAGAACTTCTTTGGAAAGAGAAGAAGTTGGCAATGGCTAAAGCCACTGAGCGTGACGGGCCCCCCCTTTAGGTGAACAAAACGCACAACTCGAAACAATGAAAATCCTAGCCATGGCCCAAGCTCATCCTATATCCATAAAACATTTTATTTCTTGCCATACGGTTTGAATGTAATAACAAAAAAATATCTGGCGACGGATCGCGCAGCTTTCCTCAGCCCCACACACAGTGTAGATACCGATCCTATCTATTTTTCACTCAGTTGCGAAACATTACTTAACCTTCTAAGTAGTAACTGATCAAGCTTGAAGGTCTAGAATTTATAATTTATTGAGAGATTTATTGACTGCTACTTACAGCACGACTTATTTTTTTTTGAAACAGTGGCTGCAGACGATAGCCTCACTGCAGCCACAAACGAGCCTGTTGTAAGCCCCCCCCCCCCATGCGCTGCCCCCAATCCACGGCAGTGGCCTCACTTGGTGTAACGTCACCTATGTTGTTACGACATATATTTGGGCGTCTTCATTGATTGAGACATTCCTGTTCTTGATATAAACGGTTTAACAATTAATTTATAATTTACAGTCACATCATCTTTCTCGTGTCTCGGGGTTTCAGCATGTACTCCCAACAAGATTTTGTTGAGAACACTATCTCAAATAAGGGGCATAAACTAGGAAAATACTCGAACACCGTTTTTGATAAGTTATTGCGCTGCTCTCGTCATTTTTCCACAGAGTACAATTTCAGTATGTTTTTATTATTATTATTTTCTTTTTTTTGTTTATTGTAACTTTGTGCACCACTCCCAGGCCCCACGGCACTGGTCTCACTTGGTGTGACATCAGCTATGCACCCCCCCCCCCCTACCGCACAAAGCGGAGAACATCCGCAAGTTCTGCATTTGCCACCTCTTCAACACATGCTCTGCCGTCTCTAGCCCTACCTCGCAGAACCTGCATACCTGTACCTCACACTTGCCAATATTAGTAAGGTGGTACCTAGTCAACCTGTGAACACATATGATCCCCATATCTTTCCTCCCCAGTGCAAACACCTCCTTGGCCCTCCCTTTGGAGAGTCGGATGAAGAGTTTCGACTGTCTAAGACCGGGCAAACCTGCACCTATCCTCCCATTTGCCAACCTCTCTACGTAGGTGGCTCCTTGGTAGTCCCAACAAAGGGCTCAGGGCCAATAGGGATCTGCGCTGATCCCTTCTGTGCCAACCTATCAGCCCGTTCATTTCCCTCCATATCCTGAAGCCGTATCACATGTTACACTGTTGTCCTTGGCAGGAGCCTTCAGTCCAGTCAGACACTCCCGCACCTGCCGCGATGTAAGACAGTATGGGGCTAAACCCTTGAGAGTTGGCTGACTGTCCACCATGATGTGTATCCTCTGCTGCTTCAGTCCCCTCTGCAGCAGCCGCTGCACACAGATCATCACCCACCTCTGCCTGGAACACTGTGGCCAGCGACCCCAATGGGATTGCTGCTCTAATTCTCGGCCCAAAGATGCCTGCCCCTGCAAGGCCACCCTGCACCGAGCCGTCAGTGTAGTACAGCACGACCTTGGTTGAAAAACTATTGAATTATCAGAGAAACACTACAGAAAAAGTAAGTCAAATAAATGGGTCAAAATATGGGTATTGGTCGATGGAAAACACTGTAAGATTGATCATGTTCAGAGCAGCAATAACGATAGAAATTATGGAAATGTTGGGAGAAAACACACTTTTCGACTCATTTTGGTTTTCCCCTGTTCAATGAACTGTCAAAGGAACATTTACGGATATAGGTAACAACTATTTTAAGACATCCTGTAAGTTTGGTTAAAACCGTTGAAGCCATAAGTGTTGATTAATAATGGATACGATTGGGTATTTCCCAAAAAGCGGAAAACCCCATTTTTGCTCCATAGGCCCATGCCTCCGTCCGCCGAATTTTCATAGAGCTGTTAATGAAGAAGAAAATTTAAGTACTAACTAGCAGAAAATAATTTGTAAGTTTCGTAATAATCATTGTCATTTTCGAGAAAAATGCGAAAACCCCTATTTTTGGTACATTTTGGTCTCTCGTCCCACTTTCTGCAAATCGCTCATAATTTTATTTTCGCGTCGTCAAAACAATAACGAGCAAATGTAAAAAAAAACCAGCTCAATCGGTGCAGCCATTTCCCAACAAATTGAACTGCAGTCGGACCATATGCGGAAATTAGGTTTTTTGGATTCAGAAGGCCTCAAAACGTGAGGATCTGAAGAAAATCCAACTTGTTTATTGACTCTAACTCTTGACTTCCTTTGCCCTTTAGTGAAAAGTAATATCGAACGAAACTAGAAAAGAGCTGGATCAGAATCGTTTTCAAGTTAATTTCAGATACACACCCGCACGTTGATAATTGGTATTCAATCTTATACTCAATTTTAGTTTCAGAAGACTACAATACTTTGCTATGAAGCAGAATTGGAATTATTTTATACACTTTTTTTATTTAGAAAATATGGATATGGATAATTTTTCCTTGTGACACCGAGAGTGAAAATTACAGGTTTTCCATCTGGTATTTTCTAGGATTTTGATCTGGATGGTACAAAAATCATGTCCTGCGGAATGGATCACTCTCTCAAGCTCTGGCGATTAGACAAAGATTATATTCAAGAAGCGATGAAAGCCTCGTATACCTTCAACCACGCTAAGAGTAAAAGGCCGTTTGACTCCCTGAAAGAACATTTTCCCGACTGGTCTACGCGAGACATTCATCGTAATTATGTTGATTGTGTTCATTGGATGGGGAAGCAAGTCTTATCGAAGGTAAATGTCACTTCGTTTTATTGTTTGCTAATGTATTTCATCAAATAACGAGCCAGCATGTTGTTTTAAGTACAGCAGACTCGTGGTTTTTTTCAGTAGTTCGCTATTTTCAAGGCTAAAGGCTGACGTCTGCATAATAGGCAGTCAGGATGGATGTAGACTAGCATTCACATAATTGAATACAACAATTTCGAAACAACTGAAATTGAATGTTAAGAGAACTAGTAGAAGACAACTTGGAAGTTAGATCCAAATCATTGAAGTCGTTTAAGGGAAAAATGGAAAGAAAAAACTCCCTAGTCCCCCTCCCCCCGGGCCAATAACCTTACTTACGCGTCTACAAAAAATAAACAAAATTTTTATAGAAGAACCAGCTCGATTGGTGTAGCTGTTCTCCCACAAATTGAACTACAGAAACACACGTTTTTCCAAAGCTCACCGTAAATGAGACGGTGACGCCCAAAAAGGAGAAACTAAATTTAAAAAATTAAGGAAATGGGGAGGGCGCCTAGGAATAGAAGGATTGGGACGAGAAAGGATAGAAGGGTAAGAGAATGTTCCACGATAGAAGGTTGGATACGACCCTAGCAACAAGGGGGTGGTGATACCTCAGAGAACGCCTGCTGACACACCCAGCCAACTGAATCATTGGTGTCCACATACTCCTGGATGCCGTATAAAGCGTCATGACGCATTCTGCAAGCAGGTTGCCGGTGCATTGTCATCTGAGGGCTGGAAAGTGGGGAGAGAGAGCAGCAGTACTTGGTATGGCGGATGACTAATGCCTGACATCATCGTTGTTGGTCCTGACCAGTCTGCAGTGATTCTGGGTGTTGAGGTAGTAACTGGCAGCCACGAAATGTGGCAGGACGGATCTATGAAGGCGGTGTTGGAAGCTCTTAGGCAACATCAGGGTTGCAGCTTTGACTGTCCTGGCTCGGTGTGTGTAATGCAAGAAAAGTGCTAAGGGATGCTTCGGCTGGGTGTGTCAGTAGGCGTTCTCCAAAGTATCATCACCCGTGTGTTGAGTGAGTTGTATCTACACCTCTTATCCTTCTTTCCTTTCTCCATCCCAATTATTATTTATTTAGTTCCTCCTTTTTGGATGCCAGCGTCCCACTTACTGTGAGCTTTATAAAATAAAAATTAGCTGAGAGTACTTCGTAAGTTTGATTGAAATCATTAGAGCCGCTTTTGAAGAAAAAAAAAGTGAACCTTCGCTCAATTACCACTAGCTCTCTTGGCCACACAATTTGTGCCTGTACGAAGAAGATAAAAGATGAATTTCTGAGTATGATGTAACAACATTTTTGGGTGTAAGGAGTTGAGTTAACGTTTCATGAACTATTTTTCGGTGAGAAGGGTATCTTAAGACGTTCGCTGCCCATAACGCGCCCAGTTCATCAATTCTGTGTATTTGAGCGTCCCCCTCGCTGTGCTTGTCATGCACCAGGTGAGTGAGGAGTAAAATGATTTACCAAAACAGTCAATTGGCTCGATCTTGTCCTTGGGCAAGGTAAAATGTTCAGATATCACAGAGTGTAGGTTGTAGATTACTTGTTGTGTGTCATATGGTATGAAAACGCTGCAAATGATTACATAGGTGCTTATTATTTTATTGCCCAGCTTAATTGGCACCTATCCTATTCAATCCAACGTCGAAAAATATTAAGAATATTACGTGGCTATATCAACAATCTGGAACACTACAACTCGTGTGCTAGTGAAAATGTTTGTAAAGCACTTCTGAAACCCATCCCATTCGGCTCAGGATCGAAAAATGAAGTTAACGATATGAAACATGACCGCTACAACGAAAATTGACGTTTTTTAGCCGATGCTAGGCAATTAGCTCAACGTGGCGGGTGGTTGGAGAAAGATGAGAGGCAGTGTGAGGAAATTAGCTCAGGCTGGGGAGAAAAAGTAACTTTCGCTAAATTGTTCTGCGAGTTTGTTCAACCACTTGAAATTGCCTCGCTATATTTTCTATGATTTCACTTTTTGTCCATGTAGATGCAGTACTGCATCTCTGAGACTCGTCCTATTCGACTCAGCATCGAAAAATATCGATACCAAACACGACGTAGTTGCAATAAAACTGCCAAATTTCGTTTTTTTACCAATTGCCCATAAACAATCATGGGTTTCGTTCGTTTGATCGGATTGCCAGTATGGCAGGCACAACTGGATACCGAATGCAATTTATGAGCGAAAGAGCGGATTTTTTGGACAACGTTAGAGGCAAACACATCTATGGCCTGGAAGGTTGACAGACATTGCAGATTTCGAATCCCCTTGCTTTTAAACGTAGCGTCAAATTTTGTGGGTGAGGGGGTTTCTGAAAGTTTGTCGCTGTAGTTGTCAGTAGTTTCCCATGTCAGGTGAGATGCTGACCTAGGGAAAAACGGATGGCTTGATTAGACAATTGAGCGGCTGAAGACGTTGTGCCACAAAAGAAACAGGCAGCAGCCGAGAAACGGTGAACTAGTGGAGCGGGGGTTTTCAGAAGACGCCAAAGAGGAGAGCAATAAAATTCCTCTTCCATTTTCGCGTTAACAACTTCGGCATATTCTGTTTTCCAATTTTTCTAAATATTTTGTGACTATCTCACAGTTGGTACGGTGGTCCTTTTGGTTTATTATTCATTCTGAATAATAACCCTGTTTTCAGTCACGAAACATTTTTTACAACCCCCCCCTCAAAATTTGATACTTTACGTTTCAAGACTTGGAGATTCCGAATTTGCAATGTCCGTCCGCCGTCCGGGCCGTTTTGTGCCTTTAACATGGTTTAAAAAATTAGTTCTTTCGCCCAAAAATCTGATTTGGTATCTAGTTGTGCCCGCCATCTCGGCAATCCGATCGGACGAAGCCCGTGGTTGTAATGGGCAAAAATGGTTAAAAAAATGAACGAAACGCAGTACAATGCGGGAGCTACAGCGTTTCGTCGTTTGAACTCCCTCCCTCCCCGCCCGTCTCATTAAAAAACCCTGCAAATTATTACACAATGGTTTATTATTCTCATGAACAGCTTGACCTAGTATTAGTGCTCCCCCATCCCATTCGGTACAAACGACGAAACGCCCAGGGAAGGAAAGTATAGTAATCGGCCCAACAAAAAAATTTGGGTTTTCTTCAGATCTTTACGTTTTGAGGCCTACTGAGTCTAAAAAACCTAATTTCGGCGCGTGGTCCGTGTGTATGTGTGTGTGACTGATATAACCCTCGTTGAGGGTTTAGGTACAGTCATCAAATAAGGAAACAGACCTGTATGTGTGTGTGTGTGTGTGTGTGTCTGTAGTTCGATTTGCGGGAGAACGGCTGATCCAATTGAGCTGGTTCTTTTTTTGTTTTGTTCGTTATTTTTTGTAGACACCAAAATAAGATTATGGACGATTTAGGCAGATTGGAAGGGGGGTGGGGGGACAAAAATGTACCAAAAACTAGGGGTTTTCGCATTTTTCTCGAAAACGGCTCTAACGATTTTGATTAAACTTTCACATTATCTTCTACTAATCAATACCTAACTTTTCTTCTCTATACATATCTCCATGAAAATACGGTGAACGGAGATATAGGCCCCTGAAGCAAAAATAGGTTTTTTTACGCTTTTTGGCAAAACGGCTTCAACGATTATCACCAAACTTTCAAGATGTATCCGAATAGTTAATACCTACATATTATTCTCAATAAATGTTCCTCTGACAGTCCATTGAACAGAGATAAAAATCAAAATGTGTCGAAAATAACATTTTTTCTAACATTTCCGTAAATTCCATGGTAACTTCTTCCCCAGAAAAATAAATAAATAAATAATAATAAATAAATTCTAATGGAGTGTCCTTTAGTCACCCATACCAACATTTCGTTCCGTATAATTTTTTTTCTTTTTTTTTTATGTTGAACGGAGATATAAGCCAAGTTAACTCAGAAAAGGAGATTTGTCGAATATTAATTTATCGGTATTCCAATTTTCTCAAAAACGGCTCTAACGATTTCGATCAAACTTTCGGAGTACTCTCAGTTAACTAGTACGTACATTTTGTTCCCCATAAATGTTCCTGTAGAAATGCGTTGAACGAAGATGTAGCGCCCGCCTATGTAGGTGGTGTTCGAAATTACGGGGGTGGCGGAAAGTTGTGTGTTGCTACGCACCAGATATTTTTTGTAAGACGTTTGATGATCCCACCTCATCATCTAAGATAGATGAAGAATCAATTAGTCAACCGATTAATCTCGTGGCTCATGTGGGTCCAGTTGAGTGACTGAGAGGGGCCGATTCGACTCATTCGCCTGACCAAAAAATTAGCAGCGAATATTGAGGTTTTGTACCTCGAAACCTTTGTAATACCGTTCCTCAATCAAACAATATTGGCTTATGAATCAACGTTAATGTGTGCAGACATTGTTATTGTTCGTGTGATAATATCATCCACAATATCTTTCCAGTCCTGTGAGAACTGCGTTGTTCTGTGGGAACCCGGTCGAATAGGAGCTAAAGATAAAGGCGTCAGAAGCAACGACTGCTCTGTTACCGTTGTACAGAGATTCGAACTAAAAGACTGTGAAATTTGGTTCGTGAGATTCTCGTACGATCATTTTCGTAAGGTCAGTATGAATAATTTACTGTTTCTAGTGTAGGAACATAAATATCCGCTCCAAAGCATCACCTCTGTGTTACGGTGTACTCGTATGTATTCCTTGTGTAATTCACGACTTGTTATGTGCAAGCTTTCCGCTTGCTACCATCGTCAAATTTTTATTTAGTCGACACTTAATGGAATAGGCTTCCGAAGGAGTGATCTGAGTTTAGTTAACTCCTGCAGCGTGCTGTATGCTTGTGAAAACTTACTAGCATATGAGTTCATTCTTCAAGTTTCCATGAGGAAAGTTGAGTGATGAAAATATATTTCAGAATTAGCCTACTTTTGTATTGAATAGCTCCTTACTGGAAAATAGAACTACAAAGCTAATCTAATAATGTGACGTATGCGATGTCAAAGGGAAAAATGAGTGAAAGAGTAGGTTGATCAGAATTAACCAGTAACAAATGCCCAGTGCAGCTCACCTTTTAAATTGACTCGTTCAATGCACTGAGACAGTCTCGGATATTTGAGAAGTTCTACTGCTGAGTTATACCAATCCAAGGACTCTGAACCCTCATGTTGTAGACAAGGGTAAACAACTCCTTGGCCAAACGGCTTCAAGAGCACACTCTCCAGCACATAGTGAACCAGGACCAGTACGAGTCCTTCCTCATTCTGCCAGAGGGCCCCCCTCACTGAGGAACATGCTACCAGTTGCTTGTGGGTACTCGCTGCCTTCTGGTATGCCTCGGGGAGTCAGAATTGCCTGAAGGAACAGCCTCCAGGCTTCCTTGTGAGGGTTCCAAGGTTCGTGCAAACTCGGACAAATGCATCTTCTGCCAGACGTCGCTTGAGACAGTCTTAATATTTCTCCTTCTTACGCCAATCCACCACAAACAATTTTTCCTACTCATCAAAAAAAAAAAAAAGAAGTTTGGGTGGAGGCAAAAATAGTGTTTTCTCAGTTGGAGAGACGAAGGACTAACAAAATTGAGGGGTGTTGAAAAGGTTAACTGGTCTTCACAGGGTCATAGTTTAAAACGTGAATCTGGAATTCATTGTTTGAATTGTGGTTGATTCAATCGCCGCTGCTCCTGCGGATTGATCTTACGAACTGATGCCTAAGGAATTCAGTAGGAATTTAGCAGCATGGTAAATGTTGCAGAATTCTTGCATGTCAAAGCTCTCAAAGTGGATCACTTCACCATTTTGATTGCTGACCTATTAAATACTGAATTCAGCATCGCTCCATGAACTTTTCGAAATCATCACTGTGCAGTAATCTCAAATTACAGTTCTAGATGATTTCCTTATTATAATTTTCGTTGTGCTATATCCTGCACACGCACAACCAACCAGTTCTTTAACTTTTTGAGGTTAAACTTACGCCCTCACCTACTAAACAGTTGATGTTTTTGTGTGAACTGGACCAAGGAAATTTACACGTAACTGGCGTTGTTGCTTCACTCAACCCAAAAACTAGCGTTGAAAGCAGGTAGAAGGTGATGCTTGTAGAGCGTTTATTCGAAGGTTTTTTACTTTCCTTGGCTCTACAAAGTAGAAACGAAAGTTAAGTAATCGGCTGAAAAACAAAATTTGAGGTCTCTTCAGATCTTTACGTTTCAGAGCCCCCTGAGTCCGAAAAACACTATTTGGGAAAATGGTCTGTATGTGTATTGAGAACGATTTTTAGAGAAAACGACCGTATCAAATCAGCTCAAATTTGATATCTCGCCCGCAGGTTACCATGGGACGCCAAAATGAGGGTATGAATAAAATCCACCGAAATTTAACTATAGTTACCATGGTGATCAAAACACCAAATATTTTTTTTCTCAAAAACGGCTCTAACGATTTTCATTAAATTTTTTATATTGATAGCTCCCAATATGGCAACTATACCATAAAATTCTCATTCGTGGGAAAATGACGAGAGCAGCACAATAAATTACCACCAAAACTATCGACGAAATCGATTTTAGTGCGGTTTTTAGAGAAAACAACCGTACCAAATCAGCTGAAACTTGATATCTAGCCTACAGGTTACCATGGGACGCCAAAATAAGGGCATGGGCAAAATCCACCGAAAGTTAACTATAGTTACCATGGTGATCAAAACACCAAATATTTTTTTTCTCAAAAACGGCTCTAACGATTTTCATTAAATTTTTTATATTGATAGCTCCCAATATGGCAACTATACCATAAAATTCTCATTCGTGGGAAAATGACGAGAGCAGCACAATAAATTACCAAAACTATCGACGAAATCGATTTTAGCGCGGTTTTTGGAGAAAACAACCGTACCAAATCAGCTGAAACTTGGTGTCTAGCCTACAGGTTACCATGGGACGCAAAAATAAGGATATGGGCAAAATCCACCGAAAGTTAACTATAGTTATCATAGCGATCAAAACACCAATTTTTTTTCTCAAAAACGGCTCTAACCATTTTGATTACATTTTTTATATTGATAGCTCTCAGTAAGGCAATTATACCATAAAATTCTCATTCGTGGGAAAATGACGAGTGCAGCACAATAAATTCCGGAACTGTAAGCGCTACCACTTTCTGCTGCCGTGAAGTGTTGTTTGACCAAGTTCAAATGAATAGAGTAAGCAAAAAAGAAGCCATGAACACGAGTGAATTAACGTAGAGCGGAGGAAAGTTGTGTGTTGCAACGCACCAGATATTTTTTTGTTTCATTCAGTGGATATTTCCCTACGTTTAGTATTGAGGAAGCAAAAATCACAGTTTTTTATGTCGTTTGAAATGAGTGCCCTCTTGTTGGGGCTCCAGAGTTGCTCGTGTTTAATTGAATGTTTCTTTCACAGATCCTCGCTGTTGGCAACACTTCGGGCAAAACTTTTGTTTGGGATTTGGAAGTGTCTGACCCGACCAAAGCGGCCAATTTGGTCCTGACTCATGCAAAATGCACAACTGCCATCCGTCAAACTGCTCTCTCGCCGAATGGAAACGTTCTCCTTTGTATTTGTGACGACAGCTCTATCTGGCGTTGGGACAAAGTTCCAGCTTAAAGTCAAGTTTTTGCGCGGAGAGACGCAGTTACTTCTTTGTTAGGGCAAGTTGCACTTGTAGGTGAGTGCTCTCTTGCCTTGCCGTCTTCCCTGATTCAGCCGTGTTGGCTTGAAACGTCTAGGGAATTACGTTCGAAAGGTCCAAAACTTGAATCTAATATGATGAAATGAAGCGGCGTCATTGCGGTTGAGCTCTATTTTTGTTGGATGTAAAACTTTCCGAAGGTCGTGACTTGCTGCTGTAATTGCATAGTGGAATGGCCGACGAGTTGCCTTCACCCGTCTTTCAAAACCTGTTTATATTTTTATTAGCGTGTGTCTCGTGTTGACTCAGTAGCTCCCCTATGTAAGAACGAAGTTCAAATTAATTGTCTGATTAACGTAATGAAAATTGAGACAATCTGTTCCTTGTTGGCGTTTAGGAGACGATTGGTAGTGTTCTCAGAATTTCATTCATTGAATGAGGAAGACAGATTGAAAGGATTACTGTAAAACCCTGCCTACAGAGGAGAGGTAAATGGTGTGTTTCCGATGACAAGGTCATCAATTGCACTTTTGTGTCTAGTTTCGAGGTTTTTGAAAAAGCCTATTGTCTCTATTGTGAGGCTGTGGCAATCTACGAATTTATGTAGTAATTACAATGGTGACAAAAAGTGGAGCTGTAGCAAGTCTAACTTACAGTTGTAGGTATAGGTTCCCTGCAACTGCTACAGTTTTTTTTTCTTGTGGACTTACGAGCTGACAGTGTACCCAACCAAGACCAGGGACTGACTAACGTGAAAGTGGTCACATTCCAACTTGATACCAACCTGGGAGTGTTTATCACGTTGACGTCAGGTTGTGCGAAAGATGCATTTTCACTTGATCTCTACACCCTTCCCTGGTGCCCCTTACCTGAGAGGTTCACGAGCAATGTCTCTGTGAATCTAGATTCCTCTTGTCTTTGCCATTCTCTGAGGTGCTAATGACTTCATTTTCTCAGGGTCACTCCCTCAGCTATGAATTACTTTCAGCACAGAAACCCTCTTCTGGTATCTTGACGAACGAGGAAATCATGTTACCACTCCAGCCACTGTTGGATCTCCCTCATGACCATTCTCCTACGTCAACCATGGATCTTCAAAAAACGACTCACTTCCCTCTAGGGCTGCTGGGTTAACCTGTGGGTAATGTTGATAATCCATTTCTTGATAAATAGTGCTAGAGTTACGCCCTGCATCCAGGAATACCAGCAGGGCTATGGAGGGTTCAGGACATCTTGGCATCTGTGGAGACTCTTGCTTTGCTGATCTCATTTTCCACAACTCCCTGACGGCTTCATACCTGAAGTAAACTTGGTTTACTCCAATCACCTCCAACTACCTTAACCACTACCTGGCTGTTTGGCATCAAATGACACTTCCATTTGTAATTTGTCTTAGCAATGCAATGTCCTGTCGCCCAGTGGCACACTACTACTTGGATAATAGGGTCAAAGTTGACGTTCTCTGCTAGGTTTGAATGTTTCCCTAGTAAACAAAAGCCCCAATATCTCGAACCTCGCTGATCTCTCATCATGTAAGGTATTTGAAGGGAGCTCGAAGTGAAACCTCTTTGCATTTGATACACCATCCAAGTTAAAAAGTGAGTCCTGCACCCGACAGTATTTTGACCACTGTCTTCACAATGTCAAGTAGGCAATCATGAGGAATTTCCACTCGCTGTAAACTTGTATTATATAATTGTCAATTGGCATTCGTGTAAATATTAAGCGTTGAAATATATTTAAATTATTTTGTCACTCGTTTTTTCGCCATTTTCTTTTGAAAATATCTAGTGCGTTTCCACAAACCCCATAACTCCGACGATCTGCTATGTAGATGAACACCGCATCATACTTCAACGCATTTCTACCAAAAGCTTCAGAAGAACAATTCCCTGTGAAATTGTACTGTAAGTTTTGATCAAAATCCTTGGAGTCGTTTCTGAGAAAATTAGAAATCCAATTGTGTTTGACCGATATCATTTTCTCGTACTTGGCTTACATTCGTATCTCTGTTCAATGGATGGTCACAGAAATACTTAGTGCCATTTTCACTAACTGTGTAAATTTTGTTTAGGCTCGGTTAACTCTCCTTAACTGCTCCAGTGCGCAAAAATTAGTTTCACCAGAATTGGTAGTGAAACCAAGAAAAATTGGGTGGTAAGCTCTTATCATATCTCTATTGCCATGCTCTGTTGATCATTCTCTTCTATTATTATTTATATATTTTTTCAAATGATAAACAAGCTGTCTACCTGTGCGCAGTTATTGAAGTTACTTTTCGATGGCGATGGTTATTGTATTACAGTTATCGTCATCTCACCAGGCATCCCAAATGGATGTGAGTGTTCCGACGACTTCAAAATATATGAAATTAAATTCTGCTATGAAGAGGAGGGCAGCGCCTCAAGACGAATCTCCTAAACAGTCCAAGCAGAGGGCCACCCAACCGCAGAGCAGACTGAGCTAGAGGGCTGTAGCGGAGGGGGTGAGGATTGGTGTGGTACACCAGAATTACCCAGGCACTATGCTTACGAATGTGCAGCTGAATAGCCTGGACCAGGGCATCATGGACAGCGTCCTGTCAGCTGCAGGGAACGGTTTCTGGCCAGCGTTTCAGACCGCAGTATGCACGTCTGGCTGGCTGTTGATTCACTGCCAGGACAGGGAACGCTTGTTACGTCTTTCGATCCAAGGGCAAACGCGATGCTGACACTCTCTAGATGAGATCTGAGGGTCTTGATTAGCTTCCTCACCGGACACTGCCCACTCAGGTATCACCACAACAAGATGGGCATCTCAGAGGCGGTGGAATGCAGA
Source organism: Pachypeltis micranthus (assembly GCA_020466155.1). NCBI lineage: Eukaryota > Metazoa > Arthropoda > Insecta > Hemiptera > Miridae > Pachypeltis > Pachypeltis micranthus. The sequence goes on along the minus strand of CM035770.1, from coordinate 63,558,453 downwards.
CTCTGTGGGGAGGAGCATCAGACGGCGGAGCACATTCTATGTGAATGCTCTGCCTTGGCAGTTAAACGCTTTGAATATTTTGCCCAGGGAATTATTGAGCCCCATATCATAGTGGAATCCGCGGTGAAGGACATACTTAGCGTCTTAAAGGGGGCGGGTATGTACAACGCCTTCTACTAAGGAAGGGCCTGTGTCACAATAGGCCCATGTGTGGCTGCAGTGACAAAGGGACCATGTCCCGCATGCCCTCGGGAAAAAAATATCTGGTGCGTTGCAACACACAACTTTCCTTAGCTCTACGTAAATTCACTTTGTACATGGCTAATTCTATTCAATCAATTCATTTGAACGTGGTGTAACAACACTTCACGGCAGCAGAAAGCGGGAGTGCTTACAGTTCCGGAATTTATTGTGCTGCTCGTACTCATTGCAGGACCATTATTGAGCAATTGGTACACAGATAATTAATGAGGCTGCAAACACGATTTTTAAAAAAAGGATAGTAATCACTTTTGCAGAGTTATTGGAAAATAACTGTTAGAACTGGTAGTAAGCGAAACGGCAGTAGTTGAAATTCAGGAATTTCTGGAGTGAGCCCCATGTACCTCATGAGCGTTTTTAAACACTCACACTTTAGGTATTGGATTGGACTACAATACCAATTTTCTTTAACTTTCTACTAACATCCCAGCGGAGTTTATAAGGAAAAAACTTCGCGAAAAACGCTTTTCGTCGAAAATTAAGATAATTTACGGTGCTGCTCTCGTCATTTTCCCACACATGGGAATTTTATAGTATAATTATCTTATTGAGAGCTATCAATATAAAAAATGTAATCAAAATCGTTAGAGCCGTTTTTGAGGAAATAAATATTTGGTGTTTTGATCACTATGATAACTATAGTTAACTTTCGGTGGATTTTGTTCATACCCTTATTTTGGCGTCCCATGGTAATCTACCGGCGAGATATGAAGTTTGAGCTGATTTGGTACGGTGGTTTTCTCTAAAAACCGCGCTAAAATCGATTTCGTCGAATGTTTTGGTAATTTATTGTGCTGCTGTCGTCATTTTCCCACAAATGGGGATTTTATGGTAAAGTTGCCTTAGTGAGAGCTACCAATATAAAAAATTTCATCAAAATCGTTAGAGCCGTTTTTGAGAAAATTAAATTTCGGTGGATTTTGTTCATACCCTTATTTTGGCGTCCCATGGTAACCTGCGGGCGAGATATGAAGTTGGAGCTGATTTGGTACGAAAATTTTTTTTCAGCCGATTACATAACTTTCCTTTCTACTTCGTAGAGCAAGGAAAGTAAAAAAAATGCTGCTACGAACGAAGGTATTACTTTCGTCAAATACAAATTGTGTAAAATTCGTCGGTGGAGCAGCTGTAGAGAAAACTCAAGATTTATATTGCTGTGTTAGAAAAATCAAATGTGAAGGGCTCAAGCGAATGGATTTAAAGGCTGATAGGTAGGACATGTTTAATGATAACATTTTTACACGTGCGTTACTGTATTAAATGATATTTATTAAACATTATCGTTCTCTAAAGTTAACGTATCGTGCTCTGGCTGGTGAGTTACTGTGGGCAAGCGCTTTCGATGTAAAGACATCATCGTCAGGCCGTTAAGTCAGTACTGGAGTCAGTCAGTCGGTTGTGGTCTTTATATACGAAGAGAAAGGTGAAAGGGATGATGAAGGGGCGTGGTGAAGAGGTCATGTACCTCGGGGGGAACCCCCTAGAGGTGAATGGAACGTCTTGAATGATCTGTCAATTGTGGAATTTACGTCTTTTTTGTGTAGGGTATTATCATTCTCCCTCCCTTTGAGCATGTAGAAGTTGTAACCTCACAATTTTGGTTTGAGTACGCGCATTCGCGCCAGCTTCGATATTGGCCCACTTTGGCTTCCAATAATTATTAGAAATTACAATTTGTTGTAATCTGGTCTGTTGAGGGTTGAGTATCAATGGGATGTATCATTATGAGACCATTTACGTTTACAATACACTTGTTTAGGTGACACAATATTGAACTGACTAGTTGTCTTGCGTTACTGTAACCTCATTCGTCCTCTGCCTTCTCAACATGTGTTAAATCATGGCTTGTCCAAATGCATTCCACAGTCACCTCAGTTAGCGTGGTGAGAACGAAAAAGGTTAGCCTTGATTTAGTTATCTAACTGTGATATGTCACGATTAGTCTGTTTAGATGAAAATGGTCCTCACAAAGAGCAAAATATGGTAGAAAACGTTTGTCATATGGTGACTCGAAATGTCGAAAGTGTTCAAAAAACGCGGTTTTATGAAACTTTTTGATTGTTATCTACTCAGTGGACTGTCAAAGGCTATTTATTTGATGCTGGGGACCGATGGTACGTCACAACCAAGTACAAGGAACAGTTACTGCAAATTGGAGAAAATAGCCAAATTAAAATATATTGCTAAAGTTAACGTACCTGTATGGTGAGTCCGTCTCCTGTGTTTTACTGTCAACCCACCAGCCAGAGGAGACAGACTCACCAAACAGGTACGTTTACGTTCGTAATTTACCTACTGGCGGAACTAACCCAGTTACTTTAATACCTTAGTGTAAATTTGATGCACTACATTATTTTGTACGTGTCGTATTACCTGAGAAGGGCTTCACTAATTTTATTAAATGAAAAACAAAATATATATTTTCATAATACTGTTTATTCCGTAGGGTTCAATAATTTCACTTATATTTCTACAAATCGCTATTGAACAACTGGGAATTTTGAAGTAAACACTGATCTCAATATCACGCGCGCTCTAGAAAGCAATTAATAGCCTCTATACCCTTCACTGCTTCTCTCTATTCTAATGCTTTTTGATAAACTATATTTTTATGCTCTGGCGCGTAAATAAATAATGTTGATGGTTTTCCGACACGGGAACAGGCGACATATAATTGGCCATGTGAAAAACACGGATTTTCCAGGTTGATACCACATTCACTTAGCGACTACCCTTGCGGTTTATTTATTTAAATAAATAAATGTATATTTTTCAATCTTTCTGAGAGATTTTCTTAATATTACCTTCCTTGGCTCTACGAAGTAGACAGGAAAGTTATGGAATCGGCAGGAAAAAAAAAAAATTTTTTTTTTTTCTTCAGATCTTTACGTTTCAGAACCTCCTGAGTCCGAAAAACACTATTTGAGGAAATGGTCTGTGTGTGTCACTAATGTGTGACTGATAAAACCCTCGTCGAGGGTTTAGGTACAGTCATCAAAGAAGGAAACAGACCTGTGCCACTAATGTGTGTCTGTGAACGATTTTTAGAGAAAACCACCGTACCAAATCACATCAAACATGATGTCTAGCCTACAGGTCACCATGGGACGCAAAAATGAAGGTATGGGCAAAATCCACCGAAAGTTAACTATAGTTATCATAGTGATCAAAACACCAAATTTTGTTTCTCAAAAACGGCTCTAACGATTTTGATTACATTTTTTATATTGATAGTTCTAAATGAGGCAATTATACCATAAAATTCCCATTTGTGGGAAAATTACTAGAGCAGCACAATAAATTATCAATCTTTTCGACAAAAAGCGGTTTTAGCGCGGTTTTTTACTTTCCGCTACCCGAAGGGAAGGAAAGTATAGTAATCGGCCCAAAAAAAAAATTTGGGTTTTCTTCAGATCTTTACGTTTCAGACCCTACTGAGTCTAAAAAACCTAATTTCGTCGCGTGGTCCGTGTGTATGTGTGTGTGTCTGTAGTTCGATTTGCGGGAGAACGGCTGATCCGATTGAGCTGGTTCTTTTCTTGTTTTGTTCGTTATTTTTTGTAGACACCAAAATAAGGTTATGGACGATTTCGGCCGATGGGAAGGGGGGGGGGACGAAAATGTACCAAAAACTAGGGTTTTTCGCATTTTTCTCGAAAACGGCTCTAACGATTTTGATCAAACTTTCAAATTATCTTCTCCTAATCAATACCTAACTTTTCTTCTCTATACATATCTCCATGAAAATACGGTGAACGGAGATATGGGCCCCTGAAGCAAAAATAGGTTTTTTACGCTTTTTGGCAAAATGACTTCAACGATTATCATCAAACTCTCAGGATATTTTCGAATAGTTAATACCTACATATTGTTCTCAATAAATGTTCCTCTGAAAGTCCATTGAGCAGAGATAAAAATGAAAATGTGTTGAAAATAACGTTTTTTCGAACATTTCCGAAAGTTCCAGGGTAATTTTTTCACCAGATGTGATAAATCCTAATGAAGTGTCTTTTAGTCACCCATACCAACATTTTGTTCTCCATAACTATTTCTGTATATATATGTTGAACGGAGATATAAGCCCCGTTAACTCAGAAAAGGAGATTTGTCGAATATTAATTTATCGGTATTCGTATTTTCTCAAAAACGGCTCCAACGATTTCGATAAAACTTTCGGAGTGCTCTCAGCTAACTAGTCCCTACATTTTGTTCCGATAAATGTTCCTGTAAAAATGCGTTGAACGAAGATATAGCGCCCGCCTATGTAGATGGTGTTCGAACTTAAAGGGGTGGCGGAAAGTAGTGTGTTGCTACGCACCAGATATTTTCTTATAAACTCCGCTGGGATGTTAGTAGAAAGTTAAAGAAAATTGGTATTGTAGTCCAATCCAATACCTAAAGTGTGAGTGTTTAAAAACGCTCATGAGGTACATGGGGCTCACTCCAGAAATTCCTGAATTTCAACTACTGTCGTTTCGCTTACTACCAGTTCTAACAGTTATTACCCAATAGCTCTGCAAAAGTAATTACTATCCAAAAAATCAAATCTAAATCAAAAAATTCCTGTTTACAGCCTCATTAATTCTCTGTGTACCAATTGCTCAATATTGGTCTTGCAATGAGTACGAGCAGCACAATGAAATCTGGAAATGTAAGCGCTGCCGCTACCTGCTGCTGTGTAGTATTGTTTGACAAGTTCAAATGAACTGAGTGGTAAATTAATTGATCAAGTGCACAAAGCCAAATAGAAAGTGAATTGACGTAGAGCTATGGAAAGTTGTGTGTTGCAACGCACCAGATATTTTTTTCCGTAAGAACCTTGTACTGAGTATTAGAAAACTACGAAAAAAAATCGGTCAAGCCGTTTTCATGCTATGTCGTGACAACGGAAAGCGGGTTTCATTTTTACATATATATAGATAATAAAGTGAAGCCTGCAGTCTCGTCTGTAGTCAGCATGGTAGTCCTGTAGTGGCACAACGCCTTGAAAGTAGTCATGTACTGGCAATACTACTCGGGGTTAGGATATTTTGAAGTAGTTCAGCTAACTCAATCAAAAGTTGTGTCTCACGTCCAGTTTCAGTAGTCATATGGTCCTAAATTGAGAATAGGCTTGGGGGCTTACAGTAAATGTTAGCTCATGATAACAGCAAGGGGTACATACGAGGCATGTCCAGAAAGTAAGATTACTGAGGCCCATACGTGCGGGGGGCCAGTGTTTCCAATGTTCGTCACACTGCGTGATGAAGGAGGTTATCCTGAACACAACGAGCACTGAATGACCTATTATCCAAACAGCCTTCGTGGTGACCATTTGCGTGAAACATATCGATAAATAATCCCCCAAGTGTGACTTGCGCTCCGTCATCTGGTTCCTTGTCGCAAAGGGTAAAACGCCAACGTTCAAAGTGTTTATGGCGAAGGTATCATGAACAGAACGAACGTTTTCAAGTGGTTTTGTGAGTTCAGCGAAGGAAGAACGAATGTTCGTTCGCGACAATCAGGTAAGTTGAGTGCCAAATTGACACAACAGCACCAAGTGAATCGAGTCGTCTGCGCTCGTGAGTTCCTTGAGCGATTTGAATTGGAAGGTGAGGATTTCGTTAGCTCCATTGTTACTGAAGATTAGACCCGGGTGGCGCATTGCACTCCAGAGTCATGAAGACAATCATCTCAGTGGCGACACACGTCTTCTCCCACTGCAAATAAAAATATCTGGTGCGTTGCAACACACAACTATACTTAGCTCTACGTCGATTCACTCGTGTACATGGCTTTTTCTACTTACTCAATTCATTTATCACTCAGTTCATTTGAACTTGGTCAAACCACACTTCACAGCAACAGGATGCGGTCGCGCTTACAGTTCCGGAATTTATTGTGCTGCTCGTACTCATTCCCGAACCATTATCGAGCAATTGGTACACAGATAATTAATGAGGCTGTAAACACGGGTTTTTCGAAGAAGGAGAGTAATTACTTTTGCAGAGTTATTGGGTAAAAACTTTTAGAACTAGTAGTAAGTGAAACGGCGGTAGTTGAAATTCAGGAATTTCTGGAGTGGCCCCCATATATCTCATGAGCGTTTCTAAACACTCACCCTTTAGGTATTGGATTGGACTACAATACCCATTTTTTTAAATATTCCAGCGGAGTTTATAAGGAGAAAACCGCGCTAGAAACGCTTTTCGTCGTAAATTTTGATAATTTATTGTGCTGCTCTTGTCATTTTCCCACAAATGAGAATTTTATGGTATAATTGCCTTATTGAGAGCTATCAATATAAAAAATGTAATCAAAATCGTTAGAGCCGTTTTTGAGAAAAAAAAAAATTTTGGAGTTTTGATCGCTATGATAACTATAGTTAACTTTCGGTGGATTTTGTTCATACCCTTATTTTTGCGTTCCATGGTAACCTGTAGGTTAGACATCAAGTTTCAGCTGATTTGGTACGGTGGTTCTCTCTAAAAATCGTTCACAGACACACGCACAGACCATTTTCCCAAATACTGTTTTTCGGACTCAGGAGGGTCTGAAACGTAAAGATCTGAAGAAAACTCTAAAAAAAATTTCAGCCGATTACATAACTTTCCTTTCTACTTTGTGAAGCCAAGGAAAGTAAAAATGCAAGACCTCCATTTCGGGCCAAATAATCATGGCACCCATGTTATGGGACCTAAAAGGACTCATTCTGGTCGATTTCCTGCCCCAGGGTGAGACGGTTAATGCAGTTTGATACTGCGAAACCCTTAAAAAGCTCATGAGAGCAATCCGAAACATGCAGAGTGGAATGTTGACAGGGAGTGTGCTTGTTTCACGACAACGCCCACTCTCACACAACCAACGTCAGCGGTTGGATTCATTCGGTTGGGACCTTGTGGAGCACTCTACGTGACTCGGCTCCTTCCAATTTTCATCTTTTCACCTCCCTGAAGACTCACATGAGTGGAAAACGCTTTTCAACCGACGCGGAAGTGAAGAAAGTGGTCCTCAACTGATAGAAAGAGTTGGAGGGAGAATTCTTTGAAGTGGGTATCAAAAAGCTTGTGCCCAAGCTCAAAACTTGCATAGAACGGGAAGGCGATTATTTAGAAAAATAAGTGAGATATTAATCTACAAAAACCTGTAATTGTTTTTAAACACAATTTAAAAAAAAAAAATCTAGTTCTCTTACTTTCTGGATGTACCTCGCTCCTTTGAAATCACCTGTTGGTCAAAGAGTTACCAGAATCCATTAGAGGGTCAATAAGTAGCACGCAAGGGTTTAAATAAGTGTTTTTATTTTTTTTAAACGAAACATCGTTTAGAAGCATCAATTTTCCGCGTTGGTTATTCATAAGATTCGAAATTCACATCGCTCCGCACAAACGTAAATCTTCATTATATAAATAGAGAGCGTTGTCTTAATAATTAATTTACAATTATTACACTCAAATTAACCAGCTCGTTTGACTTGGCGCGTGTAATATCACATTGTCGGCTACTTCTAATGGAATGTGTGGATTTCTCATGGAAAATACAGTTAGCCCTCGTCAAACGTGGAAGAAGAGGGTGGGAGAGCCTATTTCAGAGGTGAGCGAGTGGTAGAGCTCACCCTCACCCCTCTACAATGATTATGGCAGCATACAGCCCAACTAATAATCGTGACAACCAGCGTATCTCAAGTAGTGTAGACTGAATAGCTTCAGTCGATGATATCAGGGCTAACCAAAAACACTCGAGCTGCGTACTTATTCCCAATGACTACCCAAGTTGTGCCCGTTATAGCAGGCTCCATGTTTGGTCAAAGCGTAGGTTGACGATTGTTTTCATTCGACTCCTACGGAATATGAGTACTCATAGTACTGTGAGCTTTTGTTAAGACTTTTGTGAATGTTTCAGAAGCTCCCGATGACTCACGAATATGCTTGTCACTGCCAACCTTCCTCAACACAAGTATTGTGTGCTATTGAGAGCTTTGATAGACGTCAATTATCGACACGCTGTCGTTTGTATATCATAATCCTATTGAAATCATTCCATAACCAGCCATTCACTTCTTTCAGCTCTCAATTATCTCTAGCTAAACGCTTGAACTGCGCCTGAAAACATGTGACTCCACAACTGACTCTCGAGGTGATTCGACGCACCTGCGCTAAACAACCAAGCCAATATTAATTAGTAAAGACAGCCTAGTCGTACTCAAGAACCTATCGTTTCTAAGATGGGCGACCACTAATTTCCTGAAACTAACCTACAGGATAACGGTTGTAGAGGTAACTACCGCCCAGTTTTAACAAAACAACTCAATTGTCCAACCTGGAGAGACTGCAGTATGTTGCCTAACTTTTCAGACAGTCCTCTTCAGAGGTCACTGCAGAGGTAACGACATTCAGGCGATGTTATTCAGTCGGCCGTTATCCGGCTTTACGTCAGTTCTGGTGCTCTCTTAATAAACACTCAACTGAGGACGTACGTCGTCGTGTGATCGTTACTCCGCTGTTGAAACAAAAACCATTTCTTACTCTGGAATAATGAGAACCGAGATCAAGGGCGTCTAGCTAGCAAAAGAGGTAAGTGATTCCGCAGGGAATTTGTCCTCATGTCGACATTTTGTAAACTACATCTGCCGTTTGGCATCACATATTTAGCTTCTCTTGGTAACAAAAATACTCAAACGTCACTTTCTTTTTTTTTTTTTTTAGCGTAACCTTAAGGCTTTGACACGAGAGAAAGGTTGAGTTCATAGTTCCCTAATGTCGTGTTTCATATTCGAAGACGGCGTCTCGTTCCATTTTCTTCATCTAGCGAGTGGAACGCCTGGTATCGGCCCTCGGCGAGCTGCAACGTGTGCCTCAGGAAGTAGGCACCGCTAGAGGGCTGTGGCGTCCCTTGTCCAATGTCAATGCCACTTGGCTTTTTGAGCAAATATGTCCGCTCTCAGGTTCTGAGCGAAGCAAATCCCTAAAATCTGGAAATGAAAGAGCGAATATAACATTTGGCCAGTGCGATATTTCTTACAAAGTGTGGCTTGACTTCGGAGGGGCGGTAAAACTTATACAATTTGACTGATGAAACCATCATAATCCGCAGAACATTCTTATTTAAACTGTATCAAATCAAAGTTTTAAGGACGCGATTTTTCAACGTGAAATGGGTTTTCACACGAGACCAAGTCAGTTTCTGGACAGAGTTGGGTTCTCAAAGAGACTGTACATAAGTTATGAACTATTTAGCCGCACGCTTCTAAGTGAGGTACAGAGCTGGTAAGCATTGTCTTCTTAAGAAATAAGTGAGCATGTACGATAACAAGTAACGACGTGTACGTTCGGACAAAATCCCATAACTGTGTCGAAGGAATGGTTCTAGACTTCTAAACAAAACGCCAGGGGAGTGATAAGTCGTGATAACTTAAACAGATTGACAGAACCTGAGAAAATGTTTGGAAACTCCTTAATTTCGTGGTACAAACCAAAGTAAAGTTATAAGTGTCCCTCCCTGAGGGCGATTTTTTCAGTGAGCTTTTCTTCTCCCAAGAGTTCTTCATTCCTGTGCGTTTCAGCAACTCAAGGTCTTTGATCTCCCCACTCCCTGGCCTCACAACACCTTTCTCAAACTTAAAAAACTCAGAACCGTTAAATAAAATAAAATGAGGGTACATGCCTGAAAAAACGAAATGAGGATGGCAGATATAACAATGAGCAACAGGTTTCGCTCGACCCACTCTTCGCCAGCTTGTATGCAGCCCTTCTCGTGGATGTCTTTCAGACCGTATTTCTTCGACAAAAATCATTGTCATAAAATTAATTGCGCGCAAAGTTAGTTTTAAATTGAAAGTATGAAACCTCAACCAGAAACCTGCCACCGAAAACATGTAGTTGCTAACCAATGGCCTCCACTCTCGCTTTCCTTTTAAGAAATGGCACCTCAATGGTGAATAGTACGGCACAAACTAGTTGGATTAGAAGCGCCTGCTACTGACCTGCATGTTGCAGAATGGCCTCTTCCCATGGGGGCAGGTAGCTCAGATTATGTTCCCTCATTGCAAAGACTAAAAGAGCTCAGCGTAATTATTATTGGTAATTTAAAGGATTGTCAGCCAGAATCAACTTGTGAAGGGACCAATTCAAAATAGGGTTTTGTCTGGAACTTAGGTATACTGTTAAATGTCCCTGTGACTAATAACAAGCGTTAGTGTCAATCAATGATTCAACGGAACTATTCCTGGAACGCCACCCACATAATTAACGTAAGCATGGTGAGTGCTACATGAACTTACAATGTTCTAACCTAATTTATTCCAACTGTCTTAATACTATCGATAGATTAGTTAGGGGCTAGCCTGACCTTGGCAAAAGAGGACGCTGCGTTGGGTGCCAAATCAAGAGCAACATAAAGAAATGAGGAGGCTGACATACTGATAAGATGTGGATCTAAAAGGGGTACCTGAGCCCTTCGTAGAGACCACCTAGAGGCACGTGAATTAGGAGAAGTGCTGAGCTGCCTATTGGCAAGGTGCGCCAGGCCAAAGGCAGTCGGGGTTATTCATTAAACTAAGGGTCGTTTTCACCGATCCCGTTTAGAGTCAGTCAACACATTCCGCCGCGCCGCGGCACATGTGAGGCCGCGCTGGCCGTGACACATACCTTCCCATTCATCGTGACTGCCGTGTCCTCAGAGACACCCGCTGGCCAGGCACATACGGGGGTTTTCCCAAATTAGTAGAGGAGGACTCAAGCCACTCGAGGGTCCATAGCAGGTCAAAGTGACTTCAGTAATGTCTCAGTTGCTTGAGGAATTTTTCCGTTTGTACGTAGCCCTCTCCAGACCAGTTGGACGGTCGCATTTCTGACACCCTCAATTTTTTACCTTGAAGGACGATTGTTGTCGGTAAGATTCCTTTTATTTTATTGTTACTGTCTCCGTGAAGTTTAAAATTAATTATGGTATTGATATCTTCACTTCTATTCTGAAAATCTCGAAAAAACCTTATTTTATGGGTCTTTGACCTGGGACTCCCCCGCGTCATTGTCTCCGACCGCCTAATTGTCTCCAACTATTTCAATAACCGTATTCAAATTAATTAATTAATTTGAATGATATAAAAGATCAATTTTGCTAACTAAATAATATGAAACTTGTTTTTGAAATAAATATAAAATGTTCTTAGTCGTAGTACTTCCTAGATGTTTCATTTTTTCCCTTTATTACAAAAATAATCACAATGATGGGTAACAGAGTTTCTGTTTGATTTTTTTACGATATCCCAGAGCAACATTTTGAATAAAAAAATATCTGGCGCGTAGCAACACACAACTTTCCGCCACCCCCGTAATTTCGAACACCAGCTACATAGGCGGACGCTTTATCTTCGTTTACCGCATTTTTACAGGAACATTTACGGAGAACAAAGTGTAGGGACTAGTTAGCTGAGAGTACTCCGAAAGTTTGATCAAAATCGTTAGAGCCGTTTTTGAGAAAATTGGAATACCGATAAATTAATATTCGACAAATCTCCTTTTCTGAGTTAACTTGGCTTATGTCTCCGTTCCACATATACATACAGAAATAATTATAGAGAACGAAATGTGGCTATGGGTGACTTAAAGACACTCCATTAAGATTTATCACATCTGGTGAAAAATTTACCCTGGAATTTACGGAAATGTTAGAAAAAACGTTATTTTCGACACATTTTGATTTTTATCTCTGTTCAGTGGACCGTCACAGGAACATTTATTGAATAGCATATGTAGGTATTAAGTATTTGAAAACATCCTGTGAGTTTGGTGAAAATCGCTGAAGCCGTTTTGCCAAAAACCTATTTTTGCTTCAGGGGCCCATATATCCGTTCACCGTATTTTCATGGAGATATGTATAGAGAAGAAAAGTTAGGTATTGATTAGGAGAAGATAATTTGAAAGTTTGATCAAAATCGTTAGAGCCGTTTTCGAGAAAAATGCGAAAAACCCTAGTTTTTTGTACATTTTCGTCCCCCACCTCCCCTTCCCATCGGCCGAAATCGTCCATAACCTTATTTTGGTGTCTACAAAAAATAACGAACAAAACAAAAAAAGAACCAGCTCAATCGGATCAGCCGTTCTCCCGCAAATCGAACTACACACACACACACACACACACGGACCACGCGCCGAAATTAGGTTTTTTAGACTCAGTAGGGTCTGAAACGTAAAGATCTGAAGAAAACCCAAATTTTTTTTTGGGCCGATTACTATACATAATAGGCATTTGTGTGTAGCGTGGGAGGGTTGTTGCGGGTTAGCATAACTGGGCCATTTACCCAGACTGACGTGACCTATTGGTCATATTACAAAAAACTACTAGAATTTATGGTTTTCCATCTAATATGTTTCAAAATACTTCCCCAATGAAGATTGAGGTAATTAATGATTACTTTCAAGTAATTATATACGCCGTCTGGGGTGATAGACCCAAGAATCTGGCCAGCGTTGAATGTGTTGAGGGCCGTTTTCACCAAAACAGCGCAACTGATCAGGGCTAGATAAGTTAATCAAGGCTAGCCTGTTTCGTGCCCACCACGCTAGCCAAGATCACTGTGGAATGCATTTAGGATACCCATGAGGTTACAGTAAAGTAAGGAAATTTGGCATCTGTGTGAACTCCCGTCCCATAAACAAGTGTCATGTAAACGTAAACGGCCGCATAACCGTGTATCCCGTAGATGCCCAATGCTCCACAATCCAGATTTGACCTAATTGTTGTCAGACACCATAGAGGCCGCATTAACCTCTGCCGAAGCTGAAACTGGCCAAGAGCATAAAGTGAAAATACGCGTACTCCAACTGCAGGAAAACCCCAAATTAGTCCAGGATAATGCTCGGTGCGTATAGGAAAAATCGGAAGCGATAATAGAAAATGAGAACTGAGCAAGAAATAAACAGAAATTATGAGGTTACTGTAGTATTGCGCCAGTTCAGAGGCAAGGTTGGCTCCACTGTTTTGTTATCAAACGTTTTTGTTGTATCTTAAAGTGCGTCGCATCATGTGGTTCACCCGTAATAAAAACGTTTTCAAGTCTTTGTATTAAAACTGTCTCCCGTCATATCATTTGGCGACGAGGTAAATGTCAACTTCTACGTGAAGTAACAAGTGGTGTGTTTGGTGAATATCGGGGTGTTATCGGCTGTTCCGAGTTCTTTCCGCCGTCTATCAAACTCGAAAGACGCACAGCCGTTGTTCTTATCGGGTTTTAATGAGTCGTAGTTCATCAAATTGTGTAGCAATTCTCAGATTCTCCTCTAAATTTTCAATTGGCTTTTCATTATCTACCCTACCAAAAGCCCTAGGGTAACGAGCAGCTAAGTCACTCAAGGGACCTGCATCTTGAAATTCTGGGGAAACTATATTCACTGCAAGGTATTTTGAACACCCTGAACGCCAAGTCGGCGACAGCTTACTCAATCCGTCCCGCCCTAAAATAGCAGGATGAGAAAGGCCCTTTACAATAACAAAATCGAGATCAATTTTAGAGGAATCATTTCATGCAAACAACAACTTGTTTTCGACGATCGTAATACTTTTGTTCGCAACAGAATTTAAATTCATACTTCTAGAAGTCTTCGGACCACGCTCATAGCAATCTGAGGCGCCAGGTGAGATGACGATAACCCAACATATTAGATTATCATTGTAGTGGAATAGGAACTGAAATAACTGCGTACTAGAAAACAGTATCTTTGTTTATTATTATTCTAAAATATACGTAAACTATTTACAATAATAGAAGTGAATACTCGACGGAGCATGGTAATGGCGGACAACTATCAGGATATGATAAAGAAAGATAAGAGCTAACCTCCAAACTGTTTGGGGTTAACGTTTGATTAGGGCTAGAGCTTAACCCAATCTGGTGAAACCCGTTTTTGCGGCAGGAGGCGGTTAAGTACTGTCAGGGCCGTCTTTACCAACTGCATTGATCACATTTAGAGTCGATTAACAGCACCTAACCCACTCCCGCCACAAAAACGGGCAGGATCAAGTGTTAACAGCTAACGATTGGGCAGTTAGGTCCAGTTAACCCTTATTTCTTTATCATATCCCGATATTTGTTCGCTGTACCATGCTCCGTCGAGTATTCTCTTCGATTATTGTGAATAATTTACCTTTTGGAATAATAATAAATGAAAAGATGCTGTTTATAAGTGAGCAGTTATTGCAGTTGCATTTCCACTACGATGATGATCTAATATGTCAGGTTATCGTCATCTCACCCGGCGCTCCTCACCAGTTTCAGCTTAATCAGATGTTAATGCGACCACTTCGGCTTCTGATAATTATTAGCAGCTAGTTGGTCAAATCTGGATTGTTGAGGGTTAGGTATGTACAGTTACGGGGCTATTTACGGTTACATAGCACTTGTGTACAGGACGGGCTGTTTAACCTTACTTTACTGTAACTTCATTAGTCCACTGCCTTCTCAACATGGCTTAATCAGGGCTATCCTAACTGCATCCCATAGTGATCTCAGCTAGCTTGGTGGGATCGAAACAGCTTAGCCTTGATTTACTTATCTAGTAAATCAACCGCACCGTGATCAGTGCTGTTTTGGTGAAAACGCCCCTAACTAGGTAGCAAACTCATGGGTCAGAAGAGAGTAAGTATAAGGATGGTATGTGGCCTGTTCACAGGACACTCCCCACTAAGGTACCCCACCAGGCCAGAGGTATAGAGTTACAGATTCTGTGAGGTTGATCTGGAGTCAGCAGAGCATGAACTGTGAGGACCTCAAGGCTATCTTGCACAGGGGGGAGGGGGCGATTCAGGGAATTCCAGCTTCATGGGAACTAAAGGGACATTAGGCAGCTCATGCGCGCCACACAATAGGCCCATTTGAGGTCGCACTGATGGGTTTCTCTATTGCCACCAGTGTATGGGGGGGACTGTGTTTTTCATGGTTGATAGAGATTATTAACAGGTACTCAATTCCGCTGGCCTTTAATAGATTTAGATTATCTGTAGACATCTAAAACCATTTCTACCACTTATACCTGTACTAAATAAGAAAACCCAGTAAACGCGTTGTGCGCCAAAAGAGCCATCTGCCTAACTCTTCATACTCATCATACCTTTGGTAATTGATAATTCGCGCCAATTTCTATTTTTTTAAAGTCAGTTGCACGACCAAAACAGTGTTGTTTACCTGAGTGATGCAGAGCGCAACAGCAACGCTGGCAACGGGTATGAGATTGGCCTCGATCCATTCTTCGCCTGCTCTCATACAGCCTCGCTCAAATATGTTACGCTCCTCACTTTGTGTCGGAGACAAGTTCGCCCAAGTGTCAGCTAACTTCTGAGTTTCGAAGCACCAAATTAACAAAGCCCGCCACCGACATAAACAAAGGCATAAAGGAAAGCGGGTTGTTTGTTAGTAAAAGTGAGAGTCACATGCACGTTATAATCACAGCTGTTGGTTAAATAGCAAGCGACAAATTGATGCAACAATGATATTTTGATTATATAATAATAACAACTAAACAATTTATTAACAGTTGAGTGCTTTCTGGGCGCATCGAAAGAAACAGATCATTTGTCGAATAAAGTTCATGAGCAATGAGATTATTTGATTAACTTTAGATATTGAACCGAGTATTCCGTTCAATGGCTACATCCAGTTTCAGGCGAAACTAATCAATAATTAAATTAATCGGCACATTTTCAGTAGTAAGTTACCTAAATCGACGATTACCACTGACAACTTTCATTTTCTGCCGTGGGTTTCCGCATTGGTTTTCACGAGCAAATGAGCCTATTTACTGAATGAACTGTGCTTCATTTCTGCTGATACAAAAATGAGTCAGAGGCTAATTAGCGCATTTCCTTTGAAATTAGAAAAGGAAATAGGCGAGGAGTTTGAGCTGAATGAAATTGACAAAGTTTTCCAAACTGTGGCATTTGTGCACTTGGTCAAGCAAATCGTACATATGATCAAACAAGAGATAAGGCGCTGAAGTACAATAACTTATTATACACTATCCAAATAAAATTCAACGCACCCGTTCGACGCTAGCCGAATCAGTCTGGGTTTTTGATCTCAAAATGCCCACACCTGCTCTAACGGCAAAGTTATTGTTTCCCCTAACCTCCCTTGTTACCTGCAGAAATTCCACTCCGCAGTTATTTCCAACAGCAACGAATTTCCCTGAAGTGGTTTTCCCATCTTTATTTTCCCACTCCTCAATTTCAGATTCCTCTCCACAACAGACAGCTCCTCCCAAACTCTTTCAGCTACAAATTCTCGTGAAAGTCACTCGTCTCCCTGTGCTCACACAGACACATTCTTCTATCTACTCTCGGTCCATACAGCTCACTCTCTTGTGCCGATACAGTTTGCCGCACCAGTTCACGCATATTCCGAGTCGTCCCCTTGTGTCACTCTTTTGTACACAAACAACAATTCATTGCAAGTCCTCCTCACGCTCACCGAGTTTCTTTTATTTCAATTTTCAACTCCTCCTCTCATGCACCCAACAACACCCTTTTCGTGTCTTTGCACTGATAGAACAACCCCACACTTGCGTTTGCTACTTCAGATAAGCAATACTAGCAAAATTCTAACAGCATTGACCTCATTCTCCACGACCTTAACATAATCATTGGCACTGTTTACCTACCTCCCTATGCTTCTTTCCCTGCCTATCATCATTTCATTGACCTTGAGCCAGTATTTGCCTATCATGTTATCCTGACTGGTGATTACATCTTCAACTTTCGATCGACATTCAAAGCATACACTGACGTTGAGTCGTTCATGGTCCACAGTCTCCATCAGCATAATCACCTGCCCAATGGTCTGTTTTCTTATCAAAATGACTGTTTCTTAACACTCATAAGGGTGTTATATTAGTCAAAAGTCATGGAGGTACGGCAGGTTGACATTAAGCCAGTCTCCCAAAGGCTAAAGCTGTTGTCCAGTGTTACCACATGGAGGTATGACCCTGGGGAACCTGTACCATCTGGGAGGAGTCCTTAATGTGGTTTCCCACCTGATCTCACTATTTACTTGTGTAGTAAGTTTCAAACAGGTTGTTCTGCCATGACCTTGTTCACAAACTTGGCGAAACAGTTAACTAGTTCCTTAGTAGTTGGAAGGTTTGGCTGCTCTTCTGACAACCATCGTTCACTGTTGTAACATAGGAACTGAAGCAGAATGGCATGTGGTTTCTTGTTTCCTCTGCACTGGAGGTACAAGATGTGAAGGACGAAGAGTCTTTGAGAGAAAAGAAGTGAAGCCGCAATTTACTGGCTAGTTCAGTAATCTGCCTCAACCCACTTTCTCCTAAGATGTTCACGGATGTTGGGGAAACAACTCATGCTTGACGTGTCCCTGTGATGAGGATTCCCATCTCACTTGCCATTTATCAAGTTTTCATTCAGTTCAGCCCAGTGCGGGGGAGTTCTCTTTTCACTCTCCACTTGTCCACCATGTACTCAATGGCAGTGCTTCAGTGGTTGCTGTCTTGTAAACCTTAGTGATATCCAAGTAGGCGCAGCTCTCTGGGATTGGGCCCATACTCTCCTTTCGTTGACAGTTAGTTTGCTACTCCCGACAATTAGGCAGTAGCCAATGACGCTTAGGTAAATTGCTTTGCTAATTGCCCGTAATGAATACAAACCTTGCGAGTGTAGTCCCTTTGAGGGACTGGAGGGGTTGGCTGAAAGTACTTGACCTGCTTCCTGCTAGATCGATCCTGTGGCCTCCAAAACGTGTTGACAGCTGACTATTTAATTTTAGTTTTAAGAGGATGAGCTGGGTTTTTTCCTCAGGCACATGTTGCTTGACATGCTCGCACCATCCTCAACTACCCTGACGTCCTCGCCTCATTCTTACCTGCCCGACACTCATTCAAATATACTCAATCATTGAACTGTCGTGTCTTGGAACTTGACTGGTCTCCCTGCGAAGGTTCCAGACCTTCGAACTCATCATTTACAACTTCTACATGATGCTCTAGTGCTTTTTGTGCCAAGAACTGTTGCTCTTTCCAGCACATACTATAAGTAATTCTCATCTTAGTTGGTTCAGACCGTTCAACAGAAAAACTTCGCTCTCCACTAATAAGTTCACCTCGTTTCATGAGGACTACGTACCATTCTCTCATCTGTGAGCTTGGTGCCTTCGAGGGCCAAAGTATTCCAACTACCTACTAATCTGTTCATGACTCCCTCATAGCAAACCCCAAGTATTTCTGGAAATATGTGAGCTATCGTGAAATTGCTCCATCTCTATCCCAGGCTATGCACTTGGGGCCATCATCTGCCAACACAATGCCGCAAGTGTATTCGAGCCCTCTGATTGATGCTATCTTGCTGGGATACCTCTTACTGTAGTTTAAATGGATTTGTAAGGCCTGGATGGCATTTCCTGTCTGGTGCCTATAGCCTTTCTCCCCCTCGTCATTCTAATTAATGGCATTAAAGCCATTTATGCACAATTTAAAGGATTACAGCGCCCTTAAACATAAGTAGAGGGAATTGAGGAAAACTGGGAACCCCCCCCCTCTCCTCTACTGTCGTTGTCGTCGTCATCATTTATATTGAGGTAGGTCACACCGTCCGTTATACGGTTGACGCGTGCGCAGTTACACCAACCCCAATATTCGCACTTTCTACACACGAGTCCATCAACCTGAACTTCCGGCGCTCTTATGCACATTTGTTTACAGCAATAATGTATTACATCATCTTCATCCTCGGTCTTCGCGTTGAAATCTTGAATGGGTAGATTGTATGACATAGCGGGACAACGGTGAATTCGCTCCACCGACTAACTGTCTGGCCTCTCGGTCAGCAATAAACTATTTCACTCATTCCAAGGTATGACCTCTTAAACCTTCGCTAACGCGAATGAGAAGTCGATCCGCTTTATGAAAAAGAGATGAATGAAGGTCATTAAACGCTCGACCGGGTCTTATTAGCGGTAGATCCAAGACGCGCGCTCAGGCATCCGCTTCCCCGCCATCCCATCGCTACGACTTTAGTTACAATTCCATCCGCCAGTGGGCGGCTTCTCGACCCAACTCCCACTCCTCTCATATCCCATCATGCAAAAGCGGAACGAAACATACTGACCTACTCCGACTTTCCACGCCTCTCCCGCCTATCTGTTTGTATACAAATACATCCCCCATCGGGTGCTGTGGGAGGGGGGGGGGTCCCAGTTTTCCTCAATTCCCTCTACTAACATATCTAGGTCTATCTAGTGGGTGGGCTATCTCCACTCTGGTTCTAGTGGGATTGATTTGTATCACCAATTTTAATCTAATAAGCAACTCACGTTGTCTAACAGGTCAAGAAATATTAATTAAATAAATAAGTAACACTTACATATGGTTCATTGTGTGCTTTCCTTACGTCGTAACCGCACTGTTTATTCTTAATTATTTCCTGAAATGTAATTAGAAATCCGCTGGAAAATTCATGACACAGAAATGTGAAGCTAGTATTGAGGAATCGGAAATAACTGTACTAGGAACAGTTAGATAAAGTGAAAGGGCAGGAAAAGTTTGGCAGGTGGACCAAAACAAATTCGGTAAATACAGGTTCTTGAGATATACTGTCAAAGATTTCTTCAGTAAGCTCAATTGTACAGGGATGAGCAGGACGTTTATACCACAGTCGTTTGAGAGTGGGACTCCTGGGCGACGCAAGAATGACATCTCACTTTCTTTGAAGACTGGGGTGTCAATCGAATGACATGGAGAGTGAGACGTCAGTCGAGGCGAATGTTGTAGAGACGAGAACGCGTTCAGCTCCATAAGTGCCATCTCGGTCGGCTTGCCCTTTAGATCAGCACGTTCATTTGGCAGTTGAGAAGTCTTTACCCGCCTTTGGGTGAAAACACAAGCCCCGTCCTCCCCCACGGGTAAGGCACGTTAGCTAGAAGGGCTCTGAACGTCCTATCGAAACAAAATACGTTAATTGTGCTGACTGACTCCTATTAAAGGCACCGGGCGATCGTGGTCTAGTGGTTAAGACAATGGTTCATAACTCTCGAGGGAAGTTAAGAATTATGGATCGGAGGCGCGAATGCTTTTAATTTTTGCCTGAGTCAGTAGCTCTTCAAAAGCGTCTCCAAACCCCTACCACAGTACAATTGGCGCCCAACTAGTGGTCGAACTTCTTCATTCCAAGAAAAAGAAGAGGACCAGAGAGTGAAAAATAAAAAAATTAAGAGAGAAATAATGAGACGAATTCTCGGGTCCAGGATTCGCTGAGGCTGTGAAAGTTCCAGCGCTAAGGAAAATATCTGGTGCGTTGCAACACACAACTTTCCTTAGCTCTACAACAATTCACTTTGTACATGGCTAATCCGATTTAATCAATTCATTTATCACTCAGTTAATTTGAACTTGGTCAAACAACGCTTTACGGCAGCAGGAAGCGCAAGCGCATACAGTTCCAGGTTTTATTGTGCTGCTCGTACTCATTGCAGGACCAATATTGAGCGATCGGGACACAGATAATTAATGAACCTGTAAACATAAATTTTTTCAAGAAGGATAGTAATTACTTTTGCAGAGTTATTGGATAAAAACGTTTAGAACTGGTAGTAAGTGCAACGGCAGTAGTTGAAACTCAGGAATTTCTGGAGTGACCCCCATGTATCTCATGAGCGTTTTTAAACACTTGCCCTTTAGGTATTGGATTGGATTAAATACCAATTATTTTTTTTACATTCTACAAGAATTCCAGTGGAGTTTATAAGGAAAAAACTGCGCTAAAAACGCTTTTGGTCGAAAATTTTGACAATTTATTGTGCTGCTCTCGTCATTTTCCTCCGAATGGGAATTTTATGGTATAATTGCCTTATTGATAGCTATCAATATAAAACATTTAATCAAAATCGTTAGAGCCGTTTTTGAGAAAAAAAATTTGGTGTTTTGATCACTATGATAACTATAGTTAACTTTCGGTGGATTTAGTTCAAACCCTTATTTTGGCGTCCCATGGTGACCCGCGGGCGAGATATTAAGTTTGAGCTGATTTGGTAAGGTGGTTTTCTCTAAAAATCGTTCACAGACACACAGACCATTTTCCCAAATTGTGTTTTCGGACTCAAGGGGGTCTGAAACGTAAAGATCTGAAGAGAACTCAAAATTCTTTTTTCTGCCGATTACATAACTTTCCTTTCTACTTCGTAGAGCAAGGAAAGTAAAAATGGGCGACTACAATATGAAAGAAAATACTTGCCTTGTAGCCCCTTCGTTTCTCGAATCAAAGATCGGATTTTCCGGGGATTCGCTCAACTCTCATAAATTCGTTCATTAAAAGAGTCCGCTCCAGGAGCAGCGGCTAACGGCGAGGGGGGACTCCTATTAAAGGCACCGAGCAACCGTGGTCTAGTGGTTCAGACAGTCGTGGTTGCGCGATTGCTGTTAATTTTTGTCTGAGACAGCAGCTCTTCAAACACCTCCAATCTACCTCAGTACATAATTGCCGAATAGTAAAAACGCGAAAGGACAGAAATAATTGCAAGACAAAGGTTTGAGTCGAGGAATCGATTCCTCAAATATCGACAGACCACGTGCATGTGTTCAAAAAGTGTAGAGTACGTTATTAAACGCCCCGAATAACTTCATTTTTTGCAAACACCGTTCCAATAGCTTCGTTTTCTTTGAAAATTCGCTTCGCTTAAAAAAAAACATTTTCTTCAAAGGAACTTGACTCATTGAGTATTTTTCTGATCTACTTAATAAGAATCGTTCGTTCCCTCAAAAATGTGCCGTTTAGCAACCCAAATACAAGTTGATAGTTCACTCGAATTGTTCGCCCGAGGAAGTATCTGTGCCGAACCTGAATTCATTGTTGAAATCCGAATATTTCAATACGAGGTCGTTCATTAAGTAGGTTCCGTCGATTTGTCCGCCTTTTTAGAACGGCCGAGTCTCCCGCTTTGTCATTTTGCGAAGGTCTTTGATACACCGCTCATTGTAGTCCTAGACAACCTGTAATTCTTTTGGGCGTATGTCTTGGGAATGAGAATTCTGTTTTACCCAATGAACCTTCTAATTTGGCGAGTCAAGTCAAGAATTTCTTCCTAGAACTTCGAAGTGAACGTTAAAACAAAATTGAATAAACGCCGCAATCTGATGAATTTATGAAAAACTCGAGGATGTCTTTTATTTCATAACGTTCCGCTGCGAATCCTTTATAGTGGCGGTTTTTGAAATTCCTTATTAAGCTCGTCAATTGAAGGAGTAAGCTAAAGGTGGTTGAAGAAAAATAGTTCCCCTGATTTCCTAGTGTTCGGTAATCAGCCGTTTAAATTGTTTGTCGTGTTTATTAAACCACAGGCGGAGTTTATAATATGAAAAAAGAACAAAATAAACCTATTACCTCAGACATAAAATATATTTGACAGAAAAAATGCAAAGAGGGATAATTGAAAAATATCTGGTGCGTTGCAACACACAACTTTCCTTAGCTCTACGTCAATTCACTTTTTACAGGACTTTTTGTACTTAATCAATTCATTTGAACTTGGTCTAACAACACTTCACGGCAGCAGATAGCGGTAGCGCTTACAGTTCCGGAATTTATTGTGCTGCTCGTACTCATTGCAGGACCATTATCGAGCAATTGGTACACAGATAATTAATGAGACTGTAAAAACGAATTTTTTGAAGATGGATAGTAATCACTTTGGCAGAGTTATTGGGTAAAAACTTTTAGAACTGGTAGTAAGCGAAACGGCGGTTTTTGAAATTCAGGAATTCCTGGAGTGAGCCCCACGTATCTCATGAGCGGTTTTAAACACTCGCCCTATAGATATTGGATTGGACTACAATACCAATTTTTTAAAACATTCTACTAACATTACAGCGGAGTTTATAAGGAAAAAAACTGCGCTAAAAACGCTGTTCGTCGAAAATTTTGGTAATTTATTGTGCTGCTCTAGTCATTTTCCCACAAATGGGAATTTTATGGTGTGATTGCCTTATTGAGAGCTATCAATATAAAAAGTTTAATCAAAATCGTTAAAGCTGTTTTCGAGAAAAAAAAAATTTCGTGTTTTGATCACTATGATGACTATAGTTAAATTTCAGTGGATTTTGTTCATACCTTCATTTTGGCGTCCCATGGTAACCTGTAGGCTAGACATTAAGTTTCAGCTGATTTGGTAAGGTGGTTCTCTCTAAAAATCGTTCACAGACACACAGACCCACAGACCATTTTCCCAAATAGTGTTTTTCGGGCTCAGGGGGGCCTGAAACGTAAAGATCTGAAGAAAACTCAAAAAAAAATAAATTCAGCCGATTACATAACATTCCTTTCTACTTTGTAGAGCCAAGAAAAGTAAAAATAAACAGCAAAATAGCGCCAAAATTAATAATAAACAAATCAATTTCATAGTTTGAACGAATGTGACAGTCCTTGCTATTGGAAAGTATCAGGTGCGCTGCATCACACAATTTTCCTTAGCACTAACTCAATTTATCTTTCATTTGAAACTTCACTTCACGGTGGCAGGAAGCGGTAGAGTTTACAGTTCCAGATTTATTGTGCTGCTCGTACCCGTGCTCTAACAATTGTTGAACGATTGGTACACAGAACATTGATGAGGCTGTAGACGCGGATTTTTTTAGAAAGATAATAATCACTCAGAGTTATCTGGGAACAACCTTTGGAAGTGGTAGTGAGTGAAAGACCAGTGGTTGGAATTAAGAAATTTCTGGAGTAGTTATTATATATCCTATGCGCGTTATTAAACGCTTATCTTAATCGGAGTACCACATAATTTTTCCGAAGATTCTACTACTTTCTGAGAGGAGTTAATATGGAAAAAACTACGCTAAATCTGTTTTCGTCGAAATGTAATTTATTGTACCGCTCTCGCCACCTACTCACAGTTGGGAATTAGATGGTATTTTCGTCTCACCAGTTGGGCCAGGGGACAAACAATTTAGAGCCATTTTTGAGATAAAAAAAAACTTGGTGTTTTGATCTCTATAATAACTACAGTTAGTTTTAGGTGAATTTTTCTCAACCCCTATTTGACGTCCTATGGTGTCCTTCGGGCTAGATATCTAGTTTGAGCTGATTTGGTTCAGCCGTTTTCGATTAATCGCGTTCACAGGCTCAGTGGGTTTGGAAACGTAAAGGTCTGAAGAGAACTTTTAAAAAATCTCATTTCTACTTCGTAGAGCCAAAGTAAAAAAAATGTTCCCGACCCTCTCGATGGAATAATGTTCGTACTGGACGGGCGTTGATGCTGAATACTTTGGAAAGACCGAAAAGAGAAAATTCGTCGTCAACTTTGGAAATAATCCTCAAACTCTTTTGTTAGCAGGAGAGTCTAATTGAATTGCATACAGATAAGGAAACAACTCACGCCCGCGGGATTTCTCGTAAGGGCCGAGGGCAATAAACTAATTCTGCCGCTGATCCGAAGCAAGTGGAATACAGGTCTACTCGTAATTATAGTATCAAGTGGATCAACCACCACAAACCGAGAACTGGGCACCTCGGGAGAGCGACTTAGTTCGGCGTTGCAGAGTTTTGAGGTGCCCTGTTCGAATAAACCTAAACATTTAGTTTATTGTACGTGCTACTCATCCCTGCACTGCCGCAAGTTGTCAATAAATTTAACATTCGTCCTGCCACCCGTCTCAATACGCTCAATCAACTTAAATGTTCGGATACTCACGTTTGGCTTACGTTTACAACATGAGAATGGGACGCCGCAGGCCTCCCTGCTCCCAACTGTTTGCGATGAACAATTGAAGTAATTGTTCTTGTCCCAGTCCTTCGGGCCTTCGATGCCGCAGCATTGCAGCTGTAAAGTAGAAAATCTCTTAGGATTATTTATTTACGAAACAGCCGTTTTAAATAAAACAGATAAACGTCGTTGAATTCCCACACCACAAAAACCTGGGCCGCCTGTTGCCTTCTCATAAAACAATCTACTGTGACTCCTATCCAAAACTTGGTAGGTCGCTCGTAGATCACTGAAGAGAGAAAATATTCTGCGATCGTTATTCAACTACTGCGGGTAAAGAATGCCACTGGCATGGGAGTAGGAATGAGAAGGGAAAACTGTGTTAAAATTCATTTTCGACGCAAGCTTTGATAGCTTATTGCGCTGCTCTGTTCATTTCCCTACCAATGAAAATGCTATAGTGCCATTCTGTTACCTACAGCTCGTTACCCAAGATATATAATCAAAAAGAGCCGTTGTTAAATTGAAAACATTGAATTTTGACCACTACGCAAACTTTCCGACGGACTTTGCTCATACTTTTACTTTGGCGTCCCACGTTTGTCAGTAAGAATAGTAGCAAGTGAAATGGTGATTGGTTGTACTTCCAGAATTTCTGGAGTTCCTTCTATTCATCTCATGAGACATCCTGCACGTAGTTTATAGGACCATTACGCTGATTTTTCTGAGAACGTTAATATTATTTGAGCTGAATCTAAAAAGAAAAACTGCGTTAAAATCGATTTTCTTCGGAATTGTTGATAATTTATTGTGCCACTCTCGTCATATTCCGATTAATGAGAATTTTACGGTACCGTCATGCTCTAAATGGATAGGTACATGTTCTTGAGCTTACAGACAAACGAAGAATGAATAATTAGTGGAAATGGAGAGCAGCAACAACAGCAAAAGGGGATAACCTCGTCGAGGGTTATATTTGTGAATATCTTCTGCGTGGCGTAAGGGATTTGTAACTGAATATGGTGTTTCGATCACTACGAAATTCAAAATAAAGTTAGTCTCGGCAGATTTTCCTCAAGCGCCTTATTTAGGCGTCCCATGTTGATCAGCAGACGTAAGATCAAATTTGAAACGCAAATTGGAACGTTCGCAGAAACACACCATTTTCCCGAATGGTGTTGTTCGAACTCAGAATCCTTTGAAGACGTGAAGAATATAGAAAAAAAATGTAAACCTAATATGTAACAGTTCTTCATACGTCGTAGTGCTATAAAGTCAAACTCGAGTTCAAGACTCGCCTAAACTGTTCAAATAGCCATTAGGGATTGCTCCACAAACTTTATTGTTCTAGCGACTGTACGTAAAATTCATGACCAAACGTGAAATGCCAGTTTAGGAGTGTGAAGTTCCTCCGAATAGGGTGGCGTGGCCAGAGAGGGGATAAATGACACAATAGGGCTCGACGCCGTGTCGGTATTTCCGGTTGTACATTTTATATACCTTTCTGTGATATTATTGGTCTGGGAGGTTAACGCTAAGTAGGTTCTCTGCTGAATGATAAGACTCACCCAATCTTCTTGGATCCAGTCTATAAGGTTTTGTTGGTCGGGATCTTCTCTGTAGTGAATAATGAACGCTTGGAAGCCACCAGTCGCTTGTACTTTAATCTGAAAAGGGAACAGCAGCGTTAGGAAAAAAAAGTCAATATTCAAATCGACCAACTCATACTGCTTATTGAGAAGGAATTAAAACACCTAAATCCGGTAAATTCCCAAAACAATGGCCGCGGGTACATTTGCGAGGAACTTCGGTTCGCGATTCGGAACGTTTACTAGCGTCACTGATACTGGTGAGCCTTGCAGTAGCAGTAAGAGCTGAGCAAAGTTTTGTCGTAAAAGTGAATGTAAACAACGCGCGCGAAAGTGAGTCAATGTGGACAAACAGTGCGCGCCTAATGCAACAAACATTGACGACCACAAAAATGATAGATATCACTCGCGTAATGCAGCAGAACAGATTGCCGATCACAAAAATAACTTAAAATATCACTCACCTCTCAGGTTACGTATCTGAATTTTGAGGGGAGATAGGCTGCTATGAAAGCTTCATTCATTCCTCCATGGGCTAAATCCCAGAATAGTGTACGCGGGTACATTTCTTCGGTTCGCGATTCGGAACGTTTAGTAGCGTCACTGTTACTGGTAGTACTCTTCAAAATATGACTTAGATCGTTCGACTAACCCTTGAACTATGGAGTCATTCTGCGAATCCCACCCTTCAGCAATTTCCGTTGTAACCGAAATATCGTCCTTCAGTTGCCGCCACCGTATGCGTTCTTCCTCCTTCGTCGTTCGTTACGTATCCAATTTTTTTCGCGCCCGTCCGGCTTCTCCTGCTTTAAAGCATTCCCCACTGCCCTCTACACGTTTCCTTTTGTCATCTTTTTCGACCAGCCATGGATAGGCGAATTAATACGAAATTGATTCATCAATTAAGAGAAAAAGGCCCGATGTGTGTTGTGGATTGGTGTATGAGTTACGGTTTTGTCTCTGACGAGTATGAGCGTCCTGAATGTGGTGGATGGATGAAATTATGTCGAACGATTTAAGTCATATTTTGAAGAATACTAGCGCTAGAAAGTTGCGACAACCTCACGAAGGCTTTCTTCGAGGCGATAAAACGAGCCTATCCTCCGCAAAGTTCGGATACGTAAATTGAGAGGTGAGTGAGATTTTTATTTATTTTTGTGGCTGTCAATGCTTGTTCTGTTGCACTACGCGAGTGATATTTATTATTGTT
This sequence comes from Pachypeltis micranthus, assembly GCA_020466155.1. Classification (NCBI taxonomy): domain Eukaryota; kingdom Metazoa; phylum Arthropoda; class Insecta; order Hemiptera; family Miridae; genus Pachypeltis; species Pachypeltis micranthus. Next base: position 63,530,714 of record CM035770.1, on the reverse strand, counting down.
GTGGTCATTAATGTCTGTTGCATTAGTCGCGCACTGTTTGTCCACGTTGGCTCAGTTTTACGCGCTTTCCTTTGTTTACTTTCGCGCGCTTTGTTTACATTCACTTTTACGACAAAACTTCGCTCAGCTCTTACCGCTACCCGTTACGCTCACCAGTATCAGTGACACTACTAAACGTTCCGAATCGCGAACCGAACAAATGTACCCGCGTACACTATTCTGGGATTATAACAACCAAATGAACGCGAAGAGGGCAGTTTCCACTAAATCAGAAGCCGGACGTATTCGTATTTTGAAGAATTCTAGTGCTAGTCCGTTGCCAGTCATGAAAGTTGTAACTAGCACCAGTATCAGTGACGCTCTTCAATGTTCCGAATCGCGAACCGAAGAACTGGGCGAATGTACTCGCGCGGCCATTGTTTTGGGAATTAGCCCTAAATCCTTCTCTGCGAATAATTACCAAGTACCCGAAAAGTTATCCTTTGAGCAAACTGACATAGCGTGTTGTAACGTGTATCTATATAGGTCAGGTTATATGTCAGGCGTGCCAGGTATCTGTGGCTCCTGCGCTGCCGCTGTTATTTCACACCCGTCTGTAACTTTTCAACAAGTTAATTACTCATTTTGAGTCTCCACAGGCGCTAGACTCGGACACAGGGAAACAGGTGGTACCTCTGTCAATAGGGTCTTCCATCCAGTTGCTTAGAAGTTGTGTGTCAGTTGAGTCAGGATTACGAAGCGGTTACTTGAAGGAATATCTTCCTACTCTTGAATTCACCAGTGTTCCTGTGAAGTAATTAACTTGTTGAAAAGTTACACGACGGATGGGACATAACAGGAGCAGCGCAGTACTCACTGATGGGCCCAAAAAAACCTGAAGATGTTGATTGCGCCTTTTTCGACATTTTGAATGGATTCTGCAAGACCACATCACCGCAGAAGTCATCGCTATCCTGAACGATTTAGCCATTTCAGGATTAAAGATACTGGTCACTCACTATTTGCTATTTTTTCAAACTCATTAACCTCGTTGACGCTGTTGAATGGAAATAGAACCTTCGGCGCGAAACCCATTAATCGTTTCCATTCTTGAGAAACTTGCGGATCTTCCAAATTTGAAGGTAGCTGTTGTCTTAGGGCCGCGTTCACCAACTGCGTTGATCTCGTTTAGAGTCGATTAACAGCACCTAACCCGCTCCCGCCACAAAAACGGTGTCCACCAGACTGGGTTAAGCTCTAGCCCTGATCAAACCTTAACCCCGAAAAGTTGGGCGGTTTGCCCCGGTTAGCTCTTATCTTTCTTTATCATGTTCTGATATTTGTCCGCCATTACCTCGCACTGTCGAATATTCGCTTCTATTATTGTGAATAATTTACGTATATTTTGGAATAATGATAATAAACAAAGATACTGTTTACTAGTGCTCAGTTATTTCAGTTGCTATTCCACTACGATGATAATCTAATATGTTGGGTTATCGTCATCTCACCCGGCGCCTTAAATGGCTATGAGCAGGATCCGACGACTTCTAGAAGTATGAATTTAAATTCTGTTGCGAACAAAAGTATTACGATCGTCGAAAACAAGTTGTTGTTTGCGTAAAATACGTGCTGAGAAGTTTCTGTAAAAAACCAGTCGTCATATTGCCGTGTTAGAAAACACCAACGGCTTACCTGGGTGGATTTAGTAGCAGATAAGTAGGAAATGTTAAATAATACCACGCTTTTACTCACACATTAGTGTATTAAACAACTTTTATTAAACACGACAATTCTCCCTTCCTCATAAAAGTTCCTTGCTTGTAAAAGTTGTAACCTCATAATTTGGGTTTTTATTATTTCTTGCTCAGTTCTCATTTTCTTGTAGCGCTTCCGATTTTTCCTACACGCACAAAGCACTTTCCCGGACTAATTTGGCTTATTCCTGCAGCTCTTGCAGTTGTAGTACGCGTATTTTCACTTTAAGCTCCTCACAAAATTCAGCTTCGGCAGAGGTTAATGCGGCCACTTTGGTGTAAGACAATAATTAGAAACAATAATTTGGTCAAATCCAGATTATTGAGCATTGGGCATCTACGGGATACACGGTTTCGCGGCCGTTTACGTTTACATGACACTTGTTTACGGGACAAGATGTTGAACAGACGTCCAATTTCTTTACTTAACTGAAACCTCATGAGTCCACTGCCTTCTCGATATGGCTTAATCGCAGCGTAATCACGTCTATGCTAACCGCATCCCACAGTGATCTCGGCTAGCGTGGTGGACACGAAAATGACTAGCCTTGATCAACTTATCTAGCCCTGATCAGTTGGATCACGATCAGCGGCGTTTTGGTGAACGCGGCCCTTAGTCCCTTTGTTCCTCTCGGTTAGGCGAAGGCTAGACGCTTTCTTCCACCGGATCGCATTGAGATTAGGCGTCCCGTCGTGTGTTTCAACTCCGCGTTAGTGCGGATGTCGGAATAAGGTCCCCAAAGTGAGGCATAGTCCGAATTTTGACAACCATCGGGGCTGCGAATCTGTCGATCCGAGTGATTAATATTTTGAGCCTACTGGCTCTTTTGCATTGGAGTACTATTCGCTCGTTCGAATAATTGACCCTGAATGTTTTTTGATTGCTGGGGTGCGTGGTATATTTCGTATGTACAACTTGACTACATGTGAGATGTGTGACGCACTCTAGTTACCAGGTTTTCAGGTGGTTCGGTTCCCGGTGGCAAGAACTTCGAACTGGTAAGTGTACTTTGAATATTTACAGTATTTTGATTCGGCTTGAATCAGAATGATAGTCTCATTCACCTCTGAAATAGCCTCGTTTGAACCGTTTAGCTGGCAGCGAATAATTTCATTTTTTGAAGGTTCAAAATAGCGTGGTTACCTTCTTTTCTTCGCATTCTCCTCTTCCGCCCTTCCATTGTTCCAGCCTGTTCCTCACTGCCACCTTCCTTTGCTTCAGATTTGAGAATGGTAGTCCGCACGAAGGTAATACCTCACAAATATTCTCTCATATAGCTCTACAGTCCACAGCTGTTCAATTTATACGAATTAAAGTGCACAGTGGTGTTCGTTATAATGAAGACGATAGCTACTTGGCGAGGGAAGGGGCCGTTAATGGCTCACTCGTTGAGTATTTCCATCCTCTCATCAGCAATCACTGTAGATCCTTATGGGTTGAGAAATACTGGTTTTCTAGAAGGGGTACCTTATACGAGCCTTGGTACGCTAACCAAGTTCTTTACCTTGGTTTACCACAACTATCAGCAGGTTGCGTCTGAACCCAGGGACGTGTATTGAGTACAAAAACAGGTTTTTGACCCCAGGCAGCTCAGTTGTGAGTAAACGTGACGTACTGGAGCACATTTTGATGTTGTGCCCTGAATATGCCGATATGAGGTATGCCCTTTTAACGAAAATTACAGCAATTTTGTGGAAATACCAATGCATTACAAGCAACCAGTGGGAAATATGGCAACTTTTGGTGGTTTTGAATTTTTCTTTAATATAAGATTGTCAATTGAGTTTGTTTGAATATACCTACTTCGTTTTATGTGCTTTATCTGTTACGTTGGATCAATCGTGCTTACAGTTAACGTTGTGACTTTGGCTATGTGTATTAATATAGGAAGCCAAATAGAAAAAAAAACCCCGATGACCGTCTAATAAGAGATATTTACACTCGGATTTAGGAGGAGAGATTCTCTGTCAGACAGACAAGGGGGTGCCCCCAGGGGAGCGTACTCTCCCCCTTGCTCTGGTTGGTGGTTGCAGATACTCTCCTAGGGTTGTTGTAGGAAGAAGGCTGCAAAGTAATGGCATACATGGATGATTTAGTAATAATTATGAGAGGAAAATTCATGAGGGTGATTGGTGAGCGGATGCAGTTCGCTATGAATACTGCACAAAGATGGCCCATTGGGCAGGGGTTGTATGTCAATCCAGACAAAACCAGCCTGGTTCTGTTCACCAGAAAACGCAATTTAATAATTCCCTGCCCGGGAGGAAGGTAGTGACGATACAACAAAAATTATTACACAACGGTTTATTATTCGGATAATCAGCTTGACCTAGCATTAATGCTCCGAGACCCATCCTGTTCGATTCAGCATCGAAAAATATCATAATGAAACCCAAAAAAAGGCCGAAAAGAACTGAATCGTAATATTAAAATAAACAAAAAAAACACGAAAGTATCTAGAAAAAACTGAATTTTAATATGAAAACATGCACGCTAAATACTAATATCAAAATTTAACCAAAAATCTATGAAAAACATAATGAGAATGAAACGAAAGAATCTAAAAAATTGAATCGTATTAAAACGAAAACGTCGGGGAAATTGGAAGAGTAAGGCGAATGGGGAGAGACCGGTCGTTGGGAGGGAAGCGGCGGAGGCCGCACTCGCTCGCCTCGGAGCGGTTGGTTTTTAATGAGACGGGCGGGGCGAGGAATTCAAACGACGAAACGCTTGTAGCTCCCGCGTTGTACTGCGTTTCGTTAATTTTTAACCGTTTTTTGCCCATTACAACCACGGGCTTCGTCCGATCGGATTGCCGAGATGGCGGGCACAACTAGATACCAAATCGGATTTTTGGGCGAAAGAACGAATTTTAGACCACGTTAAAGGCACAAAACGGCCCGGACGGCGGACGGGGACGGGGACAGGGACGGGGACGGCGGACGTACATTGCAAATTTGGAATCTCCATGTCTTGAAACGTAAAGTATCAAATTTTGAGGGGGGGTTGTAAAAAATTTTTCGTGACCGAAAACATAGGGTTATTATTCAGAATGAATAATAAACCAAAAGTGAAATACTTGGGGGAGCTTTAGAAGCTGACGTAGTCCACACATGTGAAGGGAGCAATGTCATCCGCGATGTGGGCCATCAAGAAAATGGTTGTCAATACATGGGGATGGCGGCTAAAGGTGGCCTTATGGATGTACAGGACGATTGTTAGGTCTGTAGTCACCTGGTTTGGTGGATCACCACAGGAAAAGCGTGCAGTTGTAGCTGAGATGACGCAGGATGTCATTGTAGAAATTCGGCGTGTTTCCCTGCTGTCACCGGCTAAGTACGTCGTAGCAGTTCCGATTGACATCAGGGGAGCGTTTGACAACCTTTGGTGGCCAGCGCTCCTTAGTGAGCTTAAAGGTAGGGGAATCCCCCGCAACCTGTACTCGCTCGTCAGAAGTTACCTGACAGGCAGAACTGCTACAATCGAATGCAGGCATGTCCCTGTCCAGAGAAAGATTGAGAAGGGGTGCCCACAGGGCTCAGTCCTTGGACCAGCACTCTGGAATGCCTTCTTCGAAGGTCTTCTCAGGAAACTCTTGGAGACTGACTGCGAGCCGTACGCCTATGTGGATGACTTGACTGTGCTGATCTTTGCAGAGTCAGTCCGCCAAATCGAAGAAAAAACCCACTACTACTGCCCCGTTGTCTGGGGTAGCAAACTAACAGTCAATCAAACGAGAGTATTGGCCCAATCCCAGACGGCTGCACTCCTGCGGATCACCAAGGCCTACAAGACTGTATCAACAGAAGCACTCCAGGTGATCACTGGTCAGTTACCAGTTGATTTGGCCGTTGAGTGCATGGTTGACAAGCGGAGAGTGAAACGGGAGCTTCCCCCGCTTCAGGCTGAACTCCGTGCGGATCTCACCACAGAACAGAAACTTGCCGCCATCGATGAATGGGCGCTAGAGAAATGGCAAGCGAGATGGGAATCCTCGTCAAAGGGACGTGACACGTATGAGTTCTTCCCCAACATCCATGAACGTCTTTCAAGAAAATGGGTTGAGCCAGGCCACTGGACGAGCCAGTCCCTCATGGGACATGGTGACTTCAAGGCGCGGCTCCACTTCTTTTCTCTCAAAGACTCTCCGTCATGCACGTCTTGCGCCTCCAGTGCAGAGGAAACAAGAAACTACAGTGGAGCAGCACGTGAGCGACAGTTGTTGGGTGGACAAACGAACTTAGCAGCATTTTCTGTCACAAAGCAAGCCTATAACCATTTTGCAAAGTTCGCTTAGAAGGTGATGGCTAAGAAACATGGTCATAGTTGATCTGTCCGTTTGAAACTTGCCACTCAAGTGAAAAGTCAGATCAGATGGGATCTCAGATAAAGAATTCCCGGATGGTAGGGGATTTCTCCGAACGGTAACTCACCCACCATGTGGCTCTATCAGGATAATGGCTAACGACCAAATACCTGCTGTACGTCCTCAGGTCTGAGTTCAGTGGACGCTGTTGGGGACACAACTTACACTTCGTTCACATACATGACACACAGGGAACTGGGAAAAAATAGAAAGTCCCCAACAAAGCAGGACATGCAGGCTGAGGGCAGCCTCCCCCCAAAAACAATGGCAAAACTAAAAAGAAAAATCCTCCACCGCTTATCAAACTCCTCCACTGCCTACCAAACTCCTCCCTAAAAACCCACGACAAAACGTGGTAGAAGTAAGGCCTATGTGTGAGGAAGGAGAGACTGGGCCCTCCACCCCTGATGCAATGGAAGCGCTTATGCGGGGTGTCCCTGCTACAGACCTCAAGCACTAAGCGTCGGAGTGCTAGACATCTGCACCACAGAGGGAGGTGGCGATGTCATTGTGACAGTAACTCCGGAAATGGCAAAGGCGCTTACGAGCCATATTTCCACGAAAAGGGAGTTGAAGCTACAAGCGTCAGCCCCCCTGGGTCGCTTCCCACGCCTGCTATTGTGCGACGGGCGGACCGACCTACAAAAAGAGGACCTGGCCCGACAAGTTGTCGAGCACAACCCTGCGTTAGGCTTGCAGCCGCAGGATGTCAGGCCCCTTTTCACCGAAAAGCGTGGCAGACAAAAGGATTGGGTAATTGAGGTGTCACTCAGCCTACACCAAAACTAGAGGGGGCAAGGCACCTCCAAATATCCTGGCAGCAGTGCGCTATTCGTAAGTACCAAGCCCCCACACAGTGCTACAAATGCCAGCCTTATGGACTTGTTGTACAGCCACAAGACCTGGTGCGACTTGCCACACCTGAGCAAGGAATGCAGGCATGAGGCTCCCCTCAAGTGTGCCAATTGCGTCGAACGCAAATGCGAACAGATCTCGAACTCTACATGAGACGCACGCTGTACCATCGTCAGCGAGCGGTTGCCCTCCGGGAGTAACGATTGGATTTTGAATAGGTTAAAAACAGTTCGAATCCTTCAGAACAACACAAAAAAGAGTTCCCCAGTTATGGCTGAGTTGCTGCAGAATGCACTCCAGAAACGCTGCAGTGTTCTCGGCATACAGTAACCTTACAAAACTCTGGGTCTGGAATCGCAGGCACGAGTGGTGGCTGGAGCAAGAACGGGAGCCAAGGCAGCAGTGGCCTGCATTGACCCGTCCATTGAAATGCTCGCACTCACCCACCTGAACAGCCAGCACTTGGCCACTGTGCTCATCCGAGCCGGTAGCTTGGAGCTGGTTGTAATATCATTTTCCAGGCAATTTGGCGCACCAGTTGCCAACAGCCTTGAACCACTCAAGCGGGCTCTAGCAGGTCTATCAGGACAATCCTACATAGTCTGTGCTGATGCAAACGCCAGCTCACCACAGTTAGATCAGGTGGGAAACCAGATTAAGAACTCCTCCCCGACAGTGTGGGATTCCTCAGGTGGTCACCTCCGCGCAGTCACACACGGGCAACAGCTCTCTACCAGGATAATGGCTAACGACCAAATACCTGCCATACCTCCTCAGGTCTGAGTTCCGTGGATGCTGTTGGGGACGCAACTTACACTTCGTTCACATACATGACACACAGGGAACTGGGAAAAAATACTGGCTAATGACCAAATACCTGCTGTACCTCCGCAGGTCTGAGTTCGGTGGATGCTGCAGGAGGCCTCTTGCATATTAGCGAAACCGCAACTTCTATGACTGATATAACCCTCGTCGAGAGTTTAGGTACAGTCATCAAATAAGGAAACAGACCTATATAGCAGAGACGGGTTGCGTGCAGACAGCCCCTACAGCTGCAATAGAGGCCCTGCTAGATCTTGTACCTCTCCACAAACATGTGGGGAGAGCTGCCTACTTACAGGCGGAGTAGAAGCGTCCTGCACCCCCTGATATGGGATAGGGTGAGTACGGAAGGGCCTGCTCCCCAAGTCAGGGGCTCAGTATGTACGAAGTATAACTTCGAGTTTCCTTTCAGGGTACGATTTGTGGCCTATTCGCAGGTCACTGTCCACTGAAGTACCGCTTGGCCAAGATTGGTAGGTCAGAGGTGCAGAGTTGCAGATTCTGCGAGTCAGATTGGGAGTCAGCAGAGCGTGTACTGTGTACTTGTCAGTGGCTACCTGCAGTGCGCCTCCGGGTGCTTGGGGTTTCACAGCTGCGACAGGAGCTCCAGGTTACCTTGCGTTTTGTGAGGGAACACCAGCTAGCTCCCCGGGAGGGTATGGTGGAACTGGGAGGACTTCAGGTGGCTCATGTACGTCCACAGTATTCCCGTTCAAGGCCGCAGTGGAGGTTTTTCTAGTTGCATCGAGTTAAAATGAAAAAAAATGCCAAAATGGATCAAAAATTGAGGTTACCAATAGTTTTTCTCGAATTATCACAATCATACAACTTTTTAAATTATACTCAGAGTAATTACCACTACCTTGACACTAATCCCAAGTAGTTTTGTACAAATCTCACCACAGACATGGTGCAGGAGTCGTTAAAATATTCTGAAATGCGAAAAGCGAGCGGAATGTTCCTAATCGGTGCTTTAAAACTTGGCGAAGATAATATTTGCGACAGTTTCGCTGGAAGCGAAAAGATTCAACTAAAAGCGTCGGTAACTCACCCAGTCTTTGAAAATAAACCCCATGATGCCGGCTGTTAGTTCGAGCAGCAGGATAATGGCGAGGAAAAGGGCGTACTGGAACGGAAAACAACAACAGGTGAAACCAAGTTCTTAACAAGCAAAATAGAAAGAGAAATTCGCTACGTAACCAATAATCTTCAAACAAGAGCGTCCCCCTTGTAACCAGCTAATTAGTTGTTAGTTTACAAATGTACTTTTCTTAACTATTTATCACGTACAGAACCCATTACAGAATACATCATCTCTAGCCGCAATACGATGTAACGCCTTTCCACAACTCCTCCTCCTAATAGTATTAATTTATATTTGTGCTCGAAGGCAATAAATTACTTTTGCCAAACCACCACAGAATTACTGTTGCAATTGAAAGAAAACGAGTGCTAATTTCCAAAAACGTTTGCTCCAAAGTCAGTTTAGTCGATGTGTATAGCAGTAGAAAGTAGTTTTTGAGACTTTCCTCACACACAGGTTGGCAGTTTTATCGCAAATACGCCGCGTTCGGTATCGTTTTCAAGGTATTTTTAGATAATGGATCGAATGGAACACTACTCAGAGATTTATGGCTGCGTCAAAAATAGTGAAGTACTTATAGTGAGCCGCTAGTGAGCCAGAGTCTACTAATTGAAAGAACTCGCGGGACAATACGGCGAAAGGAATAGTATCTTCGTTTTATCTAATTTCCATACAAGCTAACACAATTGCGGTACGACATTCCACATCAAAACATAATATTGTACCATCCTCACAGTTTTGCTCATTTAATTACTTACAGCAGCAAGAAGGCACGTGTTTTCCCTGAGAGCGCCGACACACCCAGTGAAGCCTATGATGAACGTGACTGTCCCTGCAACAAATAATACGACCAGTTGGAAATAGCCGAACACTTGGTTAATAAGTGATTCTAGAGGTATTTTGACAACAACAAATCCAAATCAAGAGCCTGGCTTTTATACGAACTAAACAATTACAGTGCGTTATGCGCTAAAAGAAAGTGTTGGAGTCTGAGTAAATTTGCCGTCTTGCGTACGGTCTATGGACTACATTTTACGGGTATAATCTCAATTGGGTCCAGAGCAGTACACAAAATAGCGTTTCGTAAGGGCCTTTACTTTTTCAGGTCGGTTTCCTTATCAAATTGACTGTTCATAGGACAGTTAAATCAGTCGAAAGACATGGTAGCATGCTTGAGCATGAGCACTCTGAGCGTCGATCGAGTACGGCAGGCCATCATTTGCCCATGGCCCTGAGGAATCCATACCGTTTGCTAGGAGTTATTAATATGGCTGGAAAGTCTCAAAAGAAGAGATCAACTGTGACCACGTTTATTCTTCACAACCCCTCTTCGCAAACTGGGTGAAACAGTTATCAGCATCTTCAGTAGTGGGAAGGTTTGGCTGCACTTCCAACAAAAGTCGCTCGGTGGTATAGGAACTACAATGCGCAGCACGTGGTTACTTGTTTCTTCCACACAGGAGACTCAAGACGTGCAGGATGGAGAGACCTTGAGAGAGAAGAAGTGGAACTGCGCATTGAGTCCCGTAAGGAACTGGCTCATCCAGTGCCCCAGCGCAACCCCCACGTTCAGGTATGTTACGGACAACCTCATACGTGTCACGTCCCTTTGACGAATATTCCCATATCGTTTGCCATTTATCTAATGCTCATTATCTGCGTACTTTTAATTTGAGTATTATGGATTATATTAAAAGAACGGTATAGATTTGGGTATAGCATTTGGTTAAAAGAGCACTACCATCCCACCCATTAAACTCTTGTCCTTCTGATACCTTTCAGAGTCCTCGATCGCTTTTTTATGCGACATTGTGCACTCATCCCGCACCAACAGCTGGCATTGCTGTACCATTCGGCCACGCCCGCTGTTTTTGGTAATGCTACAACCTGGAATTTCCTCATGAGGTAAATTTAATGGGAGGTACCAAAACAAACGTAGCTTAGCTAATCACTATCTCAGTAAAATAATCGATTTTCGCCCTCTTCGGGACTTTCCATTATCGGAACTGCAAACTTTTATCTGCACCCACGAGAACAATTGGAATGCTCTTATGGCCTTGGGTCTGTCTGATCCTTTCGACGTAGTTAGGCTACATACAGCCCTCAGTCATCTGGACCCAGCAACACGGAGAGCTTTCGAAGGAAAACACTCTACTCACAGCATCCCTACGTACCATGACTTACTAGCCTTTGTGACTGAACTCAGTCGCCGAGAAGAATTGCTCGGTGGAAATTTGAAAGGTTCCTGCATCAACTCAGCCCAACGCCAAAATATCGCAACGGCCTCAAAACAAATACCGAATAAAACAGATTTTCCGGTTTTCTATGTTTCTAGCGGGTCTTGCGAAGGCCAGATAGAACGAACTGTTCTTCTCCCTTCGAAAAGTGCAAATAGCAGAATGTGCCGTGCGGCCTCCATCGAGCAGCGTCGCCGCAATTCCAGAGGAAGCTACGGCAACAGCTATTCCTTTATCTTTGCGGATTTGGGCTAAAAGTAAATTTAATAGAAAAGTTATTCCAGTACCTCCTGGCGCATCTAAGACAATCTGAGAATCCGAATCCGTGTTCAATCGAGGAACAGACTCTGATATTTGTTGCTGTAAAGAAGAGACATTGTAGTCCAGTTCTCATATTAAATCACTACTGACTTCTCCGATTCTTTGTGGCCGGTTCATTCCAAAATCTGATAATGTCTTCCCACGTATTGCCATCACTTTGTCTTCAATCTTAGTTAGCGCCTCGTTGTATACTAAATCATTATACGTTATATTGGGATTATCATCCCTTTTTTTCGCAATAAAAGGTAGCCTATGTCCTTTCTCAGGGTCTAAAGATTGTCTGCGCCTAATTTCATCAAAATCGGGATAAAAGCAAAGAATGAGGACCGCTCCCTCTGATGAGGCAATATATCGATATATCACGACCGAGGTCAGGTTATCGATATGCCCGACATCGTAGGCTCTGGCGCCATGTTTGAAATTATAAATAACGACAGCTGTACGATTATGCCAATTATTTAATGTTCATTATGTAATAACCCGTTATATAATTATTTTACATGTACAAAGACTATGAAAAGGAGTGAATTCAATGAAATTAAGAATGGGTATATGAAATAAATATGAGATAACTAACGGACGCATATCGATACAAGCAGTCGTAGCGTTATCAAGCGACCTATCGATACTTGCAGTCGAAGCGTAGTCAAGCGACCAATCGATAAATATGAGATAACTAACGGACGCATATCGATACAAGCAGTCGAAGCGTTATCAAGCGACCTATCGATACATGCAGTCGTAGCCTTATCAAACGATCAGTCCATATTCTTTGTTTCACCCAAAATCGGTTGAGAGGTTTAAGCGGGAAAGCGTAACGGACAGACAGACAGTTATTCGTGATTTTGATTCAAACATTTTAAGCCATTTTCTCGAGAGGCTATCAAAAATCTTGTTACACCCGTTCACAGTATTTTGCTTGTTTTGGGTATATCGTGAGGAGCAGGCCTTAAAACGTGAATAGCGGATGAAAATACATTTGCGTTAAACGTAATAGCGACGTGGAAAACAAGTTGTTATTATTTTGGCGAAACGTCCTCGTGTGTTCTTTATTTTACCTCCGGAACATCTGCCAGCAAAAATGGCGAAAAAGCCGACACTTACGCGTTCTCTTGAGTGGCGACACGGACATTGTAGAAATGTCATTAGGCAGAACTGCTCAAAATGTCTAGCGATCCCCTTCAGAGGAAACGAGGATCCGACTATGACTACAAATTGCGCGAACAAAAACGTTTGTCGACGACGCGTTTAAAAATAAAGAGGAGAGACAAAAATTCTTTTTTTCAACTCAAGTCGCTATCCCTAGTTGCAGTTCAGCGGTACGAGGAAAAGCGATACAAGGAAATTAGGTCTCAGAAGGGGAGAAAAAAAAAGAAAAGGAAAGAAGCAGCCCCTTCGGAGCGAAAGAGAAAAAACCCCTTACCGACGCAAATTAGGACGAAAGCGGGATCCAGAGCGACGTTAGCGAGGCGCCCCAAATTGCTGAACGTGTCTTTTTCCGACCAGGCCCAGATTCCTACCGCCAGAATGCAGAGACCCAGCATCTGGAAAGGAGAAAACATTCAGGTGAGACTTTTACGTATAACATTTACATGCGAATCGACAAAGCTGCCGCCACATCTGCTTCAAGTCCCGCAAAATGTCGAGGGACGTTAAAATGTATTCATTTTCGGGATACGCTCTACGAATGAGATAGAACGCGTAAACTAAGGCAAATGTACCGTGTAATTGTACTCGTTGGTTTTCACATTCAAGGCCAGTTCAACTAGCTCCCGGTTTACGTTTAGAACTTGCTCAGATTCGAGACAGTTCGTTATTCCTTCGGAGATCCATAACTAAATAGCATCAGTTACGCATTGTGGTTTATAGCTGGCACACAGGAGCACATTGAGGGTCTTCCTGTGATGAGAATTAAAGACTGAGACGTTTCAGGGCTGAAATGGAGTTCGTAAAGTGCGCAGCACTTGCCCCGAACCCGTAGTCATTCCCTTTAAAACTCCAAAACCATTCAGCGAGCCTTTCATAATTGACCCCAAGCTCACTTGAGAACTTTTTCCATCAAAGTGGTTCAGCTAAGAGTTCGTGGCAAGTCAGAATGGTCTTGAACTCCTCCACAGATGCTCCTCTTCTCGTCGCCGTAAAAATCCACGCCTATAAATCTGTGCTCACAATCAATACAGCGTTTCTTGTCAATATTATTTGTTGAGTTCAAGAGACGGGGTTTCAGGGGTTTTTACCCCAAAAACCTCGGTCAATGATCCGAGTTTAACCCCGCGTGATTGAACAACTTCCCCGTTACGGTTGTCACACGGACTCCAGGTATATATGGACTCGCTTTGCCGCCCCTGAACCATTCTCGTCAGTTCGACTAACCCTCCTGTATCAGCACAAAGATCTCAGTAAAGTATGGCAGAGCGCTAACGTTGGATACAAACTAAAGAACTCGCCATGAAGTTGTAGAAACCCATTTTATTTACAAAACGGAGAAAGAACGATTGTTCATTTCTACTAATTTCCACTTTCCGTATTATGATCAATCGAGTGTTGTCTATACCAATGAATAAGAAAACGTTACTTAATGAAAAATCAGTAATTAAGAGAGCTAAGCAGGCCGAATTATTTGGGTCTTTGACCTCCAAAATGTTCGCACTAATGGAAAGTCATTATTTCCCCAAACACCTTCGTCCTCAAACCCTTTTGTTACCTGTGAAAAGTTCACCTCTTCAGTTATTTTCATTTGACACAGATTTCCCCCTGTCCTGAACTTTCCCATTTATCTTTTCCCACCCCTCAATTTTAGATTCCTCTTCTCAACAGACAGCTCCTTCAAAATCAGTCATTCTTCAGCTTTCGCGATACAGTCGTCTCTCAGTCCTCCCAACTCTCTCTCTCTCTCTCTCTCTCTCCCCACTCCCTCACTCTCTCTCTCTCTCTCAATATGAATAAGTTGTCGTAGTGATGTCCCACGCTCTCGTTGCACTCCTTACTTCCTCTTGACTTAAATTCATTGTTAACTTTTTTTAGTAAATTATTTGGTGTGGTGTTAGTTTGTGTCAACTACTATTATTACTTGGATTTGTGCTGTAATAAGTGTTTTAGGCTAACAAAGTCACTCTTAGAAGGGGAGGAATATCCAAATATTCTCCCTTCGCTTTGAGTGTGTGTAAACAATTGTGTATGTGTTGGTGGAATGAATGGTTGGTTGAATGAGTGAGCAGGTGGCCACAGCTAATCCGAGGAGGAGGCGCAGGGATGATACTGTGGCAGTTTGCTGGGTAAAAGATGTACGGAAGGGAACTTAAATGTTTGGGTGAATGTAATTTATTTGGTATGAACGGGTTTGTTGTGTTTTTTTTTTCTTTGTGTTGTTTTTCTTTATTCAGTACGTACAGCATGCTAGTGAGAGGTATGTAATCGTAAATTTAGTGCAACGAGTAGTATATAAATGTATATAAAGATTGTTATGATTGTAAATGCAAATTTAGAGGATGATTGTGAAACCTGTAGCCTGGGGGAATGGAAGAGAGGGCCCCATGGCCCTAATTCCCCCAGGTGGTTAAATAAAATCAATCAATCTCTCTCCCCCCTCCCCCATCTCTCACCCTCTCTCTTTCTCTCTCTCTCAAGGTACGAGAACGCAGACGTCTCCAGATGGCTGTGTTAGTGTTCAAGGTTTTGAAGACCCACACACCACTGTACTTGTATGAGGGCTTCCAGTTTCTGAAAGAGCGGCATACTCGCACCAGAAACAGAATTTTGAGAATACCCGGACACAGGACGTCGATGCTTGCAAAATCCTTCATTGTGCAGGGAGTTGAACTATTTAATGATAACGTTGAGCTGTTTGATCTAACGCAGAAATTGGAGACGTTTAAGGACAAATTTAGAGAAAGATTATTGGAAGCTTACATTTTTTTTTGACCTGAGGGCGAGTGGGACAAGTCCCTTTGTCACTGCGGCCGCATATGGGCCTATTGCGACGCTGGCCCCTTCTTAGTAGAAGGCGTCGTACATACCCGCTCCCCTTAGGAAGCCGAGTATGTCCTTCACCGCAGAGTCCGCTACGGTTTGGGGTTCAGTGGTCCCCTGACCGAAGTATTCAAAGCGTTTTGCTGCCAAGGCAGGGCATTCACATAGGATATGCTCTGCTGTCTCGTCCTCCTCACCGCAGAGTCTGCATTCCACCGCCTCTGAGATGTCCTTCTTGTTGAGGTGGTACCTGAGTGGGCAGTGCCCAGTGAGGAAGCTTATCAGTACTCTCAGATCTTGTCTAGAGAGTGTCAGCATCGCCTTCGCCCTTTGACAGGAGGCGCGACAAGCCTTTTCGCCTGTCTTAGTCGTGGCTGGCGATGCCAATGGGCGCCATTTTCTGTATCTCCCATCGAGCAACCAGACGGTTCAGGTGACTTTTCGTCAGACCCACGTGTGGTTCAGGCCCGATGGGTAGGAATTTTGTACCCCTTTTCGCGAGGCGGCCAGCCTTTTAATTGCCCTCATGCCCCCTGTGAGCTGGCACCCAAATGAGGGAGAGCCTGTTATGGGCGCCGAGCTGCTTGAGCGCATGGAGGCATTCCCATGCCAGCGTAGACCTAAAACTATAGGCTGTCTGAGAAAATGTAGATCCGCTTGCCCTTGAGCCCTTTGTTCAGGATCTCTTCTGCGATCTCTTGGGTTTTGCCCATTGTTCGCGGCTGCTTATTCAGTCAGCATGCTGACCATATTCACAGCTGGCCGCAGACATGCCCCTGGGGACAATGCCGTGGCTGTTCCACTATCCACAACCCGTGGTCGTGCCTGGTAGCATGGGCATGCTCCTGGGAAGATAACCCAGAACCAGGTTGGAAGCTTAATACCTGTTGTAGCTAGTTACCTGGAAATGTGTGTAAGTCCTTCGCGTTCACTCTTATTTATACAATTGTGTGCATAAAAAAGATATTAATTGCATGTTGTTACTTACTGTTCATTGTTATTCTAGTTAAATTCAATGTGTACTTTATTGTATAAATAAGAGTGTTGTATATAGTTTTGGTTAGGAATGTCACTGCTGAGAAGGGGAGGGATATACCAGTACTCACCCTTCTCAAATTCAGCAGTAGGTCGGTATGATAGTGTGTATGAATGCCAGCGAGTAAGTGGGTGGCCTCAGCCAGTCCCGAGGAGGCGGGTTAGGATTAGGCTGGGGCCAAGTTATTTCATTTATTTATTTACGCGTTTACTTAATCAATTTATTTTATGATTTCAGTGTTATTATGAGTTTTTTACCTTTCATGAACGTTGATGAATTATGTGTTTAGTTTAGTTTAAATGTAAAGAGTGGCGTGAAGGCGAGTGGTGAGAAGGCTATTTTTTTATTGTCAGTTATAGTAGAGTAGAGGTAGTACAGTAGAGGTAGAGGTTTTTTGTAATTAGTCTTCGGGGGATGTGGAAGAGAGGGCTGCATAGCCCTAACTTCCCCTGATGGTAAAATAAACATATTCAATATCTCTCTCTCTCTCTCTCTCTCTCTCTCTCTCTCTCTCTCTCTCTCTCTCTCTCTCTCTCTCTCTCTCTCTCACACACACACGTCCCCCCCCCACTTAGTACTTCACAACCAGTTTCACGTGTATTATTGAGAGTCTCCTCACCGGACACTGCCCACTCAGGTATCACCTCAACAAGATGGGCATCTCAGAGGCGGTGGAATGCAGACTCTGTGGTGAGGAGGACGAGACGGCGGAGCACATCCTATGTGAGTGCCCTGCCTTAGCAGCGAAACGCTTTGAATTCTTTGCCCAGGGGATTATTGAGCCCCACATCATAGCAGAAGCTGCGGTGAAGGACATACTCAGCTTCATAAAGGGGGCGGGTATGTACGACGCCTTTTACTAAGGAAGGGCTAGAGTCACAATAGGCCCACACGTGGCCGCAGTGACAAAGGGACTTGTCCCGATGCCCTCGGGGAAAAAAAAAAAAAATAATAATAATAATTATTGAGAGTCCCTTGTTCGCATTTGTGTACTCATACTCAACCATATAACGCTATTCTATCAAGTGTAATACAGCCCTCACTCGCACCCACCGCGTTAATTTATTTCTCAGTTTCAAGCATTCGTGCGCCCAACAGTTATAATGAAGAGCTCATTAATTAATTTTGGAGTAGGCTTCCTATTAATTTTTGAGTAGGCTTCTTAGAAAGAAGAGTAGTGGGGGAGGGGGTGCAAATCTTGTTAGAGAGGTTGTAGTTGATAATAAAAATTGGATTAGTATACCATATTATGGGGCAATTTCGGGAAAAATATCTAGAATCTTCTAGAAGATGTATGGTAGGGGTTAAAAATCAAAAGTATTAAATCTACATCAGGCTCAGTTAAAGATAAAATACAAATGCAGTGGTGTATATTAAAATGTTATCGTGGGTTTTCGACGCAAGCCGAATCAGTCCGGGTTTTTGACTCGGAATGCCCGCACCTGCCCTATCGGCAGTCATTGTTTCTCCGAAACCCCCTTTTCACCTGCGGAATTCCAACTCTGCGGTTATTTCCAACTGCAACAGATTTCCCCCCGGTTTTCCCATCTTTATTTTCCCACTCCCCAATTTCAGAATCCTCTCCACAACAGTCATCTCCTCCCAATTTCATTCTCCTACGAATTCTCGCGAAAATCATTTGTTCCCCAGTGCTCAAACAGACACATTCCTCTGTCTACTCTCAGCCTATAGAGCTCGCTCTCTCCTTCTGAAACAGTTTCCCGCCAGTTCACGCATATTCTGAGTCGTCCTTTTGTACACAAACATCAATTCACTGCACATATAATACAGTCCTCCTCACGCTCGTCGAGTTTCTTTTATTTAGATCTTCAACTCTCCCCCTCTCATGCTTTCAACAGTGGGCAAGCAGGCGGACATTTAAGGAAAGAATTAGGATAGACGAGAAGGATTATTGGGATGGCAAGGGCTTTTGCAAATCACCTGAACGAATCCCGTCATTCATTCAATTTTGATATAACAGACAACATTGAATTTCTCCATTTTTGCCTCAAAGGACGTGTGTTGGATGAAAAATTCGAAATGATCAAAAGTAATGGTTTAGATAAATGTTTAAATGAGGAGGTTCCTCAAAGTGTTCTTCCACTAATGGCTTCGTTTCTGTAGTAACTTGGTTTGCCTTATTGTAACCTCCCCGTCCCTCACCACCAATCTATCACGCCCTCCTGTCACTGGGAAAACCAGATCGATCTTGCAATTGTTGGTATATAAGATGTCCTCCCTGCGTATATTTCAGTTGCGTTCTTGCTACTGATGATGACAACCGTCGAAATCGATCGAACAGTGTACCTCAAATTTAGTGGAAATAGACTATCGTTCTTTCTCCGTTCTATTATTGGGACTGGTGGAGATGTTCAACTGCCCGATTTCTAGGGCGTGAGTGCCGTAAGGAAGAGGGAAGGGAGTAAAGAAACACCTAATCAGGGAAACCTTAAGAAGGAAAACACATCGTCGGTGCCGAACTGAAGCAAGCGGTGAATAGAGAGACATTGACAGTCGAGTTAGGTAGTTGCGGGATGTCAGTCAAGCTGCGCAGTGCAGGTATGGCAGGCTTCTCTCGGTGATCAACAT
Organism: Pachypeltis micranthus; assembly: GCA_020466155.1. Lineage (NCBI taxonomy): Eukaryota > Metazoa > Arthropoda > Insecta > Hemiptera > Miridae > Pachypeltis > Pachypeltis micranthus. The sequence continues at coordinate 63,511,698 of CM035770.1, read as the reverse complement.
CAGAGATCCCTACAGTCCGAATAGGCTAACAGAACCTGACATACGTAACCGAACTCAGGAAACTTAGGGACCACAATAACACTAACCAAACTAGCCTGGTCGCTGCAAGTATCGAGGACGACAGGGAATATGTTTGGATCATTGTACCAGGTTCGACGACTAGCTATAGATTTTCCGTTCCACGTGCGGTTCCAGGCGGTGCAAGCACTCCAGCAAGCACAGTTGGCGCTCCAGAGAGCACAGAGTGCCCTAGTACTAATTGTGTACAGATTGATGTTGGACGAGCACGTTACGCCGTACTATCGAAGATTAGGGTGTGTGAATATCGAGCACAAATTCAAATACACCGTCGCTTGGCTCCTTTTGAAGAGCTTTAAATCCCCAATCCTGCATTGTCAAAAACTTTGCATTTCTCCACACAATCCCCTAACATGAGACGATACGGCCTAATTCACATACCCTTCCATCTAACCGCAATCTTCAATAAGTCTTTCACTCCCACAGCTGTACGAATTATTAATGAGAACCCGGATTTCTTTGATACCTTGTCTTGGTCGTTCAAACACTGGCTAAAACGAGCTTTTAGAGGAACTTAATGTGTAGAAGAGAATGAAACAGCATCATGTACCAACCAGCAATCATAGAAAAGAACAATAATTGTTAATTAACGTATATTGTATTCTGTCAGGGATGATGTATTCCTCTCTTTCTCTCTCCTAAGCCAAGTTACAAGGCGAACACATTTCCCTTCTAGAATTAGTTAACGACCAAACTACGTCTCTAGGGGTTTTAGGAAAGAGGAACGGGCTGTTAACTCGCGGTTCGAGAAGATTCCTCGGATCCTCTCTTCTTCAATCAAACCGGAAAGTCTCCGTGAGAGTAGAATAGATTTTTGCGTAACTTATTTCGTCATTTATTGTGAGATCCTCATTCACACGTGTGCATTGTAAGGGATTGAGCCGATATCGCAGAAGCAGATAACAAAAGAGTCCTGGAAGTTGAAGGCCATCAGAGTCGCTGGGTTTCAAGGACTCAGCGGCCTCCTCCGTCGTCTGCCCTTCGTCTCGACAGCAGCCCGTGAAATCTGTTCAGAAATCGAGGACACGGAGCCGCAACTCGAAACGCGTTCTCTCTTGACGAATCAGTTCCATTTGAGTCGCCCATTCACGAGCAACGAAGTAGCCGTCAATCCCAAAACTAGAATATGTTGAAATACACTAGTCGGAAAAGCACGAGTTTGCCAGGGAAGAGTTGGAGGTTCTTCGAGGGAATCCACGCGGGGTAATCGAAACCTGCAGGTCTGAAAGTATGAAACTTACAGGTCCGAAGTATGAATTAATTCCGGACTGGCTGCCGTCCAATTTTCAGTCGAATGCTACATAACCTTTCCCCCATCGCCCGCGACGCTGCTCTTACAAACATCTCACAGGATCGAACCCAGGGCCTCCTTTTCTCCTAAACCATTGCCCTAAAAGCGGGATCGCGTGCTATACAGACGGCGTGCGTATTGTAACCGGAGCATGCACACTTAGCAAGGATAAGCATGATGGCTACTTGTTATGTGTGTCCTCGGGGGTTGTATAGAAGATTCCTGAGGAAACACCTATTGTTCTACTGTTTTGAGAAAGGGAAGTTGGTGATGGCTGAAGCGACTGAGCGTGACGTGGGTGCCCCCCTTTAGTTAAACAAAACGCACAACTCGAAACAATGAAAATCCTAGCCATGTGGCCCAAGCTTATCCTACATCCATAAAACATTTTATTTCTTGCCATACGGTTTCAGTGTAATAACAAAAAAATATCTGGCGACGGATCGCGCAGCTTTCCTCAGCCCCACGCACAGTGTAGATACCGATCCTATCTATTTTTCACTCAGTTCATGCGAAAATTACTTAACCTTCTAAGTAGAAACTGATCACGCTTGAAGGTCTGGAATTTATTGAGGGATTTATTGACTGCTACTTACAGCACGACTTTTTTTTTTTTTGAAACTGGATGCAGGCGATGCAGCCACAAACGGGCCTATTGTAAGGGAGTCCATGATCCTCATATCATGGCACCCCTGCACCACCCCCAGACCCCACGGCACTGGGCTCACTTGGAGTGAGGTCACCAAGGTCACCTTTGTCACCCCTGCACAAGCGGAGGATATACGCAAGTTCTGCATACGCCACCTCTTCTGGCTGAAGAAAGGGCCTACCAAACACACAACGGTGCGATGCCGCGAGTCCATCGCATATGCACAGCACATGCTCTGTCGTCTCTAGCCCTACCTCGCAGAACCTGCATACCTGTACCTCGCACTTGCCAATATTTGCAAGGTGGTATCTCAGCGGACAGTGACCTGTGAACAGGCCACATATGATCCTCATATCCTTCCTCTCCTTCCAGTGCAAGCGCCTCCTTGGACCTCTCTCTGGAGAGCAGGATGAAGAGTTTTGACTGTCTAAGGCTGGGCTGCCCCTGCCAATGGGCAGCCTGTCACCTATCCTCCCATTTGCCAACCTCTCTACGTAGGTGGCTCCTGGTAGTCCCAAAAAATGGCTCAGGGCCAATAGGGATCTGCGCCGATCTCTTCTTAGCCAACCTATCAGCCCGTTCGTTTCCCTCTATACCCTGATGCCCTGGCACCCAACACAGTGTTACACTGTTGTCCTCGGCCAGGACCTTCAGTCCAGTCAGACACTCCCACACCTGCCAGACCCCTGCCTGTAAGACAGTATGAGGCTAACGCCTTGAGAGTGGCGACTGTCCACCATGATGTAGATTCTCTGCCGCTTCAGTCCCCTCTGCAGCAGCCACTGCACACACACCGTTACCGCAGCCACCTCTGCCTGGAATACCATAGCCAGCGACCCCAATGGGATTGCCGCTCTGATTCTCGGCCCAAAGATGCCTGCCCCTGCAAGGCCACCCTGCACCGAGCCATCAGTGTAGTATACCAGGGGCCCAGCTTCGAAAGCAGGAACTCCCCCTTCCCACCTGGATCGCTCATGAATATGTATCCGAAAGGGTAACACGAAGTTGAACCTCGCGGGCATTGAGTCTATCACATGCAGTTAGGGCCCCTCCACCTTCACCTTGTCAAGGATCAAGTGGCAGGAACTCCTCCTCCCCCGCATGATCAGACCAACATACGCACAGCCTTGAGGAACGCCATCCTTTTAATATGTAATGAGCTAAATCTAGCAAGACCTCCAGTGCAGCCGTCGGGCATGTTGTCATACAGCCTGTAATGGCCAGACATGCCCTACGCTGCACTTTATTTAGCTGCAACTGCACTGTTTTGTTATCCACCCTAGTCCAACAGACCAGGGCTCTATAGGTGACTACAGGCCTAACAACTGCAGTGTACAGCCACCGGATCATCCCAGGCCTCAGCCCCCTTGTCTTCCCCACCATTTTCTGAGCTGCCCACATCACCACCGTCGCCCGCTGTAAGGCTTTTTTCACGTGTGTGGCCCAAGTGAGCATCAAGGAAAACTCCCAAGTACTTGATCTCTTGCTGGATCTTCACTACCTTGCCACCCAGCCTGAGTTCCCGCAGCGTAAAGCTGCGCCTTCTGGTGAACGGGGCCAGGCTCGTTTTGTCTGGATTGACAAACAGTCCTTGCCCATTGCACCATCTCTGTAGGGTATTCAGTGCATGCTGCATGCATTCACTGATTACACTCGTGCATTTACCCCTGACTATAATTACCAGGTCGTGCGCGTATTCTATTACCTTGTAGCCCTCCTCCTCTAGCAGCACGAGAAGGGTATCAGCTACCAGTAACCAGCGGAGAGGGGAGAGCACCCCCCCCCCCCACCAGCAGGCACCCCTTGGTAGGCACCACAGAGAGTGTCTCTCCCCCCAACTTCGAAAAGACCACCCTGCTACTCAGCATCTCGTTGGTCTAAGAGATTAGGTAAGGATCTACTCCCTTCCCACCAGCCGCAGCCGTAATTGAGGCATGCGACGTATTGTCGAAAGCCCCCAATATCCAGAAAGCAGCACTTCGCTTTCTTCGTCCTTTTATTGCAAGCTGTTGGGGGGTTTGCTAATATATATTATTTCTTTTATTTTCCGTTTGAAGTGATAGCTTTCCGGGTCAAGAATCTTGGTTCAGCATGCAGTGTGTGTGGAATGTGTTGATGTCAGATTTGTGGCCCTTAATTGATACCCTATAGCCCCCTGATGATGCTTAATAAATTAAGCGAAACGTCGGCCTAGAGAAAGTTTTTTTCATTCATCCTGACTGGTTCTCAAGAATTCACACCAGTTGTAAATTCTGTTTTATATTTTGGTAAATTCCCAATACAATCGCCGCGGGTACATTTCCCCGGTTCTTCAGTTCGCGGTTCGGAACGCCTTACAAGCGTCACTGATACTTATCGAAATTGAGTTAACAGATATCACTCGCGTAATGCAACAGAACAGATATTGCCGATCACAAAAATAACTCACTCGCCTCTCGAGTTACGTACCCGAATTTTGGGAGGAGATAAGCTGCATTGATGGCTTCAAATAACTCTGACATTCATTCCTCTATGCACCGTATTTTGAAGAATACTAGTGCTAAACAGTTGCCAGTGATGAAAGCTGTAACGAGCACTAGTATCAGTGACGCTCTTCAATGTTCCGAATTGCGAACTGAAGAACTGAAAAAAAAATTTTGAGTTTTCTTCAGATCTTTACGTTTCAGACCCTCCTGAGTCCGAAAAACTCTATTTGGAAAAATGGTGTATCTGTGAACGATTTTTAGAGAGAACCATCGTACCAAATCCACTCAAACTTGATATCTCGCCCGCAGGTCACCATGGGACGCCAAAATAAGGGTTTGAACAAAATCCACCGAAAGTTAACTATAGTTATCATAGTGATCAAAACACCAAATATTTTTTTTTCTCAAAAACGGCTCTAACGATTTTGATTAAATTTTGTATATTGATAGCTCTCAATAAGGCAATTGTAGCATAAAATTCCCATTCGTGGGAAAATGACTACAGCAGCACAATAAATTACCAAAATTTTCGACGAAAAGCGTTTTTAGCACAGTTTTTTTTTCCTTATAAACTCCGCTGGAATTTTTGTTGAATGTTGAAAAAAATTGGTATTGTAGTCCAATCCAATACCTAAAGGGTGAGTGTTTAAAAACGCTCATGAGATACATGGGGGTTACTCCAGAAATTCCTGAATTTCAACTACTGCCGTTTCGCTTTTACTGCCAGTTCTAAACATTTTTACTCAATAACTCTGCAAAAGTAATTACTATCCTTCTTCAAAAAATTAACGTTTACAGCCTCATTAATTATCCGTGTACCAATTGCTCAATAATGGTCCTGCAATGAGTACGAGCAGCACAATAAATTCCGGAACTGTAAGCGCTACCGCTTCCTGCTGCCGTAAAGCGTTGTTTGACGAAGTTCAAATTAACTGAGTGATAAATGAATTGATTAAATAGAATTAGCCATGTACAAAGTGAATTGTTGTAGAGCTAAGGAAAGTTGTGTGTACCAGATATTTTGTATATAATAAAACGTGGATTACGTTCTGTATAAATTGTTTTTGAAATAAATTATTTTTTAATTGAAGAGTTTGATCTCTCGTTAACTCGAGATATTCATAACCGTTCACTTCCAGTTATTCAAGTTTCAAATCATCAATACCAATTATATATGCGTTGAGACCTGTCACACGTGGCAGATGTATGATTGGTCAAGTACAACAAACATACGATCAATGATAGTTGTCTAATCGGGATGATCTGTGAGTTTGCCTATCTTCGATGTCGCTTGTTCACAGGGCAGTGGCGAGTCAAAGTAAATTACCGATACAGTCACTTAGAACTTGTGAAGATCGAGTCAACAGGTTCATTTCTTGGCCCCTGTGGGTAATTTAACTCCTGCAACAATCGCTGAGAGTTGACCTTGAACATTTATAACGAAGGCAAAGAATAAAGCCCCCACCCCTTTCAATACTCGAACAACAATTCGATTCATCCCTCTCCCCTTCCTTTGGGAAATATTCCGAATTATCTCCGTTCAATAAGCTTTTGTTTGTAACGTCCCCGAATGACCTCATCGATCAATTGACTCCTTTATTCGACGAGATGGGTCTCCAGACTCACCTTTCCTCCGAAACAAGCTGACAATAGCAGGAGGGGATAAAAATATCCCCTTTGAGGGGCTTCCATTTGATGGGATCAAGCTAGTGAACGCGACGACACGCGATGGCGCCTCCGCTAGTCTGTAAATAGAACGGTTGGGCGAAACAAAAGGTTTAGTTAAAACGTGTTGACGCTGTACACTTGACAATCAATACGAGACAGCGTGGTAGTTCAAATATTTTTAACGTCCATTGCAGGACGAGTTGTTTCCTACTAATTTTTTGTGTGTAGTACTATGTGCCCAATTTTGAATGGGTTCATGTTCCGTTTCAGTTTAAGCACACATCACGCAGTTCAAAATATCGTCCCGTCCCCCCTCAAAAGCATTCGAGGGCGTAAGCTCTCATGGATCGGGAAGGCAGTCAATATGTGTTGGGATTGCATGCAGCATATTACTCTTATAAGTTCAGATTTGATTGTAGAATATTGAGCTCATTAATAATGTCAGTGGGTTTCCAGGAAGGTGACTGTAGAAATTGGCTTCAGGGAAAGCCACACTGCTTGGAGCTAGTAAGATAAGAGATTAGAGTAAGAAGAGGACATAGTAATTGTACAACTAGCTAGGTGACGAATTTATTGTTATATTCATGTTATTGAAACCTGTCGTTTTTGTCGAACTTTTGTTCGAATTGAAAATCAAAAGTTAGGAAACTGTGAGAAACCCCGGATTGACCAGACCGTGCCGATTGCAGCTGCAATTGCAAAGATGTGTGACGTGTCATTTTCACGTTGCAACGACGTTATCCGTGTGAGATAGGATGTGTAATCCCACGCCGCACGGTCATCTCTGAAAGTGGTCAAGTCCGATTTTATCCTATTTAAATCGGTCAATAAATTTGCGTACCGCATTGGCACGGGGGTAGTGGGGTTCGGGAACGACCCCGCTCCCACTTTTGCACAAATCACGCTTCCTGGTTTCCCTTTTGGTGTATGCCTTCCTAATCCATGCAAGTAGTGAGGGGGATGGTACTTCTGGGTTAATGACGTCAGACTGCCCCTCCCCCCATCCCAGCTGATGTATGACGTCACCCCCCCCATCACCACTACATCTGACCTGACGTCACACGCCCCCCCCCCCCCAAGGCAACAACCAGCTGATGTGACATCACCCCCCTCCTATCAACTACAGCTAGTATGATGTAAGACCCCCCACCCCTGCCCGCATTAGTGTAACTCCTAAAAGGGTCCCCCCCATGTTACATCCCCCACCTTCCTCTCAGAAATTGCATCAATTGTGGGGGCATGACGTCACATTAGGGGATTCATAGTGGTGGTGAGATGTAACATGGGGGGGATCCACCCAGAAGTACCATCCCCCTCACTACTTGCATGGATTAGGAAGGCGTACACCAAAAGGAAAACCAGGAAGCGTGATTTGTGCTAAAGTGGGAGCGGGGTCGTTCCCGAGCCCCACTACCCCCGTGCCAATGCGGTACGCAAATTTATTGACCGATTTAAATAGGATAAAATCGGACTTGACCTCTTTCAGGACAGGGGTGGGGGGTCTTATGTCATATCAGCTGTAGTTGATAGGAGGGGGGTGACGTCACATCAGCTGGTTGTTGCCAGGGGGTCACATCAGCTGGTTGTGGGGATCAGATATAGTGGTGATGGGGGAAGGGTGACGTCATACATCAGCATAATGTTGCCGGGGTGACGTCATACATCAGCAGAATGTTGCTGGGGGCGTCATACATCAGCATAATGTGGCCGGGGGGGTGTGACGTCATACATCAGCAGAATGTTGCTGGGGGGGGGGGGCGTCATACATCAGCTGTTTGTTGTCTTGGGGGGGGGGGGTTGCCGTCATACATCAGCTGGTTGTTGCCTTGGGGGGGGGGGGTGACGTCATACATCAGCTGGTGGTGGGGGAGGGGGGTCTGACGTCATTAACCCAGAAGTGTCATCCCCCTCACTACTCAATCAATGTTCTGCAACCTCGTGCAAGCAATATGAAAACGCAGGGAGCAAACGGAACTCTCCACGTCGTCTACTGGGGGATCACTTTGCTGTTGAACTGAATATATCTGCAGAACTGTGAGTACGCAGGATCGTAGTATCGTTCTGCTATCAATCGTCACGTAGCCCTTTTGGGGTACAGATAGGACATGAAAAAGGTTAAAAATTGATAAATTATTATTAACCAAAAATCTGTCCTACCTCAACCAAAGGGGGAAACTCGCTTTTTTAGTACTTCAAATAAGGGCAGCTCTAACTGAAAATATCGCACTGATCGTGTTCAATCCTAGAGAACAACTGCTCATTTTCCAGAGAGCGACCGAGCTTCGGCTAAAGAGGGAGCTTATCTTTGCTGCATCAGAAGGGCTCCAGCTCATTCGTGATCAACCTGACGATGTTACCTCAAATTGGTCTTTCTACCCTTCTCTTGTTATTATCTGCAATCTAACTATACTACTCTTGCCTTATCAGTACTACTCTCCTGTCACCTCCCCTACTCTTGTTATCTGTCATTTCATCTCACGCATCAAATTTACATTGTCACCTTATAACTTGAGAATCTGGTGTTCCCTAATGCGGCGTCCCCGTTCTCGAACGAAATGCAAAACATACATGCTACCTCACTCGGCCGCTCTGAGGCTCACAAGTACACAGTACATGCTCCATTGACTCCAGCTCAGCCTCATAGTTTCAGCAACTCAAGGTGGTACCTTAGTGGACAATGTCCTTTGAGCTTGTTACGCACCATCCATGTACATTCTGTCTCTTGTTCCCTTTCTGGAGAGTTTAATGAACAACCTTGACTGCCTTTGGCCAGGCGCAACCCGTCAATAGGAAACCCCGCAATTCTCCTCTCTCTTGATGGTCCCTAGGAAGGGCTCAGGTCCAGGAGAAGCGCAGACCCTCCAGTTTCTCGGCCTTCTCATTTCCACCTGCCCCTGTATGACTTAGCACGCAATAGTGTTAAGGCGTTCTCCTTCGCCAAGACCTTCGGACCAGTCAGTCTTGCCCAAACCAGTCTCGACGTGATGGTATAGGAATCCAGGGCCTTGAATGCAGTCTGGCTGAATAATGTACATCCTTTTTCCAATGCACACTATCAGTGCGAAGTGCTCTCTGCCTGGAAAACTGATGCCAATGCGCCGATAACGTATGTTTGATTATTGTGCAGTGTCGTGAGACGATTCCGATTACCTAGTTCAAGTCCTTCCTGTTCAATCCTGATCTCCGTCATGCGAGGGTTTTCCCGCTCCTTACCCATCCTTCTTCTCCTCTCAAGACCCCGCCCTTCAACAATTTCCCGGCAGTTCGGCCGATGCGACGCGAGCGAGAGCGTCTCCTCCTTTTTGAACCTTTTTTCTACTTTTGTTCGGCGCAAACTTTTCTCCTCCAGGCAGTGCATTTTCGCGTCCTGGAACTCTACATTGGAAACGACGTTTTCTCCTCTTGGATTACGAGACCCCGTCGACGGGAAACCGAGTCTTCAGCTCTAGAAGGTCAGTTCCCTTTTATTTCCCACCGGTATCACATTTATCATTGGTTGCGCCCCTCGCGACGAATTTTGGTTTTGGGCTTGCCCACCCTCATAAATACAGTCCACAATATTTGTTTCGTTCTCATTCACCACTTCCTTTCCATAATCAGAAGGATACGTCTTATCTCGTGTGTTAATCATAAAACGTTAAGAGCCCCACAGCGTTCCAGGCAGTCCGGTGCAGGCAGTCCTCGTGACTAGTGACAGGGATGCCCCACAATAGAGAAGGCCCTAAAACACCTTGGATTTCATTTATGGTTTATTATTCACTCCGAATAATACGCCTTTGATTTTGATCTGGAAAATTTTGTCCCCCCCCCCTTCCACAATCAAACTTAGATTCCAAATTGCAATGTCCGTCGCCGTCCAGGCCATATTGTGCCTTCAACGTTTAAAATCCCTTTCTTTCGCGCAAAAATTTCATTTGTGATCTGGTTGAGCCTGCCTACTCGGCAATCTGAGAGAGCCATGGTTGTTATGAGCAAAAACGAAATATGGGCAGTTTCATTTCAATTACGTCCAAGGTATTATTCGATCCTGAGTCGATAGTAGCAGTAAATATAGTGAGCAACTCGCAGGACAACGTAATGAAAGTTATCGTGTCTTCCCGGCAAGCGCTCATTTCTCACTTCAACCGCCCGTCAGTTCGAGTGGTCGCGTCGTGTGAGTTACCTATAAAATGTCCATTTTCTTTGTTCCGTTGTAGTCGGGTCATGTTTGGTATCGTTTATTAGTATGTAAAGATGTGCAATCATCTTTAAACCTCATCCAATAACATCAACCTGTTGGACTGTGATGAGTTGGATGAAGGGATAATCGAAAGGATCAAGATGCGAGGTTCGCCGACGGGTGTAATCACGGTAGGTAGAAGAGAGCTCTCTTCTACCTACCGTGGGTGTAATAGTGTTCAGTTGGGCGATAGCCACGGTGTCGTCGAGGTCGGCTAGAGACTCTCGCCAAAGTTTTATTCGCGTTTTTCTTGTTTTGCATGTGTATTTATCGTTGATCCCGGATTCGGAACATTTATTTTCGATTTCTTTTGTGAAATAAAGCAATCGAGGCTAGTGTCGGTTATGGATTTCCCTAGAAGGACCCTCAGAAACTTATAAATCGAAAATATATTGTTCCGAATCCGGGATCAACGATAAATACACATGCAAAACAAGAAAAAACGCGAATAAAACTTTGGCGAGAATCTCTAGCCGACCTCGACGACACCGTGGCTATCGCCCAACTGAACACTATTACACCCTTCGGCGAATATCGCATCTTGATCCTTTCGATTATCCCTTCGTCCAACTCATCACAGTCCAGCAGGTTGATGTTATTGGATGAGGTTTAAAGATGAGTGCACATCTTTACAAGTATTGTTCGACGCTGAATCGAATGTAGTTTGCATCTGAGCTGTCGTCTCCCGGATTGTTGACACAGCCACGTTATTTTCTTAATATTTTTCGACCAACGTCGAAGTAGCTCACAATCATGCTGTGTGAGGGAACAATAAACCGTCGCATTATAATTTGCTGCGTTTTTTTCACTCGGCAATCCAATCGGTCGTCGCCCATTATTGTTACGGTCAAAACATGGTACTTCCCGCGCTGAATCGTATCGTTTACTAGTATTTTTCGACGCTGAATCCAATTGATGGATCTTGGAGGCGTGGGACTGCGTCTAAACTGATAACTTGGAAATGAAGTCATTTCCACTGAAAAATTCAATCGTGCGGCCACAGTTGGAATTAAGAATTCGTTGAAAAAACGTTGCAAATTATTACACGACGGTTTATCACTCTCTTTTACAGCACGATTGAATTATATCAATCTGACAGATCGTCGAAATTTATTTCAGTTACTTTCTATTGCTTTTACTCGTTCTTATTTTATTTCTACGGACTTTGCGGAAGAGCCAACTGTTTCCATTAGTCGAAAATGACTGGCCTCCTAACGAACTAAATTTGCAATTTTCCAGGGCACTTAAAGCGCACCTCCGCCCTCGTTTGATGAGAAGTCCGATAGTCCCGCACCGACATGGGGGCGCCCGTTTAGGTCGCATGAGCAGCACTCTCTTCCATTCACCAACTATGACAACGGCATTTAACTTCCTCTTAATTTGCAAGGTGAGTGATTAAACGGCGCGCTGCAGGAACTTCAACTCTCGGCAATTGAAGAACATCGCAGAAACGAGCGGTGCGTAGCAACACACAACTTTCCGCAATCCCTTCAAGTTCAAACACCACCTACAGGGCGCTGTATCTTCGTTCAACGCATTTTTACAGGAACACTTATACACAACAAAATGTAGGTACTAGTTAGCTGAGAGTACTCCATAAGTTTGATCGAAATCGTTAGAGCCGTTTTTGACAAAATTGGAATACCGATAAATTAATATTCGACAAATCTCCTTTTCAGGGTTAAATTGGCTTATATCTCCGTTCAACATATATATATACAGAAATAATTATGGAGAACGAAATGTGCGTATGGGTGACTAAAAGACACTCCATTAGGATTTATCACATCTGGTGATGCAGTTACCCTGGAATTTACGTAAATGTTCGAAAAAACGTTATTTGCGACACATTTTGATCTTTATCCCTGTTCAATGGACGGTCAGAGGAACATTTAGTGAGAACAATATGTAAGTATTAACTATTTGAAAACATCTTGTGAGTTTGGTGAAAATCGCTGGAGCCGTTTTGCCAAAAAGCGTAAAAAACCTATTTTTACTTCAAAGGCCTATATTTCCGTTCACCGTATTTTCATGGAGATATGTATAGAGAAGAAAATTTAGGTATTGATTAGTAGAAGATAATTTGAAAGTTTAATCAAAATCATTTTCGAGAAAATGCGAAAAACCCTAGTTTTTGGTACTACAACAATAACGAACAAAACAAAAAAAGAACCAGAAGAGAAGAATCGGTTCAGCCGTCCTCCCAATAATCGAACTACAGACACACACACGGACAACGCGCCGAAATTAGGTTTTCTAGACTCCGAAAGATCCGAAGAAAACCCAAATTTTTTTTTGACACGATTACTATACTTTCCTATCCCTTTGGGGTAGTGGAAAGTTGGTGTGGCTGTTCACATTTCAGACGGGACCACACATAAAATGGCAACTTAGGAAAGAAGGAGACATTTTATTTTTAATTTCACAAATACAACCAAATGTTTCGTTTATCCGTTTTTGCTTTTATTATTATTATTATTATTATTATGAAACAATTTGTGACGGGATGTAGTAGTTCGTAGTGTCATCGATTCCGTAGACTCGCCCGCCACTGACGAAAACAATCCAGAGGAGAAACCTTCCTTTTTTATCATCATCATCGTATCTACCATCGCCGTGTTTGCTTCATACCCTTTATGCATACCGGTTTATCCTTTTTTTTTTTTTTTTTTTACCACCGCCAACCATACCTACTACCGACTTCAGTCTTCGACATCGTTCATACCCACCTTTTAAAACAACCAACGTCATGCGCAAGCCTATAAAAACTTTTAGCTGCTGTGAGTTATCTGTGGGTGGAAGACGTACATTTAACCAACCAATTGTCTCCAAAGCACTGTTTTATTTTATTAATTTATATATTTAATCGGAAAATTGAAGTGTTTGTTTATTTTGTTTCGTATCTGTTCGATTATATTTCATTTTCCCATTACACCAGCCGTATCTTTTAAGTTAAATGTTCATTAACACCTTTTATAGCGGCATATTATAATTAGCCCCTTGTTCATCAGGACAAGGCCCTTAATAGCCCAACCCAAAGTAATAATGAGACTGAACTGGTATCTTTTTACCTTCCTTGGCTTCACGAAGTAGAAAGGAAAGTTATGTTATCGACTGAAAAATGTTGAGGTCTCTTCAGATCATTACGTTTCAGATCCCACTGAGTCCGAAAAACGTTCGGTAAAATGAAAGAACAGGGATCGCTCCCTCTGATAAGGCAATATATCGATATATCACGACCGAGGTCAGGTTATCGATATGCCCGACATTGTAGGCTCTGGCGCCATGTTTGAAATTAGAAATAACGACAGCTGTGCGATTATGCCAATTATTTAATGTTCATTATGTAATACCCCGTTATATAATTATTTTAAATGTACAAAGACTATGAAAAGGAGTTAATTCAATGAAATTAAGAATGGGTATATGAAATAAATATGAGATAACTAACGGATTGGCAAAAACGATGTCGGGCATATCGATAACCTGACCTCGGCCGTGATATATCGATATATTGCCTTATCAGAGGAAGCGGTCCCTGTTCTTTGTTTCACCCAAACAATCTTTGGTTAAATGGTCTGTGTGTGTCCGTGAACGGGATTGAGTCAAAACGGCTTAATCAAATCAGCTCGAACTTGATATCTAGCCGCAGGCCACCATGGCACTTCAAAATAAGGGTAATAGCAAAATCCTCCCAAAACTACGTTTTCTTTATTCCTGAAACATCAACATTTTTTTTCTCAAACGGTTTTAATTAAATGTTTTATATGGATAGCTCCAAATGCAAAGACGAGAGCAGCGCCATAAATTACCACACATTTCGACGAAAACCGATTTTAGCGCAGTTTTATCCTTATAAACTCCGGTCAAATATTACTAGGATCTTTAGAAAAACTTAGATGGTAGTCCAACTAAGTACCATTACGATTAGTGTTTAATTACACGCATGAGATATATAGAGACTACCCTAGAAATTCCGTTTCACTTACTACGATTTCTAAAAGTTTTTACCCGATAACACTGGATTGCAAAAGAACAAGTTACCAACACTGGCTAGGATCCCCTTGAGGTCTGTGTCGTCCACCCAAAGCTCTTACACCAAAGCCAAGTGGCACTTCCTCCAGGGGAAGATCTGGCCCATCCCTGCCACTGCCGCCTTCACTGTGAGCAAATTCACCTGGAGGAAGCTCAGTGAGCGTGGCCTCATCTTTGCCCACAGTGTCCTCTGCCAGCCTTTGACGCCATCTTCCGTCACGAACCGTGCCACCCTGCTACCAGTCCATGTTAGGATCTTCCAGTGCTTAGTGGTGAGCCCCCTATTCTCCTTCGCTAGGAAGCCGAGGATTCTCCCACCCGGTTCATTGGAACATTCACATAGCACTGCTACCGATTTCCTAGGCTTCGGCAGATCCTTCTCTTCCACCACCTTCAGTCTAGCCCATTCCCCTTTAACCACTCAGCCGTATCCTTGTCCTTACAGATCACTGCATACGACCTGCTCCTCTTAGCGGTTGCAGTGAACCCAGGCTTCTGAGTAGACTCCTCGTCAAAAGCAAATATTGCCTCCACAATGCTGCTCTCGAATCCCTTAATCTGCTCCAGGAGCTCTGCCGGGTGACCCTCATGGAGAACTCCCAGCTTCACTCCAGACTGCCGAGCAGAAAGAGGCTGGTGGGACTTTGTCCTCGCTAGCAGAGTCCCCCTGGCCTTCCCTACCTGCTTCTTGGCCACTGCCAGGGCCTGAACCTCCTCCAGACTCTTCCCCTTTGCCAGGAGCTTGTAGAAGCGGCGCTTCCGTAGCCTATCCATCTCCGCAAAGCCAAAAATTTGTTTCCTGGAAAGCTTGAATTCGCTGGTTGTGCAGGTCGCTAAGTGCCTGCATGTTGATGGACGGGTCAATGCAGGCCACTGACGCCTTAGCCCCTGTTCTTGCTCCAGCCACGACCTGTGCCTGTGATCCAAGGCCAAGTCCTTTTCAAAAAAAAAAACGCGTTGACACCCTCGTTAATTCTCAGTGTACGAATTGCTCAATAATGGTCAAGGCATGAGTATGAGGAGCACAACAAATTCTGGAACTACCGCTTTCTGTCGCGGTGAAGTGACGTTTGACTGCAAGAAAAAATAGTGAATTGACGTAGAGTTTAGGAAAGTTGTGCGATGCAGCGCAGCTGATATTTGTTTTCTTTATTTCCGGTAAACTATACCGTCGACTCGATAATAAGACCCTGCATTACCTACGCCTCCACGGTGTGGTGGAAGGCAACATGCCAGCTAGCAGCCCAAGGGAAACTTCAGAAACTGCAGCGACAGGCATGCCTAGCTATTACAGGGGCAATAAATACGTGCCCTACTGCTGCAATGGAAGCAGTAAGGCTTTTGCAGACAGGGAACATCTCCACCAGGGTTAAAGCAAACCTCCAAAGAACAACTAGACAGTTCAAACTGGAAGAGGCAGTAGTCCTTGCTACCGACGTCATGTCAGAGCGAAAGAACTTTCGGCAGCCATTCAGGGTCAGTATCCACTAGCGGGAACGATGGGAGCAGGAGATGTTCCGGACCGAGGTGATGATGGTTCAGTCATGGGAGGCAGAACTGGACTGGGCATTGTTGGGCCCAACTACAGTCTGGCTAAGCCACTGAGAGAGTACGCCACGATATTCCAAGCTGAAATTCTAGCTATAAAGATCTTCAGATTCTCCGACAGCCAGGCTGCATTAAAGGCCATTGCAGCCTATAGCTTCAGGTCCAGGCTGGCATGGAAATGCCTTGATGCGCTCAAGCAGCTCGGCCCCCACAGGCTTTCCCTCATCTGGGTGCCGGCTCACAGGGGCATGAGGGCAATGAAAAGGCTGACCACCTTGCGAAGAAGCGCACAGAAGCCCTACCCATTGGGCCTGAACCTCACGTTGGTCACCTGAACCGTTTGGTGGCCCAATGGGAGACACAGGAAAATAGCGCCCATTGTTGGCATCGCCAGCCACGACTTAGACAATCGAAAAGGCTTGTTACGCCTTCTGGTCCAAAGGCGATGCTGACACTCTCCAGGAGGGATCTGAAGGTCTTGATTAGCTTCCTCACCGGACACTGCCCACTCAGGTATCACCTCAACAAGATGGGCATCTCAGAGGCGGTGGAATGCAGACTCTGTGGTGAGGAGGACGAGACGGCGGAGCACATCCTATGTGAATGCTCTGCCTTAGCTGTCAAACGCTTTGGATATTTCGTCCAGGGGATTATTGAGCCCCATATCATAGTGGAATCTGCGGTGAAGGACATACTTGGCTTCATAAAGGGGGCGGGTATGTACGACGCCTTTTACTTAGGGCCGGCCTCACAATAGACCCATATGTGGCCCCAGTGACAAAGGGACTTGTCCCGCTGGCCCTCGGAAGAAAAAAAAATACCGTCGACTCTGCTTTTGAAATTCCACCTTTTGAAGATGGCTTGATAATATTTGTTAGTGTAATCGGTGGTTGTGGAAATCATTCGCCGTTCGCTAGTGTTAACTAATAACTCAATTTCTGAGCCGAGTTTGCACAATTTTAAACCATTTCTGCTCGAAAGAGTCCTTGAGTCACTTATTCGTAATACGAATTCCAAGTTTCAACTTCGTAAGTCAATTTTTGATGATAATTACATCAAACTTGGTTTCTGTCCGCAAGTCGAGATACATAAAATGTTTGTGGAAGATTTTTGCGGCTTAGTTGCTTAATGCGAATCCATTATCAACCAATAATTCAAGTTTTGACACAGCAGAGGACTGATTGTTCACCAAATACCGAGAGAACTGTGAGAAAAACTAGTTGGCAACTTTCAACTAGTGGCCATTAGCTCCCGGAGTTATAGTATTTTTCGATGCTGAATCGATTGGAATTGGTGTCAGAGGGACTGCGTCGAGCTGTGCGAGATAATAATAAACCGTCGTGTGATAGTTTCCAAGTCCAGTTTTGTAGTGAATGACCTTCACTAATGAATCAGTAACTTTGTTTTACTTTCGAAAGTTGTGGGTGTCGTACAACTGTCAATTGTTTTTTCGTCCTAATTAGCAATTCTGTTGGTAAAACGAAACTGGACTTACGTCATCGAGCACATTTTTACGTAAATTGTTCGAACGCGAGGTGAACGGGGAAGAACATATTTATTTATAGAAAAGTTAGCTCATAAGAAGAGAAGAGCGCTCTTCTCGTCTCTTGAAAAGAAGATGGGTTCTTTCTGAGGGTCATCCGGGGAAGACTCAAGAAGGCATATCCTGTCGCAAGGTCACTGACTTCGTCCTGAACTTGGGAAGAGATCTGCACTTCCCCTGCCGCTCGACCGCCGCACAACCGACAGCTCTCGTAGCCACGTTCCCTCTAACCGTTTTAATTAACCAAGTCCACGAGCGTAGATACCCTTGCTGCCCTCTAACATTTTAAATCTCCCCGGTGAAGGTACAATCACGTGAAAACTGTGTGAAAGTACAGATCAACATTTATAATTGTCAGCCTGGGTCGCGAACAAAAACCTTCGGCTACAATCTCTAATGACCTCCCTTTCTTGCTTTCCGCGACCCAAAGGGCAAGGCTTCGTGGCTTTTGCGACTAATTCAACGTATTTTTCACTCGGTTCGTTTTAACTAGGTAAAACATCACTTCACGGGGGCAGAAAGCGGTAGAGCCTACAGTTCCGGAATTAATTGTGCTACTCGTACTCACGCTTTACTTCGTAGAGCCAAGGAAAGTGAAACTAAATTGGGTTATCTTCAAGTCTTTACGTTTTGAAGCTTAATGAGTCCGAAAAATATAATATCCGCGCGTGGTCAGTGTGTGTTGATAGAATGGTGCACTCTGCTGTGCGTGCTTGGCTGGGCCTCCCACAAAGCGTTCCATGAGCGTAAAGCCACGCTCCGGTTCGATCTGGGGAGGTGTTCCGTCTGTACCGCTATTCCGTTCTTGCGCCATAAGCGCCTGCTAGTCTTACTGGCATCTGAACTGGTTCGTTCAGGATCAGCTGCAGTGGTGTGACATGGCGACTCTATCTGCCTGTAAGCCCAGTAAGCCTTCGGAGTTTTCGGCTGCTCTGGATGGTTCAGTTGACGGACGGGAACTAAGGCAGTGTCTTCTACGTCAGTGGAGTGGGCTTCAGAGGGCAGTCACGGAAGGGATTACCGGCGCCACTGCCCACAGCGATGAGGTGTACAAGAGGCCAGGATCGTAACGATGTGGATACTGTCGTGTCTGCGGTAACCAGTTTGAGTCATGCCATAGTGCAGATGTCGTCATACTCATGGGGGCCGCGCCAAACGTCATGACGCGATCTGCAAGCTGAAGGCTGGGAAGTGGACAGAATGTGACCAGTCTGCAGTGATCCTGGATCACGCGCTTACTTGGCAAGCCAAGAGGTGCAAATATGTCAGGACGAATGGCTACGTCGGGTAACATCAGGGTTGTATCATTGACCGTGTCTTAGCGTGGCGTGTGCTGCAAGAAAAGTACTGGGGCCGCAGATACCCAGGCGCTGACTGGGTATGTCAGCTTCGAGGTATCACCACCAGCGGTGCAGCAATCAGCGCATTGCTCAGGTCGTATGTGAGCTATTGGTCGTTGTATCTTGAACATCCTCTTATCCTTCAGTTCTTCCATCCCCAATCCTTCGGAACAAATAGTGCGTATCTGTAGTTCAATTTGTGGGAGAACGGCTGAACCGACTGAGCTAGCTCTTTTTATTTTACTTGTGAGCTTCTAGTAGACCCCAAAAAAGGTTATGATATGATGATGGTAAAGAGGCGTGGGGACCAAACTACACCAGAAACAGGGTTTTTAACATTTCACTCCAAAACAGATATAAATATCTGGTGCGTTGCAACACACAACTTTCCTTAGCTCTACGTCAATTCACTTTGTACATGGCTAATTCTATTCAATCAATTCATTTATCACTGACTTAATTTGAACTTGGTCAAACAACGCTTTACGGCAGCAGAAAGCGGTAGCGCTTACCGTTCCGGAATTTTTTGTGCTGCTCGTACTCATTGCAGGACCATTATTGAGCAATTGGTACACAGATAATTAATGAGGCTGTAAACACGATTTTTAAAAAAAAGGATAGTAATCACTTTTGCAGAGTTATTGGAAAATAACTGTTAGAACTGGTAGTAAGCGAAACGGGCGTAGTTGAAATTCAGGAATTTCTGGAGTGAGCCCCATGTATCTCATGAGCGTTTTTAAACACTCACCCTTTAGGTATTGGATTGGACTACAATACCAATTCTTTTTAACATTCTACAAGAATTCCAGCGGAGTTTATAAGGAAAAAACTGCGCGAAAAACGCTTTTGGTCGAAAATTTTGATAATTTATTGTGCTGCTCTCGTCATTCTCCCACCAATGAGAATTTTATAGTATGCTTGACTTATTGAGAGCTATCTATATAAAAAATGTAATCAAAATCGTTAGAGCCGTTTTTGAGAAAAAAAATTTGGTGTTTTGATCACTATGATGACTATAGTTAACTTTCGGTGGATTTTGCCCATACCCTTATTTTTGCGTCCCATAGTAACCGGTAGGCTGGAGATCAAATTTGAGGTGATTTGGCTCGGTCGTTTTCACAGACACACAGACCATTTTCCCAAATAGTGTTTTTTGGACTCAGGGGGGTCTGAATCGTAAAGATCTGAAGAAAACTCAAAATTTTTTTTTCAGCCGATTACATAACTTTCCTTTCTACTTCGTAGAGCTAAGGAAAGTAAAAATAAGTGAGTATCAGTAGTTCAATTTGTGGGAGAACGGCTGAACCGACTGAGCTAGTTCTTTTTACTTTCCTTGGCTCTACAAAGTAGTACTGTGAACGATTTTTAGAGAAACCCACCGAACCAAATCAGCTCAAACTTCATATCTCGCCCGCAAGTTACCATGGGACGCCAAAATAAGGGTATGAACAAAATTCATCGTAATTTAACTATAGTTATCATAGTGATCAAAACACCAAATATTTTTTTTTCTCAAAAACGGCTCTAACGATTTTGATTAAATTGTTTATATTGATAGCTCCCAATATGGCTACTATACCATAAAATTCCCATTTATGGGAAATCGACGAGAGCAGCACAATAAATTGCCAAACCTTTCGACGTAATCGATTTTAGAGTGGTGTTTAGAGAAAACGACCGTACCAAATCCCTTCAAACTTGATATCTAGCCCGCAGGTTACTATGGGACGCCAAAATAAGGGTATGAGCAAAATCCACCGAAAGTTAACTATAGTCATCATAGTGATCAAAACGCAAAATTTTTTTCTCAAAAACGGCTCTAACGATATGATTAAATTTTTTATATTGATAGCTCCCAATATGCCAATCACACCATAAAATTTCCATTCGTGGGAAAATGACGAGAGCAGCACAATAAATAATCAAAATTTTCGACGAAAAGCGTTTTTAGCGCAGTTTTTTCCTTATAAAATCCGCTGGAATGTTAGTAGAAAGTTAAAGAAAATTGGTATTGCAGTCCAATCCAATACCTAAAGTGTGAGTGTTTAAAAACGCTCATGAGGTACATGAGGCTCACTTCAGAAATTCCTGAATTTCAAATACCGCCGTTTCGCTTACTGCCAGTTCTAACAGTTATTACCCATTAACTGTGCAAAAGTGATTATTATCCCTCTACAAAAAATTCGTGTACAGCCTCATTAATTTTCTGTGTACCAATTGCTCAATAATGGTCCTATAATGAGTATGAGCAGCACAATAAATTCCATAACTCTAGGCACTACCGCTTCCTGCTGCTGTGACGTGTTGTTTGACCAAGTTCAAAGGAACTGAGTGATAAATGAATTGATTAAATAGAATTAGCCATGTACAAAGTGAATTGTTGTAGAGCTAAGGAAAGTTGTGTGTTGCAACGCACCAGATATTTATTTTAGTTGTGAGCTTCTAGGAGACGCCAAAAAAGGTTGTGATATGATTATGGGAAAGAGGCGTGGGGACCAAAATACACCAGAAACAGGGTTTTAAACATTTCACTCAAAAACAGATATAACGAGTTCAATAAACTGTCAGGATGTTTTTAAATAGTTCTCAATAAATGTTCCTATGTGTCGAAAATAACGGTTTTGTAAACATTTTCGTAGTTTCCGGGCTAACTGCTTTAGTGGATTTGATCAATCTTACGGAGTACTTTCAACTAACTGGTATCTACATTTTGTTTTCTATAAACGTTCCTGTAGATATGCGTGGGTTGAGGAAAGTTGTTTGTTGCTACGCACCAAATATTTTCAAGCCCCATTTCTTTTTAAAGGCAAGACCTAGGCCGTCTCTCACGTTGGCATTCGTCTCACCCTTTGATTTCTTCAACGGCCGCAGCCTCGCTGAAATTATCGTAATTGAAACCCGGAATTTTTGTGCAGCTACCTAAACCTTAATTGACCATCCACTTCTCAACCTTGAGGCTCGGCTCGCAGCGCGTACAATTATTTTCATAACTGTGTGTGTGTACCACTGCGCTCCGTAAGGGGTTATTTGCCGTACGTGCGGTGAAGGGATCTGTTGAATCAGATGCAGACGCCATTAGACGGCTATTTTCGGCAACTCCTTATTACTATTTGTTGTCTAATGTTGAAACGACTTGGAACGTTTCATAAGTTGCCGTCAAACCGCAATGATATTTTTATTTTTCTGAGCTCTACAGAGTAGGAAAGGGAATTTACGTAACCGACTGAAAATATGTTGTGGAATATTCTTCAAATCTTAACGTTCTCAGAGCGTCCGAGTCAAAAAACGCCGTTCGAGAACACGCTCAAGCCTGCACATCAACATGAGACGCCGAAATAAGGGTATAAGCAAAATTAGTGCAAAACTTTTTTTTCAATATGCGCTATTTGGTTCAATTTTTGTACGGACTGTTCCAAATGACACGACGATGACGTGAAATTATTATCCGAGTATGACGAGAGTAGCACAATAAATTATCAAGAATTACGACCAATTTATTTTTGTGCTTAAGAGAGTTTGGGCGTTCTCCAAAACTGTTTCAAATATCTGGTGCGTTGCAACACACAACTTTCCTTAGCTCTACGTCAATTCACTCGGGTACATGGCTAATTATATTTAATCAATTCATTTATCATTCAGTTCATTTGAACTTGGTCAAACAACACGTCACAGCAGTAGGAAGCGGTAGCGCTTACAGTTCTACGTCATTTTCCCACGGATGGGAATTTTATGGTGTAATTGCCTTATTGAGAGCTATCAGTATAAAAAATGTATTCAAAATCGTTAGAGCCATTTTTGAGAAAAAAAATATTTGGTGTTTTGATCACTATGATAACTATAGTTAAATTTCGATGGATTTTGTTCATACCCTTATTTTGGCGTCCCATGGTAACCTGCGAGCGAGATATGAAGTTTGAGCTGATTTGGTACGGTGGTTTTCTCTAAACATCGTTCACAGACACACTTTAGTGACACAAAGACCATTTTCCCAAATAGTGTTTTTCGGACTCAGGAGGTCTGAAACGTAAAGATCTGAAGAAAACTCAAAATTTGTTTTTCAGCCGTTTCCATAACTTTCCTTTCTACTTCGTAGAGCCAATAAGTGCACGATTCCCCCTTCGACTTGGCCACTGGGGGACACACACCTGTTTTGAGTTACAACTCCTGAGATCTTCAAGATCAGTCCAACATTTATATCGGGCAATCGTAGTCCATCCCCGGCCTTTTGATTCGAACAAAGCGGGTGTGGTGCGTAGTAACACGTAACCCACAACCGTAAATCGCTGTTCGCCGATGTTTTACGGAGATATAGAGACGAAAAGTTAGGTATTAATCAGTAAAACGTAATTTGTGTTTAATCGTAACCGTTGAAGCCGTTTTCAACAAAAATGCGAAAAAGCCACGTTTTTTGTGCACCCCCCTCCTCCCGTCCCTTACTTCGATGAATATTGCTCTTCATTTTCGCACCTTCACAAAATCACGAAAAAAAACGATAAAAAACATCTGATGCGTTGCAACACGCAACTTTCCTTAGCTCTACGTCAATTCACTCGGGTACATGGCTTTTTCCTACTTATGAATTGAGTAAGTAGAAAAAAAGCCATGTATACAAGTGAATTGACGTAGAGCTAAAGAAAGTTGTGTGTTGCAACGCACCAGATATATATATTTTAAAACATTCTAATAACATTTCAGACAAGTTTGTAAGGAAAAAAACCGCGCGAAAACCGATTTTCGTAGAAAATTTTGATAATTTATTGTGCTGCTCTTGTCATTGTCCCACAAATGGGAACTTTATGGTATAATTGCCATATTGGGAGCTATCAACATAAAAAGTTTAATCAAAATCGTTAGCGCCGTTTTTGAGGAAAAAAATATTTGGAGTTTTGATCACTATGATAACTATAGTTAACTTTCGGTGGATTCTGCTCATACCCTTATTTTGGCGTCCCATCGTAACCTGCGGGGTAGATATTAAGTTTGAGCTGATTTCATACGGTCGTTTTCTCTAAAAACCGCGCAAAAGTCGATTTTGTCGAACATTTTGGTAAATTATTGTGCTGCTCTCGTCATTTTCCCACAAATGGGAATTCTACGGTATGATTATCTTATTAAGAGCTATTAATGTAAAAAATTTAATCGAAATCGTTAGAGCCGTTTTTGAGAAAAAAAATATTTGGTGTTTTGATCACTATGATAACTATAGTTAAATTTCGATGGATTTTGTTCATACCCTCATTTTGGCGTTCCATGGTAACCTGCGGGCTACATATCAAGTTTGAGCTGATTTGACGCGGTCGTTTTCTCTAAAACTCGTTCCCAGACACGCATACACAGACCACTTTCCCAAATAGTTTTTTTCGGACTCGATGGGGGGGGGGGGGATGTCTGAAATGTAAAGATCTGAAGAGAACTCAAAATTTTTGTTTCAGCCGATTACATTACTTTCTGTAGGTCTCAAAGCTGAAGAAAACGCAACTTCTCAATACTTTCTTTACCATTTTGAGAAGATAGTAGGTGTCAACGTGAGGGAGCACTGTTTTTCATACGCCCATTCACGGTTCCCAGAGACTGCTCCGAAAGAACAGTCGACTCGGGTGAAGAACACATTGGAGATGGGGGAAAGTGCTTTGTGCTGCTTTCTAGACATTGGAGGGGCCTTCGACGATACTTCATATGCTTCAATCACAAGTGAGGGCAACAGAGTGGGAGTAAATGCCCACCTGATCGTTTCGGCCTAGGAAATGCTGAAGGCAGAGTGGTTCATTTGGAGCAAGAGGAGAGACTCTGTCAGAGCGACGAGGACGCTCTGGTTGCTTGTTGCAGATATCCCCCTAGAGTTGTTGGAACATGAGGGCTGCAAAGTAATAGCACGTGCGAATGACTCGGAGATAATTATGAGAGGAAAATTCACGAGTGGATGCAATTCGCTATGAACACTGTACAAAGGAGATACAATGAGCAGAAGTTGTACGTCAATCCAGACAAAACCAACCAGTTGCACTCATGCAAGAACTCCAGCACTGGGGGAAGGTGGTGATGATCCGACAGGAGGTGAAATACTTGGGATCCTTCCTAGATAGGAAGCTCAGGTGAGCCACGCACGTGAGAAGAATAGTACAAAGTGAGTTCAGCTCAGAGGGTCAGGCAGAGTAGCAGTCCATCTGATGCTGGCCGCGGTAGGGGGGGAGGTTCGCGTGTTAAGAACTTAGTATGGTTGAAGAACAACTTCGAATGGCGCTTCAGGATACTTATTGGTGAAAGATTCAGAAAGGAGATGTGTGGTCCCACGTGTGAGCCACGCACGTGGGGGTAGTGGTATACTATACAGACGGATCAGTGAGAGTTGGCCCAGCTCGTGGAGGAGTTTATGGCCTGAGGATTCGAGCAGCAATAGCATTAGGTGCGCTGACAACAGTTTTCTAGTGTGTGCAGGGCCCAAGCGCCTGATGCTCAAGGGGCTGAAACAGAAATCTATATTATGCCCATACATAATTTACTTCTTAAACGTTTTCGTCAGGGCTGATTTGGGAATACCTGACTGGTCTTAAGATAGGTGTCAACGTAAGGGAGCACTATGTTTCTCATACGTCCATTCACGATTCCCAGCACGCCCATCAGAGACTGCTCCGAAAGAACTGTCGACTCAGCTGGAGAACACATTGGAGGCGGGGGAAAGTACCTGCTACTTACGTTCGCATAGGAGAACATTTTAACATTGCGTTGGGTGCCTGGTTATAAAGGAATGAGGAAACACAGTGGACCTGAGTCCTTCGTAGGGACCACCAAGAGCCACAGAGGTTGACAAGTGGGAGAAATGCAGCGCTGCCTATTGGTAGGATGTGGCTGAAGACAGTAAAGGTTATTTATTAGAGGTCCTAAGTCTAGCGGAACAAATTATACTGATGGTATGTGGCCTGTTCGTGAGACACTGTCCACAAGTACCACCAGGTTAACTTTGCTAAGCTAGAGGTATATAGTCACAGATTTTTCTTGGCGGAGCTTGTACTGTGTACTTGTGAGTACTGTGGCGCGCCTCAGAGTGCTTGGGGTGCCTCTGCTGATGCCAGATGCACCTCAGGGTGGTCATGCGTTTGATGGGAGAATGCTGGGGACGTCGCATCAGGGAACAATGGGAGTGGAACCGAGAGGACAAACAGCTGCTCATGTGTTCGACGCAAGCACCAAATCCCTTCAGGTTTGTGACCTCGGAATTTCAGGTCCTGCCCAACGGCAAGGTCATTGTTCCTCAAGAGGTCTTTCCACCTATGGAAATCCCAAATCGGCGGATATTTCCAACGGTGGTTTTCCCACACTTTCCCTCTCCTCCCTTTTCACATTCCCCTCCACAACTGATACCTTCTCCCAAAATCACTCTGCTACGAAGTGGTCGGTCCTCTCCCGTTTCTCAATACCCTCTTCTTCTAACACCTTTCGCGATACAGTCGTCTCTAATTCCCCCAACAGACACCTCTTTCACCTCTCATCGACTCCTAATTCGGACTTCTCCTTCCTTCCCAGTATAACCAGTTTCTCGCATTCAGAGCCCTATTTGTTCGCGCTTATGCATTCAACTCACATCCTGTGTAAGTCACCTCTTCTCTGTACATCCAAGTCTTCAAATCTTGTGATATACCAACTCATCAATTACAAGGTCTTGCTCAACTAAAACCCGTCCCCTCGAGGATCATTCAACCTATCCTCGTCCAAACATCATGAATGCCACTCAATAGGCCCATGTATGGGGGGGGGATTTTGATTGCGGAATGTAAAAACCGCACTAGAACCGAATTTATAGAACTGTCGTGTTATTTAGAGCCGTCCATACAAAACACCTAATTAGAGACAGACGCCGTTAGGCTTAGTTTGATGTCTCAGCCTTTTTCTTTCAATCGCGTTCACACACACCACGCGTCGAAATGAGGTTTTTGGATGCAGCAGGACCTAAAACGTAAAGATCTACTGGAAACTCGACGTTTTTTGACGCGATCGCGATGCTTTCCTCACCCTTGGGGGTAGCGGACTGTAAAAATTGGTCGATGAGCCTCAAGAGTTGTCTTTACTCGCCCATTTGCAGTCAACATGAGTCATAAGTAGCTCGACTAAACGACATCACTTAACTTTCTCCAAAGAAGTACCGTTTTTGTAAAACTATTCTTCTAGTTCAGTGAAATACTTGAAGGTATCATTTAAGACAGCGGTGCCTCAGCTTGTGGATGAGAAACGTTGGTTCCAAGTACAACTTCTGATTAAGGGGGAACTAACCGGGTAATTAATTTTCCACACACCGAGCAGAAATACGACATCGTCGGACCGTATCGTTTCACTAATCCTCTGAGTACTTGAAGGCGAACCTGTTAGGTTCGGCGGAGAGAAAGGTCGGACAGAGTTACCTTCCCTCGATCAATGTTCCCTCCCACAAGACCAGTGCTCTATTGCAGCAGCCTCAAGTTACGTCGATCCTTCACCTGACCTTGTACTTCCTCCCGAATATGGCGCGAAGAAATATCTGGTGCGCGTCACACAACTTTCCTTCGGCTCCGACGAGCCGAGTTTGCCATCTGTTAGATTGCTCTGCTAACTTATTTCGAGCCAAAAGGTTTCTTTAAAGTCTTCTCTGAATTGGTTTTTCTCAAATGGACGCCCTTTCCGGCCGCTTTCCTAATAAACCCCTACAGTTCAGGGAGCAATGCGTCACACCAAATACCAGTGCAGCGACCAGCCTTGACGTTGACGCCAGTGTAGACAAACCACAAGGAGGAGTTCGATCAATTTCGGAAATCCTAGTTTTTACGTATTAATAACTGATTTAGGCTCTCCGATGTCAAAAGCAGTTCAGCGTTTTTAATTTTCTTGGCCCTACGAAGGTAATCAGCGTGAAAAAAGTGCTGGGGAGATGCGTTGACTGCGTGTGTCAGCAGGTGATCTTGGAGATATCACCACCAGCGTATTGCTAGGGTCGTATCTGGGCTGTTGGTCGTTGTATATTGAACATCCTCTTACCCTTCTGTCCTTCCCTCCCTCAATCCTTCAACCCCTAGGAGCTGGCAGGCGTAGGGTAGTTTGGGCGCTCTCCCAATTTCCTTAATTTTTACTCTCCGCTACCCCAAGGGAAAGGAAAGTATTCTAATCGTGACAAAAAAGTTGGGTTTTCCTCAGATCTTTTGCGTTTTAAGGCCTACAGTTTCTAAACAACCTAATTTTGGCGCGTGGTCCGCGTGTGTGTGTCTGTAGTTTGATTTGCGGGCGAACGGGGTTTTTCGCATTTTTCTCGAAAACTGCTCTATTTTCATTAAACTTTCAAATCATCTTCTACTAGTTAGTACAAAACCTTTCTATTCTACAAATATCTCAATGAAATTCGTTGAACGGAGATATAGGACTATGAAGCAAATATAGGTTTATTACGCTTTTTGGCGAAATGGCTTCAATTATTTTCACCAAACTTGCAGGATGTTTTCGAGTAGTTAATACTTATATATCGTACTCAATAAATGTTTCTCTGACAGTCAATTGAACGGAGATAAAAAATCAAAATGTGTCGAAAATAATATTTTTTCTATAATTTCCGCAAAGTCTGGTGTAACTGCTTCACCAGATTTGGTGAATCTTGCAGAGTGTCTTCTAGCATTCTAAACCCACATTTTGTTCTACGCAACTATCTCTGTATCCATCTGTTGAACGGAGATATAAGCCACGTTAACTCAGAAAAGAAGATTTGTCGAATATTAATTTATCGGTTTTTCCTATTTTCTCAAAAACGGTTCTAACGTTTTCTATCAAACTTATGGAGGACTCTCAACTAAGTAGTATCTGCATTTTGTTCTTAATAAATGTTCCTGTAGAAACGCGTTGAACGAAGATATAGCGTCCGCATATGTAGGTGGTGTTCGAAATTACGGAGGTGACGGAAAGTTGTGTGTTGCTACGCACCAGATTATATTTATTTAGTTTCCTTCTTTGGGTGCGACTGTCCCATTTAAGCTTCTGGGGTGACGGGGGTTATGGCATCGTAGGTAAACGTGGGGGGGGGGGGGCAAAATGTACCAAAAACTAAGGCTTTTCACATTTTTCTCGTAAATGGCACGAACGATTTTGATTAAACCTCGA
The DNA here is from genome assembly GCA_020466155.1 of Pachypeltis micranthus. Taxonomy (NCBI): domain Eukaryota; kingdom Metazoa; phylum Arthropoda; class Insecta; order Hemiptera; family Miridae; genus Pachypeltis; species Pachypeltis micranthus. Next base: position 63,482,752 of record CM035770.1, on the reverse strand, counting down.
AGTTATTACTCTTTCCTTGGTTCTACGAAGTAGAAAGGAAAGTTATGTAATCGGCTGAAACAAAAATTTGAGTTTTCTTTAGATCTTCAAACGTTTCAGACCCCCCTGAGTCCGAAAAACACTATTTGGGAAAATGGTCTGTGTGTCTGTGAACGATTTTTAGAGAAAACCACCGTACCAAATCAGCTCAAACTTGATATCTCGCCCGCAGGTTACCATGGGACGCCAAAATAAGGGTATGAACAAAATCCACCGAAAGTTAACTATAGTTATCATAGTGATCAAAACACCAAATATTTTTTTTCTCAAAATGGCTCTAACGATTTTGATTAAATTATTTATATTGGAAGCTCTCAATACGGCAATTATACCATAAAATTCCCATCTGTGGGAAAATGACGAGAGCAGCACAATAAATTACCAAAATTTTCGACGAAAAGCGTTCTTGCCGCGGTTTTTTCCTTTTAAACTCCGCTGGAATGTTACTAGAATGTTAAAAAAAAAGTCGTGTTATAGTCCAATCCAATACCTAAAGGGTGAGTGTTTAAAAACGCGCATGAGATACATGGGGCTCACTCCAGAAATTCCTTAGTTTCAACTACCGCTGTTTCGCTTACTACCAGTTCTAAAGGTTTTTATCCAATAACTCAGAAAAAGTGATTACTATCCTCCTTCAAAAAATTTGTGTTTACAGCCTCATTAATTACCTGTGTACTAATTGCTCAGTAATGGTCCTGCAATGAGTACGAGCAGCACAATACAATCTGGAACTGTAAGCGCTACCGCTTTCTGCTGCCGTGAAATGTTGTTTAACCAAGTTCAAAGGAACTGAGTGATAAATGAATTGATTAAATAGAATTAGCCATGCACAAAGTGAATTGTTGTAGAGCTAAGGAAAGTTGTGTGTTGCAACGCACCAGATATTTTTTTATAAGTTAATGAAAACACATGATATAACACATATCATGAAAATTCGGTGAACAGAAATGAAGATCTATGAAGGAAGAATAGGTTTTTGACGCTTAATGGCAAGACGGCTTTAACGATTTTCACCAAACTTACAGGATGTCTTTAAATAGTTAATATCGATATAATGTTCTTAATAAATGTTCTTCTGGCAGTCCACTGAACAAAGATAAAAACCAAAATGAGTCAAAAGTAGTGTTTTGTTCAACATTTTCTCAATAACGGCTCTAACGATTTCGACCAAACATACGAGGGACTCTCAACTAAGTAGTACCTCCATTTTGAGCTCCATAAATGTTCCTGCAGAAATGCGGTGAACGAAAATATAGCGCCCGTATATACTTCAGGTCGCCGCGGAAAGTTATGTTTGTATAATCTTTTGTCAAAGTGTTTCAGTATCATTTCGGGGAAAATGATGAAATGGGGAAATGTAGTTGCCATAGAAGCGAGTTATGGCATCACAGAGTAATTTAAGGTGTATTCTTCCCGAAAGGGGGTGTTGGGGTACGTGAGGGCAAGAGTTGAAGATTGAAACAAAAGAAATCGGTGAGCGTGAGGACCTTATTATGTGCAATGAAGTGAGTAGAGTTTGTGTACAAAGGGCGACACAAGGGGACGACTCATAATATCAGTGAACTGGGCGCGAAAAACGTTATTGGAAGGAGATGAGTGAACACATGGAGACGAGTGTCTTTCCCGAAAGTTCGTAGGTGAATGAATTGGGGAGGAGCTGTCTGTTGTGGAGAGGAATGTGAGAAGAAGGGGAGGGAAATCCACTGCCAATAACCACAGAAGTGGAATTTCTGCAGGCACAAAGGCCTTTGAGGAAACAATGACCTTGCCGTTAAGGGCCAGGGAGTCCTTTTGGGGCAGGTGATATTCCGAGGTCAAAAAACCCAGACTGATTTTGCTTGCACTGAACAGGTGGTGTGTGTAAAATTGGGTGTCAAGAGTGATTTGGTTAATTCCGCCAGTAGGTATATTACTAGTCAACGTACCTTTTAGGTGGGTCTTCTCTAGCTGGTGAGATACTGTGGACGAGCGCCAACTCATTACTGAGAGCTCGTCCACAGTATCTCACCAGCGAGAGAAGACGTACCCACCTAACTTGTAAAATCAATTTTGGATGAACGCGGTTTTGGTTGCGCGCAACTCGTTGACATTGGGATCTGGAGCAGGTTCCTCCTTGTGTCTCCAAATCGGTCCTATTAGAAGTGCGCGTAATAATACTTTATTATTGTTGGACACACGGTCAAGGATGAGAGAAGCGTTGGACTGCACTAGAGTTTTTAACGCTTCCTCCCACAAAAATCGTGTTACTAGCCCAGTAAACGATGATAGTTTAGATTCCGAAATTCAAACTAGTGTCGAACGACTACGGTTCCAACGTGCCCACTGTCGAAAGGGAATCGTCTAATTACGTAAAGAAATGGTTTAGAATGAAATACCATGATGCACGTGCGAAGACCATGAATTGGGAAACAATAATAATTGTAAAAGGAACTTTTGAGCATACGACCGAACCAGGTGAAGGATCGAAGATGTCACTAGGTTGTGATACCTACCATCGCAATTAAACTATCCTGAACCTGGCGAACCTCGTTCTTGCGGTCCTTCGGCCGGTGTTTTTGGTCGCCAAGCAACCGATAATTATCTCCATTTGTTCCACTTTGCTCATTTCTCATAGCTCTCGGGTTTCTAGAGGTTTCGCCCAACCCAGAAGTCACGCTTCGTTGGTTCAGTCAGGCCAACGTCCTTTCCGCAAGCATTGCCACCATCTCAGCTGACTCCGTTGGTTCTTTTTATCCTTCGATAATCGCCCGAGAGTAAGCCGGTCCTCGGCTAGCGAGCGATTCATTCATGAATTTTCTGGGGCCGTTGAGCGACGATTATTGTTGGAGGGGATTCACGTTAATTTGAGCTTGGACGAGAAAGAGGTCCGAACAGGTGAAAACCGGAAGAAAAAACGTACTTGTATTTACGAATACGAACGACGAAGGATGTTTCGGCGCATGCGCGGTTATCGCGTTATTATTGGTAGCTCTCAAGATTTATTCTTCGTAATGGATCGAGTTTTTAACGCAATGGTGGGTGAAAGGTTCTAACGACGACTGAGCGTTATTAAGACCCGACAGTCCCCCATCAGGGCGTGTCTTATTAGCTTTTTCTTTATGGGAGCGGCTCGACCAGTTGCAATGATATAACGTTCTTAACTAATATTTACCAGCTCGCAACTGGTTCTAATAACCAGTTTTACGGATCTGTTTAGTATTCAACCGCACCTGGTTATCACTTCAATCCTAGTGTTCCTCCCAGCTGTGACCTACGAGGCCTTTGGTGGCTTGTCCTTGAGTGTTAAGAGGTAGATTGAACCGCATCCAGAAGGATTAACCACATCATCATGCGGCACAGCCTCGAAAACAGTGCGTTAGATGGTCACCAACCAGACAAGAAGAGAAGCAACGGACAGTTGCGAGCTGTTGACGTATTGCCATAAGAAATGGTGAAGTATTGTGTACATAAACACATCACAAGTAAGGCTTTTGAGAGGTGTATAAAAAGAAGACGTGTAGTGCACCAGCAATTAAAAACTAAACTCAATTATTGAAAATTATGAAATGAAAAATGATTCCGTTGATGCCAACGAGTCAGAGGACGATTCGGCAACGGCAAATAAGGCTTCTTACAGGCTGTGAACTACAATACCCACCATGTTGACGGGTTCTGACAACACAAGAAAGTGGTGGAAATATGATAGGATAGATCAGCTTTTGAGAGAAAGCTCCGCCTAAACAACGAATCCCCTGCTAATCCACATACCTAGAAAGACATTGGTATTAGTCACCCAAATCTTCAATGCCTGCCTAAGACTAGGATATATACCCTCCAAAAGGAAACATGCTATCATCATCATCATCCACAAACCAAACAAACCCTCTAATAACCCCCACAGCTACCGTCCAATAAGTCTTCTTCCTTTCCTTTCCAAGATTCTTGAGAAACTACTCCTGCCCAAACTGGTCCACCATCTTGACCCTCACATACCAGCTACGCAATTCGGCTTCCGGAACTCCCACTCTTGCCTACATCAACTGCATCGTTTGGTTGACAAGATATGGGACTCCTTCGACCGAAAAGAAACCTGCATAGGACTCTTTGCTGACACTGAAAAGGCTTTCGATCGGGTCTGGCACTCTGGATTACTGTACAAACTGAAAAATGCTCTTCCTGACACTTATTACCGCGATCTACTGTCGTATTTAACGGACCGCACATACACTGTGGGTGGGCACTAAGATGGAAAATGAAACTAAACCCCCAAAAGTCCTGCATCGTGACATTCACTTATCTACGTTTATATGACGAGCCGAAACTGAGCATTAGCGGCAAAGTCATACCGCCCGAAACGCAGGTCCAGTACCATGCCTATACCTAATGCTCATTAGACCAATTTGGGAATACCGCAGTCAGGTATGGGGGGAGAGTCAAACTCGCAGATAAAAAGAGTCCAAACTTTCCAAAACCGCGCATTAAGACTCATTACTAACGCTCAGTGGTACATCAGGAATACCAATATCCACAAGGACTTGGAACTCCCAACTGTCCACGCAGTCCTGCAGGCTTCTTATTCTAGTTTCCACCAACGACTCCACAACCATCCAAACCCCCTAGCAGCTGGCATACTTGATACATTTCCACCAGACCGTCAAACTCGCAGACTGAAACGCAAACGACACACCGCTGCCTGTTAGTCACTTTTGCTCCATAGCATAATCACCCGCCCAACGGTCTGTTTCCTTATCAAAATGACTGTTCCTCGACACTCGTCGGTTAGTTATAATCCGTCGAAAGTCATAGGCGTTACGGTTTCGCTGTCGTGCAAGAGCCTGGGCACTCGGCCAGCATCCACCGAACACAGAGCTTGTGATTGCTGTCGCCTACGTGTTGCCACGAGGAGGTATCACCCTGGGGAATCCATACCATCCAGGAGGAGTTCTTAATCTGGTTTCCCAGCTGATCTAACTCAAATAACACTAGCAATAGTCACGATGACAGTACCTGCACAATGATAGTTTAATGCGGGCTATAAAATAATTAGGGGCATCCCACGAAACGACAGAAATCTAACTATGGCCGTTTCCTTAGATGATTTTCAGTCCCTATAAATCCAAAAATGTGAAAATAAACGTTTTCAAAAATATCTGGTGCGTAGCAACACACAACTTCCCGCCACCCCCGTAAGTTCGAACACTAGCTACATATGCGGGTGCTATATCTTCGTTCAACGCATTTTTACAGGAACATTTATAGAGAACAAAATGTAGGGACTAGTTAGCTGAGACTACTTCGTAACTTTAATCAAAATCGTTACAGCCGTTTTTGAGGCAATTGGAATACCGATAAATTAATATTCGACAAATCTCCTTTTCTATGTTAACTTGGCTTATATCTCCGTTCAACATATATATACAGAAATAATTGTGGAGAAGGAAATGTAGGTATGGGTGGCTACAAGACACTCTGTAAGAGTGATCACATCTGGTGAAGTGGTTACCCTGGAATTTACGGAAATGTTCGGAAAAACGTTATTTTCGACACATTTTGATTTTTATCTCTGTTCAATGGACTGTCAGAGGAACATTTATTCACAACAATATGTAGGTATTAACTATTCGAAAACATCTTGAAAGTTTGGTGAAAATCTTTGATGTCGTTTTGCCAAAAAGTGTAAAAAACCTATTTTTGCTTCGTAGGCCTATATCTCCGTTCACCGCATTTTCATGGAGATATGTATAGAGAAGAACAGTTAGGTATTAATTAGTAGAAGATAATTTGAAAGTTTAATCAAATTCGTTAGAGTCGTTTTCGAGAAAAATGCGAAAAACACTAGTTTTTGGTACATTTTCGTAACCCCCCCCCCTTCCCATCACCCGAAATCGCCCACAACCTTATTTTGGTGTCATCAAAAAATAACGACCAAAACAAAAAATCCCGCAAATTATTACACAACCCATCCTGTTCGATTCAGCATAGAAAAATATCATAATGAAACCCAAAAAAAAGGTCGAAAAGAACTGAATCGTAATATTAAAATAAACAAAAAAACGAAAGTATCTAGAAAAAACTGAATTTTAATATGAAAACATGCACGCTAAATACTAATATCAAAATTTAACCAAAAATCTATGAAAAAAAACAAAATGAGAATGAAACGAAAGAATCTAAAAAAATTGAATCGTATTAAAACCAAAATGTCGGGGACATTGGAACGGGGGCGCTCGAAGCAAACCCGGTGGGAGTTGAGTGTTGGGAGGGAAGCGAGCGGGAGGCGCGCTGCTCGCTCGCTTTTTCATAGACGGGCGGGGCGGGAGGGAGTTCAAACGACGAAACGCTGTAGCTCCCACGTTGTATTGCGTTTCGTTAATTTTTTTAACCGTTTTTTGCCCATTACAACCACGGGCTTCGTCCAATCGGATTGCCGAGATGGCGGGCACAACTACATACCAAATCGGATTTTTGGGCGAAAGAACGAATTTTTTAGACCACGTTAAAGGCACAAAATGTCCCAGACGGCGGATGGGGGACGGCGGACATTGCAAATTTGGAATCTCCATGTCTTGAAACGTAAAGTATCAAATTTTGAGGGGGGGTTGTAAAAAATTTTTCGTGACCGAAAACATAGGGTTATTATTCAGAATGAATAATAAACCAAAAGAACCAGCTCAATCGGATCAGCCGTTCTCCTGCAAATCGAACTACAGACACACACACACACGGACCACGCGCCGAAATTAGGTTTTTTAGGCTCAGTAGGCCTCAAAAGATCTTTAGAAAACCCAAATTTTTTTTTTGACACTATTACTATACTTTCCTTCCCTTCGGGTAGCGGAAAGTAAAAATTGTCTTCGGATATTCGTGAATTAGCTATACAATGGTCGCTCAATGAAGGTTGTGAAGTAAATAGGGGCTACCTGATAAATGACGGAACGATAACGTGCGGGTTTCTCTGTACGTTTTGTTTAGTTCCGCCAGCTTTAGAGTTCAGGACAGTTCGGAACTCGCTATGCCCCCTTCGGGCTGTTCCTTTAACCACAAAACTCGACCAGAACCGACAGTTTTATAGTTGTGTCGTTTGAATTTCAAAACCAGTTCATCCAGTTCTAGGGTTTTTTCAGAAGTGGCGGTTTTGGTGCACGCGCACTGAACTACTGACCGGATGATAAATGAAGCGAAGACGAAACCTACGAAAGAAGGTAGTGACAGCTGCAAGTTCGGAATGATGCTGAGAAGCGTATTGCTGGCCCCGGTTCTGCTCTCGTTTGAGCCATAGTCTGAATCTACCTCACGCAGCACAACAGACTTTATTACGCGAGGAGAGGTATTTGCCGGTTAACGAAAGGCCACAAGTTCAACGTCCCTTCCAATTGCGTCCACTCGTAATTAGTATAAACCACCAACACCTCGCGCCAACTTAAATACGTTGAAATAGCTTTGGACGGGAGCTAAGGGAAATTCTCATGGTCAGGTAGGTTCATCGAAATATTCAGAGGATTGAAAAGCTCTTCCGAAAGAAGTGATTTTGTACACAGGAGAGTTGCTTCGTTCAAAGGCCTTTGAAGCTTTAGCTGCCGATGAGAGAGGGAATTGCCTGTTGACCCAAGTGGTCTACAGAGCCCTTGCACGACGTTGTGAGTCACGCGTCCTCGGCCACTTCCACGTAGGTAGGCGGAACTTCCATAGCACGAGGCTGGTTCGGCCATCCGCCTACCAGAACTCTTCAAGGAGCGGCCTAACCTGGTTCTGCTGAGAGCCTCCGAGCTCTTGGCGTCCCTCAACCCCCCCCCCCCCCCGAATGACTAACGGGTTCCCCGCATCGACCTTCTCATTTTCGTCGTCGGAGCTATTCAGTGAAATTGATAACGAAAGTTTGAAAACTGAGAGAGCCGGACTTGATTTCCCTCGTACAACAGGTGACCGAAGCTCAGCGCCCTGTTTCAAATGCCTGATTCGATAACCGGATTTCTCCGAGGTGCAAAGCCCACACAACTTTCCTGTTTCTCACATTCACTCCTTCGCGTCCTTTAGATTTCCGTTGAAAAAAAGTCGTCTACCTTCACGAAAGCACGAAACCCCCTTTAAATACGGGTCACAGGCGAGTTGGTTCGGCATATTTCAATCAATAGCACCCCATACAGTAGTCAACACATGAGGCTACCTCTACGATTAGCTGCCAGATATTGGCCAAGATCTACCGATGTCTATCTTTCACGACCCGTTGACGAGTAAGCTTTCAGGACAAGTTCCTAATATTTGTCTTCCAAACAGATTATCTCGTTATCAGCACGACGCTGCTCAATTCAAATCTAATACCGACCCATTGATCCAGATCTGTTAACGTGACAAAGATTAGCTTTCCACGCGTAAGCCGTTACCTGTGTATTGATCGTATTTATTAGGCTTGCAACGACGAACCTTCTCTAAAAATCGTTTTAACAGTCTCATTAACCCCTCTGCGCACTGATTACCCGATAGCCTACGTGGCATGAGTAGGAGTAACTCAATAAATTCCTGAACTTTAAAAGTGCTACTACACTACGTAAAGTTATGTTTCACCAAGTTCAAATGAGTGAAAAATAGAGTGGATTGTCGGATCGGATTTTGGTTTATTACCCTATGTTTTCGGTCATGAACAATTTTTACAACCCCCCATCAAAATTTGATACTTTACGTTTCAAGACATGGGGATTCCAAATCTGCAATGTCCGTCCACCGTCCGGGCCCGTTATGCGCCTTTAACGTGATCTAAAAAATCCCTTCTGTCGCACAAAAATCCCATTTGGTAACTAGCTGTGTCCCCCATCTTGGCAATCCGATCGGACGAAGCCCATGGTTGTTATGGACAAAAAATGGTTGAAAAAACTAACAAAACGCAGTAAAATCGCAAATACGCCATGTTTTGTATCGTTTTCAAGGTATTTTTACATCCTGGGTAAAATGGAATGAGAATCAGACTGAGCCAATATTATTATAGTGAGCCAAAGTCAACTAATTGACTAATTAACTCGTGGGAACTACAGCGGAAGTAAACGTTTCGTCGTTAGTACCCCCTCCCTCCCGTCTCATCAAAACCACCCGCCTGCTCAACTCGCAACGTCGTGCCAATTGCCTAGAGGCGCTTACGGGGGCCTGGCGCCAGGGGAATATTTAGTTTCCGTAGTTTCATTGTAGTCAGGTCATGTTTCGTATGGTTTACTGGTATTTTCGATTCTGAATAGAATGGGATGGGTGTCGGAGCAGTAATACGAGGTCAAGCTGTTCATGCCAATAATAAACCGTTGTGTAATAATATGCAGTGTTTTACTTTTCAAGTTTCTTTTCTAACAGCGAACAACTACTCCTATTTCTTTTCGCTGGCAACTCATTTTGTCGAAACAAAAAATAACTACTACGGCCGATAATTTTTTATGTGAATCGCCTGATGTGTTTCAATAGACTTAGCATTCGACTTACTTTTAGTTGCAAGTTTTGATGAACTGTAAGTTTTAGTCTTGTTCGTTATGTGCGTAATAACGCGTTTAATCTAATTGGAAATGGTTCGGTAAATTTGGCGAGAAAAAGGATGAGCCCAAATTATGTGGAAAGAGATTGGCGATTTCAGGGTGCACGACTAATTAGACGCGACATTTAAAGGCGAAGCACAGAAACGCGGTTGAGAAAGAAAAAAGTAGAGTTCGCGACACAATGTTAACTGCATTGAGGCAGTTATAGTGCATTCAACGTCTACTTCGATGTTTTCTTTCCACGTTGTGTGCCCTTAGTGTTAATTTGTCGTGGATGCTACCGAAGACTAACAAACACCCGGCTGATGTGCTCCTGAGATGACTATCATTAAAACGCTGCACGCCCCAACAGCGTAAATCAACGCTTATCCTTCAGGTGACAAATACCAACTTAGTTCTGTGCCCGTAAAAATACACTTAGGTTTGAAATCGGCTAAAAAGGCCGTACAACTAAACCCCTTTCGCAAACTTTATCGTCAGGTCGAGAAACAGTAATGTTGACAACGCGAGATCGACCCTTTTCTATCGCCACTCTACCGGGCCCTTACAAAGTGCTGATAGAACGCCATTTTCCATGAAGCAGCGCGAGTGCAACGCCTGGAATCTATCCTAGTTGTCAACACAAAACAACAACTCCCAGCTTTGACTAAATTGAAAGTCTGTCTAAAAGAAGGCTCACGCTGAGAATGCTTTTGAATGGCAGAACTCTCTAAATATTGCAAGTTTTCGATTAGTATTACTTCAAACGACGCTACTTTCAGAATTAAGAATATATTAATTAAAAACAACGACGTTCCGTTAAGAATTAAGACGTGACTGTCTTTTACTTTTCCCAGCTCCCTGCACTTCATTTTGCGACGATTTTTATTTATTTATTTTTTTATCTCACGACTTCTTACTTTACTTCATCTACCAGCAATTATTAGTGCATTTTAGAACAAACGTGTATTCAGTTAACGATCGATTCACACAAAAAATGGAAATAACTGCAAATCCCGATTATCTTAAAATACTCTTAGTAAAAATAGACCACTTCCTTCCTAACGATTTTTGCTCAGTTTCTTGACAACCATTTCTCAATTCTCTAGCCAACTGGAATTTGGGGTAAAATCTAAAACTTCGCAATAGTGTTTACACAATTACCTAACGAGTTTTGTCAGTTTTTCTCAGAGTTACAAAATTTTACCGTCATTTCCGAGTTGACTTTCCGCCAACCTCACATCTGTAGTCTATTAGGAGGAAAGCCAGGGAGGTCCCAGCAAGGGAAGCTCACAGTTGGATTTCTTGTCTTATCGTCTTTCACGTTTTCCTTGCAGTTAAAGCGAATTAATTAAGTTTACTTCGGCCGTTTTTAAAGCAAATAAAACCAAAACTGAATGATCTCAAACCGACCTCCACGCAGCGCCAATCAACCACATCTTGACCTCCAACCCTGTCTCAGTTTTTGCGCTCTTCCCTCTCGCTCGACGCTCTTCCTCTTCCTTTTCGATTTGTTTTGTTTTATCACCCCGAAGTTACATCTTTATGAAACCTCCTCTATGTTTGCCCTCTTATTTTAAATTAAACTCAATTAGTAAATCGGTCTCCGAAGGAAATCGGAAATTACTAAATCGGCTAGTCCATTGTGTATTAAATACAAATATATATTAACGAATTAAATCGGTGTTCGTTTTATGCACAACGACCTAAATTCTGATGAAGTCAGTTATTTCGTGGTGGGGGATTTCTAGGACGCTACAGGGTATGGGCGTTTGGGCGTGAGAAAGACGTTGCTAAATATAACGTTCTGGATAACAGACAATATTACCAGCTTAAGTAATTTCTTGTCGACAGAGAGAGAGAGAGAGAGAGAGAGAGAGAGAGAGAGAGAGAGAGAGAGAGATTGGTTGATTGAAATGGTTTATTTAAATTAACCAGGGGCAGTTAAGGCCATAGGGCCCTCTCTTCCACTGTCCCTAGAAGCATTGACCTTTTTTTCCACTTCTGGCAGTAGTTATTTACATCAAATGGTGGTCCTTCACATTAATAAAAAAACAAACGAAACATAAACGTACAAAAAGATAAAAAAGAACAAAATCAAAAACTTCTCAATACAAGCGCATTGCACACCTTTTCCTCTTTTTTTTTTGTTCTTTGCTAGGCACTCGCACTGTACTTCTGCAACAGTAAATTTGAAAACGTATTTTTAAATGCTCTCACGCTTTGTTCTGGTCTGAAGGAGTCGGGATTGTTGTTGTAGATGCGGATGGCTGTGGCTGTGAATGATTTGTTGAATATTGTTGTTCGGTGGAGGGGTATCTGTATGAGACGCCTTCGACTGTGATGCTGACGACAATCTTCCAGAAACGCAAACTTCTCCGCTAGGTACTGTGGTGAGGGTGAGAGAGAGAGAGAGAGAGAGAGAGAGAGAGAGAGAGAGAGAGAGAGAGAGAGAGAGAGAGAGAGAGAGAGAGATTAGCATTTTGCCATCAGATCGTTTTTACATTTAATCGTTCTAGTGACCCTGTGGCCTTCTCTTCCACCTACATTTTCACATTATCAAACTGCATCGTACTGAGGATGGGCATTTTATTAAATTTAGTTGAAAAGATCATTTCTCTCGTCTTTCTATTTGAAAATGACTTTCCACAATCCCTCCGCGAGTGATAAAAATCATAAACCTAGTTATGTATAGGTGGAAATTGAAGGGAGAATCACGTCTGGGTTTTTATGGAAAAATGGACGGTTTTTTGTCGTGTTGCGTAATAACTAATTATTTCTTAAAATAACTTTTATTTCTCGTGTTACAAGTGTGATGCTTGGGGGCTTTGCAAACATAACCCTCAATATGCTCCGATGTAATCTATTTAGCTTCGTTAAGACCGTTTTACAAGTTCCACTCCAAAGAATCAGAGCCATATCAATCTTGACCAGTCTTTGAAGACAATAGATCTTCTACGTATTTAGTCAGCGTGATTGGGCCAGCACAGTGATGTATTCAGCATAACGTTTAGGTATTTATACGACGAGAGAGACACAGGCAGTGGCACTTGCTGTTGTTTTTACACGTGGAATGCAGTTTCAGGACCAGATCGTAAGGGAGCTTGCTTGTGCTTCCAAAAATCTTATATTTTGTTTGCTTTTCATTCAAGGTAAGAAAACGATGTGCAATGCAACAGATAACTCTTGCCCTGAATGAAGAGGGGCGTATCATCCGCAAAAAGAAAGATGTTCGATGTACAGCTGTCGCATTACGTAAATACGTAACGGAAATGGCCCGAGCGTGCTGCCCCGGATAAATTCGTGATCCACAGCTTTGGGATGCCCTGTGTGGCTACCATTTGAGACAGCTTGCTTACGTTCTTTTAAATGAGTAAAATACCAGGCAAGACAAGACTACACTAGACTTATATGCGTTCAAGAAGAACAATCAAATCTGTTGGTTATCTGGACAGATCGGTAAACCCTCTGATTTTACCATCCTTAACTTAACATAGTTCGGAAGCTAGATCGAAAAGCACGACCTCAATTGCCCATTCCGTACTGAAACTGGCTCAGAATGCAATTTTGTTCCAGATAAACGATGAAGTTATGTTTTTCGACATTTTTAGGGTATTTTTACCTTCCGCTACCCGAAGAGAAGGAAAGTATAGTAATCGGCCCTAAAAAAAATTTGGGTTTTCTTCAGATCTTTACGTTTCAGACCCTACTGAGTCTAAAAAACCTAATTTCGGCGCGTGGCCCGTGTGTGTGTGTCTGTAGTTCGATTTACGGGAGAACGGCTGATCCGATTGAGCTGGTTCTTTTTTTGTTTTGTTCGTTATTTTTTGTAGACACCAAAATAAGGTTATGGACGATTTCGGCCGATGGGAAGGGGGGGGGGGACAAAAATGTACCAAAAACTAGGGTTTTTCGCATTTTTCTCGAAAACGGCTCTAACGATTAATATTAAAATTTCAAATTATCTTCTCCTAATCAATACCTAACTTTTCTTCCCCATGCATATCTCCATGAAAATACGGTGAATGGAGATATGGGCCCCTGAAGCAAAAATAGGTTTTTTACGCTTTTTGGCAAAACGGCTCCAGCGATTTTCACCAAACTCACAGGATGTTTTCAAATAGTTAATACCTACATATTCTACTCAATAAATGTTCTTGTGACGGTCCATTGAACAGAGATAAAAATTAAAATGTGTCAACAATAACGTTTTTTCTAACATTTCCGTAAATTCCAGGGTAACTTTTTCACCAGATGTGATAAATCTTAATGGAGTGTCTTTTAGTCACCCATACCCACATTTTTATTTCTGTGTATATATATATATATATATGTTGAACGGAGATATAAGCCGAGTTAACTCAGAAAAGGAAATTTGTCGAATATTAATTTATCGGTATTCCATTTTTCTCAAAAACGGCTCTAACGATTTCGATCAAACTTTCGGAGTACTCTCAGCTAACTAGTCCCTACATTTTGTTCTCCATAAATGTTCCTGTAAAAATGCGTTGAACGAAGATATAGCGCCCGCAAATGTAGGTGGTGTTCGAACTTGAAGGGGTGGCGGAAAGTTGTGTGTTGCTACGCACCAGATATTTTTTAATACAACCCTATGGATTGAAATAGGTCTAAAATTACTTGGATCTGTTCTACTTTTGTGTAGAGGGACATCTTTCACTAATTTTAAAATGTTAAGACATCAGAGGATGAGGTGCTAAGATTAAACCTATTAGTCGTTTAGCTAAAACACTTTGGAAGAGTAGTTGTCGCGTGTCACGTAAATGCTTATGTCACGCAGGTAGCTGCACTAGTGCCCTTGTACGTGTTTGGATTGCTAGGCGTCACCTTCCAAATCAAACCACACACATTGAATCAACCGCGGCGCAACCCAAAGGCCGGGACTGTGCTATAACTGGAAAATATGCCATTGACATTAATAATAAGTTGTTTGGCGCTGAAGACACAGCACTCTATTGTGGAATTGGTGACACATTTCTCCAAGTCTTGCTGGGGCTTATCTGCCTATCGTTGCCTAACATGCAGATGACGATGAGTTCCGTGATGAATTTCGGCCATCAGGAGGGCAGCCCGCCCCGGAACTGTTAATGTTTGTATCTATAGTTTTACGTGAACAAAGCTCGTAGCTTGTACCGCCCGAAATCACACAGCTGTACTGCGAAACCAGATCCTTCGAACCAACGAGAGAATTGTTTCTAACAAAGCAGGAACGGCCTGGAAATAGCGGACACCGGTTCGGGGTGCCCACGACAACTCTCGTTTGGAAAGGTCGCCCGCTTTCACGTGAGCTTTTCGTGTCCGACGCTGGGAAGCGGAATGCCATTGGCTCGAAGACTTTTTTTCTTTTACTTTTTTTTGTCCACGACCAGTCGTCTTGCAGTTGTTGAGCAAGAAATTGAAACAAAAGCCTCCATTAGCTGACAATACGACCGGAGGTCGGCTTCAGATGAGGTAATTCAATTCGAACGAGCAGTCGAAAATCGTGACGCATCGACATCTGGTGCAGTGATTTCGTATTTTCGCACTCACGCGTTCCTAATCAATTACGCACTCCGGTAGCCTTCGACTATCAAGTCGCAATAGCGCAAATTCCAAGACACGAATTAACGCTGCTGAATAATGAATGCCTTCGGCTAATATCTGCTGGTGCACCACATTCCACGAACGCTGAGTGGAGCAATTATAATCCTCCTGACTGATATATGTTGGTAACCTTATGCTAGTATTTCAAAATGGTTCCCACGCAAATGACTGCATAAGTAACTTGGTATCGAAATACAGACAGATAAATTAAGATTTTTGCGATACGACCTAACATTCCTTCGTTTACCTCCGCCTTTGAAATACCTTTGAAGCCATAAAGAATCACATAAATATCAAACCTCAGATCTGAGCTAAATAGAACAAACGTTCAATAGTTCCCAGAGCCTTGAGAGATCAATCACCGAGGTAACTAAGTCCAGAGCAATTGTAGACCGCAGACGTAGCACAGTGTGACAAAAGATTACTACGAAGCTTGTACAAGTTGTGAAAAATATACGAATCATGAAACCAGTTGGCCTTTTCAGCGGAAGAAGGAAGATAAATCAGTTCGGCGCAGAAAGAACAATCAACGGATTTGCGTGATGATCGGGAAAGTTGTGAGATGCGCCGCGCCTATTTGTATCGACTGCCAAAGGAAGCACAAAAGAAAATTTACGCAATCGCCAGAAAACGTTTTTCAACTCTTTTCGTTACGACTCTAAAAACCGCCTTGTGGGGAAATGGTCGATATCTTCACGAACACGATTAACCAACTAAATCACTGTGTCTACAGTAATCGATACTCCAAGCGTATTTTTCCTCCTATCCCGCCCGAACCATTTAAATTAAATGTTTACTTTCTTCAGCCCTAAGAAGTAGAAAGGAAAGTTATGTTGAATTATCTTAAGGTTCGAGAAAGGTGGCAGAGTCAGGGGTCACATGCTCGCCCAAAAGGAAAAGGAGACTCACTAACAAACCCCCCTCCCCTTGCCCTGTGTTGACCGAGGAACTTATCGCAAATCATTATCGCCGATGATGGGCCCGTGATTGTGCCTGATCGCGGACAAACGTGTGACCAGTTGCGATTTATTGCCATTGACGAACAGTTCGAGACGTTCCCCCAATTCTCCTTTTTACTTTCCTTGCTCTACGAAGTAGAAAGGAAAGTTATGTATCGGCTGAAAAAAAAAATTTTGAGTTTTCTTCTGATCTTTACGTTTCAGACCCCCCTGAGTCCGAAAAACACTATTTGGGAAAATGGTCTGTGTGTGTGTGTGTGTATGTGAACGATTTTTAGAGAAAACGGTCGTATCAAATCCAGTGAAACTTGATATCTAGCCTGCTGGTTACCATGAAACGCCAAAATAAGGGTTTGAACAAAATCCACCGAAAGTTAACTATAGTTATCATAGTGATCAAAACACCAAATATTTTTTTTCTCAAAAACGGCTCGAACGATTTTGATTAAATTTTTTGTATTGGTAGCTCCCAATATGGCAATTATACCTTAAAATTCCCATTTGTGGGAAAATGACGAGAGCAGCACAATAAATTATCAAAACTTTCGACGAAATCGATTTTAGTGCAGTTTTTAGAGAAAACGCTCTTATTGGAGCCTTTGAGTCTACATTTCCCCACATAACAGTTATGTTACGTGAGAAACGTTTTTTGGATTATGAAAAAAAGTTATATGTAGCGTGCAAGTCACCGTGGGGCGCCAAAATAAAGGCAATGAGCAAAACCGCTCCAAAAGTAACTAGCGATCAAAACAACAAGTTTTTTTTCTCAAAAAGGACACTAATGGTTTTGATTAAAATTTTAGTATGACGCCTCAAAATAACAGTACAGTACCATAAAATTAGTGTAAATTATCAAACATTTCGAAGAAATTGAATTTTATCGCAGTGTTTGGCTTCTAAATTCCGCGCAAATAATACCGTATAAAGCAAAGTGGTGATTCAATCTTCAATTAGACCAACAATACGATGTGAGTTAATAAGATTGTTAGAAACAACCCCAGAAATTCCGGAATTAAAACCACTGCCGTTACACTTACTGTCAATTCCTGAATTCCACCGCCACTTTACAGTTCTTACCCGATAATTCAGAAAAAACTCAACGCCATCTTTTACAAAAAATCATACTTGCAATCCTCTTTCAACAAAGTTTCAATTTTATTGTGCTGCTCTCGTCATTTTCCCACAAATGGGAGTTTAACGGTATAATTGTCTTATTACGAGCTATCAATATAAAATATCTGGTGCGTAGCAACACACTACTTTCCGCCACCCCTTTAAGCTCGAACACCAGCTACATATGCGGGTGCTATATCTTCGTTCAACGCATTTCTACAGAAACATTTATGGAGAACTAAATGTAGGGACTATTTAGCTGAGAGTACTCCGAAAGTTTGATCGAAATCGTTAGAGCCGTTTTTGAGAAAATTGGAATACCGATAAATTAATATTCGACAAATCTCCTTTTCTGAGTTAACTTGGCTTATATCTCTGTTCAACATATATATACAGAAATAATTATAGAGAACGAAATGTTGGTATGGGTGACTAGAAGATACTTCATTAGGATATATCACATCTGGTGAAAAAAGTTACCCTGAATTTACGGAAATGTTAGAAAAACGTTATTTTCGACACATTTTGCTTTTTATCTCTGTTCAATGGACCGTCACAGGAACATTTATTAAAAAGAATATGTAGGTATCAACTATTTGAAAACATCCTGTGAGTTTGGTGAAAATCGCTGAAGCCGTTTTGCCAAAAAGCGTAAAAAACATATTTTTGCTTCAAGGGCCCATATCTCCGTTCACCGTATTTTCATGGAGATATGTATAGAGAAGAAAAGTTAGATATTGATTAGAGAAGATAATTTGAAAGTTTGATCAAAATCGTTAGAGCTGCGTTTTCGAGAAAAATGCGAAAAACCCTAGTTTTTGGTACATTTTCGTCCCCCTCCCCCCCTTTCCATCGGCCGAAATCGTCCATAACCTTATTTTGGTGTCTACAAAAAATAACGAACAAAACAAAAAAAGAACCAGCTCAATCGGATCAGCCGTTCTCCCGCAAATCGAACTACAGACACACACACACACAGACATACACACAGACATACACACAGACATACACACAGACATACACACGGACCTCTCTCCGAAATTAGGTTTTTTAGACTCAGAAGGGTCTGAAACGTAAAGATCTGAAGAAAACCCAACTTTTTTTTTTGGGCCGATTACTATACTTTCCTTCCCTTCGGGTAGCGGAAAGTAAAAATTTAATCTAAATCGTTAGCGCCGTTTTTGAGGAAAAAAATAGTGTTGTGTTTTGATCACTATGATAACTATAGTTAACTTTCTGTGGATTTTGCTCATACCCTTATTTTGGCGTCCCATGGAAACCTGCGGGCGAGATATCAATTTTGAGCTGATTTGATACGGTTCACAGACACACACGCAGACCATTTTCCCAAATTGTGTTTTTCAGACTCAGGAGGGTCTGAAACGTAAAGATCTGAAGAGACCTCAACTTTTTTTTTCAGTACTTTGTAGAGCCAAGGAAAGTAAATATTCAGTAATCGATATCCTCAAGATTGGAAGCTACACAACAAAAAATATGTGGTGCGTAGCAACACACAACTTTCCGCCACCCCGCTAAGTACGAACACCACCTACAGGGCGCTATATCTTCGTTCAACGCATTTCTACAGGAACATTTATGGAGAACAAAATGTAGGGATTAGTTAGCTGAGAGTACTCCGAAAGTTTGGTCGAAATCGTTAGAGCCGTTTTTGAGAAAATTGGAATACCGATAAATTAATATTCGACAAATCTCCTTTTCTGAGTTAACTTGGCTTATATCTCCGTTCAACATATATATACAGAAATAATTATAGAGAACGAAATGTTGGAATGTGTGACTAAAAGACACTCCATTAGGATTTATCACATCTGGTGAAAAAGTTACCCTGGAATTTAAGGAAATGTTAGAAAAAAGTTATTGTTGACACATTTTAATTTTTATCTCTGTTCAATGGACCGTCACAAGAACATTTATTGAGTAGAATATGTAGGTATTAACTATTTGAAAACATCCTGTGAGTTTGGTGAAAATCGCTGGAGCCGTTTTGCCAAAAAGCGTAAAAAACCTATTTTTACTTCAGGGGCCCATATCTCCGTTCACCGTATTTTCATGGAGATATGTATGGAGGAGAAAAGTTAGGTATTGATTAGTAGAAGATAATTTGAAAGTTTAATCAAAATCGTTAGAGCCGTTTTCGAGAAAAATGCGAAAGACCCTAGTTTTTGGTACATTTTTGTCCCCCCCCCCCTTCCCATCGGCCGAAATCGTCCATAACCTTATTTTGGTGTCTACAAAAAATAACGAACAAAACAAAAAAAGAACCAGCTCAATCGGATCAGCCGTTCTCCCGCAAATCGAACTACAGACACACACACACACCACGCGCCGAAATTAGGTTTTTTAGACTCAGTAGGGTCTGAAACGTAAAGATCTGAAGAAAACCCAAATTTTTTTTTTGGCCCGATTACTATACTTTCCTTCCCTTCGGGTAGCGGAAAGTAAAAATCCACTTGGGTGTTTAATAATCCCATTATACGTTGACTCAAACAACAAATGAAGGATAACAAGAAGCAACCGTTAATAGATTTCCGGAAGGTTTGAAGCCAATTTTAACACGAAATTATTTGCAGTACCGATGTATATTATTGCCCCCCCCCCCCAACCGACCCGAAAAATGAAATCAAGAGAAAAATCCGCGAATGTTGCACATGATTTTCTATTATTGTGGAACAGTCAACTCTAATTGTCTAAAACAGTTCGTAGATTCATAACCCATGAACAGACAGTCAAATGAAAGGCTCAATTCCTTCTGCTAATCTTGGGTTCGTGACACGTCGATCTTTTGGATCCGGCTTGGCACTAGATAAACGATTCAGCCAGGCCGTTACATGCCACTGGTTCTACGAGTGAGTATTTTGACGTTAACGAGGTACATGGTCGTGGGAGTTGATGTTGATAAACCAAGGAGGAGGAGGATGTTATTTGAGAAGTAGAGGGGAACTCAGAAAGAGAGAGAGTGAGTGAGTGAATGTGTGTGAGAGTGAGGGGAAGAATCGGATGTAGTCGGGTTGGGGTGATCAATAGTTTTGTGACAAGACGACACGGAAGAAGAAAAGAGCGGGGAAATGGTGTGGGAACGGGGTTGGGGTTGGGGGTTAGTAGTAAACAAAACTAATACAAAAATGTGCATCTATTTAAATATTTTTTAAAAAAAGGAGAGACGCAGATATTTACCCAAAACATAACGTTGAATCCAAAAATGACGTATTTGAGGCAACAGCTAACTTCGGAGGTGTCCTTTCTGTAGGTCTTGCGGACCGCCTGCACTGGCATGTTGTAACCATTTGTTTGAAGCAGATGTATTTGACCGCTCATCCGTGCAAAACAATCGACGACACGATCAAAATCAATCAATTTATCCCCGGAATCCGACGTTTAGGATAACAGTACGGGAGGTTACGAAAGCGCGATTAGGTTTGACATTTAATGTTTTTTTTTGTTTTTTTTTTCGGACGCCGAAAAATTTGAAATCGAGACGAGGAAGAACGAGACGAAATTGCGATCGTCAACAAGCGGCGGAGGCGGAGGAGCCTGCGAGAAGAGACGCGGGGAACATGGAGGAGCTCAGATCACTGAATTGTCGGTCGGAGAAGAAGATCGTTAAAGTTCCCCGCCGAGGGATCGTCCCCACCGCCGCATTAGCCGACGGAGGAGAAGGAGCTTGACCCGCTGGAGGCGCCTTTCCTCCGCAACCTCCTGAACCCACCGCAAGGCATTTCACAGCTCCCTGTCCTCAACCTTTACCTCCCGCAATTTTGTCCCCAGCAAAAAAAGACGTTCATCGCGTCTTCTATAGCCCTGTTGGTGGACACTATCGCTTCAGACGTCGATGCGCTTTTGAATGGCGACAGTCGCCAAACGCTTGCAGTCCCGATGACTGGTGCATTGTCGCTCCACAAGAATTGCAAGGAATCACTTGACTTACAAATACATGCAAAGAGCCATGCGAGCCTGCACACCTTTGGCTCCAGAATACGGCATGGGAAGCATCATCCACCCCTGCAAACCTTTCTTCCACTGTAGAAGGCCAGACTGATAAGTGGAGGTAAACTGTCTGTTGGACAGATGCACAGCATATGAGTCCCCGAGTAGTGTGTGAAAGCTTGGGAGACCTCTGCCAAGGCTTACTAGGGTCCTTCCAAACCTCGGGGAAGGCAGAAAGTCCAAACTGTCTGGTTCTGGGATGAGGAAAAGCCATAAGTGCCATCAACCATTCTGGCCTTAACCCATTCAATGCGGATGAGGTAATATTACCTCATGACACTTCACTCCTCCTACGTTTGAGGTAATATTACCCCAAGGCCCTCTCGCATCGCTCTGTATGTTTTCGTATTCAAAGGGGGGATCTTCTACTTTTGGGGCTGCAGTGGGATGGCATAGCCTTCATTATGATTTTCTTCGTGCACCAGTACGCGCCGTTTTTCCGTACCTCTTATACTTGAGCCGCAATACACCAGAGAAGTACACACTCGAAAATCCTTTTTTTCTTCTTCAGTAGGGGAGTATAGAGCGCTAGGAAGGTCCCGCATTGAATGGGTTAAGGGTTGCTTGACCCAAACATGGTACCACAGGCATGCACAGCCCGCGGCCTTGCACTGGTGCATTATGGGTTAGGGCCACGACAGGTCGCTGCATCCGCAGGGCAAGGTAGGTAGAATGGAGCAATCCTCTCCTACCCAGGGACAGTACCAGAAAATGCGCTTGCTCTGCGGACATCGTGGTGGTTGTGGGGTCACTGGAGGGTAGTCATCCCATCCCTTCCTTCGTTTTCAAACTGCGGGGTCTGAGGGAGTTGCGGGTCACCCAGTCGACACTCCTACAGACATCCCCAAATGGAGAATTGTAACTGTCTGTATGCCCGTTCAGGGTTGAATGTATTCACAGGGTGAGTGTGCTGCAGTAGGTTAGTCACAAGAGTGGTAGGGGAAGTGTTGGCACCTGGGACAGCCGAATACTGAATGAGCGTGTGACTGTATTTATAGGATGAGTGTTGTGCCTGGACAGGTAATAATGGGATCGCAGTTCAGGGGCCCCCTTGGACACGGCGGATGGGGACGAGTACATTCCCCAGAAGCCACACATGGAAGAAGCGCAGGTGCAGGGGGACTTTGGGAAATTCCAGCACTGGGGCCTGCCACCCATTCAGATCTGCAGACTGCTCAAGCCTCAGCCAAATGAAATGGTACCATGGGAGACTTCTGCCTGCAGTGCCGCCAGTACAACGCCCTAGGGAAAAGTGGAAACCTATGGAATGGAATCATGCAAGCCGTGCTTCACTGGAAATTCCCGAGAGAACTAGTTAAGTGTCGGCTTACGGCCAATAAGCTAGGCACCCTCTCCAAAGCTACGCGCATCAGCCCAACACTTGTACAAATGTCCGTAGACCAGCCATGAAAGGAATGCTTGACTTTTTGCGACCCTCTGTACTTTCTTTATGGACCCCTGGCAAGGTGTTGCTATTTTATAAAAACCACTCAAATGGCATTCATTTTATACGTAATGACGACAAAAAACTGAAACTGGAAAACCCCGAGTGAATGCGTTGTCTAGTCCTTGGCGTAACCTTGTTCTCTACATTGTCTACAACTTCCTCGTCCCATCTGATGAGATTTCAGGCCTGAATCCCTTCAGCAGGGTCTTGATTTGCCTTGATACAAGATTCGTACAGCGTTCTCCGTCTTCGCAAGTTAGTCCACTTCATCTAGTTATCACTATGTGACGAGATATTAACCGAGTTGGCGCTTCAGCTTTGTTTTCCAACTCAATTCTGTGCCATTTCGTCACTTCTCCTCAAGGACTGGCGACCTAATCGGTGAACACTATCGCTTCAAATGTTGAATGACGTTGTTACCAGAAGTACTGGACTGGCAACACAGATGACCGGTTCATTGTCGCTCCACAATGGATTGCACGTAATTACTCGACTTACATGCAATTAGTGCAATTTCCCGGTTCAAATTACCTCGATTCTGAAGCAAAAATCTTCGAACAACCGAATATATTCTTCCTCTAACGTTTCACTAAGCGCCTGATTCCTAAACAACAATTAGGGTCCAGAAATGTCCACCGCTGTCTTCAACTATTTCAGTGCTCTACTAACCAGGAACCATTTAACATTGCGTCAGGTTGACCCTCACGCCTCTCTGCGACGGCAGCTTACTTCTCCCTCACGAGAATCTTGCTGTGCCGCTACATATTCCCACACTGCCCACCAGTGTGTAAGGTTCAGGAGTAGGGTTTCCTCCACGTCTTCATTCTTCATCTCTTGCCCTGGATCAGCAAGCTCCATCATCCCAAGGGTCCTAGAATTGAAATCGCCACAAACCACGGCCCGGCTGTTCTTATGGCGTCCTCTAGCTCCTCCAATGTCCCTTCAAAGACACCAATCCGGTCTGTAGGAGTAAGGTAGAATCTATAAAACGTAGCACCCATCGGTAGCCTCGGCCTATGCCATGCTCAGTCAGGCGCACTCAGATAGCATCAGCGCCCAGCTCATCCTTGAACCAGTGGGCTCCCTGTTTATGGCTCAAGAGCGGCAGATCTCCCTGCCCATCTTTGGTACATCGTGACACCGACAATATCGTCCTTTCTTATACTAGTTATTACTCGTTTCCCCTCCTCTAGCAACTCTCCAAGGGATTTAAAAACGAATCTCCTTCCAACCACGTCAACTTTTAGCTCTCGCTGTGCAATTTTTACTTTCCTTGGCTCTACAAAGTAGAAAGGAAAGTTATGTTATCGGCTAAAACAAAAGGGTTTCTCTAGATCTTTACGTTTCAGACCCCCCTGAGTCCGAAAGACACTATTTGGGAAAATGGTCTGTGTGTGTTATTTAGAAATTACCAAAATTTTCAACGAAATCGGTTTTACCACGGTTTTTAGAGAAAACGACCGAATCAAATCAGCTCAAACTTGATATGTAGCCCGCAGGTTACCATGAGACGCCAAAATAAGGGTATGAACAAAATCCACCGAAAGTTAACTATAGTTATCATAGTGATCAAAACACCAATTTTTTTTTCATCAAAAACAACACTAACGATTTTAATTAAACTTTTTATGTTGATAGCTCCCAATATGCCAATTATACCATAAAATTCCCATTTGTGGTAAAATGACGAGAGCAGCACAATAAATTACCAAAGTTTTCGACGAAAATCGATTTCAGCGCGGTTTTTTCCTTATAAACTCCGCTGAAATGTTACTAAAATGATTTTAAAAATGGCGTATTAGTCCAATTCAATTCCTATAAGTTGAGCTGATAAGATATATGGAGCTCACTCCAGAAATCCCGGAATTTCAACTACCGCCGTTTCGCTTACTACCAGTTTTAAACGTTTTTACCCAACAACTCTGCAAAAGTGATTAGTATCCTCTTCAAAAAAATGTTGTTTACAGCCTCATTAATTATCTGTGTGCCAATTGCTCAATATTGGTCCAGGAATGAGTACGAGCAGCACAATAAATTTCGGAGCAGTAAGCGAGACCGCTTCCTGCTGCTGTGAAGTGTTATTTGACCAAGTTCAAATTAACTGAGTGATAAATGAATTGATTAAATAGGAAAGCCATGCAGAAAGTTAATTGACATTGAGCTAAGGAAAGTTGTGTGTTGCAACGCACCAGATATCGCGAAATCGCACAATTACGTTCATCAAACAACTTCACACAGGTGCACTTTGAGAGAGCGAATACGTTTCATAGTTGTTGTTCCAAAGATTCATAACTGGTTCGATTAATTACATTCACTGAAAGTCAATAATAGACATCCCCCCCCCCCCCCGCTCAACATCGTATTTCTATTCTCATTGTTATAATACTCCTACTTTTTAAACTAATATTCAACAAATTTGGGCATTATTCGGCATCAGAATCAGTGCCTGATGATTCAAAACGTATACAACATGATTTTCGATACGATTTTTCGTACTTTGTTAGCTATTACCTATTTCCTTTTGTGAAGAGCTCAACAGTTTTTGTTGTATGTCAGGTGTTTATAATTGTCACGAGCTGTGCCAAGTTGCCCCATATAAAGGTGTCGTTTTATAAAATATCTGGTGCGTAGCAACACACAACTTTCGGCCACCCCTTTAAGTTCGAACACCACCTACATATGCGGGTGCTATATCTTCGTTCAACGCATTTTTACAGGAACATTTATGGGGAACAAAATGTACGGAATAGTTAGCTGAGAGTACACCGTAAGTTTGATCGAAATCGTCAGAACCGTTTTTTAGAAAATTAGATACCGATAAATTAATATTCGACAAATCTCCTTTTCTGAGTTAACTTGGCTTATATCTCCGTTCAACATATATATACAGAAATAATTATCCAGTACAAAATGTGGGTATGGGTGACTAAAAGACACTCTGAACGATTGATCGAATTTGGTGAAGCAGTTACTCCAGAACTTACGGAAATGTTCGAAAAAACGTTACTTTCGACACATTTTGATTTTTATCTCTGTTCAATGGACCGTCACAGGAACATTTATTGAAAAGAATATGTAGGTATTAACTATTTGAAAACATCCTGTGAGTTTGGTGAAAACCGCTGAAACCGTTTTGCCAAAAAGCGTAAAAAACCTATTTTTGCTTCATGGGCCTATATCTCCGTTCACCGTATTTTCATGGAGATATGTATAGAGAAGAAAAGTTAGTTATTGATTAGTAGAAGATAATTTGAAAGTTTAATAAAAATCGTTAGAGCCGTTTTCGAGAAAAAGGTGAAATACCCTAGTTTTTGGTACATTTTCGTCCCCCCCCCCTTCCCATCGGCCGTAATCGTCCATAACCTTATTTTGGCGTCTACAAAAAATAACGAACAAAACAAAAAAAGAACCAGCTCAATCGGATGAGCCGTTCTCCCGCAAATCGAACTACAGACACACACACGGACCACGCGCCAAAATTAGGTTTTTTAGATTCAGTAGGCCGAGCAATATTTTGCGCCAACTTAAAACCAGATGCAGTTAACTTTATAGTTTTCCAAATATTTGAGTTCTCGTTTAGTCATTTTCCTTCCATAATTGACTCATACGGCTCTTGTTGAGTTATTCGAAATGTATACTTTATTACTTTCCGCTACCCGAAGGGAAGGAAAGTATAGTAATCGGCCCAAAAAAAAAATTTTGGTTTTTCTTCAGATCTTTACGTTTCAGTCTAAAAAACCTAATTTCGGCGCGTGGTGTGTGTCTGTAGTTCGATTTGCGGGAGAACGGCTGCTCCGATTGAGCTTGTTCTTTTTTTGTTTTGTTCGTTATTTTTTGTAGACACCAAAATAAGGTTATGGACGATTTCGGCTGATGGGAAGGGGGGGGGGACGAAAATGTACCAAAAACTAGGGTTTTTCGCATTTTTCTCGAAAACTGCTCTAATGATTTTGATTAAACTTTCAAATTATCTTCTACTAATCAATACCTAACTTTTCTCCTCCATACATATCTCCATGAAAATACGGTGAACGGAGATATAGGCCCATGAAGCAAAAATATGTTTTTTACGCTTTTTGGCAAAACGACTTCAACGATTTTCACCAAACTCGCAGAATGTTTTTGAATAGTTAATACCTACATATTGTTTTCAATAAATGTTCTTCTGAAAGTCCATTGAGCAGAGATAAAAATTAAAATATGTCGAAAATAACGTTTTTTCGAACATTTCCGTAAGTTCTGGAGTAACTGCTTCACCAAATTCGATCAATCGTTCAGAGTGTCTTTTAGTCACCCATACCCACATTTCGTTCTCCATAATCATTTCTGTATATATATGTTGAACGGAGATATAAGCCAAGTTAACTCAGAAAAGGAGATTTGTCGAATATTAATTTATCGGTATTCCAATTTTCTCAAAAACGGCTCTAACGATTTCGACCAAACTTACGGAATACTCTCAACTAACTAGTCCCTACATTTTGTTCAACATAAATGTTCCTGTAAAAATGCGTTGAACGAAGATATAGCGCCCGCATTTGTAGCAGGTGTTCGAACTTAAAGGGGTGGCGGAAAGTAGTGTGTTGCTACGCACCATATATTTTTTTGGAGCGAAGAGGCTCTTCTCGTTTCGAAAAACTTCCTGAACCTCACGGCCCGCGCGATTCAACATTAGCGCGCTTTTCATCCGTATTTTCATCAAAATGATGATCGAACAGTCTGTGCTTTACAGCAACCTCTTTAACAACGCGTTTTCTTCGTAAATTACTCCAAGAAACTAACTACGCGATGAAAGTTTAGCAACGTTCACAAAATACTTAGGAGCAACTCCTAATTCACAATTCAAACGAGTAATTCCACAATTAGAACCATTGCCGTCATCAAAATGAGAATCGAACGGCCTCTCGATCCAAACAAGACGAAATAAGTTACAAGCAGCTTTTTCCTCGTAAATCCTGCCCGTACTATACTAACCCCCTCAGAAAAATCACGGTGATGACCCGATAAATTACTTACGCGATGAAAATTTAGCAACGTTCATAAAATAATTAGCAACAACCGCGAAAATTTCGGCATTCGAACCGTTGCCGTTTCATTTACCAGCGTTGCACATTGTTTTACTCCATAATTCCAAAACGGTAATCACGAGCCTTCTCAAGAAATATCTGGTGCGTTGCAACACACAACTTTCCTTAGCTCTACGTCAATTCACTCGGGTACATGGCTTTTATTCTACTCACTCAATTCATTTATCACTCAGTTAATTTGAACTTGGTCAAACAACGCTTTACGGCAACAGGAAGCGGTAGCACTTACAGTTCCGGAATTTTAGTGCTGCTCGTACTCATTCCCGAACGAGTACGAGCAGCGCCAGTTGTGTTGCAACGCACCAGATATTCTTTTTAAACATTCTAGTATCATTTCAGTGGAGTTTAAAAGGAAATAAACCGTCCAAAATTTTGATAATTTATTGTGCTGCTCTCTTCATTTTCCCGCGAATGGCAATTTTATGGTATAATTGCCTTATTGAGAGCCAATCAAAAATAAAAACCAGCCAGAGCCAGTCAATATAAAAAATTTAATCAAAACCGTTAAAGCTGTTTTTGAGAAAAAAATTGGATTTTTGATCACTATGATAACTATAGTTAACTTTCGGTGGATTTTGCTCATACCCTTATTTTGGCGTCCCATGGTAACCTGTTGGCTATATATAAAGTTTCAGGTGATTTGGTTCGGTCGTTTTCTCTAAAAACCACTCTGAAATCGATTACGTCGAAAATTTTGTTAATTTATTGTGCTGCTCTCGTCATTTTCCCACGAATGGGAATTTCGTGGAATAGTTGCCTTATTGGCAGTTATTAATATAAAAAATTTAATCAAATTCGTTAGAGCCGTTTTTGAGAAAAAAAATATTTGGTGTTTTGATCACCATGATAACTATAGTTAACTTTCGGTGGATTTTGGAGCTTTCATACCTTTATTTTGGCGTTCCATGGTAACCTGCGGGCTACATATCAAATTTGAGCTGATTTGACACGGTCGTTTTCTCTAAAAATCGTTCCCAGACACACACACACAGACAATTTTCCCAAATAGTGTTTTTCGGACTCAGGAGGGTCTGAAACGTAAAGATCTGAAGAAAACTAAAAAAAAAAAAAATTCGGCCGGTTACATAACTTTCCTTTCTACTTTGTAGAGCCAAGGAAAGTAAAAAACATGTTGACAAGTCTCATGAATCACCTATAGGCTGATCTCTCAATAAATTCCGGAATATTAAGCTCTTAACACTCTGAGTGAGCGACGAGCGTGATGACATCAAGAACTCAATTAGATCTAAATTAAAGTTCACTTTATTTACTACATTTAATAAATATTCAGTAAAAAAAAGGGAAAAATCAGTCTCAGAAATTAGACAAAAATATCTTTCACGTCGAAGCTAACTTACTTAAAGCAATTACAAAATAAGTTACAAAAAAACCTAAATTACAAATTAAAACTTGAGATTCTGCAAAGGTAAATTTATTTTGACCTGAGTCGCTTAACATACACACAAGGACAAATTGAAACATCAACGGAATCGTACGATCAACAGGTAAATTGATTAGTTCTCGGAAATGAAATTCGCATCTTATCACATTTTTAACTTAACGTCGTCCAAAGAAATACCGAATAACATCAAATAATCGATCCTGGTAACGTTTTGACCGAAATAAAGCGTAACACTGGGTTGAGTTGAAGCTGATGACGCCTACGTCTTAGCAGCGCTGATGTACATTTATAAGACGACTGAAGGGTTCAGACAAAGACCTCGTCAAGACACTTGCAATACTTCAGAGGGGTTTATAAATTATTTCAGAGGCTCAGGATGAGGATGTTTCTGACTGTTGGAAGGCAGGGGGTGGGGGAACTGCTTATTTGCCTTGAAAGGTATCTATTACGACAGAAGCTGGACTACGAAAGGCAAATTATGGAATTAGGGGATGTTGTTCACTAGTCACAAATAACCAGCAGTTTAGGGTTGATCGATGCAGGTCCAAGGAACCTTCATAGTAGAAGAGAAAGCCTTTTATTGAGCTGTTACAACACTCGAGTGGCTAGTATCGTGGAAGATTTGAACTAAACACTCAAGGGGTTAGCAGTGTACGTCAAAAGTACTGCAGGGGCCCTCATCAATCGATGCAGTCCTCCGGCATTCTACTCTGCCTTCTAGGGAAGCGTAATTGACACAATAGGGAGAACAGAAGGCAATCAGAGGGCTGGTGATGGATCCTCCAGATTGCAAAGGCCTTCGCTCCATTGAGGAAGACTGAGAGCGGACCATTGCCAGGGACCTCAATCTCTTTGGTATGTGTGTATTGGTTGGACACGCCTGTGGAAGGGAAAGCGGTAGACACTGGACTCACGTGTCGAGTCTTTGGCCACTCTTTGGGGAGTTCGACAACCTCTACCAACCATCACTTTGGAAATCTTACAAGCTCCCCACACGTAACCTGCCTGAAGGACGAGTTCATGCCACTATACAGTACATAAACGTACCAGTTCATAAGACCATAACGAAAGGGTGCACCGGGCTTGACAGAAGGCCTTTGGCGCTCTTACATACCTCTGCCGCAGGTCTTGACTGCATTGATTCAAACAAACCCAGCGCCGCAAGCTCGTTTGACTGCCAATGGCTGTCAAGAAATCTGAGATCCCCTTTCAATGAAAACTGAATAGTCTGCCAGGGAATCGTTTTAGCGGCGTTCAAATATTTACTCGGGAGCAACCGCATGTCGCCTTTATTGGCCCTTATTAACTTCGCCTTCTTCAAACATTCAGAAAAGCAGTGTTATCTACGAAGACCCCATTCTCAAGGACAATTTTATTTATTTAGGCGTTACAGATTACTGACTGACTTCTATTCATAAACTAGTACGAGGAATCAACTGCACAGGGTCAACGACAGGGTTGCTGCAACGTTTGCCATCAACAGCTCTTGAACGATTCAATTCCCCCCAAACATAATGAAATAAGAGAATTACACATCTTAACACGTTAAGATCGTTCAATCCCTGAAAATGAATCGGCTCAATGAATTTATTCGGTACGGAGCAGTGACTATCAAATGACGGGGTGTACACGGATTTAAGCCACTTTGTGCGGATTAGTACGAAGAGCTTGATTTAGATGACTCGATGAGTGAGGTCAGTGCTCAGATCGCACTAATTTTGGCCAGTAACTTTCATTAACCATTCAACCCTCTCGTAATAACAGGTTATTTGCCACTATCATCCAAAATAAGATTATTCGCTATAGTCACTGTCCCCTGGTCGAGTTCAAGGAGAAACTATGGACGACACTACTCGCCATTAGAAGGTATCTTTCAGTTCTCAACGTCCGAAGAGCTCCATGCATTTTGCTCAACGACAGATCTCCCTTTTTCCACGTCAAATAAACCCCGCGTTTTCTTTGTTATTTTATTTCCCTGTCCCTCAACCCCCTTTCCGATGGTTAAGACAGTTAAGACACATTTTGTCATAAAAAGGACTTGACGCGGTCTTTTTCTAGACTCTTTTACACATCAGTGCAGAACTAATAATACATGTAACACCACACGCTACGCTGCAACACAGCGCTACAGACTGTTTTTAAATAGTACATTTTACAGTATGTAAGTAAAAAAAACTGGTTATGTCTAAAACATTTCCATCACATCGTACTAATATAAGGAAGAAAACTGAAACTTGGTGATGTTTGCAAATCACGGGGTCGTTTGGTTCAGAACGAAAAGAAGATGAACCAATGGAACATTTACATCTTAAAATTACGCTAAAATCGAGTGGTATATTACAATAGGGCGGGTTGAATGTACAAACGCCCGGGCGATGGTGAAAATAAAGGACTCAGTGGTCGGTGCAATTATTTTGAAAAGAGTCAACTACTTCAGCAATCACAACAGTAACTAGTTCAATTAAAATAAATTGTGGTAACATGAGGGAAAACCACGTGGGAATGTCCTCACCTAGGAGTTTATTTGATTCATTTTGGGAACGTCTGTAAAGACCAACATTCAACCAGATTTCATTCAAGTGTTTGGAGTTGGATCTCCAGACACCGTGGTCTCCCTCAGTAACTGTGCAGAAGTAATGGGGGAAGCATGTGGCAGAGACAGAGTCAGATTTGCACCCAGTTTTTGATAGCGAGACAGCAAATAAGACTATCGGCGTAGATTACGCATTTGTGGAACGGCTTCTGCGCCCATTGCTCCCAGTCAAAACTCAATAAGGAGCTCATACTGAAGGAGAAACACCGGGAGTGGAAGTGAGGCGCTGTGCGAGTGAACTGCGAAAATAATGATGAACCAGTTCTTCTGGTGGGTTGGCCACAAACTGAGAGGAACTTGAGATCTTAAAGGTAACGTCTGGTTAGTTTTATTTGTTGCAGGTCTGGCCAGCTGCTAAGATCTGTAAGTGGTGATGAGAGTTAGCAGCTCGCACTATCACCTTCGCCACATTGGGATTTGTCACGATTAAATACTTTGCAAGGTGTGTGAAGGGGTTAAGGTTCCTAGGAACCACCAAACGCAACTTGCTCAGGGAGGTTGGGTAGCGGGAGGAAAAGTGCAGAGCTGTGTGCCAGGTCAAAGGCAGCCAAGCCTGTTTATCAAGCTCTCCAGGGAGCGAATGAGAGAGATCCTCAGTCTCGATCCAAGATGGCCAAGATTAGTAAGTCAGAGGTACGAAGGTGCACTCTGCGAGGCGGAGTGGGAGTCAGCGGTGCACGTACTGAGGGGCTGGCTGTGGTTAGCCTCAGAGTGCTTGGGGTTCCTCATCTGTGGCCAGAGGAGGTTGCAGGGATACACCTCTGGGTCGTCTGGCATTTTGTGCGAGAATGCTGGGGACGTCGCATCAGGGAACACCAGCGGGAACTGGGAGGGCATGAAGCTGCTCATGAACGCCACACAATAGGCCCATTTGAAGCAGCAGGTGAGGGGGGGGGGCTCCGTGTTGCACCAGATTAAAGAGACAAAAAACGAGGAGGTTAATGAAAAGGCTTCCTTCTTTGGCTTCCAGGTGCCGTCAACTAGCAGATTGGCTCACCAACCTTTCTCCGTTCCTCCACTCATGTCTACTGGCCCTCACTCAATAGCTTGGCCTTTCTGAAGCCCACCAAATCAACAGGCATTTAGGCATTCTGCTCAGCTGTGCTGCAAGCTAACTAAAAACGTTGCACTGGCCACATCTAATTTTAAAAACCCTACAGACCTTTCAGTGTTTCAAATTCCAAAGTCGAGTGACCACATCAAATATTTCATGAAAAACGCCCGCGCAATCATCACTTGAATGAAATAAGCAGATTGAAGAGCTATGATCGAAGTTGCTCCTTGATGAACAACCTTCTTTATCTGTGACGTTTATTTCAATCACAATCTGCGAGTCAGTAATGGTTTCATTCATTGCTATGATAGCAACTAACAATTTGTGGGTGGAACTAACCATAAGAAGGTTTTGTGGTTATCAACGCGGAAGGTTTTACTCCCAACTCATTCAACACACATTCCCAAACAGGGACCTACAAAGAGACAAAAGTGGACATTCCAATAGAAACTACACGTTAACCTTTTGGTCAATTACTTTTGAAACCTGAAACACTATTGGCGTCCTCAGAGCTAACATGCGACGCAAACATAAACTCGGACGCCTCGTTGGTTTGATTGAACCCTCACATATTTAGCACACGGTACTTCAATTTCTGCATCCTCCAAATAATTGTACAACGTTACGCAATTAAACACAAATTATGTACACATACTAAATGATTAATCTCAGTAAATTAAAATTGGCAGTGGAAGTAGAAACGTTAAAACTAAGTAAACAGGTAACCTTGTAACCTTTTTTTGTTCTTGAATGGTAGAAAAAATATACACTAAATCGTTAATATTAGAATATGGACAGCGCTCTGCTTGAAACGTGTTCGTCAATTTGGTATCATCAATCAGACAAATTAAAAGTCAAATTTGACAGCGAATTTAACAAATTATAACTAATGAGTTATTTGTAGTTTGGCCGGTAGAATTTGGCAGTAGAGCGACTTTTCAATGAAGCGCCATATTCGTAACTCCAACCGCCTAATGCTACGTCGAATACGTAATCATTATTACAATTTTGCAGTTGATATTGATATTAGTGCCTGTTCTGTGCAGCTGGTGGTTATGAGTCAGAGCCGTAGATCAACTACTGACCAGGCTGATCGTGGAAAAACCATGTGCTAGCAGGTGGTGGTGGGTGGGTGGGGGGGGGGATTCGTGTTTCCTCCCTTATTTGCCCATCCAACGTATGATGGGAAGCGAAGAGAGCGTCTGGAGAGTTGTTTGAGCAAATAAGGAAGGAGACACGAACACACCCCCCACCTGCTAGCAAATGGTTACAGATGTAATAGTGAGCTGGAATGTGCCATACAGTGAACCTAACGTATCAAGTGAAAATCAAAAGGTAAGGTCAAAGCAGCATAAAATAGGGGAAACGCCCGAAAATAATTCAATGCAATCAAAACAGTCGTTCGAAATCCAATCTTTGGAAATGGCAGCAAAAAATTGTCTACTTCCCTCACTCATGCGTTCATGAACAAGTACAGCCTACTGAAAGTTGGAATAGTACTGGCTAAGCACTTTGACACCCACCCCCAACCCAACGCTCTTTTAAAAGTCAAAAGATCAAATACACACAAACAAGTACTTCAAATTTGTTGAGGTCCTGCCAAATTGTATCGGCCAAACAACCACTAACCGTCGCAATACTGTTAATACATCAAATACGCAAGCTATTAAAGTACCTTCTTGAAAGACTTAATTTATAACTGAACGCTGTGATGTAGACAAAACAAAAACATCGTCTTCATTGCTACGTACCTACATATATACATTAATACGAGTATTTATCCACAAGAATAACATTTACAGGAGCCTGTAACGCCCGTTTAGAATTTGAGATGCACCAGATTTTAAAATCAGCTAAAGTAGACTGCCGCAATTAACTTTGAATTGTTGGTGGACATTAACAGATAAGCACGACGGAGGGAGGATAAAAACACGTCATTGGGAAGCAGGTACTACAAAGTTGAGCAGCTCGTGTACAGACGGGTCCTTAAAATTGAAAAAGTAGTAGTTCACGAAGCCTGTCGTTAGCGTTCGTCGAAAATCAAGCTACGGCAATCGTATCAAAAAAGAAGAACGTATTTACGTCAAAATTCCATCAGTATGGGGTATATACACAAAGTAAGTTCCGTTTCAACTTCAGCCCTGCAATCGCAGTTCCGTGCATGTGCCCCGGTTACTCCGACTCAAGCGGAATGAACACCATTTTCAAATCACTCCTACCAATATGTTCTTAATGGCGTCAGCTTTGATTGAAAATGCCGACCCTTGTGAAATAAGATCTGAGATTCGTTTTCTAAACGCGAAGAAAGTTGAACCAAGAGAAAATTTATAGGCACATCTGAAGATTTACGGACAAACTGCGATTAATGGAATGGAGGCACACTGTTAAAGTTAAGTCTAAGCAAATCCTGACAACTCGAAAACTCACGACAGAAATAGCATTCAGCCGATTGATTTCTTACGAGGTCAAGAAATCATTGCACAAGTTTACTTCGAGACCATTAAGATGAGATGAGGAGAGGATTGCTGTCAAAGGGTGTTGTGTTTTTTCCCCCTGACAATGCCCAAATCACGCTGCGAATGTGACAAAACAACAACAATTTGACTGGGGCGAGTTCGATCATCGTCCACTCAGTCCTAACGACTTTCCTCGGTGGTGATGAAGAGCTGAACATGTTGCCAAATGGTTGAAAGAAGCCATACAAAAACTTGTGCCACTAGTGACTTCAAAATTTTGGAACCTACGTAGAAAATTAGTCAAAAGTTGTCAATTTTTGTACAATAAATATTCCTTGACCAAACGGAACTTACTTTGTGGATATATTTCGTGCTTTGACGTTCTAAATAGATATGCAAGGGGTTTCATGGTCATGGTTGCACATTTTTCAGAAGGCATCAACACCACTGCAATATTTCCGAGCGTTCTGCATTTACAACCCTTTCTGCTCATTTGTCGTCATTCATGCCAAGAAAATTCGAGAGTTTGAAACTGCCACTATTAACTCTACTCCGTAACACCCAAATTGATGTTAATCGCATCTTTCGGCAGGTGATGGATGCATCCTAACATCCTAATATACGTCCAAACATTTAAAAAAACATAACAAAACTAAACTAAAACGAAGGATTCGTTAGAAAAAAGGTCATAAAGCGGATTTGACCGAAATAAAAAATTTGAAAATTCCGTCCAACTTTAGTGATACGATTGCAATACCTAAATAGCTAAAAGTAATAAAATATGTAGGAGGAAGTGAATTAAACTACTCAAACTCACTTTGCGTACAACTCAGTTCATCGTTAAGTCCATAGTGCCCTTGAATTCAATTTGATTCAATTTCAAACATCTACAAACGTTAATGATACTGCAAACGGAATGAAAAGCGCTCGCTGTTCGTTTAATTATAAAACGTAACGGAGCTCACAAAATATCACCAAATTTTTAACGCTTTTTCCGAGGGGGACTTTAAAGACTGCTTTAAAAACCGGAACTATCAAGATGACGAACCTGCGTTATAAAGTGGCGGCTAAAGCATCGCTTCATCATCTTGTGCTGGAAGCACCACATCTCTTTTTCCCCCAAAACAATAAATTCGCGTCATCTAAATATATTAAGCACAATAACACAGTACAAAACCGGTGTTCAACGAAACTAACGAGTAAATACGAACTAACTTTGATGATGTTCTGAAACATTGTGAGACACAGCTCCAAATAAAGGGGGGGGGGGTGCGGCAACAAAACTCTAACTACTGAGAACAATATTGAACCATCCAAGCGGGTTCGTTGTTTCTACCTATCGAGCTAATGGAAAGCGCACAGTGCAAGATACATAAGAAATGGAAAAGGGGGAGGGAACAAATTTAAGTTTTATGTTAAAAAATAAAAATAAAAGCACAATAAATTGAGAAGCTGTACACAATAAAAACCAAGCAATTTCAAAAATAATAGAATTTCACGTTGGAACTTACTACACGAACGTTGAAGAGGAATGGATGATGATTGAAAGGGGAGGAACAACAATGTTGAGGTTATCATGAGAAAAAGCCTCTTCTATCTTTTCCATTGTGGTTGTTATTGTTGTTAGGAACTCGGACGATCAGATGGTTGGAGTGAACATGAGCGAGGAGAGTCGACTTGATGGACGATTCAAAAGGGCATTGGGCGCATGCGTATCTGGTTGGACCTAAGGCCTGTCCATCATAAAAGCTTGTTCTGTCGTTCAACGTCGATTTATCCTGCCACAACAAAAGAGGGTTTTATTAGAGGCACATCTTCTTCAAACACAAATATCTGGTACGTAGCAACACACAACTTTCAGAAACATTTATGCGCAATTGTGACCGCCGTCAATTCGAACGGGCAGCTGTATCTTCGCACAATGCAGAAAATGTATGAGAAACAAAATGCAGATACTAATTTGATAAAAGAGCTCAGTAAGTTTGATTATTACTGTCGCTTTGAGGCCGATGACTTCCTGGAAGAAGAAACGACGCATGTTTCAACAATTTTGTCAGGGGGGTACAGTTTTCAGCTATAAAGCCATCATCAGTAGCCCTAACTAAGTTTTAGTGGTGCTGATATTTCCCAAACCAGGTCTTTTCCTGAACATTCGAAGGAGGGCATGTCCACTGTCATGGAAGTTTCGCTATCCACCCGCTCAGCATCCACATAACCCAGACTTGTTGAGGTATGGCAGGTTTTTGGTGCTCCCAGTGGCAAGCTGTTGCCCATGTTATACTGCCTGGAAGTCTGACCACCTGAGGAGTTCTTAGATTTCCAACCTGATCTTACTATTTACTTGGATGGCAATTTTCAAAGGGGCAGATCAACTGTGACCACGTTTCTATGCCGTGACCTTGTTTGCAAACTGGGCGAAATGGTTTTAGACTTGCTTGGTAGCAGCCAATGCTGGTGGGTTTGTCAGGACTGTTGTAGGAACTAAAATAGACCAGCACACGGTTTGTTGTGTTTCCTCTACACTGGAGGAGCAAGACGTGCAGGATGGAGACTGTTTGAGAAAAAAGAAGTGGTGTCACTGTGTCTCATTAGGAACTAGCTGAACTTATAAATGAGTTGAGGAAAAACTCATATGTGAACATCCCTTTGACAAGGATATACAGATATACGCCTCGCCCACCCCATCCTGGGGGGGGTCCCAAAGTTGTGATCTGGCGTTCGCATCAGCACAAACTATGCAGGAGCGTCCTGATAGCTCTGCTCGAGCAGGCTGGAGTGGTTGAAGGCTGTCAGCCACTGCAGTATCAAATTGCCTGTAAAATGATATGATAACCAGCTCAAAACCACCAGCTCGGATGAGCACAGTGGCCAAGTGGCCACCAAGTGCCAAGTGTTCAGGTGGAAGAGTGCAAGCATGTCCAGGGATTGCTGCCTTGGCTCCCTTCTTAATCGCCGAACCATTATACCTATATTAATAGTGCGGTAAATATAATTTCCCTTAATTTTATCTCTTTTGTTCATTAATTTAACAGAGTCCTGAAGAGTCGCTTATGATTCGCCTTAAATGCCTTCTCCTCAACCTTTGAAGCTTTGAGCTTGTAGTACTTCTACAGTCCCAGTTCACTCACACAGACATGCACCCACGCAAAGACATTTATGAAACAAACGATATTTAGGAAGAATTAGAATTGTACAAATCAACACAGAATGTTCAGCCCAAAATTAAACAAAACTGTCCTATCCCCCCGGTGAACAAATTGGATGTAATGGAAAGCAGTGGCCTAATATGTAATTCACCCATCACTCTCTACAATAAATTCACCTTACTGCCGCCTATTCCACACTCACCTTGTGAGCGAACCGGTCATGAGCTTCGACATTTATGAACGAAGCCGACTTGAAAGAACACATCGAGCAGGAATATTCCCCTGCTTTAGATCCCTCTCGTTTCTTCATATTGAACTGGTCTTGGTTAGCGAACCCTGGAACATGAATAATCACGTGGTTACATGACGGAACTGGTGAGCTGTTCATACAAGACGTTATTAAAAGATGAGTTGAGTTCTAATACCAAGTTAATTATACGCGCTTAACCGCATTTATAACAGATTTTT
Source organism: Pachypeltis micranthus (assembly GCA_020466155.1). Taxonomy (NCBI): domain Eukaryota; kingdom Metazoa; phylum Arthropoda; class Insecta; order Hemiptera; family Miridae; genus Pachypeltis; species Pachypeltis micranthus. The sequence goes on along the minus strand of CM035770.1, from coordinate 63,443,915 downwards.
GGCAAATAACCGAATAATATATTAAATTAATATGGCAGAATTGCAAGCCTATTAAGTTGCAAAATAAAAACTAAGAAAGAACTACTTGGGAGAATGGTTCGCGAACACGACTAAGAAGAGAAAACCGCGGACTCAAATCAGGCCAATACCGTATTTAATCTACACGTCGACATGAGACGCTGGTCAAACGGTCGTTGAGGTCGGAACGGAGAAGCTTTTGTTCTACCGGTTTTGTCTGCAGCTTTTTTCCATAACAGACCTATTTTCAGTGCGGATAATCTACTACATTCTACGCCGAGTTTTCATTATCTCCTTATGAGCACCAAAAAATCAATTGTAGGACCATTCGGACAGTATTTCCTTTATATGAACTGAGCGAAACGCAGATACAAATTGTACAGCGAACGAAATCGCCGAACTAACGTGGGACTGAGGAAAGCTGTCGAATGCATTACATCTGATGTTTAAAAAAACCACTAGCAATTTTTATTGAACGCATAGGGCAGTCTTAATTAACTGACACCTGCACTTGGTTCTTTGTCAACTTTTTATTGAAATTTGAATGGAAATAAGATACGATTAGATCAGTTGGGTACGAAAAAAGAGAAAGATGGCAGAATTTAATTAGGTACAAAGAAAGTTGTGTGATGTTCCCTGACCATTCTAAATATTGGCAACCAGGTTAACAGCGCGTATATTATAAAAGACCTTATTGTTCAAGAGGTCATTCTGCACTTAAATTCTTTAATGTTCGACTACAATTGTTTTTGCTACCATGACTTTCGTTGATGTAAAATGCGCCATGAAACACAAAAACGTTAACTATAATTCATGTCAAAATCACACTGATACAAGTAAAAACCGAAAAATCGACTGGCTTCAGACAAATATGGATAGGAAGGGGTAGATGACGAAAAACTTCCTTTCCATTTCTATAGTCATCAAGCTGAAGTGAATTGGGAGTTATTTTAAATACAGATGAAAAACGAATATTATAGAAAGAAAAAGTACACTCCTTCAAAATCAGTTTAAACACGTTAAAAGAACCACAGAAGCAGCGAGTTTGAAAATATAGTATTCCACAACCCCTTTCAGTAAATGAAATCAGGCAAGATTAATAGCTTTCACATATTCAAAATGAATTTATTGAGCGAATTGCTTTCCTCTTCATGTACTGAGGTAAGAGGAACCACTTTAAAGAATTCTTAATTAACTCATGTTGTCGACAACTAAATAATAGCTGGACAATGAAAAAACGCTAACTTACGCATTTACATTCCTTGTAGTAGTAAATAGAAGAAAGAATCACCAATCCGAATTGAATCAACACTAACGGACAGAACGGAAACTTTCTAAGCAAAATATTGGACCAACAATTCGGGGCACTGGCTGTTAGCATAAGCTGCGAAAAAAGAAATTACAAGCTGTTTGGAGCGAAGAGGGGATTGTTCCTCGAAGAAAGTGAAATGATTTTCGACTTCGTAAGAGAAGGCCTCATCCGTTGAGATGGAGAGGGGGGAGGGGGCGGAGGTGGTGGAAGGCAGTTGTACAACTATTATGTAAGGCTTGAAACAGGAAATGAAATAGCACAAGTGCGGATTCTCTCAAATTTACTCCCAACAACTACCCGAATAATCGATCCTAAAAAATCCCTTAGAACTCAAACGAAAAACAGACATTTGTTATTGTATTCGCTTCTAATAACTTTAGAAGAAGAGCAGTTTAATAAACAGATATATTGAGCTCACGTTTCACGAAATGACGGTGAAACACCTTTCACTTCACTTTCACTAGCATCTTCCGGATCTGCCAGTAGGCCATCCCCGTTTTGACCGAGTCTGTCGACTCATCGGGTTTACGCGGCACGGGCTGACACCGATAGGCGGATAAAGCTTTATAAACACGAATAGAAATTGTTTTGTACGCCAAATTAATTGTAGGTTGTAAATATCGACGTTTTACTAACCGAATTTCCCCCAGGCCAAGAAGATCCAATATTTGTTTACATTAAACGACCACTGGTAACCTAGGAGGCGATGAGCAGCGGAGAAACCTACCAACAGGCAGAAGTTATAAAATGTATTCCTTCTTAAAACGCAGGAAGTGAAAAGCCGGGTCCAGGGTAGGTGAACGGATTTTACTATTCCGCGAACCTAAAAGTAAGAAGAAATATTGCAATTGGTCAACAATAATTTCTCAATAAACATCTTTGTGAAAATACCGCGAACGAAGATATAAACCCAAGAAAAAACATTTATTTAATAACTAAATGGATTAAATGACTTCCATGATGTTGGTCGAACTCACAAGGTAATTTCAGCTGCATATTACTCTAAATAACTGTCTATACAAATATGCATTCAAAGCAGATACAAAGCCTGTATATCTAGAGTGTACACGAATTAACTGTGGCTGAGGTAAGTTGTGTGATGCTTACACCAAATATTTAATCTGACAATACTGCACTTCTTCCCCCCCCCTCCCCCTAAAAAAGTCCCCTATGCTTGTCTTTTGAATCTTTTGTTTGTGGTATTATAATGATTGTTGTTGTTTTTGCTATTATTTTTTGGGTGTAACCAGGAAGGGAAGAATCAAAGGGAAAACAGAAGACAAAAGGGTAATACTGAAAAAAGTTTCATTTGAGTTACTACAAATCAAAGTTGAACGATTTCTGTTGAATGGACATGTAATTCCAACACGGGAGAAGCTTTGAATACTAAGCATTCGTTTTCAAATCATCTCAAAACTGGTCTCAATGATGTTGGTTACGTTTACAAGGTACTTGTTATCTATAAGCTTCTCTGTAGGAGTACATTGAAGGCAAATAACGTGCGTTATAAATATATAATGTATTATTAAACCAAATACTAGGGGGGCTCCCTTGTAACTACTATTTAATACATCATATTTTTTGGGTTAAAGTTGCCAATGGTTGCTTTCTCCCTCTCACTTTTATCATTTCTTTTGAGCATGGTAAAGCCTTCCCTTAACAGGAGAACGAAGATATCTAGAAATATGTAGTGTTCGCGCCTACATCATGCAAAAATAAAAATAGTCCCGCATTTAATCATTAAGTGGTTGCAAAATGTCACGTCACTCAACTTTGGCGAGAGATGCTCGTAATTATTCTTAGAACACGTGTAAGATGTTTTACGCGTTTTAACTTCACTTCGTGTATGATTGATGTAGCTTTAAAAAAAATCCGTACATCTTCTTACCTGCAATAAACTTTGGTTTGTGCGTGACACAACCAAATGATCGCAGCTCGTAGGAGCCGTTCCGAAAGAACCCCTCCCTTCACTGCGTTTGTAAACACCAAAGAAACCTTCCATCCGAGCAGTCAACATGTGGATCCTAATTGGTGAATTTGATCTTGAAATTTCGAGTTTTTTAATAAATGTTTTTGTTTGTGTTGAATTTCGTCGTTAAAAACGGTCGTGGTATTTATCAATTTAGCCTCGGTTAAACTTTTGTATAGAATTCGTTGTTTGGCGCGAGTAAAATGGGAAAAATCAATTTCAAAAAGAGGAGTGCTAAGAAAATACCTCAAGACGACATAACGTTGGAATGTGAGGGTTTCAAAAGTAAGTATCGTCGTCTGGTGGCCGTGTGTTGTTTTGATCTAACTCGACAGTTTCTTGAAAATTGATCTCCCTCCACGGAAACTCCGACTAGAGATTATTGCGAGTGGCATGTCTAGTCTGCCGAATCTTGGAAGGATATCAGTTATCCATTAATTAGGTACCGCCGCCTTTTCTCTTAATGTCTACCAGTTGATTAATCTGCGACTCATTTACTACCCCTAAGCAAATTACTGTGGGGGTTAAATCGAAAAGCTATTTAACTTCAAGTCAATAGTTCACTAAGTCGTCACCTGTGGAATACTTTGATTGCACTTTCAGTTATGAGGCTCAAGTACAGTGAAGAATCAGAAGTTACCCATTACGTTCTGGCCAAAGAGCATTCAGTGAGAGAAAAGAACATCCAGAAACCGGAAGACCGAACGATTTTCCTTCGAGGGATTCCACCGTTCGTTACTCAAGTAAGAATTGCGTACATTTCAACGAAATAAACCTCCTGACGAGTTTCCTACTGACGTTTTTACGTACTTTCAGAACGCTCTTATTGCTGCATTTCGAGTTTTTGGAGGGATAAGGGACGTTTTCTTCCACCAGACGCCTTGTGCTTCTACACCTCCTTCCAATACCTCGAAGTTTTTTGAAGATACTCCTCAAATAAGTGTAAGATATTTACATGTTGTTTAGGGTCGACTTTAGCTTTACTCTGGCGCCGATGATGCTAGTGCAGGGGATTCTTTAATAGCATCAGAACTTATAATATTCGACGTGAAATAGTGGAAATTTATTTTATGATAAAACTGATAAAATCGTGTATTCCCACAAGGAGTTTATATTTGTACGTCAGTTTTTACACCATTAAACTAAGTAAGAGAGTATGTATTATCCTTATATCTAGATGCCAGAATACTCAACGTAAAAATCAGAATTAAAAGAGAAGGGTGTCAAAAAATAGGGGGCAGTGAGCTTAATTAACTCGATTTAAAGATAAAATTGGGGAAATTTCTTTTATCCAATTAACAAAATCTTTGTGGAAATAAACCACTTCTTTTCCAATTTATGTGTTGGGTATAAACAATCTGGATATAAAAGGCGTTGGTGAACTGAGTCACCAGTTCATGGTGGTTCAAATCGTATAAAATACGTGCTAGAATCATCAGAGTGATTTTTTCACTTCTAATCATATCACGAAGGAGGATTCATTTAAATACATGCTTATTTTATTTGTTGGTCATTTGCTGTGGATTTTTGTCCTGCAGCCTGCAGATGTTTGCTAACATCTATTTAATGAGAATCGAAAGTAATTTCAATAATTTTGCTGACCCGCTGTTCCTGACTGGTGGGGTGGCGGTTGCACCCGTGCCTCTTTTGTGGCCCATAACAACCCATCAGCACCTCGGTGGCCTTACTTGCATGTGTGCTTTTCCTTCCTCATCTAGCTTCGTTGCCGGTCACCCCATTTTCTCATCATCATAAGACTGAAAGGATGCTTTCGCCTTATCAGTAGCACGTCTTTCGGCGTGCCTGGGAAAAGCAGGCCCTCCTGGCTTCAGTCATACCTCTAGGTATGTCCGGGCTGGACCTCGTGGCGGCGCCAGGATTTTAATGGCTGAGACAGAGTCTTCCGTGTTTTCTGAAAGTCTTTACTTTTTTTCCGGGTAGGGGCGGAGACGTAGGCGCACTCAGTCCGTCGGGCTAGGTACTCTGCCCCCTCTTCTTATATCTTGGGGTTTTCCCATTACTGCCTAGACTGCTCCATTGGTCAGGCTAGGTACTCTACTCCCTCTTCTCATAGCATGGAGTTTTCCCATTGTTGCTCTGTCTTGACGAGTCTTCTTGCTCAGATCTATACTGACACTTATACACACACACACAGACATAAACACACAAGCACACGTATACACTAACATTAACATTCACTCATAATAATTTACATGCACTCCGTATAAATTACATTCACACCTCAGGGGGGAGTACTGGGATATTCCGCCCCCTGTTCACTACTTATACCTACTTGGCGAAGGAGGAGAGGGCGAGTATTTGTATATTCCTCCCCTCCCTCCATCACCGCTAACCTAATTCTAACCTATATCACAGAATTTCCTACCCTAGATATACATAAATAGTCTATTAATCACTGATGGGGTCTATCCTCTCTTCGGCCACCCACAGGCATATCTTGACCTGGGCCTCGTCTTCTGTGCCATTTTGCAGCAAATGTCTCCATCTTGCAACTGCCGTTCTGTTGCTCAACTAATCTATTTAGCGGCCCGTCGTAATTTTGCTGACTGGAAAAAACCTCCAAGTTCAGCTGGAGGGGCTTATTAAGTCTTGGGTACTGAACAGAGACCACAGAGAAAAGTGGATGGACAGATTTACATATAGATTCAGCGATCTGAGCAAATGTTGCGGACTAACTGCCAAGAATCGAGGTAGAGTGGCGTAAATATCATCTCTGAAACGTTACAGAAACCTATTGGGGCGTTAGTAAAATTGACAGGGTAAGGGAGAAGAGTGGCTAAGAATGAACCTGGCAAATGAAGGGGTCAACGTTTCTGAGTTGTGCTAGTTATTTTGAAAAATGAAAGGACTAGATTTCAGGGAACCTGCGATCGTCTGCCTTCTACGACATTCCAATTGTGTATAAAACTTGGATTGAAGGCGATTTGGCTGTTGTAAGGATGACTCTATTGCTTTATCGTTACTACTGGATGTATGCTCTGTGTGAACGATGGCTTGTCTCAGTCAGTGGGTCTAGTTTCAAATAACTTTGTCGTTTTAGTGATTTTCATATTTTACCACTATTTCAGGGGTTTAAGGTCGCCTATTTAGTCTTCCACAATGCAGACAGTGTTCGAAAAGCCATGTTATCGCCGCCTGAACAAAACCTGATCTTGTTCCCTTCAGAAGTAACATCGACTGTGGTAGATGGTACGTTGAAATCTGTTTGCACATTAAGGAGTTAACTTTGAGAGGCCGATTGAATAGAATTAACCGTCAATGTACGTTTCAGAGTGGGTCAACGAGTACAACAGCATGGTTTCGTTAGACGCTGTCGAATTGAAGACTGAAGTTGACAAATACATGGCGACTTATGATAAAACTGTACAAGATAAGGGTTTGAATGAGAAATTGAAACAAGAAGAAGATGCTGACGAGGGATGGATTACTGTTAATAAGAAGTATGATTTCTTCCTTTGGAAATTACTAGGTCTAAATAAATACTCATACAAAAGTTGTCTGAGGACTGACAAAGTGTTTGGAGTCTGCACAGGAGGCAATGAAGACAACCCATTCTGCTGTGTTTAATTGCATTTTTTTAAAAGAATTCCTCTTGTTTCCAAACAAACCTATTAATCATTCACCTTTCACACGAGCAAAATTATAAACGGATTGGATTAGTCACTGAACGTAAATGGGGTTGTCGAAGTGGCAAACGATTGCCTCCTCTTGGCTATTTACGGTACAAAATCTTTATTTTTGCAGATCTGGAATACCTCGGAAGGAATCAGTTCACAAGCAGATCATGAAAAAACAGGACAACAAGTTGAAAAAGTCTCAGCTAATGAACTTCTACAGGTTCCAAATCAAGGAGTCAAAAATGAACCGTGAGTTAATTTTGTTTGTTCGCTGTTTTTGGATAGGCGGTATTTGTAGTCACCACTCTCGCTGGAGGGGAAGGTTGATTGACTTGCTGCTACTTAACTTGATTGAGGGTGAACTTGGAGGTGTTTTATTATCAGTTGGCGTCAGTTGATGACGACTAGATTGAAATCAGGTTATGTACAGTGTTTTGTTGTCGACGTTTTATTTCCAACATACAGCGTGTGACAATGGAAAGGAAATAGGTTAAAGTTAACCATTGCCAGATTCTTCAACAACGCGCTGTGCAATGACACTACACACGGCAGAGGATGATCATTACAAACAATGGATACGCACTAGAAATGAGAAATTGCCGACAATTCTATCATCTCCAACCGTTCTTGAAGAGTTTAAATCACGAATAGCACCAACTAGAACTCAGAGAAAGACTGTGGCATGACCTGAAATGTTGAAGTGGTGTGTGCGACCTGTCAGACGTGTGAGCAGTGTGGCAAGCTCCAGGACTAGTGGAGCTCCCTTTGATCTATTGTTCATTAATGTTGTTGGACCACTCCCCAAGACTGAACGAGGGAACCAGTACATCATTGTCACTGTTGATGTACTTAAAAAGTGGTTGAACGCTGGTCTTCAGGAAGCTTAGAGCTGACTGGCGCGAGGATTGGACTGGTCAGTACAAAACTAAAGTACACGTGAAACAGCCAAAGTTTCAGTTGGGGAATGACATCTGGTATCACGGCGCTTAGAAATGTGTGAAGCTGCAGTCTCTTTGAGTCGGGCTGTGCAGGATTGTCAAGGCCTTTTCTGATCTTATTTCTCGGTAAAGATGACTCAATGGCTATGTTCTAGCAACCAGCCCCCTCCCTCTACCCGCCATACAAAAGAAACCAGGGTGGGGGGAGGGGGAGTGTTAGGAACGTTCTCAAGAGTGATGCATTTACATAGAACGCAGCGTCTTGTACTGTAAACTAACAAAACTTATCAGTCATGCCGTGTTCGTTTATACAATTTCTTCGTTTGTACTTTTATCACGTAACTGTATTATAACGATTGAACATTGAAAGGTTTTACATTATGTGAACAATGTTAGATGTTGACGATGCTGAAAGCCCTGATTTGGTCTTTCCCCCCTCCATTGTCTAGTGTAGAATCATGCTCCGGTCTTAGGGTCATTTTCACCAAAACAGCACTAAACGTGATCCAACTGATCGGGGCTAGATAAGTAGATCAAGGCTACAAGGCTAACCATTTTCGTGCCCACCATGCTAGCCAAGATCACTGTGGTATGCGGTTAGCATAGACGTGATTACGCTGCGATTAAGCCATATCGAGAAGGCAGTGGACTAATGAGGTTACAGTGAAGTAAGGAAATTGGGCATCTGTTTGACATCCCGTCCCGAAAAAAAGTGTCATGTAAACGTCAACGGCCGCGTAGCCATGTATCCCGTAGATGCCCAGTGCTCAACAATCCGGATTTGACCAAATTATTGTTTCTAATTATTGTCAGACACCAAAGTGGCGGACACTACATAACGAGGCGTTAACCTCTGCCAAAGCTGAAACTGGTGAGGAGCATAAAGTGAAAATACGCGTACTACAACTGCAAGAGCTGCGGGAAAAAGCAAAATTAGTCCGGGAGAATGCTTTGTGCATGTAGGAAAAATTGGAAGCGGTACAAGAAAATGAGAACTGAGCAAGAAATAATAAAAACCGAAATTATGAGGTTACAACTTTTACAAGCAAGGAACTTTAATGAGGAAGGGAGAATTGTCGTGTTTAATAAAAGTTGTTTAATACACTAATGTGTACGTAAAAGCGTGGTATTATTTAATATTTCCTACTTATCTGCTACTAAATCCACCCGGGTAAGCCATTTGCGTTTGGGTTTTCTAACACAGCAATATTTTTTCAGAAACTGCTCAGTACCCATTTTATGCGAACAACAACTTGTTTTCGACGACCGTAATACTTTTGTTCGCAACAGAATTTAAATTCATACTTCTAGAAGTCGTCAGACCCTGCTCATAGCCATCTGAGGCGCCGGGTTTGATGACGATAAGCCCCAACATATTAGATTATCATTGTAGATGAATAGCAACTGAAATAACTGCGCACTAGTAAACAGCATCTTTGTTTATTATCATTATTCCAAAATATACGTAAATTATTCACAATAATAGAAGTGAATACTCGGTGGAGCACAGTAATGGCGGACAAATATCAGAATATGATAAAGAAAGATAAGAGCTAACTGGACCTAACCCCCCAACTTTTTGCAGTTAACGTTTGATCAGGGCTAGAGCTTAACCCAATCCGGTGAAGGCCATTTTTGTGGTGGGAGCGGGTTAGGTGCTGTAAATCAACTATAAACGTGATCAATGCAGTTGGTGAAAACTGCCCTTAGTCTTACAACTCCGCAACAACATCTTGGTGTCAGTACTGGAGCATTGTTGCATCATTGTAATATCAAATACCACTCGTGAGGATCGTTTGAACCCTGTGCCTCCCCTTGACAGACACAGAGTATTACATGGTTTGACTATAATGTCATATATTTCATCTCTCTGACTTATCAGAAGCTTCTGTTGTATCAACTTTCCGCTTTGTATTTCAGAATTGATGAAGTTGAGGGAGAAGTTTGAGGAAGACAAGAAGAGAATATCGCAACTCAAAGAATCACGAAAGTTCAAACCGTTTTGACTTCGAAAAATATTTGGACGTATTTATTTGTGCCTTCTTTTATAAAGTTACTTCAAATTATAATTTCGTTATTTTTCCGAAACTTGGCATCATGCGCGTCAATTGTTCGCTAAGGGTTATGGTGTGCACACAGCTTCCCATATCAATCACTCCTTTCATTGTTGAGCGACACAAATTTTATCAACTGTTCGCGTGGTGGTGAGCCCTGCGTGTAACATTTGGGTAGAAACTAGTGAATGGCTTCTTAAACTGCACCTCAAGTTGCAACTCGTTTTATTCAGCTCTTCTCACTGGCCTTTTCTCCATCAACCTCTATCATCACCTTTTCCAACGCTAGCCTTAATAATAGAATTGGGCGCTCTTAACCATCTGCTCCACCAAGGCCATCTATAACTATCCTCCTCAGCAAGGTGCGTAGAGAAACTGCGCACTATTTTTTGTTTGGACACTCCTACCCTCGGTCAAATTGTCATCCTAATAGCCTGGGCTTGTTTTGGTTTATTATTCAAATAAATAATAACCCTATGTTTTCGATCGAGAAATTTTTGTTACTCCCCCCCTCCTCAAAATTGGATACTTTACGTTTCAAGACATCAGGATTCCAAATCTGCGATGTACATCCTTAACGTAACACTAAAAACTCCCATTCGGTATCTGTTGTGCTCACCTGCTTGGCAGTCTGGTCGGACAAAGCACAGCATCGTTGTTACGGGCAAAAAATTAACAAAAACGCAATTTTGGCAGTTCTAACTTAAATACGCCGTTTGGTATCGTTTTCAACGTATTTTAAGAGGCTGGGTCGAATGGAATGAGTATCACAGGTATACGACTGCGTATAGATCGAAAAAAAGTGAAATTATAGCGAGCCAAATTATAATAGTTATAAGAACTCGCGGGACTTTACAGTGAAACTACAGTTTACAGAAACTACTTGCCTACAGTCCCCTGGAATAATGTAACGTTTCGTATTGCTTGATGGTATTTTTTGATGCCGAAAAACTTTTGATTGCTCAGGAGAGAATAATAAACTGTAGTGTAATAATTGATAGCTTTTTAGTTGACTGCTTGTATTTAAGAGGCAGCTAATTTCATTTTCTTGTGAATTGGGTTCGCCTGTAGAGTAAAATTAAAGGGAATTCGGCCATTTAGGCCTCACAATCTTTGGACCTTCGGATACATGCCATTTAGAGCCTGCGGCTACAAATCTACAACATGAAACATGCGTTAGCCTCCAATAATCGACTTATTGCTGATTTGGTGCCAACTTTGTCAAGTGAAAAACCCTGCAAATTATTACACAATGGTTTATTATTCTCATGAATAACTTGACCTAGTATTACTGCTCCCCCATCCCATTCGATTCAGCATCGAATACTAGTAAACCATATGAAACATGTCCTGGCTACAATGGAACAACGGAAACAACACGTCTGATGATTTTGCCGCGTCGGGTCGGGGAAAGTGAACCCGTTGCGAGGCAAAAGGGGAGTTGAGCCGCCTGCCCGGCAGCATTGCGAGGCGAGGACGAGGCCGGTTGTTTTTTATTGAGACGGGAGGGAGGGAGGGACGCTGTAGTTCCCGCGTTGTACTGCGTTTCGTTAATTTTTTTAACCATTTTTTGCCCATTACAACCACGGGCTTCGTCCGATCGGATTGCCGAGATGGCGGGCACAACTGGATACCAAATCAGATTTTTGTGCGAAAGAACGAATTTTTTAGACCACGTTAAAGGCACAAAACACCCGGACGGCAGACGGACATTGCAAATTTGGAATCTCCAAGTCTTGAAACGTTAAGTATCAAATTTTGAGGGGGGGTTCTAAAACATTTTTCGTGACCGAAAACATAGGGTTATTATTCAGAATGAATAACAAACCGAAACCCTTACCAGAGCTTTGGATTGGAAAGCTTACTTGTTAGAACGTCCTATTATAGTCAAGGTAAATTTGAGAAGAATTAACACGATTTCTATTAACCTACATTGCAATGAGCCCAGAAAACAACTAGAGATGATAGACGCCGAATAACATGATACTACTGTTAATTAGACCACTTGTCATGAAATTTGTTGTTGCTGTTAACAAGAACTGGCAATAACAACGAAAATGTCCAATAAAACGCTTCCTTCGCAGCTTTTCAATTTATTTGACGTATAAAGTGGGTTTATGTACAAAACGCAAAATTGGGGTCACGGCAGACAATTAATTACAGTAATTAACAATTACGGGAACTAAACAACTAATAGCATTACATTTCTATACAACGAAATTACGCTCGAAACCTAAAAACAGTAATCAGGAGACCCTTACTCAGGTCAGATGAATATTACGAGGTCGGTCAGTTGCTTTGACATTGAGTTGTCACAATTAGTTTATACGGAAGAAGCGAAGAGTTGATAGTTTGAGAGTTAACAACTATTTTCAGACGGTCCATTGCTAAGGAATTCTTCTTTTTTGACTTCAAATAACTTCTGAATGGCGTTTCGAAAACAGAGAAAGTTGTAGTCGATTACACCTGTAAAAGCGAAGGTGGGGATTAATTTATATTGCGGGTACATCAAACGAAAAGTAACAAACGGTTTAGTTTAAACTGAACATGTTAATACAAGAAACAGAGAGATGAGGACAAAAACTATTGAAAAGAACACGAAATTGTAGCGAGAGTGGCCGTCAGACTCATGTTTATGCAAAATTAGCTCTATGAAGCGAAAAGGAAAGTTATTTTCCAAGTTTTCTTCAGGTCTTTACGTTTGAAGCTCTACTGAGTCCGAAAATGGTCTCTGAACGCTATTAAGAAAAACTGGACGGACCAAACAACCTCGGATTTAATATTAGGGCTGGTTTATCAATTTTCCAGTTAATACTCCGAATTGGCTATCGACTGTTTAATTAGCGGTTCCATTACAAATAAACATTCCAATTCGAACAAAAAATGTGCTGATTCGTGGGTGTGAAATAAAATACACTGGCAAAACATTAAGTGCTTTTAGTGTTGAGGTTTTTGGAAAGATCAGCCGTAAATTCGAACTCACCTTGTTTATCGAAGTTGTCTTCACGAAGGATACAAACTAAGGCGAGGAATCTGTTGACTTCTCGTAAGTACAATATAGTGCCATTATTGAGTTTGATCAAACTTGAAGTATTCTCATCAAAAGCGCCTCCTTCTTCGTTGTCATTTCTATAAACATACATTTTTGTGCACTTAGACTTCATAGCCCGTAAATAAGAAAACAAATTATATAGATCAATGTGTTGGCATGAAATATTTGAGTTTGGGCCATGTTAGACTGTAAATGGACTGTAATAGTGAGCCATGAGGCGTGTGGCTCGTGGCAAATGAACGAATATATGAAGTATTTTAATAAAATTAAAATCGAAGGAAATTGGAGATGGAAAAAATTAAATGAAGGATAGCTGCCAGCATTATGGAATGTGCCTCTCCTCTGACTGGCCAAAACGAAGACCCGAGGTCGCGGCCAATTGTTTAAAGTAATCATACAACTTTGGGGGTTAATAGCAGGTATACAAACTCTATGACAGTTGGCGTGGCCGAGAAGAAGAACAAAAAACCCAATTCATCTCCAATAATTGAACCAAATAACTCCAATCATTTTCTTCTTTTTTCTAACTTACCGCAGTTAACCAAGCCATATTTGCACGATGTAAAATATGGATCCTTTTTTTTCACGCGCGTATAACTCCATTTGCAGAGACATTTTAGGGGAAAAAATTGAGGTATTGCAGTAAAAGATATGAAGCGGGTAAACAAATCAAAATCGCTGTATTCGAGAAAATTGCGAAAACTCCACATTTTTTGTACTAATACCACCTGTTGGAAACGTAAGTTCGTCCTGCCAAATCGCCCAGGCCCGCCAGCTGGACCTTATCGCCTTCTTCCCTTTCACAGAGGCCACCTCACCTCTCATAGACCCTAACCCTTCCTCTCACCTTTTTCTACTTTCCATCGAATGGTCGATCGAGACGGAGCCCTTAATTTTGATGTATTAATTGCGATATTTATAAACCTTTTTCACCCCCTTTTGTAATTTGGAAGTGAAGCTTCCACTAAGTTTTGTTTAGGCCCGACGAAGTGTTTCTCGTCGCTAAGTCTAGTGTTTCTCGGCTGGGGAAAAGCGTCCGTCGTGTGCAAGGAGGTGAGGTCTTTCATTTCCTTCTTTTTTTTCTCCGGTTCTGTATTTATTTCTTTCCAGGTCGGTGAGGTCGGGGGAAATTCCTTATTTCGGATCTGGGGTATTAGGTGATACAGTAGGAATTTTGCAAAGACTTGCCAGCTCTGTGGTAGGAGCTCTCTACTCTAGTAGGTTTTGGGACGTTAGAAGGTAGGAAATTGGAACATTTTGAAATACATTGAGTTGGCAAGGTGTTGTCCTATTGAGGGAACAGTGTGAATGTAACTGATGAGGATTTCACAACCTCAGCTGGAGCGCACTCAATGTTTCCTCAACCTCTTCAATAAATAACATGAAGTTTTCAATGGTCCTCTGTACACAGTTGTCCCTAAAGTTGATCCATAGGTTAGTTTGTGGACAAGACTCTATTTAGGAGGTTTGTGTTCATAGAACAGTTCACTTCCTTAGTATTCTTTGTGTGCACATTCTCAGGCACTTGTCTAAATCTGCTACTATGTTGAACTTTCTCATCATCAACCAATGTAAAATGTGAGTCAGGAAGCATCCATGAAAGAGATTATGAATACAAACTTGTGTGGCGTCATTGTCTACCACATTGTAATGTTGTGAGCGCTCTATATTAAGCCAGTGGAAATTTGTTTGAGTGGCTGAGCCATACTGGGTAGGTGTGTGCCAGTACTCGTTGGGGTTGTATCACCCGCTAGTGCTGTCTTAGTATACACCTATTACTGAACTTTCGAGATATACTGTACCCAGACGAACCAAACTCTTCCATTCAACGGAGGCTCATCCGGGGCACTAGTGCTGACTGGGCACCTCAAAATGCTCGAAGCTTTGTCGTGAGTTGTAAGTGGGTGGTTCTCTCTATTAGGCATCGCCCTGTCACCTGTTTGTGGCAGTAAAACTTCCCCGGGTGTAATTGCGAATAAAACTCTGTGTTCCAATTGCATTCGGTTGATACCATACTTACTCCCCTCCTCACTTAGCGTGATATTGCTATTACGTCCCTGATATGGTTCAGGCGTCAGGCAATAACGATTCCTTCCTTCAGTATTATCGTATATTAAAGGTCCATTCCACCAAGTAAGTACAAAGCCCACAGAAAATAGATAGAGCGAAGTGCACAGGAAGACGTAGGGAGGAAAATAGCCTACATGAATCAGCTGACACTATCACAGATCAGAAACCTCCTCAATCGTGACTCCCCCTCCTGGGGAACAGCTCTACTGTGTGGAACGGTTCCAAGCTGAGCGGAACGACTCGCAGCTCCTTGTCACTGCATAATCCAACCGTGCCCGTAACAATACCTTATTTACAAAGGAATAGAAAGGAAAGAAGAATCCTACAAATGTGAGAGACAGATCTGCATTTCTCCCAGTGGGACCTGAGGTCTTTGTAGGGGCCACCAAGAGCCACTTCAATAAGGAAGTTGTCTAGTAGGATGGGATCTGCCTGGCCAAACGCAGTCAAGGCTATTTATTAGACATTACAGGGAGAGAGAAAGTAAACGGATGGTATGCAGCCTGTTCACAGGACACTGTCCATTAAGGTGACACCTGGCTGGAGTCAGCAGAGCGCGTACTGTGTACACTTGAGAGACTAGCTGCGCCTCAGTGCATCCTCAGCTACGGCTGGATGAGGTTGCAAGGACGGACCTCAAGGCTGTCTTGCGTTTTGTGTGAGAATACTGAGGATGTCACAGCAGGAATCACCAGCTCCATGAGAACTGGGGGTGGAACTGAGAGGACACGAAGCTGCTCATGGACGCCACACAATAAGCCCATTTGAGACCACAGTGGGGGTTTTCAGTTTGCCACCAGTATATATAGGGAAAACACGTTATTTCCATTTTATCAAGAACAAGACGTATTAATTGAGTAGTAAGAAAAGTATCCTAAACTGCATCAGATGCTTCTTCTTCTTTCTGTGTCCGGATCCACCGTTCAAACTTTGTATTTCCAGTATTCAGCCGCTTGGATCGCGTTGTCATTACATGCTAAAATATCTTCATATGTGCACGGTAGTGTTAGTAAGTCATATCGTAGAAGATTATTGTAATCTTGCTCTAGCCCACGGTCGCAGGTTGTATCTTCTTGAGTGTAGCCCCCTACTTAACCAGATTAGTTTTACACCTTGTTACTTTTGTACAAAGTCGGTTGAGTGATTTCCAGTGGTAAAGGGAAGATCAAAACAACCACTTGGTTCTTCTTTTAGTTCCAGTATTGGAGTCTGTAATTTCTCTTGCCACAAGTTTAGCCATCTTTGTTCTGGAGTCATGCTTAAAGGTTCTGTCGATCTAATAAAACCTCTCCTGGACTTAAGTCTTGTTCGTTGTTGTTGGAGATTGAACAGAGGAAGTCTTGCATCACTGGATTGTTTTTTCTGCTCTATTTCAGATGCAACTGTTCGTCAGATGGATGGGGGAGCTATACCTACAATTGGGTAAATTTTTTCGATAGGTGTTGGTTAAGGCATCCTGTTTCATTAACCGCTACGTCAACTTGTTTTGCATGGAGTGACTTATTCCAGACTGGGGCTGCGTATTCTGCTGCAGAGAGAGAGACAATACTATCGCTGATGTACGTAGTACGTGGGGTTGAGCTCCCCAAGTTGTTCCTGTTAGTTTCCGTATTATATTGTTTCTAGCAGTTACTTTCAGCTTTGTTTCATGACACTGAGATGCTTACCCGTATATACTAGCAATGTCGAGAACTACATCAATCATGTCGCAGCACAACTCGTAGCTCTGCATGTCAACAGGTGAGCAGTCAGTTGCAACGTAAATTTTTGATATGACGTCGAATAAAAACGCTTTTTCGATGCCAGAATTCTGAAAAAATTAAAAAAGACACGTACAAAAACATCACAGAGCGCGTATAGGTTGTACAATTTGTTTGAACCAGCTATTTGTTACTGTTAACGAAACGAGGATGCAAGGAGCATTCTCTCTTTTTTATTTGATCTTGCCCTTGAACTGAGACATTCTTGTCTCCTGGCTTCGACCTTCTTCATTATCCACATCAGGCTGATCCAAGTTCCTCATCATCTCCACCAGCTTTCTTCCCCACCTTTCCCTACTCTGTTTCTCCCATTGTCAGTCTCTGTCGAATCACAGCGTGACTGAACATCTACTTCATCTGATCACAGTCATCAGTATCCCCCAAAACGCCGAAGAACAAAATGCTAACCTTTTTCTACAATAACTCCTTTTTTCAACGACTCCGACCCACATCTGAACCCACTATTTTTTTCGACTGCCACGATTATCATCTGACATCCTTCAGAGCATCTTTAAGCTGTCTGAGAATATTTTCACCCGAGAAGTTCACCCATTCATACAGTCAGACCTTTCTTTTTCTGAATTAACTCTATTTTGCCTTCTACATTGAATAGCGTCTCAATTTAATTTTACTGTCAGGTGCTTCTAGAATATTTTATTCAGTTTTCATTTCATTTTCGATTTCGTTATTAATTAAGTTTCCTGACCAATAATTTTTTTAAAAAATATATAAAACGCCTGGATAATTCCCCTTCTTCTCAGTTACTTAGGACTGGAGCACATTATGGTGAAAACAGCGATGTCACTTAGGAGCGACATAATTCTAGCAATTGCTGAGCAGAAATAAAAAGGAGGATGTGACCCTTGGGAAGTGACAAGACCAGATTGAACCGGCCAGCTGATTTCAGCCTTGGTCCATGGCTCGAGTGGTAGCACGGTGAGACGGATTCCTATCGCGCTCAGTTCTTAACAAGACATGAAGCATTCTGGGAGTACTCGCACTGATTTGGCAAAGCTGCGAGCTGCACTGCAAGGGAATAATGGATGGTGCTTCCCTGAGCAGGTTGGCAGTGCACAGTTAGCGCCAGAGGCGTTCATCCACTCTGAGTTGAATTCAGAGGAAAACTGGAAGTGCATCGCTCAATTTGCCAGGTCAGTGCTCTTGTGAGACGAAGGGCGCGAGAAAGAAGAGCTGGCAATGATGAGAATCGTAAGGGCAGAACTGATACAATGTGCTAAATACACAGGATCATAGGCCAGCTAGAAACAGACCCCTCCCCTCAATCCTTGCTCACGGTTGGTGGTGAACTCCCACACTTTTCCCTGGTTAGGAAATTGGAGGAGGAAGGAGATGAAGAAATATGTGTGAGTGGTGGAACATATCACTTTAAACTAACGCTATAAACAAAGTTACATAAAACAAATACGAATAAATAATTACGTTATGGTAAAATTATAAGTGCTTATTCTGCATGTAGCCACCCGTAACTATCGCAATAATAATATACTAATGTTGTCCCCTCAGATAAAATAAAACAAAAAATTGTACATACGTAGACGAGACCTCGCGATTCATTCAAACTTCACAGTCAAGACTCACTTGATTACTGTCTTGTTTTCATGGACATCACTCATAAAATTGCTGGGAGAGGGAATCCAAACAACGTCAGATAAAAAACTTTATTGGCCGCCAGGCGCGACTATCGCTCAGCAATAAGCTCGACTGCAGGAAGGGTATAGTCAAAGCTCCCGACTCCTCACTACTTAGTTCGAACGACTACATGCATAGCTACAATGACTAAAATATAAGGCTAAGTACCTAACAATAGGTGCTATGTTTTGTCAGGCGGGGAATATGCGCTGGAGCAATTTGGAATTGTGTCGTCGCGAGACGTTCAATTATTGGGCCAAAAAAATT
Organism: Pachypeltis micranthus; assembly: GCA_020466155.1. Classification (NCBI taxonomy): domain Eukaryota; kingdom Metazoa; phylum Arthropoda; class Insecta; order Hemiptera; family Miridae; genus Pachypeltis; species Pachypeltis micranthus. The sequence goes on along the minus strand of CM035770.1, from coordinate 63,425,187 downwards.
GTCTGTAATGATATTAAGATCATAGATAGCCGACAAAACTCTCAAGATACTGTTGTTATCCTGCTCGCGTAATCGTGGAACGAACTGCAACCTCTCTTTGATAAAGCGAGGGATATTTCCGAAATAACTGGGGTCTGAAAGACGCGCCAGATTGTCCCCCCCCCCCCCCGATACGTGTTGATGATTCGTCTGAACATGTGCTAAGACGTCCTTAGGCTTATCCTCAACCTTATTGGTAGTAGCGCGCTATTCCAGTTGAAACATTTCTAATTTACGCTCAACTTGGTCGCAAGTGTTTGTGACCCTTTCGAGCTCTAACATTACTGCCGCGATTGTAGAAACTTGCTCCTCCTTAATCCTGGCCGCGTTGGTGTCTATTTTTGACCCGACTAGGAGTTTTGTTTAACTAGGGCTTTTAATTGGCTGCTCAAAGCTTTCTGATTCGTGTTCAGTGTAGCGATTGATTTGTGAATTTCCGTTTCCTCCCAACAGTTGGGACATTTCCAAGTGGCTTTGCGTTGGCCAATAGTGCCTCAATTTTCCAAACTAACCCCCACACACGTAGCATGAAAGATTTTAGTGCATGTGACTCTGTTGTACGATTTATCACATCTGGTGAAGCAGTTACCCTGGAATTTACGGAAATGTACGAAAAAACGTTATTTTCGACACATTTTGATTTTTATCTCTGTTCAATGGACTGTCAGAGGATCATTTATTGAGAACAATATGTAGGTATTAACTATTCGAAAACATCTTGAAAGTTTGGTGATAATCGTTGAAGCCGTTCTGCCAAAAAGCGTAAAAAACCTATTTTTGCTTCATAGGCCTATATCTCCGTTCACCGTATTTTCATGGAGATACGAATTGAGAAGAAAAGTTAGGTATTGATTAGTAGAAGATAATTTGAAAGTTTAATCAAAACTGTTATAGTCGTTTTCGAGAAAAATGCGAAAAACCTTAGTTTTTGGTACATTTTCGTCCTAACCTTATTTTGGTGTCTACAAAAAATAACGAACAAAACAAAAAAAGAACTAGCTCAATCGGATCAGCCGTTCTCCCACAAATCGCCGTTCGCCACAAATTAATCGTGCCGAAATTAGGTTTTTTAGACTCAGTAGGGTCTGAAACGTAAAGATCTGAAGAAAACCCAAATTTTTTTTCGACATTACCATACTTTCCTTTCCCTTAGGGGTAGCGGAAAGTAAAAACAACGTTGACAGCCTCGTGATTCACTTGTACGATGGTCACTCTATTTTTTTATCAGTTACAATATTTTCCTTACCCTTTGGGTTGAGGAAAGTCGAATAGTAGTTTTTGGCAGGAGATACAATGGAGTGTTTCGGGAAACTTATCGCATACTGATTAGTATCTTGTGAGTCTTTCGTAAATGTTGACCACATTTCTGTCAGCATCAACTCTTTCACACACACCATTTTCAGACCTTCCCCAGAGACAGGAACAAAAAGGCTATTGATTGGTAGAAGCTGACCCAAGGACCTAAAAGAGGTTCTAATCAACAGCTTTCTTCTAATGACAGTGTCTTGCTACAATTCACATCAAGTTCATTAATTACAATACGCGCCATGCTCAACATTAGTTCCAAACAAAAATTAGCGTTACGTACCGAAATGATAATGTTCAGTAGATTTTCAAGCGTCGCCAACTGCGGAATGAGTTTTTGAACAACTTTACTGAAGGCTTCAAAAATACTGTGATCGTATATCGACGTCAAGTGAAAACTGAGGTGGATTTTATCAAAACCAGGAACGCTTCCAACTAAAACAAAAGTATATAAATTAACCATAGAATTGCCCAAATGACCACCAACATCTGTGACGAAAGCTTCGACGTTTAACTGTGAGGGTGTTTGGAGACAAATCAACTCTTAAATACGCTGTGGGATTTGCTTTCCTCTTCTCTCTATTAACCATTGCCATTCAAGTTTTCCCTCTTTTACATCAAGGAGAGTAGTGAAATAGGACTCTTCAGTTGGATCATATCACACACCCTGCTCTGGCTGCACACTACCCATTCAAGAAATTCTCAGATATGAGGACCATGGGTGGCTTTGAAATTGAAAATGGAACTGGCAGTGGTGTTACCAGGGCTAGCCCTAAACAAAACTCCACGCTTCCTTTGCGCCTCAATATGCTATTAACGCTGGTACTGGTAAAAGCTTATGGAGGAGGGATGTGCGTATCTACACTTTTGTTTCTCAGTTACGCAACAAATTCCAGGGTAGTGCGGGACTATTTCCAAACTTCGTGCCCCTGAAACCCCAAAAACGTATCTCTCAAGGGGTCTTTCGGGCAACAAGATCACTGGTGCAAGAAACTGGATTTAGTGACTATGTTCCTATGTTGGGCCAATGCTATTCAAGCAACTCTAGATCCTCTTTTAGTAGGACTATCAGCTGGTAGAAGTGGCAACAACTGAGCAGGCTTGTTGAGAGCAAGCTGCGCCTAATTAAAAGGGGTTCCTGACAACCCATTCAGCTCAGTTAGAGATATTTCAGTTTGACAAGCCTGGTGACAACCCCCCCCCCCCCTTCACCGCTTCTCAGGAGTCGAATGCAGCGATGAAAGTTTTGCGTCTGCTGCGAATGTGATAATTACGAACTCAACGTTCGCTCTTCCAATGGTCAAAGAATGTTGAATCGGGTGAAGGATAGATCCAGTATCGGTGTGGCCTAAGACAATTTGACACAAATGCCAATGAATAGTGATGGCTGAAAAAAAATACAAACGTAGAAACCGAAAAATAGACATACGAGTTTAATTTGAAGCGTAACGAAGATTTGGAATTGAAGAGTTGTTCATTCAGAAAATAATAATCAAGTGAAATTGAAGCGATCTATTTACATTAAACTCAATACGTACGGATAATAATATTATTAATGGCAAATGTTGGTATCAAATAAATCAATTAAAATCAAGAGAAGTAAAATAAAGTTGTCCGAATGTCCCAGCAAGAGAAGAAAGTAAATCAGAACGAAGTACTGGATTGATGATGAAAGTGAAGCCTTCTCTTCGGCGATGGAGGAAATTCAGGGTTGAAGATATTGAATACTTGGGATAGTAAAATATCCTGAAACTTCAAACGCAAAGGAAAGAAGCGGGTGAACCAACGAGTTGGCGTAGACACAGCGAGCGAACGGGATGGTGAGTGGGTCAGTAACGGGGATGTTGGCGATGCCTCGTCAGGGCTCACATACGTGCAAAGCGAAGAACGCTCCCCTCAACACCAACCATTGGACTTACTCATCGTCGTGTAGTTCAATTCCCAAACAATGGCACTCAGCCAAGGTGCACATGTAGAACTATCATTGACAGAGTATGAATTACTTGGTACTCACAGGCATCTCTCAAATCGTCTGTGGCTCTTTGGTGAATGTCCCGCTGAGTTTCCATTTTCGTGTCCTCATTTAAACCATCCACTTTGTGAATAAAAACGATAAATTTAATATTTGGATTAATTTTGTACGCTTTGACGACAGTTGTATTCAATTTATTCAGAGCATCCATGTAATCGTCCTGAAAACATAAGAATGAGATGGTTAGCCTCGCCTAGTGGTAAAATACAACAGCAAGCTCTGATGCGCTTTTATTGATGGTATAATTGTTACTAGAGTTGACTCAGCCCAAGTGGCGTAGATAGAAATTAGTGAAAACGTTTAAAAAAATGTTGATAATTTATTGTGCTGCTCTCGGCATTTTCCCACGAATGGAAATTTTATGGTATCATTGCCTTATTGAGAGCTATCAATATAAAAAAAATGTAATCAAAATCGTTAGAGCCGTTTTTGAGAAAAAAAATTTGGTGTTTTGATCACTATGATAACTATAGTGAACTTTCGGTAGATTTTACCCATACCCTCATTTTTGCGTCCCATGGTAACCTGTAGGCTAGACATCAAGTTTCAGCTGATTTGGTACGGTGGTTTTCTCTAAAAACTGCGCTAAAATCGATGTCGTCGAAAGTTTTGGTAATTTATTGTGCTGCTCTCGTCATTTTCCCACAAATGGGAATTTTATGGTATAATTGCCATATTGAGAGCTATCAATTTAAAAAATTCAATCAAACTCGTTAGAGCCGTTTTTGAGAAAAAAAATATTTGGTGTTTTGATCACTATGATAACTATAGTTAACTTTCGGTGGATTTTGTTCAAACCCTTATTTTGGCGTCCCATGGAGGCCTGCGGGCGAGATATCAAGTTTGAGCTGATTTGGTACGGTGGTTTTCTCTAAAAATCGTTCACAGACACACATACACACACACACAGACCATTTTCCCAAATAGTGTTTTTCGGACTCAGGGGGGTCTGAAACGTAAAGATCTGAAGAGCACTCAAATTTTTTTTTTCAGCCGATTACATAACTTTCCTTTCTACTTCGTAGAGCCAAGGAAAGTAAAAAAGAAAGCGTTCTGCTGATGAGCCAATTTCATGAAATATCATTGAACCTGACTCAGTACTAAGTCATTTCAGACGTCAGAGATGCAATTCAAAACATCATCAAAGTGCCCATGGAAGCCCATTCTGGAAAGTAGGAGTCAGCTCTCGCTCTGAGTTCTCATATATCAATAAAACCAATAGAACTAGTGGAACTCAGACGGGATTTGAGTCAGACAATATTTTCATTTCACACCAATGAAACCCAATACCAAATGCAGCACGCACTAGCGTATTTACACACTACTAAAACTTGGCAGAAACAAAGTTCAACTAAACAAATTACAACTCACTTGTGCGTCTATGACAAAAATGAGAGCTCCACATCCTCCAAACACTGGATTATAGTCTATCGAACTATCAACAAAATCGTCCATTTGACCTGGGAAATCCCAAATTTGAAATTGAACGAAAGACGAATTGTCTACTTCTTGTTTCACAACTTTATTAGTTGGTCCAAGGAAAAGAGTCTCGTTTGGGGACATTTTTTGAAAAACGACTTTCTCAATTGACGACTTTCCACTTCTGAAACACAAAACACAAGTCTTCATTAAAAATTGGTCCCTTGAGGCAATGAATGAACAGCCAGGGCTAGTTTATCAATGTCATTTGCAAAGGTCGAATTAGTCAAATCTTCGAATAATTCCTAATGACAGCCGGCTAGCACTTCGAGTCAGTCATCAGTGTTTGATACTCCCACTCCTTGAATATCGTTGACTGTCGGCTGCCAATTCGTTTTAACTTCAGTTATGAACAAACGTACCTGCGAGGGCCCATAATGATGATTCGGGGGAAGCTGCAATCATCCAAAGGACTGAATGGGCTGCTGTCTTCGTTTTCAAACTCGCTACCATTATATTCGAATTCTTTTTGGTCCTCATAGCTTTGTCCAAACTGATCTTCATCTTGTTCAAATGACTGGAGAATGAGGTGATTGAATTAGACAAAAAAAAAGTAAGACATACATGGCAGAGTAGCGAAATGTATCTTAGAATTAACGGCCAGGTTCGAGAAAATAATATTAACGCAGGCAACAGCAAAACGAGGAAGAATAGAAAAGCGCACGAAAATCAAAAAACAACCAGAAGATTCGAGGATGATCTCGAATAGAGACTGATGAGTCAAAGTCATTCGTTTTGTGAGTTTTTCGTGTTCTTTACTGTATCCTGAGACGAACCAAAAACACTAATTAAACGAACTGTTGTCAGGGATCTTTTTGCTGACCAGGCACCCTGGACTCCCTAAAGTTCCGAACAACTTCGATATCACCTACACCATAACGCATAGGAATTTGTCTGTTAGTCATTAACAAACTGAAGATTCCCTAGAAGAAGGGGAAATCAGCGACTACACATGATAATGAGAGTAGTGCTGGAAGCAGACCGAACTATTAATACGTAAACGTATTCTTATCACAACACAAAAGATGAAATAGAAGACCAGAAAGTAAAACACAAAAGGGTGAAAAAGTTAACAAATCTATATTTTAAGTGAGCTTACAGTTTACTTTCGAAATAAAAGTGAAAGAACCAAATCTACAAAACGACAATCATTCGACATATTTAGGGTTAGGGTGAGTAAATGTTTCTATCGGCAGAGACTGGCACCATTTTCTGCAGCCCGATTACCGATCATTCCATCCATCTCTTCCCTTCTCACCGACAAACGCTGCGAGGTCCTATTGTCCTGAATTCACAATAGAATTTTAAATCAGGGGCCAATTGCCTGGCAGCAATGGCCATAAGGAGTTACGTTCTCGTGATAAATCTAGAGAAGCAATTAGTACCAGAAAATTAAAGGCTCGATTCTGTGATCTCGTCACCCTTTGCAATAATTTTCACAAGATTCATAGAGAGCACACACAACATGAGATCAAACTCTGTCTTATCGGCGCTACGACGTCACGTGGCGTACACCAGGAATTAGCTCAAACCGCAATTTCAATAATTTCGAGGAGTATTTATATCGACCATCCAGCTTGCAGAATAAATAAAGCTCAGCTCGCTCGCCTTAATTCCGAGTAGAAGAAGGGAGCTGGCTTCATCGATTTCCGCTTATAACTATGAATAAATTTAAGAACGTACCATTTTGTGGACACAAGACGAAACACTGGAAAGATTTAGCTGCAGAGGCTCAGATAATAAGCAATCTGGGTATAGTTCATCTTATCTGCCACCCACTTTTATAGGAAGTACAACGAGCCGCTAGGCCGTTCATGTGCTTGTATATGCTTATCACGGTTTCTGGGAATAACGTCAATTCGACACCCCAAAACAGTCACAAATCGTCCGGACAAAACTAATTCCGGAGTTACCACAGATTCCACACATGAAATAGAGCAGGTTAACTCAGACACAACCTTCTTTGCGGTTATATTACGTTGGTTATCACCCGGAACAGGGCCATCGGAACTAGGGAGCTGTGAACGGAACTAAGGAGCTGTGAACGTAATGTCAAGCTTGAGCGGTGACAAACAGTAACAGACCGCTCAAGGTTTCACTGTCCCCCAGTAGATACTTTTGTGCATTTCGATCAAACTCGGAAGGTTGCACCTAGGGAAGTCCTCAAAACATTTCTTCGGAACGCAGTTAAAACCCAAACCTAACCACAAGAACATTGGTTAACATAGAACAGCAATTTAAGCCAATGCTCTTCAGATAATGAGCTTTTTCGAACTTGTTTTTGTTCGAAATTTCTCGAAACGCCTCCCACATTTTTATGATATCCACTGCAATTTTACCGTTTACAGTTTCCATTTATTCACTGTGTGCTGTAATTCGACGTTTAGACCAGTCGGACTCGTGAAAAAAAGTTGATGTAGTAATGGAGTGAAGATATGAACGCTGCGCGACGATTAACTTGTGGATGCTAGAGAAATTGGCGCATGCATAAAAGTCTTGCGGAGGGGATTTTATGTACAAAGAGTTTCACACCTTTAGCTGGACGAAATAACATCCAATGTTTGTGGTTCTACCAAATACTGAATCGTAGATAGAGAATGGATATGACTACCAACAATGTATACAACTCTACCGCGCGTTGTTACAGAACATTTGCCTGGCTTTCGAATGTGGACTTAATTGCTTTTCAGCAGTAAGGTACTGAACTTGGAAATTACTTTTGATTAGTGATCCATGGTTGAGCGCCTAATCGCGGCTAACCATAACAATTACCGAAGGACACTTCAACTATAACATAACCCAGATAATCTTCGTGTACGTACAAGCACGACACATTATTTGTAAGCGCGGGACTCCTCGACAGCATTCGCTTTCCCCTAGCTCCGTGCCTGGACTAGATGTCGCCTGTAGCTCCCTTTTCAGTCCATGAAAGCAATGGATTCAACAGGTGGGTTAAATTATTGCAAACGTATTAACGTCACTCACGTTAACGTTACTCTCAGGCCTCAAGACTTGGTTGGCGTCTAATTTCGTTAGCATCTGATGTGGCTCGCTTTAATACCACCGGTTTTTACAATACGCTCTTTCATGGAAGTAAAACTTGTACTTCTTCCCTCGTACTTGTAGCGGTATTATTTGGGCATGCTCCGTTCAATTTGATTGAAGTAGGTTAACCAGGTCAGTTACTTCTCGGACTGCATAACCTCCCTGTTGACATGTCTTGTGTATCAACAAGCGATGATTTTTTTATTTTTAAAGACCTTAGGTATGAACTAAGTGAGTTTTACGATGTAAGTTCGTGTATTACTATGTTAAGCGTTGTACTGTTTTACTTGACAGAGATATCTTCGCTATTTTGAGGTTGGCTTTGTCTTAACTTGAAGTTTCGTAATTAGTATAGCGGCGGGAACTAGCACTTTCGATATACACCTAGCACACTCAACACAAGTTGTCCGGTAATTGTTCTAATCATTTCTCTTAATTTCCATTCTTTCAGACTCGTAAGGTTGACGTGCAGATGCCAGCCGTTTATGTCAGGCTTCAATCTGTGAAATGAGGCATTTAATGACTCTCATTTTAGTTCTCAGTAAGTATTCGCTCGTCGCCTCCATAATACTTCCCGTACTCAAAGTTGCATTTTGTCACCCGTTTTTCCTTTTTCAGTTTTATTCGTGTTACTTTGTGAGGGCGATGGGAAAGAGAAAAGAAGTGCAAAGAAATTGGCGAAGGCTGCGGTGAAAACTGCTGTTGCTGGTGAGTGCAAATGTGCCTCATTCATGATGCTTGTATATAATGTTTGAAAGCCAGACAACTACAATGCACTGATAAGGCGGGGATGGCAATGTTATGGTTATAGGTTAAGGGCCGCGTTCACCAAAACGTCGCTGGTCGTGATTCAACTGATCAGGGCTAGATAAGTAGATCAAGGCTAGTCATTTTCGCGCCCACCACGCTAGCCAAGATCACTGTTGTATGTGGTTAGCATAAACGTGATTACGCTGTGATTAAGCCATATCGAGAAGGCAGTGGACTAATGAGGTTACAGTAAAGTAAGGAAATTAGGCATCTGTTTGACATCCCGGGACGGGGCACGTAAACAAGTGTAATGTAAACGTAAACGGCCGCGAAACCGTGTATCCCGTAGATGCCCAATGCTCAATAATCCGGATTTGACCAAATTATTGTCATACACCAAAGTTAACCTCTGCCGAAGCTGAAACTGGTGAGGAGCTTAAAGTGAAAATACGCGTACTACAGCTGCAAGAGCTGCAGAAAAAAGCCGAATTAGTCCGGGAAAGCGCTTTGTGCGTGTAGGAAAAATCGGAAGCGGTAGAAGAAAATGAGAACTGAGCAAGAAATAATAAAAACCCAAATTGTGAGGTTACAACTTTTGCAAGCAAGGAACTTTAACGAGGAAGGGAGAATTGCCGTGTTCAATACACTAATGTGTGAGTAAGCGTGGTATTATTTAATATTTCCTACTTATCTGCTACTAAATCCACCCGGGTAAGCCGTTTGGGTTTTCTAACACGGCAATATGACAACTGGTTTTTTCAGAAACTGCTCTGCACACATTTTACGCAAACAACAACTTGTTTTCAACGATCGTAATACTTTTGTTCGCAACAGAATTTAAATTCACACTTCTAGAAGCCGTTGGACCCTGCTCATAGCTATCTGAGGCGCCGGGTGAGATGACGATAACCCAACATATTAGACAATCATCGTAGTGGAATAGTAACTGAAATAACTGCGCACTAGTAAACAGTATCCTTGTTTATTATCATTAGTCCAAAATATACGTAAATTATTCACAATAATTGAAGCGAATACTCGGCAGTGCAAGGTAATGGCGGAAAAATATCAGAACATGATAAAGAAAGACAAGAGCTAAACTGCCCAATTTTTTGGGGTTAAGGTTTGATCAGGGCTAGAGCTTGACCCAGTCTGGTGGAGACCGTTTTTGTGGCGGGAGCGGGTTAGGTGCTGTTAATCGACTAAATGAGATCAACGCAGTTGGTGAACACGGCCCTAATAGTAACAATAACTGGTGGTCTAAAGGTCAAACCTTTTGTATACAACGGCTCGGTGAAATCAGACAGAATATGGCGGGAAGGAAGTGATGAAGACTGATAATTTGCAAAATCGCATAACTGCAACGGGAAGTGTATGTAAACAAAGACGAGTAGAGTTACTTGTAGAAGAAAATGAATTTCATGAAGAAAACCCGAAATTGATGAAGTGTGGTGAAATCAATGAAAATAAAACCAGCAACCCCTTCGATTGAATGGCATCAGAATAATGAAAAGCCATCTTCGCCATCGTCTTTATGGCTTTCAAAAAGGAACCCATTACGCCCAGGAAATTCCTTTTCAAGTTTTTGATTTAAAAAGTCTATTGTAATCGTAATACTTACACGAAAATATCTGATTCAACGCGTCACACAGCTCCCGAGAGTTCTCTGATAAGGCTATACAGGTAGTATAGTTCAAATAATAATCATAATCGTTGGAGACTACTGGGAAAAATTGGAATGTTTCAAGAATCTCATGTATCTGCCAACGGATTGTCATTGATTAGTTAAAGCCATCTTACGAGTTTGATTCAGATTGTTACAGCCATTTTTGCGGTAAGTAAAAACAAAATTTATTTAGCTCTGTAGGTTCCCTTATAATTCCATCTACAGTATATTTGTGGATATAGTTGTTGATAACAACTTTAGGTCCTGATTTCGAGAAGATATTTCGTAAGTTATATCCACACTGTTAGACCCTTTTTTAAGAGAAGTGCGAAAAGAAAGTTTGAGACGAATTTTTCCTCAATCCCGTTTTTGTTAAATAGTCAGTTTTGTTGTTGCTCGACGTGTTGACTACAAACACACAGACCACTAGCTGAATACGGATTTTCGTAGTGCAAGCTTACTTTTTTGGGCAGGTTACAGTACTGTTTTCATCATTTAGGCAGAGGAAAGTATTAGAAAACTAAAAAGCTAAAGCTAAATAAGTTGAAGTAATACTCGGGGTTAAACAGTTGAAGTGTTGCCAAGCCAAACATTTACCTAGTTAAATATTAAACGTTGATAGATAACCGTTGATTAGCCCTAATAATAAAATGTTATTACAAGAACAAATTCAATAATAGCAGGTTACATGATGTAAACCATCGATTTAGTGGCAACTGGCTCTCAGTTCGTTTTTATTTCTTAATTGATTTCGTGTTCCCTCGAAATTGAAAATTCCTTCATTTGGTAACTAAGTCGTCATTTCCCCAGGTAAAAAAGCCAAAAGTCGATTCTTCACTGCCTGGACAATTATCGCCCTCGCTCTGCTGGTTGTAATACTCGCCGTTGGAGCGTATTATTTGCATATGTTTTACCCTCTGGTTTGCGCTAAAAGGGGAAAGTACGATGTCATGGAAATGGCCCATGTTTGATTGGTGAATGAGGCAATGGCTCTACAACTGCAACATTCCATTTAGAAGTTATTTTGAAACGAATAGATCTATTTTATTTTTCGAATTATAGTTTATGTTAAGAGCCAATTTATCGTTAGAAAGTGTTGTTAATGTTTCGAGATCTGAACCAGCCATTGTGCTCTTAATATGCATTTAAATGACGTGTCACTGCTGTTTGTGGGTGTAAATCGAGTATTTATTGTGCGTCTACAAACGCTTTACATAGCTTTCTTCAGACAGGCTATGGTAGCGCGAGGTGTTACTCATAGAAAACCTATGAGCCTTGGCATCATTGAGTTCGTACTTCTAGCTGGGGTGCGTTTGTGTCCTCTCCCTTCTCTTTTCTCTGTTCATAAAGCCATGAACCACACTCCATCCAGCCATTTTACTTAGCGTGTGAACAAGTACTTCTGAGACGTAATGTGGCCCATCTCTTCCTCTAAGAACTTATTGGAGGGTGTCCCATTTGTGGCAGATGAACAACGCGAATCATCCGCATTGCATTGTTTGTGACACCCTCCAGGTAGGCAGAGTGGAAACTCTCTGATTAATATTCTGCGCAAGCCTGGAAATTGCTGTAGCCAGTTATGAAAAGGGTGAAGCAGAATTTCTCTTTCGAGGACTTCTCTTTGTCTATGATCACATTTGAGAAGCGTGGCTGAATATGACGATATGAGCCTGAATACTCTCCCATCATTCCCAGAGTGGCCATTTTTGGGGGGTCAGTCTACTGTACATTCAATGGCATAGTCAACTGGCCAATGTTAATTCACAGTGCACCTGTGGAAAAACGACTTGAAGATAGACCTTAATAACTGGAAGGAAAGCTGTTTCCTGAGGTGAAGCCACTTTTGGTTCAAGGGATTGTTACCTTCCACAATGGGCAGGAGTCTTATCACTCCCACATAACGTGATACGTGCTGCTCTCTATGGATCAAATCAGGCGGAGACGTGCACCTTTCTGAGGTATGAAGTGGTGAAGCACCATCTCCCACCCGTAACACCTAATATGATTTGATGATTAGCTTCTCTAGAAATTGCGTTCTGTCAAGATGATCATTTGTCATAGATGGTGAAACTCATCAACAAGTTGAGTGTCAATGGTAGTAACTTCACCCCTACAAATGCTCCCCCCCCCCGTTCAACCCCTACCGGTAGTACTTATTTTCTGAACGTATACTCACGCAACGGACTTCAATTATTTGTGTAAGTGAATGGATTCTAACTTGCCTTGGCTTTTACTGGGATTTGCAGGAAAGTCATGTACTTGTTCCTTACCCACAAATATACGTCATGAGTTTCTTCTCAGATAAATTTAGGAAGGTGTATCCTGTAGATAAATTGGCTCTTGTAGACTGAAGTATTAACGCCAGTATTTAACATTTAACCTCCTCTTTGTCATATGCGAGATGTTTCGTGTTGATCTCGTTGTGTTCAAGTGTGAACTTTTCCTGGAACAAATCCTCCCCCCTCCCCTGTGATAAATTATTGCATTTGATGTAAAGAAATGACCTTACATTGTATCGTAAGATAGTTTAGACTGACTGTTATCTGTGACTTAATTTTATTTTAATAGTAGTTTACAATTTCGATGTATCAACGCAAAAGTGAATGTGTTCTATTAGTATAAATTATAAGAAGCTTATTTAAGCATTGATGTCCTCATGCTCTCTTTCTCGTTTCAACAACAGATGTGAGCTGAAGAAATGTGGGTCCCCTCGCAGAATCTGCATGTCCTCACATTTCAAGTGAAGGGGGTTAACCTGAACACCCGTTTCTTTCTTTCTTCCCACAGTTTTCATTGTTAACTTCAAATACCCCTTCTCAAATGTACAGTAAATAAAACAAAATGTGTCAATCCACATTATAATGTAATTTTGAATGTTTGACTCCTGTTGGCATCAGGCGGAAAATGACAATTAGTGTTATGGGGTATTAAAGACAAGTTTTACCTGTCACGACTAATTCAAGTTTTATGTGATTTTTCCTTATTGTAAAGCTCTCGTACAAAATTAGGGTCTCAACCTTGATTTCCCAGCGATTTCGTTCGCTGTACTCGAATTGTGGTAGGCAGAGAAAGCACAAAAAAAAAAAAATTTAGACAATCAGTAATAATGTAGACGTGTACTGTGGAAGTGTTTGGTGGCAAACTCGAAGATTAAAAGACAAATTAATAAATGAAATAGCACTTTCAGTAATATAGAAGAAATAATAGAAAATTAAAAGCCTTTTCTAGTTGATGCACTGGCAGTGATCTTCAGCGATCGGTATAGTTCCGCGTGCAGTAGAAGAGTAAAGGGTCGAAGCAGGTAGCTTGGTAGCGAACACAAAAACAGGAGTAGAAGATAAGATCGCAATAATAGGTCGCTGATAACGGCAGCAGTGATGCAAGCACCGATTCATTTGGCGTAAACATTTATCCTGCTTTGTTAAGTACAGGGGGAGGAAGAGCGAGAGAGTGTGTGTGGTGACTATAGGGACCATCACATTCGATGTAATGTACTGTGTAAATGACCCCTACACCGGAACAATGAAAGGCGAACTGTTGGGTTGTTGAAATCAGCTGTGGTGGGGGGGGGGCAGTGAGAGGATATGGGTGCAGGCTGGGAAGGAAGTATAACTTTCGTTACATGTTAGAACTCTCCTTTTGCCATTTAGAAGCAGTCTCCGAGACCCATCCCATTCGATGTAATGTACTGTGTACATGACCGCTACACCGGAACAATGAAAGTCGAACTGATGGGTTTTTGAAATGAGCAGTGAGAGGATATGAGTGCAAGCTGGGAAGAAAGTATAACTTTCGTTACATGTTAGAACTCTCTGTTTGCCATTTAGAAGCAGTCTTGCATCTCCGAGACCCATCCCATTTGATGTAATGTACTGTGTACATGACCGCTACACCGGAACAATGAAAGTCGAACTGATGGATTGTTGAAATGAGCTGTGGGGGCAGTGAGAGGATATGAGTGCAGGCCGGGAAGAAAGTATAACTTTCGTTACATGTTATAACTCACTGTTTGCCATCTAGAAGCAGTCTTGCATCTCCGAGACCCATTCTGTGTTAAAAATACCAATGAAACGACACTAAACGCGACGTAAATGCAATCAAACTGCCAAAATTTCGTTTTTGGCTATTTTTAGACCAAATCAAATCAATCAAATCAAATCGTATTATGGCTACAGAGGTCTATACAACAAGGAGTTCGCCTAAATTATAAACAAACAACATAACTTCAAAACAACAGAAACATAAATCAATTCTCTTCTGAAACTAAAACTTTAAGAAATTTGCGAAGTTTTAAATAGTTCATAAAAAAATTAAAAAACTTATAAACTAATTCTTTCGTAATGCAACTAAATAAGGATTTATTTACAAATTTGCTACTTACTATAGGGGTTCCAAAATAAATTGTTCTAAACATTAGCGCAGAGGTCTTATCATTCATCTTTTAAAAAGCCTCACGAACCCATGTTTATTACGAATCATCCTCTTTACGAAAATTACTGAGTTTAGTTGAGGCCGCCTAAAATTTGTTCGCTTTAGCGTCATCAAAAAAATCTGTTCTTCCGCATAAAATTTCCATTTGGTATCTAGTGGTAAGCTGCCATCTCGGCAATTGGATCGCACGAAACCTATCGATGTAATGGGCAAAAAATGGTCTAAAAATAGCCTGCTCTGAGATTTGGGGCCTTAGGTATTTTGAGGAGTTAGAAAGGGTGCAGTCTAGACTGTTTAAGAGCCTATTGACGGTGCCTTTTGGCACCCCTCACTATATGCTACGTGCTGAAACTGGGAGGACGAAGTTGGGAGTTTTTGTTTTAGATAGGGCATTAGGTTGGTGGGAGGCGCTCCTCCGCATGGATGTGGAGAGGTACCCTCGTTAATTGGGCCACTCAGCTGAGGGGTGTTAAGTGTGGGCTGGGCTACGAGCGTCTCTGGGAAGCTCAGGACGCAGATGAGATTAAAAAATACCGGGGCAATGTCCTAAATCGCTTTAATACTAAGACAGCATACGAAGATTTTGAGAGGATATGCTCGTCATACAGTAGACAATACGGAGAGTTTGCTCTCAGTTACTCTTCGCTTGATGGGTACTTGACATGGTCTATGCCGATTAATGTGAAGCGGGTGGTGGCCCAGCTCAGCTCCAGCTCCTTGTCAATTTCTGCCGTACTCATCACCGTTGTATCTTCAATAATTCTTGCTCTGCTCTGCATGACTCCAAAACTTCGATGGACGGCCGAATCATCGCCTCTAGCAATCGCTTCTTTCCACTGTTATCTTCGCCTCCCTGACTATCCGCCGAAGAATGTTTCTTTTCCTGATTATCCCTTCCATGTCTTCACCAGGGGTACCAAAAATGTCGAGGATATGGGATAATCTTATTTGTAAGAGAAAAAAGAAAACCTTGAGTGTAGTTAAAGAACGCGACTGAAAAATAATTTATTGAAGAACACCGTTGAACTCAAAACATCTGTAGTAATAATAATAAGGTACTGGAAATTTCTCTTCATAATTATTTCTGTATATTTATGTTGAACGGAGATATAAGCCATGTTAACTCAGAAAAGGAGATTTGTCGAATATTAATTTATCGGTATTCCAATTTTCTCAAAAACGGCTCTAACGATTTCGATCAAACTTACGGAGTACTCTCAGCTAACTAGTCCCTACATTTTGTTCTCCATAGATGTTTCTGTGGAAATGCGTTAAACGAAGATATAGCACCCGCATATGTAGCTGGTGTTCGAACTTAAAGGGGTGGCGGATAGTTGTGTGTTGCTACGCACCAGGTATTTTGTTCTGTGAGATCAGCACAAAGTCAGATTGAAGGATCCCTAAAACGAAGAGATTCGTGTATGTCGACCTACTTCACTGGGTTCGGTGATTGAACTCACGTTGAGCGACTTTCAATGAGTTTCTCAACAGGATTTGAACAAAACGAACCAATTTAATGAACAATTGTATTTTTGTTACAGTGTTCTTATCACAATTTGGGTTAACAACTGACCATCGTCACAAAACTTAGCAACTATTTCACTGTAACAGGTCGTAGGATATGGTTGTAACTAAACTAACGATTATTATGCCTACGTTTTATAACAATTAACCAGCGCTGATTGTTCCATTTCAAACAGCAATCTCTTCGCTTTTTAAAAAAAGGATTAATTAACAACTTGTCGTGCAGTTACTGGTCATAAGCCGCACGTGGCTCGAATTTGTGAGTTTGAAATTCGTTTTTCTGAGACGGCCGTCGTCTTAAATGCAACTACCAATTTTCTCTATTTACCTGAGTTATCGATCGTTTATGAAACATTTTGGCGATGTTTTATTATCTCCTTTGGGTTAATTTAGTCGGCTACGCAGTTTTACAACTATATAATTACTCGCCATGGGGCAAACATTTTGTTGTTATTCCCACACGAGCTTGATTTGAGCTGTAGAATGTGGGCTGCTCGAGTTCCACTTCATAACAACACTACGTTACTGGTAACCTGCCCATACACCACCCCATTATCTGTGTCTAGGAGATCCAGGGTTATGCCAGCAAAGCCAATATGATGTCGCCCCAGCCCAGCAGATGGAGGTATGTCATTTGCCAACTAATGGGCAGACGCACCGTGATTTGAGAAGTATGAGAAGGTGCTCATTGCAGCACAAATGCCGAACTGCAATGTTTGTAATAGCGGGGCTCATTTCGGTAGTGGGGTGCCTGAGCATGTGCGAAGGAGAAAGTCGAATCTGGACAGTGACCAAGGACTTGGCAGCTCTCCCAAGAGAAATCATGCTTGTAGAGTCGAGGATAAGGAACCAGGAGACTCACCTCCAAGATCCAACTGCACATACACCTCGGTATCTCAAGCCCTATTCCCTAAATGCGAATTATCTCGATTGTGTACAGTTAGTTAATTAATGACGAACGTCCAAAAAGAGTTCAGCGAACGTTGCGGGAGTGCCTTAAGAAATGCTTGAGGAACCTGATTATGTAGATGAAATTGGGAGTGCCTTGTTGATGCATCTTCATCGTGCAATATTAAATGGGTTGGCTTTTACGCTTGTAACGTCAGCCCGGGATGTTTGACACTTCATGAATAAATGTGTGTGCGTTGGTACGAGAATTCACATTTTGGCATTTTACCAAGGTCTCCAACTTACCTGTTAGGATAGTTTTCAGTCACAATAAAATGAACCATTACACTCCTAGGGTGTCTTATGTTGAACCATGCTAGATTCGTCAAAGTTGCTTGGGCGCAAGACAGCTGTACAGGGGAGAATCAGCAAAGGGGCGAAGGCTGTAGAAGCCAAGTAGAACGAAAAATGTTACATAAGTCATGATTCTCTCAGAAGCTGGTGTTGGAAGGTAAAAGAAGTGTTTAACCTCCCTATAAGTCCCAGAGAACTGCCTACTTATTGAGAGTTGTGGCATTTACAAAACAGAGCATCAGATTCTCTAGACTGCTCTCCCTAGATTAGACTGGGTATTTCATATGGACCTCCTTGAAAATGTTGGCACAGAAGTTGAATGAAGTAAACTGAATTAATTATAACGAAAAGAAAATAATTGTAACAGACTGGATGCTCACAAACTGGAAAATGAGGCCTATAGCTTTTGGGAGATCAGGGCTTACTCTGTTCCACCTTCTACATTTTTCGAGAGGCTAAGTCGGCTGATGTGACGGCTGGCAGGAAAACTGTGTCATAATACTGCCTCCTGACTTTGAAGGATGCGCCCTATTCTTCTCTAGAAAGCCTCTTCACCATCCTGGACCAATCAGCTGAGTGTTGATGTGAGGTAGGCTACTTGTGCTGTGGCCAAGAAGCTCTTCCGAGGTACTTTACCTCCTTCCTTATCGTAACCTGCACGTCCCCAATGGTAAAGGCCACCGAGTGCTGTGGGTTGGCTTTTCCCTTGAATTGTATGGCCCCAGTTTTAACTACTACTAGGGTGAGTCTTGAGTTGTGACACCACCACTGGGCTATGTTTGCTGCACGCTGTGCAGCCTCATGGAGTTCCTGCCTAGTACTCCTCCCCTCTCTACTATGGCCAAGTCATCAACACACACTTCTGCCACTACCCCCTGCCTTCAAAATGCAGCCCCGAGGACTGAGTCCTGGGGGCAGCCTTGCTCCACTTTTACCTTGGCGTGACCTCAGCCTGGTACATCGTGGCTTTCCTGTCCCTGAAGTAATGACGGATGAGCTCGTATAGATCCGGTGGGACCCCCAACTTCCATATTTCCTCCACAAGCAGGGGCCGCCAGTCTGTAGTGAAAATGCTATGTCAAAAAATACTGCCAGCACTTGTCCCCTCCCTGGCGCCTTGAGCTCTCTTGTTGCATCTTCCATACTAATGCACCTGACGCAGCCAAACTGCCTGGTATGGAGTGCTCCCTCCAACTGGTCCCGGATCATGTGGTAAATCATCTTTTCCGCCTGTAAATACTCGGGTCTTTCTCACAGCTGGAATGTCGACTTAGCCAAGGAAGTGCGGTCAATATGTGCTTACTGATTCACACTTCGGTAATGATACCTTCCTTGACTAACATTCATGAAATCCGACCTCCAAGTAGCCAGATTACAGAGGCACGCCACGACCCCCCGCCGGTCCTGGTTCTGGGTTATCTTCCCAGGAGCATGCCCATGCTACCAAGCGCGACCACGGGTTGTGGATAGTGGAACGGCCATGGCATTGTCCCCAGGGGCATGTCTGCGGCCAGCTGTGAATAAGGTCAGCATGCTGACTGAATAAGCAGCCGCGAACAATGGGCAAAACCCAAGAGATCGCAGAAGAGATCCTGAACAAAGGGCTCAAGGGCAAGCGGATGTACATTTTCTCAGACAGCCAGGCAATGCAGACTCTGCGGTGAGGAGGACGAGACAGCAGTGCATATCCTGTGTGAGTGCCCTGCCTTGGCAGCAAAACGCTTTGAATACTTCGGTCAGGGGACCACTGAACCCCAAACCATAGCGGACTCTGGTGGTGAAGGACATACTCAGCTTCCTAAGGGGGGTGGGTATGTACGACGCCTTCTACTAAGAAAGGGCCAGCGTCACAATAGGCCCATATGCGGCCGCAGTGACAAAGGGACTTGTCCCACACGCCCTCGGGTAAAAAAAAAAAAAAAAAAAAATACTTGGGTCAGTGGCCTCCCTATCCCCTGATTTCAGTAATGCTTTGATGACAGTTTCTGGAGGGCAGAGCTTCGTTATAAACGTCTAAGAGGGCTACACTGTAGGAGTCTGGGCCCTCGACAATCATGGCCATGTCCACTCCGTCGTCTCCTGGCGCCTTCCCCCTACCAAGTGTTCTCAGGGTCCCTTTCAGTTCCTCTATTGACCATTTTTGTGCTGGCTCCCCACTCATAGGCTGCTCCGCTTCTCTTCATCGTCATCTTTGGTTCGATGCGCCCGTCTTCTAAATTCCCGCGTGTTTTGTGTTGGACCTTAGTGAACAACTTAGGTTGCAGACGTGTTCAGACCATAACAGAACCTACACTTCCTCAGGCGCTACTACTTGCTTAATTACTGCTGAAATCTGAATAGTGGGATTGCTTGGGCTGTCTTGTGCCCTTTGTCCACACATACTAGTTTGATTTTGAAGGAGCTGTAGTTGTGCAACATTGCAACATACCCCATTCGCTAGCAAAGTACATGACAAGAGTTTACCGCTGAATAACTTAGTTTGGTTGACAGATGTTAGCTCAGGCAGTGAGCAGAGTTGATATCTGAGGGCATCACCGACGTATATAGAAGTGATAACTGGCACTGGATTGTAGCTTTGTGTCCTAACGTGATCTAGTACAACAAATTGGGATAGTAACTTTGTGAATTCCAGCAGTCGTTTCTATAGAAGCCTGTTTGAGTGGTTTAATCATGATGCGCAGGCGTTCACTGAGATCTAAAGAGGACACAGCTTGCAGCACTCCAGGGTTGTCTCGTGAAGACGATTGAAGAGATCTGTGATTGTGTTCTCAGTGGTTCCAAATGTCCTCGTTGGCTCTGGAGCTCCAGAACCCGTGCGCTACAAATATCACCCAAGTAACAGTTGTTCCTCAGTACTGACAGAGAGGATTTTGGATTGGGGAATTCAAAAGCTCATAAAGTGGACATGAATTGGGGTTCAAACGAATAAACAGACATGAAACCCAAAGTGTTTCATAAAGTTCAAAGTCGAAATGTTGAAACTGGAGCACGCATATGGGCTTCTGTAGCACAACTGTCCAACATCCTGCGAGCTTCATTAAACTACCTAACCACAAACTAAATTGGCACCTAAGTTCATTCGAATTCATTTTGATCACAAATTCCTTCCTGAGGGTTCTCCAAATACATTTCACTTCTAAAATCATGCGTCAGATGAAACTGCAACCAATGTACCGAAAGATGAGGGGCTTTTATGTGCTTCCTCGATAGAGAAGGGCCGCTTTTCCTTCCAAGATTTGTTCATTTGTTGGCAACAGCTCCTGGTTCATTATTAGAGCCAATAGAAGGCGTTTGTATCCCAAGCATTCTCCTCAAGCCCTCATTATCCCTACTACGAGTCACTTTGCCCACAAAGTAGTACAAAACCAGAGATACAGCTCATACGTAAGTAAATATTTGAATAACGTGGACCAGTGGGTTAGTAACAATTTACAAGGTAAATAACTCGTTGTACAGATACATCATATAAATATGTTAAAGGTCTTAAACACGATAATTACGAGTGTTTACAATATTGATCTTCTAAGTTGATATTACGTTTCCATTCCGTGTCAAAGATGAGGGGCGCATTTGAAAGGCTTAAGCCCAGCTCTCTTGTCGCAGTTCACCATCCCAGGATAAACCATCGTCAGAGTCTGTGGTGTCGAGAAGAGATGTTCCCCTGCTGCCTCGATGAACCCCTCGATAGGGTCACCTGACCCGCCCCGAAGGCGACCTGAGGTGAGATCGAATCAGACCTGTACGGTAGTCCAGCTCCGGGCGAGGCTGACCCGCTTGGCTCCCGATCCCTCCTCTCCTGCTCCATCTGAACCAATTAAGAAATTAAAATGGCCGCGTGCGATTAATGTTACTCGCGAGTGAAAGGAGAGATTAGAAAACCATAATAGAGTTGATTGCACTTTCTGTCGGTACTCTGGGCAGACGATGTACAGACGATGGTCAGAGAGTGTACACACGTTGTTTACAACAGTCCAAGAAGGAGAAATGAAATGCGCTATGAATAAGAGATTGTCATGACCTTTCTTTCTCCTGTAAACTTTTACCCTCTTACAACACTGAACGTAAAGGTAAGAGGGTGTATTATTAGAAGTATTAGACGTAGTAAATGTAGTCAATTGTTGACAAATAATGCTTTCCTGCTTAAAGTGCTCAGTGGCAGCAGTAGTCCTCTCCAGCAACCAAAACAACTGACCAATAATATTAGATTATTAGTCACTAGAAACTACGACCACTGTCACGCAGTCAAACCTTCCAATTGAGGCTCACTCCTGCTTCCTGTTATTAGCGGCATAATTAGGTACCAAGACGTCACTAATCACCTTTCACCGTACCAAATGTGTGACCCCAGCACGAAGTAAGGCAAGTGTTGCAAATCTTGTTTTAACGGAATTAGCGTAACAATCAGCAAACCCATTACCTTTATTCGACCCCTTTTACTGACATCCGACTGGTTACTTTCAGCGCAGCTGGATAATAGGGGCTGTGAATGCTAATAGATAAGGCATATCGGCTGTTTTAATGAACATCTTAAGGCTCTTAAGTGGGACAATATGCTAAGCAAGGGATAGTATTTTACTAATGCACAAAGTAGGAAGGGCGCGGGAGAAGAAGAGAAAAACATACCTTCTTCGTACGAAGTTGATCTTGCTTCCATTTCACACTCTCGCTCAGCACGACACAGAACTGGACCTGTTCAGGGAGACCCTCTCAGGCTTCCTGAGTCACAATATCTTCTCTATAGATTAACAAGATGGAGAAGTCTAGTTTGTGTCACTACACGAATGAATTCGACAGACTAGGAGGTTAAATCGAGGCACATTAACTGAGGGAGGGAGGTGGGTATGTATTTTACTTTTTTTTCAGCGATATACTGATATGAACTCTACATTTGTTTATTATATTTATATTTCGTTTCTTTTTATTCAGCAACATTCATTCTGCTCCTTATTACTCCTAACCTGTTACTTGTGTTACGGGACGAACCAAACCCTTCGATTCAGTGGAGGCTCGTCCGGGGCATTTATGCTGACTGGGCACCTCAAATGCCCCGATTCGTTCGAGACTTCGCAGGAGTCAGTTTGAATCCGAGCCGGTTCCCTCGTCGCCGTGTTGCCCGCGCTCGCGTTCGCTCCCACTCAGTTCCCCTGTCTGTGGTGGTAAAACTCCGAATGTAATTGAGAATAAAACTCTGTCCCAATTACATTCAGCTTGATATCGTACTAACTTCCTGACTCTCTTAGTGCGATATCGCTTTCGATATAAATCCCCCCCCCCCCCGTAACATTGGCGCCCAACTAGTAGTCGAACTTCCCCTGCATAAGTTCGAGATGCCGGCCACGCGGAAAAACTTGAAGGCTCTTCTAATGCGATGGGAATTTTTGATCCCTCACCTTCAATTTTTCTGCCGTACTGCTGTGACCTACTCTCTCGCCCGTCATTATGTTCGAACGTTGTCCGTTCTTGACGAACAGTTGAACACAGCTTTGTGTTCAATCGACGACTGCTGCTTGGAGGAAGGCAGGACAGCTGTAAAGGAGCTTCTGGTCTACCAGCATCTCGGGCACATATACATAGATAAGGTCAATGCTTATCTAGCAGCGAAGAAGGATGAACCTACGGATGCATCAACAGCGACATCTTCCCGCGTGACTGTCCCCAAACGACCTCGCAAACAACGAGTCCGGGGAAACCACGAGCCTCCGAAATGGACTGGTCAACACAAGCCCACATCGCCAGAGCCACATCCCTGCCCTATCTGCAGCAAGCATCATGGGGTAAAGAAGTGCCCACGTTTCCTCAACTCCAGCCAGGAGGCTCGAAGAATCTACGTGGAAGAGCACAATCTGTGTACGAATTGTCTGGCAGCCTCACACATGCTGAAGAGCTGCCACTCCACGTACACGTGTGAATGCTGTCAACACAGGCATCACACCCTACTACACCCCATGAGCCAGGACGCCGCACTTGTTCCCAAAAGTTCAACCAACCACTGCACGGTAGACGCAGCATCTGCACTCTGCACTACCCCTTCTGGAATACCTGAGGGCAGGTGTGCTCTGAGGAGGAGGGAAACTACGACTCCCTTCACCCAGAGAGTCGTCTTTTGCCAAGAGATGGACCGATTCTCTGAACCACGGATGTCGCAGCTGCGTGGGACGAAGACGTACGATCCACACATTCGACTCACACATCCGACCCACACATCCCAAGATGTTTATGTCAGAGACATTGTGAGGTGACTGTTTATTTGCATCTATTCAATACTCCCATCACAAACAGGGTCACCCTTTTGGAACTTTAATCAAATTATCTCTCGCTCGCTATGCTCAAGATTAGGTTCCCCTTTGTTGGGTGGACAGCAACGCCCTGATCTGCAGTGTTCATAAGTACCTGAGGACAGGCACTTCATCAAGGGCGGAGTGGTGTTACGGGACGAACCAAACCCTTCGATTCAGCGGAGGCTCGTCCGGGGCATTTATGCTGACTGGACACCTCAAATGCCCCAATTCGCTCGAGACTTCGCAGGAGTCAGTTGAATCCGAGCCGATTCCCTCGTCGCCGTGTTGCCCGCGCTTGCGTTCGCTCCCACTCAGTTCCCCTGTCTGTGGTGGTAAAACTCCGAATGTAATTGAGAATAAAACTCTGTCCCAATTGCATTTAGCTTGATATCGTACTAACTTCCCGACTCTCTTAGTGCGATATTGCTTTAGATATAAATCCCCCCCCCCCCTAACACTTGTTACTTTCTACCTTACCACTAGTTGCTCTCGTCATAATCACATCACTACCCTGCTTTTCAACGTGTATTCCTCCCTATGATTGCTATTCACTCCTAGATACTTGTCTGTTAGTGTCACAGATGTCATGAGGAGAATCAGGATTGATTCCGATGTTTCCATTGCTTCAATCCCTTGGGTTAGGGAGGGAGACGTTCTCTGTCTCCTTATAGAACCAGTTTCTGAATGCTCGATTCCTACACGATAGGGAAGCGTCTTGCTCTCACATTCTTGGCTGCTAGTTCTGTTTCAATCAAGTGTTCACTGGCCACTACCCCAAACAACCCCACCCCCACCCGTGCAGAAGTGCTCATCTAATTACGCTCCTTTCACTTTGACACTCTAACCTTAATGTAAACCGATGACTAACTGATACAACTTCAGTACTCAGTTAACCCCCAAATTATGATGCATTTACAACAAAAATGATAGAAAACTGTTGATGTACGCCATTAATGAGGGATGATGAACTTTCAAACAGAAGCTTTTGCTTGATCGAAGGAAGTCCAGCCGCATCACTCCCTTCATGATCCTTTGAACAGATAGAAGTAAAGAACACGTCACTCCAATGAGACGCCAAGAGGTAAGTAGACACGGGGCAGAAAGTATATTTTCTCTTTCCTCCTACTGGCACCTCCCATTGCCCTAATGCTCTGCATATTTCCCTCATAGAACCCGAAGATGTTTATTAAATCGAAAACGTCAACAGTTAATTCACCTTGAAACCTCTTTTTGTGACCTCGACCGACCCCTGAGGCCATAAAACCCTTTATCGACATGCGACCTGTGCGGTTTCCTTGAAATAAATAAACCGCCAACGCTGAAGTTGAGTCTTCAACTCGAAAAAAAAGATAAATAACTCCTTCGTGTAATCTGCAATTAACGACTTAACTACGACATGATATCCGAGAAAACAAACAAGACTGCATGCAAAATGAAAACTCGCTCGATATAGAAGCACATCACCCAATCTCTATGAACGAAGAAAGGGACCAACCAACAGGCTTAGGGAATATTATCTACCAATTTTCATCGCAGCAATCTTTTTTCTTTCTGTTTCTGTTTAATCTAAGAAAAATAAAGGGAAAACTCTTACCTGCCACCCTCGAACTTTCCAGGCAACAACTGCTGTCAACTCCCGTTAAACCAAGCTAATGTGAAGTTTCCACGAGGGGTAGGTGTTCTCTTCTGAAGCAACAGGATCTACTTTATACGACAGGCACATAACAATACAAACAAACAGACAAACAAACACAAACATTCTTCCTTTTTTTTCTTTTTTTTTTTGGTAAAATGAGATCGTGAAAACTTGCCCAAAACGAGGGGTGACTACAAATTGTACGAAAAAAAGTGTCAATCAAGCATGTGGCGAAATGTAGACAATCATCAATCATTTAAGGCCTGACCACCTAATTAGCTACATAATTTTCAAAGCCACACACATACAAAAATAGTTGCTCGAAAAATTGATTCACGAGAGAACGAGTTTTATGAACAACAATTTGAGAATTGGATCAGGTTTTCAACAGTATATAGATTTATTAGAGGGGCTAACTAATTGGACTAGTATGTTGGAGGCATTGCGTACATTAAATGGCTGGTCTAAACATAGTTTTAGTGTCAGTTGTGACTGATGTGCATTGAATTTAGGGGGAGTTGTGTGCTTGTTTATATGTAGTTGTGAAATTCGATGATACACAAGGGTTAATTGAAATACAACGTGTGACGCCAGAAGATTATAAATTGCTAGTTACTATCGAGTCTACTCGAATTGATCCCCCCCCTCTCCCGTGCAATCTTCGCGAAAACTTACAATTCAAAAGAACTAACAATGTCTGTTTTAGCATCGACTCAAGTACCAATATCAATACGTATCGACGCTAGTATGAAGCATCACTCAACATTCTGTAAATTCACACGCTCGTGTGTACGTCACAAAATCAACCATCTCTGACGCTAACACTATTTTCGTTTACGATTTGAATGTATAGAGAGGAGTTATTGGAAAGAACGCCACAATTTCAGGAGTACTGAGCATAAAGGAACATGGAGTCTATTGGATACAGTTTTGTGATACTGTCGTAGAATTTTATATCGTGTTCGTTGGAACTGCACAGACGAACCATTTGATCAAAATCGTTAGAGCCCTTTTCGCAGACAAATATCTGGTGCGTTGCAACACACAACTTTCCTTAGCTCTACAACAATTCACTTTGTACATGGCTAATTCTATTTAATCAATTCATTTATCACTCAATTAATTTGAACTTGGTCAAACAACGCTTTACGGCAGCAGGAAGCGGTAGCGCTTACAGTTCCGGAATTTATTGTGCTGCTCGTACGCATTTCAGGACCATTATTGAGCAATAGGTACACAGAAAATTAATGAAGCTGTAAACACGAATTTTTTAAAGAAGGGTAGTAATCACTTTGGCAGAGTTATTGGGTAATAACTGCTAGAACTGGTAGTAAGCGAAACGGCGGTATTTGAAATTCAGGAATTTCTGAAGTGAGCCTCATGTACCTCATGAGCGTTTTTAAACACTCACCCTTTAGGTATTGGATTGGACTACAATACCAATTTTTTTTAACATTCTACAAGAATTCCAGCGGAGTTTATAAGGAAAATATCTGGTGCGTAGCAACACACAACTTTCCGCCACCCCTTTAGGTTCGAACACCACCTACATAGGCGGGCGCTATATCTTCGTTCAACGCATTTTCACAGGAACATTTATGGAGAACAAAATGTAGGGACTAGTTAGCTGAGAGTACTCCGAAAGTTTGATCGAAATCGTTAGAGCCGTTTTTGAGAAAATTGGAATACCGATAAATTAATATTCGACAAATCTCCTTTTCTGAGTTAACTTGGCTTATATCTCTGTTCAACATATATATACAGAAATAATTATAGAGAACGAAATGTTGGTATGGGTGACTAGAAGATACTTCATTAGGATATATCACATCTGGTGAAAAAGTTACCCTGAATTTACGGAAATGTTAGAAAAAACGTTATTTTTTACACATTTTGATTTTTATCTCTGTTCAATGGACCGTCACAGGAACATTTATTCAGAACAATATGTAGGTATTAACTATTTGAAAACATCCTGTGAGTTTGGTGAAAATCGCTGAAGCCGGTTTGCCAAAAAGCGTAAAAACCCTATTTTTGCTTTAGGGCCCATATCTCCGTTCACCGTATTTTCATGGAGATATGTATAGAGAATAAAAGTTAGGTATTGATATGGAGAAGAAAATTTGAAAGTTTAATCGAAATCGTTAGAGCTGTTTTCGAGAAAAATGCGACAAACCCTAGTTATTGGTACATTTTCGTCCCCCCCCCCTTCCCATCGGCCGAAATCGTCCTTAACCTTATTTTGGTGTCTACAAAAAATAACGAACAAAACAAAAAAAGAACCAGCTCAATCGGATCAGCCGTTCTCCCGCAAATCGAACTACAGACACACACACGGATCACACGCCGAAATTATGTTTTTTAGACTCAGTAGGGTCTGAAACGTAAAGATCTGAAGAAAACCCAAATTTTTTTTTTGGGCCGATTACTATACTTTCCTTCCCTTCGGGTAGCGGAAAGTAAAAACTGCGCGAAAAACGCTTTTGGTCGAAAATTTTGATAATTTATTGTGCTGCTCTCGTCATTTTCCCACGAATGAGAATTTTATAGTATCATTGCCTTATTGAGAGCTATCAATATAAAAAATGTAATTAAAATCGTTAGAGCCGTTTTTGAGAAAAAAATTTGGTGTTTTGATCACTACGATGACTATAGTTAACTTTCGGTGGATTTTGCCCATACCTTCATTATTGCGTTCCATGGTAACCTGTAGGCTAGACATCAAGTTTCAGCTGATTTGGTACGGTGGTTTTCTCTAAAAACTGCGCTAGAATCGATTTCGTCGAATGTTTTGGTAATTTATTGTGCTGCTCTCGTCATTTTCCCACAAATGGGAATTTTATGGTATAATTATCATATCAAGAGCTACCAATATAAAAAATTTAATCAAAATCGTTAGAGCCGTTTTTGAGAAAAAAAATATTTGGTGTTTTGATCACTATGATAACTATAGTTAACTTTCGGTGAATTTTGTTCAAACCCTTATTTTGGCGTCCCATGGTGACTTTCGAGCGAGATATCAAGTTTGAGCTGATTTGGTACGATGGTTTTCTCTAAAAATCGTTCACAGACACACACACAGACCATTTTCCCAAATAGTGTTTTTCGGACTCAGGGGGGTCTGAAACGTAAAGATAAGAAGAGAACTCAAAATTTTTTTTTCAGCCGATTACATAACTTTCCTTTCTACTTCGTAGAGCCAAGGAAAGTAAAAATGTGGTATTTGTACATCATAACTATAGTAAGTTTTGACCGATTTTGCTAATACCCTTATTTTGTCATCCTACGACGGCCTGCAGACTAAACATTAACATTTGAGCCGTTTCCAGCTCTCAATCGCTTTCACAGACACGCACCATTTTCCCAAACGTGTGCCCGTGTCTTCAGGACTTAATAGCCCTTGAAAAGTAAACATCTGAAGAAAACTAGATATTTTTCATACAATCACATAACTTTCGTCATTACGTCGTTGAGCTAAGGAATATAATTGCTTCTGTCCAAATAAGTTCAACGAGTTCTTTTCACTTGCTTTTCATAGAAACATTCGCTTTGAAACTGGTTTGAGCACAATTTTTCAAACAACACAGCTATCGCTTTTCGTTATACCTCAAACATTTATATCGGACAAGTTGTTTGACGGGTTTGAACGTATTTACAGTTCAGGGGGTTGAAAAGGCCACAAGTTATTGATGGGGGTGACATTAACATCCACTCAATTTGAATTTGCGAATTATTTGAATGACACTCATCCTACCAAGTGGAAGTGTTAGGTCAATACGTTATTTCACATAGATGAATAAATGTGAATAGATTACGATCCAATGTACAGTGTAATGATCGTGTTGAATCTCTTAATCTCCTCCTGGTGCTGATTACTGAAATGGGCTGGCAAACATCGAAATCCCCCAAAATAGATTATATGCACCACTTATCGTTTTGCAGGTAACAATAAATATGTGACGATAGTTATTATAATGAGCAAGTTGACAAAAACCATTATGGACGTAACAGACGATAGAAAAGAAGCTAATGTGAATCTTCTATTAACGAAGTTCCTACTACTCTACTTCTAACATTCCTGAACCAAACTCTAACCAGCTACAGCAACACTACACCAGCTGAGCGTCAAACAGTAGGTTTTCGTCAATTCCTTGATTGTGCAATATTGGTGTTGTCACAGCGTCCCGTCACGTGAATTAAGTTTTGTTCATAAATTACAGCTTTGCTTGCGATGCAGAAACGTGTAAAACGAAACAATATTTGCTTTAATTTGGTGGCAATTCATGTTCAGCTAATTCGACGTGTACTTGTGCTAATAGTTAGAATTGGCGGGACGTTGCAGGTGTTTAGGAGACAGCAATGCACCTATCGGCAGTGAATGGGAACGGATCGCATAAAGTACGAAATCACACAACTTTTCTCATGTAAATTTGGCGATTTTTCTCTCCCTGCCAATCGATCTAATCGAAGTTTGCGATGGACAAATTAATCCAGATTCGTAGAAGATAACAGTCAGTTGGTCAAGGAGGCCATTTTCTCATGTTTTGTTATGCCTTAACAATGTTTCCATATTACAAATTATCGAAGCAACGGGAGAGTGCATGCAACTTTTACGGGTCAGTACTAGAGTTACATACCCTTCATTTTTCAAATCCAAATCACCACAACCCTATTGGGGGGGGGGGGGGTCAGATAGAAACCACATCTGTTATATGCTTGAGGGCACCTTTGCAAGAGTTTACACACTAAGTTTAGGGTCCTTACAATAAAAAAAGAGATAAAATAAATGTATGGGGAGTTTTCTTACTAAAAAAGTCAATGGCATGATACAAACGCGGGTTTTTATCAATTAAAATAGTTTCATTTCATTTAAGGGAGGTAGTAAAGTAATAAGTAAATATCTGGTGCGTTGCAACACACAACTTTCCTTAGCTCTACGTCAATTCACTTTGTACATGGCTAATTCTATTTAATCAATTCATTTATCACTCACTTCCTTTGAACTTTGTCAAACAACACGTCACAGCAGCAGGAAGCGGTAGTGCCTAGAGTTATGGAATTTATTGTGCTGCTCATACGCATTTCAGGACCATTATTGAGCAATAGGTACACAGAAAATTAATGAAGCTGTAAACACGAATTTTTTAAAGAAGGGTAGTAATCACTTTGGCAGAGTTATTGGGTAATAACTGCTAGAACTGGTAGTAAGCGAAACGGCGGTATTTGAAATTCAGGAATTTCTGAAGTGAGCCTCATGTACCTCATGAGCGTTTTTAAACACTCACACTTTAGGTATTGGATTGGACTGCAATACCAATTTTTTTTAACATTCTACAAGAATTCCAGCGGAGTTTATAAGGAAAAAACTGCGCGAAAAACGCTTTTGGTCGAAAATTTTGATAATTTATTGTGCTGCTCTCGTCATTTTCCCACGAATGAGAATTTTATAGTATCATTGCCTTATTGAGAGCTATCAATATAAAAAATGTAATTAAAATCGTTAGAGCCGTTTTTGAGAAAAAAATTTGGTGTTTTGATCACTACGATGACTATAGTTAACTTTCGGTGGATTTTGCTCATACCCTTATTTTGGCGTCCCATGGTAACCTGCGGGCTAGATATCAAGGTTGAGGGGATTTGGTACCGTCGTTTTCTCTAAAAACCACTCTAAAATCGATTACGTCGAAAGTTTTGGCAATTTATTGTGCTGCTATCGTCATTTTCCCATTAATGCGAATTTTATAGTATGATTGCCATATTGGGAGCTATCAATATAAAAAATTTAATCAAAATCGTTAGAGCCGTTTTTGAGAAAAAAAATATTTGGTGTTTTGATCACTATGATAACTATAGTTAAATTTCGGTGGATTTTGTTCGTACCCTTATTTTGGCGTCCCATGATGACCTGCCGGCCAGATATGAAGTTTGAGCTGATTTAGTTCGGTGGTTTTCTCTAAAAATCGTTCACAGACGCACACACACATACACACAGACCATTTTCCCAAATAGTGTTTTTCGGACTCAGGAGGGTCTGATACGTAAAGATCTGAAGAAAACTCAAAATTTTTTTTTCAGCCGATCACATAACTTTCCTTTCTACTTCGTAGAGCCAAGGAAAGTAAAAATGTGATTAATCAGTAGGCGTCTCAGCCTGGACTGAATGGTGAGGTGGGGGAGGGATTCCATTGAAGGATGCCAGTACTTTCCTGAATCCTTGTTCTACAGGTCAGTGAGTTAAGTGCACAAACCTGGTCGAGGCCATTTAGGATACAGAATTGGGATGTCGTTTATTGTAAATTTTTAACCGAAAAATTATTAAACTTCTTTCCACGTTTCAACACAGTACAAAACTAAATTTCTACATTTATTTCAACTTGCGCAATACCAGGCTTGGTACTAAGAAATCTACAGTCGTATTGTCACATTAAATAAAGATGTATTTTATACAGCGGAGAAGTGTGGATAGCTATGGAAGCCAAAAAATTAAGTGGAGCAAAGCGTGACATTTCCTTGCACTCACTGCAAGTGGATTCCTTGCGTGAATCGTCAGATAGGGTTATATTTATTAGTTAACACGGCAAAATCTACAGGAGAGAAGCTAGTTTTCTCATAAAGAAATGACACAAAGGAGTGTAGGGTTTTGAGAGGAATGTGTTGGAGTCAAAGACGTAATAAAAATTACGCTTTGAATATGTATCCAAAATTATTCTCTGAAAACAGTTTTTAGCGTTAAACCATTACACCCCCACCCCTAAATGAGATGTGGGTCAATGAGGGATCACTTCTTACTGATACTTGCGGACACTCCCTCGTCTATGACGTGTTTACAGCAAGTACCCCATGTTGACGTATTGACGTCTGAGGAAAGGGCTATGCTGAATGTTAGAATGCCCATAAATGGTAATCTTGCAGAGTGAATTACCATTATGAGTAACAATTTCTGCGAGATGGGAGAGGTGCAGTCCTCAAACTGTAATACAATGGTGGAAGATGTTCCTTGATGGTGACCACTGAGTAGATGAGAGGCGAAACTGGCCAGAAGATCATCTTAGGCAGAATGCCAATGTGGAGAACAGCATCCTTTAAACAAGTAAGATACAACTGGGAGGCCAAAGTTCCCCTAACCCTCCTTCACCAGTACACCAATACAACAACCAGTATACCCATTCCAATTACACCAAAAACCATGCATTCCGCAGTAGAGTGACGGTTTTGATTTCGTATTCTACAAAAAATAGCCCCACGGGTCGTTGTGATGTCCTTGTCCTCACAGGACTGGAAGGATAGTTGCCTTCAACCGTCCCAACACCAGAGCTGCCCCATTGTCAACTGTGAATTGTGACTTGGCATTAATGAACACATTCTGGAACGAATTGAAGCAATCCATATTCTTCTGCCATTGCATTATTAATGTCATCGTCATCATGAGTTGGATAAAACGCGGATTGCCGCGTGCCTGAGCAGTTTCTCCATAATGGGTTCAGAATTAAGGATGAAAAAGAGGCTAAGCTTATGCGTGACAGGTAAATGAGGCTTCAAGTAGCAAGCCAACCTGTCAGGGCGCAGCAAAGTTCTATGAAAGGGCAGCGATTGTTTTCAAAACTACTACGATTCTACAATGCTGCAAAGGCGAAATGATTACGTGATAACTGCGGGTGATTGACGCTTCAGGGAATCAAAATAACGTTTGTCTTAATGATACTTGAAAATCGACTAAATGGCTGCATTAACGATTGGGGGAGAGGTGTCAACTTCACTGAATAAAGTTTATGATCAACCTACAGAAACTTGAAGCTTGTTCGTTTTAGTGTGTATGCCCTTCCCCCTCCCCCCCACTTTGGGAAAACAGAAAACACGTCACATTATCGTAACATTGGCTTTTAACCTACAAGCAGTTCCATGGAGGGGGGGGGATAGGGGCGTTGCAGCAGGAATGTGTAAACTCCCCTGCATACAAAACAAGGGTGTCAATCCGAAAATTTGGCAAGCAAAGCGTGGTTGGAGGAATGTATTGCAATGCGTCGTCAGTGTAAACGTTGGACGTGTTCGGGGACGAATTTCTAAGTCAGATGAGAATGTGGATAATGGAAAAACTGTCAATATTGCTTCACAAGATGGAATGTCACCCGTATCTTAGGTACGTTTGATCTGGCCTCATAAAGAACACGCGTCTGACGAGCTATTGAAGTAGATGCCACTCAAAAGTCAACTAGTTCGTACTGTCAATCAGACAAATCAAAATATCAAAGGCTTCGAATAAAGTCGTGGAAGTAAATTCATTCATCAGGGCAGATAATGCACATAAAGTGCTCCTCGTCGTAAACCAGTTTACTTGAGCCATAAGTTCACCACTATCATTTTCTAAGCAGCAGCCAACTGATCTTCCACGTGGCCACCTCCGCTACGAAGTCTACAGATGTTACTGAAAAGATCATTTCCTCATCAGGTTCAAATTTTCCTCTCGCATGAAGCTATTTGTGTTTTTGACTTTGTGTGGACCGACTTTGGACAAATTGACGATATTAAGGGCAGCCGATCCCCTAATGGTTCTGTAGAAAAGAATACATGCTGTGCGCATTGCTTTGTGTAAGGGTTCTTATCCATTGATGTACAGGATTCATGATATCTAATCCCATTCACGTTACTACAAATGGTGTATAACTAGAATATCTTAGTTGTTTTTACGAAGAGTGTTACTGGAATGGAGCACAGTTTATCAACGAAATTGATTTATAATCACAAGCAGTTCATAGCTGATAAAATACGAGAAAGGTATCAACAAGCCCTATTTGAAACTAAAAATCTAGTGGTGGATCAACAACTAGAATAGGATGTCCAAGATATTAGCGACTTGAGGAAATTAATGGTAAGGAGAAGCTTCCTTCACGGTAAGTTGGTTAATAACGAGAAGAAACCACAAAGACAGTTAGAATGAAGTAATTGGGGATAAAGGGATGACATTCACGAAAAATCCTTTCATAATCTTATCAGTGAGGTAGGACAGATGAAAATTGCAGCAAAAAGCGTCATTGTGCCCGGCATTATACAGTACGTCCTTTCATATTTCAACTAGGGAGATAAATAATGATGACATACCAAAAATAATCTAGATAACAGACGCACAAAGTGACCGCAAAGCCTGAATGTCAACCAATGCTACACAAGTACGAGAAAATACACAGGAAATATCTGGTGCATTTCAACACACAACTTTCCTTAGCTCTACGTCTATTCACTTTCTACATGGCGTTTCTACTTAATAAATTAATTTATCACTCAGTTCATTTGAACACTTCACGGCAGCAGAAAGCAGTAGCGCTTACAGTTCCGGAATTTATTGAAGATTTTTTTGAAGAGGATAATAATCACTTTGGCAGAGTTATTGGGTAGGTTTTCGTTGAAATTCCAGAATTTCTGGAGCGACCCCCTTATATCTTATGAGCGTTTTCAAACGCTCACCTAATAGGTATTGGATTGGACTACTACACCAATTTTTTTAAACATTATAGTAACATTTCAGTGGAGTTAATAAGGAAAAAACCACGGTAAAACCGATTGTCGTCAAAAATTTTGATAATTTATTGTGCTGCTCTCGTCATTCTCCCGCAAATGGGAATTTTATGGTATGATTGTTTCATCACGAGCTATGAATGTAAAAAATTAAGTCTAAATCGTTCGAGCCGTTTTTGAGAAAAAAAATATTTGGTGTTTCGATCACTATGATAACTATAGTTAACTTTCGGTGGATTTTGTTCATACCTTCATTTTGGCGTCCCATCATAGCCTGCCGGCTACATATCAGGTTTGAGCTGATTTGGTACGGTCATTTTCTGTAAAAATCGTTCACACACACACAGACCATTTTCCCAAATAGTGATTTTCGGACTCAAAATCTTTTTCCCCAGCCGATTACATAACTTTCCTTTCTACTTTGTAGAGCCAAGGAAAGTAGAAAGGGATCATGAAGGAGATGGTTGGATTAAGGGGTAGACATAGAGCAGGACCTACAGAGCTCAGCTGTCAACCAGGACGAAAAAGTGCATTGAAAGGCAGCCACAGCGCACTTGACGGGGCAGAAGGGGGCTTGAGACAGACACTATCAGACGAAAACATCAATGCTGGAAGTTGAGTCAGTCAAAAAGAAGATCTCCATGTCAGTGAATACGAAAACCTATGCACATCGTTCATAGAAAGTATGAAGAGGGCTTTCGAAAATTCCAAAGATACTACGGGAACCCAACATCCTGAGAAGCCCCATGAGGAAGTTTATCGAGGCCAGGAACTCTTTTGAGTATCCATCAAGCAAGTTTTGGATATAGGGAAACTACTTGCCTCATTCACAACGCGCCATACATATTCTCATTTGGTTGATTGTGTAAAAAAATGTGTCATTGTGGCTGCGGTTTGTCTCCTGAGTAGTTATGCACACAAAATCAGTCACAGAATTGGTTAAGTTAAGCCAGCAAAAACTGAAATTTGGAGGTACAGACGAAGGATAATACTCAGTTTTTCATTCTTCAGCAACTGTATTAAATAACTGCATGTGTGTGTTTGGGTGTCGTGGGGTCATTAAATCAACTAATAGTCGACAAAGTTTTACGCCATTTTATTATAAAAAAGAAGGCCAATAACGAACTTTTTGTAATAACTTTCAGGGGGTTGGCAGCACTTTTTTTTCTTCAAACTTTCAAAGGAACAGTTTTTGAACAACAAAAACTTCAAATTGTGCTGCTCTAAATCGAACTATGTATAAATATCACTTTTATTTTTGCGTTAAATAGACAAAGGGTACCCTAGTTCAGTGGTCAGTTCAACAGAACGGTGAGACACGGCGCATGCTCCAGGCACATCATGCAACAAAACAGGCCCTTCTTTTACCACACTCACCTCGCACTATGGCTCAGAAGGATGATGTTTCTGCAATAAATAAAACATGTATGTCTGCAAATTCTGGTAAATGCTGTATTCTGGTAAATGTTAACTCGGTCTTGAGGAAATATTATTTGAAAGAAAAAGAAGTTGAGGAGCCAACAAAGTGGCTCTACTTAAATAATAAAAAATTACAATTACTTTTAAGTCCTTCGTGGCACAAAATACACAATTAACAACACTTAATGGTTTCGAATTGAAAATACATGCGTCAATGGTCCAAGTTGACATCAAATAATGTTCACACTGGGTGTGGTGCTGGTTTTAAATGTTTTGCTCCTGAGGGCACAAAGGAATCCTCTACCTCAGTTCTCTCTTACGGCTCTTACATCTTTACAGCTAGGCCTCCATTTTATACAACACCCTGACGTCCATGGAGTTCACTCATATTGGTTTTCATTTGGACAAGGGTGACCGTGTCCTGCTCCCAGTGGATGTGGTCGCATTTCTTCTGACTCTGAAGAAATCCAATTGCGTACATAACACTTGAAGTCCTGGTTAAACCACGTTGGTTGATTGACGAGGCCATCATGCACTCTGAATACGGCAACTTGGGGCTTTATACTTGTTTTTAATGTGATTTCACTAATTTGTTTTATGTATTTCACACTCATTCTCCCTGGTGGCACCATCATCATCATATACAGGGAGGCAGCTGAAGCTGCAGGACTAATGGCAGTTCTCGTGGCCAAAAGATGTCCCAACTCCCCTACACGAGCTTGCACAATCCCCCAGCCATCACTGGAAACCATTGCCTCACCCCTCTGGGTTTGGTGGAGAGGGGGTGCCTGGTGAGAGATTGGACCAGAGTCCACTGGACCCAACCCACCTGGCTCAGACAGCCTCACGCCCCAACACACTCAGCCACTGCCCCCCCCCCCCCTGGTGGCACCACCTCCCAGTTAGAATTACTTAAACTTATAAGATACTGGTCGTCAGGGGAAGATCATTGCCGCTCTCCTCGTGCTGGTTAATAGGCTATGGCATTCAAAAGAAAGACACTAGTGTAACAAACTGCTCCATTCTGCTCCTTCCTCCTAATACAAACAGGCCAAAGGCAACTCACCGGAAATACTTCATCCTGCCCTGGCTGTGTGCCATCCTGACATACTGTTCCAGCGCACTAACCAGTGGCATGGGCAAATAGATACTTTCCTGCCATTTCCCTCCCCTCGTCATGACGCTGTGAATGGGTGATTCTTTGAAGGAGTATTCTTCACTTAATATTGTTAGCCTGATGTCTTTCGAGTTTCAATCCCCCTGTGGCAGCTCCAGGCGTTGACATCAGAGAAGCTCAACCTGCTCAAGCTGGTTTCTTACATTAGGAGTGAGGATGGCTAGTTATGCAACATCTCAAGCTTGGCTGCCCCATTACTCTGAGGAGGTACCAAGTGAAGGAAAAGTGATGAAGTGAATTATAAAGAATGAGCAAAGGGGCAGCATGAAGCCCCTAAACGTCTCCCTATAACAAAAACTGTAGAAGGCAGGGAAGCAGTTGAGTGGTTTGAGTGCTAAGGTACTGATCACGCCTCTTTGTGGTACTGAAGCTAGAACTAAGAGATCCTTGCCCTTCAACACACACCAATCGTTTGCACTACTGAGGGGGGAATGGGGCCATTGTGAAGATAGACTGGAGTAGCTATGGGATTTCCATCTCACACATTTTTATTTCGTGCTGCACAGCTTGTCGGGAAACAAGGAACAGGCTGAGTTGCACTGGACGCCCTTTGAGTCTTGAGTACTGAGTTTTCTCTCTATTTTGTCCTTAAAAGAAGCATGTTGCCCCTCCAATACACCAAAGTTCCCATTCCTCTTGATGTATTCCTTCAAAGCCTCTTACGCTTAGCTCCAATCCCTATTTATTCATTTCTCCTTAACTCACAAGTTTGGCCACGACAATTCATCACAGTCACTGCGATGTAGGCAGGTTTCTACCTTCTGATCATGTCAACTAAATTCACAGTGGAACTACTTAGGACTTTGAACCTCCTGCAATCATTCATCGTCATGTGTACAAATCTGGGGCTTCCTGTTTTACGAGCTCAATTAGTTGCAGTGAACTAAGTGAGTCCACGATGAAAGGACCAGCGTGTTTTAGATTGAGCGAGGACGTGATACAATTTTTTTTTTTCTTTTCTGAGGGCGTGTGGGACAAGTCCCTTTGTCACTGCGGCCATGTGTGGGCCTATTGTGACACTAGCCCTTCCTTAGTAAAAGGCGTCGTACATACCCGCCTCCTTTATGAAGCCGAGTATGTCCTTCACCGCAGCTTCCGCTATGATATGGGGCTCAATAATCCCCTGGGCAAAGTATCCAAAGCGTTTGACCGCTAAGGCAGGGCACTCACATAGGATGTGCTCTGCCGTCTCGTCCTCCTCACCACAGAGTCTGCATTCCACCGCCTCTGAGATGCCCATCTCGTTGAGGTGATACCTGAGTGGGCAGTGTCCAGTGAGGAAGCTAATCAAGACCCTCAGATCCCTCCTGGAGAGTGTCCCTTTGACCAGAAGGCGTAACAAGCCTTTTTGATTGTCTAAGTCGTGGCTGGCGATGCCAATGGGCGCTGTTTTCCTGTGTCTCCCATTGAGCCACCAAACGGTTCAGGTGACTTTTGGTCATACCTATGTGAGGTTCAGGCCCAATGGGTAGGGCTTCTGTGCCCTTCTTCGCAAGGTGGTCAGCCTTTTCATTGCCCTCATGCCCCCGGTGAGCCGGCCCTAGATGAGAGAAAGCTTGTTGTGGGCGTCGAGCTGCTTGAGCGCATGAAGGCATTCCCATGCCAGCCTGGACCTAAAACTATAGGCTGCGCTGGCCTTTACTGCGGCCTGGCTGTCCGAGAATATGTATATCTGCTTGCCCTTGAGTCCTTTAGACAGGATCTCCGCGCAGATCTTTATAGCTAGGATTTCAGCTTGGAAAATCGTGGCGTACTCTCCCAGCGGCTTAGCCAGACTGTAGTTGGGCCCAACAATGCTCAGTCCAGCTCTGCCTCCCATGACTGAACCATCGGTGTACCACCGCAGGGCGCCCACCTCGGTCCGAAACGTCTCCTGCTCCCATTGTTCCCGCGAGTGGATACTTACCCTGAATGGCAGCCGAAAGTTCTTTCGCTCTGACATTACGTCGGTAGCAAGGAGATACGATTTATTGATTGGACGGATTGGATAATTTGGAATAGCTTCAACAAGATACGCGCTGATAACAGCTGTCATCTATCGTCTCTTAATAACACTGGCTCGCATTTCCATTTCAACCCCCATCCTCTGTCTTCCTACCAAACTCACATACGTTCCCTCGGCGTAGCCGCCTGTATCTCACTTATAAGCTAACCAGTAAAAAGTATTTAGAAGCAGCAGCTGATCCTGAAATAATCGACTCGCGAGAAAAACGCAATAATTCAAAATAACGTCGAATCAAATTTGTGCCACGAAGTAGAGAAAACATACAGAAACCAAACGAACAAATGGGAATATTTCACCAGAACCGAGTTCTGAAGTATTCGTGTATTCTTAATACAATTTTTGTTTGAAGTGGTAACGTTCCATTTTTCCAGGGTATGTTGTGAATAGAAAATGATCGAATGATGGTCAGGGCGAAGCGCCACATGAAGAACAACGTTACGGCACAATACACCGAATTTCCGGCTTCGTCTACGTCAACGCAGTACTACAACCAAACTAAATTTGAAAGTAACTAAACTTATAAAATCGGATATTTATCAATTATCCGCATTTTGGTTTTTGATTGTCTAAACTGAACTGTAATACGAATATTTACATCAAACAGGCAGCGCTTGAACGGGGTAGTGTTTTCGTTTGAAAGTCAAAGCTGAGGAAATTGTAATTTGATTGGTACCAAAAAGTGGCGAAACCACAAAAATGAAATGAATGAAAATAAGCGTTCATGCAAAAATCTAAGAAAAATCTCAAAATGTTAAATATTGTGGCCTTAAAGTTGACTGCTCGATACAAGTGGTGAGTACTCTGCGAAAACCACGTGAACAAAAATTAAGAAAACTGGTTCGTTTAAATCGATTGCGCTACCGTTGACTTTCAGAAGTTTTGGATGGAGTTTTACGAAGAAAGTAGCAACTTGAAATTGTCACCTGGTAGGACAGTAAATCACGGCGAATGCTGGTTGTCTTTAGGTAAACAATGGATGAAATATGGCGGAGTTTCCTTTCTACTTTATGACCCAAGCGACTTCGGTATTCCAGACAATGTGACTCGTCGATGCCAGTGTCTGTGTTAGCACAAGTGGCAGATAGGTTACACGGTACGCAAAAGTATGTGGTTGGAATTGCGACTTGAATCTAGGGCCAGGAACAGCTTCTCAGACTACTTCCCAGGCAACTCCATCCCAAGGTGGCTCACTCTGGGTGGAGATACGTAGAAACGAGAAAGCGCAGTTTCTCAAATAGGGGAGTGACAATAGATTTAACGCATTGTTTATCTGCTAATCGTTCTGTAGTAAACCAGGGAATAGCTTGCTTGTTACTAGCCCTCTGGTCGGTTGATCCTAATATTCCCTACAGTCGTGTGGGTGGCAATCCAAATCAATTCTGTGTTGAGTGCCACGTTCTAAACCATTGCCCTGTCCCTTCTTGCCGAAAGCACACTTCACACCGTAATTATTCAACCCAGACCTTTGAGGTTGGTTGGGGGAGGGACAGAACGTAATAAATCATGATAGTGCCACGGCGTAATACGTTCAACTACCAAAGTTTACCTTCAACAGTAGCCATCAGAGAGAAACAAGCATCATTGATAGGCCTCTCTGCTCTTAGTAGTTAGCCTTTTTAGGTCTTTCACTCCCTTCTAACCTGCAGCACTTGAATATTCATCTCCCGCCCAAACAGCACACTAAATACTTTTATACTTCTTGACGCCCTGACAGAAACCTAGTCCATAACGTGCCAAATAACCCTGAGCAGCCACCATCAGCTCTTGCACAATTCACACATGAGCCCGTCTGCTTCCAAAACCTTTCGAACATGTTTTAGCACACGACAGTCACCTTCCTTTATATCCACAAACTTCCTCCGCTTACTCTGGTGAGCTCCTGTTTCACTTGTCAACTGGCAACTGACCAGTGATCCCCTGGAGTGCTTCTGTTGTTGATACAGCCTTGTAGGCCGCTACCCCAGACAGCCAATCACGCCTAAGTAGATGGCTTTGTACATGAGAATAGTGTCATGGCACAGAGCATTTTACAGCCAGTTGGTCAATCCCCCATCACATAATCTTAGTGCAGACCAAGCTGTGTCACTTGGGACCCTTCAATGTTTGGCCACAGGTGAATGGCACACGCTTCGAATGTAAACTGACTGACAATTGAAGAGCCCCTCACTTCACTGTGAATGCCACTAATTTGGGAAGGTGGTAAGCAGGCAGAACACTAGAACCTCTTTCCTCCACAAAGAAGCACTTTCTGGCTTCAGCTAAAACATAGTCATACGGAAATCTGAGCCATTTCAGGACTCCTCTCTGTGGAACTACACAAAATGCATCTATTACTTTACATCATTTGGCACAAATATTCGTACATCACTACGCGACTGAGGCCTGCCAATGCGCTCTTCAGAGCAACCTTTCGCACTACCGCCAGTGTCAGGCACAATTTGATCAAGAATGAATTCCACGGACGCCCCTGTCTGTCACACGCACAATTATTCAACGCATCTGGTGTTTCTCTCACGATCGACGTTCGCAAAGGACTTGTTCAATAGATACGAATCATGCTACTGTTCAAAACTCTTTCAGGGTTCATCGAAAAAGAATCTGATTCTCCCGCACTGTGTCCCTGACCTCCCACTCTGAAACTATGTCCAACTTCGCCTCCTTTTTAGCACTCACCAGAGCAGCCTCAGGGTGGTTGGATGATGACGACAATGTAGTGACATCACTTATCAAACAGCCATACAGATCCCGAGAGTATAAAATCAGTTGCCAGTCATGAGTTCAGTCGCTGCTTCTGCAACTGTAATGACCGTGAATGTGAGATCACTGATCTCTGCTCACCCTTCACGACAAAACTAGTAACCCCTTACCAGGTCGATCTGGAGATCAGAGTCAAAAGAGATCTTACAACTTTGTATTAGAATCCACGCTCAAACATCTCATGCGATAGTTGCTGAAACAACCTCTCTCACTGATTGATAAGCTCTACTGCTGGACAGAAATAATAGTAGGCTTCTAATACACGACCCCCCTTAAGAAGTATACGCTGCTCTGGATTCAAAGCTCCTTCCACCCCCCTCCCCCTTCAACATCCATTTCTTCGTATTTCGAAATTGTTCATAACGACTATCTAATGCATTCTAGCGGGTAGAAGATTCAAGAAATCGAAGGAATTTGGCAGACGTACATATTAATGTGCATTGTTCAAAATCAAAAATCTAACCAGAACCCAAGCTTGACGTGGAGGAAACTTTTATGATCAATAAATTATGAAAAAAAACGAAAGATGCACTACCATGAACGATAATTGTCATTCGGATCAATGACTGACAGGAGAGGAATATTGAAACGTTATATACACTACCAGCTCTTTCGGGTCAAAACAAAGGAGATTGGGGTTAAAAAGTAAAAATGATGTTTGAAAAAAAAAAAAGAACTGGCGAAACAGTAACGGTCTCTTTACCTGAGAAGTCGAGTGATGTACGTTGGCCAATTATCGGGAAACATTACGAGGAAAAACCCGATCGCTATGAGTATCATCCCGGCCAGCTTCATTCCGAAGAAGTGAGTGTGGTAGAAGACAACGTCCAACGCTGAAATTGAGACCAACAAAACGTTGAACGTTATAATTTGTAGCTGTCAACTGTCCGAAGTATGTTTCGCTACCGAAGGATTAACATTTCTATTACGGGGGGGGGGGGATTATCGGTTTTGATTATTTGTGAACTGCGATATTACACCATAACTAAGCGTAGTTGTAATCAAATTAATTCACTCTTGACTGGGGCTTGTTCGTGAAATATTGTGTAATTTATAGAACAAGCCCGTTCTGGCTTCACACGGTTGAAATTAAAAAAAAAAAATAAATCTGGTGAGTTGCAACACACCACTTTCCTTAGCTCTACGCCAATTTGCTGGTGTACATGTTTTTTCTACTTACTCAATTCATTTATTATTCAGTTCATTTGAACTTGGTCAAACAACACGTCACAGCAGCAGGAAGCTTACAGTTCTGGAATTTATTGTGCTGCTCGTACTCACTCCCGAACCATTATTGAACGATTGGTACACAGAGAATTAATGAGGCTGTAAACACGTTTTTTTTTTTGAAGAGAATACTAATCCCTTTTGCAGAGTTATTGGGTAAAAACTTTTAGCTAGCGAAACATCGGTAGTTGAAATTCTGGAATTTCTGGAGTGACCCCCATATATCTTATGAGCGTTTTTTAACCCTCGGCCTATAGGTATTGGATTGGACTAGTACATAGATTTTTTTTCAACATTCTAGTAACATTTCAGCGGAGTTTATAAGGAAAAAACCGCGCTAAAACCGATTTTCGTAGACAATTTTGATAATTTATTGTGCTGCTCTCGTCATTTTCCCACAAATGGGAATTGTATGGTATAGTTGTATTATTGAGAGCTATTAACGTAAAAAATTTAATCAAAATCGTTTGAGCTGTTTTAGAGGAAAAAAAATATTTGGTGTTTTGATCACTATGATAACTATAGTTAACTTTCGGTGGATTTTGTTCATACCCTCATTTCGGCGTCCCATAGTAACCTTCGGGATAGATATCAAGTTTGAGCTTATTTGGTACGGTCGTTTTCTCTAAAAACCGCGCTAAAATCGATGTCGAAAACTTTGGTAATTTATTGTGCTGCTCTCGTCATATTCCCCACAAATGGGAATTTTATGGTATAATTGTCTTATCACGAGCTATCAATATAATAAATTTAGTCAAAATCGTTGTAGCCGTTTTAGAGAAAAACAAATTTTGGTGTTTCGATCACCACGATAACTATAGTTAACTTTCGGTGGATTTTGTTCATACCCTTATTTCGGCGTCCCGTGGTAACCTGCGGGATAGATATTAAGTTTGAGCTGATTTGGTTAGGCCGTTTTCTCTAAAAACCGTTCACAGACTCACATACACACAGACCATTTTCCCAAATAGTGTTTTTCGGACTCAGGAGGGTCTTAAACGTAAAGATCTGAAGAGAACAAAAATTTTTGTTTTCAGCCTATCACATAATTTTCCTTTCTACTTTATAGAGCCAAGTAAAGTAAGACATTTTGGGATAAATAAAGATGATTATTTATGATTTACTTATTAATTATTCTCTTTGTGATATTAGTGTGGAAGAACGTCATACTTGACCAACGTTGTTACGCATTTACGTCCCCAGATACTCGGCAAATTTATTTAAATTTAATTTATTGCTCAAATTTATTTTAACGTTTTCGGCCCTATTTTTACACCTTGGGTGACTTTTCTGGAGTTCACCGCACTACGACCTATGTTCGAACGAAGTCTTTCAGAAATTATGATAATTTCTGTAAAAAAATTGAATACTCACAAGTA
The DNA here is from genome assembly GCA_020466155.1 of Pachypeltis micranthus. Lineage (NCBI taxonomy): Eukaryota > Metazoa > Arthropoda > Insecta > Hemiptera > Miridae > Pachypeltis > Pachypeltis micranthus. Next base: position 63,380,286 of record CM035770.1, on the reverse strand, counting down.
CACCTTAAAACTATACGTGTGATTATGATTAAATTGCAGAAATTATTAGTGGAGCGCTGCTGTCAATAATATTTCACTTTTTATTCTTTTGACTAAAAAAAAAAGGTTATCAATAATTATATTACCAACAACAACAACAACAAAAAATTCCTATACTATTCAGTTATTTTTGTAACTTAACTACAATTTTCGATAATTATCTGATTAATCGCTGCTAATCATTAAGTGCTATGGGGCGAATTGCGGCCTTCGACGCTCAATTTATAAGTACCGCCGGGCCGCTATGTCCCTGCATTTTAAATCAGTAATATCTTCGGGAATATTCACTTAAATTACATGCTGTAAAGGGCCAATGTATTTAAGGTACTAAATTCGCTAAGGATTAATGCTGCATTGCTTAATATCACTTCGTAAATAAGCCATTTTCCCCCATAAAATGTAAAGGATAAAAAGTGGTTACTGTAGGTTATTCTTAAGAGACAGACACGTACCATCGCGGACTTTTTTGTTGGCCTTGAGGTGTACAATACTGTAGTACATTATTTTGATTATCTCGTGGGGTGCAGCCAGCGTTTACAATTTAAGCGCAAAACAATGTGTTTATTTTCATCACATTAGAAACCTCTACATTTATCAGTGTTTCTCTACAATATTATGCATTTATTATACATATGAATCTTCTTCTGGAATCACTCTATGTATTAACAAAAATGCTTCAAAATCCGTTGCGTAGTTTTAAAGATTTAAATATACGTAGGGACAGACGGCTACAGCGACTTCCTTTTATACTGCAATCCATAATTCCACTAGATTCATCAGCTTTTCTTGAAGTTTTCGGAGTTTTGAGGGTTGACTCACAGAGCCCTGGTCGATAACGTTGATTACGGAAAATGCGGCGTTCGTGTAATTCATTGCCCACGCATTTTACAACGTTGGGCTAACTTGAAGATGTTCACGTCACGTCATCCACTGAGCCATTTTCATTACGCAACGGTTTATTATCTCTTGTACAGCATGAGGCTGTTTCACACCTCTGAGACCCACAGAACAACGAAACACGACATTTTCTAGATGACGCCAGGCAATTGGCACGAAGTGACGAGTTGAATTGACGGGTAATTGGCGTGAGACGGGAGGTAGAGCGGGAAATGGGAGAAACGATAACGTTCGCTACGCCAAGTCCTTCAAGTCGTAGAATTCCCCCATATTTATTCACTATATATACTATCTAGATGGAGTCCTACTCTTTAAGACCCATCCAATTCAACTCAGAATCGAAAACGATACTGAAACGACGTCGCATTGCCAAAATTTTCTGCTAATTCTTTACACCATTTTTTGCCTGTAACAACATTGCGTTTAGTCTGACTCGATTGCTGAGCAGGCTGGGATTACTAGATATTTGGCCCAGCAAATATGGCCCAGAAGGCGGACAGACATTGCAGATTTGGAATCTCCATGCGTTAAGTGTCCAATTTTGAGAGAGGGATGTAAACAAATATTCCTGAATGAAACGATAGAAACTAAAAGTGCGACAGACCTGATCAGGGGTTATCAGGTAATGGCACCTTCTAGACTTAGGAACTGCCACTACTGAGACTGGAGTGGAACCTGTGCAAGCGATCGCTGATATATATTGTGTAAGAGAGGGAAAACTGAGCGCTGGCTACTGCTACTAAGTAGAAGTGGGCAGGCCTGGCAAAAGCATGAGTCGTCTCAGGGCTTGAAGATGCAGTGAAGTTTTCTGGTAGCTCGAAGAAAGAATTTTTTTGAGACTGAAGACCAAAGTAAAAGCGATTTATCTCACAACTGGGCGTGAGTGAAGTACACTGCCATCACATTCTTCTTCTTTTAGTAGAGCCCATTACACGTTCCTTATTTATTGTTTACTTGGGAATTGTATGACCCATTTATTTATAGTTACAAAAATTTGAAATTAAAAGAGGTAGAGACACTGACAAAAAGGACGAGTTTGTTTTCGTGCGTGATTAAATCTTCTTACCCGCTGAGACAGGAACGGCAGTAATGAGTCCCAACGTGATGAAGAGGTCGTAAGTCCAAGCCACGCCAAAGTTCCCCAGAAGATTGGCAACTAGAGCAAAACAAAGTAACAGAAAAAGTAAGTAACTGCTAACTCAAAGAAATTGATAACTTAAGAGCAAGTCCTCACGACTCATCAATAACAGTCTAGATTGAGGTTTAGTTGAGTAATATCACGCGCAATGCATGTGCACAACTTACCAAACCCCGCAGTGAACATTTGGTAATTTATTGAGTCAGAACATCCGTTTTGGTGTATTATTCATTCTGAATAATGACCCCATGTTTTCGGTCACGAAAAATGTTTTACAACCCCCCCTCAAAATTTGATACTTTACGTTTCAAGACTTGGAGATTCCAAATTTGCAATGTCCGTCCACCGTCCGGGCCGTTTTGTGCCTTTAATGTGGTCTAAAAAATTCGTTCTTTCGCCCAAAAATCCGATTTGGTATCTAGTTGTGCCCGCCATATCGGCAATCCGATCGGACGAAGCCCGTGGTTGTAATGTTCCAAACACGGTTAAAAAAATTAACGAAACGCAGTACAACGCGAGAGCTACAGCGTTTCGTCGTTTGAACTCCCTTCCTCCCCGCCCGTCTCAATAAAAAAACCCTGCAAATTATTACACAATGGTTTATTATTCTCATGAACAGCTTGACCTAGTATTAGTGCTCCCCCATCCCATTCGACTCACCATCGAATACTAGAAAACCATACAAAACATGTCCTGGCTACAATGGAACTACGGAAACAAAACGTGTGATGATTTTGCCCCGTCGGGGAAATTGGAACGGGGGCGCTCGAAGCGCGGTTGCTTTTTTAATGAGACGGGCGGGGAGGGAGGGAGTTCAAACGACGAAACGCTGTAGTTCCAGCGTTGTACTGCGTTTCGTTAATTTTTTTAACCGTTTTTTGCCCATTACAACCACGGGCTTCGTCCGATCGGATTGCCGATATGGCGGGCACAACTAGATACCAAATGGGATTTTCGTGTGAAAGAACGTCTTTTTTAGACCACGTTAAAGGCACAAGATGGCCCGGACGGCGGACGGACATTGCAAATTTGGAATCTCCAAGTCTTGAAACGTAAAGTATCAAATTTTGAGAGGGGATTGTAAAAAATTTTTCGTGACCGAAAACATAGGGTTATTATTCAGAATGAATAATAAACCAAAAGCAACCGCGCTCGAGGCGAGGGAGCGTGCCTCCCGCTCGCTTGCCTCCCAACGACGCCGCCACTCAACTCCCCTTTCGCTTCGAGCGCCCCCGTTCCAATTTCCCCGACGTTTTGGTTTTAATACGATTCAATTTTTTTAGATTCTTTCGTTTCATTCTCATTTTGGTTTTTTTCATAGATTTTTGGTTAAACTTTGATATTAGTATTTAGCGTGCATGTTTTCATATTAAAATTCAGTTTTTTCTAGATAATTTCGTTTTTTTTTTTGTTTATCTTAATATTACGATTCAGTTCTTTTCGACCTTTTTTTGGTTTTCATTATGATATTTTTCGATGCTGAATCGAACAGGATGGGTCTCGGAGCATTAATGCTAGGTCAAGCTGATTATCCGAATAATAAACCGTTGTGTAATAATTTGCGTCGTTCCCGCTATTTTCCCAAGGATTAACGTTTTCTATTGCCGATCAGTTATTTGCATCAGATAATACATGGAATCAAAATGATATGCGACATGCAGGCGGCGTATCTTCGATCAACTCATTTTAGTGGAAACGTTCATGCAAAACAAAATGAAAGCATGTACGTACAAACATGTATGTGCTAGTTATTTGAAATTAGCCAGAGGATTCGATTAAAATTAGAGCCGTTTTCGAACAAATTTTTAAAAAATATTGAGTTTCCGGCAAATCTTGACGTTTATTTTCGTCCAGGGATCGGTTACAATTGTTGCCGTGAACAAAATGTGGGTATAGGTAGCTAGAAAACGCTAAGTCAGGGTAATCCAATACAGTTTTGGAATTTATTTGAAAATTTGTTTAACAAAATTTAATGTTGGGTGTTTTGATCACTTGGATAATTGCAGTTTTGAAACGATTTTGCTCAAACTCTTATTTTTAGTGTCCCGTGTTGATGTGCAAGTTGGACATCGAATTCGAGCTGATTGAGTTCAACTATTTCTCTCAATCACAAACACAGACACGGACCATATTCTCAATAAAAAAGTTGCGTTTTCGCAAATGTTTTTGAAGCCTACTCAATCCAAAAAAACTTATGTCGGCGTGAGACCTACGTGTTTGTGTTTCGCCGACCAGGGGTCAGACCAGGCCATCATCAACCTCCTCATCGTGGTCAATGGTATCACTCTGGAGGAGTGGAGGACTCCTATTTGTGGCCTTTTATTCAGGGGGTTCTGGTTTACCGCTAGGTTGGTGGTGCTTTGGCGAACGAGAAGCCAAACTCTTCATTGGTCCTTCCCTTGATCAGCCTCATAACCCATGGCTGTCCGTTGGCAGTAAGGGGATTCTGGGAGTCGCTCCCAACAGGGAAGTCAGATCCCATCCTTGTACCCTTCCAGGACAGCCGATTTAGTCAAAGGCATCCTCGCCCCAGGGCAGAAATGTCTGGCAGAAGCATCCTGTCGGAAGGAATGACGAGATAGGTTTTATTGCAGGCTGCGAGGGAGGGAGTACTTTATGTGATAAAACAACAGGCGATTCCCGTCCCGTACTGCAGCAGGCATTAAAACCTTGCGCCAGAGTGTAGGCAGCTTGTGGGGAATCAAACAGCGACCCACACCCCCAGAACACTGGCCAGACCTAGCAGCCTGAAACTCCTTGTCCATTACAAGGAGGGAAATTCTAAGGCACAACCCGACCCAACAATTTCTTCTCCATGAAAATTAAATAATCAGATATATAGGCCTATGAAGCAAAAATAGCTATGTTTTCGGTTTTTGTTCAAATGGCTTCAACAATTTGTACCAAAATCACGGGATGCCGTTAAATAATTGATATTTATACATTGTTCTCAATAAATGCTCCTCTGATAGGCCAATGAACAGTGATAAAAACCCAAATGTGACAAAAATAATGTTTCTTTGAAAATTTTCGTAATTTCCAGAGTAACTGCTCCACTGGATTTGATCAATCTTAATGGATCTTCTAGCCACCTATATCCTCATTTGGTACTCCGTAATTATTTCTGTACCAATACGTTGAACAGAGATATAATCCATGATAGCTCGGAAAACGAGATTTGTCACATATTAATTTAACATTTTTCCAATTTGCTCAAAAATGGCTGGAACGATTTTGATCAAACTTACGGATCACTACCTACTAACTAGTACCTACATTTTGTTCTCCGTAAATATTTCCGTAGAAGTGCGTCGAACAAAGATATCGCAGGTCGTATAATTTAGGGGGGGTTGTGAAAAGTTTAAGATAATTTTGTCGGACTCGCGAAAACATCTGAAGAAAACTGAGCATAAAAAATTTGGCCCAGTTAAATAAATTTCCTTCTTACTTCGTACTACCAGGAACACTACTTGAAATGTTGATCACTTTGGTAACAAAAACGAAGTTTCGATCGATTCTCTCGAGTCTCGCGTAAACAACGTCGATTTGAGTTGACATGAATCCTCCGGCCATCCAATTTTCAGGCTGGCTAAGGGGATTCCAAAGTGCGAAGGTTTGATTAAAAGTCGAGGTCGAGCGTTCCAGCCAATTGCATAACTTTCCTTCCTAGTTCGTTCAGCGAAGGTAAGTAAAAATGCAGAGTCGTTATATAACCTCTGAACTTCCCTCTTTTGCCCTTTCACGCAGAAATGAGGCTAATACGATTAGGAAGCAGGTAGTAAGTATAGTCTCTCGTCAATCCACCGGGAGGCCCGTGAGATGGGTGTGTTGCAATTGAAAATTATTAGAGGAGGCTCTGCTTCCCCCACACAGTCAAAAGAATCCCTGCAAAGCCCCTTATTATCAACGTTTAATGCCAGGAATTAATGTGCTGCATTGAGGGACTGCTAAGTTTAACGTTTTGGCGTGCCATTTTGTTTATTTTGCAAATTTTTGGAACAATATTGTTCAAATATTAGGACCTAAATGGTACATTTCACAACAACCTATATGCAACTCCTCAAGTACATACCAGTATAATAAGAGGATGCGTCGAGAGCTCAGATAAGGCGCGTTTACTTTCCCTAGCTGTACGGTGATATCGATTGCAGTAATGCGAATTAGATCACTCGGAAGAATTGTGAAAAGTCATTATCAAAAGAAATACAAACTCGGAGAAATTTTCTTTTCCAGACGGAAGTTGTCAAAAGTAGCCCAGTTCTAGAGATGAACCAGCAGTATCTCTTATAAACTATAACTTTAACATGAAGAAGTACTGAAGAAGACTCAATCACTAGAGCGGCCCAACCTTTAACAATTTCCACGTATAAAGGTCATTTTTTCACCTCTTTTAGTCATGTGAGTGAGTGTATGTGGCAGTTGGGTGCAGAAAAGAGCCGAGTGCAAATTGCCACACTGAAATACGTCAATTGTTTCAGAAATACTGCCTGTGGCATATTCGCGGGTATCTAGCGCGCTCAAGGGGCGGAAAGATGAGTCATTCAGTTAGTAGCTGCTCCTCAAGTCTACCAAAACTGTTATTGGCCCGGATAAGTCAAGATAAATTTCTTCTCTGCTTTCCTAACTCGGAAAATCGCACCATCCACTCAGGTGTGCCCCACAATTTATTTTTACTTTCCTTGGCTCTCGAAGTAGAAAGGAAAGTTATGTAATCGGCTAAAAAAAATTTTGAGTTCTCTTCACATCTTTACGTTTCAGACCCCCCTGAGTCCGAAAAACAATATTTGGGAAAATGGTCTGTGTATGTGTGTCTGTGAACGACTTTTAGAGAAAACCACCGTACCAAATCAGCTCAAACTTCATATCTCGCCCGCAGGTTACCATGGGACGCCAAAATAAGGGTATGAACAAAATCCACCGAAATTTAACTATAGTTATCATAGTGATCAAAACACCAAATATTTTTTTTCTCAAAAACGGCTCCAACGATTTTGATTAAATTTTGTATATTGGTAGCTCCCAATATGGCAACTATACCATAAAATTCCCATTTATGGCAAAATGACGAGAGCAGCACAATAAATTACCAAAACGTTCGACGAAATCGATTTTAGCGCGGTTTTTAGAGAAAACAACCGTACCAAATCAGCTGAAACATGATGTCTAGCCTACAGGTTACCATGGGATGCCAAAATAAGGGTATGGGCAAAATCCACCGAAATTTAACTATAGTTATCATAGCGATCAAAACAACAAATATTTTTTTTCTCAAAAACGGCCCTAACGATTTTGATTACATTTTTTATATAGATAGCTCTCAATAAGGCAATTATACCGGAAAATTCCCATTTGTGGGAAAATGACGAGAGCAGCACAATAAATTATCAAAATTTTGACCAAAAGCGTTTATAGCGCAGTTTTTTCCTTATAAACTCCGCTGGAATTTTTGTAGAATGTTAAAAAAAATTGCAATTATAGTCAAATCCAATAACTAAAGGGTTAGTGTTTAAAAACGCTCATGAGATACAAGGGGCTCACTCCAGAAACTCCTGAATTTCAACTACCGCAGTTTCGCATACTACTAGTTCTAAAAGTTTTTACCCAATAACTCTGCAAAAGTGCTTACTATCCTTCTTCAAAAAATTTATGTTTACAGCCTCATTAATTATCTGTGTTTCATTATTATTGCTCAATAATGGTCCTGCAATGAGTACGAGCAGCACAATAAATTCTGGAACTGTAAGCGCTACCGCTTGCTGCTGCTATGAAGTGTTGTTTGACACAGTTCAAATGAAGTGAGTGGTAAATGAATTCAGGAATTTCTGGAGTGACCCCCATGTATCTCATGAGCGTTTCTAAACACTCACCCTTTAGGTATTGGATTGGAGTACAATACTAATTTTTTTTAACATTCTACTAACATTCCAGCGGAGTTTATAAGGAAAAAACTGCGCTAAAAACGCTTTTGGTCGAAAATTTTGATAATTTATTGTGCTGCTCTCGTCATTTTCCCCCGAATGGGAATATTATGGTATGATTGCCTTATTGAGAGCTATCAATATAAAAAATTCAATCAAAATCGTTTGAGCCATTTTTGAGAAAAACATTTGGTGTTTTGATCACTATGATAACTATAGTTAAATTTCGGTGGATTTTGCCCATACCCTTATTTTTGCGTCCCATGGTAACCTGTAGGCTAGACATCAATTTTCAGCTGATTTGGTACGGTGGTTTTCTCTATAAACCGCGCTAAGATCGATTTCGTCGAAATTTTTGGTAATTTATTGTGCTGCTCTCGTCATTTTCCCACAAATGAAAATTTTATGGTATAGTTACCTTATTGGGAGTTATCAATATAAAAAATTTAATCAAAATCGTTATAGCCGTTTTAAGAGAAAAAAATATTTGGTGTTTTGATCACTATGATAACTATAGTTACATTTCGATGGATTTTGTTCAAACCCTTATTTTGGCGTCCCATGGTGACCTGCGGGCGAGATATCAAGTTTGAGTGGATTTGGTTCGGTGGTTTTCTCTAAAAATCGTTCACAGACACACAGACCATTTTCTCAAATAGTGTTTTTCGGACTCAGGAGGGTTTGAAACGTAAAGATCTGAAGAAAACTCAAAATTTTTTTTTCAGCCGATTACATAACTTTCCTTTCTACTTCGTAGAGCCAAGGAAAGTAAAAACTGTGGATACTAGATAATTATAATTGGAGTTACCGAAGGGCAACCTGCTCCCTCGGGGGACGGAAATGGAGAGAGAGCTCAGGGTTTTAGGTGGATGGATCGTCCTCTGCTGAGCTGGAACTCCGTATTTGGGCTACTCGCCACCTCGAATTTGGTTCTCAAGCTGGTACCTTATTTAACTATCACTCCTCGTGCCGGTGATATGGTTAATGGCAAGGAGGAGAAACGATAGCGAAACATTCTCTCTAGGGGGAGAATCCTGATGCTCAGTCCTTCGTCTCGATAGCGCTGTTCTTTTGGTGGTACAGTACATTTGTGACGACTTATCCAAATTTCGGAGAGCTAATAGCGGCCCTCGCGTGTTTGACGTTCAATTTGAGGTGGACATTGCATGATCAGGTTGTGAGCACTTCCTATAGAAGTCCCAAGGAGAATCAGGCTACGTAAAAAGGTTATCCAGTTACTAAACGCTGCAGTTTATACAAAAGCCGACACATTGGATCTACAATATTTGGTCTAGGGTCGTAGATACGACTAGTAGCTAGAGCAAAGGCAGCAGTCAACGTACCCTACGTTAGCAGTCAATTAGACTGAAAATTGCGGTCAGTCTAATCATTTCACGTCCCTTTTCGGTACGTTTTTCATTCGTGAATCCGCGGGTCATTAACTTAGCGACTTACTGAGTGAGAGGCCGCTTGCAGCCAGAAGCAAAGGCCAAGGAATGTAGTCCCATCCGATCGTTTCAGCTCCCATGAAGTACAAGGCGAGGCACACGGGCCACAAAAACATGGCGTTAAAAAGCCCAATGAGCGAGAAAAACAGAGCCACTTGCCCGTAACTCGCTTCCCCTATTACTTTCTTAAACAGGACCTGAAAAAAGAAGATACGTCGACAGTTACAGTACGACGGTCTTATTGTCGACACGGAAAGTGCTGAAGAGGTTAAACAGACCTTGTAGACGGCGGATCCTGCTGCTGCGGCTGCTGCTAATACAACGCCACTTAACGTTGGACTCCTCGTGATGCCATCCATGTACGCTAAGAGAGCAGTCCCCGTGTCACAAAGTATCACAGCCACGATCTGAGAATTTAAAATATATTAACATAGTTTACGAGGAAATTTTGCAACATTCGTGTTAATTTTTTTTTTTTTAATACGTAAACTTTATTGTTAATATGTAACATTATAATTTAGATCAATATATATCTTATATAGTAGGCGAAAATGCCTAATTAACAGGAAACATGATTGTAGGTATCAATCCATCGATTGTCCTACATTTCGACAGTATAATTAATATAACAAAACCCGAGGAATAGTAATTTATAACAATTCAACCCTCGGAAAGGAAGTCTTGCGGCCTCTTTCTTTTCAGACGTCGCTGATTTCGGGGAGGCGGTGGATTATTGGCGAGGTCCTCCAGCATGTTGTTCGGGTGGTTTCTCATTGCGAAATCAAGTCTTACATATGCCTCGCGCAGTGTGACGCATACCTCCGGGATATCAAGGTCCGAATTCAGGGTTGAATTACGGACAAACCGTGGTGCGCCCGTGATCATTCTAAATACTCTGTTCTGGAGAGTTTGGATGGGATTGATGTGGGTGTCAGCCGCGGAACCCCATATACCGCATGAATACATCCAAATGGGGCGAATTAACGATAGGTATAACGAGAGGTTTCGTTGATAGGCTAAGAGCGGAGTTCGTTCGTAGGAGGCTTTTAAGTTGACGGATTCTATTCCTCAACTTACCGACCAGTGTGTCACCGTGCTCTTTCCACAGAAGCTTTTTGTCTAAGGTAAGTCCCAAATAACGTACCGAATCTTCCGTTGGTATCGGTCGACCGCCGAGAAGTACAATACTGTGGCTTGGTCTAGTTCGGAGAGTAAATTTAACCAGGACTGACTTATTGGGATTCATAGTAACCCTACATTTGCGACACCAATCTTCTACTTGTTCTATGAATATTTGCGTGTATCGTTCGGCTTGTGCGGAGTCATTGGCCTTGCATAATGCAGCGACATCGTCAGCATAGTGTGCGAGGGTCAAATGTTCAGAAGAAGGGAAGTCACTAGTGTACAGTATGTACAGCAAAGGACCCCAGATGCTACCTTGAGGAACGGATGACCCTACGCTTGCAGAGTTCGAGACAGCACCCCTGCAGCTCACCGAGAAAGTTCGCCCTGATAAATATGTCGGCAGCAATCGGAAATACGTGTCGGGAAGATAGGGTTTTACTTTTGCCAGCAATCCAGGATGCCAAACCTTATCAAACAGTCATCTCAGACGCTCAAAACGAAGAACCTTCCAGGGGGATCTGCAAGCCTACCTCTACTTTTCGAAATCTGTAACATGAGAAAATATTTCAAACAATTCAGACGAACTCACTCGAACACCAACGAATTGTTTGTGAAGAATCACCCACGAGAGAAGGTAGACGCAGGCGACGTTAGTTGCGAACAACGCCATCGCTTCGGTCGCCTGCAGAATTCTTAGCGAGTGGATGTACATATAATTTGTGGAGACCCACAACAAACAGAAAAGGCTCACTCGCGTCATAAAACGACCTGGAAACGAGAAATAGAGAACGATGCGATTAACAGTGCTTTAATTTTAGCGGTAAGTGTAAGCATATCATCTTCATTTTATTTTGCACACGACGTTAACTGCAACAGAGGTGTCATTCGTTTAAGGAGCCCCTCACTTAGCCTTAGAATGGTTTTAAATTCAACTTCCACGGATTTGAGCCACAGTTACCTTACTTCATTTCATTTTCAACACATCACTTTATTTGAATATTGTGAAATTGTTAATTTATTATTTCAACGCAACGATATCTACTCACCAAAAGTGAAGCCCTTTTCCCTGAAGTTACGTATACTTTCCGACAAGATATCACCAGACGATTTGCACTTATTCGCTATTAGTTGGCAAAAAAAATATATCGGGAAAAAAAGGATGGTCCAATTTGTACAAAACCATGTCGTAAAGAAAGGAGCGTTGTACGTAATTATCTGAAAGAGAAACGTACGAAATTAATTGGTGCGAAGTGGTTGTTCGTAATTAAACAAATCATGTACATCGCAGATGGAACATATTGTGGGCAAGTATGAAGTAATTTATCGCTATTTTGGGAGTTTCATTCCCTAAAAATATCTTTCCTATTTCCCACGTATTTATTTCGATTTTGTGTGTCATTCAATCGAGTTTGTATTTTGGCAGATTATTGTGCTAGGACGTTACAGCGCGTTCGAGTTGTATCATGTGTACTATACGGCAATCAATGCACAAGTTGAAAAAGGCTTAGGTATGGGGTCATCGGTTATCGCTTCAAACGTGTTTTCAACACGCGCAGTATGTCCCCCAGTCAATGTCTGTTCCCCGGGTGTGCGGCAGGTTGTGCATCCCCTCCACCACCTCACACTCACACGCTACCACTAACAGGCCATGCGCCGAAGGGGAGAAGTACAAGGCGACAAAACGGCGGTATCTGCCCTTCCAGGACTAGGGTGGAAAACAAAACAGAGCAGTTGCAGCTAAATAAACTGCAGCGTGGGGCGTGTTTGGCCATTACAGGCTGTATGACAACATGCCCTACGGCTGCACTGGTAGTCTTGCTAGATTTAGCTCCACTTTATGTTAAAAGGATGGCGTTCCTCCAGGCTGTGCGTATGTTGGAGTGGGGTCTGATTATGCGGGGGAGGAGGAGTTCCTGCCACTTGATCCTTAACAAGGCGAAGGTGGAGGGGTCCGAACAGCATGTGATGGTGGACAGTCAGGCCACCCTCAAGGCGTTAGCCTCATACTATCTTACATCGCGGCAGGTGTGGGAGTGTCTGACTGGACTGAAGGTCCTGGCCGAGGACAACAGTGTAACACTGGGTTGGGTGCCAGGGCATCAGGGTATAGAGGGAAACGAACGGGCTGATAGGTTGGCTAAGAAGGGATCGGCGCAGACCCCTATTGGCCCTGAGCCTTTGTTAGGACTACCAGGAGCTGTCAACGAAGAGAGGTTGGCAAATGGAAGGATAGGTGCAGGGCTGCCCATTGGCAGGGGCTGCCTGGCCTTAGACAGTCAAAACTCTTCATCCGGCTCTCCAGAGGGAGGTCCAAGGAGGTGTTTGCACTTGGGAGGAAGGATATGAGGATCATATGTGGCCGGTTCGCAGGTCACTGTCTGCTGAGGTACCACCTTGCAAATATTGGCAAGTGCGAGGTACAGGTATTCAGGTTCTGCGAGGTAGGGCTAGAGACAGCAGAGCATGTGCTGTGCGTATGTGATGGACTCACAGCGTCGCGCCATTGTGTATTTGGGAGGCCCTTTCTTCAGCCAGAAGTGGTCGCAAATGCGGAACTTGCGGATATCCTCCGCTTCTTGCAGGGGTGGTGACTGGTGGGGTGCCAGGGAAGGTGGGTGGGGCGCCTAGGTGACCTCACACCAAGTGAGACCAGTGCGGTGGGGCCTTGGGGTGGTGCAGGGGGGGGCCATGATCAGAGGATCATGGACGCCCTTACAATAGGCTTGTTTGTGGCTGCAGTGAGGGTATCACCTGCATCCACCGTTTTCAAGGGAAAAAAAAAAAAAAAAAATCTGCCCTTCCAGCGCCTCAATGTGGGGCTGCTCACAGAGCCCTATAGTCACATCAGAAGTTTGTGGCTAGAAACACTTCAAAAGTTTAATTAGCTGGTAAATCATCCGCTCCCACCGCTGAGGCATGATGGTTGTTAATTCGTGGGCTGAGGGGCGTGGTCACATAGCCGTCAAGCCAACCACTATGTGCACACTAGGCGATGATTACTCTGCTCGAGGCACAAGTAGTAAGTACACCCTAAAGATCGATACCGCTGAGCAGCATTAGGTGATGAGCAAACACACATTTGATACCTTGGTCCCACATGAGACCCAATCCCTCGTACGAAAGCATTTTCAAAGTTGTTTAATCGCTCGTACGACATCGTCAACTCACGAGGGAAGCTCCCACACAATGTCTGAACCCCAAAAGCAAAATCTGTTATTACAAATCGACCCGGAGGGATCTCTTTCAAAGTTGCGCGAGCCTGAGGAGCCCAAGCAGACTCTAACCCGTCATTTACAACCCAGGGAGAATAGGCTCTCCTCAGCAGGGGCAGTCTCTAGATTGCTGTGAGCACAAGCCAATGACCACTAACTGCTAAAAACCCACGATGCAAGGAGCGAGGCTCCACATAAGCACGGAAGTGAAATACCTCGGGGTGATACTGGATAGGCAGCTCACTTGGAATTCGCATGTGTTGTGCAGCGCGCACAAGGCAACTCCAGTCCTGTGGGCATGCAGGAGGCTGTGCACCAAATCATGGGCTCTATAAGGGGATAATAAGACTGCACGTCACCTATCCCTCCACGGTGTGGTGGAAGGCAACATGCCGGCTAGCAGCCCAAGGGAAACTTCAGAAACTGCAGCGACAGGCATGCCTAGCTATTACAGGGGCAATGAATACGTGCCCTACTGCTGCAATGGAAGTGCTTTTGGACATCTCACCTCTCCATATACATATTCAGAGGACTGCTTACCTGGGAGCAGTAAGGCTTTTGCAGACAGGGAACATCTCCACCAGGGTTAAGGCAAACCTCCAAAGAACAACTAGACAGTTCAAACTGGAAGAGGCAGTAGTCCTTGCTACCGACGTCATGTCAGAGTGAAAGAACTTTCGGTTGCCATTCAGGGTCAGTATCCACTCGCGAGAACGATGGGAGCAGGAGATGTCCCGGATCGAGGTGGGCGCCCTGTGGTGGTACACCGATGGTTCAGTTATGGGAATCAGAGCTGGACTGGGCATTGTTTGCCCAACTACAGTCTGGCTAAGCCACTGGGAGAATACGCCACGATATTCCAAGCTGAAATCCTAGCTATAAAGATCTGCGCGGAAGAGATCCTGTCTAAAGGACTCAAGGGCGAGCGGATCTACATATTCTCGGACAGCCAGGCTGCATTAAAGGCCATTGCAGCCGATAGCTTCAGGTCCAGGCTGGCATGGGAATGCCTTCATGCGCTCAAGCAGCTCGGCGCCCACAATAGGCTTTCCCTCATCTGGGTGCCGGCTCACAAGGGGCATGAGGGCAATGAAAAGGCTGACCACCTTGCGAAGAAGGGCACAGAAACCCTACCCATTGGGCCTAAACCCCACGTAGGTCACCTGAATCGTTTGGTGGCCCGATGGGAGATACAGGAAAATAGCGCCCATTGGCATCCCCAGCCACGACTTAGGCAATTGAAAAGGCTTGTTACGCCTCCTGGTCCAAGGGCAAAGGCGATGCTGACACTCTCCAGAAAGGATCTGAGGGTCTTGATTAGCTTCCTCACTGGACACTGCCCACTCACGTATCACCTCAACAAGATGGGCATCTCAGAGGCGGTGGAATGCAGACTCTGTGGTGAGGAGGACGAGACAGCAGAGCATATCCTATGTGAGTGTCCTGCCTTAGCAGTCAAACGCTTTAAATATTGTGCCCAGGGGATTATTGAGCCCCATATCATAGCAGAATCTGTGGTGAAGGACATACTTGGCTTCATGAAAGGAGATGCCTTTGTTACGGGGGGAAGGAAATTTGGAGATGCTTTTTGAAGAGCTGCTGACTAAAGGCAAAAATTACGGCAATCGCGCCGGGGATTCGATCCACAATCCGAGAATTATGAATCGACCGTCTTACCGCAAGACCACGATGAACCGCTTGCCTTTGATAGGAGTCAGTCAGCACATCTCCCCCCTCGTCTATTAACCGCTACTCCTGGAGCGAACTCTTTTTTAGGGAAAGAATTTTACGAGAGTTGAGCGAATCCCCGGAAAATCCGATCTTTGATTCGAGAAAGGCTACAAGGAAAGTCTTCGTTCCCTCGCATTGTAGTAGGCGCGTCGCCCATTCCACCTTCGCGCTGGAACTTTCACAGCGTCAGCGAATCCCGGACCCGAGAAATCGGCTCATTATTTTTTAATTTTTCTCTCGGGGCCTCTTCTTTTTCTTGGAAAGAAGAAATTCGACCACTAGTTGGGCGCCATTGTACTGAGGTTGTTTGGAGATGCTTTTGAAGAGCTGCTGACTAAGGCAAAAATTACGGCAATCGCGCCGGGGATTCGATCCACAACCCTCAACTAACGTCGAGAATTGTGAATCGACCGTCTTACCACAAGACCACGATGAACCGCTTGCCTTTGATAGGAGTCAGTCAGCACACCTTCTACTAAGGAAGGGCCTGTGTCACAATAGGCCCACGTGTGGCACAGTGACAAAGGGACCTTGTCCCGCATGCGCTCAGAGGGAATAAAAAAAAGCTGCTAAAAACATGGACATTAAATCCAGAGAGACTGCCAGCTGCTGATGTCAGGCGGTGTTCAGATGCTGCTTTGAGTGGACAGAAGTCCTGCATTTCCCTCCCTCAGAAGACACATCGAGATTCAGAAAAGTCGTTGTTCGTTGTACACATATAATTCCATCGAAATTGAACGAATTAATAAGAATTTAACTGCACGGTTCAACTTACTGGTGTTGTTTTGATGTTATCAGCCGAAGAGTCGTTAGAAGAAGGTGGAAGCACTTTGGGGGGTCCTATGTACATGTATTTTATGCAGTGGGTTGCACCGACCCAGGACGCCGTGACCAACACAGTCACGCACACTCCACAGTAAATCTGAAACATAATAAGTCGCTGTTCTCACAGGTGGATTCAAGGGACTTAGGATATTACCACCCCTCCCCATAACTGAGCTGAGCTGAACTTATTAAGCTGTCATAGATATATGTTAGATATTTTCCCTGGCAGTTGATCTTTATGAAAGTATCCTGCCACAGCTCAAAAATGCCACCAAAGGTGTACGCTTACTGACTATTGCTATGCGTTTTCCTCCTGTTTTAGCCCAGTATACTGCCCAGCCAACCAAAGTGAGCAACGTGAACTGTTTCAAGACGTTTCCCTTACAGTTTAACGTTAACCCATTGCTTGTTCTCTTTTTTGTTTGTATGCTGCCTTGGTTTCTTAGTGCTACAGCCCTGTCTTAGCCAGCATTAAGAGCTGACATTTGAAAGTCCCGTCGGCAGAGATATTCGTTCAACTCCCCCGCGTTCTGATCGCTCGCTTACTTTTCTCGCTGACTCGGAGCAACAGGAGCTGGTGCATCGTCTGAGTCGATCCATCGCCGAGGAGGGGGCTGGGGTAACTGGCTCCACCCCATCCTGCGCAATTCCGCTGACTGAAATCAAACGCGAATAATTTAATAATTTGTCGTTTGGAGTTACAATAATAAACGCCCGTACGCCGGAGTCACTCACCGGAATCATTGTGTTGGAGTTGGGATTGTTGGCGGGAGAAAGGTCCGTTGGGAACAGTGCCTGACCTCGGCGAGCCATCTGAAGTTACGACAAGGTTGGGAGGAGCCCTTACGCGGTGAGGGTTGAAGATGGTCGGGATGTCCCCCTGCTGCCTTTGCATATCACAGCAACATTACCCGACTCCCTGCAACAACTGAGAGCGACATTACAGTTAACTTTCTATCGCTGATAACACTGATGATCTATTTGGCATGGTAGATACTGTGAGGAAGGGGCTGGAGAAGATGCTACATGTTTCAGAACGCAGTACTCAAACATTGGAGCAATCCAAGAAGTAGTGGAGGCCTTTATGGCGATAACCACACCTCCCAGAGTGCAGGGTTCTTGGTGACCCTGGATGTGAAAAATGCATTCAACCCTGTGCAGTGGAATACTTACTACAGGTAATGAGTACCTATCTGAGCAATCACATTCTTATCTACAAGACTGCCAAGGGATGGCGTAGGAAGGATGTCCTGCAATGGCTGCCCAGGGGTTGATCCTTAGGCTGACTCTATGGAATACGGGTCCTTGGGCCTACTTTGTCTCAAGATGCCTGATTATGTGGTAGCAGTGATAATTGACTACATGCTGGAGCATGTAACGGGACTGGTGTGAGAGTGGATGGGAACTCATGGGTTGTTCCTAGTCCTGGTGACAATGCAAAGAAAGGAGACTCTCCTCCCCATTTGTGTGGAGACCGCCGGGCTGCAAACAAGGGAGTCAGTTCGATATTTGAGGGTAATGAATGAATGAATTTATTTATCGACCAGGGAGAATTAGGGCCATGTGGCCGTCTCTTCCATTCTCCCTGGCTACATCATACTGTTACATTTCCTCCTACATTCGTCTTAACTCATTATGTTATTTATAAATACATCCTATTCACACCAAATAAATTACATTTATACCCTACTCACTAACACACTCATCCATACATAAACACTTACTGACATATACAAACACTCACTGCCCCGACTTTAGAGAAGGGTGAGTACTTGGATATTCCTCCCCTACTCCGCAGTGGATATCCTAATCCTAATAGTTAAAAAACAAAAAACATTGGCAACAAACTATTTACAATGTAGGAGTGCGTCATGACTAAATAAATAATATTAGTATAAGGTCCAACTAGTACACGACAACGATACAATCCAATAGCTCTCAATTAATATTTTTTTAAACTTTTCTTTAAACACTTCTATCCTACCACACTTTTGAAACAGCTTTGCATGCTCATTATGTATTTTTGTCCCTTGGACTACGAATGATCTTGCCAACATGTTCGTCCGATGGTCAGGAATCCGAAGAACACTGTTCTTGCTCCGGCAATGGTAATGGTTGATAGCAAGTTGTCGCTTGGTTTCCACGCCTGGCAAACAGCACTTAAAGCTGCCAGAGTAAAAAAGGCTCTTTCTTGCTTAATGGACAACACCAGAGGGCACAAGGTAGGCCCTATGAGCTGTGCACACTCTATCCTCTTATTACTTTCCACTACCCGAAGGGAAGGAAAGTATAGTAATTGGGTAAAAAAAACAAAATTTGGGTTTTCTTCAGATATTTACGTTTTGAGGCCTACTGAGTCTAAAAAACCTAATTTCGGCGCGTGGTCCGTGTGTGTGTTTGTGTGTCTGTAGTTCAATTTGCGGGAGAACGGCTGATCCGATTGAGCTGGTTCTTTTTTGTTTTGTTTGTTATTTTTTGTAGACACCAAAATAAGGTTATGGACGATTTCGACCGATGGGAAGGGGGGGGGACGAAAATGTACCAAAAACTAGGGTATTTCACCTTTTTCTCGAAAACGGCTCTAACGATTTTTATTAAACTTTCAAATTATCTTCTACTAATCAATACCTAACTTTTCTCCTCCATACATATCTCCATGAAAATACCGTGAACGGAGATATATGCCCATGAAGCAAAAATAGGTTTTTTACGCTTTTTGGCAAAACGGCTTCAACGACTATCACCAAACTTTCAAGATGTATTCGAATAGTTAATACCTACATATTGTTCTCAATAAATGTTCCGCTGACAGTCCATTGAACAGAGACAATAATCAAAATGTGTCGAAAATAACGTTTTTTCGAACATTTCCGTAAATTCCAGGGTAACTTCTTCACCAGATGTGATAAATTCTAATGGAGGGTCTTTTAGTCACCCATACCAACATTTCGTTCTCTGTAATTATTTCTGTATATATATGTTGAACGGAGATATAAGCCAAGTTAACTCAGAAAAGGAAATTTGTCGAATATTAATTTATCGGTATTCCAATTGTCTCAAAAACTACTCAAACGATTTCGATCAAACTTACGGAGTACTCTCAGCTAACTAGTTCCTACATTTTGTTCTCTATAAATGTTCCTGTAGAAATGCGTTGAAGGAAGATATAGCGCCCGCATATGCAGCTGGTGTTCGAACTTAAAGGGATGGCGGAAAGTTGTGTGTTGCTACGCACCGCTCGCATATATACTACGTTTTCCATCAAATTCATAGGGTTTCCTAATCTGTTCAACACCCAAACATCCTACCCATAATTATTCCTCTCTTCTTCATCGACGTTTAGGTAAATCGAGATACAAAAGAAAGGACTTCAGAAAAGGCTCTTTTGATTAAACTCACATTGTACTACTAAGTGACCCGCAGTTATACTTTGTTCTACATCGTCATTTCTGTAAAAACGCGTTGAATGAAGAAAAAGCGACTCTACGCACTGCCTATCAACATTAACGGGGGCGTGAGAAAAGCTTTGTGAGGCATCGCGTATATTTTTACTATTCCCCCAACGTAGACTCAAAAATATCTGGTGCGTTGCAACACACAACTTTCCTTAGCTCTACAACAATTCACTTTGTACATGGCTAATTCTATTTAATCAATTCATTTATCACTCAGTTAATTTGAACTTCGTCAAACAACATATAGATATCAACTATGTAAAAACATTCTGTGAACTGTAGAAAAGTGATTATTCATCCTTTTCATCGGATGAATCAGTCTTTTCTCTAAAAACCGCGCTAAAATCGATTTCGTCGAAAGTTTTGGTAATTTATTGTGCTGCTCTCGTCATTTTCCCACAAATGGGAATTTTATGGTATAATTGCCTTATTGAAAGCTATCAATAAAAACAATTTAATCAAAATCGTTAGAGCCGTTTTTGAGAAAAAAAATATTTGGTGTTTTGATCACTATGATAACTATAGTTAAATTTCGGTGGATTTTGTTCATACTCTTATTTTGGCGTCCCATGGTAACCTGCGGGCGAGATATGAAGTTTGAGCTGATTTGGTTCGGTGGTTTTCTCTAAAAATCGTTCGCAGACACACAGACCATTTTCCCAAATAGTGTTTTTCGGACTCAGGGGGGTCTGAAACGTAAAGATCTGAAGAGAACTCAAAATTTTTTTTTCAGCCGATTACATAACTTTCCTTTCTACTTCGTAGAGCTAAGGAAAGTAAAAAAAGCGCACCAGTCGTTACGCCCCTTACATTAAAGTCAATCGGTAAATGTTGTTAGATAATTACGAACACAATAAATTCTGGAATGCTCACTGCTACTAGTTTAATAGCCACTGATACATCTAAGTCCATTTTTATCGACTTTCACGTGCCTAAGTACACATTTTGGGGCGTCGGAGTGAGCACCGAATTTATGTGATGGGGAGGAAAATTCTAAGGCACACTTGACATTTTCGTTCCAAACGAGAGCAGAGCACCCCAGGAGGTTGCACCAACCCTCGAAATTTTATCTACCGTTAAAAAGTGGCGTAACAAGCTGTTAGCGACTTTGTCGGTGCATCACCCTTAATTAATGTTAATTTGGGGCTAGCTGATGCGAGTTACCTAACCTGCCATTTTGCTTTGAGTGAAATGAAACAGCGCGTTAGTATTACCTACTGACTGTGACTCCCAAAGTATTTTGGCTTTCGTTCGGGGCAAGTTCAGTATTTTTACTTTCCTTGGCTCTACGAAATAGAAAGGCAAGTTATGTAATCGGCTGAAAACAAAAATTTTGAGTTCTCTTCAGATCTTTACGTTTCAGAACCTCCTGAGTCCGAAAAACACTATTTGAGAAAATGGTCTGTGTGTCTGTGAACGATTTTTAGAGAAAACCACCGAACCAAATCCACTCAAACTTGATATCTCGCCCGCAGGTCACCATGGGACGCCAAAATAAGGGTTTGAACAAAATCCATCGAAATGTAACTATAGTTATCATAGTGATCAAAACACCAAATATTTTTTTCTCTTAAAACGGCTATAACGATTTTGATTAAATTTTTTATATTGATAACTCCCAATAAGGTAACTATACCATAAAATTTTCATTTGTGGGAAAATGACGAGAGCAGCACAATAAATTACCAAAAATTTCGACGAAATCGATCTTAGCGCGGTTTATAGAGAAAACCACCGTACCAAATCAGCTGAAAATTGATGTCTAGCCTACAGGTTACCATGGGACGCAAAAATAAGGGTATGGGCAAAATCCACCGAAATTTAACTATAGTTATCATAGTGATCAAAACACCAAATTTTTTTTCTCAAAAACGGCTCTTACGATTTTGATTACATTTTTTATATTGATAGCTCTAAATAAGGCGATGATACCATAAAATCCCCATTCGTGGGAAAATAACGAGAGCAGCACAATAAATTATCAAAATTTTCGACCAAAAGCGTTTTTCGCGCGGTTTTTCCCTATAAACTACGCTGGAATTCTTGAAGGATGTAAAAAAAAAATTGGTATTGTAGTCCAATCCAACACCTAAAGGGTGAGTGTTTAAAAACGCTCATGAGATACATGGGGCTCACTCCAGAAATTCCTGAATTTCGACTACTGCCGTTTCGCTTACTACCAGTTCTAAAAGTGTTTACCCAATAACTCTGCAAAAGTAATTACTATCCACTTCAAAAAATTCTTGTTTACAGCCCCATTAATTCTCTGTGTACCAATTGCTCAATAATGGTCCTGCAATGAGTACGAGCAGCACAATAAAATCTGGAACTTTAAGCGCTACCGCTGCCTTAAAGTGTTGTTTGACCAAGTTCAAATTAACTGAGTGATAAATGAATTGATTAAATAGAATTAGCCATGTACAAAGTGAATTGTTGTAGAGCTAAGGAAAGTTGTGTGTTGCAACGCACCACATATTTATTTATTATACCACTGTACTTGGAAAAGTTCCGTTTATTCGATCCCATGATGTAAATCAGCAGCTCAGAATTCTTATTTTCAGCACATAAAATCTGGTCAGAGGCAGTGCTAGTGGTCAGTGTTATCCCAATTCACCTTCTGGCAGTCCACCAAGAGGGCAACCATTGTACAGCCACCAGAAGAGGACAAGATGGGCTGTGACAAGATGAGTGGGACACAGCCTGTGCTGCACTTGCTCCATAGCTCAGGAAATGTCACAATGAGGTGGATTTCTACATCACTCAGTTCTCAACAGAACATGGAGCACTCGGAAAGCCTGCAAGCCCAAACTGAAAGCACTGCATACCATCTTCTCGAGCCAGAGGTGGGCAGGCTGGTGGCCCACAGTTAGTCAGCTCTATCATAACTAGGCTGTGAGCAAGCACAAGGTGGGCCCTTATGAGCGTTCTGTGTTCTATCCTCTTATATGGAGCGGAGGTGTGGGCCGATACACTGAGCATGTCTATCATGGGAAGCGGATGGCAAAGGTGCAGCCAAACTGCGCCCTACGCATTGCTTGCTCATACTGCAGTTCCTCGGGCAGTAGTGCTGGTGGTGGCGAGTGTTATCCCAATTCACCTTCCAGCAGCTCAGTGGAGCCATACCCATCAAGAGGGCAACCAGAGTACAGCCACCAGAAGAGAAGAAGAAAGGCTGTGACCCTTGGGAGGTGACAAGATAAGTGGGACACAGCCAGCTGATTCCAGTGGTGGACCAGGCAGCTGATTCCAGAGCTTGGTCCATGGCTCGGACAACGCCACTGTTCACCAATGTTGATTTCAACTCCTTCGCTCAGTCTTCCGCATTTTCGGCAAAGTTCACTTCCGTTAGTCGAGCAAGTGCTGCATGAGTCACCACCCAAGCCTGATCCATCATGACACGGGCTTGTAGGGCCATCATTACATCACCCCATTACCGAATCTCATCGTTCTTCATTTTTCTCGTCATTCGCTTTCTACAACTCGTATCGTTCTCTTACCTTGTCCACCTCACTCTTCCTCGCGTTATTCTACCTCCAGGAGGCCACTCTCGTGAAGACGGGTAAAGTACCTTTGGCACATTGCCTGGTACCATCAAATCAAGGTATTGTGCTGAATATATAAGCTATTCTCGTCACGTCCGCAAGTCACCACCTCGCTCGTCTTTTCGTCCGCGACGTCACGACACACCACAAACATTCATCTTTATTTCCCGATTGCGTTGCCTTGTTTATTTTTAAAGGAAGTGATTTTATTTATTTTTGTATTGCCTTAAGTTATACCTTCGGTGGGCCCACACAATATCATTGGTTTTGCTTTGTACAAATACAGTCCACACATCACACGTTGAGAAGTTTCCTTGGGCTCGTCCAATCCTAGATCAACAGCCACTGTGAAGTGGATTTCTATCTCACTCAATTCCTAACAGGCTTACTTGCACCGAACTAGAAACACTGCAAGCCCAAGTTGCCTGCACTGCATGACAGTGGTGGATGATGCTTCCCATACCACCTTCTCGTGCCACAGGGGGGCAGACTGGTGGCCCACAGTTAGTCAGCTCACGTCAGAGGCATTCGTCTGATGTACTCAGAGAAAAACTGGAGGTCTGTTAACGCCGGAGGTAGTTGTTAGTTTCCTATAATAATAATGTAGACGTAAGAAGTGCTGTGGACTTCTGAACAATTACCAAAACACGTCTGGATTGAACGTGCCTACCCCTTCTTCTTCATCAAGTCGTTCCAACGCTCAACTGGCCTCGCCTTCACTCCAACGTTGTTCGCATTTTCATTCACCCGCACGCGTGCTTCTCGCATTTGGACAACTTCGTATAATAGCTGGGTCATCAGTATCCCACTATTATCCTCTATTGCAATTTGGGAATCAGCGATCTGCATCACTTCATCTGCAGCACCCCATACGCTGCTACACCTTCATCTGACCGGCTAGCTCGCCTGGATCGCTTTCCTCCGCCTTCCCAACGTCTCAGCAACAACGGTCAGACGAAACTTTATTTTTATCACAATTATACCTCACGAACATTTCTACGCAAATCATACCTTAGATTAGTGTCACTTAAATTTATTATTAGTATAGTAGGAGCTCCTAATTTCATTTCCCTGTATATACCTGTTACAAATCTTTTATTATAAACCTTTTCATTTTTTCGTTTACCACTTGGGTAATTGGTTGCCAAATTAAATGAAAACACTTCCTCTGTGGTTCAAACAAAGTCCATTGCTAAATTCGCCCGGGTGGTGCCCAGCCAGAGGAGGATGGACCTTGCCAGTCCAGTGACAATACCTCACAGGCTTGTTTCGTAGCAGTCAATGCTGCCAGGTTTGTCTGCTCTTCTGTCACTCACTGTTGTAAAAACACATGGTTTCTCGTTTCCCCCACACTGGAGGCTGCACTGGCTTTGTACTGGCCATTGAAGGACTAGTTTTCCATCGAGATCAGACTGCCCTATCTCAAGTGTGTTTCACCAGACTACAAGCCCTCTCCCTGCGGCCTTTTAAGTCATTCCACGTTCTCCTGCCTCTCGCTCTAGTTGCCTCCCGCCAAGTTTACCCGCTCGTTTGATTTCCAATCATTTGTCTTCTTTTGTCAGTAATTTCGTTCGTTATTTTTGTGTGTTTTTGAAGAAAAAACATTTATTTTTAACCTTCAAGTGATTTGTTCTTGGTGAATTTCGGAACAAGTTGTGTTTGCTCCTCTAATTTGTCCCAAGCACGTGGTAGTCCATGGAAACCAGGGAAACTCTACGTCTGGAGCTGTATGGTGAGTTCTGCATTCTTTCCTATCCTCGCAACACGATCTATCATTACTGAAATTCACACACAATTATACAGTCCACACATTGAGTCTAGCGGATCTCGACAGAACCAGCGCAGTTGCACATGAACACCCCGTTTTGTGTGTAGCTCTGTAACGTGCATGATGGAGAGTCGTTGAGAGAAAAGGATTGCCCCGTAAGCAACTGGCTTCCCCAATGGCTCAACCCACTTTCTCCTAAGACGTTCACGGATGTCAGGGGGGAGAAACTCGTACTTGTCACGTCCCTTTGACGAGCACTACCATCTCGCCAATGCCCATTTGTCTAGAGTAGGAATGCACAGACTGTGGCGTGCGGGCCGCATATACTGGTGGCCCGCCGACAGCAAAATAATACTCTTGTACATTCGAAAAATATTAAATTCTATTCCAGAATAAAACCAAAAAACATATGTTCCAAAAGTAAAGGCGTCCATAAAACTTATGAAAACCATTCAAATACCGCGCCAGTTCATGGATGAAACGACGCCGCCGAATTAGTCCGAATAGTCCCGAATGCCCGATTGCTCGCGTAGGTGCACGGAGCTTCCAGAGTCGGTTTCGACTCTCTAAGGGTGAAGTTCACGCGTTGAGTGAAGTGTCAACAGAAAGAAGCAGTTTAGTAGTGTTTTTGGAAGGCAATAGTTCTAGTGTAGATTTTAATGCGACTAGGCGGTGTCATATATTTCGATCCAAATTCAACGTAGATTTCCTGTTGCATTGTTAACCCGTAAAGTGCCGTGTATAATTGTGTTGTGAAATCGTTAGTAAAACTCTGTTATTAATAAATGTTTCCCTACCTATTTAATAAATTATTTTTGGTAATTTAAAAAAGGATGGGTAATTTAAGTAGGTACTGTAATTGTTTTCAGGTGCAGTGTTAACCCTAGACAGGATTAGAACGCAACATGGACAAGCCAGAACCTAGTAAAAAAACGCAAGGCAGAGATGAAAATCGGCAGTTTCAAGAAATATGGACTGAGAAATACTTTTTTGTATGCTCGCATAACAAAGTCGTTTGTTTAATTTGCAAGAATTCTGTTGCGATTGCAAAGGAATAATATCTGGTGCGTAGCAACACACGACTTTCCGCCACCCCTTTAAGTTCGAACACCAGCTACATATGCGGGTGCTATATCTTCGTTCAACGCATTTTTACAGGAACATTTATTCAGAAGAAAATGTAGGGACTAGTTAGCTGAGAGTACTCCGTAAGTTTGATCGAAATCGTTAGAGCCGTTTTTGAGAAAATTGGAATACCGATAAATTAATATTCGACAAATCTCCTTTTCTGAGTTAACTTGGCTTATATCTCCGTTCAACATATATATACAGAAATAATTATAGAGAACGAAATGTTGGTATGAGTGACCAAAAGACACTCCATTAGGATTTATCACATCTGGTGAAGAAGTTACCCTGGAATTTACGAAAATGTTCGAAAAAACGTTATTTTTGACAAATTTTAATTTTTATCTCTGTTCAATGGACCGTCACAGGAACATTTATTGAGAACAATATGTAGGTATTAACTATTTGAAAACATCCTGTGAGTTTGGTGGAAATCGCTGAAGCCGTTATGCCAAAAAGCGTAAAACCCTATTTTTGCTGCAGGGGCCCATATCTCCGTTCACCGTATTTTCATGGAGATATGTATAGAGAAGAAAAGTTAGGTATTGATTAGTAGACGATAATTTGAAAGTTTAATCAAAATCGTTAGAGCCGTTTTCGAGAAAAATGCGAAAAACCCTAGTTTTTGGTACATTTTGTGCCCCACCCCCCTTCCCATCGGCCGAAATCGCCCATAACCTTATTTTGGTGTCTACAAAAATTACGAACAAAACAAAAAAAGAACCAGCTCAATCGGATCAGCCGTTATCCCGCAAATCGAACTACAGACACACACACATACACACACACACACACACACACATACACACACACATACACACGGACCACGCGCCGAAATTAGGTTTTTTAGGCTCAGTAGGCCTCAAAACGTAAAGATCTGAAGAAAACCCAAATTTTTTTTTTGGGCCGATTACTATACTTTCCTTCCCTTCGGGTAGCGGAAAGTAATAATGTAAAAAGGCACTATGAAACGCAGCATTCTACTTTTACCAAATTTACAGGCGAATTAAGAATGCAAAAAATGTTGTCTTTAAAACGGGAGCTTATTGGTCAGCAAACTGTGTTTACAAAACTCATTCAAGATTCAGAAACAGCTACAGAAGTTAGTTATGAAATTTCTCAAATGATAGCGAAGCGAAGTCGCCCCTTCAATGATGGGGATTTTGTGAAAGAATGCATTGAAATTGTGTTCAGAAGCAGCAAAAAAGTTTGAGAAAATTCAACTGAATCGTATGACAATCCAAAGACGAATTATGTCTTTGTCCGGTAATATTGCGGAAAAATTAACTGAGACAACTAAGATTATTGAATTTTTTTCACTGGCACTCGACGAATCCACTGATATTAATTCCACAGCTCAACTACTCATATTCATACGAGGTGTTACTCAAGATTTTCAAGTCGTAGAAGAGTTATTAGGAATGTGTTCATTGAAAGGTCAAACCAAAGGAGTTGATATACTCAATGTACTTTTGGATGAGTGTTCAAAAACTGGTTTGGACTTATCAAAATTATCGGGGGTGCTCCTTCAATGATTGGTGTCAATTCCGGGCTAGTTACTTTGCTAAAAAAGTATCTGCAAGAAAAAAACATAAACGCTTAAGATTTCATGCAGTTTCACTGCATTATACACCAAGAAGCCCTCTGTTCTAAAAAATTGAATTTCTAAATGTCATGAAAGTGGTAGTTTCGACTGTAAATTTCATAAAATCACGAGGACTCCATCACAGGCAATTCAAACAATTCCTTGATGACATCGAAAGCGAATATGGAGATTTGCTGTTTTATACAGAAGTAAGGTGGCTAAGTCGTGGATTGACACTGGAACGATTTCTAAATTTAATAGAAGAAATTGAAATATTTCTGGCCGAAAAGCAAAGGGATGTCCCGGAACTTGAAAATCCTGGTTGGTTGTGGCTTTTGGCTTTTTTAGTTGACATTACAAATCATTTGAATGTCTTGAACACACGGATTCAAGGCAAAAATCAACTGATATCCCAGCTTTACGCTCATGCATCATCCTTTCAATGCAAGTTGACACTTCTCAGATCGCAACTGAACTCTGGAAATTACAATCATTTTCCGAATTATAAGAAAATGACCGAAAAATTCAACAAAACTGCGATTAATTTCAGTCATGTAGAAAAGCTAGATATTTTGATTCAATCTTTTCAAGACAGATTTTCGGACTTTAAAAAAGTGAAACCTCTGTTGGACATATTCAGCAATCCTTTCACGATTTCAGTTGAAAATGCGCCAGAGTCAATGCAGTTAGAAATTATCGATATCCAAAACGACCAAGATTTACGCAACAACGAGAGAGACTTGTTGAACTTTTACCACTGCATTGATAAAAATATGTACAAAGAGTTGCGCATAAACGCTCTGAAATGTGCCAGCTTATTTGGTTCTACCTATATATGTGAACAAACTTTTTCAATACTATATAATAATAAAACAAAAAATCGAAACCGCCTTGCAAATGAAAGTTTGGAAGCAGTTCTACGTGTTGCTACAAGTAAAATTGAGCCAAATATAAAAAAGATTGTAAGCACTATGCAGTGCCACGCTTCAAATTAATACATTATTTTTCAATTTTAATACATTATATCAATTCTTCATTTTGCCCCATCAGTTCATCATTTGCCCGAGTGGCCCCTAGTCTTAATAAGTCTGTGCATCCCTGGTCTAGAGCAACAACCGTCACTCAGTAGAGAGGTATATGACATTAGGCTCGAAGCAGGAGAGGCTACCTTAGCACTTTTCACTTGTCCACCGTGCACTCCACAGCAAAGTCAACTGATAACTGATCACTTGGACTGGTAACTGCTTTGGTGGATGCTCTCTTATAGGCCTTGGTAATCAACCTGTGTGCAGCTCTCTGTGATTGGGCCAGTACTCTCCTACGCCTAAATTCATGAAGATAATCGTCACAGTAACATGCATTCCAAGTGGCATAACAAATCGCTCGTAATGAGACAAACCTTGGGGTGGCAGTGCCTTTGAGGGACACCCAGGACTTCTAAGAACTGCTTTTGCTTCTCAAAAAAGAGCCTGTCGTCAATCGTATGACACACACGCCCACACAAACTTTACTACGTCGTAGATCTAAGGAGAGGTAACAGGAGGGAACATTGTTTTGACAATAACGTTAGGAAATGTGCAAGGTGTGAGTTGAGCTTAGTTCAGAAATTCCTCAAAATCGTTCTACTGTGAAATGTTCATGAATTGGGAGGTTAAACGTAGAACATTGCGTGAGACTGAACATTTAACACACCCCACCCCCTCCACATTGCCATAACTGGTTGGGTAATTCGTTCTTAATAACGGTGGAGGGAAGGGGTAGGGGTAAGGGGTACAAAATGCGAAAAATAAATAAAATTAGAGTAGACAAAATTGTGTAAATCGACGTTAAGGGTAATTAGGTTTATAATTGCTTATCAATTTTAAAAAGGTTGCCCCCCCCCTCCGTCCCCTTTCCTCACCTAAATCTCACGGCGGATGAGTGTTGTGACGACGTCAAAGGCTGCGCTGAGGCACGAACTTAAACTCGCAGCGAGTGAACAACTTCAGTCGTCAGACTCGACAGTTTAAGTTCGGAACTAAGATGACGATTTGTCGTCAGCGAACTAGAGCAGAATGAGAAGATCGTTGAAGCGAGTGTGCGAGGGAGCATGATATGATGGTGGAGTGGGGGGGGGAGAGAATGTGGTGGTGGAGGGGGGAGGTCGTAAATCGATGGCGATTGTGTAGGAACGAAGCGACTTACTGAGTTGATGAAAGGAGCAGAATTCGTCGTCGACGGGCAATTTGACGACGGGACGTCTCATGGAGCTCACGACGATGCGAAGAGAGGGAGAGAACTCGCGCTCAAATTCCGGAAGAGGTTGAAGGGAGAGAAACGTTTCGTTGCGTCGTTGAGAAGCCGCGAAGCCGTATGAGGGCAGTGGGTCTCCAAGGGGATTGATTGTAGGGGAGCCCTCCCCGTCGCTTCGTAGCGAGCGTCCTCTCCGGGGCTCGCCCGCCCCCGGGGGGTCGCCTCACGAAGGTCCGCCCCCCCCCCTTCCATTCACCCATCGCGCAGCCGCCGAGGAGGCCGTTTCTTCCGAGTCACCGCGTTTCGTCGGTACCCCACAACCTACACGACCGCCTTCAAACGCATCAATCCGCCCGTCACCTTATTGACGGAACCTTTTCTGTTCTCGACCTCCGCAGCTACACAAGGAACTCCCCGCCCCCGCCCAGTCGCCTCATCCACCACTCAAAACCGCAACGTTCAATCGCCTGAGGGTATGCGCACGTCTCGAGAGCTCAAAAGAAATATCGCACTACTTTCTCTTCGCCTACTCATCAAAGTTCCTACACTCGAATTACTCAACCAAAACGCGTTGCTGCTCGTGCAACTTTACAGGTTTACAAGCTGCCCAGACCATTCAAATTCCTAAAGGGGTTGCATAGAAATGGAATAGGGCGAAGAGTATTACAACACAAAGAAGGTTTGAGGCTGGAATACAAAGCGTACGCATTTCTCTCTTCAGCTCTCCTTAATTCAATTGTGTGCTACAGTAACTGCAATGCATTTTTATGGGATCGTTATGTAGAACGACATGTAAATACTGCTGCCATCCAAACCCAACCTCCAGTCTTCACATGTACCATGCAGAAACGAGCCTGACCAACGTAGGCCAAATGGGGAACAGTGAGCTCTATGCGCTGAGTGCCATCTTGGTCTCATGCATGGTGTGTGCATCTCTCTAGTGAGGGTGGGAGGCAGACACCATGCCTCAAGTCAGTACCAACTGTTTGCCCATGCCTGCACAAGCATGGGACAGGGCTGTCAGTGTGAGGGAGCTGGGCCCACCCGCACACACATCGCTGTAGAGGAGGCAACAAGGAGGAAGTGGGCCTCGCTCTCCACATCCCCTCCTGTACAGAGGCAGTCACAAACGAACGGTGCTGGAAGAAGTGCAGCAGCTCATTAAACTAGTAGGCTGCCACCACCTCCTTTCCAGGCAGTCCTGCACTGAAGGGAAGATACCATGAAGGTCCTTTGTCCCACTTTGCCTGCTCAAGGGCCAGACCCCCTCAAGCGCAATCAGTAACCTGCGCTCAGGGCACTCCTCTTGGAGGAATTAGGTCCCAAAGCACAACTAACTTAACCTTTCTCCACCTGGTCAATCCAATTCCACCCAAATGTGAGTCAAGAGATATTCAGACAACGAGTTCAGCCGTCCCATTTTTACTCCAAAAGTGATCTCTGAATCCTATACCCTTTACCACTGATGCGATGCAGCATACAACTTTCCTTGACCCTACGTGTATTCAGCAATTCGTACTTCCATGACCCAAAAGGTAAGCAAAATATAGTAATTGTGTAAAAAAAAGTTATGTGTTATCAGATCAGTACGTTTTGTAGCACACTCAATAAAAAAACCTAATTTGTGTACGTAGTTCAATTTGCAGGAGAACGGCTGGACTGATTGAGCTGGTTCTGTTTCTTTTTTGTAGACACACGAACCTGGGCCCTGTTGTTTTCGTGTTTTGTTTAAATGCCCATTCATTTTATTGTTGATGTGTTGATATTCTTGTGACAATATAATGCAGTAGTTAGTGCACTATCAATAATTTCAAGTTTACTGTACTGTGAATTAGGTTGAAGCAATGTTAACAAGCAGACAAACTTATCCTTAAAGTGTGTTTACTTTGTCTCATGGAAATTATTAAACGAAAGTCAGCACAAGGCAAGTTATTGTCCCGAGGCCAATTTTCCAGATCTCAGTAAACATTAAAAATAAGTCAAGAACTGTCAAAAATGACGTTAGAATGCGGATTTTACTCAACAACTGAAAACATCGTTCAGAATTATACCTTTCGAGTTGTTAAAAAAAACTTATTTGTGGGGATGTTGAGAAAACGAAAGTCGAAGAGGAAGAAGAACGAGATATGATAATGTGTTGATAACGAGCTCAGCTCTTGCAGCACTTTCGGTGCTTAAAAATAAGAAAGCATGAGACGTTTTAATGTTTTTAGTTTGTTCGGTGTTTAAAATATAACTTGTTCGTTTACTTGAAAATCCAATTGCCATTTTTCATCGTTTCTAAACTCAAGTTTTATCAAAGTATGTCGCTAAGGCCGGCTATTTTCCGCCTCGCTCTTCCCTTCGCCGGTAAAAGTAAGTTTCATTCAATTCACGATATAACTTGATGTATTTGTATTGTACCAGGTGCGAAGAAAACCTTTGATAAACAAGAGGTTCTTATAAATTGCTGGTTTAGGACTTGACGAAGTCTGTCCTGGAAGTATTTGACCTACCTACCTCGATTTCTCGGCGCTTGATTTATTCCTCATCAGCCAAGGGGGCATCCTTCTAAATAATCTCCATCTGATTGAACTAAACGCACTTATCGATGTTTCTACCTATAAAAGCACTTTTGAAAGTCAGCCTTCGGAATCGCGATTAGTGCATTCTCCGCATTAGTTTCAGCAGTCTCTTTATCGTCGAATTGAAGGCAGCAAACAGCCAAAAACTGCAGGGAGTTATATCTCGACTGTATGGAAGCTGGCGAAGCTGCGCAACACCGTGTTTCAATAAATTGCTTGTGCAGCGGTACAAGGTTCGATGAGGCTCTCAATGAGACGGCAATGTCATAAAATCCGTGGGAAAATGACGAGAGTAGCAAAATAAATTACCAAACTTTTCGACGGAAATTGATTTTAGCGCACTTTTCAATTATAAAGTCGGCTGAAATGTTGCTGGAATCTTCACAAAAATTGGTGCGGTAGTCCAAACAATACGATGAGCGATAGTAACGCTTAAGATATACGAGAACTGTCCAACAAGTTCCGGAATTTCAACTTGAGTTGTTTCACACACAGCCATTTCCATAAGTTTTGACCAGATAACTCGGGAAAAGTGATTATGATCCTTCTCAAAACAATCGTGTTTACATGATCCTTAATTAATCGAGTACCAATAGCTCAATAATGGTACGGGAATGAGTACGAGCAGCACAATACATTCTGGAACTGTAAGGGCAACTGTGAAGTGATGTTTGGCCAAGTACACATGAGCTAAGTGAAAAATGGGTTGAATTAGTAGCTTTCAAAAGCCTTGAACCCACGTAGATTGACGTAGAGCTGAGGAAAGTTGTGTGATGCGGCACACTTGATGATTTATCAGTCATTTCCCTTCAAGGTCGCGCTATTTGGAGCTGTACATGCAAAAAGTTGTATCACTCGTTAGAGCCATTTTGAGAAGAAAATTCTTGGTTTTGATCACTTTGATAACAATAGTCAGTTTTGGGTCCATTTTGGCGTCCTATTGTCACCTGTAGGCTAAACTTATCATTTGAGCCGTTTTCTGTCAACAGTCAGTTGTAGAAAGCAACATAGATTACATAATTGCTTGACTATTAGGTGTTACGGAGAGAAACATCAAAATTGAATTTACATGCAACTGAACAAAGACAATTGAACTTTATCCGTCAGATTTTTCCTTTCTTTCTGTTGTGCATGTTGTTCTAGGTTAACAAAACGGACTCCAAGACATTTCATTAATATATGTTTCATTGAGCTGAACTGTTTATTGTTAATACATTGTGGTAGATGAGCACAACAGAAACCCCTTCTTGATTTCAAACATTAGTTGGGCTGCGTATAACTTCCAGCCCTTTGATAATTAGTGAAATCGAAAGACTTCTAATTAGAAAAGCCGTTGATTATTGACGACCTAATGTGTTCCAGGGCTGGGAAGAAGAGCCATCGCCTCGTCATGTGCTATCGTTGAAAACAAACTCCCCCAAAATATTCCGCCGCCCTCCTCTCTCAATTATTTGCAAGCCCCTACCTCTCAACAAAACCTCATCATCGGTCCGAATCTTCACAAAAGTTCCATACTCTCCATTTTGGATGACGTTTCGAGGATCGGGCCGATTTTGGACGGGCCGACTCGTCTACCCGCGACCATAACCCCGGTGCCCGCCTCTAGACCTGCGCCTGTTCAAGATCCCAGTGTTGTCATCGAGAAGTTAGCGGCTCGTTTGATCGTCATTCGGCGTAGAAAAATGCGAAGGCACAAGTTGAAGAAATTACGAATCAAAATGAAGTACGAATGGGCCAAAGTTCGACAGAAACGGGAGCTTCGGAAAGAGAAAGCGTTCCAAGCGGAATTGATGTCTAGAATACGGGAAGCGGAAAAATTTGACGCTGCAGCTTACGTGGCGAACAAATTGAATAAAGCTAACGAAATTTTGATTCCAAAAAGGTGGAAAGGGAAGAGACTGCCGGAGTTTGTGATCAAAGAACTGTTGGAAGAGAGAAATATGTTCCGGCAACTGCGACAAGAGAAAATAGAAAGACGGAAAAACATGGTGACCAAAGTAGCAGATTATAAAGTTTGATTATTTACAGTTTTCTTGTAGACACCTGTTCTAAACATATTACATGTATATATACACTAGCGTTTCACATAAACGTGTTACTATGGTGCAGTTTTGTTTGCTCCCTACTCCGGGACTCATCTAGGGTCACGCAGGAACTAATCGAAGCTGCTCAACCTGTTTCGTCGTGAAGGACCTCCGTCCCTGATCACAATGGGTGGTGTTTCTTGAGGTTCAATCCAAGAAATAAAATATTCAGCTTCAACAGTATTATTATTATTATGGAAATGATGGCATTCGTCTCATCTGGCGAGTCGTGCTGAGGGCGATCACTGGGTAAAACTCATTTATCTGTGGGAATGAGTGTCCATCGTTGATGCACCCTTCCTGGTCCTTCACACTCACCCTCCTGGGTTTTCCGCAGCCCCTACATCTTGCTCGCTTGATTTGCATTCCTGTCCAGGTCTCCTTGCAAGGCTCCGATTTTTTCGTAGTTTCTCGTACGCTCAGGTTGTAGTTTATGACTGTACGTTCTCCTTCTTCAAGTGAACACTGACATCTCTCGTTCAGCTAACACGAGTGCAACCTTCCAAAGTCGTGTGAACTAGTTCTACTTCATTCTAATCAAGTGACTTTAAATCCGATTTTCAGACCATTGCTCTGTGTTACTAATCCAATGTATTTTTTGCTAAGTTGAAGCTGAAGGTCGCTGGAAAAACTGATGGCAGTTCACTTTCCAGGTAACTGTCAGGAGCCAGTTGATGAGTGAACACCTGCCACATTGCAAAGTGCGACCTGGGAAATAATTATGCTCTATAAAGTGAAAGGGGCAATAAGCCCTTTTAAACCCATCAAGACACTGGAGGTGGATGGGGTTGTTTCAGCAATGGAGGAAAATTTGTGAGTGGATGGTGGGCACTGTGCTATGAGCAAGAGTAGTTTGTAATGAGACCAAACCAGCCTGGTCCTGTTCTCCAGGAAATTCAATCTTACAAGAGCGGAAACACCACCTCAGGTGACAGGAAATGAAATACTTGCCCCTCTTCCTAGACAGGGCTTTTCCGTGGTATGGGCTATCCAGATGACACGGTAACTGTAGTCAAGGATGGTCCTGTGGATGTACACAGCAATTGTTAGATCTGTGGCTGAGTAGACTGCACTGCAGGGCCAGCAAAACTGTGAACGTTGTGTTCAGACGCTCCCCACAGCTGTGCTAGCGGTCCTGCTGGATCTTTCACCTCCCCACATACATGTGGAGAGAACTACCTACTTACAGGTATGATGGAACTCATCAGGTGGGAAATAACAGCCCTGCACTACCTACCATTGGACAGGGTGTGTGTGGAGAGGCCTGCTCTGCATGTCAGGGACATGGATTCATAAAAGATCCACCACAGGCCAGGGTACATTACACAGACAGATCAATAAGAGGTGTGGCAGGTACAGCAGTTAATGGGCCAGGGATACCACTGGTGATGGAGTGTGTGCAGCTCCTCTTATGCAGGTTGCTGAAAAGGATATGTCAGGCTGCAGATAAGGCCCTGGCTTCCTATACTATCTCGCCAGACCTGGTTTGGGGATGCCTGACTGGTTTGAAGACCTTGGCAAAGGAGAACACCTTAATTCTGTGTTGGGTGCCAGGTCACACAGGAATAGAAGGGAGTGAGGCTGACAAACTGATGAAAGAAGAATTTGCTCTGGTCCTGGTGAGACCTGCGCCCTTTTTAGGGACCACCAAGAGCCACTTAATTCGTAAGTCAGAGGTACAGATTTGCAGATTCTGCATTTGAGGCCACAGTGGGGGTTTGCTCAGTTGCATAAAATTAAAAAACAAGACCAAGCCAGAAACAAACTTTACCTCAGAAGAGCAGTGGCTCCCCAATACCTCTGCCTGTAGACACGATAATGTTCTTGAAAACGAAAGGACGGACGAACGTCATTACATCCTCTCATCTCACAGCTGCTTACCCCTTCAGATTATCACCAGCATCAACGAATCGCTCACTCACGAATTGCGCTGCTAAAAAACTGCAGAACAATTCACCAGTCAATATCAAGCGCAAGGGCGCTTGACCTGCGAAAAACCCGACAACTCTTTGGACTAGCAATACGCCCAAGGAAATATTCCCAATGCGTGGTAAGTGGTATTCATATATTGAACTAAATAAAAAAGAAATATCGTGTGGGCCCACTGAAAAGTAGATTGAGGCAATTGTTAAATACTGATATAAATAAAACAGCGCAGTCTGAAATTAACAATGGATTAAAATGGTCTGCCATGACGCGAAAAAATAAATTAAATGCGTCGCTGGTACCAGGCAATGTGCCTAAGGTATTTTACTGAACTTTGGAGTATGGCTTCCTGGAGGTAGTAATTAATGGAGAAAAAATATATCGGCAGAGTTTTCGGAAAATTCCCATGCAACGGCCGCGGGTACATTTGCGTGGAGCTTCGGTTCGCGATTCAGAACGTTTTACTAGCATCACTGATACTGGTGAGCCTAACGGTAGCACTAAGAGTTGAGCAAAATTTTGTCGTAAAATTGAATGTAAACAACGCGCGCGAAAGTGAGTCAACAGATATCACTCGCGTAATGCAACATAACAGACATTGCCGATCACAAAAATAACTTAAAATATCACTCACCTCTCAAGTTACGTATCCAAAATTTGGAGGGAGATAAGCTGCTTTGATGGCTTCAAATAACTCTGTCATTCATTCCTCCATGCACCACATTCAGGGCACATAGCGCGTTCAAACACAGTTCAACGGTTAGTCGAGCTATTGAGTTGCCAGTGATGAAAGTTGTGACTAACACCAGTATCAGTTAATAGTTCTTCAACGTTCCGAATCGCCAACTGAAGAACCGGGCAAATGTACACGCGGACATTGTTTTGGGAATTGGCACAGTTTTTGATTGCAAATGGCAATAAAGAAATAAAAACGAGCGAGTCACGATACTACGCATTGGAAACACGAAAGGCACGTCAAGAGCTAACTTTATTCCAACATCAGAAATGGAAGCTGGGTAAAAACAAAGAATATGAACCGCTCCATCTGGTAAGGCAATATATCGATTTATCACGACCGAGGTCAGGTTATCGATATGCCAGACATCGCTCATAGGCTCTCCCCCCACCAACTGCGCCGGTGACGCATATCGATACTTGCAGTCGTAGCGTTCAAGCGAACTATCGATACATGCAGTCTTGGCGTTATCAAGCGATCGGTCCATGTTCTATAGCTCACCCTACGTTTGTACCTACAAATAAGTAGGTTGGGAGGTCAGCAGGTACCTACTAGAAATACATATTACAGAAAAATACATCCATATCACAAAAGAATAATAATAGATTTATTGTCACAAACCATTCATATAACACTTATTCAAAAGTTATAATATAATATATTAGTAAACTTTTGGGAGGGAGCAGTCGAAGAACTTGTGGAGGGTTGAGGCTCTTCATCCTAATTGCGGGTTCTTTTGAGACCCCCTCGAGTTTTAACCATGTTTATTTTGGAAAACATCATAGATAAATAGCATGATGGGCGAAGAATTGAAACATACATACGTATACAACATCTAAGGGGAAAGCACAAAAAGTAGGCCAGTAGACAAGTAGATGGGTTTAGACAACCTGCTCATTAGTAACAGTAAA
Source organism: Pachypeltis micranthus (assembly GCA_020466155.1). Taxonomy (NCBI): domain Eukaryota; kingdom Metazoa; phylum Arthropoda; class Insecta; order Hemiptera; family Miridae; genus Pachypeltis; species Pachypeltis micranthus. The sequence continues at coordinate 63,342,022 of CM035770.1, read as the reverse complement.
AAAGAATGGTAAAGTAAAATATATAACTTACCACAAAAAATTGCCAAAAACGCAGGAGAAACGCGTTCTGTTGAGGCTTTCGTCAGACTGAAAATAGAAAACCGTCGCTACCTGAACTCCTCGGCGGGTACTCCCCGCTCATTTACAAGGGTCATTCCCACTACTACCTGTATTGAAAAGGGCTTATGGAACTACTACCATCTCAATACGAGCTTGGATTGTACGGGGTTTTCGCAAGGTTCGAGAGCGGTTTTACCGCTCTAGTCATGGGGAAGAACACGAAAACGCGGTAATACCGCGCGTAGCAGGGAAGGCGTTAACTGGTCTATTTCCTTATCGAAATGGCTGTTTTTGAACCCACATAAGAGAGTTGTACGAGTCAAAAGTCGCGGAGGTTGCAGTTTTGTTATTGTGCAAGAGCACAGGGAATAACTCAGCATACACCGAACACTGTGGAGGTCCAGCAGGTCTGGATTTAGCCAGTCTTCCGGTGGAGAGCTGTTGCCTGTGTATCACCATGCAGAGGATCCCGGGAAATTTGTCCGGGGGGGGTTCAAAGGAACAGATCGATTGTCGCCACGTTTCTTAGTCAAAACCTTCTCTGCAAAGTTGTAACGCTTGGCTGCTCTTCCTTTGTTGTAGGAACTACACTGGAACAACGCATGGTGTCTCGTTTTCTCCACATAGGAGGAGCAACACGTAGAGCCATGGCTCAAAAGTTACCGACTCCAATGACTTTCTCCTCAAGACGTTCCCAGATGTGGGGGGAATAACTCATACGTGTCACGTCCCTTGCTTGCTACGTATAGCGAGTTTTCATTCAGCGGAGAGGTTGAAAGTTTGGCACAGAAGAGGGGAAGCTCCCTTTACACTCTCCACTCGTCGACGGGTAACCAGTCAGCGATCACTTGGAGGGATGCTGTTTTGCAGACCTTGGCGATCCACAGTGCTGCAGCTCTCTACTGCATTTACGTTAACACTCCACATGCCCGGCACAGTGTTCAAAGCTCCCATTGCTTTGAAGTACTCAGAACTATTCACCCCAAGTGATAACGTTGAATGAGGTTGTGCGATAATAAAGAAAACCAAGCCGTCATGAAAGTGTTTTATAAATAAGACAAAGATATTGCGGCGGGGGGCCACCACCAAAAGTTCATTCGAGTTCCGTTAATTATAATTCGAACGAAATGGAAACATCTCACAGGCAAATGAGAAAACGGAACTGACCTATAAAAGGAGACGAGATGAAGACTAAAAACTTACTTTACAAAACAATAACCGCCTTCTCTCAAAACGTCTTCAAAGGGTTAACTAAACTAAAAATGAACATGAAACGTTGAAATAACACTTTCGTAATTTACACATTTAGACCATACATTCCGCTTATACATTCAGACCATTTAAGTTATTAGGAACGGACATCCGCTCATCTGTACAGTATCAAAAGGACGCACGAATTATAAAATAAAAATAAAACAGTTCAATCGCTAGACGTAAAATAGTCGGAAACCTTTAAAATCCCGCTGAGTGTCACAATTCTGACTAATTTGTAATTTACACAAAGTTATTTACACGAGCGCAAAGTTCGGTGAATTTTAATTTATTAGGAACTGTTGTCGTCGAAGTTCGTTGATAAACTGAAGGAAGTCGAGGGCATGGAGCCGAAAATCACCTCCATGACGTGAGATGCGAGTAGCTCCGGTGAATCAGTCGGCGGGTCGTTGGAATTGTCTGAAACGGGGAAAATGAAATGGTTTTTAACCCTTACCGCCACAGGTGCCAGTTTTCCCGTCAAGGCCATATGTGTGCCTCTCAGGCACAGTACGTGTTTTCATCTTTTCAATATTTTTTTTCGAGTAAAATCAATACTGTTTTATTTTTTACTTTTTATACTATTATATTGTTCAGATATATGTAATTTTATTTATTTTACAGCTACGCACTCGACACAAATTAGGCAATCTACGGGGTAAAAAACAAAATAAAACAAATATCAACGAAGAATACCTCAAATTTATTAAACTTTTAAGAAAAACAAAATTTTTGAAGAAACTAAAAATATATTTAAAATTATTATATTATCTTCACTACCGAAGCAGGGACTGGTCGGATCACAACTGATTCCTTAGTAAAATCACAAGTTTAGTTTAGGTTTTAGTTTTTCACTATTTCACTTCGTCTACTTGCGCGAGCATTCCAAGCAAATCGGTTTCTTACACTTTATACACATGTATGCAGTTTTCCGATATTTAGTGTAAGGGCACGGTGAACACGTTTTTCTCTTTCCCAATCTGTCATCATGTGTATGTTATTGATATGATGAAATGTGTGTGGGGTTCGCAATAATAATACGAGGCATATCCACAAAGTAAGTGTACTCGATTTTTTTAGGGATCAAAAAAATTTATTAAAACAAAAAAAAAATACGTGCTTACGTAGGTATACATTTAAGCTATTTTTCTACGTAGTCGCCATTTCTCTCGATGCAGGTAGTTAGGCGGGGGATCAATTTTTTTATGCCTGCCTCGTAGAAATCTGCCGCCACCTCCTTCTTCACCTCCTCGTCGGTTGAAAATTTTTTTCCACCCATGTGCGTCTTTAAAGAAGTGAAAAGATGATAGTCTGAAGGCGCCAGGTCGGGGGAATAAGGGGGGTGGTCTAAAACATCCCATCCAAAAGAGTCCAACAGTTCCTTCGTGACGTTGGCCGTGTGAGGTCGGGCATTGTCATGGAGCAAGCAAACGCCCTTCGTCAAAAGACCCCTCCTTCGATTTTGAATGGCTCTTCTCAATTTTTTCCAGGGTCTCACAATACCTTGCCGCGTTTATGGTCTCCCCCTGAGGCAAATAATCGATCAGTATGATGCCTTTGTGGTCCCAAAACACTGATGCCATGATTTTTTCCCCAGAAATTGTGGTTTTGAACTTTTTGGCTGAGGGTGAAGTGGTGTGACGCCACTGTTTGGACTGTCTCTTGGTTTCTGGAGTATAGTGTGCAACCCAAGTCTCATCTCCAGTAACAATACACTTGAGGAAATCATCACCCTCCAGTTCATACCGTTCCAAAATCTCTTTAGAGGTCTGCACTCGATTTAACTTGTGTTGTTCAGTCAGTTGTTTTGGGACCCATCTTGCACACAGTTTATGAAATCCGAGGGTTTCTGTTATTGTTTCGTGCAGCAAAGATCTGGATATTTCAGGAAACTTCGTAGAAATTTCGTCCAGTCAATCTGCGATCGTCACGGACCGCATTCTCAATCTCTTCCACAAGTTTGTCAGTCACAATCGACGATCTCCCACTCCTCAATTCGTCATGCACATTCGTACGACCGTTCTTAAACTCCTTACACCACTCGTACACACTCGTACGATTCATGTGTCCTTCACCATAAATTGCCTTTAACTCATTAAAAATTTCAATCGGGGATTTCTCCTTAACAACGAGGTACCGGACGACCGCGCGGATTTCGCACTTGGCGGCAGAGTCGATCGACATCTTTCACGAGAAATGCTCCTGAGACCACAGTTTTCAACGTACTGACCTCATTTTGGTCTTGTTTCGGAGGGGAGGAGTCACGCTACACGACAGTGTGCCCAACATAGCAAAAAAAATTCCCTACGGCCGACGGGAGCTTCAGTACACTTACTTTGTGAATATGTCTCGTAATAACAATAAGCCAGAAGAATCCTAGTAAAACTCGTGCCGGTACAATAGTGGCTGGCATTTCGGCTTCTTACCAATGTAAAAAGCCACATGTGTGCCTGACAGACACATACTTAGAATGTAGTGCTAGCCACATGTGTGCCTGACAGACCACCAAAGTTTTGTAAACATATGATTAGTTACGTTATTAATGAAAGATGGAGACACATCCAACCTGTACACTTGTTAATGGTTGACTGAAGGACGTTTACAAAGGTCACGCTTGAAGGGAGAAGGAGAAGGGTTGCCAACATTCGTAAAACAAATATCCCTATGTGCCTCACAGACCCACCTGTGGCAGTAAGGGTTAAGAGGGACGCCAAAAACGAATTTCTGATAAATGTCAAGGGCGCCGTAATTACTCGTAGATTGGCGCAGGTTCATGCGAATAGTGGGAGTATGCTGTAAAAAGCCTTCCTTCGCTTCACTTCAAGCTGAGAATCCTACGTTTTGACCTTGACTACTCCTCACTCTTCAAGATGCTATATCCCAATGCCTGCCAACCATAACCTGATTCTAGACGTGTTGTTCTGTACTGGAACGAACCGAACTTTTCGATTTAGCAAACTTACTGGGCCCTGCTTCGCTCGAAACTCTGCTGTCGTCAGTCATAACTGAGCAGTTCTCTCGTCGAAGCGTCGCCCTTTTGCCTACGCTTGCTCCCACCCAGTTCTCTGTTTGTGTGTGTGGTAAAACTTGACTGAATTTCAATGAGAGTACAGCTCCTGGTTCCAATTACCATTCGGGCGATATCGTACTCACTCCCCTGCCCAGAAGGGGCAGTTCAGTGTGAAGATGCTGTGACCACTGTGCACTGATCAGCTGCACTCTTGGAAACAACTTCAAGGCCTCTTTTCGGGCTGGATTGATGCTCCCCGTCTTCTTGCTCAGATTGGCCTACGCACTTGCAGAACAAATGAATGAGATTCCATCTCCCTTGAACTGCTCTTCCCCTATCACGATTTCTTCTGTACAACCCACAAGTGTCAGCCTACGCCCCTTTCAGTACGTCAAGTTAGAGTACATTGCGTTTTGTTCGTGAATTTGTGACGTACTTGGGGAATTATTTTACTAATTACCCGCGTACAGAACACGAGTAAAAGTCGTATCCGGGTCCAAAAGAAACGAACAAATTAAATACTCTCAATTATACTCACTCGATGAAAATAAATAAAATAATGCCTCTCAGGAAAGTACTGGGAAATGAAATTATAAACCAAATAGGACCCACTTGAATTCAATCAGGAAAAACTCGAAATGAAATGAACTCCTTATAGAATGAAACAAATAACCTACGCTCGGATCGTATTAAATGACAATAAAGGGACAATGGGGAAAAGGAAACACCAAGCTCTGATCACTTACCTTACTTCACACAATCTAAAAGGGAATTTAAACACTGGCTTAAAAAAGGGGAATATTCGTATGCGATGTCAGTAGCCGTTGTGATACTAAAATGCAGCTCCTCCACTAATATAAACAGCGGCGAACTGCACAGGTGGCGACAACAGTGTTGCCACCCTCAGCAGTCCGCCGCAAACCATTACAAATTTTACCATTATTAATAGGGCTTGAATCGTTATACTTGTAAATAAATAAAAATAACTCGAGGATGCCATCTGTACAATGAAAATAATCCCTTTCTCACAAAAGTTGCAGCACCACAATTCAGAACACATATTTACTGGTGGCAATTCAGAAAGCCCCTACAGTGGCCTCAATCTGGCCTATTGTGGTGTCGTATATATGAACTGCTTTACGTCCTCTCAGTCTCCCTGATGCCACTCCCCTGCCTTTAGGACAATATGCAAGACAATCTTGAGATCTGTCCCTGCAACCAGCCCCTCACAAGTACCCAGAACCCCAACTTCACCTCACAGAATCTTCAACTCTGTACCTCTGAGTTACCAATCTTGGCCAGGTGGACAGTTTCCAGTGAATAAATCACACCATTCGTTTACTGTCTCTCTCCATACTGTTGACCTCTGTTGTTCGCACCGTGAAGAGTCTAATAAACAACCTTGACTGCCTTCGACCAGACACATCCTGCCAATGGGCAGTATAGGATTTAGCACCAAACAAAATATTATTATTGTTGCTACGAACATTTTAACTTAGCAACAATACTACTGTATAAACTTGAAATAAAGTTAGTTTAGTTTCTGTTTGTCAATTCATGAATCGTACTTATTGTATATCCTTTATTGGCGAAGAGGATGAGAAGAGGACGGAGAAATATTGATATCAATGAATTGGTTCACAACGACTTTGAAACAATTCATGTGAATCACTCAACGAAGAAAACGACTGGGCCGAATATGAAAACCAGTTCATTTTGAAATGCCGGATAAAGGGCCTGGGAAGGAACAGCGAAGAGGTGCAAGAGGCAAGACGGGACCTCTTATTAGCTTTTGTTGGACCTACCCTGTTAAAGAAAGTAACAAATTTTCTCCTACCTAAAGATGCATACGTCTCACCATGGGATACAGTGATAGCAAGTTTTAGGCCGATTTATAAACCCAAGAAGACAGTTTTTGTTACTCGTTTGGAGTATGAGCAATGTGTTCGCCATGAAAATGAATGTTTTTCAAGTTTTCTTATACAATTGAAAGAACTGGCAACGTTTTGTCCATATGGCGAATATTTTGAAGGATATACAATAAGTACGATTCATGAATTGAAAAACAGAAACTAAATTAACTTTATTTCAAGTTTATACAAAACTAAGTATTGTTGCTAAGTTAAAATGTTCGTAGCAACAATTTTGTTTGGTGCTAAATCCTATAGGCATCTTCTCTGATTTGCCAACCTTGGGTGGTCCCTACGAAAGGCTCAGGTCCAACCAGATGCAGCATCTACATGTCCGAGGAATGTAGAAGTAGAAGTATATGGCGAGACGCATTACACAACTTTCCTTGCAGAAAATATTTGCTGTTTTGATCACTATAACCACAGTAAGTTTATGCCCTAAATATGAAAACATTTTCTCAAAAGCGTTTTTGCACACTTTATTTTCAGGCGATTGCATTCTACTTCTACTAGTTCAAAATGTTACTCACCAGAATCAAGGGCCTGTATCAAGACTTCCGTTTCCTCAGTCGATTGGGCCACCTCGTTCTCGACTGAGGGAACCTCGCTGCAACCAAAAAACTAAAACTTATTAATTGCAACATAAGTAGCTCTGTAGGGCAACATTCGTCGCCTCTTTCAGTGTGTATTGCATCTACTTTTTAAGCCTTTATAACGTCTCGGATCAACACATTTACCTGCAGATACTGCCGTTGGGTTTTCTACTTTTAGTTTTGAACAGCCCGGGAGCTTTAGATTTGACGGGAGCGAATGCCGTCGGACTCCGGCTTTGGTTTTCCGAAGGTTGTTTCAACTCTTCTTCTCGCTTGATAAGGAAATCTTCATCTTCTTCGTTGAGTTCGGTGACCATCGAGTTGTGACTTTCGTCACAGAGGAAGCCACTCTGCTCTTGTGGTACGGCGGACGAGCTCTCAGTTTCATCTGATGGGGAACATTTCAATAAGTACGAATCGAAATATACCAACGTAATTCACGGTTGTTTCGTGATAATTACAGCCACACAAAATTGGGTACATCCATAATCTGGAGACTAAACACCCCACTGTGGACGGGAGTCAGGTTTTATTGTTTGTGCGGCAGCCCAAAATTAGTCACCATAGTTATAAAGATCAACGAGTCAAGGTCCTAGGTTTATTTAGTGACTCGTGCTAATTATTATGCAGGCTGAAGCAATATCTTTTGAGGTGCCCAGTCAGCACTAATGCTCCGGACGAGCCTTCGCTGAATGAAAGAGTTTGGTCCGTCCCAGTACAGTCTCGTAATGTACTGCAACAAGTTCGTAGCAGGATGTCAGGAAAGGAGTTACCAAGCGCCACCTCTTTGACTGCCTTCTGAGCTCTGATACTTCATCTCCTATGATGCGTTCCCACAATAACCTCGAATTACCCTCAACAAGCACAATCAATCGATTTAATCTTAAGTTTAAGTATTATTATGACATTAGCCTTCAAAACATAACACGGTGCCCAAGAAGATGTGCCATTATCTGATCTGTGAGTTATGTAAACTCAGCAGTTTTGAAAAATTCTGAGAAATAGCTAAATAACTGAGGCACAACTCGTATAATTACCTCCAATCTTTCGAATCGTAATACTAAAATATCTGGTATGTAGCTGTATACGCCTAACCACGGCAGCAGGGGAGAAATGAATGGATTTGTAGTTGGAAGCTTATAACAACCGAACACAGTCTCGATTGTCAGACAGGTGTCGGTGACTCATTGTCCACCACCCCAGTCAAAGCTGGTCAGTTGCATCGGGATGCACACATTTCGCTTATACTGTCTTCTGCCATCATCAGGTCAGCAACAGCACACGACTTTCCGCAACACCCAAACAAACTAAGGCCCCTGCTCGCACAGGTAATTTACAGGATGCAATTTCAACAACGAGCCTTCAAGAGGCAGGAAACCTCACATGCTGGATACCACAGGACATGGGGACTTCAATGGGCGGCTCGGCTCCACTTCTTTTCTCTCCAAGACTCTCCATCACGCACGTCTTGCGCCTCCAGTGCGGAGGAAACAAGAAGCCATACGCTGCTCCACAGTAGTCCCAACAACAGCGAGCAATGGTTGTTAGAAGAGCAGCTTTCAGCATTCTGAATGCTACTAAGCAAGCTTATAACTGTTTCGCCCAGTTTGTGACAAAAAAAGGTGCTCGCAATTGATCTATCCCGTTAGTTAGATCAGGTGGGAAACCAGATAAAAATTCCTCCCAAATGGTATGGGATTCCCCATGGACATACCTCTGCATTGTAGCACACAGGCAAGAGCGCTCAACCAGGAAGCTGACAATACGATGACTTGCTGTACCTCCATGCGCATAGGTGTAGTGGATGCTGAGCGAGTGGTCAGGCTCTTGCACGATAGCTATACTGCAACCTCTATGACTTGCGACTGATGTAACCCTCTCAAGAGGTTTCAGGAGAAATCGAAAACAGACTGGTCACCCAATATATTTGCAGCCACTTTCAGTTGTGGGCTTCTGCCTGGTGGTAGGTGTGTTATGAGAGGGTTGGAGATGTTTGGGGATCTGCTGGCTCAGGCAAAAATTACAGCGATTAAGAAACATAGTCTTTAACCACTAGACTACAATCACGAGGGTGCCTTTAATAGGAGTCAGTCGGTACAGGTGGGTCCCCTAATAGTAGGAGCTCCAAGAGTTGAGCGAACCTCAGGTCTAGAAATCTTGAAGCACAACGATAACCGGGTGTAGTGAACATAATGGTTTAGGGCCCAGAATAATTCATTTCAAGTTAGGGACAAGTCATAGGTTCTATCCTCTAAACTGTCGATATTTCAAGATTTAGAAGGCACTGGGTTTCAGGTGCTGTTCGAGGCTAGATAGTTGTGGAGTGGCTTTGTTTTGATCCCGTCCTTTTCTCCTGCCTAACCCTCCCCCCTGCCATTGTTCATTCGTATTCCAAACGCTGCCCGACCTCCTTGTGTTCTCCCTTTTTTTTCCTCCCGTGTGCCCACTAAAAGGAACCCTGATTATCATTTGGAAAACTCTACCATTTTTACCGTTCAGGGTTCGAAATCTGTGTCAGGCTGTTTCCAATAATCAACCCGGCTCGTTATAATAAGTGGCTTGAAAAGAAAGACATCTATCTCGGGCCCCCCTGTCAATGAGTCGCCACAGTAGAGAAAAGTTAAGACCTTCATTCTTGAGGACTCTCTGAAAAACTATCGACACGTCACTATAAATACAATCCGCTTTGAACAATAGCAAAATTTTGTGTCAATTTTCATTTTTTATTTATTTTATACAATCGCAATAACATAGTTTTCTATGAAATTCGTTAAAACTATTTCTTACCTGGCAAGTGCACTGGGAAACTAGCTGGAGATTGAGGTTTGGAGTATTCGATAATCAGTCGCTCTATGTCCCCGGAATCGTCTCCGGACATCATTGGATGATCGTTGTCAGGAGATATATCGGTTTCAACTCCGCTAGTACTACTCGCTTGGTCGGCAGAATTGTCTTCTTTGTTCTGCATCGAATCAAATAAATCAACAGAGCTGGCCAACGAGTGAATGTTGTCTTCAGACGAAGAGCGGTCCTCGCTGATCCTACAGTTCCTTTGATCCTCAACTCTCAAATTGCCGCTCAAAGCATCAGCATTTTTGGACTCCGAATCGACGCTTTCCTCGACGTCACTCTGCGATCGGTCATCTTCGCTGTCGGACGATCTTTCACCGTCTGAATTGCTGTCAGAGGGGCGTCGACTTCTTACGCTCGCGTTGTTTTCATTCATCGAGTCCAGAAGATCTTCGCCTAAAACAGACAGTGGAAAGTTTCAATTACTGCCACACGTCAATTTCAACGCAACTTCAGCTGCTGCAGGATAATCGGCGACAATGCGCTCAGATCGTGAGAAAGAATGCACTCACTGTTTCTGGGGGATCTTGGAGAATCTTCTAGACTGTGAAGACTGGTAGTAGAGTTTCCATAGAGAGCACGAGCGTTGCGCGTCAGAGGCCCTTGTATAATGGGCACCGAAGGTCCTTTCTTTAGCCACGATAGATCCGGTTCTAATCTGGCTCTTTTAGGAGGGTTCACTCGATGCGGGCTTTCAGCCAACGCCTAAAATGGAGAGAAGGAACGTTGCAGCAATACGTCATTAACGTTCATATTTTGCCAGCGCCTCGTCTGAGTATTGGAGTGACAATACAGTCACAACTCGAGGCAAATGCAGTCCTAGTCGACTAATCAAATGGACTACCTGACATCTGACTGCTCATCGATATTTCAACCCACTCAAGTAAGCAATTCACCTAATTGGCCAGGGCCGAAATTTTCACTGTCTACAGAGTTAGATGAGAATACGTTAAAATCTAGGGATTTAGCGCAATTTTTGTCCAAAAAAGATCCGGGCTTGATATCCTAATGATTTGACAACCCAACGCGCTTCAACAGTTCAGGCCACACTGCAACAATCCAGCATTGTACTGCTCCATTCAACACGAAGACGTTGGGGTTCTGACTATATCTGCATCCCTCAACTTTCTGCATTGTAATTCTTTCAAGCATTGATTTTGAAAACCTAAATGGTTTTCTTTCTCGAATGTTTCAAGCACTTCCACGGTAAGTGCTTAACAGGGGGAGGAATATCCTAGTACTCCCCCTGAGGCGTGAATATCAATTTTAAGGAACGAAAGTAAGTTATTTGGATGAATGTGTTAGTCCGTCTTCTATGTGTTGTGTATGTATAGGAATATGCCAAGTGGTATTATGGGGATGGTCAAGAGGGGGCAATGAACCCCAACAACCCGCCAGGATCAGGCAGCGATGGGAAAATTCCATGATACGAGAAGAAGGAGCAGAGTACCTGGCCATCTAAAAACGTGGCGCCACCATGAGGTCCAGCCTGGACATACCATGAGGTATGAATGAAGCCAGGGGGGCCTGCTGTTCCCAGGCGCGTCACTGCTAAGGCAAAAGCGTCCTTGCAGTAGAAGAGAAAGAATATGGCGTGACTGGATACTCCTAATGAGGAAGGAAGAGCGTGAATGTACGAGCAAGGCTATCTAGGTGCTGATGGGCCACATAAGATGATGGGCCTAGGTGCAACCACCTCCCCACCAGTCAGGAACAGCAGGTTACTTTATCGATAATTTTTCTTTACTACTGAATCTTCCCCAGGAGGGAACAACAAAAAACAAACTAAAAAAACAACCCGCTAATACTACCACTTCCTATCCTCAGACAATAAGGCATCAATAGCTAGGCGACAGACTGGTCCATGTAAGGGAACTTGGCCACACCTGGATCATATGTTTTGGGGCTCAAACCAATAACCCCAGGCAAGGCGATAGTTGTCCAGACTGTCACAACCAGCCTTTTGTCCACTTCATTTTAGCAAGCAGTGATGCCACCAAATGCCGTGATCTTAAAACGATTTGTAATCACCAAGAGTTGAAAGTACTTACAGTTTTAGAAGGGGACATAGGATTTATCGGGGAGAAATTAGCCTTCGTGAGAAGAACTCGAGGTTGAGGTAGGTTGTTGATGGAGGCTACGGATGATGGCCTCTTGTCATAAGCTCGAACCTGCATTAGGAAAAAAGAGAGCGTCAATTCCATACAGCGAAAATATCAAATGTCTGCTGGACGGAAGTAGATCACTCATGCTACAGAATGTTAGAGCTATTCCTAACAAGAACAAGCAGCATGAGCATTGACAATCGTAACAAGTTGGGAGGGACCCTCTGGAAGCTGATACAGATTGGTGGTCAACCTGGACGAATCTAAAGTCAGGCGTTTGCAACACATTGACAAGAAACCACTTTTATGGGCTTTCAAAGTACAATTTCCCTCAACTCCCTGATACAAAAACTGACTTGATACTTTCATATGTTCAACCTTCTTCAGAAATTTCTCTTGCGTTCAGATGAACTTCATATAAATTTCTGCTGGACAGAAAACCGACATCGGCGGACTGAGAAAAACCAGAACGTGATCATCTTTTTAGTAGCATTTATTTTCCAACGCGCCAAGCCATTGAAGACCACACTAGTAATAGCGAGGGAAATCAGATCATGTCACTGGATGGACGTTTCTCCCCAGAATGAAGATTATCCTAGGTGTGGAAATACGGACATAAGGTGTTAAGAGGTTGTCTAACTAAAGAGTTCCAAGTGGAACGATGAGTTTATCAACCGAACCTCTTCCTGCATCTATCTGCAGCTTGTCTCTGGGCTCCATTTACACAGGACCTCTGGAAACTGGGTGGATCGAATTTGAAATGTGCAGTTTAACATTGCTTCCCCATTTGCAGACAAGACTAAGATGTTCCGTGATTACGTATTTGCTTGGATTAGGTAGGAGTTGAGATTTAATTTTGTTAGTTTCAGACACACATGTCCAATTACTAGTTTTCGTGATTGGATTATATTTTTAAATCGCACATTTCATTTTTGGTAACTGGAAGAGTCAATCGGATTCTACAGATTGAAAATTGTGTCAGTCTTAACGACCTAGTAGGTGTAACACTCCACCCCACCTCTCTCTGCACAATTTACCACTGATTCGTACCACTTCTTTGAAAAATGAGGATTTGGACTTACCTCCAAAATAGTATTTTTGTTGGGAAGAGCGCCATTCGATGAATCTCTTCTGTACGTTCCATTTGCAACAAGCGGATAAGACTCCTAGAAACAAATGTAGAACGATTTGAGGGAATGACAATTATTCAACTAACCACTGTTGTAACTTTGTAATAAATAGAGTAACAATAACCTTTAAACCTCAACCTTTTAAATTCCGCGGGAGTAGATATTTTAAAGAGGGAACAAGGGAAGCAACACAAGTACCCTGGGAGAGACGGGAGACTAATTTATCACGAGCGGTGCGTAGCAACACACAACTTTCCGCAATCCCTTCAAGTTCGAACACCACGTACATATGCGGGCGCTATATCTTCATTCAACGCATTTTTACAGGAACATTTATTGAGAACAAAATGTAGGGACTAGTGGAATGTGGAATACCGATAAATTAATATTCGACAAATCTCCTTCTCTGAGTTAACTTGGCTTATATCTCCGTTCAACATATATATACCGAAATAATTACACAGAACGAAATGTGGGTACGGGTGGCTATAATACCCTGTATAAGATCGATCACATCTGCTGAAGCAGTTACCCTGGAATTTACGGAAATGTTCGAAAAAACGTTATTTTCATATTCATCTCTGTTCAGTGGATTGTCAGAGGAACATTTATTGAGAACAATATGTAGGTATTAACTATTCGAAAACATCCAGAGAGTTTGGTGAAAATCGTTGAAGCCATGTGACCAAAAAGCATATAAAACCTATTTTTGCTTCATAGGCCTACATCTCTGTTCACTGTATTTTCATGAAGATATGTATGGAGAAGAAAAGTTAGGTATTGATTAGTAGAAGATAATTTGAAAGTTTAATCAAAACCGTTAGAGCCGTTTTCGAGAAAAATGCGAAAAACCCTAGTTTTTGGTACATTTTCGTCCCTCACCCCCCCCCCTTCCCATCGACCGAAACCGCAAACCAAACTACAGACTACACACACCACACGCCGAAATTAGGTTTTTTAGACTCAGTAGGCCTCAAAACGTAAAGATCTGAAGAAAACCCAAATTTTTTTTTGACACGATTACTATACTTTCCTTTCCCTTTGGGGTAGCGGAAAGTAACAAGGAAAATGATTGAAAAAATATTCCAACCGGAATGTTTACGACTCGTAAACAACGCGGTAGCTCTGGGGCGTCAAGCAGATGGCTGGAACTCGACGAGGCTCAGACTCGTCGCTGTTTATGCGAAGCGCAGAAAGGTAAACTCTTTCGCAGAACCCAAGCTGTTCTAAATAGAACGCCTCGTGGGGCTCAAATCAGGAAAATTACCTAATTCCCCAATTGTAACTTATTACACACAAAAAATGAGGTAAAACGTAGTTGACGGGGTTTTGAATAGACGAGTCGACCGTTATCTGCCAAAATTACCAGGAAGATTTCTGAAAAAAATGAATATCCGGCACAGAGGAGCAAAGCGACTGAATGGCGTAGAGGAATTCGACCGTTAAATATACCTCGACTCTAGCAACATCAGCGGGAACTATTATTAGCAAAATGAAACACGTAAACCAATGTGAAAAGGTGGCCAATGCAGATCCACAGTGGAGGGCAACTTCAAAATTACGGGAATAAAATAATAGGAATTATGGAGTTTTATCTCGGTTTTTTCGATGCTGAATTTACCTTGCTGCTTTCGACGAAACAGCGGTTTTTCGATGGCAAATCCGAACCACCATGAAATGTAGGCAAAAGTAATTATTCGCTCAAACTAAAACAATTGGATGATAGAGGAAAACCGCCAACATGGGGAAAACCAAAAAACACGGTCGCACATAAGGCAAGACCTGGAAAGCGAGTAGAAGCTGGAGAGGAGCGAAAATACTGAGAAGAGGGAGAGGGAAAGGCGCAAAACCCTCGGCTGTGAACCAGCCCTTCACATAGATCTCAGACCCCACCGTTTAAATTATTTAACGGAGAATAAATGTAGTAACAATAAAACGGATTGTTTCAACTGTCTTGGTACGTAGAAAGGGTGTACCGCCAGTCTCAACAGTACTGTAACAGGACGAACCAAACCCTTCCATTCAGAGGAGGCTCGTCCGGGGCATTTGTGCTGACTGCACCTCAAATGCCCCGATTCTCTCGAGACTTCGCTGCCGTCAGTTCCTGGCTTGTGGTGGTAAAACATCTCCGAATGTAATTCACGAATAAAACTTCTTGTTCGAATTGCATTCGGCTTCTATCGTACTGCTTCCCGGCTCACCAAGTGCGATACCCTGACTACATTAATCTCCTCCCGTAACATTGGCGCCCAACTAGTCGAACTTCCCCTGCATTAGTTCGAGATGCCAGCCACGCAGAAAAACTTGAAGGTTCTTCTAATGCGATGGGAATTTTTAATCCCCCACCTTCCACTTTTCTGCCCTACTGCTGTGACCTACTCTCTCGCCCGTCATTATGTTCGAACGTTGTCTGTTCTTGACGAACAGTTGAAAACAGCTTTGTGTTCAATCAATGACGGCTGCTTCGAGGAAAGCAGGACAGATGTTAAGGAGCTTCTGATCTACCAGCATCCCGCGCAGATCTAAATAGAAAGGTCAACGCTTATCTAGCATCGCAGCAGCATATACCTACTAGTCAGCGGAATCCTACAGACTGTACACCTCACAACCACTCATTCCCACATCATGCATCAACATCGACATCTTCCCGCGTGTCTGTCCTCAAACGAGTCCGGGGAAACCACGCATCTTCAAAATGGCCTGGTGAAGACAAAACTCCATCGCCAGAGCCACATCCCTGCCCTATCTGCGGCAAACATCATGGGGTTAAAAGAGTGCCCTCGTTTCTTCAACTTCAGCCAGGAGGCTCGAAGAACCTACGTGGAAGTGCGCAATCTGTTTACGAATTGTCTGGCAGCCTCACACACGCTCAAGAGCTGCCACTCAACGTACACGTGTGAATGCTGTCAACACAGGCATAAACCCTGCCCCACCCCATGAGCCAGGACGCCGCACTTGTTCCCAAAAATGCAACTAACCACTGCACGGTAGATGCAGGATCTTCGCTCTGCACTACCCCTTCAGGAACACCTGAGGGCAGGTGTCCTCTGAGGAGGAGGGAAACTCCGACTCCCCTTACTCAGAGAATCGTCTTTTGCCATGAGATGGACCGATTCTCTTAACTATGGATGTTGCAGCCGCGAGGACGAAGACGTACGATCCACACATCCCAAGATGTGTACGTCAAGAGACATTGTGAGGTGACTGTTCATTTGTAGTTCTAAATTCAATACTCCCACCAAAAACATGGGCACCCTTTTGGAACTTTAATCGAAAGTCTCTCTCTTTTCTCAAGATTACGTTCCCATTTGTAGGGTGGGCAGCAACGCCCTGATTGCAGTACATGGCAAGAAACTGCAGTGCTCATGAGTACCTGAGGACAGGCACTTCATCAAGGGCGGGGTGGTGTAACGGGACGAACCAAACCCTTCTATTCAGCAGAGGCTCATCAGGAGCATTTATGCCAGTTCCCTCGTCGCCGTGTCGCCCACACTCGCTCCCACCCAGTTCCCAGTTTGTGGTGGTAAAACATCTCCGAATGTAATTCACGAATTAACACGTTCACTGCGGATGTCGACACGTAGTCGACAAATGAGACCCCTTCCCCCCGGCGGACGTCGACTACCTGTCGACATCTCCCATCCCTTATTTAGATCAACCTCAAAGTTGCCGCGCAGAAAATCGGTTTTGAACAATAATCGCCGCAGTGAACGTGTTAAACTCCTTGTTCGAATTGCATTCAGCTTCTATCGTACTAATTCCCCAACACACCTAGTCTGTACCGCTTCCAATATTATCTCCCCCGTAACAGTAAATTCAGTTTCACCAACATCGTTGGGATGAGAGAAGAGTTACTGCCATAGGCAACATTGATCTTGTTACTGAATGGACCCGAGATTTGAATGCTGCCAAAGTACTAATTATCTCTGTACTGTTTCCCTTTAATTCTTCAGTTGAACGCTATGTCTGCAGGATCAAACCAAATTATTTCAATACAATAAAGTTACTAAAGTTAACGTACCTGTTAGGTGAGTCCGTCTCCTCTGGCTTGTGAGTTACTGTGGGCCAGCGCTTTCGATTAAAGACATCATCGTCTGGCCGTTAAGTCAGTCAGTTAGTCGTGGTCTTTATATACAAAGAGAAAGGTGAAAGGGGTGATGGAGCGTCGGGGAAGGGGTGGGGAGAGGAGGTCATGTACCTCAGGGGGAAACCCCCTAGAGATAAATGGAACGTGTTGGATGGTCTGTCAATTGTGGAATTTACGTCTTTTTTGTGTAGGGTGGTCTGTAAATCCGTCAGTTGGTTGTTTTCGTTTGTGTAGTGTTTTGAGTGGTGTGAATATGGTGTCGCATTTTGTGTTGATTTGTTCATTTAGGATCTGTCCATTGAAGTTTTTTTGTTTATAAATTTCCATGTTTTCTAATATGTTCAGTTTTCGTCCTTTGTATTGTTTGTGTAGTAAGATGGTGCAGTCCTGTATTTTGGTGGGTTCGTGTCCAGTTGTTTTGAGGTGGTTGGCAAAGTTTGAATCGTCTTTGTTCCTACTAAGAGATTTAATGTGTTCTGAGTATCTGGTCCGTATTTTTCGTCCTGTCTGTCCTATGTATGCGTTTTTACAAATACAAGTTATTTTATACACCCCACTTTGGTCGAGTGGGTCTGTCTTTTCAGTCTTTGCAGTTAGTTTGGTTCTAAGTGTGTTGTCCGTACGTAATGCAATTTGTATACCTTCCTTTCGGAGGATGTTAGTTATTCCGTATATTTGTGGTCCTGTGTACGTGAATGTGCAGCGTCTTGTTAAAGTCTGTGTATTTTCTGTTTTTGAGTCGTTTGTTTTGGAGTCATATTGTCTTAATAATTTGTTTATTGTTTTTTTAGAGTAACCGTTATTTTCTGCGATAGTATTTATAAAATCAAGTTCTTATTTTTAATTTTGTTCGGATAGTGGGATAGTTTTTAGTCTACGTATCATGTGTCTGAATGCACTTAGTTTATGTTGTTGTGGGTGGTTTGATGTAAAATGTATGGTCGTGTCGGTAGCGGTAGGGTTTCTAAAAATGTCGTATTGTAGTTCGTTGTCCAACCGTGTGATTTTTAGGTCCAAGTAATTAAGAGTTTTATTTTGTTCTTTGTCCATGTCATATTGGATGTTATGGTGGATATTGTTTAAGTCCTTTAGTATATCGTCAGTGTTATCACGGCCTAATATGCAGATGATATCATCTACATATCTGGCGTAGTGTTTGATATCGTGTTTTGTCATTAAGGTCTGGATGTGAGTTTCTTCGTAATGTTGTAGAAATATTTCAGTTAATATGGACGAGGTAGGGTTTCCCATACCTAATCCATCTTTTGGCTTGTATATGCTATTGTTAAATTGAAAGTAATTTTGTCCGAGTGTCAGTTTGGTGAGGTTGGTGACGTTTCTAGTGGTTGTCGTGTCTATTTGCCTTAGTTTGGTTTGTAGTATGTCAATGGTTTCTTTTATTGGTATGGAGGGATATAAGTTTTTTATATCAAATGATACCAATCTAGTGTTTGGAACTCACCACTAGATTAAAAGACGTAACTATAACTCCAAACACTAGATTGGTATCATTTGATATAAAAAACTTATATCCCTCCATACCAATAAAAGAAACCATTGACATACTACAAACCAAACTAAGGCAAATAGACACAACCCTCCAGTTCATACCGTTCCAAAATCTCTTTAGAGGTCTGCACTCGATTCAACTTGTGTTGTTCAGTCAGTTGTTTTGGGACCCATCTTGCACACAGTTTATGAAATCCGAGGGTTTCTGTTATTGTTTCGTGCAGCAAAGATCTGGATATTTCAGGAAACTTCGTAGAAATTTCGTTCAGAGTCAATCTGCGATCGTCACGGACCGCATTCTCAATCTCTTCCACAAGTTTGTCAGTCACAATCGACGGTCTCCCACTCCTCAATTCGTCATGCACATTCGTACGACCGTTCTTAAACTCCTTACACCACTCGTACACACTCGTACGATTCATGTGTCCTTCACCATAAATTGCCTTCACCTCATTAAAAATTTCAATCGGGGATTTCTCCTTAACAACGAGGTACCGGATGACCGCGCGGATTTCGCACTTGGCGGCAGAGTCGATCGACATCTTTCACGAGAAATGCTCCTGAGACCACAGTTTTCAACGTACTGACCTCATTTTGGTCTTGTTTCGGAGGGGAGGAGTCACGCTACACGACAGTGTGCCCAACATAGCAAAAAAATTCCCTATGGCCTACGGGAGCTTCAGTACACTTACTTTGTGGATATGCCTCGTATTAACATAAAACATAACAGCTGGACTTTCTTTTACATCTCCCTGAAGTACTCTATCTACTAACCGACCAACCTATCACACAATCAAAACCATGAACACAATTGAGATTAATTTGAGACGAGCGATCATACAGGGGTGTAAAATTGCGCATCAGGTATCTCGGTCAGACCTGCTACCTAAACACTTGTAGCTCACTTGGTGGTTGCAGTGACGCTATAAACAGCATCCTCTACATTCAAAAATGGTCTGCCAGGTTACTTACTATTGGTATGATGACGATCACATACTCTGGAGGAACTACTTACTGCTGAGTTTATCTGAACAGAGAACTACTACAGCCAGTGTCCCATGTTTCTATTAGCTGCCTCTGATGGCCCAGTTGCGATCTCACGCCAAAATTGCGCTGCCTTCCCTCAATCGCTGAAGGGTAACATAGCAACACCTACAAGTTCGCGCTTTTATAAAAATGATAGATTTAATTAAAAATAAAAACGTACGTTTCTTTGGTGAGAAGATTTTTGCGAAATGCTAACAGCTTTCGTTTCTTCAGCTTCCTGAAAGTTGATAAGAAAAGTGGTGAGTGATTATGTACATTCTTAAATTTTATATTCCATGTTACTGATTCACTACACTTTGTTGGCTAATAATGACTAAAAACTAAACAAAATATTGAGGTTTGTGTTTTGTGGTCACTTGGTAAAATGACAATATAATGGTTGTGATACAGGCAAAAATTGGAATTCATGAGGTCTAGGGGGTGAGAGCGGCATGGTACCACTAACCTACCAGATTAGGGGCCTGGAGCACCCATCCTGGTTTGTGTGTCAAATAAAATAACGGTTTATAATCATTTGCAAGGAACAGCATTAAATTCATAGCACTAAATCTTTCAGAGCTAGATAGCAATCCTCGAGTATGTTAAGTAAGGACACCAATGTGGCAGTTTGCGTTCGTATTTACACAAGTCTATCGCTTGCCACCATTTCCCCTTAGAGTAGTCTGTCGCTGCTCTGTTTGCATTCTGCAGAAGAGAGAAAAGAAAGTGGCCGTTTAGGAGTCCTCTGTAGGTCTGAAGCAACCCACGGGTCAGCTCAATTCGACTGCCCCATCCCATACTACTCGTGCGTCACCCCATATTCTTTCTCTTGGACTGCAAGGATGCTTTCGCCTTAGCAGTGAGTGCATTCTTCTGGCACATCCAGGAACAGCAGCCCCCCCCGTCAACTTGGCTTCGGTTACAACTTATGGCATGTCCAGGCTGGACCTCGTGGCGGCGCCAGGTTTTTGGATGGCTGAGGCGGGGTTTTCAGATCTATTAGATCAATTATTTATTTTTGTATATCTTGGGTAGTGGTGGAGAGTTTGGCACACATCCGTCAGGCTGGGAACTCTTCCCCCTCTTCGTATATCTTGGGTTTTCCCATTTCTGCCTAGACTGCTCGGGTTGTCGGGCTAGGTAGTCTGCTCCCTCTTATCTCATGAAGTTTTCCCATCACTGCCTGATCCTGGCGGGTTAAATACCCCCTCTTGCCCAGTAACCCTCTAACCTGTGATACGTTTTCCATGCAAAACGTCTTCTGTCGTTTCAAAAAATGTAGTCAACTGCTTTGGGGAGTAAAAATGGTGCCTTCACCTCCAAAACCCGTCAAATATTCAGGTCTGTACAGTCTCAGCATGCATATTTTAGCCTAGGAGGCGTAAGGAGAGGTGCCCTCGCCTGAGTCCAGTACAGCACTCCCCCCATCCCACAAGGGGTTGACCATAACGTATTTTTCCATTCCCTGACTGTCAAGGGAACTCCACAGTATGATAACTAGTCTGAGTATTCAGCAGGAGTGTAGTGGCCTGGTGGTTGGTATCAGGGCACACACAATTAATTGCACACTTAAGCACCGGGCATACATCCAGCCCCTCCACAGTAGCACAAAGAACGTGTCACTTGATACATCCCATGACAAACCACATCTTCCCATTGAGTCTCAAACCTCAGTATATAAACCAAGAATAGTCAGTGGCTTACCATATGTTCTTGTGAAAGGAAGTTTCCCATTTAAGCGACGATTTTTGGTAATGGCTGTGGAAGCAAACCCCTCTACAGTGAAGTAAATGATGAGCAGACTGATCAAAATAACGTTTCCGTATGCGTGCTCAATTTGCAGGGACTTTCCCTAAGCATACTCATCCCTGCGTCATTCAATTGACTTAACATAACGAAGATGACCTGATTTGCCTCTAGTACATTGATTATCTACAGCCCCAGGTTGCCTCTGGTATTCAGAATCATTTCAGACACTGGGAACTCTTCACTTTCACATCATCATCATTCATAACCACTAAACCATAACTGGAAAGAGTAGAACCATGCACCGTAAGAGCCTTACACCTTCACATCCATATTCAGGAATATGGCCACGTATAAGGTCCTGATGAACTGAATCCCTTAATCTATGAAACAGGTCAACCCCACTTAAACATAAACATGAAATGAACAAGAAATAACCTAAGCCCTCAAGAACCCACACCAGAGTTAACTTCTACAGTAGCTATGTAGATAGCTGTTTATGGCACTGCTACTTAACCTGATACACACTCTCAATGTACGGACTTATCTCAGGCCAAGAGCTACAAGCAGCAGCGTTCCAGGGCTAAATTAAACTGGACAGACCAGAACGGATTCATAAGCAATGACAGGCAAAAAAGAAGAAATTCGGCAACTAACTGTTACTTCGGTTAGTGGTAAAGACGGGAAAGTAGAAGTGTCGACAATTTTGACAATAAATTAACTACCTTATCAGGTACTTTGAGAGCTGGTAGCAGTGAAGTGCTTGTGGAGCGCAGCTTCAGTTGGTCCACACTCACCATCTTCACTTTGATTTTCTTTTGGAGCTTCCGTATCTGTTCTGCTAGTTTTTTATGAACTGCAAATAAATCGCACATTTAAGCGCTTTAAACAAAAACAGACGTCGTTTGTATGGGATAGTACAGAAAAAATAGTACACGCTACCTAAATTTAGATGTCGATGAACGCTCCATATGTGGCAAAAGTATCTTTGGCACAGGGGGCAAACGTAGCAATGCCTTAACTTAGGGCAACTGCTGGTTGTTTTGACTGGGGATTGAGAGTTAAATAGTCTTTTGCAATTCAGCAGCTGCTTCGAACTGTTGTGGTTTGGATGATTGATTCGTTCTTCGACCTGTTTTGATTCGCTGTTTCCTTCTCGACTTCTTTCTTCAGTCTCACCAGTTGAAGTGTTTGTAACGTTGACACCAACGATAAAACCGTCAGCTCCGACAGTTGCGCTTCTCTCTTCAGATTCAGCCTGAATGAACAACATAAAACTCGTTAGGCATAAAAGCTATCGGATGACCAGAAAGAATATATTTAGAGGTTTCACCATCAAGTGGTTCAATTGCAGTACAATGTGAGCCTACCAAGGCAAGACTTTCGTATGTACTGGCTTTGAGTACATTAGGTGAAAAGCTCCCGGGGATGCACAATCGCATGGCACCTCACACACGAACTGTACATATTTTGAAGCAGAACATGTGTCGCATAATAATTACTCAACTGTCAAGACTTCTAAATAATGACAATTGTGAACATTATCTGTACGTTTCTAGAATTATTTGTATATTTCGAAGCTGACTCCACAGTGGTCCACAAAAGTTTGATGATCAGGAGAGCAGCGTGCCAATCAACAACAGTAAGGACGAAGAAGAAGATGGTAACCACAGGAGGAGGCTACAATCATATCAGGGAAGGCTAAAAGGCTGATACTCGGAAAGAAAAGGATAGGGGTTGTTGAACGGAACAAAGAGGAGGTCATGAGTTAGGGAGGGAAAGGAAAACTCATGGGAAAATTTTCCGTTTTGTGAGGCACTCGTGATTAAGCCATAGGAGAATAAATTAAGTTCTGTCGAGTTTACCTATTCTTCACCAAACCACCACTACACCAGAAACCTTTCAAGTTTTCTCATCACATGAAAAGCTCTCTGGCGACACACATCAATGTTCATTTATTATTCTGTATTCTGTATGTGTGTATCTATTCTTTATTTTCTTTTAATTCGTATGCAAGTAAAAGTGTATTAATCTTTTCAGTATTTCATAACTTTAAATAGTAAATCTCAATCGACAATTTTATTCTGCCAGCAAGCCTATGTGGACGATCTGTCAGAGCTGAGCTGAACAGTCGATCCACCAAATCAAAGCAAACTGTCACCCAATGGTGCAAGCAGGTCAACACGCCGGTGGTTGAAGGAAAACCAAGCTAATCGTCTTAAAGGGAAAATTAAACAGCCAGAGCCATTAAATATAGTCAATACATCTCGGCTTCTTAAGGAGCAAGTCAAGTACTTGGGTTGAGGGGTGGCGCCTCGATCAACATCACCAGTCCCTCCACGGCACTACCGTCGCAAAGCTTGCCACATTACGAGTAGTTAGCAGGGCGACACGATGCAAGTTTTACCGTGACACAATTCTCATGTACAAGGCCATTTGCCTAGGCTACAGCCGTGTTGTCTGGGGTAGCAATCTCAGTCAAACAAAGGAGAGTACTGGCTCAATCCCAGGGATCTGCATTCTTGAGGATCACCAAGTGATTACTGGCAAGTTACCCACTGATTTGGCCGTGGAGTGCACTGTATCCTTGTCAAAGGGACGTGCTACGCATGAGTTTTTTCCCAACATTCGTGATAATCTTAGGAGATAGCTGGTTTGAGACAGATCGCTGGATGAACCAGTTCCGTATAGGGGACAGGGCGACTTCAACGCATGCCCCCACTTCTTTTCTATCGAAGTCTCTCCATCCTGCACATCCTGCTCCTCCCGTGTGGGGGAAACAAGAAATCAGTTATGGTTATTGGAAGAGCAGCTTTCAGCATTCCAGCGTTGACTATTACTAAACAAGCTTGTAACTGTTTCACTCTGTCTGTGAAGATGGTTATGGCAAAGAAATGTGGTCACAGTCCCTGTCAAATTTGCCATCCAAGTAAATAGTTAGATAAGGTGGGAAACCAATTAAGAACCTCTCCCAGTAGGTACAAGGTTTCCCAGTGTCATACCTCCGTGCACAGTAACATGCGGACAACAGCCCTCGACCAGGAGACTGACTAAATGATGACCTGCTGTACCTCCAGGCATCTGGGTTCAGTGGCTGCTGAGTAAGTGAGCCTCGCTCATGCATGATAGGGAAACTGCAACCTCCATGATGTGATGTCATTTTTATAAGGGGATAGACCTGTTTCTTTTGGTCATCCTCGTTTTGAGAGGAACGACATAGAAGGAACAAATTAACGACAGACTAACCTTTCCTTGTTGTTTGAAAAAACTTAAAAGAGCCGCATCAGTCTCCTTGAGGTCCCTGGTGAAGAAGTGTTCAGGAACTGGCTCTTCAGACACATTCCCTACTTTCCTCAACAAATCGTATATGTCCTTCCTAAGGGTTTTTCGAGTTGCAAGAAGCTGCCCTTTGTGATTGTTACCATTGAGGTGCATGAGTTTGTCCGTTACCTGTAAAAAAAAAAAGAAGCAGTTAAGAATAAGTATCCAATTTTTACTTATAGTTCACATACCAGGAACACATAGCAAATCTTGTTTGGAAAACACGAAAAACTTACTGGGACAAGGATTTATAGCGAAATTGCTCAGAAATCTGATACGAGAAGGAGCAGCCTGTGGCGGCCGATTCGTTTGAAGTTCGACTGTAAGCTCAACTTGAGCAGACTAGCCAGTAGCGAGCGGCAAGTATCATTTTAGTTAGCGGTTGAAAATAGCAAGACCGCATGCTCGTTCTCCCTCTGTCTCCCCGCATTCGATCATAACTTTGATCCAGAAGTGCTTTTCATTTGTTCAGTTTATAATTATGCACCATAGTTGAGAGGATGTGTTCGGATTTACAATGCAGTTAGACAACTGCTGTGCTCTACATTCCCAACTGGGAACATTCCTGAGTCGTGCTTGTATCACTCCAAACACAGCTTGTTTGTCTTTGTACAGCCCATCATCATTAGTATTCGTTGGCTACATTGGGTCTTGCCGACGTACGGCCACCATCTTTGAACCAGATGACCCGCACCATTTTCTGTTAATTTTTTGCATCACCCTTCAGGCAATTTCGCTTTCGTTCTCTTATTTTGATAAACAAATGTTTTTTAACTTCAATCCGCGTGTTTGCGTTATTTCATTACCACTTTAAAAACTCTAACAGTATTATTAGAGTAGATTTTGTTTAAACCGACAGGAGTGAGCGAGTCCTTTTCTTACTCCAGCGGATATAAAAATCGCCAGTTTTGGGCATACAGGAGGTTTTAAACACTTTTTTATAGGAGTTCTCAGCCTGACAAACTAGTGTGCTAGAGACTGGAAAGGACAGTTGACCAGCTGGGAAGTTCACAGTAACACAAAACCGTCCTAGTTTCACAGGCAAGGAGGGAAACACCGTCTGTATCTCCATGATTTTGGCTCTGACTTTGCGCAAACGCAGTGTTCGACTGAAGTTGCAATTCTTTGACTGAGTTGTTGGACGTCAGTTGAAGTTAAGTAGGGCTTCGTACCTCTAACTTCATCAGGAGTTCAAATGGTTCGTGATTACGATAGACTCTCAAGGCTGAGGTGCTAGTGTAAGTCAAGCATCTTCAGGAACGATACAGAATAGGATTCTAAGATCATGCAGCAGCAGATCCAACCCCCTAAGAAAATCAAGATTAATCACTTTTTTTTTTCAATTTCCTCTCCGATCCTTAATTTCCCGGTTGCATCCATAACAATAATATGCACATAGATTTGCGCATCCTTGTTGCACCACAAGCAGCATGATTGCAAATGCGCAATCCTAAAAATTGCAAACAATTATAATTTTCATGGATGGTTCTATCTTTACTGTCGAAAGATGTTAACATGAATACACGTGACAGCATATCAATATATTCAGTACAGGATCTTTACACAGATTCGTGTTAATCGCTGCCAACTCAATCTGCTAGACTGCGGTTGAAAATGAGAGGCGAAACTGATATAAATTGACAGGGCAGCCTGGACGAGTGATGTCAGCAAGAGTGGCGCTTGGAGGAATGCTTAGTTAATTAAGTTGTCCCCTTATTTTATTTGTTTCGGGGGGGGGGGGGGTGAGCTTTCTTGTTTTTTCCGCCATCTCGCTTGTTATTGAATGGTAAGGAATCCCTTTCACCACCCAAATACTCCCAAAGAGAAGAATTACAATGCCGTTTCGTCCTAAAACAAATAAAGCAACCAAACGTGCGTGAAGCGTCTAATTGACAATTCGTTTGTGCGAACGGCGAAGTTAAAACTGGGGAGCATATTGACGCGTCTTTCAGCCTCCTCGCCCTCCACCCACACATATGGAGGGACTCGGCAGCTCGACGAGGAGAATTCTAGAAATCCAACGTCAGCAGAAAGGTAGTACCGTGGAGGCACCGACAACTGCAGGGGAGATGGGAGAATGGGCCTTGAGGGAAAGAGATGGGGAGATGGAAAAGCAAGAGGGACGAGAACCTACTATTCGTCCTAAAACCATCAGCTTCCCGACGTCCAATGACCAGCTTTCAGAGCACAAAGGATGATCACTCGCCAACCAAGTCAAACTACCAGTAAACGAAGGGAATGACAAATCTTTCGCATTCCTTGTAATTCAATTAAAGGCGTCAATTAAGAAAACACGACGACCGCAAATTTCTTTTCAAATCAAATATTTGTAGCAAAAAACGTTCATCCAAAATCCGCGAAGGTCCTCTCAACACGAAATCTACAACATTTGAGGCCACGAATGACGAACATGTTGCAGAAAGAAAATCAGCGGACGGCATCAAAATTCAATGAGATCACAACTTCACAGAATAAAAGAGTTGAGCAAAATTGAAGGGCGTACAAACGAAACGAGAGGTGCAGAATATCACACAACGTTTCTTATCCTTTCACACAGCGGGTTGTTGTTCCCCACACAGAATTCCAGGGGCAAATGTGTCTACTAAATTACGACTACAAACGAGTGTTCACGTGGCGGGGCCACATTACTGGGATCAATATCAAACGACAAGCCACTTATGAAGCTGCTTGTAATTGTCGAATGAAATCCACAACTCACTTTCTTTCTTCAGTCCTGTTCTTTTTAAAAGTTAAAGTTGCTCGACTTCCGCAATTTTCCTTCCGAATGAGACACTTTGTGTTGACGCTCAATAGCTTACACTTACGTATACAACAAATTAAATTGTAATCGTTCGAGACGTCTTGAAGAAAACAGTAATTTAAAGTTTTGATCACTAACATAACAAGCCAATTTCCGTTTGATTTCCCTCGAAATCTTACTGAGGAATGTTGTGTTAACACAAATGTCGAACGTGAAATTTGATGAGTTCTGCTGTTTTCTCTCAATAGTGTTCAAAGATACACAGACGGCTGGTTACATAACTTTTGTTCGACGTTAATTCGGCGATTTTTCTCGTCCCACTCCAACTGATCTAATTGTGGCGGGCTGTAACTCGTTTTGGATTGACCACGCTCTGAACATTGTTTTCCAATAGACTGAATGATATAACGTTTCATTGCAGCTTTGTTGGACTACTAACACATATTTTTTTACTTGCCTTGGCTCTAGGAAGTAAAAAGGAAAGTTACATAATCCGCCGAAAAAGAATTTGAGTTCTCTTCAGATCTTCACTATTCAAAGCCTACTGTCCGAAAAACTATTTGGAAAAATGGTCAGTGTGTGTCTCAATGATCACGATTGAGAGAAAACGGCTAAAATTCAATTCAAAATTGAAATCTCGCCCACAGGTAACCACGGGACGCCAAAATTATGGTGTGAGCCAAGTGCCCCTAAAAACGGCTCAACGATTTTTACTTTCCTTGCTCTACGAAGTAGAAAGGAAAGTTATGTAATCGGCTGAAAAAAAAAAAAAAAATTGAGTTCTCTTCAGATCTTTACGTTTCAGACCCCCCTGAGTCCGAAAAACACTATTTGGGAAAATGGTCTGTGTGTCTGTGAACGATTTTTAGAGAAGAACCACCGTACCAAATCAGCTCAAACTTGATATCTAGCCCGGAAGTCACTATGGGACGCCAAAATAAGGGTATGAACAAAATCCACCGAAATTTAACTATAGTTATCATAGTGATCAAAACACCAAATATTTTTTTTCTCAAAAACGGCTCAAACGATTTTGATTAAATTTTTTATATTGGTAGCTCCAAATATGGCAACTATACCATAAAATTCCGATCTATGGGAAAATGACGAGAGCAGCACAATAAATTACCAAAACTTTCGACGAAATGGATTTTAGCGCGGTTTTTAGAGAAAAGAACTGTACCAAATCAGCTGAAACTTGATGTCTAGCCTACGAGTTACCATGGGACGCAATAGTGAGGGTATGGGCAAAATCCACTGAAAGTTAACTATAGTCATCATAGTGATCAAAACACCAAATTTTTTTCTCAAAAACGGCTTTAACGATTTGAATTACATTTTTTATATTGATAGCTCTCAATGAGGCAATGATACTATAAAATTCTCATTCGTGGGAAAATGACGAGAGCAGCACAATAAATTATCAAAATTTTCGACTAAAAGCATTTTTCGCGCAGTTTTTTCCTTATAAACTCCGCTGGAATTCTTGTAGAATGTCAAAGAAATTCGGTATTGTAGTCCAATCATATACCTAAAGGGTGAGTGTTTAAAAACGCTCATGAGATACATGGGGCTCACTCCAGAAATTCCTGAATTTCAACTACTGCCGTTTCGCTTACTACCAGTTGTAACAGTTATTTTCCAATAACTCTGCAAAAGTGATTACTATCCTTTTTTTGAAAAATCGTGTTTACAGCCTCATTAATTATCTGTGTACCAATTGCTCAATAATGGTCCTGCAATGAGTACGAGCAGCACAATAAATTCCGGAACTGTAAGCGCTACCGCTTTCTGCTGTCGTTAAGCGTTGCTTGACCAAGTTCAAATTAACTGAGTGGTAAATGAATTGATTAAATAGAGTTAGCCATGTACAAAGTGAATTGACGTAGAGCTAAGGAAAGTTGTGTGTTGCAACGCACCAGATATTTATTAATTTTTTGTGCAGTCAGCTACAAACGACACGACAGTACTATAAAAAGCTCATCCATGGGAAAATGACGAGAGCAGAACAGTCGATTTTAGGTCTGTTTTTTCCTTTAAAATTGCCCTCAAATGTTACTAAAATCTTTAGAAAATTTGAAGCGCGCGGAATTCTGGAATTTCAGCCGCTGCCACTTCACTTACTACCATTTCTTGAAGTTTTGTGCCCGATTATTACAAAACGGAGAAAGAACACGATCCTACTCAAATAAATCACGTAGACAGTCACGCAGGATCACAAGCAGGAGCACCACAATAAATTCCAGAACTGCAGGAGTTATGTTTGAAGATCAAACGAACTTAAAATAAATTGAATAGCAGCAAATGCAGCGAAAACGAGCAAATTTACGTTGAGCCAAGGAAAGGTGAGTGATGCGTCGCACATGATTTTAAAAAAATATGCGATAGCCAACAAAACGTAACTAATCTAATTGTGGCGGGTGTTCTATTCACCACACACTAATCACCGGGCCTTCATTTTACTGTGGGATACGACTGGACTGCTAAAGTATATTTTGTTAAATCTTGAGGGTTTACTGGGATTACGGGCAAAAAATGATGGAGCGAGCAAGTTAAGCCGATAAACATCAGCATTCTGAACTGAAAGTGACGTCATCTGGCCCAAATGTACTGTGTATTTGGTCAGTAGGGGCTTCTTTCGCCTTTTCTCAAATTAAATGTTTACTTTATTCGCGACGATGCAGACGGAAAGAGACATGGAGAACCAGAACAAGATGAAGAGACGCGTAAAGTGTGAATAAATAAATCATAACGGATAGCGATAAACTAAATGAATCAAACGTTTTAAGATGCCTTCCTTTTGTAACTTTCTTAAGCTCCATGCGGTGGAAAGGAGAGTTACGTATCGACCGAAACCAAAATGGTTTGACTTCAAATTTCAGGTGTTAAGACCTGTGTATGCGTATGTCTGAGAAACTGATAAAGCTTAGGAGGAAT
This sequence comes from Pachypeltis micranthus, assembly GCA_020466155.1. Classification (NCBI taxonomy): domain Eukaryota; kingdom Metazoa; phylum Arthropoda; class Insecta; order Hemiptera; family Miridae; genus Pachypeltis; species Pachypeltis micranthus. The sequence goes on along the minus strand of CM035770.1, from coordinate 63,311,726 downwards.
TACATTTCGACAACAACAAAACTGAGAGCTGTTTGTCCACGCAAGGAGTATGAGACGAATATACTCGTTGATACTTTGATTAATTTGTGATTTCTACTCTCAAAACACAAAACAGACGGGGATTTTACATGTTATTCCCGTTTTAATATTCAGTAGAAGAAAGTCTTATTTTAAGCAGTAGAGTTTTCTTCAACCATTAAGTAGAATTAGCCCGCCGTAAGGTCCGAGCATTTCTTGTTTTAATTACCGAGTAAAAATTACTGCTGACAGTGTCGACATTTGTTGGTTCGCAGATATACGACCAGAAATGTCGACAGGATCCCAATATCGTACTGTCCAACCCCCAAGTATTGAGGTTGTGAATTGTTAGACAAGCATCTCAAAAAAAAAAAAAAAAAAATAAAAGTAAAATATAAAATGTTGACTATTCATTCGCATTGCCTGGGAAAGGCTGCACCAAATTTGGTCAACGTTTATATTCAGCTCCAGAACACCATAACGTGACAGTCTTATAACACTTTCATCCATGGGAAAATGACAAGAGCAGCACAATAAATCAACAAAAATTTCGATTTCAGCGCAGTGTTTCCTTATACATTTGGCTCAAATGTAGTTAGCATTTACGAAAAAATTGGGGCTCCAGTCTAACAAATTACCTGTAAGATGTGGGTTTCATAGTGATCAAAACACTGTTCCAGGATTGAAAGTGCTGCTCTTTCTCTTAGATTTTACCCGATAATTCCAAAACCGTAAACACGATCCTTTTGACAAAAATCTTGACAATCTCGCTGATTGCCCAACATTGGCCGCGGTATAAGTAGTAGTTACTCCATAAATTCCGAAATCGCTAAGCCCCGCCTGTTTCCATAAAGAATGTTGGAATAATTAATAGCTAGAGCGATAGAAATTGCCGAATTTATGCAGGAATGAGTGAAGTTGTGTGATGCGTCGCATCAAATATTGTTTGTTTTCCCTATAATTCCATAACTGTACACGTTTTCAAACAAATATACCTCATCTGGGCGTACTGCATTACGTGCCAAGACTGCACGTTGCATTCTTCATGGAAACAGGCAAAAACCATTCGTTCTCGGCCGCTTTACTCACTGAATAGGGTTATGAAGTGGAGGAAATACATTCTTATTTTTAATAAGATACATTTGAAAGTTAAATCTGCCTCCAAAGATGCACAAAACATCTATTAAACCACGAAGACTCCTTTTATACAAGTAAATACTCCACTTCGTCGAAAAGTCATGAGAACAACAGCGCGTACAAGATGTTTAATTTGATTTGGTTGTCTCTCAAATATTTTGAGGGGTTGGGTTCATTACAAAAACGCGATTAGAGGAACGTAGATTGGCGCCGAAATTGTTGTTGAAAAACATGAATGAAGTTGAATATGAGAACGTTGAGGAAGTGATATCCAAGATAAGATAGTTTAATGTGAAAGGAGAACTCGACTCTTCTATGATAGTGTAAGTAAAAAGAGTTGCGTAGAGCAATATAATTCATAGAAGCTAAATTAGATGGTCAACAATTCGTCTTCCACCAGTAAACTACTATACCAAGGGGTTGTCGAAGCCTCCTAGAGATAAATTAGTTGATTCCACGTGTTCTGTATGCTCTTTGTTACCTGTTTGACACAGAACGCAGCCAGGATTGATATTTGCTGAATGTCAAGCAAAAATTAGTGAATGAAGGTTGTTGAAGTCGAGTACATAGCTCGTTGTGCTGTCACGAGGAGGTTAATGAAAGATAGAAGCCTCAGCCAACAGAAGTAATCATTTTGAACATTTCCTTCGTGGTGAGCCTCCCCCCCCCTCTTACTTATAGTTGCCGCCTTACAAAGATAGACGCTACACAGTAGGGGAAAACAAAAACTTATCACACCGTCTTTTCAATTAGAATTCCTAAAGAGAAAGTTCCACCTTCACACTAACACTGCGCAAATGAGCAAACCTTCAAGCCTCATCGCAAATGACTGATACAATGTCGTTACACATTTGAGTAAAACTTGGTTTTACCCGACCTACGTATTATTTAACAATTAACCACAGCTCTACCGGTAGTTCAAGGGGCAAACTGTACCAATCGGAGCTTGCCACGGGTTAGAAAAACTATTTAGAAACGACTGGACAGGAGCACTTTGTGAGAATTGTTCACTCTAGTGAGGGATGTACCCGTACAAGCTGCATCGATACTTCAATACTTTCTGCAGGTTAAGAAGGGAACCACCAAGCACCACTGCTTCAACAATGAACCTCATTTCCTCAGAAACACATCCACAGACTGCCACACATGCTTTTGGCCTTTCAGATTCTTAAATGTCAGGCGATGATGAGATCGAGGTGGAAGTATAAAGGAGGTGGGTAGAAGAAGAGAAATGAAGAGGAAGACAACACTCTTGTTCAGAGTGATTACGAGAGACCCTGAAAACCACAGGTGGCCATGGGTGCCCCTCTCCCTATTCACATAGAAACACCAGTCCAAAGGATACAAAGACGTTGATAGTACACTGCTGCTAGCTGTACCCCTCTAGAATCTCACCACCAACCCCCACGAGATCAGAAGTAACTAAGACTGCCCAATCTGAACAAGGCACGTGCAGGCTGATCAAAACACAACGCGTTAATGGCAGCAAGTGAGCTTTTCCCACTCGATCTGGTGAAAATTCAAACCAGAGCTTTTCTGATTCTGAAGCCACGGAAAGCAAAGATCCGATGAAAACTCAACTTTAGGTAAGTAGGAAAGTAAAAAGGCGCAAGAGTTCATGATTACAAGCTCCTATTGGTAAACCCTCATGATAAAAATTCACAATTGGTCTTGAACAATGGTTGGATGGCGAAATTGTTGTAGAGAACCAAATAGTTTGATTAAAATCGTTTTTGCAATTCAAATAGCCAATCTGGAAAATGCTACTAAACGCTCAACCACTATCGCATCGCTGACACTTCAGACGTATCAGTTATCTCTCGTCATCCTACGAATACTAGGAAATTAACCTCCCACACCTACTTGGCAGAGATTTTTGTTTTCCCCCAAGTAATCAAAACCTCCAACACCGGGTAATACGTAGATACCTTTTCCCAAACCCCATAAATTTGACGAACATGCTGTTTATAAGGGTGCTTTATCTTCCTTCAACGCATTCCTACGAAAACACCTATGGAGAACTTTATTGTTGGAACTAGTTAGCTACGAGTTCCCCACAAGTTCTATCGAAATCGTTAGAGCCGTTTGAGAAACTTGGAATAACGATAAATTAATATTCGACAAATCTCGTTTTCCGAGCTATCATTATATTTTCGTTACGAATACAGAAATAGTTACCCTTTGGGTCGTGGCAAGTAGAAATTGGTGATGACAGAAGAGTTTAAACAAGAAATACAAGATCAACATTATAATTTTTAATAACGAAAATAAACATTTTTCGACTTACCTCTCCATTTATGCACCTCTTCAAATCTCTGGTTCTCTCGAGACAATGCGACCTTTTATGTTGAATAAAATTCGAAAGACTTCTAAACAAACTCCGACACGTTTTGCATTCGTAAATGAGTTCACATTCAAAATTTATCAACTCCCGGAGCTGAAAATCAAAAACGAACAATTCAACCAAGATTAGCAGAGCAGGTAGTGCGACAATTAGTGGGTCACAATCGAGACTAAATGAAATCAGCGAAGGGGAAATTACTTAAGACGTCAGACTGGAGCACCTTTGCCTTCTAATTAGGAGGCCGTTTCGACGTTTATTTTCTGAATCAAAACAACGACGATAGTTGAAGAGTCGGAATTAATCAACGATGAACGTTGAGTGTTAACAAAACTACGCATTATTGAATGTAAACCCCATTTTAGGCAGCCGAGGAGTATCAATTTGCTGTCACTGTAACCCTCATTCAGTTAAGTCTAAGTGGCGGGGGATCAATATCCATATTCCTCACACAAGAAATAATTGTGTCAATATTTTGAATAAAATCAATAATGTTTTTATTCAATAATAAAAAGCTACAATGAAAATATTAATAAAAAATACGTAACCAGTCTTTGTGCTGATGTTTAGGCCAATAACTGAACTAGATGCCAAAAACATTTTAACTATCAACCAGTTTTTTTTATTTGCAGTCGCCATCGAATAATGAATGGAATATATACCATCTATACCAAGTGATGAGGTGTTCACTAGTGGTGTAAAAACTCACAAAACGCATCAACAATTCATTCAAGTGAATACCTGACTCATATTGAGGGAAGTAATAGTTAGGCTAGGTGTAAAGATAATACAATACTCAAATCTTGGAATGACACAAAGGCACGCACACACCTCACCAGTTGTCAACTGAACGCAATGGCGTAACACCCAAAATTCTCAGAGGATGATCCAACAGCCACCAGGCTCTCACGTTAGCTCTCCAGGGGAGTTCTCGCAAGAGTGACACTCCCCAGGAAACAAAGCTGACAGAAAGTTAAGACTGCCTCACAAGCGGGTGAAGGCATCCCAATCTATCATCCTAAGACCCATCATGTTGAAAAAGTTCAGAAAACTGGTTGACCAGCATTTGAAGGCAACCGTTACACAAAGTCGCTGGATCAAAGCCTTGCTCTAAACTGTCGACATCACACTGTTTCCATACTGCTCGTAGTGTGATGGGACATATGAGGACTTGCTCTACTGAGTGGAAACACATTTAGTAAGGTATGCCTCATCAGCAATAGTGCAATCATCTGCTTCAATGAAGTTTTGAGCACAAGTGGAGGAAAATGACCAAGCTACATCTAAAAATTTCACACCGACCTCCAAGTTGTGTGTTTAGATGTCGAATAAAACATAACGAAAATTGATTATGATTATTATAAAAGATGAAACAACAAATCTTTCTTTTCTTGGAAACCACTTTTCATTAAATGTGTGGTAACACAATGAAGATGTATTCAATAACGCGTAGTTTTGTTAGATGTAGATACGCACAAAAAATAACGACTTATTAACATCACAGAATAGAAACGCAAACATATAATCGTAACGGCAAATATCCCCTAAGCAACCAGTGAACTTAATAGCAATGAAGAGAATGAGTAATATGATTATCATTAAGTCTGTAGCACGAAGTCCAAAGGTTTCTTTTTGGGCTGTCTATCTGGACTGAAGGCCCTGGCTGAGGACAACGGCGTAACACTGTGCTGGGTGCCGGGGCATCAGGGTATAGAGGGAAACGAACGGGCCAATGGGCTGGCAAAGGAGGGATAGGCGCAGATCCCTGTTGGCCCTGAGCCCTTTGTTGGGACCACCAGGAGCCACCTACGTAGAGAGGTTGGCAAATGGGAGGATAGTTGCAGGGCTGCCCAGCCTTAGACAGTTGAAACTCTTCATCCAACTCTACAAAGGGAGGGCCAAGGAGGTGCTTGCACTGGGGAGGAAGGATATGAGGATCATATGTGGCCTGTTCACAGGTCACTGCTGAGGTACAGTCTACTGTACGTGCTAGCAACACACTTAATGAACTGTGATTGGGGGGGGGGGGGGATCTGGCAACAAGATCCAACAAGTGTGAGTTGGCTGTGGTTTGCAGTAGATGTTGCATCGCTTGTTCCTTTAGAGCCAGGTAACAGTGGCCTAGTGCAAGAAAAAATGCTACATTCGCTTGAGCAATGGTGATCATGTTTTGTGTGAAACTGGAGAACATTACTATGAAAACCATTCCAACGTTGAAAAAGGCTCTCAGCGCAATTGTCTTTCAGGTAGGCAACATTTCCAGCGGCCCAACACCATCGGTGTTTGCCAAAGCAATTCAAGGCCCTTGGTACTCACGAGAAAGCCCCTGGGCATGGGATTCTCCCTTATCTGTTCAATTAGCCTCTCCTGCTAACGAAAGACTTGGAGGTTATTTCCAAATTCAACAAAGAGTTTTCCAAAACATTGACTTCCCACCCCCTCCCACTTATCCTTAGATTCAAACTCTCAGCTCTTTCCAGACCCAACCCAAAAACAGTCTTTCACATATCTAGAGACCCATTGTCTCGTGTGAACTAGTTCTAGACGAGTTCAATCAGTAATCTGTTGTACCAAGTAATCAAACCGTCAATCAATTTGTCTTAACTGCTCTCTTTTTCTACTCTTGCACATAACAGTTGGGATGATGGCAAGCCCCACACTGGACAGCCATCAACCTCCACTCCCAGAAACAATGTGAACCTTGCCCGTGACTGGTTGGACACTGACTGTCGTCTAAGTGTCTGTTTAATTTTCAAAACATTGAGCATTACAAAAACTGTTGTTCACATAATTGTGTCAGAGTCTTTAGAAATGAGAAAGGTGTGGTGAAGCTCGTGCCAAAAGTGTGACGGACAGTTAGGATTCTGCATTTGGCGATGTTTGGGGGAGGATCGACCAGGTGGCCCACCTCCCTCAGACCTTGCAGATTTAAAACGAAATTTGGGATGGGCGAACTACCCTCCAACAACCCCACAGTGTCTGCAGGGCAAGCGCATTTTTAGGCCTTGCCCTGGGTACGGCCTCAATCCCACACGACAGTTTGGACTTTCTGCCTTCCTGAGGTTCAGAAGGACCCCAGTAAGCCTCGGCAGGGCATCTGGTTTTTAGACAACAATGGAAAAGCCTGCTGCATTGAAACCTGCCGAGAACTTCTGGACACTGGGGAGAGATGATCTCCCTCCTGACTTTCCTTTATGACCTTGATGGTGCCATTACCAAAGACGAAAGTTGGGCCTTCGAATATGATCTGGAGACAAAGTGTGGAATGGCACTTGTCGAACTTCCCATGCCACAAAACCAGGATGTCCAAGTGAAAGCTGATTGCCTGGCATTTGCGACTGCCAGGAGTTGGTCCATTGTGAGTGAGTTCCAGGGGGACTACTGCAACTGCAAATTTAACGTTGAGAGGCGACAGGGGTTGAAATGCAGGGTGAGTCGCGTCCACGCAGATATGACAAAAACCAGCCACAAAAATGTTCCTTCGCACACCTGCTTCCTCGTGTCGTGCCAGCAACGCCTCAAGAAAGCGCACGTACATCACAGGAGAACGCAATTTTAAACTCTATGCCATGTTCACTAATCTCAGGCTGTTTCTTCCGGCGCTTATCTGAGTTTCCTCAGACCAATCTGTTCTGCCGGCGTTTTTCCTCTGTTCTCGTTTTGCCACTTTCTTGCAGTTTATTGCTATCCATTATTTTGAATAAACGCACTCATCAATCTATAATTTATGTAGTCCATTTGAATCCAAAAGTAATTATATAGAATCAGCAATTCTATAACCAGTCATGACAATGTGCCTTCGCACACCTACTTCCACGTGTCTGATTATATCGTTTGAGCCAGGCAGGCATCATCGTTGTTCTCAAGCCTCCCCCTAGTCACAATGTACCCCACCCCACCCCCAGACTTTTTTCTGTTTCCACGCTTGAAAACTCTATTGAAAGGACGGAATTGTGGATCAGTGAACATTCAGAAGGGTTGCACCAACACTTTGAAGGCGATTTCAGAACCATGCGACGTTTGATGCGTGAAAGACACACTGAAAACCACAGTGCAGACGTAGGAGGAATGTACTTATAAAGTTGCAGAAGACTTGTACACGTAGAGGGGTATGTTACGAGGGAAGAGAAAAAATGATCGGAGAGATTGAAACCCAGCGATTCAGACCATCAGGGTGACCTAAGACTCAACCATTTGAACGATTGCGATGCTTCCCACGTAATTTTTGACTGACAGGTTTTGGGACACCTTTTGCCAGTTTTATTTAACGACATGTTGTGCCCCTTTGAGCACTGAGGGCTCCCTAATGGTCAGCTACAACTTACAATCTTTAAAAAGGTATTGCCGAGCTGGGATTAATCTAAAATTCAATTCAAGGCTGTTTGGTTCTGTTTATCATTCGCCCTGCACAGAGTTCGTGTCTGTGCGTGTATTTAATGTTGTAGCTCCCTTCCACCTTTTCATTTTGCTCTTCCGTTTTCCTCTTCCCCACCTTTAGTCGGTCTTTCGCCACTCTCCAGTAAATCTACGAGAGTGAAAACCTCAAAATCATCTTTCCTTATCCAAACTCACCCTTTAGAATGGAATTGACTGCACAAGGAGCCCGTTGACGGGAAACAGAGTCACCTTCATCTCCCGATAACCAACCTCAGCAGTAGTACATGTTCATTTGATTTGGGGTTAATGTGTTGAGAGCACCGGAGACGGACATTAATTCAGCGTGGTGCAGCCTTAACATTTTATCCCTCAATAGGATTCCAGATAGGTACTGCACAGAGGCGACTACTTCTCAGCCAACCATTGAACGTATTGGCGACCCAACAACTTGTCACAGCACTCCAAAATAAAATCCCTTCTGGATTAAATACTCCCCTTAGGTAATTGCAGAAAACATTTATTAAGGCCAAAGTTTTGCATGTAGTTGAAAAAAATCCAAGTTTTCGTTTCTGCAACGGCACCTGTTCCCTCATGTTTTCGCGTTAAGGTGTCGAATATATTTCAGTACTTGAAAAAATGATCCCACGTCTGACACTGTTATTCTTTGTTATGAGGGGATTGAAAATGTTGGAGAAAGAAGGGAAACACTTCAGAGATACGGAGCTCTCTGATACTACACCCTAGTTTCCTACGCATATGAATCTTCGTCTTTGGCTGCTTGACAATGACCACTGTGGTGCCTACAATGAGAGCCATGCGATACAGGTATAATGATATGGCAACGAACATGGCAGTTGAAGAGGAGAAGGTAAAGAGGAGACTTTTGTTTCGCAACGTAGGTGGCATCATATTCCTCGTCTTCACTGGGGGATCATGACCAGGACAACACCATTCAGACTCACTTTTTCCTCTTTAGTTGGACAAATATCTTTTAAAAAGCAATACATCACACTTTGGGGGAGCATGTTGCAGCTGGGAGTAGCTAACATAACGAGGACGTTTAGATTGTTGGAAACCACTGCGGCTACTCCACCATTAGGAATCTTCTGTAGAGAGCATTCTCCTCACCAACCTTCGCTCACGATTGCCAAGGAGCCTTAAATATGGGCAATTAGGAATAACTCCTAAGATGGTTACCTTTAGAGAAGGAACACAAGAAACACGTAGTCGCTGCTTACTGCCTTTTAAAAAATGTACTGCAGAAGTATACAGCTACGTCAAAAATCACAAACAAATGAGAACATTGCAAGGGGAAATCAGTACGATAGTTGGCCGATTATGACGATCCATTCACAATCATTCAAAGATATTGAAGTTAAGATGGGAGTTCACGAGGTCCTTCGTGTTTGTTATCCAGTAAAATTGCAAGTAGTTTAGGAGGAAATGCACGTGATTCTCGTTGAAGGATAAATATCCAGTCAATGATTCACTAAACCAAACGACAGGATCCCTTCAACTATTTGGTCGTTACTGTGATTGAGAATTATGGAGGTTCGACTTATAGGAGAGTGAAAAAATGACTCGCTACGAATCTGCTGTATTGTTATATCCTCAAACACTCCAGCCTGAAAATAGTAGTTTCCAGCTTGCTGTAACTATAAATCACATTTGACTCCTCTGGAATTCCTACCACCCAGTACTTCATGTTGGAAGAGCAAATAGGGAAAGAGCACAAATTCACTCGAAGTCAAATTTTGGCTGCTTTTTAACCCGGCAGTACTTCCAAGGCACAGTGGGACGCCGTAACTTGCTTGTGAGATTTTTGTATAAACGCTACTCAGTTTTTGAGCAGACTCCTTGAATCTAATCGTTTGTTCATTCACAGTCATTTTTTCTTATTTTTCGACTATACTTTAACAACCTAAGTTACAAAAATGAATGGGTTGTAATCAAGTTTTGGTTCTTGTTTCAATTGATACGACAGGTAAATATACTTAGTAACGCAATAGTTGATGTTTGGGTTCGTCATGAGATTACTAAGAGGTGAGTCGAACAATATTTCTCTTTTAATCAAAACTAACTTGTCACAAGCGTTATAAACAGGGTTAGCCTAAGGTTTCTTCGCATTTACGAGTAGGGCTTCTTTGAAATCAGCGAAGTTTCAGCAAAATCGGTGTCCTGGCGCTGAAAAAACTCACTCGTGTGTGAGTTTTTCTCACGGTTTCGCAAAAACAAATGCCCGCACTCAGAGGTAACTGACCTTGACTATCTGGTGCCCTTTGAATAGGAGTGTCCCCCCCCCCCCCAAAGATATCATGTTTCTAGTGTTCGTTCAGGCAATGCCGTTTTATCCAGACGAGCGAGAGAACATCTCGTTCAGCTAGTACTGGCAGAGGTAAAATACCTTAGTAGAGTTCAGAACCCACCGCAAGCAATCAACAACTCCTATCACCCTCTCACAAGGCTTGATGATATACTATCCAGGTCTAGAGAATGTTAAGCACAGTTTCAGTGCCCACCCCTTCATCACCCTGCAGTCGGTGGTCCAGTATACTGCTACCGTATTCCCTGCGTGTGGCATCAGCTGACTAAAAGGGATAGCCGGGTGGGCCCAGCTGGAACGACAACCTCACCTCTACAGTAGCAAACTAACAGTCAATCAAAAGAGAGTATTGGCCCGGAGGGCTGCGCTCCTGTGGATCACCAAGGGCTATAAGACTGTATCAACAGAAGCACTCCAGGTGATCACTGGTCAGTTACCAGTTGACTTCGCCGTTGAGTGTATGGTTGACAAGAGGAGAGTGAAATGGGAGCATCCTCTGCATTGGGTGGAACTCCATGCGGATCTCACCACACAACGAAAACTTGCCGCTATCGACGAATGGGCATATGAAAAATTGCAAGCGAGATGGGAATGCTCGTCGAAGGGTCATGACAAGTATAAGTGCTTCCCCAACATCTGTGAACGCCTTTCTAGAAAATGGGTTGAGCTAGACCACTGGACGAGCCAGTTCCTCATGGGACATAGTGACTTCAATGCACGGCTCCACTTCTTTTCCCTCAAAGACTCTCCGTCATGCACATCTTGCGGCTCCTCCAGTGCGGAGGAAACAAGAAACCACGTGCTGGTCCACAGTAGTTTGTACAACAATGAGCGATGGTTGTTGGGAGGGCAAACGAACTTTGCAGCATTGACTGTTACAAAGCAAGCCTATAACCATTTTGCCGAGTTTGCTAAGAAACGTGGTCATAGTTGATCTGTCCTTTTGAAACTTGACACCCAAGTAAATAGTAACATCAGGTAGGGAACCAGATTAAGAACTTCTCCCCGACAGTACGGGATTTATGTGATGGTCACCTCTGCGCGGTAACACACAGGCAACAGCTCTCTACCGGGAGACTGGCTAATGACCAAATACCTGCCGTACCTCCGCAGGTCCGAGTTCAGTGGATGCTGCAGAGGCCGGCCTCTTGCACATTAGTGAAACCGCATCTTCCATGACTGATATAACCCTCGTCGAGGGTTTAGCAACAGTCATCAAATAAGGAAACAGAACTGCCCACCCCTTCAACGCTCTCTGTGATCAAGGTACCACGAATCATTGATAATGTGCAAGGCACACATGGTGGAATTGTAATGGGGAGGCTTTTGCGTCTGAGAACAAGAATTCGTCATTCTGACTAGCTTTTAGTGACATTACCCCTAACTTTGTAAGCAACAAATACCATCTGTCAACTTAACGTAAATTATATGGTGAATAGAAGCGAAGAGAACAAAGGAAATCTAGAACAAACACTACATCTAGAAAACAAATGATAGATCAAGTGTTAACGTACCTCATTAGTGCCACTGGATAATGCTTCAATGACGTCCGACATGCAGGAAAGTGACGTTGTCAATGGCTTTTGAAGCTCAGTAAAATCTGGCCTTTTGGCTTTAATTACTTTCGAAATGTTATTTGAAGTTACTTTTTTCTCTTCAGCTTTTTTTTCATTTTGTTGTTGAAGAGTTTTTACTTTTCGTGGATGCGTCGGCCTCATGGACGTCGCCTTCATATTCGTCTGGTAACAAAAGGAAGAGACTTAACCTTAGCGAGGACGACATGACATGTCTTGAAGTGAAGTATAAAACGCCAGAGACAGAGAGAGCCACAGGAACAGTGAAGTCCACAAAACAAATACAGGCAGCAATAACGTGAGGGGTTTAGTTTTAAAGATCAACGTATCAGAATCCCCTGTGTCCTAACATCACTGATTGGGAAAATGCACCAGTCTGTGTGATGGTGTACGTAAAACCTCCAGCTGAAATGTTTTTCAAACATGGCCAACGGACCAATTCCTGCACCAATTATCTTCGCACTTACAGAGAATGCAGGGAACTCTGCAACAGGTGGCCATGCCCAGGAAATGGCTAATCAGCGGATGCCACTAGAATCTAATAATTCTGCAGATCGCCCTGGTGTTGCTACAGTGTTCTACACATCAAACTAACGTGCTTTGGCCAATTCCTTGTAGTGTGGAAGATCAATTTGTCAATTATAAGTGCTCAAAGGTTGGAAGAAAAATACCGTGCTAAATTGCAGTAAAAGCGATTGTGATTAATAAAATAATGGATGAATGAACAACGTGTTTATTCACAAAATAGTATCGATACGAACTGACACACATCGTACACTTTGGTCTGGAGGCCATCAGTGGACGTTCCATCTAACAACATTCAACCACCTAATTATTTTAGTTTCTTTCTACTCTTCATCACACCTCACACCTTAATGCGACAGGAGATATCAAGGCACATCTGATCAGAGATGTTCAAGACTAGTTCAGCTTCCATTAGTTGTAATCGAATTTTGAAGCTATAAAATTCCTCTTGGAAATAAGTGTGAAGTCCTGACCAGTTGGGGGGCCTTTAGTATTGCGAGCAATACACTCCTAGTAAGTGAAACCTTACTGAAAGATGTGACGCGCACACAGCATTAAGCCCAGAAATGTCGTAGTTTTGTTGGCTTTAGGGCGCCATCACCAATTCAAGGCTGGCAGTTAAAATTTTTTGTTCTCCACGACGTCTCACAGTGTGGTAATGACCAGACATTTCCACGTTGAGATAATGGTATAGAAGGTGGAATTGTGTGAAGCTTGCCCTGTATCACAGAGAATCAACACAACAGTTTCTGGCCTGTCAACGTTGAAGGCATTGGCAGGTATTGAATCCAGAAAATAATTGAACATTCCCAGTCACTTCTTCATTTCCTATCCAGTAATCTTGGTGAATCACCCATTCAGGAGCCTGAGTACCCCTCAATCAATCAGCCTTAAGGCAGTCAAAGACACACTCCTGCTCATCTTCGCGTACACAACATAATTAGGTGAATTCAATGCCAGTCTCATAAGTCTAAAAAATGCATTGCACCTCCCCCTGGAGCTTCATAACAGAAGCCAATGTGACAGCATTGAAGACTAATGAAGCCAAAGTAGACAGAAACAACGAAGTAATACGCTGAGTTCATAACTACACACTGACGAAGCTGCAGGAAGTATGGCAGAACATTTGCAGTGACCTTGTTAAGACAGACATTCAGACAGACCTTAGCTACTATTTGCTCCTAATAAAACTAGAAACAGCACATGGGAAAGCGTGATACAAAGAACTGTTTCTCTCACTCATAATGGCCAAACTGATCTGCAATAGCTGCAGATCACCCAAAGTGGAAAACATTTTTCAACCTCCATCCAAAGCGAAATATTCACTTTCATTATTACTCGTGTTTCTGATTATTCCTTGGTGCTGGAGTAATTTCTAAAAGGCACCAGTAATCCAGGTCTCACTCTTATCAGACCATCAATAAAATCCCCCTATTTACCCCCCAATTCTTTCAACATTCCAAATTGTAATATCATTGACCTACACTTACACTTCAGTCATTTGAGGTACATTCAACTAACAGTCTCGAGGTCTCACTCAGTAACCAATAAAGACAGACCACGATTTGTACATCCCTTTTACCAGAGCTAGATTATCCATTGACCCCACACCATCAATCTATGCTCAAATCTCGTGCCTCACCTTTTCCTACTCTTTGCTAACTAAACCGGTAAGAAGCTATAAGAGCGTGACGAAATTCTTGACAAGGATTGACTGCTCTTCCAACAACCAACCCCAAACGGAGAATAACGAGGTTCCTTGTCTGTTCCACCAGAGAACTACAAAATATCCCAACTGGAAAGCCTTTGAGGGAAAAATAGGCTCTTTCCAATGCTCAACCAAACTTTACATTAAAACGTCCTTGAATGATGGAACGAATAATCCATATCCGTCACACCTCTATGATAATAACTCTACTTTCCTTGCCACTTGCCCAGCTCACACTCTCAAGGACGAGGAGCTTGTGAGGCTCGCTACTATATAAAAAGGACCAAAAGACCTGAGGAAAAAACTGACTAAAAATACAAGAGGCAACTAAGTGCAAGTTCTACAACTTGTTTGAAATGTGCTTGTGCGTGTGTGCGTTTCATTTGCATGAATCATGGCTGAAAACATCAATGGCAAGGAGGAGATGCCTAAAGCAATGCAAGCGAGGCTTACAAGTGGATGCTAAAATGTGCACAAGGTTTGAAAGAAGAGAGTTTTGGGACACAAATAGGACACAGAGTGGCGAGAAAGGAAAATAAGTGAGTTGAGTGGAAGAGAGAGATGAAACAACACGTGACACACCTATAGACGATTGTTGAATGAAGGGGGATTCCGAAGTTTGGTTCGAGGGCCCTCAGGGCTCAATTAACAGCCGCAGCACATCAAACAGGCAGGGGGAGAGAGGGTTACTCGCAAACAAGAGTCGAGTCACTAATCAAAGGTATTTTGAGATTGCTCGAGGAAATGTGCCACTGGTTGGTGCAGCAAACAGATTAATAGGATTAGTTTAGTTAATAAAGTTTTAATAGTTCAGATTAATTAAATTAGTTTCATGAAGGAAGGCTACTGTGATGGAAAGTAAAAATGTAAAGCCAACAGTGAGGAATCGAACTTGACAATATTAAATAGCGTTAGATTTAATTCGAGAAATGGGTTATTACTGATGATGGAAGGGCACCTCAGGAATGTGAAACCCAAGCCATCGTTTTATTTATCACAGAGGGGCTGATCAATGAGGCCATGTGATCCAATGAAGGCGTGCTCCAAGTTATGGTTTCTATATAGTGGTGGTCTTATTGAGAAATAAATCAACCATGCTCATCAATCTCTTCTCATAATGGCCAAATTAGCAGCAGACTTCCTTATTGGCTCACGCATACATGGGCCCATGTTTCGTCGTTCCCAATCACAATTGAGTCAAGGGAGGATCAGCGTTTAGTTTCAACACATTCCCATAATACGTAAGTTTAATAGAAGCACAACGTAAAAAGAACTATTCATATTTTCAACAAATGACAGAGGTCTTCTCAGTGTGTGGTTTTCCCAGCTTGTGACAACTCTACTTTGTTGTTGATCCCACTCTCAATGCAAAAGAATACAACCCTAAATGTGCCTTTTAGTGGACACTCAAAAGGTACCCACAATAGCGAGGCACTTGGCACTGCTGTGTAAATATAAAGCAGTGCTACGGAGTCGTACTGTCGCACCCCACTAGTCGAACAGTTGAAATCGACTCTTCAACGTCCAGATTAAGAACAATTACAGCAAAATCCCTGGCCACATTTTGGCGCCATTTTTTAATTTAGTATATTCTGTATAATATCCCAGTTGGCTGCCATGACCTCTGCACAATGTGTGGACGATACCCACACCTTAGCTCTTCATCATGAGGTGAAGATATCGAAAATTTTTGAGTCCGACTTTGGTGATTGACTTTCAGTAATTTTCATTCACAAGTGTCACCCCTCCTCCAGCGCTGCCAACCTTGGCTCATGCAATTGAAGCCCTTGATGCGGGTTTTGCTCACTTTGGGTACAAAAGGAATTACTGAATTAATGAGACCTATATGGGAGTATGGTAGCCAAGTATGGGGTGGTGCATCTGACTCACGCAGATGCATACTTTCTAATGTCGGGCACCATGAATAATATGAATGCTCCTTCCTCTTTCCTGTAAGAAGACCAGGATACCCTACCTAAAACAAACCACCAACACAGTGGTTCACAGGAACTCATTAACGTCGACCAAGCTCCAGTTTCCTCCTTTCTCCCCTTCCTGATCATTGATTTAAGAGGAAGACTCACTCACGTTTATTTCCAGCATTTAACTCGAGCGAATCCAATTACATTCCATTCACCGTTCTCATCTACAATTCTAAAACGTATTGCACGTCAATAATCTTTCGTTCTGTGATTAAACCACTGCTCCTCCCACCAACCTCTCACACTATAGTTCATCTGCAGCGACATTACGAGCTAAAGTGAGACAGTGCATGGCTAATTTGATGACCCTTCTACACGCCACAAGGGCCAACTATGAACAAACCATAGGTGTATTATTCAGGATGAATAATAAACAAAAACATTGCTCACATCCTACATAGTCCCTGCAGCCTCACATCTTCGAGCACCGCCTTAGCAAAGAATTTACATTTGTACACCATGCGTGTGCATGGTACAACACTGCAACAACACAAAGCTTGTAAAAATTATTACTGAACTTCGTGGCACATTCAAGCCATCTTTGGTAGACAGTTATGGGCTGGGAAGTTAAGAGCAACCAACTTTGCTGCTGTGACAGAACCCCCTAATTAGCACAGCACTTGAGGATTGGGATTATACTGAGTTGAAAAAGGATCACAAAGACACGACCTCCAACCAAAATTACGCCCTCCAGTGAGAAAAAAAAGAAAACCCCCCTTACTGTACTTAAACCAGTAGAGCCATTGAACGTGGAAGAACTGCAGACATTTTTAGATCACTGAGAGAAACATGAAGAATTTAGTAGATTAAAGTAGGACAAGTCCGCTACCCTCTCAAGGTGGCACGAAATGTAGAGGCTTTGCTTTCTCCTTAAACCCCTCTGGATCAGTGTTACCACTAAAGATAGCAAGGGATGTACGAACCCTCCTAACCAAAGCTGAACTCGCCAATCACAAAAACAACCATTTTTACTCCAGATCTGAACTGCTCAGGCGTGCTTGAGAGAGTGGCAGGGAGCAGTCAGGTAGAATTTGCCGACTTAAGGATGATGCAGTGTGCCAGTAAAGGAACATGATCCAGGACTTAGAGATAAGAAATAGAACGAATGTTACAAAGCTATTTAGAAAGCTCAAGAAGTATCTAATCAGCACAGGAGGGAAAATCCTAAAACCACATTAAGTGAAGAAATGGAACTCTACTCGCTACAACTATGACCATTTCTCCTCCAGCTAACTTCCTACAGTCTTTTTCTATACTCCTCAAGTCCTGTTTGTGCGCTGTTGAACACTGGACCGAGTTGATTAGAATAAACTGTCAAGAATCAGTAGAGCTACGACTAAACAAGTGCACATAACCAATTTTGGTACTCGAGAAATCCAGGCACCTTCTCTAACTCTTACTCTAAGTTTTCCTTGAGATCATCCTTGACTCATGAGGGTTAATCAGGATGTATCAGCAGTTCATTCTTCTTTGTCCTGCCTTAGCACTCTAGAAGAAGTGACTCCCTCAAAGGTGAAAAAAGTTCCAAAAACAAGAGTATGTTTCTACAGTCAATTACATCTTTTGTAAAGGCCGTCACAGAAGATCAGCACGATAGATTCTGCCCCGAGAACCATCCAATGTACTGGAATCTCTCGCACTAATCGACTCCAGGATATGGAAAATGGTGACCACCTTTAAGAGTATTGCAGACTTCCACTACAGAATCCCAGGCACGGGGATGTGTACCTTTCATTGTTTTCAACTCTCTCTCAATCCCCGAGTATAGCAGGCCCAACCCTAGGCTTGCAGCAGCACAGTCACTGCGCGTACTGATCCATTTTAATCTCCTCAGCGATGGTGTCTTAGTTACAACAGTTTAGTTAGAGATGTCAATTGGAGGTAAAGAAACACAGTCAAACCACACGATCACGTCTACAGTGAGGAAACCAGATCTCAGGGGCCATTAGACATCAACATTTAATTGCAATTTAACTCAATCCTTTCCAAAAAGTATACTAGTACATAAAATCCAAGTCAATATACGGTACACCAAGCTTCAGTTTACGGATACTCTACCAAATAGATAGCAGAATGACCACCAAAACTGCACATAGGAAAATAGGGAGTATTACTTAAGGGCAGTTTCACCAGCGCATATGGAACAGAGCGGTAACTACGCAACCCTGAAAATGATGAGCGATTTGTTGCAGGAAACAAATTTCACTTTGTAACAAGTCAGAAACGGGATCGACGGCGAAAGAAGTGTCCCCTTCTCAGAGGTTTGAGGTCACGCCAGACTCCCAGACCAGCGCCAAGCTTTCGTTCAGCCTGAACGGAAGACCAGCCCCCACCGTCTGCACAACTCGATCCATATTAAACGGTAATAAATTGGAGTGTTGGTAATACTCACATTTTACGTACCTATATCAACAGGCCGAACGGATAATAACAGTTTAAAACTGCGGTCCTAAGCTGCAAATCTCCATGGTTAAACAATTACCCACATCGCGAAACAACCGAAAAACATTGCTCGAAGCCAGAGCCAAAAGCCAACTGAAGCAGCGCATCTGCAATTCTACGCGCAATCCCCATAGAGGGCAGCAACGTCCTCTTTAACTGTCGATCTCAAGAAATCGATTGGTACCCAACTATCGATAGTGTGCATCTTTGTATTTTTTCACTGCAATACTGCATTAAATATTGAAAAGCACTTTCTGTTACCATCAAGAAATCACTACTAATACGGCATTCCAGTAAGAACGATAACCAAATTTAGTGGAGAACAAGTTAAATATATTTTACAAAGCTGGATTTGTGGCCTGATCTGATTCACTTTGTAAATGCAGAAATTGTGATTATCGCACAATTCAGACAAGGGATCATTCATAGTCCAATCACTACTCATCAAGTAGCTGCCCATGAGAGAAGAGTGCATTGTGACAGCCATGACATTCAGTCGTTACATGCTGGACCCTACGAAAGTCGATCTATCTGCATCAATTGCCGTGTAACGGCGACTGGAATGAGCACCACTGCAAGATACTTGTCAGATTATTGACGTTCGAGAACACAACCCCCATATGCACACTTTGGGCTGATGTTGGGATTGCCTTAGATACGACAGATCCAATCCTTTCCATGGCACTAGGCAGCTAAGGAACTACCACCAGTTGCAAGTCACTGATAACTCACTGAGCGATGTGAGCTAGTTCTGTTGTTCGGCTCACGACCGGGACGTTCGGGTCTGTGAAGAAGACGTGAACACCATAATACGCCGAAGAAGGTAGTCGTCCTTGTTTACGGTGATAAAAAAAGTTTGAAATTTATTATTATCACGAGTGATGTGATAGAGATATACGTGAGTCGTAGCTGAAGATTGTTGGATTCTTATGATGAAATAATGAATTTTTCGGCGGCTACTCGCATTTTACCCAAAAATCAACTTGTATCGTTTGTAAAAGGAACCGCTTACGTCGGAGAGGTATAATTTTGTTTACACCGCCTCCAGTTTAAATATAACCGAGATTAATGGATTTTTAAATTTATACGCTTTACTTGTTGAGAAGTTTAACTTTGAGTTTTTACTGTCACTGAATACTGACAAATAGCAGTCTTATTAATAAATCTAATAAAATTTTGGTTTTTTTCGTAACTGCATTGATCCTTCGGTGTGTGAATTTGAAGCTTATAGCTTCGCCTGATTTTGACATATTTGGTAGTTGTGGTAGTTATTGTGGCTTTATGTCTATTGAAAACTATCTCTTAGCTCCCTCTAATGTTTCGGGAATTGCATGAAGTCCTAATGGGCTTAATGAGGGTTGTTTTGAAAGAATGGTAACATTGTCTTGAGTTCAAAAGGCAGTCAATGAATTGTTGGTGGGTTTAGCGTACATTCTCCCTCTTCTGATACCTCAATTTTGATTTAAAGTCTCTTATCTAGTTGGTTCAGTTCAAGGTGTCTTTGTATCCTCTTCTTCTTCATAGGAAGTTAGCGAGTGTTTGTTCTTTTCTACTAATTGTTTGATCCCTAAGAGTGGTTGGAATTAGAAGCGGTCAGGCGTTGTGACGTCAGAGGTACAGTGCTTCATATTATAATAGATTAAAGTGGCAAATGCGAGTGGCTTCAACAGTTTCTAGAAGTTTGACTGTGGGGTACTGAAGCATTCGTAAATAGATTATCAATATAGTGTCACTGTGACCCCTCTGCTCTATTTCACCCTAGAAGTTCTTGCAGCTTTGTCTGAGTAGGTTACTGATGTGTTCCACACTATCTGTGACAGTCATAGGAGCTATTGTGTTCGGCTAAGAGTATCGAGCTTGTTCTGGATAGAGCCATGATCAGAAAAAATTCCAACACTGGCCTAGCTAAACTGGTTATCAACTGATAAATGTTCGGGTGAACTAAAGAACATGGACCGACCGCTTGATAACGCTACGACTGCATGTATCGATAGTTCGCTTGAACGCTACGACTGCAAGTACCGATATGCATCACCGGCGCAGTTGGTGGGGGAGAGCCTATAAGCGATGTCTGGCATATCGATAACCTGACCTCGGTCGTGATATATCGATATATTGCCTTACCAGAGAGAGCGGTCCATATTCTTTGCTTTTACCAAATGTTCTGAGGATTATGTGAATGATCGAGCCGAAGGGGTCACTGCAATGAACATATATTTCCACCCTTGCATGTAGGGATTAGAAAAAAACATTCCTAAACGTGAAATGACCTGTGAGAATGATGAGCTTCCTGATGTTGCTAATGCTGGATGTTAGAATCCTGTTACGTTCTGCTAAGGACAGTTTATACTTCACTTTTTTTATTTGGTGAAGATAGGGTATGGTCTGGTTTCATTTGTTTTTAACATTCTTCTTGCCCCAAATTTCTTTGTATACCTCCAGCCTGACCTGGTTCTGAAGATATAGATACTTGTGAGCGATTCCTCATGCCTCAGTGTCCTGGTACCCAGCCTATTATTGAATCTGCTTGTTAGTGTTTTGGCAGTCTCTTTGGGGTCCCTCCAGTACAATGTTCACCCGGCTGTTTGTGATCATGTTTGTCTGTGAGATTTGTCTTTAATGCCTTGGTATCCAGTTTCTCAGGGCAGCCTCCGCGTCTGCAACGCAAATGGGCCTTGGGGATTATCCCAGTCAACAAAACTTCACTGAAGCCACAGGAGAAGCTGCCCTTGGCGCTTCCTCCCAAATTTGACCTTTCGGGTGGTTGCTTAAGTGCTGATAAGTTTTGAAAAAATGTTCCACTGTTGTTTACACTTGGCCAGGCCTTCTGCTTACTATCCTTTGTACATAAATTCATATGCCAGTTCAATATAGAGGCGTGTATGTTCCACATCTACCACTATTCCTTTCTTTGCATTCACAATCTATCTAGGCCTAGTTGCATTGATTAGGATGCTTCTTGTGTTACATCGCGGCCCAATGGGCCCTAGCGTCTGCATTGTAACAAAATTTGCTCCTGTCTTGACATAACTCAAGCAGTGCACCTTAACATACGAATACCCTGTATCGCAAAACGAAGTAAGCCTGACACTGACAACTCTCTTCAAGGTTTCATTGGGTGAATACAAGACTAAAAGACTCAGTTTTATCGATGTAGTCTTCATTTATTGTGCAAGTTACGAAAATTACAAAATGTGCTTTTCGATTCAATTTGGCTTTTACCTCTATTTAGTAGATCGTCCAGGACATATCTAAGTATTGAGTGATTATACATACTCCAGAAACTTTTAATTCGATTGAGGCACAGATGGCGTGGCAAAATGCTGTTTCTGTAACTATAGGAACCCTCAAAATGTAATACTCGGGTGTACTTCGTTTTGAGGTATTTCAAGGCTTCAAGTGGATCTAAAGGGTCTAACTTTGGCTCTAACCCAATGAAAAGTGTCACTGAGACCGTTTATGAGCCAGAGAACCTACACTCTCGTTGCCTGCAGTATAGATCTATCCTCACTTCCATACACCCAAAGGAAATCTTACTGCACGTTGACAAAGATACATAGCGTCCTGAAACTGTCCTATGCCAGCCTGGAAGTACCTGAAAGTTGAACGTAATTATTAGCAAGAGGACAGCATAGCGCTGGAAAGTGTCACTAGCTGAATGTGAAGAGTAATAATTGACTTGTGGTTTTCCATTATGATTGATTATGGTTTTGTACTTTTTAGTTACGTCCTTGGCGACCTGTGCTTAGTCATGCCTGCGCTTTACCGATGTCGCACGCACTCGACCGTCGGCTTGTCTCAACTGAAGCTTTTCAATTCATGAATAATCGAGATGGAAGCCAAACAGCTGTACAGAAAATTAAAATGTATTTTCGCAAGCACGTAAGTAATACAACTCATCCGAGGGTTAATGTGGAAAATGGGCACTAGATGTATAATAAAAATTAGATCAATAATAAGACGCAACAACGTTTTTGTCTTCGAAAGGTGAATAAAATGAAGTGATGGCTAGCGGTTGCCACAAGATGAATGAAACTGCGTTGATCATGTTCTAGTATATGCATCCTCTAGCGATATTCCCTTAGGAATGCTAACAGCCTGGTACTGATGCTCTGCTCTCTCCCAATATGAGCAATTCTTTTTGACGATTATATTGGTACATAAGCTAAATACAGCAGGATCACTGGCACTGGTTGGTGGAGAGGGAGTTGGACATCGCTGGGCGATATTCTCCTTTCCATAAGTGTTGTCCTGGAAGGTTGCTACATCAACCATTGAACATGTTGAGACAAGTACAACCATTTCATTGTCAGGTTGTATAACGTTTGCTACCGTTAGTGTTATGATACAACCCCCCACCCCCACCTCTTTGATTCAAGGAAGTGATTCTAATAGGTTTGCTACATTACTCTCTTCTACAGGCCTTGGCCTTGGGATGACAAGTCATTCCTGCTGCTGCTGCCAGGCATCTGTTAGCAGGCTTCCTCTCTGCTTCCAACAGAGCTTATTATAACAATCCTGTAGCTCAATGGCACACTAGCATATCACCCCCCCCCCCCCCCCGGACAATGTTCTACTGGAAGAGATATCCTCGTTGAATAAATCTTTGAGAGGCTGAGTGAGTCCCTAGAAAATCCGTATAAAGATTTGAAGCGTTAAAGCCAAGTTGATGACGAGGGGAGGCTGGCCATAGAAGCGCCTCATTACTTCACCTCTTCCCCGGAATCGTTCTCTAGTGGTTCAATTTTATTCTGCCCTTTTTCTTTTCTTGGGAATGAATGGGGTCTTTGAGTTTGGAAGTTTCCAATACCATTTGGTTACGAGGGGGCAAACATTATCCGAAGCTCTGAGAAAAAACCCCAAGTTTCCTTGGAATATGGGTTTCATCCTTAACTACTTCATTACTGAGAGTGCCTTCTACTGGAGAGGGTACAACACTCCTTTGCCAACTTCATGACCCATGACACAGCAACCGGATAAGCACACCAATGACCCTGCAGCTACCAGGGAAAAGAACAGTCACTGAATGTTGATCACAAACGTTCAATGTGGGCTCTCAAAACGCATTGATAGTGGGGCACTCGTGACCTCTCAATTGCGTTTATTGAACGGTTGAATTGGTACAAATTGCTCTGGGGGCAGCTAATAACCTGTGAATATGTGCTTGTTTCATCTCATATTGATAAGTACCCAACGCGCTAACAGGAATCGTACCATCCTTGTAGGCGTATATGACTCAACAAATATTGCACCATTCAACCACTAATCTGAGAAAATTAGCCACGTAGAACATTGTGATGATCTTATAATCTATGGCCTTCCAAGAGAACCAGGAATAGTGATGATGCGAGGGGCAACACTGAAACTGGTTTAAAGAGTCTTACAACGCTTTCAAGAAAAGTTGAGAAAAAAATTGCCTTTGCAATGAAAAGAAACTTATTTTAAATTAATCAACCCCCTTCCCCCATGACCATTCTATTAATAGCTTTGGAGCAAAATACGAAAATTATGAAAGATGTAAATGGCTATTGAGTTTAAAAGAACTTTGATGGAGTATTTTAGAGTGTAATATTATTTCAGAAATTGCGGGCAGCTGGGTTTAAGCTATACGAAGCTATCGCTGATCGTCTCGAATATTCATCATTCATGTCAAGTAAGATAGCATTACATCTGTCATTGCTGTATCAATAGTTCGATTATTAGAATTTTTGCTGTTACTTTTCTACGTTCTTATTGCTTGTGGGCATTAGAGATTCGCTAGTAGGGTGTGTTGGTTGCTCAGGATGTAGACTGGGAAACTCGGGAATTACCGTCAAATAGAATGAACGGATTCCCATTCCATCAATCTCCAGGTGGTGCCACTCTGGTCATCCTCTGGCTGGGGCTTTTAGTATTCAGTCACTTTTCCCTTTCCATCAATTGTGTTATTGCAGACTGTATAATTTGGACTTACCCAGTCGAATTCTGGATGCCACGAAACCTCGTCTGTTCCGGTGTTGACGGGGGAAGGAGAAGTAGGAAAGGAGAGAAGGAAGAAAACATCATAGGCGAAATGCACGAAACACGTGAGAACTAAAGATTGAAAACCCAACTAATAACTGGACAGGGCCGAAAACTATATCGAGATGCGCGAATGCAAGACTGAGAGAGAGTCGTACAGGTTTCCATCTCGCCAGCTTACACCACATGCGGCATCAATGGCTTCCAATAGACATGCAGACTCTCTCAATTGACCTGACCAGAAACAACATCAGAGGGTATATCCTCACGCATTGCAGCCCTGTGCCCACCTAGTCTAATATTGCCAGAACGGCGAAACAAATCGCTTGTGTTAGATATTCGTGTACTATCATGCTAGATATTCGACTACTCCTACTTTACTATGCCCAAATTATGAATTGGGAAAGGATTTCGAGACAACAACTACGTTGTGACTACCAACAGCGAAGTTTCGAGGAAATCAGGACGTTGAATGTGCCTAGTCAGTACAAATACTCTAGACCAGCCTTCGTTGAATCGAAGATTTCGGTTCATCACGGTAAGTTCATATTTAGGAACCCATTTGAAAAGAAATAACCAACACATGGGGTGTTCATTGGAAATCAGTGGGTGCCCCTGGAGTTCAAACTAAGAGTACAGGCTTGGTGCTATCAGGAACTTGGAAACAGCACCTCACAAAATGTTGGAAATACTTCAAAGTACGGCAGCTGTGCTCGGGACGTTGGTTTGAATTTCTGAAGCTACTAGTGAGCTATTTGGAAAAATGCTGGATTATCCTCTATATTAGTGATTGCCTCGAGGGATTCTGCTTGAGACAGTCTCAAGAGCCTCTTTCCGTAATAAGGGCCTTTCTTGAAGGTCACTCCCCTCCCTCACCCATTACTTGCTAATCGAGAGGAATAAACATTTCTCCTTGTTACCCTGATCACCAATAACTAAACGTTGAGGATTGGTTGGAAATAGTATGGGAAGCGGAACAAAAACTGAATTGCATTTGGAGGGGTAAACTCGAAAACGAGCGGTTGAGTGTAACATTATTGAACTATTCCCTCAGAACACGTTCAATACGCTCTGGGAATAGACGAATTCGCTACTTATCTCAAACCTGGAGCTGAGTGAACCGTGAAGAAATGCTTTATTTAGCTGCAGAGGTGAGGGATTCTGTTTAATTTTTTTAAAGGATTGTGGGTGGGTGGTAGGTGTAGCCGATATATCAGCCTTTAGTGATATATACCATGACATCCTAAATTATTGCGAATATAAGTATTATAAGTAATGGAACTGCTTCTAACGTGAGAGCAGTACTTAGAAAGCCGTCTGCTACGATGCGTCAAAATATGGAGCTCAACTTGCCTCCTATAAACCCTTTGAGATTGAGCAAAGATAAGGTGCTACACTATTCCAAAGTAACGGGTGACGTGTCACCCCCTTCAAATATCTGAAGTTGAACCAAAGATGCTCGTAATCAATAATTTGTTATCAATGCACAGTATTACTTGTCTTCTGCAGAATTGAATATGCCCGATACGTTCCACTCTTGGTTTTTGGTAACGGAACTTCATACTTGGATGTTGATGGCGCGTTTAATGGCGAACCCGCATGAAGGGAGACTATTGAGAAACTACGTTGTAGAAGCTTTATGGAAAGACGTTTCCACACGAGCTAAGAAGCTAGGGGTAAGTGTCTCGCTTTGAGTTGTATTGCGATGAGTTCAGTCTTTGGATGATTCACTTGCTAGTTCTACGTGTGAAGTAATGGTACATAAATTAATGTGATGTAGCTCGACGAAATAAACTCCTTGATTTAGCTGACAGTCGTTCAGAGCCTTTGCACTGGAGCGTCTCAAACTGTGATTAATAAAATAGGATTAACAAGTAATAGCAGAGCCACTTTTGGGTGTCCACTCCCACCTTTGCTACAATTTTTCTCCTCTAATTAGTAATTCCTCTCCTTTTGTTATTACGTATAAATGCCTTGTTTTCCAATTAGATTCCCAGTTGTTCTTGTCAGGGAGAAACTGCCTTATTGCTTCAAATAATGATGAAATGCTGATAGACTAGGCATTTTGTATTTGTTACTTTACAAATTGCCCAGCGGGTTGTTCTTCTTTATTGCTTCTCATTGCTTTGAGTTGTACGGCGTTACATGCATTGTGGTCTTCAGCGGGTAAAAGTAGATTTGGTGTGTCTGTAGTTGTAGATTGTGTAGCGCTTAGATCAATAATGTCCAAATAGCAGACCTTAGCACAATTCGGCCAGGGTGTCACAACACTGCCGTTTGGAATAACTGGTACACGTGGAGCCAGAATTGTTAACGCTCAAACAGGGAGAAAATTCTATATCTCTCGTATCTTCTGGAGAGGAAGTCCCCCCTGCACACGTCTTGTCGTGGGCACAAGTTCAGTGTGTGTGTGTGTGGCCAATAATGGCTGCCACCAGAGTCACTATACACCACAAGGCCACAATTATTATTGAGTCATGAGTGCCATCTGAGTAACTCAAGAGGACAGACAGACAGAGTAGACCATCCGAGGAAGTGTTGGGCAGAATTGACGCTGGAACTGCCCCATCCTATTCCTTAGATGTTGAACAAGTTAAAAACTAACTGTCACTTATCACATTACAAACAACACATCACACTAGCTTTTGTTTGTAAATGTCTCAAAACCGTTCTCATTACGGATTTTCTCATTCTTATTTCTGATTGCTTTCTCTGACAGGATGAACATTCATCAGTTGTCAAAAATCAAATTTTTGAACTGAACGAAGGATTTCAAGCGGCTCTAGTACTCTACGACGAGGGGCTACTGAGCAATGATAAAGTTCTCGCGAGCGCACTCTGGAGAAGGTTTTATTCACAAAACTGTAATAGCGCTCGAGATTTGGAAGCATTGGTTAGCTACGTCCGACGATCGGTGAGTTTTTATGGAGAAGGAATAATAATAACTGTTTGTGCGTGAAATGGTTTGAAAAGAAAACAAACAAACTCAATATTCACGAACTGATGTTATTATATTAATGAAATAAAATAAAGACTACTTGGGGGAAAAACAAACGAACGCATGGAGCTCCACTTGCAAAATAAAATACTTAATTAAAATAAAGAAACTTTTTTTTTTTTTTTTTCGTGATTTATTATTGCAACTGAATATTAAAATACAATCCATCTAGCAATATTACATATCTTTTCAAGCACTCCTTGAGGACCCGTTTACAGTAAAACCAAGCCCCTTCGCATAACAGTTTATCGACAACACTGAGCTATACTTGTACTTATACTTATAAAGAAACTGGGCACACAAAGTTCAATTGCCGTTCGAAATCACGAAGGACGCTCGGATAAGATGTAGTTCGTGGAAGTCTATTCTGTCTTACCTCGATCTGAAGCGGTGAAAATTATTTCAATACCAATGAATAATGTGGAGGAAAGTTGAATTGGATGAATGATATTTGAGCAGAACAAGTTAACAAGGATGGATTGGATGAGAGTTGAGCAGAAGGAGTTGTAAGTTGAATTAGTTGAATGAGGTCCTCGTGTCCTTCTCTGGAGCTGCAATAAAGTTGGCTTGTTTGAGTTCGTTCATAAAATCGTTCTGAATACTAATTATGTGAGTTGATCGGATACCTGTAGAAGTCGAATGGAAGGCAAGCTAAAGAACGAAATTCGAAGAACCAAGGGTCTTGAATTTACGGCGGATTTTACGATGAAGGAGATGCTGATGACTCAAATCGTAGAATGGAAGAAGAAAGACGATCCGTAGCAATCCGACAGACTTGAGATTGCAACGACAGGCTGTAACACGGTGAAGTATGAGCAGCCGTGCGGCAGCTCCAGAAGGACGAAGTGGGGAACGGTGAGGTCCATTGCGATAAAGGTGGGGTGAGGCGAAGCGGTGCAGAAGAAGTGAGCAGAGCTGAGGAGAGGTTTCCTTGCGCTGAGTTCAAACTTCCGACCCCAATTGTTGGCGTAAACAATAACTTTATTAATTTCTATACTTCTCTCGGTGCTGGGAAATTCTCAGAAATATTTTAGAATAAAAGGAGAGAACTCAAGGTCATCCTGCTTCGTATTTATTGAAACTGATTATCCCATTTTGTGGGCACTACCTTTACGGCGAAAAAAGGGTTTGAGCAAAAGCTGCCATAGTGATCAAAATACTTGATATTATTGTTCTCAAAAACGGTTGTAAACATTTTGATTAATAGATAGACAGCTTCACATAGTGTCTCTATTGAGAGAGAGAGACAACGCCTTTTGGTCTTTCAGAGTCTGACACAGTGGGTGGAGGAGTGAGGGATTTTCACACCACCATTGAAGATCGTGAACTTGGGCATAAGTGTGAAAGCCTCCTCCAAGGGGGGGATTTGGATACACGCCCTTGCCTACATGTCCTCATAGAGGGCACCAGCAAAAAGGATGTGCCATGCACTCTCACTGAGTCCCCCTCTGTATGGGTAGACATTGAATGCACGGCATTTGAAAACATTTGTTGACATAGGCTCCATGCCCCGAAAGCAGCTGACATGCAGGGAAGGAAGAATGATACTCCCTCATCCTCAGGAAGGATGATACTCCCTCATCCTCAGGAAGGATGATACTCCCTCATCCTCAGGAAGGATGATACTCCCTCATCCTCAGGAAGGATGATACTCCCTCATCCTCAGGAAGGATGATACTCCCTCATCCTCAGGAAGGATGATACTCCCTCATCCTCAGGCAGAAACAGAAGGAGGGGATGGTGGTATGCAAATGCCGCACAGAGCAGATGAGAGGTGGTCAGGTATGTCGGTGAAACTGCCAAGATGATATCTCCCTACATAGTGCACGCCTGCTGCAAGGAGGCGACCCACCAGTCTACCGCAGCATACTGCATCATTGGCAGGAAGACAACCTGGTAGTAGAGACAGTGGGCATGACCTGACCTGAGCCATGAGGTTTGAACACTTAGCTCAGAGAAGAGCCAGGTGCTCAGCAGGGCAGCCTCTTGGGCAATAAATGATGTCCAGGTACTTGACCATGGTTCTGGCAATACAGATTGATGGCAAGGTGCTGCTCTAAAGAAGGAGCCCATGAGGGCTGCAAGTGCTCCCACTTTCTCACACCGTCAAGTAGTGTTTTACCAAGTTTAAATCTACTGAGTACAAAATAAATTGAATTTGTGGCAAAAGCCATGAAAATCAGAGCGTCATGCGTTTCTTTAAAAATCGCTATGACGATTTGAATCAAAATCTCAGGGCGTTTTGAACGGGCAAGTACCTCCTTTTCATTCTTCATAAGCATTAGTCTTCTTCCGTTGAACAAGTAAAAGTATATGGGAAAATAAGTTACTGACACGCACCATGCGCCATTTACCGCTAGCAACTTTTACTAATTGTCGAACGGAAATATCAGCCAGAAAACATTAGCAAGTAGATTCGTCAATAATTATTTCTGCGGCATTTCATAAATATTCCTTACTCTTCTGATCGAACTCACGGTCCTTTTAAAAGTGCCTAATAACGAAATTTTTGTGAGATGCTGGAATGAGATGGAGCTTTTGAGTGGCGAGTGTCGGTCTTCAGAAAGTACTGTGACGTTCAACCTCCAAACTTTTTATCAGACTTAACAACTCAACTTTCCCTAGACATAACACGCCCGTTTTGTTTCAGATGCACACGCTGGATTCCATAGAACTTGAAGATCTTGTTTACAGGCCAATGTCGATCCAGTGGACGCCTATAGACAAAGTATTTCAGGATCTTGGGAGAAAGTAACCCACTTATTTTATTGTTTACCTCAACATTTAGTCTTAATTAGTGTCAGGGACAGTTCCAATCGTACAGTCGTGTATGTGTAGCGTATTGTAAGCTGCAAACGGGTTTTACGTCGTGTTACATTTACGTAGGACATTTTTCAATTGGCTAATAGAGAAAAAAAAAGTTCACATTATCACTAAAATTATTTATTTATAAATAAACGTGTTGAAATTACGAAAATGTAAAATAAAGAATTAACGGTTTTATTTTTCTTCAGTGTTGATGCCATATTTCGCTTTCATTTTGTCTAATTCCTCTTTCTTCTTGTCGATATCAACCCTCTTGAAAGCTTTGTTAGCCTGAAACGTACAAATTGAATCAGCATTCGGTATTATTCTTAGGAAAGGAGTGGAAGAACTAACAATCCCACAATTGTGCTGTGCATGAATACGGATACTTTGACAATGACCTTTAGTGCACTTCATCACAGTAGGCAGTGTTGCCACTGGTTTTGTCAAAATTCACCATTGCAGCCATAGGACGAACCCAACTAGAGATAAGACTTCTCAACAAGCAGGTGCAAAGTAACAATTTTGTAGATACCGTAGAACTGCAATAGTTCAGAACCGAGGCGATTACAAGATACGCTGAGTTATTAGACATTGGGAATTTAGGAGTGGGGGTAGGGATTAGAACTAGCACGATGAGGACATTTCGTTAACTTGTTGGCTGCTCCATATTTTGGTCAGGGGGGGGGATAATCCGAACGAATTAAATTTTAATTTATTGGTTGATTCTTCTCGTATCTTTGATGAAAAGGTAGATTCACCTTGCAAATAAAGGAGCAGCCTATCAATCGTAAGAAGAAAATGTCAAAATATGTAGAAAATTTGGAAAAAGAACATGCTTGAAGGCAGCTGGGATGATCTTGGAACAATAATAAAGAGATTCAGAAGAATGGGTTTGCAACAACCGTGTTTTATAACAACCTTGACTATCTTTTAGAAACACTGCAATGAACACAAAAACAAGATCCCATGCAAATTAATAGATAGCTGGATAGCCGTTTTTATACCTAAAGAGGCTCCAAATAATTTCAGACTTCGGCTCAATGATATTTGAACCCTTCTAGCATGCTAAAAAAACCGTCATTTAGCTTACACAGAGCCCCACGCATGCCAGGCGAGGTGGACATTCAAATTCACAGGGCGCATTATGAGCCAGTTAAACATGTTATTTAACAGTATCTAATTCTTGCACTATGCTGATACTAAGAGACTATCTTTTTTCAAATTCCTTGAGGGTACATGAGGTGCCGTGTCTTTACGCACTTTGACTCAAGGGTAAAATAAAAAACCTTGAAGGGAACGAGAATGGCAAAACCAATCCCCCGCCTGTCAATTTTCAACCCTCCCTGATTTACCATTCTATCAAGAGCGACAGTTCCGAGCAATCAAAATCACTCAAGAGGAGGGGGCTTGATTTGTGCTGAGGTAATGGATCATTAGTGAGTGAATTCACATAGTAGACCTAGCACAACATGCCAAGGAAACGAACCCGATGATTTTTTTGAAAATGTACGTTGAATTACCTGGTAGTAAAGAACAACAAGATATCTGTTGCAGACGTTGAATCCAGAAAGATGATCACAGGCGTTTTTTGCATCAAAGATGTCCTCGTAAACCACAAATGCGGTACCTCGAGTTTCTGGTGTGTTGCCTCTGCGTCAAAAGAAAAATCAAACATAACGTCATCCGCATTAAGTCAACTCTATGTCTCTAACGCTACGTTTCCTTCAGCGCATCTTTCACCGCTGCCACGTGAAGGTTACGAAGCAGTAAGTGTTACTGCCTCGCTGGCGTTGCATGTCTGCAATTGTTGACACACCTGGAACATGGCTTTTGCTGGGCTCTCGGGGATTAACATAACAATTTACATTACATCCCAGCGTGAAATCATACAACTTAAAATGACAACCACCCGTGGAGTGTAATTATACCAGTGAATGTTGCCCACCAGCACACTCAGACCTTATGTTCATGAACTGCTCAGACGATCGTCAGAGGATCATTATTGGAACTCCATCTTAGGGCCAAGAGCCCCTTGCAAATTGTAAAGCTTTTACCTACTGATTGATTTGAGATCGCATCTATTGATGGCTGTTAACCTACAAGTATGGGCGTGATCAAGAACGTTATGTGCCTCATTCAACAGGTGGCCCATCACTGATTATTAGTGAAGACATATGTACAGACACTTAAGCGTTCCTTTGTTCGTGTTTCTGTATTGAGTTGACTTACATACACCCAATGTTGCATTGTCAACAATGTTCACGCTGTGAATGTTTTAGCTTTTACCTCACAATATCTGGCAGAGCTAGGCTGCTTGCGATGGAGCTATTAGTGACGAGTTTCAAACAGGATTTTTCGTATAGTCATGGCATCGTAGTCTCAAGTGTTCGTTGAGTGTGGGGTTAACTTTAAGCAGTTGCTCACAAAGTGTTTTCTTCAGGCAAGATGTGCACTCAGTTTAAGACAGTGTACAGCCACCCGCAGTATCCAGTGCCTCTTACGTCTGTTGTTGAGTGTGTTTTTGTACACTCACGTAGGTATATGGGTTGTTTTCCCCAGTGCACTGACAAATCGACAGGAGTGAGCATGTGCAGTCAACTCGACGGAGCCTTACCAGTTGTGGTTGCCTCCACACTCCTCCCCAGATTTTGAGTTTGATCTGCTCTTTTGGCGCTTTTTACAGTCCTTGGTGGATGTTGGTGAGGACTAACCACAGATTTCTGTTGGGTTGCTAAAGTTGCTGCCATCTAGGATGACGATTTTGTGAGGATAGCCGTCTAGCAGCCTGTCTCCCTACTTACGCCACACAACATCAAGACTGTCAGCCTAATAGTCTAGCATTGTACCCTGTCAAACATAATGGTAAGGGCACACCAGGCAAGAGACTGGACAGAGAGCTTTGCCATCTTGACAAGCTGTTGTTCAGTCTCCAAAGTTTCCATTTCCATACTTCATTGAATTTAGATGATTTAAATGTGAATATTTTGTCACATTTGAGAAGGGTGAGCTTAGCGAAATGGACCACTCAGATCATCCTGACATGGCTACAACACATACATTCGCGTATTTAAATGCATTAACATATTCCAAAGTGTTAATACCTACAATTTGTTTGTAGTAATGCTATGCAACAAATTTTGAACATTCAATAGCATCATTTTCTATGAAAATTACCTAAAAATGAAAATGGACGAGTATTGATACTATATTCAGGCACTTAACGTTTGTTCGTCCATGGACCTAGGCTCATAACTCTAAGGACCCCTGCCTCTAGCTTAATGACAGTACATTTCCACATGAGCAACTCGCTCCAGCAAAGTCATTGATCACATGCTATTCAGCTTGAAACACAATTTTTAATCTTGCTATTGAGATCAGGGTACCGGTTGTAGTAGACTACCAACATGAACTCGTATTTCATTGTTTGGTTAGCAATTGTCAACATAAGTGACTTTCCTCATCTTACTAATTCTACAGTGAGACTTCACCACCAACAACTGCCTTTAACTAATTGTGCAAAGTAAAATATCGAAAAAGTGTGTAAAACAAACTTACACTCTGACTTGACGAATGGCTCCATACTTTCCAAAAATATCGTACATTTCTTCGGCAGTGATGCGGTAGGGGAGATTGCGGATGTATAGCACTCTATTGACTTCAGGTGGGAGCCTCACCTGAAACAGATTTTCCGATAATTTTGATTACATTCCGTCACCTACTTTCATCATGCAATAGAATTCAAGAAATAAATTAAATGGACAGCAAGTTACTTTGCCCAAACGTGTTTACCATCTGCTTATCGCATGTACTGTCTTTATAAAGAGATCGCGTAAATTGCATCGTTCAGACTGCAGTATTCACTCGTCATAGCTGCTGGTTTCAACTGTTTCCGTGACTAGTTCATTCTACAGGCGTGTTAAGATCGAAATGAATCACAACAGTCGAACTTTTGCACTATGTTATCGAACGCTCCTTATGTAACTGTCAGTTCTCGAGTTACTGTCACGGTGTTTCTAGTGATTTCCGTGCTATATTGCCACGCCCTCCGCTTAATGCTGCATGAATGTCGATTTGATCCTTGACAAGCATATATGTTCTGAATGCAGTGAGAATGTCATCACGCCATGAAGGGGTAAGGAGCCATTCGACGGATACCTATTTGGGTACATTTGTCAGCGCAAAAACAACTCGTCGCCATACGTTATGTCTTCTAAAAAGGAAGCCATCAAAACAGCCACCCCCTCCCCTCCTAAATTTCGGGCGCCTAGAAACAATGGTGCTATTTTTAATTTAACATGCATGTTTATATATTTTGGTTGCATTTCACCATCTGCTCTTCGATTTCGCGTATTATCGTGAACTCCTCCCCCGTGAACATTATAGTCTGGACAACGCTTATTCACGGATAGACTTTACTGGGCATATGGAGAAGTTGCTGTGACTTCAACGCAAAGCAAAAGCTACCAAATTCAGCCAATCAACAGAGAATACTACAGTCAGCATTTACCCAATACGAATTATTTAAAAACGAAACAATGTGGTGTCAGAAGAGGGGAAAAACGTCCTAATCCGCCCTTGAAAGATCTAATAACTTCATTCCTGTCGAAACAAGAAGTAATAGTTGATCGAACATGGAAACTTTGTTGAAGGTAATAATTAATAAAATCGAAAACTGTCGTGACGAGATGAAAACACTGCAATTACAAACGAGGGCGCAGATCAGATCAGGGTTGATGTTATGAAGTGTGATGTTAGAGATCCAAACTGATTTCAAAAATAAAACTGAAAGAATAGGACAGATTGAACTGAACACCTTCGTGATTTGTTGCAAATTTTACATTATAGTTGCTGTAGCGTCGCGAGGCGTAAACTATGAGTGAGCAATCATGATAAGTGTAAACTACTCGAAAAACGGCAATAATTAGGAATAAAAGTATATCACACATTGTTTGCTCTTCTTTGCATTAACGCCATCGTGAGATGCGCGGAATATTCCTGAAGTGACAACTACGGAACTTGTAACTCTACCAAATACACACACGAAATTAGAGGAAATTGTTACTAAATTGTCCACAACAAAGCTCAACACGCTCAGTACTGGGGTTCAAAAACAAACACCTCTTGTTGGTGTTGTTCTTTCTAACGCAGTTTCCAACGGCAGGGTATCTTAAGCACTAGTTAATGATATCCTTACTCTGTTCCTGAGCTCAGCCAATCGTAATTATTTTCCTGTCCAAATTGTAGTTTGGTCACGTTGCAAACAATTTATTCGGTTCAATACCGATCGGTACACACATTGATTTCAAATGTTACAACAACCATAGCCACAAATCATAACTCTGTCAACTTGAAGTTGAGCCAAGCAATCTTAATTACATTAATTAATCTGTACGTTTTAACCCATTCAGCGCAGGCCGCAAAAGAGGGAACAACCTCCCATTCTGAAGTAGTTTTTGTGACATGTCTCAAAGAGAGGGGCGTGGTAATATTACTACACCCGTACGGCACGCAACCCCCGCTGTAGTAATATTACCACACCCGCACTGGATGGGTTAATAAAAAGGAAGCTACTGTTTTATAACTATTTGCGCCAGAATCTGTTTCATGGCGATCATTTATGACTTTGTCATCCCATATTTTAAATTTCATTCTCCCTATTCTCCTCCCATCTCACACCGACCTAGCATGAATTCTTGTAGGGTACGTCAACCATCGCAAACTTGCTTTAATTCCAGCAGTTCGTTTTGAACGCTTTCCAGGATGATCATCAAGTACATACAAAGTTTGCAAAGGCGTTTGATAGCTTTAATATGTTTGCTTGCAATACAGAGTATAGGATACCGAGGCATGAGTTACATGCAATTCTGTATAGAACAAAGCACAGTCAGGAAACTAAATGCACTGCTTAATGCATCTAAATGAGTTAGTAAACGATTTTGTGTATGCTGATGTGCTCGTTCTTAAAGGCTTTTAGAATTGCAATTCGTTCTCAAAGGGTTGAGTTATTGGAAGATGGCAATCGTAATGAGTGACATTGCCAATACATTTCGGCAGCTAGTAACCCCTTCTTGAGAAGGAAGTCAAGTATTCAGGCGTAACTGTGGGTGAGAAGTGGTGCTTCCGCCGATTTCAGTTCCTTGAGCGCAACTACCAAAGCTACTTAGATGGAATACAGTGGGGTCCCCAGTCTGGAAAGAGAATATATATGGATGGAAATGTGATCAGTTTACAGGGCTTTCTTCAGTTGCTACCAATATACCATAAAACTGGCTCCCTGCCGTATCTCCACAAATCTGAGTTCAGTTGATGCAGTGTGAGTGTCCATGCTCTCTTATGCTAGCAAAGTCGCCACCTACATGATTCCTGCTTTAAGGTTCAGCAATTGTCAATATGAGAAAAAAACTGATCTAATGAATTACATTGACCTCAGGAAGAAAGACATTGGCTCAGGTTTGGAAACGACTACGCGTGAAGTGCAGAGATCAAAGTGAAGAAGAAGTTGGATTTCATCAAATATAACCTTACTTTCCCAGTGACCCTCTCCCTATTCGTTCCGTCTTGAGTTTCTGACGTTAGTACGCCGTGTTAATAATATCTAAACATTTTACGGGAATTGAGTTTAGTTTTTGGGGCAATCGTTCAACTCGTCGAAATCTCTCTTGAGGAAGTTTGAGCTTAGTGGTTTTACGTAAATCACCGCTCATGTGAAGTAGATCGGTGAACCCCACCCAGCACAAGACCAGACCACATCATCAGGGTTCGGTATACCGTCTCAGTATATGGTGAGTCCCTTAGATTAATATTTTACCGCGTAGTTGGATTGGAGTTCAAACAGGTTCAAGTATAGAACCAACCAGTAAGACACAATAAGAATGGGTAAAATTTCAATGTCCAGGCCGCGACGTCAGAGTATGATAAGAGACGGCGTTCCACAATAAAAGTGGGGAAACGATAGTGAGTCGCTAACTGGCTTGGTTGTCGTACAAGTCTTCGTTCTGACTTTCACCATTTGCTCACCAAATTCTGTGGTAATTCTCATTACATTGATCTACGTACTTCAAACAACATATCTCCAATGAAGTGTGATGGTGCAGGGAGTTCCAGAACTCGTACTTGAAGTATTTTCGTTCTTGGTAGCATGATTCGCTCCATTCTTACCCAAATCTATACAAACTATAATTTGAGCTGTAAAACCTGCCTATCCGTCTCCCAAGTCCCCGACTGACTGAACTTAGTGACTGACTTAGAAGCAGGTGTTACTTGAATCATTTGCACGCACCTTTCGCTGTTCGAGGTAGTGGAGAAATAGCTTATTGTTGTGCTAGTAGTTAAGTAAAGTCTTGATACTTGTCTTAACTTTGTCAAAATTCCGTGCTCAAAATGAGTTTCGTCATAAAAATTAATAGGAGCACTAGAACTGTTCCTATCTCTTTTCTCTGAGACTGCTACTGCTTCTGTAGAACGAGTGAGAAATCCTCCTTTCCATATCCCTCCCTGCACCGATCTTCTTTCTGGGGCCAGTGCCGATTATACGAAGTCTATGCGTTCTCACTTCCATAATATTGTTAGCGTTCTTCCATTCAAATGGTTAATCAACTTTAAAGATCAATATTCTGACAAGTAGGTTACAAATACTGTTTATATGA
Source organism: Pachypeltis micranthus (assembly GCA_020466155.1). Classification (NCBI taxonomy): domain Eukaryota; kingdom Metazoa; phylum Arthropoda; class Insecta; order Hemiptera; family Miridae; genus Pachypeltis; species Pachypeltis micranthus. The sequence goes on along the minus strand of CM035770.1, from coordinate 63,273,847 downwards.
ACCAACATTGCTGGGGCTCACCCCTACAAAAATAATGTTCCACCTTGTATCTTTTGGAAATGTGTCACTCGTTAAGCTCACAATGACTTTTCACCTTTATGTCAGCTGATAATCAACACATAATGACAACAACACACTGATAACCATCTCCGAACCAAGATTTCAGGTGAGGAAGTAGTGGAATAGTGGTAAAAAATTGGTAACACTTCCCTTGCCCTTTGGGTTACAGAAGGTTGTACGGAGCGAAATAATGTGATTTACTGTATCCAACGATTTAAATTATTTATGAGAGGTTTCATACAATATGATATGAATGAGTTCTTCAAGCTGAGAGTTAAGTAAGCACAGTCATTGCATTCTTCAGTGAAGCATTTTTTCTCATTTATCCAGGACTTCCACGACTTAGGCACAATACACACGTCTTCTATAGTTTGATGTGTTCTTCAGTGTCCATATGCTGTTAATTAAAGTAGCACTTGTTCACAGATGCAGTTCATGCTATTGTTCAGCAGGCAGGGAAAATTGAGACTGCAGAAATGGTACATAGCTCACCCTGATAAACTGAAGAAAAAAATTACTAGGGAGCTGATAACGACCATCTTAGCCAGGAAACCCAAAATGTGCAGCTTCCTGGAATGGAAGGATTTGAAAATAGTGTACAAGAGGTTTGTACTTAAGTTGTAATAGTTGCGTTTATTTCAAGCGTTACTTGTTACACATTTTTAAATAAGGGAGCTGACATGGTGATGCTGTTTTGTCTCAGGTACGCGAGTTTGTACTTTTGCTGTGCTATTGAGCAGGATGACAACGAGTTGTTGACTTTGGAAATAATACATCGCTACGTAGAACTTCTTGACAAGTATTTTGGAAGTGTAAGTAGTGTACACATTCTGTACGTTATGTTAACTAGCACTTGGTTCTTTGCTGCCTGCATAAAGTAGTAACTGCTGCACCTTTACTGTTCTGCGGGAGGGGGTCTAATTTTATGGAGCCCTGTGGCCCGAAAGTGTTCACTAGCAGCCCCTTTGACAAGGCATATGTAATTATATACATGAAATTCAAAACTGTGAATGACAAACAAATCTATCATCTGCGTGATTTATTACTAATTTGGTTCAACCGATCAGACTGCTAGTGCGTGCTTGGAATATTTTAGTGCAAGTACTACAATTTTTTCTGAGGGGAATTTCATTACTGAGGCTTACTTACGTTTATTATTGACTGTTGACTCTTTTCAGGTCTGCGAACTGGACATCATTTTCAATTTCGAAAAAGCATATTTCATCCTTGACGAGCTTTTACTGGGCGGAGAAATTCAAGAAACTTCGAAGAAGAATGTACTGAAAGCCATTGCCGCTCAAGATCTCCTGCAAGAGGTTAGTTATGGAGACACTCCGTTAGAACTCTAATCGAAAGGAAAATTAATCACCTACTTGTCCTAATGAATCACGCTGCGCCCCCCACATCTTCTTTTTCACCCTCGACGAACTGAAATTTATCATATCAACGCTCGTCGAATACCAAAAGAAATGTGCGACTTTTAATCTAGTTTTACCTTACCTGATTTTTGTTTTTGGGAGCGTCTCAGAAAGATTTTTTTTGTAGATTCGTAGCCAAGTTAGCTGTGCTAATACCAAGATCTCACTGTCTGCTAGTTTTCGAGAGAGGAACGTTGCAGCGACACAAAAACTATTGGGGGGGGGGGGAGAGAGAGAGAGAGAGAGTTGAACCAATGTTCTGAATGCTCTAAAAAATAACTGTTGCAAAACATCACATAAGTTGGGTAATGACACGCCAAAACTAACCACACGTTTGAGCGATAAAACCCCGACTCAGCAATGTGCAAATTTTATAAAAACTCGAGATCTGATTTTTTAGGCAATTCCTAGGACTCGGTAGAGCTAAGTAGAGCAAAAGTGGTTAACCTGTTCAACCTGCTTCAATTTTGCCAAGTCCCATCTCGTCAAAGTGAAGAAAAAACATTTTTGCCGTCACCGAAACTTCTTCTATTTTCTATTTATTGATGGTGTATTTGGGTAACAAGGAGTATTGTTTCCTCCCCCCAACAAAGCCTTATACATGGCAGTAGTTAGTCACTAATAGGGGGACATTGAGAAAGGCGTGTTTTACAGGAGAAGAATGTCTCCGGAGGCGCCTGTTGAAAGACGCCTTTGTCTGAATGGGTTAGATCCATGGCACAAGCAATTCATTGCTGAGTAGTGTGAGGTAATTCGGGTGATGCTTCCTACCAGATGTTTGATTTCATTCGTTAGTGATTTAAATATTTTCCTCGTCATCTAGTCGTCGCCACGATCTCTTCTTACATTTTTATTTATTCGATAAATCGTTAGTGAGTTGGTCCCTGGCGGTACCTTCTTCTACTGAGCAGAGCTAAGTAAAACAGTGATGTTCATTCTTATTTGAATGAACTTGAATGTTCCCCCGCAATGTGTTCCTCATTCGATCCTGTCTGTCAATTAAATACTCGTCGCGACTAGGTCGTGGTGTTGATTTTCCCTGGGGGACGCAGCGTATCCTTGTCTCGTTCTTAACCTCCTTCTTTTGTTCCTGCAAAACCCTTCAGTTGCATTAGGCAGAATTACTCACTATTTCTGCCTTCTATTTTTAATTACCAAAGTTGGGAGGGTTTGTTATTTCTTGAATGTTAATTTTGTTAGAGGTTTATTAGACGTAATCAAACTAAAGTTAAAATTTCATGTCGAAATCAATCAAAATATTGAAGACTTATTTGATCACTCAGTCTAAACGAGTGACATGATACATTTAATGCTTGTTTTGTTATCTTCGCATTGTATTTTGAAAGATAGGCGTTAGGTTTAGTACCCTAAAAGTATTGTATTTTTCCGATATTTATAATGATCTCTTTTGCTTCCCATTCGTCAGTAAAACATAATGTTCTTGCCTATTTCATGAGGCGAAGGAAAGTAGAAAGTGTTGATAAAGTTAAGGCGTTCTTGCCCTAATGCTGAAAGGTTCCTGCGCTCCGTTATTTAAGACTAGTAACTAAGAATTGAGCTTCCGATAGTCGTTTTTAAAAATTATTATAAACCAATCAAAATTCCTCAATTATATTTTTTAAGCCTTCGAACTATATTTTGTTTGAAATAGTACAGCAGGGCTAGAGTACTTAGCTGCTTACAGGTGAACTTGTGTTTTAAAGAAGATCGTTATGTAGCACTATTCCTCCGTAGTCTTTCGGGATACGAGCAATTCGCACATGCGTGAGGCTGGATGCAGATAACTGATCTCTCCCATTTTTATATCACCAGATGGTGTGTGTGGGGGGGGGGGGGGAGTTCAGGAGTGTGCTGTCTTCTACTCGTTCAGAGGTTCACCTGCTCGAGAGGTATGGGTTCCTTCTGTTGAGGTTCTCCAGTAGCATTGATAATGAGCTTCGAGCTCTCAGCGCTTATAGTGGACATGCAGTGGGGAAAAGGCTAACTGTCTTGTGCACTCGTGATAGCGTATAAAAAGCCATGCCTTGGTAGCTGCTGGGTGGAATTCTCATCTTCCACCTGCTGATGGGTGTGGTAGCCTACCCACTCCTCTGCTCTATGTTCCAGTTTCCATCATCCTGGTTCTTACTAATCACCAGGTCGTGGTTTCAGCGAAAATAACATGGTCACTGTCATGGTTGCTGCTGAATGTAAGTGTATAGAACAGAATAGGCTTCTAGAAGGAATAGGAATAGCTACTCTGCCATGAATGAGGCTGTGTTCTGGGTTGAAGGCCTCAGCAAGCTTAAATATGTTTTCCCTTCTCTCGCGATTGAAGAAATATGTAGCTGTACTTTTAGTGTCTGGTTTTGATGGTACGAAGAGGTAAGATCACCTGGGCTAACTCAATTGCGACAACTGCCTATTATTTCATGGGCAAGGTGCAGCCACCTGTTCACGAGTGACGTAGTAGGACCCCAAGAGCCACCACAGTCGGGAGATGCTTGGCAACCAGCAGGCCCATAGGTAGTCTTTCATGATCCCCAGAGGTACATTGCTACTGCAGCCTTTGCTGTGAGGGTTCTAACACAAATACTTCCCGTATAAAAGGGGTGTGCCTCAACATAAAGGATTTCTATAACGTTTATTCGCTAGGACTAACTGACATCCTGCGAGAGATAAAGAGGTTCACTGTAGGCAGCTTAGTACACTCACAATGGTTTTCTAAATTTGACCACTTCCTGTCCTCTCTTTGAGAACAAAAAAACCTTGATATCAATATGTTCATTCCACGTTGAGATATAACTTCTGACATGGTAGTTGTGTCGTCAATAGAGTCATTTGTTTCAACTACACAAAAAATAATTTCAGTGCTCATGAGTTCATTTGTCAGTTAACGCTTTCACATTGCAACTATCGCATACTATAGGAGAACAAGAATGATCCATTCTTCTAAGAGTGGAACAGCATGTGCATGTCTTTTTGTATTGATTTTATTTTACAACTAATTTACTACACTATTGAATAACGAAAAAGGGTTGCAGTGCATGTTGTAATGTTTTTTATCATTGACATTCAATCGTGGTAATGTGTATGTTATACTTCTGCCGTGTCCGATACTTTCATTATCAATACCAAAATGTTGGCGTTATATCACAAAATAAGGTTGGTATTGATTTTTTTTTAGTGAACGTTTCAGTTAGCGCTAAATATAATTAGGCTCCTTAATTTTCGTGCGCAACCCGTGCACAGGATACTTACACATTTGTGTTGTGGAAAGGTACATTCTGTTTTCAATTAAAAACCAGACATTTTGGGTCAATTTTTTCTTTCAGCCGATGATCGGCTGATATTGAATGGTGTGTCGCCTGACCCAATCACCCATTTATGGTATTTTGGAGTCGGAAAGCCGATTTGTAGAGGCATATGAAACACCCTAACTGGGCCATAACTGTACTCTTCTCATAACAAGGTTGTTGCACTGCAGAGACCCATTCTTTGTTTTTTGTCATAAAGGGAGTGGAAAAGGGTTAACTAGTCTCACGACATTTCGGGCCTTGGATGGAAAGTGAGCTTAGAAGGTTTGCCAATGGTTTAGGTTCAAACTGGGCATGTAACCGTGGATGTAAGAGGAAGTAATTGGATAAATAACAGGTTTTGATAGGTTTTCCTCTATTTTTAAAGTCAGTCGCTTTTCATATCAAATTCGCTGCTTTTCAAGTCTATAGATGGTAATTCGTGTTGCGACAGAGAACAGAGACAGGTAACCGCTAGAGTCATTTATATGGAGCTTGTATGGACGCCAGTACGCGTGTACAACTGAGAAAAGAAAAATAGACGCAAGATCAAAAACAGCAAGACAGTCTCTGCCTTGGAATAGCAGTGTCTTGTGTCGTGCTCAAAAAGCACGCATGTTTATTATTAAATATTGACTACGTTTCCCGAAAAGCTTATTGACCAGTACATATAGTGCACTCTAGTTGAATATGATTCAAAGTTAGTAGTTTTGGTTGCAGTCTCGGTCTCGAACCACAGTTAATGCAGAAAGACCGACGCACATGTCACAGTCTCTGGTCTCAGTCGCGGCACAAACCTCCACCTTTAGTCTCAACTTTTCCAATCAAATCCACTAACTGAATTCATAGTTTTTCAAACCAGTTGTTCAGCTTTTCAAACGAAAGTAAGCCGTTATCAGGTAAATCTCACTACTTTCCACAATTTTCCAAATTAAGTTCATAATTTTCATTTCATATCTCCTTTTTTGTTTCATAAATATTTGAAAAGACTAATGTTTATATAGAATACAAATACTGGGGCGATATTTTCTCCTGGTTCTGTCTCAAGCTGCGGTTCTAAATGTTGGGTATCCATCTAAATTCGTCGTGTAGATAATATTTTTGAATACTTCGTGGGGTGATGATTGGGAGAACTACTGAATCGGCGTGCTGTCTGCTGTTTCGTCCTTGCATCAGTGAACCCAAGTGGCTAGTAACACGACCTTCTCCTGTTTCTGTTGAGAAAGTGGGGGGTTGAAAAGTGGAGGATCCAGTTAGCACATTGGTTCCGGTTTATTTATCCAGTCTGTGTGCGTACATCCGATTTATTGATTATTCAATGCGTTAAGGGAGCACAGGGCTATTGGCATGATTCAGACCTACCAGCGTCAGTGTACTCGTTTTGAGTTCAAGTAATGAAGGGAATGGAATGAAAATAGTTCCTTAAAATAATGTAATGTTCCATAGTTGTTGCTCATTGAGATGATTAATTCCTGAAATCTTGACGAAATCGTTAAAATGACTTAAATATTTTCCCCTTCACTTGTTATGGGTACATTTTTTTTGTCTTGGTTTTCTTTAGGACGAATGTGGTATCCCCATATTGCCATGACCCAAAAGTGAATTAAAAGGAACTATTTAACGCGAGGTGGGTATTCCTTATCTAATTGAAGACCGTTTGTTGTTAAATTTAGATGGTCGCTTTGGCTACGCTTTTGTTCGTGAATCCCTTGGCGTATGGAGTATTTTGTGAAGGTTCAGGCTAAAATTGGTACCCGTTTATCATCAATTTCGTACGTTATAGTGGGAAATATTGATTTAATTCCAACTTGACGTTTCACAAAATCCAATCACACTCAATTTGCGATGTCTAAAGTACTGTCAGCGTGTGATTTCAACTGAGTCTCATCTGAATTCCCCTACTAGCTTTTTCATTTTTCACGAATCTACAAATGTAAAGTGTGCAACTGACGTGTCATTTAGATGCAAATGGCTAACTTTAAAGTTGTCCTGAATATCAAACGATGTTGAACACATTTGGTGCGTAGCAAGAACCCCCTCTGCTGGTTTCTGGGAAGTTTTTAAGTAGACTTGCTTGCAGATAAGTGGTTAGAAGCTCTTTCTGAGCGTGAGAAGATGGTGAAATGTATAAGAGGCGTGTGCTTAGAACGTATTGATCTGACATATCAGCAGCAGTAAGATTAGTAAGTGCTCAGAACTGAATGGATCAGAGCTGGTTTGCGATATTACTTTTTGTATGTCATGGCGAAACCAGGCTCAATGTTAATAGTCAAACTTATCAACCTGATATGGCAACGGATGTCTTAAAACTATTCCTTATATCTTTGGTGGCGAGGAAGTGTATCACTAGCTCTTCCTCCATCCTCGGCACTCTTTCTACCCTTCAAATGTGAGCAAAATGTCGGTAACTGATTATTGATTATGTATCGTATGGTTCCGTGGGCTGTATTTTTGTTGGTTCTATGGAACAAGAAAGTTTGGGCACATACCTGGCTGGGTTTGCGATGCGATTCGAAGTCCTCAGCTCGTGATGTAGAAAACGAGAGAATTCAAGAAATGAAAAAGTTACTAGAAATAAAAAAAGGTTCATTATTGTGGGCAAAATGGTAACGAATGAAAAGAAAGCAACTGTCAGTTAGTGGGAGAGCAGTATCGTGGATACAGATTCGGCACTCTGCCTTTGACGACTAATTTTGAAGTAAGTTACATTTCAAACAAGATCCTGATATACACAGCCATCACGCGATACATTCGCAAACAAAACACATACATTGGCTGATACAGTCGATGTGTTGATGGAGAAAGCACGGACATACGTAACTCGGAACTGGTTGTAAGGAAAGTTAAATAACTCATATTACGTGTCAATATACTTCGATTTCGTGCTCAACTTCGGGTAGCTAGCTTGAAGCACAAGCAAGGTGGCTCTTATTAATTTGAGATTACTCGTGCTTCGGGCAATGTCTAATTCAGATTCCTATTTTGAGAGTGTTTTTGAGTCACTTATGCCTCTTGTTTGTTCGTCCTCAAATTGACTGACAGGCAGCAGTTTTGCAAAATAAAGCCACAATTGGTTCGTGTGAACTTTTTTAGAATTCGAGGGTGTCCATTATTTTGTAGGTTAACCATGGTGCTGCTCCACTACTGGCAGTCCTTGAAATGTCCAGTTGCAGGCTATATTTACAGTGTCAAAGGATTATTACTCCTAACAACCATTTTTGTTCGTTCGTACTTCTGTGTTGTGCTTTGGAACCCACTTCTATGAGCAATACATTCAAGTAACGTTGTAAAGTAGTGGGAAATAACAGCGAGAACGCCAATTGTAAGCTAAATTCACAAGCGAAGAAATAGAGGGTGAACATGATGATAGTATGGCCACCAGTTGAGATACAGTGCGACCTATAAGCTGGAGGTGATGCCACAGGAACGCCTGCTCACCCACATAATTGTTGCATCACTTGAGTAGTGTTCTCCTATCATACCTTGTGGCAGCAAAGCTATTGCTAAACATTAGCTTTGCCTGTTTTCCTGAGAGTTATATATCCATTTCGATTCCATCCTGTACTATTTATGCTACTGAAACTACCTGGATAAGATGTCCGTGTCTCGATTTCTTCTGGTAAAACACAATAAAAGACCTGCTCTCTGCCCACTTTCCAGACTTCTAGTGTTAGGCACCAGTTGAGGGGTTCGTTTCACAATTTTAGAGCGTTTCTCTTCTTGTGTTTATTCTGCGCTTTGTTCGACAATCAAATCATACGTTGTGCAAAGGCTGGGAACTGAAGAGAGGGTGTTTAAAAGGCGAAGGCTCGAATGATATGGTCGGACAGTCTGATGTGCGTCAGGAGGTTTAAATCATTGAACGACAGTGTCAGATGCTTGGGGGGGTATAAAATCTTGAGTAGTCGCCCTGGCTGTGTCCTAGTGTAAGGCGTAGTGTAGGAAAAGCCCTGAGAAGGTGCATTGGCTGTGTCAGTCAGTGTTCGCCGCATCACCAATCTGTAGTCGACGTTCTCTTACCCTTATTTCCTACCTCCTCAAACACTTCTACCCCTAGAAATGTCGTTGAGAACCCTCCCCATTTTTAATGTTTTCGTTTATTTAGCTTTTAACTGCCACCATCCTCTTTAGGATGAGCTTTGGGGAAAGAAGCGTTGGTGTGGTTCATTTGTGTCTGCCGTAAACTTTAAGGAAAATTTCTGAGCTCATTGACCTCGTTCTCCCATTATACGGTTCGATTAGCACAATGTACTAAAAAGGGAGGAATTTCCACCTTATTTCGTAAACAGTTGAGACTGCAATAATTAAACTAAGTATTTTATGTTCAGCAATACTTGCGTTTTGTTCTCAATAAACATTTCTGTATGGACACTGAACCGCCCAGATGTCAGATGTTAAAGCTAAAAGGTGTTTGTTTGAAAGTGACGTGAACAACTCAATAAACTATTGAAACAGTTACCATTCATCACTAAACTGATTTGCTAACAGTTTTCTCCGAATTGTCACGAACTCTCTTTATCCTAAAATTGCCTGGGTAGTCCAATAAATCGCCTACATGCAGATTACTCAATGAAAGTTGTGAGATATTAAAGTAATTGGGTTAGTTCCGCCAGTAGGTAAATTACTAAAGTTAACGTATCAGTTTTGTGAGTCCGTCTGACTTTGATATCTCACCAGCCGGAGGAAACGGACTCATCAAACTGGTACATTGACCTTAGTTGTGAGATAAATAGCTGCAACTCAATAAATTAGGAAATTTTCAAGTTTTGCCACTGTCTAGGACTATTTGCCGCATGTGCGTGGTTTCATCGATCTTTTTATGGATTTCCCTTCGAGTTCGAAACGCCCATTTGTAGTTATAGCTACGTTATAAACAGATTAGAGTAGTTGACAGAACAGTAAAAATTGCCAAGTGTACGTGAGGTACTCACAGGGTACTCTCAAATAACCAGTTACTACTTGTTTCCCTCTGTGGGCGTTTATATAGACTCGTGTACGACGAAGATACAGCGCCTGCATAGAAAAAGTGTGTGTGTGAGGAAAGACAGCACACTACTGCGTTTAAAAAAATTAATGTCTAATTTGTTGTTTGTGCAGCGTTTGCCATACCTTCTTGTCCATTCAGTATGTCAAGTACCTTGCTACCATCCCCTATTCATCTTAGTGGAGTGTGTGCAGTTGTTCGTGCTTTCCTTGTTGTTTTTGGATTCTGTTAGTCAATTTAAAATCAGTGGCATAGGCGTTCGTAAAGTCGTTTAAAGCTTGTGCGGAAGTATAGAGAAATAATTTGGTGAATATGCGAGGGTACGGCATGTAGTTATTGCATGTTTGCATGATAACTGGTTTTGATAAGATTTAATTAACTCGGAGTCTTGTTGATGGTTATTCACAGTAAATTGTGTTTTGTCAAAAAAAAAACGAAAACAAGGGTGGATTGTGTTTGTCCTAGTCACCCGGTTGGTAATTTTGAAAAATGTTCTGGAGTTATCCTTCTCGAAGGAAAGGATTTTGTGATTTTCTTTTCTAGGATGAGGCTGTCGAGGGAGCTCTTCGAGAAATAGGGTTACTCTAAGATTCGCCCGACGCTTCTTCCCAGCCTCGTTGCCAATAACTTTTTCGCCACACTTATCAACACAGCACCAAGCTTCCGTATCCAGCACTACAGTATTTTTCTATTGAATTCCTTACATCCTCGTATATTCAACGCGATGCGATTGATTCCACTGCACTTTTGAGCCTTGCACTTGTGCGCATGTCAACACGCGTTGTATTGTCAGTTTGAGATGACTTTTCGCAATTGTCTATCCGGATATTTGCGTAATGATTTATTGATCGCACTTAGCGTTAAATTAACTCCGGTATGTGCAAAAGTTTACAGTTGGGGGATCGATGCAAATGCTCAAATTTGACATTTAACGGGTGGCGCCTGTTGTGCCCATCAGTGTCAAGTTAAGATGCTCATGAAGCACCAGTCAGTTTATTACTGCCAAGAAGTGAGGCTCAAAGCAGTTCTGATCAGAATGTTCGGAGGAGAGTCCTAAAAGATGTAGTGTGTTGGTGCCCTTCTTTCGAAATTCGTTCTTATTTACTCCTATAAACTATCCTTGATCCCATACTTAGAAATATTTTGTATATAATGAAGCTATCCTTTCAAAAAAGTTTTAATGCGAATTTTTGAACGTTTGCGTTGTGATGGGGGGTGTCACTGCAAAAAATATTTTTTAGATTTCTATTTCTTCGGGAATACTAGAACTGTCCAGATAATAACGTTACCACGTGACTAGTACAAACCGTAAAATTATTACATTTCACCCAAAATAACGAAATGCTCTAAAATATGTTTACTGTGATGAGGGTTATTCCGCGTGTTTTCTCCCATAGAATTCTAATAGATTCCTAATTGGTTTACCCTGCCCAAACATGAGCGTGTTGTGAGTGTGTGCTGACACTGTCCATTTCTGGGTTTGGACGGGTCAATTGTTCATAAATTCGCATTCTGATAGCTTCGTTTTCCGCCAGACTACCCTGTTCCACCTCTTGCTCTCTATTCGCCCTCATTGTAAACCGAGGTTCTGTTGTTCGCCCTCACAAAAACATTCAGAATGTGTAATAGCACTCAGCATCTTGATTTAAAGTTCTGGTTCATTTCGGCTCTTATCGTAAAGAGGAAAAATCCTCGCCTGTGTCGAACACGCCCCGTGGTTGTTTATATTAGGGTTAAAACGAATTGAAGATCTCTGCTCTGAGTTATGAATCAAAATGTGAACTTGCCATTTTCATTGACAAACCGTTCATAAGGAAGAAAAGCAATATATTTGAAAAGGGTAATCAAGCTAATTTGTATGCTTTATTTATTGGTTTGTGGTGCAATCAGCGCAAAAATAATGTCTATATTTATGGCCTAAGTGTAAATATAATTGACTGTAAATGATTGTGTTGATTGGAGCCTAAGCTGGTGTGTACATTCCAACCATTTTGTTTTACGTGCCCACTATCAGCAAATGTCTTGAGTTAACTAGGGAAGAAGTTTAAAAGTGGGGCCTAAACGTGTGTTGATGCTATTGCGCTATTTGAGTAATGGATCGCTTCTCTGCCAAATTTGTTTTACTCGATTTAGCAGCTTTGCTTTTTCAGTAGTTGGTAATTGGTGGTTGTACTGTTGTCGAGTGATTATAGAAATCTAGAATTAGTGTTAGAGTTTGCTTATAGAAGCCCATTTTAGCTGAATCTTTAGGTGAGGGTATCCCAAGACTGAAAGGCCCGGGTAATCTCTCAACTGGTGCTGCCTCCAACAACTTTGGCTGGTCGTTAGACAAGTGATTCGTCCGGGCGTCATCCCGAGATGATCTGAGGTCACACGGCACCCCCTGCCCAGGTTGAGAAGATCCTTGATCCTTCAACCCGCTTCGTAAGCCGTAAGGCGGAAATATGGCTGAAAGAGTTTTCGAATGGGTTTCCAACAATAGAGTAGCAGTCCTTACTCTTCGCCAGTGCGTGGTTGGGCGCTGTGCATCTGCAGTGGTCATCACGCTATCATGGGACTTGTCTGCCCTCCTTTTCTCTCCCCATAGGTGCTATTGTGCGGGTCCTTTCCCATGCGCAAGGCTGGAGTTGGGCAGTTCGACACCCTTTGCACGCCAGTTCGCTTTAATATATTTATTCTTTGGGTTACAGTGAATATTGCCGAATGAAAGGTGCGTTTTTCGGATTAAAAAAAAGGAAATTCAAACTCTTGAGCAATTGATTGAGCTTTGATAAGAACTGCTGACCGAGGGGATTGGCAGTATAAGTTGAAATTCTTCATAAATATCACAGTTTCGGAGTTCGTCTCGCCCTACTCATTCTACGAAATCTTTTCTATAAATTGTGGTTCATTTCACCGATAGAACTTGGAACGTCTGTAGCGAAATGGTGGAAAGCCATTCGTTTAATCCTTCTAGGATTTTACATTTGTAAACTGCTTCTTGTATATGTACTGACACTTTTGCTAGAACAGAAACCAATTTATACTGTAGCGATAGACTAGAAACATTTTCAATCCACAAAGGCCCACAGATTTAACGTGGAGATGCACTGAAACGTACTTCCTGGGGTTTCCCACAAATAACCCCTTACATAAGACTTGAAACCAGTGAAACTTCTTTGATATATCTCCTGGTGAAAATTACTATTGGTTCACTCAGACCCAAAATGCACTTCGAATTTGCATCTTCTGGCTGTCTTGAACCTAACTGCCTTAATAGCAGAACGGGTAGTGGATAAGTGTATTTGTGGCTTGCATGAAACAGTAATTTGGGCATTGGCTTTGATGCTTCTACGATGAATAGCCAGCATTCAACGGCAATGAAGCCACACTGCCCCCTTCTGAGTCTAATTAATCCAAGGAATCGCTGTACGAACGTCGCCTAAAGATCTCAATCATACTAAGAAAAGTGTACTGTAGAAAGTACAGAAAGAAAAATATTCTGTTCGTCTGTTTGAAACGTCCAAAGCAGTTTGGGAAGTATGCGATGAAGTTGTAAGATGGGCTCGAAAATTCAAAATTTATTCTCACGACTTCTAGCACATTTACGACGGAATGGCGGCACCAAATCAACTTGCCACAGGCACTTTGGCATTCGGCACAGTACTAAATCATCGCACTCGCTAATTGGTTTCTATTGTCACGACACCACTGTGTACAACCTGAAATTCCAACTTTGAAACTCAAAATTGCTGTGTGGCACGAGTGGCGTAGTACTCCACTGTTGGGGTAAGGCACAACTGACTTCTGTTCTAAAATATTTGTTCAATTATTCGACCGAAGCTGTGAATACAGTAAGCAATCGATTGCTTTCTCCACACTCTCATTTGGTTGTGCTAGGAATGTTGTGATTCTCACTTTCCTTATGTTTGTGCGATAGAAGTTCTCGTCCATAAGCTGGGCTGTCGTTGATAGGTTATGATGGCGTTATGACACCCTCGAGCGCTTTCCAACTTTTATTTGGATTAGGTTTTCTATTATACAGACCTCGTACCCATTGGTCCTTGCAGTTTTCTTTATTTCGCTGAAATTCAGGGGGTTTTTTTAAAGGGTGTAGAGTCCGTAATACCCAGCCTAGACCAAGCACAAACTGGCATCGAAGTGACCCCTCCCAGCACAGCACTGGACAGGGCTGTGTCTCACATTGTGTCAGGCTGGGCTGAAGATCCTCCCAGAATTTCTGCTCGATCTCTGCCACGCCTAGGTTCAGGAGCCTCATCATCTTCATTGGGGCAGCGAGGACAATATTCTCCCTCTTAGTACAACTTGGTGTGCTCTCACCCCCCTACCCCAACCCCTCCCTTCCACTCTCTGTCCGTTTTGAGCACCTGCTCGACAAATCACACAAATCCTGCTCCTGCTGTCTGGGCTGTTATTTCCCTACTGAATTAGTGTAGCCTCCAATCATGTTAAAAACCATAGATGGCCACATCAGTGTGAATGGGTTTCCTGCAAATATCGGCTCATCGTAAGATCCAGGAAATTTTCTTTTGTCGCTCTCCAATGCACTAGCTAGTGTTGGGGCTGTGGGTGCTTGCAAAGAACTTCGTTTGTCAAGATGCTAAACTCAGTGTAAGAATGTCAAAAGATTCATTGAAGTCCCAGGGAATGCCCGAAATTCCATTCACGATCGGAGATAGAGAAGTGTCCTCAAGCAGGGGAGAGAGGGTTGTGGCGTCATTAGAAGCTTACGCCCGGCGCAACGCCCCCCTTATAGAGCTACAGAACGTACTGAAATTATATTGAACTAGTTCTAGACGAATCTGTGTTCTGGAAGGGAAAGCAGGAGCGGAACTGTGTTCAATAATTTGTTCGTTTCACCACCTCCTGTTAGGGTTTGTGCCGAAGTGCCCCGTGCGTTGTACTGCCAGCTCTTACCAAATCCCAGAACTGGTTTAACCTATTCTGTACGGTTCTGAACGATGAAATTACGGTTTCAGTAACTTAACGAACCGTATAAATTCACCTATGAACTCTTAGCCTAACAGTATCATTCTCATTGGGGCTGTATTACCGAAATTTTCATGAAAATATTTAGAAAGAACTATACCAAAGAATTCGAAGAAAGAAAAATTCAAACAGATAAACATTTATTTGGGTACTACTAATTACAGCTAATATCAGACAAAAAAAGTTGATTTACGTAAATTATTTGTAACAACGAAAATCAAAACTGAATACTCGGTTTTTTAGTGAGAGTCAATTCAAAAGGTGGACGCACCACTAGTCACTAAAGTAAAAAACAAATGAAACAAAACAGTCTCGTGAGTCGTTAACGAGTACAGCAGGACGTAGTTTTACTGCAGTTGCAAAGACTTGTAGCAGACCATAGTATGTAAATAAAATCGGAGGAATACCTACTAGATCACACAATTGTTTTGAATTGGTCACGGAAAAGTACAAAAATATTGCGTTATGTTCGAGCTAATGCGGTAGGTACGTATTTTCTTCAGAAAAACTTACTTACTTAAAGAGTTGGGGCGTTTTGGCTCATCTGCAATCCTCGAGGGGAAGTTCTCTCGAGCCAAATCGAAAGCCCTGCTTTTAACAAATAATATTCCTTAATCCTTCAGGCCGCTTGGAAATCACACTGTGGGTTTCCGTAGAGTTCAATGCTCATTGGGAAGGACGTTACAAAAAACACCCCCCCCCTCCTCCTCTTGCTACATCTTATAGCTTCTACCCTATTTTATCCTCAGCTCTCAACAGTGTCATTTGCCTCTCAGTCAACTTTCTCACATTATTACGAACACTCGATCCTTAAGCTCTGTTGAAAACATACCGGGGTAGCCAACCCTAGGCTCCCCTAAATTAGAAGTGGACTGTATGACCCTAGAAGTTTACCCCTTAATTAATTTCCCACCCCTTTATGGAAAACTGTGCCTCCACCGATGCCGAGACCTCGCTGGCCTGAAAAGGAATAAAAGCAGGAATGGAAAAAGAGGAAATCACATGGCAGACGCTTTTCCTTGGCAGGGAAGTGCTGGAACTAGCAACAGGAACCACTTCGCTTCACTTTCAAACCAAAATGAAGGCGAGAGGAAGGGTTAGGGTCTTGAGAGGTGAGGTGGCCTTTATGGAGGGGAAGAAGTCGGCAGGACGCAGCTTACGTTTCCAACTAGCTCAAATCATTTCTTTGGGCGTAAATCACACAGTTCATTTCGCTTAGCTCTACTCCCCCGTAACCTACTCAGTTCACTCATCCCTCTGATACTATAATGCAACCAGCGGTCCGCCCAAATATGACAAGGCGTCACAAAAAGTTAACGACGACTCGTTGGAACGTGGTAGATTTACACTGACTGAATGTGGATTTGCGCTGCCTATCGGTATCAGCTCAAACAGGTTGTGGCAATACGTTTCAGTTGTGTGAGCTTTTGGGTCATTGACATCCATTTCTCAGACTTTTAAGGGCATTCATAGGTGATCGACTTTAATCAACTCCACAAGAATCAGGGAAAATAGAAACAAACCTCTCCAACGTACGTGGATTGTCAGAAAATAAGTTACGACCCGCTGAAAAGATAAAATTGAACATATTTCCCAACTTATGTTTATTTCTTATAATCGCCGTCAAGTTAGATGCACACCTTCAGCCTGTATTAACTCCACTCCTTCGCCTCATTGTTCCAATAAAGTTTCCCACCAGAAGAACTTCTTCAATTTGGCCAAAAAATTATAATCTGAGGTCTAAGGAATTAGTCACAATATCTCATTCGAAGGGCGCGAGCAGGACCTGAGTGCTCATCACATCAGAAAAAGGTGCGTGAGCCAGTTCCCCATCTCTTGTCTTTATTCTTCAATTTATTGGTGTCTCGCAATATGTGTCAGCATTAACGGTAATCCCTTGCACAACAAAACTAGCTTTCTGTTCCAAAGACAGTATAATCTGTTCGCGTTGGACTCAATAATTTAATGACACGCCTTAGCGTTAAAGGGGGCTTTTAAAGTGCAATAGAACTGGACTGCATTTACGGCCAAAGCGCAGTACTGACTGAACATTTTTGACCCCATGTCGCACATCTCTATAGCCCAGCTTTTCTGTGACGATTTCACCCATCAGGTTTCGTGAGGTGGGAGGGAACATTTCTTGTACGGTCTCAGCGGGTGGATAAGTGGAATGATCAACTTGCACTGCTTTCTTCGTCGTGAGTGTCACTGCAACCTTCTTTGAACTTATCCATTTATAATCGTTGAGACGCTGCATTACCTCAAACGGAATAATCAATTTTTTTTCACCAATTTTTCTTGTCCTTTGTTGACAAGTTCGCTTTTGGTTCATTATTCATTCTGAATAATATACCTATATTTTCGGCCAGGAATATTTTTACACCCCCCCCCCCCCAACCATTTGACACTTTACGTTTCAAGGAATGCAGATTGTTCTATTCCCCCGTCAACCGGGCCATATTTGGCCTTAAACGTAGTCCTTTCCCACAAACATTCCATTTGGTATCCAGTTGTGCTCGGCAATCCGATCAGACAAAACCCATGGTTGTTATCTACAAACGATAGTTGAACAAACTAGCCAAAAACGACATTTTGGCTGTTTTGTTGCTTTTACGTCGTGTTTGATATTCTTTTCTTGGTATTTTTAAATGATGAGTCCAATAAGACGGGCCTGAGAGGTGCGCGACTGCGCCTAGCGACAAAAACTGTGAAATCACAGTAAATATAGTGAGGAGAATTCTAGTAGTTGAAGGAACCCTCTCTGCCACCCGCCCCAATCCAACCAGGCCTTTGTTCGACTCATCGCACCGTGCCAATTGCCTAGAAAACGTCAAGTTTCGTTGTTGTCGCTGTTCAGTGTAGCGGTTGTGTTTCGTATTGTTCGCCGGTATTTTTCGATGTTGAATAGAATTGGATGAGTCTCCAAAGTTTTCTACAAACGGTGCCTAATATATTTCAATGTTGGATTGAATAGGATAGGTCCCAGTCATGCTCCGCAAAAGAATAATAAACCGTTATTTTTAGTGGAACTGAAGGTAAGTGAGGTTGGAATCAGAATCTCCCCTGAATGGTGCATTGAATTAGTGAAACGAGGCTATGCATCGTTCAGACATGTGAGCCTAAATGTAGCTAGACAAAAGTCATTTTTGCCTTACAAAATGAGTACCGTTTTATCCATTAATTCGTGCTATCTAATTATCGCCCAACGCTGGCCTTACCACACCACTGCACGTGCTTAGCTTCTGCTAAAAACGATCTGTTTTTACCTTGTTAGTTTATCAACGTTCTTCATCCCCCCTCCCCAACAACTGCAATCCCTCCAATCAACAAATCACCCGTCTTACATTATTAGTGCGTACTGTTAAATAACTTGAAATTAGCGACGGTTTTTAAAATTCTATACTATTTCGAAGTTTTCGACTGTTTTATACTAAATTATCGGACGCGCGTACTAAAACTTGTGAGTGTTGAGAAATTGTAGTTTTGTCAACTTACAAAAGTAGTCGCGCGGGAGGTTTCAGCTCCCACGGGACGTCAGGAAGACGCAAGTGGTCGAATTTGTTCGTTGTACCAAAGAGAATTTATAGTCTTCGTATAATTACTGGGTCCAGTATTCATTTTATGTGCGTAACAGTTTCTTGCCTATTGTCCAAAGATTGAAGACTGTCGTTCGTAGTGTATCTTTTATTTTAAGGGTTCAATTATGTTGAGGTTGTTTGCACGAAACTGCGTGCTTTGTCGTTACAATTTTGTGTTCACGCTTTTCTCACCAAATTATATTTTTGCTCCTTCGAAGTATGTGTTTACGTAATCTTGAACAGTGAACGAATTATTTTTGTTTTAACACGTAAAATATAACTATTTTATTATTCAACTTTTAATATATTAACGTGTTTCGTTGGTTGTTATTATTGTTTTATGGTTTGTTATTATTCAAATTATTTCACTCTTGTTTCTCAATTTCGACAAGTAAATAATTTATGATAGGATTATAATTGTGTATGTTAATGGAGTTCATTTTCGGGCATGAAAGAGATGAAGGCAAATCACCACTCATTCCTTCTGGCGTTTGATTAGTAGACCAGTGGAGCAACTGTTCCCGAGTCGAGTTAGGTTTTTCTTGGCTCCATTTCAGCTTCAAATTGTTTGATGGGTGCATGGCGTTGCCTTTGATTTGACTTGTGAAATGCTTGGCCCACGAAGTAGCTAGGGACAGCGACGCTTTGATCAGCTGAAATGATCGGCAACAGAATTTTCTTTGCCTTCAATCTGTGGGGGATTTGATTATTGAATTCCACGAGGTGACTTACCCAACAAGTAATTCCAGAATGTGTTGATCATACGTGCTAATCGTCGAGATGCCAAATGACGTAATTCCTGTGCAATTAACGAAGCCAATGACGCGCTGCAAGGATAAATCGAATTGTATCCGTTCGTGTGCATAAGTGCCAAAGTGAGTTGTTCGATGTGGGTAGATTTTGACTTCTGGGACGCACTATTTGGTTTCGTGCAAGTGAGCAAAAAAGTGGGTTTTTAGTTGGAACGAAGTATTGAATATTGTAGTTGCGTTTGTTGAGTTTGTGAGAATGACTGATTTTATGGTACGAAGTGCGGGAAGACTCTCAGGACTTTATGGGAGCAAGTGGGCGTAGACATTAGGAAGGGAATATCGGAGTCACCACAGCCTCCTCAATCAACCAGTTGGACATTTGGTGTGCGGTGATGAAGTGACCATACACCACACCTCTACACCAATGTTATCGTTGTGGATCGTCTCAGTTGACCCCAATTGGCCACATTGTTAAGTTCGACCAAAAATCATGGATGTTCCCGTGCCACTTATGGTTCCCAGCCTGGCACTCTTTGCCTCATAGCTTTGGGCTATGTGTGAGTGATACTTCAAGCTGTGAATCCGTGCTTCCCGAGATATATCCTTCTCTTCTCTTAATTTCTCACACAACCTGAGGCTCTCCTGACAACTTCTCCACTCAGTATGTGCCGCCATATGACCCATGTCTTTCTAAGAGGCAGTGATAGATGAAAGTCGAGGATTCTGCATCATTGACAACACTCTCTCTGCAGTACCTCCAGGGCTTCTCTTCCCACGATTCTACACGACGACTTTTTATTTTTGTCTGATTCTTCCCAGTGTGGCTAACACCATTCCAGCATCGTCTTTGCAGTGTAACGTCAAGGCAGAGCGATAGTACCTAGGACTTGGTAAATCTCAGCCGCTGGATTGTTCAGTTGCCCTTTGTTCACCGCCATCCTTGACATTAACTTGATTAATTAGTTTCAGTCGACACGTTCTTCCAAATTCACGGAAAACGTAACTGTCCAATGTTTCTGCTCTGCCTTCTGTTATCACCCTTTGCATATACCTAACGAGTTGTGTATAAATTCGTTCTGGGGTACTTTTAATTTCCAACTGGTTAATTCATTATATTTTTTTTTCTCGATATTTTTGTATTTTGTAAACCTATTCACGAAACATTTGTAGAGACTGGCGGAAAAAGTTACAAAGCTGTGACAGTGTTTTGCACGCCAGACATTTAATGTATTTTGGTACAGTCAATAAATGTTTCGTTTTGAAAGCTGTTGTCTTTTGGGGTTTTCAAATCAATTATTGTGTTGTTTCTCATTTTATTCTTTATTTGTCTTACGACTACGCGCTCGGAGCATGAACGCTGTTGCATGTAACTTTAGGCCGTCACAGGTGTCAGTATGTAGCAAGGAGGATATTATGCCTGTAATATTAATACTGCAGACTATTTGGTTGAGGAATAAGGGTCTACATGTTGATGAGCAACCTCCTGAAAAATCTTTACCAATTTAAAAAAAGGTACGTCATTTGCATTCACTTGAGCCAAGTGCGATTATCACATTATTGTCGTTGTGGTCATCTTTCTGCCTGAAATCGAGTTACGCCTTTGTAGTGACTTTTCCTGATCATTAAATTCGACTTGTATCGTCAACATTTTCCAGTTTTTGAGTAAGAGTTGCTTGTCGAGGCTTCAGGTTCATAAGTTGATCTTGAGTCCACTGTGGGATGTCGGGTGGATTCAGAGGGTACAGGACGAGTTTCCTTTTAGCCCCTTGTGCCTCTGACTGGACTTTGGTCATTGAGAAGTGGCTTGTAGAGTACAACTCCCTGGAAACTTGGTGCTTTAGGACTTGTTCCCCCTGTACCTGTTGGCATTGGAGTGAGATTATTGTGTTATGGGTGCGATTGAAGGTTTGGAAAAGATGTGCAATGGTGAGGTGCGACATGTGTGATTGCTGAGCCAGTGAAAACAAAGTCCCGTGAATAACCAGAACAGGGAGGTACCAAGTTCACCATTTCTAGTCACGTAGGAAGAATTGTAGTGAACCGATACAGATATTGACTCATGAATTTATGGACGAGTGACTCATAAGGTTGTGAGGGCCCTTGTTGACCCCTTGGTCCAGTTATTTTCGACCTTCACTTTCTGTGATACTCGTATTAATCATCTGTACTTCCGAATTTTGAAGTCACCTGGACAAGCGTGCCTGGTGTTGGATGGAGAGTGCCCAATAGCTGGACCCCTCCCCAGGCGTGTCTCATGTGCCTCGTGAATCTTATTTCTTACTGAATTGAAGGTGGAAAGGGTTTTGAGGCTCTAAGTTGTGATAATCGCACTGGCTTGTATTTCTTACTTATTAATTGGTGGGTTGCAACATATAGACCCTTTCCGCTGGTGTATAAAGTCCTTTCTACCTCATTCTGTTCCTATTTGCGTCATTAACGTTTGTCAATGTGCACTGCGTACACACCCTATCTTGTTGCTCACCTTCTGCGGCCATATGTTGCAACTCCACTTTCTAGCTGCTTAGAGTGTAGTTGTAACTGTAGATGGGCCAGTTTCCCCAGAAAGGTTCTTATCACGCCTAGTAGACTCCATGTTTATAGTGAGATTGTTAGCAGTGTAGCAAGTCTGTGTTGTCCCCTGTTCCAATGGGTCTTCGAAGGTTGTTTTGACTGTGCTGCCCCCTCACTATTAATTAGAAATTGTAAACAATAAGGGGCACTCAGCAGTAACGTAGAGGAAGTGCCTAGTATCTAAGAACAAATACCTGCTAGTCAATCATCTTCCATTTGAATGTCCCTGTTCCTCTTATTACACGGCAACCTTGACATTGAGAGTGAAATTGCGTCCACGAGCTTTTTTCCACTGTGGTCATTCAAATTTTGCTGATTGCTGTTATTCAATGAAAGATAATTTGCGTGGGTTTGTGAAAACGTTCATTTTGGTTTGTGGGGTTAGAAGCCGTAACTTCCAGAGTGGAAATCTAAAGGGTGAAGGCCACAAAGTTGAGAACGCCATGAATGGGAGATTTCGTGTGATGACAGCCGGATTGAAGTGCCAAAAGTATCGTGGAACTACGTGGGTAAACTGGGACTTTATTTTGGAAGCGCAAGAAGCTGGAAATACGTTGATTTCAATTCACCCACGCAGTACTTTAGTCCTTAAGGCACCTCGTGGCTCTCACAATGCTTCAGAGTTGCTTCTGACTGACTCAGCTGAACCTTTTGGGACCTAATGACTTCAGCAGTCCATTAACGATCCAATAACTTGTACGTTCAAATCCTTGTAATTGAACAGCAGTTAGTGTGTCAACATGCGTAGGTTATGCGAAGGGCCTCATGACAAATCGTACAACAGTTCCATTTAACTGATTTCAGCTCATGCGGGTTCAAAGTGGAGGTGCCTTTCTGAGGAAACCAGCCCTTGGGTTCTTTTGTGTTTAACTCCTTAAATTGCAGCCAAGTAGTTGCAGTTTGAAGACATTTCTTTGAAATCTGCTTCCTTGAAAAGATTCACTTCCTCGCCAAAGCTTTCTCTTTACACTTTGTACCTCGTTTCGTCTCTTAACCTGACATTTTCAATTCCTTTAATCTGCCTGGTAGTTTGAGATACGATTTGCGCTTGTTAGAAGGTGTAAGGTTCAACCCCTTTTAGGAATAGACCAAACGCCTGGCTGTGACAGTACACCAGGTGGCGCCACGAGAAATCCGTCATTTATCGAGTGAATTCTGGCAGAATTGAGCATGATCGTAAACAGTTGAGCAAAGAGAAGATTACCGAGTGATTTTTAACTCTATTGTCACTACCCGCAGGGTCAGTCTGGTTTTCCTGGCAGCAAGTGCTCTGTGAAAGAGCCTTATTACTTTCTGCTACCTGAAGGGAAGGAAAGTATAGTAATCGGCCCAAAAAAAAAATTTGCGAGAGAACGGCTGATCCGATTGAGCTGGTTCTTTTTTTGTTTTGTTCGTTATTTTTTGTAGACACCAAAATAAGGTTATGGACGATTTCGGCCGATGGGAAGGGGGGGGGGACGAAAATGTACCAAAAACTAGGGTTTTTCACATTTTTCTCGAAAATGGCTCTAACGATTTTGATTAAACTTTCAAATTATCTACTCCTAATCAATACCTAACTTTTCTTCTCTATACATATCTCCATGAAAATACGGTGAACGGAGATATGGGCCCCTGAAGCAAAAATAGGTTTTTTACGCTTTTTGGCAAAACGGCTTCAGCGATTTTCACCAAACTCACAGGATGTTTTCCAATAGTTAATACCTACATATTCTTTTCAATAAATGTTCCTGTGACGGTCCATTGAACAGAGATAAAAATCAAAATGTGTCGAAAATAACGTTTTTTCGAACATTTCCGTAAATTCCAGGGTAACTTTTTCACCAGATGTGATAAATCCTAATGGAGTGTCTTTTAGTCACCCATACCAGCATTTCGTTCTCTATAATTATTTCTGTATATATATGTTGAACGGAGATATAAGCCATGTTAACTCAGAAAAGGAAATTTGTCGACTATTAATTTATCGGTATTCCAATTTTCTCAAATACGGCTCCAACTATTTCGATCAAACTTTCGGAGTACTCTCAGCTAACTAGTCCCTACATTTTGTTCTCCATAAATGTTCCTGTAAAAATGCGTTGAACGAAGATATAGCGCCCGCATATGTAGGTGTTCGAACCTAAAGGGGTGGCGGAAAGTTGTGTGTTGCTACGCACCAGATATTTTAGTTTAAAGACATCATCATGTGGTGAGTAGCGACAGAAGAAGAAGCATCATCGTTCATTCTTCTGAAGCTTGTACTTGCAACATCAGCAAGAGCTAGGATTCATAATCTACAACAGATGGAGCACTCCTTCAAAATATTCCCTCGCTCCAGCCGCTGCTGTAATACTCCAGCAGCAACAATTCTCAAATGTAGTTGAAATTTTCGATTGTTTCAAAGAGGTATGGGCGGTTATTATTGAATTTTCTGTTGCCAGGCCCCTTTTGACGGTAAAAGCTGTGCAATGAGCCTGCAATTGCACAGTTGCTAGAAACTGGCTGGTAACAACATAGCTTAAAGTGTGCACGGTCTTAATATCAAGCGGGCTGCTTATTTCGTTTACATGGCTACACGCCTGGTTGTATTCAGTCAGAAAATTACTAACAATCTTAAGATTATCTTTTGCTTTGAAGGGCGAGATGCTGCATCTTGTAAGAGGCAACTTAGCCACGTGTCATGCAGACAACGTTTTCGTCTCTTCTCAGCATCTGACGTTTTATCTCAGGTAACTAGTAGATACCAGTATGGAACCTGATTGCTATCTCCCGGGGTTCCTCACTTGGGGCAAACTCAATGGATTCATGGCTAACTACGCAGTGGGGAGAAGGTCACATTATGTTCTTAATGTGTAAAAAAACTGTTGAGCCAGGCATAAAATGGGTACCTCTCCAGATCGCACCCGATTCCCAACTATCAATTTAAACGGTTGGAAGTGATTTCATTGTACTCCCCTCGTGTGAGATACCAGGAGTCTCACCTGACAACATCTCATCATATCTGCTAAAGAGCAGTCTCACAGCTTCGCTAAAGGCCCTGGTCGCTGAACAAGTAGGTCCGAGAGAGCACAATCATTGGTGAGGAATGTCCTATTGTGAGTGGGTTTTACGTCATTCAACGTTCGTTGTTGTTGTTGTAGATTCATAAACGCATTACCAGGTCTGTTTTCTACACACATTGACCGTTAGTGAGGGTTAAATCAGTCGCATAAACGTTTTGTCAGTGCTGACCTTTCTCTCTTCCAGGTTTGATTGTCCTACTCTTTAATTTCTGTACTGCCTTTGTTTTCCTCTCATTATATTCCACCTCCATGCCAATCAGGCAGGTAGGGATGACTGCCAGTTCCCAGATCATGCCTTTGCTGGCATAGTTGCTCTCGTCTTATAAAAGATGCCCAAGTACCAAGTGATCTTTCCAGAGGAAGAAGATTTTTCAAATGTTGACGATATATTATCTATAATTAACTCATTCTGGCTCATTTCTGTATGTTCTCCCAGGAAGAGACGCCGCAAGGGTTTTTCGAAGACCATGGACTGGGATAACAAAGCAAGATGGATGCGCTGAAGTCTCGCCTTCAGTCGCTTCTCCTTGACTGAGCTGCTCTGGTTACGACTCTGCTATACGTTTTGATCGATCGTTTTTCTATTGTAACGGACTCGAGTTATTCTTTAAAATGCTGATCGCGTCATTCCAATTTATTTTGCAATATTTTGTACATTTTAGCTTTATGGCCCTTCAGCTACTGTTGGCCAAGTACTTAATCCTACTAGATGATGGGAATGTATGGGATCACTACCTCAAAGCTAGTTAGGTTGGCTTCTGTCCTTTAATTTACTTACCGATCTGTCGGATAATTAACCGTTCGGCAGTTCACTGTTAACTTGTACTTAAAATATTTTGTAGGTGACCTGGTAGCTGTTGATTATGAAACAATGTGCCGGGTTAATTTTTTAATTATTTGAAGTATTATCTTTTGGTATTAGAGCACACAGTGGGGTTTAATCACTGTGTTAAGGTATGTGACAATCTCAAGCGTGCATTGCGTCAAACACGTTTGATGTGAAGTGGAGCACTGTGCACCTCCCATAACGTTTCAACACGTGTCACTAAAATATTACGTATCTCTGGAGCTCCTAACCATCGAACAATGAATGCTCGAAGACCCACAAGCTGGAGGTGGCAGGAAACACTATGCCCACTAATGAAGCTGGTGGTGTTAATACAACAACGTTGAACCCTCTTCAGAGCTTGATACCTAATGAGCTGCCCTTCTCTCCGCCAGTTTCAGTGATGGACTACAGATCATACCATTCTCTGTAGATAGATCACACAACTTAGATTGTCTGCAGTGGATCGTGATAACAGGGGGGTTCTGTGGGTCTCCCTTATAGATGTACTCGCAGTGATGGAGTGTGAATTGGTGAATGATCATCCCATTCCTTACCTGTAACCTTAACTCAGGTAGTTAGGTTGTGGATGGGGGTTGTTCGGTTAACTTCAAACAGTTGATAGTGACTGTTAAAATAGGAGTAATCCTGTCGTGCATGAGCTGATGGAATAATCACAGTAAAGGTTAGGAAGAACTCCCCTGTCTGTGGGTTTTGTTGACGTACAATTAGATTCAGCTTATTGCAGGGGAGCTTGTGTTATGTTAACTTCAAACGTGAAGCGCTAGTCACCTTATGAAACCACAAAAAGGTGCACACATCTCATTTCCCCTCTGTGTGCAGATCGTTTCATTACTTTCAGTGCAGTGGCACCTCCTCCCTCCCAGTAGCGCAGCCAATCAAGTTATTCAGTTATTCAAACGTACGGGCTTTAAATTAGTTCAGTTTAAGTGCATTAATTACGTGAAGGGGGGGGGGGGATTTCTGTGATGTAATTAGTTGAGCTTAATATAATCGTGTTACGTGTTTAGCTGCAGTAGCATACAACTCGTTACAATTAATCTCCAATACGAGTAATTATCTTACGCTTAGTGTGATGTGGAAGTGAGCAGTATTAATTAGTCGGCACTGGTGGCGCCCAAACGTGTGAAATCTCGTGGTGCCCTCGAGTGTGAGAAAATTGGTCTCCCTGCGTGACTGCCTTCCTCCCAGGCTGTAAAGTTTGTCAGTCTGAATGAACGGAATTGTTGGTGATTCGTTGAGTGTGGGGAATAAGATGTAATTATCGAGTGATGTAATTAGTTGCAGTCGTACGTAGAGATGTCTCCGCGGCTCACGCCACAAATACCAAGCATTTACGTGAACTGGTACAAAGAAGCGTAGTCTACGTTTTTCACTGTCCATGTAGCCTTTGTTTCTGGTTGTCCTTCACTGCCCTAATACCCACGAACGAACTGTTTACGAATTGTACGAACCCACTGTGACCGGTTTTATTGATGGAAGGAACTTCGTAGTAGCATAAAAAAAGACAAAACGCTCCAAGTTCAGCTTCAAGTAGCGAAAGAAATTGGGCTCATCTCAATTCATGTAGCTGTCCTGCAACTCTGTTACCACTTTTCAAGCAGTCTCTGGCCTTTTGAATGGTGATTTTTATTTGAAGCTAGGCAAAAGACGACTAGAGCTGCTCTGTGTATAGGACGTCCACTGCCACCACCTCTGATCATCTTGTTAACTGTTTGTCTGTCGGTGACGTTAAGCACGCAGCTGTTCGACATTGTCCACATTGTATTGGGTTGCGAGGAGTCTTGAACTCGTCTGAACGAGCGGGGAAAGCACTGACTAGCACTCATAAACCCAGGAAATATGAAAGAAGGACAATCTTATTTGTACAAGCAGCAGTGTTCATCTTCCAGTGCTGGTTAAGACCAGTCAGTTGTTCTCGTATTTGGTATCAAACGCCCTGATTTATTGGACAGTCGTCTGAGGCAGTTCACTGATTGGGCTCCTCTCAAACGCCTGCGACGTTCTGTACAAAATGAATGCCACCAGTTGTAATCGAGCCGCTCTTGAGGTATCCATTGTTGCCTGAGCATGACTCCTTCCCCCCGCCTCTTTTTCTGTGGTCGTCGATACTCATTTCGTGTAATTATGAGTGAAAATCACACTGTTTCCGTTATTGTATACTGATACTGTCATCATCCATAACGGTTACAACTGCATTGGTCTCCAAAGGTGAGCTACTAGTATCAAGATCTGTAAATAAGCAGTAACTGAAGACTAGAGAGCAACAAGCGAGTTGTCAGGACCTAAGCCGCGGCTCGTTCTGTTGGGCGGCCGCTTCATGGCGAATCCGCCTTGCAAAGTTTAAAAAGTCGCGTTTTTTGTTTGTTAGAAATAAAACAAACTTCAAGCTCTCCGATTTCCACTTCTAATCGAAATATATGCGGTGGATAGGGAAGCTGATGTGATAGGGAGGACTCCCACCACTTCACTAATGAATTATAATTAATGTAATGAATGAACGTAGTGTTATTAGTAACAGTTTCTTGTGTACAGTGTGTGGAGTAGTAGCCAGTTTAATACGGTGTTAGTTTTTTGTACCACCAAAACGCATCAGAATTAGCTCGTATGCAACCACAACTGTTTTTGTCTGCTGAACACAATTTCTTTTCAGTGGCAGCTGGTGTCGTTGAAGTGAATGGCTGTGAAGAAGAGAATAATTATAATAATTACGTTTTTCGTACGGTACTAATCTGCCACTTGCGTGGTGTCAGGGAACTGTTAATCCCCTGTCTTGCTCGTGACCCTGGACATCCCTGCAGTGGCGGGGGGGGGGGGTCCCAAGAGACATTCCAAATGACTTTCTGCATCCTTTCACGTGGCCTCCCTCTGCTCTTACTATTACCACCTCCTTTGATTGGTTATTATGGCGCCATTGGGTTCATTGATGATAGGTCCTTGCTGCGTTTTGAGAATGTTTGTGGTTGCAATGCGCAAAAAGGCACACTTTCAAAAAATGGTCCCATTTTAATTCATAGCGTAAGGAATTTTTCCATATGTTTCCTCCCCGCGCCAGCTGCCACTGACTGCTTCCCACTACACTCATGTATTCCCAGTTGCTCGAGTTTTGTCTCGAGTGTATACGTATATATTTTAATATGCGGTAGTAGAGCTTCTGTGTTAATTAACAGGTACGTTTTGTTCATTGGCTACGTAGGTATATTTTTTATGAGACATAATGTTAATGTTGACTGTACATCTTTGTTGGCAGTGATTCTCAATTATTTGAAATGTTGAAATAAACTAGTTACTCACGTGCAGTTACGTTTTATTTTCTGTTTGTCGAGTTCTTCTCTTGTTGCTTAGATAAATCTGTCATCTTTTGGTTGAAAGAGTCTCCAACTGAAAGCTAAGCTCAGTCATACACAGATCACTGACCTGACTAGGTACAGTAGCCAGGTGTTCATCAGACTTATGTCCCCAGAGCACACGCATTTCTAAAATGGCTGTCAATTGTCCATCAGGAATCCCCCCATCTCATTTTCACCTGAGTTCAGTCAGTCAGCTCTCGTCTCCTCTGACTGCTCATTTGTCTCTTAGTTTGCGCTCGTTTTTAGAAGACCAACCAAATGTTGGATGTGTGATTCTGAACTCTCATTCCTACCTTTGTTCTGCCTAGTCCTGTTGAGTGTACAATGCACTTCACTTTACTCTAGTCTACTGTTCACGACTAATTCACTAAGTCTACTGTTCACATATAATAAACAATTTGGGTATGATTTAATGGTTTTGTATCATCCAGTGTGACTGATATTACCCTCGTTGAGGGTTTATGAACAGTCATCTAATTAGGAAACAGACTGGTATCATACACTGAAGCACAGCCATTGGCCAGTTACCCATTCAGCGCATCGTGGAGAGTGAAAAGGAAGCTCATGCTCTGAGCCGAACTCTGTATAGACTAAAGTTAACGTACCTGTTTGGTCCGTCTCTGGCTGGTGAGATACTGTGGGTGAGCGCTTTCAATGTAAAGACATCATCTGGATGGAGTGGCATTGGGAAGGGGGGGGGATGGAGGTCATGCACCTCTGGGGAAACCTACTAGAAGTGAAGGGAGGCGAATGTAAGGTATATCTTAAATAGTCTGTTGATTATCAGTTCTTTTCGTTTATGTTGTGTTTTGAGTGGTGTAAATATGGTGTCGCATTTTGTGTTGATTTGTTTATTTATGATCTGTCCATTGAAGTTTAAAAAAAAAAGATTTCCATGCTTTCTAATATGTTCAGTTTTCGCTCTTTGTATTATTTATGTAGTAAGGTGGTGCTATCTGACTGGACTGAAGGCCCTGGCTGAGGACAAGTGAAACAATGTGTTGCGTATCAGGGTAAAGAAGTAAACGAATGGGCTGATAGGTTGGCTAAGAAGGGATCTGCAGAGATCCCTATTGGCCCTGAGCCCTTTGTTGGGACTACCAGGAGCCACCTATGTAGAGAGGTTGGCAAATGGGAGGACAGGTGCAGGGCTGCTCATTGGCAGGGGCTGCCCAGCCTTAGACAGTCAAAACTCTTCATCCGACTCTCCAGAGGGAGGTTCAAGGAGGTGCTTGCAATGGGGAGGAAGGATATGAGGATCATATCTGGCCCGTTTACAGGTTACTGTCCGCTGAGGTACCACCTTGAAAATATTGGCAAGGACGAGGTACAGGTATGCAGGTTCTACCAGGTAGGGCTAGAGACGGCAGAGCATGTGCTGTGTGTATGCGATTGACTCGTGGCATCACGCCGTTGTGTGTTTGGGGGGCCCTTTCTTCAGCCAGAAGAGATGGCAAATGCAGAACTTGCGGATATTGATAGGGGCGCATAGGTGACGTCACACCAAGTGAGACCAGTGCCGTGGGGCCTGGGGGGTGGTGCAGGGGGGCCATGATCTGAGGATCATGGACGCCCTTACAATAGGCCTGTATGTGGCTGCAGTGAGGGTAAAAAAAAGTAGGTAGGTTCATATCGTCTTTGTTCCTACTAAGAGATTTAATGTGTTCTGAACATCTGGTCTGTCCTGTCGGTCCTATGTATGCATTTTTACAAGTACAAGTTATTTTATATACCCCACTTTGGTCGAGTGGGTCTGTCTTTTCATTCTTTGCAGTTGGTTTGGTTCTAAGTGTGTTTTACATGCGCAATGCAATTAGTATGCCTTCGTTTTGGAAGATGTTAGTTATTTTGTGTATATTTGGTCCTATGTATGTGAATGTGCAGTGTCTTGTCAAAGAGTGTGCATTTTGGATTGTCTGTTTTGGATTCTTATTGTCTCAATTGATTTTTTTTTGGTGTAACCATTATTTTCTGCGATAGTATCGACAGTATCAAGTTCTTTATTGTAATTTTGTTCGGATAGTGGGATAGTGTAGACCTTCCTACTAAAAGAAAATTTGCTGTGTCGGATAAATGGGCATTTGATACATGGCTAGCGAGATGGGAATCCTTGCTAAAGGATATGACACGAGTTTTCATATCAAGCGCCCTGAACTGTCACCCCTGTGATGCAAGCGCCTCGAGCTGCAGATGGCTGAGGGAGAAATTGAGCTCTTCCTCTCGAAGGGGAAATTAAATAGCAGACCGTTGATACGTTTTTGTAGCCACAGATTTTTTTAGAAGCAACTCAAGTACTTAGTAGTTAATATATGAGAGGTGGCGTCGCAAGGTTAGCCTCATTACTAGCAATTATCAAGGCCACTTGGGGTGTGTGCTACCGTGACACAATCCTGTGCAAGGCCATTTACCTACTGCCCTGTTGTATAGGGTTCCAAACTGTCAATCACAGGTGAGTACTAGCCCTGTCCTAGGGAACTGCAGTCCTGTGGATTATTGAGGCCTACAAGACCCATCATTCACACGCTTCAAATAGATTATCAACATGCATTCCTCGACAATCTCCAGCAACCTTTAGCCAGCCAGTCTAACCACTCCTGGAAGTTGAGCCTTCTTTCGATTCAGCCTTACTGATCGCAACCAGTTACCATTTGTGATCGTAACCTCCCAACCGTTACTGACTGAGATGTGTTGTGCTCAATGCAATTTTGCGTCTGAACCCCGAAACTTCCAATTTTGGCTATTTTGTGGGAGTGAGCTAAGTCCATCCAATTTTAGTGGAATATACAGTGACCCAGGTAATCCCATTCTATTTTCACCATTCGTCTGCATACTTTGCCTCCGTGGCCATTCACTTTTCAACAGTTGGAGAACTTTCATTTAGATTTTTTTTTCGTTGTTTGATGTAGCCTACGTTTCAGTTATTTTTCCTTTGTTATTAAATGAATTTGCCATTTTCAATACAGTCCACTTTTAATTTGCGCTTCCGTTATTTCGATCTAACAAACCTCTTGGGAGAAAGTCGGTGGAACCTGACCACTTTGACAAGCCTTATGGGACATGGTGACTTCAATGCGCGACTCCACTACTTTTCTCACAAGACTCAGCATCTTTGCGCCTCTAGTGCATAAGAAACAGCAAACCACGTGCTCCACCACTTAAGTTCCAACAGTAGTGAGCGATGGTTATTGGGAGAGCAGCCAAACCGTCGTTGATGGCTACTGAACGAGTGTGTAACTGTTTTGCCTAGTTTGTGGAGAAGGTTATACCAAAAAAACAATGTCGTGATAGTTGATCTCTCCTTTTGAAACTTGCTACCCAAGTAAATAGCTAGATCAGATGGGGTACTAGATTAAGAGCTCGTCCCAGGTGGAATGGATTCCTCAGTGGCATACTTCCTTGTGGTAAGACATGGGCAACAGCTTTTTTTTACTGGCTAAATGACAATCTGCCATACCTCTACAGGTCTGAGTTTGGTGTGTTAAGTAAGTCCTCATGCTCTCGCATGCTAGCAAAACTGCATCCTCCCTGACTTTCGACTGACATAACTCTCCTGTGAGTGTTAAGGAACAGTCACATTGATAAAGAAACAGATAGGGGGTGTATGGGTTTATCCAGTTATTTCCAAGGGCCACACAGAGAGGTTTTATAAAAAGTCACACAAATTTGATTCTTACTGTAGTGAACTTAGCTTTATGTTTATCATTGTATCAACTTAGCTTAAGTACACAACCAACAAATAATATGTTTTTATAATATTTTATATCAAACTATGGAAATACGTTGGAAATAAACCACTGACAGAAGGTCATCCACCTGGGTTTTCCCCTGGGCCCAGGTCAACCCCCTGAGAACACTGGGGGATTCCCGAACGCACAAAGAAGGGGGTATTCTACCTGTATAAATATTGAAAGGGCCTCTAGCCACTTCAGGCAGTCCCATTCCGACCTCCTGTCAGTGACTACTCTAAAAAAAAAACCTTTTCATTTTTAAACCTAAAAAAGAAAACGACTCTTTGCTGTTCCTCTACCCTGTAGAGTGTACTTGTCTCCTCAATAAACTGGTGTAGCAGTTACTTCTCTTCAGGGAGTGTAGTTGCTCCCGGTAAAATTGTAGTGCAGCTGTTGATCCCCCTTCAGGGGTTCGTACTTGCTCCTACATTAAATTGGTGCAGCTGTTGGCCCTCTTTAAGGACCGTACTTGCTCCCAATTTTGTATGGATGAGCTGTTGACCCTCCTTCAGAGGATATTACTTGCTCCCATATTTTTGGGAAATTAGTGTAGCTGTTGATTTTATCATACTTGCTCCTATTTTCCTGTGGTGTAGCTGTTACCTCCTTCAGAGGTGTACTTGCTCCCACACGAGGTGTAGCTGTTCCTCATAACGAGGGTACTTGCTCTCTCAAACTAGGGACACCTCCTTCAGGGGTGGACGAGGTGGAGTGGAGTCACATTTTACCTAAAACTAATTATGAACCATCCAACCAAAAAAAATTATTAACTTAAAAAAAAGTCATAACACTAAAAGTAAAGATTATTCAACTGTTGAGGCTTGTTTATGATCAGTCTGAATCAATATTTAGTTTCTTACAATCAGGCCGTTTTTTCGAGGGCAGACTTTTAGAAGAGCACCCCTCCCTGTTTGAACATCCGCCTGATGATTGACTGCTGGGTCGCTTACGCTGTTGGTTTGTTCCAAAAACGTGGTGGAAGACCCTCTTGAGGTCTCTGCACGAACATTGGCTAGCTCTTGCCGTCCATGTAGGGACTTTTAGGGTACAAGAACTGCCTTGAAGAAGGGTTGGATTGGGGGAGAAAATCGTAGCCATTCCATTTGGCAACTGTAGTCCATCAGATGTCCTGAAAAGTGAACGATAGGAGATTCGATGCGACGTTAAGATCTTAAGGTGAGGTAATTAATAAATATTAGTTAAAAAATTAATAAGTAACTTGACTAAAAAAAGAGAATAATGCGAGAATTTCAAAGAAAGGTGAGGTTAGTGGGAGCGTCAAATGTTTAGAAGAAACGTGGGCAAGTACTTAGCAACACAATTTCAGTTGAATACACTCACATAATGCAGATGCAGGTTTAGCTCACTGGCAGGAACAATCCTGACCACTTGAGCTCTGATTGGTTATCTAGGGATGGAAGGGTGTCAAGGCTACCAATATGAAACCAACCACATCCTTCAGGATGATTAGTGGACCACTGTTTCATAATATCAGTAATACATAATCGATTATTCTTTGTCACCTGAAAAATGCTCCTAAATATATTCCCAAGTTTGCGTATTGGGATATTCCCTCTCCAGAGGTCCACCCTCGTCTCGTCATGAAGCCTCGAATCCTCACGTCAGACACCGGTTCTCCTTTACCCAAAAGTCGAATTGCTTGGACGATTCGCATGACCATCTTTGTTGACAGACGCATAGCTGGAGGTTGAAGGAGTTTAGGATGGGGGTGTTTTTTTGTTTTTTGTTTTATTCAAATCAAAGTCGGCTCTCTACGTGGGATTCACTTTACAAGATAGTCTTCAAGTTGTGCATCATTAACGATAATTTAGCTCACTCGCTATCAACGAGTGTCAATATTCAACTGTCAGGCAAGTTTACAACACAAAATAAACTCCATGTTACAAGTACAAGTTAGTAACAAGGCTGAGCTTATATGGAGTTACTACATTCTTTGCGTCGGTAGAAAAGAGCGAAACGAAGTATTCACTTTGAGCAGTTCAAAAATATTTGGTGCGTTGCAACACACAACTTTCCTTAGCTCTACAACAATTCACTTTGGACATGGCTAATTCTATTTAATCAATTCATTTATCACTCAGTTAATTTGAACTTCGTCAAACAACGCTTTACGGCAGCAGCAAGCGGTAGCGCTTACAGTTCCGGAATTTATTGTGCTGCTCGTACTCATTGCAGGACCATTATTGAGAAACTGGTACAAGATAATTAATGAGGCTGTAAACACTACTTTTTTGAAGAAGGATAGTAATTACTTTTGCCGAGTTATTGGGTAAAAACTTTTAGAACTGGTAGTAAGCGAAACGGCAGTAATTTCTTGAGTGACCCCCACGTATCTCATGAGCGTTTTTAAACACTCACCCTTTAGGTATTAGATTGGACTACAATACGATTTTTTTTAACATTCTACTAAAATTCCAGCGGAGTTTATAAGGAAAAAACTGCGCTAAAAACGCTTTTCGTCGAAAATTTTGATAATTTATTGTGCTGCTCTCGTCATTTTCCCAAAAACGGGAATTTTATGGTATAATTGCCTTATTGAGAGCTATATATATATATATAAAATTTAATCAAAATCGTTAGAGCCGTTTTTGAGAAAAAAAAATTTGGTGTTTTGATCACTATGATGACTATAGTTAACTTTCGGTAAATTTTGTCCATACCCTTATTTTGGCGTCCCATGGTAACCTGTAGGCTAGACATCAAGTTTCAGTTGATTTGGTACGGTTGTTTTCTCTAAAAACCGCGCTAAAACCGATTTCGTCGAAAGTTTTGGTAATTTATTGTGCTGCTCTCGTCATTTTCCCATAGATGGGAATTCTATGGTGTAGTTGCGATATTTGGAGCTACCAATATAAAAAATTTAATCAAAATCGTTAGAGACGTTTTTGAGAAAAAAAAAATTTGGTGTTTTGATCACTATGATAACTATAGTTAACTTTCGGTGGATTTTGTTCATACCCTTATTTTGGCGTCCCATAGTGACGTCCGGGCTAGATATAAAGTTTGAGCTGATTTGGTACGGTGGTTTTCTCTAAAAATCGTTCACAGACACACATACACACACACAGACCATTTTCCCAAATAGCGTTTTTCGGAGTCAGGGGGGTCTGAAACGTAAAGATCTGAAGAGAACTCTGAAAATGAGAACTGAAAATATTTTTTCAGCCGATTACATAACTTTCCTTTCTACTTCGTAGAGCAAGGAAAGTAAAAAGAGCGTCCAGAACCACTCAGCTTCAGCAAAAACATCAAGACTAAGTCGAGTTAGAATACAACTTTTAGCTAAAGCATTACAAAAACTGCTCCTTAGTGCCTGCTTTGTCTCGTCTAGATGAAACATTCTGACTCACCCATACTCCACCCTAAACTTGGAGTTCTCAAATCCCCATTCACTTTCCTTGGAAGCCAGGATCCCTTGGATGAACAGCCCATTATAAATAATGAGGAGGTCATAAATGCCTCAAAGGCGAATTATGGTCAGCATGCTCATGCCATCGGTTTGTAAAGGAACTATCACACATGCAGTAAATTCATTAAAATTGTTTCGTTTCTTTCCCTAGATCCTACTAATAAATCATTGCAAACTGAAAAAGTAGAGTTTTGATTAGATCTACTTTTGTTGTTTCCTGGTACCTTCAGGTAGAATTTCTCACTGTAACCTCAGCTGGATGCTATGGGCGGTTTTTGGGAGGTCGATGGTCAGGAGGTCAGTAAGTATTGATAGAAAGGTTCGATCAGCTTGGCTAGACCTCCCACATAGTGACCCACCTATGTACATTCTCACTCCAGTTTGATTTGATGGACTGTGTCTTTTCACCACTACTCCATTTTTGGTCATGAGCCCACGCACCATAACTCATGACAACAATCTGCCTCAGCGCCCAATAGCAGCTCTCTACTGTCTGACACTGATGAACTGTGATCCGAAGGAACGTTTTCAGAGAACGAAAGTTAAATATTGATTATTAGAAGATAGTGAACTGATTTGGATGGGATAACATCCTTTTGTGAAACGACAGTTAAGTGAAAAATACCTGTAAAATTGTCATTTAATATGACTGATGATAAAGTTGGTTCATAGTTGGAAGTAACGTTTAAATGGTGAATTCGGTGAGTTTACGAAATATCTTAGATATTATGACAAATAACGTGAATGCTACGTAGAAATATAATTAAATTGGAGGTTTATTCCGACAGACAGTAATTCATGAAGCTGAATTGATGATCGAGTTGTCACAAAGAAGGTATAGCTGGTGCAGAAACTGTCAACTTGGAAAAAGGGGAAGACGAAACTCCATTGGCCAACTCGTTATCAGGTTCTCGAGTTTTGACGTTACTTGGATAAGGCGTCAGTAAGCAACTAGTCGAAGGATAACGAAGGTGAAGGTGAACCCGAGAGTGCAGAACAAAACAATGCGGTGCACCCCTTCAGTCGGAACCGGGCGTATTGAAATGCTCCATCGCTGAATTCCGTTACGATGATTTCCCACTTTTAGTTTTCCGTAATTGGCGAGCGGAGGACCGGTCTCGTGTGATGTCAAACTGCCATCCAACTTATTTATTGTCAAAATGAGCCTCACGTCGTTTTATAGGCGAAGAAACCGATTCTTGTTATTTTTCGTGTTTTTGCTGTGCGTCTGGTTGGTGTGGAATTCCCTGCAACTGTTCGCCCTACACACAGTCTCCGATGAAGGTAAGCGGCTTCTCGTTTGTTCTAAAATTTATCATTCAAGTTAGAAATACTTTTGTTTCTCACTCTGCGCGTCCTTTATAATAATCTGAAATCGACCACGAGTCTGGAAGGTGTACCTGCGTTCTTAGTTTAACTGCAAAAAAAAACTTGATTAAATGATAGCATACACGCTACAGTGCAACGAGTCTACAACTACACGTTGAATAGTACGGATTTAACGTGGATTCACGAAAATGTCTGTCACTGCGTGTTGCAGCCTCATGTTCACATTAGGGTTTCCAAAAATAATTTTATGCAAATTGTACTTCCTATGCGAATATGAATCTATTACCCTCAAACTTCTCATAAAAGGTACAATCCACGTTTTTAACAATCTTTTGCTCAAGTAGGCCGCATATTTCGTACACAACAGCCATCGAACAACTTTAATAAAATTAGATGATATACACGACGCCGTAATGGGGAACAAAATTTAGTTACTGGTTAGTTAAGAGTATCCAGCGGTTTTCGTCAAAATCCTCCAATGTCGCAAAATCCCCGCCCAAGAAAAAATAGACAAAACAATTGATACTTTCAGATTACTGTTTTCTAATGTATTATCGAAAAAGGATAATAAAGTGCATTTGGGGTGCCTAAACAAGTATACCGATAAATAATTACGCTCATTCTATGTGTGTGTGTGTGAATTATTGGAGCTAATACGAAACCCGTTGGGCAAATAAAATATTTTTACCAAAACATTAGCAACAAAAAATATTTTTTATATTAATTGTAATACGACTGTGTAGATGACCAAAATATCTTCAACCGTTAGCCGTTTCCATCCCATATTTATCTAAACCATTTCACGTCAACAGATAACACCTCCTCCAGATCGATTACTAAATGCACCCATCAAAAGTGAGGAAATTTCACCACAAACGTAGCTTTACTATTTCGGCCCCGCTATAGTTACGAACTAAATACAGATTGTTGGAAAATTCAGGAACTTTCTGCAAACTTCGTAAACTCGACGATTTGCTTTACAGGGTGTTTTGCACTTGATGTAAAAAAAAGTTGGTAGAACTTTATCAAACATGGAGTAGAAGGAATATTACTGCACCTTTCTATCTCAATCCGTTGTAGGGATATTATTTTTAAAACTTTTTTAAAAATAAAAAACCACGATGGTCTCTGTAAAAGCCCACGTTCCTCCACTTTAAAACGACTTGTTACAATGTTCGGCCACATTTGCAGGTTCCGCGTTATATTTCCTACACTCCTAGTGCACCTTCATAATCAAAAACGAACACACGAACAGGTGCACCTCGTCATACCCGGAACACCCTGAGTGAGTGAGAAAGAGAAAATGTGGGCACTTCGTTGTGCTTTTACGATTGAAATTGCCATAAAAACGATTGGTTGCACATTTTGGTTAATATATCTGTTCTACGGGCTGTCAGAGGTTCATTTTTAGGAGAACAATAAGAAGTCATGTGCTCGCTCACGGATTTGTCACATAAATGTTTATAGAAAACAAAAGTTAGGCATTTATTAGTTGTAGATAACTTGAAGAAGTTTGAGGTGTTTTCGAGAAGAATGGGGGAAACTCCTCGTTTTGGTTTACGCCCCCTCAAAATTTGATACTTTAGGTTTCAAGACTTGGAGATTCCAAATTTGCAATGTCCGTCCACCGTCCCCCGTCCGGGCCGTATTGTGCCTTTAACGTGGTCTAAAAAATTCGTTCTTTCGCCCAAAAATCCGATTTGGTATCTAGTTGTGCCCGCCATCTCGGCAATCCGATCGAACGAAGCCCGTGGTTGTAATGGGCAAAAAACGGTTAAAAAAAATTAACGAAGCGCAGTAGAATGCGGGAGCTACAGCGTTTCGTCGTTTGAACTCCCTCCCTCCCCGCCCGTCTCATTAAAAAAGCAACCGCACTCGAGGCGAGTGAGCGCGCCTCCCGCTCGCTTGCCTCCCAACTCCCCTTTCGCCTTGGAGCGGGTGGGTTCGCCTCGAGCGCCCCCGTTCCAATTTCCCCGACGGGGAAAAATCATCAGACGTTTTGTTTCCGTAGTTCCATTGTAGCCAGGACATGTTTCATATGGTTTACTAGTATTCGATGCTGAGTCGAATGGGATGGGGGAGCACTAATACTAGGTCAAGCTGTTCATGAGAATAATAAACCATTGTGTAATAATTTGCAGGGTTTTTTGTACGTTTTGGTACCAGATTGGTGAAATGGGGAGGACTTTCAGACTTGATTGTGTAGAATAGTGCTGGGGGCGTTGGGGAGGGGGGTTTTGACGTTAAAGAAAGGAGTATGAAAATGAAAAATCCCCCACATCACAATACAGTACAGCTGTACAAAAATAATTTTTTTCTCAAAATCGTCGATAGTTTTTCGTTCACTTTGTTGAATAATGAGATAAGCTACCCTCGAAACGCCCAATTCAAATAAACATTAAAACGACAGGGTAAAAAATAGAGAATATCGCATTGCTATCAGCTAAAGCCAAGGGGAAAAAATATTTGCTGCGTAGCAACACATAACTTTCTGCAACCCCCGTAAATTCGACCATCAGCTATATATACTGGCGCTGTATCTTCGTCCAACGCAAACATTTACGAAGAACAATACGTAGGTTCTAGTTAGTTAAGAGTACCCCCACAAGCTTGATCGAAATCGGTTTAGCCGCGTTTGAGAAAATTGGGGAAACGGTAAATGAATGTTCGACAAATCTCGTTTTCCGAGCTATCATGGCTTATGTTATGTATCCGTTCAACAGATATATACACAGATAATTGCGAAGAACAAAAAAAAGAAGAACAAAACTCATTTTTGTTATCTCTATTGACTTCCCTTGTATTTAGAAATATCGCTGAGCTCGTGGAAGTTTGTTACGACCAAAATTCCTTATACCACCAACGTTTCCGTTTCTTGTCCTGCATGTCTCAAGACCTGAATTACGTTCCCCCATAGGGCGAATATTGGGCGAGCCGATCTAGTGGATTGTAACGCCATCGAAGGTCATGAAAGCAGCGAAGCACGACTCTGACTTACCGAATTAATGAAGTTTTTGTTCAGTTTGAAGTTCCTTCGGAAACACAACGGTTTCAAACAACTTGACGTCGCCATGAGACATAAGGGGCGAAACGCACAGACTGCTTCAGCGTCTTACTTATTTAAAGACATCCTGCGAGTTTGGTGAAAATCATTTCGGCTGATTTGCCAAAAAGTGAAAAAACAACAACATAATTTTTGGGTGCAATAAAATCAAAGAGAACTCGGTGAGCGTGAGAGAAGGACTGTATTACCCATGAAATGAATATTGATTTGAGATGAACTAAATCACTCGCGATGAAGTTGTGGAAACCCCTTTCATGAAATAAAACGGATAAAAATATATAACGATTGTCTATTTCCACTAAATTTGAGTTACAGTATTAGATCGATTTCGACGGTCAAGCCATCATCAGTAAACAGTTAGTTTAGTTCGTATACTTTCATGAAAAGAATTTAACTGTCTTTCTGTTCCTGTCCACAGTATGATAATATCATCAACGTATCTATACCAATACAAGAGGTTACTAGATTTGCATTTGTTAAGAATCTGTTCCTCGATATGGTCCAGTTGCTTTTTACTTTCCTTGGCTCTACGAAGTAGAAAGGAAAGTTATGTAATCGGCTAAAAAAAGAATTTTGAGTTTTCTTCAGTTCTTTACAATTCAGACCCCCCTGAGTCCGAAAAACACTATTTGGGAAAATGGTCTGTGTGTCTGTGAACGATTTTTAGAGAGAACCATCGTACCAAATCCACTCAAACTTGATATCTCGCCCGCAGGTTACCATGGGACGCCAAAATAAGGATATGAACAAAATCCACCGAATGCTAACTATAGTTATCATAGTGATCAAAACGCCAAATATTTTTTTTCTCAAAAACGGCTCTAACGATTTTGATTACATTTTTAATATTGGTAGCTCTTAACATGATAATTGTACCATAAAATTCCCATTTGTGGGAAAATGACGAGAGCAGCACAATAAATTATCAAAATTTTCGACGAAATTGATTTTAGCGCGGTTTCTAGAGAAAACAACCGTACCAAATCAGTCGAAACTTGATGTCTAGCCTACAGGTTACCATGGGACACAAAAATAAGGGTATGAGCAAAATCCACCGAAGGTTAACTATAGTTATCATAGTGATCAAAACACCAAATTTTTTTTCTCAAAAACGGCTCTAACGATTTTGATTAAATTTTTTATATTGATAGGTCTCAATAAGGCAATTATACCGTAAAATTCCCATTCGTGAGAAAATGACGAGAGCAGCATAATAAATTATCAACATTTTCGACGAAAAGCGTTTTTAGCTCAGTTTTTGTCTTATAAACTCCGCAGGAATTTTTGTAGAATGTTAAAAAACATTGGTATTGTAGTCCAATCTGATACCTAAAGGGTGAGTGTTGTAAAACGCTCATGAGATACATGGGGCTCAATCCAGAAATTCCTGAATTTCAACTACTGCCGTTTCGCTTACTACCTGTTCTAACAGTTATTTTCCAATAACTCTGCAAAAGTGATCACTATTCTTTTTTTTTAAAATCGTGTTTACAGCCTCATTAGTTATCTGTGTACCAATTGCTCAATAATGGTCCTGCAAAGAGTACGAGCAGCACAATAAATTCCGGAACTGTAAGCGCTACCGCTTCGTGCTGCTGTAAAGCGTTGTTTGACCAATTTCAAATGAACTGACTGATAAATGAATTGATTAAATAGAATTAGCCATGTACAAAGTGAATTGTTGTAGAGCTAAGGAAAGTTGTGTGTTGCAACGCACCAGATATTTCTTTATCCTAAACAAGTTTATGGGCCATTTCAGTCGTTGGTTGAAGTTGAAGGGGTGGTGGGGGGGGGGGACGAAAATGTACCAAAAACTATGGGTTTTCGCTTTTTTCTCGAAAACGGCACTAACAATTTTGATTAAACCTTCAACATATCTTTTACTAGTCTTTGCAAAACTTGTCTTCTCAATACATATCTCCATGAAAATACGGCGAACGGAGATATAGGCCTATGAAGCAAAAATAGGTTTTTTTACGCTTTTTTGCAAAACGACGTCAACGATTTTCACCAAACTCTCAGGATGTTTTCGAATAGTTAATACGTGTATATTGTTCTCAATAAATGTTCCTCTGACAATCCATTGAAGAGAGATAAAAATCAAAGCCTCGAAAATAACGTTTTTTCGAACATTTCCGCAAATTCCGGGGTAACTGCTTCGCCAGATGTGATGATTCTTACAGTGTCGTTTTAGCTACTCATACCCACAATTTCGTTCTCCGTAATTATTTCGGTATATATATGTTGAACGGAGATATAAGCCAAGTTATTGCTTTTTTTTTTAATAGAAAAACAAGTTTTGGATCACTTATGCCGATTTTTGGGCGTTAAACGTTAATCTGTAGGTTGAATGTCAAATTGAACCTTTTTTGTTCTCCCCTTTTCTCTCAACGTGTTCACATAGGCACACGGGCAGTCTCCTCGAAGGTTTAGCGCTATGAACACTTTCATACAGCTAACAAAAGTTGAAAGTGGCAGCGGATTACACAACTT
Organism: Pachypeltis micranthus; assembly: GCA_020466155.1. Classification (NCBI taxonomy): domain Eukaryota; kingdom Metazoa; phylum Arthropoda; class Insecta; order Hemiptera; family Miridae; genus Pachypeltis; species Pachypeltis micranthus. The sequence goes on along the minus strand of CM035770.1, from coordinate 63,230,935 downwards.
AGCTCTTTACGCCCACTTCGTTCGGCCAAAGAAAGTAAAAATAATGAGAGGGAGATAAGAAGCAATAAATGATTGGTTATTTGATTAATTCTCGATGACTCGGGCGACTGGTGGTTGAATTGTAATGGGAATGGATAGGGAGAACATTCCTCGGGCTTTCTACCAACGAAAAAGCCAATGAATGTGATGTAATTTGAGCGGATAACTGCAGCGTTGTGGCAAAGGAGAGATATTATGGAATGTTAATATTTAACTGTCTTTTCACAACGAACGATTTGGTTAGGAGAGGCGTGTGACGCACTGGGCAACAGGCATTTTTTTTTATGAGCCATTTGTTTGTCTTTCAGTTATGTCAGGAGATGCAGATCATTTGCTCCCGGTTTGCGGGTGCAAGTAAAACCGGTGACTATGTGAAAGTAATTTCGCGTCCTTCGGCCACAGGTCGGCTGGAAACTAATAGAACGAGTTCTATCGACCTCATTCCATTTAAAAACAAGAATATGTATTTTATTCTGAAACCTGCGACAGCCGTCCAGTTACACTCGGCTAATTTTATGGGCGTATCTCTTCTTTCTCCTCGGCTTCCATTTATTCCTTTGTCCACGGAACCCACAAAACGACAGTAACTGGCATTTAGTTACCGTCCAACTCAATTTCTATTCAATGACCTTCTTTCCTCGTCCTCAAAATACGTTTCGAAAATTGAGGGCGCTTTACCTTCGCCGACAGTTGCGCACTAAATGATTAAATTTTACGAAAACGGCCTCACGCAATTTTTTTCAGTTCCGCGTACATTCAGATGTTTACTTTCCGCTACCCAAAGGGTAAAGAAAGTATTGTAATCGTGGTATAAGAAAGTTAATTTTCTTTAGATCTGTACGTTTTGAATCCGAAAAACTTCCGTGCGTGGCCCGTGGCGCTTCATCGCAGTTACTGAGGCGCAGGGTGCTATGGAGGGGGTACGTCATGTCAACAAACATTTGGCAGAGCGATTCCCCTTCCGTACTGCAGCCATTAAAGCCCTTCGCCGGAAGCCTGAGTATAGGTAGCTTGTAGAGGGTTAAACCTTCGGGCTCTGCCAGGCTCTCTCTTCGCAGGCGTGTGTTAGCAGCTTCCAGAAAGCGGGCCAGGCCTAGCAGCCTCAGACTCCTCGTCCCTTTTGAGGAATAAGGCTTGCTGCTGAGAGTGAAGTGGTTATAAGAATCCTACCCGGCAGAGTCTGGCAAGGAGGGCTGTTTCTGTGGATGAGGTTGCAAGTTATTTGCGCTGCATTTACCTGAGAGTTAAGAACTCAACCGGCGTGGGAGTGCAGAACTGAGATTTCTTGAATCTGCTCCTTGCAGGTGGTCATAGAGCAGCAGTACCACCAGTGTGTCGAGAAGTTGTGGAGGTGGTATCCAGGTAGAGTGATGGCTGAGGTGCTGGAGAGTGCAGGGCATGGGAAAGTTCAGTACACTCTTGGGAGCCTCACATGAGTGCTCTCAGCCACATCCCTGAAGAGTGTGTGGTGTCCCCTGCTCCTCTAGGAAATCTTTGGCCAGCGCTATGCGTTCCCCAGTCCTCGAGGATGAGACACACAAGTGCTGTGTCAGCAAATCCACTTCAGCTGGACCTGATCATATTTCACCCCACAGATAAAGCCCCAAAGGCTGTTAAGCTGCTGGTTCTCAACTTGTCTACGTAAAAACCTTCTACTGGATTAGCCCGTACCCAACAAAAGGGGTGATGGGCTTGGGGGCTACAAACCAATTTCAGTGTCGTCTGTGGCCTTCCAGCACTTCCTAAAAGTGCTGGCATCTCGTCTCCTGGTGGCTGGTGTTGTTGGCGACGTCTAGATGGCATTCCAGCCAGTTCATACAGTGCTGCCCCTGGCCGGGAGAAAAAGAAGCAATTACATGTAGTTGCCCGGCCTTTGACTCAGTAACTCACCTTGCCTTGACCAATTGCTCATAGGTTGTCCTGCGGGGGTGTGACAGCCTTGCTGGTTGGAGCGGAGATGTCTGGGGATGTGGCGTTTGGCGGGGGGGACCCTCTGTCTCCTTAACTCTTCAATCTTGAGTGTGCGCTGCATTAGTTGCCTCAAGGGGGACACCAGCCACCAGGAGACGAGATGCCAGCACTTTTAGGAAGTGCTGGAAGGCCACAGACGACACTGAAATTGGTTTGTAGCCCCCAAGCCCATCACCCCTTTTGTTGGGTTCGGGCTGCCTAGTAGGATTTGATCTAGCTCCAAGTGTACGGGTGGGTGCATTTGCCTCTCTTTCTCGTCTCATTCATCGACTTATTCTACACCCTTGCTGAATTTCATCTCCCAACCTCGTCTACCCAGACTAGAATGCTGATGGGCATTGAGTACGTCAATGCTTAGGTTGGGTGCTGTTAGAGGCGCACAACGAACTTGCCTTCCAAATAATTGAGAATCTCTTTCGATGAAACTCGTCTCATTTTTGTTATTGGCTTCAATTCCGTCGCTTAGACAATTCACCACAAACGCGTTTTTCAGATTATTCAGGCAACCCCCGGCCGCCGAATCTAAACCTGTCCCCTAAGGAGGCTGCTTTCGAGTTGGAATTACTGGAGGATGAACGACGCATGGTACCGGGGCTTGGCGATTCCGGAGCTGCAGTGGAACTTCAAGGAAATGAAGCTGAGGAAGCCCAACAAGTTATGCAAACTGAAGCGTTCAACCTCGTGCTCAGTAAAAAAATTCCCTACAACAGAACTCTGCGTGACTCCCGGCATCCCGAGTTAGTAATTTACTTCCAAAGACTTCATAACAGTAATTGTTCAACTACCTTGTAAATATGGTTTTATTAACGTTGTGGAGTAGAACTTGGAAAGTTACCCGTACATTCTGATACATTTGAGAGAATTTCGGCCATGAAAGTAACTTCGTAAGAAACGTTGGGATTTTAACGAGAAGTTGTTGATGAATTGGGTGAAAATTATTGGAAAATTGTAGGTAATTTGCGGAGAAATTGAATGAAAATTGTTGGATTCAAGTAAAACGTGTTACAGTACTTTTTTAAAAAGAAAATTCAGGCAAAATTGTTGAGAAATCGTGCAAAAGGTTTTGGTAAATTGGCCTACTGGAAAGTACTGCTGTTGCGCACTTCATACACAACTTGCAGAGAACCCTATAATCCGTAAGGACTGTTGGGACCAGGAGAGGAGGAGCAGGAGTTGGATTAAAAGAAATAAACGAATGAAAGCGGTGAGAACCGTGTTAACACTTCGAAAATGAGTTTGAATGAGTATTTGAAGGAGGTGTCTCAATAGGTGCACTGGTTGCAGGGAACAAGAGCGGAGAGCGAGTTAGTAGCTGGAGAGCTTAGAGATGGGGTTGGGTCTAGGAAGATCTGCGAGTTGAAGGTAAACCGAGTTGGTGGAAGTGGATATTTTGAGTCCAAAAAGGGAAGATCTGTTGTGTGCTTCGAAAATTAACTTGAGCCGCTTTTTGGCAGGAGTAGCTACAGACAAAAGGCTTCAGATCAAATAGAGTTGGACTCGATGTTCAGGGAAGGCCTGAGCTCAAGATATCAACTAATTCGTCCTGCCCCGAACAGACTCCTTAAGTTGAAGTGACTGGAAAGTTCCGAGAATGTTCTCACTCTTTCAGATCACGCCTTCCTTCACCAAACGAACAATATTCTTCTCGAGCTTTCTTTCTGCTTTCAGGCCCGTTCTGCCCTCAGATAATTGCGCTCCCACACCATTCTCTACCCTAATTCGCACAACGTTTTGTTTTGATGACTCGTTGATTCTCCTTGACAATCTTGTTTAATTTATAGCGCGCGCTCGTTAATGTTGTTTCTCATTTCAGCTGCCAAAAACTAACATATCCAGAGGAATTGCCTTCCGTCAGCGTCATAATTATTTTCACGGACGAAAGGTGGAGCACTCTCGTTCGCACGATTCACTCCGTCCTCAACATGTCCCCACGAAAATACTTAAATGAAATCATATTAGTCGACGATTACAGCGTTCATGGTAAGTTTTCATTTTGGAGCGATGTGGTTGCTGTTTCACTACGTCACAATGTTAACATTGTCCATTTATTTTGAAAGTGTGTGAGAAGTTCTTTGTTAGCACTACTCGGGAACTTAGTGCTTCATTCAGATCATTGTAAGTTCCTTAGTAGGTCTTGGGGGCTCGTTAGTGTTGAACATCTCTAAAGGAGCGATATGTGTGTGTCCTTGAACCTTCAATCAGAAGGTTGCTCGGTCAATTAATATCCTGTGTAATAAACAATCAGATTTCAAAAGAACAACTCTAACAAATCCCAACTCATGCGGGTGTTGTTCCCCTGTGGATTACTCTGCCTGTAAGCGAATTCCATTCAGCCTTCTGGCACACTAGAAAATACCTAGAATGATGCTCCTTTGAAGCACTTTGCGCAGTAAAACTCACTACAGATCGACACATAGAGGGAGCTAAGGACCGAAATAATCAACTTTGCCAGGAATTATGCTCCGAACCTAAATGGAAACGAATGTCGTGCCCAAACTGACATTTATCGATGAAATAAAGCGGATAAAAATATATAACGATTGTCTATTTCTACTAAATTTCAGTTACAGTATTAGATCGATTTCGATGGTCAAGTCATCATCAGTAACAAAAAAGCAACTGAAAGGGGAACAGCAGAGAGGTTCTCTTATACACAGAACGTTGGGTCGGGTTTTCCCAGTGGCAGGTACATCGTAGCGGGATAGCGGAAAAGGGAAAATTAATAAGGGGTTATTGTACTAAGGTCAAACAAGGTCTCATAAAAATGAAGCCAATGGAGGAATTCTTTGAGGGATCACCTCATTTAAACACCTATCTAACCCGTCGCTTGGGGCAAAAATGGAGAAATTCAATGTATTGCCTATCTGTTAGATCAAAAGAGAAGGAGTGACTGTATTCAGTTACCTTTGTTATCCCTATAATCCTTTTCGTGCTCCCTAATTCTTTCCTTGAATTTCCGTCCTGTTTGTCCACAATACTCTAGCCCACAAGAACATTTCAATTTATGCGCCCCACTTTTATCTTGAATTCGTATTTTATCTTTAACCGAGCCTAATGTAGATTTAAGACTGCTTTGATTTTTAAACTCAACCTTATACCCTCTAGATGATCAAATTTTGGATATTTTATCGGAAACAGGCCCATAGTATGGTATGCTAATCCAATTCCTACTTTCAACTACAACGTCTCTAACTGGCTTTGAAATCCCGGCTCTACTATTTTTTCTTAAGGACCCTATTCTAGATAGAAATAGGCTTATAGGGATAACAAAGGTGGTTCAGCTTTTGCAAATCACCTGACCGAATTCAGCCACTCCATCTCTTTTGATCTAACAGATAGGCAATACGTTGAATTTCTCCATTTCTGCCCCAAGCGACGGGTTAGATAGGTGTTTAAATGAAGTGATCCCTCAAAGCATTCCTCCATTGGCTTCATTTTTATGAGACCTTGTTTGACCTTAGTACAATAACCCCTTATTAATTTTCCCTTTTCCCCTATCCCGCTACGATGTACCTGCCACTGAAACTGCCACTTGAAAACCCGACCCAACGTTCTGTGTATAAGAGAACCTCTCTGCTGTTCCCTTTTCAGTTGTCTTTTTTTGTTACTGATGATGACTTGACCGTCGAAATCGATCTAACACTGTAACTCAAATTTAGTGAAAATAGACAATCGTTATATATTTTTATCCGTTTTATTTCATGAAATGGGTACCCACAACTTCATCGCGAGTGATCTAGTTGGTATTTATCGAGTTTCGCTCCTACCTAGGAAGGACGCGTTGGCTAATGCAGGATGAAAATGAGCACACTTCGCCCTAGAGGGTCCAGGAAACATAGTGGGCGGTGTCATTCTTTGTTTGAAATGACGTCATCACAGTAGCACAAACCTGCGTTAGCATTACCGCAGTAGATTTCAGATATGGTGTGACTTTAAGAATAAAATCATTATGATCCTTCTCAATAACTTGTTCATATCGCTAACCGCTCATCTTTGTTTAAATTAATAAATAATTCAATTCGATTATTATGAGACAGTTAAAAACACTCTTCTTCTATACAAAACTTCTTCTTCTATATCTCATTACGTGTCGAGTTGATATTTATTAAAATATTCGTGACAGAAATACGGTAACAGCTTTGTCGTGCTGATTGGAGTCAAGAGGGTGGAAAAAAAAGACTGGAAACATTCATGAGAGGACTGCAGAGGCGCTCTTGGTGCGGTTGTCTTTAACCACTGTAACGAAAAATAAATAAGGAAAAGGCAAAATAACAAAATAAATTCTAGTGGGGGCTTCCCCCATGCATTTAGGGGAAGGAAAAGCAAATAAAGCAACTGAGACACATTTATTCAGGAACTAAGTATTTAAAAAGAAATGGAGCTTTCAACACAACCAAAAAAAAGAAAAATATTTGCTGGTAAAAAAAAAGGAAATGGAATTAGAAATTAAGCGTCCTCTCCTACCTATGGCATGCCAAAAGAAAAAAAAAATGAAACAAGAGCCACAGACTTGAAGTGACGTTCGAGTTTTCTTCCTCTTCGTTGGAACCGATGCAGGAACGTGGGAAGGGAGCAGGGAACAGAAGACGAACGAAATTTCAAACGGGAACATGCGCCAGGACAAATCCAAAAACGGGAGAAGAAACTGGCTTCACCTTCCTCCAGTAACTGTCCATGGGCCTTCGTTTCTCAACAGTTTTGTTCCCTGCAGCTAGGACGGTTCAAGGGTTTTTCATAGCCCAAACCCCGAAACTGTCAGATTTCAGGTCACACCACATCCGTCTACATCAACTTAAATGTAAAACAATAAAAATTCGAATGAGCAGGCGACTTGAATAATAAACTCGTCCAAAAAAGGAGAAGGAAAACAACTAACAATTAAAAACAGCAAACAGACCTACAAAGTTTTGTGGTAAGTAGTCAAAGGGACTCCTTTCCTCCCTACAATGACAGTGCATTCCTGTCGTGGTAGCCCAATGATCTGCTGGTAGAGGGTGGCGCTACTGTTATTCCTCTAGAATGCCTGAGAGCCAACTTTGTTGCTTTCAATGTCCAGTTAGCGTTTAGGGGGCTTCTGAAGCTCATGGGAGGAAGAGGTTATTGAATAGTGGTGTGAGAAGCTTAAAAAGAGGTGCAAGAAATACGTTCAGGGGATGCGTCGGTTCTATTATTCAATTGAATCCTGTTAATTCCTTGGGGAGCACAGGGCAGAAACAGCAGGTTGGGTGCGATTCTCCTTATTTCAATATACGTTTTGCCTACCAGGGGCTCCTTATCTATTTATCTTCTCCAAGTCTCCCTTTGTCTTCCCGTACTTCTGCCTTCCCCCTGGGGATCCTGTTGAGGAGTAGTCTTCTCTAAGGCGCCAATGGGCTTCCTCAGAGTATGGACTGTTGAGGTTCCTTCGTTCATCTGAACGGAAGGAATAAATCACCACTAGTAGTTTTACTAAATTTAGGTAAAATTAATATCGCTGGGTTAACGGGAAACGACTACTGGTTTAATAACGAACATGTCAGCGTTACCGATAGCCAAGGAGGTAATACTTGGTTATACTCGTCACATATGGAATGCATGGAAAACGGAGGCACAACATGGATGATCCGCTTCTATTTCCTTTTCTTCATCTCCTGGTCGATCGGAAGTTCCTCGGTTGTCCTCCACAAATCTGCATTAGAGATCATGTTGTGCCACCATATCCCCAAGATTCTCCGGAGGTAGCAGTTTATGAACACGCCCCTTCCACGTCTCGCAAGTAGCAGCACAGATATGATGTCTGCATTGAAGAGTCCCCCCTTTGCTTTACAAATCCTGCTCTTCACATCTTCCATCGTCCCATCATCCCTTGTGACCAGGCTTTCAAGATAAGCGAATGAATTCACTAGTTCTTGAACTTGTTATCCTCATACACACGAAAGATTGAAGAACTTTATTTTACTATCAGGGAAAGTTAGGGCTATGCAGCCCTCTCTTCCACTTCCCCTGAAGACTTATTACAAAAAAAAACCTCTACCTCCGCGAGTCTTATATGACTGACAATAAACAAATAACCTTCACTCCACTCTTTACGTTTAAACTAAACTAAAAACACAACTCATCAACGTTCTGCCAAATAAATTACGTGCATTCCAACCAATTATACCACGCACACATAATGCAGAAACAAACCTTTCATACCAGCTGGTTGGGGTGGGTGAAAGCCAGCCCCAAGCCCAACCCACCAACGGACCTCCCTCTGACCCGACCTTCAGAGTGTTATCCCGAGGGAGGTCCTGAGACGACCCTGAAAATCAATAGAAACGTAAAAACCTCATAATAACACTGAAATCATAGAATAAATTGATTAAGTAAGCACGTAAATAAATCAATGAAATAACTTAGCCCCAGCCTAATCCTATCCCGCCTCCCCAGGACCGGCTGAGGCTACCCACTTACTCGCTGGCATTCATGCACACTATCATACCGACCTACTGCTGAATTTGAGAAGGGTGAGTACTGGTATATTCCTTCCCTTCTCAGCAGTGACATTCCTAACCTAAATACAGATGTGGCGGCTGGCCACTCTCTACCTACAAAAGGCGCCTCACAACTAAGTCATACCGACAGAGGGCACTAGCCGCGAGCCACAGACGACTCTTGGAGGGGATAGCAGGTAGCCAATGAGAGAGGGCTACACCCCCCAAGAGAACGTACATAAGGGCCTGCCTGCAAGGACATTCATGCATTCCTTCCTCCTTCCGACTTCAAGGAGCCAACATCAACTTACCAGTGACTACACTTGAAGACTGCGCCAGCGGAGACGACGAGTCCCTCACCTCGAGGAGCCACTGCTCGCCTGAGCCTTTGACTCAACCGAGTCCCTCGCCGTGAGGAGTTACAGCTCAACCGAGCCCTTCGACCTACGCTCCGACGCCTGAGGAACTCGTCCCTCGCCGTGAGGATCTACCGCTCGACCGAGCCCTTCGACCTACGCTCCGACTCAACCGAGTCCCTCACCTCGCGTTTGCAGGAGAAGGAGCGCCAACTCAACTGAGTCCCTCGCCGTGAGGAACCACTGCTCAGCCGAGCCCTTCGACCAACACTTCGACACTCAAGGAACTCGTCCCTCGCCTCACACTTTGCCAACTGGCAGAGACAGTACCAACAAGACTTTCGTCGGCCCTTTTTAAGGCCACACCCTTGAAAAGGGGACCCCGACAACAGACAATACAGATTATAACAATACGGTACACATTAAATTTAACTTGAATAACACTGAACAGCAGTTACTAAGTAACAACAGGCAATTAATATATTCTGTGTGCATACAATTGTAGGAAGAAGGAAGCAAACAACACGGAAACACGATGAGGAGCTTTCTAATAACTTTGTTAACCAATTTTGCAGTTGGCTGAGAACATTTAACCCCCAAGGGTCCTAACCACGAATATCTTTTGAGCTGATACATGAACTTATCTTATATTTCGTACTCTTGTAAGTTGAGACACGACACGTGTAACGAAGAACGAATCGAAAATAACATTAACGCCTTGTGTGGTGCTTTTTGTTCTTCACAGACGAATTGAAGGGTAAATTAGATTACTACGTAAAAACACGACTTCCCGCTCTGGTCAAATTGATTAGACTGAAGGAACGGGAGGGCCTCATCCGTGCCAGATTAAGAGGAGCTGAAGAGGCCACCAGCGACGTTCTCTTATTTTTGGACGCTCACTGTGAAGTAACTCAAGATTGGTAAGTTTGACGATGATATGTTTGGGTTTCGAAGGTGTAAGGCTGAGTTGAGTAGCAGCCTCGCCTGCTGTTTCACAATATGCTTTAGAAATTAATTAGTTAAAACACTTTTAAATTGCTAGTTTCACTTGACGTAACTCTCCCGGCGTTTTAACAGGCTGCGCCCTCTCTTGGCTCGAATTAAAGAAGACAGGACGAACGTGGTCGTCCCAATCATCGATGTGATCGACGACAAAACCTTTCAGTATCAAAACAACGGAGGGTCGTTTGATTTTGAAATCGGTGGTTTCACTTGGAGCGGTCACTTCACTTGGATAGACGTCCCGAAAGCTGAAGCGAGTCAAAGGAAGTCCCTCTCCGATCCGACCAAGTAAGTGACAGTCGAGGCCAGACTTTTTGGAGGTAAATTGTTGTCTATTAGAAATATGTGCACTTTTAACGTTCCTGACTCTGCAGATGGTTTAGTTTCCACCTCTTCAAGCGTTGCCTGTGCAAAACACCTCGTAGGATTCGCTAAACGTGAAGAGCGTATGAGATACCTCCACCACATTCTGAATTGCGCATAAATGTCTTTGGTACTGGCATTTTTTATGACCCCTCTTGTACGCCGAGAGCTGTCTCAAAGTGTAACTTAATGGGCATCACCAGATATCACACTTCGGAGCTGAGCCTCGAAAAGGCAAGGTGTGACGCTTTTCCAACGTATTAAGAACGAATGCTCCCAAGGTGGTGAGTCAACCAACGTGATATGTTGCCAGCTGATTCATGTCTGGCGTCTCCCCCACATGGAGTCAGCTAGAGCTTGTTTATCCTGTGCAGACGCACATGAAACACTCTGCATCCCGTGAGGAGTAGGTGTTTGGTACAAGTTCACCTCCCCGTTGTAGATTAGGCCTAGGAGAAAAAGAAGGAATTGCATACACATGCTGCGGGAGTTGGCAAAGCATTTCGTTGGTCGTCAAATCTAACCCTTGTTCCCTTGGCAGGTTGCTAATTGGCTCATAGACGAAGAAACGTAAGTGTTGTGCCCCTACATGCGTCAGATCTTTAGTTAGAATCTGTTATGGGCACAATTGGAACGGAACGAGATCTAGCTCATTGGAACGTTTGTCGGAACTGCTTAAATTCTTTTACTTGGGATTTTTATGTTCGTAAGTGCCTAAAAGGCGTCGGATTCGTTGCATTCCTTCATTCGATTCACGAACCGGCAGGTCTGCAAGGCCCTCGTCGATTCTTGATCCTTGTCACAAGTTGTTTGTCAACCCACAGCAGCAAAGCGTCAATCTTTGTTGATTGTTGTTCTATTCCATAGCTTCAACTCTTGTCGATTCAAGTGGATTTGTCTTCCCATTCCGTCATTGTCCGTTTATTGTATAGAAATGGAAGCTGAATAGTTATTCGAACAACTCAAGATAAATAAAGAACGGATCTTCTGTAGTTTGAGCACAACACACGCAATGATGATATCAACGTTCTATGGCGCAGGCGGGGAAGTTAGACGAAGTGTACGATCGTTTTTATGAACTTATTTTGGATATTAAACGGGTTTGTTACGGACAGAAATCGTTGAAATTCGATAGTGTTGCTCCGATCGACAGTGTGGCGGCTGGCCACCCTTCTTCAAAAGGCGCCTCGTCGCGAATTCTGTCTCATCCCGACAGAGGGTGCTAACCACACAGTTCTCCTGGAGGGGAAGCATGTGGCCAATGAGACAGGACTCCCCCTTCTGACAAAACATATAAAACAGCCTGTCCTCGTTTGTCTGGAGAGCGTTCCCACCACAATCGGCACACAAAGCAGAAGGAGTCACGACTCAACCGAGTCCCTCACCTCACGGAGTCCTTTGTCTCTCACCTTGCCAACCTGCCCAAAAACCCTGAAAATTATTGCACAATGGTTTATTATTCTCATGAACATCTTGACCTAGTATTACTGCTCCGAGACCCATCCCATTCGATTCAGCATCGAAAAATACCAGTAAACCATACGAAACATGTCCTGACTACAATGGAACGACGAAAACTAAATATTCCAGGCGCTCGTAAGTGCCTGTAGGCAATTGGCACGACGTTACGAGTTGAGGGGGCGGGTGGTTTTGATGAGATGGGAGGGAGGGAGTACTAACGACGAAAAGTTTACTGCCGCTGTAGTTCCCGCGAGTTCTTTCAATTAGTTGACTTTGGCTCACTGTAATTACTGTAATTATACTTGAGGGGGGGTTGTAAAAAATTTTCCAGACCGAAAACATAGTGTTATTATTCAGAATGAATAATAAACCCAAATAAAATGTGAAACCCCTGCTTCCACCAAACCCCTTCCACCAAATGTTCGGAGGGTTACATGTAGCTCAAAAGTTAGATTTTAATTAGTAACTCGCCTCACTTGAAAAATCACGACTGGACACCCTATTTTTACTATGTGTCTGCCGTTTTTTCCGTTGTCGCTTTTTGACCATTAGGAGTTTATTTTTTAATGTCAATGTGCACTAGACGTATAGGAAACTCGACACCACATTCGAAAATGTAGTCAAAGGTTGGGAAAAGTTTTTTTTAAGTAGAAGAATGAAGGGTTTTATACCAAAAGCTGTGGTTTTCTAAAAAAAAAAACAAAACAAACTGCAAATTATTACACAACGGTTTATTATTCTCATGAACAGCTTGATCTATTATTAGTGTTCCGAGACTCATCCCATTCGATTTAGTATCGAAAACCAGTAAACCATACGAAACATGACCTGACTACATCGGAACTACGGAAACTAAATATTCCCCCGGCTCCAGGCGCCTGTTCACTTCCGCTGAGTTTTTTTCCTGACCGAAAACATAGGGTTATTATTCAGAATGAATAATAAACCAAAAGGGACCCCTGACAGACGATTTTGAAAGTATTCACTGTCTTGATCTTGCTGCATATCGCTAGTATTTGGATAAAACTGAGACTCCACCAGCGGCAGAGACATTCCATCGACAACCTGAGGTAATGAAGTGGAATTTACCAAAACTTTGATGGAAAAATTTCACGCCTTGGTAGTCCCGTATGACGCGAATATTTTTGCTTTGAGACAGCTGGCGCCAGGTGAAAACTTTTCATATTTAGTCTCATTGCTTGAAGGCTAAGCACTAAAATGAGAAAATATTCCCCTAATTCCTGACAATTATCATACAGTGTACACACATATGACTGAACGTACAGAACAGAAGATGAAGCTGAAGAGGGAGGTGTGCTGTGATAATTGGAACAGCTCTGCCCACGCGTAGAGGCCAGTCATTTCGGATTTGGACCTTAGGAGGCTGTCATACAGAACAGACCTGGTGGAAATACCTAACCGATTATTAATTCTAGGAAGTGGCCTGTTATTGAAAAGACCCAGGAACCACAATCCTCCTACCCACGGGAGTGCTATTGAAGAAATACTGTTTGATCACGAGCAGGCACATTTGCCTTTCTGCACAACCACGGATCGTTTATTGAGAAACTTGCCCTGTTTCGGTGTATCTCGCGTGAGCTTGTTTTGAATATATCTCGAACGCCTCTCTTCTTCGATGTTTCAGGTCCCCCACGATGGCCGGAGGTCTGTTTGCCATAGACCGCAAATATTTTTGGGAAATTGGTTCTTACGACAAAGAAATGGAAATTTGGGGTGGAGAAAACTTGGAATTGTCGTTTCGGGTGAGTGCTGTACAACCCGTTATCAATGATTTTATTACGAACTTCATCAATTGTTGTACAACAATGATCATTTTAGTGATATCGATTAACGAGTTCTGGACAGTTCAGAAGTGGGCTACTGATTCCAGACCAGTTTCCAGGCTAAACAAACGCCCAAAAGGGGAGTGCAGTCACTTCTGAACTGTTCCAAACTCGTCACACCATGCAAACCTACTATTAATAACTTGTAATTAGCTTTCACAGAGTCGTGCCACTGATTATCTTATTCCCTTCTTTTTTTCAGGTCTGGCAATGCGGAGGGCAGTTGGAAACCATCCCGTGCTCTCGAGTGGGGCACATTTTCAGAAATTTTCATCCGTACCATTTCCCCGGGGATAAAGACACTCACGGTATAAACACAGCTCGTCTAGTTCGCGTCTGGTGGGACGACTACCAGCGTCTTTTCTTTAGAATACGCGGCGATTTAAAGGTAATTTTGGGGCTCATCAGTTGATCGAAATGTTAGAGATCTGGTGTTGGAATTAGTCTCAATCTCAAACAATATGGGTGTTGTGGTATAAATGTCAGCCTTGCAAATATGAGGCTTTAATTCGGTAAACTTGGTATATAAACATTGTTGAAATCGTTAGGCAATCCTTGGAGCGGAAAAGACAAGTCAGCCGTTGCTAGTGGGAAGCGTTCTTAGCAACATGATAATAATCTCCGATTCACCACAGTCTCCCCCTGTTATTTTAAAATATACTCCGACAGGTATGCAGGGAGTATCTTGAACCTTTGCGACCTTCTTAGTTCTTGAGTTTCTTGATTACTAGGTGATGAGACCAGAGTCGCTGTCAGCCATAGGTTGATCGGGTGCTGGAGGCGAAGGAGTTGTTTCAGGCAGTGTTGAGTAGTGGCTTGGTCATCAGAGCCCAGCGAGTGTGTAGGCTCTAGAGATGATTGAAAATCAGTTAGCTGTTCTGGTTCTGGCTGGTGATCCTTGAATGTTGTTTCGTCAGCCTGCGGAGCTAGATGCTTCAAGGCAACAGTTGTTTCCTTACCGTCTTATTTTCTTACAAGTGCATACTCAGGAGCACCCCTCTAAGAGTCGTATACAGTAGCAGAGAAGCGAAAGAAGAAGGCTCGACCTAGTGTTAGGGTAGGGAGGATACCCAAGGGTAGGAAGTGTGGGGGAGGAGCTACAAACCCGAAAAGGCAATAAAAAACCCTGCAAATTATTAAGTACACAACGGTTTATTATTCGGATAATCAGCTTGACCTAGCATTAATGCTCCGAGACCCATCCTGTTCGATTCAGCATCGAAAAATATCATAATGAAACCCAAAAAAAGGTCGAAAAGAACTGAATCGTAATATTAAAATAAACAAAAAAAACGCAGGTATCTAGAAAAAACTGAATTTTAATATGAAAACACGCACACTAAATACTGATATCAAAATTTAACCAAAAATCTATGAAAAAAACCAAAATGAGAATGAAACGAAAGAATCTAAACAAATTGAATCGTATTAAAACCAAAACGTCGGGGAAATTGGAACGGGGGCTCGAAGTGAAAGGCGAAAGGGGTGAGGCGGCGTCGTTGGGAAGGAAGCGAGCCTCGATCGAGAGCGGTTGCTTTTTTAATGAGACGGGCGGGGAGGGAGGGAGTTCAAACGACGAAACGCTGTAGCTCCCGCGTTGTACTGCGTTTCGTTAATTTTTTTAACCGTTTTTTGCCCATTACAACCACGGGCTTCGTCTGATCGGATTGCCGAGATGGCGGGCACAACTACGTACCAAATCGGATTTTTGGGCGAAAGAACGAATTTTTTAGACCACGTTAAAGGCACAAAACGGCCCGGATGGGGGATGGGGGACGGACATTGCAAATTTGGAATCTCCAAGTCCTGAAACGTAAAGTATCAAATTGTGAGGGGGGGTTGTAAAAAATTGTTCGTGACCGAAAACATAGGGTTATTATTCAGAATGAATAATAAACCAAAAATGTATTATAGAGGTTGGGGCCAATCGTTTCTAACCCAAATTTGCAGACTAAATCTCCTCTCAGGGAGGGGGGTGGAACACTCAACCAGGCACAGACTCCTCCAAAAAGGTAACTAATGAATGAATGAGGGCCTCCAAATCCTTGCCTCTACCAACACAAAATGGACTTAAAAATATCTGGTGCGTAGCAACACACAACTTTCCGCCACCCCTTTAAGTTAGAACACCAGCTACACAGGCGGGTGCTATATCTTCGTTCAACGCATTTTTACAGAAACATTTATAGAAAACAAAATGTAGGGACTAGTTAGCTGAGAGTACTCCGTAAGTTCGATCGAAATCGTTAGAGCCGTTTTTGAGAAAATTGGAATACCGATAAATTAATATTCGACAAATCTCCTTTTCTGAGTTAACTTGGCTTATATCTCCGTTCAACATATATATACAGAAATAATTATTGAGAACGAAATGTTGGTATGGAAGACTAAAAGACACTCCATTGGGATTTATCACATCTGGTGAAGCAGTTACCCTGGAATTTACGGAAGTGTTCGAAAAAACGTTATTTTCGACACATTTTGATTATTGTCTCTGTTCAATGGACTGTCAGCGGAACATTTATTGAGAACAATATGTAGGTATTAACTATTCGAATACATCTTGAAAGTTTGGTGATAGTCGTTGAAGCCGTTTTGCCAAAAAGCGTAAAAAACCTGTTTTTGCTTCATGGGCCTATATCTCCGTTCACCGTATTTTCATGGGGATATGTATGGAAAAGAAAAGTTAGGCATTGATTAGTATAAGATAATTTGAAAGTTTAATCAAAATCGTTAGAGCCGTTTTCGAGAAAAATGCGAAAAACCCTAGTTTTTGGTACATTTTCGTCTCCCCACCCCCCTTCCCACCGGCCGAAATCGTCCATAACCTTATTTTGGTGTCTACAAAAAATAACGAACAAAACAAAAAAAGAACCAGCTGAATCGGATCAGCCGTTCTCCCGCAAATCGAACTACAGACACACACACACACACATACACACGGACCACGCGCCGAAATCAGGTTTTTTGACTCAGTAGGGTCTGAAACGTAAAGATCTGAAGAAAACCCAAATTTTTTTTTTGGGCCGATTACTATACTTTCCTTCCCTTCGGGTAGCGGAAAGTAAAAAGAGATAATCGAACGTAACAAAAATGGACAAAAAGAAAGAATGTGACGACAGCTCACCTTGCTCTTGATCAAACTGAGCGAGATGATGATATTTGTACAGCACAATAGTTCCTCTGAGGAAGAAATTTCTTCTTCAAATTAATTTGCAACGCGTATGCTTTCTTGTTTCCTCCTAAGCGACGAAGACGGCGACAACAGACTGAATGACATGGGTGGCTCCTTTGACCACGGGGCCTGGCTTCTCCCTCCCTTGGAGCACAACACAGCGCTAGGTGTATCTCTAGGGGGAGTGCGAGTCACAATGTGCATTAATGTCACTAACTAATGTTTAACTTTCTTGCTGATGGCGATCTTGTTGTTTCAGCACATCAACATTGGAGACACCAGCGAGCGGTTGAGGTTGAAGAAAAAACTCCACTGTAAACCTTTTCGTTGGTATTTGGATAACGTTTATAAGAAGTTTGTTTTGGATGAAGACGTAATCGCTTGGGGTCGAGTAAGTTCCTGCGATTTATAAAGTTTTGAAACAGATGTATCGTCGTGTGTCAGTGGACGAGTTGAGTGGTTATAATTGATATTTGGGATGTGCTGACTAGATCAAACACTAGGCCACTAGTGATCCAAGTTACATGTTCCAGTGACAACGAAGTGGAACGTGATTGAAGTGGACGTATTTCAGAAAGGGTTTACAGACCTTATTAATGCTCGTTCCCAGACGCTGTAGCGCATCAAGGATATGTAGAACCATAACATTCAATGCATTCAAGTTTGGTGGTACTAGGGCAGAGGTATAGGGCTACAAGAAGACTGAAGATCTGATAGTCTCTATCCCTGTACTCTATTTCTCTTCATTATCAGTACTACTCAGTCACATCTACTACTCTCATGTTATTCACACATCGCTGAATGCCTGTTGTCTGAGGAAAGCTGTGTGATGCGTCGCACTCGATATTTGAATACACTGTACATATACACTGATTGAGTATTGCACTTACTCGTGTTACTTATGTGACAGGCCAGGACAAAAGAGGAAGTCTGTTTGGACAACTTGCAGAAGGAGGAAGACACCACTCAGGACCTTGGGTTGTACAGCTGTAATGCCGAGCTCTCCAATTCCCAAGTTAGTTACTTTTTACTCGCTATTAATTGAAAACTAAGCGCTCTACAGGCTAACAAAGCAAACGTGCCTCTGCTGCTATGCCAGAACATCTGCAGCTCATGTTCCTAATGATTGAATTTTAGAGATCATTTCTGGAAACTAAGTTCTCTGGAGCTGCTTGCACCATCTGCTTGAATCGCTGTGGTTGCGCCTTCTAGCCTGCCGTGGCTGTTTTGCTGGCTTAGCAGCTTTCGGGCTGTAGTTGAAGAACGACTCATCAGAGGGCATGTGCTGGCCCTTTTTGGCTCTGACCACCGATTGACCTGAGCGAATCCTTTCTTGTACCATTATGAGCTTGATGTCCTCTGAGACCAGTTGGCCCTGTCCGCAAGTTTGAAACTCTCGACACCCTTTGTGTCCATTTTGTTCGGTTGCCCTCGCGACACTACTCAAACTGTTCCTTTTTTTCTTCCTTCTTCTTTCCCTGAAAACTTTCTTCCATTTCCTAATCCTTTTCTAATAGCGGGATCTCAACGATCGGAACACAGAAGTCATCGACGACGAGTAAGTGAGTCGGCTCTCAGTTTGATTATACAGTCCATTTACTACTACCCTCTTGGGGGTTTTTTTGGCCTATTTTGCTAATTCGCTTCACCAAGCTGTAAACATTATTTTTTCGTTCTTAACTGATTTTATTACAACTGTGCGAAGGCAATAAAGCTAGTAACTTTTATTAAATGTTTTTCCAATAGTAGTTTGCGGTTCATAAAACCCTACCTACTTCCACTTGGGTCACTTCGCTTTCATCGTTATGACATGAGTGTCTTCAGCCGTCTTATGTTATTAGTGTTGGTTGAGCCAATTTTCATGATCCACCAGTCTCATTCTGATGTCCTTATTCTCGATTCCAACGTTAAGGTCACAGTAGAGTCATACACTTGTGTGTTCCACATGGCTACGCTCCATAGTAATTTGTTAACTCTGTTTCTATGATTTTCACGTTGCTATTTTTGGTTCAACTCAGATGAAGGAGCCCTCAGTGGTGAGTCACTGGGAGGGAGCCCTTAATGACGGGCCAGTTGGAGGGAGCCTTAGTGGTGGGTCAGTGGGAGGGAGCCCTCAGTGGCTGGCTAGTGGGAGGGAGCCCTCAGTAGTGGGTCAGTGGGAGGGAGTCCTCAGTGGCTGGCCAGTGGGAGGGAGTCCTCAGTGGCTGGCCAGTGGGAGGGAGTCCTCAGTGGCTGGCCAGTGGGAGGGAGTCCTCAGTGGCTGGCCAGTGGGAGGGAGCCTCAGTGGTGGGTCAGTGGGAGTTAGCCCTCAGTGGCAGGTCAGTGGGAGTTAGCCCTCAGTGGCAGGTCAGTGGGAGGGAGCCCTCAGTGGTGGGCTATTTGGATTAGCTAATAAAGCTACAATTAGTTGCAGCATTAGGGCGATGACAATATCAGCGGCAATATGACAAATTTCCACTCTGTTGCTTACTGTGACAAATTTGCTTACAGGCAAAAGCACTAATCTGTTCCACACTGGTTCCCCTCTCGCCTTCAGGGGATCCTTCTTGTATTTCCTTCAGAGCTCCGGCTTAACTATACTCCTGTTTTCGCTTTCCTACCTATTTCATCACTTGACAGGTCACATGGAATGCTACACTGTTAAGGCAATCCTTTGTCTCCCTCCACACTCGAAGGTATTCCTCCAGGCACACGCCACTCTGCCAGTTGGTCAGCTCTTTCAACTCCTTCAAATTCATTTACAATTCAGGTCTTAGTCATTTCCTGTTTCTCATTCTGCTGTCATTCATCATTGAGTGCCTTCTCTTTGTTGATCTTTAAGGTATGCTCCAGTATCATGTACATGTTTTATCTTCTCTCTCAGTTAACAGAAGTTTGTTTGTTGCCTAATTAAATGTTCCTTTTCTCAATTGTAGATGGTGGTCCCCAGGTAGTTACCATACCTACACCAGACATATCTTGGACGTTCATTATTTGTGTTATTTTAAGAAAAATGGATGAATGAGTTGCCAGTTCTAAGCAATTGTTGTTTAGTAACATTTTTTGTGTTTCAGTACTTTTCATTAAGTGTGAGCGGTGAGCTTCGAAGAGAGTTCATTTGCGCCAGAGCGAAAAGCTCTAAGATCCCCACGCTCGTTGAAATGGTTAAATGCGATGGCTCTAAAGATCAAACTTGGCGCTTAACTCAAGTAAGTCTTTTTTACTCTTTACGTTTTACTTTAATTCAATTGGATTAACTCATAGTGACAGAATGATGGCTCAGTCTTGGCTGAAGGCTGCTACGCAAGTGTCGGGAACAACCTGACGCTCGTGAGAGCTCAGGAGCCCAACAAGATGCAAATAGTAATATTCACTAGGAACAGGCGCCCATAAATGCCTGGGAACATGCTGTAAGAGGCTCAACGAGAACTTCTCTGTGTCTTATGCGATTGCTCTCGATAATAACCAAACAGTTCCATCCTCTTGTATGGTGCAGAGATATCGGCAGGTGCCCTGCAATTCGAAAAGTACAAACAGAGGATGGTAGCAGCGCAAAGTGTAGGTGCATCCCTGTGGCCTTCCCGTACAGGTCTCTGAGCAGCAGGCAGTTTGTGTTGTTGCGGGGGTCATTCGGTGCATTACGTGGCAGCGGAGGGCCCAGAATATATTTAAGAAGCAGCGAAGCTATTGGATGCGGCTGAGTTAACTGAGAGGATAATTAATGACCAAACAAACGATAAACAAGATGAACATATCAATTAACGTGGACGAGCAGAGAAAGAGGTGATTTGTTATTGGAAGTACAGGGGAGGGGGTACCTGAAGGTAGTTGTGGCGTTGTCAATTGAGCAATTGAACATGTGTGCCTATGTTTGGATTATTCGAGCATTTCATTTTTCGCGATGAGCAGTGAAAATTCCCTCATCAGGAGGGCTGGACGGCTCATTTAACGCTGAAATTCCGTTGTTTTTTTGTTGCAGGACGGATTGATGGTCCATGAAGGGACAGATCTGTGTTTAGACGGCAAGACGAATGCGAAGGGGCTCGTCCAGTTGGATCACTGCCACCCGAGCAGCTCTTCTCAAATCTGGACTTGGGACCACACTCCGCTTCCCAAGTACCGCCAGCACAGCTAACGCTCCTTCTTCAATTCTTTGTTCTCGACCTCGAATTTGATTACACTTTTCGAACTCAGTTCTCATTATTCTGTCATTAAGAAGTTTTACATACGCGACGTGTTGTCACAAGAACATGAAAACCCCAATTTGGGGTTCAGACTGCAAAGAAGTTTTTATTTCCATGTTTTATATTCGTTTGATAAAAAAAGTGATGACCCAAAGCGCTTTGTTTGCTTTTCCCTCCTCTTCCAGTTTGATATTTGTGCCGTTGTGTATGTAAGTGAGTTTTGCATGAATGCTGATGTGCAGGCTTCAGAGCATTCCCTCGTTCTTGGTGGGTTGGCTTCAGTAGTTGAAGGAAGAAGGCGTCGTTTCACTGTTTTTCACAGTTTTTACCCGATAACACTGGAAAAACGATTATTATGCCTTTCAAAAAGATGGGAATTTTATGGTATTGTACCGTTTCTCAATTGTTCGTATTTGATAAAAACTGGCTTAACTCTGAAAGACAATAACAACATACAACTAACGCGTGAACTGTCTAAACTTTATGAACAATGACCTTAAAACTAAACAAACTGTTATATTTTCAGTCCTCTTTCTAATTAATCAAATGTTCTTGAGCGCACAAATCGTTCGCGTTTCGATAACCGGACACAACAACTTTCAAGACGGAAATCCCGACACGACACCATCTTTTCTCGTTGTTCTCGCGTCACCGTCGTCCTTCCCTAGCAACATCATCACAACTTCCGTTGCTTGGATTCGACACCACATTACCCCCTTCCAACAATTGTTCGTCTCGAACAACGTCATTTCCATCTTGGTGATAAGGCCGAAGTCAGTCCAAATGAACCACTTTCATTTTGGACCGAGCTGATTTTCGGATTCGGTACACTAGATCGTTTATCTTTGTGATTACTGTGTATGAACCCTCCCAATTATTCTGTAGTTTGGGAGATCTACCCTTTTTCCTTGTTGGGTTGAAAAGCCAAACCATTTCTCCAGTTTCGAAAGTTTTCCCCGATGTTTTGACATCATACCTTGCCTTCATCCTGTCACTTTCTATCTGTATTTTCTGCCGAACTCCTTCATGGATATTTTTTAGCTTACTACGTAACTCGTCGGCGTAGTCGTTTACTTCAACATCTTCTCCAGGGGATGTTCCGAACAGAAGGTCACAAGGTAGCCGAAGTTCTCTACCAAAAAGTACGCTGGCTGGCGTTCTACCAGTTGTTTCGTGTACTGCGGATCGATAGGCCATCATAATCAACTGCAGATAATCGTCCCAATTGTCTTGGTGTTCATTTACACAAATTCTCAAGTGCTCTTCGAGGGTCTTATTGAATCTTTCCACCATTCCGTCTGACTGGGGGTGTAGTGGGGTCGTTCGAGTTTTCCGTATCCCAAGAAGCTCACATACTTTTCTGAACACATTTGATTCGAAATTCCTCCCTTGATCTGAGTGCAGTTCAAGGGGGACTCCAAACCGACTGAAAAAATTGTTAACCAAAGCATTAGCAACCACTGTTGCTTCTTGGTTTGGAATAGCATACGCCTCAGTCCATTTACTGAAATAATCTCTGACAACCAGAATGAATCGATTTCCGCTGGCAGTTTGTGGGAATGGACCAGCCACATCGACAGCTACCCTTTCAAATGGAGCTCCAACGTTGTACTGTCTCATAGCACCTCGAGTTCTAGCTGAAGGACCTTTGCTTGCCGCACGTTCCTTGCATCTACGGCACCATTCGGCTACGTCATCATGGTACCCCACCCAATAGAAGTACAACTTTAACTTCTCCAGTGTTTTCCTGACTCCAAAATGACCGCCAGATTTTCACGAAGTACTGAAAGAGTGAATTTCACGGAGTACTTCACTTCTCCGGGATGTAGGAAGAACAATCTGGTATCTCCTTTCTTTTCCGTTTGGGCTTTCCCAAACTCTTTTCAGGATCCCATCCTCTACAACCATGGAGTCCCACTGTGCCCAATAGCACTTGAAATCTGAGCTCTTAGGGGAAATCTCATTCCACGATGGGCGGCTACCACTTTCCTTGTAGACCAAAATTAGTGAAATGTCCTCGTCTTTCTCCTGTTCTTCTCGAATTCCTTGACAGCTCCACTCACCCGTGGGTTGCAAAATGGTTTTCTTGCAAAGGACCACTTCTTTTTCGTCTACCCGTTTGCAATGCTTGCAATCTTGGTTACATGGCCTCCTTGATAGTGCATCAGCATTGCAGTGCAACTGCCCCTTTCGATGTTCTATCTGGAATTGGTATCCACCTAGCTACTTGCCCTTCTGGATTTTTGAAATTTAGTAGCCAAGTCAGTGACGCATGGTCTGTTCGTAGTAAAAATGGAGAACCGTACACAACAACTTTCAAGACGGAAATCCCGACACGACACCATCTTTTCTCGTTGTTCTCGCGTCACCGTCGTCCTTCCCTAGCAACATCATCACAACTTCCGTTGCTTGGATTCGACACCACAGTATAGTTGCCATATTGAGAGCTATCAATATAAACAATTTAATCAAAATCGTTAGAACCGTTATAGAGAAAAGAAATATTTGGTGTTTTGATCACTATGATAACTATAGTTAACTTTCGGTGGATTTTGCTCATACCCTTATTTTGGCGTCCCATTGTGACCAGCGGGCGAGATATGAAGTTTGAGCTGATTTGGTACAGTGGTTTTCTCTAAAAACCGTTCACAGACACACAGACCATTTTCCCAAATAGTGTTTTTCGGACTCAGGAGGGCTGAAACGTAATGATCTGAAGAAAACTCAAAATTTTTTAAATGAAACTTCTATATAGACGGTGTCTTAAGATTTTCAAGTCACGAAAAATTGTGTTACCGGTCTCGTGGTAGGGCACTCACCGTCGGGCGTGGTTAAAACTTGGATGGGTGATCGCCTGGAAACACCGCGTGCCGTTAGTGTCTATTGTTCCTTGAACTATTCTTTGTTTGAACTATAAAACAAGTGTATGTCTGAATTTGATCAACCGGCCGAATTCCAGTGACATATATCGTCACTTTGTTACCCGCAACTATTTCTGTAGCTGTTCATTGAAAGGAAATCATCAGGGACCTAGATTTTTTTCCCCGGATTGAATTCTGTTTTCTTGTTTAATAAAATAAAATATGTTTAAATAATATAAAAAATGCATTCATTACAATTTACCTACCCTAACCAAATCATAATTTGCAGTCAAACCTATGAATAAAGAAATGTGTGACAGTCACACATTGTAGAAGTGAAACTTTAACGTGCAAAAACGAATCACAACGGACAAGTGGAAAAACAACGGAAAAGTGGAAAAACGCAACGCAAAAACATTTTTACTCGAAGTTTTACGGGCAGATTGTTGATGTACTTGTCGAATTTGAAAACCTGCCCGTAAAACTTCGAGTAAAAATGTTTTTGCGATGCGTTTTTCCACTTTTATTTTTTTTCAGCCTATTACATAACTTTCCTTTCTACTTCGTAGAGCCAAGGAAAGTAAAAAAAAGTGTTACAGTCTCAATAATTCTCCGAGTTCCAATTTCTCAATAATGGTCCGGGGTTGAGTAGGTGCAGCACAATAAATGCTGAAACTGTAAGCGTACTGCTTCCGCCGCTGTGATGTTTCAAATAAAGTGCATCCCAAAACAACGGCCGCGGGTGCATTTGTCCGGTTCTTCGGTTTGCGATTCGGAATGTTTACTAGTGTCACAGAACAGTAGCGGTAAGAGTTAGCGAAGTTTTGTCGTAAAAGTGAATGTAAACAAAGCGCGCGAAAGAAACAGGAAGAATGTAAACAACGGAAAGCGCGCGAAAGTGAGTCAACGTGGACAAATGCAACAGACATTAATGACCACAACAATAATAAATATCACTCGCGTAGTGCAACAGAACGCACATTGACGACCACAAAAATAAATAAAAATCACTCACCTCTCAAATTACGTGTTCGAACTTACGGGTCCTTGAAGTGGAGGGAGTGAAAAAAAAAAAAAAAAAATCACCTCTGCCAGTTTCCTCGAAACCCCGTCTCAAAAGGCGTTAGAATTCCATAACTCTCATGCGATGTACAGGGGATGCTCCGAAAATTCCGGAATTCCAACCTCTCTGAACTGAGGAAAGGTGTGCAGTGACCCACTGACTCCCTTGGGTGCTTCCAGGGTCTAGTTGTAGGGAGAAATCACGGAAAGGTAACTCTGCAAAGTGTTCTCGTTCACAAAACGTTCAAACTCCTCATTTTATTACTGAACTTTTATTTAAATGTAAATGGTAAAAATATACAAAATAAATTTCAACTTTGACTCAAAAAAAAGTTGAACTATTTACATTTCTATCCACCGTAGACCTTTATTATGGTTCCAGCTAACAAAATTCACTACCAATTTGGAACGGGGTGTCTGATCGTAGCGCGTGTGATGTCGTACGTTACGCAGATGAAGGCTATAAGTACATTTACCATCTGATGGAAAATAACAATAAATATAAGGAAGACAATAAGAGCAACAATCGACTAATATTTACAACGGTATTTCTTCAATTTATTTAGAAATACGCGAGAAAATGGCACCTTGAAGTGTTCACTTATACAATTTGGTCGGCAAACAAATTTTAGAAATTTGTCAGCGAAGGATTTATTGTCAGTTGACCGGCACGTTTGGTCGGTTGGGGGAATGGCCAGTTATGTGTTAACCATGTTGTCGTACTGGTGATTAGTGTGAACAGAGAACCCAATGGGTGAATTGAGTGGGGCGATTTGTCGTCTAAAGGCACATTGTGAGCTAAAGGGAGTCTTGTGATGTGACCCGGGCATCGCGACTACTCTACTGAGAGGTGGAGGGGCTGACCTATGCTCCTGCCAGGGTTGCACGGGCCGCCACAGTTCCAGAATGGGCCCTCAGTTCACCCATGCTTGGGCAAACCTATTTAAAGCCGCTTTGTTTCGGAGAACTGGGGAGGAAACTGAGCCTGCTACTGTATGCCCTGGAAGAGAGGGCAGGCGGGCAGCGCATGGTGAGCGTCTACTTTGGCACTGGTCCCACATGAGCAGTCATTGAACGTACAACGTGCACATTAAAGGCGCCGTGACCAGTGGGGAGGTGTGCGGTGGCAAAGGATGGGTGCTGTGGTCACTCAAAATGTTTTCCACTTCTTTAATAACCAACTGACTGGGGGTCAAACACTCACGAACGTCCGAAATCTACTTGTTGTATTAAACAAAACAACGTTAACAATTAATATTCAAAATAAGAGGAAACTGAAAGCACGATTAAAAGTTTTGCTACTCTTCGAAAAAGACACAACTAAACAATACGCCGCTAAAAAGGTACACGCTGTTTTTACAGTAGAATGGTAGGTCAAGAGAGCCAACCACAACAACTCCTCAGGCGGAGAGCTCCCCAATCTTCTACAGGTGCCATCAACCCATGCGGGTGTGGACAATGGCGTAGAGCTGATGAGCCGTGAGGCCCGCGTCCCTGCCACAAATCCAGGGCCCCCTCATGTCGAGTCCTCCTGCAGGAGCGCCGGAGTCAAGGACTCCAATGCTCACTGAGTAAGCGACTAAGGATCCCCGCTGAATGTAGGATTGCAAAAATGCAAGGTCGAGCAATAGATCCAGCGGGTGGGCACTGGACCAGATGTGTAGTCAATTACATTGCCCGAACCATAGCATTCACTCGTTGAGAGCTGCTACTTTCAACTGTTCCCTGACTGGCGGCATTCTACCGCCGTTTTAAAGTCGAAATGAATCACACAAACATTAGAACTTCCACAGTACGGAATCGAACAGTATGAATATGGAAACATCCATCGCTTGGTCAAATACGTGTTGCAGACGTCAGTTCTCGAATTACCGCCGATGTGTTCTCCTAAGTTGTGTCTGTACCGCCAGCGCTCCCCTTAGTGCTTTCCACAATGCCCTCTTTGCGATGCGAGCAATTAGGGTGGTTTGATTATTCAATTAAGAGCGTGCAAGACGAACGCAATGTTGTACAGTGGCGTATGAACGTCGGTTTGCTCCCTGACAAGTATTTACGTCCTGAATGTGGTGTGAACGTGGGGGAGAGGGGAGCTATTGGACGGATACCTATCTGAGTACGTTCGGTGGCGGCAAAACCAGTCGCCTGATATTATGGCTATCCTTCAAAACGTCCTACCCCTTTGGACAGCACTATTTTTAATTTATCGTATCTGACGTACATTATGAGTGACGGCATGCTTTCGTCGCATTTCACTCTGTTATTTACTCCACTCGGTCAAACGTCCTCAACTGTACTTAGTGAATTTGACAGTTCCGAACAACGCAATTTTACTCAGATTTATCGTTGCACAGGCAATTAGGCGGGTGGGACACTTAACGAATTAAGTATTTGAGAAACTCTCCTGTCTCGTTAACTTCCCGCAGATTCTGTGGACAGACTCGCAAGAAGTGGATTGAGAAAAAAAAACTTCAATTTTGTGGGGAGTAGTGGCTGAAGTGTTATAACAGACAGGGCGATGCCTGTTCGTCTAACCCAAGGACAAAGCCAGCCCATTAGCCCAGTGTTCTAATGCGGATTCTGCAACATCCTGCGAAGGAAGGGAGGCGGGTTGAAATCTGTTGGTGTGTCAGACAACGAGCTTCGAGGGCACTGAGGAATGGGAGAAATTGCCTTGAGACATTATTCACTCTCGAAAATCGTCCAGGCAAAACAGGCAGGACTATTCCCAAGGAAGTGGAAAGCACAAAATGGGTTTCTCTTCGTTGACTTGAAACAATTTGGCGGTCATCTAATGTGGCCATGTTGTGTGATTCTTAATCATTCATCTTCGATTATGTCGAAAAGTCACTAACTATAAGCGAGGAGTTGCTGGAAGTTGTTGCTTTTCAGGCGGCAGATACAGTGAGATGGCCCTTAGAAGCGTATGGGAATCCCAAGGACCTGTTACCTACCATTAGCAGAAGCCACACTAGAACTAAAGATCCATTCTCCTTTCATTCAGCTGGCATCCGTACAAAACCAGGCTGCTGCTGATTGAATTAACGTTATAATTCTTACACTACGTGTACACAGGTTCACAAAATACTTGTGATATTGAGAACGAGCGTCTACTCATGCTTTCATGAACCAGTTGTGACTTGATACATACAAGGCATTTCTTGTGAGCCATTTGGTCACCTGCCTGTTCAGCGACGTGAACAATTTTGGGCTATGCTTAGAGTAAGTCACTTTGGTGATGTGGGCAGCAATATCTGAACTACACCGGTGGATAATTGAAGACTGCAAACTCCATCTATGAGTATGAGCTGGCTCTGGTCCTTAATCCCTTCTCCTTAGCCCTCTGGCTCCTTAATGTTGACAACTACTGCACAAAGGAAGTGCATCAGGCTTCCAGGAGGCGGTTGACAATGCTGCCACCGCAAGACGTAGTTATATAACAATGTCTTCAAACATACAACGTTACAACTATCTACCAAAAGTAGTGTAATCTTCATATGCCCATCAAAGTGTATAAAAAGCCTTAAGGAAGCATAAGCAGATGCCTGAGTCAAGTCACCAGTTGGATTGTGAGGGAATAACTTTTTCGTCAGCGTTTCACAGAAAAGGAATAAAATGTTGGTACATGGCACTGAACGGTGGAGCCAGCTTCAAACCCGAGGGCTAATTGACAAAGGAATGTGTGACGTACGACAACATATTTTAAATAGAACTACACACGAGAAACAAATTATCGACGCCAAACTACCGTGAACAGCACAACGTTAAAACTATGCAGAGAGGTCCAGCCAATCGATTGGAATCTGTGCAGTTGTCGCGAATGTCTTCTGTAACGATATAGTGAGGGAGGGTTAGTTCTGAAGGTCGTTGTCAGGACACGAGCTCCGTTACGAAGTGTGGACCCTGAACATGCCCAGGAAGCTCTTGGGCGCGTGCATAACTGTAGAGCGAGTACCTTCTATTTCTCGCAGAGTGATTTTGTCTCCTGCCATCAGCCTCACCATACCACCTAAAAAGAAGAATAACAGAGATTAGAAACGTTCAGAAAAAATGTTAAGAGAAAACAAATCTTGTTGATAGTTCCCCTGACAGGGGACAATCCCCCCCTGCAACCCCAGATACGAACTGTTTATTTGAAAACATGGAGCGGAGTGACTTCTCTGGCTCAAGGCCTCAATACAGCCAGAGGGGAAGGGTGGGAGCCGAGTTTCTTATATAGGGGAGAGGTGGTATACTTGATTCCCGAGGATACATGATCCCCCATCTAAAACAACCGCCAAAACGTGTTTAAAGTTGTTCTGTTGGCTACATTGGGACCCCTCCATGATGGCTAGTACAAAGTGTAAACATCATACAGAAACAATAGCTTGTTGCAAAAATAATTGGTAATTTATGTTTTTCACCGCATCCTACTTGTTTTGTTTAGTGTAAGGCAAATAGAAAAACTTCTGGTAAGTGTGCTTTATAACATTTTGTTTGCGTTTATGAAATATTGTGTCTATTTCGCGGTATAAATTCAGTTATTTCCGATTCAAACGTTTTTATCGTGTTGATGTTTTTTTTCCATTTAAAAAAAGTTGCTGGTTCGGGATAGTCGATCCCTTCTGCTAGGGGGATGCTTGATCCCGGAATCAAGTATCCCACCTATAATTCTTTTGTTTGTTTTCACCTACAATACGAAGTATTTCTTCCGTTCTTTTACATGCCGTGGAAGTATGTATCGAAGCAAAGGGCCATGAAACGGGTACCGTACGATCCGGAGGTCTTGAAAAATGCGGTCCAAGCAGTTAAAGATGGAGCTAGGTACAAAACCGTCACAAGAGAATTTAAAATTAATGTCTTGACACTTAAAAGGCTATGCCGTCGGGACTCCTATGTTCAACCTGGTTTCACCAATCGACCAATTTTCTCCAAACGTGAAGAGGATGAACTGGGAGCGTACCTTGTTCATATGGGCTTTTGAGCCCATCAGAAAAGAAGTAGGGGAATTTGTAGCTGCAATTTACTATGGTTTGTCATACCCAGGAAAAATTACAAAAATACATGGAAACGGGGCTAAATAAAGCAATGGAAAATATCTGGTGCGTTGCAACACACAACTTTCCTTAGCTCTACGTCAATTCACTTTGTACATGGCTAATTCTATTTAATCAATTCAATTATCACTCAGGTAATTTGAACTTGGTCAAACAACGCTTTACGGCAGCATGAAGCGGCAGCGATTACAGTTAAAGAATTTATTGTGCTGCTCCTACTCATTCCAGGACCATTATTGAGCAAATGGTACCCAGAAAATTAATGAGGCTGTAAACACGGATTTTTTTTAAGGAGGATAGTAATCACTTTTGCAGAGTTATTGGGTAATAACTGTTAGAACTGGTATTAAGCGAAACGGCGGTAGTTGAAATTCAGGAATTTCTGGAGTGAGCCTCATGTACCTCATGAGCGTTTTTAAATACTCACCCTATAGGTATTGGATCGGACTACAGTACCAATTTTCTTTAACATTCTACTAACATTCCAGCGGAGTTTGGAAGGAAAAAACCACGGCAAAAACGCTTTTCGTCGAAAATTTTGATAATTTATTGTGCTGCTCTCGTCATTTTCCCACAAATGGGAATTTTATGGTATAATTATCTTATTAAGAGCTATCTATATAAAAAATTTAATCACAATCGTTAAAGCAGTTTTTGAGAAAAAAAAATTTGGTGTTTTGATCACTATGGTAACTATAGTTGACTTTCGGTGGATTTTGCCCATACCCTTATTTTTGCGTCCCATGGTAACCTGTAGGCTAGACATGAAGTTACAACTGATTTGGTACGGTTGTTTTCTCTAGAAACCGCGCTAAAATCAATTTCGTTGAAAATTTTGATAATTTATTGTGTTGCTCTCGTCATTTTCCCACTAATGGGAATTTTATGGTATAATTATCATGTTAAGAGCTAACAATATTAAAAATGTAATCAAAATCGTTAGAGCGGTTTTTGAGAAAAAAAATATTTGGTGTTTTGATCACTATGATAACTATAGTTAACTTTCGGTGGATTTTGCTCATACCCTTATTTTGGCGTCCCATGGTAAGTTGCTGGCGAGATATCAAGTTTGAGCTGATTTGGTACGGTGGTTTTCTCTAAAAATAGTATACAGACACACATACTCACACAGACCATTTTCCCAAATAGTGTTTTTCGGACTCAGGGGGGTCTGAAACGTAAAGATCTGAAGAAAACTCAAAATTTTTTTTTCAGCCGATTACATAACTTTCCTTTCTACTTCGTAGAGCCAAGGAAAGTAAAAAGTGGACGGCTTTGGAAGTGGCCAGCAAGGGAAGACGAAATATTTTATGTATGGGGTGACATTTTGGGACACTTACCGGAAATTCTCAAATACACGTGAGATTTATCCCGTGCCACTGCTCGAATAATTTTCATTTTTGTCTGTGTTTTCAATTTTTTATGTTCTTTTCGTTTTGTACCTACTCTACCTTTCGAATAGTTAATTACAACCTATTAATTGTATGCCTCAGTTAATTTAATTTCAATATTTAGGAAGGCCTACGACTGAAAGTTTGGCGGGTGGGATGGTTGATTCTCTGGGATCATACATCATGTGCAACCTACTCACCGGGAGCAAGTATCCCCATAGGGAGGGTTAGTTGATCCTTGTGTCGGACTTAAAAAAAAGCTTTTTGTTGTTTTTGTTCAATAAATAGGAAGGTCTGTATTGGTGCATAATCGGTAGTATGGAACGGGGATACATGTGTAATTTTAAAAAAATCGGATTTATTAAAATGTTTCGAATTACTAAAAGAAAACCAAAGCAGGGATCAAGTATACCACCTCTCCCCTGCTTATTGTGACATGATTTCATTCCCTCTGAGGATGACGCTTTTAGGCAGTTAGGTGAAGGCTAAATACACAAAGGAGTTGGGAGACGAGTTGACTATACTTCCTGCTAAGGTCAGACACACAGCAAAATCTATCATCTTAATAACATTTCACATTACCATTCAGTTGTTTGAAACTTGTCAGCCTAAAAAATTTAATAAAAAATGTTATAGCTTTTCTCGCTAATGTTGTTCAGCTCAGCTCTGGCCAAATTAATTCGTTGCCCTTGTGCCTAACGGGCAAACGCCCGAGTGTGGGTTTGTTCCTTACATTTACTTATTACTTATTTTATTGGGCACCAGCAACATAAAGATACATAAAAGACAATTAACAACCTCCTGTTAAAGAAAACGGCACTTGATATTTTCAGTACACATACACTTCCAACGTGCCCACGGAAGGCTAAGTCCACATGAACTTGTGTTCTTCCGTGGAGTCTCATTAAAACAAATCAATTATTCAGCCAGCTAGCAATCAGTTTCTGAAGGAATCACAAATAAGTTAAATCCTAATTATACGAGTTTAATAATATGTTTTTTTAATGCCAATACATTATTAAAATCACTTAAGCTAGTTTTATTTTCATTAAAAAATTTCAGAGCAACAACATAAGCGCATCTCTTGTACGTTGCAATATTTATTTTAGGCAGTCTTATGTTTGACCTCCTTACCGTTCTCGTTCCGTATGCGCCCGTAAAAATGTTTTCTTCGTTTATTCCCGTTTTATATACAAAAATACAAGCCTTCAGAACAAATAAATCAGGTATGCACAGTGTTCTAAAATCTCTGTATAACCAGCTTGTATTTATTATACGATTAGTGGCTGTTTGCTATAGTGGTTCGTGTCTGGGCCAAATATTCTTAATCAGACAAGAACTCATGAAACTCGCCTCCGAGTCTGTCTCCTCTGGCTGGTGAGATACTGTGGGCGAGCGCTTTCGATGTACAGGCCATTAAGTTAGTATTAAAGTCAGTTAGTTGATCGTGGCCTCCTTCCTTCCACCCCCCCCCCCTCACTCCCCTTCACCGATGCACTACCATCCCGTTTACCTTTCTCTTCCTATATAAAGACCATGACCAACTAACTGACTTAATGGCGTTAATGGACTGTACATCGAAAGTGCTCACCCACAGTATCTCACCAGCCAGAGGAGACAGACTCACCAAATAGGTACGTTAACTTTGGTAATTTACCCATTGGCGTAACTAACCCAACTAAATAAATAACTCTTCTTGAGGAGAAAAAGGATTAAGATCTACTATGAATTTAAACGAATAAATAAAAATGAAATAAACGAATCATTCAGTACCTAATTGGCTAGGATCGTTATTCAAGACAATATTGGGGTAAGGGGCTAGTTTAATATTGGGGAATAATGAAACGAAACTTCCGGAAGTCGAGGATTTAAAGTGGGCCGTATTTATTTACAATGGGATTAATGTTGTGGCACTGACGTACTGGGATGTCCACGGTACATATAGCTTCAGATACCACGAATGTTCGTGATTTCGTGAACCGGTCGCGGATTCCGCCGGTTCCACTCAAGACACGACGGTAAATTACGAACTAAACGGTTGAGATGACGTATCATGGAACAACGAACATTTCAAATAGTAATAATGCGGTCGAAAAAAAGAGGCGGATGTCTCGTCGGTCTCGTGATGTCGAGATCCCGAACATCCTAGATCTGCAGAAAAATGGGCGAATTCCGCAGGCGGTAAATAGAAGTCGTGGTTGACAGTAAAAGAAAGAAAAACAACAACAAACTCCACGAACCGCAAATTTCAAATAACAGTGTTCGAACAGGGTTAATAAACAGGGTTTTGCTCACCTTTGTCCAACAATATTCAAGCCAGGGAGGAAAACACAGAACTTAAAATCTCTGGCTGATAAGGATAGAGATTAGTACGTTGCAGGAGATGTGAAGAATCAGAATGAATAATGGAGCTCAACGCCTCGCAAACAACTACTTCATCTTCCCTGCCAAATGGCGGATAGTGCAAAGGAAGGAAAGCAGGCGGAATCAGAGGCTATATCCTTCACATATTGTGGGAGCTCAATTAGCCTCTCCTGCTAACAAAAGGCTTTGAGGGTTATTTCCAAAGTCGTCATTGAGTTTTCTTCGATGTTTCCAAAATGCCCACAACCACTGCTCTCTTACCACCTCTCCTTAGGCGTTCCTACGCGCAGCCCCCCAGACCCAACTCTAAACCAGCCCACAATCAGTGCCCGTGCTATTCAGTAGCTCTCTGCTCTGAACACCAGACCTGTGTGAACTGGCTCTGCTGTCTGCTCAATCAGAACTCTATCATCCTAATCAATTGACCCGTTTACCAGTGCGTCAATACAGTCCTGTATCTCGTTCGTTTGATTTATCAATAACGCAAGTCTTTATTTTTCTCTCCTTCTCTTGCCTCCAACACATGTTTTGATCACAATTATAACTATAGTTTACTGCAGTATACTACAATTATAGTATCAAATAGGTTTTGCTCATAACTTTATTAGTCCGCCCCCGTTGTTGTTGTCGTCCTGTGTCTGTCGTTCAAACCTAAAATTGTCACAAATGACATTGTCGTATTCAGGAGAATTTAATAATCTCAAGAAAGATCACAATTCGTTTCTGCCGATTATATGGCTTCCCATCCTTCTTCGCAGACATTAAGGAAAGTCGAAACCTGATCAGATATCACTATATAGGTCCACCCTGGGATCGCCTAGGCCATACCCATATCTTCTGGGTTGAGCCATGTCCCCCGGCTCTCTATAAGAGCTCCCTACTCTTCTTTGGAAGCTGGATGCCCCTAATCATCCGACTCCTCTAGCACAGCCCGAACGAATCTGACCTTCCACTTGTCGTACCCCAACATCTTATCGACGACCGTGGAAGCAAGGAGCTCCTCAACTGCCTCCTGGAGGCACATGCAGGGTTCAGCCCCCCTGGGACAGGCGAAGAACGTGTGCTTTGCTCTCTCCACAGTGTCCAGCCGATAATACCTGCAGAAGGGATCTTCTTTTTCCCATATTCGGTGTAAGTAACTCTTGAAGTTTCCGTAAACCTTTACCTCATCTGTCTCCCTACCTTGCCCCGCTTGGAGCGTTCGAAGGCGCTCTTCTCTTCTTCCCCTTCTGGTCATATCCTGGCCTCTTCTCAGATATCACAATAGTTAACGTGCAACAGCTCGATTCACTAATGGAGTAGGCAGTTACACTCCTCTCTCAATGTACATACGATAAAGAAAGTATGAAATCCAATCTGGTATCTTTTAGATACCTCCGGTATTTAATGAGGCCACACTGAGGGTTTCGTTGGCTCGGCACAGACTTAGTTAGGAGTGGTCTCTAGCGTGTGCCCTGCACTGCTGCAGC
Source organism: Pachypeltis micranthus (assembly GCA_020466155.1). NCBI lineage: Eukaryota > Metazoa > Arthropoda > Insecta > Hemiptera > Miridae > Pachypeltis > Pachypeltis micranthus. The sequence goes on along the minus strand of CM035770.1, from coordinate 63,195,926 downwards.
TGGTATTCCTTAGGGTGTTGTCCCATGTCACGAGAGGCTGTGAGATCTTTGCTCTCAGGTTTTGGTTCACCACGGCCAGTTAAGCCCAATGACCCGAATCCTCACTTTGTGTAACGCCATCTCAGTTAGTGCGCTGTATTCTGTGATACTCCACAGAGAGACGCGTGCCCTGCTGGGACACGTCTTGTTCCGTGTAACTATTTCGTTGGTCGTTACTTTCTTTTGCCTACACTTGTGTAGTGACTATTCGCTCCAAGTGATTATTTGTTATTAATTAATTGCGCTTCCAGGCCTGTAATGCCGAATAAATAAATACATCTGACTGTAGCTATTAATTTACCCGTGTAACAGGAATTGCTTTTGTTCCGTTGGCGGTGAGTTTCTGCCTGATGGAGCGACGTTACTGTACATTGGAACACGTTTTCGTGGTTTACGTAAATTCCAAACCCTGCGATGTCGTGAGGATCAGCATAAAACACCTGTGAAACACAACACAACGCAAGTCGTTAATACATCTCAAATTCTCTTATACAAAAAGTCTGAAGACGTGTGTGTGGATTATAGTGATTATTTGAGAGCAGCCTCCAATCCCGCACTGAATCATGGTCACAGGGCAGAGCCTGCAAGGCTATTTTTGAGCCCTACTAAGCCAATTGCAAGCTCTCAGCCCCCTCTGTCAGAAGTGCAGTTACAATCTCAAGGGCCTGCCCACTAATAGATATGAGGTACTTAGTCTTTTGTTTGAGGGAGATAACAAGAGTGTCGTCTTCATCGTGCCTAATGTGTTAACAAACCAGGCCTGCAGGCTCGTTGGTTCATGGCTAAGCCGCACTGGTGTGGCTCTGATCCATCAGGCGTCACTCTACCGTCACCATGGAGGGGGCGAGCATAGCGGAGCATGGAGGTGCCTCCACAAGGGCGGTCGTCAAAGAAGCGCAAGCAGGCGTTGAAGGCCCCATGCCTGTGCCGCAGAGACGAAGGGATGCCACTCCTTCATATGTGTCATGCGGTGCCAGATAGAGGGGAGAATGGCGTGTATCTACCGCTCAGTGGGGACCGCATCCAAGAGTGCCTGCCATAGGCCGAGAACTCTGTCATGGGTGAGTAAGAGTTGGCACTCAGCCGAGCCCTCCAGGCTAAGTTCAGGCACCACTGACCCCAGGGTCTTCTAGTATTCGTCATGACTGTTGCTGGATAGCAGGACAGCTAGGTACAGCATAAGCTCAAGCTGGGCAGCACCAGCCAGAACCTGCAGCGCCAGGTGGGACGTAGTCCGATAAGGTGGCAAGATTGCCAGGGGGATGTTCCTCTGCAGGGAGCATGCCTGCTGTCGATCACGCTGCGAGGGGTGATACATCAGACTGGCAGGGTGTAAACGCTATTGGCTGGAAGATGGAAGGTAATAGAGGCAGGGGGCATGTGAGGAGGTCAATACATCAGACTCTAAAGGTATCTGACTCATCTCGTGAGGTGCGTGGTGGGGTGAGCTTTTGGGCAGTAAATGACGCCCAGATATTTGGCCGTGATGCATCAAGGCCACGTTTACTCTCCACCAGCTCCACATGGTGGAAGGGTAGGGAGACCCCAGAGCACAGCACTAGATGTTGCGTCTTCTCCGGGGCCAGTTAGAGTCGTTTGAGGTCGTGACAAGCAGTTTGGCCACCGCAAAGTGGTCTACCTCTACCATGACCATTAGGGCTCCACCAACTGACGTGCAACCGCAAATTGCTGGGGGAAATTCCGACCAACTAGTGTTCCACTGTTTTGGGTTAATTGTAGACATACATGCTACTTAATCCGTCTCTTCCTTTTTCTTCAGAGGCTGGGCAGCTTGCGTCACATGCGTTCCCTCACAAGTCAGAACCAACTGTGGCCTCTCATTGTGACAAGAACTTGTTTAATTGTCTGTTGTGCTCCTTTCGCTGTAACAACATCAGGAACTAGTGGTCAACAGCTTTTTCCGCCATTTCGTAATAATCGGCATCGAGATTGAAAAGTTGGGCAAACGTTTCTGCATAGCAACGTATAACCACCACCAGTAACTCCCCAAAGTACGGTGTTCACAACCATTCTCTGATGATCATCACGTGCCAAGAGGGGTATGAGCCCTGGAATCCGAAAAACACGGACAGGAACAAGCGAGTGATGTCAAGTGTAGACGTAGACGCGTTGTTGTGCGACACACGTCAGATTCTCTGTCAAAGTAAACTGCAAAAGTAAAGTGCAGCTCCTTTACAGTCACCTACAGTCCTGTTTTCTCATTCTCTCTCCAATTCCTCAAGAAAGCCACTTATGCTCGTGATAAATGTGTGTGCACGCTTAACGGCCGCCTCAATCCCGGCAGTTCCAGTACACAGTGAATTGCCTCCCTCCAGTCTAGTTCCAGGTGCTGGTCGATGTTTGTTTTCGTTACCCATCAGCAGTTCCAAAACTTGACTGCCTGTCCAGGCTACTGTTGACGAATCCTGGTTAGCCACTGGAGCGTCTTGCAAGCAATTCAGCTTGATTGTTACTGCGTCAGTGAGCCAACCCAACGCCTCTTGAATACACTTCCGATCTTCCACCCTATATACGACCAGTCCACATCTAGTGTGTCCTCTGCGGCAACTGACATCAGTGAAAACCTGGTGCGCAGTCTCAAAATCCACATCTTCGTGCAATGCTCCAGTAACAACAGTTGGATGAGTTGTAAATAGTGCTCCTTCTGCCCCCCCCCCCCACGGGGACCCAACAAAGATATTGGTGTTTCAGGTGGATATGTGTGTGTTACCAGTGATCTTGTGACATCCACTGGTAACTGAGAGGATCAGCGCCTGTTCAAACACTCGTCCACACGACCACAGGTTAGGAGGAGGAGGTACAAGTACGAGGATAGTAAACGAGTCCCCTGAACGGATCCCTTAGATCGTACCATCCATAAAAGCTTGTACAATGTTGCAAGTACAATATTATGTAATTAAAACCTACTTGCGCGTAAACGAAGTAAAGCCCTTGCGATTCTTCTTTTATCGAGACTTCGCTCCTTCCCGAGTCCAAATCGAAAGACGAAGTGAGGCCCAATTCTCTCATCCATTTGGCCGGCTCCCACTCGCTGATGACTCCATTTTGATAAACTCGGTGATTGCCTTAAATAACAAACATCGCAGTGTCAATCAAACATCAGTGTCAAATACTCGCTCATAATTATTAAAAATATCTGGTGCGTTGCAACACACAACTTTCCTTAGCTCTACAACAATTCACTTTGTACATGGCTAATTCTATTTAATCAATTCATTTATCGCTCAGTTAATTTGAACTTGGTCAAACAACGTTTTACGGCAGCAGTAGGCGGCAGCGCTTACTGTGCCAGATTTTATTGTGCTACTCGTACTCATTGCAGGACCATTATTGAGCAATTGGTACACAAATAATTAATGAGGCTATAAACTGCGCTAAAAACGCTTTTCATAGAAAATTTTGATAATTTATTGTGCTGCTCTCGTCATTTTCCCACAGATGGGAATTTTATGGTATAATTCCCTTATTGATAGCTATCAATATAAAAAATTTAATCAAAATCGTTAGAGCCGTTTTTGAGAAAAAAATTTGGTGTTTTGATCACTATGATAACTATAGTTAACTTTCGGTGGATTTTGCCGATGTCCTTATTTTTGCGTCCCATGGTAACCAGTAGGCTAGACATCGAGTTTCAGCTTATTTGGTACGGTTGTTTTCTCTAAAAACCGCATTAAAATCGATTTCGTCGAAAGTTTTGATAATTTATTGTGCTGCTCTCGTCATTTTCCCATGAATGGGAGTTTTATGGTATAGTTGCCATATTAGGAGCTACCAATATAAAAAATTTAATCAAAATCGTTAGAGCCATTTTTGAGAAAAAAAATATTTGGTGTTTTGATCACTATGATAGCTATAGTTAACTTTCGGTGGATTTTGTTCATACCCTTATTTTGGCGTCTCATGGTAACCTGCAGGCTAGATATCAAGTTTGAGTGGATTTGGTACGGTCGTTTTCTCTAAAAATCGTTCACAGACACACAGACCATTTTCCCAAATAGTGTTTTTCGGACTCAGGAGGGTCTGAAACGTAAAGATCTGAAGAAAACTCAAAACAGGTGCGCCGCATCACACCACTTTCCTTAGCTCCACATAAATTCACCGGGGCTTTACGACGTAGAAAGGAAAGTTATATAATCGGTTGAAAAACAATTTTGGAGTTCTCTTCAAAACTTTACGTTTCAGACCCTATGAGTCCGAAAAACAGTATTTGGGAAAATGTTCTGCGACCTTTGATCATTTGACGTTTGACCATGACTTCAGGGCAAACGGTCAAAACTTCGAAAAACTAAAAACAGACCCAGGTAGATATTCCTCTTCTGATTCTAAATATGTTTCTTGTCAACCGCTGCGACCATCACTGTCTTCAAGGCAAATGGTCCAAGTTTCGATTATGAATATGTAGCTAACTTCAGCCCAGTTACCATTTTTTCGTCCCACGGTGATCTGCAGTCTACATATCAATTCAAATATTTTCTCAAATATAGTTTTTGAACTCAGAAGCCTTCGGAACGTTAAGAAAAAATCAACCTTTTTTTTCCAACCGTTTACATAACTTTCTTTCCTACTTCGTTGTGCTAGGGAAAGTAAACCCTGCAAATTATTACACAATGGTTTATTATTCTCATGAACAGCTTGACCTAATATTACTGCTCCGAGACCCATCCCATTCAATTCAGCATCGAATACTAGTAAACCATACGAAACATGACCTGGCTACAATGGAAATACGAAAACTAAATATTCCCCGGCGCCCGTAAACGTCAGTAGCCGGAGGAAGTGGCCTTGGCGCCCAATCGGGGGGCGTTGCGAGTCGTGAGTCGAGTGGGTGGCGTTGCAAGGCGATGCGAGGACGAGGCGGGTAGCGTTGAGCGGGTGGTTTTAATGAGACGGGAGGGAGGGAGGAGTACAAACGACGAAACGTTGACTTCCGCTGTAGTTCCTGCGTTGTACTGCGTTTCGTTAATTTTTTTAACCATTTTTTGCCCATAACAACCACGGGCTTCGCCCGATCAGATTGCCGAGATGGCGGGCACAACTAGATAACAAATGGGATTTTTGTGCGAAAGAAAGAATTTTTTAGACCACGTTAAAGGCACAAAATGGCCCGGACGGCGGACGGACATTGCAAATTTGGAATCTCCATGTCTTGAAACGTAAAGTATCAAATTTTGAGGGGGGGGTTGTAAAAAACTTTTCGTGACCGAAAACATAGGGTTATTATTCAGAATGAATAATAAACCAAAGAATGGGAAATTGTGTATCATTTTAAGAAAATTGAGTAAAACCCGTCGGTAATATGGGGATTGCAACGTAATAATGTTGGGGTTTTGGTGTAAAGTATATCTGTAATTTCGTACATGTTGTTGGTAATTGTCACGAACCGAGTAAAAACCTGGGATCGCATGTCAAGTAAACCCAAATAAGCAAGTGTGTGTTGTAAGTTGGAAGTTATCAGCAAACTGGGGGGAAATGGAGTACAAGTGTTGGCAATTTTATGCAAATCGTTGGAAGTTGAAAAGACAAATACTGGGAAATTGTTTAAAACGAGGAAAAAATCAAGCACAGATTGAACGTTGCGAGTAAAAATTATTGGGAGTGGACGGTTTGGGGAAAAATTTGTGAAACGCGGATGAGCATTACTTCATTCTGTAACAATTTGGAGTTAATCAATGAGCGTTCGAAACATTTCACATTATTTTGGATCCGCCTTTCGAGCGCCATGTTGTAATGATCATAGTTATTTCGGATTAACGTGACGCTCCGGCAGCCTCTCGTACCTAAAATCGACATTATCGAGTTACTCTACGAAAGTGGGGGGAATAATCAGTGATGGATGTGTTTGCAAATGCGGAGTCCCCGAGGGTTCGGTTCTTGGCCCGATCTATTTCATTATATATGTGATGAAATGAGGAATCCTTTTACATATATACTGACCTACCGATTATATACCATCGCCAATCATTACATTTTGTTATTATCACTTCATTACAAATCACAAATCATTATGTTTGAATCAAGTTATCGATTTATCACTAACGCATTGTGTCGTCACTAGCTGCTCATTCCTCCCCTTGCAGCACAAATCCGAACTAAGACCATGTAGAACTACCTACCTCAGTCTGACGTGTCAGTCAACCATTGTAATTGTTACCCGAAGGGTCTCTTGAGAACTTACCGATTTGTTTTGTTTCAAATTGATTGTGATACGTTGTGGACCGTCGAGGGGGAGTACGCTTTTTCGAGTGTGTCAGGTTTCTTTTTTTAATATTGTTATTACAATAATAATAACAAGTATTGTTATTACACTTCATTTATTTGTTTGTGAATCGTTTATCCTGTGGAGTCTGATAGAGAAGAAGGACAGTTATGTGAGCATGAGGGGGACATCACATATACGTATGGAGATTCTATTCAAACTGCAGTTGCGTGGTCGTGCTTTTTCTTTTGCAGACGATACTGCAATTATAGTCAAAGGTGAAACATGGGATGAAGTGGTTGGGAGGGCTGAGTCCAGTCTGGCGTTGCCTTAGGGATATCGGGATGTTGGTGAATTTGTCTAAAATCATTTCATTGCCTTTTCACTGAGAGACAGCGATGTTCCGCGCCTTGATGTATTAAAGTGCCATGAGGGGTCTTGCACTGGTCTGCCATCATGTGGTCCAGGCGAGTCTCCTCCGAGTATTGCAAGTGGGTGTCCGGAAATTAGCCAGACCCCGTCTTTGCGTTATCTGGGAGTTGAGATTGAACTAGGGTGGGAAAGGCATATCGATTTGTTGGTATCTAGGCTAAGGAAGTTGGTGTACATATGTAGAGAGATAAGAGGTTTCTTATCTAAAGAAGCAATCATAATGCTTTATTTTGCGCTAGTACAATCTCTTATGGTTTATGGTATATCTGAGTGGGGTGGCGCAGGTGAGGGTCTTCTTGGTTGTGTTTCGGTGGCACAGAAATTGCTCATAAAAGTTTTAATGAAAAAAAACTAGCAGATCCCTCGGTATCTGGCTGTTACAGGCTGTATGAGAACTTGCCCTACAGCGGCACTGGAGGTCTTGTTAGATTTAGCTCCACTCAACGTACATGTTAAAAGGATGGCGTTCCTCCAGGCTGTGCGTAGGTTGGAGTTGGGCCTGATCATGCAGGGGGGGAGGGGTTCCTGCCACTTGGGTTCCTGCCCACGAGGTTTAATTTCGCGTTACCCTTTCGGATATTCATTCATCAGCGATCCAGGTGGGAAGGGGGAGTTCCTGCGTTTGAGTCTGGGACCCTGGCAATGATGGCTCGGGGCAGGGTGGTCTTGCAGGGGCAGGTATCTTTGGGCCGAGAATTAGAGCAGCGATCCCATTGGGGTTGCTGGCCACGATGTTCCAGGCAGAGGTAGCTGTGGTGATGGTCTGTGTGACTGGTGGTGGACAGTCAGGCCACTCTCAAGGCTTTAGCCTCGTATTGTCTTACGTCACGGCATGTGTGGGAGTGTCTGACTGCGCTGAAGGCCCTGGCTGATGACAACAGTCTAACACTGCGTTGGGTGCCAGGGCATCAGGGTATAGAGGGAAACATGGCAAAGAAGGGATCGGCTCAGAGCCCTGTTGTTGGGACAAGCAGGAACCACCTATGTAGAGAGGTTGCCAAATGAGGATAGGCGCAGGGTTGCCCATTGGCAGGGGTTGCCCAGCCTTAGACCGTCAAAACTCTTCATGCAACTCTCCAGAGGGAGGGCCAAGGTGGTGCTTGCACTGGGGAGGAAGGATATTAGGTTTACCGTTTACAGGTCACTGTCTGCTGAGGTACCACCTTGCTAATATTGGCAATTGTGAGGTACAGATATGCAGGTTCTGGAAGGTGGGGTTAGAACGGCAGAGCATGTGTTGTGCATATGCGATGGACTCGCAGCATCTCGCCGTCGTGTGTTTGGGAGGCCCCTTCTTCAACCGGAAGAGGTGGCGAATGCAGAACTTGCGGATGCCCTCCACTTTGTGGTGGGTGGGGGCGTATAGGGGACGTCGCACCAAGTGAGTCCAGTGCCGAGGGGCCTGGGGGAAGTGCAGGGGGGCCATGAGCTGAGGATCATAGACGCCCTTACAATAGGCCCATTTGCAGCCAAGTGAGGGTATCGCCTGCATCCACAGTTTCTAAAAAGAAAAAAAGTACCCCTCGGATGAGCTGTTCCGGGATATGAATGTCCAATTTCTTCACCCTTTCTTAAAACTGTGGGATAAAATAACAATTATTAAGGTGTTTAAGGAGGGGCAACATGGTGAGCTTCCCTTTATAGTAAAGGGTGTGACTCGGGGCTCGAACCAAAACTGATCTTGTTGCCTTTTCGTAGGACAACTCGTGAACAGCATGTTTATGATTTTAGAGGAATAAAGCTCTACCATAGTTTGCTTGTTCACCTTCGCTCGCTCTCATCACTGACTATTTTTAAGAAAAGATTAAAAGATTACTTTTAGTAAGGTAAACCTTCATAAACTATCATCATATGCATTTAGTTATTTTTGTTTTTTAATTAACAACGATAAAAATAACTTCTTTCTTTTATTTTGGCTTTCTCTTGAAATTGCGCCGCCAGGTTAGCTTCTTTTTACTTTCCTTGGCTCGACAAAGTAGAAAGGAAAGTTATGAAATCGGCTGAAAAAAAATTTTCGAGTTCTCTTCAGTTCTTTACGTTTCAGACCCCCCTGAGTCCGAAAAACAATATTTGGGAAAATGGTGTGTGTGTGTGTGTGTGTATGTAAGTTCGGTGGATGCTGCAGGGGCCGGCCTCTTGCATATTAGCGAAACCGCAACTTCCATGATTGATATAACCCTCGTCGAGGGTTTAGGTACAGTCATAAGGAAACAGACCTGTATGTGTGTCTGTGAACGATTTTTAGAAAAAACCACCGTAACAAATCAGCTCAAACTTCATATCTCGCCCGCAAATCACCATGAGACGCCAAAATAAGGGTTTGAACAAAATCCACCGAAAGTTAACTATAGTTATCATAGTGATCAAAACATCAAATATTTTTTTTCTCAAAAACGGCTATAACGATTTTGATTAAATTGTTTATACTGATAGCTCTCAATAAGGCAATGATACCATAAAATTACCATTTGTGGGAAATTGACAAGAGCAGCACAATAAATTATCAAAACTTTCGACGAAATCGATTTTAGCGCGGTTTTTAGAGAAAATCACCGTACCAAATCAGTTGAAACTTGATGTCTAGCCTACAGGTTACCATGGGACGCAAAAATAAGGGTATGGGCAAAATCCACCGAAAGTAACTATAGTCATCATAGTGATCAAAACACCAATTTTTTTTTTCTCAAAAACGGCTCTAACGATTTTAATTACATTTTTTATATTGATAGCTCTCAATAAGGCTATGATACTATAAAATTCTCATTCGTGGGAAAATGACGAGAGCAGTACAATAAATTATCAAAATTTTCTACCAAAAGCGTTTTTCTCGCAGTTTTTTCCGTATAAACTCCGCTGGAATTCTTGTAGAATATTGAAAAAAATTGGTATTGTAGTCCGGTCCAATACCTAAAGGGTGAGTGTTTAAAAACGCTCATGAAATAAATGGGGCTCACTCCAGAAATTCCTGAATTTCAACTTACTACCAGTTCTAACAGTTATTTTCCAATAACTCTGGAAAAGTGATCACTATCCTTTTTTTAAACAAGGAAAGTAAAAATCGTGTTTACAGCCTCATTAATTATCTGTGTACCAATTGCTCAATAATGGTCCTGCAATGAGTACGAGCAGCACAATAAATTACATAACTGTAGGCGCTACCGCTTTCTGCTGCCGTAAAGCGTTATTTAACCAAGTTCAAATTAACTGAGTGATAAATGAATTGATAAAGTAGAATTAGCCATGTACAAAGTGAATTGAAGTAGAGCTAAGGAAAGTTGTGTGTTGCAACGCACCAGATATTTTCTATTGCACTCTTTGTTTGTGCTGTGCCCCCTCCCCACAGCACAAGCTATGCTTATAGTGGGGAGTAGCATAGGTAATTTATTGTATACCTTTTTTATCTCCTTATACTAAATAAATAAATGCAAATTTAAAAAGAAAACCTTGGTGATGCGAAGTTTTGAAATTTCTGGCAGTCGAGATGTCACCTTCGAAATGGGCGACGATGGGTTTGCAACAAGCGGTGCTCGGTTGTTGCGGGTTCCAAATTTCATGTGGAGGCGGTTCGAGCTGCGAACAGTAAGTTCGAGTTGAGGAAACGGTTTGTGGGTTATAAAGTGAAATAAAGCGTTGCGGGATTTGGCGACTTACGGCTCTGTGGGTGTTGACGATAATTTCCGCTTCGATGCTGTCCCTGTAACAAAACTTCGCTTTAGATGGTGAATAGTATACCGATAGAAGGAACCTTTGAAGGCGTAGAGCACTCTAAATAACAAATATTTGTGTCGCAAGTCGCATCAATTTGGACGATTAGGCTAAACGAACAAATAACGCTAGAGCGATAAGAACGCTTGAAAGAGGACCGAGTCATTGTCAAGATCTGTACGACGCTTCACACAACTTTCCTCACCCCGAATAAATTACGTGTTCATCCCGTCCTGGTAATTGATCTCACGATTTGGCATCTGTATCTCTTCGTATTTAACGAATACGTAAGGGAATTGCTGCATTACTCTGACAATCCCCGATGTACGGGGGGGGGGGCATGGCTGAACAGGTCGCGATTTTCCAGGGTTCCAGGGATTCCAGGGCTCACACCCCTCTGAATTGATGAAACCTCTGCACTCTCTTCATCAAATTTCCAGATCTTCCCTGGATACATTGATTCATGTATCTGACAACTAAGAATTTGCCTCTTTTTCAATCGGTGCCAGCTTAATCGAGTTTTTGCCGGCCACAAGTTCTTCAAACACTTCATCTTGCTCAAGCTGCTCCAAAATCAAGTCTGCATCATTCTCATTGGAATGCTGCTCCTCCTCTACTCCGTCATCGTAGTTCGAGAACTACTGACCTCTTCTAACGAGCCTTCCCTGACGAGGATGATGGATTTAGGTTGGACGATGGGCCATCCAATCTGTGTCTTCAGATGACACATCTCTTCTTCCTCTTTCCCTCCTTTCTGTTCATTCAGCTCGTTTGGATTACGAGTGCTTCAAGAAAGAATCTCCTGGTGAGACGTCCTTGTCTTGGGGTCTGTCCAAGGCCCCGAGGATCCTCTTCAGCAGAGCTTGAACATTCCGCATGCTCTGAATCCTGAGATCATATTGTTGTCCTTGATGTTTTCCTTGGTGTTTACCCAATGTTGCGTTGGAAACATTTTCTTTCCACTCCCCCAAGATTTTGCTCCATTCAGCCTTCACTCCTCGAAACACCGACACATCCAGAGGTTGAGTTAAGTGACACATGAAAGATACTTAACCCATTAGAACGACTAGTTTAAACATTTGAAGTACCTACGCCCAGTATATTTCCCTCAGGGTAGAAATGGAGTACAGAAAACCCACAGATAAGTTTGAAGGAAGTTGACTTTTTGACGTGCTCGTGAGATCAGATTGATTCGAGACAATTCGATGAGAGAAAAGAAATTTAATTTGAGAATGCATAAACATTTACCAATACCAAAAACTCTAATGAAAAATAAAATAAACATTCCATAACCTAGGTTACGGGTTGAACATATGGATTACTTGACTTCGATTGATACATCACTCCCCCCCAAAAACGACGTCCAGAAAGCGCACAGGGCGAACAAGTCTACCAGATCTGGTGTGCTGAGGTGCAGTTGGCGAAGGAGCAGCCGGCGGATGAAAGTCGTCATTAACAATCCTAGATTGCGGTGAATACAGATTTGTGTGGTCTGGATGATGTAGCAGATATGCAGGTTTGAGTCTGTCAGTAGAAACAATGATTTGACGATCTGCCAGTTGAATTTTGAATGTTTTTCCAAATCGTTCGATAACTTTGTAGGGTCCCGAATATGGTGGTATTAGTGGAGGTGCAACATGATCCCGCCGAAGGAAAACATGAGTTGATGTGTCAAGGTCCTTATGGCGGAAACACGTCTTCGAGCTGACACGAAATTTAGCTGGTTTGAGTTGTGACATATATTCAGCGAAGCGACGAATAGCGTCCTCTGTGATAGGATGGTGATTGGTGCGAGAAAAGAATTCGCCAGGCAAACTGAGGGGTTGGCCATAGACTGCTTCTGCACAACTTGTGCCGTTGTCCCTACAACTTCAATGCTCAATTCCACCTACTTAGTCGTATGGAAAAAATGCCCACATGAACTTAGCGGACTGTTTATAAGAGAAGCAGAAAATTGGCACATTCTCGGAAAACGATTTCGTTAATTCGTTGGAAACGGCGATACTGTTGACACCGGCGATTTGAAAACAAAGACGAAATCGTCGGATTGTAAGGAAATGACGCGCATCGCATCAGGTCATGTTCTCGTCAGGTGTCGCGCATTTCTTTTTCCCCCAATAAAAACGCCTTTTCGTTTTCCCTCGTCATCGAAAACGGGAGATATAAATATCTGGCGAAAAAAAAAATCAGCCGATAGGCGACTTGTTTATAGATTTATTAGGGCTGTTTGTTGTGGAAAGGGCTTAGGTAAGAGACGTCCCAGATCTGAGTAGTGGCCCGAGACAAAGGAAATGGAGGTGGTTGGGCTCATCCAGATGTACTGAGTCACGTAACTCACGTCATTTCGACGACCGTCAAACTGATTTTTTCGCTCAGTTCGGCGTCGTCCGGAAACGTTCGCACGGTTCTTCATCAGCACACCAGCGCGAATGTGCTTCATTTCTGAAATGAGCAGACCTCGAAGGTGAGTGAATATACAAATAAAACCGGTTTCAGGTTATTTACCTCAAATTGCTATTTAGGTGGTTTTGGGAGAATTTCGTGGGTCATTTCCGCGAGAACGGAATCGGAAAGTGTTGGCCCACGCGGGAAACTTGGAGAACTATGTAACTATCGCTAGACCGAACGGCAGAAAGCCGTTTTGACATTTTATGTCTTTACTTTGCTACATAAACTCGAAAAACGTTACGCGGGAGATGTAACGTGGGATATGTAACGGAGAAGCGTCACGAAATATCAAATGGTTGAAGTGTAACGCTTGGTAACATCACACGTTTTAATAACCTTAGTGACCAAGTGATGATGTCAATTGCAATTGACGCGGCCATTATATCGAAACCATCAACAAGCACAATCAAACGTAGTTATCGTTGCATAAAAACAAAAATAAAAGACAAAATGCCCCTAGTTGTTGCATACTTGTACGAAAGTTGTACCCACCGTTTGTGTTTCTCAAAATTAAGTGGTTTAAGGAGAAATTGGGTACTTTGTTTACAATAAATTACGATTTATGAGAAGGGGCCAGCAGTAGGGATCGAAGGGTTGTGTGAGGAAAGTGGAAGAGAGGAAAAGAATAAGTTTCACGATGTTAAGAAAAATGCTGATACACTCTGCCAACTCATCGGTACCAAGGAACGGGTACGCAGTTTTAGCATGAAACGTGCTCTAGCCTTCAACTTACAAAAACCGTCACGTTTCGTTAGTCACAATCCCTTTCCTGCCTACCCACAGAGAAAATCATGTAACTAGCAACAATTGTGCATCATAACCTAAAACCCCTGCTGAAAGAAAAACTGCGCAAATCTTTTTGTTTAGTTTTTGCCAATAAATCCTTTACGATGTAGTTTCCATAGTAATTACCGCTTCAATTATTTTGACAAAGCTAGTGCTACATGAGCGAGATTCATAATGAAACCACTGCAATATAATGCTTTTTACCGAGAGGTTTCGCAATTTTCTCTGGTAATTTCGTCATTTTCCCACTAGTGAACATCATCGTTCATTTGTAATCTGCCCTTAGAAAATTAAATTGAAATCGTTAGAGTCGTTTACGAGGCAAAAATATCTGGTGCGTTGCAACACACAACTTTCCTTAGCTCTACGTCAATTATTTTTTTTATTTAGTTGCGTTTTGATTTGGTATTGAGCTCTTTGACTTAAGTTAGGTTCACTAAGGAGCATTTCTACTGTCAATGCCAGAGCTGGTACTGGAACCATCTAAACAGAAACAGATGTGGATTTTACACGTTATTCCAATTTATTTATTTTTCTCGTTACAATTATCGCGTAGAAACGACAACTGACAGTATTGACATCCGTTCGTTCGTAGATACACGCCCAGACGAGTTGACATGGGACATCAATGTCGTTCCCACAAGAAGCATTGAGTTTAGCGAATTGGTAGACAATCCCCCCAAAGCCACCAGTAACGATACTTTCGCATTAACTGGAAAGTGCCAATTCGCTCAATTACAGTACCTGTTCAATTTTTCGTCGGGTCCGTCTTTTTACTTTCCTAGACTAAACACGGTAGAAAGGAAGTTACGTGATCGGCTGAATAAAAACTCCGAGTTCCCTTCAGATCTTTACGTTTCAGACCCTACTGAGTCCGAAAAACACTATTTGGGATAACGGCCGTGGCAGTATCTTATTATGGCAGCGTCGGAAGCTCGTGGAGTTGCAGCATTGAGCGTGTGTGGGGCAAGAAAAGTGCAGGCGTCGGCAGGGTGGTGTGTCAGCTCGCATTCTCCGCTGTATCACTCCCCGCGTGTTCCTCGGGTCGTATCTAAACTGGGGGTCGTGGAACATCCTCTTATCTTATCCTGTGGCACCTTCTGGGTGCCCTTCCTATTTCCTTACTTATTATTTATTTAGTTTCTCTTTTTTGGGTGCCACCGTCCCATTACAGTGAGCTTCAGGCTGGAAGGGGGAGGGGGGTGCCTGAGAACAGCTGAATCAGCTCAAACTTGATACCTAGCCCACAGGTCACCATGTAACGCCAAAATATGCGTTTGAGCAAAATCCGTTCACAACTAACTATAGTTATCATAGTGTTCAAAACACCAAGCATTTTTTTTTTTCTCAAAAACGGTTCTAACGATTTTGATTACATATCTTATATGGACTGAACTTGATTAGATGATTATACCATAAAATTCTCTTCAGCGGGAAAAAGACGAGAGCAGAACAATAAATTAACAAAATTTTCGACGAATTAGCGCGGTTTTTTCATTAGAAAGACTAGTCTTCAAAAAATTGGTCTGGTAGTCTAATGTAATACCTGTACGTCCAAAACGCACGTAAGATACATGGGGGACACTCCAGAAATTTTGAAATTTCAACTAACGTCGTTTCGTTTAAAACCATTTCTAAAAGTGTTTACCCAATAACTCTGAAAAAGTGATTATTATCCTCTTCAAATAAAAATCGTGTTACAGGCTCATTAATTCTCGGTGTACCTGCTCACTAATGGTTCAGGAATGAGTACGAGCAACACAATAAATTGCGGAACTATAAGCGCTGCCGCTTTCTGCCGCGGTGTTTGACAGGTCAAATGAACTGAGTGGTAAATGATTGAGTAAGTAGAAAAAGCCGTGAACACAAGCGAATTGACGTAGAGTAGGGAAAGTTGTGTGTTGCTACGCCCCAGATATATTTTCTCAAAAATAGCTCCATCGATTCTGATTTAATTTTTTGTATGAACAGTACCGAATGACACAACAGCACGATAAAATGTTACTAGGATTATGAACAGAAAATGGGCGATTTCCATCGATGGGAAGGACTAAGGGGGGAGGGGGTGATGAAGTTCCGATTCTGAGTCAGTATCCAACTTTTCTTCTTTATAAATATCTCCATGAAAATTCGGTGAACGGAGATATAGGATAAATGTTTTTTTTTTCGCTTTTTGACAGAACGGCTTCAACGATTTTCACCAAACCCTATTTTTTCTTCAAATAGTTAATGCTTATATATTAATGTTCCTCTGTCAGTTCCTTGAACAGAGATAACAATGAAAATGTGTCAAGTTTTTTTAGTGTTTTGAGTTATGAAGTGTGTTTTGAATTGTTTTTATTGAAACTGCCTCGCTGGATTTGATCGATTTAACGGAGTCTAATATTTAATCTTAAACAATCTACACCCATATTTTGTCTTCCGTAATTATCCCTGTACCTATATGTTGTTTTGAGGAACATTAATTTATAGTTTTTCTAATCGAAACCTGCTTTAACGATTTCAATCAAACTTAGGTGTTACTTTCAACAAACTAGCGCTTAGATTTTGTTTTACAAAAATATTTTCGTGGAAATGCGTTGAACGAAGATAAAGTGCCCGTACGTATAGCACGGGGATTGCGGTATGTTGTGCGTTGCTACGCACCAGATATTTTTCGGGTAATTTCTGCACCGTACCACCTCACGGAATTTTATCCCTGGAAGTTTCCAAGTATTTCTTATCTTCCCGCATTCAACAAAGACGGCTCAACATTTTTTTTTCCAACGGCTGCGTTTCACATACGTTTTATTTCAATTTCCTAACAATTTTAACACAAGGTGTTAACATGTATACGGACGGATCGAAAACTGTGGAGCAAACAGCCTCCTGGGTGTGGATAAGTACGCTGGAGTGGAGGGAGTGAGACGCACATTGCCCCACTCCAACGGTTTTTCAAGCAGAGATTTATGTTATTATCGCCGGGGCAATCTTAATGAACGAGAAGGGCTGTAGCAACAGAACTATCAACATATTGACTAATAGTCAAGCGTCGTGCAAGGCGATGATGAACTACTGCACAACGTCAAAACTGGTGCGAGAGTGCAGGATGCTGCTTAACTCCTTAGCAAGTGCGAATAGAGTTACTGCGCATTGGATTCCTGGACACAAGGGGATAATTGGAAATGAGAGAGAGGACCATCTGGCCAGACGCGGTTCGTCTATGGTAGCTATCGGGCCACCACCACACTGTGGGATTTCTCTGTCACTAGTCAAGAGGGCTGTGAGAGATCACGCCAGAAGACTGCATCAGACAGTCTGGAATGCTGCAGGAGTAAGACACTCCAAACATTTTGTCACAGAGCAATCAAGTGAGATAACACGCAACCCCCTGAGGATGGAGAGGGATTGTTGGGATCATAACCGGGCACTGCAGAATGAACAAACACGTGAATGTTATGGGTATAGTCAACACCCCTCGATGCAGGTGGTGTGGCACGGATGAGGAGACTCCCTACCATGTCCTGGCCCAGTGCCAGAGACTTGAGAGGGAGCGACTTTTGGTCTTTGGCACCACTTCTCCTCCAGGATGGATATCAACGAAAACTCTTTCAGGAACTACCTGGCCCCCTAGGCATTGACCTGTAAGACAGTAGGACTGGCACAATAGGTCATCTGGCCATGGTGCTGATCCCAATAGCGGGACAGTCTGAAGACTACATATAGATATAACAATTCCTTCTCCGTTTAACTCTAACGTTTCAACAAATCGCAAACAATCGGCAGTCGCTCCCACCGATTTTTGATCAATTTTCAAAAACTTCTCAATGTTGACTATTTACAGGGGGCTCTAACGGTTTTTACTCAGGCCCTCAATAGTGATTGAACGGTTCTCGACAATTATTATTGAACTGCCGACGATTTCACTCAATTTCACTTTTTGTGTCGAATTAACGACGATTTATTTCATTTCGCAGTCAACTCAATTCTTCAACAATTTTTGGGCACCCTTCCACTGTTAGTAAGGAAATGTTTACTGTTGTGTGACGACAGTCGAGCTGAACTTTGCCTAGACTCGAGCAGAGGGCAGTGCAAATGTTCTACCCACAATGGGACGCTAACGCGGCTCAGGGACTTTGTCGAACCGCTCATTAAAGTCACCTGGCTGGTTAAGGAATTGGCTTGTCCAAATGCCTAGCTCATTTCTGAAAAGAGTGCTAACTTTACCGAGATCAAACCTTCCTTTTGAGAGCAGCTCACATCAATCGGGTGATAAAACACGAGTTGATGTTGAGGGCTCCTATGCCAAACACATCACCTTCCAATATCTACCGCCCAACCTGTAGTTACGCTCCATTATACAGAGAACACACACACACTGCCACAAAATGCCAACGGTATCATCAAACGAGCTACGTCCTTTGTGTTATTCTTAAAATGTTGAGTCTAGATCTTACTTCACTTACACGTTTTATACATTCACCTCCCAATTTCACACACTCCCGGACCGAAACTTTGAAGCACATGGCACCAGCACTTGTTAAAATGTGAGCGCGAAGAGGTATCGGGGCAATAACAACTTTGGGGTCATACTAAAAGCCTAACCAATCGGTCGCACAGCGCAGACGCTGCCGACTATCCACTTGTGGTTAGGAGGGGCAAATATATTCATCAACACTCACGCACTTCCGTATTTTAATACTCTCAGTATGTTAGAGAGTTGACATTAACACATCCCCAGGGGCAGCAGCAAGTTAGCCTATTTGGACAGGAATTCATCGGCACAAGCTCTAAACATGTCACACGGGCCGAGTACAAAGATCTTTTGGGCACGCACAATGGCCAACAGTGTTCTGACCATGAAGACCAAAAGAATGATGCTCAACCATGCTCTAAATTTGAGCAAGCTACGAACATCAGGTTGTCAGTAGTAATTCATCGTGGAAGGTCAGATTTGAACAAACAGCAACCAAATATTATAAATGTCGGTACTTGACGCGGCTATGTCTTAAGTTGGAAAGCATATTTACCTGGTTATGTTTCCTGGTTTGGCCCACGCCTGCCTTACGATAGCATTTGGGCTGCTGCCTAAAAGTGGAAGAGGAGCGATGTTCCTCTTGCCTCTCAGTTTATCAGCTGCTGATGTTTTAGAGCTTCGTCTTCTCCTCCTCCCAGTGGAAGTTCCAGCGGCTGCTGCCGGTCGCGGCGGTTCCTTTCCGGCTCCTTCTTCTTCAACCGGCTCGCCGTCGTAGTCTTCGTCAAAATCGTCGTAATAGTCGTCAGCGTCACCCATGGTCATCGGACCGTCATTTCGTCTCTCCAACTGCAAAAGAAAGGTTGAAATCGGTAAAATAAGGTTTTTGTTGGGGAGCAACGAATCGTTATTCTGTTCTGAAGTGACGAATAAACTGCGAAACAAATGAAACCAGAAAGAAGATTGGGGGGGAAAGTATTGAAAGATGGATATGGCTGCCACTTGTGTGACTGCTGGTGTGATACCCTTGACACCTCAATTCTTAGTGCGTAATTTCCAGTGCCATCCTGTCAGCGCCTGGACAGCTTGTGCTATGGCGAAGAAGAATTCTCATGAGCACTTGTCACACCAGCGAGGGGCACTGACAATCCCTATTTACTTCTCCATTATTCTACCCATTTTATCTATCAACTACTGTCCACTCCAGGGACTCTATCACCCTCCCCCTCCCCCCTCCCCTCCTGACAAGACGACGTTAGTAAAGCTGGCAAGTTACCGAAACAGAAGATGCAGGGGAAACACAATAAATATTTTTTGTCCGTCTAATCCGCTGGCGAACCGAGTAAAACTAAGAAGTCGTGTCCAAAGCGAAATTTGTAAGCATTCAGGAAGTCAGAGGGAATTCGATTATTACCCTTTGAAAATTGAGTTCAAATCACTGGGGAATGACGCCGAAATAGTAGACCAACTGCTTACAAATTGTGAGGAAATCGAGTGAACAAAATGAGGAAATACAACAAAAATGTTTAAAACAATGCAATTGTTATGAAGTGCAGTGAAAATGGTTGAGAAAGCGCGTAAAAAATGAGAAGTTGTGAATTGTGTTCCAGGTTTCTGGAAAATTCAGTATAACGCTTTCGGAGTTGAGTAAAAATTGGAGGAAAATCGATAAGATAAACTTCGTTGTCACTGAATTCGCGTCTTTAGGATATATTGAGGATATAACCCTCTTTCTCATTTGATGTCAAGTTCCCTTGTGTTTGCCAAGTGTTAGCCACAATAAATCGAGTTGGACTACTAGCGTATCAACAAAATACTTCATTTTGAAAAGCAGTCACGGGGTTATATTGCTCAAAATTGGGACGAGTACCGCGGCCTAATGAACTATTGTGCCAGTCTTAATGTCTCACAGGTCGAACGCGGGCATCTCCTACATGAGCCTTCTTTGATGTCCATTCTTGGAGAAGTAGCGCCCAAGACCACATCGAACGCATCCCTCTCATGTCTCCCACACTGGGCCAGGACGTGGTAGGGAGTGTCCTTATTTGTGCCACAGCGCATCCTCCGAGGGGTGTTGCAGTGCCCCGTGATGATCCAAGAATCTGCTTTAGGTCCATCCTCAGAAGGCACTGTCTTATCTCATGTGTTTACCCTGAGATAAAGCGTTTGAAGTGACTCTGTTCCCGCAGTATTCCAGACTGTCTGATGCATTATCACGGGGTTACAGAAGAGAAGATTATTCAAAGGTTTTGAAACAACGAAAAGTCAGGTTTGGTGGCCACCTTCGGACGTACTTGCTCCCAAGGCTGACCTATGGGCTGGTTTTCGGGACGTTCGCCATTCGAAGGCTAATAAGTATCGGCAGAATGGTGCAATATGCTGTGCGTCGTTGACTATGCCTGTCCCATGTGCGTATATTTCGCTCCAGTTCGATCTGGGCAACTTGGTGTTCCGTATCTCTCTACCACTGTTCCGTTCTCGGTTGGTCTTGGATTCATTCTAGATCAGCTACGGTGGTGTGGCATGGCAACTCCATCTACCCCTAAACTCAGTAAGACCTCAGAGTTTGCAGCTGCTATGCATGATTCGGTTGATGGAGGGGAACTCAGGTGGGAAGGCAGTGTCCTAACTTCGCCGTACAGTATATAGAGGGATGTACGTGGCAGTACTAACGTATGCGTCCATGGTGGGACAAGCTGAACGCTCACACAAGGAGGAGACTGGCGAGTGGGCAACGTAAAATGCTAATAGGAATGGTGAAGGCCTACCGGACAGTCTCCTTCGATGCCCTCTGTGTCGTAGCCAGGGAGCCACCCATCGACCTGGAGTTGAAGAGGAGATGGGCAGGCTGCCGGCTGAGGACACGAGGATGGGTGACATAGAGAGAAAGAGATATCGAAGGAAGAAAAAGGAAAGCCCTCATCGACAAGTTAGTCATCGATGAGTGGCAAGAAAGATGGGAGAATAGTGAAAAAGGAAGATGGAGGCATACGTGGCTGCCACAGGTACGGGAAAGATTGGAGGCCCGCTGGCTGGGATTCGGCTTTTACAGCTCCCAGCTCGTCACTGGCCACGGAGACTTCAGAGAGAAGCTAGTTGGATTCGCACTGGTGACTGATGGGCTGTGTGAGTGTGGTGGGCTTGACACAGTGGAGCACGTGGTGTTCCACTGTGTAAATTACCAGCAGGAAAGGGGTACAGCCAGGAATGAGGTAATAGGATTGTGACAACAATGGGATACGACAATGGTTAGGAAGCAAGGATGTTATGTATGGTGGAAATGGTTTTGGAGAAAGGGTGTTAAAGGATAGGGAAGAGATTAGATTAGGGAACGTGCGCAGGGCCTCACGAGTCGGAGTAGTTTTTCAGATTGTGTTGGTGTGTGGTTTTGAGTGGGCGGTGCCAGGGATGGTCGAATATCAAGTAGCCCATCCCTGGACCGCCAGTGGGACTGTATTTAAGGGCTGAGTGTATACCTATATGAGTGAATGTGTGTGAATGTATGTGTGTTAGTGTTCTGTAGAATAGGTAGAGTAGGGATGGATCCAGGGGGGATGAATATCGAGTAGTCCGCCCCTGGACCATCGGGAAATGTGTGAATGTATTTAAGGGTTGAATGGATGTGTGAGTGTGTAGGTTGGTTAGTATTAGGTGTTAGGTTAGAGTGAGTTGGGTGGGTCGTGGAGGACGGCGGCCGAATATAGAGTAGTCCGCCCTCGTCACGTCGGAATGGGGATCGCAGTTCAGGCTGTAAAAGACGGCCTGATACCCTTCTCCATGGCTTGTGCGGGGGCAAGTCCAATCCCCGTACCCCCATGGAGATAAAGCGAAGGTGCCGGTAGAACGCCTCTTGGCAATTCCGGCACTGGGGCCTGCCACCCATTCAGGTCCTTAGGCTGCTCAAGGTGCTGCCATGTAGAAGGGGTACCACGGGGGCTGAAGCCCGAGGCTGGTAGCGTGTAGCCTTTAAAGCGTGGCGCTGTCGGCTGTGAAGCCATGGGATTGGCCTCGTGGGGACCGTGGTTTCGCTGGAAATCCCCCCTAAAATGATGAGTGGTGCTGGCTGGAGAGGGATAAATGCTGTAAAGCTAGGTACCCTCTCCAAAGCCACAGGCAATGCCTACACCACATATACCATTGTCCCAACTTCGCCGTCTCTTCATGGAGTGGGCTTTGGAGGGCATGCATAGAAAAGATTGCTGGTACTTTCACGACGTTCATGAGGCGTCACTGCCTACAGAGATAAGTTGTACAAGAAGACGGATCGTAACTTTGCTGTGCCTGCGGTAACCCTTTAGCAGGTGTGTCTGCGAGCTCATGGGAGCCACGTCAAGCGTCATGACGCAGCCTGCAAGCATCTAAGGGTTAGGAAGTGGAGAGAGATAGCTTTTCTCTCGAAGAGGACTGAGGCCTGACATCGTCGCCGTTGGTTGACCAGTTTGCAGAGGTCCGGGATGTTGAGGTAGTATCTAGCAACGGGATCTTGCGCTGGTTAGTTGAAATCTTGACTTCAGAACTTCCGCACTTGCCTCTAACAAGCATTCCCGAGGATTCCACCTGAAGCCTTTGATGGTAGTTGGAAGAAGGTCAGAACTGCCTGTTCACTTGGCTTCTCTTGCAGACAAGCGGCTTAAGTCTATTAACGTTATTTCCAAAGCTGACAATGGGTTTTCCCTTTTTGGACTTTCCAAAATATCCCCTTTCCCACCTCTCAGTTTATCCCCTCTCCAACTCACAGCTCTTTCCAGACCTAACCCAAAAGCAACACTCATCTCTCAGCTCTCAGCGAGATTTGTGACTGAAACACGTCTCGGATTGTCAGGCGCTCACTACTCACCTCTGAGCATGTGTCTGGGATCATTTCGAGCACATACAGGGGAAGAAGGGCTGCACCCCTTCAACACTGTGCAACCACGTAGAAACTCGTCGGTGAAAAGCACCTATTTCGTTCTTAGGTGTTCGGGAGTGGCGACGAACGACCAAATAAAATAAAAGCGCATTCATCCTAATATTTACGGTCAAACGGAATGAAGCTCACAAAAGGATCAGGCTCAACCGATTCGTCTTCCCCAGAAACGTCAACTCTCAATAGGACCGCGACGAGAGCCGCTCATTTTATTGCCCACCTGAGATTAAGTGGACGTGGAAGTCCAGAGAGAACAAGCAACAAAGAATCCATTCACTCGAGTGGCCTCCCTCGCTTCCCTTCCAATATTATCGCCTCAACAAATTTAGATAAAATGCCAGCGTGCAAACAGATTCTGGAGGAAAGGCTCGTTCTCCTACGTAAACATCCACAAGTCACCATCCGACTCGAAATCCATTCCCCGCTCCTCGTCGCAGGTTTCTCTGTGTAAATATCGGAAGTGAGCTCGAATCGCAGGGCCCTTTTTTTTTACTAACATTTCCGCCTGGACACGTCTGCTCAGGTAGTTCCAGAACTGAACTGAGACTTCTATTTCGGGACATTTTTTGCTTAGGAGCCGCGAGGAGAACGTACTACTGGGTTGGAAAGTGGAGAGGATGACCCGCCATTCCTCGTCTGATGAGTTTTAAAAATCCAGGAAAACATCGTGCGTTATAAATTAACTTAACCCTCTAAATAAATAAATAACAAAATATAAATGTTCTCACGGGATTGAAATGAAAAATAGTTTCGCCAACGTTAAGCGGAACGTGCGCCAGTTTTAAATTATCCCTTTTATCGGCAATCAACACAGTGTTTGCCGTTACTTATTCAGTAGTAGTTGAATATTGTCAGGCCACAATCTGTTTTCCGCCTTCTGTTCTTCGCCTTGTTGACTTCGGAGTTCTCAAGAAAAAGTCACTAGGTTCCTGCGTGGATTCGGTGGAAGTTAATTTCACAGACACCATTGAATCGGTTCTTCTATAAAAGGCGTTAGCCAGTCCTGTTCGAAGCCTCCCAGAGCTAATTTTCCTGGTTCTAGTTCTTGGTACCATCCTGCTCAACGAAGGAGCAGCTACAGCACCTTATGGACAGCATAAATATGTTCCGTATCATCCAAACTCTTTATGTTTACTCTTGCCTAGTGGGCTGTTGTACGTTCTTATTAGCACTCTGCTCTGCTCCATATTCAGTTGCTACTCCTCCTTTGTTCTCTACATCGCTCTGCTCTCCTTTGTCTACCTTTGACCGATTCTTTTTGCTCTTGTTCTATAACTGACATCCACTCTCGCTCTTGCTCGACTGTTGAAACTCATCTCCTGCAGAGCTTCTGATGCCACTTCTCCTTGTTGGTCAAAACCTGGTTCTGCCGACTGGAACACTTGTCATCTACCAAGCTCCTTCATCTTACTAAAGGTAACGCACCTGTTAGGTGGCTTCGCCTCTGCTGGCAGTTGAGATACTGTGGGCAAGCGCTTTTGATGTAAAGACATCATCGTCTGGCTGTTAAGTCAGTACTAGTCAGTCAGTTGGTCGTGGTCTTTATATACGAAGAGAAAGGTAAAGGGATGGTGGAGCGTTGTGAAGGGGGGAGAGGAGAGGAAGGAGGCCATGCACCTCTGGGGAAACCCACTAGAGGTGAAGAGAATGGAACGTCTTAAATAGTCGGTCAGTTGTCGATTGTAAGTCTCTTTTGTATATGGCGGCATGTAAACCCATCAGTTGGTTGTTTTCGTTTGTGTAGTGTGGTTAAGTATGGTGGTGTGAATATGGTGTCGCATTTTGTGTTGATTTGTTCGTTTATGATCTGTCCATTGAAGTTTTTTTGTTTATAGATTTCTGTGTTTTCTAATATGTTCAGTTTTCGTCCTTTGTATTGTTTATGTAGTAAGGTGGTGCAGTCTTGTATTTTGGTAGGTTCAAAACACTACACAAACAAAACAACCAACTGACCGATTTACAGACCACGCTATACAAAAAAGACTTAGGATCGACAACCGACAGACTATTCAAGACATTCGTTTCTCTTCACCTCTAGTGGGTTTCCCCAGAGGTGCATGGCCTCTTTCCTCCCCCCCCTTCCCAACGCTACACCATCCCATTTACCTTTCTCTTCGTATATAAAGACCACGACCAACTGACTGACTCACCTAACAGGTACATTATCTGTAGTAATTTGCCTACTGGCGCACCTAAACCAGTTACTTTAATACCTCTTTCATCTTCTTCCATCTTCCTCTCTTCTCTCCCTGCCTACGAAGCACAAGCTCAACAGGCAATGCCCCCACTGGTTCGTTGACTGGGAGCTTCTCAGCAACCAACCTCCCTTTCTGTAACCTCCCCCCCCCCCCTGCACACAATAGCAAGTATCCTTCGTCAAGCTTTTCCTTGATGCTACTAACCAAGCCAGTCCAGTTTGGCTGCTACGTTTGCTGGCTGGCTATTTGAGGGATGCCTGGAAAAGGTGTCCGCGGGCTAAGTTTCATTTTAATGCCAAACTCCGCGGAGTCCTCTCATTCGATCTACACCATTCGAGTTCGTCTCCATTCACAAAATCCAGTTTTCCTGGTTACCAAATGTAGGCTCTTATTCCATCCCTAGTGCCTTTATCCAATTCATGTCTGCATAGTTCAGTTCCCCAAATATTATTCCGATGTTCCATGAATGGTTTATTATTAATTCTGAATGATAGCCTATGTTTTCGGTCACGAAACGTCCCCCCCCCCCCACAACTTAAAATTTGATACTTTACGTTTCAAGACATCGGGATTCCAAATCTGCAATGTCTGTCCGCAATGGGCCGCTGTCTGGGGCCTTTAACGCTGTCTAAAATATCCGTTCTTTCGCACAAAAATCCCATTTGGTTGTGCCCGCCTGCCATCGAACGAAGCCCATCAGGCAAAAGTGCTTACAAAAATGAAGGAAAACGGATTTTCGGCAGTTTTATCGCAAATACGCCGTGTTGGGTATCGTTTTCTGGATAGTTTTAGATGCTGGGTCGAATGAAACCATTCTCAGAGGTGTACGACTGCGTCTAACCCGAAAATAGTGAATTCATAGTGAGCCAAAAATTGCGGGATAGTGAGGTATTTCGTATCGTTTATTGGTATTTTTCGATGCTGAATTGAATGAGATGGGTTTCACAGGTGTGAGACCCCGTCAAGAGAATAAGAAACCGTTGTGTAATAATTTGCAGGGTTTTTTATTTGTATCCAGTACAGCCCATACTTTAATATCGTCAATACGAGAACATATCCTATTTCATACGTCATATATTTTTCAAAGTCGGCCTGATTTCTCAACGCGACGAATAATCAACTCATCGAGCATGCCCAGTGAAGCTCGAACAAGAGGCGGCGAAGTCGGCTCAATCTGGACAGATATTTTTTCCACCGTCTCATTTTATCTGCCCACTTCAACTCTAGGGACAAAACAGGTTGAAAAACCAGTTAAATAAGCCCAGATCTTGGTGCAATAGATGGGCTCAAGTTCCTCGTACTTCGTCGTATTCTGGTAAAACCGCTGTTTCAAACCGTAATTTTCTTGTGTATGCTATTGGTTATCTTGAAATTCGAATCACTATGGTAAGTTTGGTAAATTACTTAATTTTTCTTCTCTAAGTTCCTGATTGCTCCAACTTTTGCTACGAGAACTTTGTTGAGCAAAACTAAATTCACCATTTTGTATTGTTGACTGTTCGAGTCTTCTGATCAGAACTTTGGATAGTTCGAGGAGACCAAATTTTGCTCATGTTTGATGGCTTCTGTACTTTCAAGAGGCACCGCCTAGAGTGGATCGGAATACAGAACCCCGTTGAGTTCTTAATTCGATGAGCAGCTCGTGGCTGCCGAAGGGTTCTACCCAGTCTCAAACAATTAAACCCGAATAACAGAGGAATTATGGGTAAACAATTTACACAATGCGACTCTTCGTTTCATGTCGACTTTTGACGAGGCGTTAATTAGTTCAACGTGTTCGAGGTTTAATGATTTTATTTAAATTGTTGCGCTCCCGGTAACACGCAATAATTAAAACGTTATGCCTCGAAACGAGGAAAACCCGAGTGCGATTGGCTGATGCAATTATTGAGATCATCTCGATTTGATAGCGGAATAGAACTGCAAGGTCGTTTCGTGTGCACAGGCCGCCCGTTGTGCAACAGTATCGCCAGGTTTCGTTTTTAAATTTCTCAACAGAGAACCTATTTTTTCGTTGGGTATCAATTTCGCTCTCGATGGTGTCATCATCTCGGAAGAACCCTCAATGAATCTTTTGTGTAAATCCGACGGCGAATATTCGATACAAATTGAAAAAGTGCGATGGAAAAGTGGAGTCGTAAGCTGCCGACAGTTGCCTGTGGTCAGTGGTTGACTCGAGTTGTTTTTTTTTTTTTTTTTTGTTTCATGTGGAATTCAGGGCGCTGTGAAAGGAAAGCGAAAAGCGGTGCAGCGGCGATTGCAATCGTCGACAGTTCCGAGGTCGGCAATGCAAAACTGCGTTCCAGTAGTTTGCTGTATTAGCTGCACCCGAAAGTGACCCACTGAGCTGAATCAAGGACCCTTCAAATCCGCTCAGGATGGAAATAAACAACTGCTCGATTTATTGAGAGAACTAATCTTAGAAGCATCTTATGAGCAGTCGGGGAAAAATGTCTTCATGTCAGCAGTCAACTGTGTGGAAGACGAGCAAAATATTTGAGCTCATCAGTTCGCGTTCCCCAAAGAAATGGAAAAAAGTATTGAAATCTCCCAGAAAAAGTCCGAGTTTTCATCAAATCATGACGTTGCGAGGCCTCGTGAGTATTCCGCATACCAAACAACTGCACTTAGCTGGAGAATTCGTCTCGCTTTTCTCTGGAAACCACCAGGTCTAAGAAGCGGCGTTGTTTTTGTAAAACACGAATGAATATTCCTGACAACGTTATTTTCTACTTGGCCATGTTCCTTTGGCACTTTCCCCCCTAACAAAGCTCAAGAGAACCGCAAAAAGAGAGTTCCGGACGTTTCCAGATTTGTCAACGAAACGCAGTTTGTTCAAACTGGAGTATCTTTTACTAGTTTTTGTCTACACTTTTGTTCTCCTTAGCTACTTCTGTAACGAGAGTGACAACAGAGAATCCCTGTTTAGAACAGTAGCTGAAACCAGTGAAGTGTTTCACACTATTTTGTTTCTTTATTTCTGTAATACGAAATATCGATTATACGTTTGCTGGAGTGAACACTAATGATACGGCAAAGAAAAAGACAAGCTGCAACAGCAGCAATGGATCATTCCCGTCTGATGGTTAACAGGCAGGGGCTTATTATTGACGTCCACTCTATCGTATTATGTAGGGCGAAGGGGCGGGCCATTACACTGAGCATTGCCCACCACAGGAAACCGATGGCAGTGGTGCAGAGGACCCTTCCACATGGTGGTAGCAGGTGTTATCCCAATCCACCTTCTCACAACTGAGTGGAAAAAGCTGTACCTGATTGCAATTACCAGAAGCAAAGGAGGAGGGCTGTGACTTACTGAGGCAAAACGCAGCCCAGAAGGGGCTCTCTGTAGACCGGGCGGCGCCACAGTAAGGTGGATTTCTACGTTACAAAGTTCCTCGTGGGATATTGAGCACTTGAGGCGTACCTGCACAGAATTAATAGGCCTGAAAACCCAAACTGCCCAAACTTCAGGGCAATGACAGCCCTGAATGATGTATCATGTATGTATGTCGCTATGTATAGCGACGCACTTGAGGCAATCGTCCGTTCAATTTTCCCAGGCATTCAGCCAGAAGAGGATGTTGATCCAGGGCCAATATCTCGAAGAGGTGACGAATGAATGCATGAAGGAAAGGCCAGCCCTGAACCTCCTAAACAGTATGACGTTGAATGGCGACAAGTTGCAAGATTCTCATAAGGGCGAAGAGGGGGAAAGACATGGGGGCTGAGGCCTGGGATGATCCGGTGGCTGCGGATCAACATTGCGGTTGTTAGGCCTGTAGTCACCTATGGATCGCTGGTCTGGTAGACTAGGGTGGAAAACAAAACAGTGCAGTTGCAGCTAAATAAACTGCAGCGTAGGGCGTGTCTGGCCATTACAGGCTGTATGACAACATGCCCTACGGCTGCACTGGAGGTCTTGCTAGATTTAGCTCCACTCCACATACATGTTAAAAGGATGGCGTTCCTCCAGGCTGTGCGTACGTTGGAGCTGGGTCTGATCTTGCGGGGGAGGAGGAGTTCCTGCCACTAGATCCTTGACAAGGTGAAGGTCGAGGGGCCTGAACAGCATGTGATAGACTCAATGCCCGCGAGGTTTAACTTCGTGTTACCCTTTCGGATACTCATTCATGAGCGATCCAGTTGGGAAGGGGGAGTTCCCACTTTCGAAGCTGGGGCCCTGGTATACTACACTGATGGCTCGGTGCAGGGTGGCCTTGCAGGGGCTGGCATCTTGGGGCCGAGGATCGGAGTGGTGATCCTATTGGGGTCGCTTCGCTGGCTACGGTGTTCCAGGCAGAGGTGGCTGCAGTCATGGTCTGTGCGGCAGAGAATCTACATCATGGTGGACAGTCAGGCCACCCTCAAGGCGATAGCCTCATACTGTCTTACATCGTGGCAGGTGTGGGAGTGTCTGACTGGACTGAAAGCCCTGGCCGAGGACAACAGTGTAACACTGTGTTGGGTGCCATGGCATCAGGGTATAGAGGGAAACGAACGGGCTGATAGGTTGGCTAAGAAGGGATTGGCGCAGACCTCTGTTGGCCCTGAGCCCTTTGTTGGGACCAGCAGGAGCCATCTACGAAGAGAGGTTGGAACATGGGAGGATAGGTGCAGGGCTGCCTGGCCTTAGACAGTCAAAACTCTTCATCCGGCTCTCCAGGGGGAGGTCCAAGGAGGTGCTTGCACCGGGGAGGAAGGATATGAGGATCATATGTGGCCTGTTCACAGGTCACTGTCCGCTGAGGTACCACCTTGCAAATATTGGCAAGTTCGAGGTACAGGTATGCAGGTTCTGCGAGGTAGGTGCTGTGCGTATGCGATGGACTCGCGGCATCGCGCCATTGTGTGTTTAGGAGGCCCTTTCCTCAGCCAGAAGAGTTGGCGAATGCAGGACTTGCGGATATCCGCCGCTTCATGCGGGGGGGCGCCTAGGTGACCTCACACCAAGTGAAACCAGTGCCGTGGTGCCTGGGGGTGGTGCAGGGGGGGCCATGATCAGAGGATCATGGACGCCCTTACAATAGGCCCGTTTGTGGCTGCAGTGAGGGTATCACCTGCATCCACCGTTTTCAAGGGGGGGGGGGAGGCGAAGAGGACAAGAAAGAAGAGCTGCCCTTGCACAGAGGTGTGAGAGCTCCAACTCTTCCTGGTGTGTTTTAAGGGCCACTAGGAGCAGACCCTTCATCTCAACACATACAAAAGAAAGCATTGCGTTACTTTTGTAGCGAGGGAAAGTACACACGATGGTCCTGCCCCAATTTTCCCTGGTGGTTAAATAAAACAATTATAATCATTTCCACGATTTTCATCCGAAATTGTCGACAATTTCAGGAATAAACGCTGCGTTACTCACGGTTTCCTCGCCGACTTACCAAAAGTAAGAAAACCGCTCTACCCAATTTTCTTGGCAGACTTACGAATCGCTCTATTATCGGCAGACAACTGCACAATATTGTGATTAGTCGTTTCGTAAATAAATTCGAAACGAAAAGCGGCCTAATGAATCGTTCCAAAGTCGGCTGTATCGCAAGGTGGCGATAACAACTCAGTTAAGATTAGTGATGGAGATTGTTGCAGCTCGGTGGCTTCTCTAATATTAGGAACCTATTATGCTAAATAAGGAGCAGGCGCTGGTTTAACAGCCTTGAATAACGAATGGCTTACCTAATCCGTCCACAGACCAGTCACTCAGCCAAGCGGCTTCGTACCATTTCGGAAACTAACTATGAATTATTAATTGGAATTCCCTAGATTTCGATTCAAACCAACTGTTTCAATTCGGCTACTTGAAGTCAGAAGTTGTTCCAGTAGGTTCTTTTTTTTTAAGGCGATCACCGTTTCGATTGCGAGATTTACTACTCAACTGTCAAATCAACAACCTTCTTTCGGCTGGGCAGAAACGGATAAGAAAACACCGTGTGCGTCGCCTTGGACTAAAAAAACATTCATTTGAAGGCACGTCTCATTAAAAGGCGAGGGTTAATTTTGAATGATTTACTCGCATCGAGTCTCAATTCGTGAACTTCCGGAGGGTCGTTATTTCGATGTGGCTCGGGGACACAAATTGAAATTAGGCTTCCCTTGTGCTCCATCCTTACAGGGAAATGTAACATAATGGACTTAAGGGCCGTATTCAGAGACGCTCCTTAAATATTTCTATAAAATATCTTAGCTAAGAAAAGTTTCATCTTAAGAAATATTTCGTATTCCCAAACGCACCTTAAAAACTTTTAGCTTAATCTTCATACTTCCTGTTGCATAAAAACACAGAGCCACTAATACTTTACCCAAAACATAAATAGGCGATTCTCAATTATTGTTAGAAAAAAACACTTTCTAAAAGAAAATCTAGTGAGATTTTTAAAGAAATGTTTTGATAAGATTTTTCATTTTATAAAAATGTTATAAAACATTTTAATTTTTCAAAATTTATGAGAATTTCTCATATAATTTCTTTCGAATCTCATCAAAAACTGCACATGGTAACAAATTTGTAACAGAAAAGCGTTAGAAGCACTGGGCTGAAGTTAGCTACATATTTACAATCGAAACTTTGACCATTTGCCCTGAAGTCATGGATGGTCGCAGCGATTGACGCAAAACATATTTGGAATCAGGAGAGTAATATCTACCTGGGTCTTTGTTTAGTTTTTCCAAATTTGGCCTAGTTCGAAATTGGCCACCTATGACTTTGACCGTTTGCCCTGAAGTGATGGGTGATCCAAAACATGAATATGAAACATATTTAGAATCAAGACAGGAAGCTCTAGATGGGAGTTTTTCAGATTTTCGATATTTGGCCTAGTTCAAAATTGGCCTCCTATTATAACCTTCGACCGTTTGAACTGAAGTCATGGATGATCCAAAAAATTCCTGTCTTGATTCTAAATATGTTTCATATTTATGTTCTTGATCGTCCATGACTTCAGGGCAAACGGTCAAAGGTTAGAATAGGTGGCCAATTTTGAACTAGGCCAAATATCGTAAATCTGAAAAACACCCATGTAGAGATTCCTGTCTTGATTCTAAATATGTTTCATATTCATGTTTTGGATCATCCATGACTTCAGGGCAAACGGTCAAATTCATAGGAGGCCAATTTCGAACTAGGCCAAATTTGGAAAAACTAAACAAAGACCCAGGTAGATATTACTCTCCTGATTCCAAATATGTTTTGCGTCAATCGCTGCGACCATCCATGACTTCAGGGCAAATGGTCAAAGTTTCGATTGTAAATATGTAGCTAACTTCAGCCGAGTTTAGAAGCGACAAGGCTAGATATATTTAAGGTTGAGTGGCGGCAACCTTAAATATTTCTTAAGATTTTCAAAAGTTTAAGGAATATTTTGGCTTTAGGGAGCTCTGTGAATACAATTGTAAGAAGAATCTTTACTTGAGGGATGTCCGTGAATGCCAAAACCTCCTTAAGTAAAGAAATTTCTTGAAAATTGCGCCGTTATAAAAGTTATCGAAGTCAGTTCTTATCCCTCCGCCTCTTTCTCGAACCTTTTCGGAGTCTTCGGAATTGGGCCTGACTCCAATTCTTCGGTAGAATGAAATGTTGGTACAACATCACAGGGATCTCTGTGGAAAATACAATCGACACCGTCAGAGCGATGCCACGCTTCAACCTTGTATCTTATACCCAAGCTTTCTCTGTAGCTCTTGGTAATTTTTGAACAATAAAATGGCCCATTTAGCAGGGAAAACGGAGTCCCCCTCGTGTCGCTTAAATATTGTGCAGAGTATACGTTGTCTCGAAAATCAGAAATTCCCAAATGGTGAATGTCACCTGTCACCGGAATAAAATACACATCTATTAAATATCTGGTGCGTTGCAACACACAACTTTCCTTAGCTCTACGTCAATTCACTTTGTAAATGGCTAATTCTGTTTAATCAATTCATTTATCACTCAGTTAATTTGAACTTGGTAAAACAACACTTCACAGCAGCAGGAAGCGGTAGCGCCTAATGTTCTGGAATTTATTGTGCTGCTCGTACTCATTCCCCGACCATTATTGAGCAATTGGTACACAGATAATTAATGAGCCTGTAAACACGAATTTTTTGAAGAAGGATAGTAATCACTTTTGCAGAGTTATTGGGTAATAACTGTTAGAATTGGTAGTAAGCGAAACAGCGGTAGTTGAAATTCAGGAATTTCTGGAGTGAGCCCCATCTATCTCATGAGCGGTTTTAAACACCTCACCCTCTGGGTATTGAATTGGACTACAATACCAATTTTCTTTGACATTCTACCAACATTCCATCGGAGTTTATAAGGAAAAAACCGCGGCAAAAACGCTTTTCGTCGAAAATTTTGATTATTTATTGTGCTGCTCTCGTCATTTTCCTACGAATGGGAACTTTATGGTATAATTGCCTTATCAAAAGATATCAATATAAAAAATTTAATCAAAATCGTTAGAGCCCTTTTGGAGAAAAAAATTTGGTGTTTTAATCACTATGCTAACTATAGTTAACTTTCGGCGGATTTTGTTCATACCCTTATTTTTGCGTCCCATGGTAACATGTAGGCTAGACATCAAGTTTCAGCTGATTTGGTACGGTGGTTTTCTCTAAAAACTGCTGTAAAATCGATTTCGTCGTAAGTTTTGGTAATTTATTGTGCTGCTCTCGTCATTTTCCCACAAATGGGAATTTTATGGTATAATTGCTTTATTGAGACCTATCAATATAAAAAATTTAATCAAAATCGTTAGAGCCGTTTTTGAGAAAAAAAATATTTGGTGTTTTGATCACTATGATAACTATAGTTAACCTTCTGTGGATTTCGTTCATACCCGCATTTTGGCGTCCCATTGTGACCACCGGGCGAGATATGAAGTGAGAGCTGAATTAGTACGGTGGTTTTCTCTAAAAATCGTTCACAGACGCACAGACCATTTTCCCAAATAGTGTTCTTCGGACTCAGGAGGGTCTGAAACGTAAAGACCTGTAGAGAACTCAAAATTTTTTTTTCAGCCGATTACATAACTTTCCTTTCTACTTCGTAGAGCCAAGGAAAGTAAAAACGAACGGCGCAACTTTCCGCAATCCCTTCAAGTTCGAACACCAGCTACATATGCGGGCGCTATATCTTCGTTCAACGTATTTCTACAGAAACATTTATGCATAACAAAATGTAGGGAAAAGTTAGTTGAGAGTCTTTCGTAAGTTTGATCGAAATCGTCTGAGCCATTTTTGAGAAAATTGGAATACCGATAAATTAATATTCGACAAATCTCCTTTTCAGAGTTAACTTGGCTTATATCTCCGTTCAACATATATATATATATACAGAAATAATTATACAGAACGAAATGTGGGTATGAGTGACTGAAAGACACTCTGTAAGATTGATCACATCTGGTGAAACAGTTACCCCAGAATTTACGGAAATGTTCGAAAAAACGTTAATTTCGACACATTTTGATTTTTATCTCTGTTCAATTGACGGTCAGTCGAACATTTATTGGGAACAATATGTAGGCATTAACTATTTGAAAACATCCTGTGAGTTTGGTGAAAGTCTTTGAAGCCGTTTTGCCAAAAAGCGTAAAAAACCTATTTTTGCTTCATAGGGCTATACCTCGGTTCACCGTATTTTCTTGAAGAAGAAAAGTTAGGTATTAATTAGTAAAAGATAATTTGAGAGCTTAATCGAAATCGTTAGACCCGTTTTCGAGAAAAATGCGAACCATAGTTTTTGGTACATTTTATTCCCCCCCCCTTCCCATCGACCGACATCGCTCATAACGTTATTTCAGTGTCTACAAAAAATTACAAACAAAACCAAAAAAGAACCAGCTCAATCGGATCAGCCGTTCTCCCACAAATCGAACTACAGACACACACGGACCGCGCGCCGAAATTAGGTTTTTTAGACTCAGTAGGCCACAAAACGTCAAGATCTGAAGAAAACCCAATTTTTTTTGACACGATTACTACACTTTCTTTTCCCTTTTGAGTAGCGGAAAGTAATATGCTTGTCTCTAAGGCCACTTTCGATACAGTTTCCCCCATGTTATGACTAATGTGTGGGTGATTTCAGAAATCAAATTTGAGCTAGTTAACCAGAGCATTACAACAAATATTATTTAGCGTGTGCGTGTGTATGGGACACGGTAAAAGAACGTACATTGCCAACGCCTTTTTAGATTGGGGCACTGTCAACTGAAATGAGCTAATTAATTTGTAGGCTTGACGAGGTCCTAATAAAAATTCCAATCCACGAACTTATCTGGAGAGCTTCCCTTCAGCTCGGTATTGATCTTGTACTATTGTTCTCCTAATGTTCGGCGGTTTAGGAGAGTTTTGTTTTCGTATTTGTGCAGCAGATGACGGCTCGTCGCAAGACGTTAATAGCTTCGCGTCTACCAACCAGATGTTAAGATGCGAACTCTGTCTCTCACATGTGCAGAGACTCGAATAAAATATCGCATTCACGTGGTCAGACATAATTCAAAATTTTCTTTGAACTTGAAAAATTTTTTTAAACGGTCCCGAGTTCAGACGATCGGTCTGTAAGAAATGGAGGGTGACCTGCGTGAGTCATTCGCAGTGATGAGCTAATAGCGTCGCGTAGTATCGGAAATGATAACGACAGAGAGAAATCCTGAACATTAATGGATTCAAATTACTAAAAAAATGCTTCCATAGAAGTGCGTTGATCGAAGATACAGTGCCCACATGTCCTTGAATTTAGAGGTGGGGGAAAGTTGTGATACTTCGTAGCAAAATATTCTTCCGCGCCAGAATCTTCTTTTTCCTCTCAATCCTCAGTTTTCATCCACTAAACGACATCGTCATCACGATTTTTCATAGGAGCATTTTGATCTACGTCCATTTAACCTAACAAAGCTCACAACTTACTGCAGACGAAGAATCTTTTACCGGAACGAAAAGTTAAACCGGATTTAGAAAGAAGAGAATCAATTTACGTGATTTGAAGGAGGGAAGAGGGCGTGAACTCGCTGAGCTAACGACGAACATTGAAGGTTCACCCCAATTAGTTCTGACACTCGTGTACTTAGAGTCTACTTGCGTGAGGTCTTCTCAAGAGCAATCTTCATCATGAAAGCGGTTCCCGTACTGAACCGCTTTCCAACTTGAAACGTTTGATAAGGAGGTGATCTCACCAGCCCAAGGGAAGGTTTGAGCTGCTTCGTTCTTAAGAAAATTACGTCGTTCTTTTTAGAAATTTATTAAAATTAGGTTTATCTGTAGTACAAGTCGATTTGTATTCATATCACCCTACGCTCTCGAGTTTCACACTGAGCCTCAGTGAAACACTACAATGGAGTACACCACACTTAGAATGAGGTCGACAATTATTCAGCACAATTTTATAACGAACATTATACCCACATAGTGACGAGAAATATGCTATCGAAGCGTTACTCCCCCCCCCCATGTCGAACAAGATGTTAATTAGCAATTAATTATCTGTAGCCCGGATGCGTTTTTGGGAAAATATTGTTTAAAGAATTGTTAAACAAGTAGTTGTAAAGATAGTTACGTTGGTATATGTAGATGAAAGATACCTGCCAGTTTGATCAAAGTTAGTCCGTGAACACATCGAAGCGTTCAAGAAAATATCTGGTGCGTAGCAACACACAACTTTCCGCCACCCCTTTAAGTTCGAACACCACCTACATAGGCGGGCGCTATGTCTTCGTTCAACGCATTTTTACAGGAAGATTTATGGAGAACAAAATGTAGGGACTAGTTGGCTGAGAGTACTCCGAAAGTTTGATCGAAATCGTTTGAGCCGTTTTTGAGAAAATTGGAATACCGATAAATTAATATTCGACAAATCTCCTTTTATGAGTTAACTTGGCTTATATCTCCGTTCAACATATATATACAGAAATAATTATACAGAACGAAATGTGGGTATGGGTGACTGAAAGGCACTCCATTAGGATTTATCACATCTGGTGAAAAAGTTACCCTGGAATTTACGGAAATGTTCGAAAAAACGTTATTTTCGACACATTTTAATTTTTATCTCTGTTCAATGGACCGTCACAGGAACATTTATTGAGAAGAATATGTAGGTATTAACTATTCGAAAACATCTCTAAAGTTTGGTGATAATCGTTGAAGCCGTTTTGCCAAAAAGCGTAAAAAACCTATTTTTGCTTCAGGGGCACATATCTCCGTTCACCGTATTTTCATGGAGATATGTATGGAAAAGAAAAGTTAGGTATTGATTAGGAGAAGATAATTTGAAAGTTTAATCAAAATCGTTAGAGCTGTTTTCGAGAAAAATGCGAAAAACCCTAGTTTTTGGTACATTTTCGTCCCCCCTTCCCCTTCCCATCGGCCGAAATCGTCCATAACCTTATTTTGGTGTCTACAAAAAATAACGAACAAAACAAAAAAAGAACCAGCTCAATCGGGTCAGCCGTTCTCCCGCAAATCGAACTACAGACACACACGGACCACGCGCCGAAATGAGGTTTTTTAGACTCATTAGGGTCTGAAACGTAAAGATCTGAAGAAAACCCAAATTTTTTGTTTGGGCCGATTACTATACTTTCCTTCCCTTCGGGTAGCGGAAAGTAAAAAGTATAAGTACATAAGTATATTCCCACGCTTCTCATAGATTCTTCATCATGTTTTTGAGTTGTGCTAGTTCACTTAAAATAGTTCCAGGCATGGCAACTATTCTGCTCCTATTTTTACTTTCCGCTACCCGAAGGGAAGGAAAGTATAGTAATCGGCCCAAAAAAAAAATTTGGGTTTTCTTCAGATCTTTACGTTTCAGACCCTACTGAGTCTAAAAAACCTAATTTCGGCGCGTGGTCCGTGTGTATGTGTGTGTGTGTGTGTGTGTATGTGTGTGTGTCTGTAGTTCGATTTGCGGGAGAACGGCTCATCCGATTGAGCTGGTTCTTTTTTTGTTTTGTTCGTTATTTTTTGTAGACACCAAAATAAGGGTATGGACGATTTCGGCCGATGGGAAGGGTGGGCACGAAAAAGTACCAAAAACTAGGGTTTTTCGCATTTTTCTCGAAAACGGCTCTAACGATTTTGATTAAACTTTCAAATTATCTTCTCCTAATCAATACCTAACTTTTCTTTTCCATACATATCTCCATGAAAATACGGTGAACGGAGATATGGGCCCCTGAAGCAAAAATAGGTTTTTTACGCTTTTTGGCAAAACGGCTTCAACGATTATCACCAAACTTTAGAGATGTTTTCGAATAGTTAATACCTACATATTCTTCTCAATAAATGTTCCTGTGACGGTCCATTGAACAGAGATAAAAATCAAAATGTGTCGAAAATAACGTTTTTTCGGACATTTCCGTAAATTCCAGGGTAACTTTTTCACCAGATGTGATAAATCCTGATGAAGTGTCTTTGAGTCACCCATACCAACATTTCGTTCTCTATAGTTATTTCTGTATATATATGTTGAACGGAGATATAAGCCAAGTTAACTCAGAAAAGGAGACTTGTCGAATATTAATTTATCGGTATTCCAATTTTCTCAAAAACGGCTCTAACGATTTCGATCAAACTTTTGGAGTACTCTCAGCTAACTAGTCCCTACATTTTGTTCTCCATAAATGTTCCTGTAAAAATGCGTTGAACGAAGATATAGCGCCCGCCTATGTAGGTGGTGTTCGAACTTGAAGGGGTGGCGGAAAGTTGTGTGTTGCTACGCACCAGATATTTTTTAAATCGGTCTCTAGAGGATATTCTTGGAGCAACAACTGTATTGATGTTTCCTGGTTGGAATAGATCGAAAGAAGAGTGTGTTACAACAGGATCTGCCAGTGGTCAGTAACTTCGTGAAAATTGGGTCGATTGTTAGCGCTCTATTTGAGAATGATGAAGATCGATGAGCCGAAGCATCGTGCATCGTATTCATTTGCGAAACTGAGCTCTGACGAAGATGAAGAGGTCACATTATCAACGACTGAACAGAACACGAGCCAGTCTTACGCAATTCCCTTGCGATCTAATCAACTTTCTTAGAAACGATCGAACTCTTCTTTATTCCTTTATCTCGAACCTAACGCCGACAAATAGAAAATAATGATGCGATCGTCAGATGAGTATAAATCGTGCGGTTTCGTTTCGAAATTGCTGATGTGCACGAGCATCCGCTTCGATCCCTAGGAACCTTGAAAATACGCTCGTACGACTCTAAATCAGTGGCTCCAGAGTGATGGGATACTAGTTCAAGTTGTCTAACAAAGACGGTTGTCCACAAAACTTATTGCAGTGAAATGAATAACTCTTATGCTGACCATGAACAAAGAAGAACATTCTATTCTTTCCAGCTGGCGCACAACTGGTCGCCGGGGATCACTCCTCTAGACGTCAAAGAAGGAGGAATCGGTTTGTACTCACATGGTCCAAAACTGCCGAAGGAACCTAACATCAAACATATGCTGATATCCCGACCAGTACAGTCAAACAGTGTGCTGAGCTGTGTGTGCTAGATTGGTCCTAAGCTGCAGAATGAACGTTTAGGGTCCCTGGTTACAGCAGGATCTAATAATGACTCAGTCTCAAGAGAAGGAGAGGAGAGACATTTCATACGGAAGCTCAATCCAGCCCTTATCTAATTGTGACCTACGGCCCAGACACTCGACGTCAGCCGATACTAGCTTTATCATTTATATATTAGTCTTGTTAAATCTGATGCTTTCAGTTTGTAAGATGATAAGACGAACTTGTCGTGAATTGAAGAAGCCCACTTAATAATCTGTTCTAGC
Source organism: Pachypeltis micranthus (assembly GCA_020466155.1). Classification (NCBI taxonomy): domain Eukaryota; kingdom Metazoa; phylum Arthropoda; class Insecta; order Hemiptera; family Miridae; genus Pachypeltis; species Pachypeltis micranthus. Next base: position 63,155,989 of record CM035770.1, on the reverse strand, counting down.
AACATGCAACATACCTAATCACAGCCCTACAGTAGAGAACTGAAACATTTGTTAAGGCCGTTCCGTCGAATAAACGGACATCTGTTGGGAAGGGCGTATTCTCTTAAAGAGTCCGGAAGGTCGCGGCTGCGAAGAAAGAAGGAAATTTAAGGGCTTTTACGATTCACGAACTGCGCTTTTAGAGCGGCCGTCAGACTAAACAGGTTTCTGTTTTTATATCAACACGCCGGAGAAATAAGTTACTTTCCCGTTCTTCAGACTGTTAGACCTTCGGCGATGCTCGTTCGTTTCACAACCGCAATTTAGTTAAATATTTAAAACTGAGGGAGACGAAGAACACCCGGGATGACTACAGTTTACGAGTTATTTTAGTTCGCGTAACGTTGGAAAGAAAACAGTACTAAATAAAAAGCGAGGGAGTGGAACGTACGCGGAAAGTTTCATCCCGGTGGGGCATTAAGTAGAAATGGCTTTCTTCGGCTTCATATCGACGTTACAGACCCACGGCAAAGAGAAGCGATCTACTAATAAACCAGGGCGGATTATATATCGCGAGGCTTCACACAATTGTCCTCACCCTCACAATTATGTCACTGTATTGCCTAATTGCGTTAGTTCTATTTTCAAATCACCGAATCAATCTCAATTTTGACATAGGATGCAAAATAAGGTTCATATCACATCGCCGCTTTCATAAAAACAGCTCTAATTAATTAAATTTGTGTGAATTTTTACAAATTAGTCCGCAACCCAATAAATTTAATCGCAGCTACCGAAACCTGACTATTCGCTAAACAGTACAAAGAATGATTCAGTGAATCCTGTTTCATAACCAACATTTTTCCGTTTTGAATCACAATTGTAGTAGTAAATAGTTTGTAAAATAATTATTGTTATGTAAATAATTTAAGAAAATATCTGGTGCGTTGCAACACACAACTTTCTTTAGCTTTACAACAATTCACTTTGTACAAGGCTAATTCTACTTTCTCAATTCATTTATCACTCAGTTCCTTTGAACTTGGTCAAACAACACGTCACAGCAGCAGCAAGCGGTAGCGCTTACAGCTCCGGAACTTATTGTGCTGCTCATACTCATTATAGGACCATTATTGAGCAATTGGTACACAGAAAATTAATTAGGCTGTAAACACGAATTTTTTGAAGAAGGATAATCATCACTTTTGCTGAGTTATTGGGTAATAACTGTTAGAACTGGTAGTAAGCGAAACGGCGGTAGTTGAAATTCAGGAATTTCTGGAGTGAGCCTCATGTACCTCATGAGCGTTTTTAAATACTCACCCTATAGGTATTGGATCGGACTACAGTACCAATTTTCTTTAACATTCTACTAACATTCCAGCGGAGTTTGGAAGGAAAAAACCACGGCAAAAACGCTTTTCGTCGAAAATTTTGATAATTTATTGTGCTGCTCTCGTCATTTTCCCACGAATGGGAATTTTATGGTGTGATTGCCATATTGGGAGTTATCAATATAAAAATTTAATCAAAATCGTTTGAGCCGTTTTTGAGAAAAAAAAATTTGATGTTTCGATTACTATGATAACTATAGTTAAATTTCGGTGGATTTTGCTCATACCCTTATTTTGGCGTCCCATGGTAACCTGCAGGCTAGATATCAAGTTTGAGAGGATTTGGTACTGTCGTTTTCTCTAAAAACCACTCTAAAATCGATAACGTCGAAAGTTTTGGCAATTTATTGTGCTGCTCTCGTCATTTTCCCATAGATGGGAATTTTATGGTATAGTTGCTATATTGGGAGCTATCAATATAAAAAATTTAATCAAAACCGTTAGTGCCGTTTTTGAGAAAAAAAATATTTGGTGTTTTGATCACTATGATAACTATAGTTAACTTTCGGTGGATTTTGTTCATACCCTTATTTTGGCGTCCCATGATGACCTGCGAGCGAGATATGAAGTTTGAGGTGATTTCGTACGGTGGTTTTCTCTAAAAATGGTTCACAGACACACAACACACAGACCATTTTCCCAAATAGTGTTTTTCGTACTCAGGAGGGTCTGAAACGTAAAGATCTGAAGAAAAGTCAAAATTTTTTTTTCAGCCGATTACATAACTTTCCTTTCTACTTCGTAGAGCCAAGGAAAGTAAAAAACATAACCATTAACGTAAGGACATTCGATCGCAAAATTAAGTGCAGAACGTACGTGAACCTGAGGACAGATCTGTTTCTTTATTTCATGACTGTACCTAAACCCTCGACGAGGGTTATATCAGTCATAGAAGTTGCGGTTTCGCTAATATGCAAGAGGCCGGCCCCTGCAGCATCCACCGAACTCAGACCTGTGGAGGTACGGCAGGTATGTGGTCGTTAGCCAGTCTCCCCGTAGAGAGCTGTTGCCCGTGTGTTACCGCGCGGAGGTGACCACCTGAGGAATCCCGTACCATCTGGGAGTATTTCATAATCTGGTTCCCTACCTGATCTTACTTTTTACTTGGGTGGCAAGTTTCAAAAGGACAGATCAACTATAACCACGTTTCTTAGCCATCACCTTCTTTGCGAACTTTGCAAAATGGTTGTAGGCTTCCTTTGTAGCAGTTAATGCTGCTCTGCGTTGCACCTGGTACGACTCGCCAACCCTGCAATTTGAGTAGCAGGGTGTGAGACACGGCTGTGACATCTATACACGACCTTCCTCCCGGACCATCATAGGTCGCCTCAGTCATGGGGTCGTTGACAACAATCAAGTTGTACCTGGTGAGCAGCTCTATATACGCCTCGCCCGCCCCATCCAGGGTTGGGGATCCCCACAATGGTGATCTGGCATTTGCATCGGCACAGACTATGCAGGGTCGTCCTGATAGGCCTGCTAGAGCTCGCTCGAGTGGTTCAAGGCTGTTGGCAACTGGTGCGCCAAAGTGCCTGTAAAATGATATTACAACCAGCTCAAAGCCACCGGCTCGGATGAGCACAGCGGCCAAGTGCTGGCTGTTCAGGTGAGTGAGTGCGAGCATGTCAATGGACGGGTCGATGCAGGCCACTGCTGCCTTGGCTCCCGTTCTTGCTCCAGCCACCACTCGTGCCTGCGATCCCAGACCAAGAGTTTTGGATCCTATGTATGGTTCCTGTATGGCGAGAACACTGCAGCGTTTCTTGAGTGCATTTTGCAGCAACTCAGCCATAATTGGGCAACTCTTATTGGTGTTGTGCTGAAGGATTCGAACTGTTTTTGACCTGAACCTGAGGACAGTTGCGAGGTGCGACGCACTAGTATTTATCACCTGCTGCTTCATTTCGCATTCAACGCCTTAGTTGACGCCTTGGAGGAATGCTCTCTCAATTGTAAGTAAGAAAACGGCGACGTTTTTTTGAACGCTTCTCTTCTGTTTTCATCGGAGGGATCTGGTACTTGAAATGCGGATTAGGCGCTGAAACCTTCGCCGTCATGTCAGGTCCATTCTTGGAGTTGTAAGAAGAAACTGCTTTCTCCTCTAAACCTTCCCGCCAGCAATTCAACCTCCTCGAACAAGCAGATTTTCTTTCAAAGCGTTTTTTTCTTCATTCCAAGTCCCGAAGATGTTGTTGAGTGAACCGGTACAAAATACCGGGAGAGGCGCTCGACCAAAAATCAATAAGACGCCCCTCTTTTCATCACATCCAAGGTTTACTTTCCTTAGATCTGCGTCAGAAGGAAACATGACGTGAAATCATTTCGAAAATTGTAACTTGACCGTGTGGCAACACTACCTCGAAGTTAAGTTTTACGAACACCGATGGTCTTAAAACGCATAATCTGAAGTAAACTCAATATTTTTGTACTTGTACCTTTAGGTTGAGGAAAGTAAGGTCCGCTGTAACCTACAGGATCAGGCAATTAAGCAGAAACAATGTAAGACGCACCGGGCCAAAATGTCCTCGTGAAAAGGAGTAACGCCGAAATAACCTCGAAACTTGCGATATTCGACAAATTTGACTTCGGGGCAGAAACTCATCTCACTCGACGAATTGGTTTGAGGTTGACGGTGGACTTGAAGGGGGACACGCTGCTCCCAGCAAACAGTTAAGAAGAGGCCCTAATGAGTTCATGTGTGGAGCATCAGATATGAAAGGCCCGAACTGCCTGTGAATGATGACACTGACAACGAGAAGCGCTTAGAATTGAAGGAAATTCTTCAAAACCCCAACGAAATCATAGCGGGCGCCGTTAGAGACTGAGTGAGGGCTACAAAGGCGTCACTGTTAGTCGAAATGCTATGGCGTGAAATGCGCGTGAGAACTACATAAACAAAATTATCAACATAATGACAGGTTTCAAGATTTATTCTAATTTAATTCTGCATCAGTCTCCCAGCCTTCGGAAAAACGTGAAATGTTAGAGAACTGAAGTGTCATAAACTCCAGCCGAGTTGGTGAGCACCCCCCTTTCTTGTAGCAAGAGCGAAATCTACAAAACATCATTTAGTTTCAATAAAACGATAGGGATAGACAGATGTTACTGCATTTAGTGACTAGTCGCATTACTAGTGAATAGGGCGAAGAAGCATTGCTTAATTTATACTTCATAGCTCTCGTAGCATCCACAAGCAAACGAGTGCCAATGCCAGTAATTGAGTAGCGGTGGTAGGTTTTTTAGTGAACTATTTTTACTGTTGAGCATTTTTCGCAACTGAAAGGGATAAGGAACGGTTAATTACTCTTGCCTATCCTACTCAATCCAATGCCGACAAATATTAAGAAGTGTGCTCAGCAGGCCGAATTATCTGGGTCTTTGAACTCCACAAATGTTCGCACTTGCCCTAACGGAAGGTCATCATTTCCTCGTGCAGCAACCCCCTTCGTTGTACCTATGGGAAATCGCTTCTTCTAGACTTTCCCAAATATCCTTTTCCCCTCCCCTCAATTTACATTTCTCTCTACAACAGACAGCTCCTCCCATACTCATTCTGAATGCTCGCGAAAGTCAGTCGTCTTGCTACCGACGTTATGTCAGAGCGAAAGAACTTTCTGCTGCCATTCAGGGTAAGTATCCACTCACGGGAATGATGGGAGCAGGAGACGTTCCAGACCGAGGTGGGCGCCCTGCGGTGGTATACCCATGGTTCAGTCATGGGAGGCAGAGCTGGACTGGGCATTGCTGGGCTCAACTACAGTCTGGCTAAGCCGCTAGGGGAGTACACCATGATTTTCCAAGCTGAAATCCTAACTATAAAGATCTGCGCGGAAGAGATCCGGTCTAAGGAACTCAAGGGCAAGTAGATCTACATATTCTCAGACAGCCAGGCTGCATTAAAGGCATTCACAGCCTATAGTTGTAGGTCCAGGCGGGCATGGAAATGCCTTCATGCGCTCAAGCAGCTCGGCGCCCACAATAGGCTTTCCCTCATCTGGGTGCCGGCTCACAAGGGGCATGAGGGCAATGAAAAGGCTGACCACCTTGCGAAGAAGGGCACAGAAGCCCTACCCATTGGGCCTGAACCTCACGTAGGTATGACCAAAAGTCACCTGAACCGTTTGGTGGCTCAATGGGAGACACAGGAAAATAGCGCCCATTGTCATCGCCAGCCACGACTTAGACAATCAAAAAGGCTTGTTACGCCTTCTGGTCAAAGGGCAAAGGCGATGCTAACACTCTCCAGGAGAGATTTGAGGGTCTTGATTAGCTTCCTCACCGGACACTGCCCACTCAGGTATCACCTCAACAAGATGGGCATCTCAGAGGCGGTGGAATGCAGAGTCTGTGGTGAGGAGGACGAGACGGCGGAGCACATCCTATGTGAGTGCCATGCCTTAGCAGTCAAACGCTTTGGATACTTTGCCCAGGGGATTATTGAGCCCCATATCATAGCGGAAGCTGCGGTGAAGGGCATACTCGGCTTCATAAAGGGGGCGGGTATGTACGACGCCTTTTACCAAGGAAGGGCTAGAGTCACAATAGGCCCACACGTGGCCGCAGTGACAAAGGGACTTGTCCCGCACGCCCTCGGAAAAAAAAAAGAAAAAAGTTAGTCGTCATCCATCAGAACTCGCGGTCGTCATTTGTCTCCCAGTTCTCCCAACAGAGCTAGTTTCACCTCTCATCGACATCTAATTCGGATTAACCTTCCTTCCTCGTATGACCAGTTGCACAACTTCTGAGCCCCCCCCCCCCTGTTCTTGTTCATATACTTACGCTCAAACTGATATCGCTATTCCGCCAAATATAATACAGTCCTCACTCACGCTCACCACGTCCAATTATCACTCAGTTTCAAGCTCCCCCATTTGTGCACCCAACAATGGGTATATCCACAATCCGGAAAACTCATGTGCAAACGACTATGATTGTAGATCCATACCACTGGATTATGCATCGAAAAACGATACAAACCATGACCACTACAAGGGAAAAAAGAAAATGGACGTTCTCTACGCTGGACACAACCAGTTGAACTGACTGGTTAGAGTGAAGCGGGTGGCAGTGAGAGGAAATGAGTGCAGGCAGAGGAGAAAAAAGATCATTTTCGTTACACTGCCCCACGAGTTTATTTAAGAAGTAGAATTAGCCTCACTGTGTTTGCTGTAATTTAATGTTACCCATCTAGACGCAGTCCTGCGACTCTGAGACCCGTCCTATACGACCCAACAAAAAATACTGACGAAACGCTATAAAATTTCCGATATTTCGTTTTCGCCTACTAAACGGACATTGCAGATTGATAATCCCCATGCCTTGCATCGTAAACTGTCAAATTTTGCCGAGAAGGGGGGTGGGATGTAAAATATCTGGTGCGTTGCAACACACAACTTTCCTTAGCTCTACGTCAATTCACTTTGTACATAGCTAATTCTATTTAATCAATTCATTTATCACTCAGTTTCTTTGAACTTGGTCAAACAACACTTCACAGCAGCAGGAAGCTGTAGCGCCTACAGTTATGGAATTTATTGTGCTGCTCGTACTCATTGCAGGATCGTTATTGAGCAATTGGTATACAGAAAATTAATGAGGCTGTAAACACGGATTTTTTGAAGAAGGATAGTAATCACTTTTGCAGAGTTATTGGGTAATAACTGTTAGAACTGGTAGTAAGCGAAACAGCGGTATCTGAAATTCAGGAATTTCTGGAGTGAGCTCCATGTATTTCATGAGCGTTTTTAAAAACTCACCCTTTAGGTATTGGATTGGACTACAACATGACATTTTTTTAACATTCTAGTAACATTCCAGCGGGGTTTAAAAGGAAAAAACCGCGGCAAAAACGCTTTTCGTCGAAAATTTTGATAATTTATTGTGCTGCTCTCGTTCCATTCACGCAAATGGGAATTTTATGGTATAATTATCTCATTAAGAGCTATCTATGTAGAAAATTTAATCAAAATCGTTAGAGCCGTTTTTGAGGAAAAAAATTTGGTGTTTTGATCACTATGATAACTAAAGTTATCTTTCGGTGGATTTTGACCATACCCTTATTTTTGCGTCCCATGGTAACCTGTAGGCTAGACATCAAGTTTCAGCTGATTTCGTACGGTTGTTTTCTCTAAAAACCGCGCTAAAATCGATTTCGTCGAAAATTTTGATAATTTATTGTGCTGCTCTCGTCATTTTCCCCCAATGGGAATTTTATGGTATGATTATCTTATTAAGAGCTACCAATATAAAAAATTTAATCAAAATCGTTGGAGCTGTTTTTGAGAAAAAAAAATTTGGTGTTTTGATCACTATGATAACTATAGTTAAATTTCGGTGGACTTTGTTCATACCCTTATTTTGGCGTCCCATGGTAACCTGCGGGTCAGATATCAAGTTTGAGCTGTTTTGGTACGGTGGTTTTCTCTAAAAATCGTTCACAGACTCTCACACAGACCATTTTCCCAAATAGTGTTTTTCGGACTCAGGGGGGTCTGAAACGTAAAGATCTGAAGAGAACTCAAGATTTTTTTTTCAGCCGATTGCACAACTTTCCTTTCTACTTCGTAGAGCCAAGGAAAGTAAAAATGTAACTGGGCGAAAACACGAGTATACTATTCAGAGTGAACGCCTGAAGACACTCACTGGACAATGTATCGAAAATTATTGTTTCTCGCAAGCCTGCGCTCATTTCATCTCACTCCAGCCTCTCGTCCCTTCGTGTTAATCGCCTAGTGCTGCCTACAAATACCATTTTCCTTTGTTCCGTTGTAGCGGTCATGTTTCATATCGTTTACTAGTATTTTTCGACGCTGACGCGAATGAGATAGTTTTTGAAGGTGTGAGACCACGTCAAGCTGTGCAAGAGAACAATAAAACGTCGTGAGATAATTTGCTGCGTTTGGTTTCGCTTGCTATCTTTTATATTATACCGGCATGGAGAATTTTTCTCGAAAACAGCAATAACATTCAAAACAGCGTTAAACTTTCAAATTAGCTTCTAATCAATATCTAACGTTCTCCATAAACGTCGCTGTGAAAATTTGATAAACGGAAATGAAAGTCTATGGGGAAAAAACTGTTTTTTAAATTTGAAAAAAGACAACTAGTCAACATATGCTTGTTCTCCAACAGTTTGTCGAACGTAAATAACAACCAAAATGTGTCCAAAGCATTCAAAAATCACGAATTTCCTTTTCAAATTTTCCACAAGCTTGACAGCATTTGACCAACCTGACAGTGTTTTCTGTCGACCTATACTCACATTTGGTTACGCTACCCGTTAAGTTACTAGTTGTGTATGAAACCTGCGTATTTTACGACCGACCACATGAAGTTCTGAAGGTGTTTCAACGATGATGCATCGAAATCCACTTAGAGGGCGAATGAACGACGGTGAAGGGGTAAGGGGTGCACTACAAGAGCTTCTAAATCTTACGTATCTCCTCCCTTTGCCCGTGTGTGCAAGTAATTAGTTGTATAAACTGCATTATGCAGTTATAGCTCAAGCAAGGGTCAAATGAAGCACTTTTTCTTGTAGTTGATGTTAGCAAATATCGCACATTGATGTCTCGTTGCTTACAGCGTTATATGACAGTGCTATACAATAACCAAATGTCGCTGTCGTTCGAGACCCGGTGATGGTGTACAAATATGGCGAAACGTCGGCCCATCTAATGACTCTCGACAACTCCCAGTTTTAGAGTGATCAATTCCAGTAGGCGCTCAAGCTCCAAGTTTCGCCTACGAACAGCCGGCGCGGGCATCCCTGCAATGAATCCAAATCGCGCGCAATTACGACAACCGGCCTCTCATTTAACTACCGGTCATTTGGCTCAAAAGAGACCTTCCAAAATAGGTCGTTTATTTGCGCCACCATCTTCTATCAACCTGAGCCCTCTGCGCATTCGAATGTGATCCGAGCGATTCGAAAACGAAGAATGTACCGCACAAGGCGGCGAAGCGGCTTTTCGGTTCAGAACACATCCACAATGACAAGGCACAAAATAAGAGCTGGCTTCCACTTCGAAGGGGTCCTATTTCGAGATCCACAGTTTACCTAACGAACCAAACCTCACGTCATTTGATACGTTGGTTTCTTTTCTTTGACGCGGAAAGATTAACTAATGTAAATCTTTTCAAGCGTTTGCTTTGAGCGAAGGTGTGATAATTTTTTGGAGGCAAAAATTGATGGCCACCCGATTCCTAAGCGTCTGCTCACTTGTATATTTTTGGTCCGACTCGTTTCCATCGGACGCAGTCCATTTCGTACGAGCTCTTTAGAGTTCGATTTGAAAAGTTACTGCAGACGACGAAATACGTTGTGGATGCGTAGAAACCATCGTACTCTAACAGTGATACATGTACTCTCGTGGATAGGGAAAGCAATTCTCATGACGACTGACCATGATCAGTCTAACGGGAATCGTATGACTCCTTCAAGGTGACAATTTGGTTACAAGTGTTGATGATAAAGGAGAATTATCGAAATTGATTGTGCAAGCTGATTTGTTAATGAAGCTTGGTAAATTTGAATTGAGACAATGGGCTAGTGGGCCTAAGTTAATCGAACCTGTAACACCTGGGGCGCCGATTTAGGTGTTGGGAGTCCATTGGGATCAAGTGTCGGATGAGTTATTTGTCAACCGTCATCCCACCATGATTGTGGAAGATGTCACCCGTAGAACACTTTTGTCTATGGTGCACTCTTATTTTGATCCTTTGGGTCTGATTTCTCCCTACACTTTATTGCCTAAAATGATGTTGCAAGAAGCTTGGTCAACGAAAGGCGGCCATTGTGTAGGATCCAACGCAGACTATCATGAGAGAAATGGCAAACGTCTCAAGTCAGCATACATGATTTTTGGGAAGCTAGCCAATTTGCCTATGCAACTTGCATTTTCATTAGAGAGGTTGCACAAGGTGTGGTTCAGATTTGCTTCCTTCAAGCTAACACTAGAGTTGCACCAAAAAGGAATGTCTGTCAATTCCCAGGTTGGAGCTAATGGCAGCACTGATTGGTGTTAGATTGTGGCGCAACGTTGAATCGTATTTGGGGAATTTCCCAACTGGAGTTTCAATTTCTTCTGGAGTGACTCGAAAGTTGTGCTGCACTGGATTAAAGGAAGCGGGGATTCGTCTGTTTTCGTGAGGAATCGATGCAGAGAAATCAATACATATACCACGCCAGACCAATGGTACCATTTGCCTGGTGCTCTGAATTCAGCTGATTTATCATCGAGAGGTTGCAGTGCAAAAGCTTTGTCTCAATCGAAGTGGTGGGAAGGTCCTAATTGGTTACAGAACGAAGAAGATTGGCCAAAAATAAGTCTAAAACCAGGAGATGGGGAACTAGCAGAGATAGCTAAGGAACTTCTCCGGGGCAAAGCCAACGTCTTGATGAAAGCAGATCAGGACATAGACTATGGTTTACCCAAGATGTCTAAATTTACCAGAATTATTACCACAGTTGCGAGGGTGGTGGAGAACACATAAAAAGGGAGAAAAAACCGCGCCTTTCACAAGCCTAGAATTATCACAAGCGAAGAAGCGTATTTTTCGAGCGATCCAACAAGCTTATTTTCACGGAGAAACAAAACTGACGAAGGAATTGGAAATTTTTCAAGACGAAGAAAGAATACTCAGACTGTCACGTAACTCTTTGGGATTACGTGGCGTAGTTAGAAAAATAGGCAAAGAAAAAAGGTTAAAACCCTGCAAATTATTACACAATGGTTTATTATTCTCATGAACAGCTTGACCAAGTATTACTGCTCCGAGACCCATCCCATTCGATTCAGCATCGAAAAATACTAGTAAACCATACGAAACATGACCTGACTACAATGGAACTACGGAAACAAAATGTCTGATGATTTTGCCCTATCGAGTCGGAGAAATTGGAACGGGGGCGCTTCGAGCAAACCCGTTGTGAGTCGAAAGGGGAGTTGAGTGGCGGCGACATTGGGAGGCGAGCGAGCGCGGGTGGTTTTTTAATGAGATGGGCGGGGAGGGAGGGAGTCCAATCGACGAAACGTTGACTTCCGCTGTAGTTCCCGCGTTGTACTGCGTTTCGTTAATTTTTTTAACCGTTTTTGGCACATAACAATCATGGGCTTCGTCCGATCGGATTGCCGAGATGGCGGGCACAACCAGATACCAAATCGGATTTTTGTGTGAAAGAACGAATTTTTTAGACCACGTTAATGGCAAAAAACGGCCCGGACGGCGGATGGCGGATGGACATTGCAAATTTGGAATCTCCAAGTCTTGAAACGTGAAGTATCAAATTTTGAAGGGGGGGTTGTAAAAAATTGTTCGTGACCGAAAACATAGGGTTATTATTCAGAATGAATAATAAACCGAAATACAAGCCTTCAGAACAAATAAATCAGGTATGCACAGTGTTCTAAAATCTCTGTATAACCAGCTTGTATTTATTATATGTTTAGTGACTGTTTACTATAGTGGTTCGTTTCTGGGCCAAATATTCTTAATCAGACAAGAACTCATGAAACTCGCCTCCGAGTCTGTCTCCTCTGGCTGGTGAGATACTGTGGGCGAGCGCTTTCGATGTACAGGCCATTAAGTCAGTGCTAAAGTCAGTTAGTTGGTCGTGCCCTCCTTCCTTCCAACCCTCCCCCCCACCCAACCCCTCTTTCACTGATGCTCTACCATCCCGTTTACGTTTCTCTTATATAATTCTTATATATATAAATACCATGACCAACTAACTGACTTAATGGCGTTAATGGTCTGTACATCGAAAGCGCTCACCCACAGTATCTCACCAGCCAGAGGAGATAGACTGACCAAATAGGTACGTTAACTTTGGTAATTTACCCATTGGCGTAACTAACCTAACTAAATAAATAACTCTTCTTGAGGAGAAACTTCCTGTAAGTGACATTCTGTTTTATACCTCGATTCGCTATATTTTCCTATATTTATGAAGAATGTAAGTCAGATATTGATTACAACAGCTTACGTAACTTGAATTCAACATCGTTGACGCCGTTTTTGAAACCTAAGAGTGTGTTGTGTCCACTGCTCCCTCTAGGGAATCCTTAGCCCTGGGGAAATCATGAACACTAACGGTGGGTACAGCTTTCGTACAAGTACGCAACCACGAGGGACATTTTATGTCTTTTATAAAAGACGATTTAAGACGAAGTAGTCTATTTCCACGGGTAAAAATAAAGCCAATGATAACTTGTAGACGCGTTTCGGTTTACTAGACCATCATCAGTACATTGTACACTGTACTATTGTACAGTAGTATTGTACATTGTACACTGTACTATTGTACAGTAGTATTGTACTGATGATGGTCTAGTAAACCGAAACGCGTCTACAAATTATCATTGTCTTCATTTTTACCCGTGGAAAGTATCAAATTTTGAGGGGGGATTGTAAAAAATTTTTCGTGACCGAAAACATAGGGTTGTTATTCAGAGTGAATAATAAACCAAGAGAGTTTGCAATTAGTAGTTTTATGTAGCTTAGTAATAACCAGATTAGGAGGCATATTGTGTGATATATGTATACGGTATAATAGGAAATAAACCACAAAAACCATGTAACGCAATGTACGCGAGTTCAGCAGCCATCGCAGCTCTGTGGTATTTTGTCGTTTGTCCAATTCTATTCCCACCCCAACGAACAGAACTTCGTGCTAGCTACCGCATGGGGAGACACTTACTGGCGAATCCCGTGGCTTCAATGTTTCCGATGAGTGGGCGAAAGGGTCGAAGGTTTGCTTGGAAACTGTCAGGTCTGATAGGTTTGACTAATCAAAAAATTGTAGAAGTCACTTGGTTTCCAGTTTCCCCCAGTCTACGCACGACAACCTGCGAGTGTCTGTGGTCAATTTTGAGAGAAAACGGGATTTCGTAGGACATCAGCTCACATTTGATATCCAAACTGAAAATCATCACTGGACCACGAAAGAAGGATTTGAGCAAAATCGTTTCAAAACTAACTATAATTATCACAGAGTTCCAAACAACTCTTTTTGTCCTTAGCAACGGCCGTACCGATTTAGATCGAATTTTTCGTGTAGAGATTCAAGTGGTATGGCGGTAACGTAAAGCTGCAATGCGAAAGCAGCACAATAAATTATCAAAAACTTTAACAAAAGTCAATTTTACCAGTTTTTACTCATAAATCTCAATCACATTCAGCGTTATCATAAAAAATTTGCGGGTAGTCCGATGTGCAACCTGTTCCACTTGATGTGAGCAGGAGCATGAGGTTGCGGCGGAGGTACGGCAGGTTTGGCCATTTAGCCAGTCTCCCGGTAGAGAGCTGTCGCCCATGATATACCGCGCAGAGTTATGGCCAACTGAGGAATCCCGTACAATCTGGTAGGAGCTCGTAATTACGTGGACGGCAAGTTCTAAAAGGACGGATCAACCGTGACCAGGTTTCTTTGCCGCGACCTTCGCCAACTGGGAGAAACGGTTATGGACTCGGTTAGCAGCAGTCAATGCTGGTAGGTTTTTCGGACTCAGTAGGGTCTGAAGATAGTTGTTTTTTACTTTCCTTGGCTGAAAAAAAAATTTTGAGTTCTCTTCCGATCTTTACGTTTCAGCCCCCACCCCCCCCGGAGTCCGAAAAACACTATTTGGGAAAGTGGTCTGTGTGTGTGTGAACGATTTTTAGAGAAAACGACCGTATCAAATCAGCCCAAACTTGATATCTATCCTGCAGGTTACCATGGGACGCCAAAATAAGGGTATGAAAAAAATCCACCGAAAGTTAACCATAGTTATCATAGTGATCAAAACACCAAATTTTTTTTTCTTCAAAAATGGCTCTAACGATTTTGATTAAATTTTTTATATTGATAGCTCTAAATAAGGCAATTATACCATAAAACTCTCATTTGTGGGAAAATGACGAGAGCAGCACAATAAATTATCAAAATTTTCGACGAAAAGCGTTTTTAGTGCGGTTTTTTCCTTATAAACTCCGCTAGAATATTAGTAGAATGTTTAAAAAAAATTGGTATCGTAGTCCAATCCAATACCTATAGGGTGAGTGTTTAAAAACACTCATAAGATGCATGGGGCTCACACCAAAAATTCCTGAGTTTCAACTACTGCCGTTTCGCTCACTACCAGTTCTACAAGTTTTCACCCAATAACTCTACTAAAGTGATTACTGTCCTTCTTTAAAAAATTCGTGTTTACAGCCTCATTAATTATCTGTATACCAATTGCTCAATAATGGTTCTGGAATGAGTACGAACAGAGCTCAGTCGCCCCCCATGCGGTCATTGGAAATTCCGCGGTTCCTAATTAAACGTAGGTTTTACGAGCACCGGCTGTCTAGAAATCCAGCCGAAGAAAAACTTTCGTTAATCCATCCGTGAGAATGTGCCAAGCTTCGCGGCGGCTGAACATTAAGCCTTCCGGGTACCGGGTTTCATTTATTTGAGCGACCCCTGACTGTTACCCAACTGTTACTGTAACTGTAAAAGCAAACTAAGAGAGGAGTTCTCCTCCCCTTCAGTCGCCTTTCTTCCACGGCGTCATCAAACAAACTTACCTTAGGAAAATAACCTAACCACAACTTTATAGGTCCACTTAGCGTTGGGCTTGTCGCTAAACTCAATCCGGCCCTCAACTAAGAGCAGACGTCCCACAATTTTTCCAATCACCCGCCGAGGTAGCTACGTTCTGAACAGTTCCACGGAAACAAATAACAGGATTTCCGTAAACATGACGAATTCTCGGGAAAAGACAACAAAATTGATTACCTCATAAAAATCCGTGAGACGGATTCTTCAAAAGTTCGGGGAAAATCCCAGTTTTTTGTGCTCAAATAGCGTTTCATGGGGCGCAAAATAACTCCGAAATCGCAATAATCACGGGAGTGGGCAATTATAATTAAACTATTAAACTTCCCTTGCAATTGGAAACTCAACACCACCCATGTGATTCTCAACCGCCGACCACTTGGAAAAGGGATACACCAGGAAAATATCTGGTGCGTTGCAACACACAACTTTCCTTAGCTCTACAACAATTCACTTTGTACATGGCTAATTCTATTTAATCAATTCATTTATCACTCATTTAATTTGAACTTGGTCAAACAACACTTCACGGCAGCAGGAAGCGATAGGGCTTACAGTCCCGGAATTTAATGTGCTGCTCGTACTCATTTCCGGACCATTATTGAGCAATGGGTACACAGATAATTAATGAGGCTGTAAACACAAATTTTTTGAGGAAGGACAGTAATCACTTTTGCCGAGTTATTGGGTAATAACTGTTAGAACTGGTAGTAAGCGAAAAGGCACTAGTTGAAATTCAGGAATTTCTGGAGTGAGCCCCATGTATCTCATTAGCGTTTTTAAACACTCACCCTATAGGTATTGGATTTAATTACAACACCAATTTTTTTTAACATTCCACAAAAATTCCAGCGAAGTTTATAAGGAAAACCCGCGGCAAAAACGCTTTTCGTCGAAAAGTTTGATAATTTATAGTGCTGCTCTCGTCATTTTTCCACAAATGGGAATTTTATGGTATAATTATCTTATTAAGAGCTACCAATATAAAAAATTTAATCAAAATCGGTGGAGCCGTTTTTGAGAAAAAAAAATTGGTGTTTTGATCACTATGATAACTATAGTTAAATTACTGTGGATTTGGTCCATACCCTTATTTTGGCGTCCCATGGTAACCTGCGGGCGAGATTTGAAGTTTGAGCTGATTTGGTACTGTGGTTTTCTCTAATAATTGTTCACAGACACACAGACTCACAGACCATTTTCCCAAATAGTGTTTTTTTTGGACTCAGGAGGGTCTGAAACGTAAAGATCCGAAGAAAACTCAAAATTTTTTTTTCAGCCGATTACATTACTTTCCTTTCTACTTCGTAGAGCCAAGGAAAGTAAAAAGAACCAGCTCAATCGGTTCAGTCGTTCTCTCGCAAATCGAACTACTGACACATGGAAGGCCTCAAAACGCAAAGATCTGAAGAAAATCCAACTTTTTTCGACGGGATTACTATACTTTCCTTACCAATTGGGTCGCGGAAAGTAAAAATGTGGCGAGGAAATGAAAGAGTGCTCCAAGTTCTTCTAGCTCTTTGGTTGGCGCCTAAGTTTTTAGGAAAAGCCATAGTTGTTCGTGAGCAGATACGGCAGGAGCAACAAGGTTTGAAGACAAGATAACCGAATCTGTTGCACTTTTCACATAGTAAAATGGAACAATCGGAAAGGGCGAGGAAGTGAGTAGAGGAAAGGGGAGTGATGTGACGATCCTTCACAGCGCCCTCTCCAATGTCGTGCGAATAAACATTTTTTTCTCCCACAAACTTGAACAGATACAAAACAAATAATTGTGTTACTAGTCCAAAAAGGCACCTACTCGCTTGCAGTTAATTACGTCGATTTCCTAAAAATTCTGGAGTTGGAATATTGTTGGTTTTCCCCCAATCCCAGGACTGCGAACGCGAGCGTTTACGACTAAAGAACGATCTGTGTCGACTATCATCTATATCAGTCATGTCAAAGATACGGCCCGCGATCGTAATGTGCCGCAGAAAGAAGAAGCTTTCAGACTTCACTGGATTCCTCTACGGAAGTTTTAAAATGCGCACACTACAACATTTTAAATAATTTCAAGGGCAGCGCGTGCCCTGACAAGCGAGAGAGATAGACAGTAACGCGCGTCTCTTAGCAACAATGGAATCTTCCACGCGCTTCGAGTCTAGGCTAGGACCTTCCTTATCGATATTACGTTTTATACACAATATTTCAAGAGTTTGGATAACTACCCAGAATTAAAAAAGCATGCAGCACGCATTCTGTGCATGTTTGGTAGCACCTATTTATGCGAGCAGATGTTTTCCGTCATGAAAATAAATAAGAACAATTATCGCACAAGACTTACGAATGAACATCTCCAATCAGTTCTTAAAATAACTACAACGAATATGATACCTGACATCAATGAGCTTGTCAAAAACAAGAGAAGTCAGGTATCTGGATCCTCGAGCTCAAAATAATTACCCTCTTTTATAACTTTGATGATTTTTAACCACCGTATATTTATATTATATACTATGTAATTAAATAAATAAAATGTTATCGTAATTCAGCACATTTTTTTATTTGAATCTGGCCCGCCTACACATTCTAAATTTAATATATGGCCCTCTGCAAAATTGAGTTTGACACCTCTGATCTATATAGTCTCATAATGCCGCCGAAAAGCCGCAATCCCGGTGCGCTCTAAATATTCGTAGTTATGGGCTTACGAACAACGTCGAACGAATCTTCTCTTTTCATCAAAATGAAGCGCGTTGAACGAGATTTACATTGTGAAACGGAGTTGAGGTAAATATTCCACACAACTTTCAGGCCGTCTGGGCCCAGGTGGCACGTTCCTTAATTAGGCGCTATTGAAAGCTTCTGGTGTTCTCCCTATGCGGAGTATTTACTTTCGGGACGGTCGATGGCAGTGGAACTGCAGCGGCATTTTGAAACCTTCTGCATCGTTGAATTGGCATTCCAGTGAGACATCTGTTTTGTTCTACGCTAAGAGCAGCATTCACGCGTGCGTAAGAAATTAAAAAATGCGTTCATAAATCACTGGAGTGAGGCAGCGCACAACTTTCCTCTGGATCACCTTCCTAGAAAGAACGTTGGAGAGAACCATTTTGAAAACAACATAAATTGACAATCAACGTTCGGCGATTAAATAATATTCGTTTGCTTTAGATCTCCGATTTTTTTTCTTCACAGTTTATTGTTGGACCTTTCATCGGCCAATTTTTCTTTCTCAAGTCAACCTCTCATTTGGTCCCAGTTAACAATTCATTTTAGTAGCGTCAAATGTTCTATAAAAAAAGTGCCACAACTTATTAAATGCTCATTTTTTGCTGCTTTTCAGGGCTCAATAAAATCGCTATAACTGAAGTTCATGTTTTTCAAAAATTCACGAGTTTTGGGCTGTTTTATCTCTCTCCTAATTATGAGCATTGAACAAAACTGGTGTCATAAAAGAGTAAGGAGGAACCCATGACCCAGAGATTAAGAAGACCAAAGCCCAAATAAAAGATTGATTTTGGGCTTTACAGGAATTATTCGGTCCTCAGGAAGTGGGGGAAACGTACATACTGGGATTAAGGGCACTATTCTCACGTTTTTTGGAGCGCTAAATACGATGCCAATGTCGCTTTTCCCTATACGAGTACACGTAAGGATTTTCAACTTTTCCAAGAATTTTCCAGCCCTCTGGACGGTAAACTGGGGAAAATGTACGTAATGGGATGAAGGGAACTACTTCTATGTTTTCTGGAAGGCTGAATACGATACCGCTGTCGGTTTTCCACGTACACGCCTGGATTTCTCAGTTTTCTGGGAATTTTCCGGTCCCCAGGATGGTAAAGCGCGGGAAACATTTGTATTGGGGCGATGGGCGCTTTTTTAACGTTTTTTGAACGCTCAATATGAAATGAAATGAAATAAACTTTATTTGCTTATAAGACAAGACAGTAGAAACAACATTCACAACAGTAGAACGAAAAATTAGTTCCCCTAATGGGCAATGCCCGCGTTAGGGAGAACGACTCAGCATATGTGAACTGAAAACAGATAATAAATTATTGACAAATTACATACCTATTCATAATCCATATATTAGTAGCAACTATAATCGCCGTCATAAAGAGACCAAGGTAGCTAGATTACCAACGGAAGAAAAATTTTACACATCGATGAGCGAGGAGATACCAACGTATAAGTAACTACGAGTATAAAATGAAAACCAAACAAACATCCTATTTTCTCTAGGTACTTTGCTTCTGTAGAAACCACTCTTTTAATATTTTATTTCATTGCTTTGGGTGTTCGGCCAACTTCTCCTTTATACTGGAAGGAAGATTATTATAAGTTCCTATACCCGAGGAGAAATAAAAATTCAGCGCAGCAGTTGTTCGCACAAATGGAAAAGCGATTTGGCCTTGATACTGGAACCTGGTCAATACATCGCGAGAAGGAAGTGAAAACCTCCCTTCCTTAAGGACTTGCTTCAGGCTGCTCACTTCTACCAGAGATCTCATTTTGAGAATCTGAAGCTTACTGAAGATAGGGCACACGTAAGGCTTTTCAACCTCCAAAAATTTGCTCCTTGTAGCAACACGTAGCAATATCTTTTGACAGGTAAAGAAATACAATGCCATTTTCAGTTTCCTCCGTGCACGTCATTATTTTCCGGTCTCTGGGATAATAACTTGCGGGAATCTTATATTCTGGGAAGAAGGTAACTAGTTCTATATATTTTGCGTAGTTGAAAACGACGCCACAGTCACTAGTATACATGATATAGTTTTCCCGCGTGTGGCTGAAGAGGTTGAGTAACGCGTCTAACCAGGTGCCTAATTTTTTCATTTTTACTAGACATTTTGTTTATTATTTGCTCTGAATAGTACACCTACCATTTTTTTACATCAAGACATGTGGATTCAAAATCTGCAATGTCCGTCTGCAGTCCGGGCATTCCGTTAAAAAGCAGTTCTTTTACACGAAACTTCCATCTGCGATCTAGCTGTCCGATCGGGCGAGGCCCATGGTCGTTATGGGCAAAAAATGGTTTTAGAAATCAGTGAAAATGAAATTTTGGCAGTTTTATTGCTATTTTGTATCGTTTAGAAGGTCAGAGGCGTAGAACTCCGTCTAAACGGAAAACAGTGAAATAATGAGGCTAATTTTACAATTTGAAGGAACTCGTGGGACCTAATAAACGTCGGTTTTCGTTGTCCCATTGTAGTGGTCATGTTTCGAATGGTTTACTGGTATTTTTCATTGATGAATCGAACGGATTGGGACTCGTGAGGGCTCTAGAAACATTGTCGTTTGCATATGAGTTGTTTCCCGGATTGTCGATCTGTTACGTTATCCTTAATATTGTTCGACGTTGGATTGAATAGGATAGGTAAAGGAGTAATAAATTGTGTAACGATTTGCAGCATTTCTCGATTACCAGTCCTCTATCAATTTTTGGTTTATTAATCATTCTGTTTTCGGCTTGGAAAATTACGTTTCAAGACATTAGGTGCCTAGTTGTGCCCGCCTGCTCCACAATCCACTGGGACGAAGCCCATGGTTGTTATGGGCAAAAAATGGTTGAGAAAATTAACAAAAACGCAACTTTGGCAGTCTTATCGCATATACGCCGTGTTTGGTATTGTTTTCTAGGTGTTATCATTTTTATTCGGCACAGTATTGTTAGCTTAAGAAGTACGTGCATCGTTTTAAGAAATCTTTTTCCGGTTCCGCTTTTGTTCAAGAAACTAATTAAATTACAACATCAAACGTAAATTGTACGATATTCTACGAACGACGGTTAAAGAAGATGTTTTGATTTTTGAAGATGATCGATTTATTTCGTTAAAACACATCGTAGAGATTCTATACAGTTGAAGAGAGCCACTCATTTTAAACAAGGTTCAGTGAATGAGACGCAAACAAAGGAATTACGACGATTTGATCGTTCAGCGCGACACCCCTGGCAATGAAGACGAATCTCCAACATGTTGCCAAACCCTCGGAGCTTGAGCAATAAGAAATGACCACTTCTTCGTTGATGGCATTAAGAGACATTATCCGTCGTTTATTGGATACTTCCGGGCTCCAATGAATAAACTGAATCTCGCCGAGTTGTTCCGGACGTGAACGTTGAATCTTTTGAAGGCCCTCGCGATATTCGTATAGTTTGAGTCGCGATCTCTCGTCAAATCCTAAAGGTCGATAAGTCTTTTTATCGTTAACCATTTGACCAATTGCTCTTTGATATTACGATCACACAACTTCACTATCTGTCCCTACGCATGCTAAAATCTTTAAAACTACGCAACGTATTTTGAAGCGGGGTTTTTTAATACATAGAGTGATTCCTAAGTATGTACAAAACATGCATAATATTGTAGAGAAACACTGATCAATTTAGAGGTTTCCAATGTGATGTATGTAAATACATTATTACGCTGCCTGAACCCCACGAGATAATTAAAATAATGTACTACAGTATTGTACACCTTAAGGTCAACAGAAAAGGGTGTCTATCTCTTAAGAATAACCCACAATAACCATATTTTTTGACATTTTATGTCTTTACTTTGCTACATAAACTCGAAAAACGTTACGCAGGGGATGTAACGTGGGATATGTAACGGAGAAGCGTCACGAAATATATTGTGTGTGATGTTACCAATGTAACGCTTGGTAACATCACACTTTTAATAACCTTAGTGACCAAGTGATGATTTCAATTGCAATTGACGCGGCCATTATATCGAAACCATCAACGAGCACAATCAAACGTAGTTATCATTGCATAAAAAAAAAACAAAAATAAGACATAAAATGTTCCTAGTGGTTGCGTACTTGTCCGAACCCAACGTTTGTGTTTCTCAAAAATTTCCGAAGATTTCCATCCCACTTGCGTTTCTTTAAATTTTGGTCCTTTCGCCTCTTTTTCGGTGACAATTTACACTGATCTTAATTGTATTATCGCTTCTCAAAAAGATAACACGGAAACTACGCAACTGCGAAGCTTCAATTGTGTTAATGGAAAAAGTGTTTTAAGAGAATGAAGCGTTGTAGTTGTTGCTTACTTTGCACATTATTCTTTATTTAACGGTTACAAATGGCTTATTTGTAAGCCGTACAGCATTAACCCTTATCCAACTGAGTACCTTAAATACATTATCCATTTAATATAGATTGCCCTTTACAACATGTAATTTAAGTGAATATTCCCGAAGATATTACAGATTTAAAATGCAGGGACGTAGCGGTGCGGCGGTACCTATAAATTAAGCGTCGAAGGCCGCGCTTCGCCCCATGCCACTTTATGATTAGCAGCGATTAATCGGATAATTATCGAAAATTGTAGATAAATTTAGGGATTTTTGTTGTGATAATATAATTATTGATTACCTTTTGTTTTTAGTCGAAAGAATATTAAGTGAAATATTCTGCAGCGCTTACTAATAATTTGTGCAATTTATTCAAATCATACGTATAGTTTTAAGGTGTATTACTGAGTATTAAAATTTTTACAGAAATTATAATCGTGTGTGGAAGACCTCGAGGTTCGAACATAGGTCGGAGTACAATGAACGCCAGAAGAGTAACCCTAGATGTAAAGAACGAGCGGTGCGTAGCAATATACAACTTTACGCCAAAAGTTCGAGCGGGCGCTATACCTCCGTTCAACGCATTTCTACAGGAGCATTTAAAGTAAACAAAATGTGGGGACTAATTAGCCGAGAGTACTCCGTAAGTTTGATCGAAATTGTCTGAGCCGTTTTTGAGAAAATTGGAATACCGATAAATTAATATCAGACAAATCTCCTTTTCTGAGTTAACTTGGCTTTTATCTCCGTTCAACATATATATACAGAAATAATTATTTGGAACGAAATGTGGGTATGGATGACTTTGAAAAATTGATCGAATTTGGTGAAGCAGTTAATTTACGGAAATGTTCGAAAAAACGTTACTTACGACACAATTTGGTTTTTATCTCTGTTCAATGGACAGTCAGAGGAACATTTATTGAGAGCAATATGTAGGTATTAACTATTCAAAAACATCCTGAGAGTTTGGCGAAAATCGTTGAAGCCATTTTGCCAAAAAACGTAAAAAACCTATTATTGCTTCATAGGCCTATATCTCCGTTCGCAGTATTTTCATGAAGATATGTGTGGAGAGGAAACGTTAGGTATTGATTAGTAGAAGATAATTTGAAAGTTTAATCAAAATCGTTAAAGCCGTTTTCGATTAAAATGCGTAAACCCCTAGTTTTTGGTACATTTTCGTCCCCCACCCCCCTTTCCATTGACCGAAATCGCCCATAACCTTATTTTGGTGTCTAAAAAAAATAACGAACATAACAAAAAAAGAACCAGTTCGATCGGATCAGCCGTTCTCGCGCAAATCGAACTACAGACACACACACACACGGACCACGTTTAAATAACTTTGAGCGATGAATCGTCAATTGATGCCGCGTATCTGGAGACGCAAATGCGTCGCGACGTTGGTGAGGTATGACGTTTTTCCACACTAACATTATTTTTTTAAATATTTGTACGAAATAACTTTAAATCTAATCATTATTTATACCAAAATTTGTTATTATCGAATATCCACCCGTGCGAAGCAGGAACGGGCCACTAGTAAGAGTATAATATTTATTAAAATATCTGGTGCGTTGCAACACACAACTTTCCTTAGCTCTACGTCAATTCACTTGTGTACATGGCGTTTTATACTTACTTACTTACTCGATTCATTTATCGCTCAGTTCCTCTCAACTTGGTCAAACAACACGTCACGGCAGCAGGAAGCTGTAGCACCTACTGTTATGGAATTTATTGTGATGCTCGTACTCATTGCAGGACCATTATTGAGCAATTGGTATACAGAAAATTAATGAGGCTGTAAACAGGGATTTTTCGAAGAAGGATAGTAATTACTTTATTGGGTAAAAAAGTGTAGAACTGGTAGTAAGCGAAACGGCGGTAGTTGAAATTCAGGAATTTCTGGAGTGAGCCCCATGTATCTCATGAGCGTTTTTAAACACTCACTCTTTAGGTATTGGATTGGACAACGGTACCAATTTTTTTCAACATTCTACAAAAATTTCAGCGGAGTTTATAAGGAAAAAACTGCGCTAAAAACGCTTTTCCTCGAAAATTTTGATAATTTATTGTGCTGCTCTCGTCATTTTCCCACGAATGGGAATTTTATGGTGTGATTGTCTCATTGAGAGCTATCAATATAAAACATTTAATCAAAATCGTTAGAGCCGTTTATGAGAAAAAAAAATTTGGTGTTTTGATAACTATGATAACTATAGTTAAATTTCGGTGGATTTTGTTCATAACCTTATTTTGGCGTCTCATAGTGACTTCCGGGCTAGATATCAAGTTTGAGCTGATTTGATACGGTCGTTTTCTCTAAAAATCGTTCACACACACACACAGACCACTTTCCCAAATAGTGTTTTTCGGACTCAGGGGGGGGGGGGGGGTCTGAAACGTAAAGATCTGAAGAGAACTCAAAATTTTTTTTTCAGCCGATTACATAACTTTCCTTTCTACTTCGTAGAGCAAGGAAAGTAAAAAAGTCAAAATTGGACCGCTGATCACATCGGTTATGTGTACAGCAAGAAGGTTGTGGGTTTTGGTTTGCAGTACGGATCTTGTTGTATTCCAAGTTGATTATCTCTTAACCTTACTACTTACACGTACCAATCTATCTCAGATATTTATATTATAAATATATTCGCTATATTAATAGCCTCCCTGATTTGAGATATTACAAATGCCATCGTCAGAAATGCAACTTGAACAGCGAACAAAGCAGATTTTCTCTCCATTACTTTACTTAAACTCCCTGTTACGTGGTTGTTTTTTCAACCATTTATATGTATTAGTCATTAACAAGCAATGAAGCGGGTAATTTAACATACAACTCGCTCACTTAGAGAAAGAAATCGGTCCGAGAGCTCAATCAGCTCAGACGATCTCACTGTATTCCATTAAATGCTTCATTTCAAACTTTGGTCTGATACGTTCAAGAGGGAATTGGAAATATGAGTTGTTCACGTGTGAACATGTTAGACCTTAACTGGACGTTTTGAGAAACTGGTAATGCTTAACCAGAATTTATTGCGTAGCTCTAAATTATGTTACGATGTTTAATGTTTGCCCAGAGTGTACGTAGTTTTGAGACTGCCGACCTGTTTTTATGAGGAGTTTCGCGTATTTTTGTTCTGGAGTAATAGGGGGCAAAAAAAAAGACAGTGGCCACTGAAACGACGTCAGTTTGAATTCCGGAATGTCTGTGGTAGCTCTCACATATCTTGAGAACGTTAATGAACTATTACTATGATTTAGTAAAACAACTGCGCCAAAATTGTGCTCCTCTCGTCATTTTCCCACCGAACAGAGTTTTATGGATCTGTGTCACTTAGAACATTCCGTACAAAAAATGTAATCAAAACGTTAGCCTTTTTTGAGAAAAAAATGATGTGTTTGTGTTGGTGTATGGTAATTATAGTTAGTTTTGAGCTGATTTTGGCTCATACGATGCTCTATTTTGGCGTCCCATGGTGACCTGCGGGCTAGATATCAAATTTGTGCCGATTGAGGTCGATAGTTTTCTCTCAATCGCTCCAAGAAGCACAATAAATTATCTAACACTTTGAGAAAATCGATTTTAGTGCAGGGTTTTTCCCTTAAATTTAATCAAAATAGTTTTCATCAAAGAGCCATTTTCGAGAGAAAAAAATCAGATGTTTTGATCTGACATGATTCAGTCAAATTCGAGCTGATTTGGTTCAGCCGTTTCTGCTCAATTGCGCCCCAACAGGTCTGTTTCCTTATTTGATGGCTGTTCCTAAGCCCTCGACGAGGGTTATATCAGTCATGGAACTTGCGGTTTCGCTAATATGCAAAAGGCCGGCGGAGGTGCCCACCCAGCCCCTGCAGCATCCACCGAACTCAGACCTCTCCCGGTAGAGAGTTGTTGTCCGTGTGTTACCGCGCGGAGGTGACCACCCGGCCCCTGCAGCATCAACCGAACTCAGACCTCTCCCGGTAGAGAGTCGTTGCCTGTGTGTTGCTGCGCGGAGGTGACCACCCGGCCCCTGCAGCATCCACCGAACTCAGACCTCTCCCGGTAGAGAGTCGTTGCCTGTGTGTTGCCGCGCGGAGGTGACCACCCGGCCCCTGCAGCATCCACCGAACTCAGACCTCTCCCGGTAGAGAGTTGTTGCCCATGTGTTACCGCGCCGAGGTGACCACCTCAGGAATCCTGTACCGTCTGGGTGGAGTTCTGAATATGCTTTCCCACCTGATCTAACTATTTACTAGGGTGGCTTGTTTCAAAAGGACAGATCAACTACGACCACGTTTCTTAGCCATCACCTTCTTCGCGAATTCTGCAAAATGGTTATAGGCTTGCTTTGTAGCAGTCAACGCTGCTATGTTCGTTTGCCCTCCCAACAACTGTCGCTCATTGTTGTAGAAACCACAGTGGAGCAGCACACGGTTTCTTGTTTCCTCCACCTGGAGGCGCATAATGGAGAATCTTTGAGAGAAAAGAAGAGGAGCCATGTCCCGTGAGGAATTAACTTCTCCTGTGGTCTGGCTGAACCCATTTTCTCGAAAGACGTTCACGGATGTTGGGGATGAACTTATACTTGTCACGACCCTTTGACGAGGATTCCCATCTCGCTTGACATTTCTCTAAGGCCCATTCTTCGATAGCGGCAAGTTTTCGTTCTGTGGTGAGATCAGCACGGAGTTCATCTCAAAGCCCAAATAGTGTTGACAGTCGCAGAAACTCCCTGGGCACTGATTGCTCAATAACGGTTGTGGTGCGTGTATAAGCGGTCCTATATTCTACGTGAAACGTTATATTTAACTAAGTTCGAATGAACTGTGTGAAAAATCTATTGAATTAGCAGTTGAAGAAGCGACAATCGGTACTTTTTGGCATCAAATGGGCTGTTTCTCGTATTTTTCTTTGACGACACGCTACTCGTGTCCTTCTCGGCCCGTTCCTGACTGTACAATGCGTACTAAGCAGAATACGGCAGTTGGTCAGACAAGGTAGGCGTGTCTGACAATGTTCTGTCACTCGATTTTATTTATGGAGATTGTAGAAAAGTGCTTCTAAGGGAGTTCGTTAGAAGTAATTAATTGAATCCCCTCCGGAGATCTTATTGAATAATTGGTACTAACCTCTTGAACCGTCTGAGGACTCTTCAATGGAAAATACTTGAAGACGATCCGTTCAAAAGACAATTTGTATCCATTAAAAGGAAATGAGAAGGAGGGAAAATCGCTTCCGGGTTTCAAACTCGAAGTAACTCAATACGGACACGATCACTTGATTATCGCATCGTTCGAGTGCGCGCTCTTCGTCGGGGCACTTGAATTAAGATGGATCGCTTTACTGTTCCTACAAGCAACCGCCGAACCCCTAAAGTCATCATCGTCCACCCCTCATGTGACGTGAAGACCAACCAACCGAAACCAAAGAGGAGATAAGATTCTTGACCCCGACCCTCACAAAAAGGCTGCTTTACATTCAGTGATGACAATTTGATCGTAGTTCGTTATTTATTGACGCGATATTCAATGCGTGACTGCAGCTGTGTCCTGAGAAGAGTTAATTCCCTCTTAAGCTACGAGGATGTAGTTTTTGACGACAAGACCAGTCTTATCCAGTTGGACTTGGAATTCGTGTGTTGTAGTTGGATTCTCGTCTGCCGTTTGCTAACCCTCATCCAGCGCTGACCCATGAGGTACTCAAATCATCCTGCGTTATCACAGCTAGTCTCTATCTGCCTTCAGGCGTTCACAACAGGCCCTTGCAACATATATCTATAACTCTTCTGAAAAGATAACCGTAGAACTTCAAGTTCAAATGATTATTGAATTGTGTTGTTAAAAGTTGTGCTTATCCATGTAACTACTGCAAACATAGTAGTTCGAGCCATCCCCCTCCTCCTCACTGGTGTGTTGTGGTACTTGCACAGTCAATGTACAGTTATTCACTTCGTGCGAGGGAACAGCTCAGTGTAGTATATAATGCGAAGAATGTTTGCCGAAACCATTGGCTTTATTTGCCGGAACCGAACTGAAAGAAATTAGGAATTTTAAGTTAGGAATCCTAGCGACTTAATAACAAACTAAACACGTGAGATAAACTAATACAACATTCACCCCATCCTTAGAACGGAACAAATCAGCCAGGTATCCAGGGGGTCTCCGAGTTCGGGTACTTCTTCGGATAGGAACCTCGGCAGGCGTTCCTGGACTAGAATCAGGGAGAATGGGTGAGAGTGACGGAGGGGATAAAAGTGGCGTTGCCGCTGGCATTGACAAAATGGCATCTTCAAGGGGTGCGAGATGTCTGGAGGAAACCGTTGTCTCTCTTCCACTAGGATAACGAATACGAGCATAGTCATGTCCCCCATCCAAAAGTGTGACCTCTTCAACTAGTGGATCCAATTTTGAACGGCGGTCAAACTTCCTCAGTAGGACTTGACCTGTGGTCATGAGCCAAGTAGGGGTGGAGCTTCCATTCCTAGAACGTCGAGGGTGTTGAAGATGCGTTCGTGAGGTGTGCAGTTCGTAGATGTGCAGAGCATAGATCGAATTGCGTGCAGCGCGTCTTGTAGAACCGTTTCCCAATGACTGATAGGCAATTTATTCTCCTTGATGGCAAGTTCTATAGTTTTCCACAGTGTCCCACTCAGGCGTTCGATCTGTCCATTACCCTGAGGATTATAAGGCGTGGTTCGGCTGGTAGCAGTTCCATACTCAGCCAGAAATGCCTTCAAATTTTGAGACATGAACGACGAACCGCGGTCAGTGTGGATGTACGCTGGTGCCCCAAAGATAGAAAAAAGCTGCTGTAGGCACTTCTTAACAGTTTCAGAGCTGACATCTCGACAAGCAAATGGAAATGGAAATCTCTAGTATTCGTCGATGATTGTAAGAAGAAAGCGATTCTCAGAGCTTGAGGGTAGAGGTCCTTTGAAATCCATGTTCAGTCTTTCTAATGGAGCGGTTGCTTTTATGAGTGTTCCTTTATTCTTGAAAAATTGCGGTTTCACTTCGGAACATATTCTACATGAAGAAGTGATTTTGCGAATGTCTTCCATAGAAAATGGTAAATTCTTACTGCGAATCCAATGACTCATTCTTGTTACTCCAGGATGGCTGAGGGAACAATGGAGATTAGAAAGGTGTGAGAGATCGTTCGAAATGTGGCATACTCTTGAGAGGGCGTCAGCTGCACAGTTCTGAGTTCCAGGTCAGTATATTATGTCATATGAGTAACACGACAGTTCCATGCGCCAGCGTACGATCTTCTCATTCTTGATTTTCCCAGAGTGTTTTAAGTCGAACATGAATGAAACCGAACGTTGATCGGTAACAAGAGTAAAATGACGCCCTAGTAAGAAATGTCTCCAATAACGAATGGCCTCAACGATAGCGTAAGCTTCCTTCTCAATCGATGAGTGGCGTCTTTCCGAGTTGGAGAGAGTCCTAGAGAAGAATGCAACAGGCCTGTCGGACTGAGTGAGCGTGGCTGCAATGGAAGTGTCAGAAGCGTCAGTTTCTACACAGAAAGGAACATCATTCTCTATGTCGATGTGAGAGAGGGAAGAGTCTGCTACATATATTTGAGATTTTCAAAAGTCTTCAATTATTCCTCCGAGAGTGGAAATGAGCTGCTTACGAGGGGCTTGATTTGTTCAGAAAACTTTGGGATGAATTTCGAGTAATGGGAAAACATCCCAAGGGCTCTTTTTAGTGATGCCAGGTCACTTGGTGGTGGATACTCGAGTAAAGGCTTGAGCCGATTGGGATCAGGACGTATTGTGTGGTTGTGGATAGCATGCCCAAGAATGTTTATAGCTCGAATTGAAAATGAACTTTTCTCGTTATTTATAGTGAGGTTGTATTTCGAAGCTGCGTTCATGAATCGTTCTAGGTTTCGATCATGATCCTTCTCATTCCTAGCACAGATCGTCAAGTCGTCCAGGTAAGCAAATGTATTCTTTAACCCTTCTTCCCTGATAATCCCAACGATGACCCTCTGGAACCCAGCCATTCCATATAAATTGTAGTATATAATGCGTAGAATGTTTGCCGAAACCATAGGCTTTATTTGCCAGAATCGAACTGAAAGAAATTAGGAATTTCAAGTTAGGAATCCTAGCGACTTAATAATAAACTAAACACGTGAGATAAACGAATTCAGCAGCCACGCAAATGAGCTCTGTAAAATGAGCCTTAGGTCGTTCCTAACTCCCCGGTCCCATTCTTCCATTCACTCCTCCCAATTCAGTAGTGTGGAGAAGTAGTGCACATACTGACCCAGCTACTCAGAAGTCTTCCAGTCTGAAAATCAAGAACCCTTTACGCCAAATGTTGCAGTGTGGCCAACAGCAGCATCTTGAAAATGGACACCGCTCCTATCAGTTTCCCGAAGATCACTTCACAAAGAGCGAGTGCCCCTCCACCCCTCTTCAGTGGCTCAATCGCGAAACAGCGAGCCTCGTGGCTACAATTCCACCATTGTGCCTTAACTTAGGTCATGAGGGTTTGGGAATCAGAGCAATGCATCTGTAACAATCACAAGCACTTCGTCCAGTGGTATCGGCATTTGCTTCAAAAGGTCCTGTTGGAGGGTTTCAGTTGCCACTGAATCCGTCTGAAACCCGATAGGGTTTGTATTAACCATAAAATCAGTGTCACCATTCATCTGTCAAGATTTGTGTTTACACAATAGTTTGGAAATTCTAATTTTTCAGGTTGCCCCTGATTCTCCAATGATCATTATCACGGAAGTAGCGATCCTCTCGTTTGGCTGAGGTTCCTAGACCGGAAATGACGGTCATCGCGAGTCAGCGTTCTCGTCCAGTAGGATCTTAAACACTTTTTAATTTCACGGAAACGTACGCCCTCCTCCGGTCGCCGTCTCATCCGCGAACTGAAAGAGGTTTGTTAAACATGCAAATCTCGGCAAAAGCGTCTAGTGGGTTCAATAAACGATTTGCGGTGGAACGGGAAAGAGCTGACTTCTCCGGAGTTACAGGAGCCAGTTTAAGAGCACGCCAGCGGCTACCAAGTTGATCTTACCTGCACAACCCGCATTGCTCGGTCACGCGCGTGAGTAATTCGGAAACTATCTTCTACGTTATCTACCTTAAGCCGTGTTTTACCCCTCGGCCCCACTCTTCTGCATCAAAATATCAACTGACTTAAAGTTCAACAACCTCAGCTGACCTACCAAGCTTTTTGTTTCACAAAAAGTACAAAAATAGGGCGGAGGGGATAGCCCCTGACAAAATGAGAGATTCAGCATAAATATTTGCAGCGACTCGTCACCTTTCTTCAACGCCAAGTAACTTCTAGGACACGCTTTGTACACGAACGCTCCACATTCGTTCAACGTGTTTCAACAGAACAATAAATGGAAACCAAAATGTAAGTAATTTTACTCAACTTCCACGTGAGTGTAACCAAAACTTTCAAAATCGTTTTTTTAAATAGAAAATACAACGACCGATTTTTGACTCATGTGTCCATTGACCTCACAGAATATTACTAGTAAAGACATCCTATTGAAGTCATTGGCGCAGAATCACGCTCGGTGGTCGCCACAGATTCTCATCAGATGGTGCCATCACCCCCCCCTCCCCCATCCATCTCAACCGTTCAAAAACCAGTCTATTCATCCTCCACCTCCTATTATGTCAACTATGTGTCTGAAGTGTCGGCTTTCCATCAACAACATGATGGCGTAAAGGAAAGGGATGTAATAGGTTGCTTGCATGCTCACATTTGCGGCTAGCATTGGGCTCTGGCTCTATCCATGCGCCGATTGGGCTTCTTCCTTGAGCGGGACGTGAGTAACAAGAACTTCTGAACAAGAAGTCTGTGCACTATGCGCCAGCGTAAATAATTACTACTCAACTTTGTGTGGGGGGGAGGGGGTCGTTACGACACTACGTAATTTATGGGGGGCCGTTCCGTTGGATGCGCCTGAATGGGATTTTGTGGGCGTTCGAATGCAGCTCATTGCTTCTGTTGCCTCCTGAGGGTAAAAACCGGAGTCGAGTCGGCGGTCATCGACAAATCGTTGACGGTTGAATAGTATTCGACGAATCCCCGTATTTACAATGGGCGGACAAAGTTATCTCGGATCCCTCATTTCGATTACAACAGAAGATCGAATTACTGAAACCTGATAGTAGGAAGGAGACTAAAAGACGTGGGAGCTTCTTATCTCTCGAAAATCTCGGCCACACGTTGTACAACTTTCTCTTCGTCGACTTATCGGTGACTGAGGAATCAATCAGAAGGTACTTCAGGGTGGATGTGATATCGACATTTAGAACGAAGGAGACTCCACTTTCTGATGGGAAGAAGGGTGTTCTAGGGAAGAACAGAACGTATCATACAACTTTCCTCAGCCCACGCGCATGCTGCAATTACCATCAAATCTGTGTTTCGTTCAGCTTAAATGCACATGCTAGAACTTCGTTCAAGGCGTCGTCCAGAAACCGTTAGTGCCCCAGCATTTATTACGTTGCCCCTAGATATGTTCAGATCGGCAATGAGTAACCAGCATAGCTTGAATCAGGAAACACTCGAGAAACACTTGAGAATTGAACAAAGAACTCACAACCGTGTTTTCTGTCGATAACGCGACATAATGAAAAATTAATTATTTAATCGACAAAAAATATTTGTTGCGACATAACGTTCTCCCGTTCATTCACTAATTTTTATAGCTGTGACCAGCAGTCAAATTTTCAAGTCCGTTTACATGCAACTTGGTGGCACTTGGCTGAGCCTCTGATGCAGATACTGGAAGTGCTTACGGTACGTTTATCGGAATGTACCTACCAATGTCAATGAGTGACCGTTGCACTCGAAATTTACGAAACTGTCTAGATCTTCAGCAATTACGAGGATAATACTAAAACGGGAAATTTGTTAAAAAATATCTGGTGCGTTGCAACACACAACTTCCCTTAGCTCTACGTCAATTCACTTTCTATTTGGCTTTGAGCACTTAATCAATTCATTTACCACTCAGTTCATTTGAACTTGGTCAAACAACCCTTCACGGCAGCATGAAGCGGTAGCGCTTACAGTTCCGAAATTTATTGTGCTGCTCGTACTCATCCCAGGACCATTTTCGAGCAATTGGTACACAGATAATCAATGAGGCTGTAAACACTACTTTTTTGAAGAAGGGCAGTTATTACTTTTGCAAAGTTATTGGGTAAAAACGTTTAGAACTGGTAGTAAGCGAATCGGCAGTAGTTGAAATTCAGGAATTATTGGAGTGACCCCATGTATCTCACGAGCGTTTTTAAAAACTTACCCTTTAGGTATTGGATTGGGCTACAATACCAATTTTTTTTAACATTCTACTAACATTCCAGCGGAGTTTTTAAGGAAAAATTCGTCGAAAATTTTGATGATTTATTGTGCTGCTCTCGTCATTTTCCCACAAATTGGAATTTTATGGTATAATTGCCTCATTTAGAGCTATAATTTAAAAAATGTAATCAAAATCGTTAGTGTCGTTTTTGAGAAACAAAATTTGGTGTTTTGATCACTATGATAGCTATAGTTAACTTTCGGTGGATTTTGCCCTTACCCTTATGTTGGCGTCCCACGGTAACCTGTAGGCTAGACATCAAGTTTGAGCTGATTTGGTACGATTATTTTCTCTCAAAACCGCGCTAAAATCGAATTCGTCGAAAGTTTTGGTAATTTATTGTGCTGCTCTCGTCATTTCCCCACAAATGGGAATTCTATGGTATAATTGCCTTATTCAGAGCTATTCAATATAGACAGTTTAATCAAAATTGTTAGAGCCGTTTTTGAGAAAAAAAATATTTGGTGTTTTGATCACTATGATAACTATAGTTAACTTTAGGTGGATTTTGTTCATACCCTTATGTTGGCGTCCCATGGTAATCTGCGGGTCAGATTTTAAGTTTGAGCTGATTTGGTACGGTGGTTTTCTCTAAAAATCTTTCACAGACACGCAGACCATTTTCCCAAATAGTGTTTTTTGGACTCGGGAGCGTCTAAAACGTAAATATCTGAAAAAAACTCAAAATTTTTTTTTTCAGTTGATTACATAACTTTTTTTTTTACTTTCCGCTACCCGAAGGGAAGGAAAGTATAGTAATCGGGTCAAAAAAAAATTGGGTTTTCTTCAGATCTTTACGTTTTGAGGCCTACAGAGTCTAAAAACTTCTCTAACGCCCATTCATCGATAGTGGCAAGTGTTGTTCTGTGTGAGATCTGCACAGAGTTCTGCCCAAAGCGGTGGAAGCTCCCGTTTCACTCTTCACTTGTCAAGCATACACTCAACGGCCAAGTCAACTGGTAACTGACCAGTTATCACCTGGAGTGCTTCTGTTGATACAGTCTTGGTAATGCCCCTCTGGGATTGGGGCAATACTCTCTTTTGATTGAATGTTAGCTTGCTACCGTTGAGGTGAGGTTGTCGTTCCAGCTGGGCACTCCCAACAACCGTCGCCGCTCACTATTATTGTAGAAACTGTTTTACTTAAAATTAACCCATGTGTAATAGTGTGGAATTTTGTGCAAGTATATTTATACGAATACCTAGTGTCGAATATATTCATTTATTTATCGGGGTGAGTAGAGTTGAGCATTCCCATCAGATATTTAATTCCCTAAGCTCAAAACGTAAATTGCAATCAGGTGGAAACAATTGAATTTTCTTCTTTCGCGTGGGGTCTACTTGTGTTTGAGCGAGGTTCCTTACTGTCCAGGTTTTTAACTCAGTGCCCTCCTCTCCGTCCTAACTCTACGTAGACAACCCTGGTCAGTAGCTGCAGCTATGTGGCTCAGTGACTCAACCAGAGATTGCGATCGCGCTGGAACGTCAATCTTTCCTGGCGTGGCAGATTTTGTTGCGCTTCAGAACTTCTGCCTTTACACTTCAACAAAAGCCTTTTCAAAGCAGGTTCATCCCCCTGGTGTTGTCGTTACACCATCAATTCCTTATAGGGGCGTTTAACGATGATCGACTTGTCTGGTTGGTTTCAATTGTAAGCCGCTACTAAACAGCTCCTGCGACCTCTCGCGCGACCTCCCGCGTTTTACATCCCGCAATTATTGGCCAGTTGAAAGCCGATCGTTCGAAACCTTTCGCTATTTTGGCGTTTTACGACGATGAGGTAACATTTTGGAAACGCGTCGCCAGTAAAAACCGTCTGGGGGCTCCGACGTGAGGTCGTAAATTGCCGTCTGTTGGTGAAGCGAGCTCCAGCGATTGTGCGGATATTTTGATTGAGAGCTCAAAACTTAACGGAGGGGATTTCCAGCGGTAAGTATCTGAAGGGACCTATCACACAACTTTCCTCACACTTATCACACAACTATCGCTCTACCAACTATTCAAATCCGTGTTGCATTCAGTTTACATGAACGCTCGTTATGAATTATAGAGTAAACACAAAGTTAGACAAAGAAACGACTGTATTAGTGCAGTACGCCAATGAATTACAGTAATATTAAACTGTCGTTGCATTGGTAACTTATTAGACAACAATGGCCAGATTTGTGAGAACATCGTCGTTGTATGAACGGGCTTTATAACGAAGAAACGGCTCTACGATCAATTCCTCGGAACACACGATGCAGGCGTTCGTTGTCCTGTGGAGGTACGGCTATTGCCATTTTGCCAGTCTTCCGGTAGAGAGCTGTTTCCCACGTGTTACGACGCGAAGGTATGACCCTGGGGAATCCATACCATCTGGAAGAGGGGAGTTTTTTATTAGGTTTCCCACCTGATCCAACTATCATACTTGGGTGGCAAATTTCAAAGGGACAGATCGATTGTGGCCGCGTTTCTTTGTCATGACCTCTTTCGCATATTGGGAGAAACGGTTGTAAGTTTGCTTAGCAGCAGTCAGTGGAAGGTTTGGCTGCTCTTCCAACAACAGTACGCAGTTTCTTGTTTTCCCCGCACTGGAAACGTGCACAATGGATCTTTGATAGAAACGAAGTGAAGTCCTGCATTGAAGTCGCCATATCCTGTAAGGAACAAGCTCGTCCAGTGGTCTGTTAACGTCCTCGTAATGACGTCTCAGGTTGGATATCAAATTTGAGGCGACATGGGTCAGCCGTTTTCTCCCATTTTTACTGTGGAGCAGAAAGGTAAGTTGAGATATGACTGAAGGCAGTGCAGTTCGAAATAAAGCGCTACTTTGTAGCTGGGACACGCGTTGGTCACAAGATCCGGTCCTTTGTGGAGGCCCCCCTCAGCTTCACTACTGGACCCAACCGACTGGTGACATTTAGAAAAGAAAACCGACCCGAGGGTTTTTCTTCTTCCGTCGAACCCCTGAAAGGTGATTTATGCGCCATTGTGGCGTCTTATATCTCGGACGGGTTTTTGGGGGGTCACACGACGCCACGCGAGCGGCTTCTTCCGTTCCTTCGGTTTCTGTCGAGTTGCATTGGGACCCTGTCATCGTCAACGTCA
Organism: Pachypeltis micranthus; assembly: GCA_020466155.1. Classification (NCBI taxonomy): domain Eukaryota; kingdom Metazoa; phylum Arthropoda; class Insecta; order Hemiptera; family Miridae; genus Pachypeltis; species Pachypeltis micranthus. The sequence goes on along the minus strand of CM035770.1, from coordinate 63,119,515 downwards.
ACGTCACAGTGAGCCGAGCGGAGCTTCTCAGATCTTTTCTTTCATTCGCCAGCTTCTCGAGAGCCTGTGATTGTAGTCAATGAGACGGACCCCCCTCTTGGAATGTAGCTCGTTCCTACGGCCCATTTGTCGCCGAGCTGACTGTCGCTTCTTCATTCGGACTTCCCCCTCGACCTCGCAACGACAGCCCCAAACTCCGCAGACGGCTTTCTTTTGGGCTCCTCCTCCTCCTCCTCCTCCAGAAATAAATATAAATTTCAGATGTTGAGGTTGTTGTGGAATATCGCGAGAGAACACAAGAACCGAAACATTCCGACCCAAATGTCAAACTCTGGTCAACAGATTGAGATCGTGTTCATGTGCCAGTCACGAAGGTTCGATCAGGCGACATCGTAGAAACGGAAAAAATACCGCTGATCCTCCAAAGCTGCCGACTTAGTTCTGGGCCGAGGCATCTCCACCTGGCTTCACACCACAAACTTCACATTCCTTAGACAACCCTCTCTACTAAATTTTAAAACCAGATCTAAACCTTCTTCCGACACCCTTAGGTTTTGGGCAAATCCAAGCCACCATCTTTGCAAAGTGTATTCAAGTTGATGATAATTGTTCTTACAGTCTCATTAGGTTATAGTATGGTCAAGGTGTGTTTGATAGTGATTTCATGGTAACTTGTTATTGGTAAAGTTTAGTCAAGTTTGCGCCGTGCAATAATAATGTTTAAATGTAAAATAACCGTGGATTGTATGATATACGCAAGGCTTGTCTACGTTAATTTTAATCCCGAATGAATGGTTTTTAAAACTAGGAAACGCATTTTAGTGCGAAAAGGTCCCCACAGTGCTTTATGTGCTGAAAAAACGAAGACTGTCAGAGGACGAATCGTGGTACTTCAATAGCCCGAACAGCCAAAGGTGGCACACTGCGTTTCGAAGGCTTGGGCTTTCAAATCTGCAATGTCGCCGTCCAGGCCGTTAACATAGTCTAAAAGGTCCGTACTTTCGCACAAAGATTCTATCGGGGATCTAGTTGTGCTCGCCAACTGGGCAATCCAATTCGACGAAACCCGTGGTTGTTATTGACAAAAAATGGTTTAAATTAGCCAAAAACGCAATTTTGGCAGTTTATTGCAATTACGCCGCATTTGGTAGGGTTGTCTAGGTATTATTCGATGTTGTGTCGAATAGGATGGATATCAGAGGTGTAGGACTCTGGAAAATAGTGAAATCGCAGTAAATATGGTGAGACGAATTTTAATACCTGAAAGAACTCGCAGGACAATGGCAAAAGTTATCGTTTCTGCAACGACCGGTCTGTCATTCGATTCGTCACGTCATGCCGATTGCCTAGGATTGTCTGGAAATGTAAATCTTCGTTGTTCCTTTGTAGTCAGGTTCATATTAAGTCATTTTTTGTAGCTGAATCGAATGAGGTGGGTCTCAGAGGAGTGAGACTGCGTCGAGATAGATAAAGTGCTTATAAGCGAGAATATTGATTGTACTGTGATATGACTAATCATGTTGTGCACGAGAATAACAAACCATTGTGTAATAATTCACAGCGTTTTTTACTTTTAGCTTCTTATTTTCGGTGCAACTCGTTAGAGAAATTTGTCGAGGAAATAATACGTAAGTCGTTCAACACAGAATCAAACAAACAGACGTCGGAGCATCAAAATCCATCTCAACGGCTGAATGGGAGAAGACTCGAAAGAAAATAAAATGCACACATGTCCTGTTTAAAGGCGCATTAACTTTTTTCCCTACCGCAGAGCGGCCGACGGCAGTAAATTTTCAGCTCTTGCCACCAACACGGACAGCTAGGAGTAATAGTCCGTGGACAGGCCCTGCTGCCGCGGCTTCTAAGTATATTCCGTTTTTTTTGTCTCCCCTTCCATCACTAACATCTAATGCTTGGCAGGAAAATAGATGGTAATATCTCGCTCGCATCCGCCTAGTGACTGCAAATCCGAGTTCAAACAACGAAGACACTTTTTCGAAGAGACGAGATTAATCGCGGGGGCGCGACATCTAACTAGACCAAGACGAAGCAACTTGCTTCTCGTACGAACCTGCCGCATATGTGAACGAACGGTGCGTAGCAACACGCAACTTTCCGCCACCCCCGTAATTTCGAACGCCAGCCCGCTAAAAATGCGGGCGCTATATCGTCATTCAACGTATTTCTACAGAAATATTTATGGAGAACAAACTGTAGGGACTAGTTAGCTGAGAGTACTTCGTAAGTTTGATCGAAATTGACTGAGCCGTTTTTGAGAAAATTGGAATACCGATAAATTAATATTCGACAAATCTCTTTTTCTGAGTTAACTAGGCTTATATCTCCTTTCAAAATATATATACAGAAATAATTATGTAGAACGAAACGTGGGTCTGGGTGACTAAAAGACACTTTGAAAGATTGATCGAATTTGGTGAAGCGGTTACTCCAGAATTTACAGAAATGTTCGAAAAAACGTTATTTTCGACACATTTTGATTTTTTATCTCTGCTCAATGGACTTTCAGAGGAACATTTATTGAGAACAATACGTGGGTATTAATTATTTGAAAACACCCTGTGAGTTTGGTGAAAATCGCTGAAGCCGTTTTGCCAAAAAGCGTAAAAAACCTACTTTTGCTTCACCGTGTTTTCATGAAGATATGTATAGAGAAGAAAGCGAAATGGGAATCCATGAACGTCTTTCGAGAAAATGGGTTGAGCCAAACCACTGGACGAGCCAGTTCCTCATGGTGACTTCAATACGCGACTCCACTTCTTTTCCCTCAAAGACTCTTTGCCATGCATGTCTTGTGCCTCCAGTGCAGAGGAAACAAGAAACCATGTGCTGCTCCACTGTAGTTTCTACAACAGTGAGCGACGGTTGTTGGGAGGGCAAACGAACTTGGCAGCATCGACTGCTACAAAGCAAGCATATAACCATTTTGCAGAGTTTCCGAAGAAGGTGATGGCTAAGAAACGTGGTCGTAGTTGATCTGTCCTTTTCAAACTTGCCACCCAAGGAAATAGTTAGATCAGGTGGGAAAACATAATCAGAACCCCTCCCAGATGGTATGGGATTCCTCTGGTGGTCACCTTGCCGCGGCAACACACGAGCAACAGCTCTCTACCGAGAGACTGGCTAACGACCAAATACCTGCTTACCTCCGCACATTAGCGAAACCACAACTTCCACGACCGATATAACCCTCGTAGAGGGCACAGGAACAGTCATCAAATAAGGAAACAGACCTGTTGGTTCGATAAAAACGATAGATTCAAGAGAAGATTTCTGAGCAACACGTAACAGAGAGGCACAGAGTTCATGCAGCAGTATTGTCAAACTGGGGCGGATGAGAGAGTGCAGTCTAGGGTGGACAGTGCAGTAGCAACGAGGTGACAAAGCGGGGGGTGAGAAGTGGGATAAGAGGGGGGAGTTGAGAGTGGGGCTTTTTACAGAAAACTCCATTGAGGGGATGGGAAAGTATGGTGCCATTTCTGGAAACCCTTATCCTTGTGTTTGACTGGGCTTGGAATATTAGAAGAAAGAGGCTGATTGACGGGGTTGGTTCTGGCAGTTGTGAGTCAAACAACTAGTGAAAAACCCAATATTCTCAGCAGCTCGACCTTGGAAACTTCGTTGGGGCTGAGGACAACGACCTCTTTCGTACCGAGTGGATACCAAGTTGTCGTTTGGTTTTCACATCCAGCAAGAAGCACTACTGTCACAGTAACGATGGCTCTATCCTCTTTGATGGCCAAGCTGGCCCCCCTGACAAGCACGAGGCAGGTGCTTATGAGTGTTGCGCACTCCATCCTCTCATATGGAGTGAAGGTGTGGGCACAGAGTGGATCGAAACACTACAGTGGAGCACATGTTATCTCAGGAAGCAGTATTGATAGTGGAAAGTGTTATAAAAATCCCCCTTCTGGCAGCTGAGCGGATGGTAACCAGAGTTCAGCTACTAGAAGAAAAGAAGAATCAACCTTCTCAATGGCTATACACTGGTTAGTCAACAAAGGTTGCGGCATTAGTAGGAGTAAACCAATAAATTCCGAAACTACCAGTTTCTTATCACTGATCAGTCTCACATGAACTAACTGTAAAACTGATTGCTGAATGTACATGGGGCTGAGGAATGTTGTGTAATGCGCCTCACCAGATACTCTAATAATGTTTTTTAATTTGTAAGCCTAACATAGCATGAAAAATGAGGGTGTTTTCGCTTTTTACAACAATAACATCCAAAACGGGGCAAAAATCGTAATTTTTAAAGTTTTCAAAATTTGCTCATTAAATCCATGAATTAATTCGATCAACCTGATGGTATGCTCTTTACAACTATTCTTGTAACTGTTCGTTGCATGGAGATATGGAGATTGTTTGGCTCAGATCTGGCCGAACTATTTCGTTTCCCTTGGCCCTATCGGGCAAGCCCCTTGAGGTTGAGAGTTCAATTAGCCTCTCCTGCTAACAGAAGGCTTTAAGGATTATTTCCGAAGTCGGCAACGGATTTTACCTTTGGCAGTGTTCACCTCTGCCTCACCACATCTCGTGGCGCATTCCTATAACCCCCCCCCCCTCCTTGCCAGTAATATTCAGCAGCTCTCGTTCTAACTCCAGTTCACATTTCTTGGGACCCACTGTGAACTACATCGTGGTAATCATGTTACTGTTTAAAAACCTGGTGTATCAATATTCCTCTCGTTCGCCTCATTCGTCAATCAATTCAAGTCTTTAGTGATCTCTCTCTCTCTCTCTCTCTCTTTTTCTGCTGTATTGGTCGTCACAAAACGAGATTCTCCGAACATTAAAAGATCAGACTTGAGAGCTGCAAAATGTCACCCCAGAATGAGAACTTTCAGCACGAAAATCTTTTGAAAACATTTCGAATGGACTGGTAAAATAGCCGAGGAACGGAACCGCCCGGGTGTGTCCCTCGTGGGCGCTGATATCCCAGATAAAGAGAAGGAAAGTAAAAACTCGTGTTCCTCCACCTCATTTGAGACCGACAGAACTCAACAAAGTTGTCAGAAGGTTAATTAATATACTCTGTTGACAGGACGCTATCTAACTGTATTAATCCTTTTTTCTCACGAGAGAAAAATACCTGGTGCGAAGGATCACACACAAGCACTGAACCCCTTCGTATCGAAGCTAAATATTGATTCTTGCGCTAATTGACTCCGCAGAGTGTTTGAAATTATCCTCAAACGAGCCCTAAACTAGTTCTTCAAAAACTGGCAGTGAGATAGTTGAATCGGCCGTTTACATATATTTCCGAAATGTCGCGATGAACAAAAGGGCGATGTCGTTCACTCACCGACAAGTTTGATATTACAGAACATCGAAAGTCGAGGTCGATATTTTTAGGCTAATGGTACTCGGTTAAGGCCGACGACGCTAGTGTTTGTCTCAACCTACACCGCCTACTAATTCCAGGTTTACCATTTAACCTTCAGACGAGAAAACGTTTACAGCTCACCCCCAAATTCTAGTAAATAATTCGTTGAATAAGTATCGAACGCAACCTAATCTTTGGTGAAACGCATCACACAACTGTCCATTCAGCGAATGTTATGTCGCTAGCAATCAATCAAATTTGTTTTTCGTTCAATTTACATCGACTCGGTAAAACTAAGCTAAACGTTCTACATGGAAACTAGCAGTGCTTCATGTTTCTGAATTTATTTCGTTGCTCCTGTTCACGCGCCAAATCACTACGCAGATTTTCGTCTCTGTTTGTTTTGTCACCCCGGTTGTTGCCTCGCTGTGTTCCCTTTGGACCCGGCGCGCGCCCTCGGGAGAATCGGTTCTGCGTACTGTACCACCCCTCTTCTGTTCCGCACCTGCCTTCAGCACCGTCTTCACTTCACTTCTGCCTTCCGTCCCGACGTGATTTGTACAGCCTTTTTCCCTTATTTGCCATTATTAAGCACTCATTCTTCCTGTCATCGGAGAATTTCTGCCTATCGCCTTTGCTCATCCGTCGACCCTCATCGTCTTCGCAAGTGCCTCACAAAGACTTTCCGCGGTTCAAATAAGTCACCTTTATTTTTACTTCTGTTCTTTTTTATTCTTCTTTTGTAAATATAAAGTTTTTTATACGACAGACAATCAAAGTGACTTTCTTATATTTCAATTCCCCCTTGGTTGCCATAGGTAATTGGTTTAATTTTCTTGTAGAAATTACCCCACTTATGCGCAAACAGCTCCTGTTTATGTCACGGACTTCGTTGAGTGAACGTTGGGTTATTAATTTACGAGACTGTCAGGTGGTTTTGTATTTGAAAACGTCCAAGAGTATGGTATGGAATTATAAGGAAAACGCTGCGAATGTTGCGGTTGAATTCCCGAATTTAGTAGGATGCCCCAAATTAATTTATAACTGTTATTGAACTAGCCTTGTGAATAAATGTTGATTATTTAGATCGATGGATAGACACATATATAAATAGATAGATAGAGAGTGAGAGAGAGCAGTTTTTAATTTGCTACTTACTCGCAGTTTTCACGCGTTCCTATTCAACACAATGAACAGTTTACATTCCTCTTTTCACACAAAACAGATCAAAAATGACAGAGCGCTTAAGCGGGCAATAGCTTGTGTGCTGATATTGTATAGATTTTTGTTGTTGAAATTTTACTTCATTTAAATTGTTTTTTATTTAAAAATATCTGGTGCGTTGCAACACACAACTTTCCTTAGCTCTACGTCAATTCACTTTGTACATAGCTAACTTTATTTAATCAATTCATTTATCACTCAGTTAATTTGAACTTGGTCAAACAACGCTTTACGGCAGCAGGAAGCGGTAGCGCTTACAGTTCCGGAATTTATTGTGCTGCTCGTACTAATTGCAGGACCATTATTGAGCAATTAGTACACAGATAATTAATGAGGCTGTACACTCAAATTTTTTGAAGAAGGATAGTAATTACTTTTGCAGAGTTATTGGGTAAACACTTTTAGAACTGGTAGTAAGCGAAACGGCAGTAGTTGAAATTCAGGAATTTCTGGAGTAACCCCCATGTATCTCATGAGCGTTTTTAAACACTCACCCTTCGGGTATTGGATTGGACTACAATACCAATTTTTTTTTAACATTCTACAAGAATTCCAGCGGAGTTTATAAGGAAAAAACTGCGCGAAAAACGCTTCTGTCGAAAATTTTTATCATTTATTGTGCTGCTCTCGTCATTTTCCCCTGAATGAGAATTTTATAGTATCATTGCCTCATTGAGAGCTATCAAAATAAAAAATGTAATTAAAATCGTTAGAGCTGTTTTTGAGAAAAAAAATTTGGTGTTTTGATCACTATGATGACTATAGTTAACTTTCGGTGGATTTTTCCCATACCCTCATTATTGCGTCCCATGGTAATTTGTAGGCTAGACATCAAGTTTGAGCTGATTTGGTACGGTTGTTTTCTCTAAAAACCGCGCTAAAATCAATTTCGTCGAAAGTTTTGGTAATTTATTGTGCCGCTCTCGTCATTTTCCCGTATATGGGAAATTTATGGTATGATTGCCTTATTGAGAGCTATCAATATAAACAATTTAATCAAAATCGTTAGAGCCGTTTTTGAGAAAAAAAATGTTTGGTGTTTTGATCACTATGATAACTATAGTTAACTTTCGGTGGATTTGGTTCAAACCCTTATTTTGGCGTTCCATGGTAAGCGGGCGAGATATCAAGTTTGAGCTGATTTGGTACGGTGGTTTTCTCTAAAAATCGTTCACAGACACACACACAGACCATTTTCCCAAATAGTGTTTTTCGGACTCAGGGGGTCTGAAACGTAAAGATCTGAAGAGAACTCAAAATTTTTTTTTCAGCCGATTACATAACTTTCCTTTCTACTTCGTAGAGCAAGGAATGTAAAAAGTATTTGTTTGTTTTTGAACAAATTTATTTGTCATATTCATCTAATTATAATTTCCTCAATGTATTTCTAAAAGAGAGAGAGAGAGAGAGAGAGAGAGAGAGAGAGAGAGAGAGAGAGAGAGAGAGAGAGAGAGAGAGAGCATGAGAGAGACAACAGTTTTTATTTAGTAATTATTCGCAATTTTCAAACATTTTTACTAAATTTGTCAATATGTAAGTTGTCCATTCTTCACTCGATATCTTACCGGTTTATTCAAAGTATCAACGGGAGTCAAGTCCCCCCCAGTAGTAAGTTAATGCTAACGTGCCCGTTGGATGCCTTTCCTTTCTAATAGTTTGGGTAGCCCTTTGCCTAGTTGGACTACCACGTCAATTTTTCTGAAGATTCAGTTACGTTTGAGCTGAGTTTATAAGGAAATAACTGTGCTAAAATCCAAATTTCATCGAAATGTTTGGTAATTTATTGTGCTGCTCTCGTAATTTTCCCACGGATGAGTTTTTTGAAGCTGTATATAAAAAAAATTTTACTTTGGCGTTCTATGGTGAGCAGCGGACTAGTTTCATGTTCATGACTTTTTCTACTTTACTCAATTTATTTATCACTCAGTACATGTGAAACATCATTTCGCGGCGGCAGAAAGCGGTAGCGCACGCAGTTCCAGAATTTATTGTGATGCTCGTCCATAGAGAATCGTTGGAGCTGTAAACACGAACGTTTTGAGAAGTATAATAATCACTTTTCCATAGTTATCCGGCGAAAACTTGTAGAAATGGTAGTATGTGAAACAACAGCGGTTTAAATTCCTAGTAGTCCCTGTATATCTTATGAGCGTTCTTAAACGCTCATCGTGTAGGTACTTACTTTGCTGAAGACTACTTACGACTTTTTGAGCTGAGTTTATAAGGAAAAAACTGCGCTAAAATTGATTTTCATGGAAGTGTTTGATAATTTATTGTGCTGCTCCCGTAATTTTTACGCGTATGAGATTTTTGTGGTACTATACAAAAAATTAATCGAAATCTTTAGAGCCTTTTTGGGAAAGAGAGAGAGAGAGAGAGAGAGAGAGAGAGAGAGAGAGAGAGAGAGAGAGAGAGAGAGAGAGAGAGAGAGAGAGAGAGAGAGAGAGAGAGAGAGAGAGAGAGAGAGAGAGAGAGAGATCGCTTTATTTATCCACCTTACGTCCTGCTCTACCTTCCTCCAAGGACAATAACCAACGTACGATTTCTTCGACTTCCTCTCTATACAGAAACGCACTCAGCAAAATAAATTTACAAATTAAAAATTGCCCTAGACATAACATAAATATTATTATTCATTTCTCAGCTTCACATTTGTCTGTAACTTTTTAAACTAACATTTTCATTAATTGATTTATTTACACATGAGCCGTTAGTAGTCGCGTTTCTTGCTTTAGAATGTGTTAGTTGTATTGTCTAGCTTGAACATTTCTATGTTTGCATTATAGATTCTAGTTCCCTGACAGAGAAATGACCTTTTGTTACTGGTAACAATGCTTCCACATTCCTTGTATCTCTTGAATCCTGGTAAGTTTTTCGTACAGATATTTCGGCTTACGAAATTTCAGCAGTTAGAACACCGATAGCCAGCTTCTTCCTCTCACCAATCTTCAACCGCCTCGGTCTTCTATAATCCGGAGATACACGTTCATCCAGCTTAAGTCGTAGCATGTACCGAACATTGGTACATTGCCTTCTGGAGCTTCTGAGTGATGATATGGCGAAATGCCCGGTGAAAAGAGGCTGTCTCAGTTGTAGAAGAGTTTAAGAAGAATTTAAGAGAGAGAAACAGAAGGACAAGAAGAAGAAGAAGAAAGACAAAGAAAAAGAGTGAGAGAGACGAATAGGGAGAAAGGGAGAGAGAGTGACTGAAGATCAAAGAAGTAGTGGAAGTACAGCTGAGCCAAATGTACTTCGTTTCCAGAGGAGAAATGAAGTGACAGCACAGTGAATTGTAAAAAGCCCGAGAAAGCCTAAGAAGGACGGCCAGGGCCTATGGTTTAAAACTAGGCTGTGACACTTTTATCGCAATAACGCGTTTGGTATCGTTTTTTTAAAAAGATATTTTTCGATGCTGGGTCGTGTGAAACGAGTCGTACGAGGTGTGAAACTGCGTCTAGATCGAAACAGTAAAATCGCAGTAAATACAGCGAGCCGATGTTTACTAATTGAATGAACTCGCGGTAGAACACAACGAAAGTTGTCGTTTCTTCCCAGCCCGCGCTCATTTCCCTCGCTGCCTCCCGTCTCACACTAACAGTCCATTAGCTAGACTCGCCACGTCGTGCGACTGGAATTGTCCGATGCTGAATCGAACGAGGTGAGAGACTACGTCGAGCTTTGCAAAAGAATAATAAACCGTTGTGTAATAATTTGCAGCGTTTTGGTTTATTATTCATTCTGAATAATAACCCTATATTTCGGTCACGAAAAATTTTTTACAACCCCCCCAACAATTTGATACTTTCAAATTCACTACGTTTCAAGACTTGGAGATTCCAAATTTGCAATGTCCGTCACCCGTCCCCCGACCCCTGCCCGCCGTCCGGGCCGTTTTGTGCCTTTAATGTGGTCTAAAAAATTCGTTCTTTTGCACAAAAATCCGATATGGTATCTAGTTGTGCCCGCCATCTCAGCAATCCGATCGGACGAAGCCCGTGGTTGAAATGGGCAAAAATGGTTAAAAAAATTAACGAAACGCAGTACAACATGGGAACTACAGCGGAAGTCAACGTTTCGTCGTTTGAAGTCCCTCCCTCCCTGCCGTCTTAATAAAAAACCACCCGCCTCGTCCTCGCCTCGCAACGCTGCCCGCCCGCTCAACTCCCCTTGCGCCTCGCAACGGGTTCGCTCGAAGCGCCCCCGTTCCAATTTCCCCGACCCGACAGGGCAAAATCATCAGACGTTTTGTTTCCGTAGTTCCATTGTAGCCAGGACATGTCTCGTATGGTTTATTAGTATTCGATGCTGAATCGAATGGGATGGGGGAGCAGTAATACTTGGTCAAGCTGTTCATGAGAATAATAAACCATTGTGTAATAATTTGCAGGGTTTTCCTTTTTACTTCGCTCAAACGTTACTAGAATCTTCAGAAAAATTCAGGTGGTACTTCAATCAAGTACATACAGGATGAGCCATTTAATAATGCTCATAAGATACACCGGAAATTTTGGAATTTCAACCACTGCCGTTTCACTTACTACCATTACTCACAGTTTTTACCCAATAACTCTGAAAAAGTTATTAGTATCCTACTCAAAAAAATCCTGCTTGCACCCTAATTCATTCTCCGCGTACCAATTTCTCAATAATTGTCAGAGCATGAGTACGCGCAGAACAATAAAGCCCGGAACTGTAACTTACTACATTCGGTGAAGCTATTTTGTACATTGTTCTAATGAACTGGGTGAAAATCAAATTGAAATGATGGAAAATCCTATAAAAACCAGTCAATTTATGTAGCACTAAGGAAGTTGTGTGACCCTTCATTTTTTGTACATTTTAATAAATTGCGGTTTTTGCAGAAGTGCGTCCCTAATTTCATGCTTTTATTTGCTCTCGCCAGTTAACCTTCAGAAAGGTGGTGATAGAAAAAGCAATAAATCTTGACGGCGTAAGAGCATTTTTTTGCTGCGGTGTATTGGACAGGCGATGCCGATAAGATGCACAGAAAGTAGAAGTTGGTAGGAACCCCCCCTCCAGCCAGTCATTCCCTTCCCCTCACAACATCATTTTAAATGAAGTTAGATTTCATTCTAAACGCAATCTCACGCACTCTGCAGCGCTGGTGGTCCGACATGTTACAATGTCACTTGGCCTCATCTAATCGTCCTCAACATCTTCAGGCAGTCGACAACTTGAGAACCTTCTCTGCAATATTTTTGTCCCACGATCGCCGCGTCCTAATTGATCGAGTAATGCGCCAGAAAAAAAACCCAAAAAAACAAGGTCGTCTGCCAACTCTGAATTGATCGGCTCTGTCGCCAAGTCTTGCGCTCTTCACTGGTTCCGGCGCTTTGTTTTTAATGAAATTTATTCGAAAATACCAAATTGGAATGTTGAATAAGGTGAATTTTTTGTGTGACTGACCACGCAAGATAATTCTTTCTACAGCATCCGATTCACCAAATTTACATAACAGTTAATTTCGTTTAGGCAACTATAACGAAATGGCGGCACTTGTGAGGACAGTTCAATCAAGGGGACAAGTATGGAGAATGGAAAATTGAGTGACAGACCCTTAGACGAGTGAAGAATTACGGAAGGTCGCGATTTTATTGTTTTATGTCGATGAATTCGGTCCAATGTTTGACTTGGGATACGTCTGGAAACTGTATAAATGCCAATGGGTGGAGAACCGTGTGTGACCACGAAGGAAGACACCTGCGGAATCCCCTGCTTCGAAAATTCGTGCAGCAGACTTCGTCTTTCATCGCCACTCAACGATATAACCAACCGGCAAGCGGTGCAATGCAATAAGGTTAATAGTGGACAAATCGGGCTGATTTATTTCTAAACTACAACGAGAGGCGTTCAGGAGAGACGAAACAAGAGTATTTTTACTTCCCTGAGCCTCAAAATATGAATGGACTAGAACAACTTAAATGTCGTTTAACCTATGGAACGCCCCAACAAACCGACCCGAAACTTGATATTGTTGTCATAGCACCAAATTGTTTCTCTCTCAAGCCGCTATAATAATTTTGATTACACATTTATAAGAATCCCAACCACAATTGTGCGGTAAAATCAAGTTTTCGTCAGTGGGAAAGTTACGAGACCAGCACAATTAAAATTTTGGGACAAATTGAAAGTTTCGTCATCATAAATCCAACTGAATTGACGCAAGCATACTTGCTGAAATCGAGAAAGTATTACGATACCTTTGTTGGGCGCACACGAGGGCGAGAGATGAAGATGAAAATAAAAGAAACTCGTTGAGCGTGAGGCGGACTGTATTAAATGCAATGAAGTGAATAGAGTTTGTGTTCAAAAAGGCGACACAAGGGGACGACTCGTAAATGGGGGAGACTGTATCGGAAGGAGATAGCAAACTGAATGGGTGGAGAATAAATATAGGAAAGTTTTGAGAGGGCATATAGAGACGAGTGTGATTTCCGCAAGAGCTCGTAGCCAAATGAATTTAGGGAGGAGCTGTCTCTTGTAGAGAGGAATCTGAAATTGAGGAGTTGGAAAATGAAGAAAGGAAAGCCCCACTTCAGGGAAATCTGCTACCGTTAGAAATACACTGCAGGAATTGCAGTGTAATTTCCGCAGGTATGTGGGGGTAAGAAGAGATAATGACTTTGTCATTAAGGGACAGGGAGTCCCGTCAAGGCCCCTGCGGGGAACTCAAAGTTCAAAAGACTCAGATTGATTTGACTTGGGTCGAACAACCCTTATTATATAAGTTGAATAATTAACACACGAACTACTCACAATGTCTTTTTCCTATAAATACAGCACACTGACTATAATATCTTTTCAAGGAAGTTGACGACAGCTCAGTAAATTACCGATACACCTATAACTCCTCAAAAACTACCAACCGATTCTGTCCCCAACGTTTTCTAGCCCATAAACTGTTTTCCGTCCTGAATGAGAGGAATCTGAAATTAAGGAGAGGGAAAATAAAGAAAGGCAAAACCTACTTCAGGGAAATCCGCGGCCGTTAGAAATAACCGCGGAGGTGGAATTTCCACTGATACTACTACGTGTAATTTCATACCGAGTTTTTATCAACGTTTTGCGAGCCCCTGCAGTCCTTGTGCACAAGCCGGGGAAAAAAACAGATTGGATCAGTTGGCAGAGCTAAATCGTAAGTCGCTGCCTGTACACGGGTCTCAAGGATCGTGCCTGATGTTTTTTCTCAATTTAAAAAGAGTTTCATGTATTTGTACGCATACTCTCAAAGATAGTACCTTGAGTGTACATAAAACTATTAAAGTTTACGTATCTGTTAGGTGAGTCCGTCTCCTCTGGCTGGTGTGTTGCTGGAGGAGACGGACTCACCTAACAGATACGTAAACTTTAATAATTTGCCTTCTGGCGGACATAACCCTATTGCTTTAATACCAGTACATAAAACTGTTCTAATTTGGCATGGAAAGTCTCGATTTGGTTTAATAAAATCCATACTTCGATACTTTGTGGGCACAATATTCGTCAACCCCTACTAATCCATGGCAGGTTGTATATACAAGCGCTATACTTCGTCCCAGGTGCTATATTTCTTCCCGGGTGTTTATAAATAAAAGTATACACAGTGCGAAAAGGAATTTCATTTTCTGACGTATTTTGTGTTATATTTCCTTTCAATAAATAGAAAAATATTTTTTAAAGAATAACATGAGGGAAGGGTCCAGTAGTTTGATCCAAGTCACTTCGACGTTTACAGCGGAAAATTTTGAAACGTCGACGACGTTTTGGTATTAAAGGATTTGAAAGTTCGCTCAACGGGCTGTCAAAGGAACATTTAAGATAAACTATACGGATTAAGTAGTTAAATACTTCGGTCAAGTTCGGTGGAGCGCCATAATTCCATTTACGGCGCTTCGCAGGCGCTCGTCCGAGTTGATTTAAGGACATTCTCGAAGTTCTGAGAAGGTGAACATGATCTCAAATAAAACGGCCCTATGATCCCCCCCCCCCCGCCGATCGGAAGTCTCTCGTTCCATTTCGTAGACAACTTTGTCGGGCCTATGTCTTTAATTTAAGTGCCTCTGCGCTATCAAACCGTTGACAAGTTAACTTAGAGAGCCGGTTCGGCTCATAGCTGAGAACCTGGGCCTGGCATCTTCTTCCAAAATTACCTAGAGCCATATCTTATCGTTCTCCCCCCCCCCCCCTCATGCCGAAAAGTGGAAGGACCCTCGTAAAAGTTGTCGAGACGTCGTTGAGCTCGTTCTCTTCCGACCGGGTATTTTCGAGTCCGGCTAATCATTGATCTTTGTGATAGGATTAGTATCGGGATAATCTTCCTGTTGAATTAATAATCAAAATAATTGCGTAGCGTGTCAAGGACTGGAGAACCACTCGGACAGTTGTACTAAAAGGTAGAGCTGATCGTTTCAAGAGAGTAAGTTCACAACTGCTAATAATGATTCTTCACTCTGTCTTCGCACACAATACCACATCCCATTAGCAGACCACATACTAATAGCGAATACTGCTGTTGAGACAGATAGGAAAAAGGTAACTAAAATGATGCCACCCCTAATATCAGAAACGGCGTATAATTATAGGAATTACGAAAGCCCAGTATCGCAGGAAATCGACTAAAATGAATTTTGCTACAGTTTTTTCGTAACATCCTCCTGATCACGCAAAAACCATGCCTTTAGTCCTAGTTTATACCTCTACAATGAAAGTATGACATTGATCTAAAGATAATGAGGAGCAACTCGGTAAATTTAGGAATTCATTGATTGAAGTTTCATTGACTAAAACTGTCGAACGTTCGTGGGGCTGAGGATAGTTATGTGATGCTTAGCACCATATGTTTTTCAAAAGCCTGTCGATGAGATGCCTTTTGCTCCACCGTGACATATCGAAGCAAATACGCGCTCACACATGCCACAAAGGCCATGGATTAGGGAGAAATAAAACATTCTAGTCGCCTCCTTAGACAGTGCGCTCACTGCCTCCCGCAAATGTACACCAACTGGCGGTGCCTGGTAACTAAATTATTAATATACACCTTCTACTATCTTATACACTACTCGACATCCACCCTCAAATAACGCGATGACCGTTCCGTTCCGTTCCAAGTGGAGTGGCGCGGCGCGAAGTCGATATTGGAATGACGGAAAGAAGAGTCGAAAGTGGGGTTCATTCACGATCGCTCCACTCCAATCCACCACTGCGTTCTGTCTTTTGAAGAGGAAGTGGTGTATCAAAATTGCCTATTACCTGTATTATCATTTGATTTATTGATGATAGTTTGAAAAGCGCCTTGCCGCAAGATGGACGAAGGAGAATCTCTTCTTTTGGCCACAGTAGTATGCTTGCACACAAAGAAGACCCATACGGAAGTGGGTGAAACAATGGTTTCTCAACAGAAGACAGCACACACACACGTAAATTTACTTCAAGAGCTGCGGTTAGAACCATCTGACTGGAGAAATTACTTGCGAATGAATGAAGAGGCCTACTTTCAATTACTCCATTTGGTTACACCAATGATTAAAAAAGAAGACACCGTCATGAGACAGTGCATTACTCCCCATGAGAGGCTCGCTGCTACATTACGATTTCTGGCAACTGGGATGAATTTTGAAGAGCTGAAATCTGGGTCACTCGTTATCCACAAGCAGCTATGTTCCTTGTATAAATCAATAACGGAAATTACGAAATCCTTGTTGGAAACACTCATTTCGTGGCGAAAAAACGTATATTGGGGAAAGAACTGACAGATTAAACACAGGGCAAACGGCGATAAGTGAGTTGTTCGATTTTCAATCACAGGAAAGTGCCCGGTTTCCCCACCCACGTTCGTTCCATCGCGCCATCTCTCCGTATTGCCGGGTCGCGTTTCCCAATTCACGAGCAGTTGGAGTGATGATGTTTTGGCGCGGCGCGATGGCTTTTGGACTGGTTGGAATTCCATCACGTCCCGTCACTCCACTCCATGCCCGACGAGTTTCGCCATTCACGTCGTTCCATTGGCGCGCTACCACGCCATTTGGCTTGTTGGAACGATCGTCAGTGGCCAGCTTAAATGCCATGGAACGCTCATGACAATGAAGGGCTTGAGAGGGTAGTTGGTTCGCTAGGGGAAGTGGTACGGCTGCCCCAGGGCAGGAGGCGCGTCATAAGGCTGTGTGAAGACCCTGGTGGAACTTGACCAATAGTACGGGTCGCCAGACTGGTACTAGAGGAGGGCCACTGGTGAAATGAGGAAGGATTCGTGCTGTAGGCTGGTTAGGGCCCAGAGGCTAACATATATATATATAATCTTCTGACTGCCCCAGTGGTGGGGTGTGCACCGTGGCCAGACGGCCTGTTGCGCCAGTCTTAAAGTCTTACAGGTCAATGCCTAACTTTTCTAAGGAATGCCAGGTAGTTCCTGAAGGAATCCTCATTGGTATCCATCCTGGGAGAAGTGGTGCCAAAGACCAAAAGTCGCTCCCTTTCAAGTCTTCGGCACTGGGCCAGGACATGGTAGGGAGTCTCTTCATCCGTGCCACACCACCTACATCGAGGGGTGTCAGCTATACCCATAACATATATGTGTTTGTTCATTCCGCAGTGCCCGGTTATGATCCCAACAATCTGCCTTAAGTCCTTCCTCTCCATCCTCAGAAGGGTGTGTTTAGTCTCACTTGATTGCTCAGAGACAAAGCGTTTGGAGTGTCTTACTCCTGCAGCGTTCCAGATTGTCTGATGCAGTCTTCTGGCATGTTCTCTCACAGTCCTTTTAACTAGTGACAGAGAAATCCCACAGTGGGGCGGTGGCCCAATAGGTACCGTAGACGAACCGCGTCTGGCCAGATGGTCCGCCCTCTCATTTCCAATGATCCCCCTGTGTCCTGGAATCCAATACACATTAACTCTATTCGCACTTGCTAAGGAGTTAAGCCACATCCTGCAGTCTCGCACTAGTTTTGACGTAGTGCAGTAGTTCATTAGCGCCTTGCACGACGCTTGACTATCGGTCAATATATTGATAGTTCTGTTGCTATACACTTTCTCATGCATTTGGATTGCCTCCGCAATAATAGCATAAATGCTAACATAACTTCAGTCTTCTTCACTTCAACAGCTAGTTTGCCAGCAGCTGGTACTGTTCCTTCCCTCAGTGACACCGACGCCTCTACACACTTCGTTTATATCACTATTTCGACACCTGCCTTCAAGTTTGTAGTTTTGTCTAAAGAGCTAAAACTCGTATTTGAAACACCAGGAGTAGTAATATTCTTATCAAGACTGTTTCTAAAAGCGCACTTATAAAAGGTACTTCAAGATAGAAGGCACATCTACAGATGACTGGAAATACATTAATTAACAAACCACCCAAGGGAGTGGAAGCTAAACAAGTTGCGCGGCCTTGCGATTATTTAAAACATAAAAGGACTTGTCAGCTGAAGGAACAAACCGTTTAAATCCTCCTTTTATAGCAACTCTCGAACAAGCAACGAGCAATAGAAGACATGAGCTCCGTACTCAATAAATTACGTGACTCACCGACACACTTGCTCTGAAGGATTGAACCTCTTACCTGGAACAAAAGGATAAAATATAAGCACACATTCCAACATACAAATTGCAGTACTTATGTTTATTGTCCAGTATGTACACCCGGGAGCGATGGACTTATGGTAACAATAAATAACTCAGAGTGCGTAACTATTCTAAAGGCTCGTGCACATTATGGTGGCACACACTACACCGCATATAGTATTACAATTATCTTCCTAAACTACTTTTGTACTTATTATAAATAAAATGTAGGTATTGTAATATGAAGTAGTTATTTCGTTCATATACAATTTACGTCTAGTTATTTCCTCCTATAGATCCTTGTAGATCCTTATAAACACTGGCTCGTGCCTTCGTAGGTTGAACAATCGAACTTTTTCACAATATTATGTGCCGACATTTAAAATTGCAGCAATTATACTTAAAGCGCATTTTTACAGGAATATGAAAGCGATTTTCGACTTCCTGCCGATGCAACAAGTGAATGGTCGCAATAATTTCAGGATCACTGCTTTTGGATGGTTTCGGTCACGAAAAAATTTTTACAACCCTCAAAATTTGATACTTTACGTTTCAAGACATGGGGATTCCAATTCTGCAATGTCCGTCCGCCGTCCGGGCCGTTTTGTGCCTTAAACATGGTCTAAAAAATTCGTTCCTTCGCACAAAAATCCCATTTGGTATCTAGTTGTGTGCCATCTCGGCAATCCGATGGGACGAAGCCCATGGTTGTTATGGACAAAAAATGATTAAGCAAAATTAACAAAACGCAGTATAATCGCAAATAAGCCGTGTTTCGTATCATTTTCTAGGTATTTTTACATCCTGGGTCGAATGGAAGAAGTATCAGACGTGTACAACTGCGTATAGTGAAATTACAGTAATTTTATAGTCATCTAATTGAAAGAACTCACGGGAACTACAGTGGAAGTCAACGTTCCGTCGTAAGTACTCCCTCCCTCCCTCCTGTCAAGTCAAAACCACCCGCCCGCTCGACTCGTAACATCGTGCCAATTGCCGAGGGTTCACTGGAAGTCCCCGTCCCAATTTCCCTGACTCTTTTTGCCCGATGGGGCGGAGGAAGGTTAAGGCTACTTCCTCCGCACACCCCTACATCGAATCATAAATGCCTACAGACGTTTACGGGCGCCTGGCGCCGGGGGAATATTTAGTTTCCGTAGTTCCATTGTAGTCAGGTCATGTTTCGTATGGTTTACTAGTATTTTTCGATGCTGAATCGAATGGAATGGGTCTCGGAGCAGTAATACTAGGTCAAGCTGTTCATGAGAATAATAAACCGTTGTGTAATAATTTTCAGGGTTTTTGGTAATACTTGATTACATTGTCGGAAGAACTCCAGGGGACAGAAATCCAGATGCGCGGCAGATGAGCCCCTGAGTAGTGGGTGGAAGCTTGAGGGTCCTCTGCCGTACCTTTCTGGGGTCCTTCCAAGCCCCAGGGAGGCCAGTATGTCCAGATTGTCTCGCCCTGGGATGAGGAAAAGCCGTAAGCGCCATCGATTTTGGCCTTGAGGGTTGTTTGACCGAAACATGGTTCCATGGGAATGCACAGCCCTCAGCCTTGCCCTGATGCATTATGGGTTAGGGCCACGATAGGTGGCTGCCTTCGCAAGGCAAGGTAGGTTGAACGGAGCGATCTAACTCCTACCCAGGGCAAGGCCTGACCATGCTGGAAAATGCGCGTGCTTTGCAGGTCGTGGAGTCGCTGGTGGTTAGTCATCCCATTTCTTACTTCATTTTACACTGCAGGGTATGGGGGAGGTGGAGTCCATCCTGTCGGAACTCCCCCAGACATCCCCAAATGCAGAATATTAACTGTCAGAAGAACTCCAAAAATGACAAGATGTTTATAAATTGCTTTAAAATAAATTTAATTTTATTATTAGCCTGACGACATTAAGCGCGTCAGAAGTCGAACAAAAGGCCAACGTATTGCAAATGGTTTACTCTACTGACTTAGAAAACAATTTTTCAGAAGAATGTCTGCATTTTCGTCTCACTACTGTATAAAAACTCTTTAACTACCTTTTCGCACAATGTTCCCACCTGTAATTTCAAAACCTTACCTAAAACCCCGCTAAACATCACCACCTGAGCTTCTGAGAGCCCCCAAAGGTATACTTCCTTGCGAGAGCGATTTGGTTGCTCAAACGGTGGACTGTCGTAGCGTTTCACGTTGAGGCTGGCGGGCGCGAAAGAAACCTTTACACAAACGGTGGGTACAGCTTTCGTACAAGTACACAACCACTAGGGACATTTTATGTCTTTTATTTTTTATTTTTTTAATGCAATGATAACTACGTTTGATTGTGCTCATTGATGGTTTCGATATAATGGCCGCGTCAATTACAATTGACATCATCACTTAGTCACTGAGGTTATTAAAAGTGTGATGTTACCAAGCGTTACACTTCAACCATTCGATATTTCGTGACGCTTCTCCGTTACATATCCTGCGTTACATTTTCGAGTTTATGTAGCAAAGTAAAGACATAACATTTCAAAACTTATGATCGGAACAGTGCTATCAGTTTGTTGAAATTAATACGAACTGAAGGTCTTCAAACCATTTAACCAAACGTGTTACTCGCACCAGTTACTGTTCTGGATAACAATCATTTTCTTTTTTGCGACGAGTAAAAAATTATTTACGTTAAAGGTTAAACGATCTGGCTTTACTTAACGTAGAAGCCGATTTTTTAGGGGAATTCAACTGCGAAGATTTAACTAATAATAAGTGCCAACAAGTTTTGTAGCACGTTGTAAAACACTTTGAAATGTTTTATTTAAATGCGCCGAAATTTCGGAAAATATTACAAACTAGCAGATATTATAGTTGATAGATAAATTTCAAAATCGGTTTCGATAAAAGTTGGCAAAAGAGTAAATTCATTATGTACTCAATATGAGAAAGGGGTGGCTGGTACTACCTAGATGGCCTGGGGCCTGTGCACATCAATTTAGTACTCCAACGTTAGGAAATTCCCATTCTTGTCTACATTTCCTCTGCCACTGCTGCTGTATGGCGGGGGGGGGGCTTTCCAATCAAGAGGTAGCACTAAGTAAGTGCAGTAAAACGATGGAATGCACGCGACCTCTAAGAAGAGCCAATTATTTCCTAGGACGCTGCCGTCAACTCCCATTCGGCTTCTCTATTGTCTAGGATCCGCCAAAGTTCCCTACGAGCTCACGACAACACCAAACGAGATAAATTGACGGAAATTAATATGACAGAGTCAAGTGTTCGCCTTATCTTCAGATGAATCAACCAATTGAAACGTTCGCTAAACGCCGAGCCTTTCAAAAAGGTACCAGGGGACGCACCTGAACGAACCGCCGATTCGCTGACATTGAATTTAATGAACGAGCGACATCGTCAGGTTGAACTCAACAAAACGTTTAAAACGCTGTAAATAATAATTTGTTTCGATTGGCCACCCTCCAACCCACTAATTTCAAATTGGAAAATTGAACGTAAAATCCGAAAATAGGTGTAAAATTGAACCAAAATGGTACACTCTTTCGTAAATCAAGGCAGGAAACGTGGACAGCGGCCGATGGATGTTTGCTCTATTCCGTTCTGTAGAGAGCAGGTTAAAAATAGGTGGATTAGCCTTGGATATTCTTTGACTCAGTTAGTGCTGGGGCATGGGGATTTCAGGGCGATGCTACACCGACTCGGTCTCTGTGATGAGGAGACGTGTAGCTGTGGAACTGCCACAGAAATAGCAGAACACATATTTCGTGAAATTTCCCAGGTGGAAAAATCAGCACGCACATCTGAGGGAAGTGGCGTTCGGGGATGAGCTCCCGAGGGACCTAACCCGTTATGTGGCAGCACCTGTCTTCCCAGCGCTGGAGGAGGTGGCAGAGGAGTTGGCACCATGAGAGACTCCCCCCTCAGGCAATGCTTCTACGAACTGCTTAGCAACTGGTAGCTTAGACTTCTAGACTCCCCACTGATTCCCCAGTTAGGGAGGCCCCTGGCAGAATGAGGAAGGACTCGTGCTGGTCTGGTTCACCAAGTGCTGTAGAGTGGGCTCCTGAAGCCGTTGGGCCAAGGAGTTGCTTTCCTTTGTCTACGACTTGGGGACGAGTTTAGAGTCCTCAGACTGCCTAAACTCGGATTTAGAGATCGGCAGTAGAATTTCTCACATCTTCGCAACATCTTGAAGTCGTTGGAACTCTCTCCTATTAGAAGAGAATACTCGACGGAGCACGGTAATGGAGAACAGATATCAGGATATGCTGGAGAAAGATAAGAGCTAACAGGACCTAACTGCCTAATTTTTTTGAATTAGCGCTTGGCTAGTGCTTAACCGAATCAGGTGAAGCCCGTTTTTTGCGGCGGGAGGCGGAAAGGTACTACTGTTAATCGAGCCTAAACGTGATCAACACAGTTGGTGAAAACGGCCCTAATGAGTCAACCCCCCGGTCTCGCAGAAAACTGAGTAAATCTTTACCCAGACACCGGTTTTAACGAGCTGCAAAGCAAACGTTTATGAAACCCATTAGCGGCAACCGGCAAACCCTCCGCTGGCAAACAGTCGGTTTTTCTGACAGCCCAAGTCCCTGATGTCAACCATCTGCCTGACAACTCGAAACTCTCGTTTTAAAGCGTTTTTAGTCCGCATCCTGTTCTGCCCCCTCGAACTGTGAATGTCGTCCGACGAACTTATACCTTCTCGTCACTTCAGTCGAAATAGTTTTATTGGATTGAGAGTCTGCGGAGAGACGAGCGGGCGTCCAAGTTCAAGAACAAGAGCCCTTGAACCCTGGCAAAACCTGCCAACGCCTCCTTTCGCTCTCTTCACTCGACGTATAAATAGCTACCGAGTTCGCGGGCTCCAATTTAAATTGACAACCCTTCGGTGCAACGCGGAACGAAAATAAATATCTGGTGACAGCTTTCCACAGACTGCCAGGTGCTGAACTGCGAGAAGCCGCGGAGTTGAGATGCACCGACATTGATAATTTAATTTCACATTATTCTACTTCGCTTCATATTATAATTTTAGCACGTCCGATGGTGATATTTTCTCAAAATTCAAGTTCACGTGCCGAGTCCCAACAATTCGTT
This sequence comes from Pachypeltis micranthus, assembly GCA_020466155.1. Taxonomy (NCBI): domain Eukaryota; kingdom Metazoa; phylum Arthropoda; class Insecta; order Hemiptera; family Miridae; genus Pachypeltis; species Pachypeltis micranthus. Next base: position 63,096,309 of record CM035770.1, on the reverse strand, counting down.
TTGAACAAATGTTTTTGGGAAATGAACTTATTGCAAGTTGGAGTGCAAAGTTTGTGAATTAACTACAATTTGACTCATCATCTCATAGCGGATTTTATAGTTTTAAGATGAATATTTCTTTTCGGTTGGTTGCAACTATTCACTTCAAATTGGCTACGAAGGCACAAATACTAAAATTAGAAAGGCATAAAAAACAGGGCTCATATCAGAACGCTCCACATTGCGCTTCTTCAGTTGACTGCCAGCTTTGCTAGGTACCATTTATCTGTATCTCCACACCCAATATGAAGTTAGTATGCGTGTTTCGGTTTTGATAGAAATAGGCGAAAACTGCGGACGTTCATCACCGCACAATATTTTTAATACATCTTCAATCGTTTCGAAGATTTTTTAACGAGCATTCATAGAAAATGCCGGATAAATACAGACACAGCCTCAAAATTGGTTGTTAGAAGACACTTTCAGTTATTCTGGAAATTTCGAAAATGTTGGCAAGTTTTGGTTGTTTTCTATGTTCAACGGACTGTTAGAGAAATATCTGTCGGTAATGATATTCAATGACTAGTTGAAGGCACTAAGTGAGTTTGAAGGAAAATTGTTGGACTTTTTTTTCAAACTTTGAAAAACGTCATTTTGCGCTGTATGCTTCCTAGTTAGCTTTCAGTGACTTCAAATTATCTTTGGATTTCTACGGTTACTCACACCCGTGCCAATAAAATTGAGAAAAAGCGTGCAAAAGGATAAACTCTTCTTTATCCTGAGCCTTCGGCACTACTCTTGTACCAAATAGCTTTCTTCAAGGGTTTTTGCTCTTGATAAAATAAAATATCTGGTGCGTTGCAACACACAACTTTCCTTAGCTCTACGTCAATTCACTTTGTAAATGGCTGATTCTATTTAATCGATTCATTTACCACTCAGCTCATTTGAACTTGGCCAAACAACACTTCACAGCAGCAGGAAGCTGTAGCGCTTACAGTTCCAGATTTTATTGTGCTGCTCGTACTCATTGCAACAACAGTATTGAGCAATTGGTACACAGATAATTAATGAGGCTGTAAACACAATTTTTTTTCGAGAAGATAATTACTTGTGCCGAGTTATTGGGGAAAAACTTTTAGAACTGGTAGTAAGCGAAACGGCAAAAGTTGAAATTCAGGAATTTCTGGAGTGACCCCCATGTATCTCATGAGCGTTTTTAAACACTCACCCTATAGGTATTGGATTGGACTACAATAGCAATTTTTTTTTTTTACATTCTGCAAGAATTCCAGCGGAGTTTATAAGGAAAAAACTGCGCTAAAAACGCTTTTGGTCGAAAATTTTGATAATTTATTGTGCTGCTCTCGTCATTTTCCCATAGATGGGAATTTTATGGTATCATTGCCTTATTGGGAGCTATCAATATAAAAACTGTAATCAAAATCGTTAGAGCCGTTTTTGAGAAAAAAAATTTGTTGTTTTGATCACTATGATAACTATAGTTAACTTTCGGTAGATTTTGTCCATACCCTTATTTTGGCGTCCCATGGTAACCTGTAGGCTAGACATCATGTTTCAGCTGATTTGGTACGGTTGTTTTCTCTAAAAACCGCGCTAAAACCGATTTCGTCTAAAATTTTGGTAATTTATTGTGCTGCTCTCGTCATTTTGCCATAGATGGGAATTTTATGGTATAGTTTCCATATTTGGAGCTACCAATATAAAAAATTTAATCAAAATCGTTAGAGCCGTTTTTGAGAAAAAAATATTTGGTGTTTTGATCACTATGATATCTATAGTTAAATTTCAGTGGATTTTGTTCATACCCTTATTTTGATGTCCCATTGTGACTTCCGGGCTAGATATCAAGTTTGAGCTGATTTGGTACGGTGGTTTTCTCTAAAAATCGTTCACAGACACACAGACCATTTTCCCAAATAGTGTTTTTCGGACTCAGGGGGGTCTGAAACGTAAAGATCTGAAGAGAACTCAATTTTTTTTTTTCAGCCGATTACATGACTTTCCTTTCTACTTCGTAGAGCAATTAAAGTAAAAATTTACAATGTTTGGTGACTTCGGATACCGATGCAGCGCATGCGTACACATTGTCAAAGTCCATCTCAAGATGTTTTGAGGGGCTGTGTGCGCTGTCCAAATTACTAGAGTACTGAACAATCTCCCAATTTCATTGTGAAGGAGTTTCGATTCGAGCAGAGTGATTAGTTCGATAACAGGTGCAAGCGAAAAAAAAGAGGACGGGTCGATCACATCCGAAGCCGACCCCCAAATGACGAAATTTGAGTCCTTGAGTCTGAGGTCAGCACTCAATTCTTCTCATTTGAATACAATCAGAGAATGAGGAGCAATTAGGTGATTTGATGTGCAGTCGTCACGGAGAGATTGATAGTGTGACATATGCAACGGCGGAGATGAAAGACGGCAACTGGCCTAGGCAACAGAAAAGGCTTTGGGTATTTGACGGGGGAGCAATTATTTCCGATTTTTCTGCTTTCCTTTTTCGTTTACTGAGGAGCCGTTGTAGTTGGTGAGAAATTCGGAAGTGATGCGAACGCGACATTGTCACTCGAAATACGTGACGCGGTTTCTCCCAGCGCCGCCAGTTCAGTTCACGCGCATTTTTTCACGATCAAACCAAAATCGCTTCCGAGACCACCGAAGGCTCCAGAATTCTGCGTTTTCACTTTCGGAGGGCGAAACTCAACTCAAATCCTCATCTTCGCTGGTTAAAGGTGGTTCCATCATGACATTGAAAGTTGAGACAAATTAGCGAGCAATGAGAGGTTAAGATGAGAGGACGATCATTAATTGTACATCAGCTCTTCCCGCTTAAAAAATTATTAAATACCTGGTACGACGCATTACTCAACCTGACCCCACGTACGTTCAACAACATTTATCGATCTAGCGATTAATCAAATCTGTGTTTTATGGTAATATGGTTCAATTTAACTATCAGAACGTATATCAACCTTTTGCAAGGTCCATATTTTTCTTTATGAATCCCACTCACGGTATTCAGACGATGGACGTTGATCAGTAACACGATAAATTCCTGAATTCATACTCTACCTACCTCCCTACATCACTATGAGGGAAATGTTGGATCTTTCTTTCTTCTTAACACATTTGTGAAGCCAAAGGCTATGAAGGTCGCTTACGGACCGACTAGGTTTAGAATAGTACCGGCTAGTAATGCACATCTAACTATTTTCATGAACTCGGAAATCTTAACAGAGCTCGACTGATCACTGACACTACAGTGCTCACGTATGGGTTCGACAAGAAATACAAGGCGTATAAGAAGTAATCGGTCTCCAAATTGTATTAACACTTAGGTTTATTTATTAACACTAAGTCCTGATAGGTGGTTAGGGAAGGAGTGAGACATTGCCCTGGGGCCTACTCCCACGGGTTTTCAAGCACAGATTTATGCTATCATCACTGGGGCCGTCGTAATGCATGAAAAAGGATATCGCAATAAAGCTATCAACATAATGCCTGGTAGTCGAGCGTCTTGCAAGGTGCTGAAAAACTTCTGCACAACGTCAAAACTCGTTAGGGAGTGCAGGACGCACCTCTCTAATAGAGTTAATGTCTTCGTCACTAGTCAAGAGGATTGTGAGAGAAAATGCCAAGAGACTGTCTGGAGCGCTGCAAGAGTGAGGTACTTCAAACGATGTACCGCAGGACCAACACACGTGATAAGACGTAACCTTCTGATGATGGGGAGTGAGGCCTTAGGGCAGATAATCAGTATCATCACGGGGCATTGTAAAATCAATAAAAACGCATGTAAATTATGGGTATAATCGACACCTCCAGATGAGGAGACTCCATGTCACGTCCTGGCCCAGTGCTAGAGACTTGAGAAGGAGCGACTGTAGGTCTTTGGTACGATTTATTCAAAGGTAAACATCAAAGAAAACTCTTGCATGATATACCTGACATTCCTTAGGAAACTAGATATGGACCTGTGAGACATTAGGACTGGTACAATAGAACTATAGGCCGCGGTGCACATCCCAAATAAGGGGAGTCGGAGTTACGTTAAAAACGTTTTCTTCCTCCTGCTAATCAAATACTGGCAAGAATTACAATTACATCATTGTTTTTCGCAAAAACCTTCGAATTTTAACAGCATTTCGAATTAAGTAACACAACAGATTATGAGATCGGCGCAGAGATACTAAAATACGAACAGGCGAGCTGATCAATTGAAATGGGAATAACGCAACGTATTAGGCCCTGTCAACGTCAGTAAAAACCAGAAAACTAGATTTATCAAGGGAAGGAAGGCCGCGAATTCGAATTGTAGTAGGTACGTGAGTGTCGTACGGTCCAAAAACTTGGTACCGTTCCAAAATACGTCGATTTAAACCGAATTTCCCAAAAGGGCAAAGAGATCGGTTCGAATTATCAAAAAACTTGAAGTTCGATTGAATACGTAATGATCGTATCACAGTTTTAAACATGTAAATGTTTAAAATATTTGTTTCGCTTACACAATGCCGCAGTCAGAAATCTTGCCAGCTTGGCTTTCTCAAGATTATTCCAATTATTGTATTTTGTACCATCGTAGATTGAAAATTAACCTCTCCGTAGCCACTGTGTTTAAGTGAGAGCTCACCTTGGTTTCCTGCTGTTAAAAACCTAGGATGGATCTTCGGCTCAAACCTTCAAGTATTAAACTCATTGAGCCCTACCCAAATCAGGTTTATTACGGCGAATCCGTCGTTAAATGTGTTCGAACCCATCGCCATCGCGATACTTACGCTCGCTCGATCGACAATCTGCCACGAACCTAAACGCCGCTAAACCCGTATTTCTTTAGCTTTAATAGCGCCGCGTAGACACAACGTACCGCTCGGAGGAGGTTTAATCACATCGGGAAGCTTCAAAAGCGCGAAATCTTTCCTGCGAGACCGAGGAGCAACCACAACCTCACAATGTCCGAAGTTATCCGACGAAATTGTTCGTTCTTACTAAAATTGTGTAGGAAAGTTCTCTTTCGAAAACGTTCGGTTCTTTTTCCGGAGAAAACGGCTCAAAAGATGACACGATATTTGATGAAACTACTGTTGCGACCCTCTGAAAAAGTTCATCGACGGAAGGTAAATAGTTCAATCCAATAAAAAGTAACCCGACCCGCCAGTACGTAATTTATTGAACTACCAGTACGTACGATTTTAGTTGTTGCGAGGGTCGTTTTTAGTTGACTGGAACTAAATGGAAAGAGAAGGAAACGAGTTTGTTGAGGTGCACACCTAAATTGTATGAGTTGCTCTTTACTATTTTTTAACCTTTACTAAACTCTCATTGTGTTAGCAGAGTATTAGAATATTACCTTAGTTTTCGCGGGGAGACTGGACTAAGGTGGACTCGTAAGGAAAATCTCTGGTGTAAAGGATCACACACCTCAATCCTTCTTCAACCCAGGCAAATCCGACGAAATGCATACAATGACGTCACACGTTTGTCAAGAACCAGAAATAGTTACTAGTTACTTAGAAATTCCCCACAAGTTTTATAAAAAAGTTACAGCATTTTTCCACAAAATTTGAAAAACGGTGATTTAGTGTTCTGCAAATCTCATTTTCCGATGGATTTTGGTCCATATCTTCGTTCAGTATTTAACGCTACAACTCAGAGAGCATCTGTCACGTCAACACTTCACGGCTTGCCAAAGGCGTAGGGCATTACGAGATTAACTACCTGGATATTCAAGATCACAGCAGCCTTATTTCGACCAAAGGCGGCGATCGATGTCTTGCCACAATCCTTCTCTGGACTGTAACTACGCCATTGGAAGGACTATCTCTTACCACAACCCCAATGGCAAGGCACGCATTGCAAAAAATTATGAGTTTCCTTCAGATTTTCATGTTTCGAAGACCTGAATCCACAAACCAGCATTTGTGTGTATGTGAGTCTGCGAATGGAATTGGCTAAATCAATGGTAAACTAAATGCAAGACTGAAGCAATATTTCAGTACATACTATCTGTGTACTGTCCACCGTATAGCCCAGACAACTAACAACAAATTATAGTTATTTTTCTTCTTCCTTATTTTCTGGTGTAATTCGGTCGTTTTAATAGATTAGTTCACTATAGGCCGATTTCAATGTTTTCTTTATCTTTTGAGTTGACAACCAATATGTGTAAAGAAATGTTTTTTTGCAACTTTCCTTAGTAACCGCAAAGGTGGATTTGGTCATATGATCTTATTTACGGAACGTTGCGAGTTTTTTTTTTTTTGTTGCATGATTGCAATACTGTCCGTACCCTTAGAGTAGCAGAGGAAAGTAGAGTGATGCTCGTCTAGAGTTGTCATGAAACCTATTGGGTTTGGAGGCAATAGAAAATCCAGAGGGATTAGAGTGAAAAATGTCGAGGAATTTACACTATTTAGCGAGCTTTCAATGCTATTCTTAGCGCGTGCTTCCAAATCTAGCGTTCGTTTATAATTTCATTATTTAGTATGAAACTTCAGTTGCTGAATCCGTTGAATATCTTCGGGACATTTCGAATCCATTCCCTCTCTCATCCTCCACGACATCCACCAATAATATCCTATAGCGACCTCGCTGTGCAAAATTATTAAAATTAAAAAAGGGTAGTTTTGAGTCTTTTGTTTTACTGGAGTATCGACAGCATCATCTTGCGTTATTCTCAGACACGCTGCTCGTCGGCCTTTCTATTTAAAGAATAGAGAGACGGGCTGAGGAACCGGCGGTAAAAACTAAAAGCTTTTCAAGTACAGCCGCTACAATATATTTGTGATTTGTCGCCCATTTATTACAACTTTTCCTTCGGTGCTTGTAAATCTCGCTTTAGTACGACACAATTTAACTTTACTTGTATAACATTTGGAGGAGAAAAAAAAAACCCCCCGGACCAGAGCCAGAGCAGAGTTCCCATCTTCAAACCGACTTCTAAACATCCCGAGACATCGTGGACTTGATTCAGCCGAACTCACCGTCTTATTGTCCTCCGAACTCACCGAATTCAACTCGATGATTAACTGGGACAGTTTGTTTGACTTAAGGGAAGTCGTAAAATGGTGGATCTGTCTCGCGGGAACCGCCAGCGGGTTTGAATAAGTGGAAAGAAGTTGACAGATGGGAGACCCCCAGTAGAACGGTCGATGCTTCACCTTCAGACAAGAGCTACAACCCTCTCGCAGCCTCTGCCCACTTTTTGACTTCTTAATTTGTATTCCGGCAGCCGATTCCTACCTGAATTTTCGTTTCGGGGTACTTTTTTCCTCCCTCGACTTCACTAATATACGGGGCAGTTGGGGAGCAACCTCATTTTGGTCGGGAAATAAAATATTAATTCGTCCGAAAAAAGTGAGCGCAGAGAATTTTTTATAACTTGAAACGCACTTTTCCCCACTCTGAAGCCTTATGAGCGCAACCACTTGACCTGAGAGACGACGCCGTTTGTAGGAGGCACAAATACCTGATTTTAAGTTCCAGTTATAGTCTGGCCGTTCTTAGGAATTACGAAAAAAAGATAATTAACACGAAATTATTGAAAGATTTTTGGGAATCGTTTAACAGTTAAGTTGTCAGGGAATTGAGGATGTTTGGCGCTTTTTGTCAAAATCGTTCTCACCATTAATAAACATTACCTCAGACCTTCACACAGCTCAAACAGCTCACTCAAGCCACCAACATTTCCAATTCTATGTTCATATATTCACTTATGTTCCTTTCTGCTCTGCTAAAAGTGGATTCATGTTTCGTAGAGCCCGACGTGAAAAGAGAGCTACAGCATGTCTGTTCAGACAGCCTAAAGTAAATCATCTGAGAAATCTCCTGAGAAATGAGGAGGGTTTCTTTTCACAACTTTCCGACTTTTCCACGATTTGTCGACGTTTGTAACCAATACGAAACATTGTGTAGTCATACCCGAACTTTCCACGGATTTCACAATGTGTTTTGCAACAGTTTTCTTTATTTTGTGACTTTTTTTGTCCCTTTGCCAAACAATTTTTAGTGAATTTCTCAACAAGTTCTCAGTTGATTCGGGACTGTTTTTGCTCACTTTACTAGATATTTAGATATTGCTACTTAGTTTCTGAACATTTTTCAACTTTCATCGGTTTTCACTTCGTATCTCGTGAATGTTCCAGACAATTTTGACACAACGCTACCTAGCATTTCAACAATAGTGACTCAATAGTCCTTCAGTTGTTACTTTATTCAAATTTTCTGATGGAATTTTCACAAATGTTTCACCCCTGGCGGAGCTTGACGAGTACGACGCGTGTTTGCAGTTTAATTACCCAGCTGTTCGGGCGTTGGACCTTTCCCCCTCCACACCCTCTCTGATTTTGCGTCAATCACGTCGTTCAATAGACCTCAGTTTATCGTCTTCATCGCGTGGCGTGTGTATCCCACGGCGAACAAAACGTTTAAGAGATGACTTGATGTTCCATTGAGGAGCCTCAGAGGCCCCGGAGCTCCACTCGAATCATCAAACGGTGGAATATCGGCGCCATCCTTTCCGAAGGCACCTTCACTCGTGTATGATGTTAACCCAGTTCTATTCCTAACCCCTTTCGATATTGCGGCGCGTGTTCATTGTCCTCGTTCAATGGTAGCTCAGAGCGATTGAACGACTCAGGTCCCTAAATTATTAGAATGAAAATAAATTGTGTGGCGCGGGACATCACTAAATATTCCGACGGACGTCTTGACGCGGCTCTTAAGAATCAAGTCGCTCGTAAAAAAAAAGGATATTTTGTTCAACGAAACGAAATTAGCGTGTCGTTACTGTGAGTTACAGTGGTACAGATTTCAACGATTAAGTCATAGTTTGTAACGAGATACAACTGAATTTAGCACAGACGGATCTGAATTTTCATATTCAGTACTGCCCACTCCCAAAATAACTCGGTGGTCTGTTGGTCCATGGCGTTGTGGGAGGATCCTCTTTGAATGTGGTTCCTTGCTGCACTATATTGTCATGTTGGTGGTTGGTGGCCTTCTCATACCCCGTCATCATTCCTGTGATCTCCCTGCAGTCTTTAAAAACAGAGCTTAGCTAATATATTCGTAGAAGATCGCTTTTTGCTGTTTAGAGATTGTGAAGACAAAGCGAAGCACAGGAAGTAGGTCATTAAACCGAAAAATGTGAAAAGAGGGGGTCGATTTGTCGCGGTTTATTAGCATTATGATTTCATGGAATTCTCTATTATGATAACCAAGTTACTGTAGAATTAAATTCGTTAAAGGCGGAATATTTTGAATAATTGCTCCACTTAGACAACTTTCCGTCTTACTACCTTTAATTGTAATAACCACGTTCTTTCAGTGTCTCAATTTGTAGGCTGAGCCTGTCCTGCCCAGCTCTGTGTGTGCCGCATTACCCATGTCGTAGTCGACTCAACATTATACTCGCATGAGCAACTCAAATGGAGTTGAAACAACTTGTAATAACTGCGTTTTATTCATTTTGACTTTGGTCATTGGAAGTACTGCTGTCAACTGTCAATGGTCAGAATGATTCCTGTCCAAAATGGGGCACTTTTCGACAAAATATTCTAGACCGTCGCGTGTCTTTTATACGAATCTGTGGACGTGCGTTCTATTATTTAATAAATTTAAATACAGTGGCACAACAGCTGAGTGGCCTCAACCACAGCTCGCCATCGATCATAAATATTTGACCTGTGGGACTCAAAACCCAGGAAAGGTGATCGAAAGTTGAGATACAATTATTCATTACGTCCTTCCTGCGAACGCTGAGCTGAAAGAACTATACAAAAACACATTTCCAAGTTTGAATGTTGCCTTAGTTCGGTTCAGTTATTTTTTAATTAACCCTACGGCTTCCAAATCAGTGGGAATGCGCAGATGAGACGCTGGCGGTGGTCAGGCTTTACTAGTTAGCGCTAGTCCGGAGAGTTGAACCGGCCAAGTGGTTTCAATTTTCTCAATACCAATAAGAGAGGTCCAGATCTGGCCTTTAAACTGCGAGACGCGTTGCCGGAGGAGCATTCCATTCGCGATTCCGGACGTCCTCACAATCGTCAACGATAACGATTTGCCCGCGAAACGGTTTGTTGTGAAGCAGTTGTCCTTACAAGTTTTAAGATCTGAGTTTTCACTCGGCAAGCCTGCAACTGTATGGACACCCGTCTGGGCAGATTGATATTAAATATTTTCAGGATAACAGATTACTGCTATTAGGCGTTCATTTTATTACTTTATTTTATTTAGTTATTCAAGTCATACGTGCAAAACCCAATTACAAATTTTTGTTGTTGACCGGAAGGCACATCGGATTGTCTGTTTGTCACTGCGGACACTCATTGGGCCTATCGTGAAGATGTCCCTTACCTAATAAAAGACGTCGTACGTACCAGCCCCTTTAAGTAGCTGAATACGTCTTTTACCGCAGTCTCTGCTATTATTTGGGGCTCAATAAACCCCTGAGAAACATGTTTGAAGCACCTGGCTGCTAAGGCAGGGCACTCGCATCCCCGCGCGTTCTCTTCGCCGCGCAACCTGCAATGTGTTTCCCTATTTCGTTGAGGTGAAGCTAGTAAGAAAGCTCCCTCGCTGGCGAGTGTTAGCAATGCCTTTTCGCCTGTCTTAGTCGTGGCTAGCCATGCCAATGGTCGTGTTTTGGACCTAAATCTCCTGCCGATTTAGGTGACTTTTCGTCATTCTTATGTGAGGCACATGCCTGTTTTCGCAAGACAGTCTGTCTTTTCATTGCCCTCATGCCTTCTATAAGCCGGTATCCAAATTACGGGAACCCTATTATGGGCACCGAGTCATTTAAGCGCCTAAAGCCATTCCCATGTCAGCCTGGATCTGAAGGTGCAGGCTAAGATGACCTTTAAGGTCTGAGAATATATATAGATCCGCTTACCTTGAGTTCTTTGTCTCTTGTGCGCAATTCTTTACGACTAGAATGGCTTGATATATCGTGGCGGACCCTTCGAGCAGCTTTTCAGGGCGGAAGTTGGGTCCTACGATGCATATCAGCCTTGGCCGCCATCTCAGCCAGCCCATAACAGCGCGCCAATGTTGGAAACAGCCCTCTCTCCCACAGTTCCAATGAGTGGACGTAGACGCTGACAATTCTTCCACTCTGGTACATTATTAGTAGCAAGGCCCGCTACCTCTTCTATTTTGAACGGTTTCACAGTTCGTTGGAGGTTTGTCTTTGCCCTGGTAGAAACAGTGTTGGTCTGCAAAAGCCTGATCATCCATTATGAGCACCAAGTCGTTTGAGCGCCTGAAGCCATTCCCATGCTCGGCCAGGATCTGAAGCTATAGACCGAGATGGCCTTTAAGGCAGACTTGCTGTCTGAGAATATAAATATCAGCTTACCCCTGAGTCATTTCGCCAGGAATTCTTGTGCGCAGATATTTATGGCTAGAATTTCAGCTTGATATATTGTAGCACACTGCCCTAGTGGCTTGGCCAGGCTTAATTTGGTCCATCAGGGTACCATAGCAGCGCCCCCACCTCAGTTATGAATGGCCCACTCTCCTACTGTTCCCTTGAGTGGCAGCTGACAATTCTTTCGCTCAGGCATAACCTCAGTAGCAAGGACTGTTTATTTTGAACGGTTTCACAGTTCCTTGGAGGCTAGCCTTTGCCCTGGTATAAATAGTACTGGTCTGCAAACCCCTTGCCGCTCCGAGGTACGTGGTCCTTTGAGTTTGTATGTGGAGGGGTGAGAAAAAACCCAGAAAGAAATCAGTATAGAGATATAGCAAAAAATTTTTTTCCCAACTTTTTTTGGAGAGACACCTTCAACGATTTACATCAAACTCCCGGGTTGACTTGAAGTAGTCAATACCCACACATCTTTCTGCATAATCGTTTTTCTGACTGGGACGGAAACGACCAAAATGAGCAATAAACCGAGTTATTTAATGTATTTTCGAAATTTCCATAATACGCGAATAACTAAATTTGATCTACCTGTCTTTTAGAGATGTGTACTCATTGTTTAATATTGGGGAATAAATAAAACGAAACTTCCGGAACTCGAGACTTTAAAGTTGACTGTATTTATTTACAATGGGATTAATGTTGTGGCACTGGCGTACTGGGATGTCCACGGTATATATAATTCCAGATACCACGAATGTTCGTCATTTCGTGAACCGGTCGCGGATTCCGCCGACAGAAACGCGAACACCGATACGCGATTGACTCAAAGCACGACGGTAAATTACGAACTAAACGGTTGAGACGTTTCAAACAATAGAAGAATGTTAGTGAGTTAAAAAAAGGAATTCGGCCGCGCACAGCGCGAGCGGGTGATTCGTAATAATGTGTTCGTAATAAGTATAATACGTCGCCTAGTGATGTCGAGATCCCGAACATTCTAGATCTGCGGAAAAATGGGCGAATTCCGCAGGCGGTAAATAGAAGTCGCGGTCAACAGTAACAGAAAGAAAACCCGTAAATTTCGAACGCTCACGTTTTGTTCTCAGTTTTGTGTAACTTCGTTGAACAGGGATATCAGCCATGCACAAAATGAGATTTGTTGATTTATCGTTTTACCTATTTAAGGCTACGCCCTATCTCGTGAGTTGCTCTTGCAGCGTTCCACAGTCTGATGCATTCTCCTGGCATATTCTCCTGACAAATGGCGGGGAAGTGGCCTTACAGGTACAGCAGACGAACCGAGTCTGGACAGATGATCCGCCCTCTCATTTCCAGTGATCCCTTTATGCCCAGGAACCTAGTAAACGTTAACTCAGTTAGAGTTTGCTAAAGAGTTGAACCGTATTCTGCAGTTTTGATTTTTCATGCTGTGCATTAGTTCTTCAGCGCCTTACAAAACGCTTAACAACGCTACTTAACTGGTGGTATTTTTTATTGAAAAACCAGAGTGGGGCTCACAGCCAATGTACGCCACTTATCCACACCCCTGAACCTGTACCCTCCAGGGGATTCTGATTCTACAGTGTAGTTGTTGATATCATTTAGAGGCCGAATACTAAAGTTTCGTGTTGTACTGTTCTCAAACGGCTGTGACGAGAGCGAAAACGCCTACTAAGCGCATTCAGCTAACTAATGAGCGATTTTGCTCTCCGTGTGCTTTTACGAAGTACACTTTTCTTTATACGACGCCTGTGTATCGCCGAATTTGCAGTAATTGAATGAAAGTTGTGATGCTTCTCGCCAGAGCATATGAACAGTTGAGGGCGTCAATAGGTGAAGCCGAGGTGCAAGGCGGGAATGAGTCGAGTGAATCGGAAGTCACTAATCAGCTATGCTCCGCAGCTCCTCCAGTTGTCCACGGCACAAAAGGAATAACGCGGTGAATCTCAGATGAGGGATCTGATGGACGCCTTCCTTCATACCTCCGACTCAACACAGTACACAACTAACCAAGAAATCTGGCGTTTTGTTTTCAAGAGGATCTACGGAGCTGAACGTCGATTCGTATGGAAATGATCGTCGTTAAATTGACCGTGCCCCCCCCCCCCCCAACCACAACCCCTTAATCACCCGCAGTCAACCACCCGGTGCCCAATGAATTCGCAATAAAAATTAAGAAAGAAAAATTTACTGGGAGCGGATGTCATAAAGTCCTAAAGAACAAATGGTGAAGTCGATTAGAATGCTGCGAGGACCATTTCAGGCGAAGCAAAGTGAAAAATATATGGTGGGATGGCTCGTACGCCTTTCCACAGCTCCTATAAATTTAACGGTACGTCACACACGCAGGATGTTTGTTAACTGTTGTAGTTAACTGAAACTGCCCTGTGATTTATTATATTCGTTAGAGCCGGGGGTTGCAGAAATAATTGTGGAGTCAGTGTAAGTTTAGGTTGCCAGAAGACACCTCTTCGTGCTGCTCAAGACGTTAAAAAAGCCATTTTTACGTAAAAAACAACTTTTTCATTGGAATTTGAGGGTAAAAATGTAGTATAGGCATTTTTGGTTGTCAGATTTATAGTGATTCCATTCAACCACACGTTAAAACGGGTGTCTAAAGTATTATTCTTGTGCAAAACAATTTTAAACCGTAATAATAGAGAGAAATGGGCATCAGCTTCTGTGTCAGCACACCATGCAAGTAAGGAATACAATGGTGGTTAGCGGTTTTTAGCACAAAACTTGCTACTTCCAGTAACTATGGGGTTAGTTGTGGATCCGATGGCACATACTTCATACCTCTTTAGTGACCGCACTCAAGAACTGCTACGAAAGTAATGCAATGAGTAGAGCTCGCCACCGAGTTACTATCGTACGAACCACTAGCCAAAACCTGTCACTACCGGCTGCCCCACTGACCTGCAGAATGAGGACTTCTTGATTGGCATTCAAGAGCAATGCTTGGCTATTGACAAAATATAACTACTAATTACAATTTCAACCGCCTGATGATGTCCTCACTTTGAGCTAAGTTGCACATTTGTTAACACACTCATTGTTGGCCGAAGTAGTTGGAATCGTGAGCTCGGCCCTTCTCCAGGTGCGCACAATCCAACTATTTCGGACCCTGTTTCATGTTTGCCACGGGGAAGTGGGAGAACTGCCCGTTCAGTCGACTTCTCCCCCATACAAAGTAAGTTCCAATTAACTTCTGAAGCAACAACGGATTTCCCTTTTTGGATTTTCCAAAATATCCTTCCCTCCTTCTCGAACTCACACAGCTCTTCCCAGACATTCGTCTCCCAGTGGTCACTATAGACATTCCTGTATCAACTGCTCTACTCATTCTTTCTCTCTCTTCTCTAGTTTCCCGCACAACCAGTTCACACACATTCAGGGCCCCCTTTGTGTCCGCGCTTATATACTCAGCCTCATATCGCTATTCTGCTAAAGCTCAATACCTTCCTCACTCACACTCACTGCCGATCTTAAGCTCCTCCTCTCATGCGCCCAAGACCCATGCTAATTAAGTGGATAGTAAAACGTAAATATCTTGGCTGCTTAAGAGGGGGAGCATGACATGAAGTATGAAAAATACACCGATAAACATGGTGAGCGTCAGAGAGGACTGTATTTATGCGCTGGATACACGATAGAGATATGAGTATTAACGCAACCCAAGGGGTCTCTGAATACGTGAACTGGGTTGTGATGTTAAGAGTGGAGAGGGAATGAGTAGCCCAAGATATGAGAAACGACCGAACGTGTTGTGTTGGGTATGGGAAGAGCTGAGAAATTGGAATCTGAGGGGAAGTGCTAAAGGAGTGAGTGGTGGGAATATTTTGGAAAATCTGAAGAGGAAAAATCCGTTGTCAGCTTCACAAACACCTTAACCCTCTTTCCGCTTCTATTCGCTGAATTTTAACACAGATATTCAAAGGAAAGAAAAGTTATTTACTAATTAGTAGACAGAAGTAATAAGAGCGGTTTTTGATAATAATGCGAAAACTCCTTTTTGGTATCCCTCCCTTAACCATTCTCATTGCACGTCACGATTGTGATTTACCCTATTCAACCCAACGCCAATACAATACAACGTTCGTACAGACCTTCAGAGACCCATCCTACTCTACTCAGCATCGACAAATACTTGTAAACGATACGAAACACGACCAAAAGAACAACGAAAGTTGACATTTTCTAAGCGGCGCTATGCGATTGGCAGGACGCGACGAGCCGAACTGGCGGATGGCAGTGCTGGAAACGATCGCAGGCTGGAGAGAAACGTGGTTAACTGTGGTTTCACTGTTTTCCATCTAGACGCAGTCCCACGCCTCCGAGACTCGTCCTATTTGACTCAGCGTCGAAAAATACCTAAGAGACGATACCAAACGCGACGTAATTGCAGTGAAACCGCCAACATTTCGTTTTTGGTCATTAACAACCGACGCGTTTCGTCCGATCGGATTTTCAAGCAGGCGGTCACCACTAGATCCCAAATAGAGTTTTTGTGGGAAGGAACGCATTTTCTGACCACGTTGAAGCCAAAATATAGCCTGGACGATGTACGGACATTAAAGATTTGAGAGATCTTCATACTTTGAAGGTAAAGTCTTGAGGGGATTGTGAAAAAAAATTCATGTGCGGATATATTGTTGTATTGCTCAGAATAACGCAAAAGAAGAACCTCAATTGACCCAGGAGTTCTCCCGTAAATAGAACGACAGACACATACAGAACATGTCCCGAAATTCTGTAGGCCCCAAAACCAAGCTTTTCTCGATACGCACCTTATCATTTGAGTAGCGAAAAGTAATGCCTACCGCCAGCATTTTAGCCTCGCGCCCGTGGTATGATACTCAAGGAGCCTGTTGCTGAGAAGAACTTCCAGATACAAGACTTGCAAGTATTAAACGGCACTCGTCGAGTCTTGAAAATGACGATTCGTGCTTTGATGATTTGATGAAATTTTCTGACGCTAACGAAGGGCTTTGGACAGTTAAATCAACCTTTAAGCTCGGAACATGTTGTAATTCGATGTTTGTGGAGTGGATCCTTCGTTCTTATTCAACGCCCTCCTGACTTTCACTAATGCAAATCCCTCCGTCGTCTATTCTCAAGTAAACAACATAAATGGATAGAAGCAGTCAGACCCCTCAGCAAATAAGCGGGAACGAGGCAGGAAAAAAAAGCGTTCCCTTGTAAGGAGCCGGCAAAAGGCTTCTCTGATGCTGCACCGTGGACCAACTGCCAGACAAGTACCTGCTCAATGCTCGTATGTGTTTATAAATTAACTCGCCCGCCCCGCAAGGACGAACTGCTCCCAACTGCTTCAATAGCGGCATTGAATATGCAAAAAGGAGAAGAAAAATAAATGTATAGTTGCTCACTTGAGAGCGATCAGAATCAGAAGCACGCGGCGTCAGTCGTTCGCCTTCCTCATCAAACACAACCGGCTCATTCAACGAACAAGCCATTTCTTCTCAGACTACCGACGAGAGTCATCCACACTCCATTCCATTTGTGGGCTCTGTAAACACCACGGAATTTATAGACCAAATCGTAGGATAACCACGCTATTGCGTAGGCACCTTATAAGATTGCTCAAGCGTTCGGCGCCCTCAGGGTTGGAGTGTGAGCCATAAGTTGCGAGATCGAACCAAAGGGGCGGTTGCGCGAACATTAACTCTGGAAGAGACGCGAAGGACATCATACCCCACTACGAGGGCAACTACGTCAACCCTTCGTACTGGTACCACATGCCTGCTTTGAGTATGAGGCACCTTGCTACTCTCAGGAATACTCTTCGGCCATTAGACGAGCCACTATCAGTCGAGTGACTTTTAGGCCTGATGAGGCACTTCGAGAACTACCAACAGCATTAATTAAGTGTTCTTTCAACATTCTGTGAGGCAGTTCTTACGGTACACACAGGCCCCTGAACTCACAGACAGGAACCTCGTGTGTGCGTCTCAATACACCATTCCAAAACTTCATAGCCCTCGTGATCTCGGTTTGGGCATGAAACTGCTCACTTTAGCTTTGGCTAGCATCACCCTGGAGCCCCAGTTTACAACTAGAGAAGTAGTACAGCGACCAGGTAGAGGATAACCTAATCTCACCGCCAGTAGCCTCACAGCACCCTTATTTAACTTGAGGTAACGACCACCCCTTGCTTTTATGCCTGCATTAGAAATAGAGCTACTGAACATCAAGGCTAACGATAATCACCAAAAAGGCGAATGCAGCCACAACGCCCCTCACCTCGCAGCAATCGTCCAAGCAATTCAGACTGCTTTGCAATTAAAATACCAAACTGGTTAATTACTATTTAAAACGTTGTAACTAATTGCTTAATTTTGGTTTATTATTCACTCTCAGTAATACGTCCATGTTTACGTCCAGAAAAGTTTTATTCAATTCCCCTCTCAAATTTTGACACTTAAGCTTCAAAACACGGGGATTACAACTCTGTAATGTCCGTTCACGGTCCTGGCCAATTTTTGCCTTTAACATGGTTTAAAATCTCTGCAAATTATTACACAACGGTTTATTATTATCATGAACAACATGACCTAGTATTGCTGCTCCGAGACCCATCCCAATCGATTTAGCATCGAAAAATACTAGTAAACCATACGAAACATGACCTGGCTACAATGGAACTACGAAAACTAAATATTCTCCCGGCGCCAGGCGCCTATAGGCAATTGGCACGACGTTGCGAGTCGAGCGGGCGGGTGGTTTTGATAAGACGGGAGGGAGGGAGTATTAACGACGAAACGTTGACTTCCGCTGTTCCTCTACTGATGTCTTGAAACGTAAAGTATCAAATTTTTAGGGGGGGGGGTTGTAAAAAAAGTTTCCCGAACGAAAACATAGGGTTACTAATTAAAAAGAATAATAAACCAAAAGCCTACTTTCGTACAAAAAATCCATTTGGTATCAACCTGTGCCACGGTGCAGTAAATAAAGTGAGGCAAATTCTACTAGTTGAAGGAAATCGTGAGGCAATATAGCAAAAGTTGCCGAAGCATTATTTGATACTGAGTCGAAAAGGAAATGGCCTCAGAGGTCTAGGATTGCGTCTACATTCAAAAACAGTGAAATCACAGTAATAGTGAGGTGAATTCTAAAAGTCGAAGGAACTCGCGGGGCAATGTAGCGAAAGTTATCGTTTCTCCCCAGCCAAAGCTTATTTCCTCTCGATGCCCCCAGCCTCACTACAACCACCCGTCAGTTCGACTCGTCGCGTCGTGCAATTTGCCTAACATCGCCTAGAAAATGTCAATTTTCGTCGTTCCGTCGTCAGGTCATGTGTCGCATTGTTTACTAGTATTTTTCGACGCTGAATCGAATTGAATTGGCCTCAGAGGTGTGAGACTGCGTTAAGATGTAACGAGAAAACTACAAGATATGTGTATTGATTTGTAACGTTTTTAATTTTAAAATGCATTGAGGAAGACGACGAACATAGAACAAGAAACTATCAAAAGTTAAATTGAAAGTACGAAATACTTCAGTAACAAATAATGTGAGTTTCGCTTAGGCTCACCGATTTTCGACTAATTCCTGTCGTCTTACGAGGGGATTCCTTCCAAAATGCCTCGACATCGTTCCTTTAAGTTTCTCCTTAGTCATTGCACCCGTTTCATACGAATGCAGCTCCTTCCCCCATCCCCTCTCAGATTTCAACTCGGGATAAATACACAGTTAACGGGCGAAGGTTGCGAATTCCTTGTGTTCCCTCCTCGTTCGCACTTAATTTACGACGAGTGGAGAATCCGCTAGTAACAATTTTAGCTTTTGAGAGCCGCCCACTAAAGAACAGAGACCCCCCGCGTTCGACTAGAAATCAACATTGAACAGTCGAAGATTAGCGTAAAATAATCGGCGTTGGATCCCAAGTTAAGTGAAGTCATCGGTTCATTTTAAGAACGGGACCGGAGTAAATAAACGGCTTCTTGTTTTCGGTTGGACGGCTTTGTTTATTGAGTTGTCGCAACTCCGATAGTCGGAATCTGGTCTAGTACCAATATATACGTTGCACAGCCGTTAATATGACGAACAGACTGAATTGCCTGGCTGCTGCGACTAACAACCAACTACACAAAGCGTTCGCTAGTTAAGATGATAAAAGAAAATCAATTCTGGACAAAATCAATTCTTTCCAAAACGTATCGGTACTTTCAGATTACGAATTTTTTAATCGTCTAAGAATCGTTAAAAAACTTCAAGAATCGAAGTCGAATTGCTGATTGAAAAAAAAACATGAAGAAAACACACCACCACAACCATAATTGAAGTTGATGAAGCCAAAATCTATCAATATTCCAGTAGTTTTGTTCCCCAAGTCCCAAAGCCCGCTGACGTTTTGACCTAATTCAATTATAGCATTCGCACTTTGAGTTAAACCTTTCGCGAATTGAATTAGACTTTTCGCAAAATGAATTAAACTTTTCGCAAAATGAATTACACTTTTCGCAAAATGAATTCGACCTTAGCCAAATCTGTAGTAAAAAAAAAATTTCAACTTCAACAACTTGTATAATTGTAAGCACAAATGGTGTACAGAAAATAGAAAAATAATACAAAAGTCATACAAAAAATCAATACAAAAAGGGCAACAGTTAATGGAGAGGTCGTTCTAGAGCAGCAGCTGGGAGCAGTCGAAACAAATCTATCACGTAGTTTGCACAATCTTGTGGCGTGATGGGATGAACGCTTTCTGTGATTACGTCTGGAAGTTGGTGTTCTCTTTGGATGCCTAGAAGACCTCTTGCGTGATTTTGTATTTTGGAAAAAGCTTTTTCCACGGGGTTCAACATCGGAGAGTAGGAGGGCAAGAATTTTATATTCATTTCTGAAGAAGCAACGAGTTCACGAACTGCAAGTGATCTGTGTATCTGTGCGTTGTCCATGATTAGCAATTCATCTGGCCCGGAATCTTGAAGTTTCGAGTTCAGCTCTCTCAAAAAATCACAAAACACAGCTGCAGTTGTAGTCCCCGTGGAAACGATTTTGAAATGAACGATTCCTACATTGTTCAGGGCAACAATTAAGGAAGTGTTTCGTCCTCTTACCGTCGGAACAGTGACTACTGCTCTTGTTCCAGCTGTTGAACGCGCTTGAGATCGCCTCATATGAGATTAAACCCTGACTCATCTATAAAATATCTGGTGCGTAGCAACACACAACTTTCCGCCACCCCCGTAATTTCGAACACCACCTACATTGGCGGGCGCTATATCTTCGTTCAACGCATTTCTACAGAAACATTTATTCAGAACTAAATGTAGGGACTCGTTAGTTGAAAGTACTCCGAAAGTTTGATCGAAATCGTTAGAGCCGTTTTTGAGAAAATTGGAATTCCGATAAATCAATATTCGACAAATCTCCTTTTCTGAGTTAACTTGGCTTATATCTCCGTTCAACATATATATACAGAAATAATTATAGAGAATGAAATGTTGGTATGGGTGACTAAAAGACACTCCATTAGAATTTATCACATCTGGTCAGAAGTTACCCTGGAATTTACGGAAATGTTCGAAAAAACGTTATTTTCGACACATTTTGATTTTTATCTCTGTTCAATGGAGTGTCAGAGGAACATTTATTGAGAACAATATGTAGGTATAAACTATTTAAAAACATCCTGTGAGTTTGGTGAAAATCGCTTGAGTCGTTTTGCCAAAAGCGTAAAAAACCTATTTTTGCTTCATAGGCCTATATCTCCGTTCACCGTATTTTCATGGAGATATGTATAGAGAAGAAAAGTTAGATATTGATTGGTAGGAGATAATTTGAAAGTTTAATCAAAATCGTTAGAGCCGTTTTTGAGAAAAATGCGAAAAACCCTAGTTTTTGGTACATTTTCGTCCCCACCCCCTTCCCATCGGCCGAAATCGTCCATAACCTTATTTTGGTGTCTACAAAAAATAACGAACAAAACAAAAAAAGAACCAGCTCAATCGGATCAGCCGTTCTCCCGCAAATCGAACTACAGACACACACACACACAGACATACACACAGACATACACACGGACCTCTCTCCGAAATTAGGTTTTTTAGACTCAGTATGGTCTGAAACGTAAAGATCTGAAGAAAACCCAACTTTTTTTTTTGGGCCGATTACTATACTTTCCTTCCCTTCGGGTAGCGGAAAGTAAAAATTAGTTTTTCCCAGTTTTCAGGAATAGAAAGGTAATAGGTTTTTTTGAGAAAACCACAGTACCAAATCAGCTCAAACTTCATATCTCGCCCGCAGGTTACCATGGGACGCCAAAATAAGGGTATGAACAAAATCCACCGAAATTTAACTGTAGTTATCATAGTGATCAAAACACCAAATATTTTTCTTCTCAAAAACGGCTCTAACGATTTTGATTAAATTTTTTATATTGATAGCTCCCAATATGGCAACTATACCATAAAATTTCCATTCGTGGGAAAATAACGAGAGCAGCACAATAAATTGCCAAAACTTTCAACGTAATCGATTTTAGAATGGTTTTTAGAGAAAACGACCGTACCAAATCAGCGGAAACGTGATGTCTAGCCCGCAGGTTACTACGGGACGCCAAAATAAGGGTATGAGCAAAATCCACCGAAAGTTAACTATAGTCATCATAGTGATCGAAACACCAAATTTTGTTTCTCAAAAATGGCTCTAACGATTTTGATTAAATTTTTTATATTGATAGCTCTCAATAAGTAAATGATGCCATGAAATTCCCATTTGTGGGAAAATGACGAGAGCAGCACAATAAATTATCAAAATTTTCGACCAAAAGCGTTTTACCGCAGTTTTTTCCTTATAAAGTCCGCTGGAATGTTAGTGGAATGCTATAAAAAATTGGTATTGTAGTCCAATCCAATACCTGAAGGGTAGGTGTTTAAAAACGCTCATGAGATATATGGGGGTCACTCCAGAAATTCCTGAATTTCAACTACGCCCGTTTCGCTTACTTCCAGTTCTAACGGTTATTACCCAATAACTCTACAAAAGTGATTACTATCCTTTTTTTTAAATCGTGTTTACAGCCTCATTAATTATCTGTGTACCAATTGCTCAATAATGGTCCTGAAATGAGTACGAGCAGCACAATAAAATCTGGAACTGTAAGCGCTACCGCTTCCTGCTGCCGTAAAGCGTTGTTTGACGAAGTTCAAATTAACTGAGCGATAAATGAATTGATTAAATAGAATTAGCCATGTACAAAGTGAATTGTTGTAGAGCTAAGGAAAGTTGTGTGTTGCAACGCACCAGATATTTTTAAGTGTAATTTTCAAATGACGTAATGCAGTTCTTATAGATGTTTCACTTAGGTGTATGTTATGCTCCTGAAGGTTCTCCTTCATTTTCTTGAGAGTAATAGTTGAATCAGATTCAACTATGTGCTCAAGTCTCTGTAGCACATCAGGCAACAACTTTTTCGGGCGGTGTCCACGCTGTTGGGGTCCTTGAACCGCACACTGATCCCTCTTGTACTTAGTAATAATGCTTTTACCTGTACTCAATTTCACACCAGCTCTTGATGCTGCATCCTTCAAGGAAAACCCTTCTTCGAAAAGATTAATGAAAATCTTGCGCTTTTCAACAGAGATTGACTCATATTTCCTTCGGCTTCTTCTTACCCTGTTCCGAGTACCTGAAGTAATACTTGAATCACTGTCGCTAATTATTATAAGTCGTCTACCGTGTCTACGATTATTTCTTCTGTTACGGAAATAATCCGAAGAACTTGACTCATCGTCACTCATTTTAATTTAAAAAAAAAAACGTTCTACCAATGAACAAAAATCGGACACTTTACCAACAACGGAGACGGAGGCACTGAGATAATGAACTAGGCATGAGAAGGAATACCGGTCCAATTATAGGTCCGGGAAAAACAACACAGAGAAGGAATGCTGAACCATGCAACGAGAAGGATTGTGGACCAATCAACAGGAAGGTATCAGGCTCTGGGTCGGCAGATTTTGGACTATCAATCGGGACCGTGGTAGTTAGGTACTTTTCGGGTATCTACGTCTAATTCAATTTGCGTGAAGTTTAATTCAATTCGCGAAAAGACTAATTCAAAGTGCATTAGTTGTAAATAAGGATTTGAAAAAGTTACCCAAATGAACACTCACAGCGCAACTCCCTTGAGTTCTAGCGTTCGGTTGGCCCACTCCCTTGTCAGTCCTAACAGGTCTTCAAAATCAGAATGCAGGTCTCGGGAGTTGAGCTCCTGTGCATTAACCGCTCTCTTGTAGGAACGTATCACAAATCAACTTCACAAAACTACTTTTGAATGTGTCCTTCCCAGTGAAAGTATTATTCCGCTTTTGTGAGGGCCCTTCAGAAAAACTCGGGCTTTTTTTTTTGTCAAGCCTGAAAAACCCCCGAAGCGGGTACTGGAAAATTGTCCGAGGACGACGGATCCGACGTGAATAGCCGAACAAATGAGGTTCTGCTGAGCGATAATGGTGGTGTTTGTGGTACAGTTGAGGGATGGAACGGAAAATTTGAAATCGAACGGCGGGACTGAGGACTGAGTGCAGAGACCACACAAGAGCTCGTCATCGGCCGCTAATCTCGTGATACGGTTCTGACAAATGGGATTAGACCCTGCAGCCTAATCCTCTCGTTATGTTGCCCATTAGAGCCCGACATTGAGTCCCACGACCGCGTTAAATATTGCTGTCTTCTACTCGACTACTTCAAACTAAACAACCGGCGCAGGAGCTTTGAATTGCCTGATTTCGTAGGACCGGTTTCACTTAACAGCCGACAGACAAATGACTTTTTTTTATTAATAAAATGACATTCCAACTCAAATGAAAAACTAACCTAAGCACGTTTTTTTACAAATCAAACTAACAAAAGTTCCGCTGAACACCGTTTTTCCAACCCGTTTTTCACACTGAATCATTTTTCAAACATTTTGGTTCTTTCGTAAGGCAAATAATTCAAAATTTCAAATTAACACCAACAGCGTCTCAATCAAATTTACTTTCCATAACTCTGCGAAATAAATTATCAAAAACGCAGCAACTTATTATACGCAACGGTTTATTATTTTCTGGCACAGGACCATCCTACTCGATCCAACGTCAAAAATGATCCGAAATACATAAAGCGTGGCTATACCGACCGGTAACTTTTTTTTTTTATAGCGGTTATATGTCGGTTTTGGCTATTGTCACTTTTTTCTCTTTTCTGGGTCTCCATAGATGGTTGCATCGATTGCGATTGAGAGAAGCCTCGTAACATTGACGCTTACAGGAGGAAAATTGGGGACGACATTTCTGACGTGCGCCACGTAATACCTTTGAAAAGATAAATTGTTAACTCAGTATTTGGTAATCATCGAATTTCAAGTGCTACGATGAAAAATAAAAATCACTCCACACAAAATGTTCTCCTTGCCCTCACCAAATCAAAAGTCAAGTTCAATGTTTCCCAGTGAGCAGAGCTTCCTTCCGGGCGATCGTGAATTTTCTCTCATCAAAAAAAAGTCCGGACGGTAGATCGTCTATAGAGTATTCACGACCTAACCAGAATCGTAATGATCAGCAGCAACGCTAAAAAAATTCACGGTGTGTCAATTGCGTTACTCCTCCGAGTTAACATTGAATTGTGTTCAAACTTGGTGGGGACGCGTCTACAAGAAAACCACTGTGTCTTTCAATACGTAGGCTAAACCCAGGAATGAACGGCATATGATGAACATATCCGGATTCAGTCAGTTCATTTTTGGCTCGACCACAGCAGGATGGGTGGTGGCTTTCCCTGTAATTAATGGTTGGGTTCAGCCGGACACTCTTTCGCCCTGAAAAAACAACCGGACTGACGTCCCTACTCTCCCGATAGAGAAGAACATTCCAACCGAACCCCAACAAGATTGCTGATCTGCAGAGATTGATGTAGCAACATTCCACAGCGGGATCGTCAATTTTATGAAGGCATAACCAATTCATGGCCAACCGA
Source organism: Pachypeltis micranthus (assembly GCA_020466155.1). NCBI lineage: Eukaryota > Metazoa > Arthropoda > Insecta > Hemiptera > Miridae > Pachypeltis > Pachypeltis micranthus. Next base: position 63,070,958 of record CM035770.1, on the reverse strand, counting down.
AGGCAAGGCAGACGTTGACGAGTACAAAATGATGAAGCGCCCCTGCTGGGATGCGGTTACTGAAGGATTCTATTTTTCATACCCCACATTTTTCTATTATTTATTCATTATGAATACTTTTTACACGAATCGAAAAAGAAGTTTTCCATGTAAATACATTTTTAGCAAAGAGTTTATTAAAATTATTTTCCTCCCGAAAAAAATTTTTTTTTTTAAAGGCACTAAGTGACAGAATTTCAAAATACAATTTGGTGCACTGAAAAAGTTGTAGAACTTCTAAAAAATTGTTAAGTAGTTAGCTGTATTGGAGCATCAACAAAAATTGGATGTTTTGGATCAAGGGTCAGTTTTTTGCATTTTTCCAAAAGTTTCGAAACTGCAACACACCCTGTTGGGCGCACGAGAGGGGGAGATGAAGAATGGAATATAAAAAACTCAGTGAGCGTGAGGACTGTATTATATGTGCAATTAGTATCGAATTGAGTGTGAAGGGGGACACAAGGGTGCGACTCAGAACACACATGAACTGGCGCGGGAAAGTATATCAGAAGAAGAATGCAAGCTGTGACTTTCGCGAGAAATAGTAGGTGAATGAGTTTGGGAGGAGCTGTCTGTTGTGGAGAGAAATGTGAAAACAGAGGGGAAATGATATTTTGGAATGTCCAGACAGTGGAAAGGGGAAGGGGAAATTCGTTTTCAATTGGAATTAACTGAAGAGGTGGAATTTCCATAGGTTTTGGGGAAACAATGACTTTGCCGTTAAGGGCCAAGGAGTCCCATTAGGGCAGGTGTGGGAATTCCGAGGTCAAAAAACACACCCCCTTTCAAAAAACACGTGTTTGTGACTGTGTTTAGTAAACAAAAAAAAAACAACATTCTTCAGCCCTTATAAGTATTGATGAGTTACTCACAGAAACTTATTCAAAAGTTGATTTCAAACATGTTCGAGAAGTCATTGAATGACGCGTGATCGGATTGAATGATTAATCAGCAACGTTCAGCCGATATTTCGATGTTGCTATTTGTTGTTAAGGACCTTGGCGAGATCCCACACCCCTGAGACTTGATCCATTCGATTCAGCGACAGACGGACATCGCCAAATGCCGTACAAGACTTGATGTTTCAATCAATATTTCCGATAATGTCCAGGTTACCCAGCTTGAGTAAATTTTACACCTCAGAGACCCATTAAATTCTATTCAGCAACGAAAAATACTAGTAAACAATACCAAACATGACCGGAATAACGAAAATTCACCTGTTCTAGGCGACACCAAGCACTGACTGATGGTTTGAGTGAAGCGGGAGGTTGTGAAAGGAGATGAAAGCAGGCCGGGGATTTGCTCTACATTGTGTGTAAACTAGGATTCACCTTACTGTATTATATTATTTACTGTGATTTGACTGTTGGCCATCTAGACAGCTGCATACCTCTAAGACTCATCCTATTCGACTCAGCATCTAAAAATACTAAAGTACCATCTGAGAAATGATACCAAAAACAATGAAACTGCCCAAACTTACTTGTTGACTATCGAGAGCATCCTCAAAAAGTTCTATCAAATCAAACTGTATTTTGACTCCTAACTTTTTTCGCACTGAATCGTGTGTAAGTGTGATGAAAGTGTCAGTTATCTTCGCTGCTTTCAAATGAAGTTCGTAACATAAAAAGTTGGAGTTTTCTTCTGATTGGGGCTTCTGAGTGCAAAAAAACAACTGTGCAGAAAAGTGTTGGCGTTTTTGCGAGAACTATTCTGAGAGAATGATAACCAAATTAGCATGAATTCGACATTCATCTGCGTACTTCAAAATACGTTGACCAGCTAATTCGTTCTCGGCGGACATCCTACATGCTAACTATGGATACAGTCCTACAGGATGGAGCTTTTCCTAATATGTCACGATCTTAATTGACCATTGTGGCTGTCGACACGATTACTTTATAAACCTCACTAAAACTAAACTAAAACCGATATTTGTCGAAGAAATGTGGCAGCGAATGGATTTGTTGTCTTGTCTGTTTTCCACGTATAAAAATGGTACATTCCCAGGAATGTGTATTCCTGCACACTCCCTCGGAAAAACGTGCGTAATATCCTTCCTGTGTAGTGACGGACCTCGGAATACTTTTGGCACTTCGGAGCACCCAGCTTACCAATAGCGCTCGGTTTTCCTCTCGCGACATGCGTTCCCTTGGATTTCTACCAGGGAGTTCACCGTTTTTTCCTGCTCTGACCGCCCTTCATCGAGCACTAGTTCTTCCCATTCTTGAATACGGGCCTGTCATTTGGAGCCCGCTTTTTTTTAATGGTTACTACGTCGAGCGCGTCAAATGCATTGAGTCTTTCTTCGATACGTGGCCTTCAAGATGGGAATCACTCGTTCCGACTTTGATTACCTTAAAGGAGTAACGAGCCCGGCCAGTTTTGACCTACCGGCTCATTGGTGCGATGGTGGGGGGGGGGGAGAGAGATTGGAGTTATTCAAACTCTCCCTGGTTCGTTGGACGCAGCGTTAAAGATTCTGGCGTTGGGAAGTGCGCACGGAATGGAGTGTGGCGTCTTGTGGAGGTGAGTGGGAGTGCTAATTGGAATGGGTGGGGTGGGCTATGGCCACGATAGACCACGATTCGAGTATGCACCGCCTGGCTGCCCATGCTTGGGTAAAAGTGGCGAATCTTCGCCTGGCCGACCCAATGGGAAGAAGCGAGGCTGGATTCTCAGTGCAGGAATTCGCACCCTGGTTCGCACGTCATGGCACTTGAAAAGGACGTGCAGTGCATCCTCAGAAATCTTTTCCCCGCACGGGCAGAGGTTGAAGGTGCGGCGCTTGAAGAAGAAGAGGCACTGGTTAAAGCCATGCCTAGACAGAAGTTGGCCTGCAGTGAAGGACGGGTGCCCCCCTGTCATTCCTAGGCGATCCTGGACAGAGGAGAGGATGGCATGGAGATGCCCCGCCGTGGGGCTTTATTCAACCGAGCCTGCCATGCGATGAGAATGGTTTCGAGCGCGAGCTCATACCGGTGCTCGTAGGAGTCCTGCTGCTGCAGCACAGAGACCAGCCACTCCATGGGGCCCTGGTAACCGTTGATCACTTCACGTTGGATGCTAGACCGCAGGACGGCCTTGTCAAGGAGGTCCAGTGGGGGGGACGATTATGATGATTACCAATCTCTCTCCAAGACCCTCCTCACATCGGGCATGGCCTTCCTTCACTGGGCTGAAGTTAGCTACATATCCATAATCGAAAGTTTGACCGTTTGCCCTGAACTCACGAATGGTCCAAAATATGAATATGAAACATGCATAGAATCAGGAGAGGATCTAGGAGGGTCTTTCTCAGTTTTTCGAAATTTGCCCTAGTTCAAAATTCTCTCCTGATTCTAAGTATGTTTCGCGTCAACCGCTGCGACCATCCAGGACGGCTGGGCAAACGGTCAAACTTTCGATTATGAATATGTAGCCGTCTTCCTTCATAGTCTCCTCTCGGACCAGCTTGCTCAGGTTGGCCTGCACGCCCCTCTCTAAGCTCCCAACACGCCTCTCACCATTTACCCAGCTCTGCTAACTTGTTGCTTTCGTCCATTCACCATGTTGACCTACTGGCTACGTCCCTGCCGTCCATACTCAACTAGCTAGACTACCTGACTTTCCGCACTTTCTTCACTGAACTCTGACCCCTCCTGGCATTCAACGCGCTTTCAGTGAAGCTTTTATTATTATTGTGCTCATTCCTGTTTAATTATAAAGGAATATTACTATTAGGTTGATTGAGAACTGTCCACAAATTTAATCGATGTATTAAACATCTGGTGCGACGCATCGAACAACTTACCTTAGCCCCTCGTGCATTCAGAGATTTTCGTGGCTTTCGCTACTCATCCAATCAATTTTTCACTCTGTTCATTTGAACTTGGTAACACGTAACCTCCGGAATTTATTGAGATGCTCCTACTCATGCTGCCACCATTATTCAGCGATCAGTTCACAGAGAAATTGTCAGACTGTCACTTTTGGTTTATTATTCATTCTGAATAATAACCCTATGTTTTCGGTCACGAAAAGTTTTTAACAACCCCCCCCCTCAAAATTTGATACTTTACAATTCAAGACATGGAGATTAAAAATGTGCAATGTCCGTCTGCCGTCCACCGTCCGGGCCGTTTTGTGCCTTTAACATGGTCCAAAAAATTCGTTCTTTCGCACAAAAATCCAATTTGGTATCTAGTTGTGCCCGCCATCTCGGCAATCCGATCGGACAAAGCCCATGATTGTTATGGGCAAAAAACGGTTAAAAAAATTAACGAAACGCAGTACAACGCGGGAACTACAGCGGAAGTCAACGTTTCGTCGTTTGAACTCCCTCCCTCCCGCCCATCTCAACGAAATCGCTCGCCTGCTCAACTGGCGACGCCCCCCCCTCGCCTCGCAACGGGTTCGCCCAATTTTTTTTTTTTTTGCTTCCTCTAGGAAGCGCTCGTGTTTCGTGTTTAACCTTTGGCATTACGATTTGTCCCTTTATCATCCGATTGCCTTGTTCTCGTCTTCACCTCCACGAATGACTGTTTCGCTCCGTCTCAACTATTTTCGTTAGCAAAATATCTGTTATCTTCTATTGAACTTTTCATTATTCGTTTATTTTTGGTTTATTTATTCAATACTTCCTTCGTTTCATTTTTTTGGTTTTAATACGATTCAATTTTTTTAGATTCTTTCGTTTCATTCTCATTTTGGTTTTTTTCATAGATTTTTGGTTTCATTTTGATATTTTTCGATGCTGAATCGAACGGGATGGGTCTCGAAGCATTAATGCTAGGTCAAGCTGTTTATCCGAATAATAAACCGTTGTGTAATAATTTTCAGGGTTTTTGAGGACAGTGTTCTCTGTTGTAGAATCATTGGGTAAACACTGTAAGAAATAGTAGCAACTGAATGAAACGGCGGTGATTACGATTTTGGAATGTTCTAAGAGAAAACTACCCTAAAATAGTGTTTTTTCAGAAAATGTTATGGTACTGTCGTGTTATTTGAAGCTATTCATACCAATACTTTAATCAAAATAGTTGAAGGCGTTTTTGAGAAAATAAATGTGATGTTTTGATCACTATGATAACTATGCTAAAGTCTGCTCGTACCCCTGTGTCAAAAGCTGTTGAATATAAAATTTGTGCTGACTTAGCCCAGCCGTTCTTTCTCGATCCTAGTTACTGAACCACACACAGTTTCTTTTTGACGTTTTTTGCACTCTGAAGATCTAACGGAAACACCTTTTATTTAGTTTTAGTTTTGTTGTCAATCATGTGACTTTTCTTTGTCACTGGAGCTGTTTGTGGGACTGGGACGGGATCTGTACGTTGAGAAGGTAACAAATGAGTAGAGGGGCGTTGAAAAATTGAGTAGCCCGTGTGACGGCGAGAAGGAAGTCGTCGTTGCTGCCGCTGCTGCTGTTGCTGGTTGATGAGAACGAGGGTGAGAAGTAGGAAGAACGGACCCCTTCGCTGACCTGACTGAGGGCAAAAACCCTGAAACCGACTCTTCGAGAGCCGGGAAAACGAAATGAGGCGATTAAGTGACAGACGTAATCTCAAGTCGAGCTGGTTCATTTGTTAGTTTGACGACGCGGTGTCGAGATTTGTTTTTTTGGGGGCATTCGAGTTGTCGCTCAAAATGATACGCGCGCTCTTCAGGGGCCTCATGTGCGGTTCCGTATCGCGGCCTGTATTTCTCCACATCCCTCGACTTCGTCCCTGACCATGAGAATTGAGGGGCAGATGTGAGACATCACTCAGCCGCGAACCTTCCACTCTTCACACCACCACCTCGACACGCTCTTCTTTTCTTTACATCTCCCCAGGACCTTTCTTCTCTAAAATTAGTTTTTCTAATGGTTTTGAGAGAAACCGCTATTTTGTCTCTCTCAAGTTGAGTTGAGTCGTCTAATTGAGGACTCGGCGATAAGTTGAGTTCCTCACTCAACCGGAGGGTCGCTTCTGTGTCTAGACTGGATCTTTCAATTGGTCTTCAGTCAGCAGTTGGGAACTTCACGGGTTTTTGGAAGCTGAATCCAGGAAATACAATAAATAAATGCTGGAAACACAAACTCTCACACTTCTAAGACTCACCCTATTCGATTCAGCATCGAAAAATACTAGAAAACGAATTGAAATATGACCTGACTGCGACGGAACAAAGAAAATTCCCTATATAACTCCAGTCACAATGTTGCCTCGACTCTGGTCATAACTGTGTTTCAATGTCAATACGTTTGCTATAAACTCTGTAGATTGATCTGAGAATCATGGCCTCCCTGCACCACCCCGAGGCCCCACGGCACTGGTCTCACTTGGTGTGACGTCACCTATGCGCCCCCACCACCCCCTACAAAGCGAAGGACATCCGCAAGTTCTGCATTTGCCTCCTCTTCTGGCTTAAGAAAGGGCCTCCCAAACACATGACGGCGCGATGCGGCGAGTCCATCGCATACACACAACACATGCTCTGCCGTCTCTAGCCCCACCTCGCAGAACCTGCATACCTGTATCTCGCACTGGCCAATATTTGCAAGGTGGTACCTCAGCGATCGTCATATCCTTCCTCCCCCAAGTGCCTCCTTGGCCCAATGTATGGAGAGTCGGATGAAGAGTTTTGACTGTCTAAGGCCGGGTAGCCCCTGCCAATGGGCAGCCCTGCACCTATCCTCCCACTTGCCAACCTCTCCTGGTAGTTCCAAAAAATGGCTCAGGGCAGATAGGGGTCTGCGCTGATCCCTTCTTTGCCAACCCATCAGCCTGTTCGTTTCCCTCCCACCCTGGCACCCAACACAGTGTTACACTGTTGTCCTTGGCCAGGGCCTTCAGTCCAGTCAGACACTCCCACACCTATCGTGATGTAAGACAGTATGAGGCTAAGGCCTAGAGAGTGGCTTGACTGTCCCCCATAATGTAGATCCTCTGCCGCCTCAGTTCCCTTTGCAGCACCTGCTGCACACAGACCGTCACCGCAGCCACCTCTGCCTGGAACACCGTGGCCAGCGACCCCGAGGGGATCGCTGCTCTAATTCTCGGTCAAATGATGCCTGCCCCTGCAAGTCCACCCAGCACCTGATCCATCAGTGTAATATACGGGAACTCCCCCTTCCCACCTGGATCGCTCATGAATGAGTATCCGAAAGGGTACTCTACCAGGGAGGGAGCAACTCTACCAGTTCGAGCCCCTCCACGTTACAGTGTTGTTTTTGTTGTAAAAATACAAGAGGCAGTGAGTGGTTTGAGTGTCAAGCAAAATCGATTATTTCGCGATGACTGATGTTTATCTTGAACAGAAGTTCGGACTCGAGGAAGCGCGTTGGAATTGGAAAGTCAAGTTCAAAATGTATGTTCCCCAAGAAACATGTGTGAAGTTGGTTGTTTTTTGGACCGCGTGGTCTTCAGCCAACCCCGTCCGTCATCTTAACTAGTTTTGGTCGACCACGACCACATCTCTCACAGGACTAACACTACCGGATTCATTAATTTGCATTGTGAACAACTTTTTGTTGTTCGTTGTATTCACGTGCACGTTCTGTTTGTTGTGAATTCTGCGTTCTTACCGCTAATTCGATTTCCAGCTCTTTCAGCTCCTCCAATTCCTCAGATTTAACAGTTTTCTGATTATTTTCATTTAAAAATGTTAAGTCTCAGGTCACGTAGCTTTCTTTACCTTCAATAGCGCGACCACACACCATTTAGTCGACACGATTTACAAAAGGATACATAGAATCGCAAACCTCCATTCGAACTCGTCTCAATGATCTAGAAGGGGTTCTGACCTTTTGGTCAGACTTTATCGGGAATGGCGTTTGTAACATTTTCCTCAGAGTGCCCGTCTCGAACGTTGGTAGGGTGTCGTTCGGATTCGGATAGATTAATCTCTCCTTCAGCCTCATCGGTCTATTGACCAAATCGATCTTCGTTCCATCGAAATATTTGCCGAAGAGCGCGCGAAGTGTTTTCAGTGCGACAAGTCGTGAATCAATGTGCTTGGTGAATCGTTCCTTTCCATCCATTGTGACGCCACCTGTTGGAAGGAAGCCGTTGATACCCCCAGGCATGGTTCTACCCCCGAGAAGCCCAAGGTCGAACTTCTGTGAAGGGTAAGCGTTCGCTTTTCCACGGCCTTCGACTCGACACGAAGTATAGCCCTTAGGCAGCCTTGGCACCCTGTCTGTCGGCGATCGTATTAATTCCCAAACCTTCAATAAACTTCTCATCTACGATGGTGTGCAGATAAGGCTGATTCACGTTAGTTCGTTACCGTACTGTCAATATGTTCCATTAAATCACAATGCCCCTCACAGGAATTGCTGAGTAATGTAGTTGTAATGATTCCAGTATAGTAAAAGTAGAAATAGTAGTTGGGTTGTACCGTTTCTGCCTTGGCTTTCATCCCTGGACTTCGCTTCTTGTCGGGCCCCCCAATCGCAAGGCCACACCACAAGTGGTGGGCTCCATGTCCTGCACGCGTTCCCAACACTATTTCTCTAATCAAAACGAACGGGGGTATGATTTAGCAATTCTTATTGAAAGTCGACGCTGCAACACGACGTCGCATTCGAATCGCGTTGCGTCGCGGCTGTCGGTCGGATTTCGACGACAGTTTCGAACCGACTTCGCATTCAAATTCGTCGAAAAACCCCCCAGAGGAGCCAAAAGCCGGCGAGCAGGGCCCGCGGATTAATAAACCAAGTGTTGGTCGTCGCGAGGAGTTGCACAACGTCGTCAAAGCGCGTGAGGCTTTTGTAAATTTTGCCCGGTTCTCCTGACTTGTTGCCAATGTTTGATCGCCGCGATCGAGCGGAGGTCGGAGAAGATAAGGTGAGGATGAGGGGTTGGAGGGATGACAGAGGGGTAAAGGGGGAGGTATTGTATGTAAATCGTTTGATGAATATAGAAACACCCTGAGAAAAAGGGCCGTTTTTTTTGTGTTCGCCAACGACGACGCTGACGGTGAAATATTTGCCTAGCGGCTGGCGACACTTCAAGGCTCGCGACGTAACGTTAATTTGAAACAAACGAACCGATTAGTTGATCGTGGGTTTAATTTGAGTGATCGAAGGGGGGGGGGGGTCGACGAGATGCCTGAAACTTGGAGTCTTGACAAACATTCAGGAGTTCTTCGTCTAGTCACCAACCGCTAGGACAAACAAGTTGGGGGCCGAGGGGTCTCATCTGAGGAACGCCCTATTTCAGGCCAATTTCACCCCAACAAGAACGCCGTTGAGGGATTGAGGAAAGTTGTGTGGTGCGTTGCACAAGCCATTTTCCATCAAGTGCACGAACGTTCCTACGTCTGCTGCAGTTTTCCTTTTGAATCCTTCCTACTCACATCACTCGTCACTTTCTTCGACCAAATAGATATGGAAAGTATTGTCATCAGTAATTGAAGTATTCTTGTCTATTAATTTTAAATACGCATACGGCCCATGCACACAAGGAAGTAACGAAGAAGAAATATCTGCTGCGTTGCAACACACAACTTTCCTTTTATTCTCGAATTACATTGTGGGAAGTTATACCACCGGGAACTGAGTGGGAGCGAACATGAGCGCGGGCGACACAGCGACGAGGGAACCGGCTCGGTTACAACTGACGGCAGCGAAGTCTCGAGCGAATCGGGACGTTTGAGGTGCCCAGTCAGCATAAATGCCCCGGACGAGCCTCCGCGAAATCGAATGGTTTGGTTCGTAAACTGTTACAGTTCATTTGAACTTCAGCAGATTTGGTACGGTTGTTTTCTCTAAAAACCGCGCTAAAATCAATTTTCGTCGTAAATTTTGGTAATTTATTGTGCTGCTCTCGTCATTTTCCCACATATGAGAATTTTATGGTATAGTTGCTTTATTGGGAGGTATCAATATAAAAAAATTACTCAAAATCGTTGCAGCCGTTCTTGAGAAAAAAATTTGGTGTTTTGATCACTATGATAACTATAGTTAACTTACGGTGGGTTTTGCCCATACCCATATTTTGTCGTCCCGTGGTAATCTGCGGGCTAGATATCAAGTTAGAGCTGATTTGGTTCGGTCGTTTTCTCTAAAAATCGTTCACAGACACACTTCTTTTGTCAAAGCTCATCATAAATAAATAATAAGTAAGGAAATTGGGAGGGCGCCCAGACTACCCTACGCCAGCTCTAGGGATAGACTGGGACGGGGAAGGAAAGAAGGATAAGAGGATGTTCCACAATAGAACGACCACCAGTTAAGGTGCGACCCGAGCAACACACGGGTAGTAATACTGCGGAGAACGCCTGCTGACACACCCAGCCGACGCATCTCCTCAGCACTTTTCTTGCACCACGCATCACGCCAGGAGGCGGTCAATGCTGCAACACAGATGTTACCTGCCGCCACTCCACGAGCTTTCGACACCACCATACAAAGATCCGTTCAAGCTAGCGCAAGATCCTGGCTCCCAAATACCACCTGGACATCCAGGATCACTGCAGACTGGTCGGGATCAACGACGACGATGCCAGGCCTCAGACCTTCTCCTGAGACAACCATGTAGTGCCACTCTCTCTCCACTTCCCAGCCCTCAGATGATAATGCACCAGCAATCTGCATGCAGAATGTGCCATGACAGGGGCCCCGTGAGTATGCAGACACACCTGTACCACATGATTCAGCAACTCAAACAAGTTACCACAGGCACGACAGCGAGCATTCACAACATTATGATCCCGGCCTATCGTACACCTCATCGCTGTAGGCAGTGACGCCACACAAACGTCGTGAAAGTGTCGATAATCCTTCCCAGGAACGCCCTCTGAAGCCCACTCCAGCCATGCAGAAGAGCAGGGGGAGTCAGGACACTGCCTGAGATCCTGTCCGTCAACCAAACCATGCTCAGCAGCCGCAAACTCTGAAGTCTTACTGGGCTTGGGGGTAGATGGAGTCGCCATGTCACACCACTGCAGCCACAGCGCATCCCAGCCAGATGCCTGCAAAGCAAGCAGACGCTGGCGGCGCAAGAATGGAATAGTGGTAGAGAGAGATGGAACACCGAGTCCCCTAGATCAAACCGGAGTGTGAATGTACGCACATGGGACGCTATGTGGAAGGCCTAGCCGAGCACGAACAGCAGAGCGCACCATTCTATCAAGTCATATCAACTTTCGGGCTATCTACCCGTAGGTCGGCTTTGGGAGCAAGTGCGTCCGAAGGTGGCGCAGCTTCTGCTGTGGCTTCATTGGAGCCTTGGCAACTTTCCGAAGGTAAATCACCAACGTCCACACGGCTTCCAGCTGAGGAGGTTGCACCGAGAAACTCGATCCCAAGATACTGCCACATCTCGAGGACGCCTCTAGGACTAGCCGGGAACCAGGATTCGCCCATGACAAAACCCGCATCCACGAATGTCACGCTGCAATCTCGATAGGACGGCATCAATGAAACCAAGCCGCACTTCTCCGAATTCACCCACACACACACCATTTTCCCAAATAGCGTTTTTCGGACTCAGTACAGTCTGAAACGTAATGATGTGAAGAGTTAGAGCCAAGGAAAGTAAAAATAACAAACACTGTCAATGCTAGCAAAATATACTCAAATCTATAAACGATCATACCTACATCTATATATGTAAACACGTCAACTGAGCAATTAGGGGTTTCTAGTTCAAGAACCCTCAAAAGATGAAATTCAATCCTTTCTCCTTCGAGAAAAGTGAAAATCATAATAAATGCTCGAGAGACCAGTTAATGTTTACGTTTCTGGGAGCGACGGCTGGTGGCAATCGCGGCAAGTTGTCGACGAAGTGTTCTGAATTCATGAGACGCGAGGAGAATTAAATTTGGTGTTCAGAATATTCTATCGGTGACATTCCATTTGCTAAAACACGGCACTTCGCTTGAAAATATTAATTCCATTGAGGCTACCGAACATATTTTATCGATCATAAGTGCGCACGTCTAGTTGACGCGGGATAAGGAGTTTAATAATTTGGATCTGTGACAATTGGCGCCAGTAGATGTCTGTTAGGCCAACCTAATGGCTCGTTAAAATGGCATTTGTAGATGAATAAATTCATTAAGGCCGATCTGCCGCACATTACGTGACTATCTGCACGTTGATGAGCGACTGAGCTGAGTTGATGTTGAGTTCGAGCCGTGAATTTACGGAGTCGGGGTTAAAGCTGCGATTTCGAGGATGTCGTATTTTCCCTTCACGATATAACGAGCGAGTTCTCACAATAAAGTTCTTTGGGGTTTGAGGTCGGCTCCTCTTAAATATTTACCGCGTTACGCTGTAACAACATTTTGAGGATTCCGAAGCCCCAGTGGAGCCTGAGCTGGGAAAGGCTTGTTGTGAGAGTGCAATCCGGATAGAAACCGAGAGATGCGATCGATCGGAATTCTTTTTAGTGATTCCGGAATTCTTCGGCTCGACGTACGATGACTGGTCGAAGGGAACGAACGGTACTTTTACGTCTGAGAGGAAACTGAAGTTCAGTGACGCTCCAACGACGTCGGATTTTTGAAGTATAAAATACTAAATAAATCCAAAACCTGTCCCACTACAAATCCTCCGGACCTCCTCGCACGTCACCATGTCGTCTTCTCGTGTGGCTATGTGTGTGAGCTTAAGCCAGCAACTTCCATCTGAAATATGACGCTGTTTCTGCATTTTCCCAGTCGATCCTAACTGCCCATTCCAAGTTGAGCTCAGCTGGTTTTTTTCTCCATTTATTAAAAGACTATTACACTTGTAATATTCCTTTATGGGATATATCATTCGCTTTAAATTAACGCTTTAGATGTACAGCCAAGCATGGTGGCTGGACACATACTGGGCATTGTATTACGTAATCTGTAGACAACTGAGCTTAATTAAGACACTAAGAACTTTCACAGAGGATAAGACATAAATGTGAGTTCAACACAAAACGCGGTTGACTCTTTGTTCGTGGAACCAGCAGGTCGGTGATATGCCTCGGGCGAGTGAGTCTACGCCGTGATGGGGGTTGGAACCCTTCGTTGACTAGAGGTTGTGATGGTCGAGGTTGCGGGAGACAAAGCTGGTGAGGTGTTTACGCAGGAATATGTAGGGTGGGTCAATATGCAGATCATTGTAAAGGGTCTCGTTGCGTACCAAAGGTGGAGCGTGAACTGTCCTTTTTTACAAGGTGTTGTTTTGCTGTTGTTCAATGCGACGGAACTGTGATCGGGAACAAGTGCCCCAGATTTCTAGGGCATACGTCCAGATAGGGCGGATAAGAGTTTTATATATAAGGAGTCTATTTTGGAGAGATGTATATATATTATTAAGTAATGATTTTAGCTGGTTAGTTCTGCTGCGTATGCGGTTGAGTAAGGGAGTTATGTGAGCGTTGAAAGTAAGACGGCGATCCAATATGACACCCAAATATTTGCAGGTTTGCGTGGTGGGGATGGTATGTGTCTGGTAATGTAATGGTGGGTCATGTCTTTGTCTGTTATAGGTGTAGGTAACAGAACACGATTTGGATGGGTTAACTTTTATCCGCCACTTATTGCACCGTTGTCCAAATTCCATCATAATTGTCTGCAGCATTTCCGTTGCAGCCTCCAGGTCTGGCGCCCGGACAGTGTAAAGTAAGTAATCAGCGTATAGTATTGAGAAATGTGGAAAGGAGGGTAGTGGTAGGTCGTTGCAGTAGATAGAGTAAAGATATGGGGCCCATACGCTGCCCTGGGGGACTCCAGCTCGAATGATCCTCGTTGTTGATGATTCTCCTTGTACTGTTACGACAAATGTACGTCCAGACAAATAAGAGGCCAGGAGTGAGTAAAGATTGTTGGGCAAGTGTGGCTGAATTTTGTGAAGAATTCAATCAACAATTCAATTTATCTCAATCCTAGCTCAGCGAGGATCATGGCGGTGGAAACAGTCGTGAAAATCTACAATAGGCACATCACTCCAAAATAGAATACTTATATATAAAACTCTCATCCACCTGACATATGCCCTAGACATCTGGGGCGCTTGCTACCGATCACAGTTCCGTCGCATAGAGCAGCAGCAAAATAACACCTTGCAAAAAAGAATAGTTCACGCTCCACCCAATGGGGAAACGAGCCAGGCTATGGCAGGCCTATCGGCTCATTAGCCCACGATGTGCACGAGACTCTACATCGTGGCGAGCAATGGTTGTGCACAACGGAGTCACAGTAACACATTGGTGGTTTGCGGAAGTTGTTCCCTACACCGCAGTCTCGTCAGAAGGGGGGCACCATGTCTTCAGGTCCTTCTGCCAGTTCGCCCACACCTGAGCAAAGACATGGAACTGGTGGGTTGTTGTACTGCATTTCAGAAGCCTTGAGTTTCTCCTTCAATGTGGTGGTGGTGGTGGGGGGGGGGAGAGAGAGTCGCTCTCGGGCATCGCTGTACAAGGGGCAGACAAAGAGGACGTGGGCTGCAGCCTCCCCACTGAAGAAGAAGCTCTCGTTGAAGGCTCCATGGCCTGAGAGCAGCTGCACTTCAGCAAAGGACAGACGCCACTGGCACATCCACAGCCCTCTACCAGGGGCAGAAGACCATGGAGGTGCCGTGCCATTGTCCCACGCCACAATAGCCTCCTGCGCAGTGCCCAATGACCCACTGAAGGAGGAAGAGCAGGGCCTGGCATGGCCCACGGTGCTCCTCCACACAGTGCCATTTGATGAGGGACTGGAGCACCGCCAGGACGAGGAGGAGATCCAAGGGGAGGGCTCCCCCGAGCATCTGAAGAGTCAGGTGATGTGGTGTTGTACCCCGGCAGGATTGCTAGGAGGATGTCTCGCTACGTGGTAAGCGCCAGTTGCCAGTCACAGAGGCGACCCAACACGCCACCGCAGCGTACCACACCACAGGAATGAATATGGCCCTGTAATAGTGATACCGGGCATAGGCGGAGCCCAATAAGCACCTGATTTGGGCCGCAGGTACGCAACGAGCCCCTCTACAATGATCTGCATATTGACCCACGCTAATGCGAAATTACCTCGCCAGCACTAAAGGTAAACTTGGGTGGTTCAAGACCAGCCCTTGAAGCGGCGATTGGTCTAGATCAAATGAAGCTGAATGGGAAGTCAGCGAAAGTACAATACTACCTGGATGTGGTGCTTGAGCTGCTTCCTCGAAGAAAACCCTCAGAGACATGTGAGGAGGGAAGTACCACCTACAATGGTGCTGTGAACGTAAACAGTGATTGCTTCGGCTATGACTACCCAGTGGATTAAAATGTAACCATTAGGGCTGGCCATTTAACAGAGATAAAAATCAAAATGTGACGAAAATAACGTTTTTTCGAACTTTTCCGTAAATTCCAGGGGATAAATCTTATGGAGTGTCCCCTAGGATTCTAATTCCACATTTTTCCCCCTGTGACTATCTCTGTATATATATGTTGAACGGAGATATAAGCCAAGTTAACTCAGAAAAGGAGATTTGTCGAATAATTATTTATCGGTATTCCAATTTTCTCAAAAACGGCTCTAACGATTTCGATCAAACTTACAGAGTACTTTCAGCTAACTAGTCCCTACTTTTGTTCTCTATGTTTCTGTAGAAATTCGTTGAATGAGGATATAGCACCCGCATGTGTAGCTGGTGTTCGAACTTACGGGGGTGGCGGAAAGTTGTGTGTTGCTACGCACCGCTCGTTTCCTTATAAACTTCGCTTAGCAACTAAATCTTCAGAAAAATCTATGTAGTACTCCAATTAAGTACCCATACGTATTCAAATGATATATGTATACTTACTACCACTTCGAAATGTTTTTACCGCATAACTCTGGAAAAGTGACTCAAAAATCGGGTTTACAGCCTCGTTTAATTTTGACATTTGTATTCGTGCCGGGCAAAAGCCCATGGCGTTGAAGAGGGTACCTAGTCTTGTGGCCTAAACCCCTCTCCAGCCAGCACCAGACAGCTATCTAGGGGGGATTTCTAGCAGAACCACGGTCCCCACGAGGCCAAACCCATTGGCTTCACGACCGACAGCGCCACGCCCTAGAGGCTCCAGGCTGCAAGCCGTGGGCAGAAGCCCCTGTGGTACCCATTGTATATGGCTTCACCTTGAGGACCTGAATGGGTGGCAGGCCGGGGTGCTGGAACTGCCAAAAGGCGTTCTTCTACCGGCACCGACGCTTTATCTCCACGGGGTTTCTGGGGGTTTTTGACTGTACGAATTGCTCAATAATGTTCTCGGCATGAGTACGAGCAGCACAATTATATCCCGGAACTGTAAGCGCTACCGCTTTCACCCGCCGTCAAGTGATGCGATGGAACGCACAAGACATTTAATAAACTTATTTGTTCCGTTCGTCCAGAAAGTGGAGTTTTCCTTTAGCCAGTTGGCCACTGAGCGACTTCTTTGCCCGTTGAAAATTCACCTGTGAGAGGAATTGGCTTGATGCGACAAAAAATCTCAATTTCGGGTTTAATTCATCATCTGGTAATGGTACAAAGTCATCATGGCCCGGCAGTAAAATCCAACACAACTCAACTCAGTGCGACGGTATAAATAACAAAGCAGAGGGAGTCTAGTTGTGGAAACAATAGTCAGCGCGTTGATCGCCTCCGCTTCAACTCAGATAAACAAACCCCTCGACTTGCCCTAACGACTTGCACCAGAACGGCGGCTCTTGTCAGCTATTGTTCACTCCAACGGGGAAGAGACATAACGAATTAGCCGAGCCCTATCTGACATCTCGAGGCCTTCAACCCCACAAACCTTCGGCGACCCTTTTTTTGACACTTTCAGTTCCGGAGAACCCACGTTGTCTGAGGTCGCTTGGGGTTACACCTGATCTTGAGGTCGAAGTGGTCTCTAAACGTGGAGGAACTCTCGGGGTGGCAACCAAGTCGTATTTCATCTTGTAACAGTCACTACTGTTAGTATTCCAATGCACTGTGCTCAGATCTCCAGCCAGTGGTACAATGTTGGCGCAACGTGCAAATTACGTCCCTTCTATCTGGACCTTATTAAGCTAATTACCCTTATTTCGGCAAAAGAACGTGACCGACGGTGCTGCTTAAATTCTTTTGGCTTCAGTTTCGATTTCGATCTCTCACACCTTCGAACTCGAGTTTCTGTAATGCATTTTGTGCAAACCACACCTAGCTATAACTTAATTGTTTTCCACATTCAATCTGGTTAGGCGTGAGGGAAGTCAATGGTTGAGCCTTTGATCAACGCCTCAAGTATATAGGGCTGGAGGCTGCCTGAATGAGCAAGTAAATAAGATAGAAAATAAATGAAAGTCAACGGTAGGGAAAATAAGGAAATACAAGTAATTCGGAAATAAAGTATGGCTTCTATTATAAGAAATTGAATCAAAATGAAATTGAACTGAACGAAAATAAATTAGAGCTCAAGAATAAAATCGATTCATTCATCACTCAGTTAATTTGAACTTGGTCAAGCAACGCTTTACGGCAGCAGGAAGCGGTAGCGCTCACAGTTCCAGATTTTATTGTGCTCCTCGTACTCATTGCAGGACCATTATTGAGCAATTGGTACACAGATAATTAATGAGGCTGTAAACACGAATTTTTTGAAGAAGGATAGCCATCACTAATGCAGAGTTATTGAGTAATAACTGTCAGAACTGGTAGTAAGCGAAACGGCGGTAGTTGAAACTCAGGAATTTCTGGAGTGAGCCCCATGTATCTCATGAGCATTTTTAAACACTCACCCTATAGATATTGGATTGGACTACAACACCAATTTTTTTAAAACATTCTACTATCATTCCAGCGGAGTTTATAAGGAAAAAACTGCACTAAAAACGCTTGAGAGATGTGAAGTTTGAGCTGATTTGGTACGGTGGTTTTCTCTAAAAATCGTTCACAGGCACACATACTCACACACAGACACACATACACACACACAGACCATTTTCCCAAATAGTGATTTTCGGACTCAGGGGGGTCTGAAACGTAAAGATCTGAAGAAAATTCAAAATTTTTTTATTCAGCCGATTACATAACTTTCCTTTATACTTTGTAGAGCCAAGGAAAGTACAAAACAAAGAGATGTCTTTGGGGCCCTTGTAGATCGGAGGCGGAGAAACGAAAGTTCGCTTACCGAAAACCGATGAACGTCGGAGGTGGGCATTCGATCGTGAATGAATGGAAATATCTGGTGCGTTGCAACACAACTTTCCTTAGCTCTACGTCGATTCACTTTGTACATGGCTAATTCTATTTAATCAATTCATTTATCATTCAGTTCCTTTGAACTTGGTCAAACAACACGTCACAGCAGCAGGAAGCGGTAGCGCCTGGAGTTCTGGAATTTATTGTGCAGCTCATACGCTTTTGAGGACCATTATTGAGCAATAGTTACACAGAAAATTAATGAGGATGTAAATACGAATTTTTTAAAGAAGGGTAGTAATCACTTTGGCAGAGTTATTGGGTAATAACTGCTAGAACTGGTAGTAAGCGAAACGGCACTAGTTAAAATTCAGGAATTTCTGAAGTGAGCCCCATGTACCTCATGAGCGTTTTTAAACACTCACACTTTAGGTATTGGATTGGACTACAATACCAATTTTCTTTAACTTTCTACTAACATTCCAGCGGAGTTTATAAGGAAAAAAAAACCGCGCTAAAAACGCTTTTCGTCAAAAATTTTGATTATTTATTGCGCTGCTCTCGTCATTTTCCCACGAATGGGAATTTTATGGTGTGATTGCCATATTGGGAGCTATCAATATAAAAAATTTAATCAAAATCGTTAGAGCCGTTTTGGAGAAAAAAAGTTTGTGTTTTTATCACTATGATAACTATAGTTAAATTTCCCATGGTAACCTGCGGGCTATCAAGTTTGAGGGGATTTGGTACCGTCGTTTTCTCTAAAAACCACTCTACAATCGATTACGTCGAAAGTTTTGGCAATTTATTGCGCTGCTCTCGTCATTTTCCCATTAATGGGAATTTTATAGTATGATTGCCATATTGGGAGCTATTAATATTAAAAATTTAATCAAAATCGTTAGAGGCGTTTTTGAGAAAAAAAATATTTGGTGTTTTGATCACTATGATAACTATAGTTAAATTCGTGATATAGTTAACTATAGTGATTTTCGGACTCAGGAGGGTCTGAAACGTAAAGATCTGAAGAAAACTCAAAATGTTTTTTTCAGCCGATTACATAACTTTCCTTTCTACTTCGTAGAGCCACGGAAAGTAAAAAGGTAGGATGATATCGAGCGAAATGGGGTGATGAAGGTAGTGGGGTTTGAACTGGTGAAGGTGGATGTTGCTGATTTGATGAGAGTTGTCTGGGTTGGTATTGTCGCTCAGAATCGACCGATTGCGCCCTTAACGAAAGGGGCCAGGCGCAAGGAATTTTTTGCTTGCGATTTCAACCACAATCTGTTCTCGGTGGTATTAAAAACTTTTACCCGCCATCACAATCTTTCCAGCATCATGGCACGTGCACTTTTGATTCTCACCCAACAAGGTAGGAAGGAGTCTTCGGTGGTATAGAGCACCGATTTAAAATATCTGGCGCTACAGGTCTGTTACCTTATCGAATGACTGTCCCTGAACCCTAGAAGCGGGTTATATCAGTCGACTGTCATGGAGGTTGCAGTTTCCCTATCACGTAAGTGGCCAGCCTCTCGCTCAACATCTGCCGAACCCAGACTTGCAGAGGTACGATAGGTTTTTGATCTTTTGTCAGTCTGTTACCCATCATACACCTCTCAGAGGTCTGACCACCTGGAGAATCCCTTATCTTCTGGGAGGGGTTCTTGATCTTGTTTCCCACCTGATCTAATTATTTACTTGGGTGGCAAGTTTCAACTGTGACCACGTTTCTTTGCCACGATCTTCTTTGCGAATTAGGCGAAACGGTTACAGGCTTGCTTTATAGGAGTCAATGCTGATAGGTTTGTCTGCCCTCCCAACAACCATCGCTGACTGTTGTGGAAACTCCAGAAGAGCAGCACGTGGTTTCCGCACTGAAGACGTGCAAGAAGTGGAGCCATGTCCCGTGAGGAACGGGGTCAACCCATTTTCCCCTAAGACGTTCATGGATGTTGGGGGAAAACTCATACGAGTCACGTCTCTTTTACGAGGATTGCTATCTAGCTTGCTATTTATCCCATGCAACCAGTGATCGTTCAGTGGAACAATAGAAAGAAGGGATCGTTGTTCCAGATGAAGGTTCCAAGATGCCCACTTTTGATGCCAGATCAAGTTATAATCAATCGCACCATAATATGTCGTTGAATAGAACCTCGTGCAGCTACTTTGGTTATTGTTCAACACGTTCCCAAACCAATTTTTGAGTACTTTGGAGATGGAGGAGGTGGAGTGAGGGCGGGGGGACATTATTCTTAAATCAGGGAACATAGATACTCGCCAGTAGGCCAGGCATGTGGCGGCGAGCGAGTGGGAGCTGGCAAACATCTCCGCACCCCAATGCACCACCTCTCACCCATATTGACTCCTATGTACTTGAGAAGCCCGTGGCCGCAAAAGCGTTTTGTCGCTTGGCCACCACCAGCTTGACGAGCTCGGACCATTCTGTGACAGTTTAGAGCGCATGCTGTGTTTTTGCCTCGATTTAACCGATCGATTGTGCACAGATCAACACAGTCAGATCATTATTGCCACTTGGCAGTAGCCTGCACGAGATCTGTGGCGTGCGCCTGGTGCACCATGCCACACATTTCATCAGTCTCATTTGCATTCAACGATATTTGTCACTCTAGCATCAAATAAAATCTGGTTTTAACTCAATTTATATAAATTTGGATGAACGTGGTTTCGTGGAGAACACAATTTACATGCGAAGACTGTTAGACGAATGACTGAATCTTTAATCTGCTGATGTTATGAGGGATCTAAGTCTATTATACGCGATTTCATGATTATTTCCCACACCCATTGCACACCATTTTTAAAGATTCAGTCATTCATTCGTCTTCCAGTTTTCGCATGTATATTGTGTTCTCCACGAAAACATAGCGTCCGGTGAGAAAACATTTTCTCGACCGTCTCTTCGACAATACTATAGAGACACAGATACTATAATAGACTTAGATCCCTCATAACATCAGCACCAGTATTATCACACTTTGACGTAAACTAGCCAATAACATTATCAGTTGCTCTCAATCTGCCGTTGGGGCATGTCTTCTTCAAAACAACAAGCCTGTTTACGCATCAAAAACGCTTAATGACTGCCAGAAACGCTACGCGCAAATCGAAAAACAGTTATATGCTATAGTCTTTGCTTGTGTCAGATTTACACAGTACATCTATGGCCAACGGATCACAGTAGAAACTGATCATTCACCTCTAATAACTCTCATAAATAAACCATTAGGAAATGTCCCACCACGACTTCAAAGGATGTTCTTAGCCGCCAAATTTGAAGAGATATGAAGAGTATTATTTTTTAATTATTTAAAAAAACTAAAAGTAACATTGCAATTCCATAAAAGTACTAGAGTTTATGTAACCAGAAGGCACTGATTATGTAACTCTTGCTTTTGTTGTTTTTCCAAGATGTCCGAATAAAAGATTCAGTCATTCGTCTTCCAGTCTTCGCATGTATATTATGTTCTCCACGAAAACATAGCGTCCGGTGAGAAAACATTTTCTCGACCGTCTCTTCGACAATACTATAGGGACACAGCCCGCGAGTGTTGCTTTAATCTTATCCCAGGATGTCATCACTGTCTAAACAGGAGGAGAAGACACGTGTTGCAGACACCGGCGAAACAAGCTCAAAAAAAGGAAGCTACGATACTCCAAAGGATTTAGAATTAATCCACAAAAAGAAAAGAAGACACGCGTTGCCAGTGACGGACACACAAGACACCCGTCAAACCGTTCAAAACAGGATGAGTATTCGTACGAATATTTCGCCCCTAGAGACAGATGGTGTGACCAGCGCTAATCTTTCCCTGAAATGGAGAAATTGGATAAAACAATTTCGTCTTTACATCATCGCCGCTGGTCTTGAAGGTGAAACCGGCAAACGTGAAGTCGCCCTTCTTTTGCCGCTATTGGGGAACAAGGCATGGCCGTTTTCAACACATTCGCCACTAGCCGATGTCGTTAAAAAATTTGATACACATTTTAACCCCACACCTGACACCATGTTTTCGTGGAGAACACAATATACGAAGAGAACGTAGGTCAACTTTACACGTAGAAACCTGGGGCGCTCAAAGATACAGAATTTATTGAGCTGCTGCTACTTATTGTACAACCATTATTTATCAACGCATAGGTGATGAGACTGCCACACTAATATTTCTGAGAGCTCTGGTTCCAGCTAAACTTATAAGGAAATATCTGGTGCGTAGCAACACACAACTTTCTGCCACCCCCGTAATTTCGAACACCACCTACAAATGCGGGCGCTATATCTTCGTTCAACGCATTTTTACAGGAACATTTATGGGGAACAAAATGTACGTACTAGTTAGCTGAGAGTACTTCGAAAGTTTGATCGAAATCGTTTGAGACGTTTTTGAGAACATTTGAATACCGATAAATTAATATTCGACAAATCTCCTTTTCTGAGTTAACTTGGCTTATATCTCCGTTCAACATATATATACAGAAATAATTATGCAGAACGAAATGTTGATATGGGTGACTAAAAGACACTCCATCAGAATTTATCACATTTAGTGAAGAAGTTACCCTGCAATTTACGGAAATGTTCGAAAAAACGTTATTTTCGACACATTTTGATTTTTATCTCTGTTCAATGGACCGTCACAGGAACATTTATTGAGAACAATATGTAGGTATTAACTATTTGAAAACATCCTGTGAGTTTGGTGAAAATCGCTGAAGCCGTTTTGCCAAAAAGCGTAAAAAACCTATTTTTGCTTCATAGGCCTATATCTCCGTTCACCGTATTTTCATGGAGATATGTATGGAGAAGAATAGTTAGGTATTAATCAGTAGAAGATAATTCGAAAGTTTAATCAAAATCGTTGAGGCCGTTCTCGAGAGAATTGCGAAAAACCCTAGGTTTTGGTACATTTTCCTCCCCCAACCCCCCTTCCCATGGGCCGAAATCGTCCATAACCTTATTTTGGTGTTTACAAAAAATAACGAACAAAAAAAAAGAACAAGCTCAATCGGATCAGCCGTTCTCCCGCAAATCGAACTACAGACACACACACACATACACACGGACCACGCGCCGAAATTAGGTTTTTTAGAGTCAGTAGGCCTCAAAACGTAAAGATCTGAAGAAACCCCATCTTTTTTTTGACCCGATTACTATACTTTCCTTCCCTTCGGCTAGCGGAAAGTAAAAACTGCGTTAAAACCGATCATGTATTGCGCTGCTCTCGTCATTTTCCCACAATCGAGAATATTATGGTACTATTGTATTATTTGGAGCTGTTTATACTAAAAATGTGATCACAATCGTTGGAGCCGTGATCAAAGTTAGCGTTTTTATCACAATGATAACTATAGTTAGTTTTGGGCCGACTTTACTCATACCTATAGTAACCTACATGCTGAATATACAATTTGAGTTGATTTGGTTCGGTTGTTTTCTTTGAGTCGCGTTCACAAACAGACCATTTTCACAAATGGTGTTTTTTATTAATCAGTAGCCTTTGAAGAAAACTTTCAGTTGATAAAATAACTTTATAATCTACTTCGTAGCGCGAAGGGATTTAAAAATTACCCTTCGGTTTGTCGACACGGAATAAAACAGGTCAGAAATTATTTTGTGTCGGGTGCTAAAGTGATTGGGTTAATTCCGCTTGTAGGTAAATTATTAAAGTTGAGATAGTTAGAACGGAAGTTAGTACTGACGGCCAGACGATGATTTCTATAATCGAAAGCGCTCGTTCACAGTATCTCACCAGCCAGAGAAGACGGACCCACCAAACAGGTACGTTAACTTCAATATTTTGTGTCAGTCGAGCGTCGAAAGTTCGGGAAGTGAAAAACCAGCCGGCGATAAGTGACTCCGCACACCGCGATGTATCGTAGCACTGTTCGGATATCGGCGATGCAAATAAACTAACTCGCCAAAACGGCACAACTACACGCAAATTTTAGGCCTCTGGTCTTTAAAGGCGTGTCGGTGTGTTACGCCGAATTCAAGTTGTATACTGCCGCAATGGAGCTAGATGTTTCCGACAAGGGAAAAGTGGCTCTCTCGCTAAGAATGATTGGCACGCAAGTGAGAATTGTATTCCAGTCATTTGGAAAGGACTCCGAAAAGGTCAAAATCTCACGCGAGACGTCATCAATCGTTGGATCGCCACCAGAAAGGAAATGATGCTATTCATAGGTGATAGGTGATCTCAAGCATGCCATGGCATCTACATCAAAAAGACAAGTTGACTCTTGACCAAGCAACGAATACTTTTAATTGACGCTTTCCCCTCTAATCTTTCCCTAGACATCTTTCTCCTAAAAAACTATCCTTCGGTCTGTCGATATTCACGATATAACACGTATCAATCAGAAGTGTAGAAGGATCACCCCGGTGGGCTTAGTCGATGTGTGGTCTTTCAAAAACTTGTCTCTCCTCCAACGACACGGTCTGCAAGTCTTCGAACCGGAACGCAAGCCGCCTGTTAATTCGTCGCTCCGAAAAAGAAGGGCGTTTCTGAACACGTACGAAATATGATGAATGGAGATCCCATAAATACCACACTCGTCGAAATTCCCCTCGCCCCTCAACCTTGAAACAATAGCAACAACCAGCCGCTAAATGAGCAGCTGGAGCTGCAGCGTTCAAATGAGAGAAACCTAACCCCCCCCCCCCGCCTCCTCAACGGTCGTTGAAAAGAAGAAAGAAAAGCAGATGGAAGCGAAAATGACATCAGAATCCGTTTGAAATTCTTCCCGGCCACTTGTGTAAATTTGAGCTCTGCACTGCCTCTTTCCGCACCGCCACTTGCTACCACCATCAAGCCCTTCCTCGCCACCGCTTGCCTAGCTCGGTGGTATCGACTCTTGGGAATCCCGCCGATCGGAAATAGAAGCGCAGACACCTTCTGGAATCCCATCAGCGGAGGCTGTTGGATAAATTATAGATTCGTGTACGATCCATCACGGTCGATCCACTTCATTCCCGATTTAAATTTCGAGGAAAGTACGATCAAAAATAGAATAGAAATACGTTCATTTAGAACAGCGTTTGCCCCAACGTGTCATTGAAGCATAAAATTAGAACATTAAACTCACAAATTGATACTGCTGGCTGGGGCTGCCTTTCCCCTGTGAGTATCTTCCTAAGGCAAACGCGGAATCAAGACAACATCCTCGAACGTTATACCGACAGTACACGCCACCAACGCAATTGAGCGATTTCACACGGATTCTCCTAACAAAAATCCCCCCAGATCTGCCCTTTTATTCTATACCTGTCCAATTCTAACAACATTACAGCTTATAAACCTCCACTAACACACATTCGAGCACAATCTTCAGCATTCGAGTAAACGTGTTCAGTCACTTAAGGGACTCATCATTCCTCTTTATAAATCGATGCAAATTATTACAGAACGGTTTATTATTCACTGGCACCGCGTGATTGTGATCTATCCAACTCAATCCAACGCCGAAAAATATTAAGAATATAACGTGGATGTATGAGCGATCCGGTAAAACAAAATCATTTCCTGGTTATCCGGTTTGACGTAGTCACACTCCTCCGAGCTCCATTTCGTTAATTTCAGCATCGAAAAATACTAGTAAACGATGCGAAATCGAACTGATGGGTGGTTGAAGTGAGACGGGATGTAGTGTAGAAATAATCCGGCCGGGGAGTAAAAGGTAACTTTCGTTACATTGTCCGACACCTAACACAACGTAGTTGCTCTGAAACTGCCAAACTTTCGTTTTTTACAGAGAACCACCGTACCAAATCCACTCAAATTTTATATCTAGCCCACAGGTTACCATGAGACGCCAAAATAAGGGTATGAACAAAATCCACCGAAATTTAACTATAGTTATCATAGTGATCAAAACACCAATTTTTTTTTTTTTCAAAAATGGCTCGAACGATTTTGATTAAATTTTTTATGTCGATATCTCCTACTAAGGCAACAATACCATAAAATTCCTGTTTGTGGGAAAATGAAGAGAGCAGCACAATAAATTACCAAAACTTTCGACGAAATCGATTTTAGCGCGGTTTTTAGAGAAAAGAACCGTACCAAATCAGCTGATACTTGATGTCTAGCCTACAGGTTACCATCGGACGCAAAATTAAGGGTATGGGCAAAATCCACCGAAAATTATCTATAGTCATCATAGTCATCAAAACACCAAATTTTTTTCTCAAAAACGGCTCTAACGATTTTGATTAAATTTTTTATGAAGGTAGCTCTCAATAAGGCAATTATACCATAAAATTTCCATCCGTGGGAACATGACGAGAGCAGCATAATAAATTATCAAAATGTTAGACGAAAAGAGTTTTTAGCGCGGTTTCTTCCTTATAAACTCCGCTAGAATGTTAGTAGAATGTAAAAAAAAATTGGTATTGTAGTCTAATCCAGTTTAAAAACACTCATGAGATACATGGGGCTCACTCCAGAAATTTCCAGTAAGGTAGCAGTCCTCTTCTGCCAGAGGCGCTGTTATGGTACACTGATGATCCTGTGATGGCGGGCAAGTCTGGTATGCATCGTAGGACCAAACTTCAGCCTTGCCAAGCTGCTGGAAGGGTACGCTACGATATATCAAACCATTCACGTAATAAAGATTTGAGCACAAGAGATTCTGGCAAAAAGACTAGAGCGGAAAAAAGCGGAACTATTTATTCTCGCCAACCAGGCGGCCTTAAAGGTCATCTTGACCTGCGGCTTTCTGTTATTTGGATACCGGCTCAAAGATTACACGAGGGCAATGAAAAGGCTGGCTGCCTTGTGGAAAGAGGCACACAATCCCCTACACATTAGGCCCGAGCCGCAAATAGGAGCGACGAGAAGTCTCCTAAATCGACAGGTGACCCAATGAGACCAGCCCACCATGGCCAGCCGCTCATTGTGCCTTCCAGCTGTAGGCAATGCATACACTCACCAGACGGGAACTAAACGTTCTTACTAGCTTCCTCACTGGGCACCACCCACTTAGATAGCACCTCAATCAGGGGCTGAATGTAGATTCTGCAGCGAGGAGGGCAGGCATATCCTATCGAGTGCCCTGCCTTAACAGCTAGGCGCTTCAAATGCATGAGAATAATAAACCGTAGAGTTTTTTTTATCACTTCACTTAAACTTGGAAAACAAAACTTCACACTGTATGTACGAATCCGAAATTTATTGAGCTCCTCCCAATGATCTTACGAACGTTATTAAACTCTCATCATGTAGGTAATTTATCGGGCTATCGCCGTAATTTTTCCTGTAGCTTGTAATGGTTTGCAGCGGACTGCTGAGGGTGGCAACACTGTTGTCGCCACCTGTGCAGTTCGTTGCTCTTTATATTAGCGGAGGAGCCGCATTTTAGTTTCATAATGGCTACTGACATCGCATACGAATATTTTTTTAGAACTCCGTAATCATTTTGTATCTTTCTGTTCATTTTTTCTTTTCGCATTGCGTACTGCTCGTTTGCACCTCCCGACATAGTTCACAGCTCCCCCCTTGTATGCCTCATACATTGTCTCCCTTGCTTGCACGCTGCTCTGCCCTGGCTCTCCCTACATATCTTGTTATTCATTTGCCTTGCGCTCACCCCGCCACTAGGCCCACCGCTGTCTCATGGTTTGCGGCGGACTGCTGAGGGTGGCAACACTGTTGTCGCCACCTGTGCAGTTCGTTGCTCTTTATATTAGCGGAGGAGCCGCATTTTAGTTTCATAATGGCTACTGACATCGCATACGAATATTTTTTTAGAACTCCGTAATCATTTTGTATCTTTCTGTTCATTTTTTCTTTTCGCATTGCGTACTGCTCGTTTGCACCTCCCGACATAGTTCACAGCTCCCCCCTTGTATGCCTCATACATTGTCTCCCTTGCTTGCACGCTGCTCTGCCCTGGCTCTCCCTACATATCTTGTTATTCATTTGCCTTGCGCTCACCCCGCCACTAGGCCCACCGCTGTCTCATGGTTTGCGGCGGACTGCTGAGGGTGGCAACACTGTTGTCGCCACCTGTGCAGTTCACCGCAAACCATTACAAGCTCTACCATCAATTGCGCAGAATGTATAAGACAAAAACTGAATTATTTCAACTCATGCTACTCCCATTATTTCCCCACAGTTGGGAATGTTATGGTACTGTTGCGTTGTGTGAAGCTTTTTTGGGGGAAACGTATAGTTGAAGTTTTGATCGCTATGATAACTATAGTTAATTTCAAGCTGACTTCGCGCATACCCTTATTTTGGCGTCCCACAGTGACTTTCCTTCCTACTTCGCAGAGCAAAGGAAAAATGCCATCCACGTGGCAGTAAAAATGGCGTGATTCTGAAAAACTTGACACGTGGACGGAATCGAAGGAAAACGGAGCGGATAGAATCGTAGTGTTCCAATTCGGGCAGGATATTAATAAGTAATTATCGATAAAGGATTCGCTGAACCATTTTATTCGTCAGTGAGGTTCTCCGTTCGTTCTGCCATTTGACCCTCCCAGTTTCGTCAGTCCCACATTCTGTTTTCTCCACATCAATATTTTTTCTCGTACAGTTCGAGGGGTCTCCGGGTCAATTGATAATCAGCAAATCGGGGCCCGCTCAACTCATTTCGTTTCTGATAACGCGAAATATATTTACTGAGCGATATTCGTAATCTCCGCCGTCGTTGAGAAAAACAGGGCGTTAGAAATCTGTCTGCTGTGCCGTGTATCTCGTAGTAAAACCGCACCGCGTTAGTTAATTAAGTTTGTTTGTTTGAAGCGACGAGCTCATGTCGAACAGGCGAAGTAGTATCGCGTTCCAATCATGTCATTCCAATCATAATGAGGCGACAGATGAGCATAAAATAACACAACAAATTCCGAAAGCTATGGCATTGTGGCTACCATCCAGAGTTTATTCTTTTCTATTTGACGTAAAATAACCGAGTTGATTTATTCGTGGTAAAGTCGTAGATTTAAGTGGTGACACCGACATGATCAAACGTTTAGTGTATCAAGTGTAACGAGCGCGTATCTGCCGACCCTTTCCGAATATCCCTCGAACATTTCCCAACGATCGTACTTTATTCTGCAGGAAGCGCGTTTTTTTATTTTTTAGTATAACGCCGGGAGAACCGGTTCTAAACGGACAAAACCATCAAGGTTTGCACGTTGCAAGAGTTGCTATGAAAATTCCTGTAATCTGGCGTCGTAATGTTAAAATTTGGAGAATGATAGTTGATGCTCAATTTTCTAATTCTCCAGCCACGACCGATTTAACTATATACTAGCATCCTTTGATAGCGATGTAGCAGAATTGATCTCCGATGTTTAGGCTTCGAGTCGTAAAATTTGGTGCAGGGGCGCCTTAAATGATCCATGTCTCGTGGAAAACTGGGTAAGATAGATATTCACCTCATGGCACCGTCTGAGTCAGCCACTCGCCTTAATGGGTTGACTTGAAAGGCCTCAGTCTTCAGACCAGCACAATGGAACGCCTTCGAACTGCGAGCAGCACGCCTATGTGTTGACTTGACTGTGCTGGTCCAAGAAAAGTGTTCCAAACTGTAAACCAGTACTGTGAGCATGTCAAGTTGCACGTGGCTGAATCCTCTTGAAGGAAAAAGTAAATAGCCGACTGTCAATACGCTTTGGTGGCCACAGTCTCCTCCTTGAGAAACAAGTTAAATACTTAGATGTACTCAACTCTTCCTAGTATTCTCTCAAACGCACTACCATCGCAAGGTTTACCTCACTACGAGCAGTCAGTTAGACCACTTGGGGAGTATGTTACGGTCAGACAATACACATACCATTTACCTAGGCGTGATTGGTTTCTACCAAGTGGTTTGGGGAAGCAAACTCACGATTCAGCGGAGGCTCGTCTGGGACATTTATGCTGACTGGGCACCTCAAATGCTCCGATTCGCTCAAGACTTCGCTGCTGTCAGTTGTAACCGAGCCGGTTCCCTCGTTGCCGTGTCGTCCGCGCTCGCATTCACTCCCACCCAGTTCCTGGTTTGTGGTGGTAAAACTTCCCGGAATGTAATTCGAGAATAAAACTCCTTGTTCAAATAGCATTCGTTCTATCGTACTAACTTCCCGACTCACCTAGTGCGATACCGCTTTCAATATTAATCTCCCCCACAACACCACTAACCCCGGGGCAAGGAATTGAAATCATGCCTAAACAAATTTGAGTTTTCTTCATATATTTACACTTACTTGGTTTATTGAACCAACCCATCTACTGAGAAACCTCATTTAGGAGCGCGTTTTGTGTACGTGTGTGTACAAACTAAATCACTCGCGTAGAAGTAGGGAAAACCCATTTAAATAAGTGGAGTTGGAATTCCCTATTTCCATTAAATTTGGGTAACGCTGTCATATCAATTTCGAAGTCATCGTTATTGACAAAAACTGCGATCGATATAACGGCACAATTCAAATATTGTTGTGTGTCTGCAGTTCGTTTCGCGGAAGGCCAGCTGAACCGATTGATCTCATTCTTTCTTTGTTTAGTTCGCTGGTTTTTTAAAGAAAGGGGAGGGGCAGACAGAGAGGAAGATTTTTGCATTCTTCGAAAGAAGAAAGGAAAGGTACGTATCGGCCGATGAAAAGTGAAATTCCTTCAGATATTCATTTACTAGTGGCTTCTAACCTCGAAAAACACCATTTGAGTGTGTATTTGCGAGCGGGATTGATCCAAATCTTCAGTCCATCTTCAATTCTTCAGATCTTTACGTTTCAGACCCTCCTGAGTCCGAAAAACACTATTTGGGAAAATGGTATGTGGGTCAGTGTGTGTGTATGTGTGTCTGTGAACGATTTTTAGACAAAACCACCGTACCAAATCAGCTCAAACTTCATATCTCGCCCGCAGGTTACCATGGGACGCCAAAATAAGAGTATTAACAAAATCCATCGAAAGTTAACTATAGTTATCATAGTGATCAAAACACCAAATATTTTTTTTCTCAAAAACGGCTCTAACGATTTTGATTAAATTTTTTATAATAATAGCTCTCAATACGGCAACTATACCGTAAAATTCCCATTAGTGGGAAAATGACGGGAGCAGCACAATAAATTATCAAAATTTTCGACGAAAAGCGTTTTTAGCGCAGTTTTTGCCTAATAAACTCCGCTGGAATTTTGGTAGAATGTTAAAAAACATTGGTATCGTAGTCCAATCCAATACCTAAAGGGTGAGTGTTTAAAAACGCTCATGAGATACATGGGGGTCACTCCAGAAATTCCTGAATTCCAACTATTGCCGATTCGCTTACTACCAGTTCTAAACGTTTTTACCCAATAACTTTGCAAAAGTAATAACTGCCCTTCTTCAAAAAAGTAGTGTTTACAGCCTCATTGATTATCTGTGTACCAATTGCTCGAAAATGGTCCTGGGATGAGTACGAGCAGCACAATAAATTTCGGAACTGTAAGCGCTACCGCTTCATGCTGCCGTGAAGGGTTGTTTGACCAAGTTCAAATGAACTGAGTGGTAAATGAATTGATTAAGTGCTCAAAGCCAAATAGGAAGTGAATTGACGTAGAGCTAAGGAAAGTTGTGTGTTGCAACGCACCAGATATTTCAACGGGCAGTTCTAAATGACCTAAAAATAACATCAAATTGTCATTAATGGAAAATAAATTACCAAAAATCTCGACGGAAAGCGATTTTAGCGCAGTTTTCCCCATCAGCCGCTCATACGAAGCTGCCGGTCTTACAAAAATGGTACTGAGAGTCAAATGTGATGAATATCCGGTACGATGAAGGTTTAGCAATGATAATTAGGAGCAACTGGATAAATTCCAGCACCGACCTTTTTTCATAACATTGCAACTCCCGGGGTTTACAGAATAATCAATAAACTATTACCACGTGGCAATCACATATCACTCAAGGTTAGATATAGAGATTACTGTAAGCTGTTTACTCTTTCAGTTTCATTTTCCCTTCTACAATTAATATTTATGTACGCGTCCACACAGTTCGCTACACAAATAATTTATTCAAAATCGTAGCTATCTTGAGGAAAAAACAAAACATCTTCCATTTTTGGGCGAAAGAAAACACTCTGTACGTGTTGAGCTCGATCCCTGCACAGGATATGGTCTCCCCTTGTTGATAAAAAAGAAAGAAAAATCTAATGCGTAGCAACACACAATTTTCCGCCACTCCCGTAAATACGCGGGCGCTGTTTCTTCGTTCATCATATTTCTACGGAAACATTTACGGGCTAGTTAATTGAGAGTAACCCGTCAGTTTGATTGAAATCGTTAGAACCTTTTTTGAGAAATTTGGAATAATCGATGTTCGACAAATCTTGTTTTACAAGCTATCACGGCTTATACCTCCGTTCAACAGATAGATACAGAAATAATTACTGAGAACAAAATGTGGAAATAGGTTACTAAAATGCACTCTGGAAGATTGATAAAACCCGGGAAGCAGTTAGTCTGGAAATTACGAAAATGTTTTTAAAAAAACATTATTTTCGAAACATTTTGATTTCTATCTGTGTTCAATGGACTTTAAGAGGAACATTTATTGAGAACAATATGTAGGTATTAACTATTCGAAAACATCCTGTGAGTTGGCTGAAAATCGCTGAAGCCGTTTAGCCAAAAAGCGTAAAAAACCTATTTTACTTGCCATTAACTAGTAGAATCATCATTTAATCAAAACCATTCGAGCCGTTTTCGAGAAAAACCCCTAGTTTTTGGTACATTTACGTGCCCAACCCCCCTTTCCGAACGATGGAAATTGCCCATAACCTTATTTTCCCGTCTACGAAAAATCGCGAACAAAAAAAAAAAAAAAAAAAAAACTAGCTCAACCGGTTCAGCCGTTCTCCCGCACATTGAACTACGCACATGGACAACGCGTCGAAATTAGGTTTTTACTTTCCTCGGCTCTACGGAGTGAAAAGGAAAGTTATGTAATCGGCTGAAAAAAAAATTTTGAGTACTCTTCAGATATTTACGTTTTAGCCCGAAAAACACTATTTGAGAAAATATTCTGTGTGTTCAGGCGCTCCAAATCAGCTCAAACTTGATATCTTTTCTTTTCTCCAAATAGCACGACTCTCATCGGTGAGAAAACCACGGGAGCAGCACAATAAATGACTCAACAATTCGTCGAAAATCTATTTTAGCGCACTGTTCCTCGTAATTACTCCGCTCAAAAGGAAGTAGGAACTTCAGAAAAATTGAGGAGATAGTCCGATTAAGTACCTACACGATGAGTCTTTAACAACCCCATGAGATGCGTAGGAGCTACTACAAAAATTCAGGAATTTCAACGGCCAGCTCCTATTCCCACCAGCTTTTAGCTGATAATTCCGGTGTTTATTACCCTTCTCATTAATTATGTGTGTACTAATTGATCAATAATAGTCAGAGCGTGAGTACAATCAGAAAGAGAAATTCTGGAACTGTAAGCTCTACGACTTATTCAAGTTCAAACGAACTGAGTTAAAATAAATAGAATTCGAAGGGAACGCCGTGAAAACCAGTGAATTCATGTGGAGCTGAGGAAAGTTGTGTGATGCGGCGCACTTGATATTTTTAGATTCAGTAGAACTCAAAACGTAATGATCTGAGGAAAACCCAACTTTACACCGGAAAATAAAAAGCAAAACACATCGTTCATCCCCACACCGACTCCTTCCCTCTGCGGTCGAGGGTAACTTTATTTTCGCGCGAAAAAGTAACTAACAAAAAGACTCCGACCACAGACCACGCTCCTGAATTAGGGTTTTTTTCGATCCGATAGGCCGCAAAATGAAAATATACGAAGAAAACTCGAGATTTTTTGAGCATCCCGCCAGTGGCATTTCCAGACCTTATTGTTGACTTCAAACCCAGGGGCTTGGTCAGTGTCGTTCATCACTTCGGTCTTTTGTTTCGTTCACGTACGGAAGCTTTGGCACGTCTAATTCGCAAAGAACTCATGTTTTCTGACACCGCGAGATATTAACGTGCCCAGTCATCGACAAAAATGTGGATATTTGTAATTCTAGTGTTCCTACTGCACCAGTTCTTATTCACAAATAGGGTCTAAATAGTTTTCGTGTCAAACGTCAAGGCGGTTAAGTATCGTGCGTTATTACGACTGATAGGCAGAAAAAACTCACCAAATCGATTCGAGTGTTGGTGTTGTTTTTCAACGTTTCCATTTCTGCTCTCAGATTTTCGACTTCCTTCAAAAGGTAATTCACAGTTCCAGCGAGAGGATTGATTTCCGCGTTCCGCTTGAATTCCAAATACGTGATCGCCGCTCCGAGTATGAGCCATCCGCTGATCGCGATCACCAACGTGCAACAACCAACTCTATTTTTTTCGCGCTCCATTTCCAAAATAACCTCAATTTATGTTTCGACGAAGAAAAATTATTTTAAAAAACACAATTTGCGATAAAAAAAAAAAATTTGGTCGTACGAAAAATTTGGAATTTTTCAAAAATCGTCGTATTTTGATCGTGTCGTTTGGGTTTGCCGCTCGTGCGAGGAGATGAGGTCGAGCCGCGATGCCGGCGCCGTTTGGACCTTCGACACGGAGCCGAAGACGTACACGGTCCCTCTCCCTCCTCTTCGTGAGCACAACCCCCCCATCGCACCCTCGCTCCATGCCACCGCTTTCATTGACTGCCACGAGCTCGAGTGCAAGCGTCCAAGGGGCGCGAGAGGAGGACAACCCAAAGTTGAGCGAATGCGACTATTCCGCGGCTCCCTCGACGAAATTGCCCTCAGGCTGCACCTGCGCCTGCACCTGACGTCGCGAAAAAGAAAATTAATAAATCGGAACGAAACATAAAATGTACAACATACGAATTACAGGAGCAGACCAGCGGTTATTACACCAATTTGCCTAAAATTACAGCACTATTTTCACTCAAGTTCTAAGTTATAACAATTTTTTAATTCTTTAAGTTTATGTAATAGAAAAGGAAGTTACGTAATGAAAAAACAATTTTTTAGTTATCTACAGATATTTACATTTCAAGGGCTTCTGAATCCAACAAACACAATTTAGGAAAATGCGATTGAGAGTGTTACGAGGGGTTTTGGAGGTGTTCAGGGATCCGCTAACTCAGGCAAAAATTACAGCGACCGCGAGGAGCTCCGATCTCTTTCCCAACTTTCGTCGGGATTATGAACCATCGTCTTTAACCACTAGACTACGAGGGTGCCCTTTAACTGGAGTCAGTCGGTACATCTCTTCCCCCCCCCCCCACCCATTAGCCGCTGCTCCTGGAGCTTAATGAACGGATTTTTGAGAGATTCAATCAATTCGGAGAAACGAGGGGGCGACAAGGAATGAGGGGGCGCTTACTGTTCATTGACTTACTAAACTCCCCTCGCACGAATTCTCGTGTCCGATATCCGCTGATGCTGTGAAAGTTCCAGCGGAGAAATAAATGGTGACGCGCCTACTACAATGTGAATGAAAAGTGGACCTTGTGAAGTGAAGTCCTTGTCGCCCCCTCGTTCTCCCAGAATCTTTGATCGGATTTTCCGGGGATTCGCTCAACTCTCAAAAACCCGTACAGTAGTCTAGTGGTGAAAGTTGGGAGCTCCCCATGATCGCTGTAATTTTTGCCTGAGTCTGCGGATCTCCGAACATCTCCAAACCCCCTCGTAGCAAAAGAAACCCTGAAAATTTTTACACAGTGGTTTTATTATTCTCATGAACAGCTTGACCTAGTATTACTGCCCGGACAGGGGACGGCGGACGGACATTGAAAATTTGGAATCCCCATGTCTTGAAACGTAAAGTATCAAATTTTGAGGGGGGGTTGTAAAAAACTTTCGTGGCCAAAAACATAGGGTTATTATTCCGAATGAATAATAAACCAAAACGGGTGAATTTGAAATCGACTCCAATTTGACAAATATTTAGCCTACAGGTCACTACGGGACGCTTAATCAGCCCAAAACTATAGTTATCATAGTGATCAAAACGTCAGTTTATTTTCTTGAAGAACAGCGTAACGATTTTGATTAAATTGTTTATGGAAAACTGTTCTACCTGAATTGAGCAGCTCCCTAGGTGCGCATGTGAGAAACATACCCCTGAGTATCATCGATTGCGTCCTCTTCAGGTAGGCAGTGTGCAGGGCATTATGATTCCCCAGCTCACTAGGCAACCTGCTTGGGATGAGCGCTGGTGTCAGTGCGCATCGCCAGCAAAGGTGGTGTCTCGCCCAGTGACAGTCCAGTAGCGACACCCTGCAGCAGAACCAGACGCCTTGTCCACGACCACCAGCAACCCAAAGCGACGCTACAGTTGCCATGCACGGCTCTGGACACCACGCTGCGCACTGACCGACCTTGAGTCGATCGCACTCGTCAGG
This sequence comes from Pachypeltis micranthus, assembly GCA_020466155.1. Taxonomy (NCBI): domain Eukaryota; kingdom Metazoa; phylum Arthropoda; class Insecta; order Hemiptera; family Miridae; genus Pachypeltis; species Pachypeltis micranthus. Next base: position 63,034,508 of record CM035770.1, on the reverse strand, counting down.
TCAACATTGAGCACCCTCAAATTCGAAGTTCAGTCCCCGGAATCACCTTTCGAGACCTCGCCTGTCGATAAGTGGACCTGGAGGGTTCAATCGAGCTCTAAAATCGGCTACTGTGCCTGTATGTTCCTAACCCTTAACTCAAACGCCAACTCGTCCCTCCTTAAATGCTTGACGCCCATTTTCGATCGGAATGAGTCGTTACAGAACATCACGATTATTGGATGACGTCATAACTGAGGCCCGACGTAACGAGATGGAATTGCTTGCTCCTCAGACAAACGACAGTACGATAAAATTCTCATCCTTGGCACTACGACGAGAGCAACAAAATAAATTGACAACAATTTCGACGAAAATCGATTTCAGGACATTTTTTCTTTCCGCTACCCGAAGGGAAGGAAAGTATAGCTATCGGCCCAAAAAAAATTTGGGTTTTCTTCAGGTCTTTACGTTTCAGACCCTACTGAGTCTAAAAAACCTAATTTCGGAGCGAGGTCCGTGTGTATGTGTGTGTCTGTAGTTCGATTTGCGGGAGAACGGCTGATCCGATTGAGCTTGTTCTTTTTTTGTTTTGTTCGTTATTTTTTGTAGACACCAAAATAAGGTTATGGACTATTTCGGCCGATGGGAAAAATGTACCAAAATGTACCAAAACCTAGGGTTTTTCGCATTTTTCTCGAAAACGGCTCTAACGATTTTGATTAAACTTTCAAATTATCTTATCCTAATCAATACCTAACTTTTCTTCTCCATACATTTCTCCATGAAAATACGGTGAACGGAGATATAGGCCTATGAAGCAAAAATAGGATTTTTACGCTTTTTGGCAAAACGGCTTCAACGATTATCACCAAACTTTCAAGATGTATCCGCATAGTTAATACCTACATATTGTTCTCAATAAATGTTCCTCTGACAGTCCATTGAACAGAGATAAAAATCAAAATGTATCAAAAATAACATTTTTTAGAACATTTCCATAAATTCCAGGGTAACTTTTCACCATATGTGATGAATCCTTATATTTACCCATACCAACATTTCGTTCTCTATAATTATTTCTGTATATATATGTTGAACGGAGATATAAGCCACGTTAACTCAGAAAAGGAGATTTGTCGAATATTAATTTATCGGTATTCCAATTTTCTCAAAAACGGCTCTAACGATTTCGATCAAACTTGTGGAGTACTATCAGGTAACTGGTTCCTACATTTTGTTCTCGATAAATGTTCCTGTAGAAATGCGTTGAACGAAGATACAGCGCCTGCATATGTAGGTAGTGTTCGAACTTACGGGGGTGGCGGAAAGTTGTGTGTTGCTACGCACTGCTCGTTTATTTGATATATTTTCTCGTTTCTGGATATTACTGTTGTTGTTATCATCTCTATGGGTGCAACCAGGAGAGGAGCGATTGAAGGGAAAGTTGAAAAAATCTTTTTTTTTCTTATATAAGAAAGCTCATGACCCCCCCCCCCCCCTCTCATTCCTTTTGGATCACAGTTATTGAACAATCAGCGTATTCCGACATATTTGGGGTTGCTCTCATTTCTCTTACGGACGTTATTAATAAGTCATTGAACAAACACTATTTGTCTGAAAACCCTGAAAATGAGTCCAGTTGCGAGAAACGTAAGAACTGTAGTCTTTAAAGACCGGCTAAGATACTTTGGCGCAATCTACCTTGCAGCGTGTTATCAGGATTTGAAGTGGAGTCTGTAAAACGGCTTCATCGAAGCAGAATGGATTACATACACGTAAAGAAAGTTTACCATTACGCAACCTTTTATAAAACATCTTCATAGAAAGACAGACGTCACGCTCTTCAAGCTTTCATCAATACCTAACTACGCCTATTTTAGAAGAAAATTACAAGAAAACTTCCCACAACCTTCTTCGAGCGTTCTTCGAGGTTTCTTACGCTTTTCGGCAAAACGGCTTCAGCGATTTTCAGCAAATTCACAGGATGTTTTTAGATAGTTAATACCTGCATATTGTTCCCACTAAATGTTCCTGTGACCGTCCATTGAACAGAGATAAAAATCAAAATGTGTCGAAAATAACGTTTTATCGAACATTTCCGTAAATTCCAGGGTAACTTCTTCAACAGATGTGATAAATCCTAATGGAGTGTCTTTTAGTCACCCATACCAACATGTCGTTCTCTATAGTTATTTCTTAATATATATGTTGAACGGAGATATAAGCCAAATTAACTCAGAAAAGGAGATTTGTCGAATATTAAGTTGTCGGTATTCCAATTTTCTCAAAAACGGCTCTAACGATTTCGATAAAACTTTCGGAGTACTCTTAGCTAACTAGTACGTACATTTTGTTCTCCATAAATGATTCTGTAGAAATGCGTTGAACGAAGATATAGCGTCCGCCTATGTAGCTGGTGTTCAAAATTACGGGGGTGGCGGAAAGTTGTGTGTTGCTACGCACCAGATATTTTTCATCATAAATCTGGCACATACGATCCTTGCACTCTCAGAAAAATCAGGGAAGTAGTCCCATAAACTACCTACACGGCGAGCGTTTAATAACGGCGATAACATAATTTGGAGCAACTTAAGAAATTCCGGAATTCCAACCGCTGCCGTTTCAATTACTGCTATTTTCAACAGTTTTTACCCAATAATTCTGCAATAATGAATACATCTAAAAAAAATCATGACAGCCTCGTAAATCTTCTGTGCACTGGTTGCTCGACAATGTTCGTGGCGTGAGAAGGAGCGACACAATGAATTCAAACGAAATGAGTAAAAAATTGATTGGTTAATTAGGTAAAGGTATGAACTCCTGGTCAATGTACGTGGGGCTAAGGGAAGTTGAATCATCAGCGGCTCTGAACGCTTTGTGGGTATACACTTGGGGCTTTTGTACAGAGAAGTTGGCAAATGTGAGAAGTGCAGAGCCAGCCTGTTGGCCCTCGGCGGTCGAAGCTATTTATCAAGCTCTCGTGGAGCGAGGGAGGGATATTAACTATAAGCGGCGTTTAATGGTTAATAAATTGTAATTTATTGTGTACGAAAGCGTTTCCCGGCCGCAAGAGTTTTCAGTGAAAGGAATAAACCACGACTAAATACGCTACAGTTACAGTTGTTAACAAGGTATGGTACGGGGAGGGAGGCTCTGCCTACGCTTTCGGAAGTTACTGTGGAAATACTATCTCTCTACTGTAGCAGGACTACCGTAGTTATTTTCTACACTTTACGCGTCTGTCTTCATATCCTTAGATTATGATGTGTCAGTAAGAGAAAGATAACGCACTCCTACACGCCCCAATAAATATGCATCACACAACTTTCTTTGCCCTCACGTGCATTTAGCGATTCTATTCCTTCTCGCAACTAATCAAATCTGTTTTTCGTTCACTTTATAACAACAACGTTCTACAAGACAGCAGGGGACGCTTATATTGCGCTGCCCCTACTTGCCCCACTACCATTATTGAGCAATCAAATTCTAGGTGATTCAAGATAACTTCTTCGCCAGATGTGATAAATCTTATGGAGTGTCTTCTAGCATTATAAACCCACATTTTGTTCCTCGCAACTATCCCTGTATTCATCTGTTGAGCGGAGATATAAGCCAAGTTAACTCAGAAAAGGAGATTTGTCGATTATTAATTTATCTGTATTCCAATTTTCTCAAAAACGGCTCTAACGATTTCGATCAAACTTACGGAGTACTCTCAGCTAACTACCCTCTACATTTTGTTCTCTGTAAGTGTTTCTGTAGAAATGCGTTGAACGAAGATATAGCGCCCGCATATGTAGCTGGTGTTCGGACTAACGGGGGTGGCGGAAAGTTGAGTGTTGCTACACACCGCTCGTTTTGAGAAGGGTCGCTTTCACCGTTTTATCGCGAGAAACGGTGGGGTTTACATTCCGCAATTTCTGAAAAAGCCTATATGTACCTTACGAGTGTTATCAAAGAATCGTCGTATAGGTACTTGATTGGACTACCACGAGAATTTTTTTGAAGATCCTAGTAACATTTTAGCGGAGTTTATACGGAAAAATCTGCGCTAAAACAGATTTTCGTCGAAATGTTGGGTAATTTATTCTGCCGCTCTTGTAATTTTCCCACGAATGAGAATTTGACGGTATCGTCTTATCATTTGGTGCTGGCCATACAAAAAATTGTTGGGTAATAACTGTTAAAACTGGTAGTAAGCGAAACGGCAGTAGTTGAAATTCAGGAATTTCTGGAGTCAGCCCCATGTACCTCATGAGCGTTTTTAAACACTCACACTTTAGGTATTGGATTGGACTACAATACCAATTATCTTTTCAACTTTCTACTAACATTCTAGCGGAGCTTATAAGGAAAAAACCGCGCTAAAAACGCTTTTTGTCGAAAATTATGATTATTTATTGTGCTGCTCTCGTCAGTTTCCGACGAATGGGAATTTTATGGTATAATTGCCTTATTAAGAGCTATCAACACAAAAAATTTAATCAAGATCGTTAGAGCCGTTTTTGAGGAAAAAAATATTTGGTGTTTTGATCACTATGATAACTAGTTAGTTTTGGGCAGATATCGCTCATAACAGTATTTTGGTGGTCCATGGTAACTTCCGGGCGAGGTGTCGATTTTGAAGTTGGTTCAGCCGTTTTGAGAACACAAAATGTTTACATAACTTCCCTTTGTACTTCGTATACCCAAGGAAAGTACAAATTGCTCGAATGTCAACTTTCCCTCTCCAAACGTGCAAGTCGCAATTAAGTCCTGTCTGACAGTAAACATTTACTGATTTTACTGACGCAGTTCCTCTTGCGGTTAATACAACGAATGGCGTAATTTAGCCCAAGTTGTGGCGAATGAAAAAAATACGAAATCAGCTGTCGTACCGAGGCACTTGATGTTCTATAACTGCATCGTTTCGTTTTGCCTAGAGATAAACGGCGGATGAGGCGGAGAAAACTGTGACGGGCGGTGTGGGGGGTGGGGGGAGGGGCTTCCAATGCGTAACGATAAACCTCAGACTGAGATAGCGAACCAGCTTTTTCTTTAGTCGACGATTCAAGAGTTAAAGCGTCTCTCAAGTGAGCATTTTCAAGTAATTTTCCGTTCATCACAACATTCAGAGTGCAACAACTGGGTTTCCAGAAGTTACCTGGCTCAACCAAGTCTCGAGGCAGGTAATTCAAAATTGGTTAAGTGAAGTCCAATGTTTAATGTCTAGCAATACTTGACTAACGTTGATCTACTGTCACGCACAGAATGCGTAAGAGTTACAATTTGATGAAGTGTCATAAAGAAGATTCTAATGACCCACCCTCCCCCCCCCCCCAACCACTTAAAGTTGAAAAACACCTACACACGGGAACTGTCAAACACGAGGATTGTGAGTTATTAATGTGGTTCTCACAACTTTCCTTAGTTCCACGTACATTCACGGGTTTTTCATAGCTTATGTTACTGGAGTGGAGGTGTAGTTTGACGTGGTCGTTCATTTACAAGCGCGAACACTCACAGTTTCACATCGTCGATAGAAGAAATGGTTGGAGATTATGGAATTGAAGTGTTCCCTAACCTGAGGGCTAAATGAGACGTGTTTCACATTCTTCGTTAGAGAAATGTAGAGTTCATGCGCAGAAATATCTAGTGCGACACATCTCACAACTTTCCTTAGTTCCACGTAAATTCACGGGTTTTTCGTAGCTTCTGCTAGTACATCAATTCCACAATGAGGCGATCCTCGTCAGGGTGGTTCCTTTAAGGGACTGGAGGTGTTTGAAACGCCCCTCTCACATATATCGAGTCCCAAGTACTTGACTTGCTTCTTAAGAGAAAGCCTGTGGCTGCCAATACGTATTGACGGTTGGCAATTGGATTACCCCTGCAAGAGTTTAAAACCCTACCTTTTCCTCAACCACCTGCAGCTTGATGGGTTTTTGTCTGGATTTGATGGGTCGACTGGGCGCGGTTCAGTCAAATCGTCCACATCGATTCCTGAGCCTTCAAAAGGTGCTGCTGAGAGGACTGAGCCCTGTGGGCACTGTAGCAGTTCTATTTGTCGTCAATTACCTTCTGACAAGCAAGTACAAGTTACTAGTAGTTGGGGAGCACTGCCCGCCCTAAAGGTTGACAAACGCTCCTCTGATGTCACTGAGAACTGTTACAATGTACTCAGCCAGTGCCACCAGGGAAACAACGCTGTTTTGACAATGACGCCCTGCATATACTTCCCTTTAATACATCAAAATTGTCTGCCGTGTGGTTGCAGCCAAAAACTCCTTCGGGGGTGTTTTAGCGTCAGTTACTGAAGACCTAAAAACCCTGCATATTATTACACAACGGTTTATTATTCGGATAAACACCTTGACCTAGCATTAATGCTCTGAGACCCATCCCGTTCGATTCAGCGTCGAAAAATATCAAAATGAAACCCAAAAAAAGGTCAAAAAGAACTGAATCGTAATATTAAAATAAACGAAAAAAAAACGAAAGTATCTAGAAAAATAAGCGAATAATGAAAAGTTCAATCAAAGGTAACAGATATTTTGCTAGCGGAAATAGTTGAGGAGGAGCGAAACAGTCATTCGTGGAGGTGAAGACGAGAACAAGGCAATCGGACGATAAAGATCCAAATCGTAGAGCCAAAGGTTATATACGAAACACGAGCGCTTCCTAGAGGAAGCAAAAAAAAAAAAACCGGCGCCCGTAAACCTTGTTGCGAGTCGAGTCGAAAGGGGAGGCGAGCGGGCGGCGTTGCCAGTCCAGAGGAAACGTTGACTTCCACTGTAGTTCCCGCGTTGTACTGTGTTTCGTTAATTTTTTTAACCGTTTTTTGCCCATAACAATCATGGGCTTCGTCCGATCGGATTGCCGAGATGGCGGGCACAACTAGATACCAAATTCGATTTTAGTGCGAAAGAACGTTTTTTTTGGACCACGGGGGACGGACATTGTGAATTTGGAATCTCCATGTCTTGAAACGTAAAGTATCAAATTTTGAGGGGGGGGGGGGGTTGTAAAAAATTTTTCGTGACCGAAAACATAGGGTTATTATTCAGAATGAATAATAAACCAAAATGGACCAAAGCCAATGTTTTTCGGCAAAGGTCGCTCCTTGCCTTGAGTGTCCTTAGTTATGACGTTTCGTTTCCTTTGTTGTTTCTTTTTGTCTATTACGTAAGGGACATTTAATCTAGTGCCTTCACGCTTCAAGCTGTTTAGTTCTTGCTCGAAGGTTAGCCTGGCCACCCGAACATTTTTTCGTGTTATTCCTGGTAATCCTGAAAGTGTATTTGGGTATCCCAAGTGAGCAGTTCCGCGCAACCGATTCGAAATCCAATCGAACACTTACGCGGTCGCGAGTTCACCATAACTGGACACTCGAAGGTGCTAGTATATCCAGTTTCATCGCCACCATGCCGTCTCATCAGAACCGAAGTCAACCTGAAGAAGATGCCTCAGGTCAGACGTAAAAGGGCAGTGTAGCTGGTGGACCCCTTTTCTTTTGCTCCTATAGGAATTCCTGTTTTATTTTACTCTGAGAGTTAACAATTTATTATTGTTAATAAATCTTATGTACATCGTGTGGTTCAAGGGCTTTGTTCAAAGGAAACTTCTCCTCCCCACCACATTGAACGTTACAGGGGGACTGCAACATAAAGATCTTTAACGGGTTCCCTAATATGAAACGGAGCATGAGTAGCCTCCATGATCTCAGTTCTGACTGATTGCGGTCTCAGATCTTCTGAAAAGCAACACCACGCGCAGATTTCTACTGAGTGGAGAAACCAAGTGGTCGCATGCTGTTTCCAGTGTAGTTCTTATCACAGTGAGAAATAGTGGTTGGAAGAGCTTCCAGCTGTACTAAGCTAACTTATAACTGTGTTTCGGGCAAGATTAAATTAAGCAGTGACCAGGAATGAGCCGTTCCTTCCAGGCAGAGCCGTCCTTTCAGGGCAGTACCTTTCCAACACGGAGCTAGAAGAAGAAGTTGGTCGAAGGACAGAGGGAGGGGGAGCTGCATGGCCCATGATTGAAGAGGTTATGGATCCGCGATTGCACTGAGGAGTTTTTCCTCCGGACACCTTCTGCACTACTTCGCTCATCCATTCATCTATTTTCTACTTCGGTTTTATACTTAATGGGGTGGAATGAACCCGTAATACATGATTATATTGGGAGGAAGTATTATTGATTGAGAGACGCCTGAATTTATCCTATTACGTTGGCACCCAACGTTTACGTTAGCGAAATATGGCACTGTGTGAGTAGAGGAGTGAGTACAATATCAACCAAATGCAGTTGTAACCAAGCAGTTCCCTTGTCACCCTGTCGTCCGTGCCTGCATTTGCTCGCACCCAGTTCCGTTTGTGGAGGTAATACTTCCCTGAGTGTAATTGCAAATAAAACTCCGTGTTCCAATTGCATTCGGTTGATATTGAACTCACTCCCCTAGTCAAATAGTGCAATATCGCTAACGTAAACGTGACAACTGTTTCACCCAGTTTGTAGAGAACGCTATGACCAAGAAGGGTGGCTACAGTTGACCTGTCCCTTTGAAACCCAAGTAAATAGCTAGATCAGGATGGAAATAAGATTAATAAGTCCCCCTCAGAAGATGAAAAATCCCCAGGGGTCATACGTCAGTGCAGTAACACACAAGCAACAGCGCTCCACAGGGCTGGGTTCAGTTGATGCTGAGGAAGCACCGAGGCTCTTGTGTGAAGGGGAAACTGCAACCCCCCCATGATGTTTGACCAACATAACTCCCTTATGGGGGTTCAGGAACAGCCAGGCGATTGGAGGAACACAGCCAAAAAAAAATCAGCTCAAACTTGATACCTGGCCTGCAGGTTACCATGGGGGCCCCAAAATAAGGGTATGAGCAAAATCCGCCTGAAATTAACTATAGTTATCACTGTGATCAAACTCATCACATTTTTTCTCAAAAGCGGTTATAACGAATGATTAAATGTTTTGTATAGACACCTTCAAATGACCTAATGGGGTAACAAGCCAGCCATTTGTGGCCTAGCGGCTCATTGGTGCAAGAGGGGAGGATCTTCAAGACCAGCTCTCCCCTAATCCTGGACGATGCGCTCCTTTTGTCGAATGGGGAGTTGGTGTCCTCATGGAAGGGAGGAATCAGAGGGCCTCCGAGAAGACGCAACTCGTGGTGCTGCGCTCAGAACTCTCCCTACCCCCACGGACAAATACCTTGGCACCATTTACTCTCCTGGAGGCAGCCCCACCAAGCACCTAATTTTTCTCCACGCCAAATGGTCGATGCTCACAAACCAAGTCAGGTCCCTTTGCAGCCTCTACAACAAGGCGGCATTCTTGCCCATCGTGCATTATGCCGCAGCAGTCTGGTGGGTCGCCCCCTCGGAACACGATCGGCGCAAGGCCTGCACCATGCAAAGGGACGTCCTCCTAGCCATCTTGCCAGCTTACCAGACAACATCCCATCTGGCTCTGCAGGTCCTTGCACCCCCCCCCCCAAGTTTTCAGATGACCTGACAATACCGTTAAATTCCCATCTGTGGGAAAATGACGAGAGCAGCACAATGAATTCTGGAACCCTAAACAAGACCTGTTTTCATTACCAGTGTGTTGTTATAAACAATGAAAAACATATTTTATTAGTCGCTAGTGTCAAGAGAATCGCTGAATGAACCTGAAGCCACGGAAAGTTGTCGTACGTAGCACCTGATGTTGCAAGCTGGCTCAAACTTGGTTCCCTAACCGCTCCTTTCAGTTCCTACAATAAGTAAGGGGTTGTCAATAAACCGAACTGTTGTTGAGTAATCAGACCAATCATCTTGATGGCACGTGGCAGCAAAACAAAGGATAATTCATCAATAATGTATTACTGACGTCATAGCCTAAATAAATTTGTCAAAAATACAACGAAATTATTGAATGAGGCGTGTGGCTCCGTGTGCATCCAGTTTCAATTCTGCACCAGAAACAGAACAAAGTACTCAACGAACTGGAGACTGCCACAAAGCGTCGAATACTCGTATTGAATGACCGAATTGACGCGTTTCAAAAACAACAGAAGTGACAAATTAGAAAGAAAAAAAAGAGAAATAAAAAGTGTCACAGGCCCAACTGCCAGATGTTGATTGTGCAGTTGTCAGCCGAAGATATGACAGTCGAGTCAGAAAACCACAAATGGTCGCAACATTGAGTTAGGCGACTCGAGTTTTCCATCCTCACGTGACCTTCGTGAGTGAAAGTTTCGCGAATCTCGTCCGATGAGAAGGAATAAATTTTGACGCTCCCCCGAGCGTTTGCTACGGAAAACGCTTTTTCGTCGGGAGCCATCCGAATTTGTAAAGGGCCGTCTGAAACAGTTCCCGTAACTAGCGGTTTGACGGGGGCCCTCAAGTCGTGAACGATGGTTGAACATTGGTCAGACACACGGACCAACTTTGTAGATTCGGTAGAGGAAGGGACTGGTTGGTACGACGCAGCGAATAACCATGAAGCCGTTGACTCGGGAAGACCTGAACAATCAGATTAAAATAATCAACGATTCGTAAAACACGTCCAATTAGGATACATTTGGAAGCAAAAGACTACCCCTCAATCACAACCATTGTTCAAATTTATACCAAAATTGAGAACAAATAGTTGTTATGTTTTAAAAGTTCAGTTGTAATTGGTTACTGACATCCCTCACAAAACTTAAAAACTGTATAAAGCTCCTTAAGTTTGTGGGCCAAAGACACAATTACAGTTTTACAAGAATGTCACGCTCCGACTTTGTAAACGTTGTGAAGACCCCCATAACTTGTGGCAACTGAGAGAACCACCACTGTGGCCTCAAATCAGCCTATTGTGTGGCCATAACCTCATGTCACCTCAGTTCCCGTGGATCTGACGTTCCTGATGTGACATCCCCCGATGCATCACCCCCATTCTCACACAAAATGCAAGGCAACTTTGAGGCCTATCTCTGCCACCTGCTCTCTGAGGCGCACTGCAACCAGCGCACAAGTACATAGTAAGTGCTTATTCCAGCTCCACCTCGCCAAATCTGCCACAATGTACCTCTTACTTACTAATCTTGGCCAGGTGGAACCTTAGCACACAGTGCCTTGTAAACAGGCCACATACCATCAGTACACTTTCCCTCCAGGGGTCTGTTTCACAAAACGCTAGTAATATAAGTGAAATTTACAAGTTTACAAGTGGTAGTATTATGAGTACTTGTAATTTCTGTTTCACAATGAGATGCCTCCAACTGGTATTACAATAGTAATTTCACTAGTAACTTATGAAAACTACTAGCTCAGCTGATGACAATCTACAAGTCAGCTGGTCAAACAAATGTGAACTCACCATTCCAGCCTGCCCGCCCGCCGCCGCTCCCGCATCTTTATTGCGTCCCTTCACTCGTCGTCGCGCCCCTAAATTTGAAGATTGAAGATATTGAAGATGAGCAAAAGAGAGGACAAGCGGCGATTACAACTCGAAAAGGTGAAGCAAAGAAGATCAGTGCTTTTTGGTGCGTTCAGCGATAAGCTAACAAAAGCCGACAAGACTGCTGCTTGGAGGGAAATCCTCTTCTTTCTACCTTTACTCCTCCATTAACCTAGTTCCTCATAAATAGAGATAAGCTGCAAAGTACTATCTACATTATGTTCAAATTGGCGTGATATTTATATATTTCATTCTAATTTCATTAATTAATGCATTATCAAGTAAGTAGACAATGAGTAAAAAGTTCTGAATAAAGTACAAGGTGATTTTTATATGAACGGCTTAGAAAAGGACCTTAATGACCAATGATCATCAGAGCATAGTAGTGAATTGCTCCTGCCTCATTCAGGCTGCTGCTGCAGGCTGGTTGTCGTCTTGAGAGTCGTTATTTGTGTCATCAAAATCAAGATCGTGAGGAACATGTAATGGTTCAACTTCTTCCCGTCTCGCGATGTTGCACAACGCTGCACAGCACTTGACAATCTCCCCTGCAAGCACTGGGCACTCTCAGTTTATTGAGACATGGGAATTTTTCTTTTAAGATTCCAACTGCACACTCGATGATACGCCGAGTTTTTTTATGGTGTCTGTTGTATAATATCTCTGATTGATTCCGAGGATCATTTCGTAGTGGTGCCTTCTTGTAAAACTACTAGTATTACAAGAGAATTCACTAATTAAAGAAATTGGGTTATATCCGCCAGTAGGCAAATTACTAAAGTTAACGTACCTGTTAGGTGAGTCCGTCTCCTCTGGCTTGTGAGTTACTGTGGGCAAGCGCTTTCGATGTAAAGACATCATCGTCTGGCCGTTAAGTCAGTACTGGAGTCAGTCAGTTGGTCGTGGTCTTTATATACAAAGAGAAAGGTGAAAGGGGTGATGGAGCGTCGGGGAAGGGGCGGGGAGAGGAGGTCATGTAGCTCAGGGGGAAACCCCCTAGAGATAAATGGAACGTGTTGGATGGTCTGTCAATTGTGGAATTTAAGTCTTTTTGTGTAGGGTGGTCTGTAAATCCGTCAGTTGGTTGTTTTCGTTTGTGTAGTGTTTTGAGTGGTGTGAATATGGTGTCGCATTTTGTGTTGATTTGTTCATTTATGATCTGTCCATTGAAGTTTTTTTGTTTATAAATTTCCATGTTTTCTAATATGTTCAGTTTTCGTCCTTTGTATTGTTTGTGTAGTAAGGTGGTACAGTCCTGTATTTTGGTGGGTTCATGTCCAGTTGTTTTGAGGTGGTTGGCAAAGTTTGAATCGTCTTTGTTCCTACTACTGTTCAGACACATGATACGGAGACTAACAACGATCCCACTATCCGAACAAAATTACAAAAAAGAACTTGATATTATAAATACTATCGCAGAAAATAACGGTTACTCTAAAAAAACAATAAACAAATTACTAAGACAATATGACTCCAAAACAAACGACTCAAAAACAGAAAATACACAGACTTTAACAAGACGCTGCACATTCACGTACACAGGACCACAAATATACGGAATAACTAATATCCTCCGAAAGGAAGGTATACAAATTGCATTACGTACGGACAACACACTTAGAACCAAACTAACTGCAAAGACTGAAAATACAGACCCACTCGACCAAAGTGGGGTGTATAAAATAACTTGTACTTGTAAAAACGCATACATAGGACAGACAGGACGAAAAATACGGACCAGATACTCAGAACACATTAAATCTCTTAGTAGGAACAAAGACGATTCAAACTTTGCCAACCACCTCAAAACAACTGGACATGAACCCACCAAAATACAGGACTGTACCACCTTACTACACAAACAATACAAAGGACGAAAACTGAACATATTAGAAAACATGGAAATTTATAAACAAAAACTTCAATGGACAGATCATAAATGAACAAATCAACACAAAATGCGACACCATATTCACACCACTCAAAACACTACACAAACGAAAACAACCAACTGACGGATTTACAGACCACCCTACACAAAAAAGACTTAAATTCCACAATTGACAGACCATCCAACACGTTCCATTTATCTCTAGGGGGTTTTCCCCTGAGCTACATGACCTCCTCTCCCCGCCCCTTCCCCGACGCTCCATCACCCCTTTCACCTTTCTCTTTGTATATAAAGACCACGACCAACTGACTGACTCCAGTACTGACTTAACGGCCAGACGATGATGTCTTTACATCGAAAGCGCTTGCCCACAGTAACTCACAAGCCAGAGGAGACGGACTCACCTAACAGGTACGTTAACTTTAGAATTCACTAATATTTCCGGCACTTGTAAAATGTTATTGTGAACCAGAATTTACAAGTTACCAGCGCATTTACTCGTAATAATAGTTACTAAATCATTGTGAAACAGGACCCAGATGGAGGACATCACTTGTTCGCTCCCTGGAGAGTCTAATAAATAACCTTGACTGCCTTTGGCAGGGCAGCACTATGCTTGTCCTTCCGCTGGCCAAACTCCTCATTTAAGTGGCTCTTGGTGGCCCCTACGAGGGGCTCAGGTACAGGAGAAGTGCAGATCCGTTTCTTGCCAGTTTGTCAGCCTCCTCATTCCCTTCTATTCCTCTATAACCTGGCACCCCAACACAGTGTTAAGGTGTTCTCCTTTGCCAAGGTCTTCACACCAATCAGGCATTTCCAAACCAGCTCTGACAAAATAGTATAAGAAGCCAGGGCCTTAAGTGCAGCCTGAACGACAAAACGTATATCCTTTTCCATTTCAAGCCCCTGCACAGGAGGTGCTGCACACACAACACCACTAACTTCGAAGAGCACTGCCTTCAAAACTGTTGCCAGTGCCCCTAGTGTTATCACTGCCCAGATCCCTGGCATCATAAACTCCTCTCACCAATCAACCAGATATCATACCTCAAGCATGGAACCAACCTCTGACCCTGTCCTATATCAGATAGTGCCCTTGTACCCCGCCTGACAAGGCCTGGTGCTAACATACTGTAAGTAGACAGCTCTTTCCACACGTATGTGGGGAGGTGCAAACCCAGCAGGACCTCCAGTGCAGCTGTGGGGGTTGTCCGCATACACGCTGTCACAGCTATGCAGGGTCTGTGCTGCAGTCTACTCCACTGAAGCTGCACAGTCTTCTTTCCTGGCCCTGGTCCACCAGATCATAGGTAACCACAGGCCTAACAATCATCCTATACATCCACAGGGCCGTCCTCAACCGTGGTCTCTGTGTCTTGCCAACCATCTTCTGGAATGTTCCCATCCTTTGCATTGTTCTCCTCGTGTGTGCGCTTCCTATCTAGAAAGTCTCACAAGTACAGTTCTCACTTCACAGTAACATCAAAAATTGACATTTTCGTGTACCTGTGCCAAAAACACAAACATCACACCACATCAGTAGACATGAGATTCATCCATCCAATGAATTTATTACCAACACTCAACGGATCAAGTATTACACACATCAAGTAATTTTCCATCACTTTTCTTCTAACCTAAACATACCAAGGTGCCTTTGGGCTGGAGTGCTTCATAGTACAATACTGTACTACTTACAGAACTAACTATACAGAATCAACAAACTTCTTCAACTTACCAGCTACTGTGAGGACGGCACTGTGACTTCGTAGATCGTACACTATAGTTTGACCAGTGTCTCGAATCCCCATCCCGAAAGAGTGGCTCGATAATGGGAACGGAATCATGTCAGATTGGGAAGAAGATAACTGTACACCATCGAGTTTCAGTTGGTGTATCGAGTCACTCGCCTAAAACATTGGAGCAAATTAACAACCTGAATACACTCCATTCAATATGTACAGGAAGAGGTTGTTCCAGAAGAGTCTGCACTGTAAACCATGTGAACCTGGACACAGTTAGCTCAACAGTGACGAGTCTAGCTCTAAAAGACATGTTCGTAGAGCAGATTTCCAGAAATGAGGTCTCCCGTCAAAATAACGATGTGATTTTAATTACCACTCCTTGTATCATGATTCACTCACCAAACTGTAGGAATATGACGGTTCACCCGCAGATTTTGACAGGATAATCGTTTCCCCATCGACCACAGAAAAGTTGGGTTCGGCGGGTGATGATGCGGCGAATCTACGAACATCCTTCACAACTTTGTCTGCAATGAAAAGTAGTGACATCCGTTGTACAGACAAACTAGCAGCGAAAATGTTCAAGAATGGCTGATCAACAAGAAACACTGATAAGTAACTGTAATGAAGTGGACAAGCACAAATAACTGTAAACAGAAGCACTGGTTACTACAATATCTGTCAACACCATGAACTCTTGTATTTCGTTGTGTGAATTGAAAGATCGTCCAAAAGCTTTAAAATTAAGGAGCGCAGCATTTGAAGTTTGGTGTGAGCATCAACAGATGATGGAGTCAGGGGGAATTTAGCAATTACAATCGTCACAGCAACTGCATGAGGACGCACAACAATCAGAAGCCTATTGTAAGGGCGTCCATGATCCTTAGGCACTGGTCTCACTGGGTGTGACGTCACCTATGCATCCCTGTGCACTAAGCAGAGGATATCCGCAAGTTCTGCATTCGCCACCTCTTCTGGCTGAAGAAAGGGCCTCCCAAACACATGACGGCGCAATGCCGCGAGTCCACCGCACACACACATGCTCTGCTGTCTCTAGCCTTGCCTCGCAGAATCTGCATACCTGTACCTCGCACATGCCAATATTTGCAAGGTGGTACCTCAGCGGACAGCGACCTCTGAACAGGCCACATATGATCCTCATATCCTTCCTCCCCAATTCAAGCACCTCCTTGGCCCTCCCACTGGAGAGACGGATGAAGAAGTTTGGCGTGAGCATCAACAGATGATGGAGTCAGGGGTCAGTTCGCAATTACAACTGTCACAGCAACAGCAAGTGGACGCCCAACAATCAGAAGCCATGTTCAGTGGCAACTCTGATCAATAATGACATTTCGCCATGCTTCATTTTGCTTCCCTGAGAAGTTACTCGAACTGAAAGATTGTTCATCCCGAACCCTATGTTATACGAGCTACATAACTTCCAGAGAACCATGTCTGACTGGAACGCCTTACACACCTTCAATCTGCTTGGAAGTTTTATTTTCTTTCTAGAAAGATAATCATTATAACAAACAAAAAAGTGGGATGTTCTGGGCATGCCACAAGGTTTACCGTAGGTTTTTGAGGTCGCTCGACACGAATTTGAGGTTAGAATTGTTCTATCACGTCACAGTCGTCCTAACCTCAAAAAATAGTATAAAATAGCTAAATCGACCCATTAAATTATGCGTTATTGTTAATTTCTATTTTCTTCATATCGTTTGGTATAATCAATAATATAACAGTTCATATACGAAAAAGTAAAGGAAGATGAGAGTAATCCAGTCAATTTTTACATTTTTCGGGTATATTTTAGGTTGTGCTGTCAGTCAGAAACCATATTCAGATTTAATAGCCTCAAAATGATAAGATAGATAACTCACACGTTGAAAGGCCCATATTTCTAATTTCGCCCCTGACGATTCGCAACATTTTTAGGTTAGGGTCACAACATCATCAACTGAAGGCCGCCATTAAGCTAAGATAATTGCTCGGGGAGATGTAATTTAAATTTGTTTTCGGCTAATTTATACGATTCTATCTATTTCAGCCATTTATTGAGGTTAAGAATGAACTCTGGCCGATCAAAACTTTGTTTATGTACTGCTATAGTATTGATTATACCAATCAATATGAGAAAAATACAAATTAACAATAATGCATAATTTAATTGTTTTAATTGGTCTTTTTAGCCATTTTTTACTATTATTTAGGTTAGGGCAACTGTGACGTGACAGGAAAATTCTAACCTCAAATTCGTGTTAAGCGACTCCAAAAACATAAGGTAAACCTAGTGGCATGCCCAGCACGTCCCACTTTTTTTTTGTTGGGTTGTGCATAAGTATTTTCCATTGCCCTATTTGGAAGCCAAAGTGTTAGGTCGCTATAAACGAATAAACTTATTTCTCCAAAGGGTATGGAAAGTATTGTTATCGTGTCAAAAAAATAGTTCTTCAGATCTTTACGTTTTGAAGACAACTGAATTCGAAGAACCTAATTTCTGTGCATGTTCTGTGCGGTGTGTTGGAAATGGTAGAAGTGCTCGTCTGTGTGTGCTTGGCTAGCCCTCCCATGTGGCGCATCCTCACTTCGGTTCAATTTGGGGGACTCCATCCAGTTTATTTGTGGCAAGTGGCACGCAGTGTTGCTGGTTCAGGATCATCTGCAGTGGTGGAATATGGTGACTCCTTCGGAGTTTCCTGCTGCTCTGGACAGTACAGTTGACAGACAGGAACTAAGGTAGAGTTCTGCTTCCCCCTCCCTCTCCACCTACAGCGATGAAATGTTCAAGAGGCCAAGATCATAACACTGCGGACTCAAACCAGTTTGACTCACTGAACCATGTGGTGCAGGCGTGTCTGCTTACTCATACTTCATGACTCCACCTGCAAACAGGTCGCTGGTGCATAGTCATCTGAGGGCTGGGAGCAGGAAAGAGAGGGGCACTACTGGGTTGTCCTCTGGGAGGACTTAGGCCTGACACCGTCGCTGTTGATTCTGACCTACCTACAATGACCCTGGACATCCATGTAGTATCTGGCAGCTGGGATCATGCATTAACTTGGCAAGCCAAGAGGCACAAATATCCATGCACTAACAGCGGCTCTACAATTCAATCCTATCATACCACAATGGTGAACAAAAATTCTGAACTGCAACACACTCATTCAGCACAACGGAACAAATTGCAAGAGAAAAAACTAAGAAGCAGCTAATGGGAAGGGGAAAAATTAAAACCTCAAATAAACAGAAATCCAGGTTAAATGAAGAACAAAAAGTGAATATCCAACAAGTAATGCGCACAATATCAGATGTGTATTGAAAAATTAACAACTGAACTGCATGCAAAAACGTACTGGTGAACTGGTCTTTCTCCAAACTAGTCACTGGCCTGCAAATAAGAGAAAGTCTGCAAGTCCCTTGATTTTTTGTTGCTGACCCAAAGGCGAATGGACTAAGAGGCATAGTAACTGCGGCCACACGTTGGGCCTATTGTGGCGTTGTCCCTTACGTAATAAAAGACGTCATACGTACCAGCCCCTTACAAGTAGCTGAGTACCTCTTTCTCAACAGACTCCACTATTTTTTAGGGTGAACCGTCAACTCCTGGGAAAAATATTTGAAGGGCCTAAAGGCTAAGGCAGGGTATTTGCATTGGATGTCCTCCTCGCAGCACAATCTGCCTCTGATTTGCCCATCTTGTGGAGGTATCTAAGTGGGCAGTGCTCTTGGGTAGTGAGGCTCTTAGTTCCCGTCTGGTGAGCGTAAGAATTGCCGTTGCTCTTGAACAGGGAGACGCGATCAGCCTTTTAGCTTTCCCTGGTCATGGCTGGCCATGCGCGCTTTTCCTGCGTCTCCCACAGGATCACCTGCAGATTTAGGTGACTTTTGTTTGCTCTTATGTGATGCTGCCACCCGATGGGCAGGGATTCATTGTCTCTTTGTGCATGGTCGCAAGGCCCTCCTAGCCCCGTGAGCCGGTATCCAAACAAGGTAAAGCCAACTACTGGCACCGACTCATTTGAGCGCTCCTTGACTGCCTGTATCTGAAGGTATAGGCTGAGACAGCGTGTAAGGGAGCCTGGCTGTCAGAGAATGTGTATATCCGCTTACCCTTGAGTCCTTTTGCCAGGAGCGCAGATATTCATGCGCAGAGAATTTCTGCTCAATATAGTATGGGGTACTCTGCTAGCGACTTCACAAGGTTGATGTTGAGTTCTACGATGCCACTTCACTACTGTTCCATCGAGTGAATGCAGATTCTGAACCACAGCTGAAAGTTCTTCCACTCTGGTATAACGTCAGTAGCATGGTTATTCTATTTTAAATCGTTCAACAGTTCTTTGGAGGCTTTGCCTTTGCCCTGGTAGAAATAGTAATGGCCTGCAAAAGCCTGACATGATTTTTGAATGTGTCCTTGGATGGGGTAGACATTCAAAAGGACTTCTATTGCAGCAGTTCATGGCCGCTGTGGTTACTAGGCAAACCTGTCAGCTGTTTCTGGAGCTTCCTTTGAACCGCACTGGGGCCAATCCACCATTTTTGAATTTATGCCTCATGATTTACTGTACATCCTCTTGCACACCGACAGATCTGTGGTTGCCTTGCACATCGCACATTCATCATGTGAGTAATTTTCCAGTATCACCCAAAGATATTTCATTTGCCATCGACAGGGTCTCACAACTTGCATCGGTAAATGTGGAGGACACGAACAAAAAATATGTATCACGGATACAGACAGCAACAGAAAGTCGTTGAAAAAGTGTCTCATTTTCCAGTAAAGCTGATAATGAGCAGTTACCTCACAGTTCTGGGCATTTTACTGGTTTTAAACGTCCAACAAATTTAAAGAATGGAATACCTGAATGCGTTTTCACGTGAAACATGCTCAAACCAGGGCTGCCAACCTCAGAAGCGATTAGGCGCTCCTGTCCGTACAATCCTTGAATCTGTACAGAAGAGCTAAGATTAAAAAAAAAAAAAGTAGACCACGTGTGAAAAATTAGTATGTAAACATCAACACATTGCAGACTTCCCTCAACTCCAAGTTCCATCAAAAAGCTTCAACGTTGCACTCAAATCCCTTCACAGAGGTTGAGTAAGGGATGTAATCCAATAACCGAAAGTTGTAATTATGCCCTCACAGGGAATGACGCAGGGGATGATGAATTTCAGGTATGTACTGTTTGGTTCATGCGGCTAATAGTTCTGGTCCGGAAAAAAGTTCACACTTTGGACGGAATTTATTGGGTTGTCCAAAGTTATCTCACAATCTTCTAAACCTTTATTGAACAACCAGCGTGCAGGTAGTTTAATATTTTGTGAAATTATGAGAGATTTAATATTATATTTATGAGTCACTTATAATAATTTTGTTCTTATTGAACTACCAACTATCAATGCGAGAATGCTCATGTTAATTGAACTGGCTTGATAAACAAAAACGTATAAAAAAGGTTTTGTCGAAATGTAGGATAATTTATTATGCAACAATCTTCCCTCAAGAACGAACATGTAATCTATTCGTGCTGCCCATATAAAACTATTCGTTCAACGTTGATCAAAGCTGTAAGAGTAAAAAATGTAGTATTTTAATCACTATATCTAGTTAATTGTAGCGTTTCATGTCGATACAAAGGCACATTTATGGGGATTTACTCATTTAGTTGGGTTCTCTCCCAACGTTTTTGGTTGTTTTACTATTATATTGCCGAGAAACGGGCATGTTATCTGTTCAGTGCTTTGGCGTCACATTATGAACGCTGCCTTTTTACTGAAGGGGCTTCAGGCAGACTATTTTGCCAACTGCATCCTGCAGCCTTCCCCCTATAGTCATATAGCAAAGGACAACCAGCATGAGCCCCCACTCTGGTCTATAGGAGCTCTCATTGAATACGCTACACGAATTCAGTAGAATGCTCTTTTAAGCTTCCCACATGGTATCTTAAATTTTCCATCAATTCGTGAGCTTACTTGGACGAGGCGATCCTCCAGTAGAGTTCCAGCTTCTATTTTCAAATCAGAACTCTTAACAACTTTGTTACGACGAGCATTGACGATTTTATCTGGCACTTTGAGTAAAGAAAGTATTTGATCCTTCGATTTTTTCTCTTCGAGCACATAAATTGTGTCCTGACCTCCCACTGTGAGCCTGAGGGCATTGTTTTCAACTTCCAGCATCATCAATTCTCTATAGCTGTAAAATAGCAAGATGTCGTGAATGCGCACTAATAGATTCAAAACACACATTTTCACTATTTATGAAAGTTCGCTACTTACGCTGATATAGAGCGATCGTACCACTCGTCATCAGTCAGATTAGATCCTCCTTTAATCTCGTCCATTGCAATTATGAAACCCTCATACTGCGTAGTAGGCAGTTTACATGTCACGCACCGGCATTCCATGGAATCAAAAGCGGCGAGGGGCAGATAAGGTGCTGATAACGTTATCGTGTTTTCTTCTTCTTCTTCTTCTGTCTGATTATTGAGACATCGATACCAACCCTGTCTGTAATTAGCCACATTCACGTGATTCTCTATTTGGTATAATGTAAGGCTTTTAACTAAATAGCAGTCACTGTCACTTTTACATCTCAGGGGCTGCAGGGTGAGGAACATTCACAAAATATTTTTGGAACTTTGGAACTACTTATCAAAAGTACATTATTCCTTACAAATGCGTCATTTGTTTTCAAATTAATAATATCAGATGTATGAATAATGGAAATTAGCTTCCCAACTAAAAGCTGCTTCCACACCAGGCTGACTGCTTTCATTGCTATTATTTGAGAAGTATAGGGAAAATACTGTGCAAAAGTTACTCGACAAATCACCAATGTTCTGCATTTCGATATTTACGTTGGTTTTTTCAAATAAACTTGCAGCCATTATTAAACTCCGTTTTCTAGACGGTCAATTGGCTTATCCATATAATTTGAGGAGGAATCAAACAGTCACGTAAGCGGGATTTATAAGTAAAATATTGGACAAATCTCCTTTTCTGAGTTAATTGGGCTTATATATTCGTCGGATCGATGGATAAGAGATAGTCGCGGGGAACAAAATGGGGGTTTAGAATGCTAGAAGACACTCCAGAAGATATGTGGTGAAGCAATTACCCTGGAATTTACGGAACTGTTCGGAAAAACGTTATTTTCGACACATTATCATTTTCATCTCTGTTCAATGGACGGTTAGAGGAACATTTATTGAAAACAATATGCAGGTGTTAACTATTTGAAAAAATTTTGAAAATTTGGTGATAATCGTTGAAGCCGTTTTGCCAAAAAGCGTAAAAAACCTATTTTTTGTTCATAGGTCTATATCTCCGTTCATCGTATTTTCATGGAGATATGTATAGAGAAGAAAAGTTAGGTATTGATTAGGAGTAGATAATTTGAAAGTTTAATCAAAATCGTTATAGTCGTTTCCAGAAAAATGCGAAAAACCCTAGTTTTTTGTACATTTTCGTCCCCCACCCCCCTTCCCCACGACTGAAGTCGCTCATAACCTTATTTTAGTGTCTACAAAAAATATCAAACAAAATAAAAAGAACCAGCTCAATCAGATCAGCCGTTCTCCCGCAAATCGAACTACAGACACACACGAACCACGCGCCGAAATTAGGTTTTTTTACTTTCCTTGGCTCTACGAAGTAGAAAGGAAAGTTATGTAATCGGCTGAAAAAAAAATTTTGAGTTCTCTTCATATCTTCACGTTTCAGACCCCCCTGAGTCCGAAAAACACTATTTGGGAAAATGGTCTGTGTATGTGAGTCTGTGAACGATTTTTAGAGAAAACCATCGTACCAAATCAGCTCAAACTTGATATCTCGCCCGCAGGTCACCGTGGGATGCCAAAATAAGGGTTTGAACAAAATCCACCGAAAGTTAACTATAGTTATCATAGTGATCAAAATACCAAATTTTTTTTTGTCAAAAACGGCTTTAACGATTTTGACTTAATATTTTATATAGATAGCTCTCAATAAGACAATTATACTATAAAATTCTCATTTGTGGGAAAATGACGAGAGCAGCACAATAAATTATCAAATTTTTCGACCAAAAGCGTTTTTCGCGCAGTTATTTCCTTATAAACTCCGCTGGAATGTTGGTAGAATGTTAAAAAAAATTGGTATTGTAGTCCAATCATATACCTAAAGGGTGAGTGTTTAAAAACGCTCATGAGATACATGGGGCTCACTCCAGAAATTCCTGAATTTCAACTACTGCCGTTTCGCTTACTACCAGTTCTAAAAGTTTTTACCCAATAACTCAGCAAACGTTATTACTATCCTTTTTTAAAAAAATCGTGTTTACAGCCTCATTAATTATCCGTGTACCAATTGCTCAATAATGGTCCTGAAATGGGTACGAGCAGCATAATAAATTCCGGAACTGTAAGCGCTACCGCTTTCTGCTGCCGTAAAGCGTTGTTTAACCAAGTTCAAATTAACTGAGTGATAAATGAATTGATTAAATAGAATTAGCCATGTACAAAGTGAATTGACGTAGAGCTAAGGAAAGTTGTGTGTTGCAACGCACCAGATATTTTAGTCTCAGTAGGCCTCAAAACGTAAAGAGCTGAAGAAAACCCAAATTTAATTTTTTGGCACAATTAATATCCTTTCCCTTTGGGGTAGCGGAAAGTAATAAAAAATTGTATTTGCATTACTATGGTTCACTCATAACATAACACCTAGACCTGCCTGCTTTATATCAAATATGAGCCGGCTGTCTCGGCTCTTCTCTTCTCAATTGCTTTCATGAGCTCACCAAACGTTTTCTCAAACGGTGTTTTTTCGGACTTGGAGGGGTTGGATGCATGAAGACACGAAGAAATCTCAATTTTTACTTTCCCTCACGTAAAAGGTGAGGAAAGCATTGTGAAATGTCAAAAATAGTATTGTTCCTGGGTGGGGGGATGTCCATCGCTGAGACAGGTGGTATGATTTTTCACATTTTTCTAGGAAATAGCGTTAAGGCAATTGATTAACCTTTCAAATCATCTCTTGCTAATCAGTACGTAACTTTTCTATTCTACAAATATCTTTGTGAAAATTCGGCGAATGGAGATGTAGGCCAATGACTTAGTAATGTTTTTTTTGGTCACTTTTTAGTTAAAACTGACAGCCCATCGAACATACATATTTAGCGAAATGTGCCAAAAATTGTTTCTCAAACGTTTCCAAAATTTCCAGAGTAACCATATCACTGAAGTAGGTCAATCTGACGGAGTATCTTCTAACAACCTGTACACATATTTTGTTTTCCACAATTATTTCTATGTTGAGCGAAGATACACACCACGACAGCTTGGAAGATGACATTTTCCGAACACCAATTTATCGTTTTTCCGATTTTCTCAAAAACGGCCAAAAAGATTTCGATTAAACTTACGAGGTACTTTTAACCAACTAGCACCTACATTTTGTTCTCCATAAATATTTCCGTAGAAATGCGTTGAACGAAGATGCCCGCGTGTGTAGCAAATCGTCGAATTTACGGCGATTGCGGAAAGTTGTGTGTTGCTACGCTCCAGATATACTTAAAATAAAGTAAAAGTCAAGTCAACTGTGAGGCGAGAAGTCACTTCAAATACTCGTCCTCGAATTGACGGAGCCTGAGGCGATAGGAATTTCGTCTGTCAGCACTATCAACATCTTCCATTATCATAAGATAACCCAACGCGGGAATCCGTTATTTTCAAAATGGCCGAACACTAACAAACAGGTAGATATGTTTTGTTACCTTTGGGCCCAGCTGTGGTTGGCTCTTGAGAAATTCCACAGGTGGTAGTGCTTGAGTTTAGCTGGTTGTTTACGTTCGTTCGCCGATTGTCAATTTCAACTTCAATTTGTGCGTTCTGTGGGGGGTTTCGTGGATGGTCTAAATCTGCTTTTAGCCTGAGATGATTTCAGAGTACGCAAATTTGTTTAGTTCTTCTAAGAATCTCATCCCGTTGTTCAAATACCATTTAGTTTAGCCTTGAAGGGGACCTTGTCTCTCTCCTTCCTCTTATCAAGTTATACGAGCTCATTGTTTCAATATATCCATTCTAAATTAATTATAGTGGATTACATAAATTATTTGTGCACTTGTGATTCGCAGCCACGGATGGACCATGTTGAAACCTCAAGGTACTTCCGCATCAAATTCCTACTGCTACGTCCATCCTGGTGAAACTGAAAAATCTGAAGGCGACAGCAATTTTCATCGAACGAGAATTAAACTTAGTAACGGTACGTACTGGTGCATTTACCGCTGACGTGATTTCGTGTTACAGTACTCCCTAACAGGCCAAACGGTTGTTGAAAGTTTTGTGGAGAAGCGAAATTTCGTGTTCTAGGAATGAAATAAAGTTTGACATCGGGTTGGAGATTCCGACTCCCAATGGTTCGCAATTTATTTCGGCTACGTTAAAAATGTAGGTGAGCCGCATCACGCATCATTCCCTTACATCAATAGGGCTACGCTGTGGAGGCATTTCTGAGGGAATTCGTTGATCTCACTAGTGCAGGACATGAACCATTGATGGTTTGAAAGTGCTGACTTTCTTCTAGAGATAAAAACAAAACACAATTGAGCTTAGTCGAGTATAAAGCCGTTGTATTCCGTTTTTCCATGGCACAAAGGAGTACTCTACCCAACTTATGAAAGTAGATAGAGGTAGATGCAAAGAACATGGACCGCTCCCTCTGATAAGGCAATATATCGATATATCACGACCGAGGTCAGGTTATCGATATGCCCGACATCGCTCGTAGGCTCTTTCCCGCCAACTGCGCCAGTGGCGCATCGTAGGCTCTGGCGCCATGTTTGAAATTAGAAATAACGACATCGTGTACTTACAGGTTCTAGGAAGTCCCTGACGAAGAACTGCCGGATGCTTCCTCTCCTCCACCATTCACTTTGTACACCTGTACCACATCCTTCAGAAATGCCCTCATTAGACCATCACAGTCACTTCTCGTCCTTCTCCAAATATATTCGAAGAGGTACGAATGAAAATGATGTGTGACCGATCTAGAGGGAATACCTCGCTTGATAGCAGCCCCTGTTGCCGGGTCCTTGAAAAACAAGGAGTGGTTTTCGGTTAGGTGACAGAAACCTTCGTCCTCCAGGCAGTCATAGGCCTTCCAGCAATCGGAGATCACTCTCGCGCCCGGGAGAATGAATTCCTTTATGATTGCGAGGGGGACTTCCTTCCCTCGGTTTTCAACGACCCGGAAAAATAGAAACACGCAAACTTGAAGGGTGGTTGATGGAGGAAGGGGATTTCGGTTGTCGAATTTCCCATTATCCAGCCATTTGCAAGAAAAAACAAAGAATGATACGAAAATTTATTTGGAGAGTGAAACCGGAAAAATTGAGAAAATGAAATAACTTACTCTGTTAGATGGGATAAAAATTATATCAAAAAAATGAAACAGAATAATATCCTAGGAGCTCCTTACATTAGAATTTGAAAGCTTGGGAACGACGAACTGATTGGACTGTGTAGGGGTTATAGAAGGAAATGGAGATGAGAAAATAAAAGACAGCTCTGACCGTAGGTACAGAGTGGAGGTGATGGCGAAGTTCAGTGAAAAGGCTGAAGGAGGTTGGGTGTTGTCCGATATTCGAAGAACAAGGGGGTTCCGGCTGATGAGTCAACCAACTGAAAAGAACAGCTCGCATTATTCGCACAAATAATTGGGAAGCCTCTGCACAGAGCTCGAAGTGTAACGCATCGTAACTTACGATGATGTTGACGTCAGAACTTTCTTGGTCGGCGGTTTGGGATACTGATGACCCAGTTTTCGAGAAACGTGGCGTTCTGTAGGCTTCGGGTCTGATATTCGCAGCGAATCTGGCGGAACTGGCGATGGGAGAAGTCGAGTAAAGAGAGGTGGCTGAGGCAGATTGGAGGTGGTGACAGACTTGATGAGAAGAGTAAGAGGTCGACCTAGGATTGTAAGCGATACGCGCTGAGATGGTCCGATCACGATAGTTAAAAGGAAAAAATATCTGGTGCGTAGCAACACACAACTTTCCGCCACCCGTTTAGGTTCGAACACCACCTACATAGGCGGGCGCTATATCTTCGTTCAACGCATTTTCACAGGAACATTTATGGAGAACAAAATGTAGGGACTAGTTAGCTGAGAGTACTCCGAAAGTTTGATCGAAATCGTTAGAGCCGTTTTTGAGAAAATTGGAATACCGATAAATTAATATTCGACAAATCTCCTTTTCTGAGTTAACTTGGCTTATATCTCTGTTCAACATATATATACAGAAATAATTATAGAGAACGAAATGTTGGTATGGGTGACTAGAAAATACTTCATTAGGATATATCACATCTGGTGAAAAAGTTACCCTGGAATTTACGGAAATGTTAGAAAAAACGTTATTTTTTACACATTTTGATTTTTATCTCTGTTCAATGGACCGTCACAGGAACATTTATTCAGAACAATATGTAGGTATTAACTATTCGAAAATATCCTGAGAGTTTGATGATAATCGTTGAAGTCATTTTGCCAAAAGCTTAAAAACCTATTTTTGCTTCATAGGTCATTATCTCCGTTCACCGTATTTTCATGGAGATATGTATAGAGAAGAAAAGTTAGGTATTGATTAGGAGAAGATAATTTGAAAGTTTAATCAAAATCGTTAGAGCCGTTTTCGAGAAAAATGCGAAAACCCTAGTTTTTGGTACATTTTCGTCCCCACCCCCTTCCCATCGGCCGAAATCGTCCATAACCTTATTTTGGTGTCTACAAAAAATAACGAACAAAACAAAAAAAGAACCAGCTCAATCGGATCAGCCGTTCTCCCGCAAATCGAACTACAGACACACACACATACACACACACACACACACACATACACACACACATACACACGGACCACGCGACGAAATTAGATTTTTTAGACTCAGTAGGGTCTGAAACGTAAAGATCTGAAGAAAACTCAAATTTTTTTTTTGGGCCGATTACTATACTTTCCTTCCCTTCGGGTAGCGGAAAGTAAAAAAGAAGAAAATAAGAAACAGAAGAGAAGGAGGCTCACTTCTCCTCTTCGAGGACTAAGTGACGCCTCTCAGAGTCGTCAACAGTGGTAAAGGTAAAAGGTGAAGGTAAAGCGTGAACTGCCGGCATGAGAACCATTAACGAACTGAGTCTCTTCCCCGCCAACTGCGCCCGTGACGCGTATCGATATATGCTGTTGTAGCGTTATCTCGGTCCATGTTCTTTGTTTCACCCGTAGATAGGTATTTCCGTCTCTAGTAACCTTCTCAAACATCAACGGGCTAGAATTTCTCGTTTCCACATCGCAGGACTAATGCAGAGTTTGTCCAGAAATGGCAGCGAGCGTAGAATGAATTTTATTGGTTCTACATGTACAAATGCGTTGAAACTTGTTCCAGCGGGTCTTCCATGCATCAAACGTCGCATGGCAGCCCTGTTCTGAAATCGTCTTCTAAGCGTTGGTACTAGCTATCTGAATATTATTCACCGACCCAAACTGTCGTTCTTTCAGTGGAGTTTTGAGGGGTGAAAGCAGCAAAACGCCAGGGTGAGGGAGGATCTTGGCTGCAGTAAGGCTGGGGAGCAATAGTGATGTCAGCTTTGACAAGCTAATCGGTTGTAGTGAAGCTTCCAGCTTTTTGCGATGTTGGGGCAGGCGTAATTCATCTTGACGCAAATCTTTCCTTCTTGTAACGAGGGGTGTTCGACATTTACCACTCTGCACTTTGCCTCTTCGTCTCTGGATTGGACTGTAACGTTTTTTACTTTCCTTGCTCTACGAAATAGAAAGGAAAGTTATGTAATCGGCTGAAAAAAAATGTTGAGTTCTCTTCAGATCTTTACGTTTCAGACCCCCCTGAGTCCGAAAAACAGTATTTGGGAAAATGGTCTGTGTGTATGTATGTCTGTGGACGATTTTTAGAGAAAACCATCGTACCAAATCAGCTCAAACTTCATATCTCGCCCGCAGGTCACCATGGGACGCCAAAATAAGGGTTTGAACCAAATCCACCGAAAGTTAACTATAGTTATCATAGTGATCAAAACACCAAATATTTATTTCCTCAAAAACGGCTCTAACGATTTTGATTAAATTTTCAATATCGATAGCTCTCAATAAGGCAATTATACCATACAATTCCCATTTGTGGGAAAATGGCGAGAGCAGCACAATAAATTATCAAAATGTTCGACGAAATCGATTTTAGCGCGGTTTTTAGAGAAAACAACCGTACCAAATCAGCTGAAACTTGATGTCTAGCCTACAGGTTACCATGCGACGCAAAAAGAAGGGTATGGGCAAAATCCACCGAAAGTTAACTATAGTTATCATAGTGATAAAACACCAAATTTTTTTTCTCAAAAACGGCTCCAACGATTTTGATTAAATTTTTTATATAGAACGCTCTTAATAATGTGATTATACCATAAAATTCCCATGTGTAGGAAAATTACGGGAAGCAGCACAATAAATTATCAAAATTTTCGACGAAAAGCGTTTTTGCCGCGGTTTTTTCCTTTTAAACTCCGCTGGAATGTTACTAGAATGTTAAAAAAAAAAAGTCGTGTTGTAGTCCAATCCAATACCCATAGGGTGATTGTTTAAAAATGGTCATGAGATGCATGGGGCTCACTCCAGAAATTCCTGAATTTCATCTACCGCCGTTTCGCTTAATACCAGTTCTAAAAGTTTTTACCCAATAACTGCAAAAATAATTACTATCGTTCAAAAAATTCGTGTTTACTGCCTCATTAATTATCTGTGTACCAATTGCTCAATAATGGTCCTGCAATGAGTACGAGCAGCACAATAAAATCTGGAACTCCTTCTTGCTGCCATAAAGCGTTGTTTGACCAAGTTCAAATTAACTGAGTGGTAAATGAATTGGTTAAATAGAATTAGCCATGTACAAAGTGAATTATTGTAGAGCTAAGGATAGTTGTGTGTTGCAACGCACCAGATATTTAGGAAACGAGTGATGCTATTTCTCTAACGACCATTAGCCAACTTAGATTGACTCGATAGACCTTGTTGTGATACCCCCCACCACCACAATCCCAGCCAGCAAAGTGCGCCCTGGTGTGTATAGTCTCAGGGAAAAACATTCATTGACATTCATTTCCGAACGAACCTTGTTGTCATAGCCCCTTTGTTCTCCTACATTAGGCAGAGGCCTGAGCATCCCTTCACGACCTCTCTTTCCTCGCCACTGCTTGCCATTTTTCATTCTTGCATTGGATCCCATCGAGCTCAGGCGTTGAGGGTTTTAAGTATCGCATTAGTGTCCATAATAGTGCGATTCCCTCTTTACTTCGTCATTTTCCTCTTCCTTTATTCTGGCAGGTTCCTCTCTGCCCCTTTCCCCCCTCCTTCAGATATGAGACCCCCACAGCATTTGTGGTAATACCATTTTCTAATACAGCCATACTTTCCACACTCGTATTTAATATCGTTTGAGGATGAAAACGCCCCGCTAATTATTCGTGTTTCATTTTGTTCCACAGGCCTAATACCTTCTCACATAGAAGTAAACGTCGTTCCGAAGAAGAAGCTCAGTACTTTACTGAAATGGGCTCTAATTTTGGCGGTTTCTTCACTCTTGGTCTGCTACACGCTCCTTGGACTTGTATTTTTGGAACTACAGTCAACCAGACATGAACTAAAAGCTATAGAAAAAGCTTTAAAGTCAATTACTTCTAAAACTAACGATGAGGTGAGTGCGTAGTAGTTTTAACTACTGTTATATTCATTCCCACGTGCAAAACTGTAAGTAATTCGAGTGGCTGCAATGCATTTATGCTAACTACAGTTTATGTTTTTTTTTCTTTTCCGAGGGCGTGTGGGACAAGTCCCTTTGTCACTGCGGCCGCATATGGGCCTATTGTGACGGCCCTTTCTTAGTAGAAGGCGTTGTACATACCCGCCCCCCTTAGGAAGCTGAGTATGTCCTTCACCGCAGAGTCCGCTACGGTATGGGGTTCAGTGGTCCCCTGACCGAAGTATTCAAATCGTTTTGCTGCCAAGGCAGGACACTCACACAGGATATGCTCTGCTGTCTCGTCCTCCTCACCGCAGAGTCTGCATTCCACCGCCTCTAAGATGCCCACCTTGTTGAGGTGATATCTGAGTGGGCAGTGCCCAGTGAGGAAGCTTATCAGTACTCTCAGATCTTGTCTAGAGTGTCAGCATCGCCTTTGCCCTTTGACAGGAAGGCGTGACAAGCCTTTTCGCCTGTCTTAGTTGTGGCTGGCGATGCCAATGGGCGCCATATACATATAATACTGTCCTCATTGTCTGAACACAAATCGTCCAGGAGAGAACACCTGCAAGTGCCAAATGATGCAAGCCTGTCAGTTATGATGTACTTGGGGAATTGTCTCACAATTCCCGCGTACAGAACACTCGTGAAAGTCGTGTCTGAGCCCAAAAGAAAAGAATAAATCAAATACGCTCAATAATACTCACTCGATCAAATAAATAAAATAATAACTCTGAAGAAGGTAATGGGAAATGAAATTATAAAGCAATTAAGACCCGCTTGAATTTAATCGGCAAAACTCGAAATGAATGAAATGAAACGAACCCCTTTTAGAATGAAATAAATAACCTATGCTCGGATTGTATTAAATGACAATAAAGGGACAATGGGGAAAATGAAACACAAAGCTCTGATCGCTTACCTTACTTCACACAATCAAAAGGTGAATTTAAACACTGACTTATAACAGGAATATTATTCGCTGACGAGCCGATAGCCGTTCTGTTCTCGAAATGCGGCTCCGACGCTAATATAAACAGCGGTGGCCTGCACGGGTGGCGGTCAGTGTTGCCACTTCGCGCAGTCTGCCGCGAAAACCATTACACGGTTTCTGGATGAAGAAACCAAACTAACAAAGAAAAAACAACACACAACCGTGAATAAACGTTTGGAACGCTTAAGGGAGGTTTGGCAGTGGACAAACATTCACGCAACAATAACTCGGAAACTTGTGGGGGACAACTCAAAAACGAACTTTGCTTTCTGAAAGTAAACCCATCCAAGGAAGGTGTTTCGAAAGTTGTGAGACAATCTGGCCACCCGTTAGTTTAGAAGAGAGAGAACGATGACTTGAATATGCGTCACGCCGTATTGAATGCGTTAAGATGTGTTTTACTGAACTTGTTTTTTTTTTCGCCTTTTACAATCGAACCTATTAACATTCCCCCTTTTCACGTTTTTTTCTCTAATTTTATTCTGAACGCATTCGTAAATTTATTGCTTAGGGTTCAGGAGTCGCTTTTGCGTCTGAACTGACTGGTAGAATGATGCAGCCTATGCTAAGGCAGATGGGAAGCAAAATTCCCTTGACCACACCACCGCCTGACGTGCTTTCCTCGACCGAAAGAGAAAAGCGAGAAACTAATCTCTCTACAAACCCAGGTAAGCCTTATTGATTGATATTACTGCCTTACGAGCCGATAAGATTGAAGGAATAACACACGCTGCAAATTATTACACAGCGGGTTATTGTAATCTTGCTCAGCACGATTGGGACCCATCCTATTCAATCCAATGTTGAACGAGCAGCACAATAAATTCCGGAACTGTAAGCGCTACCGCTTCCTGCTGCCGTAAAGTGTTGTTTGACCAAATTCAAATGAATTGAGTAAGTGGAAAAAGCCGACGTAGAGTTAAGGAAAGTACACAACTTGCACACACAGTTGTACTTGTAGTTGATATTTTTTGAAACATTGTAGTAACATTTCAGCGGAGTTTAAAAGGAAAAAAACCGCGCTGAAACCGATTTTCGTAGAAAATATAGATACTTTATTGTGCTGCTCTCGTCGTTTTCCCACAAATGGGAATTTTACGGTATAATTGCCTTATTGAGAGCTATCAATATAAAAAATTTAATCAAAATCGTTAGAGCCGTTTTTGAGAAAAAAAAAAATTTGATGTTTTGATTACTATGATAACTATAGTTAACTTTCGGTGGATTTTGCTCACACCCATATTTTGGCGTCCCAAGGTAACCTGCGGGCTAGATATCAAGTTTGAGGTAATTTGGTTCGGTCGTTTTCTCTAAAAACCACTTTAAAATCGATTATGTCGAAAATGTTGGTAATTTATTGTGCTGCTCTCGTCATTTCCCCACAAATGGGAATTTTATGGAATAGTTGCTTTATTGGGAGTTATCAATATAAAAAATTTAATCTCAATCGTTAAGCCGTTTTTGAGAAAAAAAAATATTAGGTGGTTTGATCACTATGACAACTATAGTTAACTTTCGGTGGATTTTGTTCATACCCTTATTTTGGCGTCCCATGGTAACCTGCGGGCTAGATATCAAGTTTGAGCTGATTTGATAGGCTGTTTTCTCTAAAAATCGTCCACAGACACACATACACACAGACCATTTTCCCAAATAGTGTTTTTCGGACTCAGGGGAGTCTGAAACGTAAAGATCTGAAGAAAACTCAAAATGTTTTTTTCAGCCGATTACATAACTTTCCTTTCTACTTTGTAGAGCCAAGGAAAGTAAAAATACAAAGTACATAACGTATGTGTGTTAATGATGCAGTAAATCACAACTAGTTCCAGGTTATCCAACTTGACATAGTCCAGCACCATCTCATTCGATTGAGCTTCAAAAAAGATGAATAGACGATACAAATTTGCACCGGAACAACGAAAATTTATATTTTCTAGGCGATACTAGGGACTTGGGACACTGTGACGAGTGCTGGTAGGAGTGAGTTGGGAGCCAGTGCACAGGTCAGAGAGAGACGATAACTTACGCTGTATTGTCCAGAGAGTTGCTTCAAGTAGTCGAATTCGCCTCACTACATTAGCTGGAATTTCACTGTTTTCCACCTAGACACAGTCCTGCCCTTCCTAGACCCATCATATGCAACTCAGCACACCATGGAAACGGAGGTGTACGATGACAAACTGATATGCATACGAAGAAGACCACAGAGGCGAGTATTTTGCTTCCGAATAAAGAACCTAACTGATCTCTGACTGCCGTGAGCCAACAGTCAATAGGAGGGGAGAACAGGTACAATCCTGCGTTCATTACAGAAACGATACCCAACACGACATAATTTCCATTAAAACCGTCTTTTTAATCCGTATTCGAACATAGGTTTCGCCTGGTGGGATTGCCGAGTAAGCACAACTAGATCCCAAATGGAATTTTTGTGCGAAAGAAGATTTTTTGGACTGCGTTAAAGTTGCATTGCAGATTTGGAATTCCTATGCCTCGACACGAATAGGCCCCCCCCCCCCCCATAAAACCTCCTTGTTCCGGACTGAAAACATGGACGTATTATTCAGAATCTACCATCACCCTCTACACCAATGACAAGGGCGTCCTGCTCCGTCATTCATCACCTGAACTCTAAGAATGGACGAATCAATGGAAAATCGGTATTAACTCTAAAACCGCTCTGCTAAACTTCACGTAAAGAAAGGCACATCCTTGCAATAACGATCAACAATGTAATAGTAAATCAGGTCTCCAACGTAAGATACCTCGGCGTTGTGCTCGATAGCAGCCTAACCTGGGGCACGCATATCACAGCAACTGTAACCACAATACGAAACAAGTTTCTTCTCAACAGCAAACGCCTCTCTCTAAAAACTAAACGACAAATTTACTTGTATACAATCAGGAGCTCTGCTTCTGGCTCACAGACCCACAGAATTCAAACCCTTCAAAACAGAACACTCCGACTCATCACAATATCCCTGTTGGAAACTCACTCCTCCACTCTGACTGGGACTTGCCGACAGTCAAAGATGTACTAAGGTCATCATACGAGATCGTCAGGTCCATCCCTGCGTCCCCTCCACCCGCCAGCTCAACACAACGTTTAAAACGTAAATGGCATTCTGATCATCATCAGAATGTCATCCCTGATGGACCTGACTGATTCAATTCACCACCCACTCACCTCCATGAACTTCCTCACTGCCAGTACTTACTCCTAACCTCTGCCTCTACTGTGATTACCACTCTACACCTGAAAACTACTCTATTATATTATTAATTTATATTCTATTTGTTATAGATCTAAAGTTGTGGCTACCAATGGGGAACCCACCTCTACCTGTGTCGATTTGTTAATATGTAACTGTATCAGCGTACTTGATAGTTTTTAACACAAATAAAGTATTCATGAGTTGAAACAAAATGATTCAGAATGAACTAAAACGCTAATGTTGTGGAGTATTTAGTTCAACTTCTCCTTTCTCCGTTTTGTTGCAGGGTTCCCGCTTCTCGCTCATTACAGAGGTGGACTGCCAGAGTACGTCATTGAAGAAGGAGGTAACCTTTATTTGTTATTTCATCTGCTTCGTTTTAAGAGTTTATTTTGCCCTCTATTTGCAACAAATTTTCTGCCAAGTGGGTCCTTATATTACATTGTAGCAGATGTGGTAGCATCTCGGTGTGACAAATGTTGAGTTTCGTTGAACTTCAAGGACGGATTAGCGTTTTCGATGTGGCAGTTTGTTCTGATTATGGAGCAGAAATAGGTAGAAGTTCATGGATATAATTTAGATCGTTGTGTACCGGTACGAATCAAATTGTTCGATTCACCGGAGGCTCGTCCAGGGCATTTGTGCCGACTGGGCAACTCAAATGCCTTGATTCGCATTTGAAACTTCGCTGCCATCAGGTGTAACCGCGTTTGCTCACACCCAATTCCCTGTTTGTGGAGGTAAAACTTCCCCAGATGTAATTGAGAAAAAACAGGTCTGTTTCCTTATTAAATAACTGTTCCTAAACCCTCAACGTGGGTTATATCAGTCATGGAAGTTGCAGTTTCGCTAATATGCAAGAGGCCTCTGCAACATCCACCGAACTCAGACCTGCGGAGGTATGGCAGGTATTTGGTCGTTAGCTAGTCTCCCAGTAGAGAACTGTTGCCCGTGTGTGACCGCCCAGAGGTGACCACCTGAGGAACCCCGTACCATCTGGGAGGAGTTCTTAATCTGTTTTCCCACCTGATGTAACTATTTACTTGGGTGGCAAGTTTCAAAAGGACAGATCAACTATTACCACGTTTCTTAATCACCTTCTTTGCAAACTCTGCAAAATGGTTATAGGCTTGCTTTGTAGCTGTCAATGCTGCTAAGTTCGTTTGCTCTGCCAACTACCGTCGCTCACTGTTGTAGAAACTAGCTCATGGTTTCTTGTTTCCTCTGCACTGGAGACACAAGACGTGCATAATGGAGAGTCTTTCAGAGAAAAGAAGTGGAGCCACGCATTGAAGTCACCATGTCCCGAGAGGAACTGGCTCGTCCAGTCATCTGGCTCAACTCACGTCCCTTTGACAAGGATTCCCATCTCGCTTGCCATTTCTCTAATGCCCATTCGTCGATGGTGGCAAGTTTCTGTTCTGTGGTGAGATCCGCACGGAGTTCAGCCTAAAGCGGGGGAAGCTCCCGTTTCACTCTCCACTTGTCAGCTATGAACCCAATGGCCAGATCAACTGGTAACTGAGCAGTGATCACCTGGAGTGCTTCTGTTGATACAGTCTTGTAGGCCTTGGTGATCCACAGGAGTGCAGCCCTCTGGGATTGAGCCAATACTCTCTTTTGATTGACTGTTAGTTTGCTACCCCAGACAACGGGGCAGTAGCCAATCATGCTTGGATAGCTCCATGAGCCCTTCTCAATCTTTCTCTGGATGGAGACATGCCTGCATTCGATCGTAGCAGTTCTGTCGCCTCGTTGGATGTAATCCTGCGGGACCCACGTAGAGGTGAGGTTGTCATTCCGGCTTTCCCTTTTAATCGGCTCATACGACACGCAGGGCAGGTATTCTGGACCCCCGACTGCAGGGTGAATTGAGAATAAAACACTCTGTTCCAATTGTATTCGTTTGCTATCGTACTCATTCCCCCGCCTCACTTAGTAGTACTTCGTAACAGTTGGAATAGATGTGGACGGGATGCAAATCTCGCAGTAAAATTTGAGCGGGTTTCATCTCTGAACTTGAAACTCATGCAACGGTGGACAGAGAGCAGGGACAAGACAACACAGTGTTGCAAGCAGGAAGTAATAGGAACACCCAAATAGAATATTGCTGAGGTTTGTGCGTTTTTGGCGTTTGATGGCAATTTACGATTAGGAAGGGGAGCAGTTCAGGGCTCATGCGAACTGAACTGCCACTCAGGATAAGTTATGAGCCGAAGGCACTCTCCTCCCACACTTTGTTTCGTTTTGAAGGAGCAAATAGTTACACGATGGATCTTGACGTCGACCTACGCGTGCGCCACCTGTTGAAACGTTGGTCAACCTGGTCGGGTAACATTATCACTGCCTTGCTGAGTTCATTCGAGCTTTCTGTTGACTCAATGGATCTTGGCACAGTTGTCGGACTGTTTAGCGACCCCAACTAAACTCCTCAATGTCTCCTATCCCCCAACAACTCACCACTCGCGCAAACTCGTTGGTCACAGTAATGTCAGCCCCAGCACTGTGGCCTCCATTCTTTCTATTTCACGGTCCCTGGATCCGAAGGCTTCTCAAGATAGCCATAACTTGTGGACAAGGTAATGTGCCATTCAGCCCTGACACTCCGCATATCGCTTCCCAATTAGGGCTCAGTTCATAGTAAATACTTTGTTCCTACTCCCCCAGGAACACCCAAAAGCGAGGAGAACAACAGGATCTCCTACCCGAAGTCCTAGTCAGAGTCAGCTCATTCCGTGTCTATTTTCTTTTAGTTTCAGAATCATTTATTTTACTCCATATTTAATATTTAAACTGGAGCATTATTCCTTTATTAAGTTTTCCTGTACTGAGCTCTTAGTTCAATTCCCTTTTTCTTTAGTGCCCACAATACCAGCACGCACTTATATGAATACGTTCCACTTAACCGTTAATTTTGTCGTTTATTTTTCTCTCTCTTTCTTTTATTAAGCGGCGTCAGATTGAGCGTAGCCCAGACACACGCTACACAATTTCTGCCACACTTTCTGTGACGTAAAAATTGTTTTTTATTTTTAGAAATGCCTACTTAAGTTCTTTGTTGTTTCCCGAGCGTCGTTTTGTACGGTCTTAAGAAACGTGCGAGAAAAAAACTATTCACGCCAAAGTGCACATTTCTGTTTTTAAAACTCGTGGGGGGTGTGAACGTGCAAACCGAAGGACTTGAAGTTTGGCGGTATCTGAGGCATCAAAAATTACACTCGCCTTGAGCGTTTCCCTTCATTCCTTGCGAGGGGCTTAGTGGCTGTCTGCCTGAAAAAATGTTTGTTGAACTGTACCAAGGCGAATCAAAGTCTTCCACTTATAGAAAGTCAATTCGGAATTTGGAACAATGCAGCAAAGTTTGTCGTAAAAGTGAATGAATACAAAGCGCGATAAAGTTGCAGGAAGAAATGTTGATTATGTGCGCGAAATTCAGTCGTAACGGACGGGGAATGCGCGATTAATGCAACAGACATTGCAGACTACAACAATAATTTAAAATATCGCTCACCTGTCACGTCAAAAATGTCGATTTGCGGGAGAACGGCTGATCCGATTGAGCTGGTTCTTTTTTTTTTGTTTTGTTCGTTTTTTGTAGACACTAAAATAAGGTTATGGACGATTTCGGACGATGGGAAGGGGGGGGGGGACGAAAATGTACCAAAAACGGGTTATTCGCATTTTTGTCAAAAACGGCTCTAACGATTTTGATTAAACTTTCAAATTATCTTCTACTAATCAATACCTAACTTTTCTTCTCTATACATATCTCCATGAAAATACGGTGAACGGAGATAAAGGCCCATGAAGCTAAAATAGGTTTTTTACGCTTTTTGGCAAAACGGCTTCAGCGATTTTCACCAAACTCACAAGATGTTTTCAAATAGTTAATATCTACATATTGTTCTCAATAAATGTTCCTGTGACAGTCCATTGAACAGAGATAAACATCAAAATGGGTCAAAAATAACGTTTTTTCTAACATTTCCGTAAATTCCAGGGTAACTTCTTCATCAGATGTGATAAATCTTAATGGAGTGTCTTTTAGTCACCCATACCAACATTTCGTTCTCTATAATTATTTCTGTATATATATGTTGAACAGAGATATAAGCCAAATTAACTCAGAAAAGAAGATTTGTCGAATATTAATTTATCGGTATTCCAATTTCCTCAAAAACGGCTCTAACGATTTCGATCAAACTTACGGAGTACTCTCAGCTAACTAGTCCCTACATTTTGTTCTCCATAAATGTTCCTGTAAAAATGCGATGAACGAAGATATAGCGCCCGCATATGTAGCTGGTGTTCGAACTTAAAGGGGTGGCGGAAAGTTGTGTGTTGCTATGCACCAGATATTTTGATTTTAGATAATTTTAATCTTTCCTATCCACGGCTAACCAAAAAATATTTGTTTAAAATGCAAAGAAGGTAGTAGGAAAAGCATTAAAGTCAGAGAACGTGGACAGGCGCGAAGGAAGTGTGGAAATCCGTGTTTTGATGGCGCAGACAAAATGCGGTCGATCAACAATCGATTTGGGTGACAGCAGAAAATTGACGAATAGCGGTACGACGTATCACACAATTTGTCTCCTTCCCTCATGCATTCAGAAATTATCATCCTAGCAACTATTCGAGTATATTTTCATTCAGTTTGTATGAGCTTATTAAAACGTGAAGTTTTGTAACTGGTAGCGTCCGGAATTATTTGCGCTTCACTGCTTCAGTCCCGACCTTCACTGAGTCATCAACGAGTAATATGTAACGGGTGATTTATGCGACTGTGGGCTTGATTTGTTTGAAAAGCCTCGTGTTTATCGTTCCCGAACGCTGCAAAAAACTTCAGTCAATCACACTGCAGAAGTTGGAATTCCGGGATGCTCCCAATCAACTTTCAACCATTGTTGAGCCCATTGAACTACCAGCACGAGCTTTGTGCGTTACATGGGCGGGTTAAATTTGACCCCTGGTCTAGTTCAGGTGGCAGAGCGACGAAGGAAGAGGCCGTCAGAGGCCGAGCTCTGACATCACATTTCATTGAGGGACGTCTCCTCTTGGAGTCGGTTCATCTGAACCTAAGTTCCCGATGTTTCCCTTCACTTTCTCACAGCTCGGAAGACCCTCCAACACAGACTCAATTCCTTCGACGTCCCTCGACAAATCGGAAATTCTCATCAACTTACCATAATTCAACGATTAGGCGAGTGATTCAATTCGAATTTTATAGAACTATAGCGTTAGGTAGTTGGCAGGGATAACAGTTGTACTTAGCACCTATCAAATAACAGTTCCCAATTCCAAACCGAAGTTCCACCCTTATCTACTCCCAGCCACAACATTGGGAATCAACTGAAGGCTCCTCTGATGACTGACAACCTCAAACAAACCGATTTACTCGAAACTTTGGTGTCGACAGTTTGAAAAAGCTCTTGTCTTACCGAGGAGTCTTCCTGTTGCCTGTGTTTTCTCCTGTTCGGAGTTCAGCTTAGGCCAAATTAGTTCAGTGCTCTTGCCCCTAATGGGAAGTCCGGTCATTCGACTCCAGCTCTTTCGGACTTGAAGCCTTTGAAATGTTAGTCGCTGGACCGAACTACCCACTCAATCAGCTTCTCTTGCTGACAATGTATTGGCCCTTTTAGAACGTTCCAAAATATTCGCTTCCCACTTCTCTTGAGATTCCAAATCTCCTAATAGACTAACGAACGATTTCCTGAGTCCGATTACATTGCCTTCCTTTCTACTCCATAGAGCCAAGGAAAGTAAAAGTTACGAATGTTCGACCAACTTGGCAGAGGTATTTCAGCTAAAGCGCGTAGAGAAACTTCCGTCAAATTCACTACAATCCTAAAGCGCCTAATAATTAGATATTGCCCCATCCTGCGCGCACTTTATTTCACCCCTTTGTTCCGTAGTTTCTCTATTTATTGAACTAGGAATGTTAGACTTGGGTGTTTCTACAGGTGATTTTGATGGTGGTGTTGGTTGTCCAGGGCTGATCGCTCCATGGTCCAGGGACAAAACTGCGTCGGGCGGAGAGTTTGCTCTCAAAAACACGACCTTTAAAGAGGCGAAAGGCAGCGTCGTTGTCCCTGAAGCCGGCTTATACTTCATTTACTCTCAGGTTCGTCTAACTTTCATTCTTCAAAATTGCGATTGTTTCTCCCAAAACTTTTCATTTTTGTATTACTTCAAGTTTGATGTTTGTTCTCAGGTGTTTTACTTAACGCGAAATGAATGCAATTCTTATGCGATAACTTTGGTGAGTGAATCTGGTCATGAAACGGTACTCGCTACTTGCTCAGCGCCTCCTAACAATCAGGGAGAATCATCGTGTTACACGGCGACGGCTAGAGCTTTGAAGAAAAATGACAAGTTGCAGTTGAAGCAAAGGGAACGAAATCGTCATATTCTTCTTCGACAAGGTCAAACTTTCTTGGGTAAGTGACTCGTCAATTCTCACACGAACCGCATTGTCTCGAGTAGGATGTGTTTGATGGAAATCAGCGGTTATGTGGGCAGTAAATTTCTTCGGGCTGGAAGCTGTGATTTGACTTTTATTAGTAATCTAATTGCTTTTATCGGTGAAATAAACACAAGAGCACGGGGTGTGGGAGCTTATGTGAGTGTGCGTTTTATCTTTTTTTTTGTGAATCAGTGCAAGTCCCAGGGGCCCCAAGTCAGGAACAGTGGACGTCGTTTCACTATCAGAGTACCAGGGAAAATTTTGAAAGAGAAGCAAATGAGAAGCAATAAATTGAAATAAAATCGATTGTGGGTTCATGACAAAGAGAATACATTTAGGGGGGTTGTGTAAGATGAGGAAAATTTCTGTGCAGGCCTCATAAGAAAGAACACGTTGCAGTGAGAGGGGAAGTGGGATACTAACCCAATAGGAAAGTGCCTGTCAAAGCTTGAGTTATCGTGGATGAGGGTTATGCTGGAGATGTGTTGCCTGGTAGCATTTTTTGTTTAAAATGAACATTTTGCTATTGTCTTTAAAATGTTTGTGTACGATGGATGAACCCCTCCAGACTTGTGGAGTAGCCTGAGGGGCAAGAATGCGGAGAGATTCATCGGCCCTCCCAGTTGTGCTCGTCCTCTCCTCAGTCCAATTACGAGGTGAATAGCCTAGAGAATGAGTTTTATTGGCTATTACGCTCGGGGAAGATTTACCACCACAAGCAGGGAACTGGGTGGGAGCGAACACACGTGTGGGCGACATGGCAATCAGAGAAGCGCCCAGTTACGACTGACTGCAGCGAAGTTTCGAGCAAATTGGGACCTTTGAGGTGCCCAGTCAGCACAAATGCCCTGGACGAACGAGGGGCCTTTGTTTTAGCGCAAAGTCCAGCTTTTCGTGCGTTCCCAATTGACCTGGCAAACGTGCTCTGCCATACTTCGTGTGGATGCGTGTGTTTTTGCCCCTCGCCCCACTTCACTGAACAGCTCCCGAGGATAAGTTCTTAAGCTTATCAAAAGGTTGCTCCTCTCCAACCGCTTTAGAACAAGATTTGCCAGCTTAACTAGCAATGAGGTGTTGAGAAACTGCTGTCCCAGCCTCGACACTGTGCAGGTAAGGAATACAAAGTTAGGTGGGGGACATAAATTAGGCATATAGATAGTGAATCATATTACCCTTAATTGCATCGTATCAGCTGTGCCAGGGATGTTGCTACGCCACAGTTGGGCGTGAGCCTACGGAAAAAAATTTAGAAAAATAATTTAAAACTTCAAACTACAAAGATAACTTTATTTATCTCCTTCTCGAATATGAATGACACAAATAAATTATTTACAGTAACAGCAGCTCTACAAAAAACCAAATCAAGTAAACTAGTAAGTACCCTATGAGGTCATTACAAGAGAAAAATATCTGGTGCGTAGCTACACACAACTTTCCGCCACCCCCGTAATTTCGAACACCACCTACATAGGCGGGCGTTATATCTTCGTTCAACGCGTTTTTACAGGAACATTTATGGAGAACAAAATGTAGGGACTAGTTACCTGAGAGTACTCCGAAAGTTTGATCAAAATCGTTAGAGCCGTTTTTGAGGAAATTGGAATACCGATAAATTAATATTCGACAAATCTTCTTTTCTGAGTTAACTTGGCTTATATCTCCGTTCAACATACATATACAGAAATATTTATGGAGAATGAAATGTGGGTATGGGTGACTGAAAGAGACTACACTAGGATTTATGACATCTGGTGAATAAGTTACCCTGAAATTTACGGAAATGTTCGAAAAAACTTTATTTTCGACACATTTTGATTTTTACTCTGTCAGAGGAACATTTATTGAGACCAATATGTAGGTATTAACTATTTGAAAACATCTCTAAAGTTTGGTGATAATCGTTGAAGCCGTTTTGCCAAAAAGCGTAAAAAACCTATTTTTGCTTCATAGGCCTATATCTCCGTTCACCGTATTTTCATGGAGATATGTTTGGAGAAGAAAAGTTAGGTATTGATTAGTAGAAGATAACATGAAAGTTTAATCAAAATCTTTAGAGCCGTTTTCGAGAAAAATGCGAAAACCAATAAATTAATATTCGTCCCCCATCCCCCTTCCCTACGGCCGAAATCGTCCATAACCTTATTTTGGTGTCTACAAAAAATAACGAACAAAACAAAAAAAAAGAACCAGCTCAATCGGATCAGCCGTTCTCCCGCAAATCGAACTACAGACACACACACGGACCACGCGCCGAAATTAGGTTTTTTAGACTCAGTAGGGTCTGAAACGTAAAGATCTGAAGAAAACCCAATTTTTTTTTACCCGATTACTATACTGTCCTTCCCCTCGGGTAGCGGAAAATAGAAATGAAATATAGACTTCTCAAAACGAAGAGTGAAAATGGGGAGAGTGGCAGAACTGGTCTTCTTCCTGGTCTTCAAATTAAAACGTAACGAAAACGGGACGGGAATATGGAAATTTGTAGTTTCCTCGGGAGGGGAATTGGGGGAAAGGGAATTCAGCAGGTGGACGAGAGAAGAAACGGTAGATTAGGGCAGTTTATTGTTGAAGGCAACGGAACAGAATGGTTAGAGGTGAGATGAGCCAGTGGCCAATACAACGATAAGCAAAACCTAAGGTCAAAGGTGCCTTTTCCTGATCCTCAGAATCCTTGATCTGTAGCCGAAGGTCCACTCTAACGTGTGGCAAGTACTTGTTGCTTAGCATACGCGTTTATGGCAACAGGCTCCTTTTTGGGAAACAGTCAGGCACTAAGGTGTCAATGTAGGTGAGAGGTGGCCTTGCAAGGTTTGCCTCATTACTAACTATTAGAAAGGCCACTTGGAGTGTGTTTTATCGTAACCGAATCCTCATTTGCGAGGTCATTACCTCAATTAGTTAATCAAAGGAAAGTACTGATACAACCCCAGAGAGGTGGGCTCCTGTGGATCGCCAAGGCCTACAAGACAGCATCCACTGGAGCACTTCAAGTGATAACCGGCCAGTTTCCCGTTGACTTGGTCATTGAGTGCATGATGGACTAGTGGAGAGTGAAACGCGAGCTGCGCCCTGCTCTAGGCTGGCAGTCCTTGTCAAAGGGGCATGACACATGAGTTTTTTTCAAC
Source organism: Pachypeltis micranthus (assembly GCA_020466155.1). Lineage (NCBI taxonomy): Eukaryota > Metazoa > Arthropoda > Insecta > Hemiptera > Miridae > Pachypeltis > Pachypeltis micranthus. Next base: position 62,989,890 of record CM035770.1, on the reverse strand, counting down.
ATCTGTGAGGGACTTAGAAGAAAAGTGGATTGGGCCAGACCACCAGAGGGGCCAGTTCCTTATGGTACATCCACTTCTTTTCTCTAGAAACCATTCTGCACATTCTTGAGGAAGCAAGAAACCACGTGCTGCTCCACTGTAGATCCTACAACTGCGAGAGGCAGTTGTTTGAAGAGCAACCAAACTCGCCAGCTGTGACTGCTACTAAGCAAGTTTATAACTGTTTTGCCCAGTTTGTGAAGAAAAACACAAATATCAAAGTATCTGGTGCGTTGCAACACACAACGTTCCTTAGCACTACGTCAATTCACTTTCTACTAGGCTTTTTCTACTCACTCAATTCATTTATCACTCGGTTCATTTGAACTTGGTCAAACAACACTTCACCGCAGCAGCAATCGGTAGCGCTTACAGTTCCAGATTTTATTGTGATGCTCGTACTCATTTCAGGACCATTATTGAGCAATAGGTACACAGAGAATTAATGGGGCTGTAAACAAGAATTTTTTGAAGAAGGACAGTTATTAATTTTGCAGAGTTATTGGGTAAAAACTTGTAGAACTGGTAGTAAGCGAAACGGCAGTAGTTGAAATTTAGGAATTTCTAGAGTGACCCCATGTATCTAATGAGCGTTATTAAACACTCACCCATTAGGTATTGGATTGGACTACAGTACCAATTTTTTTTAACATTCTACAAAAATTCCAGCGGAGTTTATAAGGAAAACAAAAACTGCGCTAAGAACGCTTTTCGTCGAAAATTATGATAATTTATTGTGCTACTCTCGTCATTTTCCCACGAATGGGAATTTTATGGTATAGTTGACATATTAGGAGCTATCAATATAAAAAATTTAATCTAAATCGTTAGAGCCGTTTTCGAGAAAAAAATATTTGGTGTTTTGATCACTATGATAACTATAGTTAACTTTCGGTGGATTTTGTTCACACCCTTATTTTGGCGTCCCATGGTAACCTGCGGGCGAGATATGAAGTGTGAGCTGATTTGGTACGGTGGTTTTCTCTAAAAATCGTTCGCATACACACAGACCCACAGACCATTTTCCCAAAGTGTTTTTCGGACTCAGGGGGGTCTGAAACGTAAAGATCTGAAGAAAACTCAAAATTTTTTTTTTCAGCCGATTACATAACTTTCCTTTTTACTTCGTAGAGCCAAAGAAAGTAAAAATTGGGCTAAAATTGATTTTCGTCGAAAAGTTTGGTAATTTATTGTGCTGCTCTCATCATTTTCCCACTAGTGGGAATTTTATGGTATAATTGCCTTATTGTGCGCTATCAATATAAAAAAATTATTCTAAATCGTTAGAGCCGTTTTTGAGAAAAAAAAGTGGTGTTTTGATCGCTATGATAACTATAGTTAACTTTCGGTGGATTTTGCTCATACCCTTATTTTGGCGCCCGTGGTAACCTGTAGGCTAGATATCAAATTAGCGCTGATTTGGACACATACACACACAGACCATTTTCACGAAACTTTGTAGAGCCGAAGAAAGTATGAAAACGTGGCCACTTTTGATCTTAGAACTTGCCACACAAGTAAATAATTAGATCAAATTTAGAACTTCTCCCAGATGGTATGCCTTCCCCAGGGTCTTCTGGATGCGTTGTTACACCCAAGCGACGGCGACCAGTGCCTGGGCTCTCGCATGCTAGCCAAACTGCGACCTCCATGACTTTCCACTAATACAGGGTGAGCCATAACAAATGGTGCAGTTTCGAAGGGGTGCTGCATGCCTTATAGTGGGGTTAACGACCTGGGAGGGGTCTCATTGTGCCCAGGCAGTGGTCCCGTTTTCAGTCGTTACAATGGTTTGGAGCGGAGAGCAACGAGGTTTCGTCATTCGCACGTTTTTTGAAAGTGGCCGTTCGTTCATTGCCACCCAGTGGGCCTTCCGACTGCGTTACAACATCCCACGTCGTGATCCCGTCCCTCACCGCAATGTTATCGCACGTTGGGTTCAAGCATTGGAAGAAACTGGTTCCACAGTAAGGCGTGGAGGTGCGGGAAGACCAAGAAACGCAAGAACACCTGAAAATTTGGCTCGAGTGAGAGCAGCAGTGGAACAGTCGCCTCGGCGCTCTGCTCGGAGGCACGCAGTAGCACTGAACATCTCTAACACCTCACCAAGGAGGATTTCGCACATGGACTTGTCATTCCATCCGTACTAGATTATGATTGTTCAGGAATTGTCACCTCCAGACTACCAAAACCGCTTGAATCGATGCCAAGAGATGATAAACCGCATCCCACCAACGTCCACTTTTTTCAGTTCGGACGAAGCCCACTTCCATCTCTCTGGAGCGGTTAATAAACAAAATTTCCGCTATTGGTGTGACCGCAACCCAAGACAAATTCACGAGAGACCTCTCCACTCCCCGAAAGTCACTGTCTGGTGTGCCATTTCAAAATTTTGGGGTGATTGGGCCTTATTTTTTCGAGGAGGATGGAAGGACTGTTACCGTCAATGCTCAGCGTTATCTTTTCATGCTGGAAAGATTTTTTGAACCCGAATTGAACCAGTTAGCTGAAGAAGAGGATCTGGGGGGTATTTGGTTTCAGCAAGATGGGGCTACGGCCCACACAGCGCAAATCTCAATGGTGAAACTGCGGCAGATGTTCCCCGCACGCCTCGTCTCTCTTGGGGTGGCCGGAAAGATCGCCAGATTTGAGTGCGTGTGATTTTTTCCTGTGGGGCTACTTGAAGGAAAAGGTGTTCAAACATCGACCTCACACTCTGGAAGACCTCAAGGTTCGAATCAGGGAAGAAATCGCCGCGATTCCCATCGAAATGTGCCTGAGGACGGCTGAAAATTTCAGGAATCGCCTACATCAGTGCGTCGCTGCTGAGGGCGCCCACCTTCCTGATGTAATTTTCAGGACTTAATCTACCGAAAATGGGTGATGTATGGCGTTCAATAAAACAAACCGTAATCTTCTAAGTTGCACCGTTTTTTTAAATCACCCTTTGAAACTGCACCATTTGTTATGGCTCACCCTGTACAACTCCTTTGTGAGCATTTAGATAAGGAAACAGACTTCAACCCAGAGGAATGCCATCTTGGTTTCCTGTATTATTGGTAACCTGTACTTTGTAAGTAATCGCGTACGTTATTGAAGTTTTTTTTTACAGTTTGTGTCGTTGGTTGCACTGTTTCAGGACTCCTGCTCCTCAGCCCGTCGTACCGTTGACTTCCTGACAGATAGAGCTGGACCTGCTCTACCTTGGCGTCCGTCAACCTCAAAGTTCTTTGATATACCTTAGTTTTAGTGGGAACTAGAGAACATCTGTTCTCGTTTGATACCGTTTATTTAACAGTAAGAACTCAGGTTTCAAGACTGAAAGACGCCCTTATATTTAGTTTCGCAGACACCTTTAATCCAAAGTAACGGGTTAGTGTTTGCTACGCTGGATTTAGTCTCCAGCGTGGGAATGTTTCTGTTCGTTTTATGCGACTTTGAGCGTATTTCTGCCCACCCCAGAATAGCGTGCAAGTCCAAACGTGACGCCACTTGAGAGAATGTGTTCTTTTATTTCGTTCACTCGGACGTTTTGTTATTTTTCTGTTCCACCAAGTTCCTTTTTCATGGCCAAAATCGTATCAAAATTAAGGAAAAATGTTTTTTGAAAAAATCCTATCATTTGCCCGATTGATACCTGAAAATTCCTTTCGGGATTTTATCTTCGTGTACCTGTTGAATGTCAAGGTGCGAGATCTTATGAATGAAAGTAGTCAGTGTGGGGGGAGGTTGTACGTTCGTTTTGGGAAGGATATGTTTTGTAACATGTGACAGCCCCTGGGTGGTGTAAATGTTGTATAATCTGCGAGCTTGTTTCAAATTTCTTCAGTTTTCAATTAAATCATCCTCAGGCACATCTAGGCCGTAGATACTGATGTACAGGCTACCTCATGGAAAAAGAGAAGAGCGCTTCAACTGTGGTGTTTAGTTTCCATATGATTGCCCATGCGGTGTATACAAACGCGTTACGTCGACTTAACGTGAAAATATGCTGTTCAGCAGTATCTGACTAAATCAACGGCTTTTATTGAGTTGAGACGAGCTGTGTGTTTGGTTTCCTGTTGGCAAAAGGGGAAGAAGAGGAGATCAAGTTGAAGCAGAGGTTGCACTTCCTTCACCTTTCAATCACTGCCAATCAGATCGCATATTTAATCAGAATGACACTCCCCCTCCTCCTCTTCTTCTTTGGAAAAAGCCCAATGTGACTGAGGAAGTTTGAGAAGGAAGACTCGTTGGAAAAGGGCTGAGATATCTTGAGTGAACCTCGTTCCACTGTCCATTGAGTTACACGAAGCTACTATTGAAGAAATTCATCCTTTCCCACATCAACACTCAGAAGAAGGGTCTGCCATGACCTGAACAAAGAACAGCCCTCCTATTGTGCACGAGAAATGCCTGGAATAACCCTTCCTTCTTCAACAAATACCACGACTAACCTGACTAGCCTGGTCTTTGCTGCAACCGCCTCTTCCTCCTCTCATAATTGGATATATCCCGCTCTACCTGACATTCGTGTCGAGCAACGATGAAGAAAGAACGAGCTCGATAGGTTCCCCAAATTTGCCCATGATTCACACAAGCCGAGAGCATAAATTTGGCGGTATTCTATCTCTGGAGACATTAAAAGCAATGATCTGACAGAAACTGTGATATCAAAGTCTTTTTTTGGCCCATTTCGATACTTTCCTTGCCCACTGAGACTCGTTCAGTATTTTCCAGGTAGATGATCAACTCAAAAAGAACTACGCCAACCTCTCACCAATTGTAAATATAGAATTATCTAACGATCAATGAGTTGTGCTGAGGTGTTTTTGTGGATGAGATTTTTCTCGTGACATTTAGAATTCGCCTCGTGCAACGCTTAGAAGAAGCTCTACACAGGCAGGACGTGTAATGTGCTCTAATTTACTGTTTATTGTAGCGATACGAATATTTTGATCTCAAAACGTGCCTTAACGATTGTTCGGAGCGAATTTCGTATTACGATGTAATTGTGTAAACTAAAGTGAGAAAACGTGGTGCTACGCATGTTGTTGTGAACTATTTGAAGGTGAGGCTTGAAATGTACGTGTGTACGACGAGCCTGACGCTTCGAAGTAACTTGACTCAAGTTGAGGTTTAGTTCGAGCTGTTGTACTATATATTTTGTATTATTCCCTCGTGTAACATTTATGCCCTTTTTTTTTAAGTTAAGTCTTGTTGTGTCATGATGAACACGCCACTATGTTTGTGTTTAGCAGTAACTTTACCAAATGTGGACTTCACAACTAGTTTGTGTGTGGTGCACTACTTTGATCCCATGAGTCATGTGAGTAGTGCACTCGAGTCTGAGGGAACAATAAATGTTTAACTACTTAAGCGCTTGTTTAACTACTTTTCTTTCAATAATTAGTTATTTAATTACCTACACGTATATTTTGATGATCCAATACTTTTGCAGTGAATGGACATTGTTTAGCGTTCCCTGCGGCGCTATAGTTCTAGATACAGAAGCCCACAGGGTGGCAAGAGAGCTGAATGGATTGTGGACCACGGGCGACCTTAAAGCCCAACAAATCTTCTGGGCCAGATAAGGTAGAAAGCAATATGTTGAGGAAGGCTGGACAGACCATCTCCCGCAGCCTTCTTAACACCTTCCCTGCTACTAGCAGTATTACCGCGCTTTCAAAATCTTCCCCATGACTAGAGTGGTAAAACCGCTCTCGAACCTTGCGAAAACCCCCTTACAATCCAAGCCCGTATTGAGACGGTAGTAGTTCCATAAGCCCTTTTCAATACAGATAGTAGTGGGAATGACCCTTGTAAATGAGCAGGGAGTACCCGCCGAGGAGTTCAGGTAGCGACGGTTTTCTATTTTCAGTCTGACGAAAGCCTCAACTGAACGCGTTTCTCCTGCGTTTTCAGCAATTTTTTTGTGGTAAGTTATATATTTTACTTTACCATTCTTTTTTAACCTAATGAGCATATATTTATGGAATTTATTGAGAGGAGGATTGAAAACAAGTATGTGGATGTCTAAACCTATCTCACTTGTCTACTGGCCTACTTTTTGTGCTTTCCCCTTAGATGTTATATACGTATGTACGTTTCAATTCTTCGCAAATCATGCTATTTATCTACGGTACTTTCCAGAATAAACATGGTTAAAACTCGATGGGGTCTCAAAAGACCCCGTAATGAGGATGAAGAGCCTCAACCCTCCACAAGTTCCTCGACTGCTCCCTCCCAAAAGTTTACTAATATATTATAACTTTTGAATAAGTGTTATATGAAAGCATGTATATGAATGGTTTGTGACAATAAATTTATTATTATTCTTTTGTGATATGGATGTATTTTTCTGTAATATGTATTTCTAGTAGGTACCTGCTGACCTCCCAACCTACTTATTCGTAGGTATAATCGTAAAATAATGTAGTTTTTGTGGCACATTTGAAACAAATCGAAGACAATTAAAATATTGTCTAGGCCGTTTTCGATACCTAATATCCAGCTAATGCAGGCGCGGTTTTACCGCGCGGTAGTAGTAGGAAAGAAAAATAACGTTTTGTTCCATGAGAGTGACTACGCCCGAAAGCACGGGTTTACAGCGCGCCACCATGTTTTTCTTAGCCGTGGTCTTACACAGAGGTTCGGTCGTTAGCAGCGAAAGTGTTAATTTATTAAATGACGGCCAGTCTAACAGTCCCTCACTTAGAGGAAACCTGAGAGTGTTCTCGCTCCTCAAAAGGAATGAGACAGCAATCATGGTGGATCTTGGTGTTGCAGTTCCTCGAAGGAGTTTTTGGCGCCAAACCTCGCAGGTAGACAACGTGGGTGTAGTAAAGAAAAGTCTACGCAGAGTGTCATTGTCGACGTTCGCAATGTTTCCCTGGAAATACCAGCAAAGTAGCATCATAGGAGCGTTTGGCAACTTCTCAACGAGCTTAAAGGCCACTGAAATCTTCGTGATCTGTACTTTCTCGGCAGAATTATCTGACAAGTAGAACTGCCACAATAGATTCAGACATGTCTGTTTGGAACACCTTCGACACTACTAAAGTTAACGTACCTGTTTGGTGAGTTCGTCTCCTCTCGCTGGTGAGATAATGGCCGTTAAGTCAGTTAGTTGGTTGTGGTCTTTATGTACGAAGAGAAAGGTAAACGGGACGGCACAGCGTCAGAGAAGGTCAGGCACATCTGGGGAAACCCGCTAGAGGTGAAGGGAAAGGAATGTAAGGGCAGTTTTTTATGTCCAAAATACCAATCACGACCAACTAACTGGCTTTAGTACTGACTTAACGGCAGGATGATGATGTCTTAACATCAAAAGCGCTTGCCCACAGTATCTAACCGACTTAACGGCTATTATCGCACCATCCAAAGGAGACGAACTCACCAAACGGGTACGTTAGCTTCAGTAATTTACCTACCTGGGGAACTAACCCAATTACTTGAATACCTTCGAAAGTCATCTCTGGGGGCTCATAGAGAAGTCGAGCTGTACGCCATAGTGGAGGACTACGACCCATGCACAGTCAAACCTCCAAATCTCAGTTAATAACCCATCAAGTGCTCCCAACCATCGCCCAATGGGGTGGGCACATTAAGCTGGAGGTGGTTGAAGAAAGAACTCAGCACGTTCTTGTAAAAGAAAATTGAGAAACCAACCATTTTAGGTTCTTTAGTTAAATTAATCAATTCATTTATCACTCAGTTCCTTTGAACTTGGTCAAACAACACTTCACAGCAGCAGGAAGCGGTAGCGCCTACAGTTATGTAATTTATAGTGCTGCTCTTACTCATTGCAGGACCATTATTGAGCAATTGGTACACAGATAATTAATGAGGCTGTAAACCCGAATTTTTTGAAGAAGGATAGTAATCACTTTTGCAGAGTTATTGGGTAATACCTGTTAGAACTGGTAGTAAGCGAAGCGGCGGTAGTTGAAATTCAGGAATTTCTGGAGTGAGCCCCACGTATCTCATGAGCGTTTTTAAGCACTCACTCTATAGGTATTGGATTGGACTACAATACCAATTTGTTTTAACATTCTACTATCATTCCAGCGGATTTTAAAAGGAAAAAGCCGCGGCAAAAACGCTTTTCGTCGAAAATTTTGATAATTTATTGTGCTGCTCTCCTCATTTTCCCACAAATGGGAATTTTATGGTATGATTAACTTATTAAGAGCTATCTATATAAAAAATTTAATCAAAATCGTTAGAGCCGTTTTTGAGAAAAAAATTTGTTTTGATCACTATGATAACTATAGTTAACTTTCGGTGGATGTTGCCCATACCCTTATTTTGGCGTCCCATGGTAACCTGTAGGCTAGACATCAAGTTTCAGCTTATTTGGTGCGGTTGTTTTCTCTAAAAACCGCGCTAAAATCTCTTTCGTCGAAAATTTTGGTAATTTATCGTGCTGCTCTCGTCATTTCCCCACAAACGGGAATTTTATGGTATAATTGCCTTATTGTGAGCTATCAATATAAAAAATTTAATCAAAATCGTTAGAGCCGTTTTTGAGAAAAAAAATAATTGGTGTTTTGATCACTATGATAACTATAGTTAAATTTCGGTGGATTTTGTTCTTACCCTTATTTTGGTGTTCCATGGTAACCTGCGGGCGAGATATCAAGTTTGAGCTGATTTGGCACGGTGGTTTCCTCTAAAAATCGTTCACAGACGCACACACAGACCATTTTCCCAAATAGTGTTTTTCGGACTCAGGAGGGTCTGAAACGTAAAGATCTGAAGAAAACTAAAATTTTTTTTCAGCCGAGTACATAACTTTCCTTTCTACTTCGTAGAGCCAAGGAAAGTAAAAATTACACAAACGGTAGGTACAGCTTTCATACAAGTACGCAACCACTAGGAACATTTTGCATTTTATTTTATTTTTTTATGCAATGAAAACTACGTTTGATTGTGCTCGTTGATGGTTTCGATATAATAGCCGCGTCAATTGCAATTGACATCATCACTTAGTCACTGAGGTTATTAAAACCAAGCGTTAGATTTTGTAACAGACGTTACCATGCACCTAACCCAACACAAATTTCGTGACGCTTCTCCGTTACATATCCCGCGTTACATTTTCGAGTTTATGTAGCAAAGTAAAGACATAAAATGTCAATAGGCGAGAGGTGGTGTTTCAGCCTACACCGCCAGTTCCTCAAAGGAACTACACTGGCAAGGTTTACCTCATTACGAGCAATTAGCGAACTTATAATTTTTACTTTCCTTGGCTCAACGAAGTAGAAAGGAAAGTTATGTAATCGGCTGAAAAAAAAATTTGAGTTTTCTTCAGATCTTTACGATTCAGACCCCCCTGAGTCCAAAAAACACTATTTGGGAAAATGGTCTGAGTGCCAGTGGACGATTTTTAGAGGAAACCGCCGTACCAAATCCCCTCAAACTAGATATCTCGTCCGTAGGTCACCATGGGACGCCAAAATAAGGGTTTGAACAAAATCCCCTGAAAGTTAACTATAGTTATCATAGTGATCAAAACACCAAATATTTTTTTTCTCAAAAACGGCTCTAACGATTTTGATTAAATGTTTAATATTGGTAGCTCTTAATAAGATAATTATACCATAAAATTCCCATTTGTGGGAAAATGACGAGAGCAGCACAATAAATTATCAAAATTCTTGACGAAAAGCGTTTTTAGCGCGATTTTTTTCTTATAACCTCCGCTGGAATGTTAGTAGAATGTTAAAAAAAATTGGTATTGTACTCCAATCCAATACGTAAAGGGTGAGTGCTTAAAAACGCTCATGAGATACATGGGGCTCACTCCAGAAATTCCTGAATTTCAACTACTGCCGTTTCGCTTACTACCAGTTCTAGCAGTTATTACCCAATAACTCTGCAAAAGTAATTACTATCCTTCTTAAAAAAATTCGTGTTTACAGCCTCATTAATTTTCTGTGTGCCAATTGCTCAATAAAGGTCCTGGAATGAGTTCGAGCAGCACAATAAATTCCAGAACTGTAGGCGCTACCGTTTCCTGCTGCTGTGACGTGTTGTTTGACCAATTTCAAAGGCCATGTACAAAGTGAATTGACGTAGAGCTAAGGAAAGTTGTGTGTTGCAACGCACCAAATATTTTCACTCAGTTTGCGAAGAAACATGGTCACAGTTGATCTATCCCTTTGAAACTTACGACCCAAGTAAATAGTTAGACGAGAACACCAGATTAACAACTCTTCCCAGTTGGTACGGGATTCCCAAGTGTCAAATGTCAATGCAAACACACAGGAAACAGCTCCTCACAGGGAGATTGGCGAAATGACAACCTACCTGCCTTACCTCCACAAATCTGGATTCGGTGGATGAGGAGAGAGTATGCGACTTTTGACCCAAACTTTCCTGTGTTTGAGCTGCTGCAGTACGATGAATAGTGCGTAACAAGTTCTAATCTGCGACGACACGGTCATTCCAACCCCGACTCTTTTTCGCACGTTATAAGACACGTTATAAGACACCTAATGAACGACGCTAAAACTAAAAACGTTTGTTATAAAATCGCCTTTGGAAACGCCACTGCTGTTGGCAGGAGTTTGGTTCACAACGCGCGTGTTCTGTATTCGGATCGATTAGTCACGCGAGAGTCATACAGTTCACGAAGCGTACACTTTTCCACATTGCCGAACTACAGATTAACAACTCGAGTTCTAACTTACCGTACAAAGGTAACTGTCAATAACTAAAACTCGACGAACGACCGATAAAAAAATTAAAATTTGGTTACAGCCACGCTCCGCTCGTCGTACTACCTCCAAAACTCATCGTCCGAATTTCCTTCCAACGTGTCGAGCGGAAGGTCGTCGTTGGGATCGAAATCCGTGTCTTCGTCCGCCAATTTCTTGTCCATGAAGGAGTAAGGTTTCCCTTTCTTGTCCTGATTGACGTCCCCCGCTTCCTTCTCCTCTGTTCCCTTGTCGCATTCGACGGGCGAGAAACCGTCCGCCTCTTTCGTCTGTCGTCGTCGTTTTTCCATTTCTCCGATGGCTTCCGACAGGCCTTTACCTCCTGAAAAGAAGAAGTGAGATGAGCGATCGGGGACGTCGGCATCTATAATATCGTACAGTGATGACGTGTCGCGGGTTTATTTATATTGTTTTAACGGAACCGAAGAAATTCGTGCGACGCATCTACTTTCCTTGGTACGCCACGCATTGCTCGAAGGGAGTTGCTTCGATGCAAACCACGTCAGCGCTTGTTTGGGCTTAGCCTTGACATTTGCTTCTTTAGTTGGCCAAAAGACAAGATTCGATGAACTTTACGTTAAACTGTGATACGATAAGGAACTACCCAATGCGAAGCATCACACAACTATCCTTAGCCCCAGGTACATTCAGCAATTTGCGTGGCTTTAGCTACGAATCCAATCTACATTTCACTCAGTTCATTTGAACTTGGTGAAACGTAGAATGTTGTGGCGTGTGAAGTTCTAGGATTTATTGAGATGCACTCATGTAACGCCATTAGTGAGACCGTCAACACGATTTTTTGAGAAGGAGTGTTTTAACAATTTTGGAATTATCAAGTAAGAAATTAACCTGTGAAACAGGAGTGGTAGGAATTCCAGAATTTCTGAGGTTAGTCCTAATTTTCTTAACAATCATTTAACGCTTCTCGTATTTGCAGTTTATTGGTAACTTGGTGCTTACACCACCATGCTGTCCTGCCTATTATGCAGTACAGAGCAGCTACATGATGAATTGGCAATGGGCGAGGACCCTGCAATGAGACGTGCTCTTGGCGGTCCTTCCAGTAAGTCGCATGGCACATGCTAGCAAGCACCTCTTGGACCTGGCAGTGGCGCCGACACAATCAAGAAGGACTTGCTAGGCCACTATCAGGGGAGTTTGGCAGGTTGTTGCTCCTAGACCTACTACTGGAGGAGGCTGTTAAGGATTGACTTTGAGCACCTACGGCAGGCTCACTGGGGCGCAGGGATGATGGCGTGTTGTGGGTCCACGTGGCGCGAGAATCGTGGATGTGTCGCACGTACTATATGACACTGCATGCACCCAATTCAGGGAGAGTTGTTGTTCAATCACTCCTGCATGGTAGGTTGGCGATCTGGCGACTCACTGCCTTTGCGCAACCCTGGGCAAACAAGCGTTGGGGTCATGAGTCCCAACCAATATAGAGTCAACGTACCTGTTAGGTGAGTCCGTCTCCTCTGGCTGGTTTTTGTAAGTCGGTTGAAGGTAAGTTAATTTGAGTCCTCTTTCTAATAATTGCGATTCGTTGTCAGTGAATTTTACGTCCGTCAAGTTAACTGTTCTACTATGAAATGTTGTAGCAGGTTTAGAAATAGGGTCTAGTTTTTTCTTAAGTTTGTCGAGCTTTCTTTCCATATTTTTGTATTTGTTAGTCGTGATTGTATTCGTCTTTGTACGTAGGTAGTCTAGGTAATCTATAAATATGTCGTGTAAATTTTTTTTTTTTTTTTTCGTCATTACATTGGCCGATTCTAAGTGTATTTTGAATATTTCCCTATTGATCTCCCAGCCAGAGGAGACGGACTCACCTAACAGGTACGTTAACTTTAGTAATTTGCCTACTGGCGGACATAACCCAATTGCTTCAATATAGAGTCCCCTCAATGAAAGACACACCACGCAGCGCAATATGGGAGCCAGCTGGGGAGCCAAGGTGAACTGCCACATAACGCATCCAAGCACATACCCCTACGTTCTCAATGAGCCTAACTGACCCGCACACCCATTCGGTTGGCTGGTCAGGTAGCCCACTGGTCTACCACTCTCATTTTTCCGAGAATTGTAATGTCATTGAGACGAAATTTACAAGGAAAAAACTACGTTAAATCGATTTTCATTTTAATGCTGCTCTCGTCATTTTCCCACTGATGAGAATTTTATGCTACTGTTGTGCTATTTGGGGCTTTATATACAAAAAAATGTCATCAAAACCGTAATAGCCGTATTTGCGAAACAAAATATTTAGTGTTTTGATCACTATGACAATTATAGTTAGTTTTGGTCGGATTTTGCACATACCCTTAGCATGAAATTGGAACACTCAATCGGATTCACAGTCACACGCCGACCATTTTTCGAACTCAGTAGCCGTTTCGGTCACAAAAAATTTTTTACAACCCCCCCTCCAAATTTGATACTTTACGTTTCAAGACATGGAGATTCCAAATTTGCAATGTCCGTCCGCCGTCCAGGCCGTTTTGTGCCTGTAACGTGGCCTGAAAAATTCGTTCTTTCGCCCAAAAATCCGATTTGGCATCTAGTTGTGCCCGCCATCTCGGCAATCCGATCGGACAAAGCCCGTGGTTGTAATGGGCAAAAAACGGTTAAAAAAATTAACGAAACGCGGGAACTACAGCGGAAGTCAATGTTTCGTCGTTTGAACTCCCTCCCTCCCGCCCATCTCACGAAATCGCTCGCCTGCTCAACTGGCAACGCCGCCCCCTCGCCTCGCAACAGGTTCGCCCAATTTTTTTTTTTTTGCTTCCTCTAGGAAGCCCTCGTGTTTTGTATTTAACCTTTGGCACTACGATTTGTCTCTTTATCGTCCGATTGCCTTGTTCTCGTCTTCACCTCCACGAATGACTGTTTCGCTCCGTTAACTATTTCCGTTAGCAAAATATCTGTTATCTTCGATTGAACTTTTCATTATTCGTTTATTTTTGGTTTATTTATTTAATAGTTCGTTCGTTTCATTTTTTTGGTTTTAATACGATTCAATTTTTTTTAGATTCTTTCGTTTCATTCTCATTTTGGTTTTTTCATAGATTTTTGGTTAAATTTTGATATTAATATTTAGGGTGCATGTTTTCATATTAAAATTCAGTTTTTTCTAGATACTTTCGTTTTTTTTGTTTATTTTAATATTACAATTCAGTTCTTTTCGTTCTTTGGGTTTCATTTTGATATTTTTCGATGCTGAATCGAACGGGATGGGTCTCGGAGCATTAATGCTAGGTCAAGCTGTTTATCCGAATAATAAACCGTTGTGTAATAATTTGCAGGGTTTTTTGAAACGTAGAGATACGAAAAGAACTTTTTTTGGGCCGATCACACAACTTTCCTTTCTACTTCGTAGAACTAAAGAAATCAGCAATTGACATCCGATGATGTATGTCCGTAAACAACCAAACTAAAATGTTCCTCCGGCTTAACACAGGCCTTGGGAGAAGTCTGAAAAGTAGGTAGGTCCCGAAGAAATGGCGGCTAAATTGGGCACCCTGTCGACACCGGTTTTCCACCCCTCGGAACGGGAAGTCCAGTTTCCATTGGTTTATTGTGTTTGGATCACGTCATTCAAAGACGTGATCTGGCTACCCTCACAATCAGTCGTTCCTACACATCGGTGCTTGCTGTTTCTTAAGATGAACAGGAAGTGACGCGGTTCATGCAACTGAAATCTGGCTCCCTTTCTATCTATTTTCAGAAACCATGATGACTATTATTCACTTTGAAAATAACACAGTAAATGACCAATTTTACAGTCTGAAAGGGAACTAACGTGGTACCACGTGGTCGTTTGATGAGGTACTAAACGCTCCGGATGCTGTGCGCTCAATAATCAAATGCAAAAAGGATGCAAACAAACAGAAATTATCGTTTCAATAACAAACTCATCTTAATCGCAATCAAATTCGACTTGACGTATTTCATCGTTCACGCACCTTTCACCGCTTTGAGAGCGTCAATCATTTTCGTGATGGCCTCGTCCGGAACCCCCAAAAGGATGTCGTGCCTCGTTCTGATGTCCTCCAAAATGAAGCTGGTCGAGGAACTCGGCCACAAATTTCGAAGAGGCACTTTCCTCATCCGGAGCCGCCCCCACATTTTGTAAACGACAATTAGAGACGGGGGCTCGGCGATCAGCCCGATTTTAAGGGGTTCTGCCGCTGCCATCTCCAGCAGTTCAGTGGAGTCGTCACTTTGTACCTGGAAGGAGTAGCATGAGCGAGGACAGCACAAGGTTGTACACAACTTCAACTAGAGTTCGACTGAAGGGACGGACACTTGTTAGTCTTGAGGCGCCGGAGCCCGATTGTTGTAGAAACGGAATCGTTGTCATCGAGACAACTTAAACTACAACAAACGCTATCGACTCTCCGTCCTCTCAGTGGCATTTCACTTACCTTAGAGCTACGTCTTGGCAGGTTCTGGTTGTGCGACAAACCACACAACTTCCTCAATTCTACCTTTTCCCTTTAGGACGCCAAATCTGCAACATTCGTCAGCCGTCCAGGCCTAATTTGGCCTTCAACGCGGGCTAAAATATCTGGTGCGCAGCAGCACACAACTTTCCGCAACCTACGTAAATTCAATGGCCTGCTACATATACAGGCGCTACATCTTCGTTCAACGCATTTCTACAGAAACATTTATGGAGAACAAAATTTAGGGACTAGGTAGATGAGAGTACTCCGTAAGTTTGATCGATATCGTTAGAGCCGTTATTGAGAAAATTGGAAAACCGGTAAATTAATATTCAACAATTCTCGTTTTCCGAGCTATCATGGCTTAAACCTCCGTTGAACAGATAGATACAAAAATAATCACGTAGAACAAACTGTCGGTATAGGTTGCAAGAAGATACTCTGTAAGACTGATACAATCCAGAGACGCAGTTGTTCGAAAATATCTGGTGCGTTGCAACACACAACTTTCCTTAGCTCTACAACTATTCACTTAGTACATGGCTAATTCTATTTAATCAATTCATTTATCACTCAGTTTCTTTGAACTTGGCCAAACAACACGTCACAGCAGCAGGAAGCGGTAGCGCCTAATGTTCTGGAATTTATTGTGCTGCTCGTACTCATTCCAGAACCATTAGTGAGCAATTGGTACACAGATAATTAATGAGGCTGTAAACACAAATTTTTTGAAGAAGGATAGTAATTACTTTAGCAGAGTTATTGGGTAAAAACTTCTAGAACTGGTAGTAAGCGAAACGGCAGTAGTTGAAATTCAGGAATTTCTGGACTGAGCCCCATGTATCTCATGAGCGTTTTTAAACACTCACCCTTTAGGTATTGGATTGGACTACAATACCAATTTTTTTAACATTCTACTAACATTCCAGCGGATGTTATACGGAAAAAACTGCGCTAAAAACGCTTTTCGTCGAAAAGTTTGGTGATTTATTGTGCTGCTCTCGTCATTTTCCCCCCAAATGGAAATTTTATGGTATAGTTGCCATGTTTGGAGCTACCATTATAAAAAATTTAATCAAAATCGTTAGAGCCGTTTTTGAGAAAAAAATTGGTGTTTTGATTACTATGATAACTATAGTTAAATTTCGGTGGATTTTTCCCATGCCCTTATTTTGGCGTCCCATGGTAACCTGTAGGCTAGACATCAAGTTTCAGCTGATTTGGTACGGTTGTTTTCTCTAAAAACCGCGCTAAAGCCGATTTCGTCGAAAGTTTCCATAATTTATTGTGCTGCTCTTGTCATTTTCCCAAAGATGGGAATTTTATTGTATAGTTTCAATATCGGGAGCTACCAATATAAAATATCTGGTGCGTAGCAACACACAACTTTCCGCCATCCCTTTAAGTTCGAACACCAGCTGCATAGGCGGGCGCTATATCTTCGTTCAACGCATTTTTACAGGAACATTTATGGATAACAAAATGTAGGGACTAGTTAGCTGAGAGTACTCCGAAAGTTTGATCGAAATCGTTAGAGCCGTTTATGAGAAAATTGGAATACCGATAAATTAATATTCGACAAATCTCCTTTTCTGAGTTAACTTGGCTTATATGTCCGTTCAACAAATATATACAGAAATAATTATACAGATCGAAATATTGGTATGGGTGCCTAAAAGACACTCCATTAGAATTTATCATATCTGGTGAAAAAGTTACCCTGGAATTTACGGAAATGTTCGAAAAAACGTTGTTTTCGACACATTTTAATTGTTATCTCTGTTCAATGGACCGTCACAGGAACATTTATTGAAAAGAGTATGTAGGTATTAACCATTTGCAAACATCCTGTGAGTTTGGTGGAAATCGCTGAACCCGTTTCTCCAAAAAGCGTAAAAAACCTATTTTTGCTTCAGCGGCTCATATCTCCGTTCACCGTATTTTCATGGAGATATGTATGGAGAAGAAAAGTTAGGTATTGATTAGGAGAAGATAATTTGAAAGTTTAATCAAAATCGTCAGAGCCGTTTTTGAGAAAAATGTGAAAAACCCTAGTTTTTGGTACATTTTCGTCCCCCCCCCCTTCCTATCGGCCGAAATCGTCCATAACCTTATTTTGGTGTCTACAAAAAATAATGAACAAAACAAAAAGAGAACCAGCTCAATCGGATCAGCCGTTCTCCCGCAAATCGAACTACAGACACACACATACACACGGACCATGCACCGAAATCAGGTTGTTTAGACTCAGTAGGGTCTGATACGTAAAGATCTGACGAAAACCCAAATTTATTTTTTGGGCCGATTACTATACTTTCCTTCCCTTTGGGTAGCGGAAAGTAAAAATTTAATCATAATCGTTAGAGCCGTTTTTGAGAAAAAAATATTTGATCACTATGATAACTATAGTTAACTGTCGGTGGATTTGGTTCATACCCTTATTTTGGCGTCCCATGGTAACCTGCAGGCTAGATATCAAGTTTGAATGGATTTGATACGGTCGCTTTCTCTAAAAATCGTTCACAGACCATTTTCCCAAATAGTGTTTTTCGGACACAGTAGAGTCTGAAGCGTAAAGATCTGAAGAAAACTCAAAATTTTTTTTTCAGCCGATTACATAACTTTCCGTTCTACTTTGTAGAGCCAAGGAAACTAAAAAACCCTTCTCCACTACAGCTGATGACAAATATATTGAGAAGAGTTGAAATAAGCCGGACATTTTATTTGATCGCTACTGCGAGCCGAGTATTTTATTGATTCAACTGAAAATCCAGAAACTAACATCGTTCGAATCGTGCAGCTAATTCATAGAAGAATCTATTTCCTCGTTTTAGAACGAGACGTTTTGAAAAGTTAAGGATGTAAGCAAAATGTCGTTTGAAGTCACTTTCTTCTGAAATTTCAGCGCATTAGTCGTTCCCGCCGGCTCGTTTGACAACATTCGTTTGATTACTGTTACCGAATCTGCATCTCCGAAGGTGCCTTTTAATCGTATGTCACTGCTTAATAATTGAAGCTTCGACGGTTTTTTATATTAAAGAGCATCCACTATGTCTGGCGCGATCAAGGCGATTGATCGAAATACGGTTCACAGGATTTGCTCGGGACAGGTAACCGTTTGAAGTGTCAAACTATTTTTTTAAAAATGTTATGGAGCCGCGGTTAACACCAAAAAGTCGTTTGTTCCAGGTCGTTTTGAGTCTAGCGGTCGCAGTAAAAGAGTTGGTCGAAAATGCCCTCGACGCTGGTGCAACTACTGTAGAGGTGAAGTTGAAGGAGTACGGCTCAGAAGTGATCGAAGTGGCGGATAACGGATGTGGAGTTATGCCTAACAATTTTCAAGGATTAAGTACGTTTTACTTGCGCACAAGTTGCGATAACAAGTCGCAGGGATCTTGGAGGATGAAGAGAACCTACCTTCCTCATCCTACCTGCTTGCATTCATTATTATTCTCTTATTTACGCTACGTTAATTCATTTTCAGCTTTGAAACACCACACCTCGAAACTTCGGGATTTTTCCGATTTGGTGGGAGTGGAGACGTTCGGTTTCCGAGGTGAAGCCCTCAGCTCTTTGTGCGCTCTTAGCGAGCTGTCAATATCTACTCGACACGGGAGTCAAGAGTGCGGCTCCAATTTGGTTTTCGATCGGAATGGCGAAATAGTGGAAAATGTTCCGTGTGCGCGTCAGGTGAGTCCATATTAATTAGGTAAAATCTCGATGTTCGAGCCACAACGTTCGAGTGAGATGAGAGACGTTTCACGAGCAGCGGTTGTGATAACAGTTGAGGAAGCTTTTCCCGTAAAAGTGAATGTGAATGAACGAGTGACGACATTAACGACCACAACAATGGTAAATATCACTCATCAACAGAACACATTGCAAAAATAAATAAAAATCACTGCGTCCGAATTTTGATGGGGATACGCCGCCTTGACGGCTTCAAAAAAATCCATCATTATACTTGACAGCTTGTGCTGTCTCCGCCAAATGTATTCGTACAAGTAAGAGTCGAACGCGTCTTCCCCCTCGCCAATGGGACAACAACCATGTCGGCAATCACCGCTTTATTGTCGATTACGTACCCTCTAGTAAGGGTGACAAGCATGATGTCACATTTACTCAGGCTGAACCACGACCCCTTAGGAGTTGTGGCCGCCCAATCTACATCTTCATTCAAACCCACCTAAGGAACCAGCCTTTTCACACAATCTCATCCATCCCCACATTCTGGACACTCATACACCACTCCACAACAGTCCTCAAGCCTTTCTCTCATAATTGATGAATCAATTTCATATTAATTGGCCTATCCATGGCTGGCCGAATAATATCAAAAAAATAAACGTGAAGAGGGCAGTGGGGAAAACACTAAAGCAGGACAAGCTGGACCGGCAAAAAAAAAGGATAAGCAACAAACGGACACGGTAAAAATGGTGATGCATCGGGTGGTGGAACTGAAGGACGATATTTCGGTTACAACGGTAATTTTCCGAAGGGTGGGATTCGTGGAATGATTCCATAATTCAAGGGTCGAGCGATTTGAGTCATATTTTGAAGAATACTAGCGCTAGACAGTTGCCAGTGATGAAAGTTGTAACTAGCGCCAGTATCATTGACGCTCTTCAATGTTCCGAATTGCAAACCAAAGAACCAAGGCAAACGTACTCGTGGCCATTGTTTTGGGTATTAGCCATAAATGCTATCCAAAAGACAAAACTAATTTGAAATATGGCTCACCTCTCAAGTTGGACGACTTGGATTGAACCACGACTCCTTACCAGTGGAACTTTTGGAGTTGTGGCCATCCTTGCGACACCACCTACCTAGTTCATCTTGTGAGCACGATATCATCCATGCACCACATTCACTTAACGCTGCGAGCCTTCCAGTTGTAATCGATGAATCGAAGATTTATTAATCTGTCTATATGTGTCCGATTGAAACATAGCAAAAAAGTGGCGAGAAGGCAGTGGGGACAGCATCATAGTGCAGAGGATGTGGGAGAAAAAACTGTGAAAATCCGAGTAAAATATCTGGTGCGTTGCAATACACAACTTACCTTAGCTCTACGTCAATTCACTTTGTACATAGCTAATTCTATTTAATCGATTCATTTATCACTCAGAAATTGGTCAAACAACACTTCACAGCAGCAGGAAGCGGTAGCGCCTAATGTTCTGGAATTTATTGTGCTGCTCGTACTCATTCCTGGACCATTATTGAGCAATTGGTACACAGATAATTAATGAGCCTGTAAACTCGAATTTTTTGAAGAAGGATAGTAATTACTTTTGAAGAGTTATTGGGTAATAACTGTTAGAACTGGTAGTAAGCGAAACGGCGGTAGTTGAAATTCAGGAATTTCTGGCGTGAGCCCCATGTACCTCATGAGCGTTTTAAAATACTCACCCTAAGGGTATTGGATTGGACTACAATACCAATTTTCTTTAACTTTCTACTAACATTCCAGCGGAGTTTATAAGAAAAAACCGCGCTAAAAACGCTTTTCGTCGAAAATTTTTATAATTTATTGTGCTGCTCTCGTCATTTTCCTACGAATGGGAATTTTATGGCCTTATCAAAAGATATCAATATAAAAAATTTAAACAAAATCGTTAGAGCCGTTTTTGAGAAAAAAAAAATTTGGTGTTTTGATCACTATGATAACTATAGTTACCTTTCGGTGGATTTTGCTCGTACCCTTGATTGGATTGTGTTCAAACCCTTATTTTGGCGTCCCATGGTGACCAGCGGGCGAGATATGAAGTTTGAGCTGATTTGGTACTTTGGTTTTCTCTAAAAATCGTTCACAGACGCACACACACATACACACAGACCATTTTCCCAAATAGTGTTTTTCGGACTCAGGGGGGTCTGAAACGTAAAGATCTGAAGAGAACTCAAAAATTTTTTTTCAGCCGATTACATAACTTTCCTTTCTACTTCGTAGAGCCAAGGAAAGTAAAACTTGACGAAGAGAGGGGTGAACAGTTTGATTCTATAGTTCAATCGTTAGTCCAGTTATTCGATTTGAATCTTGAAGGGCTTTATCGCTAGGGAGTAGCCAGCACAGAAGAAAAAGCACGATTGGATGGAGCATAGGGAATGTTATCCTCGATTTCACTCGTGGCATGTTGAGTATGATGCAGATGATGATTAACGCTGACAATTATGATGATTGGGATTCAATATTCGGAGATCCAACGAAATTTGGGCTTGGCCTCTTCTCTGTCCTCTTCAACATTTTGTTTTCAGTGCCACATTACTTCCTTTACCGAGCCTGGGAAAATATGTCAAGCGTAGCCAACAAAACAACAATTAAAAAATCTTGACAACACCACCGTGCATGCAACTAAGTTTAGCGATTTCATTAGCTTGAGGGCCCTTTGAGTAAAAGGTTATTTCGCAGGTAGAACTTTCCAAAATAGTCACATCTTGGACTTCGGAGTAAATGTGAGTAGCAGCGTGGCAAGCCCTGGAATAAGGCGGATCAGGACTGATTAGTACCATAACAACTATATGCCCAAAATTGGCGACTCTGTGCGCTGTAGTTGTGCAAGGAATGATCCGCTCACTCATGGAGGGTTGAACCAATGAAAAATCCTAGTGATGATGCAGTGGTGGATTGTATAGGCTCGCTAAGCCGTGTTCGAAACAATACGACGGTCTAGGTGCGTGTCCCCCGCTGGGGATGTGGAGCCTAGTAGTGATTGATGCTATACTGGCTACTCCGAACACAGTTAGTGATCATAATTACTTGAACTGAGTGCAAACTAAAAATGGTGCTTCCAAAATAAAATAAAATCCTGTTTGGCGAACGAATGTGCGGTCGTACAAGGCTTCGAACGCTAACCGAACAATAACAGTTACCGCTACTGCTCATGTTCAGATTAGAGCCGACAGTTCATTCGCTCGATCTCCAAACATCGAACCAGCGTTGTTCTTATCAGCTGCAACAGCGACCAACTAACAGTCGCAAATTATCAAAACCTTCGCTTCGTGTAATGTCGTGGCCTGGACATTGGGATTCAACCTTATCATTTATTTTATCTGATTAAATAGAATTTAAACGCCTCTTTAGTCAATCATTCGAGATTGCTGCCGAGTCTAATGAATATTTTACACTAATATTTTCCCAAATCTGAATTGACATGTTCAGCCAATTGGTGTACAATGACTAGGTCCTCTGATATCTATGTCTCCTACTCAACGAACGTACGTTAAATGTTATTAGAACAAATCTGATGGATTAAAATTTGGTAAAAATGCAGTGTCCAGATTGTGAGAAGAACGAGGAACTGGGAGTCAGCCAAAGCTGAGGGAACAGTGGCGTGAGCCCTGGCGCATTTCCTATTTCCTCTGGAATGGATTCATTAGGGAGCCTGCTCTAGTCTCATCAGTATTGCTGGTCCTAACATGTGGGGCTGGCCAATTTTAATTCCTTCAGGTTTGCATTTCTGTACTAAACGTTTCTCTACATTTTGAAGCCTTTAATACCTTTCTGGATTTCGTATGTGCATTTACATTGCACACACGCGTGTCACTGCCACTGTTACTTCACACCCAACTACTACCCGAACGCCAGCTTTTTAGGGAAACAGTTTTTACTTCTGTCAAAAGGGTCTTCCACCCCCCACCCCCCTACATCATACCCATGTAGTTCAAACATTTTTTCCAAGGGTTCATCTCAGTCCTGGGTGCCCTTGGACAAAATAAAAGGTAGCCAGCGATAACAGTTGTAACTAGCAGCTATCTTCTAAAAGCCTGGAATTATCACGATCTGTACACTCCATTAAATTAAACAATTTCTGTGGTCCGTGACCAATTTACTTACAAAATACATCACTTGGGTGTTGTTTTCCACGAAAAACATTTCTCCATTTGTCGAAAGGAAATATTGGCCAAATCACATCAGAGTAGCATCATTAAGAACGTACGAGTATCTCACTACTTTCCTCAGTCTACTGTTTCGTTTCAACTTTCCATGGCTGAGCTCCTCAGTTGAGATCTGGCCGAGGGTCTAGGCTTTTATACTTAACCCCTCCCCATTGTTACAGTACCACTTTCAACTCTGATTTTCGTTTACAGGTTGGCACCACTGTCACACTCGTCAACATTTTTAGCACACTTCCTGTGAGGCATAAAGAATTTCATCGAAATCTTAAAAAGGAATTTAACAAAATGCTCCAACTGCTGTATGCGTACTGCTTAGTATCGACTGGTGTGAGGTAATCAACTAAGTGACTTTAAGTGCTTGTAGTTCTGCATATTGTTGATTCATAGATATGTTCTACTTAAACTTCGGGCAGTGAATAAATTGATGAGGGTGAACGAGTAGTGCCTGTTTCTGATGGTGTTTAGCTGTAATTAATTTTCTATGAGATTGAGAGCCTGGCATGGGTTGCCTATGATATGGAGGGGTGTTCTGCATCTCCTCTCGTTGCCACACAACCTTTTATGCTCCTCGTGAGCTTTTTTACCTAAAGGTTTGCCTTAACCATGTCAGGCGACCAGCATGCCCACCTTACCATCACAGCCGTAAGCCCGCAATCTAATGAGTAGTGCTGCTCGACCCACTTCACCTCCTCTAGGTCCACTGGTATGCCTCCAAGGCTTGCATGGTCACAAGGGGGCCAACAACCCTGGGGTAGCCAGTTCCACAGGACTTTCTCTCCATAGACTCCTCCAGCTGGCGCCTGCGAAGACTCAGGAGGTGGTCCTACACTCTGCATTGTCCCTCAGTTCCTAACCAGTGGATTTAGCCGCGAGGATTAGAGTGGTGCCTGGAGGGCTTAAGTACTCAGGCATTGTCTTTTGGCCAAGAGGTAGCTCTATCGAGCTCCTGGCACTACTTCAGACCTTGGGGCCCAGGTTAGACCTTTATAGGGCCTCAGATGGGGTGCGTTCTCACACACTTGAAGACTACTGTAGACCAGTCTTCCTCAGCAAGACTGACAAAGATTCTGTGGTTCCCTCACTTCGGCATAAGGCCCCACTCAGTCCCAGCTTGCTATTGGAGTTGAGGGGATCATTGACATGTGGCAGGCACGGTGGGATGAGGTGTCCTACACGCCATTCTCCCATCTGTACAGGTCATCACCCAAACAGACTGGGGGCAACTATCCTTTGCCTCGACGCAGCTCCTCCCTGGAACTGGGCCTGCACTTTTTTCAACGTCGAACGTTCAGTGACTGCCCATCAGGAACTGTGGCTGGAGAGAACGCTAGCTGAGTCCTGTTTATCCCTTCTACAAGGACATACAAGTGAGAGCTCGGTTCTGCTGCTGGAGTGGCTTTCCAGCTCCTCACAATACAGGTGTCGTGACGACCCTCATCACTGAGTCGCGGTACACGACTTCTTGGTGCTCACAATGAGCCGGTAGGCGTCAAAAACCCCAGATCCTTCCAACCATCAGATTCAAACAAGTCATTTGCCCCCTAATGTTTGGTTTCTAGTAAAATAACGCTACGCTGGCCACTTCTGTTGCTGTTTAATGTGCGTATTTCTTTCCAATTTCAGGATATCCTGCTCTAATCAAACTAAAAAGGGGAACAAAAGCGTCCTTGTGGCAACTCAAAGCAGCGGGAGTGTGAAGGAGAATGTGTCAAGTGTCTTCGGCTCTAAGCAAGTAAATTGGAGTGGTATTTTATGTGATGCTGAAACTAGTTGTAGGCGTTTATTAATTATGGTGACTGAATGAGTGCGATTTAATCAGAATGAAATGTATCGACAAAACTAATAAGAGTACGCATTTCAGGCAGCCGGTTTGTTAGAGCTGGCAGAAAGTCTGCCTTCGCCTGAAGTTTTAGACGAACTGAAAATAGACGAAAGCGCCTGCTCGATATTCAAACTCAACGGTCTGGTTTCATCTTGTGCCCACGGGTCGGGAAGAAGCGCTCCTGATAGGCAGTTCTATTTCATCAACTCCAGGCCTTGCGAACCTTCCAAAGTAAGTGTTCCCATTGCGTTGGCAGAGCAGTCAGATGTCTCTTACGTTTCAATTGTTCGCTTAATACATTGGTCCTGTTTAGATTTCAAAGGCAGTCAACGACGTTTATCATCGCTACAACCTTCACCAGTACCCGTTCGTGTTTCTCAACGTCACTGTGGACAAAGATTCAGTTGACGTCAATGTGACGCCAGACAAGCGACAAATTTTTCTGGATAACGAAAAGTTGCTGGTTGCAATAATTAAAGTAAGCAGTTTCGTACATCTCGTCTATTAACAGTCTGCTCCTAATTACACGGGTGGCGTGTTAACACGTTTTAAAAATATTGATTAATTGAAATATATTAGAAAACCAAAGAAAGAAAGAAAAACTCAATAATTACTTACCTTAACTGTAGTACGCGTGCTAATAGCTAAATCTAACAGCGAATGCTCCTGAAGGTGTAAGACACGAGATGTAGGCCTCAAGTCACTGGAACATTGGTGCAAGCCAGGTTGCAGACAAAAATGATGGTACGGGGCCCAGGAGTTCGCCGATTGTTGGCCATTTGGGCTGAACGTGTCATGGTGTGGTCATCAGTATTCCGCAATTATTGGGTCGTTGACATCTCAATCCCATCGCCTACTCCAATTTGTTAACTATCTGCGTCACTCGTCTGCTTCTGGCCTGCTAGGTCGCTCGCATTGTTTTCCTCCGCCTTCTCCACGTCTCAGCCAATAATGGTCAGACGAAACTTTCTTTTTAGTCAGACATTCCTTCTACTCGAACCTTACATTATTTTAAATTTAATTTATTCCTGATGTAGTAGGAGTGAGACAAGCGGAGACAACAGAATAATTTGTGGAATGCATAACTTTCAACTGAGTGAGAACCAGACTGGAATAGTTGGTCGAGCGTCACAAACTGTAAGCAGGGCTGAAGTTGTATGATTCATCGCACCAACTATTTCTATTTGATTAGTTGGTTACAGTTCGTAATTGTATTTCACTATTGTTCGTAGACCTCATTGGAGAGGGCGTTCAAAACTGTTCCATCGACTTACTCTGTCCACGGTCCGGAGAAAACGACGGGATGCCTCAGTTCAACGTCGAAGGCGACCGATTGGAAACCCAACTTGTCGATATTTAATAAGTGGAAGTCCTCGAATGATTCTTCGAAAAGGAAACACGAAGAGGGGGATGACGTATTGCACAACGGAAAAGGTGGGTCGTTGTCTCTAATAAACGCGTTCCATCTATTTAACTGGTTGAAGTTCATTAAAGCTTTAGAGCAAGGGTCTCCAAACTACGGCCCGAGGGCCACATCCGACCTGCGGAGAGTTAGCATACTTGAAAACTCCTTTGAGAGAACATATTTTTTATAGCAAATTAAATTTAGTATTCTAATTTTATGTTAAATAATTATTAATATGACATCTACATTGATAAGGTCATGGGCTAACTACTCATAACATTGTTTGTAGGATTATTGTTTTTGAGATAAGTTGGATAAAGAAACAGAATTGTAATGAGTAAAGACATGTATTATATGCAGAAAATTTAACTTCAGTATATAATAACTAACAAATTATTGAAATGAATCCAACTAACAGTTTATTACATTACTCTTCATGGCTCGTTCTTTACGGCGAAATTACTTTTTCGGACTATCAGTGGACTATTTCACTTTTTACCACTGGCAACAATGGTAATATGGTTTTGGCCCTCAGAACTTACTGGAGTAATCAGTATGGCCCTAAGGCTGGAAATTTTGGAGACCCCTGTTTTAGAGGACACTAAAACCCTGTTACTATTGTGACGATATCGCAGCAAAGTGGGGGGGAACTCGAATGCGGGCGACATGACGACAACTCGATAAGACAACAGCTCCGATCAGGCTGCCATTACTGCCTAGTCAGCACAAATTCCCCCCGACGATCATGAACTTCTACAGTGCGCCTTAGAGTGCTTGGGGTGCCTCTGCTGCGACCACATGAGATGGATCTCAAGGGTGTCTTGTGTTGTATGCAAGAATGGTGGGGATGTCGCATCACACACTAGTTCCATGGAAACTGGAGGTTGAACTTAGAGGACATGTCTGAATTGTGACTTCTGTCATTTATTTATGTATCATATAAATCATGTCACTGAAGTATATGAATTATAAGTCAGGTAGATGGAATGCTTTTGGAAAGTAAGAACGACTAAAGTTATTATTTCGTTGATGTTTTGCAGCACCTAAAATCTCGTCTGATTCATCGAACGAATCAACGCAGCCAACAATCACGAGGTTTGCAGCTCAAGTCCGTTCAGAAAATACTTCGAAGGCTCTCCTGGAGGTCTGTGATTCGTCGTTGGATGTGAAAGTTGAAATATTGGAAGCCGCTGAATGCGAAGGGCCACAAGTAGAAGCCATGGAGGTAACTGAGAGGCAACTCGTGTCGTCAATGGAAGAAGAATGTGAGCTAGGTGCGCTCGAAACTCCTCATCACGATTCATCAGTTGTTAACGATAGCTTAGGTAAGTGAGCGCGATGCGAAGTCGTCGAATTTCAGTACCAGTTGTGTTCAGATTTGGATTTGTTTATAGGTGATAATAGTGCAGCCCATTGTACTTCCTAACTACACATACAGAACCCTGGTGTGTCACGTCAGGCTGTAAAAGCCGCAGCCCTACCTACATTACCTCTAGAGCCGCATTGTGGAACGTTTACACCGACATCCAAAACTGAATGAACTAATATTATGTTCTGGTCAGTAGGAGAACAAATTGTTGAAGCCTGCGCTCCTGAAATCTCCCTTGAGCCTCCTTTGGATGAATCGGGTGCCCGAAAAGAATCATCGCTGAAAGTTGAAGCCCCAGTGGTCACTGATGATCGAGGTTCAGCTTGCAATTCGAGATCTTCGATTGAGGCACAGTCAATTACTTACGATACTTACGAAGAAAAAGGTAGGTTGTGATGATTAAGCTTTGCGAACTCTTCATACGTACTAAGTCCTGAAGTTTAACTTAAACCTGCTCTTGAGTAAAATTTCTGTTTTGTCAGTGCCGGCGTTTGTAAACATTTTTGTGGCAATTGAAGAATTGATCCGCGATACATACAAATTATGTTTCCCTGAAGGGAAACTGAGTTTTTTTAAAAAACTTTAAAACTTTTATTACGGAATTACTTGGTTTACAAAGGGTAAAATCGTTGGAGACGGCTAACACAAAAGTGAGTCTAAGGACACCTCGTAGGGAGGTGGATACTGCTGAGCTAGTCTTTTAATCCTGAGAATCTTCGGGTTAAAAGTTACCTACTACGCAAACATCTTCTCGTAACTTACATATACAATAGGGTGCCCGCTATTTTGAGAAAAGTGAAATTTTGATGACCTCCACACGAAATTCGGTTTAAAATGTCAAAAAAA
The DNA here is from genome assembly GCA_020466155.1 of Pachypeltis micranthus. Taxonomy (NCBI): domain Eukaryota; kingdom Metazoa; phylum Arthropoda; class Insecta; order Hemiptera; family Miridae; genus Pachypeltis; species Pachypeltis micranthus. The sequence continues at coordinate 62,961,359 of CM035770.1, read as the reverse complement.
CTAACCCAAGAATTTTTCGCATAACAAAAACCTACGCCAGTAGCTCGATTTTGGTTTTTGAAATTAGCTTTTTAACCAATACCTGACTTTTGAATATAACTTTTACAAAATTCTTTGCAAAATCGTGAAACGTGGTGTACTCACGTTTTCAGGGTCGCTGAACTGGAATATGCAGTCAAAACAAGTCGACAGCAACCACTTTTGATAGTTTAGAATCTCAAAATCATGTCAAAAAATGATCATTTTTCCAAATTCATTGTAAAATTATGAAAATTCGTATTTTCACGTATTTATGTTAGAATTTTCATTAAATTCGACAAAAAGAGCACATTTTTTATATTCAATTTTTTGTTTTTATTTCATTTATGTCACTAAACTCAAATTTGATGTTGAAAATTCACTATGTACAGAAGAAAAAAAATTATACTATAATAATAAATTGATTCTATGTATCATTTTTGAGTTTCAAAAGATGACCCGAATTTTCAATATCAAATTTGAGTTTAGTGACCTAAATGAAATAAAAACAAAAAATTAAATATAAAAAATGTGCTCTTCTTGACGAATTTAATGAAAATTCTAACAGAAATACGGGAAAATACTAATTTTTATAATTTTACAGTGAATTTGGAAAAACGATCATTTTTTGACACGATTTTGAGATTTCAAACTATCAAAAGTTGTTGCTATCGACTTGTTTTAACTGCATATTCCAGTTCAGCGACCCCAAAAACGTAAGTATACTAAGTTTCACTAAGAAGTTTTTAAAAGTTATATTCAAAAGTGTGATATTGGCAAAAAAAAAGCGTATTTCATAAGCCAAAATCGAGCTACCGGCGTTTTTGTTATCCAAAAAATCAGAATAAATTCAGGGGTCATTTTTGTGACATTTTAAACCAAATTCGGGTGGAGGTCCTTTCTCAAAATAGCAGGCACTGTAATGTAAAATGCATATGGAGGTGTACCCCGCAAAAAGTAGTTCCTACAAAAGTGAGCTATGGTTGTTGTAAGAGCAGCCAAACCTACCAGCTTTGACTGCAACAAAGTAAGCGTATGACATTTTCACCCAGTTTACGAAGATTATGACAAATGGTCACAGTTACTGTGTCGCTTGCCACCCAAGTACAACAGGAGATTCATCTAGAAGGCGTAAAACGCTGCATATTATTACACAACGGCTTATTATTCTCTTGCACGGCAGGATTGTGGTCTATACTGTTCACATCCAAAAATATTTAGAATATGTAGAGAATTGAAGTGGTTTCCTTTTTCTAGACGTTTTAAGGTTAGTTTTTCTGCTGGCATACTCAATGCTTCTACTGCTAAGATTTGCTTGCGAATGGTGTCTAACAGTAGATCGCTAGTAACATTTACAGATGTGTTTTGAGGATCTGCACAAACAAACAGTACACACGGTACTTCTAATAGGACACAATTCCGTTACTTTGTCAGCAAGTGGGGAGAGTGCATTTAGACCTTGATCGCTGCTCACTGCCAATACAGCTCTGACGTCAACAGTTCAGACATCAACAACTCATACGGAAACGATAGCGTTTGTAGAGCACCTATGAGACCCGTCTCATCCAATTCAGCATAGAAAAATACTAACAAACGATACGAAACGTGACCTGGCTACCACGGAACAACGAAAATCGACATTTTCTAAAACGGTGCTAGGCAAATTGCGCGATGTGAGACGGGAGGCAGTGCAGAATATGAGCTGGAACTGGGGAGAAACGTCCCAAGAGTTCCTTCAAGTAGTAGAATTTGCCTCATTTTATTTACTGTGATCTCACTGTTATCCATGTAAACGAAGAACCGTCCCATTCGACTCCGCATCGAAAAGGAAGCAATAGCAATCATGTAGTTGCAATAAAACTGCCAAAATGTCGTTTTCAGATAATTTTGTAAACTATTTTTGAATAAACCAACTATAAAACGTACAGTGTCAAAAGTTTGAGGGGTATAAAGGTAGGGTCTGAATATATTTATCTATGTAGTTCGTTACATATGTACCAATCATCTGGTTATTTAATAGACAGTGCATGATATTCACTACTCCGTATCCAAATGCTGAGTCCTGTCCTCTTAAACAAACTGCTGACTCAGTTCTGAATACTGAGTGACAAAGTGTCTTTCATTGCAGTCAGCCCTGAACCTGTAGTGGCTGTTAGCTGAACAATCCTGTCGCATGTATCAGTATAAATGCCTAACGCTTAGTTCACAACTTGATCGTTTTACTGCAGGAAATAACGAAGTGATTGTCTCAATCGACGTCGAAGAAATCAAATCTCTTTCTGAAAAACGTTCCAACAGAAATGATTCGTTGGAGAACGTACATTTTCGAGCTGCTATCGACCCAACTAAGAACGACGAGGCGGAGCACGAGCTTCGACGCGCGATTTCAAAAGACAGATTCAAACAGGTAACGGGTCAAATGTCGTTAGAGGTTAAAGAGTTTGTAGTCGACAGTTCTGAAATGAGGTTCAGGGAGTTAACTTTGAGGCTGCTGTAGCGCGTGTAATGTGTCGGAAGTAGTTAGGCATATAAAGCTGGTCACTGACAAACGTTCCAAGGGGCCAAATGTCACAAACTGAATGTGATTTGGGTGGAGCGATGAGACTCGATGGAATTCCAATTCGCTGAAAAGCCGTCGCAAAATCTGTGTCACTCCACCTCAGGCATTTTCTGTCTTAGTGTGTGACGGACTGTCGACCTGGAAGGAGCTCAACGTTTTGGGAATGTTACTGTTCGGATCTCAAATAGACTCAACAGAGGCTGAAGCTCTTCCGGGGTAACATTGCTGTGATGAACTTCAGCTCTCCGTAATTCATCCCAGTGGTCAAAAAATGTAAAGTCGGGGTAAGCTTCTCTCGAGGAGTAATGCACTGTCTCGACTGTATCTTTTTTTATCAGTCATTATTGTACTGAGGTAGTTTGGAGATGCTTTTGAAGAGCTGCTGACTCAGGCAAAAATTACGGCAAATCGGGCGGAGCTCCGATCCACAATTGCCGACTTTCATCGAGAATTATGAACCATTGTCTTAACCACTAGACCACGATCGCCCAGTGCCTTTAATAGGAGTCAGTCAGCACATCTCCCCCCTCGTCTTTAGCCGCTGCTCCTGGAGCGGATTCTTTTAAGGAATGAATTTATGTGAGTTGAGCGAATCCCTGGAAAATCCGATCTTTGATTCGAAAAACGAGGGGGCTGCAAGGAAAGTCTTTTCTTTCACATTGTAGTAGGCACGTCGCCCATTTTATTTCCCTTCGGGCTGGAACTTTTACAGCGTCAGCGAATTCCGGACCCGAGAATTCGTCTCATTATTTCTCTCTTAATTTTTTAAAATTTTTCTCTCTGGGCCTCTTCTTTTTCTTGGAATGAAGAAGTTCGACCACTAGTTGGGCGCCAATTGTACTGAAGTAGTTTGGAGATGCTTTTGAAGAGCTGCTGACTCAGGCAAAAATTAACAGCAATCGCTCGGAGCTCCGATCCACAATTCCCGACTTTCGTCGATAATTATGAACCATTGTCTTAACCACTAGACCATGATCGCCCGGTGCTTTTAATAGGAGTCAGTCAGTACATTATTATATCCTTTCTCGTGCATTATTATGGCCCCAGTGATGACAGCATAACAAAATCTGCGAGGCATCCTAGGCTTTATGCCCCATGTCCTCCCACATATTCTTTGACGCGTCCACAGGGCCGTTGTGGCCTTCTTAGTACGAGGGACTAAAGTAAGTTCCAATCATTTTTAAATCCGTGGGAAAATGCCGTAGGGAAAAAATTCCAACAGGGATACTTCGTGTTACATCTGGTGGCAACACTGAATTTTTCTTATGTTGCTATCACTTGTTGCGGCTTATCAGCAGCCAGTGTAAAGATGGCTACTACATTGAAAAACCCATCAAATTGTGAAATCCGTTCGGTGATGCGTTTTTTAGAATGTTTCTATGACCGAAATTCACCGCAGACTCTCTTCAGCGTATGGAGAAGGGGTCATGAGCATCGAAATGGTCCGTAAGTGGAAGAGAAGTTTCCTGGAAGGGCGGGAAAGTGTGCACGATGGACAGCGAAATGGGCGCCCTTCCACTTCTCGTGGAGAGAACGCAGTTTCTGCAGTTCGCAAGCTTTTGGAGGAAGCTGCGCGCTTTACTCTAAGTCATATTGTCGAGAAAGTGCACAACAAACATCAATTGACTCGTTCTTCAGTACACCGAATCATTAGGTCTCGGAATTCTTCAAACAAAATAACGCAGAATGGATACGATAAGGGGTTACGTAAACTGGCACCACGGTACCAAAAATGCATCGATCGGAATGGCGACTACGTCGAAAAATAAAGTAGATCCGTACCTTTAAGAATAATTTTTTTTTTTTCAAATTGGTTGAGTTTTCGATTTTTCCCAGCACTTCGGAACTTACTTTTGGGACGTCCCTCGTATATATGATGTGCTCTTTCCAGGTTAGTTTTCGATCCAGAATCACACCCAGATACTTGACTTGTTCACTTAGCTGAACGACTGTTCCTATTACTTCCTGTGGTCTCAGTCCTTACAGTTGTTTTTCCTTGTGAATTGCACTATGGCTGGTTTTGCTGAGTTGATGTACTGCCTTATTTCCCTGCGCTGCAAGCAAACCATCTGCAGAGCTGCATTCGTTAGATCCCATGACATACTTGGCACCCTGCTCCTAATGAGTACTGTATATTATTGGGCGTAGAACCGCGTCACATTCAATCTCCCAGGGTCCATAGGAGTGAAGATAGGACTCCTCGCTGATGGCATCCCCTCACATTCTTCATTCTCAGCGTGCAGCTTCCTAGTGAGGTCTGAATCTATGCACAGCAATGATCCACCTTATTACATTCCTATTGACATTAAATCTAGTCAGTGCTATTTCAATACTGCGATGGAGGTATTGTCAAAGGCCCCTAAGGCAATCTCTTTAGTTCCTATCGACCCTTCTAGTTTCCTGACTAGAGTCACACGATCTCCCTGAGCAATAGTTTATCAATCTCAAACATCTGTCTCTCAAGTACCTATCAGTCTTGAGAAAAAGTACATCAGGCATATAGGTCTGAATGCTTTCCCATCTTTCTATTACGAGCGGTTTGGAAATGTTTGGAGATCTGCTGACTCAGGCAAAAATTATGGCGATCACGTGCTCCGATCCAATGCCCAACTTTTGTCGGATTATGAACCTTCGTCTTTAACCACTAGACTACGATTGCTGGGATACCTCCAATAGGAGTCACGTGGTACATTTGTATGAGTCTGCCACGTTTAGGTATGAAAGTAACTCGAACTCCCCTCCATGCCCCACGCTACCCCTAAATAGCCTCACCAGGCCCAGTAGAACTCGCTCTATTCCGAGTGTGCAGTTTGAAAAGAGGCTTAACAGCTCAGTTAAAGAGGAATCAGCTAACACATGTTCACAACTTTTACAGAACTGATGTTTGGTAGATGTTGAAGCGAATACAGAATAGTAGTAATAGTAATAAATGGACTGTATAGCCAAACGGAAAAACCGACTCACCTAATCGTTGATGGCTCCAGTTTCCAGAATGTAGCAATCTGGCTATTTAAAGAAGGATTAGAAAATGGAAAGAGAGAATCAGGGAAAGAAGAAGGAAATAAAAAAGGAATAGTTTGTACAGCGTTGCGAGGGCAACCGAAAAAGTGGACACAAGGGTGTCGAGAGACTTATAATTTTAGGGCAGAGCCAACTGATCTCAGAGGATATCAAACGCATATTAATTCAAGTAAGCCAAAGGGCCAGCACATGCCCTCTGTTGAGCTTTTCTCTAACTACAACCCGAAAGCCAAGCCGCAAAACTGCCAAGGCAGGCTAAAAGCGGCAACCAGTAGATCCAGACTCTGAGGCTTGCAAGTAGTAGAACGGTTTGTAACTTCACTCACTTCTCACTCTTTTGGAGGCACAGAACGCAGGGCGGGAGCAACATTAGATTGTGAAGGAACGGAAGGCAGCGAATCAAGCTTTACTTCGGCATTATCTACCAAACGATACTGGAAAACCCAGCAATTGGTGCGCTCAGGGAGATCCTCTTCAAGGGAAAAACAATTGGCATACGTCGTCTCCGCTAATCTTTCTGACACTAAAACACATCTCCACCAAACCTGGCTCGAAAGGAAGAGAGCACGACGCCGTTATAGACGCTCCCGAAACCCAAGTGACAAACTCTTAGCAAACAGACTTGGGAATGCAATAAAAACCGAAGTTGCGAACATAGAGCACGAAAAACTAAAAGATAAAATTTTATCTTTGAATGCAAAAGACGGCTCTCTTTACAGGAAAACCAAAACTCTGACAAAAGGCAACAGGTCGATCCCTCAGTTGAAATTGAATGGACGATGGATCTCACTTCCCGCGGAAAAAGCATCAGTATTTGCTGACTTACTCGAAGCACGCTTCAAACCCCACCCGGGACCTCGAGTAGAGCAAGCTACGGGTAACTTCCCATCACCAGCTATAGTCTTCACGCCTAAAGATGTACGCAAAATTCTGAGCAAATCATCATCTAGAAAAGTTCCTGGATCAGACCTGATAGTCCGCCCCCTACTCCAACATGCTCCAAACAAACTCATAGCTCGCCTAGCCCACATATACACTTCTGCAGTAAGAATTGGTTATTTCCCCCGAAAGTGGAAGCACGCAAATATAATAATGATTCCAAAACAAGGGAAACCCGAAGAGAATATCATATCGTACAGGCCAATCAGCTTACTCGCTCTACTCTCCAAGATCTTCGAGCGCCTGGTTTTGGGCCATCTCTTGAACTTCACAGGTCATTTAATTCCGCATGAGCTGAGTTCGGTTTCAGTTATTCCTTGTCTTGTCCCCTCCAACTCCAGCGCTTCACTTCGTTCATAAAAGCATCCTACCAGGCCAATCACGTATGTAAAGCAACGTACTTTGACGCCGAACAGGCGTTTGACCGCCTGTGGCGCGAGGGTCTGCTATCAAAGTTATCACCACACCTTCCCAACAACTTGTTTAGCTTGATAACCCACTATCTAACAGGTAGAACGTTCCAAGTTTCTATTCAGGGAGAGTTCTCAACAGTAAGGCCGATAAATGCTGGAGTTCCGCAAGGTGGATGTATTTCCCCGTACCTCTACACTCTCTACTGCTATGATCTCCCTCTCCCGAAAGCCCCAGAGTTCTCAGCTCTATATGCTGACGATTTGGTTTATGCTGTGACCTGCCCCGACTCGGATTCAGCCTCTAACCGCCTACAGCAAATGCTACATGATCTGGGCCAGTGGTGTACCAAATGAAGGCTCAAGATAAACCCAACCAAATCGCGGACAGTCACCTACACCTACAAACGCTCATTTACCAACCACCCTCTGACCTATGACAATGAAGTAATCCCATCCTCCACCTCCCACCGTTATCTAAGCCTCACATTGTCCTACCCTTAACTTCCTAGTTAATTAATGTCAAATGTTTTAAATACTTAAGCTAACTTGTCAGTACGGTATGTTATTCAATTTAACGGTCGTAAATAAAAGAATGTCAAAAAAAAAACTAAAACAAGAAACACATGCATAGCAGAATTCCTGAAGATTCCAAGCCGATATAATTAAGCAAAGAACGAGAAAAAGAGAATTTCAGGAAATCAGGTTTCGATACTAAAAGTACTCCTCACACCTTTCTCCCAGCTGCCATTAAATTTGTACTCACCCACGAACTGTCACCTGCTGTCTCTTACTGATGAAGTGTGGGCAACGCAAATCTGAACAATTCCTTCGTTTAAATCGTCTCCATCATTCAAAGAAAAGGCACTCGCCTGCACAGACTTTAAATGGCCTATGCTGTTCATTTTCTGGTATTTTATAGAAGGTCGTTTTCCCAAAATATTTAGTAGAATTTTTTAATAGAAATCACCACTTTTGTTCGACCAGAGAATTTTAGAAAAATTATTATAATAAATTCTGTTTATAAAAAATCGAGTTTTTAAAATTTGACAACCTCGTCGTCTAAGCTGCTCAGTCCAACTTATTATTATAAAATGTAATGTTGTAATAAAACAGTTATTCAGCCTTTTACTTTGTGTCTGTTGGTAGATGGAGATAATTGGGCAGTTCAACCTGGGTTTTATCATCACGAAGCTTGAAAACGACTTATTTATCATAGACCAGCACGCGTCAGACGAAAAGTTCAATTTCGAAACGTTGCAGAAGTCTACAGTCATCAGCAACCAGAAATTAGTCGTGTGAGTATTATTATTATGAGGTAGACAATATCTTTCTTCCTCGTGTGAGCAGACGGGTTGTTGTAATGAAATAGGAGTGGAAATAAGTCTCGTCACTTACTACCAGGTATTAAAGAAATTGGGTTGTGTCCGCCAGTAGGCAAATTACTAAAGTTAACGTACCTGTTAGGTGAGTCCGTCTCCTCTGGCTGGTGAGTTACTGTGGGCAAGCGCTTTCGGCCAGACGATGATGTCTTTACATCGAAAGCGCTTGCCCACAGTAACTCACCAGCCAGAGGAGACGGACTCACCTAACAGGTACTTACTACCAGTTCTGAATATTCTTTTTGGTTCGTTTGTAAGAAAAAGATAGACGAACAATTATGAATATACAAAGCAGGACTCGCTAAAATCAGCTGAAGAAACATTTTCTGTAGTGAGCTCTCGATTATATCTGTCTCATCAGTTTACACAAACCTTAGAACATCTCACCTCTCCACATATACATTTAGAGGACGGCATGCCTAGGAGCAGTAAGGCTTTAGCAGACAAGTAATGTTTCCTCCAGGTTTGCTCGTCATTTCGGCGATTATTAGAAATTAGATTATTAAATTAGAAGAGGCAGCAGTCCTTGTTACTGACGTAATGCCAGAGTGGAAGAACTTTCATTTGTCAATTAGCCTCAGCGTTCACTCGTGGGAATGGCAGAAGAGAGGGTCATTCCAGACTGAGGTGGGCACACTGCTATGGTGCACTGACGGTTCTGTGGGGGCAGAGCTTGACTGTGCATTTCAAGGCCCCAGTTGTAGTCTTTCCAAGCCGCTGAGAGCGTATGCCATGATATATCAAGTGGAAGTTCTAGCCATAAAGATCTGAGCAGAAATGACCCATACTACTGAGTTGTGCCCGCCATCTCGGCAATCCGATCGGACGAAGCCCATGGTTGTTATGGGCAAATAATGGTTAAAAAATTAACGAAACGCAGTATAATCGCAAATTAGCCGTGTTTTGTATAGTTTTCAAGGCCCGCTCGACTCGCAGCGCCCTTTTTTTATGTGCGTCCGCACTACTGCAGAATCCAAGAAGAGGTTCATGGGAAGAGTTCTCGCAAGGATCTGCAGGATCTGTAGTAGTAATAAGGTACTGGAGATTTCTCAACAGCGGTAGTTGAATCTCTAACTGTGATTACGTGACACTAGTTTGAAACTTGCTTAATGTGACAATTGTATTTGACTATCACAGATGAAGATTTGACCTGTACCATTCAAACGTTTCAGGCCTCAGCTCTTGGAGCTCACTGCAGCGAATGAGAGTGTTTTGATGGATAATTTGGAAGTGTTCAGGAAGAATGGGTTCGAATTCAACGTTGACGTCAACGGTAGGAATTATCCTTTAGATCAAGTATTGTTGTGTATGCTGTACTGTTTAGTTGTGTTTGCTATTTCACGGCAACGAATATTCTATCTCGCAGTGAAGTCCACTCTCCGTATTGAAATCTCACGATCGTGTGGTGCAGCTGCCATAAGGTCGATATGACTTGAAAAAGGTTGCCAGTCCTCTCCAAACGTGATAAGCTCTGTAGATATGTTCTGTTACTCCGGCAGGCGCAACTCTTCGAACCGCAAATAATTATTCATTCGTGTTTCCACTTTCTGTGCCACGTTAGAAACTAACGTTTTACGGGTTTTACAGCTCAGTCGACGAAAAAAGTAGCAATGACTGCGGTGCCTCTCAGCGTCAATCGAGTTTTTGGAAAAGATGATGTGGACGAACTGCTGTTTATGCTGCAGGTAATTAGTTGCCGTGAAAATTTGTTTCTTTACAGTGTACATGTAATCGAATGGAGAACTAGTGCGCCACTTAGCCGATCCCACAGAGCCAAACCATCCGTGGGGAGTCAGAACAAGGGCGATAGTCTGTTTCCACCAAATAGTCGCTGTTTTGTTATTGATGTGTTACGAGGGGGTTTGGAGATGTTTGGGGGTCATGAGGTACAGATGATCTAACCATCGAAATTGATATTATAGTGTAACTCAAATTTAGTGTTAATGGAATATCGTCGTAAATCCGTTTTATTATTGCTGGTTGAATATCGAATTTGAATTGATTTGGTCCAGCTATTCTCTCAATCAGGCCCTCAGGCAAGGCCATCTTCACAAATGGTGTTGTTCTGACTCCATATGGATGAGGTTAGCTTCCACCTCCTCTAGCCTTGCGTGTGCTAAAACAATATCCCAAAGGTTCGGCTGGGTGTCTCCACCCGCTGAATGGCGCGCCTATTTTGTGCTTAGTTCCACATGCACCACCCTTAACACTAGATAAGGTACAACGTTTTCAGGTACCAGCATTAATTAAGATGCGCTTCGTTCAGTACGAACTGTCTCAGAGGAGTAACTTTTCGCGCATCCCAAGATGTTACCCTCCCTCTGAGCCACCCCTCTGAAAGGCAACCATTTTTACTGTGCGCTATCCTGTCTATGGTGGCATGTGGTTTGCACACAGAAGGGCAACTGCAATCCCCGGGATAATGGCACGCGAAAGGTCTGACTGAGTATCCACCCAGCTTCTTCGGTGAAGTAGATTCCGCAGCTAGCTACCTGGACTTCTGTAAGGAGGAGATGGATAAATCAAAACTTGACTTTAAGTGACAGTTAAGTGGCGTGCAGAGAAGAGTAGCTAAAAGTAAGTTAAATTCTTTCCACCGCAGCGGTTTTATGGGGTTCATTTTAGGCCCCTCCAGTTCAAGGAAGAAGCGGGGGTTTGTGAGTCCTTCGCTCTGCCCTTGGCCTCAGGGGGGAGAGAAAGTTCTCTCACCCTTCCTCGAGCTTTTATTGAGAATTGACTAAGTTGTGTGGGGGCAACACAGGTGTCTTTCAGACTATGAAACCTATGAAAAGTACAAATCTGAATACTGATCCCTATTTCATTGGGCTAAGGAAAGTGCAAAGTCCTTCTGGTGCATCTGTTAACTAGTTGGATGTCTCCAACATCAGTGTGTTGGACCAGTAGCAAATTGCAGGGGGGGGGGGCTATCCTCGCCTGGCAAGGATAGGACCAGTAGACTGGGGTTCAATACCTGTCTAGGGGCATCCCCCTCCTTTAAACCCAGGAGTGTGGTACTGTCGGGCAAATTGGAGCAAGCTTTCCAAAGAGTCCATGGGATATAGGAAATGGGCCTCATCTGGCCATGGCTCATGCCACTGTTCCCACAGCCTCGGCTGACTTCCTGCATTCATCATCACCTGTCAACTAGCGACCTGGAAGCTCCACAATTCAGTAGCCTAATTGGTGAACAAGTTGAGAAGGGGTTTATGAAGCACAGTTTATCAGGAGGTTGTGCTAGTGGTGGCGAGTGTTATCCTAATCCACCTTCTGGCAGCCGAGCTGTACCCATCAAGAGGGCAACCAGAGTGCAGCCACCAGAAGAGAAGAAGATGGGCTGTGACCCTTGGGGAGGTGGCATGATTTGTGGGACACAGCCTAGAATGAGTGGTGGACCATGTGGCTGATTCCAGCACTTGTTGGGAAATGCCATGGTGTGGTGGATTTCTACCTCATTCAGTGCCTAACAGGATGTGGAGCATTTAGGGCTTACTTGCAATGAATTGGAAAGGCTGCCTGCTCCCAGAGGAAGCTTCCCATGCCATCTTCTCGTGCCAGAGGTGGGCATGCTGGCGGTGCACCATGTAAGACATAGTTGGTCAGCTTTAGCTCGAGGCATTCGTCTGAGCCATGTTGCATTTTGTGGAAAATCGGAGATGCATTGCTCAATTTGACAGGGCAGTGCCCGCCAGAAGAGGATGGAGCTTGCTGATCCGGGACCAGTATCTCGCTGGTATCAAGACTGACGGCACAGAGGCAAGACCTCTCCTGACCAGCAGTTTCGTAGTATGCATAGGAATGGTGACACTGCAAAATTCTCGTTAGACAACGAGACAAAAGAGCTGCCACCGCAGAGATGCGTGAGGTCCAACCGGGTTGGTTCTCAATACGCAGAATTAAATTCATGGGGCCACTAGAAGCAGACCCTCCCTCCTACATCTACGAATATTTCATGAAACTTGTCGACTCCAGTTCATCTCTTAGTAACGAAACCTCTTTTGTAAATAAACGAAAGATCTGTCATTTGAATTGGAAGGTCGTGAACGATGAGATCGTTATTTTGGGTGCCTCCGTGCAGCGATGTGCGCCAGGAAGCCCAACCCCGAGAGAAGAATGATTTGTATTGCTACGCGGCTGAAGCCTTCATGACCGCTCTTCACATTTATTTCGGTTACAAAGTGATAAAATATGCTTTGGAGAGAATTTATCGTTGAAAGTAAATGACAGAACAACGCTCTAAAAGAAAATCTTCGGTGAAGGCTGGAAGAAGAAAATCCATGAGACCTGCCCTATGTTACACCATGGAAGGTACCAGACTGCAAGCATTGGACTGTGTAATGAGGAAGCCATCTCGTTTCTAGCAGACACTACTCCTCAACCGCTGCTACTGGTTTCTTATGGCGTCTATAAGGTTATCGTCAGTGAGGAGTCACCACTTCCTCCTCACACCATGTTTGCTCAATATGCACACTGATTATTATCGCGAACGTCCTCAACAGTGTAGTGGCACCACCAGTATCTTTCTGCTGCAGCTAAACGCATTCCTCGGGGAAAAAATAGAAGCGCTTAATTTTTTTAGTGAAATAAAGCTCATCATATTCTCTTGCTTTCGTTTTGTGGCATGAGGTCTTTGGCAATGAGTCTGGACGTGACCCCTCATTTGGGTAAGAGAAAAAGAAGAGTTGGAAAGTCGTGCCTGCCTGCCTCATGTGCTCAGGCTCTCCTGATCTAAGAGCCCAAGCCTCGGGGAGATGAGTAATAGGCTCCCTGTGGCCAAGACTTGGATTATTCGCAGCTTTATCTTGCGCCCTCTTCCTATTTTTCCTATCATCTCTGCCACTGTCCCGTGGCTGCTACGCTGGCTTTAGTGGATTTCATTATAATTTCACCTTTTTTGATCTGTTGCCTCCAAAATGCTCCTTCGAAGGATTGTTTTGTGAACCACGACCAACTTACAATTTGTTGTAGTTTGTTAATCGACAGTGAACTAAATGACGCGCCTTTGTTTAGGAATCTGACGATAAAACCTCGACGTGTCGACCATCGAGTGTCAGAGCGATGTTTGCCTCTCGAGCCTGTCGTAAGTCCGTTATGGTGGGGACTGCCCTGAGCCACAGAGAAATGAAAAAGCTCGTGTCTCAAATGGGCACTATTGAACACCCCTGGGTAAGTTTGGTAATCACTTTGTCTCTGTTATTTTCCTCAACCCAAAGGGTAAGATGAGTATTGCAGTCTATTAAAAATCCTTCACTTTGTGCCCTACTGGCGGTTTTTCTGTATATGCGTGCTTTTATTGTTTTGTTATCCAGTTTTCGAAGGCACGAAACGGAAGTTATGAGCAGTTTCTATAGTCAGGAGCTGGATTGGGGCGAAAGTGTCAAAAACCGAAACGTTTTCACATATTTCTGAGCGTCTGTTTACCAACACAATATTAAGCTGAATGACTCAATATCCTTGGAGCGCCTGTCCTTTTCGTTTCCGCCCTTGAGGTCCATTCTCAGTCGAGCAAGCCCTTCTTCAGTCACTACTCGAGCTCTTTTATGCTCTGTTTCGTGGACAGGTATGTCTTTAAGGAGTGAAAGGGCAGCGTCCTTTTAAGATGAGATCAAATAATAAAATTCCTCGATCACGAGTATATTGGAACATATTTCGGGACATCCTAATCGCAAAATCGCCATTAAATTGAACTAGTTTGATTGAGGTATGGAACGACTGGGAAGTGACATTTTGGGAAAGCCTCACTGGTTACTGGAGCAAAACCACAGTCATTAAGAATCATATGTTTTTACTTTCTGCTAAGCAAAGGGAAAGGAAAGTAAACCAATCGTGCCATAAAAAAGTTGGGTTTTCTTCTGGTCTTTACGTTTTAAGGCGTAATGAATCCAAAAGATCTGGTGCGTTGCAACACACAACTTTTCCCAGCTCTACGTCAATTCACTTTGTACATGGCTAACTCTATTTAATCAATTCATTTATCACTCAGTTAATTTGAACTTGGTCAAACAACGCTTAACGACAGCAGAAAGCGGTAGCGCTTACAGTTCCGCAATTTATTGTGCTGCTCGTACTCATTGCAGGACCATTATTGAGCAATTGGTACACAGATAATTAATGAGGCTGTAAACACGATTTTTCAAAAAAAGGATTGTAATCACTTTTGCAGAGTTATTGGAAAATAACTGTTAGAACTGGTAGTAAGCGAAACGGCAGTAGTTGAAATTCAGGAATTTCTGGAGTGAGCCCCATGTATCTCATGAGCGTTTTTAAACACTCACCCTTTAGGTACATGATTGGACTACAATACCGAATTTTTTTGACATTCTACAAGAATTCCAGCGGAGTTTATAAGGAAAAAACTGCGCGAAAAACGCTTTTGGTCGAAAATTTTGATAATTTATTGTGCTGCTCTCGTCATTTTCCCACGAATGAGAATTTTATAGTATCATTGCCTCATTGAGAGCTATCAATATAAAAAATGTAATTAAAATCGTTAGAGCCGTTTGTGAGAAAAAAATGTGGTGTTTTGATCACTATGATGACTATAGTTAACTTTCGGTGGATTTTGCCCATACCCTTATTTTTGCGTCCCATGGTAACTCGTAGGCTAGACATCAAGTTTCAGCTGATTTGGTACGGTTGTTTTCTCTAAAAACCGCGCTAAAATCGATTTCGTCGAAAGTTTTGGTAATTTATTGTGCTGCTCTCGTCATTTTCCCATAGATGGGAATTTTATGGTATAGTTGCCATATTTGGAGCTACCAATATAAAAAATTTAATCAAAATCGTTAGAGCCGTTTTTGAGAAAAAAAATATTTGGTGTTTTGATCACTATGATAACTATAGTTAAATTTCGGTGGATTTTGTTCATACCCTTATTTTGGCGTCCCATAGTGACTTCCGGGCTAGATATCAAGTTTGAGCTGATTTGGTACGGTGGTTCTCTCTAAAAATCGTTCACAGACACACATACACACAGACCATTTTCCCAAATAGTGTTTTTCGGACTCAGGGGGGTCTGAAACGTAAAGATCTGAAGAGAACTCAAAATTTTTTTTTCAGCCGATTACATAACTTTCCTTTCTACTTCGTAGAGCAAGGAAAGTAAAAACCTCATTTCCGCAGGTGGTGCTCGGAGATGGCTCAGTCATGGTGCAGCCCGAGGTCCTGGATGCGGTTTTTGTCATTGGCGAATCCCGAGTCCTGGCTAAGTCTCAATAGGGTGGCGCTGTGTGTACATTTGCGCTCAGATTCATGTGGGGGGCTCAACATTCCATGCCCTCTACCGGGAAAGGTTGCACGGCAGATGGGGCCCCCTAGTAGTGGGTGGAGTGCCATCAAAAGAAGGTGCAGGTCTGTGACCATTCTGGCGTTAAGGGTTGTTTGACCCAAAATGGTCACAATGGGAGTGCACAGCCCATGGCCTCAAGCCGGTGCATTATGGGGTAGCGCCACGACAGGTGTCTGCCTCTGCAGGGCAAGGTAGGTAGAACGGGGCAATCCAACTCCTACCCAGGGCAAGGCCTGACAATGCGGGAAACTGTGCTTGCCCTGCGGATATCGTGGGGTCGCTGGAGGGTAGAAAATCCCCTTCCCCTTCCTCTCTTATAAACTGCGGGGTCGGAGGGAGGTAAGGGCCACCAGGTCGGAACTCCCACAGACATCCCCGAATGCTGAACAGTAACCGTCCTCTACCACTCTACCAGAGGGCATCCATTGAAGGAATTACTGCCATATGACAGGGCAGCTCTTCATGCGGCAGTGTGGGATGCTCGTGGAGTGGAGGCAGGTCACAGCATTGACTGTACCAATCGATCCCTCTACCTTATCAGCCAGTGTTCAGTGTTTTCCTCTCTCGCTCGAATATTGTTGAATAAAAGTGAGCAAACTCCTGTTTATTGATCCATTTGCCTCGCTATTGTGTTTCATAATGATCTAACCAAATTAGGTTGCTTTGATTAAATATTGAAAGGAGTTCGATTCATTTAGTTCATTTCTATTTATTCGATTAAATTCAAAGTGGGCCGTATTGCGTTCTTATTTTCATTTCCTCAGTTTCCCCTCAAGAGGAGTTATTTATTTATTTGACATCTGAGGTGAGTTTAGGTTAGTCCTTGTCTGATTAAGCATATTAGGCCCAGACACGAACTATTGTAGTGCGGAATCGCTAGAAACATCACAAATTGGTAGCAGCGCTTTCACGTTATACGCTGAATGTGCGCGTATTTTCCGTAATTTCTTAGCATATGATAACATGTTCCCCATCGTGTTACGTTTTGTCTTTGCTCTTCTTCACCCCTCGGTCCCACTGTTTTTCTCGACGAGCTGGTTCTTGTCTTGCTTTCCTCTTGATTCTTGAGTCCCTGCGCAACAAACAGTGAACAGTGTTGTTTGGACCTGTAGTTACTTGCTCAGATTGTTAAATCTTCCCACCCCCGCATCAGAATTGCCCTGGCACAGCGTGTGATGTAAGAAAAGTGCAGAGGAGATGTCATTGGCGTTCTCCAAGGTTTCACCTACTGAGTATTGTTTGGGTCGTATCTAAGTTGGTGGTCGTTCTATTGTGGAAAATCCTTATCCTCCTTTCCTTCCCTGCCCCAATCCTTCTATCCCTAGAACCAGTCTATTTCTCCATTTCCTTACCTGCTATTCGCAAACAAATAATATTTTGAGCTTTGTAAAAGTGTGTGCGCGTGTAAGCCATGATGGCTAGGATAACACGACACTATCCTCATGTATAAGGCCATCTATTTAGGTGTGATTGGCTACTGCCCCGTTGTCTGGGGTAGCAAACTAACAGTCAATCAAAAGAGAGTATTGGCCCAATCCCAGAGAGCTGCGCTCCTGTGGATCACCAAGGCCTACAAGACTGTATCAACGGAAGCACTCCAGGTGATCACTGGTCAGTTACCAGTTGATTTGGCTGTTGAGTGCATGATTGACAAGTGGAGAGTGAAACGGGAGCTTCCCCCGCTTTGGGCTGAACTCCGTGTGGATCTCACCACAGAACAGAAACTTGCCGCCATCGATGAATGGGCTCTAGAGAAATGGCAAGCGAGATGGGAATCCTCGTCAAAGGGACGTGATACGTATGAGTTCTTCCCCAACATCCGTGAACGTCTTTCTAGAAAATGGGTTGAGCCAGACCACTGGACGAGCCAGTTCCTCACGGGACATGGTGACTTCAATGCGCGGCTCCACTTCTTTTCTCTGAAAGACTCTCCATTATGCACGTCTTGTGCCTCCAGTGCGGAGGAAACAAGAAACCATGTGCTGCTCCACTGTAGTTCCTACAACAGTGAGCGACGGTTGTTGGGAGGGCAAACGAACTTAGCAGCTTTGACTGCTACAAAGGAAGCCTATAACCATTTTGCAAAGTTCGCAAAGAAGGTAGTGGCTAAGAAACGTGGTTATAGTTGATCAGTCCTTTTGAAACTTGCCACCCAAGTAAACAGTAAGATCAGGTAGGGAACCAGATTAAGAACTACTCCCAGATGGTTCGGGATTCCTCAGGTGGTCACCTCCGCGCGGTAACACACGGGCAACAGCTCTCTACGGTGAGACTGGCTAACGACCAAATACCTGCCGTACCTCCACAGGTCTGAGTTCGGTGGATGCTGCAGGGGCCGGCCTCTTGCATATTAGCGAAACCGCAACTTCTATGACTGATATAACCCTCGTCGAGGGTTTAGGTACAGTCATCAAATAAAGAAACAGACCTGATGGCTAGGAAAACGAGATTTGTTGTACGCTAATGTAAACTTCCCCGGAAAGAGAAGGGCAGTAGCGATCGATCGTAGTGTGCCACCAACAGAACTGTAAGAAAAGGCAATCCAGAAGATGGTATAAGAGGAAAAAGGTGTGGTTGGTCAGTGGGAGGAGAGAGAAGAAGTACCGATACTGCTAATTTGAATAGCAGAGTTCTGGGCGAATCTTCAGGCGTGTGCCACGTTTTGACGACGAGCTGCAGAAAGGTGAACGAGGAGTCAGTTGATCAAAACACAATCCACTCGTGTAGACAGCGAACTTACAAGGGTTGCAGAAAGTTGTGTGATGCTTCCAGGTATTTAGTGAGTGTGTGAGGGTTAATTCGTATTTTGAGGCTGAGAGAAGATGTGAGACTTTTCGTTAACTAATTAATCATTTTCTTTCTCCTGTTACAGAACTGTCCACACGGGCGCCCGACAATGAGGCACCTTGCCAACTTGGAATTAGTGAAGAAAACGTGATTGGGCAACTCTCGAAACTGTGTTTGATAACTGGACCCCTACAGCCGACCTTCGACAGTTAGCTACGTGGCATTTCATCTTGGCATTTACTTCGTACTGTGACGCCTCTTCGTGACAGTACATCGTAAACAGAAATGTACGCATATTGTTGAAATAAAGCTGTACGATTGAGTCACGGAAGCCCAGGGTTGACAGTCGTGCTGATTAGAAAATGGTCACGTACCTGTGGTGTGACTGGACCAGCTCAGAGCAGTCCACTCTGTGAGCGTGTCAGATGACTTCTCTCTGTGGTTTGTTTACTTCGCTCTTCCCACTCATTTAGTTAGATATCAGAGGCAAACTCGAACGCACGGATGTATCATTCGGAGAACGAGAATTATTCCTACTTCACGGAGAACAGCCCCCAACGTGAACTCAGAATGAAATGGGGAAAACACTGACGGACTCACCTCAGTTTAAACGGGCCTCTGGAAGGACGTGAAGCCTATAGATTGGGGATAGTGGGAAAAAGGAATATTAAGAAAACGAGGGGATAACACGGGAAAACCCCGAAAGATGCCTAGACTCAAGGGTGTTTAGGAGTGAGGAGGGACCTTTCAGGTGGTAAGGAAGGAGGTGTAGAGCGGGGATCAGAAATGTCTCGTTCACTGGTGGACCTCTGTCAGCAGAAAAGAACTACTCCTTAATTAGGATCAACCCCCTTCTAAATATGATGCTCTCCCATCCAGTCAGCACTGTGGAACTGTCTCCATGGCCTGAGTGAAGAGGCCACAAAACTTGAAGATTAAACAACGCTACCCTTACCTTTTGGAATGCTGGAAGCAATGTGTTTTTGCTGAAGTTTGTTATGATGTATGGAGCTGCTCTCATAATTAACCCTACGCATCATTTCCCGCCAATTTGAAACTATACAACAACTCTATTCAAAGTCGTTAGAACCGTGTTTGAATAGAAATTATGATAATTGTAATTATACGCATTCTTTGTAGATTTGAAGGCTGCCTTGGAGCTCCATCGAGAGGTAATTTACGCGAAAAATTGGATAGCGCTGCTCTCCAGAAATGAACACTTTGGCAGACACATTCCCAACGAGAAATTCATTCTTACCTATCCTGATGATTAGACCACAGCGTATCAATTTACTTCAATTACTGTCCTCAAAGTCGCAACATATGGAATCTCCTGCTATTAGCAGGACACCTCTAGCATTTCCCACTAGAGGTGAAAGGATCAAGACATTCCATACATCGATACGTCAAACCACCCTCAACAACATAAACTAAGTGCATTTACAGAGACTAAAAACTATCCCACTATCCGAACAAAATTACAAAAAAGAACTTGATACTATCGCAGAAAATAACGGTTACTCAAAAAAAAAAAACAATAAACAAATTATTAAGACAATATGACTCCAAAAAAGACGACTCAAAAACACAAAATACACTGGCATTTACGTACACGGGACCAAAAATATACGGAATAACTAACATCCTCCGAGAGGAAGGCATACAAATCGCATTACGTACGGACAACACACTTGGAACCAAACTGACTACAATAGACGCCAAGCTTCAAAGGACAGATCATAAACGAACAAATCAACTCAAAATGCGGCATCATATTTACACCACTCAAGACACTACACAAACGAAAACTACTAACTGACGGATTTACAGACCACCCCACACAAAAGACTTAGAATCGGCCACTGACAGACTATTCAAGACGTTCCTTTCACCTCTAGTGGGTTTCCCCAGAGGTAGATGACCTCTCCCACCCTTTCCCCGACGCTTCACCATACCATTTACCTTTCTCTTCATACATAAAGACCCCGACCAACTGACTGACTCCAGTACTGACTTAACGGCCAGACAATGATGTCTTTACATCGAAAGCGCTTGCCCACAGTAACTCGCCAGCCAAAGGAGACAGACTCACCTAATAGGTACGTTAACTTTAGTACCTTGACTGCCTTTGGTCGGGCACATCGCGCCAATAGGCAGCACTGCACTGCTCTTCCATTACCATCCTCTGAGATCAAGTGGCTCTTGGTGGTCCCTACAGAGAGCTAAGGTTCCATCGAGAGAAGCATAGAGCCTTTTACTGCCTTCGCATTCCCTTCTGTGCTTGGTGTGGATGTATTCTCCCTCGCCAAGGTCTTCAGGCCAGCCCTGACGTGATGGTGTAGGAAGCAAAGGCCTCAAGGGTAGCTTGACTGTCCCACATAATACATACTATTTTTCTGTATCAGACCCCTGCGCAGGAGGTGCTTCACACACACACACCGTCTCTTATAAGAGCCCTGCCCTGGAAAACTTGCCTGCACTGTCCAGATCCCTGGCCCATAGACTCCTGCACCAGCTAGGACACCCCTTACTGTTCCGTCTGTGCGGCGTATTAACACCACAGCCCCAACCTCAAAAGAGGGACCACCCCCTTCCCATCTGGATCGTTCTTTCGGCCACTCTAACACTCCAGACACATCCAAACACGATTAGAACATGGCGTGGCAGTTGGTGATGATGACCCCGCACAACTAACAAACCCCTCTGTTTGACCATGACGAAAGCCCTCACTGTGACAATGTTGTTAATCCCTCGAATGAGTCGCACGTTAAAATTAATTTGACCTTCCGACAATCACCCATCTTTGCTTCACAGAATTGCATTTTCCCTCTCCTCCTGTTGCCACCAATCCCCATCCCTCAAATCAGGAAGCTCGATGCTGCAACCGTTCTTCAATTCGCATAAATTTCATGGGTCCTCAGCTCTGGAGCTAAGCGTCTCGAGACAGAACTTTTATTCTCGTTTCGACTTTTCTTGTCCACATTCCATTAACATGCTCTGAATAAAATCGTCTTATCGAATTTATTTCATCCGTCTCTCTCCTCTATCTCTGGCTCTGTAACTCAGCGAGCAAAATTGACGAGTTGTACGTCCTTAGTCGAAAGAAAACTAAATTGTTCAAACCAAACTTATAGATTATGTTATTAGAAAGTAAGAAGCAGTGATACATTTGTGTCATATTACAGAATTGAAATTATTTTTCGTACTCCATAAATTTAGATAACTTCGTTAAGAATTAAAATTTAAACATAGGTCATCAGTGGAAGTAGAAGTACATGAACTTGTAAGAACTGAAGTCTACGTTTTGTAGTACTGAACGTTTCGGAATTTATTGGGTCGCCCCTACTTACGTCTAGTTCATCATAGCGCTGACATCTTACGAAGCTCACATAAATTGTTTTTATTTCGAGGCAACCCCTACGTTCATAGTTTTACAATAGTATGATGAACACTGGAGCAGTATCGTGTGCGACGCATCATAAAACTTTCCGCCGCGACCATTCGATGATTTTCGCGGCTTTAGCTACTAATCAAATCGTTTTGGTTTATTATTCATTCTGAATAATAACCCTATGTTTTCGGTCACGAAAAATTTTTTACAACCCCCCCTCAAAATTTGATACTTTACGTTTCAAGACATGGAGATTCCAAATTTGCAATGTCCGTCCCCCGTCCGCCGTCCGGGCCGTTTTGTGCCTTTAACGTGGTCTAAAAAATTCGTTCTTTCGCCCAAAAATCCGATTTGGTATCTAGTTGTGCCCGCCATCTCGGCAATCCGATCGGACGAAGCCCGTGGTTGTAATGGGCAAAAACGGTTAAAAAATTAACGAAACGCAGTACAACGCGGAGCTACAAGCGTTTCGTCGTTTGAATTCCTCCGCCCCGCCCGTCTCATTAAAAACCAACCGCTCGAGGCGAGCGAGTGCGGCCTCCCGCTCGCTTCCCTCCCAACGACCGGTCTCTCCCCATTCGCCTTACTCTTCCAATTTCCCCGACGTTTTCGTTTTAATACGATTCAATTTTTTTAGATTCTTTCGTTTCATTCTCATTATGTTTTTTTCATAGATTTTTGGTTAAATTTTGATATTAGTATTTAGCGTGCATGTTTTCATATTAAAATTCAGTTTTTTCTAGATACTTTCGTGTTTTTTTTTGTTTATTTTAATATTACGATTCAGTTCTTTTCGGCCTTTTTTTGGGTTTCATTATGATATTTTTCGATGCTGAATCGAACAGGATGGGTCTCGGAGCATTAATGCTAGGTCAAGCTGATTATCCGAATAATAAACCGTTGTGTAATAATTTGCAGCGTTTTTCATTCAGTCTACTATTCACATAACATAGCGCTTAGCATTCATAAGACTGTCAACACGATTGTTTTTAAGGCCCTTGTTCACTGTTTTGCATTTATCTAGTAAATATCAGGTGCGACGCATCACACAACCTTAGCTCTACGGAAATTCTCTGGCTTTTGCTACCGAGTCAATTTATTTTTCACTCGGTTCATTTGATATTAGTAGAATAAACTCCACGGTGGTACCGCTAACGGTTCCGGAATTTATTGTGCTGCTCGTACTCATCCTCTGACGCAGAGAATTGACGAGGCTGTTTTAGAGGGATCACAATGACTTGTAAAATTGCGAAGAATTGTAGTAAGTAAAACGAGGGAAAATTACACAATTTCCTGAAACGAATTGTATGAGTTCTCTTCAGATCTTAACGTTTTGAGGGTCTACTGAGTCAAACTCACAGGATGTTTTCAAATAGTTGATACCTACATATTCTTTACAATAAATGTTCCTGTGACGGTCCATTGAACAGAGATAAAAATCAAAATGTGTCAAAAATAACGTTTTTTCTAACATTTCCGTAAATTCCACGGTAACTTCTTCACCAGATGTGATAAATCTTAATGGAGTGTCTTTTAGTCACCCATACCCACATTTCGTTCTCCGTAATTATTTCTGTATTCATAGGTTGAACGGAGATATAAGCCAAGTTAACTCAGAAAAGGAGATTTGTCGAATATTAATTTATCGGTATTCCAATTTTCTCAAAAACGGCTCTAACGATTTAGATCAAGCTTACGGAGTGCTCTCAGCTAACTAGTCCCTACATTCTGTTCTCTATAAATGTTCCCGTAAAAATGCGTTGAACGAAGATATAGCGCCCGCATATGTAGCTGGTGTTCGAACTTAAAGGAGTGGCGGAAAGTTGTGTGTTGCTACGCACCAGATATTTTTTCTCATAAACTCCGCTCAAATGTCACTAGAATGTTGAAACAAATTGGTGTAAGTATTCCAATCGAATGCATATAGGGTGAGGGATGCATAAGATATAAAGGGGTCACTCAAGAAATTCCGGAATTTCAACTACCGCCGTTTCGCTTACTACCAGTTTTAAGCCGATAACTCTGCAAAAGTGATTACTATCCTCTTCAAAAAAATCTTGTTTACAGCCTCATTAATTCTCTGTGTACCAGTTGTTCAATAACGGTCCGGGAATGAGTACGAGAAGCACAATAAATTCCGGACCTGTAAGCGCTACCGCTTTCTGCAGCCGTGAAGTGTTGTTTGATCAAGTTCAAATGAACAGAGTGATAAATGAATTGAGCAAGTAGAAAAAGCCACGTACACAAGCGAATTGGTGTAGGGCTGAGGAAAGTTGTGTGTCAACGCACCAGATATTTCTATACAGAGTAAACAACATTAAAATTGTTTATCGTCGAAATGTTTGGTAATTTATTGTGCTGCTCTCGTCATTTTCCCGCGGATGAGAATTTTGGGGTATTGACGCATCATTAGGAGCTGTTTACGTACAAAGTTTTTAATGGAAATCGCTATAGCTGTTTTTGAGAAAAAAATATTTAGTGTTTTGATCATTATGATAACTATAGTCAGTTTTCGGCAGAATTTGCTCATATGCTCCTATGGTGACCTGCGGGCAAGATATCAAGTTTGAGCTGATTTGGTTCAGCCATTTTCTCTAAAAATCGTTCACAGGCACACAGACCATTTTCCCAAATAGTGTTTTTCGGACTCAGTAGACCTCAAAACGTTAAGATCTGAAGAGAACTTATACAATTCGTTTCAGAAAATTGTGTGATTTTCACTCGTTAGCTAACTAGTCCTCACATTTTGTTCTCCATAAATGTTCCTGTAAAAATGCGTTGAACGAAGATATAGCGCCTGCCTATGTAGGTGGTGTTCGAACTTAAAGGGGTGGCGGAAAGTTGTGTGTTGCTACGCACCAGATTTTTTTTTTTGTCATTATTACTATACTTTCACTTTCCTTTCCCTAGCGGAAAGTAAAAATCGCGCAAAAACCGATTTTCGTCGAAAATGTTGATAATTTATTGTACTGCTCTCGTCATTTTCCCACAAATGGTAATTTTATGGTATATTTGTCTTATTACGAGCTATCTATATAAAAAATTTAATCAAAATCGTTAGAGCCGTTTTTGAGAAAAAAAATTTGGTGTTTTGATCACTATGATAACTATAGTTAACTTTCGGTGGATTTTGTTCAAACCCTTATTTTGGCGTCCCATGGTAACCTACAAGCTAGATATCAAGTTTAGGCTGATTTGGTACGATCATTTTCTCTAAAAATCGTTCACACATACCATTTTCCTAAATAGTGTTTTTTCGGACTCAGTAGTGTATGAAATGTAAAGATCTGAAGGAAAGTAAAAATTGAGTTGGTAGTCCAATGATACGATGAACCTATGATAACGCTGATAACATACATAGGAGTTACTCCACAAATGTCGGAATTCCAAATCTTACTTACTACCATTTCTCACAGTTTTTACACGATACTTGTGGAACAGTGATTATTATCCTTCACGAAAGAAGTTTTGTTTATAGTCCCATTAATTCTCTGTGTACCGATTGTGAGGTAATGGTCGTAGTACAAGTATGATCAGAACTGTTAGCCACTCCCTACCACCGTGAAGTTATTGGACCAAGTTCGAATAAAATGAGTGAAATAAAGTATTAATTTAGTAGCAAAAGCCACGAAAACCACGTGGAGCTTTGGACAGTAATTGGATTTATAAGGAAAACAAACGGTACACTTTATTTTCATTGAAATCGTCGTTTATTGAGCTGCTCGTGATTTTTGCACTAATGAAAAAGTTTATGTTGTCGTTCAGGAATGTTTATCAAAATTTTAGAACGGAGAACTGCACGCTGTACATGAGATTTGGCTCAACAGTTCTCTCTCTGTCGCGACCACAGACAGACTCTCAAATCGCGTATTTCGGTAAATTCGCGTATAATCTAGGGCTGAGGAAAGTAAAAGCTCAATCAATTCCTCTCTTTCTTCGCCCCTCCCCCCTAATGCAAACACCGCCGAAGTAACTCTACTGTGAGAGTTTGCTGACGGTCAAGAAATTAGTAGGAGCAACCCCAGAAATGCCGCTTAATTTACTATACCATTTCTCCCCGATATTTCAAAACAGTAATCATGTTGACAGGCTCTGATAGACAATTTCAATAAGTCAATAAAGGTCGTGACATAAATAGGAGCAACTCAATGAATTCTGGAATGTTAAGCGCTCCCAGCTTCTCGTAATAGGACGTTGATTGAGCTGCGTTCTAACAGACACGCGTTAACTATGCGAAAACCCAATTTCTCCGTGCTGTCGACGAAGACTGAACCGAAATTCGTTTGATTTTGGTTTTACTGACCTAACCGTGAACGTCGTCGTGTTTTGTGACTCCCGTTTAGGCGGCAATCGTCGTACGTTGTTTCGTAATTTGTTTTGTTTTTGTCCGAACTGTCACTGTCACTGTAACTGTCCCGGGCGGCTCGAAGATGGCGAACAGTTGTGGAAGTAGGTTCGATATTTGGGACGCGCTAAAATGAGGACGCTCCGTTAGGAAATGGGAACCAGTCTTCACCGTTAGTGCGTAGGGTACTCGACCGTAACGACTGCGATGAGGGCCGACCACTTACTGCACACACTCATAATCGCGATCATATTTTTCCTCTCGTGAGAGTCTAAAAACCGTGTCGTTGCCCCGAAGGAGTGATAGGCGTCCCTGCAGCTGCTCGTGTGATGGGAGGGATATACAAGTATTTTCCAACTTACCTTAGTGAATCGGTAGTGGGGGAACTTGCACCTCTCGAATTTATTATTCGAATTTAGAACAATACATTAACTCAATTTAAAAACCGTTCTTATATTCTCATTTTACTTTCCTCAACCCAAAGGATTTGCAAATCGGTCAAAAATATTCCGTTCGACGCACCTCACAGCTTTTATCAACCCCCCTTCAAAACAGCGTCGACATTTGAGCAGATGAAACCATATCCAAGCAAACGATAGTGCGGTGCGTTCCATCTCCAAGTACGTACCTCGAACCACTTTTTGGGGGTGTCAGAACGCTACCTAGGAAGCTCCACTTCTTGAGTATATCGCTTCAAAACATTTTTTACTAACTGGTATTAACAAAGACGAATTGTTATCGCACATCTCATTTTGTCCAATTTCTCATCAAATTTTTCTTCAATTCCTGGCGTTTACTAGACTTGAAACAACTCTTCAGCTTTCAACTGAATTATTTTAACAAATTTTACGCTGTCTGTATACACGAACTTTTTACTTTCCTTGGCTCTACGAAGTAGAAAGGAAAGTTATGTAATCGGCAGAAAAAAAAATTTTGAGTTCTCTTCAGATCTTTACGTTTCAGACCCTCCTGAGTCCGAAAAACACTATTTGGGAAAATGGTCTGTGTGTCTGTGAACGATGTTTAGAGAAAACCACCCTACCAAATCAGCTCAAACTTGATATCTAGCCCGCAGGCTACCATGGGACGCCAAAATAAGGGTATGAACAAAATCCACCGAAAGTTAACTATAGTTATCATAGTGATCAAAACACCAAATTTTTTTTTCTCAAAAACGGCTCTAACGATTTTGATTAAATTTGTTATATTGGTAGCTCTTGATAAGGCAATTATACCATAAAATTCCCATTCGTGGGAAAGTGACGAGAGCAGCATAATAAATTATCAAAATTTTCGACGAAATCGATTTTAGCGCGGTTTTTAGAGAAAACAACCGTACCAAATCAGCTGAAACTTGATGTCTAGCCTACAGGTTACCATGGGACGCCAAAATAAGGGCATGGGCAAAATCCACCGAAATTTAACTATAGTTATCATAGTGATCAAAACACCAAATTTTTTTCTCAAAAACGGCTCTAACGATTTTGATTAAATTTTTTATATTGGTAGCTCTTAATAAGATAATTATACCATAAAATTCCCATTCGGGGGAAAATGACGAAAGCAGCACAATAAATTATCAAACTTTTCGACGAAAAACGTTTTTGCCGCGGTTTTTTCCTTTTAAACATCGCTGGAATTCTTGCAGAATGTAAAAAAAAATTGGTATTGCAGTCCAATCCAATACCTATAGGGTGAGTGTTTAAAAACCCTCATGAGATACATGGGGGTCACTCCAAAAATGCCTGCATTTCAACTACTGCCGTTTCGCTTACTACCAGTTCCAAAAGTTTTTACCCAACAACTCTGCAAGAGTGATTACTATCCTGTTCAAAAAAATATTTACAGCCTCATTAATTCTCTGTGTACCAATTGCTCAATAAAGGTCCTGCAATGAGTACGAGCAGCATAATAAAATCTGGAACTGTAAGCGCTACCGCTTTCTGCAGCCGCAAAGTGTTGTTTGACCAAGTTCAAAGGAACTGAGTGATAAATGAATCGATTAAATAGAATCAGCCATTTACAAAGGGAATTGAAGTAGAGCTAAGGAAAGTTGTGTGT
Organism: Pachypeltis micranthus; assembly: GCA_020466155.1. Taxonomy (NCBI): domain Eukaryota; kingdom Metazoa; phylum Arthropoda; class Insecta; order Hemiptera; family Miridae; genus Pachypeltis; species Pachypeltis micranthus. Next base: position 62,933,160 of record CM035770.1, on the reverse strand, counting down.
TGCAATGCACCAGATATTTTACTACCTGGTATTAACAAAAACGAATTGTGGTCGCACATCTCATCAAATTTTACTTCAATTACCGGCGTTTACTGGACTTGACACAATTGTTCAGCTTTCAACTGAATTATTTCAACAAATTTTACTCACGCTGCCTGTATACACGAACTTTTTTCAGCGCCACGAAAGTTATTTACGTTTCAACAAATACTGAGCCCGCAAAACACAATTTGAGAAAATGGTCTGCGTGTGAGCGCAATGTGGAGAAAACGGCTGAACCAAATCAGCCCAAACTTGATATCTAGCCGGCAGGTCACCACGGGACTCCAAAATAAGGGTACGAGTAAAATCTGCTGAAAACTGACTATAGTTATCATAGTGATCAAACCACTAAATATTTTTTTTCTCAAAAACTGGTCTCAGGATTTTGAATAAATTTTGTATCTGGATAACTCCTGATGATGCGTCAATGCCATAAAATTCTTATCAGTGAGAATAGGACGAGAGCAGCACAATAAAATATCAAAAATGTCGACGCAAATCGATTTTAGCGCACTTTTTTGCTTATACACCTCGCTCAAATGTTATTAGAATCTTCAGAACCATTCGGGCGGTACTCCGACGAAATACCTATACGATGAGCGTTTAATGAGGCTCGTAAAGCGTACAGGAATTACTCCAGAAATTCCGGAATATCAACCACCGCCTTTTCACGTACTACCATTCCTATAACATAATTCATATAATTCTATAACAGCGTTTATTATCCTTATTTAAACAAATCGTGTTTACAGCCTCATTGATTCTCTGCGTACCAATTGGTCAATAATAGTCCGTGCATGAGTACGAGCAGCACGATAAATTCCGTAATTTTAAGCTCGGCCGCCTTGAAGTGACGTTTTGCCAAGTTCAAATGAATTGAGTCAGTACAAAAAGTCGTGAACACGCGTGAATTGACGTAGAGAACTAAGGAAAGTTGCGTGATGCGGCGCACTTAATTTTATTTGAGAAAGATCATGTTCACCGTTTTGGAATAATCAGGTAGGAACGTTTAGAAATGGATGAAATTCCTGAATTCGTTTAGTAGCTTCTTTATACTCTATGGGCGTTATTAAACGCGCATCGTATATATATACTACATTCGAGTAATGCCTCAATATTGTGCTGATTTCGTCATTTCCCCACGGATTTACGGTATTTTTTTCTCATTAGGAGCTGCCTATTAAAATATCTGGTGCGTAGCAACACACAACTTTCCGCCACCCCCGTTATCTCGAACACCGGCTACATATGCGGGCGCTATCTTCTTTCGACGCATTTCTACAGGAACATTTATACAGAACAAAATGTAGGGACTAGTTAGCTGAGAGTACTCCATAAGTTTGATCGAAATCGTTAGAGCCGTTTTTGAGAAAATTGGAATACCGATAAATTAATATTCGACAAATCTCCTTTTCTGAGTTAACTTGGTTTATATCTCCGTTCAACATAAATATACAGAAATAATTATGGAGAACGAAATGTGGGTGTGGGTGACTAAAAGACACTCCATTAGGATTTATCACATCTGGTGAAAAAGTTACCCTGGAATTTACGGAAATGTTCGAAAAAACGTTATTTTCGACACATTTTGATTTTTATCTCTGTTCAATGGACCGTCACAGGAACATTTATTGAGAGGAATGTGTAGGTATTAACTATTTGAAAACATCCTGTGAGTTTGGTGAAAATCGCTGAAGCCGTTTTGCCAAAAAGCGTAAAAAACCTATTTTTGCTTCAGGGGCCCATATCTCCGTTCACCGTATTTTCATGGAGATATGTATAGAGAAGAAAAGTTAGGTATTGATTAGGAGTAGATAATTTGAAAGTTTAATCAAAATCGTTAGAGCCATTTTCGAGAAAAATGCGAAAAACCCTCGTTTTTGGTACATTTTCGTCCCCCACCCCCCCCCCCTTCCCATCGGCGGAAATCGTCCATAACCTTATTTTGGTGTCTACAAAAAATAACGAACAAAACAAAAAAAGAACCAGCTCAATCGGATCAGCCGTTCTCTCGCAAATCGAACTACAAACACACACACACACGGACCACGCGCCGAATAGGTGTTTTAGACTCAGTAGGCCTCAAAACGTAAAGATCTGAAGAAAACCCAAATTTTTTTTTTGGCCGATTACTCTACTTTCCTTCCCTTAGGGTAGCGGAAAGTAAAAATGTAATCGGAATCAATTTAATCAAATTAGTGTTTTGATCACTATGATAATTATGATTGGTTGGGGCAGATTGTGCTCATGTTCTTTGCTCCGCCTGGGTAGCCTCCAGCATCATTATGTAACTTTCCCAGAGAGCGTAAAAGAGCCATGGAAAGTATTTATTTTAGGCGTAGCTGAAGGAGTTAGTGCACTGAGTGTGAAATCCCTCATTTATCGGGATTTGGAACGGTGGTGGTGGTTGATGACGGGAGGAGGGTGATAGTCTCTGATTCTGCCAGTGTCATCGTGAACGCAGCGCAAAAAAAATATCTCACTTTTCCCACTAATCACGTCCTTGTCGCCTCCGCTCCGGTTGTTCACCCGCTATTTACGAGATTGTTATTTATCCTATTATTTATACTGACATTAGAACCTCAAATCTCCAGCCTGTCGTCTGGAGGATTCCGTCTTGTTGACCCTCGGCAAAATTACGGCCTCCGCTCGTTTCCCCGTTGGCATTCGGGCGTTGACCTTAAATTTCGCGGCCGCCAACTCAGTTTTGAAATTAATTCCTTTACAATCTCCTCGTCAAAATATTCCGTGCAGTGCAATTCTCGGCGGTGAGTTTTGCATAACGAGGTTTACCTCTGCAAATAGACGAGGAGGGAGATGCAGATAGCGAGGGAGGGAGAGTGTAAGAGCGAGAGAGAGGAGCTTGGTGGGGCCGAGGGAGACCGACTGTTCTCGTCTCGAAGGCTCCACCACGCCATTTATTCAAATAGCTGAATTGAACTAAAAACAAGATCGGGTTCCTCCAATCACAATACTTTCCTCGCCCGTGTCACTCAACTCACCTCTCGCATTATTTTACTGAGTTTAATTCGACGTTCAACGAACGCCTGTCTCGAGAAACTCGTACTCCGTGGGTTTCTCATTTCAGTTTTATGGCGATTACTTCGACAAGCGCGTTCACCGATCCGAATACACAATTGCGAGTAAAATGGCTCCAGAGGCACACTCCCGAGTGCCAATTTTTGCTATAGTTGTATAACCAGCCTCAGGATTAATGAGCGGAGCGTATTAGGAATATAACATGACTGTTCGGTGCAGACCGAATTAGCTGGGTTTTTTGACCTCCGAACGTCCGCATTTAACGGTACTCACTGGCCCTACGGAAAGTCATTGTTTCCCCAAACATCTTTGTTATCTCAATCCTTTTGTTTGGACCTTTGGAAAGCCCACCTCTTCAGTTATTTCTGCGTGAACGGATTTCCCACTTTTCGGGACTTTCCAAACAATCCTGTGCCCACCCCTCAATTTTGCATTTCTCTCCACAACACCCAGCTCTTTCCAACAGTGAAAGAAGCGATGTATCCGTTCACATCAAACTTCCATGCCACTCGAGATAAGATACCTCGTTTCATGGGCGGTGAAGGAGACGGATCAAGCTTGTAAAGAAATGTGTCTGAACCGGGATCCCAAGCCATACCCAATACCTTCATGATACCCCACCCCCGGTATCAGCGTGGAGTTCCAGCGGCTCTGATTGGGTACCGTTAAGAAGAGACATAGAAGAGGTTGCCCACTTTCCCAAATCGAATCCTCCGCATTTCATTAACCCTATCAACTGGGATTGGAGTTCATTGGAGTCAGCCCCCCACAGGAGATCATCAACAAAGCACGTGTTTCGTATGATGTCGGCAGCTAAGGGAAATTTACATACATCGTCCCTAGACAACTGAATTAATGTGCGAAGGGCAAAAAATGGGCTACTGGACAGACCGAACGTGACTGTCGTCAATTCCCACTCTTCAATTGGGCGGTCTGCTGATGCTATCAGCTCTTGCACACGACAATCGTCTCCCAGTTCTCCCTACTCATTCGTCCCTTAAGTCTCACAACTCTCTCTCTCTCTCTCTCTCTCTCTCTCTCTCTCTCTCTCTCTCTCTCTCTCTCTCTCTCTCTCTCTCTCCTCTCTCTCTCTCTCTCTCTCTCTCTCTCTCTCTCTCTCTCTCTCTCTCTCTCTCTCTCTCTCTTTCCACTTAGTTTCCCCTGCAACCAGTTCACGTGTATTTAGAGCCCCCTTATTACCGTTTATATACTCCCACTCGCCACGTTCATATCGCCTCGTTATTCGTTTTGCGCCCAGATTCGTCTCAGTGTGGCGGTTAACAATGACTTTCTGTAGGGCCAGTGAGTACTGTTAAATGCGTACGTTCGGAGGTCAAAAAACGCAGCTAATTCAGCCTGCGCCGAACAGTCATGTTATATTCCTAATTCAAGCTACCCCATTTTTGCGCCCACCAATGTCTGTGTGAGGGAAAATAACAGCTCATACGCAAACGACAATGTTTGTAGAGCACCTCTGAGACTCATCCCATTCAATTCAGCATCAAAAAATACCAGTAAACCATACGAAACATGACCTGACTACAACGGAACGACGTGACGAGCAGAACTGACTGGCGGATGGAGTGAGACTGGAGACAGTAAGGCCCACCAGCGCAGGATAACTTTCGCTACGTCATTATTACATTGTTGTCCATCTATATGCACACCTTTGAGAACCGTCCTATTCGACCTAGCGTCGAAAAATACTCAAGAAACGATATCAAACACGACTTGAATGCAATAGCATTGCCAAAATTTCGTTTCAAGCTAATTTTTAAAACCATTTGTTGCCCATAACGGCTTTGTCACATCAAATTGTCAAGCAGTCGGTGACAAATAAATCCCAAAACGGAATTTTCGTGGAAAAGAACGGATTTTTCAGACCACGTTAAAGGCAAAATATGGGACTCATCAGCCGTGCCAATTGCCTAGCGTCGCCTAGAAAATATTCACTAGTATTTGTCGATGCTGAGTCGAATGGGATGGGTCTGTAGGTGCGAGAATTCGTCGAGTTGTGCGAGAGAATAATAAACCTTTGTGTACCTGGTTCTGGGTTATCTTCCCAGGAGCATGCCCATGCTACCAGGCGCGACCACGGGTTGTGGATAGTGGAACGGCCACGGCATTGTTCCCAGGGGCATGTCTGCGGCCAGCTGTGAATAAGGTCAGCATGCTGACTGAATAAGCAGCCACGAACAATGGGCAAAACCCAAGAGATCGCAGAAGAGATCTGGAACAAAGGACTCAAGGTCAAGCGGATCTACATTTTCTCAGACAGCCAGGCCGCCTTAGAGGCCATCGCAGCCTATAGTTTTAGGTCTAAGCTGGCATGGGAATGCCTCCATGCGCTCAAGCAGCTTGACGCCCGTAACAGGCTCTCCCTCATTTGGGTGCCGGCTCACAGGGGGCATGAGGGCAATGAAAAGGCTGACCGCCTCGTGAAAAGGGGTACAGAATCCCTACCCATCGGGCCTGAACCACACGTGGGTCTGAGAAAAAGTCACCTGAACCGTCTGGTTGCTCGATGGGAGATACAGGAAAATGGCGTCCATTGGCATCGCCAGCCACAACTAAGATAGGCGAAAAGGCTTGTCACGACTTCCTGTCAAAGGGCGAAGGCGATGCTAACACTCTCTAGACAAGATCTGAGAGTACTGATAAGCTTCCTCACCGGGCACTGCCCACTCAGATATCACCTCAACAAGATGGGCATCTCAGAGGCGGTGGAATGCAGACTCTTTTGTGAGGAGGACAAGACAGCAGAGCATATCCTATGTGAATACCCTGCCTTGGCAGCAAAACGCTTTGAATACTTCGGTCAGGGAACCACTGAACCCCAAATCATGGCGGAATCAGTGGTGAAGGACATACTCAGCTTCCTAAGGGGGGCGGGTATGTACAACGCCTTCTACTAAGAAAGGACCGTCACAATAGGCCCATATGCGGCCGCAGTGACAAAGGGACTTGTCCCACACGCCCTCGGGTCAAAAAAAAAAAAAAATATCTGGTGCGTTGCAACACACAACTTTCCTTAGCTCTACGTCAATTCCCTTTGTAAATGGCTAATTCTATTTAATCAATTCATTTATCACTCAGTCCCTTTGAACTTGGTTAAACAACGTTTTACGGCAGCATGAAGCGGCAGCGAGGGTAATAACTGTTAGAACTGGTATTAAACTATTAGAACTGGCGAAACGGCGGTAGTTGAAATTCAGGAATTTCTGGAGTGAGCCCCATGTATCTCATGAGCGTTTTTAAATACTCACCCTATAGGTATTGGACTGGACTACAATACCAATTTTTTTTTTTTACATTCTACAAGAATTCCAGCGGAGTTTATAAGGAAAAAACTGCGGTAAAAACGCTTTTGGTCGAAAATTTTGATAATTTATTGTGCTGCTCTCGTCATTTTCCCAAGGATGGGAATTTTATGGTATGATTGCCTTATTGAGAGCTATCAATATAAAAAATTTAATCAAAATCATTAGAGCCGTTTTTGAGAAAAAAAATTGGCGGTTTGATCACTATGATAACTATAGTTAACTTTCGGTGGATGTTGCCCATACCCTTATTTTGGCGTCCCATGGTAACCTGTAGGCTAGACATCAAGTTTCAGCTGATTTGGTACGGTTGTTTTCTCTAAAAACCGCGCTAAAATCGATTTCGTCGAAGGATTGATAATTTATTGTGCTGCTCTCGTCATTTTCCCATAGATGGGAATTTTATTGTATAGTTGCCATGTTTGGAGCTACGAATATAAAAAATTTAATCAAAATCGTTAGAGCCGTTTTTGAGAAAAAAAAATTTTGGTGTTTTGATCACTATGATAAGTATAGTTAAATTTCGGTGGATTTGGTTCATACCCTTATTTTGGCGTCCCATAGTGACTTCCGGTCTAGATATCAAGTTTGAGCTGATTTGGTACGGTGGTTTTCTCTAAAAATCGTTCACAGACACACTTTAGTGACACACGCACAGACCATTTTCCCAAATAGTGTTTTTCGGACTCAGGGGGGTCTGAAACGTAAAGATCTGAAGAGAACTCAAAATTTTTTTTTCAGCCGATTACATAACTTTCCTTTCTACTTCGTAGAGCAAGGAAAGTAAAAAACCCTGCAAATTATTACACAACGGTTTATTATTCGGACAATCAGCTTGACCTAGCATTAATGCTCCGAGATCCATCCTGTCCGATTCAGCATCGAAAAATATCATAATGAAACCCAAAAAAAGGTCGAAAAGAACTGAATTGTAATATTAAAATAAACAAAAAAATAAGCGAATAATGAAAAGTTCAATCGAAGATAACAGATATTTTGCTACCGTTGAGACGGAGAGAAAGAGTCATTCGTGGAGGTGAAGACGAGAACAAGGCAATCGGACGATAAAGAGACAAATCGTAGTGCCAAAGGTTATATACGAAACACGAGCGCTTCCTAGGGAAGACAAAAAAAAAAAAAAAACCCCGGCGCTAATTGGGCGAACGCTGTGAGTCGAGTGGAAAGGGGTGGCGGGCGGCGGTGTTGCCGGACCAGTGACGATCGCTTTTGATGGGCGGGAGCGAGGGACTTCAAAGACGTAACGCGTTATACTGCGTTTCGTTAATTTTTAACCGTTTTTGCCCATTACAACCACGGGCTTCGTCCGATCGGATTGCGGAGATGGCGGGCACAACTAGATACCAAATCGGATTTTTGGGCGAAAGAACGAATTTTTAGACCACGTTAAAGGCACAAAACGGCCCGGACGGCGGACGGCGGACGGGGACGGGGACGGGGACGGGGACGGGGACGGCGGACGGACATTGCAAATTTGGAATCTCCATGTCATGAAACGTAAAGTATCAAATTTTGAGGGGGGGTTGTAAAAAATTTTTCGTGACCGAAAACATAGGGTTATTATTCAGAATGAATAATAAACCAAAACCTTTGTGTAATTATTTTTCCACGTTTTTAATTCTTCGTGCGTTTATAATTGACGGAGTGTGGGTTGCAAAACTACAGCCTCTGAGGGAAAACAGGGTTTTCTAACACACTTTAAAGTATAAGTTCATTTCCGTTTCTAAAACGATAAGCTGCCTTTTGGTAGAGGTAACTAACGCACTGAAAAGGTTAACCACCACACTGAGACCAATTTTTTGGTATAGTTGTATAACCAGCCTCAGAACGGGCACAGCGCTCAAATAACTCTATAGAAGTGGACAGATTCGTCTCAGTGTGGCGGTTAACAATGACTTTCTGTAAGGCCAGTGAGTACTGTTAAATGCGTACGTTCGGAGGTCGAAAAACCCAGCTAATTCAGCCTGCGCCGAACAGTCATGTTATATTCCTAATACGCTGCGCTCATTGATCCACATTTGATAATCAACGACGCATCTCACAACTTCCTTTTTCCGCGTACATTAAAAGATTTTCGTCGCTTTATCTACTAACGTACCTCCACGTATTATGTAGGAACCGCTAGCGCTTAACTTATTTATTTCCTCCTACTCACGACTTCATGGGACTTACAAAACATTTTTTAAATTTTTTTAGAAGGCCCGTGTTCACTGTTTTGCATTTATCTAGTAAATGTCAGGTGCGCTGCATGAGACATCTTTCCTTAGGTCATGCCATTTCACTAGTTTTCAGTTTTTGCTACTAATTCAATTTATAATTCACTGAGATCATTTGAACTTGGCAAAATATAACTCCACGGCGGTTGCAGTTCCGGAATTTATTGCGATGCTCGTACTCATGCCCTCTCAATTATTGAGCAATTAGTACACCGACAATTAATGATGGTGTATAAGCGGTTTTTTTAGAAGAACAATAATCACCTTCCCAGAATTATTCCTGGTAAAACTGTGTAAGGCTGTGAGGAATGGTACTAAGTGAAACGGTGGAAGTTGAAATTCCGGAATTGCTGGAGTAGCCCGTGCATTGCTTATTACGTTATTAAATACTCATCGTATAGGTACTTGATTGGACTGCCGCTTGAATTTTTCTGAAGATTATAGTAACATTTGAACGGAGTTTATAACGAAAAACTGCGCTAAAATCGACTTTCGTCGAAATGTTTGGTAATTTATTGTGCTGCTTTCGTCATTGGCCGACGGATGAGAATTTTACGGTATTATCGTGTCATCTAGAGCTTTTTGCGTAAAAATTTAGTCAGAATCCTTAACAGCCGTTTTTGAGCAATAAAAATACTGAAGTGGTTTGAACACTATGATAACTATAGTTAGTTTTGGGCGAATTTCGCGCATACCCTTATTTAGGCGTCCCATGGTAACCTCTGGGATAGATATGAAGTTGGAGCTAATTTGGTTGGGCCGTTTTCGCTCGGTGGTAACAGACACGCAAACCATTTTCTTAAATGCCGTTTTTCGGACTGAGAAGGGTCTTAAACGTAAAAATCTGAACGTGCCCCTAGTATCATATATGAAAACTAACGTTTAACGAAGAATTTCCAACTAAAATGTCACACGCTGAAAGAGATATTTGGAATTCGATCAAAATATCAGGTGCGTAGACGACCTGTCGTATACACGGGATCTGTACCTTCGTTCAACGCATTTCTACGCAAACGTTTGTTGAGAACAAAATGTAGGTACTAGTTAGTTGAGAGTACTCCGTGAATTTGATCGAAATCGTTGAAGCCGCCTTTCATAAAATTGAAAACCGATAAATTAATATTATTCAAATCTCTTTTTCCGCGCTATCGTGGCTTATACTTCTGTTCAACAGATAGACACTAAAATAATTATACAAACAAAAATATGGGTTGCTAGAAGACACACCATAAGATTGATGAAATCCAGTGACGCAGTTAGCCGGGCAATTACAAAATTGTTTAAAAACATTATTTTCGACACATTTTGATTCAATGGCGTGAGAGAAACATTTATTGAGAACAGTATATAGGTATTAACTAAGTAAAAACAGCCTGCGAGTATGGTGAAAATCGTTGTAGTCGTTTTTACCTAAAAGCGAAAAAAACCTATTTTTGCTTTTTAGGCCTATATCTTCGTTCAGCGTAGTTTCATGGAGATATTTATACGAAAGAAAAGTTTTGTTCTAATTAGTAAAAGATAAGTTGACAGATTAATCAAAATCGTTGTTGTCGTTTTCGAGAAAAAAACGAAACCCCCTGGTTTTTGGTACATCCCCCCCCCCCCCAGATTCCATCAACCGAAATGTCTCATAACCTTATTTTCGCGTCTACAAAAAATAACGAACAAAACAATAAAAGAAAGCGCTTAAAGTTTCGGGATTTATTAAGCAGCTATCACATTCACCGCGGCCTTCTATTTAAAATATCTGGTGCGTGGCAACACACAACTGTCTGCAACCTCCTTCAACACACGGGCGCCACATCTTCGTTCAACGTATAGATACAGAAGCAATTGCGAAGAACAAAATGTGGCTATTGGTTGCTAGAAGACATTCCGTAAGATTGATCAAATCCGGTGACGCAGTTGCTCGGCAAGTTACAAAAATACTTTTAAAAAACATCATTTTCGACACATTTTCATTTATAGCTCTGTCCAATGGACTGCAAAAGGAACATTTATTGAGAACAATATGTAGATACTATTTGAAAACATCCTGGGAGTTGGATGAAAATCGTTCTAGTAGTTTTGCCAAAAAGCGTAAAAAATCTATTTTTGCTTCATATACCTACGAGTATATCTCCGTTCACCGTAGTTTCTTGGAGATTTTTGTGGAGAAGAAAGTTAGGTAAGAACTAGTAGAAGATAATTTGAACGTTTCATCAAAATCGTTTTTAGCCATTTTCGAGAAGAATGCAAAAAAAGTTTTTCGTACAAGTTTTGGTACATTTTCGACCAACCACCGAAATCTCCCGTAACCTTATTTTTGCGTTTGTAAAAAATCACGAACAAAACAAAAAATGAACCAGCTCAATCCGTTCAGATATCTCCTGCAAATCGGACAGATACTCACACACGGGGCACGCACCGAAATTAGGTTTTTTTCGGATTCAGAAGGTAAGATCTGAAGAAACCCAACTATTTTGGACACGATTAACTATACTTTCCGCTACCCGAAGGGTGAGGAGTAAAAAGTGACTACGAGATTTCTGGAGACTTGCCGGTCTCGCTACCATAAAAGTTCACTTTCTACACTACATTCTCGTCTTTTTGTGGAAAACTTTGGATCTACCAACGAAGTGAATGTTCCCGCCAGAACATGAAGGGCATGGAGAACAGACATGAGGGTAGAAGGGACGTCAGTATGACGGGAGACTGCTCCTCGACATTTCTTCGAGGAAATCCTAGCGTTTCTCACAATTTGAGCTGTTTGGTGAAGCGGGGATGAAAGTTCACAGCCGTCAATGCGGATTAAATTGATACAAAATTCGTTAACTGTGTTTTCATTTGTAAAAGAAGTTTGAATTAGTGAAACCTTTTAAATATTTATTTTGTATATGCCAAAATACCCATTTTTGTGTGTTATTTGCAAAATATGGGGTCAAGTTGCGGAACACTCTCCAAAACTTTTAGATTACCATCAAATTTCAAAATTTGTTAACAATATTTTTTACAGCCCGTGTTTTCATTCATCGTCACGACTACGTAGCTGCTTCCTCAGTACTGAATGTTATGTTCGGGAAACTCGTAAAAGTGCAGCAGTCCGTAACGTTACGATATTTCAGAAATAGAGATTGCAGAAGGTAATGTATAATGAACGTTCGTCGAGCCGCGAACGGGGAATCTGCCCGTCGAAGGAGACGTATTTCCAACCGACGAGCCGAATATAATAGCAATAATGGCGCATGCGAGTGTTTGTAATTGGTGCAGTTGGTTGTGACGTGAGAAGATTCAGGGACACGTTCTTGGAAATGGCGTGTCTGACTTGAGACAACCTCAAACGCCCCTGGGTCGAGCCGGTCGAAAAATAAACCTGGCGACACGAAAGAGGTCAACGACGCTTCCCAGTTGGTCAAGGACAGGGAAATCCCACGGAATACGGCCATTTCGAGTCGAGTATTGATTTGGTGCCTTTTAGACCGACGGTAGAGAGTTACGTTTATCCAAGTTGCTTTCAAACCCCTGACCAGCCTGAACGTTCGTTTCAAGACAAGTTTCAAGTTCTCAAGTAGGAGTACGGCTTCGTAGTCGCACTAAAGGTTAAAAATTCTCGCGAATCGTTCCCTGAAGAATCTGAAGTCTTTGATTCTGACGCAAGACACCATATGCCAGCAAACGTCCACCACGCTTCCATCTTCCCAATATTCAGGGCGTCTGAGAACAATGCCACTTCATTCGTATCATTTTTGTATTCCCCCAACAAACGGGTTTCAGCGAATTTTCACTGAAAGTGCAGCTACTCCCCGATTTGGCACCGAGTTACGCAAAATTTTTCACCAAAATACGTTTCGTGAAATTGTCTTACGACTAGTAAACACTAGTATACAATATTGTACATTGTTTTGTCGATTTTTTCGAGAGAGAGTTACAATAAACAAACTCCTCTCGCAAACTCAAACGTTTCGCTCAATTTGTTAAGCTTCACAAGGCCTTGGAAAATAACCACAATTCTTTTGTAAACGTGATCATTACGTGATAAGAGATGTATAACAATTGAAGGGTAATAAATAACCAAGTCAGAGTCACCAGGGATTTTGTTTCCTTAGCGAATTTGAGAATACTAGGTCATTTTGATTAATAACTGTTGTTTAGCCAACGTTTGTATCAAATAAAAAGAATTTTACAAAATAACAATCTGATGCTCTTGTGCTGATCAACAACAGCAAGGACGAAGAAGAAGAAGTGTAACCACAGGAGGAGGCTACAATCGTATCAGGGAAGGCTGAAAGGCTGATACGCGGAACAAAAAAGGAGGTCATGAGTTGGGGAGGGGAAGGAAAATTTTCCCATGGGTTTTCCTTACCCTCCCCAACTCATGACCTCCTTCTTTGTTCTGTTCAACATATATCATATCATAGTGAAAGCTGCGGTGAAGGACATACTAGGCTTCCCAAGGGAGGCTGGTATGTACAACGCCTTCTACTAAGAAAGGGCCAGCGTCACAATATGCCCATATGCGGCCGCAGTGACAAAGGGACTTGCCCCACACGCCCTCGGGTCAGAAAAAAAAAAAATAATAATAAGAGGTTACAGTAAAGTGAGGAAATTGGGAACCTGTTTTACATCCCGTCCCTTAAACAAGTGTCATGTAGAAGTAACGGCCGCGTAGCCGTGTATCCCCTAGATGCCCAATGCTCAACAATCCGGATTTGACCAAATTATTGTTTCTAATTATTGTCAGACAAGAAAGTGGACGCATTAACCTCTGCCGATGCTGAAACTGGTGAGGAGCATAAAGTGAAAATACGCGTACTACAACTGCAAGAGCTACGGGGAAAAGCCAAATTAGTTCGGAAGAATGCTTTGTGCGTGTAGGAAAAATTGGAAGCGGTACAAGAAAATGAGAACTGAGCAAGAAATAATAAAATCCGAAATTATGAGGTTACAAGTTTTACAAGCAAGGAACTTTAATGAGGAAGGGAGAATTGTCGTGTTTAATAAAAGTTGTTTAATACACGCTGGGCCTGCAGCATCGAAAGTTCACTGGAAACCCTCCTTGAGAAGGCGTTCCCAGATGACCAAGTAGCTCGAGACACTGAAGCCCAGAGGGCAGCAAGGGAGCTGATCATGGACCCTCCGAATGAGTCCGACATCCCATTGTGGACAACAGACGACCTCGGCAGGGCCCTTGCGACCTTAAAGCCCAACAAATCTCCTGGGCCAGATAAAATAGAAAGCAATATGCTAAGGAAGGCTGAGCAGACAATCTCCAGCGGCCTCCTTAATTTATTTAATGACTGTCTGCAGATCGGACAGTTCCCCACTCAGTGGAAGTCTGCGCGCGTTGTCACTCTTCAAAAGGGAGGCGACCGCAATCAGACCCGCGATCATGGAGACCACTCAGCCTTCTTTCCATATTAGGCAAAACACTAGAAATCTTGATGTTGCAGTCCCTCGAAGGAGTCTTTGGCCGCAACCTCACAGGCAGGCAATACGGGTGTACCAAAGGAAGGTCCACGCAGGATGTCATTGTCGAGATTCGGCGTGTTTCCCTGCTGGCACCGGCTAAGTACGTCGTAGCATTTCTGATTGACATCAGAGGAGCGTTTGACAACCTTTGGTGGCCAGCGCTCCTTAATGAGCTCAAAGGTAGGGAAATCCCCGCAACCTGTACTCGCTCGTCAGAAGTTACCTGACAGACAGAACTGCTACAATCGAAAGTAGGCATGTCTCCGTCTGGAGAAAGATTGAGAAGGGGTGCCCACAGGGCTCGGTCCTTGGACCAGCACTCTGGAATGCCTTCTTCGAAGGTCTTCTCAGGAAACTCATGGAGACTGACTGCGAGCCGTACGCCTATGTGGATGACTTGACTGTGCTGATCTTTGCAGAGTCAGTCCGCCAAATTGAAGAAAAACCCCACAACACGCTCCACACCGTCACCCAATGGTGCGAGCATGTCAAGATGCAGGTGGCTGACGAAAAAACCCAGCTAATCCTCTTGAAGGGGAAAGTGAATAATCCACCCACAATACACTTTGGCATCCACAGGCTCTTTCTTGAAAAGCACGTCAAGTATTTAGGAGTGAATATAGGTGAGAGGTGGGGTTTCAACCAACACCTCCAGTCCCTTAAAGGCACTACTATTGCAAGGTTTGCCTCACTGCATGCCATTACTAAGGCCACTTGGGGTGTGTGTTACCACGACACTATCCTCATGTATAAGGGCATCTATCTAGGTGTGATTGGCTACTGCCCCGTTGTCTGGGGTAGCAAACTTACAGTCAATCAAAAGAGAGTATTGGCCCAACCCCAGAGAGCTGCGCTCCTGTGGATCACCAAGGCCTACAAGACTGTATCAACGGAGGCACTCCAGGTGATCACTGGTCAGTTACCAGTTGATTTGGCTGTTGAGTGCATGGTTGACAAGTGAAGTGTGAAACGGGAGCTTCCCCCGCTTTGGACTGAACTACATGCGGAACTCACCCTGAAACAGAAACATGCCGCCATCGATGAATGGGCTCTAGAGAAATGGCAAGCGAGATGGGAATCCTCGTCAAAGGGACGTGATACGTATGAGTTCTTCCCCAACATCCGTGAACGTCTTTCTAGAAAATGGGTTGAGCCAGACCACTGGACGAGCCAGTTCCTCACGGGACATGGTGACTTCAATGAGCGGCTCCACTTCTTTTCTCTGAAAGACTCTCCATTATGCACGTCCTGTGCCTCCAGTGCGGAGGAAACAAGAAACCATGTGCTGCTCTACTGTAGTTCCTACAACAGTGAGCGACGGTTGTTGGGAGGGCAAACGAACTTAGCAGCATTGACTGCTACAAAGGAAGCCTATAACCATTTTGCAAAGTTCGCAAAGAAGGTGATGGCTAAGAAACGTGGTCATAGTTGATCTGTCCTTTTGAAACTTGCCACCCAAGTAAACAGTAAGATCAGGTAGGGAACCAGATTAAGAACTCCTCCCAGATGGTACGGGATTCCTCAGGTGGTCACCTCCGCGCAGTAACACACGGGCAACAGCTCTCTACGGGGAGACTGGCTAACGACCAAATACCTGCCGTACCTCCACAGGTCTGAGTTCGGTGGATGCTGCAGGGGCCGGCCTCTTGCATATTAGCGAAACCACAACTTCTATGACTGATATAATCCTCGTCGAGGGTTTAGGTACAGTCATCAAATAAAGAAACAGACCTGTAGTACCTTGTAAAGCAGAGAGAGCTAATTGGAGGGGGTAGGGCTGGCCATGGCAGGCGAAGACCAAGATTCGAGCGGATGTCGCCTGGCCTCCCATGCCTGGGCAAAAATGGCGCATCTGCCGACCCACTGGAAAGAAGCGCGGCTGTACTCTCAGCAGGAAGAATTCTCGCCCTGGTTCGCACGTCCTCGTAGAGGGGGCACACGAAAAGCAAGTGCGATGCATCCTCACAGATCTCTTTCCCACACGGGAAGAGGTTGAAGGTGCGGACTGAACTGTTTACCGGTCACTTGGGATCATTCAGCAGATCCCCCCTCCCTTCCTTCTCATTCTTTGTGCCCTAAGATCTCCTCAACCTTACCGTTCGGTACCATTCAGCCTCATTTCCAATTCGGGCTCTGAAGACGAAATTCATAGCGTCGTGTGTGATTCTGAACTCTCACTCATTCCTACTGCATTTAGGTGTAAGTATTACATCAAGTAGTATTTTGATTTCATTCTTAATTCATTTATATTTTTCTTCTGTATCTAACGTAGGTCCTTTTGAGCGGATTCTCACAATGCAACCTGATCCGAAAATAAACACCCCTCGGACTCTTCTACAGCTGATCACGGCCCAGTCGGAAAGAAGTACTCCTGGTTTCAATTGAGGAAGCAGCCCTCACTCACAACTTCCAACATCGGTCATCTTCGAAGTGGTACCAAATAAATTCTGGACAGTTAGCGTGAGGTGGTCAAAATAGCAGTCATTGGTGTCGTTCGAGTGGAGAGGAGTTGCGGCAATAGTTCCGCTCAACTGGTTGCTGAGCTGTTCAGTCGTACGAAATAGTAATACAGCCCAAACCACAATAATAATTGATCGAACTCTCAAATTAATTAATTACCCTTTAATGGGCAAATGTGAACTATCGCCACTTTTAATAGTTTTAATAATAGTTTTCATTTAAATTCTGACAGATGACGTTCTTCCATGTGTTCGATTTCACGCTGCTCTTGTTAAATCCACACTTAACTGAAAACTCCTAGCGCAGATTAATAATAACCTTTTCCTTGTCAATAGTGAACACTCGCTGAGTAACATGCTAACAGCAGTTGGTGCAACTTGGGGTAAGGTAGAAGACGCAAAGAACTATAGTAGAACGAGGTCCTAGGGGTTGCGGCTCATATGCTGCGAAGTATCACTACAAATGTGTGAATTCAAAATAAAATTACAGCGTCAATTCGGACTATCATAGTTTACAATCATGTGACAGCGGGTTGTTTGTCTCTGTCTAGTGGTATATCTTCGGACTTCCAAGCATATTCATTGCTTGGCGCAGGCTTAATTGTTGGGGTTCATGACCTCGGAACGTCCCCACTTGCTCTGACAGGACTCACTGGCCCAAACGGAAAGTCATTGTTTCCCCAAACACCTTTCTGATTTCAAGCCCTTTTCTTTACCTGTGGAAAGTCCAGTTCTTCAGTTATTTCCGAGGGGCAACGAATTTCCTCTTCTTCTGGACTTTCCAAAATACCCGTTTTCCTCCCCACAATTTACATTCCTCTCCACAAAGGACAGCTCCTTCCAACCTCAGTCATCTACTAGTTCTTGAAATCGCCAGTTGTCTCCCAGTTCTTGCGACAGACACTCGTTTCACAATCTAATTAGGATTCTTCTCTCCTTCCCCGTACAACCAGTTTCACTCTTCCAAAACCCCCTTGTTCTCGCTTGTATACTCAAACTCATATCCTATTCTAGTCACTTCTTCTTTGTACATGCAAGTCCCAACTCTTCAGTTACAAATTCTCCGTGATTCGTTCAAGTCTTCCCCGGTCAAAACAGCCACCCTCGGGCAGGGCAACTCCACCTTTAAATGTTGACTATTTAGACGGTTGGTTCCATTCATCAGCCGCAAAAGCATGTTACAGGGGATTGTTTGGCTTTATCTAGTGGGATATCGTCTACAGAGCGCTAACTGCCTCCAGCACATTTGGTCCTTTGGCAGATCGATAATCATCGCTGGGGTTGTAAAAAGTGTGATGCGTTGTACCACACGCTTTCTGTTAAGAAGGAACGTCGTTGAACAGTATTGCCGGAGAAAGTGTAAGGGAGCCTAACTCTAGAGGTAAAATAAATTCATTCATGCATTACACGAGAAAGGGAGGGTTGTGGAATGATAGCAATCTAACAAATGTTTGGCTGCGTGACGAATTTCCCCGGAGGCGTGGATGTTTAAGGAATGACAACTACTGAAATGTACATTGAACTCTAGAGCTTCTTCAAGATCCAATCGGTCTTTCGAAGCGCGTGTCACCAAAAAAACTAGTCCACGGATTCTGACGAAACTCGTTAGACAGACGAACCTCGGGGAAATACATTTAAGTTCGTAAATGAACAGATAACAATCACGAAGAGGAACATGTGCAAGTAATGTTTATTCATAGTACGACATTTAAATTCAAAAACGCTGTGTGTCCCGAACACTTATCGGCCCGGAGATTCCAAACATTTGCAATAGCGTCGCTTTTTTTAAAAAAAAAAAAAAGATAAGTTCGTTGTTGTCGGCACGAAAAGGACGTTTTTTCAAGGTATCGTGCACGTCTTATCTGTGTGACAATGAGTTGAGTTTCTAGCGATACCGTTCCTCCGCACAGCTGCGACAAAACAACTTTTTTGGCACTTTTTTATTGACTGAGGTTGTTACGCGACTATTTTCGCAGCGATCTCTAAAAGATCCGATTGTTCACTGCAATTCTGAAGGTTGAGGGTTTGAGTCGTTCGCGATTGTGATCGCCTCCAAAGGATATAACAAGGGATGGCCTCTACTAGTCCTCCGTCCTTTGGGCGATACGCTTCACTCTGATGACACCCCTCAAGAAATTAACCTCCCAGGTCATCATAGAAGCCCAAATGTTTTTCAAATATGGGTATTCTCGGACAATGCTCCCGTGTTCCGCAGTAAAGTCTTCCCTGGATTTCTGCTGCAACACGGAATGGCCTCGCAATATCTTCACAGGTATTACCTCTAACCCTCTCTCGCCGAACGGCAAATTACAAAACCTCAAAGGGACCATCACTGCCTTCCACGCCAACACAAATACTCCCCTTATTCTATCTCTTAGGTCCTGCCCTCCGTTACGTCAGTCGCAAAACATGGCCGATCCCCCACCGTTATCAAAACTCACCACAGTCTGTCAGTTAAAACCGTTCTTCGCTAGGGTTGCTGAACCGTTACTGCTGTTGTCCCGTTTTTCTTTTACACGCTCCATCTTCCTGCCTGGCTTTTGCACGTATCTGTTTATCGTGCCTGAGGTTGCAACAGTACGACGGCAGTAACGTGGTGAGTGGTACGAACTGTTTCTGTGTGACTCGGATCCAGAGGACTACATGAACATGAAGAGCATCATCTCCCGAACAGTGACTGACGCAAAGCTTGATGAAAATGGTAGTACACTATCAAGCGGCTTGATTTACTGCTTGTTCAGGTCTCTACACTATCAATCACGCTTGATGAACTCGATTGACTGAAGCATTTGGCAGTGTGGCGCTTGAGGAAACCAAACTCAATTTTCTTCGAACTTTTTGATGATTTATTGTGCCGCTCTCGTCATGTTTCCTAGTATTGTTGTGTTATTTGGACCTGTCCTCCCACAGAATTTTACCACAATCGCTAGAGCCATCTGCTAAAAGAAAATGATAACTATAGTTAGTTTTGGGCCAACTTAGCTCTTTTTGGCGTCCCGTAGTAACCTGTGGGCTTTGAGCTGATTTGATACAGCCACTTTCTCTCAAGCGGTTCACAAACGGCGGTCATAAAAGGTGGGGCAGAACATAGCTGGCTTGTGTACAAAATATTGACTACTTCTTGGCCCGGTGTATAGATGCCCCCTGGCATATGAGTTTTGGGTGAACCTGTGAGCTTTTTGAGGTTGGCGCACCTCGGAATGAGCTCAGTTTGTGAAGGAAGCCGCTCTTGACAGAGATCCCAGAAAGCTTCTGCCACGTAGTTCTTTTTAAGACGAGATAGGGAGGCGGCGGTGGAAGCATCGCAGTGGGAATGGCAGCAAATGCCCTGAGGAGCCCGCCTGAAACTATGGGGCTGACAAATAAAAATAATGTTTCTTAACTCAAATGAGAGTTATAACAGCCGAGGAGGTTGCTCTTTCGCTAACCTGCCAGAGCATGGTTACTCGCTCAGCACCCACTGAAAATACGGCAGGTCGTCATTTGGCCAGTATCCGGGTGGAGAGCTTTTGCCCACATGCCGCCCACCACACAGAGGTATGCCCCCTGAGGAATTCGTACCATCGGGAAGCAGTTCTTAATGCGGACGATCTGATTGTGCTGATCTTAGCCCTATCGATCCGTCAAATCGAAGCAAAAGCCCATTATGTGCTCTAAACTGCCACCCAGTGATGCACGTCAAGCCGCAGGTGGTGGAAGAAAAACCCCAGTTCATCATCTCATTGGGAAAAGTAAATAGCCAATAAACAATACGCTTCGTGGCCACAGACGTAAGTAAAGTAATCAGGAGTCATTATAGGTGAGAGGTGGGGCTTCAGTCAACACCTCCAGTCCCTCAATGGCACTACCGTCGTAAGGTTTGCCTCACAACAAGCAAAGTCACTTAGGGCGTGTGTTACCGTGACACTGACAAAGTCATCTATCTAGGCGTGATTGTATTGGCCCTGTTGTCTGGGGTAGCAACTACATGTTGCAAGACTGTATTGACAGAAGTGAACATCTTAGGAGAGTGGATTGAACGAGACCATTGGATGAGCCAGTTCCTCGCAGGATGTACCTCCACTTCTTTTCTCTCGAAGACTCTCCATCATGAGCCTCCAGTGTGGAGGAAGCAAGAAACCACTTGCTTCTCCACTGTAGTTCCTACAACAGTAAGCGACGGTTGTTGAATAACAGATAAACCTACCAGCATTGATTGCTACAAAGCCAGCTTATAATCGCTTCGCCCAGTTTGTGAAGAACATCATGGTAAGGAAGTATGGTCACGGTTGATCTGTCCCTTTGAAACTTGCCACCCCAGTAAGTATTAAGAAATGGGGAGAAACTAGATTAAGAACGGCATTCCCCAGGTAGTCAGACCTCTGTGCAGTACAATATGGACAACAGCTCCTCCCCAGGACACTCACAAAAGACCAAAAATACCAGCCATGCCACCGCTTTTGACCTCTGTCCGTGCAGGAGGGAGATCAGCGAGAACAGACCCCATGTCCTCTTCCTTTGCCCCCTCTACCATGACGTGCGGGTTATCCTGTTCATCTGCCCCCCCCCCCCCCCAGGGTGCTGCCGCTCTTCTCTCCAGCGAGTCTGCCAGACAGAGATTTGCCATATTCGTCCAAGCATGGGCAGCTTAAAGGCTCAAGTTGGAGTCGTGGATTCCTGTGGGGGACTACACACTATGCATCCCGCCTCGCACAGTCCGTGGGGGTTTGAACTAGGGGAGGGACGGTCTTTTTTTTTCTTTTTTTTCCGAGGGCGTGCGGGACAAGTCCCTTTGTCACTGAGGCCACATGTGGGCCTAATGTGACTCTAGCCCTTCCTTAGTAAAAGGCGTCGTACATACCCGCCCCCCTTAGGAAGTCGAGCATGTCCTTCACCGCAGCTTTCGCTATGATATGGGGCTCAATAATCCCCTGGGCAAAGTATCCAAAGCGTTTGACTGCTAAGGCAGGGCACTCCCATAGGATGTGCTCTGCCGTCTCGTCCTCCTCACCACAGAGTCTGCATTCCACCGCCTCTGAGATGCCCATCTTGTTGAGGTGTAACCTGAGTGGGCAGTGTCTAGTGAGGAAGCTAATCAAGACCCTCAAATCCCTCCTGGAGAGTGTCAGCATCGCCTTTGCCCTTGGACCAGAAGGCGTAACAAGCCTTTTTGATTGTCTAAGTCGTGGCTGGCGATGCCAATGGGCGCTATTTTCATGTGTCTCCCATTGAGCCACCAAACGGTTCAGGTGACTTTTTGTCATACCTACGTGAGGTTCAGGCCCAATGGGTAGGGCTTCTGTGCCCTTCTTCGCAAGGTGGTCAGCCTTTTCATTGCCCTCATGCCCCTTGTGAGCCGGCACCCAGATGAGGGAAAGCCTATTGTGGGCGCCGAGCTGCTTGAGCGCATGAAGGCATTCCCATGCCAGCCTGGACCTAAAACTACAGGCTGCGATGGCCTATAATGCGACCTGGCTGTCCGAGAATATGTAGATCTGCTTGCCCTTGAGTCCCTTAGACAGGATCTCTTCCGCGCAGATCTTTATAGCTAGGATTTCAGCTTGGAAAATCGTGGCGTACTCCCCCAGTGGCTTAGCCAGACTATAGTTGGGCCCAACGATGCCCAGTCCAGCTCTGCCTCCCATGACTGAACCATCGGTGTACCACCGCAGGGCGCCCACCTCGGTCTGGAACGTCTCCTGCTCCCATCGTTCCCGCGAGTGGATACTTACCCTGAATGGCAGCCGAAAGTTCTTTCGCTCTGACATAACGTTGGTAGCAAGGACCACTGCCTCTTCCAGTTTGAACTGTCTAGGGACGGTCTTATTGGCCTCCCCCCACCCCCACCCTACCAACTGTTAGCACCAACGAGCCCGTAGGCCAGGAGTGGCCTGGCTCGTTCCCCCATTAGGGTCTCGTGAAAGCTGATCTGGGGGGTGTCCTTTTGCAAGACAACGAAGCCGCAACCTCCATAAGAGTCGACTGATATACCCGCCTTCGAGGGTTCAGTAACAGTCATTTTGATGGGGAAACATACCTGTGTGTGTGTATGTATGTATGTCTCTGGACGCGATTGAGCAAAAATGGCTGAACCAAATCAGCTTAATGTCTGAACCAACTTAATACCCAGCCCGCAAGTTACCAAGCAACTTCAAAATAAGAGAATGAGCGAAATCCACCCAAAACTAACCATAGTTATCATAGTGATCAAAACACCAAATAAATTTTTGCTCAACAACCACACTAACGATTTTCATTAAATGTGGCCTACGTACAGCTTCCAATGATAACTTTACCAATTTGCATCCATGGTAAAGTGACGAGAGCAGCACAATAAATTTCCAAACTTTTCGACGAAAGTCAATTATAGTGGAGTTTTTACCTTATAATCTTCGCTGAAATGTTACTAGAATATTTTTAAAAAAATTGGTGTGTTAGTACAATCGAATACCTATATGATGAACGTTTCAAAATGCACATAAGATGTACGGGGATCACTTCAGAAATTCCGGAATATCAGCCACCGCCGTTTCACTTACTACCATTCCTAACAATTTTACCCGATAATTCTATAACAGCGATTATTACACATCTCAAACATCGTGTTTACAGCCTCATTTCTGCGTGTTTGCTCAATAATGGTCTTAGCATGAGTGCGAACAGCATAATAAATTCTGGAACTGTAAATTCCACCGCTTTCTGCCGCCGTCAAGTGACGTTGTACGAAGTTCAAATGAAATATTTGAAAAATAAAATTAATTATACCAAAAGACGTGAACACAAGTGAATCGTGAATTGTGTTTGTGTGATGCAGCGCACCCGATATTTACGTTCCTGAAATAATAAAATAAACTTCGTCGAATGGGTTACCGTTGGATTCCTCATTCGTCTCTTCGCAGCAAACACCATTTGGCTCGTTAGAAAACGTTTCGATGATTCGCCCCCTCGTGTTCTCTGCTTCGCGTATTCGTGTCAGATTGCTTTTGAACTTGAAAATTGATCGGGCTGTGGCTGTCAGGACATCGACCCTCAAGGTCAGCCCAACGTTTTTCCCCTCCCATTTTGCATTTTTTATCAGCTCCCTGACCTGGACAATTCGTTTCGCCTTGTCGTCCAAATGCAGTAAATTATTTCGTCGGTTTTATTTCTTTCGAGCGGAAAAAGCCGTAGCTACTTTGAGACTTGAAATTTGCTCTAAGCGTCTAAGCGGAGACGGGGACGTCGCGGGAGCCAATTAGTGTGTGAGAAACGCGTCAACGATGCTGTATTTTCCTACTAACTAGCGATGGAAGTGGGAGAGGGGTGCAACATTTAAACAGATCTTTTGTGAGATATCCGCGAGAGAATTTATGAGAACGCCACTCAGACTTTTTAGATCGAGTAAGTTTTCAAACTTTATTGTTACTTGTAAATCACCAGATTGTTATTTGTCAAAAAGCTATTGAACAGTCGGCGCAACAAAAGAAAAAGATGAGAGCAGACGAAACAGAAGAGGAGACGATCACAGGCACCATTTGTACTGGGCTGATGTTAGCTACATATTCATAATCAAACGTTTGACCGTTTGCCCAGCCGTCCTGGAAGGTCGCAGCGGTTGACACGGAACATACTTAGAATCAGCAGAAGAGTGTCTAGATGGCACTTTTTCAGTTTTTCGAAATTTGGCCCGGTTCAAAAATGGCCACCTAATATAGATTTTCGTCAGACATTCTTCTCTCAATTGTAAATATGTTATAAATACCGACACAAACATACAGTATACATCAAACCACCCACAACAACATAAAATAAGTGCATTCAGACACATGATACGGAGACTAACAACTATCCCACTATCAGAACAAAATTACAAAATATCTGGTGCGTTGCAACACACAACTTTCCTTAGCTCCACGTCAATTCACTCGTGTACATGGCTTTTTTACTTGCCTTGCTCTACGAAGTAGAAAGGAAAGTTATGTATTCGGCTGAAAAATTTTTTTTGAGTTCTCTTCAGATCTTTACGTTTCAGACCCTCCTGAGTCCGAAAAACACTATTTGGGAAAATGGTCTCTGTGTGTATGTGTGTGTGAACGATTTTTAGAGAAAACGACCGTATCAAATCCACTCAAACTTGATATCTAGCCTCCAGGTTACCCTGGGACGCCAAAATAAGGTTTTGAACAAAATCCACCGAAAGTTAACTATAGTTATCATAGTGATCAAAACACCAAATATTTTTTTCTCAAAAACGGCTCTAACAATTTTGATTAAATTGTTTATATTGATAGCTCTTAATAAGGCAATCATACCATAAAATTCCCATTTGTCGGAAAATGACGAGAGCAGCACAATAAATTACCAAAACATTCGACGAAATCGATTTTAGCGCAGTTTTTAGAGAAAACGACCGTACCAAATCAGCTGAAACTTGATGTCTAGCCTACAGGTTACCATGGGACGCAATGATGAGGGTATGGGCAAAATCCACCGAATGTTAACTATAGTCATCATTGTGATCAAAACACCAAATTTTTTTTCTCAAAAACGGCTCTAACGATTTTAATTACATTTTTTATGTTGATAGCTCTCAATAAGGCAATGATACTTTAGAATTGTCATTCGTGGGAAAATGACGAGAGCAGCACAATAAATTATCAAAATATCGACGAAAAGCGTTTTTAGCGCAGTTTTTACTTTCCGCTACCCGAAGGGAAGGAAAGTATAGTAATCGGCCCAAAAAAAAAATTTGGGTTTTCTTCAGATCTTTACGTTTCAGACCCTACTGAGTCTAAAAAACCTAATTTCGGAGAGAGGTCCGTGTGTATGTCTGTGTGTATGTCTGTGTGTGTGTGTGTCTGTAGTTCGATTTGCAGGAGAACGGCTGATCCGATTGAGATGGTTCTTGTTTTTGTTTTGTACGTTATTTTTTGTAGACACCACAATAAGGTTATGGACGATTTCGGCCGATGGGAAGGGGGGGTGGGGGACGAAAATGTACCAAAATTTAGGGTTTTTCGCATTTTTCTCGAAAACGGCTCTAACGATTTTGATCAAACTTTCAAATTATCTTCTCCTAATCAATGCCTAACTTTTCTTCTCTATACATATCTCCATGAAAATACGGTGAACGGAGATATAGGCCCATGAAGCAAAAATAGGTTTTTTACGCTTTTTGGCAAAACGGCTTCAACGATTATCACCAAACTTTAGAGATGTTTCCGAATAGTTAATACTTACATATTCTTCCCAATAAATGTTCCTGTGACGGTCCATTGAACTGAGATAAAAATCAAAATGTGTCGAAAATAACGTTTTTTCGAACATTTCCGTAAATTCCAGGGTAACTTTTTCACCAGATGTGATAAATTCTAATGGAGTGTCTTTTAGTCACCCATACCAACATTTCGTTCTCCATAATTATTTCTGTATATATATTTTGAACGGATATATAAGCCAAGTTAACTCAGAAAATGAGATTTGTCGAATATTAATTTATCGGTATTCCAATTTTCTCAAAAACGGCTCTAACGATTTCGTTCAAACTTACGAAGTACTCTCAGCTAACTAGTCCCTACATTTTGTTCTCTATAAATGTTCCTGTAAAACTGCGTTGAACGAAGATATAGCGTCCGCCTATGTAGGTGGTGTTCGAGCTTAAAGGGGTGGCGGAAAGTAGTGTGTTGCTACGCACCAGATATTTTCCTTATAAACTCCGCTGGAATTTTTGTAGAATGTTAAAAAAAATTGGTATTGTAGTCCAATCCAATACCTAAAGGGTGAGTGTTTAAAAACGCTCATGAGATACATGGGGCTCACTCCAGAAATTGCTGAATTTCAACTACTGCCGTTTCGCTTACTACCAGTTCTAACAGTTATTTTCCAATAACTCTGCAAAAGTGATTACTATCCTTTTTTACTTTCCGCTACCCGAAGGGAAGGAAAGTATAGTAATCGGCCCAAAAAAAAAATTTGGGTTTTCTTCAGATCTTTACGTTTCAGACCCTACTGAGTCTAAAAAACCTAATTTCGGCGCGTGGTCCGTGTGTGTGTATGTGTCTGTAGTTCGATTTGCGGGAGAACGGCTGATCCGATTGAGCTGGTTCTTTTTTTGTTTTGTTCGTTATTTTTTGTAGACACCAAAATAGGGTTATGGACGATTTCGGCCGGTGGGAAGGGGGGGGGTGTGGGACGAAAATGTACCAAAAACTAGGGTTTTTCGCATTTTTCTCGAAAACGGCTCTAACGATTATGATTAAACTTTCAAATTATCTTCTACTAATCAATACCTAACTTTTCTTCTGTATACATATCTCCATGAAAATACGGTGAACGGAGATATAGGCCTATGAAGCAAAAATAGGTTTTTTACGCTTTTTGGCAAAACGGCTCCAACGATTATTACCAAACTTTCAAGATGTATCCGAATAGTTAATACCTACATATTGTTCTCTATAAATGTTCCTCTAACAATCCATTGAACAGAGATAAAAATGAAAATGTAACGAAAATAAAGTTTTTTCTAACATTTCCGTAAGTTCCAGGGTAACCCTTCACCAGATGTGATAAATTCTAATGGAGTGTCTTTTAGTCACCCATAGCCACATTTCGTTCTCCATAATTATTTCTGTATATATACGTTGAACGGAGACATAAGCCAAGTTAACTCAGAAAATGACATTTTTCGAATATTAATTTATCGGTATTCCAATTTTCTCAAAAATGGCTCTAACGATTTTGATCAAACTTTCGGAGTACTCTCAGCTAACTAGTCCCTACACTTCCGCAAATGTTCCTGTAAAAATGCGTTAAACGAAGATATAGCGCCCGCAAATGTAGGTGGTGTTCGAAATTACGGGGGTGGCGGAAAGTTGTGTGTTGCTACGCACCAGATATTTTAGATTGTGTGAAGTAATGTAAGCTATCAGAGCTTTGTGTATCATTTTCCCCATTGTCCCTTTATTGTCATTTAATACAATCCGAGCATAGGTTATTTATTTCATTCTAAAAGGAGCTCGTTTCATCTCATTCATTTCGAGTTTTGCTGATTAAATTCAAGTGGGTCTTAATTGCTTTATAATTTCACTTCCCATTACTTTCTTGAGAGTTATTATTTTATTTATTTGATCGAGTCAGTATTATTGAGCGTATTTGATTTGTTGTTTTCTTTTGGGCCCAGATACGACTTTCACGAGTGTTCTGTACGCGGGAATTGTAAGACAATTCCCCAAGTACATCACACCTTTCACCTATATTCACTCCTAAATACTTGACGTGCTTTTCAAGAAGGAGCCTGTGGCCGCCAAAGCGTATTGTGGGTGGATTATTCACTTGTCCTTTCAAGAGGATTAGCTGGGTTTTTTCCTCAGCCACTTACATCTTGACATGCTCGCACCATTGGGTGACGGTGAGGAGCACGTGGTGGGTTTTTTCTTCAATTTGGCGAACTGACTCTGCAAAGATCAGCACTGTCAAGTCATCCACATAGGCGTATGGCTCGCAGTCAGTCTCCATGAGTCTCCTGAGAAGACCTTCGAAGAAGGCATTCCAGAGTGCTGCTCCAAGAACCGAGCCCTGTGGGCACCCCTTCTCAAACTTTCTCTGGAAGGAGACATGTCTTCATTCGATCGTAGCAGTTCTGTCTGTCAGGTAACTTCTGATGAGCGCGTACAGGTTGCGGGGGATTCCCCTAACTTTAAGCTCATTGAGGAGTAAGGAGCGCTGGCCACCGAAGGTTGTCAAACGCTCCTCTGATGTCAATCAGAAATCGAAAACAATCCCGTATGTCGCACGTCATTAAATATGATTTAAAGTAAAAAGTATCACATTTGCGTGTAATGCTGTAATGTTTTATGATATTATGAATGAAAGTGTTAACACAAAATGCATTTTTTCTCTAATTCTGGCTCCGCTCTAGGATTTCTTAAAGTTTGTGGCCACCCCTGTTACAAAGGTTTGCCCACCGCTGGTCCAGAGAATGAATGAATACTCGAGAGGCCAAGGAAAGTTGTGTGATGCGTTGCACCAGACATTTCCAGTTTCAACTCCTGCTTCTCCCCCCACCGCCACCCCTCCACCACCCCCAATAATGAATGTTGTTGTTGTTGCGGTCTTTAAGGGGGGGGGGGGCTACAGAGGTTAACGTTGTTGTTGAGGTGGTGTCGTAACGGAAGGCGCTCAGTGGCGTGTGAGGGGGCGCGACCCCCCTAAGGTCAGAAGTTAATGTTGTTGGGGTGGCGACATTGTGGAGGGTGCTTGGTGTGTGGGGGGTACTGAAGTTAATGTTGTTGGGGTGGCAACATTGTGGAGGGTGCTTGGTGTGTAGGGGGTACTGAAGTTAATGTTGTTGGGGTGGCGACATTGTGGAGGGTGCTTGGTGTGTGGCGGGTACTGAAGTTAATGTTGTTGTTGTGGGGGTGTCTTGGTGGAGGGCCCTCTTCTGTTGTTGTTGTTGGGGGGGGGGGGTGGCGACCCCCTACAGAAGTTAATGTTGTTGTTGTGGTAGCGACGTTGTGGAGGGTGCTACAGAGTTAATGTTGTTGTGGTGGTTTCGTAGCGGAAGGCGCTCTGTGGTGTGTGAGGGGGCGCGACCCCCCTAAGGTTGGAAGTTAATGTTGTTGTTGTGGTGGTGGCGTCGGTGCGTGGGTGGAGGGCGCAGTGGGTGAAGTAGGGAGTCCCCCCTCCATAGCGATCGGCGCGCGGAGGGTCGTAGTCCCGCGCGGCTCGTCACGAACTCGGCTCGTCCTCCTCCCTTTCCGTTTAGTACCCGGCGGGTCTTGACAGAGCGCGCTAGGCTCGTCTCCTCTGAACCTCTCGCGGTCTCGCCCCTCTCCACAAATAGTCCCGCCGACCGCCGTCGACTTCTCGTGATTTCCTTCTGGATCGCGGCTTCGCTCTCAGTCGCCCGTTCGGACCTTCCAAGTGATCGTAACATGTACTGTGAGTTTTATTGAGACCGCCTTCAAGTGTTTTGGGAGCCTTCGGCAACCTCTTCGTCTTTTATCGACGCTACAGTTTCCTTATCACCGGACCCCCGGGGGAGTATCATGATAATATCCAAGGACCTTTTCTTACTCGGCGATCAGGACTACCTTCGTCTCCCAAAAGACGAGAAGCGACTCGTCCGACCTTCGACTGCCAACAATATCAGGTACTTTATCGCTTTTAAAATTAAAAATATGATCTAAATTAGGTTAATTAGAACGATTTAAAACGGTGTAGTTATTCCTGTGAGCTCAGAAGTGGAAGGTATTTAGGAGCAAAGGGTGTAATTAGTATAATTTGTAAATGCCGGGGTGTGTCAAGTCGAATGGAGTCGGCTCCGCTCAGCTGGCGCTCGACGAATCGTCTCTTCGACCGGCGAAGCGAGAAAGTGAAAACAATTCCGCCTCCGAGCGAATGGAGGGTAGTGGGTCCACGTCCACGTCGTCGCGCCGCCCGCCAGCCACCTCCTCCCCCATCCCCACCCCTTCAGGCCCCCACGCCACCCCCACCATTGCCATCATCCCCTCCCCATTCCTCTCGTCTAAAGTTCGCCAATAAAATGTTTCAATTATCCGGTTACCGGGGCAACCGACGCATCTGAACATTTCCTCGGTGACGTCACCAACTTTCACTGCGTCGCTCCTTTCTTTTAGTGCACCCTTCCCTCTCCCTTCCACCCAACGCGCACTATCCGAACTCCCGCGCGAATGAGATCATCAGGTGCGACGTATCGCACTACTTTCCTCGGCCCCGCGGAGAGTAAAATAAAACAAATAAACCGCCTGCAAATGTATTTATTCGATAACTTTACCAAATGTTATTCACTATAGTATTGCGATCGCGTCAAAAAATAACGAGTGCGACGCATCACACAACTCTCCTCACCTCGGCGTGAATACACTGGTTTTTGCCACGGTGGTAGAAATGGATAGCGCATACCGTTCCGGAATTTATTGTGGCGCGCCTACTTGTGCCACGAGCATTATTGAGCCATTAATACTCAGTGGATTAACGACTTTTTAAAAAGAATAATTAGTCACCGTTCCAAAACTATTGGTTAAAAACTGTTGAAAAATTTTACTTCGTGAAACGGAAGGGGTTGCAATTCCAAAATTTATGGAGTAGTCCACATGTGCCTTATGAAACGGACAACAATTGGACTACCACGTTAATTAATCTGAAGATCCTGGTAACATTTGATCGAAATTTCCTAGGTTTTCCAAGGAAAACTGCGCTAAAATCGTTGAAATGTTTGGCAATTTATTGTGCTGCTCTCGCCATTTTTCCACAAATGAGAATTTTATGGCATTGTCATGTCATTTGAAGCTGTAAGTACAAAAAATTTAATTAAAATCGTCGTAGCTGTTTTGGAGAAAAAAAATTAGTGCGTAGATCACTATGATAACTATAGTTACTTTTAGGCGGATTTCGCTCATAGCCTTAGTTTGTCGCCCCAAGGTTAGCAGCGTGCTAGATATGAAGTATGAACTGATTCTGTCAATCGTGCTCGCCGACACAGGGAGAATATTCCCAAATACTGTTTGTCGCTTAAAAACGCACGGATTTGAAGGGAACTCACTTTTGGTTTTAACTTAACTTTCCTTTCTATTTCGTAGAGCCAAGGAAAGTAAACAAATTTTGTTTTGTTTGGTTAAAATCCCAATGTTCAAGCAGCGACTTTTGAGTGATGTGAGAGCTGAGATGGGCGTAGTTAACAACAATATTAGTTGAACAATGAAGGTTTAGCTGGCAACTGTTAGTTATTAGTTGGCATAGACTACTTCGTCAACTTCGCTAGTTGGTTGTTACAAATACTTTGATTCGTCAGGAGCAACATCATAAATTCCGGAATTCGAACTGACGTCGATTTGTCCGTTCCCCAGTTCTATAATTATGAACCTTCCCTAAATTCTGTCAATTAGCCACATGCTGGGTTATAAATTGGGGTCGTGGAGTGAATAGCAGCAGCGCAATAAATTCTGGAACTTCAAGCTCTAACGGTTTGTACGTAGAACGTCAAATAGTTCATGTAAACTGACGTTAGAGCGAATCGGATTTGTCGATTGAGCGATTGAACTGCCGAGAAATGTTTTGTTGTACGTCGAATTTATCGTGTTCCTGGGTAGATAATTTTTTCGCAATTTACCCAACAATTCCACAACGGTAATGTGAACCTATAAATATTGACTGCACGTTGAATTACGTGTGCTTTATGATTGTCACGACGTAAGTAGGAGCGACCCAATAAATAAATTTCGCAACGTTAAATATGTAATCGACTGAAAAAAAAAAAAAAAAAAAAAAATAGAGCGTTCCTTAGATCTTGACTATTCAGATCCTAATGAGCCCGAATAACACTATTTGGAGAAATGGTCTGCGTGTCTGTGAAGTATTTTTAGAGAAAACATCTAAACCAAATCTATCTAGCCCGCTGGTCATCTTTTTACGCCAAAATAAGTATATGAGCAAAATCGGCACAAAACTAACTATAATTATCAAGATACCAAATATTTTTTCTCTCCAAAACAGCTCTAACGATTCTGATTAAAATCTTATAGTAGACAGCTGCTAATGAGAAAAACAACAACACAAAATTCCCAAGCGTGGGAAAACGACTAGAGCAGCACAATAAATTACTAAATAGTTCGTTTAAAAATCGATTCTAGCGTAGTTTTTACTAGAATCTTCAGAAAAATTCAGGTGGTAGCCCGACCAAGTGCCTAAACGATGACTCTTAAATAACGCTCATAACATGTGTAGGCGCTTCTCCAGAAATTCTGGAATTTAAACCGCCATTCTTTCCATTTAGTTTTTACCCGATAACTCTCGAGAAGTGATTGTTATCCTTTTCAACAAAAAAAAAATCTGGTGCGTTGCAACGCACAACATTCCTTAGCTCTACGTTAATTCACTTTCTACATGGCTTTTTCTACCTACTCAATTCATTTATCACTCGGTTCATTTGAACTTGGTCAAACAACACTTCAAAGCAGCACGAAGCGGAAGCGCTTACAGTTCCGAAATTTATTGTGCTGCCCGTACTCATTCTCGGACCATTATTGAGCAATTGGTACACAGATAATTAATGAGGCTGTACATACGATTTTTTGAAGAAGGATAGGAATTACTTTTGCAGAGTTATTGGGTGAGAACTTGTAAAACTGGAACGGCGGTAGTTGAAATTCAGGAATTTCTACAGTGACCCCCATATATCTTATGAGCGTTTATAAACTCTCACCCTATAGGTATTGGATCGGACCACTACTCCGATTTGTTTCAACATTCTAGTAAAATTTCAGCGGAGTTTATAAAAAAAATCACGCTAAAATCGATTTTTTGTCGAAACGTTTGGTAAGTTATTGTGCTGCTCTCCTCATTTTCTCACGAATAGGAATTTGATGGTATAATAGCCTTATTGAGAGCTATCAATATAAAAAATTTAATCAAAATCGTCAGAGCCGTTTTCGGAAAAAATATATTTAGCGTTTTGATCACTATGATAACTATAGTTCACTTTCGGTGGATTTTGCTCATACCCATATTTTGGCGTCCCATGGTAACCTGGAGGCTAGATATCAAGTTTCAGCTGATTTGGTACGGTTGTTTTCTCTAAAAACCGCGCTAAAATCGAATTCGTCGAAATTTTTGCCAATTTATTGTGCTGCTCTCGTCATTTTCCCACGAATGGGAATTTTATGGAGTAGTTGCCTTATTGGGAGTTATCAGTATAAAAAATTTAATCATAATCGTTAAAGCCGTTTTTGAGAAAAAAAAATTTGGTATTTTGATCACTGATAACTATAGTTAACTTTCGGTGGATTTTGTTCATACCCTTATTTTGGCGTCCTATGGTAACCTGCGGGCGAGATATGAAGTTTGAGCTGATTTGGTACCGTGGTTTTCTCTAAAAATCGTTCACAGACACACAGACCATTTTCCCAAATAGTGTTTTTCGGACTCAGGAGGGTCTGAAACATAAAGATCTGAAGAAAACTCAAATTTTTTTTTTCAGCCGATTACATAAGTTTCCTTTCTAGTTTGTAGAGCAAAGGAAAGTAAAAATAAAAAAAACAAATGCGTCTATTCCCTCATCAATATCTGTGTACAAAATTGCTCAGTAACGGTCAGGGCATGAGTACGAGCTGCACAATAAATTCTGGAGCCGCAAGCGCTACCGCTTTCTGTGCAGTGAAGTGGCATTTTACCCAGTTCAAATGAACTGAGACATAAAAATAGTCGAATTAGTTGAAAATGAACGCAAGTTAATTGACGTGGAGCTAAGGAAAGTTGTGCGATGCGGCGCACCTGGTGTTTGTGAAGCCTCGTTAACCCCCCTTCACGTTTCTGGCGGGTTTAACGTGAATCGGCGTTAACATTCTATGTTATAGCGTCGTAGCGGGCCGTTTATCCTGCGTCTCTCGTTGGTATTGCCAAAGAACACCGCAACTTTATTTGTTCTCCGTTTTCTTTCCTTCTCAACTCCGACGTATTTATTGGTAACTCGTTGCGATTCCAGTGAATAATTTGAGTTGGCAATCACGAGATAAATATTCCTCCGAGATTCGCGCTACTTACGCAAATTGGATCGGAATGAGGGGCAAATCAAATCGCTCAGAAGAATCAATCCGACCAACAGTCGTATAAATATTTATGGCCGCTCGACGGTTCGGGTCGCTGAAAAACGCCCTTGCGAGATCCGTCAATTCGCGCCTATCAATCTGTCCCGAGCCTTTTGTTGAAGCCTTCGCAGTGATTTTCCCACATTACCATCCAAATCGACGAGAGCTCACAACCGACGGCCAACGATTATTTGCCTCGTAATTAATTGAATCGAATCGACGAGAACTTTTCGAACGACGAAGCGGAAGGTCGGATTTTATTTGCTCTAATTCAAATTCAGGAAATACGGCGCCCCAAATTGACGTTTTGAATTATTTTAGTAAACGGTATAAGCGACAATATTTCGCCGAAAGTATCACAAATTCGCATCGTGCGCGTGCCCGAGGAAAATAAAGATCTTTTTGTCGTGTCGGAAAACTCAGGATGCACATTTTTGAAAGGGGCGGTGTTAACATCGAAAACATCCGAAAATAACTCGTAGATTGTAGTATTTTCTAACTCCCATTGCTCCAAGTAGTAGAAAAGTTATCTGCTGAAAAAATAACTAGAGCATGATAACACACAACTTTCCGAACCTTACGGGCGCTGTATCTTCGCTCAACGTATTTCTACGCAAACATTCGTGCAGAACAAAATGTAG
The DNA here is from genome assembly GCA_020466155.1 of Pachypeltis micranthus. Classification (NCBI taxonomy): domain Eukaryota; kingdom Metazoa; phylum Arthropoda; class Insecta; order Hemiptera; family Miridae; genus Pachypeltis; species Pachypeltis micranthus. Next base: position 62,898,416 of record CM035770.1, on the reverse strand, counting down.
GTACTAGTTAGCTGAGATTACTCCACGAGTTTGATGGATATCATTTGAGCTGTTTTTGTGAAAATTGGAAAAACGGTAAATTAATATTCGACAAATCTTTTTTTTTCGAGCTATCATGGCTTATATCTCCGTTCAACACATAGATACATAAATAATCGCCGAGAACGAAAATGTGGGTATAGGTTGCCACAAGACAATCGGTATGATTGTTCAAATCTAGTGTAGTTACCCCGCAATTTACGAAAATGTTAAAAAAAAACAATATTTTCGACACATTTTGATTTTTATCTCCGTCCAGTGGATTGCCAGAGGAACATTTATTAAGAACAATATAAAGGTATTAACTATTCGAAAACATCCTGTGAGAAAATTGTTCGAGTGGTTTTGACAAAAAGTGTAAAAAAAACCATTTTATGCTGCATAGACCTATATCTCCGTTCGCCGTATTTCCATGGAGATTTTGGTAGAAAAGAAAAGTTAGATATAAAATAGTAGAAGACAATTTGAAAGTTTAATCAAAATCCTTAAAGCCATTTACGAGAAGAAAGCAAAAAAAACTTGGGTTTCGGTACATTTTCGTCTCCCATCATCGTTTTCCGTCATTGGAAATCGCCCGTTACCTTATTTTCGCATCTATAAAATATCTGGTGCGTAGCAACACACAACTTTCCGCCACCCCCGTAATTTCGAACACCACCTACATAGACGGGCGCTATATCTTCGTTCAACGCATTTTTACAGGAACATTTATAGAGAACAAAATGTAGGGACTAGTTAGTTGAGAGTACTCCGAAAGTTTGATCGAAATCGTTAGAGCCGTTTTTGAGAAAATTGAAATACCGATCAATTAATGTTCGACGAATCTCCTTTTCTCAGTTAACTTGGCTTATATCTCCGTTCAACATATATATACAGAAATAATTATGGAGAACGAAATGTTGGTATGGGTAACCAAAAGACATTCCATTAGGATTTATCACATCTGGTGAAAAAGTTACCCTGGAATTTACGAAAATGTTCGAAAAAACGTTATTTTTGACACATTTTAATTTTTATCTCTGTTCAATGAACCGTCACAAGAACATTTATTGAGAACAATATGTAGCTATTAACTATTTGAAAACATCCTGTGAGTTTGGTGGAAATCGCTGAAGCCGTTTTGCCAAAAAGCGTGAAAAACCTATTTTTGCTTCAGGGGCCCTTATCTCCGTTCACCGTATTTTCATGGAGATATGTAAGGAGAAGAAAAGTTAGGTATTGATTAGGAGAAGATAATTTGAAAGTTTAATCAAAATCGTTATAGCCGTTTTCGAGAAAAATGCGAAAAACCCTAGTTTTTGGTACATTTTCGTCCCCCACCACCCCTTCCCTTCGGCCGAAATCGTCCATAACCTTATTTTGGTGTCTACAAAAAATAACGAACAAAACAAAAAAAGAACCAGCTCAATCGGATCAGCCGTTCTCCCGCAAATCGAACTACAGACACACACACATACACACACACATACACACATACACACGGACCTCGCGCCGAAATTAGGTTTTTTAGACTCAGTAGGGTCTGAAACGTAAAGATCTGAAGAAAACCCAAATTTTTTTTTTGGGCCGATTACTATACTTTCCTTCCCTTCGGGTAGCGGAAAGTAAAAATCACAATCAAAAAGAACCAGCTCAGTCGCAAATTAAAGGACAGACACATACCCTGCTCAGTCGCGGAAATCAGGTTTCTCGGAAACTGTAGGCCTCAAAACGTAAAGATACGAAAAAAACTCGACTTTTTTTGTTGAAATTATTACAAAGCTTTCCTTTGGGAAGCGGAATAATTGTTCAACGTTTTATGCCCTCGGCTCGTGACTCAATAAAGTGTGAGCAATAAAATACAAAAACGTTCTACCAAATTCCTTCGAAGCGAAAAGACAATATTCCTAAAGCCTCGAAAATGGGACGCGTCTTTTGACCAACTAAGTCGTTTTCATTCTCTTCACAACGGCACATTCCGTTTTCATAAAACCACGGCGGAAATTATAACTACTAAATCGGCCAACAGTCGGAGGAGAAAACGGTTTCATTCGGGTGGACAGGCCCATAAATTAACCGTACGCTGGCTAGTAATTCATCTGGACAGTCTCGTGCAATGGCTACTCAATAGAAGCCGGGAGGTTTAGAACGTTAAGTTCCACCTGGTTCGTATGAACTGAGTGAAAAACACATCGAGTTGGTTTGTATGGCGTTGAAAATCATTATGGAGAGTTATAGAGAAAACCGTGAAAAAAAGGAGGTCGAAGTACTAAACTGCCGTTGTGTACGAGACTCGCGGTGCTACACGATTTTACTTTCCTTGGCTCTACAAAGTAGAAAGGAAAGTTATGTAAACGAAAAACACTAAAATAGCCGGTGTGTCTGTGAGCGATGTTTAGAGAAAACAACCGTATCAAATCAGCTCACACTTGATATTTAACCCACAGGTTACCATGGGACGCCAAAATAAGGGTATGAGCAAAATCTACCGACAGTTAACTATAGTTATCATAGTGATCAAAAGTCCACTTTTTTTTTTCTCAAAAACGGCTAACGATTTTGATTACATTTTTTTACAATGATAGCTCTCAATAAGACAATTATACCATAAAATTCCCATTCGTGCGTAAATGACGAGAGCAGCACAATAACTTATCAAAATGTTTAGCGAAAATCGGTTTTAGCCTTGTTTTTAGAGAAAACGACCGAACCAAATCAGCTCAAACTTGATGTGTAACCCACAGGTTACCATGGGACCCCAAAATAAGGGTATTAGCAAAATCTACGGAAAGTTAACTATAATTATCATAGTGACTTAAACACCAAATTTTTTTTTTCTCAAAAACGGCACTAACGATTTTGATTAAATTTTTTATAATGATAGCTCTCAATAAGGCAATTACACCATAAAATTCCCATTCGTGCGAAAATGACGAGAGCAGCACAATAAAGTATCACAATTTCGGACGAAACTCGGTTTTAGCGCGGTTTTTTCCTTATAAACTCCGCTGAAGTGTTACTAGAATGTTTAAAAAAAAGGTTTAGTAGTCCAATCCAATACCTATAGTGTGAGAGTTTCAAAACGCTCATAAGGTACATGGGACTCACTCCAGAAATTCCTGAATTTCAACTACCGCCGTTTCGCTTACTGACAAATAAATGAATTGAGCAAGTAGAAAAATTCTCGTACAAGGTGAATTGACGTAGAGCTAAGGAATGTTGTGTGTTGCAACGCACCAGATATTTTGTAGAATTAACGTTCTCTGAGCGGCATTTATTAATAAAATATCCGGTGCGCCGTATCAAACTTTCCTTAGCTCAACGTCAATTCACTTGTGCCCATTTTCTAGTAACTCGACTATTATTATCACTCAGTTCACTTTAACTTGGTAAAACACCACTTCACTGCGCAGAAAGCGATAGCGCTCGCAGTTCCAGAATTTATTGTTCTGCTCGAACTCATTCCCTGACCATTATTGAGCAATCAGTACACAGAGAATTGATGGGGCTGTAGGGGCGATAAAAAAAAGAAGATAATCACTTTTTTAGAGCTATCGGGTAGTAAGTGAAACGGCGGCGGTCGAACCACGCTAAAACTACGCTACCATCGATTTTTATCTAATTGTTTAATAATTTATTGTACTGCTCTCGTCATTTTCCCACGGTTGGTCATTTAATTGTATTATTTGTCTGTCTTTTAAACAATTTAGTCAAAATCGTTCGAGCCGTTTTTGAGAAGAAAAAGATTTGATGTTTTGATGACTATGATAATAGTTAGTTTTGTGTTGATTTTTCTCAATCCTTATTTTGGCGACACATGATGATCAGCGGGATAGGTATGAAGTTTGTACTGATTTGGTTCAGCCGTTTTCTTTCAGTCGCGTCACACACACACACAGTCAATTTTCTCACTTAGTAGCCGTCGGAAGCGTAATTTAGGTCTTCACGGAACGCAAACTTTTTTTTAGCCGATTGCATAATTTCCCTTTCTAATCCGTAAAACCAAGGAAAGTAAAAAATGCGCTTAAACCGCTTTCATTCAACATTTTGGGTAATTTATTTTTACATCATACTGATTACATTTTCCAAGAATGAAAACCACACGTTGCGGTTGTGTCATTTGTACTTGTTCACGGGAAAGATTCATTCAAAATCGTTCGAGCCGTTTTTGAGGACAAAAATATTTGATATTATGTTCACTATAAAAGCTGTAGTTGGAACGATTTTGGGTCAACCGTTCTCTCTCAATACCCTCCATACACCATCGTCTCAAGTGCTTGGTTCTGCCTATAGCCTTGGAAATGTAACAATCTGAGTCAGAACTGTCTGAAGACAGGTAGGTTCCTGCGTACTGACTGACACGTTTGTCTGTACAACTTGGAGATTGGGGTGCTTTTGTTCGGTCAGCGTATTGTGCACACTAGCTAATGGGACGTCACGTGCATAGCTATCTGTCTATTGTGATCTTTTCTAAACTTAAGAAGCTTCAACGTTTCTGCAACCGACTGGATTTGTACTGGTGGAGAGTCGAGATATCGCGATCCTTCAAATAAGGTCCCTGAGGTTTTTATGTAAAATTTGGTCGAGCGAAGAAGGTGACTCATCTGCATTGTCTGGATGAAGTTATCAGGATGGGAAGAGACGAACCAAACACCTGGACGCAGACCGCAAACTTGATGGCCTGTCGCGGACCTTCTGAGACGTTGCAGCGGACGCTGCTCTGGATGTTGCTGTCGATGTAATCCGAACCGTTCGATCGTCCGAACGTTAGAGGGCGGCAAGTGACGCAATTCATCTTCGACAGAGCAACTAGCCCGTTTTTTCCCTTTCTTTTTGCTTTTTTTTTTTTTGCGGCACGGCCGGCTATTTTAGCTCAACGGAGAGGGGATACCGTAAACGAGCCACCGTTTGCTGCTGAGCTCCACGACGCGGGATGGGGAGGAAAAAAATGAAGGAAACCCGAGAAACCCGAACCGGCTTCAAAACGGAATGCGACAAAGAAAAGGGTGATAGAAGGCGGGCAGATTCACGAATGAACAAAGCAATCACGCAACTTTCAGTAAACCTCTCCCGACGAACGAAAAATGATCTAAGGGACCTGTACAAAAAGTAACTGCCACCCTGATTTGGTGTCCGCATCTTCGTTAATTAATGCCCAGACTCACCTGCGTCACGTTGCTCAAACCTCACAACAGAGTAACACTTATAAAGCTGCTAAGTAGGACGGATAGTTATGTAGTTGATAAATTTTGGATTTTCTGTAGATGTTCATGTTTCAACAACTTCTGAGCCCGACAATCACCATTTGAGAAAATTTTAGAACAAAGCTTTTTTCAAAGACAGAGATTTTAATGCAGTTTTTTCTCAACTAATCTCGCTCATGTGATAATAGCATTCTCAATAACGCGTATTGGTAGCCCAATAAGTTATCTGCTAACGGTTGTTAATAATGTTATACGTTCCGTTGACTGTTTACTTTCCGCGGCTCTGAGTGAAACGGACTTCTATTAGCACGTTGCGAAATAATAAAACCCACAATAATACGGATAATTTCAGTGCTCACCACTGAATAAGTTAAAAGGACTTGTTTTCCTATAGTTCTAATGAAAAATCTAACACCAGAACCATGCCAGTCCTCATGGGCTCAAAAAGAAAGAGGAACTCAAGGCCAACAGTACTTATTGGGAGCAAAACAGATACAAACGTCCCAATCAGGATGAAATCACGATGTTTGTTAAACTCGATTATTATATTAAAACGATAACAGTATTGTGCAGACCAATGTGCCGTCATGTCAATATTATTAATTTTTTTAATCGTAAAGCACTTACGCAGGGGTGTCAATCTCAGTTTTGCGGAGAGCCGTGCATTAAATTCAGAATGTGTAGGGGGGCCGGGTTCAAATTAAAATATCTGGTGCGTAGCAGCACACAACTTTCGGCCACCCCCGTAATTTTGAACACCACCTTAATAGGCGGGCGCTATATCTTCGTTCAACGCATTTTTACAGGAACATTCATGGAGAACAAAATGTAGGGACTAGTTAGCTGAGAGTATTCCGAAAGTTTGATCGAAATCGTTAGAGCCGTTTTTGAGAAAATTGGAATACCGATAAATTAATATTCGACAAATCTCCTTTTCTGTGTTAACTTGGTTTATATTTCCGTTCAACATATATATACAGAAATAATTATGGAGAACGAAATGTTGGTATAGGTGACTAAAAGACACTCCATTAGAATTTATCACATTTGGTGAAGCAGTTACTTACGGAAATGTTCGAAAAAACGTTATTTTCTACACATTCTGATTTTTATCTCTGTTCAATGGATTGTTAGAGGAACATTTATTGAGATCAACATGTAGGTATTATCTATTTGGATACATCTTGAAAGTTTGGTGATAATCGTTGAAGCCGTTTTGCCAAAAAGCGTAAAAAACCTATTTTTGTTTAAGTTTAATCAAAATCGTTAGAGCAGTTTTTGAGAAAAATGCGAAAAACCCTAGTTTTTGGTACATTTTCGTCCCCCACCCCCCTTCCCACCGGCCGAAATCGTCCATAACCTTATTTTGGTGTCTACAAAAAATAACAAACAAAACAAAAAAAGAACCAGCTCAATCGGATCAGCCGTTCTCCCGCAAATCGAACTACAGACACGCACACACGGGCCACGCGCCGAAATTAGGTTTTTTAGACTCAGTAGGCCTCAAAACGTAAAGATCTGAAGAAAACCCACTTTTTTTTTTGGGCCGATTACTATACTTTCCTTCCCTTCGGGTAGCGGAAAGTAAAAATAAGAACCCAGCAAATTATTACGCAACGGTTTATTATTCTCTTGAACAGCGTGACCTAGTCTCACACCTCCGAGACGCATACCATTCGATTCAGCATCGAAAAATACCCGTAAACGATACGAAATATGACCTGACTACATTGGAACGACGAGAACTAAATATTCCAGGCGCCTGTAGGCTCCTGCAGGCAATTGGCACGATGCAAGTCGAGCTGGCGAGACGGGAGGGAGGGAGGGAGTACAAAAGATGAAACAATTACTATCGCTGTGGTTATCGTCCCACTGGTTCTTTCAATTAGCAGACTTTGGCTCTCCATAATTACTGCCTCTGAGACTCATTCCAAGCATCTAAAAATACCTTGAGAAGGATGCCAAACGGCGTATATGCAATAAAACTGCCAACAATTAGTTTTTGTTCATTTTTTAACGTTTTCCGGCCCATGGGCTTCGTCTGGTCGGATTGCCGAGAATGCAGGCACAACTAGACACCGAATGGGATTTTTTAACGAAAGAACGGATTTTGGTTTATTATTCATTCTGAATAATAACCCTATGTTTTCGGTCACGAAAAATTTTTTACAACCCCTCCTCAAAATTTGATACTTTACGTTTCAAGACATGGAGATTCCAAATTTGCAATGTCCGTCCGCCGTCAGGGCTGTTTTGTGCCTTTAACGTGGTCTAAAAAATGCGTTCTTTCGCACAAAAATCCCATTTGGTATCTAGTTGTGCCCGCCATCTCAGCAATCCGATCGGACGAAGCCCGTGGTTGTAATGGGCAAAAAACGGTTAAAAAAATTAACGAAACGCAGTACAACGCGGGAACTCCAGCGGAAGTCAACGTTTCGTCGTTAGTACTCCTTCCCCCCTCCCTTCCGTCACATCTAACTCGATCACCCGCCCTATCGACTCCCCTTTCTACTCGCAAAGGGTTCGCACGACCCGACGGGGCAAAATCATCAGACGTTTACGAGCGCCTGGCGCCGGGGGAATATTTAGTTTCCGTAGTTCCATTGTAGCCAGGTCATGTTTCGTATGGTTTACTAGTATTCGGTGCTGAATTGAAAGGGATGGGTCTCGGAGAAGTAATACTAGGTCAAGCTGTCCATGAGAATAATAAACCATTCTGTAATAATTTGCAGGGTTTTTTTAGACAACGTTAAAGGCACAAAACGGCCCGGACGTTGGACAGACATTGCACATTTAGAATCCCGTCTTGAAACGTAAAGTATCAAATTTTGAGGGGGGGGGGGTAATTATTTCGAGGTCATTGATGTCAGGTATGGTATTCGTTGTAATTATCTCAAGAGTTGATTGGAGATGTTCACTCGTAAGACTTGTGCAGTGTTTGTTCTTATCTATAATCATGACGTAATCACGATGGATGACATCTGCTTCCATAAATAGCTGCTAGTAAACCTGTACAGGGTGCGTGCTACACGCTTTTTAATTCCGGCTAGTTGTCCAAACTCTAATATTGCGCATTAAATGTAAGAGCGTTATCATCTTTCAATTTTTCTTTCAAAATACCGGATTTGGAGATCTATCAACTCCGTTCCCAAATGAACTGGTGCCTGCGGGGCTTCGAAATAGTACACTACGTAGAAAATTGGGAATCCCGTTTCATTCATTTTGTGGAAATTTTCCAAACGATTGTTGAATTCTGTGATGAGATTAGAATCGCGGGCCGTACCTTTGACATGACTGCACTAGCGCATGAATTTCTTAAATAAAATTCTGTTTTCGGCTTCGGAAGAATAACGCGGGAATTACCAGAATTTCTAACACTCGGAAAATCAGGTGTACGAAACGTAGACTAGCCTGGTGAATCTACGACTGAATTCAAGCGTGCAGCCGAAAATCTCGAGTTCTCGCGTAAAATCATTTTTAGAATATGTTTCTGCATGACTCTTGACTTTGTTAACCACGGTTTTACGAGCTGAGCCCCATAATACTATTCCATACTTCAATATAGAGAAAACTAAACCATAATAAATAATTATTTGTAATCGCCTGGAGAATAGAAATTTTAATCTTGCAGTGTTTTCCGGAACTCCAAACATTAACGTTTAAAAAAAAAAAGTCTCCTGAGTCTCATAAATTACCTCTGCTACGGTCACTCGCTCAAGAACGTGACGTGACTCGGGGGGCAGCTTAATCAATTACGGAACCTTAAGCGCCAACCGTTTTGACGCAGTAGATTCGTCCAAGTTCTACCGAATTTGTATAAATTGTACGAAAAGGTGGTGGAATGCGGAGGAAAGTTGTGTGTTGGGTCGTACTTATAATAACGCGTCTTCGTCCTCCACGTTGCCGAACTTGTATCGATGGAAAGTCCTCAGTTGCGGATTCTCGAAGTTCCCTCGAAGCACGCGACTTTAGTCATTTTTCAAGTCGCTTTGGTGGGAGCATAATGTTTAACACGCAACGTTGTGGAAGGCAGAGTATACAATAAGTTCATCAGCGTTCCGTTGGAAGTTGAGTGTATCTGAAAGAGAGTCATAATGTCATCCGACTACTCAACTTTTACTTCGTTGGGCTAAGGGACGTAAAACACACAGATTTTACCAAAATGTTTGAGCATTTTTTCGAAAAATGAAAATTGTATCTAAATTTAATCAAAATCGTTTTGAGAATGAAATTTGTCGTTTATCACTGCGACAACTGCAGTTAGTTTGGGATCACTGCAAGATGAACAAACCTGCGTACGTTAGTGGGTAAGTGACACCCCTCAGTGTAGGTAGTGTGGTACGGATGAGGAGACAATGTCCTGGCCCAGTGTGGTAGAGACCACTGGACGAGCCAGTTCCTTACACGACGTGGCGACTTCAATGCACGCCTGCACATCTTCTGTCAAATATTTTCCCATTATGCACGTCTTGAGCCTTCAGTGCGGAGGAAACAAGAAATGCTGCTCCTCTGTAGTTTCTACGACAGTGCGCCGTGGTTGTTGGAGCAGACAAACCTGCCAGTGTTGATTGCTACAAAGCAAGCCATCAACCGTTTCGCCCAGTTTGCGAAGAAGGTCATGGCGAAGAAACGAGGTCATAGTCGCTCTGTCCTTTTGAAACTTGCCACCTAGGTAAGTCCTAAGTAACTCCTCCCACATGTTACGGGATTCCCCGGGTGGTCAGATCTCTCCACGGTATAATATAGGCAATAGCTCTCCACCGGGATACTGCCAAAGACCTAAAAACCTGCCGTACGTCTGCAGGTCTGGGTGCGGTGGATGCTGCTCGACGGGCAAGCCTCTTGCATGACAGCGACACCAAACATCCTTGACACTAGACAGACATTTGATGAGAAAACAGACCTTGCTCAGCGTCTACTAACTACAGTTCGCGGCAAAGTGAACAAACGTGTGTGTGTTATGGGTACGTGACACCCTTCGGTGTAGATGTGTGGTACGGATGAGGAAACTCCCTACCACGTCCCAGTGAATTGATAGAGAGCGATTTTCGGTCTTTCGTACAACCTCTTCAAGAGTAAACATGAAAGAAGACTTGCAGGGTATACCTGGCATTCCTTATGGATTTGCGAGACATTAGCACTGACATAGGACTTAAAACCTCGGTGCTTACCCCAAAAGGCACCGTCGAATGGGTTTTGCTGGTCACTTTATCTCATTTTAGTTACTTTGGTTGAGCCTCTTTCAATTTTATAACAAACAGGGACTCGCGGTCTTGAACGTGTTCCACTTTTTAGACGTTGAAGTGTAATGATCTGAATATAATTTGCCTATTGCGTAACTCTCCTTGCTACTTCGAAGTGCCGAGGAAAATAAAAATTACGAATGACCGGTTAATTGCACAGTACGACCTGTCATCGATTTGAAAAGGTTTGAACGGCCAGTTCATATAAACGTGCTCCCAGTGGCGCCAGTTATGTTCCTTCATTTCGTCCAAGAGCGAGCGGAAGAAAAGGGAAATTTTGTTCCGAGTAGTCAGCGGCCCAGTTGGCCCCCACGAGATTGGCAATTTCACTTTCGTCGCTGCTCCCATTCGCGGATGGACCAGTTTCATGAGACCCGAGCAAAAAAGAATGCGTCTTGTCGCCATCTTCCCGTTAAGAATGTTTTTTTTTTTTTTTTTTTTTACGAGCGGATTCGTTTTCATCCTCTTCATCGCGTCATTTTCAGTTTTCATGCAACTCTCACGTGTAACTATTAAATCGACGTCAAAAACGGATAGGATAGGATGCTTGAGGGTTGCACGCCAATATTTTTTGATCAATTTGTTGTGCTTCGGGACCACAAAACACACACGCGGCGAAGAAAACGATTCTAAAGGGAATGCACTGAAGACCCAAGTTCAAAAAATATCGGGTGCGCCGCATCACACAAGTTTCCTGAGCTCTACATAAATTAGCTTTTGTTACTTTTGTTACTGCTATTCAATTTATGCACTAAGTTCATTTGAACTTGGTAAAACACCACTTCACGGTGACAGAAAGCGGTAGTGCTAACACTGAGTTAGCTAAGTTTGAGCTGATTTAGGTCAGCCGTTCTCTCTAAACATCGTTCACAAACACATACACACACAGACCATTATCCCATATAGTGTTTTTCGGACTAAGATCTGAAAAGAACTGATTTTTTCGGCCGATTACGTAACTTTTCTTTTTACTTCGTAGAGCCAAGGAAAGCAAAAAAAAGTAAAACCACGGCCTTACATAACTTTCCTTACATTCTTGGCGAGTTATTCTTGCCCCTTCGATTCCCTACGTGCCATTAGCGCCGATTAGACAATTCTAAGAAACTGCGCCCATCGCTTATGCTCCTAGGCCACTTTGGTGGATTTGTTGGTGGTTTGAGGCCACGGGGCGGTTGATGAAATAAGTATGATAGTAATATGCTCACTATTTCGAAGTTGTGCTAAGAATGGAAAGTTACCCACAAACCATGTAGCTCGTGGTTTTTCGACGTTTACTGGTTTACCCCCTCATTATCTCACGACACACATTGAATATTTTACGTAGCAAATGTACTCGTTTACGGAGTTGAGAAGACGTTCAAAACATGGGGAAATTAGCCATAATGTCCAGTTGTGTGCATTCTAAAATTTTTTCGAAGTATCTTATGATTTTCGCTGAATATTCGCGTGGCGATCCGTTGAACAACCGAAATAGTTGTGAGAACACTCGTCTAAACTTTGAGGGATGTAATAAAGGAAAAACAAGGCGGGTTTGGTCGAACTCGGTTGCTCCTCTTTCCTCTGTTTCCCTGGGATGAAACTCGCACAGCAACACAGAAATGTTTGAACTACCAATTAGAGAGAACCGTAAAATTCTTATCCGTCGGAAAATGACTTCAGCGGTACAAAAAAATTATCAAACACCTCGACGAAAAGTGGTTTTAAATCAAGTTTTTTCGTAATAAAAATCGCTCATGTCGGAGCTAAACATCCCACAATCATCGAAGCCGTAGTCTAATAAACGAGCAATAAGATGAGAGTTTAATAATGGTCATCGAGAGCGATCACTGAAATTCCAGAATTGAAACTAACGTTTTGATGCTAACTTTTTTTGACATTTTATGTCTTTACTTTGCTACGTAAACTCGAAAATGTAACGCGGGAGATGTTACGTGGGATATGCAACGGAGAAGCGTCACGAAATATATTGTGTGGGGTTAGGTGCGTAAACTGGAAAAGTGTAACGCTTGGTAACGTCTGTTACAAAATGTAACGCTTTGTAACATCACACGTTTTAATAACCTCAGTGACTAAGTGATGATGTCAATTGCAATTGACGCGGCCATTATATCGAAACCATCAACGAGCACAATCAAACGTAGTTATCATTGCATAAAAACAAAAATAAAAGACATAAAATGTCCCTAGAGGTTGCGTACTTGTAGCTGTTGTGTGTTTGTGTTTCTAAATAGATTTCCGTTGAAAACCAGATTGTTTGAATATCAAATTCGTCTCACCCCACAAGCTTCAAGATTCGTGTGTACTTCGAAGAAACAGTCTCAACATATCTCATGGCCTCACGTTTCAAGATGTGATAATGAATTGGATCGGTTTACTAGCATTGAGCCAAGGATAGCGTAGCGATAACAATAATCATCGAAATAGTTCTGAACATTTTAAAGGTGGACTGAGATATGGGCCTATGAAGCAATAATCGGTATTTCCACCAAGCGCATAGAATGTTTTTAAATAGTCAATACCTAAATGTTGTTCTCAATAACCTTCCTCTCGCAGTTCATTGTACAGAGATAAAAATCCAATGTGTCGTAAATAATGTTTTTTGAACATTTTTGTAATTTTCCGAGCAACTCGTCACTGGATTTGATCAATGTTGCGTAATGTCTTGTAACAACCTACACTCACATTTCGTCCTTCGTAATAGTTTCTGTATTTCTCCGTTGAACAGAGATATAATCCAAGAGAGCTCGGAAAATATGATTTGCCAAACATTAAATGATCAGCTAACTAGCCTCCACATTTTGCTCTCCATAAATGTTCCTGTAGAAATGCGCTGAACGAAGATGTGGCGCCCGTGTATGTAGCAGGTCGTCCAATATACAAGTGTTGCGGAAAGTTGTGTGTTGCTACGCACTAGATATCTTATATAGAAGGCAGTGATGAATGTAGTAGCAACGTAATAAATCCGGTAACTTCAACCGCTACCAGTTTGTACGTTGAACGTAAAGTTATGTTTTACCGATTTCATACGAACTGAGGGAAAAAATATTGTATCGGGTTGAGAAACTTGTGATGCATCGCACCAGATTTTTTATGGAGTCGGGAAACCTTAAAACATGAAGATCTGAAGAGAAACCCCCTGAAAAATCTTCTTCATCCTATCAGATAATGTTGCCTCCTATTTCGTTGGCTAAGAAATGTACCCAACCTCTCCCCTCAATAACAACATTTTTAGCCACACCCGAGATTTCATCAATTTGCTCGATCTCTGATTTTGTAGGTTAACGTTCTTAATTTTGGGTGGTACAAGATCTACTTTTGTGCCAATTTCGAACTCCCTACTTCACTTTTATCGAAAGCTGTCGAGCGAAATGCCGTGTGTAGGCATTTATGTATAAAAAAGTGTGAAAGTTATGAAACGCTGAGAAAGAGATTTTGATGCAATAATTCGAATATCTCAATTTACCATGAACATTCGAGAATAAAATTAAAACACTACATGCCGTCTCTTTGGGTGTCGAAGGGCTGACACAAATGTGTAACACAGCATGTGTGGCACAGCTTCTCTCGATGCCAGTTTTCTTTCTACGCTGCCGCTCCTCATTCGACAATAATAACCAGTCGATCATCCAATGTTACAATCCTAATAAACGAAGTAAATATTTCTCCGTGCTCAATATTCGATGAAGGTCGCTCTCTCAAGAGTAGCCTTCATTCATTGAAGCCATTCGTTACACGTGTGGAGGGAGGGGGTTCATATAACGTTGGACGACTAAGAAGACCAAGGTCGATCCTACAGTGTCATTGAAATGTGTCAAAAAACATCTCGTTCCACGTGTTCGGAATGAAGGAGCGTTGAGACTGGAGTTGAGGTCACATAATATTCCTTAAAATTTGGATCGAAACTCTAACAGCATTACAGAGACGAGGGCTGCGTTGTGTGCTGAGAATGGATGGAGAGCTCGTAGGGTTAGTTGATGCCACTGGAAGAATTCTATGCACAGCGCTCTTTTGACGATGTTAGTCGAAAATCCGTCAATGCCGTACACGGTTCAATGAATAAAAACCGTCAATCTATCAACCGCCCTCAAAATTCCAGTCGGCCCCTGATCTGCTTGCACGCCACAGCGCACGTGCCGTCCCTCTGGGTGTCGAATGTGTACCACCTTCAGTTTCGTCTCGCTGTGATAGGCATGTTGCGAATCATATAGGCCAGACACTCACTCAGAGCATCCTCCCCTCTGAGCTGAGACTTGTACAGCAGGCGTTAGTCGATTGCCCAGTTTTCTATCCACCGTATCACAACGGATGTGTATTTGTTGTTGCACGGAAAGAAACTGTTACTGTGGGCGGTTACGTGGAAGTTGGCCACAGAGGAACCCTAATCTCTGGACCCTCCTCTATCTAACTATACAATAAGGTTGGAAGCGTTGGATGCAGGGTTCAACTGTGAAACAGGGTAAAACTGTTCAACTGTTACAGGTTTTGCTGCTCATCCAACAACCATCGCTAACATTTGTTGGAAACCCTTCCAGTGGCAGAATAAGATGCCGCGTTCTGAAAGGAACTGGGGTTTTTTTTTTGTTTTTTTTTTTGAAACTGTGGATGCAGGTGAAACCCTCACTGCAGCCACAAACGGGCCTATTGTAAGGGCGTCCATGATCCTCAGATCATGGCCCCACGGCACTGGTCTCACTTGGTGTGACGTCACCCAGCACCCCCACCGCCACAAAGCGGAGGATATCCGCAAGTTCTGCATTCGCCACCTTTTCTGGCTGAACAAAATGCCTCCCAAACACGCAACAGTGCGATGCCGCGAGTCCATCGCATATGCACAGCACATGCTCTGCCGTCTCTAGCCCCAGCTCACAGAACTTGCATATCTGTACCTCGCACTTGCCAATACGAATAGCAAGGTGGTACCTCTGCGGACAGTGACCTGTGAACAGGCCTCATATGATCCTCATATCCTTCCTCCCCAGTGCAAGCACCTCCTTGGTCCTCCCTCTGGAGAGTCGGATGAAGAGTTTTGACTGTCTAAGACTGGGCAGCCCTGCACCTATCCTCCCATTTGCCAATCTCTCTACTTAGGTGGCTCCTGGTAGTCCCAACAATGGGCTCAGGACCGATTGGGATTTGCGCCGATCCCTTCTTTGCCAACCCATCAGCCCGTTCGTATAACTGGGTTCTTCCGTTTACGTTCTCGGGTCTAGACAAAAACTGGAACGTGTCACGTGATTTCGATTACCATTTCTATCTCGCTTGCCATCTCTTCAGCAACGATTCATCTAGAGCCGCTAGTTCAGTAGAGCAGTCGTCGTGGTGTTCAGCACAAAACTAAGGAAGCTCCCTTTTCACCCCACTTTTGTACCTGCTGCTTGAATGAATTTATTTATTTATCGAACCAGGGAGAATTAGGACCATGTTCCCCTCTGTTTCATCGTTGTTATTTATGTGTATTTCTCATTCACTCCAAATACATGTCATCCATACCCTACACCAGCTGGTTGGGGTGGGTGGAAAAAAAAAACAAACAAAACAGCCAGCCCTACCCTCCAACGGATCTCCCTCAGACTCGACGTTCAGAGGGTTTTTCTAAGGGAAGTCCTGATTCCTGTAACGAATGTAATGGTAATAAACTCAATAAAAACCTCGAACTAATAAAATAAAGTTTATCGTTAAAACAGCATCTTAAAAACCAAAACCGCCAACGCCCCAGCCAAATCCCCTTACTGACTGAACCCACCCACTTTTCTACTGACATTCAGTCACTCGCCCATACATAAACATTTACCAATACACATTTACTCATTGCCCCGTCATTAGATAAGGGTGAGTAATTGGATATTCCTCCCCTTCTCCGCAGTGGATTCCCTAATCCTAAGACTTAACAAAAACCTAAAAGCACATAAATAAGTAATATTATTATAAAGTTCCAACAACTAGCAAACATCAACGACACAATCTAATCGCTATCAATTAACATTTTTTTGAACTTATCCTTGAACAGTTCTATCCTACCACACTTTTGGAACAGATCTGCTTGCTCGTTATGTATTAGGCTTGACGAAGACATCTTTACTGCATGCTGTTTAAATTAACGTACCCGCAGACTTCATTCTGACACATACATACGTCTAGACTGTCTAGGCTACACAGTCGTAGCAGACAGCGCAGAAAATATTAAAGAGAAAAAAGTAGGTCATGAAGAGTGGTTTACTGTTGGCTAACGGCGAACCAAATAGAACCCAGTGACACACTGATGGGCGCAACGCGCAAAAAGTTCGCCAGCTCTTCAATCGATATGCTCGGGAATTAGAGCCAGACGACGCGAACGACGTGTCAGGCCTTTCCATCAAAGGCTATTAAAACATTTATTGGCAATTTCCGCGGAAGTCATTGAGTGCTATGAGCGGAGCTTCGTCCAAACGGGTAGTTGCCGCTCTTATTTTGTGTTGCTGTTGGCGCCTCCGAGCTGTTACGCAATCACTTTCTTTCAAGTTTTCTTTCACTTTATACAGCAGAGCGTTGCCACTTTCGTCCGCACACGTGACTTCAGTTGTGTGCACTTCGTTTTCAAAATTGTCAACTCGGAGAATAGTCGAGTCCAACGGCCAACTTGCCGATATTGAGCTACAATCGCTGGAGGAACTAACCTACTTCGTACTGAACAGATCGATTTTGGGATACGCCGCCTAACAAGATGGTACGTAGTCCGTACATAGTTGACTCCTCGTAACGAAACCAGCAGTTTCCATCTGAGGTATTGAGATCATTTAATATCCTTCACCGAAAGTGTTCAACCGACATCCAAACGTCACATCAAGATCTAACCTAGTGAACGCGTATTTATATAATTACAAATTAAAGCAGAGGAATGACGTACAACAAAAGAATATAATGACCCGTGAGAAAACGCTTCTTACGTCCACCCAAGCTCTCAGTAATTCTTATTATTTGTGCCCGAAT
Organism: Pachypeltis micranthus; assembly: GCA_020466155.1. NCBI lineage: Eukaryota > Metazoa > Arthropoda > Insecta > Hemiptera > Miridae > Pachypeltis > Pachypeltis micranthus. The sequence continues at coordinate 62,880,985 of CM035770.1, read as the reverse complement.
AGAGTCGGACATATATATACAAATATCCTCCAAAAGCTCGACGGTGCGTTCTCCTGTTGTGTGTCACCTTCAGATTTAATTAATATTATCCATACAAATATACAAACATAACATCAAACAATGGTGAAAATGAGCGAGGTGAAACATTGAAAGGTGAACATTATCGATAACGCTTTTTCTTGGCAGTGGAGAAGAGGAAATTAGTTCTGATGACGGTGCTGAGTCAAAAGCTCTACACTAATGAGGTAGTGTTCACCTTTTAACTGTTTCCTCCCTCTCAGTTTTTCTCCTTTGGTCAAAAACGAAGTGCATTTATACATATTTTCTTCTATTGGTCACATTTTATATGTACGAAGGAGAGGGCGAGAAGAGGGGGCTGCATGGCCCTAATTCACTCGGGGTATTTAACTTAATAATCAATTGTTGAACCTGTCTGCATTTATAAAGATCACCGAACTTTCATTTGAGTGTTGAACAGACGTTAGGATCTTTTGAGAAGCTTTCGGTTGCCAATGTTGTGTTCATTTTTCTCATTTCACGTCTGTTCAATGCAAGCCAAATCAGTCTGGGTGTTTTGCTCTCGGAGTTCCTTCACCTGCCCTGATGGGACTCCCTGGCTCTTAATGGTACAGTCATTGTTTCCCCACAGATCTTCGTACCTGCAGAAATTCCACCTCCGTAACGGCAGCGGATTTCCTAGAAGCGGTTTTTCCCTCCCCTCAATTTCAGATTCCTCTCCACAACAGACTTTGTTAATATCGTACACACTTTGAACTATTCAGACGGTTCGTTGCCTGCATTAGTGCCTATTTGGACTATTTCCAACCTAAAATCATGTGACAGGGGTTGGTTGGCTCCATCTAGGCTTGATACCGTCCAACGTATCAATAGCGACCCTGGTGTGTAGCAGTTCCAGCTTTAAATGTTGCTCACTCTATCCAGCCGGTTGGTTGCATTCAGCAGCATCTATGTGAACAATCAGCAACTTAAAATCATTTGATAGGGGTTGGTTGCACCCATTTGGCGTGATATCACACACTTCCAAAAATAACAACTCTCAGCTGTATCAAGTTCACCTTTAAGTGTTGCCCGCCCACTAATCAATATTAGCTGACCTGTGCCCGATTGATATGATGTTTATTTCAACAATATCCGTGTGGGTTGTATGTGTAAGAAGTGCACACGCAGGCTCCTGCGTCTTGAAAGTTATAAGACACAAAATGCCATTAGATCGAAAGGGATCGCTATACAAATACAGGTCGTTTGTTGAGGCTGAGGAGATGGGGCGATAGAGAACACGTACGCCGCCCAGCTATTTAGGTCCAGGGGATTGGAAGCGAAGCCAGCGGGCAAGTGAAAGTGGTTCTACACTCGGGTGGGGTGAGAGGGGTGAAGAAGGGAGGACAGGAAAGTTTAACTTGTCTCACAAACATCTGGAGTAAATCCCGGAACATTTCCACTTTTATGACAAAAACAAGATCCTTCGAAAGATGCACATTCGCGTCATCGAAATGAAAGTGGGAAAGAGACTGGGAGTTGTGGCTTGCCTTAGAAAACCTGGTGTTGGATGGTGCAGAAACCTTTAAACATCGATTATCGAATGTACTGTTATGGTTGAATAGAAAATCATTACGTCTCTTGTTGAAAAGGCCCCTGCTGGTGTGCCAAGGCTTTATGTAGCTATGGTATTCAGATTGAAGTTCCCTAGTTGTTGTCTTGGTAATAAGTTCAATGCGGAAATACCTGGTAGGAAGCAACAATCCCCTTAGGGGGACAATATTAGTTAAACGTATTTTTAGAAATGTAGGTACTAGCGACCTGTAAGCCCTCGTAAATTTGATTGTTAGAGTTACATTCGAAAATTTCATTTCGGATGTATCTTGTGAACAAAGCGTGTGTACACGCGGGGCTCTGTCAGGTTGAATTTGACCAACATCCTGCGTGCCCGTCTCACGATAGGTTTATTTAGTTCTCTGACAGTCCCAAAGCTGGGTTGAGCACCGCGGCCTAATGACCTATTTTGTCGATCCTAATGTCTCACAGGTCGAGGCCTAGCCTCCTAAGAGTGGTGTACATCGTATGAGAAGTTGTACCAAAGACCAGAAATCGCTCAATTTCAAGTCTCCAGCACTGAACCAGGGCGTGGTAGGGTGTCTCCTCATCTGTGCCACACCTACATCGAGGGGTGTCGACTATGTTCATAACATACATGCGTTCGTTCATTTTCCAGTGCCCGGTGATGATCCCCAACTGCAAGTACTGCAAACACGTGTTTGCTTCGAGGTAAAGCGTTTGGAGTGCCTCAGTCCCGTTATTCCAGTCTGTCTGATGCGTTCTTCGGGCATATTCTCCCACGGTACACTTGGCTAGAGAGGTCCCACAGTGTATAGATCCAATAGATACAGCAGACGAACCACATGGTTCGAACTCGGTTTAAAACAAACCGTAACCTGGTAGTTCCCCATAATGCCACAACACACACTGGTGGTCGAACACTTCTACGAGTCTTGTAACAGAAGATATCGTGACTAAAAGTGTGACTAAGGAGATTTGTGACAGGTAGAGCTAGAGATGTGAGGAAGGTGTTGGGATGTGGCAGTGTGATGGTGAAGGAACCGCGTGCTCTTGTGTTCACTTGGTCGTTCAGAGAGATTTGCAGATACTGAAGGATTTTAAGGGGATCAGCGGCTTTCGACTGTCAAACTGCTTCAAGTCATATTAAGTTAGTTTAGATTATTATTGTTGGATTTGCATATTGTATATAAAATTACAATCTTACATAAATTTTCATTTTATAAAAAAAATACTTTTAGTAGTTCTGCTCAGGAAGGAGCAGAGGCCGTTGTTATGACTCGATTTTGGTGCGAAGACGCGATATTATCGCGTTCAGTGTGACATCATTTCAAGGATGCCCTGTTAAACAATATTTATTTTCTCATATATAATATCATTTTAAAGTTCAGCGTAAATTTATGAGATTATCGTCAACTTTGTCTCACTCGGGGCCGTACTTAGTTTTTTTATTCGATTCGCATATTGACGAACTGCTCGACCAAAAAAAAAAAAAAAACCCGGGGAGGAACAAGTCCATCTTCCCGAACCATCAAAATGGCCCCGAGTAGGTCCACACCACACCTCCGATCCCACTGAATTTAAAGGCACTCGAAACCAGTTTTATGAAGCGCACTCGAGTCAACTCCAAATTGAACCGGTTAACTTAATAGCTTACCCCCCTTCCTACTGTCTGCTAACAACAACAATCCGCAGAACATATGATTCGTCGCACTTACGTCGTTTTTGCTTTTACTGTTCAAGTAAAGTCTAAAAAAAATATCTGGTGAGCCGCGTCACACTACTTTTCTTGGCTCTACGCCAATTCACTTGTGTTTATGGCTTTTTCTAATCAAAACATTTTTTCACTCGGTGCAATTGAACTTGGTAGAAAAAACAACTTCACGGTGGCCGAAAGCGGTAGCGCTTACAGTTCCGGGATTTATTTTGCTGCTGGTACTCATTGACAGACATTATTGATACACACAAAATTGATAAGACAGTAAAGGCGATTAAAAAAAAAAGGATAATAATTACTTTTCCAGAGTTATCTGGCAAACACTTTAGGAAATGGAAGTAAGTGAAACAGCGGCTGTTGAAATTCCGGAATAGATTTTTACGAAGATTTTACTACTTTTCGAGCGGAAAGTAAAAACTAAACTGAAATAGATTTTTATCGAAATGTTTGGTAATTTATTTCGCTGCTCGAGTCATTTTCCTGCGTATGAGAATTTCATCGTATTATCGGGTCATTTTGAGTTGTCCATAGAAAACATTTAATCAAATGTTTTTGAGAAAAAAAATTTGGTGTTTTGGCGGGTTTGGCTCATCCCATTATTTTAGCGTCCCATGGTGACCTGTAGGCTAGATGCCAAGTTAGAACAGATTCGTCGTAGCCGTGTTGTCTCAATCTCACCCACACACACACAGACCAGTTTCTCAAATAGTGTTTTTCAGACTTGATAGGGTCTGAAACGTAAAGATGTGAAACTGTTTTTCAGCTGAATACGTAACTTTCCTTTCTACTTCTTAGAGCCAGGGTGTACGTGCGCCTTTAATACGTAAACGAAGTATAGTGAATCGGCTAGTGACCATCAAACTTGAGACATATTTTGCTTTACCGCGCTATGAGGAGTCTGACGTCGGACTGCCTCTGGGATGAGGGGGACGCACATTGCGCTGAGTCTGATCATCGTAGATCACTGCCGAATATTAAAACTGGTGAAGGAATGCAGGACGGGGGGCTAAGAAAATTCGAATAGAGTTAACTTTCATTGGATTCCTGGGCGTGAAGAGATCTCTGGAAGTGAAAGGGCGGACTGTCTGACCAAACGTTCGTCTACTGTACCTGTAGGCCCACATCCCAACTGATGGATGCCTCCGTGACAAGTCAAGAGGAGAATTGGAGAGTAGGCCAGGAGAATGCATCCCCCGTGTGGAACGCCTTAGGACTGAGGGAATCCCAGGAGAGTCAGAGTTATTTCAAAACCCTGGCTGTATACAATTTGATAATACTGAGCAAGTGGGTTTTAAAATCAATGTTCACCTCACTTTTATATACCATTAAACAGAAATAAATCAAATAACTTCTTGAATGTTAGCTCGGACTTGAAATATTAAACAGAAACACACAGACTGTTAAGGAGACAGTACAATATGACTATTCTTAAGCCTGAATGAGACGTTATATCAGAGGGAAAGTGAGGGAGAGAAATGCAGTACAAGGGAGGAATGAGTTAATGAATGAAACGAGTGAAAGGACGTTCGCTTGATGTACGATAGATATGGGGTTCAGAGTAAAGTAATTGGGAGACAAGAGTTCATGCAACCAAATTGTGAATAGATAAACTGGTGAGAGCGGAGAGAACTCATACATTATGCCATAAGGAGGTGGCATAAGTAAGGGGTGAGAAGCAAATGGCGAGAGGGGATAAGGAAAAACCCAAGTGAATATTGGGGACACTGAAAGAGTGCGTTGTTGGCTCTGGAAATAACAACACGAGTGTATTGTCGGCTTGCGTTGGTGGGACTCAGAAGGTGATTAAAGAAGGAAACCAGGCCAGGAGACAGGCGTACTTAGGGGTTTTCCACGGCTCCCAAACAATGAGCTCAAGGAAGTCCAATGAGGTTTGAGAACAGTGAACTTCTGTATCAATTCAGCTTGAGCTGAACCTAACGCAGACAAACATTAAACAATCAAACTCAGAACACAACATAGCCTTCTGCAGGTTATTTGAAGCGGGTAGAAAAATGTCAGTCAATGCCACTGACAAAATATTCAAAGTTACGTGGCAGTTGGAGAAATTGCAACCATTCGCTGTGCTTGAATCTCTAGCTGCCACAGTTGCAACGAAAAACCATGTTGAGACACACGCTGACTAGCATATTCACTCAACTGGACGATGGGCACACCACAACGACCTAAGTGGCAAGTTTTCAAGGTCTGGGTCACCCCGTTTGTCAGAGCAACAAAAATATATTTGCTTAGCAACTAGAAAAATGTTAGGCTTTTCTAGAAAGTGAGTGTCTCCGAGACACCAACATGCTGGGATACTAAGGCGTCAAGGGAACATTATTGGCGACTGAAGGGTTGTTTGCGGTTTCCAAGAAGTTCCCCTTCAGGAGTTGGAATAAAGGAGAAACCCGTGTTGGTGAGTCGACGAAACAGTTCGACAGAGTTTGTTTAAGATGGTGTTGCACAATTTCAAGGAACTCCGGGGGTCAGAGCGACGGCTTTGGGGGAGCACTACGGAAACGCTGCTTTGAAATTAATATTTGGCCTATACCAAACATTATTCGTCGAAAGCGCTATAATTGGAGGCTGGAATAACTCAAATGTAATCTTGTGCCTTCTGCAATGATTACCTCCGCGGAATAAGTCGCAGCTCGGCCAGACGATTTTGCTTCTTTAAACAATTTATCCAGCTCGTTTCCAGACTCTCAGTTGGACCCTCATTATCCAAGTGAGTGGAGTCCGGGGCCTTGACTCCAATTTGGGGAAGAAGGGAGGAGACCTGGTGCAGGTGTGACGGGACGAAGGGTTTATTCAATGTTTGCTGGTGGATGGTGGATAAGGCTGTGATGGTCTGCTCTCGAGGCGTCCAAGATACAACCGTCCAAGGAAACCAGTTCTGGCGGCAGGTGTATAAATTATTGCGGAGTACACTACGTCGAGTTCTGCCTTCCTCTCGCTCTCTATCATCCCTACTTCCTCCACACCACTACTACCGTCCGCACTCCAAATCTCATTCAATACTCTCCAGTTATGTGATTTTACAGTTTCGAACACCAATTTCTGCTCAAACATAAGCTCGTTAAAACGCCTGCGCTATAACTTGAGTTGTACATGACGTACCTCCTACATGTCAACCGTATGAGAATGAGAGGAGAAGCTTTGCTATTCGTTGCAACTGGCTACATTGTGATTCTTTTTCTCTCTAATGAAGGAAAGGGCAAGACTTCAAAAACAAGTGCCAGAGCAAAGCAGATCATGTGGAATTCTAGCTTCGAGAATAAACTTGTCAACAGATTCTGGCAACAAGCGCAACTTGAATTATTGTCAGAATCAGGCCTCAAATCGACCTCTGACGGCGTCTGGGCATGAAATAAGGATTACTAATGACTTCTTGGCCAGAGGTTACAAGTGTAGTTGATGAAGGTTATGTCAGCTCTTAGCTCGACGATCTTAGAATTGTCCACAAGAGTAGCCGCTGTACAGGCAGAAAAGTTCATGGGTATCCCTGCCCCATCAATGATAGTTCCGGGTGTTTATAGTGTCGCCTATGTTAGAATCAGAGTGGCAGGGCAGCTGTTATTTACCTGCTCGTGCCAGTACCTTAATCCTGGTGTGTGGAAGTGTAGATTGTCGCACGTAACAACGCCATTGTCGCGCATGGTATCTAGTCCTTCGTTTAACACCTCTAACACATGTCTGAACTCAGTCTTCTGGTAGCTCCGTGCCCCCTCCATGATTTTATTTATTTATGATTTATATCCTACGGCTCATAAGGACTCCAAAATCTCGTCTGGTTTGTTGACTAATGAGCGCGTTCTGCATCTTCCTGAGCCCAAACGAACCGATCAATTGAAAAATCCTTTAATTAAATGGGAATGGAGTCGAGTCGAGGGGAAGAGCCGGTGATCGGCGCGGAGAAAACGGGAGAATATAATTGTGTGAATGTGAATGTGATAGTTGACGTGCGTGCGCCTGTGTGCGAGCCAAACGAGAGCCGAAGAGAGTCGACTCGAACCGAGCTCTCCCGAACCGAAGGTCAGTCACCCGCCATTATCTTGTTAACAGACATTTGGAAGGTTGCCCAGCTCCCTCTGTTACCTTTTTTCGTTTTTAGTTTTTTACCCCCGCCCCCACCCATGTCCCTCCAACCTCGTCACTCCGCCACAAAATCCCCCCCACTTCGACGTCTTGAACTCCTTTCCTCTCCTTTTCCCTTCCCACCGCACGCACCACACGCAGCTAAAAGTTTTATTTTCCACGATCTTTCTCTGATTCTCAGAGCAGACCCCGGAAAGGTATCTGCTCCTCTCACTCTCCCTCTCGGCGGAGAACCCGCTCCGACGGATTTTTATAACGAGAGAGAAAGGAATCGAGTCCAGCGTCAGTCGGACGAAACGTGTCTCTGTAATTGATATCGTGGCTCTGAGCCTCAACCATCAGGTTCGCAAATTATGATTCTGCATCTCAATTACTCCGCAACCTTCTCGTCGTTGGAATCAGGTTTGATCCTTCCAGTCCTATCCAAAGCCTATTCATACATAGTATGTTTGTAATAGGAAAGTGGTCGAGAAAATGTTAAATACCAACACGTCTGGTAGAAATGAACAGATGTCTGTTGAAATTCAACAGCGGCGTAGATTTCTAAAACCCACATGAAGCCCCCACGCAGCGAAGTGAAGCGCTCTTCCGTGGACACGTTTATAAAGAACAAAATGTACGAACTCGTTGTCTGCATGTGCTCAGTATGTTGGTTCATAATCGTTAGAGCCGTTTTTGGGGACATTTGAAAACAAGGATAATTAAATGTTGGGCTAGTATCTCCGTTCAAGCGTTGGCACGTACAGCAATTGCACGTGAGACCAAGCTACTTAGACTACTTCGTATCAAAAGGCCGCACCAACAGGTTATCAGACACCTGAGTTGAACGTGGTCTGAGCTCATTGACGTAAAAGACATTGACTATACAGTTCAGACTGTCACTGCAATCATTACGTCGGCCGCTCGAGCAGCCCAGCCAGCAACACCAGGACAATTCATTTTTACTTTCCTTGCTCTACGAAGTAGAAAGGAAAGTTATGTAATCGGCTGAAAAAAAAATTTTGAGTTCTCTTCAGATCTTTACGTTTCAGACCCCCCTGAGTCCGAAAAACACTATTTGGGAAAATGGTCTGTGTGTCTGTGTGTATGTGTGTCTGTGAACGATTTTTAGAGAGAACCACCGTACCAAATCAGCTCAAACTTGATATCTAGCCCGGAAGTCACTATGGGACGCCAAAATAAGGGTATGAACAAAATCCACCGAAATTTAACTATAGTTATCATAGTGATCAAAACACCAAATATTTTTTTTCTCAAAAACGGCTCTAACGATTCTGATTAAGTTTGTTATATTGGTAGCTCCAAATATGGCAACTATACCATAAAATTCCCATCTATGGGAAAATGACGAGAGCAGCACAATAAATTACCAAAATGTTCGACTAAATCGAGTTTAGCGCGGTTTTTAGAGAAAACAACCGTACCAATTCAGCTGAAACTTGATGTCTAGCCTACGAGTTACCATGGGACGCAATAGTGAGGGTATGGGCAAAATCCACCGAAAGTTAACTATAGTCATCATAGTGATCAAAACACCTAATTTTTTTTCTCAAAAACGGCTCTAACGATTTTAATTACATTTTTTACATTGATAGCTCTCAATGAGGCAATGATACTATAAAATTCTCATTCGTGGGAAAATGACGAGAGCAGCACAATAAATTATCAAAATTTTCGAGCAAAAGCGTTTTTCACGCAGTTTTTTCCTTATAAACTCCGCTGGAATTCTTGTAGAATGTCAAAAAAATTCGGTATTGTAGTCCAATCATATACCTAAAGGGTGGGTGTTTAAAAACGCTCATGAGATACTTGGGGCTCACTCCAGAAATTCCTGAATTTCAGCTACTGCCGTTTCGCTTACTACCAGTTCTAACAGTTATTTTCCAATAACTCTGCGAAAGGGATTACTATCCTTCTTTTGAAAAATCGGGTTTACAGCCTCATTAATTATCTGTGTACCAATTGCTCAATAATGGTCCTGCAATGAGTACGAGCAGCACAATAAATTGCGGAACTGTAAGCGCTACCGCTTTCTGCTGTCGTAAAGCGTTGTTTGACCAAGTTCAAAGGAACTGAGTGATAAATGAATTGATTAAATAGAATTAGCCATGTACAAAGTGAATTGACGTAGAGCTAAGGAAAGTTGTGTGTTGCAACGCACCAGATATTTCCACAAAGAGTCAACGACGTATGGCTAGCTCGGAAGATAGCATGGCGCACATACTTGAGAACGAAGAATCCTGTTCACAAAGAACTGGCCTATCGCTTAGAAAGTGTTCTTAAGATGCAGAAACTAACGGATGAGCGGGTTAAACACGAAATTGAAAACTTGGATGCCCAAGACGGCTCGCTATACAAAAACACCAAATTATTTACCTAAACGCACAAATCCATTCCACAACTCAAACGAGGGCCCCACTGGATGTCCACACCCACTGCAAAAGCTGAGGCGTTTGCTGATATGTTGCAGGACAGATTTACCCCATTCGTGTCAAGGTGTATGACCCACTCATGCTCCATTCCCATCGCCACCCATATTTTTTACACCAAATGAGTTTTTGAGGTCAAAATAGTTATTAAACACCTTGCAACTCGCAAATCACCAGGGCCTGACTTGATTGTAAAATCACTGTTGACCGATGGACCCCGCAAACTTACTGCCTATCTGACCCACATCTACTCAGCAGCTGTACGTATTGGTTACTTTCTTAATGGCTGGAAACTCGCCAACATAGTCATGCTTGCGAATGAAATTGCATCGTACCGACCAATCAGGTAGCATCCCTCTCTCTCTCTCTCCATATTATTTGGGAGACTAGCCCTGCTGAACTTCACTGAACATCTCCTTCCTGAAGTACAGTTCGGGTTCTGAGAGAACCTGCCCTGCCCTCTCCAACTCCAGCGCTTTACAACTTACATCAAACAAGCTTTCCACGCGCAGCTTTTTTCGTCATTGAACAAGCATTTGATAGGGTTTGGCATCGCGACCTCCTTTCAAAGCTGAGACCCCATATACCGAACAACTTGTACAACCAGTTTCCAGTTACCTCCGTGAAAGGACGTTTCAGGTAAATGTCCAGAGTCAACTGTCCACTCACAGGCCAATCAATCAGGGGAGCGTATGGGGACCATTCCTGTACACTTTCTACTGCCATGATATACCTCTACCTGGCAGTCCAGACTTCTCGGGTCTCTTTGCTGACGACCTCGTCTACGCTGTTTGCGATTCGCAATCTGGCGTAGTGGCCGAACGATTGCAGACATTCTTTGATAAGCTCACCCAGTGGTATAATCGCTGGAAACTTGTAATCAACTCAACAACGTCATGACGTTGTTACCTTTACCTACAAGAAGACGTATATGAACGTTCTCTTCTTTAATGGGATCCAGATTCCAAATTTATACTCTCATAAGTACGACGGAGTGACATTGGATAAACGCCTGACGTCCAAGATCACATTACCGACCTAAAAAAACTTCAAACTAGAACGTCACAATTGAAGTACTTTTTGGAAAATCCCGACATCTCACTGCATAATAAAATGCTCATTTACAAAGTATTCATCCGTTCGTTCTGGATATACGCCCATGTTCTAAAACCCGGTTTCCGCCAGATAGTACAACAATAAAACAGAACGTTGCAACGCAAAATCATTCATGCCACGACCCTTCAAGAAGCCATCAACAGATTTGTTTCCCACAACATCCAACCCAGAAACTCGGCAGCTAATGAAGGATTCAACCCTCCAAGTAACCGACGACTACGCAGACTGCGCCACATCTTCGAGTTTATCGACCTTTGAAAATATTCGCACTCAGCCACGTAACATGTATTGGTCCCTAAATAAAAAAAATTTGAAAAAAAAGCAGGGCGTTAGTTGATAAGAGACAAAGCAAAGGTTAATCAAATTCATTCATGAGTTCCTCCTGGATCTTTCAAAAACGTAAAAAAAAAGATTTTTTGGAAAAATTTCTCCGTTTTAGTGTAATATATAGGTATCCATTAGTTGACGACATCCTGCGAGTTTAATGGAAATTGATCTGTTTTTACAAGAGGTCAACAAAACCACCGCATTATTAGTATTAGTACAAGATCATTTGAAACATGAATCAAAATCGTAAGATCGGTTTTCAAAATATCTGGTGCGTAGCAACACACTACTTTCCGCCACTCCTTAAAGTTCGAACACCATCTACATAGGCGGGCGCTATATCTTCGTTCAACGCATTTTTACAGGAACATTTATGGATAACAAAATGTAGGGACTAGTTAGCTGAGAGTACTCCGAAAGTTTGATCGAAATCGTTAGAGCCGTTTTTGAGGAAATTGGAATACCGATAAATTAATATTCGACAAATCTCCTTTTCTGAGTTAACTTGGCTTATATCTCCGTTCAACATATATATACAGAAATAATTATGGAGAACGAAATGTTGGTATGGGTGACTGAAAGACACTCCATTAGGATTTCCATCTGGTGAAAAAGTTACCATGGAATTTACGAAAATGTTCGAAAAAACGTTATTTTCGACACATTTTGATTTTTATCTCTCTTCAATGGACCGTCACAGGAACATTTATTGAAATGAATATGTAGGTATCAACTATTTGAAAACATCCTGTGAGTTTGGTGAAAATCGCTGAAGCTGTTTTGCTAAAAAGCGTAAAAAACCTATTTTGCATCAGGGGCCCATATCTCCGTTCACCGTATTTTCATGGAGATATGTATAGAGAAGAAAAGTTAGGTATTGATTAGGAGAAGATAATTTGAAAGTTTAATCAAAATCGTTATAGCCGTTTTCGAGAAAAATGCGAAAAACCCTAGTTTTTGGTACATTTACGCCCCCCCCCCCCCCCGTCACATCGGTCGAAATCGTCCATAACCTTATTTTGGTGTCTACAAAAAATAACGAACACAACAAAAAAAGTACCAGCTCAATCGGATCAGCCGTTCTCCCGCAAATCGAACTACAGACACACACACATACACACGGACCACGTCCGAAATTAGGTTTTTTAGACTCAGTAGGGTCTGAAACGTAAAGATCTGAAGAAAACCCAAATTTTTTATTTTTTTTGGGCCGATTACTATACTTTCCTTCCCTTCGGGTAGCGGAAAGTAAAAAGTAGTGCGGAATACCCCTCGTGTTTGGTGCATTTTGGGCCCCACCCCCCTTTACCATCAACGAAATAGCTCTTGACCTTATTTTGTCGCCTCAAACAATGGAGATCTGAAGGAAACTAGCGAGAGGGGAACAACCTTCCCACAGTCGCACTACCTCCAATACTTTCTGATTAGGTAAGTAGTACCTGGTGGGCAGCACACGATTGAGAGCAGTTAATGGTTCATAGTCCCGTTCTCAGTGCAGCAGGTGCACGTTCCCTCCACATAGTCCGTGCACATTTGTAAATCATTCAAAAGAACGACGTCACAACGACAGGTTTTTTGAAAAAGAAAGCCACTACTCCGATTTCTGATTTTCTTTAGGCATTCGCAACATCGCAGATCATAAATAAACAATTGCGGCACTTGAAGGGTTCAATAAGTTTCTTAGAGAGATGAAATAGCTGGGCAAACAAATGGCGCAGCGCAAATTAGGTTAGCAGCCTACCACTCGCCTCGATGACTGAATCATGAGCTCACTTCAGATTGATGAGGGGAAATAGATAAATAAGTTAAGGTCTCAGCGATTGGGCTGAGAGGAGAAACAGCACTAGCACGCACTCGATTGAGGCTCCTTAAAAGATTCAGACCTATCCGCTCCATTGGAAACCATACGGTGCAAATTTACAAGTAGAAAGAGGGTGCTGGAATCATGAATAATGTCAGGTCGCTGGAAAGTTCCTCCGTTTGAACCTCCCCCCGGGGGAATCCCCGCTCTGAAAGATATGCTCCCGTCCGGACGAGAAGCGGAAGCATCAGAGCCAGAAAGTGAAGCTGCTGAAAGGAAGCGGAAGATGAGTTTGAAAAAAACCGAGTTGGAAGAAATGAAGGTGCCCCGCCTATTTTCACCTAGTTACACAACAGGCCACAATCATAAAAGGTATCAAGTGAGAGATTTGAATTTTAAAGTGTGGGCTATGAATTATTCTTACTTCATTTGAAATCGAACGCACTCATGTAAAATCAGGTTAAGTCCCAACAAGAAGGAAAGAGTGGCGTTCGGAGATAAACCTCAACAAGAACCTGACACGGGGGGTAATTGTTATCTCGACTCAACATATCAAAATGAGGAATGAGCTTGTGATACACGATTCTCCCTACTCACCCAGCCTGAGATTCACATTGCGCTGGGAATTCTGCTCAAATCGCCAAAAGTATAAAATACTGTAAATTTTCGGCCGAATTTCGTTCCTCCTCCCATCTGTAAGGAAATGAACACTACAGTAAGTGTACACTTGGAATTTTGTCACTTTTGGAACCAGTCTGGTGTGGAAATATAGTAAAAGGATCGTTTGGTACCATTTTTCATGGTTTTGTTGGTACAATTGTCGAGCAGAAAATCTCGGAATATAACTACTAAACGAACTTCGTTGTATTCGCAAATTAACCTTTTTCGTTGAAGGCAACAAAGTCAAACAGTTAAAACTCGAAATAAGAGGAAAGTCAAGGACTTTTGAACGAAAAGGCAAACGACCGCGCTGCCGTGTCTCATTAAAACACAAATAAAGAAACGAGCACTTATTATTTACTTTGTAAGTTGGTTAAGAGGACATCAGTTGGCATTGAATCCGCAACCTCGAAGCGGATTTTGAGTTGTGCGGACCTCGACAAAGCTGCACTTTTCAAAGCGAAATAACACTTGACTCTCTCATTGAGGTTCAGTGCACTGACGACAGGTAATCAAGACTCATTTAGTGACCTGGCCTTGTTCGTGTAGTCACAGTCAAGGGCAAGCGGTCTCACTTAATCGGCCTCATCACTTCTAAATACTTGACTCACTGATCCCTCCTCTTCCTCACCGTCACGAAACACAATTAGTTCAATCTCCTCAATGTCAAGAGATGCGATGCGCTGAATATGGCGGACCCTTCGTTTTCTTGTCATTATCCTTCATTTGGCATTGGCTCGGTAAATTGCACTTAATTGGCATTAACTCTTGATTTACACGCCAACTCCAGAATTTCACGAAATAGGAAGCATCGAGGTCTCCCGAGTCCTCTCTTCAATGTTCCTTTTATCCGGCAATTCTTGTTGGCGAGTGATTCGTTGGGCCACTAGCCAGGAACATTCTGGACATGATGGCCTGCAGTGTGCAGTCATACGACGTCCTCTGGGCTGTCTCAGTGTACTGTACACTGTCAGCGCCAGCAAAGCGGGCTGTATTAGTTGTATTGCATGGTTAGAGATTTCAGTACTTTCATACAAGTGTTTTTATTGCGCGTAACTGATTTGGTATCATCATTGAACTTAGTCACGGTAACGTACTGGGGCTGCAGGTGAAGCTTGAAGACAGAGGAGCGAGAAAATACTACAGGAGTCAAGCAGTTTGTTGACCTCAGAAAGAAATACCGTTAATTAGGTAAAATCGATCTTTTTGCCCACTCGAGTGAACTGTTTAAATTCAAGCAATCGTTTCAAGTCAAGGAATATTAGTCGAAGCAAGACACCTAATTAGTTAGTGCCTTCACATGCAGCTAAGTGTATTCAATACCTATGAGCGATTAAACACAGCTTGCTATTGATGGAGTTTGTAGTTCACGGAGAAAGTTGCCAGTTTTAAAATTTCCCTTCAATTTTTACTTGTTAAATATTCCCACCTTTTCACAAACTATCGTGGTGATGGTAGTGGAGGTGCCCATAATGATGAGGTGTGATGATGAGAAGAGATGTGAGCAGGTGTTCCCGTATTCCTACTGCTCCAGCCTTGATGGCCACGAAGTGGAAACCAAGAGTTGCTTTTTACTCTTTGAGGGCTGAGAGGATAGCACGTCCTGTATGAGAATATGCCCATAAATTCAACCAGAGGACAGGAGATTGCTGTGAAGCACCAAACACAGGCGACTTCTTGGCAGCATCCTTCCTGTCAATATTTCTTCCAGCGGAATTCTCATTAATTATTTTCCAGGCGAGAGGAACAAAATCAAAATTTGTTTTCCCCTTCAGAATGTTATAATCCTAGCGCTAGAGGCGGCGGAGCAGGACGAGAATGATATTTGGAAGAGCCTTCACGTCTTCTCTCCCTAGTCCAGATATAACAAACCGTAGACCGGTTCTAATCGCACCTTCCGTAATCCAACGGATCACTTTCGCAACCACTCGGCTCAACTCGAAAGCCCCTTCGGGAGTTTCGGGCCACTCATTTCAGTCAGTCACCTTTGGATAATAGCAGCCACTGAAATAACCCGACTACTAACATAACAGACTGTTCTCCGTTTAAATTATACACAAGCGTTTGTTGGAAACACATCTACTCTAATTCGATCTGGTCAAGGTTTCGTATATTCACTGATCTGTGAATTCCATCAACCGAAGTACCCCCCGGGTTGGAGAACATGTCGTAAATGCTTTCGATTGTGTGCCGACACTGGGTTCTTGGAATCAAACCGGCACCGAAAAGAGTTATTGATTGTAAATAAATTCTGTTTTGGATATCTCAATTCTAAGACATTTGCAACGAAGCATCTCACAACTTAACTCTAGCTACTGTGTTATACCGTCCTTCTGTTCGTAGAGTAACACCATCATTCTAATTAATATTATGATAAATTGAGGAAATTGGCACCCAAAATGCACTTTTTATAACCCCATAGAGTAAAAGATGCCGTTTTCTGTACATCTTCATGAGAGAGGACGCCATTTAAGAAAATGGTCTGTGAGTGTAACGATTGAGGGAGAATATGATAATTCAGCCTCAAAAGCCCAAATAAGTTTACGAATTGTACATAACCAAAACTACTTACTTGTTGCCAAAGTGACACACTCAAATTATTTCTACATTTCTTAGCCCTTTCGAAGTAAATAGCTGCAAAAAATTCGACGACCTGCTACATATACGGGTGTTATACGTTAGTTCAACGCATTTCTACAGGGACATTTATGGAAAACAAAATGTAGGTACTAGTTAGTTCAGAGTACTCTGTGAATTTAATCGAAATCGTTGAAGCCGTGTTTCGGAAAATTGGAAAACCGATATCAAATTTTTAAAAAAATCAATCTTTTTCCGCGCTATCATGGCCTAAATCTCCGTTAAATAGATAGACACAGAAATAATTACGGAGAACAAAATATAGGTGCAGGTTGCTACAAGATGATGATAGCGTAATTGATCAAATCCCGGGAAATTCCCAAAATGTTCAAAAAACCATTGTTTTCGACACATTGTCACTTTTATCTCTGCTCAGTGAACTATCAGAGGAACATTTATCAAGAACAATACGTGGGTACTAAGTATTTAAAAACATTCTGTGAGTTTGGTGACAATTATTGAAGAAGCCGTATTGCCAACAAGCGTTAAAAAACCTATCTTTGCTTCATAGCCCTATATCTTCTTTACCGTATTTTTATGGAGAAGAAACGTTTTATAATGAGTAGTAGAAGATAATTTGAAAGTCAATTCAAAATCGTTAGAGCAGTTTTTGAGAAAAATGCGAAAAACCCTAGTTTTTGGTACATTTTCGTCCCTCACCTTCTTTCCCATCGATAGAAATCGTCTATAACCTTATTTTCGCGTCTACAAAAAATAACGAACATTACAAAGAAAGAACTCGCTCAATCGGTTCAGCCGTTCTCCCGGAAATCGTACTACAGTCACACACACACGGTCTATGAGCTGGGATTAGGTTTTTGGGCTCAGTAGGCCTCAAAACGTAAAGATTTGAAGAAAACCCAACTTTTTTTTTGATACGATCACTATACTTTCCTTACCTTTTGGAACGCGGAAAGTAAAAAAGTTGATCTTTCTTCTTGGCTTTAATGTGTTGAAAACGGCCGAACCAAATGAACTCGAATTCGTTATTCTGCAGATCTTGGTCCAAATTATCAGTAAAATCCATTGATCGAATCGCCAAATTTGTTTTTCTCATAAACGGCTCTACCGTTTAATCAAATTTATGTGTGTGTAGCCACAAACCTCCGTTGCGTCCTAGCCGAGTAAACTGGTTTAATCTTGGGATTGGGTAAACACGTATGACGATTAAGCTTACGGCGCCAAAATATCGTGTCCTGGCGACTCGACGTCATAAGCTTAATGGTAATAACATTCACCTTCAAAGTGTTTCCTCGTGGTTTAACGTTGTGAATATGTATATATTACTGAGAGGAAGTGTGAAATTAGAAAATATCCAAAAAACTCACCCTACAAATGTCTTGGCGCCGGCTCTACTCGATAACTGTCAACAAAAAAGTAAAAAACAATGAAATAATAAATGTCATTTTTCATTATATTCTTTATACTTATTGAGCTCCCGTGGCCCTAATGACAGCGTGCATATCCGTGTCACTTTGATACCGCCGTTCGCCGCGAATGAACCAAGGAGGAGGGAATAATCACAGACCTGTCCGAAATATCCTTCGCGGATGAGAGAATTGTCTTTTTTCCAGTCAGAAATAATATTTGTATGTCAAATTTCCGGTCAACATCAGGATTTGATGCTTGCTTAAAATGACGTCGTATTATTATGGTCATTTTAAACTACGTGGATGATGTGTTTACAAATTTCGAGTGTGCCACTGGTTAAAACCATGATGCATTGAACATGTGTTTGTTTAAATAGTTTAATTAGTTCTTAATTTGTGAGAATAGACACGATTGACCCATATTTCGTATATGCACCGGGGCCTTAAGTCCTGTTGTGCCGGTCATGCTATCGCACAGGTCGCGGGTGCCTAGATTCCTGAGGTCATACCAGGTATTTACTGCTTCGATGTCCACTTTTGAAAAAGTATCAAAGACCAAAAATCGCTCCCTTTCCTGTCTCTCGTCACTGGGCCACGACGTTACACGACCAGTAACTTTCAGATTAGGCCTTCAGCTTGAAACCCGGTTTCAACATGTCCTTTCGTCCTCTCGTCCTGGCAATTTGTACTTACATTTGCATAAACCGTCAAATATAGGACACGCCAGAAAATGAGCTAGGAAACTTTTTTCCCGATTGCAATATCTATTTTTACTTTCCTTGCTCTACGAAGTAGAAAGGAAAGTTATGTAATCGGCTGAAAAAAAAATTTTGAGTTTTCTTCAGATCTTTACGTTTCAGACCCTCCTGAGTCCGAAAAACACTATTTGGGAAAATGGTCTGTGTGTCTGTGAACGATTTTTAGAGAAAACCACCGTACCAAATCAGCTCAAACTTCATATCTCGCCGGTAGATTACCATGGGACGCCAAAATAAGGGTATGAACAAAATCCACCGAAATTTAACTATAGTTATCATAGTGATCAAAACACCAAATAATGTTTTTCTTAAAAACGGCTCTAACGATTTTGATGAAATTTTTTATATTAGTAGCTCTCACTAAGGCAACTATACCATAAAATTCCCATTTGTGGGAAAATGACGAGAGCAGCACAATAAATTACCAAAACTTTCGACGAAATCGATTTTAGGGCGGTTTTTAGAGAAAACAACCGTACTAAATCAGCTGAAACTTGATGCCTAGCCTAAAGGTTACCATGGGACGCACAAATAAGGGTATGGGCAAAATCCACCGAAAGTTAACTATAGTTATCATAGTGATATAGTGATCAAAACACCAAATTTTTTTTTTTCTCAAAAACGGCTCTAACGATTTTGATTACATTTTTTATATTGATAGCTCTCAATAAGGCAATGATACCATAAAATTCCCATGTGTGGGAAAATGACGAGAGCAGCGCAATAAATTATCTTAATTTTCGACGCAAAGTGTTTTTCGCGAAGTTTTTTCCTTATAAACTCCGCTGGAATGTTAGTAGAATGTTTTAAACAATTGGTATTTGTAGTCCAATCCAATACCTAAAGGGTGTAGTGTTTAAAAACATCATGAGGTACATGGGGATCACTCCACAAATTCCTGAATTTCAACAACTGCCGTTTCGCTTACTACCAGTTCTAAACGTTTTTACCCAATAACTCTGCAAAAGTAATCACTACCCTTCTTCAAAAAATTGTTGTTTACAGCCTCATTAATTATCTGTGTACCAGTTGCTCAATAATGGTCGTGCAATGAGTACGAGCAGCACAATAAATTCCAGAACTGTAGACGCTACCGCTTTCTGCAGCTGTGTCCCGTTGTTTGACCAAGTTCAAAGGAACTGAGTGATAAATGAATTGATAAATAGAATTAGCCATGTACAATGTGAATTGTTGTAGAGCTAAGGAAAGTTGTGTTGCAATGCACCAGATATATTTTTTTTAAATTTCGTACATTTATAAAATAATTTACAACATGGTATAATATAACAGAAATATTGTTGTATGGCAGTAGACAGAGCTCGTTTCGCCAGACAAAAGCAGATCATAATAACTCTATAATAATATTTTAAATAGTTTTACGTAATGTTTGTTCTACCTTGTAATAAAATACATTAATCCTAATATATCACGCTCCGAAGTATAAGTATGGAATGGGGTTGAATTAGACGTGGAGGAATGGATATAAAAATAACCGAAAATCTCTCTAATTTGTACCACGTTATTGTACATACAAGCTGCGTAATTAATCGGAGCACTTTTCGAATCCACATTGGATAGTGCCGGCATAAATTCGTTTTTTATGCAGGGCTCGAGAAAAAGAATTTGGTAATTTCATATCTAATGGTAAGGAGTCACGTAATAAATCAAATAAACCGGACATATTGTTAAAGGTAAGCGGGGCGAGGATTTACAACTCTCTTTTCAATTAGGAACCTAATTGGGTACTGATGGAAGTTCGAAAGGGATATAATATTAGTTTTTTTGTGTTATAGCAGAAGACATATTACGACCGAAACCACTTTAAGCCTAACCCGACAAAGAAGCATGGAGGAAACTTAAAATAACATGGAGACAACAGTAGCTTGAACACTGCAGTACGCCAAAATACCTTGGTGTTAAATTAGACCGAACACTCTTCTACAAAGCTCACTGGCATGATACAAAGCTGAAAGTAACTGCTAGAAACAATATAATACGGAAACTAACAGGAACAACTTGGGGAGCTCAACCTCACGTACTACGTACATCAGCGATGGCATTTCTCTCGCAGCCCCAGTCTGGAATAAGTCAGTCCATGCAAAACAAGTCGACATAGCGGTTGAAACAGGGAGAATCATTACAGGATGCCTTAGACCAACACCTATCGAAAAAATGTACCCAATTGTAGGTATAGCTAGCTCCCCCACCTGTTCGACGAACAGTTGCATCTGAAATAGAGCGGAAAAAACAATCCAGTGATCCAAGACATCCTCTGTTCAATCACCAACAACAACGAACAAGACTTGAGTCCAGGAAAGGTTTTATAAAATCGACAGAACCTCTAAGCATGACTTCAAAACAAAGAAGGCTAAACTTGTGGCAAGAGAAATTACAGACTTCAATACTGGAACTAAAAGAAGAACCAAGCGGTGGTTTTGAACTTCCCTTTACCACCTGGAAATCACTAAACCGACTTCGTACAAAAGTAACGAGGTGCAAAACTAATCTGGTTAAGTGGGGCTACACTCAAGAAGATACAACCTGTGGGCTAGAGCAAGATTACGATCATCTTCTACGATGTGACTTACTAACATCACATATGAAGATATTTAAGCATGTAATGACAAAGCGATCCAAGTGGCTGAATACTGGAAATACAAAGTTTAAACGGTGGATCTGGACACGGAAAGAAGAAGAAGAAGACATTTTTTTTAAATTCCGTGTTATGGTAAGGACTTAAGAGCATGAATATCCCACAAGATGCGCCTGTGCAATACGTTCAGGTTCATCATCACAGTCCGACAGGCTCCACCCCAAATAGAGATTGCATAAATGGTACGTGTAACATTCTTCACACGCTCCTTAGGGACTACCGATCAATACATTTTTCAATATTCAATAAAGGCCCTGAATCTCCCATAAAGGTACGGGCACCTACATTGACTAGCGCCTAGACATGCAAAATGTAATTTTAAGGCTTGATCCAAGCAAAGGGAGACTACATTTCCAAAAACCTTTACTTGCCTTCCCATTCACGCTTAGAAAGCTTTGGGGCTTCTAATCGTTCACCATATTTAAAAGAGTTGGCGCCGTCCAGGTCACGCCACGGATAAGGAGGCCCGTATCATTCGCAAACAGAAAAGGGCAAAGGGCCTAACGTACGTATGACACCATAAATAACGTACGTTATTCCCTAAGGTAACTCGAAAACCAGGCAAGACTTGGCACGCAGATACCGACAGTTTGCATACGTTCCATAAGAAGGGATCGGTGAATAGAATCGAAGGCCTTCGGTATATCAAGACAGACACGTATTGCTCGAAGGTAAGGTCAACAAGGTCGTCCTCTACACCCCTTCCATTACGAAATCCGCATTGTAAGTGGGCACAGATTTGCTTGTAATGGTTTATTTCAGATGAAAAGTAGAATTTTTCAGACGTCATTGTCAGTGCAGACAACTGAACGCACGTTCAAGTTCGGATTCAATTTTCGTGGGTCGATCGTTCGGAAAACTTTCGTCAACTGTTGCCAAATGTACAAACCGAGCAGCCAGCATTCCGATTCCAAGATTAGGTCGGAACCTGTTGGGGAGGAAACTGTTTCAAGATGAGCCGGAGCCTCGTCCAAAATCGTCTTCTGATTATAGGTTTTCAACTCGTCAAAAGCGCTTGCTGATTTCTACCGCGTAGTTTCTTAAGCGCCTCCTGTCGAACGAGCTACAGACGCCAATTCGAAGATAAAAATCAAACCAAAAAACTAATTGACGACCTCCCCTGAGGATGAATTGACGTTTCTTAGTTAACCAACGCGTCGCCACTAATTTCGTGCTTAGCAAACTTCATTTTCTAAAATTCGAAAGGAAGTCGTTTTTTCGTTTTACCGAGCGGCTCTCGAGGCCGCTGAGCGTTTTTCAAAATGAACAGAAGTCAATTCAACGCGTCCAATCAGATTTGAGATATTGAAATTGGCGTGTTTCGTTGACGCTCTGTAGCGAAGTGGAATGGGATGTCCACAGTGCGATTTGTCAATTGAGTAATTACCAAAATTGTGTTAGCGGGGACAGTTACGCTATTTGCGAACAACCTTCGAAGGAAAAGGTCGAGCTTCCTGTTCTGGGATTTCTTCTGGTGGCCTAATGAGCCAGTCATCTGGAGGGGTTTTCGAAAATTTACCTCGGTTGATCGATCCTCCTAATTGGAAATGAAGAAATTGAAGAAATCAAGTTAATTGAGAGCTTGCATGTCATTGAATGGGCCTGCAGTGTGCATTTCCCAAACCAGTTGGGTGAGGGGAAGTAGGGGCAAGAAAAATGAGTTATTTTTTCCGCGGTAGAACAGATGGTTTTAATCGCAAGGACAAAAGCGGCACTGTACTTCGGCGGGGAGTGACTCAAACATAACGCGCGGTGGAGTGGGGATCTCTGCCATTTTGAAGGTCATTCTGGTGCATATCCAGATTTCCATTTAGTATAACGTTTTAGTGAATCTACAACGTTCATTCAAGTTTAAATCGTCAGCTCTCGTAAAAATCTATCGATTATATATAAAAGATTTAGGTAAAGTTGTACAGGTGAATATAATAAGGTGTTAGAATAAAAAGAGTAATGTCAAAAAATGTATAATGTCGGCTAATACGTCTCGAAAAGCCAAATCGAAACACAGAGATTGTATACGGTTGGAAAGGGCAATCGACTGGCACACAACTTTATCTGGTGCGTAGCAACACACAACTTTCCGCAACACCCGTAAATTCGACAATCTGCTACACATACGGGCGCGATATCTTCGTTCAACGCATTGCTGCAGGAACATTATTGAGAACCAAATGTAGGTACTAGTTAGATGAGATTACCCCTCAATTAATATTTGACGAATCTCGTTTTTCGAGCTGTCACGGCTTATATCTTCATTCAACAGCTAGATACAGAGATAATCATGGAGAACAAAATGCAGTTAAGGGTTGCTAAAATACACCTCTGTAGGATGGATCAAATCCGGCTACAAAAATGTTCAAAAAAACTATATTTTCGACACATTTTCATTTTTATCCCTGTTCAGTGGACTGTCAGAGGAGCATTTATTAAGAACAATATGTAGGTATCAACTATTCGAAAACATCTATATCTCCATTCGCCGTATTTTCATGGAGATGAAAAGAACCAGTTTTTGTAGGGAAGAAAAGTTAGGTGCCAACTAGAAGATAATTTGAAAGTTTAATCGAAATCGTCAGGTCGAAATCGTTTTCGAGAAAAATCGGGGAAACCCCTAGTGTTTGGTACATTTTTGTCCCCCACCCTCTTTTCCATCGACAGAAATCGCCCATATTTTCGCGTCTACTTAAAATCACGAACGTCACAAAAAAAGAACCAGCTCAATCGTTCCAGCCGTTCTTCCGCAAATCGAACTACAGTCACTCGCGGAAATTCAGTTTTTCGGACTCGGTAGGCCTCAGGACATAAAGATCGAGAGATAACCCAACTTTTTTTTGACACGATAACGATAATTTCCTTACCCTTTGGGTAGCGTTAAGTAAAAATGAATGCGGTCGAGTGGATCAACGACGGGGTCCAGTACATCCGCAGCTGGGACGGTTGAAATTGTGCAGATGGATGATGAAATCGCTTCTGTATTCGGCTGCGTAGGAATTGATTTAGTACGATAGTTGATTATGGAGACGGATTGGGTAGCAGCTAGTGCACGTCCCACTACGACGTTTGTCAATAACACTTTCGTAAGCAAGTGTGATGTGGATGGGCGTCTATAGTTCCTGCGCTCATTGAAGAGAAACAATCAAACACACCACCGCTTAATATTTCCCCACAGGAAAAACCACCCTAAATCAAGCATGAAGAGGCATGGAAAGTGGGAGAGGACTATCAGACGTGAAGTAGTCACGCAACCACCAGATTAATAACCGAAAACAGTATTTCTACACTAAAACACTGACATTACCTCCTCATTCATGGAAACTATAGGACGCGGAAATACTACTTATGATACGCACAGACAATATAAGCGGACGTGGACCCAGAAGTGACTCCAGGGATGGCCCTGTTCCTTGTGACTGAAGAGTTCATGAGAGCAATACACGACCAAGTCATTCCGAGAATTCATTAAAGAAAACGCCATCCTCAAACAGCGAACAGCCATGGCAACTGCCAGGAGAACATTTTAAGATTATGACGTATATAAATAATAATATTTTATATACTAATATAAACGTCTCCCGTTACGAGACGTATTCACGTACAGCAAACCTTAACATTTTTAGCTGACTGAGTAAATCCGGTCTCATCTGAAGGAATAGTTCAAATTTGATTTTAAAAGTTCCATACATTCATCAAACTGGACCATTTGATTTTAATTCTAGGAATTTTTTTTAGTTTTGTGCATTTTATGTTTGTACATACGTTTGTAAGCAATTTATCTAATAATTGAACATACTCCTGGAACATGGCTGCTCTGAAATTGTAACTGAATCCGGCAAACAAATAGTATGTCTGTAGCTTTGACTAATCCCTTGAGTTGATTTACTGCATAATTTTTGTCGTATCGCAGTTTGAAACCTGCAAAAGTCGTTCAGGCTGCGTCGCTATAGTCATGCGTACGTGGGTTTTTTACTGTTTAACGCTCTCATACATCGGCTTAATGTTGCCTACGCGCTACTCCTCGAAAATAGTTAACGTAAAGGCTTTGAAGCCGTTTCGCTGGGAGCGGGCCTTCTTCGAACGGTCATAGGGCGTAGACCCTTCTGAAAGGGCTACAGCTGACTTGTTGAGGGGCCTAGACTTCAAACCACGTGGCAGTGCCCTCCAGGCACGTGATGGTCCTCCGACTGGGGTTAGCGACAGGGCCCAAGGACGACCGCACCTTTCCAACTTGGGGGATCCAGGAACCTCCGTTGCGTCACTGGACGCTTCAGGGAAGGGGCAAAGGGGAAAGGGGAAGGGCTCGAGCACATTCCCAACGGTCCTTGCTCCTACGGGAAAAAGGTTCAACGTTTCGCCATTTACCTCCCACCTTCTGTCGGTTGTTATATCCCGAGACTGGGACTCATTGGCGAGGTATTCCTGTTGCTCATCGCTAGTTCCGAGTATTTTCTCATTTGGATGACTCCCAAACCGAACCAATCTTCACACAAAAAACGGGATACCGGGGTTTCTTCACGTCTTCAGGTCTTTTACGAGCGTATTCAACCGATTTTCTACTTGTACCTCCCGACTCGTTGCCACTGAAGCAGATGAGAGACGGTAGTTCTGTTCGGCAATTTCATTCGTTCAATTTTGAAACTGTTTTCTCGTTGAAGCAACTGACCGCTTGAACAACTTCATGTTCTAAGTTATTTTCAAGCTGTCCACATTTGTATTGCGTTCATTGTACAATTTTTGATGTTGATTCCTTCACAACACCTCCCGTGAAGTCTGTCCTCATTTCCCTCTCTAACTGGAAAGCTTCCTGTTCTGAACTGTCGAGGACACCCCTGCGGATTTAGTAGCTTGCGCCCTCTTCCTTTGCATTTCTCTCCCAAAAACTTCTTGTCCAATCTAATTAGTCCTTGTTTCCGGCCGATTGTCAAGATGTGCAAAATTATATTTGAAAATGGTCTCCGCTATTCGATTAAAGCCTCGGTACCTCGGACCTCATCCCCTTCTTGTCTTATCCTTTCAACATCCAACTCAAACTACTCATCCACTGCAACAGGGCAGTGACTGTGGAGAAGCACGTCCAATGACGACTTGTGTAAAAAGATCAACACACGTGCACATTTTTGAAGTGTCGTTTCCTTTTCTTTTACCCCCTTTGTTTATTGAAAAGTGTATACTTGCTTGATATGAGCTAGTAATCTACATTCGATAGAAGTGGCCTCCCTCAAGGTACACATTTGGCATAAAGCTTCTCTTATTTACTCGGCTTAAGTTCGTTAATTCAAATCTGGTTGAAGTGAATAGTTCACTTTTGACTTTAAAAGCTCGATAAACTCATTTAAAATCCTGTGACACTTTATTTTTACGTATATCGTGATATCAAATCGAAATTTAGTTCTGCAATCGATAGCTTTAACCGGTTATGCACGTCCTGATGACAGTCTGTACTCTCTGCGTGCTCTCCAAAGCACGAAAAAGTGTCAAGTTCTTACTGTGTGTCAAGAGGTACGGAGAAATCCAAGAGTAAAGCTTTAGTGACATGTTTTGGCCGAACTGGAGGACATTTTTCGTCGAACTGTGTAAAGTCGTCGTCGATGCCGTCTAGCCCATTTCAGAGAACGATTAAATTTCGCACATCGATAGAAACTTATTGGGTCTTTTACTCGATTTTTAGAGACTTGGTGATCTGTTACCTAAAATTACAATTATGATAGTCTGCAACGAGTTGAGTAATGTATTTTACTCTATAATAATGTATTTACTCTACGTGCTACTTCTCAAGTGTCGAGATTGATCAGTGTATTTTCCGCATGTTTAAAATGGTTCTTATCTGCAAGTTAATATTTCTTTGTTACAGGTACGTGGTCGACGCTGTAATTCGGGTATGTGGAAGTGCTTCACGTTTAACGGGGTTGTCCAGGTATGTATGGAACCGCTAGCAGCTACTTGGCTTAGACCTTTAGGACTCAACCGTAGACCTGTGCTCAGCAGTCCAAGTACCTTTGTCGGCTATGGCAACGTCAATGCGCGGCTCCTCTTCTTTTCCATCAAAGACTTTCCTGCAGGTTTTGCGCATCCAGTGCGGAGGAAGCAAGTGTTACGAGGGGGGTTTCGAGACGTTTGGGGATCCGCTGACTCAGGCAAAAATTACGGCAATTGCGCCGGACCTCCGATCCGGAATTATCGACTTTTCGTCGAGAAGTATGAACAATTGTCTTAAGCCCTAGACCACGATTGCCCGGTGCCTTTAAAGGGAGTCAGGTGGTACACAAGGAACCACGAACTGCTTAACTGTAGTTCCAACAACAGTAAGCCACGGTTGTTGGAAGAGCAGCCAAACCTAGCATTGCTTTGTAAGGAAGCGTATAACCGTTTCGCACAGTTTGCGAAGAAGGTCATGGCGAAGACACGTGGTCACAGTCGATCTGTCACCCACTTGCCACCCAGGTCCTAAGTAACTCCTTCCACATGTGTCCGGGGTTCCCCTGGTGGTCAGACCTCCGCACGGTATAATATGGGCGGGATACCGGCATAAGACCGAAAACCAGCCGTACCTCCACTGGTCTGGATTCTGTGGATGCTGAGCGAGTGGCTGGTAGCGAAACCGCAACCACCATAACAGTCGACTGATATAACTCTCTCTGAGGATTCAGGAAAATTCATATTGATAAGGTAACAGACCTGCCTATGCTGGGACTTGGAGTCAACTGACCGAGTACAGTGTTTCTAAATTCTTCCATTTTGTTAGCTGTCCTAGTGGATCTGTTGATCCGAAGAAAAGTTACATTTGGACTTTCCCAACAGTGGTACATACTCTGCGCATATTTTGGACACGGTTTCCGTGGAATACGAAATAGCGGAGTATCGAGGACCAAACGGTTTAGAGGGTCCAATCAGGTTGACTGAGGCTCTCTTTTTTGGAACTGCTAGAGGCGCTTACCGCGCTGAATTGGCACGATAGAAGCAGGTTTCCATTGCTCGCAGTACTTGATAGACCCTTTCTCATGGTCGACAGTAGGTGTATGGCACGGCTTTTGCTTTTTGTAGACAAATATGAGCTGAGCCGAGCAGACAATGTAGTAATTCTGTCTGGTGAAGTCCCATATGAGAGAGAAATTGAGGACGGCGTTATGACAACTGCTGGACTCTATTAGAATGAGGCCAGGGTTAACGTAATGTCCACAACAAGCAGTAGAAAGGAGAAAAGTGAGTTTGGTGCCACAGGTGTCACATTAACTGAGAGTATTGTCTCTGAAATGAGTGCAAACTGGGAGTTAGGGTTGTGAATTGAACAATCGAAACGAGAATAGAGACGTGTCAAGATGTGGAATGTTAAGTATAGTTGGGCCATTGAGAATTCAGAAATAACCGGTACGTTGGAAGAAGGAAAGAATGAAACTTGAGGGAAAATTCTTTTTAGCGTGAAATAAATTGTTCTGCTGACGGATCATTAACTGAAGATTTTCGAAGAGCATTCAGTTGTCCTCGGAGACATGGCCATTGTGTTTTAACAACCATTTGGCTTCGTGTCAAACAGGCATCAACGATTCGTTCTGAAATGACGACGACGGGAAGCAATCACAATTTGGCTGGTTTCATCGAACATTAAAATCAACCTTTCGTTATTAAAACGAACATTTAACTTGTTGAGCAATACTGTCATGTTTCAGCAACGTCATATAGACCACATCAGCAATCAGAAAGAACAACTCAACGATTGACATCGAGTGTTCAAGCGACAGATCACTTTAGCACTCTTTGAACTGACGGAATAAACATCGCACTCCCGTCGGCCTTTTGAATGTTCACAAATTTACCAAATATGTGAAACTATAGAAAACAAAATCCACTTTAGGATGTTCGAATAGTTAATACCTAAATACTGTTCTCAATTAATGTTCCTCCGACGGCCCATTGAACACAGAAAAAAATCAAAATGTGTCGGAAATAACATTTTTTGAACATTTTTGTTAATTCCGGATTAACTGCTTCACGAGATTTGGTCAATCTCACAGAGTGGCTTCTAGCAACTTATACCCACATTTTGTTCTGCGTAATTACTTCCGTATATATCTGATGAACGGTGATAAGCCATGATAGCTTGGAAAACGAGATTTGACGATTATTAATTTATCGTTTTTCCAAATTTTTCTTTACAAATCCTGCTCATCAGATATTAGTGTTTAGCAAACAATCAGGATGGTAGGAGAATAAACTACCTACACGGTAGAGGTTCGTTAATGGTAATTCATGGTCCGGAGAAACCACAAAAATTGCTAACTATTCAAACTAACGTCGTATTGTCGAATAATTGTTTCTCCTCTAATTCCACCTCTGTGAAATTCGTTACTTATACGGGGGCTCTTCAAAGGAGGTCGCGACATGATGAGCGGCGGGTCAATAAATTCTAGACGAAGAGCTACCAGTTTTTACTTAGGGCGTCAAGTTGCTTTATATGTTCATATGAACTTAGTAGCAAAAAGACTGGATTACTACGTGTTAGATCGAATTTACGTGGGGCTAAGAAAGTTGTGCGCTGCTTAAGACCAGATATTTTCGATTCAGTAGACCTCGAGACTCAAAGATCTAAAAAATTCAACTTTTTTATCCGGACGGCTACAATGCTTTCCATACCCACTCTGTGAGCGGAAAGTAAACATCTCTTCATCACACATCTTTCGCCAAAATGAAAATTCAACTTAGTCAAATCTCCTTCCGTATTTACGATTGGCAGCTGTCAGCTTGCGTAGCATTGTGTCTTTTCATGTGACTCCAACGAACTGGAAGGCACAACAGTGCCAAATTTGTCAGCTACTCAAACTCAACGACTAAACTCGGTCTCTTCCTATGCCAAACCAGCACTCGCTGATGAATTGGGGCAATTGGCACATCAGCGGCTAGGAGCAGATGGCATTGCCCTGTCGCATCACTACGGTTCATCCTGTACCAGTCCACAACCTCTGCCGCAAGCATATTATACTTATAATAAATAACTAAATTGGACATTTCGGGCAGTGGTTCCTATCAAATCGGGTTCGAATTGAGCTATTTTCAAGATGAACGGGAAGCAATAATAAGTAAGGCTCAGATTAGCATGTTCTGTAAGGACTCACCTCTGAAGTCTTTAAACTGGTGAAACATTCCCGGCAGGAGTGCGTTGGTTTGAGGAAAACGCCGGAATATCTTGCCGCGCACTGTGTAAAGGTATGTC
Source organism: Pachypeltis micranthus (assembly GCA_020466155.1). NCBI lineage: Eukaryota > Metazoa > Arthropoda > Insecta > Hemiptera > Miridae > Pachypeltis > Pachypeltis micranthus. The sequence goes on along the minus strand of CM035770.1, from coordinate 62,850,648 downwards.
CGCGTACTGTTGGAACACGCAACGAAAATACACCCACTAATAGCACTTAATTTTGGCAAATCGCGGATTTACATAGATTTTACGAGAAACGGAATATTTTTAACAATTTTTTGCTCATAACAACCATACGTTTCGTCCGATCGGATTGCTGATGGAGTTCTTGTGTAAAAAAACGGATTTTTTAAACCTCGTTAAAGGCAGGATATATCAAATTTTACACGAGGTTGATAGTCATCACTGACTGTCCTGTACACTGACGGTAATTCAATGAAGGTTGTGGTACAAGTAGGAGCGACTCAATAAATTCTAGACCCTTAGCGCCGCCAGTTCCAAAGTTGTTATCATCTAAATGAAACACAAATTTGATTAGTTTCTAGAGTGAATAGTCACTAAATGCACGTGGGGCTAAAGAAAGTTTTGTGTTGAGTCGCACCAAATATTTTTGTTCAAGATAGACGATACACGCCTAACCTGTTATCATTGCTCATTCGTTTCACTGTGAAGTGGGAAACCTCATACGGTGTACAACCGTATTGCCTAAACAATAGAGATCTGTATACTTCATCTGTTTGTTGTATTCCTCATTTCTGTTCCTACTTCAACAAAAATAAGCTTTGGTAGAACATTTAAGTAGGTATTATCAGCCATTATTGTTGAGGACCAAAGCAGGCACAACGAAGAACGGAGTAGTTCAAGCTGCACGAAATTAATCTTTCAGCAGAAAGTGTTCAACTTGTCCTTTAACGAATACACTACGTGTTCGAATGCACAGATGAAATATCATTGCACCAGAATAATTTTATTACCAACTATCCGAATAAAATCATAACCTTCTCGTTTCTTTCAACTCCCGAGAAATGAACGTCGTATTTTCGTCCGCCTTTTGTGCATTTCATGTAAGCGAAATTCGCGAAACAATTCACGAGAAAATGAAAAGCGGCTATAAAACTCGTATTATTACGTTATACGCAGCGTCCCGTCCGCAAAACGGTCTTTGTTTGGCGAGCGGTAACCGCGACGCGCCGAGTCAACTTTTAATCGCTACGACTCCGTTTTGAAGAATTCGCGGTTTGTTTTAACGTTCTAATCGTAAACCACATTGGTGAAATCCGTTATATTGAGTAGTAAATCTCAGATCAGCGATCATTGATGACTGTTTTAAACGACAAATGCGCGAGTAAATTGAAACCTCCGGGTGACTCGACTCCCGTTGAGAGCGGACTGAGCGGCAGAGCTCCCGCCGATGGGAGTCGCCCCGTTGGGATGAGCAGCTCGGAGCTAACTGTAGCCGCTCAAACTTTATTTTCACGAAATACGGGCTATACAGAGTGTTTTGCACTTGTAGCAAAATTGGATAAAACTTTACTGATAATGGAGTAGAGTGCTGCCAAAAGCACCCTTCAACCTCTATCAGTCGCCGTGATATGCATTTTAAAGTTATAATACAGCATGTAATACACCTATATTTTCGGCCAGGAACCTTTTTTCCTAACCCCCTCCCCTAAATTGGGTTCTTTACATTTCAATGCATGAGGATTCTCAATTTCCGCTCAGCGTTCAGGCCATATTTGGTCTACAAAATCCGTTGTTTCGCACAAAAATGCCATTTTGGGATCTATTTGTTCCCATCTGCAGGACAATCCGATTGGACGAAACCCGCGGTTGTCATGAGGAATAATTTATTTTAAAAATAGTCTGAAAGCGAAATTTTAGCAGTTATATTGCAATTATTTCGTGTTTGGTATGATTTCCTATGTATTTTACGATTCCGAGTCGAGTATGACGAGTGTCGGAGGCGTGAGGTTACGTAAAGCTGAGCAACCATGCTGTGCAAGATAGTAGTGAACTGTTGTTAATAATTACTATTATTATGCAGAAAAACTTAGTTTTGGCGAGTGGTCTGTGTGTGTAGTTCGATTTGCAAGAGAACGACTGTACCGAGTTAGCTGGCTCGTTGTTTGTTATTTTTTGTAGACGAGAAAATATGGTTATGGGCTATTTCGGTCGATGGGGAAGGGAAAAGAACATGTACCAAAAACTAGGGGTTTTTCGAATTTATTCGAAAACGGCTGTAACGATTTTGGTTAAACCAAGACACCTTACCTTTTAATAGTAAATACCGTACGGATATAACCCTAAGAAGCCAAATTCGATTTTTACTTTCCGCTACCCGAAGGGAAGGAAAGTATAGTAATCGGCCCAATAAAAAAATTTGGGTTTTCTTCAGATCTTTACGTTTCAGACCCTACTGATTCTAAAAAACCTAATTTCGGCGCGTGGTCCGTGTGTGTGTCTGTAGTTCGATTTGCAGGAGAACGGCTGATTCGATTGAGCTGGTTCTTTTTTTGTTTTGTTCGTTATTTTTTGTAGACACCAAAATAAGGTTATAGACGATTTCGGCCGATGGGAAGGGGGTGGGGGACGAAAATGTACCAAAAACTAGGGTTTTTCGCATTTTTCTCAAAAACGGCTATAACGATTTTGATTAAACTTTCAAATTATCTTCTACTACTTAATACCTAACTTTTCTTCTCCATACATATCTCCATGAAAATACGGTGAACGGAGATATGGGCCCCTGAAGCAAAATAGGTTTTTTACGCTTTTTAGCAAAACGGCTTCAGCGATTTTCACCAAACTCACAGGATGTTTTCAAATAGTTGATACCTACATATTCATTTCAATAAATGTTCCTGTGACGGTCCATTGAAGAGAGATAAAAATCAAAATGTGTCGAAAATAACGTTTTTTCTAACATTTCCGTAAATTCCATGGTAACTTTTTCACCAGATGGAAATCCTAATGGAGTGTCTTTCAGTCACCCATACCCACATTTCGTTTTCCGCAATTATTTCTGTATTCATATGTTGAACGGAGATATAAGCCAAGTTAACTCAGAAAAGGAGATTTGTCGAATATTAATTTATCGGTATTCCAATTTTCTCAAAAACGGCTCTAACGATTTCGATCAAACTTTCGGAGTACTCTCAGCTAACTAGTCCCTACATTTTGTTCTCCATAAATGTTCCTGTAAAAATGCGTTGAACGAAGATATAGCGCCCGCCTATGTAGATGGTGTTCGAACTTTAAGGAGTGGCGGAAAGTAGTGTGTTGCTACGCACCAGATATTTTTAAATGCTTTTTGGCCAAACGGCTTCATCGACTTCTCTAAACTCACTGAATGTGTTTAAATAGTCAATACCATTTTATTGTTCTCAATAAAGGTTCCCTTGACAGGTCATTGGACGCAAATAGAAAATACACACATGGACGACGCGCCAAAATTAGGTTTTTTAGGTTCCTTAGGCTTCAAAACGTAAAGATCTGAAGAAAACTTTTTTTACACGATTACAATACTTTCCTTAGCCTTTGGGTAGCGGAAAGTAAAAATGAAATGATTATGGTGAAACGAGTACCTTGAGGTATGACGACAGTTCCTTGAGATATGTGGGGAATTGGCTGCATATTACGTGGAGGTGTTGAAGCTCGATGGAACGCTGCAGTTTCAAATGGGAACGCCGAACGATACGATAGTAAATTGGCCCACTTTTGAGACTAGCAATTTTCGCCAATAAACTGCTCCTACTCCTCGTTTTTAGGTCACGCGCAAGATGGAACTTGAGAACAATGAAATGCGCTGAAATTTTAATTTTGAGGTGAAAGCGGTTCCTTCATCCACATCATCCTTCTACCAGTTTGCCCAATGCCGACTAGAAGGATGCGGATTGAGTAATTTTGAATAGAAAGCTGGAGGGAGGAGAATAAAGGGAGTCGTAGGGTGTTGAACTATGAATTCGGCAATCGTTGCCTCCTGAACGGGTGGGTCGTTCGTTTCTTGTCTGGCTCTTGAGATCGAATAGTGAAAGCGTAGAAATAATGGGGTTTGCAACGCGTTACGACGACGATGTTTCTAGAGAAGTGGTCGGTCCCTCTTTTCGTCCTAGGGGAGTTATAAATCTGTGGCACCTTTGAAATACCAAGGCAACTGCTGAGCGTCAGATCTGAAGTGCTTTTTTTCTTAAAGGCTCTGAACAGGTGTATATTTTGGTGCTTTCACTTTTATTTATAAATCAACAGCCAGTTATTGTTTTATTAAAAACCCGTTGTGTTACGCTGAGGCTGATGAGGTAAGAAATAGTTCTTTCAGGTGAATAGAGCTCCTCTGTACCAGTCTTACGTAGAATTCCAGTGATGCCCTTCATTCCAAATGTGAACCTGATTGGTTCGAATTCGCTATAAACAGACAGGGGGAAATTTGAACCAATGGTAGCAACAGCAGTACATATTGTTTAGGGGCTTCGTTTGTGGGGATTATCATTTGAGTGTAGGTAGGTGCCCCCTCCCCTCCCACCCATCGGCCTTTAAACCGCTGACTGTTAACGACTCAATATCTATGTTTGATAAACGCAATCTAAACTCCCACTAATCTCCGACTGTTATTAGTCACTGATTGCTTATTCGGAGTTATCAAACATTCTCTTTGAACGTTGCAGGATGAAAATTCACTAAATTGTCTGTAAGATGTCACAGCTGATTGAGGCAGGTGCCCTCTCTGCCATTCTACCTAAGATTTATCGACAAAGAAAGTCGTTATCCTCTGAACTCGTCTCGCTCATCAATGGGACTCACGGCGATCTGGGTTTGATCCAGGTAGAGTCACAATCTCTTCTTTTATCTTCAAGAGTCGATTTATCGATCGTTCGCCGAGAAAAGACGGAGGTTTACAGGAAGACGAAACATTTTGAATCGATAAATAATAATCGGATAATTTAGCAGTCAGTTCGAGCGGGTTTTGCAGGCTTCCAAAGGCGGTAAAGTTCCTTGAAACAAGTAGGGACGTTTCTGCTCCAGTCTGACCATCTGGTCGACAAGGCGAATCAAGTTTCAAAGGCTCTTGAGGATTATCGAAGGGATTTTCGGTGGGTCCAGTCTTTGAGCTAACAAAGTTAACTCCAAGAAGGTGGCTGACCTTGTAGGACCTTGTCCTCAGTTCTTGAGATCGCGGTGTTGGATAAAACTGAGATGGCCGGAATCGGAGAAACTAGTCGTCTGGACAAGGGGTTCTGGGCAAATGTCGAATTCCTTTGTTGAGTATGAAGATTCAAACTCCCAACTCGTCAGAAATGGAGCATGAATTCAAATCTTGGACATCCGAGAAGAATTTAATGAATATGCGCTAAAGCTCGTGAGAAATTAGATTGATGGTTTTGAAGGGCATTTTTGAACTTGATATTTTAATTTCTGTAACGATAACAATACGCCATCCTGAAATCAAATGAAGCTCCCGGCGTTGAGAGAAAGAAAAAAATGCGGACTTTGTTACAAAATCCAACAATTTTCTTTTCTATTTTAATTGAGGACGTACAACGTCATCTTTCTTTCTCGGCCTGTTCATTCTCTCCATCGTTCGATTATAAAACTCTGTCATTCCTATGCCTTAACCACACATCTGTACAACTTCAAAGGTCAATGAGGTTTTTCGAAAGCCGACCTATTCACAGCGGAAAATACCAAACTGGTCTGAGTATAGATTGTCCATCACTTCAAGACTAAAGTTGGTAGTGGTAAATTCCTGTTAATGGTCGAGGTTCTGGTAGAGAAGTGACGACTTAAGCAAGTAATAATTCGAGAAGGGATGACTGACGGCAATCAAAAGGGCCTTAAATGTTATTCCATGTCCTTATCGCAGACCTTACATGTTTATTAATTCTGTGTTTGCAACTCGTTTCGAACAAATGTGGTGATTTGTAGGTGGACGTAATTACTGTCAGACTGATCAGACTTTCAGAGTTCAGAGTTAGTTTTACGTGCTCATCTACAGAATTTCTTTCTTTTTTTTTTACCAAATATGTATAGTACATTTATTTCTGATGATACGTATATCTGTATGTGCGTAGATGCACAAAACGTATTGATTGAGGATAATGGCTTTTCTTTCAAGCGTGGCGAAGTGCTCAGTCGCCTCCTTTTACCGTTCCCCTACTCGAATCGAGTACATTTTAAATAGCGCTCTACTTAAAGAATTACATCGTTGAAATGTATTCGATGTGATGCGCAGCTTACCTTCAGTGACTTCTCTGTCACCAGATGTGGCACTTGAGTTCTTTTAGCGCAATACTTGTGAATTCTCAATGCTCGTTGGTATTGCTCAACCAGCCACTTGTCCTTCCCCACTTAGTATATCAGGGAGTGACTTGTGTTTCACTCAAATGGAATGGAACTTTTGCTCTCAAGAAGGGTGTTCTGTCGATACCTATATCATTTGTGAGGGCTAAGCCGTTTAGAACGTATGTGCCTAGTCTTCCCTTCTTTCAAAAGCTGCTCAACTAGCCTCAGTTAACGTTGTTGTTCTCCCATACCCTCTTCCACATCACCTGCAATTCTAGCGGATTTTTCGTCACCAGTTAACTAGACTTCTTAAAAATTTTAGATTTTTTTCTCCGTAAACCACCCCCGGGGTAGGCCCATTTGGGTTCACTTCTATAATTACCCATACCCCTATTATTACTACCTTATTGTGACAACCCCCCCCCCCTACCGCTAATTTATCCGGCCGTCCCGTTACGCCCTCCTCCCCGTGTCCAATTCATGTTTTTATCGGCTTGTACTCTAGTAGTGCCTTATATTTCTACTATTCATTGTAACTGAACTTACAGTGAACAAATAAATCGTAGCAAGCATTGACTGTTTGCCGTATGCCGTGAAAAATCTGTTTTAGCAAATTTTCTTAGAAAAATGAGTGTTGCAGCATCATTCATGCTTGATCGAAGAAATTCCAGATTTTTATATTGTTTCGGTTACGTTGTGTGTAGAAATTCACGTTATTCGAAACAAACGAGGCGGGTACGAACTTCTTTTTTGGAGTTAGGAGTATTATTTACGTCGGACGGACGGAATAAATAAAAAAATATATATGTAATACAAATTAAACGGTCCTTCCTGGTTGAAAGTCCTGCTCCAGACCTAGATCAAAGCTGCAAATGGTGCTTCTGAGGGGCCATGCTGTGCATAAATGACTCAAGTCGTCATGTGGCTGCCCTGAACGCGCTGATTTACGTTCAGCATAATGGCACGGCGTAGTTTGGACAATTACTCCTTAGCGAGTTCCTACAATTTCGAGGATAGTAGTCTGTTGAATACGTCACGGTGGAAACTGAAGAGCCGCCGCGGTATTCAACCGCTCTACAGCCTGACATCGATTATAGTAATTGAAGGCAACGGGCGGGTACTTGAGAAGGCGAAATTAGAAACGAGTTTCGCAATCCGATTACCCACTAAAGACCGTCATTAGCGCTAATGAGTGGGGTTAAGGATTAAATAGGGTTCCAGCTCTTAGGGGATTCTGTGATCTATTTCGCAGCTCCGCCTCCTTATCCTTCGAGTGGGAATCAGTTAATGGGATAGTTTTCACTCCTATTCATCATGTTCCATCAAAACGTTGGTAATTTATTGGTTGCGTTTCGGCAGCGCGTGGAACTAAGTGTTGATTGTATATCGTTAATGGAATGGTTACTACATAACACTTTAAGATGATCCCATTCAGCTCAGTGCAATCGTCCAGGGAAGGGCGTAAATGTACAGCTGAGCATAACAAACTGGACTCATATTTCAGCAGAAATCGCAATTTGAGCGCAAGAAAAGGAGGAACGAGGATAAAAGTTGGTCAGCACATGCGGAACTGTTGACAGTTTTTTTTTAGACGCCTTAAGTGGACAGTAAGGGATTTGCCAATATTTATAGAAGGTTTCGCATTATTTTAATTTTCTTGAAAACATGGAGGCAATAATTCTGGAAGTCCTGCAATGGGATTCACAGTACAAAGTGAAACAACGCTATATTTGCCTATACAGTAAATCGCAAAAAGGTCTTTGTCCAAAATTAAATATATTTTAGTTCGACTGAGCTGTGTGATGTGACGGGCCCAGGGTTGTTTTATGTTAGATATTCGGTGCACTACCAACGACGATTTTGAAATCTGTTGTCTGGCAGTACATTTGTTCGAGGTCTGGAGCTAGCGAGGAGGAGCAGAGCTAATCAAATAAAGCGGGACGGCGTTAAAGTTAGTAGGCGAGAAGAACAAAAACGGCCGGAAGCTGCTACCTCTCCGCCGCCAGACATACCAATGAAGCGACTTCCTCCTAAGGGGTTAAAAATATTTTCTAATCATAACTTGCCTCAGAACTGATTTGACAGTAAAACGATTCTCGAGGCATCGAAAGAGAACTATGTTTTAAAACTACGTCCGATGCTCCGCACGTATTTACGGTGCAAGTCAACTGGTCCCTCGTGTAAACTAAATGGAGATTCCATCGCTGTTACCTTCAGCTCCCTTAACCTTATTGTTTTACCTCCTTAACACCCCCTCTCCTTCCCATCCGAAGAAAATGAAACTAATCAGCGACGAACTAACTGATCGTCGAGTAGTGGGACGTCGATAAACTTGGGAAGTTTACCCAAAACTCACCTTGTGCCATCAATTTCAGCTCTGCCAAAGCTAGGGAATTCAATAAAAAGATAGAAAATGAAGCGTTTATAGATCAAACTAAAATTGTTGAGAAGTTGAAACGGGAAATTACTACAAACTGTTAATATCTTGTTAAAGTGCGCGGAAAATTGATTTAAAATAATTGTGATGTTTAATAAAATGAGTTGAGCAGTGTAGAAAAAGTTGAGTCAACATTGTTGTCAATTAGAGCAGGGTGTGTCAAGAGATCTACTAAAAATCAAGGAAATCGAATAAATATTGTTGATAAATTCAGTCAAGCCGTTTAAAAACACGAACGATTATTGTTTTTGATCGCTACAGTTTTGGCGACACATGAACCGGCGGGCTAAATGTCAAGTTTAAACTGGTTTGTTTCAACCGTTTTCTTTCAATCACATTAATACACTCATACAATTTTCCCAAACAGTGTTTTTCGGACTCAGTAGGCCTTAAAGCGTAGAGATCTGAAGAGAACTCAAATGTCTTTTTTTCAACCGATTTCGTAGAGCCAGGGAAAGTAAAAATCATTGCTAATCGAGTATTCGGATCTTCAGTAAATTAAGTTGGAACCGTTAAGGAAGTAAAATTTGTAAGGATGTCAAGAAAGGTGTTTAACCGAGAAATAAATCGTGGAAAAATTGACTTCATATGGTAGCGAAATAGGAAAAAATATATTAATTCATTGAATGTGTTAGAAATCGTTATCAATTGAACACAAGTTCAAAAAACATACAAAAATGTCAGAAAATTAAATTGAAAAAATCGTCATTATTGAAAGTGCTGGGGGGGGGGGTGTGTATAAATTACCCAAAAATTGTTGCCAATTGAGTAATAAATGTTGGGAAATTGTATTGTAGTTATTACTAGTCAGAAAATGGAGTAAAGAACTGAGCGCGAGTTTTTGAGAAAAAATGGTCAGAAAACGGAGTAAACTGTCGAGAAATTAATGTAAAATGTTAATAATACGCGTCTCTCAACACAGTTGTTCATTGTTCAATTTTTGTCGCCCCGCTGACTCATCTAATCTGATTATCACTCAACTCACGTGTACCGTTGAATCTCAAATGGACTCAATTTTTTTTCTGGTCGGATTTACCGGGGATTGTGAGAAAGTTGATGAAAACCTACCGCGGTTTATGCGTAATTGGTCGAACTGACGGTGTGTTTCTCATACCTACGTAAAGTTCATTACCATTCAGTAAACGAAGACACGCAATAAAATAGTTACGAAAATTATTTTCTTCTAAAGTGCGAGTAAGAATGTTTTTATGAAAGTTCGTAGAACAAAGGTTGAGGGTTAGGAAAGTTAATGATACGTCGCAACGGATATTTTTCTCTTCCCTCCTCCAGTTTATATTTAGCTCTCCTCAACTCTGCTCATCCATCGAACGGAAATGTGTAAGTCACAACATAACTGGAGACATTAGTCACTTCAAAGTTGTGCAAAAGATTTGGACTAAACTCACAAGAAACTCCCGACTCACTTTTGTTCTCGATGAACATTGCGATGGAGCGCCGTTGAAAGTGGTGTCTGAATTGTGTGTCGCAGTCAAGTTAAACAAGTGTGTCATCCGTTTAGCAATTAGTCCTAATTTATAATTGCTGGGATTATAAGCCCATCTCAAAACTTACATCCTCTTTAGGAATGAAGGATTTTAATTCTTTATCTGGCGGTGATTGGAAAAGAACTTGAATTTGAAGGGGACAAGTAAGGGTTAGTCCCTTACAAACGGTTCACTTAAGCCACCTAAAAGAATGCGGTCTGCCTCGAAGTCTAATGATCTTTTCCACAGACCTCATCATAAAGTGTCAGGTGACGTGTTCAAGTTAAACGACACTGCATTTGATTAACCTTGAGCAACCAAACAAAATGTGTCTGATGCAGATGCGGAAAGGTTGCGTTGCACCAGGTTTTTAGTTTTTGACTTTGTCGCTAAGGCTTCATTAATTTCCTGCTGCTCTTTATAATCGCGATTGTCGGTGAACAGTCAGCGGTGATTAGTCATTAGGCTCGTATTATCGATTCGACTCCGTTGCATTGGATGGCGGTAGTGTTTTAGCTCCCTCAGAAATAAAAGGCCTAGAAATGCATTTAGCCACACCGGCGCCGCGTTGCAGATACCGTCACCTCGCCATCAACTCCATCCCCTACTACAGTGGGATTCCTCTAACGGATATTGTCAGCGACGGGATAGAGGGGACGTTTTTAGGTCAATCGGAAGACCTGCCGTGCGGCCACGCGTCTGTGTGAGCTTCCGTCGAGCGGTTTCTACGCCGTCGTCTATTGTACTAAAACAACTAGCCCCGGTTAGTACGAGCGAGCAAATGACGGGATTCAACGTCTGATATGAACTTTCATTTGACGCTTCGTTTCTCCAGTTATCGTTTGAAGTTGTCAAGGTTTTCCAAAGCTCGTTCAGTGACTCACTAGGTCAGGGGGGCCTGCCGTGATCCAACGCATCAGTTTGCGGTTGCTCTATTATGTGTCACTCAGCGGCGATCGACGTGCATTTCACTAGACGCTAGACGTTGTGGAAAAACGATAAGGAATTTCGCTATGAAGATGCTATCTTTGGGCTCACAGCTGTGCGGTTGAATCGTGCTTTATTATCTGACCAGCAGAAAAGCCTATTGTTGTACGTATAACATACTCTGGAAATGCTGAAAGTGGACAATATTCGACTGAAAGCTCAGTGAGCTGATTCTAGCTCTATTCGGAAGTTGATTAGTTTTGTACGGTGAAATGGGAAGAACGTGTGATGAAAAGGGAGGGTGTAGAAATGATGGTGACATGTGCAGTAGAACCGAACCGGAGAGAACGAGAACATAATCAAATAAAGGGAAACTGTCCCGTGGGATCCAATTCAAATTGACGGCGAAACAACGATAGATGATCGTCAATTAAGAGGAGAAACTCCGAACCTAAATAAAGAGGAGTTCGGCTTTTACTGTGAACACCGGAGAAACATTTATGGATACAGTATTTTCACCGAAATGTTTACAGAGAACTAAAATTGGCTATTAATTAGTAGAAAATAGCCTGTGCAGCCATTTTTGGGGAAAAATTCGAAAACCTCATTTCATTAAGTTTTACTGAACATTCCGCGTTGGCGAAAACTGCTCTTTTTGCTACGAAAGAGAAATGCCTCAAAACATAATGAACCGATGAAAACTAAACTTGTGAACAGCTGAGCGTACTTTTACGAAGTGTGTCCGAACGGAAATGTAGCGCATCATCAAATTTACAGGGGAGGTGAGGAATGTTTGTGCGTGGGTCCACACCAGATGTTAAAAGTACGTACGCTGCGGCCAGGCTAGCGCAATAAGGCAACGCTAATTGCTCGGCATGCAAACGGCAAGGAAAGGGACATTGTGATTAGGTAGGTCTGAGGGGAGCAAGCGTGAAAGGATGCGTGATGCAATTGGATGAAAACGACGTGGAAATTGAGATGATTGGGGTGTGCGTTCCAAGAGAAGAGGGCAGCTTATATAGAGTTGAGATGGCTTCTCGTGTCCCAGCTACTACCTACCACCTTCGGGTTTTTCGACCCAAGGACGAGTGAATTCGTTAACGCCTCCAGACTGTCGGAGCGAGCTACAGCTGAATATTTCACTTGGGAGAGCAGGACTGGACGTCATCCGACCTTGAAACTCGTTCCCTGGTGGATCCCCACAGATAATCTGCCGCGGCTGTCGCTTTCCCAAGTTGATAACAGCGAGCGTGTGGTCCTGGTTCTCGCCCAGGACGACTCTCTCGCCTAAAATACTTTTGAGCCTGTTACACCCCACTTTTTCAATCGACGGTTACTTATTAAACCGGAGATTTCCGTTGTTAAACGGCGGTGTTGGGTTTACAATGAATCGGCGATCGGAAAGAACGCGTTAACCATTGAATGCGCTGGGCGATCAGCGTCTGACGATTTAAGGCTTCTATCCACCTTATTCTACTCGCTAATGTTCACAAAGTTAACCGGTGGGTGTATTGTAAAATAGTGGCAACGCAATAAATTCCGGAACCCGCATTAAAACTGGAGCTGCCAGTTTCATTATGGAGCATTGAGCCAAGACCCACTAAGTTGAACCCCATGCTGAATGAAAAACAGATTTTATTAGTTGCTAGAAATCGCCGACTGCACGTGGTTGCATAGAAAGCTGTGCGATGCGTCGCACCAGATACTGCCCCAACCTGAATTTAATCGCCTTGATGGATTCTGGTAACGTATACCTACATTGTGTTCCCCGAAACTATTCCTGCAACCTTCTACTCATTCTAAAGTTATTGAAAGCGGATTCGCCTGTTTTGATCAAACTCACCGGTTACTTTCTTTTAATGTGTTCCCTAAGCGTTTCAGTGCGGACTGTGAATGTGTGTGTCAAGCCAGGATTGTGGAAGAACGGCAGAACCGGTCGAGCTAATTCTTGTTTGTTTTGTTTAATTGGCTGATGAACAGATCGATGGTAGTGATGTGGGGGGGGGGGACGTAACCAAAAACGAGTCGTCATTTTTGATATTACTTTCAGTATGCCTAGTACTAATCAATACTTAACTCACTACAAACGCATTACACACTATTCTCCATAAATGCTCCTTTGACATGTTCTGGTTGAGGACGTAACAACCTGAGTGCCAAAAAACGTGTTAATTTTAACTCACTCGCATTTTCAATAGTAAACAGAACGGCTACGTTTTGTTTGCCTGAACATTTCTATAACCATCCGTTGAATCGAGATATAAACCAAAATACACCAGAAAATGGGATTCTCCGAACGTTAAAATGCTTTGTTCACATCCCATCAATAACGGGTTAACTATTTCGATCTTCATGAGCGTTTCTGTAGAAATGCGTTGAACGACGGGTATCATCGAATTTACGGGAGGGTTTGGAAACTTGTGTGACGTGTACTATCCCACGATTTTGGTCCCAAATGATGATTGGCATTATTATTAGTTACTGTCCGGTCTAGACAAGTTACCTTAATATTTTACATACACTGATTGATCAAATTATTCTCGTTGGACCAGCCATATTTTCATTACTTAACGATATCTAAAGAATAAGGAATGCGATGTACTCGTTATTTTTCTGTTTTGTTGGTTACTTTTGAATACGCGACAGTAAGGCGACCGACAGATGGACTCTAATAACAACATATACTGGCAATATGTTCCCCAAAACTATTTGTACAACCATCTGAAATTGAAATTAACCGAACGTGAAACGATCAGTCAACCAATTTCCCCAAAAACGGCCACTATTGTTATCAGTACTTGCTGTACTTACATATGTTTTGCGTAAACGTGCGTTGAACGAAGATAGAAAATAGCTTATCATCGAATTTACAAGAGTTTGGGAAAGTTGTGTGATTTGCCGCGCCACAAAAGTTGTTAAAGAGCACAATAAGGTAACCACTATCTACGAAACGATAAACATCAGGAGGTGTGAAGCGGACGACTCATCTCGTCTTCATCTTCTTCTTCATTAAGCAGCCACCTTCGGTGTTGTTCGGATTCGATTTTGTAATCGGAATATTAGGAAGTACTTCATATCGATACTAATATTTTAAACGTCGATACAAATGTATCGATATTGCTGATACTGAAGCCCGAAGAGAACCTTCAGTGCTATTCGGTCGGTGTTGGAAGACGGAATTTCGAGCGGGTTTGAGAGAAAAAGACGTTACACAATGGCTTATCATTCTCTTGCACAGCATGATTGGGACCTTTCCTATTGAGATGTAAGTATTTAATAGGTAAATTTCTCCTTAGTGAGGCGGTGTCACAACTACTTCGTCTTATTTGTTCGATTCGGCTGACACTCCTGTTTGTTAGGTGAGGTTACGTTAGTTGAGGCTATCTCTAGCTCTACGCAGCGCTCTACGATACCTATTTTCGACAAAACGATTAAAGTATATTATGATACAAACAACCGCGCTTAACCTTCCGCTTAATTGATACAAAAACCCTCGCTCAACTCAACTTTCGTAAGGTTTCTTAACGCCGGACCTGCTACAGCTCTCACAAATTTGCGAATATGATTCCGTAGAAGTCAAATTTAAATGTGGGGTTCACGTTCGTTGTTTTTCAATGTACGCGAGCAATCATTTGAAATAGTGTTCAACTCTGGTCCAGTGGCCAATAGAAGCGTTTTGTTATCGTACAGTTAAGATCTGGCGCGAGGGAAAGGCAGTATAATGCCATCTGAGAGTACAGTTGGAGTAATCGTTAACTGATTCGCAGCGTTACGGGAGGTTCCTTTTCTTCACATAGGCAGACTACAAAAGCTTCTCGACAGGTTAAGAAGGATGGTGCAGAAAACAGAGTGGTGAAATGGACCAGTGACTCATTATGCCTCGTAGGCAGTTCTTAAATCTTCAGGTAGTGGTGGTGAGAGAATCCTGGAGGGTGCCTGGAGGATTTCTGTCATTATACTCGTAGCTCTCGTCAGCATCGCTCTGAGTAGTTTTGTGAATGGCTGCAGTTTCCTAGATGGTTCAGGACGCTACTCAATTGACGGATCAGACGACGAGGTGAACTACTTACACACACACAGGCATATCATCTGCTGGAGGTACATGGGAAAGTTACCAAATTATGTAACAAAGAGACTAGTGTTTGGGTGTATGCAAGGTCCTAAATGTGCGTCATTTTGAGACCCCAGTAAACGCCACGGTTCGATGGCAGCTCGATGACACCTATAGCAGTGAGTGGAGACTACACAATCGGACATCTTGATAATTTAGTACGAAAGTAAAGGCGTCAAATAAATAAATCAATGCGGCCGGGACGTTTTATTCCTATCTTTACTACATTTTACTAGTTTGGTTGATCACAAGCATCTTCAATGAAGTTTTTTTGTTGCTTCCGTGCTTCCGCGTATGTTTCAGGAATCAGCTTGAGTTCTGACATCAGCAGAAACAACTGCTGAAATGTTGTTGACCTAATTGTCTTGTTTGCTTATACTCTTTGTAATATATATGAGGACAAATAACTATGAAGTTATCTACTTAAGGCTTACCAGAAATTGGTCCTTGCGGTTCACTCTATTTTGAAATTCGGTGGTACTTCCGCTTTTGACCACTGTAATTTTTGACTCGGGTGGTACATGATCGCTATTATTCGATGATTATAAAAAGTGACGGTGGTCATACAGGTAGTTCTGTGGCCCAATATACTTTTTCATTGAGAGTTTAGTGTTTTCTCGGCTGTTCTTCACATGTATATAAGTGATGTATGTAACTACAGCAATTGATTTCTTCATCAATCAGATGATGCCGAGCAAACTCGATAATTCTTTGTGGAAACGACCCAATGTCACTCGATCTTACGATGGTAGACACAATTATGCAATCTATGTGATGTCCTAACGCCCCTTTCATATCTCCTGATAGTCGAAAAGTAGTTGTAAATGCTCTAGATCAGACATATCTCCACTCTGTTGCTTAGAACACGTGATATTGATAATGAGGAGCGCCAACGCGAGACAGGAGGAGCCTAGTTGCTAGACGAAAACCACCTGAGTGAGCGTTAATTTATAATGACCAAATGATGAACTTCCTACTCGGTGTCCTTCGTTGACTTCTCCGTCCATAAGCTGTTTGCGCTACTTTACGATTAGGCATTTTGAAGATTCAAGTTTTTCAGGTGTTTACTATATTATTTCAGCTCAGGAAGGGAGGTGAGTTGAAGTATCTGATAATTAATTATTAAAGTAGCGTAGCTTACGTCTTGTTTCAGCAACATTTTCCAGAACACTACCAATGGCGTTTGCTTAGTACTTTTCATTTTTTTCTAATTTAATAAAATTTGCAATCCAGCGTCAAACCAGTCGTGAATTAGTTTGAATACTTCTGTACTGACGGGTGGGGCAAAACAGTGTTTCATTTATCGAGTCTCATCATGAGAGCTTTCGCAGCTCCTCTTTCATTCAAGAAGCACTATTGAAGTACCTACGCCCACTAGTATAAGTAACACTACATGCTGATTGGGGTGATTTAGAGTTCGTGAAGCAGTTGAGGATGAGAGGATGGTTTACGTAGTGGAAGAAAAACGGGAATAAATGCGCGTTGGGAGCAAGAAGGAGCTTTGAGAAGCCCTGTGGGTGAAGGAGCTTGACACTGGGGAAATCCTTTCTGTACAAATTCAGAAAATGCCTCATGTTTGTCACTGGAAATGGCTCACTGCATGCCATGCCACCAGGATGCTGGTCCGTAGTTTTTTGGTTGTGTCTATTTCTGGAAGTATTGAATGCCACTGGGCTTTCATGGCCACTCGATTGAAAGACCTTTCGTTTGTTGCCCTTAGGGTCAGTATTTTAGCGGGAGGTACGGCTCAGAGTCCAAAACAGGTCGGGTACGTAGGTACCATCTAGAGTCGATAAAACACAATTCCGCCTCCCGAAAAATCGGTGGCTGTTGTCTTCCTCAACGCGGTATCAAATTTTCCCGAAGTGTTGAAGCTCATGTTATTTGAAAGTGTCCACGATTACTGCAAATCGACCCTGCTTTGAGGAGTGACAGTGACAGTTTGTCCACGATTGTCATCCATTCTCAATTAAGCGTCAAGTGACCCTCGGAGTCATTCGAATTACATCGTCTGGTTCATGGGCTTGTTGTAAGTGAAGCGCTTTTCAGAATGACAAAAGTGAACCAGGTTGTGCTATGGTAATAGCTGAACTGCCACCATTCGCTCAATTGCGCGAATTATCGGTGATCTGGCATTCAGCAACAGGCATTCATTAGACAAACGAGTGTCAGGGAACTTCGAGCTTTTTCATCGTGTTCACCCTTCATTTCAGCACGTTTAATGATTAATTGTCATCATTTGGTTTTCAACGCTCGTGCACTCAACAAAATTCGTCAACCGTCTCCCATCGATTCTCAAATGCTTTCTAACGAAAGTTGTTTCTTATTTAAACGCAACCTCTTAAACTGACGCAGTTGTAGATTTCGACGATGAGATTGAGGATTTGCTTTCTATCTGGGAGTGTGGTGTTATTACGTACTTCAGCCTTACAATTAAATTTAAAAATCTGTGGGGTGCATGACCGGACATGATAGAATGAGCTCTTGCAGCCATCATATTCAACAGCTGAGCAAATACTTCGTGGTATTCAAGGTTGGCCCGTCACCTGTGTGTACCCAATAACGTTGCATCACCGGTAATCAACAAGGCCAAGCACCTCCGAACTACTTCACGCATATTGTCAAAAAAAATCGTGACGCTGGCGGACTGGCTAAAATCCCACTCGAGATAAACAGTTCAATAATTCGCGAGTGTTTTTGGCCCCCTACAGCTCAGTCTCAGAGATAACCAATAACAGTGACCTTCGGGGCCCAGCCTGGCTCTTCCCTCGATTATGTCATTTATTCGAGCAAACACTGGTCTCAAGTTCAATGGCTGAAAATCCTCTTAATGCAATCGCGAAATTTAGTCATCTGTCAAAAATGCGCAGAAGTGTCGGAGACAATTTGTTTTGATGCGAGCCACTCGTTTGTCCCATTGTAACTCGTTTAAGAGCCGTCCGATCGATGGTTTATTTCGCAGAATTGGAGATGTAAATTAAAAATTTGATTTCGAGCCCTTGCTAACTTCTCTTAGAGTTGCCCCATTCCTCGGTAGTAGTAGGGGTATCAAAGGTTCATTCCTGAATTGACCAGAACATTGCCCCACTTTGACATCATTATCCAGCAGCCTTAAACTATCTCCATTCCACAGTTGAGCTTATTGATGAAACATCAAC
The DNA here is from genome assembly GCA_020466155.1 of Pachypeltis micranthus. Lineage (NCBI taxonomy): Eukaryota > Metazoa > Arthropoda > Insecta > Hemiptera > Miridae > Pachypeltis > Pachypeltis micranthus. The sequence goes on along the minus strand of CM035770.1, from coordinate 62,832,423 downwards.
TCCTTAATCCGTTCTCACCGTTAATTGATCTGAGTTTGCAATATTAAGTTCAGTGGCAAACAATTTTGTTGCGCGTTATTAGTTGATCTCTACCTACAATAACAAGTTTACCTTCCTTTTAGTGTTCGCAGTTAGTTACAAACAACTTCCTAATCCGCTTTCCTGTTATTAACTGTTCTGTGCCCGGGATGATAGATTCTCTTCCCTTCGTTGGTCTTAAGTAGGTCACAAACTTCCATCTTCCACAAAGGAAAGTTATGTAATCGGTAGACAAAAAAGAGTGTTCTCTTGTTTACGTTTCAGACTCTACTGAGACCAATAAATACTATTTGGGAAAATGGTCCGCGCGTATGTGTTTCAGTGAGCGCAATTGAGCAAAACCGGCTAAACCAAATCAGCTCAAACTTGATATCTAGCCCGCAGGTCGCCATAAAACGCCAAAGTAAGGGTATGAGCAAAATCCGCCCAAAAGTAACAGTGATCAAATCATCAAATTTTTTTCTCTTTCAAAACCGCCTCCTAAAATTTTGATTAAAGTTTTTGTATGTACAACTCTGTGGGAAAATGACGAAAGCGGCACAGTAATTCCAGAATGTCATCCCCTATCGCCTTCTAGCATTTCTCGCAGTGTTTACCCGAATATTCGAAAAAGGTGAACGCGGTTCCTTCTAAAAAACACGTAGACTGTCTCTGAAATCACCTATGAACTGATTGTTTAATAATGGTCGTGGCACAAGTGGGAGCAGCGCAGTAAATACCTGAACCATAATTCCTCCCGCTGTCATGAAGAACGTTGTGTGAAGAATGAATGAAATGCAGATTTTATTTGTTTCTAGAGTCAAGAGAATCGCAGAATGCAGATCGGGCCAAGGAAAGGTGTTTGAATGTTAATTTTTTATAACTTTCTTTTCTACCTCGTAAGGCTAGATAATGACTTAGTCGATGGACACTGTTCCTCTGATGGGGGGGGGGGGGAGATTGAAATCTTTTATTTAACAACCACGGATGATTGGATGATTAGGGCCAATGGGCTCTCTTTTCTATTATCCCTGAACAACTTCACAAATATTAATCAGTACTCCTTAATTAACATTTCTTTAAATTTTTCTTTGAAACTGTTCACCTTTTTACTCATGTTGCGATATGTAACATATCGGTGCGATCGTTGTATAATTTGGATCCCTGTACCACAAAGAATCTGAGGAATCTGCGCCGGGATTTTTTAAAGTTTATGTTTTGTTCGGGTGTCTCGTTGATTGAAAAACTGAAATGCGTTCAATGGGTTTTTCGTTTTTAATATTTTGAATAGCGTTGCAGCTATCTGAAGCAATTTTCTCTCCCTAATTTGTAGCCAACCAAGGCGTCGGTGATGTGGGGGTGAGAGGGAGAGAGACGGATGAAGGAAATTTGTATAAGGCCGGTACGCAAGAGCAAACAATATAAGTCGAAACGAGAATAAAAGTTGTATCTTAATACACCTGACCCAATGGCTGAGGGTATCGATTGATCCATGAAGTTTATGCGAATTCGACAACCGTAGCAGTATCGAGAGAGAAAGATATGTTAATCTATGTCGTCAAATTAATGTTAACGTGAATTATCATGGTGATAGAGCTCCAAAATGCAATAATTGAGGGATTAACAAACATTATTACTGTGAGACCTTTCGTAATGTTCAAGAGGCCACTGAGGACTGAGAATGTTGGGCAGAGAGCAGATTATTGTCAAACGGAGTGATACGTTCGTCTGCAAAATGTTTCTTCTCGTACTTTGTACTTATCATGACTAGCTGTCTCACCAAGTTCGAATCTTGTTCAGATGGGTACTGACATCTGACCGCTGTATTAGATGGAGGAGGGGATAGAGCACACTGCCCTGTGGAACACCCTGAATGTCCAGGCGTTTAAACAGATTTCGTGGATTGAACATCAGGACGGATAAAAACGAATTTCTCGTTAGGGATGCGTCTGCCGAAATGTTCATTTCTGAAGAGTAGCCCTTTACGCGTTTTTCAGGCAAATTACCTCAGATAACATTCGTATTTATTTACGTTTCTCGAAAGGAGCTCGTTATTTCTCGCTTGTTGTTGGCTTCGTCGATGTCGCTAGAAACGGTTCGACCTCTACTGAGGCTATTGGTCTAGCTCAAGTGCCGAGAACCTTTCAAGGTCAATTTTAGCGAACAATTTGAAACCAAGGCTTCGGAACGTGGTCATCAATCTTTATACCATGTCAACTGAAATGTGCGAACGAGAAGCCTCCAAGTGGGCGTCTTTTAAAAAATTCGTCCTTTGTCGTTAGTTCTCGAATTGAATTATCGTTCAATTTCGTCCGCCTGTTCGTCCCTTCGAACGCGATGCCGTTATTTGTTATGCGGACTGCTTTGTTGAAATGCTGACGGGTTGACCAATACGATAAATGAAATCTTTGGTTTTAGCTCGTCGTCGTTAGAATTAAACACAACCGAACTCTGGAGTGAGATGAAAGGTCTGTGTGAGTCCGAACACAATTCAAGGAGAGAAGCGCAACCAAATCGACTAAACGTTGACTCTTGGCCCATTTATATTCTTGAGGCGCAGCAATAATGTTACACGTACCTAAATCGAGCTGAACACGTATCGAAACTCGATGGACCTTACTGTTTGGTGACAGGCGGGATGGAAAGAAGCCACTGAAGAATGCCACCAGATTTGTGCCAGGTAGGGCGAGGGTGGCGCAGAAGATTCGTAGGATAATCGGGTGTTTCCAGTAACCAAAACTAACATCCTTATGAAGGTCGATGGGCAACTGGGGCCTCCCGGTAGTTTAGGTGATCTGTCGCTGGAAAACCCCAAAAATACGTGAATGACGAAGGACATCAAACAATCGCCAATTTTGTCAAAACGACTGCTCTACTTTTCGTAATTCGATCAACGTTTGAGGAACAATAAAAAGTGATACAATAAATTACCAACAATACCTATTGGTTAACCTTTCTTCACTAAAACAACCCGCTCATTTGAAATGAGGATTCTCAGAAAAATCGTGTTGGCAGTCCAATATCCTGCGCGATGGGAGTTAGTTGGAGGTTATGAAACTGGAGGTTGAAAATAAAACTTACGTAAAGGAAATGAAGAATTGAGCGATAATTTATATAAGGAAATCTTAACAAGGATCGGTGAGTGACCCAAGTATGTAAAAAAAAAGTCACAAGCTATGCAAGATTTTCGAAAACTAGGAAACATATTTCCAGAATATATCAATAAACAGACGGGTCAGTCATTTGGAATATGCTCAGATTTGTTTCTTCAGTCCTTCCACAGCAACGTGTAAAACTGCAGCGATAAATGAATCCGGGTGTTCATTATATTTGTAAAGTACCAATCTGTGAGTACATCTAGCGTAATGTGGTTTAAATAGAACTCAGGAGGGAGCTGAGATTGCAACTTTTTCTATAAAATACTCGCTGATAATAGGCGGTATAGGTATTTGTATGATAAATATAAGATAGTCATTACGAACTTTTAGTAATTCTGAAATATTACACAAATACTAGGGAAATCTTTTTTAATTCAAGGCATAAGGACTCATAATAATCATTGTTCGGCAGGCTGAATTAGCCGGGTCTTCAACCTCCAAAACGTCCGCACTAGCCCTAACGCCCTTTTGTTTACCTATGGAAAGTCCACCTCTTCAGTTATTTCTAATTGACAACGTGTTTCCCCCTTTCCTGGACTTTCCAATATCCTTTTCCCACACTTCTTTTTAGATTCATCTCCACAATAGACAGTGCAACTCAAACTCATTCACCTACGAGTTCTCACAAAAGTCAATCGTCTCCCGTTTCTCCCAATACACAGTCATCTAACAGCTGTCGCTATACAGTTGTCTCCCAGTTCTCCCAACAATTCGTCTCTCCGCTTACGCTACTCACCACTCAACTCTATCTCTCTCTGTCCCTCTCGCTCCACTTAGTGACTCACAACCAGTTCACTTGTATTGAGCGTCCCTTGTTCGCGTTTGTATACTCGTACTCAACCGGATATAGTTTTATACATACCGAAAGTAACACACTGTTCTCTCACACTCACCGTGTTCATGTATTTCTAAGTTTCCAGCTCTTCCAGCATTCATACGCCCAACAATCATGTTTGAATTTATCAAGAGATCAAAAAGGCAAATACATTCGAAAACAAGTTCAGGAACGTAGTAAAACAAAGAATATGAGGAATAACGAGGGACGGATCTGTACTTCCCCGGAGGGAGCTGAGCCCTTCGTAGGGACTACTAAGATACCCTTGAATTAGGAGGTTGACAAAAGGGGAGTGCAAGGCTGCCTATTGGCAGGATGTGCCAGTTAAGGTTATGCGAGCGATCAACAGACGTCCTCAGTCTGGAGAGAGAAAGCATACAGACCTCCTGTGGCCTTTGCACAGGATACTGTCCACTATGGCACAACCTCGTCGAGATTGTTAAGTCAGAGGTACGTTAAGTTGCAGATTCTGCGAGGTAGTGCCAGAGTCAGTGAGCCGGTGAAGGGCGTGCCTCAGAGTGTTCGGGGTGGCTCAGCTGCGGCCAAATGAGGTGGCACGGTTGAACTTCTAGGCTGTCTTGCGTTTCGTACGAGAATGGTGGGGATGTCTCATTAGGGAGCACTAGCTCCATGGGAACTGGGATAGGCTGCTCATGGACGCCACACAATAGTGTCATCTGAGGCCGGATTATCATTATTACTTTCCTTTATGTCTGCTCTGATAGATCAACTCTGGAGTCTGGTATAGTGACTTTATTGGTAATGACACTGTTCTATCTGTTTCTCACTGAGATCTACGCTATAATTGTTTGATTCTCGAGAAAGGACGTAGCGAAATAAAGCATAACAATCATTGTAGAATTTATCGAGAGGTCAAAAATGCAAATATATTCGAAAACAAATTCAGGAACTTAGTAAAGCTAAGAATATGAGGAATAACGAGGAGCGGATCTGTACTTCCCCGGCGGGACTGAGGATATTGGAGAGTACAACTTCTCACCTGCACATTTGTTCTGAGATTAGTAGGAGCAACCCCACAAATTCCGAAATTTTCGTCACTAAAAGTTTTCTGGCCAATTCATTCTGCGTTGAGTTCTCAACCGCCACGTGAGCTCCTAACGCGACTCGAATGACATACATTAATCTTGAAGTACGTGACGTTTCAGAAGCTGATAATTGCGTTCAGATACGTTTGAGTAACCAACAAAAAATTACTGTTTCAGTTTGGGTTCTCAAAATACCATAGAGAAACTAAACTTACAGCCCCCCCACTGCAAACGCACCACCAACATCCATGTGCTATATGCTACACGGGCGTGTAAAGGGTGGATGGTGTGCTGCAACCCGATCAAGTGACTGATTATATCAAGCTGCTGGATGGGAGAAAAAGTAAAGCACTCGTGGTGAAATCAACGGAGACGACGGAAATCAATTTTACTCACAGATAGTCAAAACAGAGAAGAAAATTGTCCATTTCCAAAAACAAAAATGGAGCAAACGCGGATAAATACTATGTTTTGAAAAGTCGAAACCAATGTGCAAATAACTATAAATTTTTTACTGGTAACCGACTATTGTTTCTAATTTTTGCGTTGAGTGCGCTAGGCAACAGCGCTTTGTGCAACTTGGGGGATCATGGACAGTTTCGCCCCTCAGCTCCCCTCGAGTTTCATTGACATCGTCTTTGCAATTCCGCACATTCGTGACAGTAAAATGTCAAATCCAATAACTTCCGAACATGTTTCGTGAGAAAGTACACCTCTCTATTTGTCAAATTAAGTGTGTCGACCCGCCAAATATGAAACATGCGTTCGTGTCGTGCCTACGTTGCCATTGTTTTCTTTCCCGCGTGCGTCTGGCGATAGAAAACGCGCCATGCCGTAGATGAACGAGGGAAGTGGTCGCTTTCTTTCTATCTCGAACAGTTCAGACTGACGAGATAAAAACTGCGTTATCTTCGAGGGCAATACTCGGACAGGTCCGCCTTTATCAGAATCGATAGCCCGATTCTGTTGGCGGCCTCGGCCTGACGCGTTGGAACAAAAGGTCGGTTCTATCGGAAAACACCTGACGACGACGTTTTGCGTTTCGATGTCGCGTGACTTCTACCTAAATTTATGTCAATACGCGTTGATAAGTTCCATAGTCTTTGATGTCTGCTTGCTTGCTGATATTGTTATTTATTTGTTGGATCGTTTTACACAAATAAGAAAGTGCAGATATTTGTATTTCGGCTGAAGATCAATAACTTCGTTTAATTATGTCAAAACGTTAGAGCGACTAGGCTCAAAATCAGGTGACGACTTTATTGTCTACTTTTTTCAGTAATTTACTTGCGAGTTTCCCAACGTTTTTGCCTCTTTGCTAATTGAACATGATAATAGTTATTGTTACGAAATTACATCGAAGTTGGGAAACACGAAAAACGCTAATGTATCACATAAAACATTATTCTGCCATATTATTACAGCATTATTCAGCCGAAGCTCTCGCTAACCATAAATACTTACTTCTCAATACTTGAATTCACCAATACTGAAACGCACTTGGACCCAGACATCACTGGTCTGTTTCCTTACCAAATGTCTGAATGGGTTATGTCAGTCGGCTGTCATAGAGGTTGCAGTTTCGCTATAATGCAAGAGGCCGATCGCTCGCTCAGAATCCACCGAACCCAGACCTGCGGGGGTACGGCAGGTTTTTGGTTTTTATCACTTTCCCGGTCGAGAGCTGTTGCCCGTGCCGTCTGGGAGGAGTTCTTAATCCGTTTTCCCATCTGATCTAACTATTTACTCGGGTTGCAGGTTTCAAGGGGACTGATCAACTGACCACGTTTCTTTGCCATGACCGTCGCAAACTGGGCGAAACGGTTATAGGCTTGTTTTGTACCAGTCAATCCTGCTAGGTTTGCCTGCTCTTCCAACAACCGTCGTTCACTGTTGTAAGAGTTACAGTAGAGCTGCATGTAGTCTCTTGTTTCTTGATGGAGAATCCTTGATATAAAAGAAGTGGAGCTGCTCCTTAAGGAGCTGGCTAGTCCAGTGGTCTGGTTCAACACACATTCTCCCAAGACGTTCACGGATGTTGGGGGAAAACTCATACGTCTCACGTCCCTTTGACGAGGATTCCCTTGTCGCTTGCCATTTCTCTACGGTTCATTCATAGATGGCGTCCAGTTTCCGTTCAGTGGTGAGATCCGCACGGAGTTCTTCCCAGAGTGAAGGCTTCCGTTTCACTCTCTCCTTGTCAACACTCAACGGCCAAGTCAATTTCTGTCGACACAGTCTTATAGGTCTATCGATTGACTGTGGGTTTGCTACCTCAGACAATCCAGGTAGATGGCCTTGTATATCATGATAACACACTCCCTATGTCGCCTTACTAATTGCTAGCTGTGAGGCAAACCTTCGAGGGACTGGAGGTGTTGACGGAAGCCCCACCTCTCACTTATACCCAGAAGTCACATCAATGACACCTCCACAACCTGAGCGATCCACGTGTCGACAAGTGGCGTTTACGCGTTGTTCCCAAGAACGAGGGTCCATGCGACGGATAGGTTTATGTCTGTAATCTCCCGCTATGTCAATCAAACGTCGAACTGCGCAAAACATATTTTCTCAGAACGAATGACCACTGACTCATGCAGACGCGGTCACAGATAGAAAACGTAGAGCTAATCACGTTAGGCTGCAAATCTTTCAGCCTGCGAAGAATTGTATCCTTACATTTGTAGTCCGATTTCATAGCTCAGACCACCTCCTGCTCCAGCCCTGACCTCTTCAAGTTGCATTCGAACAAGAACATTACAGACATAACTGCCAAAGCCAAACGACATACTTAACATTGGTAGACAAACGCAGCCAAGTGGCCGTCACGTAGCCACACGCAACATGCTCACAACGCATACAAGTACAACACAAACGGTTAACTACGCAGATCTCTCCATAAAAATAGAGGACTACTCGCGTATGTAAAAAGCACCAACTATCATCCTCCGCTGGTATTATACCGGTCTCTTGGCTACGGCCTTTCCTCACCCTCCTCCTACTAGAAGTGAGAAACACGATGTTTGTAGAATAGTTAATAAATAAATTCACGAATGTATATTAATGTTGTTTTTTTCTTGAAGGTTTTGATATACTTATTACTCATCCTGAGCGCGACAATATGGTATCCCCAATAATACCTCAGGAGCTCGAACAAGGCTCAGGCTAGTTTTATGCCTGAAAGAAAAATTGTTAACATTAAACCATATAATGCCTCACATCGGTATGGAAAATGTTTCAGTTCATAATGTGCCCGTACCCAAGTCGTGGTTTTCCGTTTATGCTCAACCCTGAGGATGTTAGTCCGGACGTTTTTGTATTTGAATAGCGAGCGATGTCTTCGTCATTCGTGAAATCCCTCTCATACCTAACCATAGCCGGTACACTGTGGTCAAACGCTTCAACGACACGATATCTTTCCTCTCTCTTCTCAAGATTCCTGCAGGGCGTCGGGGTTTCCTCGCTCTTAGATTAGGAAATTAGATACAAAATGACCTAGTTCTTCAATTCTTCTTCACTTGCCTCTTTTGCTTCAATCGCGTGATTTTAAACAAATTTAAGGAACTTGTCGCAATTTCGTCACGTATGGTACGTGTGTTTGGAAATGTTAACGATTTATCTATGGATTTACGTGAAGATAGAGAATGCATTCCTGGGCATGTGTTTGTGAGGTCATTTGACAAGAATAGCATGAAATCACCTTGAACTTCGTCTTAATACAAGAAACTGAGATAAAATGAAAATTTGGAAAAAGGGGCGTGTTGAATTGCAAGTTGGTGTAGCGAGAGGAAAGCTTATCTGAACCAAAGTGTAGCAGCAATCGCCCTCAAATGTGCCACAGGGGTATTGGTGGGGGTTTACGGGCCATAGATTCAGACAGCGATACTGCTGGGTGTGCTTAAACAGTTTTCCAAGCAGAGATCTTTGCAGTGACGGTGCGTGCAGCACCTCCTGGGTAGGGGCCTGACGATACATTATGTCGGCCAATCAGGCTGCTTCCTACACTATCACGTCGCCTGAGACACTGTGTTGGGTGCCAGGTCATACAAGGATAGGAAGGAATGAGGAGGCCAACTAACTGGCGTGAAAAGGATCTGCGCTTCTGCAGGTGGAACTGTAGCCCTTCGTAGGGACCACCAAGAGCCACTTCGGGAGATTAGCGAGTGAGAGGAGAAATGCAGGGCTGCCTATTGGCAGGAAGCCCCTGGCCAAAGGCAGTCGAGGTTGTTTATCAAACTCTCTAGCGAACAAACACGTGAGTCTCTCAGTCTGGAGACAGATAGTGCACTGGCCAACATTGGTAGGTCATAGGTACAGAATTGCAGATTTTGCGAAGCAGAGCTGGATTCAGCCGAGCAAGTTCTGCGTACAGAGCGCCTCAGAGTGCTTGGGGTTCCTCAGCTGCGGTCGGAGGAGGTGCAGGGTTGGACCGCAAGGTTGTCTTCCGTTTTGCGCGAGAATGGCGGGGGGTATTATGGACGCCACATCAGAAAACACCAGCTTCACCTTCACTGGAACCGAGATGATATGAGGGGGCTCATATACGCACACACTCACACGCACACAATGGGGTTTTGCAGCTGCATCAAGGCAAAAAAGAAAGAAAGGGGATAGGTAAAAGAACAAGAAATGTGCCACAAACTGGTGGAAACTGGCAAGTGCTGTAACGGGAGCAGGGAAGAAGTTCATGCTGTGGGCACCAGGAGAGAGGTCCCGCCGATTTTTATGTATGTTTTTCGTTAACTCCAGCTCACTGTGTACGGGATCCAGCAATCCCTCCGCATACTGCTCATCAAGTTATGTTAACAAGTCGTCATCGTGCCTTCGCAATCGATTCAGCACCCGATAGGGTAAAAAGCTAATCACCCTATTGTCCATCATTTTGGCAGGTCTGTTTCATGATAGCGTTTTGTATTTCTAAGGCTGAACGGAGTCACCAGTTATTTAGTTCTGCCTGTCTATACATTTTCGTTGTCTAAAGCAGTGGGTGGAGGCTTGGGGGCCCTCTGCCACAGCTTACTTGGGTCCTTCAAAATCCCAAGGAGGACAGCAAGTCCAAACTGTCTCGACCTGGGATGAGGAAAAGCCGTAAGTGCCATCGAATGAAGGGTCGGGCCAGCGACCATTCTGGCCTTAAGGGTTGTTTGACTCAAACATGGTACCACGGGAATGCACAGCCCGCGCCCTTGCAGCAGTGGATTATGGGTTAGGGCCGCGTCAGGTGGCTGCTTCCGCAGGGTAAGGTAGAAACCCAGGGCAAGGCCTGACCATGCTGGCGATTGCTCTGTGGACATCATGGTGGTCGTGGAGTCGCTGGAGGGGGTGGAGGCCACTCGGTCGGAACTCCTACGGACATCCCCAAATGCAGAATCGTTAACTGTCTAAAAATCCCAAACTTTTACCCTTTCTTGTCAAAGTAATTCCTCTTCTTCAGCTCTTTGAAATAATAATTCTTGAATTTCACTTTGAAGCGATTTGTATCGCGTTCTATCTCCCTCGTGTGTCCACTCCATAACGGTGGTATTTTGTTGTGATAGTGTCACTCTCAACTTTACATTTTGTACGTTTTTTCCGTCCAATGCAGTAATTTTTATCAGACGTTGTATTGTCATGTAGTTCAATAGCTTCAACGTATGTCACGCGTTGGGCTTCGCACTAACATTTTAAAAAATGAACCCAGCCACCAGGGCCGGTCGTACTGTACTGATAATTTCGTATATTTTATTCCTTTAACTGTTATTAAACTTTGATACTTATTGTGTTGCAGGTACGTGTCTAGAAGACGTTCATTGTTGGGTATGTCCTTTTCTTATCACTAGACGATTTAGGAGCACATACAATGTATATTTTCATAGCTTTTCTCTTCAGATTATGGCTTGGACATTAATAGACGTTAATGTGTTTAATGATAATCAAGGTGGCCGGGGTTGAAACTCCGACTCGTCCCTCGTCAATTTTTTGGAATAGTTCGTCCTCTAAGGTGTCTTCAAACCTTTCAAGGGAAAGGCTATATAGCAGTATTGAAAATGTCTGGCGGGCCACAGTACTAAAAGGTAAAAAAAAAATCAGCAAAAACTTTCAGAGCAATTTGTCCGGATAGCCTATTGCACGGTACCGCTCGAATCTCTGTGATACGTGTGATTCAATGAGACCGTGTCGTGTTGCGTGACATCGGCCCCACTGAATTACTGTACATGCAAATGTTCTAATTACTTCGAGTGAAAGACCTTTTAAAAACTTTTTATTTGTAAAATGTGACAAACGGATGGAAACTCTACGCGTGACAACTCGATACAGACAAGTGAACACGGTTACAGGGATTCGTTGCTATATATACAAAAAGCTGACCTCGGCAGTTCTGCTTGATTAGCTCGGCTTGATCGACTTCTGCGAATGACGAAGATCTGTTTGCGCGATAATGGGAGGCGCGCGGTGTCTTTGTGTCGGGTTTACATTTCTTTCAAAAATGCGTCATCGCACAAGGTATCACAACAGATGCTACTAGCTGTAAAGAAAAGAGTTCAAAGTTATTTGTGTAAAATCGTCACTTTGTTGACTAAGCCTTGTTTTGTTGCTTTCACTCCATTATTAAACTTGTGTTATTCTAGGGTTAGGCGGGTAGGGTGAGTGAAAGGTTAGCGACGCGGCGAACCGGCGGAAGTGGATGAATCATGTCAGCACCTGAACTCAAGTCAACTATACAGCAGTCAAAATAGCCGGGTACTCACACGGCTTCTGTTGACATTGGCACATATTTCAAAAAAATTGTCGACGTATTACCGAGCGTGTATATATTATTATAACCGCTATTTATAATTGTTCTAGGTTTTGCTATTACGCTTGTTTTATTTTGTGTATAACAAAAAATTCGATATATTACTAGCAAAGGTATCGTGTCAATGGCAGACCGGTCGAAATCCTTTCAGGGGCCGTCGTTTGGAGACCCCTGCAGTAAAGCGTCTTAACAACCCGGCCACTTCTCACTGCTCCTTTCCACTTGAGCAAATCGTTATTTCCATGAGCCGGCTCGGTTAGTTACGGGGAAAGGTCTCGGTATTCTCGCTGGGTGAGAGAGGGTGTTGTGGAACTGTTGAAAGTAGCATGGGCTTTGGTGGCTCAGGAGGAGGTTTGAGTATTTGGAAACTACATTGTTGTAGGGTCTGCATTTGGAGGTTTTCCTTCTACATCGTGAATGTATCTTCTCTTCCTATTTTCCTGACTGTTGTTTTCTGGAGAGCCCTTTATACACTAAATCACTCTTATCGCCCCCGAGTCTCCGTTAAGGTGTTAGTTGGTTTCAGTAGATATCGCCAGGTCTTCGCGGAGGGTCTTCGTTTTCGAGATTATAGCCTTCGCCGTTGGCAGACGCCTTGTTTTCCCTGCTTAACTCCTCATTCTTCGTATAAATTGGCTAAAGTTAGCGGAAATGATCGCGGATGCGTTTGGCCGAAACATATTACGCAGTGGGCTGATAGACAAGAAAATTACATATATAACAAATAATCTTGGCAGAAGTTACGATTCTCTTGTTTTGTAAGTTCTCTTCTTTCCGTTCCCTGAGGTTAATATATGTACAAACCTAACACTAAACCAAGGGGAAATTAGATGGAAAACGCTTAGCTGTTGTTGAGCTTTTGGTTTGAAGCTGCTCTCAGCACACGAGTTCAGAGACATGGAGTTCTGATGACGAATTCATGTCGAAAGGTGAACTGATGTATGTATTTTGTTTCATTTCACCCTCTCTTCAAGTTTTGCTTTTGCTTTCTATGTGCAATTGCAAACTGTACAGGGTGGAACAGTATTTGGGATTGTGCTTACGTACTCGTAGTGTAGTATTCGTTTGGGTACGCCATCAACTGAACGTCCTTTCTAATTTGTCGGTGATTCGCCCCAAACTTTTTTGTTGTGACTGCGATACCTGAATTTTCGCTACAAACTAATCAAAAGTGAAATTATTTTAGTTTACTAATCCCGTCGGAAAAACAACTTGCTCCCAAAAGCTCTTCCTCTCAAGTGACAATTACTGTATTATTCCGATTTACTTCCGAATAGAAGTACTTCATTGCTATTGCGAAAATTCCTTGCGGCCTGTAGCTTCCGACAAGTGCATCAAGGACGCGAAGAGATTGCAAATCGAGGGAACTTTCTCCGTCTGGGGATCCGGGCAAAAGGGAACCGGAGAATAATCGAAAGGAATAGACTCCAGCCAGCAGGATGAGAAGAACGGCCAGGAGGAAAGACGGGGCCTTCCTCCCTCTGCCCCCTCGCGATCGTAAAGAAAAGTTCATCGACCTAGCCCATTGTCTATAGGGCAGTCTGCGGGCTCCTAAGCATCAGATGCCTTAGCTCTGACACGTGGAGCTCACGTGCGCTTCCTAAATTCTATTTTATTATTCAATAATTGCACCAGTGTACGCGTACAGAACATGTTTTAAAGTACGGGAGGTACGCTGACGCATGAAGGAATAATAACTGCAAAAATGAACGCAACAAGCACGATGTACAATTAAATCAAAGCGTGCCATTATCTTGTATAGAGCTAACGCGACGATTTTTCGAGCAGTCGTATAATATTCGTAATCACACAGGCCACGTGGTTCTGATTCTATAAACGCATTATAATTTTAACTTGAACTAGTCGGGGAATCTGACGGGTTCACACGGGTGTGAAGGTGAAGCGAAACCGTGTTGCCGCACTTGAAGAAATTGCGTTTTTAGGACATGACACATAAATCAGTATTGTGGCGTTATTATAGTAAGCATTCGCAGTCCGTGAGACATGAACCAGTTTTGTTCGGTTAACGTTACATTATGACGTCATTCCGGACGAACCCAAACGTCTTAAACCTTTGGAGGTGCTACTCCCGCCCTTTGGTTACAAAGAGGGTATATCAATCCACCCAGTTCGACTCAAATCGACAACATACGTCTGCACGAGGACCTACAGGCAACGAAGCTCCATTTTGGTCCGCCTTGAGATGAGTTGTGGCCCTTTGGTAGTTCAAACTTCATGATTGCCTTGCTGCGTTTATAAGTTCTCCTTGATTTCGTTCTTCCGTTTTTGTAGTTAAAAAATGGTTGAACAGGAACGCAGATGAAAATTCGCAAAAATGTGAAAAAAGTTAGCTTTTTAGTTCGTGAGTACTAATTATTTGTATGAATCGTTTTGAGCAAACAACGTAACATTAAACGAGGGGGAATAATACGAGAAGGGAAGGGCTTAGAAAATAAGAAAATGGAGTACTGAACATAACACGAACAAATCCGATAAATTCAGAATATATTTATATTCTGAAATGTCCTGTTTATGGTCATTCATTTTCCTGCTTGCGTTCATCCTCTTTTTGGTAGATGAGATGGGCAAAAATAATTACAGCCAACCTCAACTTCTATCTCTAACATAAGTTGCTCCTTCTGAAGAGTAAGACTTCGAGGGGAGGTCCTTTTTTGTGAAGTTGATTCGGAAAATGCGTTCATTTCCTTCGTATATTCAATTAGGAATTTACAAGGCAAGTTGAAAAGGAGGTGCTAAAGGAAATGGATGTAATTATTTTAAAACTCCTTCTTTGTCACTGGAACTTGATTTTTACTACTCGTCCAGTCTCATTTCTCTGTTAATTTGCCCCAGAAGGTAGAAATGCCTCAACCTCTTGCTCAAACCTGAAAACTGTCTACTATTTCCATGGTCCATCCCCGTTTGTGTTCGTTAATTCCTTTCCTAATGAAATTTTGATCAAATTTTTTATAAATTCTGCTGAAAAACCTGCTCCTGCTTTTGAGAAAATTTAAAAACTGAACTTGACGCGCTTAGTTTATCTCAAGAGATCCTATGGAGCTCACGTGTTCACAAGTCGTGTTATTGCTAATTTTTCCGATCATGTTGAGGAACTCCCTTCGTAGAACCACCAGCAGATCGTAAATAAATGTAATGATCTGAGTGTAGAGCTCTGAAGTGGGAAATTGTTCGCGGGCGTAAACCACTAACTACCACCTAGTTCCTCGTGCGGTGGAGTTCGCGGAAATGCTTCTATTCCGGCGGTGAGTAGCGATAGCTAGAAAAGAGGAATTAACTCACTTCGCTCGCAGTTCCCCGTAACTTAGTTCCTCGCGTCTCCCAAGAATTCATTTATTGTTGCGGTCACAGCATTTTTAATTACCTGCGGCTCTTTGGAAACTCTCGCAAGGCTCAAGTCCAATGAAAAGACGTAATTCAGGCGGCTGACTGACCTAATTATATTTGTCCTCCGCCAAGTTGCCCAAGTCGACCCCTTGGCACTCAGTTTCAGTCACTAGCTCTTCTGATCAGCCGAGTTTAGACAGAGTAGCTGACAGCAAGGCGTGATGTTAGTTCTGCCGAGCGTACGACACCTTGGACATGGATGATGGAAGTCCTTACCTTGGTTATACCGTTCAGGTAACTACAGAAATAGTTGCGCGTACGAAATGCGGGTGTAGGTAGTCAGAAGATTAAATTTAGTCAACCATTTACTATGGGAGATTCGATAACGTTCAAAAACAAGTTTTTTGGCACGTCAAGGTTCCTATCTTCGTTCAACGAACTGCCAAAAGTGCCTTTATTGAGAAAATTGTAGAGGTAATAACTAGTTGAAGACAGTGCGGTGAGGTGAGGCCATTTTAATGGAGAGCTCAACAAGGAACTTAATTTTTAGATTCGGCAGGTCTCAACTGGAAAGTGTGATGGTTCTGAACTCTTTTTTGACTGATTACAATACTAATAGTAAAAAGAAATACAAATTTGCGAAAAAATGAAGAGGGCATATGTACAATTATTGGAGTAGCAGCGTGTACAAAAAAGATGCAGCTGGAACTGTAAACAAAACAGTAATCAAAAAATTAATCAGAAGCGATAATAATGAGGTCTAGTCACAAAAAATCCCTCATTAATAACGTAGGGGGCATCGTATGTATAAAACCCACAAATCCCTGTCCTGTTTTCTTGGAAATTGATGGCAAGAGAGAGAGAGAGAGAGAGAGAGAGAGAGAGAGAGAGAGAGAGAGAGAGAGAGAGAGAGAACTAAAGAGAAAGAGAGAGAAGAAAGAGAGAGCAAGAGCGAGATAGAGAGAGAGAGAACAAAAGAGAAAGAGAAGAAAGAGAGAGCAAGAGCGAGATAGAGAGAGAGAGAACAAAAGAGAAAGAGAGAGCAAGAGCGAGAGAGAGAGAACAAAAGAGAAAGAGAGAGAACTAAAGAGAAAGAGAGAGAAGAAAGAGAACGAAAGAGAAAGAGAGAGCGAGAGAGAGAGAGAGAAGATGATGATTTCGTTTATTGCGTTCAGTAATTTACCTTATTTTATTTCTCAACATAACTTGTTGGGCGCACGAAAGGGCGAGAGTTGAAGATCGAAAGAAAAGAAATTCGGTGAGCGTGAAGAGGACAGTGTTAAATGTGCAATGAATTGAGTACAGTTTGTGTACAAAACGGCGACACAAGCGGACGACTCGTAATATGTGAAAACTGGCGCAGGAAACTGTATGGGATGGAGATGAGTGAGCACAGGGAGACGAGTGTCTTTCGTGAGAGTTCATAGGTGAATGTATTTGGGTGGAGCTGTCGGTTGTGGAGAGGAATCTGAAATTGAAGAGAGCGAAAATAAAGAAAGGGAAAACCCACTTCAGGGAAACCCGTCGCCAATAACCGCAGAGGTGGAATGGGAAACAATCTTTTGTCTTTGGGGAAACAATTAAGGGCCAGGGAGTCCCGTCAAACTCCGAGGTCAAAAAACTGATACTGATTCGGCCTAGGGGTCTTAACACTGCAATACACTCCTCCATTGCGTTACATCAATTTATCTTATTTTATTTCTCAACATAACTAGACAATAAACTCTGAAACAGTATTCCTCCCCTTCTTCACGTTGAATAAATTAACTCAGTACATGAAATAATGAACCGCATTCTCAAAACGTATAATAAACATTTTTAAAGTCAACAGAGAACGTAATAGTAAACATACCAGCGGCACTTGAAATCTCATAATCAACTTAGATAATAAAAAAAAAAACTCAAATATGTCAGCAGTGAAAACGAGAGAAAGGAACATGCAATCATGCATATTTTCTCTTTAAAGTATTAGTATGGAAGAACGCCATATCTGACCAACTGCAGTTCAGTTGATGATTTATTGTTCAGAGTTATTTAAACGTTTTCGGTACTATTTTTTACTCCTTGGTTTGCTCTTCTGGCGTTCACTGTGCTACGACCAATATTTCAACGACGTCTTCCAGACATGATTTTAGTTGCTGTTAAAACTCCTTGACAGGGTACGTATGATTATGCACAAATTATTAGTAAGCGCTGCAGTCAAAAATATTTTATTTAATATTCGACTAAAAACAAAAGTTAATAATTATATTATCAACTACAAAATCCCGGGTGGATTTTTTTTAATATACAATTTTTGATAATTATCCGATTACTCCGATGGCTACTTATCATGCTGGCCGAACCTGTGCCTCATCACCGCTATGTCCCTCGATTTTAAATCTTTAATATCTTCGGAAATATTCGTTTAAATGACGTGCTGTACAGGGTAATCTATATTTAAGGTATTTAATTGAATAAGGATTAATTATATTGGATCGTTTCGTAAATACGCTATTTTTCCCAGTAAAATGTAAAGGATAAAAAATGGTTATTGTGGGTTATCCATAAGAGATATAGATATGTGGCGTCATCGGTACCTCAAAGAAACGCACCAACACAGGGCACTCAGTTTCCATCACGGAACACCACGCACAGTGCCAATCCCATCAGCCGGTTGCCGCCTCACAGGAGAACACAAGTGTCAACTCCTCGCTGGATTCAGTAAATTTCGGACACCGATCCGTTCTGTCCGCGTTTTTCCTTTGTTCAGGATTTATCACTTTCTTTGTGTCGCTTGCTATATAAACCTTCCTCTTGAATCACTCTTATCTAATTCAAAAAACCCGCTTCAAAATCCGTTCTGTAGTTTTTAAGATTTAAGCGTACATAGGGAAAGACAGCGACTATATACTATATAGTGATGAACACAAATAATTATTTATTCCTCCCCCTTTCTGAATTGAGTCTCCTTATTAGTAGTGAGTAGAATGCGTTAATTGTCTCGGCATTTTTCCTCAGGTCAAATAGTTTATTTTAAGTGTTGTTGTACTGAGTTCCTTGGACAGCAAAAGACGGATTGTACAGACGGGCTGAGCGTCTGAGGATTTACATAAGCCTTGCGTACTGTGCACATCTTCCATGAAGTAAACAGTAAACTCGCTGTGAGGGAGAAAGAGAAAGAAAGAAGTCCCTGTGTAACTAAAGTTAACGTACCTGTTAGTGAGTCCGTCTCCTCTGGCTTGTGAGTTACTGTGGGCAAGCGCTTTCGATGTAAAGACATCATCGTCTGGCCGTTAAATCAGTACTGGAGTCAGTCAGTTGGTCGTGGTCTTTATATACAAAGAGAAAGGTGAAAGGGGTGATGGAGCGTCGGGGAAGGGGCGGGGAGAGGTCTTGTTGGTCAGTCTTGTTAGTAGTACCTTAGCCGGACTGGCTGTGTTAGGTATTAAAGAAATTGGGTTATGTCCGCCAGTAGGCAAATTACTAAAGTTAACACAGCCAGTCCGGCTAAGGTACTACTAACAAGACTGACCAACAAGACCTCTCCCCGCCCCTTCCCCGACGCTCCATCACCCCTTTCACCTTTCTCTTTGTATATAAAGACCACGACCAACTGACTGACTCCAGTACTGATTTAACGGCCAGACGATGATGTCTTTACATCGAAAGCGCTTGCCCACAGTAACTCACAAGCCAGAGGAGACGGACTCACTAACAGGTACGTTAACTTTAGTAATTTGCCTACTGGCGGACATAACCCAATTTCTTTAATACCTAAGTCCCTGTGTCATCAACAAGTGTCATACAGCTGTAATTTGCAATGTGCAAATACAAATTCGAGCACCTACAGTCTTTTAATTTTCAGTTTTTCTCATCTGCGCTGAATCATTTATCTGGAAATGCTGATCAATTCGGACCTCAGTGGTGATCCATTAATGACGCTATTTAATCAGACAAGGTCTTCAAAGGCCCGATAAATTATTTTCAAATACTTGATTTGAGAGTGAGTAACATTGACGTCAGATCTAAACTCGCAGCTGTCCTCCCGCTGATTGTCGAGTGTCTTCTTAGCGAGTTTTTCGAGTTTTGTGATAAAACCGTCGGGCACTCGAACCACCTCAAATATTGCGACGATGAAATTGGTTCGCAAGTTCTGAAAGTGGCCGTCTTGACCCCAGGAAGTGTAGCGAGAAGGCAGCGGAGTTGACTCACAAAGCAGTAAGGCATATGTTGTTGGGCTATGGTAATTTGAGAGGTCAAGAGACTCGGTGGACATTTGACTTGACAATCGCTCCATTCGCCTCTCTCGGGAAAGTACCGTTGTTTTCGAATATCATCAATTGTGTTGATAGTTGGGCTCAAGTTAAAATTGAGCTAACAACATTTGTTGAGGAGCGAGAGGGGCGAGTATTGTGCTCAGCGAAGCTGTGCGCGGGGTGAGATTAGGTCGGCCTGAAGTCTTTTACATTGGCATGTCAAAACCTGTCTGGAATTGATACGTCGGTTGTACTCTGAGGATATGCTCTTAGGTTGAGCTCTTCATACACCTCAGTTAGTCTAGTTCCAGCTTAGTGCATTACCTCTACTCTCAACCCTCACATGATAACGTATTGGCGCTAATTGTTATACCCGTGGGTCTTTGGTGCCATGTTTAGGTGGTGGGTTTCTCACTGCCGTCGGCCGTACGACAAACACACGTCAAAACTAGCTGGATAATTCCAATTATAATCGACCTATTAATCACCAACACTTGCCAGGATAAAGGTGCCGTCAACAATATCTTTGTCCTTCCAAACCAGTATATTGGATAGCAGCAGAGCTCGTCGTGAATTCCCCCCCCCCCCCCTCGTTTCGTGGTTGTAATTAGTCTGTTGAAATCGGCTTCAAGATTCAACTGGTTCAAATTTCGCGTAAAAGAAAAACGGTCGTTTCGAAACTCTGAAACAGATTTCAGCGTTTCATCTCCTCGCTCTCCAGTTGTTTCCGATGAGTCAAATGAATAATCCGAACGCGTGACGAGTCTCTTTTAAAGCGGGGTCAATAAACTGAAATAGGCAGAGCAACAAAGAGAAGCGATAATAACATTATCTTACGCTGCCCTTTATATAATACGCGAGCGTTCAACATCTCGAAATGGAAACAGCTGAGCGAATACCATCTAATGAGATTCCGCTGACTACCAGGAAAACGCCTTTGCGCCTCCCGCACCGCCCTAAAAATGGTGGAAACAGGAATATTGGTAGATTGATAGTCAGTTTATTAGGTACCAACAAGAGTGGAATTTTTACGATCAAAAAGAAAAATGACGATAAAACTGCGGCGTTGTATAAAACCGACTGACGGGGGGTCGGTTCCCTTGAAAACATGAATTAATGCTCAGACTCCCCAGGATCAAATACAAGTTGTCAATCACAGCCGTATACTACTCGCAAAAGAATTTTTTTATCGTTTTCAAAATTTCTGTATTAAATGCCAAATAACATTGATCAACCTGACGGAGTGTGTTAGACCGACATTCTGTTCCGCAGCCTCTCCTCGAATATGACATTATAAGCCTAACGTATCAATGGTATTCTCAAGGCACTGAAAGTTGGTTTTATCAATTTTTGTGATAACTGTGCATTTTGTTCCACAGTCATTTCTTTAGACGTGCGTTGGAATCGAAAATAGAATTGACTTGGGGTTGAGGAAAGTTGTGTGATCCGCGCACCGGCTATTTCAATCCCGACTCTGCAGCTGGGACTCACAGTAGTCATTTGATCATTTGCCGTCCTCTCCGTCACTTTTTTTTTCTCCTCCCTACAATTAACTATTGCTCTCGTCCGTTTCTAGTCTTCGACCGTTCAATAAATGAATGATGGGTTTTTCGCTGCAAGCCCGCCACAATTTTCTCTTTTGAGCTCACGAATCAAACGATCATGAGAGCCTTAGAATTGTCATGCGTCATCGGCAAATGAATCTCATTTGGATTCTAACGACGTCCTCAAACGCTGTTTCGTGCCGTGTCCATTTTGGTGTGTTCGATTCGTTCGAGCCGAATGATTAATGCGCCAGCAACGTTGGCCAGGCTTCGACCGTTCTGGCTGTCAGGAGGCGTTCGTTGCTCTTGAAAATCCTGAGTTTTAAACTTTGTCTCAAGGTCTGCTACTGGACCTCTGGCCTCCGGGCGAAGGACAATAGAAAGCACACGGAGTTACATTTGAATATTTGTAAAGACGCAT
Source organism: Pachypeltis micranthus (assembly GCA_020466155.1). Classification (NCBI taxonomy): domain Eukaryota; kingdom Metazoa; phylum Arthropoda; class Insecta; order Hemiptera; family Miridae; genus Pachypeltis; species Pachypeltis micranthus. The sequence continues at coordinate 62,811,043 of CM035770.1, read as the reverse complement.
TTGGGTTATTTACATCTATTTGTAACGTTGGAATCCTGAAATCTGGTGCCACAAATTCTTGAAACCGCTTTCCTTAGCTCCGCGTACTTTCAGATACGCTGCCAACTAAGACACAACAGTTTATTGTCTTACACCGCCTGATTGGGGCCAATCCTATTCAGTCCTACGCCGGTACAACAGCAATCCGGAAACGAAAACACATGCAGACGTACAGCACGTCCGAGTTCCATTCCATTCGATTCAGTATTGAAAAATACCAGTAAACGATGCAAAACACGATCTGATTGCAACGGAAATATCGACGTTTTCTGGCGACGCCAGACAATTCGCAGGACGCGACTAGTCGAAGTGACGGGTGGTTGGAGTGAGGAAATAAGCGCAGGCCGGGGAGAAAAGATAGCTTCCCATTACTGAAACTCACCTAGCTGTGATTTCACAATTGTCCACCTAGATGCAGTCCTAAACCTCTTAGACCCATCCTGTTCGAATCAGCATCGAAAAATAGCGCAGAAGCGATACCAAACACGATCTAAATGCCAAAAATTTCGTTTTCAGGTAGTTTTTAAAGCAATGTCCATTACAACCATGGCTTTTGTTCGATCAGAGTACCGAGTAGGCAGCACAACTAGGTCCTAAATGGAATATTTGTCCGAAAGAACGAATTTAGACCACGATAGAGGCAAAATATGGTGGTTGACGGAGGACGGACATTGCAGATTTGGTATCTCCATGCCTTGACATGTAAAGTGTTACTACATTTTCAGTTTTTGAAGGAGGGGGGTTGGGAGAAAACATAGGTGTATTATTCAGAATGAATAATAAAACAATAGTGGTGATTCGGTCCTTGTGATACTCAGCTCAAACGGAATCAGTTCAGTATTCCTAACAGAACATGGCGAACTAAGGGCTTTCCTCAGCTGTAGCCGCAAATCCCTGAGGTCCCTCCTGTCAATCAACTTTTCTCGTTGACGTTTCAAGCCCAGCCGTCACAAGGTATGACTCAAGCCTATAACTTATTTTCTCTCGTACAGTTTCCCCAGAGGGGTTTTCCTCGCCATTTTCCCCATGTCACACTTCCTACGGCGTTCTACACTTACTACTCTGGCAGCTAATCACTCGCACCTCAAGTTCCCGCCTCACGCCAGTTCACCTACCCAGAGATTCTTCACCCCACCACCACCACCACACCCACACACGCTCTACTCTTTACCCTGTATTTTTTGGGCCTCAAGTGTAACAATGTAGTCCTGTCACTCATTCATCTCGTTCGTCAATTCCCATGCTGAACTTCAGATGTCTCTGTGGATGTAGGATGTAGGGAGATTTCCCACTTTCCTTGTCTCTAGGATGTAGAAAGGAAAGTAATTAATCGCCTGAAAACAGATTTCGAAGTACTCTCCAGATTTTTAGGTTTCTAGGGCTACTGTGCCCTGTAACACCATTCAGGAAAATAGTGTCTGTTTGTGTGTTAGCCAATACCTACAGCCCCTCGAAGGCACTACCATCGTAAGGCTTGCCTCTTTGCCGTGAAATCATCTTCATGTACAAGGCCCGCTGTCCTAAGGTACAAGTTTTGGAGTGACAGCCGATCAAAAGAGAGTACAAAGCCAATCCCAAAGAGCTGCGCTTCTGTGGATCACCAAGACCTACAAAACAGTATCCGCTGAAGCACTCCAAGCGCTAGTTGTTCAGTTACCAGTTGACTTAGCCGTTGAGTACGTCGTGGGCAAGATGAATGGGGCTACATCAGTCATACTGATAAGGAAACAGACGTGTTTGTGTTCAAATCGGCTCCAATTTGATATTTGTCCTGCAGGTAGCCATGGTACGCCACAATAACCGGCCCAAAACTAGTTAAAGTTACAATTTTAATTCTATCAATTTAAAAAAAGTCGAAGAATATTGTTTTTGCTGAAATCATCATCATACTTGATCATCTTCAAGAAAATGAAGGTGGCAGTCGAATAAATGACCCTTACAATGTGAATTTACGATGATAAGGGACAACCCCAGAAATTCCGAAATTCCGTTTCACTTACTTCCATTTTTCACAGTTTTTACTCGATAATTGCTGAACAGTAAACGCGATCCACCTAATAAAAATCGTGTTGACAATCTCACGAATCACAAGCAACTCAATAAATTCCAATACCGGACAAAATTCTTCAATTATTAAAAATGCGAACGAACAAAACATGCTCGCGTTTTCGAAAAAGAATCTTGTTTGTGTAGTTAGGGACACCTTACGAGGGGAGTTTCCGATCAACTTTTTTGTTGCAATGTTTTCTCAAGAGAGGTCGTGGCATTAATAGGAGCAGCCTAATAAATTCTGGAAAATTAAGCAACGACAGCTCCAACGAATATACCAAACGTTAAGCATAGTTCTATGTTATCTGGTTCTTGTTAACGGAGTGAAAAACAGATTCGATTGGTTGGTAGAGCTATATAAATCGCTACACGTACAGATGCAATGACTAAGGTTTTGTGATGTGCAGTACCTGATATTTTGTTTCCAAAATCTCTCCTCGCTATCTATTTCTCTCTCGCTTTAGTCTCGTTTGTTACTCTGGCGTTTTGCCAATTTGAATTGTTTTCTGCCGGTCGCCTTGGAGAAGTCCTTAGAGTCTTCTCAGGCCTCTTTTTGATGCTTATTTGAGAACTGCAAGCGTCGAATTCGTTCGCATTTTCTTGATTCGGGTTTCCCGGTGCATTTAGCGAAAGCCTTCGATAGCCTCACGTGAATAAATCACCGGTTTTTACTCCCAATTTTCTAGCACAAACGCCCCTCCCGCACCATTAATTATCTCGCGACCAGGTGCGTACCTATCTATTGCACGTGAGTACGAAGCCGTTCAAAAGTAAAGCGGATGTGACGTAAAGAGCAGATGCGTCCTCGAGAGGTTGTTCTTCGGAACGGCGCAGCGCAACCTGCTTCTCTGCGGTTGTCTGACCTACCTCAACCAACCTTCTCCCTCCCATAATTATTCGTCGGCACCTTGTTAGAAATTAGGGAGTTCCACTCGTCTCTTGTACGACCTCGCGTGATCTTCGGGAACATTACGCATTACTTAGGAAAGCCATTGACGTTGTGACTTCTAGCGACTTGAAAATGATATTTTAATTCCACTTTGCCCTTCCCTGGAAAAAACTAACCCATTGATTCCCCTGAAATCCGCGGAGATTGTTATGAGTGAAACAGAAAACTGGAATTGAAAAAGAATTTTCCTCTAAATAAATACGCGCTTGAAAATTAAAACGACCAAAATTTCCATTTTTATACGAAGTATATATGTAAATTAATTCTATTAAATACGCATGGATTTTAATTAATACATAAACTTTGAAATAAATTTGAAAAGTAAGTACACATTTTCAAATTTTTAAACATATTTGGAGAGTTTGGCCATAAAACCATATTTTCTCTAGTCCCGTGACCAATTTAATCCTTTCGCTGCTTTACAGAATGTGCATGCTTTGACTAATTCACTGTTTACCATCTGGACGCAGTATTGAATCTCTGAGCTCCGTCCTGTTCGACTCAGCACTAAAGAATACCTACGAAGGACACTACCAGGTTGTTTGACTGAGGTGGGGTACATCTGTCAAATTATAACGCAGGTGTCCTAAGGTCAGCTCGGCGGGGACAGAAACATCGCGTACAGCAAAAGGGCAAATGATCCCGATGCTCAGTGCGCATAGGAACTGCGAAAGCACGGCCCATCGATCCTTTTGGCTTGAAGAGTTTTCTGCAAGAGGTGTCAGAAAAGTTACCAAGGGATAACTGGATCGTGGCGACCAAGCGTTCATAGCGACGTCGCTTTTTGATTCTCGATGTCGGCTCTTTCTGTCATTGCGAAGAAGAGTTTGCCAAGCGTTAAGTATGGAACACGATCGATATTCGATAAAAATACCAGAAAACCATTTTTCGCCCATAACAACCATGTGTTTTGTCCGATGGAGTTTATGTCTGAAAGATCGGATTTTTTAGACCTCGTTAATGGAAGGATATGGCCTGGACGAGGGACAATGCAGATTTGGAACCCCCATGCTTTGACACGTAGTTTAAAACCAATTTCTTGACCGAAAACATGGGTGTATTATCCAGAATAATGAATTGCCCACAGAAATCCTAACACAAACTAGCGACTCTCTTCGGAGAAATGACGCCGAAACGTGATCCTCAACGTTAGGAAATGTTAACGCTTAACACTTCCAGGCCACTCAATTCGAGCTCAAGAAGTTCATCGCCCATTTAATAGTTTCACTCACAATCAGCGTTTGAGGGGTTTGATGTTTGACTCGTTTAGCGGCGGAGTAAGTGGCTCTTTGTGAGCCTCTGAGAACGTGAGAGGAGTCGAGGTCTTCACGACGGAGTAACAACTACAGAAATTACAGTATTTGCCGCGAGAAGAGAACTCCCGTTTTCTTCGGCTCCTTCAAATAAAGGGGAGAAGACGTCGAGATGATTGAGAGAAACTCCCTGTAACACTCCTAATGATGTGTGCACTCATTCTCTACCGTCGAGTTCGAACGTTGAATTCAATTAACTGGGTACCGGTAGGTGATCGATATTTGATAACGGTAACTGACGATGTGTTTAGTATCGATATTTCGACTTATCGTAAATAGCAATATATCGAACACCAAGAGCATCAAAACAGAGTAGAAAGATGATGATGATGAGCCAATTAAAAAACCCTGCAAATTATTACCCAACGGTTTATTATTCTCTTGAACAGCTTGACCTAGTCTCACACCTCCGATACCCATCCCATTCGATTCAGCATCGAAAAACACCGGTAAAACATACGAAACATGACCTGACTACAATGGAACGACGAGAACTAAATAAAAAATGCCATAAATTGGCACATGACGAGTCGTACTGGCGGGTGGTTTTAATGATACGGGAGAGAGTACAAATGAAGAAACGATTACTTTCGCTGTACTGGCCCGCGAGTTTTTTCAATTAGTAAAATTTAGATCACTATAATTACTGTGATTTCATTATTTTTGATTTAGACGCAGCCGTACACCTCTGAGACTCATTACTTTCGGCCAAGAATCTTAAAATACCTTGAAAAGGATGCCAAACACGGCGTATTTGCGATCAAACTGCCAAAATGGCGTTTTTGTTGATTTTCCTAACCATTTTTTGCTTGTCCGATTGGATTACCGAGCAGGCGAGCACAATTAGACACCAAATGGGAATTTTGTACGAAAGAGCGGATTTATAATAGATACATTTGTTTGTTTCGCCCGTTGGTATCACTCAAAGTTTATAAACTATGTCAATTAGTAACTTACACACAAATCTTCCTAAAATAGCTGTGGTACTTCAGGCTACAAATCGAAAAAGTATGCTCGAAGTTCATTCGATATATATACTCTCGTTCTATATTTATAAATGTTTTTGAGAGGTTTTGTAGCGGATGTTTCGAAATTCCCACTATCATTTGCTATGGCTGAATAATACTCATGATGTAACTATCGTTACTTGAGATAGTTAATCTTCTGCGAGATGTCAATTGTGTAGTTAGTATTAGACAACGCTTGCAAATGAGCTGCTTGGGGTTTAGTTTGTTTAGGCTAGTTAGCTGCGGAAGAAGGAATTGCTACTCCACAGCCAGCGTAACGCGCTTCATTCGTTGTATCAGTTCTACAAATATTATGGCGGATAATTATTAGCGTAAAAACTGAGGATGATGCGGCCTTGAAACCCCCTTGTCAGCGCTGGGGCTTTCGAAGAATCCCATCATTACGAATTTTGTCGGCTTCCGACGCGGAGTTAGATGCGGACGAGGTCCTGGACCCAAAGTAAGGTTTCTTTCTTTGAAGTCAACGGGGGTCGAAGAGTTTGTGGCAGCGAGGGGCCCCCAAGAAGAGGCGAAGAGGGGAATTCGCGTGTTAGGGGGCTTAACCTATGTAATTTTCCGAACGTTTACCTCTCCGTGAGGTGAGGAAGGCTGTTTTTTGCATCTGCAGGGACTGGTAGAGTCATTAGGCTGCCAAACGTATGGGATTCCAGAGCCTGGCCTGGTTGGTAGACGAGGGTTGGTGATGCCGAGGAGCGGGGGTGTTCAGCCTCTTCATCTCGAACCTAAAAGTCATCTCTCACTTCGTTAGTTTTTTACATCTGCAATGAAAGACGCCAAACGTCGATCTGTGAATGGGAAGATTATTGGGGAGCAGAAGAGCGCATGAACTCAACCCACGACTACCTCGCCAATAATGTAACTATCTATATTATACAATACGGCTGTCAATTAATTAGGTGTTGATATATTCTTGTAATCGTGAATTTTCTGTTAAAACTGTGTCACTACTATGCTCCAGAGAGCTTGTTTGGAACACTCTGCGAACAGTTGTGTGAGAACTTTGGAAAACGTGTGAAGGCTCGTCGTGGATATGCCAAGATGTTATTGTTTATCAGTAGCCGCCGCCCTTTTTCTGGTTAATGCTCAATAACGACTGATCCAGTGAGATTACAGTATTTCTTTTATGTCTGAAGCATTCACTAGGCTATCTGACTTTAAGTCGCCCTGCGTACTCGAAAATGCACTAGAAGTGGCGCATTTGAACGAAGGTTGACGGGAGTCAGATGTAGAAAGTCGTAGAGATCATAGGTTGGGCAATCCGAGGTAATGGTTTTCCTACTTTTGGCCGGAGGACCTCCAACTCTCCTAATCAGGCACATTGTTCTTGTGCCGGAGCTGCTATTGAAGAAACAGGGGAATTTAATCAACAGCCATCTCTGAGAGAATGTCGTCGTTCTACTTGTGTGCATTTTGAGGTTGCAGTTGAAGAATTGAAGTTCAGAGTCGCGAACAAATTTAATATGCAGTGAAGTCAGAGACTGGCGCAATAACTCGTTGGCTAATCCGCAAGTGAAGATCGATTCTTCCTTGAGCTCGATTTGGGCTCCAGAAATCGGTGGGCGTCCTTCTCTAATGCGCAGGCACGAAAATTCCATACGTTTGTTGGTAGTCAGTCGTGGAGCTCCCGAACCAACTGAGAAAATTTTGAGCAGAAGGATTTCGTTCAGAAACACTTTTATAAAACATCGATGAATTAGAATAAAGGAAGTTGAGTTTCCGTCGACTGAACCGTATTTAGTCTGGATGCCTAAGGGGCACGGGGCCCCATTATGCCTCAGAAACGCTTCAGGCGGGGCAGCCTCCATAAATGGTTTTCGCAGTGTGCAAACCTCTCTTGACCTAGTCAGATCTTCATCTCTTTATCATTTTATTTCATCTTATTGATTGGATAAGTGACCTTCTGTATGAATGGACTGTGTGGGTTTCCAATCAGGAATGATTTGTGAGTTATGACGAGAAAGGGCTTGACAGACCTCTGCCATACTCCACTGGGTTGTAGGCTCAAGTATAACGTAGATTGTTCGATTTATCGTATGCTTTCCTGTACTTGGATATTTAATACATAAAACCTGTTGATCGCTTCAAGCTCTTTTTTGGGAAAAGTGTGGTTCCCAGAGACTCCAGCAAAAACGGTAGCTGTACGGTACCTTCTTCATTATCCATTCGCCCACTGTGTGATGTTTATCTCTAAATCTTCTCTTGTGCCTTTAAATTTCACACCTTCTCCTCATAATGATTTTAGATTAGTGTCTAATTGTCACCAGTTGGAAGTTACATCGTTCTGCTCATGTGATTCTCCCATTCTTTGGCTTCCGATCGGCTCGTGCATGCGACAGTAGTGTTAAGTGACTGATATCATCAGAATATTTTGGAATGTGGTTGGGAATAGTTAGGAGCCGTTGAGTGAGCCCGAAAGAAAGTGCGAAACGGAAACAGAAAGGAGTGAGTACAATGTCTTGAGACGAATCCTAATCTATTAACATTTAGAAATGCCGCGAATTGATCTCAAAACTCCCTGTTGCGCTTTATTAGACCTAAATGAGTTCATTATCAGACTTTAGTGCAGTCAACTCATAAATGCAGTCACGCAAATCACACGTCAAGTCCATCAAAAGGTAATTTCCATCGTGGGAAGTTCAAAATCCCTATTCAGCTCAAGTGTTTCGAATCTGTTGTATTCGTGAGGGCCATTCGACGATTCTATTGTGCTGGAGAAGGCTGACCTAGGGCAACAAGGGGCCAAATAGTTTCATCGCCGAGGGGGACGAGAAGCGGGACGTCTGAATAACAGGGATCTTCAGAAGGTTCAAGTCGGAATTGAAAAGATAATTTTGCGGGTCAGCCTTGAGTCAAGATCTGCCAAGGTAATAGCTTTTAACAGGAGGGTCCGGAGCTGCTACTGAGGCTCTTCGCCCAGTTCAAACTATATCTTCTACTTACGGACGGCTCAGGTCAATCCGACTTATTCCGTTGTGGTCGTTAGAGCGGATCAGTGACAACAGCTCAATTATGAACAACAACGCCACGTGATAGTCCCCAAAAGTACCCATCTGCTAACGCATACACTCGACGTTTTTCAGTGCGCTAAAACAGAAAATGATCTCTATTCTTCTTAATCTACTACCGTTTCTTACTTTCCTCGACCCAAAGTGTAACCGAGTCAAAAAATATCTGGTGCGTAGCAACACACCAAAACCCCAGTGAATTCGACGACCTGCTACATAAACAGGCGCTATATCTTCGTTCAACGAATTTCTACAGGAACATTTATCAAGAAAAAAATGTTGGTACCAGTCAAATGAGAGTTTTCCGAGCTATCACGGCTTATACCTCCGTTGAACACATAAATTCAGAAATAATCACGGAATAAAATATGTTGGCATAGGTTGCTAAAAGACACTGCGTGAGTTTGATCGAATATAGTGAAGCAGTTACTATGAAAGTTATGAAAATGGTCAAAAAATCATTATTTCGACACGTTTTCAATTATATCGCTGTTTAATGGACTGTGAAAGGGACATTTGTTGACAAGAATACACATGTATTGCTTATTTTAAAACGTTCAGCGAGTTTGGTGAAAATCGTGTAAACCGTTTTGCCAAAAAGCAAAACTAGCTTCTATTTTGGCTTTTCGGGGCTTTATATCCGTTGGCCGTTAGGTATTGACTATTAAAAGATATGTTGAAATTATAGTCAAAATCTTTAGAGCCGTTATCGAAAAAAAATGCGAAAAACCCTAGATTTTGATAGATTTTCATCTCCCCGCCTATTTTCGACCGAAATCGCCTATAACTTTATTTTTGCGTTACAAACAAAAGGAAAGAAGAACCAGTTCAATCGGTCCAGCCGTTCGCCCGCAAATCTAGCTACACAGACAGCCAAAATTAGGTTTTTCTTCACCCTTTGGGTTGCGGAAAGTAAAGAGTGAACACCCCTGCTTTTGCTGTATCGCAGTTCACCAAATATTCAGAGAGATGTAGATCAAAAGTTAGGTTTGGATTAGTAACCCGCCTCACTCGAGAAATCACGACAAAACCTGTTCTAGACATCCTATTTATTTGTCAGTGTCTGCTGTTTTTGTCCGTGGCCAGTTTTTGAATGTTGGGAGTTCATTTTTTAATCTAAACGTGCACTAGGCGGGCAGGAAATTAAACGCCAAATCCGAAAATATAGTCGAAAGTTCGGAAAAATGTCGTTGAAGTGGAAGAAGGCAAAAGCTCTCTAAGGTATACTAAAAATATCTGGTACGTTGCAACACACAACTTTCCTTGGCTCTACAACAATTCACTTTGTACACGGTTAATTCTATTTAATCAATTCATTTATCACTCAGTTAATTTGAACTTGGTCAAACAACGCTTTACGGCAGCAGGAAGCGGTAGCGCTTACAGTTCCAGATTTTATTGTGCTGTTCGTACTCATTACAGGACCATTATTGAGCAATTGGTACACAGATAATTAATGAGGCTGTAAACACAAATTTTTTTGAGAAGGATAGTAGTTACTTTTGCAGAGTTATTGGGTAAAAAGTTTAGAACTGGTAGAAAGCGAAACGGCGGCAGTTGAAATTCAGGAATTTGGGTGGTCCCCATGTATCTCATGAGCGTTTTTGAATACTCACCCTATAGGTATTGGATTGGACTACAGTACCAATTTTCTTTAACATTCTACTAACATTCCAGCGGAGTTTAAAAGGAAAAAACCACGGCAAAAACGCTTTTCGTCGAAAATTTTGATAATTTATTGTGCTGCTCTCGTCATTTTCCCACAAATGGGAATTTTATGGTATAATCATCATGTTAAGAGCTACCAATATTAAAAATGTAATCAAAATCATTAGAGCGGTTTTTGAGAAAAAAAATATTTGTTGTTTTGATCACTATGATAACTATGGTTAACTTTCGGTGGATTTTGTTGAAACCCTTATTTTGGCGTCCCATGGTGGCCTGCGGGCGAGATATCAAGTTTGAGCTGATTTGGTACGGTGGTTTTCTCTAAAAATCGTTCACAGACACACATACACACACACAGACTGGCACACACACACAGACACACAGACCATTTTCCCAAATAGTGTTTTTCGGACTCAGGAGGGTCTGAAACGTAAAGATCTGAAGAAAACTCAAAATTTTTTTTTCAGCCGATTACATAACTTTCCTTTCTACTTCGTAGAGCCAAGGAAAGTAAAAAAACAATTCTACAAATTATTAGCAATGGCTTGCACATCAGCTTTACGCAACCTCACGCCTCCGAGAACCGTCTTATTCGACTCAGCATCGTAAAATACTTAGGAAATGATACCAAACACGAAATAATTGCAATAAAACTGCCAAAATTTCGCTTTCAGCTAATTTTTAAAAATAATTTATTCCTCATGAAAACCACGGGTTCGATCGGGTTGCCGTGTGAGTGGGACAAATAAATCCCGAAATGGCATTTGTGTGCGAAACAACGGACTTGTAAGACCAAATATGGCCTGGACGATGAGCTGAGGTTGAAAATCCTCATGCCCTGAAATGAAAAAGAGCCATTTATCGTGAGAGGGAGGGGGGTTGAATAAAAGGTTCTTGGTCGAAAATATAGGTGTATTACGTGCTGTATTATAACTTTAAAATGCATATCACGGCGACTGATAGAGGTTGAAGGGTGCTTTTGGCAGCACTCTACTCCATTATCAGTAAAGTTTTATCCAATTTTGCTACAACAAGTACAAAACACTCTATAGCCCGTATTTCGTGAAAATAAAGTTTGAGCGGCTACAGTTAGCTCCGAGCTGCTCATCCCAACGGGGCGACTCCCATCGGCGGGAGCTCTGCAGCTCAGTCCGCTCTCAACGGGAGTCGAGTCACCCGGAGGTTTCAATTTACTCGCGCATTTGTCGTTTAAAACAGTCATCAATGATCGCTGATCTGAGATTTACTACTCAATATAACGGATTTCACCAATGTGGTTTACGATTAGAACGTTAAAACAAACCGCGAATTCTTCAAAACGGAGTCGTAGCGATTAAAAGTTGACTCGGCGCGTCGCGGTTACCGCTCGCCAAACAAAGACCGTTTTGCGGACAGGACGCTGCGTATAACGTAATAATATGAGTTTTATAGCCGCTTTTCATTTTCTCGTGAATTGTTTCGCGAATTTCGCTTACATGAAATGCACAAAAGGCGGACGAAAATACGACGTTCATTTCTCGGGAGTTGAAAGAAACGAGAAGGTTATGATTTTATTCGGATAGTTGGTAATAAAATTATTCTGGTGCAATGATATTTCATCTGTGCATTCGAACACGTAGTGTATTCGTTAAAGGACAAGTTGAACACTTTCTGCTGAAAGATTAATTTCGTGCAGCTTGAACTACTCCGTTCTTCGTTGTGCCTGCTTTGGTCCTCAACAATAATGGCTGATAATACCTACTTAAATGTTCTACCAAAGCTTATTTTTGTTGAAGTAGGAACAGAAATGAGGAATACAACAAACAGATAAAGTATACAGATCTCTATTGTTTAGGCAATACGGTTGTACACCGTATGAGGTCTCCCACTTCACAGTGAAACGAATGAGCAATGATAACAGGTTAGGCGTGTATCGTCTATCTTGAACAAAAATATTTGGTGCAACTCGTCACAAAACTTTCTTAGCCCCACGTGCATTTAGTGACTATTCATTCTAGAAACTAATCAAATTTGTGTTTCATTTAGATGATAACAACGAAGGAACTAGGTTCTAGGATTTATTGAGTAGCTCCTATTTGTACTGCAACCTTCATTGAATTACCGTTAGCGTACAGGAGATTGCGAGACTATCAACATGCGTTTTCGGTTCGGTAAGAAAATTGTTTGTGCAGCCCATCCTCTCGCAAAATTTGATACATCGTTTCAAGGCTTGGAAGTTCCAAATCTGCAATGTCTACCGTCCAGGCCATATCCTACCTTTAACGAGCTCTAAAAAATCCGTTCTTTTACACGCAAACTCCATCGGCAATCCGATGGGACGAAACGTATGGTTATGGGTTAAAAAATATTAGCCAAAAACGAAATTCTAGTGTTTTTATTGCATTCACGTCGTGTTTGGTTGCCTAGGTATTTTTTGGTGCTGGGTCGAATAGGTCGGGTCTCCGAGATGCAAAACAGCTTACAGATGGACAAAAGTGACATAATGAAATAGTGAGCTGAATTCCTCTACTTGGGGAAAGTCACTGGACCATTTAGCGAAAGTTATCATTTCGTAGTTATTCGGAGCTGTCCATACTGAAAATTTAATCAAAATTGTTGTTGATGTTTTTGAGAAAAAGAAGATTAGGTGTTTTGATCACTATGATAACTATAGTTATTTTTGAGACAAATTTCTTGTGCCGTTATTTCAGCGTTCCGTAGTGAGTTAAGTTTCCGCCGTTTTCTCTCAATCGCGTTCACAAGCACATAGAACATTTTTGCAAATAGTGTTTTTTGGACTCTGAAGCCGTTGAAACGGAATCTGAAGTCTCATAAACGTAAAAGTATCTTGCAAATCAAGTCAACTAGGTCTGGGACGAATTAGTTCTAGATAAATTACGCTCGTAAACCCCAACATTTGCGGATTTAAACGAACGTAGGCGGATAAAAGTAGTTGGCAAATGGTTGATTTAAGAAGATGCTTTGTGCCGAAATTGGCTGGTCAATTTAATCGCAGATTCGTTCATTCTGATCGTTTAATCATTTCAAACGACATTGGAGAAAGGCGATTTAATTGATGTCGTGTTTCCTGTTCGGCGACAAAAATTCCGTTCTCGTAAAACAAATGTGAAACTGCGATTTGCCAAAATTAAGTGCTATTAGTCGGTGAATTTTCGTTCCGTGTTCCTCTAGTCCGTGGCAAGATATTCCGGCGAGTTCGTCAAACCTACGCACTCCCGCCGAGAATGTTCCGTTAGTTTGAAGACTTCAGAGGTGAGTCCTTACACAGCATGCTATTCTGGTGCATGAGCTTTACTTATTATTACTACCCGTTCATCTTGAAAATACTTCAATTCGAATCTGATGTGATAGGAACCACTGCTTGAAATGTCCGGTCTAGCTATTTATTACGCCCCCAGTACAATATGCTTGTGGCAGAGGTGTGGACTGGTACAGAATGAACCGTAGTGATGTGACAGGGCAATGCCATCTTCTCGAAGCCGCTGGTGTGCCGATTGCCTCAATTCATCAGAGAGGGCTGGTTTGGCATAGGAAGACACCGAGTTTGTTACGTTGAGTTTGAGTAGCTGACAAATTTAGCCCTGGTGTGCCTTCCAGTTCGTTGTAGTCACATGAAAAGACAGAATGCGATGCAAGCTGATAACTGCCAATTGTAAACATGCAAAATAACTTGACGCCCTACGTTAACACTGGTAGCTCTTCGGGTCCTGAAATTTATTGACTTGCCGCTCGTTATGTCGCAAAGTAAAAAGTAAGGTTTCTGTACAGTTGTGGAATTAGAGAACACAGCAACAACAAAAATTATTCGACAGAACGACGTTAGTTTTAATAGTTTGTAATTGTTGTGGTTTGTCAGGACTATGTAGTTACCATTATCGAACTTAACCAGGCTGTTAATTCCACTACCGGAAACAGTTACTCCGGAATTGATGAATATGTTCGAAAAAAAATTATTTTCGACTAGTTCCCTCGTCAATAGGCTGTCAGAGGAACATTAATGGAGAACAATATTTAGGTATTAACCATTCGAAAAGATCCTGTGAGTTTGGTAAATGTCCAAAAAGCTGGAAAACCCTATTTTTGCTGTTGCCTGTTCACCGTATTTTCATGGAGACATTTGCATGTGACAATTTCACCGAAATTGACCTCTCGAAGACTCCTGACTCAGCATGGCGAACGTGCCTGTTAGAATTTCGCCTTGTATAAAGTAAAACTGGCCGAGCTACGTCACGACCAGTGGCCACCGAATAGATTTTTAGGCGAACGTCAAGGTGATTTTTTATTGAAAGGTTCGCGTTAATAGTTTTGGAGTAAAAGTTGGGGGCATGTGTCGTGCTGCTCGTAGTAACCTATTAATTTTACACTCTCATCGTATCGGCAGCGCGTTGGGTTACTAGCGCGATTATTCCGGGACGCTGGGTTTGTGAGGAAAAAACTGTAATCAAATCAATTTTTGTTGAGTTGGTCAATAAGTTATTGCGCTACACTTGTCAATCTCCCAATTTTCTGGTACTGGCATTTGAAACAGTTCCCACGCGAAATTTAATCGAAACTGTTGTAGCTGTTTTAAGCTCTCAAATTACGCGGGAATCGTGACTTTTATTACAATCTTAGACGGCTGCAAATGAAGTGTGAATCTGCCGGAAAAAGCAAATATTTTGATGTAATCGACAGCCATTAGTGGAGTCATTTATTGCATCCTGCCTTTATCTTTCTGTTTCTCAGCCTTGAGTAGTTTCAATTAGTGGCGTCGTACCTGCAAGTCTGTCAACTCCCTAACGACCTCGGACGCATAAGAAGGAGCACCGTAGTCATTTGCTGCATCTCACGTCATTTTACCTGTTTCTCAGCTTTAGTCATTAGACTCACTCCGACTAAGTACGCGATTCGCCAAAGCGCTAAGGTCGAGCATCTGCTGCGTTTTCGGTCAGAGTTGTGGAGCAGATAGGTCTTGTTTACTCGACTTATAAAGCACTTACACATATTTTCCCTTCTCTCCATCTTTCCAACTCATTGGCTGATGAGGCACCACCTGCCGTTTTCCTCCTTCTGAACTCACTGCTCGTTCGGGCTCCACACGCCACCGCATTATTTTTATTGAACTCGGATCTGTCCCTTTCGGGATATGCACCTCGGCCGTGTACAAGGACACAGGTTCAAGCCTGGCTTCCACAGGAACGCCAAGTATCTCCTTCAAGAGTCTTCATTGAGGTTGTACCAAAAACCGAAAATTGCTCCCTATCAAGTCTCTGGGACTTGGCTAGGACATGGTAGGGAACTTCCTCTTCATTACCACACCCCCTACACACCGGGGGGGGGGGGGATACCGCTGATGCACATAACACGCAATGGTTGTTCGTTCATTTTGTAGTTTCCCCATGATGATTACCACTACCCGCCTTAAGTCACCATCTCGTGTATTGATCCTGAGATAGCGCTTGCAAGTGACCGCGTTGTATACAGTGCTGCCCAAATGAATATGATTCTCCGCAGCTCAATTGATACAGCGTCTACATAACTATACCAACCTCCCGAGCACTACTGTGGGTGACTGAAGTAATGATTCCCACTCCCAGACGACGAGGGCAGAGGTTACGAAGGAGTGGGAACTATATTAGTGACACAGTGTTATGACCAAGTTTATAAATAAGTGAAGTCAAGGACACGGGAGCAGAGCCGCTGAGGGGAGGCAGCACCTACGGGAGCAGTTAATACTCCCACGCTCAAATCTCACGCCGACTCTCTGAACAAGAACTTCACGTAATAGTCTTCACAAAATAGTAACTTATTAGTATTTCAGGGACACTTATTCATCATTTTTCGATTGCGATATTAGTACAAGGAGTTCGTGGTTCTGGCGCGATTTAAAATCTATTGATCACTTTGTAAAAAAATAAATAATAATACGAAATACCAAAACACGAATTTGACGTTCGTTAGTCAGACGCTGAGTAGATCACGTTCCTCTGAAACATCGCCTGTTGTAATAAATCAGTAATATTTAGCAGATACTTCTGGGATTAGGTCAAGCTGTAAATGGATGTGTTAATTGAATCGTATTTTCTCCAAGAGGAGTGTGGAGATCGATATATACCACATTTTGGCAAAAACAATTGGCACAAAAAAATCTATACATATGTGGTGGTGGCACAGTTGGAGTAAGGGCTACATGGTAGGGAAACTGCTGCTTTATCAAACAGAAATGAGTTAAATTCATAGAGCCAATATTTCTCATGCCCAGTTGAATTGACTCATCGGCTCTCCCGGTAGGACCAGACATCCCAGTTGAAACTGTTAAGCATATTCGCTTTTCTAAACTCGCCATCAGCTGTGTGGTGTAACGCCCAAACGTACGAGCCGGTAAAATGTGTCCTGCGAAGCCTTAGCTCTACAGATGACCTGGAATTAGAGAAGATCCTGACTTTTTCTGAAGCCGCTCCAAGTCAGTGCTCCACACGTCAAGACCCTCGAAGGACTCTCCAGTCGTGCACCAATGCAGGTCAGTCAGACACCTAAAGCCTCTGTGCTAAAATAATCGCTGGATCTCCTTAGCAACCACACGAAGGGGAGGCGTATGGGTGAAAAGAGGAGGGATTCTCTTTACCAGAGCAATGAAGTAATCTGTGGTATTCCTGGAGAGCGGAAAAGATTCTTGACGAAGTACCTCAGGACTTGTTCCACCAAGCCGCAAACCTGAGCTCAATAGCACAACAATGAGCGGGCAGATGCCATAAATACCTGTATTCCTTCGAATTTCAGTCACCGGGTTTCAGCTCGGTTTATTAATTAGGAGAATGAGGGGAATCTAGCCCAGAGAGCCAATGTTACTGTAACTACCTGTTGATGCTGGAGGGTGTGGTGCGGACTCTTAGGCGGAAAGCAACTTCAAACCACATCTCAGCATTTTATCACTTGGGATAAGGTTACATCACCAAAAGTACGCCATCTCCCTCCGCGTTCTTTGCTTCATACTTTGACGCTGCAAGCATTCAGAATTGTCGACGCGCCTCGGTTAAGTTCACAACGGATTGGACGCCATCCCGCTTCACATTTCTTTCTTACGAGCTCGAATTCAATTAGGCGGAAGACCATCCTGAGAATGCAGACCTCAATAAATCTTCTCGACTGCACTTCTGCGCGGCCTTCCTCTCTCATTTGGATGAAAAGAAAAGAAGAAGTTAGCGACTCGCTCAACGTACTAATGCATTTCGGTCCCGCCGCGACCTTGCAACCCGCCTGGGCTATCAATCATGCGGATCCTGCCATCAAAACTCGAATGACTTGGAGCAAGGTTTGACAGATGCAGATATAAATCAGGCAGTCGTTGCAGATGATTCGACCGGCGCATGAAATACCGTGAGGCTCACCACTAAACCACTCTAAATTTTAATTGGGAGATGAATTGGCGGATTTTCGTGATAATGTAATTCTACGTAAGAGCTGAAGACCGTTATACGAGCACACATTTTTTTGTTTTTTTTTAAATACCTCTGACTCTTATATTTGGGATAAGCAACGCGGCTAAAGTTTTATTGTGTCTCACAGGTCCTATTCTAAGGTCTCACAGGTCCATGCCTAGCTTCGAAAGGAATGCCAGGTATTTGCTACAATTGTCATCTTTGATGTCCACCTTTGGGGAAGTAGTACCGAAGACCAAAATTTGCTCCCTTTGAAGCATGTGACACTGGGCGAGGACGCGATAGGGAGTTTTCTCATTTGTACCACTCCTCCCACACCGAGGAGTGTCGACTATGCCCATAACATACATGTGTTTGGTCATTTTGCAGTGCCCCACTATCTGCCTTGAGTACTTCCTCTCCATCATCAGAAGGCTCCGTCTTATCGCGCGTGTTTAGCGATAAAGCGTTTCGAGTGCCTCATTCCCGCAGCATTCCACACCGTCTGATGCATTCTGTTGGCATATTCTCTCACTACCCTCTTGACAGAGATGTCCCACATTGGGGAAGTGCACCAATCGAGCATGGCCAGATGGTCCACCCTTTCATTTCCAGTGATCCCTTTGTGCTCAGGAATTCAATAAACGTGAGCTGTACTCGAGTTTGCTTAAGAGTTGCGCAGCATCCTTCATTCCTTCGCCAGTTTTGACGTTGTGAATACTTCAGGGCCTTGCAAGACGCTCGACTATCAGTCGTTATGTTGATAGTTTTATTGCTATAGCCATTATCGGCTACTGTCAGTACATAACGTTATAGAATTTCTGTTCTGGCAGCACGTCAGGGTCTACTTACATTGATACAGAACTAAGGAAGGTGTTCCTATGTGTTGACTATGTTAAGAAACGCTCGCTATAAATATTCACGTTCAATGCATGTGGTCTGAGGTGCCAGGCTTCTAGGTCATCGCGATATTTACTGCTGGAACACCTGAGCAGCAGGTGCGCATTTAAAGAGGCCCTCCTGTAACGCAACAGCAATGGCCGGCTGTTCACCTGCAGTGGTCTCTTACAAACTCGTTGAAGAAGACTCGTGTGGTGGTTTCACACTGAAGGGCGTTCGAAATCTGCGAGAAACTGTAACTATCCAGACTTTCACAGGATTACTGATTTAAATATGGTATGTGGGAGAATTGATTGACGCGCGTTGTAAGTTACTGGCCATGGACAGCCCCCTGCTATTATACGATTAAATACAGGAATACAAAAATTGAGCATATATTCAACACACGGAGAAATATTCAGGTTTTGTTTAGGATTGAAATAGCTATTAGTTTCGAGTTAATATAAGGTCATTATGAATGGTTTTTAGTTGTCGTTGGGGTCTGGTGGTAATGAGTTCGCTCTGATAGTTTAGCAGTTTTGATTTCGGACTCATAAGACGTCACAGACCTCGGCAATTTGCAGATCTCTGAACTGGGAGTTCCGTATGTAACATAGAGCGCCTAAAATCATTTGAGTACGTAGAATGTTTGGACCCATCTGATTTATGAGGTAGATGCCAAACCACACTTGGCGTTGCAATGTTAAATATATCGAACGTACAGTAGTAAGGGACAGTTCCTGTTGGGAAAGAGTCACAATTGCCAGAAGCAGTACCTTACTCGCTGTAGTACTGAGGTTTCTGACAAGGTGCATCATTCAGCTGTAGACTGGGAGATATTCTATTTCTGCCATATGTGAACTGCGTAGGAGTGAATTTTCGGGGTTTTAGTTTAATGCTCCAGCGTAGAAGCGAGCCCACGAAAATCTGCTGGTTTGCCATCGACTCTTGACCAGATGCGCAAAATATTGCCTGGTCGTTGGAGAATTAAGTGAGATTGGAGGAGTTGGGAAGGTCGTGCGTGAAGAATATGTGAAGGATGGGTCCAAGGGCGCTCCCTTGTGGAACCCCGGGTCTTCACTGGAGACAGTCGTTAACATGAACTGTTGACGTCCTGTCGCGTAAGCAGGAGAGCACCTGTCTGTACGTCGAATCCTGCAACACTGCTTTGCGCTTGTCCAACAGACCCTAACTCCGATCAAACGCCTTCTCGAGGAATACTGCATGGCAGACCTCTTTGATTTCGTAAGACTTGAGGAAAAAGGTTACGTGCTTTGTATTTGTTTTTGATTTCGATCCAACTTTATCTGCCGACTCTTTCCTGGGCTTGTCCACTCAGCGCTTGGGCGTTTTGGCCCCAGGCCGTACTGTGAGCACCGGTCTCGTTGTCGATCGGTATATTTCCAAATAAATTTGGATCCTGATGGGCTGAAGCTACCAATTGTTGACAGAAGGAAATTCAGAGGGAGTGTGTGGCACGACGCTTCCTTTTTTCAACTCACCTGTCGTATTGTTAAATCGCATATCCTGCGCTAATCAGGGCTGGTTAGGTTAGAACACTTTACCATTCAACTATTGCCAACTGATTCAAGTGAGTCACGAACAAAAGAAGAAGTTATCAAAAGATACTGCGTAGAGTTAGCTTAAGAGAGCTGTGAATTATGTAAGGAGCATGTTGTTGGGGGGGGGGGGGGATTGGTCGTTATAGGCCAATTAAACAATTCTCGAACCCTCTACAATACATCCGCCGAAATCCATAATGTCCTTACTCGTCGAACCTCATTCTAAACATACTTATTCTATTCGACTGCACGGGATCCGATCGCTAACCCCACCATCTTGTTAGAAAGTAACCCTGACGCTCAGGACCTAGCTGCACTATTCAGCGCAACCAAATTGTCACAATCACGACAGCACTCTCTAAAATGATGAAATCTGTTTATATGAAATATATATTAGCGTGTGTTCAGAATGTCAGTTTGCGTAATGTTCAAGTACGGGTGTTGAATGTGGTTCTGTGAATTCTTGCTCTCTCAATTTTACGAAGATATTCGTTATTGGATTTTTTTCAATCGAAAATAAGCTTCATGGGGCATAAATTTTACGTGAATAACACATCTTGACAGCTGCAACTCGAGATGTATGGGGAGAGGTATCTAAGGCATTTTTTCCAATTCGAGAGCTGCACTAATGTTGAATGTGTTTGCAATCTCTTGTATAGTCACTCAATGGGCACACTTCACCAACGCAGTGGTTCATTTCGACTCGGACGACTTAATGTCTCATCGTTTTCCCTCGATTCTCTTCCACTTTTTAACTTAGGAAAATCCCTCGAACGCTAGCATTACCGCCGTTCACAGATATAGTCATTTCGTACGTTTCTGTAGCCGATTTATCACGACGAAGTTGCGCAGAACGTCTAACGAGCGGTTTGAACGCCTAGAAATTCCGGTTTTTGTTGATCGCGCCCCTCGCACAAATTCCTAACCCATTTCCTCGAGCGGCGAGTGAGGAACGACCTCCCCCCGTGCGCCTTGTGGCGAATGTAGGAGGAACGGCTTTTGAACTGCAATCCCATTCGCTTTCTCCAAATGCCTTCCTGAACTGAACTCGTCCCGAGAACGTGGGTGCAGAGCTTTCTCTCAACCCAACTCCGTTTTTAATGCCGTTTCATATAAATTATGCTCGAGCGGAGCTGAGTCGAGACCGAGTTAAGAAATTAAATGAGGGAGTGCATTCGTTTTAACAGCGCAGTTCTCGACGAACCGGTTTCTGGCAACTGCATCATTAGTCGTCGACTTTGTCGGGGGCTTCGAACGTAATTACGAGTTTGGCAGGGGTGTAAATAGAATAAGTAGGAGCAACAGAGCTCACGCAAAACGAGACGATTGTTACGCGTGATTGATTACATGAATTAGCGACGAGTTATTGAATCGCTTCACTCAAAAAAGTAGTGTGGTACACGGCTTCCTCGTACGTGTTTGTGCACATAACCGAAATGCGTAAAGCACAGTTGTTAGTAAAAATCCGAGGGCAATGTGATCCTGCAAATATTAGTGACGAGCATGATGGTTAGTGTTTGTGTGTATCCCATCGCTTTCCATATGAAGCTTCATTTATAAGAATTATCCCTCATCTCCTCACAACAACAAAAAACACGGACAACAAGTTCACAAGGACTCCCGTTAACCAAATTTGCTCTGAATAGGAGGCAGAATACACTACGGACCCTACACACATACAAATCCCCACCATGGCGCTTGAAAATTTCAAGCTATGCACAAAAAATTATTTAACCTACGATATTTCCTAAACTGTCAAACTGATGAAGCTGTTTATCGCTAAAGAAAAGAAGAAGAAAACTTCGCTTTGAGCGTACAACTAAAATTCGATAACATTTATCCCCCACTGAGATCTCATATAGTTTTTTTTTCGACTTTCTTCCTTCTTCTTCGAAAGCTTTTTCGAGTGAAAGGTTCTTATGCATTTCGTGACGTAATCGCCTGTCGACTTTGGGAGCGATAAAAGTACCGAAGTATTGAAAACCAGTCGTCCGGTTTAGTGTACAGAATGATGAAGGGCGAGGGGGGTGCGGTTGAGAGAGTGAGAGAGAGAGAGTGGGAGAGTGATCGCCAACCCCCTGGTACATGGGAGGGGGGATCGACCTCTTTTCCTGTAGATTTTGGGGGTGTAGGGGAAAGCTTAAAGCAAGTTCTAAGGTTTTAACAAAATATAAGGGGCGCCGCATCACAGAACTTTCCTTAGCTAGTGATGTATTTTTGTAGGTATCAACTTACTGTATCCCATGTTGGATTAGAGTATATCAAAGCGCTGGCGGATCCAGAGCATTGATTCGGCGGCGGGGCGGGGGATAGGTTGTGATTTTTTGTTTCTGGATGGTTGTTCTCTACAGATCTTTACCTTTTAGACCCTGCTGTGTCCCCAAAAACACTATTCGCAAAAATGGTCTGTGCGTGCATCTGTGAACGCGATTGAGTGAAAACGGCAAAAACCAAATCAGCTCAAACTTCACATCTAGCCCGCAGGTAACCGTGGGACGCGAAAATAAGGCTAAATGTATGAGCTAAATCTGCTGGAAACTATTTATATTTATCATAGTGATTAAAACGTAATTTTTTTTTCTTCACAAGAGCAGCTTTAAAGATTTTGATTACTTTTTACTTTCCTTGGCTCTACGAAGTAGAAAGGAAAGTTATGTAATCAGCTGAAAAAAAATGTTTGAGTTTTCTTCAGATCTTTACGTTTCAGACCCTCCTGAGTCCGAAAAACACTATATGGGAAAATGGTCTGTGTGTGTGTGTGTGTATGTGTGTCTGTGAACGATTTTTAGAGAAAACCACCGTACCAAATCAGCTCAAACTTGATATCTCGCCCGCAGGCGACCATGGGACGCCAAAATAAGGGTTTGAACAAAATCCAACGAAGTTAACTTTAGTTATCATAGTGATCAAAACACCAAATTTTTTTTCTCAAAAACGGCTCCAACGATTTTGACTAAATTTTTTATATTGATAGCTCTCAATAAGGCAATTATAGCATAAAATTCCCATTTGTGGGAAGATGACGAGAGCAGCACAATAAATTACCAAAACTTTCGACGAAATCGATTTCAGCGCGGTTTTTAGAGAAAACCACCGTACCAAATCAGCTGAAACTTGATGTCTAGCCTACAGGTTACCATGGGACGCAAAAATGAGGGTATGGGCAAAATCCACCGAAAGTTAACTATAGTCATCATAGTGATCAAAACACCAAATTTTTTTCTCAAAAACGGCTCCAACGATTTTGACTAAATTTTTTATATTGATAGCTCTCAATAAGGCAATTATAGCATAAAATTCCCATTTGTGGGAAGATGACGAGAGCAGCACAATAAATTACCAAAACGTTCGACGAAATCGATTTTAGCGCGGTTTTTAGAGAAAACCACCGTACCAAATCAGCTGAAACTTGATGTCTAGCCTACAGGTTACCATGGGACGCAAAAATAAGGGTATGGGCAAAATCCACCGAAAGTTAACTATAGTCATCATAGTGATCAAAACACCAAATTTTTTCTCAAAAACGGATCTAACGATTTTGATTAAATTTTTTACATTGATAGCTCTCAATAAGGCCATGATAGCATAAAATTCCCATTCGGGGGAAAATGACGAGAGCAGCACAATAAATTATCAAAATGTCCGACCAAAAGCGTTTTTAGCGCGGTTTTTTCCTTATAAACTCCGCTGAATTCTTGTAGAATGTAAAAAAAAAAAATTGGTATTGTAGTCCAATCCAATACCTAAAGGGTGAGTGTTTAAAAACGCTCATGAGATACATGGGGGTCACTCCAGAAATTCCTGAATTTCAACTACCGCCGTTTCGCTTACTACCAATTCTAAAAGTGTTTACGCAATAACTCTGCAAAAGTAATTACTATCATTCTTCAAAAAATTTGTGTTTACAGCCTCATTAATTCTCTGTGTAGCAATTGCTCAATTAAGGTCCTGCTGCCGTAAAGCGTTGCATGACCAAGTTCATATTAACTGAATGATGAATGAATTGATTAAATAGAATTAGCCATGTACAAAGTGAATTGTTGTAGAGCTAAGGAAAGTTGTGTGTTGCAACGCACCAGATATACATATATGAACAGCTCCGAACGCGATGACAATACCGTAAAATTCGCATCCATGGGAAAATGGCAAGAGCAGCCCAATAAATTACCAAATATCTCGACGAAAATATAGCGCAGTTTTCCCCCAATAATCTCCCTTTAAATGTTACTTGGATCTTCAGAAATATTCAGGGTGTACTTCAACCAATTACTTATACGATGAATCTTCAATAACGTTCATACAATGTACAGGGGCTATTCCAGAAATTCCGGAAATTTGACCACCACCCTTTCACTGAGCACCATTACTAAAAGTGAATATTATCCTTCTAAAAAATCGTCTTTACTTCCTCAATAATTCTGTGTGTATAAATTGTTCAATAATAGTCGAAGCTTGAGTACGAGCAGCACAATAAATTCCGAAACTGTAGGCGCACCCGCTTCTTGCCGCCGTGTGGTAATGCTTCAAAGGAGCTGAGTGAAAAATAAGTTGAGTTAGTAGAATAAGCCATGGACACATGTGAATTGACGTAGAGAAGTTGAGTGATGCGTGTTTTTCCACGATGGTTGAAAACAGAGTCACAGTTTTTACGGCCTCGACGATTTTCAAGTTTTCAATTTCACGCAGTGCGCCTCGTTTTGAGCA
Source organism: Pachypeltis micranthus (assembly GCA_020466155.1). Lineage (NCBI taxonomy): Eukaryota > Metazoa > Arthropoda > Insecta > Hemiptera > Miridae > Pachypeltis > Pachypeltis micranthus. The sequence goes on along the minus strand of CM035770.1, from coordinate 62,786,450 downwards.
CGCACCTAACTATTGGGGTTTAGTGTGAAATGTTTCTGCCAGCTAAACGGTTCAAACGAGGCTTTTTCGGAGGTGAACGAGACTATAATTTGATTCAATGCCGAGTCAAAATACGTCAAAGTACACTTACCGGTTCGAAGACATTTTAACAATGATAAAAGGTTTGATGTAAGTCAAACAAAACAAGAAATAAAAATAACACTTTGTACTAGTAACAGCAAGATCAGTTTACGACGCGACGCAATACCAAACACAAGCGAAGCCGAGACACCATTGCAGCAGTGGACGATATACAATGTTTTGAAAATACTCGATGTACTCGTATAGTAACGATGCATCGAATCAAATCTATGTATTATTAAGTTGTAAACATCGAGTATACATCGATGTTTTTTTTCGAAGCATCGAAAAGGCAAACAATCAAACCTACTCCCCTTTCTCTCTACGGTTAATAACTTTTTTTTTGTCTTTTTCAATTAATTCATTTAGCACTCGCAAGGTGTTTCGTCAAAAAGTGGTATCACTGGCTCCAATGTTATAGAGGTCAATGCAACCAACCCATAAAAAATATAAATGCAGATGGCCGATTGAATTGACCCGCCGTCTCTCTCTTACTTGCAGTTAGTTGTAGTCTCTGGCTACAAAAAGCATATTATTTTCATTTTTGTATTAATTAGATACCTACTCAGCTTGATTCAGAATTCATTTTAAAATTTTCTGGGTCGTATTAGCAATAATATTTATGAATCAAAGTGTTAAACTGTACGATACGTTATTTGTAATATTAATATCATAATAAATTTGGAAGGATTACCAAATACAGTTTCCAACATTGCATAATATTGCCTTTAAATATCTAACAATGGTAGGCACATCAGTGCCATCAGAGAGACTGTGTTCACGAGCGGCGCAGGTAATACTCAACAAAGGAATACATTAAATGGTAAAAGATCGGGTAAAATTTGGTTTTTACTAAGCAGAAATAAAAATTATCGGGATATATATTGAAAATAAATGTAAAGGTAATAAAACGATTTTAATAGATGCTTGCTTTTTATTTCTAAACCACATACATATTCAACTTATAGAAAAACAATCGATGTATAGAAAACATCGATGCAACAATCCGATGCATTCAATCGAAAAAAAAACATCGATGTTTTTTAAAAATGTCCATTAGTACACCATTGGGAACAGAACCACCTGAACATGTGGTAATCGTCTACCAGAGTGCGTCACATATTCCACATGTGAGTCAAGTTGTGCATACGAAATATATCACGCACCACGGCAATCAACAAACATTGAGGGCCAATTATTCGAACGAGCAAAAGTGCCAGAAGGCTCAAAGTAGTAATCACTCGGATTGACTTTTGATTGAACCAGCAGCCCTGATGACTATGCCTCGCTTTGGGGACCATAACCCGACAGTTTCCGACGGTATTTATTGTATTTTTACCGAACATTTCCGCAGTTTTTTCCAGCTGACCACGAAGCGCGGCCAATTTCGGACACGATCCGTAAAAACATCGTTTGTAATGTGACACTGTTTGAAAATTCATGTTTTCTCGCGACCTTGTATTTTGTGACGGAACTCGCTAAATTTACGCGTTTCTCGCGTTTTATATAATCGCTGGAAGAGAGTTGGAACTGGGAGATCCGCCGTTGTTGTCGTTTGTCAGCTTGATGTAATTTTAAAGCTTTTAAAACTATCTTCTGTCGATATCAATACGTTCGTCGATCGGAGTTTGTTTACTGAAACGAAAATCAATCAAAATAACGTCCTTCGACGGGCGCAAGTGTCTCAATTCTTAAATAGGTTAATTTCTTAGGCGGTTAACCGCTTTGGTGTGTAGGAAACTGTGAAAACCGCAATCGTTGCGGAAAGTCATCGGTTCTGACGATTTCGTACCTTTCTGTCTTCCTTTTACGAGTAAACGTGATTCTGGTGACGACGGCATCGACCTTCAAATCTCATTAATTTTCAGCACATTTTCGTAGAAAACGAAGCTATTGCGATCGCTGCGTTACTCGTTACGTGACGAGCCCTGTTTTATCATGTTTAGAACACGCACTCATCTGGAATTTCTTTCAATAACAATTGGTAGGAGTGAGCTGATAGGCTAAAAATTGCAGTAATCGCTTTGAAGTTCGTTAACCAACAAGAGCTTTGAAAGTGGTTTCGAAAATGAAAAAATACATAAAATATTGGGTAGGAAAATGCTAGTTTTGGAAAGTTCAGGAAAGTGGGAAATCCGTTGTCACTTGGAAATAACTCTAGAGCGGCCGGCCAAACACTACATTTACTACCAATCCTTCTAGACAAAGTCCTGCCAAATATCTGAGAAGTTCGACGGAAGAAGATTTTATGGACGGAAAAGGGTTTAGAAAATTCAGCGAACTTGCTCTTTCTCATAGGCGGTAATTTTGATGACTTGACGAAGTTTGACGCGAAGACATTAGTCTTTTTTCACTATTAGTGATTGAACGGCGACAATATTTGAATTTTAGCGGCAGGGTTCAGCCGGAGGAGGAGCCATTGTTTTCGTTCAGCTGTTGCGATCTGCAGATTGGGCATTATTTTTATTTCTTTGGTCCTTTTTTTTGGCAAAATCTTAAACAAAGAAATTAAATTTTTGGGGATATAAATAAATAATATTAAAGAACTAATGAATATAACTTTGACCGCCAGAAGAATAAGTTCAAATGAACTTGTGCTCTCCGGTGGAGTAACTTAGCCCTTTGTCAAAAAAAGAAAGAAGAAAACTCCTTTATTCACAAGAAAATAATCCGGTAATAAAGAGAGAGAGACTCATACAAGTTTTGAAAAAAAAAAAAAAAACAGAGTTGACCGAAAACGCTGTAAATTATTACGAAACGGTGTATTACTCTGTTGCACAGTTTGTCGTAGTTTCACACATCCGAGACCAATCCCATTAATTTGAGCATCGAAAAATATCAGTGAACCATAAGAAACAGGACCACCTGACTACATTAGAGCGACGAAAACTAAATATTCCAGACGCCTGTAGGCGATTGGCCCAACATTGCAGGTCGAGCTGACGGTAGAGACATGAGGGGAGTCAAACGATGAAACTACTATCGTTGTAGTTATTGTCCTGCGAGTTCTTTCAATTTGCAACTATTTTCCGCGTAGAAGCAGTCGTACACCCATGAGAATTGTTTCATTCTACCCAGCATCTAAAAGTACTTAGAAAACAATACCGCGATTATTGCAATAAAACTGCCAAAATTGCGTTTTTTAAATAATATTTTGCCCATAACAACCAAGGGCTTTGTCCGATCAGATTGCTGAGCAGGCGGGCAGAAGTAGATACCAAATGGTTAACAACGTTAAAGGCATTAAAATGGCCCGGGCGGACATTGCAGATTTGATGATGATTGATTGATGTATGATTGATTTGTGTATCATTCAGAATGAGTAATAAACCGAAATTGGTTGCACGCTTCAATTCCTTAACGCAACGAAAAGGATTAATTTTATTTTGGGAATAAGACCTATGAAATCGACACAAATCCCGAAATGATGACGAAATGGACCCACATTTCGGATTGATACCTCTTTTGTGGACACAAAAACAGTATTGAAATGTAAAGAGCTGCCGAACGGTAGGAACATTGAGCACTTTGAAAAATAACTTTGAGTAAACAGTTTTGGACAATTTTAACTTTTTTGACGTAACTCTTACAGCCCAAAACAACAACCACTAGGAACTTTTATTTTATTAACTACGTTTGATTGTGCTCGTTGATGGTTTCGATATAATGGCCGCGTCAATTGCAATTGACATCATCACTTAGTCACTGAGGTTATTAAAACGTGTGATGTTACAAAGCGTTAGATTTTGTAACAGAGGTTACCATGCACTTAACCCAACACAAATTTCGTGACGCATATCCCGCGTTATATTTTCGAGTTTATGTAGCAAAGTAAATACATAAAATGTCAAAAAAATAATCGTAACCCTGGTGGGACTCGAACCCACAACCTCCGGTTTAGGAGACTGATGCCTTATCCATTACGCCACTGGGGCTGTGGTTGCAACTCGGGTTAAAAAATTCGTGACGCTTCTCCGTTACATCTCTGGCGTTACATTTTCCAGTTTATGTAGCAAAGTAAAGACATAAAATGTCAATAATCGTAACCCTGGTGGGAATCCAACCCACAACCTCCGGTTTAGGAGACTGATGCCTTATCCATTACGCCACAGGGGCTGTGGTTGCAATTCGGGTTAAACAATTTCGTGACGCTTCTCCCTTACATCTCCGGCGTTACATTTTCGATTTTATGTAGCAAAGTAAAGACATAAAATGTCAAAATTTGTCTCAAGTTACCCATTGATAAAAAATATTGAATTTGTTTAAATAAATGAGTTAATTTACGAAGTCTCGAGATTAGAATATGAATGTACCGCCTGACTCCCTTTAAAGGCACCGGGCGATTGTGGTCTAGTGATTAAGACATTGGTTCATAATTCTCGACGATACTAGGGAATTGTGGATCGGAGCTCCGCGTGATTGCTGTAATTTTTGCCTGAGTCAGCGGATCCCCAAAACGTATCCAAACCCCTTTCGTAAAACATGTAATTGTGATTTCCAAATATTTACAATGATCGTTAAAGTACGTTTTCCGCTGATGCAACACTCACAAAATCTCATGAATTGCATCAGTTTCGAATTGAACATAACAGGGCCGCGACGGGCGGCATGCATTTCTGCCTATTATCTGGTTAAAAGTAATATGAGTTAGTTATGTCGTGTGCCGCACTTCTTTCTTGTTGCCTATGAGATCTTGACGAGCTCCAGTGCAACACTTTTAAAAGCGCACTTTCCTGATAGAAAATTCCACCGACGAATTGTCTCCACTCACTTCCTCTGAACTCCTCAAATTCTCCTGTACTACGTGCAAGTACTTCCCCTCTTACTCGAAACTCCATCACTCGGTATCATTCTCGTACCTGTACACCTGTGTAGTCGAGTCACGTTCTAAGCGCTTCTGCTCGACGCACACGTTTCACACTTCGAGAGGAGAAATTAGATCGCATGGTTCTCATGAGCATCTCCACTTAATCGTTTTATCTGTAATAGCTCCGTTTTTTTGCGCACTTGTTTCCGAATTAGTTTAGGCTGGCTTATTCATATTAATTATTTAATAAATCTTCCTTTTTGAAACATTTCTTTACATGTATTTTTTCTTTGTTACAGGTACGCACGACGCTGAGCCCTACACTTGGGTATGTCACAACAACTTTTAATCGTTATGAATCACATTTTATTAAAGCTACTTTTTGTACTTTCCGCCGTCCAAAAGGGTAAGAAAAGTGTACAGTGATCGTGTCAAAAAAACGTTGAGTTTTCTTCATATTTTCACGTTTTGAGTTCGAAAAACTTCATTTCGGCCCATGGTTCGTGTCTGTAGTTCGATTTGCGGGAGAACCGCTGGACCGATTGAGCTTGTTCCTTCTTTTTATTCGTTTGTTATTTTTTGTACATTCGAAAAGACGGTTATGGGCGATGTCGGTCAATGGAAAAGGGGGGGGGGGGGAAATGTACCAAAAACTTCGGATTTTTCGTGAAAATGGCTGTAACTATTTTGATTATACTTCCAACTTATCTATTGCTAATCAATACCTATCGTTTAATTTCTATACATATCTCCATGAATTTAAGGCGAACGGAAATATAGTCCTAAGAAGCAAAAATAGGGTATTTCCGTTTTTTGGCAAAACGGGTCCAACGATTTTCACCAAACTCACAAAATGTTTTTAAATAGTTAATACCTGTATATTGTTCTCAATAAACGTTCCTCTTACAGTCCAATGAACGGATATAAACATAAAAATAATGTTTTTTTGAACGTTTTTCTAAATTCCCGAGTTACTGCTTCGCTGGATTTCATTAATCTTATGGAGTGTCTTCCAGCAACCTTACCCACATTTTGTTCTTCGTAATTATTTCTGCATCTATCTTTTGAATGAAGTTACAAAGCGTGATAACTCGAAAAACGACATTTGTCGAATATCAATTTATCAAATGTGTGTATCAAAAATGGCGGTAACGACTTCGAGTAAACTTATTTTGTACTCTCAATCTAACTAGTAACTACATTTTGTTCCCCATATATGTTACCGTAGAAATGCGTTGAACGAAGATACAGAGCCCGTATATGTAGCAGGTCTCCGGATTTACGTGAGTTGCGGAAAGTTGAGTGTTGCTGCGCACCTTAGTACGGCTTGATGTGATTTTGTTTTCCTTCAGTTAGCTTCCCCAGCCAAAGAGCGTGGCAGAATATGCTCAACCGAACAGTCTGTGTGTCGCATGCTCTTACCTGCTATAGTCTCCTTTCTATTGGCTCAGTATTGATATATTTTGCATCGTTATAGTAAAGCGTTCGCGGTTATCCATTACGCCATAAAATACTAACGCGTATGGTTTAATAGGAACTACCTTAGAACGTAAGGCCATTGTTCTATACATCAATAATCAACGAAAAAAAAAGAATAATGTAAATTTGTGAACGACTTGCGCGTTTGTCACATTTTTTCGTTTGAAAAGTGCTACAAGGATTTATATTTTGCGTGAGATGTCAAGAGAAACCGTCTGTCGACAGAGAACCAGCTCGATGAAACAAGGTTGCGCCAGACCCGACATTTTATCCTTGGGAAGTCTTTGAAATTGACATGCGGCGTTGCAGCTATACAACTTGTACGCACGTGTTGAGAGGCGATGAAATGAATACCTCCTGCCCAACCAACACATTTGGCTTAATTAGTTTCTGAGTCCGACGATGAGATGAGGTTCCAACATTATCCTGTCTAGCGATTCGCCCTCGGGCAGATGAATGTGCCACTTGAGCCCTTTTTATTCTCGCATTCTCTTCATCCAGCCAAATCTTGCCATCTCATCGTCCTCTTCGTCTTCCTGCTCTTATTACCTTCATCGCGGCTCTGTTCGGCGACTTGTGGTTTCGATTGGTACCGAGCGATGAGTGCAGGGAGCCAAATACCTTTTCGCGTTTACAGAACTGCAGTCAGGTACGTCCTGAAATCGGTTTCATATTCCCGAGGTTCTCTGATTTTCTCGTATTTCAATTTAGTGTTCATTCTACTCTCAATATTGTCTCGCTCATTAAATATCGAGCTTAGAATTTCCAAAATGGGCAGCCCCCAAGACCAATTTCCAAAGCAACAAATGAAGGATGCATTCTAATTTAAACGATCCTCCATGATGCACACTGTGACGGCAGATGTGATGCTAAATGCATAATTACAGCACATCGTCATTACAAGATCGGTACTCCTTCGAAGTTAGGCACGGCGTTATTCCAAGTCCGATTTGCCTCTTGCGCCAACACAGCCGATGTCATATTGTGGCAATGCTTCTAGACGGCGGACATCATTCAAATTCGAATATTGCCGTGTGTAAAAGGGTACCGTCTGGTCCTGTTCTCGTTTGGATGACCCGATATCTCGGCCTGTAGTCGATGTATCGTTTAGAGTTCATTGCGAGTAATCGAGATCTCATTCCAAATTCGACGGAGGCAAATACCGACTCGTCCAGATGAATCAAACAACTTTAAGCCTTCTTACGATACGTCAATCTGAGAAAGACGCCCTTTTTCTGTAGTACTGTTTGAATAATTTGCTTAATACAGTGATATGGAGGGGGCTGACGTGCCAAAGATGAACTACTCCATCCGATGTCTTCGTGGAAGCACGATATCTGCTGGTATTATCTGGAGATCCCGCTCTGTATCATCTGATCCAAGTTTGAGGGAACGTAGCTTTCACGCTTAGTGGAGCGCTCGTTTCCGCGTATAATTCTAAATAGCGATCAAGCGCATCGTCAAGCGCCTGTTCATCAATTACAACTTGATTAGAGAGGAAATGAAGTTGGTTGAGTTCATCCATAACACTTAAATTAAAGCTCAACGTTTCGCACGTTATCCTAGTTCCAGCCGTGTACTAAATTCACCTTCACTGACTGAACGATTTCAACTTGGTGTGTTGTGGATTCTTCGAAGTAGTAAACATAAGTAATTAGTGAGTGGCTTTAGCGTTAGACAGTTATTATTAGTTCCATACCCCTCCCTCACAGGAGCGGTGCAAGGCCTTCGAGATTATTTTATGCCAAGTGAATCCGGAGGCCGAGTATTTTTGGGAGTTCGTCGCTCTGCACCTTTCAACTTAAATAATTAGTGTCGTTAAGACAAAGCGTCAAAGACACCTGACGTCCTCTCCAACTATTTTGAGTCTACCAACGACACCTTCACGGCCGCTGGGTGCCGTAAACCGGCGCCTGAACGTTATTTCCTAGCGATGATCTTGTTGTGGCATTTCATCGTGTTTTTGTGTCGCAGGAGTGTGAAGGTGCACGTCGATCTTCGTCAAAAGCTGAGCGTCCGAGTTTTATGCTCAATGTTTAAAAACTAATCGGGAGGGAGCGAGGAAAGCCTGAATGTTTGAGCGTGCGTTCAGTCCGATGTTGGAAGACGCCAGAAATTATCTTTTGCTGCTCTATAAAAATATGTTCTCTGAGTTTGACTAATCTGAGCGTTGAGCACTGGACGAGTTAACAAGAAAAGTGACGGGTAGAACATTCAAACTGGTCAAGTTTCATCACCTTTTATTGCTAGTGCGGGAATAAGAGAGTGTTGGTTCACCAGAAACTCGTTGAATCAGGTTTTGTTGTCACACTCTTGGCGTCTGGTTGTGGATGATCTTCTTCTCACTGGGTGCCTTCAGTGTTTTATCAGCATCAATGGTAGTGTGAATGCGGGATATGCAATTTAGTACGGGCGAAGAATGAGATGAGCGAGAGGACTGTATTGTTACAGTTGATAACCCATGGATATGTGAGTGTGAGGGAGCACAGAGTAAAGTATGAGTTCACACGACATAGGGGGATCTGCGGATAGGTGAACTGATATATTGGCGAAAGCTGAGAGCGAGCGAGTGTACTGGGCGAGGGTGAAAAGTCTAATGTTACTGTTTGAGTTTGAGAGTTTGAATGCCGAAGGACGTGTGATGAGGAAAACCGCACTAGCGAAACCATAAGCGGGAAAATACTTTGTCTGCTTAGGTCAGGAAATTGAAAGAATGCGCATGATAGACAGGGGTAGTTTGGAATTTTCAGCAACTTCGGAACCATGGCCTTACGTCACTGAGCTTGGCCTAGGAGTTCTATTGGGTTTGAGCGCAATGCACTTCTGAGCAATTCGGTTTGAACTGAGCCCAACTTGAAAAACTATACCTGTGTCTCTTAAGTAGGTGGTGGGGTTGTAGTGCTACTAAAGTCCTATTAGCATGATGCCATCATTCCTGGATGGGCTATTAAGAGCCTTGTCCTGATGAACAGGGGGCTGATTATATGCCGCTATAAAAGGTGTTAATGAACATTTAACAAAAAAGATACGGCTGGTGTATTGGGAAAACGAAATATAATCGAACAGAAACGAAACAAAATAAACACTTCAATTTTCCGATTAAATATATTAATTAATAAAATAAAACAGTGCTTTGGAGACAGTCGAAAAATGTACGTCTTCCACCCACGGATAACTCACAGCAGCTAAAAGTTTTTATAGGCTTGCAGATGAGGTTGGTGTTGAAGCAAGTGGGTATAAATGATGTCGAAGACTGAAGTTGGTAATCGGTATGGTTGGTGGTGGTAAAAGAAGGATAAAACGGTATGCATAAGAGGTTTTGAAGAAAACACGGCGATGGTAGATGACGATGATGATAAAAAGGGAAGGTTTCTCCTCTGGATTGTTTTCGTCAGTGGCGGGCGAGTCTACAGAATCGATGACACTACGAACTACTACATCCCGTCACAAATTGTTCCATAATAATAATAAAAGAAAAAACGGATAAACAAAACATTTGGTTGTATTTGTGAAATTAAAAATAAAATTGCCTCTTTCTTTCCTAAGTTGCCACCTTATGTGTGGTCCCGTCTGAAATGTGAACAGCCACACCATATTCCCCCCCATTTCAGATGCGGGATTCACACATAGGAGTACTGTAGAATGGCACGCACACAGACTCAAGTCAATGAATATGAGTGACTGGCAATGGAATGACATTAACTATTGAGCGCTTGTAAGTGCCATGAGAGGTTTTGATGGTAACCACTCTTACTACACTGTCGGATCTTGGATGTGTCGCTATGTGGTGGGGTTGTAGTTCTACCAAAGTCCTATTAGCATGATGCCATATTTCCTGTAGGAACGGTGAACACCATAACACGAATGTCATCAGCAGCAGTTCTCTGTTCTTGCACGTTCTTCCTGAGGGGGTCGTAGCGAGTGGCGTCTAGTTTCGTTACTGATTTTCCCTTCCTACCGGCAAGCACTTGTTAGCAGTCCTTAATATTGAAATGGAGTATCGTGGTGGTAGCACGAACTAGCATGGTAGTGCATGAAGTAGCACGTATTAAATAGCATCATGATATGCTAACAGAAACTATTGCAGGAGAGGAACATCGCGGTACCATTACAGCAGTAGTTGCACCGCAGCCCTACAGCAGGAATTAGGACGATACTACGGCTGTTGTGTCTCAAAGCATTCTAATTCATACTTCCGCCTTGGCGTTGATTTAGTGGGCGAAGTTTGAAGGGTGCTGCCCTTAAGGTCGAGTCCTTAGCGATAATGTCCTTCTCATCCGATATTCTCGGGAGCGCTGTCTAACGTGATGAGCTTCTCTAACCGACCTCGAGAGTTGTGAGAGCCCCTGAGCCAGGCACGTTTTGACAGCCGTTCTCCGCTCCGTCCAACCTTATATACTAAAACGGGAAACTGTAAAACTCTCCAGAACGAGGTCATCGTGTTGTCTTCGCGTCGATACTTGCACCTGACTGCCTTTGTCAAATGGATAGGGCGTCCAAGCATTCGCCGGTTCGTGGGGGACAGAAGTCGACTACTAGCCCCCACGCTGTGGCTACTTTACGAGAGCTTTTCAGTGTCTACGTTTTGGTTTATGAGAAATTGGATCCTTAAAATTTCTTGACTCTAAACCTGTCAGGAAAATGAAATTAGCCGTGGAGAAGTCCAAATTGATCCTGTTAACGGGAAAACTGGACATAAGGAGACCACCAGGGATAGGCCCTGAAAGGAGGAAAATCCCAATGGTCAAGGAAATCATACCTGGGAATTATATTGAAGGAAGGTTCGAAGATCAGGATCGACGGTCATACCCCCTATATCACAAACAAAGGGCTAGATGCCTTCTATCGTTTGTTGATACGGTCAAGAAAGGAATGGGCGATGAGACGGGTATACAAGGGTATGTACCTGGCAATTGCCACCTACGCTGAAGGGGAAGCATCTGAGGCAACTAGCATCGTCTCAAAGAAAAGTCGTTCTCACATGGGCAAGGGCCTACCGCACAGCCTTCACCGCCACAGTGCTAGCGGCCGCAGCGGTGAGCCCTCTGCACTTGGAAATAAAAAGAGAGTGGGCAGCATACGAGCTGAGAAGGAACGGCAGGACTATATGGAGAGGCAGGGATATTGAAGGACGGAAACAAACAAATAAACTAAATGGTATAGTAATTCAGGAATGGAATAGGACATGGATGAGCGTGGAAGCAGGGAGCTGGTTTCCAAACATCGTCGATAGGCTGTAGGCAAAAATAGTGGTCGGAAACCACTATACCGCGCAAGGATGGTTAGGACTTGGCAACTTCAAGGCCAAGCTACATGAGAAAGCATTGGTCGAAGATAACCTATGTAAATGCGGTGAATCAGATACTGTAAAACGTGTGTGTGTCAATACACACAACAAAGAGAGACACTGTACAATCATCTAAGTGCTGCCGGTATAAACATTCAGGAGATGAGGGACTATGAAATGGTAGGAGATGTCCATGGAGAAGCTATTAAAATTTAGGAAACACAGGGCGCGGGAGGAAAGAAGACAGGCAGGAGCAGGGGCAGGGATGGACTGAAATAGGACAGCCACAAACAAATAGAATGAGACAACTAAAACGTTTATAAATGTAAATAGCATGCATAAATAGATACATATACTGCATATTGCAGTTAGTAAGTTAAATAGTAGTCGTAGAATAAGTTAGGGAAGGAAAAAAAGGTGACGGAAAACCTGATACACGGTGGATGGGCCACCAAGTAGTGGTGGAAGCTTGGGCGCCCTCTGCCGCAGCATACCCAAACCCAAGGGTGGCCAGCAAGTTCAACCTGTCTTTCCCTGGGATGAAGAAAAGCCCCAAGTGCCGTCGAAAGATGGGCGGGCCTGGGACCATTCTGGGTTTCTTGACCCAAAATGGTAACACGGGAATGCTCACGGGCGGCCTCGCGATGGTGCATTATGGACTAGGGCCACGTCAGGCAACAGCCTCCACAGGGCAAGGTAGGTAGGACGAAGCAATCCAACGCTTGATCTGCGGACATTGTGGTTGTCGTGGAGTCGCTGGTGGGCAGTCATCCCATCCCTTCCTTCGTTTTAAACTGCTGCTTCTGAGAGAGGTAGGGGCCACCCAGTCAGAACTCCCGCAGACATCCCCCATGGGACTGTTTTCGTTTTTGCGATATTTGACGCATCCCATTGCACAACATCTCGCAGCCTCACGCACATTCAGCGGTTTTTAACTTTCTACTTACAAGTCCAATTCTCCATCCACTCAGTTTATATTAAGCTGGCAGCAGGTTCCAACTAAACCGAGGTATAACTCAATGTTCCTGAATTTGTTGGGTTGCTCCTATTGTTACGTACAGATTCTGGGGTATATTGTCGCTGACTCAGGAAAAAGTTAACAGCAATTGTGCGGAGCTCCGATCCACAATTCCCGACTTATGTCGAGAATTATGAACCATTGTCTTAACCACTAGAGCACGATTGCCTGGTGCCTTTAAAGGGAGTCAAGCGGTACATCTCCCCCCTCACCATTGGCAATAATTAGGCAACTTTCCTTTGTAGCAGTGTATTCCATAAGGTCCACTTCTTTTATAAGTAGCCGCTTGCTAGCCCCCTCGTCGGATTGTAATCAAATCGAAGTCAGAATCAGACTGACATGTACATGTAACCTCTTCTACCTCTTCATGACGTCTGAAGTACCCAGAAGCTAAACCTCGTTCCTTTCCTTTGTCACTGCAGGGCCCACTGTGCCCGTAACACATTGTTTATTGGACTACTAACGTGATTTGTGCGTTAAGAGGGGAATTTGTAGGAAAAAGTTGTGCTAAAATAGATTTTGGTCCACAGTTCGCATAATTTTTTGGGCTGCTCTTAGTCATTTTGTCATCTAGAACTGTCCGTACAAATAATTTAATCAAAAACGTTAGACTTTTTGAGGAAAAAAAAATTTGGTGTTTCGATCACTATGGTAACTATAGTTGAATTGAGCGGATTTCATGGCGTCCCATGGTGACCTGCAGGCTAAATATACAATATGAGCCAATTTGGTACTGTCTTTCAATCGCGTTCGTAGACCATTTCGACTTTCCTTGGCTCTATGAGGTAGAAACGAAAGTTACGTAATCGGCTGAACAAATTGATTTATCTTCTTGAACGCGAACCAAAAGATCAAACTTGATATCTGGCCAGCAGGTTACCACGGGACGCCGTAATAAGGGTATGAGCAAAATTCGCCCAAAACTAACTATAGTTACCATAGTGATCAAACACTAAATAATTTTTTGTTTCAAAAACGGCTGCAGGGATTTCAATTGAATTTTATGAATCGACATCTTCAAATGACACAAAAATATCGTAAAATTTCTATCCGCGGGAGAATTATGAGAGCAGCACAATAAATTATCAAACGATTCTGCGAATATCGATTTCAGCCCAATTTTCTCTTTATACACTCCGTTCAGTAGAATCTTCGGTAAAATTGAGGTTGTAGTACCTAAGTACCTAAACGATGAGCGTTTTGATAAAGCTAATAAGATGTTCGGCTGTTGAGAGGGCTACTCCAGCAATTCCGGAATTTCAACCACTTAATACCATTTCTCTCAGTTTTTACGCAATAATTCTGAAATATTATCCTTTTCAAAGAAATCGTGTTTACAGTCTCATTTATTTTCTGTGTACTGATTGCTGAATGGTTGTGGCACTCAATCAATTCCGGAACTATAAGCGTGAAGTGGTGTAGTAAGTTCAAATGAATTGAATTTGAAGCACAAACCACGGAAAACCTGTGAATAGATGTGGAGCTAAGGAACGTTGTGTGGTGCGTCGCACCTGATGTTTTGTGCGGAAAATTGAGGTTTTTTCAGGCGTGCGGCGGAGGAGCTCGAGATTCTCGCGAAACCCGTTTCTCCCCTCAACCACTTTCCCCCTCACGCGGTGCCCTTCCCTCCCCCCACGGATGGTGATGTTGGGTGGGGGGGGGAGGTGACCGTAAGAACCCGCGTTCCGGGACCGAAAGCGAGAGGGTAATTTTCGCGCGTAATGGAGCCGCCGGTGGTTTGGTTCCCCCCCGAACCCCGAAGGACGTGTGCCGTTCGCTCGTTTCTGCGCAGGCGAAATCCGCGGTTCCTGTTACGTCGAACGCCGATCTGTGGAACGGCATCGGCACCGCGGAGCAACGGAAAACGAGAGCGGCGGAAGGCGGGTCCCCGAGGAGCGGGCGACAACCGGTTCGGGGCTCAACTGCCTTCGGAGAGCGGAAGGAAGTGGTGCGAGGGGGGGGGGGGCGTCCGACGCCGTCTACGGCCGATTCGACCGCCGGACGAGCGAGGAAAGTGAGAGGAGTTTTCGAGGGCGACGGTTCACGACGTACCGCTCCGAATCGAGAACTGACGACTCTTGTCACAGTTCCCGCTCAGTTGAGGGCGAACTCGGGGGCTCCGGAGGGGCTTTTACTTTCCTAAAAACCCTGCAAATTATTACACAACGGTTTATTATTCCCTTACGCAGCTTGATTGTGACATATCCTATTCAACGTCGAAAAACGTTGTGAAAGAAGGAATACTCGATTGAATACTCCTCCACAAATCAGTATTCTCGAAGAAATTCATCGCAAAACAATACTCTGAGCCCCGCAGCACTCGATTCAGCGTCGAAAAATATCATTAAACCATGCGAAACATGATGTGATTGCAACGGGACGACGAAAACTAAATATTTCAGGCGCCTATTGGTATTTGTAGGAGTGCTGGGCACAGGCCCGTGGCCTTGGAGAGGGTTCCTAGCATTGTGGCTTTAACCCCTCTCCTGCTAGCACCTAACCACTTCCCTAGGAGCCTTCCAGTGAAACCACTGCCCCCACAAAGCCAAACCCATGGCTTCACTGCCGGCTAGTCAAGTACTAAGGAGCCCCCCCCCCCCTCATGGTACTGCGACTTGAGACCTGAATGGGTTGCTGGCCGCGGTGCTGGAATGGCCAAAAGGCGGGGAGTCTCTTCATAGGGATTCCTGGAATGCCGTCTTTGATCTCGGCCTGAACTGCAGTTCCCTAATCGACGTGCCGAGGGTGGACTACTCAATATTTGGCCGCCCTGGGACCTTCCCTAATTTTCCTATTCCTACCCTAACAGACACTAACTCATGACACACTCACCCTTAAATACATTCACACCTGTGGTCCAGGGTTGGGCTACTTGATATTCCACCCCAGGCACAACCCCTACGTAACTACATACTAACACGACTCCTAAAAACGAACGAACACACTCCTACACACTTTCCTCCGAGGCTCTGCACATGTTTCCCCACGACCTTACTTCCCTATCCATTATAACCTTGTCCCCTAACTACTTCCACCATCTGAAACTTCCCTGTTCCCTAACCATCATCATATCCCACTGACCCCCAACACCTCATTCCTAGCCATATCCTTCTCCCGCTGGTAGTTTCCATAGTGGAAACTTCCCCTCATCACGCTCACACAGCCCGTCTATCACCAGTCTCAGCCCACAGAGCTTCTCTCGAAAGTCCCTGTGTCTGAGCGAGCTGTGTGGTGTAAAACCCAAACCCCATCCATCCTGCCTCTAATGTTTCCCTAACCTGTGCCAGCCATGCATACGTCCATCTTTATAGGCAATTAGCACGACGTGACGAGTCGAGCTGGTGGTTTCAATGAGACAGGAGGGAGAGAGTACAAATCATGAAACGGTCATTTCACTGTTATCGGTCTAGACACAGTCATACACCTCTGAGACTCATACCATTCAACCAAGCATCTACATATACCTTGAAAATGGCGCCAAACACGGTATATTCGCAATAAAACTGCCCAAAATTGGGAGTTTGTTAATTTTTTAAACCTTTTTTGCTCATAACAACCATAACGTTCTTCGACAACTAGACACCAAATGGGATTTTTGTCCGAAAGAATAGATTTTTTTAGACCGCGTTAAAGGCATGAAATGGCCCAGAGGACGGAATACTGGTGTCTTGCAATGTAAAGTATCACATTTTGTGGGGGGGGGGGGTGTATGTGGGCTTTGAAAAAACATCAGTTGTGTCGCACCTGACATTCCTTGGCCTCACGTGCATTCAGCTACAGCTCCAGCAACGTTCTACAAGGTGTAAATAAAGTAGTAAGGTTGCTTGTTTTTTAAATCAAATATAATAACAATACAACATGGTTTTATTCAAAATAGTTCCCTCGCTAGTCAATACAACAAAATAGTTGTTTTTACAGCCGTTTCTTACTATTCGCACCCGTTTGATCCAAAACAGTATACACCATTCTTCTTTAAAAAATCATGTTGACAGTTATGATTCCGGGTGGCCCCTGCCTGTAGACAAAGCGAAATTTGGTATAGGCGAACTACCTTCCAGTGATTCCGCGACCACCGCACCACCACGATGTCCGCAGGGCAAGCGCAGTTTCAATCGTTTTTCAAGCCTTGTTCTTGGTAGGAGTTGGAACGCTCCATTCTACCTACCTTGCCCGACAGAGGCAGCCACCTGTCGTGGCCCTAACCAGCCCTAACCCATAATGCACTGCCGCGAGGCTGTGATATCATGTTTGCGACCCTTTCCCCGGACTAGACAGTTTGAACTTTCTGCCCTCCCTGAGGTTTGGAAGGACCCCAGTAAGCCGCAGCAGAGATCTCCCAAGCTTCCACCCACTACTCAAGGAGCTTCATGGATTCCCTGCTGTCACGGAGGGCTGAGAGGAAGCGCGTTTATCCCGGGTGACGACAGTAGGTTTTTGGAAGGAAAACACTCGGTAATAAATAAATCAAAATTATATTAATATAAAGGAATCCTCGGACAAATGAACGGACGGAATGAAATAAAAACAGGTGTGAACTGACTTACGGCCCTTGGTGCACGGAACCGATTTGCGCAGGCGGAAACGGAAAGGTTCAGGACTGTTATGGAGACAATAAATATCTGGTGCGTTGCAACACACAACTTTCCTTAGCTCTACGTCAATTCGCTTTGTACATGGCTAACTCTATTTAATCAATTCATTTATCACTCAGTTAATTTGAACTTGGTCAAACAACGCTTTACGACAGCAGAAAGCGGTAGCGATTACAGTTCCGGAATTTATTGTGCTGCTCGTACTCATTGCAGGACCATTATTGAGCAATTGCTACACAGATAATTAATGAGGCTGTAAACACGATTTTTCAAAAAAAGGATAGTAATCACTTTTGCAGAGTTATTGGAAAATAACTGTTAGAACTGGTAGCAAGCAAAATTGCAGTAGTTGAAATTCAGGAATTTCTGGAGTAAGCCCCATGTATCTCATGAGCGTTTTCAAACACTCACCCTTTAGGTATTGGATTGGACTACAATACCGAATTTTTTTGACATTCTACATGAATTCCAGCGGAGTTTATAAGGAAAAAACTGCGCTAAAAACGCTTTTGGTCGAACAGTTTGATAATTTATTGTGCTGCTCTCGTGATTTTCCCACGAATGAGAATTTTATAGTATCATTGCCTCATTAAGAGCTATCAATATAAAAAATGTAATTAAAATCGTTAGAGCCGTTTTTGAGAAAAAAAATTAGGTGTTTTGATCACTATGATGACTATAGTTAACTTTCGGTGGATTTTGCCCATACCCTCATCATTGCGTCCCATGGTAACTCGTAGGCTAGACATCAAGTTTCAGCTGATTTGGTACGGTTGTTTTCTCTAAAAACCGCGCTAAAATCGAAAGTTTTTTGTAATTTATTGTGCTGCTCTCGTCATTTTCCCATAGATGGGAATTTTATGGTATAGTTACCATATTTGGAGCTACCAATATAAAAAATTTAATCAAAATCGTTAGAGCCGTTTTTGAGAAAAAAAAAATTTGATGTTTTGATCACTATGATAACTATAGTTAAATTTCGGTGGATTTTGTTCATACCCTTATTTTGGCGTCCCATAGTGACTTTCAAACTAGATATCAAGTTTGAGCTGATTTGGTACGGTGGTTCTCTCTAAAAATCGTGCACAGACACACGTACACACAGACACACAGACCATTTTCCCAAATAGTGTTTTTCGGACTCTGAAACGTAAAGATCTGAAGAGAACTCAAAATTTTTTTTTTTTTCGCTCTGCCCCTTCTCAATGCCTGCAGCCCCTCCAAACGCCTCTGACTCGTCACACTGCGCTCTGATTGCTTATCGAGTAGGAGCCCTTCAATAAAATCCGGAATATTAAGCGCCAACAAGTTATCCTTTACCAAGTTCGCGTTAACTAAGTGAAAATAGAATGGGTTAGTAGCTGAAGCCATGAAAATCGCTGAATGAACCTGGGCTGATGCGTTGTACTCGATATTCTCTTTTAGTTAATATTAAATCAAATTTTACGTGTTTTTCCGAAAGCGAGACTTTCGATACAATTTCCAGCATCACGAATGTGCCGCTCTGTTAGTCTAATCGTCACAACATCCCGGCCGTAATCAACATACTCGTCCTTGCATTCATCCATGATTTAAAAGAACTGAGATTATCCAACGCTATTTGTATTGGTAAACCGACTCTATTGGTTGACAGGCACAAGCCTGTCCATTGAAGCAAGAAAAGTAATCAATTTACGGTGTAATGCTGAATGACGGGCTGACGTGGCAAGCCCAGGTCCAGTATTTACTCTTCATAGACTGGTTTATAAATCATTAGTTCAATCAGCCCCGCAATAGTGCGTTCTCGTGTGTGTGTGAGTGTGGTGTGTATGGGGGGGGGGGGGACGTTCCCTAGCACGCTGTATATATTAATCGCCCTTCGAAATGTATAATTGAATTAATGTTATTTAGACTAGAAGGCACCCCACCAAACATCTACAACGAAGGATAACTTTTTCACCTACGCCAATTGTTCATGAAAAACCCTGCTGATGGAAGCCACTCCTATGCAACCCTTGTACTCAACCCGTTTTACACTACTGCACAATGTTGTTAATCTTAAAGTTGCCCCTACTAGATCCTCCTTAGTTCATATAATTTTCAACCTCCTTCCTCCTTCTTTGACACTCACCCCGTAAACCTCTCGGAACCTTGGTTAATCCTGGTGGGCTACCGTAACTACGAATCAATTCCGAATATGTTTATTTGTTGATTTATAGAGCGTTTTGTTTTCATTTGATTGTTTATTAATGACACTTCGATCGTCTTAGCTGACGAGAGGATTAACTGTTTGTCGGTTTTTTTAAAAAATATCTGGCGAGAAGCATCCTTGCCGAACATTTCGGTACCGCGTACATTTAGCGATTTTCGTGCCTCTACCAGCTAATACAAACCCTTCCAACCACTTAGCGTTAAATACTTGACGAAAAATGAGAACTCTCGATTAAATCTGAGTTGGGGTCAACGTTGACGTCACTCAGAAGGCTCGGGATAAGGCGCCTGAGCCGTCGCACCGTCAGCCGTGAATTCATTAGAAAGGAATTGGGACTCTCGCGCTGGACTCTGTCAGGTGTGGAGTCTGTCAACTGAAAACAACGCGCTTGTTGTTCAACTCGAACAAAATGCGCGTTGCGTTTCTTTTTCCGACGGATTTCAATCTGTGCCTGGCTACTCCAACGTTTTGAATTAGTGTACATGCATCGTCGAAACAAATAAAAGGCCAAATCTGCGTTGATTCTACATCAGTAGTCGTGCATTTGGTCAAGCTACGCACACACGTTGATGTTCTTGAAACTATGTGGGGGGTAGTACTTGACACTTGTGAGCTGTGACGCTGGTTAGGACCGTGATGTATTGGACACTATCCAGTGACATGCTGACTGTTCCACAGTTGAGCCATTTTCGAAGAACTGATTGTATAATGCAGAATAGGAAGAGGTCAACATGGAGGAACTGTAGAAGACTGTAATGTTTGGAGTTGCACTGATTGATAGATGAACACGTAAACAACACTTGAGATCACGGAAAAAGTTTAGAATGAAGTCACTGGGTAACGGAGACGCGACACGTTTCACTGTGCTGATACGCGAGGGTAAATTCGGAACAGACTCGGGTTAGTCGAACTGACGTAGCGCACGGCTGACTAGAGGGCTTCATATATACCAGGAGTCAGTGGGAAAACCGTAACAGGGAAGTCCTTTAACTGGGGCAGAGTTCAACCTGGATCATTGACCGAGGTTTTGGTTTGGTTTGGTTTGGTTCATTCTGAATAATAACCCTGTTTTCGGTCACGAAAATTTTTTTACAACCCCCCTTCAAAATTTGATACTTTACGTTTCAAGACATGGGGATTCCAAATCTGCAATGTCCGTCCCCCGTCCGCCGTCCGGGCCGTTTTGTGCCTTTAACGTGGTCTAAAAAATTCGTTCTTTCGCAAAAAAAATCCCATTATCTAGTTGTGCCCGCCATCTCGGCAATCCGATCGGACAAAGCCCATGGTTGTTATGGGCAAAAAATTGTTAAAAAAATTAACGAAACGCAGTATAATCGCAAATACGCCGTGTTTCGTGTTTCGTATCGTTTTCAAGGCCTGCTCGACTCGCAGCGCCCTTTGGACTCGCAACGTCCTGCCAATTGCCGAGCGAGGGTTCGCTGGAAGCCCTCTTCCCACCCCTCCATCGGATCATAAATGCCTACAGACGTTTACGGGCTTCTGGCGCCGGGGGAATATTTAGTTTCCATAGTTCCATTGTAGTCAGGTCATGTTTCGTATGGTTTACTAGTATTCGATGCTGAATCGAATGGGATGGGGTAGCAGTAATACTTGGTCAAGCTGTTCATGAGAACAATAAACCATTGTGTAATAATTTGCAAGGTTTTGGGATAACCCCGAACACTGGCCTTAAATTTGAATTCGAGATTACGTCAATGTTTTGCGCTACGAATCAACCAAATTTAAACAAGATCTCACAAAAGAAAGTTGAAAAAGACTAGGACGAAGCAGTGAACGAGAGCACCAATGTCAGTAACCTTAGTCGTGGTTACTCAAACCTGAACAAATGTAATAGGAATTCCCAACACCCCTGAACATCCCCAATGTTTTCGTTCTACACAGTTAATCCCTTTGTCGCCTTGTTCCGTTCTACTATGGTTGCCAACCCTGTCATTCCATTGTCGCCTCTCCAACTTTTGTATAGCTTTCTGAAACAAAAATCGCCACATTTGAAATCCACACCTTCTCACTTTTATTAGTTTTCCCGTTCCCAGTCCCAAAAACACCATTTGAGAAAATGGTCTGTGTATCTGTGAACGCGGTTGAAAGTAAATAGCTGAATGAACGAAATCGCCCCGAATAATACATTTAGCATTCAACGCCAAAATAAGGCTACGATAACCCGCTCAAAACTAACTATAGTTATCATAGTAATCAAAACACTAAATATATTTGTTTCCCAAAACCGGCTCTAACGAATATGATTACGTTTTTTGTGTGGACAGCCCCAAATAGCACGACAGTACAATAAAATTATCGCCCGTGAGAAAATGAGGAGAGCAGTACTGTGAATTATCAAACAGTTTGAGGAAAATGTATTCCTTTTGTCCTCACAAATTTCGCTTAAATAGCTTTCTCAGACCAGAGAGGTTGCCTGATAAACTACCTGTTGCACGCAGGAAGGGGGGGGGGGCTTGAAACTGAGAAATGAATGGACGTGGTGAGTGTGAGTGAGGACTGTATTACACTTGACGGAATAGCGGAATCAGTTTGAGTGCGAGTATATAAACGTGAACAAGGGGACTATAAATACTCGTGAACTGGTTGTGGGAGACGAAGTGGAGGGAGAGAGAGAGTGTTGAGTTGTGAGTAGTGCGAGCTGAGAGACGAATCATTGCGAGAACTGGGAGACGACTGTCGTTCCTGAGTGATGATGGATGACTGACTAGGAAGGAGCTATCTGTTTAGGAGAAAAAAGTAAAATGAGGCGAAGGAAAAGGATAGGTTTGGAAAGTCCAGGAAAGGGGGAAATCCATTGTCACTTTTAAATCCCTGAGGAGCGGGACTTCCCACAGGTGCAAACAAAGGGATCGGTGCTTAGGGAAAACATGAATTAGGGTCAAAAGCGTAAAAAAAAAAAACCAGCTAAGTTGGTTTGCCGAACACTACCAATACAACCCTCATAGGATAATAGCTACCCGAGCAATTCGGGAATTTCAACCACATCCGGTTCACTTATTCTTCCGCATATACTCTTTCGAGCGAACACACAATGAGGAGGGCACCCCCCCAAGTGCACCACTGTCATCCACTTCCTGTGGTACACGATGCTCAGCGTATCAGCCCTCAGGTAAGAGGATGGAGTGTACTGCTCATTAGCGACTCGCCTGGAGCTTGCCAATTGCGAGATCTGCTTCTTGCTGGCTAATGCGCCGTACAGTCATCATAGCAATCACAGTAGCACGTACTGTTAGCTGGTTCAATTATATTACGATATTCGGTCTAAAGATCAACTACCGTTATTTGACGCAAAGCGTCACCGAATCAGTCCAGGTTTTTTGATCTCTGAATTCCCGCTGCTCTAACAGAACTCCCAAAGGGAAAGTCATTATTTTTGCAAACACCGTCATCCTCAGCCCTTTTGTTACCTATGGAAATTCCACCTTTTGAGTTAATTCCGATTGAGAACGGATTTCCACTTCGTCTGGACTTCCAAAATCTTTTTCCCGCCCCTCAATTTCAGGCTCCTCTCCACAACAGACCGCTCCTCCCAAACTCACTCACCTACGAACTCTCACGAAATTCACTACTCTCCTTCCGACATACTTTCCCACGCCAGTTCACGCGTTCCGAGTACTATCTGTGTGTCGCTCCTTTGTACACGAACTCAGCTCAATTCTAAACTCTACTCAGTTCATTGCTCACATAATAAAGTCCTCCTCACACTCACCGAGTTTCTTTATTTCGATCTTCTACTCTCCCTCTCCTGCGACCAACAACCGTGAATGTCAAAATAATAGTCATTTTATCCAGCGTATCTTCTCAATGGAGAGTTCCCCTGAATTTTACAAACGCGTTAACCTTAAGTTATAAAGGCGAGTTTTTTAGAGCCAGTCCAAAAGGAATCGATTACGTCCGAAAAGAATTATTGTTCTTTCGAATCGGATCCTGTGACTATTCTTTTTGGGCTCATTTAGTCGGAGGGAGCCACATTTGCATTCAAGTCGGCAGATACAATTGGTCCCGATATTGTCCCTTGTGAAAAGCCGCGGCCTTGATGTCACTGGTAGTCTCCTCTGGTTCCTTGCCCCCTCCCCACATGTCCTCCGTTTCCGCCGAAAAACACGGAATTCGACGCTATTCCCTTGTGCTGCCTCAAGAGAAAAAAGGTGTTTGGTGGTGGCGAAGGTTTGAGGAAGGAGGGAGGGTGGTCTGGGAAGTAATAAAAACAAAAGGGACCGCCTTAAAAAAGAAGACACTTTGGTGCGTGGTCGTTGTAAAAGTTCCCAAAACGAGGAGAGCGGACCCCCTCGTCGGAGATGCCTCAGACTCAAACCGGTTCCTCCAACAGAAACCTTTTTCGATGGGTCACGCTCTCAGGACGGAAGACTCGAAATGATTGACATAGAAAATTTCGTGCACTTTATCCAGGATTATCCAGTTGTCGCCCCCCTTCAAATCCGCATCCAAGCAACGCAAACTATAGGACGTTATTGTTGTTTTTGTCCCTTTGGAAATCCGTCTGATTCGCCGGCTAAGTAGCACTCATTTTATTAACCGCCTTAAGGTTGAAGCGTTCGAAAGTCATACATACCTGTTGGTTTCTCGCCTGCGCCCACATCACGAAACTCTTAAGGGCTCATAACGTCTTGATCAAAGGACATTGAAAACCATTACATTGCGAGTCTATCGTGCAACTTCGCAAAGTCGTCGTACTTGTAGGGCGAGCACGTCTTATCTGGATGGAAGCAAGCAGTGGGGGGAGCGCTTTGGGAACGGAGTAAACCGAAATGTATCGAAACTGGCGCTTCTGTTTCCAACAATTACGCCCTCATTTTGAGCACCTCCAGTTTAGTGTGTGGTTCTGTAGTCGACCTAAAGGGCTGTAGCCAGGTCACGGTTACTTTATGTGTTTGTCTGTGTGTACGAACGAGGGTTCAGGAACAGTCATTTTGGTAAGAAAACAGATCTGATTGATATCGTGGGATCTTATGGGGTTCCCGAATTTAACCGTAGTCTGGTATCAGTATGTGAAGAAGCTATGCTGGCAGTGACAGGGGGGAGGGGGTGGCGAGAGACGGAGAAATAACGATGGAGACGTTGGGGAGGGGGGTGGGGATACTCTCGATGGCGCTTAAACGAAACTCGTAAAATCGTGCGATGACTTATTTGTGGTTTATGATCCGAGAAAAGGGTGTTCTGTTCTAAAAACTCGTGCGTTTATTGCGAGTTCCAGGTGGCGGTGGTGGGGCAACTGCTGTGAGCCATCAAACAGGAAGGTCTTCTGGTTCGAACAGAGTTCATTTCATTAGGAGGGTCGAGTCTTGGACCTTCTCGATCGCTCACTTGAACTAAGCCATTTGAAAAGATCAGTTAACTTTGTTGGCTTTGTTCCAAGAGAGACCTGCGTTTCCTCCCCTCAAATCCCCCTAATCCCTTCGCACTCGAGCATTCGGCAGCTCAGTTACAAGAGATTAAAGACGATGGCGCGGTGGTGGGGAGCTCGTAGTTTAAACGTCACTCCAAGGAGTCGCCCTGGATCAACTAGGCTTTCTTCTCTTCAGCCCCGCGCTGGTCATTGGTCATCTCCGTCCGTTTTATTATCAGGCTCTTAGTTAACGACGTTGTAAAACGAACGCTGATATCGAGTCGGAGCCAGTCACAAGCTGACGACTCATCCGACAGTCAGTGGTGGCACGGGGGAAGCGACTTGGGGTCTCTCGAAATCGGATTTCAGCTGGTCGAACTGGTTTGGAGACCCCCCCTGGGCACTGGAGCAAAACGTAGAGGAAATAAAATGAGCGTACGACATTATTTCTGGATAACTGGATGATATATTGAGGCGCCGAGGTATTCAGTTGTTCTCTCGTTTCTTAGTATAGTTTGTTATTTTATTGTCCTTTTCTGACATCCCCGCTGTGAAATAGCTCCGTCTCTCTCGAGACAGAGTTCTTCAACTGGTCAGATTTACGCAAGCGTCGTATCTTAATCCGTGGTGACTAGAGGCGTTTTGATTAAGGAAGATGATGTAAGGGCTCATTATAACTGGGGGAACGCTTCACCTTGATCTCACTCTCTCGCTGTTACGTTAAATAACTTGTCGATCGAGTTATTTATTCAAAAATTCAAAACAACCAGTGGCCCAAAATCTTCAAAATATCGTATTTACGGCCACGGGGAGAGACGCTAATTGGTTCGACCCTAGCGCCCTCCTTGTGCTCTGAATTAAGAACTGTCGCTTCCATAACGCGGGAAAGAGGGGCATTTAAACGTACACAAAAAGCGAAACATGCGGTGGATCCAGAGAGTTCAATCTATCGATATGACTGTACAATCACTAGACGTATCTATATCAACGTATTTGGCTGTGCTAAGGTTGCAGGAATTGTTTAAGGTTGAAACGCCATCATTTATCTGCCGTTTTTCAGGTCCTCCCAGGTATTCATGTCTGGGGAGGTGCCATTCCTCTACCGTTTTCTCCAATAGGATCAGTTCGCCCATGAACAGTTGGTTTTTCTTGGCTATTGCCAGCCCAAATGCGCGAAAACCGTGCAAAAACGTTCTAGAAGGCCAAGATATTTTCGGTCAGGTAGATTTTGGTCGCAGTCGTGGTGCTTTCGTACTATGCCGCCAGTTGGGCTGTCGAGATGCTCATTTCCAGTGACGTCTGAACACTGTACACCAACTTGCCCCATTCCGTCTCACAATCCTCTTCCTCCCTCTCTCAAGGACCCTTCTACACTTGGCGGGACGTTCGTCTCAGAATTGATTAGTTCCCTAATATGAGTGTTAGGCAGTTCTACTTGTGTGATAAGTAATATGAACGGGATATACGTAACACCCGCACGTTATTATTTAGGATGTAAATTGTCGTCCTCTCTTGTCAATTATGACGTGATTTATCCACAATCTAAGTTTGATCTTCTATCTTCTGGCTACTTGCTCACTTTTGCAGGGTGCTGAAGAAACGGGTTTTATTCGTAATGGGAGTTGGCGTGATGCTGAAGCAGCAGCCAGCACCTCGGATCTCAAAGCCTACTCCCCGTTGATGTTGTGCACGTAGTTTGGTGGTCGGATAGAATCTGCAACAAACCTGAAAAACCGCAAGTTGCCTGTATTAATTTTAAAAAAAAAGAGCCGCAAGGAGGAAAATTGCGAAGAAATGGCTCTTTAAAAGGGCCCCGAGCTGGACTATAACCCGTTTGAATACAACTGCCTTCCGTTCACCTGTTTTCGGCCCTGGGGAACGCCTCGTAAACTGGACACCTCTCTACAAGGCGCCTGTCAGAAGAAAAAAGAATTCACTTTCCTCTTCATCGAGCGTTTCTGTTTGGTGGGAGCTCTCCGCTTGTCCTGTGTGGATCCCTCTTATCGAACAGTCATGCGGTTAACGCCTCGACCTCTCGAAAGGCTGGATCCGATCCCTCCAACACAAACGCCTTGGGTCAAACACCGAATAAGTGGAGCCACCTTATGTTGGCGAATGTGTTGGTTTCTGCGTGTGAGTCTGGGAGCTCTCAAGGACTTTCGGTGGAGCCTCGCAACTCGTCAAGTTCACTAACACAATACGTGACTCAACTCTACAATTGTGATGGAAACCAACCGAGCCCGCACTCACGCCGCCTCAAGCTTCTCAAAAGTGAAACTGAGGCGGTTTTTTTTCTCCTTTTTTTTTCTTCTTTTGTTCTGCGAACGAAAATATCCTCCGTTTTTTTGGTATTTAAGGGGAACTCCAGATGACGCGTCGGCTTCGCTTCGGGTCCAGAGAAAGTGATCAGGTTCGCGAGAGTAATGCAGATCAGCGTTGGTCTAGTTCTACCAGCTGCCCTGGTTCAGTTCGGTTTGGCACAGCCTCGATTTCAATGCCGACTTTTCTGACGAGCCGCACTGCACCTTAAACGTCGCCCTAATTTCAAACCACCATGTACTCGTCTGTAATTGCCAAGCATTCAATTCTGCGGCGTGACGTGGCGCCTCAAGTGATCGCTACAAGGTTCAATCTCTTCACCAACCTTGTGGAGGGGAACGTACATCCGAATAAACAAAATGGAATACAGCGAAGTGAACGGTTACTCTTGTATAATATCCACTCTGCGTTGGGAGTGCGCCGTAACTAGCAGTGTTAGGTGCAAGAGAGAGGGAGTGGGAGACCTGAAGTTCAGTATGGGTGAAGAATGAAGTGGACTAATGAGATGAGTAAAACTTGAGACAGAATAGAGGTGCAAGTATAGTATGAGTTCTCATGACACAAGGGGTCTTTGGATAGGTGAACTGCTAGTCTATCGTCGTAGGAGTTGGCAAATTAGGGCTGAGGGGAGGGGGTGAGGTAAAACAAACTTGGGGAACCCTGGGGGTGAGGTTGGCTCCGATCATATCTTGTGTCAGCAGGGCTTGAAATGCCAAAAGAGTTTATTGACATAAGTGATGTGGACTGAGGCCCATTGGCCGTTGGAGAAAGTGTCAGTGTAACCCTTTATCCTGTTAACGCCACTATCAAACGTGGGGGCATTCCATCAAAACCACGACCCTCCTGATTCTAACATGGCCCGTGGCAGACATATTCTAACATGGCCATAGGACCTGAATAAGGCCCCAGTGTAGAAATTTCCAAAATGAGCACAACTTCCCGCACCTATGCTTCATTCACACATAGATTCCAAGTATTGGGCTTGCCCCCGCCCACCACACGGAAAAAGGAGTCAGGTGGGATGAGATTGAAACCGCGATCCCTTCCAACCAGGTAAATGTGTCCAATGGGTACCCAACTCTAGCTGTCCCCCTACTATTTCTGCCACTACCCAGACTAAGATTATCTTATGGATACTGCTTCCTTACTGACAGAACTTCGTGAGTCACATGATAAGCGAGAAGTACATACAATTTTCCTGCAGGCACCTCGCAGAGGTTATGTTGTGTTGAACATTAGGCTAACTCGAGAGGGTGACTACTTTTCTTAGTGCTAGTTGCGCCAAAAATGGGAGTTAATGGTAGCTCCTGATACTCGTATTTGCATGTCTGATCGCCCGCCACAGTGGATTAACAGAGGGCACTGCGATTACGAAATTGGCGGCTACAGATGAAAGGTGGGGAAGGCCCTCAGGATCTTTCTGTGGCGCCAAGGCGCTGAACTGATTCGGCTTGAGCCTACCCAGCAAACTTAGAAAAATTTATAATTTCACAATCATAAGGATTCAGAGTCGGTTTTCACCCAAATGTGAATCGTATTTTCTGTTTGTTTTTGAAGAATTTATTTATTTTTCCACAAACAGTAATACTAAGCTGCATTTCCCGAAATTTGAGTAAACAGCGTGTTGGTAAACCATACTTGTCCCCATGTGAGACTCCATGCACTACGAAGAAGCGCTCTCAATTATCCCATGGAATATTTAATTTTTATGAAAGTGCTAATATCATTGTAGCAGATTTATACGATACAAACTGCGCTAAAGATTTTATTATTATCGATAATTTATTGTGCCGCTCTCGTCAATTTCCTACGAACGAGAATTATATAGTGCTGCTATTTGGGCCTGTTGGTACAATTAATTTAATCAAAAGCGTTGGAACTATTTTTGAAAAAAAAAATTGTTTTTTGATCACTATGATTCATGGAGGTAAAGAATGTAAAAATTGTTGACGTATCACTCAACTTTCTTTCTCCTCGTAGGGTCGAGGAATGTAAAAATTGTCGTCGACCAATATGTAGATTTGTTGTAGAAGGGTCGATTTATCGGTCGTGTGAACGTATAACAACAGCTGGAAACAAATGTATCGGCCGTATCAATAAAATGTCTCTTATATCGATATTTGACTACCGAAATCTCGACAGTAGTGTTTGTTGAGAAGAGAAGAGAGGTTCCTCACTGGGACCCTAAAGAGGTCAATGATTCGAGGTCAGTGGACCCTTCTGGGCGGTTGAAGAGACGCGAAGAGGCTGAGGCTTGAGAGTTGCTTTCTAAGAACACCAGGAATCTCAAAGGGTTCAGGAGCACCACCAATCATTATAACATCGTGTCCAGAATACTTCCCCTTCCCTTTAGCCATACCCCCTTTTCCACTTAGCCCCTTCCACACCACCGTCTTCTCAACGACAGCGCATGCAATCAATCCAATTTCATCGGCCCAACTGAAAGAAAAGAACAAATGGAAGAAGAAAACGTCAACTTGCGAAAGGGAGTGTTTCGGAGGAAGGAAGGTCGACAACCTTCAAAGGTTGGAACGTGTAGGTATTATCTTCAAGGCTGCCTGCGACCAAGAGCCACGAATTTAATGAAGAAATATCTGCTACGACGCATCGCACAACTTCCCTCAGCATTCGGCGATGTCTATCGCTCTACTGATTCAATCAACATTCGTGAAAACTGGTAGTATTTTCTGTTCTGAAATTCATAAGTTGCTCCTACTTGAATCACGAACTTATTTGACTACCAGGTGCTAGGTAATTTAAGGGTATGATGCGTTTTAAACGAGAAATTCGTGCAGTCATGTAGCATCTGAAGGGCATAGTTCTACCGTGGATATGTACTTGTTTTGAAACGTTGACGAAGAAGACGTCTTTCAGAACAGAGACAGAGCGATGTAGCAGTAGCTAATCCTAGTCACGTATTCCTCAAATCCAGCTCCTCCAAAATGTGCTCTGTCATGGCACAATAAGAACAAGATCAAGTCAATCCAAGTTCATGGATTTTCTACTGGAACGTCGACGCAAAAGTTGAAGTCAGAAGATGAAGCATGGGAGGGGGCCACAGCGGGAAAATGGCTGCCAGCAGCCGACAAAATGCGATGAATTCATTCAATCTTGTGCAGGCTATCCAACAGATCGAATGTATAAATAAGACGTCATTATTATTCAAGGAAATGGCTTATTATTGTGAATGACACAGGAACCATTCTATCGCAGCTCTTTGTTCATTTCAAGGGTGTACACAAAGCTGTTGTTTCCATTGCGCTAATGCTACATGTAAATCGGCAAGTATCGGGGAAATGGCAATTATTATGAGATGGTATAAGACATGGCAAAAGATGCACACTGAGCGGAGAGCATTCTTATAATTCCTTTCTACCATCAACTCCCCTTTCTCTTGTCTCTCTCTCTCACACACACTCTCCATCCCCGGAAATCCTCTCGCCTGTGTTGCCCTCCTACCTTACTCCTTCTACCTGTAATCCTACTCTCTTTTAAAATTTATTTCTACTCTTATTTTTCTCAGCTCAAAGACTAAGCGAGTTATTGTGTATGGGTTGACAAGTGGAGAGTGAAACTGGAGCTCCTCCTCCCAATTTGGGCTGTACTCTGCGGATCTCACCACAGAACGAATAGGCGTTAGTAATTTTTTTTTTTAAGTAATGCATTTATTTAAGAAGACTACAAAAAAAGAATACAAAAAGAAACACAAATACTGCATAATGCGTTCCCCACTCGATAAGTAAAAACATGTGCTGAGGGGAGGAGCCGTACAATTTTCTAGCTACAGATAGGTACCAATCGCCTATATCGTACAATATACTGAATTATATGATACATAGTTCATTTTAAAAAAATCAGAAAAAAAAGTTAAAAAGGAGAATCATCTGAGCATTTCCACACGGACGTACTCTTTGATGCGCCGCTTAAACCCTGCTAAATCATTTAGCATCTTTAATTCCTTTGGAAGGCTATTAAACAGCTTCATTCCATTGTACGCGAAAAAATTCTGACTTCTAGTGGTGAATCTAAAAGGCAACTTCAGTGTAAGGTTACCAGACAAGCAAGCAAGATGGAAATCCTTGTCCAAGGGACACGTATGAGTTCTTCCGTGAATGTTTTTCAAGAAAATGGTTTGAGTCAGACCACTGAACGAGCCAGGTCCTCATGGGACATGGCGACTTCTATGCGCGAATCCACTTCATGCACGTCTTGTGCCTCCAGTGCAGAGGAAACCAGAAACCACGTGCTGCTTGCTCTATATAGTTTCTACAACAGTGAGCGACAGTTGTTGGGAGGGCAGCATTAACTGCTACAAAACAAGCCTCTGCGTGGTAATACACGGGCAACAGCTCTCTACCGGGAGACTGGGTAATGCCCAAATACCTGCCATACCTCAGCAGGTCTGAGTTCGGTGGATGTGGCATGAGCCAGCCTCTTGCATGTTGGCGAAACCACAACTTCCATGACTGATATAACCCTCGTCGAGGGGTTAAGAACAGTCATCTAATATGGAAACCTATGGCCTGACCTATGTGCTGTGTACTTGTGAGGGGCTGGCTGGCGTGTAAGTGGAGGTTCCTCAGCTACAATTAGGACACACTGGAAAACCGTTAAGGTCGTTGACTGGTTGAACAAAAGAAAGAGGGCAATCGGACGTTGGGCCATTAAGCTTCAGCTAATGAAAATATTGTCAATTCTATTTCTTTTGGTGTTGTAAATGAAGTTGAATAAAATTAATATGTGCATTCTAATCCAAACCTGGTGGTCATTAGCTGCTGCTCATTGGGGGTAAAGTAAGCTGACTACACGAGGAAACAAATGTGTTGGAGCAAGTAGGTTGCGGCAGGTTAATGATGGTTTGGAGTTGAGGTAGCATGATGCTCTGTCACCTGTTCCTCTTCAAATTACCATGAGGCGAGGAGCCTGAGATTTGCCATTGTTTTGGTTCGAGCTGACTCTAACTAAATGAGGAGTTCTGTTGAGAGACGTTGAAAAAACAAAATAGTGGAGAAAACATATTTTTGGGGGATGCGACTTATTACTGGCCTTTCTCACCCCTGTTATACATATTAAACACGTATTTCTACAGGAATGTAAAAGAAGTATCAAACGAAGGTACTGATCACTTCAAAGTGCAATGTGCTAATTAATATCATTCCGACGGTTACACGGAACAAAATTACAAAAAGTATTATCTTTCACGTATTTTGGGGGTCAAGAATTTCATTTCGTATTGCGTTTTGGCCAATACCTCTTGTGGATGGTCAGAGTGATAGTGACTCACTATAAAATGCATATTTTGATCAAAGACACTCCAGTTTGACTAATGTTTGCAAGCTGTGTAGGAGAATAATTCGCAGCGTTTTAAATTACGAACAACCTCTAGTTCTCGTTATTCGTCGTTTCCCACGTTAAGATGAGTTGGTTGGAGAGTAAGAGGCGCATTTGGGGGAAAAGACGCATAACCTCGATTCATGTCACCTTCGCTCGGACATCCACATGTTCAGGATATCCGTCTAAAACCTGTCAACTCAACTTGAAAATTCTCTCACTAACGGAGCGACCGGTGCATCCGTTCCGTGAGGGTCAAGTTGTGTTCCAAATGCTACTACTCCCGACCAGTTGTGTTGAGTTGCTTTCCGCCCTTACACGCCTTTGTTTTCTTACAAATTGTCTGACGTGCAAGTGTAAGATCCAGGTTGTACCCAGCACTCTGCACCCGGTGCATTGGGTTACCTCATCTTTTGCCGTTTACTCTTATTTGGTTTAACGGCGCACTCCTCAGCGGCTGTCATAACCGCATGTCTTTAGAGTTGCTTATAATCGTTTGCCTTTTTAATTGATTTAGTGGCCCTGGGTAGTGACAAAGTGTAGATATTATATTTTCTTTAATCTCCACCTCCTTTCGCCCTACCAGTTGAGTCATTACTATCAGTGTCATCGGCTATGTGTATACGCCAGGCAGTCTAATGCTCTTAATCGAGTGTGTACAGACAAATAGCCAACACCATAAACCATATGCCTCTCTGTGAAGTCGGCGAGCAAGTTTTCAATGTATGGATTGTGTACAAGTAGTCTCAAAGCTGTTAGGAAGTCTGCAATGTCATAATAATGCTAGGGCAAGTGAGAATACGGTATTTGGAGGACAGTTGACTCTTAAACCCATTTCGAAAAAAGTGATAGCGTCGTTCTCCCTCGTTTTGTTTTGAATGGGCCGTCGCAGTCGCACAATGACTGACTAGACTGTCTTCCATTTCATGACATTCATGCGATCAAGATCCCTCCCATTTTCATCCTTCATCTCCCCTTATTTTCCTCCGTTTTCCTCATTTGGCGAGCTTTAGACTCTCTAACGTCCTCCGTCGGAATTCTATCGGCCGGGTATTGGCCTGCTTTCTCTTGGCGAATGTGTTGACTATCACGTAGGCCTTCCGGGATCACTTCATAACGGTTCATCGAAGGAGATTGTAGATTCTGATGCGTTGAGATCCGAAGACGTAAAGGAGGGACGGTGTTTGCTGCGAGGGAGAGAAAGAGACAGATCGAGGTTAAGGTGTAGGTTGCCTCGAAGTGGATAGTCAATAGCCATTTGATAGCAACAAATAGGTCATCTTTGATGGGAGTGGCTGTTACTTAGGAGCGATGCAGCTGAGACTGCCGGAGGCCCACTCAAAACTTGCATCGACGAACAGATCCTTTCCACAGATTTCCGGTTTCATGGCTCTCTCTACTTCTTTTTTCGTACCCCACCCCCGAACCTTTCCTCTTCCCCGCAAATCGTTTCTTTGAGTTTCTCTGAAGACACGAACGCGGAGTTTCCTTCAAACCTTTACGGTGCGATGCATCACGCAATTTTTCTTGGCTTCGCGTACATTGAGCGATTCTCTTGACTCTAGCTACTAATCAAATCTGTTAAAAAGCAACGTTCTACATGACAGTGTGAGGCGCCTATGGTTCTGGGATTCACTGTGCCACATCCATTATTGAGCAATCAGCACAGTTGATTCAAGAGTCTTTCGATCACTATGATGACTAATGTAAGTTAAAGGGAGATTTTCCTCATCCCCTTATTTTGGCGTTCCGTGGTAACCTGCTGGCTAGATATTAAGTATGAGCCGACACTCACGCAGACCATTTTACCAAATAGTGTTTTTCGGACTCAGTTGGCCTTGATACGTAAAGATCTGAAGAGAACTCTCAACTTTTTCTTCGGGCGATTACATAATCTTCCTTTCTATTCCATAGAGTCAAAGGAAGTAAAAAACGGCATTTGAAAAAATATATGTGAGCACAAACCAAAACATTAGGTATAGTGTCAACAATTGGTGCTTTTACCCTAAAAACAATATTTTCCAATGAAACTTTTTATTGGAGAACTTGTGTTTAAATCCGTTCTTTCGCACAAAAATGTCATTATTTTAGTTGTGCCTGCCTGCTCGGCAATCCGATAGGACGAAGCTCAAGATTGTTCTGGGCAAAAAACCGTTAAAAACACTAAATGAGGTCGATAATTTGATCCATAACGTGTTTTAATGATGAGTACAAAACACAAACGGTGGGTACAGCTTTCGTACAAGTGCGAGGGACATTTTATGTCTTTTTCTTTTAATATAATTTTGTTTATTTTAAATAAAGAAATATAAAATTACAACACAAAAAATATTTTTCATTTTTGTAACATACGTTACCATGCACCCCAACACAAATTTAGTGACACTTCTGCGTTACATTTTCGAGTTTATGTAGCAAAGTAAAGACATAAAATGTCAAAAAAAATAAATCGTAACCCTGGTGGGACTCGAACCCACAACCTCCAGTTTAGGAGACCGATGCCTTATGCATTACACCACAGGGGCTGTGGTTGCAACTTGGGTTAAAACCTTGCCTTGTCCACTCGGCTTCAAGGTTAAATTTCGTGACGCTTTTGGCCGTTACACTTTCCGAGTTTATGTAGCAAAGTAAAGACATAAAATGTCAACAGTTCAAATTCGATAATCCGTCTGCAGATCGACGCAACGTTTCAAAATGAAGTAAAATCGGTCCAAAACGTATTATTGTTATCACGTCGAATGTTTCACAGACCGAATTAGCTGGTTCTTTGACCCTCAAAATGCCCACACTACCCCTAACGGGAAGTCATTGTTTCCCCTCAGTTCTTTCCACGTGACAACGGATTTCCCCCTTTCCTGGACTTTCTCAACTATCTTTCCCCACCCCTCAATTTTAGATCCCTCGCCTCAACACACAGTTCCTCCCAAGTCAGTCAACCATCAGCACTAGCGAACGATATTCGTCTTCCCAGTTCTCCCAACTCATTCGTCTCTCAATTCTCACACTACTCACAACTCAACTCTCGCTTTCTCTCTCTCTCTCTCTCTCTCTCTCTCTCTCTCTCTCTCTCTCTCTCTCTCTCTCTCCCTCTCTCTCTCGCTGATATCGCTGTTCTGTCAAGTGTAATACAGTCCTCACTCACGCTCACGTACATTTATTTCTCAGTTTCAAGCTCCCCTATTTGTGCGCCCAACAGTGATCAAACGCCAGTTTTACTTCCCGAACACGGCTAATGAGGTTGACTAAATTTCGTGACTCAACAGATTCAAACCTCTAAGCGGCATAGTACAATTATCAGCTTGGAAACAACGAAAGCAGCAGATTGAATTAACGAGAACGTTGAGGGTCGGTCGTTCTAATACGCATGGTTGACCCGTAATTCCAGAAGGGTAAACACGAACCCTCCCAAAACATCGTGTTGACGAACCCATAAATTACCTTGACGATATTTACTCCGTTAAGCGCCAAATAGTAATAAAATTGATGCCGCTGAATGAAGAGCAACCGTCTAAATAGCGGGCAACATTAAAAAATGGAACTGCTACACACGAGGGTTGCTCTTTTGGAGGTTCGACGATGTCTCGCTGGATGGAGGAAACCAACCCACTGCAATTCAAAAGTGATACACGAGGGTTGCTCTTTTGGAGGTTCGATCATGTCTCGTAAGATGAAGCCAATCATCCCCCTATACATTGTTTAGGTTGGCTCAAGAAACCTCAAAACATCCAGACCAACTTTTCTCTTGATATTGCTTTCCGAATCGCGTCGTTGGAGAAAATAATTATTCTCAGTCCCGCAATGATCTGAGGGAAAAGAAATTAATGGCGTGTTCATTATATCGTGGAAGAAGCATTTGTGTTGTCCTACTGCGTGAAATAAATTATAATATTTATTTATAGTTATTACTGTGTTATTGATTAGCAGTAGGCGAACGTGCTACTTGTTTTATGAGTACGACGTATTGATATCTTCGGATGCTACTAGATATTCTGGAGTCTCATCATTGAGTAAGGGAAATTGTAGACCTCAATCACAGTCTTTTTTTACTTTCCGCTACCCGAAGGAAAGGAAAGTATAGTAATCGGGGCAAAAAAAAATATTTGGGTTTTCTTCAGATCTTCACGTTTTGAGGCCTACTGAGTCTAAAAAACCTAATTTCGGCGCATGTATGTCTGTAGTTCGATTTGCGGGAGAACGGCTCATCCGATTGAGCAGGTTCTTTTTTGTTTTGTTTGTTATTTTTTTTAGACGCCGAAATAAGGTTATGGACGATTTCGGCCGATGGGAAGGGGGAGTGGGGGACAAAAATGTACCAAAAACTAGGGTTTTTTGCATTTTTCTCGAAAACGGCTCTAACGATTTTGATTAAACTTTCAAATTATCTTCTACTAATCAATACCTAACTTTTCTTCTCTATACATATCTCCATGAAAATACGGCGAACGGAGATATAGGCCCATGAAGCAAAAATAGGTTTTTTACGCTTTTTGGCAAAACGGCTTCAACGATTATCACCAAACTTTAGAGATGTTTTCGAATAGTTAATACCTACATATTGGTCTCAATAAATGTTCCTCTGACAGTCCATTGAACAGAGATAAAAATCAAAATGTGTCGAAAATAACGTTTTTTCGAACATTTCCGTAAATTCCAGGGTAACTTCTTCACCAGATGTGATAAATCCTAATGGAGTGTCTTTTAGTCGCTCATACCAACATTTCGTACTCCATAATTATTTCTGTATATGTATGTTGAACGGAGATATAAGCCAAGTTAACTCAGAAAAGGAGATTTGTCGAATATTAATTTATCCCAATTCCAATTTTCTTAAAAACGGCTCTAACGATTTCGATAAAACTTACGGAGTACTCTCAGCTAACTAGTCCCTACATTTTGTTCTCTATAAATGTTCCTGTAAAAATGCGTTGAACGAAGATATAGCACCGACATATGTAGCTGGTGTTCGAACTTAAAGGGGTGGCGGAAAGTTGTGTGTTGCTACGCACCAGATATTTTCAAAAGGAGGTCTGAGGACGACTGAGGACTAAACAACGTGTTCTACAAAAGTTTCTTACAGTCAACTTCATTCAACATGAAATGCGACCACCTCCCCTACAATAGTACAACCCCAGTGTGCAAAGAGTACCTGCCGACATGCTAAGGACGGCCTGTCAGAAAGGGAGCGCTTGTATTCACCCCACTTAGCACAATAGGGAATCTTAGTCTTAGGAGATACGCCTGGCTACTCTTGTGGTTGAATGGGGGTGAGCTTTGAATGAATTACCTTGTTGTCGTCAGAAGGATTAAAGTTAGACTTTCTTTGGCGCTCCCTGTGGGTTTTGGTTGTTGGCTGACCGTCTTCTTCAGTGAAGTTTGAAGCTGAAAAATTAGAAGTCGCGGTGTGAGAAGTCACAGCAATAGCTTGTGGGTTGATCCGTGTAATGCCACGACGTGGCTGAAACTGAGGGGTCGGAGGATTAACGATAATAAATAATTAGGGAAGGTGCGAAGGAGATAAGTGTTAAAGAAGGGAGAAAAGGTGCTGGGAGACTAGACAAATACTCGCATATTGCGAAGATACGGAAGGGCAACCTGCTTCCTCGAGGGACGGAAATGGAGAGAGATACTTCGGGTTTTGATGGAAGGCTCGGTGGTCGTCCTCTGCTGAGTAGGCACTCTCGTATTTGGGTCACTCGCCTCGAATTCGGTTCTACAACGGTATCGCTAATCGTCCCGGTGATATGGTTAACGGCAATGTCCCCAAGCTGGGTTGAGCACCAATCACTGCATAATGTCATTGTCATTCAAAGGCATTTCTTAAGAGGTATTTCCTGCAAGAGTCTTCTTTGATGTACACCCTAAGATAAGTAGTACCAAAGACCAGAAATCGCTCCCTCTCAAGTCTCTGGCACTCGGCCACGGCGTGGTAGGGAGTCTTCGTCTGTGTCACACCACCTCCACAGAGGAGTGTCGACTGCCCATAAAATACTCGTGTTTGTTCATTTTGCAGTGCCTCGTGATGGTCCTCACAATCTGCCTTAGGTCTCGCCATCCTTAAAAGGCTCTGTCTCAACTCATGTGTTTGATCTGAGATAAATTATTTGGAGTGCCTCACTCCCGCAGCATTCCAGACTGATGAATTCTTCTGGTGGAGCTCTCTTGACTAGTGACAGAGGTCCCACAGTGTGGAGGTGGCGCGTTTGGCCAGATGGTTCACCCTCCAATTTTCCTTATGCCCAGGAATCCAACACAAGTTCAATCGATTAGTGTTTGCTACAGAGTTTAGCCGCATTCTGCTCTCTCGCACAAGTTTTGGCGTTGTGTAGTGGTTCATGAACGCCTTACGCAACCCTTGAATTATGTCGATAGTTTTATTGATGTAGCCGGTCTCATGCATTATGATTGCCTGCTTGGGCGTGGGACTCAGGGCAATGTTCATCCCTCCCCTCCCAGAGCCACTTAGCCACACCCCAGAGCCCGTGCCCTCTGGAGTTTTCAGCCATCTGCGTAGATGTTGGTACCATTAGGAGACCGAAACCGAAGACTCTCCCTGTTCCATAGGCCACCTTCTGGTTGTATTTCCTGACGACCTCATAAATGGACACCATCATGTCAGTGACCATGCTGCGCTTTCTAGGGTCCTGAATATAACCAGGTGCCCGTCAATCTGAGTCTGTACGCCGCCTTCAAAGACTGCCTTGACAAATATATCAAAGGTGAGAACTTTTTCTCCATGGTGCTGGAGGGTGTGGTTTTCATCGCGTCCGCTATTACTAAGCACCCCAGCCGGCGTACTTTGAACCCGTAAGTGGATCCTCAATGTTTCCTTCTACTCCATTCCGAGTTAAAGAGTTAGTGCAGCTTTCTCATTTGTCCAGGCTTTTGCGATATTTGCTCGTGTTTTTGGCAGCTTGTGGCCAATGAATGCGTAATAAGGCGTGACGGAACATAATACAATTTGTTCCAAAAATGCGTTTCGCAGATTCAGCCTCTATTAAGCGCAGAAGGGCTTGAAGCGACTCTCGTTAGTAGTGAGGGGCGGTTTGGGGGGCTTGACTCCATCCTGTTCTCGTGAGAAATGCTTATAGCTGATGAAGATAGAGCCGTGCTACTTTTGACGTATGCGAAGATTGAAGAGGGCGTTCAGTTTGGTTCTTTTTATGTTAATTTTGGTTCAATTCCGAGTCCCACAAATAACCCCGCTTTTATGAAAATAAGTAGTCATACGATCGGTATGAGGAAGCTTCGAGCCACGCCCTACCCGCCGAGGTTTTTTGTTTGCCGTTTCGAAAACGTCAATTTTGAACACCCGGCTCGCTCGCATTCTAAACGAGTTTGCATTAAATGCAACAAACGGAAACGCTAATTTGCGGCGTTTCTCGGGCAACTGTTTTTCAGATCTAGACCCAACGGACTGGCAATACGTCTCTCAGCGGCCTGGCCACAATTTTATGCGTTTCTCTCGCGGAATACGAATAAAGAGGCGGCGAGTCTTGGGGAACAAAAAAACCACAACTTGTTCGTCAATTTGTTCAACTCTTTAG
Organism: Pachypeltis micranthus; assembly: GCA_020466155.1. Classification (NCBI taxonomy): domain Eukaryota; kingdom Metazoa; phylum Arthropoda; class Insecta; order Hemiptera; family Miridae; genus Pachypeltis; species Pachypeltis micranthus. Next base: position 62,746,394 of record CM035770.1, on the reverse strand, counting down.
CGAAACAGAGATTGCACAAGGTTAGTCGCCCTTGACTTTACCCGTTACCCCTCCACTCCTCCTCGCTTTGTCGTGGGCCTCTGAAATTCGCTTATCTTTCTCGCTACGCCTTTCTAATGAAGTGTATTTATCTGTTGCAGGTATGAGACAGCCGCAGCCGTACGTTTTGAAAAGCTTCACGCACGAACGATGAGCGCCAACTCAGGTATTTGCGCGTTTGTACGCATTTAGTTTGAATTAATGCCAACTCAGGTCGTTTTAAGGTCGCGCGCTCGTTTAGCTCTCAAATTCGCAGGTTTGGTTTCAGAATTGTTAAGAATGCGCCGAGTTACCTACATTCGAGTTTATAGAACCTCTGTCTTAAACCTGACACGATTAATAAAACGTTTTGAGTGCTACATGGAAAATATCAAGCGTGACGCATCACACAACGAATTATCGGTTAATAACGGCGAGAAACGCTATTAAGTGAACGGGCGGTGGCTGGAATTCCGGAATTTCTGGTGTTGCACCTAGTTGTCTTGTGATCTTAATTGAATTCTGATTGTATAGGTTGTTTTTTGGACTACCACCCCAATTTTTCTGAGACCGGTAGTTTCATTTGAGCAGAATTTGTACGGAAACAATTGCGCGAAATCGTTTTTGTTCGATGTGTTTGATAATTTATGGTGGCGCTACCGTCATTTTCCCTCAGATTATGATACTGATTTGTTATTTGGAGCTGTTGATACAAAAAATTTATTGAAAAGTGCTATTGGTCCCAAAAAAACCACTAAATCAGTTATAATCAAGGAAACAAAAAGGCGCCCAGGCTACGCTAGGTCGATTTAGAACAGGAAAGGAGAAAGAGTGGGGGGGGGGAATAAAATGCTGATCCACGATAGAATGACCACCCTTTCAGATACTACCCAAGCAACACGAGGGTGGTGACACCCCTGGGAACTTCTGCTGACAGACTCAGACCTCTTCAGCACTTTTCTTGCACCGCACTCAGTGCGCACGCATGGTCAATGCTGCAACCCTGATGACACCTACCTCCGCTCCACAAACTTCTGACACCGCCGTACGTAGATCTATCCTGCCATATTTGCGCCTCTTGGCTCCCAAAACATCCAGGATCACTGCAGACTGGTTGGGACCAATGGCGACACTGTTAGGCCTCAGTCCTTCTCCAGAGGCAACCCAGTAGTGCCGTTCTCTCCACTTCCCAGCTGCACCCCTGCAACCCTGTTGACGTCATGACGTTTGAAGCGGCCTCCGTGAGTATGCAGACACACCTGCACGACATGATTCAGCGACTCAAACTGGTTCCTGCAGGCACGACTGGGAGCATGCACAATGTTACGATCCCAGCATCACATTGCTGTAGGCAGTGCAGGTAATTCCTTCCATGGATGCCCTCAAGAGCCCCCGCCTCTCACACAGAAGAAAATGAGGAACTGGAACGCTACCTGAGTTCTTATCCATCGACCCAACCGTCAAGAGCAGCTGCAACCTCCCAAGGCTTACGGCTCAGGGGCAAATGGAGTCGCCATGTGACACAATTGCAGTTGACCCTGAACTAATCCAAGACCAGACATAGCGAATGTAACATCCCAGCCAGGTGCCTTCAAAGCAAGCAAGCCCTTGAACGAAATGGTGGTATAGAGAAATGTAACACCAAGTCCCCCACATCGAACCTAAGCTTGAATGTACGAACATGTGGGAGCACGTACAGCAGAGCGCACCATTCTATCGAGACTAATTAGTCTCATAGTTAGACACATACAAGGCCCCAGTGCTGTTTTTCGGACTCACTAGAAGTTAAAACGTAATGATCTGTAGGAAATTCAAATTTTTCAGCCGATTCTTAACTTTCCTATCAATTTCGTAGAGCTAACAAAAATTACTATAACTGGAGCTATTTTGAATAATGAAAAGTTGTATTTGGTTGATAAAACGGTTGATTTTGGTCAACCTCGTCACAAAATGAGTTTTATCTTCGTGGAGTTCTGTACCTGGTACCCTGTCGTTCTCGTCAATTTCGTTAAGTAATTAGTTATTTCGCTCGTGCTCATTTTCGTGGTAGGAACATGTGAACAACTGGTTGTACGATAGAGAGTTGAATGAGATGAGGAGTTAGTAAACGTCATTCGAAAATGGCGGATCGAAATGGTAAATCGTCTATTCATGTCGCTAATTTGTCATGAATTTAATTCTTGATTTATTTTGAATGACATGAGCGAAAGTTGATGTGGTGGTGGTTTAGCACGGTTCAATAACTAAACGTCGACTGCAATGTTTGGTGAAACCAGCCCCAAGCTGACGTGTGTGTGGATTGTGAAGGTCTTAACGTCCTCTATAAAACTCGAAGGATTCATTTTTGGTATTTGCCGAAAAGGTTGTTAACTAATTGGCGTCCAAACGAGAGACGGCTATTCACACGGTCGACTTCGAACTTCATTTCCAACGTCTTGACGTCCCGGAGTCGACTCATGGCCCGTCTTCTCATTTTTGTTTCTTCGGTTCGGCCCTGGCGGAATGTTTTCCTGGGGGCCTCCTGCCTGTCCTTCTGACTTTTTGCAATGCACGAAGGCAGGGAAGGAAGGATGATTGACGAGGGAGCTGCGTGGATCGATGCCTGAGGACTACTTTGTTCTAGCATGACGTAGTTTGGCAGCCATGTTCGGCTAGGTTGCATTGTGCAGCCTTCAAGGTCCTCTGCCCTCCTTCTTCATCGCCACCTCCGCCTCCTTCTCTCCCCCCTCACCTCATCGTATCATCGCACCTCTTCCTCTCCTCGACCAACGTGGTCTCTCTCCCGAACCTACCTCAACGCTCAGAACGTTGACTCCGGGCAAGGTTTTCCGCTCTGTACTGGCGGCTTTATCGTTCCATCTACTCAACTCAACACACGAGTCGGAACAACGAAAATCCGGCCGTTTCAAATGGACAATAATTTATTTTCAGGGGCCTAACTCTTGAGGAGCTCCGCTCATAATTGACTCTCGTCACGCCTTACGTCCATTTCCATTCTAATGAGTGAACACATTCGGCTAACCTTGGAATTGGGATGTGGCTCCCTTCTCTCCTGCAGCGCTTATACAATTCTGCAACCTGACGTTCTAGTCGGTCATCTAAACACCGGAATCACAATTCGACAGCGAGGCCTTTGTCGCACATCGTTAGGTTTCCCCTTGAAGTGTCACATGACGGCCATTATATTTGTCTCAGCGTTACAGAAAATATAAATTACGTGTAGTTACGTAGTTGATCACATACTGTTCATCGCTATCGGCCCGTATCTACAGACACGACAATTCTTTCATTCTGACAGAACGCACAATGAAATATCGTGTTAACAACCGCAAAATGATGGCAACCCGAGGTCAATCGAAGTGGAGAGCGAGTAAAATTGAATGTTGTCAATGCAGAACACACCACTTCTCATATGTGTGGTCATTTTGTGAGGTTGAGTAATTTCTAATTGGATGGCCGACGACTTTATGCAAAACGTGCTTCTTTTGGTTCATTCTGAACAATACCCCTATGCTTTAGATCTGGAAATTTTTTTTACAACACTCCCTCGAGATTTGATACTCGGCAGTGTCTGTCTGCCGTCCGGACTGTTTTATGCCTTTTTACGTGATCTAGAAAAACCTTCCTTTCGCACACAAATTATTACACTAGTTGTGTCCGCCTGCGACGAAGCCCATGGTTGTTCTAGACAAAAACTGGTTAAATACATTAACAAAAACGCAATTATGGCAGATTTATCACAATTACGCCGTGTTTGGTACCTTTTTTTAAAGTAATTTCCGGTGCTAGGTCGAATAGAATAGAACAGAACACATAGTCTACTAATTGAAAGTGGGGAAATACAGTGGAAGTAATCGCGTTGCATCATTTTTACTCCCTATCGTCTCATTAAAACCACCCGCCTGCTCGACTTGCAACGTCGTGCCAATTGCCTACAGGCGCCTGAAATATTCGTCGTTACGTTATAGTCAGGTCATGTTTGGTGTGGTTTACGGGCATTTTTCGATGCTAAATGGAATGGGATGGGTATCAGAGGTGTAAGACTAAGTCAAGCTGTAGAGAATAATAAACCGTTTGTGTAATAATTTGCTACGTTTTTAGTCTTCCCCCTTTTTTAGGCCCTTTTAGTTTATTTCCCGCCCACAGTTCTTTAAACATCTTAAGACAGAGGAGATTTTAAGGGTGAAGCCGGAAAAAGTAAAATAAGCTACTGAAATAATGTTGAACAGATTTTCATGGAACAAGATTTTGGTTTGAATGAAACTCGTCGTTTCTATTGAACTTGCCGCCATCGATGAATGGGCTCTAGAGAAATGGCAAGCGAGATGGGAATCCTCGTCAAAGGGACGTGATACGTATGAGTTCTTCCCCAACATCCGTGAACGTCTTTCTAGAAAATGGGTTGAGCCAGACCACTGGACGAGCCAGTTCTTCACGGAACATGGTGACTTCAATGCACGGCTCCACTTCTTTTCTCTGAAAGACTCTCCATTATGCACGTCTTGTGCCTCCAGTGCGGAGGAAACAAGAAACCATGTGCTGCTCCACTGTAGTTTCTACAACAGTGAGCGACAGTTGTTGGGAGGGCAAACGAACTTAGCAGCATTAACTGCTACAAAGGAAGCCTATAACCATTTTGCAAAGTTCGCGAAGAAGGTGATGGCTAAGAAACGTGGTTATAGTTGATCTGTCCTTTTGAAACTTGCCACCCAAGTAAAAAGTAAGATCAGGTAGGGAACCAGATTAAGAACTACTCCCAGATGGTACGGGGTTCCTCAGGTGGTCACCTCCGCGCGGTAACACACGGGCAACAGCTCTCTACAGTGAGACTGGCTAACGACCAAATACCTGCCGTACCTCCACAGGTCTGAGTTCGGTGGATGCTGCAGGGGCCGGCCTCTTGCATATTAGCGAAACTGCAACTTCTATGACTGATATAACCCTCGTAGAGGGTTTAGGTACAGTCATCAAATGAAGAAACAGACCTGTGTGAGAGAGAGAGAGAGAGAGAGAGAGAGTGAGTGAGTTCAAATACAATAATGTACAAGACTGAGTAAAGAAAAGCAAATTAATAAGTGATTTACCGAGAAAACGAAATTATTAAGCAAAGCTTTCCCATACTTCTAAAATTGTTCGCAGTACTGTTTCCTCTTTCCTTTTTTTATTGCTATATTTAGTACACCTAATATGACAGCCTAATATGGTGCTTGACCATCTTGTCGGGTTTGTTTGTTTATTTATTTTTAAAAATTCTACGAGTGTTCGCAGCGCTGTTTTTATTGTCATTTCCTTCCCCTCAAACGCTCGTTTCAAAAATTGTTGAATTGGTCAAGTAAGAAGAGCCTACACATGCGAGCATACTTAAGGAAGTTGAACAGGCCACTCCAATCTCCCCCGGTACTTAATAGATCAAATACAGTGTCTTTGGCAGGCCACACTAAACCTCTCAATACCCTAGTGGTCGGTCTTGCCTGTAGCTCTTGATTCACTGTATAATGTACATAATTCTTTGAATTTGAAATCTCCACCCCGCCACCTTTTGCAAACATAGAAACGAGTTCAGCCTCAAAAGTTTTGCAAGGTCTGAAATGGAAAATGATGAAGGAATACGAATTTTGAATTTCACGTCACGGTAAACGACGTCATGTAACTATTAGAGCATTTACGGGGACAAGTTTCAAAGGAATCTTGAAATTGCTAAAAAGAACGTAACCTGCCGGTAGGCGGTACACATTTGAGTTACGAACCAACGCTATTCAATCTCAAGCTGGCCTGGGCCAATTTATTGAGCTTCGAAATGAATAAACACGCAGCAGTTGACTGCCCGGGTACTTGGCAGTATCGCATTACCAAGAGTGTTTCCTCGAAGATGATATCCGTCTTTGATATCCAGCCAGTACTTCAGGATCGCTACATGATACAGGGGGCTCCCTGCGAATGAGTCGGCAGGTGTTGTTCTTATCAACCTGTCAACTTTTACGAACGCGTAGGTTATCTCAGTGTTATCGGGTAGTATTATTCGGTCGAGTGATTGGTAGAACGCCCCACCACGTCACGATAAATGAGAACTTGGAGGGTGGTCAGATTCCTGACTGCCCCGAACCAACGGTGGATATTGCACGTCAAATATGTGAGCTTGGACAAACGACTTTAAATTTTAAATCCTACCTAACCCGGGCCTTGTAGTAATTCGAAAGAAATACGTAATCTTGGAACGCCTTCACGTACCTTCACTCTCCAATGTACACCCAGTTTCCCTAGGTCCTGCCTGGTGTCGTCTTGATCGGTTGTGGATTGGAGCGGGAAAAGGTTCGGTGGTCTAATTCGTGATTCCATTCGGACATCCTCTCTACACCATATTTCCACACCTCGGATTACGGGCGTACGCTCAATTCTTTATTGTTGTCTGGAGGGGGGGGGGTCACCATTCAACGACACAATTTCATACCCCTCACAATTACTGTCTGCCTCCTCGTCCGTGTTAACATTTCTCCACGACGACGGTGAAGCTGGCAGGTGGCACGTGCGCTAAGTTGTCCAGTAAGTGAAGCTGATAGTTTCTAGAAATACAATGCCAGGTTCCGAGCAGGCGCGTCGAGGGCTTGGCAGGCGGTGAGATGATCACGTTCTCGATTTTCTCAGTCCACCCGCGTCTCAAATAAAAATTTCCCGACTTGACATAATACATTATTACTCAATTTTGTAGTAGTTGTTTTGCTATTCAACTCAATTTCGTCACTTCTTTTATTTGAACTTTTCGGGAATTTTCTGATTGTAATATATTGTGTCACGAGGAGAGGGGGGGGGGTGTGGAAATGTTTTGAGAGCCGCTGACTCAGGCACTAATTACAGCATTCACGAGCACCTTCGTCTATAACCACTAAACTACGATCACTGGGGTGCCTCCAATGGGAGTCAGGCGGTGCAATTGTGAGCATCCGATGTATCACACTCCAATTGCTTTCCCAACACGTTTTATTCTTTCTACCAAGTTTTACTTTTCCCCCCATTTTTTAGTAGGCTGCTCAGACAATTCCTCGACACTCTTCTATTCCCCAGCTTATACTTGCTCCACCTTGAGCCACTTGCTACTCAATTGTTCAAAAATAGTTTTCCAATTCAATCAAACTCATTCCTAGTTTATAGCTTTTGCATACAGAAATTCAACTGTTCTGACTGACCCTTCATAAAATCAATCCTCTGCACTTGACATGATCAGAGCATTTAGAGTGAGTGGGGTCCCCTGAGCCTTGTTTGTGGAGCGTGAAATTCATTCTGACCTACTCCATGTTACTTCATTCTTCTCTCCATTCAGTAGTTGCCGCAGAAACATTTATTTTCGTCACACCAGTGTTACTAGGTTCGGTTTTTGAATTTGTGAGGAACCTTGTTATGGTTATCATTAGATGAGTAGTGATTTATATAGTAGTATACGACGTTGACACTTTATTGGAATATCAATCATCGGTTGGGGGGCATAACTATTGGTATAACTAATATTGGAACATCAAAAGGGATGAGCCGACGAAACAAAAAAATCGTGTGCTTGAAAAATGCATAGTTCACGAAAAGTTCAATTTTAATAGTGAAAGGGTCGATTCTTTTTGTAGTAGGATCCTTTCTTTTTCTCCATCCTTTTCTGACGGAGCACGGGCCGAACGAAGGCGCCCACGGCATCCCACGTCGACTCCTTCTCCAACATCCTACCGACGACGGGGGACGGTAGGAGCTTCCCAACTGCCTCCTGCAGGCACCAGGGACAGGCGAACAACGTGTGCTTCCCGCTGTCCACAATGTCCTGTCCACACCACCTGCAGAAGCGATCTTTTGTTTTCTCCATTCTGTGGAGGTAACTCCTGACGTTCCCGTTTCCCGTCAATAGATGTGTTCTTGTCACCTAAGGGTGGACTTGCGGGACGAGAATGAGGGTGGCTGTCCACCTCCATCCAGTTTCTGCCTGCCATGCTTGGAGCGTTCTGTTCTACCCTTGTGGTAAAATCGTGGGCCTTTCTCAGGAATAGACTTCGACACTCCGCAGCCATCAGGTCGATGGGTGTGACGCCAACTACCACCATGATGGCAAGCTCCTCGCCCCTCTGAGTGCCCCTCTCCTTTGCATTGCGGCCATACTGCTGTACTTGGAGGGCCCACAACTCTGCTCTGCACAACAGTATCCCTTCTACCGCTCTCAGTAAAAGCCGGCGGACACATGGTCTCGGCCGTACGCATCCGCCCAGAAGCTCACTTTGGTGTCCACAGTGATGCTGAGATACCTCACCGCAGGTTTGGTGGCGATCTCGGTTTCCCCCACGTTATTCCTTAAACGTTCGGGATTAGATCACCACCACCTCGGTATGTTGCATTGCCAAGCTGAGCCCCATTATGACCAATTGGGCTCCGACGCATCGCACCGTCATGCCGAGCTTCTGCTGCTGAGCAAGCTCCACTGTGCGCTCCCCTGTGCGTAGCACACGAGGAACGACCCCATTGACATTGATCGTATGCTATTCTGAAGGTCAGGTACCAGGACTTATCCTCGCGCGCCTCCTGGTGTGCCACCCACCGCAACTGCCGATCAGCAAGGAAGCTTCTTACCACCCTCCACAGGTACTCCGGCATACTAAAGGTGCTTTCGGAGTTCGCAGAGGGTGTCAGCCAACCTAACCGAGTTCTCCCCGAGTCAGAACCCACATCTCTGTGCCTTTAAAACCTCATCTACGGCACCGGTGGTGGAGCGTCCTTGCTGAAATCCTTATTAGCGTGGCGATAGGTTTAATACTAATAGCGAAAACGTTAAATACATCTTGCAAAGGGTTCTAATAGCGACCGGGTTAATTCGGTTTGTGCCAGAGTTAGTTCTTATTGTGACAACTTTAATTCAATTTGTGAATGCAAAGTAACCATTTTCGTCTCACTTTCCAACAGTTTGAATTTAGTTTTTGCTGTTGTTGCTATTTCCTGCTGTGTTGTGAAATCATCAACAAGTTTGGCGGAACTGAAATTGAACCTATAAGATGTATTACATGGATCTTTGGCTCCGGGCCTCCAATTTTCCTATTTATGACGTTATTAGTTGCACATTTATTACAAGAATGTCCTTTCCCACGGCACGTCTCATTACTTTGGTTGAATCTAATTATAAACCAATTAATTGGAAGCAGATGTCACGTTCGAGTCTGTTTTGAAGTTTCTCCTGGCATTACGTCTTGCTACGGCCATTTATTTTCACGATCTTGGGTCATGAGGTCACCCGTGGATAGTAAATTGTTTCGAGTAAAATTCTTCTACAATTCCTACAGTTGTAGTAGAAGACTTAGTGTTGTTATTCTTCTTTTCACGACACATTTAAACCACAAATGAACGTACAACGCGCTGACGAAGGCCTGTAGAGTCGAAGCGCTTGAGAAGTCATGTTTGTGTGAGGTGAGTGGGTCAATGGCGGCAAATTTGAAATCCCCCATGGCCTAATCCGTGCTTCCTATGAAACTGATGAATTGTTTCGAATTCGTGAATCTAAACCAGAAAACGGCCTAGAAAATGAAGGTTTTTTCCTCCCCTGCAGCGTTTAATCAATTCGTCAGTTACGTAACTCGTCAACGAGTAACTTTCGTTTGCAGAGACTCGTCTCATTTCGGTTTCTCGCTCCTTTTCATTTGGTTGTGCGTCAGTGTTCTGAAGTGTCACTAGCAATTGCTTCTGGAATAGAACGTTTCGAGAGCCGCCCTCTTCCTGAAGGCCCGAGAATTTCTGCTTCAGTCGACCCTCATGTTCTCTTCCGGACGGATCCGACGGTCAACGCGCTACGCAAGCCCTGGGTCCGAACTGAACAGGTAGTTGATTCCTCGTGTTGCTTTGACAATCGTCTGTCGCGGGTAAGAATAGTGTATGCAAAAGCCTTCAGGACTCGGGAGTCGTGTGGGTTAGTATCGCCGACTCCTTGAAATTTTAGGGCCTGGGCGGAGGGCTCCGGTCTTCAGTCGAGGCGATCCCAGCTCTTGCAGAATCGATTCTCTCAACTCGATTCCTTCGTAGCGCCTGGGGTTCAATCTGTCTGCGTTTGCTGAATTGAAGATGATAGGAGTTTCCTCGTGGGTTTCAACTTGTGTGTGTGTACTTTCTTCTCGCTGCCGCTGGAGACTAATTTTATTCGCCAAGCTCATCGTAGTTACTAGGTCGTCCTGCGTCTATGTTTGTTGGTCAGGCGAGGAAGAGAGCCTCCCGGGACGACGCAGCACAGATGTCCTGCAGTCTGGTTGATATTTGGCGTCGTCGACTAGAACACACTTTCGAGATTTTCGCCAATATCAGCCGCTCTCTATCAATTCAGGCCACTCTTAACGTGGTATATGAGAAGGTTCTTAACTCCTGGACAAAGGCTCATTTAAGTAAAAAATAAGACGCTTCCTTAGTTCCTATTCTCTGGCACTAAGTGCGGATTCCTGTTAGAAGGAGAAGGTTGTGCCACCTCTCGATCGACTACTCTTTTACTCCCCCCCCCCCTCGCTGCGCAGGAAAGGACTCCGTGCGATGCACATCTGACGACCTCTACAACTGGTTACTGTTTTAGTATTATTCGAATGGTAGCCCAATAAGGTGGAAAAGTGGGCGTGGTGGGCGAAGAAAAGGACGCCTCAGTGCGCCTCACAGTTTGTCTAGTTCCTTGGGAGCCCAATGAAAAAATGTCGTAGTTTTTTAGTGTTTCTGTGCTCACTGGTACATAATTTGGAGTGATTTGAGGGGTCAACAACATTCAGCTCACTCTAATTAGGAATTGAGCCTCAAAGCTGCGAAGTTGTAACCCAATAAATAAATCCAAACTACATTTTTTCTTCGATTTGCTTACTTTTGCTCATTTTCCCTACGGTGTCGTTAATCTGAACTGGTTAATGCATTAAGTGTAACGGTCATTTGTAGCAGTTCCCCGGCCGGGCTTCGCCCACTGTCATCCAGCGTCCTCTTTCAACCATTCAACTATAAAAGTACTCGTTTTTTCGCGATGAAAACAATAAAAACCCTCGCCGCGCTGCTGCGGCCAAGATATCGTGGCAGATTGTAGGTCACGTCATTGCCGGTCGAAGAATGTAAAGCTCTCCACTCTAATTCTGGAGTGAAATCGGTCTCTTTGAGGGCGTTGCATCGCGAAGTGCCATTTAAAAGCTGGTTCCCTGTTTCTCTTCCGCCTGCCGCCTCCCCAAAACGATCGGTTCGGGTCGTACCATTTCTGAAGTCGCTTTTACCTAGGAATTGGGGCAATTCCTTTGAAATTCTTCGGAGTTAAGAGACGGCTTTCTATTTAAATTATTCATAAAGGCATCCGAGCGGAACGAGGACGTTGCACGCTGGAGATCGTTTCGAAGAGCGGTGATGATCGGAAGACGAGTTGAAGAGATGAAACAGGATCTGGCGCCTGGAATTGACGCTCCCTTTCCTTATTGTGCCCTCAGAAATGACTTCCACTCAACTCGCGCTGAAATTCGAATTTGTAAACTATAATTATGTCGTCTCACGTTATGTGAGTAGTTCTCTTTTTTATTTTGGTTGGGCGATGGGAGGGCTCACTGGATTTCATTACATAGTCAATATCTATGTATAGTTCTCCATACGTATTCTGTTGACGGTCCATTGAACAGAGATAATAACTAAAATGTGTCGGAAATCTTTTTTTTTTAATCAACATTTTCGTAATTTCTAGATTACCCGCGTAACTGAAATTAGTCAAACTGATACACGTTGTATAGTAACCAATACCCTCATTTCGTTTCGCAACTATTTCTGTATCAATCTGTCAAACGGATGTATAAGCCATGCCTCCCTTCGGAAGATCCAAGTGGGAAGGGGGTGGTCCCGTTGTTGGCATCTTTGGGCCAGGGATCCGGACAGGGGTACCACTGGGTGCGCTGGCGACAGCTTTCCAAGTTGAGCTCTTCGCTGTGGCAGTGTGCGTGCATCACCTCCTGCGTAGGGGCCTGAGCTGGAAAAGAATATACATTATGTCGGACAGTCTGACTGCACTTAAGGCCCTGGCTTCCTATGCCATCACCTCAAGGTTGGTTTGGAAATGCCTGACTGGCCTGAAGACCTTGGCAAAGAGAAACACATTAACACTGGGTGCCAGGTCACGCAGGAATAGAAGGGAACGAGGAGACCGATAAACTGGCGAGAAACGGATCTGCGCTTCTCTCGGTGCGACCGGAGCCCTTCGTAGGGACCACCAAGAGCCACTTGATCATCGAGGTTGGTGAATGAGAGTAGAAGTGCAGGGCTGCCTATTGGCGGGATGTACCAGGTCAAAGGCAGTCAAGGTTGTTTGGCAGACTCTCTAGGCAGCGAACGAGAGAGATGCTCAGCCTGGAGAGAGATAGTATCCGGATGGCATGCGGCCTGTTCACAGGTCCACCAGGTACCATCTGGCCAAGATTGGCAAGTCAGAGGTTCAGAATTGCAGATTCTGCGAAGTGGAGCTGGAGACGGGGAAGCATGTACTGTGTACGTACGGAGCTGGGGGTGGAACCGGGAGAACATGAAGGGGCTCATGCTCGCCCACACAATAGGCCCAGGTGTGGCCTAGCAAATATTTTTTTTTTTAAATTTATGATAGCTCGGAATGTGAGCTATGTGTTCAAAATTAATTATCTCAGATTCTCTCCAAAAACGCTTTAACGATTTCGATCAAACTAAACAGGATACTCTCAACTAATACCTTCATTTTGTTCTCTATAAGTGTTACCGTAGAAATGCGTTGAACTAAGAAATAACCCACCATCGAATTTAGGGGGGTTGCGAAAAGTTGTGCGTTGGTACGCAGGTTTATACAATTACTTTTCAGGGAATACATTTGATACGATACATGCACGATAATTTCTGATCTCGTACTGACCCTTTGAATCACTGCGTGCTGGGAAATTGCTCAGCCTCAAAGGCCGCGTTAGTTTCTGGTTAGACTACACTAATTCCTCACCTCGTCTTGATACTCTTCTGCATCTTTTTGTTGCCTCAGTGTTCAATTTACACTCAGTCGAGCCTCATTGTCGGAGCATCCCAGTCTTGTGGTGAAAGACGAAATTCATATTCCGTGGAAACTCGGAGCTCAAGATCGCTGTAATGTTTGGCTGAGTCGGCGGCTCTCTAAACACCACCTTCATCCAAGTTGAGCGTCACTGAAGTATGTGTGTAATACATCGTGAACCTCAAAACTGTTAAAAAAATATTGGTATCTGTTCCCACTCTAAAAGAGCGGATTTGGGTTCAGGCGGTAATTCCACGCGTGCAGAGTGCCCCAGCACTGGTTCTACAGCTGTCTCCGGGATAAATTATAGACCCCTGACCACCTGAAAGCTGACCTCCGCCGCAGATATGAGGAAATTAGGACAAAATCGTCATATTTTCAAGAACTAGAGCGTGGTATTCTTAAGCCCAAGGAAAGTATGGTGAACTGACTAAATCCTTAGCTGAGAGAGCAGATCCAGGAAAACATTTTGATGACAAGAAATAGCTGTTTCAGCCGTATATTTTTGCAAATGGAACTCACTCATAGCCGCACTCATCTCTAAACACAACTAGGAGCAGCGACATCAAACTGTTTACCCCGTTATCAATTGCCGTCCTTTTCGTTTTCATTATTATCGTTGTGGTTATTGTTGCTACCTTCTTATTGACTTATTCCCGTTTTTGCGATCGTTGCCCGACCTCGTGTTTTCGGTGCGCTCCGCAGTCTTTTAATTCCCCATCCCGGTTCGAACATGTTCTCTCACCATTTATTTGTATCCATCTATTCGTTGTGTGTTGTGCCTGGACCAGAGAGACAATATCGAGAAACCTCATATTTGGAAGTATTTATGTTGGGAATCTTCCTACATGATTACCTCCATAAACACCTAGGTAGAAAGGTAACCTATCGACTACCTCCTTGAGCAGGCTCACGTTAACGTGACTCATATATAAACAGTCTTGTTACGCACTTTCTTTTCTCATTAAATCTCCCCTGATTAATTCATATTAATTATTCAGTATTATCAGGTTCTTAGATTCATATTAATCCAGGAACCAACAACTTGGCGACGATTTTAAAGTGACCCGTGCTTGCAAAGTGTTTCGTTGATTTTCGCGGAATTCCAGATCGTTGTTCATACCCCGACGTTGGCATGTCCCAACTGCAAGGTATTTTCTTTGAGGAAACGGGCGATTTCAACGTTTTTCACACTAAATTGAAAAACTATTTCGTTCGGGAAGACGTTGACGACGAAAACAAACAAAAGTCATTACTCACTGTCATTTCAGACTCTACTATTAATCTGCTAGAGAGCTTGTGTATGCCCAACAAACTGGACGATGCAAAGTATAAGAGTTTAATCAAACTATTGCAAGAACATTATGCTCAACCTACATCATTTTTCAGCCATCGTCACTTGTTTTATTGTGCCACCAAACATCAAGACGAAAACGCACGCGAGTGGGCTGCTTCTTAGACACATTGCAACTCAGTGCAAGTTCGGTGGCGAATTGGAGATAGCTTTGAGGGACAAATTTGTGTCGGGCTATGGTGAGGGCGCCGTTCAAGATACATTGTTTGAAGAGGATTCATCCCTATCAACAGTGACCCTGAAGAGTATAGTGGATCTTGCTTCGGGTAAGGAAGCTGCTGTTGAAGAAAGGAAACAACGTGTAAGCATCCAAGTAAAACAGTAGGTAAGAAATGAGAGTTGAAACGGGTTTTGTGAGTTGTAGCTCAATTGGAGTGGGGGAAGAAAACCACGCCCCCAACCAATCACGTTATAGTACGGCCTTTTCTATCCCCTACACCCCGCCCCATTTACCCCCTCTACCACAATTTTCAACCAATTGTACTGTAGTACGACCTTTTTTACCCCCACCCCCTGCCACAGTTTCCAGAAATTGACCACCTCTCCTTTGGTTTGCCCCTCCCACCAACCAGTCACACTATAGCACTACCTTTTTACCCCCTCCCTTCAAACTAATATGTACTTATGACCCCCCCCCCCTCAACAACAACTACTTACCTTCTCCCCCCTCCATCCAGCCTTCTCCCATGAGCCTTCTGTACTATAGTAGGAGCATCCCCCACTTTCTAATAAAATTCTAGTGCGTTTGGATGACGTCATTTTTTTAAAAAAGTTCCTTCCCTGGGATTGAACGCAGTACCTTTTGTATTATAGTCAGACGTTCCATCCACTAGGCTACAACGCAACATTGTAAAATAACGTAAACTTGTGGTATAAAAGGGATAGATGTGACATCCTCCATGTGGGACGCTAGAGTGGTCACACGGTCGTTCAAGAGCATGACTCATCAGCATGACGTAATAGCAGCTGCCTCAGGCTACTGCGTAGTATTCTCGGAATTATTTAATAGCTGCAAGGTTTCAAAATATGATGCAATAGCATGACGTGTTCACATGATTGTATAGCCTCAGACGTTCTATTCTCGGAATTTAATATTGACGCACAAATTATCTCTAAACGTGTTTCGAATTGTCTATCGCGCAGTTGAATTGGAATTTATCGCCTCTAAAAGTTTTGTCACGTAGTCAAAAATATAAATGCGCATGCGTGAGGAGCATGATATAAGCAGCATACGCCAGCATAGGAGCACAGTCATACAATGGCAACATTCGTCGATAGATTCAACTCTGCTTCTTGCAAATACAATAAAACGTTAAAGTTGGAGCAATTGAAAGATAATACCTTCCGGTTAAAAAGCTGAAAATTGTTCATACTCAGTACGGAGATAGTCTCGTTGCTACGCTACAAGAGCCTATCGAGGAAGGCGAACTATTTGACGTGTCTACCTACATAAAGGTAAACACCAGAAACAACCATCTAAAGCCACTTTTGCCCAACCCAAAACCAATAACAACAAACTCTATGCCCGCTGTGGTTTCAGAAACCACGTCTCTGAAAAATGTAAGTACCGAGAATATTCGTGCAATGTTTGTTCCATCAGAAGACACTTAGCGACAGTGTGTCCTAACAAAAAGAAGGACTGATCCGGCTCCAAGGATAAAAGGAACGTCAAATATATGGAAAATCATAACTCAAGTGGTAGTAGTAGTGATAACAGTGAAGATGTCACTTTCAGTGATTCTTTCTATAACATTATGACATTCAAAACTACCCCTTCTCCATATACGTTGCCCTTGAGAATTGGTAAGGAAAGATTCACCTACCAGATCGATACTGGATCACACTATAACGTTATCAACAACATTTTGGGCACATTAAACTGTCGCAAAATGATTTAAGGTTGACAGATTATGTAGGCAACCCGATCGTTCCCATTGGCATAACTTTGGTCCAGGTCAAAGGAGAAGATGGCAAACGTCACACCTTACTATTTTATGTGGTGAAGCAGGGTGGACCTCCTCTGATAGGTCGTCAGGGCTTGAAAGTTGACAGCCTACGCCTATTACGCTGTTCATTATAAGCGTTCATTCACGCTTCAAACTATCACCAAGGAGCTGTTATTTAATTCCAAGGGTGCAATATCCTGCAAGTACACAGGTGTTTATGTTACCGATCACAAATCCTCCAATTGGGTGCTCATCCGGATATTTTAGAAATCTCATTAATCTATACGCTACGGTAGCTCTGCAGGCATTTATGAGATGTTTGCCATAGGAGATAGCGCTGAGCAACGTATCGGATCAACAGCATTGAGCTTGAGTGATGTGTGTCGCTCTGAAGACCAAATCGGATCCTCCAAACCCAGGGACCTTGCTCACAGCAACTGTCCGCAGTAAGGAATGGCGACCTGCACTCTCTCCTCGCTCTTCTTAAGACAAGAGAAAGCGCATTTATACCAAGCCATTGTCTAGCCAGCCACCAAATTACTTTAATGAGAGATTTTCACAATGGTGGGGTGATGACCATAGGACGAATGAGTGTGAGGGGGGGGGGGGCTCCTAATACCATTCTGAGGACAGTCCAAGGTTATCGCTCCGTTACCCTTGTCACCATCCACCAATCCTGAGCTGTGGCATTGGTTTCCCCTGTGTTTTTTGCAAGGCTTACTGGATACATCCCCTCACATCACATTGGCAGACATATTCGCTGTGACTCATACAAAGCTACGACCCACGTCTCGCCGAGCGCAGACAAATTTCGGGGACGGCACATTCCCAGTCATCAACCGCTGAACTATTTCTATTGTTCTGAACAGTTTCATTTTCAAGGTGGTTCGCACAAAACTATCTTTGCTATTTAAAAAAAAAAAGTTAGGCAGTTCAGAGTTTCCTCTTTTGGCCCAACCTTGGCTTCTTGGCCTAAATAACAACCTCTCCTTCATGAGCCGAGTATCTGGCTAGGAAAAGACGAGAGCAGTCGTAACTCACGACTTCTCAAGCGTGATTCACGTCCCACGCTTCATTAATTACAAATTACATTTATGAAAACTGTCGTCTTTTTCGTTGTGCAGATATTCAGCTCCCCCCCCCCCCCTCGCAACCATTCTCGCTTCTTTTTCCTCCTCACGAATTATTTAGCTCCCCTTTCTTTTTTCAACGCTCAACTGAACCAAATTTGCGTTAGGTCTGGGGCTCCGTGTGCTCTGGAAATTACTCGAGTTGTAAACACATTTTGAATGTTGTGGAAGTCCTTAGCTTTAGGTTAGATAGCTTTGTCTTCTCCTTCCGACGCCTCTCGACAGTCCCTTCCACGCCGATTGTTGTTTTATCGCGTTGTCGTCTAGCCTCATATATTTTTGCTTTCCCTGGTGGGCCAAAAGGAAGAAAGTTATGCGCATCTTTGAACGTTTTGAAGGCTTCTGAGTTCGAAAAACGCCGTTTGGTAAAAATGATCGGGGGAACTGCTTCGGGAAGTGCAGACTTCGGATCGTCACGCCAAAACACGGGTTTGAGGATCGTAAAATTGTTTATAGTTGTCGAAACATCCCAAATTTTTTTGCTCCACTAGCCAGCCCCAAGGTACTACAAATTTTTCGTCTGTGGGAAAATGAATCGGTTTTAGTGTTGTTTTTCGCCCTTGTACATCCCGCGTGTATATTACGAGCGTTCTGAAAACAAAAATCGTGTTGGTAGACCAACCAGTTATACACAATATGGTGGTATAGTCGCTGTTAATAAATATTTATGGTAAAGTGATAATAATAAACTTTGAACTATTGTTGTTTGTTAGACTTTTATCTCAGCGTTTTCCACATAATTCCTGCACTATTACGAGGGACGTCCCAAAAGTAAGTTCCGAAAAATCGAAAACTCAACCAATTTGAAAAAAAAAAAATTATTCTTAAAGGTACGGATCTACTTTATTTTTCGACGTAGTCGCCATTCCGATCGATGCATTTTTGGTACCGTGGTGCCAGTTTACGTAACCATTTGTCGTACCATTCTGCGTCATTTTGTTTGAAGAATTCCGAGACCTAATGATTCGGTGTACTGAAGAACGAGTCAATTGATGTTTGTTGTGCACTTTCTCGACAATATTAGAAGAGTAAAGCGCGCATCTTCCTCCAAAAGCTTGCGAACTGCAGTAACTGCGTCCTCTCCACGAGAAGTGGAAGGGCGCCCACTTCGCTGTTCATCGTGCACACTTTCCCGCCCTTCCAGGAAACTTCTCTTCCACTTACGGACCATTTCGATGCTCATGACCCCTTCTCCATACGCTGAAGAGAGTCTGCGGTGAATTTCGGGCACAGAAACATTCTCAAAAACTAAAAAGATCACCGAACGGATTTCACAATTTGACGGGTTTTTCAATGTAGCATCCATGTTTACACTGGTGCTGATAAGCCGCAACAAGTGATAGCAACATAAGAAAAATTCAGTGTTGCCACCAGATGTAACACGAAGTATCCCCGTTGGAATTTTTTCCCTACGGCATTTTCCCACGAATTTACAAATGATCGGAACTTACTTTTGGGACGTCCCTCGTATAATATAGTGCTTCCAAAAATCCTTCTATGCAAAGTTCACTCGGTGACAGTCGTGACATCGTTACATGCTCGTAGGGTCTTCAAAAGGGAGGCAATCAGTCAAACCCGCGATCATGGAGACCACTCAGCCATCTTTCCATATTAGGCAAATCATTAGAAATCTTGATGTTGCAGTCCCTCGAAGGAGTCTTTGGCCGCAACCTCACAGGCAGGCAATACGGGTGTACCAAAGGAAGATCCACGCAGGATGTCATTGTCGAAATTCGGCGTGTTTCCCTGCTCGCACCGGCTAAGTACGTCGTAGCAGTTCTGATTGACATCTGGGGAGCGGCCAGCGCTCCTTAATGAGCTTAAAGTTAGGGGAATCCACTGCAACCTGTACTCGCTCGGCAGAAGTTACGTGACAGACAGAACTGCTACGGTCGAATGCAGGCATGTCTCCGTTCAAAGAAAGATTGAGAAGGGGTGCCCACAGGGCTCAGTCCTTGGACCAGCACTCAGGAATGCCTTCTTCGAAGGTCTTCTCAGGAGACTCATGGAGACTGCCTGCGAGCCGTACGCCGATGTGGATGACTTGATCTTTGCAGGTTCGGTCCGCCAAATCGAAGAAAAAAACCGCCACGTGCTCCGCACTGGCACCCAATGGTGCGAGCATGTCAAGATGCAGGATAAACCCAGCTAATCCTCTTGAAAGGAAAAGTGAATAATCCACCCTCAATACGCTTTGGCGGCCACAGGGTCCTTCTTGAAAAGCACATCAAGTATTTAGGAGTGAATATAGGTGAGAGGTGGGGTTTCAACCAACACCTCCAGTCTCTTAAAGGCACTACCACTGGAAGGTTTGCCTCACTGCGTGCAATTACAAAGGCCACTTGGAGTGTGTGTTACCGTGACACTATCCTCGTGTACGAGGCCATATATCTAGGCGTGACTGGCTACTGCCCTGTTGTCTGGTGGCAAACTAACAGTCAATCAAAAGAGAGTATCGGCCCAATCCCAGAGAGCTGCGCTCCAGTGGATCACCAAGGCCTACAAGGCTGCATCAGCAGAAGCACTTACCAGTTGATTTGGCTGTTGAGTGCATAGTTGACAAGTGGAGAGAGAAACGGGAGCTTTCCCCCGCTTTGGGCTGAACTCCGTGCGGATCTCACCACAGAACAGAAACTTGCCACCATCGACGAATGGGCATTAGAGAAATGGCAAGCGAGATGGGAATCCCCGTCAAAGGGACGTGACATGTATGTGTTCTTCCCCAACATCCGTGAACGTAATTCAAGAAAATGGGTTGAGTCAGACCACAGGACGAGCCAGTTCCTCCCGGGACTTGGTGACTTCAATGCCCGACTGCAACGTCTTGCGCCTTCAGTGCGGAGGAAACAAGAAACCACGTGCTTCTCCACTGTGGTTTCTGAAACAGTGAGCGACGGTTGTTGGGAGGGCAAACGAACTTGGCAGCATTAACTGCTACAAAGCAAGCCTATAACTATTTTGCAGATTTCTCGAAGAAGGTGATGGCTTAGAAACGTGGTCATTGTTGATCTGTCCTTTTGAAACTTGCCACCCAAGTAAATAGTTAGATCAGGTAGGAAACCAGATTAAAAACTCCTCCCAGATGGTACGGGATTCCTCAGGTGGTCACCTCCACGGGGTAACACACGGCTAACAGCTCTCCCTGGGGAGACTGACTAACGACCAAATACCTGCCGTACCTGCGATCGCGGATGCTGCAGGGCCCAGCCTCTTGCACATTAGCTAAACCGCAACTTCCATGACTGATATAACCCGCGTCGAGGGTTTAGGTACAGTCATCAAATAAGGAAACAGACCTGGTTTTGATGCGTAGCAGTGTTTATAATTTTGAAGACCTCGTAACAACTCGTTAAGTTTCATTCATCGCTCCAAAGCGAATGTTACGAATGCGTTACGTGACATTCGACGCAAGTTTGACAAGTTTCTCACAGATGCGTTGAATCCGGCAGGCGCGTTAGTGGAAAGGCAGCCTGAGCGTTGGTGAACATTTCCAAACAGCGTTGAAGCCGAGCGCTTCGTACGCGATGGGTTCTATATTTTCGCCTTGGACCATTTTCTAAGAATTATGCAGCAGACGGAAGAAATGAGCGAGTTTCCTATTTCACGCTCGACCTTTCCTCGACGAATAGTGTCAAAAAATGAATTGATTATAGAAAGTATTGTTTGGATGACACGTGTCTGTCCCTTCCCATCGAGGGGTCAAAGACCGTTATGCGCGGCACGTCGAGGTGGCAGTCCTCAGCGTCTAGTCGGGAATCAAACGAAGTTGTTGCAAATTTCGCTCCATTCAAACAACTTTAAACGACTGACGACGTTAGTGCTAGTTGAAGGATTTACGAGCTCCCTGAGCATATTGCGCGGAGTTACTCGGCGCTGTTATCGTTGCCAGAGCTAACTGAACGTGATATCGTCGATCTTACATGTTTTTCAGTCCCTAGCACCCTCTTTGCCGAACCAGCCTCGTTGTCACCACACACACTTAGTCGGTGGAATCGATTCATTACAACTACCATATTCGTCGAAACACCAAATTTCGTTTCTCAAAAACAGCTCTGAGGATTTTGATTGAATTTCCAAATTACAGAACGGTATTGGAAATGTTTCATTAATGAAAAAATGACAAAAAGTGTACAATGCATGATGAAACTTTTCGACAACAATTTTAGTAACAGTTTGTCTATTCATAAATCCCACCCATATGACACCCCCACAAAACTCGTGCGAGTAGTTCGATGCGCTACCTATTCGACGAAAGTTTTACAACTGACGTAAGATGATTAGGAACAACCCAACGAATTCTGGAATTCGATCAGCTCTCGTTTCATGTACTAACGTTATTTTCTGCGTTTTTCCTATAATTTCACGGGGAAAACGAAATTCGAGAAAGTTTTGCCTAAGAAAATGGTTCACTTTGGTAAATTCATGTAGATTTTATTACGGAAAACATGGGGTCAAGGGAAAAGCACGGTGGACGTATCCTACCAGGACGTCAAGGTCATCGAAAGCACATATCTGGGTAGATGGGACTGCTGGTCACTTTTTCGAGGAAATACAGGCGTTTCTCGATTTCTTTAGCTATCGCTCCGATGGCTCCCATTTGTGAAACAATTCATGTTTCAATTTGTGAGTAGAAGGTCTGGATTAGTAAAACCGTTTGATCATATTTTTTTATTTTATTTAATCTGTAATAGCTATTTCTTTCTATTAATTTCATAATAATTGGTTATGTTGCAGTAAAAAAGCGGTGATAAAGAATAACCGATGTCATTTTCGGATTCAGATTCCTCCGCTTCTTAGGGCCGTTTTCACCAACTGCGTTGATCTTGTTTAGATTCGATTAATAGTGCCTTACCGCCAACGGGTGTCACCAGATTGGGTTAAGCTCTAGCCCTGATCAAGCGCGAACTCCAAACGAGCGGTGCGTAGCAACTTGCCGCCACCCCCGTAAGTTCGAACACCAGCAGAATATGGAGTGCTATATCTTCATTCAACGCATTTATACACAAACATTTATAGAGAACAAAATGTAGGGACTAGTTAGTTGAGAGTACTCCGTAAGTTTGATCGAAATCGTTAGTGCCGTTTTTACTTTCCGCTACCCGAAGGGAAGGAAGTATAGTAATCGAGTCAAAAAAAATTTGGGTTTTCTTCAGATCTTTACGTTTTGAGGCCAACTGAGTCTAAAAAACCTAATTTCGGCGCGTGGTCCGTGTGTGTCTGTTGTTCGATTTGCGGGAGAACGGCTGAACCGATTGAGCTGGTCCGTTTTTCTGTATATGTAAAGAAAACCTCCCCTTTTATCAACCACTTTAAATGTGCCGCGAAACTGGACAAATCGATTAATAGATGCCGCGTAATCAATCCCGGTTATCAGGTGAACAGCTGGAGTGATTGTGATTACACGGAGCGAGGAAGAAGAGCCATCCGCGAGTCGCATTATTAAACCCTATTTACGATTTATTTTCAAGTGACGTAACCCTGGAATAAGGACTTTATTTTCGTTTTTTTGTTTATTACAGGTGAGTTATTTTGAATCATTACTTAGTTTATAATATGATTTCGAAGGAGAGATTCAATAAAGACTTTTGTTTATTACAGAGCAACGAACTATCGTTCTTGTTTCAAACAAACCCACCCCCCCTGCGAGAGAAGGATCATTATAAAACGAAACGTGTTGAACACAGATATAAGCCTAGTTAACTCAGAAAAGGAGATTTGTCGAATTAATTTATCGGTTTTCCAGATTTCTAAAAAATGGCTCCAACGATTTCCATCAAACCTACATTTTGTTCTCGATAAATGTTCCTGTAGAAATGCGTCGAACTAGGATATAGGGCTGGTTGCCCGTCAGTTGTAACCGAGCCAGTACCCTCGTCGTCGTGTCGTCCGCGCTCGCGTTTGCTCCCACTCAGTTCCCTGTCTGTGGTGGTAAAACTTCCCGGAATGTAATTCGAGAGTAAAACTCGTACTAACTTCCCGACTCTCTTAGTGCGATATCGTTTCAATATTAATCCCCCCTGTAACAGAGGTAAGCGAACGGACCAAAAAATGGCGACTCAAACTGAATGAGCTCAAATCGTCTCACATTAATTTTACTAACAAACAAGTAACTGCTTTGCCTATAATGCTAAATGAACGAGCGATACCCATAGCTTACACCGCCGAATACCTGGTAATGACTCGACACCTAGCTGAAGTGGAAGGTGCACGTCAAAAAGAAAAAAGCAGAACTGAAGATAAAGTTTAGAAGTTTGTATTGGTTGCTCGGTAGGTGTTCAGAGCTGTCCAAGCATAATCAACTGCTTATATACAAGCAAGTTCTGAAACCGGTGTGGACGTACGGGATACAGCTCTGTGCCAACATTAAGATGATTCAAACTGTTGGCGTGATGAGAGCAGGCTTGTTGGAACAACCGCAACAACTACTGCCTTCCACTGAGCTCTAGTTCTATAGTGTGCAAAGATCGCTCCTACGCGGGCAATTATATCCAACACAGCGACCCCTGGCGTCTGTGAAGTCGACAATGCCGCGGCAGGACCCTGTTGACTGTTGTGGCACTTTCTTCGGTTAGTGGCAACGTGATCGGGAAAACGCACGCACGAGCACGACTCAAAAAAAAGGGAATTAATGAAAATGTCAGAGAGAGTAACTGTATCACTGTATTATTTTTCGGGCTGAGAGAAAGCAACGTTCGTAAGGGAAAATGTAACGTCCGCTAGAAGCAACAACAATAATAACAAAAAGGCAAAAAAAAGGGAACCTTCTCTCAATCTCATTGAGGAGGGATGTCTTGACGGGGGAGGCTGGTTAGGTTGGCAGAAGTGAGACTGCTATCAATTCATTCTGCTAATCTGATAACGGAAATGTTCGGAGCATGGTTGGCTTGAAGTGGTTGAAGTGTGGGAAATGAATGGAGTTGTTGGTGGGTGTGAAGGCGGCATGATGCGAATTTCACCTCCGTATTGAGTAAGTTGGTAACCAAAAAAAAAACACAAACTTTTCAGAATAAAGTGCTAAGGAGTATAATCAGTGGCCACTGGTACATTCGTAACGACGACCTCCATCGAGACCTTAGAATGGAAACAGTGAGCGAAGTAATTAAACAGCATGCAACCAAACACGAACAGCGACTTCATGCGCACATAAACCCCGAAGCGCTTCACCTCCTAGACAACAGCAACGTCATCCGGCGGCTTGATAGGACAAAACCCTCGGACCTGACGTCACATGATTAGTGATTCAGCGTAGTGAATGGGTGCTATCCAGAGTATAGGGCTATCAACTCAACAAACTCCTAATAAATGTATGAAAACAAATTAACTTGATGGGGCTATAGCGTTCAGTTGTTATGTTATTATTCTCGTAATAAATATCGTTAAAAAAATTAATTGGTGCGGAAAACATCAAATTGCTGGCGCTTAACCGATTGCTGGAGGGGGGGGGGGTTGACAGGGACACTCGAGTCGTCAGATTCGCCCTACGGCGGGTGGAGCTTTGTTTTCAATTGTGAGCTCCTCCCCCTCCTCCGCATTAGCCACTTTCCTTTTCGCGGCGGCTGAGCCTCTTGCTGCCGTAAGGTTCGTTTATGTTCGTTGTGAGGGGGGGAGGTGCCAGTGATGACTCGCCGGGGGGTGGCGGTACTAGGACGTATTATAGGGGGGGGGGAGGTCGTTGATCCCGCCCCTACCACCGTTACCGGGTCAAGGTCGCCTCCCACCCGCCTCCTTCTCCGTTTCCGAACTCAACTCAACTCGCCCGTCCCTCCCCGTTCATGATCGCGTCGTTTCCTCCGCAACTCGGTGGGCCGGGCTCGCTAACATTTTTTTAATCGGCGTTCGGCTATTAAACCAAAGATTTCAGCTGTTTAACGGCAATGCACTAATGAATCGACCGTCAGAAGGTATAAGTATCAATTATATCGAACGTAGGGTTTTGTGCATTCAGAAACCTGCACAATTAACTTCGATTGAGAGAGGGAAGGAGACATTATTCATTCATAGTTAGTAAGTAGTTACTGGAAAAGAATAATGCTAATGAACCATCTTTAGGCTAGGCCTGTATTGCTGGGTAAGAGTCGCTCAATTTTGTCAGTAAAGTTTTGCCATGTAGTATTTATATTTCAGACTCAAATAGTCTTTGACACTTGAAGATCCGTAAAAACTAAAAAAACAAATGACACCACATAGGGCTGAGGGGAGCAATACCGCGACACAACTTGCTGTTATGAAAACGGAGATCTTGCAACTGCGCCGAAACCTAGCACAACTGCACTTCATTGCCACTGCGCCGGAGGTAGAGACAATAGCAAGTGAGCCGTCATACTTTACGGTTTCTATTTCCACTTTATACACTCAAAATTTTATTACGTTGATACAGTTTTTTGTCACTTTTTTTTCATAATGTCTGGCCACTGTTTGTAGTATGATTTTCCATCAATCTTTCCTTCTCGATATTCAATTATTAGTTGCTGAATCATTTTCTTCTGTTTTTTTAACGCCCCTGTGTCCGGCTTGGGCACATTCGAGCCATTCATTATGAGGAAGGTGTCCGTTTGCATTCGTTTCAAGGCATTGAGAAACACGAAAATGTTAGGATGCGGATGGGAAAACTGGCCATTGAATTTCGAGTGGAACGATTCACTACTGTTTGTGGTTCTTTCCGAAGAAATTTCTGCTGCAGCCCATAACTCAGGAGGAAACTTAGCTTGAACACCAACGTAGTTATCGATGATGTATTCCGCGTACTTTCCAACCCGTGTATCATCTGGCAACGACGTCATACAATGTTCCAAAAATGCAGCACCGACCTCACATGGATCCAAGAACGGCATACCGAAAACGAGACGAAGCCAATTTCGAATATCCCCCTTTGCTCTGTATGCTTTGGTTAGCCCGAGTGCTTGGTTTTTCCTCCGCCAAGATTGTGACAAATGGAATCGACATCCCACAATTCGGGAATCTGGGAAAGCATTTCTCACTGCGACGTGAATTCCTTCTTCAAAATCAACCACCACACAATCCGGCTGCAGCCTCAATTGCAGCTCCTGGCATTTTTGTTGAGCAAGATTTAGCAACTTAGTGTAGGTTTCAGCGTTTTTATCGGGAAAAAGCGCAAAGACGAGTGGTATGTAGTGATTGTTTCTACAAACATGGACAGTGAACATCTGTGCAAAATGTTTGGCACAATATGAGAAAGTTCCGTCCACAAATATAGTGGAAGATGTACAGAGTTCTTTCCAGTTCCTTTCAACCGAAAACGCGACTATTTTTGACGTTCTATCAAAAATTTGTAGGAATGATTCTTCTCCAATTTTCAGGAAGTTATCTGATTCACTCCGGTCGCCCAAACAATCCATCACTTCATCAATACTTCATGGCAAACGACTAAACGAGGAAAAATAAACAAGCGCAGTTGCTATACGACACCTCTTCCGGTCAACGCTGGTCGGCGCGGCTGCCATACGCCCATGAAAACACTACCTATTTTCTTTTTTCTAAAATAGTGAACTATATGTATAGGCGAAAGGCCAGATTCCGCATTTATTGCATTTCAGTAATGAGGGTGCACTGTGCGCAGATCTGCAGCGCTTAACGGAAACTTGTCGTGAAAGACAAATGGGCATTAGACTAACGTCAAGAAAGTGACCCAGACCACCGGATGAGCCAGTTCCTTTATTTTGAAGTCTCCCCATTCGGCATGTCCTGTGGAGGAATAAAAAACCCACGTGCTACTGCAGTCTAGTTTCTAAAACAGTGAGCGACGGTTGTTCGAAAATCAGCCAAACCTTCCAGCTTTGGAGCTGTTTGGCTGTTTATGAAACTTTCCAGTTGAGTAAATAACTATATCAGGTGGGAAACCAGGTTAAGAACTTCCAGATGGTACGTAAATCCCCCAGGGTCATACCACCGTGCTGTTACGAGGGGGGTTTCGGAGACGTTTTTGGGGATCCGCTGACTCAGGCAAAAATTACGGCAATCGCGCCGGAGATTCGATCCACAATCCTCAACTTACGTCGAGAATTATGAATCGACTGTCTTTCCACTAGACCACGATCAACCGGGTGCCTTCTAAGGGAGTCAGGCGGTACAGTGCATTGAGAGACTGGCAAAATCACAACCTGCCGTACCTCCACAGGTCTCCGTGTGTGTCCGAGTTCTTACATGATAGCGAAATCGCAATTTTCATGACAGTCAACTGATATAAATCTCACACGAGAGTTCAGAAGCAACAGAGCGACCAAACCAATTAAATCCTCTCACGTTATTTGCAAACACGTTACAATCCGAAGAATGAGCAAATACAATCGAACCTCTCATTTTTTATCTTCAAACCCGAAATAATTGTATTGTGTTTTATTGTAGCACTTTTCCTTTGCACCAGACGCTCCAATGACCAATTCTTCGTTTCAAACATACTTTCAGCAAATTCAATAAACCTTTCTGTCGGCCTAATCCTGTAGTTTTAACGTTAGTCAACGTGTTTGGACAACATTATCATAGTTCTTGTTGCGTTAATATGAGCTGTCTGTGATATAAAATGGTTTTTCAGAAGTGCCGCCTAAAATGTTTTCTTGTTTTGGTATTTTAAAAAGTGATGAGCTCGTGCCTGAGTGTCGAATTTTCCGTTTCCTTCCGAACGTGCGAGTATTCGAGATCGAGACAAAAACTATTCATAGATTCGCCAAAGAACGTATTTCTGCTTGTAGACCTTGTGGCCGGCGTGAAAAATGAGGGTGAAAGGGAATATCAAAGGATTTGAAGTTAACGGTACTTGAGGCATCCAAAATTACAGTTGCTCGGATTTTCTACATTCCCTCGTGGCATTTTTCATGACGGGCACGTTAACTGACTGCCTGAAGCAACGTTTATTGAATATTCAGCAAGTAGGCAATTGATTTAACTATCAACGTATTTTTAGTGCGTTCGTGTTCAGTGACGTGGAGTTATATTCTAAATAGAATCGAGCCAAGAAACCGACATTGGTAAGAAAACGTTCCTGCAGCAATAGCATTTCTTGTTAACAAAGACGTAGCACAAGAATATAAGCGCAAGGGTGAATTAAATTCATAATTATCATTGAATCCCGCGTAGGAGTGCGAGGGAATGAGAGCATGGCTCCTACAGTTTACTTGTCCCTACGTCGTTGAGGCGCTATGAGAGGTTCCTGGCACTTTTCTTTCGGGCCGTTTGACCAGCGCAGTAGAGGTACAACAACAACTACATCTTCTAGCCGCGGTATTACTTCTCGTTGTGCCGTGCTCGGGGAACAACCGGATGCTCGATTGTCTCCGCCGTCGACCGGCGCGGGGGCGGTCGCGGTCGAACGTGAACGCGCGCTTTCGAACCCCCCGGCGAGTAACGGTGCGCGCTGCGGGGTCCTGAGGGCGAACCCGTTACCGGGACCTCGTTACCTTTTTTTTTTTCGTCGAACGTGGGCGACGCGTCGAGTTTGAGAGCCGACCTCACTTAGGACTCAGGCGATCACTTCGAGCGCGCTCGTCCGCTTTATATGTAACTCTGACCGTCAATTATTTGGGATTGGGTGTAAAGTCCTACTGTGTCAGAAGGATCATTTCCTAAAAAATGCCATGTACAATAGTCTTCTATGACGTCCACCTTGCCCATATCGACTGCTCATCGTGCAAGTTATCATCCCCAGCTCCACAAACGTTTCCAAGTACTTGAGTACAACTTCATGTTTTCAGTCAGCAAACGTTTTTTACACCCCCTCCCCCCGTCAAAATTTGATACTTAACGTTCCAAGACATCAGGATTTCAAATCTTCTATGTCCGTGGTCTAAAAAATCCGTTCTTGCGTACAAAAACCCCATTTGATATATAGTTGTGCTCGGCAATTGTATCGGATGACGCCCATGGTAGTTATGGGCAAAAAATGGTTAAAAAAATTAACATACGAAATTTTGGCAACTCGATCGCAAATACGCCGTCCCGTTTTCTAGGTATTTTTAGATGCTGCGTCGAATGAAACAATTCTCATAGGTGTGAGACTCCGGGTAGACCGAAAATGCTAAAATCACTGTAATTATAGTGAGTCAAAGTCTACTAATTGAAAGAACTCGAAAGACAATACAGCGAGAGTAATCGTTTGATCGTCTGTACTCCCTCCTTCCCGTCACGTTAAATCAACGTAGTGCCCGTTGCCTACAGGCGCCTGGAATATTTAGTTTACGTCTCGTTCCGTTGTAGTCAGACTGATCATGTTTGGTATGGTTTACTGGTATTTTTCGATGCAGAATCGATTTGAATGGGTCTCGGAGGTGTGAGACAGCGTCAAGCAGCGCAAGAGAATAATAAACTGTTGTGTAATAATTTGCCGAGTTTTGTAAATTGGTATCGGCATTTTTAAATGAGAAATTCGCATTCTGTGTTTAGCGAGAGGAAATGGAGTGCTTTAATACACGTGTCAAGCAACACAGGGCGGTCGAAGCTACATTTCCATTGGTTTGTGGTTCATTTTGCATTTCTCTCTCTCCCCCCCCCCCACACCCCTGTGTTCTTTACACAAGTGAATGGGATACTTAGGAGAGCAGCAAACTCTGGCAAAACTTACAGGGATCACGAGTTCCGATCCATTGCCCAACTTTCGTCGGATTATGAATCTTCATCTGTATCCACTAGACTAGGATCGCTGGGGTACCTGCAATGGGAGTCAGGTGGTACAATACCAAGCCTGAACTCTTCACGCCTTCTTCGTAGCCTCTGCTTTGACAAATATATCGTGAGGAAGAAGGTCAAACGTAGCCTGCAACAATGCTCTTTGATGGCACCTCTGTGCCACAGGTACATTCGACCCAAATGAGATGATTGGTAACACAAAAAGCCCTATAAAACCAACCGGCCAACCTAGGATTTAACCCTCATGTTTTCATACACATCCATTGACACGCCACAGGGCCTTGATTTGATGCTCTTTGCAGGTTAGTTAACGATCAAAAATCACTCTCAGATACTTGAGCTGTTCGTTGAGCCGAACCATTGTGCCATTTACTTGCTGTGGTCTATGTGCTGTGAATTGGTGCTCGCCACCTCCTTCGTCTAGTAAATTTCATGAATTCGTCTTTCCTGATGAACCATCTTGAATTCTTCCAAAGACGCCACCGGTCCCTGGGATCAGGACTACCGTCTCTATTTTATTATTCTGCAAGAAAGAAGAGGTCAACCTGGTGCAACGTTCTAAATGGTTCTGGATTGGTACCACCACGTGCGGGTGTAAATCCTCCGCCTCCACGAGCAGAGCCCACCTACCTCTCATAAGCCCACCTCACCATCACAACAATCCTGCAGCGGACCGCCATTCCCATACTTGTTCAGGAGCAGTCTTCACTCCGCGTCTTCCTTCTTCATTCCTTGCGAAATACTGGTCCTGGATTTGGCGGCTCCGTTTTCTTCTTGCTGAGCGCCTACAGTGTTATCCGATGTTCAACACAGCATTCGGCCGTTTCTCTGCAGGGCAGGCAGGTCGGTCTTGCAGCCTTTCCAATTCGATGTAGGTGCCCCCTAAACGCTGCACGTCCCGCGCGAGGAGCTGGATAAGGTAGAAATTCACGTTACCATGGACCAAGTGTTGGAATCAGCTGCCACTCTTGAGCTGTGTCCAACTCGTCTTGCCACATCCCACCTTGTCACATGACCTCCTTTTTTTCTGGTTATAGTGCTCGCAGTACAAATAGGACTACTGATGTATAGTGAGTTGTGGGCATAATACACGGCGGCGCATCACTCAACTTTCCTTAGCCTACGTGCATTCGTCGATTTTCTGTACTCTAACCAAAACGGTTTTTCATTCAAATTATGACTACGTTCAACATGAAAACT
This sequence comes from Pachypeltis micranthus, assembly GCA_020466155.1. Classification (NCBI taxonomy): domain Eukaryota; kingdom Metazoa; phylum Arthropoda; class Insecta; order Hemiptera; family Miridae; genus Pachypeltis; species Pachypeltis micranthus. Next base: position 62,715,104 of record CM035770.1, on the reverse strand, counting down.
GGCGCCGCTTATGGTTCTGGGATGTATTTTGCTTGTCTACTTGTAATGTAAGTGAAATGGTGGTGTTTCGAATTTTTGGAAAAATCAATGTTTTTCAAAGCGAATTACACAACTTGTTTTCCTGCTTTGTCGAGCTGAAGAAAGTAAAAATAATTGTACGGATTCTGGTCCGACAATTTTACAGTGTAGAACCCCTTGAGAACCCGTTAGAAATACAATCTCCCCCTCCTCTGCGTGTGATTAGGCAATAGAGGTCGTAGGGGTAACTCAATAAATGTCGCCTGCTTCTACACAGCATACCTATCTGATGAATGAATGGTACTTGGGCCTGAGGAAAAGTGTTTGATGCGTCGTACAGTTGTAACGCAACTGGAACGGTCTATTGGCGAAGTTGAGAGGTGGCGCTCGAACGCTTGACACATTTCCCCAGTCCTGAGGGTCAACGACCGCTCCCGCTCCGCTCTGCTGCACCGCCGCGTAGTTTCACTAATAGGAAAGTGCTTTTTTCCTCTCCGCCGCATCGTCCTTGACTCCACACCACCACCACCACCACCACCACCACCCAGTCCTTCTTCCCTTCCCCTCTCGACAACGTCTTATGCACCAGAGAGAGGGACAACCCAACGTCCCAGTTGCCTTCCGTCGCGCAAGTAACCGCCTTGTTTTCGACTTTCGGGGCATACGGCGTCTTACCACACCGCTCTATCTTGAAAAGTTGACGCAGATGTCACATTAGTTGAGGGGCAGGTCGTTATACAAATATCTGATGCGGCACGTCCCATAACATTCCTTAATGTGAAAGCAACAAAGTAATATACTGTTGAATCGACTAAAAGATAGAGGTTAACGGCTTAAGTCTGGAGTGGTCCACTATTTATCTGACATCACGCAATACGATACCATTGGAAAGACTAACAGCGCAATAAATATGGTGTAATTCAAGGGAGCACTTCGGGGTGGTGCTGTTTCTAATTCATGTAAATCGCTTGGCTTGTTTTTATTATGTTGATAATAACCTACAAAACCTCCGGGGCCTCAACTGGGGCTATTGTGTGGCGTCCATAACCAGCCTCCTCTCCTCATCTCCTCTGTGTTCCACCCCCAGGTCCTGTGGACCTGGTAGTCAGTGGTGTGACGGACGCGAGGGTCATCTCTGCATCCTCATCTGGCAGCAATGCTCAAACAGTACATGCCAACGATCCCTCGATCCCTCCCTGGAGAGTCTAATAAACAACCTTGATTGCCTTTAGCCATAGCTCTGCACTTCTCTCACTCACCAACCGCCTTGGGATCCCGGCAGTCCCTACGAAGGGTTTTCCTTTACGAACCTGCACAAAACACAAGGTTAAGGTGTTTTCCTCAGCCATCGTATTTGGCCCCGCCAGGAATTCCCGAACCAGCCCTGACGAAATCATATGAGACGCCAGAGCCTTAAGTAAAGCCTGACTGTTCGACATGATGATATTTTTCCGTTTCAGTCCCCTATGCAGAATGTGCAGCGCGCTCACTGTCACTGAGAACAGCTTTGTGTGAAACACAGATGCCAATGCACCTGATCGAAGGACTACCCAGATTCCTCGCCCATAAACTCCTGCACTCACTAGTCCTCCTGTCGGTGAACCGCAGGAACTCCATTGCCATCTGGATCTGTGATGAGGCCTTACCTGAAGGGAAACTCGAAGTTAAACTTCACCTGTACCGAGTTCCTGACATGCAGAGCAGGCCCCTCCACACACACACCTCCAATATCAGGTGGTGCGGTAGGCAGCTCTCTGCGCGTGTATGAGGAGAGGTGCAAGACTCAGCAGGACCTCTAGGGCAGCTGTGGGGGCCGCTTACATACAAACTGCCAAGCAAGCCCTAACCAGCCCCCTGAGTTTACTCAGCTGCAGTTGCAGTCTCTTTCCTGTTCTGGTCCATGGCACATTGAGTGACCACAGGCCTAACGATTTTCCTGTACATCCACAGGACCATCCTCTGCCGCAGTCCCCACGTCTTGCCAACCATTTTCTGGATGGGCTACATGACGGATGAAGCCCTTTGTACTGCTCTATTCACCCTGCACGCACCATGCCGAGTATCACGTGGCGAGGCGCTCCAGCAGTGGAGCAGTGATAGGGCCAGTTAGACTTGGCAGCTAATGGCTTGGCGTCAGTGTCATCTGCAGTCTACACATTCTTATTCGCTGATAACACTAATGTTTGCTCATCGATTGTCAGCCTTTTCAACTATTCGTCTCCCATTCAACACTGAAAAAGTGTTTCCGGTAGTCATGAGGTTCATGATTGCTTGTTCATGGTTTTATTGCTTGGAACTCTCGTGCTTTCCATCTAACTCTTATTTGTTATACGGCTTTGGTCCGTATTCTCTCACATAAATAAGTAAATGATGCCTTGTTTGGCGGATAGTTGCGTGATTCACCTTCCGGACAGGAAGAGTCTGACAGCAGCGCGTGTGTCCTGTTTTCTCAGAATTAGATCTCGCTACGGCTGGAGCGTCCGAGTAGGAATTTTTCCCGTTTGGTTCCATTTTGTCACGGCCTATCAATTTGAACTCGTTCCATTGAGGCAACAGAATGTCTAACGGCTTCCTAGACTTCGCCTACTTGAGCGATGAAAATCCTCTTCACAATTCGTGCGCTAATTTACGGTCCAGAAAGGAAACTGTCTCTTCTATGAGCAACAACTCGCTTCTGAGACTATTTAGAGGTCCTCTCAATGGCAGATATTGGTGAGAGGGTTCGGAGCACCATTGACCAGTGCTTGCAAGGAGGGTAGGTCATTAGATGAGAGAGGTACAGCGTGAAGGAGAACCCTGGTGGGCAGAAATGTGTAATTCAACGACCAGCAATTCATTGGCGAGGAGCCTCTGCTGCAGTGTGATGATATTGTTGACCTTAGCTTGACTTTTGAATCCATCACCCCGAGATCCATGGAGTTCAAAGTACTCCACTCTTGTCCTCACTCTCTTGGCTCCCCTACACGTCACATGTAGTACTCAGTCTGGTCTAGCGAGTATGTCCAGTTTCTTCACGTTGTCGTCTCGTAGAGCTCTATGATACGATGCAGTGTGTAACGCCAGTTTTTTTGGCCAGTCTGATGGCATCTGCTATCAACTTCTTGTAACGAAGGTGTTTGGGGCAACCCTCAAACTGGAATGAAAGTCGAGATACCTGAGGTTGAAGTTTCTCGACTCCTTTAATCTCAGAGCAACCCAAATCCTAGTCCCCCACTCTCCTGCGGTCATCTGCCTTTCGTCCAATATTCAAAGCCACACCGAATGGAACAGCAGAGCCCTCTTACTTGCCCCAAGGTGCGCAGTTATGACGTAACTAGCAGGTTTGCTCTTAGTGGCCCCATGAACTTACGCCTGGGTATTGAGAGCCAACCCGGATTGCATTAGGTGGCCCTCACGTCTTCTTTCTTGTTCTTTTCACCATCACGAGAATCTTGCCCAGCAGTTTGGGAAGTGCAGGAAGCGGCCTTTCCTCCGTGTCTTCATTCTTGATACCTACGAGATACTGGCCTTAGGTCAGCAAGATCCAGCTTCTTCTGTCTGAGCACTGCCCTGAGAAATTGAGCTACGCACCTCCAGTTTTCCTTCGAACGCAGCATCAACAAGATGACCAGATGTGTGTTCCTGGCAGATCGTTGTGGCAATAGTTTTCTTACTGAATCGATTCGATCAATTCTTCTTGTACAGTTTGTTTGTCCATCCCTCATTTACACAGCACAGTCCTCTCCTTCGTTCATCATTTCGCATCCATTCTTCGCACATTTTTCGCGAAGTGTACCGCTCTATGTCACGACTTGTCTCTACAGCTCGCTTGTGTTGACGTTGCGTTTAAAAAGTGCCTAATTCAAATTCCGCATTGGTTTGAACTGCGTCGCTCAACACCTTCGACCTAATTCTGCCAACTCCGGTTCTGGGCTGTCAGGAACACGCGCGTAATACGCAGTTTCGGTTGTTCTGCGGTTGTCGTTTCTACGACGAATTGATGGGGATCGATGGTGGGTTTAAATGGATTGAAGGATGACAATTTAGTCGGGAGAAAATGATGAAGGGGGAGCCAGATGAGCCCAGTTGCTAGGCCCTACCTCACGTCGTCCCTCCGTGCGAATCGCAATTCTCTTCCTAACCTCAGTTCATGTTGCGTTCTCTTAGGTTCAGCAGCTTTGTCCCGTCTCTGACGTTACCGCCGGCGGATTTGAATTAATTGCGTAGGTTCAGACTTCAAAGAGAATTACTCGACCTGCTGCGAGTGTCCTGTCCGTTCGACGCCTCCAGGGAAATTATCAAGGTACGACTCTTGAGCATTGCATGCATCGAGCACCCTCCTGGACACGCTACCTTTTACTCACATTATTGCGCGTCGCTCTAAACCCCTAACGCCAACACCTTTCTCAGGCTCACATTAGTCGGGAGGGAAACCACAATTCACGCCCTCACGGACAGTTTCCTCACCCCCACGTGCATTCAACGGCTCTCATGGCTTTAGCTACTAACTGGGTAGCGCTCAAAGAATTTATTGAGTTGCTCCTACTCACGCCACGACCTATGGTGAGCGATCAATGCACATGAGACTTTCAACTTGATTTCTTGAGAAGGGTGTACTGAGAAGGATTTACTGTTTTGGAATTGTAAGAAACAGAACTGGTTTAATTTCGGAATTTCTAAGGTTGCTCCTAATTATCTTATGAGCTAAAACCCTCATCGTATTTGTTGGACTGTCACGTTAATTCTTCTGAGAGTACTAGTACCGTTTAACCAGGATTTATAACGAACAAACTGCACTAAAATCGATTATAGTCGAAATTTTCAGTAATTTATCGAGCTGCTCTCGTCCATTTTAGCACGAATAAAACTTTTGTAGCATTGTCGTGTCATTTTTCTGTATAGGAAATTTAATCAAAATCTTTAGTGCCGTTTTGTATTTTTGATTGGTTTATTTATTGACCAGGGCGACCTTCTCTACCATTTCGCCAGGAACTTATACACAATGATTTTTTGTGGGGTTAACATATTAACAATATATGATGGCTACCAAACAACGTAATTGTCTTAGTTGGTTTTATGTTTTTACCCGAAAACTCAACGCGCAAAAATTCTCATTATGTTGACGTCATTTAGACAATGAAGATGAAATGAGTCCTCTTTTGTTTTCCTTCGTTTGTTTCTTGGTGTGATGATCTGAGCCTCTATCGCTCTTCCTTGCAACCCTAACTCGACCTCTTGCTCTTTCTCATCCGTTCTCATCAAATCCTTCACCACCTCCAAGCTTCCTTCGCCGCCTCTCTCCATTAGACTTCTCCCGTCGTCAGTTCCCGTCGAATTCGCTATGAGAATGCCACGCCCCTCACGATCAGTGTCATCAGTATTCCAGAACGCCGGCCACGAAATTGAAGTTCCGATATCAACTGCTGTAAGTCACTCCGTGCTCTGTACAGAGGCTCTGAGAGTAATGCGTGCTGTTTTTTCAGTTGGTTGACCTATCATTTGGAACCCCCTTGTTCTTCGGATTTCTAACACAACCCAACCTCCTTCAGCGCCTCTTCACCCTACTTCTTTTCTTCTCCGTTCCTTCTGTTTGCCACCGCATAGTCCAGTCCTTTCGTTCCTTCCCAAGCACTCGATTTATTAACTGTGAAAGCCCGGATGGAGATCGTGAAACTGAGAAATGAATGAACGTGGTGAGCGCGAGTGAGAACTGTATTACACTTGCCAGAATAGCGGTATCGTTGAGTATGAGTATATAAACGCGCACGCTCTCAATACGTGTGAAACTAGTTGTGAAATACTAGGTGGAGGGAGAGGGACGGAGTTACAGTTGAGTTAGGAGTAGCGCGAGCTGAGAGACGAATCGTTGGGAGAACTGGGAGACGACTGTATCGCGAGAGCTGAAGTATGACTGTCTTGAAGCTATCTGTTGAGAAGAAGAATCTAAAATTGAGGGGTGGGAAAGTCCAGGACAGGGGAAATCCGTTGTCACTTGGAAATAACTGAGAAGTTGGGCTTTCCACAGGTACAGACAAGGGATTGAGAGTACCTTTAGGTGCGAGTAGGATATTCCGGAGGTCAAAGACCCAGCTAATTCGGCCTGCTGAACATACTGTCAGGGGCTCCTAGAATATTTTAATTTACTAGATATAATATCTTATTCCTTCTCTTAGAATAGTGTATTTTATTTTATTTATCCAAGTTTTCTGCGACTTTACGCAGAATAATAAATTTTCGTTATTTTTCTCTTTCACGTTTTATTTGTAAATGGTTGGATAACCGGATATTCAATGCCTGAATTCCCATTCCTCAACAGAGCCCAAGCAAACAATGAGAAAGGAGAGTACTTGTTACTTTCCTTGGCTCTACGAAGTAGAAAGGAAAGTTATGTAATCGGCTGAAAAAAAAATTTTGAGTTCTCTTCAGATCTTTACGTTTCAGACCCCCCTGAGTCCGGAAAATACTATTTGAGAAAATGGTCTGTGTGTGTGTGTATGTGTGTCTGTGAACGATTTGTAAAGAAAACTACCGTACCAAAACAGCTCAAACTTGATATCTCGCCCGTAGGTTACCATGGGACGCCAAAATAAGGGTTTGAACAAAATCCACCGAAATTTAACTATAGTTATCATAGTGATAAAAACACCAAATATTTTTTTTCTCAAAAATGGCTCTAACGATTTTGATTAAAATTTTTAATTTGGTAGCTCCCAATATGTCAACTATACCATAAAATTCCCATTCATGAGAAAATGACGAGAGCAGCACAATAAATTACCAAAACTTTCGACGAAATCGGTTTTTAGAGAAAACAACCGTACCAAATCAGCTGAAATATGATATCTAGTCTACAGGTTACCATGGGACGCCAAAATAAGGGTATGGACAAAAGCTACCGAAAGTTAACCTTAGTTATCATACGATCAAACCACCAAATTTTTTTTTCTCAAAAACGGCTCTAACGATTTTGATTAAATTGTTTATATAGATAGCTCTCAATAAGACAATTATACCATAAAATTCCCATTTGTGGGAAAATGACGAGAGCAGCACAATAAATTATCAAAATTTTGGACGAAAAGCGTTTTTAGCGCAGATTTTTCCTTACGAACTCCGCTGGATTTTTTGTAGAATGGTAAAAAAAATTGGTATTGTAGTCCAACCCAATACCTAAAGGGTGAGTGTTTAAAAACGCTCATGAGATACATGAGGCTCACTCCAGAAATTCCTGAATTTCAACTTTTGCCGTTTCGCTTACTACCAGTTTTAAACGTTTTTACCCAATAACTCTGCAAAAGTAATTACTATCCTTCTTCAAAGAATTTGTGTTTACAGCCTCATTAATGATCTGTGTACCAATTGCTCAATAATGGTCCTGCAATGAGTACTAGCAGCACAATAAAATCTGGAACTGTAAGCGCTACTGCTTCCTTCTGCCGTAAAGCGTTGTTTGACCAAGTTCAAAGGGACTGAGTGATAAATGAATTGATTAAATCGAATTAGCCATGTACAAAGTGAATTGTTGTTGAGCTAAGGAAAGTTGTGTGTTGCGACGCACCAGATATTGTTCTTGTGAGTACTCCAACCTAACCTAAAAATTTAAATCGCTCACAAAAACGTGTCCACACTCCACGGCAAACAAGATGTAAGTTAGTTCGAAGAGAATCTCGAGTTCGCCTATTATTCCTGCTTCAACAATCAATCCTTAATAATTACGACAATGATACTAAGTAGTTAATAGTGGGGTACAGCTGGGTCGATTGACGTCAGCCTACCCACAACGTCCATATCATCATGTGCGTCATACACAATGGTGGGAGCATGCCGTCACAATCCACTCAGAAATGAGCATAGTAGAAGGGGGTATGGCGACACAATGGGAGGGGGGGGTCAACAGGGTGTAACTGAAGTGCTAGTGAGGGGGGGAGGTCAACGGGGATTGACTGAAGTGGCGAGGAGGGGGTATCCACTCAGATGTTATACATTTGGAAGGGGTGTGACGTGATGATGTGGACAGGGGGTCTGACGTCATAACGTACGGCTGTTGGGGGGGGGGGTGACGTCATATCAATGTGGTGTTAATGGGTTGACGTCAATCGACCCTGCTGTACCCCACTATTAACTACTATAATAATCAAATTTGGTCGTCAAAAGAATCCGTTGAACGATATCTTGCGAAAATTATTTTTGAACGCTCCGACGTTGCACGATATGTCAAATAGATCGATGTTTTCATTAAACCCTTTCGCACCTTGCGCATGACAGGCCGTGCTAGGCATTTCTATCCTATGGAATGGGATTCTCAACACATTGTTCCTCGCACGAGTGTCCCTGTGGAGTAGGAACTCGAACCTCTCGTACAAGTAGGCGGGTTTTGAAAACTATTGTTTCTCAGTACGTTTTGGACAGAGTTTGGAAATATACATGGTGGTCTGCAGGCTAAATTTATTTCTGGTTCAGCGGCTATACGCGCCACCTCAAAAACTGCCACACACCGATTACCGATCATTCTGAGGAATCCGTGGTACACTCTTGGTTTGAACAGGAGTCGCTGACACACTCATCACCCGAAATCCTTATTATATTCTAGTAAGTGTGCCGTATAGGCCGCAACTCTCGATCAAACATGTTCGAAGTTTGACGTTGTATCCACACGTTCAAATCAATTTTTGAACGCACCATTAAGCTATATCTCATTCAGTACTTATGTTGCTTTCTTTCTTCAAGAAACATTGTTCAATTTGGATGAGTATGGATATTAACCATCTAAGTTACTTATAGTACCTCATCCGGAGTGAAGCAGCAAAAACAGCGCACGGGAAAACGAGGAGATCTTGATGGGCGAAAGAGTGTGCGTTGGAAGGAGCAACTTTCAGCCATGTTAACCTTTTGGAAGAGCTGAGGTGCTCCTCAAGATCGGCATAACTACATGAGATGGACGAGGATCTGATGGCTGGGGGAGCATTTGTGTTTGCTCTCCGCGGTTTGACAAGTCAAGACACAGTCATGAGGAATGCCATTTCTCCCCACTACCACCGTTTTTCTTGGTCACACGATAAAAGTAGTTTGTCAAACCTCACGCTTGCCAACACATTTTCTGACGTTGACAGGACACCTTCGAACGTGTTCTCAAACCTTCAAACATGACCCCCCCCACACGAAGTTGGCAAACCGTGTTCGTCAAACATATTTGATCGTGTGTAGCGGCCTTAGTACCTCGCGTTTGAAATTGTTCGGGAGATCGCGGTTGTTTTTTATGAATTAACCGAATCGATGGCTCACAGAACTAAACGTCGTGAGCTACGAGGTCTTCAGTGGTACAGTTCAGTTATAACTGACACCAACTGGATTCGTGTGTTTACGCATCGCAGGCCGTTCGATCTATTCAACAAATAGCTCAAGATCCAATAGGTTGAAAGCCCTTCTGCCCGGTTCGTGGGGCTTTTTCGTCGTTAGTCCTCCACGTCGAGTAGTTGTGAGTCGTTGGAGTAACTTTTCAACACGAAAAGCTGTTGTGTGTTGCGGGCCGTTGCATATCTTGAAATGCAGGTTCGACCCAAATTCAGCCACGGGCGGCTTCATCCTTTCACTCTTTTATCAGTTCAAATCATGCTGTCGTAAATAATACCGCTTGTCGCCTTCCTTAGCTGCTCAAATGTCCAGGAAGAGTTAGTTAACCAAGACGCCATTTGGCCATATGCAGAAAGCTTCTCAACGGGTTTGATGCTTTTGCGTAACAGTACACTGCATTATTCACCGTTATTGTTACAAATAAGTACTTACGACGTGCACCTCGGTATTTTTGTGGCTGGGACAACCCTTTGCGAAGAATACATCACTGTTTTGATACCAAACTTATCCAACTTACCACCTTACCGCGTTCACACTCACAAACCGACTCCATTCATTTTTCAACCACTACGAGCCAACCATGTTTCGAACGTTAACTTATCAGATTATTGGCAGAGTGAATTGATATTATTGTTTATAACCGGACAACTCTTTCACTTCTGCCAACCCAACCAGCCTTCTGTCAAGATATAACTCCTTAATGAGACTAAGGGACGGTTTGTCAATTCTTTTGTTGAAATGTCGAATTGGTAGCGATCTGTTAGCGCTGTTCGGTGAGTGAAAAACACAGTAGAGCTCGAACGAAGACGCAAATTTGCGAGTTTTCATCCAAAACAATGTGTTGGAGAGTTGGTACCATTGGACCCACCTTCATTTGTCGCCTATCGATTGACATTTCCATTCAAATGCCCAAACTATCAGTAGCAGAATTATTAAATATTGTATTTGGGATCTTACTTGATACTTTTTTCAATTGTCTTCTTATCGTCCCTTACTTCCCATTCTTTTGGGGTTCAGCGTTTTTAGTTAGCATGAATGAATACAGAAATGGCTTCTTTTTTTCACTTCCCACTTCCTTCTTTGCTACCTTCTTAATAGGCTCCTTCTGTTGCGTCAGCAAGAGTTCCAAACACAAACTAGTTCCCAACACTGTCCTCCCCGCATTGCTCCTATCGGGACCCCTCGGCATGTCGTGTAGAGTTAGTACTAACAAACTGAAAATAGAGGCCATCGGAGTAGCCTGTTATTTATTTATCTACAATGAACGGGAGCAAGCGATGATAGTAGTAGTCACGTTGTAACGTACTTGGGGAATTGTCTCACAATTCCCGCGTACAGAACACGCGTAAAAGTCGTATCTGGGCCCAAAAGAAAAGAAAAAATCAAATACGCTCAATAATACTCACTTGATCAAATAAATAAAATAATAACTCTCAAGAAAGTAATGGGAAATGAAATTATAAAGCATTTAAGACCCACTTGAATTTAGTCAGCAAAACTCGCAATGAATGAAATGAAACGAACTCCTTTTAGAATGAAATAAATAACCTATGCTCGCATTGTATTAATAATAATAAAAGGGACAATGGGGAAAATGAAACACCAAGCTCTGATCGCTTACCTTACTTCACACAATATAAAGGGGAATTTAAACACTGGCTTATTACAGGGAATAATTTGTTGACGAAGCTGGCAGCCGTTCTGATCTAGAAATGCGGCTCTGACGCTAATATAAACAGCGGCGGGCTGCACAGGAGGCGGTCAGTGTTGCCACCTCCTGTAGCCCGCCGCGAACCATTACAACGCAGAACGTAGAGGAGGCAAGAATGTGGGGATAGGTCACGATGAGGAGTGCACAAACGTGGTGTGTACAGTAGTAGTATAGCGGGACAGGGGATGTGCATGCCATCACAAGTCGGCCCGAGAGGAGACTATAGAGGAAGGCCATGGAAATTATGATCTGCAGGCCTTGGGAGACATAGTGTGTGTGAGAGCGACGCATTGGACGAGTGGGAGCGCAGCAGCGATAGAATGATATCGCATATTTTGCTGGTTTCATAGAAAGACCAATTCCAGTCTACGTGGTTGTCGAGGCTATCACACAGTCCGCATCAGTCTGAAGGTTGGTGAAGAGCTTAACGTAATTGGGAGCTCTGTGGGACACCAGACAAAGGCCTGACCCACTCATCACTAGCCTAGGACCCACCAGTTGCTCGCAGACTCACTCCAATAGACAGCGAACATCACCATACAACGCGAGGACACTGACTCTCTTTCTGAGCAGCGAATGAAAACGGAGACGTAACTACCTTCAGTGATGCTCCTAATTTTGGACCAGTTGGCAGATTTCCATTTTAAAGCAGCACCTTCCATTGCACTTTTGTAGGGAACGACTTCGTCTCGTCGTTTAATCAAGTAGCCTGAAAAGAGCAAATCCTTCGACTGTCTGAAAGTGAGGGATTAAGAAGATACTGCTGGGGACACGTTTTGGTTGGAGCGAGTAACACAATAACCAGAGTTTGACAGACATTGACAGGCTTACAATGACCCATTGTGGAATCACGATTGTTCGTAAGGTCGTCCTCCATCTCCCGAACTGTTAGATCAACAGAAAATTCCCTTTCATCGTCTTACGAACCCACAGCGATCAACGTCCCGGCTGAGGGTATCGAAATTGACGAGTTCGTTGAACTCGAGCGGAAGGTTTTGAAGAGGTCGCGCAGACTCGGCGAGTAGGAGACACAGATTGCACAACACTTTGGAAGGAGCCTTGCGAAATGCCGTTCGAGGGGAACAGAAGTGCGCAGTAAAGAATCCCTCCCTCCGGGTCCTTCCCCCTTTTTTTTTTTTTTCAAAATTGTCTCCTCCTTGTGTTTGCCGAACGAGTTGAGAGCCTGCCCTGGGCTCCTAAAACGACGTTTTAATTTAATTTTCGACAGCTCTGGACAGCCCGCGTGTCAACATTGTCTGTTGAATCTCGTTGTTTCAAAACTCACCGGTGCCCTTGAAAAGAATAATTCGTGTTTTGAGCGAGATAGACTTGAATGAATCTCAGAGACGGGGGAGTTGAGCACGAACTTGTAATTTGAAGAGTTGATATACAACAAGATTGGAAGATTTCAGATGTACAAGAAGAGGTGACTTGAACAGGATATGATTTGAGTATATTAGCGCAAACAAGGGAGGCTCTGAGGCGTGAAACTGGTTGTACGGGGAAGGAAGGAGAAATCTTAATTAGATGTTGATGAGAGGTGAAAGAAGTGTCCGTTGCGAGAATTGGGAGACGACTGACTTTCACGAGCATTCGTAGGTGAATGAGTTTGGGAGGAGCTGTCTGTTGTAGAGAGGGATGTGAAAAAAGAGGAGGAGGAAATGATATTTTGGAATGTCCAGACGAAGGAGAAATCCGTTGTCAATTGGAAATAACGGAAGAGGTGGAATTTCCAAAGGTAACAAAAAGGGGTTGAGGATGAAGGTCTTTTGGGAAAACAATGACTTTGCTGTTAAGGGCCAGGGATTCCCATCAGGGCTGGTGCGGGAATTACGAGGTCAAAATTCCTGATGCGAATGAAAGAAACCTTTTTCACAAACGGTTGGTACTGCTTTCGTACAAGTATGCAACCACTAGGAACATTTTGTCTTTTATTTTTGTTTTTTTTTAATGCAATGATAACTACGTTTGATTGTGCTCGTTGATGGTTTCGATATAATAGCCGCGTCAATTGCAATTGACATCATCACTTAGTCACTGAGGTTATTAAAACGTGTGATGTTACCAAGCATTAGATTAAATTAAATTAAAATTTGACATAAAAAATGTCAAAATGTCAAATACACAAAATAATCGTAACCCTGGTGGGACTCGAACCCACAATCCCCTGTTTAGGAGACCGATGCCTTATCCATTAGGCCACAGGGGATGTTGCTTGCAACTCGGGTTAAAAATTTCTTGACGCTTCTCCGTAACATCTCCCGCGTTACATTTTCGAGTTTATGTAGCAAAGTAAAGACATAAAATGTCAAAAAACCATACTGATATGGTGCTTCGCGCCGTACGTCTGCAAGATTACAACAATACTTCCTCACCCCTCCCTGTGTGTTCTCGTTCCTGTCTAAGCCATTTTGCAAGGAACACGAGTCTAATTACAGATCCGTTTGTGATAATGAACTATAAGCTTCGTTGTAGACTGTTCTTACGCTCAAATAGGCTCCTCTGTGCCTGTGGATCTCTGTTGAGAGGCGTTCAATCTCGAAACATGATGGCCAATAGTGATCAAGTTTGTGTTCTACCAGCCGTTACCTAATGACCCCGTGAACTACTGTCAAACGACAGAATAGCGAGGGACAAGCTCATTGGCGTGAAATGTATCGATACAAGGCGTACGAGGATCAAAGCCTGGAGGTCACCATGGGAGGATAAAATAAGTGCACTAACCTAACTATTAAAGTTAAAGTACCTGTTAGGTGAGTTCGTCTCCTCTGGCTCGTGAGTTACTGTGGGCAAGTGCTTTCGATGTAAATACATCATCGTCTGGCCGTTAAGTCAGTACTGGAGTCAGGCAGTTGGTCGTGGTCTTTATATACGAAGAGAAAGGTGAAAGGGATGATGGAGCGTCAGGGAAGTGGCGGGGAGAGGAGGTCATGTACCTCAGGGGGAAACCCCCTAAAGACGAATGGAACGTCTTGAATGATCTGTCAATTGTGGAATCTACGTCTTTTGGTTTATTATTCATTCTGAATAATAACCCTATGTTTTCGGTCACGAAAACTTTTTTACAACCCCCCCTCAAAATTTGATACTTTACGTTTCAAGACTTGGAGATTCCAAATTTGCAATGTCCATTCGCCGTCGCCCATCCGCCGTCCGGGCCGTTTTGTGCCTTTAACGTGGTCTAAAAAATTCGTTCTTTCGCCCAAAAATCCGATTTGGTATCTAGTTGTGCCCGCCATCTCGGCAATCCGATCGGACGAAGCCCGTGGTTGTAATGGGCAAAAAACGGTTAAAAAAATTAACGAAACGCAGTACAACGCGGGAGCTACAGCGTTTCGTCGTTTGAAATCCCTCCCTCCCCTCATTAAATAAGCAACCGCTCTCGAGGCGTTCGAGCGCGCCTCCCGCTCTCTTGCCTCCCAACGACGCCACCACTCAACTCCCCTTTTGCCTCCGAACAGGTTCGCTTCGAGCGCCCCCGTTCCAATTTCCCCGACGGGGCAAAATCGTCAGACGTTTTGTTTCCGTAGTTCCATTGTAGCCAGGACATGTTTCGTATGGTTTACTAGTATTCGATGCTGAGTCGAATGGGATCCTGGGGAGTTGCAGTAGTGAATTACTTCTTATTCTATATTAATTTATAACATTTAGTTCCTCAAATATTGACCTAAGATTTTTCATAAACAACTAGTTACTACATACCTACCTACTATGGTCCTCAGTTCACAAGAAAAACCACAAAACTTCGGGAACACAAAAAAACTTGAAACGTCTTGGTCGAAACTCAAGAGGCACCTGATATGAGATAATGTTTACTTACTTGCTCCACAAAGTCTCAATTCTCTCCCCCATTCACTGAATCAGTACCCCTCGCTCTGGTAACCTCCTTTCGACCTCATAGAGAGTCCCACAGTACACGGCCCTCTGTTTCCCCTCAGTGGCATTCTCCGTCAATCCCCTTTCAAACAGTTTCGTTCTGCAATACTCCCCCCCCTCCCTACCTTCGTGGCTTAGTATTCCTTGACAACTCTTCCTTCCACTGTCAGGAACCACTCCCTCGTTAAATCCGTCCCACGGGGCATTTACCTAACTTGCCTCCGCACATCAGGAAATCGGGGACTGTGACCACCCGACCACTGCGATATCTGCAGGACCCCATTCCTGGGTTTCTAGGGATCGGCAGGTTGCTCCGCCTTTGCCCTAGCGTCCTGCAGAGGCATTCACCTTACGTGGACCTTACCCACGGCTGTGCTCCTCCTCAGTACTATTCCGGGAAAAATATCCCTCAAGGCCTGGAAATGGTCCCACGGGGCAGTTTGAATCGTCGCCGTACTCATCAGACGACGGGTTCATTGATGAGGTTGAAGAACTCGGTAACGAAGCAGCCGTCGCCCTTTGAACCGCCGTGACGCGGGGGCCTCTCGAGTCGGTTTATTTAGCGCGGAGAGCGCGGCGTCCGGTAAGGAGGTTAGGAGTGCGGTGAAAGTTGCGGGGTCGTTGAACCCGACCGGCGACACGGGGAATTATCTGGTGCGAGCCCTCGGCTGGTTGGTTGTTGTGAGGCTGTGACGAGGGGGCTCTCGAGTGATGTTGGACGGAGGAGGGTGAGGGTAGACGCTCGTCAGGTGGGTGGAGTGGGGGGAGTTTCGAAGGGCCGCCCCACCATTCCCCTCTCCGCACCGCTACCTAATACCCACTTACCCCCTCGTCGTTGAATCAGCTTGTCCCACATATGGCCACTCAAAACAAACGGTCGCCCTCTCCCTTTTTCTGTCTGCCATTTCTTCTGCTTCAGCTTCCTCGATCCTCCTTCCCCTCGCCAACCCTCCTCCTCCACAAGTCATTAATTGGCGAGTGGTTCCTTTCGAACGCCTCGAAGTGTCTCAGCCACTAAACCACTCGCTCCCACGTCGCTATAATAATCTGGTATTACGTGTTGATTTAAGTCAATTAGCAACCCACTCGGAACATGTCGTGTTCGCTACTAGTATATTATCAGTTGGTAACAAAACAGGTCCGTTTCATTTCAAGGAGACCGTTCCTTAAACCCTCTGACTAGAATCCATGGGTGGTCCGGGTGTCGCCGCTACATGTAATTAACTGAACATTCAAAATATCTGGCGCGACGCATCGCACAACTTTCCATAGCTCTACTACAAATTCAATTTATAATTCTAGGTAAAACAGCGCTTACAGTTCTGGAATTTATTGTTCTTTTCCCGCTCATGCCCTGACCATTATTGAGCAATTAGTGAGAAGATGATCGACGATGCTGTAGACACGATTTCTTTGAGAAGGTTAATAATTAATTTTCCTTAATTTATTGCTTAAAACTGTGAGAAATAGAGTGAAACGGCATTTGTTGAAATTCCAGAATTTCTGGAGTAGCTCCTGAATTTTTCGGAAGATTTTTGTAACATTCAAGCGTAGTCAATAATGAAAAAATTACACCCAAGTCGATTTTCGTCGAAATGTTTGTTAATTTATTGTGCTGCTTTCGTCATTGTCCTACGGATGAGAATTTTATGGTATTGTCGCGTCATTCGGTGCTGTCTATACAAGAAATTTGATCAAAATCCTTATAGCCGTGTCTGAGAAAAAACATTTTTAGCGTTTTGATCACTAGGATAACTATATTTAGTTTTAGGCAGATTTGGTTCATACCCGTAGTTTGGCATTCCATTGCAACCTGATGGCAGGATATTATAGTATAGTTATAGGTTATGCCGTACTCTCTCAATCGCATTCATACGCACACATACACACTTTCCTGAACTTATTGTGCAGCTTGTGCGCATGCCTTAACGGATAACTCTAATAAAATTATTATTATTCTGGTTAAAAAAATCTTGTCGACTGCATGATTAATTATCTGTGTGCCAATTGCTCAATAATACTCGGGACATGGGTAGGAGCAGCGCAATAAATTCCGGAACTGGGTTCAACCGCTTTCTGTCGCCGTGAATTGGTGTTTTGGTTACTAGTTAAAATGAACTAAGTGAACAAATAAATTGAATTAGCAGCGAAAGCCGTGAAAACCAGGGAATTTGAGTAGAGCTATGGAAAGTTGTGTGATGCGTCGTACCTGCTCGTTTCATTCATCATTCATTGTCAGCGTCAATAGCTACTTTCGTTCTCACATTCAATCTTGAACGTGCAAATGCCATCGGGTTGAGCCAGACGGTGCTCCTCTCTCCATTGATGTCTCATATCATCGATTGATCTTGCCTGCCAGCTGGAAGACCAAGCATCGCATGTTGAAAGGCTTGTCAGACAGCTCTCCGTACGCAATAGTAGCACTCCTCTGTCGTGCCAGCAATTAGCCAAAATAGCAGCTGAGTAAATTTCTGTCCAAAAATTGGAACAGTCTTCCACATCGTCCAATCTCCAGTGTACCACTTTCCTGCGAGACATCGGAAACTTGATTATTGATCCAGCACGCCTTTTCATTGATGCTCGTCCACAATTCAGGATCCTCCGTTTTACCATCGTATGTGGGAACATTCGTTTTTTTGTGGCTTCTCTCGAATGTTCAACGTGTTTTCTGGTTGTGTGTGGACCAATGATTTCATAATTGTTACAACGTCATGCATTCGAACCCCCCCGTCGACTCAACTTCACGTTCGGGATTCGACTACGCTTGAACGACGTTGGTATCTCATCTTCTCACGACAGTTCGCAAATGCCGTCCATATCCATTGATAGAGAATGCGTGTGAATGATGATGATGGCTCCAGGGAGACAGCCGAAGCCGAGGGAACAATGGCAGTTGCCATGGCCACGTGTTGGGGTCGTTTCCCAGTTCCCCTGGAACTGAGTCGTCTGGAAGCCTGCTTCAATGCTGTCAGCTGTATCGCTGGTACCCATCGCCTCACTCTCCTGGGTTTGGAGGATACTCTTGGCGGTGACGATGACTCCAGGGAGACAACCGAAGCCGAGGGAACAATGGCAGTTGCCATGGCCACGTGTTGTGCCCATTTTCCCAGCTTCCCTGGAACAAGACACCTTTACTTTCATATCTCTATCCCACCCAGGTGACATCTGGAGTTGTTCATGATTTAACAGACTGTCTACGTATTTTTTGTTTCGGCGTTATCGGGTATATTATTATTATTAATGTAAGTAAAACGACGTGAAGTGAAATGCCGGGATTTCTTGGGTTGTTGCCAACTTTGTACCCTGTTTTTCCCATATAATTATCGTTTGCATGAACCTTCCCAGAAAAATCGTGTTGACAGTTCCATTAATTATGTATACGTCGATTTTAAATGAAGTTCCTAGGATAAGTAGCAGCAGCTCAATAAATGCAGGAATTACAGAGGGGTTGCCAGTTGCTAGCACGTTAAGTTTTGCGCCTATAATTTAACATCGGTAGCACAAGAGGTGCAATTGCCACGTGCAAAGGTTGCTATCAACGCTCCGTCACATGAGTACAAGCTACGGGCGTATGGCAGCCGCGCCGACCAGCGTTGACCGGAAGAGGTGTCGTATAGCAACTGCGCCTGTTTATTTTTCTTCGCTCCAAACGGACTCTAGCATTTGCGTCGCTCTTTTCTTATCGGTGAATGCGATGGCCCGATATCCTCGTGATTGGCACGGTAGTGTCATAGGTTCAGTTGTTACGTGTTGCAATGTCTCTGGAATTCATTCAGTCTCAGCGCGGAAATCCCCTTTTAGTTCTCGACGGGTATAAATTTCGCAAAAGTGATTATGCTCAGATACTCGACGTTGTTAAGTGGAGGTGTTGTAAGCGGTCTTGCTGCGCGAAATTGTACGTTCACGACAGCAAAAACATTGTGAAAAAGGAGGATATCCACAACCACGAGCCCGTTGGTGAACAACCGCTATTGAAAGAAAGGATTTCCAATTCAGCGAAAAGGAAAGCGACCGACGACCTCAACGATGCACCGATGAAAATTATTCGGGCAGAAGTCGAATCACATGGAGCTCAACATCATCTTACTAAAAAACAAGTTTGTAATATTCAACTGAATACATACAGAGCCCGGAGAAAAGCATACAGCAGTCGTTTGCCATCAAGTATTGATGAAGTGATGGATTGTTTGGGTGACCGGAGTGAATCAGATAACTTCCTGAAAATTGGAGAAGAATCATTCCTACAAATTTTTGATAGAACGTCAAAAATAGTCGCGTTTTCGGTTGAAAGGAACTGGAAAGAACTCTGTACATCTTCCACTATATTTGTGGACGGAACTTTCTCATATTGTGCCAAACATTTTGCACAGATGTTCACTATCCATGTTTGTAGAAACAATCACTACTTACCACTCGTCTTTGCGCTTTTACCCGATAAAAAAGAAGAAGAAAGAACCACAAACAGTTGTGAATCGTTCCACTCGAAATTCAATGGCCAGTTTTCCCATGCTCATCATCAATCATTCCTCCAAACAGTGGCCAGACATTATGAAAAAAAGTGACGTAATAAAATTTTGAGTGTATAAAGTGGAAATAGAAACCGTAAAGTATGACGGCGCACTTGCTATTGACTCTACCTCCGGCGCAGTTGCTATGAAGTGCAGTTGTGCTAGGTTTCGGCGCAGTTGCAAGATCCCCCAAGCTACTGGTACACACACACACATAGCAGGGAGGCAGCTGCGGGCCATACGACGCCGCCAGAGCTGCAGGACCAATGGCATTTCGCCGTGGCACACATTCGGCCCATGTTCTAACTCCCCCACAGGCCCAGCCGCCGCCGGTACCCATTACCTCACTCCCCTGGGTTTGGAGGATTGAACCAGAGTCCGTTGGTGCTATGCCTGCCTGGCTCAGAAGGCCTCACGCCCCAATGCGCTTGGCCACCGTGCCCCCCCCCCCCCCCAACTACTATTAGAGCGTCTGGTCAGGAAATGGTCAAATTTTATTGTCCAGACCGTAAGGTTCACGAGTACAATTCACGGCAAAAGAGTTCACGATAACAGTTGAGGGCGTTTGCCCTAATGCCACCAATTCTTTCTAATGTAATCTTCGGCCGCAATTCTTGTTGACGGCGCCGTAAATGACCTCCACACTGGTTCTTCAGTAAAGGTCCTGGTAGAAGTAGCGACACCGCAATAAAACCCGGAACGTTTCTAACTCCCTATCCGCGTGAAGTGCATTTCAATTAGATTCAATTCAGGATTAGTTGATGGAGAGATGAGGACCTGTGAGGAATGTTGCGTGTAGCGTCCTGTCAGATGGCCTCAGTGTTGAATGGGGGTTGATTGCGAAATTGCCGACCTATGAACCAAAAGATCATGGCGCGGTTGCTCTTATTTAGTCCTGGATGTCACTGGAACTTGGAACAATCGAAGGTGTTAAGGTGCTGGGACGAGTCCGGTATGTTAATTCTGCTGGTGTGGAACTTAGCGCCCTGGGGCTTCCAGCGAGGGTCGCCTGCCGCCTCGTGGAGTGAACAGAACTGTTAGGAGAGACTGGAGACTAATAACACGTTCCAACTAGCTCCGTTCCAATGCCTCCACGTCCTGCCAGGCCATCGCATGGAGTGTACGGACGTCCTCGTCCTCAGTCGCCCGATTTGCCAAGAAAAAACGCCCTAATCGCGATTTTCCCGAAGGAAAAGGTCAACGACTGGGGAAACAGATTCGAGGGAGCGCACTTTCAATGGCTCTGCGGACTAAAAATATCGCCAGTTCGCGTGCAGTGCGTCGTAAAAGCGAGCGATGCGATTAAATGATATCGAGCGAGAGGAATCCTCGCTCCTTTCAAAAATATCCGCCGCCGAACATCACACAACTTTCCTCATTCGATGATTCGACCTGAACCCGATTTTGGGGTCAAACTGTTTTGACGGGATTGCAACGGCTTCAAAAATCGTCCTCTTGTTCGGTTTGTCATTGCGTGTTACCCGCAGGAATCGTCCGTTATCGTTAGATCGCGGCATCAGCCAGAAATCCATTCGTGCGTCGCACAGATGTCTCTCGCATTGACTCGAATAAGGCGGTTGTTGTTGGGGCGATTAGTGAGCTCATTAGGGCGCGTCTCGGGCGTCGATTGCCAAGTGATGGAAACGCAGCCAGCGGCCCTGGATGGCAATCGGTTTCGGTTTGAAACTGAAGATTGAGAAAGCAGCGAGGAGATTGAACCGCGATCGCTGGGTTTATTTTTAGAACTTGTTATCAGTGAGGGGCAGGAGGAGATAGAGCAATAGCTTGAGGTTGTTGTGAAGGAGAGGGGTATTAGCAGGAGGTTGTGGCTAAGGAGGGAGACTATTCAAAGTCTGACCTGATTTCCGAGACTGTAGGATTCGATGAACTCCGTTGCTGCGCGGATCACTCGGGCTGCCTCCCCCCACCCCTCTTCTTCATCACCACTGCCTTGTTTACAGTCCTTGAGGGGGATGGTGACCTTCCATCCAACCGCGGGATACGAATCTCATCTGGAGGGGTTGACTTCAAGGAGAGTCCATCCCTCCAGTTCCACCCTTGTCAGCGTCGGGGTCGACGAACTCTTTCATTTCGGGTAAAATGATCGGTGAGTTGTCAAAATTTCTTTGGCCGTGCCCTCAGAACGACGTTTGGTCCTACCCTGTACATTTTATTTGCGAGTGTCGAACGTTGTCATTCAGGCTACTACTGGGGGATGCTCAACCCGGCAAAATCTGTGGGCCCTTCTCCATCTGCTAAGCCAGTCTGTCGATCCCGTGATATTTCTCGATTTATTTTGGATCGAAAATCTTCGTGGATTGCAGAGCAGATCAGGACTAGGGTTTCGTGCAATCTGTAATCCTGTTATAGTACGCTAGGGCTATGGGCAGTCCTACCTACATCTCCACCATAAGACAAACCCCAAAGTCAATCTCTGTTCACATCAGAAGATCACAATGTGAAATCCATCCTATCTTCAGTGCCCTTCCGCTCCGTATTATTATTCAGGAAACAGTGCGCTGAGAATTCTAGTATCATGAGGTTAAGTGGACTAGGCCGCTGATTTCCTAAGTTCCTGACGGGACCAAGAGCATTTAGGGCGAACCCAAATTCAAATTTGTAATGCTGCTAGCTCAACCGGCCTGAACTGCACAACATGCTTTCTATGCCACCTCCTTCTGCCAAAGGTAGGCAGGCTGGTGACACACTGGCAAGAACACAGTTGGAAAGCTCCCACCAGAGGCATTTGTCCGCATCATGTTGAATTCTTAAGAAAATTGGAGGTGCACTGCTCAGCTAGAAAAGGATGGAGCTTGCTGATCTAGGGCAGAGATGGAGAAAGAAGACGCAGAGTAAGGACAGCTCCTGAATTTGTGTGAGAATGGCGGCAGGATGCAACACGTGTTGATCCTCCGCCTCCACCTCGAGCAGACCCTCCCTGCTACGGCCCAAAAGAAAATTAATTAATAAGATAGGGTAGTTCTGATCCCAGGACCAGCGTTTCCCTGATACCTCAGCCTCAGTGGTTTCGCAAGTGTGCTGTTACCAGCGTGGTTGGATCCTGCAGTGTGTATGGAAAGAATTAAAGATGGTGGGCTTCCGTATCTGTGACTGTTCATCAGTGAAGACTATTTCCTGAGATTAACTAGATGAGGGAGGTCACGTGAGTCGTCCAGGAACTGAATTTGAACGACTAGAATACAGAACTGCAAGTATTGCGAATCTTTCAACATCCTCATCTGCCTTTATTGAATCCTTACGAGGCCACTGATGTTGTACGTAGTGGAGTGAAGTTATTTCTGTACGTGTTTCCTGTTAGTGCTAATTATGCCGAGCACTTGGTGGCGGGTGAGGTGCTATAACGCATGTTTGATCAGGACGATTTGTGTTTATTAGTTGGGAATTCAGCTGTCGGCTACATCTCTGCTACCGGCATAAGCATCTCAGTTCAGCTCCCACGAGGGATCAGTGACCTCTCTCCGAGATTGTGAGTAATAAAATTCCACTTGAAGCTACTGTCGGGTTTCTCTCAGCAGACTTCGGGGCATAGGTCCTGCTTAGCTTGATGTTAGAGCCCTAAGCAGTCAGCAGTCGTCTTGTTCGTACCTTGGCAAGCTAGGCAGAGGACATGCCAGGCTCTAAATTGCAATAGATTAGCGTTCCAACCTGAAATGTGACTCTCTGGAAAAGCGATTGGCGAATGTGTCACTTTTGAATTTGCAACAGCGTCACTTGCTTCGGGAGTTCATGCTAGAGCCTCGCGTGCGTCACGAGTGACTCAATTCGAGAGGAAGATATCAAGCGGAGAGGTTTTTGAAATATTAGTCTTCCCAGATGTTCTCTGACGAATTATGAAGAGCGGGGTGGTGTTTGCGGCAGAAGATGGAGAGTGGAGTTTTTAATTGAACGATTAAAACCTTGCAAGGGGAAGACGTAGAGGATAATGACGTATCTCATTCGCTCTCGTTTCAGCTCCACCCAACTCCGCTCCTCCGCTTAGCACGAACCCCAAATTACATAACATCGTTACTCGACAGGGAAAGCTCTTTTATTAATCCGCGCAATCGTTTATTATTTGCTCGAAATTAAAGGCTCCGCTAACTTTAGGTCGTTTGGACGATGGAAGGAAGAGAAATCGAGAGTGTGGAGCCTGTCGAGAGGAGGATTTTTTCGGCTGGGAAGAACGTGATTTGCGAGGGGCTTTGCCGCCAGTGCAGGACATGAACTCGCACTTAGTTCTGCGGCAGCTGATCACGATTGAATTAATCGTTCGCCTTCCCACTAGAATCCAGGACGTGCAAACTATTATGGGAAGAGTCGAGGAATCCATCGCCATGAGTCAGTGCTATCGCTGAATGATTTACCGGGCTCTCAAACGCGCTGACTTTACATTATTTGAAACTCCACAGTTCTCACTAGTTGGCCGTGGGTATTGGCGTGGATTTGAGAAGAAGTTGATTAATGACTGAATCTCCGTTCGGCAGAAATGAGCCCACGGGCCTTGCAGAGGTTGACAGGATGATTAGCGGTGCAGGCTTATTTCCACCGATACGGACCTGGCAATATTTGAAGACTAGCTTTCGTGAGCTCCTTAGGGCGATGGTAAATTGTACAGATGGATCGGTGAGAGGTGGCCTGGCCTGGCAGAGCTCTTTGCAGTGTGCGTGCAGCACCTCATTATGCCAGATAGTCAGACTGTACTTAACATCTCGTCGAGGCTGGTTTTGGGAATGCCTGGCTGGCCTGAACACTGGCCAGGGAGAACTCATTACCACCGTGTTGGGTGCCATGTCATACAAGGCTAGAAGGGAATGAGGAGACAAACTGGCAAAAGAAGGATCTCTGCTTCTCCCATTGGGATCTAAGCTCTTTGTAGGGACTTCCAAGAGCCACTTGATCAAGGAGGTTGGACAGTGGGATGTACGCGTGAGGAACTGACTGCCGTGCGTCTCAGAGTGCTTTGGGTTTCACAGCTGTGGTCAAAGCAGGTTGCAGGGATGTTCCTCAAGGGGTCTTTGTGTGAGAATTATGTGGATACAGCATCAGGGAACACCAGCTATGGGAGCTGGGGATGGAACTGGGAGAACATGAAGTAAGCCCAGTTCCAGTTGTATCAAATTTGAAAAAACACAGCTCCCCAGGTGGCTGATCCCACGGACATTGTTTTAATGTAAACTTGTTCCTTTTCAACGAATGTAGCAGACTTGAGGGATTGTGGCGCGATCTATATTAATTCAGTGTATTGGCATGCATTTAGCATGATCATTAGATTGTCCTTCTCTAATTCCCTCTATTTGTTTCAGGTGAGTCCCCTGGCGTTCTGAAGCTGTTGAATCGTTCAATCTCCTTCGTTAAGGTAAACTTCTTCCACGTCATTGGACATTATCTCGATCTCTCCTCTTAACACTTTTGACAAGGCGATATTGTTCAAATTATCTTCGAGTTGCCTTCACTCTGGTCACCCTTGGAGTGTGAAACCAGATGAGGCAAATTTGGGACAACGCCGCCTTGACTCGGGTCAGTTATCCCCCCAAGGAAGCTCGGTTCGTGTATCCTGTTTCTGGCAAACCTCCATTTCAAGGCGCCCTCGTCAAGGCGCGTTCAATTCGTATTTGGCCTCTTTTGTGTTTTACTCCCCTCTGTCGATAAAAGTATTTCGCGTAGCGTCGCACATGCGGAGGCTTTGGGATGTGGCGCTCAGATGATTCTTATAGGATACAACGCGAGAGTTTCAGTTCAGCTCCTGTGGTTCACATTTCAGCACACGATTCTCCAACTCCAGCGCCCCACAGTGAAATAAGGAGCTGAAGAAAATGTTGCAGTGAACCTTATGGGATTCATTGAGATGCTTCTAGTTATCTCATACTGTAGGAAAAACTCTTTTGCTCACATTGAAGTGCCACTTTACGCTCCTCAATTCCAAATCCTCCACCTCTGTCACATCTTCTCCATCCATGAATCAATGTTGTGGGCATTTTCTAGATCTTCCGTCAAAGTTAAACCTACAGATATTTTTTAAGAACTGTAGACTCAGTACTGTGCCCAGATTTATAGGAGTGTAGACACAGAGCTGTAGGGCCGCAGGTATGGATAGTACTCAGGGCTGTAGAACTGTAGCCTCGGGACTGAACTCAGGCCCGTAGGAGTGTAGGTACACAGAGCTGTAGGACTGTAGGCTGAGGTCTGTACGACTGTAGACTCAAGACTGTAAAGCTGTTGACTCGGGACTGAACTCTGACCTGTAGAAGGGTAGATGCCGAGCTGTAGGACTGTGGGCTCAGGATTGTAGGGCTGTAGACTCGTGACTGTCCTCAGGGCTGTAGAGCTGTAGACTCAAGACTGTAGAACTGTTGACTCGGGACTGAACTCTGACCTGTAGCAGGGCAGATGCAGAGATGTAGGACTGCAGGCTCAGGATTGTAGGGCTGTAGACTCGTGAATGTACTCAGGGCTGTAGAGCTGTAGACTCAAGACTGTAGAGCTGTTGACTCGGGACTGAACTCTGACCTGTAGAAGGGTAGATGCAGAGCTGAAGGACTGCAGGCTCAGGATTGTAGGGCTGTAGACTCGTGACTGTACTCAGGGCTGTAGAGCTGTAGACTCAAGACTGTAGAACTGTTGACTCGGGACTGAACTCTGACCTGTAGAAGGGCAGATGCAGAGATGTAGGACTGCAGGCTCAGGATTGTAGGGCTGTAGACTCGTGAATGTACTCAGGGCTGTAGAGCTGTAGACTCAAGACTGTAGAGCTGTTGACTCGGGACTGAACTCTGACCTGTAGAAGGGTAGATGCAGAGCTGAAGGACTGCAGGCTCAGGATTGTAGGGCTGTAGACTCGTGACTGTACTCAGGGCTGTAGAGCTGTAGACTCAAGACTGTAAAGCTGTTGACTCGGGACTGAACTCTGACCTGTAGAAGGGTAGATGCAGAGCTGTAGGACTGCAAGCTCAGGATTGTAGGGCTGTAGACTCGTGACTGTACTCAGGGCTGTAGAGCTGTAGACTCAGGACTTACTATAGTGGTGTGGAGGAGTGGTAATTAATTAGCATACTTTATCAATAATCATCACTGTTCAATAATCTTTTAGGTAACGTCAATTTAATGGTCGTGGCCATTTCGATATTTGGCTAAAACTGCGCACATATTATCAACTTCTTACAATGATTTTTTAGTTCTGAGAATATGTGGACTGTTACATGAACAACAGCTTAATTTAAACAATTGTTGCCAACTTTGATTGGGTGTAGACTAGAATGGAGGCTGCAGAAGATTCAAGAACGTTTAGGTGTATTTAGGAACCTGTGTCCCTTTTTAAAAAGGGGTATGAGCAAGGCGTTTTTATAATCGAATAGAAAACGATTGTTGCCGAAACTGTGCATGCGTGTTGTCGGGAAACGCTGGGGTAGCTTAATGTTTGCGGGAGTACGGCTGGCTTTGCTTTGATGCCAAATGGCTTCGAGGATTTTCCCCAATTGGGGGGATTGGGGAGGAGGATTTGGTGCAAGTGTCAGCCACTTGCTTAACGTTTCTTCCTACTTTGTGTGGACTGGATGTTGAGAAAATTGATTGTGCTGAGTTGAGTGTAGTATAGCACCATCCAAGTCGTTCCTCCGTCACTGCTAACAGTGGCTGTCCCCTGGTCGCATTGTGTCAATACACTCATTCCCTCAGACAGGTATCATTTGTCATGGGAGTCGTCCCATGCTGTGCCGTTTCACAACGAAGTCATTTCCTCGTTAATCCGCCGTTTACACTCGGTCTCGCGTTTGAAGATTTGTCTGATCTGATTTCTAAAACTCCTCAAAACGTCCACTTTGCAGCATCTTGCCCGTCCGCTCGTCGACTCAGTCCACTCATTGAACCCCGATGCTCTTATCTCAATCGGACTTGCCGGTATTGACATCTTGCGTATCGTGCTCGACAGACCCAGTTCGAGGAGATCGATGGGCAAATTGAGTCCCGCTCCTACTTCCGCGTGATCATCGATTTCGAGAGTTCGCAGCCAAGTTTTCGGGTTCATAGACCCCACCCCAGAGCCAGAGCCCATCTCCCGCGTGTCGATGAACGATAACGTGTCATTTTTCTGTCGTCAGTGCGCCCCTCGGTAATCCACCTCCTCCCTCGGCCGAATGAGGTAATAAAACAACCTCCGCGTTTTCGATAAAAAGTTAATCGCAAGTCCACGATATGACGGTAATGTCACACGCGAAGTCGACCTATTTGCTTCTTTATGTTTATTTCTAGAATTGAAAAACGCGTGGGCTAAAATTCCGAAAGATCCACCGTACGCAGTACGAACCTCCATAGAGCTCACTACAGTCCGAAATGAGCCTGCTGAGCTCCATTGGGCTGTCGCCTACTACCCCCTTCTGTTACTAGGTTCAGGGGTTGGGTTCTCTTCAGCCAGTGTATGTCAGTTCCCGTTATTGTGTGTTTGTGGAGTTGGGTTTAGTGGTCCATAGCTCATGTGATGGCCTCCTCCGCCGTTTCAATGTTGAGGCCTTACCATGGGGCGTTCACTATACTCCTTAGTATTTACGTCGATCTTTTTGGTGCAACCTATCTACAGGTCTGTATCCTTATGAATATGATTGTTCCTGAACCTTCATTCGGCTATCATGGAGGTTGTTTTTTGGCTACCATTAAGAGACCACTCACTCAGCATCCAGCGAACCCAGACCTGTGGAGGAACGGCAGGTTGTCATTTTGCCAGTCTCCCGGTGGAGAGCTGTTGCTCATGTGTAACTAGGAAGAGGTATGGCCCTGAGGAATCCCGTACCATATGGTTTTTCACCTGATCTAACTATTTACTTGGGTGGAGAGTTTCGAAGGGACAACTGTCATAACTAGGCGAAACGGTAATGGGCTTGCTTAGTAACAGTCAATACTGGTAGGTTTGGCTGCTCTTCTAACAACCCTCGCTCACCGGTTTAGGAACTACAGTTGAGCCGCGTGTGGAAGTCGCCATGTCCCATAAGGAATTGGCTCGTCCAGTGGTCTGGCTCTTCCACCTTTCGCCTAAGACGTTCACGTACCTGTCGCATCGTTTTGACGAGGGTTCCCATCTCGCTTGCCACTTGACTAATGCTCGTTCATCTATCTCGGCAAGTTTTCATTCAGTAGAGAGATCTGTATAGAAGCTCAGCGCGGAGGAAGCTCTCGTTTCACTCTCTACCATGTACTTAACGGTCAAGTCTTAAAGGCTGTGAGTGTGCATGCTCAGACAACTGGTCAGTTGCCAATTCCGCCTAGGTAGATGACTTTGTACATGAGAACCGTATCATGATAAACATGGTGTGCGGTTTTGGCTAGATATTACGGATCGGCTGAGCATGGGTCAGCACAGTCAGATCATTCATGTAGGCACGTAGTCAGTCTCCAAAGTGCTGATCACCACACCGGACTAAGACATGTCTGCATTCGGTCGTAGCAGTCATCTGTCAGGTTCTTCTGACGAGCAAATATGGGTTACTGCCTCCCTATTCTCCTACCTTTAAACTCATTGAGGCCATTGATGTTTGCCAAACGCTCCTCTGGTGTCAATGAGAACTGCTACGACGTACTTAGCTTGATTTTAGATTTTGACTATGACGTCCTGCGTGGACTTTCCTTTAATACTTCCATATTGTCTGCCTGCAACCTATCATACAGTTGTACGCTCGTACTGGTTTTATCACTCGCTCATAGAGTAGCGCTTTGTTGTGGATAGGAAGCTGCGAAAACATCCCGATAGGTAGTACATTTTCTTCTTTTTGACGTGCTCTCCCGACTGAGTCTAGTGTCTGATGCCGTACCTAAGAACTTGCTAAGAGAACACCTGAGATCGTCTTTATTTAGGACACTACCTTCCAACGAGGTGTGGGAATGTCCAGCCTCGTTAAGTAGGTCATCCTTAGCATTAAATAAGTAATAATTATATATTGACGTACCATATCTTACGCGATTGGTTATCAAAAATAACGAAAGCATTTCCTTGAGCTCCTCGTGTTTGACCGACGTGTCAAGTTAATCCCCCACAAACGAATTGGTAATTGGTTTCTCAACGAGCTCGCAATAATCTCACGAGGCGCCCCTTCAATTTCTCGGATTACGACTAATCCGGTCGATTGCGACTTATTGTAATAGATACGTCGGTTTGAGAGGTTCCCTAATTGTGGAGAGAGCGAGTCGTCTGTTCAAAGGTCGCAGGGGGATTTCGAGCGAACGTTAATTAACTCGTTTCTTCCCGTCCGGCGCGAATGTAATTGGATTCGCCCGATTAGCGAATGCAAATCTTCTTAATCCGTATAAACATTAGTAATTCGAAAGTTCGTACTTTCGACTCACGGACCGAGAACATTTTGGCGAGCTCCAGTTCTGAAGGTAAAAGGATGATAAATATCTTTAATGCTTTCTCTTCTCAGTTATTGTGTTTCATTAAGCGAGAATAGGACTATTCCTTGGGATTAGTATTCCTGGCCACAAAAACGATCAATTGACTAAAGTTAAAGTTAGGTGTAGTTGCTATTGAGTCATTACTTTGTGGCAACACAGCATTTCTACATTTTTACTCCCCGCAACGACCCAAAGGGTTAGTGAAGTCTTGCGATCCTGCCAAAAAAGTAGGATTTCTTCAGATCTGAAAGTTTTGAGGTCCCATATGGGAGACTCATTGTTCGCATCACTGCTAGGGTTGTGTACCGAAATCACGAGAAAGTTCTTTATACAGACTATTTGTTTCTCTGTTTTCTTGGGGGACGTAGGTGGGAGTATCTGCACCTGGTGGCCCCTTGAATTTACTCCTGCGTGCTGACCAATCCTGAGCCGTCTGGCGCATTGCATCAGGTTTGGCTCTAACGCTTCGTCTTCTTTTTTGTCCTCATTGCCTCACGAGAATCTTGCAGCGTGCCGCCATTCCAATGCATCCTCTCATACTGCCCAGCAGTTTGGGCGGTTCAGAAGCTGTCTTTCCTGTATGTCTCCATTCTTCATCCCTGCGAGATACTGGCCCCGGATCAGCAAACTTCACCCTAGCAAATCGCACCTCCAGTTTTCCTCGGTATGCAACATGGAGTGCGGGTACCCACCTTTGGCACGAAAAAATCATTTCATACCTTCATCTACCTAAGGCCGTTTGGGCTTGCTGCCTTCCCAATTCGGCGCAGGTACGCTCTGTCTTATTAGGAACATAGGTGAGGTAGAAATCCATAGAACAAATACTGGAACAATCCGTCTGCAAGGGTCACAGCTCTTCTTCTTCTCTTCTGGTGGCCCTCCTCCTGCTTCTTCCACTGGGCTGGCACAAGGTGGATTGGGATAACAGAGAAACCGTGCAGCAACTAATGAAGCGCCCGTTTAATTGGTAGTATAAAAATATCTGGTGCGTAGCAACACACAACTTTCCGCCTCCCCCGTAATTTCGAACACCAGCTACATATGCGGGCGCTATATCTTCGTTCAACGCATTTCAACAGAAACATTTATAGAGAACAAAATGTAGGGACTAGTTAGCTGAGACTACTCCGTAAGTTTGATCGAAATCGTTAGAGCCGTTTTTGACAAAATTGGAATACCGATAAATTAATATTCGACAAATCTCCTTTTCTGAGTTAACTTGGCTTATATCTCCGTTCAACATACATATACAGAAATAATTATGGAGTACGAAATGTTGGTATGAGCGACTAAAAGACACTCCATTAGGATTTATCACATCTGGTGAAGAAGTTACCCTGGAATTTACGGAAATGTTCGAAAAAACGTTATTTTCGACACATTTTGATTTTTATCTCTGTCCAATGGACTGTCAGAGGAACATTTATTGAGAACAATATGTAGGTATTAACTATTCGAAAACATCTCTAAAGTTTGGTCATAATCGTTGAAGCCGTTTTGCCAAAAAGCGTAAAAAACCTCCTTTCACCGTATTTTCATGGAGATATCCATAGAGAAGAAAAGTTAGGTATTGATTAGTAGAAGATAATTTGACAACGGCAAAATCGTTAGAGCCGTTTTCGAGAAAAATGCGAAAAACCCTAGTTTACATTTTCGGCCCCCACACCCCTTCCCATCGGCCGAAATCGTCCATAACCTTAATTTGGTGTCTAAAAAAAATAGCGAACAAAACAAAAAAAGAACCAGCTCAATCGGATCAGCCGTTCTCTCGCAAATCGAACTACAGACACACACACGGACCACGCGTCCAAATTAGGTTTTTTAGACTCAGTAGGCCTCAAAACGTAAAGATCTGAAGAAAACTCAAATTTTTTTTTTTGAGCCGATTACTATACTTTCCTTCCCTTCGGGTAGCGGAAAGTAAAAACTGTGGCAGTCGCTACATTAAGCTATTAATTTTATTTATTATTTTAATTCCGTCCTTATGTGTAATCAAAATTCATCCTGTTCCCGACTTTCAAATGAGTGGCTTGACTTAAATTTGATTAGCTATGTATAATTCTAGTTAGAACCCGAACTTCCACATTATTTATATGGGCGTCTATGGGGAAGGACAGCGCGGTCTGGGTCAAATCATGTATCGATTTATTTCCCCCTGCAGAACGTTTTTCACATGTACATGTTGATATTGTCGGCTTCATGACTCCTTTAAACGGTACACGTACTTGTTAACGATGATTGATAGATTCACCCGTTGGAGTGTTGTTATTCCCTCCAGGACATCAGACCATGAACAGTGACGCATCTGTTCAGGATAGGTAACAGCGGTTTTTGGTCGCAGAAAAGACCTTGTAGGTATAGCGTGCGTTTTGAAATGGCCCATACGATTCCCAACATTTCAATTTCTATCATTCCATCGGTCGCTGATATTAAAATCAGGTTCCCTTCGGGAACGTAAGTTCGGGTTCTGCCGACTGCGCCACTACTCATGTGAAATAATCCAGCACGGGGGAAGCAAAAGTTAGGCATTGACCAGCAGAACATATTTCGAAGGTTCACTCTCAAACATTTCGAACAAAATGCGAAAACCCCTCGTTTTTGGTACATTTTGGTTCTTGATTTTCATTTAGGGGCAGCACGCTGCCGACACGTTAAATATAGTCGCCCTGTAGGCTGAATATAAAACTTGAGCCGATTTGTTTCAGCCGCTGATGGGGTAGTAACTCAACCAAAATAACGATCCTGTGAGGCCATTGAGGGACGACAGGTAATCACTGCCCATTTACCTTTCGACTTGGCCATTGGAAAAGCGGAGAGTGAAAAAGGAGATTTCCCGCTGAGGGCTGAACTTTGTAACGGCCTTTCCGTCGAAGGTAAAGTATCTTTGTGACTTTGAAAAAGTGACTAGAGAGGATTGGATTCTCGTCAGAGGGCCGTGACGACGAAGGATTTTCTCCCATCGGTTTCTCGGCTTATTTGTATTTCAGGGGAAGAGAGAGGCGCTTGTCTGTTTCTTGGATAACCCCAATATGCTTGACTGATGTGACAATCTACTGCCCTACTGCACCCATTGGAATGCTCTTGCTCGATAACGTTTCCACGAGTATCTTTTCAACTGTCAGGCTGAGGCCAAGCATTCATACCGACTCTTCCTTCTCATCTGGTCCAATTTCATCTTTGTCAGTCCGTGGGTGCGGTTCCCTCTGCCCTCCTTTCCGCTCTCTTTTGGATTACTTGTGTTTGAGAAGAGAGAGCGTATTCAGATGAGCACAGAGGAGCGTTGTGTTCACCGTGCATCAGGTGACTTGCCGTTAACTCAGAATTTGCTGCGTTCATCCGTTGGCTCGTTATCTGCTTCAGAAAATCCTCTGACCGGTGAAAGTCCGCGAGCTCCGAAGAATTACGAAACGTTTGTTTACAGTTGGTGTTTGGAACACTCCCCAGTCCTGTTGTCTGTTGTCGACCTCTCCCTCGGCCTTTTAAACGCCGGTTGTGTAACGTTGTGAGCGCGGGGGCGAGTCGCCGGTCAACGCGTATGGAACCAACGTCTCTCCAAAGGCCCTCAGCAGGAGGTTGATGAACTCGCCAACTTTCTCTCACGATACAAAAATCCACACCTCCCCTCCACAAACTCGCCACTCCTTGTTTTTATTTAACAAGCATGATTTTAAATTAAAAGCTTACGATCCTTTCGGGTTCTTCTGATAATCGAACTCGAGTCAAATCCGACTGTAGAACTTGACTCATTGGCTCGTAAAGACTTAATTACCTGTCGCCCTTGTAAGGCTCGTACATCAAATCGGTGTCAATAACCTCGAGCTTAAATGCCGTTCATTCCGCAGATCATAATTATTGCGATAACTTTCTCCGTTTATGGTCATCGTTGCCAATCAAGAAAATGCCAGAAGAACGCCTTTGTTACACAACCGCGTCTATTATTCGCCACAGTTTCTCTTCACTGGCTCACTAGACGCTCACGCTCTTCGTTCTGTCATCACTCGTGAAGGTGCTCTGACGTTACACAACTTGCAATCACACAACATACTTCGTTGCACTTTCGAACTGAGTCGCCCTTCGTCGTGAGCGATCGCGAGCTGTTTATAGTGTTTTGTGTAACCATTTGAGCGCATTGCGGCGAGAGCAATTAAGTCACAGGTCTGTTTTCTTGTCATAATGACTGTTTCTTAAAACTCCACGACATCCACCGAACTGTGGGGGTTGCAGAGCCCCTGGAAGGAGTTCTTAATGTGGTTTCTCACCTGATCTAACTATTTACTTAGGTGGCAAGTGTCAAAGGGAGAGAGCCGCACTTTTACGTTACAATCTTCATGGCAAACTGGCAGAAACGGTTCAGTTTCATAATTAGCAGTGAATGTTGGCTGATCTTAGTTCTGCTTTGTAATTCGGCTGCTCTTTCAGCAACCATCGCTCATTGTGGAAGGAGCTGCAGTGGAACAGCACGTGATTTCTTGTTTCTTCCGCGCAGAGAGAACAGAAGTGGAGCCAAGGATTCAGCAGTTCAGTAAGGAACTGGCTCGTCTAGTGGTCTGACTCAACCCCGTTTCTCCTAAGACATTCACGAATGTTGGGGAAACTCGTACGTGCCAATTTGACAAAGGATGCCCATCACACATGCCATTTATCTAATGCCCATTCGTCTAGTAGTGTAGCAAGTTTTCATTCATGGAGAGGGAAGCCCCCTTTTCACAATCCACTTGTCCACCATGCATTCAATGACCAGGTCAACGGGTGCCTTAATGATCCACAGCGCTGCTCTCTGGGATTCTTTTTAGAACAATTATCTTACATTTCCTATTTTTGAAAAATATTGACACCACCTCGTCTCAAATGCCGTCGTATTACACCCATTTCATGCTCGACAGACCTACATTTCATTGCGTTTGGATGTTTGTCCTCCACCCCCGCCTGCCACAGATGATTGACGGGATGTTGTATTATTATGGATAAGAAGTACAGAAAAAAAAGGCGCATAACACGAATAAACGTGAAGTATGCGTCCAACATCCATCGAGGGTAACTAATTTGTTGGTTGTTCATTTCTTCATTCATTTACTTTAAACAGTTTACGTCAAATATGAAGTTCTTGAAGTCCTGTAAGGAAGAGAAATTTGGACATTTTCCGAAAAGGCTTCCACCGAAATCCTTAACGATTTCTAAGCACTTTTTACTTCGCTTTATCACTAAGTAGGACAGTAAATTGCGTCTAAGCGGCCGAAGATATCGTCTTTGAATTTTCTTCGTAGTACATTTTACAGATTTCTATGTCCGGAAAATGATTTCAGCCAGTACGAAGAGAGAAAAGTTGAAATCGGCTCGAAGTTGATTATTTAGCTTGCAGATCGACATGAGATACCATAACAAGGTTATGAGTAGAATTGGTATAGTTTTATCATAGTAATCAAAACGCCATTTTTTTCTCAAATGTGGCTCTAATTTTTTATTTAATTTTTAGTATGGAAAAGCAATACGACAGCACTATGACATTGTCGTACTTGGGAAAAATAACGAGAGCAGCACGATAAATGATCAAAAATCTCAAGAACAAACTGCAACTCTCGCTCATATAACGTGTAATGGTTCGTGGCAGGCTACAGGAGGTGGCAACACTGACCGCCACCTGTGCAGCCCGCCACTGTTTATATTAGCGTCGGAGCCGCATTTATAGATCAGAATGGCTGCCGGCTGCGTCAACGAATTATTCCCTGTTATAAGCCAGTGTTTAAATTCCCTTTAGATTGTGTGAAGTAAGGTAAGCGATCAGAGCTTGGTGTTTCATTTTCCCCATTGTCCCTTTATTATTATTAATACAATCCGAGCATAGGTTATTTATTTCATTCTAAAAGGAGTTCGTTTCATTTCATTCATTTCGAGTTTGGCTGATTTAATTCAAGTGGGTCTTAATTGCTTTATAATTTCATTTCCCATTACTTTCTTGAGAGCCATTATTTTATTTATTTGCTCATTTTCTTATTTTGCTAGTCTCCCCCGTGCGCTGCGGCTGAACTGCCGGGAAGGGTTTGACAAAATTTTTTTTTGCACCAAAAATTTTTTCTCTGGAGGGGGGGGTGTAATGGTTCGTGGCGGGCTACAGGAGGTGGCAACACTGACCGCCACCTGTGCAGCCCGCCGTTGTTTATATTAGCGTCGGAGCCACATTTCTAGATCAGAACGGCTGCCAGCTTCGTCAATGAATTATTCCCTGTAATAAGCCAGTGTTTAAATTCCCCTTTATATTGTGTGAAGTAAGGTAAGCGATCAGAGCTTGATGTTTCATTTTCCCCATCGTCCCTTTATTGTTATTAATACAATCCGAGCATAGGTTATTTATTTCATTCCAAAAGGAGTTCGTTTCATTTCCAATTACTTTCTTGAGAGCCATTATTTTATTTATTTGATCAAGTGAGTATTATTGAGCGTATTTGATTTGTTTTTTTCTTTTGGGCCCAGATACGACTTTCACACGCGTTCTGTACACGGGAATTGTGAGACAATTCCCCAAGTACGTTACAAACGTTAGCTCTCCAATAAATCATCTTGATGGCATGCGAGGGATGTTTAGTGAAGGTTCTTAGGTAATTAGGAGCAAATTGATACATTTCAGAATTATAATGGGTTCAGGGGATTGCTATTCCACAACGCACAGTGGAAGTTTGTCTCTGAACTCAATTTAATAAATCAGACAAAAACCTGAAACTCACCTTAAATCATAAATAAACAAAATAACACTTCTTGGGGAGAAATTAAGGAAATGAAATTAAGAACGTATTATGGCCCACATTGGAGTTAAAGAAAGATATAGAAATGAATCGAACTCATTTTCAATATTAAATCTAGTTGACGCGATTAAAGACAATAAGGGGACAAGTGCTAAATGTACCAGGGATTTGCTCGCCTTTATCCAACAATATTAAAGCGGAGGAAAACCCCTGAAACTTAGCGCTGGGAAACAACTAGGAAAGCTCGATTGAGATGCGACCCCGGGAATTGGAAGAATTAATGGATGTCAGATCCCAGAGACCTATTGTCTCCTCCAGTCAATCTGAACAGGGACTGCCAACTCGTCAAGCCGGGCAATCAACGAAAAACAGCAAGCAGAGACGTAAATTCATATTCTTTGTAGAAATCAAACTGTCCCACATACCCTGGCGTACGTAAAGGCAGCCTTTTTTACAATTTCACATGAACGACGGATTTGTAGTTTAACGAGAATTGCCGACTAGAGAAGACGTTCTGTGATGCGTTGCACCAAATGAATTCAAGCAGCAGCACGTAAAATTAATGGCGGAGCATTTTCCAGGCGTTGCTGTTGACTGTGGGAGTGTTGAGCAGTCTAAAATGAATCAATTCGTCCTTCATGGTATCACCTCTCAATTGTGGGATCGCAAATATCGACTCACGAGAAATTGAAACTCTCTCGACTCCAGTTATTTGCAGGGGAGAAAGAGGGCGGATTGATAACGTTATCGCTCGTTACCCTCAAAGAAAAAAAAACTGCCAATATTTGTTGAAGTTGAATGGACTCAGTCAACGAGATCCCAGAGCTCCAGACGGTTGGCGGCCGAGAAATCTGGGACGCGATTTGTTACATGCCCTCGACGTTTGCTCAGCGCGTTGGTTGAGTCAAGCGATAAAGTTGATACGCGAGTCGACTTTCGCCGAGAGCTACGTGATCTTAGGTTGAGAGGCGGAAGAAGGACGATTTCTAGAACAGTTGAGAATCCTACATGTCACTGCGTGAGTCATCCTCCCCCTTCCCTTGTCTCCCCTCAGGGGAGCTTGTTAATTCCAGAAAATTGCCTCTACTCCTTTCCGGCGCGTCTATCGTTAGGCGTCACGTATTATACGGAGGCAAATTGAATGCTGCGTTGATATTAATGCCCTTCCGGTCCTCTGAACTACGCGAAGAGTTGCTCAAATCTTGAAATTCCAGGCCTAGGCGGGTCTCGTTGATTTCCGCCGGTTTCGGCGTGACGTCTAAACTCAACACGTGCCCAGATCCTACATTATTTACACGCATCAGGTTGACATTCACCTGGTACTGTACGTTTTTGACCCTTTGCGCTATAAATGTAAACTTTTGAAGGAAAAATAGTCTGACGTACTGGTAGATCAAAGGAAACGACGGATAAAAGAGTTACGCAATTCTGCCACGACCCCTCACTTCTTCGGTTATAACTGAATCAAATGGGAAATGAAGGTCAGGGTGATCAAATTCGATAATGTCTAGTTTGCACGTACAAAATCTGGTGCGTCGCATCACATAACTTTCCTTATCACCGGTTTTCATGGCTTCAGCTGCTAATTCAACGTTTTGTCACTCAGTTTATTTGACGTTGGTTGATCATCTTTGGTGGTAGAATACTCCGACCATTATTGAGCCGTACACAAATAATCAATGATTCAACACGATTTTTTGTGATGGATAATAATCACCGTACCAGAATGGAAATGGAAGTAAGTGAAACGTGGGTTGGAAGTCCTGGAATTTCTGTGGTCGCTGTCATATATCTTATGAACGTTTTCAAACTATCATCGTATGAATACTTGATTGGACTGGCATGTCAATTTTTCTGTAGAGCCCAGTAACATTTAAGCGGATATTATAAGGAAAAAACTGCGCTAAAGGTCATTTCAGCTGTTTTTGAGGGAAAAAATATTTGGGCGATCGATCTCCTGAGGTTGCCATGAACTACGTTGGAGTGAGGCTTTTATTTCGAATCCTTGGGTTCCATTGGCAGTCATGGTCTAAGTGTTTAAGGTAGTTCGTTCCATACTTTATCACGCTACGACAGTCAGGGATATCCAGGAGTATGCTACAGGGGAGGGTCTGCTGCAGTTCTTTGTGTGGCCATCTCTTTCAGCTTCTCTTCAGTTGGCACGGGGAAGTCTTCCTGATTCGCACTCAATCTGCACCTCAATCTCCTCTTGAGGGTCTCGAAAGTGCCCGATTCTCATCCCCGTGGAGTGGCTTTGAAGCTCGGCAATGCCCCCGTTCTCAGCTGTTTGGGCCCGCGTTCGTTGGAGATTGTCACAAATAATATCAACCTTAGTGCAAGGGAAGCTATCGGGCATTGAATCGCAGGTTTGTGGCGCTGGGGCCCGTTTCTACGTTGCTTGGTGGGTTGTTAAAATCGGAGCAGACTTCTTGTGCACCAATGCCAAGCCCCAAAGGTGTGAGGAGTGCTCCCTACACAATCGCCTCGAATGGGAAGTCTCCTTTCCTTTCCTTTGCCATTGTCCAATCCAGGTAAAGTGTTGCTTTTAATCGGAGTATTTTGGCAAGTGATAAAGCCGTTTGATATCCTCAATGTCCACTGGTGAAGTCTCGCTTGGCGCTACTGTCCAATGCTTATTAGATAATTTAACATCCAGGCTATGGCTTAGCTTGTAGCCTAAGTATTAGTGTAAAGGAATGTTTTCCAGGGCAGTTCCTTAAATAGTAGTTGATGTATTATACGGATCAATCACCACATCCTCCTGCGCTCCATCTTCCGACTTCAACATTTTCGTAGACGTTTCGTTTCGATGGGCGAAGGACTTCATCTCGTTCCATTGTCACTGCTGCAAAATCCTTTCCTAATGCCGAATCTTCTTTTGGTTTATTATTAATTTTGAATAATACACCTATGTGTTCAGTCAGGAATTTTTTTTACAACCCCCCCCCCCTCACCTCTCAGAATTGGACCCCTTACGTTGCAAGACAACGGTATTCCAAATCTGCAATGTCCGTCCGTCGTTCGGACCTTTAACGTGATCTAAAAAAACCGTTCCTTCGCACGAAAATTCCTGTCTAGTAGTGCCCGCCTGCTCTGCAATCCGATCTGACGAAGCCCATTTTTGAATTAGACAAAAAATGGTCCACAAAATTAATAAAAACTCAATTTGTGATTGTGATTTATCGCAATTATGTCGTGTGTGGTATCGTTTCTAGGTATTTTCCGGTGGTTGATCGAATGAGATGGGTCTCGGAGGTGTGAGAATAGGTCAAAATGTTCGAGATAATAACAAACCGTTGTTTTTTTTCTCGTAAAGCGAACCTCCGACAAACGGCTATAAATTTAACCATGCCACAAAGTTGATTTTTAATTATAATATTTATTATTTTCTTGGTTTTATGAAATAAACTATTCCTCTATCTATAATCACAACACACACAGCCCCTAACGTATCTTTAAACGAGAGATTGTAATGATGTGGAGGGAGGTTACAAAAACTAGGGTTGTTCGGGTTATGTTAGATATCAAAACAAAACTGGATACTCGCTAGAGGCGTTTTCCAGAGAATCGATATTTAGTCCCACCTTATTATGTCGCCTTACGAATCAAATTTGGCCTGAGAAGCATCAGCCGTTCTCCTTCAATCGCCTTCACAGACGCACAACGCGTTGTTTGGGCTCAGAAGACTACTTTGCGCTACTAAGGGTGGTAAAGAAGTAAAGCTCTATTCAATTCTCATTAGCTCGTGCCTCCTCTTTCCGTCCATATATATTTAGATAGTTTTGTAGTTCTGCGTTATAAACTATTAACAGAAGAGAAAAGAAGGCCCTAACCTTTCCAGGGCACCAAGTTGTGCAATTCGCTCGTATCTCTTTGTTTCATTATCTTCCCCTCTTTCCCGCCGTCGCGTCTGTTTTTCACGAAACTCTCGTCGCGTTAGCTCAAAATGGCAACTGATAGCAGTTGGCGAATGCAAGCCGCTGTGACTGGTCTTTAATTAGTCATCGTCCCATATTAACTGCGGTCAACAAACTTCTTGGAACACATCTTGGTAATTGAGAACTTGTGCGGCAGTCAGTGAAGATTTATTTTCGCGCGAAGGAAACGATTATTATACGCTGCGGTTGCGTCGTTTTACTTTCCTTTGAAGTAGGAAAGAGAGTTGTGTAATCCGAAATACGCCATTTGAGAAAATGTGTGTGTTCAATTCCTAACTCTTTTTTAAGATTCCCCCCCCCCCCCGACAGACAGACAGTAATAGGAAAAGCCGGACATCAGGTGTGTTTTATTGTTCAAATGACTGTTCCTGAACCCTCATGAGAGAGTTGTATCAGCCACATGTCGTGGAGGTGGCAGTTTCACTATTATGTAAAAGCCCAGCTCAGCATCCCTGACCTGTGGGGGCACAGCAGGTTGTCATTTAGCCAGTCCTGAATCCCGTACTGGGAGGAGTTCTTAATCTGATTTCCTACCGGATCCAACTATTTACTTGGGTGGCAAGTTTCGAAGGGACATTTGTAGGCGAAGTGGCCGAGGCCTTGGATAGGGTTCCTAGCTTTGTGGCCTTAATCCCTTTCCTGCCAGCACCAAATAGGGGAATTTCCAGCGAAACCGCTTCCCCCAAGAAGCCAATCCCATGGCAGCATCACATCGTAAGGGGCTCCACGCCACCAGCCGCGGGCAGAAGCCCCCGTGGTACCCATTCTATTCGGCTGTGATTTAAGCAGCCTCTGGACCTGAATGTGTAGCAGGCCCCGGGGCCGGAATAGTCATAGCTTCGAAGGTACAGTTCAACTGTGACCATGTTTCTTAGTCATAAAGCTTAACTTAGTAGGATGTGGATGTGGAGAAGTACCTCGTACGTACCTCCTTCATGTACACAACACACTGTGGAACCGCCGTCTTTGAAGTGGGACTGCACTGTACCCCCCAAGGCAGGATTGGGGACGAAGTTTTCGTGCTGTATCCTCTGGGTGACTGTGCGATCCGGCTTTATAGGAGCTTAAAGCATACGAGGCTGACGTAACCAACATATTCCAGTCGCAATACTGACCTTGTCTCAAATACACGCGGGAAAAAGGTCTGAAGGTAGCTCACCTACGCCTTGAAGCGATCCCCAATATAGTTGCAGTCATCATGTAATGAGGAGGACTAAACACCGGGTTGTTCCGAATAATCCTTCATGCGCTATAGTTCTGGTGAGTGGCCACCCTTCACTCTCAACGGGCCAGTGAAAAGCTAATGTCTTTCTGGATTTGTCACAACCTTCCAATCGTTCGTTTAATACTCCAACGTGGTTTTGGTAGTGCGTGTTGTCACTGCGGCCGCTTATGGGCCTATTGTGACACTGACCCTTTCTTAGTAGAAGGCGTCGTACATACCCGTCCCCTTTAGGAAGTCGAGCATGTCCTTCACCGCAGATTCCGCAAGTCCTGCAAAGTGCCGCAAAGTCTGCATTCCACCGCCTCTGAGATACCCATCTTGTTGAGGTGATATCTGAGTGGGCAGTGCCTGGTGAAGAAGCTTGTAAGAACTCTTAGATTCTGCCTAGAGAGTGTCAGCAACGCCTTTGCTCTTTGACAGGAAGGCGTTTTCGCTTGTCTTAATCGTGGCTGGTGATGCCAATAGGCGCTGTTTTCCTGTTTCTCCCATCGAGCGACCAGAGGAATCAGGTGACTCTTCGCCATACCCACGTATGGTTCAGGCCCGATGGGTAGTGATTCTGTACCCCTTTTCGCAAGGCGGTCAGCCTTTTCGTTGGCCCCTATGAGCCGGCACCCAGATGAGGGAGAGCCTGTTACGGGCGCTGAGCTGTTTGAGCGCATGAAGGCATTCCCATGCCAGCTTAGACCTAAAACTATAGGCTGCAATAGCCTTTAAGACGGCCTCGCTGTCTGAGAATATGTAGATCCGCTTGCCCTTGAGTCCTTTATTCAGATCTTTTCCGCGCAGATCGTTATAGCTTGGATTTCCGCTTGAAATATCGTGGCGTACTCTCCCAGCGGCTTATAATGCCCAGTCCAGCTCCGCCTTCCATAACTGAACCATCGGTATACCACTGCAGGGCGCCCACCTCAGTCCGGAACGTCTCCTTCTCCCATTGTTCCCGTGAGTGGGCGCTAACACTGAATGGCAGCCGAAAGTTCTTCCGCTCTGGCATAACGACAGTAGCAAGGACTGCTGCCTCTTCGAGCTTAAACTGTCTAGTTATTCCATGGAGGCTCGCCTTGACCCTGGTGGAGATATTACCTGTCTGCAAATGCCTTACCGCTCCTAGGTAAGCAGTCCTCTGAATGTGTGTATATAAAGATGTGAGTTGTTCAAAAGGACTTCCGTTGCAGCAGTAGGGCAGATACCCATTGCCCCTGTTATAGCAAGACACGCCTGTCGCTGCAGTTGTTGGTGTTTTCCCTGTACTGCCAGCTGGCCTGTAGCCTTCCATCACAGTGGCAGGAGGCATGCGTGACGCGGAGTCTTATTATCCCCATAAAGCCACTCCATCATTTTTGAAGTTATGCCCCAAGATTTGCTGCTGCAAATGATTTAAGATTGTGGTCCGATGAAACGTTTCAATGGATATAAAAATATTTGTGCAACGCATCACGCAACTTTCTTTCAGCCATTTTCTTCACATTAACGACTAATGAAATCTGATTTTCATTCACTTCATAACAACGTTCTGCGCTCAAGGTTCTGGAATTTATTGTGCTGCTCCTGTTTGAACCTCAACCTTCAATCAGTGGATTCATGATGTGTCCACATGATTGCGGATTTCAGTATTTGTTGCTGATTATCTTAGGAGAGTTATAACACTAATCGTATAGTTTGTTGGACTACCACCCTAAATTTTATGAGAATCGCAGTATCATTAGAGCGATAATAGGAAACTGTTAAAATTCATTTCCTTGGAACTTTCGATAATTTATCGTGTTGCTTTCTTCATTTTCTTAATCAGCAGATTTATTATACTGTCCCACAACCTTGAGATATTGAGAAAGTGTCAGAGGAGGTGTGTAAATCAAAAATCGCTTTCTGTAACGGAAGTTCTACGCGCGTCGGCGCATTAGACAAACGATCTGTCGCGTTATTTGCACGATATCAGCGCGGCTCAACTTATTACCGTCGTTACTGCTCATTTGCGAACCCTACAATGATAATCTCGTTATTGTGGCCATGGAGGGAAACTCCCATTCCGTGCTATAGCAAGACGCTGTTTCGACGTCAGGGAGTCGACTTTTAAAAAATGTTTCCAGGCAAAAATTGCGGTAACATGAAACGAGTGCAAACGAGTGCTAGGGACCACATTCCGTAGTTTCTCTTCGGGGGTAGGGTGCTGACGATATCAGGTGCGAAGCATTTCTTAACTTCCCTCAGTTATATTGTCAGCTACTTTCGACGCCCTGAAAACTCTCCCTTTATACTTTCAAGTTGTTGACGACTGCGTGCTGAAGAACTGTTACATTCGAGTTTTGTTGGTGGTCATGTGCCGTGCAAGTTCTTTTCCCTAAAGAAATTACTGTTCATTAACACTCATCAGATAGTTATATCAGCCGAAAGCTGTGGAGGTAGCAGGCAAGGGCTCTGGCTCTTCATCGACCGCTCTCAGACCTGTGGAGGTTAGTGAGGTGTTGCCCATGCGAAGGCATGAACTTGGGAATCCGTGCCATTTGGTTTCCGTCCTGATCTAACTATTGACTGGGGTGGCAAGTCTTAAAGATAGAAACACAGTGGAGCAGCTTGTGGTTTTGCTTCTTCCGGACTGGAGAAGCAAGACGGATGGAGAGTCTCGATTGCCAATTATCTAATTAGTGTGTGTTCATCTAGCGTGGCAAGTTATCAGTCTGCGCAGAGGTTGGGCTAGAGAGAGTGAAGCTCCCTTTTCACCATGCACTCAA
Source organism: Pachypeltis micranthus (assembly GCA_020466155.1). NCBI lineage: Eukaryota > Metazoa > Arthropoda > Insecta > Hemiptera > Miridae > Pachypeltis > Pachypeltis micranthus. The sequence continues at coordinate 62,670,655 of CM035770.1, read as the reverse complement.
TGGCCAATCTACTGATAAATGACCAGTGATTATTTGTAGTGCTTCTGTCAATACCGGTATTCAAGGGGGAGCTTGAATAAAATTAAAGGGATCTCTGTGAGTGTGAGAGAAGGACTGTATTACACGTGAAATGAATATTGATTTGAGTTCGAATGAATAAGGGCGACACAAGGGGACTCAGAATATGCGAGTAACAGTTGCAGAGGGAGAGAGTGAGAGCTGTGACTGGCCTGAGAGTTGGAAGAGGAATGCGTTGTAAGCGCTGGGAGAGATGTGTGCATTGGAGAAGGAGGTAAATCGCGGAAGGGAAGGGCATTTTGGAAACCGAACTTAATCCCTTTGTATGGAGCAGAAGCCGACTGAACGGGTAGTTCTCGAACTTCCCTGTGGCAAAACTCATCATCATCCCAACTACTTCAGCCTGTGCCGAACATTGCCTAATAGCCCAGCTCTTATGTATTGGGCCAGTACTCTCTTTTGATTGTCACTGGGTTTGCTACCCCACACAACTAGGCAGTAGCCACTAAATGGCCTTATACACGAGCATTGCGTCCTGGTAACACACACCTTTGAGTGCCCTTGCTAATCGTTAGTAATGTACCGCCTGGCTCCTTTTAAAGGCACCGGGCGATCGTGGTCTAGTGGTTCATAATTCTCGACAAAAGTCGGGGTTGGCTCCGTGCGATTGCTGTTAATTTTTGCCTGAGTCAGTGGATCCCCAATCGTCTCCAAACCCCCCTCGTAACAGTAAAGAGGCAAACCTGGAGAGAGTAGTACTTTTGATAAACACGTGTTGGGGAAAAACACATACTTGTCACGCCCCCATTTGGCTTGCCATTGGTCTAATGCCCGTTCTCCTAGAGCGGCAAGTTTTCGTTCAGTTCTGTAACGATATCGGCCTCACTTTCTCTCAGCGGTTCTTCTTTTCGTTTTTCCCAATACTACAAATTTAATCAATTGTGCGAAACATCATTAGCGACGCATCACAACTTTCCTCGCACATATGTAAATTACCACTCAGAAACGTTCGTTAACCTGATTACTTACGAACACCCCAGTTTAATGAAAATCTTTATGACCATTTAGAAAAGCCGCCAATCCAATTGTTCTTTTTCAGTGAATCTCACTTTTATGATGGCTGAAGTCTCTCTTTTGACAGTTGAAGTAGTTGAGGGGATAAGTGGGTCAGAGACATGAAGACAGTTCCGCCTTACGTTTGGACACTAATTCGTCGTAACGGTTCGACCAAAACTTCTAAAATCGAATTTACCTCATTCGCCCGAACTTCCCTTTCCCACAAAACTATAGCGATAAAAGTAAAAATAAACGGACCGGGCGGAATAATTTATTAGGTGGAGCGGAGCGCTGTCGCGAAACTATTTACGTATTCCGCTTCTAAAGTCCGTTTGTTTACTCGCACGAACTTCGTTTTCCAGGGACATGCAACGAGTGAACGTGGAATTTTAGGCGAAATTGTCTTCCATCGCAAGAGACAACTTTGAGGCAACGTGAAGCCTAATTGTGGCGTAACGAGGGGACGCGGTGGGGCGAGGGGTGGGCTGTGTGCACAGACTGACTCTTGGGATGGCCTGCCAGACCCCGTATTGATGTCTTGTCTGCTCGCAGTTGTAGAAACTTTCATGGTTTTCCACTCCGTGCGTCACTCGGGGACAGCATGTTATTCTTTTCCTGGAAGTTGCTATCCAGGTCTTTGTTGAGTGGGACGACTGATTTCACCAATCTGATCGACTTCCGCAGGATACCATTCTCGGAGGCCTTGGTCCAACCGTACGCTTTCGTCAGGATACTTGGTGAAGTGTCCTCGTTCCCCTAGACTGCTGGAGTCCCCCAGGCATAGTTAATTTACCCGAGTCGGAGTATACTCCACTATAACTGCGGCAATCTGGATGGACTTCACTGAATCCCATTAAATAACCGATGTCGGGGTCCAGATGCACAACGTCACATTGACACGTCCCAAGGCATAGGTGGGTAAAGCTCGGAAGTAGTGGCAACTGGTCGCGATCTGTAAAGGTGAATGGGTCAAGTTGCAGGAGCACTAGGTATGACTGGATGGATAAAAGTTGCTTGAGATTGGTGAATTATGAGTGTGAACCACGTATTTGAAGCCCGTCAACAGGGATCTCACTTTGGACGTCTCCTCTTCATTCTTGTCACGAATGGTATGTCCTATCCTCTAGGGCAGAGGTGTCAAACTCAATTTTGCAGAGGGCCATATATTAAATTTAGAATGTGTAGGCGGGCCAGATTCAAATTAAAAAATGTGCTGAATTACGATAACATTTTATTTATTTAATTACATAGTATATAATATAAATATACGGTGGTTAAAAATCATCAAAGTTATAAAAGAGGGTAATTATTTTGAGCTCGAGGATCCAGATACCTGACTTCTCTTGTTTTTGACAAGCTCATTGATGTCAGGTATCATATTCGTTGTAGTTATTTTAAGAACTGATTGGAGATGTTCATTCGTAAGTCTTGTGCGATACTTGTTCTTATTTATTTTCATGACGGAAAACATCTGCTCGCATAAATAGGTGCTACCAAACATGCACAGAATGCGTGCTGCATGCTTTTTTAATTCTGGGTAGTTATCCAAACTCTTGAAATATTGTGTATAAAATGTAAGAGCGTTAACCTCTTTAAATTTTTCTTTCAACATACTGTCCGATTGAAGATCTATCAACTCCATCTGCAAATGAACTGGTGCCAGTGAAGCTTCAAAATTGAATGGATTGTTGAAAATTGGGAATTCCATTTCATTCATTTTGTGGAAGTCTTCGAAACGATTGTTGAATACCGTGATCAAATTTTGCAGAAGGTGAGAATATTGATCCAATTTTTTTTGGTTCACTGTGTCAAATGATTTTAAATGAGGGAAATGATCCAAAGTCACACAGCCTCAACTTTGTTTCAAAGGCTTGAATACATTTGAGTGACAATACGATTTTTACCCTGTAACTTTACATTCAGATCAGTCAAATGTTTATTCATATCTACCAAAAAAGCGCAATCAACCCACCAGTCATTGTCATAATCAATTGGTTTGCCTTTTTCTAACATGAAAGCTTCAATAGTGTCACGTAATGCAAAAAATCTTTCTAAAACTACTCCTCGACTGAGCCAACGAACTTCGGTGAAATAAGGGACATCAGAAAACTTTTCGTCCAAATCTTGTAACAACTGCCTGAACTGACGGTGATTTAGTCCTCTGCTCCTTATAAAATTTACTGTTTTAATTATAGGTTGCATGACATGGTCCATTTTTAAATGTTTGGAAGCCAATGATTCCTGATGAATTATACAGTGAAATTCCACAAAATCCCCTGATGATTTCTGTTTTAATTTAGTTACAAGGCCCGAATCTTTGCCAGTCGTGGCAGGAGCGCCATCCGTAGTTGTGCTGCTAAGTTTATTCCAGTCGAGTTCATATTCTGCTACCAAATGCTCAATTGAAAAATACATATCATTTGCTGTTGTAGTACCTGTCAATGGAACGCACTTTAATAGTTCTTCAGTTATTTCAAAGTTACTGTTAATACCTCGTATAAAAACAGCAAGTTGAGCTGTATCAACAGCGTCAGTGCTCTCGTCAACAGCCAGTGAAAAGTTTGTAAATTCCTTAATTTTGTCCTTCAGTTGAAGAACCAAATTTTGAGATAAATCGTTTATTCTTGAAGCAACAGTGTTTCTTGACAGCGAAATATTTTGAATTATTGCCTTTTGAAATGGAAATGAAACATCGGCAACTTTCAATATACAGTCTTTAATAAAATCACCATTTTGATCTCTTCGCGATTTCTAATGCAATAATATAACTTGATTTCAGGGCATCTTCGCTTTCTGTATTAGCTTTAGTAAACATCCATTGTTGACCTTGAAATTTAGATTTTAAAGATGACAATTTGTCAATTCTTATTTTTTCAGTGAAACAATCGAATTTTGATTTATGATTCGTATCATAGTGTCTCTTCAAGTTAAACTCCTTACAAAATGCAACAGTTTGATTGCAAATCAAACAAAGTGGTTTACCTTTCCATTCTATGAAAAAATATGCAATTTCCCATTTAGACTGAAAAACTCTGCACTCACTATCAACTTTACGTTTTTGTGACATTATGCCAAAATCGTAAATTAAGGAACTCGACACAACAGTAAGTTATGATATCGCACGCGCACGACACAAACAAATGCACAATACCTTCACAATCACTACTTCGCAGTACAACTAAAATCGTTCTCCGATTGTAGCGCTTCGTTTATTCGACTCAACTGACTCACGTCGCGCCGATGCACTCCTTTTGTATCGATAAGGAAGGTTCTAGCCTAGACTCGAAGCGCGTGGAAGATTCCATTGTTGCTAAGAGACGCGCGTTACTGTCTATCTCTCTCGCTTGTCAGGGCACGCGCTGCCCTTGAAATTACTTAAAATGTTGTAGTGTGCGCATTTTAAAACTTCCGTAGAGGAATCCAGTGAAGTCTGAAAGCTTCTTCTTTCTGCGGCACATAACGATCGCGGGCCGTATTAATACGGCCCGGGGGCCTGATGCGGCCCGCGGGCCGTATCTTTGACATGACTGCTCTAGGGCATCCGCTTCTCAGTACATGCGGATGGTGTTGGTATCTTTAGCACGGTTCTCTGTCCTGGAGACTGTGCGGACCTTCAGCCTCGATGCGTTTGATGATTGGTGTTGTGCCTACCAATCTATGTCTCTATCCATCCATGTCCATCATCCGCACATCCTCTGTTAGGGGCCTCAGAGTTTGCCTGGGTCCTCAGGTGGCGTTCAATGATCACATTTCTTTGTCTGCTTCACGTTCCGTGCAGTCGCTGGGGTTTCTGAAGCGCAGCACTCATGAATTCTCAGTTGCCCGTGCCCTCACAACTCAGAATCACTCTCTGATTCCGCTCCGCTGGAATACTCCTCCGTAGTTTGGTGATCCTGTTATGGCTGTTACGTTGATCTCCTGGAACGAGTCCACTGGTCCTTCCTACAGTATTTGGCCTTTCAAGGTGGGCATCGCCAGGAATGAGATGGATTGCGATGCTATGTACGCTCACTTCTGCCCCCCCCCCCTCGACCTACGACACAACGAGTTTTGGATGTTACGGAACGGGGTTCGTTCATGGTGTTCTGGTTGAGCGGATTGTCGCCACTTCTCTTCATTCAGACGTTGGCTTCTGAGTGTTTCGGCTGTCGAGTTCGTCTCCTGTGCTCCATGACCTCTTTCACCTTCTACTCGACTCTCTTGCCCCTACCGCATTCGTAAGGGCAAGGGAGTCTCCCAAATACGGTGACATCTGTGTGGCGCGTTTTGTGTACTTTGGTCGACTAATGTTTGTCTTGTTGCATTTCCGCTCCCACTCTCTCTTCTCTCATTTCGTCATTGATGTTCTTCCACCTCTGCTCCATTATTGTACGTAGTTACTTCTTCTTTTTTCTATAATTCCTCGTGTTGTGGGCTCATTCTCGTCATCATCAACATAAATAAAGCGGTAACCAAGGGAGCCTTTAGAGGCCTTACTGTCTACGACCAAAAGACCTCAGTCGTCACGATTTTAGCGCCAAGGTGCACGTTTTCGATGAAATAAACAGTACTACCAGCGATTCACATTGTAATTCAATCTTGTCTTTTAAATGCATGTGGAAAAACTCGCTGATGGAAAAAGTGTAGCGTCTGGTAACGGAAATAGGGGTTCAGTAGCGATAACTTTTGAAGTAATGAGACTCGTAAACCACGGGTTGTCTAAAAAATGTACATATTGCCACGTTCGTTTCTCCAACGAGTTATTAATCGAACGCGTTGTTTCCAGGTGCGTTGAGGGTTGGTTGTTGGAAGTTGAATTTGACTCTGTACCGACGTTAAACCACGGATGGCCGTACCAGGTGAGTGGGGCGCCTTTCCAAGTGCCTCTTACGTCTCGAAGGGAGACGATAACATCGGGCGGAATTGCTTTTTGCCAAAACCGTTCGTCGACGATTATAATTTTGATGGTGCCAGGTGGTGGACGGGTCGTCGTCGTTCGCGAGTTTACCAGACCCCCTGCTCCTAAACCGCGTGAAGTATCTGGAGCGACGGTTGGCATAACTTTCCTAGTTTAATTTGAACGACGCGTAACGCGCTTAGCTGCCATGTACCTCTGTGAAGACAGTAAGGTGGTTAGGTATCAACTTGTCGCTCATTAGAGCCCTCGCGTTAGTTGGTTCGCCGAGTTGGACACTCAACCAGGGCGCAATCAGGCTTGTTAGTTCCGACTGTTTTTCTTCAATAGTCGCGAACACAATAAGTAGAGTGCTTCATGAAACTGACCATAAAGTCGGGCATTCAGCACCAATTAGTAAAGAATTATTAACAAATGTCCCTGCACTCTCCAAATATTAAGGGAACTGAAACATATGCGCCATCAGTCAGAAGGACATTAAACACACCTCAACGTCGAACTCTAGAATTTCGTAAGATTTGAACTATCTGTGTGTAACTGATTGAACTTTGTGGGGTTTGAATGCGTTATAGCTGGGAAAACATGGGCTTGAAGGCTAGAATGGTGTATTGGTTTGATGAAGCTGGTGTGAGACCATCACATGGGTCGACGGAGCAGCCATCAATGAGAACTGTTGCAGCCTTGCCAAAGCACAAAGGCTGGGGTGCTTACTAATAGCGGAGGTGATGAAAACCACACCTTCTGGTGCTGTGGGAATGTTGGCACTTCTCCCCCTTCATGTGTCAAGTCAAACGCTATGAAGTTGGCATACAGACTGATTAGGCTCGGAATAGCCAAGGTGCCATCGGTTAGTAATGGGTACCCGGATATCCAGGAACTTGGAAACATTTACAGAGCTGTACGACCAGTGACACGACAATGTTCAGCTATGAGCCTGGGACGGATAGACTAGAAAGCAATATGCTAAGGAGGGCTTTAATTTATTTAACCCGGCCTCAAAAGGGAGACGACCGCAATCAGCGACCTCCTCTTCAAAAGGGGATCAGTCAGACCCGCGATCTTGGCGACCACTCAGTCTTCTTTCCATATTAGGCAAAACATTAGAAATCATGATGTTGCAGTCCCTCGAAGGAGTCTTTGGCCGCAACCTCACAGGCAGGCAATTCGGGTGTACCAAAGGAAGGTTCACGCAGAAAGTACGAGACCTCGTACGTCGTAGCAGTTCTGATTGACATCTGGGGAGCGTTTGACGGCGTTTGGAGGATGTGGATCTTACTACAGAACAGAAACTTGCCACCATCGACGAATGGGCGTTAGAGAAAAGCGAGCGAGATGGGAATCCTTGACACATATGAGTTCTTCCTCAACATCCGTAAACGTCTTGAGAGAAGGTAGGTTGAGCCAGGCCACTGGACGAGCCTCGTGGAAAATGGCGACTTCAATGCGTGGCTACACTTTTTTTCTCTCAAAGACTCTCTCCATCATGCTCGTCTTGCGCCTCCAGTGCGAAGGAAACAAGAAACCACTTGCTGCTCCATGTAGTTATACAACAGTGAACGACGGCTGTTGGGAGGGCAGACGAACCCAAGTAAATAGTTAGATATCGAGGGGACCCAGATCAGATTAAGAACTACCAGATGGTACGGGATCCCTCAGGTGGTCACACACACGCGTGGTAACACTCGGGCAACAGCTCTCTACCGGGAGACTGGCTAACGGCCAAATACCTGCTGTACCTCCGTAGGTCTGAGTTTGGTGGATGATGCAGGGGCCGGTCTCTTGCATACTAGCGAAACCGCGAAACCTCGTCGAGGGTGTAGGAACAGTTACTGAAAGAGGAAACAGACCTGTTCGACAGGAAAGAGTAAGTGTAACCAGAAAGAAAGGAACGGAACAACGAAAGTCGTCGGTTTCAGCCAAATGAACGTCTTACACAGTGTCTAAAAATCTGAATAAGTGGCTCTCGGAGGAGTGGCATGAAGATCTCCACTCGCACTCCAACAGTCTTGAAAAAGAAGTTGGCAATAGAACTATCAACCTAATGACTGATAATCAAGCGTCCTGTGAGGCGCTGAAGAACTGCTGTATAATGTCAAAACTCGTGAAGGAGAGCAGGATCCGGCTTAATTCTGGCAAACTCTAATACAGCCTACTGATTCCTGGTGATGAAGGGAGCACTGAAAATGAGAGGGCGGGCTATCCGGCCAGACTCGGTTCGTCTATTCTACCTCTAGGGCCACTTCCCCATTGTGGTGCTTCTCCATCACTTGTCAAGAGGGTAATATGCCAGAAGAATGCATCCGACTGTCTGGAGCACTGCGGGAGTGAGGCTAACACAAGACATAAGAAGTACTAAAGTTAACGTACCTGTTAGGTGAGTCCGTCTCCTCTGGCTTGTGAGTTACTGTGGGCAAGCGCTTTCGATGTAAAGACATCATCGTCTGGCCGTTAAGTCAGTACTGGAGTCAGTCAGTTGGTTGGTCGTGGTCTTTATATACAAAGAGAAAGGTGAAAGGGGTGATGGAGCGTCGGGGAAGGGGCGGGGAGAGGAGGTCATGTAGCTCAGGGGGAAACCCCCTAGAGATAAATGGAACGTGTTGGATGGTCTGTCAATTGTGGAATTTAAGTCTTTTGTGTAGGGTGGTCTGTAAATCCGTCAGTTGGTTGTTTTCGTTTGTGTAGTGTTTTGAGTGGTGTGAATATGGTGTCGCATTTTGTGTTGATTTGTTCATTTATGATCTGTCCATAGAAGTTTTTTTGTTTATAAATTTCCATGTTTTCTAATATGTTCAGTTTTCGTCCTTTGTATTGTTTGTGTAGTAAGGTGGTACAGTCCTGTATTTTGGTGGGTTCATGTCCAGTTGTTTTGAGGTGGTTGGCAAAGTTTGAATCGTCTTTGTTCCTACTAAGAGATTTAATGTGTTCTGAGTATCTGGTCCGTATTTTTCGTCCTGTCTGTCCTATGTATGCGTTTTTACAAGTACAAGTTATTTTATACACCCCACTTTGGTCGAGTGGGTCTGTATTTTCAGTCTTTGCAGTTAGTTTGGTTCTAAGTGTGTTGTCCGTACGTAATGCAATTTGTATACCTTCCTTTCGGAGGATATTAGTTATTCCGTATATTTGTGGTCCTGTGTACGTGAATGTGCAGCGTCTTGTTAAAGTCTGTGTATTTTCTGTTTTTATAAGCGGATATAACCCAATTTCTTTAATACATAAGAAGTAATCTTGGAGAGGAAGCACCTGAGGCATATAGTGGGAATCATTACAGGGCACTGCAAAATGAACAAAAACACGTGTGTTATGGGTATAATCAACTCACCTCGGTGCAGGTGGTGTCGTACAGATGAGGGAAGCCCCTATCATGTCTTGGCTCAATAACGGATACGTGAAAGAAAGCGATTATTGGTATTTGGTTCAACTTCTCCAAGGGTGGACACCAAAGATGACACCTGGCATTTCCTAGGAAATTAGGCATGGACCTGTTAGACGGTAGGACTGGCACAATAGGGCTTTCGGCCGTGGTGCTCATCCGAAATTAGGGACAGTCTTAGTTTAAGGGGGAAAAAACGTTATGGCCAATAATAGTTTAAGCGTTGAGTTCCCATAGACTCAAATGTCAATGTACTTTGATCGTGCTAAATGTTGAAAGCAAAATCTCGTATTACGGAAGTCTGTTGGGTCGTGTAATAATTTTGCTGAGTAATAGTTCATCAGCGTCAATACCCGTATTTTGTTTCGGGTCGAGAAACGTTTTGTGATGCGTCTCTCCAAGGAAAAACGCGAGGGTTTCTACGTCCAACACAATTGGGGTTTATAACCCGCTCAAACCTGGGCGCGTGCTTCTCTGTCGAAGAGTCAACAGTTGGGTCGTGCGCGAGGAAAAGGACGCAAAAACTATGGCCTTGTTGGGTTATAAGAACGTTCTCGCTCCTGTTGTTTCGTTCCGGAAGCAGCGAGAGGGAGCTGCTTTTGGTCGAAGCCGAGCACCTTCGCCCTGCTCCACATTTCAGGTCGTTCACCTCGGATTATTTCCGGTTCCACTTGAAACCAATCGAATTAGGAATTACGCGTTTCCCTGAGCTTCTTTTTTTTGTTATTCCCGGTTACCCCGCTTCCTATTATCCGTAATGTTGTCCCGATAACTGTCGCCCGTCTTTCTACCGACAATTCCGCGGAGTGTGTCTTTGAAAGGGAAACTACCCCGGAAGTGGCGGCTGGACGTCATTTTTATTCCCCTCGCCTTCCCGGTTTCGCGGAGATAAACCCTTCTGCCAGAAACATCCCGCCGTTCAGCGGCTGACCTTATCCAACCAGCTGCCCACCTTTTTACTACTTTGCACTTTCCTTAGTTCGACGAAGTTAAAACGAATGTTACGTGATCGGTTTAAAAACTGTTATACTTTTCTTCCTGATTTTAGAGAGAACGGTTGAGAGAAACAGGCAGTGCGTGTGCCAGTGAATACGATTTTGAGAGAACAAAGTAAGAGAGTATTGGCCCAATACAAGGGAGTTGAGCTCCTGTGGATCACCAAGCCCTGTAAGACAGTATCGACAGAAGCGTTTCAATTGATCACTGGTCAGTTACTATTGAGTGCATGGTTAACAAGTGGAAAGTGGGACGGGAGCCAGTCGCCACTGACGAATGGGCATTAGAGAAATGGCTAGCGAGATGGGAATTTCTGGAGGTTTCTGCCTTCGTTGAGCTGACCTCAGGATACCTGGCAGTATCCTTGAATCGGATCACACCAGGGAGACCACTGGACGAACCAGTTCCTTACGGGGCACGGCAACTTCCATACGCGGCTCCACTCCTCTTCTCCCAAAGACTCCATCCTCCACGTCTAGCGCAATTCAGTGCTGAGGAAACAAGAAACCGTTTCGCCTGGTTGGCAAAGAAGAGTACGACAAAAAAGAAAGTGGCCGCAGTTGAAATTTGCCATGTAAATAGTTAGGTGGGAATCCAGGTTAGGAATTCCACCCAGATTGTAAGGGATTTCCCAGGGGGATTTGAAACACACGGGCAACAGCTCTACTGGAAGACTGGGAAAGTGTTACCAAACCTGCCATGCCTCTGCAAGTCTGAATTCGATGGATGCCCATGTGGCTGGGCTCATGCATGGTGACGAAACCACAACTTCCATGGCATTCAACTAATATAACTCTCTCCGAAGGTGAAAGAATTGCTATGTGCCAGTGAATCCCATTGAGAAGAAATAGCTCAGCAAAATAGGCACTGCACGAGCTTGTGCTAGTGAATCTCCGTCAGCTCTGGAAATACTAATCCTTGTGTTTCGGCAGGGCTCGAAATGTTGAAAATGAAGTTAAATGACGGAGGTAGTTTGGAGTTTGCCCTTGGCTCCGCGGATCATAAGCCGGTAAAAGCCCAAGGGGGACAGAGCTCGACCTAACGAATAGGTTCGAGGTGGATGACTTTCTTTTTCTTTTTTCCAGTTTGTTTTTCGCAATTTCTTTCAAGTGGATTTAACTAACGATATCAGTGAAGCTTTTGTGGTACCTCTCTAGTACCTACACATTGTGCTCCATAAATATTTCTGTGGAAATACTTTCAGCGAAGATACTTAGCCTGTGTGTACAGCAGGTCGTCGAATCGAATTTACGGGGGTTGTGGAAGGTTGTGTCTTGCTACGTTCATATATTTTCTGTAATTAATTCCATTTCTCATTTCATCACCATATTCCTATTACTTATAGCCAACCTCATTATGAACTCTCACAATTACCCACTGTTGTTATATATAGTTACCCACAAAATCTGTTTAACCTCAAATTATGTTTACCGATCGAAGATGAGACGATCCAATTTAAATGAAGACAGCGGGTAGCGCGTCAGTCGTGTGATTTCCTCAAGTGTACACTGAGTTGACGTCCAGATTAGGAAAACTCTCCCCTGGGGGCCTCTTGACTCCGCTCCATTCCTCTTCGGGTTTCTCTCGTAACTTTCGTGAAAAATAGAGCAGAATTTGTATTTCGTCGGGAGAATGTCACCGAAAAGTAAAAGGCGACCTCGCCTTGGAGATGCAGAACAGTTGCGCCGGGAGCATTTGGCAAGCGACGTTGTTTTGGCAGCCCGAGGTGTCATTGCCCTCGCATTGGCACTGAATAGAAACAATCGAAATCTTCGCACCTACCGCCTACTGCCATTGGCACTTATCAGAAATTATGTGGCAATTAAACCTGTTTTTTTTTCTTCTTCTTTTTGTCGGTTTATCGAACTCTTCGAGAGTAGTATTCCAAATGCGGATTCCCCCCCTGTCAACGAGGGAACTCCCACCATCTAACTCAACCTTATACGAACCAGATGGCCTGATGCCGTACGTCAATGTCCAATCTATGCAAATGGGAAGGTCTCCTATTGAAATTTCATCCGCTCCACCTAACGGTGCCACCCGGTCTTTTGCCAACATACCGTTAGTTCAGAGCGATCCGGAAAGACGGCGTCTCCCGTACCAGACTTTTTTTTCCCCCCCACTCGCTCTTAAGTCTTCTAAAACTACCGTGATTGAACGGACGTTCTAATAAAGTACCGTGTCGATTGTCGTTAAGTACCGTTTTGGAGAATTTTACATTTGTCAGCCCGATCAGTAACTTTGAGTGCTAAAAATACCGTTTGGCTGAATTACGTTGACCGGGCCAGTGAACGTTAGTTCGGGCATTCTACCGTCGAAACGAACCGTGGAGCTTTGGCACTATGGCATCAAACGGTCCGAATAAACCTAAATCGTTACACCGTTTTGCAGCATTAAATAAATGTTTTAACTTACAGCTCTCGAGTTCCCGCCAAGGTGTTCGCACACTGTTGCATTCCCCAGGGTGCTCTTCGTAGTTTCAATCAACTGCGATTTTCGGGCTATATTTTCCTCACCCACTGTTTTCTTTTCTTTTTTTTAAACAATTTTTGGAAGGTGAACTCAAAGTTCGACAGCGGCGTACGAATGTCGGTTTGATTCCTGAAGAGCATTTACTTATGTCCTGATGTTAATCGCACTTCTAGGACCCGCATAGCGCATCTCACACAGAGATCACGGAGGCGGCCATAAAGAGGATGATGCCATTACGGCCATTTGATACGACCTCTTAAATGTGTTTGCAAAATAGATAGTCGTCGTTAAATATTAATAAAACCTTCTCGAATATTCATTGTTCGCCAGGCCGAATTAGCTGGGTCTTTGACCTCCCAATTGTTCACACTTGCCCTAATAGGATTCACTGGCCTAACGGAAGGTCATCATCGTTTCCCCAAGCACCAACCGTCTTCGTTTATCTGTGGGAAATCCACCTCTTCAGTTATTGACAACGGATTTCCCGTTTTCTGGGCTTTCCAAAAACTATCCTTTTCTAGCCCTACCCCTCGTTTACTTTTCTCTTCTCAAAAGGGGGCTCCTTCCAAGTCGGTCATTCATCAGCACTCGCGAACGACAGTCGTGTTCCCAGTTCTCCCAACTCATTCGCCTTTCAAGCCTCGCTCTCAACTCTCTCTCCCTCCACTTAGTTTCCCAAACCCACCAGTACACGTGTATTTAGTGTCCTCTTGTTAGCGTTTATACACTCCTACTCAACCTGATATCACTATTCTGTCGAGTGTAATACAGTATTCACTCACGCTCATGACATTAATTTATTTCTCAGTTTCAAGCTCCCCCATTCATGCCCCCAACATTTGTGAAGCCGTTAAATACACAATAAATTACCAAAACGACAAAAATCGATTTTGCCCAGCTTTTTCTTTATAAATTCCGCTCAAATATTACTAGAATTTTCAAAAAAATACAATCAATCACTTACATGATGAGCTATGAATAACGCTCATGAGATATATAGAGGCTACTATATAAGTTTTTACCCAATAACTCTGGAAAGCTGATTATTCTTTTTAAAAAAAAACGTGCTTACAGCATCATCAAAAATATATCATTTTATTCTACCAATTGCTCAATGGGTAAGAGTAGGATTGGCACAATAAATTCCAGAGTTGTAAACATTACCACTCTCTGCCTCCGTGAAGTGGTATTTTATCAAGTTTAAATAAACTGAGTGAACAATAAATTGAATTGCAAAAGCCATGAAGGCCAGCGAATTTATGTAGAGCTAAGGAAAGTACGAGTATTACTTTGCCCAAAGGGTAAGGAAAATATTGTAATCGTGTAAAATGTTGGGATTCTCTTCAGATCTTCACGTTTTGAAGCTTATTGAATCCGAAAAACCTGATTTTGTCATGGAGTCCGTGTGTTTGTGTATGTACGTGTGTAGTTCGATTTGTGACTGATATAACCCTCTCGGTACAGTCATAAAATAAGGAAACAGACGTGTAGTTCGATTTGGGAGAGAATGGCTCGAACGATTGAGGGTTGTTTTTTTTGTTTTGTTTGTTATTTTTTTTAGATGAGAAAACAAGGTTATGGGCGGTTTTAGTCGATTGGTAAGGGTGGGGGGGGGGGCGCGCAAATGTACCTAAAACTAGGGGTTTTCGAATTTTTCTCGAAAACGGCTCCAATGATTTCAATTAAACTTTCAAATTATCTTTTACTAGTTAATAAAAAACTTTTCTTTCTATCTACATGAACAAGCAAATATCGAATTTTGACGCTTTTTGTCAAAACGGCATCAACAATTTTCACCAAACTCATGGAATGTTTTTAAATAGTTGATACCTATACATATTTCTCAATACATGTTCCTCCGACGGTCCATAGGACACATATAAAAATGAAAATTTGCCGAAAATAATGTTTTTTCGAATATTTTTCCAATTTTCCGAGTAACTGCTTCGCTCGGTTCCATCAATCTTGCGGAGTGCCTTCTAGCAACCTATACTTTTAATTTGTTCTCCATGATTGTCCCTGTAGAAGAGTGTTAAACAAAGATGTAGCGCTCGTGTATGTAGGAAGTCGTTGAATTTACGGGGGTTGCGGAAAGTTGTACGTGGCTAGGCACGAGATATTTTTATAATTAAATTAGCTAATGGAAATGTGCATTCGCTTTGGACCTTACGCGCCATACATTAGTTGAAATATCTGGTGCGTTGCAACATACAACTTTCCTTAGCTCTACGTCAATTCACTTTGTACATGGCTAATTCTATTTATTCGATTCATTTATCACTCAGTTCCTTTGAAATTGGTCAAACAACACTTCACTGCAGCAGGAAGCAGTAGCGCCTAATGTTCTGGAATTTATTGTGCTGCTCGTACTCATTTCCGGACCACTATTGAGCAATTGGTACACAGATAATTAATGAGCCTGTAAGCACGAATTTTTTGAAGAAGGATAGTAATCACTTTTGCAGAGTAATTTGGTAATAACTGTTAGAACTGGTGGTAAGCGAAACAGCGGTAGTTGAAATTCAGGAATTTCTGGAGTGAGCCCCATCTATCTCATGAGCGGTTTTAAACACCTCACCCTCTGGGTATTGAATTGGACTACAATACCAATTTTATTTAATATTCTACCAGCATTCCAGCGGAGTATATAAGAAAAAAACAGCGCTAAAAACGCTTTTCGTCGAAAATGTTGATAATTTATTGTGCCGCTCTCGTCATTTTCCTACGAATGGGAATTTTATGGTATAATTGCCTTATCAAAAGATATCAATATAAAAAATTTAATCAAAATCGTTAGTTCCGTTTAGGAGAAAAAATTTGGTGTTTTAATCAGTATGCTAACTATAGTTAACTTTCTGTGGATTTTGTTCATACCCTTATTTTTGCGTCCCATAGTAACCTGTAGGCTGGAGATCAAATTTGAGGTGATTTGGCTTGATCGTTTTCTCTAAAAACCACTCTAAAATCGATTACGTCGAAAGTTTTGGTAATTTATTGTGCTGCTCTCGTCATTTTCCCACAAATGGGAATTTTATGCTATAATTGCCTTATTAAGAGCTATCAATATAAAAAATTTAAACAAAATCGTTGGAGGTGTTTTTGAGAAAAAAATATTTGGTGTTTTGATCACTATGATAACTATAGTTAACTTTCGGTGGATTTTGCTCATATCCTTATTTTGGCGTCCCATTGTGACCAGCGGGCGAGATATGAAGTTTGAGCTGATTTCATACGGTGGTTTACTCTAAAACTCGTTCACAGACACACTTTCGTGACACACCCACACACAGACCATTTTCCCAAATAGTGTTTTTCGGACTCAGGAGGGTCTGAAACGTAAAGATCTGAAGAAAACTCAAAAATAAATTTTCAGCCGATTATATAACTTTCCTTTCTACTTCGTAGAGCCAAGGAAAGTGATAAAAATTGGATTGGACCATATTACAGAGCCTGACGTAGCACTCTTAATGAAATTGTACGCTTCTTCGAAAGGTCCTGAAGCGATGTGAGCGATGTATTGCGCATAAGTCGTCAGGGGGCTGAATCAGACTAGTTCGGTTTGAGATTCACCGTTTTGAAGTCAACATCCGTGGCTGGTGGTGTGCTTCGGGCTTAAAGACACCGTACGAGGGAGTTCTGATCTTCTTAACTGCTCACTTATTCCTCTGCTTTAGGCTGCCCAAATCACCTCTTGGGCTCAGAAGTAGACAAGGGGAGTGGCGCTGTTTAGTGCAGAGCCTGACGTACTAAAATAATGTTGCTGACGACTTCGCCTCATCATTTGACGTGCTACAGATGCTGGTTGGGAGTTCACCCCGAGATATTCTACTGGTTATCCTTTAGAGCCGTTCCCTCGAAAACTTGCCCGAAAGGTCGTGGACGAGGACTTCGTCATTGGCGAATCCCGAGTCCACGGCTATAGGTGTTCTTGAGGTGTGGCGCTACCTTGGGACAACCTTCTCTCCTGAAAGCCGCGTGGTGCTTTCCGTCTGCTCGATAGAAGCGCCATTGAACTTCTTCGCCGTTCACCGCGCACCCTGCCCCAGTTTCCGATTAAGGCTAAATGTTTAAACCTATTGAAGGATCATGCGCGTGCGCACCCATGCTGTGGGAAGGAGTGTCTCGAAGAACGGAGTGTAATTAGGGACCACTTCAAATATGTTTCAGTGAGATCCTCAACTTTCAGCAATCCAGGGAGAACGTTGTAAAATCGCTTATCGAAGAGCAGTTTACTGATTGTAGAAGAATCGAGTCGAGTAGTAGTGAAAGGATCGACAGTTATTCATCACAAGTTATTAACATCATGGAGGTTTGACAGCCTCGTGATGAGCAGTAGAGAACAGTGGAGTGTACGTCTTTGGTCATTAATAAGGAATGTTTGAAACGAATTGATACCAACAAGTGACAACTGGAGGAAGCCCAGGCAGAGAAATTCGCTGCTCAAACTGGAACTAGCACGAGGAGTGTGTTAAGTAGCGTTACAAACACACAGATAATTTTCTTGACTGTCTCTCAATCCCGTGTGAGCAACGACGCGCGGACTCCGGTGTATTGAACACTATTCTCTTCCATACTTACAAAATGTTGGGCGTTTCTCATCTCATCGGTTCAAGAGACAGCCGAAAGATTGCCGACTATTGAGAAACTGAACACGGCGACAAAAGGATTAATTCTGCAGAGCGGGAAACTGGTAATAGGGGGAATTCGCATTCCATTTGTTCAACAGGTTGCAGTAAACGTGAATTAGATTACTGACAACGGACCCCTTGTTCATTGCTTTGTTTGTGTGGTCATTACGGATCATTTCTCTCAGCGCTAGCCTAAATTTGTTTGGTTCGTAGCACATTTATCGCCAGTCTTCCGGAAATGAGTTGTTAGAGTGGAGACCGTAAAGGGAACTTACTGGCGCAAAAAATCTTCGCGATCACCTCAAACTGCCAATGATGTGACCAATACGCGTTGGCAGTTTTAGAAATTGGGAACGTCGCATTATTGGTGCTTATATCCCCCCCCCCCACCATCAACTACGTCACTGAAAATGTCTCACTATTTTATTTATGCCCTTCTAAAAAATAACGATCTCATTTTCTTCAAATCTGATTATAGACGAACAGTACGCGTCGATAATCTGTTTGAAAGATTCGCTTGAGTCCAATACGTGAAAATCTGAGGCAAACTCGAGTTTTTTTGCTCGGTTGCAATAATCGTATTACCTTTCGGTAGCGAAAAGTAAAAATGGAGAGTTAAAAAGAAAGAAAGTTCCTCCTTCTCTCCACCTAGCAGGCTGAATGCTCGTACTCTCCACTGAGAGGTAATTGGCGTGGTGGATGAACTGTATGCTGTGGCAAGTATGAGCTTTTTACTTTCCTCCGCTCTACGAAGTAGAAAAGAAAGTTATGTAATCGGCTGAAAACAAAATTGTCAATTCTCTTCAGATCTTCAAGTTTTAGACCCTACTGGGTCCGAAAACTACCAATTGGGGAAATGGTCTGTGTGTATGGCTTGACCAAGACTCGCAGGTCACCATGGGACTCAAAATACTGGTATGAGCGAAATTCTAACAAACTGTCTATATATATTGAAAAAAAAGGTTATCGAGAGGGTCGGTTATGGATATAGTAAGATCAAACAGCTCACGACCCAGTGGTCAGAGCATCTCGACATTGGGAACTCTATTTGAATTGAGGACGACAACCTTCTTCATAATTGTCATTTTATAATGAGTGTCAATTAATTAGGCACATGCCACTGTTCCAAACAGCTGTTCCATGGCTCGTTGAGCTAGTGAGGATAGTTATGTAATCAGTGTATGTTCGTCTGTGAACACGATTGAGAGGAAATGGGACTTGATATCTCCACCTGTCACCTGGGCCACCAGGTTATGAGCAGATTCCGCCCAATACTAACCTTAGTCATCATAATGATCGAAACACCAAATTTATTTTTTTCTCAAATACAGCTGGCTTTCGCAGACTGCTCAAAATGGCACAAAAATGCCATAAAATGCTCATTCGTGGTAAAATGACGAGAGCAACACAATAAATTACCAAAAATTTCGACGACTATTGTTTTTAGCGCAGTTTTTTCCTGACAAATACCGCTTAAATGTTAGCAGGATCTTAAGAAAAATTGAGGTGGTAGTGCCAGTTCTACAGTACCAGTGTAGAAATTCGCTGAATGCACGTGGGGGCAAAGAGAGTTGTGAGATGCGTCGTAGATTAGTTAATGGTATAGCGCTCAAGAGTGTGATGAGTTGGTGTAGAACTTGCATGAGGTGAACGGATGGGGGACAGGTGAACATGAGAATTACGTAAATGAGAAAAAAAATTTAAAAATCGTGTTTACGGTCTCGTTGTTTCTCCGTGTACCAATTGCTCAAAAATGGCCCTGGAATGAGCACGATTAGCACAGAGGATTCCGTAGCTGTAAAGGAAACCGCTTTATGCCGCCGTGAAGTGATGTTTGATCATGTTCAAATGAACTGAGTTGGTAGAATAAGGCATGAACACATGTGAATTGACGTAGAGCTAGGGAAAGTTGTTTGATGCGGCGCACCTGATATTTCTGAGTGGGTATAGTCAAAACTAGATGAGTTAGTTCTAGTCAAGACACAGCATTAATCATATCCTTTTATGCTCTCTCGAATACTCATGTTATTCCAACGCGAAAGGGATAAATGGGGGTTGAAATTCTGAAGTGACAGTTGCAGAGGGGAAAGAAAACCCGACACTCCTGGCCAGTCCTACTGCAGTAAAAGGGTTGTGGTCACGCCCCCCAACCAGTCTCATTGTAGTACGTCATTTTTATCCCCTCCTCCGCAGTTATTAACCAATCCTAGTGAAGTATGGGATTCTTATCCCACCCCCTGCCACTATTAACCCCCCTCTTCGCTCATAATCACTTCCCAGGAGTCTTAGACACCCCACCTGGGGTGAGGCATTTCCTTTGGAGTGGGGATGAAGGAAGAAAAATGGATATTTGACCATATAAAAATCGATACGTAAATGCATATCTCCATTCACGTCTATCTTCAATAATGCCATACTCTATAGTATTAGTTGTTTCGCCGTACTGCTCCTGAACATTATCAGCGCATAGTGAAAATCGTATTTTCAGTGAATTGTGGGAGAAGATATTGTTTCCTTGCCTTTGATAACATCATTGTACTACTTTAGTCATTGAGTGTGCTGATGATGATTCAATTTTCCACACGCGTCACTTTAGTATTGACAATGCCAAAATTACATCAGTAATTTCACTGATAGCGAATTCGTCTACTCTTCAATGGTGCGGCACTATCACCAAATTACTGTTGATAGGACTAAACTCACTCATGTTGTAGGTTAACATTCTAACGAAATTAGAAGTAAACTGAGGAACGTCAGCAACCCTGGGCTATCGTGTGAACACCAAGCGCTATTGCGTCATATGGTGAAATTAACTTGCCTGTAGGGTTGTGTCCCACGAGGATGATATCAGGGCTGCCCTCTCTGGACGTTGTTATACCACACGTTTACATTACTCTCCAATGACACCCTGGTAGTCTAGTGGATAGTGTCTGACTATAGTACTATATGTGCTGTGTTCGATCCCAGGGAAGGGAATTTAAATGAAAGTGTCATCAGTCGCTTGGACTTCTAATTCCTGTCAGGTGTGGTGAGGGGAGGGGAGGAGACTCCTATTATAGTACACCAGCCTCCACCAGGAGGCTTGTCGGAGAAAGCTGGAATGAAGGAGAGGGGGAGGGGGGTTGTTCTATGATACATATACGATGGGGATTTTGGGAAGAGAAGGTATAATTGGCGTTATTTAACCTGATTGATTAGTGGATGGGGTGTATGGCTACTAGGAATTGTGGCAAGGGGTGTGGGTAAAAATTCCATACCATTGTTTGATAGGTTACGAGTCTGAAACAATCTGGAACGCTGCAGGAGTAAGACTCTATCCAAACGCTTTGTCTCAGAGCAATCAAGTGAGATAAGGCACAACCTTCTGAGGATGAAGAGGAGGGACTTGAGGCAGATTGTTGGGATCATAACTGGGCACTGCAGAAAGAAGAAACACATGTAGGTTATGGGTATAATAGACACCCCTCGATGCAGGTGGTGTGACACGAATGAGGAGACTCTACCATGTCCTGGCCCAATGCCAGAGACTTGAGAGGGAGCGACTTTTGGTCTTTGGCAGTACTTCTCCCAGGATGGATACCAACGAAGACTCTTTCAGGAACTATCTGGCTTTCCTTAGGAGGCTAGGATTGACCTGTAAGACATTAGGACTAGCACAATAGGTCATCTGGTCGCGGTGCACATCCCACCTGTGGGACAATCACTAGACTATATATGATTGGTTAATAACGACAGTTGGGCAAAAACCTTGTACTACACCGCAATTGGGCAGGGGGCGTGGTTTTCTTCCTGCACTCCAAAGTGAGGCAGAATTGTCACTCCCGGCTTTAACCCCCACTTATCCCCTACTCTCTCATTCTACTCCAGCGTTCGCAGCCTGTCTTCAAAGCTGTAAAGGATAGGCATACCTATATATCTACTCTAACTAGGACTGTCTTCCCCACTTTTAAATGGTAAGAATGAGCCAAAAATCCTCTTCTACAAGCTTTGCATCTGCCGAGCCTGATCAAAGCTTTAATGTGATGCTTCCGTGCAAGAGTTAGCAATTGTAGGTCGACAGGCTGAAAATCGTGGTAATGGTCGAATAGCCTAGGTTTTTGCTGAATAGGAAAGGAATCGTACAAGGTTCAGAGTCCATGATTGGGTTTAGATTGTAGGTGCGAAGCCCTAGGGGAGCCAGGGAACATAGTAGCATCCTCATCGGTCGTACATCGGGAACGCTCTCTTTTCCTCGAAATGGTATTGCCTAATGAGACGTACAAGCTGTGTGATTTCAGTCTGGATACATCGAAATGTCAGAAGATTAAGGCTTTGGGATTTGCACAACGCGTAATGTGATGTGAAGGTTGTTCTAAGATCCACACTGGGTGTGGTTACAGTGCAGGCCTTGACCTCTATCATACAGAGAATGGTTCCAGGTTGATGTCGAAGGTACTTGAGCCAGCCTGTAGCTTTTAATGGGCGGGCATGCGGTTTTCCATAAAAGATTGTCGTCAGACTAAAAGAACCGGTTTGATGGTGATGCCCCATTAGTTGCCTCGTTCGTCCTTGGCACTGCAGATAGTTTCTCCGGTCTTTGAAGACGGCTTCGACCTTTCAACGCCTGGCCCATCTTTTTGATGCCTGTTTCAAGTGCCGAGTTTTATCGTCTCTTAATTATTCGTCTCTTAAGAGTCGAAAGCTTTAAACTTCTTACGGCTCTGCTCCGTCGTCTGTAAAGGTTAATTGAGCGTTACCAGCCGTTTACTCGCCTTCTCTCGTCCAGCCGCGTTTGACTATTCGTAACCTCAATGCGCGCTTGGCTCCGCGTTTCCTTTCTAGCGCAGCTTTCCTTTTTGCACTCCTTTTGAGAATTTGTCGTTTTCTCTGTTTCGCCGTTATTTTCTTTTCTGAAGAGCAACGCGCGGGCGCTCGTGTCTATTCTATTGTCGGAGCTCGTCGGGAATGTTGGTCACTGGGGCCCTGAAATCTGAGCCGTTCTTCTCGTTTTCCGTCGCTGTACCTTTTCTTTCGTGGTACTTTTCCTTTCTGCCTCATTTCAAATTCCGAGAGCGAGAAAACGGCATTGCGCTTCTGAGTTTATCGAAAACATTTCAATTGTTAGCGCTTTCGAAGTGTGTACTCCTTCTACTGAGCTCACCATCATAAACGATCAAGGATAAAACAGATACGGGGTGGTAAGTTTACAGATTAGTAAAACAACAGTAAACACCATGTCGAATGCATTTGAAGGATCCAACTTACGTAGCATCTGATATCGCCTCATAATCAGAGGGCGTGCAGGGCATGGGAGCAAGCTCTCCACATTCACAACATCAACAGTCACAACCTTGGAGTGAGAAGGTGCAACCCATCATCATGCCAGGAGTAAGAATGATGCTGACCAGACTCCCTCTGCTGATTAGAATGGTCACCCAGCACCCACGACTGAATGGAAGCAACTCTGGCACCGCCATACCAAACTTGGCCCAAGCACTACGATACCATCCTGAGATCATCATTCGACAAGGCTGACATTATGCGGAACCCTGACCACACATACAGAAGCCAGAAGACGAGCAGCTGCAGCCTGAGACTGCCGTCGTCCATCACTGCCCTCGAGAGCTCTAGACCGTCGGCGTTGCCCCGAAGGTGGCGGTCCTTATCTCCGCAGCTTTTGCTTTCATGTGGTGCCCCAGGAACTCGCCCTGCTGCCGCTCTTGGAAGGTAAAGTAGGTTTTCCTGTGGTTTAATCAGCTCATGGCTTCAGAAGTGTTTACGAGTGTATGCTGCCGAATGGGGCGATGGTGTTACTGTTGCTCCACGGGGGCACACGCCTAAAAATGCCTGGCGTCTCTTCTCAAAGTTTCCCATTCGATCCAATTGCGTGAAACCGCGGTGCGTGTACCTCCCAAATAATTTCCACCAGCTAAAAAAGTTCAGAGGACTCAGCGCCTGGAGAATACAAGCCATTTCTCTTGCTGTCAACACCTCGTCCCAATCAGCCCGTTGTTTTGCTCGCAGCAGATTTATGAAATCTGAAGACAAACGGCATCTCGTAATTCAAAGACAATTACTCACCGTTTTTGAGGCTGGTTCAACTTGGCACGCCGACGTTCTCATTTGTTGGAAAGATAAAGCGCATCGTTGTTCGACGAGGCATCCCGCGCACAGGCGGCGGTACGCAGTTTACGTCGAGAAGTGTGTTTGTGCGGTTTGCCAAAAATTAATTTTTGGGACGAACTACGAGCTCTCACGCACCACCAAACGGACACGGTGTAAATTGCAGTCGCCGTTGCCAAATGAGTTGTGAAGTATAACGAGTCAAGCGTTGAACTTGCAGAACTAGTGTATTTGAATGTTGGCTGCTGCAGAGCTGTCGTGTCGTAGATAATAGAGCGCAGTCCGGCCGTGTGCGTCTTGGTCACCGTCACTTATCTTTATTTTCCCATCTTCATCACGATTTCGATCGTGAGTTTTACGTCGAGGAATGCTACGGTATTATTTGGCCTGCTGGCTCGTCAAGATCAAGACTGTCGAAACCAGAACTAGACAACCCAAACTTTTTCTGGAATTGAGCTCATGTTCCTCTGGCCTTCAGGCGTGTAGGCCGCTCCATGTCTATTGTTTGTTGAGTCGCTGAATTGTTTCAAGGCCCCATAGAGTTGAACCGCACACATTCACACAAACTGTGCATTTTTTCGGCGCGCCACTGAAGACCTGAATGCTGCTTGTTCCATTCATAACGATCAGAAGAAAAAACCATCAACTGTAACGAGAATACGACGTTCAATCCTCCACTGACTGAGAACAGGACGAAATCGAGGTAACTCCTTGCGATAGTGTTCAGCAGAGAATAGTCTCTCGAGCATTAGTGTGATGTGCTCCAGTTTTTCATCTGACGTTGTGGCAGACCCCTGCTCACTGTGATAATCAGTGTTTCCGCTGGAACTCGTCGATGTTGCTGTGGCAGGTGCAGTCTCCCGTCCGCAAATCGTTCGAAAGAGCGTTTTTGGTTGAGCATCCCATGAGTTGGATCTAACTGTTACGGGCACGACGACCACCACAGCTATCTTCTCATTTATCTGCGCAGTTCCCTGATGAGTCTTCTCACCTTCAGCTCTCGAAACAGACAAACAGGATCTCCCTTGTGAAGATGCCCTCTCCCGAAGCCTTGTGGTCATGAGGACATGATCGTTCTACAAAGGGGGATGATGTTAATGGCACGATTGGAACGCTCAGTGTCAAGGAACGAGGTTCAGCTCATCAAGCTTGTTTCGACAGCTAACTTTTCGAGAGTGAAGAAGCAGGCGGTGGAGAAAGGAGAGGGAGGGGGGACCTTGTGCCCTCCCTCCCCCCCCCTCCACACCATCAAGGAGGTTGCGCCTCTGCAATGGCGTCGCGAGAAGTATGGTTCCGGCGACGATAAACTCGAGAGTTGAGGATATTCCAATACTTGGTGACTCTTTAGGTTAGACAAAATAACTTTCATTCCTTCTCTCCTAGATTGGTCCTAGTATTTTCGTAAAAACGTTTTTGTAATTCGACAAAATGTTATGCGGTATGTGGTTGATGTTTGCACTGTTACGGGCACAATTGAACCATGCAGTAACAATGGAATGGAATGAGGTTTAGTTCGTGGGTACTTCAGCCGTCAAGAACCAGAAGAATGAAGACGATGTCGGCCAATTAAGGGGAGAGAGGAAAAGATTAGGTGTCTGCATCGCCCTTGGGGCCTCGAGAGCAGCTACTTATAATGGCTAAACAGACATGTGGGATACATCACTATTATAAAGGAAGTGGCCCAATTTTTACCTTAGATCTCGGAATAACTTACATTAGAGCACATTGCAAAACCTGTAGGGCTGCTTAGCATTGAGCTGGGTAAAGCGACACTGACTATGAGAAGGCGTTTGGCCGTGTCCTGCATTCAAGGCTTTTTGAGGTTCTGAAGGAGTGTGGAGTAGATGGGAAGGATATTCGCATAATCCACAACCTGTACTGGAAGCAGGTGGCCGAGGTACGAGTGGGTGATATTGTGACGCCTGAGCTCAGCAACCAGAGAGGGCTTAGGCAAGGATGCCTGCTTTCACCTCTTCTTTTCAACCTTTACGCAGATCGTATAATAAAGGAAGCGGTTGAAGATCTCGATGTTGGGGTCAGAGTGAACGGGGAGCGAATCACCTCCATCAAATATGCTGATGATACCGTGCTGTGGGCTGAGAGCCTGGAGGATCTTCAGCTTCTCTTGAATGGACTCTCGAGTGCTGGCCAACGGGTGGGTCTGACAATCAATATTATGAAGACCAAATGGGTGGTTTTCAGTCTTTCCTCTCATGATAATGCTGTGTTGACACTCAATGGCCGCAGAGTTGAACGAGTAAGGAGATTCAAGTACTTGGGCTGCCTCATCAACGAGTCTATGGATCCAGACATGGAGGTCAAGGCTCGTTCCGTATTCTTGAAAATGAGAAATCTTTTCTGTGATAAGAACCTCAACTTCTCTCTCCGATGGAGAATGGTAAAATGTTATGTATGGTCTGTCTTGTTGTACGGAGTGGAGGCTTGGACCCTAAAGGCTGCCACCCTCCAGAATAGGAGCCTTTGAGATGTGGCAATTGCGTAAGATGTTTAGGATCCCTTGGACAGCCCGCATTTCAAACGAGGAAGTTCTCCGGCGGGCTCAGGTTCCGAGGAAGCTCCTGGCTACGGTGAAATGCCGTAAAATTGCATACTTGGGACACATATTGAGGGGAGAAAAGTATCGGCTACTTCAGTTGATTATGAAAGGGAAGATCGAGGGTCGGCGGCACGGTGCTGGAAGAAGACGGCTCTCCTGGCTGAATAACTTGAGGAAGTGGACGGGTATACAACGTGCGGAGGAGCTTTTCAGGACTGCAGAGGACCGGGACGCTCTCGCCGCAGTGATTGCCAACGTCCGGTTAGCAGGATAAGGCACGTACAGAAGAAAGCGACACTCTGTTCCAGAGACTAAAAATTGTCAGGACGTTGTTGGTTGGTGCCACCAATGTTAGGGGGGTTTGGAGACGATTGGGGGACTCAGGAAAAAATTAACAGCAATTCGTCGAGAGTTATAGACCATTGTCTTAACCAATAGACCACGATCGCCCGGTGCCTTTAAAGGGAGTCAGGCGGTACACCATCATAAAATGCGCAACTTGTCATGAGTCGTCAGTCAAAAGGAATCTGCTGTTTGGCTGTCTGGTAGTTAATGGTGCAGAGTTAAGTGGACTGTAGTGTTGAAGAAATTTGGAGTGCTCATCAAGTGCTTTGAGATTTTCAGCACGGTGATGAAGTCGCTTGTGCTAGCACGCAGGGGGAAGGGACTCGTCTCACTCTATTGACGAGAAGTGGTGCAGGCCCCCTCCACAGTTGTATGCCACCTCATCAGTGCTACCTCATTGAACAACGAAGGACAGTTCTCGCACGTCACGTCATAAGCGATGGATGCGGGTAAGACCCATTCAACCTGTGTGGAATGGCCCTTTCCTCAATTGGGTGTCCTTTACCCCCATGTACTCCAGTATCGTCGTCCAAAGAAAGACGCACCGAAGTTTTTCCAGCGCATAAGAAAGAAAAGGTGTTTGTAGTGGAAACGTATCGTGTAAACGTCAACATGCTGTTTGTATGTTTGCTGTTGATTAGGGTCCACATCCTCCAAGGGGGTGGAGGTGGCGGTGCTGAGACGTCACTCTAAGGACACCCTAGTGGTCTTAGTCTAGTGGTGGTAGATGAAGATTCATAATCTGACGAAAGTTGGGCAATGGCTCGTCATGATCGCTTTAATTTTTGTCTTAGTCAGTGGCTCTCGAATCATTTCCAACCCCCCCCCCTCTCTCTTAACAGTGGAAAGGAGTAACCACCCTTGTCCATCAAACTAGCATCTTTAACGTCATCAGTAAACTGAAAATCTCAAAGTGGATCTACTGAGCTCTCTACTCCGAACAGTAAAATTTCCACAGACTAAAGACGACAGTATTCTCCAACAGCTAATTCTGTGTTCCTTTGGATCTCCTTGTCTGAGTGCAGTTCTTGTTGTAAGCGACAAACTTCCTCCTTGGGTTTTCTGGAGTCGTTGAACGGCTTTCCATAATCAATGAGCGAAGAGTCCGCTTTATCCGATCTCGTATTTTCTTGCTGAGTTTCGTGGTTGGTAGTGGTTGTTAAGAAGCTCTGTGTTGTGTGTGGCTCCTGCTTCACCTTCCGTCTGACCCATGTTGAACCAGCCAGTGGGGCTCCTTCAGGCCGCTAATTCTCTTCTATTAAAATATCCCTGTATCATACCTAAAGACATTTACAACTTTTGGCCGGTCCATTTCAACCTGTTTGAGCACCTCTCAAGTTTCCCTATTTCCAGGAGCCTCGCTGCAACACGCAGTGACCTCTTCTCCCTTTTCTCAAACTCTCAGACAGTATCTTTCGGCGCTCGGTATTTCGTGAGATTAGTTATTCCGCGTCGTACTGTGGATGGCCAGTAAATTATCTCCGACTAGTAGGTGGAAGAGAAATATCAGGACGTTGTGTGCAGAGTTGAGATCCTGCAGAATCACGTTTAGTGGCGGTTGCGTTGAGATGTCACCCTTTGTGTCACTTCTGTTGTCCCTCGACCCCACTCACCGCCTTACTTTTGGGAATTTCCCCTCTCCGCCCCGTAGTTGGGTCGTCAGATGCATTTGTAATTCGTCGCCTTTCAGTTCCAAAAACCTCTTGTTTGCTCCTCAAAGGGGACGAAGGTTTGAAAGCGGATTAATAATGGGACTACTTAACTCCGTCGGCCACTGGCTTATTTCTTAATCCCTTTATCTCGGGAACGTCGTCAAGTTCCCAACAATCCGCCGAACAAGGAGTTGAAAGCCACCATTCAGCAGAGAGTCTTCACGAGGAGCGTTTGTGCGATATCCGCGAACGGTTTTTGGTTTTCGAGCTCCGTAGCCGACGAAATATGGTTTCTTTCGCGTTACCTTCTTTGAAAGGGCCGTCGCTATGGGCCAACTTCTTGTTGAACCTGCGAGTTGATCACAAAAGGTGGGTACTGCACGTTTCTTCCTTGGAAATTTCACGTTTGCGGAGGTTGGGCAGGAAGTGCTCACATTAGTCGTATTATTCCTGATAGAAGCGCATGGCGTAGTGTGGTGTTTGTAGTTTCTACATTATGCGCGATTTTAAACGTGTTGGGCGTCAAGTTGTCTCCCCAGGCTCAAGACTCTGCTTTGATGAGGCCTTGTTGTGCACTCAATGCTGCCCTTGGTCAGTTCCTCACCTTCCTTTCCTGGGGGTTCTCAGGCGGAATACTCCTTCGTTCTTTTGCTGTCACATCAGTCAAATTGCCCTGGTTCTCTCTCGTACGCTGACTCTTTCCCTCACAAACTTGGCATTTGGCAAGTTCGTGTGAACTCTGGCGTCTAATTTTGAACTTAAATAACACATAAGTGCTTACCGAAAAACTGTACCTCTATGATATTAAAAAAGACCGATTGCAGTATCTTGGTGTTTGTTTTGATCGCCACGTGAGATGAGGGAAAGCAAATAAGCAAGGTTGCTTGTTTTAGGTTGTTCCTCTCTGGAGGACTACTGAGAGTTGTGTAATTTACACCAGTCCAATGGATTTTATCGTACAGTATTCCTTGTCAGGGTGGAGCTTATCGAAGCGCACTATCACCGCCCAGAAGGCCATAGTGAGAATTATCTCCAGGAAAAGTCCTCGAGAGCGCACGATGCCTCTTTTCCAAAAAATCTTTTCTGACATACTGCTCACCCGTCTCAAGATATTTGTACCTTGTAGTTCCCCATAATACGACGAAACACCTCTATGAGTCTTGTTCAGTTGGGATTATCAATGGTTTCCCAGGGCGTTCATCTGTTCGGGTTCGAACATATTGAACAAGTTACCAATAAATTGAAATGGCATTACTTGGGACGGCTAGTGTCGGAATAATCTATTCTTGTTGTTACTTACGAAGACAGGCTTTGCCTGCTGTGAAGGATTCGAAAAGCCTGTATTGGATTCTCATTACGCTTTACTTTTTACTTTCCTTGGCTCTACGAAGTAAAAAGGAAAGTTATGTAATCGGCTGAAAAAAAAATTTTGATTTTTCTTCAGATCTTTATTTCAGAACCTCCTGAGTCCGAAAAACACTATTTGGGAAAATGGTCTGTGTGTCTGTGAACGATTTTTAGAGAAAACCACCGTACCAAATCAGCTCAAACTAGATATCTCGCCCGCAGGTTACCATGGGACGGGAAAATAAGGGTATGAATAAAATCCACCGAAAGTTAACTATAGTTATCATAGTAATCAAAACACCAAATATTTTTTTTCTCAAAAACGGCTTTAACGATTTTGATT
This sequence comes from Pachypeltis micranthus, assembly GCA_020466155.1. Taxonomy (NCBI): domain Eukaryota; kingdom Metazoa; phylum Arthropoda; class Insecta; order Hemiptera; family Miridae; genus Pachypeltis; species Pachypeltis micranthus. Next base: position 62,640,872 of record CM035770.1, on the reverse strand, counting down.
AAATTTTTCATATTGGTAGCTCTTAATAAGGCAATTATACCATAAAATTCCCATCTATGGGAAAATGACGAGAGCAGCACAATAAATTACCAACACTTTTGACGAAATCGATTTTAGCGCGGTTTTTAGAGAAAACCACCTTACCAAATCATCTGAAACTTGATGTCTAGCCTACAAGTTACCATGGGACGCAAAAACAAGGGTATGGGCAAAATCCACCGAATGTTAACTATAGTTATCATAGTGATCGAAACACCAAATTTTTTTCTCAAAAACGGCTGTAACGATTTTGATTAAATTTTTTATTTTGATAGCTCCCAATATGGCAATCACACCATAAAATTTCCATTCGTGGGAAAATGACGAGAGCAGCACAATAAATTATCAAAATTTTCGACCAAAAGCGTTTTTAGCGAAGTTTTTTCCTTATAAACTCCGCTGGAATTTTTGTAGAATGTTAAAAAAAAATCGGTATCGTAGTCCAATCCAATACCTAAAGGGTGAGTGTTTAAAAACGCTCATGAGATACATGGGGGTCACTCCAGAAATTCCTGAATTTCAACTACTGTCATTTCGCTTACTACCAGTTCTAAAGGTGTTTACCCAATAACTCTGCAAAAGTAACTACTCCCCTTCTTCAAAAAATTTGTGTTTACAGCCTCATTAATTATCTGTGTACCAATTGCTCAATAATGGTCCTGCAATGAGTACGAGCAGCACAATAAATTCCGGAACTGTAAGCGCTACCGCTTCCTGCTGCCGTAAAGCGTTGTTTGACGAAGTTCAAATTAACTGAGTGATAAATGAATTGATTAAATAGAATTAGCCATGTACAAAGTGAATTGTTGTAGAGCTAAGGAAAGTTGTGTGTTGCAACGCACCTGATATTTTTATATTCTTTTGGAAAAAAAAATACAGCTTTCACTTCTGTTTTGCTTGGGATATTTGGTTGCTACGTGGGATCATTTATGTCACCTTCAGTGTGTGCTATGTGCTCTGTTCATTCTGACGCTTACACGGTACGGCTGATCTGCGCCATCAATCCCTCATGCCGCTCACTCTCTGGAATCCTGACAGCTTGTCACTCCTCTGTTCCAGTGGTTCTGCGTGTGTGATTTGCGTGCCTCGTTTTCGCCCACGTCCAGTGTATTCTCCATTCTTATTAGTTCCCTTACCCTTATGCAATAAAAAGGAAAGTAACGTAACCGGCTGAAACCTAATTTTGGGGTTTTCTTCGGATCCGTTTGTTTTCTACCCGTTTCGAATAAAAAAAACGCCATTTGGGAAAATGGCCAGTGAATGCGTGAATTAAACGTCACTAGGGGACGCGATAATAAGGTTCGAAATAACTATAGTTATTATAATGTTCAAAACATCTTTTTCTTGCCTAAAACGACTCCAACTACTAACTTTTTTGTCAGGACGTCTTCAACTAACGCTAACGCAGACGTACCGTTAAATTCCGAGGGGAACAGGTGAGGGCAGCGCAATAAATTAACAAATCTCCACGAAAAACGATTTTTGTGTACTTTGTTCTTAATGAATCCATCTTAGACGGTACTACCATTCTCAAAAAACGCTGCAAATTTTTTCACAATGGTTTATGGTCCATATGGCTACCAGGTGATTGGCCTCAGCTTGACTCGCGGGATTTATAATGAAAGACTGCGTTGCAATCGAGTTTTGCCTATTTTGTCGATAATTTACTGTGAGGCACTCACCAATTTTCCAATTGATGTTTTCATTCACATAGTACTGTACTAATAGCATCTTAATCGCAACACAAAATGTCTCCCGGACTTGAAAGCATTGCCTTGAACGACTTGACGTAGTCTCACACCTGCGAGACCCATCTCATTCGATTCAGCGTCGAAAAATACCAGTAAACGATACGAAACATGACCAGACTAAATGGCATATTTCAGGCGCCTGTGGGCAATTGGTACGGACGTAACGAGCCGAGCTGATGGGTGATTGGAGTGAGAAGGGAAGGAGTGCCGGCGATGAAACGATTACTTTCGGATCGTCCCGCAAGTTCTCACTTTGGCTCACTATATTCGCTGTTATTTCACTGTTTTTGGTCTAGACGCATTCGTAGACCTCTGAGACCCGTTCCTCGACCCAGCATCTAAAAATAGCTAGAAAATGATACCGCATGAATTCTGTGCACTCATTGCTCAATGATGATGAAGGAATTACGTAAAACTTGAAGTTGTGCTTTACCAAGTTCAAATGAACTGAAAGGAACGTGGATTGGATGAATAGCTAAAACCACGTCTTTGAAGGAAAGTTGTGTTATGCGCCGCAACAGATGTTTCTTTTTAGCCTGTTATCATCTCACTCTTCACACTTCCGCTTGCTTTTTATTCATTTACGTACAACTAAATAGAAATTGAGCAGTTTCGACGAATGCGCGCGAACATAACTTGTGCTGAGAGCTGACTGTCTCGAGTGATCCATTAAATAGACTGATAAGAAGCTCAACGATTTAAACTGCCAAACAACTCTCTCAATGCCAGATCCTGTAAGACGTAGAGGTCTGAGCTATGCCTTCCCAGTCCGCAAAGAACCCTGCAGGCACAATTCACGTTTGGGCCCTTTCTGGGCGTCCAGGACCCTTAGAGACTGGTGTATGGAGAGTGCAGAACCAAGACGCTTGGCTCTTCTGGGAAGTACTGTACCAGAAGGAACAGCGAGAGCTCGTCCAGGGGATTCATGCTGACTAGGCACCTCAAATGCCCTGATAAGACTCGAAAGCTGCTACCCGTGCTTCCAGTCGCTCCTACCCAGTTCCCTGTTGTGTGGTAAAACTTGTTCGAAAGTGATTCGCACATAAACTTCCCTGTTCCAATTGTTACTCTGTGGATATTGTGCTCAATCTCGAACTTACTTAGTGCGATATCGATATTCTATTATAACCGTACAGAACCAGGATGTCAAGCCCACCACGTTTGTATAAAACCAGGATGTCTAGCTCGTCTGGGGCGAACGCAGAAGCAGGAAGTATAGTTCTTCGCGGAAGTGCAAAAATTAGAACGCCTAGCTCATCTGGAAAGGGAGTGCAGATAATTTGGAAGAAACACAACAGATAACCAGGAAGTCTGGCTCTTCTGGGGACTACACAACCAGGAAGTCTAGCTCATCTAAGAAGGAAGTACGGAACCAGGAAGTCTAGCTCATCTGGGAAGTACTGACACTACGAAGTCGTCCGAGGAGGACTCTTTTTCAGACAATATCAGACGAGAGATATTTCCTTGACTTCGCTGTCTGGTTGTCGGACGCGTCGTCTGTCGTCTGTCGAAAAGCCGCTGTCTCTGAAATGTGACGACCAGGACGACTATGTTGCGCGGCAAGACGACCCCTAGACCGGTTCAAAAAGGTTTTCATTTCGATTATCGACGAAATCGAGAAGGCGGGAGTGCGCAGGCGCGGGAAAAGGTGAAGGTGAAGGAGGCGGAGTGGTGGTGGTGGTGGAGGAAGAGGTGTGGGGGCGGGGAGGAGGGGAAGCAAAATGAAAAATAAACTAGTTTAGAAATCTTCGAGTGGTGAAGTAGGGAGGGGGAGTGGCGTTGGCAGTGGCGTGCGCGGGGTGGGGGATGGAGTACCCAAAGTAAGCGTTCATTTGCCAGATGGGATCTGCGCTACTTTGGACGAGGTACATCCTGTTCTCTTCCAACTGAACCCCTTTCACGGACGACCGCGCGGCGCCGCGGACTCGTTTTCGGAACTCAACTCCCGCGCGGGTGGCGGTGCCGGTGGGTGAGGGACTGGTAGAAGAAGGGGTCCGAGGAGGGGAAGCCGCCTTTTCCGAGTCTGACTCGGTTCGACGTTTTTCGGGAACCGCCGCGTTTTTATTTCGGGACCCTCGCTCTCTCGCTCGCTCGCGCGCGCGCGCAGAGGGAGGAGGGAGCGGAGCGCCTTTCGAAGGATTTTTCCCTTCCCTTTTGGCCGTCTCGGTCGGAGAGCGGGGGGATCGGGGCAGAGGCGGCGGAGGCCCCGAGCGAGGCCTCTTCGGAGCCCATTAGGGTGACAAATACCATTTACTCCGCGGGGTCGCTAGGGGGCTGTTCGTTTCGGTTTGTTTTTTTGGTTTTTCGTCGTCTTTTTTTTGTTTTGTTTTTGTTCCGATCGACGGGGGCGCGAGTTTCGTCGTTCGTCGTCGAGGGAAGTGCGCGGGCTCAGAGCGGCGCTCGTCGTTATGCACGCGGTGGCCGACACGGTCAAACAGGCCATCACGTCTTGGTGCACTGAGTAAGTCCCTGCCGCCGACGTTATGTAATTCTCATGTTCACCTGTCCCCCACCCTTCACCTCGTCATCACCCACGTCCCGCATCAACTCATCACACAGCTCTCCTCTAACCACACTCCCCAACGCTATACTATTAACCATCCACGACGCATCGCACAACTTTCCTTGGCCCCACGTGCATTTCCAGAAATTATTGTGCCGCTCCTACTTATGCCACGACCGTTATTGAACAATCGGCGCACGGTGATTTCTAAGACAATCGACGTGGTTTGTTTGAGAAGGATCATGTTCGTCGTATTGGAACAATCGAACTTATAGGAATAGAAATAAGTGAAACGGCGGTAGTTGTAATTCCGGTAGTTCTTGAACTGCTCCTATGTATCTTATGGGCGTCATGAAACACTTATCATATCAGTACTTGGTGGCACTACCATCTCAATTTTTCTTGAGATCCTGCTAACATTTAAGCGGAATTTGCCAGGAAAAAACTGCGCTAAAATCAATAGTCGTCGAAATGTCTGGTAATTTATTGTGTTGCTCGCGTCATTTTACCACGAATTATTCTTTTATGGTATTTTTGTGCCATTTTGAGCAGTCTATACACTACATTTAGTCGAAATGGTTATAGCTGTATTTGATAAAAAACAGATTTAATTGTGCTGCTCGTACTCATTGCAGGACCATTATTGAGCTATTGGTACACAGATAATTGATGAGGCTGTAAACACACATTTTTTGAAGAAGAATAGTAATTACTTTTTCAGAGTTATTGGGTAATAACTGTTAGAACCAGTAGTAAGCGAAACGATGGTAGTTGAAATTCTTGAATTTCTGGAGTGAGCCCCATGTATTTCATGAGAGTTTTTAAACACCCACCGTTTAGGTATTGGATTGGACTACAACACGACTTTTTTTTAACATTCTAGTAACATTCCAGCGGAGTTTAAAAGGAATAAACCGCGGCAAAAACGCTTTTCGTCGAAAATTCTGATAATTTATTGTGCTGCTCTCGTCATTTTCCCACAAATGGGAATTTTATGGTATAATTATCTTATTAAGAGCTATGTATATAAAAAATTTAATCAATATCGTTAGAGCCGTTTTTGAGAAAAAAAATTTGGTGTTTTGATCACTATGATAACTATAGTTAACTTTCGGTGAATTTTGCCCATACCCTCATTTTGGCGTCCCATGGTAACCTGTAGGCTAGACATCAAGTGTCCGCTGATTTGGTACGGTTGTTTTCTCTAAAAACCGCGCTAAAACCGATTTCGTCGAAAATGTTTTATAATTTATTGTGCTGCTCTCGTCATTTTCCCACAAATGGGAATTTTATGCTTTAATTGCCTTATTAAGAGCTATCAACATGAAAAATGTATTCAAAATCGTTCGAAGCGATTTTGAGAAAAAAAATTTGGTGTTTTGATCACTATGATAACTATAGTTAACTTTCGGTGGATTTTGTCCAAACCCTTATTTTGGCGTCCCATGGTAATCTGCGGGCGAGATATCAAGTTTGAGCTGATTTGGTACGGTGGTTTTCTCTAAAAATCGTTCACAGACACACATACACACACACAGACTGGCACACACACACAGACACACAGACCATTTTCCCAAATAGTGTTTTTCGGACTCAGGAGGGTCTGAAACGTAAAGATCTGAAGAAAACTCAAAATTTTTTTTTCAGCCGATTACATAACTTTCCTTTCTACTTCGTAGAGCCAAGGAAAGTAAAAAAATTTGGTGTTTCGATCATTATGATGACTAAGGTTAGTATTGGGCGGAATCTGCTCATACCCTGGTGGCCTAGGTGAGAGGTGGAGATATCAAGTCCCATTTCCTCTCAATCGTGTTCACAGACGAACATACACTGATTACATAACTATCCTCACTAGCTCGACGAGCCAAGGAACAGCTGATTGGAACAGTGGCGTGTGTCTATTTAATTGACACTCATTATAAAATGACATTTGTAAAGTGGTCCTCAATTCGAATAGAGTTCCCAATGTCGAGATGCTCTGACCGCTGGGTTTTCAAGACGCGTTTGATCTTACAATGTCCACAGCCGACCCTCTCGATTACCTTTTTTGTTTCAATATATATGGATATACCCGTATTTTGGCGTCCCATGGTGACCTGCGAGCCTTGGTCAAGCCATACACACAGACCGTTTCCCCAAATGCCGTTTTTCAGACCCAGTAGGGTCTGAAACGTAAAAGATCTGAAGAGCACTCGAATTTTTGTTTAGCTGATCGCATAACTGTCCATACTACTTTGTACAGCCAAGGAGAACCCCTACTGAGCCCGTTAAACACTATTTCGGAAAATGGGGTGTGTGTGGCAGACCGTGACAGAAGTAAACCAAATCAGCTCAATCTTGATATCTATCCAGCACGTGGGTGTCCAGCAAATAAGGGTGTGGGCAAATTCCGCCGAAAACTAACTATAGTTATCATAGTGAGCAAAACACTAAATTCGTTTACTAAAATACGGTTCTGTTGTGTGCGAGAGAAATTATGAGCCAAAAAAGCTTAAATTGATGGACGAATGAAACGAACGATGTGGAGGATTATATTGATACAGGGGTGTCTAAAAGGCACCCAATAACCACGATGGGGATTTCGATGAAAAAGGTATTAATTTGAGCAGTCACTTGACAGAGTTCTGATTGAGCCGCCAGCAGAGCTAGTTCAAGTAGAGCCCGATCTGGAATGCACATGAGAGCTGATTGACTACTGTCCAATTTTTGGTTGAGTCCAGGAAGAGCTGAGAGTTGACATCTGAGAAGTGCGGAGTGAATATTTTGGAAACGCCTGAAAAGGGAAAATGTCGTTGTCGATTTTAGCTTCTTGTTAGCAGGAGAGGCTAATTGACCTTCCAAGGGATAACGGAAACGAGCGGTGCGTAGCAACACACAACTTGCGCCACCCCCGTAAGTGCGAACACCAGCTACATGTGGGGATGCTATATCTTCATTCAACGCATTTATACACAAACATTTATAGAGAACAAAATGTAGGGACTAGTTACCTGAGAGTACTCCGTACGTTTGATCGAAATCGTTAGAGCCGTTTTTGAGAAAATTGGAATACCGATAAATTGATATTCGACCAATCTCCTTTTCTGAGTTAACTCGGCTTATATCTCCGTCCAACATATATATACAGAAATAATTATAGAGAACGAAATGTTGGTATAGGTGAATATAAGACACTCCATTAGAATTTATTACATCTGGTGAAGAAGTTACCCTGGAATTTACGGAAATGTTCGAAAAACGTAATTTTCGACACATTTTGATTTTTATATCTGTTCAATGGACTTTCAGAGGAACATTTATTTAGAACAATATGTAGGTATTAACTATTTGAAAACATCTTGAAAGTTTGGTGAAAATCATTGAAGCCGAGTGAATTGACGTAGAGCCAAGGAACGTTGTGTGTTGCAACGCACCAGATGTGTTTTTAAAACATTCTAGTAACATTTCAGCGGAGTTAAAAAGGAAAAAAACCTCGCTAAAACCGAAAACTGATAATTTATTGTGCTGCTCTCGTCATTTTCCCACGAATGCGAATTTTATGGTATAATTGCCATATCGAGAGCTAATAATATAAAAAATTTAATCGAGATCGTTAGGGCTGTTTTTGAGAAAAAATTGGTGTTTTGATCACTATGATAACTATAGGTAACTTTCGGTGGATTTTGTTCATACCCTTATTTTGGGGTCCCATGGTAACCTGCGGGCGAGATATCAAGTTTGGGCTGATTTGGTACGGTGGTTTTCTCTAAAAATCGTTCACACACACAGAATATTTTCCCAAATAGTGTTTTTCGGACTCAGTAGGCCTCAAAACGTAAAGATCTGAAGAAAACCCAAATTTTTTTTTTGACACGATTACTATACGTTCCTTTCCAGCAGAAAACCCCCGCCAGAGGGAATTCCTGTTACAGCCATTGGCTATGAACTAATTCGACCACTGAGCCGAACAGGTTCTAAAGATGTTATTACCTGTTTTATATAGGCATTACAGAACTCTAAAATGTGTACATGTGGGCAAATGAGTGAGAGAGACTTCTATTCGTGGAAGAAAAACACAATGAAGATACATAGGGAAATTATAGCTTACGAATTGTATCGTTCGGCATTAGGCGAAAGACCGTGTCGCTGACACAAATTTCTTACTAATTAATGGTTATCAATCTAAAAATATACATAGGACTGTAGTTTAAAATAATCACCTAAATTTAGCTCACTCCTCCCTTCTTTTTCTTTTTATACCACCTCAAACTTACTACCTATAGCTACGCGTTATAATGGTTTAAGCCATGCGTAAATTTGTCGTTTATCATATGGCAGATAAATAATATATATTGTGGACTTCTAGTTGTGAGGTTCTGACGTCTGGGATTTATCACATTTTGTATCCAGTGCAAACCGTGTTGGGTATGAACGTTCCTTTGAGCAAGTCATAATTTTAGGGAGTTTGTGAAAGTGAAGCAAAGCATTCCAAAGGGAAAGGAAAGTATTGTAATCGTGTCGTGGGTTTCTTCAGATCTTCACGTTTTAAGGCCTACTGAGCCCAAAAAACGTAATTCCAGAGCGTGGTACGTGTGTACAGACCGATTGAGCCGGTTCTTTTTTGATTTTGATCGTCATGTTTTGTACACACTATAATAAGGTTGCGGGAGATTTCGGTCGGATGGAAAGGGAGGTGGGGGACGACAATGTACCGAAAAAGAGGTTTTTTTCGCACTTTTCTCGAAAACGGCTCTTACGATTTCCACCATACTCGCAGGATGTTTTTAAATAGTTAATACCTATATATTGTTCTCGATGAATGTTCCTGTGACAGTCCATTGAACAAAGATAAAAACGAAATTTGTCGAAAATAACGTTTTTTCGTGCATTTCCGTAAATTCCGGGGGAACTGCTTCACCAGATGTGATGCATCCTAATGGAGTGTCTTATATTCACCCATACCCACATTTTGTTCTGTGTAATTATTTCTGTATATATATGTTGAACGGAGGTGAGCCAAGTTAACTCAGGAAAGGAGATTTGTCGAATATTTATCGGTTTTGAAATGTTCTCAGAAACGGCTCTAACGATTTCGATCAAACTTTCGGAGGACTCTCAACTAACTAGTACTTACATTTTGTTCTCGATAAATGTTTCAGTAGAAATACGTTGAGCGAAGACCCTTGTACGAAATATGAACGCAGCCCAATAAATTACCAAAGACGAAAATCGATGTTTGCGCGGTTCTTCTCCGGTAAACTCCTCTCTAATGCCACTAGGATCTTCATAAATATTGACGTGGCAGTCGAATGAAGTTCCTACACGATGAGTCTTTAGTAACTCTCTAAGATATACCGGAGCTACTCAAGAAATTCCGGAATTTTAATAACTTAGTATCATTTCTCTCAGTATTTACACGACAATCCTGAAACGGTGTTGGCGATGTCACTAATTCTTAGTGTAGGAATTGCTCGATAATGGTCAGGACATGAGCACGAGCAGCACAATGAATACTGAAACTAAGTGGTGTTTTACCAAGTTTAAATGAACTGAATGAAAGATGAACAGAAGCCATGAAAACGACTGAATTCACGTTGAGCTGAGGAAAGTTGTTTGGTGTATCTCTTAAGGGAAGCTTTTGTGTAGCTTGTCAAGCGTTTCTGTTTGCACGGGATGCATCGTTCGTGTCCCACGGAACAGTCATTTGACGAGGAAACAGATCTGTTCCACAAACACGTGCACGCTTTGTAAACTTCGATGAATTCACTCTGACCCGTTGCCCCTTGGTGCATCAATAAACTTGCAGAACCGGGGGGGGGGGGGGGCAGAAATTACTGGCGAAAACTTGAACGGTTTCTTCAACGGGGAACGGACAGTGGCAAGTTGTAGGAGCCTTCGTCGGTCTCACCGCTCCGCGCAGTCGGATGTAGGACTCTAGGACAGGAGCTCTGTTGTAGGTCCTACATATCCGACCGTGAATGGCTCCTGACTGAGTATGTTCTGAGGTTGGTTCAAGGAGGATGAACGACAATTATTGCCCAGTGCATTCATAAGATGGCTCTAGACTGTTAACTAGATTTTCATGCGGAGAATAGCGTTTATCGTTTTGGTAATGATAGGATCTGAACTGTACGTAAGAAATGGCAGTGTTCGGCGCCTGCCAAATTAGCTGGGTCTCTGACCTCCGCAATCGCTCTTACACTCTTTCTTTCACTCTTGTCCTACAAGAACTCATTCTTTCCCTGAACGCCTCTATCTCAACCCTTTTGTTTGTACTTGTGGAAGTTCCTCTTCTCAGTTATTTCCCCAGTGACAACAGATTTCCCCCTTTCCTGAACTTTCCTAATTATCTTTTCCCTCCCCTCAATTTTAGATTCCTCTCCACAACACACAGCTCCTCGCAATATTCAGTAATCCATTAGCACTCGTGAATGACTGTCGTCTTCCCAGTTCTCCCTACTCATTCGTCTCTCAAATTTCACGCTACTCACAACTCAACTCTCTCTCCCTCCACTTAGTTTCCCAAGTCACCAGTTCACGTGTATTTAGAGTTCCCTTGTTCGCGTTTATATACTTACACTCAACCTGATATCGCTATTCTGTCAAGCGTAATATAGTCATCACTCACGCTAACCCCATTCATGTGCCCAAAGGCAGTATTGGAATTCCGGAGTAGTTCCTAATTATGTTGTGAACGTGTTAATCATCACTCAACACTTTAATGGACTACCTTCTGAGCTTTTCTGAGAATGCTGGTTTGACTTAGAGCAGAATTTGAAGGAACAACGCCGCAAATTATTATGAAATGTATATTATTCTCTTACACAGCACAATTGTGTGAGGGGGGCTCTGGCCAGGGTCCGTGCTCTGGCTGTGCTGACGCTGCCCACACCAAAATGAAACTACTGAAAGCAGAGGGCTGAAATCCTCAGGCTGAGTAAAGTGTGAAATGGCGCAGCTGAGAACTGTGCAGTCCAATGACGGTTCTGTAGTTCAGTATATGGACACTAAGCAATTCATCTGACTTGCATTTACTTTTGAATTGTCCCTAGTTCAGATTTGTGCGAAACCCCTTGATGATTTGGTACTTCGCAGTCGCGTGATACCGCATCTCGTAACCTCGAAACGGCCGTTGAATTTTCTGGAGGTCCCGTCGGATTTGCACGCCAGAAGCTCACGAAGAGAAGAGGTCGTCGGAAACAAGGCAAACCTCCCGCTGCGACCTTCCTCTTCGGCCAAACTGCTATGATGCAGTTTTTTATTGTCTTCCCCTTGAAATCTTTTGTGGTGCATTGATGCGTTCTGAATGACACCCGTTGGATCTCCTTTGCCTTTGTGTTCAAGGCCGGAAGACTTTTATTCGTTGATTGCCGGCTCCCAAGGAGCAGAATTAGGTCGTGCAGTCGACCGATCCTCCGCCACATGGCAGATCTGACGTCCGACAGCTGTGAAGCGAGTCGCCCGATGAGCCCTCCGAAACTCACTGAGCCCACCAACGAGTTTACCGTACAAATGTACGTGCACACGGCTACTTAATATTTACTGGCTCTTGCTCAAATCCTCTCGGCTACCACCTGCTCAAAATACTCCTTTCACGCTTTCAGTTTTGACATTTGGAAAAGGAGTAAAAGCCATCCGCCGTCCAGGCCATTTTTTGCCATTAAAACCTAAGAAGTCCGCTCTTTGGCACGAAAACTACATTTGGGAAAAAATGACTTAGAAAATTAACCGAAAACGAAGCTTTTGGAAGTTTTTTCGGTGCTGAGTCGAATAGGGCGGGCGACCAGCACAGTGAAATCACAGAAGGAACTCGCGAGACGAAATAGCGGAAGTTACCGATTCTCCCTGGCCTGCGCTCATTTCCCGCACTTCCTCCTGTCGATTCGACTCGTCGCGTCGTTCTAATTGCCTAGCGCCGCCGAGAAAATGTCAATTTTCGTTGTAATGGGCATGTTTCGTATCATTTACTGGTATTTTTCGATGCTGAATCGAATGGGATGAGTCTTGAAGTTATGAGACTGCGTCCTGCCGTGCTGTCATGTCGCGCAAGATAATAATAAACCGTTGCATAATAATTCGCTGTATTTTGTAACGAAGTCGCAGTTTGACAAAAATTCGAAGCCTTCGGGTTCACAAGAGAGAAATCCCTCACAGGTTGGTTTGAAAATCTTGTTGGTTGTACATCCTGCGTAGCTGGTGACGTCATCTTCGTTAATTTCACGAGAGACAGTATAAACAAGTACCAATAAAAAGTTCCAGGGCTGTAAAACGGCAATAAAGCGGTTTACTTAATTGAAGTCTGTTGCCTCTTGAAAAACTGAGCGTTGAATGAACTCGGTTCATCCTATTACTGGATACTAGAAAAAGCTCCACGGTTCGTGCTTAAATAAAAGTGTCGTCCTTGAAATGAGCACTTCCTGGTGGCGTTCTCCCGCGCCCGATTCCTCGCAACATTCGATTTTAGCTGCGCTCCGAAGTCCACAAGTACGACGCTTGATATCCACTAGCCCTGGGGTGCTCAAACGGTCGATCGCGAGTGCTGTTTGAGTATATCTCGAGAAGAAGAAAATTTTAAATAAGTAGGTAGGTAACGAAAGACGTGATGACTCTCAGATTTTGAAAAACGGAAAATGGCTGACTGTTTTGGCATTTTTGACTGACATCTCAATGCACTTAAACACCGTTAACTTGTAGCTTCAAGGTAAAGGAAAATGCTATTATTGAGATGATTAGCGGAGTAAACGCATTCAAAAGTAAATTGCAACTTATGATAGATCAACTGAAAAGAAAGGATCTGAAACATTTTCCGTCTTTGAATTCCTCAGTTGAATTATGATACGTATGAGGCTGAATTATCAAATATTTTGAGACAATTCGAAACGCGTTTTTATGATTGCAGTAAATTTGAAAATATAGCATCAATTATGAGTTATCCTTTTTCATGTTAAAACATTGAGGAATTAGCTACTGAAATAGCAAGTCAGTTTAATATGAACTCATGTTCTGTTGAAAATGAGTCGGTGCAGATTATATCAGATGCACATCTCAAAGCTACAGCATCTGATACAAATTTCTGGTGTTTTATATCAAATATCCGAATCTAAGGCAAATCGCCCTTCAACTGACGGCGTTGTTTGGGTCAACTTGTGCGAGTCTGCATTTTCTGAAATGAAGATAATTAAGTCAAAATATCGCAATCGACTAACTGACATGTCATCATGCTTGCGATTAGCACTCAGTGGTTACGTACCATCTTATGAAAAGTATGCTGAGGACATGCAGTGCCACGCTTCAACATCCAAAGCCACTCCTTAGTTAAGTTTAACACCATATGTAACTCTTTTGTTACAACCAATAAGCTCGCAATTTTGAATAACTATGAGTTTTTACTTTCCTTGGCTCTACGAAGTGAAAAGGAAAGTTATGTAATCGGCTGAAAAAAAAAATTTTGAGTTTTCTTCAGATCTTTACGTTTCAGACCCTCCTGAGTCCGAAAAACACTATTTGGGAAAATGGTCTGTGTGTATGTGTGTCTGTGAACGATTTTTAGAGAAAACCACCGTACCAAATCAGCTGAAACTTGATGTCTAGCCTACAGGTTACCATGGGACGCAAAAATGAGGGTATGGGCAAAATCAACCGAAAGTTAACTATAGTTATCGTAGTGATCAAAACACCAAATATTTTTTTTCTCAAAAACGGCTCTAACGATTTTGATTAAATTTTTTATATTGATAGCTCTTAATAAGGCAATTATAGCATAAAATTCCCATTTGTGGGAAAATGACTAGAGCAGCACAATAAACTACCAAACTTTTCGACGAAAAGCGTTTTTAGCGCAGTTTTTTTCCTTATAAACTCCGCTGGAATTTTTGTTGAATGTTGAAAAAAATTGGTATTGTAGTCCAATCCAATACCTAAAGGGTGAGTGTTTAAAAACGCTCATGAGATACATGGGGGTTACTCCAGAAATTCCTGAGTTTCAACTACTGTCATTTCGCTTACTACCAGTTCTAAAGGTGTTTACCCAATAACTCTGCAAAAGTAATTACTGTCCTTCTTCAAAAAATTCGTGTTTACAGGCTCATTAATTATCTGTGTACCAATTGCTCAATAATGGTCCTACAATGAGTACGAGCAGCACAATAAATTCCGGAACTGTAAGCGCTACCGCTTCCTGCTGCCGTAAAGCGTTGTTTGACGAAGTTCAAATTAACTGAGCGATAAATGAATTGATTAAATAGAATTAGCCATGTACAAAGTGAATTGTTGTCGAGCTAAGGGAAGTAGTATGTTGCAACGCACCAGATATTTTCATTGATATTGTAGAGAAGAATCTAACTTAACCCTACCCATACCTTGTCTAAAATAATGTACCTATATTGTGGAGAAAGGTAATATCTATATATTCTACGGTACACCCTACCTACCTATCGTGTGTGTACGACAACCCTGCATCACACATCCTTGCAGCCTCTCAGAGTCGATCGTAAGTAGTCTAAAAATATTGAGGTAGATCGCCAGCAGTTCAAGTTTGAGCACCCCAGCACTAGCCTATAAGGGCTTTGCGAATTGTTCCATCACTCGCGGGCGTTCTTCCGAAGGGGGATGCAGCCTCTAACTCCTGTAAGCGTCAGTGCAGCCTACTTTGAACCACCTAACTCGCTGACGTCGGAGCTCCAAAGCTGTAAGTTGCCACGAGGTGACAAATAAACTTTGGAATCTCTAGCAGGCGGCGGTGGTCTCTGGTCCCTTCGAGAGATTGAGGGAAACGGTTGTTATGACAGTACGCCAGTGAGGGCTTTATTTGACTGTTTGTCCCTCACGTCTCCTCTTCCCGTCTTTCTACTGGTATGTCAGCCGTAGAAAATGAATCAGTTAGTCCATTACCGCGTTGTCTGGATGTTTCTTGTCCTCGACTCGTTCTCTGAGCTCAACCTCCTCAGACATTGCAAGTAACGTCAGCCATTTCAGCCCGTCCCGTCGAACTGGCGGCAGTTCGAGTTACGTCACAAATACTATTAATTGATTCGCCAAAGAGCACATTTCTAAACAAACATTTGCAGAAGCGAAAGGGTTACTGAGCCACCGTTCGTACATCATTACCTCATCCTTCTTTTTCATCTGGATTGAATTCGGAAGTTCCAGAGGGTTCCATGTGCTGCAAAACGAGGCAAAAGCACGGTGGCGCATAAAAAACCGTCGGAAGACGTCTGAGGCTCATCTGCGCAGAAATAAAAGGTCTTTTCAGATGGGACTAGAAAGAGCGAGGTTGAGGTGTGGGAAGAGTGTGTTGGTGATCGGTAAGGGGTGTGGTGGGGTGGGGGAGAGGTCGTTGAACCCTGTAAACTAATTTCGTTGGATGAGAGGTGGGGGGGGGGGGATGAGGACCAACCAGCTGGCGAGCGACAGACCCAGTGGACAACATTCGGAGTCTTGCCCCCATTTAATCGGTTGGATGAGTTTGACCCTTCAATCCCCTGACATTGGTCCGTTTCGAAAGCTCAATGAGCCGAAGCAATGAGACCCATCGAACCCAATCGTATTTAGAAGTCCACAAAAAAAAACGTGCCGACAGGATGAATAGCAGAGTCTCAATGGTGTGTGTGGGGGGGGGGGGTCGCTTGAATGGATTTTCGATTTCTGGCGATTTGTGTCGTTGCGTTAACCACCGCAAGAGCCCTCGCGCCATACTGTCAATCCCCCTGTTGACCCTACTGTCAGCACCGACCTGGCAATTGACACACTACCTCACCTCGACAACCTTCTTCCTTTGTTCGTCGTCTAGAAAACTCAATGATGCGCTCAATCACAGTGATGACGATGATCTCGTACGTATTCATTGCCAAGGGCTCCGTTCACTGTTATATTGAGCGAGTAATTGACGCGTAACTTGAGAAGTCCAGTAGGAGGGCACTCTCAATTAATCGGTATAATTAGAGCACATCTGAGTCCCTCCAGCTACGAGTAAGGAATACGAGGAAGAGTCGAGAAAGTGAGCTGTGTTGAGTACCTACGACGATATGAACTGTTTCGAGTAAAATGAGCTCAGCTGTAATAATCACTATAACTAAGAATGGATTCTGGAATTTATTGGGTTGCCATGACCTTCGTTGAGTGCATAGGTTATTTATGAGACTAGCCTGTTTACTTATCAATATGACTGAGAGCGTTATATCAGTCGACTGTCGTGGAGGTCGTGGTTTCGATATCGCCCGACCACTCTCAGCATCCACCGAACCCAGACCTGTGGAGGTACGGCAGTCTCCACGACCGCGTGCCCACGTTTCCTTGCCATAACCTTCTTAGCAAGCTGGGCGAAGTGCAAGACGTGCAGGATGGCGAGTCTTTGAGGGAAAACAAGTGGAGCCGGGCATTGAAGTGGCCATGTCCCGTAAGGAACTGGCTCGTCTAGTGGTCTGGCTCAACCCACTTTCCCCTGAAGCGTTCAAGGATGTTGTGAAAAAGCTCGTATCCATCACGTCCTGTTGACGAGGATTCCTATCTCGCTTGCTATTCATCTAATGCCCACTCATCTACTGCGAGGCAATCATGCGAGGCAATCACGTGGAGTGCTTCAGTGGATGTTGTCTTACAGGACTTATTGATCCACAGAACCAGTACTCTCTTGTGATTGACAACGAGGTAGTGCCCAATAACACCTAGATAAACGGCCTTGTACATGATGATTATCACACAGTAACACACTACCTTTGAAGGACTGGAGGCGTTGACTGAAACACCGCCACCTCTCGCTTATATTGATTCCTCAGTACTTGACTTGCTTCTCAAGGAGCCAGTGGGCGCCAACGCGTATTACAGGTTGGCTATTTAACTTCCCTTTAAGAGGAATAACTGGGTTTTTCTTCAGCCGCGTGCTGCTTGATGTACTCCTACCATCGTGTGATAGTTCAGAGCGGTTGGAGTTCGGTCTCGATTTGACTGTACAAAACGCAGCACAGGTCATCACAGTCAGATTATCCTTCAGTCTGATCATCCTCGTAATTTATGAGACTCTTGAGATGATGCTTTTGGGCTCTTCCACGTGTATAATTCAGAAATTATTGTGAAAACTGGGCAAGTGAACTAGCGTGGCGTGTGAGCTGAGAGCTTGTGTTTGACTCTCCGATTTCCAAGGCTGACCACCAGGGGGAAGTGGGAAGTAAGGAGGAGAAGTTTGTTGAGGGAAGGGAGTGAGGAAAAGGAGCACAATAAATTATCGAACATTTCTGTTGACATTTTTTTGCAGTTTTTAAATAATGTTACGGGGCACAGTTGGTGGAACTTGTGGTGACAAAGGAAGAGAACGAGGTTTGGCTCGTCAGGACTGCTCCAGGGCTACTTCGGGCCAAGAGTGAAGACAAAGTTGGCTGTCTAAGGCGGAGAGGAAAATGTTACGCGTCTGTGGGTCAGTTTGGGCCTCATCCTCATTCAGATTCACCTGACATTACAATCAGACAGCGGTGCTCCTGAGTGGCTATGTGTGGAGGCTAACAGTACCATTACAGAGGAAGCAGCCTAAGCAGCCTAGTTACTGGCTTCCACCCGCACTATGCTACTTAACAATTATAAATCTGGCGAAATCAGCGTTCTAAACAAAACGTGTCTGTTTACACCTTAAGGCGAATGTTATTAGGAAAAAGTGAGGTGAAAATATTCGAACGTTGGACTTGTTTGTGCATCGCCAAAAGAAGCAGGTTGCATCGCCGTCCACCTCCCCAAGTCTAAACTCG
The DNA here is from genome assembly GCA_020466155.1 of Pachypeltis micranthus. Classification (NCBI taxonomy): domain Eukaryota; kingdom Metazoa; phylum Arthropoda; class Insecta; order Hemiptera; family Miridae; genus Pachypeltis; species Pachypeltis micranthus. The sequence continues at coordinate 62,622,867 of CM035770.1, read as the reverse complement.
CCACCTAACGCCACTTCTTCATGTTCGCCTCTGCCGTCGGGTCAGCAGTATCCTCACGTGCGCACCATAACAATTACCAATTTTGGGTCATCAGTATCCCACAATCCAGATCTGGTTACCAAATTCAGAGCTGCTCTACCATTACCATCACCAGGACGATCCATTCAACGACGACTACTCTACGCATCGCATCGTCACCCACCAACATCGGTCAGAAATTCTGGTTTCGTTTCCCAGAAGAACTATCGTTTGTTTCCTTCCTTTTTTTTCCATAACGCGGACTATTTCATTTATTAATTTCAATTTAAATTCGATTAATTTGGTGCTCAGAACACGCATCTTAATTTCCTTACCTTATACTTACTATTTTTCAATTATACTTCTTTCATTGTTAATTTCATACCATTCGGAGTTAGTAATTTATTTTCCACGCTAACTCTGCGAACTAGCGAACCAACCTTTCCCAAAAGTACTGCGACAGCGTTCTAAACAAAATGTGTCAGTAGTCCAATAAGTAACATTCACAGGCGGTTATAACATAATTAGGTGCATCAAACGAAACTCCTGAGTTTTAATGGTTGCTGACTAACTCTTTTCCCCGGGTTTTCTCTGTAATTCCTGTACAACACGACCATGAAACAAAAAACAACTAATAACTGTTGAGCTCATCTCAAGCCCAATTAGACTGGGGCTTTCTGAACTGAGGCCTGAATCTGCTGGAAACTCCAAACTATCCATGTCAATCAATCTTTTCCACGAATACACATTTTATGTTACCATCCACTTGGTAGTATCTCCCAGTAAAAAGTTTAATGTCAAGTTTTGGACCTGTTTGCTTGAACCCTGGTTTTGGCGTTCCATGTTGATTTGCCCGTTGGAGCCGGCTTTGTTCTGCCGTTTGCTCTCTGGCAACCACACAAACATACATTTCTCAAATGGTGTTTTGCAAACATCGAATCGTACAAATTTGACGGTAACTCGTTCGGCCGATTACATCACTTTCCTTGTTATATCGTCAGGCTACGGGCAGCAATTATTCGGACAACTGAACCCTGAGGCCACTATTTTCAAACTTGTACGAATTGCTTGGGCTATTAAGCTGAGAATGAATCGCGAAGGTCAGACACTCGTTGCAGGAGAACCGCCCAGCATTTTGCAAAACACTAATTTCTCATGTTGCTAATAACAGCGGCGAAGAAGTGGTAGAGGCGTAAAGTCGGCAACGTCAACATAACGAGGTAGTTAAGTAGCTGCATTTTCACAATCGCGAGCATTAATTAACTCTTGTAACAACTATTGTTTAATACGATCAATTCATTCATTCAATGTGCGGACCACTTGATGGGCTCGTGCATGTTTTTAAAATTTATTTTAATTTTTTGCTCGACCATTTTCCCCGAAAACAGTATCTTACGAGTTGACAGGTCGCCAGCCTGTTCGTTCGATCATATTCACTCTGCGCTCGGTTGCGGCCGAAGTAAAGGTTGGGTTCGAACCTCATCTCTTCGGCTCGTCCATAATCCCATTAGATTGTTAATTAGTGAACCATAGACTCGTAACTAGTTACGCCCCGTGGGGCTCGCGCCAAACTCGTCGCGTCGCAATTTTCTTTTTCGTCCCGAACGGCCAACTGCGACAACCCAAGGCGCATACGGACGCCTTCGGACATTATATAAAGTGTAACACCTGGCAGGGCACCAGAAGAGCTGTTGAGTTGAGAGCGGGGGAACAGGTTCAAACCGGTGAAATGGCTATGAACTTTATCGTGGCAAGTTGTGGACCGGTCGTCTCGTACAGGGTGACTCCGATTTCTCCGCCGGGGGATTTGATCTTTTCATGTAGCAAGAACTGAGGTAAAATTTCATTAGAAAACCTCCGATGCAGTCAGTCTCAGTCTGACAGGTGCGTGCGAGGTCATTTCAGTGCAACTTGCACGCCGATTTGCTGTTAATTGCTATCCTCCGCTTTACCGAGTAGAAAGGGAAGTTATGTAATCGGTCGAACATTTTTTTCATTCGGTTTTCTTCAGATCTTTACGTTTTAAGGGCCACTGAGTCGGAAAAACACCATTTGCGGAAATGGTGTGTGTCTGTAAACACGAATGAAAGCAAATGGCAGAACCAAATCCGCTCAATTTTGATATTTAGCTTCAAGTCATCAAGGGATGCCAAATTAAGGGTATTAGCGGAATCACCTCAAAACTATTAGTCCGGGAGCCGAGGGCTAAAAACGTTGACCGTTGAGTTAAAAGTTAGTTACTATTTTTTTTGATAGTTCCCTCAATGTTTGGTAACACCCAGCAAGTCTGCTCTCTCAGAACTATGGACTAAGAAAATGGCGGCTCATCAAAATTTGACTTATTAGTTGATAGTTACAATATTTACCACAGTTGAGGAATTGGCTTGTACTTTCCCAATTCACACCTCTGCTACCTCCTATGTTTGACCATTAAGTTGCAGAGCCAATCAAAATTCGTCGAATTTTGAACCAAATTTTGACTTATTAGTTGACATTGGGAATTTGTATGGTGGATTGGCATCAAGTAACTGAGTCGAAAAACCCGAGTCTGCCACAATAGTTTCGTGGACTTCGACTTGCAGACGAGGTCAAAATTTGACGAAAATTTGGTCAAAAAATGACCTACGGAGTTGAAACTTGAAATTCATGTTACGAGTAGGTGAAGTGGAATACTTTAAGAATTACCTAGTCTGCTTTCCTCATTTTGAGGACTCTTTCGAGCAGACGACATCAAAATTTGATGAATTTGAAGGCTCAAAAATTGGCTTATTAGTAGATAGTTGCAAACGACGTGAATGAGTTCCTCATCCATCAGCTTTACTATAAAATGTTATCTGCCACCTCAAAAAGTGGCATTTTCAAAGCAGAGTCGCTGAAATAGAATTGTCCAGTATTTTAAACAAAACAAAAATTGAATGGTTGACAGCTGAAAATGACGTGAATCGCATCTACAGCAACTCAGTAAACAGTAAATAGTATCTGCTACCTTCAAAATGTTGTGGTGTTGTGTGTCCAGCCCTCGGCTCCTGGACTATATAGTTATCTTAGAGTATCTGGACTCTTCGATTTAGCGGAGCATTTGCGCTGACTAAGCCCTGACTCCCTCGAAAGCTCGATGTTGTCAGTCGTAACTGAGCAGTTGTCTCATCGAAGCGTCGCCCACGCTCGTGCTCCCTTTTTGTGGTGGTACAACTTCTCCGAAAGTAATTCGCAAATAAAACTCGTTGTTCCAATTACTACTCGTTGGATATCATACTCACTCCCCGACTCAGTTGATACGATACGATTCTATTATAACAATAGTGATTGCTAAATATTTGTTCCCCCCAGAAACGGCGGTGACGCTTTCAAAGAATTTGTTGTATGGACAGTCCAAACAACACGAAAGTACCATAAAATTCTCGTTCATTGGAAAATGACGAGAGCAGCACAATAAATTATTACAAAATTCGAAGAGATTCGATAGTAACGTGGTTAAGGTAGACCTTATAAATGTGCTCAAATGACTTGATTTTCATAGAAATTAGGGTGGTAGTCCAATAAACTTCGTATGCGTTGAGGGTTTAATAACCCAAAAATTCCAGAATTCCAACCACTGCCGTTTCTCTTACTACCTTGCATGAGAAGGAGCTACTCAATAAATTGTGGAACTTAATGCGCTACCTCATTATGCGTAAAACTGAAAGGAGAACAGATTCGATTAGTTGCTAAACTGATGAAAGTTGTTGATTGTACGTGGGGCTGAGGGCAGTTCTGTGGTGCGTCGCACCGAACATTTTTTGTTGGTTTCAGCTGAACTTAAGCCCCTTAAGCCCTTATTTACAGGTGGAGGAAATAACTTCTGGGCCAATCAGTAGGTACTACTAAATTGGACGTAGCTGCTATAGTGATCAAACCAATAAAATGAGGATGAGGGCGAGCTTCTGAATAGCACGAGAGTTGAGTGACGACTTTTGGGTTGGGTCCGGGAAGAGCTGAGAAGTGAATATTTTGTAAAACCCGTTGTCAAATTAAGAAATAGTCCATTTTGTTAGCAGGAGAGGCTAATTTAGCTCGGAATAGGTAATGGAAAAAACCCCGTCCACGGCTTTCCCCAGTTAGAGCCAAGGGCAAGGGCAATGAACTAATTCGGCCCTCAGAGACCTCATAGCGACCTTTACCCTAACCCAGTCACTGTGAGATGAAACGTCCTGGTATTGAGGCATTGTAATGAATGACTAAATGATAAAACAGGAGGTTGCGGGCCAATGGTTGTTAGGCTCGCCACTGGCAGATGCCCATTGCCCTTAAGGTACCCATCAACATATGTTGAGCTCATCCTGGTGAACCAAAATGGGTGCACGTTGACAAGCAGATGGTGTTGGCCAAATTTGTGTTATTTGAAGGTTATGAGCACTGCTGGTCTCAGCTCTGGTATTCAGGCGGTACCTAGAGAAGATGGTTTGGCGATACATTATGAGTTTTAAGGCTCGTCATTCGTGCATTAAGTGAGCTAGTTCTTTTGGCCAATTCTTGTTTACCCAAGAAAAGTGCCTTGTTGCTATTCGCTTGGAGCTGTGCAGTTTTGTTGTGACCACACCTCCTGATGCTCATCTTGATTTACCCAGCAGACTCTCGAGAATTATAAGGGCATCAAGCACGAACCCATTGATTCATTCAATCGGCAATCTTGTGTGGTCTGTGCCCAATCATCTCCGTGTTTGGTTGTCCTTCATTCAATTCGTTCTCTTTCATTCATAAAACTCACCTGTATATTTTGGTATAATTTCAATCACCCAGCTCACCAAAATACATTATTTATTTGGTTTCCTTTTGAGGTTAGTTGGGTTAATACGTCTGACTTGTATTTTCGGTTGCAAATCACGAAATTAAAACGCCCCAACATGTATCGATTGCCATTTAGCGTACTGGGCAATTCAGTGACTGCTAGTAATGGAAAATCGTTCAACGTTTCACTCTATGGACGTTCCATCAGTGTTCTTCCGTTGAAACATGTCGGAGTCAGTCGTACCTGATGAGGATGTCTGGAGATCAAATGGTCTGGTTCAGTGCGCTTGTGATTTTTATGTCTCACCGTCTGAGAGGTTTATCGATTCTTGCGCACCCCAAGTCCTTCCCTCAAGGACCTCACGGACGTGTGGCTCCCTGACTCAAACTTATTGATCAAAGGTCGTTGAACTCTCGTCAAGGTCACCCTTATCACTTTTCCCACGTTGCAACTAGTTGACCTTCCTTTAAACTGTTGGCTCCCGGAGTTGGGAGTCGGTAAATTCTTGAGAGGGGTTTTTTGATTTCACGTTATTTCTCTCGGCTGCTCAAGTACCCGAAGACGATGAACCGGTCCGCTTCGTTAGCTCGAGGACTCATCGCCTGTTAATAGCTCAAGGTCAGGGACAACGGGCCAAACTCTGACGTTTCCAGCCTCAAGTTCGTACCACTCGAGCGAAATTCAACCGCTGGCGCTCTCGTTGGAAGGAAAACGACATGAAACACGTAATAGCTGGTTGTTATCTTTGGAGGAAACCGCGTCACTTCGTTCAGGTTCGCCGCCCGAAATCTCGTATTCAGTGAGCAACACACGCCGTACCAGAGCAGGTCGCCTATAAATATCTTTCGGGGGTTCTGCGGTTGTATCACTGAAAACCTCGTAAGGCAACCGCTAACCCGCTCAAGGTATTGATCAATAACACTGCTCGCGAGCATTGATGATTACGTTAAACGCACAACGTTGTTCTTTTAATCTAATCACGATGACGCCTTGGGTGTTGTCCGATGACAACATGAGGTTTGAGCAGAGCTAAATGCGCCTTGGTTAACCAACATGAAAACACACGAAACAATTACTGCTCTGTCTGTTAACCCTCCAGAGGTCAAGCCTTTCAGCCAGGGAAGTCGAGCAAAAGAATATGGTTTCCCCCTTAAGTCCGACAGTCGTTTTCCTTTCGATTTTAACTGTCAGGTTCAGTCACTGGAAATTCCCAATTAAACAATATTTTCCGATCTGTATTTCTCTACTCTACACCGCTTTGTTTCATGAATTCCCTTTCTGCTCAATTATCCCCGAGTTCAAAGACTATGTAAGGTCAGTTACAGTGTCACAAGTGATTGCGACCTTTACAACGCCGTAGCGTGTCATATTACATTCTCAGATCTAATGTCTATTTTATTTAATTGTACATTTCTGCCTCCTCTTTCATCCTTTACTTTCGGTTTATTGTTCATTATGAATAATGCTCCTACGCTTTCGATCAGGAAGATTTTTTTTCTGCCATTGACACCAGGGTGCTGTGATATTGGAGTTGTAACGTTTAGGTCCGGACGACAGCCACAAGATTGTCAGTGCCGTAGATGATTCAGGACTAGCTACTGTGCCGCACTACCTTTAGTAGAGGACCTATCAGGTCTGTTATTTGTGAAAAGAGTCTTATAACCTGGTGCAACTAGGGAACCCCCCCCCCCTTTCCTGCAACCTCAAATGGGCATATTGTGTGGGCGTACAGTGGAGCTGGTATTCCGCGATGCGATGTTCGCACCATTCTCGCACAAAACGCAGGACGACCTTGAGGTCCAGGCCTGCAGCCTCCTCTGGCCACAGCTGAGGGATCCCAAGCACGCTGTACATGCTTCGCCTCGCAGAATCATGCTACTCTATACCTCTGGCTTACCAGGGCAGGTGGTACCGAAAGGAGTCTTACGATCCACAAAGGGGCTTATATCAGCCGTACGTATTGTATTACGATCATACCAACGGACGTACCCATTACAATGGACTGGCTGCTTGCCTCTTTCAGGCTGGATGTGCTTGACTTGACAATTTTGCAGGAAGTTATGTGGAAAGATGTGGACGTGGCCTGTAGGTAATTCGCTCGTTCATTGGCATGGCTGGACCCATTTCCTTCAAGTGCGGCTGGCTCTGAGGAACTCCATTCGTTCTCCACAAGCTCGGGCACACACAAATAGGCGGTGGTTTGGCGAGCACCCACTACTTCTTCGTGTACACTAACGAGTGGTCATCTTATTACTAACCAGCGTTTAGTAAATTTATTGAACTCTAAACGTGATTTTTAGAAGTTAAATGTGCATGTTTCGGGTACTGTAATTATAAGTAAACAACTTTAGTTAGTTGATTTGAGAGTTTCTTTGGTTGCTCTTATTAATTTTGTAACGATAATTCAACTCACATCGTGCAGATAGCTTATTTAACCGATCAGCACCAGATACATGTTTCAGAGGCGTCCAAGGTCCTTTTCCAGATACAATTCGGTTCTATCCCGCCATATCCGACCCTTCGGATGACTAGGAACATGTTATCCGCTTGCAAGAAGAGCCGTGAGAGCTCTCGTCAATTGACCCACGTAGAACGGCCGCGAACCCAAGCGGCTTAGTAGGCTTTGGGGCAGGAGCTGGTCCTGTGCAAACTCTAGAGCAATCACAGCCCTCAACTTAATCTTTGACTAAGCAGTGAGTTGCTCTGTATTTAAGAACAGGCAACATTCTCTACCTCAGTTTTCTCTCTCCTCTCTCCATAGACCTCCTTCAAGCTCATCATAACGTGAGGTGCTTCGGAGAAAGTAGCGTGAACGTTAATCTTATTTGTCCACGGATATCGTTGATAAAATAAATATAAAGCCGCAACTAACTCGTAACTGGAGTCAAACGGATAAGGGAATCATTTTATCAAACACCAAACAAACGCAATGAGGAAGTGACGCGCCCAACTCAACTGTTTTCTCTAAACAAACCAAGTTGGATAAAAAGCGCCTGCGTCGGACGTGAGAATTTGAACCGTTACGATGACGATTAGAGTTAACTGTTGAGTTTGAGTTGAAAATCATTTAGGCTGGTAACCTGCGTGTCTTGTTACGACTTGTGGGCCGAAGAAAGTGGCCAATTGTCAGACTTGCCGCAATGGTGAAATAAGAAGGGTAGTGAGGATAACCTGGGAGGCGGTGCTGCGACTGCTGCAGTGCTGACCCTTTCCTTCACCTACTGACCGCACACGGGTGCACGCCTGTCGCCTACGTGGACGTCATTGTGGTGGTCTGGACTCCAGGGGCTGCCAAGCTCTGTATCCAGAGGGCTAATCATGAACTGGTGTCGCCATAGGTGAGCCCTGAAGACAACGCTCCTGGTTTTACGCTCGCCAATCGTGTTCCCTTGCTGCAACATGGCGATCTTAGCAGGCGGTAGTACCGCAATAACGCCGACTACCCATTACCTGGGTGTGGTCTTTTGCCCCGCGCAGCTTTTGGCCCAATAGAGAACAAAGTGCTCCGCTTTCACAGCACATATGCGCTGGTTATCTGTGACTGCGTGGGGAGTACAATGCCACTCTCGTCAGTTGTATTATCACGCAGTTTTATACGTTGCAGCATCCCAAGTGGATCGGCAACGGGCGAGGGCTGTGTGGAAGCTCCTTGCAGTCTTACCAGGATACCGCACCTTCTCCTATCAGCGATTGCACCTCTTGGCCATTACACCCCCCCCCTCCATCCACTCCTGCGACCTGATGGTGGCGCAGTCGCATATTAAGGGTTGTTAGAAGATTCCTGTGTCACTTTTCTGGTGATGTGAAGATCAACTTGAATTGAGGTGGTTTCCAGGTGTGTCTGGAAAGAAAATCTGTTAACTATTTCCAGAAATTACGCTACTAGGCGCTTCTATCTCAGACGGGAGGTAATAGCAGAGCTATGCGGAACCACCACGTCGGTCAGCCGAGCACACACTCCCCGATTGGCCAGAAATGGCTTGGTCCATTACACCAATTCTCTTTATTTCGTGAAAGTTGATCTTCACATCATCAGAAAAGTGACACAGGAATCTTCTAACATCCCCTCTTTCCAGCCTCCAGTGACTGGCTTGACTTTCAATAGGGGTCATGCAGTACATATTTTCACCGATTTTCTGCCAGACGTTTGACCATTCCTGTAATAACAATGCACGGTTGTAATGCATGGATATCCAATAAAGTTCAAAAGCGTGGGCTGTCCAAGTTAGCTAGTCCAGACTGGTTTGGTCGGTGTGCCTTTATTGCCGAATTATAACCACCCCAGCGCGTAAACTTGGTCATTATTTCTTGAAAATAGCAAAATCAGGTTCTATTAACATAATTTACAGTTTCGTTCGCGATTTGAAGCCGCTGACAATTTTTGTCTTGTAAATGAGACGCCGATGCGGCCTGACGGTGCCTTCCACAATCGACGAGCGGAATCGTTCCTTCGGGTTTGATTGTTGATTTTGGTTTGAAAATAGGCAGCGGCCAGTAGTTAATTCCAATCCGCCGGATTTACTAGGGATTTTGTTAACAATAAACTCGGCTATTTTCGTTGGGTCTTCTTCCCTAATGCCCGATTTGTTTGTGTTTGTTTCCAGGGTGGAGAGCAGCGGGGGCCACCCCTGCCCGAGGGCGCAGCACACGCCGCATCGCCCCCTCGAGCTCGTCTTCACCAATCTCTCAGTTTCTGCGGACAAACGGCCGATCCTCAGAGATGTTTCTGGATTCGTCAAACCGGGGCAGCTTCTGGCCGTCATGGGGCCGTCAGGTGAGACGCTGCCATTTTTACCAATTTCTTCTTTTGTGAAGACGCGGCTGAGAGGGCGGGTAAGGAAAGTATCCTTCCGGAGAGCTCCAGGCTTTGTAGCCGGAATCCGAGCAGATAGTGACAGTCTGTTTCTGTAGTCGGATTTGAAGGAAAACGCCCTAACGATTAAGCTTCGTTCTTTTTTCGAGGCGGGGAAAAAGGTTGATGCTTAGATTCCATCAATCTGAAGAAGAAATGCATAAAAAAATATCTGGTGCGTTGCAACACACAACTTTCCTTAGCTCTACGTCAATTCACTTGTGTACATGGCTAATTCTATTCAATCAATTCATTTATCACTCAGTTAATTTGAACTTGGTCAAACAACGCTTTACGGCAGCAGAAAGCGGCAGCGCTTACAGTTCCGGAATTTATTGTGCTGCTCGTACTCATTCCAGGACCATTATTGAGCAATTGGTACACAGATAATTAATGAGGCTGTAAACACGATTTAAAAAAAAAAGGATAGTAATCGCTTTTGCACAGTTATTGGAAAATAACTATTAGAACTGGTATTAAGCGAAACGGCAGAAGTTGAAATTCAGGAATTTCTGGAGTGAGCCCCATGTATCTAATGAGCGTTTTTAAACACTCAACCTTTAGGTATTGGATTGGACTACAATACCTATTTTTTTTTAACATTCTACAAGAATTCCAGCGGAGTTTATAAAGAAAAAACTGCGCGAAAAACGCTTTTGGTCGAAAAATTTGATAATTTATTGTGCTGCTCTCGTCGTTTTTCCACGAATGAGAATTTTATAGTATCATGGACTTATTGAGAGCTATCTATATAAAAAATGTAATTAAAATCGTTAGAGCCGTTTTTGAGAAAAAACATTTGGTGTTTTGATCACTATGATGACTATAGTTAACTTTCGGTGGATTTTGCCCATACCCTCATTATTGCGTCCCATGGTAACCTGTAGGCTAGACATCAAGTTTCAGCTGTTTTGGTACGGGGGTTTTCTCTAAAAACCGCGCTAAAATCGATTTCGTCGAAAATTTTGGTAATTTATTGTGCTGCTCTCGTCATTTTCCCATAGATGGGAATTTTATGGTATAGTTGCCATATTGGGACCTACCGATATAAAAACTTTAATTAAAATCGTTCGAGCCGTTTTTGAGAAAAAAAATATTTGGTGTTTTGATCACTATGATAACTATAGTTAACTTTCGGTGGATTTTGTTCATACCCTTATTTTGGCGTCCCATGGTGACCTACGGGCGAGATATGAAGTTTGAGCTGGTTTGGTACGATGGTCTTCTCTAAAAATCGTTCACACACACACAGACACACTGACCATTTTCCCAAATAGTGTTTTTCGGACTCAGGAGGGTCTGAAACGTAAAGATCTGAAGAAAACTCAAAATTTTTTTTTCAGCCGATTACATAACTTTCCTTTCTACTTCGTAGAGCAAGGAAAGTAACGAGTGGTTGGGGGGGCGGTATTTTCCCTCCAAAACGGCTCTAACGATGGCTAGTGGCTTTTATACTAATAAATACCCAACTTCCGTTCTCAATAAACGTTTCTTAGGTACGGCGTTTGGACACACAGTTCTGACAAGCAAAAAGAGGAGGATATAACTTTTTATGAAAGCGGCTCTTCAACGATTTGTGCCAAAACCTTATTTAAACGTTTTCAGTTGTCCCACAATAAACGTCAAGAAACATTATCGTTCTCCCCCCCCCCACCACCCACTCGCCACCAAAATCATTTTCAAACAATACCACGCGATGTCTTTTGAAGTGAAAATATGTGTTCGAGCGTTTTTTCCTCTGTGGAATATGCGGTTATATGCAATAAACAAATTTTTTTTTTTAACATAAAATTGAATGGAAACATCAGGTGCGCCGCACCACGCAACTTTTCTTAACTTGTAAGTTCCTCGTTTTCATGGGTTTTGCTACTAATTCAATTCATTTTTCACTCAGTTCATTGAAACTTGGTAAAACGCCACTTCATGGTGGCTGAGAGTGCTATCGCTTACAATTCCGAAATGTTATGTGCTACTGGTACTCATGCTCTGACCATCATTGAACGATTGGTACACGGAGGATTGATGCAATTTTTTTGACAAGGATAATAATCATTTTTCAGAGTTATCGGGTAATAACTTTCAGAAATGGGTGGTAAGGTATTTCGGAATTTCTAGAGTAGCCCCGGTATACCTTACGAGCATTATTGAAGACTCGTCGTATAGGCGCTTCATTGGATTACCCCCTCAATTTTTCTGAAGAATCTAGTACCATTTTAGCAGAGTTTATCAGGAAAAAATTGCGCTAAAATAGATTTTCGTCGAAATGTTCGGTATTCTATTGTGCTGCTCTCGTAATTTTACCCTGGGTGAGAGTTTTATGGTAATTTCGTGTCATCTAAAGCTGTACATACATCCACTCGCGGGAACGATGGGAGCAGGAGACGTTCCGGACCGAGGTGGGTGCCCTGCGGTGGTATACCGATGGTTCAGTCATGGGAGGCAGAGCTGGACTGGGCATTGTTGGGCCCAATTACAGTCTGGCTAAGCCGCTGAGAGAGTACGCCACGATTTTCCAAGCTGAAACCCTAGCTATAAAGATCTGCGCGGAAGAGATCCTGTCTAAGGGACTCAAGGGCAAGCAGATCTACATATTCTCGGACAGCCAAGCCGCATTAAAGGCCATCGCGGCCTATAGTTTTAGGTCCAGGCTGGCATGGGAATGCCTTCATGCACTCAAGCAGCTCAGCGCCCACAATAGGCTTTCCCTCATCTGGGTGCCGGCTCACAAGGGGCATGAGGGCAATGAAAAGGCTGACCACCTTGCGAAGAAGGGCACAGAAGCCCTACCCATTGGGCCTGAACCTCACGTAGGTATGACCAAAAGTCACCTGAACCGTTTGGTGGCTCAATGGGAGACACAGGAAAATAGTGCCCATTGGCATCGCCAGCCACGACTTAGACAATCAAAAAGGCTTGTTACGCCTTCTGGTCAAAGGGCAAAGGCGATGCTGACACTCTCTAGGAGGGACTTGAGGGTCTTGATTAGCTTCCTCACCGGACACTGCCCACTCAGGTATCACCTCAACAAGATGGGCATCTCAGAGGCGGTGGAATGCAGACTCTGTGGTGAGGAGGACGAGACGGCGGAGCACATCCTATGTGAGTGCCCTGCCTTAGCAGCGAAACGCTTTGGATTCTTTGTCCAGGGGATTATTGAGCCCCACATCATAGCAGAAGCTGCGGTGAAGGACATACTCGGCTTCATAAAGGGGGCGGGTATGTACGACGCCTTTTACTAAGGAAGGGCTAGAGTCACAATAGGCCCACACGTGGCCGCAGTGACAAAGGGACTTGTCCCGATGCCCTCGGGGGGGGGGGGGGAAGCTGTACATACGAAAAATTTAATCAAAATTGTTTTTGAAAACAAAATATTTGGTGTTTAGTGATATATGGTTAGTATTGAGCGGATTTTGCTCATACCCTTATTTTGGCGTCCCATAGTGACCTCCAGTCGAGATATCAAGTTTGAGCTGACTTGGTTCAGCTACACACGCAGTCCGTTTACCCAAATAGTGTATTTTGAACTCTGTAGAGGGTCCAAAGAAGTGAAGAGAATTTTTGTTTTCAGCCGATTACCTAATTTTCGTTTCTAGTTCGTAGTGCCAAGGGATGTAAAAAGAATTATAAAATGGCAGCGGCTTTTATTTCACTATGCGAGGAAGCTTTGGGCGGAACCACTAGACAGTTGAGTGCGTCTGCAGCTGTACTTTTTGTAGTGTGTCGATAATTACTAGCAGTTTGAGATCGTTATTTATCACCACGAGATGAACATGGACTACGCGCACCACAACCTTGCGCGATGGAGGCCGTTGAGATGGGAAGGAACAAAAAACGATTAATCCGTTCGGAGGGCATTGGGAGCATTGACATTCAAAATTCGGCTCCGAAAGCACGAGACGATACAATTGTTGGCGTTCCTCTGATACGGAATGTAAGATGAGGTCAAACTACACAAAGACATAAAAAAAGGGGGTCCTTGAGTCGTTCACCCGGCGATTGCGTCATTGGAGCAAACTCGCAGGCCCAATGACATCCTTGTTAATTTCGGCTCACCAACCTCGTCGACACTTTTAAATTGGTAAGAAGTCAAGAGTTTAGGGCCTTTCCCCTACACTACACTCCCCCCCCCTCCACTGCCCCGACCCCCTCCCGTCAGGCACGGATGTTGATTAAGCTTTCGAAACTGAAAGCTAATTGGTCGGAATTGAAGGGAGGACGCAGTTGATCCACTTAACAATTTACAGCTTGCCCTAGGGACAGGGAGCGCAGGCAGCAGGCAGCACGACCGGGGTTGTCGACCTCGACGAATTGTGAAGAATAATTGACGACGCGGCTTTCGAAGTGAAACGAAATTTTGGGCTCCTATTAAAGGCGTTACGACGCACAATGGGGACATACTTCAGAGCCGCTGGTTGACAACGGGTTCGGCGATTTGTTCGACGGCTAGGATTATTCGGAGAGATCGAAATCCCGTTGAACTTGACGGTTTCAGCTTCGCGGGTTCCTTATGGCATGGCTAACGAACATATTGCGTGGACACTGAGGGCTTAGCTGCAATGCTTGAACCGATTGAACGTGCAAGTTTTCTGGAAATTTGACAGCGTCTACGCACGGTTCTTATTTTCCTAGGCTCTACCAAGTGGAAAGCGAAGCTATTCAGTCTCTTCACATCTTTGTTTCAGACACTTGAGTCCGAAAAACACCATTTGGCAAAATGTTTGGCTGTGCCGATTAACGCGATTGAGCGAAAACGGCTGAACCAAATCAGCTCAAACTTAATACTTATTTTTTGTATGCACATAATCAATACCGTAACATTTTTATTGCTGGGAAAAATGGCGAGAGCAGCACAATAAATTACGAAACAATTAGACGAACATCGATTTTAGCGCAGTGTTGTGTTTATAATCTCCGCTCAAAAGTTAGTAGGATATTCAGAAAAATGGACGCGGTAGTTCAATCTATAGGCCGTTTGCTGATAGTTTGATAAGCTAATAAGACGTACAGAATTTACTCCACGAATTCCAGAATTTCAACACCTGCAGTTTTGACCTGATTATTCCAAAACATTGAACGCGATCCGTTTTTAGAATATCTCTTACGTAGCAACACCCGTAAATTCGACGACCTGCTACATAAACGGCCGCTATATCTTCGTTCAACGCATTTCTACATGAACATTTATTAAAAACCAAATGTAGGTACCAATAGTTGAGAGTACTCCGTAAGATTGGTTGAAATCGTTAGAGCCGTTTTTGAAAAAATTGGAAAAACGGTCAACTGTTATTCGAGCTATCGTGACTTATATCTCCGTTAACCGAAATAACTACAGAGAACAAAATGTGGGTACAGGTTGCTGTAAGCGACACTCTGTAAGATTGATCTAATCTAGTGAACCACTTACTCCGGAAATTACGAAAATGTTCGAAAAATATCTGGTGCGTAGCAACACACTACTTTCCGCCACCCCTTTAAGCTCGAACACCAGCTACATAGGCGGGCGCTATATCTTCGTTCAACTCATTTTTACAGGAACATTTATGGAGAACATAATGCAGGGACTAGTTAGCTGAGAGTACTCCGAAAGTTTGATCGAAATCGTTAGAGCCGTTTTCAGAAAAATTGGAATACCGATAAATTAATATTCGACAAATCTCCTTTTCTGAGTTAACTTGGCTTATATCTCTGTTCAACATATATATACAGAAATAATTATAGAGAACGAAATGTTGGTATGGGTGACTAGAAGATACTTCATTAGGATATATCACATCTGGTGAAAAAGTTACCCTGGAATTTACGAAAATGTTCGAAAAAAACATTGTTTTCGACACGTTTTGATTTTTATCTCCGTTCGATGGACTGTCAGAGAAACATTTATCGAGAACAATGTATAGGTATTAACTATTTGCGATCAACCTGTGAGTTTGGTGAAAATCGCTGAAGCCGTTTTGCCAAAAAGCGTAAAAACTTATTTTTGCTTCAAGGGCCCATATCTCCGTTCACCGTATTTTCATGGAGATATGTATAGAGAAGAAAAGTTAGGTATTGATTAGGAGAAGATAATTTGAAAGTTTGATCAAAATCGTTAGAGCCGTTTTCGAGAAAAATGCGAAAAACCCTAGTTTTGGTACATTTTCGTCCCCCACCCCCTTCCCACTGGCCGAAATCGTCCATAACCTTATTTTGGTGTCTACAAAAAATAACGAACAAAACAAAAAAAGAACCAGCTCAATCGGATCAGCCGTTCTCCCGCAAATCGAACTACAGACACACACACATACACACATACACACGGACATACACACAGACATACACACAGACATACACACAGACATACACACGGACCTCTCTCCGAAATTAGGTTTTTTAGACTCAGAAGGGTCTGAAACGTAAAGATCTGAAGAAAACCCAACTTTTTTTTTTGGGCCGATTACTATACTTTCCTTCCCTTCGGGTAGCGGAAAGTAAAAACATTGTTTTCGACACGTTTTGATTTTTACTTTCCGCTACCCGAAGGGAAGGAAAGTATAGTAATCGGCCCAAAAAAAAAATTTGGGTTTTCTTCAGATCTTTACGTTTCAGACCCTACTGAGTCTAAAAAACCTTATTTCGGCGCGTGGTCCGTGTGTATGTGTGTATGTGTGTGTGTCTGTAGTTCGATTTGCGGGAGAACGGCTGATCCGATTGAGCTGGATTTTTTTTGTTTTGTTCGTTATTTTTTGTAGACACCAAAATAAGGTTATGGACGATTTCGGCCGGTGGGAAGAGTGGGGACGAAAATGTACCAAAAACTAGGGTTTTTCGCATTTTTCTCGAAAACGGCTCTAACGATTTTGATTAAACTTTCAAATTATCTTCTCCTAATCAATACCTAACTTTTCTTCTCCATACATATCTCCATGAAAATACGGTGAACGGAGATATGGGCCCCTGAAGCAAAAATAGGTTTTTTACCCTTTTTGGCAAAACGGCTTCAGCGATTTCCACCAAACTCACAGGATGTTTTTAAATAGTTTATACCTACATATTGTTCTCAATAAATGTTCCTCTGACACTCTATTGAACAGATATAAAAATGAAAATGTGTGGAAAATAACGTTTTTTCGAACATTTCCGTAAATTCCAGGGTAACTTCTGACCAGATGTGATAAATTCTAATGGAGTGTCTTTTAGTCACCCATACGAACATTTCATTCTCTATAATTATTTCTGTATATATATATATATGTTGAACGGAGATATAAGCCAAGTTAACTCAGAAAAGGAGATTCGTCGAATATTAATTTATCGGTATTCCAATTTTCTCAAAAACGGCTCTAACGATTTCGATCAAACTTTCGGAGTACTTTCAACTAACGAGTCCCTACATTTAGTTCTGAATAAATGTTTCTGTAGAAATGCGTTGAACGAAGATATAGCCCCCGCATATGTTGTTGGTATTCGAACTTAAAGGGGTGGCGGAAAGTTGTGTGTTGCTACGCACCAGATATTTTTACTTTCCGCTACCCCAAAGGTCAACAACAACAAAATTTGGGTTTTCTTTAGATCTTTACGTTTTGAGGCCTACTGAGTCTAAAAAACCTAATTTCGGCGCGTGGTCCGGGTGTGTTAGTGTGTCTGTCGTTCGATTTGCGGGAGAACGGCTGATCTGATTGAGCTGGTTCTTTTTTTGCTTTGTTCGTTATTTTTTGTAGACACCAAAATAAGGTTATGGACGATTTCGGCCGGTGCGAAGGGGGGTGGGGGACGAAAATGTACCAAAAACTAGGGGTTTTCGCATTTATCTCGGAAACGGCTCTAACGATTTTGATTAAACTTTCAAATTATCTTCTACTAATCAATACCTAACTTTTCTTCTCCATGCATATCTCCATGAAAATACGGTGAACGGAGATATAGACCTATGAACCAAAAATAGGTTTTTTACGCTTTTTGGCAAAACGACTTCAACGATTATCACCAAACTTTCAAGTTGTTTTCGAATAGTTAATACCTACATTTTGTTCTCCATAAATGTTTCTGTAGAAACGCGTTGAATGAAGATACAGCACCCGCATATTTAGCTGGTGTTCGAATTTTAAGGGGTGGCGGAAAGTTGTGTATTGCTACGCACCGCTCGTTACTTCTTAGGCCTTCATTTCCGTTCACCGAATTTTCATGCAGATATTTATTGAGAATAAATGTGTTTTACTAATTAGTAGAAGATAATTTGAAAGTTTATTCTAAACTCAAGCCGTTTTCGAGTAAAATTCGAAAAAATCTAATTTTTGATAAATTTTGGCCCCCACCCCCCTTTCTCTTCAATGGAAATCGTTCATAACCTTAAAAACCATAAATGACAAATAGAACCAGCTCAACCGGCTTCTCCCGCAAATTGAACTACTGGCACACGGTCTCCTTTACCTTACTTTCACGACCTATCGCCAATTTTCCCTCCATCTATTTTTACGAGGTACTACAATTTTTGCCATGTTGTGCAGATTGTCTGCATAACATTTTGATTACGCTCAACATCTTGATGATTTGGCTCACTTTCCATCTCTGCGGCCGCTTATCCGTGTGGGGCTCACATGTGTATTCATTTATTATCGAATAATTCCCCAATTTCGCTATTAAAAACCTCCGGAACAGACGAGGGGGAAAAGTCCGTTCCTCGACTCTTCAACGTTTACGAATTATTTGTTCAATAACTGTCAACTCGATTGTCTAAACCGTGTCTTCGGATATTTCAGGTTGCGGGAAGACGACTCTCCTCAACTGTCTCGCCGGCCGCCTGAAATTGGACGCCGGGCAAATTAGACTCAACAGGGAGCGCATGAGCAAACGATGGAAAAGGAAAATTTGCTACGTTCTTCAACAAGACGTTTTCTTCCCAGACCTCACGCTTCGCCAAACTCTCGAAGTAAATACAAACTCTTCGCTTTTATTTTCGGACTTGTCTCGGTTGACACGCTTTGACCAAGTGTTTGGAAATTAAGAACGAGTGGCAGCGACGTCACATCTGGTAATTTGTGGGGGGGGGGGGGGGGTAAGCGCCTCGTGCCGCGTTATTCAAAAATGCTGCACTCCGTTTCCCCAAGATAACAATGCCCCGACGAATTTGGAAAATGTGACTCACCTCAAAAATATCGGACCAATTATTACCTATTTTCCTCTCATTCAGACTCCTTAACGATCCCCCCCCCCCCCACACATCCACAACTCGCACAATTCCTTGAGTAATACATTCGAAACAGTTGTGACATGGAGTGACGTACTAAGTAAACATAATTGTAAAAATGTCGAAAAATTACAGGAGAAATTATCAGGTGCGCCGCATCACACAATTTTCTTCGGCTGGTTTTCGTGGTTTTTGCTTCTGATTCAACTCATTTTTCGCTCAGTTCATTAAAACTTAGTGAAAAGCCACTTCACGGGAGCAGCACCCATTATATAAACCGATTTTTTTGAGAACGATAGTAATCATTCATAATGATCGTGTTAAAACTGTGAGGGATGGCGGTGAAATGGTAATGTTTGAATTTCCGGAATTTCGGGAGTAGCTTCTATATACCTTATGAGCGTTTTCACACTCTCATCGTAAAGGAACATGATTGGATACCTGTGAATGATGCCTGGCATTTTGCAGCGTATAGTGGAGAAAGAAAGGCAGTCCCATTTTGGAATTCAAAATTTTGTCCACAGTTGATTACTTGGAATGGGTTCGGTTTTATACGACAGCTTTTGAATTCTTCCCTTCAGTCATCTGGCGTCTCTGTGTACGGTTTTTTATTAATAAGATTCATGTTCCGATCGCATTCAAGGTAGAAATGGCCACGTATCGAAAATATAACTTTCACTGTTTCGAATCGTTTCTCTTCCACAACCATATAGTGTAAAAATCGTATAACAGTGAAGTTCTTGTTTTGCCCAGAACACGAGTCACAAAAAATTGCCAGCTCCCTAACCTCCATTGGAAAAATGTGGCAAAAGAAGTGGTGCATCATTGAACAAACGTCTTCAGCTCCTTTTCGAGCAATAGATTCGTCGTAAGTGTAGAATACGGCTCAGTATATAAGGACTGAAGCCGTTTTTCCCATGGCGCGCTCGGACTCATGTCGTTTTCCCTAGCAGGGCGGATGTTCTTACGCTCATTTCTATGGACTCAAGTCACTCTTGTCATTTTTCGATTCAGTCATATTATAGTACTTCCAAAATGCTACTCGATGGCACCTCAGACTCGTTTTGACGAAAAAGTGGACTGAAGTCGTTTTTCCCCAGTGTCCTTCAATTTTGATTAAATTATTTTTATGAAGTTACCGTTCAATTGTTACCGTCGTTTTCGAGGAAAAACAACTTTAGTGTGATCACTATGATAACTATGGTTAGATTTGGGCGGATTTGGCTCGCACTCTTCTTTTGGCGTTCCATAGTGATCTGCTGGTTAGATAGTTTGAGCTGATGTGGTTCTGTTGCACTTTTTCGGACTGTGTGTCTTGAAACGTAAAGATCGGAAGAGAACTGAAAACGTGTCTTTCCTTTCTACTTCGTAGAGCCAAAGAAAGTAAAGAAGTCAGGTGACGCCTGATGTTCAAGCTCAGCGTCCAAACGCTTTTCCAGTATATATCTGTGTTTTTGGCTATTCGATTGACAGCAAAGATCCAACGACCATACATGAATATCATCCACAAAACTTTTTTTTTTACTGGATGTTTTACGGTTTGAGGAATATGAGATGACGTTAGTTTTTCATTGTCAGACTTTCTGACGTACTTAGGCTGCTGTCTCCGAACCATAAAGTGAATTTCATCTGTAAATATGACTTTTTTCCAGTTTTTTACGGTCTTAAGAGTATTTTGTGGCTCAGAATGGCCTATGTTTCATCAGACGTAGTTTTTCCGGTGAACGAATTGCTCTAGTGTACTCCGAATGCCTCCTACGGACATTTGAGTCGTGTATTACGATCTCTGACGCTCCCAGATCTCGATGAAGCTGTTGGCTCGTTTTCCCGGAGTCAAATTTGCTCATTGGAAGACAAATCTGCGTCATCTGTTGGGGTTTTTTTGTTCGGGTTTTCTTCCACATTTTCGTAACCTTTTCACTGATCCGTTTCCCGTTTACACGTCACAATGTTGATTATTACCACGTGACTCACTCCACACTCTCTTGCGGTGTCTCGTGAAGTAGAAGTGTGTTCACTCAACGTGACTATCTTTTCACGATTCGTAGGAGTAATATCCACGATGGAAGTAAACTAAACAAACTCATTATCGAGCTTTATGTTCAAGGTAAGGGTTTACGTTCAATACATCGTCAGGCGTCAAATGAACGGTTTTGCTAACTACCAAAAATGAGAAATTTCACAATGATTCAACTAATTCGAACAGTACTGTAGGTACTGCTCCTATCGTGAAGGACATTTAACTCTTTTCACAATCAACTGTGGACGGTGTAGGCAATTGAAGTTTTAGTGGAACAGGATCGAAAATACGAAAAAAAATTTCAACCGGAAAAACAATCGATTTTAACGGAACTGAAAAAAAAATTGTTACAGAACTTTTTTTGTGCGCACTTTAGTTGTAGAATTGACTTACGAAGTTTGGTTGTTTGGTTTCGGGAACTTTGTTTACTTATTTTGTTGTATTTATTATTAAAATGAGTCTTATTCTGTTTTAGTATTCCGCTTTACTTCGCCTTCCCGACTCGTTGTCCTATTCACAGAAGATGCAATATGTGGACCATATTATTGACGTATTGGACCTTTCAAGCTGCCAAGACACAAGTAACATAATTTCTTTTACTCCTCCGTTGATGGGAATTTATTACGCTTTTCCCCTAGGGAGCGAGTGTCGCCGAGCCTTGTGAGCGAGTGAAGTGAATGGTCAGTCAAGAGAAGTCACGCAAAAATGGGAGAAATGGGTTCTATTGAGCTAAATAATAAACGATTTTTGGGGACTGTGTGAGGTAGAGGTTGAATTTGACGGGTAAACATACGTCGCTCTAGTACCACCAGAAGGAACGAGAGTGTGATGAAATCATGTGAACCAATGTCCCACACAATAGGCCCAGTTTCGGCCGCAGTGCTGATTTTCTCAGTCCCATCAAGGAAGGGGGGAGGGGGAGGGGGAGTGGTCGATGAGGAGACACGGCGGAGTGTAACTTCAAGACTAAAGGAATAAAATAACAGGTAACATGATTGGGATTTACTTCAGTTTCGCCGATGCCGAATTTACCTTGGGGATCCGAGTCAACGAACGGCTCCTGACGAAACGGCGATTATCCGATGGTGAAAATCAATGGATCAAAATGCGTGAAGTGCGGAAATCTGAGCGAAAATAATCCGAAATTGGATAGTGAGGAAAAAGGCACACGGAGGGGGGGGGGATAGAGAGAGAGCTGTATCTTCGTTCAGCGCATTTCTACGGATACATTTATACAGAACAACATGTGGGTACCAGTTAGTCGAGAGTACTTCGTTAGTTTGATCAAATCTAGTGAAAATGCTACTCCCAAAACTTTATTTTCGACACATTATCATTTTCATCTTTGTTCAATGGAATGTCGGAGGAACATTTATGGGGCAATACAAACAGGTATCAACTATTTAAAAACATCCTGGGAGTTTCGTGAAAATCGTTAAAACCATTTGGCCAAAAAGCTTAAAAAACCTCTTTTTATTTCTTAGGCATATATCTCCGTTCACCGTTTTTTCATGGAGATATTTATGGAAAAGAAAAGTTAGGTATTAATTAGTAAAAGCTAATTTGAAAGTTCAATCAAAATCGGTATGGCTGTTTTCGAAAAAAATGCGAAGACCACCAATTTTTGGTACAATTTCCTCTCATCCCCCTTTTCCTTCTATGGAAATCGCCCATAAACTTATTTTCTCGTTGTCAACAAAAAAACAACAATTCAATCGGTTCGGTCACCCGCAAATAGAACTACCTGGATCAACCGAACCATGCAGAGCAGACACAGCGCAAGAGTCATTCCAGTCAGTTGCCTGCAAAGAACGGAATAGTGCTAGAGAGCACAGAGTCCTTCAGATCGAACCGGAGGCCTAGCCAAGCAAGCACAGCAGATCCCACCACTCTGTCGACACTCATCAGCTTTCCAGAAGTCAACCTCCCAAAAACCAGCCCGTAGGTCAGCTAATGTTGCATTGGTAAAAGATATTTCGAAACTATAAACAAAATCGTTATCGTAGCTTTTGATGAGCCCCCACCTCCTCCGCAGTCTGATGGAACCTTTTAACCTTGATAGCCTTTTTTCACGCCCTCCAAAAATAACGAACAATAAAACCGTGCTCAATCGGCTCAGCCGTTCCCCAAATGACTATAGACAGACCATGCGCCGAAATTAGGGTTTTCGTGTTGGCACGTTTCAAAATATCTTGTGTTTTACGCGATTGTGACTCTGGGCAGCAGTAAGTAAAAAAATGAAGAAAATTGTACGTATAATTAAAAATAAAATAAATTACTCAAATGATATGAATGTAGAAAATAAATTTAAAAAATACTAAACGAACGATTAAGGCAAAGGTTATACAATTAAGAAATGGGTCGTGGGTTGGCGGTTTAGTGGAAAGCATTCAGGAATTGTGAAGCACTCTATGTGGGGGAATGTTTCACAATGTGCCTGTTAACGGTCACTGGACCTTAGGGACACTAGGGACACAACAAGCTGCAATTAGGCGGAGGACACAGTCGGCCAGCTCACGCCGGAGACATTCGTCCGCACTGCGTTGAATCCCAAGGAAACGTGGTAGTGTATTGCTCAGTTTGCCCGAGCAGTGCTCAGCCAGAATACGATGGAGCTCGCTGACCCTGGGCCAGTATCTCGCCTGCTTTCGATAAAGAATGAAGACATGGAGGAAAGCCCGTTCCTGAAACTGCTCGGCAGTACGGAAGGATGTACGAGAATGGTGGCTCCTCACCAAATTCTCGTGAGGGCGAAGAGGAAAAGAAAGAACACCTGTGTCGTCAGGGGCAACCTGATGCAATATGCTAAACGGTTCTGGGTTGGTTCTCAATACCCGGGAGTAAGTTTATGGGGCCACTACGAGCAAACTTCCCCACTCCCTATGACAACAAAAAAAGCGAAGGGAATGTAATTTTCTCTGTCTCTACGTTTCTGCCATACAAACCAACCGACCGAGACAACTGGTATGTAGCCAGTAATCAGTTGTGTGCCGTGTTGGAGACAGTCTCGTCAGTGTCATTCAGAGTTATCGGAAGTGGCCGCCAATTCGTTTCAGCTCACAGCGGGACTACCGTTTCACAAAACGAAGCGGTGACCAATTGATCCTAAATAAGTCGTCCAGTGCATACATACTACTGTTGTGTGTAGCATGGATGTTTTGTATTCATGTCTGGTCATAGAGCATCCGAATTGACAAATTTATCTTATAGTACTTGATATTATTACATGATTAGTACGTTGTATGTCTACTCGATGTGACCATTAACTCACCTTTTTTTTCAGTTATTGGCGACTACCTGAAAAGAGGGCTCTCTGGAGGAGAAAAGAAGAGAGCGAATATCGCCTGTGAACTCCTCACCAACCCCAGCCTAATGCTCTTGGACGTAAGTTTCAAATTTACGTATATTTCGTACACATGTGGGAGATAGAGTTCACACGGCACAGGGGTCTCTGGATAGATAAACTGGGTTAGGGGGGAGAGCTGAAAACAAGCGAGTGTAATTGGGTTAGTTGAGCTCCTACGCCTTTAGGTTCTTCCTCCGGTTTGCTCAGGCTTGCGCTGAGGCCGAGAACAGGTGGGCTGCAGTCTGACTGGCTAGGGATTCCGTCGCAAGCTCCCACATCTGCAAACATACTGCAGTTGGACAGTATGTGGGAGGCATCTTCAACCACCCCCTTGCCATATTGAACTCGTACCATTTGAAAATTTGTGAGGAACGTCCAATGCCCCGTGCCCTGACAGCAACTATGCGGCAGCAAATGTGGGACGCCACCACTTCATGCCTAGGCGATCCTGAACTGAGTGGCAGGTGGTTATTCCTGCATCTCACCTCGCCTGCCACTGGTCAAGTAGCCACTCCTGCCTTTCACTAGAGCCCGCACGTAGCATCTCCGGGACCAACCCTGCCAACAGCCCCAGGTATAACGCCAGGCCATTGCTCCTGATGTGGTGGCACACGGTATCGCAGTCCAGCGGCAGAGTGCCCATGAGGAGCTGCAGGACAAGGTGCAACATAGTGCGATACGCCGGCTTAAAGTGTGTCCCCCTGAAGCATCCTGGGTTGCTACATCTCTAGTACAGATGGCACAATCTACTAGGATGTTGTAGCGTAATGCACCATGAGCAGAATCACTGCCTGGTAGTACAGGTGCCTGATGGGTGGCGTCTCCCCCAAGAGGACCCTGCCAAGGCCCGTATGTGGGCAGTTAGGGCTGATAACAGTAACATTCTTCCTTTCAGACAGAAGGCCTCCCCAAGATACGAGGCCTGTTCAATAAATAACCGAACTTTTTAAACAACGCGGCAACAGGCATATTTAGCGATGTGCGGTTGGTAGCACTTTGTTCCGCGTCATTTCCTTTGTAAACACATGTTTTTCCATTGTTGATATCTTGTTACTTTTCGTGGTGTTGTGTTTCTAGTACGACATGTTCAGGTGCTAGTGACTATTTTCGTAATGTGCGACATTCGTGAGCAAAGATGCAACGTGAAATTTTGCGTGAAACTTGAGAAAACTTTTACAGAAACATTTCAACTTTTGAAACAAGCTTATGGCGATGATTCTCTGAGCCGCACGCAATGTTACGAATGGTTCTCTCGATTCAAAAACGGTCGCCAGTCAATTGAAGATGAGCCTCGATCAGGAAGGCCTTCGACTTCGACTGATGACATTCATGTCAGAAAAGTGAATGATCTGGTGCGTGCAAATCGCCGATTGACTGTCAGAGAACTTGCAGAAGACGTTGGCATCTCAGTTGGATCGTGCCATGACATTTTGCCATGACATTTTGCCATGACACATGTGGCGAGACAACTCTTGGTTCCTTCACCATGACAATGCACCTGCACACTCAGCTTTGTCCATTCGTCAGTTTTGTGCAAAAAATCACATGACTGTCCTCCCTCAGCCTGCCTACTCCCCCAGATCTAGCTCCTTGCGACTTCTTTTTATTTCCAAAGTTGAAATCGGTGATGAAAGGGCGCCGTTTCGAAACTATTGATGAGATTAAAGAAAATACGTCACGGACCTTGAAGGCCATCTCAAAAGAAGCTATACGGGACTGTTTTGCGAAGCGGAAACATCGCTGGGAAAAGTGTGTGAATAGGGAAGGGGAGTACTTTGAAGGGGATAAGAGCGAATAATCTGTAAATTTAATAATAAAGATGTAAAACCAAAAGTTCGGTTATTTATTGAACAGACCTCGTACTTGACCACAGCCATCAAGTGCCAGGAGCTGCCACCGATACCGCCAGCGAGCTCCAGCTCATGTCTTCCTCTGGGGTTATCTGTGCTGGCACCCATGGCCAGATCGTTAATGTAGGCTATTTGAATGTGGCCACTGTCCGAGAGGTAATGGAGGACTGTCCACAATAGTGTTGACAGAACCGCCCCCTGTGATGTGGATTTCCACTCGCTGGCTTCCACGCCCTATGGCGGTTGGAATCCCCCCTCCTCGAGTTCGAGGACTAAGCGACAGGAGAGATGAACAAGGTGAACCAGGTTATTACCGAAATGACACCATCAGTAGAGGAACACTTTCAGGAATCGCCTCATTTAAACGTATATCTGAACGATTACTTTTTATTATTTCAATTTTTTAAGGCACATCCATGGGAAGAAGTGGAGGAAATCGATGTCAGATCGAAATTCAAGGAATGACGGGATTCGTGTACGTGATTTGCAAAAGCAGGGCTACCCTTGTTATCTCTAGAATCCTGCTCGAGCTCATTAATTTTATCACAACCGTCTCTGTCCTGAACGAATAATGGAAGTTAATAATCGTTCGTTTCACTATTGCTGACTTCATATAAGTGATGAACAGATTCAATTGGTGATCAAACATCCCTGCATGCACATGGAGCTGAGGAAAGTTGCGTGATGCCCGATGTTAAATATTAATTTCATAACCTCACACAATTCCAAATTAAGGTTACCTACACACGAAATCCATCGATCAGATAGTGTATACTTTCTTTCATATATATATATATACCGTATATTTATGTTCATAACCACTGGAGATGGAAAGTTGGGGAATGAAAATAGGGAAGGAACACGAACACAACTGGGTGTGGTCGAATGGCCGCCGAAACTGTTAACCCCTCCTTGGAAAGGCACTGCGTATTTATGCTGAGTCTATCGAGGACTCTAAGCGACTCCTATCTCCAGCATCTTAGCTGTTTGGGATATTTGGGATACATAGTGGGACAGTGTGAACATTTCCAGGGCGTCGAATATAAGTAAATATTAGCACGCGTGTCGGTAGTAACTTGTAACGCTTTGATTCTTTCGCAGGAGCCCACGTCCGGCTTAGACTCACATTCCGCCTACTCCCTGATGAGCTGTCTCAAAAGGTACGCCGAAAAAGAAGGGAAAACCGTCGTCGTGACAGTCCATCAACCTTCCTCTCAAATATTTCACATGTTCGACAAACTTCTCCTCCTTTGCAACGGTCAAACGGCGTATTTTGGCGACACCGATAGAGTCGTCGATTTTTTTAGCAGCATCGGCCTCACCATCGCTCCCCACTACAATCCCGCCGACTTTATCTGTACGTACTGTTTTGTGCATCGTATGTTGTGTATTTCTATGTTAGACTGTGTGATAATTCTATGATTAGACTATTCCTCACCTATTTAGGTGATAGAAGAACGCAAGCCTCGTCGAAAACGTCCCATATCCCTGTAACGGGCAAGCTCAACTTAATCTGATGTTGCTGCTTTCGTGCGCCTATTGTAATCCCCGGACGATCCCAGTTCACGAGCAGTACGTCAGGGGAGGGCTGACTTCCAATCCAACCAAATGTGCCTACTTCCGTCCCTTCAACCATAAGACTATTATCAGCAACTCCATAATTTCCCAAATTCCAACTATTAACCAAATGGGGAAACGAGCCGGGCCAGTGTGGTTAGCAGAGAGGACATTTAACTGTGCGGCTCTGGCCGAACGCAATGGGGTACCTACTGCTCTACCTCCCGGCAGATGTGAGGAAGCGGAGTTCCCCTACTGGGGTGGATGTCACAGTGGTACGAGTCCACTCCTTCAGTTTGGGCCATTCAGACTTGCACAAAGACCGCGAATCTATGGACAACCGAAGAGGACGTGGATTGCGTTCTCCATGCCCCCCCCCCCCCGTGGGAGATGGACAGCCGTCGAACTTTCGACTCCTAAAGAACAGGAGCCCAGACAGCAGCTGCACAGCCGCAAAGGAGTGGTGCCACTGCCCCCTCTGCAGGTACTTTCCCACAGAGGGACAAATGGGAGGATAGTGTACACATGCTGGGCAGTAGGGCCTGCATCCCATTAACAACCGCATCCTAGGCAGCACTCTGCAGAGTCGTGAAACCAGAGTGCCAGAGCCAGTCGCTACAGGGCAACCTGGTAATGGTTCGAGGTTCCCCTTTTGATGCTGGACAGCATAGTCCAGCTTGAGGTCGAGTGGAGGGACGGCCGCGTGTATCTGGTAGGCGAGATGGGATGTGGTACGATAGGCCAGCTGTAATATGCCGCCGACCACGCTCTGAGGGAGGAATTCAAACTACTGTCGTACATCCCCAATATCCAGTTTTTTCTTAGTGTTTTCCTAGTACCCCCAGAACAATAATTACGAACCTTTCCATTCAACGGTCTTATAGACCACTCAGTTAAGGTCGCAACATGATACGAGCAGTGCAGCAAATTCGTAACGTTATGCTCTGCCAATTTCTCGCTGAGTTCTAAATGGCTCATGAGTGAAAAAAATATTGTATTAGTTGCCATGGTAAAGTGGCTGAGGTATGTGGTGTGATGCGTTGCACCAAGCATTGTTCAAGACGAGGCCAACAGTTTATATTGTGATTTGACCTATCTCTTATTTCTTTGTCGTGTCTCTAATCCTTCAGTATGTGCCTTTTTAGTGGAGCAAGTGAAAGGGAGTGAAGAAATGAAAGAAAAAATCATATCAGCGTCGAGAGAAGCGCGACTCCGACCCGACTACCCCCAAGAACTCCTGCCTGAGTACTTCAGTCAGAACAGCATCTGTGATAAATACCTCAATAACTACAACGACAACCAAATCCATTCGAACGGTAAGCGAATTGTTGTAAATAACTGCAGTGGGTCATTACGATTGTACTAATAGTTTATTATTGTGACTGAAGATATGCCTCAGGCTTTAGCAGAGGTACCCCGAGAGCTCTAAGAGGAGCCACAACAATCCTCGTGCAAGAACACTGTACATGTTTCGCTGACTTCAACCCAGCCTCACAGAACCTACGAAACTCAGTACTTCTGGCCTAATTTTGGCCAGGTGGTATCTTGGTGGACTGTATTCCATGATGGACAGACCATACCATCTGTATAAGTGCACTCTCCAGACAGTGGACCCGTCTTGATAGCAGGCTAGAGAGACTAATGAATAATAATCTTGACTGCCTTTGGCCAAGCACATCCCGGCAATACGCAGCCCTTGGTGGTTCCTATGAAGAGCTGAGGCTCAGGATAGGAGATCCGTGTCTGCCAGCCTCCTTATTCCCTTCTAGTCCTGTGTGAACAAGCGCCCAATACATCGTTAAAATGTTCTCTTTTCCCAAGTGGTTCAGACCAGTCAGGTGTTCCCAAACCAGCCCCAACGAAATAGTGCGCGAAGCGAGGGACAGTCTGACATAATATTAGTGCTGTACGCTCACCATCACTGCAAAGAGCTCTGTCTAGAAAACTTTTGCCAGTACACCTAATGACCTGTTTGTATATGCCATGCTCCGAACCTCAATCGTGAAACCAGTCCCTTCTCGCGTGAATCTTTCACGAATAAGTATCTTGAAGGGTAGTTCGAAGTTGTACTCCATCCATACTGAATCCCTGACATGTGGATCAGGCCCCAACACACGCACCCTGTCATATCAGATGTTGTGTCGCCTTTCTTACTTGTCTGACCAATTCCAGTTGCAGCATACGCGCTTTCTGTAACATATGTATGTGTAGTGGTGCAAGGCCCAGCTGTCTAGACCCTGCGTCAGTCTTCTTTCCCGTCCTGGTTCAGCAGACCAGGGCACCATAGCGGACCACAAGCCCTGTATACCCACAGGAGCATCCTCAGCCGCAGCCCCTGTCTTCCCAACCATTTATTGGGATATTCACGCAATGCCGATAAATGGATATTTGTTAAAAGAACGTCAATAGATTGTCAATTTACACGACAGAAGTACTTTTCATTATTACGATACAAGTGATAGTAGTGAACTTACTAGCATTAGTTTAATCTGTTACTTCAATTATTCTGAAGACTAATTAATAGTTTTCCACTCACAGGCCCAGTTAGATGTCATTGTGCGCAAGAACTGTGGTCGAAAAATGCCAACAACCAACACAACCAAGACTCAGTCTGCGTCACAGTCGCTTTGGGCGAAACTACAGAAGCCCACGGTCACGTCTACACAACTATAGCAGGTAATGCCGCTATTTCGAGTTGACAATCGCCGCGAAGTTTGTCATCGGTCTGGTTTTTGTCAGATTTGAACCCGAAGAATTAGGCAGATAGTGGTGGATGATGAAGTCTCACGAGATTCCCAAGCTAATGCCAGACGCAGGATTCTGAGGGGGCTTTGTAGGAAAAACTTCCGTGTGAGAGGAGGAATTGACTGTGGAGGCTGCTTTGAGTTGAACGAATGAACGTTGTTGAAAGATGCACTGTAGTTAACACGTTAACACATGCTCTGGAATAAGTTTAGGCTGAGGCACATCTACATTTATGTCAATCCTCCTGTGGTTCCATATTTTCTTCTGGTTGACTCTACGTAATCAAAGTGGAAATCCACCTCTTTGGATTGCTAATACCCTACGTCCCCATTGACTCTGCAACAATTGTAATCAGGCTTTCCATGTTTTAGTTATTAAGCTTTAAACCTCGGGCCTCATGATTGCAATAGGCTATAATTACAGTAGCGAGTGACAAGAAAAATAGCAACACGACGGGTAACATGTCCCAAAAATAAAACTGTCGGTGGTTGGTCCTCACTTTTTTGTAACCACATGCCAAAGATGAAATGGATCATTGCTCGAGTGACCTGGAGAGAGCGTTTGGAAGTTTCAAACTGATTTCGTTTTATAATTCGTTCTGCAAGAGTCAAGGACATTGTTTTTACATCCCCCCTCACAAAGTTTAACGAGGGTTTGGGGGGGTCCAAATCTGCAATTTCCATCTTCCGTCGTCCAGGCCATAATTTGTGTTTAACGTGGTCTAACAAAATCCGTTCTTCGCACAAAGGTTCCTTCTCTGAGATCCGATCGAGAACCCATCGCTGTCACATCGTGTTTCGTATCGTTCACTAGTATTTTTCGACGTTGGATTGAATAGTATAGGTCCTAATCATGATATACAAGAGAATTATGTTGAGTAATATTTTGCAGCTTTTTTTTTTAATATCGTGTTGAACTCAGCTGCTCCTCATGATTCACACCTTTATAAAACTAGCGGAATATTTCCTACAGTAAAATATCAGCGGCACTTCTATTACTTTGCCGTATTCGCATTTTTATGTAAAAATGAAATTTTGTTCATTTACGCAGTTAAAGAGGACGAAGGCAAGACCCTCTGGTTGGACAATCAAAGCCACGCGTCCTCGTCAGTCAGCAGTAGCGACGACGACGTCAGTTGGCAGTGGCCGACTACTTTCTGGACACAATTTAAGGTAATTATTCTTCTCGCTTCCCACGCCTACGCGATTTACATTTAACCAGTAAGTGTCCATAGTGAGTGTTTGACTTTGTAATCTAAACGTAGACTCGTCTGAATACGCACATTGAT
This sequence comes from Pachypeltis micranthus, assembly GCA_020466155.1. Lineage (NCBI taxonomy): Eukaryota > Metazoa > Arthropoda > Insecta > Hemiptera > Miridae > Pachypeltis > Pachypeltis micranthus. The sequence goes on along the minus strand of CM035770.1, from coordinate 62,591,260 downwards.
TAAAAACATGAGGCGATAAGTCGTTCGCTCGGTCGATAAAAGGAGCGTCCCATTAGTATATAAGTCATTTCACCGTTATCAAAGAAAGAGTTTTTACAAAGTTTTACTTTACTTCATTACCCTTGTTTAATGAAAACAGACTTGGTTGACTTGTACAAAATGAAATATCTGGTGCGTTGCAACACACAACTTTCCTTAGCTCTACGTCAATTCACTCGGGTACATGGCTAATTCTATTTAATCAATTCATTTATCATTCAGTTAATTTGAACTTGGTCAAACAACACTTTGTGGCTGCAGGAAGCGGTAGCGCTTACAGTTCCGGATTTTATTATGCTGCTCGAACTCATTACAGGACATTTATTGAGCAATTGGTATACAGATAATTAATGAGGCTGTAAACACGGATTTTTTGAAGAAGGATAGTAATTACTTTTGCAGAGTTATTGGGTAAACACCTTTAGAACTGGTAGTAAGCGAAATGACAGTAGTTGAAAATCAGGAATTTCTGGAGTGACCCCCATGTATCTCATGAGCGTTTTTAAACACTCACCCTATAGGTATTGGATTGAACTACAACACGACCCTTTTTTTTTAACATTCTAGTAACGTTCCAGCGGAGTTTAAAAGGAAAAAACCGAGGCAAAACGCCTTTCGTCGAAAATTTTGATAATTTATTGTGCTGCTCTCATCATTTTCCCACAAATGGGAATTTTATGGTATAGTTATCTTATTAAGAGCTACCAATATAAAAAATTTAATCAAAATCGTTAGAGCCGTTTTTGAGAAAAAAATTTGGTGTTTTGATCACTGTGATAACTATAGTTAACTTTCGGTGGATTTTGTTCAAACCCTTATTTTGGCGTCTCATGGTGACCTGTGAGCGAGATATGAAGTTTGAGCTAATTTGGTACGGTGGTTTTCTCTAAAAATCGTTCACAGACACACATACACACAGACCATTTTCCCAAATAGCGTTTTTCAGACTCAGGAGGTTCTGAAACGTAAAGATCTGAAGAAAACTCAAAATTTTATTTTCAGCCGTTTACATAACTTTCCTTTCTACTTCGTAGAGCCAAGGAAAGTGAAAAGGGCCAGTTTAATGAGAGAGGAACTGTGGGGAAAGTAATTCGAAGTTAGGCGTTTATGTGGGAATAAAGGGTTAACTTAAACAAACATGTTTTGTTGACGAGTGCCTTTCTTGCGCCTGTGCTCGAATAGTGCACTCCAACTAGTACGATTTACTGAGGTGCAATTATAATATGAATCTTAGGTATGGGCGACGTTAATAAATTTACGGTCGGCTTTCCTATGATACGTCCACTTACCAAATTTCACAGAAGCACGTTGAGTTGAGCTGACCCGTTGAGCTGACCCGGCGCCGGGGATTGTCCGTTTCCGGAGTTGCGAATACTGTGGATCGCGGAAATAGGAAGGCCGACACAACAAATGCCCCAAAACACAACTTCGTAAAGAGGAAATTCGGGCACCACACCACGATTTATTCGTAATTCTCGTTGAGCTGCACGCACGTATTTTTTTTAAGAAAAAGGGAACAACAATAATAATAAAAACGTTAACCTTTTTTTAAGGTTACAGGATCGCCTGCAGCGGCGACCTCAGCGGCGATTGGTCGCAGCTTCCGTTTGGCCGTCGCTGCGGTCAGATGGCGTCCAACGCTCGAACGCGTTGGCGGAAACACCGCCCACCCAAAATTTCTTGCAAAGTTTATCTAAACGTAGATATTTTGAAGTGAATGAGCCATAGCATCATCATAACAAAGAAAAGTTTCGTGCCATTATTTTTTTTATTTCATTTATTTATTAATTTATTTAATTTAATTTTTTTTATTTATTTAATTTTTTTATTTATTTATTTATTTTTTTTTTAATTAATTTTTTTTTCTTAACCAATTTACCATAAATATAACAGAGCCAACAATAACAATGAAGATAACAAGGGTTTTAGGAGAGCGAAGGCAGAGGCAGGAGTCGAGCAACCGGCCTGATGTACGATCCTTGTGATGTCCGCACAGGGGCAGCCGGCGTTATCCCCTCCCTACTGGGCAATACTTCTTCAACTACTCCAAGTGGCCATTGTAACGGGCGGGTCCCTTCTTTGAAAATGAACACTGGCTGCCCCACCGCAGTGATGCTTGCGCAACGTTCCACTTTTACGTTGGATCAAAGTGTTCAAATATTCCTTCGACCATCTCTTCCAAAATTCTTGCGTTTGCTCGCTGCACGAGCTGCCAGCGAGAGAGGTGAGTTTCCTGTATAGGTGTGGGAGGTCGGGCTCGACTGCACTCAAAAGGGGGAGTTCCCACTAAAAATGGCCTGGACTCAAGAACGCTGAATCATCAGCAGATCGCCCACCAAGGGTACCAGAGGTCGGCTATTTAAAACTGCTTCCACTCGAGTTAGGAAAGTAGCCATTTCCTCGTAGGTGAGAGCGATTTACCGTTGTCTTCAGCAGATGGTTCTTAAACGATTTCACGGCTGCTTCCCATATACCTCCCATCCAAGGAGCAGCAGGAGGATTGAAGTTGTATCTCATTTCTCGTTTAGATAAGTAATCTACAAGAGCGGGGTTCAGACTGTTGCAGGAAGTTATGAATTGCCTTGGCTTCGTTCGCCGCACCTACGAATGTAGTCCCGCAATCACAATATATTTGTGTGCAAAGTCCTCGCCGAGCGATGAACCGGTCCAGTGCTGCGCAGTATGTTGCAGTGGTGAGATCACCGGTCAGTTCGAGGTGAACCGCTTTCGTAGCCATGCAAACAAAAACACACACATACGCTTTAACTTTTGGTGCATTGCGGCGGCTACTTTGCTTTATTAAGAGGCCAGCGAAATCCACAGCAGTATCAATGAAGGGCGCAAAGGACGTTGCACTCTAGATGGCGGTAAATCACCCATTAACGGGTGTTTCAATCGTGCTGTAGATTTGTAGCACACCAAGCAACTATGAATTCTTTTTGCGCAGTAGGGATCTCAGCGATAATATCCAAAATTGCCGCTTGATCATCGCTTGAGTCGCCTTGAGGCCCAGCATGTAACAAATAAACGTGGAAATAGTCGCAGATTAATGTCGACAGGTGCGCACGTGGGTAATAGTAGAGGATGCTTAGAATCAAGGGGTAAAACAGCATGAGTCAGACGACCCCCAACACGCAAAAGCCCCGCACTATCTATATAAGGAGACAATGGACGAAACCTCCATGGCGGAGATTGATCGTTTTGCAAGGCTTTAATTTCTACAGAGAAATAGTGCTGCTGTGTGATTCTAACAGCGAGATGTAGAGCTTCGATCAACTCACTCCCTCGCAGGGGACCGACGGAGCGTTGAGTTTTCCGATTACGGCTATTTTTTGTGAATCGTAATACATATGCCAGAACTCGTCTTAGTTTAGTGAAAGAAGAAAACTTTGAGATGAACTGAAGGAGGAAATTTTGTTGTCCAGGGACCTCTTCTGTGGTTTTCTAAAACTTGCGTGTCCGCTTTACGTTTGAGTTCAGCCATATATGACGTGGAGTGTAACAAGGTGGAATCAATTTGAGGCCATTCAGCTATGGGCGCAAACAAGAATGAAGGTCCCGCCCACCATGAAGCGTTTTTAAGAAGTTTCTCAGGGTTTGTCCTCTGGATGCACAATCAGCGCCATTGTAGTGTGACGGCACATGCCTCCATAGGTGCAAAGGGCGAGGTCCAGGATCGATGTGACTCTATTGGGCAACGTACGTTTTTAGTTGATGAAGAGGAGTGGCTAACCATCTGAGAACTGTGGTTGCATCCGTGAATAGTATAATGTCCTCAATTCCCATTTCGGTTTGCACACACTCGAAGGACTTGATCAATCTAGCCAACAATAAAGCACCATTTAACTCTAGCCTCGGAATCGTTTGCGTTTTTAATGGCGCTACCTTCGTTTTTGCTGATAGCAAATGAACCGTTACTGATTCGTCAGCTGAGGCACATCGGATATAGATTACAGCCCCATAACCCATCATGGAACCATCACAAAAGCCTATGAGCTGTCTGATAGAGAGAGTAGGAGCAACACAAAGTCGTTGAACCCTTACTAGTGAGAGTGTGTGCAACTCTGCTGAGAATTCCGCCCACCTTGCAGCCAAGTTGCTGGGTAGAGGCGTGTCCCAATCTAGCCCAATGGACCACAATTCCTGCAGAAAACATTTTTCCCAGAAAACGGAAGGGGCTAGCCAGCCTAGTGGATCGAAAATCGACGCCACCTGAGAGAGAGAATGGCACGTTTGGTATTAGCACGGGTGGGAACTCGGATCTTGTAAGCAAATGCGTCTTCTTGGGGGAACCATTGAAGTCCCAAAATCATCATAGATTCCAGTTCGTTAGGTTGCAATTGGAGTACTTTAGCTCGGTGCTCTTCAGGGATCCCTTCGAGAACCTTTTCGTGATTCGACGACCATTTTCTGAGCTCGAACTTAGCTTTTGCTAGCAGAGCAATTAATTGTTTTTTGAAGGTGGTCGCCTCTGCCACCGTATCAACAGACCAGCAAATGTCGTCCATAAGGCAACTGTTCATGAGGGCTTTCGAGGCGCTAGTGAATCCTTCCCCTTCGTCCATCACTAATTGAGCAAGTACACGTTGAGCAAGAAAAGGGGAGGGGGACAAACCGTACGTGACGGTCTTGAGTTCATATTCCAGGAGGGGGTGCCTCTGGGAATTCTCGCCATACGATGTGTTGAATTTACAATCCTCTTCATGCAACCAGATTTTCCGGTACATCATCTTGATGTCTGTTGTTATGGCAACGGCTCTAAGTCGGAAATACGTCAAAACCTCCGTAATTGCCTTCTGAAGTGGCGGACCAGTCAGCAACCTTTCGTTGAGGGAAATGTTGGAAGTATCACGACAAGAGCCATCGAAAACCACGCGGAGAGGGGAGGTAGCAGACTCGCGCGTAACAGCAAAGTGCGGAATAACATACGAAGCAGGCGATGTAGGACAGAACCATGTGACCCAAAGCCAAATATTCGCGCATGAATTTATGGTAGGCATCTTTAAATGCGGAATTTTTCCTTAATTTGGCTTCAACAGAGTACCGTCGCACCGCTATCTCTCTGCTTTTCCCTATTGGTGGCAAGCGGGAGTTGTGATTGAATGGCAGACGAACACAGAACCGTCTCCTAAACGAGCGTGAGTTTGTTTGAAATGTTCGTTCGCCAATATATGCTGCGGGTCCTCGACTGCAGCACTCTCTACTTCCTCAATACGCCAGAACCGTTGCACCAATGTGTCAAGGTGAGGCGTAGTTGATGACAGTCATTACGCGTACGTTCGTCAATGGAGGTGCGAACTTTACATTTCCAAATATCACCCAACCGAATATGGTTTTCAGGGCGGCTGGCTCACCGTTGATAATTTCGTACCCGGTCTTGAAGAGTTCAGCATACAACCCAGCGCCAAGTAGGAAATCTATTGTTCCGCGTTGATGAAATGTTCGATCCGCTAGCCTCAATGAAGAAAAACCCTCGCAAAGAGATTGGGGTAGAGGAACAGAAGGTGCCTTTGCGCACACCTTAGGGACAACGACCGCCGCAGCGCATAACGGGTCATCATCGTTCGGGCTGGAGGACAACACACACGACACTACACCCCTGGATTCTCCAATGACTTGTTCCATCGCCCGGAGAGTTGAGTGGTTCGTGGCATGATTGAAAGACCAAGCGTTGTACACATTCACTCGAGACCAAATTCACCTGCGACCCAATATCTATCACCAAACGCACTGGTGACCAAGAGCCCCAACCATTCCTAAGAAACGCCTGAGCCGTACCCAACATTACATACGTCGGTTCCGAGGAGCCGTGATAAGGGTTTCCACATGGTCACTTGTCGATGGAGTAGTCGCTTGGGTAACGACAGCGTTGTTGGCTGGCGCAATGTGTGCACCGCTCTCGTTGAGGTTGGAACTGCGAAATGCTCTCGTTATGTAAAGACGAATGATGTCGCGTGCTCTTACAGTGTGTGCACTTGCACTCGTGACAAACAATACATTCGAGAATGCTTAGACAAGCATCGGAAACACCTACGAAGTTCTTTTATTAATTCGTATCGTTGAGAAGGTTCCATTGATTTATATCGTGCGCAGTTGTAAATGTTATGGTCCGATTTACATACGGGACACTCACTTGAAACTGCTTAACGTTATTTTGCTGGGAGTTGGGTGATGGCGAGGAGCTGGCGACCTCACTAGTTGGTTCCACAAAGAGAGAAGTGGCAAATTTTGAGGAAGCTGTCCTTGAGAGGGCGCTTTGGGATTACTCGAATTAGATCCAGGAATATCGTGAAAGAAAAGGTCTTGATTCTACACTGTTCACGTACGAAATCTATTAGAGTAGCGAACGTCGGAACATCTGGGCCCTCAGAGAACGCTCAAAAAGAAGTCGCAAATTAGATGGAAGTAGCCGGATAGCGCACTGGAAAACTATGAAATCTTTATGATCATCGATGTCTAAATTCAAAAAGGATTTGTAGTTGGTGTCAAATACGGTGAGGAATGTGCGCAGATCATCCACTGATTCCTTAGGCATAGGTTTAAAGTCCAACATCTTATTGACGTGAAATGCGGCAAGTACACGAGTATTTGCATATGTATCCTCAATCTTCGCGTAGGCTATTAAATAATTTTCGTTACTTATCCCCATAGTCTCAATTAATTTCAACGGTGGCCCGATCAGCAATGATCGCAAATGCGCAGATTTGGCTGCATTTGTGTAGGGGCCTTTGTGTATAACAGCATTGTAAAGGGCAAACCAATTTTGAAAGGCGTCAAGCGATCCATCCCATTTCGGAACGTCAATCCGCGGAATTCTGATGTCTGTAACAGTAGGCGCGCTTGATTCAAAACGCGATTTGATGTTATTTTCTAAGGCCCGAATTTCGTAGTATACTTCGTCAAACGCCCGCAAACTGGCATCGACAGCCAGACGATCCTCAACAGGTAACCTGGCATTGATCTCCAATATTACCTCGCAATATCCGTAAAAACGATCTTTTATCTCTCCTACCTCATTACACCTCGCCAAAAATTGAGAAATCGATACTGGCCCAGCACACTTAGCAGAGTCATATGCTGCTTGAAGTTGCGCAAAAGCCGATTCTCGCTGTAATCGATATGCTTCCAATTTGAATAGAAGTTCACCGTTCTTGCCTGTTGGTTCGGACATGATGCTACAAATAAATAAACAACTGCGAACACAATGCCGGTTCAATCAGAAGAGCTTGATTGTGCAAAAAAAAAAAAATGGCGCAGCAGCGAACCCCAGAAGCCTCAACCTCCGCCACAAATTCACCCACACGATGTCTATAGTAACCCAAAAACGAAATATTTTGGTGTAAAACAAAAGATGCAAGGTTGTTCTATAATTTTAGCTCAGGTTATCGCAAATCACCCGAAAATTAACGTTATACGAGCGTTGAGAACATGTGCAGCGTTGATGCGAACACGTGCAGTCAGACCGACTGTTTTGTGGCAATCTACTCAATTGACATAAACTTTTCTTTGAACAAATTTAATTGAATTTAGGCTCTGGACCGGAGGACCATGTTTTGTTGACGAGTGCCTTTCTTGCGCCTGTGCTCGAATAGTGCACTCCAACTAGTACGATTTACTGAGGTGCAATTATAATATGAATCTTAGGTATGGGCGACGTTAATAAATTTACGGTCGGCTTTCCTATGATACGTCCACTTACCAAATTTCACAGAAGCACGTTGAGTTGAGCTGACCCGTTGAGCTGACCCGGCGCCGGGGATTGTCCGTTTCCGGAGTTGCGAATACTGTGGATCGCGGAAATAGGAAGGCCGACACAACAAATGCCCCAAAACACAACTTCGTAAAGAGGAAATTCGGGCACCACACCACGATTTATTCGTAATTCTCGTTGAGCTGCACGCACGTATTTTTTTAAGAAAAAGGGAACAACAATAATAATAAAAACGTTAACCTTTTTTTAAGGTTACAGGATCGCCTGCAGCGGCGACCTCAGCGGCGATTGGTCGCAGCTTCCGTTTGGCCGTCGCTGCGGTCAGATGGCGTCCAACGCTCGAACGCGTTGGCGGAAACAAAACATATATACAATGACAGCTCGACAAAATGAATTTAACTGATTCCCTTGATGAGATTATGAGTTATTGGTGGAAAATACGGTGAACGTGCCAGCATGACGTGCAGAAGAATTTAGACAAGTGGAAAGTGGTTGGAAACAGCAAAGATGATAGCAGGAGGGATTGTGATGAAACAGAACTAACGAGCGAGGTGTGATGCGCGCAACAGCTTGATGGGTCACGTGTTGTACCAAATCGGATCGAACGTTACAACTGAAGGAGGTGACAAACGGCACTAGTTGCATGAGCTCCTCAAGTGAAGGCAGAAGAATGGGTGGGGCGATACTTGTTTTAGCGGCCTAGCCCCTGCCTAGAGGTGGGCATCGTGAGGGAGAGTCTCACGCGCAACTTTAACCACTTTCTATTCTCATTATTATATACATTGTCTTAATGATCGGTCTTATTTACTCTCAAACAGGTCCTGAGTCAACGAAATTTTCAAGAGGCTCGCCCCAGAATGTTGTCCAAACTAAATTGGGTGCAGACGGTCGCTCTCGGGCTCATGGCGGGGCTTCTGTGGTTTCAACTCCAACGGACGGAAGAAAGCCTGCACGACATTCAGGGTTGGATGTTCTTCTCCACGACGTACTGGATGTTGTTCGCTCACTTCGGCGCCCTCTCTTCCTGTTAGTATTTTATTAGTTTACGATCATTTATCTGATGGTACATAACAAAAAGAGCAGATCATCTTGTCACCTGAAATTAGTGTTGTATGCGTATCATCTTAGTTTCCAAGCTCACACGCTTCTGAATGTAAATATGTGTTAATGTAGAGTTAGCGGCTCGTTTTGAGCAAGTATGAACCCAATATTAAACAAAAAAAATGAAAAAGGGAAAATGTTATTGTCCAGAACGTTTTTCTTCGGCCACGACCCTTCCAAGGCCCTTCGCCCTTTCAGGCTGCCATGTCAGACTGGTAAGCAGTTCGTTCACTGTCATGGCTTAATACTGATCGGGCGTTCATGTGTCTGAGGGACTTCGCTGCACCAACCATTTTAAAGGAGTCTTGAGCGTTCATATTACCCCTTCTTGTGAATAAACCCCCTATGATTTAGTGATGAGTTCGAATGTACGTCCCTCTGGACCTGGAAGGAGGTGAGTGAACTGATGAGTTTGGAAGAATCCACTGTGCACCTTTTATGTACGAGTGTATAGAAACCGTGTCGTGGGCTGAGTTTTGTAGTACCGCGTTCTGTCGCGAGTGGCGTATAGAGCCAATATTCCTGAGTCAGTGAGCCAAGTTAAGAAGCTTCCTTTCGGTTTTTGTGAATTTTTTAGTGACCAGTGATTTGTGTGCTTCTCATGAACAGCGGTAAAGTTATGCTTTTTGCGAAATATTGAAAACGGCCTATAACGAAAACTCAAGTGTTTGAGTGGTTTTCTCGTTTTAAAAATGGTGAAATGTTAATTCACGAGAAGCACTCGAAGTTCGGTTCAGCGGATTTTAACGGAAGATTTGGGGGTGAAAAGGGTGGCTGACAAAATCGTGCCTCGACTGCTGACTGCTGAACAAAAACAACGCAAATTTGTTTGTCAAGAAAAAAACATCGGGCATCACAGAAGACGAATTTGAAAAATGTTTCCCATAATGGACTAAGAGAATGGGCGAGTTTATCAGTGCCAGTGGAGAGTACTTCGAAGGAGATTGAAGATTTTTTGCGTAAAAATTAAATACATAAATTTTAAAAAAAGTTCATTGGTAAAAGGGTTTGAAATGTCTGTTTGCTAAGATGGAACTCTCATAGTTCTCCACCCTTTTGTCCTCATCGCACATAATCTGCCCATCTCGTTAAGTGGTATCTAAGTGGGCAGCACCCAGAGAGGAAGCAATTAAGGACTTTTACTTTCTGTCTGTCGAGAGTAAGCTGTGCTGACTGACTCCTATTAAAGGCAACCGGTTGATCGTGGTCTAGTGGATAAGACAGTCGATTCATAATTCTCGACGTAAGTCGAGGGTTGTGGATCGAATCTCCGGCGTGATTGCCGTAATTTTTGCCTTAGTCAGCAGCTCTTCAAAAAGCATCTCCAAACTACTTTGTAACAATTGGCGCCCAACTAGTGGTCGAATTTCTTCTTTCCAAGAAAAAGAAGAGGCCCAGAGAGAAAAATTAAAAAATTAAGAGAGAAAATAATGAGACGAGTTCTCGGGTCCGGGATTCGCTGACGCTGTGAAAGTTCCACGAAGGTAAAATGGGCGACGCGCCCACTACAATGCGAAAGAAAAAAGACTTTCCTTGTAGCCTCTCGTTTCTCGAATCAAAGATCGGATTTTCCGGGGATTCGCTCAACTCTCATAAATTCTTTCCTTAAAAGAGTCCGTCCCAGGAGCAGCAGTTAACAGACGAGGGGGGAGATGTGCTGGCTGACTCCTATTAAAGGCAACCGGTTGATCGTGGTCTAGAGGATAAGACAGTCGATTCATAATTCTCGACGTAAGTCGAGGGTTGTGGATCGAATCTCCAGCGCGATTGACGTAATTTTTGCCTTAGTCAGCAGCTCTCCAAAAGCATCTCCAAACTACTTCGTAACAAAGCATTGCCTTCGCCCTTGCTGTCTCAGGTGTGGCTGGCAGTGCCAATGGGCGTGTTTTTCCTGTATCTCCCACCAAATCATTCCGATTTAGGTGATTTTTTATCGCTCCGTTTGTATCATTCGGGGTTATTGCCCTTGATGAGTTAGTATCCAAATATGGGAAAGCCTATTATAAGCACTTTGTCGTTGGGCCCCAAAGATACTCCCATGTCAGCCTGGATCTGAAGATGGCCTTACCGAAAATATTGTGGGGTTCTACCCCCCCCCCCCTTTTTTTTTTTATTTGAGTTAAATTCTGTAAGAATAAAAAACTCTCAGAGGGTGGGTGCTTAACGTCTTCATCTCTCTCTTAGGCTCACACACAAAAAACTGCCTCAGGGAAGACGAAATAGATTTAATTTAAATTATTGACGATTAAATAAAGTAATGACGGTTATTGAAATTTAAACGGTTTCGCACCTGCCTCTGGGATCCAATCAGATGTCGGGAATTCGAAAAATAAGTCAGCCTGTGGTTCTTTTTTTCCTGCCTGGAAAGGGTTGAGGCGGCGATTCGCTAGCAGCTTCCAGCAACGACTTCTAGCCTGCGACTCCCCCCCCCCCCCCCCTGGCGTTCCCCACTCCTTCCCCTTTCCAGCACATTCACGAACCAAGTTCGGACTCCACAATATGTATAACCCTTGAGTCCTCTTGCCAGGATCGTGTGCCCGAAGAGTCATGGAGAAAACTTCTTACGTACATCCACTGGACGCCATTGAAACAACAATAAACATATTTTTAATTTAATGGTCCATTCAGAATGAAATAAGTGAACGCAGGTATGAAGATGAGAAACGAAAATACGGCGATTCACACTGACGCTCTTGGGAGTTTTACTGTTCACAATAACCTCATTATATGAATTTTGAAACCAAGTCATTAAAAAATCAACGTTTAGCCCAATTTTATATTGAAGAAAAAATTAAATGGCTCTTTAAATAATTGAAATAGCTTATGCTCGTATTTAAATATTAAACTAAATGGGAGAGCGGTGGCACACATTAACCAACCCCTCTACTCAGAACATCTCTGACTCTTTTACTGGACAGATTGAATCGGAGAAATACTCAGAAATCACCATTGACTACACTTCATTATTGGAAAGTTAGGGACAAATTAGACTCAACGCTCAGAACGATTTCTACTTGCAACTATTGCACAATGAGCGAATATGGCAATTGTCTGTGAACGTAAATGCACACAACTATAAGTGCGGGCCCATCGCAATGCAGTAGGAATGAATGTCAAGAAAAAAACGAAAGATATCTTGATCACATGTTGGTGGATGGACTGGTTGATGCTCACGTTTGGTTTCAATAATTGCCAGTGTAATTAATTATGTGACGTTGGATCCCGCAGTTCCACCAGAGAGGGAGGTGATCAACAAGGAAAGGCAATCGGGAGCGTATCGTCTATCAGCCTACTACTTGGCCAAGATGGTTGGAGAGCTACCTTTGACAATGACCCTCCCAGCAGTCTACCATATCATCTCTTATCCGATGCTGGGTCTTCACTCTCCTTCTGTTTTCGTCACTCTTTTGGGGTTCCTACTTTTGAACACCGTTGTCGCTCAGGTAACTGTTGTTTTACAACTACGTTTATCTATTTGACCGATTTAATGTTGCCACATACTAGCAACCAGCGTTTTGCTTATCATCCCAGACAAGGTCATTGAGCAACTGGGCAACTGCGGTCTGAGGTCATATCCTTAACCTTTTCACGCCTGAAAGTTAAGTTTCCGAAGGGGGTTAATCACACTTTGCATTCGACTCAAACCTGACCTATTTTGCATTTTTACTGTGTTATAAGCAACATAATATGTTGAGGTTCCGTCCAAATTTCCCCAAATTTTGTGAGAGTTAGGTACGTTCCACAGGATCTAGTCATGTACACATATCTCAGCATATTTTTATTCTCTTTCTTGTAGGTTTTACTTTAAAAGATAGCGTTTAAATAAAACAAATTTCCTCTCTGTAACACCTCTTTCTCCCTCCTTTTCCCTCTGTATGTTAAGAGTTCCTTAGGCTAGGTAGTTCCCTGCAAAGAAAGGGTGGAATAAGGAGAACTCTCCCTTCTTACCGTCTATGCAAGTATTTATATCTCTGACTGTATGAAAGTATGAATGAGTGACTACGAGTGAGATTGCTAGAGGGAGGCTCGATGCTGGCTGGGGGTTTTCACCCACCTCAACCAGCTGGTATGAAACGTGTGGGTGTGTAGAAACTTTGAGTGTTATTTATTTGGAACGAACGTAATTTCTTTTGCATGAATGTAATTTATTTGGTATGAATGTGAGTAATCAGTGTTTATTTTCATGTTGGTGGTGAGTGCGTTAGTATTTAAAAATTGTTAAAATTGATTTATGTGCCCCACAATTCCGTTGATGAGGAAATATTGCAATATTTGTTCGCTGGAGATAATGGAAACGGGAGCCTAATGACCCTGATTCTTTCTGGTTGATAAATGAATTGTTCACATACGCGATTCATTCTTCTCTCTCTCCTCTCTCCCCCAAAGACTTCTGGAAAATTATACGGAGTGTAGTGCTGTGCAGGCCAGTAAAAGGGGCGAAGCCTCCTCAGGTTTCACAAGAGAGCCTGAACGACCATTGTTGCCACGTGGGTGACAAGAGTGACCATTTTGCCATTATAAACCAGTAGAATAGTATGCCAAGTAACTGCGTACCATTGGAAATGCTGATAATTGGTTTGGAAGAGGTATCGAAGAATCCTTAGCAGTAGGAACGGATGGAATTCTAGTAAAGGTACTTACAAATGCTGGAGGAAGTGATCGTCCCTGTCCTGGCGCACATTTACAATACTTTTCATTCAGAGGTATATCCGAGATTATGGAAATATGCTATTGTGCTTTGGAGAAAACAAAAGCGCCAACGTCTGTCAGTGATTATAGAGGGGTTTCAATATTGCGTGCAGTGGGAAAGGTATTTGATAAAATTATGTACAGCTAATTTTGTTGCCTATTGGACGGAAGAGAACACAATACTGACCTGAATGCGGTCAGCATACGGGGTGGGGGGGGGCATTGTACGTAGATGGCCTCAATTAGTGTGCTAACGAGATCTATTGATAAGAAGAAGGTGACAATTCTTGTGTTAGTTGACTTCTCTGCTACCTTCGACATGGTTCCAATCCTAAAGATTTTTGGGGAGTTGGATGGAGTGGTAAGGTGGTTTGAATCTTATCAATCAGGCAGGAAACGGAGTGTTAAGGGTGTGAACATTGTCACCTTGGAGGAAGACAGAACATGGCACTCCTCACGGTAGTTTTCTACACGTTATTTCTGAGATCTTTACCAAGCAGATGCCGCCCAGAGATTATGAGCTGTGCGCTGATGACTTTCAAATGTACCGGCCATGCGGGGTTGAAGATATCCCAGATGCGATTGCAGGATTGAATGGAGACCTCAAGCAGCTCAGCAGTCCCATGCCATCCGCGGGAATAAAACCAAAACGAAAGTGACGTTACTGGGATATTCCATTGGCAATGGTGGACCAGCGTGTAATGCCGAAACTGATGTAAGAGGTTGTAGATGTGGTAAAGCATTCCTGAAGTGCTCACATTACGGATGTGTGCAACCCTGTTTCACCTCAGACGTATAGATCCATGAGGTAGGCCCAGAATGAAGCATTGCGTTTCGCTATGAAAGTTCACTGGGCTGAGCATTCTATCCTGTTGATTGACGATTGCCTGTCTCTCTTTCTCCACTCTCTCCTCTCTGTCCTTAATGCGCCTCCTACAAGACAATGTATGCTCACATAATGTGCCTTGAAACCATAATTTCCACTGCTCCCTGGCTCAGTGCATTACTTACTGTAATGTGTATTCTCTCGATACGACTAGTTAAACACATTTCTCATTTTGCAGAGCGTGGGTTTTTTCGTGGGAGCCTGCTGCATGGACATGCAAGTGTCCATAACAATCAGCGCCCTCTACACGTTGGCGACTCAACTTTTTGGTGGCTACCTCGCTACAAACATTCCTCCTTGGCTGAAGTGGATGCAGTATCTGAGCATGGTGCATTACGCTTATCAAAACATGCAAATCGTCGAATTCAACGAAGGGACCAAAATACAGTACGTTCGTTTTTCTATTTCGAGTTGAATTGAATACGTTATGAGATGTACCATTTGTTCCAGTGACTGCGCATTTTTATGTTTTGAAGTTTCTCACACTGAAACGACTTATGGGCATGGTTTTTATCAAATGACTGTTCTGAATTAGACGTTTTTCATTTTAAAAATATGCCTAAATAACCAAAGTGTCTGAACTGATTGGCGCAAGTTTGGTTATTATCGAGCATCACTGTGCCCCATCAGTTCTGCCAAGTTCCTTTCATTCTCATTATTTAC
Organism: Pachypeltis micranthus; assembly: GCA_020466155.1. Lineage (NCBI taxonomy): Eukaryota > Metazoa > Arthropoda > Insecta > Hemiptera > Miridae > Pachypeltis > Pachypeltis micranthus. Next base: position 62,576,171 of record CM035770.1, on the reverse strand, counting down.
CTGTAACATCACGATGGCTTAACACAATATGTCGTATACAAAATGCAAATGTTGAAAAGAGTAGTTGAACGAGATGAAGAAAGTAATTCGAAAAAGAACAAACAACTAACGCTTCTATTAAAAACTACTTGATGCGACACGTCACGCAACAGTCCTCAACCCCACATCCCCACAGGTTATTGTTCTCGCTCTAGAAACTAATCAAATCTGTTTTTCATTCAGTATAACTTAAGTCTCATTTTCACCAATCTGATCGCGGGTTGATAAGTAAATCAAGGCTAACTTATTTCGTTCCCACCACATTAGTCGAGATAACTGTGGAATGTGGTTGGACAAGTCGCGATTTGAAGCCACGTCGGGAAGGCAGTGGGCTAATGAGTTTACAGTAAAGTAAGGAAATTGGGCGTCCGTTCAACAATCCGTCCCATAAACATCCCGTCGATGCCCAGCCCTCAACAAACCAGATTTGGACAAATCGTAATTTCTATCTATCATAACAAGCCCAAGTGACCCCATTAACCTCTGCCTTAGCTGAAATTGATGCAAATGCGCGTACTCAAACAGCAAGAACTCCAGTTAAAAGCCTCATTAGTCCGGGAGAATGCTTTGAGTGAACAGGAAAAATTGAAAGCGTTGCAAGACAATAAGAGCCGAGTAAGATATTGTGAGGTTACAACGCTCAAGCTCAAAACACGGGAGAATGCGTGTGTAAGTGTGTTATTATTTAACATTTCCTACCTATCTGCTTTTAAATCCACCCAGGTAAGCGTTTAGTTGTATGGCGATATGACGTCACAAGTTTTTTCTAAAATTGCTCAACCAATGAATTTTACACGAACAACTTGTTTTCGACCATCGTAGTACTTTTGCTCGCACCAGAATGTAAGTTCATACGTCTTCAAGTCGTCGGAACTCCTATCCAGGCCCAGATTTACGTTTTTGCCGCCCATGGGCATGAGATATCACAAATTGTCCCGACTAATAATGAAGCTAATTGAAAAAAAGAAAAGTGTTGATTTTGTTTCTTAGCGTATTTTTAAAATGAGCATAATGTAGAACCGTGCACCTTAATTAGGTATAATTTACATTTAAGCTCCAGAACTATAATCAATTAGTAGCGTTAATGAAATTGTCTAGGCACTCGAGCAGTTTTTTATGAAAGAGGATTACAATTTACAGAAAATTTCAGTTTAATCGTAAAAATTAAAAAGTACAATTTAAAGAAACATGTTTAAGTTAATAACAAGGCGCTACCGTCATAGATTTATTTACATTGAATGACTACATAAACTTTACACCTCTAGCTTGATTGTATGCTAACTGGGGAATTACATCTTCAAAATCTGATGTAGTAGTTAGATATGTTTCAATAGCTAAAACTGCACGATAATTCAGCGCCTCTGTCTCCTAGTGTAGAGATGACCACTCTGCCGAGCAGTTTAAGCTGGGGTGCGGTGGCTGAGCGCATTGGGGCGTGAGGCCTTCCTAGTCAGGCGAGGATACAACCAGCAGACTCTGGTTCGATCCCCGACCAGGCACCCCCCTCCTCCAAACCCAGGGGGGTGAGGCAATGGGTATCGGCGGCTGGGACACTAAGCGGGCCCCCCAACGGGCTCGCTGGGGAGTCAGGACGGCCCCAATGAGGCCACGACGAGATGCCATTGGTTCTGTAGCTCTGGCGAAGTCCTGTGGCCCGCAGCTGCCTCCCTGCTATGTGTGTGTGTGTGTGGGGTGCGCAGATATATTAGCAAGGCAATATCTACATTTCAGTGTAAGTCTAGAGACTTTAAAATTAAATACTTGTGGAGTCTGGACAATGCCAAAGCCTCATCAAACTTCTGTTGATGCAGCTAACCTTTTAAGTGAATGCATTCAATCACAAATGGTGGTTTCTTAATGTCACTTACACAATTTCAAAACGATCCTCCGAAAATTGCCCATGTTGCCCATGCGGTAAATCCGGACTCGCTCCTATCCTCCTGGGGCGTCGGGTGAGATAAACATAACCTTAAGATAAGATCGTAGTCGAAAAGCAACTGCAATAAGTGCGCACGTGTAGATGGCATTTTTGTTTATTATCGTTATAATACAAAAACATATGTAAATTATTCACAATAACAGAAGAGAACAGTCGATGAGGCACGGTAGTGGAGAACAGATATCAGGATATGATCAGGTCTAGCGCTTAACCAAATTTGGTGAAACCCGTTTTTGCGGGAGGTACTGTTAATGGAGTCTAAACAGGATCAACACAGTTGGTGAAAATTGCCTTAGCATAAATATAGAAACTCGTTGGGCTTAAGAATAAGGAATTTATTGAATCGTCCTTATTCATGTTACTATCGTCGAGGAGATTTATTTTGGGCAGGTTCGTGTTATACTACTGCACATAGAAAGAAAGTTAGTCAAAAGGCAAACTTCGTTGGAAAATTGTATGATTTGATCATAATTTCTTAGTGTGAATAATTAACGCACAATTTTCTCTTTCCAGGTGTGCACCCCAAAGCAAATTCGAAGTTTGTCGAAACTCGTCGTTCATCCCGGTCGACGATATTTTATCGTCTCAAGGAACGACGCCTCTGCCGCTGTGGGCCAATACGCTCGTTCTCGTCGTCTTCCTCGTCGTGTTTCGCTCTTTAGGTTACATCGTACTCCGCTACTTCAGAAGGCCTAAATAGAAGGGCTCGCGTCGCCTCAAGTCCACCCACTACGACTACTGTAACGATATCCTTCTCCCCTCTCCCTCAAAACCTCTTTCAAACCAGTTCCCCTGTTTTATACTTCGATACTTTTAAGGAACGCGTATGAAATGAACGAAGCTCTTTCTTTGAACAAGGGAAATGAGACCATTAGCGAAGCATTCCAAAGTAGAGGTCATCGCGCTGTAATCTCGTCGGTTTCTCCTGATGGCGACTCAGGGGGGGGGGGGGGGCATTTGAAACTTTTCTCGCACCAATCGTTCGACTAAGATGACGTGGTGTTGATAAGGTACTGGGCCCTGCAAACAGGGAGTTGGAGTTAGAGGCCAACTAGCTCTCCAAAGGGTTAGATGCCATCCGTCTACCTCCTCTGTCGTAGATATCTCCTGTTGGTGTTTTGTACATCCACTACAGCACTAAGGAAATCTCTTAAAGTGGATAGTACGTTGGGGTATGGAAGAAGAGGGCAAAAGGGAGCGGGAGGGTCAGATTCAATAGTTAAGAGACTACCAGAAGACACTTCAGCGACCACAAGCTCAAATCTGCATTTATTAGAACTAATGAGCCGAATTTTTAGTGTTAAACCACTCCACTCCTCATTGTGTGCCCTCTCATAAATAGTTGGCAGTGTGCGAATGAGTGAAATTTCACCTCAGGCAATGACGACATGGCTGTTCCTCGACAAAGTGGTCATTTGTACTGCGTCAGAGAGCGTAGAACTAGAATGAATTCCACTGTACTACTTTGACGCGGGCGAAAAAAGTGTTTGGGGGATGATTGCAACTTGCTTCTTGTAATGTAATGAGATCGAGGCTCTCAGTGATAGTCCTCTGCGATGAGTGATTACTGTCGATTCCCCTCACTCCATATTGGGCTCACATGCCACTTTGAATTCGGTTCTAGAGTCGGTATAGCACACTATATTTAGCTGCCTCTGTTTAATGCCAGTTGGTTTAGTAGCGAAGCCTCGTAACTAGGGGAAAACGCAGTTACTCCATAACGCGCCGATACCCTCGTTTACATGAGCACTGTCGACAGAAGGAGCAAAGTAGGGAGGTACTGCAACGGCCTGGTTCATCCCATCTCCCATGGGGGAAGAATTAGGCAGAATATTAACAAGTATTATGAGCCTAAATACGCACCTGGTGGTGTGTGTGTCCTGGCTTACTTACTCATTGCGGACGTAACTATCGGAGGGTTTTATTTCCCAATCTCAGCCCTTCCCTTCTGAGTGTGCTTAGTTTTCGATATTGTGACTCTACTAATTGGTCCACTTTTTGTGAGTTTATTAGAAATAGTTGAATCGTGTTGGCGGGATAAATGTGAAAAGTATCCCGAAGAGGGCGATCCAACAGACAGATGTGTTTGAAGCCTAATGAGAGAGATGTTTAATGAACCTGCGCTGGGGGAACGATCCACAACATTCTATACGCTGGTCACTCGATAAAGGACTTGACACAATTAGGAGCAACGCAATATATTCTGGAACGTTACGAAACTGCCATTTTGCAAGTTCGACTGCACCCGATTCAATGTAAATGATCTTTAGTTCATAGGTTGCCCTACTATCCATTGAGGAGCATATGAGTATTACCCCAGTCTACTACGTATTTATTCCTATTCAACGTCTCGTCGATTATCACTCCTCAATATTTACACTGACGCAACTGCGTAATTAGTGGAGTTGATATATCCTGGCATGTCAACTGTTTGCTCTTCTGTTACTTGCGAAGCTCCCACAATCACTTCATTGGCCTTTAGGAAGATCAGAGGCTATCCCAAACACCTTGTACAACCGGTATGTAACATAACCTAAAGCTTATTTTTGAAGGTTATGTGATACTGCTGTCACAAACCAATTTTGCAACAGGCCACTCTGGCAACCAATACTCGTGACTCCTCCCTTTCCTCTTTCTCGCCATTAGACATTGTCTCCCCCCCCCCCCAGCACCACCGTGAAACAGCGTTTACAGCGCGAAACGCCTACGTTTGACTGCTTCGAAACGAACGAGCTCTCCCTCGAAATCCGCGACCTGGCTGTGCTGCTACTCCCCCCCCCCCTCCTTCGAATGTTTCATTCTTCCAATCGACGTTCTCATTTTTTCGAAAAAATTTTTAAAGTTCGTTCCAAATTCGACGGCCCGAATTTTGTGCCTTTTTATCGAAAAAACAGTCGAATTTCTCGCTGAGTTTTTGAAACAACAAATGTAATTTATGAAGCTTTTTGTGATTTAAAAAAAGAAAAATATATTAAGACAGTGATGTTATCGATGTATTTCACGGGGTACGTCAGATTTTCGATAAATAGCGAATCATTTTTAGTGAACTTGTAAACGTGTTATTGTATAAAAGGTATTGTATCATATTAATGAATGTACAGTGTGAACGAGTCATTTGTAACTTATTATTGTCGTCCGTTGCGCGACGAGGAAGCGATTTTGTTTTTGTTTTGTTTCATTTTTTTGTATTTTATATTACGTTTTTCTTTTATTTTTCGCGCGTGACTCGAAATTCGTACCAATTGTTTTCGGACCGATCCGGACAATCTTTATCGGCTCAGGAATCGACCCCGCCATTTTTGAGAGTGGGACGATACATATATGTATATATATACACGCGTACGTATGTACATCAAAGGGAAGAAAATACCAAAACGTAACGTAAGAATCCTACTGTTAATATTAAGCGTGAAGAGCGAATGAATCGACTGGTTGAGTTTTGCTTTTTGTATAATGTGTTCAAGCGTGCGGCCAATTAGTCGTCGCGCTTTGTTTTTTGTTATTTTCACGTTTCAAATTAATTCCTCGGGAGTGGAAAATGCGAAATTTCGTAGGAGAGAGTATTTTTCTTACTGTTATGAGGAGGGAGGGGGGGCAGAGAGAGAGAGAAGTTAAAGAAATGTGCGTGCATTGGGGGGGGGGGGGGGTTACACAAATGAAACATATAATTTACGCCTAGTCTACCAGCATCACGTTTTTATTTTTTATTTTATTTCGGTTGGTTTTCGGGGGCCCACGGATCTCATTCGGGCCGAACCTGTTGTTCGCGGGAAAATTTCACGCTCGCTCACAAAAAAACAAAAAAAAACGAAAAAAAAAATTCGTTTAAACGTCTGATAATTTTGCATCACACGGAAAAGTCAAATGTGTCATTGAGAAGCTTTCTGTATTATAAGACTTGTTATTTATATTTTAAAATGTCATCGGATAATTTTTAAGTGATATTTCTATGTGTTTTCATCGCCTATATTTGTTCATTGCCCTGTATAAAATTATTTCAAATTTTCGTTAGGATGTTGTACATAATAGATTATTTTATTGGACATCGTCGCCTTTTATTCTTTCACTTCCTCCGTTTACCTGCCGAATTAAACGATTCGTTAGAGAGTACTGAGCTATAGAGACAGTTTTTGTGGAAAGTTAGGTTATTTCGAACGATATTAATTACTGAAGACAAAGAAGTTCAAAAATATCAGGTGCGTCGCAACGCGCAACTTTCCCTAGCTCTACATGTTGGTTTCCATGGCTTTTTCTACTTATTCATTTTATTTTTCACTCAGTTCAATTGAACTTGGTAAATCACCGCTTCACGGCGGCAGAAACTGGTAGCGCTTATTGTGCTGCTCGTGCTCATACCCTGACCATTATTGAGCAACTGGCGCACAGAGGGTTGATGCGGCTGTAGACACGATAATAATCATTTTTCCATAGTTATCGGGTTAAAACTTTTAGAATCGGGTGGTAAGTGAGGTGTTTGAAATTCCGGAATATCTGGAGTAGCCCCTGTATATATTACGAGCGTTATTAAACGCCCCGTTTGGAGTAGCATTTCAATTTTTTGATGATTCTAATAAATTTTTGAGCGAAGTGAATAAGGAAAAAACTGCGCTAAAATCTTTCTTTTTTTTGTCGGAATGTTTGGAAACTTATTGCGCTGTGTACTGAGCTTCAGGAAGGGTTGAAACACACAAAAAGAAAAAATGAAACCTATTTTCCCTACTCAGACAAAATAATAGAAGTGTATTAACGAAAAAGGTTTGAACAAAGGACTTAGTATTTAGAAATTAATTTAGAATAAAATAAAAGGAACGTTCTGACCAAAAACGACGTTCGTGGTGGCGAAATGGACAGACGGAGCGAAGTTGGCAGATGAAAGACGAGTTCGACGACGATCCCCGAGACAGCTGGAAGATCAGGTTTTCCGAGAAGTGGAAGATCTTCAGTAGGGCTGCTGATAATGTCTGGCCGATGAAGGGTTCCAATAGAGAGAGAAGGAGATGGAGGGTAGTAGACTGAGTAAGGGAGGTATAGAAAAACGGGAAACGTGGGATGCTGATGACCCAGTTCGAAAATATGAGAATTCGGCAGACGACCGTTGAGGGTTTCGGCGTAAGACCGACTGGCGGGTGCTAGAACGGGCTTCATCGAGGTCGGAGCGGAGAGCTAGTAGCGACAAGCGCGCGATCACTCAGAGGTCGACCGAGGGAGCACCAAATGTTCCGATGACAACACTCGCGCACTAGTAATTTAAAATGCTGCTTATTGTTTAGAGTTCTAAACAACTCTGCTCTCGTAATTTTCGCACGGGTGAGAGTTTTACGGTATTGTGGTGTCATCTGAAGCTGAAAATACAGGAAATTTAATCGAATGGAATGGGTCTCCGAGCAGTAATACTAGATCAAGCTGTTCATGAGAATATTAAACCGTTGTGAAATAGTTTGCAGGGTTTTAGTTTTGATGGTTAATTTTCGACGACGTGAAAACGTTTTCGTTTGATGATTCTAATAAATTTTTGAGCGGAGTGAATAAGGAAAAAACTGCGCTAAAATCTTTTTTTGTCGGAATGTTTGGAAACTTACTGCGCTGCTCTCGTAATTTTCGCACGGGTGAGTCTCCAAAAATAAAAACTCCCTGTACACTACGCAACACTTTCTAATTACTACCTTTGAGCAGTTCTGGCACTAAACGTAGCTGTTTTCTTGAGTTTTCAAAATGATTTCTCAGCATCGGTTTTAGGCTATTTCCTTCCAATGCTCTGGAATTGACGCTCAAGTTTTACACATTTTAAAAGGCATGTTATTTATGAACTTGCACAGACTTGTTATGAATGTACTTAAATCGATTTGAACTGTACGTTTCCTCGAGGTCCTTCTCTTATCTAAAGGGACCTATTTTGGAAACTTTCAAGAGGGCAGTACAAAAGTGAGAAAATCTAAATTAATTGAGTTCAGAAAAATAAACAGTAAATGAACGATGCCCAGTGGCCATAGCATGTCCAGCTGTGAACTAGGCCTCCAGAATGTGTTCGCTCCTGTATATCAAATTTCCCAGAACTCTTCATTATGACCGTGAACAGTCATTATCCTCTACCAAATGAAACTGTTACAAGTATACCTGTAGAAGCCTGTGCCCACCTAAGAACATACCGACAGACATCATCATCCGCTAATGGAAAAGTGGTTCTGGCGTGGCCCCCGGCGGATGTTTGTTGCCAAATTTGTTCGTAATGCTTCATTGTTAGTTCGTACTGGTGCTTGATTAAGGCCGTTGGGGTTTTATTACTTTCCTTGGCTCTACAAAGTAGAAAGGAAAGTTACGGAATAGGCTGAACATTTATTTTTGAGTTTAATTCAGATCTTTACGTTTCAGACCCTCGTGAGTTCGAAAAACACTATTGGGGAAAATGGTCTGTGTGTGTGTCTGTGAACGAGTTTTGGAGAAAACGACCAATCAAATGAGCTCAAACTTGATATCTAGCCCGCAGGTTACCATGAAACACCAAAATAAGGGTATGAGCAAAATCCACCGAAAGTTACCTATAGTTATCATAGTGATCAAAACACCAAATATTTTTTTTCTCAAAAACAGCTTGCACGATTTTGATTATATTTTTTATATTGATAGCTCTCAATAAGGCAAATATAACAAAAAACTCCCATTCGTGGGAAAATGACGAGAGCAGCACAATAAATTATCAAAATGTTCTACGAAAATCGGTTTTAGCGCGGTTTTGTATTACTTTCCGCTACCCGAAGGGAAGGAAAGTATAGTAATCGTGTCAAAAAAAAAATTTGGGGTTTCTTCAGATATTTACGTTTCAGACCCTACTGAGTCTAAAAAACCTTTCGGTGCGTGGTCCGTGTGTATGTCTGTAGTTCGATTTGCGGGAGAACGGCTGATCCGATTGAGCTGGTTCTTTTTTTGTTGTATTTGTTATTTTTTGTAGACACCAAAATATGGTTATGGACCATTTCGGCCGATGGTAAAGGGGGGTGGGGGACGAAAATGTACCATAAACTAGGGGTTTTCGCATTTTTCTCGAAAACGGCTCAAACGATTTTGATCAAACCTTCAAATTATCTTTCCCTGATCAATACCTAACTTTTCTTCTCTACAGATATCCCCATGAAAATACGTTGAACGGAGATATAGGCCCATGAAGCAAAAATAGGTTTTTTACGCTTTTTGGCAAAATGGCTTCAGCGATTTTCACCAAACTCACAGGATGTTTTCAAATAGTTAATACCTACATATTCCTCTCAATAAATGTTCCTGTGACGGTCCATTGAACAGAGATAAAAATCAAAATGTGTCGAAAATAACGTTTTTTCGAACATTTCCGTAAATTCCAGGGTAACTTTTTCACCAGATGTGATAAATCATAATGGAGTGTCTTTTAATCACTCAAACCAACATTTCGTTCTCCATAATTATTTCTGTATATATATGTTGAACGGAGATATAAGCCAAGTTAACTCAGAAAAGGAGATTTGTGAATATTAATTTATCGGTATTCCAATTTTGTCAAAACCGGCTCTAACGATTTCGATCAAACTTACGGAGTACTCTCAGCTAACTAGTCCCTACATTTTGTTCTCCATAAATGTTCCTGTAAAAATGCGTTGAACGAAGATATAGCACCCTCATATGCAGCTGGTGTTCGAACTTACGGGGGTGGCGGGAAGTTGTGTGTTGCTACGCACCAGATATTTTTCCTTGGTTTCCTTTTTAACTCCGCTGAAATGTTACTAGAATGTTTAAAAAAAATGTGTTGCGTTGCAACACACAACTTTTGCTAGCTCTAAGTCAATTCACTTGTGTCCTGGCTTCTACTTTTTCAGTTCATTTGAACTTGGTCGATTAACGCTTTAAAGCAGCTGGAAGCGGTAGCGCGTACAGTTCCGGAATTTATTGTGTTGCTCGTATTCGTTCGGGAATGACATCTTCATCCGCTAAGGGAAAAGTGGTTCTGGCGTGGCCCCGGGCGGATGTTTGTTGCCAAATTTGTTCGTAATGCTCCATTGTTAGTTCGTACTGGTGCTTGATCAAGGCCGTTGGGGTTATATTTTTTCCCCCGTTTAGAAGTTTACAGTACTGGCGAGCTCTTATAGGATTATATTGTGTTATTTTCTGTTTGAAATTACTTCCGTGGGATGGGATGTGAGGAGGTGGCGAGGGGGGTCGGTGGCTCCGGCGAGTCTGAACGCTTGTCGTAACTTGTCGCGGTTCTCTCCGCGGTCCCCTTCACTTTGACCCCCCCGCCACCCAGTGCTCGACTCATTTCGCGTCGAACTCCCGTCGAATTCACTTCGTTCGCGACTTTCCAAAACGTTCAATCCTCTAAATGAGCGAATAAAAATGTGCGTCTTTCTCGAAATCGGTTGAAATTTGAAGAATTGAGATCGTGCTCTTACAGCAACTAATCGTGGGTGAGTACTTCCCTTCAGTACGTTCGAAAACAACAGAAAAGTTATGTAATTGGCTGAAATGATGAGTTTCTTCGGATCATTCCGTTTCCAACGCGAGATTCAGTATGCTTAACAGTATGGAGTGTATTACTTGTAATTAACATCAGAGGGATCGATATCGTGTTATTTGAATGAAAACGACTTGCGAGAGACGTTAAAACGAGTCCAGTTGTTTGAACATTCACTCGCACAATTGTTTACATAAACTCGAAATTGTAACGCGGGAGATGTAACGTCGGAGATGTTACGCAGGACATGTAACGTGGGATATGTAACGGAGAAGCGTCACGAAATATCGAATGGTTGAAGTGTAACGCTTGGTAACATCACACTTTTAACTTCAGTGACTAAGTGATGATGTCAATTGCAATTGACGTGGCCATTATATCGAAACCATCGACGAGCACAATCAAACGTAGTTCTCATTGCACGATATTTCGGTTACAACGGAAATTTGTAAAGGAAAGTGCGCAAAACTGAGCCAACGTGGCGCGCCTAATGCAACAGACATTAATGACCACAACAATAAATATCACTCGCGTAGTGCAATAGAACACACATTCACGACTACAAAAATAAATAAAAATCACTCACCTCTCAATTTACGTATCCGAACTTTGCGGAGGATAGGCTCGTTTTATCGCCTCGAAGAAAGCCTTCGTGAGGTTGTCGCAACTTTCTAGCGCTAGTATTCTTCAAAATATGACTTGAATCGTTCGACATAATTTCATCCATCCACCGCATTCATACTTGTCAGAGATAAAACCGTAACTCATACATCAATCCACAACACTCCTCGGGTCTTTTTCTCCTAATTGATGAATCAAAGTCGTATTAATTCGCCTATCCATGGCTGGTCGAGAAAGATCAAAAAAAGAAACGCGTAGAGGGCAGTGGGGAAAGCAATAAAGCAGGAGAAGCCGGACGGGTGCGAACAAAATTCGATACGTAACGAACGACCAAGGAGGAAGAACGCATACGGTGGCGGCAACTGAAGGACGATATTTCGGTTACAACGGAAATTTGCCGAAGGTGGGATTCGCTGAATGATTCCATAGTTCAAGGGTTAGTCGAACGATCCAAGTCATATTTTGAAGAGTACTAGTGCTAGACAGTATCAGCGACGCTACTGAACGTTCCGAATCGCGAACCGAAGAACCGGACAAATGTACCCGCGTACACTATTCTGGGATTTAACCCGCACCAGATATTTAATATATAAACTGTGTAAATTTCTTTTCCGTCACCTATGAGCCGCGAAAGCTAATGAAATTTTTGAGAAACACAAAATACGCAACCACTAGGGACATTTAGTCTTTTATTTTTGTTTTTTACCCTGGTGCGTAGCAACACACAAGTTTCCGCCACCCCCACAATTTCGAACACCACCTACATTGGCGGGCCCTATATCTTCGTTCAACGCATTTTTACAGGAACATTTATGGAGAACAAAATGTAGGAACTAGTTAGCTGAGAGTACTCCGAAAGTTTGATCAAAATCGTCTGAACCGTTTTTGAGGAAATTGTAATACCGATAGATTAATATCTCTATCTCTATCGAAAAATCTCCTTTTCTGAGTTAACTTGGCTTATATCTCCGTTGAACCTATGAATACAGAAATAATTACGGAGAACGAAATGTGGGTATGGGTGACTCAAAGACACTCCATTAGAATTTATCACATCTGGTGAAAAATTTACCCTGGAATTTACGGCAATGTTAGAAAAAACGTTATTTTCGACACATTTCGATTTTTATCTCTGTTCAATGGACCGTCACAAGAACATTTATTGAGTAGAATATGTAGGTATTAACTATTTGAAAACACCCTGTGAGTTTGGTGAAAATCGCTTGAGCCATTTTGCCAAAAAGCGTTAAAAACCTATTTTTGCTTCAGGGGCCCATATCTCCGTTCACCGTATTTTCATGGAGATATTTATAGAGAAGAAAAGTTAGGTATTGATCAGGGAAAGATAATTTGAAGGTTTGATCAAAATCGTTTGAGCCGTTTCCGAGAAAAATGCGAAAAACCGTAGTTTTTGGTACATTTTCGTCCCCCACCCCTCCTTCCCATCGGCCGAAATCGCCCATAACCTCATTTTGGTGTCTACAAAAAATAACGAACAAAACAAAAAAAAGAACCAGCTCAATCGGATCAGCCGTTCTCCCGCAAATCGAACTACAGACACACACGGACCACGCGCCGAAATTAGGTTTTTTAGACTCAGTAGGGTCTGAAACGTAAAGATCTGAAGAAAACCCAAATTTTTTTTTTGGGCCGATTACTATACTTTCCTTCCCTTCGGGTAGCGGAAAGTAATATGTCCACAAATTTTTGTTGAACATCCTAGTAACATTTCAGCGAAGATTATAAAGAATAAAACCGCGCTAAAATCAATTTTCGTCGTAAAGTTAGGTCATTTTGCTCGCTTTATGAAGGTTATTTGAAGGTGCTCACCTGATTCCAGTTGAAAATGTCGAACTTTTATGCCACTTTTATGCTTTAGTGTTAAGTTGATTACAACTAACAGAGACGGATTGTTGAATTACGATTACCATTACAAAAATTGAAATGGAGTAATGGGAGATGGATTTGATGCCAGTACTTGGATTTCAAATGAATGGGATGTTTTGAATCGCTAAATCTTTTGCTTTCCTTAGCGCTATGGAGTAGAAAGGAAAGTTATTTAATCGACTGCCCCGTGAGTTTTTACCCAAAGGGTAAGGGAAGTATTCTAAGCGTGTCCAAAAAAGTTTGGTTTTCATCACATGTGTGCGTTTTGAGGTACTGCTGAATCCGGAAAACCTAATTTACGCCAGTAGCCCGTGTGTTGGGTGTATTCAGTCTACTCTTCAGGAGCATAATAAATATATCCCTATGTTTTTGGTCAGGAAACATTTTTTACAACCCCCCCCCCCCCCCCCAAATTTGATACTTCAAGACATTGGGATTGCAAATTTGCATTGTCCGGGGCCGTTTTGTGCCTTTAACGTGGTCTAAAAATTTCGTTTTTTTCGCACTAAAATCCCGTTTGGTATCTAGTTGTGCCTGCCTGCTCGGCAATCAGATCGGACGAAGCCCATGGTTGTTACGGGCTGAAAACGGTTTTACTAATTAACAAAAACTCAATTTTGGCAGTTTTATCGGAAATACGCCGTGTTTGGTATCGTTTTCAAGGTATATTTAGATCCTGGCTCAAATGGAATGAGTATCAGACGTGTACAACTGCCTATAGTGAAATTACAGTAATTGTAGGGAGCCAAAGGCTATTAATTGAAAGAACTCGCGGGACAATAACTACAGAAAAACTAATCGTTTGTACTCCCTACCTTCCGTCTCATCCCCCCCCCCCCCGTGCAAATTGCCAACGGGCGACTGGAATATTTAGTTTTTGTCGTCCATTATAGTCAGGTCATGTTTCGAGTGGCTTACTGGTATTTTTCGATGCTGAATCGTATGGGATGGGTCTCGGAGCTGTCAGACTCCATCAAGCTGTTCATGAGAATAATGTACCCATGTGTAATAATTTGCAGCGTTTTTACTTTCCTTGGCTCTACGAAGTAGAAAGGAAAGTTATGTAATCGGCTGAAAAAAAAATTTTGAGTTTTCTTCAGATCTTTACGTTTCAGACCCTCCTGAGTCCGAAAAACACTATTTGGGAAAATGGTCTGTGTGTGTGTCACTAAAGTTTGTCTGTGAACGGTTTTTAGAGAAAACCACCGTATCAAATCAGCTCAAACATCATATCTGGCCCGCTGGTCACCATGGGACGCCAAAATAAGGGTATGAGCAAAATCCACCGAAAGTTAACTATAGTTATCATAGTTATCAAAACACCAAATATTTTTTTTCTCAAAAACGGCACTAAAAATTTTGATTAAATTTTTTATATTGATAGCTCCCAATAAGGCAACTATACCATAAAATTCCCATCTATGGGAAAATGACGAGAGCAGCACAATAAATTACCAAAACTTTCGACGTAATCGATTTTAGAGCGGTTTTTAGAGAAAACGACCGAGTCAAACACCTCAAATTTGATCTCCAGCCTACAGGTCACTATGGGACGCAAAAATAAGTGTATGAACAAAATCCACCGAAAGTTAACTATAGTTAGCATAGTAATTAAAACACCAAATTTTTTTCTCCAAAACGGCTCTAACGATTTTGATTAAATTTTTTATATTGATATCTTTTGATAAGGCAATTATACCATAAAATTCCCATTTGTAGGAAAATGACGAGAGCGAATTACGAATTATCAAGATTTTCGACGAAAAGCGTTTTTGCCGCGGTTTTTTCCTTTTAAACTCCGCTGGAATGTTACTAGAATGTTCGAAAAAAAGTCGTGTTGTAGTCCAATCCAATACCTATAGGGTGAGTGTTTAAAAACGCTCATGAGATACATGGGGCTCACTCCAGAAATTGCTGAATTTCAACTACCGCCGTTTCGCTTAATACCAGTTCTAACAGTTATTACCCAATAACTCTGCAAAAGTGATTACTATCCTCCTTCAAAAAATTTGTGTTTACAGCCGCATTAATTTTCTGTGTACCAACTGCTCAAAAATGGTCCTGCAATGAGTACAAGCAGCACAATAAATTCCAGAACTGTAGGCGCTTCCGCTTCCTGCTGCTGTGACGTGTTGTTTGACCAAGTTCAAAGGTCATGTACAAAGTGAATTGACGTAGAGCTAAGGAAAGTTGTGTGTTGCAACACACCAGATATTTTGGTTTATTATTCATTCTGAATAATAACCCTATGTTTTCGGTCAGGAAAAATTGTTTACCCCCCCCCCCCTCAACATTTGATACATTACGTTTTAAGACTTGGGGATTCCAAATCTGCAATTTCCGTCCGCCATCCCCTGTCCGCCGTCCGGGCCGTTTTGTGAATTTAACGCGGTCTAAAAAATTCGTTCTTTCGCAAAAAAAAAAAATCCCATTTGGTATCTAGATCGGACGAAGCCCATGGTTGTTATGGACAAAGAATGGTTTAAACAAATTTACAAAACGCAGTAAAATACGCCGTTTCGTATCGTTTTCAAGGTATTTTTACATCCTGGGTCGAATGGAATGAGTATCAGACGTGCACAACTGCGTATGAGGAAATTACAGTAATTATAGTGAGCCAAAGTCAACT
The DNA here is from genome assembly GCA_020466155.1 of Pachypeltis micranthus. NCBI lineage: Eukaryota > Metazoa > Arthropoda > Insecta > Hemiptera > Miridae > Pachypeltis > Pachypeltis micranthus. The sequence continues at coordinate 62,560,580 of CM035770.1, read as the reverse complement.
AATTGAAAGGACTCGCGGGAACTACTCCCTCCCTCCTGTTTCATCAAAACCACCTGCCCGCTCGACTCACGACGTCATGCCTATTGCCTACAGGCGCTTACGGGCGCAGGGGGAATATTTAGTTTTGGTAGTTACATTGTAGTCAGGTCATGTTTCGTATGGTTTACTAGTATTTTTCGATGCTGAATCGAATGGGATGAGTATCGGAGCAGTGATAATAGGTCAAGCTGTTCATGAGAATAATAAACCGTTGTGTAATAATTTGCAGGGTTTTTGCGCAGTTTCCTGATGAATCCTGTTCATGTAATACTGTTCTCAGAGAAATCAACTAATAGACTAGTTAAACGTTGTTTGCAAGAACGTGATTTATATGAACTTAGTTGTACAGTCAATATAGAAACTGGTTGTGCCTAAGGACCCAGGATTTATAGGGTTGGTCCAATTTATGTTACGACCGTCATTGAATGAGAAACGCATAGGTAAATTGTGAGGCTATAAAAGGGCCGTGAAATGACACATGTGCAGTTATGAGTTTACCAGGGTCTTTTGCCTTATGCTCTTGATGTCCACCTTTTACGACGTCATTTTGGAGCCGGTTCCTGGACTGTAACGAAGAGCTAAGGAAAGTAGTAAACAGCTGTCTGTTGTGCAAGTGGGCCACGCTGCCCTCAGACGAAGTTGCCCGCAATTATATGCTCAATACAGGGGAGTCCTCCATGCGACCGTCTGCAAACAGGACAGCGAGTTGACCCGTTTACTCTCGTCCCCTGATTGACAAGAGGATTGTCCGGAGGACGAGTCTCGCCTGAACCCAGAACGGCGCTCTCCCTCTCCGACGAGCACAAGCTCCACCACCTCAACTCTACCGCCGGGACTCCCCCTGCCGTCCTACAGCTGATCGCCGCGATGGTCCTGTCGTCAGTCCACGTGCGGTCCCCGTTCTAACGATACTGTACTCCGCGTCGCTCGCGTCCGCTCCTTCGACATCGTCGTCAGTTGCCTCCAATTCAAATTCCCGCCGGTTCGCCGACGTTCGCGAGTGCGCGCGCCCGCGTGGGTTATGCGAAATGGATGAGGTGTCGCGAAGCGGTTCTACGAGGAGGACGCGGTTGGGACGCCGGTTGTCGCGACGATTGTCGCTCGTCGCCAAAGTGCCCAACATTATCGGGGTTCGTCTCCGACAGGAATTTGGATCCAGCAGCTCGTTGAGTTCCCAGGCGAATCGAACGCAGCAGTTGACTGTCATCGCTCCAGACAAAAGTCAAAGAATCGTAAGTCAAATAAAACGAGTTAACAGCATTTCGTATTTTACAGGCGCCTGCCGGAACAAGAGACACTACAACCGAAAGCACCTCGTTCATTTCACCTGCACACACTCCTCCAGTTACGAACTAAAACCAACTCACACAAATTTTGAGTAAAATGACGTATATTTAGACGAGAATAAGCAAATAAGTGGCCGGAAATTACAACCACGAACCGATTCCTACCCATAAAAACCACATTTATAGTTGATAGAATTTGAATTATCAACTGTCTACGTACTAATCCAATGCTGCGTTCACTCTGATGATATGAACATTATATAACTTAACGTTCTACGTACAAATTAGCACGCCTAAGTCCTAATTTACTGGAGCGCCTCCACTTATATCTTGACCTTAGTTTAGTAACCAACGGATAGGTAATTTATGAGCCTATGGGCAGGCTTTTTACTTTCCTCATCCCTAGGAGTAGGAAGAAAAGTTACGTTGTCGGCTGAAATGTTTTTTGTTGAGTTTTATCCGAGTCTAAAAAGACAATTTGAAAATACCTGGTCCAACACATCACCCAACTTTCCTCAGCCCCACGTACACTTAGCAATTATCATGGTTTTAGCTAGGAATAAAATATACTTGTCCCTTATTTCATTCGAACTTGGTTTCACATCGCGCTGAAAGTTCCGGAATTTTGGTGCTTCTATTTATACCTCGACCATTATTGAGTAATTAGTACAGAGAGAATCAATGCGATTGTAAATAAGATTTTTTTGAGAAGGCTAATAATCACTGTTCCAAAATTATCGGGTAAAAACTGTGAAAAATGGTAATAAGTGGAATGACGGTGGTTGAAATTCCGAAATTTCTGATTGAGAGAGAACGGCTCAACCAAACCAAATTCCATATTTCGCCTTCAGATCAACAGTAGACGCTGAAGCAGAAGAATGACTAACTATAGTCATCAATATTTTTCTCTCAAAAATGGTTGCAATTTACGTTAAATTTTTGTATGGGCAGTAGAATGACCAAAAGTCTCTACGAAACACTGTGTGAGTGCAGTTTTTCATTGTAAACCTGGTTCGTACGCTAGCGTTCTTAATAAAGTTGAGTGAGAGAAGCAATAACAACACCATGACACTGAAGTTTAATAACCGCCATCCTGAGCGACCTCAGTAACTTCGCAATTCGAAATAACGTCGTTTTGCTGATTAACTTTTCACGTTTTCTCTATAATTCAAAAGTGATAGATAAGAACCTCCCTCCTCCAAAACAATTGAGTTGACTTCCCCAATACTAACCGAAACGTTTTAAACGAAGGTCGTGGCGCGAAAATTGCTGCAGACAAATAAGTCCCGGAACTTTAAGCGCTAAAAGTTTCTAGATAGGAAGTTGGTAAAACTGGTGTGTTTGTTCATCTGAAATTAAAGGAGAATTATTCGAAAAATATATCTGGTGCGTAGCAACACACAACTTTCCGCCACCCCCGTAATTTCGAACACCACCTACAGAGGCGGGCGCTATATCTTCGTTCAACGCATTTTTACAGGAACATTTATAGAGAACAGAATGTAGGGACTAGTAAGCTGAGAGTACTCCGTAAGTTTGATCGAAATCGTTAGAGTCGTTTTTGAGAACATTGGAAAACCAATAAATTAATATTCGAAAAATCTCCTTTTCTAAGTTAACTTGGCTTATATCTCCGTTCAACATATGAATACAGAAATAATTACAGAGAACGAAATGTGGGTATGGGTGATTCAAAGACACTCCATTAGAATTTATCACATCTGGTGAAGAAGCTACCCCGGAATTCACGGAAATGTTAGAAAAAACGTTATTTTTGACACATTTTGATTTTTATCTCTGTTCAATGGACTGTAAGAGCAACATTTATTGAGACCAATATGTAGGTATTAACTATTTGAAAACGCCCTGTGAGTTTGGTGAAAACCGCTGAAGTCGTTTTGCCAAAAAGCGTAAAAAACCTATTTTTGTTTCATAGGCCTATATCTGTGTTCACCGTATTTTCATGGAGATATGTATGGAAAAGAAAAGTTAGGTATTAATTAGTAGAAGATAGTTTGAAAGTTTAATCAAAATCGTTAGAGCCGTTTTCGAGAAAAATGCGAAAAACCTTAGTTTATGGTACATTTTCGTCCTCCCATCCCCCACTCGCACCGGCCGAAATGGTCCATAGCCTTATTTTGGTGTCTCCAAAAAATAACGAACAAAACAAAAAAAGAACCAGCTCAATCGGATCAGCCGTTCTCCCGCAAATCGAACTACAGACACACACACGTACACACACACACACGGACCACGCGCCGAAATTAGGTTTTTTAGGCTCAGTAGGCCTCAAAACGTAAAGATCTGAAGAAAACCCAAATTTTTTTTTGAGCCGATTACTATACTTTCTTTCCTTCTCTTCGGCTAGCGGAAAGTAATATCAGGTGCGCCATATCACACAACTTTCCTTAGCATTACATAAATTCTCTGGTTTTCGTGGCTCATTCTACTAAATTTATTTTTCACTCAGTTCACTCGCAACTGCAGAAAGCGGTAGTGCTTACAGATCCGAAATTTATTGTGCTGCTCGTACGCATTCCCCAATCATCATTGAGAAATTGGACGCACCCTGTAAATTTAATCCAATTCAATAGACGTCTTTAGAAAACATTATGAACGAATAATCAATTTTCTCAAATTTTCGTTTTTCTAACATGATTGTCTTAGTTCCTGTTAGGTGACTTAACAACTGTCGAAATCTATATACAACGCTGTAACTCAAAGTTAGTGAAAATAGACAATCTTCCTCACCATTACTACTTCATGTGAAACTAAATTTCCGTAAAGGCAGGTTGACCAAATTCAGTTTGGCAATTGAAAACATGAAAAACGCAGGTCATTCGGTACACAGCGGGTTTTATTTATTTTCAATGAACTGTCGGAGAAATGAGTTTCAGGAGATTTCTAGTTACAAATAAAGGTTTTGCTTCTTAGGCTAACTTTCTATTCACTGAACTTTCAGGGAAATTTTATGGGGGGTGTTAAGTACTGATAACACAAAATATGTAAGTGTAATCATGATCGTTTCCGCTGTTTTTGAGAAATGCAAACAACTCTCATTTGTGGTACGTCGCGAATACTGAATACTACCCAGCCACAAAGAAATAATGAACACAACAAAAGAGATCGAGGTTGATGGGTTGATCCGATCTCCCAGAAAAATTGACATCAGGTAAACGCACAAACACGCCACATAGGTTTTCTACATTCAGTGTCTCTCAAAAAGTAAAGCTCTAGTAGAAGCTGATGTTTTATGACTGATTAACACTGGGTTTGATCAATCCTACGGAGTGTCTTTCAACAACCTATACCCACATCTTGTTATTTGTTTTTAATTCTGTACCTACCTATTGAACAGAGATATGGGCCGTGTTAGCTCGGAAAACGACATTATCGTCGATATTAGTTTACCATCTTTCTATGTTTCTGAAAAAGGCTCTAAAGATTTCAATCAAACTTACTCCACTAACTAGCATCTACGTTTGGTTCTTCGTAAATGTTTCCGTTGAAGTGCGTTGAACGAAGATATAGCACCCGTACATTATAAGAGCGAATGAACAAGATTTACAACGCAAAACTGCACTCAAATCGTTTTTAGTACTTTTGATAATCTATCGAGCTGCTCTCTACTATCCACACAAACAGTTTAACGTAAATCGTTGCAGCCAATGTTGGGGGAAAAATATTCATGGCTATAGTTAGTTTTGGCTCGGTTTAGCTCATACTTGTATTTTGGCGTCCTAAGTAGATTTGCAGGCGAAATTTGGAATTTGGTTTGGTTGAGCTTTTCTCTCTCAATCAGAAATTTCAGAGTTTCAACCACATCAGTTTCACTTACTACCATTTTTCACAGTTTTTACCCGATAATTTTGGAACAGTGATTATTATCCTTATAACAAAAATCGTGTTTACGGTCTAATTGATTCTCTGTGTACTAATTGCTCAGTAATTGCCGAGGTATAAGTAAAAGCACTACCGCAACTTTCAGCGCGACGTTAAACCAAGTTCGAATGAAATAAGAGACAAATATATTTTATCCCTAGTTAATGCCTTTGCTAAGTATACTTGGGGCTGAGAAAAGTTGGGTGATGTGTTGCACCAGGTATTTTTAGACTCGGATGCTCTCGGAAGCGTGAAAATCTGAATAAAACTCTACAAAAAACATTTCAGCCGACAACGTAACATTCCTTCCTACTCCGTAAGGGTGAGGAAAGTAAAGAGCCTGCCCATATGCTCATAAATTACCTATCCGTTGGTTACTAAACTAAGGTCGAGACATAAGTGGAGGCGCTCCAGTAAATTATGGAACCTTAGGCGTTCTAATGAGGGGAGCGATTTATTGCGTTCTCAAATTGACCAAGAGTGACATGGTAATTGACTGGGGACAATTTCAGTGGTTCCTCTAATTTCGACTCTAGTAGAGAGTTAAAGTTATCGGTTTGAGTAGGGTTTGGTTGGAATTGGTCTTCAAGGATGGTTGAAGGGGTAGCCAAAGTGTATTCTTGATTCGCAGTTATAAATACTCTGACATGAAGCTGCCGGGCGTGTTGCAATTGGAATGACGGCAATAATGTTCACGTGGGTTTCGTAACGTTGACGAATTGCGGCTGAGGGCTCTGAAGCAGCCAAACGACGACTTCAATCCTGAATGGCGACGACTTACCCCTCGCAACATCCTGCTCTTTTGTCGCGTTCGCTCCACCCGGGCTCCATAATTTTTTCACGTTAGCGGTTATTATTTGGCATCGCCCCTGAGGCCAAAATAACCAACCAGGAATCGTCTCATTGCGCTAACAAAGCGGGCATTTTCTCAGGGCGGGGGAAACCTTTTGTTCGGCCTCTCCGTCACCTCGCGATGACATTCAGGAATTTGGGTGGATGGACGAGCCACGGGAAAATAATGAGAAACTGTCCGCTCTTTGAGACTATTCAAGTCGCCAAAGTTGAGGCAGCGTCGAATTAGAGCCTGATGACTCCGACGTAATTCGACTGAACGGTCTTCTGGATGGATCCTTTGCGCAATGCGATTCAGCACATTTGTGATTCAGAAAGGTACTATCACTGAATAATACTGATGGCGCACTGCACCGAATGACGAAAACTCTCGCTAAATCAGCCAAATCAATCCCATGGTTGCCAAATGGATATACATGGATATCACTGTCTACTGATAATCAAATGCCTTCGCTGACACGCTCGAGGAACGGTTTCAACCACATTCCAGTTCTACATCATGCAATTTTGAACCTGACGGAATGAGCCGTTTTCCGTCCTCTGCACTATACTTCTCTCCTAACCAGGTTCGAATTGCTATGAGATAGTCACCAACGCGAAATGCACCAGGATCAGCCTCTCTTGAAAAATCGCCCTAGAAAACTGCTCGCTCACATAGTCAACCTGTACAACGCTCGTCCCCGACTACGGTATAATTCAAAACGAATAATAAACCAAAAGACGCAATGCACTACCAGTTTGTCGCTGTAGAACGTTCATAACAAGCTCAAATGGAAAGAGTGAAAGACATTGGATTATTCGCCAAAGCAGTAAAATCGTTGAAAGTGTGTGGGGCTGAGAACAGTTGCGTTCAACAAGTTACAATGAGCCTTACAGCGGGCGTCGGTGGTGATGTGGGCAGCTCAAAGAATGGTGGGGGCTGAGGCCTGGGATGATCCGGTGGTCGTACACTGCGGTTGTTAGGCCTGTAGTCACCTATGGAGCCCTGGTCTGGTGGAATACAAAACAGTGCAGTTGCAGCTAAATAAACTGCAGCGTAGGGCGTGTCTAGCCATTACAGGCTGTATGACAACATGCCCTACGGCTGCGCTGGAGGTCTTGCTAGATTTAGCTCCACTCCACATACATGTTAAAAGGATGGCGTTCCTCCAGGCTGCGCGTATGTTGGAGTTGGGTCTGATCATGCGGGGGAGGAGGAGTTCCTGCCACTTGATCCTTGACAAGGTGAAGGTGGGGGGGCCTGAACTGCATGTGGTAGACTCAATGCCCGTGAGGTTCAACTTCGCGCTACACTTTCGGATACTCATTCATGAGCGATCCAGGTGGGTAGGGGGAGCTCCCGCTTGTGAAGCTGGGGCCCTGGTATACTACACTGATGGCTCGGTGCAGGGTGGCCTTGCAGGGGCAGGCATCTTTGGGCCGAGGATCAGAGCAGCGATCCCGTTGGGGTCGCTGGCCACGGTGTTCCAGGCAGAGGTGGCTGCGGTGACAGTCTGTGTGCAGCAGCTGCTGCAGAGGGGACTGAAGCGGCAGAGAATCTACATCATGGTGGACAGTCAGGCCACTCTCAAGGCCTTAGCCTCATACTGTCTTACATCGTGGCAGGTGTGGGAGTGTCTGACTGGACAGAAGGCCCTGGCCAAGGACAACAGTGTAACACTGTGTTGGGTGCCAGGGCATCAGGGTATAGAGGGAAACGAAGGGGCTGATAGGTTGGCTAAGAAGGGATCAGAGCAGATCCCTATTGGCCCTGAGCCCTTTGTTGGGACTACCAGGAGCCACCTACGTAGAGAGGTTGGCAAATGGGAGGACAGGTGCAGGCCGCTCATTGGCAGGGGCTGACAGTCAAAAATCTTCATCCGGCTCTCCTGAGAGAGGTCCAAGGAGGTGCTTGCACTGGGGAGGAAGGATATGAGGATCATATGTGGCCTGTTCACAGGTCACTGTCCGCTGAAGTACCACCTTGCAAATATTGGCTAGTGCGAGGTACGGTATGCAGGTTCTGCGAGGTAGGGCTAGAGACGGCAGAGCACGTGCTGTGCGTATGCGATGGACTCGCGGCATCGCGCCGTTCTGTGTTTGGGAGGCCTTTTCTTCAGCCCGAAGAGGTGGCAAATGCAGAACTTGCGGATATCCTCCACTTTGTGCGGGGGTGGTGGGGGCGCATAGGTGACGTCACACCAAGTGAGACCAGTGCCGTGGGGCCTGGGGGTGGTGCAGGTGGGCCATGACCCGAGTATCATGGACGCCCTTACAATAGGCCCGTTTGTGGCTGAAGTGAGGGTATTGCCTGCATCCACCGTTTCAAAAAAAAAAAAAAAAGTTACAAATGAGGTTGAGCTGAAGTACGGTTTTTTGGAGAATTTCGTTCGTTTCAATCGCGGTCGCCCCTAGTTGCCCTCTTTGGCTGTCCACGAAGGTCAGAATGAGAGCTGGAAGATAAGGGGCCGGGCAAGGTTGCCTCTTGTGCAACAACGCATTGCATAGTGCTGAGGAACGCGCAGGGTTCTTTTAGATCGGATAGTGAGCGAGTTGTGTATTGGAATGTACTGCCGCACTCTCCAGCTCGAGGATGCAGATGGTTCCCATAACGAGGATGTTGGGCCCCTTCAGCTGCATTCAGTGTCGAATGGTTCCTACCCTTAGGCGGAACACCGAGCCAGCGTTATATTTGTAGTCAATGAGTTGAGGAACTGCAAAGGCGATTTCCGCGGCATAACCGATCGAATAAACCTAATTGCCTTACTGGCCGCTAAGAGACGAGCACTTGATATAATCGTCGCCCTGAGGGTGACCAGATGGCGACAGTCTTGGACGACGCCCTTACTTTCAGCGCCATCGCACGTTTTCAGAAGGCGCGTCAAAAAGGCCAGCCGGCTGATAAACAGGAGATAAACTATCGAATGAAGTTGAGCCATTACGAAATTCGTCTGTGAATGGCAGAGCTCACAATGGACGCAGCAGTCCGGTGCTCGTTGACGGTATCGGACAGAATTGGTTTAGTTCGGGCGCCGCTTTTATTTTATCTCTAACGAATGGTCGCTGGAGCGCAGCTGAATTACGTACGAGTGGTTTTGAGCTTCAACCGTGCGCCACTATTCTAGTCCTGACACGGCCTGGCCACACGACCTCTTCCACTCACGAATCGATCAACTCTCAGCCCCAATGCTCCAACTCGCCACTTTCTGCATCGAGAATCTCCTCTCATTTCGCGAGCTTTCGCATCATCTTTCGTTCCAATTATTGTTACTACCGTCGATTCCACTCCATTGGACCACATCGGGACGTGATTGTTTCGGCTCTCGCAACTAGCTGGCACGATAACACATGTCATACGTTTTGAGACAAGACGTGCTATACGTAACGCAATATAAGAGTGCTTGGCAATAGGCGAGACAAAAACAATTCAGCAAAACTGAGCTGCGAATGGAGTAGATGCTGCCAGCCGCACCTCACCTTTCTTTCCATCGCCGAGGTCTTGTTTTAGAAACCCTTGGCTTTTGCCATAAAACCACCACTCCTCACCACCGCCGTTCCTCCACTTTACAAAAACTTTAGTCCTCGTTTTCGAATTCCGCGTTAAATTGCAAATTCATAATCAAAAACGCACTTCTGAGGCCATCGCACTCCGTAGCAGTTCACACGTACACAACGAAAAAAATTATAATATATATATTATCAGTGGCGACGCATCACACAACGTTTTTTAGCTCAATTTACTAGTTTTCGTCTTCCTTGTTTTCCACTCAGCTGGTAAAACTGAACTCGGTAAAACACCACATCACGTGAAATGTGGTAGCCCTTACAACAGTACAAGAATTTACTGTGGTGCTTCTACTTGTGCAACGACCATTATCGAGCAATTAGTGCACAAAGGATTAATGACACCAGATTTTTGCGAGAAAGATAATAATCGATTTTCGTATAAATGTTTGCTCATTTATTGTGCCGCTCTCGCTATTTTTCCACAAATGAGAATTTCGTGGTAATGTGACGTGCGAAGCTGAATCAAAATTGTGGGAGCCGTATTTGAGAGAAAAAATATTTAGTGTTTTGATCACTATGAGAACTATAATGAGTTTTGGGCAGATTTTGCTTATACTGCATGCGTTTCATGGTAAATTGTAGGCTAGATATCAAGTTTGGGTAGATTTTGTTCACAGACAGGTCTTGAATTTTCCTGAACTCTCACGAGACAGTTATACCAGTCAGGGAGGTTGCCGTGCATGATGGAGAGTACTTGAGAGAAAAAAAAAACCGGAGCCGCGCATTGAAGTCGCCACGTCCTGTAAAGAATTGGCTCGCCCAGTGGTCTGGACCATCCCACTTTTTCCCAAGATGTTCACGGATGTTGGAAAAGGCAAGGATTCGCATCTCGCTTGCCATGCGCTTAACCCATTCATCTACCAAGGTTTCGTTAGGCAGAACGTCTGCAATGAACTTCTCCCACTCTGGGCTGAACTCTGGTGTGGGAAGCTCAGTTTTTCATTCTCCACTTGCCCACAGGGCACTCAATAGCCACCTTTCTTTGCCATAACCTTTTTCGCAAACTGGGCGAAATGCCTGGAGGCCTGCTTAGTCGCAGTCGACGCCAGTAGATTTGTCTGCTCTTCCAACAACCGTCACTCAGTATTAGGAACTACAGAGGAGCAACACGTTGTTTCCTTTTTCCTTCGCACTGAAGGCGCGAGATCAGCAGGATGGAGAGTCTTTGTGAGAGAGAAGTAGAGCCGCTCATTGAAGTCACCAAATCCCATAAGGAATTGGCTCGTCCAGTGGTCGGACTGAACTCACTTTCTTCTGAGGAGTGCGTGGGTGTTGTGAAAAAGCTCATACGTGTCATGTCCCTTTGACGAGGATTCCCATCTTGCTTGCTATTATTCCCCCCCCCCCCTCCCTCTAATCTAGTTCGGCAAGTTTTCGTCCAATAGGGAGGTCTATACGAAATTTAGCCCTTAGTGGGGGAAGCCCCCTTTTGACTCTCCACTTGTACACCTTGCGCTGGACAAGAAGTGGGGCGAGCACGGAAACGGCTTGAGCCGTTCAGAGAATACAAGGCGAGGGAGTAATAGGTAAATACATCTCACGAGGCGTATTAACGACTTTCCTCGGCCCTATGTACACATACGGAAGAAGGATGTACATCATACCAATCTATTTGTCCGTAGGAGAAGCCGATTGAACGGGTAGTCTCCTGTGATTTCCATTTCGAAGGCGTCAGGTCAGAATGACTCCGGTAGGAGCCCATCCCCTCCACCCTTGGAAACTCCAAAAACCGAAAAACGCATGGAGAACACTTGGTACAACTCAACTTCACGTTTCACGTTGACATTGTCAAAGCGGGATGTATCGAGAAGTTTCCGACTCATGTAACGAGCAGCCGTCAGTGCTCAGGTGATTCATGAAACAGTCAACATGGCTCTTCAGAGAAGGAGCTTGTGCACTGTTGTGGAATTACCTCGTGAACACTTTGAGAAACGGTAATTGGCGAACACTCATCGTGAAGGTAGTTTAATGGACGTGCTACTATCGTATGAGCAAGATTTATGGGGAAACTGCGCTAAAAGTTACTTCGACTTTTTCGATAATTTATTGTGCTGCTCTCGCCATTTTTCCAAAGGTGACAGCGGTGGTACTGTCGCGTTATTTGGAGCTGCCTATCCAAATAAATTAATGCAAATCATTGTAGCCATTGGGGAGGGGGGCTTTTTGTTTGATCCCTACAACTACAGTTTTGCTCCGATTTTATTCGGAACATTATTTTGGCGGCCCGTAGTGATCTGCAGTGTGAATATCAAATGGGGTCGATTATGTTCAGCCGTTTTCTCACAATCTTGTCCACTGACACTCAAACTGTTTCTCAAATGGTGTTTTTCGGACTCTGTAGCGCTTGAAACGTTAACGTTTGTTGAAAACTGAACAAAGTGTAGCTAATTACACGTCTTTCCTTCCTACTTCGTAAAGCTATGAATAGTTGACGATAAATGAGGTGAATGGAGGGATGACAGGTGCCGATTACACGTCGGCTGAGGAATCGCAATCAGAACAATTGAATCAGCCCGGCGGCGTGAAGAACGTTGACCGGGGGCGTTGACAAGATCGTTGTGCAGTGAAGACTCAGCCATTGACCGATGTTCAATGGATGTTCCTTCAGTTGTAAGCCATTGTAATCGAAGAACTAACAGCCACATTGGACGGCTTCGATAAACTAGTGAGGATAATTACTGTCGTCGTATTCCTCAGAATCAAAACAGGTTTCTTCACAATCTTGCTCAAATCGTAAAGGTTTGCCAACTCCTCAAATCTGGATAGCGCCGTGCAATCAGTTGAAATTTGCAACACCCCATGAAAAGGAACGCATGACTTGAGGTTCCACTTGCAAATTTGAGTCATAATTCATCCCGCAGTTCCTCGATACGGATGAATTATTGAAAAGCCGGTAATAGGAGATTCGTCGATGAAGCTCTTGGTGATTTGGAAAGCTAACCGACCTCCCGTTCAGGATGGAAAAGAAAGCCGACTATCAATATTTCCCTCGACCGGACAACTGGCAGGTCGAAGACGCCAGATGAGGGAGGAGGGCAGTCAAGTAGATCGTCGAGGGGAGAGTTCCCTAGCGGTTTCCCAATGGATCTCCAGTCAAGAGCCTGTAAAGGCGATATAGGTCTTTTCAACTGTTAACTGAGAGTAGACGAGATCTGTCGTCTCAACGAGTTTCTAATCCGCTCAAGTAGTTTCCAACTTTATTCGAGGAGCACAGTGACATCCCTTAGAGCGTAGTTCCCTTTTTCCGTATTAAACCCGTATAGAAATGTTACAAAAGTTTAGGAATTGTATTGTTAATTACTAAATTCAAAGGAGAGCACGACAATACGACGTTCTTTTCCAGAACTAACTTCCCCACTTCCTCTGAGTGTACTCACGACACAGTCCACTCATTGTACTGTACACTCTTCAAAGATTATTATAGAATTAAAGAATACTTGACAACTCAATATCTTAAAAATCTGACAAACTGTACTACGGGAGAGCAGAGCGCAAAATGAATTGCTCAAACTGGCCATGGCAGTATCGAAAACCACAAAATCTGCTCCCCAGTATTTTCTTCAGCCAAAAAATATATAGTTTGTAGATAATATTAGTAGCACAGTTAGGGGCACACCTGGTTGGAATGACGTCAGCCCACCACCTCATGGCCAGATGAAGTGACGTCATCCCCCCACCACACGCCATGTGAAGTGACTTCGGACTGGAGAAGCCCACCCCTTCACACCCATCACGGTGTCGCTTCTCCCTCTCTTACTAATTATATCTTCTAAGTGGATGAGCCCACCTCCCCACACCTTGCACCTTCTTACACCTTGGGGCCTATTCTTGGGGGCCATAGTATTTCGTATGATGCAATAACTAATCATACCACCATCGAAATATGTTTTTTGTAACTATTTTATTTTTGGGACCCCACTCAGAATTGATAGGAGAGGGTTCACAACAGTTAATTTTTAGAATGGGGCCTGCAATGTGGGAAGGTTGGGCTCATCCACTCAGAAGTTACAATTATTTGAAGGGGGTGTAAGTGGGAGGAGGGGGATGATCCACTCAGAAGTCACTTCACATGATGCGGGGTGGGGGGTATGGCATCATTTCACATTTAGTGTGGTGGGGTAGGGAGATGGTGTCACCTGTTGGGCTTAAGTCAATCCACCCAGGTGGGCTCTTATGTATACTACTATTATTATCTAAATAATGAAGTAAATAAACAATAAATGAATTAAATAAATAAGGAACTAAATGTTACCCGCTACCAGTCTTTTTTAAAAATCGACTTTAACTTACTGAAAAGAGAAAGCCTCATTCCCTGACCTACCTATAACAATTAAAGGAAAACCAGGTGCTTTTGTACGTTGGAACTGTTCTACTAGCATGTTCACAGAGAAAATCAGATGTAAACAGTTTTAATTATTTCGTGGAAAAGGGACACCTCGAGGCAGCTGAATGCTTCTGGACTATTTAGGGACACCCTTGAGAAGTTTGTTACCGTTTTACTTTCCTTAGCTTCACGTAGTAGCAAGGAAAGATAATTAATCCGCGGAAAAATGTTTGAGTACTCATCAGATTACGTTTCAAGAGCTTCTGGGACACTGCGGGTGTACTAAAGGAAGGTTCACCCAGGATGTCATAGTTCCCTGGAGGCACTGGCTAAGTACGTTGTAGTAGTTCTCGTTGACATCAGGGGAGCGTTTGACAACTTTTGGTGGCCAGCGCTCCTCAATGAGCTTAATCCGAGGCAACTGGCACTTCCTCGTCAGAAGTTGCCTGGCAGATAGAACTGCTACGATCGAATGAAAGGCACGAGAACGAGGGGTGAGAGAAGAGGTGCTCACAGGGCTCGGTCCTTGGACTAGCACTCTGGAACGCCTTTCCGAAGGTCTTTTCAGGGGACTCATGAGACTGACTGTGCTAATATGTCCGGAGTGAATCCGTCAACTCGAGGCGAAAACCCTCCATGTGCTCCAAACATGTCATGATGTAGGTGGCCAGGCGACAATACGCTTTTACACCGTTCAATTGGGACATAACCGGACGAAATACATTCCACATTCCTAGATGGGATTTTGAAATGTTACGACTGTACACAGTTTTGCGATTCAGCGCGTTATTTCAAACTTATACAATACGCGCTGTAATACATTTTTATGTGACCAAGAAAGTTCCTTCCTAATTTCCTGTTAAAAAATATGAACTCAGAAGTAATTATCAGGCTGGTCGGAACAAAAGTTTGAAAAAATGATGACAGCCTCGGCTGAATTGGCATCCTTTGGTAGGTTTTATGCCCCCAGTTGAGACTACACTAATCAAAATGAGGTTTTGATGGTGATAATGGGTTCAGCTGTCTGTTGAGTCGAGTTTAATAACCAGAATAAATTAACCTTGCCCAATTCGTTGTAACGACCCTCCTCAGAAGCTACTTGCACATCTAGGATATTTTAGCAGTCTTAAGTTATTTTTTCTAGGCGACTCGGAGTAATCACAGTTTATCCACTAGTGAGATATCTAAAAACGCAGAAAGTGAGACGTGCTGAAGCTATTCAGCGAAAATCTTGACGACATTTGTATTTAATGTGACGGATTTCGTCCCTACATGCGAGTTGTTTGCGTTCTGGTTTGAATCTCTCTATTGTTTCCGTTCGTTTACCTTGTCTCGCACAACGCGAAGTTCTTCACAAATGGTTTTGTTGAGCATCAAACCTTATTCGTTTCGTAATTTTTTTAAGACGCTCGAGGGGGAATTCGAAAACTTTGGCACGAACGGTCATCACTTGGCATAGCCCACGACACAACCCCAGTCCTTTTAGGATGGTCAGAAATTCTCGAAAAGCGCCGCGCTATTTAACTTTCACGCAATTCATCAACTTTCTACATTGTTGATAAAAAGAGGGCGCAAATGCCCTTTTTTAGGAGGTTTATATCGCATTATACCTTATACATATATCATACAATATTTTCTGTTCAAAACATACCGGGGTAGCCAACCCTAGTGTCGGACGAATGAGAGGACGAGAGTTGAAGAAAATAAAAGAAACTTGGCGAGCGTGAGGAGGACTGTATTAAATGCAATGAGGTGAGTAGAGTTTGTGAACAGAAGCGCGACACGAGGGGACGGCTCGTATAAATGCGTGGACTGGCAAGGGAAACTGTATCGGAAGGAGATTGCTAATAGTATGGGCGGAGAGTAGATATAGGAAAGGGTCTGAGTGGGCACTGGGAGACGAGTGTGACTTTCGAGAGAGTTCGTAGCTGAATGAATTTTGGGAGGAGCTGTCTCTTGTGAAGAGGAATCTGAAATTGAGGGAAAATAAAAAAAATGAAAAACCCCACTTCAGGGAAATCCGCTGCCGTTAGAAATAACCGCAACTGTGGCGGAGGAATTTCCTCAGGTAAGAAGGGGAAAGAGGATACGATGACTAGGGAAGTCCGAGATCAAAAGACTCGAACTGATTTGACTTGCGTCAAACACCTAGGTTCTCCTGTGTCAGAAGTGGACTGTAAATTCCACAAAACTTTACCCCGGATCCCAATGAATTAATTTCCCCCCACCCTTGGTTGAAAGCTGTGCCTCCGCCGATACCGATACCACGCCGACCTGAAAAAGGAATAAATGCAGGAACGGAAAAAAGAAGGAAACCAAGGGACTCACCCATTTGCACTCGACGGACACTTTTCCCAGACCGGGAAACACTGGACTTGGCGTTTACTTACGGAAACCACTTCGCAGCGTCAAAAAGAAATGTAGCGGAAGCTTCACTTCTAAGTTACAGTAAGGGATAGAAGAATTGTATGACTATGCGCAATTAAAACATTCGGCAAGACGCAGCTGGAAATTATTATACATAATGGAATTATGTACTACCCGCAAAAGGAACAAATTGCTGCTAGGAACAAAAACTACCGACGAATGTTATATTGATACATTCAAATTAACTTACATTAACTCGTATGAAGAGTAAACAACATATTAAAATCACTTAATAACAATAAATAACTTAAACTACAGATCTCGAGTGCTTTTCGGTACCCGCCTTACGTTTAAAGACAGACAAGAAGCGACAGCACTTCAGTTTAGTGGGAAGATTATTAAATAATACGATGGTTCTGTACATTAGGTACCGTTGCCCGATCGTTCTTTGAAATTTAACATTTGAGACCAACGAAGAAGCGGACCTAGTTATGTTGAACACTGTGTGCATAGACCCGGATCTGTAATATTTATAAACAAGAGATAAAGGTAGCTTGAATAGTGAATTGAAAGCATTGTGCGCCTGTAGTGAACCTACTGTGTCACATCCAGCTCAAGTATCCCGTTTGATGCTTCCTCCGATAGACCTTATCACGATTCAGAGTGAAATATGAATACTGGGTACTATTATGAACGATAGCTCGCTGTGATAATCAAAACGCACAGTTTTTTTCGGTTATTGAATTCGCAGCGCAATTCTAAATATGGCGAGAAGGGACTAACCCAAAACACTGTGCTACAATGAAATAGTTTCCGGCTGAAAAATGACCAATTTTTGTGTCCTTTCACCGGCTGAGTTGAAAAGTGACCGAGCAGCTCTCGTTTTTAAGATACTGTAACATATCATTTTTATAACGTCAATTTTACTTTGTTGGGAAAGTTAGTGTTCAGAAGTTGGCACACCTGTTGACTGTAAACCAATATGTTTGTTATATTGGTGCTGAAATAACATTTTCGTCATAGAAACGCAATCTAACTCCAGTTGTTAAGACTCAGATGCAGGCGACTGAGGAAAAAACTCAGTTATTTCTATTATAGGGAAAGTAAATGGCGACCAACCAGAAATACGTTTTGGCGGCCATAGGCTCCTTTGTGAAGCGGAGCGACTACGGGTGAGAGATGGGGCTGCGCGCGTTGGGCGCGAGGCCTTCCGAGCCAGGCGGGGATAGAACCAGCGGACTCTGGTTCGATCCCCGACCGGGTACCCCCCTCCTCCAACCCCAGGGGGGTGAGGCAATGGATGTCGGCGGCAGCTGGGAAACTAGGTGGGCCCCCCAACGGACTCGCTGGAGAAATAGGACATGGGCCCAATGTGTGCCACGGCGAAATGCCATTGGTCCTGCGGCTCTAGCGGTGTCGTATGGCCCGCAGCCGCCTCCGAGGTGAGTGAGTGGGGCTTCAGCCAACATTTCCAGTTAGGCACCATCATTGTAAGGTTTGCCTCACTGCGTGCAATTAGCAAGGCCACGATGTGTGTTACCATGACTCTATCCTTATGGACAAGGGAATCTATCTACGCGTGATTGACTACTGCACGGTTGCCTGGGGTAGCAAACTCACAGTCAATCAAACGAGCGTACTGGCCCAATCCCACAGCTGCACTCCTGTGGATCACCAAGGCCGATAAGAGAGTACCGACAAGGGATCGATAGAAGCACTCCAGGAGATTACTGGTCGATTACCAGTTGACTTGGCCGTTGAGTACATGGTTGACAAGTAGAGAGTGAAAGGGGAGCGTTTCCCACTCTAGGCTGAATTCCGTACTATCATTCCACTGAACGAAAACTTGCCACCATCGATGAATGGGCAAGTGAGATGGAAATCCTCGTCAAAGGAACGTGACGCGTACGAGTTTTTCTCCGACATCCCCGAACGTCTTGCGAAAAACTGGAATACCGGGATATTCCGCCCGGCAACACACGTGCAACAGCTCTCAACCGGGAGACAGGCAAAATCATCAAAACTGCCGATCTCCACAGTTCTGGGTTCAGTGGATGGTGAGCGAGTGGCCAACCACTTGGAATAGCGAAACGTCAATGACCTCTTCGAGGGTTCAGGGACAGTCATTTGATAAGGAAACAGACCTGCATATCAGCATTACCTTGGTATTAAAGTAGTTGAGCGTGATATGTAGTGGGCTCCAAATTCATATTGTAACTATTGTTTACTTACATTAAGAGCCCCTAAGCCTTTTGCTGTGCCTGTGGTTTGGCGGGAGCCTACACACCACGTAAATGACAGCTATTCTGCCTGCCTCCTCCAATAAAGTCGAAATGTCAACAAAGGAAGGAACAGTTCAATACCCGAATGTGCTTTCGGCTATTCCACATTCAGATAGTTTACCAACATCTACTCGATCACATAGTTATGAACTTGAAGTGGGAAACGAAGATAGTAAAGAAGGAGGTCTCAGCAAGCCTCGCACACGCTACTCGTGAAAAAACACACAGAGCGAGTGACTTTGATTTGTCAAAAGATAAAGCAGAACTTCTAGGGTCAATCTTGTCCAGCGTGATGTCAGGGTATCGTACTACAGACAGCGTCAAAAGGATTTCCTTCTTTTTTTTAAAATGAAAAATAACTTCGTTGTATGCTAACTGTTTAAGTTCGAACCATGATCCAACTGAATGGAAACTTATTCATAGATTCGTCCAAGTTTACTTTGAAAGGTGTACTACACAACAGTAACCGTCTTCATTCTGGTATTGAAGTGATTGGGTTAATTCCTCCAGTAGGTAAATTATTAACGTTAACGTACCTGTTTGGTGGTGAGTCTTCTCTGGCTGTGGCCGAGCTTTTTCGATGTAAAGACGTCATCAGTCTTGACTTGAGTCCATCGTTGACTTAACGGCCAGACGATGGTGTCTTAACATCGAAAGCACTTGTTCACAGTATCCCACCAGCCAGAGAAGACGGACGTACCAAATAGGTACGTTAACTTTAACGTCTTCCTTATATTCCGGTTCACGTGTCTTATGAACACACGAAAGCCCTCTTCCGCTCGATCAACTATACCGCACGCGAGAGGAAAATTTGTTGTGACCTACAGGTCTGTGAAATTCAAATGAACTTTTAATGTTTTTAGCGGACGAATTAAATTGACAGATTTGCCTTAATTTGTTAACATTATATATTTTGACCCACAGAAGCAACAGCTAGTAAAATGTCATCACCATTTTCGTTTTTCTCAACTCAAAATATAAATAATATATAAAAAACATAATTTATTCTATCAGTGTAATATTAAATTTTGGATCAAGCCCAATTTTTCATCAGTCAACATGTCCACCATTTGAAACTCATACACCAAAACCCCCGTAACTTGAGCACGAATTTTACTAAATCTTTCGGACATACCTAGAAACGTGGCCCTCAGTCTTATCTCCTCTGGTTTCCGTTTTGAGGAACCTCGTTCAGCTCTTGGAGCCCTTTCCAGATCCATCAACGATCTTTTTAAGCCCCTCCTCCTTCTTACTGACTGGACCAAACAAGTCAACGATTCCACACATCAGCAGCTGTACCGCGGCGTGTAGTTCGTTGGATTTGAGGATACAACTTGGTTCTTCGCGTTTCTTTATCTAACGACTCAATTTTGAATAATCGCGTAAATAGTTCGAGTGTTAGGAAAGGACGGTGTTTGGCTACTGAAAAGATTGGAATTCCACAGCTAAACCACTCAAAATATTCCTTGGAGCTTAAGTTACGAAGCCCCCCCACGTGGCGAAATGATGTTATTTCACTCCCAAGAAAGTTTGTTTAGAGCAGCGCACGTGGCCAGGAAACCGCTCCTCGTTAGTCCCGGAATGGACGTCGAGTTTATTGTACTTCGGGAGAAAAGGGATCTTCCGCATTGGATATAAAGCTGATCCAGGGGAAAAGGTTACTAAATTCAAGGACGTCGTTTTATGCACTTCGCGTGTTCTCCCTTTAAGGAGAACCGTCCAAATAACGAGTAACTGTACCGTGGAATACTGCGATTACGGAATACACGTCCCGTGCGACAAATACCCCTTCCGACTGCCTGTTACAGCTTCGAGTAAGGACATCTGCGCAAGACAGTGTTTTGAAAAGAGCTTAGCTTTATTTGAGTTGCAAGGACATCTTCTAATTTCCGCAAGAGGCTTTGAAAGGGCAGTGGGCAGGGAGGGAGCAACTTTGTATACCAACTTCGACACTGCCTCGTCGTAAGCTCTCCAGTACAGCAAAGACAAAGCTATGATCTTTCCTTGTCCTGAATTTTTTAAATTTGCTTGTCGCTAGGAAATTGAGAAAAAAAGCCGTAGACAACAGTATATACAATTTTCATTCGTTGGGGAAATGACGAGAGCAGCACAATAAATTATCAATCCCTTCGACGAAAAACGATTTTAGCTCGAGTTTTCCTTATAACTCTCATGAAAGCTTAATAAGATGATTAAAGCAATCTTAGAATTTCCAAAATTCGACCCTCGACCGATTAACTTACTTTCATTTCACTTTTTTTTAACGATAGTTCCAAAACAATAAAGATCCATCTCAGAAATATGCAGCTGGCAGTTTTGTGAGTCACCTATTCATCGATTAATCAATATTGCTCTCAGCATAAGTAGGAGCAAATAGATAAATTTCGGAATTTTGAGCCGCACCAATTTAATTGTAGAAAGTTGCTATGAACTTAAAGAAAAACAAATTTTTATTAGTAGCAGGAGTGATTGAGGAAGCTATGAAAAGTCACAGTACCAGGTATTTTACTTTCCTCAGCTCAACCAAGCACTGAAAATGATGTAATCGACAGATGAGTTCCGTCCGTAGATCGCGTGTGCGTGAAAGAGAGAAGGTAAACCGTATCAGCTCACATTTGATATTTGGATCAACGTGGGACGCCAAAATAAGGGTGCAGGCCAAAGAACCTCACAACAATCATCGCAGTGATCATTTCTCTTGAAAACGACTGCAAACGATTTCAATTACTAAAGTTAACGTACCTGTTTCGTGAATCCGTCTCCTCTGGCTGGTTAGATACTGTGAACGAGGGCTTTTGATGTAAAAACGTCATCGTCTGGCCGTTAAGTCAACTGATTGGTCGTGATCTTCGTATACGAAGAGAAGTGTTAACGGGATGGTGTAGCGGACCAGATATTCAGAACACGCAAAATCTCTTAGTAGGAACTACTCAAACTTTGCCAACTATCTCAAGACAACTGGACATGAACCTACCAAAATACACGACTGCGCCACCTTACTACATAAACAATACAAAGGACGAAAACTAAACATATTAGAAAACATGGAAATTTATAAACAAAAAAACTTCAATGGACAGATCGTAAATGAACAAATCAACACAACATCCAACACCATATTTACGCTACACAAACGAAAACAACCAACTGACGGATTTACAGACCATGCTATACAAAAAAGACTTAGAACTGGCAATCAACAGACGACTTAGGACATACCTTACATTCGCTTCCCTTCACCTTCAGCGGGTTTCCCCAGAGGTGCAAGACCTCCCTCCTCCTCCCCTCCCTTCCACGAGGCTACACCACCTGTCTATACATCAAAAGTGCCCGCCCACAGTATCACACCAGCCAGAGAAGACGGGTTCACTAAACATGTACTTTAAGTTTAGTTATTCACCTACTGGAGGAACCAACCCAATTACTTTAATACCTGATTTCAATTACATTTCGTGTATGAACAGGTCCAAACAACCCAAAAACACCACTTGCATTCCTGCGAAAATAACGAGAGCAGCGCAATATATTACCCAAATTGTCGGATTTTTGTTTATAAATCCCGCTGAACGTTCTCACCGAAATCGGGCTGGTATATATATACTATGAAGGAAATTTCACGTGCGTTGGGTATATTCCGGAATTCAAATTACCTTCATGGCGGTAAATACGAACCATCCGAAAGTATCACGTTGACGTTTTCTCAATTTGCTTATAACAGGTCGTAACATGAATAGGAGCCACCCGATAAATTCCTCAATTCAAACAACTCATTCCCGTTTCACATATAGGGATTTCCCACAGTTTGCCCGATGTAAAGTGTATTTAACCCGATAATTCCACAGCAATAGACGCCGTCCTTCCCGAATAAACCGCTTCGACATTACCATAAACATGTAACTACCACGAAAGTTTCATTCGTGAGACAATTACGAGAATAACACAATTAATTCTCAAAACTTCCGACAAAAATCGAATTTAGTAAAGTTTTTTAATCTCAGAAGTGCTCATCCAAAGAGGAACCCGATACATTCAGGAATTCAACCTACTGCCACATTATTTGATAACTTTTTACTTTATGTAATTGGCTGGAAACAATTTTTTGAGTTCGATGCTTACATTTCAGATCCTACTGAGTCCGAAAAACGCTATTTGAGAAAATGGTCTGTGTGTGAACGAGATTGAGCCAAAACGGCCGAACTCAATTCAAACTCGATATTTTAGTCACTAAGGAATGCATAAAAAAGGTTTAAGCAAAATGTTCCCAAAACTAACTATAGTTATTTTAGAGATCAATACACTAAATTTTTTTTCTCAATTATGGATCCAACGATTTTGATTAAATTATGTGGACAGCTCTCAATGTGGCAACTATATAATAAAATTCCCATCTGTAGGAAAATGACGAGAGTAGCACAATAAATTACCAAACGTTTCGACGAAAACCGATTTTAGAGCAGTTTTTTCCTTATAAACTCCACTCAAGTGTTATCAGAATCTTCAAAACATTGAGGAGCTAGTCCAATTGAATACCTATACGGTGAGTTTTTAATAACGCTCATGAGATACATAAGGGATACACCAGAAATTCTGGAACATCAACCACCAACTACCATTTCTAAATGTTTTTACCCGATAACTCTGGAAAAGTGATTATTATTCCTCTCAAGAAAATAATTTTTCAGCCTCATCAATTCTATTTGTACTCTTTGTCTAAATTGAATTAGTATCAAAATCCGTGAAAGTTTAATTAACTAAGGAATGTTGTGTGATACGGCGCGCCTGATTTTTTGTCATCGCCACGCGGCCGAACTTCGTGTGAAGAGTAGGGGCTCCGCACATGTCACAGGATGACAGTGGGAGAGTGGTTTCACCTCTGTTCTCTGGAGGCGGCCCTCTGATACAGCTGAACAGAGCGTAAAACTAATAACATACTCGGTTTGCTCGCAGTCCGTTTTACGACGCAGAGGCGGTCGAACCCCTTCGGTGGGAACAATCGTAAACCAACTGGAAAGTTGTCCGGTGGCAGTTGTAAAATAGCTCTAAAAACAGTAGCTCTCGTACCATTTCCCATTTTTGCGGCCTCGGAAGAGTTTTTGGTAGCGACGAATGGGTTCGCGGGCGATAAGAAGTTTGCCCCTACTTTCTTGAGTCCTACGACAATGTGCAATCAACAGAGAGATCCGGTGTCAGGTTAAACTAATCGTCGCGTTTTAGAGTCCTTCGTATCTCAAGTCGTTGACGTATGTCTTTGTGGAAAAGAACGCCAGGATCGACGCGTCAAACAACTTTCTTCGTCTGTAGGACCGCAAATAGCGAATAACTCTGGTGAAACAACCAACCCTGTGAATGTAATCGAAAGGCGTGTTTGAGAAAGTTGGACAGCAGTGGAAATGCACGTAAGGTTTTACGTTTTGATGCACTTGTTATATACATGGCCTCCCATAATTAACGCAATATTTGGATTTGGTTGTTGGGAACTCTGAAAAAAGTTTGAAAGTCGAGAGTTTAAGGTTACTGTTTGAGTATGATCTGGGCCTGCCGTTAGAACCCCACACAGCTTACCAATTGACGAGAGGAGACGCAAGACGCGGAAAAAGATGCAGAATCGGTAATTAGAGTTCGTTAAAAGCTCGAGGTCGCGATGATGATAATAATACAATAACAAGGTTGTACAGCCTCATTCCTTCCAGTGGTGACCCACCAGCCTCTGCTTGGAACAGTAGCGCTAGTCAAGTTGATGTTTTGATTGGCCGGTTGAGACTCCCTGGCCGCTGCTTGGGCCTGAATTTAAATAGAAGTACAGAAAATAATGAACAATATAAGTTAGTGAATAATAAATTAATGGAAGTTGACAAATAATAGTGTGGTGGAACTTGATGTAAATATTGAGTAGTTGTGTCAACATTTGATGGCAGTATCGGGAAGGTGTGGGGGTGGTGAGTTAAGAAGTGAAACAGGACGGTCTGGTTCGGCGGTATAAAGTAAGCCCAACATTGTTGGCGATGTGAGTTTCCCAGTCAGCGAAAATGGTCCATTATACGATACAACGTGTTTGCATTATCGAAAAATACTTTTAAAATAATGAAACAAAGGCGGCGGCCGTTCCCAAATTATACAAAATTGAGGGCGAATGTTCCTAGGTTTCACCAAAACTCCCACGCACTGCTTCAATATTGACACTTAATTTAGTGGTGTGTTTGACACTTGAACGGTGTGTTAGCGTCTCCAACTGATCCATTCTCTCTCAATCCTTTCGCAGTCGATGAGGTTAAAACACCATGTTTACTATTTTAGTAAAATTTTTGAACTGCGGCCGCCAAACTTTCATTGTTCCTTGGCTCCATGAAGTAGAAAGGAAAGTTATATATCTCGGGGAAGAGGACGTCGGTGGTACTGGAAGCCACCAGCGCCACCTATCTCTGGATTGAGCAGCCCTTGGTCTCATTCCAACCATTCTGCTGTTTTAATTCACTCCTCATTCTTCCTAATAAGCCCAGTGTGCTTTCGGTGGGTTCGTGGCATCGGATTCAGAGGAAGGGCCCCCTAATCGAGCATCATGGTCGAATGGCCCATGGTGACGTAATTGCTCTGACTGTCCCGTATTTAGGAGAAGCACCGCGGCCTAAAGTGGCAGCCTTGGTATATCACAGGTCCAAGTCAAGCTCCCTAAGATACGCCAGGTATTTCCTGCAAAAGACTTCTTCGATGTCCACTCTTGGAAAATTTGTAAACAGACCAAAAATCTCTCTCTATCGAGTCTCTGGCACTGGGCTAGGACGTGAAAAAGAGTTTCCTCATCTGTACCACACCACCTGATCCGAAGGGTGCAGACTATGCCAACATACGCACGTTCGTTCATTTTACTGTGCGCTGTGATGATCCCTCACTGTCTGCCTGAAGTCCTTTCTCACCATCATCAGAAAGCTACGTCTTATTTCTTGTGTTGGTACTGAGATAAAGCGTTTGGAGCGCCTCACCATATACGGGGGGGGGGGGATTGCGTGAAGGGGAGCTGGGAAATGGGTCCACCCAGTGGCCACGGCAACTGCACTTTTCCCCCCATCTTCGACTGAACCCTGCAGTCATCATCGCATAGCGTAGACAGTGCATGCTTCTGCCATATTCAATCACAGTTCTCTTGACTACTGACGGAATGTCTCACAGCGGGGAAATGACCTTTGAGGTTTTTTTTTGCACTTTGTATTTCCTGTCGAACTCGTACATGGGCACCATGATGTCAGTGAGCCTGCCGAGCTCCCTTAAGGTTTTCAAATTCCCAAATATACTCGCCTGTGGCGTCTTAGCTACTTCAAGTCCTGTAAGCCTCTCATAGCTTGTGCGTTGACAAATATACCACGAGGAGGGTCAAACATTTTCACCATAGTACTGGTAGGTGAGGTTTCCATCTCCACAGTTAGGCAGATTTCTATTTTATCTAGCTCTTCACAGAACATGGCGCGTTTAGGGCGTACCTTCATCGAATTGGTAAGGCTGCAAGCCCAAACTTCAAAGCAAGGCAATAATGGATGACGCTACCATGCCGTCTTCTCGTGGGTGGGCTGACAGTTTACAGTGCAGGACACAGTTATCCAGCTCATGTAGGGGCATTCATCCGCTCTTTGTTGAATTCCGAGGAAAACTGAAGGGGCCGGGCAGGACGGACCTTGCTGATCCGCGGTACCTTGCAGGGATAAATAATGAATATATCCAGGAAAGATCGCCCCTAAAGCTCCCAAACTGCTGGGTGGTATTGGAGAATGTATGGGAATAGCGGCACGCTGCAAGAAAGATGAAAGAGCTGCCTTCGCAGACCAGCGTGACTTGGTGCGGTTCCAGGTTGGTTCTCAATACACTGAAGTAAATCTCTAAAAAATTATAGCTTCAGCTTCAGCTCGTGTGTTGTGCCTGAGATGAAGCGTTTAAAGTGCAGCACATATACAGCGTTCTGCTATTAATAAGCACCCCAGTCTTTGTACTGAAGGCTCCTTCAGTCCATTGCTCTGTGTCTCCATGAGATGATCGGTCTCACAATGGCTTCATACAACTAGCAATCAAAGGTAGTAACATTAGCAAGAGTTACACAATAAATTCCGGAATGTTAAGCTACTAGCTTCTACACGATACGCTGCGTGAAAAGCAAATTTTATTAACTGCAAGAGCGACAAAAATCACTGATTCACGTAGGGCAGAAGAAGGTTGTGTGATACGTCACACCAGACGTTTGCAGATATTCCTCCGGAGTTTGAAATGATCGGCCTGTTCGGGCAAGGCGGATTCTTCGTCTGAGAGCTGCTCGGCTGAAAGTTTTTCCAAGTTATTTTTGTTCTATTTAACTCTCGGGGCAGTTTTTGTTTGGCATGGACTGAGACAGGGACCTGTAAGTGGTAGGAAACTACTTAGCGGAGAGACAACTATGCGTCATGAAAGTAGTGGACAGGTAACTCTAAAGATTAGTCACAAACAGGTAGTGAACACGTCGTTTCCCTTAAAAGCGTTCAGATGTCCCGAAATCATTACCTACCGACATGCAGAGTATTAAGTCTTTTAGTTGGTCTCACACTCCACTTCAGAAGTGCTCTTAGATTTGTTTCGTACCTGACTCCCACGTCCACAGAAGAGTCTGTTGTGGCTAATGGTTTGTGAAAACGGCTCATCAGACGTTTGGCATCTGACAACTGATCTTTAAATGCTGCTCCTCGTTATATTATCTCGAATATTTCAAAAGCAATTCTTCGCGGGTTTACCAACAGAAAAGAACGCCCTATTATTATTATTCCAAGGTTGATTGCGGTCTCGTGCGGAGGTTAATGTTGAAAACCCTTTGACATGCCTTAAGGCGCGTCATGGAATGTCCAAGGACGAAGAAACTCGCGTGATGTTTTCGCTCTACATGTTTTACATATGCAGATCGCAATAAACCCGAGAGAATCCGGTCCCGCCCGAAGGTGGACGCTGTCTATCAGCTTTCGATCCTCACGAGTTCCGGATCCTGGAGAGTAATATTTGGTGCACCGAGAGGTCGCCGAGTCTGGGCCCTGTCTTCTGAGACCATCGCGTTTTGAGAACCCCAATAGGAGAAAAACGCAGTAATGGGGGAACTTTTGCTTTGAAGTCCACGGGAGGAAACTGGACATATTCGTTCTTTTGAGTACGAGATCCTCTAGTTCATATTTCCCGCATTATAATTCCGTATTGCAAGGTTTATTATGCCGAGATAGTACTAGTCTACGCCAATCTCAGTACGTTCCTAATGTTATAACATGCTCCACACAACTTCATTAGTTTCGAACACACATAGCATTAACACATTAATCAGTCAGAGTTAGATCCATTCATAGGTTCTTTGTGATTGGGGAGTGAATTAGGAGCTTCCCCCACTCTGGGCTGAACTCCAAGCAGATTTCACCGTTGAACGAAAACTTGCCACCATTGATGAATGGGCATTAGAAAAATGGCAAGCAAGATGGGAATCCTTGTCAAAAAGATGTGATGCGTATGAGTTTTTGAACGTCTTAAGTGAAAATGGGTTGACCCAAACCACTAGGCGAGCTAGTTCCTCTCGGAACATGGCGACTTCAATGCACAGCTCCACTTCTTTTCTCTCAAGTGCTCGGAATCATGCACGTCTTGCGTCTCCAGTGCGAATGAACCGAGAAACCACGTGCTGCTCCACTGTAGTTCACACAGTGTGGGACAGTTGCTGGAAGAGCAGACAAACCTACCAGCATTGACTGCTATAAAGCAAGCCTATAACTGTTTCTCCCAGTGTCCCTTTTAAACTTGCCACCCAAGTGAATAGTTAGATCGGGTCGGAAACCAGATTAAGAACTCCTCCCAGATGGTACGGAAATCCTTAGTTGGTCAGACCTCCGCGCGGTATAACATGGCAACAGCCCTCAACCGGGAGACTGCCAAAAGACCAAAAATACTCGCCGTGCTTCTGCACGTATGGCTTCGGTGGATGCTGAGCGAGTGGCCGTCCTCTTGCATGATAGCAAAACCACATCCTTCATGACAGTCGACCGATATAACCAACCCTTATCGAGGGTTCAGGAACAGTCATATTGATCAGAAAACAGACCTGTTATTTGTGATTCGGTCAGTAATCACTTGGATACAGACACGTTCGAAGATGATGTCAATGTCTTGCTCTTCACCACGGGTTGCGAATGTTCTCTTAAGTTATTTCTTTATTATTGTCTGTAATCTCTCTCTCTCTCTCTCTCTCTCTTTCTTTCTCTCTTTCTTTCTCTTTCTCTCTCCTCTCAATTCCTTTAGCAGCGTTAGCCACGAGCCTTAAGGCCAGGGCAACAGCCACAGGACTGTCAGTGCCCCAGATGATTCGGTTGTTGCTTGACACTGAAGATCATCAGGGCACTCACTATTAGCTGCCATGCTGCTCTATCAAAAGAGGAGAACCTTGCACGTCTCCTCTCGTGGTTACTGAACCATAACCATTTGATAGAAATCTCACTACCCGAAAGGGATGATTTCATCATCTTATAATCATACTACAGCGGAGCAGAGAAGAATTTATTTTCTTGCCTCCCCCAGCCTGTAAGTGCATGTCAGCAATGTTGGGAGATGATTACGTGAAAAGAAGGGAAGCTCTGGCTGTTGAGGCCTGTCCTTTGGCTTTCACCCGTTTTCTCCAGGTGTGGTTACCTCAAAAGACCTTGCAATCTGTATGTGTACTTCGCCTTCACTAAACAGCGGTCAATCCCAGACTCATCAACGAAGACAATTCGCGAATGGGTGAGACACAGAGCACACCAACATCCGAAACCATCGAACCAGGGAGGGGAGTCAGTACAACCAACGCAGGAGATCCTGTGCAATTGACACGGATATGGAACTCTTGGAAGAGAGTGATGATGATTTAGAAATGTGAAATGTATGTTTCAGTCATTAAGACCAGCCATCTGTAGTGGAGTTCTAGCTACAACCACAGAGTGGTTTGTATTGTAAGTGACGGAACATCAACAACACGACCACTATAAAACGTTGGCATTTCAGGTGTGATACAAGTGTCTCTGACACAAGAGTTGACAGAGATAAGAGAGAAGCGCATCGAAAACAATTTCTCCAGCTATTAGATCAATCAAAATCTCATCTTTTCACCGAACCATTCAATTATTTCCGTTCCCCTTAAAGCGCATCGTTCATTGTTACAATTATATTCTGTCGAGCAGCTTTGGTTTGAAGTGAAATGGTAGAACGTCGTTAGGTCGTGACTGAAGAAATTAACTTGGAAAATGAGAGTAGGAAGCGCACAACGGAAAAGCGAGCGGTTGGCAGAGCGCATGACTGACTAACCGGCTCAATTCCTGCAGAGATAAGAACTATTTCAAGACTAGGAGAAAGACCCTCTCGTTCAAAACTCACTCTAATTATTACGAAGCTTTCAAACCCCTTCAGCTTAAGAGTGATTTACATCTCGCTGGTCGTAAACACCTCACCGTAAATTATCGCTTTGGTTTATGAGATTGGCTGGTTGAGCTGTACAGGGTCAAGGGATAGGTTGGGCATATCCGTAAGGAATCGGTATAATTGATATTTGCTCCTCGGTTATTGTTGCTTCTACCAGGTGCTTAGTCTGGTCGTAGAGATCTAAGCACCTGCTCCTCTCAAAAAACGTCTTCTGCTTTGCACTAAATTATCCCCCATTTCACCATTCTGCTAGTCTCCGTATGAATTTACTACGTTTTAGAAAGAGAACGTAAGTAAGTTTGTACAAGCCGAGTGGGAAGGAGATTCGTCAGACTCTTTAGTTCACCTTTCTACAGGTCTCTAGGGAAGTATATTCCAACACTGACCGTGTACTCGCAACCGGAGGGCTATTCACAAGAAATGGAGTAAGAATATTTAGGATTGGGCAGCGAGTTCGTTCAATCGAAATTCCCGATTGGTAACTGATAACTGGTACCAATTGCAGGTAAGTGGTAGGGACCGTGCCTGAAAAAGGCTCTAGCGATAAAACTATCAACATAATGACTGATAGCCAAGGGACTTGTAAGACGCTGAAGAATTGCTGCACAATGTCAAAACTGACGCGGGAGTGCAGGATGCGGCTTAACTCCTTGGCAAACACGAATACACGGGGGCACCATTGGACATGAGAGGGCGGAGTATCGGTTTGTCTGCTGTACCTATAGAGCCACGACAGGCCAGTGAGAGAATATTCCAGGAGAATGCACCAGGCTGTCTGAAATGCGGCTGGAGTGAGACACACCAAAAGCTTTACCTCAGGGCTTCTGATGATGGGGTGGAAGTACCTAAGGCAGATTGAGGGGATCAACACGGAGCACTGCAAAATGAACAAACATATGTATGTTATGGGCATAGCCTGCACCACGTAACGGCTCAATGCCGGAGACTTGAGAGGGAGCGATTTCTGGTCTTCAGCGCTACTTCTCCGAGGGTGGGCATTAAAGAGAACTCTTGCAGGAAATTCCTGGCATTCTTAAAGAGGCGGTTCCTGAACTGGCGCAGTAGGTCTTTAGGCCACGGTGCTCATCTCAATTTTGGAACCGTCAGAGAGCTATATGTTGTGTCAACAATTTTACCTCCTGCCAACATTTACTTAAACCTTCAAAACCCT
The DNA here is from genome assembly GCA_020466155.1 of Pachypeltis micranthus. Taxonomy (NCBI): domain Eukaryota; kingdom Metazoa; phylum Arthropoda; class Insecta; order Hemiptera; family Miridae; genus Pachypeltis; species Pachypeltis micranthus. The sequence goes on along the minus strand of CM035770.1, from coordinate 62,529,401 downwards.
GAGAAAGTCCCCAGTTTCCCTTCAGTCGATTTGGGTACTGAAAAGGTCGAATTATCCTACGATACTTCCCCGCTTATCTACTTCCAGCTGAAACCAAAACAATTGTGATATTTTTCATTCTCTTTCCATCACCCAACTAGCAACATCTCAACCTTAACTCCTCTCTCCCCAACTATCTGGGCGATTTAGAACCTGTTCGGGAGATATGGGGGCTTCCATGGCAATAAGTCATTACTTCTCTCTTGCCAGCTTACAGAAATCTTCAATAGCTTTAGATAACACAAAGGAAAAAAACCCTGCAAATGATTACACAACGGTTTATTATTCCCTTGAACAGCTTGACCTAGTCTCACACCTCCAATACCCATGCCATTCGATTCAGCACCTAAAAATACCTTGAAAACGATACCATACAAGGCGTATTTGCCATAAAACTACCGAAATGTTGTTTTTGTTTTTTACCGTTGTTTGCCTATAACCATCAGATTGCCGAGCAAGCGGGTACAACTAAATTCCAAATTAGGATTTTTGAGCGAAAGAGCGCGGTTTTTAGACAACCTTAACGGACGGACATTGAAGATTTGAAATCCCGATGTCTTGGAACGTCAAGTATCAAATTTTGAGGGGGGGGGGGTTGTAAAACATTTCTCCTGGCCGACAACACTCAGAGTGAATCACCTTAAATTAGCCTTGGCAGAGATTCTGTGCTTTAAAGTACTGTAACGTAACCTAGGCCTGAGTGCCAGTATACAACATGTCGGGTAGTACCTATATATTGATGCAGCTTTCCTCTCATACGGATACTGGGGCAGTCATTTTTGGTGCAGGGGACGAACTTGAACGAACGTGTGGAGCCATTTGACGTGAGTTTAAAGTTAACTACTTTCAATGGAACGTATAAACATGTGAAGCGGCACACCCCTAATCAAACCAGTTTTTCATTCATTTTTACATGAACTTGGTAGAACGTGACGTTGGTAGAAACTGGTAGCGCTTAACGAATTGATCAGGAGGACGAGAGCCTGATTTTGATAATCAGCTTATATTATACGATTTGCGCTTGACTACAAGTCACGTAAGGCTTCTGATTAGACCTTTCACAACCTGCTCACAGGGCTAGCAATGAAAGTTGTTCGCACCTTCGCATCGGATAATTCATAGTCGCTCGTTGAACTGATTTATAAAGAGTTCGTCAAATACCGCTACGTGTGCGGTTTTGATCGAGTGTGTTATTCAACAAGTACTAGAACTAGCTCTAGGGTAGGTTCGTGAAATAGGTAATTTGAGTCGAGCAGGTTTGAAGGACGGCAGTCATGGTGGCGTGAAATGAGAAGATGCGGGCGCGTTCGTCGACGAAGACAAACGACATCGAAGCGACGACAAGGGACCAGAGAAGAGATGAAGTGTTAACACTGAAGCACCAATTACACGCACCGGGTACTAGACTGAGCTGCTTCGATGGGACTAGATAGGCGATTACGTAACTACGAGGGATTGTGTGCCGTCTTGTCGTGACACCGTGAAAACGGAAAGCGTCCCTGAATTATTGAAGAATAGTTGACCAACGACTATGAAAAATACCGTGGAGACAATAGAAAATATATAATGTTGCGCATCACAACTTTCTTCAGCTTCACGATCAGCCATTTGTATGCAACTGATCCAATGTGAAATTCATGAGAAACTTAACGGTCCTTGAAGTTCTTCTACGGGTAATTTCTATTTGACCCACCGGAATTTATGGGGTTGCCCCTACTTATGCCACGACGTTTATTTAGAAGCCAGCGTCTAGGTGATTTGTGCGAATGATTGTCGACATTATTTTATTTCAAAGTTCTGAAACTATAGGGTTCTTTGTGAGAACTCTGTGATAACTTAGTTCTGAACCGATTTTGCTAATAACGTCAGTTTGGGATCAATGTTGATCAGGAAGGCACTGCAGCTGCGTAGTGTAAATTTGAATGTTGTGATGATCAACGAAGCTTGAAATTGTTTGCTAGATAGTACTGTTGATAGTATCTGGAACAGACTGATGAGCAACGAAATGGCAAAGCGAGGGGAGAGAAGAGAGAGTGGTTACAGTTAAAGCCATTTAACTAGTCGGAAAGCTAGTATACGGCAATGTACAATGTTGGCTCTGGAAGTAGTACTCCTACGGCTTATTGAAAGAAAGAAGTTCATTGGCAGACAGGGCAACGGGGGTTGAGGTCACATGCTACTACACCTACTGTCGGCTTTTAGTGAGCTACCTCAAAACCCTTCTCCTTAGGGATGGATTAGTTTTCTCCGCTAATTTAGGTCTCTCCATTGCATCATAGTCACCACTGACTTGATGAAATCAACTTGTCCCACATTACATACCGTCAGTAAGAACTGATTCACAATCTAAAGGTGTCTGTTGTCGCGATAAAGCGTTTGGAGTGCCTCACTCCCTCAGGATTCCTGACCGTTTGATGCATTCTTCTGGCATATTCTCCCACTGTTCTCTTGACTGGTGATAGAGAAGTGCCACAGTGGGGAGATGGCCTTACAGGTACAGTTGACGAATCGCGTCTGGCCTGATGGTCCGCTCTCTCATATCCAGTGATTCCCTTATGTCCAGGAACCCGATAAACGTTAACTCTGTTAGAGTATGCTAAATAGTCGAGCCACACCCTGCACTGTTGCACCAGTTTTGACCTTTTGCAGTATTCTTCAGCCTTACAAGTCACTGACTATCAGTCATTATGTTGATAGTTTTATTGCCACAGCCTTTTTCATGCATTATGATGGCATGAATCAGTAGATAAGTGGGGAAGTATCTCCCCACTGTGGCACTCTATCTATCTATAACTCCACCTTTTCAGTACCAAAATAGACTGAAGGGAAACTGGGGACTTTCTAAGGGATTTGAAGGTTTAAGTAAATATTGGCAGGAGGTGAAATTGTTGACACAACATATAGCTCTCTGACTGTCCCAAAATTGAGATGAGCACCGTGGCCTAAAGAGCTACTGTTCCAGTTCAGGAACCGACTCTTTAAGAATGCCAGGCATTTCCTGTAAGAGTCTTCTTTAATGCCCACCCTCGGAGAAGTAGTGCTAAAGACCAGAAATCAAGTCTCCGGCATTATGATGGCTCCTGCAATGATAGCATAACTATCTGCTTGAAAACCCATTGGAGTGGGACCAAGGGCAATGTACGTCTCACTCCTTCCAGAGCCACTTATCCTCCACCTCTTCGGAGTTTTCGATCCATTTGTGTAGATGTTTATACCATTAGGAGACCGAAACAGACTTCGCTGTTCCAAAGGCTTCCTTCTAGTCAGGCGTTGTATTACCTATCGAATTCATACATGAGCACCATGTCGAACGTGAGGGTTTCCAAATCCTGAATATAGTCAGGTGCCCGTCAATCGCCTGTGGCACCTTAGCTATTCCGAGGCTTATGAGTCTGTATGCCACCATCATAGCCTCTGCCTTGACAAATATATCGAGGGAAGAAGGTCGAACATTTTGTCCTTGGAGCTGGATGATGTGGTTTTCACACACACACACACACACACCTCGTATTATGGCCGTTAATGTTCCAACGAACACAATCGTTGAGGAAGTATGACCGTACATTTCAGTTTTACCTCATGACGTACTACTACAAGCTCAAGAGTTTCAAACCTGCCAAATCGGTCGAGTCGATAGACCGGTTGAACGAATTCGATAAAACATCCAATTCGACGGATAGTTCAAGTCGAACGAATTCCTAAGTTCATCTAAATGGCTGTTGGTCCAGAAGCGACGTGACGATAATAAAATGCCTGGGCGTGTGGGAACCGGAGACCGAAGAGAGCTATTTTATCGGCGACAATAACCAGATGTACATCCGGGCGAAGATACGCCGGTCACATTGACCGTTTTGGGGGACCAGTTCTAGAGCGGGGAACGACGTCGCGAAACGAGGAGTTCGTCGGTCCATTGGCAAGGCTCAGGTTGGTTTCATCAGTTCGAAGTAGGACGCAGTCTCAATCAACGCGCTGCTGCATGATAGGCCCTTATGTGTTATGAGAGTGACACGTAAATTACATTATGCGGTTTCCAGTAGCATGAGACTGCTGTAAGGAGTTTGAACTGATCTGGCGCAATGGCAGTTTTTAGGTTTTTAGCGTATTGTCCGAGAAAATTTTAGTCAATCGTATGACATTGACCTAGCCTGCAGGTCACCGTGGGACGCCAATAAACTGGTATGAGCAAAACCCACTCAAAACTAACTATAGTTATAGTGATCACAACACCAACATTTTTTTTCCAAAAACGGCTGTAACGTTTTTGATGACATTTTTTGTGTGGGCAGCCCCAAACCACACGACAGTACCTTAAAATTTCAATTTAAGGGAAAAGGACGAGGGAAGCACAATTAATTACCTAACATTTCGTCGAATGTCGATTTTAGGGCAGTTTCTTCCTTGTAAACTTCTCTCAAATGTTATCAAAATATTCTGAAAAATTCAGGCGGTAGTCTAATAAAATATTAAAGAAATTGGGTTATATCCGCCAGTAGGCAAATTACTAAAGTTAACGTACCTGTTAGGTGAGTCCGTCTCCTCTGGCTTGTGAGTTACTGTGGGCCCACAGTAACTCACAAGCCAGAGGAGACGGACTCACCTAACAGGTACGTTAACTCTAATAAAATACTTATGCGATGAGCTTTTAATAACACTCATAAGATATATAAGGGCTGCTTAATTTCAGTTTTAACCCCCTCCGTTGCACTAAATGCCATTTCTGAACGTTTTAAACCGATTACTCCGAAAAAAAGTGATTACTTTATCTGCTCTCTGTGTACCAATTGCTCAATAATGGTCAGGGTATGGGTACGAGCAGCGCAATATATTCTGGAATCGTAAGCGCTCTCGCTCTGTGCCTCCGCGAAGTGATGTTTGACCAAAGTACCGTTGAAGTAGTAAGCCACGAAAACCAGTGAATTTATTTATTTAGATGCGGCGCACCTGATATTTTACGTTACGTGGGGCTCCAATTCAATTTTACCTTTAAATACTGTTACACGTGGTAAGTACTGTTCAAAGTGCATTCCACTTATTGTTGTTCACAGAGTTGGGAATGAATGAAATTTTTTTGTGGCGCATCACACGCCTTTCTTCAGCCTCAGCGAGTGCATTCAACAATTTTTGTCACCGTGGTAACCAAGTGCAGGAAAATGAGCGAAGCCATCAGCTTGGCATTATGGAATCGTACAGCTTTTGGATGTGGTAGAATAAGGTGGCAATGGTTCCTCAGGGGTTTTTAGGCGATTTAATCCAGCATGCCAGACTCATTTTGATCCACCTTTCCAGAATTTTATCCGCCCAATTAATATTGGTTGGTATTAACCAGGCAGCACATTTGTCAACAGGAACAATCTTCCAACTACTTTGAAAGAGGATACAAAGTTCGCCTCGATGGTTCCATACACGGACGCAGTACGGAAGCCGCAAAATTGGAAAAGAATGTTTTGACGTCATTCCACGTGAACCTTAGGCTAAGTTTTACCTTATTTCTTTAAAAAAACGTTGAAAACGACTACTCGGTCGTCAGACGGACGACTAACACGGGACCAAAATGTGTGAAAATAATAGAACAGCGCAAAAAGAAGAGTATGATATTTTGAGCGAGTGGTGTACAAACATGGGCAAGTTGAGTTGTATCCGACGGGTCTGAGGTTCGGATTCAACACGCGCATTGACGCGCATGAGCAACACTCGTGAAAGTAAAACGCGAAAAACCATTTGTCCGATTTCAAAATCGAAAGTGAAACCCACAAGAGTTGCTTTAGAGTGCAACATTCAGATAACGAAAATTCGGAATTAATTAATTATAGTTCATTAGCCAAAATCGTGCCAGCTCGTCGTTGTTACAGATCGAATCTTATTCAGAAGATAATTAAATGATTAAGAGCGGTCATTCGATCCGTACAAACTCCTTCAGTAATCTTCAAAGGCACGCGTTAATTTCCTTCGAAAATCGTTGGGAAAGACGACGCATTTTTCGTGCAGGCTCGTTTCACTGACGGTATCTCGAGACACGCTCTACTTCCACTGTCCAATCACACCGGTCTTAGCCTTACGTGCCTCCCCTTACCCCTCGTCGCCTCTTTTTTCCGCACTTACCTGCATTCGACTTGATGGTTTCCACTTACCCAACACCAATAAGGTTTTATCTTGACCAAGTCGGACCAGGGCGAAACTTTGACCAGAACAAGGTCCTTCGGTTAGTTTGACTTCTCTCTCAATCTGTCTTCGTCTCTCCCCCCTAACCCACTCCGTAGAGTCGCTAACTAAATGGATCCTTGCCAATTATTGCAGGTCCGTTTGTAGCTAATTGCTCCCACTTTCACGATTCCAACCACTTCTCTTAACCTGCCAGCGCAAACGTGTTGAGTAACTCTCGCTCGCGTTAAAGACGTTTACCCCCACCTGTTACCTCTAGCATCTACACGAAAGGAATCATCGCCGAAACAACCAATCTACACATAAAAAGTTGATAACTGTTGAAGAGAAACTCATGAAAATTCGTTGGAGCGTCGAGTAATAAAAAATGGGAGAAACCAACTGAAATTTGTGGAAAATTGAGTATAAAGAGTACGCAAATATTTGGCGCGACGAATCACTAAACGTTCCTCAGTCCCTTACACATTCGGTGATTAACCAATATCGGTCGATTGTGTAAATCAGATTAAAATTCTAGGCATCAACATCATCAAAAATTTGAAGAATTGATTGAAGAACTACCTCTAAAACTGAACAATACCTCAACGTTCTAAACGCATTCACCGACACTTCTTTTGGTGCCGACCCTCTAACTCCACTTCCATTCTGCAGAACCGCAATGAGAGCCGTGGGTTATGGCTGCTCCCTATACGGAGCCACCGCGAACACTTCGCTTCAAAAGCTGGACTGAGTGCAGTACAGGGCTCTTCGACTTCGTTTGGGATCTTTGCCTTCCTGCAAACCTGGTCGTGGCTGAAGTTGGCGGATCTTCATTGCTCCTTCGAAAGAAGTTGCTTACACATCGGTTTGTCAAAAAACCGCCTTCCGAACGTCGTAGTTCTCAGCGATTCACATCCTCTCGAGTTTGAAATTCCCTTACGGAAATCGAAGCGGATAGAGCCCCTGAGATATTGAGTGCCAGGAACGATGGTAAAACAGTACCCTGCTTGATAAGAAGACATTCGGCGGTGAGAAGAAATGATGTAGTGAGCGCAGAGGCTAAACGTCCTGCAGTGTTCCCACAATCCTTCCTTGTCAAATTACCTTTAGCGATCTGAGAGTAACGATCAACTGCTACATACGAAGCCAATGGCAAGAGGTATAAAGAGTTATTATCCCTCGCAAAAAAGAGTTCGTGGTTTGAAGACATTCGCGAAGGAAAGTCTAGGGCATTTCTCAGGACCATCACAAGGTCACGAAAAGGAAAAACAAGCCCGACCCAAGCTTTTCGTTCATCTGTAGCGCATGGTCATCCCACTAGGTTTCTAGAGACTAACTCCTCAACTCACTCCAAGAGCCAGCTACCCTGCCGTTCAACTTTGATACGCTACTGGCACAAAACTACTACCATTTACGCCTCGCTATACGAATTTTGTGCTGAGTGAAGTTTAATTGAACGTTATTACCAATTCTCTTTTGCGGCTATATGTACGTATTTTGAAGTCAATAGAAATTAAGGATCATTCAATACAGAAAAGGGTGTAAGGCTTACGAATTGATTGAGTTGCGTCTACTTATACCGCGGACATTGTGTAATCAATGCACAGATGATTGTTGAGAATGTCACCGTGATTTTTTTGAGGCGGTTTGTGTTAACAGTTTAGGAATTATCTTGATAATTGTTGATAATTTGTTGTACTACTCTCGTCATTTTACCACAAATGACGCGTACTGAGTTTGGTACTGTCGCGTAATTAGGAGCTGTCAGTCAACAAAAATTAAGTCGTTAGAGCCGTTTCCGAGAGAAAGAAATACATGGTGTTTATCGCAGTGATGACTATAGCTAATTGTGTACCGATTTTACTCATGACCGTCGTTTCCCATTTGAGCTGATTTGGTTCAGCCCTCTCAATCGCTTTCTCGAACGAGTTGACGACCTCTTAAGCCTTCGAAACGTTAAGGTTTCTACAGTTGATAGACCACAGGAGCGTCGAGTATGAAATCAATTACTCAGAAATTGAAATGTAATATCCACAAGCGGTTGCCACCCTGACAATCCATTTCCCGCACCCAATTACCGCACTTTTAGGGCGCTATTGCCGCACTTTCACAAACTTGAGTCGTTCGTTGACTCACTCCTCTTGAAATGGGAGGCGCAATTACCTGAGCTGTGTGGTTCCTGTCTGAAGGCTTCGTGGGAATCATCGTAAAATTCAGACGTCACTTTCGACAAAATGCTCCTCGCGTTCGGTGCCTCAATAGGTAACTGTAGTTTTAAAAGCTTTTTGAGCGAAAACGTTCGACAGCTTCCGACGCTCTGCTTAATTTTAGTTACGGAAGTTCCATGTTTTGCACGTGAAGATGTTCGTACGCTCCAGTTATTTTCGAATGGTACGATATCCTAATAACCCTAAAACGACTTAGTGACCACTATGCGTTGGGTTTCCAGTGGAATCGGGTCAAATAGAAATGTTCTCTCCACTGAGAACCTTCTTACGCTCTCATAGAGTTATCCCTCCTATACAATGGCGGCAACCAGTGTGGCAATAGTGTGACGTGGGAATGCAGTTCCATCATCAATTTCCTTGGAGTCCTACTGGGACAGCCAACCATTCTCGCACAAAACGCAAGACACTCATGAGGTCCCTGCAACCTCATCTGACCGCAGCTGAGACATCCCAAGCACTCTAAGGACACTCACAAGTACACAGTACATGCTCTAGAATCTGCCGTTTTTATTTCCGCACCGGATGAATACGATTCCAAGCCACTTTTTGTCCATTCCCTACGTTTGGCAATTAGTTAGGTTCTTCAGGAAAACATGGTATACAAAGGTAGAGGTGTCATCATTCGGACCAAAAATCGAATTTCGAAAAAACTCATTTATTATCACCCCCTGCAAAGGGGGCTGAGACGGAAAAGAATATACATTTCGACAGTCAGGCTTCACTTTAAGGCCCTGCCCTCGTATACTATCTATAAGACAGGGCTGCCTATTGACGGGATGTGTCAGGCTGAAGCCAGTCGAGGTTGTTTATTAAACTCTCCAGGGAGCGAACAAGAGACGTTTTCAGTCTGGAGAGACATATATACGGATGGTATATGGCCTGTTCACAGGTCCACTAAAGCATCACCTGGCCCAAATTGGTAAGTCAGAAGTATAGAGTTGCTGATTCTGCGAGGCGGAGCTGAAGTCAGCGAATCATGTACTGTATACGTGTCAGACTGGCTGCGGTGCGGCTCAGTGTGCTTGGGGTTCCTCAGCTGAGGTCGGAGAACGTTGCACGGATTGTTCTCGAGGGGATTTTGTGCGAGAATGGCAGAGACGTCAGGGAACAGCAGATCCACGGGAGCTGGGATTGGAACTGGGAGGACATGAGGTGGCTCATGTACGCCCACGCAATAAGCCCATTTGTGCCCGCAGTAGGGGTTGTGTAGTCATCCAACAGACTATCCATACGGCGAGGGATTAATACCTGGAATAAGCAATTTGAAGCAAATTTGGGATTCCAACCTCCACTTCACTTACCATCTCTCACAGGTTATATCCGATAATTTAAACACTAATGAATTCCATGCGCACTGATTGCGTAATGGTCGGGGGATGAGCGGGAGCAACTCTGGAAATTTCGAACATTTACGCGCTACCAAATTCAACGTAAAACGTGAAGTTACGTTTTACCAAAGTCTAAATGAACTGAGTCCAAAATAGATTTAATGAGAAGCTGATCGTGCGTCGGACTGTTGTGTGATGCGTCACACCAGATATTTTAGCAATTGAAAGAGCGCAACGCCAGAAAACTTTTCTGACAAGGGCTAGCGCAAAGGCATCCTTCAAACCCTTCCAAGGGGTCACGCAAGTATTGACTCGCCATGGCAGCAACAAAGCTCACTTGAAGCGGTTCGATTCAATGGGCTGCTGACTTGGCAATGGAAAGAAGTAAATATGGTGTGCTGGTCACTGTATTTATCTTCGGATCTTATTTAAAACATCCACGTTAAGCTGCAGGCTGGAAATCAAGTTGGAACTAATCGGTCCTGCCGTTATTTCTCAATCGTGCTTGAGACGATTTGCTCAGATTGTAAGTAAAGTTAAGAGTTTAATGGTATGAAATAATCCTAATATTCCTATATTACAATCGCCTTCCTTAAATTGACCTATTTATTCTCCAATATACTGCTACCATCCTCCGCTTCGTATCTGTTCATAATACTGCTGCTACTACCCTCACCTTCATTAGGTGGACCTAATTGTCCTCGAGGCCTATTTGTTATTTGGGTAAAATATTCCTAATGCAGTTATTATAGTAAAATTTGTTAGGACGAGTCAGTGGTTCGATGGTCTGCTAAAATAAAGAGCGTATTTTCAGAGATAAAATTGAAATAGTAGCGATCTAGTATGAATGTACTGCTTCCCCAGTGTAATGCAGTTAGGGTGCTAGGGATTCCCGAGCAAAAATTCTCGAGAAAGTAAGCGGATTGAACTGGTTGACTATTGTTTCCGACCTTCTTCCTCGCGGAGTTCTTACTCATTTCTTCTGTCCTGCCAATGAAACCGTGTCGAGTTCGCGATGGGTGAGTGAGTGTCGGAGCCGAGGTTCCAGCTCGGGTTCAGGTGTAGAAGCGTCCCTGGCGGGGAAGTCGGTACACGACATGATGTAATTAGTTCGGCTGAGGACAAAGCTGAACCTGACCTTCCGCTCTGTTGATAGAAAGTCGAAAGCTGCTAGAAACCTGCCCCTTCGCAGTCCCCTCCGTTCGTTTATTTCTTCTTTTCTGCGAACTCGAAGGAACGTCGGAGCAATTCGTTTGGAATGTCTGGAAATTGGCGGTAAAAATCCTCATTGATGACTGTATCGCGGAGTGGATCGACGGATTGTCGAAAAGAAAGTCGATTTGCGGCGACTGTTTTGGAGTGACGATGTGAGCAGTGAGTCATAATAAGCAGTGAGACCGGCGTCCCAAAATACTTGAAACGGTACTGAGTTTAAAAACCAGAGCGGATACCGTTACTTCATCATCGCGATATTATATTTCAATTGAGTTTTTGCATACAGACACTCACCCAGGTCTGATTCTTTATCAAATGGCTGTTCTAGAACCCTGGAAGAGGGTGATATTAGTCGACTGTCATGGAGGTTCTGATTTCGCTATCATGCAAGAGGCCGGCCACTCGCTCAGCATCAATCGAACGAGGTAGGTATAGTCCCTTTGCCATTCTCCCGGCGGAAAGCTGTTGCGTATGTTACTGCACGGATGTATGACCGCTGGGGAATCCTGTACTATCTGAGAGGAGTTCTTAACCTGGTTTCCAACCTGATCTAACTATTTACAAGAGTGGCAAGTTTCAAAGGGACTGATCAACTGCGACCACGTTTCTTTGCCATAACATTCTACGCAAACGAGGGGAAACGGTTATAAGCTTCGTTTGTAGCAGTCAACGCTGGTAGGTTTGCCAAATTATTCAACAACTCTCTCACTGTTGGTGCGAGACGTGCAGAATGGATCATTTTTGAGATGAAAGAAGTGAAGCCGCGCATTGAAGTCACCATGTCCCGTAAGGAACCGGCTCGTCCAGAAGTCTGGCTCAACACACATGCTCCCAAGACAATCACGGATATTGGGGAAGAACTCATAGGTGTCAACGTCTCTTTGACAAGGGTTCTTTCTAATTTTTGCAATTTGTCCATCATGCACTCAACGGGCAAGTCTCCCGTTCTGACAGTCGTCCTGAAGTGCTTCTATGGATACTGTCTTATAGGCATTGGTGATCCACGGGAGCGCAGTTCCCAGGGATTGAGCCAATACTCTCTTTTGTTTGACTGAATTTGCTCGAACCCCCGACAACTGGGCTGTTGTACATGAGGATAGTGTCATAGTAGCTCACAACCCCGTGTGCCCTTACTAATAAAAATACACACACACGTACCTATATATAAAATTAATTAAAGTAATAGCATCACTGGTTGAGTTCTGACTTGAATCCAAATACTTATACGGCTGTATCTTAAAACCGACAACACAGGGCCTATCACTGAGGAATAGTGATTCTTACCGCGAAATATTTGAGCGAATACGTTACACACTTGTATTTTAGAAGCTAAAACGTTCGTCGAGCCGCCCAATTGATTGATGAACGTTCCGAGCTGAGTAACCAGCTTCATCGAGTGGATTGTACTGACTTCACGGCTTGAACACTCCCATTTCCTTCATCACTGGCCTTCTAGTCCACGCCCTCTACCTTTGTCTTGTCGTCCTCATTGTGATCCACTTCTTCCCTTTCACGCGAACAGAAGTGGTCCTTCGGCTCGTTAGTTCGGACAAATATTACTTTTAGTTTTGTCTACTTTAACAAGGTGGAAACTGATGGACGTTGAAAGTAAATAGTTTTGTCATGCCAGCAGCGTGAAAGAAGATGGAAATACTGAAGATAGGGTGATTTTTAATCGCAGGAAAAGTGCACTTTTTATCAGCTCTTAACGTTTATTGGCCCTCTTGCGGTGACTCGTCAGTTCGTCCTATATTAGATGTGCTAGTGGTAGTTCAGGCTACACTAGGGCATTGCGAATCCTGTAATGAGTAAGGTTCGTATACTATGCTAATTGTTACGGAGAGACGTTCATGAACCAATATATAGGATTCGCATCTTTACACGCAGTTTCCTGAGCGAGAAAACTTTCATTCGTCCCTTACACGTAGAATATAATCTTCGTGCCACTTGAAAAGTGTTAGGAATTCACTAAAACGTAACTGGACGAGCCATAGGATGCATACGCGGTCTCATTCGATGCTAAGAAAAATAATCCAAAATAACCCCCCTCCCCTAACGCTCAACATTTCTGACCGGACCAAAGATTTTCATGAATTTTTGAAATTTTCAAAATCAAATTCGGAGTACTTCCTGTTATCCGCTTAACCTGGTCGAGTCTGTTAGCGTAGTGAACTATTTATGTGCCAATTTACTCGCATATTAGGGAATGCCGTGAAAAAGCTTTTAGAGCGAACGTTTTCTAGAGCCGTTCAACGTTTTGGATACTGTTGCGCAGTAGCTTGATTTTGAAGGCAAACTCTCTAATAACGGCGTATTAGGCTGAAGTAATTGGTTGCGTTGTTTCTTCTTTCTGTTCGTTATGTTTCAAAGACGCAAAAGTCAGGTCATTTCCAGGCATTTTCATTGTGCCTGGCGGCGAGAGGGGAGGGGACCAACGGGTTTTTTCTCTTTCTTTAAAAAGACACTGCAGGGCATTACCAGAACCTAAAAATCTCTTATCTCTCTCTTTTTTGTCGTCATGAGAATACAGGTCTGTTTCCTTGTCAAAACTATCGTTATTTTTTCTTTCAATCGAAAATCGTGGAGGTTGCGGTTCTGCTATCATGGAAGAGCTCGGGCACTCGCTCGATCCACTGAATCAGGGCTGTCATATAGCCAGTCTCCCGGTGTAGAGCTGTTGCCCGTTTGTAACCACGCGCAGCTGTGACCTGGGGAATCCCGAACTATCTGGGAGGAATTCTTAATCTTGTTGCCTACCTGATCTGACTATTTACTTGGGTGGCAAGATTGAAACGGACTGATCTAGTGTGCCCACATTTTTTGTCACATCCTTTTTAACAAACGGGGCAAAATGGTTATAAGCTTGCTTAGTGAAAACCGAAAGTTTTGGCTGCTTGTTGGAATTACAGTGGAGCAGCACGTGGTTTATTGGTTCCTTACTACTTAAGGCACAAGATGTGCAGGATAGAGCGTCTTTGAGAGAAAATTGAAGTCAACGTGACCCATAAGGAACTGTGTTTCCTAAGACGTTCAGGGATGTTGGAAAAAAAGTCCATACGTTTCACATCTTCTTGGCCAGGATTCCCTTTTCGCTTGCCCTGTATCTAATACCCATTCATCATTCATTCAATACAGAGGTCTATACAGATTTTGCCATCGAGGGAGGGAAGCTCCCTTCACAATCACAAACATTTCCACGATGCGCTCTGGTCAAGTCAACTGGTAACTGATCATTGGCGAATGCTATCCTCCGTGATCCGCAGAAATTGGGCCAGTATTTTCTGTTTATTGACTAATTAAATGGCCATGTACATGAGGACTGTGCCACGGTAACACGCACCTTACGGGAATACACTCAGCGTAGATTCCATCGAGTATTATACACATCAAAAAGTGAACTCACTATTTCCAGAACGGTACAGCTCGCGCTGAGAGGATTATACTCGTCAAAAAACGCGGAAATATCCCCCCCCCCCCGCCACGCGACATGTTTTCCCGTGCCATAGCTTTTACGAATTTATGAAACTGGGAAATGACAAAAGCTGCATGCTGCGTAGCACGCCTTGTAAGGAGTTTGGTGCAACAATGTTTTGGAAATTCGCATGATTTTTGATCGCATGATTGAAATCCGTTTATGTGTGTATATGTACACAAAGATTGTGGAAAAGGCATGGAACTGTTACATCGATACATCGAAAAAGCCGTTCGGAACCGCTATAAAATTGGTAATTACTCGAAGACCTGTAGAGAAAAATCAATTGATGGGACGAACGAACTCGGGAGCCTTTACTGCTTCCGTAACGTCTTCGAGGAAGAAAGTGACGGGGCCATCGAAACGAGGCAGGAAGGAGATTTGGAAGAACCGAATGTTCAAGGAGTGAAAGCTTTCGGTACATCGTATTAGCGGTTTACAGATTTCCTTCGGGATCACGCATCGCGATATTTCAGCGTCTTTTGGTTTCATGGCTTCACGATTTGGAAACGTATCATCTGCCGCAAAGAAAGTTCCGAAAAAAAAAAGAAGAAGGGAAAAAAAGTTGTCGTTTCGCAAGGGTGAAATTTAATTAGGCAGGTCCAGTAGTGCGCTGCTCTGTCATCACGAGTGTAGCGAATGTTTCGGTCCTCCCAGTCGCCGTATCGTTGTGGTTAAGTTTTGGATTTTGACTGCCCAGTCGTTTAACAACTTTCAGAACCCAAACTGGTGATTCGATGAGTTCTTCAATGCCTCACATTTAGGGGGGTCTCACATAAGTGAAGTTCGTCCAAATTGAGAAATATTCCAAATAAATACCTTGTAGTTCCATTTCGACAGTATTTCGCGTGATACACTGTGTAAAAAAACAAAAATACTTGGAATCCCTCCTCGAACCATGGCACAACCATTATTGACCGATTGGTACACAGAGAATTATTGAGGCTGTAAACATGATTTTTTTGAAAAGGATAATATTCACTTTTTCATAGCGATAGGGGAAAACATTTAGAAATAGTAGTGAGCGAAGCGGCGGAGGTTGTATATCTTATGAGCGTTATTAAAGACTCGTCAGTACTTGGTGGGACTACGGCCTGAATTTTAATGAACATTCTAGTGGCTATGAGAGGAGTTTATACAGAAAAAACTGAGCTACAATCGATTTTCGTCGATATGTTTGGTAATTGTGCTGCTGTCGTCAATTTCACACAGATGGGAATTTTATGGCATTATAGCGTCATTTGGAGCTTCCTGTACAAGAAATTCAACCAAAATAGTAATAGTTAGTTTTGGGAGGCCAACGGGAACCTGCTGATCAGATAATAAGTTGGAGAGGGTTCGTTGCAGCTGTTTGGTCCCAATCGCGGGTGAAACTAAGAACAGGGACCGCTGTCACTCAAGTCGCTTGATAACGCTACGACTGCATGTATCGATATGCGTCACTGGCGCAGTTGGCGGGGAAGAGAGACAACTCGGAGAAAGAGTGAGAGCGATAACAGAATGAGAAAGAACTATCACCGTAGTTGAGGGGGTTTCAAATGCTGACGAATGGATTTCTGTGAATTGTTTGACCCTTCCACCTGATTCCCTGTTCTCCCTCTGCCTTCCTGTATTCCTCAGTAAAAAAACTTTTCTGGTCGAAAACATAGGGTTATTATTCAGAATGAACCAAACCAAAAGGACCATAATTTATGCAAAAGTACTACAACAGTTATAGAATTATTACACTTTATATTACAATTTAGCAGAAACAGGCTTGAATATTGTTAAAATCTGGCTGGACGAGAATGGTCGGACACTAAACGTGAAAAAACTAAATTCAGTTCTACTCAGCCACTGTGTATGCAGCGCCTCGCATTTGTGGGATCGTTGCCCTGGGATAGAGAAAGTTTCAAGTTCGGATATTTGGGTGTGTACATTGATCGGCTTTTGAAATGGGGCGTTTACATTAATAATCGTATGAATATTATCCGCTGCTTACACATCACCACTTTGGGACTGTTTATTTTGCCATAGGACAATACACCCTGCAATATGGAATCGTGGGCTGGGGTTCACGTGTAAAAACGACTACGCTGCGACTTACGAGGGCTCAAAAGGCGCTCGTTCGAGTTCTAAAAAATGTATTTTGTAGGACGCATACTGCTCCACCGTTCAAGTATCTTGAATTCTACACAGTAACCCAATTGTCTCTAAAGATCGTGCAAAATGTACAAGAGCGCCGGATGAATTGATGTTCCAAATCCCAAAATGTAATACCAGTTTCTATCAACGGTCGTATGATTCTGTGGGTTGTAGGGTTTTCAATACTCTTCCAACGAGAGCACGAAAGTGTCACATCTGTGTTAGGACACCCACAACACACCGGATATTCACAACAATACGAACTTTAGATCGTCTTTAATTAACCGCATGCCCACTATCACACCCACCACTCAAACTCCCGAACAAGCTACACATGCAGACATTATTCCAGCTTCAATACCTAGTTCATCACAGTCAAATTCACACAATAATACAACTACCACAACACCATGTCTCCCTCATTACAGAGGATTGATATATATCAAAGGGCTGTCAGAAAAAATATCTTAATCTTTCACAATTCAAATCAGGTGTAAAATAGCACATAAAGATAAAAACATCCTCAACAACGTGGTGTATTCAAATACGAAATCTGGAATTCTCACCCAAAACTGCTGCCGCATCGCGTACTCCATACTATGTGGCAATTTTCCTGAACTGTATTTAGAAGAAACACCAGAAGAGGCAAGAATTAGGACCATAAAGAGAGACTTAATTGCTGGCTGTGATATCCTATAGCCCTGATGATGCTTAATAAATAAAGCGAGACGTCGGCCTAGAGAAAGCTTTATAGCTTTATATACTGGAATATACAAAATAGTTAAGGGGGGAGGGGGGGGGCTTTCGAAAAAGGTTTTGGTTGTCGTGCCCGTCCAGCCAGTTTTTTTTCCCCCTCCTTTGTCACTGCGGCCACGTGTGGGCCTATTGTGACTCTAGCCCTTCCTTAGTAAAAGGCGTCGTACATACCCGCCTCCTTTATGAAGCCGAGTGTGTCTTTCACCGCAGCTTCCGCTATGATACGGGGCTCAATAATCCCCTGGGCAAAGTATCCAAAGCGCTTGATTGCTAAGGCAAGGCACTCACATAGGATGTGCTCCGCCGTCTCGTCCTCCTCACCACAGAGTCTGCATTCCACCGCCTCTGAGATGCCCATCTTGTTGAGGTGATACCTGAGTGGGCAGTGTCCGGAGAGGAAGCTAATCAAGACCCTCAAATCCCTCCTGGAGAGTGTCAGCATCACCTTTGCCCTTTGACCAGAAGGCGTAACAAGCCTTTTCGATTGTCTAAGTCGTGGCTGGCGATGCCAATGGGCGCTATTTTCCTGTGTCTCCCATTGAGCCACCAAACGGTTCAGGTGACTTTTGGTCATACCTACGTGAGGTTCAGGGCCCAACAAACGGCAGGGCGCCCACCTCGGTCCGGAACGTCTCCTGCTCCCATCGTTCCCGTGAGTGGATACTTACCCTGAATGGCAGCCGAAAGTTCTTTCGCTCTGACATAACGTCGGTAGCAAGGACCACTGCCTCTTCCAGTTTGAACTGTCTAGTTGTTCTTTGCAGGCTTACCTTAACCCTGGTGGAGATGTTCCCTGTCTGCAAAAGCCTTACTGCTCCCAGGTAAGCAGTCCTCTGAATATGTATATGGAGAGGTGAGATGTCTAAAAGGACTTCCATTGCAGCATGTCCAGCCAGTACGGTGAACACAATTAACAAATTTTTCCCGAAAACATCAATTCGCCAATTGAGTCAAATAAGTCTTTGACATCTTTAATTCGCCTTCAGGTAACACTAGAGGCAACCCTCAATCATTTCTCGTTCAGTTTCATTTGGTCCTGACGGAGATTTGTGTTACTTGTGCTCAGCCGAAGCCTTCCATTCAGTGGTGATGTGGGCTGAAGACGGTCAACTGAACCTTCAGCTCGAGGACCTCGAGATTAAAACCTTTGGAGTAACTTGTCCTTTTTACGCCAATGAAATAATAATATTGGTACGAGGGATATATGTGATTAACGCGACGTATGGATCGCATCGAGATGAGCTGATAATGAATCTCACTCGTTTGATTGATTGTCGCTCTGTGAGAGGGATCATAATTAGTATTCCCCGCCCAATCGGAACAAGGGGTCGTTACCAAGTCGATTTGTTTTCAATTTTGACAGCTTGAATGTGCTCGGGAGGGACCCTGTCGTTGATTCCACTTTCAGTATCTAAGAAATGTTACCTTGGGGCGGTGTGAATGATGACCGATCGTTGCTTAACGTTCGACGTTGACCCACGCAATGTCATTTACGTTGGAAGAAGGCAAATAAAAGTGCGTTTTTGTGTCTTGTTAATGTCATTACATTTGACGGTAGGTAAAGGAAAAGCTAACTGAGTCACATTACTGTGAACTGGCTCAATTGTGTGAGAGTTTCTTAAGATAAATTTTTCTTCAAATCTGTTAAACGTTTTCTGGCTGCCAAAACATCATGTACGAAAGTGGTACGAACGTGTTTCTCTCTGTGCACCCAAACACATTCAGCTCGAATTTCGTATACAGCCGGAAAATATAATTATGAGCAACATATAATTGGCAGTTATCAAAACACCAAAACGCCTTTACTGATTTTGATTAAATTTCGTTTCGGACAGTCCCAAACATGGCAACCCTAATGCAAACAACTTTGAGCTCTACCACTTGCTCTGACGGAAATCGCCATTTCTTAGACTTCAGTCAGTAGAGATCTAAGATGGTTCTTGTGAAAACCGTTTTACCTCGTCTTCGATAAATGTAGAATCGGCGACTTCCTTCTCTTTTGCGTAAATATACTAAGGGGGACACTCTTCTCGTCGTCTCGTGATGTGTGTGATTTCTCAATCAAACGCATCAGCCAAACATGAAGTTTAAAAGCTTACGTCGCGACGCGAAGGCCTAACCTCAAATTCCACCTCAGGCTCCCGCATTTGACGTCTTGAACTCACGATAAAAAAAAAACATGTTTGAACATTCCGGTTGGCTGAAAGCGGAATCTTCTATCGACGAGATAAGCAAAGACGATCTTCTCCATCCTGTTCCTTGAGCACCAGCCAGCGCGTCCAGAGGGACAACGAATCATCGGGGACTCTTTAACAGCTTGGTCCTTGGCCCACTAAACATAGGCGTCGATAATTTCGTTTGTAAGCCGTCGAGGTTGATGAAAAGCCGACATATTAGTTGCTCAGTGGATAATGCGAGTAAGCTAAGGCGTCTCATTCTGTTTCTAACAGCAAATATCCAACTGCGTCGTTCAGAAACGAACAACAAACACTATTTAATTTCCTTGGATCTACGATGTAGAAGCTGAAAAAAAAACAAACCCTTTCTCTTCAGATATATGTACGTTTCAGACCCTACTGAGTCCAGAAGACGCCAAAATAATGGTACCAGCAAAATCTGCCCAAAACTAACTGTAGTTCTTATAGTGGTCAAAACACAAAATATTTTTCTTCTCAAAAACGGCTCTAAAGTTTTTATATAGCCAGCTCCTGGTGAGATTACAATACCATAGAATTCCCATTAGTGGGAAAAAGTGAGGAGAGCAGCGCAATAAATTATCAAACATGTCGACGAAAATCGACGTTAACGTGATTTTTTTCTTATAAACTCCGCTCGAATGTTACTAGGTTCTTCAGAAAAATTCAGGTGGTACTCCGACCACACCTATACGATGAAATTATAATAACTCTCATAAGATATACAGAGGCTACTCCATAAATTGCGGAATTTCAATCATTGTCGTTTCACTTACTACCATTTTGAAACGTTTTTACTTTCCTTGGCTCTACAAAGTAGAAAGGAAAGTTATGTAATCGGCTGAAAAAAAAATTGAGTTTTCTTCAGATCTTTACGTTTCAGACCCCCCTGAGTCCGAAAAACACTACTTGGGAAAATGGTCTGTGTGTCTGTGAACGATTTTTAAAGAAAACCACCGTACCAAATCAGCTCAAACTTCGTATCTCGCCCGCAGGTTATGGGACGCCAAAATAAGGGTATGAACAAAATCCACCGAAATTAAACTATAGTTATCATGGTGATCAAAACACCACTTTTTTTTTCTCTCAAAAACGGCTCTAACGATTTTGACTAAATTTTTTAAATTGATTGATTGAACTCTCAATAAGGCAACAACAATTCCATAAAATTCCCATTCGTGGGAAAATGGCGAGAGCAGCACAATAAATTACCAAAACTTTCGGGGAAATCGTATTTAGCGCGGGTTTTAGAGAAAAAAAACCGTACCAAATCAGCTGAAACTTGATGTCTAGCCTACAGGTTACCATGGGACGCAAAATAGGGATATGGGCAAAATCCACCGAAAGTTAACTATAGTTATCATAGTGATCAAAACACCAAATTTTTTTCTCAAAAACGGCACAAACGATTTTGATTACATTTTTTATATTGATAGCTCTCAATAAGGCAACTATACCATAAAATTCCCATTCGTGGGAAAATGACGAGAGCAGCACAATAAATTATCAACATTTCGACGAAAAGCGTTTTTAGCGCAGTTTTTTCCTTATAAACTCCGCTGGAATTTTTGTAGAATGTTAAAAAAAATTGGTATTGTAGTCCAATCCAATACCTATAGGATGAGTGTTTAAAAATGCTCATGAGATACATGGGGCTTACTCCAGAAATTCCTGAATTTCAACTACCGCCGTTTCGCTTAATACTAGTTCTAACAGTTATTACCCAATAACTCTACTAAAGTGATTACTATCCTCCTTCTCAAAATTTGTGTTTTCAGCCTCATTAATTTTCTGTATACCAATTGCTCAATAATGGTCCTGCAATGAGTACGAGCAGCACAATAAATTCCGGATCTGTAAGCGCTATCGCTCTAAGCCGTCGTGCAGTGATATATCAAATGAACTGAGTGAGAAACAAAGTTGTCGTAGAGCTAATGAAAGGTGTGTTATGCAGCTCAGCTGATATTTACGTTTTTACTGAAGGGTAAGAGTCAAAAAACATTTGGGAGGCCTTCTGAATCATATCTAGTGCGTAGCAACACACAACTTTCGGCAACCCTCGTAAATTTGACGATTTGCTTTGCGGGGTATAATTTATTGTGTCATTTATCTTCGTATACGAGACGTGTACTGTCGTTCAAAGGATTTCTACGGAAACGTTAATGAAGAACAAAAAGTGGGAGTTAGGAATGTAAACGGGGTTTGTGTCTGCAGTATGACGGGAGGTGTTTGGCGCAGCAACACATTTCCTTCTACTTTCGTTTCTTAGCCTGAGTGACCTCATGATGTTTCTCTGTTGGATGCCACTAACTCCTCCGCAATTAAGCGGAGTTCACGGATTAGATTTTGCTACTGTTCATTAAAATCGCAGTAATAAAGGCAATCAGATTCACTCACTGGCCGCCTGTAGTAAAAGGACATCATCTGTGAAGCGTCTTTCCCATCGGACAACTGCCGATCGCCCGTAAATGAGCTCGAAGTTTGATCTGCCGTCCCATCAAGTATAGATGATGAGTCGGAACAAAAAGGACGGGAGTTCGTGATGGAGGGTTTCGTGTGGATACCCTGCGGTTCAGAAAGTGGCGTTAGCGATTTGCAGAGCCCTTGAGCAGTTTGAGGGTGGGAAGTTTGATGTTTGATATCTCCCTTTCATCTCACTACGATGCCTCTGCGATTTGAGTTCTCCCTCCACTACCAAAACTCTTTCCTTGAAACGTCACAACAGAGCAAATAGAGAACGGGATAAAATTTCCGTTAGGTTACTCCCGCCGCTCATTTTCCGGGTTGTCTCTTCGTGGACTGGGTAACAGGCTAATAGCTCGGATCGAGTCGTAGACGAAGAAGAGTCGTGGCTCATTACACGGAGCTAGAATGTTGGAATTAAGAACATTAAAGGTAAATTGAGGCTTCCGTCGTTCCGTTCTGAAAGTGTATTAAGGACGATTTATCTCAGATCATTGCAGTTGAGCTCCCACGGATAACTCCATCGCACGTTCAAAAATACAGCATCTTACACACGTTCCCTCGCTATTCCAGAACTGCATTTTCGTTCATGTTGCGTACTTTATGACAATCGGACAACCAACATTTATGTTGAGTTTTGGCCAAGACCATCAACGTGTACTTCGAGAAATAGTTGTGAGTAACGAAGGACACATATAAATTGGCAATAGACAGTTCCTGGTTTGCTATCTGCTTAGCAAAACACCACCACGTAACGGTTTCTCTTCAGTTCTCGCGAAATCGCACACAAATCGGGACAGAAAATATATAGAGCAGCTTTATCAACCTGATATCTATGTTCACTGTATTTTTATGGAGAAGTATCAATCAGTAAAAGATCATTTGAGTCGTTATAGCTGTTTTCGATAAGAATGCGAAAAAACCCAGTTTTTAGTACATCCCCCCCACCCCCCCAATCCTTCCCATCGATGGATTATTTCAATATAAACAGAACTTTTACCGTCTAAGTGGTTTATTCAACTACCATCCTGATTTTTTTCTAAACACTAGTATCTGATATGCGGGATTTGTAAAGACGGTAAATTAGTATTCGAGAAATCTCGTTTTCCGAGTTATCTAGGGTTATATCCGTTCATAAGTTATATACAGAAGTAATTACACATAAAAAATGTGAGTATAGGTTGCTGAAAGACACACTGTAAGATTGATCAAATCTGGTGAAGTCGTTAACCCGGACTTTACGAAAATTTTCGAAAAACATTATTTTCGACACATTTTGATTTTTATCTCCGTTCAATGAACTGTCAGAGGAACATTAATTGAGAACCATATAAAGATATTAACTATTCAAAAAGATCCTGTGAGTTTGTTGAAAATCGTTGAAGGCCAAAGAAGGAAGTGTTTGATGTTCGTCTTCGCTTTCTCCATTTTTGGTTGATTGTTCATTCTGAATAATAACCCTATGTTTTCGGTCACGAAACATTTTTTACAACACCCCCTCAAAATTTGATACTTGACGTTTCAAGACTTGGAGATTCCAAATTTGCAATGTCCGTCCGCCTTCCCCCGTCCGCGTCTGCTGTCAGGGTCGTTTTGTACCTTTAACGTCGTCTAAAAAATTCGTTCTTTCGCACAAAAATCTCATTTGTTATCTAGTTGTGCCCGCCATCTCGGCAATCCGATCGGACGAAGCCCATGGTTGTTATGGGCAAAAAATGGTTAAAAAAATTAACAAAACGCAGTATAACACGGGAACTACAACGGAAGTCAACGTTTCGTCGTTAGTACTCCCTCCCTCCCTCCCGTCTCATTAAAACCCCCCGCTCGCTCGACTCGCAACGCCTGCTGGACTCGCAACGGGTGGGGGTGGGGGGTCGCTGGAAGCTCCCGTTTATGGGAACCTGGCGCCGGGGGAATATTTAGTTTCCGTAGTTCCATTGTAGTCAGGTCATGTTTCGTATGATTTACTAGTATTCGATGCTGAATTGAATGGGATGGGTCTCGGAGCAATAATACCAGGTCAAGCTGTTCATGAGAATAATAAACCATTGTGTAATAATTTGCAGGGTTTTTTATCTTTCAAACGTCTGTTTCAAGAACCCCCATCATATTTTCTGGTCGCTTTTGCCGGAATTCCGCCGTCACTGAGAGACTTGTTCTGGATCGTCTGCTCTTAATTTTGTTTTTCGACGTCTTCCTGTTTTTAATTTTAGAAAAATATCACGCAAATGAGGAGTTCAAAGTCGAGGCATTTATGTTCTGCGCCTTCTTTCCGTATTTTTCCTATTCTTCTCAATAACAGCAGTCTCTCGGTTATGTTTTGCTTAGTTTTGACACGTGTCCTGGTGATGAGGCCTGCTGTAGCCACGGTTAAGATTATGTATCTCACTAGATGTTGTCTGTTGCGAGGGCAACGGTTAAATATAATTACGATAAAACTAATATAAAAACAGTATTTACTTCTCCTAAACGGTCACGACGGTTCCGATTCGAATCGTTGGGCCGTCAGGTGTCGTCCGGGTAGTCAGGTTCGCAAGATGGCGTAGAAACCAAGTCCTCTTCGCCGAATTCGTCGCTGGGGGATATTTGACGGGTCTGATTCGAGAATCCGACTGTTTTGAACGCTCGAAAGGGCAACTTGGCCTTTTCTAGTGTCTCGATGATATTGTCGATGTTGGATTTGTACTCGGCTTTTGTCAAACCTCTTAATTTCCGTAGGTTTTTACCTGGTGGTGAAAGAAGAGAGTTTCAGGCTCGTTATATTGGCGACGACCTTACGCGAAGGGAAGGCTGCTACATTTATTGTGCAGGAAGCTTACACAATAATGTGATGACTGGCGTGAGTCGACTGGGCTACATATTCACAATCGAAACTTTGTCCGTTTGCCCTGAAGTCAGGGATGGTCACAACGGTTGACACAAAACATATTTAGAATCAGGAAAGGATTATATACCTGGGTCTTCTTTTAGATTTCCGATATTTGGACTAGCCAAGGTAGCCAATTCTGAATTAGGTGGCCAATATTGAACTAGGCCAAATATCGAAAATCTGAAAAACACCCATATAGACATTCCTCTCCTGATTCTAAATATGTTTCATATTCTTGTTTTGGACCATCCATGACCTCAGGGCAAACGGTCAAAGTCGAAGGTGGTCAATTTTGAACTAGACCAAATTTCGAAAAAAATAAAAGAAGACCCAGGTAGTAAATTCTCTCCTGATTCTAAATATGTTTTGTGTCAACCGCTGCCCCCATCCCTGACTTCAGGGGAAATGGTCTAAGTTTCGATTGTGAATATGTAGCTAACTTCAGCCCTGTGAGTCATGTTATCTTTCTACCGTCCGGTTCACTCATCTTCGGATGATATATTTAACAACCAATTATTTGATAAATATTCAATCACACATTTGTGAAGAGGGCTCCTGAGACTAATCATGAGCTATCCCCAAAATTTGAGCCAAGTCCTCAAGTCGTGTCTAAGAGGGGAAAAAAGAGGGGCCAGAAGAAGCCCCACATGATTTGACGAGGAATCAACCCGTATTATTCATCCCTTGTCACCTTCACGCCACGTGATGTGCTCGCCTAACTTCTGCAACTTCTTAAACTTTTCAGTGCGTCTCTAATATGTTGGTCTACTGCATTTATTGTCTTCTAATATTAAATATATTTTTGGCATCAAACTATTTTATTAGTAAGCGCAACCGGATTGACCATATTATGCAATCCCGATATACACGATGTCCTACTTGATAGCTTGCAGTTGAAACTAGAATGTCGTGAAAAATGTTCAGCGTAGTGTAACCGTGTCCCCAAAAATTAGTTATTGGCTGGCTTTGCAGCAGTAAGTGCTGGTAGGTTCGGCTCTTCCAACAACCACCGCTCACTGTTGTAAAAACTACGGTGGAGCAGTGCACGGTTTATTGTTTCCTCCACACTGGAGGCGCAATACATGCGTGATGGAGAGTTTTTGAGAGAAAAGAAGTGCAGTCGCGTATTGACTTCGCCAAGCCCCGTAAGGAACTGGCTTGTCCAGTGGTCTGACTCAGCCTACTCTCTCCAAAGACCTTCACGGATGTTGGGGAAGAACTCGTACGTGTCACGTCTCTTTCGCGATGATTCGTTTCCATCTCGCTTGCCCATTCATCGATGGTGGCAATCTGCTACGTTAACATTAAAATAAAAGAGATTTTGCATCGTAAGCAACGTGAAAATCTACAAACCACAATATTTTTACTGACCAACTCAACAAACAAGGACAAAACAAGAGAACTGTTCTAACCTCTTTTCCTCCGGAACAGGTAGGTGTCTGTTTGACACAAGTCAAATTACTTGGATTCTTTTGACCCCGGACTTCCCCAGTCATTGCCTCCTTTTAACCCTCTGTACGTGCAGAAATTCCACTACGTCGGTTGTAGTTATTTCGAATGGCAGCGGATTCCCCTGAAGTGGTTTTTTTATCCTTTCTTTATTTTCTCTCTCCTCAATTTCAGATTGCTCTCCATAAGAGACAGCTCCTTCCAAATTTCATTCAGCTACGAACTCTCACGAAAGTCGCTCGTCTCCTTGTGCCCAGCTACAGCTTGCTCTCTCCTTCCAATACAGTGTCCATAACCTAACCTACATACTCTCTTCTCCTTCACCCCTCCTCCCACTCACCACTTCCCCATTGAAACCCTCACACTTCATCCTGCAGTCCACAATAAACCTACAATTCCTGTAAATGTGTTGGTTGACTTGTCCCAATCAGTAGAATACTATTAAACTACTACTAGTGGTTATAGAACACGTGTTACCTGCTAATAGTTGTCGAACTTCGTTACTGAAATGATCAACTTCCAGCACGTGGCAACCAGCGTTTTGTTTGAATCGATACAGTTCTTCCGATAAGTTGGTTTTTTCGCTGAGCGGAATGGAATCGTCGAGGATTAATCGATCCGTCAGTTCATCGCAGATGTAGCTGAATAATAATTACTGCGTTACTTAGGGGGATTATGAGGGATGTGACCCCACAATATTGAATTTCAACTACTGACTATATGCTCATTACTGTGATGCTCAGTTCGTAACTGCTGCGTGAGATGAGAGGGGTAGGAGCGGTGCCTGGGGGTTCCAGGTTCTCGTCAAGACAGGCAGTTGGCCCATTGTCATGGTTATGGAATCATCTAGTTACGTTTGCGATTCGCTCCATGATGACTGGATGACTCATCAGGGATGTGGTGGCTGTAGCTTCGTGTTTTGCTCATTCTCTTGGCATGAGGAAAGTTCAGAGCGATAGGAGAACGCAATTATTCATCCTGTTGAGTCCTAGTGAAACTCCCAACGAAACCAATGATAGATTATATTGGCGGAATACAATATTTATATGTTCAAAGCTAATAATATTTTGTCTTTGTCACATTCTTGTTTCTGGATGAGTTTTGAACGATTTGAAAGATATTTATGCCCAAGATTTTTGTTTTTTTACTGTCATCTTACTCGATCTCGAATTTCATACTCCACAAGTCTTTCAGTTCTTCGGCGATGGTTTTGTTCACTTGATTGAGAGATTTGTCCAATAGAAAATTCGTCCAGGCCCCGCGAAATCGGAACATGGATTTTTCGAAACAGTCCGCCTCAAACCAGTACCGGTTCATTTGTTGAAGATTCGTCAAGAGGTTCAGACGGTGCCTCTCGTACTCTTCTCGATATGAGGCGTAATGCGCTGAGAAACGTTCCTATTGAAAAGAGTGTGAGTTTCAATTCAAAAGGATGATTCTGAACCTCATTACGTAAGAAAAAAAATCGGTTAATTTCCTACGTATTGGTTCAGTTTACAGGAATTTTCCGTTACTCCAATCATTAATTGAAAACATATTTTCGTGCATTGATGCAGCGTGTGGCTTAGCAAAATCAACAACAATAAAAAGGACGTTACAGGGCGATCATGCTGCTGGCTGCACAATAATCTAAAAGGCTTCAGCGCTCAGTACAAACTGCTCTCTGCACTTGACCGCTTCCTGAAAATTCGTCACATTTTATCTCGATCGTCTTGTATGATCTATCTGAAACGAACACTTCGCCACTTCTCAACGTCCTCCAATAATGTTAGCGGGCGCTTAATGAGCAACTTACTTGCAGCGTCTTCATTTCTCGTCCAACGAATTGTTTAGTAGTTTCGGGATCTTTAGCATAAACGTCAGCTTTTCTTCTGAAGCCTTTCAATGACTGATGAGGGACGTTGACTGTGATGAAGTCCATTGTTGCTTAAATGTGATAATTTGATTGTTGTGCGTGTGTAGACAATCTTGTGTCTTGATGTGCCCAGTCTTATGAAGCTTGTTGTAACAACGCTGCTTAGCAAAGAACGAAAACCTTAAAAGTGAAGAACTTCATAGAATTTAGATTTTTTTTTCGTAAACTACTTATCTTCCCACACCATAAAGCTAAGGAAAGTAAACTCTGTTTTCACAGTGTCACAAATTGCCTGTGCAGTAGTCGTTTCTGGAAAGAGTAACACAGTAAATTCTGTCGAGCACTTTCAGTCTTCCACCATAGGACGTTAAGTTGGGGTTGGTTAGGACCGTTCCAACAGGTCCCTTTTACTTTCTGCTATGCAAAATGCGAGGAAAGCATCGTGTTTGC
This sequence comes from Pachypeltis micranthus, assembly GCA_020466155.1. Lineage (NCBI taxonomy): Eukaryota > Metazoa > Arthropoda > Insecta > Hemiptera > Miridae > Pachypeltis > Pachypeltis micranthus. Next base: position 62,500,820 of record CM035770.1, on the reverse strand, counting down.
TGAGTAAAAGAGGGGGAGAGGTGTGAAGTTTAGTATGGGCGGTTAAAAGATCACGAATGAGGTGCTGGAGAGAAAGGACTGTATTGGTACAGTTCAGAACGATAGATATTGAACACAGAGTAGATCACGAGAGATGACGTGGTCTAGGGTTGTTGGGGGGAGGGGAGTCTCGGTATATGTGAACTGGTGTAGGGACGAGAGTGAACAGCCAGCGAGGGTAACTGATTGAGAGCTGAGCGTCGCCTGTTGCCAAGAGCTTGAAAATAAGGGTTGCGAAGTGAGATGAGAGAAGGGAGTGAGGGAAAACCCACTGGCTGGGGAAACGCCCTGAGCTTTGTATCTTCCATTAGAACCAAGGGAACTGAACTCCTTCAGCTTGAGTTGAGCTGAATAGTGATCAGTTTTGCTCAGATCTTTACATTTTGAGGCTTTGAGGCCTACTGAATCCGAAAAAACTAATTTCGATGCGCAGTCGGTGTGTGTCACCAGTTCAATTTGTGGGGAACGGCTGAACGGATCTAGCCGCTTTTCTTATTTTAATAAAGAGATAGGTTTTACTCCCTTTTACCAACGGGCTTACTTGAAAAACAACTTGTGCCAGGATTGCTCCCACGTACCTTACAATAATTGTTCACTTGTACTTCTCGCTCTCCCTCAGTTGGTTTTGTTTCTGCCACGTGTATGGACATGCTATTTACCAGCTGCCCAGAACTTCCAGCGATTTCCCTGCCTGCTCCAGCTTGTTCAGACCCTGCCTCACTTGCACTATGTGGCAGCTTCAGTTCGCGACGTAATGGTTAGGAGCTTGATCGACTCTACGGCTCACTATTGTCAGCTTAGTTGGCTGAAGATCCGAATGCGTAAGCGGCACAATGTGGCTACCCTCATGTTTAAAGTCCTGGAGGCCCATCAGCCTGCTTACGTATGACAATTTCCAGTTCATGACGAAAGACGCCCGCAATAAGACTAAACTACTGGTCATTCCTGGGCACAGAACAGCGATTCTTGCGAGATCCTTTGTAACGTAGGGGTCAACGCTGTATAATGAGAGTATCGAAGAAAGTTGGGGTATTAAAGCAATAGGGTTATGTCCGCCAGAAGGCAAATTATTAAAGTTTACGTATCTGTTAGGTGAGTCCGTCTCCTCTGGCTGGTGTGTTGCTGGTGGCAAGCGCTTTCGATGTAAAGACATCATCGTCTGGCCGTTAAGTCAGTACTGGAGTCAGTCAGTTGGTCGTGGTCTTTATATATGAAAGGCAGGTAAAAAGCGCTTGCCACCAGCAACACACCAGCCAGAGGAGACGGACTCACCTAACAGATACGTAAACTTTAAAGTTGGGGTGTTCCAGAAGAACTTCAAAGAGAAATCGTTAGGCGAATATTTGTAAGATTTTGTTGTACTGTAATGTACGTAAGCAGGTTCCTCTCTTTCATTGAGCCCCCTTTTCTTGTTTCGGTGGTATTGAGAATAATTTTTCTTGAGTGTGGCGTAGGTTAAAACGCAGTATTTATTGTCAATCGTTTTTGGTAAATTATTATCCTTTGGGTTAGCGAGTGTAAATTGTTATTATTACTCGCATAATAGTAATAATTATTATTATGTGCTAGTGTGCGATAAGTGTTTAGGCTAACAAATTCTGTGAGAAGGGGAGGAGTACTCCTTAGTAGTACTCTCCCTTCGCTATGTCTGCATGTAAATAGCAACAACCATGTATGTGCACGTTGGAATGAATCATCGGTTGAATGTGCAAGCAGGTGACCACATCTAGTGCAGCGAAGGAGGAAGCAGCGAAAGACTGTAGTGGTACTGGTCGAAAGCTGTGCGAAAGGCAAATTGAGGGTAACTTATTTGGTATGAATGTGTTATTTGTGGTGTCATCTTCTTTTCAATGCTTAGGAGCACGTTAGTGACAGGTTATTAAATGTGAATACGTGTATACTTTTTTTTTTTACATAATGGTTGAAGATTGCAAATGCAAATTATAGGAGATGATTGTGAAACCTGTATCCTGGGGGAGTGGAAGAGAGAGCCTCATGGCCCATAAATCAATCAACCTCTCTCTTTCTCTCCCCCCCCTCCTCCCACTACTCACTTCCTCCCCTCACATCGAACACGACATTATCGTCAAACTTAGCTCAGGCTAGCAGGTCCACGTCGTTATTCGGTTATGCTTCGTTTTATCCTCCATTGGGACGAGTGTTGGGCGTTCGGTTGCCCTCACTCAATCACTATCTCAACAGTCCGGAACACGAGGACCCGGCGAACAACTTTTGCAAATAATTCATTGTTTCGCCGCCATCTTTTCTCTGGTCCGGAGATTATTTTGTCATTGTTTTCCCCTCGAGTGAAAGTGTGTAGAATCAGAGCGCAAAGGTGCCAATGACAATAATAAAGAGTCACTCTTCACGATGGCTCGAAGACTTTCCGTCATCGGTTTTCACCTTTTCGTCAAATATCCCCTCCGTGTTGTGTTCGGCCGTCAGAGCGCGCGAGAAGGAAAAAAAAGTGTATTTTTAGCGAGAACTATCGGATTTCTCTTTTAATGTTCATTTGAACGTTTGGTAGGTCTTCAAAAGCCCTTCATGAGCGCTAGAAGTCGAAATTATACAGCGCGGTGTCGCCGTTTTACTGATTATCTGTTGCTAAGTAGCGCAGCATTTCGCACCCAGGTCGAGTGTTGAATTGCCCTCCGCTGGAGATCGCACAAGCCTAGAAGCGGTTTTCCTATTAACGTACAACGTCAGAAAATAATTCGAAAACCTGAACCGTTTGGAAATTTGCCAAACTGCCTCTGGTTCACTCGCAGTTGAAATTGGATAGACGGAACAACGTTGGACTTGTAGTTGGCATTAAGCAGATGAATCTTGAGCCTTCAAGAAAGCAATGTTTCAAAAATGCCACAGCGTTTGAAGAGATTTTCAACCAAGAGATCAATTTCAACCAGATCAGGTTACATGCGTGATTTCAATTCAGCTAGTGTTGTAAAATAGAGCTCAAGTTGTATCAAAACACCACATTTTACCTTTCACCAAGACGCCTCTAATGGTTTTGATTCAATTTCGTGTGTGGGTAGTGCCAAACAACTCAACGCTCATACAAAATCCGAAATCCTAGACGCCTTTGACGATTTCGGCAAAAATCGATTTTATTACGGTTTTTACTTTCCTTCGCCCCAATGAGTAAGAAAGCAAGTAAGGGAGCAAGCCCCAACATTTTTTTGTCCTTCTTTACATTTTAAGGGCTTCAGAGTCCGAAAAACGCCGTTTAGGAAAACGGTCTGTGTGTGGGTGCGTGCTTGCTTATTATTTATTTAGTTTCTCCTTTTTGGGTGCCACCGCCCCATTTACGTTGAGATTTAGAAAAGAAAGGTTACTGAGAGAAGAAAACGGCTTAACAAAATCAGCTCGAACTTGGTATCTCACACGCAGGTCGCCATCGGACGCCAAAATACCCGGTGTTCAAACACAGTTATTTGAAATTCGCGGTTTGGTGGAGTTTGTTGTTGTGTTTCTTTCTTTTACTGTTAACCGCGAATTCTAGTTACCGCCTGCGGAATTCGCCCATTTTTCCGCGGATCTAGGACGTTCGGGATCTCGACAACACATTATTACGAATCACTCGCTCGCGCAGTACGCGGCCATATTCCGCCTCTTTTTTTCGACCGCATTATTATTGTTTAAAATGTCCATCGTTTCGTGATACGCCTTCTCAACTGTTTAGTTCGTAATTTAGCGTCGTGTTTTGAGTTCGCGTTCGGTCGGCGGAATCCGCGACCGGTTCACGAAATCCCGAACATTCATGGTATCTGGAACTATATGTACCGTGGAAACCCCTGTGTGTTAGTGCCACAACGTGTAAATAAATTAAGTCCACTTTAAATTCTCGACTTCCGACAGTTTCGTTTTATTTATTCTCCGGTATGAGCAAATTCAGCCCGAACTAACTATAGTTACAACATTGATCAAAACATCAAATATTGTTGCTCTCAAAAACGTTTAGAACGAATTGATTAAATTTATCGTATGGACAGTTTCAAATCTCATGGCATTAACATAAAATTTTTAGTTTTGAACAAATTACGTGAGCAGCACGATAAGTTATCAACAATATCATATTTAGTCAACACACAACTTCTGGACGGCAAAATAGCATTATTTGGAAAATCGGCCCAAAGCTAACTATAGTTATCATAGTGATCAAAACACCAAATATTTTTTTTCCTAAAAACGACTATCAATTTTGATTCCTTTTTTATATTGTTGTATACCATGTAGCAACAACAACAACAGCAGAACAAGTATATACCTATATATTGAGCTCCCAGGGTGTTCACTAGTTGAAGACTCATAACGAATTTGACGAAAAATCGTTGTTTTCCGAAAAGTTAAAGAAATCTAATTTTGTTTTATAGGCTTGTGCCATTGTTCACGAAATTTCCACAGGTATGTATGGGAAACAAAAGTTAGTTAGTGATTTTTAAAAGGTAATTGAACGTTCAATAAAAATCAGCAGAGTCGTGTTAGAGACAAATTCTAAATATCTGGTGCGCAGCAACGCACAACTTTCCGCCACCCCCGTAATTTCGAACAACTACATAGGCGGGCGCTATTTTCGTTCAATGCATTTTTACAGGAATATTTATGAAGTACAAAATGTAGGGACTAGTTAGCTGAGAGTACTCCGAAAGTTTCGAAATCATTAGAGCTGTTTTTGATAAAATTGGAATACCGATAAATTAATATTCGACAAATCTCCTTCTGAGCCAACTTGGCTTATAGCTCCGTTCAACATATATATACAGAAATAATTATAGAGAACGAAATGTGGGTATGGGTGACTAGAAGACACCCCATTAGAATTTATCACATCTGGTGAAGAAGTTACCCTGGAATTTACGGAAATGTTAGAAAAAACGTTATTTTCGACACATTTTCATTTTTATTTCTGTTCAGTGGACTGTCAGAGGATCATTTATTGAGAACAATATGTAGGTATTAACTATTCGGATACATCTTGAAAGTTTGGTGATAATCGTTGAAGGCGTTTTGCCAAAAAGTGTAAAAAACCTATTTTTGCTTCATAGGCCTATATCTCCGGTCACCGTATTTTCATGGAGATATGTATGGAGAAGAAAAGTAATACCTAGCTTAATCAGTAGAAGATAATTCGAATGTTTAATCAAAATCGTTAGAGCCGTTTTCGAGAAAACTGCGAAAAACTGTAGTTTTTGGTACATTTTCGTCCCCCCCCCTTCCCAAAGGCCGAAATCGCCCATAACCTTATTTTGGTGTCTACAAAAAATAACGAACAAAACAAAAGAAGAACCAGCTCAATCGAATCAGCCGTTCTCCCGCAAATCGAACTACAGACGCACACACACGGACCACGCGCCGAAAGGTTTTGTAGACTCAGTAGGGTCTGGAACGTAAAGATCTGAAGAAACCCCAAATTTTTTTTTTTGACACGATTACTATACTCTCTTTCCCTCCGGGTAGCGGAAAGTAAAAACAGTCGTTTTTAGTACTTTTTGGTCTCCTATCTGGTATTGGCTGATCATTTTGTTTTCGCGCCTTGAACGTAACCGTCTCAATCGCGATCCTGCCAGTTCCTCACAAATCTTACTACAGACACACACGGACCATTCACCAAAATTAGGTTTTGCCTATTTAGTAGGACTCGAAACGTTACGATCTAGTGAAAACTCAACTGTTCACTGATCGAAGGATTGACTCTTTATGAGCAGAATATAGATCAGGGATTCAGGGATTGTATTATTTGCAGCTGGCTGATGTAAACCGATTAGACGGGATTCGAATCTGAAAACTCCAGGGATTGACGATCTGAATGCTACGCCATGCGTTTGGCGTAGCGTTCAGATCTGATCTTGAGAGATGGCGAAGAAGCTCCTGACACTCTACCTGCGCTTCGTATAATTTAATTCCCATCATCAGACCTCACAAACTCTGGTAGACGCGAGATGTATAGTTTACCGGCCGTCACATTCCAGCTCTCGAGCGTGTTCCCTAATTCGCAGTTCCTAGTTTCTAGGAAGTATGGTAAAGAGGAAATCGTTCCTTCTTGAAGACCCCGGGGATCCAAAAATAAGCTGCAATTAGAGCAAATTACGACTCCCGTTTTCTCGCAATTAATCGCTGCGATTAATTTCGCTCAACCGATGTCCCAGATTTGTATTCCAGATCTGTCAATCGGAGTACGTAAATCTTTGCGTGACCCAAGGATAAAATAGGTTTGAGAATAGGGAGTTCCGGGCGTCTAAATTGTAACTAACTGTAACATTGACGAAGATCCAGTTGAACTGTGGCCTTTCACTGTCCACTTCTTACTTTCCTCAGCCCCATTCTGGTGTGCAGGTTGCATGTCAAATATGAGGCTATTCGGTACTGCTTTCTCTACCAAACGCGATCAACATTTTCTCAAATGGCATTTTTTCAAACTCAGAAGCTTCGAAACCTGATCAGAAAATGCTAACACCTTTTCTTCATACCACGTAGGACTGAGGTAATATTTCACACAGATTCTGCTTGTTTTATGAACTACCGTTCAGTCGAGTTTTCTTCAGACCTAATGTTTTAAAAGCCCCGAGTCCGAAAAACACTGCCTCTCGAAGAGATTCAAATCAAATCAGCTGTACTTTCAGGTTTAGACTGTCGTAGATCGCCAGGCGGCGTTAAAGTATTGGCGTGAGCAAAATCGATCCCTTCGAAACAACAAAAACGTTATTCTTAATCTCCGTGGTAATAATTTTGGTCACAAATGTATGTCAAATGACAGATAATAATATGAAGCCTTCTTTGAAGAAGGCTCAATAAATTTAATTTAGCGCAGCTTTTCCCGTATAAACAGCCTCTTCAAAAACCTGGCAGAGCAATAAACTACCTGTACAGTGAAAGTTGAATAACGTTTGTAAGATAATTAGGAGCAGTCCCTGACATTTCCGAATGCGAACCACCGCCTGTTTACTAGCACTTTTTTATGTAGTTCCCTAATAGTAAACACGAACCTGCTTGACAATGAAATCCCGCTCGACCAGTCTCATGAGTCACGCGTGCACTGATCTTTCAATAAAGATTGTGGAGTTCGATGGAATGAATTCCGAAATATCGAGCGCTACCAGTTTTGGCGTAGCTCTTAAGTTGAAGTTTGCATGAATTGAGTGAAAAATTAATTAGATTAGTTGGTAGAGTGATTAGAGTGGATGAATCAAGGGGAGTGTTGTGGCACGTAGCTCCCGATATATTTTAGATAAACAGCTCAGTTCAGAACGGTCACAGATTTTCATCCATATTTTATTGCGAAACATTCGACGAGACCTGATTGAGCATTCACGAACGTTATGAGTTCAGTATGTATAAAATAGCATTCTGTGTTCAACAATTAAATCCGTCCCTGAACACACATTGACCAGTTTACGTTTGACACGTAGGGTTGGGTAAAAAATTCGTTCCGCTACTGTTTACTACGAGCCGATAGGGTATATTACATTTCTATGAGAGACTGGCGCGTGTTTGAAAAGTATAAGACTAATTGCAAGCTGCCGTAGTGCTATGTAACGCGTTGCACTTAAAATTATCACGTGTGGAAAGCGTGATGATTGAACGGGGAGCACAAGTCTCAAGCGAGACTAATGCAAATCCAGACGACCAACATTCTGATCAGACAAATCTAATCTAAACCTAATCTGGCAAGTCTAACGTAAGCAACTTTCGTTGGTTCATCCTGCCTAACGACGATTATTCCGTACACGTAACAGCGTGCGGCTACGGAGACCAATTACAGCTCCTGCCTGAGGCCCCAGCATTGTAAGAAGCTCCCCGAAATTCTGACGAATCATCGAATGTTGGGAAATATTGGGACACTCGCGGAATGAATTGATCGATTTCGCTCTTTGTTTCTGATGCCAAGGATCGCTCATTCTTCTCGCCGCCGAAGTTGACGACACTCGCATTAGCCCGCTCTCTGAAACATTGAACGTGACCTCTTTCTTTCTCCTGTGCAACATTGTACACAAATGAAAAGGTCGACTTTACTCAAATTCCACAATCAACTCCATTTGCAACGTCAATCTGTTTTGTTTTTTTCCCCCACTAGATCACGGGGTATCGTGGTCCGCTTTTCAGGAACGGAAAACCCCATCTGATCACCTGAACTCTCTAACACCTCTGGTTAACTGAGTGTTTGCCTGAGCTGAGGAGGGCTTCAAATTGACCTCTCGAGTTCATTCCAGGGAAAATCCGGATTGACCCATGTAAAGTTCCACTCAGCACAGAAGCTGAGCTCATGATGCTAAAGTAAATCAACTCAAATTCTAAATCCAACCTGCTGATCAATAACGGTTTGGGTAAAATCGGTCCAACACTCACTATAGTTATCATTGTGCCAACCAAACGCCCAATATCTTGCGTTTGGACGATTCAATTGTGTCGACATTAAATACAAAATAATGCTAGTATACAATTTCATTCGTGGAAAAATAACGAGGGGTGCGCAATAATTAAAAATGCTGCAAATTATTATGCAACGGTTTATTAATCTCGTGTACAGCTTGATGCAGTCTCACACCTCCGAGGCCTCCAAGTCCACTCCAGAAATCCCGGAATTTCTACAATCGCCGTTTCGTTTACTACTCTAAATTGTAATAACTTGATAACTTTAACTTGAAAAGATAACAAAAGTCAACAACGTTAACGAATTCCAATCGCATCGAAACCGAAACTGATCTTATATTTTTAAGCACCACAATTTATCTGGCATTAACAATTACTGAAGGTTCACCACATTACTCCCTTCCCTTTTGAAAGAGCCCGCCCACGGGCTGAACTTCAGCTCGTGAGAGTCTATTAGCATGTAGAAGTCTCTTCTTCCTGCCCATTTTTACCTGGAAGAGAACATCACTTTTCTTTTGACTCACGACCCATGGCCAGGTCCATTGAGGCTGTAGCCTAGGGCATAGTCCACGTACACGTTTTGGATCATGAACCCAAACCCAATCTCCTACACTGAAAGAGGGATTTTTCGCTCGTCGGTCGTAGTACTCTTTTTGAGCCCTCATTTTCAGTCCAGTCCTGTACAATGCGAAATCTCGAACTTTCTCTAGGTTGGACCGCAGTTGTAAGGCGTAACTTGTCGTTGGAATGGGAGGACTAACGTGTCAGGCAGATGTAAATCCCTTCCAAACAGCAGTTGGGCTGGTAGTCCAGTAGTAGAGTGTGGCGCTGAGCGATAAGCCAGAAGGAATAGTGGAAGTTTCTCGTCCCAATCATACATATATGATGCTCTTGGATGAAAATTGCGAATAATTTAGTTAGCGTGTGAGTCGTTCCACTAACCCACCCGCTTGAGGATGTAATGGTGTCGTCCTTGTGCGCTGAGTTCCCATTAACACCGCGGCTTCTTTCATTAGATTGGCCTCAAAGTTGCGTCCCTGGTCTGTGTGGATCTCCCATGGCACACCATTGCGACTAAAAACCTGTTCAGCGAGAGCAGATGCCACTATTTGTGCTTCTTGGTTGGGAATGGTAATGGCCTCAAGCCACTTGGAGAAGTAGTCCACAGCGACCAAAACATAACGGGTTTTTTTGTCGATTCTGGGAATGGACCTAAAATGTCTATTCCCGTTCTGTCAAAAGGTCCTCCAACTGTTGATTGTTGGAGTGGTGCAGGGTATTGTTTTCCACGGCCTTTGACTTCTCGACATTCCTGACAAGACTTGCACCATGCTTTAACATCGTGGGACATCCCTGGCCAAAAATATAACAATCGAACCTTCGCCTGCGTCTTCCACACTCCGAAGTGTCCTGCTGGGCTGCTGTGGCAACAACTCTTTGTCGACGGCAGTAGATGGTACCACCCACTGTAAACGGCTGCGTCCATTATTTTCTTCCCACCAGTGGAATAGTTCCCGATAGGACCCGATGACTCGGGAAAAGTGATTATTATCCTCATTAAAAAAATTTTGTTTACAGCATCATTAATTCTATGCGTACCAATTGCTCAATAATGGCCCAGAAATGAGTACGAGCGGAACAATAAATTCTTGAAGTTGTGCCGTGAAGAGATTTAAAATTCCCGCCACCTTTTAATTTTGCGGTATCGGTCGCTTAGGAAGATGGAGCATAAGTGTCAGTGATCCATCTTCAAGCACCCAATTAGTTGCTATCCATTATTGCTTAATTAAACGATATTGGATGGTCTTAATTAATTTTTTTGATTTATTTCCGAAGAGGACTACATATTATTTGCAAGAAAACTATTTTTTATACAACCACGTGTTGAATTACCGGCGTCAGGATAGCTGCTGCTTCCTAGCGCCAGGAGGGAGAGTCGCCGTTTTCCTTTCTTCTAATTCTATTCGCCATCAAGCTGCTAACGATATCGTACCGTTCCTTACTTTTTCGTTCACCTCCCGATTAGATTGGCATATTAGCTGGTTGCTGCAGTCAGCATACAATACGCATTTCATCACCATCGTCTTGGAGGATTGTCCGCATATTGCCGTCCTCTTCGTCATCGCTTCTACATCGTCCGGCGTCCTAAAAGACCCCCATCATTACCGTACCGTTTCAGGTATCACCTATCGAATTCCAGTTCCCAACTGCCAACGTGGAGAATGCCATTTCTGAAGATTTTCCTTCCCTTCATCCCTTGAAATTCCGCTCTGTACAGCCTATAATTGTAAGACAGATTTTGCAAAGAGGTATCTCTCAAATAATTGCTTCCATTATAACTTCCACGGCCGTCGGAACTGTAAGTACCATATATCACCGGGTACCAATACTTCTTTAGGACTTACTAACTGCTCAAATCACATCATACCGTTGAGGTTGTCGTTCGTATATATATATATATTTGTACATAGATTTGCGCTAATTACTCAGTTATATCTATGACTTTTCCCTTTTTTTGTATCTCGAAATAAACCTGTGTACCCTGAACAGAAATTGCGTTCTGTCTTAAAGTTACTAAATTTTCTCGACTATAACGTCTGTCATTTTCGTAGGTTCACTCCCAGTGTATAAGAGTAACTTTTGGTCACAAAGTGTAAGCGCTTTCGCTTTGTGCCGCCATGAAGTGATGTTTGACCGAGTTCAAAAGGAACTGAGTGATAAGTGAATAGCCATGAACTTAGGTGATAAGACGTAAAGCTAGGGAAAGTAGTGTGATGCGGCGCACCTGATATTTTTTCTCTCTGTGTACTCTGACTCAGCCGAACAGTTGTTAATTTTTTATATAACCGTGTCTTAATATTTTTTGACGTTGGATGGAATAGGATTGGTCCTATCTATGGTGCGTAAGAGAATTATGAATCGTTGTGTCATAATTTACTGCGTTTATTTCTTCAAATTACTCCTAGGATGGTTAGAAAATAGTCGAAGAAATTCCGGAAATCAAACTATTGTAGTTTCTTTGAATAAATTTTTTCCCGCTTTTCTTTTTTTGCAGAACATTTTCGTAACATACCAATTTAACGATTCCATAAATTACCTACTCAAGCATTGCTCAACAAAACTCGTGTCGTTAGTAGGTGTAACCCAATCAATTTCGGAAGCGCTACCAGTTCAGTTGAAGTAAACTGAGTGAAAAAAAAGGAAAGATTGAATTAGTTGCTGGAGCGATAGAAATGACTAGGAATGTCGTTTGATCTGTCGCACCTGACAATCACTCGCCAATGCTCAATTAGAAAAGTATTCCAGATCTTCACGTTTTGAAGTCCTACTGATTCGAAAAAAACCCTTATTTCAGTGTGTGGTCCCTTCGGCGCGGTCGCATTTAATTCACTGCGATGAAATCAGAGATTTTGTATAAAAATCTATTTTTATTTTTCATCATGTCTTTGTACAAACGTAAGCCCAAGAAGCAAAACATTTTTGGAATCTCATACAATATTTGTACAGTAAGTGATCCAACGACCAGCCGTTAAATGGAGATAACAACCAAAACGAGCCAAATGGCGTGTTTTTTTTAACGTTTCCGAATTTTTCACGGCAAATGCCAAACGGAATTTCATCGATTCCTATTTGTTCAAAAATGGCTCAGGATCAGGAAAGTTGTGTGATGCTCCGCACCAGTGTTCAGTCTCAATTCGAAAATTGGCGCTTATCCCACACACCCTTATGTTGCATGGCCTTTAGTTCACTCCTGTCCAAACACAGGTCTGTTCTCTCATCAAATGACTGTTCCTGAACCCTCCACTCTACTGTCATGGAGGTTTCGCCATCATGCAAGACGCCGGCCACTCGCCAGCATCCACTGTGCCCATACTTCCAGAGCTGGTATTTAGTCTTTTGCCAGGCCCCCGGTGCTGTTTAACCGTGGGGATTCCCGTACCATCAGGGTGAAGTTCTTAGTCTGGTTTCCCACCTGAAATAACTATTTATTTCGCTGGCAAGTTCCAAAGGGATGGGTCAATTGTGACCACGTTTCTTTCCGTCAACCTTTTTCGCGAGCTGAACGAAACGGTAATGGGCTTGCGGTTATAGGTAGCAGTCAAGGTTTGGTAGATTTGGCTGCTCTTTCAACAACTGCCTCTCACTGTTGTATAAAGTACACTGAGGCAGCACGTGGTTTCTTGTTTCCTCTACACTAGAGGCGCCAGACATACAGGATGGAGAGTCTTAGAGAAAATAGAAGTGGAGCTGCGCATTGAAGTCACCATGTCCTGCCAAGACGTTTATATATGTTGGGGAACAACTCGTACATGCCACGTCCTCTTTGGCGAGGATTCCCATCTAGCTTGCCATTTATCGAGCGCCCATTCATCTATCACGGCATGTTTTCGACCAGTAGAGAAATCTGACTAGTAACTCTCCAGTAGGCTCTTTGAGTGACTGATGGCAACCTAACTCACACAATGGGGCAGTTGCCAATAATGCCTCGGTAGTTGGACTTGTACAAGAGGGTTGTGCAACACACTCCCCGTGTGGCTTTACTAATTGCTCGCACCCTGGAATGACAGTGCGTTTGAGGTACTGGAGGTGTTGGCTAAAACACTACCTCTCACCTATATTGACTCCCAAGTACTTGATTTGCATCTCTCTCTTGTGGCCGCCAAGGCGTATTGTCGTTTGGCTATTTACTTGTCCATTTAAGAGGATTAAGAGGGTTTTCCCTCAGCCATCTGTAGCTTGACCTGCTAGCAACACTGGAAGACAGTTTGGAGCTCATCCTCGTGTTTGCCTCGATGAAATTCCATAAAACTTGTGCACTTGCTGAAGTATGGTACACAGAATTGTTAATCGTAAAATAATGCCGTCAGGAAGCTTCCGCTACCGTTTTTTGAACGAATAGCGAATCAAAATGCGCTCGTGCGGAAATTCTTTCCGTTCTCATAGAAATCTTGAGAAGGAAATGGCATTCGTTTTGCTCTCAGGAATCAGAAAGTGTATCGAAGGTCTTCTCGTATTAGTTATGCGTTTTTGATCTTGCGTTAATGCTCAACGCGTGCCTGAGCACCTAATGGCCGTCATGTTAAATAATTGTTGAGCGACAGTCGGTTAAAATCCTACATGTGTGCCCCAAATTGATGAGATAAGTACGATACAATTTTATTTTGATACCGCTTGTAGTATATGAACGCTCTTATTTTGTTCATAACGAACCACACACTTGAAGGGAAGCAGGGATGTTGGAATTACACTTCAGAACCAGCCCACTGATTGTATTAAAGTGAAAAGATTTTCGCAACTCCCATAAACTTGATAATCACAAACGGCGCACTCTCAAATCCATCATGTTAGCTACCTACGTAATGTCTGATGAGCAACTGGTTTAAAATAACTATAATCAACCCACGATATTCTGAAATCGAAGTACTCCAATGCTCTTCTAGATGATCACGTATCAGATCATGAACGGTTATGTCAAATGTTCATCCAATTGGTAAAAAGTGTTGTAATCGAGTTAAAAAATATCTGGACACGAGTTTGACACATTTCAGTTGTCTTCAGTAGTAGAAAAACGAGAGTTGAATGCCTTAAACGCTAGTTTGGCTCAAATTGGGGCGGGGGATGAAAACGACGCCTCCTGACCAATCGAGGTATTGGCCACGCCTCCAGTATTTTTTAATCTTTTCTACCCCGCCCATTATCCCCTCTGCCACATTCAGTAACCAATTATTCAATAGTACAATGTGCCAAACCTGGCATATCCAGCTTTCAACTATCATTCTCTACTACTGTTATCTCTGTTCAATGGACTCTCAGAGGAACATTTACGTAGACAGGTCTATTTCCTAATCAAAATCTGCTTCTGAATCCTCATAAAGAGGGTTATATTAGTTGAAAGTCATGGAGGTTGCGGTTTCGCATAATTAACTTTCGTATCGTTCTTCCCAACTGGTCACCTGTGGCCACGTTTTGTGATAATAACCTTCTTTGCAAACTGGGTGAAATGGTTATACGCTTGCTTGGTAGCATTCAAAGCTGGGTGGTTTGGCTGCTCTTCGAACAACCACCGTTCACATGTTGTCGTAACTACAGCAGAGAGGGTCGTGGCTTCTTGTTTCCTCCACACTGGTGGCGCAAAATGTGCAGGATGGAGAGTCTTTGAGAGTATAGAAGTAAAGTCACTCTGCCCCATAAGGATCTGACTCGTCCAATGATCTGGCTCAAGTCCCAAGACGTTCACGGATGTTGAGAAAAAACTCGTACGTGTCATGTCCTTTCAACTGATGTCAACTAATCTAGGGTGACAAGTAAGTGTTGGTAGACAGGTCTGTACGGATCTTTCCAGTCAATCAAAAGAGAGTATTGGCCCAATCCCAGAGAGCTGCGCTCCTGTGGATCACCAAGGCCTACAAGACTGTATCAACAGAAGCACTCCAGGTGATCACTGGTCAGTTACCAGTGTATTTGGCCGTTGAGTGCATAGCTGACAAGAGGAGAGTGAAACGGGAGCTTCCCCCGCTTTGGGCTGAACTCCGTGCGGATCTCACCACAGAACAGAAACTTGCTGTCATCGACGAATATACTCTAGAGAAATGGCAAGCGAGATGGGAATCCTCGTCAAAGGGACGTGATACGTATGAGTTCTTCCCCAACATCTTTGAACGTCTTTCAAGAAAATGGGTTGATCCAGACCACTGGACGAGTCAGTTCCTCACGGGACATGGTGACTTCAATGCGCGGCTCCACTTCTTTTCTCTGAAAGACTCTCCATTATGCACGTCTTGTGCCTCCAGTGCAGAGGAAACAAGAAACCATGTGCTGCTCCACTGTAGTTTCTACAACAGTGAGCGACAGCGACATTGACTGCTACAAAGCTAGCCTATAACCATTTTGCAGAGTCCGCAAAGAAGGTGATGGCTAAGAAATGTGGTCATAGTTGATCTGTCCTTTTGAAACTTCCCACTCAAGTACACAGTTAGATCAGGTGGGTAACCCGATAATGAACTCCTCCCCGAGGGAGGAGAATTCCTCAGGTGGTCACCCCCGCGAGGTAACACACGGGCAACAGCTCTCTGCCGGGAGACTGGCTAACGACCAAATACCTGCCATACCTCCGCAGCTCTGAGTGCGATGGATGCTGCAGAGGCCGGCCTCTTGCATATTAGCGAAACTGCAAGTTCCAAGATTGATATAACCCTCGTCTAGGGCTTAGGTACAGTCATCAAATAAGGAAACAGTCCTGTACGGATCCAGAGCGGGTAAGTTCCCTTATCACTCTCCACTTGTCCATCATGCACTCAACAGCCGGATCAACTGGTAACTAACCACTTGGAGTGCTTCTGTAGACACACAGCCTTGGTGATCCACAGGAGCACAGCTTTCTTGGATTGTGCCAGTACTTTCCTTTGATTGATTGAGAGTTGGCTCTTGCAACGGGGTGGTAGGCGATTACGCCTTAGCTGTGGGGATTTGCACCAGGAGTCTCCAAATTATTGAAACGTACCCTACCACACGTTCCTTTATAAATATTCCTCGAACGACATAACAACCGAATGGGTGTAACGGCATATGCCACTTTTGCGGCCCGTTCGCTCATTGGGCAGAGGAATTATCGTGCTTCGCGGCGCTGGGCGTCCATTGGACTGCGTCCTGCAGCCATAATCGGGGGGGGGGGGTGTCCTAACCAGGCCTTTGGTTCAGCTCCAGGTCCTTTCCGGGATTTGCCCAGGCCTGTAGGACACGACAACCAATACATGTTAAAGATCGTACTTTGTCTAAACTGCACAATGAATGCGTTATTGAATTTGATCAACCTGACATTGTGTTCTTTTAACCACCTATCTTGACCACAACGTTTTGTGTCCCTTCGCTTCGTAAATACTTTGTTGAACGACGACTGTAATTTGCACCTGAATGCTCGTCAATATACTGCATCGTTGAACTGCTGGAAGTGAAAGAGAGTCGTCAAACATCTTTTCAACATGCGGCCGTTAGAATCAGTCACATCGCCTGGCAAATAACCCTCCGCCGGGAGCGGAACCAGTTGATTATCAGGCATTCAAACCTCACGTCCCAGCTGTCTCTGAAATTGGCCAATTGCGCAACAACACTTGATTTACCCGACCGAAAGTTGACTCAGAGAAGAAAGCCTTTCAGGAGCAAATCGCATCACGCGTTCGACCGCAACTATTGCGCACACGCGCTAAAATTGACGTTGAATAATCGCTATTTAACTTGGCCACCGTGTTCACCCTTAAAAACTAACGCCATCTCCTACCGTTCTCCATTTATTTCATAACACCGTGGAACAGTAAACTGTCAATTAACGCAGCGATTAAGTTTAAAAGTTGTTAGAAATACATGGTGCGACGTATCACACTACTGTCCTGTGCTCCACGTTCATTCACCGATTTCTACCGCTCTATCAACTATTCCAACCTCTTTGAGATATCAGGGTGCATGCGAGCCTGTTAAAACTCAACGTCGTAGACTGGATGTGATTGACATAGAGAATTTGCTGTATCACTCTTTCATTGAGACACGGTTTTTTAAAGCGTAGGAGAAGACTTCCTCTTAGTGGCCCCATAAATTTACTTCTAGGTATTGAGAACCAATTCGGAACTTATCCTCTTCACCCTCACCAAGTACCTTCACCTTCGCACACATCCTCCCATTGTTCATCCCTGCGAGATACAGGCGTCAGGTCAGCAAGTTCAATCCTCTTCTTGCTGAACACTGCTCGGGTATATTGAGGTGGCTGACTGTACCATCCAGCCTGCCAGTGGGAAGTGTGAGCTTGGGCTACATGCAGGTACGCACTAAATGCTCATTGTCAATGAGAAACAGGGTAAGGTGGAAACTGACCTCACCCTGGAGCCGTTGGGCAGTTGCTGGAATCACCTGCCTGGTCCATCACTCCTTCTGGACTTCACACTCGTCTTGTCGCCTCCCAAGGGTCATATCCCT
Organism: Pachypeltis micranthus; assembly: GCA_020466155.1. NCBI lineage: Eukaryota > Metazoa > Arthropoda > Insecta > Hemiptera > Miridae > Pachypeltis > Pachypeltis micranthus. Next base: position 62,483,450 of record CM035770.1, on the reverse strand, counting down.
TGTGTGCTATTCGATGTATTCTCCCATACTACCCAGCACATTGAGAGGTTCAGAAGCGATCTTACCTCCATGTATTCAGTCTTTACTCCTGTGAGATACTGGCCCCAGATCAGGGAACTCCATCCTCTTCCCAAGCCACCCTCTTGAGTTGGGCTGAGGCTGGGCACTCAAGGACCCTCACAAACAAACTGGGATCCCCAACTTCTCTTATAGCGTCCTCTAAGACTTCAATCGGGTTTGTAGGAGTTAGGTAGACACTAAAAACCATAATGCCATCACACCTCACTACATAGACCCGGCCTTCCCTGTGTCAGGGAGACAGCAGCACTTGCACTTAGCAGCAAGTCCTTGAACTAGTGGGCTACCTGGTTGTTACACCATCGAGGTTGTTTAGGAGGATGGGCCAATGTGTGGGGTCCTCTCCCAGGGCCGCCCCCAGACTAAGTGCATGCACCTGATGGGTCCACTCCTCCTTCTTGTAACCTTTCTCCACACTAGAAGCAGAGAAGGGTTAGGTCAGCTCCCTTGCAGTTAGCTGCCCTTCGACTAGGCATCGGAAACATCTCAGCACGTCCATTCTGGGACGAAAACCTACAGCTGTCCTATCCTAGAGTGCCGTGCCCTTCCCGAAGAAGAGAGCAGCAGACTTGAGCCACTGTTGTATAGGTAATTTATGAGACTGTCGAGATTATTGTTCCTGTCCTTAGCTCTACTTGAGTATGAAGGAATGTTATGTAATTTACTTCTGGTTTCTCGTAAATGACGGGAGCATCACAATAAATTGCTAGACATGTCGACGAAAATCGACTTTAGTGCACTTTTTCCCTGATAAATTCCATTTATATGACACGAGAGTTCAGAATGCTCGCTTGCATGCGTCACTGAAGATTTGTGGTAGCTAGGAACAAAAGTGAAGGAGAGTTCACACATCACACACTTTGGTTAACATATATTGGAAAATTCTCTTAGTTCTCCCCCCTCTTTTACGAATTAACTTCAGCTTCTTCTGGTTGTCAGCTTTGAAGGATGGGATATCGAAAGGAGCGAGTTTCCTGAAGCTCTTCATCGGTATTCAATGAAGTGTAGTTGTGAAGTCCGAGTAACGTGACGGCATGTGGCCAACAGACTTTCAGCCCGCACCCTTGAACGTAGTAGGGTCCTGGAGAGACGAAAAGAGAAGTTCGATATCGTCGACGGAATTGATTATTTCTGCAGAAGGGAAGAGCCCACAATGGGGTTGAGACGTGTTGGGACTGGGCTATCTGCCTGAGTCTCAACTTCAAGGTCAGCGTCATTTATATTTGGTTGGAAGCTCGAGAGCGGGCTGACGCTACAGAAATACCAAGTGCCTGAAACTCTACTGGAAAAACCTTACAAGGTACATAACGGCCTCGTTACTACATATGGGACTCTATTAGGTTGACTCCTAGTGGTTTGAAAAGATCGGTAACTAAAAGGAACGTCTGACAAGGGGTCAAACAAGCATTGCTGACTTTACGGCACAAGGGGGCTCTCAGTAAGACTCAACGTGATGCTTCAAACTACAACTGCGTGAAACCCTCCAGCAGCAACATGGCTGTGGAATTGTTTTCTTTGTAATATGCGGAACAAAAGTAATGGAGAAGATATTCAGCAGACAGAACTTTTCTGAATTCGACTTCGATGGGAGAATTTGCTCGAGTCGCTTCCGCCCTTTTCAAATCTAATTTGTGTCAAATTATTTGAAATCGCTCATCACATAACTTACCTGAGCCCCGCGTGCATCCTGGGATTTTTATGAGTTTGCTAACTAATCCAATCTGTTATTCATTACGTTTATACTAACCGGCTAGAATTTGTCGGAGTCAGTTTGGAGAGCGCAGAAAATAGCTAGCTGGTTGAGAACGTCAAGAATGCAGGGACGTCGTTAGTTGGTCTAGAAAACAAACAACGTAGCTCAGCGGCTCAAAGAGCAGTGGGTCACGAAATTTGGAACGGAAAAAAGTCGTTATGGCAAGGAGGAAAGGAGCATCAAGTTGGCTGGGTGGAGACCACGTCTGTTATGATGCGGTGGTCAGCAGGCAGGTGCGATTCCTATCTTGAAAGCGATGAAGCGAAGAAAGCTGGATGCGCTCAATATGACACCCTTAAAATGGAAACTAGATGAAGGGCCCGTAGGGAGAGCTGGAGGAACGAGTGTTGGATAATTGGCAGGCAGGGCAGGAAGTTAGGTGAACTCCGTGGCATTTCGTTTCTGAAAGCCAAGGGAACGCAGTGCAATATGGTGAAGGTACGCTGGGTGTCCAAAAATATTCCGAGGTCCTTCACTAGAAAGAGACGGATGTTAGGTGAGTTGTTGATGCCTAGGAAAGTTGTGTGATGCGTCAGACCAGACATTTTTGATGGCACGAGTAGGAAAGTGAAGCTAAAAACTCGATCAACTGCTCACAACCAGCTCCAGAGTCGACCAGCGGATTCTCAGCCTGTCCGTAGACAACGTAGGGAGCTTTCGGCAGGCTCTCCAGGCGGCCAAACGCTGTTTGCATTATCAAATAGAATCCTACAGCTCGTCAAACCACTTTCGCCTTTAAATCGCGCCTTTTTTTTCTTAACGAATGCCACAAGGAGCGCCGGTTGGTTCCCTCCGAACATAATCGCCGGCCGCGCACATAGTTAATTCCCGCTTTCTGCCGACTCGCTTTCATTAACGGAAAAAGTTGATCGGGGATCATGTTGCCGAAACATAAGATGAAATATTGAGATCCTTTCATTTCTCTTTCAACCTCTTCTTAAGATGGAAAGTTCGTTCTAGATGCATCAAAGTCAATTAACTTGTAATCAGCCGATGAGGTAACTCCCTCCTCTCTTTCTGCCCGATGCAGACCAATTGAAGAAGAAGGCTCATTCCAACAAGTTTGATTACACGGCTGAGATTGTTGTATAACATCACGTCGATGACAATATTAAGCAAGGCGTGGGCCAGTTTGTCATGCGGCTCTTTGGTCTTGGGACAAATCATGCCACTGCGTAAGTTTTGTGTGTGGTTCCACTCCGGTATGTCTCGGAGTGGTGTGCACAGGTACAGGTTTGGCATGACCATTATACGAGATTTGGAATATGATGGGGACCTTCAGTTGTCATTGGTTCCTTATCGTGCAGCGTTTGAGCCTGCTGATGCTCCCGCGTTTCCACAATCTTCGTCGTCTGTTTGCCCCCGCCTGTGCGAAGGTGCTTCGGCACCAAATGGAGGATGTAGGGGCAAAACGAGAATTAAGGACATAGAGAACGTGCGGGGCCGCAAGGGAAGTGCCAAAATGTCCGAAACGTTTGAAGGCTCTGGAGAGCGTGACTGGGAACGTAGGATGCCACCATCTCATGCGATCGCAGTCTTGCACTCCCCTGACATGCAAAGCAGGTGCTGGGCTGAGGGCCCTCTTGTCAATGGGGGTTAACCCAGGCATGGGCCATTTTGTGCTGCTGTTTGACTGATTGTGCATGCTGCATCTCCATTAAGGATCTCATTGCTCTCTCATAGGAATGCAATGTTCCCTTCCGTATGTGCATCCACAGTACTGCTAAGTCTGGGGGAAGATCTGTGGTCGGTGGGGGATTTGAGGTTCCTCTGAGGTTTTATGGGCCACAAGCTCTGCAGTATGTGTTCTTAGTGCGGGCTGATGTCCCCATGCTGCCCACAATCATACCTGGGCTGTCATTGTGGAGCTTTTGTTCCACTGTCCTCATCACCAGCTGGTGAGGGCATCCTCTCAGTAAGTGCTACCAGTTGGAGCCGAATGAACTGAGTTGCTGAACCCTTAGTAGGAGGGGAATATTATATCCAACGTTTCGAAAGGAATTTCGCACAGCCACACAGCATTAAAATGCTTGGCTGACCTTAATTAGAAGCATCATAGAAACGCGAACGCGTTTAGGAATGCGATGGTTGACGCTGGAGTGGGCTGTGCTTGCTGAGGATGCGTTAGGTCGTAGCAGTGGTTGGGAGAGTTTACCTTCCATCGCCAAGTTTTATTAACTATTGTGGTATGAATTATTATATCGCAAAGCGGTAGGTTCCTGCTAGTTCTGGAACGATTACTTTTTATAATTTGTGAAGTATTCATTGAGTAATGTACGAATAACATTAGATTCCAAATATTTATAATGGAAATCTCAATACTCTCTTGGTTTGGGTTGAGGAGATCCTAATTACCCCCCCAGGAACTATTTCAAGAGAATCCGTTACTTTCCAGCTGCGTCACTTTGCAGTCTTCACTCGTCAGTTATGAATTGAAAGCCTTCGAACTGTGACAATTAATTCGTAGGTCGCCTGAAAATGATTTACAGCAGGCGGATGCTTTCGTTCCGAATAATTTTGACGAATGAAACTCACACTCGGGAGTACATCGGTCACAGTAGTTGAGCAACACGCAACCGCAATTTCTCCATCTCCATCGCAACGCCTCGCTACGACATCTTTTCTCATTAGAGTATCCCCGCGCTGGCAAAAAGGAAGCCGTCGGGATATCGCGATATTTTCCTTTTTGAGTCAATGTTTCATTTTGGAAAGACGTAATTTCGCGCGAAAGGTTGTGTCGTTGTTCCTCGCATTGTTTGCGCAATGGGCGTTTGAGCAAAGCGAGGTTTTGGTGTTCAGGGAACCAGAAGGAGCGTGCCATAATAAAATAAAGCGTCACGACAAGCTGACGTTTCAGGCGTGTCATTTCCAAATATCCCGGGAAATTCGGTGGTCGCTTCCGGACGGAAATCGAGAAATAGTGTTTTAGTTGTGCGAATGCCGTCTAAATTGTTTACGTGTTCAGTGGCGGATGCAGGAGAGCAGGCAGCAACGTAGCTAGAGCTATCAAGAATGGGATTTTGACGATTTCCAGCTTGCCTGATGTGAGAAAGGTTGCTATAAACCAAAAGGTGTTCAATCCATTCGATGTACATTTCTGTGGGAAATCAACTAACCATTCATTTCGTTGTTCCTCCCCCTTTCTTTATCAAGTTTTAATCCACTTTCACACTTTTATTAACTCGGCTGTCACTGTCTCAGCATCCACTGAACCCTGACCTGCGGAGTCAGGAGTATTTGGTCTTTTGGCATTCTCCTCTGCAGAGCTCTTGTCCAGATTATACTGCTCCGGGGTCTGACCTGACAGGCGTAATGTGCCAAGCCATCTTCTGGCCTGTAGGCACATTGTGTGTGTGTGCACATTGTGTTGCCATATTGCTACAATGTGGCCTAATGCGATGGGGGAGGGAATGAGATTCTCAACTACCTCAATGCTATTGTGCTGGGGGAGAGCATCAGTTCCCTGCAACCCCTTCCTCTATTGGAGGTTCCCAGGCCTCAAGCCGGCGACGGCGGTTCGCCCATGCCTGGGCGAACACAGCAAAGCGGCGAGTGGCAGCCTTTGTGGCTAATAGGTTCCCTGCCTCCTCTTGCCGTGGGATGCGAGCTCGAGTTCGCGCATCTTGATATAGAAGGCAAGCAAAGATGACGTGGGAAGCGTTTTCCACAACGCCTTCCTCCCCGCACGGGCACGAGTCGAATGTTCGGCGCTTGAAGAAGTGAAGGCGGGAGTTGAAGGCACCATGGCCCGATAATAATTGAACGGCTGGAAAGGTGGGATGCCACCACTTCATCTTTGTCCGATCCTTCACCGAGCCAAGGATTGTGTAGAGGTGCCTAGCAGTCACCCCGTTATCCCATCGCCGCTGCCACTGGTCCAGGACCCAATCCTGGGCCAGACTGATAGATTCTTCAGGTCAATGAAGCATTTGCTGGACTAGGACGAACATCGGGCCCTCATACTCTCTGAGAGATCCCCTGCAGTGCATATTACTGCTAGGTCCAGCAGGAGGTCCATCGGTGGAGTTCCCGCTAGGACATGCAATGCCGCATGGGATGTGGTCCTATAAGCTGGCAGCACCGCGATTAGAATGTCCCTTTGGAGGGTACATATCCGCTGTTGGTCTCGCTGCGATGGGGAGAACCACCACTCAGCTGCAGCGTATTGAACAATTGGCAGGAATACCGTAGTAGAAGCGGCATATGTGGGGTGATGCGCCCCACGTTGCTCCAGCTAGTGAGCGCACATGTGCTGTCAGGGCTGCGCACTTGTCCCTGAGGTGGGCTAGATGTGCTGTTGGGCGGCCTCTTAGGCACAGGGTCATTCCTAAGTAGTTGGCTGTGGAGTGTAGTGGGACTATTATTCCTGGGGCAGTCTCCATCGAGTGGAAAGGCAGTCTCACTCCTGTGCGCATTGTTAGCAGCTGTGTTTTGCTATGAGAGAGAAGCAGGCGCCTCTCCTCACACCACCGCTCCACCAAGCGGGTGGCCCGGGTGACAAGGAGTTTTGCCTCTCCAACAGAGTTGGCACTCACTACCACCGCGATGTCGTCCACATACGCCACTGGTGTGAAGTTGTGCGCCGGAGGTAATGGAGGAGCAGGTTTAGAAGTTCAGCCATACAGCATAGTATGGTGGATAGTACAGCTCCCTGTGGGCATCCTGCCGTGACCTCCATCTCTGCCCTCTGGTCTCCGTGACCCGTGGATGCGAATCTACCTTCGAGGAAGGAGGCTATGAGGCTGAACAGGTTCAGTGGGATAGAGAGATCTCTCAGGGAGTTTAATACCGCTGGCCACCAGACAGTGTCAAAGGCTCCTTTCACGTCGTAGAAGGCAGCTATGACGATGGTGTTGGGGCGCAACTGTGCTGCTTGTCTGAGGCATCGAATGGCATCCCCAGTGTTGCGCAGTGGGACGCCTCCGAACTGATGGTGGTGGAGCACGGGGTACACGTATTGGCAGAGTGAGGAAAGGATTACTCTTTCCAGCCACTTGCCCTCCATGTTTAGGAGGCTGATTGGTCATAGGGAGCCTGGGGCTGCTTGGCTACGACGTTGGTCCTTTGGGAGGAACACCACTGTCGCCCTTTTGAAGGCTGCTGGGAAGTAGCCAAGCTGGAGGCAGTGGTTGAAGAGGGTTGTGAACCATGTATTGCTGTGAGCAAGTGCTGGTGCGCAGTGGCATAGGTGCCTGATGGGCCAGGGGCTTTGTTAGGCGCCATTCCTTGTAAGGCTGTTGCTACATTTTCAGCCGTCCATTGGGGAAGTTCTTCACCTTGATGGGCAAGTCTGCCTGTTCGCCTCAGCTCCCTGTCATTAATGGTGTCTCTCATGCTATCGTCTGGTGGGAAGGCCCCTGTGAGGAGGTCGGGGGTCTGACCACCTGGGGAATCCCGTACCATCTGGGAGGAGTTCTTAATCTAGTTTTCCACCAGATCTAACCTTTCACAGGGACAGACCAACTGTGACCACGCTTCTTTGCCTTAGCTTTTTGTTTTCTTTGCATGGGAGGCGCAAGTCGTGCATCATGGAGATTCTGTGAGAGAAAGGAAGTGGAGTCACACACTAGAGTCATCATTTCCCATGAGGAACTGGCTCGTTCAGTGGTCTAACCCAACCCACTTTCTCCTAAGACGTTCAAAAATGTTGGGGAAAAACACATATCTGTCACGTCCCATTGACCAGGATTCCCATATCACTTGCCATTTCTCTAATGCCAACTCATGAAGTGCAGCTAGTTTTCGTTCAACGATGAGATCTGCATGGAGTTGAGCTCAGAATGGGGGAAGCTCCCTCCCTTTTCACTCTCTACAACCATGCATTCAATGGCCCAGTCAACTTGTAACTGACTAGTGATCACGTGGAGTGCTTTGTGTACTGCTTGGTGATTCATAGGACCGCAGCTCTCTGGGTCGGGCCAATACTCCCTTTTGATTTACTGTGAGTTTGCGAACCCCGACAACAGGGCAGTCAATCACGCCTAAACAGATGACCTTGTACATAAGGATAGTGTCACGGTAACTCACTCCCCAAGAGGCCTTTCTAATTGCACACAGTGAGGCAAACCTTGCGATTGTCGTGCCTTTGCAAGAATGGAGGGGTTGGCCAAAGCCTCTCACCCTTAATGACTTATAAATACTTGACCTGCGTCTCAAGAAGGAGCCTGTGGCGATGCAAATACTGTGTGGGTTCTTGTACTCTTGTAGTATAATCACTTTAGACGCTGGCTGTAGGTTCCCTATGTACAAACGTAAGCGTTTCGCTTGTCGACTGTGTTGTCTTTGAAGCATGTCCGTAGAGCGAACAGCTGTAATCGAAACGCGTATGTACAGTTGCTCTATAAAAGTGAAGTGCAATAACTGTATGTGTACCACACTGTAGATGGGTAATAACACATTTCCCCTTTCTGTACCACATATGTAATACGTGGTTTCCAAGGTGGTGCTCCTCCTTCATGAACATCTTAACATGATCGTCCAGCATTCCCAGGGATAGGAGAAACAACATTCCCGCTATTTGGCAACGTCGTCAGCCCTAAATACTGCTTCTAGATATTTGTGAAGAACATCCCATTTCTCTCGCAGGTGGTGCCTCATGAATACCAAGCAAAAGGTACGATTTCCAAGAATAAATTCGCCGCCAATTTGAATTCAATTCTCTGACGATTTTTGGCATATATTTCGATTACCTCTAGCTTTCCAACATCTTTTCTCCAACTCCGCCGAAGAGGGAAAATTTCAAGCGTCTTTTGAGTCTTCATTGCTCTTGCGTCGAGTTTGAGTTCAAGGCATGAACCCAGTTAAGAAATATGCTGAGAACCGTTTCATATTTCATTACTGCGTAGGTAATTGGTAGATTGAAAAATTGAAGGCTGTTCAAAGGTTGTCTTCGCTTAACTTCCAGATGGCAGCTGTTGATTTGCCTCATTAAAACGATCATCGCGGTTTTACGGACCCGCGAACAGCCGTCCAAGGCCCCTTCGTCAGCTGAGAATCAGGTCTCAAGACGATCGGATTTATTGTCCTTCGCTGAAGGATTCAACGTTTTTGGAAAAGGCCCGCGATATTTGTTGACTGGCTAGGAGTTCCCCGCGAATACAGCTTTCGACTTTTCTCAATTGTCCGTTTCATCGAGCTTTTCTCAGTAAGCGACGACCGCATTCGGGCAAGTGAGCCATTATGTTATGCGTTCTTGTCGATGCTCAATGTCCGTTTAATTAAAACTAAGAAGAGTAAAAGTGATGTCCCCTTCGGCACCATCCGACGTCCCGGAGAGCGATGATCAGTTTCAGATTTGAAAAATTTATGTATAAAATTATTACATCGTAACTAGAAAAGGGGGAACTTGTGAGAATTGCGATGGTTATTGCTGAAAAGATGTGTAATGCCCGAGGGAGTTGAGTGATCATTCTCAGTGCTTGTTTGAGTGCGGTGTAAAATGTTGCCCAAGAGATTTCGTAAGTTAGTTGCGTTCATGACAGCCGTATCTCAACTAATTTAGTGTTTCTGTGGAAGATGCAAGACCCAAGCCTAAAGCTAATCCTGGTAGCTGGACGAAGAATCGAGAATTTCCTTCCGATTCGTGTGGAGGCTACGGAGCTACAAACAACGGACGCAGCTTCATATTTGGGCGTGATAGTGGTTACCAAGTTGTACAGTCTGCCTTGTAACAACTACAGGGGAGCACGAAGTGGGTGCAATTAACATGCGTCGGAGGTGTGGGTTGATACACTCAGTATTGCCTTCGCACGGCTTGCTCGTACCTCACAGTTTTTCACCAGGCTGTGTTGGTGGTAGGGGGGTGTTATCCCAATCCATCTTTTGGCGGCTGAACGGAAAGAGCGCTACCCATCAAGTAGGCAAAAACAGTGCAGTTACAGGGACCAGAAGAAAAGGAGGCTACGGCGAGGGAGGTGGCCAGACAAGTAGGACCAGGCAGCTGATCCTAGCGCTTGGTCCATCACTCAGACAGCGCCACAGTGTACTGGCAATGTACCTCACCCAGTTCCTCACGGGGTACTTTTGGGTTACGTGCTCCAAACGGCTGATACTACTTCTACTTTAATACTAACGCAGCCCATTTTATTGGTTTTCAACAGCCAGTCACTCAACCTTCCTCAAGTACAAAACAGCTCTTGAATCATCACGTGGTCTTCAGGTAAATAGCGTTTGGAATGGAAATAGACCCATAGTAGACAATTAGAACACAATGTTCTTCAGAGTACGAACCAACTGGCAACTAGTTTTCGCAGTTATTTGGTTCAAGGGTTCAAGCGGTGCGCCTCGTCTTGTATAGGCTAGTAACGAGGCGGCTGCTAATGAGCCTCTCGAATAAAACTAAATGAACGCTTTTCTGGAAAGTTTCTTAAAACAAGACAACCTTGAGTTTATGTACCGGCTAAGGAGTGAGAGTTAAATGAGTGGCTTTTTCTAGTACCCTTTTGCGTGAACCAGTTCTTCACTGCGCCGTAATAGGCGACTTCTTGATCGTTTCGTGCTCTCCAATACAAGTTCTTACGGGGCGTTAGCTCCTTCTTTACGAATTTAGAGCATTCCAAAATTCTGTGAACGACTACACAAGTAATTCGAGTCACAATTATTTCGTTCCAACTCCTTGCAATTGTTTGCCTTCCTCGGGCTCATGACGTGAATGTTATGAAATCGGCTGACGATAGTATTTCGGGTAGCATTTTTGAGTAACCTGGAGGCATAAACTACAGTTTGGGAAAATGGTTTACTGGCCACGATGGAGAAAAAAGAGCTCCTCAAATTTCGTTTGGTGACCATGTGTGTCGGACACACTGCGACAAATTTTTCGGGGCAAATCGACGGATACATCATAGTGACCAACGCCAGTTTTGGTCCTTTTTGTGAGGGCTGTTTACGAACTTTTTGTTTTCCACAGCTAATTTTAAATGGGACGGTGGCACCAAAAAAAAAAGTAACTGAATAGTAACACAGGAAATGGAGAGGGCACCCAGTGTACCCTATACCAGTGATAACTACCCCGTGTTAGGACGGAGTCAATGCTGCAACCTGTTACCTACGCTTCTTAGCTGCCAGATACTACCGGAACATTCAGGATCACTGCAGACTGGTCAGCACCCATTGGGTTGATGTCACGCCTTCTCTAGAGACAACCAAGTAGTGCCCCTCTCACTCCACTTCCCAGCCATCAGACGATAATGGACCAGTACCTGCGTGCAGACCTCGTCATGACACTTCACGCTGCCCCTGTGAATACGCAGTCACACTCCTGCACGACATGAGTCAGCGACTCAAAGTGAATACCACTGGCACGGCAGCACGAGCATCCATATTACGATTCTAACCTCTTTTCGCAGCAGGTAGTTATGCCTCACGACCATCCTGATGCCGTCTGAAGCCCAATCCCCCCAGGCTGAAGAGTAGACGGGATTGGGGACCTGCCAGGGATCCCATCCATCAACCAAACCATGCAGCCCAGCCGCAAACTTCAAACGCATAGTGACATTAGGGGCAAATGGAGTTGCCATGTTGCTGACACTGAACGAATTCAAGACTAGTCACAGCACAAACGTCGTACCTGCCAGATGAGTGCAAAACATGCAGGCAGTTATGGCGCAGGAATGGAATAATCGAAGAGTGCAGACCAGAGCGTGAATGTTCGCAGGTATGTTTCCTTATCAAATGACTGTTCCTGAATCCCTGACAAGGCATCCACTGAACCCAGACCTGCGGTGGTACGGCAGGCATTTGGTCGTTCGCCAGTCCCACGATGGAGAGGGGTTGTCCATGTTAAACCGCCTGTAGGTCTGACCAACTGTGGAATCCTGTACCATCTGGGAGAAATTCTTAATACGGTTTCTCACCCGGTCCAACTATTTACTTGGGTGGCAAGTTTCAAAGGGACTGTATCCGCCGTATATTTTCACAAATGGAACACACTCATAGCCGCGACATCAAACTGTTAACTCGTTATCAATTGCCGTCCTTATTCACTTTCATTATTGTCGTTGTGGTTGTTGTTGCTACCCTCTTATTATTATTCCCGATTTTTGCGATCGTTCCCCGACCTGTTTTTCTGTGCGCTCCGTAATATTATCTTATTCCCAATCCCGGTTCTTTTCTTTCGGTTCCTTCCGCGGCACCTTTGTCACCGCGACATTCAAGAGACTGGTTTGAACGTTATTTGTTTTTAATATTTATCTTTCCTCAGCGATTTGCGTTGTGATGTGCCTGGGCCAGATTCTCTGTTGAAGTGACTTATATATATTTCGTTTTTGACGTTGTACGATTACACTTCAACATGACCGTTCACTCACGCTTCAACTCATTCCCAAGGAGTGACTATTTATTTCCCAAGGGGCATATCCCGAATCGTACGCAGGTGTTAATGCTGTTTACCACAAAATTGGTGCTCATCCGGATAATCCAACAATCTAGTGACTCTATACGCAATAGGGACAGATCAACTGTGACCACGTTTCCTAGCAACCACCTTCTTCACGAACCTGGCGGAATAGTTATAGGCTTTCTTAACATCCATCGCACACTGTCGTAGAAACTACAGTGGAACGGCACACGGTTTCTTTTTTCTCCACACTGGAGGCGCAAGATGTGCGTGATGAAGAGAGTGTGAATGTACACATGTAGGAGGCCTAGCCAAGCAACTACAGCAGAGCACACCATCTCAACACTCAAACACCCTAAACTAGTAATTGCGCATTAACAGCTCATGATAAATCATATCATTAATATTCCATGCATTTGTCACGACATATATAAAATTAAAGCGATTGGGTCAGGGTCCGCCAGTGGGCAAATTACTAAAGTTAACGTACCTGTTAGGTGAGTCCGTCTCCTCTCTGGCTGGTGAGTTACTGTGGGCAACTTCGTTTGGCCGTTAAGATGATGTCTTTACATCTTAAAGATCTTACCAGACTATGATGTCTTTACATCGAAAGCGCTCGCCCGCAGTAACTAACCAGCCAGAGGAGACGGACTCACCTAACTGGTACGTTAACTTTTGTATATATAAAATTCGTAAAAATACCAATTTTTCAACTCTGGCAGTTCATGATACAATGAAAACCGCTTGATTCATCGACAACACTTTAACACATATTTCACTTCAAAAGACATGGTATTTTAAAGAAATTCGTTTCCCCCCAAACAGTAATAGAGATGTCTACACACTTTACTGATTCAATAGTTCAAGTCAGATTTGCGTTAGCGTAGAACTTGAGAAGAGCAGCTCAATGAATTAGCGACGTGGGAGCTCTTCTTTTGCATTAGATTCGTCGATGGTGCATAGAGGACACAGATGATGCTCAGTGGGTCAATAACCTCGATACACTCCCAGCGATTACAGGATGCGCTACAAATATAGTGACACGACTATAAATATGAACTCCTCCTTTTTGTCATCACTCCTTGTTTCCTTTCCGTCCGAAAATCCCCGAGCCTCGTCGTCACCGTCGTTAACAGAGTTAAATTGTTAGGATGAGACGGGGGTGCCGTCAAATAGTACGAGGAAAGCTGGGGCATTGTCCTTGCAGCATCAATCGGCTCTTGGGAGAGGTCGGCTTTATTTGCAAGTTCCCATTGTCTTAGGTCGTTCCTACCTCTTCCAAATTATGTGATCGAGTTCCTAATCAACGAGACCATTTCCACCCACGAGTCAGTCGCGAGCACAAAGCTCCTCTATTTCCTCCGGGCCACGGCCAGGCCGGTAGAATCCTTTTGATGGGTCTGTACTGTTGCTTCCGAGAATACCTAAGATATTGAAACAATAGCTTGTCCAGTGAGAGATGCGAGGTGGGAAGGGGTGGGGTATGTATATGAAATATTCGTCTGCGCTGATTTCAATAGTTTTGTATTTAGGACCAATTTTTGCTACTACATACTTTGAAGTATTCCCGGCAGTTTTAGAAAAAAAAAAAAAAAAAAAAAGAATCAATAAGAACTCAAAACTTATTTTCTGGTGTATTTTAGTTGATAGCTCCGCTCAAATGGCGATACAAATTGTGAGAATAGGTTGCTACAACACTCTCCGTTCCATCAAATTCAGTTTGGGATTTATTGTAGAAGATTTGAAAGCATCCGCAAAACACGAGTCTTTCGGCACATTTTTGGATTTTATTTATTTATTTTTAATGAACGGGATCGCGTCCAGTAATAGTAGCCGTAATGACACAATTGTGAGAACGTGGGAGGGAGGGGGGTTAAGTTTCAGATCAGGGCTTGGGGTTCCTTAGCTGTTGTCGAAGGAGGTTGCAGCGATGGACGTCATCAAGGTCGTTTCGCGTTTTGTACGAGAATTGGGAACGTCGCATCAGGGAACACCAGCTTCGTGGGGGCTGAGGTAGAACTGGGAGGACATGAGGTCCATTCGAGGCCATAGTGAAGGTTTCTCCAGTTGCATCAAATTTTAAAAAAATCAACCTTTTAGGAGCATAAGAAACGCTTAAGGATGCATTAAGGGGAGTTTTTGAAATGTAGTGAAACTGCGCACTGTAGAGGAATCCATCTGTATCCTGCACGTCTTGCGGTTCCAGTACGAAGGGAAAAAGAAACCAAGTGGGGATCCTCTGTAGTTCCTACGACAATGAGCGACGGTTGTTGGAAGAGTAGACAAACCTACCAGCATTCACTGCTACAAAGCAAGTCTACGCACTGTTTGCGAAGAAGGTGATGGCAATGAAATGTGGTTACAATTGAAACAGCTCTCCACCGGGAGACTGGCAAAGACCAAAACCTGTCATATCACCACAGGTCTGGGTTTGGTGGATGCTGAGCGAGAGCCGGGCCTCTGCGTGATAGCAAAACCGCAACCTCTATGACAGTAGACTGATATAACTCTCTCCGAGGGTTCAGGAACAGTTCTTTTGATAAGGAAACAGACCTGAGGAATCCAGTCAATACATGAAAGTTTTGAGGATATGTCTGAAGTGCCCTGGAATAGCACAAATATACCGCGTGACCTTAACTCCTATGTGATGGCATATTACTAAAATCGCCCATTTCCGGTGTAAATATCCCAAAACATGTTTGATTGAACTGCGCCGTGAATTTTTGTTCAAGAGGTCGATGCGCAGTATCACGCGTTCCAGAGGCCTTCCTCCAGTCCAATGGTCCTTGACGCGACAATGCCGTACGAAAAAAAAAAAAAACGACCGCATTGTGTCGGTGACGGTGGAAAGTGAGAAATTAGCCCGATTTTCATGCAAACCCTACGAGGCGTCACCGTTTTCCGATCGATCCACCGTGAAACGGATTTTCCGGCCGGAAGACGATTTTTGGGTCACCCTATTCGTTTTTCTCGTTCGAGCCGGTCACAGTTTTACATATAACGGCAGCTGGTTTCCAAAGGCGGCGATTCTCATGTCGGACGGTCGAGTCAGGACAGCCCGCTAGACACAGCGTCAACAATAACCTTCTCCGCTGCCCAAGGATCTGTTGACTTGGGAGCTGTACACCTTGCACGTTGCTCGGTTGGTTGGAACATCGAAGGACACGAGTCGGCGATAAGTCAATGAAAAGGCTGGCCGACAGAGTTTTAAAGTTTTTACTTCCTTCGTGAACACCTCCCCCCCTTCCACCATTCCATTCACCCACACCCATCAAATGCAGGCCTGGTCACACGTTGAAATCGCGTTTTGGTCCATGACGTGTGAATATTTGTCAAAAACTGCTTCAACGATTTGTATCAAATTGACGTGTAGGATTTAACTGGTCAATACTTACATATCATAATTCTTAAATGACAGGCTGTTGTACGGAAATAATTACCAGTAATAATAATTACCTGCTCTATCTATCATCTAAGTTTTCTCACGAGAAGTACGGCTGCGTGTCTGGCTGCTCCTGATGCCCTTCCAGGCCATAAAGGCGTTGTTGATGGCTCGCGGCACGCTTCCTCACCCTACCACTCTGAGTGTCCACGGGCCACTCTTGGTGTTTTCGGTTCTCTATTGGAGCGGGTCTGCAACTATCTGGTGTATTGTAGACTGGTGGTGCCCGCTCAGCACTCATAGTCGCCAGGCGTCCAGTGTCCCATAAGGCTCCCATCTCCGCTTCACTTCTTTTCACCCTTGTGTTGTGACGTCTGAGCCTTGAGTCAGGTGAATTTTCCCATGATCGCCAACGATGTCAAGGTCTTCACCCGCCATCATACTTATGCTGACTGTGCCCTCATGCGTGGTAGTCTCAACGCTCTTGTAGACTGATCTCCGGTTCGCCTTGCTTTCAACCCATAAATGTGCAATAACATCCTTCCATCCCTCTCATGCTCCTATGCTCCACACCTGTGCTGTCTACAAATCACCCCTCACCTGTCTGTATAGTAAAGGACCTCAGGATACTTTTGGACGCCCAGCTAACCTTCACCAACCATACTGCGCGAATTTCCATTCGTGCAATGCATTCCCATGGCTTTCCGAAATGAAATAGCAGGAAGTTCATCTATCTTTCTGCTCTTTATCGAGCTCTCGTACTTCCTATTCTCGAAAACGTCTCCATCATCTGGAGTCCCTTTGCTACGTGACCTTGAAGATGGAAATCGTTCTGATATTGATTGCTGGTCGCTCTCCCACATACTGTCTCCCAAGGCCAGCTGACCGCCGTGTCGTAATTTAAAAAAAAGTATTTATTCAAGAAGATCACAAAAAAGATACAATAAGCAACACAAATACTGCATAATGCGTTCCCTCCTCGATAAGTAAAAAACTAGTGTTGACGAGAGGAGTCGAATACAACTTTCTAGCTACAGCTTAATACGTACAGATCGCAAGCATATATAGTACAATATACTGCATTATATGATAGATAGTTCATAAAATCAAAAAACAAGTTGAAAAGGAGAATCATCTGAGCATTTCCACACGGAACACATTTCCACGTATTCTTTGATGCGCCGCTTGAACCCTGCTAGATCATTTAGCATCTTTAATTCCTTTGGAAGACTGTTAAACTATGTACCGCCTGACTCCCTTAGAAGGCGCCCGGTTGATCGTGGTCTAGTGGTGAAGACACTCGATTCATAATTCTCGACGTAAGTCGAGGATTGTGGATCGAGCTCCGGCGCGATTGCCGTAATTTTTGCCTGAGTCAGCGGATCCCCAAAACGTCTCCAAACCCCCCTCGTAACAACTCCACACTGTTCCATTGTACGAGAAAAAACTAGTGGTGAATCTAAAAGGCAACTTCGGTGTAAGGTTACCAGATGACCTCGTCTGCTCATAATTTTCTTCAACATCAGATAGATTTTTAAATATATATACATGGATAGAATTTTTTTGTAAATGTGAAAGATGGCCAAAACCTCGAATGTCTTAAAAACTGCAGAGGAGGAGAATCTCATTTTCTTACGCAGTAAAATTTTTATAATTTTTTTCTGGGTTATATGCAGAGGCTCTAGGTAAGTTTGGTTGGCCAATCCCCACACAAGAATACCATAGGATATTACGGATTGCACTAGAGCATGATAAAACATTTTAAGTGTGCCCGTAGACATAAAATTTCGAATTTCAAGGCACAGGGGTATGACTTTACAAAGTCTGTTGCATATATTGTCAATATGGACAAACATTGGTCCGTAAGCACCTCCAAATACGTATCTTGTGGAATCTGCTTGATACCAGGGCAACTGCAATCACTTGCACTACAGGTTGACACAATGTGGCATTTGATATTTCCTAGAACAGGGACAGACGTATTACGCTAGGAAAAAGCAACAAAATTGGATTTGCTAAAATTTAGCTTTAAGCCGACTCCATCCAGCCAATCCCTGATCACATGCAAGCAAGCAGACGCTGCTTGTAAGGATGCATCCCAATTATTTCGCGAGACCACTACAGATGTATCATCAGCATAGGTAATTATGTCCCCATCAAGTTGAACCCCAAACAGATTATTCATAAAACAGATAAATAAAAGGGGTCCAAGAACTGTGCCCTGCGGAATTCCATAGGAGAATGAAGATCGCTCACTCAAAATTGCGTTTATTTTCACTTTCTGACATCGCCCACGTAAATAACTATGTATGCCAACAGCAATGCTATCCCACATTAGTGCGCGTATACTTTCCACTAATTTTACTTAACACTATTTTACTTTACGCGTATACTTTTCACTAATTGACATGATCTTTCTCCGTAGTCTCCCCCTGCGTCTACTTGATGCTCCCTGCCTTCCTGCACAGTTTGGCCTGCATGTGCTCTGCTCAAACTATACCTCCATACTGACTGTTTCCTGCTGCATTTTCTCCTGCAACCAACATGACCCATCGCCGATTGAGCAGCTAACTTACTGCTTTTATCCACTCCCCATCTTGATCTACTGCCTACTGTCCCTTCTCTACGTTCTCAAATTTCTTGCTTCTATCTGAACCTGAACCCACCTGACTCCCCTCGACCCTGCTGGATGCTTGAAGAGGGGTGGGGGTGGGGGTAAAAATGACGTACTATAACGTAATTGGTTGGTGGGTGGGAAGGATAGAAGGAAAGGCGGACAACTTCCAGAAATAATGCAGGGGAGCGGGAGTAAAAAGGGTCGTACTACAATACGATTGGTTAACACTTGTGGAGGAGTTGGAAAAGGGGCGGGTTGGAGTTGATAAAAAGGGTCGTATTACAACGTGATTGGTCAGGGGGCGTGGTTTTCTTTCCCCACACCAATTGAGCCAAAACCAGCATTTCCGGTTTCACTCCCCTACTAAAATCGTTAAAGCCGTTTTTGAAAAAAAAAAGGGTTTTGATAATTATGATAATTATAGTTAGTTTTAGAAGGATATTGCTCATACTCTTATTTTAAGTGCTTTTTTTCAGAAAAATCGTGTTCACCGTTTTGAAATAATCGAGAACGAACTTTTAGAAATGGTATTAAGTGACTGCACTGGGTGCAATTCCGGTATTTCTGGAGTAGCTCCTATATATATTACGAGTTATTCAACGCTCATCGTGTAGTTAGTTTGTTGTGCTACGATTTTAATTGCTCTGCGAATGCTAATACCATTTGAGCAGAATTTATGATGAAAAAACTGCGCTAAAATCTTCTTTTTTTCAATATTTGATCATTTATTGTGCTGCTCTCGTAATTTTGTCACGAATGATAATTGTATTGTATTGTCGTGTCATTTGGATCTATCTATAGAACAAATTTAATCACAGTTTTTAAGGAATAAATATTTAGTGTTTGGATCACTACAATAACTATAGTTAGTTTTGTGCAGCTTTCGCTCGTACCCTCATTTTGGAGTCCTATGGTAATATGCAGGCTAGGCACCAAGTTTGAGTTGATTTGGTTGACGCACGCCATTTTTGCAAATGGTGTTTTCGGACTAAGTACGGCCTGAAATGTGAATACCTGATGAGAACTAAATTTTTTTTTTCAGCCGAACTTCACTGGAGAACCTTTTTTCGAAATTTGTAATAATTTGTTGTGCTCCTCTCGCCAAACTATGATCTAAGTCTCCAAACTACGGCCCGAGGGCCACATCCGGCCAGCGGACAGATTTTGTCCGGCCCGCGGGGAGCTAGCATACTTGAAAACTCCTTTTACAGAACATATTTTTTATAGCAAATTAAATTTAGTTTCGCTAATCGCTAATGGAATATAAATATACGTTCATAACCGATATACATTACAACCATAATAAATAGATAATTATATAGCAATTATAATCAATAAATCGTTATGTAGCAGTTAGACTTAATAAACTATTAACGTTATAGGGAGAAATCAGTTACATAATGAATAAATTACAAATAAGATCAGGCCTTATCGCTTTCACTTCGATCGGAACATCGTTATTAAATCCCACGGTAAGAGCCACATGTTGCTCGAAAAGGATGAAACATCTGCACACCACTCTGCCATCAGTTAGGGCAACGGGCGGATTAGTTAATCACCTGGTCGTCAGAGTTGAGGGAAGAGGATCGAGAGGGCGCTACGCGATGGGGTCTGAGATTCCCGCGGGTCCCACAGCTCGCCGCTAGAGGTCTCTGTCGCGGAGTACGCGAAGCGCCTGCCGACCGTTGGGCGGTTAAAGCCCGCTCTACGTACCCGCATGCCGTTGTAGTCTATCCTCTCGATTTACTGGCGATTTAACTCCAAGTATAACGTAGAAATTATATACTCACAAAAAAAAAAGAACTAGAAAGGAGAAAAAACGTTTTTTTATGGAATAGTATTTTCAGTTCTGAACTGAAAACCGCAGCAAATTATCGAAATGTTTTCGATAGCGTACGTTTTTTTTTTGCTCTTTCCGATTTGAATATATGGTTCAGGACGAAGTATTTATCGTGAAGTACATATACCAAATTTGACGCGACTCTGAAATTTTCATGAAAATATTTTGAAAAAAGAGGAATTATAGCTAAACGCATAGGTTACGTTTGTGTCAATAAAAACGATATTACGCCTATAACAACCAAATAATCAACGGTGTATTATGATTCTGCGCGTCATGATTGGGACCTATCCATCGACAAATAGGATCGTCCCAATCCAAGGAACGACAATGTTTGTGAAGCACTCACTCGTTCATGACACATCGGTAACATTAGTGCTCTCTCAATGTCCCACAAACTGCCATCTTCCGTCCCATTTAAATTGATTTAAATTCCGCACTGCTTGAAACCTTCAACTATCGATTTTGGTTCGATTTTCCACCGGAAGGTCACGATCTGACAAAGGTTTTTTTGTTGTAAATTCTTTCGGTTGCCAAAGGCTAATGGTCCGATAATATCCAATTAATGTTTTCTGTCAAAAGTTGTCTTTAAGTGGTTTGTTAACCCCCACATTTAAGACTTGCAATTGGGAAGTTATAGGTCTGTCGAGCTAGGAATTGGCTGGACCTTCATCAGTTGCGTTTCAATCTCTGTAGGAATACTTCCTTGTGTATATTGCGTTCCATTACTAGAACGTGGTCACTTTCCATCGAGGTGTATCCAGCCTACAGCATGACTACCCGATAGGAGGGGCGTTGCTCCAGCGTAAAACCCTGGTGCGGGATCTCGGAGTTTTGATCGATTCAGGTTTTACGTTTTCGGCCCATATTGGTGAAATACGCTCGGGAGCAATGAGAAAACTGGGCTTTCTCAAAAGAAAAACGAGGGATTTCAAGGATCCAAACGCCCTTAAGCTGCTATTCACCTCCCTTGTCCGTACACCTCTCGAGTTTTCCTCCCCTGTGTGGTCACCGTGGTATACCAGTGCCAAGAATACCTTGGAGCGTGTTCAGCGCCACTTCCTGCGCTATGGGTTCTATAGGAGAGGCGATAGTTGGGAGGAATTTTCCTACGCGGGGGCGCTCAGGAGGGAAGGCATGTCCTCTTTGGAGAGTCGGCGACGTGTGGCGGACATGCTTCTTCTGCATGGGTTGACAACCGGTCGACTGGATTGTCCGTATCTGCTTCCCAAGTTGAACTTCTACGCCCCTCCATACGCTACCAGACTCCATCAGGCTTTTTATGTCTATACCTCTTCGACCAACTATCTCCGCAATAATACCATGGTGCGCTTCCAGGATGACTTCAATAGGTTGTCACACGGTGTTTCGGAGGACCTGCTGTTGTTGTCGAAAGACTCTTTTAGGTCCAAAATTCGACGGCTATTGTGATCTCCATTAGTTGGCTCGGGATTGCTGCTGTTTGATTTGTGCTATTTATTGTGGTTTATATTGTCCTACTTTATTTATTTGTTGTTTCTCACTGTTAAATTGGGCACTGCCTGTATATGTTATAAATAAATAAATAAACCCAGAATTTAGCGCGAGACAAATTTTTAACGGAAAATACAAGGCCTATAAACATACTGTATGATTTGAGACTTGAATATAAATTATCACTCATCCTCTCACGGGGGACGATGGGAGAAAGAGACGGTCCGGACTGTGGTGGAGGCTCTGCAGCGGTATGGTTCGGTAATGGGAGATAGAGCTGGACAGGGCATTGTAGGGCCCAACTACAGTCTTGCTAAGCCGCTGGGAGAGTACGCCACGATATTTCTAGCGGAAATCCTAGCTATAAGATCCGCGCGGAAGAGATCCTGACTAAAGGACTCAAGGGCAAGCGGATCTACATATTCTCGGACAGCCAGGCCTTAAAGGCATTTTACAGCTTCACGTCCAAGCTGGCATGGGAGCGTCTGCAAGCGTTCAAGCGTCACGGTGCACATAATAGGCTCTCCCTTATCTGGGTGCCGGCTCATGGGGAGCATGAGCGCAACGGAAAGGCTGACTGCCTTGCGAAAAGGGGCATGGAATCCCAACCCATCGGGCCTGAACACTTCGTAGGTATGACGAAAAGTCACCTGAATCGTCTGAAGGCTCGATGGGAGACACAGGAAAGCAGCGCCAATTGGCATCGCCAGCCACGACTAAGACAGGCGAAAAGGCTTGCTACACCTTCCTGTCCATTCTCCAAACAGGATATGAAAGTTCTGATTAGCAGCTTCCTCACCGGACACTGCCCACTCAGTTACCACCTCAACAAGATGGGCATCTCAAAGGCGGTGGATTAGCATTTCCAGTACTGAGCGAATACTAATATCTCTAAACAAGGAGGAATTGGGAAGGGAAAACACATGAAAATATGCATATTCTGGCGTACTATTTCCAAAGTCTATCCAACAAGGTTGCTCTACCGGTAATTCAATTTTCATGGCTGTAGCTGCTTCTGATCCGATCTATTTTTGACTCAGTTTATATGAACTTGGTAAAAGGTAACTTGGGGTTCTACGTACAAACTGGTGGCTGTTCTGGAATTTGTTGAGATGCTGCTAACTACTCTAAAACCTTCACAAAGATAATTGATAGTACTGTTGGTCTGATGTTTTGGAAGGGTTTGTGTGCACAGCTTTGGATTTGTAGGGGACGCATCACGAATCGTTCCTTGGCCTCACGAGCATTTAGGTATTCTCATGTCTCTAGAAACTAATCAAATTCCGTTTATAACAACGTTGTACATGACAGCAGGAGGCACAAATGGTAGTGGAATTGATTGTGCTGCTCCTCCTTATGTCACGACCAATAGAGGGCAATTGCTAGGTAATCCAAGTGGCTATTTACGTGACTTATTAAAAGGAGAATCGCGTTCATCATTTTAGAATCATCGGGTAAAAACTGTGAAAAAGGGCAGAATGGGAAATGGCAAATGGCGAGGGTTGTGAAATTTCCGGCATTTCTGGAGTAGCTATATATTTTATGAGCGTCATCGAAGTCATTGCATAGGTACTGTTTAGATGCGTCGAACACCATATTTACTGTGATTTCACTGATGTCCATCTCTGACATCTCCGAGACCTGTCCTATTCCTCTTAGGTTGGGGAAGGCCGGCTTCTTGGACAGTCCTCCCCTTCTCAGGATTTTATTCCCAACCCATGAAATTACAAACTATGGATTTATCTGACTTTGCATATCCCACTAGCAGCAGGTAAGCTGTGAGGGGCTCGACAATTTCTCGTGGAACACGTAACTTAACTACTGCTGACATTACCCTGACGTTTGTATCAAACCTTTAATAAATTATCTACTCTCCGATTAACTGCGATTTACCTGTTTCAGTTGAGGGGATCGTCTCCCGAGACAGCGTCTCAATTGCTGGAGCCACTCTCAACGGAGTTTGGCATCTCAGGATGGCCGGACGTTCGATTGGCCGGAAGTCAGGCGGAGGTGGATCCGGAAGCGGACGTGTCGCTGCTAGAAGCCGAGATCCTCATCGTCAACGCCCCTTTTACGTTTCCTTCGACAGGTATTTTGTTTGCGTTATTATACTTGAGACCATTAATTATGTTTTGAGATGGTTTCTCTTACAATTTCCTCAGCAGTTGATTCCACACTACCTTCACAATGTCGTGGTTTAAGTTAGGGGAGTAGTTGGGTCTCGATCAGAAAATCCTACAACTGCTCTTGAATTACATTTTACCTCAGAAACAGCCCGAATGATTTTGATCGGAGCCCAAGGTTGTATATTCTACTGGAATCATCGACAACAGGCAACTATGCAACAGGGTAGCAGGTGTCGCCAATTAGGCGAGAAAAATTTCTCGTTCAGCCAATTATTATATTAATATCATCTGTTTTTGTGTCATTAGCTGTTTTGAGACGATGAGCAGCGCCGCGAGAAAATAAATGAGTTTTGAGATCGGAGATGAAAAGGTGCTTGTTGGCGTGATGAGGGCAGGCTTTTTGGAACAAACGCAACAGCTGACTTCCACTTTGATTTAGTTCTGCTGTGTGCAAAGTTCGCTCCTACTTGAACTATCGGCCGCCAGTGCCAATTAAAGTCAAGACTGTTGTTGGGAGTAGCCGGCGGGGGAAATTATATTCGACGTAGCGACCCCTGGCGTCTGTGAAGTCGACAATGCAGCGGCAGCACCTGGAAACAGCGGCAGGACTCTGATGACCGCTATGGCACTTTCTTCAGTTAGTGGCAACGTGATAGGAAAAACACAAAACACAAGCACGACTCAAAAAAAAGGGAAGCAATGAGGAGGCCAGAGAGAATCAGTGTATCACGATATTATTTCTGAGAGAAAAGCAACGTTCGGCTAGAAGCAACAAAAAACAAAGGCAAAAACCCGACGGGGCGGAGGAAGGATAGGACCACTTCCTCCGCACACCCCTACATCGGATCATAAATGCCTACAGACGCTTACGGGCGCCTGGCACCGGGGGAATATTTAGTTTCCGTAGGTCCATTGTAGTCAGGTCATGTTTCGTATGGTTTACTAGTGTTTTTCGATGCTGAATCGAATGGGATAGGCCTCGGAGCAGTAATACTAGGTCAAGCTGTTCATGAGAATAATAAACCGTTGTGAAATAATTTGCAGGGCTTTTGTAAATGAGAGCAAAACGATCCTGGAACGCACTTCGACAGCAGGTACATTTGAAAGGAAAGGAAGGAAAATTCGCCAGAGCGCACTAGTGGCAATCACTCTTGCAGTGCCATTTGAATCAATATAATTGTCGTTGCCAATACAATATTTACAATTATACAAACACCTTTTCATTTCAAAACTCAACTCACTTATTTTCTCGCGGCGCTGCTCGTCGCCTCAAAGCAGCCGATGACACAAAAACAGATGGTATTAAATATAATAATTGGCTGAACGTGAAATTTTTCTCGCTTGGTTGGCGACAGTCGTTGGCTCTATCTGGCCAAAAAGATTCCAACCCCCGACAGTACCTACGTTTAGGTGTGAAATTGCCTTGCAGAAGGGCTACTCTAGTAGGTTGGTAGGTTTTTTGGTAAGTGTAGCCAACAACCACCCTGTCACGTAGTTGTAAGTTGTCTTTTCGTCAAATTAACCGGATGAAATCCATTCTCTACATTGAAGGTACTGTGTGGGGTCCATTTTGTTCCTCATGAGCAGTTACTTGAAGTATTTTGGTCAAAGAGACCACAAACCATATGTGGCATTTGATTGAATTTTCAGGTAGTTCAACACATTGATCCGTTCAGGACAAAATGTTTGAATGCCACGAGGGTTTGTGTATTTTGCGTGAAAATTCTCTACCAAGAGAACTGCATACCTAGAATTGTCTTTTTATTTTTGAAGTCAGTAGATGTTTTTTGTAACTAAACTCCCAGTTCATTCTTGTGATTGCACGGATAACTGGAGTGCTTCTTTCATGGCGCCCCGAGAAAATTAAAGACGTATTGAGAAACGTTCTCAGAATGACACCACACATCCCCGTCGCGCCATGCCTTAACATCATGCACAATTAGCTCTTAGTTCTTATTAATAGCCGTCGTATGTTTTTCGAGGTTTAAACACGAATTGATGGTCTAGATTTTTCTATTTGCGTACTTTCTTGCTACGTTATGTGTATCAATACATTTACGAGATTCGCTACCATTTAGTAATTATAATATGTATGCGTTTTAGGGGATTGGTCGAAAGACGTCTCTCTCAACTGGTTGGAAGAAGAGAAGAAACATGTGAGCAGAATGAGGAGTTGTGTGCCTCTTTACGGCTCTCCGCTGACGACTCTGGGCGTATTGACCCCGTCCGAGTTTTCAAAACTGTGTCAGCCCCTTGCCGCCCTCGCTGAAACTTGTCAGAACGGAGTCAGCCTGGTACGTGAAATCACTTTGCCCCCGAAAAAGCATTTTTTTGAAAAAATTTCCAATCCGTTTACAATTTCGTTGCAAGGGAGAAAGGTAAGTGTAATTAGATGTACGTGCGAGTGTCAACGCGATTGAGAGGGATCGGTGTACTAAGAAAATCAGCTCAGTTTTTACTTCTTTAGAAAGCAGGAAGAAATGTGATGTAATCGTCTGCATTTTTTTCTTCATCGTTTTAGAACGTTCTAATAACGCTATGTTTCTGGATGTGCCTGTGGCTGCAATTGAGGTAGAACTGCTGAACCAAACCCACGTTCTACTTCGAACGAAGGATAAGGTTATGAGCAACAAAGAAGACCCAAATATAACTAGTCGTAACAATAAATGCAACACTGTCATGATACAGATAATTCTCCACTGAGATTCTGATAACTTAAAATATAGTGATCGCAATACCGAATCTTCATTTTTGTTTGGTAATTTTTTAAAAGGCTCAAAGATTTTGATCAAACTCCACTCTCACTGAACAATTTATTCTCCACAATCGTGGCCGTTGAACGAAAATACAGTGGTCGTGTAAATAAATAGCAAATCATGTACAGGCGCCGAATCAGATAGTTTCAGATTGTAATACACTGTTACTGTTTCAAAAGGAGATGGTTCTTTACTGTTTTTGTGGAAGTAAACGGTAAAAAAACAACCTCATTTTACCCTGAAAAACGATCAGTTGGCTTTCTTTTTTTTTTGAAACGGTGGATGCAGGCGATACCCTCACTGCGGCCACAAACGGGCGTATTGTAAGGGCGTCCATTATCCTCAGCTCAAAGCGGAGGACATCTGCAAGATCTGCATTCGCTACTTCTTCCGGCTGAAGAGAGGGCCACCCAAACACACGACGGCGCGATACTGCGAGTCCATCGCATATGCACAACACATGCTCTGCCGTCTCTAGCCCCACCTCGCAGAGCCTGCATAGCTGAAGCTCACACTTGCCAATATTAGCAAGGTGGTGCCTCTGCGGACAGTGTAAACAGGCCACATATGATCCTCATACGCTTCCTCCCCAGTGCAAGCACCTCCTTGGCCCTCCCTTTGGAGAGTCGGATGAAGAGTTTTGACTGTCTAAGGTCGGGCAGCCCTGCACCTATCCTCCTTTGCCAACCTCTCTACGTAGGTGGCTCCTGGTTGTCCCAATAAAGGACTTGGGGCTGACTGGGATCTGCGCCGATCCCTTCTTTGCCAGCCCATCGTTGTTCGTTCCCCTCAATGCCCTGATGCCTTGGCACCCAACACACTGTTACGCTGTTGTCCAGAGCCAGGGCCTTCAGTCCAGTCAGACACTCCCACACCCGTCGCAACATAAGACTATACGAGGCTAAGGTCTTGAGAGTGGCCCGACTGTCCACCATGGTGAAGATCTTCTGCCACTTCAGTCCCCTCTGCAGCAGCCACGATGGCCAGCAACCCCAATGGGATCGCTACTCTAATTCTTGGCCCAAAGATGCCTGCCCCTACAAAACCACCCTGGAGCGAGCCATCAGTGTAATATACCAGGGCCCCAGCTTCAAACTCGGGAACTCCCCCTTCCCACCTGGATCGCTCATGAATGAGTATCCAAAAGGGTAACGCGAAGTTGAACCTAGTGGGCATTGCGTCTGCCACATGCAGCGCAGGCCCCTCCGCCTTCACCTTGTCAAGGATCAAGCGGCAGGAACCCCTCCTCCCTGCATGATCAGACCCATCTCCAACTTACGCACAGCCTGGGGGGACGCCCATTTTAACATGTATGTGGAGTGGAGCTAAATCTAACAAGACCTCCAGTGCTAATGGCAGCCTGTAATGGCCAGACACGCCCTACGTTGCAGTTTACTCAACTGCATCAGCACTGTTTTATTTTCCACCCCAGTCCACCAGACCAGGGCTCCATAGGTGACTACAGGCCTAACAACCGCAGTATACATCCACTGGGTCATCCCAGGCCTTAGGCCCCATGTCTTCCCCATCATTTTCTGAGCTGCCCACATCCCCACCGATGCCCGCTGTAAGGCTTTTTTCACAGTTGGCAAAAAGAAGTGATATATATTTACTGCATTCGAATTAGTGGGCAGGCGCCGCAAAACATTAGTGACGACAAAGGAGGATTTTGGTACAGAACCGGTATTATTGCTAGTAGACCATTGAGCGCAGGTGAGGGCTAAGAGGCAAAAACAGGTTTTTCAACTTTTGAAAAAGAACTGCTCTATCAATTTGTGAATCTTCAACTGATCAGATTGTGCTGTTGCTTCGACGTAGTGTAAATATGCGAGAGCGCGTGCGCTTCGTGAAAAATGCCCGTCCATCCGTCACGAGATGCCGGTAGAAATGTGACGGTGCCCCTCGACCACCTTAAAAGCCGTGAAGTGCTCGTAATATCATACTAATCGACTCACCATGCAGTTTTTCAAAGTGGCTACAAATAACGTCAATGGGTCTATGGATGAACTATATAATTATGCATTATATACATTCAAAGGTGGAAGCGTTCCTATTTTTGGAGGTTGAACGATGTCTCACTAGACGGAGCCAACCCACCCACTGGCACACGATTGCAAGTTGACGCTGACGAATGAAAGTCTCGTTCCTCCTCTAATTCGAGATAAAGCGAATGCATGGATTTTGGGCCGATCCGATTCTTCCGCCTTCATTTTGCAATTGATTAGGGACGTTGAGACTAGAAGACAAAGAATGAGCGTTACATCATCAAAAGCCGTAAAGTCAAATGGCGCTGCTGATATAGCCCACAATAAATTTCGTTGCAGGTCGAAGTTTCCTGATTCTGCCGCAATAAAGCAGTGCCTATTGACCGTGCACCTCCAACTCCCATTCAGCGTGGTAAATCGAGGGGCTACCGTACTTTGTGTAGGATGCAAATATTGAATTGCCCAAGATGTTCTGTGACGAAGACGTTTGGAGATGTTTTTGAAGAGCTGCTGACTAAGGCAAAAATTACGGCAATCGCGCCGGGGATTCGATCCACAATCCTCAACTAACGTCGAGAATTATGAATCGACCGTCTTACCGCAAGACCACGATGAACCGCTTGCCTTTGATAGGAGTCAGTCAGCACAGTTCTTTCATTTTGCCAAAGACACTGCATCGATGGTGTCTGGCCCTGCTTCAGAGGAAGTTCTTCTTTTCGATGTTGTGAATGGCGGTGAACGTTGGCATTTTTGCGGATCGTCACTAACCAGAAGATCACTTTGTTCGAAGCTTTCAGTAAACTTCGATAACCACATTCATTTCGAACGGATCTCTCTGACAGGACGCGTCCATTGTATAAAAAGCATGTGTTTCTCTCTTGGTCTAGGACACAGTACTACGTAGAGTACTTTATCCATAGAGGAGCGTTTATTCATCGCCAAATATCGAATGTGATTATACTTGTGCACATACGCTCACCAGCGGATTTTCGCGTGAATGTATCTGTAGTCCATCTCCTTAAGATAACCTACCGACAGGCGTTTGAATGAGTTTTTCTTTGCATTTGCATGTTCTTTGAATAAATAAAATGTAGTTGTAGCGAGGAAGCGACGTGAAATTCCAAGTTCATAATCTTAGAGCGCCTTTCTTCAGAACAAGGGTTCATATCTCGTCAACACTCGACCATCTAACGGAACTAACTCCTAGAGCGTTTGGTTAATTAACGCTGTCTTTTGTTTTAGATGAAGGAGCTGGCGGACAACTGGGAAAGCGGAGGACGGATGAGGCTCGGTGAGTGTCTAGACACGCAGGATACTCCTCGTAATGTGATCCGCCTGATCTTTCATTTATATTGTTTCTCTTGCTCTACGCGTTGTCCACGTCCTGATTTTCGTGTCTGTATTTGAAGTGTTTAAGAAGCTGGAGGGAAGACTTACGAAATAATTTTGCTTTCTTCGTACTTACCAGACCAGGCCCAGGGCCAGTTTGGCCAGAGGAAGTCTTTATTGATAGTAGATGAAGTAGAAAGGAAGTTTCTTTTTAGTTGCATACAGATCAGTCGTCTGAGAGCGCAATTCCATTTCAGAGAATGGTCTAGGTGGGTGTCTGTTAACACAATTAAGTTAGAATTACTGGGCCCAATTAGCCTAAATTCGCTGAAATAAGGTTACGAGCAAATATCTATACAACTTCTTTAAAAAATCGTCTTGACAGTCCACTTACTTCATCTCTGGGTCCCAGAATCTAGAGCCCAGTCGACCCGACGTGCAATGTCAGCGATACAGTGACATTGAGGACGGCTTCGTGTAATGAGGCACCATATAGTTCGTATAATTTTCCTCTCCAGACTTTAAACTTCCCGCACTCGCTCCTTGGAGCATCTCATAAATATCTTAGACTGCCTTTAGCACGAATTTGATGCTGCGACGAGGGGGGGGGGTCTAGCAGCTCTTCCAAAACACATATTAGTACATTGAGCAATCACATATTAATATCGTGTGGACTCTGATACTTATAAATTGATTATTATGATTCGTCAACACTCGTAGTTTTGCTCTCTCTACTTCAGCACGAAATTCGCCCGTTCTTCAAACGGAGGATGACTAGGGCCTTGCGAAAACCATCAAACGTTTGATCGAAATGCGATTTATGCGACATTTTTCATCGCACCTTTAGCCCACAGTACACCCGAAGGATCCATAATAGAGCGTGCTGACAGTACAATAATGGTGCACAATGTTAATACATTGAATGTCGAGGTGTGGTAGGCGTCAGTTCACCTCTTCTTTTTTACTTTCCTTGATTCTACAAAGTAGAAAGGAAAGTTATGTAATCGGCTGAAAATTTTTTTTTTTGAGTTTTCTTCAGATCTTTACGATTCAGACCCTCCTGAGTCCGAAAAACACTATTTGGGAAAATGGTCAGTGTGTCTGTGTGTGTGTGAACGATTTTTAGAGAAGACCATCGTACCAAACCAGCTCAAACTTCATATCTCGCCCGCACGTTACCATGGGACGCCAAAATGAGGGTATGAACAAAATCCACCGAAATTTAACTATGGTTATCATAGTGATCAAAACAACAAATTTTTTTTCTCAAAAACAGCTCTAACGATTTTGATTAAATTTTTTATATTGATAGCTCTCAATAAGACAACTATACCATAAAATTCCCATTCGTGGGAAAATGACGAGAGCAGCACAATAAATTATCAAAATTGTCGACGAAAAGCGTTTTTAGCGCAGTTTTTCCTTATAAATTCTGCTGGAATGTTACTAGAATGTTTGAAAAAAATTGGTATTGTAATCCAATCCAATACCTATAGGGCGAGTGTTTAAAAACGCTCATGAGATACATGGGGCTCACTCCAGAAATTCCAGAATTTCAACTACTGCCGTTTCGCATACTACCAGTTCTTTGCGACTTTACCCAATAACTCTGCAATAGTAATTAACTATCCTTCTTCAGAAAATTTGTGTTGACAGCCTCATTAATTATCTGTGTACCAATTGTTCAGTAATGGTTCTGGAATGAGTACGAGCTGCACAATAAATTCCGGAACTGTAAGCGCTACCGCTTCCTGTTGCCGTAAAGCGTTGTTTGATCA
Organism: Pachypeltis micranthus; assembly: GCA_020466155.1. Taxonomy (NCBI): domain Eukaryota; kingdom Metazoa; phylum Arthropoda; class Insecta; order Hemiptera; family Miridae; genus Pachypeltis; species Pachypeltis micranthus. The sequence continues at coordinate 62,452,000 of CM035770.1, read as the reverse complement.
AGTTCAAATTAACTGAGTGATAAACGAATTGATTAAACAGAATTAGCCATGTAAAAAGTGAATTGAAGTAGAGCTAAGGAAAGTTGTGTATTGCGTAAGCGTTGTAATCGATTGAAAAAGAAGAGGTTTCCCGCGATCTTTCATTTTTGAGCTTCGTGGCGGCAGGTAACGTTAGGTTGACAGTAGCGACTGTGTCCTGGCAGGGGTTGTGGTGACAAGGACGTCGGCAGTACATTGCTCAGTTTGAAACTTAACTGTTAGACGTTCTATCGAGGCGAATTTCTCTTAACTATCTTTCCTATTCACTTGCCATTCTTTCAACACGAGAGCTTAGTAAAAAAATAGGAAAACAGTGGGTCTGTAGTCGACACAGCGGTGAAAAGGGCTTACTAATTGCTCTAGTTTTCTTCTTGTTTTTACCAAGACGCAAAAACTAGGGTTATGTACCGTTTCCGTCGATGTGGTGGTTGAGGGACGGGGAGAGAAGGACGTTTACTGAAACCGAGTGTTTTCTCACTTTAAACCAAATAGGTGCGACGAGTTTTCGCATTGTTCTCGAACGCACATCGCATCGCTTCGCATTTACACTGAACGTACATCGTGTGTTCAATTACTCGATTAACTCTCGTAATCATAAACATACGTGTGACAATACTCGTGATAGGGAGAAGAAAGGTCTAAGAAAGAAGAAGAGGGTATTCGTAACTTTTGCGAAAACGGTTTTACAGATTGAAATCGAACTCAACGTGTCCTTCAAATTTCTTACAGTAAACGGGGGGGGGGGGGGTTACCAATTTTATTTTCCTAAGCGAGAGCTGTAACAATCAATTAAGTGGAGATTTTATTCACAACACAACGGAAAGTTAGATAAATAATAAACACCGAACAACGAAAGTTCGTGTATCATCTAAAAACCTCAAAAAAACTTCAAGTATGTTGATGAAACTCGGGGTGTACTTTCAGCTAATTAGTAACTGCGTTGTTCTTCATGACGGGAATGTTGGAGGGCGGAGTCGCACATTTCTTGTTGCTTAACAAACAGGACATTGTATAACTTGAGCCGGGGGTAGTCCTGTACCAGAGTAGCCTGCACTAGTATTTGAAGAGACTCCGGATTCAAATGCGGATCAGGGACACCGTTCCCCATAAAGAATCATTTCATTGTTTCATTTAGGGCATGGGGGGGGGGGGATATTCCACTCGTTCGACAAAGGGCTACCCGCCGAGTTCTTGTAATTCACAACTTATCGGGATGGAACGCGGAACGCGAGGTCTTCGGTGCTGACTTTCCTCGTCGGAATGACAAGATGGGAATCGAAGGTGAATACTTAACTCGGTTCTACTACAGGCGTTTGGGTTATGACGAGTTTGACGAGTCTGGGACTTTGCCAAAACCCGATGAATATGTAGGTGGTCAGGTCAAAAGCCTTGGTGTGAAATATCGTAAAACTGTTCCTCACTTGATCGGATCGGGCCGAGGTGGGCAGTGGTTTGAGAACGTTCTGTCACGAACACTGTAAAGAAAATGTGATAGATAACCCTAACGTTGTCTTCCTGAGCGCACTCATTACCAGTTTCCTCATTTGTGATCGTGCAGGGCGATTGAAAATCCGTCCATCTTTGGCACTGGTGGACTGAAGCACCTTCACATCAATAGTAGAGCTTCGGGAGTTCTACACTGAAGCTATATTAGTCGTATGCCTTCTTATTCCACTATCATGATTCTGTCGAGTGGGCTCAAGCCCGTATGGACTGTACCAGTCAAATTCAATCCACAATTTTGTTTGCAGTGAGTGTTGTGCGAAATTATGGGTGATGACATGCTTCTAACCAGCGTTAGCCTCATAGACAGCTACTATACACAACCAGTCTGTTTTATACATTTCATGTCGCGCTAAATCCGAGTAGCCGTAATACTGACTCATACGTGATACAGCTCTCAGTTTCAAGACTTGCAGCCTCACTCAATACCGATGAGCTGATGTCTGTGCCAGACTTACTCGGAGGACCCTGAACACCTCCTTTCTATTCAAACTCCTCATTCCATCTAACAATCTATTCTTGCAAGTTAAAAAGAGCGTTTGAGTCATTGTTCAGGCACTACGAGGCAAAGCGAAGGAAGAAGGTAAACTTTGCTTGGAAGTCGTCTGATTTGAGAAAGCTCTTGAAAGATAAGATTTGGCCAGATCTTTCGATAGCCAACCAACAGTAGCGTTTTTTTGTTTCCTGGAGCTGCTTCGTTAACGGACGCAGACTGAAGATACGATTTTTCTCTTTCTTCTGGGCGGAAAAGGTAGAGCTGCCTATTGAAGTTTCCGCGTCCTTTAAGGAGATAGTTCTTCTAATGTCTGTGTCTACCTACTTGAGTCATAAAGTTGGGAGAAACGTTGCTTTACACAGAGGGTTGGGTATTAGTTTTTTACGGAGATTAGATTTTCAACCACAAACTGTTGAATGGTGCAGCAACCTAAATTAGGAATCGTAGAGGAATGGGCCCATGGATGAACATGCTATAAGAGCAGTTGAGCATAACGGGACACGTCCAGAAGTACCGGAAGTAAAGAATATCTGAGTGTAGTGAGGTTTGATAGGGTTGGAGAACATTTTGAGTTAGAGAATTTGAAATTGGTAGATAATCGTAAGTAAAAGTCAAGTTCAGGGGAGTTGACGCAGAAATGGGAAATCTCACTTCGCGTCGAATGGACAACACTGGTACACAAAAAAATATTTTTTGAACGTTTCCTTTATTTTCAGAGCGAAATATTACTAATTTTGGAGTGAGAAAAACGAACATGACAAAGAAAAAATTTTATTAGCTCTAGTTTGTGTGACACACAATGGGTCAAAACATGTGATATTAACCAATCGAGGCAAAACTATACGTTTTCAAGTATCAGCTAACGATTGTGAAAGTCATTTAGATTTTTAAAAACTTCATTTACAGTCGTCTAAAAGTTTCAAATTGATGTTTGAATACCTGGCAGGTTGGATTTCAAGAACATTATGTGGTTGCTTCGTGACTTCGCTGTCTTTTGACTTGTCTCTAATGAGTTCTGGAGCATCCTTAGCGTCCAACAGTCATCCGCAAGCATTGCTTCATTCCAGCGACCCTGATATCGTCGTATTTGAGAAATATCCTGATGGAATCGTTCTCCATGTTCCACTAGGAGGGAAAAAGTCTCGATGAGAGTGAAAAAAATGGATTTTATGGAATCAGATCCTTCTGACGCTGTATGTAATGTGACACCCTGACATCTCGTTGCAGAAGGTTCCATTGCTGTAGTGTGGACCCTGGGAGTTCTGCCTTATGCTTTGACAAGGTCTCGAATGAGATCACTCAATTCCGCTTGACTCAGTCAGTGCGGTTTATCATCTGTTTCCTCAAAATCAGGATCATGAGATGTGCAAGGCTCACTAAGTTCTTCTTCACTGCTATCTTCATTTTCTTCTTCAATTTCATAACTGTGGGGTGGAATATGTACTAGTAAACTATTCGAATGAAGAGTAGGTCGAATAGCAGAAGGTATATTTGGGTATTGAATTGTTCCTCTTTTCTTCATTGACAATCCAGACTTCACAGGTGGAGTCAAGCAAAAGTAGCAGTCATTTATATGGTTTGTAGGCTCCCGCCAAACCATAGGTACAGCAAAAGCGTTTTTTTTGTTTTTCAACCATTCTCGTAAAGTAATCGAACAAAAGTTACAACATATATGTGGAGCCCACGACTTATCTCGATCACCTTCCTTCATACCAAAATAATGGTGATAGGCAGTCCTAACAATAGGCTTCAGATTGCGTTTTTGTGACGAAATTGTTATTTCACCACAAATGTAACAAGAGTTATTCACTAGGTTCACACAATTTCGAGGCATTTTTAGTAAACACCGTATACTCTTTAAAATCACTTCAAATCAATAAATCCTATAAACAAAACAACAGAAATCAAGCCCACTGTTAACACGGCACTTACAGTAGTAGTTAGGTTATAATCTCTAAAAAGCTGTAGAACTCTTTGTTTTGTCAGTTGGCAGGTGTGCCAACTTTGGAAAACAAAATTTCTCAATTAGCATAAATATACACTATATAAAATGACGTGCCTCTGTATCTCAAAAATAAGAGATAATACGTGGTTTTTATGTTGATTTTCTAACTCATACGTAAGAATTGAATATTTTTAAGCCCGAAACAATTTCATTGTTGACCAGCGTAATAAACGGGTTGGGGAATTATTGAAAGCTGGTGGGCGTCCACTGGGGAAATTAGCTACAAAAACTTCCTATTCAGTTTGAACGTTGCTCATGGGAGAAGAAGAGCATTTCCGGCGAGTGAGGGGCTTGTGAATTAATGCATAGTTCAACGATTGCAGTGGTTTTCGGGGATGAGAGATAAATAGCGCGAGTGAAAGTTATGGTACAGTTGTGAAAATGTACACGGGGGAACGGCTCTTAGGGTTATACAGGACATTAAAGAGGCTTATTACAGCGACGAATAGATAGGCTTCTCGTGAAACGCTGAGCCGCATCATGAACCGACTCGACGAATCACGAATTGTCTGATAACAACCTGCGACTAATGCACTTCCCCAATTCTTCTTCAGTTCTTCGGCAACTCTCATCAATTTTGTCAACAACTTTCGATAGGGATGTTCCGATCAAAGCTAATGCGGAGAAATTGGATTCGTTCGAGGAAAAGTCCCAACTCTCACCTGACGGGGCATGGGGAGGATGTGAGGTCAGAGGATGACTGCGCTTCTTCCTCCGGGAGCTGAGAAAGGCGTTGGACCGGGATGAATGACATCCTGCAGGAACTAACCGTATTTTCGAAGCCGCGGGACATCACAGTTTCAAAAAAATGATGTACATGAGACAGTGCATCAATAGTGAAGCAAGGGCAGTGACCAGTCGGATTCGCCATTGAATAACATGAGCGTTCAGGATAAGAGCAAACCGGTCGCGCCACGGCACGCTGTGATATTTGATATTCTGACCCACCAGGAAGGACGCAAAAGGTTAAGACGGAGAGAGTGCCGATTGCAATTTCTTCCTTTGCCTGTGGATTGAGTAGAGTCAGAATCTAAACTGCTTGAACAGCTTAACGAATTGAAGGGAATTTACGTTTTAATTACTTGGTGGTTAAATGGTGTGAAGTTGAGGAACTAAATAATGTCCAATAAATTGGTATCGCGCGTCGTCTCTGCAACTGGTGAGGTTTCCCACTCCGTGATACCTCCTGCCGATAGAGTAGGCCCTTATTTCTTTCACTTTCTAACCGATCGTGAGACGTAGAAAGTGATGTATCTTCCAGAGTTCCGCCGTTTATCCATTTACCCTGCTTTGGGTTGAACTGGCCTTGCAGCCCGTCGGCAGGTTGATAAAGGCTTTTTCTTTCTGGAGAGCAACTCGTCCTCAAGCCCTTCCTCTCGGTCGCGAAATAGAAAGTGACTCATTGGAAATGCGGCTTCCCCTCAACTGAGAGACGATGTCACGCCCAGTTCACTCGGTTGCAAGCTCGTTGGGCTCAGTTTCCATCGTTACGAGCTCAATCAAATTTGCCCGTATTTGACACGACGGACGATATCCCGTTTATCCGATATTTTGGTAGAGTTGTCCATTGCGAGCTCCCTGTGGGATGCCTGAGTGTGCGTAGAAAGCTGAAGTATTGCAAACCAAGCAGTTTGAGAAGTTCGAGGAAAGTTGTGTTATTGACTTGATTTAATATTGAGCTGCCTGGAGATGAATCCTAATGAGTAACCTAACAACACAGCTTGGTGTACCCAGTGCAGAGCTTCTGTATCGGGCAGTCCATATCGTGAATACAGCCCAGTTCATTAGAAAGCAGTTGAACGACGGGTGAGACCAGCTCGTAAAACAAGACTACACAGAAGTCAGAGCAGATACGTTACGGTACCGAAGAGTTTCTTCTTCAAAATTAGCGCGAATTGAGCAAAGTGGTCGGAGGCGAACTTACTGGCACTTACTGATTGAAAAGGGTAATGAAGAGCATTATAACCGAATTTCTTCTAACGGTCCTGTGGAGAGAAAAGGGGTGTTTTCATCTACCTTCCTAGTGGGGAGTTCTGGAAAAGAGAACTAAGGTTGGGGGGAAACCGAAGTATTTGAGTAATTGATTGACTGAGGATGGGAGTGACTGGTGATTGACCTTTCAGACCAGTTTCAGAACAATCCTTACAAGAGGAAGACACCTGGGACACCGCGTTTGACTCTGTATCAAACAACTATCTTTCAACTTAGTTTAAAGTTGAAGCACAATCCCTTGAACCCCGTTGATGCTGGTTGGCAGTTGGCGAGCGATCAAAATCCACTGTAACGCTCAAATGTGGACGTTCATGTTCGAATTGAAGTGAATTTCAGTCAATGCAATTCTAGTCGAGTTGCTCTTTCAAAGGCGGAAACCGAATGAATTTATGTGAACATGTGACGATAGTTAAGGGAAATTGACTCGACAAAATTAATAACATAATGGGGTAACTGCCACAAGCCCTAAACTTGTGTAGACACAACTAATTCACTTGCTTCTAAGCTGAGCTGTATAGATGATTAACCAAAGTGATGATAGTAACGACACATTGTTCCTGACACATGGAAGTACTGCAAATCACTCTCAGAAAACATGCAACACGTCACTTCAGGGTGAAAGTCATTTGCACAGACTATAAGCTCAAGCAGGGCCAAAAACCAAATCAAAAACTTGCGGTACAACATAAACTCATAACGCATAACGTACAAATGGACACTCAGCCCGACCCTCGAGGGCAACAACTACAAGTTGTAATGAGACTGGGCCGTTATCACTGACAGGACCGTCAACTCAAACGTACATGAGAAACACCAATAGACTAAGACGGCGAGTTGACATACTTCGTAGTCATACCCAAAATGATGAAGTACACAACAGACCTTTGAATAGAGATACAGGACCAGTGGAGGATGAAAAGAGGTACGAATAGCACCAATTATCACGAACAGATCTGTTTCCCTATTGACATGACTGTTCCTTAACCCTCATAATAGAGTTATTTCAGTCGAAACTCAGGAAGGACGGTTTTGCTGCCACATGAGAGGACTGGGGCAGCATCCTCCGAGCCCAGATCTATGGAGGTGTGATCCTGGGGAATCCATGCCATCTGGGAGGAGTTCTTCACCTCATCCAACTATTTAGTTGCGTGGCAAGTTGCAAAGGGAGAGATCAACTGTGGTTGATTGTGGTCTTCTTTGCACACTGGGCGAAAGCTTGCTTAGTAGCAGTCAAAGGTGAAAGGTTGCTCTTCCAACAACTGTCGTCACTCACTGCAGGAACTATAGCGGAGCAGCCCGTGGTTACTTGTTTCCTTCACAATGGAGAGCCTTTGAGAAATAAGAAGTGGAACTGCGCACTGAAGTCGCCTAGTCCTGTAAGGAAGTGGCTCGTCCAGTGGTCCCGCCCATTTCTCATACATGTCACATCCCTCATAATGCTCATGCACCCGTAACTGGTCAGTGATCACTTCCAGTGAGTTCACTACATGATACAATGGGACAATCAGGCCTAGTACGTGAGCATTGTACACCTCCCCCCCCCCCACACTGGTCTTGCTAACACACACTTGTGCCTTCACAAAAACCCCTACATCGAACTAGATCGACTTATCATCAGTACATAACACCACAAAAAGGATGAGGGTCTTGGTTAAGGCTTCACCTCACTCTACGTGAATGAATGATACGAGGGAAATAAAACATCGCAACACAATGCCGTTTATTGACACCAAGTATTACAGCGGGAGAGCCCAAGCCACGTTTTAAAATTCCAATTACTCGAATAAATTAATGAAATAAATACATAACGATATCACGACACAAGGAAAGAAAACCCCGTCTTGGAAACTAGTATGTCCATTTGGTCGCAGAGCTTCGACAAGCGGATTTGAGTAGCTTCAGCTGTCTAATTTCCTTTTTCTCAGTAAATTCATTCCAAAACGTTTATCTGGAAGTTACACAAGCCTCTTCTAAATGTAGTTATCGTAGCAATTTATGTAAATGAACATAAATCGCGTAACTTTAGAACTGTCTCGACACATCGGTATAACCGCTCCATGTCCATCTCGCTAGTGATTCGAATGATTGGGCTGTTGGTACAGCAGGAATAAGAAACTCTTGGCTCTCCGAGAGCGTTCAAATGAAATATATAACAGTCTGAAACGATTCCGGGTGGTGTCCAGTTTAAGGCTTCCCATTCGCGTCTCCTAAGACTAACGTTGTGGTATACTGCGATCGTGCCAGACGTTCAACAACTCACCAAATTGATCTGTTCAATTCTGGCGATGCAGAGTTGTCTACGTGGCCAACCAATTCACTGATGACATATTCCATTAGCCAGGTTGTGTCGGGGCTAACACCACCCACTTGTATTGTGCTGCCCACGCTAGGTCACGTGGATACCTCTAAAAACAAGAAGTGGTGCTCTGTACCTGAGTACTTACGCAGGTCACCACCCAAATAGATTTATAGATTCGCTGATTCTACGCAATTAATTTAGGATTCAAATGGACTACATGAACTAGATATCCTGTTATTTATTAATAATAGTTTATAGCAAACGACAGTAAGAAAGTGGTAACACGAGAAAAAAGGAAAAACTTGGATAGAACAGATTGGTGTTTGAAACTAGAATGAGTGTAGGAAGAAAACAGCCTGAGATGAATGCGCCAGTTGTGATCTCTTATGAAGGGGCCGCCGTCTGATGGTACTGGCACGCCGCATGGTGGTCCGTGATGGAAACTGAGTGCCCTGTGTAGATTGTTACACGCAGTGTAATGAAGCGTTTGCTTCCATAAATGTTGTTGGTATTTTCGTGAGAAGCAACGATAGTGTTTGAAAAATAATTAATTAATTATATCTAACTATAATCCATACAAAAGCCACGCAGTTGACTGTAATAATTGTGTTAATTACAGGTGAAGTATTTTGTGAAGAGGTTTGGAAACAATATGACACGTACCAGAAAACCTACCGAACAGCGATGCAGTAAGTTTCTTGTGTTCTAATTCAACATTTGATGTTTACCATATAAACATATGTAACGTTCAATATGGTGGGGAGGAGAAGTTTCCTTGGAACAATGCCCTTGGACCACACGATGTACATACGGTTTATTAACAATAAAAGGAAATCGTTATCTCTCAGAGTAAAATAAGGCAGGAACTCTTGTAGAAACGAAAGGAAAGGGGTCCACCAGCTACACTGCCCTTCTACGTCTAACCTGAGGCGTCGTCTTCAGGTTGACTTCGGTTCTGATGAGACGGAATGGTGGCGATGAAACTGGGTGTACCAGCAGCTTCGAGTGTCCAGTTCTGGCGAACTCGCGATCGCGTAAGCATCCGATTGGATTTCGAATCGGTTGCGCAGAACTGCTCACTTGGGATCCTCAAATACACGTTCTGCATTACCAGGAATAACACGGAAAAAATGTTCGGGTGGCCAGGCTAACTTTGGGGCAAGAAGTGAACAGCTTGAAACATGAAGGCACTAGATTAAAACGTCCCTTACGTAATAGAGAAAAGAAACCAACAAAGGAAACGAAACTTATGACTAAGGACACTCAAGGCAAGGAGTGACCTTTTCCGAAAAACAGAGGCTTTGGTTCATTTTTAGGTCTTATGTAACTGACGGTAAAACAACATAGGTATTTAGGCATGTCTGCAAATTTTTTCCCCTTCACTGTTCATAAAACTGTCCTCGCTGTTCTCCTCAACATTTGATAACTTCTCAGACTGAATGTGTTGAGTGGACCTATTGGACGCACCAGTTGAGTGCTGAGTGAGAAAGGCAGGTGTAGAATGATTACTCCCCCATTCCTGAGCTCTCGGACGGCACAAGTCAACACGCCCTTAGACGCTTGTTGCAAGGCATAACGAGTGTACGCCCAAAACTGGCGACTCTGTGCGCTGGTGTTGTTGAGAAATGATCCGCTCACTCCTGGCGGGTTTGACAAATTATTATTTTCTACAAATGATTTTGTGGTGGACTGTATAGGCTCGATACGCCGTGTTCGAAATAATACAAGCACTACTCACCGATGCGGACGTTCTAGGTGCGTGTCCCTGGCCAGGGATGTGGAGCCCAGTAGTGGTCGATGTTGGCTATTCCGAACACAGTTAGTGAGCGGAATAAATTTAACTGAGTACGAAATAAAAATTATACTTCAAGAAAAAAATTAATTAAAATTCTGTTTTTAATGCGGGGGCACAAGCGGGCGAACGAATGTGCGGTCGGACAAGGACATAAGAGTCCGACAGTTCATTCGCTTGATCTTAAAACATTGAACCAGCGTTGTTCCCATCGGCCGCAACAACGAGATTAGGCAAGTTTTAGAGGTCGTAGGTTTTCTTGGGTCGTCCTTTTTGAATCCAGGACGAAGCTAACGGACGATGAACAATTCTATCCCGTACTACAACGAAACAGATTGTGTGTAGGATATTTCTCCAATACCTTCACAGTCTGGATACGCCTGCTTCTGGGTGAAGCTTCGAGAGGCTCATGATTGTTAGCAAAAACCCGTAATCGAGTGTGAGTTGTGACTGATTCAGATTCGTTTGGAGTTTGCAATAGCACCGTGTAAAGCGGAGTTTTGAGGCACGAAAAGTAGGGAGCCCGCACGCCTGAGTACCTGTCACACTTCAGTCTTCTATCCTTGGCACACTTCTATTTAACATCAACTGGTCGGCAATCGAACATTATTTTACTGCTGGAACGCCACTACCTGTAAATGCTGTTTCTCAATAGTGTAGAACTCGTTCAGTCAGAGCTGCTTCAAGAGCCACAAAAATAAGTTATTGATGCAACTATTAAATTTCAGGTTACTGCGGGATAAAGCGAAAAACGATGACGACTTCTCGGAACTGTGCAAAGTTCGTCGAGGCGCAGCAAAGTACGGCTTACACGACCTGCTGAATTTACCGGTACGTGTTATCAATACTTGTTCTTATTATGTTTTTCGAACATGTTATGGCAGGATGTGTTGCTTTAAGAAGGCTACTTGGCTCGCTTAACTCATTCAGTGGGATCTGCAGGCTCTGGTCGTGTTTAACTCATAAGACGTCCCCTTCCTATTCGTTGAAGCTGGGAAAAGTGGAAGTGTGTAATTATAATACCTCATTCATTTGTAGGAACGAGGAAAGCAAAGGTGAATATTTGAAACCAAATTGTGCGAAGTCAATAGCGGTTTTAATGTTTGCCATTCATTCGGCGGTTCCGTATCGTACGCGTTCCTGTTGACGATACCAAATATGAAGAGGGAAAGCAATTGAATGGGGTCGAGTGGAAGAAGTACACGCGCTGACAAGCCCCACCCAAGTCGTTAGGCAAGCACCAATATCTGACCCATCTTATTGACACCGTCGGAGCCTTCAGTTCCCTCAGGACTGATTATCGCCTCCTAGAAAGTAGATGTGACACTCCTATGTTTGTCCTTGATCCTTCAAAGAGTCAGGCGCGGAAGATGGGGCCTCCGTCGCTACACGTGTATAGAGAACAATGAGACGAAGCTGCCCTGCCTTCGCCCTAATTATCGCCTGCATTGTTCGAAAAATCGTAATGTTGGAACCTTCGCCGATGCGAGTTTGTGTGACTACGCTCCGAGTGACGGGTAAATGAAACTTCCCTTTCTGTCTGCCAAAGAGGTCGGGTGACGGAGGTCGAATGCGGTCCCATATCGAAAATACCACTAACAAGGAGGGTTATCATTTTATTTAGAGACGTTCGACCACCTTCACACGTATGCTACTTGCACTGATGGCCCCTTATTGCTTCCTTCACACCAGGAACGTCGCTACAGCAAATTAGAACGGAGGACCAACGTCATAAAAATCTGAACGATTATTACTTCCCTTGGCTCTACAAAGTAGAAAGGAAAGTCATGTAATCGGCTGAAAAAAAAGTGTCCGAAAAACACAACTTGTGAAAATGGCCTGTGTGTGTGTGTTCGTGAACGATTTTTAAAGAAAACGACCGAATAAAATCAGCTCAAACTTGATATCTAGCCCGCAGGCTACCATGGGACGCCAAAATAAGGGTATGAGAAAAATCCACCGAAAGCTAACCGTAGTTATCACAGTGAACAAAACACCAAATATTTTTTTTCTCAAAAACGGCTCTAACGATTTTGATTAAATTTTTTATATTGATAGCTCTCAATAAAGCAACTATACCATAAAATTCCCATCAGTGGGAAAATGACGAGAGCAGCACAATAAATTACCAAAATTTTCTGCGAAAACCGATTTGGTGCGATTTTTTTTGCTTGTCAACTCCGCTGAAATGTTACTAGAATGTTAGAAAAAATTGGGGTATTAGTCCAATCCAATATCTATAGGGTGGGCGTTTAAAAACTCTCATAAGGTAGATGGGGCTCACTCCAGAAATTCCGGAATTTGAACTACTGCCGTTTCGCTTACTACCAGTTCTATAAGTTTTTACCCAGTAACACTGCAAAAGTGATTAGTATCCTCTCAAATCGTGTTAACGTCCCTCATTAATTCTCTGTGTAGCAATTGCTCAATAATGGTCCGGGAATGTGTACGAGTAGAACAATAAATTCTGGAACTGTAAGCTCTACCGCTTTCTGCTGCGGTGAAGTGTTGTTGACCGAGTTCAGATGAACTAAATGATGAATGAATTGAGTCAGTAGACAAAGCCATGTACACAAGTGAATTGACGTAGAGCTAAGGAGAGTTGTGTGTCGCAACGCACCAGATATTTCAAATCTTGATTTCTCCTCAATTTAAACCCAAATTCACTACAACTTTTACTTAATTTTCGAATAATATTTAATTAATTTATCGCTTTTCTTAACTTTAAACTCTAGTCAAACAAGCTTTTATTCCAAGTTTCAACAACCTTTTCAAAGGCAATGTGTTTTTTTTTTTAAATTCGATTTTTTTGATCTATGTACAAAAACGGAGCAAGGTTTACTACACAACAGTTTATTCTCTTACACACCATCATTACCTATCCTATTCAATCCAATGTCTAAAAATATTAAGAATATAACAAGGGTATATCATCAATCCAGGAAGCGACAACTCTTAAGCAAACGACAATGTTAGTAGAGCACTTCCGAGACCCGTCCCGTTCGATTCAGCATCCAAAAGTACTAATAAACGATACGAAACATGACCCGACTGCAATGGAACAACGGAAATTGACATTGTCTAGACTACGCTAGGCAATTCGCAGGACGCAACGAGTCGAATTGAAGGGTGGTTGGAGTGAGGTGGGAGGTAGCGCAGGAAATGAGCGCGGGCTGGGGGAGACACGATAACTTTCGTTACACTGCCCCTTCAGTTTCTTCAAGTAGCGGAATTCGCCTCACTATATTTACTGTCATTTCACTCTTTTCGATCTAAATGCAGCTGTACATCTCTGAGACCCGTCCTATTGGTCTCTGCATCGAAAAACACTTAGGCAACGATACCGAACACGACGTATATGCAATGAAATGGGAAGCGCTGAATAGAATAAGCCACTGTGCCGACTGATCATACAATCATAAATGCAGCTCTTCAAAAGCATCTCCAAATTTCCTTCCCCCCGTAACACCACAATCATACAATGCAAGAGAAATATAAATACGCGTAATAATTTGCACTTTTTAACATAAATAATAAGGGCTATAGTCCTGTACCTACACAACGACGCTTTGAAGACGGATAAAATAATTACTGAATTCAAACTGTTCCTTGAGTAACTTTTTTCCACAGTGTGCGTCACATAAATCCGGACTACGTAATATGTTTCGGAATGTTACAATACTAGTTTCTATACTGAACATCATGTGCTACCAAGTGCGTACGACTGAATGAAAAAGAGATTGAATTATTGATTGAATATTTCCTCAGTTGGGTGAGGAAAGTCGCGTAATGCTTCGCTAGATTCTTTACTCATCTAGGCTTCATTCCTCAACTGAAACTACAGTTTTCACTCGATCACCAATCTTGTGAAACTGGCTTGACACGAGAATGTTGCGGAGCTTTTTTTAACTAAATTTTTATCAATACGTCGTTGGCAAATTTTAAAAAATCATTTCACGCAGTTCCTCCTTCGAAGGCTCCCTGATGGTAGCTTCACTCAATTTCTCAAGTATCAACATCTCGTTTCCAATTGTCACTCGACTGTGTTCAGATTTGTACACGACTGCCCCATGACTTGAACGCAGACTTGATAAGACTTGTTAATGATTTCTTCATAATTTTTTAAACGTGATTTCACAACAAAACTTTATTTTACAATCGTTATTAATCAATTTTCCACATTTTTTTACTTTCCTCCGCTCTGCGAAATGCTCTAAAAAATTATCAGGTGCGACGCATTACACAACTTACCTTATCTGTACGTCAATTCACTGATTTTCGTGGCTTTTGCTACTAATACAATTTATTTTTCACTCAGGTCATTGAAATTGGTTACGAAAATTTTTGTGGTGCTCCTACTAGCGTCAAGACCATTATTGAACGATTAGTTCACAGAGACTGATTTGAGCCTAAACACATGATTTTTTTTCATCATAATGATTATAATCATTGCTCCAGAACTACCGAATAAAAATACCACCTTCTACCCGGGAGAACTTACTGTCACTTCTATAATTTCTTACTCGATCATCCCAAAAACGGTGTTCACGACCTTTTCCAACACACAACTTTCCGCCACCCCCATAAGTTCGAACACTAGCTACATATGCGGGCTTCATTCAACGCATTTCTACAGAAACATTTATGGAGAACAAAACGTAGGGACTAGTTAGCTGAGAGTACTCCGTAAGTTAGTTCGAAATCGATAGATTCGTTTTTGAGAAAATTGGAATACCGATAAATTAATATTCGACAAATCTCCTTTTCTGAGTTAACTTGGCTTATATTTCCGTTCAACATATATATACAGGAATATTATAGAGAACCAAATGTGGGTATGGGTGACTAAAAGACACTCCTTTAAGATTGATGACATCTGGTGAAGAAGTTATCCTGGAATTTACGGAAATGTTCGAAAAAACGTTATTTTTGACATATTTTGATTTTTATCTCTGTTGAATGGGCTGTCAGAGAAACTTTATTCATAGCAATATGTAGGTATTAACTATTCGAAAACATCTTGAAAGTTTGGTGATAATCGTTGAAGCCGTTTCGCCAAAAAGCGTAAAAAACCTATTTTTGCTTCATAGCACCGTATTTTCATGGAGATATGAATGGGGAAGAAAAGTTAGGTATTGATTATTAGAAGATAGTTTAATTAAAATCGTTAGAGCCGATTTCGGGAAAAAACGAAAACCCCTATTTTTGGTACATTTTCGTCCCCTCCCCTTCCCTTCGGCGGAAATCGTCCATAACCTTATTTTGGTCTACAAAAAATAACGAACAAAACAAAAAAAGGACCGCACACGGATCACGCGCCGAAATTAGGTTTTTTAGACTCAGTAGGCCTCAAAACGTAAAAATCTGAAGAACTTTCTTTTTACTTTCCTTGGCTCTACGAAGTAGAAAGGAAAGTTATGTAATCGGCTGAAAAAAAAATTGTTGAGTTTTCTTCAGATCTTCAGATCTTCTTTCTTCAGATCTAGTCCGAAAAACACTGTTTGGGAAAATGGTCTGTGTGTATGTGTGTCTGTGAACGAGTTTTAGAGGAAACCACCGTACCAAATCTCAAACTTGATATTTCGCCTGCGGGTTACCATGGGACGCCAAAATAAGGGTATGGACAAAATCCACCGAAATTTAACTATAGTTATCATAGTGATCAAAACACCAAATATTTTTTTTCTCAAAAAGGGCTCTAACGATTTTGATTAAATTTTTTATATTGGTAGCTCCCAATATGGCAACTATACCGTGAAATTCTCATTTGTGGGAAAATGACGAGAGTAGCACAATAAATTATCAAAATTTTCGGCGAAAAGCGTTTTTACCGCGGTTATTTCCTTATAAACTCCGCTAAAATTTTGGTAGAATGTTAAAAAACAATTGGTATTGTAGTCCAATCCAATACCTAAAGAGTGAGTGTTTAAAAACGCTCATGAGATACATGGGGCTCACTCCAGAAATTCCTGGATTTCAACTACCGCCGTTTCGCTTTCTACCAGTTCTAACAGTTATTACCCAATAACTCTGCAAAAGTAATCACTATCCTCTTTAAAAAAAATCTTGTTTACAGCCTCATTAATTATATGTGTACCAATTGCTCAATAATGGACCTGTAATGAATACGAGCACTCTTTTTTTGACACGATTAAACCTTTCCCTTTGGTGTAGTGGAGAGTAAAACGTAGAGATAAAAATCCAAATTTGTCGAAAATACTATTCCTTTGAACAGTTTCATAATTTCCAGAGTAGTAGATTTCCATCTAGCAACCTATACCCACATTTAGTTTTCCGTAATTACTTCTGTATATATCTGTTGAACGGAGACGTACGCCATTTTAGCTCGGAGAACAAGATTTATCGAATATTAATTCACCGTATTTGAATATTTTGTCAGAAACGACAGTAACAATTTCAATTAAACTTACGCAGTACTTTCAACTAACTAATCCCTACATTTCCCAATCCCTGTATGAATATTCCGGTAGAAATGCGTTGAACGAAGATATAGCGCCCGTACGTAGAAGTCAAGCTATTTACGGGGTTTGTGGAAAGTTGTGTGTCGCAACGCGCCAAATATTTTATTTAAGTTTCGTTGAAATATAGAATCAACGTTGAGTATTCCATAAACCGCTTTACCCTTCGACCTTTTCAATAACTAAACCTCACAAATGACAGAGCGGGGACTCCCGAAAATCGCTAAATTATTTTGATGATTACCGCTAGCGTTTTGGTAACGTAATTAAGGTGCGGTAGCGTGGATTTTGAATGAGGGCGAAGAAAGTTGTGTGTTGGTCCGCTGCTTCAAACATTCTCTAGGGGCCGTGTTCACCAAAACGCCGCTGATCGTGATCAAACTGATCAGGGCTGGATAAGTAAATAGGGGCTAGTCATTTTCGCGCCCACCACGCTAGCCGAGATCACTTTGGTATGCGGTTAGCATTGACGTGATTACACTGCGATTAAACCATATCGAGAAGGCAGTGGACTAATGAGGTTACAGTAAAGTAAGGAAATTGTTAGACATCCCGTCCCATAAACAAGTGTCATGTAAATGTAAACGGCCGCGAAACCGTGTATCCCGTAGATGCCTAATGCTCAATAATCCGGATTTGACCAAATTATTGTTTCTAATTATTGTCAGACACCAAAGTGGCCGCATTAACTAACCTCTGCCGAAGATGAATTTTGTGAGGAGCTTAAAGTGAAAATACGCGTACTACAACTGCAAGAGCTGCAGGAAAAAGCCAAATTAGTCCGGGAAAATGCTTTGTGAGTGTAGGAAAAATCGGAAGCGGTACAAGAAAATGAGAACTGAGCAAGAAATAATAAAATCCGAAATTATGAGGTTACAACTTCTGCAAGCAAGGAACTTTAACAAAGATGGGAGAATTGTCGTGTTTAATAAAAGTTGTTTAATATACTAATGTTAGTGTAAAAGCATGGTATTATTTAATATTTCCTACTTATCTGCTACTAAATCCACCCAGGTAAGCCATTTGCGTTTGGGTTTTCTAACACGGCTATATGACGACTGGTTTTTTCAGAAACTGCTCAGCACACATTTCACGGAAACAACAACTTGTTTTTGACGATCGTAATACTTTTGTTCGCAACAGAATTTAAATTCATGCTTCTCGAAGTCGTCGGACCCCGCTCATAGCCATCTGAGGCGCCGGGTGAGATGACGATAACCCAACATATTAGATAATCATCGTAGTGGAATAGCAACTGAAATAACTGCACACTTGTTAACAGTATCTTTGTTTATTATCATTATTCCAAAATATACGTAAATTATTCACAATAATAAAAGCGAATACTCGACAGTGCAAGGCAATGGCGGACAAATATCAGAACAACATAAAGAAAGATAAGAGTTAACCGAGCCAAACTGCCCAATTGTTTGGGGTTAAGGTTTGATCAGGGCTAGAGCTTAACCCAGTCTGGTGGAGACCGTTTTTGTGGCGGGAGCGGGTTAGGTACTGTTAATCGACTCTAAACGAGATCAACGCAGTTGGTGAATACGGCCCTAGGAGGTCGGAGGAGAAAGGAATGCGACGGGCCGCGCGGTCGTGGAGCAAGTCGAATCTTGTCGCCGTTTGCTCCTCGTTATCTCTCACTTTGTCCCAGCAGTCCTCCCGAGCTCGCCTCAGTTCGCGTTCAACTCGCGTTGTATTCACTTCGCGTCAACTCGGGCGACATTCGCTCCGGCAAATCAACCGTCAAAATTGCTGTATTTACCAAATTTATCGATGAAAGAGGAGGAGTATTTCTCCTTCGTACTGGCACACAAAAAACAACAATGGAGAAAGAACAATTGTCTTATTTCCACTAAATTTGAGTTACAAACTTGGATCGATTTCGACGATTAAGTCATCGTCAGTAACAAGAATGGAACTCATGCGCGTGATGATGATGGCTTGACCGTCGAAATCGATCTAAGTTCGTAACTCAAATTTAGCGGAAATAAGACAATTGTTCTTTCTCCGTTTTATTATTGAAATGGGTTTCCACAACTTCGTCTCGAGTGATTAGTACCCTAGAGAGTTATATTAGGCTGAAATGTTCCTTTAGATGTTTTCTATCTAAAGTTTATTTTATGTTTTCTGGAGTTTATTTTCTTTCCAACCCCCATTCTATTATTATCTAAAAGGCACCAAGTATCACATCATCGACTTTCTTTTTCGGCCATCGTATTTTTTTTTTTTTTGTATACTGATCGTTAAAAAAAAGTTGGATTCTCTTCGGATCCTTACGGTTCAGACCCTACTGGGCCCGAAAAACCGATCTGTGTGAATCTGTGAACAGGTTTTAGAGAAAAAAGCTGAACTTAATCGCTTCAAACTTGATATAAATCCCGCAGGTCATCGACTTCATTATAATGAGCAAAATCCGCTCAAGCTAACTATAGTCATCATAGTGATCAAAATACCAATTTTTTTGCCGAAAACGGTTCTAACGATTTTGGTTAAATTTTTTTATATAGAGCTCCTAATGAGATGAAAATTTCATAAAATCCCTTCCTCCAAAAAATCTTTGGAAAAAATTACGAGAGCAGCACAATAATTACCGTGCATTTCGACGAAAATCGAGTTTAGTGTAATGTTACTATCCTTGGCTCTACAAAGTAGAAAGGAAAGTTATGTAATCGGCTGAAAAAAAAACACAATGGAGCACAATCCACCGAAAGTTAATTATAGTTATCATAGTGATCGTAGCACCAAATATTTTTTCTTAAAAACGGCTCTAACGATTTTGATAAAATTTGCCATATTGATAGCTCGTAATAAGACAATTATACCATAAAATTACTATTTGTGGGAAAATGACGAGAGGAGCACAATAAATTACCAAAAGTTTCGACGAAAATCGATTTTAGCGCGATTTTTTTCTCATCAAAATCTTTTTTTTCTTCCGCTGAAAGGTTACTAGAACGTTCAAAAAAATTAGTGTAGTAGTCCAATCCAATACCTATAGGAAGAGCGTTTAAAAACGCTCATAAGGTACATGGGGGTTACTCCGGAAATTCCGGAATTTCAACTACGGCCGGTTCGCTTGCTACCATTTTTACTTTCCGCTACCCGCAGGGAAGGAAAGTATAGTAATCGGCCCAAAAAAAAAATTGGGTTTTCTTCAGATCTTTACGTTTCAGACCCTACTGAGTCTAAAAAACCTAATTTCGGAGCGAGGTCCCTGTGTGTGTATGTCTGTGTGCGTGCGTGCGTGTGTGTGTGTGTGTGACGGCTGATCCGATTGAGCTGGTTCTTTTTTTGTTTTGTTAGTTATTTTTTGTAGACACAAAAATAAGGTTATGGGCGATGTCGGCCGATGGGAAGGGGGGAAGGGGACGAAAATGTACCAAAAACTAGTGTTTTTCGCATTTTTCTCGTAAACGGCTCTAACGATTTTGATTAAACTTTCAAATTATCTCCTACTAATCAATATCTAATTTTTCTTCTCCATACATATCTCCATGAAAATACGGTGAACGGAGATATAGGCCCATGAATCAAAAATAGGATTTTTAACCTTTTTGGCAAAATGGCTTCAGCGATTTTCACCAAACTCACAGGGTGTTTTCAAATAGTTGATACCTACATATTCTTCTCAATAAATGTTCCTGTGACGGTCTATTGAACAGAGATAAAAATCAAAATGTGTCAAAAATAACGTTTTTTCTAACATTTCCGTAAATTCCAGGGTAACTTTTTCACCAGGTGGGATAAATCCTAATGGAGTATCTTTTAGTCACCCATACCCACATTTCGTTCCGTATAATTATTTCCATATATATATGTTGAACGGAGATATAAGCCAAGTTAACTCAGAAAAGGAGATTTGTCGAATATTAATTTATCGGTATTCCAATTTCCTCAAAAACGGCTCTAACGATTTCGATCAAACATTCGGAGTACTTTCAGCTAACTAGTCCCTACATTTTGTTCTCTATAAATGTTCCTGTAAAAATGCGTTGAACGAAGATATAGCGCCCGCCTATGTAGGTGGTGTTCGAACTTAAAGGGGTGGCGGAAAGTTGTGTGTTGCTACGCACCAGATATTTAAAAGTTTTAATCCAATTACTCTGCATAACTGATTACTATCCTCTTAAAAAAAATCATGTTTACAGCCTCATTTGTGTACCAAATGTTCAATAAAGGTCCGGGAATGAGTACGAGCAACACAATAAATTCCGGAGCTGTAACCGTTACCGCTTTGTGCTGCCGTTGTTTGACCAGGTCCATTTTCTTATAAACTCGGTTCAATATTATTTTATATGGATAGTTCGCGATGATGGTTAGAGGACCAATTAAACTGAATTTATTGAGTTGCTCCTACTTGTACCACAACCTTAATTGAGTTATCAACACTGTTCGTGGGACTATCAACATGCTTTTGATTTATTATTCATACATTTTGATTGTTTTTGCACCTCTACCCTCCACAATCGTTGTAGATGTTTTTTAGAAAAAGCAGATTTTTTGTTTTGATCACTATGGTAACTATAGTTAGTTTTGAGTCGAATTTTCTCGTACTGTTATTTTAACGTTCCGTAGTAACTTAAGCTAAATATTACATTTGAGCCGATTCTTTTCAGCCGTTTTCTCTCGAGGTACACAGAACATTTTAACAAAAAGCGTTTTTTGGAGTCCTTGAAAAATGTCTTTCGCAAATCAAGTCAATTGTCAGTCAGACAAACTTGTTCTATTACGCTCGTGAACTCCAACTATCGCGGATTTAAGCAAACATTGGTGGATATAGTGGTTGGTAAAACGTTGATTTAGGACAATGCCCAGTCTTGAAATGGCTTGTAAATTTCATCGTATATTTGGTCATTCTGATCGTTTAATAATTTGAAACGACCTTGGAGAAACCTGATTTAATTACTGAAAATTCAAATTTATCAATTAAATGTCGTTTGAAAAGTTTGGTGACACCAGCTCGCGGTCGTGTTTCGTGTTCCGCGACGAAAATTCCGTTTCTCGTAAAAGTGATTCCACGATTTACCAAAATTAAGTACTATTGGTCGGTAAATTTTCGTTCCGTGTTCCACATACCTTTACTCAGTGTGCGGCAAGATATTCCGGCGTTTTCGTCAAACCTACGCACTCCCGCCGGGAACGTTTCGTCAGTTTGAAGACTTCAGAGGTGAGTCCTTACGCATCTTGAAAATAGCTCTATCCGAACCCGATTCGATAGGAACCACTACTGCCCCAAATGTCTGAGCTAACAATTTATTGCGATCCCGGTACAATATGCTAGCGGCTGAGGTTGTGGTCTTGTACGGGATCAACCATAATGATGTGAGAGAGCAATGCTGTCTGCTTCCAAGCCGTTGGTGTGCCCTCCAGTTCGTTGGAGTCATACAAAAAGGCACAATGCGATAGCTAAATACGAAAGGAGTCTGATTTGATGAATTTTCGTTTTCGTGAAATGAAAAGATGTTTACTTTCCGTTCGCATAATGGGTATTGGGGAAAGTATTGTAGCCGTACGAATAATAAAGTTTTTTCAAATCTTTGAATCTACTGCAACGAAAATATCTGGTGTTAAGCTACGCACAACTTTGTTAGCCCCGCGTAAAATTCTATCTAACACGTAGTAATCCAGTCTATTTCTATTACTAAGTTCATATGTACATTTAAAACAACCTAACGCCTTCAAGTCAAGAACTGTAAGCGCTACCGCTTCCTGCTGCCGTAAAGCGTTGTTTGACCATGTTCAAATTAACTGAGCGATAAATGAATTGAGTAAGTAGAAAAAAAGCCATATACCCGAGTGAATTGACGTGGAGCTGAGGAAAGTTGTGTGTTGCAACGCACCAGATATTTCAAAACTTGATTTTTCCTCAATTTAAACCCAAATTCACTACAACTTTTACTTAATTTTCGAAAAATATTTAATTAATTTATCGCTTTTCGTTACTTTAAACTCGAGTCAAACAAGCTACCCGAGTGAATTCACGTAGAGCTAAGGAAAGTTGTGTGTTGCAACGCACCAGATATTGTTTAAAAACATTCTAGTAACATTTCAGCGGAGTTTAAAAGGAAACGTAGCAACACACAACTTTCCGCCACCCCCGTAAGTTCGAACACCAGCTACGTATGCGGGCGCTATATCTTCATTCAATGCATTTCTACAGAAACATTTATAGAGAATAAAATGAAGGGACTAGTTAGCTGAGAGTACTCCGTAAGTTAGTTCGAAATCGATAGATCCGTTTTTGAGAAAATTGGAATACCGATAAATTAATATTCGACAAATCTCCTTTTCTGAGTTAACTTGGCTTATATCTCCGTTCAACATATATATACAGAAATAACTATGCAGAACGAAATGTGGGTATGGGTGACTAAAAGACACTCTGAACGATTGATCGAATTTGGTGAAACAGATACTCCAGACTTTACGGAAATGTTCGAAACAACGTTATTTTCGACACATTTTCATTTTTATCTCTGCTCAATGGACTTTCAGAGGAACATTTATTTAGAACAATACATAGGTATAAACTATTCGAAAACATCTTGAAAGTTTGGTGATAATCGTTGAAGGCGTTTTGCCAAAAAGAGTAAAAAACTTATTTTTGCTTCATAGGCCTATATCTCCGTTCACCGTATTTTCATGGAGGTATGTATGAAGAGGTAATTGTTAGATATTGATTAGCAAAAGATAATTTGAAAGTTTAATCAAAATCGTTAGAGCCGTTTACGAGAAAAATGCGAAAAACACTAGTTTTTGGTACATTTTCGTCCCCTTCCCCCCTTCCCATCGGCCGACATCGCCCATAACCTTATTTTTGTGTCTACAAAAAATAATGAACAAATCGAGAAAAGAACCAGCTCAATCGGATCAGCCGTTCTCCTGCAAATCGAACTACGAACAAACACACACACACGGACCACGCGCCGAAATTAGGTTTTTTAGACTAGGCCTCAAAACGTAAAGATCTGTAGAAAACCCAACTTTTTTTTGACACGATTACTATACTTTTCTTTCCCTTTGGGGTAGCGGAAAGTAAAAATCATGTTGACAGTTTCATTAACTTGAGAACAACAAGTAGAAGCAGTTAATTTAAATTATCCATTTATCCCCATTAACGTTTAATTTATTTTTTCGACCGTTTGCGGAGATAGATGTTCGTTTTCCTTAAGAACTTCACGTTTCAGTTCGAAAAACACTATTTGGGAAAATGGTCTGCGTCTGTATTAACAGTAGACTGTAGACGGATATAACCCTCTCATCGAGGGTTCTGGTACAGTGTTAACCTTTTAAGCGCCATGGGGGCCGTCTGCTACCTCACGATACCCAACAATAGGTGCCGTTAGGGTCGCCGGCTACCTCACAATTTTTCATCTGTACATCTAAGGAATATTATTTTTTTCCGACCCTCCGGTAATTATTAGCTTCATTAGGCACCTAGCAACTGGATCACATGATGGTATACGATTTGCAGCATGTTTTAGATGCGGTTACCGTGGGTGCCAATGAGACCGTGGGCGGCACTTTTTATATGAAATTTCCTCCGACAACCCACTAAAGAGCTTTTGAATTCCTAAATATATACAGCTGAGTAAATCAGCTTAGTATTTTTTGTTCTTTACTGGAAAACAACTTGTGTTCCGAGTTTCATTCCGCGTGCCATTCTCTCTTGCTTCCACCCTCCTTTTTTATCCTTGTTTCATTTATGATGAATAAAGAAAATGTTCAACCCAGTACGAGTAGTGGACGGACGCGAAAACTACGATCTATGGTGAGTAAAAGGAAGTGAATGAGGAGATGGAGAAGGGGAGGAAGGATATGAGGATCATATGTGGCCTGTTTACAGGTCACTGTCTGCAGAGGCACCACCTTGCTAATATTGGCAAGTGTGAGATACAGGTAAGCAGGTTCTGCAGGGTGGGGCTAGAGCCGGCAGAGCATGTGTTGTGTGTACGCCATGGACTCGCAACATCGCGCTGTCGTGTGTTTGGGTGGCCCTTTCTTTGGCCGGAAGAAGTGGCTAATCCAGATTTTGCGGATATTCTCCACTTTGTGCGGGGGTGGTGGGAGCGCATAGCTGACCTCACACCTTGTGAGACCAATGCTGTGGGCCTGGTATCTGGGGGAGTATCTATACGATGAGCGTTTAATAACTCTAGAAATTCCGGAATTTCAACCGCAACAAAACAATCGCGTTAACAACCTCAACGAATCTCTGTACCATTTGCTCAATAATTGGCAGAGCTTGAGTACGAGCAGCTCAATAAGTTCAGGAACTGTAAGCGCTACTACTTCCTGTCGCCGCGAAGTGGTGTTTTACCTAGTTCAAATTGACTGAGTGAAAAATGCATTGAATTAGTGGCAATATCCATGAAAACCAGTAATTTATGTAGAGCAAAGGAAAGTTGTGTGATGCGGCGCACCTGATATTTGCTCATCGGGTGAATTTTTTAATGCCTTCTCAAAGATTCTTGTAGTAGTTCCAACACATTTTTATCGATTGTTTGCCCATATGCGATCTGCCTCAAATTTTGCTTAAATTCCTACTGTGTTTATTTTCTGGGTTCTCTCCTCCTTATTTTGGAATTATCGACAACCGATTCCCATTTCTGTGAGAAGGGCGTGGAGAGGCGGGTTTGGAAAAATCACGCTGTAAACGAATTCGTCAGAGGGCAGTGCATAAGAAGTTAAAGAGTTTGTTCAGAAACTCGCAGGTACTAAACTTCATAAAATTTATGCCCGAGTAACTCATGTTAATGTCGACGGCGGAGGTTGCCAACTACTCACACGCGCTCTCAGGGAAATGCTACTTGCCAGCTTCCTGGAAATAACTCAGATCAATGGATGGCAATCTCGTGGCGAGTGGAAGAGTACGAGGGACACTTTATTTTTAGTGGGAATTATAATTCAAATGCAAACTCGACACGGAGTTTTATGGTTGGTAATTATCCCGCAGGAGAGCCCTCGTCAATTCAATAAAAGTGAATAGAAGGTTTCGAGCTGAAACGTTTATCCGCCATGAGATCAGTGACCTTCGTTGCCTCTTAAGCGGCTCAATAATTATCCTTTCCCCTGAATAACTCGGGCTTATTTTATCGTTCCCTTCCCGAGTTTCTGATCTTCACAGTTTGCATTTAAATCCCGGTCTCAGCTTGAAACATGAATTGCACGCACCTCGACCTCTGATCCCCTCTCCGGATTTTCATTAAATCGCTATGCCGTCGCTTAGTGGGTACAAGGCGCCCTATCCTCGCTTCTACGTTCGTTAATAATTCTAGAAGCTGTTTGATCGGATAAAGATGATCTGAAAGATCAAAGGAATAGTTTCGATACCGATGACGCAGCTCATTTCGATTAGAGTAAGTGCAGTGGTCGCTTATCTCTAGTTTGTGTCGGCTCGCACAAATATCTGAGAGAGAATGGTGTGAAGGGGAGCGGGCGAATAAGGGAGGGAGAATGGTGAAATGGTGAGGGGAGGGAGGTGAGATCGCTCGAGTGAGAGATCGAATTCCCCTGCGAAGTAGGTATGACACCATTTGAGCAATTGGGCTGTTTGTCTGTGAACGAGATGAGAGACGGGCTGTACGAAATCAGCTCAAATTTGATATTAAACTTGAAGGTCAACGCTGAAAGCCCAAATAACGTTATGCGTGAAATCTGTCCAAAGCCAACTATAGTCATCGCGGTTCGAACTCCATTTTTTTCACAAAAGACGACTCTTGACGAGCTTTATAATATAAAAATGTGCGTTTAGTTCCGAACAGTGGCAATGGGAGAATGACGAGAGTAGCACAATAAGTTACCAACAATTGTTTGAGAATAATCCCGCTCATACGAGTCTAGCCGCTCATAGTTCTATTCCTAGGGCTAGTATAGTTCTGGGTCTAGTTTTCTCATGGGTCAATATGTTACCTACAGAATGGAAGGTTAATAACGGTTTTAAAATAATTAGGGACGTCCCACAAATTGCGGAATTATCAACTATTGTCGTTTCTCTAAGTGGGTTTCACGGCATTCTCTGCAATCCAGAACTGGGAAAAATGAAAAATTAATAATACTAATGACGGTTAGGCTAATCTTAAGCCGAATTGGTAAAGAAGGGTTCAAACCCCGTTGGACTTTCAACACTCTCCAGGCCTTTGTTCTGAAGCTGCTCCGAGTCGACAATCTATTTCCCAGCTTCTCGGTTTTCCTTACACCCTTCCCTAGAGTGCGAAACGTGCTTTCGGACCTGATGGGGGCGGCCTTACGAATGGTGTGCCTGTGGTGTGGGGCGATGGGGTTATCCATCGACCCTGCCAAGACGGTCATTGTGCCATTCACAAGGCTAAGGCAGCTGTCAGGATTGAGGCCGCAGTAAGTGATGGGCGAAGAAATTCAGCTCAGCGAACAAGTCAAGTATCTGGGTGTGATTCTAGATCGGATACTAGTCTGGTAAGAGCACATCAGATACGTGACCAGGAAGGCGACAATGGCCCTCTGGATGTGTCAGAGAATGTGCGGGAGGACATGGAGCCTAAAGCCCAGAATGGCCTGCTGGTTCTACGAAGCCATAGTGAGACCAATAATCTCATATGCGTCGATCGTGTGGTGGCATAGAGCCTAGCCTAGCCAAAGTATGTACAAAGGCTGGGGTGTCTGCGTATAGGGGGGGTGATGAAGACTACACCCACCATTACCATGGAGATGGAGAGGCTGTTCGACCTTTCCCCTGGACATTTATGTCAAGGCAGAGGCGATGAAGGTGGCTTACAGACTCACCAAGCTCGGTATAGCTAGGGTGCCACAGGCGACTAATGGAAGCTGGCTATATTCAGGGACCTGGAGGCCTTTAAGGAGCTCAGCATCGTCACGGACGCAATTGTGCCCATGTATGAGTTCGAGAGGAAATATAATGTTCAGCCATAGTGAGGTCCATGGAACAGCGAGAGTCGCCAGTTTCGGCCTCCCAATGGCATCAACATCTTCACAGATGGATCGAAAACTCCGGAACAGGATCCGGGGTGTGGATAAGTGGCTCTGGAAGGAGTGGGACATACATTGCCCTAGGCCCCACTCCGACGGTTTTTCAAGCAGAGATTTATGCTATTATCGCCGGGGCAATCCTAATGTATGAGAAAGGCAGTAGCAACAGAACTATCAATATATTGACCGATAGTCAAGCATTGTGCAAGGCGCTAATGAACTGCTGTACTACGTCAAAACTGGTGCGAGAGTGCAGGATGTGGCTTAACTCCCTAGCAAGTGCGAATAGAGTTAATGTGTATTGGATTCCAGGACAGAAGGGGATCACTGGAAATGAGAGGGCGGACCATCTGGCAAGAGGCGGTTCAGCTATGGTGGTACCTATTGGGTCACCCCCCCCCCCATTGTGGTATTTCTCTGGCACTAGTAGAAAGAACTGTGGAAGAACACGCCAGAATACTGCATCAGACTGGATCTGGAATGCTACAGGAGTAAGACACTCCAAACGCTTTGTCTCAGAGCAATCAAGTGTGATAAGACACACCCTTCTGAGGATGGAGAGGAAGGACTTAAGGCAGAAGGCGACAACGGCCCTTTGGGTGTGTCAGAGAATGTGCGGGAGGACATGGGGCCTAAAGCCCAGAATGGCTTGCTGGTTCTACGAAGCCATAGTGAGACCAATAATCCCATATGGGTCGAGAAATAACCGGGCACTGCAGACTGAACAAACACATGTATGTTATGGGTATAGTCGACACCCCTCGATGCAGGGGGTGTGGAGGCTCGAGACGGATGAGGAGATTCCCTACCATGTCCTGGCCCAGTGCCGGAGACTTGAGAGGGAGCGACTTTTGATCTTTGGCACCACTTCTCCCAGGATGGATACCAACGAAGACTCTTTCAGGAACTACCTGGCTTTCCTCAGAAAGCTAGGCATTGACCTGTAAGACATTAGGACTGGCACAATAGGCCATCTGGCCGCAGTGCACATCCCACCACTCGGACCAGTCAGGTGGTGTATGCACCCTTTTCCATCAAACTTCTCCTCCCTACTTCCCACTTCCTCACCCTACACTCATCCTTTGAAAATGGACGGTAAAAACTCGCTCTCCACTCTCTTCCTGGACCACGCCAGTTCATGTTTACAGAGACCTCTTGTGATGCGTTAACTTCGACACTTTCGTTTCTCAAGTGATTAAACAATTTGATTGTACAGCCCTCTCGCATTCGTAGACTTATCTACGCCGATACTGAACTTCATCTCACCCCTGGTGCACCCAACCATGACAGCATCATGATTTATGGATGGTCACCCTACAAAGGTCGTGTCATTGCTAGGGGCAGTTCAATAAATTTTGGTTAATTTAAGCACTACCAGTTTCGATGTAAAAAGTAAAGTACAGTTCTACCTCAGTATAAACTGGGTGACAGATTGTGGGAGGTCTACTTATGTTAATCTAAATGTCAAAATTTGAATTGATCTGATTCCGCCATTCTCATTTGATCGTCAGGACACACAGACCATTTTCTCAGATGGTGCTTTTCAGACTCACAAAGTAGCTCTTTTAGATGTGAAGGTCTGAAGAAAGTGTAAAAAGCTTTTCCGATTTTAACTTCCTTCCTATTTATTACAATGAAGGAACAAGAAACGTAATAATAAATTATATAATGATAATTAACAATATCAAAGGTAATAGGTAGCGTGAGATTATTAATACGTAATAAGATTTCAGAGGAAAGTAGGCGTGGCATCAAAGACGTAATGGCGGGGCAGTTATGAAAACCGTAAAATGACAAAATATGGTTCCCCAGTGGCATCACTATGACGAATTGTAACGAAGAGTAATCCAAGCGAAACGAGCCTGATCCCGTTCACCAGAAGGCG
Organism: Pachypeltis micranthus; assembly: GCA_020466155.1. Taxonomy (NCBI): domain Eukaryota; kingdom Metazoa; phylum Arthropoda; class Insecta; order Hemiptera; family Miridae; genus Pachypeltis; species Pachypeltis micranthus. Next base: position 62,422,539 of record CM035770.1, on the reverse strand, counting down.
CAGCCTTGCGCCGCTGGAACTCAGGCTGGGTGACAAGGTGGTGGAGATCAAGTACTTCGGAGTTTTTCTTGATGGAAAGCTCACTTGGGCCACACACGTGAAAAAAGCCTTACAGCAGGCGTCGGTGAAGATGTGGGCAGCTCAAAGAATGGTGGGGAAGACATGAGGGCTGAGGCCTGGGATGATCCGGTGGCTGTACACTACGGTTGTTAGGCCTGTAGTCACCTATGGAGCCCTAGTCCGGTGGACTATGGTGGAAAACAAAACAGTGCAGTTGCAGCTACATATACTGCAGCCTAGAGTGTGTGTGGCCATTACAGGCTGTATGACAACATGCCCTACGGCTGCACTGGAGGTCTTGCGAGATTTAGCTCCACTCCACATATATGTTAAAAGGATGGCGTTCCTCCAGGCTGTGTGTATGTTGGAGTTGAGTCTGATCATACAGAGAAGGAGGAGTTCCTGCCACTTGATCCTTGACAAGGTGAAGGTGGGGTGGGGGTGGGGTGGGGTGCCTGAACTGCATTTGGTAGAGTCAATGCCCGCAAGGTTCAACTACGTGCTACCCTTTCGCATACTCATTCATGAGCGATCCAGTTGGGAAGGTGCAGGCATCTTTGGGCTGAGGATCAGAGCTGCGATCCCATTGGGGTCGCTGGCCACAGTGTTCCAGGCAGAGGTGGCTGCGGTGACAGTCTGTGTGCAGTGGCTGCTGCAGAGGGGACTGAAGGGGCAGAGAATCTACATAATGGTGGACAGTCAGGCCACTCTCAAGGCCTTAGCCTCATACTGTCACACATCGCAGCAGGTGTGGGAGTGTCTGACTGGACTGGAGGCCCTGACTCTGGATAGCAGCGTAACATTGTGTTGGGTGCTAGGGCATTAGGGTATAGGGGGAAACGAACGGGCAGATAGGTTGGCTAAGAAGGGATCAGAGCCACCTACGTAGAGAGGTTGGCAAATGGGTGGGCTGCTCATTGGCAGGGGCTGACAGTCAAAAATCTTCATCCGGCTCTCCAGAGGGAGGGCCAAGGAGGTGCTTGCACTGGGGAGGAAGGATATGAGGATCATATGTGACCTGTTCACAGGACACTGTCCGCTGAGTTACCACCTTGCAAATATTGGCTAGTGCGAGGTACAGGTATGCAGGTTCTGCGATGTAGGGCTAGAGACAGCAGAGCATGTGCTGTGCGTATGCGGTGAACTCGCGGCATCGCGCCGTTCTGTGTTCGGGAGGCCCTTTCTTCAGCCCGAAGAGGTGGCAAATGCAGAACGCTTCGTGCGAGGGTGGTGAGGGCGCATAGGTGACGTCACACCAAGTGAGACCAGTGCCGTGGGGCCTGGAGGTGGTGCAGGTGGGCCATGATCCGAGGATCATGGACGCCCTTACAATAGGCCCGTTTGTGGCTGCAGTGAGGTTATTGTCTGCATCCACCGTTTCCAAAAAAAAACGAAGAGTAACTAGAATCTCACAACTTTCCATCCAAATGTTGACCACTTCCGTTATACGCGCGATGGTCACACTACCGCGTTTTCTTATGGCTGTGTGGGAGTCTTATCTCACTACAGTTGTGATGCCCACAACTCCACGTTGAAATAGAGATGTGAGGTTCTTCCTCAAACTTATTGCAACTTAACGTACATAATTAGTTGATGAACAAGTATGAAGCGTATTAACATTCAGGCGTTCATAAAGTACGACGTGAACCGACATTGTGGGGAGCGGCGTTAGGAAGGGAGACTGTGGACGCCATCGAAGATTAATTTATAAATCTCGACGCGTCCACGGACAAGATCGACCCCAACGAGAGCGGTACAACTTTCGTAAATAAATTCGCAGCTCGGACATGTTCATTGGTAGCTTGTATAATATATAATGGGGCGCTGGCACCTTAGCGTCTGGTCTGGACTAAACCAGATATTACGGCCACTCTCGACATTGTTCGAGATAATGTGCTGTGCTCGTTGATCTGATGGGCGGGAGCGACACGTTCAAAAGGATCTAAGGCTGGTGATTACTCCAAGAGACCCTGAGACAGTTGAAGGGAAACCAATACACAAAAATAGTGTAGAAAGAAACGGTGTTTCCATAATTCAAATGAGAATGTGGACAGGAGAACGGCGATTACGTTGCTTCTTCCGCAAAATAATCTTCCTGCTTCCTGCCAACTGAAGAAGCTCACCTTTGGATCCCATGCTTCCTCTTATTGTTTGTGTGACTACTAAGCACTACACCGATCAATGGAAATGAGGTAGGCCTTTGGAACGGCTGTGGTGTTGAAAGTTTGGAAAATGTCCTTCTTTCAGGATTATCTAAACGTACTCGTCAGTCAGAGTGGCTATCGTCCAGAACCTCGTGGTTCTCACTACACCTTGAGGGAAGTCAGCCAACGAAGAGAGCTGGGTGTTACGTAGCTCTCTATTTCAAGAAGTTGCAATGCTGATTGAGCTCCTGGGAGGAACTTCATGTTTATAAGGACGCGGTACATTTTCTTAGCAAAACGCAAACTCGAAATAAACTTGTAAGAAGCGATGCTTGTGTGGTCGCAATCAGCATCTGTTCAGAAGGAACGAAACATTAACATTACCGTACAAGTGAGAAGATTCCTATGCAAAATAAATGTGCTCGGAGCATTTTTGATCTTTCAGGTTCCACTAGAACCGACTTGAGACGTCTTTCATCTTCTCTTCCCTCCTCAAAACAATTTTGCTTTCCCTCTCGAGAAGCCTTTCCTTGTTGCGCTAGGTCCTCCACCTTTAGCACCAGACCCTATTGGAGGAAGCGTCTACCGTCTAAGAGTTGGGACTAATGGAAAATACTCGTTGGACCGGTTCGAGAATGGTGGAGCGGAGACGTGAAAGAATCGCATTTAATTAAACTATTTAACAGCTTCACATGGGACAGCGCCGTTTCTCGGCAGAGCAGCCTCGTGAATTTCGCTCTTCTCGCACCGGACATAATGGCGGATGCCAACGCAGTCCTCAATAGATTTTGGTCGTCCCTGCTCGATTTAATTTCTTTCCGAGAGCTCAATTCACGATTTGAGTTAAAAAGTGATCTCTTCTTCACTTTCCGAGGAGATGAAAGTATTGTAATCTCATGGCGCTAGGCAGAGATCATCAGAGGCTCTTACAGCGGTCTCAGTGCTCGGCTGCTGTTCCTGTTCTTCAGGTCATCGGTTACATCAGAGCGTCAGTTCTTCTTCTTGTCCGTATGATGATCTTTAGTCTTATTTACCATCCTACATCACCATCTTCTTTGTCCCATCATCCAAGTCCTAGAGCCTTGGCATTTCCTGCTCGGATGTAATCCCGGCGTTTACATCCTTGGCCACTTAACCGAAGTAGAGCGTTATTATTTCAGTTTAATTGTCCTGAACAGAACTAAGTTCATTGCGTCATGATAGGCTTTTGAAACTAAGCGCTTCTGTATCACGTCTTTATTCTCTCCGTTTAGAAGATTTTCCGTTGACGAAAGCGGACGTTATCAGTCTGTCTCAAAGCCCAAGCTCATTCCTGTCCAATTCCTGCTCAGCTAGGTGCAGCTACTATCCCTTTATCATATTGTCTCAAGAATATCATTAATAAAATCAATGTGAATTTTTACTTTCCTTGCTTTACGAAGTAGAAAGGAAAGTTATGTAATCGGCTGAAAAAAAAATTTTGAGTTCTCTTCAGATCTTCACGTTTCAGACCCCCCTGAGTCCGAAAAACACTACTTGGGAAAATGGTCTGTGTGTCTGTGAACGATTTTTAGAGAAAACCACCGTACCAAAACAGCTCAAACTTCATATCTCGCCCGCAGGTTACCATGGGACGCCAAAATAAGGGTATGAACAAAATCCACCGATATTTTTTTTTTCAAAAATGGCTATAACGATTTTGATTAAATTTTTTTTATTGATAGCTCTCAATAAGGCAATCATACTATAAAATTCCCATTCGTGGGAAAATGACGAGAGCAGCACAATAAATTACCAAAACTTTCGACGAAATCGTTTTTAGCGCGGTTTTTAGAGAAAACAACCGTACCAAATCAGCTGAAACTTGATGTCTAGCCTACAGGTTACCATGGGACGCAAAAATTAGGGTATGGGCAAAATCCACCGAAAGTTAACTATACTTATCATAGTGATCAAAACACCAAATTTTGTTTCTCAAAAACAGCTCTAACGATTTTGATGACATTTCTTATCAATATAGCTCTTAATAAGGCCACCATAAAATAAAACCATAAAATTCCCATTCGCGGGTAAATGACGAGAGCAGCACAATAAATTATCAAAGTTTTCGACCAAAAGCGTTTTCAGCGCAGTTTTTTCTTTATAAACTCCGCTAGAATTCTTGTAGAATGTAAAAAAAAAATTGGTATTATAGTCCAATCCAATACCTAAAGGGTGAGTGTTTAAAAATGCTCATGAGATACATGAGGCTCACCCCTGAAATTCCTGAATTTCAACTACTGCCGTTTCGCATACTACCAATTCTTTGCGACTTTACCCAATAACTCTGCAATAGTAATTACTATCCTTCTTCAGAAAATTTGTGTTGACAGCCTCATTAATTATCTGTGTACCAGTTGCTCAATAATGGTTCTGGAATAAGTATGAGCAGCACAACAAATTCTGGAACTGTAATCGCTGCCGCTTCATGCTGCCGTAAAGTGTTGTTTGACTAAGCTCAAATGTAGTGAGTGATAAATGAATTGCGTAAGCAGAAATAGCCATGTACAAAGTGAATTGACGTAGAGCTGAGGAAAGTTGTGTGTTGCAACGCACCAGATATTTTTTTTGAGTTTTCTTCAGATCTTTATGTTTCAGATCCTCCTGAGTCCGAAAAACACTATTTGGGAAAATGGTCCGTGTGTGGGTATGTGTATGTGTGTCTGTGAACGATTTTATTGAGAAAACGACCATATCAAATCACCTGAAACTTGATATCTCGCCCGCAGGTTACCATGGGACGCCAAAATAAGGGTATGAGAAAAATCCACCAAAAGCTCGAAGTGAACAAAACACAAAATATTTTTTTTCTTAGAAACGGCTCTTAGGATTTTGATTAAATTTTTTATTTTGATAACTCCCAATAAGGCAACTATCCCATAAAATTCCCACTTGTGTGAAAATAGCGAGAGCAGCACAATAAATTATCAAAATTTTCGGCGTCATCGATTTTGGAGAGGTTTTTAGAGAAAACGAACCAAATCCTCTCAAACTTGATATCTAGTCCGTAGGTTACCTTGGGGCGCTAAAATAAGGGCATGAGCAAAATCCACTGAAAGTTAACTATAATTATAATAGTGATCACAGCACCAATTTTTTTCTCAAAAACGGCTGTAACAATTTAGATTAAATTTCTTGTATTGATAGCTCTCAATAAAGCAACTATACCATAAAATTCGCATTCGTGGGAAAATGACGAGAGCAGCGCAATAATTTATCAACATTTTTTACGAAAATCGGTTTTAGCTAGGTTTTGGTTTATTATTCATTCTGAATAATAACCCTATGTTTTTGGTCAGGAATAATTTGTTATAACCCCCACTGACAGTTTGATACTTAACGTTTCAAGACATGGGGATTCCAAATCTGCAATGACCGTCCCCCGTCCACCGTCCAGGCCGTTTTGTGCCTTTAACATGGCCTAAAAAATCCGTCTTTTTGCACAAAAATCCCATTTGATATCTAGTTGTGCCCGCCATCTCGGCAATCCGATCGGACGAAGCCCATGCTTGTTATGGACAAAAAATGGCTGAAAAATTAACAAAACGCAGTATAATCGCAAATACGCCGTGTTTCGTATCGTTTTCAAGGTATTTTTATATTCTGGGTCGAATGGAATGAGTATCAGACGTGTATAACTGCGTATAGTGAAATTAAAGCAATTGAAGTGAGCCAAAGTCCACTAATTGAAGTAACTCATGGGAACTACAGCGGAAGTCAACGTTTCGTTGTTAGTACTCCCTCCCTCCCGTATCATCAAAACCACCCGCCCGCTCGACTCGCAACGTCGTGCCAATTGCCTACAGGCGCTTATGGGCGCCGGGCGCTGGGGGAATATTTAGTTTCCGTAGTTCCATTGTAGTCAGGTCATGTTTCGTATGGTTTACTTGTATATTTCGATGCTGAATCGAATGGAATGGGTCTCTGAGCAGTTCCTTAGCTCTACGTCAATTCACTCTGGTACAGGCTTTTTTTCTACTTACTCAATTCATTTATCGCTCAGTTAATTTGAACTTGGTCAAACAACGCTTTACGGCAGCAGGAAGCGATAGCGCTTACAGTTCCAGAATTTTCGGGCCGCTCGTATCATTCCCAAACGAGTACGAGCAGCACAATAAATAGTTTTATACTGTGTATTATGCAACCTTACCCTTAGCCTCTTTCATTGCCTTTTGGGTATAAGTTTTAAAAGTTTCCCGTTGTTGGAGGCATCCGTCAACTATTGGAGACTGTAGTTTGAAAATGTTTTTGAGGTTATAATGTATGGTTTCGCTTTTGTAAGCATTTAAGTAACACTCAAATAAAGACAACAAATCAAATTATATTAGTATACAGAAGTTCACAACTACTCAATATTATGTCGTACAGAGTTTCAATAGTTAACATGATGCCCTACAAACATTTTTAAAGCTTTTTGATTATTTTAAATAACTGTATGTACACTTACAAGTCTACAACAAATTACTAAATATCTTTTCAATCAGTTTGCATTGCAAATCTGAACAACAACAACAACAAAACCGGCCACGAAATCACAAAAATCAATTAAACCACATGCACAGTCTTCATCGATGATTTTGATCATAGGTCACATTCCCACCGCTAGAGACACAGACAGACAAATATTAGTCGTCTGTAACCTTCATTTTACTTGTTAGAGTATTTTTTAGCTTTTTTAGTGCAATGTCAAGTTCTGGTGGTTTTGCCTTAGTGTCGCATTGAGTTTCATACTCAACCAAAATGTCACGAATGGACATTGTACCACGACCGAAGGCTCTGATTTAGGTCTGCCGTAGAACTTCCCCACGTTCCGAATAATGATCATAATTAGTTTGAACAACTCTTGAGGTGTCCGTTGCCGTTGCCGCCCGTTCCACCCAGTCCTCCTTTCGTGGTCGTTAATCTTCTCGTGGCGTAATTGTAACAAAACCTTGGGTTTCAAATACATTCAGAACTTCTATTGTTCGTCTAAACGCACATTTTCTGCATGCAATACATACCATATTGTCCGCTCGAGTTTTTTGAACTGCCCTCCGCAAAATATTTAATCGTTGTCGCTACGCCCGTTATTGAGAAAGTCAGTTGGATCACTTCCATGACTATAGTTCGAAACAAAATTAATAAAACAATTAATGGGGAGGCGTCACACTTTTTTTAATGGCTGCATGCAATGATTTGTAATTAAAAATACGACTTTGGCCAACACCTATTATGATTGGAATGTACCTGTCCGTTCCTCACGAACTCCTATTAAACCCCTCAACCCCCGTTGGTTTTAAACGATTCAAAATAGATGTCAATTTTGGCGAAGATGGGACAGCTTTTAAAAATCACGTAAGTACTTAAGGCCTGAATCGAGTACACGATCCAGCAGCTTTGGGCTCTCATGTCTTTCAGCCTCGAGATGATGGCTTTTATCCCAACTTTCACTTTCTAGTTGAAGGCAGTAAAATAACAATAACGCGAAGTAGCTAAAAAATGAAGCTCTTACTGAAGATACTGAGTGCCATTGCGAAATTTTGTGAAAGCGCCAAGAAGTTGACGGGCGGGGTTTGTAGTCGTAAATTCGAAGGATGAACAGTGAAAATGTCAACTCTTCTTGTTCTTCGTGAATTTCTTTTTTACTTTCCCCAAGCCGGTCAGGTCAACGTGAGGATTAGCTATCAGATCAGTTAAAACTAAGGCTATTGCCCTCCATCAACGATGTTGCAGTTTGCTTCCGCATCCTCACAACCAAAGCACAGTAAACTGAGGTACCTGGACCTTGCTTCATCCACGTTACATTTGTGACAACGTGTTCCACCTCGAGTTTTCTCGAAAGTCTTAATGTTTTAATGATGGCCCTCAGATTTTAATTTTAGACAAATCATCGAAAAACAGGTGTGCTGGTGTACTGCGCAATTTCTTCAACTTTCAATGCTTCAAACCAGCAGTAAAGCCTTCGGTAAACGGTCGCGCTGACCTTGACGTCGATAGCAGTTTCTGGAAAGGCCCAATTAATCCAAAGACACTTTTCAACCACTTGACATAAACCTCGTTTTCGGCTCACTCTCGATCTGTCGTCCAACCCAGATGCTCCGGCCTACTTTAATTGAAGGCGATACACTCGAATGAAGTGCCGTCTGTGATACTGAACTTTTATTCTCTCTCCTACTTTTCTTGTACTTACATTAGGTTAACCGGGTTGTGACGGACTTGGTGACGCTTCTTGAAGGGTCGCTTGACAAAAATTTCATGATGACATCTTAGTTCTTAGTTTTACAACACAAGTCCCAAGGTGTCGCACAAGTTTCTTATTTTTCTGGTTTTAAAATTGTGACCAACATTTACATCACAGTCCATAGTTACACTAACGTTCCCGGGCGTTGGGTTTATAGAGGCTCTTTCCAACGTAAATAAATACCCTGCATTGAATATTGATAACTATTCTTTTTCTGAGTTAGGAAAGACCTGGGGATTGGGTGTTGGCTAATCTGCAGAGATAGGCTTTGGAAGCAGCTCTGTCAGTCCGTGACTTTAGTCGATAATTTATTTCAAGGGCACATTATCTGAGTGTTGTTCACCGTCCTCTCTCCTGTCTCCCACTTTGATTAGGATGACAATGTAGCCCTTCTGTACGCTTAATTCATACTACCAACCACTCTCCCTTAGTTAGCTCTTCTGCATCAGTCCTTACAAACTACAACTCGATAAATTTGAAAACAATTCTTTTGTGCACTCGGGAATTAGTGTCTGCAATAACAGGGCTTGCGGCACGAAGGGAATCTGAAAATCACTCATGACAAGTCTCTCTTCTGCACTCCCCCTCTCTCTCTCTCTCTCTCTCTCTCTCTCTCTCTCTTCCCTCCCATCCCCAACATCACTCTTCCTGCTAGGTACGGTGTAAGGGAGGGTTCTAGGGGCCCTAACTGTTCCCAGTTGATTAAATAAACAAATTCAATCGATCAATCTCTCTCTCACTCTCTCTCTCTCTCGCTCTCACTTCCCCCTCCCACCCTATCACCCCCTTCCACTCTCACTCTCCTCTCTGACTCTCTCCCTATCTATCTTTTATACATCGCTTGTGTAGGAAGTGCGGGAAGAATAGCGTCCGCTGGAAGGTTTCACATAATTGAGAAGATGCACGGCTATAGCGCATATGTTGTTCAGCGTTACAATAATTATTCTCGTCGTAATGGTGATGAGCGAAAGTGTTTTTTTTTTGTTGAAAATGTAGTAGTCAACGTAGTTCAAGTCGTTTATTCAAGTTGTGTTAATTGAATTTACTTGTAAATACAAGTATTAAATAGTTGCTACCCAATTCAATTCCTACATTTGTATGTTCATTATTACGTTCTATGTTGATTGTTAAATATGGTCATTATTGGTTGTATTTATGTGATGTTTATTACGTCATTCAATATGAGATAGGGGAAGAATATTCGAGTACTCGCCATTCTCAAACTGTGTGTCAGTGTTTGAATGAATGCAATTTGCTTCGCATGGACGTTTGTAGTGAATTTAACGTGTATACGTGTGTAGTAACATGTGAGGTGAAGCGAGGGGCTGAATATCTTATAATAGATGTGAACTGTTTATTTAGGTTGAGAATTAAGCGTAGAGATGGAGTGGTGTAACGCAGCGGTCGTGTGTAATGTTTTGTTCATCCAGGGGGCATGTACGAGAGGCCCCGTGATTCTAATCTCAACAGGTGGTTAAAATAATGAAATCGTCATCATCTCTCTCTCTTTTTCTCACTAATCTAATTAATATCGCGGATCTATACAAAAATACTTCAGCCTCTGACGCAGTTTGACCTGGAAATTCCTAGTTCATCCCCGAGTTCAACCCCCCCCCCCCTTGACGTATTATTTTACTCAGTGGTAGTAGCGCATCACAAACTGTGTTCAACACGTTTGTTTTCACGCTGGATTCTGGAGTCTGCTTTTGAGGCATTCGCCCCACCTAGCCTACCATTTGGTTTCTGCTTTGAATGATGTATTTTCTACGCTGGAACTTTAACAGTTCGAATCGATATAAATGCGCGGTGAAATATATCAGTTTATCACCGCTTTATGACTATTGGTAAAGCGCGAAGAAACCAAACGATTGAGCTTCTCTATTCAACGCCTGAAGTATATAGGACTGGATAGAGGACCAACGCAACTGCCTGAATTATCATATAAATAAATAAGATAAACAAATAAATAAAAGTGCAAGGAAAATAAGGAAAGACAAGTAATTCGGAAATGAAGTATTGCTTCTATTAAACGGATGGATGTCGGAAGCGGCGGACACGCGATGGTAAAGGAGCAGAAAAGGTGAGATGAGATCGAGCGAAATGAGCGACAAAAGTAGGGGGGGGGGGGGTGACGCATGGTTTGAACTTGTTGAGGAGAGTGTTGCTGTTGTGATGGTTTTTGACGAGCTTGAAGAAAGTTATCTGTCTGCGATGGCATTGTACTAGGTAACATATTGAAACTAGGTACAAGAAATGGATTAGCATTGGAACTAGGTACAAGAAATGTTTAGCTTGCGATTTGAACCAACTATAAAATGAGGAAAAGTGAAAAAAACGAGAAAACCAACAAAGAATGAAAAAACTCCGCAAATTATTACACAATAGTTTATTATTTTCTTGAACAGCATGACAGAGTCTGGCAGCTCCGAGACCCATTCCATTCGATTGAGCATCGAAAAATACCAGTAAACCACACTGGACGTGGCTACAACAGAACGACGAAAACTAAATATTCCAGACGTCCCTCAGCACATGTAGGCAATTGGCACATTGGTTGAACGGGCTTTTAATGAGACGGGAGGGCGGGAGAGCGAACGATGAAACTATCACTTTCGGTGTAGTTATTGTCCCGCGAATTCTTTGAATTAGTAGACTTTGGCAAACTACAATTACTGTAATGTCACTATATGCATTTCTACACGTCCGATATTCATTCCATTCGACCCAGGATCCAAAAATACCTTGAAAACGATACCAAACACGGCGTATTTGCGATTAAACTGCCAAAATTGCGTTTTTGTTAATTTTTTAACCCGTTTTTTGCCCATAACATCCACGGGGTTCGTCAGATCGGATGGCCGAGATGGCGGGCACAACTAGATACCAAATGGGATTTTTGTACGAAAGAACGGATTTTTACTGGGCTGAAGTTAGCTACATATTCATAATCAAAACTTTGACCATTTGCAATGAAGTCAGGGACGGTCGCAACGGTTGACACAAAACATATTCATAATCAGGAGAGGAATATCTACCTGTGTCTTTTTTTAGTTTTTCGGAACTAGGCCAAACCCCGAAAATCTGAAAAACATCCATGGAATGTCCAACTTCTCCTGATTCTAAATATGTTTCGTATTCATGTTTTGTACCATCCATTACTTTCGGGCAAACGGTCAAAACGTTCATTAGGTGGTCAATGTTGAACTAGGCCGAATTTCGTTAAACTCAAAAAGACCCAGGTAGATATTCCTGTCCTGATTCTAAATATGTTTCGTGTCAACTGCTGCAACCATCCCTGACTTCAGGGCAAACAGTCTTCTTTTCTCCGTGTCCAGATCCACCGTTTAAACGTTGTATTTTCAGTATTCAGCCGCTTGGGTCGCTAAAATATCTTCATATGTGCAGGGTGATGTTAGTAAGTCACATCGTACAAGATGATCGTAATCTTGCTCTAGCAGGTTGTATCTTCTTGAAGTAGCCTCACTTAACCAGATTGGTTTGCACCTGGTAACTTTTGTACGATGTCGGTTTAGTGATTTCCAGGTAGTAAAGGGAAGTTCAAAACCATCGCTTGATTCTTCTTTTAGTTCGAGTTATGGAGTCTGTAATTTCTCTTGCCACAAGCCTTCTTTGTTCTGGAGTCATGCTTAAAGGTTCTGTCGATTTAATGAAACCTTTCCTGGACTTGAGTCTTGTTCGTTGTTGTTGGTGACTGAACAGAGGATGTCTTGGATCACTGGATTGTTTTTGACGTTTTGTCTTTACTTTGCTACATAAACTCGAAAATGTAATGGCCAAGTGTAATGGCCAAGCGTCACGAAATTTAAACTTGAGGCCGAGTGGACAAGGCAACGTTTTAACCCAACTTGCAACAACAGCCCCTGTGGCGTAATGCATAAGGCATTGGTCTCCTAAACCGGAGGTTGTGGGTTCCATTCCCACCAGGCTTACGATTATTTTTTTGACATCTTTACTCTTTACTACATAAACTCGAAAATGTAACGCAGGATATGTAACGGAGAAGCGTAACTAAATTTGTGTTGGGTTAAGTGCATGGTAACGTCTGTTACAAAATCTAACGCTTGGTAACATCACACGTTTTAATAACCTCAGTGACTAAGTGATGATGTCAATTGCAATTGACGCGGCCATTATATCGAAACCATCAACGAGTACAATCAAACGTAGTTATCATTGCATAAAAAATAAAAGAGATAAAATGTTCCTAGTGGTTGCGTACTTGTACGAAAGCTGTACCCACCGTTTGTGTAAACGTTTCTTTCGCGTCCGCCAACCTCAACGTTTCCAATCACTCATAAGGAATCGCATCGGAGGAAATCGAGGTTTAGTTTAAAGAAAAAGTCATAAAATGTCCCTCGTGGTTGCGTACTTGTACGAAATTTCCGCTCTATTTCAGATGCAACTGTTCATCGATTAGGTGAGGGAGCTATACCTACAATTAGGTACATTTTTTCGATAGGTGTTGGTCTAAGGCATCCTGTAATGATTCTCCCTGTTTCATTAACCGCTACGTCGGCTTGTTTTGCATGGACTGACTTATTCCAGAATGGGGCTGCAGAGAGAGACAATGCCATCGCTGATGTACGTAGTACGTGAGGTTGAGCTCCCCAAGTTATTCCTGTTAGTTTCCGTATTATATTGTTTCTAGCAGTTACTTTCAGCTTGTATCATGGCAGTGAGCTTTGTAGGAGAGTATTCGGTCTAATTTAACTCCAAGGGATTTTGGTGTACTGCAGTGCTCAAGCTCCTGTTGTCATCATGTTATTTTGAGTTTCCTCCAGGCTTCTTTGTTCCTCAGATGAAAAGCACAAACTTGGGTTTTTGTCGGGTTAGGCTTAAGGTCGTTTCAGTCGTAATATGTTTCAAGGTTGAGTCCGAGAGTTTCTTCTACCTCTTCAAAGGTTTTTCCTTGGTCGGCTACTGCTGTGTCGTCTGCATAAATGAGCCGTTTGACTGTGGGGCTGTGCGGTTGGTCGTTAGTGTAAATATTATATAGTAAGGGAGCTAAAACACTTCCTTGTGCAAGTCCGTTTTTTTTAATTCGCCACCGGCTGGTATTATCTTGAAGTGTGACATAAAATCTTCTGTTCTGTAGGATAGATTCAATAAGCGACAACCAGACCACCAAAAACACGGCAAATGGTTAAAGTTTCGATTATGAATATGTAGCCTACATCAGCCCAGTCAATTTTTTAGACCACGTTAAAGGTACAAAACGGTCCGGACGACGGACGGGCATTGCTGATTTAGAATCCCGGTGTAATGAAACGTAATGTATCAAATTTTGAGGGGGGGGGGGGGGTTGTAAACCAATTTTGCAGACCGAAAACATAGGGTTATTATTCAGAACAACGCTTATTATTCAGAATAATGAACAAAAATCGAAATTGCACGGCGTTCTGCACCGATAGGGCTAAAAGAAAGCTTCTCACACGCCTCATTCTTGTCGCGAAGACCAAAAAATGTTATACGGACCCGAATTTAGAACATTGTTTAATGGCTGGGTTCGTAGTTTCAAAGACCATCGTGGAATGAGATCTGTGTATTTCTGGGGAGACAAAATCCGCAGGTTTAGTAGAACTACTTTTCAACAACCGATAATCTGCCATCGACTGGAACCCAACGGTGCCGAACTATCGAAGTTCCTCTGTATTTTGATCGAGCCTTCGGTTCTTCGATTGTGTCAAGAAGGTATCTGTGTCAATAGACACGATATTAATAGTAATTTATGATGAAATTCCGCTAAAAGTGACTATTTAATTTCGTAATTAACGTTCGTTCAACTCGGCCGCATCTTCCACAAACGCCAGGCTGGAAAACCGGTAGTTGATGGTCGCATCTCTTTCGAATTCCGTTGTGTCACCTCGCTCTCATTGTTCACAAGGGCTCAGGAGGTCTTATCGTCCTCTCATTAACAGGACGGTTATATACCAGGAATCGACGAGTAACGTTGAGGTCGACGTCTTGTGACAAACTACGAAAAAAAAACCGTTAGGAAAAATATTTGCTTTGCGTGGTTCAACCAACCAGTCAGTTGGCCGGTACAGGGAACAACGTTGGGCGATAACGCGATACCGCGATGCGTCTGTCGTTTGACGTGCGGTGGAATTTGGGGGAATGATTTATCGAATAAGAGACAGACGTCGTTCTGTGTAAATGACTTGATTGTGGACGGATAAGATAATCACAATCTAAAACACACAATTGAACTGAGGCTGGGGCAAAGAACGATTGGCGCCCATTTTTCTTATTTCTTGAGGAGAAGCAAGTTCAAAGCATCAAATCTTAAGAACCAGAGAGCTACATTGCCCCTGTGTCTGCGATTGAGTGCGTCGGTAGTTATCCTTCCCTCACTCCCTAACCAGGCTTTTTCACGCCAGACGCAAGTCGCAACTTACAAGAGACATATTGCGGTGGGGAATGAGTTGCAAAAGGAGTTCTTTACATCCAAAAGAGCCAGCGAGAAAACGCTTAACTAAAACGACATCAGGGAAGAAGTCCAACCAAAAATTCGCGGTTTTGTTGGTTGCGTGGGGAATCTCTTGGCCCTTGACAAATGGGGAGACCCGAGTCGAAACGCCAAGGTGAAGGAACGGGTTGAAATATGAATGATCCATAAAGAGGAGGATCGCAAGATAACACGACTGCGCGCAGCTCTGTGCGTTACTGGACAATGGTCGCCCCGTGCTGGCATTCGAAGTATGAAATCAGCGTTATAAAAAACGAGCGGCTTTAGTTCAGTGAACCTAAAAGTTGGATGCCGAAGATCGCGTAGGTCTTGAAGAACCGCGAGAACGCTGCCTTCTTGTGGTACGATTCACGCAGAGCCAACGGCTATTCGACGAGTAAGTTGATCTAATCGGGAAAAATTGAATGCGCCATTATAAAGAATAATGAGGATAGAGCACATGAAGCGTATCCTCTATACACGCCGAAGAGCTGCATAGGCAACTTCATTTGATCCACAACATAAACCACTTATGATTAGATCTGTACGAATATGCTGAATAGTGGCACCAGTAGGATAAGTATGGGCAGCAATACAAGTAGCATCGGTATAGACGAGATTAATCGAAACGTACGCATGATTAGCGTGTAATGCTCGAGGAAATTGGCTTAGACTTGCTACTCTCAAGACTGAGATTGTGCGATTACATGCAGCTATTGAACAGTATTGTAATACCACCAATCTTTGATTATAATCAACGAACATACTCTCGTAAATTCTTGGATCCTTGAGTCCAGCCTTTGTCGATTTTTGGTGTACATTTATCGTGTTAACGAAAGGCGCATTTTGGGAGTTACACCGCGACCAGGCAGCTGGAATCTAGTTTCAAACCCTTGCTGGACGATCATGTTGGGATGTTGTGCCCTCAAGGTACGAGAGGAACCCATGGGCCTTATCAATTTTAATCAAATAAAAATTATACGGGTTAATAAAATTAAAAAAATAAGTGAAGCTAATTTAATATAAAAAAAAGAATATAACTCTGTTCGACAAGTAAAAGAAATGGCACTAATAATAAAAATATAAAAGAAAGCGAACTACTGATAACGAAAATGAAAACAAACAACGGCTTAGAAAAATGTCTTCCGGCCCGGATAAGTAGGCCCTACTTATTTGGCAAGCCAATAAAATAAACACCTCATCGGAGTCGAAGTGTTCGGTGTCGAGACGAAATTCAATTAATTCCGGATGCAGGGAACTGGAGGATTTGTTGCCGGACGACGGACGATAGCAGATTCCGGAAGGAAAGATGTATCGCCCGGTTTTGCGGCAAATAGCTTGGTGGTTTCGAAGGGCTACCATGGACGACTGATAGCTCCAAGAAGCTCTTGGACGCCAGCGATTTACTGCCCACTGAACCGCGCATTCGTCCTGATTCTTTAATTTCACGTTAACGTGGTTACGTCCATTGAGAAATATTAGCAGATTGGTTTGGAGGTTTTGGTAGGAATTGTTTGATGGTGAGCTGCGGAGAATTTGAGTGGGAAATCGGCGAAACTTCTGAAAAATGAACGGGAAAATCAATTTTAATGTTTACAAACTTCTGGAGGACATAACGGTTTCTGTGAAATTACAAAACAATATGTAGTATGCCGTTCAACATGTTTCTGGTGAATTGAAGAATTTCTATTAATATCAAAAAGTTATTAAGTATTAAAAAAAAATCCACTGACGAAAACTGTTCTTCCCCGGGGTTTCAATTTTCCGCCTGTTCTTCATTAATGATGATTTCCTCGTAGTCGGAATAAGTCTCATCAGGCTCAGTTGACTGGGTTGGTAGAGCGGCCGAGTTGGTTGATAACGGTTCTTCATAAAAACTTCTTGGACTCGGGTTTCTTCAAAAATTGTTTTAAATGGGTAAGGTCCTTCAGTTTAGCTGGATTGATAGGCAATTTTCTTGTGTACAATTTCTCAGGAAGTGAATCGAAGAGCTTCTCCCACACCACCTGTTTTCCGCTGGTTCCTGGTAGGTTTGACCCGTGTTTACCCACTGCTTTCGCTTTTTTTTTTGCCTTTGTTGTTTTTTTCCTCCTGCCAGTTTTTCCCCTGTAGAATTCGGGCCTAAATTGAAGCTAGAGTATGGCCCACAAAATGTTTCTTCAGTAAAAATTAGAGATGGAAATTCATTTTTGATGCGCGAAATTCGAATGGGACGAGTCAGCACAGGGTATTTCGTCGGGTATTTTTTAGAGAAGTATGCAGTCCAATTCAAAAACTCCATTTCTCGGCCACAGTCAACAACTTTAAACGGTAAGGGGTCGTGTCGGGCATGACGGAGTACTTCCCTCCAATTTTCTGGGACCTCAGTTTCTGCTTTTTGATTTACAGACACCATACTCTGATCACATTCAAGATAAGAATGACTGACCTCATATCGAGAAAATTATTTTTATTGCATCAAAACGCCGAATTCCCACTACCAAATAGTTCATAAATCTGAGGACAGTATAGTTTTTGTTATGACCAAAACATGAGTCACAAAATACGACTAACTCACGAACTTTTGGTGACAGGAAATTATTTAAAAAATGGTACAAGATCGAACATACGTGATCAGGGCCTTTCTTAGGTGTATCGGTTAGTACACGAATATTAAATGATACAAAATTTAGTTGACGTCTACAATAAACGTCATTCGTCGTCAAATTCGGTGTTGGCAAATTTTTTTGGTAGTCCATGACTATGGGATCAAAGTTCTCCTGTTTTTCAGAAATCTTGCTGCATTTTGTCTCGAGTTCGTAAAATTTCTTAGCTTTTCTCAAGTGCAATTCGTGTTCTGTTTCTTTCTTTTCCTGTTCTTTGATTCCTGAAAGCTTGTCTGCACCGTCTGGTTTCAAGGAGCGGCACTCCAAGTCAGCTTTATGAACATCACATTGACTACAGGTATCCTTCCTTGGATAACCAAACCCAATATTGAAATTGGTTTCAAAATTCTTCGAAAACTTTCATCGGAAATGGCGTCGTCGCGATTTTTTTCAATGTCGCATAATAGTTTCACATTCAGTTCCTCGGGTAGGTATACTTTTCTAGTCTCATTTAAGGAATAGTGGGATTTCATCCCTTTCAGAGACCCAATGAACTGTTTAACTTTGTCTACAGTTTGTTGGGGAAGTTTGTGAGGCCTATTAAAGTGCTTCCCTCTATTATCTTTTGGAACTTCCCCTCTAGCGGCTAGGTGTTCACGAATATTTTGTATGCGACCTTTAGAGACTCCATCTAATGCAACGAATGCTTTAAAACATACCTGCTTATCATGTGGTACACCATCTTGCAAGCATAAGAAGCACAGTGGTGGGAATCCGACTCGTTTTCTGCCCGCGAACGCCTCTGTTTCACTGGCAAAACCGTAATCAATCCGCCTAAATAAGCATTCTGATCATCATGATTGCCAAGATTATTAAAACCGCGAATGATTCTCCGTCTTTCATCTTCTTGAATAACTTTGAAGCATTGAAAACGCTTACAACAGCAATCTGGTCCAACCTCGTTACTTGTTCCTCTCAATGATTTCATTACATCGCACAAACGACCCGTTTTTTGACGCTTTTTTACAGAAGGTTCTTTATTCACGCGATGCTCATCATCACTCGAACTAGAAATCAAATCGGAATCACTAAGATTCATTGTACAGAATATTGCAGAAATGAAATGGCAGATTTCAAAACGAATCCGAAGTAGAAGAACAAACAAACTAGATCAGACAGTAAAAGACGATCGTGTGAATCACACGATCAACAGGTGGAGACCAACTACGGAACAGGCAATGTTGACATTGACGTTTTTTTCCAGGGTGCGCGTGGACAAAAACGTTTCTTCCTCAGCACGCATTTACTTTGGCCATTAAAAAACCCATAACAACAACGTTTCTTCCCGCTTATGAATTCATTTTCCAAAAGGTTCCAAGAGACCCCACAAGATAGCAGGGCTAAACCATTTTCACAAAAAATTGACAAAAACGTTTTTTCCCCGGTACCGTTCAAATAATGTGGAGGATAGACCTGTAAATAATGTCGAGTTGTTCCATGTATGCAACTCACTAGGGACAACACAACCGATTTTTGTCGTAACCAGCAGCCTACCCAGCGGATGGCGATATCAGTGTCGAACCTCGACCTGGCGATCAAATTCAGGTTATTTCCTGGTTTATAATTTGGCCACGGCAGCGTGGTTCCTTCTTAGGAGCTGAAGATTCTCTTCCCTTCATGACGGTTGCTGTAATCTGCTTGTCGTCTTTGGCTCAGGATCAACTTCTTGGTACCTGGGACCATTGGCAGTGCAAGTATTCGCCCATTATCTTACATCTTGAGACCTTCTCATTTTGAGCTGTAACTCGCTACTAGTCATCTTTCTGTTGTTTGTGAAGGGCCAGATGAACTTTTTCTAGACTGCAAAACGCCGCAGTCGTTACTGTATCAGGACATATGAACCTGCGTTAATTCCGCTCATGACTCAGACTCTTATTTCCTTCCAGCGCGCACGAATGACGAAGGTGCGAAACGTTTTTGTTATCATATCATTAAGTGCATCATATACCAGACGTTGCTCTGTCAGTGAAGCAAGGGCACGGGCAGCAGTAGCTACGGCAGGCGTTAGGAGCCTCGTCGATTTCCCTCACATCGATAAATTAACTTATTCTCTTTCTGGCTCCCTCTTCTCGGGTGTTGTAAAGTTGACGTCAGCAGTCGTAATAAGAGTTTAGGAAGGAGCTGAGCACAGCACAAGAAACACAGTTGTTCAGTGTGCACAAGGTGTAAACGTAAATTACAGCACGAAATGCTCTTTCCGAGGAATGAATGCTTCTCCCAGGCGGCTACAGTGTAGAAGTTTGTCGCTCCGAAGGTTCAGGAATGAAGGCGTAAAATGACATTTTCCTTCCACCAGATTTTGAATGTATAACGAGAACTTGGAGAGTGTATTTACCTATTCGAAACATAGTGAGGCCGACCACGCGGGATCGTGACTGTGATCACCGGAGCACTAATACTCCCGCCTTAATTGTCGACCATAAATTGTCTTCCCGCTCCGTTCGGGCCCCACTTACTTGGCGGTAGGAGAGTTGTGGTTTGAATTTCCATTCCACGCAGTATTTTGAATTCACTCGAAGTGGAAAGGTTTATGTAGTGAAGCGGATTCGAGCATTGAGAACCGTTACACGGGCAACTGTCTACTAAACGGCCCGTAAATGGTCGTTATAAACAATCGCTGGAATCTCGGTGACCAGAATTCCATTGTTGCGGGTGCGTGAAGTTTCCGTAGGTCTTTTATGGGTTTCCCCCTTGTTGGGATGTGCCGCTGTCTTCTCGAAGAAAGCCCCATTTTTCGTTCATTCTCCCGGGGAGTCGTCCCCAGATGGGCACCGTGCCACCAAAATTATGAAACTCCCTTACCGGCATCTAAAGAGCTAGTCAGAACGACTTAAACCTTCACATTGTGCCTTCGTATAGCTCCATAATGAACACAAGCACCGAACTGGCATTTGGTTGTGCCATACATTCTACTGACCCTGCTCTGCAGATGAGAGGAATAAAAGATAGCTCTACCCTCACCCTCAAGGGACAACTCATCGAATTATCTCAGTCACTGTTCTTTCAACGCATATGAAAATCTCCTGACTTTTTTCCTAATTTCTGCAGGTAATTTGAACGCCGTTGAGCCCTAATTAAACAATATCTCCTTCACCTTTGTCGCTGTACCAGACACAAACCTCATTCATAATATTCTCTCTCTCTCTCTCTCTCTCTCTCTCTCTCTCTCTCTCTTTCTCTATATATGTAAATATATGTAACAACTTTACCGCAAACTTTCTCAGAGGGGACAGAATATATTGCATATGCGGATCACCTCCAGTTCTACCGGACGTGCGATGTAGACGAAATTGATGGAGCAGTTAAAACACTCAGTAGTGATCTCTCACGAGTTGCTGAGTGGTGCGTATCGCATGGTATGCAAATTAACCTGCGAAAAACCAAGGCAATGGTATTGGGATATCCGAAAATGCTTAATAAAGCAAAGACTTTAGGAATCCCAAACATCACCCACAACGATACCCCTCTTGAATATGTCGAGTCTGCAAATATCTTGGGAATCTCAATTGACGAAACATTATCTTGGGATCTTCAAACCACGTCTATCTGCAATAAGGCCTTCCGCAGCATCTACCAACTTCGACGAATTGCCATGGATTTTCCCACATACGTGCGCAAACAATTAGTGCAAACCCTAATAATGTCACACTTTGATTACGCTACCTCCGCGTTTTGTGATCTCAAGAGCTGCGAAATCAGTCGTCTGCAGAAAGCACAAAATGCGGCACTCCGACTCGCTTTGAGACTGCGTCCCGATGAGCATGTAACCCCACACTACCGACGCCTTGGATGGTTAAAAATTAGGGAGAAAATTGCTTCAGATAGCTGCAACGCTATTTAAGATCTTAAAAACTAAAAAACCACTGTACGTCTATAACAAATTTCAGTTTTTCAACCAAAGAGACACTCGATCAAAAAACAAACTTTTAAAAATTCCCACGCACCGTTCCTCGACATATTCAAGATCCTTTGTAGTACAGGCATCCAAATTGTATAACGACCACACCCATATGTTTGACTTGAGTAAAAAGGTAGACTCAAAGAAAAATTTAAAGAAATGTTATTTAAGGAATATTGAAGAATTTATATGTATTGTAAAGTTATATGTAGAAGAAAATTATTTTAATTTAATTTGTTAATGAACGCAACTGATTATTATTTGTGAAATTGTTCAGGGATGGTGGAAGAGAGGGCCTAATGGCCCTAATCATCCCTGATTGTTAAATAAAAGATTTCAATCAATCACTCTCTCTCTCTCTCTCTCTCTCTCTCTCTCTCTCTCTCTCTCTCTCTCTCTCTCTCTCGCTCTCTCTCTCTCTCGAGTTTAAAACAGAATTAATTGAGAGCTATCAGATTGTATCGTTGTTGTGTACTAGTTGGACCTTATACTAATATTATTTATTTAGTCATCACGCACTCCTACATTGTAAATAGTTTGTTGCCAATCGTTATATGTTTTTTGTTTGTTAAGTGTTTGTTTACTATTAGGATTAGGATATCCACTGCGGAGAAGGGAAGGAATATCCAAGTACTCACCCGTCTCTAAAGTCGGGGCAGTGTGTGTTTGTATGTGTCAGTAAGTGTTTATGAATGGACGAGTGTGTTAGTGGGTAGGGTATGAATGTAATTTATTTGGAGTGAATGAGATGTACTTATAAATAACATGTTGAGTTACGAATGTAGGAGGAAATGTAACTGTGTGATGTAGCCAGGGAGAATGGAATAGAGACGTGTACAGTTGTATCAGAGAGTTGTATCAGACGTGTACAACTGCGTATTATGAAACTAAAGCAATTGAAGTGAGCCAAAGTCTACTAATTGAAGTAACTCACGGGAACTACAGCTGAAGTAAACGTTTCGTTGTTAGTACTCCCTCCCTCCCGTCTCATCGAAACCACCCGCCCCCTCGACTCACAACGTGCCAATTGCCGAGGGTTCGCTCGGTTAGAGGTTCCCCGTCCCAATTTCCCCGACTCTTTTTGCCCGACTGGCGGAGGAAGGTTAGAGCCACTTCCTCCACACACCCCTACATCGGATCGTAAATGCCTACAGAGCTTCAACAGTTTTGTTTAACATACAAATTATCTTCTACGCATCTACTCTTTTGTTTTCTATAAATACCTGTGATAACTCGGCAAGCGAAGATGCAGATCATATATTCTTTATAACTTTTTGAAAAGCAGCAATTTACGTCAAACTCACTGGGTGTCTTCAATTAGTCTGCTTCTACTGTATTTGCTTTGTTATCTGTTCATCAGCGTAACAGAGTGCCTTCTAGCAACTTGCACCCTCGTTTAGCTCTCAACAATTATTTCTGTAACTATTCTTGGAACGATGAACTGAGCCATTATAAATTTCTAAAAAAAGGATTCTCTAAACATCTAACGCTCATTTTTCAGATTTGCTTTTTCTTCTCAATCGGTTTGGACCTGACTTGTGAAATACTTAATGGACTTGGATCTATATTTAGTTCTCGATAAACGTGTTATGTTGAAAAGCACTCAACAAATGGATTGTACACAGAGCCATCGGTGTTACAGTTGTTGGGAGTAAAATGTTTATTTTTAACTTTCCAAATGTTCTTCTCAGAACTCCAAACTGAATTCGATTAACACGGTGCCTTCAAGTAAACCGTAAATTACGTTCTCAGTGAACTATTTCTGTAATCGTCTGTTGAATGGAGACGTGAGCCAAAAACCATTAGACAATGAGAACCCCGTAAACTAAAAAGTTTTCTTGGCAACGTCCGTAAGGATTTTGATTGAATTCGCCAGATTCGCCTGGAACTACGTTTTGTTCTCGAGAAGCGTTTGGGAAGTAATGCTTTGAAGGAAAAAACGAGTAGAAATTCGTATATCCCAATCAACTGGTGCCAGGCACCACACGAATATTGAAAATCACCACTTGCGAGAAACGCGCGGGAACGCGCGGGAAAACAATCACTTAACTTTGCTGTGCCATGGCACACATTTGTTTCTCCCCTGCTGGGCCTCTGATTCTCTTGAGCAGCAATAGTTGAGTAGGACAGCGCTCGGATTGTCGTTCGTACCTTTCCATAGATGCCTCTAACGCAGAAAACGCATCAGCATTTTACGGACGGAAGTCACAATCTCGTCATCAGTTAGCATTTGAAGGGTACAGTCTTCTGCATCGCTTCTAAATTTTCTTTACCATATTCTTGGATAAAGAATCCTGATATCGATTGGACAACTGCTCTCTGGAGTTGTCACTGAGGCATTTTTCTACTTCTAAATGTGGCCACAGATTACTCCTGGCAATTTGCTGGTTCCGTCTTCTGAGCGAGTCCCACGCTTCGGCTAACATGTAGCAGGCGTCCATATTGATTTTTGCAGCAAAATCAGCCACATTTTCTTCTTCGTTTTCTTCTACAATATCCACCGAACTTGGACACGTGCACACCGCCTCAATTTCAAACAAACTGACCTAATATTCTGAGGATATATTTAGCAAATCGCCAAAACTGACATTTCTCGACCATCTTCTTCGGGTTTTCCGTTACCTTTGGCATCCAGCGAAAGAACTGTTGGCATTTCTGCCCGGATATTTGACGCGCCGGATAATAAAGTCCGCTTAAACGACGTTCTACTGTATCGGAGAAGAGAGGAAAGTTGTACGATACAGTACACGTTTTTTCGACAAATTACCAAGCCTTCACTTGGAGAATGGTACAATTGCGGAACTCCCACGATTTTTGGTTTCTCTGACCATTACGTTGGCACTAAATCCTTTCTGTGGTCGGAAAACGAAATAAATGTCCCATTAGCAGCAGCTTGTGACTAAAGAATGTAAATGAAGAAATTTATTGCTGATATTTACGAGAGCAGCCCTTCGGCTTAATTTTATCGAGCATTTGACATCTCAGGCAGCTATGAAAATGAAGGCAGCTCCGGAGTGGGTTGCGTTCAACGACGATGCGGAGTTCTTGTGTGTAAAGAGGCGAGCGGAGTCAAAAGAATGCTTTCACATCCTCGCATTTAGCCGCGTGTTTCCTTCCAACTGCGGCCATAAATTATCATAATGAAACAACGTTGGCTCTAACTCTCAGCTCGTAGTTTAATGATTATAATGTGATAATGATTAACTTATCGTAATCAAAATTGGCTCCGGTCGATGAACAAAGCGTTTAGTGACGGCGGCTCTCGAGGCCCGGATTTCTCTAAACGCTGCGTTAAAAGCCTATTTATTCAATGCAGCTGCATGAATATCAATGAAATTGATTATTTCCACGCGCTTCGGCTGTCTCTAGAAATACGTCAGACCTACTTCAGCTATTTAGGACACTCAGATTTGAAACCAAATAAGTTAACACTAACCATTTGTATGGCGCCTTACGTATAATCGAACTCGAGTTTCTCTCGTAATTTGTAGATTCGGATGCGGCTCATTTCATACGCGTATTTCGAGTTTTCCGGCTTTGTTCCTTAGCAAACTGCAGCGAATTAGTAGAATGGATGCGCAATTACGGATATATACACCCCAAGACTTTGGATTTCAAGATCCGTTAGGGAATCCAGTAATACGTATTTTGGAGCAAAATGTTGGGGAAATTCTCACTCCAGCGTAATGCGAGATCCGAACGTTCGTTTTATGAAGATTAGTACGTTTGACCATCGCAATGTCGCCCGGTAACTCAAACGCGGGGTAAGCTGTGCGATGTTACTGTTTGCTATCCAAGGGAGAGTAACGAAAACGATTGACATCAAACAATAACAACAACAAAAGTCGAGTTTACTTGTTATTTTTATGCTTCGGCGAGTGGTCTGTGGTTCAATTTGCGGGAGAACGGATCTGATTCTTTTTCTATTCTGTCCTTGATTTTTCTAAAGCGTGTGTATAAGATTATGTACAATTTCAATCGATGGAGGGGGGCGGGGGTTAAGATGTATTAAAGTGTACCAAAAATGAGGGTTGTTCAAATTGTTCTCGAAAATGGCTTCAACGGTATCGATTGAACTTTCAAATTATCTTCCACTAATCCGTACCTGACTTACGTTTTGGATAAATCTCCATGAAAATTTGGTGAACGGAGACCTACGAAGTAAAATGAAATGTGTAAACTTGTGTCACTACAACAGCCTAACGACTCTCATTAAACTGACGCGGTATCTTCAGCTTGACAATGGGTATGCATTGGTCTTCATTAATGTTCCTCTGACTGTCCATTGAACAGAAATAACTCATGATAATAATAACTCGTTGATCAACCTAACGGACTGATAGCAATCTATATCCTCATTTTGTTCCTCACACATATTTTAGTGAGTATTTGCTGAACTGCAAACCAAGGTACATTCCAAAGTGAGATTTGTCGAACATTGAATGATTAAAGGTTCTAACGGCTTTGATCCAACTTCCGTGATGGTTTAGAGAAGCTAATAAATTTGAAGGTACAAATGCGTCGAACGATCATACATCATCCGTATATATAGCATAATTTACGGGGGTTGAAGATTCCGTGATGGTATTATTTGAGCAGCGACCCGGTTTATTCGATTTGAATATCTGAGAGGATATTGCTGCAAGAATTTCAGTCTTCAGTTCAACAACTACCGCTCCGTAGAGCTCTTCGATGATGATCGATAAGTTGGGCGTGGAGTCACATAGTAACGCACGATATGATGCGACGGGCGAGATGAACCTGAAAGATTGGTCGTTAGATGCTCTTCTCCATCTATCATAGGAGTAGAAAAAAGAAAGCTCGTACGCTCTTCGAGGTCGCCGAGAGGAAGGGAGAGAGAAAGAGGGAAGAGTGAGAAGAAATACGTTGTTTTAAACGGCAGGATAAAAGGTGGAAATGTTGAAATCGGATGTTCCTGTCGACCTTGAAATTAATGATGAATCTCTTGAGCGGCGTCAGATGTGACAAGCCACGACACAATTCATCGATCAAAGCTCGACATAACATAAACAAACGGCCAGCCTCTCCAAGGAATTACTAACTACCATCTTCAGCAAATTGTTACGAAATTAGCAAACAAAACTAACTGGGTTGAATTTCGCACTTGATCGATCAGTCTGAAATCGTTACACAACCGTTATTATTGGGACCTATTCTATTACAAAACTAATTCGACATAACGTGTCCATGTCAACAAATCGAGAAACTACAAGTCAGAGGTGTAAGTACATACCAAACCCACGTAAAACCTGATGCTTCCGCTGGTTATCGAGCTTGTCACCTGAGACCCATTTCATTCGATTCAAAATCGAAAACACTAGTAAACGGTACGAAACATGACATGACGACAACGGAACAACGAAAATAGACATTTCCTAGGCGACGCATGTCAATTGGCACGACGAATTGACAGTTGTCTGCAGTGAGAAGGCAGGCCGGGGAGAAACGATATCGTTCTCTGTATTGTCCCACGAGTTCCTACACATAGAAGAATTGCCTCATTATGATTAATGTGATTTCACAGTTTTCCATCTGGACTTAGCCCTGCACCTCTGAGACACAGCATCGAAAAAATATCTGGTGCGTTACAACACACAAATTTCCTTAGCTCTACGTCAATTCACATTGTACGTGGCTATTTCTGTTTAATCAATTCATTTATCACTCAGTTCCTTTGAACTTGGTAAACAACACGTTACAGCAGCAGGAAGCGGCAGCGCCTACAGTTGTGGAATTTATTGTGCTGCTCGTACTCATTGCAGGACCATTATTGAGCAATTGGTATACAGATAATTAATGAGGCTGTAAACACGAATTTTGTGAAGGAGGATAGTAATAACTTTTACAGAGTTATTGGGTAATAACTGTTAGAACTGGTAGTAAGCGAAACGGCGGTAGTTGAAATTCAGGAATTTCTGGAGTGAGCCCCATGTATCTCATGAGCGTTTTTAAACACTCGCCCTCTAGATATTGGATTGGACCTTAATACCAATTTGTTTTAACATTCTACTAACATTCCAGCGGAGTTTAAAAGGAAAAAACCGCGGTAAAAACGCTTTGCGTCGAAAATTTTGATAATTTATTGTGCTGCTCTCGTCATTTTCCCACGAATGGGAATTTCATGGTATAATTGTCTTATTGAGACCTATCAACATAAAAAAATGTGACCAAAATCGTTAGAGCTGTTTTTGAGAAAAAAAAATTGGTGTTTTCATCACTATGATAACTATAGTTAACTTTCGGTGGATTTTGTTCATACCCATATTTTGGCGTCCCATGGTAACTTGCAGACAAGATATCAAGTTTGAGTGGATTTGGTACGGTGGTTCTTTCTAAAAATCGTTCACAGACACACACAAATGGTCCCAAATGGTGTTTTTCGGACTCAGGGGGATCTGAAGAGAACTCAAAATTTTTTTTTCAGCCGATTACATAACTTTCCTTTCTACTTTGTAGAGCCAAGGAAAGTAAAAACTCGTTACACCGTTCTTCGCCCATAACAACCATGGTTTGCGTCCGATCGGATCACGCTTAACTAGATAACAAATGGAATAATGTGCGAAAAAACGTGATTTTTGTCACAACGAAACAGGTGGGGGGAGGGGGGTATAAAAAAGTTGTTTTAACCGAAAATGTTGTACGTATCCGGAACACTAATGTAGGTTAAAATGAAAAGTCTGCACAGCGAAGTAGCCCTTTACAGTCCTCGCAGTCCAGCCCAAATCTAATGCGTACGTATGTCTGGCGACTCCTCGACGGGGTTCTTGTGCTGCCAGTTTCATTCGAAATGGGGAATTCGGAAAAATGAAGATTATTTCGAGGTTTGCGCTCGCCTAGGTTAACCGGAGGACGGCAACACACGGTTGAGAAGAGGAAAACTGTGCGATGAGCTGAGTGATGAACTGTGCAGGGCTGACCGATAATCATTAAACCGGAAGGAACAAATCAGTAGCCGAGATAGCATAACGCCACATTTCTACATCCTACGTTTCTGTGCATTTTCGTTGCAAAATATCCGGTGCGACGCATCGTACAACTTTCTTCAGGCTCACGCGCATTCAGCGACTTTTACCAACGCTCTACCAATCAGCTTTTCATTTATTTTGCGCTAATTGACCCGTCACGCTTTGACCCGAACTCAACACCAGAAGATTTTACAGGAAATTAGTTTTCAAAGTCAATTTAGTTGTATTTATTAACATATGTGTTTTTTAGTGAAGTTTTATTTATTTATTCCATGTAAAGAGCGAGGTAAAAATGCATAATAATGACATGAAATAGTAGTTCAATAATAAATGTAATGTGATGCGACAGACAGGAGAAATGACTCTCTCTGTAAGGTAGAAAACCGGGCATACAGAGAGGAGTCGACAATGCATTGCTAAATAATCTGTGAGCCTTATAGGAAGTTATTGGGAAAATTATTATTATCACTACATGGGTACTATGAAGCTAGTGAAGTTTAACATTATTCGATATGAGATGTGTGGCAATTAGCAGCTTCCAATTAACCCGAACCATTGAATGTCATGGCTCGTTGGAAGAGTATTGAAAACCCTACAACCCACAGAATCATACCACCGTTGATAGAAACTGGTATGACATTTTGGGATTTAGCACATCAATTCATACTGCGCTCTGGTACATTTTGCACGATATTTAGAGACAATT
Organism: Pachypeltis micranthus; assembly: GCA_020466155.1. Taxonomy (NCBI): domain Eukaryota; kingdom Metazoa; phylum Arthropoda; class Insecta; order Hemiptera; family Miridae; genus Pachypeltis; species Pachypeltis micranthus. Next base: position 62,393,393 of record CM035770.1, on the reverse strand, counting down.
GGGTTACTGTGTAGAATTCAAGATACTTCAACAGTGGAGCAGTATGCGTCCTACAAAGTACATTTTTTAGAACTCGTTAGTCGCAGCGTAGTTGTTTTTACAGCTGAACCCCAGCCCGCGATTCCATATTGTAGGGTGTATTGTCCTATGGCAAAATAAATAGTCCCCAAATTGGTGACGTGTAAGCAATACGGACAATATTCCTGCGATTATTAATGTGAACGCCCCATTTCAAGCGCCGATCAAGGTGCACACCCAAATATCTGAACTTGAAACTTTCTCTATCCCAGGGCAAGAATCCCACAAATACGAGGCGCTGCATACACGTTTAGTGTCAGACGATTCTCGTCCAGCCAGATTTTAACAATATTCAAGCTGTTGAGAACAATGAGGGGGAATTAGTCACTCCTTTTTGCTTATTATGAAGTGGACTGTAATTTAATGACAATAAAACCATAGGCAAAGTGTCCCCGAAATATAGTGCTGGGTTTATTCTCAGAAGCCCCAACCCGAAAACCATTCACCCGGAGAACCACCCCCAATAATCCACAAAGTAGGAAATACATTATGGGGCTCGCCAATCTGCGCCAAACCTTCAGTGTTCCCCGGGGATAAAAGAGCAGGTCTCAGTCTTGGAAGCGACGTAATTTCAAGTGAAGTACGTGTTGAGAGTGATGGAACACTTCCGAAAAACTCCACAGCACAAATAAATAAATTAGATTTCGTCTTGAAAAAAGCACAATGCTGGCGAGCGGCAGACGACGAAATGGGAGGGAAAATTGGAAGTGAAAAGGTAAGAGAGGGGACATGGGAAAGGGATTGTTTTTAAATACAGAGGTACTCCCTGGGCATAAGACACCAAACCAATCGACCTCCGAGAACGAACCCAACACAAGCCTGTTGCTGAATTGTAGTGTAAAGCGTTATAATTCTATAACTGTTGTAGTATTCGGTGGAAATTTCCGTAGAAAGCCTAACGAGATAAAGAAAATTAAACAGTGTCTAACCGTAATGATTACCAAGGGCACGAGATCTCACAGCTGTAGGTGTTGGACGCCCTTGATGCTCTTTGGGAGACGCTTCGGCAGAATGGCAAGTCGCAATGTTCCAAATGACGCGAAGATGATGACGAGAACTGTTTGATGCGGTTGTACGGTTCGATGCAGAAACTATTACTTGAAGGCACGAAATGAACCAGTGGGACACTGATGACCCAATAAATGCCGTCGGGATTCTGATTACCCGTGTTCGATCTAGTACAGCAACAAGAATGGGCAAAAAAGAATCTGGACTTCGACGTTGCGGCACATCCGAAACAAGTTGTCACAAATCTTCACTTCTTCCCCGTTTGGGGTTATCGGCTCCACTACGTGACGCGCGTTTGGTCAAAGTTACCCGATTGAAGATAAAAATATCTGGTGCGTAGCAACACACTACTTTCCGCCACCCCTTTAAGTTCGAACACCATCTACATAGGCGGGCGCTATATCTTCGTTCAACGCATTTTTACAGGAACATTTATGGAGAACAAAATGTAGGGACTAGTTGGCTGAGAGTACTCCGAAAGTTTGATCGAAATCGTTAGAGCCGTTTTTGAGAAAACTGGAATACCGATAAATTAATATTCGACAAATCTCCTTTTCTGAGTTAACGTGGCTTATATCTCCGTTCAACATATATATACAGAAATAATTATAGAGAACGAAATGTTGGTATGGGTGACTAAAAGACACTTCATTAGAATTTATCACATTGGTGAAAAAATTACCCTGGAATTTACGGAAATGTTCAAAAAAACGTTATTTTCGACACATTTTGATTTTTATCTCTGTTCAATGGACCGTCACAGGAACATTTATTGAGAACAATATGTAGGTATTAACTATTTGAAAACATCCTGTGAGTTAGGGGAAAATCGCTGAAGCCGTTTTGCCAAAAAGCGTAAAAAACCTATTTTTGCTTCATAGGCCCATATCTCCGTTCACCGTATTTTCATGGAGATATGTATAGAGAAGAAAAGTAGGTATTGATTAGGAGAAGATAATTTGAAAGTTTGATCAAAATCGTTAGAGCCGTTTTCGAGAAAAATGCGAAAAACCCTAGTTTTTGGTACATTTTCGTCCCCCCACCCCCCTTCCCATCGGCCGAAATCGTCCATAACCTTATTTTGATGTCTACAAAAAATAACGAACAAAACAAAAAAAGAACCAGCTCAATCGGATCAGCCGTTCTCCCGCAAATCGAACTACAGACACACACACATACACACACACACGGACCACGCGCCGAAATTAGGTTTTTTAGACTCAGTAGGGTCTGAAACGTAAAGATCTGAAGAAAACCCAAATTTTTTTTTGGGCCGATTACTATACTTTCCTTCCCTTCGGGTAGCTGAAAGTAAAAACAAACATAGAATATGAAAATTGCATTGAAAATAATTCCTCGCGCGTGTTTGGTGTCGTTTCCGAGGTATTTTTAGATGCTGGAGCGAATGGAATGAGTTTCACAGGTGTACGACCGAACTGTAGATCGAAAACAGTTAAATTATAGTAATTATAGTGAGCCAAGTCTAGTGAATAAAGGACGATCGGTCCTTTCGTTTGTTTGAGCGTTTGCTGTTAGCTCCGCGAGCTGCTCTTCTCAGCGGGTCGACTCTCCCCGGCCGGGGCCTCAGTCCGCTCTCAACGGAAGTCGAGTAAACCGGAGGTTTCACCAAACGCACACATTTGTCGTTTAAAACAATCATCAACGATCACTGATTTGAGATATACTACGCAATATATCGGATTTCACCAACGTGGTTTACGATTAAAACATTAAAACAAACCGCGAATTCTTCAAAACGGAGTCGTGGCGGTTAGAAGTTGTCGCTGTTACCGCTCGCCAAACAAAGACCGTTTTGCAGGCAGGGAACTGCATTTAACTTAATAATACGAGTTTTATGGCTGCTTTTCGATCCGTCTTGGATCGTTTCGCTAATTTTGCTTACTTGAAACGCACGAAAGGAGGACGAGAATATTGGGGTTCATTTCGGTTGATCAAAGAAACGAGAAGGTTATGATTTCGTTTGGCAAGTTCGCAATAAAATGATTCTGGTGCTATGATATGTTATCTGGGCATTCGAAAGCACTCTGATCTGCTAAATACCTCGACAATAACGGCTGCTAACATCAACCGAAATACCTACCACACCTTATTTTTGTAGAAGCAGGAACAGAAATGAGGAAGCCGTTGAAATGTAGGACTCTGCTGAGGAGTCAAAAAACTAAAAACATCTCTTACAAATCGAGTCAACTAGGTCTATCATACAACTAGTTCTAGCTAAATAGGCTAGTTCGTTCGTGGATTTAAACAAACATAGGCGGACAAAAGTCATGCGGGTAAATCATTGATTTAGGGCGATGCCCAGTCCCGAAATTGGCAGGTCGTTTTAATCGTAAATTTGTTCATTCTGATCGTTTGAAACGACGTGGTTAATTACTTAAAATTCCGATTTATCAATTATAGTGGTTTGAAAAGTTTGGTGACTCTAGCGCGCGGTCGTGTTTCCCGTTCCGCGATAAAAATTCCATTTCTCGTAAACCGACGTGAACTCCCGATTCTCCATAAATAAGGGTTATTGGTCGGTGAATTTTCGTTCCGTGTTCCCCTCACTCATCGGGGACATACAATAACTCAGTGCGCGGCAAGATAGTCAAACCTAAGGACACCCACCGGAAATGTTTCGTCACTTAAGAAGACTTAAGAGGTGAGTCTTTACACAGCATGCTATTTTAGAACGTGAGCCTTAGTTATCATTGCTTCCCGTTCATCTTGAAAACAGCTCAATTCGAACCTGATTTGATAGGAACCACTATCCGAGATGTCTATTCTAACAATTTTCTAATGTGAGCAATCCGATCGGACAAAGCCCATGGTTGTTATGGGCAAAAAATGGTTAAACAAATTAACAAAAACCCAATTTCGGCAGTTTTATTCAGTTTCGGTGTCGTTTGCCAGGTATTTTTAGATGCTGGGGTGAATGGAACAATTCTAAAAGGTGTACAAGGCGTCCAGATCGAAAATAATGAAATCACAGCAATGAGTCAAATTCTACTAATTGAAAGCGCTCGCGGGACAATGACTGCACCGACAGTAATCGTTTCATCATTTGTACGCCCTCCGGTGTCGTTAAAACCACCCGCCAGCTCGACGCGCCACGTCGTGCCAACTGCCTACAGGCGCCTACTGGCACGTGGAATATTTAAGTTTTCGTCGTTCCGTTGTAGTCAGGTCATGTTTCGTGTGGTTTACTGGTATTTTTCGATACTGATTCGAATGGGATGGGTCTTGGAGCCGTAATACTAGGTCAAGCTGTTCATCAGAATAGTAAACCGTTCTGTAATTATTTGCAGCGTTTTCCATTTAATTCGAAAACATAAACTATAAGGTGTCCCGACACCTGAGCTGGCCAAATAGATTTGTCTGTTGGAAAAGGGTGGGTTCTGTAGGTGCAACAACTGGCAGCGACAGACGTACTCCGTTCAGTGACACAGTGTTCCCTGGCTGATGCCCACCGACACTTCTTATTCATAATCTTATTGACATCTTATCTCATTCCTCGGTCGTCTTCACCTTTTCCTCTTGTCTGTTCAAACTCCTAATACTCCATCTGGCTCAATATCTAAGCGAGAGCCGCTTTTTATGAGTTTTTAATAAGCTAGAGTGTCATCCCTTCGTGGCTCCTGAATCTCAGCAAACCTTAGGGCTGTTTTACACTCAGTCGGGGACACCTTAAGCCCATATCTACACCTCGTTATTATTATAATCTCAGGTCGTTCGAGAGAGTCGCAACGGATATTTTCGCAGCGTTTTCCCTGCAATTCGAAGGCAGTTAAACAAGTTGGCGGAGCGATAAAACTGTATCTGTGGAATGTTATGTGATGCGTCGTCCATTGTTCAGCGATTAAGGCTGCTCGAACATTTTTGTCGCACTCCCACTCTCCGCATCGCCCTCCTGGGTCTGAATTGTTCCTTAAATCGCGCGGAAAAGATGTCCTGCGTGTCAGTCGTGTATTTGCGGCATATGGCACATCCAAAGGGCTAAGAGCAACTCGCATAATGCGCTCCATCTCTTAAAGATTATACGAATTTATGCGTCGAATCCGAGGACACCTTTAGAAAGAAGGCAAAAACATAACAGTTTCCGTCGAGCTCTTAACTGTAAAGCTGGACGTAATAAAAACGCAATCCTGAGCCTGAAGAGAGAAAAACGCAGTTTTATTGTCGTTCGAATGCGTACAGTTTTTTCGTTCTTGTGATACCCTCGAGGTTGAAGAGCGACAGAGGAGAAACGCTTGGAAGGAATTGAGTAGAGAGTTATGGGCTCTCGCAACTCCTTCTTTATCCTTTACAACTGCTATAAATGTGAAACAAGAAGAAAAAAAGGACAAGTTTTCTCTCCAGATGTAATTTTAGGAGGTTCTTTCGGTCCGCTGATTCGGAAAGGGCAAGTGCGCTTTGGTACCCAGTCTCCTCCTCGAGTAGATGGTACTAAAACCTCCTGTTCATGAGACGATATTCAATTTCAGAAGCAATAAACGTTGAGGTCGATACCTCACTTAAAACTCCTACTTATGAAATATGAAGATGGCTATCGGAAACCTTAACATTGAACAAGAAATCGGAGGTCTGTTATTCAGGATTTAATTGCTATTTCGATCCGCTCACGAGACTCAGCACGCGAAAGACATCACAGCACATTAATGCCATTGAGAGAGAGAGAGAACATTTTATTTCCAACAGATTAACAATTTGAGGAGAGATGGTAATGAGCGTATCTTAAAACTGTCTGTTTGAGTTCGTATTTACATGTCTTTGCGATTTTACATTGTAATTCGCTATTTATTCGTGTATTCTGCTGGAAACAAGCTTCGAGTTTGCATCAAATCCATTTGCGAAAATAGCTTACGTGACGGTGTTTATTTGTGAACATACAGAGATTGACTTAAAACTAGTGTTAGGCGTGCACATCGATGTTGCATGCCACAATGCGATAATGAGCGGAGTGTACCGATATACTTCTCAGATATACGCGTTTTCAAGTGCTCAACTCTCGGGCCAGTCACAGCTCTCACTATCTCCCTCGGCTTCATTTCCCTTTGCTAGTTCTCGCGTATTCCGATTCCTGTAGTATTGCAGTGTTCCGATTGCCCGTGTAATACAGTCCTGCTCTCACGCTCACCGAGTTCCCTTTTATTACTTTCCGCTACCCGAGGGGAAAATAAAGTATTATAATCGTGAAAAAAAAATTTGGGTTTTCTTCAGGTCTTTACGTTTTGATGCCTACTAAATCCAGATAACCTAATTTTGGCTGGTCCATGTGTGTGTCTGTAGTTCAATTTGCGCGAGACCGACTGAAACAATTGAGCTGGTTCTTTTTTTATTTTGTTTGGTAATTTTTGTAAATGCGAAAATAAAGTTATAGATGGATGCGGTCGATTGGAAAGGGGAGTGGGAGATGGGTTTTTCGCCTTTCTCTTAAAACACGGCTCTAACGATTTTGATTACACTATCAAATTATCTTCTAATAGTTATTACCTAAATTACCTTCTCTACATACATCTTCATGAAAATACGGTGAACGGAGATGCCTATGAAGCAAAAATAGATTATTTACGCTTCTTGGCAAAACGGCTTCAACGATTTTCACCAAACTCACAGGATGTTTTTAAATAGTGAATGCCATTATTGTTCTCAATAAATTCTCTGACAGTTCATTGAACAGAGATAAAAATCAAAATGTGTCGAAAATAATGTTTTTTTTTACATTTCCGTAAATTCCGGAATAATTGCCTCACCAGATTTGATCAATCTTACATAGTGTCTTCTAGCCACGCATTTTGTTCTCCATAATTATTTCTGTATCTATCTGTTGAACGGAGATATGTCATGATAGCTCGAAATACGAGATTTGTCGAATATCAATTTATCGGTTTTCGAATTTTCTCAAAAATGGATCTAACGATTTCGATGAAACTTACGAAGAGCTCTCAACTCACTGGCCTCTACATTTTGTTCTCGGTGAATGTTCCAGTAGAAATGCGTTGAACGAAGATATAGCGCCCGCATATGTAGCTGGAGTTTGAACTTACGGGGGTGGCAGAAAATTGAGTTGCTACGCACCAGATATTTTTATTCCCTCTCTGGTGCGCCCGACAGAACGAACCGGTGAGACATTAGGGCAATCTTTATTATAGCTGCGGATGTTTTGGGAAACTAAGGAAAATCTGTTTTCGATATTTATATTGGAGCGTAACTCATTGATACTTGGGTATTGTACGGAAGTTAGAGTACTCCTATCTATAATGGACAGAAGAGACCTGTTGTTAGGATTCATGGTGATTGGGGTTGACTCGATATGGACTTACGACGAGCTAGGATTGGATCTATAAGCGATCCACGTCCTCATGGGACTTAATAATTATAACTCGCTCCCCGTCATCTTTGCGAACGTGGACGATCGAATTTTTGGTCCATACGTATTTCAAGCCCCTTTCCTTCGCCTTTGCCTTTGCTCGACGTAGCAGGTCCGACCTGAAGGACGTGAGATTTTCATCAATATATAATCTTTTATCTGGCCAACTCCTGAAAAGCTGCTTCGCAGTGAGACTTATTGCTGCTCTGGCGGCGCTGACGACATTATCTCGGGCTTCAACTGAGCTCAAGACTGCCATGATTTTCCTTGGACGCTCCTTACGCACCGGACCCACTCTAAAGGCACTTTTCACAGTAGCACAATCAACATTGCTTACCTTGAAGGCTTCCTTTACGATTGATACGCAGTCTTCGTTTCGGGTCTCGGGAATGCCATGGAGTTCGACGTTATTATCGCGGGAAGTTTGCTCCAGATAGTCAACTTTATGATGAAGTTCCCCTACAATCGCCTTCAGGTCGGTGTTTTCCTTCTCCAGCGCTCTGATATCACTCTTCAACTTGGTCATGTCTTCGAGAAAACGGTCAAATTGAATGCTCATATAGGAAACAGACGACTTTAGGTCTCGCATATCCCCAACCACGGACGACAACCCATCCAATTTACGGATCACAACGTCGAGACCAGAGTTACCCCCTGGGACGGGACTAGCATCGTCTTCCGCCTCTACAGCGTCCTCAGTTGTTTCCTCGGCTCCATCCGACGACTCAAGCACCCTATTCCGATTGCAGCGATCGCACTTCCATTTTTCTCGAGTCTCTTTACTCATTTTTTTTTTTAGTTTCTCGATCGACTGGATGCGTGTGCAACTTGGGTGGTAAGACGCCTGGCATTTGGCACATTTCACCGTCTTTTTGGGGGAGCCTAGGTCCCGCGTGCATTTTCCACAGTCCATCTCAGTTAAAGTATGTATACAATAACTTCGGACGCTTGCCGATGAAGAGAACTCCGACCGATGAACCGATAATCAATGAGCGGCAGGCGATAAGAGAACAACCGGTGAACCGACCGATTGGGCAACGCGACAGATTCAGTGGAAAGAAAGCCCGCACGAACAGCACACCAGTTTATAGGCGTTATGTGCGTATCCCCTTCGACACGAAGCACAAGCACGCGATGCTCATCCCAGTTTGGGACTGTCCAGGTGGTTAATTGTTACTCTTATTTTTTCCTCAAAACCGGCTACAACGATTTGAATTACATCTTTATGAAAACCGACTTCCACGAGCCTATGATAAATTATCAAAACGCCGCAAATTATTACGCAAATGTTAATTATTCTCTTGAACATCTTGACGTAGTCTCACACCTCCGAGACCCATCCCATTCGGTTCGGCATCGAAAAATAGCAGTAAACGATACAAAACACTATGTGACTACGAAGTAAAACGACAAAAATGACATATAACAGGCGCCGTCGGCAAATTGCGATACGCGACGAGGCGAGCTGACACATGGATGGAGTGAGACGATGAAACGATTATTGTTCGCTGTATTGTGTTTCGGTGTTGTGAAAGTAATTCTTCTGACCGAAAAAACAGGTGTATTATTCAGAATGAGTAATAAACTAAAAAATATGACACGACAACTATCACAACGCCGATTTCAGTAGACCGATGAGGTTCCTTCACGATGGAAGTATGAAAAAATTCTATCAAAAAAAAGTTACTGTTGTGAGTAGTAGCATCGCCTGGAAAATGTCAAGTTTCGCTGTAGTGGTCTCGGAAATGTGAGACTACGTCAAACTGTGTAAGAGAATAGTGAACCGTTGTGTAATAATTTGCAGCATTTTTAGTAAGTGCCAGCTAAATGGTTCAAACGATTCGATGCCGAGTCAAAATATTTTAAAGTACACTTACCGATTCGAAGACCTTTTAGTAATGATAAAAGGTTTAGTGTAAATTAAGACAAGAAAAACAAGAAATAAAAATAACACTTTGTACTCGTAACAGCAAGATCAGTTTACGACACGACGCAATACCAAACACAAGCGAAGCGAGAACAGGAATGGGGGACGAGGCGAAGCCTTGACACCAGAGTAACCATCGGGAACTAAATCCACCTGAATATTTGTTAATTGGCTGCTAGGGTGCGCCACACATTCCTTATGCGAGTCAAGTTGTACATCTAGGGTCAATTGTTCGAATGAGCTAATAGTACTCCAATGCTAAAGAGCCAGCAGGCCCAAAGTACTAGTCGCTCAGATTGACTTTTCATGGGACCAGCAGCCCTGATGGTTGTCAAAATTCGGACTATGCCTCACTTTGGGGACTTTATCCCGACAGTAAGCTTTCTATTTCTTGATAAATGATTAAGGGAATAAGTAATTAAAGCCCCCTCCACCACCCTGAATGAGGAAAAACGTACAAATCTTCTTTTCTCTATGACGCTCGACCGCGCTGCGCCTTTTTCCTTTTTGGTTTCAAGGAAGTGGAGTTGGGTTGCGTTTCAATTTTACACGAAGTCTTGAAATGAGAATGTATTGCAAGGTGGGAAGGTAGGTAAGGCGGCTCGATGTCCTCGAAGAGGGAGGAACCTCTGAAGGCAGCCGCTTCAAAATAGAAAGGTTAGGTCAGAAGACGATCGTGAGGAAAGGCGCAAATAAAAGGCCACCTGCGAGAGCCACACGACAATGTACGTAATAGTCCGATGAAACCAAGGTGAGCTATTTCACGTCTCCGCCTCATTGCAGTCCCAACGAACAGGACAGTGCTGCTCTTCACAATATTCGTTTTCCGTAGTGGGCGGGTTTGTTAATACTCCAGTGCGTAATTGGTAACCAGTGACTTTTTAATCAGTCGAAGTTTTGATGGTGTTTGTCAATGTCTGTCGCATCTCCTAATTTTCCACCCATTTACACTCTCTGATTTCCAAATGAAAGAGTGGACGTGATGCCATACTCTACCAAGGCATCGGTATTGCGTAGATGATGTTAATAAACGAACGATTGATCTGTGACCAACCACATTTCGCTTTCACAGTAGAGCACGACGTCATACGTTGTTTTGTCTCACTTGTTTTCCCGTTTGGGTTCAGGAAAGTAAAATCGTGGAACTCGCGCAATTAACAGGAGTTAGATGCTCGTTCTGAGCTTGAAATTAGAGCAATGCCATCTTGTCGAACTGAAAGGAGGAAATAGATCGTATTTTATATAAACACTTAGGTTTAAGTGACTGCTATTTGAAAGCCGGCAACTCGAATTCAGCGCAAGACGGCGGCGCTATTTCGCTTCCTCTCTCTGTATTTGTCTCCGTCTCCTCCATTTCCTAGACCATTCAACGCCATATTTCCCTGCAGTTAAGCTCGTGATAAGAGCATAACTGTTGAATTGCTCTCGCTTCCTTTGAACTTAACTTACGTAACCCGAGAATTGAGATTTAACGGAGGGCTCTAGTTCTGAGGTATGAAGACCGAGCTGGAGGAAACCGCAATGTCACTACGGATTATTACCCGAGTGCCTTCTCGAAGCTTCTCGCCTTTCTACGGCCAACCATCGTTCCTCGGATAATGCGGCAATTCTTGGATCTTAGCTCAACTATATTCCTCTCTCGTGGTATGCTTCCCCTGCTCGCATTATACGTCCTCATTATGTTGTTGTTGAAGAGAAACCTCATTCCCTACGGTCTCTTCAGCAAAAGGTATCCCTCCCACGACTTATGAGCGTTATTAAACGATCAATTAGTTTTAAGGTTTTAGTAACATATGAGCTAAGTTTAGGAGTTTATAAGAAAAACTGCTCTAAAATCGAAATGTTTGATAATTTCTTGTACTGCTGCGGTAATATTCCCACGAATGAGTCTCATTTAATCAAAATCGTTAGAGCCGTTATCAGGAAAAAATGTTTAGTGCTTTCAAAACCAGAGTTATGAGCGGATTTTTCTCTTTTTTCCATAACTTGCGGGGTAGATATCAAGTTTGAGATGATTTGTTTCCGCTGTTTTCTCTCAATCGCGTTCACAGAGTCACAGATCATGTTTTTCGGACATAGTAGGCTTAAAAACGTAAATTTTCCTTTTGTACTTTGCAGAGCCAACGAAAGAATAAATTAATGTCGGGGTATAATAACCTACGGTATCATCGTGCAACACAGGCCGAAGGCACAAAGCATACTAAAGTTACGAGTACGTACTGATACTCGGTGTGCCGGCAGGACAATTGAATTACAAAATGCAGGTAATTCGCGAGCGTATTTCTCCTTTTAAACAGTGGTTCCCCGTTTATGAGCGTTACGTTATTAATTCTTGCGTATACCTTTTTAGGAGCTAATTTAGAAAAGCTTTAACGAATATTGCTAGGTCTATCTGTATCCCCAAATCTTTTTTTGTTAGTTGAATAACATGCGTAAATATAACGACACTACCGCCCTATTCCTTCGCATAACCAATATAATTGCGTACAATTGAAACGCGTAAATTTGAGACTCTATTGCCCTAATTCGTCGTATAACCGATCTAATTTCGGAAAAAGAATAAAACTAAAAACCTATTTTTACTTACTTTATTTCGCAATAATACCGATACGCGATATTTTTACTACGGATCTCTTAATTGGCGTAATGTTTGCTGTGAGCGTAGGGTGACAATTTTTTGCGCAATTATGCCTTAGTAAAAATACGCAGCGATTTATTTTAGGGCTCCACCCGTGCTCGGGATTTATTTAGCGTGAACACGTGTGGGTAAAAGCAAAGAATAGGGACCGCTCCCTCTGGTAAGGCAATATATCGATATATCACGACCGAGGTCAGGTTATCGATATGCCCGACATCGTTGGCTCTGGCGCCATGTTTGAAATTAGAAATAACGACAGCTGTACGATTATGCCAATTATTTAATTTTCATTATGTAATACCCCGTTATATAATTATTCTAAATGTACAAAGACTATGAAAAGGAGTGAATTCAATGAAATTAAGAATGGGTATATGAAATAAATATGAGATAACTAACGGACGCATATCGATACATGCAGTCGTAGCGTTATCAAGCGACCTATCGATAGATGCAGTCGTAGAGTTATCAAGCGGTCGGTCCATATTCTTTGTTTCACCCCACGTGTGTGCTGTGGGGGAAATTAGGGTAGGAGGTACTTAGGGGTATGATAATTGATTGGGGTATGATGTAGATCCACTCAGAAGTTGCGCCAATTGTGGGAGGGCGTTACGTCACCTTAGAAATAACTATAGTAGAGGGGAGCGTGACGTCGCACGAGGGGGTTGATCCACTCAGAAGTTGCACCAATTGTGGGGGCATGACGTCACTTGTAGACTGGGAGGGGGGTGTTACGGCAGGCTGCCCACTCTCCACCCTCCTCTGGACAGTCCTCCTGGACCCGCTACTACACCTCCTCACGGGCCAAGGCTACACCCCCCCAGTCTACGTCGACGAACTGACCGTGGTCGTCAGCGCGGACAATCCGGCAGCTGCGAGGCTCCTAGTGGAGCGTGCCACACGAGTAATAGCAGGGTGGTGCCGGGATGTGCTCGCCCTGCTCCGTGCAAAGTCCTCTGCCCTGACTGCCCACATAAGGGCCCTGGCCAGACCCACATGGGGGGCGTCGCCACACACAAGGCACCTCTATTGCCAGGCAGTGTTCCTGCCCACACTGCAATACGCAGCAGTGTCCTGGTGGATTGCGCCATCTGAAAGGAACTGGCAGCACACTGCAACGAGACACACTCCTAGGGGTCCTCCCAGCGTATCGCACAACCTCCCACCTCATTCTGCAGATCCTCATGGGCACTCCGCCATTGGACCTCCAGACTGCGACGCCAAGAATTGAAGTTGCGTGTTGAATGCCCCGTGCCCTCACAGCAGTTGTGTGACTGCGAAAGAGGGGCGCCACCCTCTGTGGTTCCTGCATCCCACCTCGCCTGCCACTGGCCCAACATCCACTCCTTGGCCAGGGCAATCCTGCGATCAATGGAGTCCTCGCATATCATGTCTGGGAACAACCTCTCCAGCGGACCCCGGTTCGACGCCAGGCCATTGGTCCTAAAGTGGTGGCACATGGCGTCGCAGTCCAACTGGAGGTCCAATGGCAGAGTGCCCGCGAGGGTCTGCAGAGTGAGCTAGGAGGTTGTGCAATACGCTTGGGGGGGGGGGATACTCTCAGAAGTTATACGGTTGGAAGGGGTATGACGTCACATGATGTTGCTGTCGTGGGGTTGAAGTCGTATCATTAGGGGTGGAAGGAGTGTGACATCATACTACATCAGTGAGGGTGGGGGGATTACGTCAGTCATCCTAGTAGGGGCATGAAGGGTACTACTAGCGGCCGTTGGGTAGTTAGTGGAGCTGGGGGTGGGCGGAGCAAACAAGATGCTTGTCACAATTCGTCGCTTATCCCCTCAGTCCCCTTCACTTTGCCCCCTCCACCTAGCTTGCCTCATTTTGGTGGAGATTTGAACTGTTTGAATACTCTTGGAAATACTAACTGCGGGTGAGTACTTCTCCTTACTACTTTTCCACATCAACGTAAATTGGGAAGAATGTTATATAATTGGCTGAAATATTGCAGTTTCTTCCGATCTTAACATTTCAATTTAAGAATTTCAAATTTTTGCGTTTCTTTAATTTCCTATCCGCATTTTATTATAATATATAAGACACTAATATCACGGAGATATTTCATTTTTGAGCCATTATTCGGGTCTAAAATGAAAATTACTTCATTTGCTTCGCTCACTAGATCTTTATCTCTTTCTTATTATTTTCTACTTGGAAGATCTTAGCAGTTCTTTCTTATTACTCGAAGGTTGTCTTTCCATTATCTCATTATGTGTTGTTTCTTTTTACCTTGCTTAGTTCTGCGAAGTAGAAAGGGAAGTTATGTTTACCTGGTTCAAATGAACTGAGTGAATAATAAACTCAGTTAGCAGCAAAAGCTATGAAAACGTGCGATATTACCCTAGTGCTAAGGAAAGTTGTGTGGTGCGTCGCACCTGATATTTTATAAAGGTAATTTCATTGTCCGCTAATGCCTTACAGTTTCGGCAACAGTGCTGGTAGTGTTTGTTATCTAATTAACGGGAGAATGGTCCGAAAAACTACGTATATGCTCATTTTCTCAAAAACCCCTTTACCGATTTAGATTAATGCTGCGTGAGCTATTTTGTACAGAATATATCATCGAATCTACTGAGATTTAGGAAAGTTGTGTGATGTTCCGCAAGAGATATTCCACATTTATGATAAACGAACGTACGTTCTTCCCCACTTACATCCGTGTAGGCACTAAAAATGAGATAAGTCAAGAGTATCGCTTGAATATAAATATTACTAGTTGATAGAAAACTGCCATACTGTGCAATAAGTGACGAAACTTCTTAATCTGGACTTCTAAATATGTGAAATGATAATAAGCTCCACACACTCTCGTCAGTCTTCTAAGGGCTATAATATTGCAAGCGGTGGTTAATACTCGTAGAAGTATCTCATATCAGCCCAGTGCAGCAGAATAACCGTTCTCCTGTAGTTTTACCATCAAATTTCGTGTTCTTCCGCTTTCTCGTTGTACGTGGACACACAATTCGGGTTAGGTCCGAACGGCATCCATAGAATGGGCTTGACCAGGTCTGTAGTAGTACAAACTGTATCCTCCGAGCGCAGGGATCCTCCACCTTTCATGAGGCAGCAACGACAATGTCCTTTGAAAGGCGAGGGAGGTATCAGGTTAAACATGAGGCGCCATTGCAACTCGACCAGACGTGCTCGAATCCATCACACTTTTAGCCACTCGATTATCTGTACAGTCCACTCGTCTAGTGGTTA
The DNA here is from genome assembly GCA_020466155.1 of Pachypeltis micranthus. Lineage (NCBI taxonomy): Eukaryota > Metazoa > Arthropoda > Insecta > Hemiptera > Miridae > Pachypeltis > Pachypeltis micranthus. The sequence goes on along the minus strand of CM035770.1, from coordinate 62,378,150 downwards.
CGTGTCACAGCTAAACAGCAAAGGTTGTCAGGTTTTTGTGGACAATTGAAGTGTTAAATCTCTCTCGTCAACAATGCACTGCGTGACTTCCGTGGTATTGTTTGGGACGGGCTTGAATTGCGGACAAAATTATCGGGAAAAGCGAAAACCCCCAGACAGTTATTTTGTTTTAAGATTTTTTTACCGAGCTGTCCTGCTCCGGTTTACGTTTGGGACAATTTCAGTCGCCTTGCTAATAGCGTCAAAACACATAATTGTGACCTGAAGAACCACCTCGGCTCAAGGGCTTCTTCCTGTCCAGACAACAAAAAAGGGGAGTCTCGGCTGCCGCTCCGCTGGTTCCCTTCGTTCTCTTACATAAAATACTCACTTTACCTAGATCTACAACTTGTAGGATCGAGAGCCTTCGGCAGGACGGTAATTTGTCATTTATTTTAAAAGCTGGAAAATAGCTTGATCAACACTCCATAACAATTTAATAAATCTGATTTGAAGTTCGATAAATTATATATACCTTTTTATAAGCTTACGTTGCATTCAATGTTCAGCTCCATTGTTGAACCAAATTGGTGCGCTCAACTCAAACTGAGTTCTCAAGGTCGAGCTGCTCTGACCACCGAACTTTCCAGTGAGGCTCTTTTTACTTTCCTTGCTCTACGAAGTAGGAAGGAAAGTTATGTAATCGGCTGAAAAAAACATTTTGAGTTCATCCTAATGCATGAGAAAGGCTATAGCAACAGAACTATCAATATATTGACCGATAGTCAAGCGTCGTGAAAGGCGCTAATGAACTACTGCACTACGTCAAAACTGGTGGACCATCTAGCCAGACGCGGTTCGTCTACAGTACCTATTGGGCCACTGCTCCATTGTGGGATTTCTCTGCCACTAGTTAAAAGGGCTGTGAGAGAACACGCCAGAAGACTGCATCAGACAACCTGGAGTGCTGCAGGAGTAAGACACTCCAAACGCTTTGTATACCGTTGAGGACTCCTTCAGGAACTTCCTGGCTTTCCTTCAGAAAGCTAGGCATCGACCTGTAAGACATTAGGACTGGCACAATAGGCCATATGGCCGCGGTGCACATCCCAGCACTGGGATTACAGTCAAAAGATTATATATAATCCACACCTAATTTCCATTTTCCGTTATTATTCCCGTGAAAATGGATATACAGGTCATCTGAAGTGAATAGAGATACAGGCGACCAAAAATCTAATGTTTTTTATGAAAAACCCGCAGCAACGATTTTCACTATGTATATTCAATCAGTCAATACCTACGTTTTAATTTATCCATAATTATTTCATTGACCATTGAACAGAGGTACTCAACAATAAGCAACCATTGCGTACATAATTTATGAAAGTTTTTGTGGAAACTTTCATATTTATGGTTAAGTGTCCCCAATTACAACCATTATTGAACGACTTTTGTGACAGAAGCAGGATTTATAAGGAAAGGACTGTACTAAAATCGCAAATTTATTATAAAAATTGATTGTATATTCTCGTAACGTCGTTTGAAATTATCCTTGTAAAACGTTTAATCAAAATTGTTAGAGCCGTTTTGAAGTAAGAATGTATTTGGTGTTTTGATAACTGTAATTAGTCAGTGCCCAAACCTGTAACATCACATTTTAACTGATTTAGTGCAGCCGTTTTCTCTCAATTGGGACCACAGGCACACACCGACCAATTTTTCTAAGTCCTGGTACAGAAGTACAACGAGTGTAGAGTGAAACTGTTATTGTCGATGGAGGGGAGTTTGGGTAAGTGCATTGTTCGCCCTGGAAACATTAATCCTGGAGTTTTGCTTTTTTTCCTTCCAATTTATTAAGAGACTATTACATTTGTAATATTCCTCTATGGGATATATTATTCGCTTTAAATTAACGCTTTAGATGTACAGCCAAACATGGTGGCTGGACACATACTGGGCATTATATTGCGTAATCTGTAGATAACTGAGCTTAATTAAGACACTAAGAACTTTCACTGGGGATAAGACATAAATGTGAGTTCAACACAAAACGTGGTTGACTCTTTGTTCATGGGATCAGCAGGTCGGTGATATGCTTCGGGCGAGTGAGTCTACGCCGTGATGGGGATTGGAACCATTCGTTGACTAGAGAGTTGTGAGGGTCGAGGTTGCGGGAGACGAAGCTAGTGAGGTGTTTACGCAGGAATATGTAGGGTGGGTCATTATGCAGGTCATTGTAAAGGGTCTCGTTGCGTACCAAAGGTGGAGCGTGAACTATCCTTTTTTTACTTTCCTTGCTCTACGAAGTAGGAAGGAAAGTTATGTAATCGGCTGAAAAAAACATTTTGAGTTTTCTTCAGATCTTTAAATTTCAGACCCCCCTGAGTCCGAAAAACACTATTTGGGAAAATGGTCTGTGTGTATGTGTGTCTGTGAACGATTTTTAGAGAAAACGACGGTATCGAATCAGCTCAAACTTGATATCTAGCCCGCAAGTAACCATGGGACGCCAAAATAAGGGTATGAACAAAATCCACCGAAATTTAACTATAGTTATCATAGTGATCAAAACACCAAATATTTTCTTTCTCAAAAACGGCTCCAACGACTTTGATTAAATCTTTTATATTGGTAGCTCCCACTATGACAACTATACCATAAAATTCCCATTCGTGGGAAAATGACGAGAGCAGCACAATAAATTAGCAAAACATTCGACGAAATCGATTTTAGCGCAGTTTTTAGAGAAAACCACCGTACCAAATCAGCTGAAACTTGATGTCTAGCCTACAGGTTACCATGGGACGCAATAATGAGGGTATGGGCAAAATCCACCGAAAATTAACTATGGTCATCATAGTGATCAAAACACCAAATTTTTTTTCTCAAAAACGGCTCTAACGATTTTTATTACATTTTTTATATAGATAGCTCTCAATAAGGCAATCACACCATAAAATTCCTATTTGTGGGAAAATGACTAGAGCAACACTATAAATTACCAAACTTTTCGACGAAAAGCGTTTTTAGCGCAGTTTTCTCTTATAACCCCCACTGGAATGTTAGTAGAATGTTAAAGAAAATTGGTATTGTAGTCCAATCCAATAGTTAAAGGGTGAGTGTTTAAAAATGCTCATGAGATACATGGGGTTCACTCCAGAAATTCCTGAATTTCAACTACTGCCGTTTCGCTTACTACCAGTTCTAACAGTTATTACCCAATAGCTCTGCAAAAGTGATTACTATCCTTTTTAAAAACTCGTGTTTACAGCCTCATTAATTATCTGTGTACCAATTGCTCAATAATGGTCCTGCAATGAGTACGAGCAGCACAATAAATTCCGGAAATGTAAGCGCTACCGTTTTCTGCTGCCGTAAAGAGTTGTTTGACCAAGTTCAAAGGAACTGAGTGATAAATGAATCGATTAAATAGAATTAGCCATGTACAAAGTGAATTGACGTAGAGCTAAGGAAACTTGTGTGTTGCAACGCACCAGATATTTCTTACAGCTGCACCCAGTCAATCAATTTCTTTCATTCGACTTTCTGAACGTAGCAAAACTACATTTCTCACCTAAAAACGTAAAAGAGGCCATCAAACAATCCTCGGGTCGGAAAGCTCCCGGTACTGATCTAATTGTCCAACCAGTACTCGCTAAAGCACCGAGACGATAACTCGCTCATGTGGCGAATCTTTTCACCTCAGCCGCCCGGCTGGGTTATTTCCCGAAGAAGTGGAAACACGCTTCATTGTGTATGATTCCTAAACCAGATAAGCCAGATAATGATCCTTCTTCCTACCGTCCCATCAGCTTACTGTCAATCCTCTCCAAACTATTAGAGCGCCTGGTACTGTCAACCCTCCTCCTGTATACGTTTCATCTTATCCCAAACGAGCAGTTTGGTTTCAGAAAGGTACACTCCTGTCCTCTTCAGCTACAACGCTTCAGTACATGCGTGAAAAATACCTATCGCAGAAAAGAGGTATGTCGCACTGCTTTTTTCGACGTTGAAAGAGCGTTCGACAGCACTTGGCACGAGGGTCTTCTACACAAAATTCAGCCACAGTTGCCCAACAATCTTTACTCACTCCTGGCCTCTTATTTGTCTGGACGTACATTTGTCGTAACAGTACAAGGGGAGTCATCGACAACGAGGAACGTTCGAGCTGGAGTCCCCCAGGGCAGCGTATGGGCCCCATATCTTTACTCTATCTACTGCTACGACCTACCACTACCCTCCTTTTCTCATTTCTCAACACTATACGCTGATGACTTACTTTACGCTGAGACCTGGAGGCTGCAACGGAAATGCTGCAGAAAATTATGACGGAATTTAAGTGGCGGATAAAAGTTAATCCATCCAAATCATGCTACACCTATAACAGACAAAGACATGACCCACCATTACATTACCAGACACATATCATCCCCACCACGCAAACGTACAAATATTTGGGTGTCATATTGGATCGCTGTCTTGCTTTCAACGCTCACTTAACTTACTCAACCGCCTACGCAGCAGAACTAACCAGCTAAAATCATTACTTAATAATATATATACATCTCTCCAAAATAGACTTCTTATATATAAAACTCTTATCCTCCCAATTTGGACATATGCCCTAGAAATCTGGGGCACTTGTTCCCGATCACAATTCCGTCGCATAGAACAGCAGCAAAACATCTTGCAAATATCTGGTGCGTTGCAACACACAACTTTCCTTAGCTCTACAACAATTCACTTTGTACATGGCTAATTCTATTTAATCAATTCATTTATCACTCAGTTCCTTTGAACTTGGTCAAACACAGCAGCAGGAAGCGGTAGCGCCTACAGTTCTGGAATTTATTGTGCTGCTCGTACTCATTGCAGGACCATTATTGAGCAACTGGTACACAGATAACTAATGAGGCTGTAAACAACAATTTTTTCAAGAAGGGTAGTAATTACTTTTGCAGAGTTATTGGTTAAAAACGTTTAGAACTGGTAGTAAGCGAAACGGCAGTAGTTGAAATTCAGGAATTTCTGGAGTGAGCACCATGTACCTCATGAGCGTTTTCAAACACTAACCCTTTAGGTATTGAATTGGACTACAAATACCAATTTTTTTAAACATTCTACTAACATTCCAGTGGGGGTTATAAGAGAAAACTGCGCTAAAACGCTTTTCGTCGAAAAGTTTGGTAATTTATAGTGTTGCTCTAGTCATTTTCCCACAAATAGGAATTTTATGGTGTGATTGCCTTATTGAGAGCTATCTATATAAAAAATGTAATAAAAATCGTTAGAGCCGTTTTTGAGAAAAAAAATTTGGTGTTTTGATCACTATGATGACCATAGTTAATTTTCGGTGGATTTTGCCCATACCCTCATTATTGCGTCCCATGGTAACCTGTAGGCTAGACATCAAGTTTCAGCTGATTTGGTACGGTGGTTTTCTCTAAAAACTGCGCTAAAATCGATTTCGTCGAATGTTTTGCTAATTTATTGTGCTGCTCTCGTCATTTTCCCACGAATGGGAATTTTATGGTATAGTTGTCATAGTGGGAGCTGCCAATATAAATGATTTAATCAAAGTCGTTGGAGCCGTTTTTGAGAAAGAAAATATTTGGTGTTTTGATCACTATGATAACTATAGTTAAATTTCGGTGGATTTTGTTCATACCCTTTATTTTGGCGTCCCATGGTTACTTGCGGGCTAGATATCAAGTTTGAGCTGATTCGATACCGTCGTTTTCTCTAAAAATCGTTCACAGACACACATACACACAGACCATTTTCCCAAATAGTGTTTTTCGGACTCAGGGGGGTCTGAAATTTAAAGATCTGAAGAAAACTCAAAATGTTTTTTTCAGCCGATTACATAACTTTCCTTCCTACTTCGTAGAGCAAGGAAAGTAAAAAAAGGATAGTTCACGCTCCACCTTTGGTACGCAACGAGACCCTTTACAATGACCTGCATAATGACCCACCCTACATATTCCTGCGTAAACACCTCACTAGCTTCGTCTCCCGCAACCTCGACCCTCACAACTCTCTAGTCAACGAATGGTTCCAATCCCCATCACGGCGTAGACTCACTCGCCCGAAGCATATCACCGACCTGCTGATCCCATGAACAAAGAGTCAACCACGTTTTGTGTTGAACTCACATTTATGTCTTATCCCCAGTGAAAGTTCTTAGTGTCTTAATTAAGCTCAGTTATCTACAGATTACGCAATATAATGCCCAGTATGTGTCCAGCCACCATGTTTGGCTGTACATCTAAAGCGTTAATTTAAAGCGAATAATATATCCCATAGAGGAATATTACAAATGTAATAGTCTCTTAATAAATTGGAAGGAAAAAAAGCAAAACTCGAGGATTAATGTTTCCAGGGCGAACAATGCACTTACCCAAACTCCCCTCCATCGACAATAACAGTTTCACTCTACACTCGTTGTACTTCTGTACCAGGACTTAGAAAAATTGGTCGGTGTGTGCCTGTGGTCCCAATTGAGAGAAAACGGCTGCACTAAATCAGTTAAAATGTGATGTTACAGGTTTGGGCACTGACTAATTACAGTTATCAAAACACCAAATACATTCTTACTTCAAAACGGCTCTAACAATTTTGATTAAACGTTTTACAAGGATAATTTCAAACGACGTTACGAGAATATACAATCAATTTTTATAATAAATTTGCGATTTTAGTACAGTCCTTTCCTTATAAATCCTGCTTCTGTCACAAAAGTCGTTCAATAATGGTTGTAATTGGGGACACTTAACCATAAATATGAAAGTTTCCACAAAAACTTTCATAAATTATGTACGCAATGGTTGCTTATTGTTGAGTACCTCTGTTCAATGGTCAATGAAATAATTATGGATAAATTAAAACGTAGGTATTGACTGATTGAATATACATAGTGAAAATCGTTGCTGCGGGTTTTTCATAAAAAACATTAGATTTTTGGTCGCCTGTATCTCTATTCACTTCAGATGACCTGTATATCCATTTTCACGGGAATAATAACGGAAAATGGAAATTAGGTGTGGATTATATATAATCTTTGACTGTAATCCCAGTGCTGGGATGTGCACCGCGGCCATATGGCCTATTGTGCCAGTCCTAATGTCTTACAGGTCGATGCCTAGCTTTCTGAAGGAAAGCCAGGAAGTTCCTGAAGGAGTCCTCAACGGTATACAAAGCGTTTGGAGTGTCTTACTCCTGCAGCACTCCAGGTTGTCTGATGCAGTCTTCTGGCGTGTTCTCTCACAGCCCTTTTAACTAGTGGCAGAGAAATCCCACAATGGAGCAGTGGCCCAATAGGTACTGTAGACGAACCGCGTCTGGCTAGATGGTCCACCAGTTTTGACGTAGTGCAGTAGTTCATTAGCGCCTTTCACGACGCTTGACTATCGGTCAATATATTGATAGTTCTGTTGCTATAGCCTTTCTCATGCATTAGGATTGCCCTGGAAATAATAGCATAAATCTGTGCTTGAAAAACCGATGGAGTGGGGCCTGGGGCAATATACGTCCCACTCCTTCCAGAGCCACTTATCCACACCCCGGAGCCTGTTCCCTCCCTAGTTTTTGATCCATCTCTGAAGATGTTGATGCCATTGGGAGGCCGAAACTGGCGGCTCTCGCTGTTCCATGGACCTCCCTATGTTATATTTCCTCTCGAGTTCATACATGGGCACAATTGCGTCTGTGATGATGCTGAGCTCCTTGAAGGTGTTCAAGTCCCTAAAATTAGTCGCCTGTGGCACCTTAGCTATACCGAGCTTAGAGAGGCTGTCGGCCTGTATCTCTATTCACTTCAGATGACCTGTATATCCACTTTCACGGGAATAATTGCGGAAAATGGAAATTAGGTGTGGATTAGTAGAATATGAGTAGGAAGTTTGATCAGAGTAGTGGGGCAAATGCAAAAACCCCTCATTTTTTAGACGGCACCCCACCCCCTTCCATTCGATAGGCATTTTGCACCTCCGAAAATCGTGTCTCTTTTTTGCGTCATCTGTTCGTACTCACAGACCACATTTTTTGGTATTCAGTAGGCGTCAAAACGTGAAGATATGAATAAAACCTAACTTTTTTGGTACATAGGCTGGTTGTGGTGGTTGATGACCACAGTGTCAGGCTAACGGCTCCTATCATGATTCATCAAGAATCTTTTGGTGCAGAGTAGTCGCCAGAGCTCGGTTGCTGTTCGAGTTTGTCTGCCACTTGTGTTTTGAGATTCATTTCACAGTATTTACGCGTGTCGTCAATCTCAGCTTTTGAAACAAAAATTAAAGTGACCAGGTCCACCCTTCTTTTGCGTTGGGGCAGTCATTTTTTCAATAATAATAAACCATATCAATAGTTGCATAACCCCACCCAACGCCACGTAACCCCAAAGCCCTGCGTGACAACGCCAAATATCGAAGTTGAGTTTATCAATTCAGCCGTTCTTCCTAAAGCTTGTTCTCAAATGCGTTGTGATCTAGACCATCACAGAGTAAGTTTCATGCAAACGAGCACTTCTGTTAGAATGCGGCGAGCTTTTTGTTTTCTCTCATTCGGATATTTGTGGAGCAAACAAAAACGAAAATATAGAAACAGGCGATCGAGAATGTGATGCCTTTGTTTCACTTGCATCAGTTGATAACGTACTGCCCACTTTCAAATTCCTTGAACGGCTCCTTTGAAAATCGCTGACTCCAGAGGTACACTGAGTGCACAGTCGGTACCACTGTCTGAAGAAATGAAAATCGTATGACGTTGTTACAGAGTTGACCTAGAATGATAGTCCCGTGTGACGCAGAGAGAGTTGTCAAGACTTGTTTGGATTGTACGTTCCTTGTACCTACTCACTTGAACGAAGCGCGGATATTTATTTATTTCTCTTTCTGAATTACGGAAGGGAAAGTACGTTGAGCGTAACTTTCGTTTGTGTAGAAACTCTCGAAAAAAGCTACTTTCGTTGACGAAAAGCAAACATGACCTCCGACTACGAGCGGTCAATCCCAGCTGACTATCGAATATCCACTTGCTCGAAGACCTAGGGCATCCAAAAGGTTTCTCAAACTGGTTACATAACTTTTTTTTTACTCCCAGGGGTTTTGACTGAGCAGGCCACTGCCCTCTTTTGTACCTTCCGACTGAAAAAATTGGGAAGCTTCTCCCTTCGACCTCGCACCTTTTAATTTTCCCTTTCCTCCGCTCTTAAATCAACTTTTATTTTATGAAATACGCCGCCTCGTTCATCAATTGTGACCCGAGTTTTTATTTTCATCGTTAACTCGGTTTCAACTGAAATACTTTCAAGTTAACGGCTTTTAGGAAACGTGACTCGTTAGAGTAAATCCACCTGTCTCGTTAATTATTTATTTCATCCTAGTGAAGTAGGTGTGGCACGTAGCTTCCTCGTACTCGTAACATAACTAAACGGCTGATCGAAATGCCAGAACCATCTTCTAGAATCCATAGATTGGGTAATTAAACACGGGGCTTCCCATCATGCCGGTCAGTGGTATAATAAATAAATAATAATGATCAGTCGGTTGGTTTCTTTTCAGAAAATGTTCTGTTGCACATTTTGAAAAACGTTGGCACTAAAATCCGTTTTGTGGAGACTGCGGAGTCGTTTGGGGTACGTTTCGGTCTCCCTACCGAACAAAACAAAAAATACAAATTTCAAAAACGTCATATTTTTCAAATACCTTTGAGTTTGTTTGAGTGGTGTGAAATGCCACCAATCGGAATTATGAGTTTGATATACAACTTCCTGAATGTTCAATTGGAGCGGCAAAACTATTAAATTTGCTTTGCATAATGAACCAAAATTAACTATAGTTATCATCGTGATCAAAACACGAAAAATGTCTTTCCTCCAAAACGGTATTAACGATTTTGATTACATTTTGTGAGTGCGTAGCTCCAATAGAAATAACGCCATTGTATAATTGCCATTTGTTGAAAGATGACGAGAGCAGCACAATAAATTATAAAACAGAAAGCGGGTTGAGTGCAGCGCTCCCTCGCGTTAAAAAACATAACAATATGAGATTATCAATGGCAACTTCAGAAATGCCAGAATCCTAACACACTTCGTTTTTTTGTTAACTTTTTTCGAAGTTTTTCTTCTATAATTTCCGAACAGTGAACACAAACCACTCCAAAAAAATCGTATCAACAGTTTGATCAATTACTCATACACTCATACGTCGTTTTTTAAATGAAGGTCGTGGAAGAAGTAGTAGTTGCTCAATAAATTTCCGCACTCCAACCGAAGAGCAACCAGCTAGTACATGTACGTGAAATCAAGTTACTACGTTGATATGAATTGAGCCATAAATACGTTTTATTTGCATCGAACGCCATGAAAATCGCTTAACGCTTGTGTAGCTGAAGAGAGTTGTGAGATGCGTCGCCGCAGAAATATTTATAACTGATTTAACTTAGTTTTACGAGCGTGAAATCTTTTAATACAGCTTTTAAAAAATCAACAAAAACCAGGGAACCGCGAACATCTCGGTGTTAGAGCTTTTATCAGATTGTCTACATTTTAAACTTGCTTTCGAAAATTTTGGATTAGGTCAACGTCGCAGAACGTTAAAGAGCCTTGGATTTTGTTGAAAAAGTGTTAGTTTTTTATCAACTAACGCAACACAGAGCATTCTTCAATTCCCGGATGATGCTCAATAAGTGCGGGCGCGGTATCATTGCTCAGCGCCCTTCTCCTGGAACAAAATATACATGTTGGCCGAAAAAGTACCACAAGTGTTATCGAAATCATTAGATGCAGCTGGAAGATTAATAAAACCACTATGCAGCATTTTAAAACACTTTTCTTTTCTTTATCTTGGTTCAACTTCACTTGTCAGAGGGACGTTGACGGCAAACGTTGCAAAACGTTAAAAATAATCTGTCATTTTTGGTACATTGAGCCCTTTACCATTTACTCGCCTTCCCGTTCATGATGAGCAGAAACAATAATTTTTTGACCAACTGCGATATTTTCCAAACCGTGTGTGTTACAGAACGTAAAATATCTGGTGCGTTGCGACACACAACTTTCCTCAGGTCTACGTCAACTCACTTTCTATATGGCTTTGTCTACTTAATCAATTCATTTGAACCTGGCAAACAACAATTCGCAGCAGCAGGAAGCGGTAGCGCTTACACTTCCAGATTTTATTGTGCTGCTCGTACTCATTGCAGGACCATTATTGAGCAATTGGTACACAGATAATTAATGAGGCTGTAAACACAAAAATTTTAAAGAAGGATAGTAATTACTTTAGCAGAGTTATTGGGTAAAAACTTTTTGAACTGGTAGTAAGCGAAACGGCGGTAGTTGAAACTCAAGAATTTCTGGCGTGAGCCCCATGTATCTCATGAGCGTTTTTAAACACTCACCCTATGAGTGTTCGATTGGACTACAATACCAATTTTTTTTAAACATTCTACTAACATCCCACCGGAGTTTATAGGGAAAAAACCGCGCTAAAAACTCTTTTCGTCGAAAATTTTGATAATTTATTGTGCTGCTCTGGTCATTGTCCCACGAATGAGAATTTTATGGTATAGTTGCCATATTGGGAGCTCCCAATGTAAAAAATTTAATCAAAATCGTTATGGCAATTTTTGAGAAAAAAAAATTTGGTGTTTTGATCACTATGATAACTATGGTTAGCGTTCGGTGGATTTTGCTCATACTCTTATTTTGGCGTCCCATGGTAATGCGGGCTAGATATCAAGTTTGAATGGATTTGGTACGGCGGTTTTCTCTTAAAATTGTTAACAGACACACACACAGACCATTTTCACAAATAGTGTTTTTCGGACTCAGGGGGGTCTGAAACGTAAAGATCTGAAGAGAATTTTTTTTTCAGCCGATTACATAACTTTCCTTTCTACATTGTAGAGCCAAAGAAAGTAAAAAGCGCGTAGTTACAATTTGTTAAATTCTGGTTGAAAAATGTCGATTTTGGTTTATTATCCATTCTAAATAATACATCTATGTTTTCGGCCAAAATGATTTTTTCACCCCCCCCCTCCCACCATACTCAAAATTTGATACTTTACGTTCCAAGACATTGAGATATCAAATCCGCCATGTCCCCTCCGTTTTATGCCTTTAACGGGACTAAAAAAATACGTTCTTTCACACAAAAAACCCTCCATATGGTTTCTAGTTGCACCCCGCCTGCTCGGCAATACGATTGGATGAGACTCATGGTTCTTTACGGGCAAAAAATGGTTACAAATATCAGGTGCGCCGCATCACACAACTTTCCTTAGCTCTACGACATTTCAAATGTGTTTGTGACTTATTCTACTAACTCAATTCATTTTTCACACAGTACTTCTGAAACATCACTTCCCGGCGGTAGAAAGCGGTAGCGCAGTTCCTAAATTTATGGCGCTGTTCGTACGTATGCTCCGACATTATTGAGCAATTAGTCAGCATTCGAGAAATTTCACGATTTTTTTGAGAAAATAATCACTTTTACAAAGTTATTAGGTAAAAACATTCATGAAACGGTGGTCGTTGAAATTCCAGCACTTCTGGACTAGTTCCTATATATTTTATTAGCGTTACTAAAAACTCATCTTCTTGCTACTTGACCATCACCCGAATTTTTCTGAAAGTCCTAGTAACATTTGAACGGAGTTTATTGGGAAAAACTATGCTAAAATCGATTTTCTTCGAAATGTTCGGTGATTTATTGTGCTGCTCTCGACATTTTCCCAACGAATGGGAGTTTTATGGCATTTTGTCTCATTGGACGTTGTGACAAATTTAATCAAATCAATAGAGCGTTTTTAGAGAAGAAAAATATTTGGCGGTTTGAACACTATGATAACTATATTTACTTTTCGGAGGGTTTCCTCACAGTCTCACGATGACTTGCGGGCTACATATCAAGTTTGAGCTGATTTGGTTGATACGTTTTTTCTCAATACCGTTCACACACAGACTACTTTTTCAAATAGCGCGTTTTCGCACTCAGAAGGCTCTAAAACGTAGAGATCCGAAGAAAACTAAAATAAAAGTTGTTTTTCTTTCAGCCGATTGGATAACTTTCCTTTCTACTTTGTAGAGTCAAAGAAAGTAAAAATTAAATAAAACGAAATTTTGGCAGTTTTTTGGTTTTGGAAGGTGCACTCCGGTTTGTAACATGTTGGAAGTATATTCGTTAAAACCTTCGTGAAAAAATTCTACAGAAACTAATCAAGTTAGTTGTGGCTAATTTGATCGTTCACGCACATCAATTCGGAAGTTGAATGTATTCTCTTCTCCTCCAACCCGATCTCGCATCATTATTACCACTTTCCTTGCAGTTGGCAGAAAAACAGGATGAAACAGTCATCGGCTTCCTCCCCGAGCTTTTGTGCGAAAATCCAGAGCGGGAGTGTCCAGAATTGTGTACCGTTGGTCGGGTTTTTGCCGCGACGAATCAAAACGCGTGCTTTTCGAACTGAACAGCCGCCTAGTAACGGAAGTGATGGAGGGCGCTAAAGGTTTGTTGAGTGGAACATCCTGCGGTTAATGTGCGGTTTACGAGACCAAACCGCGGAGGATTTGACGGAATCGCGAGCGGCCCTCACATTTTGGAATTCCGCTTCGAAAACGTTCCCTAAGAGTTGAAGAAGAACAATACTCGATATGTTCAAGGCCTTAAGTAACAATGGAATATCATTTTTACTTTCCACTACCCAAGGGCAAGGACAATATTGCGATCACGTAAAATGTTGACCTATCGTGTCCGAAAATCCCAATTTTGGAGCCTAGTCTGTATGTTTGTGCTTCTAGTTCAATGTGCAGGAAATTGGCCTAACCGATCGTACTGGCTCTTTTTAGTTGTGTTCGTGATTTTTTAAACGCGCGAAGGAAGGAGCAAAATGTACAAAATGTACCAAAAACGAAGGTTTTCCCCCTTTTTATCAAAAGTGGCTCATCCTATTTTGATAAAACGTCCAAATTACCTTCTACTTATCGGGACCTAAATTTCGTTCATGTTGAGTGTGTCTGTGAAAAATCGGCGAACGATGATATGGGCCACTGAAGCTAAAAATAGGATTTTTTTACGTTTCGAAAAAATGGCTGCAACGATTTTTACTAAATTTACAGTCTGATAATCAGTGCCTATATATTGTCCTCAATAAAGGTTCCTCTGACAGTCCATTGAAAGAAATACCAACGTATTGGTCGATGTGATGGGAAAGGAGAGTTGCATTTCCCTTTGAACCGCTACAACGAACATTAACTTTATTGTAAAAAAGGAAATGATTCGCTCTTCGAGTAAATAGAATTAATTATTCTAATACACGTAGAAACGGTTTCTTGTGGAGTTGACCAAACTGAATACGGCTTTCTACGCCGGACCAGCTGTTCCTGACCGGTGAGGAGGCGGTTGCGCCTAGGCTTCTTCTGTGGCCCATAGCAACCCTTCAGCACTTCAGTGGCATTTGTTTCTGCTCTTTCCATCCTCATTTAGTTATTCCGGTCACCCCTTTTTTTCCTCTCTGACTGTAATGGATCCCTTGCCCTTTACAGTGACGTGCCTTCCGGCATGCCTGAGAACAGCAGGCCATCCCTGCCCTCCTGGCATCAGTCATACCTCTTGGTATGTCCAGGCTGGACCTCGCGGCGAAGCCATGTTTAGGTTGGCTGAGACGGAGTTCTGACTAGGTTATTTATTTTTGTTTTCCATAGTGATAGGTGTGACGTACTTGGGGAATTCTTTTACAGAATTACCCGCGTACAGGACACGAATGAAAGTCGTGTCAGGGCCCAAAAAACGAACAAGTTAATTATTCTCGAATATACTCACCTGATGTGAAATAAACAAAATAATGCTTCTCAGGAAAGCACTGGGAAATGAAATTATAAACCAAATAGGACCCACATGAATTTAATCAGGGAAAAATAGGAATGAAATGAAATGAACTCCTTTTAGAATGAAACAAATAACCTATGCTCAGATTGTAGTGAATGACAAATAAAGGGGCAATGGGGAAATTGATACGCCAAGCTCTGATCGCTTACCTTAATTCGCACAATATAAAAGGGACTTTAATTACGTATTCACTGGCTTAAAAATGGAATAGATTCGTGAGCGATGGTGGTAGCCGTTCTGCCGAATATGTTGCTCCTCCGCTTTTATAAACAGCGGCGAACTGCATGGGTGGCGGCAACAGTGTTGTCACCATCAGCAGCCCGCCGCAAACCATTACATGGGGGGAGGGGCAAGGTGAGGCACACAGTTCGTCCGGCTAGGTACTCTGCTCCCTCTTCTTGTGTTTTGGAGTTTTTTCCATTTTCGCCTGAACTATTCGAACGTCCGACCAGGTAGACTGCTCCTCTTGACTGGAGATCCCTGGGCCTGATCTGGTCCAGGCGGGTTTGGCGGAACTGGTGTTCCGTGTCCTGACCCATCCTAGAGCTATCTGTGTAGAAAGCTAAACAAAAGATATAACACACACACCACGTCGGACCAGAAGCATCTTCTTCTATTCTAGGCTCTGATCAATATTTTGTTCCCTGTAATTATCTTTGTATTTATCTGTGGATCGGAGCCATGATAATTCGGAAGAAGAGATTTAACGAATAATAACTTATCGCCTTTCAAATTTTCTGATTATGGCTCTAACGAGTTTAATCAAACTTACGGAGTACTCTCTACTAACTGGTATCTACATTTTGTTCTCCATAAACGTTACTGCAGGTCATCGAATACGGCGGAAAGTTGTGGGCTCCTACGCACCATATAATTTTTTAACACGATTTTTTATGTATAGAAAGCCATTTATTTGCAACAACATGTAAAGTATTTGATACTTAAAATGTAATTTTGATTTATTATTCATTCTGAATAATAACCCTATGATTTGGTCGCGAACAATTTTTTACAACCCCCCCCCCCCCTCAAAATTTGATACTTTACGTTTCAAGACATGGGGATTCCAAATCTGCAATGTCCGTCCGCCGTCCCCCGTCCACTGACCCCCGTCCCACGTCCGCCGTCCGGGCCGTTTTGTGCCTTTAACGTGGTCTAAAAAATTCGTTCTTTCGCCCAAAAATCCCATTTGGTATCTAGTTGTGCCCGCCATCTCGGCAATCCGATCGGACAAAGCCCATGGTTGTTATGGGCAAAAAATTGTTAAAAAATTAACGAAACGCAGTATAATCGCAAATAAGCCGTGTTTTGTATCGTTTTCAAGGCCCGCTCGACTCGCAGCGCCCTTTGGACTCGCAACGTCCTGCCAAGGCGCCGGGGGAATATTTAGATGTTTCGTTTGGTTTACTAGTATTCGAAGCTGAGTAATACTAGGTCAAGCTGGTCATGAGAATAATAAACCATTGTGTAATAATTTGCAGGGTTTTTTAAATCAGTACCACGTGTTTAAAATTGAATTTAAAGTGGACTGTATTTATTTACAATGGGATTGCTCTTTCCAACAAAACGTTGTGGCACTGAAGTACTGGGATGTCCACGGTAAAACACGACGGTAAATTGCGAAGTAAACGGTTGAGACGTTTCCAACAATGGAAAAATGGTAGTGAGAAAAAAGGCGGAATATGGCCCCGCACTGCGCGAGCGGGTGATTCGTAATAATGTGTTCT
This sequence comes from Pachypeltis micranthus, assembly GCA_020466155.1. Lineage (NCBI taxonomy): Eukaryota > Metazoa > Arthropoda > Insecta > Hemiptera > Miridae > Pachypeltis > Pachypeltis micranthus. The sequence continues at coordinate 62,361,550 of CM035770.1, read as the reverse complement.
TAATAAGTGCAGGCGTCGCCTCGTGATGTCCAGATCCCGAACATCCTAGATCCGCGGAAAAATGGGCGAATTCCCCAGGCGTTAAATAAAAGTCGCGGTTAACAGTAAAAGAAAGAAACACGACAACAAACTCCACGAACCGCAAATTTCAAATAACTGTGTTCGAACACCACTTAATATAAAGAACTAAAACATTTTGGCAATTTCTGATCTCCAAAATTTGAGAAAATCGCCCCGAAATCAGGAGGAAAATTAATAGTACTCGAACGTTATACTAATGATCTATAAAACAAAAAAGCAATTATAGAAGTAGAGAAAATAGTAAGGAAATACATGAATGCATCAACGAAAAAAGTTCAGTAAAGGAAGATTAATAGGGAAATCATTCAAAGACTGTTGCATAAGAAATTCATGAACACTTTTTTTTAAATTGACAAAATTTTCCAATAAGCGTAATGGTTGGAGGTAATTCTATAAAAATCCCACGACCTAAAAAACAAAACTGTCTTAAATAAAAGTCATATGGTAAGGGATCGGTACCATAATAGGCGAGTGATGTCTAGTTATCCCGTGCGATCGAGGGATTTTTGAAAGTTGACACTTGAAGAAGTATTGAAGTAAAATAAAAACATAACTAAGTTCCCCCCAAGTATCCCAATTTTTATAAACAATGGTTTGCTATGGCTCCGTTATCCAGTTCTAAATATAAGTCGCAATACAGACTTAATTGCCACCTCAACTCATCTAAAAGTAGTATTGGAATGCAGTAGGTTAGAATAGAGTAAATATAATTATGAAAAGTCATTTTCAGGGCAGGTAAGAGAACAAAATCATTAAGAAATTAAAAGGTGAAAGGAGATCTTCTGATTGAATTGCTCACATGTAGAATATGGTTTTTCCATTTCAAATGTTTATCCACCATCACACCCAAATAGCGATGGCAATCCACACGTCCAATACGAACGTTAAATACAGCGTGTCAAGGAGCAAAAACCAGTGTGAGCATGGAAAGGGATTACTGACGAGTCAGGCTGTCCTCCCTCAGTAATCGAGTGAGTCATATATGACGTTTTCAGTTTGTTTGCAGTCAATGCACTTTGGACAAACCACTCGGAGATACGAGTAACTGTTACCCCACAAGAAGCATGATTATGTGCAGTAGCCCACGATTCCACCACAATGTTCAAAGTAATACTTTTCGTACCCTTTGGGAAGCAGAAAGAAAAATTGGTGTTTTCCTCACCAGTTTGCCCATTGTTACTCTTATTTAGCGTTATCCCCGGCCTTTTGTTTTCTCAAATGACATTTTTCGGGCAGAAGAGTTTAAAATGTAAAGCCGCGAAGAAAACTCAATGAAATACATTTTTCAGCCGATTACGTAACTTTCATTTTCACTTCGTAAGGCCGAGAAAAATAAAACCTACCGTAGGGAGGCACCAATTCTTAATGCGTTCACTTTTAGAGGCGGTCCTCAAAACAACTGAAGTTATCGAGAAAGAGAGAGAGTGACTGACGATTCAAGAGGTTTCCAAGTGGTAGCTGTTCTTTTTCAGTTTCAGTCGGCGCTACTTGAGAAGCTAATGCCATCGAATTTTCGAGAGGCTCCTGCGCTTGAGGCTCGAGAAAACAACGGGATTCTTTCACTGGATCTGACTGTCAGCAGGTCGACTCTGTTTACAATTACTTTTTGGACGAACCGAAAAAGGCTCGTTGTGGGCACCACTTACCGACACGTTACCCCGTCGACTCGATCTCTTAGGAGACTGCTTCAGAAGAGTTGTACAACTATGTAACTGTTGCGCCACTCATTTCCTATGTTATTTTTCAGCCCCACAAAGGCCGCCTTGAGAATTAAAATATTTCGTCACAGCCGGCATAAAAGAAATAATGAAACGTAGACTCGAAATATTTCACGAAATAAGACTCACCAATTTGAGTTATATTTGCTCATGCGAACAACTTTTAGATTAACAAAATCGAATGCGTCTCATTTTTACTTTTCTGAACTGAAAGAGCATTCTCAATGAAAAAATCAGATCTTCGCATTTCGAAATCTACAGATTCAAAAAAAAAATTATTTTCGGTTTCGGAGTGAGTCTGTGGTTGGGTTTTCGGGAGAACGGCTGAACCGATCGAGCTCCTTCTATTTGGTTTTATTTTGGAAGTACGAAAATGAGGTTGTGAGAAAGTATCCATCCAATTGAAGACTGGAAAAACCAAAATGTGTTTTTTCAACCGAATGATGTTATAAGGATTTTGGTTAATTATTCATTCTGAATAACAACCCTATGTTTTCGGTCACGAAAATTTTTGACAACCCCCCCTCAAAATTTGATACTTTACGTTTCAAGACATGGGGATTCCAAATCTGCAACGTACGCCCGCCGTCCCCCATCCGCCGTCCACTATTCCCTTGCCCCTGTCTGCCGTCCCCCGTCCACCGACCTTGTGCCTTTAACGTAGTCTAAAAAATTTGTTCTTTCACACAAAAACCCCATTCGGTATCTAGTTGTGCCTGCAGTCCTGGCAATCTGATCGGATGAAGCCCATGGTTGTTATGGACAAAAAATGGTTAAAAAAATTATCGAAACGCAGTATAATCGCAGATAAGCCGTGTTTCATATCATTTTCAAGGTATTTTTAGATCCTGGGTCGAACGGAATGAGTATCAGACGTGTACAACTGTGTATAGGGAAATTACAGTAATTATTAGAGTCAACTAATTACAAGAACTCGCAAGAACTACAGCGGAAGTCAACTTTTCATCGTTGCTACTCCCTCCCTCCCGTCTCATCAAAACCACCCGCTCACTAACCTTGCAACGCCTGCTCGACTCGCAATGTCATGTCAATTGCCGAGGGTTTGTTGGAAGTCCCCGTCCAAATTTCCCCCGACTCTTTATGCCCGACGGGGCGGAGGAAGGTTAGGGCCACTTCCTCCGCACACCCCTACATCGGATCATAAATGCTTACAGACGCTTACGGGCGCCTGGCGTCGGGGGAATATTTAGTTTCCGTAGTTCCGTTGTAGTCAGGTCATGTTTCGTATGGTTTACTAGTATTTTTCGATGCTGAATCGAATGGAATGGTTCTCGGAGCAGTAATACTTGGTCAAGCTCTTCATGAGAATAATAAACCATTGTGTAATAATTGGCAGGGTTTTTTTCCACGACGACATTAGGAGAGCAGCATAATTCATTTAAAGAGTCACTTAAAGAGGAGAATTGCAGTGGGTTAGAGTACTATAAGTTCTTACATTTACAAATTTTGTGGGTGTTAGGCACAAAGCTAATAAAGAAGGAAAAAAGGCAAATAAACACAACACTTTGTCACACACAACAAAACACGAAGGCTTTGTCACGAGAGATGAACTCCCAAATGTTCACGATACATCTTCAACAGTCCTTTCCAAAATATCTATTCCACCTTGAATACTCTTTTACTCACCCCTAGTCGTGACACGATTCTCATTCGTTAAGTAGTGTTGAGTGCGATGGTGAACATTTGTTCTCTCCACCTTTAGTGAACCTCACACAAATCTCACGTCCGCTGCGATATCGATAAATTCCATCTTGTTCTATTTCACGAGTTATCCATTGACCGTCTGTCTCTACGCAAAACTGTTGAAATTGTACACTGTGTAAAACCGTATGCACTGTAATGTATGTCTTATCGTTTTGTTTCAGGTAAGCTCTCTTCCTTCTCGCTGGTTCAACGTGAGTGTAATATTTATACTATTTATAGATAAGCATGAAAGCTATCTTCAGTAGATTATCACTGAGGCATTCGCGGAGAACTTTGATACTGGGGAGGGGGGGGGGGAATTATTGAATGCTCAATGAGCGAGCCATTTCTGAGATAAACCCTCGTATTTAGAAGATCTGGGAGTTGTTTGGTTGTGCGTGTCTGTAGTCATATTTCAACGGATTCATCTGACTTTTTATTTTTTATTTTTTGAGAAACAATTTCAAGAGCATTTGAATCAATGTCAGAGGGGTAGGGGACAGACATTTACCAAATTTTCGAGGAATATTCAACATGCGAGCGTTTCATTAACATTTAAACTTTTACCTGCTGCAGTAGATTATATAAAAACATAGACACGCCTTAACAGTCGATATGAAAAGCCCCAACGACAAAAAATGATTATAATGTTGGATCGACACTTCAAAAAGTACGCAGAAACAAACATTTCGTTAAGACCGGATAAACCATCAATTTGAAATGCATTGATAAATCGAACGTTTTAGAATTTTAACCACTAGTCAGTCCCTTGTTCTGACATTACGATCGACATTCTTCAAGCTCTCGTGACGTCAATAGGTTCCCCCACCTCGCGTTCATTTAAGGGTGGGGTATTCACACCACGCACAGTAACCAGTTTATATTGTGTATTTCGGCAATCCATCTCCTTACTTGAAACGAGGCAAATAAAAATTACAGAAACTCACACACGGGCCGACAGAACAATCGTCCTGAGAAAGAATACTTAAGGTTTGAAGCTGGTGAGCTGTACAGCCTGGCTCCTGGTCCTCGTGATTCCAGGAAGATAAGGGGATCGTAAGCTTTAATTTCTTCAATTCTACATATAGGCGAGCCCACACTCAGATCGCCCTAGAAAACGAGGCTTCAATGGAGGATTTTGGGAAGAGCTCATAATGCGGTGCAGATCGAGTGTCTTTCATTTACCCGCCGATGAAAATGAAACTAGTCTTTACCACTCGTAGGTTTACTACTTGATGGGAACTTAGAACCCAACTCGATCACCAATTAACAAAAAATTCACTTTCCGCTACCCAAAGGGAAAGGAAAGTATAGTAATTGTGTCAAAATTTAAAATCACTAACACAAACGGTGGGTACAGCTTTCGTACAAGTACGCTACCACAAGGGACATTTTATGTCTTTTTCTTTAAAAAATCTGTTAAATACTACGTTTGATTGTGCTTGTTGATGGTTTCGATATAATGGCCGCGTCAATTGCAATTGACATCATCACTTAGTCACTGAGGTTATTAAATCGTGTGATGTTACCAAGCGTTAGATTTTGTAACAGACGTTACCATGCACTTAACCCAACACAAATTTCGTGACGCTTCTCCGTAACATATCCCGCGTTACATTTTCGAGTTTATGTAGCAAAGTAAAGACATAAATTGTCAAAAACGAAGGTTTTTCCTATTTATTCCAAAAATGGCTCGATCACTGCTGTCAAAATGTCTTCTTCTAGTTGACACCAAAGTTACTCGTGTAAGTGACACCTATTCGATCAAAAGTAACTTAATACTATAAATTGCTACAATAGTCGAAAGTAAGTTACTAAAATGGTAATTTGGTCAAAAAAATTATTGGTAACTGGAAGCTACGGTAAAAAATCACTGTCTGGATTGTAGGGTTCACGATTACAGTTGAGGCCGTTTGGCCAAATCTAAATAAATACGCGAAATTGACTAAATAACGGAATGTGAAATGCGCGCAAAATGAGTCGAACGTATGTCGCCATACCAAATATAAACATATTTGCGTTGAAAATAGCACTCACTTTTGTGTTTAGGAGAAATTTGAACGATTTGAAATGCTACAATTTACGCCCTTTTTGGAAGCCATATTTGGCGACGTTTTGCCACCGTCAAACGTACTCAAGCAGGTATCTTTCAGAGTTGAGATGTAATCATTACTTTGAGGAATGATTACTTTTCCGATTACTTTCATCATATTACACATACATTTGGCCAGTGAAAATTACTGTAATTACTTCAGGGGTAATCGCCCAATTATCGAAAAACGATTACAATTACTTGTATTCGGAAAAAGTAATCGTCTCCCGATTACCATTATAGGAATCGGAATGAAATAATGCAAATTCGATTACTTTTTTGAATCCGATTACTCCATTCCAAGAACACGAATTTGGTGTATAGCTTCCCAAATGGAGGGTGTCTGTGTCCGTGGAGTACTGCCTCAAGTTGCTATTTATTTATTTGTATTTTAATGACCTATATCTTTCCCAGGGCGACGGCCAATCCAAAGCATCAAAAATTATCGAAATTGCCAAGCCACCCTCGAGTTATAAATGGAGTAGCACTAATCCGCGGACACCCTCCATTTCTAACCCAATACACCACCATGAATCGCTCGTGTGTTTATTATTGATTTACATTGAATGTATTTCGGAGGCGTTCAACGACTGCTGAACGTTGCTGCCTCAGCTTCAAATATTTTATAGAACTTTTCTCCTGGAGAATCGATTCCAATTCAACTGACCTTTCAACAAATCCTTTTGAAATAATCGGTTCAGATAGATATCGTCAACTCGCGTAACGAATCAATATAAAACCAGTCATGCACATTCTCAAATGGTTTTTTTGGGACTCAGGGACTCTGTAACGCAATGATTTGATGAAAACTCTTAAGGCGCATTTTTCAGGCGAATACACGAAAAGATAATGAAGAACAGTATAAAAATGTGAACAGAATGCTCTTGATGGGCGCATTACTTTTCTTTGGTTTCATCTCCATAAAACGAAAGAACGTTCCTCCGTGAAACTCTTCTAAATAGTGAGAGATTAAAGATATCGTCGATCCCGTTCACGAAAACCGTGAAATCATTTCTCTTGCCGTCTGAGGCTGTTTGGAAGGAATGTTGGCAGCCGCGCCAGTTTGATTCATTTCTTCATCAGTCTGACGAAACGCGTTGTTTTGAGAAGCTCAAGATTTATCGCTCACTGCATCCGGCCTGATTCTATTATCCGATTAGAAGTTGTTTCTCTCAGTTGGAGTGCTGTGTTGAAACATACGGATTAAGTTACTACGTGGTTTTCTTCAAGGGAGAAATATTTTCAACTGGAAGCAGGTTGAACAGCCCTTGAACCGGAATGAATGGGGCAACTGGAGAAATCGAACGAGTAGGCCAGGATAATTTGTCGAGGATAAATGTGTCATTTGTCACCTCAAACTAGGCGTTTGATGACGTTATATAACATTCTGTAGTCCGCCGAGCTGCAAACCACGGTAACATTCTGGGCAAAACCCTTCTGCTGCTTCAGTTAGTTCTCGTTCTCGTCTTTTGCCATTTATTGGCCTCTCACTCAGCTTCTGGACCTAGCTCTTCTCATGTTTCCTTCTTCCACGCAAAATCCGTCCCTTCTCATCTACTTAAACAGTCTTTGTCCAATTCAGCTGAAATGTGACGGTTGTCACATGAATCCCCACTTGTCATCTCATGGGCATTGAAAAGCCGCTCATTCGGGATTGAAGATCGCACTCATTTGAATGGCAGACTAAGGTTCCAATCTTAGTGCTCTAGGCCTTCCAGGAAACCTCTCTTGCTTATACCATCAATGCCAACTATCAACAAGGTTTCTTTTGCCTCCCCTACCTATACTACCAGTACGTACAGTTATTACTCCTTCTCATAAAAGTAACATTTTCAAAATATTTTTCGCTCAGTATGTTTGTCCAACGTAGCTGAATTGTTCTATTTTTTTTTTGTGGTTTTTGTTGCTCATCGTTACAACCATCTTACCCCGTGCAATAACTGCCGGCGATCTTCTACATCCACTTATGCTCCAATCCATAGAAAATTTGATTCCTGGAGTTCCCCTTGCGACCCCCTTCTTCCTCTATTTCTTCTATCGCAACGTTGATATTACTTTCTGTTCAAATTAATGCCTACGCATTCTGCTTCTTGCAGACTAAAGATATCACTCCTCTCTGACCTTACACTAGCCTCTTATACCTTTTTTGGTTCTTTCGGTTCAAGTGCAAATGTGTTGTGTTGTTCCATTACATGTTGTGGGCGTTGTCAAGTTTTACATTCCACACATCGGGGTTTTTACATTCCTTGGCTCTACAAAGTAGAAAGGAAAGTTATTATCGGCTGAAGATTTTTTTTTTGAGTTTTCTTCAGATCTTTACGTTCCAGACCCTCCTGAGTCCGAAAAACACTATTTGGGAAAATGGTCTGTGTGTCTGTGAACGACTTTTAGAGAAAACCACCGTACCAAATCAGCTCAAACTTCATATCTCGCCCGCAGGTTACCATGGGACGCCAAAATGAGGGTATGAACAAAATCCACCGAAATTTAACTATAGTTATCATAGTGATCAAAACACCAAATATTTTTTTTCTCAAAAACAGCTCTAACGATTTTGATTAAATTTTTTATATTGATAGCTCTTAATGAGGCAACTATACCGTTAAACTCCCATCCGTGGGAAAATGACGAGAGCAGCACAATAAATTATCAAAATTGTCGACGAAAAGCGTTTTTAGCGCAGTTTTTTCCTTATAAACTCCGCTGGAATTTTTGTAGAATGTTAAAAAAAATTGGTATTTGTAGTTCAATCCAATACCTAAAGGGTGAGTGTTTAAAAACGCTCATGAGATACATGGGACTCCCTCCAGAAATTCCTGAATTTCAACTACTGCCGTTTCGCTTACTACCAGTTCTAAAAGTGTTTACCCAATAAAAGTAATTATTATCCTTCTTCAAAAAAGTAGTGTTTACAGCCTCATTATTTATCTGTGTACCAATTGCTCAATAATGGTCCTGCAATGAGTACGAGCAGCACAATAAATTCCTATAAAACTGCAAGCGCTACCGCTTCCTGCTGTTTGACCAAGTTTAAATTAACTGAGTGATAAATGAATTGAATTAATAGAATTAGCCATGTACAAAGTGAATTGACGTAGAGCTAAGGAAAGTTGCGTGTTGCAACGCACCAGATATTTTTGTTCGGAACAATCCGTTTCTATCGCTTTTGATTATGTTACTTTTAATTATCACAACACTCTGTATTACGCCGCAAACTATTAAATTAATGGTTAACTGTGATGCCATTAAAGTTCAAGAAAAACCTCTGTATTCCTCAAGAACAGTCGACATCTTGTGGAGACAATGTCCTTTCATAGCTCCCTCGATCTATTCACTCAAAAATACTTCGCCCTGTTAGCTTAGACGATTGAAGTATTTTAGGAAATATTGTAATTAGTCACAATTTATGTCTATACAAAGTAAACCGTATACATTTTTTTGAAAGATACGATTTCCATGATGACATCACTCAATAGCTCAACTATGATATTTCATAGAATTTGATTTTTTTTAAATTATTTTTATTTCTTCCGTTCGTTTATAAATTTTCCTTCATAATGGCTAAAGTAGGTGAACTTATATTTAGATCAACCTGAAGATCTCGGATTGTTTTGTTTCACGCCAATTGAGTACTTACAGAACTCCAGCCTTCTTCCATGAGCTCATTTCGTCCCATTGGAGCGCACACTTTCAGGAGTCTCCCAAGCAGTGCCTCGGATTTGGTGCCCTACATCATTTCCGACGCCCGCAGCTTTTGATTTGACTATGTCTCGTATGTCGTGTTGTCCTGCACCAGAAAAAAAAAACCGCTTCAACGAGTGAGATGCTTCCGACCCCGAAGTTTGCTCGTTCATTCCCCTTGATCCCTGCGTGACCAAGAACTCAGCAGAAGGTGATCCTGTTCTGTCCACCTACCACATACAACTTCTCCACACACACCCCCTCTCACCATAGTTGAACCATCGTCAAGTTCCACTTCGCTCGTTCCTCGGAAGCGTCCGTCCAGTAAATTAGATTTTAGAACGTCACTCGCACGACTTGAACAGCACCTACAACATGCGATCATCTGACTAAGTCGTCGTGTTTCTTTACTAAATCACTAAGTTTTTCTTAACTAAATTTTTAGAGTAAACGTACTGCGAGCGTGTTTTGGAAATTTGAGTGTACATTTTCAACGTATTTTTTCACTCCGTCATTACTCGACCTCATCGGACATCAGTAGGAGATTTAAAATAGAAACGAACGTTCTTCCCTCGACTGAGTTCCTTAACAAGCTAAATCGAACAATAGGAAGTAGTTAATACTACTCGAAAGTGTTAAAAATTCATGAAAACTAGATCTATTTTGGCTTATTTTTATAACAAATCGATTGAGACCACCAGCGCACACACGTTCAATGTCCTAATGGGGCGATATATCTTTGTATTTTTATGTTCTGTGGTAGAATCTGTGATGTCCCATGATGATTTTCTGATCAGTAGTACGGTGCCTCAGGATTTCAATAATTTAACTCCGTTGCTCTTCGCAAGTTTTTAAAACTGCGTTTTCAGTATCAGCAGCAACGTTCAGCAGTCGTTGAACGTCTCTGTAATATATTCAATGTAAATCAATAATAAACACGTGCGATTCATAATGGGTGGTGTATTGGGTTAGAATGACTGGTTAGAGGTGGAACAGATGATAATTACGATGTATAACAGGTGATTATTAGGTTTAAGCCGCGTCCTGCATAGGCATTATCACTAATACATTTTCCATAAAGGAAGTTTCATCCGATTTCGCCTCTCTGGTAGGGCATTCCGCTAGAACGGGCCGATACATGCAATTGCTATATTGGAAAATAATCTCCCCTATTTTGTGCCCCTAAACTTCGTTTCCGCCCCAATTCCTCGAACGCTCCCTTCACATTTTGGTATCGTCCCAAAACGTAAACATTACAGGTCAGCATGTGTTTTTGGTCATCACTTTCTCCGCTTAAATCGTTTTGGTAATGGATCCGTCGAGTGGGTTTTAAAGTTAACGGGTGCTACAACATACACTTACAATCTTGAATTTTGTACTTGCTTAGCTCCATTATTGTTTTTATTGCTATTAAAGGGGTATGAGAAGTAATGTATTAGATCTTTACGAGTTGAGGCCCAGTCAATTGAAACACTTGAATTAATTAGTAACGTCGGCCCGCGGTCAATGTGTGTGTGTGTGGTCGCGTATTTAGATTCGCTGAAAAACGGCAGAACTATCCGCATAAATTGTCTTGACCCTCCGCCTCAAGACACCATTCGTGGCGTGGGGATTCCAAATCTGCAATATTCGTCCGCCATCCAGGCCATGTTCGGCCTTGAGCAAAAAATGGTTTAAATAGATATCGAAGCGGATAAGTAGTTAATAACCCAACAGCATTTTTGTACTCACTTGATCTGTCTGGGGTTAAACATCATAATTTAAAAGCCACGCACTCTTTTAAAAAATGTCAAATTTAATTCTCCTAACACAGATGTAACACTTTCGTACTGGAGGTGTGAAGAAGAATTAAAAGTTAATGTAGCAAAGTAAAGACATAAATTCTGGTCATAACGAAACACAAACGGTGGGTACAGTTTTCGTACAAGTACGCAACCACGAGGGACATTTTATGTCTTTTTGTTTAAACGTAAAATTTAGGTGTTTGGAATGCTAAGTGACAGAGATATTTCTCGAGGTTCAGTCACAGTCATAAATCCTTTCTACTTTGTAGAGCCAAGGAAAGTAAATGACCACAATACTAAACTCTAAACGCATCAATCAGGCCTTAGATCGGGGGTACGGTGTGTGTTTGTGTGTGTAAAACACACGACTCAAACGGTGGGTACAACTTTCGTACAAGTACAACCACGAGGGACATTTTATGTCTTTTATTTTTGTTTTTATGCAATGATAGCTACGTTTGATTGTGCTCGTTGATGGTTTCGATATAATGGCCGCGTCAATTGCAACTGACATCATCACTTAGTCACTGAGGTTATTAAAACGTGTGATGTTACCAAGCGTTACATCTCCCGCGTAACGTTTTTCGAGTTGATGTAGCAAAGTAAAGACATAAAATGTCAAAAATTAGCAAACATTTTGGCAATTCAAATTGGCCCTAACGAATAGATTTACCTGTATTTCACCATCCCACAGAAGTTGACACTTTACATTACAAAACATGTGTGACCGTCCTTTCACCCTTCCCATACTTTCCCTTTAACGCCGCCTGAAAAATCCGTTCTTTCTCACAAATATTCGGCAGTTTCATTGCAAACCCGTCGTCTTTGGTATCGTTTCTTCGGAGTTTTTGATGATGAATTGAATCGAACGGGTTTTAGAGGTCTAGATGGAAAACAGTGAAAGTTAAGTAGCGAACGTTATCAAGTCTATTAAAGTTAACGTACCAGTTTCGTGACTGCAGACTGCACTCAGTTCCCGCACTGCATCCCGTCCCAGTCAGTTCGACTCGTCCCTTCGTGCCATTTTCCTAGCGTCACCTAAAACCGCCAATTTTGGTTGTTCCGTTGTAGTCATGTTTCGTATCGTTTACTAATATTTTTCGGCGCTGAATCGAATGGGATGGCTCTCTGAGGTGCGCGACTGCGTTAAACTACAACCGGGAAATTATCAGAAATATTGATTGAAACATCGAGAGCTTATTGGCGACAATATTAATTGAAACTGGATGTGCCGAATAGAATAGGCGCCATTCATGCTGCGCAATAGAGTAATAATCCGTTGTGTAACAGTTTGCAGCATTTTGGGTTTGTCTTTGGTTTTTGCATCGACAGGAAGAAGGATGAGGTATAAAGTCTACCACAAACGATTAATTTCGTCAACATTGATTCAATTTATAAATTTTTTTCCACTAATCTAAAATAAATGTCTATGAAGCGAAAATAGGGACTGTTAGCTTTTTGAAAAACTGCTGTAACGGTTTTCATCAAACCCGCGGGGTATTATTAATATCCATATAAATTGTTTCCCACTGAAGTTTCTCCGACTATCAGTTGAACATATTGTTAATTTGTTGGCTTAGTTTGGCTTAATTCTAAAACTATGGCAATAAAACTTTATTGAGAACTATCAGTCAACACTCTGTCCGCCAACGCGTAGAACACGATGACCGTTATTACGAAATTTTGGGTTTCTAATCACGCGTCGCCAACGGTACACTTGGAAACCTCACAACAATATATAAGAACCAAAATTGTGTTCTTAAATGTCTTGAAAATTACTACCGTAACAGGATGACTGAATTTGATGTTTCGGCAACCTTTGACCACATTTTGTTTCTTGCAACTGTATCTGCAACTGTCTGTTAGCTATAAGCCAAGATATTGGAAAATGAGATTCGAAAAAACATTAAATTATCGTTTTTCTAATTTTCTCAAAAACAAATCACGATCATTTTAATCAAATTTACTAGATCCATTTTGCTAACTAGTGCATTTCGTTTAACTTCTACGCGTGTAACGAAGAATCAGCGCCCACATACATAGCTGGCCAAATTTTTGGGGAGTTGCGGAAAGACGTGTGCTGCTACGCGTCTGATATATTTTGATATATCCCGCTCATATGAGGCTAGAGTTATCACTAAAATCGAGCCACCTATACATTCATAGTGTAACATCGGGCTCAGAGTAATTAGGGACGTCACAATCCGAAACTATGGTCATCTTTGGTTAATTTTTCTCAATTTTTCTTTTTCCAAAACATTGGATAAAAACATTCCTTACAGACTCAATTTGGCCGTCCTTTAAATTACGTACGTGCTACTAATTTAATTTAGGCCGTTCCATGTTGGGGGAACTCGATACATTTCCGAACTTCGTATAGTGTCTATTTTTCTGAGATATAAAACACGCTTAATGTACGTGGAGCTTAGGAAAGTGGTGTGATGCGTCGCACGAGTTTTTTTTTCTTCGTGAATTGAACAGAAATATGTCGTAATCCGAAAGAAGAAAGCCATCTTCAATCTTCAGTGGTGAGTTATGTCGCAGATGAGTTCCTTTTTTTTTCTCGCACCGTCGGAGCTTTCGTTCTTCGATTGACGAAGACACCTTTTCCTCCCTTTTCCCGATAGCCGACTTCCTTATGGTTAAGGAGAGAGAGTTCCAGTGACTAGTCTTCAGGCCGATAGGAGAAAAAACAATAAGACGGAGACTTTCTCGTAGTGGCAGCTTTAGAAATTCAGTTTGCTAAGTAGCCGATTCCGTTCTTCCAATTGGAAACAACGGTCACGACGCGTCAAGCGGCAATTGACTTTGTTCTCACTTTTCTTTTTGTCAAATTTCAATAACATTTGGCATCAAACTCCGTATTCCCGCATTTCTTAACGATTCCTGCATTTTTACGTGTTCATATTTATATACATTGTGTGTTATACATTGTTTATATACATTGTCCATACCTTGAGTGAGGAGTGAGTTTGTAGGTTATCGGGTTGCACAAAAGTAGTTCTTCTAGTTTTCCTTGTGGTAATCAGGAACATCGGGAAACGGAGGTGCTCTGAAAGAGGCTATCATTAACCTAAGTGTTTACACAAAGTATAAAGGAAAGTCCAGAAATCGGCAGAAAAAAAGGAGTTCCTTTCAGACCTTCTCTTTTCAAGGGCTTCTGAGTCCGAAAAATGCTATTTGGGAACAGTCTGTTAGCTTGGCATGAGATAAATGGCAAACAAGATGAGAACCATCGTCAAAGGAGAAATAGGGTTGAGCCAGACCATGGGACGAGCCGCTTCTTTTCTTTCCAAGGCTTTCCATCCTGCATAGTTTTCCGCCTCCAGTGCGGAGGAAACCATAAACCACGTGCTGCTCCTCTGCAGTTCCTTCAGCAGTGAGCGACGGTTGTTGGAAGAGCAGCCAAACCTTCCATCTTTGGCCGGTACTAAGCAGCCTTATAACCGTTCCGCCCAGTTTGCGAAGAAGGTTACGGCAAAACAACGTGGCCTCTCCCTTCGAAACACTTCATCCAAGTGAATATTTAGATCAGGTGGGAACCAGATTAAGAACTTCTCTCAGTCGACACGGATTTGTGACGCATAGGCAAGAACTCTTGTACGAGAGCAAAACTGCAACCTTCACGTCTATCGACAGTGTTAACGAACTATCATTTTAATGAGTTTGCCGTAAAAATTTCACTTGCTATTGATAAAATCAAGCTGTACTCTCAAAATATCAAATAAATAAAAATGTTAAGTTGCTCGGACATTACAGCACGGGCGGTTCAAAGGCGACTAGCCACACTTCCCCACCCAGCAGAACTGTCTTCCGTAACAAATATTGCTCTGGTTGCCTCAGTGAAGTCACAAACATGAATAAGGCGGTGCCGAGTCTGCGAACCTCCAACCGTACACTCGCACGCATCGTCATTCATAATTTTGAACCCCTTCAAGTGAACCTTCTTTCCACTTGTGTGTTTGTATGTATGAACACGAATTGCTGAACGAAATTTGATATCTCGTTTTTTGGTTACACCAAAGTAACTATAGTTATCATAGTATTCGAAACACTAAATTTTTTCTTAAAAGCGGCTCTATTTTGACACAGTTCCTTGGAATAAATTTAACCTTCAGATTATGCTAAGGTTCTCTGAAAAATCACGGTAATAGTCTATTGAAATAAATGTATGATGAGCTTTTAATAACGTCCTAAAAATAATTGGGAGCAACCCCATAAATTCCTGAATTTTAACCACCGCCGTTTCACTTACTGCCATTTCTTACAGATATACCGGATAATTCCGAAAGAAATCTTAGGAGTGGGAGAAAGAGAAAAGAAGTAGGAGCGGCCTAATAAATTTCGGAAACTTACGTGCCACAAGCTTCTAACGTGGAACGTGTTATACGTTGAATGGAACACATGTTTGATTAGTTGCTAGAGAGGGTAGAATGCACGTGGGGCTAACGAAAGTTGTGTGATGCATCGCACCAGATATTTTCTTTCGTTCTTTTTACTTTCCGCTTCCCCAAAGGGGAAAGGAAAGTATAGTAATCGAGTCAAAGAAAAAATTTTGGGTTTTCTTCAGATCTTTACATTTGAGGCCTATTGAGTCCAAAACACCTAATTTCGGCGCGTGGTCCGTGTGTGTGTGTGTGGGTGTAGTTCGATTTGCGGGAGAACGGCTGATCCTATTGAGCTGGTTCTTTTTTTGTTTCGTTCTTTATTTTTTGTAGACGCCAAAATAAGGTTATGGGCGATTTCCGCCGTTGAGAAGGGGGGGGGGGGACGAAAATATACCAAAAACTAGGGTTTTTAGCATTTTTCTAAAAAATGGCTCTAACGATTTTGATTAAACTTTCAAATTATCTTCTACTTATCAATACCTAACTTTTTTTCTCTATACATATCTCCATGAAAGTAAGGTGAACGGAGATATAGGCCTATGAAGCAAAAATAGGTTTTTTACGCTTTTTGGCAAAACGGCTTCAGCGATTTTCACCAAACTCGCTGGACGTTTTCAAATAGTTAATACTTACATATTGTTCTCAATAAATGTTCCTCTGACAGTCCATTGAGCGGAGATAAAAATCAAAATGTGTCGATAATAACGTTTTTTCGAACATTTCCGTGAATTCCAGTGTAACTGCTTCACCAGATGTGATAAATCTTATGGAGCGTCTTATAGCATTCTGAACCCACATTTCGTTCTCCGCAACTATCTCTGTATCCATCTGTTGAACGGAGATATAAGCCAAGTTAACTCAGAAAAGGAGATTTGTCGAAGATTAATTTATCTATCGGTATTCCAATTTTCTCGAAAACGGCTCAGACGATTTCAATCAAACTTACGGAGTACTCTCAGCTAACTAGTCGCTACAACAATAAAAATAAATAAATGTTCCTGTAAAAATGCGTTGAACGAAGATATAGCGCCCGCATATGTAGGTGGTGTTCGAACTTAGAGGGATTGCGGAAAGTTGTGTGTTGCTACGCTCCGCTCGTTTTTCTCATGGGATAGCTCTAATTCCCCTAGGAGGGTAACTATTCAATATCTCTCTCGCTCTAGCTGTCCCGTATTGAACAATTCCCCCTCCATTTGTATCAGTTACAACCCAAAGGGCAAGGAAAGTCTTTCGTGTAAAAAAGATCCAAAGAACCTACTTTCGGTTCCATAGAGCTGGTTTTTTTTGACGTGGAAATAAGGTTATGGGTGACTTCCATCGATCATGAAGGAGAGAGGGCGGAGCAAAAATGTATCAAAAACTAGGATTTTTGACATTTTTCTCGAAAAAACGGCTATAAAGATTTTGATTAAACTTTCCACTTATCTCTTACTAATCAATATCTAACTATTATTCTCTATAAATATCTCCATGAAAATACTTGTTGTTCTCAATAAACGTTCCTTTGGCAGTCACTTGAACGAAGATAAAAATGAAAATGTGTCGAAAATAGTGGTTTTTTTGAACATTTTTACTTTCCGCTACCCGAAGGGGAGGTAAGTATAGTAATCGGCCAAAAAAAAAATTTGGGTTTTCTTCAGATCTTTACGTTTTGAGGCCTACTGAGTCTAAAAAACCTAATTTCGGCGCGTGGTCCGTATGTGTGTCTGTAGTTCGATTTGCGGGAGAACGGCTGATCCGATTGAGCTGGTTCTTTTTTAATTTTGTTTGTTATTTTTTTTAGACACCAAAATAAGGTTATGGACGATTTCGGCCGACGGGAAGGGGGGTAGGGGACGAAAATTGTTGTTCGCACTTTTCTCGAAAACGGCTCTAACGATTTTGATTAAACTTTCAAATTATCATTTCCTAATTAATACCTAACTTTTCTTCTGTATACATATCTCCATGAAAATACGGTGAACGGAGATATGGGTCTATGAAGCAAAAATAGGTTTTTTACGCTCGTTGGCAAAACGGCTCCAACGATTATCACCAAACTTTCAAGATGTTTTCGAATTGTTGAAACCTACATACTGTTCTCCCTAAATGCTCCTCTGACAGTCCATTGAACAGAGATAAAAATGAAAATGTGTCGAAAATAACGTTTTTTCGAACATTTCCGTAAATTCCAGGGTAACTGCTTCACCAGTTGTGATAAATCCTAATGGAGTGTCTTTTAGTCACCCATACCAACATTTGGTTCTTTATAATTATTTTTGTATATATATGTTGAACGGAGATATAAGCCAAGTTAACTCAAAAAAGGAGATTTGTCGAATATTAATTTATCGGTATTCCAATTTTCTCAAAAACGGCTCTAACGATTTCGATCAAACTTTCGGAGTACTCTCAGCTAACTAGTCCCTACATTTTGTTCTCCATAAATGTTCCTGTAAAAATGCGTTGTACGAAGATATAGCGCCCGCATATGTAGCTGGTGTTCGAAATTACGGGGGTGGCGGAAAGTTGTGTGTTGCTACGCACCAGATATTTTGACGTGGAAATAAGGTTATGGGTGACTTCCATCGATCGTGAAGGGGGGTGTGGGAGGGCGGTGCGAAAATATATCAAAAACTAGGGTTTTTGACATTTTTCTCGAAAAATATCTGGTGCGTTGCAACACACAACTTTCCTTAGCTCTTCGTCAATTCACTTTGTACATGGCTAATTCTATTTAATCTATTCATTTATCAGTCAGTTCATTTGAACTTGGTCAAACAACGCTTTACGGCAGCAGAAAGCGGTAGCGCTTACTGTTCCGGAATTTATTGTGCTGGTCGTACTCATTGCAGGACCATTATTGAGAAATTGGTACACAGATAACTAATGAGGCTGTAAAGACGATTTTTTCAAAAAAGGGTAGTAATCACTTTTGCAGAGTTATTAGAAAATAGCTGTTAGAACTGGTAGTAAGCGAAACGGCAGTAGTTGAAATTCAGGAATTTCTGGAGTGAGCCCCATGTATCTCATGAGCGTTTTCAAACACTCACCCTTTAGGTATTGGATTGGACTACAATACCAATTTTTTTTTAACATTCTACAAGAATTCCAGCGGAGTTTATAAGGAAAAAACTGCGCGAAAAACGCTTTTGGTCGAAAATTTTGATAATTTCTTGTGCTGCTCTCGTCATTTACCCACGAATGAGAATTTTATAGTATCATTGACTTATTGAGAGCTATCAATATAAAAAATGTAATTAAAATCGTTAGAGCCGTTTTCGAGAAAAAAAATTTGGTGTTTTGATCAGTATGATGACTATAGTTAACTTTCGGTGGATTTTGCCCATACCCTCATTATTGCGTCCCATGGTAACCTGTACGCTAGACATCAAGTTTCAGCTGATTTGGTACGGTGGTTTTCTCTAAAAACTGCGCTAAAATCGATATCGTCGAAAATTTTGATAATTTATTGTGCTGCTCTCGTCATTTTCCCACAAATGGGAATTTTATGGTATAATTATCATGTTAAGAGCTACCAATATTAAAAATGTAGTGAAAACCGTTAGAGCGGTTTTTGAGAAAAAAAAATTTGTTGTTTTGATCACTATGATAACTATAGTTAACTTTCGGTGAATTTGGTTCATACCCTTATTTTGGCGTCCCATGATGACCTGCGAGCGAGATATCAAGTTTGAGCTGATTTGGTACGGTGGATTTCTGGATACACACACACACAGACCATTTTCCCAAATAGTGTTTTTCGGACTCAGGAGGGAACGTGAACTGACTGAACGCTACTGAAACGTAAAGATCTGAAGAAAACTCAAAATTTTTTTTCAGCCGATTACATAACTTTCCTTCGTAGAGCAAGGAAAGTAAAAAACGGCTGTAAAGATTTTGATTAAACTTTCCACTTATCTTTTACTAGTCAATAGTTAACTCTTCTTCTCTACAAATTTCTCCATGCAAATACTTGTTGTTCTTAATAAACGTTCCTCTGGAAGTCACTTGAACGAAGATAGAAATGCAAATGTGTCGAAAAATTTTTTTGAACATTTTTGTAATTTACCGAGTAAGGTGGTCACTAGATTTGATCAATCTTACGGAGTGTATTCTAGCAACCCTTACCTACATGTTGTCCACCGTAATTATTTCTGTATCTAATTGTTGAACGAAGATATAAGCCATGATAACACCAATAATGAGATTTGTCGAATGTTAATTTATCGGTTTTCCAATTTTTTTGAAAAACGGTGCTAGCGATTTCAATAAACTCACAGAGTACTTTACTCTCCTACCTAGTAGCTACATTTTTTTCTCAATAAATGTTCCTGTAGAAACGCGTTGAATGAAGATACAGCGCCCGTATATGTAGCAGGTCGTCGAATTCACGGGGGTTGCGGATAGTTGTGAGTTGCTACGCACCAGATGTTATTTAATAGACTATAGAGAGGCAGTTCGAATAGCCTGAACAGAATGTTGAAAGGAATCGACCGCAGATAGACTTGGAGTCAAATTTGTCATGACATCCTTGCAAACGGGAAAGGCATGCGAGGAGAAATTCCATTTTGGGAGAAGACACTTATTTTAATTATTTAGGCTCGTTGTTGGAACTCCTTTAGTTTTGGTGGTGGTGTTGGAGATGGGAAGGGAGAGATTAAGTCGGCATGGTGATGCCAATAGGTGAGGGGGAAGGGTAAAGGAGAATAATATCAGTCTAATGAGAAGAGTACGATGGAGGAGGGTGTGGAGCGAGCGGCAAGCGGCTTCGTAGCTGAGCACCAGGTGGAGGGGAGTGCGTCCGACCAGCGAGAGATTCCCGTCTCCCAACCGGTCCGTCGGTCCTTCCAGTCAGCATCAGGTCTTCGCGGAGGAGAACGCCGCGCGTCCTTCGCAAATATCAGTTGTTTTTGTTTTTTTTTTTACAACTCGTTGTTATCTCCGGAGTGTGATGTGATGATGTTGGGTCAGTTGGTGCACAAGTTACAGACGTTGAGCCCCGTGACGTCTCCCATCGCGTCTCCGAAAGTGAAACGAAGAGCCGGCAAAAGTCCCGCGTCCCGACGAGCCCTCAAAGCGGAATTGAGGGAAATTCAGTCGGAGCCCGAAGATGCGTCTGGGGCGGAGAAGAAGCCGCGGAGCCGGCGGAGGATCGAGAAATTGAGGGGCCGTCGGCTGGAAGTCTCAGCGCCGCTTCAAGGCTCAAAATCCATGGGCCGGTTGGACGGACTGAAACAGGTTAGTGGAGTGAGGTCCTCGTTGTTGAGGGTGCCGCCTTGTTATTGAACGTAGTAGTTCTAATAGACTGGTCCCTCGTCCTACCTTGGACAGACTGACAGTCGTTCAGTGCGAGCTTCACATCTTGGGCTACTGGCACGTGCAAGTGTCACCCTCCAAACCACCCCCTACTACTACAACCCTGCCATACTCTACACAGTAATGTTGTTAGGGCGACGGGGTGGGGTTACAGCAATCAAAACAACCGTAGTGATCCACTTGGGCCAACATGACGAGAGAACAGGTCCTCTTACTGCCACCTTTCTTTCCACATGAGTCCATATCATCTAGCTACAGTGTAATGAACAACCAAGCAAAACAGCATTGAAAAATCATTGTTTTTTCTTCTTTGTTTGTGAATAATTTTAAAAAAAGAAGAAAATACCTCACATGAATTATCTAATATATTTTCTACAGTTCAGGAGGCTGTTATAATATGAAATACTCTGCACAAGAAATTATTGACGATGAGCTCTAGTGGGACATGACAAAAACTTATTACTTGTTTCTAGGGTAAGAATTTCGGAGAATTTTGAATATATTTTAGAAAGATACGAGGGGCATTCTGGAGTGGGCTATCTCAAACAGTGTGACTTTCAACGAGTGCGGAGAGCTTTATGTAACAAATCTGGCGGTGTTTGGCCGCAGTCTGTGTGTTGAACGTTATTCCATCATACACGACGAATAATTAATCAATGCATGAAATGAAGATGTGCGCTCATTGCGCCGACATCATTGCTGGTTTTCTGTTGGTTGAAACGCCGAAGAAACGAAACCACCGCCGGACGAGCGAGAAAACGTTAACGCCTCTGGAAACGGGTCTTTTATGGCTGTGCCGATGCTCCGCCGGTGATCCATGAGAGATTCCTGTCGTTCCCATCTGACCCGACTTGTAACCAGTCCTGTTATTTAATACCCACTAAACCCAAACCCAACATCAGCGAGGAGGTACGGCGGGCGACTACTCGCTAAGAGCGTAATATCGTCGTTACCACTCGCGCGACATGAACAAAAAAAAAAAAAGACAAGTGGAAATAACAGGTTTTTTTTAAAGCAATTTGGCGGGTTTTCGCGAAGGGCTGGTGGTTTGATTTTATGGAACTATAAAAAAGGTGTTTTGAACTTAATGAAACTCAATTACAGCACGCACTAAAATTTGTAAATTTCCGTAGGGCCGCGATTTCGTAGCCGATACCGAGAAAACGGGGTAGTAAAAGTTGATGAGACGAGAGAAAGTGAGTGTGGCGACTGATAATCGCTGTAGCTAGATTTAGATCAAACGCGGTTGTTGAGTTTGAGTACGAAGTAATTCTTGAGGTGAGACGGGAGTGAGGCCATTAAAAAAATGATCGAATTGTATAGCACTTCGAAACTCCGAACTAAAAGCGAAGCAAGAAGGTGTTTTATGTTGAAGGGGTGCGCAGTAGTTTGACCTGACTAGGCTTCGATGAGGCCGTGCAACTTCGTTCATTCGTTCGTAGATTTGAGGCTGGCATTTTTAAAGGGACCATGGACAAGTAGAAGGCGAACCGCACGACCGGGGAATATCGCCGCAAGTTGAGGCGCGCGCTGAAAGGGAACATCATTTTCTGACGAGCTCGGTCGGCTTTATTACTCTCTCATGAGGGTTCAGGAACAGTCATGGTGATTAGAAAATAGACCTGTGTGTGTGTCTGTTAGGAGAAAAGGGCTGAACCAACTCAGCTCAATCTTGATATCTAGTCCGCAGAGTACCATGGAATCAAAATAAGGGTATGAGCGAAATTTGCTCAAAACTAACTATATTATCTTAGTGATCAAAACGCCAAATATTTTTCTTATCAAAAACCGCCTTATCTATTTTGATTAAATTTTTTGTATA
Organism: Pachypeltis micranthus; assembly: GCA_020466155.1. NCBI lineage: Eukaryota > Metazoa > Arthropoda > Insecta > Hemiptera > Miridae > Pachypeltis > Pachypeltis micranthus. The sequence goes on along the minus strand of CM035770.1, from coordinate 62,338,982 downwards.
GACCGCTTCAAATGACATGACAATACCATAAAATTCTCATTGGGAAATGACGAGAGTAGCACGATAAATCTCCTACACTTCGACAAAAATGGATTTGAACGCATTTTTTCGCTATGCTGTACTGAGTTGTTTGGAGATGCTTTTAAGAGCTGCTGACTAAGGCAAAAATTACGGCAATCGCGCCGGAGATTCGATCCACAATCCTCAACTTCCGTCGAGAATTATGAATCGCCTGTCTTAACCGCTAGACCACGATCAACCGCTTGCCTTTAACAGGAGTCAGTCAGCACATCTCCCCCCTCGTCTTTTAACCGCTGCTCCTGGAGCGGACTCTTTTAAGGAAAGAATTAATGAGAGTTGAGCGAATCCCCGGAAAATCCGATCTTTTGATTCGAGAAACGAGAGGGCTACAAGGAAAGTCTTCTTTCTTTCGCATTGTAGTGGGCGCGTCGCCCATTTTACCTTCGCACTGGAACTTTCACAGCGTCAGCGATAAAAATACGAGGGGGGAGATGTGCTGACTGACTCCTACTTAAAGGCAACTGGTTGATCGTGGTCAAGTGGTCAAGACAGACGATTCATAATTCTCGACGTAAGTTGAGGATTGTGGATCGAATCTCCGGCGCGATTACCGTAATTTTTGCCTGAGTCAGCAGCTCTTCCAAAGCATCTCCAAACTTCCTCAGTCAGAACAATCCTCAACTTCCGTCGAGAATTATGAATCGCCTGTCTTAACCGCTAGACCACGATCAACCGCTTGCCTTTAACAGGAGTCAGTCAGCACAATGCATCTAAATGTTACTAGAATATATTCTGTATCTTTACCATCAGACCTTTACGATGGGTCTTCGATAACGCTCATAAGATATACAGGGGCTTCTCCAGAAATATAGTTATTTCAACCCCTGGCTGTTCCTGTGTGACTTTTTAACGTAGTTCAAGTAAATAAATCGAGTTAGTAGCACAAGTCATAAAAACGAGTGATATTACCGTAGACCTAAGGAAAGTTGTGTGAGGCGTCCCGCCTGCTATTTTATGGAGGTAACTTCATCGTCCGCTTAGGCCCTGTAGGGGGGGGGGGGGGCTTTGGCTATAGCGCTGACGGCATTTGTTACCTAATAAACGTGGTACGTGTGTATTGGTGCGGCTCGTTAGCTGCCCGAATATTATGTTTCTTGAATTGCACGTGAGACTGTAACCACGCGAGAAGAGATTACGAGATAATTAAAGATAAAAGCTATAAATAATAAACAGTATATCGCGAGCACAAATCGTTTTTAACCTCAAAAATATCTGGTGCGGCGCATCACACACGTTCCACCCCACGTGCATTTAGCGGCTAAACAAATCTGGGCATATACATGAAAGCTGGTGGTGCTTGTGGTTCCGGAACTTAATGTGCTGCTTCTACTTCTGAAAAGGCCATTATTGAGCCATCGGTGAGTAGTTTTAAATAGCGAGAAATTTAAATTTAATAAAAGTTTGTCATTCGTTCAAGGAGTGCAGCATAGATTCTTATCTGTTTCAATCGAATATTATCGACTACGTTCACAACTTCAGGATTGTCGTGGCAGTTGGCAGTTAACGAATCGTTTATACGTTTTATTGGTAGCGAATCGTTTATTCGGTTTATTGTGAAGTTGTGCACATAGCAGCGTGCTTATCAGACGAAGTACACCGTTTTGAGTGGTCTGTATCTGTCGAATGGTTGTGGCTACTGTAGAACTAAAGAGAAGCTTGAGTGATTTATATGGTTCAGTTACCTGCAAGCGCTGTTGGGATAGCCATGTCAGTAGTATCGATCAGTTACTCTTGGGTCACTAACGATCGTGAAATAGGCGGCGAAATCAGGCGTTGAGGTAAGCTGCGTGATTGCAGACTTCAAAGGGCAACTCCCTGACCTATCCGATACCCGTCGAGGCTCGCCTATTTCTCTGATTAAGGCGAATTGGCCCAAGAACCACTATTGAGTTCAACTCTCATCGTTAAATTTTAGTGTCAGACTAATATTTTGACTCCTCAAGCGTGAAAAGAACTGTATCGAACTTACGCGGGTTCGTCTTAATTCCCCACAGGTCACTCCTAGTAACGTGATTAGATCAAGAAGTCAGGTTCAGCGTTCGTGATCCCCGAGCCTTCGCCGCTCTAGAATTCGCTATCTAAATTGCACAAATGAAATTTCCCTCTTCTGTTGAAAAACGGGGAGTTGTGTAACTCGCCAAAGAAAATAGTTGCGTTTTCGTTCGTCGGGTCTTAACGTTTCATAGGCTTCTAAACTCCGACAAGACCGTACGAGAGAAATGCTCCGTGTGCGTGGTCTTCTTAGTGCGAGAACAGCTGAACCGGGTGAGCTCGTTCTATTATCGTTTTACGCGTTAGTTCGTCGAGGAGTGGAATGAATGTATGAGCAGATTTGTGCCTGACTGAGTAAACTATTCTGCAGGGTGGCGGTGATCGAATACATAACTCGCGTTTATTGCTTTATTATTACAGCTCTTTTCGTACAATACAAATACGATACACTTTTTTTTTCATTTTGCTGCAGCGATTATTTGGAATTAGAAGTAATGTTACGAAATCAGCTGAAAAAAGAGATTTTGGATTCTCTTTGAGTCGTCAAATTTTAAAGTCCGTTGAAACCTTGGGAGTGAAAAACAACATTTTTGTAGTTCTCTCGGCCCTATGAAGTAGCGGGGAAAGTCGTGTGATTGGGCGAAAAATTGAAATCTTGTTCAGATCTTGAGGTTTCAAAGGCTCATGCATCTGAAAAACAGCAGTTGAAATAGATAATGGTCTGTTTTTTTTTTTAACTTTTTGTATATTACAATACTACAGTGTTGCGATCTTAAGAATAAATTATTGTATACGTACTCAAGTACAGTGGAACAAGAGTGAGGGTGGCTGTCCAGTGGCAGTCCCTCCTAGCATTTTGGTTTAACAATGCGTATGTATAAATATATAGTTTTAGTTTTCAATAAATAAATTAACACATAATTTTAGGAGTATATGACATATTAGTTTGACTAGACGATTTCCACTAGATCAACAGTGCGTTTTCTTTTGAGACGTCTGGGGAGCTGTGTCCTGTTCCACGATGATAGTAATTCTTGGAACGCTGACGAGTGGTTGCGATGTGATGGTATTGTGCATGCGAGTCATAGTAGATTTGATCACATCTTCAACTTCGGGCACCTCTAGGTCACGGTGGAGTACGTCGTTCCTAACGAACCACGGGGCATCGGTGATTATACGTAGCACACGGTTTTGCTGGGTTTGGATCCGTTTAATTTGTGATCTGCTGGCCAGACCCCATACTGAGCAACCATACTGCCATATGGGGCGGATAATGGTTATGTACAGTAGGCGTTTATTGCCCAATGTTAAAGGCGAAGTGGGAGCAAGCAGTGGTTTTAGAAGATTGATTCTTGTGCGAAGTCTTTTAACCAGTTCGCCGATATGGGAGTCGTAGGTGAGGCGCTGCCGCAGGTGAATTCCTAAGTCTCGGACTACTCCAGGCTCGGGTACTTGTATATTATTCATGGTTATTGGGTTTATTTGATAATCCTTCTTGAGTGTGAAAGTGGCGGGACATGACTTGCTGGTGTTCATCGTTATTCGCCAACGTTTGGCCCATTGTGCGATTTCGTTAACGTGGCATTGTAGGTTTCCAGATGTAGTTATAACTGATGAGTCGCGAGAGAGGACTGCGTGGTCATCAGCAAACATTGCTGAAATCGTATTTGGAGCTGTTGGTATGTCGGAAACGTAGATTAGGTATAGGATTGGACCCCATACGCTTCCTTGGGGAACAGATGGCACAATGGTCTGTGTGCGCCCGTGAGAGCGGCTGATACCTCGAATGTCATATTTAGCCTGCAGATCAACATAAGTAGCAAAATCGATTCAAAACTGAGTTGAGTATAGCTATCATAGTGACCATGCCACTACATATTTTTTCTCCCAAAAATCCAAAGAATTTTTACTTCTTTATTTTATTAAACTTATTGTGTGGTCCACTCATAAATGGCACAACACTTTCTTACAATTTTCATCTATGGTAGAATGACGCGAGCAGCTCGATAGATTATGAATCATTTCGAATAGAATCTATTTAAATCTGGCTCATACGACGTGTGTAAATTAATGAGATTGATTTTTTTCAATGTTGTATTCAAATATAAATACAATGTAATATTGTCTCCTTCAAAATAGCTCCCTTGGGAAGCCACACAGCGCTGAAAACGGTCCTTTTAATCATCATAGCATTGCTGGAACTCAGATAACATACTGGGATAGCCTTTAGCTCGTAGGTTACAGATTTTTGTGTGTTTTCAATGAGTTCCCTTGAGGTGATATTTCAAAGGCATAAGGACTCGTGTCTGGTGAATGAGGAGGCTGTGACGCCACAGGAATGTTTTTACTCGCCTAAAACTCGCGTATTGTGATTGCAATGGGTTGTTGTTGATGTTTGGTCGCACACGAAAGACTCGAGGGCCTGTCGATAGAAGTGTTGATTAACTGTTTGGCATTGTGGACGATTAATTTGCTATTAAAGAACACAAATCAGCAAGAATTTGACTTTTGACTCGCTCATTCGTGTTTTTTGGGGCCTTGGAGAGGTTGCAGTGTGCAAGTTCATGCTCGAAACGGTTCCAGAAAACTGGGGTCATGTTCAATGGATTCCAAAAAGTAAAAAAAAATATTTCGGAACCATTTTTAACGAGTTTTTCTCATCTTCACTTCATTGCACAGACTCTGACAAACGGATGTGTGAATTCAACTGTCCGGCGATCATTCTGCCTGTCAACAGTCGATCTGAATGCACAAGATCCCGGACTCTGCAGACATTTTCATGGGCGTTGTATCGACTATCTTCACTATTTTTCGGACGTTTTTGTTGCACGAGGCTGTTTTTTGGAGGTTTCTGTTGCATTGTGAACAACTTTGAAGGAAAACTTGATATCAGTCCGTTGCTCAAATTGATACCACTCATTTTTAGCACTTTTTCACGAAAACTAATGCAAATGACTGTAGCGAGTTCAAATTCATGCTGAAAGCGTATCACACGTGCATCTGTCGCTGCTCAAAGCCACTAATCTCCAGCTATGACGGATCGAAAGACACTTGGTCACTCTCATTACTTTATTTACGCACCTTGCATGACGCACCTTGGTTAATAAAGTACATACGGTTATTAGGAGTAACCTCAAAAATTCCTTCCTTCGTATAGTTCTTGCCCTTTCGAGAAAATTGTGTTGACTCGTCATGGATCACTTACGCGCTTATCGCTCAATAAAGGTCGTGGCGTTATTAGGAGTAACTCAATAAATTCTGGAACGTTAGGTGCCAACATTGTCCATGTGGAACTCTGTAAGTTAGGATTCTTTAGCTTAGTTGCTTGAGCGATAAAAATCACTGAATGCCCACGGCTGAGGAAAGTTGTGTTATGCGACGTACCACATATTTTCTTGTTAGATTTTAAATGTACGAAGCGTGTATTGTTCTATATTGTGAAATTGAATGTAGCAAAGCACTGTCCACCTTCCCTTATTACGAGGACCACAGTTGATCAGTCGAAAGTTTTAAAATGAAAAATCCCGATTATAATTTGTTGGGGGACTGCACGGAGCTTCTCATTAGACCCCAATAACCCTCGGTTGAATCACTCGGTATGACGTTGCTAATTCACTCGAGGAGGTTCGGGGTCACCGGTTGATGAGCTTGGGAATCTGAGAACCTATCACTTGTAACCCTTCCTATCATCGGTTGTTATTTATGAACGTGCCGCGTCGAAGCTTCTGAGAAGATATTTTAACCTTCCCAAACAACATTCGCCTCGCTGCCCCAAGTTTATGCGATAAAAGAGAAGCCGTGCCGACGAAATATTAATTCTGGGAGATTTCGCTTTGTTAAGACTGCAGTAGTCCCGTCATGTAAGGAATTTTACCGGGCTCGCTCAGGGTTCCCCAATTGATTGTCCTCCGCCTGCGGATCAAATGCGTGTTCATCATCGAGATCATTTTGATGCAACCACAAGCTAAAAAAACACTGCAATCCCCACTACCGTAGTTCACGTACTATCCCTAGAGCCGGTTATAGTATCGTAGTTACCGTTCCTAGGAATCCTTTTCCCAATACTCAACCCCATTCCTGGGATTCGAAATTATTTCGTGATCAAGTTTGAACCTGATATGTCGCAGTAGGCCTACCTTTTGGAGGATGATTGAATAATTGTAAACAATGGGTACACATGGATATTGAACAATTGAACAATGGATATTGAAATCCAATCAAATCTAAATATTGTTGAATATCCAACAACAGAACAGTAGTAGTAGTAGGTTGCTGTAGTTGCGAAAAGGGGTGTGCCCAAGAAAGCCTGCTTGAGCCTCTTGATGTTAACTGAGGGTCACATGAGAAGTGTTTAAAATATCCGAAGTGGTTTATAGTCTTGAAGACTCAACTCTCCCTTGAACCCTTGAAATTAGTAAAATGTACAACCTCTTCAAAGAATTACACCATGCGGTTGTTACATTTCATATTCACTGACGCGCGTGCGTGGAGTGCAGCAAAAACGTGGGTTTTTTGTAGTTATAATAACGAAACCACCCCTTTTTCCCTTTGTGATCATTTCTTCATATGCAGTGCGACGCATCACACAACATTCCTCAGCCTCTCAAACGTTCGGCTGTTTTCGTCAATTTAGAAGACGATCAGCGATTTTTTTTTTCGGTTAATGCGAACTTAGCTGAACGTTATCTACCAAAACCAGTAGAGTTTAAGGTTTCGGAATTTATTGGGTGGCTCTTGATCATCTGTCAACCATCGTTAAAGTCTCATGCTACAAATAGGACATTGAACTATCAGCACGATTTTTTTTCTTATCTCTCCATCAGCGGACTTTATGAAAAAAATATCAGGTGCGCCGCACAACACAACTTTCCTTCGCTCTACATAAAGTGGCTGGTGTTCATGGCTGTTTGAGGTTTTACCCCAATAATCTCGGTCAATGATTTGGGTTTTACCTCGCGTGATAAAACGTCATCCCCTTTACAGTTTTCAACGGGCACCAGGTATATACTGATTCGCTTGGCCGCCCTTGAATCATTCTCATCTGAAGAGCCCTCTCGTTCTCCGTGCGCTGTCAGTTCTTCTATGTGTGTATCAGCACAGTAAAACGCGTCGCGTCTCCGTTCCCCAGTGACTTCATTCTGAACTTTCTTCACCGCAATCTCAAGTGGTTTACGCGTTCATCTATCAATCTATGTAACTCCAAACGTTACAGTCATCAACAGTTTCGCCACTAATTCTTGGGTCCCCTCAAGTTCACTTCTTCCCTATTTGCCTTAAAAATATCTGGTGCGTAGCAACACACAACTTTCCGCCACCCCCGTAATTTCGAACACCAGCTACGTATGCGGGCGCTATATCTTCGTACAACGCATTTTTACAGGAACATTTATAGAGAACAAAATGTAGGGACTGGTTAGCTGAGAGTACTCCGTACGTTTGATCGAAATCGTTAGAGCCGTTTTTGAGAAAATTGGAAAATCAATAAATCAATATTCGAAAAATCTCCTTTTCTCAGTTAACTTGTCTTATATCTCCGTTCAACCTATGAATACAGAAATAATTACGGAGAACGAAATGTGGGTATGGGTGACTTAAAGACACTCCATTAGGATTTATCACATCTGGTGAAGAAATTTAACCTGGAATTCACGGAAATGTTAGAAAAAACGTTATTTTTGACACATTTTGATTTTTATCTCTGTTCAATGGACCGCCACAGGAATATTTATTGAAAAGAATATGTAGGTATTAACTATTTGAAAACATCCGGTGAGTTTGATGAAAATCGCTGAAGTCGTTTTGCAAAAAAGCGTAAAAAACCTATTTTTGCTTCAGGGGCCCATATCTCCGTTCACCGTATTTTCATGGAGATATGTATGGAGAAGAAAAGTTAGGTATTGATTAGTAGAAGATAATTTGAAAGTTTAATCAAAATCATTAGAGCCGTTTTTGAGAAAAATGCGAAAAACTCTAGTTTTTGGTACATTTTCGTCCCCCCCCCCCACCCCCACCCCCCTTCACATCGGCCGAAATCGTCCATAACCTTATTTAGGTGTCTACAAAAAATAACGAACAAAACAAAAAAAGAACCAGCTCAATCGGATGAGCCGTTCTCCCGCAAATCGAACTACAGACACACACACATACACACATACATACATACACACACACACACACACACACACACACACACACATACACACGGACCACGCGCCGAAATTAGGTTTTTTAGACTCAGTAGGCCTCAAAACGTAAAGATCTGAAGAAAACCCAAATTTTTTTGGGCCGATTACTATACTTTCCTTCCCTTCAGGTAGCGGAAAGTAAAATGGCTTTTGCTACTAATTCAATTAATTATTCACTCAGTAAAACACCATTTCACGGTGTTAGAAAGCAATATCGTTTTATTGTGCACTCGTACTCTTGCTCCGGCCATTGAGCAATTTGTGCGCACAGGATTGATGTGGCTGTTCACACGAGTTTTTTTTAAAAAAGGATAATAATCACTTTTCCAGAGTTATCGGAACAACTTGTTGTAATAGAAACGGCTGCGGTTGAAATTCCGGAATTTCCGGAGTAGCCCATATGTACTTTATGTGCGTTATTGAAGACTGGTCGTACTGGTACATGGCTGTACTACCACCTGAATTTTTCTGAAGATTCTGAAAACATTTAAGAGGAGTTTATAAGGAAAAAATTGCGCTATAGTCGATTTTCATCGAAATGTTTGGTAATTTATTGCGCTGCTTTCGTTAAATTCTCACAGAGGGGACCATTTTTACAAATAGTCTTTTTCGGACTCACTAAAACGTGACGATCTGATGAGAACTCAAATCAAACAGCACCAACTTCAATTATTTCGAAATGTTCGTTCTGCTCTATTAATTTTCCCCACTAATCAAAATTTTATTGTATTGTCGTTCCATTCGAAACTGTCCTCACAAGTTCATGCGCGTCGTTCCAAAATTGTGGAGAAATACAGCAAAAATGCGGATTAAACCAGAAGTTTTTGTATTCCGGAATACCATCGGTTATCTGTAATGATTTTGTGTTTGTTATCAAACTACCTCTTAATTATTACAGGAAAAAATGCGCAACAAAAGGAATTCAACGTTCGTCATTTGTAGATAATTTACAGGATTGTTAACGCGGCGTATTTTTTGGGGAATTTTTATTGTTCGTTGTACGAACTGATAGTGAGAAGAGAGGGTTGAAAGGACTGAGACACATGTCGGGCCGAACCGTTTAAAGGAGCCGGTAAAAACGACGACACCGGCGCTCCGCGGAGAACACGGTTCGTTGAATGCTTGTGGAGCGTGCTGTGCTAGCGGGAATAATGCGAGCCATCACGTGAGAATCCGCGAAGGAATATCTTAGGTTTACGGGCAACGGGTCTTTGCGGGTTTTTGGTTGTCCTTAACTCGGGCTAGTTGATCCATCGAAGAGCTCCTCGATAGACATCGCAGTACCTTCACTCCCAATTCGCGTGATTAGTTGGCGATGCGTCATTTTTACTTTCTTCGCCCCTACGAAGTAGGAAGGAAAGTTATGTAATCGTCAGGAGGAAGAAAGGTGCGTTGTATGCTGATCTTAACGTTTAAAAGCCTTCTGAGCCCGAAAATATATGTCCCTGCGGACTTTCTAGGTACCAATCTCATCCTATCAGTTCTCATGAACTCGTAAAACATTTTTTGTTCGTTGAAACTGCCGCTCCTACTTATTCCAATACCTCAATTGACTGTTAAACCTGTAGATAATTGATAGGACTGCCATGAGAGTTCGTGTACACAATTCTGAAATTATTCCACTGCGAAAGAAATTAGTTGGAACACGTTAGTTAGAATTCCGTTATTTTTTAGGTTTCTCCTAATTCTCTTCTGATCCCTTAACGTACTAAAACTTATATCGTACCGGTAGCGTATTGAATCATTGTTCTTAGAACATCTACATCACACGAGCGAGGTTTTTGAGAACAAAAATGCAAAAAAATCGTTTTTTGTCAAAGTTTTCAATATTTCATTGATCTGGACTCGTCATTTGGAACTGCCTGTACTAAACATTTTATTAAAATCGTTGGTTTTGTCACTGTGATCACTATAGGTTGCTTTGGAACGAGTTTGCTCATACCGTTCGATGTCGCATTTTTCACAGACGCACGCACTCCGTTTCCTTAAATGGTATTTTTGAAGCATTTGAAACGTTATAGTGCTTGTCGTCCACCGGTTACATAACTTTTTACTTTCCTTGGCTCTACGAAGTAGAAAGGAAAGTTATGTAATCGGCTGAAGAAAAAAATTTTGAGTTTTCTTCAGATCTTTACGTTTCAGACCCTCCTGAGTCTGAAAAACACTATTTGGGAAAATGGTCTGTGTGTGTGGGTGCGTGTCTGTGAACGATTTTTAAACAAAACCACCGTACCAAATCAGCTCAAACTTCATATCTCGCCCGCAGGTTACCATGGGACGCCAAAATAAGGGTATGAGCAAAATCCATCGAAAGTTAACTATAGTTATCATTGTGATGAAAACACCAATTTTTTCTCTCAAAAACGGCTCTAACGATTTTGATTAAATTTTTTATATTGATAGCTCTCAATAAGGCGATTATACCATGAAATTCCCATTTGTGGGAAAATGACGAGAGCAGCACAATAAATTATCAAAATTTTCGACGAAAAGTGTTTTTAGCGCGGTTTTTTCCTTATAAACTCCGCTGGAATGTTAGTAGAATGTTTTAAAAAAATTGGTATTGTAGTCCAATCCAATATCTATAGGGTGAGTGTTTAAAAACGCTCATGAGATACAAGGGGCTCACTCCAGAAATACCTGAGTTTCAACTACCGCCGTTTCGCTTACCACCAGTTCTACAAGTTTTTACCCAATAACTCTGCAAAAGTGATTACTATCCTTCTTCAAAAAATTCGTGTTTACAGCCTCATTGATTATCTGTATTCCAATTGCTCAATAATGGTCATGGAATGAGTACGAGCAGTGCAATAAATTACGGAACTGTAAGCGCTACCGCTTCCTGCTGCTGTGAAGTGTTTTTTGTCCAAGTTCAAATGAACTGAGTGGTAACCGCCGGAGGTGTCATTTTGACACCTGGACACTTTGTTTTTCTTGGCGCAAACTTCCTTTATGAGGCAGGCCATTGAAAGTTTCTGACTTTTCGTTACTTTTTACGTACTTTTTGGGAATCATGCTGATTTTCATGCAAAATTTAGTATAGGGTCCATTTTTGAAAATTTACCTAGAACCGCCGAAGGTGTCATTTTGACACCGAGAGAGCTATTTTACGGGCAGATATAGTTATTTTTTACTGTAAGTAAACAAAAAACTATTGTTTAGTAAATATTTTCAATAGATATTACCACTTAGTTGATAAGAGGTACCGCATGTGAAAGGGTTCGTCGGAATATTTTTGTTACAGCATAATGTTGTTTTCATTTGAACTTTTCGGTCTCAATGTCGATATTATTGCTCTGGTCCAAAAAAATATGTAGTTGCTTTCGCTAGTAAGCTACAAGCCGCTACTGTTCCCAACGCTGTGTCGCCGAGCAACGCTTTGACTTGCTACTCCAACCCGGCCGCAGCGACTCGGTCTCACCCGTCCTTTCCCCCTCTCTCCCTCCCCCTTGGCATAAAGTTCTGGCTTATGGCTGAAGTAGATACTAAATATTCGTGTAATGGTTTTCCGTATCTGGGAAAAGACGAAGAGCGTCCTTCTAATCAGTCACTACCTGAACATGTTGAAATTGCTAGCCCCTATGTCGGAAAAGGACGGAACATTACGATGGACAATTTTTTTACCTCTGCAGTGGTAGCAGATAAGTTGAAAGCTCAAAGCACGAGCATTGTAGGGACAGTAAATCGTGTTAGGCGTGAAATACCGGATGATGTGAAAAAAAGTAAGCGTCCCTTGCATGTTTTTAGAGTCCGAAAACAAAACCCTCACGATGTACCAAGGCAAAGTTCGGAAGAATGTACTGATTATGAGCACCATGCATCCTTCAATAAATATCAACACGGGAGAGAAAAAACTACCTGAAGCCGTTCAGTTTTATTACCCGATTTTACTGTTTGCCATTTTGAAAGTTAGCCTCAAAAATGCCTCTGTAAGAATCTTTTAAGGTCATTTTGTATGATTTCTCAGTTTTTACATGTTTGTAATAAAGTGTTTTATCAAGCAGAATCATAAAATTTTAAATGCACTACCAAAAACCCGTAAAAAATAGCCAGATGTCAAAATGACACCTTTGGCGGTTCTAGGTATGCGAAAATACCGGCGGTTCTAGTGTTAAGTAGACAAGCCGTATAGAAAGTGAACTAACGTAGAGCTAAGGAAAGTTGTGTGTTGCAACGCACCAGATATTTTCCTTAGTTCTTGTATCTAGGGAAAGTAAAAATATGTGATGCCGTTAATGACATCGTTGCTCCTACGCTGATAATGTGCTGTTGTGCAACATGGTCACTGTGTGGAGTTTGTTACTCATATTCAAGAGAGAAATTGAGTGAATGTTAGATAGAACTGTGTCGATGTCAGAATAGAGTTAGTGTAGAAACTAGAATATGATTTCAATATCGCGAGCAACATTTTAACTAATCGTCTCAAAATTTGATGCGAGTCGGACGGTGGGCGTCTTTGTGAAATGGTGGCGTGAGATTGAACAATATCAAAGACAGGGTAGCTCGAGAGAGGTGGGGGAGTATGGTTCAAGTCTTTTCAGAGACCTAATTCCAGTGCTTTTCTGTTTAGAAGAGGGAATACTAAAAAGTTGCTTGCTGGATGAACTTCTGAGATCAGATCTCGGTAATTCAATGATCATCGCACTGTCTCGCACTGCCGAAGCAGCCGTTAGGCCATTCACGATTTGTTGAGCTTGAATGTTTCAATACATTACTTTCTATGTCTGCAGAGTCCGGATTTGGATGTGGGATTTTGAGTCTGTCTGTAGAAATTTTGGTGTGCGCGTGACTTAGGTTGTTGGTTGTGGGGAATGGCTCACGAAATGACTGATTCCTGCCGGTCTAAAAAGCGAAATTACGATTGATAGATCACTCGGCTACTTCGCATTCGAAGCTCGGCCTTGACGCCAATCCGCGGAGTTGGCAATTTCGTCCACTATCCGGATCTTGTAAGACGCTCAAGCGGCGTCCTTCGTCCTCGTCCAAGAGATTCCCGCCCAGCAGGAGATTAGTTACGCCATACAGCGTTAGATAACTGCCATCTTTGCAGCCTATTCTCTGAGAAGCGTCTTTTGTGTTTCGGCTCTCCCGACAGCTTTGAGGGATGTGAGTACGAAAAGAGGGGAAAAAAGGAGGCCCGGGAAAATCTCTCATGTCGCGGTTTCGGCCTTCCGTGAATCTGTCGTCCTCGTTTACACGTACACCTTATAGAATTGTGTCATGTGAGAGAATTATAACTGCCTTATTCCACTGCCTTTGTCAATTATCCAACTGACGTAGATATCAACTCTGATCCGTCTTTTCACGGTGTTACTCGTCGACAACGGATTTGACGCAGTTCTGCATTATTCCATTACGGGATTTTTTGAGATCCGAACTGTTCCGATTTAACGTGTAAACACCTAATGGAACCTCGCACAACTTTCCTCCGTTCAAAGACGCTCCGCAGAAACGATTACCTGATTGGATTTAACGTTATCGTTATATACTTTGGAACTGTTAGCTCGCACAATTAAATGAAAATCATTAGAGCAATTTTTGGTACCCGTATTCCTTCTCTCGTGTTGATCAGTAGCGTGAATGTCAAAGTTTGGCGTAATTATTTATGTCGTTCTATCTCAGTGGAGTTTACAGATTCAGATCGTTTTATCAAATGTTGTTTTAGATTCTTCAGGCCTGCGAAGTAGGAAGCATTGACAATTCAAGATGCTGTTAGTAGAATGTTCTGTGAATTATTCGTGAAGTGCTTCACAATAAACTATCGTAAATTACAGTACAGTTTTTCCTTATAAATTCTGCGTATACGACAGTTGTTCGCCGCATCCAGTGAGCCATGTGAAGGGAAATCACCCAGGTAGTCGTATGGACGATTGACCATTGTTGCATCTCCTTATCTCTTCACACAATCACTTCCACCTTTCGCCCTTTTAGGCCTTTCCTCAGCCCTGTATCTCTACAGCCCCTAAATTTTGGCTGCTTGGTGTTTGATCCGCTTTCTGCGGCTATGCTTTCACAGTTTAGCTTGCTATCAAGTTCTATTTATCGTCTCTGCATGTTGTCCTTCTTCAGTTGAACACTTATCACCTATCCTCTGCCCTACATCAGTAAGCTCATTTGAAGAAGAAGGAGGAGGGTTTTTTATTTTCAAATCGCCCTCTGCTTCCGATCGTTTAATCTACATTGTGTGTGAGAGCGCCATTACGAACCTTGAATTGTGCGAAGAAACCTCCCACGCCTTCAGTTTAAGACGTCTGTGTGCCGAACCTTGGACAAACGTGGTGAATCGCCATACGACCCCTGTTGTGGTTAGTAAGTAGCCAATGGCATTCAGTCATATTGGTTTTTCGTCGCAAAACGCTGAACCAGTGTAAGTTTTTTGACCTCGGATTTCATTCACCTGCCTTACTGGGACTCCCTGGCCCTTAATGGCAAAGTCATTGTTTCCCCAAAGACCTTTGTACCTGCGGAAATTCCACTTCCGCCGTTATTTCCTATGGTAACAGATTTCCCTTAAGTGGTTTTCCCCATTTTTTCCCACTCCTTTTTCAGATTCCTCTCCGCAACAGACAGCTCCTCCCAAATTCATTCACCTGCGAACTCTCGCAAAAGTCATTCATCTCCCTCTGCTTACTCAGACTCATTCCTCTATCTACTCTCGGCCCATACAGCTTTCTCCTTTTGATACAGTTTCCCGCCAGTTCACGCATATTACGAGTCGTCCTCTTGTACACCAACTACTCAATTCATTGCACATATAATACAGTTCTCCTGACGCTCACCGAGTTTCTTTTATTTCGATCTTCAACTCTCCCCCTCTCGTATGCCCAACATTGGTGGAGTAAGCAATCAAAAAGTACATGCTGACCAAGCGGGCAATCAGTGACTGTTCTTCGTTTGAAGTTGAGAAGCGGCCCGTTGAACGCTCTGTGCTTCATTTGTTGGTGCACCATCTAGAGGACCACTGTGCCACAACTGTACTTGTTGCACTACTCGGACCTCTATCATGCTACTCAAGTGACCGTTTAACCCTGTAACCAAACAGTCCTGTGTTCAATTAATTCAAACCTGTACTTCTCTCTCCCTCACTGTCACACACACTCTCTCTCCATCAGTCCACAAGATAAAATAATTCAATAAGCCCCCGCCTCCCATAGAATGGTAACGTAACTATCGTCGTTTTTTTTAAACTTACCCCATTATTTCATAGCTATAAACACGAAAGTTCTGTAATAAACGGCCTCGTGAAATGTTCACTCAATGAAACTCGTGATTTGAATATTGGAATATATTATCCCCGTTACATCCATATTCCGAATTCAAAGCCAACGACTCACCCCCCCCCCCCCGGCTTTTCTGTGTGCTCGCTGACATTTCCAACCGCGTCCCCGCTGAGACATTATATTTGGCCAACCAACCAAACCCAGGGAGCTTGAACATCCTAACATCCGGACGATCTCGATGACGTCATCTACTTTCGGGTTGGTAGAGCTATATACATCACCCTCAGCATTTCCTTAGGCAGTAAAATCGTCTTTTGCAGTCCCTTTGTCGCTATCGATCTTAGAGATGACTCAGAGGAGGAAGGCGAAATGATGCTGTTCCCCCCATTTCTGATTTTCATATTCTACTCCCCGGTTACCCTTCCGCTGGCAACCCTCTCTCCGTACTTCCTGCCATCTCTTCTGTTTCTGTCTCGTTTTGTTTTCTCAAGAAGGAGCGTAGAAATCAACGCTATTGCGTAGAGAACGACAATCAAATGTGTGGACGGTTCTAAATGACATTGTAGTGATGTGGTGTGCAGTTATTTTGAGAAGGTTCATGTTATTGTTCTGGAAGGAAAAACGCTGTGATAATCGTTAGTAGTTTGTTGGAATTATATAACCTTCTGTAAACTACCATTGTGTGAACAGCCATTGGACGTTTCGCACGATTCCTTTTTACTACGATATTGTCATGCGAGCGTGATTTACGGGAGAAAGGCTGCACAAAACCCGTTTGATTTTTGATAATTTATTTCGTCGAATTTCACATATTCCTCAAGAATGAAATTTTATATTACCGTTACGTCATTTAGAATCGTTCGTACAAAAAATGTGATCAAAATCGTTACAGATGTTTTTGAGAGACAAGAACTTGAGTGTGTTGATCACTATGATAATTGTATACATTTTTGTACCGATTTCGCTAAAAAGGTAACGGGTTTGGGGGAGACCAAAAACCAAAAACTTGGGTTGTTCGTATTTGCTGGTAAATGGCGCTAATGATTTTGATTAAACATTAAAATTATCTTCTACTAGGTATTACTCAACTTGTCTTCTCTATAAATATCCATGAAAATACGGTGAACGGAGATGTGTTCATATGAAGCAATAATAGGTTGTTCTCAATAAATGTTTCTCTGACAGTCCATTGAACGTGGATAAAAACCAAAATGTGTTGATAATTTATTTTTCTTTTTTACATGTTCGTAATTTCCATATTGACTGATTCACATTGGTTAATCCAGCTCTCGGAGTGTGTTCTAACCACTTATACCCACATTTTGTTTTTCTTAATTATTTCTGTATTTACCTGTTGACCTGAGATATCAGCCATGATAACACGGAAAACGAGATTTGTCAAATATTAATTTATCGTTTTTCCAATTTTCTCCAAAAATTCGATCAAACTTACGGAGTACTCTCAACTACTGTATTTCGGCAGGAAGGCGTTGGAGATGCAGCGTCAGTATATACAGCTGGTAGTGGAAATTAGTTGCGGAAAGTTGTGTGTTGCTACGCGCCAGATGTATTTTTCTTCTAGCGGCGTTCATTCTATTTCTGGGCCTCGGAAACGTTAAGATCTGAAGAAATTTGATCATTTTTCTTGCCACTTGTCAGATTGAGGAAAGTTGAATAGTTGATTCGACGCATCGCACCATTTTCCTCAGCCCTGCGTGCGTTTAAGCTAGTAATTCGGTATATTTTTCACTAAATTCATTGGAATTTGTAGAACATGAATTAACATCCTACGTAGAAATTGGTAGTTCATGTAATTCACGGGAATTACGTCTAATGTAATTTTGAAAATAATCGTCTTCTCTTCAAGTCTGTTGTGTGTTTGAACGTTACGAGTTACTTTATTTGTCTTGACGAATCTAATCAGAGCACCATTCATAGCTCGAAAGGTTCTCGAGAAGACGTTCATGGTTTCACTTTTATTTCCTACATTCTTCGCAGTTATCAAGTACCACGGTGAGGCTTATTTGTGTATCTCTCATGCCCCTACCGATTGCTTTGGCCCGCGAAATGTGGGAAATTGTGCGTTCACGCAACACTAAACGTTCTAACGCAGTCTTGGAAGAACTCGAGATACTCCGCCTGTCTGGGCATTCCAGCGTAAGAGTTGGGTATCACCAGCTCAGACGAAAATGAATGGAATTGGCATCAAGCTAAGGAATCTCGCGTAGTTGCACTGACTGCACTGTTGCAGACTGACCACCGCCTGAATCAGATCGTGAAAGTGACGCGTCATCACGTTAAATCGCCCGTTGGCAGTTGGTGAGTGCGAAAAAAAAGCGCGTTTAAAAATTCTTGCGCAAGAATGTTCCCGTTCGGTTGGTTCTCCCGATGCTCAGATTTACAACATTAACGCGGCTAAAAGACCAGAACGTTTGATGCCCTCGTAAGGAAGTCGTTTCTGCTCTTGTTTGCTTGTAAACAACTCGATGCCTCAGTTCAAAAAGCCAAACATTGAGCTCTTGACGGTCTCACAGCTGACACAAATCCACCGCCTCGTCGTTAATAGTTGAAGTGCTCCGTCGATTCAAAACTAAGACCGAGGAATCTAAACTGGAGCGTCATCAGGGAGGAAATTTGTTCAAACGTCTTAAAACTCTCAGAAAGTGAGTGGTTTCTGGGCCGTTGCGGAACGTTGTGCGTCGCTACGCACCCGATATTTGAAAGAAGCGAACATTCCGGCTTCCATGTCAATAAATTTAATGCAACAGGGTGTGCAACCTCTTGCCTGACTCGGTGTCAGCAGAGTGGTCTCAACAGCATTCCTCGCAATAGGTCTGTTTCCATATGAAAATGAGTGTTCCTGAACCCTCGGAGAGAGTTATGTCAGTCTACTATCATGGGGGTGGTGGTTTCGCTATTATGCAAGAGAAACACGATATAATAAAGACGCAATATCACCAACACGTACCTTGAACACTTTTGAAAATAATGCCGTAGAAACGCGCTCCAACGGTTCACGAACTCTGTTCGGCGCGGATGGCAGTTCAAGCCGTCGTCAGTACATCTTGCTAGCGATGGTTTGAAAACAGTGTAAACCCAATAATGCTCGCTTGGTGTAAACGCCCCTTTGTATGTTCCTATTTCCTTGGCTCCACGAAGTAGGATTAAGGAATTAACCGGGTTTTCTCTGCAGTTGTTTACATTTTAAGTTTCTGAGTACGAAAATAATATGTGTGTTTGGAGACCTCCGTGCAACCCTACTGGATCTCTGGAGTGCAGTAGACAAGTTGCAAGCAACTAGCAAGCGAACAATGGAGAAAAAGTAAGCGCCCTTTCCTTGTCGCCCTCTCGTGCCCCGAATCTTTGATCGGATTTCCCAGGGATTCGCTCAACTCTCAAAAATCCGTTCATTAAAAGTCGTCTGCTCCAGGAGCAGTGGCTAATGGTGAGGGGGGAGATGTACCACCTGACTCCCTTTAAAGGCAAGCGGTTGATCGTGGTCTAGTGGTTAAGACAGTCGATTCATAATTCTCGACCTAAGTGAGGATTGTGGATCGAATCTCCGGCGCGATTGCCGTAAGTTTTGCCTGAGTCAGCGGATCCCCAAAAACGTCTCCAAACCCCCCTCGTAACAAAAGTGTCACTGCGGTAACTAAAGTGAGTTTTGGCCAAATTTTGTTAATTTCCGCATTACTCGGTAATCTGCAGGGTGAACATGAAATTTGAGCTGATTTCATTCACTTACAGATCATTCTCTTAAATGTTTTTTTTCGGTCTCTGAATCCCTTAAAACGTAGAGATCCATAAAAAAAAAACAAATCTTGTTCTCTTTAGAGAGAACTGTAGTGCTCAGGAAAGGAAACATGTCAACAACTTTCCGCAACCCCCATAGGTTCGACCTTACGCTGACTGTACGAGCAGTGTACAAAAATCTAACCCTTTTCTAATGAAACTTGTACGTCGGGCGCAAGATATGGAGCTTTAATTGGAGTATGAGAAATATATGAACGCGGTGAGTGTGAGTGAGGACTGTATTTGACAGAATATGGATATGAGTTTGCATGAGTATTTAAACGCGAACGAGGGGGCTCTGAATATGTGAACTGGTTCAGTGGGGAATGAGTAGAGCAGTGAGAAGCTCGAGCTGAGAGATGAGTATTTATAGCCAGAACTCGGGCGGGAGTCTGTGCAAGCACGTCAAAGAGCTGGTGTCTGAGGAGGAAACCCAGTTAATCCCTCAAAGGGAAAACTAAATAGCCAACCCACAATATACTTTGGCAGCAACAGGTTCATTCTTGAGAAGCAAGTTAATATAAGAGAGAGGAAGAGTTTCAACATAACCTCCAGTGCCTCAAAGGCTGGATTTCAAGGATTGCCTTACTAGCAATTAGTAACCAAACTTAGGGGGTGTATTAACGTGACACAATCCTTGATGGACACAATCCATCCACCAAGGGGTGATTGGCTACTGCCCCATTGCCCCACCGATGAATTGGCGTTAGTAGAGAAATGGCAAGTGTGATGGGAACCCTTGTCAAAGGGACGTGACACGTATGAGTTTTTCCGTGAACGACTCAGGAGGACTTGACCACTGGACGTGCCAGATCCTGCACGGGTCATGGTAATTCCAGAACTTCTTTTCATTTTAAGATTCTCCATTCTATACGTCTTGCGCCTCCAATGTGGAGGAAACAAGAAACCACGTGCTATCCAATTTGGTTCCTACGACAATAAGCAACAGTTGTTGGAAGAGCAGACAAACCTCAGCCTATAACTGTTTCTTCATAGTTTGCTAAGAAGGTCATGCCAAAGAAACGTCGTCACTGTTGATTTGTCCCGTAGTAACTTACCACCCAAGTAAATAGTTAGGTCGGGCGGTAAACAATATTAAGAACTCCTCCCAGAAGGTACGGGATTCCCCAGGTGGTCAGACCTTCACACGATTCAACATGGGCAGCAGCTCTCCACAGGAGAATGAAAAAAACCAAATAACTGCTGTACCTCTGCAGGTCTGGGCCAGTAGATGCTGCATGAGGGGCCAGCGTGATAGCAAAGCTGCAACCTCCATGACACTAGACTGATGTAGAAGGTTCAGGAACATTAATTTTGACATGGGAACAAACCTATCAGCGTTGTGTTTTGGAAGAGCTGGAAGAGTTGGGGAGGAAGTAAACCGAGCGGTAGCGGTGGTGGTAATTTTGGAAAATCCAACAAGGGGAAATCCGTTGTCGCTTCGCAAATGGCCTGGAGGAGAAGCTGAATGGGAAGTTTGGATTTTCCCGTGGCTAACATCAAAAGTCTCCAGGTCAGAAACAGTTGGACTGAATGCATCTGGGCAAGGCCTTAATATTTCAAGTAATTAACGAACCGCATGTGGGTAATAGTTGAGATTGCACCTTAAGTTGAAGCTTTTTCCCAGAGAATACGAAATACCTTGGTTGGGCACCCTCCCCCCTCCGTGACTGTCGATGGAAGTTGGTCATAAACTTATTATTACGAGTTCAAAAATTCACGAACAAACTATGAGTCAAGAATACGTTTGGAAATGCCAGGGAAGGGGTTTTTATAGTGTAACTTATTCAGTTCCTTAGAGCTTTACGCCAAATACTGACTTTGGAGATGCGCCACGTGTTACGACGTTGAGAAAAGCCAGGTCTCTGCTTGGTGAAGGCGATAAAAGTTATTATCCAATTTCCAACGAGAAACGACCACATTTCCAGCAATTGAAGAGTTACAAAGGAGAGATCCGAGAGGTTGAAAAGAAGCTTGTACACAGTCAGCGGCGATGACGGGGCCCGTCATCATCTAAGCTCAAGGAATAAGGCAGTTAAGTGAGCTGTTGAAGAGTGGAAAGTGAAGCGATGGTATCATCGGTCATGGAACGCGAAAGGAAGGAAGAGATCGGATGAGGCTTGCGACCAGAGACTGGGCTGTATGGACTCCTTGTTTGGATAACTATGAACCTTAGACGCTGAGGAGGATCGGGAGGAACGAAGAGTTCTGAAGGAATAGAAGCTAATAGCATCTTGTCGAGAGGGTCCTGACGGATCACGATTCGCACTGCCTTCAAGTTCCTTTTGAAGGGGCTTTCAAGGAAGACGTTTTATCTAGTGGATCCAGAGCTCGAAATCTAATGACCCTCGCGATGCCGGAGGTTGCCCTAACTAGCGGCGTTCAATTAACAATACGTTCACTTTGGTGATCTCCACTCTCTACTCGCTTGCAACGTTCATCCATATCCACGAGTTTCTTTCTAGTGATCTATGAAGAGCACAGAATCTCCATTCTGGAGATTTCCCATTCGAGAATTCACCATCTGGGTTTGAATCTTCAGCTCATGCTACGTTCTGCAAGGTTGTGGAGTGACTTAGAGGACTGGTGTAGTATGTTGCGGCGGGCATCTCCTTGGCGATCGGCGATACAACTAGGTTACATGCAAAGCGATACCTCTACAAGTAGTCCACTATTTTGGTTGGCTACTGAACAATTACGCCGGAGTGTTCAGTATTGTATCGATCTGCCTGGGGTAGCAAACTCACAGTCAATCAAAGGAGAGTATTGGTTCAATCCCTGAGACCTGCGCTTCTGTGGATCACCAAGGCCTATAAGACATCATCGACAGAAGCACTCCAAGTGATTACTGGTCAGAGATACAGTCGTTTTTCCATTCTGGGGTTGACTCCACGTGAATCTCTCCACTGAGCGAAAACTTGAATGGGCGTTAGAGAAGTCAAAATGGAGAGGATGAGAATCCTGGTCCTGGATACGTATGGGGTTTTCCCCAACATCCGTGAACGTCTGGGAGAACGTCTGTTGAGACAGACCACTGGAAAGGCCAGTTGCATAAGATACACGGCGACTTAACTACTTTTCTCTCAAAGATTGCTCATCCTGCATGTCTTGCGCCTGCAGTCTGGAGCAAACAAGAAACCAAATGCTGCTAAACTGTGGTTTCTACTACAGTGAGCGACGGTTGTTGGAAGGGCAGCTTTGACTGCTTTAGTTTGTGAAGAAGGTCATGGTAAAGAATCGTGGTCACCGTTGGTTTGTCCCTTTGAAACTTGCCACCCATGTGATTAGTTATAAATCAGGTGGGAAACCAGATTAAGAACTCCTCCCAGGTGGTACTGAATTCCCCAGGGTTCATACTTCCGCACGGTAACACACAGGCTACAGCTCTTCACCGGGAACCTGGCAAAATGACCAAACCAGCCGTACCTCCGCAGGTCTGGGTTTGGTGGATGCGGTGCTAGTGGCCAGCGTCTTGCATGATAGCAAAACTGCAACTCCCATCACTGTCGATGGATATAACTTGAGGAAATAAACCTGGTCAGTGTTTTTACCTTGAAGAAAAATACCTGGTGCGACGTGTCGTGGAACTTTCCTCAGCCCCTTGTGAATTAAACTATTTTGGCTTTAGATACCTATCCAATTTATTTTGGTAAAACATAACTTCTCGTGTTACGCAGACTGTTACGGTATCAGTTCTGGAATTTATTGAGTTGCTGCTACTCATGCCACAGTTACTATTCAGCAATCAGAGCACAGGGGGTTCAAGAGGGTTTCATGTAACTAGTTCATTAGGACCACTATCCTAATTCATCTGAGAGTTGTATCATTTGAGCAAAATTTCTAAGGACAAAACTGACAATGCTTTATAATTTGTTGTGCTGCTCGACTTTATCTTTCATAATAAGACGGTTCGGTTCCCCAGAGAGTTCTAACGCAAATACGCCGTCTTGGGCATCGTTTTCTTGGTATTTTTAGATGCTGGGGCGAATGAAATCAGTCTCACAGGTGTACTACTGCACTATTGATCGGAAACAGTGAAATTGCAGTGATTACAGTGAACCAGTCTACTGATAAAAATAACTCGCGGGACAATGCAGCGAAAGTAATCATTTCAGCGTCTCACGCGTCACGACGTGCCAATTGCCTACATGAATTTGTAATTTTCCTCCTGCTTCGTATGGTTTTTTGGTATTTTTCGATGCTGAGTTGAATGGGGTGGTTCTCAGAGGTATGAAACTAGGCCAAGCTGTTCAAGAGAATAATAAACCGTTGTGTAATAATTTGCTGCGTTTTTTTTTCGAAATTGTGGGAGAATGTCGTCGTGAACTGCGGGATGTTTTGCTGCCTTCCAAAATACACGAAGACTGGAGGTTTCCAGACTGTGAAGTCTTCCTCAGCCTGTTTCGCTGAGGCAGGGACATTATAGTCAATAGTCTCAGCGTCAATACCCGTCCCAGGATCCCGTAGCCCGGCGCGCTAAGAAAAGTTGTTCGACGCTGCGCACAAAATGTTAATCTTCAACGTGATCTTCGACTCAACGCAACGGCCTTCCGTTCCGCTGTTTACACTCTCTCGCGTGCCCCTCCTGCAACTCATTAGAGCTTCCTTAAGGTTTCAAGTACATCTCATTTCTTGAGGTCGATCAACGACCTTGTTAGGGATTAGTGTCGTCAATTACTTGACAGATCGAGGTCCATTGGTTTTTGTAAACGACGACTTCGAGGTGTAAACAGTTCTTGCTCTTTCCAACGACGCCTCCTTTGTTTGGGAAACCACATTGCGTCAAGAAACATTGGGAGACTGTTGTCTTTTGAGGGAGTTGCTCAAGCTCGTCATTCGATGGGGTGGTGAGGTGTTTGTCCATTAAGCGGCAGTTTCTTGGAATAACTCCATCCTGATCGTACTCATCGCACGCTAATGTAAAGGGACGAACCAAACCCTTCGATTCAGAGGAGGCTCATCCGGGGCATTTATGCTGACTGAGCACCTCAAATGCCCCGATTCGCTCGAGACTTTGCTGCCGTCAGTTGTAACCGAGCAGGTTCCCTCGTCGCCGTGTCGCCCGCGCTCGCGTTCGCTCCCACCCAGTTCCCGGTTTGTGGTGGTAAAACATCTTCGAATGTAATTCTTGAATAAAACTCCTTGTTCGAATTGCATTCGGCTTCTGTCGTACTACCTCTTGACTCACCTAGTGTGATAGCACTTTCGATATTAAACTCCCCTGTAACACTAATATAAGTAGCCAGTGTCTGATGCCCTATCTAGCTGTGTCTTGCTTTAACTGATTTTACCTTCCCTTACTTTATGATGCTTCACGCAAGCTCACCTCACATTACCCTTGCTTACTATGCCTTATCTTGTTCTGTTCCACTTCATATAACCTAGTGTGGTAGACTGTAGGGGAAGGGAGTGTCTCATGCGATTTGTAGCCTTTTAAAACTTTCCAACCTTCTTCATCGTACTATTTCCACCTCACCTTACCCTCGTGTGTTCCTTGTCCCAACTCTGACTAAATCTTACCTCAATCATACTAACTGGTGGTGGTGTAACCCATACACAACACTTTCAATTGAGATCCACTAGGTTCAAATAGGTTATTTGAAGCTTTCCACAAGTGAAACTGGCAGTTGTTCCCTTTGTACTCTGGCTAGGCGGCTACGGCTCTCTTGGATGGCAGCTCTGTGCTACTTGACCCATAGGAGAGGATTGGTCTCAGCGAGCAGCTTCCTAGTGAGGTATGAATCTCCCTGCTGTTCATCTCAGGAAGGATCCGCATTATTGCGTTACTATTGGCTCTTCCAGTTGGCTGTCTAGATATGGTCGCATTATCTCCCTGAGCAGTAGGTATCAATCTCAATCGTCCATCTTTCAAGTACCAATCGAAGATGTACACAGTCATGAGCAAGAAGGATGTCAGCAGGTCTAAATACCTTCCCATCTTCGTACGATTCCCGGCTAGGTTGTGGCATGAAAGTATCTCGAACTTCGTCCCCAACCTTGAGATATATATCCATGCACTGCACTACCCCTAAATAGTCTTAGTAGGCTGGGTAGAACTCGCTCTATTCCCTTGTGTAGAACCACCACAGGATCCTATGGGTCAGTTGTAGACTCCTCCCTGGAGCGGATGTGCTGAGATATTTCCGATGCCTAGACTATGGGCATCGGGCAGCTAACTGCGTCTCTGCTACTGCTGTAGCGAACAAGGTCATAAGAAGTGGAGTGCACAGCGGTGCATGGTCAATGGGGGGTCACAGGGAATGGGGTGGTCTCTATACCTGTGGAGGGGGGTGGGGCAGGATGTTTAGAGTGCCTTGCCTTTTGGGAGGTTAGTCGCAACTCTCACAGGCGCCACGGTGAGATGGATTCGTACCTCACCCAGTTCCTTACAAGACATGGAGCATTCAGGGAGTAACTGTAGCATATTGATAGTGCTGCAAGCCCAAACAGTCTGCACTGCAGGGCAATGGTGGATTCTATCTTCTCACCGTAGAGGACACAGCCAGCCAGCTCACACCGGAGGCTTCATGTCGAATTGAAAAGGAAACTGGCGGTGCATTGCTCAATTTGCCAGGACAGCGCACGGCTAGAGGAGGATGGAGCGATCCAGCGCCATTATTTCGCAGAGAAAACGAATGTGGGCATGGAGGATTAATATGGTTAGGGAGGAAATATGGGAGTGGCAGCACACTCGCTGGGAGGGCCATCCTGATGCAATGTGGTTCCAAGCTGGTTCTCAATTCTCAGGAGTAAAGAAATAGAGACACAAAACCATTCCTTCTGTAGTAGGACAGTGGAGACATCATCCATTCCAGGCGCCTTGGACAGTTTAAATGATTTGACTGGCCAGCATAACTTGCCTCGGGTGCTTTCCCTAGCCAGCTCCCAGTCTGGTGTTTCTGAACTGAGTTCACCATTGACACTGGTCGGTTCTAGGGCCAGGAAAATGGCTGTCTACCAGGGTAGTCAGGGTGAGGTGACAATCCATTCCATGGGTCTAAATTAATTGGTTGGTCCTACGAACTGCCTCTAATTTAGTTGAAGGAAAGTTAAGAAGTAGTTGATGCCCTTCTTGTGGCCCACGAGGGCGATTGGGTGCTCCTGTACAAACGTTCTTAAACTGTGACAAATCGTATATTTACAGAGCGTCACCCTAAACTGCCATTTCACAGCCGACTGAGTGCCAGTGAGTTGAGGAGTCAGTCCCTCCCCTCGCTTTACTCAATTTGTCCCAATCGGCGTTGAGAAATCGTTGGCGGGGCGTCTCGGTAGCAGCTGCTCGCCTCAGGAGCGGCGCGGTATCTCGCACGGATCTGTGAGCCCCTCCGAGCCCCCGTGCCCCCCCGCGAGCCGTTTCATCGCTCTCGATCGCCTCGGGAGGTTAAAAAAGGTCTCGGCGGCTCGTTGAGCGGCTCTCGTCGTAATGAGAAGAACGCGGGATAAAAAAGCGGTCATTGGACTCGAGCGAGAGGTTTTCGCAGACGAGAAGGCCGCCGCCGCCGCTGCCGCGTCGCGAAAGAAGGCGGAGTTTTGAGTCGAGTCGAGCGGATTGGAGTTGAGTGGAGTGGAGGACTCGCTGGGGCGGAGGGCAACTTTCACTGTGCGTAGCGACGACGACGAAACGCTGACCCGCGAAAGGTATCGACGGATGGCTTTCTACCGTCCGCCCGCCCTTCGAACCGAGAACCCCGCCCAGCTCTTAACGGAGAAAGCAAAATGTTGAGCGGATCACGTAACGTTCGGCGTTCGTGGGTCGACTGGACTCGACTCGAGCCGATTGGAGTCGTCGTCTTCTCGCGCCGATTGGAGTCGTCGTCTTCTCGTATTACGGCGACGAGATTCGGCTCCAGCACCGCCGAGCATCGCACAACTTTACTCAGACTCGAATGCATTCGACGACTTTCAAGCCGCGTGTAACACGCTTTAACCTTCAACCTAACGTGCGTAAGTCGTCTGGTCCAACACTGGAAGCGGTTGTAGAGAGTGTCCAGCCCTGCGGGCCTTTACCTCTCTCCTGCCAACTCGAGGTAAACCATGTAGAGCTATCCATTGAAGGTGCAGTCACTGCGAATCCAACAGCTTTGCAGGTGACACTCTGTATTACGACACCTTGTCTGTGGCCACGGGCAGAAGCCTCCCGCTGCACAATTTGAGTTAGCTGCGACTTAAGCTGTTTAAGGACCAGAATGGGTGGCAGGTCCTCAGTGCAGGAATTGCCAAGAGACGCCCTCATCTACCACTTTAGAAAGGTTGTCCAGGTTGCATGGGTCCTAAACTGCGCTCCTCTTCAGCTGGGTACTTGTGTTCACCTACTTCACGGTGGGTGGCATCTCCCGCCGTCCCGTCTTTTCCTGTCTTGAACAGGTCTGTTTCCCTAACACTGATTAAAGAATCAGTCGACAGTCATAAAAGTTGTTGTTTCGCTATCATGCAGGAGCTCAAGCGCTCGTTCAGCTTCCATCAAACCCAGACCTGTGGAGGTACTGCAGGGTGCAGGGTGTGTTATTACCAGACCCTGCTATTTGCCCATAAGAAGGCAAACCTTGCGAAGGACTGGGAGCGTTGGCGGTGAAGAAGAAGCCTTAGGCCGTGTTGGCGATTGGCTATTTAAATTAACCCTTCAACCGGATGAGCTGGGCTTTTTCCGCAGCCACCTAAAGTTTCATGTGGTCACACCACTGTGCGATTATTCGGAGAACTCGATGAGTTTTACCTCGATTTGTTGGACCGACTGTGCGCAGATGAGCAGTGAGGCTCCTGCACGGCTTCTTCGAAGGCGTTTCATAGAGCTGGTTTGGAGACACTCCTTCTCTATCGTTTTCCAGACTGAGACTTGTCTGCATTTCTACTCAGGCATTGTAATGCAATGTTAGACAAACACACACAGATCTTTTTCTTGTCAATTGGCAAACGATTCAAAATGTAACGATCAGGCAAAAACTCAATTGATTCGCGTGATTGACCGTGCGTTGCGCAATGGAGATGGTGCAAGCATGTCCAGATGCAGGTGGCTAAGGAAAAAAACCAGGTAATCCTCTTGAAAGGTTAAGTGAATAATCCACCCGCAATACGCTTTGGCGGCCACAGGCTCCTCCTTGAAAAGCACGTCAAGTATTTAGGAGTGAATATAGGTGAGAGGTGGGGTTTCAACCAACACCTCCAGTCCCTTAAAGGCACCACCATTGCAAGATTTGTCTCACTGCATGCCATTACTAAGGCCACTTGGGGTGTGTGTTACCATGACACTATCCTCATGTATAAGGCCATCTATTTAGGCGTGATTGGCTACTACCCCGTTGTCTGGGATAGCAAACTAACAGTCAATCAAAAGAGAGTATTGGCCCAATCCCAGAGGGCAGCGCTCCTGTGGATCCCCATGGCATACAAGACTGTATCAACAGAAGCACCAGGTGATCACTGGTCAGTTACCAGTTGACCTGGCTGTTGAGTGCATGGTTGACAAGTGGAGAGTGAAACGGGAGCTTCCCCCTCTTTGGGCTGAACTCCGTGCGGATCTCACCACAGAACAGAAAATTGTCGCCATCGACGAACGGGTGTTAGAGAAATGGCAAGCGACATGGGAGTCCTCGTCAAAGGGACATGACACGTATGAGTTCTTCCCCAACATCCGTGAACGTCTCTCAAGAAAATGGGTTGAGCCAGACCACTGGACAAGCCAGTTCCTCACGGGACATGGTGACTTCAATGCGCGGCTCCACTTCTTTTCTCTCAAAGACTCTCCGTCATGCACGTCTTGCGCTTCCAGTGCGGAAGAAACAAGAAACCATGTGCTGCTCCACTGTAGTTTCTACAACAGTGAGCGACGGTTGTTGGCAGGGCGAACGAACTTACCAGGATTGACTGCTGCAAAGCAAGCCTATAACCATTTTGCAGAGGTCGTGAAGAAGGTGATGGCTAAGAAACGTGGTCATAGTTGATCTGTCCTTTGAAACTTGCCACTCAAGTAAATAGTTAGATCAGGTAGGAAACCAGATTAAGAACTCCTCCCAGATGGTACGGGATTCCTCAGGTGGTCACCTCCGCGTGGTAACACACGGGCAACAGCTCTCTACCGGGAGACTGGCTAACGACCAAATACTGCAGGGGCCGGTCTCTTGCATATTAGCGAATCTGCAACTTTCATGACTGATATAACCCTGGTCGAGGGTTTAGGTACAGTCATCAAATAAGGAAACAGACCTGTTGCGCAATGGAGGAATGACGGTTGTTGAGAGGAAATACCTTCGGTCTTTTCTGGAATGAACCTTCTAGGAGGGTGAAGAGAGAGATTTTAAGGTCCTCCTGGCTCTTGTAAGGTGTACGTAGTGTGGGTTCGGGTGCCAATGAAATGATATCTATTTGCACGCAACTTGGCTGGAGTAATGAACTGTGGAGGGGCGTTGGAGGTGACCTGAATGCACGTTCCCGTCGTCTCTTCCTGCTCGGTCACCAGTCGAGTTATCAACTGACCTGCTCCATCAATGAACAGGACGACCTTATTATTATAAAGCTCAACTTCTCGTCACTCGACCTCCAGTTCTGGACGAGCAAACGAGGCTTTTTATCGATTTGCGTTACTCCGCAAGTTTCGCTATCTCGAGTCGTGACGCGATCCCATTGTCGAGTGGTCGACTGACTCCTTTGCCCGCTTTCCCGGAGGGTCGTAGCCAGAGCGTTGGTCAAACCGAAAGATGACGGAATACGAACCTGTCGTCCGCTGCTCGATCGCATTATTTCTCCTCAACTGCCGTGAAACCAAGATTTTTACGCCCTCGGAACTTGTCGTAACTTCGGTCGCCCGTTTGACGTTCCTCGACCCAAAGCGTAAAGGAGTTATTGCAACCGTGCATTTAAAAAAAGGCGAGTTTTCTTCGGATCTTCATTTTATCAAGCCCAGTGAAACGGAAAACTGGGTCTGTTTGTACATTTATGCGGAGAACGGCAGAACCGATTCCGTTTGGCACGTTATGGCGAAAATAAGGTTACGAGCAGCTTACGTCGCCGTGAAGGGGCGAGGACAATGTCAACCAATCAAAATTGATCGTGTTTCTCACAAGAAGTTAGAGGAGAAAGTGTTTGGGTACAGAGTTATTAGAGAAAGTGAAAATAAACGCAATTTTGAGTGAGGGATCTTTCTTCTCCTATGGAATACCGCAGGGCACAGTTCTTGGACCCCTTTTATGAATTATCTGTTTGGCGTTCAACTTGATGGAGACATAATTACCTATGCTGATGATACATCTGTAGTGGTCTCGCGAAATAATTGGGATGCATCCTTGCAAGCGGCGTCTGCTTGCTTGCTTATGGTCAGGGATTGGCAGGATGGAGTCGGCTTAAAGCTGAATTTTAGCAAATCCAATTTTGTTGCTTTTTCCTTGCGCAATACGCCTGTCCCTGTTCTAGGAAATATCATATGTCTCGTTGTGTCAACCTGTAGTGCAAGTAATTGCAGTTGCCCTGGTATCAAACAGATTCCACAAGCTACGTATTTGAGGGTGGTTATGGACCAATGTTTGTCCTGGAAATACCATGTTGACAATATATGCAACAGACTTTGTAAAGTCATACAAAAAATATCTGGTGCGTAGCAACACACAACTTTCCGCCACCCCTTTAAGTTCGAACACCACCTACATACGCGGGCGCTATATTTTCGTTCAACGCATTTCTACAGGAACATTTATAGAGAACAAAATGTACGTACTAGTTAGCTGAGAGTACTCCGAATGTTTGATCGAAATCGTTAGAGCCGTTTTTGAGAAAATTGGAAAACCAATAAATTAATATTCGACAAATCTCCTTTTCTGAGGTAACTTGGTTTATATTTCCGTTCAACAAATATATACAGAAAAAATTATAGAGAACCAAATGTTGGTATGGGTGAATAAAAGACACTCCATTAGAATTTATCACATCTGGTGAAGAAGTTATCCCGGAATTTACGGAAATGTTCGAAAAAACGTTATTTTCGACACATTTTCATTTTTATCTCTGTTCAATGGACGGTCAGAGGAACATTTATTGAGAACAATATGTAGGTATTAACTATTCGAAAACATCATGAATCGTTGTAGCCATTTTGCCAAAAAGCGTAAAAAACCTATTATTACTTCATAGGCCTATATCTCCGTTCACCGTATTTTCATGAAGATATGTATGGAGAAGAAAAGTTAGGTATTGATTAGTAGAAGATAATTTGAAAGTTTAATCAAAATCGTTACAGCCGTTCTCGAGAAAAATGCGAAAAACCCTGGTTTTTGGTACATTTTCGTCCTCCCCTTCCCCCTTCCAATCGACCGAAATCGACCATAACCTTATTTTGGTGTCTACAAAAAATAACGAACAAAACAAAAAAAGAACCGGCGCAATCGGATCAGCCGTTCTCCCGCAAATCGAACTACAGACACACACACGCGGACCCCGCGCCGAAATTAGGTTTTTTAGACTCAGTAGGCGTCAAAACGTAAAGATCCGAAGAAAACCCAATTTTTTTTTTTTTTTACCCGATTACTATACTTTCCTTCCCTTTGGGTAGCGGAAAGTAAAAAAGTATTGCTCTAGTGCAATCCTACCAAACTTTGCATATAACCCAGAAAAAAATTATCAAAATTTTACTGCGTAAGAAAATGAGATTCCCCTTCTCTGCAGTTTTTAAGACATTCGAGGTTTTGGCCATCTTTCACATTTACAAAATAATTGTATCCGTGTATATATTTAAAAAATTAACTGATTTTGAAAAAAATTATGGGCAGCCGAGGTCATCTGGTAACCTTACACTGAAGTTGCCTCTTAGATTCACCACAACAGCCTAAACGTCCCTGTTTCTAGAGGTTTAATTTGTCAATCAAGAAATGTTTCATAATTCGTTCAAGGAATCATCTTTTTTTCTGTGAGGTTGTTGAGGCATGAAACGCGTTCAGGCTCATCGAAACACTTCTGTTGGGCGCACAGATGAGGGAGCGAAGAGAAACCGAGAAATAAATAGACGTAGTGAGCCCGAGTGAAAACTGTCCTCACAATAGTATGAGTATTAGTATATAAACGCGAATAAGGAACTCTTAATACATGTGAACTAGTTGTGAGACACCGAGTGAACAGAGAGACTCGATAGACGACCGATTTTCGCCTGAACTCGGAAGTGAATGAGTTTGGGAGGAGCTGTCTGTTGCGGAGAGGAAAGTAAATTGAGGGGAGGGAAAAGGAAATTTGGGAAAGTCCAGAAGAAGGGGGAAATCCGTTGTCAATCAAAAATAACTGAATAGGTGGACTTTCCGTAGGTAACAAAAGGGCTGCGGAACGTGTTCGTGGGGGGGATGACTTTCTGTTAGGGCTACCGCGGACATTTTGGAGGTCAAAGACCCAGCCAACTCCATCTGCAGAACAACTTGGTTGAGCAGATGTTTCCGTGAATAAGAAATATTAAAAATGAAATTCCCAGCTTCATTTCGATAGAATTTTTCAACTTCTGAAGGAAAAGTTACGTTTACAGTTCGATACTAACCTCTACCTTTGATCGAGCTCATCGCAGAAGCTGGAAGTTGGAAGTTTCGTCAAATTCTTGTCGTGACCAAAACCGTGCAGATCATCTGAGTGGCGCAAGTTTCGTCCTGCGCTGAATTTGTTGAGTTTTGACTTGAAGCTGATATTTCAACATATTTCTTGTTAAGGGAGCGTGTTTTTGCATTTTTGATACATAAGGTTCGTACTGAGGATGAATGATTTTGTAAAGAAGATGTTTATCTAACACATGAAAATAGCCAAATGTACAATAACGTAGGTTGATTATTTATAATAGAAAAGTAAAATATAAAACGTGAAACTAACCTGTAAGTAAGAAATCAAAAACCCATGAACGTTCGAATTCGGATATCAACTAGCCGAACGAAAAGTGCGGCTGAGAACGGTTTTTGAACGTTGAAGATCAAGTATTAAACTCGCATCAGTATTAGATAACAAGAGATTGAAAGAAAGCTCAAAGTGTTAACTTTCCAGCACGGCCGTGAACTGAATTATTTTGTTCGGTACATCATGCTTTTGGCAATTAACTCATTTCATTTCGTTTACTATTTGCCTTGCGTTCATGTCGAATTGATTCTGTTGTGATGCTAATGCACTTCGTATGTACGGGTTCTCATTGAACCACTGAACCACGTCATCGCCCTGGAAGCCTCAGTTCTAAATCAGGTTTGGTGGTCCCAATGACGAAGAAAGCGTCTGTTCCATCTTTCGTGATGTGACGGCGTTGTGTTGCACCAGACTCACAGGGCTCAGGTTCCTTTCTGGAACCGTCCACCCGCGTCGCAAATAAATCGAATTAGTCAATCAAATAACCGTTTTACCGTCGGTCGAACTATAAACGGCGGTCTGATTCGAATTCTTTCTCGATTCAACCTCCTCGCTCCAATTCGATAATCAACCGACCGAATCGGTTTTATGGGTTCGAATAGAAATCGACAACATTCAGATTGGCCGACGTCCATCGTTACCCCGGCGATGTCCACCGTTCGGAAGAGTACGATTCAAGGGCTTTAATAGTCTCGTATTGGAGCGACCAGCTCTACTTTCTTAACAGGCCGCTTCGTAATTCTTGACAAAGGGGAGCCCGACCTTTCGGATAAGACGACTTATCTGAATGTACAAACTGCTTACAAACGCTCAGGCAGAAGACAACGAGGCTGCTTGTCGCTTGACACACTTTGCATTTCAGTTCTCTCCAATTTCACGTTGTCTCTCCTTCCCAATTAAGGGGAAAAAAGCGGCGACTGCCGGTTTAATTTTATTCAGAATAATTAAAACGCCCTTCGCAACAGTCGGACAACTGGAATCGGACCTAACAGATAATAACAAGGTGATGGAGTGATCGCTTGAATCTTAAATGAGGCATTTAACTCGAAAGTATTTGGTACGGCCCTTCGTACAACTAACCCTCCCCATTCTTCTTAGAATGATCTACTTTGCTTTTGCTCAGTCAATAATTCTTTATGCTTTGCCTGCATGTGCGAGTAAAGTTCTGAAACTGTGGAAAGTACATAATGCAGATAATCCTAATTTCAAGGAGCATCAATTCTGTCGGCTGCTTAGGGCTGGTGCTCGAGGAGACAATTTCTACTGTTTTCAATGGTTTCCGAAAATGTGATATCGTGCCGTTTGACTTCTCCCCTGCAGCAGACTGATGTCAGGCCTCACTCTTGAACTGCTCAAGCTCAAATCTCACGGAGAAAGTCTTGTTTCCCCATTTCTGCTCCACTGTAATTAGGTACAGGTACAACTGTACTTACCTGTTTTTCTGAAATGTCACAACTAGTTATAAATCATGTGGTTCAATTGGCAATCGAAGTCTCCCTTAGGCCAAGCGTTTATTGAAGTTCAGTTCAACTCGTTAATCTCTTTTGTTCATTTAGGTAAAAACGTCAGGAAACCGAAGGGTCGCTATTTTAATCGGAGGGAACATTAGGAACTACAGCAGTAAAGACGTGAATTGATTGACGAATGAGACGAACGAGATAGACCGCTACGCTGGGTTTTAAAATGTCACTTGAATAGCGCGATAGAGTTCTGATTGGACGGACTCTTGACTAGGACGCGAGCAGAGAGCTACACTATACTACGGGCAATGATTGTGGAAAGGTAAACGCCAACTGGACGGATTTACAGACCACACTATACAAAAAAGACTTAGACTCGACTGACAGACTTCAAGACATTCCTTTCACCTCTAGTGGGTTTTCCCCATAGGTACATAACCTCCTTCCTTCTCCCCTCGCCCTTCCCTGATGCTCCGCCATCCTGTTTACCTTTCTCTTCTTACATAAAGACCGTGACCAACTGACTGACTCCAGTACTGACTTAACGACCAGACCATGATGTCTTTACATCGAAAGTGCTTGCCCACAGTAACTCACCAAGCCGAGGTGACGGACTCACCTAACAGGTATGTTAACTTTAGTGATTCGATTCATCCTTTGTTGGATGGGTGGGTGGGGGGGGGGGCTGCGAGTAGCAATGAGCATTATGGAAATCTCAAGAATAAAACCCGTTGCCGACCCCGAAAATAATCCTTGAACCCTTTTGTTAGCAGGAGAGGCTAATCGAGCTCCCATCAGGTAAGGAAAAAACCCTCGCCTGCAAGGGCAACTAACACATTTAATCAGAGCAGAGCCAAACAGTCAACTTAAAAAATTTTCGAGGGTAAATGTGTCAACCCACGTTGGAAAAAATTAATTTGTGATAATTGAAAAAAGCGTTTAGGTAACTCGAATACGTGCAGTGCTCACTATGAACTCACTCTTCACAATTTTCATGAACAGCTGCGTAGAAGTGTCAATCTCTGTGTCAGCTACTCTATTTCCGTTTATGTCGTTTCTCAACAGACAATTACAGAAATAGTTGCGAATGTAAATTGCTTTGTCAGTCTGATTGACTTCTGTTGTTCATTTACTGTGGAAAAATTGAAAAAACTTCTTTTCTTTCGTTTTGGTTTATTATTCATTCTGAATAATAACCCTATGTTTACAGTCGGGGGAAATTTTTTACAACCCCGCTCAAAATTTGATACTTTACGTTTCAAGA
This sequence comes from Pachypeltis micranthus, assembly GCA_020466155.1. Classification (NCBI taxonomy): domain Eukaryota; kingdom Metazoa; phylum Arthropoda; class Insecta; order Hemiptera; family Miridae; genus Pachypeltis; species Pachypeltis micranthus. Next base: position 62,303,143 of record CM035770.1, on the reverse strand, counting down.
CTTGGGGATTCCAAATCTGCAATGTCCGTCCGCCGTCCCCCGTCTGCCGTTTTGGGCCTTTACTGTGATCTAAAAAGTACGTTCTTTCGCACAAAAATCCCATTTGGTATCTAGTTGTGCCCCCCATCTCGGCAATCCGATCGAACGAAGCCCATGGTTGTTATGGACAAAAATTGGTTAAAAAAAATTAACAGAACGCAGTATAATTCGCAAATATGCCGTGTTTCGTATCGTTATCAAGGTATTTTTACATCCTGGGTCGAATGGAACGAGTATCAGACGTGTACAACTTCGTATAGTGAACATACAGTAATTATAGTGAGCCAAAGTCAATTAATTGAAAGAACTCGCGGGAACTTCATGGGAAGTCAACGACTCGTCATTAGTACTCCCTCCCTTCCATCTCATTAAAACCACCCGCCCGCTCGACTCGCAACGTAGTGCCAATTGCCTACAGGCGCTTGCGGGCTCCTGGCGCCTGAGGAATATTTAGTTTTCGTTGTAGTCAGGTCATGTTTCGTATGCTTTGCTAGTATTTTTCGATGCTGAATCGAATGGGATGGGTCTCGGAGCAGTAATACTAGGTCAAGCTGTTCATGAGAATAATAAATCGTTGTGTAATAATTTGCAGAGTTTGTACTTTTCTTAGTCACAAGAACTATTTTTCGGTTGCCTTCACGGTCTGGAATACAAAGCCGATGGTTAAATTCACGTGTAACGTTGATTTAAAAATGTATGCAGATCACTTTGGTGTTTTTTGTTCAAGTGTTAGCAAGTTACGTCCCCCACCCACCCCCATCATCACAACATCCACTTATAATTTGTAGGAGGCTGATATATCAGAGCTGGCTCTAAATTCGTCAGCCTATTTGGATTCCTTAGTCCTCGCAGTTTTTCAGTTTCAAATTATACGCTACGTTTTTCCGTTTGAGACATCCTGAATTTTTGACATGACAAGACGAGAGAAAAGTTTTCTAAAACATGTAAGTAAATGGTCTGTGTGTGAGGGCCAGTGCCAGTGAAGAATATTGTGGGAGAACGGAGGACGAAATCACCTCTAATTTGATATACAGGCTGCAGGCGAACACGGGTTCAACAGGTGGACCAGTGAGGGGAAGCTTGGCAGGTGCAGGAGTTTATGGGCCGGGGATCCAGTCAGCTATATCTCTGGGTGAGCTGGCAACACTTTTCTAAGCAACGACATCGTACAATCCTGCAGGCCTGAAACGGAAAAGAATGAGCATTATGTCGGACAGTCAGGCTGCACTTAAGGCCATGACTTCCTGTACTATCACGTGGTTTGGCGAGGGAAATCACATTAACACTGTGTTGGGTGCTAGGTCATACAGGAATAGAAGGGAACGGAATGAGGAAGCTGACAAACTAGCGAGGAAAGGATCTGCGCTTCTCCCGGTGGGACCTGAGCGCTTGGACCACCAAGAGCCACTAGATTGGAGGGATTGGACTGCCTATTGGATGGATGTGTCTGGCCAAAGGCAGTCAAAGTTGTTAATCAGATTCTTCAGCGAGTGAACAAGAGAGGTCCGTATAGAGAGACAAAGTATATGGATGTTATGTGGCCTGTTTACAGGTCACTGTCCACTAAGGTACCTTCTGGCCAAGATTGGTAGGTCTGAGGTACAGAATTGCCGGTTCTGTGAGGCGGAGCTGGAGTCAGTGGAGCGTGTACATAGCGCTTGGGGTTCATCATCCATTGCCAGAGAAGGTTGCTGGGGTCGACCTCAAGGTCGTCTGGGGGTGGAACTGAGAGGACATGAGGTGGCTCATGAATGCCTACACAATAGACCCAGTTGTGGCCGCAGCGGGGGCGCTTTCCCAGTAACAGGAAAAAAGACCGACTCTAGGTTAAATGGTTTGCATGGGCGGTCCCAGAAATGTTCATCCGTGGGTTGATGACGAGAGCAATGATCTAAACAGTCGGTGAAAATGACAAAAATGGGACTTTAGCGCAAATTTTCTTTATCACTCTCTTAGCGTTGTACAAAAACTTTTTTGTGAGTCGAATGATTATTGATTAACGGTCATAAAGCGATTGTTCTGCCACACTCACATGTGCCAATTGGAAAACAGGTTTGAGTGGTCGCTGGAGCAATAAAATACACGATGCGGGTCGGGCTGAGGAATTTCGTTTGGTGCGTCGAACCAGATATTTTTTGAATCCCTAGTAGTCGCTCAATTCTCCCATTCATAAGGACGTTTCGCCGTTTCGTCCGGTACCCTGGCTTTAAAACAGACGTCCCTAGCGACATTCTCGATGGCAATGGAAGGGAAAGAACGTTGGAGCGGCCAGAAAATCGTTGCACGGTTCGACAAAAGAGCAGGAAGACATTATTCACGGAAGACGAGCGAGAGGCTCAACACGTACTGAGTACACGAATAGAGACTTCAGATTACGTCGTTGTAGACGAGTGCGATCGTACGAATAGCCCCGGCGTGTCAACAATAGAAAGACCGTGTCTTCTATTTCACAGTTAGGGCCGATTGCCCCATTTCTTTTGGGCTTCGTCGAGAGGAGTCCCGGTGAATCTGCCCGCTAATCAAGAGGCTGAGCTCCGCGTGGGGCTTCGTCAGCGGAGCGTGTCGCAACGTCAGGTTTCTGCCTCGCGGAGCTGGCCAGTTACATCATGAGCTTCCACATCTCGACGCTAAGCCCCCACTCGTCCTCAAGTAAATGAACGGAGACTAGAGAAATGGTGGATTGTGGAGTCATTGAGTAATTCATGCACGACTAATCGTAAGGAAAATTCAAGCCACTATGCGTCGCTCTTAAAAGTCGTTGTTTCGACATCTACAAACGACTCGGGGGGATAGACGACTGAGTCTCCGAAAATGTTGATCAGGGGTTTGAAATCCTGCAAAAAAGAATTGATAGGTTTGCGGGGTGCAGTCAGCGCCACCACTCTTTGATCAACTGCCCGCCAACATGCTCCTGGCTCAGTTTTATTTTAATTTCATTCCGAATAACGTAGCCATTATTTTAGTCAGGATTGTTTTTTGACTACCCCCCTCAAAATTTGACGCTTTGCGTTTCAGGGCAAGGTGGTTCTCAATCTGCAATGTCCGTCCCCCTTACATTCCATATTATACCTTTTAATGAGGCCCCAACAAATAGTGTCAAAAACGCTGCAAATTATAACACAACCGTTTATTATTCACACAGCTTGACATACCCTCACACCTCTCATATACATCCCATTCGATTCAGCATCGAAAAATACCAGTAAATGATACCAAACTTGACCTGACTATAACAGAACAGTGAAAATTACATATTCCAGGGCCTACTGGTGCCTGTAGGCAATTGGCACGACGTTGTGAGTTGATCTGGCAGATATTTTTAATCTGACAGAAGGGTGTACAAATGATGGAACGTCTCGAGAGTTCGTTCAATTAGTAGACGTTGGCTCACTATAATTCCTGAGATTTCACTGTTTTCGGTCTATATGCAGTCAGTCTTCCACCTCTGAGACGCGTCCCGTTCTACTCAACGTTGAAAAATACCTAAAAATGATACCTCTCTTTTGTGTTGTCTCGAGTACATTCAAGTAGCATGGAGAGGGTTCCTGGTTGGATGTATTCCACAGGACAATCATTTAGTACGTGTTCCACTGCTTCAGGGGCACTTCAACATCTACACACCTTCTCATCATAGAGATTGAGTTGGCATAGCTTTAACCTTAAGCTCCCATGCTCCAGTATGAGTAGTGTGAAGGATGTGGCCTCTATTTCCGTCGGCTCTCCTTCCTAGGCACCTTCTGCCTTGCGAGGGAAGGGCGAGCAATTATTCTTGCGAGGCTTTGAGCTCCTTATTCTCATTCTGATTCTTCACGAACACTGCAATGTATCAATCGAGCCTCTCCCTTATCAACTAGAGATTTTAAGTTCAGTGTTTTACTCCCTCGCTTGAATATTGTTAGATAATGGTGAATCCCTGTTTATTAACCCCCTTGCCGCGATATTGTCTTTCATAATTATCCGAGTAAATTAGGTTACTTTGATCACATATTGAAAGGCGTTTGATTGATTTATTTTATGTCTATTTAATTAAATTCAAGGTGGGTCCTATTGCGTTCTAAGTTTCACTTCCTTATTTTCTCTTCAAGAAGAGTTATTCATTATTTGACATCTGATGCGAGTTTTGTGAGTTCTTGTCTGATTAAGTATATTGGGCCCAGATACGAACTACTGTAATACAAACCCGCTAGACACATCAAAGTAGAGACACACAGTACCAAAGGCACCAATCACAGTATTCATCGATTTTCCATCCGTTCTCCACTGATAAATGGAAGAATGTGAAGTCGCTGTAAATATAATGAGGCGCATTCTACTACCTACTCAAGGACAATATAGTGTAAGTTATCGTTTCTCTCACGCCGCCTGTCACTGACTCGACACATCCTGCAAAATGCCTAGCGTCGCTTAGCGTCCATTTTCCATTGTACTCAGGTCACACTTCGCAATACTGAATCGAATGGGATGGCTCTCGGAGGTATTCTACAAACATTATCGTTTTCTGGATTGTAGATGTATCCGTGTTTATATTCTTAATTTTTTTCGACGTCGGAATAGCATAGCATCGTGCTCTGCCAGAGGAAAAGGAACCGTCGTGTGATAATTTACCGCGTTTTTTGTTTTGTTCGTGAATTTTTGCAGTCGCGAAAAGAAGGTTACGTGCTGTTTCTGTAAATCGGAAGGGTGGGGGGGAGGGGTGTCTGGCCAATGGTCACCTATAAGCTTTTTAAGTCACTCGATACGCCCTGGGACTGTGCAGTGGCGTGAGCAGCTTAAAGAAGAGGAAGATATTTGCGTATTATTTTCAATCATATCATATTTGTAAACGCCTGTAAAAATACCGTTTTCAGACTCTGTTAACACTGCAATCAGTTACGTACTAACTTCACTTAACTATGGTCTAATACTCCCCTCCCCAGCCATTCTCGCGAATAATTAGATGCGCAACTCCTCTGACAGTAACCTTGAAGGTTTCTGACTCTGAAGAGCGGTTAACGCAGTTGACTGTACGGCAGGAAGCGCGGTCACTAGAGCGACTCCATTTCATGATTATTCGGCGAAAAATTGCAGAGTCATCTGTGGGCTTCCGAGGGGGTTATGTACGGTGTCCGACAGCGGTAATAGAGACAAGTCCCGTTCCGTTCTGTAGTATTATTTGGACTTATTTCGTGCTGTCCAGTCCAGGGAGCAACAATATTTTTATTCACGAACGAGGTTGAGTGGATTTTGGCGCTGAAGCTTATTAACAATTCCTGCCCTACCTATTTGACGAGATGGCGAAAAATCGGTATAGTTTCGATGGGGAGTCGCGCGATCAGCTGAAAAACAACTGACCTTTCGAGTTCGAAAGGTCTTTTCAGGAATTTGTTAGCGTGACCGGGGTCAGTGATAAGATTGATGAGAATAGAATATCATTGGCAACCTGCACGTCGAGATGAGCATACAGAAATTGTGGTGTGATTAGAGTTATTATAGTGACCGACCAAACTTTGGGTGTGAGCAGCTCTAAATGACGTAGAAGAGTAGAAAGGCTCTCATGGGTGGGAGGACCTTAACTGGAAATCCTGAGCTCTGGCCTTTCCCCTGAGCATTGAAGTCCCGCTAACCTGAAGCCTCTTGAAATGGTAGCAGTGGGAAAAGCCGAACTACCCGTTCAATCGGCTTTTCCTGCCGACAAAAGGCTACAGGTTTATTTCCGAAGACGAGAACAGATTTCTCTTTTTTGGATCGTCCGAAATATTCTTTTGCCACCCCTCATTATATTCGACCCTCAGCTCTTGCTACATTCGTCACTCAGTTCTCTCACTGCTCATTCGCTCTACACTCTCGTCCCCACTACCCAGTTCACCTACTCAGAGACCCCTTCGTGTTGTGTAAATCCTCACTCGCACATATTCAAACTCTTTTTTGTCACTTTATATTGAAGTGTGTGAATAGACCCCTCCCTCACGCTCAAAAATTGCGCTGGTAGTTGATGTGTTACCTGTATAATGAACTTAGGAGATAAGTAGGACGTCACGGACCACCAGTTTTGGGACGTTGAGTTATGTTGTAACAGACTCGCATGAGCCGAATAAAAATATATTGGATTAGTGCGCTACGTGGGGCCGCCAAGGAATGTGGGATGCCACACTCGAGATATTTTTCAAAAAGGTACCACACAGTCAGAGGCTAAGGTCGATGGATAATCTCGATGGTCAGGGTCAGGTTCGATGGCCAGTCTCGGTTTCCTGCGGTTAACGATTTTTTCAAGGTATCAACTGTCACGTCAATACGAGTGTCTGCCCTTGTCCTCATCTTTTCGAGCGACTCGGTTTATTAATTTTTTCGAAGCAGGGCGACCAACTTAGATTTCACGGCGAACTACTTGTTGAGCGTTGTTTTATAGTTATCCGTCAGATGAGGACGACTCTGTTGTCGCACGAATCTTATCAGTTTCGTTCGGTTTGGGAACCCGGCGGTAAAAAGTGAGTCGCCTTCCTCAACCTTTTGTTCAGTGGAGCGGAGCCATAACCCAATTAAACGAAAAAACGTTCCTTCTTGATGATCGATAGTTTCTCTCTGTCTGTTCCTTTTCAACGCTCGCTCGTCGGGAAAACGCCTTTTGACATTTTGTGACTCCGACTAATTCAACTGTAACACTTTTGGTTGGAGAGCCACTTTTCCGCCTTTTGTTTAACGAGCCACACGTTCGAGCTCGGAGTGGGCTAATGAATTTTGAAAAAGGAGGAAAAAAAAAAACTTTTTTAACACAGGAAGACTCTTCTTTTTCTTTATCTTCTCCTTCAGTGTGCAGTGATTAACGACTGTCCCTCATAATTGTGAGCGGCTCTTCGAATAGAACCATTCGTCACCGCGTCTCTTCAGACGAGTAATTAACGGGCCCCCTCGTCGAACTGACTAGAGCCAGAGCAAGAGAATCAAGAGCTGACGTTACTGACGAGCCGAGACAAGAGCGAGGCAGCCTCACGATCGCGAATCCCCCTTCTTCAACCTCTTCAACGGCGCACTTACTATACTTGAGTGACAATTAGCCCAAATCAAACGCCCGGTTCTTTGCCAACGTGACAGGACCGGCCAAAACTGAGAACTGATGGCGTGTATTACCATTTTGATTTAAAAAATTAGCTGAAAACGGAATTTTGGTAGTTATATTGGATTAACGTAGTTTGGTGTCGTTTCCTTTTGATGCTGAGTCGAATAAGACAGGTGTCGGAGATACAGGGCCACGTCTAGGTGGACATTTGTATTAGTGCCGGGCATAAGCCCATGGCTTTGTAGAGGGTACTTAGCCTTGTGACCTAAACCCCTCTCCAGCCAGCACCAGACAGCTCTCCAGGGGGATTCCCAGTGGAACCACGGTCCCCATGAGGCCAAACCCATTGGCTTCACGACCGACAGCGCCACGCCCTAAAGGCTCCACGCTGCCGGCCGCGGGCATAAGCCCCTATGGTACCTATTCTATATGGCGGCACCTTGAGCAGCCTACAGACCTGAATGGGTGGCAGGCCCCGGTGCCGAAATTGCCAAAAGACGTTCTACCGGCACCTACGCTAAATGTCCATGGGATTTCCAGGGATTGGACTTGCCTCAGTACGCCCCATGGAGAAGGGTGTCAGGTGGACAACAGTAATTATAGTGAGGCAAATTCTACTGCTTGAAGGATACGGAATAAAGTAGGAAAAGTTATTAGTGAAAGTGCTCACTCCGCTTCTTCCATCACTCCAACCACCCGCCAGTTCGACTCGTCGCGTCGTACCAATTTGCCTAGTGTGGCCTTCGAAGTGTCAATGCCAGTCTGGGACTCTGAATCCATCCCTATCTCGTCGACGAGGGAAAGCAACTCCTGACCAATGGCTTCCAGGAGTCCACTCTCCAGAACATAGTGAACTGTGACCAGCACGAGTGTTTCCTCATTCTGTCTGAGGGGCCCCCTCACCAGGAAATCTGGCAGGCTATGCTACCAGTTGCTACTGCTAGTCCACCGGAAGCTTTCTGGTGTGTGGAGAGTCTGAGGGGAGAGCCTTCCTGCTGCTGAGCACCCCTACTGCTTCTTCCAACAAAACTAACCAGCCCCCTCTTCCGTGTACTCTCTAGTACGTGCAAGTAGCATGTACGGTTCGTGCAATGCTGCAGAGGCAACGGTCCGTGGTTGGATATATTTCCAATGATGCGAGGACACTCCTTTTAAAGTCCTCAAGTAAAGGCCAGACGCAAACAAATAACGGGTTCGGTCTACCGGGAGCTCATCTCCAAAGACCAATTTCCTCAGATGCGGGCGCAGAATGATCCATCATTTCCGCAGTTTGAAAGGCAGTGTTCCACAGCTACACCCCTTCTCATCACAGAGATGCAGTTGGAGTAGCTTCTACCTGAAGTTAAATAGGAGTAACCTCTTTCAGATTAATTCACCTCTTGTTCAATCTACTGTTCACAAACGGGAACGATGACGAAACTCAACTGTCAGCTGTAGCGACATTATCATTGATTACTTTCCAAAAATGCGGGAAAAGTGATCTGTGTCACTTAGTAGCGCTCATGATGGAGGTACCTATCGGCACATTCTAGTTACAGTCCCCCTTCGTTCGTGACAAGGACGCAGTTTTGGGGGAAATATCCCTTTCCAATTGTTTGAGGTCACAACTTAATTCACGTGCTTCCGTCGGCTTCCGGCTTCCGCCTGCTGCTCAGCCATGTTGCATCCGGTCATTAAACCGTAGCTCGTTCGGACGCTCACCTCTTAGTGTAACATGTAGGCCGGAGGAAGGATTATGTAAACAGCTCTTTAAATTTGTTGTATCAGCCAACGCTTTAACTTTACTCATTCAGCGTGGCTTTCCTCGATCGAGATATCCAACGAACTTCTGCAAAAAATTCTTAAAATTTGCCCACTTTGTAGCGTCCAAGACAGTCTGAAGGCTCTGTGACAGTGGACGAAGGAATCTAGATGTAGATTGTAGCTGTATTGTGCGGCGCAATGAACCTAGAGCCTTCAGAAAAGTAGCAGGGACATTGATCAAGGGCATGAGCATTCAGAGGAACTCAAGTTGCCGTCCACGTTATTCCTTTCCTTACATCATAAATAATGTCATCAATCCTTACGCTCCATGAAGCTCGAAGACATTTACTGTACGATTTTGCGCGAACATAGTTTTCCTAGAAATCAATATTTTACAACTTAAGAACGGCAATCTTTTCCAAACTCCCATTAGGAAAAGCTTCTTGAATGTAGGCCAATCGCACAAATGGGATACCGTGGCTTCCTTTTTTCGTGATGAAAAGTCTATCAAGTCGAAGAATGTTGTAGTATATATTTGTACGTGTACCTCTTTAAATCAGGGTGCCAGTGCAATAAGCTGCGTTTACGATGGATGTTAAATAATGGTGATTAGATGGTTTGGAGCAATCGCTTAGATCAAAGTTCGTTTTGTTGATTTTTTCGTAGTTTTTATTCTATAATTCCACAACTGTGAACCCAAAACTCAGAAAAACCTTGACGACAATTTCATTTATTACTGGTACGAACGTTCTTTAATGAAAGTCGTAAAATAAGTGGCAGTTGCTCGGGACCCCCCCCCCTCACCATTCACAAAGTATTTGTACCATCAGCCTTCGTTTCGTCAATTCCTAGACGTATCTCTTTCTTTTCTCGACCTTTTGGCTCTAGCTGCGATCGTTCAATGTGCCACTGCACTGAGATAGTTGAATGTTGTTCGGGTGGCGTCTTTATCAGTTGAATAGCTGTTGCCCATTTGAGTGTGTCATTGCCTCCTGTATTGTTTGGGTTCGTCTGTGTACTTTTAAATAAATCGAATCTCCCGTCGTACAAGTAAATGATGAACTGTAGTCGTTCCAGAGTACGAATTATTCAACGAGGATTCAGATGACTTACTCCGCTCTGAGAACGCGCATTTCCGAACCGGCTACGAAGATGAGCTCAGATGTCGTGGATATTACGTGTGGGAAAATGTTCGACTCGTTTGTGCGTCGTCAGTTCCTGAACAGAACGTCTGCACTGCACTGAGGTGTGAAATAGCGCTTGGCAGAAGATCCTCGTTGGTTCTCCATTTACTTCCATCTTCTCTTCTATCGTCGTAACGTTAGAACGTTGTTGCCGCTTGTTAGCTTCATGTAGTGCAGTCAGTCGCTCGAAATCATCTTCGATTATTAACACTGTCTGGCGTCCTTTCTGCGCGGACGTTGAAACGCGATTTTTTATTATTTCTTCATATCAGCAACAAGTACAGTTTCCGATGGGCCGAATTGCAATTTTGAGGGAAGAAGTTGAGTTTTCTTCAGATATTAACCAACAGAAGCGGAAAAAAACCTTATTTTGGCGCGTGGTCTGAGTGTGTGAGGTTCTTTACATTGCTTCGTTCGCGATTTTTTGAAGTGAAAGCTCATGGGCTGTTCACGTCGAAGGTAAGGGAAGACATTGGGGACTAACATGTTCAAAAAACGAGACGTTTCCGTATTATTCCACAACAAACGGCTGTAGCGAATTTTATTAAACGTTTAAATTATCTTCTACTACTCAGTACCTAATTTTGTCGCTAACAAACACCTCTGTAAAGATTCGGTGAACGGAGATATAAGCTTACGAAGCAAAGTAGAATTGGCGTGTCTGAAATTCGGTTTGAAGGAAAACGGATAGACCGATTGAATTACGTTTTTTCTGCCTGTGATTTTTTGAAGGCGAGCAAGATTAGTAGCAATCTCCATCTACTGTCAGAGGGAACTGAAATGTGCCTGTACGTTTTCTTGAAATTTGTTCAAGTGTTGAGAACATCGAAGGAGTCGCTGTTTGGTTCAATTCAACTTGACAAGGAAAAAAAAACCACGCGCCTCCAAAATATAATTGTGTTGAGTTTGCCGCCGGAAGTACAATCCACAGGAATCGCTCCCGTTGAATTTAAAAGCCCTTCCGTATTTACCCAGTCGGAAGAGGCGGTTGTCGGTCTTGGAGGAGACGTAATATCGTACAATTTACGTATTGAGAGCGATAGAAGCACCTACAGACACCGGTGCGACGCATTACACAACTTTTCTATACCAGACCTATTCTCTTGACTAGCCAATAATCAAATCTGTCCTCTATTTTATTTACAACAACGTGACAACGGTAGGGGCGTATACTTCTGGAATTTATTATGCACGTTTTATCTATCGTCCTAAATCTTTTTTTCGAAACATATATAAAAAACGCGTAAATTTAACGACGCCCTACGTTTAAACCGATCTAAATACATTATTTAATAACTTTGTTTCGCGATAATAACGATACCCGATATTTTTTATTATCAATCTCCTACTTTGCATATAGCTTCCTAGGGGCGTAGGGCGACCATTTTTTTGCGCAATTACGTCTCAGTAAAAAACAACGGACAATGGAAAAACAACGGAAAAGTGGAAAAAATTTTTACTCGAAGTTTTACGGGCAGGTTTTCAAATTCGCCAAGTACATTAACAATCTGCCCGTAAAACTTCGAGTAAAAATTTTTTTGCGATGCGTTTTTCCACTTTTTCGTTGTTTTTCCACTTGTCCGTTGTGATTCGTTTTTCCACTTGTCCGTTGCGATCCGGTTTTGCACGTTAAAGTTTCACTTCTACCATGTGTGACTGTCACACATTTCTTAATTCACAGGTTTACTGCAAATTATGATTTGGTTCATTAAATTGTAATGAATGCATTTTTTATATTATTTAAACATATTTTATTTTATTAAACAAGAAAGCAGAATTCAATACGGGGAAAAAAAATCTAGGTCCCTGATGTATGTTGGTTTATATTTCCGTTCAATGGACAGCTACAGAAATAGTAGTAACAAAATGACGGTATATGTTACTGGAATACGGCCGGTCGATCAAATTCAGACTTACTCTTGTTTTATTGTTCAAACAAAGAATAGTTCAAGGAGTAAAAAGACACTAACGGCACGCGGTCACCCATCCAAGTACTAACCAAGCCCGACGTTGCTTAACTTCGGTGACCGGACGAGAACCGGTATGTTCAACGTCGTCTTGCCGTACCACGTGACCGGTAACACAATTTTTCGTGACTCGAAAATCCTAAGACGCCGTCTATATAGAAATTTCACTTCAATACGTAGCGACGGGGATCCCCTCTGCTCGGGATTTATCTAGTGTGAATGCGTGTGCTGTGGGGCCGGGGGGAATTGGGGTAGGAGGTACTTAGGCGTTACCGCAATAATTGGTTGAGGTATGACGTAGATCCACTCAGAAGTCGCGCCTATTGTGTGGGGGGCATGACGTCACACATGGGGATTCATGGTGGTGGGGGGTCATATTGGGGGAGTTGATCATCTCGCGCCAATTGTGGGAGCATGACTTCAGGGGGATTCATAGTGGTGGGGGACGTGACGTCACAAGGGGGTCTTCAAATCAGCTGTAGTTGATAGGAGGGGGTGACGTCACATCAGCTGTTTGTGCCCGTGGGGGTCTCACATCAGATCAGCTGTGGTTGTGGTGAGGAGGGGGGTGTGATGTCATACATCAGCTGGTGTGGTGAGGGAAGGGGGGTCTGACGTCATCAACCCGGGTGTGATGTCATACATCAGCTGGTGTGGTGAGGGAAGGGGGGTCTGACGTCATCAACCCAGGTGTGTCATTAACCTAACTACTGTTCCTATTTGTCCCACCGCCGTTATAGAGCAATAAGTTCACATATGATTTAAGAGACTACACGATTCTGTTGAGAAGCATCGCGTTCACTTTTTTGGAATAATCGGGTAAAAACTGTGAAAAATTGTTGAAGATGAATCGATGTGGGTTGGAATCCTGGAATTTCTGGTGTAGCTCCTATATATTTTATAAGCATTTTCAAAACCTCATCGTACAGGTACTTGATTGTACTATCACGTCAATTTTTCTGACGTTTCTGGTAACCTTTGAGCAAAGTTTAAAAGGAAAAAACTTCGCTAAAATCGATTTTCGTCGAAGTGTTTGGTAATTTATTGTGCTGCTCTCGTCTTTTGGAATGGAAATTTCGTGGTATTGTTATGTTAATTAATACCGTCCATTACAAATAATGTTATCTAAATCTTCGGAAAATTATTTCAGAAAATAAATATTTAGTGTTTTGATCACTATGATAATTATATTTAAGTTTGGGCAGATTCTGCAGACCCTTATTCTGCGTCCCATGGCAACCTGCAGGCTAGGCGTGTAATTCGGACTCAGTAAGCCTTAAAATATACAGGTCTGAAGAGAAAATTTTTTTTCAGCCGATTGCGTTCCTCTTTACTACGTAGAGTCAAGGAAAGTAAAAAAACCGAAGCACTGACGAATAAATAGGTGGCGATAGGGTAGGAGGGAAGATTGTACGTAAGAGGAAGGATTATTTGTAAATACTGAGAACGATTCCTCCGAACCAAAGACACCAAATCAATCGCCAACAACAAACAATAATCTTCTACTGATCAGTCTAAAATGTGTTCGCAAATCGGTTAACAGAGACAAAGGCCTATGCTGCGAAAGCGGTTACACCTTTATCGAAAATCTGAGGTTTTCTTCACTCATAGGATGCCACCAAATAGTTGATACTTACATATAGTTTACCATAAAAGTTCCGTTAAACAGAAATAAAAGCTAAAAATCTCGTTTTTTCGCGTTATTGGAATTTCCGCTGAACGTGCACGACTGAGTTTGATCAATCTGACGGAATGTCTTCTAGCAACTTCCACCCACATTTTGTTTCCTGCAACCATATCTGTAAGAGTCAATCCTGTTAGTACTGTTAGTAAGCCGAGATAAACGATGAAAACGGTTTTCCTCAAAAACGGCTTTGACGTTAACTTGTAGCTACATTTTGTGTCCCGTAAACGAATTTGTAATAATACGTTCAACGATGGTTGAGAGAGGTAGTGCACAAATCGGATTGAAGCGAAGGAGTTGACTTGACAAGGCTGGCCGAACTCTGAGGACTTAAAGGAGCGAGATCCAGGATGCTCGGGCCTTCCAAGAGAGGGAGAACCAGCAACCGTTACAACTTGTAATAACATTATTAGCGGTTATCCCTTCGTAACTTGCTTGAATGGCCTGCTCAATTGGAATATTACCAGTACAATAGTGGCGTTTGCGGGGGATGCTGCGATGGGCAAATATAACATTCTTCTGAGCGTTCAGATTCGGTCATTATGATAAGGCAACATACCATGGCGACAATTGAGTTGTGCACGGTGGTCTTGTTGCCGTGGCCCCGAATGTGGAGAGGTCGCGACGAAAAAAATATACTTACACGAAGTGATCGTCGTACTTATACCTCAGACAGCGTTCAGAGACCCAGTGACTGGCCCTCCGCTCACAGATATCTCCATGAGTTTTATGAACAACTTGCTCGGTTAGTTGGGACAGACGGCACCAAAACGGTCCATTAAAACGGCCAATGAAAAAGCACTGTGCGCAACCTTTGGCTCAACCATGGCCTGAAGAAGTCGTCCTGGGCTGGTTTGGCGAAATTCGTGACATGCAGCTCAGCTGGAAGGTTCGGGGGAACCTGTGTTACGCGCTCGTTCCTTGTTTCTGAAGCTACTTCTGTAATTAATACATTTTCCTTGCTCCGATACTCCGATTTCTCCAAAGACTAGACTATCGACTGGCTGGATGCCGTCTTGCGGCGGTGCTTCAAAAGGGAAGAAAACAAAAAACACAAGCCTATTGAGTAACACCCACGAGAAGAACCAAACGTCACGAATTCGCCTTTCAGGCGGACTTTCACAAATAACCCCACGCATGAAATATACGACAGAAAATGCTGGACGTTGAGCGAAGAAGATTCTCACGTGGATTTCAGGCACCTTCTTCGTTTCCTTTCGAACGAGTGAAATCATAGCGCGCATGTCCTCCGATTAAAATCAGATTCCCCCGAGAGGAAGATCCTTCGCACGACGCGTTTGAAGCCACTCTTCTCACGACGCAGCGCTCGTCCTCACTCAACTATTTTATCGATCTTACGAAAATGCCGAACGTTTGAAAAGAAGCGCATGTGCGCCCTGACCGCCAAACGTGAACAAATTGCGTTGCGGAGGTGACTTTCGAATCATACTCGAGGGACAATCCTTCGAAGAAGAACGCCGCCTAATTGACGCAGGCTCCTCGTAAATGTCAGAGGTGTTTCAAACAGAAACCTACGAATGTTGCGGAATGTTCCGGTTGGGTTTTCTGAAACGTTGAAGGACAACTACGTCAGAACCTCATCTGTACTAAGTTACTGCCATACCCAACAGTCATTGGTATTTCCAATAGTTCAGCCACAATCAGGTTGGCAAACTCAGCGGCATTGTATGCCATTCCAGCTACCGCTAATGTGGGAAAACTTCTACATTCCTCCCTCTATATTGACGTACAAAATCCCAATAACTGTGACTCAATGTCCCGAATAGGAATTTTTAACAAGTTTCTCCAATTTATATTTGCGCCCACCACAACCATTATTACCACGACTACTATTGCACAAAACGCAAGTCAGTCCATCCCAGCAATCTCAGCCAGCTGTAGCTGAGACAGTACGCCACAGATGCTTCGCTGACTCCAGCCCAGCCTCACGCTTACCTCCGACTTATCATACCAATCTTGGCCTGTTGGTACAGTATACTTTCTTTTTTCAGACGGAGGCCCCTGTATTGATCGCTTTCTGGAGAGTCTAATTACCGCGATCGCCTTTGGCCAGGCACATCCCACCAATAGGCAGCTCTGCACTTCTCCTACTTCCCCCAACTCACTGATTCAAGTGGCTCTTGGTGGTTCCTTCAAGGGGTGAGCATTGAGGAAGTGCAGATCCGTTTTTCACCAGTTGGTCGGCCTCCTTATCTCATCCGTTCGTACACGACGAACAAACTATTCGCTTTTTACTTTCCTTGGCTCTACAAAGTAAGAAGGAAAGTTATGTAATCGGCTGAAAAATTTTGAGTTTTCTTCAGATCTTTACGTTTCAGACCCTCCTGAGTCCGAAAAACACTTATTGGGAAAATGGTCTGTGTGTCTGTGAACGATTTTTAGAGAAAACCACCGATTCAAATCACCTCAAACTTTATATCTCGCCCGCAGATTATCATGGGACGCCAAAATAAGGGTATGAGCAAAATCCACCGAAAGTTAACTATAGTCATCATAGTGGACAAAACACAAAATTTTTTTCTCAAAAATGGCAATATCGCAATCACACCATTAAATTCCCATTCGTGGGAAAATGACGAGAGCAGCACATTAAATAGTCAAAATTCTCGACGAAAAGAGTTTTTAGCGCAGTTTTTTTTTCCTTATAAACTCCGCTGGAATGTTAGTAGAAAGTGAAAGACACCATATACTGTGATTTCGAATCGTTCACCGTTCCTATACACACCAGCACCAACAACCCACAACGCTCTTACACCAACAATACTGCAAAGCACATTCCTTGTGGATTCTGTTACGTCATCATCGACAGCGAGGGCAAGGCGCTTAAACCACCAGTAGTGTACAGTGGACCCAATGTGGTGGATGAATTTTTGAATAGCCTCATGAATGAGGCGAAGGATCTACTAAATTGGTATGGTAGTCCAATCCAATACCTAAAGTGTGAGTGTTTAAAAACGCTCATGAGGTACATGGGGCTCACTTCAGAAATTCCTGAATTTCAACTACCGCCGTTTCGTTTACCACCAGTTCTACAAGTTTTTACCCAATAACTCTGCAAACGTGATTACTATCCTTCTTCGAAAAACTCGTGTTTACAGCCTCATTGATTATCTGTATTCCAATTGCTCAATAATGGTCCTGGAATGAGTATGAGCTGCACAATAAATTCCGGAACTGTAAGCGCTACCGCTTCCTGTTGCTGTGACGTGTTGTTTGACCAAGTTCAAAGGAACTGAGTAAGTAGAATCAGCCATGTACAAAGTGAATTGTTAGAAGCTAAGGAAAGTTGTGTGTTACAACGCACCAGATATTTTAAAACGTTGTATGTACGATCTACATGGCCGAACACAATTACATGCATTTCGCATCATGATATCGTATTTTAGTGAAATATTTAGAGTATTGGAGTTTGTCTGCCGCAGGGCTAAAATCAAGAACTGCAATTTCGTTTCATGAAACCTCCTTCCTGCCTTAGGGTCCAAGGACCGCCTTATTCTCTCAGCCACACCCCGTCACTGTCAACGGACGCCAGACTTTTCTTTCTTCATTGTAATACCTTGAGCTCCTCCGGCTATAATAACCGCGTTTATTTATTTTTGTTTGTTTCAGGTAAGTCTTCATTCTCAGAGCCCTCAACATTTTAACAACCGTCTACGGAGTAAATTATAAGGTGAGGTCGTTACATCATTCGGTGGTGGCCTTCGCACGTTCTGAGTGAATCCTCCGCCTAGGCATTTGCTTTCGCGTCAGTTGTCAGTTGGTTAAGCTTTTTTTTTTGTCCGTCATGTAAACTTCGTAAAAACGCATTCATAATACTTCTTTTGTCAGAGGGGCAATTGTGATTTGCGTGCAGCTTTTGGCGAGGTGTGATTTTTACTTTCGGTATTAAAGAAATTGGGTTATGTCCGCCAGTAGGCAAATTACTAAAGTTAACGTACCTGTTAGTGAGTCCGTCTCCTCTGGCTTGTGAGTTACTGTGGGCAAGCGCTTTCGATGTAAAGACATCATCGTCTGGCCGTTAAGTCAGTACTGGAGTCAGTCAGTTGGTCGTGGTCTTTATATACAAAGAGAAAGGTGAAAGGGGTGATGGAGCGTCGGGGAAGGGGCGGGAGAGGTCTTGTTGGTCAGTCTTGTTAGTAGTACCTTAGCCGGACTGGCTGTGTTAGGTATTAAAGAAATTGGGTTATGTCCGCCAGTAGGCAAATTACTAAAGTTAACGTACCTGTTAGTGAGTCCGTCTCCTCTGGCTTGTGAGTTACTGTGGGCAAGCGCTTTCGATGTAAAGACATCATCGTCTGGCCGTTAAGTCAGTACTGAGTCAGTCAGTTGGTCGTGGTCTTTATATACAAAGAGACAAGAGCGTCCTCTCCTTGTTAGTAGTACCTTGCCGGACTGGCTTCCGCCAGTAGGCAAATTACCATCACCGTCTCCTCTGGCTACTGTGCAAGCGCTTGTAAAGACATCATCGTCTGGCCGTTAAGTCAGACTGGAGTCAGTCAGTTGGTCCTTTATATACAGGTGAAAGGGGTGATGGAGCGTCGACCAGTCTTGTTAGTAGTACCTGACTGGCTGTGTTAGGTATTAAAGACTAGGACTCGAGTCCTTGTGAGTTACGACGTAAAGACATCATCGTCTGGCCGTTAAGTCAGTACTGAGTCAGTCAGTTGGTCGTGGTCTTTCCAGAACAAGACGCTCCATCACCCCTTTCACTAAAGACCACGACCAACTGACTGACTCCAGTACTGACTTAACGGCCAGACGATGATGTCTTTACATCGAAAGCGCTTGCCCACAGTAACTCACAAGCCAGAGGAGACGGACTCACTAACAGGTACGTTAACTTTAGTATTTTTACTTTCCTTGGCTCTACGAAGTAGAAAGGAAAGTTATGTAATCGGCTGAAAAAAAAATTTTGAGTTTTCTTCAGATCTTTACGTTTCAGATCCTCCTGAGTCCGAAAAACACTATTTGGGAAAATGGTCTGTGTGTGTGTATGTGAGTCTGTGAACGATTTTTAGAGAAAACCACGGTATCAAATCAGCTCAAACATCATATCTCGCCCGCTGGTCACAATGAGACGCCAAAATAAGGGTATGAGCAAAATCTACCGGAAGTTAACTATAGTTATCATAGTGATCAAAACACCAAATATTTTTTTCTCAAAAATGGCTCTAAAGATTTTGATTAATTTTTTTATATTGATAGCTCCCAATAAGGCAACTATACCATAAAATTCCCATCTATGGGAAAATGACGAGAGCAGCACAATAAATTACCAAAACTTTCGACGTAATCGATTTTAGAGTTGTTTTTAGAGAAAACGACCGAGCCAAATCACCTCAAATTTGATCTCCAGCCTACAGGTTACTATGGAACGCAAAAATAAGGGTATGAGCAAAATCCACCGAAAGTTAACTATAGTTAGCATAGTGATTAAAACACCAAATTTTTTTCTTCAAAACGGCTCTAACGATTTTGATCAAATTTTTTATATTGATATCTTTTCATAAGGTAATTATACCATAAAATTCCCATTCGTAGGAAAATGACGAGAGCAGCACAATAAATTATCAAAATTTTCGACGAAAAGCGTTTTTAGCGCGGGTTTTTTCTTATAAACTCCGCTGGAATGTTGGTAGAAAATGGAATGTTGTTAAAGAAAATTGGTATTGTAGTCCAATTCAATACCCAGAGGGTGAGGTGTTTAAAATCGCTCATGAGATAGATGGGGCTTGCTCCAGAAATTCCTGAATTTCAACTACCGCTGTTTCGCTTACTACCAGTTCTAACAGTTATTACCCAATAACTCTGCAAAAGTGATGACTATCTTTCTTCAAAATTTCGTGTTTACAGCCTCATTAATTATCTGTGTACCAATTGCTCAATAATCGTCCAGGAATGAGTACGAGCAGCACAATAAATTCCAGAACATTAGGCGCTACCGCTTCCTGCTGCTGTGAAGTGTTGTTTGACCGATTTCAAAGGAATGATGAGTGATAAATGAATCGATTAAATAGAATTAGCCATGTACAAAGTGAATTGACATAGAGCTAAGGAAAGTTGTGTGTTGCAACGCACCAGATATTTTGATTAAATGTTTTATGTGGACAGCATCTTACGACATATAGAATCGCTGATTCTACGTAATTCATTTAGGATTCAAATGGCCCACATGGCATCCTGTTATTTATTAAAAATAGTTTATATCAAACGACAGAAAGAAAGCGGTAATACGATAAAGAAGGAAAGACGGGGGTAGAACAGATTGGCGTCGGAAACTGGAATGAGCATAGGAAGAAACAGCCTGAGATCAGTGAATGCGTCGTGGAGTTGCCAGTTGTGATCTGTGAAGGTGCGCTTCTTCAAGGTACCGATGTCACCACAGACATAACGGTAATATAACATTTTCATTCGTGAGAAAATGACGGGAGCTGCACGATGAATTATTGAACATTTCGATAAATCGATTTTAGTGCGGTTTAAAAAAAATCCTTTTAAATTGTGTTAGCTTTCTCAAAATTCCTGAAGTGAAACTGTCGTCGTTTCTTTGGCTAATCACTTTTACAGCATTATCCCTATAATTACAAAACTATAAATGTGAATGTCTCTTGAGAAATCATGTTAGTGGAAACTTTCCTGAGTGATATTAATTTTAAACAGAACGTTGCGCTTGGTTCTACCATGTTCGTCATAAACTGAGTGAAAAACCAATTAGACTGGGTGAACGTACGTGGGTCTGTGGATAGTTGCGTGATGCGTCGCACCGGATATTTTCCCCGGGCATTGAAGACGCGGGATGCTGCCTTCGAAATGTCTCCGCTTGTCACGGGGCTGTCGGACATTTCGAAAGGTCAGCGATTCCGACAAAATTCCGAACATCGAGCCGCAAACATAATCGCTACCTCAGAATCAACTTTCTTCTCCCGGTTTTTGTCGGGAACCTGGAAAATAGCGTGTGGCCCTTGAATTGTACGAGCAAAGACAAAAAAGCTTGGGCTAGGCAGGTTCAACTTTCACTCGGCAACTTAGCGGGTCCATGGTGGTGATGTTGTGGCGAAGGGGAGGCGTAGCTCGAGAAAGTAGACGTGTTTCGCAACACACCCCGAAGGCATCTTCAGAAACAAGAAATCTCACATAATGATCTACTGAGGTTCGTCGTGGAACGCGTCGTCCTTTTCTCGAACCTCCGACACTTGACTCAATTCCGCGGTACTGCGAAATAGTCGTTGATTTCAGTACTAGAAGCGCTTTACTCCGCGTTGTTCATCGGTGAAATGAATTGCTTTCATTCAATTTCAAATTACTAGCGTGTACATTTCAGGAGTTTTGTGGAACACCCTAAAATCCTGATCATAAAACAAGGGCGCGCAATCTCCTCAGCTTCACTTGTAGCGACGACCACGACGAACTAGGGTTTTTCGCATAAGTCCTATAATAGTTAGGAGCAACCCGAATAATTCGGAAATTCAAACTATTCTCGTTTTATTGACAAGCTTTTTTCACTCCAGGACAATAAACGCGACCCTCCTCAAAAGCAATCGCATTGACAGTCCCATAAATAACCTACACGCTGGTTACTCAATTAAGGCGTCAGTGTCTGCCACCACTGGGATCATGATGTCTCTTCCCTGGCCTCTAAACGGTCGAGTTCACAGAAAACTTAACTTAGCATTAGTATTTCGTTTAACAGGAGCAGAGTGAAATGAGACAAAAATGCGAGATCTGAACTTCAAGCGTAACAGAGGAAAGATTTATTAAAATGGTATAAACCAGTGGTTCTCAACCTTTTATGAGGTATCGCCCCTTAGTGGAAGACGACTCACCCCTGTCGCCCCCTTCTCTCAGTACGGTATACCCTTATTTAAATGTAAGAAACGTGTTGTTGTAAAAATAATAGACTGAATTATTATGTTAAATGATTTATTATTATATACAATTATTATTATTTCAATTAATTAATTTACCGTTTTAATGGCTCCCTTGTGCTAGGTGGACTGCAGTCAAAGCCTGAATATCCGGCTGTATGTCGGTCAGGTGAAGGCGCAGGTCTCCTTTGGTGCAAACATCCAATTTGTTCCTTTGTTTTGTGAGGAGCTGGACGACAGAGCTGAATCCTTTTTCCACTAAATATGTGGATGGAAATGAGATTAGAAGGGATTCAACCATTTCCCACAGTTTTGGATAAGATTCCATGAGTTTTACCCAGGCTAACTCGTAACCATGCTGCTTAAAAATCATCTTTGCCTCACAGTCATATTTCAGGTCCAAAACTCTGTCTGCAAAATATGTTCACGGGTGTCCACCGCGTCAAACGAAAATGGATCAAAAACCCAATCTGGAATTTTAAGATTGGCAATGTCTTCAAATCTTGATTCCATGTCACATTTTAGCTTGTCAAGGTGGTCTGTGAAAGTGAAGATTTGGTCATCTTCAAGATGGAGGGATTCTGAGCATTTTTGTAGGGATGGAAACTGACACAGTTCACCACGACCTATATTACCTTTGAAAATGGCAAACTTGGCAATGAATGAACTGATAATGCCTTTTGCTTTGATAAGATTCATCTTATTTCCTTGCAGCTTCAAGTTGACCTCATTGAGTTTTTCGAAAATATCAGTCATATATGCAATCTCGAATTTGCGAAGTCTCAACGCTTGACTCAATTCAGGGTCACAAGAATCGAGAAATTGCGTCACTGTTTCGAACAATTCCCTTACCGGCGCGCAACTCAATCTTGCACACTTGCATATTTTATACAGATCATATTTTTTTGCCCATAATTTTCTTAAAAACGAGTGAATTTGTTTTTGAAACGCTACCATGTTTCTGCGACACTTAAGATTCTACTCTACAGAAGAGTTAGTTTATTTTTTCTGCCTTTTCATACTGATCGCCCCCCTGTCGCCCCCCTGTCACCCCCCACAAATTTATCGCCCCCCTTAGAACCCAAATCGCCCACCGGGGGGCGATCGCCCCCAGGTTGGGAACCACTGGTATAAACGAAGGTTAAAATATAGGTATCCTACCTAACGAGCCCATCAAAATAGAGACTTAGCATGATGGTGAAAAGGAGTTTGAGTGGAGAGCTTCTTTTCGTGGAAGCTGAGATGGTGACGAGAACAGCGTTGACGCGCCTGTGTCTGGGCTTTCCAGGTAGTCCAGGGATAAACGTATCCAAACGGAAATCGAAGATCGGATTTTGGCATTTGGGAAAACGAAATGGAGTCGGCGAAAACGTTCGGCGACGCGGGTAAAAAATAGACGGGAGTTGTCGGTTTGATCGCAAACGAGGTAATAATCGTGTCTGCCCAGAATTTCGGCAGGGGGAGGGGAATCCTTGTTCTTTCGGTCTTGTTCTTCACCTTTCGTAAACAACAAGGTGCGAATTAGCTGGAGCCAATGGTGACGGTGATCGGCTGCGACGCAGACGGCGATAAAGGTCTTCTCAAATTAATATAACAAAAAGTAAAAGATAAAAAATAAACATTGCTGTCTGTCTCGAACAGTCAGTATGGACTGTGTTATAAATTCCTGAACCTTAGGCACTACCTTCTGCAACGTTCTGTTCTGTTCATGGGAACTGGCTTGTTCGCTAGTGATGGAAATCGGCGAGTGCTCGTGTGGCTGAGGAAATTTATGTGATTCATAGCACTTGAGTCTTCCAAATGGTGTTTATCAAGCTCTGAAGCCTTTTAAACGTAAAGATAAGCAAGAGCTGAAGAATGCGTTTGCCGTGGATTACGTAAGTTTCCTTCCTGCTTTGTTGGGCTGAGGAGAGTTCAAATTTGCCGAAGCGGGGCCCTCTGGCATTGGAAATGTACTGGGGGTCTCGTTCCAAGGGGTCGACGACTGCTGAATTATCTCTTCCATCTTTGAAACCGAGTCCTTTGGGCGAAGCGAGTTGCGTAGTTTACGGTTCAAATTAAGGCGCAATTTGAAACGCCAACGCCTTTCAGGGCAACAAGTTGACGGATCATATAACGACGTGCGTGACATTTAACTAATAATAAGTTGCCGTAGGTCAGTTGTTCGACCGTTGCCAAACGCCCGTTGAGCAACTAGCGAGCGAAGTCGTTTTTCCAAAATCGTCCGTGATCTTATTGCGGTTGACCGTAGGACATTCCGGAGAGCGCCCGAGCTCATCAGGGCGAGCGTCGAGTTAGTGATGGGAGTCGTGGCAACGAGAAGAGTAGCGCTCTGCTCCTTAACGCCAGGGCCTCTCTCGGTCATGAAGTCAACCTTGACCCAGTCAGAGGGAAGAGGAACCTGTGAGTTCTCTTACATAACTGTACATCTCGATGATCCTCGTGGGCTGGCGAGCTTCTCAGGAAGGCTGTTCGATGTTCGACCTTTTCCCTCATCCTGCAATCATCGCCCCCGAACAGGTGCAGGCGAGTTGGTGAGTTACAGTTGGGTTTTCGCTCAAAGGAGGAGGCTCTTAGTGTGGGAAGGAAGTATTCAAATGTATTCATCCGAGACGTGAATCACAACTCATCACAGGGGGCTCGCGGTTCTGAACATAAATGCACGCGTTGCGAGCTTCGGAATTCATTTGCCGAAGAAGTCTTTGTTTTCTGGTACGAAGGTATTGTTCTCTTCTCGGGAAATTAATATTAAAACGCGTTAACAGCTTGTGAGAATCGCCCCCGTTTAGTTGTCCATTACTCAGTCCCGCCCACAGTTTACTCACGTCCCATTCCAGTTAACTATTGACAAACAAGTCTCTTCCTCCATTTGTTAACTGAATAAATGCTTTACAGCGGGATGTGAAATCACTTCTAGTGTCTTCCGAACGTTCTACAGCCAAATTACTGATTTCGTTGTGGGAGGACGAATAAACTGTGACGGAATTAAAGATTCTTGTACAACTCCACGTGGGTATGAAGCCCACAACGAGGAGATATTTCTTTACAGAAATAAAAACATAACAGAAGGAAAATAACTATAAATAATTGAAATATAGATGTATTAAAATAAAATAACAGACTTCCCCTTCCTATCCAAAATCTGAACCGAAAGATATTTAAGAAAATAAGAATTAAATTATAACGTCTTTCCAAAAAAAAACAAAGAAGAAACGAAAAAAATAAACGCGACTTGCGGCCAGGGATCTTCTTTCCGCGTTCGAACCTGAAGCTCTCCAGAAGAACCCAATAAGGAATTGGAACCGATGTATGTTTTACATATAATTGCTAGATGGTCTCGCTAAGCAATTGAATGGTTGGAAACCTTTGGGGCTTTTGAGGGGAACCTTCAAGTTTGCTTTCTGTGTGATTGTCATGAGTTCTATTGTTTTTGACCCGGAACCATACCATTACAGAATGAAGACGTTGTCTCTTCCCTTTTCACGTTCTAAAGGATTCTTTATTAAAAATTGGTCTGTGTGTATTGGTCGCGATTGAGTCGAAATGGCTGAACCAAATCAGCTCGAATTTGATATCCAACCTGCAGATCAGTATTGGACGCCGCAATGGCCAGTTCAGGCCGTGAATTTGGCCTAAAACTACAGGCTTTGGGCTTTCCCCAGCTTCGTTCTGTATCGCTAACCCCAGAGCCTCCCTCCAATCAACTTTAATTTTCGTAACATTTTAGGGCGGTTCGTGACTCGCACGGTTTTTGCTCAGTGTGGTTTCCTTCACTCCCTTCACTCCTCTCACTTCTCTTCCCTTACTTGCTGTGGCGTCCGGCTCTCAGCTCTCAGCTGGTTACTCACTCACTCTCAGCTCTCGTCCCTATTCCAGTTCACCTATCCAGAGTGCCCCCCCCCACCCACCCACCAGCAATGTGAATTCGTATCTCTTGTGCTCCACTACTTACTCTATCGCTATAATTCTCAAGCGTAACAATAATACAAGCTCTAATTTTTTTTGCAATTTAGAAGACGTTCAGATGCGAGGGAATTGAAATGAGTTTTAAAATGTCTGCAGAAAGTGGCCATTTTTCAAGATGCCGAAGAGTTTCCGATTAATAACTCACTTCGTTGTACTGCGGTTTAGCTTATCCTTCATGAGGAAAGTATTAGATGAAGAAGTGAACATTTGGGTTATCGATACACACTTCAAAAACAATGTACTAAAAAACGAGAAATTCGCTAGGTAGCACACCTCCGACTCCAGAGGAAGGGCTTTTAGAGCAGAAGGAGGAAAGATATGGTGTCAATCGGTTCAACATTCTGTAGAGATGTGCATTTAGCGAGGGAGCCATCTATTTACGTCTTTCCCCTTCTTTCTCTCAAACGTCGTAAACGGCGCCAATTTGTCTGCGCGGGCAACGAACAATTTCTTTGAGGGTTTGCGAGGTCTAAGCAGACGTTCGAAATTACTTTGTGAATCCGATATCGCCTCACCCACGGAGAGTGCGTCCTCGCGCGTGCTCCAAAATTTGCGTCAGGTTTTGAAATACCAGACAGCATCGCTAGTCTGATATCTAGGTATTTTCAGCCCTAACTGCCTTTTTTGGTTCTCCGAAACCCATAGAATTTGTTTCCTAAATTGTCCAACCTGGATTAATTCGTCCTTCTGCATTTGTGAATGAGGTGATTGATGGGTTGATGTGCGTAGTGCCAAACAAGAGGTGCATCCCAGCATCAATCGAGCGGGAGAGTATCATGTCTTGAAGTTCTTTTTTGTGCTCTGAAGACCCCAAAAACTCTAATAACTCTCACATTGATTTTTCATCAGTCCGGGTTCAAATCCCACTGCTGCTGCCAGAAATAAAAAATAGCGCTATACCATGTACGCTCCGGAGTCTTCAGACAAAAAGTGGTTTGTACTGATAACGACGTCTGCGGTAATGTCCTCTTAACGAAGCGTCGCCAAACTTGTATTTACAATAATATTATTTTTCGGTGTCGGTGTAGTGGATGTACCTGAGACCCAAACAATAATTATCTACATGCTTCGAGGACTTTCTCATTGTCCTCCTGAAGTCGCAATAAGAAAGGTAGTCCTCGACACAGACAGGACTCATCCTTTTGGAATGCAGAGCGGTTCATTCCCCAGTGGTGACCTCACGTCTGGTCAGAGGCGCTCTGGAGGTTGAATGCGACTCCTCCTTCAATAAATTGTCTTCGTCCTCCCAATTGAGTCACCGCGCAACTAATATTTCACACTCCAAGTAATTAGTATGAAAGTATGAAGCGTTGCTGGACGTGATGGCGCAATTGGAGAAATTGAGTGTCGGGTCCGTGACTTCACGTGTCTATGAGGATTTTAGCTGAACTGCTAGTTGGGATGTCGTTAGCCTGATCAAATCCTGATGTTCATCGCCTGCTTTTCGCACTGAATTCCATCTGTCAGTTCACAGTTTTCTCACACAAACCGTCCGGGTCCGTTACGAAACTTGAGGCGAAGTAGTATTGCGATTGTGTGACACGTATATTATAGCAACTAACGTGTAGGAAATTGATGGGGCTGTCAACATTGTTTTTTCGGAATTTTTGAGCCAAAACTTCTGGAATTATAGCGAAAACCCAGTCAAAAGTGTTAGTATAAAATATCTGGTGCAACGCATCACACAACTTTTCTCCACCCCACTCAGCGATCCTCATAGCTTCAGCTACTCCGTTCTAATTTTCATTCAATGTTACTTAAGAAAACAACGTGGAGTTCCGGAATTTATTGAGATGCTGCTACATATCCTAAGACCTTCACTGAAGTATCGCCGCTAGATAATAACTGACTGTTCAACACGATGTTGATGATATAGTTTGTGTCCACAGTTAGTTCAAATAATCAACGAACGATGTTAATATGAATTCCGGAATTCCTGTGGTCGCTCCGGACGATTAAATGAGCATTATTACACGTCTATCGCATAGGTGGTTTATCGGTCTGTCACCTTGATTTTATTTTGCAGAATTAACTAATTACCATATAAGCGAGATTTATGAATGAACCCTTGAATCAAGTTTTGTCGAAATTTTTGTCAATTTATTCTGCAGCTCTTGTAATTTCCTCACTCAGTAATAAGTTCCCATCATCGTTGTGATGTATGGATCTTTACACAAAAATTGTTGCAGCTGCTTGAGAAAACAAAATTTGGCGTTTTGATCTGTTGAGTGTAAGAGGAAGTGAGACAGAGAGCAATAAAGATTGGAATTTATTGACAAATGAGATAACGATGGGTTTTAAACGGTCACATGATTACCATGGTAGAGTTCTGATACATCGTTTACTTCATTCATGTAACATCATGTTGACAGTTCCATCTATCGATTCTTCAATGAAAGTCGCATCTCAATAAATTCCAGATGCGTAAACCTTTTCGGCGTTTTTACTTTCCTTGGTGAAGTAGAAAGGAACGTTATTTAATCGGCTGAAAAAAATTGTGTTCTCTTCAGATCTTCACGTTTTAAAGTCTACCAAGTTCGAAAAACGCTATTTAGGAAAATCTGTCGGTCTGTGAACGATTTTTAGAGAAAACGGCTAACCAAATCGGCTCAAACTTGATATCTAGCCCTTACGTTTCCATGGGACGCCAAAATAAGGATGTGAGCAAAATCCGCTCAAAACTAACTATAGTTATCATAGTGATCAAAACAATAATCTTTGTTCCTCAATTTTTTTTATATAAGCGATTCCTAATGAGAAAAGAATAACATGAAATTTAGGCATTCTCCGTGTACCAATTGCTCAATAATGGTGAGGGCATGAATTAGAGCAGCACAATGAATTCTGGAACCCTAAGCGTCTGCCATGGTGAAGTGATGTTTTTTGCATTTTACCAACGTCAAATGAACTGAGTGAAAAATAAATTGAGTTAGTGGAAAAAGCAACGAGAACGAGTGAATTGACGTGGAGCTGAGGAAAGTTGTGTGATGCGGCGAACCTGATGGATGGGATATCTTGGATGGAGTGAAAAGAGATGGCAGTTCAGTTAGGGATCATGGATTGCAGCCTGACGCCTTTTTCTGTAGGGAGGGCTAGGGCAAGGCCAATTCCTCTAATCCCCAAGGAGATAAAGCCTAGGTGCCGGCAATTGCTGCACTGGTGCTGGCCACCCATTCAGGTCCTTAGGCTGTCCAACCTAAGCAGTCACCAAAGTACCAAGGGGGTTGCTGCCCTCGGCCGGCGGTGCGGTGCTTTTTGGGTGGGGCGACGACGGACGTGGTGCCATGAGTTGGTGTCATGGGAACCGTCGTTTGCTGGGAGTTCCCAAATGATTTGTGGTGCGTGGCAGGGGAGAGGTAATGGCTGCAGGACTCGTTACTCTCCCCAATTGCCACAGGTCATGGACCACACAATTATACTTGTTAAAAGTCTCATGAATCGCCTGTGCATTGATTACTCATAAATGGGCATGGTAGCACAATTAATTTCGAAACCTCCAGAGCCACAATTTTCCCGTAGAACGTTGTTAGAAACTGAATGAATAGCAGATTTGATTAGTTGCTGGAGTAAAGGAAATCGCCTAAGTGGCTGAGGAGAGTGGTATGATTTGTCTCAGTGCCGTTAAAATCGAGTCGTTGACACTCGACCTTACTACTCAAGCAACGTGATACTCTCGCGCCACTGTGGCACTTCCGTTCCGCCGATTAACAGCCGAAAAACCCGGGTTCCGTTTAGGTGTTTCGAATGAGATTTGAGAAGAATTGGAAACCGTCGATAGCCCTCCAGCTCCTCACCTCCCGTGTTGGTTCCCATTGGAGCTCCCTCCTTCCGAGTGGATGGGCCTCAAGAATCTGCCACCGAGACCTGTTTGCGAGACACGTAGAAAACGTCTCTTCTCGAAAACAAGTATATTTCGGCGACAGCTCTCGAGGCCGATGAACCGCCTGTAACTTCGTTCTTTCCGCTTGTTCGTTCAAATATCTCCCGTCAGAATTTCGGATATTTACACCATACACATTTATAAAAGTTAATGCTCAACTCTGGAAAGGTGTTGCCATTTGTTGGAGAATTGCTCCTTACATCGCAATGAAATCGGTCTATAATTCGGAAGAATATTAATTAAGGGCGGGCAGAAGAAAGAAAGCCGCGTTACACTGTGCAGGCTCCATAGCAAATGATTGCAGGAGGGCGAGGCTGAGGAAAAACAAAAGCAGTACCGATCGTCAGGTGTTGTTTCGTTGCCTTGGCCGGGTACCCGTTGTTCACGGCCCTGCCCCCGCAAACGCTTTAGAGGATGTGCTCAACGGACGGGACAATAGGAAATTCCGCCCGTGAGTGGGCTCAGAGCAACGGCCTTCCCCGTGACTCTCGAGACTCGTCCCTCACAAATAAAACATTTCGCAATAGAGGAACTCTTCGGATTTTTAATAGCCCCGAAATGGTTGAAACTTCTCGTCGGACTTTCTTGTCGGTCAATTTGAACGGAAACTGCGCGATCGGAACAAAAACGTTCGAAACTTCTTGCGCCAACGTCCGTTTCATGTCTTAGCACATCCGAGGCACAAAAGGAGTGTGTATGTTCGAACGAAGTATAACTACAAAACTGCCATGCTAGAGAATTATAAAAGTTGGGTAATAATGTGCAGACTTTCCAGTGCTTTCCCTTTAATTCCAGAGCAGTGAATTCTAACCTTCCCAAATTATCACGTGCGCCGTATCACAAAAATTTCCTTGGCTTATGGTTTTTTTTCTACTAACTCTATTTATTTTTCACTCAATTCGTTTGAACTCGGTCAAACGGCGTTCCGGAATTTATTGTGTTGCTCGTATTCATGCCCTGACCATTACTGAGAAATAGGTGCACAGAGAATTAATGAGGGCGTGAACTCGATTTATTTGAAATCGATAATAATCACTTTTCCTGAGTTATGCACGTTTGAAAATGGTAGTAAGTGAAACGGAGGTGGTTGAAATTCCGGAATTTCTGGAGCAGCCCCTGTATACCTTATGAGCGTTATTAAGGACTCGACGTATAGGTATTTAGTTGGACTACTACCTGAATATTTCTGAAGATTATAGTAACATTTGAGCGGATTATGTATAGAAAGAACTGCACTAGAATCTATTTTGATCGCAATGTTTGGTAGTTTATTGTGCTGCTTTTGTCATTTTTTCACGAGAAGAAATTTCCTTATGATATCGTCTCTTTATCAGCTATTCATATAAAAAATTTAATCAAAATCGTTGCAGTCGTTTTTGAGAAAAAAAACATTAACACTATGATAACTATAATTAGTTAGTCGGTGGAGATTTCTCATACCCTCATTTTGTCGTCCCATGATCTGCGGGCTAGATATGCTGTTTTTGCTCAATCGCGTTCATACATTTAATTTATTTGTTAAATATTAAATAGGACTGTGGCACCCAAGAAGGAGAAGGGCGTCAGGACAGCCCTACGTTGGCTCAAGAGAAATAAAGGTTGGAGCGGGGAAAGGAGGGTGATACGAGGATGTTCGCGATAGATAGGCCACCAGTTCAGATACAATGCGAGCAACACGCCAGTTGTGACACCTCGGACCTGCTGACACACCCAGTCGTCGCATCTCCTCAGCACTTTTCTTACACTAGACACCGCACCAGCTCACGCTCAATGCAGCAGACCTGACGTTACCTGCCTTCACGAGTTTCCGACACGGCCTTACGAAGATCAGTCCCGTCATATTGGCGCCTCTTGGCTTGCCATGGTCAAGATCCCGGCTGCCAGATACTACTTGGACTTCAAGGATCACTGCAGAATGGTCGGGACCAGCGGTGACGATGTCAGGACTTAGTCCTTCACCACAGACTGCTTGGTAGAGCTGCTCTCTCTCCACTTCCCGGCGCTCGGATGACAATGTACCTGTAACCTGCTTGCAGACTGCTTCTTGAAGCTTGACACGGCCCCCATGAGTACGTGGACACGCCTTCACCACATGATTCTGCGACTCTGTTGCCACTGGCACAACAGCGAGCATCCATGCAGTGACGCCACACAAACGGCGTGAAAGTGTTGGTAATTCCATGAATGCTCCCTGAAGCCCACTCCACCCACACAGAAGAATAGGGGGAGTCAGTCTGAGATGCCATATGTCTACCAAACCATGCAGAGCAGCTGGAAACTCCGAAAGTAAGAATGCCAGACCAGCCTCAGTGCGTGCGACATCCCAGCCAGATGCCAGATGCCTGCAAAGGAAGCAGAATGGGATATGGAACACCGAGACTCCCAGATCAAACCGGAGCACGAATTTACGCACATGGGACGCTCTGTGGGAGGCCAAGTACGAACAACTCCCCAAAAACCAGCTCGTAGATCAGCTTTGGGAGCAACTACGTACGAAGGAGACGCAACTTTCACACACAGACATACCGTTTTCCCAAATAGTGTTTTTTGGATTCAGTGGAAGAAAACTCTTTTCAGCGGATTACATAACTTTCCTTTCTACTTCGTAGACATCGTGTTGACAGTACCATTAATTACTCAGTAATCTTCGTGACATGTTGGGGTACCCCAATAAATTTGGAGAGCAATAAGCACCGCTTGTTTCTCGCTCTACGAACGTCGAGTCTGATGGAAATTATGCGACGGGTCACATTAAAGATTTGGTAATTGTGTAGTCAGTTTGCGGCCACGAGGTAGCAGTGTGCCCCTCGACAGTATTTTTCTTCTTGAACTTGATTGAATAACCACTCTCCCCTTTCTAGTGAAATGTCAACAAGATTAGGAGGCCTAGTCTGACAGTTTTCAGGGCAACAGGTTGTTTTGACTCGGTTCCCTCCCGTCGATTGCTCACAATTTCGTCGACGTAACGCAACCGCACCTTGTGCTACCAGAACCCCAGTTCTCGTTACGCCTCGACGATTGATAAGAAACCTACAGGGCGGAGAGTGTTTCAAGTGTGAAAGCGAAAAAAATCACGTTCGACACTTGTGGTCGTTCCGGTTGTAGAGAAGGGAGAACGGTTCTCTTGTTTGGAGGCTGTCGATTGTGCTACCTGTTGGGAAAAGAATTGTGATTGTGCGGAGGGTTCTCGTGTGTACGGCAGACAAGAACTGAGGCTCCGATTAACCGGTCGACGTCTGGCGCAGGAGCTGTAGTGTAGAAGACACCTTCCAATCTATAAAACCGACCCTTCATCACGAGCCACGAGGGTTCCTTAACGTAAATGGGGATCACGAGCTTCTGGTGTCTCCGACGAATTTGGGCTGCACGTTGGACATTTCACTGTTTTCCTTATAATTCCAGTAGTGAAAATATAAAACATCCATAAGGGGTGCATCACTAATCTTTCCTCAGCACCATTCACTGATTTTTATTGCTCCATAAACTACTCCAGTCTATTGCACTCACTGTATGTGAACGGGGCTGAATCTAACCTTTCATGTTAACGATAACTAATTTTCTTGACAGTCTTCACAAAAGTTGTTGATGGATTTTGTGGTTTTGGTTGTTAGTGCCAATTGTTCGGTGTGTTTCTCGACCTTCTTCAAAGCCTACGGAGAATCACGTAAAATTTAAGTAAACGACAGTGTCATTTCACTATGATAACGGGCCACTCCAAAATAAACTAGCTTCCGTATGTGACCGGGACGAGCGATTTAAATGGTGTAAGGTAGCAGAAGAATTCACAATACTCAGGCCTACTGCCAAAGACTTGAAAGAGATAGATAAGATGGTTCTAGCAAGAGAAACCTGGACGTCCATAATATGTACAGTATAACGCAGTAAGATATTGGGACTGCCACAGTAGGACTTCAGGGAGGGAGAGCGCTAATTGTAACATGATAATGAGACTACCTTCTGTATCGACATGTTAAATAGTTCTGGAGACATCCTGATTTACACGTTTGTTGTGTATTCCCCGCAATGCTTAAATTTCATGTGTAAAGGGAGGGGATGTCGTCGGCAACTCGCTAGTCACCAATTTACGTTTTATGGTTTGTTACTATTGCGATGACTGGCAAGGCGTAAAATAATATAAGACAATACGGCTATTAGGAAAAAATAAAAAATAAAAGACGTAATGCGACACGGAGACACATAAACTGGGCACGATACGCCTGTACAGCTATGACCAGTGGTCAGGGCTACCAACTGTCTAAGTACAGGTACAGGAACATTTCCTTGGGTATAACAGTTGCTCATTCCGTTATCCAGGCCATATTTTGCCTTTCGCGTTCGTTCTTTCGTACTATAGTTCCATTTGAGATCTAGTTGTGCCTGGGGAATTCTATGTCACACAGCCCAGGATCCTCGCGCAACCCATCCCGTGATATCAATAATCATTATCACTCATTCCCCGTTACAAAATCACTTTTCGCACTTTTCACCTCGAGACAATATTATAAATTAGCATGAAACCCTAAAAAAACTCTGAAAACTCTTTTCACTTCCTCTTTTCAAAATATGCTGATTCCAAAGGGCATGAATCCCTTCTCATTTATCTAATTCAGAGGAGCAAACACATTGACTGGTATCTATAAGCACCTCGACGCAATGGCCCCCCACCCACACATTCGTTTCTCCAAAGATCTGTTTCTATATCAAAATTACTGTTACCTAACCTTCTGGAGAGTCACATCAGTCTACTGCTTAGCGTCCACCGATCCCAGGCTTATGGAGGTACGGTGGTATGTGGTCGTTTGCCAGTCTCCCGAAAGAAGAAATCCTTTACCGTCTGGGAAGAGTTGTTAATCTGATATCCCACCTGATACAACTATTTACTTGGGCGGCAAGTTTCTGTACCACGTCCTTTTTTCACAAACTGAGCGAAACGGTTACAGGTTAGCTTCGTAGCAGTAAATGCTGGTAGGTAAGTCTGCCGTCGCTCACGTTGTAGGCACTACAGTGGAGAGCAGCGTGTGGTTTCTTGTTTCATCCGCAAAATGTGCAGGATGGAGAGTCTTTCAGAGAAGACAAGTGATGATGGGCAGGATGGGGAGTCTTTGAGAGAAAAGAAGTGGAGCGGTGTATTGAAGTCGCCAGCGGTGTCTCATAAGTAACTGGCTCGTCCATTGGTCTGGCTCTACCCACTTTCCCAAAAGACATTAACGGTTGTTGGGGGAAAACTTGTACGAGGATTCCCATTGCACTTGCCATCTCTCTAATGCCCATTATCAATGGCAGAGTAGAGTTCAACCCCTTTTTCAATCTTCACTTGTCAATCATGCACTCAAAAGCCAAGTGGACTAGTAACTGAACAGTGACCACTTGGAGTGCTTCTGTCAACACTTGCCTTCTCTACTCACTGCTCTCACTGCCTTCACTATCGCTCTCACTCTACTCACTCACACTGATTCCCTGCAACCAGTTCACCTGTTCAGAGACCCCCTTGTTCACACATTTAAATACCATTCAAACTCATATCCAAAGTGTTAATATAGTCCTCACTCACGCTCACCTCGTTAATTTATTTATTTCTTTTACTCCAACTCAAGCCCCCCCTCTCGTGCGCCCAATAATGTCCATATAACAATCTGGCAAATGACAACTCTTGTGCTAATGAGAATGTCTGTAGAGCACCTCCGAGACCCGTCTCATTGGATTCAGCTTCAAAAAATTCTTGTACACTAGTAAATGAAACGAAATATGACATAACTACAACAGAACAAGGATAATTGACCTTAACTAGACGATGTCGAGCAATTGGCTCGACGTGAGGAGTTGAACTAATGGGTGGTTGGAGTGAGACAGGACGCAGAGTGCGACATGAGCGCAGGCTGGGATGAAACGATAACTTTCCCTATTTTACGGCTTATATCATGCTAATTCATCTAGGGCGGCAAATTATCATGCAGTAGAGAGGCCTAGAGCAGAGGGAATCTTCCTTTTCACTCTCCATGTGCCCACCATGCACTTAATCGCCAAGTCAATCGATAACTGGCCAGTGATCGCTTGGAGTGCTTCATCAGACGCTGTCTTGTTGTAAGCATTGGTGATCCTGTAGAGTAGCTCTCTGGGATGGGGCCAGTACTTCCATTTGATTGACTGTGAGTTTGATACCCCAGACAACAGGCAGTTTCCAATCACGCCAAGGTAAATGGCCTTGGAATGGCGTGATATAAGGTAACTCTTGCAAGGGTAGTGCCTTTCAGAGACTGGAGTTGTTGGCTGAAACGACACCCCTTACCTAAGTGTTCAACTTGCTTCTCAAGAAGGATCAGGTGGCTGCAAAAACGTATTGACAGCTGGCTATTTAATTTTCCCTTTAAGAGGATTAGCTGGATTTGTTTTCCTTTGGATGGTTCTGAGCATTGTACGGGATTTTACGTCGATTTGGTGGATCGATCAGCAGTCTGATCGTACAGATAGGCGCAGTCAGCCTCCATGGGATTTGTGCACAGGAGTGTAGGTTTCGGTAGGCTTCCAAATTGCCGTGTTAACTGAGTTAAATACATCGGTAGAGCGATAAAAATCCCCGAATGTACGTGGAGCCGTCAAAAGTCGGGAGATGCGTCGCACCACTTCGTCGTCAATTCCCTCATTTCGAGAGTTGAGTGTCAGCTTCCTTCGGAATCCGACTCTCCTGCGTCGAACGTCGTGTAACGGGAGTTGGATGCACAAGCAGCGGCTGCTCTTTGCCAAGTTGCTCTTCTTTATGTCCTACGCTCTCCATCTCCAGTTGCTCCACTCAATCGGAACGCGCGGTGCTTCACATTACGAGCTCCGGACCAGCTCCGCTTCACCATCCACGTTTTACGAGCTGCTCTCTGATGATCCGAAGCTGGCGGCTGACTCGGATTTAACGGGCTGCGGCCCACCAGGTTTTCCCTGGCGGACAGTGAAATGTGTTGCGACTTTCAAATTATCTCGCGCGCTCCACTCGAGATTTCACGGTTTGTCCTCTGATGGCCGCAACCCCGCGACTTTTTCCACGTTTCTGCCATTTCTCTTCTTCCTCCTCCCGCACCTGATTCTCTTTGGGGTTCAATTGTCTCTGAAGGAGTCGTCGTTCGTTCTCATTATTCCTCAGGTGCTGGCCATCTACTTAATCACCGTGATTCCAGAGATTCAGTCGTTAAAGCAAACGTCTCTTAAAGTAATTGGAAATGATCTGAAACCGTCAAATTGATTACCAGTTGTGTTGTTTGGTGATTTACAAAATTCTCCCTTCTCCTTCGTTTTTTTTTCATCCACGAATTTTTCTTTTTTCCAGGTTAAAAGAGCATCAAGTTTATTATATTCTTATTGTATTGTTTGTTATTAGTTGCTACTCTAACATCCACATAAATTAACCAATGAGAATAAATTAGAATGGACGAATAGACAACGACGACAGCTGGCCATGGAGGGCACTGCAGAGTTTTTACTTCCCTTGGCTCTACGAAGTGGAAAGTTTTGAGTTCTCTTCAGATCTTTACGTTTCAGATGCTACTGAGTCAACACTATTTGGGAAAACGGCTTGTGTGCGCCTGAGTGCGATTGAGAGGAAATCAGCTCAAACTTGGTACCTAGCCCGCAGGTCATCACGGGACGAAAAAATGAGGGTAGGATCAAGATGCGCCCAAAAGTAACTTTATTTATCATGGAGATAAAAATTTGTATCGCCTTTTTTCTCGAAAACCGCTCGATTTTGTTAAACTTGTTACATGGACCGCTCATGATGAGATGAAAATAGCGCATCAACCACCAATTGTGGGAAAATGACGAGAGCTGCACGATAAATCACCGAACGTAACGAGTAAAATCGAGCTTAGCGTAACTTTTTACTTTCCTTGGCTCTACGAAGTAGAAAGGAAAGTTATGTAATCGGCTGAAAAAAAAAATTTTGAGTTTTCTTCAGATCTTTTCGTTTCAGACTCTCCTGAGTCCGAAAAACACTATTTGGGGAAAATGGTCTGTGTGTCTATGTGTGTGTGTGTCACTAAAGTTTGTATGTGAACGATTTTTAGAGAAAATCACCGTATCAAATCAGCTCAAACTTCATAACTCGCCCGCTGGTCACCATGGGACGCCAAAATAAGGGTATGAGCAAAATTCACCGAAAGTTAACTATAGTTATCATGGTGATCAAAACACCAAATATTTTTTTTCTCAAAAACGGCTCTAAAGATTTTGATTAAATTTTTTATATTGATAGCTCCCAATAACGCAACTATACCATAAAATTCTCATCTATGGGAAAATGACGAGAGCAGCACAATAAATTACCAAAACTTTCGACGTAATCGATTTTAGAGCGGTTTTTAGAGAAAACGACCGAGCCAAATCACCTCAAATTTGATCTCCAGCCTACGGGTTACTATGGGACACAAAAATAAGGGTATGAGCAAAATCCACCGAAAGTTAACTATAGTTAGCATAGTAATTAAAACACCAAATTTTTCAAAACGGCTCTAACGATTTTGATTAAACTTTTTATATTGATATCTTTTGATAAGGCAATTATACCATAAAATTCCCATTCGTAGAAAAATGACGAGAGCAGCACAATAAATTATCAAAATTTTCGACGACAAGCGTTTTTAGCGCGGTTTGTTTTCTTATAAACTCCGCTGGAATGTTGGTAGAATGTTGAAGAAAATTGGTATTGTAGTCCAATTCAATACCCAGAGGGTGAGGTGTTTAAAACCGCTCATGAGATAGATGGGGCTCACTCCAGAAATTCCTGAATTTCAACTACCGCTGTTTCGCTTACTACCAGTTCTAACAGTTATTACCCAATAACTCTGCAAAAGTAATTACTATCCTTCAAAACATTTCGTGTTTACAGGCTCATTAATTATCTCTGTAACAATTGCTCTATAATGGTCCGGGAATGAGTACGAGCAGCACAACAAATTCCAGAACATTAGGCGCTACCGCTTCCTGCTGCTGTGAAGTGTTGTTTGACCAATTTCAAAGGAACTGAGTGATAAATGAATCGATTAAATAAAATTAGCCATTTACAAAGTGAATTGAAGTAGAGCTAAGGAAAGTTGTGTGTTGCAACGCACCAGATATTTCTTTGTAAACTCTGCTCAAACGTTACTAGAATCTTCAGAAAATGCAGGTACGATGAACGTTTAATAACGCTAATAATATATACAGGGGCAACTCCAGAAATTCCGGAATACTGTCATTCTCAACGTTTTTACCCAACAACTTTGGGAAAGTGAATATTCTCCTGTTCGGAAAAATCGGGGTGCACCAATTTCCTAATTTTCTGTGCACCAATTACTCAATAATGGTCGGGGCACCAGTTCAGGCAGCACAACGAATTACGCTTCCGCTTTCTAATGGTGTGAGGTGGTGTTCAGTCTCAGACGAATTGAGTTGGTGGATTAATCCATGAACGCAAGTTAATTGACGTAGAGATAATGAAAGTTGTGTGATGCGGCGTACCTGATATGAGTCCGGCCTGCTACACATTCTAAATTTAATGTGCTCGAAGAAGTTCTCGAAGGTGATTCCATATTATCGGTAGAATGTGGCGGAATGGTCGTAGGACGAATGAGCTTTTGCGTTTGGTTGGCAGTAAATTGAGATCGAGGTAAGGACTGTTGACCTGACTTCATGCACTCGCTCAATTGAAACCTACGCGTTAGTTGTTGACAGTATGAAATAGTTAGGGACGTCCCCTGAAACTGTTTTTAATTTTCTCAGCGTCCATTTGAAATGACGTTTTTCAAAGCTGAAAAGCTTTCTCTGAAATATTCTTTTTCAACTGATTGGAATTCTGTAGTGAGTGTCGCTAACGAGCAACGCTATTCAGACATATCTTGTTGCTCCTCAACGACTGGCCTCCCATAACTGACCTTACGCTCGCCCCGCGATGATGAATAACCCACGCTTTGCTCAATGAATGTCACTGCGAGTACACGGTTGGAATGCGAGTATTCAAAAGGCCTATTTATCTCATGATCTACTTGCAAGATTAAGCGCCGTGTTGGCACTGACTGGTGGATTAATGGAAGCGGGAGCGGGAGGAAAGGTCCTTCACGTATTCAGGTGAACGTTAGTGACCTTTCGTGATGCTCTCTCGGCCGTACTCCCACATTCACACTCTCCAATTAGTGGCAGCACCTCCAATAATTCCCATGCGAGAAAGAAGAAATTCCTGACCAAGGTTATCTTAGGTATGACCGACGCCATGTACATATGAATGTACAGCGAAATCGCTTAACGGAAGAGATTGTGCAAGCGGTAGCGTTTACACATCCGGAATTTATTGCCCTCTCCCACTCACGCACTGACCATTATTAGTAGACATTCTGGAGTAGCCGCTGTATATTTTATGAATGTTACTAAAGAATCATCGTAAAAGTACTCCCTGAATTTTTCTAAACAACCTAGTATCATTTGAGCGGAGTTTATAAGGAAAAAATTACTCTAAACTCGATTATGGTCGAAATGTTTGGTAATTTATTATGCTGCTCTCGTTATGTTCCCACAAGTTTTAAGTGGTCTATCTCATCAGGAGCTGTATATATAACAAAATTAATCAAAATCGGTAGAGCCGTTTTGGAGAAAAAAATGTGATGTTTTGATCACTGTGATAAATACGAGTATAGTGCGAAATTTGCATGAAAAATAAGACACGAGCACCGTGTACTTATGGGTTTTTATCAAAACTGGGACCAGCAAGAGCACATTTTGAAATTGTTTCCCTCGATACGATAGGGGGGCTTGCAGGGAACCGTTCTTCAAAACGCTACCTTCATTTGTTAGTAGATCATTTTAAAAGATACGCGTTCATTTCTACATGGCAAGCATACAATTCAAACACTTCTCACATACCAATACTCAGGAATTAATTTTGTGGAATTTAAAAATTTCCGAAAAAAGAGAAGATCAACCTCACATACACTTCAGTTAATAACCCTGCGTCCAATGGATTGAATGAAAGATTAGTAAATCGAATCCGCTGCAAAATTAATAAAACTTAGAGAAGAGCGGTCGAAGGTAGCCGATGAATGTGTTCAGGAATACAACTCCACGGATCACTCTGTTACCACCTTCAACCCAGAGTATTTATTATTTGGAAAAACGAGTCCGATAATTCCAACACCTCTTGAACCAAAAACAGATCATGCACGAGATCGGGAAATAGCCTACGAACATACGGTTAAAAATCATACGTATAACAAACAATTGATGGACAAAAAAAGAAAACATCACGATTTCAAAGAAGGGGATTTTGTTTAAGTGGACCATGCTTAGAAGATAAATAGGAACAAATTAGAAGAAATAAGAATTGGACCTTTGAAGATAATCACGAAAATATCAAACTCCATATTTGAGCCACAAGAAGATGGAATCAAACATGTTTCACATCTCCAAATGTGCGCCGCTCCCCTTGGGTGGGGGGATGTAAAACTCCAGTTTTATAAAAGAACACATGTGATCGCTTCGTCATCAAGGATACGCGTCATCACTTAATTTTCACTCCGAGAATTCATTTGTTCCCTCGTTTCGTCCATTTCATCAATTTGCCGTTGCTTCGCTGAACGAAAGCTTGTTTGTTTCGATTCGTTTTTAGGTATTGTATAAAACTTCACGGCTAATGAACCTGATTTATTACTATCATGATATTAATTAATAAAATGTTATCAGAACGCATCGCAGTTGCCTTCTTTGGTTTTAGTTAGGCTCATTGTATAGGTACTTAGTTGCACTCCCACCTGAATATTTCTGAACATTCTACTGCTTTCTGGGCGGTGTTCATAAGAAAAATCTAACTCTGAACGTCGTTATCCTTTAAAAAAAAAATCGTCTACAGTCGCATCAATTCTCTGCGTACCAATTGCTCAATAACGGTCAGATAATGAGTACGAGCAGCACAATAAGTTCTGGAACTGTAGGCGCTACTGCTTTCTGCCCTGTGAAATGACATTTTACCAAGTTCGAATGAACTGAGTGAAAAATAAATTGAATTAGTAGCAACGGCCGTGAAAACCTGTGAATTTATGCGGCGCGCTAGACGAGTTCTCTTTCACAATTTAATAAAAATACATGTTCTTTTCCTTTCTGAACTAAGGAGACTTGAGAGCTCCTTTATACTTTTTAGGACGCGAACGAAGACGTAAGAGGCATCAAAACGGAATTAAGGCTGAACTGATTGTGCAGAATCGAAAGAGGAACTGCTAGTAACACTGCAGTCTTCATATAGGGTAAAGTCATCTTATCATGTTCTTGAGCGTCAACAATAATAGTAGTACACTGTACGACATAAATCCTCGCGAGTTCCTTGCTGTGCTATTCCACAAACCAGGTGGTCATTAATGACTTCGTATAAGTTTGAGAAGTTTCACGAGCGGCCATTTTGGTTTATTATTCATTCTGAATAATAACCCTATGTTTTCGGTCACGAAACATTTTTTACAACCCCCCCTCAAAATTTGATACTTTATTTTTCAAGACATGGAGATTCCAAATTTGCAATGTCCATCCCCCGTCCCCCGTCCGGGCCATTTTGTGCCTTTAACGTGGTCTAAAAAATTCGTTCTTTCGCCCAAAAATCCGATTTGGTATCTAGTTGTGCCCGCCATCTCGGCAATCCGATCGGACGAAGCCCGTGGTTGTAATGGGCAAAAAACGGTTAAAAAAATTAACGAAACGCAGTACAACGCGGGAGCTACAGCGTTTCGTCGTTTGAACTCCCTCCTGCCCAGCCCGTCTCATTGAAAAAGCAACCGCGCTCGAGGCTCGCTTGCCTCCCGACGCCACCCAACTCCCCTTTCGCTTCAAGTGCCCCCGTTCCAATTTCCTCGACGTTTTGGTTTTAATACGATTCAATTTTTTTAGATTCTTTCGTTTTATTCTCATTTTGGTTTTTTTCATAGATTTTTGGTTAAATTTTGATATTAGTATTTAGCGTGCATGTTTTCATATTAAAATTCAGTTTTTTCTAGATACTTTCGTTTTTTTTGTTTATTTTAATATTACGATTCAGTTCTTTTCGACCTTTTTTGGGTTTCATTATGATATTTTTCGATGCTGAATCGAACAGGATGGGTCTCGGAGCATTAATGCTAGGTTAAGCTGATTATCCGAATAATAAACCGTTGTGTAATAATTTGCAGGGTTTTTTAAGTCCGGCGACGAAATCTGGTCGGTCTTATATCGCTGCATTTTAACGAACTTCTGTAGTGTTTTGAGCTGATTTTCTACAATGAATACTAATCATAAGTGTAGAGAATTTCTGGAGAGAAATTATGGAGACGACGAAACGAGAAAACGAAAACTAATGGAAGATGTGAGCTGCAATTAAGCATATGGTAATTTAGGGATTTGGATGTAGGGATGTAGAGGCCACAACTACCCTCCTCTTAGTACAGAATGTGGTCTTGAAATCGTACTGGAAGTAGAAACAGATTGACGGGAGGTCGTCGTCTTCGGGCGAGCAACTCAAGGTGTTAGTCCTATTTCCACTTGGTTGAGGCGATTGAGCAAGTTGTGAACAAACTTCATGGTGAGGCTCTTGCTGTCGTGGTTCAGGTGCTGGAGGTGTTCTCTACTGAAGTTCAAACTCAATAGGTGAACCATCGTAAGGTGGTCGTAAGGACTTTTTGACGCCATCGCAACTCGCAAGTGTGTGCACCGGCCGTTTGTCTCCCAGCGAGGTTTGTAAGGTCAGCTACATCCGAGAGAATACTGCTATCTATCGTATTCGTATTTATTATAGTCGTTAAAAATGCCTTTTACCCGAAATCCAGACTCGTAGAAAGGCGGGGGTTGGAAGTTCAGCATCACTGTACGATTTCTGATGGCATCGGCGCTGTCCTGCCAAACCTGAGGAATCTGAGACTCAGAAGAAAGCAAGATCCAAAACGCCGTATGACGTCGGGGTCACCAAATTGTAGGGTTTTGAGCTGATTTCCTACAATGAATACTAATCATAAGTATAGATAAGTTCTGGAGATAAATTATCGAGACGACGAAACGAGAAAACGAATGTAATTTTGTTACAAGGGAAAAATGTGAGCTGAAATTAAACATATGGTCATTTAGGGGTTTGCACAACAAACATAGATGTCGTAACTTCCAGCGCTCCATCGCCTGCGATGGAGCCAGCACCAAATGATCGGTTATCAGCTTAACCGAGGCGGCATAATTTTTGTCCTAGGTTTTTTCCGGAGCACATAGCGCACTGACTGACGCGCAGGGCTCACCATCCAGTTTTATTAGGGGCTCGGCTGCTTGTTTCGACACGAGCGTTTCTTCCTTGAGAAAGATCAGCTCCTACCGCTCGACAAAATTACTCCAATTATTTCTTAACGAAAACCAAAGGCCGGTTAATTCGCTAGTTGCTGGTTTTAATTGGACTGCTCTGACATTTGCTTTCGAATTTTCGTCCGGTTTTTGAAGTTTACCCGCGCGAACTAGTTTTGAAATGCGCTTTCTCAGTCCTTCGATCGATTCCGATGAGAAATCTGTAATGTTAGGGTCAAATAGCTCTAGTGACTGTAGTTTTGTCAAGCTATGAACCAAATGCAACCCACAATCAGAAACGGACGACCGCGATTGATGTCAAAGGCGTCTATTTGGCTTTCAAATACAAAACGAGAACTGAGCTTTGACTGCCGTGAGCCGACAGAAT
Source organism: Pachypeltis micranthus (assembly GCA_020466155.1). Lineage (NCBI taxonomy): Eukaryota > Metazoa > Arthropoda > Insecta > Hemiptera > Miridae > Pachypeltis > Pachypeltis micranthus. Next base: position 62,259,084 of record CM035770.1, on the reverse strand, counting down.
TTTTCTCGAAAACAGCTTAAAAGAACTCGAATAAATTTGGGGCTTATCTTCCTAAATTTTATTCATCATAAATATCTGTGGGAATTTGATGATGGCCAGCGAAGCAAACCGGTGCTAACGATATACGTCAAGCTCACAAATGTGTGGGTGTCTACAGCTATTTATCGTATCCTACACACGTTTCTCTTCAATGTGACAAAAGAAAGTGTTTCCGTACTGATCCCGATTAACGGCGCTATCTGTTGAACGGAGCTACAATTCAATAAACGTTAGAAAATGAATTTTCGCTCTATATTTTGTTCACAGTGAAGCTTTTCGTAGACATGCGTTGAACGGGGAAAACGCCCGTACATGCGGCGTATCGTTGAGTTTACTAGAGTTGGGAAAAGTTATGTCATTTTTCTTTAGTCTTTGTTCGAGTTCGGAAAAAAGTTGAGGTATAAGTGATGTGATGCGTCGCACCTAATATTTGCCTCCTTTCGGTTGTTCTGAGATCACTTGGCCCGACTATCTCCCCCGACGAACCGGTCCTTTTGCCCCTCGGCAGAACGTGTTTCAGACTAGAGCGTCGAACGTTTTTCCAGACAGAACGGGCCGTAATTTTCTCGTAATGACAGGTGAAGTTAATCAAATCGTGTATCAGCAGAAGAAATGCGGACGGACGAAAGTGCTAGAAACAAACGTCACGGTTCTATTGTTGTCACGACGTCAGTATGTAAGAGGGTGTGCGTTCCCTTTTCGTCTCGTCTAGGTTTAACGTCGACGGGGTAAATGTGGGAAATATCGCCCGCGTCTCGAACAAGTTAAGAACAAGGTCCGGAGGTAGTAGATGAGAATTAGGTCAGCAAGGACGCGCTCTCGTAGTATCGGCTCCATTGAAGAAACTGAAACTTGCAACACTCCACCTGCTACCGCCGCTAACTTTCACAAACGCGGGCCTTTTTCGTTTAACCCGAGTTGGCCGACTGGTTTTGACTTTTGAGTCGTACGACGGAGTTGGGATCTCTGCAACCAAATTTCGATGTAATCAACAGATTGGCTATCGGGAACTGACGATGTAGCAGAATTAACAGCATGACGTATGTACCATTTCGCAACTATCCATCGTCTAACGGAGATGTGAGCGAACTTTCCGCAACCCCCGTAAATTCGACGGGCTGCTACATATAAGGGCAGATCGCATTCTACAGGAACATTTATCGAGAGCAAAATATAGGTACTAGTTAGTTGAGAGTACATCGTTAACGTGATCCAAAACGTTCGAGCCGTTTTGCAGAAAATTGGACAACCGGTAAATTAATATTCGAAAAATCTTCCGAATTATCATGGCTTATATCTTCGCTCAATACATAAATAGACAGATAGTTGCGGAAACAAAATGTGGGTATAGGTTGCTAAAAGACACTCCATAACATTGATGAAATCTAGAACGTAGTTACTTGGGAAATTACACAAATGTACCAAAAAATATTATTTTCTACACATTTTCATTTCTATCTCTGTTCAATGGTCTGTCAGAGGAACGTTTATGGAGGACAATATATAGGTATAAACTATTTAACAACATTCTGTTAGCCATCTTTGAAGCCATTTTGCCAATATCGTACCAATGCCAATCTATTTTTTTTTTCAGTAGGCCTCACAACCTCTGAAGAACTTTTTTGACGTTTTATGTCTTTACTTTGCTACATAAACTCAAAAATGTAACACGGTAGAAGTTACGCGGGATATGTAACGGAGAAGCGTCACTAAATTTGTGTTGGGTTAAGTGCATGGTAACGTCTGTTACAAAATCTAACGCTTGGTAACATCACACTTTTAATAACCTCAGTGACCAAGTGATGATGTCAATTGCAATTGACGCGGCCATTATATCGAAACCATCAACGAGCACAATCATAGTTAACCATAGTTAAGTGTTGTATCATTGCATAAAAACAAAAATAAAAGACATAAAATGTCCCTAGTGGTTGTGTACTTGTACGAAAGCTGTACCCACTTTGTTTGTTTTTCGAACATTTTCTTTTCTTTTCTTTTTAAATTGGGACTCACTTTAAATATACAAGTAGGATCTGAACGTAACTTGTCACATTACGTAAACTTTCCACGAATTATGTAAATCTGGGCGTTCTGAAAGGTAAGAACGGTCGAGATGGGGCCCATTTCAATTTGCTGTTGATTGGTCCCAGGCCGCGAGAGGGTGGCATTTTTACACGATTACTATACTTTCCTTACCCTTTGGCTCGGGAAAAGTATAAATGAGATTTGCAGAAACACCTATTACCGTAATGTAATTGCCCAGCCTCTCCTCTATATAATATTCTGCTAATACGCCCGTGTTAAAGACCGATACGTGGCTTTTTATTATTCTGTTGCACAACATGATCGGGGCTAACATGACTATATCAACAATACGGGAAACGACAATGTAAAGGCAGTTTCTTGATCGAAAAAGTAACTGAATGATGTGATTCAAGAAGAGTGAAGAAATTCGACCAAAACGAAATCAATCAAGTTCGGAGTTTTTAGCGCGTATTTTCAGCGAATTCACTCGTAACACCTTGGCGCAGTCCTAAACCTCTGGGACAGACTGACATTGCCGAATGCTACGCAAGATGTAATGTTTCAATCGAGGTTATCCAGGCTTGACGCAGTCTCTCACCAACTCTGTCAACATAAAAATACTGGATAGTGATACGAAACATGTTCTGACAGCAATGTTTCAATTTACCTTCATTTTCAACCCCATCCTGCATTCGTTTCTTCTTTTTACTTTATGCCATTTTCTTCTCTTCATCATCAACAAGACAGACATACAGACCCTGCACCATTCTCCTCCAACAGAATCGATTTAAGGTATTAAAGAAATTGGGTTATATCCGCCAGTAGGCAAATTACTAAAGTTAACGTACCTGTTAGGTGAGTCCGTCTCCTCTGGCTTGTGAGTTACTGTGGGCAAGCGCTTTCGATGTAAAGACATCATCGTCTGGCCGTTAAGTCAGTACTGATGATGTCTTTACATCGAAAGCGCTTGCCCACAGTAACTCACAAGCCAGAGGAGACGGACTCACCTAACAGGTACGTTAACTTTAGAATCGATTCAAGTTCCATTATCTTATCACCGCTATCACAGTTACTATTATCATCATCACCATCATCGTACAACCATCGGATATCTCATCATCAATCTCCTTTTTTTGTTTTTCACCTCTTTGAACATTCTGCGATTGTGCGTTAATTTTATCATTCGGTCTTCCTTGTGTTTCTGGGGAGTAGGATTGAAATCAAACGGAACATCTGAAGTCGACAGCCTCACAGCAACGTAGATCAGAAGTGGCATATTCTAATCTTCATAACTTTCGATGTTCAAGTAAGTGACTGATTTAATTGGTTCAATCAGATACCCCGAATCAGTCACGACAGCAACGTAACGGCGAAAAATTACGTTTTTTAGACTACGCTTGGCAGTTCGCAGGACGTGACGAGTCGAACTGACGGGTGTTTGAAGTGAGACGGGAGGCAGTGCGGGAAAAGAGCGTAGGCCGTCGAGAGACGATCACTTTTGCTGTATCATCCCTGAGTTCCTTCTCATAGTCGAATTTAACTAGCTATATATTTTTTCCGCCGAGGGCACACGTTGACCTTTTCTAACGACGTCTCTCACTATATTTTCTCCTACTTCACCGTTTTCCATCCATCTAGACACAGTCCTACACCTCTGAGACCCGCCCTATTCGACTCAGCATCAAAAATACTTTGGAAACGATACCACACGACGTAATTGCAATAAAACTTCCAAAAGCCCGTTTTTGGCTCATTTTTTAAATTATTATTGGCCCGCAACGACCACGGGTTTCGGCCGATCGTATGGACTTGGCGAAAAACAGGGTTTCTTATACAACTTTATAGGCAAAATAACAAGGCAAAAATAATATGTCCCAGGCGGCAGAGGGACATTGAAAATTGGAAATTGGTCTGACCGAAAACGTCGATGTATTATTCAGAAATAATAAACCCAAAAATAATCGGGTGCATCCCAAGAACTTCAGGAATTCAAGCTATTCTTGAAATATTCACGGTGTTTTTGTAGAATAGTAACCAAAAACGTTTCCAAAACCTATGAGCGGGCTACGTAAAAATACTACCTGTTTCCGTTACGAAACTTTACGTCCAGTTTCACGTTGTTCGCGTTTGCTGAGTGAAAAGTAGATTGTATTGGTATGGTTGAGGTGGATCGCCACACCAGGTACACGTGTACGTTCACGTGTGTCACTCAATCATCTCTCAACGTGTGATGGTGAAGGCGTAAAATGAGATTATAAGCAATTTCCTTTAAAAAAGGGCTTTGACGCTTTTAAACAAATCGTCAAAGTGTTCTCTAATGATGAGTACCTAACTTTCACGCTCTAACTGTTGGTTGCACGAGAAAGAGAGAGAAATAAACACACGAGTTGAACGAGATATAGGACTTGATACACTTGCTTAAAACGATAAAGTTTGATTGCACAGTCACTGGGTTGGAACGATAGTTCTCTGAGTACAAGACTGAAGGGTGGGAACGAATGGAGCACAAACCACGACTTGAGCGCAAGCTAAACTATGAGGAAATATCTGGTGCGTTGCAACACACAAATTTCCTTAGCTCTACGTCGATTCACTTTGTACATGGTTAATTCTATTTAATCAATTCATTTATCGCTCAGTTAATTTGAACTTGGTCAATCAACGCTTTACGGCAGCAGGAAGCGGTAGCGCTTGCAGTTCCAGATTTTATTGTGCTGTTCGTACTCATTGCAGGACCATTATTGAGCAATTGGTACACAGATAATTAATGCGGCTGTAAACACAAATTTTTTTGAGAAGGATAGTAATTACTTTTGCAGAGTTGTTGGGTAAAAAGTTTAGAACTGGTAGAAAGCGAAATGGCGATAGTTGAAATTCAGGAATTTCTGGAGTGAGCCCCATGTATCTCATGAGCGTTTTTAACTACTTACCCTTAAGGTATTGGATTGGACTTCAGTACCAATTTTCTTTAACATTCTACTAACATTCCAGCGGAGTTTAAAAGGAAAAAACCACGGCAAAAACGCTTTTCGTCGAAAATTTTGATAATTTATTGTGCTGCTCTCGTCATTTTCCCACAAATGGGAATTTTATGGTATAATTATCTTATTAAGAGCTATCTATATAAAAAATTTAATCAAAATCGTTAGAGCGGTTTTTGAGAAAAAAAATTTGGTGTTTTGATCACTATGATAACTATAGTTAACTTTCGGTGGATTTTGCCCATACCCTTATTTTTGCGTCCCATGGTAACCTGTAGGCTAGACATCAAGTTTCAACTGATTTGGTACGGTTGTTTTCTCTAGAAACCGCGCTAAAATCAATTTCGTCGAAAATTTTGATAATTTATTGTGCTGCTCTCGTCATTTTTCCACAAATGGGAATTTTATGGTATAATTATCATGTTAAGAGCTACCAATATTAAAAATGTAATCAAAATCGTTAGAGCGGTTTTTGAGAAAAAAAATATTTGTTGTTTTGATCACTATGATAACTATAGTTAACTTTCGGTGGATTTCGTTCATACCGTAATTTTGGCGTCCCATGGTAACCTGCGAGCGAGATATCAAGTTTGAGCTGATTTGGTACGGTGGGTTTCTCTAAAAATCGTATACAGACACACATACACACACACACACACACACACAGACCATTTTCCCAATTAGTTTTATTCGGACTCAGGAGGGTCTGAAACGTAAAGATCTGAAGAAAACTCAAAAAAAAATTTTCAGCCGATTACATAACTTCCCTTTCTACTTCGTAGAGCCAAGGAAAGTAAAAAGGAGGAGAGCGAGGAACTCGCACGGAGAACAGGACGCGTATGAAAGCGGAGTGGCCAAAAGTGTCCAACTTGGACAATGGCCCCATATTTCCATATGATTGCTCTCAATTCGGCTCGCCAAATGAGGGGAACGATAACTATCACAGTGAAAATTCGTTGGACGGAAATATAGGCCTACGAAGTGGAAGGGAATTTATTTGGGCTTTTTCGGAAATTGAATAAATAGCGGTTCATCGATTAACTATTTCTGCAGTATGTAAGCGCTGTTTGGCTCAACTCCGGCCGAATCAGTTCAGTCTCCTTGGTCCCAACAGAAAATCCCAAGCTCAGGGCCTACACTTGCTTTCATGTGTTGCCGCTTCCTGGCATTCAATTCATTTTTTGATGTTTCACAAGGTATAACCCGAGCGAACAACGTATTTTCTCTCTTGTGGTTTCGACAGTCGGGTTTTCCTCACTTCTGAGCCTTATTTGCCTGCTCCTAAGCCAGTGGTCTCTCATCTCTCGTCCCAGCTCGGATAGTTCACCAATCTAAAGACTACTCTGTACTATCTCATAGTCAAATAGCTATCCTGTATCACGTGTAATGGTACAGTCCTCTCTCTCTTTCTCTCTCTCTCTCTCTCTCTCTCTCTCTCTCTCTCTCTAGCGCATTTATCGCATTCGTCAACCTAATACTTCGCCCGTACCTAACTTCAGATATCTCTCTCCATTCCACCAAACAAGCACGGAATAATGAGCTACTTCCCAAAACCTTTACGTTGGCAGTCTTTCTAATTACCTACACGCTGGTTCCTTATTGAACACAATAAATTCCCGAACTGTAAGCTCTATCAGTTTCCACGTGAAGCACTAGCAGCTTCCCAGGTGCTTACACACTGAAAGAGGAATTAGAAAAGCTGATCGATCGATATAATCTAGTGAATTATGAAGCTGAGTAAAGTTGTGTGATGCGTCGCTTCAGGTATTTTGAATTGATTCCACTACTGGTGGTTTAAATGAGTTTTTGTAGTTTAATGGAAAGCGGCAGTGTCAGATGTGGATCGGCATGACGCGATAGATTGCTTTACTCCATCGGTCGGTGGAGGAAAGAATGAACGACTGAATGCAACTTCTATTTACGACTGTCTACATTCTGTTCAAATTTCCGTGGATTTATTATTTTTACTTTCCGCTACCCGAAGGGAAGGAAAGTATAGTAATCGGCCCAAAAAAAAAAGTTGGGTTTTCTTCAGATCTTTACGTTTCAGACCCTACTGAGTCTAAAAAACCTAATTTGGGAGAGAGGTCCGTGTGTATGTCTGTGTGTATGTCTGTGTGTATGTCTGTGTGTATGTCTGTGTGTGTGTGTGTGTGTAGTTCGAGTGGCGGGAGAACGGCTGATGCGATTGAGCTGGTTCTTTTTGTTTTGTTCGTTATGTTTTGTAGACACCAAAATAAGGTTATGGATGATTTCGGCCGATGGGAAGGGGGGTGGGAGGACAAAAATGTACCAAAAACTAGGGTTTTTCGCATTTTTCTCAAAAACGGCTCTAACGATTTTGATTAAACTTTCAAATTATCTCCTACCAATCAATATCTAACTTTTCTTCTCTATACATATCTCCATGAAAATACGGTGAACGGAGATATAGGCCTATGAAGCAAAAATAGGTTTTTACGCTTTTTGGCAAAACGACTCAAGCGATTTTCACCAAACTCACAGGATGTTTTTAAATAGTTTATACCTACATATTGTTCTCAATAAATGTTCCTCTGACACTCCATTGAACAGAGATAAAAATGAAAATGTGTCGAAAATAACGTTTTTCGAACATTTCCGTAAATTCCAGGGTAACTTCTGACCAGATGTGATAAATTCTAATGGAGTGTCTTTTAGTCACCCATACCAACATTTCATTCTCTATAATTATTTCTGTATATATATGTTGAACGGAGATATAAGCCAAGTTAACTCAGAAAAGGAGATTTGTCGAATATTGATTTATCGGAATTCCAATTTTCTCAAAAACGGCTCTAACGATTTCGATCAAACTTTCGGAGTACTTTCAACTAACGAGTCCCTACATTTAGTTCTGAATAAATGTTTCTGTAGAAATGCGTTGAACGAAGATATAGCACCCGCATATGTTGTTGGTGTTCGAACTTAAAGGGGTGGCGGAAAGTTGTGTGTTGCTACGCACCAGATATTTCTGGATGCGGCAGGCGCTGCGTCGTTCAAAGCGGCTCTGAGGTCATAGGCCCGTCTGGTTCTAAACTGGTCTGCTCTTCACAATTCAATTGCGAGGGAGGTGCAAATGATTTTCAGACGGTTCATCAATTCACCACGTGAATATTCCCTTCGGTTTGTTCCACTAACCTCGAAACGCGCTCCGTAACTTCTATTGTTTTCCCGTTCTCTCGCACCGCCTAGCGCCTCTTCCTGGGAGGGATTGACCACTTTTTATCAAGTTCTGCGGAAGCAAACCTCAATTATACACCGGAGTGTGGGACGAGTGAAATCGTTACGTGTTTTGCGATTGCCTCTCTAGCAGTTCTCTTCCCATCATTCACGCGTCGTCTACTCATTTGACTAGTGTTTTTTTGGTTCAATTAGATACGACCGGCGACTCTACGTGTTGCAGTTCGTTTTAAGTGACGCCTGTCTTCCATTTTTCGTAACATCAGTTCATTTTTGACCATTTCTTCTGATAGCGATCTGCAGCTGTTGCGTGGTAATTTTTGTACGAAGAATCGAAGTCGGTGTTCGAAAAGATTTTTATTCGATAATTGGTCGAATGAGACGTAAAATAAAATGACTGGCGTGAGGGAACATGAATCTTATATATCTGTCATGTTTTGCACGTTGACATTTGAACTTTCTCCTTCTTCGTAATCTGAAGACATGAGGAGGCACTTGAAACACATGTATTACAAATGTTTTTAATTATAACTCTGGGGTACAACTATCTGGGGAGCTCAAACTAAGCCTACTCTCCCCTCGACTGCACTAAATATCAATAGGTTTAAATACTGAATGTCTGCTTGTGTGGAAACTCTAAATACGAGTTTGAAAGAAGGCCGCGAGGGGTTTACTTAGCAGCTATTGCCGATACGTAAGTGTTAATTGAGTACGCGAAATAAAATGAATTTCAGTAGGTAGTGGAGCTGGTGGTGACCAGAATCAACATCCCCTCACATACCTATATAACCTCAGGGATAACCTTTCATTACTCTTCATAGCGATAATCTAGTTTCACCGCTTGGGCCTTCACACCAAAAAGACAAATAACAATAAAATGCCTGAATAATAATCACTGCGTTAAAGTGAAAGCCATGAAAACCGCTGGTTGCCTGTGAAGCTGAGGAATGTTGTGTGATGGGGCACAAAAACTGAAGCTTGCTCTTAAACATGAACCTTCCGTTTTACTGTACCGTAAATTACTAATTACGTTGGTTGTTCAAATATTCCGAAACTTCGAGCGTAGCCACTTAAAACGTTAACGTCATTTATTAGTAGGTTTAGTGGCTGAAAGGGGGTTATTGAGAGAATATTTAGAGGTTGTGGTGGTGGTGGTGGTGGTGGTGGGGGGGATTCAGTCTTTCGTTTTTAATTGCCCGAGTTGGAACCCTTTGTTATCAGTCTTATGGCTGCTGGGTGTGGACGGGGAAACGAGCAGTGTCAAGCGACCGTCACTGGTGATTTGCCTAAAATTGGATTCTGATGCCGAAGAATTGATACTAGGTAATTGTAGCTGAAGCCACGAAAATTGCTAAATGGACATGGGGCTGAAGAAAGATGTGTGATGCGTTGCGTCGAGCCGGATTATTTATGAACATTTTTGAGCTCTTCGTATTTATCTCAGTACTAAACATTTGATATTGTCGTATGTACTCAACGTAGCTATTTTATTATTTATGCCACCATAATGCATAATGTTTGGTGCACTAGAGGGGGAGCTTGAGGATGAGTTTATAGGGGCGTGAGAGAGGACTGTAATTACAATTGAGACATGATTGGAGATATGAGTGTGAGTGAGTGCAGAACGTACGAGAGTGTCGAAGCACTTTGCTGGCCACAGGCTCCGTCATGAGAAGCAATTCGGGTACCTAAGAGTGTAATAGGTGAGAAGTGGGGTTGCAGAGGACACTTCAAAGCCACTACCATTGCAAGGTTTACCTCACTGCGAGCAATTAGTGAGGCCACTTGGGGAGTGTGTTACCGTGACACAATCCTCATGTACAAGGCCATCTCTCTAGGCATGATTGGCTGACTTCTCTGATGTCAAAATAGAGTATTACCTTAATCCCAGAGAGCTGTGCTCGTGCGGATCACCGAGGCGGAGAAGACATTATCGACAGAAGCACTCCAGGTGGTCACTGGTCAGTTGATGGAGTACGTGGATGGTTGACAAGTGGAGAGTGGAACTAGAGCTTCCCCCACTCGGGGCTAAACCCTATGCAGATCTCACCACAGAACGAAAACTTGCCATCATCAATGAATGGGCATTAGAGAAATGGCAAGCGAGATGGGAAATCTCGTCAAAGGAACGTGACATGTTTCCTCTCCTTCTGTGTTTTTCTCCAATATCCGTGAACGTCATGAGCGAAAGTGGGCTGAGCCAGACCACTGGACGAGCCAGTTCCTCACAGGACAGGGTGGTTTCAATGCGCGACTCCACTTCCTTTCTGTCGAAGACTCCACAAGACTCGTCTTGCGCCTCCAATGGGGACCACGTGCTGCTCCACTGTAGTTCTTACAGCAGTGAGCGAGGGTGGGTGGAAGAGCTATGCAACCTACCATCATTGTGTGATACTAAACAAACCTTTAACCGCTTCACCCAGTTTGCGAAGAAGGCACAGAAACGTGGTCGCAGATGATATGTCCCCTTGAAACATGCCACCCAAGTGAGTAATTCAATCAGATGGGAAACCAGACTAGAAACTCTTCCCAGATGGTACGGGATTCCCCAGGTGGTTATACCTCTGTGTGGTATAACACGGGCAACATCTCTCCACTGAGAGACTCGCAAAATGATCAAACCTGGGTTCACAGGGATGCTATGTGAATGGATAGCCTCTAGGGTGATAGTGAAACTTCAACGTCCATGACAGTCGACTAATTCAGGAACGGTCATTTGATAAGGAAACAGCTAACTGTGGAATGCCTAAGAGGAGGTGGTGGAGGATTTTGGGAAACTCCATTCGTTGTCATTTTCGGAAATAATCGTAAAACCTTTTGTCGGCAGGATAAGGTAATCGAATTGGTCGAACATTCCCATGACTACCATTTCAAAGACCTTAGGTCAGGAAATTTGGAAGAGCAATGAATGAATACTGCCAGAGCTGAGCCATAATTTTTACAATAAATCGCTTAGCACGCTCATCATGAATTCCTCCTCTTCTGATGCGGCAGTGGCAATGGTTATCTCCGGATGCTCTCCAGGGACAACAAAAAGTCGATGTCACATCTTTCGCAAGATTAGATTCTTATTTTTTAATTACAGTTGACGAACGTTGCAATACCCAGGGGGTCTACTTGGGTATCGGCTAATAGCGGCAAACAACGTCCGCCTTGCCAAGTCATGATCCTTCTCTCTCTCTCTCTCTAAAAGATTGCTACACATTAACTGAAGCCTTCTCGACGTTTCAGAAGCATCACTCTCGAAAGCTCAGCTGCCTGTTGAATAATCGTGGGGAAGAAAAAAACCCCCGATTTTCCGCGCCTTGTTGAGGGAACGTGCCTGTAGGAGCCTCCGTTCCCGACGTCGGGAATATCTTTTTGTTGATTTTCATCTCCTTGGCGGGTCGGCTCAGAAGGGGATTGTTATTACTCATTTCAGGCAGACACGCGCACAGTAAGCGCAACGAGCTCGTAGAAAGAAACTTTATTGGGCACGAACGCTCTTCTTTTTTTTTTTATCGAAGTTACGTCACTGAAAAACCAATCTAGTAGCCTTTAGACTTCGCTGTTAGAGACGCTGTTCAATCGCTAACGAGTTTCCAAACAACCAAAAGGAACGAAATTACGTGTTTTCGCTGTTGACACTTTCATTACACACCTCCGCGCGACAACAGTGCAAAAACGTCTACAATATGCATTTAAATATTTACCCTTGCTCAGAGGCTCCACCAAAGGCGATGTTGTGGGGCTTCCCTGCAATCTCCAGTATGCAGATGAGAGGAGAGATCGTGGCAGGTTCAGCCTCATCAGTAGTCTAGAGCTCAAAAAAAATTTGAGTTAGCAGTCTGATATGTCACCCACACAGTGCGCATTTAATAACGGTCTCAAGATATTTAGGGACAAATATTTGTTCTCTCGTAATTCAGGAACAAAAAATCCTATCTGGTGCGTAGCGACACGCAACTTTCCGCAACCGCCGTAAATTCGACGACCTGCTACACATGCAGGTGCTATATCTTTGTTCAACGCATTTCTACAGGAACATTTATGGACAACAATTCGAATCAAATCGTTAGAGCCGTTTTTGAGAAAATTAGGAATAACGATAATTGATATTCGACAAATCTCGTTCAGCTATCATGGCGTAAATCTATGCTCAACGGACAAATACATAAATTATCACGGATAACAAAATGAGGGTATAGGTGGCGAAAAGACGCTCCGTAAGATGGATGAAATTGAGGGAAAAAAATGAAATTGGAAAAAAAAGGTTTTTGGATAGAAATTGATTGGTTACTCGAAAAATTTCGGTCACATTTCTATTTTTGTCTCTTTTCAATGAACTGTCAGAGGAATATTTATCGAGTACGGAGAACGATACATAGGTATTGCCTATTTCAAAACATTCTGTGAGCTTGTTGAAAATCGTTGAAGCCGTTTTGCCAAAAAGCGTAAAAACCTATTTTTGCTTTTTAGGTCTATATCTCCGTCCACCGCATTTTCATGGAGACATTTACGAAGAGAACAGGAACCGATCTAGTGCGTAGCAACGCACATTCCGCAACCGCCGTCAATTCGACAACCTGCTAACATTACGAGCTATAAATATTCGTTCAACGCATTTCTGCAGGAACATTTAAGCAATTTGATTCGAATCGTAACAGCCGTTTTTGAGAAAATTTGAATAGCGATAAATTAATATTCGAAAAATATCGGTTCCTGAGCCATCACGGAGTATATCTACGTTCAACAGACAGCTCCAAAAACAAAATGAGGGTGTACGTCACTAAAATTCACTGACGCAGTTACTCGAAAAGTTACAAAAATGTTCAAAAATACATTATTTTGAACACATTTTTATTTTTATCGCTGTACAATGAACTACGAGAGGAACATTTATTGAGCAGGATGCATAGGTATTGAGTATTTAACAATATTCTGTGAGTTTGGTGAAAATTGTTGGAGTCGTTTTGCCAAAATGCATTTAAAAAACCTATTTTGGATTTTTAGTCCTATACCTCCGTAAACGTAACTACTAACTAGCAGAAGATGATTTGAAAGTTTAATCAAAATCGTTACTGCGGTTTTTGAGAAAAATTCGAAAAACCCTAGTTTTACAACACTTCACGACACAACACGATTCGCGGAAAGTAAAAAGTCAAAACCACTTCTTTTGTTATATCGCCGTTTACCAAGTGTTCAACAACTAGGTCAATCAGACAAACTGGTTCTAGATACATAGGCTAGTACGCTCGTGAACCCCAACACTCTCAGATTTAAACGAACATAGGCGGGTAAAAGTGGTTGGTAAATCGTTGATTTAGGACGATGCCCAGTCCCGATATTGACTCGTCATTTAATCGTAGATTTGTTCATTGTGATCGTTTAATTATTTCAAACGACCTTGGAGAAACCCGATTAAATTACTGAAAATTGCGGTTTATCAATCAAATGTTGTTAGTACAGTTTGGTGACCTTAGCGCGCGGTCGTGTTTCCTTTTCCGCGACAAAATTTCCGTTTCTCGTTAAACCGATGTGAATCCGCGTTTTGCCAAAATTAATTGCTATTAGTCGGTCAATTTTCGTTCCAACAGTCCTTTACTCGAGATATTCGGGCGTTTCGTCAAACCTACACACTTCCCGCCGGGAATGTTTCGTCGGTTTGAGGACTCTAGAGGCGAGTCCTTACACAACACGCTATTTTGCTGTGAGCCCCTCCGTTCACCAAGAAAATAGCTCAACTCGATAGGAACCACTGCCTGAAATGTCTAATCTAACAATATATTACGTACCCCGGTACAATATGCTTACATCAGAGGTTGTGGATTAGTACAGGATCGTAGTGATGTGACCGGGCAATGCTATGTGCACCAAGCCCCTGGTGTGCCAAATGCTCCAATTCATCAGCGCGGGTTGGGTGGGCATAGGAAGAGACCGAGTTTGTTACGTTGACTTTTAGTAGTTCACACATTTGGCCCTCGTGTGCCCTCCAGTTTGTTGGTGCCCCACGAAAAGACACAATGCGATGCAAGCGGATAGCTGTCAATCGTAAATACGAAAGGAGTCTGATTTGACCAAGTTGAATTTTCGTTTTCGTGAAATGAAGAGATGTTTATTTCCCCCTCACAGAACGGGCATGGAAAGTATTGTAGCCGTACGAATAAATGTTTGGTGTTTTGACCATTATGATAAATATAGTTAACTGTCGGTGGATTTCGTTTATACCCTTATTTTGGCGTCCCATGGTAACCTGTGGCCGAGATATCACGTTTAAACTGATTTGTTACGGCGGTTTTCTCTAAAAATCGTTCACAGACACACTTACTATCTTCCCAAATAGTGTTTTTCGGACTCAGGAGGGTCTGAAATGTAAAGATCTGAAGAAAAAAATCAAAATCAAAATTTTTTTTTCTGCCGATCATATAACTTTCCTTCCTATTTTGTAGAGCCAAAGAAAGTAAAAAGGTTGAGTGCCAAGGAATGACGTCGGACTAATGGGAACGGCGTAGGTAAAATGCGAGGGGCGATGGAGAAGAATGTACGTTTGTGTGGTACAAACTAAAATAAAATCGTCTTCCCATTGTTCATTCATAAAGGACATGAACTGCAACTTCCACAGGAAACAACATGCCAAATAAGAAATAATTTTGATATTGAAAAGGTAAAAAGATGATGAAAGGGTTTCGTCTAGATTTATTCTGGTGGTGAGGCCTTTTCATTGCGGCGGTCTCAAAACTGAGCCAGTTAGTGTTTTAACCTAGACTACCCCAACTATCTCACATCTTCTATCCGGCCCATTGACCAAGACAGTGGAAAGGAGTTGGCGTCATCAAGCAGCACCAAATCGCCAATCTTGATGTTCTTCTTAGGTGATGTCCGCTTCGGTAATTGCACGAGAGTGTGTAGATACTCCTTTCTCTATCGATTCCAGAAGTATTGATTGACTTATTGCTTGCCACCGGGAGAAATGATTTTGCGGACAGTAGAGGTTCGCCTATTAGAAACTGTCCAGTCGTTATACGAGTTAATAGCGTGTGCATTTCATCGTAGGTGAAGACTTGAGTGCCTACGGCCGGAGGAGACCGTTGAAGTTTGATGTGTAAAGGGGGGGACGATGAATCAAGTCGACACCACGTTGCGTTAAATGCATTGTGAAGGAATATTGTGCTTTCTGGAGAAATCGATTTATCTCCTTCAACTGTCTGCCACGGCCAATGAAATTACAACCTGATCTGCTAGGTGTCCCCTGCGATCCAATGTCGCAAATTAATCTTATGTGATTAGCCCTGAGATGAGTTCGATTTGAACAGATTTTACTGCTGCGTACACCAAAAGAGCGAAGTACTCCCTTTCTTTCACAACAAGGCGCCTGGAAGACATCCTTCAGAATTACATGAACGTCAAGACTAGTAATACTTCACGCCCCGAAATTCAATGGGTTGCTCCTACTTGTGTGCTCAACGTTTGAATAATTCTTGTGTCATCATATTTTTTTGGGTTTGGGTTTGAAGTTCTGGCATTGTACCAATGAGTTCTTCATTATTCCATCGTATCATGTGGAACTACCACCTCCAGTTGGTTTAAAAAGCGATGGTTTCGTATGAGCGGTATTTACTGCGGAGGGAAGCCACACTAAAATCGCTTCCCGTCTAGATTTTCGATAGTTTATTGTGCTGCTCGCATTATCGATGTACAATTTGGGGCTGTTCACGCACGAAATGTAATTGAAATAGTTACAGCCGTTTTTGAAAGAAAAAAGTTCAACTGACACCCTTAATTTGGCGTTTCATGTTGATGTGAAGGTTACGTGTTTTTGATCAAGAACGTTTTGTATGGTATTGCGTAATTTGAAGCTGTCTATGCAAGAAGTTTAATCGAAATCGTTAGAGCCGCTGGTGGAGGGGGGGGGGACTAGGTATTTTGGTCACTATGATAACTATAGTTAGTTTTGGGCTCATTTTGCTCACACTCTTATGATGGCGTCCCATAGTGACCTGCGGGATAGATGTCAGGTTAGTAAGACATACAGGGGCTACTCTGGAAATTCCGGGCTTTCAACCGCCGCAGTTTCACTTACTACTATTTTTAAACGTTTCTACCCAATAACTCTGGAAAACTGATTATTGTACTCCTCAAAAAAATCGTGTCTACAGCCCCACCAATCCTTTGTGCCCCAATTGCTCAATAATGGTCAGGGCATGAGTATTAGCGGCACAATAAATCCCAGAACCGTACGAGCTACCTAATGGAGTCCTGCATAAACTGCCAGTGGGCTCATTTCCTCGAGTGGACTACGCCGCCACTGTATGTGTGGTTTGCCTGAAGTGCGTCGTGGGGTTTTTTTTTCACCACGTTATTAGCGCTCTCGGAGAAGAAAGTGTATTTACATCACTCTTTCTTGTGTGTGTGCGCGTGTGGGGTTAATTGGTTCCCAACCTGTTTGCCCACTCATAGTAAAAATACATAAATTATCTAAAAATCATGTTTTCCGAAAAAATAGATTTTAAGTTAGGTTTTTTTTAGGTTTCGGATAATCGAGTCAAAAATTCGAAATTTAGAGGCCGATTCGATTCAATAGCTGGTCGGATAAACATGAAGAGCAATCAGACCCAGTCCGGTCGGAACTGAAACGACTGAACATTTTTTGGCTCCTGATGATTTTCTCTTCCTGGTTTGTGTGTTAAAAACTGATGCATCATGTATTTTTTTGTTTCAGGTGAGTTCTCATTCTTCGCTCCTTTTATGTTACGGCTGGGTCACTGTGAGTCTACTCATTCATTTATCTGTAAATGCACTAGCCGTATCTTTATCATAATTATAGCCCCCCCCCCCCCATCATTACCTCAATATCTCCTACCCGCCCTTCTCTTTATGACTCAATGCTTCCAATTTTCGGTATCTCCTGATCGTTTGATTATCCCGAAACCTCTGTGACCCCGATTTGTATTAATTTACACAAAAAAATATTTTCAGTCAAACCGGTGTTAAATTCTTATGAAGGTATTCTGCTTCTCACGTGCGCACCAGAGGACTATAGCCTCTGATATTAGGGACAGTATATTAGTGCGCTAAAATAAAGGTATGAGCAATATCACCGAAAGTTAACTATAGTTATCATAGTGATCAAAATGCCACATTTTTTTCTCAAATGATTCCCGAATGATTTTGATTAAATTTATTATTGATAGCTCGTAATAAGACAGTTATACCATCAAATTCCCATTCATGAAAAAATGACGAGAGCAGCACAATAAATTACCAAAAGTTTTGACGAAATTCGATTTTAGCGCGATTTTTTTCTTATAAACTCCGCAGAAGTGACACTAGAATGTTAAAAAAAATTGTGTGTAGTGGTCCAATTCAATACCTATAGAGTGAGAGGTTAAAAACGCTCATGAGGTATAAGGGGGTAACTCCACAAATTCCCGAATTTCAACTACGGCCGTTTCGCTTACTACCAGTTTTAAACGTTTTTACCCAATAACTCTGCAAAAGTGATTACTATCCTCTCCAAAAAAATCGTGTTGGCAGCCTCATTAATTCTCTGGGTACCAATTGTGGTACGGGAATGAGTACGAGCAGCACAATAAATCCCGGAGACAAGCGCAACCGCTTTGAACTGCCGAGAAGTGTCGTTTGACCAAATTCAAATGAATTGAGTAAGTGGAAAAAGCCATGTACACGAGTGAATTGACGAAGAGCTAAAGAAAGCTGTGTTGCAACGCACTAGATATTTTCCTATGAATCTCACTGATATAAAAGCAGCCTTGTTACGCCAACCAATTCAGCAGTCGAATTACGTAAACGATTCTATGTCAATAATGGCCACGAAATAATTAGGAGCAACTCGAGAATTTTCGTAATTCAAGCCGCTGTCGTTTCAGCGTTTTCCCTAATAATTCCAGAAAATCGAGCGTGAAGCATTCCAAAAAGATCTAGTTGGCTGCCCCATGATTACCTGCATGGTGATTATTCACGAAAGGTCGTCGGATAATTGAGAGCGATCCAATCAATTTCCGAGCATTAAGGCGTAATTGGGTGAAAAACATGAGTGAAGGTTGGAAAATCACTGAATGAACGGGTGGCTGAGATAAACTGTGTGAAGCTATATCTGGTCGACGATGAGAAGTGTGTGTGTATCTGTTATTAATTAAAGGATCAGATTAAAAAAATGCTTAGCTTTATGGCTTTTAGTGGTGCTATAGTGATGGATCGAGTAGCAATAAGGAATGGTGGTGTATGACTTATCAATGTGGTTTATGTTTCTTAACACGATCAGGGTTATCGTCAAGCTCGATACAAATCCAAATCGTAATTTTTGTCAACGAAGCTCACATTTGCTGAGTGCATCAGGAATATTCTTGGTATTCTTGTTTGCATGAGAGGAGTTGCGTGATGGATTTACTTATTGATGTTTAGTTTATCAATGCCGTGAAGGTATTACCTGTTCCTAACCCACAACCACAGTCTCATGTACCATCTGCACCGTTCCTCTTCTCCACCGACAGCTGTCCACCTCTGTGCCGACTCCAAACGTAGAATCCCACTCCAGAAAAAGAGTAAAACTGAGAAAACGATCGACGAAGGGGGAGAGAAAAAAAACCGGCCCTTGGCGAAGGAAGAGTTGAAGCCTGGAAAAGGGCATGGAACTCGGGTTCGTCTTAGAAAGTGCGCTCGCCTAATAATTTCCAGAAGGAAGGGGAACAAGCTTAGCGAGTTTCAGCCCTTGTTTTATTGCGAGAGACGCAGTGAAAGCTGATTCGTACAGGTCCGTCGGTACTTAAATTCCGGACTCTCTTGTGATATAACTCCGCTCTTGATTTGTAACTCTTCCCTCAGATCCCCCATTGATTAGTTGTCGAGGAGGGGGGGGGGAGGGAAGAAAGGGGGAACTCCTTTATGAGCGAGTCTGGAGTTGAGTCTCCCGCAAAATGAGTTCTCTTTTCGACGAGAGCTGAGAAATATTTTCCATCAGAAAAGCGTCATGTCCATTTCTTAACGTGCTCCGTAAATCAAGTCGGTTCTCTCTCTAAATTGTAAGACGCTGCTCTGGAACTTGCGGTGCAGCGGTTATTTCCACAACCTGGGGGGACCTCACTCAGAAACTGCAACAGAATTCGTATTGTTCGTACGAATAACATCGGCTTCGTGGCGCAACTTGGCTCATGCGCAAGATATTGATTAATTAAATGGATTCTGGAGCGGTCTGAGACGCAACGATTAGTTAACTCTTGAAAGAGTCGAAAACCTGAGCCCAAAGACATCTGGAAGGAAGAGGCCTGTGTGTGTCTGTGAACGTGATTGAGCTAAGAGTAAAATGGCTGAACCAAATTAGTCAAATTTGATATGTAGACTAACTTGGAACGCCAAACTAAGCGCTGGAAGAAAATAAGATTTTTTTAAAGGGACGTAGGAAGGATAGTAGGCTCCTAGTGGCCAAGAATTTACTTATGTATGTGTGTTGAGTTCCTACCCGTAATCGTTTAACACATTGCATCAGGTTGACCTTCACTCCTCTCAAACGATGGCAGCCCTGTTTTCTTATTCTCTTCACCCTCACGAGAATCTTGCAGCGCGCTGTTATTTCCATATATCCCTCCCAGACTGCTCATCAGAGCGGGAGGTTCACGAGCTGTCTTTCCTGTGTATCCTCATTCTTGCTTGATCCCTGAGAGATACTGGTCCTGGAGTGTGGTGGCCCCGCTTTCCTAAGCCAGGCGGGGATAGAACCAGCGGACTCTAGTTCCATCCCCGACCAGGCACCCCCCTTCTCCGAACCCAGGGAGGTGAGGCAATGGGTACCATCTCTGCCTGGAGAAGATGGCATGGGAAGCATCGTCCACTATTGCCCTGAAGTGCAAAGAAATATGTTGATTTGGACTATTGGTAACTTACAGCCATGTGTCAGGGGGTTGGTTGGCTCCATTTAACAGTATATTACAATCCAACTTCCAAAAATAGCAACCTATGAACGTTGCAATTTCCACCTTTGAATGGCACAATGAAAAACAAATGTGAGCACATTACACAATTGTTCTGAACCCTAAGTACATTCACTATTTTCATCTTTCTAGCCACTAATTTAATAAATTTCCCCTCAGGTTGAACATTGATGTTCTAGGTAGCTCTTTATTGAGCTGTTGCTACTTATTCCATTACCTACATTTAGAAACCAACGTGTGGGTATTGATGCGTGTGTCAACATGATTTTTCTGGGATGGGAAAGTTGGTCAATGCAACGACGTTAGTTTGAATTCAAGAATTTCCAAGTATTTGATGGGCATAACTAAACTGCCATCGTATAGCCAGCTAATTGGACTAGAACCTTGATTTTTTAGGGGCGCTAGCCAGATGTTTACGGAATGTTTTGATATCTTATTGTATTGTATTCCTCGCTGATAACAATTTTTTAGCACAGTTATATCATTTGACACTTGTTTTGGCGTCCCATGTTGGCCTACAGGGATCACGGTAGAGAACTGACTTGGGTTTTCCAGCTAGTTGGATAACTTTTCTTTCTACTTTGTAAGGCTCAGTACAAACCTGGCCACCGTTACACAGCATTCAACCCTTACCCCGTGCCTTTGGATTAGGTGGGGAACCAGTAATTAGGCCTGAAATGTATGATACAGAATCCTCGGGGTGTCAAAATTTCTGCCATGCAACCACGTACTATGTATCTCTTGTACAGTGTTTAGGAGAGAAGTGTCGCAGGTCTGGGTTTAGTGGCCACTGAGCGAGAGCATTGAGCCCTGCATCATCGATAAAACTGCACCTGCAGCGTTTCCCTTTTATACAACGGCTGATTTTACTCCCTTCATGAACAGATGGTTCAATTGATGTTAGGGTAGTAATGTACAGTCTCTGGGATCACTTCAGGTGATCACGGGACGTATTTGAAGACTCCTAACTGTATTGTAATGGTATTGTTCCAGGGTCAACTCAATAATAAGGCTTCCTTGGTTGATTGACTGATGATGTATATTTTCACAATTTCAGGCTGATTGCCTGTACAATATCCGACTCTTGAATGACTTCGTGCGACCTCCAGCTCCACTACTTCATCTTCCGTCTTCAACTTTTGCATTGACCTCACAGTAGGCGTTGCGATAGAAGTTCCGCTTGAGGTTGATAAAGTTCCATTCCATAGTCATTTCTAGTACCCCCTCCTCATCATATTGCTGCTTTGAATTGTTCAAATTCAAGAACAACTCGTGCTTAACGCGTAAGGAACTGTGTTGGTCTTACTGTGGGAGTGTGGCGGGTGTCTTAGCGAGCGTCAAGTAGCGAATGATAACCCACTAAGGCTCGGGAGAGGCTAAAGGGTGACGGCCGCCGGTCGCTCATATCCAGAGATTTATTGTACGACTGCGTCGACCAAAAGGAATTTCAAGGACCTGGCGAGAGAACTAACTGCCTCTCCTCCTCGACAAAACAGAGAAGAAGGCGAAAAAGATGAAAAACGGATAAAAAGAAGAAAAAAAAAACCAACTAACCCCGGAGACCGATAATTCCGCTCGAGAAAGAGAAAGGGACTGGAGAAGGTCTGGGGGTTGAGTTGCCTGTGAAGCCGCTAACGTCAGCAGGATTCTCCAAGAAATTGGAATTCCATCGTCAGTGCACGAAGGGGTCTTCTGAATGTCCTTGGCGAAGAGCGAGACGTGCGCTGCTACCGATTCGAAGGTTCTTCGATGTTGTAGTTCGCAGGAATGTGGGTCAATCGTTGGGAATACAAACCAGATCGACAGTACCAAACGTCTGTTAGCAAACCCTTCGTTTGTGTGTATGTCCATATGCAAATCTATCTGATTACGTGATCCCGATAAGCGGAAACTGTTCGAACTACAATCCGATTTGATAACGGTCTTCAACGAACGTCATAAACGATATCCGTCTTTACCTAATTTACGGTTTATTCCTCTGTAATTTTGAACGGTGGCACTGGACGTGTTTTAGGCGTTCTAAGTTACATGCTCTGATACGTAACTGATGGCGTCAGGTATGCTGAACAAGTAATACTTGTGACTGAACCTCGCCAACTCTCCACAAGCTGTTTACTACATTCGCGTCTCAGAAAGACCGGTCAATAATACCACTTATTTTCAAATAGGTTCACACTTGTGTTTTCGTTCAGAACACTTTTTCTACGACCTCCCCTCAAAATTTGACATTTTGACATTGACATTTTACGTTTCAAGGCATGGAGATTCCAAATCTGCAACGTCCATCCGTCGTCCAGGCCGTTCTACCGCACGAAAATTCCGTTTGGGATCTAGTTGTGCTACTTGGCAATCCAAGAGAGAGAGAGAGAAAGCTGGATGATTCCAAAAAGCGGAATGTCCTGTTGGATTGATGTTCTGTCACTTCAACTGGTCCATATTTTAGTTTAGAAAAAAACGGAAGAGCCGAATTTGTACATCTTGCTCCATGGCACTTATGAACGTGAGGGATCTTCTCACGTAGGCGCTAAGTACCTACCAAGTGCGTTTTGATGCACTGCTCCGCGCGGTTATGCTCAATTCTAAACCTATTCGATTCCTCGAACCTGTGTCCGCGTTTTCAGTACATTTCGATTATTCAGTGGAGCAAATTGACCGTCGACTCGCCGCAAACGGTCATGGAAGCCGAGTCGTAAAGGTCAAGAGATCGTGCGTCGTTTGTCAAGGTAGTTGCGACCCTTTTAGTTCATTCAATGCGGCAGTTATGGAGTTAACGCTAACTCTACCTTCCATTGGCGAATAATAGGGCGATATTGTTGAATTGTGTCAATGACTAACGGCATTCGCTCAACTGCAACGGTTCATTGAGGTACAGCCGATATTCCGTGCCCCGGTTCTTGAATTGAAGGTGATCCGAGATGCGAATGACCCGCTTTTTCCCCCTTCAAGAGGGACTTCAGAGTCTCTTCAGTTTCCCTGTCGTTACTAGTTTTCCCTTTTCCCTACTCGAGCACTTCACGCCTTCGAATTAAGAGAGGTCATTCCAACTCCACACTTCGTTGACTTATCGTAAGGTCTTTTTCATTGTTTCTTCTCGTGCGACAGCTTTTGTTGATTTGAGGAAGGCTTTGGATCGTGCGAACCACAATATTTTAGTTGATATCCCGGCAAAACGCAAGTCCAGCGGCATTGAGTCATATTTGCGCCCTAATAACATATTGTCCAGTTTCTCGCCCGTCCAACTTGGAATGGCTCCTGGCCCTGCTGGCTCTGGGCACTATTTAATATTTTCATTAACGATTCGTCTCGAAGCCCGGTCATTTTGCTGATGACGCATCCTTTCGTTCCACAAGTCATGATGTCCGCAAACTGTTGGACACCACAGCCGTGCTGTGGTGCTGCATTGATTCAATTCCAATGGTCAGGTTGTAAATACTAGCAAAAATCATGTTGTTTGGCCTTCGTAATCCAGAAAACCCAGTTGAGGTAAAAACTCGGGTTATTAGTTGATGCAAAGATGAACTCGACAGTACACTACGTTAGTTTACTGAAGTCGACCTTCTTCGTAGATTGTCAGGAAGGCTATCAAGATCGGCGTTTCCTGGCGTTTACATGAGCAGGGCTCGTTACGCCATTCTTTATTCGGTTTATAGTGAGCTTCGTTGCTCCTGCAAAGGGCAATTCGTATTCTGGAAGGATCGGGCTGCTCGGATGGTTGCAGGTTCCTTTTCGGGGAGCTCGGGGTATGTCAGCGGTTAAAGTTAAGTGAGCTTTTTGGTTCATGCGCATTCTTACAATACCAGCTATAATTGGACACAGCGACACCCTTCTCCCGCCTAAGAACTTCAAGAACAGTTTGAACTAGTGAGCTGTAAAATGATTCAATTGCTTGACTGAACTGTGACAAATTTCGGTCTTCAATTGAAGGGTACAGGGAAAAAACCATCTTTGTCACAATTTTTTGACTTAAATAAAAACGGGTTTTAAAGTTCAAAACGAAATAAAACATTTTAAACTATGTTATGATAAAATGACGGTTGAGATGTAAGGAGTAAGTTAACGAAATTTCAAATTTTTAATTATATTTTTATTGGTACAAAATTGAGTTAACATGAGGAAAACTCGATCGGGACAGTGAAAAAACCATCTATGTCATCTGAAACAGACAAGAACCATCTTTATTAGTGGTTGGTACTACTCGCCAAGTCGCATGCATTTTTGTTTAGATTCCTTTAACCGTGTTTATTTACTTACAAAAGAATTTATTATTCGTGCGGTAGTTTTCTCAAAAACATCACTGCCTTTGGTCCGCCGAACTTGAGAAGGCTCATTATGTCTTTGTATTTGGCCTTGGAGATTGGAAGTAAACCTGTTAACGCATTCAAATAACCATTTTTGACTATAACATACTAAAATAAGAAGGTAGGTAAGGCAATTTGAGGAATTTAAGCAAGTTCGAAATAATAATTATTTCGAATTACCTTCGTAAGAAAGGCAGGGTAGATGGAATTCCCCTGGTCTCAAATTCGAATCGGTCCCCAATGGTTTTCCAATAACGCTGCTGATCGCTTGGCCATTGTATGTAGATCGATGGTAAAGAAGCCTGCTCTCAATAGATTTGACTTGCACTTCCTTCAGTTCTTGGATCTTGAAAGGGCACTTCTTTGCGTAGTAATTTTTATCCAGGAAGGTTTTCCAATCAAAAACCAGTTCCTTTTTAACATCGAAAGGGGCTTAGTCCTAGAGTTAGCCACCATTACTCGAAATTCTTTAGGTGTCTCCATTCGAGTTTGTAGGTTCCACAGTCCTACATCTTTATCAGATTCCATGTAGGAGTGGCCGCGAACAGGAAACGTTATTTTTATGAATAGCCCATGAATTATAAATTTAGTGGGGTAATTAATGAAGCGGAAGAGCGTATAATTTTTATTTTGGTCGCCCGCTGAGTCACAAAAAATATGGAGTTGTTCAACTTCATCGTTTAGGTAATTGTTTGGGATGTGAAAAAGAAATGAAGCGAACTCAAAGAAAAACGGACAACTAGTGGCACATAATTACATCGTTTTCACAAAATGAGAGGGTTAGAAACGCAATTTGAAAAAACGTGATTCACAGGATTTGACACTGATAATGAGCGATAGCACTGCCACCTGTCGCAGAAACCGATGACAAAAATGGTTCTTTCACAGTACCGGTGGACATAGATGGTTTTTCCCTGCACACTGAAACTTACAGGCGGCTTTACTCTTTGGCGAAGGTGGTTTTTCGCCTGTTTCGATCTACCATTACAAAGATCTGCTCGTTCTGAATCCAATGATTTAAATATCTCATTTTCGAAAAAAAATGACAAAGATGGTTTTTTCCCTATACCCTTCAATTGTTAGAATTTCAGCAAGAACTGCGCCTTTCCTTGGACGAATTTGTCAATGGAAATGGCGAATAGAATATTTTCGGTATTTATTCTCTTTATTCGGAGTTAGGGTCTCTGCCTAACTGCCAAAAAGCGTCACGATGGGAAGGAATGAAGTGATGTGATGTGACTAAATAAGTATATAAAAAATTCGGCCCTTAGAGCCTATCGCTCTCCCACCGCTTTTTCTCCCAACCTCCACTCCCTCTCTCCGAGGCCAAAAAGTAATACGAATTGGTAATTAATGGAACTGTCGATTCACGTTATTATTGATATCATCATTATTTAGCTTATTCAGCCAATGTTAACTATATCTACATACTAACTATGATATTCTAGTCATTCATTACGTATTGTTGTTAATTTTGTTCTGTTTTTCACACAGCAAGAGTGTGCGTTTGTGTGTGTCCGTAATTGCAACATTTTCGTTGCTTCTGCGCTAGGTTGGCTGTTCGTAATCTTAATAATTACAATTCTTAAGCTCTTGGTTTGCGGCAAATACAATACCGACTGATTTATTCATTTGTAGCTTCTTCCAAACTGAAAGGTCAGGTAGCAACGAGCACTTAGTCTGGTTGTGTCTATAACGTCGGTGATTTTATTTTTCTTAGCCTTACGACGTAGGAAGGAACGTTGTACGATCCACTTAGAGGTTTTCTTCAAGTCTTCACGTTTCCACTGCTCCTGAGTCCGAGAAACATCGTTCGAGAAAACGTTCTGTGTGTTTTCAGGAGTGTGAACGCGTGAGTTCATTGAGCGGTTTAAATATTTATGGATGACGGAAAGTCCACGTGGATGAAAACCAATAAAGTCGTTTTGAGAAAAATGTGAATATCCCCACTTTTTTTGTACATTTAATCACCAATTGTAATGTAATCTCATATTTACGCCCTCAAAAAGTCATGAACAAAATGATAAGAGAACCAATTTGTCCGCACTCAGACCGTACGCCAAAATATGGCTGTTTTCGATTCAGTAGACTTCAAAACTTGGAAGATCTGAAGAACTTAGGAATTCGCATGATACTTTTGTTCTTCTTATTGTGCTACTACGTCGAAAATGTATCACGTTTACTTGTTCATCCATAAAATTGCATGGTGCGTTGCACTAGATATTTTTCTTATAGAGAGGACATCGTCAGTACTGAAACCGCATTGGTGGTGGCTCAAATGAGTGATGTCATTTGAGAACTCGACCTTAGACGTCTTCAACTGTCCTAACATTTCTCTGTAACGGGTCTTAGTGATATAGGGATGTAATTGTTTTTATGGCATCTTGTAACTGCTTTTTTAGGCACCGGGATGTAAATTGTCTTCCAAAGGCTAGGGTTTGAAGTCGAGGCGGGTCTGTGTGGATCCGGAGATCGAGAGGCCGGAGGGTCGTGGAAGGTCCAGCTCTCAAAAGGGCGCCTTTCGGAGTCTCTCATTAATTTTTAGCCCCTGGAGCAGCCCAGCAGCCTCCGAAGCTTCTCTTATTGCGGTGGAAACCTTCGGTCCGACCGCCTACACATCGATGCGCCGGGCACGTGTCCTCTCGTCGCTTCCTATTTCGTCGGGAAACCTCCTGTTGCTCGGTCGTCAGGAGACTGGCTCTGCCCTCGAACGCTTTGCAGCGGCTCTGCTGGGAACCGAGTGTTTACGGGTTTCACCGTCAGAGAGAGCAACAGTCGCCAGAGCGAGCCGGTCGAGGAGGACCAATTCGCAGGAATCTAAAACCCGTTTGACACATTAACTGGCTGTCATTTGCTCTTTCTTAAGGCGCTTAATCGTTATAGATACGCGAATTAAGTTACGCGATTTTTTTTGGTGTTGTAAGGTGTGCGTGAAAGCACATTAACAGCATTTTCTCCAAAGGTTCAACAGGAATGTCGAACATTGGGAGAAATAGTTGTATAGTAGTAGTTCTGCAACGATCCCTCACGTGTTTTCTTGTAATTGGACCAAGGCCATATGAAGTAACAGCTAGTGAAATAAATGGACTATATGATGTATCTATTTCATGAACTGGTAAAAATATCAGGAGCGCCGCATCACACAACTTTCCCTAGCTCAATTCACATCTGTTCATGGGGTTTTCCACTTTCACAATTTATTTTTCACTTAGTTCATTTGAACTTGGTAAAACATCACTTCGTGGCGGCAGAAAATGGTGTCTCTTACAGTTCCAGAATTTATTGCGCTGCTCGTACTCATGCTATGACGATTATTGAGCAATTAGTGCTCAGAGAATTAATGAGGGCGTGAACCCGATTTTTTTAAAAAGGATAATAATCACTTTTCCAGAGTTCTCGTGCAAAAACATCTAGAAATGGTGGTTGAAATTTCGGAATTTATGGAATAGCCTCTGTATATCTTATGAGCGTTATTATAGACTCATCGGATAGGCACTTGTTTGGGATACCACGTGAATTTTTCTAAAGATTCTAGCTACGTTTGAGAGGAGTTTATAAGGAAAAATTGCACTAAAATCAGGTATCGTCAAAATGTTCGGTAATTTATTGTGCCGCTCTCGTCATTTTCCCACGGATGAGAATTGCGTGGTATAGGTGTCTCATGTAATTAAAATTGTGCTGTTTTTGAGAAAGACAAAATTTGGTGTTTTGATCACTATGATAACTATAGTTAATTCTGGACGAATTTAGCTCCTACCCTTAAATGGGTGTCAATCCCTTGTGACCAGCGGAAAATATATCAAGTTTGAGCTGATTCGGTTAAGCTGTATTCTCTCAATCGCGTTCACAAACACGCAGACTATTTTCCCTAATAGAAAGTAAAAACTGAGAGAACTCCCGCGAATACGAAAATTTCGGTGAACTATAGCTAGAATTGTCTGTTGAACGACTTAATGAACTCATCATCTTAAAAACAGACGCACCAACATCGTGCTCTTCATTACAATACGCACGGATGAGCCCTAACTGCCGATGGAAGTCGATAGTCAATGGAGCGTATTTTTACAACACTTCAACATCTTACGGAAAGAATTGGATTTTCTTAGGTGTGAACTATCATTCACAATAGAAGGCATCGGCGACAGGACGTGAACCGTAGTGGGTCATAAGTGTTGAACATTACGCTGTCATGTTGTTAATGAATGCGCTGCAAGTAGTTGCGTTGTAACGAATTAGGGTTGGAACATCGGAAGAAAACATGGATGTCGACGTGATTTTTATTGAAATATTTCCGCAAATTTGACTTTTCTCGGCCGTGATTCGGTAGTTCTCGTACAAATACCGTTTCAAATTAGTAGAATCCCCTCAAGTTACCATTCGCATTTCACATTCTTTACATTCAACCTTGTTAGTAGTTATAATTGCTACGTGTTATCAGTTACTGTACTACGCACATAAAAAACGACGATTCTACTATGAAAACGTTCATTTGTAGACACGTACGTCATTCAATAGTTATTGAGCTCCGTGTTTCTTTTATATTTCAACAAAACATTGTAAAAGTTAGTGTTCAAAAGTTTGAACATAACGAACAGAATGAACATCCAATGAGTTTCAACGTGTGGAGATATTTCAGGAGGGTTGAATCAATGAAATTAATAATGTAAGTTAGTGACTGCCACGAGGAGCCCCCGAACTGAGAGTCGAATGTTCCGGTAGTTTTAGGGCGAGTTACCTGGCGCTGCTACTGGTTTCGAGAGTGATGAAGATTCTTGAGAATCGTTCGACAAAAGAACGTTCTGAACATTGTCTTCACGTCTTGTTGCTCTCGAGTGATGACAGTTCCTGAATTTGTTGGTACATCTGCCTCCTAGCAGGAGAATGGTGGTCTGCAGAGTCATTGATTAGGTGGCTTTAGGGTCGAATTCGGTTCCTCATCTCGCACATATACAATGAACAAATGTAGTTGGAAGTGTCTAGTAGTGGGCTCTGAGCTTGTTCATGACCTCCTGAAATTGAACGATGTATTATTGAGAAGGTCCCCAGGTAACTTCAATGTATAGCCTTCTACCAATTCAGCCGCGCTGCAACCTACATCTCCCTCGACCGGTTTTCTGATGCCGAGTATCATTAAGAGAAGTAACTCGATCCAACTTAGCGAACCATAACACCCAATGGCAGACAAGAACTGACGATGAAAACGTAGGGTTGTAAAGAGCTGAGAAATAATGAGTAACGCCTAGCTTTTTGGTCAATTATGCGAACAAGGGGCATTAGAGCTGCCTTCCTCTGTCCGACGTTATCTTCTCAAGGGTACCAAAACGACCAACCCATCGCCTCAACCACTGTTCCTGCTCTGGTGTCCTCGAGGGGAATAATTTCACTCCAACGGGTAAATCTGTCAATCATGGTTAACTCATAGACATGGAGCCGACAATACCTACGCGTAACTCCTATTTGCTCACTGTATTGCACCAATTCCTCGCTTCTACGATATGAAGGGTTTTGGAACTGCGCTGTATTGACTCGTAGTATTGTCGTTACACGTTTAACAGGGAGGTTGTTGATGTGGTTTTTAGGTGGTTGGAATGACCCATCGAACTGTAGTCGGCGCGGCGGAAGTTGCGTTTCTTAAACATTCAATTCACGGCGTCTCCCTTCGACTTCGTACGACAGCTCCTACAGACGTTGAGGGCTTCACCTCTCGCATATAGATGGGATACCTTCCACATCTAGGATTCGAATCTTGTCGCCCTCGAGACGTACATCTCTTCGTTTCAAGCGTTAACTAGTTTTATAAGTCTAATTCGGTGTCTTCAGAGCGAACCCACTACAAATGTCGCGTACGAGATCAAAATAGTTTTACTTTCCTTGGCTCGACGAAGTAGAAAGGAGAGTTACGTGATCGGCTGATGAGAAAACTTTGATTTTTCCTTTAGTTTTTTTTTTTTTTAAGGGCTACTGAAAAAAGCCGTACTGAAAAATGGTCTGTGTGTGTGTGAGAAAACGACGGTACCGAATAAGCTCAAATTTCGTTTTAACCTTGCAGTCACTATGGCACGTCCAAATAAGGGTATAAGCAAAATTGACCCAAAACTAACTATAGCTATCTTAGCGATCAAAACACTAAATTTGTTTTTCTCAAAAACGTCTATCACGATTTTGACTAAATGTTTTGTACATGCAGTTTCTAGTAAGACGGTAATACTATAGAATTCTCATGGGTGGGAAATTGACAAGAGCAGCACAGTAAATAACCAAACATTTCGATTCCAAACGATTTCAGCGCAGTTTTTTTCCATATGTATATATATATATATATTCCACTCAAATCTGGACAAATTGACATGGTAATCCAATCAAGTACCTCTAGGTTCGGCGCAGGCTGTTTTTTACTACTAAACGTCCGCACATAGAAAAACATTGTTTCCTCAAAAACCTTTCTGATCTCAACCCTTTCGTTCGTACCTGTGGAAAGCCCAGCTCTTCAGTTATTTCGGCGTGACAACGGATTTCTTCCTTTTCTGGATTTTCCAAAATATCCTTTTCCCACTCATAAATTTTACATTTCTCTCCAGTACACACAGCTCTTTCCAACAGTCAGTTATCTATCAGCTCCCGCGAACGACAGTTGTGTCTCAGTTCTCCCAACTTATTCATCTCTCACGTCTCGCGTTACTCACAACTCAACTCTGTCTCTACTTAGTTTCCCACACAACTATTTCACGTATATTCAGAGTCCCCTTGTTCGCGTTTATGTACTCCCACTCAAACTTATATCGCTATTGTGTCGAGCGTAATACAGTCCTCACTCACGCTTCCATTTATTTCCCAATTCAAGCTCCCCCATTTGTGCGCCCAACACTCTAAGATGAGCATTTGACAACGCTCACAAGATATATGGGAGCTATCCCAGAAATCCTGAAATTCAAACTACTACTGTTTCACTTACCACCATTTTTAAAATTTCGATTATCCCAAAACAGTGAATGCGATTTTTCTAACAGAAACCATGTAGTCAGTCTTATGGCTGCAATGATCTTTCAATATTGGCAATGGCGCAATTAGGAGCAACACAATAAATTCTTAAACCTTAAAGTCCACCGATTTTCCTTAGAACAGTGTTATTAGCAGAATTAAAACCCCTGAAAATTATTACACAATGGTTTATTATTCTCATGAACCGCTTGACCTAGTATTACTGCTCCGAGACCCATCCCTTTGAATTCAGCATCGAATACTAGTAAACCATACGAAACATGACCTGGCTACAATGAAACTACGGAAACTAAATATTCCCCCGGCGTCACCCGCCCGTAAATGTCTGTAGGCGTTTATGATCCGATGGAGGGGTGTGCGGAGGAAGTGGCCTTGGGCAAAAAGAGTCGGGTAAATTGGGACGGGGACATGACGTTGCGAGTCGAGCAGGCGGCGTTGTGAGGCGAGCAGGCGGCGTTGTGAGGCGAGCAGGCGGGTGGTTTTAATGAGATGGGCGGGAGGGAGGGAGTACTAATGACGAAACGTTGACTTCCGCTGTAGTTCCCGCGTTATACTGTGTTTCGTCAATTTTTTTAACCATTTTTTGCCCATAACAACCATGGGCTTTGTCTGATCGGATTGCCGAGATGGCGGGCACAACTAGATACCAAATGGGATTTTTGTGCGAAAGAACGAATTTTTTAGCCACGTTAAAGGCACAAAACGGCCCAGACGGCGATTGGACATTGCAAATGTTGAATCCCCATGTCTTGAAACGTAAAGTATCAAATTTTGAGGGTTGGGGGGGAGGGGGATTGTAAAACATTTTTCGTTACCGAAAACATAGGGTTATTATTCAGAATGAATAATAAACCAAAATTGATTTGATTAGTTGCTAGGGTCAAGAAAATCAATGAATGCACGAGGTGTCAGGAAAACTTGTGTGATGCGTCGCACCTGATTTTTTTTTCTCGTAGAGCTAAGGAAAGTAAAAAGGCGGTAACTTTTCGTAATGTTACACAGAAGAAATGGGATTGGCGACTGAACCGTTGGAGATTATGATTCTTTGTGCCATCATTCACACTATGGTCCCCAGGTATCCTCGATTGGTGTTAGGTGGTAGATGCTCTGTCCTCATTGTTTACGGTTGTACCTCTGCAGTCTACTTGAACGAACGAGCCACGTAGTTTGTGCATGCGTACATGCGTAGTGAAATGTATCTAATTATTCTCCTAAAGCTGCGTCAGGTTCCTAGCATGTGCTGGGGGAATTGTTAAGGAGGGAGTGACCGGCAGGGGACCCTTTTTCCCAACTTGGGACTCCACTTCGTTCTTAGTTTTGAGAAATCTATTTATATACAAGGTGCGAAACGTTCGTGGAAAACATGACGTCGATGTTCGAAAAATGTTCACACCCGAGTCAGTTTTAGGGCATTTCCTCGGGAATCCCTGATCTTGTCGTTTTTGAATGAATAAATTTAAGTAATTTGCTGCTCTCTGAGGTGGTTCTTCATCGCATCGTGCCTTGAATGTGCCAGTCGCGCTCATCAAACACCCTCTTTAACAACTGGTTGTCTCGTTTTTCCTGAAGCCTTCGTACGACGAGGGAGGGCCCCCCTGTCTTTCGAATAAATTCATCAATGGCGGGTTTAAAAGCGGACCTGCTGCCCTTGAAAGAGCCGATGGGAGTCCGCCATTAACATTCTTCTTTTTCTAAGCGATCGTTTCCTAGAGTTCAAGGCGCAATTGAGAGAAAATGGTTGGATGTTATTGAGAGGACAAGATCTACTTTCGGACTAACGGTGAAACGACGTCGACGACTGAAATGACGTCCACCGAGGTAACTATTCAGTCCAGTTTTCTAATAGTTTGTGCCGCCGATTGGCACCGTCTAAATAGAAATCGTAGGTCTTCGAAAGAATTAAAATGCGCTTGTTGGAGCTGTCGTTTCTCATGCAAACCCTTCGTAAATAGCCCTGTCAAATTAAACCTCCAGTTCGTGTTCAAAAGCAGATCATTTTAATTTCCGAATCATTGTCCTATTTAGCGACTTTCCATGAATCCAATCTTCTAAATATGCAATGTACGATAATGAATTGCCGTCCGCCGTAATCTAAAAAAAATCCACTCTTTCGCGCAAAAATTTCATTTGGGATCCAGCAATCCGATACCAAAAACTTTCGATCATGCATGGTCGTTATAGGCAAAAATAAATCTTGGACGTATTGCAATTACGTTGTTTTCGGTAACCTTTTGAGAGATATTTTTCGATGGCAAGTCGAATAACACGTGCCACAGAGGTGTAGGACTGGGTCGAACTGGCGAGTTGGGCTCCGATGTAGAAGAGCAGAGGACATTTTATGAAAAGCATCCAATTCGCTAAGTCACTGTTTTTGGCCTCGCTCTACTACTCTACTGCAACTGAGATGTTAGTTCTCTAGTTCATTTAATATCCTCTTACAGTTTCAGTTTGTATCGTAGGACCTGGTTCTTCCTCGAACTTCTACGACTGGTTGAATCCACAGTTAACCCTCGGTTCGAACGGGAGCTACTGCGTGTAGCATTTCCATAATCCAGCCCTTCATACAAAAATTAATAGTCAGCTGGGGCACTACTAGACGCAACGAGAACAAAAACGACTCCCGACCGTTCCAACCCTCATTAATTCGACTTTTTGGGATCTTCTTCGGGAGGGAGGATGAGTTTCGTTCCGTTTAATCCTCTGATCCCTTCAAATCGACCGTTAATTCCTTTACGTGTGTGTGACGTTGAGAAAAAACGAGTTGGGTCAAAAGAAGTTCGGCCGAGGGATTGAAAGACTTAAGGAACTCGAGATTCGTAATTCATCGGCTGAGCTTCGACTGAAATACCGAACATCAACGCATTTTACGGTACGGTCTGGGTGATGTGGGAGAATAACGTTATGTTTGAAAGATCTTTAATCGAGTTGTTCCAATAAAAATCTGGTGCAAACCCCGTTAACTCGGTTGTCGGACTATATGTATGGTGACATACTGGGTGTTATGGGCGCCTACTGTTTTTTCCACATACGAACATTACATTTTTTTCCACTTCTGTTCCTCCACGAAATCGATAAGAATTCACAAAGTACCATTTGAATGCTAAATTTGCAAGTTTTCCTGAAATTTGACTGCTTGCAGCAAGTTTTTCACTTTCCGGGTTTACGAAGTCTAAAATCACTATTTGGAAAAATGGTCTGTGTGTGTGTGTGTGTGTATCAACGCGATTGAATGACCGAAAACGGCTGCACCCAAACCACAGAACGCTAAAATAAGTATGAGCCAAATCTGCCCAAAACTAACTATAGTTGTTGAAGTGATCAAAACACCAAATATTTTTATCTCCGAAACGGCTGTAACGATTTTGATTAAATTTCTTGTGCAGACAGGTTCAATGACACGACTATAGAATACAATTAGTATAGAAAATGGCCGGAGCAGTACAATAAATTTGAGGGAAAAACAGTTTTTTCCTTGTAAACTCGGCTCAAATGTTACTAGGATCTTCAGAAAAATTAGCGTGGTGGTCCAAGCAAGTACCCCTCCGATATGTCTTTAATAACCCTCTTAAGGTATACGGGAGCTACTCCAGAATTTCAAACTGTTTCACGGTCTACCATTTCTCACAGATTTTACACCATCATTCGGAAACGTTGAACACAATCCTTCTCAACAATCGCGTGGACAGTCTCTTAAATCACCTGTGAATTTATTGCTCAATAATGATTGTTGGGCGCGTGAGAGGGTGGGAGTCGATGATCGAAATAAAAGAAACTCTGAGGAGGACTGTATTATGTGCAATGAAGTGAGTAGAGTTTGTGTAGAAAGAACGGAACGAGTGGACGACTCGTAATATGCGTGAACTGGTGCGGGAAACTGTATCGGAAGGAGATAGCAAGCTGTATGGCGAAGAATATTGCAAGGAGACGAGTGAGTTTCGCGAGAGTTCGTAAATGAATTTGAGAGGAACAGTATGTTGTGGAGAGGAAAGTGAAGAGGAGGGGATCAAATGATATTTCGGAATGTCCAGTCACGAAGGTGGAATTCCGGCAGGTACGAAAGTCTGTAGGGAAACAATTACTTTGTCGTTAAGGACCAGGGAGCCCTGTTAGGACGGGTGTGGTAAATCCGAGGTCAAAAACCCAGACTGATTTGGCTTGCATCGAACAATGATCATGGCACAAGTAGGACTGACACAATACATTTCAGAACCATAAGCGCCTCTCGCTGTCATGCAAACAGAATGAAAAACAGATTTGATTAGTTTACATTGAATCATGGTGAGGCCAAGGAAAGTTGTGTGATGCCTCACACCAGATATTTACGTATAAACTCTGCTCGAATGTTACTAGGATCTTCAGAATAATTGAGATCGTGGTCCTATTAAGTGCCGAAACGATGAGAGTTTGATAACACTCATAATATATACAGGAGCTATTCCAGAAATCCCAGAGTTACTACCATGTTTGTACCCGATAATTTTGGTAAAGTAATTATTGTGTGAATTTCGTTTTACACAATGTTTGAACTCCAATTGCCGTTCTTAGGAGTTCCGTTTTGCTCATGGATGTACATCAGGTGTGTTGACCAGGGTAGACTTTAAAGAGTCAGAGAGACGGTTTTAACTTATAATTTGAAGAGTTGGGTAACACAAGAAGAAGTAACTAGGATCGGATATGGGTTTTAATATAACAAGGGGGCTCTGAAGGCGTGAACTGGTTGTACGAGGAAGGAGAGAGGAATGCGAATTAGTTGTCTGACAGATGTGAAATTAGTGTCTGTCGCGAGAACTAGGAGACGAATGAGTCTCTAGTCAGAGCTGTGTGTTGTGTAGAGGAAGCGAATTGAGGGGTGGGGAGAGGATATTCTAGAAACTTCAGGAAAGGGAAATCTGTTGTCGTTGGGAAATAACTGAAGTGGTATTGAACTTTCCTGCAGCTACGAGCAAAGGGCTTGAGGTGTCAAAAACAGGCGAACTTGATGTTTGGGGAATGCTCGAAACAAAATCTTCCTGTGCGGAAGGTCAGAGCTACTAATTCCAACTAATTCCGTCTGTGTCAAACACTAGCCATACTATGGCCTCGGAAAGAAAGAAAGGTGCGGTTGGTGGCATTCTATCCCGTTTTCAGTCTATTATCTCAATCGTTTCTTTCCCCAATATTCCCAATCTTTCAGAAGCAATAATTTAGCGCAGCGCATTACAAAACTCTCAGCCCCACGTGCTTTCACCGATTTTTCACTCCTAATCAAATTTGTATTCCAACGCTCAACGCTTTAATTAGAAACTGGCCGCGCTTCACGTTGCAAAGTGTATTGAGTTGCTCCTGCTTATGCCACGACATTCAGTAATCAGCGCTGCCAACATGATTTTCCTGAGAATGAGAGGGAATTCCGCGAGTAACACCCAGCGGAATTTATAACGAAAAAGCTGCTCTAAAAATCATTGAAGTCGTTCATAATGTATTGAGCTGCTCCCGTCATTTCTACAGATTATTTTATGGTACAGTCTTGTCAAAGATTTGAGCCAAAATCGTCGAATAAATTTGGTTGTATTGATAACCGTGATATTTATAGTTAGTTTTGAACCAATTTAGCTCATACCATCATTTTGCGTTTCATATTGCCTGCAGACCACGTGTCAAATTTGGCCTGCTTCGGTTCAGTGGTGGGAGATAGAACCAGTTTTTCCCTAGCACGTAACATAACTTTCCTTCCCACGTCGTAAGACGAAGGAAAGTAAGAATACAATTTGAACTGCTATGAATTAAAAACCATTTTTTGATCAGGATAAATTAATCACGTGGATTCCGCGCTGTGATGAAATGAAATTCACCAACATGCTGTATCACTACTGATTGAGAGTAAATGCTGAGAGGGTATTAATCAGGTGGTTCTCAACATTTAACAGACGTTTTGGGATAGTTCCCCATCATGAAAATCTGATAATGCGGGAAATAAGAGGCATAAATAATCGATATGCGCAAGCGCCATGAAAATAGGTAAAAAAATAAGTTTGGAGGGCTGTACAGCACAAGTAAGCTATTGTGCTCGTAAATCATAATGGAGTGTTCATATCTGAATGGAGTTAGCATCCTGTGCACACGGAAAATGGAAACGAAGGTTTGTTATCACAGGCCAAGTCGAAGCTGAAGATTTTAACGTCAGCATTCAGAGCGTGAATATATTTTTACCAGGGCCAACATTATAGCAGAAGTGAGGCAAATTTTGTAAGGGGGCGACTTTTAGAGGGGTCACTATAAAATGTAGAGGTCGTCCGTTGAGTTTGAGCGAGGTCCTGAAAGGCCCGCTCGCTATTAATGTATTTTGTGTCCGGAGGAACATCGCGTGTACCTGAGGAATGCAGTTTATTCCGGTTAACGATCTCCAAAAATTTGAAGCGTTTACCCTCCAACTCGTTAAATCGCCATTCTTCGGATTTGGTCGTTCCCCGACTCCCAGAGGAGGACCCGGGAGAGCCATTGAATTTGGGGCTATTATTCCTGGGCAGGAGCATTAACGTCTATTTCTCTTGCTTGTTTCTCAAGGGGAGGCTGTTTCAAGAAGAGCGAGTATAAAAAAAAAAAGAAGGACGCTTAGGATCTTTACAATTCCCCTTTTTTTTGTGCGGTTTCAGTTCGCATCAGAAGAACCCTCTTCTCGTGTGATCCGAACGACAAAACCTCCTCTCCGCAATCTTCGAAATTTTATCTTTTTATTGGCTTGTTCCTCGAATCGGGGTTTAATGCCAAGCTGTAGTTGGTTTAGGTACTGGTGTCCTTACCGGGTCTGACTTGGGATTGACGACTGCAACCACCGATTTCCTTCCCGTAACGCCACCGATCGATTACTGTGACTGTTATCCGCGTCACACACTGAGCTGTACAATTTTCATTTGTGGGGAAATTAGGAGAATAACAGAATAAATTATCATGCTCATCGTCGAAAATCGATTTTATTGTAGTTTATTTTACGAATCCTACGATTATAGTGTTTTCAAAAAAATATCAGTAGTCCAGTAAGTTACCCACGCAATAATACTTCGATAAAATATTTATTGACATCCCTGGGGTGTATTGCATTTTTGACCTTCAAATTCTCCCTCAATGACGTCTGAAGTAGGTAATAAGTGGCAGAGTGTTGAAAATGCCGTTTGGCGTTTGTTGTGTCGGATGGAGCTGCTACTTCGAATTCCCAGAAACGCCGATAGTGGACTGCGTCACCTGGCACGAATTATGGTTTTTCTTGAGGCACTAAGCTCATTTTGCAGTCTTTGTCGTCGTGCTACACGTGATGCAGTTGTCAGCTGAGGTTGTCTTTGCAGCCGGTGATTCGTAACTGTTGCGACAAATTAGCACGGGCTCAGTTTACTGCTTCGGGTTACGTTTTTCTTTCAACCCATTTGAATGAGAGTACCCGCGTTAGCAGCCGGCGAAGTGAAATTACTTCAATCCGCGCTTTCTTTCGTGCGGCCGTTGAGAAATTGCCCCCAAATTTACTTTTTGCGATTCTGACTATTGACGACTGTAGGTAACTTGAAACTCCCAAGTACGACTCTCAAATTAGCACGTCTTGACTGAATGGCGTTGAGGTGCTCCCGACTAGCGCGCGCATAATAATAAAAAAGAAGCTAGTTTAGGAGTTAACGAAAGGGAGAATGAAGAAGAGATGTCGCGTGCCGAAGTGTGTTGAGAGTTGAGGGGTGATTTTCGAAAAATATTCTAGGCCAAGGATTAGTTTATTTTGTTGTTCAGACAACTTCATGCTTCAGTAAACTCAATTATTCCCCTCACTTTTCGAGCAGTCGCCTTCGCCCGTCTCACATTCCGTGTTTTCACTTCTAACGCAGAAGAAACAAAAAAACGTAATTTCTGTAACAGATGTTATTTCTTTAGGCGGTTTCTCTTGTCTCCTGAACCTTCGGTATGTGACCAGTTCACGGAACTAGAAGCTGATAGAGAAGTCAGTACACAAAGAACAACTGAGTGAAGAGAACTTGTGAGCTGTGGTTTATTTGAGTAGAATGAAGTTATGTGTCAAACAGTTTGCTGTACGATACGTCGACTGAGGGCACGCGGTCTCACTATGAACAATTACTAAGGCTAGTTAGGGAGTGTGTTATCTGACATGATACTCATGTACAAGGCCACCTACCTAGGCGTGACAGCCCCTTTGTGTAGGGTAGTATATTCAGTCGGTCAAAAGCGAGTTTACCAAGGCCTATAAGATAGTATTGACAGAAGCAGTCAGTTTCCGGTTGACTTGGCTGTTGACTGCACGATAGACAATTGGCGAGTGAAAAGAGGGGTGAACTCTACTCTGCCATTGATAATGGGCATTGGAGAGATATCAAGTGAGATGTGAATCTTCATCAAAAGTATGTGACTCGTACGAGTTTTTTCCCAACATTTTTTGTGAACATTTTGGGGGAAAGTGGATGAGCCGAACACTGGACGAGCCAGTTCTGTGCGGGACATTGTGACTTCAGAGCGCGGCTCTACTTCTTTTCACTCACTCTCCGTCCTGCAGGTTTAGTGCCTCCATTGCGAAGAAATCACATGCTGCTCCTATGTAGTTCCTACAACAGCGAACGACGGTTGTTGGGAGAGCAGCCAAACCTGTTGAGGTTGTTTCTTTGAACCCCAAGTAAATAGTTAGATCAGGTAGGAACCAGAATAAAGACTTCTCTCACATGATCAGACCTCTGCGCGGTTTAACATGGGAAACAGCTCTCCACCGGGAAACTGGTCAAGGCCAAAAACACTGCAAATTATTACACAACGGTTTATTATTCTCATGAACAGCCTGACCAAGTATTACTGCTCCGAGACCCATCCGATTCGATTCAGCATCGAAAAATACTAGTAAACCATACGAAACATGACCTGACTACAATGGAACTACGGAAACTAAATATTCCCCCGGCGCCTGGCGCCCGTAAACGTCTGTAGGCATTTATGATCTGATGTAGAGGTGTGCGGAGGAAGTGGCCCTAACCTTCCTCCGCCCCATCGGGCAAAAGGAGTCGGGGAAATTGGGACGGGGTCTACAGCGAACCCTTGGCAATTAGCACGACGTTGCGAGTCGAGCGGGCGGGTGGTTTTAATGAGACGTTAGGGAGGGAGGGAGTACTAACGATGAAACGTTGACTTCCCCTGTAGTTCCCGCTAGTTCGTGCAATTAGTTGACTCTAATAATTACTGTAATTTCCCTATACGCAGTTGTACACGTCTGATACTCATTCCATTCAACCCAGAATGTAAGAATACCTTGAAACTGATACGAAACACCGCTTATTTGCGGTTTTGCTGCGTTTCGTTAATTTTTTTAACCATTTTTTGCCCTTAACAACCATGGGCATCATCCAATCGGATTGCCGAGATAGCGGCACAACTAGATACCAAATGGGATTTTTTTCAGAATGAATAATAAACCAAACAACCAGCTGTACGTCCAAACGTCAGGGTTCAGTGAATGAATACTGAGCAAGTGGCCGACTTCTAGGTTCTCAGTTCGCAACCTCCGTGACAGTAGACTGACATACCTCGCTTCAAGGGTTCAGGAATAGTCATTTTGATAAGAAAACAAACCTGCGTACAACGGTGAGTATCGTGAAAGTGGAGAGACGAACGGGTGTTATTGATTTGGGTATGGGCAGAGCTGGAAGTTGGAGAGGAGGTAAGAGTTGGGAAGTGGATAATTTCCAAAGTCCAAAAGGTAAAATCCGTTTCCAGCTTCAGGGTTATACTGAACAGGGGCAGTTCGACTTGGCTTGCAGCTCCAGACATAATTTTTTTAAAATGTTTTCCGAACAACTGCTGAATTAGGTCGACCAGAGCGTTCAGCATCGTTTTGTGGCTGTACGATCGCGTTGAAACTCAGCATACAACCGCTTAACTGTTATGGCCGATGGAGCAGTATGTGATATTCTAACATACGTCCGAAACTGAGTTATGGTGAGCATCGAATGATCGTTTTTAAATTTTACGGACGGCTGAAACAATCTTGATTGAACATACGTGGGTTCCAGTTGTTTTGAATAAGTGTTTCCGTGTAAATGCGCCAGTCGAAGATACAGCGCCCATATTTGTGGCATGTAATCGAATTCGGAGAGGTGGGGCGATGACGTAAGAAGCGCTCTTAATTGATCGTTTTCCCTGTTGGGTGGTGGAAAGGGGAATGAGACAATTTTTGATGCATCGAGCTCGATTCCGGCGTCGTCCTTGGGAATCCGTTTGAACGCCCAAAATATCTTCAACGGCTCCGCAATCAAAATTCGACGGAGACGCGTAAAACCCTCGAAACCCGGGGCTCGAGCTGAGCTGTTGGTTAATTATTGTTGAAGCTCGGTGACGTTGGAACAAAGATCCATAAATTATCCTCGGAATCTGGCACTTGCACCTTCACCCGAGACGACTCCAAGACCCGTGGGAATGCGAGGAGATAACGTAGGTCAGGACCTCTTGTCTTGAGTAACTCGCTACGTTGAGTCACAGGCGACTCGGTCGTTAACTGAAATATATTCCCCTTTTAAGAGAAGACACCTATGATAACGACTGGCATCCCGCCGACCTATTGCAGGGAGAAAACGATTCGACTGTTGTTCCCGATAGCTACGAACAGAAAAGCGATTCAGTCGTTGACACGCTTGTCTGTTAGACCACCAAACAAATCCCTTCTCTCTCGCCTTTGAGCTTGTTCTGAAGACGTTCGGTCATTTTCCACATCAGGTGCAACGCATTCCGCAACTTTCCTAAGGCCTCACAGCATTCACCGGTTCGTATCACTCAACTAATCAATTCTGTTTCCCCCACAGGGTGCGGCAAGGTTCGCAAGGGAGTTGCGATCATGCGCGAAAAAGTTCAACATCTTCATTAACTTATAACGAATGAATAATTCCCTTCTCGTCATCCAATGAAAATATGAAGATAACTAGGGGCAACGCAGTAAATTTCAAAACGTTAAGCACTTCCAGCATCCTGGAATTCCGTGGGTTTGTCCCGTATATTTCAATTGTGTCTAGAGTTTATTGAACCACCTAAATGATTTTCATGATACTGTCCCAGTCATTTGAACTGGTATTGAAGGAAAAGATCTGCGACACATCACGCAACTTTCTCTCTCGTCCATCCATTCAGTATCTATTTGGCTTTGTCAAACCTCTTGGTAAGTCTGTTATGTGCGGGCTTGAGCACATAACGCTCTAGCGGAAGCGTCACCACATTGGCTGCTGGTGTCCTTAGTGGTCATTCATCCTTTCAATGTGTTAGTAGAAGTTGCAGTTTGGAGGCTCGGATGCTGTGAGGGCCAGAGAGGGGGACTGAGACAGGAGGCGGGAGGGATGGAGGTCCAGTGGACACTCACTAAGCCCAGCTAAGTGGTCCGATGGTCCACACTCAGCCCAAAGAACGCCTGTTTAGCACGAAAATAGCGGACAGACTGCTCACCCATAATGAGTCAATAGGCTTGGCCTAGAGGGGTTCACTCAGCATGACCCATAACGCTCATTATGTAAATCTGGTATTGTTCCAGAGTATTGTTTGTGGCTTCAAAAATACTCTAGGGAGGTTAGACAAAGTCGCATCCAGTACTGCTAGGTTTGTTTTGTGATAGTGATACAGGACATGGTAAGAAGTTTCATCTTCTGTACTACACCGTCTATACTTGGGAGTGTCCGCTATGCAGTGACCTGTGATGACCGCCATAGGTCCGTCCTCAGGAGGCTCCGTCTTATGTTTCCCCTGAGAATCAATCGACCTCACTCCCGCATCATTCCAGACTGACTGACGTAGTCT
This sequence comes from Pachypeltis micranthus, assembly GCA_020466155.1. Taxonomy (NCBI): domain Eukaryota; kingdom Metazoa; phylum Arthropoda; class Insecta; order Hemiptera; family Miridae; genus Pachypeltis; species Pachypeltis micranthus. The sequence goes on along the minus strand of CM035770.1, from coordinate 62,215,827 downwards.
CCTAGCATATTCCCTCGCAGTCCTGTTGACTCGAGACGGAGAAGCTCCACAGTGGAAAGGTAGATCGCCCCTTTATTCTCAGGAATCCAATAAACCTTAACTCTGTGTTTGCTAAAGAGTTGAACCACATCCTGCACTCCCTCGCTACTTTTGACGTTGTGCAAAAATTTGTCAGCGCTTTACAGTACACTTAATTATCATTCATTATGTTGATAGTTTTATTGCTACAGCCTTTTTCATCCATTCTGATGGCTCCGGCAATGATAGCATAAATATCTGCTTGAGAACCCGTGTACGTCTCACTCCTCCCAGAGCTACATACCCACACCCCAGAGCCCGGTAGAGTTTTCGATCCATCTGTGTAGATATTGATATCATTAGGAGGCCGGGACCGACGGCTTCCATTGTTCCAAAAGCGTCCTTCTGGTTGCACGTTGTATTTGGTAACGACCTCATACCTGGGCACCCCCCTATAAAGGTGCTCTTCATCGCCTGTGAACCCTTTGATATTCCAAGCCTGGTGAGTGTGTACACCAACTTTACAGCTTCTGCCTTGACATAAATTCCAGAGTAAAAACAGTAAAAGTGTAAACAGTAAAAACATTTACTGCATGGTACTGGGAGTGTTGTTTTCATCGCCCTTGCTATATTGCTCCTAGTAATATTGAGAGGTACTGTGATAGGCAAGCAATTCAGGAAAGTCTTGCTAAAAATACAAAATAAAGACGCATTGGTGATTACTGGCGTTTGGCCTGCTCCGAGACAAAGTAAGTGGGGAATTTCAATGTCATACCGATTTCGGGCTTGCCCCGAACAACACACAGGTCGAATTTGATATTCGAACCATTTGCTGCGATATGTATCTGCAAACACGTTCACAGTTCATCGCGTAATGTTTCTTCCCATCCTTCACTAGTTTCGTGGATGTGCTGGTTGGTTTTGTGAATGATGTTCAGGGTTTTGTCTGTAGAATATTGGAACGTTCAGCCTCATTTGTCAGAGCGAGTCGCTAATTGGATGAGAGCGGTTCGTACTAAACGCGTTTTCTTTCGTGAGCCTGTCGATGAAAATTGCACAACTAAAACGGCCGCACTTTTGGTTCAACGGCCGGCTGACGAAAGGGCAGAAAAAGGTGAGCGCCGGCTGAGTGGCTCCAAGTCGTTCTCTTCTGAAGAAGGAGAAAGACGTAAAACGCCAGAGAGGAGTACAAAGTCATCACGTTTTGCTCTGAAGGCAGTGAAATAACGTCCCGACTATCATTCCGCCTATGAATCCACTTAGAGCGATTCAATTTCCACCCCAAACCTAATAGTTGGGAGCCGCCAAAGTCGGAAATCCATTTTGTGAGTCCACTGCCTTTCCAACACGGTTCAGTGGGAAGTTGTTCGCCACTTTCGGATCCGTTGTGGGAGACTCAGTGAGCCGCTTTGGTGCTCGCGTCGAGTCACTGAGGCTGTAATTCCTTCGAAGGTGCTGGTCTGAGGATCTTTTCATTCTTACATGTCAGGAGTGGAGTTATCCTTTGACAATAAGAGTTCTGGTGTTGAAAAAACAACGTAAATTGCTTTTATGAACCAGTGAAAATGTATTCGTTCTTTCATAGTTCAAGCCTCAAACAAATGTATTAACGTTATTGGTTCTTTACCCGTATTGTGTTCTCCATTTATCTTCTAACGCTGATAAGACAATTAGGAGCAACCCCACAAATACCGCCGGTTCACTTAATACCATTTCTCGCGGATTTTACCTGATACTTCCTGAACGGAAAGCACGTTCTCGAAGCTGGTGACATGTGGGCCAAGGCCTGAGGCAGTTGGAGAGAGGCCTAACGTCGCTCCAGCCAACACGAAATAGAACACGGAAAGCTTTCCATTGAGACCACCTCCATCACGAATCCAACATGGTTGGCTTCGCAGACGGTGACACTCTGCCTTACGACATCGTTTGTGTAGCTGAAGCCTCCTGTGGTACCATTTAAGTTAGCAGCGGGTTGAGCAGCTTAGAGACCTGAATGGGTCGCACGCAGGAGTTGCCGAGAGACGTTCTCCCTACACTAACGCTTTATGCACACATGGATTCAGAGGATTGGACTTGCCCTCTTCCACCTTGGTGAGAACAACCTGAACTGCGCTCCCCTTTAGCCAGGTAGCTGTGCCCAGTGGGTAGGCAATCATGGTGGGAAGCACATCCCACTGTCCTCAGAGACCTGCCACTACCCGAGCAAGGGCTTCCTTACAGGCACTGTTCCCCTGGCTGTCATCTGTGACGCGAAAAGCGAAACCTACATAAAATTACTCTCGTCACGTGGAGGTGAGGTTGTCTTGACCTGTAGTAACCTTCCGTACTCTTTTTCTCAATGTGATGTGTTGTATGTTGAGGTTAGATGGAGGGGATGGGAGGGAGCTCCTCGTTGTATTCACCTGATCCTTTGCCCACCCACACTGTTGACAGTTTGACAATATCATGAATCGCCTATGTTTTGATTGTTCAACAATGGCCTTGGTATAAGTGGGAGCACCTCAATAAAGTCAGTAAGCGCTACAATTAAGTCCCCCCCCCCATCACCCCCGCATCATTTAAACTGAGTGAAAAACCGCTGGTACAGCGAATGGACGTGGAGCGGAGGAAAGTTTCGTGATGCGTCGTACCAGATAGTTACATAACTTTCTTACTCTGTAGGGCTAAGGAAAGTAAAACCCCTGCAAATTATTACACAATGGTTTATTATTCTCATGAACAGCTTGACCAAGTATTAGTGCTCCCCCATCCCATGCGATTCAGCATCGAATACTAGTAAACCATACGAAACATGTCCTGGCTACAATGGAACTACGGAAACAAAACGTCTGATGATTTTGCTGCGTTGGGCGCTTCGAGCGCACCCGTTGCGAGGCGAAAGGGGAGTTGAGCCGCCCGCCCTGCGGCGTTGCCGCCGTTTTTTATTGAGACGGGCGGGAGGGAGGGAGTTCAAACGACGAAACGTTGACTTCCGCTGTAGCTCCCGCGTTGTACTGCGTTTCGTTAATTTTTTTACCCGTTTTTGCCCATTACAACCACGGGCTTCGTCCGGTCGGATTGCCGAGATGGCGGGCATAACTAGATACCAAATCGGATTTTTGTGCGAAAGAACGAATTTTTTAGACCACGTTAAAGGCACAAAACGGCCCGGACGGCGGACGGACATTGCAAATTTGGAATCTCCATGTCTTGAAACGTAAAGTATCAAATTTTGAGGGGGGGTTGTAAAAAAATGGTATTAAAGAAATTGGGTTGTGTCCGCCAGTAGGCAAATACTAAAGTTAACGTACCTGTTAGGTGAGTCCGTCTCCTCTGGCTTGTGAGTAACTCACAAGCCAGAGGAGACGGACTCACCTAACAGGTACGTTAACTGTAAAAAAATGTTTCGTGACCGAAAACATAGGGTTATTATTCAGAATGAATAATAAACCAAAACGAGTAAGAAAGAGGATAAGAGTAAACGAACACTCCCAAACTTAATGTATTTGTTTACAGATAGGTAGATGCACGAATTATGATGTCAAAGGGGGTTCTAACGTGGAATGAGACTCAATTTGTGAAGTACTGGAAGAAAGGGTTGATTGACTAGGGTAGTTGTGAGATAAGACGGCTGGTAACCCCCAGCTCGCGTGAAGCTCAATCTCGGGAACTATGTTAGAACCAGTTACGGAAATACTGTAGAGCAAGCTCACTTCAACTGTCAGCATTCACGCTTCAGCTTACACAAAACAATAACCCTAATACTGAGAAAAACGGAAGAGGGCAAACAGTTCAATGGCGAACGTTCGTACTGCTGCACAGACACATTGGAGATATAAAGATGATACTGCAACTATTAACATTTCGAGCTCGTTTAGACGACTCGTGTCGTTCTCTTCCTTTCCCTCTACTTACCGCCACATCATCAGCATAGAAAGCCTGCCCAGAAACTCCCACGTCTGATCTGGCGCTTCGAAAGTATCCTACTTTTTCATGGTGTGGTACTACGATTCGTCGTTACTGTTTTATCCACTGCCAAGTGGTTGGTGTCAGTTGGGCGTGTTTCTCTTCCTCGCGGACGGAATTTCAGAATGTTTATGGACCGGCAAAAAGGGAGCAAGTAGCGGTCGCAGCTATTCTCTCGGCCTTCAACTGCGTCGTTGATACTAACGAAACATTCGTATGAAACGCATCTAAAGGTAAATTGAAAGAGAAGATCAATTCTGAGTGCGTAGGTCGACGGGAGAGTCTGCTATCCAGGATGATCCTAGATTGACTCTTTTCTCTCTAAAATACGACACGTATTCCAACAACTCAATAGCAACGGGAGGTAGTCTCCTGAATAATTCAGAATCTCTTAGTAACCAGAAGAAGAGCCAGAATATTCAAGTATATTGTGTGAGTTACGTCGAAGGTGGAGAGGAAACCGACAGCGGCCTGTCACCGTCTTTTTTTGCTTTTTGAAGCCGCTTGAAGTGACTGACGCACAGTGCGTCAACTGCAGTGGACTCTCGGTCACTTTGTGTCCATAACTGTGTCTTCATAACTCGAGGCTCCCTGAGAAAATTTCGATCTATCGGAAAATGCCGATTGTAAATTTATGAAACCGTAGTTCCTACAAGAATGAGAGGTGTGTACTGACTGACTCCTATTAAAAGGCACCCTATAGTGGTTAAGACAATGGTTCATAAACCTGACGAATGTCGTTTTATTGGTTGCTCCTCGCAGTTGCAGTAATTTTTGCCTGAGTCAGCGGCTTCTTCACACATCTCCTCGTAACAGATGGGTGTTGGACCATACCAAGCAAGCTTATAATCGCCGAAGTTGACGTACCAGTAAGGTGAGTCTTTCTTCCTGGTTGGTGATACTGTGAGTGAGCGCTTTCGATGTAAAGACATCATCGTCTGGCCGTTAAGTCAGTACGCTTTACATCAAAAGCGCTCGCTCTAGGTATCTCACCAGCCAAAGGTGACGGACTCACATAACAGGTACGTTAACTTTAGTTATTTGCCTACTGGCGGATCTAACCCAATTGCTTTAATACATAAGCTTATATACGTTTCCAGTTTCCAAAGACACTTCACCGTTGATCTGTCCCTTTGAAACTGGCCACCCAAATTAATAGTTAGTTGGGAAACCAAATTAAGAACTCCTCACTGATGGTCCTGGATTCCCCTGGGCCATGCATCCTTGCGGTGTTACCCGTAGACTGGCTAAATGACAACCTGCTGTTCTTCCACTGGTCCGGGTTCGGTGAATGCTGAGCGAGTGGCTGGGTCGGCTCTTGCATGATAGCGAAACCGCAACCTTGACCATTTGACTGATGTGTCTTTTATGGGTTCAGACGAAGTAATTTTACTAAGCAAACAGACTTGGAAATAAACGAAAAAATCATTTCATCAAAATGTGTGGCAATTGCCACATTTAATGTTCATGTTGTGATGACGTTTTACTGAGTTGACTTGAAACTTCTCAAAAATCGCGTTTCGTCGAAAATATTGATAATTTATTGCGCAGCTGTAGTCCTTTCTCTGCAAATCAGAATTCAACGGTGCTGTTGTATCATTTGGAAATGTATACAAGAAATATCGAAATCGTTGGAGCCTTATTAGAGGAGAAAGATTGGCGTTTTGATCACTATAACTACAATTAGTTTTGGACCAATTTTCTCCAAATTCGTATTTAAGCTCTTCGTGTTGCCCTGGCTCAGCGGCTTTCTCTTAATCAATCATGTTTCAAACAGGTCTTTTTAGGACTCACTAGCTCTCAACATTCTTATTAATTACGTATACAACTAGAAAAGATAAAACCCCATAAATTCTGGAACCTTTAGCACCTTGAGCTTCTGTACAAAACGTTAAGCCAGGTTCATGAGAGCTGAACAGAAGAAAGGTCGAATTCGTTGCTGGAATTATAAAGATCACTCACGATCCAAGTGGTTCTGCGGAAAGTGGTGGGATGCTCGAAGAACTAACACCACTGGATTGGTAACTATGGTTTAACCACATTTTGTTTTTCATGTTCGAAGATGGTTAGGTGCTAAGCGACCTCCACATGCTATCACTGACTCTCTTCGTGTTAAGTTACACTCATCAAAATAAGTGTAAATAAGTGTGGAAACAGACGCGTCATCGCTCTGTTGGGGAGATTTAATTTAGTTTACCATTCGATGAACTACCGACTGGACATAGAAAACGGTGGTTGTGCTCGTCACATTGTGGCTAGTCATGTGGTAATGTCGCATTACGAAAAGAATGTTAATTGAAATTATTCGCCTACTCCAGTGACTTCTCATGGAAATAACTCATTCGCCGCTAGATAAACCCGGACGTTCTTTTTTTTTCTTCAAAACACGCGTACTTGGAAATATGAGATGACATGCCGTTTTCTTTATGCGACTGAGCGGCGGAATGTAAATTTTGCTTGTTTGTCCCGTGCTCGTTGCCAAGAGGGACGTAAGGCACCTACATGCATGATTCTTATTGTCTGAGGTTGAGGTTGGAATGTAGGCGCGGTCTCCCTTATAAGTGAAGAATGAAGATATATCTATCTCCGTTATAAATCTGACTTGAAAGGGAGTTCAAACGAAGCTGGTTGAGAATTCCCTCCGGCAGGTTATTGTTGTAACGGCATCGTAACAGGTCGATTAGGAACCCGGCGAATGAGAGGAAGAATTGAGATATGGCGACGGCGGCGCGTTTCTCGAAATCTGATTGACGTATTCGATTCCTCAGCCTCGAGTTGCTTAGAATTAAAGTGAACGCTGCGGATCAAAATTGAATAATTTGTGCCACACACACACACAGAAATCATCTGATGCCTCAGTTGCTCCGTTTGGAATTTATGGAGATGCCCGTATTCGTTTCGTACTTATCCCACGTCTGCGACGGAAACAGACAGACGTGGAGTTCGAGCGATGGGTACTGGGACTGGCGGGAAGGCGTAGGAAAGAAAGAGACTTCATTTTCGGAGAAGATTAGGTTTTTATTGTGTCACCTGATCGCCTTCTCTAACTGAGAATCTTGATAGGTCTTGGGAATCAAAGTACGTATATTTTGGAGCATGATCGTTTCAAACGATAATTTGTTCAACTATTCAACTGTGTATATCAATTAGCAGTTACACTTTTAAAAACATTATTTGACCAACATCTTAAATACTTCAATCCGTCTAACTGAACTTGTGTAGGGGCTGAAGATAAAATACAAAAATAAATACTCACTTTAAAATTGTAACTTTAAACTACTTCTCTGTACTACTTCTTATATAAAAAAGGCATACTTCTTTTTTTGTTAATTTCCAATTTGAATCTTTACAAGTAGACAATTTCACCGGTGGCATCAGGTCGGCAAACGGTTGTTCTTGGACTTATTTATGCCCCAGTAGGCGTAACTTGTAAGACCTGCAGTTGTCGTTCGTCGAGGAATTTCAATTTGAATTTTATTAGCTGCTCTGGTAACACTGCTTATTCTTTTAACATTGCCTGCTAGTAGTTGTTTGTAAATAATGGTTATGGTATTTTTTTATAGTAGATTTCCAAGAGTTAGTACTTTTGTTTCTCTAAATAATTCATTTGATTAATAGCTTCGAGGCTTATTATATAGAATTTTAATAATAATTTTTGAGTAGTCAGTATGTTATTACTCTTTCCTTGGCTGTACGAAGTAGAATGAAAAGTTATGTGATTGGGTTCTCTTCAGATCTGTACGTTTCAGATCCTACTGATCCATAAAAACCTATTTGGGAAAATGGTCTGTGTGTGTGCGCTCGGTTTCCTTGGTGCCGTCCTACCAAGGTTGCAGCTTGTTACGTACTTAGGGGATTATTTTACTAATTACCCTCGTACGGAACACGAGTGAAAGTCGTGTCCGCGCCCAAGAGAAAAGAACGAATTAAATACACTCAATCATACTCACTTGATGAAATAAATAAAATAATGCCTCTCAAGAAGGTAATGGGAAATGAAATTATAAGGCGATTAAGACTCACTTGAATTTAATCAGGGAAAAATAGAAATGAAATGAAATGAACTCCTTTTAGAATGAAACAAATAACTTATGCTCGGATTGTATTAATGACAATTAAGGGACAATGGGGAAAATGAAACACCAAGCCGTGATCGCTTATCTTACTTCACACAATATAAAGGGACGTTTAAATACTGATTCACTGACTTAGGAAAAGGGGACGATTCGTCTGCGAAGTCTGTAGCTGTTCTGATCTAAAAACGTGGCTCCACCGCTAATGTAAACAGCGGGGAACTGCATGGGTGGCGGCGACAGTGTTGCCGTCTTCGGCAGTCCGCCCAAACCATTACAAGCTTAAGGTCGTGGATGCGGGTTTCGTCATTGGCGAAGCCCCGGCCCGGGCTAGAGGCGTCCTCGAGATGTGGTGGTAGTAGAGGATCGAGTTTCTCGGTGCAACCTCCTCAGCTGGAAGCTCGGTCCTTCATTATCATGTTTGGAAAGTGGCCAAGGCTCCACTGAAGCCACAGCGGAAGCTGCGCCTCCTTTGTACTGTACTTGTTCCCACAGCTGACCCTCAGGTTGGTTTTTGGGAGCAATTCAAACTGTCCGAAGATTAATACTTCTGGATAGAATGGTGCATTCTGGTGTGCCTCCCACGTAGCATCCCATGTGCGTACATTCACGCTGCAGTTCGATCCGGGGGTCTCAGTGTTCCATCTCAGTCTACCACTATCCCGTTCTACTTCCTTTGCTGACTGGGATGTCACACGTGCTGTGGATGGTCTTGGATTCTTTCAGGATCAGCTGCGGCAGTATGGCATGGCGACTCCATCTGCCCCTAAGCCTATTAAGCCTTCAGAGTTTGCGGCTGCGGTTTGATGGAGGGGAACTTAGACTGACTTCCCCTACTCTTCTGTGTGGATGGAGTGGCCTCGAAGAGCAAGGTATTACTGACACTTTCACCCCCTTTCTGTGGCGTCCCGGCCTTCAGTGATGGGGTATACAAGAGGTGTGGATGCTTGCTGTCGTGCCTGTGGCCACCAGTCACTGAATAAATGTGTGCAAGTGTGTTCGCGTACTCATGGTGGCCGCGTCCTGCGTCATGATACAGTTTGCAAGCAGGATGCTCGTGCGTTGTCATCAGATGGCTGGGAAGTAGAGAGAGCGCGGCATTACTGGGTTGCCTGTGGCCTATCATTGTCGCTGTAGTCTCGACCAGTCTACAGTGATCCTTGACGTCTGGCAGCCAGGATCTTGAGCTGACTTGGCAAGCCAAGAGGCGCAACTATGACTGGACAGATCTTCGTATGGTAATGTCAGAAGCTCATGGAGTATTGAGGAGAATTGACTGCCCTGGACCGGAGTGTGGGGTTAGAAAAGTGAGAGGAGATGCGTCATCTGGGTGAGTCAGCAGCCCCCCACGAGTTGCTCGGGTCGTTTCAAAACTGGCCGCCAGTCTATCGTGAGACATCCTCGTGTCATTCTTTCTTTCCCAGTCCTAATCCTTCAATCCCAAGAGCCGACGGCGTAGGGTAGTCTGGGCGCCCGGCCCATTTTCTTAATTTTGTTCCTCCTTTTTGGGTGTGTCTGTATTTCGATTTGCGGGAGAACAGCTTGTTCGATTGAGCTTGTTCTACTTTTGTTTTGATCGTGATTTTTGTAGGCGAGAATAAGGTTATGTCGATTTCCACCGATGGAAAAGAGGGATTGAGGACGAAAATGTACCAAAAACCAGGGGTTTTTCACATTTTTCGCGAAAACGAGTGTAACGATTTTGATTAACCTTTCAAATGATCTTCTACTAGTTCGTAAAAACGATTCTTCTCCACAAATATCTTCATGCAACAAAAAAAATGGACGGAGTTTTAAAAAGCAAAAATAGGGGTTTTCACGTTTTGGCAAAACGGCTCCAACGATTTTCACGAAACTCACAAGATATCTTCGAATAGTTAGTACTTATAAATTGTTCCCAACAAACGTTCCTCTGTCAGTCCATTGAACAGAGATAGGAGTGGCAATGTGTCGAAAAGAATGTTCTTTTGAACATTTTTGTAATTAATGTAAGGTAGGTGCGGCGAGATAGTGGAAATCCATCTTATAAAAGACGAGTTAAGACGAAGTAGTCTATTTCCACGGGTAAAATAAAGACAATGATAACTTGTAGACGCGTTTCGGTTTACTAGACGATCATCAGTACAATACTATTAACAGTACAATACTAGTAAACCGAAACGCGTCTACAATTTATCATTGTCTTTATTTTACCCGTGGAAATAGACTACTTCGTCTTAACTCGTCTTTTATATTTTTGTAATTTCCCGAGTAAATGCGACATTTCATCAATCTTATAGAGTGCCTTTTCGCAACCAATACCCACAGTTCGTTCTCCGTGATAATTTCTGTATTTATCTGTCGAAAGGAGATGTATGCCATCAGAGCTAGGAAAAAAGGTTTGTAGACTATTAATTTATCGGTTTTGCAACTAGTACCTACATTTTGTTTTACATCAATGTTCTTGCAGAAAACCGTTGGATGATAATATAGCACCCGCACTTAACTACTTAAATATACAGGCCCAGGGGCACAACAAACCTAAATCCGACGCTGTTGTGTGAGATGTTGATAAATGACGTCGAATGTTTCGTAATTGAATTGCGTTGGTGACGAGAAACTGAGCAGCAGAGAGCTCTGTTAGGGCGGAGCGTGAGTTGTTGCAGTTGCTCTGAACTCCCCCAGAGCGCGGCTCGTCGTTGAGATTTTTGAAAAACGGTCGTTGCCGCGGCTGTTGGCATTTTAGTTCTGACGAGAATATCTATATATCGTTGTTTATTTCGATTTCGATGGCAATTTGACGTGATTTCATGTTACTGTATCATTTCAAAGTGTACCGTTGTTGAATTACGACCCGATGGTTTATTATTGCACGGGCAAGGCGCCCGCTAAACAGGTTTTTTGTATGTCACAACCAGCCCCTTCCTGCGATTCAAAATGAAAACAGATTCTATTGCTATTTCTCTTATTATTGTATTATTTCTCTTCTTACATCTTCTACGTTTTAGCGTCTCGTCGTTCGCGTGTAGTACAGTTCTGGCCTAGACTATTCTTCAATTCGCATTCTGCTGAAGAGGCCTTCGAACAGGTCTTGACTAGGAAAAGAACTAGTGGATTGTGGGGGTCTACAGAGTATTCAAGGGCAGATATGGTTCGCATATTTTCAGCACCTCTTCTGTCAAAACAGTCAGTGCTGTCATACCCTGATTGCTGAACGGCAATCGCTGAAGCCGTAACGACTTAATTTGGCCTTCACTCAATTTGTTGTTAGCCTAAAACTACCTGAGCGGTTTTAAGAACCAATGGTGCTTTATTAGTGCGTGGTGGGGGGGGGGGGTGTAGTTGAGCGTTACTACTGTGATTATTATCATCTTTCAGTTGCTACCTGACACTTGATTCAGTTTTTAGCCAGTTTCATATTGTAAAAGTTTTCTTGTTCGTCGTTCCTAGTTGGATCCCAGCTCAGGGGTCCCCTGCAGCAGTCGGCCAGGAGGCGCGTGATTTCCGTAGTCTTCGGAGCTTAATATTTTACGTCAGTTTTACAATAGATGGTTTTTGCTTTGATTGATAAGTCATAATTGGATTGACAAGTAGGGGGGGACGACAAACCAATTACCATTTCCTGGTTTATTGAGTCGTTTTGAACTCTCGAAATTTCGTTCACTGCTCCTCAAATAATTCATAAGATCCTCCTGGTGAGAATGCCTAGGAAGGCTGAGCGGTGACGTGAGACAAAAATCCCATGGGTAGTGAAATTTGGTGAGGGGGGGGGGGAGTTCAAAAAATTGCAAGTAAGTACATTTTACAACGTTTCCTACGAAGCTACGAGTTGGGGCATTTAGGCGTATAGTGAGGGAATGAGACGATCTACAAGAGTGTGGAGTTGACGCTGGAATAAAATCTTTGCGAGCTATCACCAAATAGGGTTACAGATTTGATTGTGCGTGAGTTTGAAGCGGGTTTTTGGTGACCTCAGGCCAACTGTCTTCAAAGCTTGAGGCTGCGGGTACTAGCGATGGAACATAGGGTTGTTTTCTCAGAAATACCCTTCTGCCAATTATCCAACTTCAAGGTGAGGATAATTCATTGGTTGTCTCGCGGATTGTTAGTCGCCACATTATCGCGAACGAGCGTTGTCTCTCATCGTTAACACTCGTGTCTTCTGATGCGGTTCGATGGCTCTCGAGAGAAAAAAACCCCGTTGTTTTAGCCGTTAATTTGTCAATATCCAGTATGGGAAATCAGTTGGATGTATCCAGACTCGCTAAGTGACGACTTGTACTCGGAAAACGCGTGAATTTCGCGTCGACTCGAAAAGTTGGCAAAAATTTACATACTGGAGGGACGACCACACCTTTGCTGATTTTGCCGTCTAAGCGCTAATGCTTCTGCTTCGCCTCAGGAATATTTCAGGCGGAGTTATCTTGAACGCCGCTGCGGATAAACCTTGAAAACGTTGAACACGAAGCTTTACTCAACGGGATAGAAATAAATAAATTTTTTTTTCTCTTCATTTCTGTTGTCGTAGCGTGAGGCTCACGATTCTTGACCCGCTGTGGAACCTGTTCGTGATTTACGTGGCACTGAATCGAACCTTCGCATGCGTCAAAAGCCTACCAATACATTGGTAGCTCGGGTTACTTCGCCGCAAGCGGCAATTATTAATACTGACAGCTGCCAATCGCATGGGCGGCGTTGAACAAAAATCATTTTACAGGATGCAGTAACTTATTTGTAGTAAGTGACCGTCCGTGAAGGATTCAATGACACGCAAAAAGAAAGTACATCAATTGAAGAAGTGGGAAGGGCGCTCAGACCACCTTACGACAGCACTTGGAAAGGAGGGATTGGAAGTGGAATAAGTTAAGGTTAGGCCCACTGGCCATTGGAGCTACCTACATGCAGAAGGTGATGCCCTATAGAACTTTCTTATCTGATGGCAACCCTGATGGACTATTGTGTCGCAGTCTCAAGTTCCACCACTCAAGCACAAAGCGCTAGGCAACCTTTTGGTCCTGGCACTCCTCGGGCAACAGGAAAAACCACCCAAGAGTGCTAAGACGTTCCATGTCAGTACCGAGCAAGTAAACAGTATGTGCTTCATTGGGCCCCGTAGAATCTGCAATTCTGCACCTCAGAATTGTCGATCTTGGCCTGGTAGTACCTCGGTGAATAGTCACGCACTTTCTTCAAACTGAGAACCTCCCTCAAACACTCCCTTGACTGTCTTTGTACAGACGCCTCCAGCCAATCGCGCTGCAGTTCTTATCCCGCCTGCCAACCTCTTTGCGCAAGTGGCTCTCTGTGGGCCCTGTGAAGATCTGATCCATCCCTTTGTGTCCCAGCGACCGACTCAAATTTAGTGTTCTCTTCTTAGCCAGGGTACTCAGCCCCTGTGATAACGCTGACACTCTTAAGCACCAAATTTCAACTTATTTCCCTGCTATAACAATCTATTTTCCTCTCGGTTCACATATACATTTAAAGCATAACTTAAGGTTCTGCGTTGAAAATGGTGGCGGTTGAAGTTCCAGAATTTTGTGAGACGCCACGATCATTGCTCAGCTTTCGGTGAACAGAGGATGAGGCTGTCAACACGCTTTTTTACTTTCCTTGGCTCTACGAAGTAGAATGGAAAGTTATGTAATCGGCTCAATAAATTACCAAAACTTTCGACGAAATCGATTTTAGCGCAGTTTTTAGAGAAAACCACCGTACCAAATCAGCTGTAAAATGATGTCTAGCCTACGAGTTACCATGGGACGCAATAGTGAGGGTATGGGCAAAATCCACCAAAAGTTAACTATAGTCATCATAGTGATCAAAACACCAAATTTTTTTTCTCAAAAACGGCTCTAACGATTTTAATTACATGTTTCATATTGATAGCTCTCAATGAGGCGATGATACTATAAAATTCTCATTCGTGGGAAAATGACGAGAGCAGCACACTAAATTATCAAAATTTTCGACCAAAAGCGTTTTTCGCGCAGTTTTTGCCTTATAAACTCCGCAGGAATTCTTGTAGAATGTTAAAAAAATTCGGTATTGTAGTCCAATCATATACATAAAAGGTGAGTGTTTAAAAACGCTCATGAGATACATGGGGCTCACTCCAGAAATTCCTGGAACTGTACGCGCTACCGCTTGCTGCTGCCGTAAAGCGTTGTTTGACAAAGTTCAAATTAACTGAGTAATAAATGAATTGATTAAATACAATTAGCCATGTACAAAGTGAATTGACGTAAAGCTAAGGAAAGTTGTGTGTTGCAACGCACCAGATATTTGTTTGAAGGATCGTGTTAACTGCTTTGGAATTATCGAGTAACACTGTAAGAAATAGTAGTGCAACGGGGGTGGGTTGAAATCCAGAATTCGTGCGGATGCTCCTTCTCACCTATGACGATGATGAAACATTCATCGTATAGACAGCTTGTGGACTACCACGCTGATTTAACATTTTTGGAAACGTATTATTATGCGTCGCACAAATCACCTTTCTTCAAAATTTATGATAATGGACTGCGCAGCTCTCGTCATTTTCTCAATAATGAGACACTATTTTCATGTTTAAAACTGTCCATACATTATACATGTTAATAGTAGCTGAAGACATTTTGGAGAATTTCGTTCGATCACTTTTGAACAGCTTTTGCTTCTACGCGTACTTTGGCGTCCGGTGTTGATCTCCAGGCTGAATATAACATTTGAACCGATTCGGTCCAGCGGTTTCCTCCTGATCACGTACGTAGATCTATAGATCTTTTTCCCAAATTTTCAGACTCGGAAGCCCTTGAAACGTTAAGACGTATTTATTAAGTTGATGCGGGCGTGGTAGAACGTGGCGTTCTATACTCGAACACGCAGGGCGACGGGTTCTGAAATTCATTGTGTCCTACGTAGGTCACGACGATTATTGTGTGATTGAGCAAGTAATTCGTCGGATTGGATGTCGATTATTGAATGTTCCAATTTGAATTGGTCTATTTCTGATAGCGCGTTTGCCAATCGAGATCGGAAATATGTGAACATTCTTCCGACTTCCTCGATTAAACTTCACGTTTGAACGGTTCTCCTATATGACGTCCGCTTTTGATTAAATTCGTGGGGGGCTCTGAGCCGTCTTTCAAACGTTGATTGATTGATTACCGTTACATCATCTATAGCTGGGTCCTCGAAACGCTTCCTCATTTACTTTGAAGATTCTGCGTCCCATCGATTCTCCACAGATGGTTTCCTCCAGATAAAACCGATCCCCTGACTCCTGTCAAGGCGTCTAAAACGAGAAGGGAGTGGCAGTGCGGAAGATTTTACACGAACTCCCTTCTCCAAATGTCCTACGTTGATTCCTGTTAAGTTTCGGAATTTCTAACGTTTTCTAGCGAGTGAAAGAAATTACGATTTGTTTTTGTGTGGCGGATCTCCGTTGGTGGGATGGACGGTATTCCGAATGGAGAGCGTCAGTGGATGACACGGAGATGATGACACAGGGAAAAACTCTTCGTGGAAAGGATAATCCGCACACTGAGGAGAGTAGTCGCTAAAAATGAGTTAAACGGATTGAATTACCGAACACGAGTAGTAGTGCAAATGCCTTGAAGGAGTTTCGCGAAAAAGAGAAATCGACGAGTTAGTTAACTAACTATTGGTAGTTTTAGACTGATTTGGCTCATAATTTGATAATGATTTTGGCGTCTATGTTCAATCAACATAGCTCTCACGCTGATAATTTTTTTCAAATGGTGTATTTTCGACTCAGCAACTTCGACAACGTCGTGATCTGCAGAAAACTCCATTTTGTTTTGAACGGATTATCTCGTGGGGTTAAGGAAAGTAAAATATCAGGTGCACCGCATCACACAACTTTCTTTAGCTCGACATAAGTTCACTGGTTTTCATGGCTTTTGCTACTGTAGCAACCGATGTCAAAGTAATCGATATGTACAACCTATAACCTATGCATTGGTTATGGAAGGTTAGGTCTTGTTATTCTTCCTCGTTTGGGAAACTGGGTAATTGCGTATGTGCTGTTGTCGTTTTCTAATTAAATCTTTGTTCTCTTACCGCATTGTTTCGACTCGAGATTGAGTCATCCCTCTTCAACAAATTAGCAAGATTCTTGGGTACACAGGAGGTGCCGCACTATAGCCTATCACCCCCAGACAAATGACTGTGTTGAGAGGTGGCATCGCTCGTTGTAAGCTGCGCTCATGGCACAACTAGATGATGCTAGCTAGACCCAGCTCCTACCTACAGTACTTTTGGGCCTACGTTCCACAACGGAAACGGCAAAAGTTGCGCGGATACAGTTTATGGTCAACCCCTCAGCTTGCCTGGCGATTTTATTTCTCGCTCCAATCACCCTCCTATCACAGAGAACGCTATTCGTTGCTTCGCAGAAGCTATCGCTCAACTCAGACCTGCCAATTTTCGTGTCAGCTTGAAGACGTGTTTCCGACATAAGGACCTTGAAACATCAACTCATGTTTTCCTTCGGCGGGATCATGTTGCACCTCCGCTCCCACCACCATATACGGGACCCTACAAAGTTATTGAACGATCCGGCAAAACATTCAGAATTGAATTGCCAGATCGTCAGATCATTGTGTCTACTGACAGACTCAAACCAGCATATCTTCTACATCATCCAGACCGCACAAATCTGTCTTCACCTCAATCTACGATTGTTAATGACGACTCACTGAATATATCTCATCCGCCGGCTACTCCTTCACCAACTGCACCTCAGCATACCAGATCTGGTGGACTTGTTCACCCTAATGTGCGCTTTCTGGACGTCGTCTGAGGGGGGGATGATGTAGCAATCGATGTCAACGTAATCGATATGTACAACCTGTAACCTATGCATTGGTTATGGAAGGTTAGGTCTTGTTATTCTTCTGTGTTTGGGAAATCGGGTAATTACGTATGTGCTGTTGTCGTTTCTACCTTTTTTCTCTTACCGAATTGTCTCGACTACCAATTCAACTTATTATTGACTCTGTTCATTTCAACTCGCTAAAACACCACTTGAAGGTGACAGAAAACGGTTGCGCTTACATTACTGTGTTGCTAGTACTCACTTTGACGATTATTAATCGAATTAATTATTATTATTGACGATTGGTAAACAGAGAATTGTTAAGGCTGTAAGCACCATTGTTTTGAGAAAAATAATAATTACTCTTCGAGAGCTTTTTAGGTAAAAACAAAATGGTACTAACTGGCGGATGAAATTCCGGAATTTTTGAAGTAGCCCCTTTTATCTTACGAGCGTCATTAAACTTAATGTGCTTGATTGGACTACCGCCTACATTTTTCTGGAGACTCCATTAATATTTGGTTGGAGTTTACAAGGAAGAACTGCGCTAACATCAATTTTCGTTGAAATGTTATGTAATCTATTGTGCTGCTCTCGTCATTTCCCCACGGATGAGAATTTTATGGAATCGTGGCGTTGAAGCTGCCTATACTAGAAATTTAATAAAAATCGTGAAGCATTTTTTTAAGAAAAAATGTAGTGCTTTAATCGCTATACTCAGTATTGGGCAGATTTCGTTCATACCCGTATTTTGGCGTCCCATGGGGATTTAGGTTCAGGCATTTTCTGTAAATCGTGTTCACAGACCATTCTCCAAAATAGTGTTTTCCGGATTTAGTATGGTCTGAAACTTGAAAATCTGAAAAGAACAAGAATTTGCAATATTGAAGTGACTAAATGAGAATAAACCGTATTACGTCGAACCAGAAACTCTCTATAAACCAAATTGTTTAATCTTATGCAAAATATTTCCTTTAAAGTGGCCTAAAAGACAACACGGTGAGGATAAGTCGGTAAGCGTTAACCAAAGCTATTTATCGTAGCGCGTTCAGTCGTATATTTACGTAACTGAAAGTGTACGCTCGACACCGCATCGACGTGCAGGCAGTAATTTCAACTTATTAGGTGTGCGAGCAAGACTGAGACAAAAATAAGGCCTAACTTAGGCGTAGTAAGGCAGCTTTTAGACTAATATTTTGTCCGGCAACCTGCACTAACCGAAGCCATGATTTAATAGCGCACAACCCTACACAACGTTGCCATACTTTATCAAGAAATTGATATCAACTGTGAAACAGACCAAATATCTCTGGCTTCGTTAAAAACGAAAAGTAATTTGTAATCCCGAGGCATGTACGTATTCTAGGCGAAGCTAAACTTGAGCTTGAACTTCATTCTGGCGGAAACGTGAGAAGCAATAATGTACCTTTGTAGTATCACTGTCAGACAATGAAAAATTAATTATTTACATTCACGGCTAAGCGATTGATACCCAACCAACGCTTGACGAGAAACACATTATAGTGAATAATCTTTTGCAAATCAGCTTGATCTTTGACTTAAAATAAAATGTAAACTTTCGTGAGGGGTTAAAGAGTTTCTGGGGTGAATTGGTTTAAAGGGAGCGTCAGCGCATTTGCGCACTAGACTCGCTCACCAGCGTCCTTCCAGAACATTCACCGCGTTTCTCACGGAACAGAATGATTGAAACGAGACGTCTTCAAGTTGAAAAGCCACCACTCCGATTGCTCATAACGTTAACGATATCAGGGTTCGTGTGGGAAACACTTGGCGCGAACGTTCTTAAAAGGCGGGCGCAGACGCAGGCCTTCATCATTGTTTATCTTGAAGGGGCTCAAATTACCTTCGGAGGAGGGGTGGTTGGTGGTGGTGGTGGGGGGGGCTACTGATCTTTAATGAGGAGTCTGAGCTATGAGCCCAACTCGAGGAGGAGCAGCGTTTCACAACATCGACATCTTCACGAGCCTTGGGGTGAAAAGATGGAGCTGGAGGGGCTGGTTGGAGCTCGGAAATGGAATGCTCGTCTAATAGCCGCGATATTACACAAACGGACCTCTTGAAGGCCGAACCTACAGCCTCCAGGCGACCTCCGACTTAAATTGTTTATCCTAAACGGACGGAGAGTCTGGTCGTGTGTGGTGGTCTTTGGAATGGGTGGGGGTCGTATTCCGCAAGTGTGTAGAAAATGGTCGACCTATTCCTATTTAGCTAGTTGATTTTCGACTCTTTGGACTTGGGTCTGTGTGGGGAAACAAGGATCTTGCCATAAATCGCGCCCTCGTCGTCCAAAAATACAACTACAGGTTGTGCCAATTACATTCGAACCATCTCGCTTTGCTTTCCCACAGCGAAAATCCGTTTCAAGGTTTTTCATTAACGAATAATGGATTTTTACGTAGGTTGACAGTTTGTGTGTATATATATATAAATTATGTTTACCAAAATGAAAACTAAATTTAAAAAAAAAACTTAAAATTTACATCGGTACTTTGTGCGAGACAACTAGTGCAAAAGTGAGTCTTCGCAGGAACGAAGATCTAATGACGCCTCGGGGGGAAGTGGATACTGCCGAACAAGTCTTCTAATTCCGTGAATCCTAAGGTTATACGTTACATAGTACGCAAATATCGTCACATAACATAAAATTGAGAAATAATCAAATATGGTAACACCTGCGTATTGCACGTTATTAAACCAATTTTGAAGTCAACAGTGCACGAAGTCCCAAATGGAGTACAGTAATGTTCGTGTTCTGAGTGTGAAGTTTGCTAGAACATACCGCACCCAAAATACAATATAAAATTATTTATCAATTCATGACGATGTATGATGACATCGCGGAACATTGGCGTCCCGTGGCGATCAGTTACCTTCATTTCAAGTTTGATCTAATCTGATCCAGCCGGTCTTTTCGTTCACAGAGAATCCAGACTGGAATGGCGGTTTTTCTGGAAATAGCTGAAGGCATTTCATTTCAGGTTCACATAACTTTCCTCGTTCGTATGGCTGAGGAAGGTTAAAATGAAATAACATGAAGTGCTCCTACTTCAGAGTCGAGTCGAAGAGGCGGATCCTTGAATGAAAAAAAATGATGAGCTAGGTGCCAACTTCTGAAGGCGGCAAAGGGAGCAGTAAATGCGGGCGAGGGCGAGGTAAATAATAGCAACGGCTGCTGTCTGAGGATGCTGCAAAACATGCCACCGTCCTGTTATTAACTTCTCGCTCCTCCGTCGGTAAGTAACGATTCGCGATTCAAACCGAGAACCGTCTTTGCAGTAAATTCCGCGCTCTCATTTGTATCTTTCGTATAGATCCCGATAGTGCTAGTTCCACAATTTCTATTATAGGCCTTCGCGCCGTCCGAAAAAACACCTTCGCCAGCTTCCATCTATTCTACGAGGCTCCGTACCAGCGCATTGTGTTTAATCTCAACCTGCCGTTTTTCTTCTTCGACAAATTGAGGAGTGCGGGGGCTTATGTCGGTAGACAGGGGGCGGGACGGATGAGGTTGTTGAAATTGCGAACCACTCTTGTGGCCGGTATCGAGTTGGCGATCTGTTTCGATTAGATGAACGGCGGTAGAAATATTCGGTGGCTCACCTTTCTGCCGTAGGCTTATAGATTGCCAGCTTCCAACGACTTAACTGCAACTTAGAGCACCCTGTTACACTCTGCTTGTCATGACTAGTGATTGCTATTGTTAAAGGAAGACTCCAGTCCCTGAAGTAATATCTACGTCTTTTGAATGTGATACCTGCCTGCGCCTGAATAGGAAAGAAAGACGCAGATGAATATCGGCGATTGGACTCCGTGTAAAATCCTTTCCACTGCCACAAAATGTCGTCTTGACCTTTAAGGTGATAGCCGTGACTGAGAGCGGCCTGCCTGATCCGGGTGTGCCCAGCCAGTTGCATATGAACCCACGTTGTGCAGGCCGCTTTTCAGCATCTCCTGCAGCTTTTCGTATAAAAGTTGCCGGTGGAGCTCACCTGTAACACATTTGTCGTGGTTTGTGTTGATGGAGAACACCATTGAGTTCGGAGATTGTGCTCGAGCAGTCGGACTGATGTATGTACGCGTTTCGTCCTTGGCATCTTTTGGTATAAACTTTTTAATCGAACAGTTGGCGTGTTTGCTCGAACATATCTTCAGTCAGCAACTTTTTCAATAAGAGTTCGTCGTAAAAGGTTATGCCATACACGAGTAAGAAGAAGTTTTAATAAACTCTTATATCAACCCCTCAGCCGTTTTAGAGTGGTGAGCTCAGCAGAGGCCAAGAACAGTAATGTTGATTAAGTGCGGGGAGCGATACAATCATTTGAGTAATGACGGGCAGGATGTACATGTTTGTGTTCTTCTCACATTGATTGCTCAATGCCAGACTGATATATCTATTATAAGCCGAGGTGAGCAGAATAACGCTACATGTATTCACCGTGTGGCTGCTTGGTCTTTCTGGCTGCCATCGTCACATTTTTGTCCTGTATGCTGTGGGTTGCTTCAATGCAACACCTTCTACCAGGACTGTTCCTTAACACTCATAAAAGAGTTATATAAGTCCGATGGAGGTTGCATTTTCAGGCATTCGCTCAGCGTACCAAACCCAGACCTATGGAGGTACAGCAGGTTGTCATTTGGTCAGTATCTGGGTGGAGACCTGTTGCCTATGTGCCACCAGGCGCAGACATCACCCTGTATTATCTGAGGATTGATCTGGTTTTCTACCTGATCTATTTACTTGGGTGGCAAGCTTCGTACCACGAAGGAGGAGCAAGACAAGCAGGATGGAGAGTCTTTGAAAGAAAATAAGTGGAGCCGCACATTGAAGTTGCCATGTGAGGAATTGGCTCGTCTGGCTCAACCTAATGGGGAAACGAGCCAGGCCTCGGTAGGCAGGTCGCTGCCTTATTGGAGCCTGGAAGCTTCTCGTGCAGGGGGAGACGAGCATGCTCTCGAGCATTGCTGTACAGGGGGCAGACGAAGGCCACGTTCTCTGCGGCCCCTCCACAGGAGCAGTTGCTGGGTTAGTGGCGCCTGAAGAAGTGCAGCCTTCGTTGAAAGCTCCATGGCCTGAGAGCAGCTGCAATGCTGAAAAAGATTGTTGCCGTCAGCCCATCTGCAGTCGCCCCTCAATCGAGAGGAGAATACTGTGGAGGTGCCATGGTGTGGTGCCATTGTCCCACCGTGCCTGCCACCTGGCCACAATGGCATCATGAGCACTGCCAAGTTTCCACTCGACTGACTCCTCCCTCTGAAAAGTGGTGAGCAGGTCTTAGAGGGTCCTGTGGTACTAATCGATGCATGGTGAGCGCTAGTTGCCGGTCGCAGCGCGTTGGGTTTTCCCCACCATGTAACTGCAGCGTACTGCTCCACAGGGATGAAGATGGTCCGGTAGTATTGATACCAGGCGTAGTTCTAGCTCAAGCGACTTCCTCCCAAGACATTTATGGTTTTTGGGAAAAAAAACTCGTATGTGTCATGTTCCATTGGGTGCTAGACAGCTTACTGTTCCGTGGTAAGGAGTCCTTCTTACCACTGTCATGTGGGCCAGGTGGTCCTTCATTAAATACAAGCTTGGAGTTCTGTAGGAACGTGTGGATTATAGTGAGTTATTTGTTCAAAGGGGACTTCCCCGACGCTCTCAGGTTCGTCCATGGCATACTCTCGTTCAGGGTTGATTTGGCCTTCATGTTAGCTGCCTACAGCTTCTGGCTTCCTGTGTTCCGGCAGTTGTCTTTTCTCGGCTTCATATTATACGTATCACCGTCCCCTGGTACGATTATGACGTTCATCTAACCAGGTATCTCCAACCTTCCTTGTTTTCTTCAGTCAGCCTTAGCAACCCGTTCCCGTATTCTGTCCGCTACTTATCCACATCTTCTGCAAGTTCATTTCATCTGTAATCCACCATGTGACCACTTTTCCGTTCACCGGGCTCGCTGTTTGTTTTAAAAATTGATTAATGAAAATCAGGATAGAATTACCTTCAATAACTTGGTTTTGGAGATCGTACAGGCGTTTTAGAGTGGAATGGTCAGCAGAGGAATGCTAATAAAATGAAAAAGCTCGAGCAGAGAGCACGCATTTAATGCCGTGGGAAGGGGTTCGGTGCAAGGCAGTGGCTAGCAACTGTGGCCAAGAGTGGAGTGTCTTGTGACGTCGCTGCAAGCTGTGTTGACATTCACAATGAAGTAGGAAAGATACAGCACAAGTTCATAATCACACGCACCTGTGAACGCCATACAGATAACTGTTGAACCCCGTCGGATAGTATTGAGGCAGTATTACTCTATCCTCATTCCAAGGAGACGAGAGCGCAACCAATCAATAAAACGTCGACTAAAAGTGATTTTAGTGCAGCTTTATCCTTCATCCTTCAGATAGAGTTCTCAAAAAAATCAATGATAGTAGTCAAATAATTAACCTATTTGACAGAAGTTTAATAATGGTCATTATATATGCGCCGTCTCACTGCTATTGTTCACAGTGTTCACCCGATAGTTCCAAAATATCGAACGCAGTACAACTTAAATCTGGTTGACAGTCTCGTGAATCATCAATGCTCATAATGATGATGGTGGCATAAGTAGGACCAACCCAATATATTCCAGAACCTTTAGCTACTGGTTTCAAGTTCCTAGACCGAACGAAAAACATATTTGATTAGTTGCTGGAGGGATGTAATACGATGAATACGCGTGTGGCTGGGGGAAGTTGTGTGATGCGTAGCATCAGATATTTTTCACGGTGTGTGCTGTGTAACTAGAGAGCAACGAACACGAACTTTCCCTCGAATCACGTTACAGTCCCATAATGTACCTAAACGATCGTCAGTCATTGGTCTGACGTAAGTCGGAGCAGCGCTGTAAATTCCAGGTGTTGAGCTCGACCAGTGGCTTGCCATGAAGTGTTGCATCAAGTTGTAACATGCTCGTGTAAAATGAATTGAAATATATTTATGGTTTAATAATTAAAGCGCGGGACTGGTGATTATTGTCAGATGCGCCTTACCTGATATTTCTATGCCAATTCACGAGTTGGTGAGGAAAATCCTGTCCTGTCAGTTCCACCTCACTTGTCCAAATCTAGTGGTTGTGCTCATGTGGTCGTCAGTCACTGTATCAGTACGCATCACGACTTACCTTTGTCCCTTCGACGAATCTAGCTCTGAAGACGTCTAGCGCAACGTCCTCTTAAATAATCGCTTAAACGTGAAACCAATGAAGTGCTGCGACTCGGTTTCACTAGATCCGTTTGACGATAAGATGCAGTTTGGCAACTCAATTCATTTTGAATGGCTCTAAACGACGAGATAAATCAAAATTTATCGCATTAACGAACGTCCCCATCACGATGTTCGTATAAACACAATATTCCTGGACGATCCACGTCGCTATTGAGCAAACATTAATTAGCATTCAGCACGTAGCCCTCGAAGGTACTTTTCATTATAAAGTCTGTAGAGTGAAAAATGTTCGTCGAAAATATCGGACCTCCGACGAAGTCGAGATGAGATCGACGCTCCGAAGGCCGTCCTTATGTTTTCTGGGAGGAGCTTCGGCTGTGTCGCGAGTTATAAAATAACAGGTTTACTATAAATCCGCCGTAACGTAAAATCTTTAGCTAGTGTCCAAATCGGACAGTCCGGAATGCTGGGGGAGTGAGGCACTCCAAGCGGCTTTATCTTAGGGCAAACACGTGAGATAAGACCGAGCCTACTGAGGATGAAGAGTATGGGGCACTGCAGAATGACTTAAAGCATATGTTAAGGGCATGGCCGACACTTCTCGGTGTAGGTAGTACCAGTGTCAATCAGTTAGCTCTCTAATTGTCAACTGATCAGTTCATTTGACTCTCACATCTGCTCGCCCTATCACAAAACAAACCAAACAAACCTAGGAGGACAGTATGTGACTGGACTCTCGCACACACACTCGCTCTCTCTCCCTCTCTCTCTCTCGCTCTTCAGTAGCGGGTATTGAAGTCAAAATCTCTGTAACAATAACAGATTTACCCATTGAGCGTTATGTGGGTTCCGTTCACTCATTCTGTGCGAGCAGTAATTCTGTCCGCTATTTTTGTGCAACGCATGCATTCTAGCGTGCTCAGCTGGGCTTAGTGAGTGCTTACTGGACCTGCCTCACTTCCATACCCTCTCTCAGTCCTCCCTTTCTGAACATTACAGCACGCCATCCTCAAGGTGGCTGCGTCTACCTATCCCTGGGTGAACATGGTGAAGAGTTGGATGGCCGCTACAATATGGGGACTCTCTACCACGCCTTGGCCCTGTGCCATGGTGGACTGAGGAACTTAATTCCCTCAAGCATAGTGTAAATAGAGCTATAAGGATGTACCAAAACACTCGTGACCCTGATGCCAGAGCAACACTCCGAACTGCCTTCATCCAAGAGAAGAAGGCCTTCCACTGCGCCATCAAATGAGCCAAACGGCAAGGCTGGCGAAATTTTGTGGAAACGGAGAGCTCTGAGAACCCCTGGGGCAGACATTACAAGTCCTCCATAGGTAAAGCAACTGTAGAGCAGGTCTTAGCTGCGATGCAAAATGAGTCAGGCTGAGCCTGCAGCATCAAAAGTTCACTGGAAACCCTCCTTGAGAAGGCGTTCCCAGATGACCAAGTAGCTTGAGACACTAAAGCCCAGAGGGCAGCAAGGGAGCTGATCATGGACCCTCCAAACGAGGCCGACATCCCATTGTGGACAACAGGCGACCTCGGCAGGGCCCCTGCGACCTTAAAGTCCAACAAATCTCCTGGGCCAGATAAAGTAGAAAGCAATATGCTAAGGAAGGCTGAGCGGACAATCTCCAGCGGTCTCCTTAATTTATTTAATGACTGTCTGCAGGCCGGACAGTTCCCCACTCAGTGGAAGTCTGCGCGTGTTGTCACTCTTCAAAAGGGAGGCGACCGCAATCAGTCAGACCCGCGATCATGGAGACCACTCAGCCTTCTTTCCATATTAGGCAAAACACTAGAAATCTTGATGTAGCAGTCCCTCGAAGGAGTCTTTGGCCGCAACCTCACAGGTAGGCAATACGGGTGTACCAAAGGAAGGTCCACGCAGGATGTCATTGTCGAGGTTCGGCGTGTTTCCCTGCTGGCACCGGCTAAGTACGTCGTAGCAGTTCTGATTGACATCAAAGGAGCGCTTAACAACCTTTGGTGGCCAGCGCTCCTTAATGAGCTCAAAGGTAGGGGAATCCCGCGCAACCTGTACTCGCATGTCAGAAGTTACCTGACAGACAGAACTGCTACGATCGAAAGCAGGCATATCTCTGTCGGAGAAAGATTGAGAAGGGGTGCCCACAGGGCTTGGTCCTAGGACCAGCACTCTGGAATGCCTTCTTCGAAGGTCTTCTCAGGAAACTCATGGAGACTAACTGCGAGCCGTACGCCTATGTGGATGACTTGACTGTGCTGGTCTTTCCAGAGTCAGTCCGCCAAATTGAAGAAAAAACCCACCACGTGCTCCGCACTGTCAACCAATGGTGGGAGCATGTCAAGATGCAGGTGGCTGAGGAAAAAACCCAGCTAATCCTCTTGAAAGGGAAAGTGAATAATCCACCCACAATACGCTTTGGTGGCCGCAGGCTCCTTCTTGAAAAGCACATCAAGTATTTAGGAGTGAATATAGGTGATTGGTGGGGTTTCAACCAACACCCACAGTCCCTTAAAGGCACTACCATTGCAAGGTTTGTCTCACTGCGTGCCATTACTAAGGCCACTTGGGGTGTGTGTTACCACGACAGTATCCTCATGTATAAGGCCATCTATCTAGGCGTGATTGGCTACTGCCCCGTTGTCTGGGGTAGCAAACTAACAGTCAATCAAAAGAGAGTATTGGCCCAATCCCAGAGAGCTGCGCTCCTGTGGATCACCAAGGCCAGTTACCAGTTGATTTGGCTGTTGAGTGCATGGTTGACAAGTGGAGAGTGAAACGGGAGCTTCCTCCGCTTTGAGCTGAACTCCGTGCGGATCTCACCACAGAACAGAAACTTGCCGCTATCGATGAATGGGCTCTAGAGAAATGGCAAGCGAGATGGGAATCGTCGTCAAAGGGACAGGACACGTATGAGTTCTTCCCCAACATCCGTGAACGTCTTTCAAGAAAATGGGTTGAGCCAGACCACTGGACGAGCCAGTTCCTCACGGGACATGGTGACTTCAATGCGCGGCTTCACTTCTTTTCTCGGAAATACTCCCATTATGCACGTCTTGTGCCTCCAGTGCAGAGGAAACAAGAAACCATGTGCTGCTCCACTGTAGTTTCTACAACAGTGAGCGACGGTTGTTGGGTGGGCAAACGAACTT
This sequence comes from Pachypeltis micranthus, assembly GCA_020466155.1. Taxonomy (NCBI): domain Eukaryota; kingdom Metazoa; phylum Arthropoda; class Insecta; order Hemiptera; family Miridae; genus Pachypeltis; species Pachypeltis micranthus. The sequence goes on along the minus strand of CM035770.1, from coordinate 62,188,643 downwards.
AGCAGCATTGACTGCTGCAAAGCAAGCCCATAACCATTTTGCAAAGTTCGCGAAGAAGGTGATGGCTAAGAAACGTGGTCATAGTTGATCTGTCCTTTTGAAACTTGCCACCCAAGTAAATAGTTAGATCAGGTAGGGAACCAGATTAAGAACTCCTCCCAGATGGTACGGGATTCCTCAGGTGGTCACCTCCGCGCGGTCACACACGGCGGGCAACAGCTCTCTACCGGGTGACTGGCTAACGACCAAATACCTGCCGTACCTCCACAGTTCGGTGGATGGTGCAGGGGCCGGCCTCTTGCATATTAGCGAAACCGCAACTTCTATGACTGATATAACCCTCGTCGAGGGTTTATGTGCAGTCATCAAATAAGGAAACAGACCTTGGCCCTGCGCTGGAGACTTGAGAGGGAGCAATTTCTGGTATTTGTTACTAATTCTCCTACGGTGGATACCAAAGAAAGCTATGAGGCATTAGGACAGGCACATTAGCGGTGCTCATCCCGATTTTGAAATATTCAGAGTGCTTTATATATACACTATCCGTATTTGTTTCACACTCACCACATCCCTGCATTTATTTGTTAATTAAGCCACCCTAAAGTGATGTTTTACCAAGTCCAAATGAACTGAGCGAAAAATAAATTGAGCTAGCCGAAAAAGCAATGAAAACCAGTGAATTTATGTGGAGCTAAGAAACGTTGTGTGATGCAGCGCACCTGTACAGTAAGTTATCGTGTGTGTGCCCCGCTGAGCTGCGGCAACGGAGTGCACGTTTCCTTCAATTATGGGAATTCGCCTCGTCGATTTTTCTGTATTCACCGTTTCGGCGGTCCCACGGTTACGCGTCTGCATTGCATATGAGTTGAGTGCCCCCACCTCTTCTTTTTCTTTCATTCCACAGTGAAAGTTCAGCAAAAAGCCGTTACGACACGACGACGAAGGCAAAGCCTCAAGTCATCCATCTCACTTTTCGCAGTAATTTCACGCTATCGGTGCGACCCTCGACCTTAAATTACGACCTATTTTGAAATCCACCAATTATAAAGTCGGAATTATAGGGGAAATAAAGTGAGAAGGCGAAGTAACTTAACTACGCGTTTGATATTGTTGTGGAACGGCTCTTCTTCCTCCGGTCGCGCCGAACCGAACGTTCGTAAATAACAGTCAACAATGAGACGCAGACGCGAAGTAACGAGCCGCTTTTCAGTTCGAAACTCCCATAAAACTCCGGCTGCTGGTTGAAAATATCCAATTATTGGGGTTTAAAATTTCTACCGGGAACATCGTCTGAATGAAGAGGTTGGTCGTGACCCACTGGCGCTTTGGTAATACCATCGCGTGAAAAAGTGCCGCTTTCAGTTTAGTTGCTTCCGCGTTCGGTTCTCATGGGCTGTCGGTAGAATTGATAATGTACGCTGGGACGTTCAAAGCGCGATTTAGGGTTGAAGGGAAGGTCTGCACAGCTGGTGACCAAGTGTAAGGATTGCAGCCGGGATCATGGATCGTAGCCTGACGCCTTTCTCCATGTGGTGAATGGGGGCAAGTCCAATCTCTGGGATCCCTAGGTAAGTGCCAGCAGAATGCCTTTCATGAGGTTCGTGATTCGCTAGGTGTCTGGCAGGGGAGAGTTAGAAGCTGGAGGGTTGGGTACTCTCCCCAAACAGCCTCAGGTCTTCGACCACATGATTGCACTTGTAGGGTGTAACTGGCAGGCTGTACTGCCAGTAAAACGCGGACTTGTATCACGTGGAAAAGTATCATAGCTGCAGGCAACTCCTCCATCAGGGCCTGCCCCCATTCAGGTGGGCTGCTCCGGTTGCAGCCAATTGTCCCACGGGATGCTGCTACCTACGCTTCACAGTGCGTTCGGAAAAGGTGTAATTAGCCGTGAGGCCAAGGTGTTGGATTCGTGGATCAGCTGGAAAATCCCTTATCGATCCAATGTTGATGTTGGCACAGGAAGGTGTTGTCCCGCAAGTTCTTTCAAGTAGTAGACCTATGACAATTCTTTTTGATCGAAACGGAATGTGATCCAATAAGAGTGACGACATTGAACCAAAACTATATTACACAAGATTTGAGTTTTTGACACGTATCTTCAGCGAATCCGCTGGTAACAATTCCAAGCGGCCAGTGGATTGACCCATTCGATCCGTTGACAGACATAGTGGAATGCCATACAAGACCTGATACTTCAATCGATATCTCACATCATTTCCTGGTTATCTAGCTTCTGACGTGCCTCCCATTCGAAAAATGTTAGTAAAAGATGAAAAAACACGATCGCCACAACGGAACGACGAGACTTGGCGTTGTCTTGTCGAACTGAAAGGTGGTTCTTCCAATTTGTAGAATTTACCTCACTACATTTACTCCTACTCCCCTGAGACCTCCTATTCGACCCAACATCGAAAAATACCCAGAAAACGATACTAAACACGACGTAATTGCAATAAAGCCTGAAAAACCTTCGATTTTGGTTAGTTTTGTAAATCATTTTTTGCCCTCAACAACCACGAGGTTGAGACGATCGGTTTGCCGAGCAGGCGAGGACAAGTAGATCCCAATGAAATTTTCTTGAGATATACGGACGGCTAAAGGGGACCCAAAAACCCGAATGTATCCATCTTACTGATTAGAACAGTATGAGGCTTGGGAAAATCTCTGTACAGCACACATCTGCCACGCTTTCTTGCCTCTATCGACCGATCGGATTACCGTGCTGACGGGTATGTAGGTTTTGAGCGAAAAAGCGGATGGTTTAGACAGCGTCTAAAGCCCAACATGGCCTGGACGGCGTACGGACATTGCTGACGTCGGATCCTGATGCCTTGAAACATAAAGTGCGCAATTTTGAGGGGGGATTGTAAAAAATATTTTTTGACCCTAAACGTTATTACATTGTTCATAATGAATAATAAACCAAAATAAAAAGAAAAATAAATGAACTGTATTCGACTGAATAATGTAAGCGATGAAGTGAAACGCAAAATTAGAAAATAAATAACTTCAGAAGCTGAAATATAATTGTATGTGAACTATAAATTAACGGGAGAGGTCTGACTGGAAGCCACGAGGTTATCTGTGGCAGGAGGTGGTTGTGTGGAGTAAGGCCGCTTGGGAAGTGCATTGTACGATCTTGTCCAAGGCCATCTACCCAGGCGTTATTGGCTACTGCCCCCGTGGTCTGGAGTAGTAAACTCGCAGTCAATCAAAAGAGAGTATTGGCCCAGAGAACTGCGCTTCTGTGGATCACCGTGGCCTATATGACTGTCGACAGAAGCACTCCAAGTGACCGTTGAGCAGTTAACAGCTGACTTACCCTTTGAGCGCATGGTTGGCTTCCTCCACTCTGGGCTGAACTCCGTGCAGATATCTTTAACGAGTAAAAACTTGCCGCCATTGATGCACGGGCATAGGACTAATGGCCGGCGAATTGGGAATCCTCGTTTTCCCCAACATCCGTGAACCGCCCAGCCGTTTCGCCCGGTTTGCCAAAAGGTGGGTGGCCTTTGAAACTTGTCATCCAAGTAAATAGATAAAGATCAACCTGCAGTGCCTTTTGCGTGGTAGCAAAACTGCAATCTCCATGACAGTAGACTGATATAACCTCTCCGAGGGTTCAGGAACGGTAATGATGATGAGGAAACCGACCTGTAGTGTTAGAAAAAACGTAGTCTTATTTTATTTTTATATCCCGAGAAGCTTCCACCAGGTTGGAGGATGAGGAGACCTCGTGGGCCAGAGATTGACAATTCACACATTCATTCACGATCGTTGGGGAACTGATTGAGCTGGTGACCGCAGGGGAAGGGCAGGAATGATCCGGTTGTAGATTTGTTGTTTTTTGTGGAGCTCAAGTTTGGAGATCGATTGGGACGTTTCATCGACTGCTGCCTTTCCCCCTATTCTTGCTCCTGCAGCTCCCTTTTTGCTAATCCAAACCAAGGGTTACATGGTGATTGTATTGAGCAAACGCGTTCTACAAAGCACATACATTGTTGCGCCTATGAGGAGATATTGGAGAAGCCAGAGAATGCCATAAGAGCAGCAGCGGGTCCTGGAGTTGAAGGTGTAAGAGGGTGGCTTGAGAAGAGAATGGAGCTTGCTGATCTGGGGCCAGTGTCTCACAGGGATGAAGAATCAAGATTTGAAGAAATTGCTGCTTCGAACCTGCTGAGTAGTTAGGGAACAGCGTAGCTGCAAGATTCTCGTGAATGTGAAGATGACCAGAAAGAAGGGCTGCCATTGAAGAGCGGAATAGAGCACAAGCTGCTGCAATGTGCTAAACAGTTGGCTCTCAATACTCAGGAGTTCATTCATGGAGCCACTAGAAGCAGACCCTCCCTCCTATCTCAACAAAAAAATCGTTGGGGTGTTGTATCCACAATACGTTAAAGACGTTGTGTACAACCGAGTGTAAGTACTCCTATAAGAGCAGCTTTTACAGATATACAGAGGTTATGACAGGAAAATTGTTTCCTAATGAACTGGAATTGTGTAGCCTCTGCTTCAAGGAGGGGGAACCACGGTGTGATGTGTGTAGGCGATGATACGTACCCTATCGATCCAATTCTTACAGACTTGTAAGCGATATTCTTTAGCCACGACTGCAGGCTGCCCTAAAGACACTGTTTCGGCCATGAGAATGGCATGTTCCCTTCATCTCTGTTGTGGATTCACTTGGCTGCGTGACGCAACGGGCAGCTTTGTGGCTCTCCTCCCCACAATTGTAGCCGATGCTCTTCCGATTGGAACCCCTGCACCTGCTGTGCTGCTTTCGAAAGTGAAACATGTTTTTGTCCCCACTCATTCTACATCATGAAGCTCACCTTAAGCATACGCTGAGTCGCCTAGTCGTTAGTTTATCAGCTTAAAGGAGGCCACGTTGAAATGTATGAAACATTTTGTAGTGAAGGCGTTGGTTCATTGCAATTTGGCGATTTGACAACTATGCGCTTGGTCGACTGATACGCCACTGATACTGAAGGTTTTGATGTAGAAAACGCTGCGTTGGGTCATGGAGTCACAGTTGCTTGGATATATGAAACCCACCCGCTTGCAATGGCTCGTTACCAGCCTGTTTACTCGTTGGTTACTCGGAACTCGTATAAGCCGCTCCAGAATTGAGTGTGGAATGGTGCGACAATACAACAACTGGCCGGTATTTCTCGAAAGGTCTCTTCGTCTACCTCTTTCGTTCAGTCAATGACCTGCCGGCTCTGCCAGACAGCCTGGTGCCTTCTCCCCGGCCGCTTTGCATTATTCTCCTTCATAAACGTCACTTTGCCCATACGTGACCTATTTCCTTTAACCAACTACCTGTTAAACGTGCGGTCCTCTCAAATCCCCTCATCGGCCTAGCAATTTCCCAATTTGTGGTTCGTTTCTTTTCAAATAGGAATTTCCTCGACGGAAATGAGAATCTTCCAAATCAGTTGGCTGTAAATTTACAAACGTCTTGGAATTATCACGAAATTTAATGGGGGTTTTATTTTGCTTTCCTTCTCTCACTCACTCGCTCTCTTTCTCTTTCTCACGAACGACACCTACGTGGAGTTCGTCATGTGCTTTCAGCTCCGTAATCCTCAGCTCATCCATCAACTTCAGTCTTAGCGTCAACTTCTTCCTTTTGCTAAGTCGCTGGACACCTGCAACCCGCCACTATTTTTGTCAGAGCGATGGACCGTCAAACTAAGCACGTGTCAAACCAAAGACTTTCTTTCTGTAGTCCTGATTCACTTACGACATCGCTGATTCCACCGAATAGAAACAGTTTGCACGAACGGTTTGGACTCATTTTGGTTTATTATTCATTCTGAATAATAACCCTATGTTTTCATTCAGAAAGACTTTTTACATCCCCCCTCAAAATTTGTTACTTTACGTTTCAAGGCATCGGGATTCTCAATCTGCAATGTCCGTCCGCAATCCGGGCCGTTTTGTGTCTTTAATGTTTTCTGAAGAATTCGTCATCTAGTTGTGCTATTAAATATTCGACAACCGAATCGGATGAAGCCCATGGTAGTTACGGGCAAAACATGGTTAAAAATATCTGGTGCGTAGCAACACACAACTTTCCGCCACCCCCGTAAGTTCGAACACCAGCTACATATGCGGGCGCTATATCTTCGTTCAACGCATTTTTACAGTAACATTTATGGAGTGCAAAATGTAGGGACTAGTTAGCTGAGAGTACTCCGTAAGTTTGATCGAAATCGTTAGAGCCGTTTTTGAGAAAATTGGAATACCGATAAACTAATATTCGACAAATCTCCTTTTATGTGTTAACTTGGCTTATATCTCCGTTCAAAATATATATACAGAAATAATTATACAGAACCAAATGTTGGTATGGGTGACTAAAAGACACTCCATTAGGATTTATCACATCTGGTAAAGAAGTTACCCTGGAATTTACGGAAATGTTCGAAAAAACGTAATTTTCGGCACATTTTGATTTTCATCTCTGTTCAATGGACTGTCAGAGAATCATTTATCGAGAACAATATTAACTATTCGAATACATCTTGAAAGTTTGGTGATAATCGTTGAAGCCGTTTTGCCAAAAAGCGTGAAAAACCTATTTTTGCTTCATAGGCCTATATCTCCGTCCACCATATTTTCATGGAGATATGTATGGAGAAGACAAGTTAGGTAATAATTAGTAGAAGATAATTCGAAAGTTTGATCAAAATCGTAGAGCCGTTTTCGAGAAAAAGGCGAAAAACCCTAGTTTTTGGTACATTTTCGTCCCCCACCCCTCCTTCCCATCGGCCGAAATCGTCCATAACCTTATTTTGGTGTCTACAAAAAATAACTAACAAAACAAAAAAAGAATCAGCTCAATCGGATGAGCCGTTCTCCCGCAAATCGAACTACTGACACACACACACATACACACACACGGACCACGCGCCGAAATTAGTTTTTTTAGACTCAGTAGGCCTCAAAACGTAAAGATCTGAAGAAAACCCAAAGTTTTTTTTGGCCCGATTACTATACTTTCCTTCCCTTCGCTGAGCGGAAAGTAAAAATGAACAGAAACGAAATTTCGGCAATTTTATCGCAAACACGCCGTGTTCAGTATCGTTTTCTAGGTATTTTTGGATGCTGGGTCGAATGAAATGATTTGAGAGGTGTACGACTGCGTCGAGACTAAAATAGAGAAATCGCAGTAATTATAGTGAGCCAAAGTCTACTCTAATTGAAAGAACTCGCGGGCCAATAACTCCAGCGACAGTGATCGTTTCATCGATGTAATCCTTTCCCCAGGTCTCATTAAAACCACCCACCAGTAACGTCGTGCCAATTGCCTACGGGCGCTTGGAATGATAAGTTTTCGTCCTTCCGTTGTAGTCAGGTCATGTCATCATGTTTCGCATGATTTAATGGTATTTTTCGATGCTGAATCGGATGGTCCGGGTCTCGTAGGTGCGAGGCCAGGCCAAGCTGATCAAGAGAATAGTGAAGCGTTGTGTGTGTGTAATAATTTTCCGTGTGCTGCTCATAGTCTCAACATTATGTCCCCCCGACTTGGTCTAGCCGTTTTCTCTCAATCATGTACAGACACAGACCACTGTCCCAAACGGTGTTTTTGGACTTGAATGCCCTTAAAAAGTGAGAATATGAAGAAAACTTAAAACAAAAAAAATATTTCAGGCCACATCCTACAACTTTCCTTAGGTCTACCTACATCAATTAACTCGTTTTCGTGGCTTTTCTACGAACTCAATTTAATTGGGTTAGTTTCGCCAGTAGGTAAATTACTAATGTTAACGTACCTGCTTGTGAGCCCACAGTATCTCACCAGCCAGAGGAGACGGACTTACCTAACATGTACGTCAACTTTAGTAACTCAATATATTTTTCACTCAGTTCATGTAAACTTGGTAAAACATCACTTCACTGCGGCAGAAAGCGGTAGCGATTACAGATCCGAAATTTATTGCGCTGCTCGTGCTCATGCACTGACCATTACTCAGCTATTGGTACCGGAGAATTAATGAGGCTGTAAACACTTTTTGTGAAAAGGATAATAATCTCTTTTCCAGAGTTCCATATCCCCGTAACCTTATTTCCTCCCTATCCTACAAAACCCTCACCCCAAACCATTTCCAGCTCCCAACATGCCCCTCCTCTAACACCATAGTAACATCTCATTGGCTCCCGTCCTCCATAACCCCATTCCTAGCTCTATCCGTCTATCACCTGAATTTTTCTGCAGATCCTAGTAACATTTGAGCGGAGTTTATAAAATAAAAAAAACTTTGCTTAACTCGATTTTCGTCGAAATGTTTGGTAATTTATTGTGCTGCTCTCATCATTTTTTCACAAAAGGGAATTTTATCGTATTGTCGTGTCATTTGGTACTGTCCACACAAAACAATTACATTAAAATCGTGGTAGCCGAATTCAAGAAAAAATTTGGTGTTTTGATCACTATGATAACTATAGTTAGTTTTACGCGGATATTGCTCATATTCTTATTTTGACGTCCCGTGGTGAGCCAGCAATCTATCGAGGTTCAGCTGATTTGGTTCAGTCATTTTCTCCAAAAATCGTTCACAGAACAATTTTTTTTCCCCCAAATGTTGTTAGTCGACTACATAATTTTCTTTTCTACTTCGTACAGCCAAGGAAAGTAAAAAGATGACCGGTTCCTTTGGGAATAAATCTAATTATATCAAACATTATTCTGGTTGTCGGTCGTCGAAGGTGATTCCAAGAACGCACCTGTGGCGGGACAAAGTTGTTCCCGTTGTTCCGCTGGACGATTGTTGAACGAAAAGGAACGACGCAAGGAGACAAATCACCTCTGGATTCGTTGAAGTGTGTTCTGTGCAGCGCAAGGCATTAACATCCCACTAAAACCTCAGGAACACTCGGAAACACGTAGGGCTTTTGTAGCCGTTACCTTTTTCCAACGACCGAACGGAGGAGGTTCGCTTTCGAATACACGACCTCTGTTTCTTCTTCCTTAGCACCTAATGGAACCTCACAGAACCGATAGTTGGTTAGAAAACAGGCCTGTCAGTCAAGAAGACGACTAAATTACCTTTAAAAACCATTGGCTCGGCTCCGAGGAAGAGCCCAAGAGAAAAGCACAGAATTTAAATGCGTCCCGCGGGTGAGAGCACCATTCGAAAATTAAGCAACGCGTTACGTCTTCTCGTCGATACTAAAAGTACGAAGTTATGAGGAAGTTAACGCGCATTTGTAATTGTGAAGCCACGAGAGATGTCACTACGCAGCACATTTTCTATCTACCGCAAGTCGTAAGACGAGTCACCTAAACAAACCTTCGTAAACACCCTTACTTTCTTCGGCCTTACGAAGTAGAAAGGAACGTTATGTAATCGGGTAAAAAAGCTGAGTTTTCAGGAGACCATGATTCAAACGCTTGAGAAAACAGCATAATCGAATCGGCTCAAATTTCAAAGTTAGATGGCAGATTACCACGGGACGCCAAAATGAGGGGATGAGAAATCGGTCCAGAACTAACCCTAGTTATCATACTGATCAAAACACCAATTTTTTCTTAATAAAGGCTATGAATATTTATTAAGTTTTGCGTATGTATGGTCACAATCATTACAATTATTACACAATGATTCATTATTCTTTTTGATCGAAACTGAATGTGATACAATAAGAGTGACGACATTTAGCCAAAAATATATTACACAGGATTTGAGTTTTCGACAAATCCGCTGGTAATGCTTCCAAGTGGCTAGGGGCTTGACCCATTCGATCCGGTGACTGACGGACATTGCGGAATGTCATACTGCTGTCCTGCGAGTTCCTTCAACTACTAGAATTCACTTCACTATATTTCCATCCAAACACAGTTCTACTTCTCTGAGGCCCGTCCTATTCGACATAGCATAACAAAAATACCTGGGAAACCATTCCAAACCCGACGTAATTGCAATAAAGCTGAAGAAACTTTGTTTTTGGCTAGTTTTTTAACCACTTTCTGCCCATAACATCCATGAGTTTCAAACGATAGGATTGCAGAGTAGGCGATCTATTGTCCCTGTTGGAGTTCTCTGTCAGTAGTCAAAAGAACTGGTGGAGAACATGCCAGAAGAATGCGGCAGACAGCCTGGAATGGTGCTGCACTCCAAACGCTTTATCTCAGAGCAAACACACAGAGCCTTCTGAGGATAGAGAGGAAGGACCTAAGGCAGATTGTGGGGAGCGTCACCGAGCACTGCAAAATGTATAAACACATGTATGTTATGTACATATTTGATACCCCTCAGTGCAGGCGGTGTGGCACAGATGATAAAACGCCGTACCACATCATGGCTCACTGCCGGAGACTTCAAGAGGGAGCGGTTTACGGTCGTTGGTACTACTTTTCCTGGGGTGGACATCAAATGGAACTCTATCAGAAAATACCTAGCGTTCCTTAGGAGGCTAGGCATGCGCCTGTGAGATATTAGGTCATTAGGTGCTCAACTCAGCTTTCGGACAGCCAGAGAGAGAGATATATAAGTCTATCCATACAAAGAAGGCTCGTGGTGGGGAGGCCTTCTGAAGGAGTGAGTGGGCGAGGGAAAGCGGGTTTTGTGACTTGATTGCATTCCACCCCAACGTGTCACTTTCTGGCTGTTAAACATGTAGATCCAAAATGAAATTTTATCTCAAACAACTCAAAATTGTCATTAACGCTGCTGACTGCCATATGGTACAAAAATTGTGGTAGGAGCAATACTAACTATAGTCATCATAATGATCAAAACAACATTTTTTCCCCCTCAATAACGGCGTTGACAATTTTTTTCACAAAAACGGCTTCAACTATTTTGAATTCATATTTTGTACCGACAGTTCCACATAATAAGACAGTGTCATTGAGACAATTATATTCATCGTACATCTTCTCAATATAGAACCACTATAAAACGCCAAGTTTGAACGGCCTAACAAGAATCGAGTGAAAAGCATACTCGCTGCTGCGATATAAATCGCTGAATGCAGTTTGTGGGATGAGTCGCATTGCCTTCAGTCGCCTGGAGCATGTCAATTTTCGTTGTTACGTAGTGGTCGGCCATGTTTCGTACCGATGGTGAATCGAATGGGATGGATCTAGGAGGTGCTCCTCGGTTGTTGAGATCCGTGAACAATAAACCGTTGCGTGATAATTCGCAGCATTTTATTATTGCATTCATTTATTATTCTTTACGGTATTAGTATATTACACAATATACTACTTGTGACTATCTAGGGATATATGGACGTGACCGTCCTGATGGTAAAAAGTCATGTTCCCCAAATTTCGGCGATTGAGAGGGTAAAAGTGCGGAGCTGACGCGACGAGACCCAAACAGATAGTAAAACAAGGGAATAATGCGATTTTTTTGGTGATTCTGGAGAACTCGTAACTCGAGACATCAGTCACAACGTCGACGGCACAACAAAACTATTGAGACGCCTTGGAAAAAAAAACTGGCCGGCACCAAACCTATCAGGCGGAGGAGACTGATTCAGAGGAAGGGGGTCGTCTGGCCGTGTCCATTAGAGGCCAATAAGTTACCTTGCTCTCTATTTTCACCTTATCTGAGTAACTCGAGACGTCCAGGTATAAACCAAGTTCCGAACAAGAGTGTTAAGTTCATCGATGCTGCCGGAGGAGAAAACGCCCACAGCTAGAATTTAAACTTTTTCCCCCCGCGTTTTAGCGAAGTTTCAGTCGGGTTATTTAGTTATCGCATTGAAACAGCATTGTCGGGACTCCTGTGTAGGGAATATTCATCAAAGCGTGGGCTAAAGTCAACTACTGTCAAACCAATACCATTGCCAGCAGCAAACCAACGAACGCCAACAGCGCCGATACATCAAACCAAGTTTCATTCACAAAACCATGACGAGTCTATCCCCAGGGAGCCATATAGGATCAACCATCAATGTATACGTGAACTGAACATGAAACTCTGGCAAACAGAAGGCTTCAACTTTGCTTGTTCATGAAGAACTGAAAGCAAAACGCACCTGACTGATCTGACAAAACATTTTTTATTTACTTGCTTCTTGGAAGAACAACTGGAGCGACTCATCACACGACTTTCCTCAGCCTTATGAAACGTAACTTAGACGTCCTACGTAGGAACAGGTGGTGCTTGAAGTTTATTTAAATTTAATGTATTGAGCTACTGCTACTTATTCTACGGCCTCCATTTAAAACCCAATGTATAAGTAATTGACGGAAGTGCTAACACGATTTTTCTGGAAAGTTCTGGAATTATAGAGGGAACACTGCGAAAAAATAAGTCGACAAAACGACGTTAGTTCAAATTCCGGAATTTCAGTGATAGTACCTCATCATAAAATACCATTATTAGTCATTTCGTCGCACAGGCAGCTTATTGGACTACTCAACAATCGCTTTGCGTCGAATTGTCTCATTTTAATGCGCCTCAAATTCAACGCTGTAATAATTGCGAGATAAATAGATAAACACAGAATTCCAAAACTGAGGAGTATCACGTACTGAACATCATCCAACCATCATTCGAACATCAGAAAATTTAATCGACTTATCCATCATCTTTGAAACTAGTTAGAACTGGGAAATAACTATTGAATTACTACTCATTATGAATAGTTTTCGATCACGTAAGAAAAACGAATATCGCGTCAAATTATCTCGTAATTAAACACGTACCCTAATCTCTGCTAATAACGCTACAGTCAGAATGAAAAAAGTTTGACCGATCATTAAAAAGTTGCGAGAACATAGACCAACAAATTTCAAAAAACTGAAAAAGGGCAATCTAAGATATTCCTCTCCCGATTTTAAATAAATTTATATTCATATTTTGAACAAGCTATGACTTCAAGGCCAACGGTCAAACTCATTGGTGGCCAATTTTGAACTAGGCCAAATGTCAAAAAACCGAAAAAGAGCCGTCTAGACATTTCTCCGCTAATTCTGAATATGCTTTATGTCAGCCGCTGCGACCATCCAGGACGTCAGGGCAAACGGTCAAAGTTTCGATTATGAATATGTAGCTAACTTCAGCCCAGTCTTATTGTACCCTATAAATGTTACTGTTGAAATTTGTTAAACGAAGATACAGCGCACGTACTTATAGCGGGTCGTCGAATTTTCTTATTTACTTTATTTTGTGGAAAGTTGTGTGCTGCTACGCACCAGATATTTTACTAAAGTTCTCAACGGTTTATTAGTGGAGATGAAATGTTGAGTGACAATTTTCTTAAATTTTTAGAGTCTAGGGAAGAGGGGGGGGGCTAATGACGACCCTGGTTGTCCAAAAACGACAGCTATCTTGACCCACACACAGTAAATTCGTTTTCGTATGAGGCACAAATTTGGTGCCAAATTTGTAAAAATAAAAAATTTCGAACATTCAATATTACGCTCTACTTCCGGAAATTGAAACGTTCAAAATGTCAATTGCCAAATCAACGTGCGACACCGCAGAAATGTAGGGCTCATAAACGTTCTTGCCAAACGTCGAACTCAGCCAGATAGTCACGAAGGCTAAATATCAATTTTGCGCTGATTTTGTTGCAGCCGAGCTCGAAACTTCAGCTCAAATTTCACATTCTACTTGCGCGTTGAAAATTATGGGATAGAGGGCGGCAATTTGCGACATTTTGGAATCTTCCATTCTTGGGTTATTTACGAAGGACGGACACCGTCGTGTGAGTTGTATTTCGTAACTGATTGAGGCGCGCTTCAAACGAATGAAACTCCCAGGGGAGCCCCGTGTTATTGGCGGTTACATCGATAGCTCAGCCAATTAGTGACATCGATGGAATGGGGCTGTCGCTAAATGATTCGATATCCGCTTTGGCCTAATTTAAATCGCTAGCTATTTCTACACATTCAGTAGCTCGTCAAATTGTTTGCTAAACTCTGAGCGGAGTCTTCTGAGGAGCGTTGATTTCTAGTTCTCTAATCCCGTTAATCATTTCCTAATTATCTTGTGAGTGGTTTTCGGTTTGTGGACAACGTTGTTTCAAGTTCCTTAGCCCCGAAGAGCCGAAGATTTCTCTGACAGGAGCCCTCTGAGGCTCTTCACCGAAGAAGATCGTGAGGAGCGATGGACGTTGAAAAGATGTCGAAAAAAAAAAAACTGAATGCCTCTTCAACTTTTAGGCGATAAGGATTGTCGATGAGTGTCACCTCTAAAACCCCCGTTAACCATTAGAACTCCTGCGTCAGCGACCTGACGCTCGTTTTTCGAAGGGCTCGGGATTATTGGGTCCATCCTCGGGATGTTATCGCCCTATTATCTTAATGGGTCGTTAATCACGATAGTTATCAGGTCGTGCTTTACTGTCCAGAGCGTAAGCTGTTTAATACGATCTGTTGGCTCAGCTCAACGAGAGTGAATGAGGAATCGTTGAGTTTCACTTCGTCCAAGTCAAAGCACGTTCCGAACGCGTAGCTGCGATGAATACGTAGCGCCGACGGTCAAATTGCAGGAAATTCCTCGACAGTTTTTAGATCTATCGGTCGTAGGGCCGCTGGAATGACCAACGTGATAAGAGGGTATTTTTTGTTGTTCACTTCATGTGACATCGAGGTAGGAAGATGTGTGAATTGTAAGTATTCAAGAACCAGAACTTCAAAAACCACGCCAAACCAAATTGTAAAAGAAGTTGTATACTTTCGCAGGAGTTTTATACTATTTAACCGGTTCATGTTTCTTACGCCCTCGTCACTAACTGTGAAGTGAAGTGTGATACATCGTACGTCGTTCTTTCGCTTGGCGCTGGCATCCCCGGTTAGTTATTTGATTAGGATCAGCTAGGAATCTGGCCGTCCCGAGAGTCCTACTCTTGAATCGTGATGTGGTGGCGCATTGTAAAACTCATTCATATCGCATAACTTCACTAAATCAAGTTGAAAGCTCTCAAATTCCCCGTGAACGGCCAAGTATTTCCCCTTAAGGAATAATTACGCGTGCCGTTTTCTGGCGGTGCATTCGTCGGAGAAATGGCAGTGTGCTCGGCCTAGAGACGGAAAAGTGATTTGGAGCGAGCCAAAGGACAGAACCACCGCCAGTGGACTTTCTTGGTCGAGTGCCCAACCCCATCTCCAATGTCTACCCCATCTAGCCTAATCGGTGACCGTTTCATAGAAAATTACGATATGGTATTATTGCTATGTATTCGTAGGCACTCTGAGGACACCTTGCAAGAAGCGAACTGGCTCCGATGGATAACAAAAAGTGAACACAAACTGTGATTGCAGGTCTTTCTCGTAGCGGATCTTGATTCCATGAGATATTCCTATTGCAATTCCTTCAATAGCGTTGAACTTCTTCGTTCGCGGTTCCTCAACATCCACGGGCTTGTCCAAATCGTTTTTGGCCTGCATACTTCATCGTCAATCTACTCCATTAGTTCTGGTTTACGCAGATTGACGCAGCGTTAGAATTTTTTTCTTGGTCGCTTCATTTTTCGAGTTGAGGCCCTGTGTTGACGCGTTACCTTGGAAACCGTCCACAAACGACGCGGATCACTGTCACGCGCCAGCCCAGACCTTTGTTGCAAGTGACCACTATACTGAATGGAACCCACTCATCTTCTGCGTCTAGAGATCAACTGTCGATTCAGGCGCGGCATTCTTGGGAAGCGATTTTGTCTGTTATGGTTGGTGAAGGGGGAGAGAAGCTTACTTTAACGTGACGTACTACAAACGCGTTTTCCCTCGATGGTGAATTACTACAGAATAATGCGTGATGCGCAAAGGACGTGCTCTCTCGCTTAGTCCTCCTCGCCCTGATTTGCACATCTCATGGAGGTGATATCTAAGTGGGCAGTGCCCGCTGAGGAAGCTGGTAAAGACTCTCAGTTCCTATCTGGTTAGTGTTAGCATTGCCTTCGCCCTTGAACAGGGAGGCACATATTCAGGTAGTCTTGGCTGGCCATGCCAATTGGCGTTTTTTCTTTTGGCTCCCACCAGTGACATTTTCACTGTTCATTGGGTAAGGATGCTGTAGCGCTTTGCAACCGTGTTGTCTGAGAGTTTTACAAGCCAGAGTTTCCAACTGATATATCATCGCATACTCTCCCAGCGGCTTGGTGAGCCTGAAGTTGAGTCCTACGATGCCGAGACAAGCCTTGGCCCTATCACAGAACTATCAGTGTACCATAGCATCGCATTCACCTCAGTTGGAAACTGCCCTCTAGCCCATGGATGCGGACTCCGAATGGCAGCTGAAAATTCTTCCGCTCAGGACTACTGCCTCTTAGATTTTGAAGTGTTCGCAGTTACTCGGAGACTTGAGTTTGCCCTGGTAGATATACTTCAGCAGATTTTTCTTCTAGAGTCATGCGAGTAGGGTTGGGGGAAAACAGCGCTAAACCGGATTTTCTTCGATGTTATTGATTATTTATCATACCGCTTCGATCATTTTCTCACGAATCATCATTGTGCTGTCGTATAATTTGAAATTGTCCACAAAAAAATTTAAACAGAGTGGGTATGGGCGTTTTTGAGTGGAGGAAAATTTGCTGTTTGGATCTCTATGATAACTATAATTGTTTAATATTGGGGAATAAGTAAAACGAAACTTCCGGAACTGAGAAGTTAAAGTGGACTGTATTTATTTACAATGAGATTACTGTTTTCAACAAAACGTTGTGGCACCGACGTACTGGGATGTCCACGGTACATATAGTTCCAGGTACCACGAATGTTCGTAATTTCGTGAACCGGTCGCGGATTCCGCCGACCGAACGCGAACTCCGATACGCGATTGACTCAAAACACGACGGTAAATTACGAACTAAACGGTTGAAATGGCGTATCATGAAACAACGGACGTTTCAAACAATAGAAAAATGGTAGTGAGAAAAAAGGCGGAATATGGCCGCGCACAGCGGAACATCCTAGATCCGCGGAAAAATGGGCGAATTCCGTAGGCGGTGAATAGAAGTCGTGGTTAACAGTAAAAGAAAGAAAAACATCAACAAGCTGCGCGCACCGAAAATTCAAATAACTGTGTTCGAACAATAATTTTGAGCCAAGTTTGCTGACGTCCCATGGCGATCTGCTGGCTCAATATCAAAGTTGAGCCATTTTCTTTCAATCGTGTCTACACACACCCAGAACAGAACTCCACAGTTTTTTGGACGATTGCATAACTACTCTTTCTACTTCGTACAGCTAGAGAAAGTAAAATATCTGGTGCGTTGCAACACACAACTTTCATTAGCACTACAACAATTCACTTTGTACATGGATAGTTCTATTTGATCAATTCATTTATCACTCAGTTAATTTGAACTTTGTCAAACAACGCTTTACGGCAGCAGGAAGCGGTAGCGCATACATTTCCAGATTTTATTGTGCTGCTCGTACTCATTGCAGGACTATAATTGAGCAATTCGTACACATATCATTAATGCGGCTGTAAATACATATTTTTTGAAGAACGATAGTAATTACTTTTGCAGAGTTATTGGGTAAAAACGTTTAAAACTGGTAGTAAGCGAAACGGCAGTAGTTGAAATTCAGGAATTTCTAGAGTGAGCCCCATGTATCTCATGAGCGTTTTTAAACACTCACCCGTTAGGTATTGGATTGAACTGCAATACCAATTTTTTTTCAACATTCTACAAAAATTCCAGCGGAGTTTATAAGGAAAAACCTGCGCTAAAAACGCTTTTTGTCGAAAATTTTGATAATTTATTGTGCTGCTGTCGTCATTTTACCACAAATGGGAATTGTATGCTATAATTGCCTTATTGAGAGCTATCTATATAAAAAATTTAATCAAAATCGTTACAGCCGTTTTTGAGAAAAAAAAATTTGGTGTTTTCATCACTGTGATAACTATAGTTAAATTTCGGTGGATTTTGTTCATACCCTTATTTTGGCGTCCCATGGTAACGTGAGGGCGAGATATCAAGTTTGAGCTGATTTGGTACGGTGGTTTTCTCTAAAAATCGTTCACAGACACATATACACTCAGACCATTTTCCCAAATAGTGTTTTTCGGACTCAGGACTTTTTCAGCCGATTACATTCTACTTCGTAGAGCCAAGGAAAGTAAAAAACGAGTTTTTTCAGGGTAAAAAGGTTCAAAGGCCTTTTTTTACGCCACATAAAACTAATTCCCTTAAGACACACGAAGACTAGAATGCATGAATAAATTCTAACATTCGGCGCTACTAGGATCTCAGTAATGAACGTGGCCCCACAAGTGGCCAGACGATCTATTGTGCTTGTCTTATTGTCTTACAGGTCAATGCCTAGTCTCCTTAGGAAAGCCAGGTAATATCTGTAAGAGTTTTCATTCATATCCTTGGGAGCAATGGTTCCAAAGACCAGAAGTCACTCTCTCTCAAGTCTCCGGTACTGGGCCATGATAAAGTAAGGAGTCTTCTCATCCGGGCCACACCAGCTACATCGAGCGAGGGGACTGTTACTAAAAAGTTTATAATTATGTGTGTCTTTATTTCAGAGTACGCAACAAGAAATGTCGGACGCGACGCATCACATAATTTTCTTTAGCGTTTTCATAGCTGTTGGAGTAGGTACACCCCTTCACGGTCGCAGGAAGCGGTAGAACTTGAAGTTCCGGAATTTAATGTGCTGCTCGCGCTCATGTCCTGGCCATTATTGAGCAATACGTACACAGAGTATTACTGTCGCTGTACACACGATTTTTTTTGAGAATGATAACAATCACGTTTCCAGATTTATTAAGTAAGAACGTCTAGAAATGGATTGTAAGTGAAACGGCAGTGGTTGAAAATCCGGAATTTTTAAAGTGTTATCACCGTTATCAAACGCTGATCGTAAAGTACAAGGAAAAGCTGCTCTAAAATCGATTTTCGTCGAAATGTTTGAAAATATATTGTCCTGCTCTCGTCATGAGAAAATGATGGTATCGTCATCTCATCAGAAGCTGTTCAAAAATGAGAAAAATTGGTTCTGCAAAGATAACCTTTTTGTGGTGTGGAAGAATTTTTTTAAGTGGGGAAATCAAAAAAACTAATTTGGCTGGTGGTTTCCGTATGGTGGTCACATTTATGGTAGGGCAGTGGGTTCTATTCTCTTCTTTTTTTTTTGAAGATGATCACCACCTGAGCTTCTGAGAGCCCCCGAAGTTGTACCTTCTTGCGAGAGCGATTTTGTTGCTCAAACGGTGGAGTGTCGTAGCGTTTCACGTTGAGGCTGGCGGGCGCGAAAGAAACCTCTACACAAGTACGCAACCACTAGGGACATTTTATGTCTTTTATTTTTGTTTTTATGCAATGATAACTACGTTTGATTGTGCTCGTTGATGGTTTCGATATAATGGCCGCGTCAATTGCAAACGTGTGATGTTACCAAGCGTTAGGTTTCGTAACAGACGTTACCATGCACTTAACTCAACACAAATTTCGTGACGCTTCTCCGTTACATATCCCGCGTAACGTTTTTCGAGTTTATGTAGCAAAGTAAAGACATAAAATGTCAATAAAAAATGCAATCAAAATCGTTAGAGCTGTTTTTAAGTAAAAAATGTTTGTTGTTTTGATTGCTATGATAAATATTGTTAATTTTCAATGAATTTTGGCGTCCCATGATGATATGTGGGCTAGATTTTACGTTTGAGCTGATTTGCTGAGCGGTTTTCCCTCAGTCGCGTTCACAGACACGCATACACACAGACCGCTTCCCAAATAGTGTTTTTTCGGACTCTTTAGGCCTTAAAACGTAAAGATCTAAAGAGAACTCAACATTTGTGTCTTCAGCCAATTACATAACTCTCCTTTCTACTTCGCAGAGTCAATGAAAGTAAAAATCGTACTCTTTAGTTGCTGGTGGGAGGAGGGGTTGCCCAGAGACTACTTCATATACAGCGCTAGATTAATACTAACAACTTTTTTTGCAACAAATTATACTTTGTTGTATTTATAGATACATTATAGGAGAGCATATGTTTTGGAAATGTAAAAATAGCGGACGTGGAACGTGAATGAGGTATCTATCCACTGATAGTTCCACATATGCTTCTGTTTGTAGTGGTGGCATTAACGATCGGATGTTTCCTTTTGAGTCTACGTCTTGGTCTGGGCTGCGGTGGGTTTGTGGTTGTGAGACCAATCTGTTTTGTAGGGTGGTAAATTGTTTCCGAATGTCGTCTTTGATCAGAAGAATACTCAGGTATAAGTAAAAAATGGAATTTCGGACGAACCAAGGAGCACCAGCGATCATGCGGAGAGTTCTGTTTTGAAAGACTTGATTTCACTCACTGGCTGCTCCCCAGAATTCTGCCCCGTACAGCCATATAGTTCGTAACATGGTGAGTTTGATGTGTAGTTTAGAAAACGCTTGAAGATGTTTGAGCTGCGTCAGTCGGAACCGCTGGTTTAGCTGAAGATTTGAAATGTGTTTGTCCCGTATCAATTTTCTGTCGAAATTGAGTCCTAGATGGACTGAGTTTACTTCCGAACGAAACAACATGGTGTGTAATTTCGAGCTTTTAGATGGAGCACACCAAAGAAGATTTTGTAGGATTGACTTTTACCCTACATTTATCACACCAGTCATCAACTGTATCAGAAAAACTGTAATTTGGCACTAGTCATCGTGTGGGGGGCATTTTACTAGGGCTGCGACGTCCTATGCGAAATCAGGTCGATTTGGGTAATCGTAGGTGTAATATGCATGCAGGAAAGCACTCCACACGCCCCCTTGTGGTACTCTAGGGTTAACAATTTGATGGTTGACACCGTATTTTCCTATCTCACAGAAAATGTCCCCTCAAGCCCAAATGCGCGGGGTTTACGATTACGTCTTAGCAGGAGGACCTCCGAAATGCAATTCTAAGAACACACAAGAGAGACACAACATACCCAGAGCAAATGGGCGGATAACCGGATTTCTATGTTGCGCGTTTCGGTAACTGTTGCACAACTGGATTAATCTTGCGTTGAATATCCCGAATTGAATAACCTGCAGCCGTATTCCTCTCTCATAACCTATTGAACGTTAATATGTATTGTTTCCAATATTTATTGTTACATCAGAGCTGGTGGGGTGAATGTTGGAATTGTGCACATTCAAGTCTCTCTCTCTCTCGTGTTACGCCAAGTTAGGCTTGTTAAGGATCTCTCAAAAATCAAACTTGCTGCAGCCACACATGCTTTTACGCTATTGAGTTTTCAATCTTAATCGTTCCTCGCTGACGGCTCTTTATATCGATTCACGACCATCAGACAAGAAAAACTCTTTTTATCTTTGTTTGATTAGAAGAATACATTCAAGACGATATTTATATTTAAGTAACAAATCTACTTCCAGAGTCGACGGAAAA
The DNA here is from genome assembly GCA_020466155.1 of Pachypeltis micranthus. Lineage (NCBI taxonomy): Eukaryota > Metazoa > Arthropoda > Insecta > Hemiptera > Miridae > Pachypeltis > Pachypeltis micranthus. The sequence goes on along the minus strand of CM035770.1, from coordinate 62,167,341 downwards.
GCGGGCCTATGGGCCCTAAACGATCTTTGTTCGGCTCAGCTCTGGCCAAATTAGTTTATCGACCCTTCCTAAGCCTGCAAGTCCAGCCAATCCTGACCTGAGGACTTTCAAAGGAGAGCCTACACGTTCAATCTGCCTTTTAGTGCTGCCAAGAGGCTTAAGGATTATTCTCTTAAAAGTTTCCTTAATTTTCAGTTGGGTTTTGTCTTCCCTTAGCACTCTCCATCACTCACCTCACCAACTCTCACCTCTTCCCCACACTCAACTCTAATAGTCACAGTTCCAGCGTAGTTACTCACACTCCGCTCTCGTCCCTACTGTGCCGCGTGAATGTTGTGTATCTCATGCTCTACGTTGCACTCTATCCGTCTTACTCAACTCATTCGGCAGCTTGAGCCACTCACTTGCGCCCAATAACGCTGGTTCTTTATATAAATTTATTCATTCTCCCTCTTTCTCTCACACTACCTCCCGTTCCACTGCCCCTCTTCTCAATTGCCGCGAACATGTTTTCTCTAAAGAACCTCAGAAATGCAGTCTGTTTCGTAATGCACTTCGATTAGGATTCCCTGTCCGCTATCCCTACGCTAATCTATTTTATTCTCCTACGAAACGCGTATAGAAAGACTTTCCTGACCTCCTCTCACTCTTTTCTTTTGCCGCTGATCCTAGCTAGAGCAGTTCGTGTTCGTTGCAGCATTAATATACTTCGATATTTTAGTCGGTACAAGCTCTCGGCCATGTCAGAGCTTCTAAAGGGGATACAAGGGAAAGGAAGATGGTTTACGAGACGCCCGACGTTCCGAGGAAATATATTCCGGAGTTGTTAATAATAAACGGACGGAAATAATAAAAATAATATCGTTTTGTTTGTACGTCGTAACTTAGTCGGAGCTTCTTCCGAACGTCCGACGGGGCCCTCCGTTTCGAGAAATTCGATGCAGAGGTGGTTGTTGCCTTGTAGCGCAGTAAGCGAGGTCATTTGTATTCAAAAAAGATCGGCAAAATTTATAAAGGCATCCCGACTGGCGATGGAAGTGGAAGTGGGAAGAGGAGAAGAGACGCGAGCCCTCGAGAGGCTTTTTTTAATTTAATTTTTTTTTGTTGAGAGAAGAGAATTTAGGATTTTGAAAATCGAATGAGCGACGAACCGCGAAGAGCTCTCGCACTAACTCATCATCAGAGTCGCCCGAGGAGCGAAAGGTTCGAAAGGTATTTTCCACAGGTGTCGACGACACTTCGACTTGGAATAATCAGAGGTCGTTAGTCTCGAGGGAAACTACTCACTTGCGCACAATAGCCTTTCTATAATTCACTTTCTTTTGCACGATTCACTCGTTTTCTATCGCATCCATCGACCAGATCAAATATTCGGTTTTCCTCAGAGTGAACTGAGCATTTTTCATCTCAAATCAAGTGCAAGGTGTTTCCTTGTCAAATGACGGGTTATATCAGTCTACTGTCGTGGAATTTGCGGTTTCACTCGTGCTCCTTGCGCAGCATCACCGAACTCAGGCCTGTGGAGGCACGGGAGGTTTTTGGTCGTTTGCCAGTCTCCCAGTGGAGAGCTGTTGCCCATGTTAAACCACGCGGAGGTCTGTACCCCCTGGGAGGAGATCTTAATCTGGTTTCCCACCTGATCTAACTATTCACTTGGGTGGCAAGTTTCAAAGGGACAGATCAATTGTGACCACGTTTGTTTGCCATCACCTTCTTCGTGTTCTCGACGAAACGGTTAAAGGCTTGGTTTGTAACAGTCAATGCTGCTAAGTTGGTCTTCTCTCCCAACAACCGTCGCTCACTGTCGTTGAAACTACAGTGAAGCGACACATGCTTTCTGTTTCCTCCGCACTGGAGGCACAAGATGTGCAGGATGGAGAGTCTTTGAGGGGAACGAAGTGGATTTGCCATGTCTCGCAAGAAATTGGCTCATCCAGTGGTCTGGTTCAACGCACTTTCTCCCTAGATATTCACAGATAGTGAGGAAGAACTAGTACGTGCCACGTCCTTTTGACGAGGATTCCCATACTCGTTGGAAAGAGCGCAGTTGGCTCATTTGAGGAGAACCTTTCACTTACTCTTCTTGCTGAAACGTGACATGGGTCTACAGGCTCACACCACAGGTCTCCTGCAGGCTAGGCCCAGGTGGCCATAACTAACGCTGGCATTGTTGCACTGTGTGGGGGTTTGGTACTTGTGGGTGGCAAACCGCTGCCAGGTTATCTGCAGGTGCTTCGCCCCTTCTAGTTTTTTATGCAGGCTGGATGACGCTTTGGTCACCCAGTCTTTCTGCGTGTCTTTCACGCCATACTCCTCGAATTGCTGGGCTGGCGAGACGTGCTATTGCACTGACGTGAGAGGCAGTGGGCCCTCCATTGACACAGCGGAATTTTGGACTCCCGAATGTGCTCTGTGCCACCTCTTCCAACAAAACCTAAAACAGGCACGCAGCTCTCCTTAAGAGCGAATTTTCGTGGAGTTTCTTCGCACGCAAATAACCTCCATCGTAGCACTTTTATGAGAAATGAACCAAGAAACGTGTAACTTATGATATCTCAGGAACGACTGAACCTACTAGAGTGGGAGTGGTCTATAAATATGTCTGAAAAATCCCCTTAACACGCGTAAAGTTTTAGTATTTTTCAATAATTTAAAAATTCAAATTTGGAGTACTTTGCTCCGAGATTGTTGGTTGATGATCGTTTTAAAATGGACGAATCAAATTTCCTCGGGTCCGTTGTTTGAAAAGGCAAATATCTGGCACGTAGCAACACGCAACTTCGTTCTATGGAAACATTTATTGTACTAACTAATTTAACCGGTAGAAGTAATAGGAAAGTTGAATCAAAGCCGAGCTGTTCTCAAGAAAAATGGGGGGAACCATTCTAGGTCCCCACTTCGTCTCCCATTGGTGGAAATTGAGCATAACCTTTTTTTCGCGTCTAGACAAAACTATCAGGGACGACGCATCACACAGCTTTCTTTAGCTGCATATAAATTTAATGGTTTTCATGGCTTTTGCTTCTAACTCGATTTATTATCGATTTAACTCGGTTCATCCGACCTGGTAAAACATAACATTACGATGGTAGGATGTGATAGCTCTAACAGTTCCGGAATTTATTGTGCTCCCCCCCCCCCCCTTCGTGCTCTAACCATTATTAGGCAATTGGTAGATAGAAGATTGATGATTGAAGTTAACGTACCTGTTAGGTGAGTCTGTCACCTATGACTGGTGAGATGCTGAGGACGAGTGCTTTAGATGTAAAGACATCATCGTCGGGCTATTAAGTCAGTACTAGAGTCAGTTAGTTGGTCAAGGTCGTGGTTATATATGCAGAGAAAGATAAACAGGATGGCGGAGCATTGGAGAATGCGGGAGGAAGAAAGGAGGTCATGCACCTCTGGGGAAACCCACTATAGGTGAAGGGAGAATTATGTATGTAAAGCACCTCTCAGATAGTCTGTAGACTGTCGATTGTAAGTCTTAGTAAGATAAGCCCACAGTATCTCACCTAACAGAGGAGACAGACTCACCTAACAGGTATGTTAACTTTAGTAATTTACCTACTGGCGGTTTAACCCGATTAAGATTGATGATGTTGTAGACAAGGTTTTTTTACAAAGATAATAATCACTGTTCCGGAGTTATGGATTACAAACGTTTAGAAAGTAGTAAGTGAAACGGGGGTGGTTGAAAATCAGGAATTTCTGGAGTAGCTCCGGTATATCTAATGAGCGTTACTAAAGGCTCATCGTATACACACGTGATTGGACTACAACTTACACACACGCACCGGAACCAAGGCTGACATCAGGTCGTTTGGATTTAGTAGGCCTTAAACGCGAAGATCTGAAGATAACTCAGCTTTTTTGTTTTTGACACGAACGCTAAGTATAACATACGTGTATTATTCATAATGAATTATAAACCAAAACCGGCGTAGGTGTATATCGCTTTTGACATTTCACGGATTCAGTCATAGAGACTAAAAATTGTATCTAAATCATTACAACATTTTTCGATCAAAACGCGAAAAAACTGTGCACCGAGTGATGAAAAATTGAGCAGAACATTATTTTCGAGCCTTCATGAAATAACGAAGGAAACAAGAAGTTCAGCCGACTTCCAACAAATCGAACAAGACACACTCTGAAATCAGTTAAGTTTTCGTTCAGGACCAGTCAAATCCCTGAGGAAACCCCGAATTTCGTGTTACAAGGCTTTACTTTTCTTATTATTTGGGTAACGGACTTCAGAATAATAAATTAATTTGAGTATTTTTGAGCGTTAAATTCATTTTTGGTTTATTATTCATTCTGAATAATACCCTATGTTTTCGGTCAAGAAACATTTTTTACAACCCCCCCTCAAAATTTGATACTTTACGTTTCAAGACTTGGAGATTCCAAATTTGGAATGTCCATCCGCCATCTCCCGTCCCCTGTCCGCTGTCCGGGCCGTTTTGTGCCTTTAACTTGGTCGAAAAAATTCGTTCTTTCGCACAAAAATCTCATTTGGTATCTAGTTGTGCCCGCCATCTCGGCAATCCGATCGGACGAAGCCCCTGGTTGTAATGGGCAAAAAACGGTTAAAAAAATTAATGAAACGCAGTACAACGCGGGAACTACAGCGGAAGTCAACGTTTGGTCGTTTGAACTCCCTCCCTCCTCGCCTGTCTCATTAAAAAACCACCCACGCTCGCTCGCCTCCCAATGACGCCGCCACTCAACTCCCCTTTCCCCTCGCAACGGGTTTGCTTCGAGCGCCCCCGTTCCAATTTCCCCGACGACGGGGCAAAATCATCAGACGTTTTGTTTCCGTAGTTCCATTGTAGCCAGGACATGTTTCGTATGGTTTACTAGTATTCGATGCTGAATCGAATGGGATGGGGGAGCACTAATACTAGGTCAAGCTGTTCATGATAATAATAAACCATTGTGTAATAATTTGCAGAGTTTTTAGGTGTTAGATTATTATGAAAAAAGTTTGGAAGGGTTATCGATAATAAAAAGTATTACCTTTTACCGTGTCCTGCGGCCATGGAAGTTACGATAATCCCCCTCTTTCGTACGCAGTTAGTATCGTTTAGAAGTGGAAGATATTTCGTACCGCACCTCCTTAGGGAGAGGTTCTTAGCAGTGTCTCTTCGTAAAGTATGGTACTTCATTTTATCCCATTCCGCGTCCTGTGCAATAAAGTTCGAGCCGAGAGCTGGAGAGGCGGGTTAAGGCGAGACTGCCAATTATGTGCCCACTCCTGTCCGCATTTTGGGCGTGTAGCGTTAGCGGTGTTTATTAAGAGCCCGTTTTTCACTTGTCGGATTTTTAATTTTTATTCAGTGAGCCTACATAGTTTTATTCGGCGAGGGAGCTGCCTCGATAAATCATCCCGTTCGCTGAGCTCTGGGCAGCCCATTGGAAACAGGTTCATCCGTGCTCGCTCCAACGAACTGCCTCAACTCTTCTTCCCTTTTTAGCCTTTTTGGCGCACACCCTCCGGTTTGTCGGTTCGCAGATAGCGAAAACTCGTAACACACTCGTTTCTCGCTAACGTTTCGAGAAACGGGCGAATAAAAGGCCCATCCGTCGTCCAAATTACACGCCGATTACGCGGTACTAATTTTCGTTTTATTCGCCCGAACTGGGGTTCAAATTAAAACGTCAGGTACGATGCATCACTTTAACAAAAATGTGTATTTCCATAAATAAAGCAACATACGAGGTATGCGTAAACTAACAATCATCATCTTCGGAAAATTACTCTCTCTGGAAAGTTGTAACAACCGTGCACAGAGAGAGAAGTTATAGGAGCTTATCCAACATACAATCCGAGCATAGAGTGTATTTAATTTGTTCGTTTCTTTTGGGCCCGGATACGACTTTCACTCGTGTTCTGTACGCGGGTAATTTGTAAAAGAATTCCCCAAGTACGTCTCAAGGTAGTACAATTTAAAATCGATAATACAGTAATTAACTATTATAAGTATAATTTGTATTTATTTCTTATGATTATACGTGCATCATTATATATAACAGTTCACACACTCATTCATAGTATAAAATCACACGAAACATATACATTTTTACCGAAGTACCTGCAAATTGACGATCTCTAAGGCAAAAAATACTAGAAGAGACGTACTTCATTTGACATAATTTTTATATTTTCAATTGTGCCCTATGCGCTGTCTCTCTTAGTTGAACTACCTTTGGGAGTTTGACTCATCGATTCCGCTTGAGTTCTGATACACTTCGAGTGATGAATCGTTATTATATATTATTTAATTTGAATCGCGCAGCCGTAGTGACCCGAACAGTACAGCGGATTTCCCTTCAAAACACGAATGATGTCCTTTCGAGGTTTCATGAATCGCGCCAAAGCAGTCTTTGTGTCTGAGCACCATTCGACTATCCCATACTGCATAATAGACTGGTCCAGAGCAAAATACACCGACCTCATTGTTACTGCCCTTAAATAAGCCGTACAAACGCGGAAAGCAGCTTCCGTTATCTGACAATAACATAACAAACCACAGCTTTCCTTGTCTGTTTTTCATGCTGTTGATAACAACGTTCTACATGTAAACTTTTTGGAAATTTCGCGCTGCTTCTACTTGCGTCATGACCGTTACTGAGCAATGAATTTGTTTGAAAAGGATCGCGTTCACTGCTTTGGAATAAACTCTGAGAAATGGTAGAAATTCCGGAATTTCTGGAGTAGCTCTTATAAGTCTTTTGAGCGTTACCAAATGCTTATCGTATAGGTACTCAATGGGAGTACGGCACCAATTTTTCTGAAGATCTTCGTAACATTTGGGCGGAGTTTATGAGGAAAAGACTGCGCTTGAATCGATTTTCGTTGAAATGTTTCGTAAGTTATCATGCTGCTCTCGTCATTTTCCCACGGATGGGAATTTGTAGTATTGTCGTGTTATTTGAAGCTGTCCGTACAAGTAGGTTAATCAAAATTGTTGAAACCGTTTTTGAGAAAAACCATATTTAGTATTTTGATCACTATGACAACTATAGTTAGTCACATTTTGCTGAAACTCCTGTTTTGGCGTTTTATGGTAACCTGTGGGGTGGGTATCAAGTTTGAGCTGTTTTACATAACTTGCCTTGCTACTTTCTATAGTAAAGTAAAGTAAAAATAACTTAAACACTGGGTTAGTCAAGTAGGGAATGCTTTCAAAGAGCGGCAGTTAGCGGCGGCCCATCTCCAGTTTAGTGAAAGATATGCATTCTTCGAATTAAAGTCGAGTGTTGTTGATGAAACTCCTATCCAACGTTAGATTAGTGAATGTCATTGCGGCTGGAGGCATACTCTTACGTGGGAGCGATTAGAATAGTGTAGACACTGCAACATGCCCCAAGTTCAGGTAGCCTCTTTACCGATCGGGGTTTTTTTTACTCCTACGATTATTTCAAATGGGCGAACCTATGTAGTATTTTCCATAAATGTTCCTCCGTCAGTCCAATAGAGATAACCAAAATGTGCCATATTGTTTTCAGCAAATTCCGTATAAGGCATCTTATACCTAACCGGAAAAAAGCGTCACGCTGGGTGGGAATGAAACGATGTCAGGAAATAAGTGTGTAAGAAACTCATACCTCCCGCTAACTCTCCCTCCCCTCACCATCAATTCAATTTCCCCTGTCCCTCGGCCCTTCCCAGATCCTTCATTTACGTATTCCTTCTGTTGTGTTGGGACTGTGACCCAAAGAACTTCACATGTTAGATCCTGCTCTAAGCGACATGCATCCAGTGCTCAAGAGCACTTCAAGAGTCTTCTTACTTTTGTGAAATTTTCTCAGCAGTTGCATAACCATGTTTGACCGTGCGTTCAATTAACTCGTCCTCACATTTCGCTCTTCGTAGATGCGAATTGAACAAAGGGAGAGCTCCTGTATACACTGCAGATCGTTGAATTAAGAAGGGAGTTCGTGTAATTTGAATCTATAGTTACGAATGTAGTAGATCTTGTCTCAGTAATATAAACTTTCAGATAAAATGAAAAGGTCGGAAACAGGAGATAGAATCAAAGGTCGCCAAACAGGAGATCTCTTTTTGGGGCATCTCTCTTGTGATAAGAGGATAAATAACAAACATCTTGTGAAAAAAGATTCAAGGGAAAGTTATTAGTGAGGTGGAAGTACACAGTGCGGAATTAAGGTGCGTGAATAAGTTGCCTCTTCCCTCCCCCTCCCCCCCCGCAATTAAGGAGGAACAGATGAAACCCCTGCGTATACTGAGGAGGAACGCAAAATGAATAAAAAGTTATGGGAAACCTCTTGCACAGCGCTTGACCTAGTTTTTCACCTCCTAGACCCATCCTGTTCGATTCAGCATCGAAAAATACCATTAAACGATACTAAACATGACCTGACTACAACAGAACCACGAAAATTACATATAAGGGGCGCCTGTAGGCCATTGGCATGATGTGACGAGTCGAGGTGATGGGTAGTTAGACTGAGACAAAAGCGATGAAACGATCACTTTCGCTTTATTGACCAGTTCTTCCAATAAGTAAACTTTGACTCACTTTAATTACTGTGATTTCACTGTTCTAGACGCAGTCATACACCTCTGAGACTCGTTCCATCCGACCTAGCATCCAAAAATACTTGGAAAATGATACAAAACACGACGTAATGCGTTTTTAAACATTTTTTGCACACAACAACCATGGGCTTCTGCCAATCAGATTGCTGTGCAGGTGTGCCCAACTAAATACCGAATGAAATTTTTGTGCAAAAGAATGAATTTTGTAGTCTATGTTAAGGGGAAGATATTTCCTAGATGGCCATACTTGGAGATTTAGAATCCCAATGCCTTGAAACGTTAAGTATTAAATTTTGAGCAAAGCATAAGTGTATTATTCAAGAGGAATAATAAACCAGAACGGATGAACCGTGAACCATTGGATTAGTCTGTAATCCCTAACTAAAAAATAATTCTAAGTGGTGGAAGTGGATTAACCTTACTTGTAATTTTGAATTCTTTCCATTTCTCATGTAATAGAATGGTTCTCAAATAGGCTACTTCCTTGGATAATAGGTGATGTATTATACAGAAAGGTCTGCTTCGCTCAATAGCCTCTACAAAATTCAATTGCATCCACGTGGGCTGCCAGCAGCCATCATCCCCCACCACGACCCCTCTCTGCTTCATCTTCCAACTTAAACTTTTGCGTCGTTCCGGTAGACATTCTGATGATCTTACTCGTATCGTTTTATTGCCACTCCGGATTCCAATACGTTCTAAATATTTTATCGCGCGCACCAACAGAACACGTATCGCATCTGCGCTCTCTGTCTAAATCAACCAGTCACACATCACCGGCGAAGTGATCGAATTTAACGTTCAAGCCCCGCGCTCTTCCACGTTCTTAGATGGACCTAGATACGATCTTGGGCACGTTCCCTGCTGCGTTGATTGAAACGGAAAGGTCCCAGCGTCGGAGGGCGAATTGCGGCTGTACGACGACGACGGGCAAAAGAGAGATAAGAAAACCTGCTTTCGAATATGCTGAAAAACATCGCTTTCTTTCTCTCCGCCAACTGAATTAAAAATCCGAGAGAAATTTTCGAACCCTCACGTGCCAAATGTGAGGAAACAAGAGCCAGCTCGGACGGAAGCCAGAGGTTGAGCTCATAAAACACCTCGCCCCCGGGGCGGCGGGTCAGTCGCAAAATAAAAAAAGGGGAAAAATTAACATGTTAGGAAAGCGGTGGAAAGAGAAGGGAAGCTCGCAAGTAAAAGTCGAGTGACAACGATACACCACCGAACACATAAATATCGAGACATGTGAAAGTATTGCGCGACTAGAACATGCGAGAAAGTTGTTCTACCCCGCGGAAGTCGAGCAGCTGAATTGAAATGAGATGTAGCATTGGAAAACCAAAGTCACTAACGACGGCATAACTAGGGCGGCTGCATCCATCATGTAAAACAGTGACAAGTGGCACTTTACGCCACCTTCCATTTCCGCACTTTCTTAACTAAAATCTGTGTCCTCCGTAGCAAATTCAATATTTCTGTTACGTACTTACGTCGTAAGTCTTCGATGTCCCACAAGTTTCAAGTAGTATTACGGATTTTAGTTTTAGGTTATTACTACCATGCCGTCGTAGATAGTGCTTTCTTAGAGCGATGTGGCGTCTTCTGCTTCGTCAATGGTTGGTTTACCTTTCCCTGAGGTTTGACGTAGTCGTCAGTGATATACTCCTTGGTATTAACGTTCTGTCCCATCAAGCACAAAGAGTATAGTGACGGGGAAACCCCTACTACCAACCACTCCTCGATCTCTGCAGTATCTGGGGGGCCCCCTTACAACTTACAGCTTCAGGAAACTTTAGCTTGGAGGGTTTTGGACTTGCCCCTCTTTGCTGAAGGCTCCCAGGTCGCAAGCCCCCCCCCCAAACAACAACCACACCCTGCAGCTGGTCGGAGTAAGGGCCTCGCAAATGCCAGTTTGCTGTCGCCTGGATTTTTGGGATTCCCTTCCAGTCCCCCCCCCCCCCCACCACCACCAATTCACCCGACACTACACCCAATAAGTAACATTCACTCCTTACAGATTCATCCTTTAACCTGTGTAATGGTTTTCGCGGCGGACTGCGCGAGGTGGCAACACTGACCGCCACCCGTGCAGGCCGCCGCTGTTATATTGGAGCCGACGGAGCAGTTCGAGGGCACAACGGCTGGCGGCGCTAAGCGAAAGGTTTTCCTGTGAAAAAGTCAGTGTTTAATTTCCCCTTTTTGATTGTGTGAAGTAAGGTAAGCGATCAGAGCTTTGTGTTTCATTTTCCCCATTGTCCCTTTATTGTCATTTAATACAATCCGAGCATAGGTTATTTATTTCATTCTAAAAGGAGTTCGTTTCATTTCATTCATTTCGAGTTTGCCGATTAAATTCAAGTGGGTCTTAATTGCCTTATAATTTCATTTCCCATTACCTTCTTGAGAGTTATTATTTTATTTATTTGATCGAGTGAGTATTATTGAGCGTATTTGATTTATTCTTTTCTTTTGAGCCCAGACACAACCTTCACGAGTGTTGTGTACGCCGGAATTGTGAGACAATTCCACAAGTACGTCACACCTGAACACCATTCACACAATAAACGACTATCACACCTGACAGCTGAGGGAGGGATGAAAGCCTGGCCTTTATTTCTTCCAGGGAGTGTAGAGTCCTGCTTTGTGGCGCGTGGAGTTCATAGCTCTCTGCAGAGCTAGTTGATACTAATGGGAGGCCGACATTCACTGTTCCATAGACCTCGTCTCTGCCAGAGACTCTCTGGGCACCGTCATATCAATGACAATTACTGAATATAGTTAGATGCCCTTTGCTCCCATCTGGCACCTTAGATATTCAAAACCTGGTCACGTCTGTACGCAAAATTCGTAGCCTCTACCTTGACAAGTATATCAGGAGAAGAAGGTCAAACATGTTTTTCGTAGTACTGGTGGGCGTGGTATTCATCGCGTCCGCTATTTGTAAGCACTCCGTCCTTTGTACTTTGACCAGGCTGCTACTGCAGAACATTTTAGGCTCTACGCCCCATGGCCTTCACATTCTTTGACACGTTCACAGGGTCATTGTCGTCTTCTTGGTCGTTTATCGGATATGCTCATTTCAGGTTAGTTTACGATCCAGAATCACACGCAGATAATTGACTTGTTACCTGAGCTGAACTGCTTCGCCCATTACTTCCTTTGGTATTAGTCCCAACAGGTGTTTCTGAATGGCGCTATGACTGTTTAAGCTGGGTTCATGTGCAGTTTCATATCCTCGCACCACGAGCCAGATAGCACACTTCGCACTCTGCACCGAGTACAGCCACATCGTCACCATATCCCTGCTCATTCAGAAGGAGTGCATCACCAGGTTTTATAGGAGCAGAGATGGGTATCCCCTTACGTGCCGTGTCCTGCTGTATGGCGTGTATGGAGTCCCTGGCAACCATCTGTAGAAGTTGGAAAACATGGTCTCTGCAGAGCTAGTTGGACGTAGGGTGTTCAAAAGTTCATCCCTGCAGGTGGAGTGAGCACACAACTTTCCTCCGTAAATTCGATGATCTGCTATGTGCGAGCACTGAATGTTCGTTCAACGGGAAAGTATTTTGGAAAATGGAGGCATTAGTAGCTTTAATGCACCCCATAAGGGGGATTCGAATCGTTGTTGAGACCATTATGTGCAAATCGTATGAATGGATGCGGTCCATTTTGTTTGAATGTCAGTTATTCGTCAATTCTGAGATCGTGAATGCTCAGACTATGCGCGTGTTGATTCAGAGATTTAAGCTGTGAGTTATCGACGTATTTTAGTTTTTCTGAGGCTGATTCACGTTGGTTTACGTTCATATTCATACCTTAATGTGCATTACGAATCCAAATCTGAGATTATTGAACTGATTAGGCCAAGTAGTGTTCGTGTGGTGCTCAATGTGTTTGTTTTCCTTATTCATCCGAAGAAGAAATTATTAAGGATCTAGTGGGGTTTGCATATCGGCATTCGCTGGTTCTGTTAGTATCCGTGTGGTCCTATATATCCTGAATTCATTCAAAATATACTTTCGTAATTTGTAAGAATCGTATGAAAGCCAGTTCTAGAACAATTTGTCTCATTCCATCTTTTTCGACACGATTAATTCAGCGTTCCACCGTTACTCTCCCGGAAGACTGTGGCAAGCCGCATGCACTGTCATAACGAAATGCGCCGAGTTCCTTCACTTGAAGAACTGGAAAATTGGCTGTTCATCTTCTAGGAACTCGGCGTGGGAAACAAAACTTGGCGTCGCGTGTTGAACAGAGTTCTCGCTCTTTTCTGTAGCAGGTTGACCTTCGGAAGAGCAAAACAACAGACGGCTTTTCGGGGTCCATACCATCGCGAGGGGGACACGGGCTCCCAATTGTCTGGGCCTTCGAAGAACATGTTTAAAACGAGTCGGTAGAGCACACATTTGGAGAACTTCAACTGACTGAATGTGAAGGTGGCTGCAAGTGTTTGTTTTCCGTGTAATTATTTGTTCTCTTCAGATCCATTCAAGGGCTTGTGATTTGGGAAAATGGTCTGAGTGTGAAAGCGGATGAACCAAGTACAAATGGAACGCCAAAATGATGTTGGTTCAAAACTGTGTACTTGGAGAGTTGCTGAAGTCACATGGAGCTGAGGGAAGTCCACGAAGGGATGATTGGGAGATGGCGGTTGGGAGTTAATATTCGCTGATTTGGCCTCGAGCGTCACTTCTCTCACACCATTGCAAACACCCTACTGCAGTATGTAGCACCGTTAGTGCTAAAATCATCCTTCCTTCGGCTGTTTGATGGTCTTGCGACGAAAGAATAGAGGGTTGCGTCCCACAATGAGAGATGGGCCAGTCAGCTGATTCCAGCACTTGGTTCGTGGTACAGATGACACCAGTGGATGTTCGTCGCAGAGCAAGGATCGTTCAAGGTGCACCTACCCAAGCCCAAACTGCCTGCACTGCAGGGCGGACGTCGCTATGGCATAGGTGGGTGAGGACACGCCACGATAGATGCATTCGTCCTCAGCACGTTGAATTCCGATGAGAACCGGAGGTGCATATTCAATTGGCCTGGGAGAGGATGGAGCTTGCTGATCTGGGGCCAGTATCCCGCAGGGATTAAGAATGAGGGCACGAAGAAAACCCTCCTGGATCTCCCCAACTGCTGAAGAGTGGCGTGAAATGCCAACCTGTTGCAATGTGCTAAATTGTTCAAGATCAGTTCTCGGTACGTGGGAGTAAATTCATGGGGTCACTTTAAGCAGACCCTCTCTCCTACCTCAACAAAAAAAAGGTTCATCGTGTTCTGTCTTCTCAAATTCGTTCTAATCGTTACTTTGAGCACTTTTCTCTTTCCACATTTCGACATTCTCTTCTTCGACACTTCTAACACCCATTATGTTTGCTTCCTGGGATCTCATGGATGGAGAGGAGCCTCTTAACTCCGTCCTGGGAATTTGTTCCGGCCCCAGGAAGGAAAAATATGGATGTCTTTCTCATCTTCACTCTCTTACACCACCACGTTCCAACCCAAGGAGCGACACACTTCCTCTGCAGGTATATCATGGCAGTTACAGTGGATTGGCATGACTCTCTTCCTCCCGTGCTAATAATCTAGTTTTTGCTCATTTCTCCCCTATCTCTGGCTGCTACCTCCTGACCAGACTTCATAAGTCACCTACGAGACAATGCACAAGCTGATTCCATTTCCTATATTAGTTCTCGTTGTTGACGAATGGTGGTTCCTTAACCTCTCGTACCGATGCGGCCACACGTAGATTCCTTGTCCCGTTACCGCGTTGAAACACAACTTCTCAGCCCTCTGAAAACTATACGGAGCTCGGCAACTGGTCGACTTCATCCTGGATCACAGAAAAGAGATGACAATTAGACACAAATTATAAGTGGAAAAGTGTCGCGCAGGGCCGAAAAAATCCCTTCAACTCACGAATATCTACGACGCATCTCTGAGGTCCAATGATTTTTAATCTCCTTCGTCGGTCTCATCTCCCACAGAAATACAGTTAGTTGTCTGTGTTCTGGCTTAACGCATCAAACAGATCCTTCCTTAAGGACGAAATTAGGGGAAAAGTCTTTTTTTGTGAGACAATGTTCATAAACAAGACTAAGAACTCCTCTGTATAGTTTATCCAGCTGTGAGTCCCCGAGCCCGCCGGCTCTCGATGCCATTGAACCTTCCGAAACCAGTTGTGTATTATAATAATACAAGCGAAGTAGGAGGGGCCGAGGTCGCTTGCCTAAAGGATGATGATTAGGATTCAAAGCGAAGAAATTGATGTTGAGGAAACATCCAGCCATTCCTTGTTTTTGAAAGACTCGTCAATAGAACATCTGTATCTGGAGGTTTTCTCGACGGACGATAATTACGGGGTCTTGAACTCAGCCGCCAAACACTGTCCACAATTCGCTTTTGTTAGGGTAGGTCTTGCTCGTTGATCGAGGTGTAGGAAATGGGCTGAATCCAAATTGTGATGGAGCGATTCCGTTCCACTTTATTTGAGAGCCAGTGGAAACTATGAATTTGTAATAAAACGGATAGCAAGGCCACTTCCTTCGTAATGGCGATGTAATTCCAGCATCCAGTATCAGCCATTCTCGTCGTCAGAATCGGAATTTAATGAATCTGCTAACCTTCTTCCTAGGTTGCTCCCACTTCTTGGTCGGCCGACTGCGTCTTTACTCTTCGTCTGAAAACGGCAGGAACGAATCCGTCGAGTTAAGCCTCATTCCGTTCCTCTGTACGATTGAATCGTGCCAGTGACATCACTTCCCCTTGTAGAAAGATCTTGTCCCCATGATCGCGAGTCTTTTGGGTGGTTGTGAGAGTTCATCTTAGTCTCTTTGGAGAGTGAAGAATGAGAGGACTTGTGGTGGGTGAGGTGGGTTACTTGACATAGAGGGTGTGCGAGTAGTCATAGGATTTGAATGATGATACATAAATGTAGAGTTGTACATGTACATTAGGGCTTACCTGTTGAGTGATGGCAAGGTATAATCAGTTGAATATAATCAGCACGTCCTCACAAGTATTCGCATAAATGTAGCGCTCTAGAACTGGCATGTACAATTCTTACTCGTCCCATTACCTTTTCTGGGTATAGCAAGTACAAAATTATTTTGCAAATTGTGTAGCCTGTAACACAGCCATAGTTAGTGACCAAGAAACACAAGATAGGTAGGGGTAAAGGAATATGTGTCTGGAGGATGTTCCATACTTTATATATAGGCAAAACTTTTTCTTTTTTTTTGACCCGAGGGCGTGTTGGACAAGTCGCTCTGTCACTGCGGCCGCATATGGGCCTATTGTGACGCTGGCTCTTTCTTAGTAGAAGGCGTCGTACATACCCGCCCCCCTTAGGAAGCCGAGTATGTCCTTCACCGCAGAGTCCGCTACGGTTTGGGGTTCAGTGGTCCCCTGACCAAAGTATTCAAAGCGTTTTGCTGCCAAGGCAGGGCATACACATAGGATATGCTCTGCTGTCTCGTCCTCCTCACCGCAGAGTCTGCATTCCACCGCCTCTGAGATGCCCATTTTGTTGAGGTGATATCTGAGTGGGCAGTGCCCGGTGAGGAAGCTAACAGTACTCTGTCAGATCATGTCTAGAAAATGTCAGCATCGCCTTCACCCTTTGACAGGAAGGCGTGACAAGCCTTTTCGCCTGTCTTAGTCGTGGCTGGCGATGCCAAAGGGCGCCATTTTCCTGTATCTCCCATCGAGCAACCAGACGGTTCAGGTGGCTTTTCGTCAGACCCACGTGAGGTTCAGGCCCGATGGGTAGGGATTCTGTACCCCTTTTCGCGAGGCGGTCAGCCTTTTCATTGCCCTCATGCCCCCTGTGAGCCAGCACCCAAATGAGGGAGAGCCTGTTACGGGAGCCGAGCTGCTTGAGGGCATGGAGGCATTCCCATGCCAGCTTAGACCTAAAACTGTTGGCTGCGATGGCCTTTAAGGCGGCCTGGCTGTCTGAGAAAATGTAGATCCGCTTGCCCTTGAGCCCTTTGTTCAGGATCTCTTCTGCGATCTCTTGGGTTTTGCCCATTGTTCGCGGCTGCTTATTCAGTCAGCATGCTGACCTTATTCACAGCTGGCCGCAGACATGCCCCTGGGGACAATGCCGTGTCCGTTCCACTATCCACAACCCGTGGTCGCGCCTGGTAGCATGGGCATGCTCCTGGGAAGATAACCCAGAACCAGGTAGGCAGAACTATATAACATGGCCTATTGTCTAGGGCGCTTGACCCACGCTCCACGTGCCAATCTGCATTAGTGGTAAAGAGGGTGTCTCGTCCTATATGCAGTAGCGGTGTTGGTTAGTCTGGTGTAAGTTTGGATTCAGGAGTGCCTTTATTCCTTAGAGTAGGGCGCTGCTCCAATAGGGCTGTGACTGAAGCACCACCCCAATGCAGTGGTACAAATGGCATGCATAGCTCTGCACGCTTCACTTTTTGTCTGGATAGGAACGACTCCGAGGAGTTGAACCTGGTTCCGTTCCTTTGTCACTGCATGATTGGATCGTGGCCGTAACAAAATTTATTTGGCGAAAGGCACTCCAGGAGGGAAGTTCGCTTTGAGATATATCTTAGATATTTCAATGCTAATGGTGAAAGCAAAGGAGTCAGGAATATCATGCTGAAATCACCTTGTTCTCTCTACTGCTTATGTTAGTTGTAGCCTTCAGATCAGTTGTTTGTTCAGATCATAAAATCATAATTTTGCAGAGTAAAAAAGTTTAGAGTGTAGAGTTGCTCTAGTTTGCTCTATTGACAAAATATCTGGTGCAACGCAACACACAACTTTCCCTCCAGTGCACAAGAGGATTCACGATACTGTCACCATGATTTTTTCTTCTAAAAGGATTGTTTTCTGTTTTAGAATTGGTTTGGTTTTAGGATACCAGATATTACTCGAAGTTTGTTTAGAATGCCGATGTGGTTCCTGTCTATAGTTCTCGAATTGTCAGGGAGGCATTGCGATGAAACCGTTTAAAAAACTCGTTAGCATTATGGAAGTTCTGAGGTTACCCCAGTTTATTTCATCACCATTATTATACCTATAGTATGTAGCAGGTATGCCTTACTTGGCCACCACAAACACGATTTTCCAACATCTTACAGGCCTTAGGTGCCAGGACTCTCGACCATTATTGAGCAACCGATGCACAGTTCATTCGTGAGAATGTCAACGTGATTTTGAGGATGCTGTTTACGAATCATCTGGCAAGAATTCTGTGAAACGGAAGTAGGTAATGCGACGCTGGTTTGAATTCCGGAATTTTTTTCGTTGCTCCTAATTATGTTATCGACGTTTTTTAGCCGCCATGGGCGTATAAGTAAAAACGCTGCAAATTATTACACAACGGTTTATTATTCGGATAATCAGCTTGACCTAGCATTAATGCTCCGAGACCCATCCTGTTCGATTCAGCATCGAAAAATATCATAATGAAACCCAAAAAAAGGCCGAAAAGAACTGAATCGTAATATTAAAATAAACAAAAAAAACACGAAAGTATCTAGAAAAAACTGAATTTTAATATGAAAACATGCACGCTAAATACTAATATCAAAATTTAACCAAAAATCTATGAAAAAAACATAATGAGAATGAAACGAAAGAATCTAAAAAAATTGAATCGTATTAAAACGAAAACGTCGGGGAAATTGGAAGAGTAAGGCGAATGGGGAGAGACCGGTCGTTGGGAGGGAAGCGAGCGGGAGGCCGCACTCGCTCGCCTCGCTCGCCTCGAGAGCGGTTGGTTTTTTTAATGAGACGGGCGGGGCGGAGGGAATTCAAACGACGAAACGCTTGTAGCTCCCGCGTTGTACTGCGTTTCGTTAATTTTTTTAACCGTTTTTTGCCCATTACAACCACGGGCTTCGTCCGATCGGATTGCCGAGATGGCGGGCACAACTAGATACCAAATCGGATTTTTGGGCGAAAGAACGAATTTTTTAGACCACGTTAAAGGCACAAAACGGCCCGGACGGCGGACGGCGGACGGGGGACGGGGGACGGGGGACGGCGGACGGACATTGCAAATTTGGAATCTCCATGTCTTGAAACGTAAAGTATCAAATTTTGAGGGGGGGTTGTAAAAAATTTTTCGTGACCGAAAACATAGGGTTATTATTCAGAATGAATAATAAACCAAAACTGTTGTGAATTCGATAATGTCGAAAAATTTATCGAACGTTTTGGTAATTTATTGTGCTGCGCTCGTCATTTTTCGACAAATGAGAATTTTCTGGTACTGCCAGGTTGTTTGGAATTGCCGATACGAACAATATAATCTGTTATAGCCTTTTTTTTAGTCAAACGTGTGTCTGTGTGATTCCGCACAAATACTTTGTTTGGAGTCACATCGTAATTTTTGAGGGGCCGTTCAGTCGTACACTCAATCGCGTTCACACGCTCACACAAATGCTCCTCTGGCCGCTTAACTTTTCTCCTGATACCGTAGGGAGGAGTATGTAACAATTCATGAAATACCTGTATTATGATCACTCACTAAGGGTAATAAAATAAGTTATCGTACTTGGAGGGCTACCAGTTTCTATTCGGTACCAATTTCTTCCAACGTCATAAAAATTTATGAACGCGCGTGGAGCTTAAAGTTGTACGATGGGCCGTACCAGGTATGTAGCGGAGGAATCTCTTCCGTCCGCTACGTCACCATCCAGACAAAGGTAAGACGCGATAACGTCGTGAATCCGGCTCCCTCAGTTGCTTCCATCGAATCGCTCCGTTGCACCCGGAGAAGTTCACTGTGCCACGGTGTCTTTTTTTACCTTCAGACGACCATTAGCTTGTGAATGTCAAGGCCGTTCCAAGGAGCAGGTAATTTCCAACCAGGAGAAGGAGCCTGGATGTCTTTTTTACAGTTGATAAAATCCTCCGGGTTCCCCGATCTTCCACAACCTTTTACTTCAACTCTTATCTCATCACCTGCCTCGTCTTTTCAAAGTAAAAAAAACAAACAAAAAACGCGCCGAGTTTCTGACCTTCTTATGTTACTTCTTTTCTACTTGTTTCGATAACAGTTTACTCCTCCGACCCTTTGCGATAGAGAAGCATTCGGTTACCGACATTCTTTTCGAACGGGGAAAGAAAACGCAGTCCGCGTCTTGGGCGTGCACGAGTCGCCAGATCAGCGAATGCCCCGGCATTTACAGAAGTTTTACTTTCTACTGAAGTCTGCCGAAGGTATTTAATTGTGCATTGCGTTTAAGACCTTTTTGAACGAGTTCCGCGTGTTTCACATTTTCGTAACCACGAATTACCAAAAATTATGACCGGTGTCTGCCGGCGTTTCCAGATCATGTTGTGGAGCTCCTGGAGCTAGCTCACTATTCTCTGCGTCAGTTTCTATAATTTTGTAACGCTCATTCTTACCAACGGATCTCAAGAACTTGAAAGCAGCCGATGAAGTTTGAGGGCATCTAAGATCCTTTGTTTTGGGCTAATACAGTTAGTCATTCAATATACTAATGCCAGCTGGGATTAGGTTCTTCGTTTACACATTCAGCTCAAATTTATATTGTGTTTTAAACGGCTGCTAAAAGAAGAACCGACTGTTCTCTTCTGAAGAGCTTTTCAAACTTCGAGTGCTACCAGTGTAAGACGTGACGTATAAAGCTCATTCTAGAACCGAATCCGACGAACGTAGTTCAGCGCGAGGCAGCCCCGAATGAGTTCATAATAACCGTTCAGTTTTTGATCGGGTTGTGCAGTTCATCTGTTGAAGGAGGTCGAAAGGCGTAAGTTCTGTAAAGTCGAGCTACTCTAACCGATTTTCTCGTCATTTGACTTTCGGCGGTTCAAAAATTAAAGTAAAGTGTTGTGATCGCGTAAAAATAAGCATTTTATTCGAGTCTTCATCTTCTGAGGCCTACTGAGCCGAAAAACCCGAATTTCAGCCTGTCGTGTGTGTAGTTTGAATTGAGGAAGAAGGGCTGGATAGATTAAACCAGTTCTTTCGGTCAATTATTACGTCCGTCAGCCGTAGCCGTACAACGTCCCCCATTCTGGCCACATATTGTCTTAAACTTGGTCTAAAGAATCCATTCATCCGCACCAGAGTTCCGTTTGGGATCTAGTTGCGCCTGCCTAGACCGTTGGCAGTTTTATCGCAATCACGTCGTATTTGGTATGATTTCCTTGGTATTTGCCATTTGCATTGATTATCGGTGCTGAGTAGAATCGGTCGGGTCTCAGAGGTGTGAGACTGCGTCTAGATGGAACACAGTTAGATCACAGTAAATATGGTGTGTTGAAGTCTACAACTTGAAGGACAATATAGTGACAGTTATCGTTTTTCCTCGGCCTGCGCCTCTCTCCCGCCCGCATCAATCCAACCACTTGTCAGTTCGACTCGTCACGTCCTGCCAATTGTCAATTTTCGCTGTTGTCCGGTCATTTTTCGTTTCGTCCACCAGTAATTTTGTATGAGTGTATGTATGAAAATGCGTCAGTTATCGGAAACATTGATTGAAACACCAGGTTTCGCGTGTGTTTCATATGAAGTTACACATATGAGATGCCGTTTCTCACATTGTTGATACAGCCATGTTATATTATAAATATTATTGACGTTGGAATACTATATGTCCCAATCATGCCGTGGAAGATAATAATAACTGCAGCGTTTTTATTTCTTGTGTGTTGTGCGATGCAGCGCACCTGATACTCTTTAGTTAATTGGAAATCCCATTTACGTTTGTATATCGTTAGGCCTTGATAATGGTTCCAGATTACGTCGAAATTTATTTATCGTTTATTCGGCATTTAAACGTGTAAGCCTATTTGTAAATAGAAAATATCTGGTGCGTTGCAACTCACAACTTTCCTTAGCTCTACGTCAATTCACTTTCTATATTTCGTTGTCTACTTAATCAATTCATTTACCACCCAGTTCATTTGAACTTGGTCAAACAACACTTCACAGCCGCAGAGAGCGGTAGCGTTTACAGTTCCAGAATTTATTGTGCTGCTCGTACTCATTCCAGGACCATTATTGAGCAACGGGTACACAGATAATTAATCAGGCTCTAAACACAAATTTTTTGTAGAAGGATAGTAATTGCTTTTGCAGAGTTATTGGGTAAACACGTTTAGAACTGGTAGTAAGCGAAACGGCGGTAGTTGAAATTCAGGAATTTCTGGAGTGAGCCCCATGTATCTCATGAGCGTTTTTAAACACTCACCCTATAGGTATTGGATTGAAATACAATACCAATTTTTTTGTAATATTCTACTAACATTCCAGCAGAGTTTACAAGGAAAAAAACCGAGCTAAAAACGCTTTTCGTCGAACATTTTGATAACTTATTGTGCTGCTCTCGTCATTTTCCCACAAATAGGAATTTTATGGTTTAATCGCCCTATTTAGAGCAATCAATATAAAAAATGTAATCAAAATCGTTAGAGCCGGTTTTGAGAAAAAAAATATTTGGTGTTTTGATCACTATGATAACTATAGTTAACTTTCGGTGGATTTTGTTTATACCCTTATTTTGGCGTCCCATGGTACCCTGCGGGCTAGATATCAAGTTTGAGCTGATTTGATACGGCCGTTTTCTCTAAAAATCGTTCACAGACACACAGACCATTTTCCCAAATAGTGTTTTTCGGAGGGCCTGAAACGTGATGATCTGAAGAAAACTCAAAAATTTTCTTTCAGCCGATTACATAACTTTCCTTTCTACTTTGTACAGCCAAGAAAAGTAAAAAAATACATGAAGGTATAGTAATGCGGTAGTTCCAAGGCCAACAAGAGGAAAATGGTTGAGCTAATATCCTAAGTAAGAAATACTGAACTTGAGGCTATGGCGGTTTAGGAAGTTGATACGGCGGAATACTAAAAAAGCGAAGTTTGGATTTACTCAATCGAGTCGGCTGCTCGTTAGGTAGTTCGATGAAAAGTAACACGACTCAATTTACTCCTGTCCGAAACGCTTCACTAGCATCTTAATCTCCGTTGGAGTGGAGGTCATTTCCACCGAGAATATCCTTTCTACAATTGTTCCTCGTTCAAAGCGTCGATTTATTACTGGAACTGCCCCGGGACCGCCCGTGTTTTGAGGGCTACATGCGCAAACACAGGGAGAAAGCTCGATGAGGTTTAGCGTCTAGTTATTGTGACTCATTAGACGAGAAAGCCTTTCTTGGAGCTGGAGGACGTCGTTAACATTTTCTCGTGCTCGACTTTAAACGTTCAGTGTGTTAGTCACATTTCGAGGTCTTGAAAGTGCGTTCTAGTTTATACTTAGTTCTCAAATTATTGTTCCGGTCGTACCTCTTGAGTTGTTACCGAGCTGAGGGGCACAACTCGAAGTCGCTACAGTCGGCGACTACGTTGAATTTCTGTACAACAGAAAGACGAATTTATGAATAACACCCTTCCTAACGCGTTGACCTGCCCTGCAATCATACTGAAGCATAACTTGAAAGCTTTTTGGTTTCATTAGTGACAAGCGCCACAAAACAATCTGCTCGCGTAGGATGAATAACTTAACTGCAACTTTTATTTGTTACAATCGTGGGAGTTCTAAAAATGCCGTTTTTGAGAGAAATATCGCGTCTCCGGCCCCATATGCACTCAGAGATTATCGTGGTTTTAGCTATTGTTCCAATTTTTGACTGAGTTCATATAAACTCCAGTTCGTACCAACTGATAGCGTAGAAAGTTCCGGAATTAATCAGACTGCTGCTACTTACGCCGTCATTTTAAAACCGACGTGCAGATAATTGATAGTTCTGTTATACGATTTTTTGTAGTTGGTTGTATTTACAGTCAAAATCTGTGAAAAAAAAATCTTTTTGAGGTTGCCCGTTACTTCATGACCGTTATTCGAAGTCAATCGTAAGGGGTAGTTAATCAGACAAGTAAGTATGATTCTTTGAGAGCGCTCGTGTTATATGAGTGAGACGTATGATTAAAAAACTGCGCCAAAATCGTCATTTTCCCACAAACTGGTACTTTTATGGAGAGATGGGGTTGAGAGGAGGGAGAGAGATCGATTGAAGTATTTATTTAAAAACCTGGGAAACAATAAGGGCCTTAAGGGTCTCTCTTCCCTGTTCCCAGGGATTAATAATGTGACAATTATGGTTTCCGGTTGTCATAACGACATAACGAATTAAGTAAAAAATAATTTTCTAACATTATAACTAAACCTTCAGCTGATACTGTTGCACTTCCACATCCACAATTACAGAAATAATTTCTCTTCGTTTGATTTCCTCGTATTTTTATATTTTTATTAACCTTCTTTTCATCCCATTCCTAAAACAATTTACACTTAAATTAAAATCAAATAGCTCTCGATGTTTGTTATGCACATCAATTGCTTGAATCCTAAAAGAGATAGAGAAAATGAATGAATGGATGACGGCTTTATTAATACATCTGGCGAGATTTGGTCGTACTCGACCATTCTTACAGCTAACCAGAAATTTTAAAATTTAACATGATAAATACAAATGCGTCAACAGTTTTCGTTTCTTCTTCTTATTAGCTAGTTTTCTACTACAGCAACAACATCTTCGTTTCAGTATTTGATTGTTTTTTTCAATTTATTTTATTTTATTTTTACTATTATTTTCTTCTCGAACAAAATTCAGATATACTGTAATTCACATAATTTAAATAGCCTGTCGTGTCATGATTTTAGAGAGTTTAGAGGAATTTAGTAAAGGGATAGCAAAGTTTCTCTCACACGTATGACTTTTTAGTTGTTTTAGTTCTGATGAGAGTCCATCGTAATATGATATGCTTTGTGAGATGAATGATGATCTATAGGCAGTGGTACGGCATTGAGGTAAACGGTAATTTAAGAACTTGTTTCTGGTTTCTAAATGATGAATTTGTGAAAATTTCAAATATTGTCGCGCGAGATATGGTGGTTGTTTAGTTGTAGTAATTTTGAACATGATTGCTAACATAGAGTATTGTATTAATTCATTAATTTTGAGAATGTGTTGTTTTTTAAATTTGTCACGAATTTTATCATCATATTTCAGATTTAAAATATATCTGATGGAACTATTTAAGGCTCTCTGCATCTTGACACGACAGGTTGTGTTGAGATCACTCATAACCGATACACTGTACATAAAATAAGGCATAATTTAGGTCCTAAACAATAATTTTTTTACATTGATGGATTTACACATGCAGATGTGCAGTTTCCCTACTATAATGTCTGTCTGTGAAGTCCACGATAGATCATTTTGTGGCACGATTCCTAAACATTTAGTTTGTGTAACATATTCTATTTTGTTGTCGTTTATCGTCAAATTTGGTAAATCGCTCAGAGGAAGTTTGGCGCGTAGCCTGGTATGTCCTATTATCATGCTGCAGCATTTTTTAGGGTTCAGAACTAGGCCGTGTGAACCAATCCGACAGATTTTTCAAATCTTGGTTTACCATCTCTATCGCGTCAATGAGATCTTCTGGTTTGCAGGTTAAGTAAATGCTGAGATCATCTGCGTATATAATTCTGCTGCGTGTTGAGATTTCATCTGAAAGCTTGTTGATGTATAGGCAGAAAATCAGAGCCGAAAAAGTCGTTCTTTGTGGAGTTCCTCTTTCTAACTTTGCCCAGGAAGACACCTGTCCAGAGCTTTTTTATGCACTGTTTGCGTCCAGTCAGGTAAGAGAGCGGAATCCTGACAGCCAATTTGTCTGAAAATGGCTGGCGCGAGTTCATGATCCAGGCTGTTGAAAGCGTGGCTGAGATCTAGGCTGACAAAAACTGTCAGTTTGTTACATCCATGCTTTTCCTTATGTCGTCCGTCACTTTAATGAGTGAGTGAGAGAGAGAGAGAGAGAGAGAGAGAGAGAGAGAGAGAGAGAGAGAGAGAGAGTGAGTACAGCAGGAGACACTGTGCCATGTGCTGCAGCCACTTCGTGGGTCTGGGGAAACCGTGGTAGCAGTTTTAAGGTTGATACTGCTCAAAGTAATAGTAGTAAGTAGTAAGCTAAGCAAGTTGTAATAGTAAGCAGCAAACCCAGTTACCAGCCCTCTAAACTGAAAGGAAAGCCTGGTCCAATGGGCAATAATAATCCAAGCTGAATAGAAACGTAAGTGATTGTAATGAGGAATTGAGATTGATATCAGTATGGGATGGCATCGTGGCTGCAGAACTGCGAAAAGCTTGACTCGCTAATAAAGGGCAGTCTTGAGTTTTTGGTGTAATGGAGTAGATTCAAGTTATGCCGGCCGATCAGAGCATAGTTCAGTGGTCTTCAGTGGCCCTTCCCTTATTCCCTCGTCACCCCTCGCTTTGCCACGTTGCTCTTCCCCTGTTTGTCCAAGAACACTCGTTCAAATAGCAACGATTTCGTATTCGCTAGTAAGAACTCACAGTACTTAATAACTTCGTTCTAACCTAATCTCTTAACTCATCTTATTACCGAAGACAACCTTCATTTAGCGACAGGCCTAGTACATCACGATTAGGACATTCAATAGGATTGTTTATTTGACCTGTCGTCCAATTGGGATGAGGGATTGATACTAAAGTTGCGTTAAGCATCATTTTGCATATTTCACAGAAACGGTTTAAATACACAGAAGACTCGATTTAAATATAGCGACTTTTAAAACCGTATTGTGTTCAGTACTGTGAACTTTTTACGGAAGTAATAGGGGTGAACAGCGGAAAACAGGTACTTGGTTTCGTTTCTCATGGACGCCATAGTAATCAATTTCCTCTTTCCGTTGACTGTTTAATTAGTCCACATTTTTAACTCGACGATCCTCGAGATGAAATACAACTAGAAACTGGCTGCATTAGATGAATCGTGTTTAGAATGCATCGTTCACAGAGCTTTCCGTTCCCTCATTAACCTCCAGTCTCCTCCTGAAGCTCGAACTGCTTTTCGCAAATGTCTTTCGGTTTTCTTGTGTGAACGTTGTCAGCGTGTGACGGATGTCAGTCAATTTAACGCTTTTCCATTTCAAGCAAATCCTCGTCAGAGGATTAATTAGAAGTCTACCGCGCCCATGGAATGCGTGTTTGCCCCAATCCATTACCTAAACGAGTAAGCTTCGTGTTATTAACATTCCTTCGCCCTGAGCTGCTTTCAATATTTGGATATCGTTCGTTGTACTTGTTCACTTATTGGAGTGGACGCCGAGGAACGGCTGGGTGTCTGGTGCCGAACATCGCACGACTTTCCTGGCCCCTGACTTGAAAGAATGTGTCGTCAAACACACCTGTTGGTTCCATTTCGTCCAAAATTAAGTTATTGCGGTGGTGCACCATAAAAGATTTTCGTACTGAAGTCCGTGCCACGGCGCCCCTGACGATATTTAGATTGTAGTTCTCCGTGGTACGAATAGGCTTGCGGAGGAATTTCGACTCAATTCGTAGGGGCTTTCAGGGGTCTGATGACTGTGATTTTGAGCGCGTGTATGACCGAATATTTTCAAATGCACACGAAGGACGTAGAACGGGGATTATTGCGGTCAGGTTTGTGGGCACTATTTCGTAAATAATTGTTAGACTCGCGGAAGGGTGTGCAGAAAAACCTGAATAAGTTCTGTTCTACTTTCTGCCACCGAAACTATGGTGAATGAAAGACCTGCACTGATTTCCGTTCAACGCAGTTTACGCATTTAAGGGAAGCGTCGTGCTTGCAGTCCTTACCAAGATGTGCCGTGACGCACCGCTGTTTCGGTGCAGGCCACTGCCAGGTGAGCAAAATTGTAGCACTGCGCCTGATATTTTCCTAATCTGGCATTGCTGCCAGGCTATCGGTAAGTACCTAGCAAGCCCGAGCGACAGTTCGATCATCCGATCCTTCTGCCTAAAAAGGTTTTCTAATGAATCGGAGCCTCAAGTCGAGCTGATGGACCAAGTGCTTATCCTCGACGCAAAAGACCAGGCGTGGGAAAGCTGCCTACGGGCCTGACGCTTAGAGCTTCAGTTCGTCTTTAGTACAAGTGCGTTTCATGAGTGCTTCAGCCACTTCTGATGCCTTCGCGCGTTGACGGCTCTGCTCCTAAAGTAGCACGGATGTCCAACATGCGAACACTAAGGGCTTTGAGGTCCTTTGCCTCCATGGCTCCGTAGTATTGAAGCCCACCGTGTATCAGAAGGGCTTGCAGCGGCAGGATTGCTCAGAACGATGATTGTCAGCTTTCACTTATGCCTGTTTGAACATGCTCGTCAACTGAAGAGGGAGAGGTCAGTCATAGCTCCTTGGGATGACACTGAGACTGACTAAATGACACCCTTCCACAGGTTTGGATTCTTTGGAGGCCGCGTTAGTGACACTGCAACCACCATGACCTCCATAACTGACCGATGTCACTTTCTTATGAGGATTTAGGAAGGATCATTATGATAATGATACAACAAACCTATTTCACGATTTTCCACGAAAATTCACGTATCCGGATGGCTTTTGGCAAATAGCGTTATCAAATTTTTGAACCTAAATGTACGAAGGATATCGAACTTAGCTTGATCGCTTCAAAACTTGCTACATCAATGAGTATACTAATGGATTATCGTGTGATCCTGATCAAGAGAGCTCAGCATGATAAGGCGCAGTGAAAACTCAACGTTAGTTCGACTCGAATACAACTGAGTTGAGGATTTGAGAACGCTTTTGTGCTTCTATCACTTCGGACACAAAGTTTCGAATAAATATCGGCGCTATCGCTTGTACTGACGCTGCGCACAGCGTCCCTGAGTTGGGTGTAGATTAACATCCCTCCAGAAGCGCAACAGCGCTGAACCGAGAAAACTGTCGATAGTAGAATCCTACAGATATGAGAGATTGCCAGACGACGACCCTGGAGCCACGTTGGCAGCTACAGTTAGTTGGGAAGAAGAACGGAAAAAAAAAGTTGCGTCCAGAGCAATTCAAGTTGTCAACCTCCTGCCATCAGTGAAGTATCTGAAGGGGCAAAACGCGAAGCGTTAAATGAGAATAGATGAGGGTACAATTTGGTCTGGCGCGCAGGCGACTGGAAGAGAAATGGCAAAGGTCGTCCGAGGTCGACCAGATCCGTTGTCTCCTGCTTTCGAGATACTGCCAGCCTGACTTGATCCCGGACAAGGACGGATTGCTGAAGAAAATTAGAAACGAGGATTGTAGAACGTCGCTTTTGATTCAATTATTAGGGAACTGAGGTCGCCTTCGTTGCCTGAGTATCATTTGATTTACAGATTTCAAGCGGATAAAGGGTAAGACGACGATAATACGAGAACTACTTTCGTAATAGTTTCTCTCCAAATGGGGGTGGCATTAATAGCGCAGTACGTTTGCAACCTGAAAAACATCTGCTTCTAATGCGAGTTTCCATAGCTTTCGCCATTGTCCTCTGTATTGGTTTATGAATACATTATTCATTATACGCCGTACAACTTCGATTCCAGGGTAAGTAAAGTATTGTAATCGTGTCAAAAAAAGTTGGGTTTTCTCGACGTTTTGAGGCCGAAAACTGAATTTCCACGCTTGGCCCGCGTGTGCGTGTGATGAACATGAGCCGACTTATGCCGATAGGCGCACAAGTCAACGATACACTGATTACTCATCAATGGCCGTAGCATAAGTAGAAGCAACTCAATGCATTCCAGAACCTTATAAGCCCCTTGTTTCTTTGTATAAAGTTGAGCTGCGCTCTCCCGAGTTCAAATGAACATAATGAAAAATAAATTTGATTACTCGCTGGCGTGACAAATATCTTTCAACGCGCGAGGGCTGAGGAAAGTTGTGCGATACGTCCGACCTGGTCGTTCCTAATAGTTCCCACTCATTCTCTGAAAAATCGTGTGGGTAGTCCACTCAGCTACCTACACGATGTAACTCCCTTTCACGTTGTTTCATTTGTAATCAGAACAGTAAACACGAACCTTCGCCAAAAAAGAATCACGTGGGCCGTCCCATGAGTTGACTGTACGCCGGTCGCTCAATTAATGTTCTGACATAAAGTCGGAGCAACCCAATAAATTCCAGAACGTCAAGCGTAAGGCGTCAAGGTTTACGAGGTTTGTATAAACAGCGAAAAGCGGATTGGGTTTAGTTTGTCATTTGTTTGACGACTTTGAGGCTGAGGAAAGTTGTGGAGTGCGTTATGTCAGATATTTCTGAGAATAATCGCTGGATGAGGTGGTAGGAAAAGTAACTAGCCAGCTCTTTCGGCGAAGGAGTCATCATTTCGCAAAATGCATGCAGCCCACGTGTTTACGTTCTGGGAAAAACGAGGTCTTTAACCCGAAGGGTTCCCGCACACTCTCATGACTTCCATTGCCCACGTGTACCGTGTCGTTGAGCGATCTCTTATCTGCCGGTTAATAACACTGCACTTGACGCTCAACTCCAACTCGCGTCACGGTTTATTTGACTTTTATCATCGGACGAAAGGGCTTCTTGGGAAAGTCGTGAACTCGTTGATAAACTTGCATTTCGAAATAATTCACGGGTGCGGAATCGTCGTTGTAATTAGCGAGCCGTTCCCACAGGAACTTGAGGATGATCTGGGAACTTTTCTTTAGAACAGCGCGCGGCGCCTACGTGTTTACATCGAATTCTTGGGCTCTTTGACGACTGTCCGTTGACCTCGTCAATCGGGCTTCTGTTAGAGCATACTAGTAATAGAGTATTACTTCACAGTTCGTTTATTTCTTTCAAGAACCCACTTATTCTCGAGTGTGATTCCTTTTCTCTCCAAATGTGAATGACTTTTCTGCTCAGTGGGAAACACACTTTGGTACTTTTCTGACAGGGCTGTTGTCCTCTGCCCGCAATCGAACAGGCCTCTTTCCATAGCGGTTTCGCTATCATGCAAGAGGCCGGCCGCTCGCTCAGCATCCACCGAACCAAGATCTGTGGGGGTACGGCAGGTTTGGTCATTTTGTCAGTCCCAGGTGGCAAGTGCCAAAGGGACATATCAACTGTGACCACTTTTTTTGCCGTGTACGTCTTCGCAAACTGGGCAAAACGGTTATAGGGTTGCTTTGTAGCAGCTAATGCTGGTAGGTTTGTCTGCTCTTCTAACAACCGTTGTCGGAACTATGCAGTAGCACGTGGTTTCTTGTTTCCTCGGCACAGAGATCCAGATTTCTCCAGATGGGGAGAATCTTAGAGAGAAAAGAAGAAGTTGCCACGTCCTAAGAGGAACTGGCTCGTCCAGTGTTATATCTTAACCCAATTTCTCTCAAGACGTTTTGTATGTTGGGGAAAACCTCATACGTGTCATTCCCATCTTGCTCACTATTTATGTAATGCCCATTCGTCGATCGCGACAAGTTTTTATTCATTGGAGAGATCCGCACGGGGTTCAGCCCGGAGTGGGTGAAGCTCCCGTTTCACTCTCCACCATGCACTCAATGACCAAGTCAACTGGTAACTGACCAGTGATCGCTTCCAGTGCTTCTGTCGACACTGTCTTATGGACCTTTGTGATCCACTGAAGCGCAGCTCTCTGGGATTGGGCCAATACTCTCTTTTGACAGTGAGTTTGCCACCCCAGACACCGGGTAGTAGCCAATCACACCTAGATAGATGGCCATGTACATAACGATAGTGTCGCGATGACACACTCCTTATGTGGCCTTACACCTTTGAGGGACTGGAAATGTTCTGTTGGCCAAACCCACACCTCTCACCTATATTCACTCCTGGGTACTTGGAGTGCTTCTCATTAAAGTGCCTGCGGCCACCTAAGCACCAGTTGGCTATTTAGTTTTCCCTTTAATAGGCCGCAATCCAACCTCAACAACTCGCCCTACAAATTCTCACAAATCTTTCCTTCAATAACATAATATCCCCACTCCCCCTCCACCACTGATCCCTTGAGGGTAATACATAATTTCTTTTTTTTGAACGAAACTTCACGTCAATTTTACTATAATAAACGCACCTTTCAGTAGATCTCTCGAACTCCACGTAAACCTGTTATCTAACTGTGAGAGAATAGTTTCCTTGATGCATCATGCGGGCGAGACGCAGCCACAAATCAGTTGTTTAGGGGGGAATGGTGAGGGGTATAACAGAAAAGCGCCCACTTCAATACGAGACGCAACACAAATGCGTTTCATTTTGTCTGGCGCGAAACATCACGCCACTTTTCTCAGCCTCGCGTACATTCAGCTAATTCAATATGTTTTTCACTCAGTTCACTCGAGAAATGGCAGTTGGGCAGTGGTTCTTCCTAATGCTCTTATGAACATTACTAAACTTCCATCGTATTCAGTGTATCGAACTGCCACCCGGATTTGTTTTTGGAGAATGCCATCGTATTGGCGGGATTTATAAGAACTGCGTTACAGTCGTATGGTTGTAAATTTTGATTACTTACTGTGCTGCTCTCGTTATTTTCAGACCACTCGAATTATTTGACGCCGTCCATACTAAAAATTTAATCAAAACCGTCGTAGCATTTATTGAGAAAACAAAAAACCATGATTTAGGTCACCGTGAGAACTAACATTAGTTTTAGGCCGTTTTTTTTTTTCGCAAGCCCTTCCTTATCTTATCTTCCCACGGTGATCTACAGGCTAAATACCAGATTTGAGTCGTTTTGGTTCACAGACTGATGTTGGAGGCTACAGGTACTGCAATATTTTTCTCATCCTTTTCGGGGGGGGGGGGGGCTGCTGGACCAGGCGGCATCATCCTGGACGGAGGAGGGATTCGTCACGAAGGTCACGGTCAGGAAGACAACCCCCGTAGGTTTTCGCAGGGTGCGGCCGGAAACTACTCGGAGACAGTGTCAGGGTGTTTGTTCCAACTAATGACAAATGGAGTCGGGGCCCCGCTGGACGAAACTACTTCCATTCAAATTTCTCGAAGGGTCGCCAGGACGGTGTCGGGTCAGAGACATTTCAAGGTTCAGGGCGAGAGACGTAACGTGTAAAAACGGCTCCTTTGAGGCGAGAACGGAGCGGAAGACGTGTTTTCCAGGTCTTGTAAGGTTCTGAAGAGCACCTACGGAACGGCTATGCAAATACAGGTGACATTTGCCGATTAAGGGAAGTTCTGCTCGATTTGGCCGGATCGATAGATAAAATTAAGTTCGCAGTTGAACCACTCACCACGGGCTTCTTTTTAATAGACTAAGTGCATGTTTTTCATTGAACTCGCCGGACCCTAATGGAACACGATGCTCCAAGCAGTTCAATACAGCGTAGCCCCTCCTCTCATATGAGCCCTCAGAGGAGCAAGTTTTTCACTTACCTATTCACAAGATAACGTTGGGGCTGCGAACCATCACACAACTTTCCGCGATCCCCGTAAATCCGATCGCATGCTCCAAATACAAGCGCTGTAACGTCGTTTAATCTGTTTGTACGGAATTATTTATGAAGAACGAGATATAGATACAAAACCGTTAGAGCTGATCAGTCAAATGACAGTTTAGGGTTGGACAAATCTCATTTTGGTTCACTATTCATTCTGAATAAGAACCCTATGTTTTCGGTCAGGAACACCGAACACCGTATATTCGCGCAAAAATTCCATTTAGTATCTAGTTGTGCCTGCCAGCTCAACAAGTCGATCGGACGAAGCCCGTGGTTGTTATCGGCAAAAAAATGAACAAAAACGCAATTTTGGCAGTTTTATCGCAAATCATATCGTTTTCTAGGTATTTTTGGGTGCTGGCTCGAGTGGAATGAGTCGCAGACGTGTTCAACCGCGTCACTTGCGTGTTATTATAGTGAGTCTACTGATTAAAGGAACTCGCGAGACAATACAGTGAATGTGATCCGTTCATCGTCTCACTCCTACCGCCCGTCAGCTCGACTAGACATGTCGTTGTTCCGCTGTAGTCGTATCGTTTAATAGTATTTTTCGATGCTGAATGGAATTGTGTGGGCCTCGGAGGTGTAAGACTACGTCAAGATGTTCAAGAGAATAATAAACCGTTGTGTAATAATTTACCGAGTTCTTATATCAATCTTGAGTTCTTACATCTCCGTTCTGCGGAAATTTATGGGAACTATAGAAATTTCGAAAAAAAAACCCTCACAAATACGTTGGTCAACTGATCGTCAGAAGAACATGTAAGTATTGACGTTTTTCCAAACAACGAGAAACGTATTATCGCTTTAGAGGCAGAAGCCGATCATCGAATTTTCACAGTTGAACGGAGATGATAACCAAAACTTGTTTTGTGCGAGGTTTTCGAAATCTCCTCTGTACTCGCCAATCTGCATATAATCAACCTGATTCCCATGTTTAGTTCTCCGCAACTATTTATGCTTCCGCGGGTCTGACTTCGTTGGAAATGAATAGTTATGAATTCGTTCAGCCAAAATTTGGAGGATTTCACCGATCTGTAAATCGTGGCACACACTTCCCATCGTCGCGGTTCTTCCAACTGTTTCGTTTTTTTTTTCAATAGCTTTGAGTTCGTTCGCCGACAGATTTCTTCCGCGTCGGGCCGGCAGAAGAGTCTTGAAGCCGAAAGAGTGAGGTCATAGATCTTTGAGAGGGCGCGAGGGTTAGCACCGAAGCGCTTGAGGACAATCATCTGTTGATTGGCCTCGGCCGGTTGGTGGAGTAACGACGCGGATTGTTCGCCTTCGGCAAAATCACAAATCACCGTGAGATCTGCGGGCCTCTGGAAAGCTTTTATTAACATCTTTCGCGCCGCTATCGGTATCCAGCTCTCGGCGAGGAGGTCGTGTTTCAGAGACTGCAAGAAGCAGCAGATTAACTAACTACGCCGTTCCGCATTTCCTGCATTTCGCTTACGAGGTTTGAAGTTCGTAACGTTGGGCATTTCTTCGAGTAGAGTTCGACAAACGTCTATGGGAAATGCGACGCGTTGGACCATTTTATACTTGTTACCAACCCACGTAGAGTCGGAAATATGTTTCATTTTTGTTCTGACTGTCGATGTTCTGCCTATCTCTAAGGTTATCAGGTTCTTACTCCACATATCACGCTACAGCCTTTACCCAAATTTGGTTATACGTAACGATTTCTGTAACATCCTGAGCAACGAAACCCAACTGCCAAGATGGAGCCAAGATACATAAATATTGGGAGGGCGTGTGTCTTTATGAGCTGTAGTGCCTCGGATATTCTTTTCCTCCCATCAGCTACTGAGATTCTTCAAACTGTCAGGCAGGGCTAAGAATTGTGAAGTGTACTGATCCTGCGTGACGACAGGAAGTTTAAAAATGGGCGCTAAGAACTATACTGAGAAAAAGTAAAACGATTGGCTCTTCAGACAAATGAATTGTCAAAATGAAATTAATATAGGCATTTCCAGGACTTCCTGCCATTTCGCGGGGTGAAAGAAGAGATGGCTCTTGGTGAGAGGGGGGCTCTGGCCCACCTCAGTGCATGCAGCCCCCCAAACACTCGGCCCTGTCATGTGACTCGTCACAGAACACTAGTTTTTTTGACGTTCACACGACTTTACTTAACCCTAAAAGCGTCACAAAGTGGAACGTTACGAAAATTTTGTGTATTTTTTGGGTACAATTCCCAGTTTGGGTACATTAGACAGTGTGGGTTATCGCTAATAAATAATAACTGGCTGGTACAAAACATCACTAAACTTTCATCAGTCAAACGTGTATTTAGCTATTTTGATTGCTCCAGTAACGAATAACTAGAAGAAATAGAATGATTCCTACACAGGGGACATGTGAAAATCCCCCTCTCTACCTCGTATGGAGAAACAAGCCACACCTTGCTAGGATACTCTGTAAGAGAGGTGCAAGGTGGTGCCTCCATTAAGAGATGGGCAATGTCTCCTGCCAGTCTGTAGTGTTGGGCCAACGCCACATTTCCGGTTCCTTCCACTAGTTCGCCCATACTTGCATGAAGGTGTTGAACCCACGAACCATCGCCCTGCTGAATGTGCAGCCTGAAGAAGTGCAGCCGCACATTGAAGGCTTCATGGCACGAGAGCTGCTGCGCTGCTACAAAGGATGGCCACCACCACAATCTTTCCCGCACTGCAGGATGGGTGCTTTGGAAGTGATGTGCTGTGAGCTCTGTCTCACCCAGCGTGCCACAGAGTGATAATCGTCTCCACCCCGACTGCAAGTCTGCGCTCAATCACCTCCGCCTGCAGGAGGAAGGGAAGTATTGCCGAGAGTGAGGTGCGGTACTCTGCCAAACGGAGTCTGTGATACGGAGTATCACAAAGTCCAGGGTGAGTCTTATGGGGGGGGGGGTCGTGAAGTACACCAGCAGCACAGCCAGGAGAATGTTCGGCTGTATGATGATTGCCACCAGACCCACCATGTTGCCACTAGGAGGATCGCAGCCCAGTAGTAGAGATACTGGGTATGTGCGGAAGCTCCCCATGTTGGGCTGAGCACTAGGTCTGGAGGAAGGCTGAAATGGTGCTTAGGTACTTTGCCCATGCCTCACGGCTACTCTGATTCCCTTGGCCAGCTCCACCCACTGCAAGTGGCAGCCGTTGGTCAGGAGGAATCAGTGGGTTCATTAGCACTGGACACAGAATGGTGGACAGAACTTTGCCCAGGGGGCAACCAGCAGTGTTCACCCCCTCCAACTCCTACCCTCCACCAACTCACCAGTATATTTTCCCCCTCCATCACTCCAAGCTGCTCGTAAGTCAGTAGCCCATCCGGCCTGCATCACCATAATGGTCACCACAAAAGTATATACTACTTATACGAATATAGTATACTATAACCCCCTCTTAAACGCTCGTCCTCTCCATCCCCATGTGAACCAGTTCTCGATATTAAGTTTGTCCACATTCCAAAGTCTCCACTGATTCCTGAAAACAGGCTATCCATTATGTCACAAAAACCTTTTCTCTGATCTGCATCTATTGGCATGACTGCTTACCCCTGAGCTGTACTGTTAACTGTTAACTATGTGCTAAACTGTGAGAAATGTGGGAAACACGTGGGTGGTTAGAATTCTGGTATTTTTGTGGTTGCTCCTAATTATCGGAGGAACGTTAATAAACTCTCACCGTGCACATATTCTAGTTATTGATTTTCCTGAGTGCGCTAGTAGTTTTTCAGCGACATTGTCGATAATTTATTATGCTGCTCGTGTCATTTTCCATTTAAGCCTTTACTCCTTTTAATCTTCCACGTCTTTACAAAACAATATCAATACCAGTCGTAACTAATGTTCGTAATTTTTTTACAGGTGAGTTCGGCTGGTTGTCAATGCGTAACTCGGCTTGGTTTTCTGTGAGTAACTGTAACTTTTTTAAAAATCCTAAGTCAGATTGGCATCGATTTCTCACCATACCTGAGATAGGAACTTTGGAATCCAGACAATAGCAAGTGTGGTGTGTTATACCAATCAGTTCAGATCTAGTTTTGAGGTGCTGTGCACTATAAGAAACGATTGACTCTAATTAGTAGTTAAGCGTTCCTGGAAGCATTACCAAGATCGCAACTTAGTTGTAACAAATTAGTGTTTCACGTTTGATTATGGGCTGTTCCTACAGTAATTTATGGTTGAGGAGGAATTAGGGGGATAAGCAGAGAGTTTGGGTTGACATGTGATGAAAATGTGTCGCTTAAGAAGAAATACTGCAGCTGGTTGGAGCGTTTCCTGTTTCTTGAATTGGAAGAGCCTTCTTTCTCAAAGTAAAGAAATGGAGGAATAGAGGTTTTTTGGTTCTATCGTTCATAGCTATCAAGATAAGGTTGGTAGCATGCAGGAAAAACGATAGTGAAGTTTAGGGCAGCAACATTTCTCTAGAACAGTTTTATGTGTCCTTGGTGGTTTCCATCCGTAATACGTAGATGGTAGATGTGCTTTTCCTCATGATTGGTGTGCTGGAACGACACTTTGCCCTGTTTTCCCTGGGTTTGGTGGAAACGTCTGCAAGTGGTTGTGGAGGTTTATGCCCACAGAAAATGATATTACCTTGAGTTTGGCGTATGTTTTGGGCTGGGGTGGCGCGGTGGCTGAGCGCGTTGGGGCGCAAGGCCTTCCGAGCCAGGCGGGGATAGAACCAGCGGACTCTGGTTCGATCCATGACCGGGCACCCCCCTCCTCCAAACCCAGGGGGGTGAGGCAATGGGTACCTGGGAAACTAGGCGGGCCCCCAACAGGCTCGCAGGGGAGTTAGGACATGGGCCCAATGTGTGCCATGGCGAAATGTCATTGGTCCTGTGGCTCTAGCGGTGTCGTATGGCCCGCAGCCGCCTCCCGGATGAGTGAGTGAGTGAGTGGGGTTGCTACTGCATCTTCTGAAGGTATCCCTTCTTTTTCCACTTTTTTGCTATGGGAAAACTTGGAGGAGGGAGACAGAGTAGGAGAAATAAAACCAGTAATGTCGTACTGATTAATGAAACCTTCACTTGGAGATACAATGGAGAGTTCAAACAAGACTTGCAAGGGCTTAGTAGCTGTTAGGTGGTGGCAAAAGTAAGGAGTGAGATGAGAGATTGGGGTCGCAGGAAGAAAGTAATGAACGTTAAATGGGGAAATATGTTGTGAGTTTGGAAATATTGATCCTTGTGTGGACAGAGCTCAGAATATTAAAAGAAGATGATAAGGTGATAAGACAGGTGGCTCTGGGGCGTTGGGATTCACATCAGTTAGATCAAAGGTGGGGAAATTCCACAGGGCAGTTTGACCTAGGGACTTCGTTGGGAGGATATCGAACTGGAGCAGAGCCGAACACGCACTGTAATATTACTAGTTTCTCCATTTCTGCTGAGGCCAGTGATGATAATCGAACTTACAATACAGCTGATGCTAAATATGCATTCTGCAGAAAGATCAACTGCGTTGTGCGCTTGTGCATAGGTTGGTCTGTGGGGGAAGGGTTCGTATTTATGTGGGAGTTAAGACGGTCGTGCGTTGCAGCTCACCTGGTTGAACGTTAACTTCGTTTCGATTCTGGATCGAATTTCCTCATTTTCAAACGATCAGAAGGAGAAACCGTGATGTCCGATTCGTCCTGAAGAAATCGTTCTCATGTTAGAGGGACGTTGGCCCAAGAAAAACCAAGGTCGCCCTTTGTTTCGAGGAGACTTCCTCAATTACAGGTATGTTAAGGCCCTTAATGAGAGGGCTTTGTCCCAGCTCTTTCAACCCAAGCCACGCGTCTCCGAAGATGCATCTGCAGCCTTCGTCGTTCTCAGTTGTGATTGAGATGCGTTGGAAAACTGAGGATCTGAGCGTTAGTTTGGCTGCTCGGAGTCGTTATCTAAACATAATAGGCTTCAACGCCATTAGTAAGAGACGCCGTATTATGACCAGACGAAGGTCGTGTTTGTCTAGGGTTGTTTGCCGTTGGCTACTGGAAAAGAGTTGAACGAATTGGGGAGGTGAGAATAGGTCGCATTTCAAGGTTCTCTGAGCTTTTGACGCAACATCAACGATTTTCTAATGCAATTTATTTACAACAATGATTCATTTAGGCTCGTAGAACGTGAGAGTCGGCGAGCATTCAGACGTTTTTTTAACGTTATGCAATTATATTAAGTTCAATACGTCGCCCGGTAGCTCCCCCTAGTCCCTGAGTTTTGCACAGTCCATTTTATGTTACAACAGTTCTGCAATTTATTGTGCTGCTCCCACTCATGCACTAACCATTATTGAGCAATTGGCACGTAGAGAATCGATGAGGCTGTAGACACGATTGTTTTTAAAAGGACGATAATCACTTTTCCAGAGCTATCGGGTAAACACTAATTGAAACGGCGGCGGTTGAAATTCCGGAATTTCTGGAATAATCCCTATATATCTTTTTAAAGTTATCAAAAACTCATCGTACTGGAACTTGATTGGACATCCACACCAATTTTTCTGAAGGTTTCAGTAACATGAGAGCGGAGTTAATAAGGAAAGAACAGTACTAAAATCGATTTTCGTCGAAATGGTTATTTATTGTGCTGCTCTCGTCATGTTCCCAAGAATGAGAATATTATGGTATAGTTTAGTCATAGTAAGCTGTATACACAGGAAATGTATTCGAAATCGTTGTTGCTGTCTTTGAGAAAAAAAATTTGATGTTTTGATCACTATGATATCAGTAGTCAGTTTTGAGCGGATTTTGCTCATACCCCTATTTAGGCGTCCCATTGTAATCTGCAGGCTGAGTATCAAGTTGGAACTGATTTGGTTCAGCCGCTTTCTCTTAATCGCGTGTTTTTCAGACTCTATCGTTGAACGAGGATGCACGCCATGTAAGCTCGGAAAATGAGATTTGTGGAGCGTTAAATGATCGTTTTTCCGTTTACGTGACAGTTTTTAAAATTCCCTGGAGGGTTGTAGAAAATTCGTGTTGCTACGCACCAGATATTTATACACGGCAATGGTGTAATAGCTTAAACCGATTTACAAATACAAACTTCCTTTGAAAACATATTGACTTCTTTTCCGATTTCGATTGTACGATCGTTCCGCGAGTTTTCTGGAGTTCTGGAGAGCTCCCGTTTCGGCCTTCTCCTGTTATTTAGCTCACTGTGCTTGTGCCTTTAGTATTCACTCATCTACTCCTATTTTTACTGAAGTACCTGGTGTGACGGGAAAAATCGCACAACGTTCCTCTGTTCTCATAAAAATTACACGAGTTTCGCTGCTCAAACAACAAATTCAATGTTTTCCGCTCATTTTATACGAGGATGTCAGGATAAAGAACATAACGCTCTAAAGGGAGAAACTGGTAGCACTCGAAGTTGCGGAATTTATTGAGCCGATGCCACGTATTGCCATGTATTATGCCAAGACGTGCCAGAATAATGACGTTAGTTTGAATTCAACCATTTCTGAGGTTGCTCCCGATGATGTGGTGACCATTGTTTACGTTCCATCGTCTATGCAGCTTATTCGACCGCTACTCCTATTTTTGTTGAGAGCGCTACTGCCACGCGAGGGAGATTAATAATTTTTTAAAACTGCATTAGTATCGCTTTTCTTCGACATTTTTTATAACTTACTGTGCAGCTCTCGCCATTTTCCTACACAGAAAAACCGGCCCGGTCCCGGTCTTATATTATTTAGAGAGGCCTATACAAATATATGATCAAAATCTTGGGAGCAGTTTTCCCAAATAGTGTTTTTCTGACACACTATGGTTTGAAATGTAGAGATCTGAAGACCACTTCATTTTTTTCAGCTTATTACTAACTTTCCTTCCTGCTTCTTAGAGCCTAGGAAAGTAAAAATGATGGCTTAGCGGTATTTTGCAGTGCAGAGAAAAAGGTTGTGAGTCATTTGCTCATGTTTGATGTCTCGGGGGAACAGCAAAATCAGCGTGTGAGTCCCGACAATAACGATTTTCTAACTGTCGAAATTTTGGAACAAAATAGGTCACTCGTCATTATGTTTTCCGAGTTTGAAGCGCGCGAATGAAACCAAACCTCGTTCCTTAAAAACCAGCTCATACCACCACACCCTTCCGAAGTGACGTATAAAACTCGGCTCACTCCCGCTCTCGTGTGAGCTTCGCCCGGGCAACTTCCATTTGAAACTAGCGAACCCCATGGATTATTCATTAGTGAATTCCATCTGCCTCAATGATTGTTCCGTTCGTACCGATTTTTCGAACGTCCGCGGAACCTTATTACTTGCTTTGACAAAACGTTATCCTATTGTTCTTTTTCGCCGATTTGCATTCGGCAGATTGCGAGACCGACTATCCTCGGGTAATGCATTTATTCATTGGCCACGCGGTCGAGATTAGGGTTTTGTTGTCCAGGTCATCGCGAGTTTCCCAAATGGCAATACGTTACTTTGGAAGTTACTAATATGAATATAGTTATTTGAAAGGCCCATTATTTACCGCCTTCGAAAGAGAGCGTTCGCGTTGTGCCGTCAGATATGATTGATTTCTTGTTTATTTGATCGTTTAAATTATTGTATATTTAATGTCCGCGCGAATTTCAAGGTCTGGAATTAATTTGCCAACGAAGTGAGTGCAACCAATTGCCAAAGTATGAATGAAATTAATAAACAGCCTTCAGATATACCTAATGGATCGTATGTAGGTGCCGAAATAGTATACTCACTTCAGTTCGATGAATGTAAGAAATAAAATGACTTTTTGTTCGTAAATTAGCAATAAAATGCAAAGTTGAAATACTTTGTGTGTCTGAACATTCCGTCAAAAGTTCAATGAGCGGTACGTAGCAACACACAACTTTCCGCCACCCCTTTAAGTTCGAACACCACCTACATATGCGGGCGCTATATCTCCGTTCAACGCACTGTTACAGGAACATTTATGTTGTGACTGTAGGGACTAGTTAGCTGAGAGTACTCCGTAAGTTTGATCGAAATCGTTAGAGCCGTTTTTGAGACAGTTGGAATACCGATAAATTAATATTCGACAAATCTTCTTTCCTGAATTAACTTGGCTTATATCTCCGTTCAACTGTTGGATACAGAGATAGTTGCGAAGAATAAAATGTGGGTTTAGAATGCTAGAAGACACTCCGTAAGATTTATCACATCTGGTGCAGTAGTTGCCCACGAATTTACGGAAATGTTCGGAAAAACGTTATTTTCGACACATTTTGATTTTTATCTCTGTACAATGGCCGGTCAGAGGAACGTTTATTGAGACCACTATGTAGATATCAACTATTTGAAAACATCTCTAAAGTTTGGTGATAGTCGTTGAAGCCGTTTTGCCAAAGTCGTAAAAAACCTGTTTTTGCTTCATAAGCCTATATTTTCATGGATATATGTATGAAGAAGAAAAGTTAGCTATAGATTAGAGAAAGATAGTTTGAAAGTTTAATCAAAATGGATGCAGCCGTTTTCGAGAAAAATGCGAAAAACCCTAGTTTTTGGTACATTTTCGTCCCCCACCCCCGTTACCATCGGGCCAAATCAAACAAAAAATAACAAACAAAACAAGAAAAGGAACTAGCTCAATCGGATCAGCCGTTCTCCCCTAAACCGAACTACAGACACACACACCGACGAACCACGGGCCGAAATTATGTTTTTTGGACTCAGTAGGTCTCGAAACGTAAAGATCTGAAGAAAACCCGAATTTTTTTTTGACACGATTACTATACTATTTATTATTACTATATTTTCCTTTCCCTTTGGGGTAGTGGAAAGTAAAAAATGGAACATGAACATAGTGCCTAGGAAGGAATTTGTTAAAAACAAGAGGTATGTGCTGCATTACACACGGTAACTGATCGAATGATGCGATACGTCCGTTGTTCTGTCGATCCCCCGCACATTTCTGAGCGCCGATTGGGAGGAGAATCTGGGATGGAATTGATGCAGAACTCACGAGTGCTATTGAGTTTGGCAACCTGAATGGTATCTAGATAAACTGATTCATCATCACTACTTTCTTGTGCTTCCAAAGATCTAGTGAGTTTATTTTTCTTTTTTATTCGACTTTTTAGGAAACATCCTACTTGAAAGTGATTGAAATCATCACAATGTGTACACTTTTGGCCATGTGCTGGGCACTGCCTAGCTCCATGTTTCGTTCCACACTTCTTACAATTATACTCATTATTGTAATTATCATTATTAGGTACATTATTCTCACGGGTTCTATTTTTATGCAAATCAATGTTACGATCTTTTGTACCTTTCCCAATAGCATCCAGCTCTTTGTACTGGGATTATCCAGCGATGTCCTTTAGCTCCGAC
This sequence comes from Pachypeltis micranthus, assembly GCA_020466155.1. NCBI lineage: Eukaryota > Metazoa > Arthropoda > Insecta > Hemiptera > Miridae > Pachypeltis > Pachypeltis micranthus. Next base: position 62,124,220 of record CM035770.1, on the reverse strand, counting down.
TTTCTTGCTTCATGGAGTTTGCAAATTTCCAGGTTCAGTTCTTCTCCCCTATCGAGTCGGCGGTTGAGTAGAGTTTCTTCGTTAATCTGCGATATTAAGGGGTCGCGGATCGTGTTGTCTCGTTCTTTGAAATCGCAATATGCTGCGGCTGAGTTGAGTTGAGTTTAATTGAGTGATGTACTCCTGTAATGGTTGCCCTTGTTGTAACATTAAACGATTAAACAAAAAACGCTCATGGAGTACATTTCGCTTCGGAGTAAAGTAGGCTGTGAAGGCTTCAATTACTTACTTAAATGTTGAGAATACCTGAGGTTTCTCCGTGTCCACAACAGCTGACTCCCTATCAGTTTTAAGGGTGTTATATAGCTCGATTCCTTTCATGCCTAACTGGTTGGGTAGAGTCGCAATTTTAACCTCATCTTTTTCAGCTTTTTTTTCGATGCAATGAGGTAATATCCAAACGCTTGGTACCACTCGAACCATTGCTTTTTAAGATCAGGCGCTTCAAAATCGAATTGTGAGGGTGGTCGTGCGTCGGTCATTATTAATACGACTTCTTACTTCTTGTGGGTGGTAATGGCGACAGGTTTTGCTTGTGATCACAGCTCCCTGGTTCCGCGAAAGTCTCGTCTTTTAATAATAATTACCGTTCACGGAAAACACGATTTAACTTACAAACGATTATCCCACTTCTGACACCATGTTTGATAAGTCATCTAAATCACTCTAAGGATTTATATTATTTAAACAAACGCACTTCTTTTAATGAATTTATTTTATTATAGTTGATATCATAAAGTCGGGAGGAAAACAACTGATTGCACGAGGCAGGTTGATCTCTCCTAATCTATCAGAGCTATCTAGCGGCGTCTTAATTGACTAGCGTTAACATAACGCGGGTGACGACCCAACATGTAGTGCTCACTTCGCAAATGCAATTTAACAATTAACTCTTGAGCTGTGTACTGTCACGAGATCGCACTAAGTGAGGAACGGAGTAAATACGAGAACGTCGTCAAAATTCTCTAAGTTACATCCATCGTGAATATTTTGGCAGCTGAGCAACAAATTTTGAAAATGTTCAAAGACGTAGTATCTCGCCTGAAGTTAGTTTTTAGACTTCTACCACGACAGTCGAACTGTACGATAACGACCTAGCCGTTAGTCTTCGTTAGATCTCAGTAAACCAAACAACCGCCTGAACGCGCGGCCTCGTTTTCAAATATAGGGCGTTATCTGAGGAAAATATTTCCCTTCGATTGGGTCAAGAGGTTGAGGCGGAGATACCACGAGGTTACGAAACGGTATTTACGACTTAGTGGAAAAACTTCGAGTTAGTTTATGTTCGGAAGAGTCAGCGCGTGCAAAAGTGAAATATGTGCCTGTCTCTTGAGACTAGAGCGTGTAAGAGAACAGCCTGTGCACTGTCTTCCTTCGATGAACTACCAGACGATATTCTTCTTGATGCAGCTCATCATTCATTTTTAAGGGCCCCGAGTAAAATGTCGAAGGATTACTTAGACAGACACCCGACATTCACATTGTTCTCTGTAGATGGAGCTAACTTGGTGGGGTCATGAAGAAACACACTTTGTTACATTTACTCAACAGAGAACTTGTCTTTTTTCTGGTTACTGGGGATGAATCACTAACCGCCACTGGATAGTAAAGCTGGAATTAGGGCTAAGTTAAATGGTGAAAGGTAGCATAAGAATCAACAACGTGCAGGCCAACTGTTAACTGGGGTTAGTTTTCATTTATTTCCAAGTTCCGTGCAACTACACATGATAAGCTTATGTATAGGGTGGTTGGTGTCATGCATAAATTCTTAGGCTGGTTTTGCGATGATTCATGAAATTCCTCTCATCCAGAGAGCTACGTGCCTGGCATCATTTTTGTAATTCTCATGAGGATTGTTGGGCTAAGTATTATGTTCTTCTCGTATTTTGTGGAATGCGCTGTTCATGCCTGAACTATTTGGATGGAGCTGTGCTCCACTGGGGCTGTGTTACAAGGAGTTTGGAGAGCCACTGGCTTCCGACGAAAGTTGGGCATTCGATCGGAGCTCCTGATCTCGCTGTAATATTTGCCTGAGTCAGCGGCTCTCCAAACATTTTCGAACCCCTTGTAACAGTTGCACCTTGAAATGTTTTCATAAATTCGTGAACGCTGACCATTGCCGGGTACTCGGTTTTCGCTCAATGTTTTCCACTCTCCACCAATTCAACTCAATTTCTCCCTCCAAAATGCGCTGCACGCTCCAGAATTTTTACGCCGATGTCGCGTTCATGTTAGTTGGTTGTTACATTAAACACCACTCTTACTTCCTCCCTGTCCTTACAACTGCTGGACAATTTTACGAAGCATTCAATTTCGTGGGCATTTACTAAACGTCTCTTCAGGTTTGCTAGCCACGCACTTCGTATTGTCTGAGATATACAAATCGCTCGCGTTTCAACATGATGTCTTCTAGAGTCTGATTACTTCGGAAAAAGACGCTCCTCTTGTGCACTCTAGAACAAATGACCGCGCGATCTGAATTTTTATGGCCGCTCTATTCGGCGATAATTGGCTATTGGGAGTCGATTTCGGAGGGTAATTGTCGTATATTGGCTCCTTAAGATTTGTGATGCAACGACGGCAGGGTTCCTTGCTCGCTTGACTGAATTCCCGCCGGACGCAGCGAACTAGTTTTTCGTCGATTGGCTACGCCCATCAGGAGAGAGAGGAACGCAGGAGCGTTTTGTTTGGGAGGAGCTGAGGACAAGGTCACGGTCGTCGGCAGGCAATCCCTGTCCTTCGCTCGGTACATTCTGCTGACTCGGTAATTCGATTCGAAACATTTTCTTCTCATTTCGAGAAAATGCGCTTGTTTGTCGTTAAACATTTACGACGAGGGTCTCAGCTCGATTTCAAGGAGCGATCTGACGAGACAATCAAAACTGTTTACTATGATCCCGAACCTGCGGATTCAGTTCAGTGAATAAGTATCAATTACTCTGGCGTCTAACTTTTGTTAGTTGTGACCGAAATTTGTCTTGCATTTTCAAAACCTGAAGTCCAACTGTCAGTTTAGAAAACTCTACACCGATCGCCTTCACTTCCCCCGCATTTCGCTATTAGTTTTTGTATTTCACCTTTTCAATTTTTACTTTACTTGCCCCTGTGAACTGAACTGGGTTTGTTCGATATACGGAAATAAAGTCGGATTTCTTAAGATATTTGCAAAACCCCAATTCCAAGAAACGCTTTTTCGAGAAAAGAAACGTCCGTGTCTTTGTGGCCGCGATTGAGAGAGAACTTTTAGGCACCTAAATAAGGGTTAGAGCGAAATCTGCCAAACGCTGGCTGTAGTTAGAGTGACCGAAAATCAAATATTTTCCCCCAGCTCTAATGAGTTTGAAATTTTTTGTGGGGACGCTTTCGGCTGACGCGACGAGAGGAGCACAGTAAGTTATCAAAGATTTCGACAAAAAGCAGTTTTTGCGCTTTTTTCTTTTACAGAACTCGCTAATATGATAATGCATTTTCAAAAAAAATTAATTTTTTTCTATTCTATGTGAATATAATGACGAGCATAAGACAATTGAGTCTCATGGATCACCTATGCACTTTTTGCTCAATAATGATCGAGGGATGATTATGAGCAGCTCAATAAATTCCGGTTCTTCGAGTTTATATGAACAAATTAGTAGCTCTACAATCGCTCAGTACATTCGGGACCGAGGTAAGTTGCGCAGTGCGTTGCACCAGATATTTTTGTGGAAAGTAAACTTTTTTCTTCAAAACTGTCCCAAAAGTTACTGATGAGGGTGCGTCAGTATTAGAAGGTAGGAGTCCCTCTTTAACCAACAATCGGTAGGGGTATGTATTGACTGGCGCGTGGATGAAACACGTTTACGCGGATATAGACGAAACAATAAAAAAAGCGCATTGTATTAATCCCTAACTGTAGTTTTACTGGTTGAGCTCAGCCAATACGCTAACCGCGAGGCTGCCCTCCTAGCCGTGGAGTGACTGCTTAGTAGTTCCGTTTAGTTCACGAGTGATCTAGGAATCCAAGTTCAACCTAACACATTAGACAGTAAAAGACTCAGGAGGTAGTTGACTTTATGTAACATAGTGCTCAAATGCAAAAGGAGGATACTGGTGTTCCTGACCAGTGAGGAGGCGGTTGAGACCTAGGCCTCTTCTGTGGCCAATAGCAACCCTTCAGCACTTCAGTGGCCTTACCATTTGTTTCTGCTCTTTCCATCCTCATTTAGTTATTCCGGTCGCCCCTTTTCTTTACTCTCTGACTCTAATGGATCCCTTGCCCTTTGCAGTGACGTGCCTTCTGGCCGGCCTGGGAACAGCAGGCCACCCCTGCCCTTCTGGCATCAGTCACACCTCTTGGTATGTCCAGGCTGGACATCGTGGTGGAGCTTTTGGTTGGCTGAGACGGAGTTTCTGACTAGGTTATTTATTTTTGTTTTCCTTAGTGATAGGGCAGGGGTGTATGTGAGGCACCCAGTTCGTCAGGCTAGGTACTCTGCTTCCTCTTCTTGTGCCTTGAAGTTCCATTTTTGCCTGAACTATTCGGATGTCTGACCACGGGTTTGGCGGAACTGGTGCTCGGTGTCCTGACACATCCTAGAGCTACCTGTGTAGAAGCTACAAAGTCATTAACGTTCATCCGATAACTTAATTGCATTCTTAGTAAATTACATCCATGCCAAGGGAAGAGTACTTGGATATTCCTCCCCCCTCCACCCAGCATCGCTAACCTATATTAACCTATATCACAGCCTAGTACTAATCCTATACACATATAAAGACACCCATCTTCGCATTAAAGCTTCCGTACCTGCTGTACAGTTGGATTGAGTGGTATCCAGGGCTAATTTGTGCACTCCTGGGCCTCCTCTTCACATCGGGGAATAGTTCGTATGTGTGTCGCCCTGTCGTTTCTGCTTCCCATCTTGTCTGCCACTCATCCATCAACCACTCCACTATCGCTTCCTACTTGGCCTTGTCCCCATCCACCAACGCCATTCGTCTGGCTATTCATCCATCGATGGGGACCGTCACTCTGTCCGGCTGTGTACTCATTACCCTTGCTACGTGTGCATCCAGGTGTAAATCCAAAGGTGGGCAGTTAGCTATCACCTGAAATGCTGCTGTGGCGGCTGTTCGGTATCATCTTGTGACCACTACTAGAATGGCCTTCTGGGCGATAATAATCTTCGTCCTGACGCTTTGCGAAGAGCGAAGCCACCAGTTGGATGCACCATATGTGACCGTCGGCAGGAACACTGTCGTAATATCGCTTCCCGACTTGGAGGATCCAGCAATAAGGTTGTTGGGAGGGACTCTCCACAAGCACGCGCATGCAGTCAACGGTTGGGCCAACCTCAGCTCTCCCAAACTAGTGGAAAGGAAAGGCAGCGTGAAACACCCTGCTGCGTCTCTGAAGAATCTGATTGGGTGCTGAAGGTTCGGTTCTGGTTCCGGAATTTCCTGCCACATTTTTTATGACAATTATTGAATAACCGCGTCCTGCTGTGATTGCACAATCTAAACCACTTTTTTGTTTACCCTGCTATCGTATGAGCGAGATTCATAAGAAAAGAACTGCACAGAAATTGCTTGATAATTTGTTGTGCTTCTCTGCCTACAAACAAAACTAAATCGAAATCATTTCCGGCGCTTTTGAGTACGCGTTTTCTCCAATGCTGTGTTTTACGCACAAAAGATTCGATATGTAAGATGCGAAGACAAAAGAAGAAAAAAATCTTCGGGCTGAGTAGAAAGTAAAACTGATTATTCGTTATCGTGGAAGTTGATGGAGCAACACGAAGGTTAAAGGCGGCAATTGAACGAGTTTCAAGGAGAATAAGGCAGTTCACACTTTCCACGGCTTGGTCAAGCCTCTAACGGACTTCGAAAGCACATTCCGAGCTTATTGCGTCTCTCTGAGTGTTTTCACGACTTAAAACCCGACACGCCCGAGACTGTGGTTTTAAAAGCGTCTGAAAGGCTTCTTAAGAGATTCAATTATTTGGAGTCACCGTCGTTATTATTATTGTCAGTGTTATCCTATTATAGCTTGAGGTTCATAGTAGTCGTGCGTTTTGAAACCGATGGAGGTTTTTATTTGGGAAAATCGCAGCTATCGAAAAGTTTTTACGTCCAAATCATGCTTAAAAGGATCACACAACTTCTATCTGGCTCCTAGCGATTTCGATAACTTCAGCCACTAGTAGTACAAACTAGAAACCACTTAATTTTCCGGACTTTATTTAGTTGCTCTTACGTATGCCGCTCTTATTGGTTGACCGGTACATAGGTGATTCATGAAACTATCAACATGTTTTTTACTTTCCTTGGCTCTACGAAGTAGAAAGGAAAGTTATGTAGTCGGCTGAAAAAAAAATTTTGAGTTTTCTTCAGATCTTTACGTTTCAGACCCTCCAGAGTCCGAAAAACACTATTTGGGAAAATGGGTTGTGTGTGTGTGTGTCACTAAAGTGTGTCTGTGAACGGTTTTTAGAGAAAACCACCGTATCTAATCAGCTCAAACTTCATATCTCGCCCGCTGGTCGCAATGGGACGCCAAAATAAGGGTATGAGCAAAATCCACCGAAATTTAACTATAGTTCTCATGGTGATCAAAACACCAAATTTTTTTTCTTCTCAAAAACGGCTCTAATGATTTTGATTAAATTTTGTATATTGGTAGCTCCCAATATGGCAACTGTACCATAAAATTCCCATCTATGGCAAAATGACGAGAGCAGCACAATAAATTACCAAAACTTTCGACGTAATCGATTTTAGAGTGGTTTTCAGAGAAAACGACCGAGCCAAATCACCTCAAATTTGATCTCCAGCCTACAGGTTACCATGGGACGCAAAAATAAGGGTATGAACAAAATCTACCGAAAGTTAACTATAGTTAGCATAGTGATTAAAACACCAAATTTTTTTCTCCAAAACGGCTCTAACGATTTTGATTAAATTTTTTATATTGATATCTTTTAATAAGGCAATTATACCATAAAATTCCCATTCGTAGGAAAATGAAGAGAGCAGCACAATAAATTATCAACATTTTCGACGAAAAGCGTTTTTAGCGCGTTTTTTTTCTTATAAACTCCGCTGGAATGTTGGTAGAATGTTAAAGAAAATGGGTATTGTAGTCCAATTCAATACCCAGAGAGTGAGGTGTTTAAAACCGCTCATGAGATAGATGGGGCTCACTCCAGAATTACTGAATTCCAACTACCGCTGTTTCGCTTACTACCAGTTCTAATCTTTCTCTGCCAAAGTGATTACTATCCTTCTTAAAAAAATTCGTCTTTACAGGCTCATTAATTTCTGTGTAACAATCACTCAATAATCGTCCGGGAATGAGTACGAGCAGCACAATAAATTCCAGAACATTTGGCGCTACCGCTTCCTGCTGCCGTGAAGTGTTGTTTGACCAGTTTCAAAGGAACTGAGTGATAAATGAATCGATTAAATAAAATTAGCCATGTACAAAGTGAATTGGCGTAGAGCTAAGGAAAGTTGTGTGTTGCAACGCACCAGATATTTTGAGAACGTTCACGTTTATTGTATTGCAATTATCAAGAGAGAAATGGTAGTAAGTGAAACAGGGCTAATTTGAATTTCAGAATTTCTGAGGTTCCTGAGGTTCCTTCAAGAGTGCTACCAAACAAAAGCTACAAGTAGTGAAGAAGATGGGCTGTGACTCTTGATGGTTAGCAAGATGGGTCAGACACAACCCAGAAGGGGCGGTGGACCAGGGGGCCAGTGCATGGCTCGGGCGACGGCACAGAGCGGTCGATTTATACCTCAACCAGTTCCTAACAGGACATGGAGCATTTAGGGCTCACTTGCACCGAATTGGAAACGCTGCAAGCCCAAACTGCCTTTACTGCAGGGCAACGTTGAATGATGATTCTCACGCCATCTCCCCATCCCAGGAGAGGGCAGGATGACAGCACACAGTGAAACACACAATTGGTCCGCCCACGCCAGAGGTTAGCTCATCGTACGGGTAGCTTATCGGACTACCACCCCGATTTTTCTTTTAATGATACTATCACATGTACGGGATTCATATGGAAAAATCGCCCTGAAATCCATTTCCTTCGAAATGTTTGATGATTTATTGTGCTGCTCTCGTCATTTCTCCAAACACGAGAAGGTGCTGTTGTGTCATTTGAATCTGCCTATACAACAAATTTACTTTAAATCTTTACAGCGGTTCTTGAGAAAAAAAGTTGACGTTTCGATCACTATAACTTTAGTTAGTGTGGGACTTACTCGTACTTAGCGCGTATCTCTATTTTGACGTCCCGCGTTGACCTGCAGGCTAGGTATCCCTTTTGAGGCGATTTAAACCGTTTTCTGAAATGGTGTTTTGGACTTGTGAAACTTGTGATAAGAAGAAAAATATTTTTTTTTACCACTCCGTTAGGCCAAGGAAGGTAAAAGTCGCTTTTGTAGTCCAATAAGTTACCAACGCATAGGCAGTTTTATCCGATTATAAAATAATTAGGAACCTCTCTCAACGAATGGCATAGGAAGGGAAGAAGGATGAGTGGAGTTGTGGGATTAAACACCCACCGAAAGTGTAAGGTACGAACTGAGCAACACACAGGTCTGTTTTCTTTTCATATCGACCGTTCGTGTACTTGAGATGCATTGAGAGGGTAAGATCAGTCGGAATGAGCAACACTTTGTCGGCGCACCTAGCGCTTCGCATTAGCACACTGTGCGCTTAACCCAAAGACAGCTCTCAAATGGTGTTTTCTGTAGTCAGATTTTGAAAGGTAGAAACCTGGTAGGTGTCTGTGAGGTTGTGTGTAAACTTAAGGTTGTCTGAGATTTGGAGTAAACGCTCGTCATTACCGAATGAAATATTGAAATGAGCTGGTGAAATAACAAACCAATTTCACCGGTCCCCTGGTGTCGTGCCACTCGCTCGAATTAACTGCCACATTGACCTCCACGGCCAGGGCTGTCAACACTCGACTCGGTGACGATCCCTGGGAACGAACCCCCCGAGAAGGACCCGCGTAAAGTTTGTTTTCATCACTTTTCAAGTGGCTTCTCGATCTGTTCGGAGTAGAAGACCTTTCGTAATGAGATCCCGATCGGAGTCCCAGGCTCGAGAGGGCCTCATCCCCGCTAGTCGCTGGGGAGATCCAGCGTAGCCCCGGGAACCGCCAGGGAGCGCCAGCGGCTCTTCTACACTTTCCCGGTCTTGTGGAATCAGATTCCGTTCAACTGTGCTGCGAGAGAGACGCGTGTGTCGCTTGTTATCGTCTCGCGACGTGAACTTGTGTGTCTCCTTCGGACTCCCATCGCCGTTTTTCGATATTCATTTTCGAGACCATTCGCTCGTGTTGTGTGTTTGTGTTTCGCTGACCGCTTCTCCGACTCTGAAAACTCCTTCACGTTGGGCTCGTGAGTCTGAGTTGCTCCTAATTCCGACACCTGTGGAAACACCGCGACTCTTGAGGCTTTCTCGAACAGGTATAAATCTTGAAGCCTTCTAACCCTCTTCGTAACCACTAAGAAGCTCAGGTTCACCGTAACTGTCCTCTATCTCATGAGTACAGGAAGGAAAGTACAGTAAATCGGCCAATTCATGCTCTTCTCCAACTACTTTTCAGTATCCGTCTATCCCAACTCCTACGTTTGAACGTTTTTATTGATATGAGGTGCCATAGGTTTCTATTATGGTCAGTGTGATCATAATTCCAACACGTTTACATCCCGCAGTCCTACGAAATAAGAAGGGACGTTACGTTAAAACAATTGCGAGCGGACAGCGGACTACTCAATGGAGATCATATACTCAGTTCGCCAATGAATTATGTTATGATAGAGATCGAAACGCTAAATACATTTTTTCCATCTCATAAACGGCTCTACCTATTTTTATTAAATTTGTAGAGTGGGCGGTCCCAAAAGCGCTAAACCGAACTATCAAAACGGTCTGACCAAATCCAATACGAGCTGACTTATTCGTACTAATCCCGCTTTTACGGCAACGGTCTCAACATAATTGTGAGCAACCCACGAAATTCCGCAATTCAAACTACTATCATTTTATTTGGCTTCGCTTTTCAGAGCATTTTCCCCCATTGTGTTTATCCTTATAGTGACAGTAGAGTAAACACGAAGCTTCTCAAAAAACCCGTATTGACGATCTCATAAATTCAGTGTGGGTTACCTCACAGGACATTTGTTGCAGTGACGTAAAATCTCTGAAACGTGTACTTTCTTAAGAAACGAATATGCAGTGCTCAAGTAACAATTCGTGTATGTGAGGTAGCTTTTATAAAAAACGACTAAAATTTAAAATAATGATAGCTATTCAAATATAAACTCAACTGTGTCCCTTCAACGGGTTTTCAAGCAAATCGCTTGAGGCCGTCGTAATGCATGAAAAAGAATATAGTGATATGACCTAATGACTGCTGCACAATTCACTACAAATAAGAGGGTGGTATACTGCACCTGTGGGGCCACTCAACCATTTTGAGGCATCTACGTCTGTGGTTCAGAGGGCAGTGAGAGGTTATGCCAGGAGAATGCATCTGACTGTCTAGGATTGAGTCACTCGCAGCGCTTTATTTCAGGACCAACACACGAGATTAGACGTCTTCTGAGGATGAAGAGGAAAGGGCCTAAGTGGGGATCATCAGTGAACACATGTGTATGATGGGCATAGTCAACACCCCTTGGTGCAGGTTGTGGGGGACCGGGAAACTCCCGGTTGCGTCCTCGCCGAGTGCCTCTTGGTACAAGTCCTGCAAACGTCAAATAAGACGTGCTGAGAATACCTGGCATTCTTTAGGAAGTTAGGCATTGTCACGTAGCCTTTTGGGGTTATGTAGTGTAGGGTAGAGGTAAGAAAACGTAGATACCTCAACGAACGTGGGGGAAGGGTACGTCGATACTTGTAAAGTTAATTAATAAGCAGCCCTGAATGAGGATACTCCCAGGTGACCATCTCAATGAATACCGCGCAATGTAAAAAGGAAATAAATACGAAAGAGCATACCGGACGCAAAAAGGCAGGCAAGTTGGATTTCAGTCCTAGAGAACAACTCAACTCAGAAAGCGACCGAGCTTGTCTCCGCTGCGCCAAAGAACTCCTGATCAGTCTTGATCAACCTGACAGCATGAAACTGTGAGACAGTAGGACTGGAGACACTCATAGTTAAAATAAACAAATCTGACGGAGTTCAATGTTCTAGTATTTATTGGGCTGCTGCTGCTGAAACCACGGTCTTTATTGAAATACCATCGGATAGGTACTGCTAGCGTGATTTTCGAGGTTCTGACTTCTGAAATAATAAGAAAAGCGCCGCAAGAAAAGTTATTAAAAAAGTCGGAAGTTTGTTTTCTAGAATTTCTGATGTTCCTTTCGATTATCGAACTCTCAACACAGTCAGGGATAAAGATAAGTAATGTCGTGTGGGGGGGGGGGGGAGGGATAAGAAGGAATCTGTAGCTTTTGAGTCCATCCAACGTAATTGGGTTATTCTCAAGTGTTATCGATCAGTATTTCTCTTTAAGTAGGCTCACGCAGTATTTGAGTCATCACAAAATGTGTAATTGTAAGTGCTAAATGACTTTTTTGGGGGAGGGTCTGTAGTTCTTGAATCCATCCAACTTAATTGGGGTAAAAACATGCTGTCAGGCGAATGAACTTTCCACGCGATGGTTGTTGATCGAGAGTATTGTCTCAGAGATAATAAGAAGAGAATTGCTCATCATTACGTTGTCCGTTCCAGCATACGCGCCTTATCATTTTGATTTTATTATCAGAAACTGTGAGGATGGATTCCACGAAGGTTCCTTGTGATGTCCTCAATCTGACTGAGTCGTGAGCGTCCAATCGGAGTCCGAGTTTGTCGGGATTTTAGTTTCCCGTGGTGTCTGCCTCTTTGCAACTCGACATCCACGTAACTCCGACTCCGGTTTTGTTTGTGTTTGATGTTGTTGAAACTACTCTTCTGACTGTCTCGTTTAATGTTTATTCCTATATGTTTGATCTCACGTTCGTGCACGGGCGAACGTGGTACCCTGAGAACTCGTGTAACCTTCTCTGTATTCACCCATTTAAAACAAATTAAATTATTCCTTTCTCGTGCTTAAACATACGAGCCCAAGTACTAAGCCAATTCATATGTGTATGTGCGGTTGGAATTAATTGACGATCATTTCCTTAGTTCGTTAACGTTTTTGTGATTGGTATTCAGATTGGTCTCCAAAGTCGAATTCCGAGCCAGTGATCAATCGAAGAATTCTTTCTTTGAATTTGAGAGCCACTGGCTGCTCCCCATAGCTGTGCCTCGTGCAGCCATATAAGTAGTAAGAAGGTGAGATACACGAGCCGTTTTAGATGTAGCGGTTGTTTGGAGGACGCTTGGCACCGATTTTATTGAAATTTTCGACAACCTTGGCCTACCCGTATTCAGCTCGACCAACTCGCAAACTTCGCGGAAACCCTGCGTTATCTTTTACACATTCAAATTCCCCTCTTTATTGTGTTGTTAATCTTCGTTGGTCCCGATAATCATCTACCGACGAACTCTGAAACCTGAGGGCGGATGATATACAACGACGATTTGGTTTGATGTCGGGTAAAATTGTCCAGAGTAGGAGGCAGAAGGAGAGGGCAATGTGAAAGAGTGAGGAGAAGGGGAATATTTGCCATTGAGTGAAGGACTAACATAAAATGGGGGTTGAACTGGTGGGCGGGACAAATCTGGGGTTTTCCGTGAAGCTCGAGTGTGCTGCCTGTCAAGGATGAACCACAGGTTACTGTTGACTATGATTTATTCGAAGAGCACTAAATAACTGCAATGCTGAACAGAGACAGCTGAATTCATTTAAGAAGATGAAAACAATCTTTCTCAAATACGATTAAACCCATAAAATGGTGTTACCAAATTCGCCTGTGGCTGGGAAAGGTGAGTCTTATTAGGCATTAATTTCTTTGTACGGACTTTAGTGCTCAGGAGACTCCGCAGACGAAAAATGAACCCAAAATTATTCCCGTCGAACACGCAACTTTCGTTTGAACCTTCTGGGACTGAGGAACGTAAAAAAGATCTACCTGCGATCTGTAGCTAAGGAAAGATGTCAACGCCGCCAAAGGTTGTAAAGCCTCGACAAAAACGCGTCCCGTCCTATAAGTTTTTTCCATTCCGGATTAGTCAAATTGGGGGAAAGGACACAATTTTTTAACGCGATCAAAAAAAAAAATTGTGTTCACTATTTGAGTTGGGGGATTTGGGGGTTAATAGCGTGGCTCGCATCAATCAAGAGCTTTGAGAGATACGAAGGCGACGAAAGGTTCGTTAAGGAGGATTTTTTTTATCTTCGGTCGAGGATTAAAGAAGGAGAAACAGTTTTATTTTGATATTCGCTAAAAGACGGAGATATAACGGGTTTTTGGGAGAAATGGGAGCCAGGCACGCAAAGCAGCTCCATCTTCGGGCCGAGGTTTTAAAAGGACGAGGTAATGAAGCGCAGGGAAACATCTTCGACGAGCCTCGAGAGCCATCCATTTACGCCATGAAGCCGTAAAATCTTCAGAGCGGAAGGAACAAGTGGCACCTGACCAGCGCCGAGCCAGTTCCCTCCGACGCTCAAATTTACATTGACGACTGTCCCATCAATTTTACGCGCGGAACAAATCATTGAACCTGTCGGTCGAGTCGAGAGTCGTTGCTGTGCACTCGAGAAGAAACCTACCTCTCCGTATCGCGTCTTTGTTTGAAGGGGAAAAATGCTTTGAAAGAGAGTCATCATCTGTTACGAGTACAATCCACCTGACTCTTGTCCCAGGTGTCTGCTCCTCGACATCTGTTCTCCTTCCGAGTTATTTCTCAAGAGTGACGGTCCGTCTGGTGGATTCTGATGGCTTTGAACGAAGGACTTCGATTTTTCCGAGCTACTATAAAATGTCGGATGATCTCCTTAGCGAAATGAATTGCAACTTTGCTATGGATTAAAATTTTGTTTTGCGTGAAACCAGATCTGGAGCAGTGAAAAAAGAGTGACATGGCCAGCTCAGCCGCCACACAATCCTATTCAGCCTCATGTGCATTCACTCGCACTCATTTTTATCACGCTAGCAGTCAGCCGAATAGGTTTTTCTTTTTACTGTTCGTGAACTTCATAGAACTTGAACTTGCGACCTCTATTCATTACATCAATAGTTTCGCCCGTGCATAGTTGATTTATTGTACTGTCAAGATTACTATTATTTTGTTGAGGCGGTCTTGTTTATTTAAAATATCTGGTGCGTAGCAAAACACAACTTTCCGCCACCCCCGTAATTCCGAACACCAGCTACATATGCGGGCGCTATATCTTCGTTCATCGCACTTCTACAGAAACATTTATGGGGAAAATGTACTGACAAGTTAGCTGAGAGTACTCCATTAGTTGGATCGAAATTATGGAGCCGTTTTTGAGAAAATTGAAATACCGATAAATTAATATTCGACAAAACTCCTTTTCTGTGTTAACTTGGCTTATATCTCCGTTCAACATATATATACAGAAATAATTATGGAGAACGAAATGTGGGTATGGGTGACTAGAAGGCACTCTGAACGATTGATCGAATTTGGTGGAGCAGTTACTCCAGAACTTACGGAAATGTTCGAAAAAACGTTATTTTCGACACATTTTGATTTTTGTCTCTGCTCAATGGACTTCCAGAGGAACATTTATTGAGAACAATACGTAGGTATGAACTATTTGAAAACATCCTGAGAGTTTTGTGAAAATCGTTGAAGTCGTTTTGCCAAAAAGCGTAAAAAACCAATTTTTGCTTCATAGGCCTATATCTCCGTTTGCCATATTTTCATGGAGATATGTATGGAGAAGAAAAGTTAGGTATTGATTAGTAGAAGATAGTTTGAAAGTTTAATCAAAATCGTTAGAGCCGTTTTCGAGAAAAATGCGAAAAACCCTAGTTTTTGGTACATTTCGTCCTCCCCCCCCCCTTCCAATCGACCGAAATCGACCATAACCTTATATTGGTGTCTACAAAAAATAACGAACAAAACAAAAAAAGTACCAACTCAATCGGATCAGCCGTTCTCCTGCAAATCGAACTACAGACACACTCGCATGGACCACGCGCCGACATTAGGTTTTTTAGACTCAGTAGGCCTCAAAACGTAAAGATCTGAAGAAAACCCAACTTTTTTTTTCGACACGATTACTATACTTTCCTTCCCTTCAGGAGAAACGTTAATCAAGTACACGGAAATAGTTTGAATTCGGCGGGCCGCACTCAGTACAACTTTGAGGGCCATTCCTCCAACCTCATTCGGCCGCACCTGATGCGTTGGTAGCTGATTAGACTAGAAAAAACACGAAATTTGATTTTTTGTCGAAAATGTGACAATCAACCGTGCTGCTTTCATCTATTTCGATGTTGCCAAAGTTGAAGTTTTGTTATAAATTATCATAGCCGTTTTCGAAGAAGAAATAAAATTGGCGCTCAAATCACCACAATAGCTACAGTTTCTGACCGAGATTTTTGATATTTTTTGTCGTTCCACGCTGATCAGCAGGTTGGGGATGTATTTGTACTGGTCTTAATTGGAGCACGGCTTGTTTCTACGTTACTCGCAGGGTCAAATAATCAATAGTTGTTTATTATTCTAAAATAATGTCGTTCCTCTGATTCATATTTCCAGAGTGTGCTTGTGGGATGTTGTGAGATGCTTCTCACCTTCTACAACACGGATTAAGAGGGGAATATCAGTTGTGTGTTATTCCTTTGTAACGTCTTTGATTACTTTTTAAGACTTGTGCATGTGGCAGTATGTGCAAATGTGCCTCTTATATCCTGGACGGGTTCCCGCAATCTTCTTGTGTTTCATCGTGTTGAGAGATCAAAAGACTAATCCTCACTGCGCCGTTGAGGTCCTCGAGGAAGCAGTGTGGCTCTTGTTTGGCGGCTTTATGTAAAAGAGACCACTTTCAACCCTTGTAAGTAAACATGAGGGAACTACGTTGAGATGACGCAATTCTCGAACCCTCTCACTATGTCCACATAACTCATGAGCGGTCGAGTTCGGGAGATATCGAGGTGGAACTATTTGAACTAGATGAAGAATAACGACTTAGTTCGAGGGCCCATCGTCTTGCGGTTGCCTTAAACTGAGTTGCCACACATCTCCCTTCGTCTCAGATTATACAACGTTCTGACGCGAATCCCTCCAGAAGAGATTTGGTGATGGCGAACGAAAAATAACTTGGAGGGAACGTTCCCCCGGTGCATCGACCTTCCCACTCGTTTGATGGTCCCAATAAAATAATGGACAACGTCCCGAGCCCTTTCTGTGATTACACAAACCCGGACTATCTGAGAAGCATCTGGAGGTCCGGCGGTGGTGTAATTTCGAGAGAAGCGGCAGCCAGGGCTCTTCGCCGTTCAAAATTAACATGTCGGTTTTGTTTTTCAATGTCATTATAATCCAACTGAGACAACCTTCACATATATTTCATATTATAACGAAGTTAAATTGCGATAAGATCAGTTTTTATTGCCGAGGGAACAAATAGACCCGCGTGGCATCACATTCAGTGGTGTCCTCGTGTTGTGGAGCAAGCGTCGGACTGTCCAGCATCCCATTGAGCCCCGAAGCAGCTCGACCGGTTCTCCTTCTTACGTGCATTTTTTTTTCTCTTTTTTTCGGGTGTGACGATCAGAGGTAAAATATCAGACGATCGATTTATGTCGATCGTCTTTGTTGTCGATAGGAAACGAAAGAATCTCAAGGTTATTTGAAATGGACTCCCGTCCGAGCGTAAGACTCATCGCGTTACCAGTAAAAAGAATGAGTCGCCTCTATCACCTACTCGCCAACTTAACGTGTGGAGGGATTGGCAGCTACTTGTCGTGTCAATGAGTTCGAGGCCAGTCCAGAAAATTGATTCCTTCAAGAGTTCGTTAAAACCAGCGGCCTGCTCTCCAAATGGTGAGAAAAGTACTGTCATTTCTGCGCTAAAACATTGAACTTCGCGCAATGTTTTTCTTATAAATCCCGCTCATACGATACTATCAGGGTGGTAATCCAATGATTTGTACGACGACGGTTTATGAACGTCCCTAAGATAATTAAGAGCAACTCTAGAAAGTCCTGAATTCAAACCATCGCTGTTTCACTTACTACCATTTATCACATCATAATTCCAAAGCTTTGAACAAGATCGTTCTCTGAAAAACCATGTTGACAGCCTCATGAATGACTTATGCACTGGTCAACCAAGAATGGTCGTGTCGTAAGTTAGAGCGGCTCAATAAATTCTGAAACTTCGAGTACCGCCAGCTGATGTTTTTAAGTTGTTCTAGCAATAGTGAATGCACGCGGGGCGGAGGAAAGTTGTGTGATGCGTCGCACTAGGTACAGCTAAAAAACGTTATTTGCGCTCAGCTTGTCGATCCCTAACTTGCGGATCGATAGATTCCACTTAATACACTCCATTTCTCTCACCTGCGTGTAACAATTCTCGCTTTAGCGTTTCCTCCGTCCATTCTTCCAGTCATTAACTGATGTTCTGCGTAGCTCCCATGAGAAGGGACCGGCGTTGCCCGGCAGAACAGATGTTATGCAAAGAAAGGAGCCGTGGAAGCTCCGGAACCTCGGGACGTCGGAAGTCGGACAATAGCACCGATTCCCCCGCTGCGACATCAGAAACGACTTCCCACGGCGTAAGTGCCACTCGATGACGACCAACTAATTCGTCAGAATCCTGACAATGGAGAGATGAAATTGAAAAACTTGGGCTGCGTTAAAATCCGTTCGAGCTGAAATAAGGGCTCATAGGAAGTAGTTACTGAGGATAAGAGCTGCACAACGTGCGGGAAAATAATCTCAAATTCGAAATCATGCGAGTTCTCTTATGACTGGAATGTACTCCGCAGGGGGGCGCATAAAACTCAAATTGTCCGCGATCGATCTGTAAATCAGATTCTGTATATCAGACGAAGGAGCAATAATAAATGTTTGTGCTTTGTACGACTGAAACGAAACATTCCTTCCGTGAAAACCAGGAAACGGTCATATCGAGGTTTGTTAATAAACTATCGTCAGAGCTACAGCAAACACAGAGAACTGAAAATGGACAATGTGGTTATTTCATTGATTACTCACCACAAAAATTAATTAATTAATTTAATAACTGTGTGTACGTTGAACAGTTCCCCACCCCAGTCGAGTGTTTGGTTCCTCTTCTAATAGGAGAATCACTATCAGTCAGACCCACGAACATGGAAACTGCTCAGCCTTCACTCCATATTTGATGAAACGTTAGAAATTATGTTACAGTCCCTCGAAGGAGTGTTTGGCCGCTACCTCACAGGCAGACAACATGGGTGTACCGAAGCCCCGGCTATATCTGTTTGCAGCTCTGATTTGACAAGCATTGGCAGCTAGCGCTCATCAATGAGTTTTAAAGTAGAGGAATACCCCATTACCTGTTCTTGCTCGTCAGACTTTACCTGTTTGATGGAACTGCTAAGGTCCAATGCAGACATGTCTTCGTCCGGGGAATGAATGAGAGCCCACAGGGACACTCTGCTACGCCTTCCTTGAGGTGTTCTCTGGAGATTCATGGAGGGCTTCCAGAAATGAAATATCGGGAGTTTTGATCAGTTTAGTTAGTTTTCTCACACTCAATTTCCGCCTATCTTTGAGCCGACTCTGTTATCTCGTCTTTCCTAAATTGCGTTAACAGACACAAACGCTTGCTCTACCGTTGTTTTCAGCCGCTGAAACCCATAAAATGTACAGTATTGAAGAAAATTACTTTTTCGTTCGGCCGACCGCACAACTTTCTCATTAATTCGATAGATAAGGAACGTATAAATGCATCTGTAAGCAAGCCATTTCTGAACCACCACGGAACTGTACTCAATTTTAGTTCCTTGGGTGGGCTATTGAAAGCCTTGTCCTGATGGGCAGGGGGCTAATTCCAATATGCCGCTATAGAGGAACGTGTTAATAAACATTTTAAAAATACGGCTTGTGAAACGGAAAAATATAATGGAAGAGGAAAGGAATAGATAAACGAACACTTCGATCTTCCGATTGAATACATAAATTAATAAAATAAAATGTGTCTTTGGAGATAGCTTGGTTAACTGATGCACTTCTTCCACCCACGAATAACTCACGAGCTGGTATAGTTTTTTTCTACGTCTGCGAATGAATTTGATGTTCTCGAAATGGAAGTAGAAGATGTTGATGAATAAATTTGGTAGCTGGTATAGTTGGTGGTGGTAAAAAAGGAAAACGTTAGGTACAAGGAGGTATAAAAAAGCAGAGCGATAAGAGATACGATGATGACAAAAAAAGGGAGGTTTCCCCTCTGGATGGTTTTCGTCAGGTGGCGGGCGAGTCCAGAGAATCGATGGCGCTACAAAACCACATCCCGTCACAAACTGTTCGGTAATAATAATAAAAGAAAAAATGGGTATAACATTTTCATGACCTTATGAAATTAAAATAAAATAATTTTTTTTATAATTCGCCACCTTATGTGTGATCCCATCAGAAATGTGAACACCACACCATTCCTCGTGTGGCAAAAAAACCAGATATTTAAGATGATGATCGTGAATCAATTGTCAGAAGAAATCAGTAGTGTAAATATATAACAACTGCACAATCCAGCAATTGAACGCGAATCAATAGATTTCTGTGTATGGGTTCCCAGAACAACCACATTTGAACAGTATTCCATCGTAAACCACATTTTTCGTTATAATAAACTATCAACAGATAGAATCACTAATTAGACGACGTAAACTTGCCTCAGTCCTAACTACACGCCAAGATTTTAAGCGTTCTAGCGACTTTTTTTGACACAACTTTTACTTTCCTTGGCTCTACAAAGTAGAAAGGAAAGTTATGTGATCGGCTGAAAAAAAAAAAAAAATTGAATTCTCTTCAGATCTTTACGTTTCAGACCCCCTTGAGTCCGAAAAACACTATTTGGGAAAATGGTCTGTGTGTCTGTGACCGATTTTTGGAAAAAACCACCGTACCAAATCCATTCAAACTTGATATCTAGCCCGCAGGTTGCCATGGGACTCTAAAATAAGGGTATGAACAAAACCCACCGAAAGTTAAGTTAACTATAGTTATCATAGTGATCGAAACACCAATTTTTTTTCTCAAAAACGGCTCGAACGATTTTGATTTACTTTTTTTATTGATAGCAATTATACCATAAAATCCCCATTTGTGGGAAAATGACAAGAGCAGCACAATAAATTATCAATATTTATTGTTCAATAATATTGTTCGGGAGTGAGTACGAGCAGCACTAAAATTTCGGAACTGTAAGTGTTGTTTGACCAAGTTCAAATGAACTGAGTGATAGATGAATTGAGTAAGTAGACAAAGCCATGTACACAAGTGAATTGACGTAGAGCTAAGGAAAGTTGTGTTGCAACGCGCCATATATTTTACTTGGTAGAGCTCAACTTACCTTTCGATAAAGAGAAGTTCCGTAATTTATTCTTGTTCTCACATACCACTCAATATTTCGACGGGTCTGTCGTTCAGTAGCGGCAACTTGGAATCACGTGACTGGGGAATTGGTTTGCTTGATCTAGCGGGATATTATTCAACTTCCAAAAACAGCAATTCCGGTGACAATTCTACCTTTAAACGTTGCCCACCCAGACACTAACCACTATTTAGACGATTGGTTTCATTAGGCACCGTCAAAACTTCCTATTTTAAAGGGACAAGTATTAAAGCATGTGTTCTAATTACGTCAACTGAACGTTCTATCATGGAAACCGCCTGTGCCGAACGTTCCGGAACTTAATGGGTTGCTGTTACCACTTATTGGACTTATACTTGAATAAATAGTGCATTGGTGGCTTGTAGGACTGTCGGCGGTTTGTTTTAAGAACGACGGCATTTACTGTTGTGGATTTATGGGGTGAACATAGTGAACACATTCAAACAATGCGAGATTAGTCGGAGTTCTATGATTTCCTGGGTTGCACCAGGTTATTTTTCGATCATTATTAAACGTCTGTCCAATAAATAGCTTATTGGACCACCACTCTGAATTGTTTGACAAGGAATATGCTTGGTGTTGGGCTCAGCTCAACTGAGTTGCTCAGGAGTAGCGTGTGCTCAAATCCAGTTAGAGCTTTGTGACTTGAGGCTGAGCTCTTGAAGCTGCTAGCTACCTCTGTCAATCATACTCTTTCTTTCAATGTTCTGACCCGCGCCGACAACTTGTTTTCTCGCTTCTTACGTTGTTGATGAATTATGTGGTTCTGTTTCTACATTTCATGACGCTAACTAAAATAAAGGAGCTGCGTTTGAGTTTACATCGATTAGATTCAATTCCTCACGGACGCTACATTTGCGTCGATGTTTGGGACATCCACAAGCCTTGGGACGGAGGATGGCCTCAAAAGCTAAATAAACTGAGCGAGGGGTCATCATCGAGGGGCTCGAGCTAAAGGCCGTCCATTATCTTGGTACTTAATGGACGAACAAGTCTCCCGATGAAGAAAACCGTGATTAGTTAGATATTTTCTAATCTGCCTCTTTAATTTTTTGTAGGTTAATGGGTTTTTGTTTGGTCGGTTCCTTCGATATCGCCGAAATATATTCCCAACTTTTAAAGTTGTTGACGCTCGTAGTAATAAAGGTGTGTACATGTCCGGCCCTGCAGTGTAACTATAATTTTCGACGGCGTAACTCCAAATTTAGTTTCAACATGGTTCGTTTACGATTGCCCTCCGCTCGTTCATTTTCGACGAGGAACTGTCGCTGGCCTGGAAGACTTTTTCGAACTTCTGAAGTCAGCTTTGAGGTACCGAAATAACAGCCGCGTTTTGATATACACAGCTTGAATGACGATCTTCAACGTTAATTGCAGTTCATGAGAGTAAGGAAAGGTATTTGAGTGACTTTCTCGTCGCATTAAAAATTCAATTGCCTTGCGTCGAAGAATATGTTAACAACAATGAACGTACCTACGAGCTGTGTCAAATTTGACTATCGTTAAACATTTGGAGGTGAAATCGCTACTCACGCGGGTTGGTATTTTTGGAGTTGTGATGATATCCCGCTCGATTGAGCCAGCCAAGCCTCTGTGACCTGATAGCAAGCTACTGATACCCCAATTTGATGCTCGTAAAGGCATTTAATTGTTCGTAGTTTTGTTATTT
Source organism: Pachypeltis micranthus (assembly GCA_020466155.1). Classification (NCBI taxonomy): domain Eukaryota; kingdom Metazoa; phylum Arthropoda; class Insecta; order Hemiptera; family Miridae; genus Pachypeltis; species Pachypeltis micranthus. The sequence continues at coordinate 62,101,971 of CM035770.1, read as the reverse complement.
GGAAACAGCACGTTAGTAGAGGGCAAATTTTGGCAATATTTGGTACTAGACACCCCATCCTCCTTCACTCGTTCATGCACACTATCGAGGTATCTCTTTTGAGAAGGCCCCGCGCAAAGGCCCCTTTCTCCCTTTCTTTTTCTTCTCCTCGATTGGGTGTTGGGATGGCAAAACAAATTGACATAAAATCTATTTATGGGCATTGTGCATCAATAAAACTCTCGATTTATCTATCACCTTGATTTATTCCACGTATTAGGTGTTATTCAATTTATAACGAGAACGAGTTCAATGTTTATCGTAAGGACTGTATAAAATATTAGGTGCGACGCACGGTACAACATTCCCCGGTGTTCAACGCAGCATCAACTCAGTATAGAAATTGATTTTGCTTGAGGTTCCAGCATTTATTGAGTTATCCCTATATACGTCACGACTTTTGTCGACTAATTGCCGTTGCGCTGATAATTTTTGTTGTTGAACTCCAGTGAGTCTAAGTCAAGTGGAACTCACGGAATTTTGGGGTATGTACCTAACTCATGGAGATCCGTTACTAAATGGCCATTGTCCAGGCAGTTATAGGACTACGAACGTGTTTTTTTTCAGAACGCTGTTATCACACGGGCAAGATTTATAAGTCGTAAAGTGCACAAAAATCGACGTAATATGTATAGTTCTGACTGTCTCGAAGTCAAACCGAGTTTGGCCAGGTGGTCCATCCTCTCATTTCTAGTGATTCCTTCACGCCCATGGGTTTGCAAAGGAGAGATAGAGCCGCATCCTACAACCACTCCCAGTTTTGACGTTCAGCTGTAATTCTTCGGCGTCTTACAAGACGCTTGGCCATCAGTCATTATGGACGATAGTTTTATTGATGTATCCTTTATCACACAATATGATGACATGCGACGATAGCATAAGTCTCCGCTTAAGAAACCGTTGCAGTGAGACCCACTCTTCCTTGAGCTGCTCATCCACACACCCAGAGCCTGCATCCATGGGTAGAACCGATAAGATACCGGAATCGCTGTTCCACTCGAATCCTTCTGCAAGCACTTTGTATTTCCTTTTTAACTCGTACCCGGGCACCTCCGTGTCAGTAACCATGCTCCAAACAGTTTTCAAGTTCTTGAATATAGCCAGGTGCCCATGTCTAGCCTCAGGAATCTCAGCTATTCAAAACTTTCGTATTAGTGTTAGGTTATTTGGAGCTGATCGCTCAAAAAATTCAATAATAATCTTTCGTGGAGTTTTTAAGAAAAACTAACTAGTATTATTTGCATACTAGCGAGTAATGTACTTAAAAAGAAAAGCCTTGTTTCAGATTACCTCGATGACCCCAGTTTTTGATCGATTTGGCTCAAACTTTTATGTTGGCGTCTCGTCGGCGTTGGCCGTCTAATTCGGTTATCATTTACCTCATTCATTGACACACATTCAAATTATTTTCTCAAATGGTATTTTTGGACTCAGAAGCTTTTAAAACATAAAGATCAGAAGAAACTTCGAAAAAACGGATAATAAAATTTAAAAAGTAATGCTGCCAATTACTTAACTTCCTTTCTTAGTTGTGCGAAGGAAAGAAAAACCAGTCAATGTTAATTTTTGATCTCATGAATGGTAAGATATGAATACCCACACAAAATTTTCTGACGGCGTGCTAAGGTATTCTAACGATCAAAATATTATATAATTACTCAGTACTGGGTGCACTTTTAAAAAATCCTGAGTGTTCAACATAATTAATGCCTATATCAAATGATGCCACGCGTTTATGATTTATGAACCTGAGTTGTTTGGGTAAGTTCATAGAGCCGCTCTGTTTGTTGTTCGATTGTGGTTCAATTTTTTTTGTGGGTGCGCAATTAGGTCAATTGCAACTATTTGATCGTCTCAAGGTAGTTCTCATAAAATCTCTTTTAGGTCGCTCGAGAGTTTCAAACTGATTAGAGTCCCACCCCTGTCAACTCCAGATGTTGAGTCATTAGTACCGGTTTATTTGAAGGTTGTTGTCGTCTCTTTGTGGAGTGAAGTACGAAAGTTTGATTGAAAGCTGTGCTTCTCTTTTCTTTTTCATGACTTCCAGTGCAGCACAAGTTTCAAATAAGGGCACTGCAAGGAGTCATTCTGCGTGATTTCCGTTAACCTTGTGCGAACTTATCGCTTCGATTAACTCAAATAGCAATATCGTTCGCACAATTGTGAACTAAAATTTGATTGAAGGATACCAAATCAACTCATGCGGCGAATACTCAACCGGTTATTTCTCTTTTTGGTAAGAGAATGATGCATGTCCCTCTAAGCTGAGAAGGAATTGACTGAAGGCTCCTCCAGATCCTTCGGATATTCCGTTTTGAGCTGTTTCGTTGAAGTATTGGGTGGTTTTGCTTCCAAGCTGAGCAGGAAGGTAAGTTAGAGAAACGGAAGTGGCGTTGAGCGTTCGTCGGATGTATGAACAGGTGCTACGAGGGCGTTTTCCGGTCGCTGGACGGAATCAAAAATCGTAATTTTGAAGCCATCGAGCGTAACATTTTGGGGGGCTGGCCCCTTCGCCGTATCGATGTTGTTGGCCACACTCATCTTTTAGTAATTGTGTTTTAATGCTTGAGGTTAACTATCAATCGTTAGTATCCGAGGGTCAACGATGTTCACTATTTTATTGTAATGTGACGTACGCGCGTTGATTTATTCTCCATTCATACCTACGCACGTCTCCACTAACCATTACTCGAGTACCATTAACGTAGACTGCATATTTTGATTTTTCGTTAGTGGGAATGGCTCAATGTTTTTGTGATGGAACTTGAAAAAATGTGGAAATTATTGCACAACGGTTCATTATTCACAAGCACTGCTTGATGTAGTCTCATACCTCAGAGACTCATTCTATTCTATTCAGCATCGAAAAATACTAGTAGACGATGGGAAACACTACCTGGCTGTAATGGAACAATGCAAATTGATATTTTATAGGCGACGCTAGGCAAATAGCACGGCCTGACGAATGGTGGTTGGTCTAAGACGGGTGAGTACAGGCCGAGAAGAAACGATAACTTTCGCTATATTGTCCCAGGAGATCTTTCATGGACAGAACGATATCTGGGATTGATTATGGAATGTGGAAGAGACACTAGCGATGGTCTTGTGGACGTTTCTAAGAATGTCTGGGAGAACATGGGGGCTTAAAGCGTCGAATCGCGCCGAGCTGGTCTAACAAACAGATTAGGCTTGGAATAACTGATGGGCCACAGGCTAGTAACGAGCAAATGGCTATACTCGTATTCAGGAACATGGAAACAACGCAGAGTTCGGCATGAAGGTGCCCGGGGACGAGTTCGACAGGAAACACAAAATGCAGCCAGGAGGAAGGCTATGGAACGACGAAAGTCATTGGTTCCGGCCTCCAAAGGGTATTAACATCTACAAAGTTTGATCAAAACCCCTCAGGGCTGTGCTCTGGGGTGTGGAAGTCTTGGAAGGCGAGGGAGTGCAAGATGCGTCTCAACTCTTGAGCTAACTCTAATTGAGTTAACTGGATTCCTGGGCATAGGAGTTCACTAGAAACCAGAAAGTGGACTTTCAGGACAGTCTCGGTTCGTCTACAGCGCTATAGAGCCACTTCCTTATTGTGGAGCATCTCCATCACTAGTCAGAGAGAATGTATCAGGCTGTCTGAGAGTTACTCCGTGAACGTTTTGTCTCTTGCCCAACACGCAAGATAAGACGCAGACTTCTGATGATGGAAAGGAATAAGTGGTGAGGCAGATACTGGGACTCATCACGGGACACTGCAAAATGAACTATCACACGTTCGAAGAAGACATTCCCCAGGGAGCCAGGCATGGACCTGTGCGATTAGGACTTCACAACTTTCACTTGCACAATACGACTTCAGGCCGAGACTTTCATCCCAAATAAGGTACTGGATGTTTTAAACAAATACCTGTCCATGCAGTACCGATCATCAAAAGAATGTGTCTAAAACGTACTGCAGAAAATGAGAGAGGGATTGGCTCACCAGATAGACAAGTAGGCAAGTAATCCTCCAAGATATATGAAGTTAAATTCCGCTGCGAAACGAAGTACAAGCAACTCCATACCACTGTAACAAAAAAACCAACCTCACGCTAGGTACTCAACTGGATGGATTTGAAAGCAGATAAGTACCGATAGCTATTTGACGCCATTAGTTCTCGATGTGGCTTAAGTCGTGGCTTGTCTAAGGGCATTATATCGTGTTTCAGTCGTCTCACCTTGACTGGATACATCAAGGTTACTGCGTTTTTAAAAATCAAAACGGTCGTTAGTTGTCCAAAGCAAAATGTTTAACGTGGAAGAAGAAATTCTTCAAAATCGTGAACTTGGGATTTTCTCGCAATATGAGGTCGCACCCACGTCCACTGAGTTGGTTCTCAGAAATGTTGACGAGGCGTGGGGGCGAGACCTTTAACGGAGGTCGGCCTTCTCTCCAGTTGCATATCCTGTCTTCACTTGTCAGAGGCTGCCCTATTTCTTCCTCCCCTTCGCTTCCTCTCGGAGGGATTTCGGCATTCCGTTTGAACAGATCTCCGTTACACGAGGACGCAGAGTACTATTTCTGAGACGGCCGTCGAAGGAGCCTAATCGAGTGCTCCAGTCGGGAATTGGGTATTGGAAAGATGAAGTAAGCGTTTTCTCAGATCTTCGAAACTGGGTGACGTCAACGACTCGAAAGGAACCTTGTATAATACGCCTCCGTCGTGTGTAATAATATGTATGTATACGTTACGCGGGGCAACGAGAGGGGGATTATAAAAGGGAGCGTTAGATCACCAATAAAGAATACGAGTTCCAAGAAAGAACATTTCGCGCTGTTTTTTTTTGTTTTTTTTAGTTCCCACAAATTGAGTGCATTGCCGCTCCCCGACGATTGTAATCATTGAAACATCAAGAACAAACCAAAAATAGAAAAAAGTGAACTCGCACAACGATGAGGATATTTAGGCTGAGCAACTGCGACTGAAGTCTGTTAACTAACTATAGACAATCTCGCTCAGCGAAACTTTCCATAGTCAGCAGAATACATCGCATAACGATCCTCCGATCAATTTTCCCATGTTATTCAAATTTTCTCAGAAACGCAGCCATTTATTTATTTATCAGGCACTTCACGTAGTATAACAGACATTATACGGATTCTTGATACAAATAGTTTTATTAGGAACTGTTTATACAGAAAATGTAATCAAAATCGTTGCATCTGTTTTGAAAAATATCTGGTGCGTTGCAACACACAACTTTCCTTAGGTTTACGTCAATTCACTTTGTACATGGATAATTCTATTTAATCAATTCATTTATCACTCAGTTAATTTGAACTTGGTCAAACAACGCTTTACGGCAGCAGGAAGCGGTAGCGCCTAATGTTCTGGAATTTATTGTGCTGCTCGTACTCATTCCCGGACGATTATTGAGCGATTGGTACACAGATAATTAATGAGGCTGTAAACACGAATTTTTTGAAGAAGGATAGTAATTACTTTTGCAGAGTTATTGCGTAAAAACGTTTAGAACTGGTAGTAAGCGAAACGGCAGTAGTTGAAATTCAGGAATTTCTGGAGTGACCCCCATGTATCTCATGAGCGTTTTTAAACACTCACCCTCTAGGTATTGGATTGGACTACAATACCAATTTTGTAAACATTCTAGTAACATTCCAGCGGAGTTTATAAGGAAAAAACTGCGCTAAAAACGCTTTTTATCGAAAATTTGGATTATTTATTGTGCTGCTCTCGTCATTTTCCCATGAATGGGAATTTTATGGTATAGTTGCCATATTGGGATCTATCAATAAAAAAATTTATTGAAAATCGTTCTAGCCGTTTTTGAGAAGAAAAAATTTGATGTTTTGATCACTATGATAACTATAGTTAACTTTCGGTGGATTTTGTTCAAACCCTTATTTTGGCGTCCCATGATGACCTGCGGGCGAGATATGAAGTTTGAACTCATTTCGTATGGTGGTTTTCTCTAAAAATCGTTCACAGAGACACACACACACACACATACACAAAGACCATTTTCCCAAATAGTGTTTTTCGGTCTCAGGAGGATCTGAAACGTAAAGATCTGAAGAAAACTCAAAGTTTTTTTTTCAGCCGATTACATAACTTTCCTTTCTACTTTGTAGGGCCTAGGAAAGTAAAAAATGTGGTGTTCTGATCGCTACGATAACTATAGTGAGTGTTGGGTGAATTTGGCTCTTACTCCTATTTTGGCGTCCCATACGAGATATCACGTTCGAGCTGATTTCGTTCAATCGTTTTCTCTAAAACAGACACGCCCCCACCACCACCAGTTGTGTTTTTCGGACTCATCAAGGCGTGAAGCGTAAAGATCTGACGAGAACTCAACTTTTTTTATTCAACCGAGGAATGTAAAAAATTAAGAAAAATCGAGAACGACATTTGACATGTTCAGTACAGGTGCAACGTACAGGTACATTTGCAAAGTGGCCGCGGAAGGCTTAAGGTTCTCATGAACTTGCGTTCTCAGAAAAATCAAATCAATAATTCCAACGATTTCTGCAAGAATCACGAAAACGTAAAATCCTAGCGATATGAGTACATTAATATGTTTAAAATATGGTTTTTTAAATTTCGCTACATCTTTGAGTTCACTTAAGCTAATATTATTTGCATAGAAGAATTTCAGAGCAGTTTTCGTTTGCACATGTTTATTTTAAACAGTCTTATGATCGTGCTCGCGTCTGTACGCACCTGTACAAATATTTTCTTCATTATTCCTGTTTTATACCCAAAAATGCGCGCCTTTAGTACAAATAAAGCCGGAGTGTAGTATTTTGAACTGTCTCGTGGACTCCTAATCGCCTTTTCGTCCCTACCCAAAAAATCATGTACCATTTTTAAATAATATGACTTCGTTACTAGCCAGAAACCTATTCTTTAGCACAGGACTCTGTCTTTTGGTGTTATCCACAGAAAAAGTTGTGTGGTACTTGGATGTTCTTGGTCACGGTATCGTATTGGGGCTATTCCGTTCTTATTCAATCTATTTTCACTCCAGATCTTACTGAGAACGTTCACTGGACGTTTTTTGAGCGAAAATAGCACCGTTCATATAATTGAGGGGGGGCTGAATTTCTGGAACTGTTGCTATGCCGTTCTATGTAAAGTATCGAAGAAGGAGGTCTAGAATAAAGCGCTTACGCATGTAATTGACTTTTGCTAGCTGCTCAATTTCCTTGTGGAAAGCGAACTATTTTGAGGGAGAATAGGGGAATATGGAGAATGCAAATGTCAGGAGTTAGTCGGAAACTCCACTCCAGAGTGTATTCACCTTCTTTCGCTTCTTTTTCTCAAGACCGCCGATATTTTAGCTTCCTGGTTACTTGGGGCCCTCTCCTGCTTCAAGTACTTCAGACCTAGTCTGCTTTGAAGCGATCCGAATAAGCCCTTAGCAGCATCTCAAGGAGTTATTGTCATCACGGGGAGCCCGAGATATCATCTCATTCCTCAATTAGGACTGTACAGTTGTTGGTTATGGGAGTAGGTTAACTTCTCTTCGGCCTCTTTTATTTGTATTTACATGAGAGCGGAAGAAACGAAAAAGGGCCCGCATTGAAGAACCATTGGATGGGTAACGACCGGGGGGAATGAGGTGGCAGTTCGTTTGTCGTCAGGCTCATTGTCAGGACCAGTGCAGGGCCACAATGAGGAGGCTCGTAGCTATGAAGAAAGCTCAGGGGAAAGAAAGGCTGGAGTTTTAGCCCCTCGTCGAACAAAGCGATCCGAGTACGCGATTCCTCTACATCGTGTTACGGCGGCTCAGCTCGAATGAAAAGCTGCCGAAAGAGCTCACGAAGCGGCCGAGTTCTTTAGCGAAGCTCAATCAAAACAAACAGTAGGCCAAATAGAAAAAAAATCCGCCATCAAAATTGTTGTACTGCACGAAAATTTGTGAACGTTAAGTGAGGTGGACTGTGTCCATTGACAGGAATGGCCGAGATAATTACGTATACCTCACAAACGAGAATGGGTACGTGACAGTGCGGTTATTATGAGAGGGGGGGGGGTGATGGAGCGCTACATCTTCACTCGGAGGCTGGTTAGGTGAATCGGGGAGCGGAGTAGAATTTCAATTTTTTGGCGAAAGAGAGGAGGATCATTTTATGAGGTGAATGAAATCGGCATGCACCGAGGGGATCTCTTAAGAGAGCGGGCGGCGTATTTGCGTGACTCGGCAGCCTGAAAGTAGGCTAGTTGCTGGTACGAGATGAACATCCTACTCCTCAAACTAGAATTGAACTGTTGTTCTGTTTCTTAGCTCCTCGAAGTAGAAACGGGAGTGACGTAATCAACCGAAAAAAAATTGGGCACGGAAAACTGCTTGAGAAAACGGTCCAAAAAAATCGGCTCAAAATCGATATCCAACCTGGAGTTCAACATGCAAAGGCCAAAACAAGGGTTTGAGCAACATCTCCTGAAAACTGACTATAATTAACAAAAGTGATCAAATCACCGAATATTTCTTTCTAAAACTACTCCAACCATATTGATTAAATTGTGTGTTCCAACACTCCCAAACGATATAACGGTAATGAAATTCCCATACTTTAGATAATGGCGAAAACAGCGCAATTAATTTATAACAATTTTGTGGCGAATTGACGTCAATGCAGTTTTTTTCCTTATAAATCCCCTCTGTATCTCACTAGCGTTCTTAAATATAATCTACGTGCAAAATGGTAGTCCGTCATAGTTTATAAAAGAGTTAGGGACACTCCACGAATTTGTTCCACGGCTATACTCACAGCCTCATCAATTGACTTTGCAATGGTGACTCAATGAAGATCTTGACATAAATAGGGGTAAACCTATAAATTATACGTTTTTCGTTTTCATGTCGAGCGCTGAGGAGCGTTCTCCTAATTTCGCATAATTTGGAAGGAATACAGATTTGATTGATTGCTAGACTCATAAATGTCGCCGAATTGTTGGACGTAGGTATTTTAGGTGATGCGTTGTACCGGATATTGTAAGTCAGCTGTAGTGGTGTGCGTGATAGTCGACCGCTGCACTGGCAGTGTTCAATACTTAAGAGCACCATTCACATTGTATTGAGGTTGTACTGAGGTAAGTCGCCACGTGCACAAACAAAGCCAATTCACGGTACAGACACCTTCGTGTGTTGCTCCAAGAGAGATCCCCTTGGTGTTCCCCTCCCCTATTTCATGAAGCGAGAGCTGTTCAAAATAGCGTTGCAGACGTCTGGTGTCACCTGCAGCCCCGCGTTCCCATATCAACTCGTACTCTACTGACTGCGTGTTCCCCATCAAGTGCTGAGGAGAAACCGCAGCTCATCTTCTTGAAGGAAAAATTGAATAGAACGCTCTCGATACGTTTTGGCGGCCACATAGGCTACCACTTGAGATGCAAGTCAAGTACTTAGGCGTAAATATAGGTGAGAGGCGGCGTTTCAGCCAACAAGGCAATTAGCAAGGCCACTGAGGGTGTGTTACCTTGACACTCTCTTCGTGAGCAAAGCCATTTACTTGGGCGTGATTGGCTGCTGCCATGTTGTCTGGGGTAGCAAACTGACAGTCAATCAAAGTAGAATACTTGCCTAATTCCAAAGAGCTGTGCTTCTGTGTATGACTAATGTCCACAAGCCGACATCCACTGAAGCACTCCAAATGATCACTGGCCAGTTACCCGTTGGCCATTGAGTGCACGTTGGACAAGTGAGGATAGAAATGGAACTAACCCAGTATGAACGAAAACATGCCGCGGTTGATGAAACGGTGTTAAATAAACAGCAAGCGTTAAGGAAATCCTCGACAAAAGGACGTGACACGCAAGAGTTTTCCCCCAACATTCGTGAGCCTGGAGAGAAAAAGGTTGAGCCAAATCACTGGACTAGCCAGCTCCATGCGATACATGGTGACTTCAATGCGCGGCTCCACTTCTTTCCTCTCAAAGACTCCATTCTGCATTCCGTGCTGCTCCCCTGCAGTTCCTACAACAGTGAACGACGGTTGTTGGAAGAACAGCCAAACTTTCCTGCTTTGACTGCTACTCAGCATGGTATAAGCTTGCCCAGTTTGCGAAGGTCATGGCAAAGAAGCGTGGTCAGCTTTGAAACTTGCTCCCCAAGTAAATCGTTTCCCCAGGGGCATACCTCCTCGTGGTAATTCACAGGCAATAGCTTATTTCAGGCGACTGGCAATGACAACCTGCCGTACCTCCACTGGTCTGGGTTTGGTGGATGCTGAGTGAGTGCCCGGGCTCTCGCATGCTAGTTAAAACCGCAACCTCCACGACTTGCGACTGAAATAATTCTTTTATTAGTGTTAAGGAACAGGCATTTTGATAAGGGAACAGACCTGTACCGCCTTTACCACTCCGTAAGTTGTATTCCCCCTCTCCACTGAATGCAATGGTGGTGTGAGGATGCCCTTCATTCAGCAACATCTTCTCCTACAGTTTACCTTTTACCTCCAATTTCCTGTTACTGTGGTCTGGGGGACCCTGCCAACCTCCACTGAGTCATTCCCGTATTCTACCTCATACTGCTTGCTGCATACTGAATGCTTGTCTTAATTTTGAGACGTTGACCATCGACGTCGTACACACTTTCGTATAAGATCATCACTTAAGACCCCGTACAGCTAAACTGCACTTTGAAATAGCAGCTCTTGATTTGGTATTCCAATGTTTCTCTCAGCTTACAATGACAGCCTCATTTCGTTTGAAAGACTAAGCAGATGCGTGAAGAGATCAACGAACGTCAAAGCTGTTTCTGTCTACATCTTCAACTTGTCTTTCTCTCACTTTCTCCCAAGTAAATATTGAGCTGGAAAGTTTAATGCGACCGACGGGACAAAGCCGCGTCTCAAAGCCCCCAAAACGCCTCGTTTTATTGTGTAACTGAAGAGTCGGAAAACCGGGGCTTTGATTTATTGAGATTTCACGATCCCCCCGGAATATATCACTTTATTACTCGAGACTGGAGCTCTGAGAGTTGCGCAACTGGCGATTGAAAAGTAACAATGACCAAATGTAATCGAGAGAAAGGCAGAGCTCGGTGTCTCAATCAATGAATAAATTATCCATTCTTACGAGTAACGTGGTCCTTTTTCTCTTGTTTCACAGGTAAGAACTCAATCGCCCGACTTGTGTTGTATTTGTAAGTACCGTCCTCTTATTCATTCCCTTGACAAACCGAATAAAACGTCGTTTGATTTATAAAACCCGGTAGATTCTCAATTTTCTCGTGATATAACAGCGTTCTTTCTGACAAACTCTTCGTCCTACGTTTCCCCTGCGAGCTGATTGTGATGGCAGTTTCGTATTACAGTCGGCTTCTTGTGTATCCGTCGGATGTGCTATAAATTATGTCCGACTCGAGACGCATAACTCAGTAAATTCCGTCTTCGCGCGAGTGAGTTCTGATTCTGTGAACTCCATACACGCTGACAAACATCCTGTAAAACCTAAGAAGATGCAGGAGGTGAATTTGTGGCCTAAGACGTAGCCAATCCAGTAAAAACATAAGGTCCGATGCATTTATCTACTTAGACCCCCACATGCATTCATTACCTGTTCCCCTTTGCGTTCAAATCACAGCGAACTCTCTTCCATACACCTGCGCATTAAAATTTAACCGCTTTCTGGGTCACGTGAATCCAGGAAGAATGTTGACGAGCAGTCGATACGGGATGAGACTAACCTGATTAAATCTGTTGGTTTCTTAACGACTTTGAGTGCGAACCTAAGCCCTTCTGAAGGGGTTCCATATTTTCCCCGAAAGTCTTGGAACCCACAGATATTCATTCCCATTTTCTTTGTATTCGATTCAACGTTTCCATTGTCCGTTCTTCAAAGTAGCCTAATTTCTGACAGAGTTGGCACACGTAGGTTGTTTTAAGGGTGTTAGTGTGGATCATTGATCCCACCAACACGTTTACTAGTCTTGCAAATGAAAAATTGTGCTTACAGGCGTTTGGTAGGAAAGTTACTGTATCCGTCTCATAGGGCAATTTTCATGGAATCCTAGTCAGGGTCACGGGTTAGTTTCTCAACGCGTTTTACGATACTTGAACGGCCTCGGCAGGGAAGAATTTTTGAGCATAATGGTGGAAACCAAGTTGTCGTTCGGTTTTAACATCCGGCAAGTAGTAGATAAAGCGGCCACAGTAACGGCGGCTCTTTCCCGTTTGATGGCCAACACCTGACGGTAATGGGCAAGCACGAGGCGGATGCTCATGAGCTTTGTACGTCGCTCCACTTCTTATATGAGCTGTGAGCTGATAGACTGAGCAGGAGGCAGATGACAGTGATGCAGGAGGGGGGGGGGCTTATGCATTGCTTTCTCGTACCACAAGGTTTCTCTGGAGGCACAGAACTGTTGGTGACGAGTAGTATTCAAATTCACCCACTGGCAGCTGAATGGAAGGAGCTGTCCCCATCAAGAGGGCAACCAGAGGACATCCAGCAGAAGGAAGAAGAAAGGGCCCTTGGGAGGTGGCAAGATGTGTAGGACACAGGGAAATGCCACAAGGGGCGGTGGACCAGGCAACTGATTCCAGCACTTGGTTCATGGCTTGGGCAGCACCAGGAAACCCAAGCAACAGAAAATGCAAGCATGGAGCATTTAGGGCGAACCTGAACCGAATTTACAAGGTTTGACGCCCAAACTGCCTGCACTGCATGGCAGTGGTGGATGATGCTTCCCCTGCCATCGAAGTATGGTGGTGGAGCATGGTGGAGGACACGATCAGCCAGCTCTCCCAGAGGCAAACGTCCGCTCCATGTTGCATTCTAAGGAAAACTGGAGGTGCATTGCTTAATTTACCAGGGTAGTGCTCAGACTGAAGAGGATGAAGTTTGCTGATTAAGAGCTGAAGTGGAGAATGAAAACAGGAAAGGCCGCTACTGAATCTCCTTAACTGCTGGGCAGTACGCTGCAAGATTTTCGTTGTGGATCAAGATGACAAGATAGAAGAGCTCCAGGAGTAAATTCTTGGGGAGCAGCTGTTGTCTTGCAGAGTCTCAATGTACATCACCCAAATATTTCATGAAGTTGGTACTCAGATGACCCATCCCTTACTACTCTGTGATAACCACTGAGGGATTTAGAATGGTGAGGTCTTCATTCAGTATGCGATAACGACAAACAACATAGCAGATATTTAAACCCACGCTTATCCAAATTTCGTATTGGAGAAATACTCACGAAGATTGGTAATAGTACAGAAGAAGAAAGAGGGGGGATGGGTTTGAAAAGGACAGTTAGAGAGAAGACGTTTAGTTCATCACGATGAAAGACAAGGGATTCCAATGCAATGTCCGTCCACTGTCGGATCTTCGAGGTGTACGACTGCGTCTAGATGGAAAACAGTGAAGTTGCAGTGAATGTGATAAGGCAAATTCTACTACTTGAAGGAACTCGGGAGACAGTATAGCAAAAGTTATCGTTCTTCCCTGGCTTGAGTTCATTGAGGTCAGTCATACTCGTCATGTCGTGCTAATTGCCTAGCATCGTCTAGAAAATGTCAATATTCGTTGTGTTCAGGCCATATGTCGTATCGTTTATTGGTATTTTATGATGCTGAATCGAATAGGATGGGTCTCTGAGGTGTGAGGCAGTTTCAAGCTGGATAACCTAGAAATTATCGCTAATATTGATTGAAACATCGTGTTTCGGATGTAGTTATCTATATAACCTGTCGTTTCCTGGGCTGTTAGTGTAGCCATGTTGTATTCTTAATATGTTTCGACGTTTGATTCAATCGCATATGTTCTGTGTGAATGCGAATTGTTGCTCCTTCACTGCATTTCGTGCTCCCGTATCAACTTATGTGTGGTCTCCGACTCATTATATTTATGAAACAATCGAACGACTCGGGAAGTCGAGCGGCATCGGGCGAATAAATACTCGAAATCATTTGTTTGACCGCCGCGGAGCCATTTAATTTAGATTAGAGAAACATGGGTACACTTTTCCTTGCGGTCTCCGAGCTAGCGTGTTGACATTAGACGGCAGCTGCGTCAGTGAACACCGGCCGAATTGCCATTTCCTGGTCGGCAGTTCGAGAGCGTAATAAGGAAGGCCCGGTGAAAACTGAGTTACAGAAAAGAGATTATCTCGAGTGGGCCGTGCCTACGAACGAGGCGAAAGTAATTTCCAGGGTTCGAGCTCACTGTACACCTACGAGGCCCTCGAAATGAGAAATGGTGTATCGTGGAGTGTCGAAAGTTGTCTCGTTTCGGCCTAAAATCCGTTTCGCCGAAATAAGACTTTGAAACGCCGTTTGTGAAACGATGAGGCGGACAAATATGCGATGATTGCGGGTTTTCTAGCGAAACTTAACCTCCGGCGCGTTGATGTTCGCTTGTGGGAGAAAAAGGCGAAGAAAAACGACAATAAAATTGAGGCGATGCCCAAATGAAATTATTTGGTTTCACTGCTTAGCTCACCCTTCGTGGTACATTAGAAGGCGTCAGAACGATCGCTGAACGTGTGACGTAGTTTTCACTTTCCTTAGGCCTACGTTGTAAACGGACAGTTACGTGATCGGTAGAAATAGAAAATATGGCGCGACGCATCACACAACTTACCTCAGCCTCGCGTTCATTCAGTAGTTTTCACGACCACGCGTCACGTAGAATGTGGTTAAGTTCTTAAATTTAAGGAGTCACCACGATCAGTGCACACATGTAGGTGAGGTGCTTCACGAGCATGCCAACACGATAGCGTTAACTGTTTCAGAATTTTCGGATACAAATTGAGAAATGATAGCTCCAGGTTCTACCAGGAAATCGATGGCGCTTAAAAATCCGGAATTTATTAAACCCCTTCTGCTTATGCCACCACCATTATTGAGTGATCAAAGCGTTGGTAGTTTATGAAACTGCCAACATGGTTTTTCTAGTTTGGGAATCATTTTGTACAAACTGTGAGAAGAGCTAGATGTGTAAAAGGGGGAAAATGGTATAGCAGTAACTGACCTTCTCAAGTGATAAAGGTGCTGTGTACGATATACATCGATGTTTTAAAAATACTCGATGTATAGTAACGATGCATCGAATCAAACCGATGTATTGTTAAGTTTTAAACATCGAGTATACGTCGATGTTTTTTATTTCGAAGCATCGAAAAGGTAAACAATCAAACCTACCCCCCTTTCTCTCTACGGTTAACAACTATTTTTTTGTCTTTTTCAATTACATTATTTAGCACTCGCAACGTGTTTCGTCAAAAAGCTGTATCACTAGTTGAAAAGGCCGCCAATATTATAGAGGTCAGTGCAACCAACCCGTAACAAATATAAATGCAAATGGCCGACTGAATTCACCCGCCATCTCTCTCTTACTTACTGTTAGTTGAAGTCTCTGACTTCGAAAATCATAATATTTTAATTTTTGTACTAATTATATACCTACACAGCTTGATTCAGAATTTATTTTAAAATTTTCTTTGTCGTGTTAGCAATAATATTTATAAATCAAAGTGTTAAACTCAACAACACGTTATTTTTAATATTATTATCATAATGAATTTGGAAGGATCACAAAATACAGTTTCCAACATTGCATAAAATTGCCTTTAAATATCTAACAATGGTGGACACATCAGGGCGATCAGAGAGACTTTTCACGAGCGGCGCAGGTAATTCTCAACAAAGGAATACATTAAATGGTAAAAGATTGGGTAAAATTCGGTTTTTACAAAGTATAGATAAAAATTATCGGCATATATATTAAAAACAAATGTAAAAGTAATAAAGTTATTTTAATAGATGCTTGCTATTTATTTCTAAACTACATACATATTTAACTTATAAAAAAAACAATCGATGTATAGAATACATCAATGTATTTTTTGATACATCGATGCAACAACCCGATGCATTTAATCGAAAAAAACCATCGATGTTTTTTAAATGTATATCACTAATCAGCTGGGACGACCCCACTCCTCCCATCCTAGTTCAGAGGTGTGTAAGGCCACCCAGAGAGCAGTGTTGCCAGCATACCAAAATAATTTTCATTCTCATGAGAGGAATAGAAAAATGCTTGTCGATACTAAGCCCTCAACCAGCTGATCAGGCCGCTTTGAAATCTGTCGTCGAAATTTCAATTTGACAGATGCCATCCTAATCAGGTGTTCGCCAGATTGTTTTGACGTCTCTTCATCAACTGTTACCTTCAAGATGACGTGTTTCATCAAGTATTTGGCTATTTCCCCATTGATGATGTTTAATCAGAGCGTTTACCTTTTCGGAATTATCGTGTTAAAAATGCGGTGTGAGAGATATTGAGTACTTCGTAACATTTCAAGGGTATTTGGGTCCATAAAACACCGTTTTAGAAAGTGTTGTCTGGGCGTGGACACCTATTTCGAAAGAGTGGGCGTTCCGAATCAGCTCAAATTCGTTATTTTTCCAGCAGGTCATCGTGGGTTTCCGCAAGATCGGTCGGAAACTAATGACATGGATTGATTTTTGGGTGTGAACAGCTCCAAATGGCTCGATGGTTATTTTACTTCATTTGATTTTAATTTCGAAATTATTTTCTACTGTTAGCACCACTTCGGTGGACGCATGCGTGTCTATGTCAAACGGTTGCATCGATTTCATGCTGATTCATTAGGTGACTCAACGCCGTGAATATCCACAAAACTAATTGTATAAATTCGATCTGATGGTCCATTAAACGGAGATAACAACGAAAATGTGCCAAAAATAGTGTTTTTTGACGTCTTCGGGTTTTTCTCAATCATTGAGAGTTATAATTTGATCAACCTGTTGAAGTATCTTTTAGCACACGCAGTCTTTTGTAACTCGTCGAAAGGACATGTCAGCCATGATAATTCGGGCATCGAGATTCGCGAGGCACTATGATCGATTTTCAAATTTTTAAAAAAAGGTATCACAATTTACGAGTACTTTTCAGCAAAATGGTACTTCAAAATGTTACGCCAAAGATATTTTCGTAGAAACGCGTAGAACGGATGTACAGTGCCTGTATATTTAACGAATCACCGAGTTTAAATTTTGTGTTTTTCCATAAATTTAGTTTCCTTATGTGTTCCGATGAGGCTTAGCGGTTTATTTTGTAAGTCCCGATTTACTTAGGCGTCTAAAGTTTTGTATTTATTCTGATGTAGCGAAAACAGAAGATTGAGCCACTAAGAGATGTGATGGAGCGATTCTCTCAGCCAACTAAAACTTCCTAAGGGGCGTATGGATCTGTAACGAGCCCCGGCGGAAGATGATGCGTCGAAAAATACAATAGCGACCCCGGGGATCCCTCGATCCTCCAGCAGGTACTCACATCTGGACGGTTTCATGAGATGACTGGAAGCCTCGGGGAGAAGGGAAAACAACTACGTGAGTCCTGTCGGCCGGCTTGTCAGCGGCTGTGGATGTTTATGGGGGGAGATCGGGATGACTCAAGTTTTCTGGGTGGTTTACTGACAAAACAAAAGGCGTTACGAGTCTCAAAACTCTCACCACGAGCCGTAAAGTTCCGAACAAAGGGGATATTTCTTCTTGTGGCTCGGTGAAGATCGTCAAGGGCGTAACATTTGAATTATTTGAAAGTTAGCCGCCGCTGCCAATTTGTAATTGGCAGGGCTGAACCTTTGAAATTTAAAGGAGCATAGTGTCAAGGGCCGTAGGCAATTCGTTGTCATTGTTCCCTCCCTTCCGTATTGGGGCCCCAAGTCAACAGGAAGAGAACGGGAGCTGAGGTGCAGGCTCTTTAATTTGTCGTTGGGGGGGCGAACAATGTAACCGAGTAGCCCCACACACAACAAACAATCAGATCGCATCTTAAAACAATAGAAGTTAGAACTGCTGAGTAGCTAATACCGGTTCCCTGTCCGCTGCTTATTTCCAGGGGTTGGGTGAGAAATAGGAGGATCGAGGACAATAGGCGAGGCCTTGTCGTCCAAAGGTGGTAACTGTTCTATGGTTGAAAGACTTCCCTGATTCGTTCGCCTAAATGATTATTTTAAGTTCTTTGTGCACTGAAGTGTTGAAAGTGGTGTCAGTGATTCAGCCAGTGACGAAGCTTAACTCTTCATTCCCCTCAACTCTACCAACACAAATACTATACACACAAATGCTATAACTGTTATAGTTACTTCAATTCAGGACTCACGTGGATCTAAAATTGGATATATCCGTTCAGTTCAGTGTTCAGCCATTCAGTGTGTGTTGATGCCATTTCTGACAAAAGAATTTGATGTTTTGTGTACTGTAATAGCTATAGTAATTTCCGGATTGATTTTGCTCAGAGCAGCGTCCGGTATTGATCTGCAGGGGGATGAAATTTGAGCTAATTTCGCCCGGTCATTCTCTCAATTGTATTCACATCATCTTTTCAAATCGCGTTTTTTCGCGCTCGGAGTACTTCGAAGCTTATGTTTCTGAAGAAAGAAGCTGACATAATTTCCTTATCTGATTTGTAGGAACTTCAACCACTTTATAGTCTATAGCACGCCTTTCTCCTCTCCCAAAACGTTGGCTGCCTTACTCTGTTCAATTGGCATTAGCTAGTTAACCATGCCCTCGAAGAACATTAACAAGTGGTTATTCTGTTTTATCCTGAAGGTTTACAGTGATGTTCTACACCAGAGAGCTGTAGAATTCACGTCAGGAGTGCCTGTTCCTCGCTATTAAGTTCATCCGTGAGTTCTTCTCGGTCTGTGTGCAGTGTTTTTGAGCTAAGCACTTTACGACAGTAGAGAAATTCAGATGACTCTGGCACGCGCCCTGCTGGCGTTGCCAACGCATCACGCTGCCCATTATACAGTGATATCCTTTTCCATTTTCACTCATCTGAGTAGCCCCTGCGTAGTGAGCGTAGACTTGGGGGACCTCTGCTGTGGCTTACTGGGATCCTTCCAAACCTCAGGCAGGGCAGTCGTCCACACTGTCTTGTCCTGGGAGGAGGAGAAGCCGTAAGTGCCATCGAAAGATGGGGCAGGCCAACGACCATTCTGGCCTTAAGGGTCGTTTCACCCAAACACGGTACCACGGGAATGCACTGCCCGTGGCCATGCTCTGTTGCATTGAGGGTTTAGGCCGCAACAGCTTACTGGCTCTGCAGGGCAAGGTAGGTATAACGGAGCAATCGAACTACCATCCAGGGCAAGGCCTGAAAATGCGCTTGCTCTGCAGATATTGTGGTCGTCGTGGAGCCGCCGGAGGGTATTCCTCCCATCCCAAGTTTCGTTTTTCAACTGTGGGGTCTGTGGGAGGTGGGGGCCACTCAGTTAGTACTCCCCCAGGCATCCCCGGATGCAGAATGGTAACTGTCCGTAGTTGCCTCCTCAGACCATGGTTATATCACAAAAAAACTATCTATCTGGCAGAGTAACGTACGCTGGTTGCTTGTGTGTAATGCTATCACGCTCACCACCGCAAATTCGACGTGATGGTCTCATTCCCCTGTGTCTCATACTAGCGCAGGGCCACTGTGGTTAATCCTCCTCCTCCTCAACGTACAAATGCATGTGATATCAGTATCAAGGTTATTACGATCTGCTAGGACTAGGCGTTACATAGGCCCTCAGCTTGGAAAGTCTTCAGATGGATTGCCTGAATGGATCTTAATATGTTGCTCTAAATCTGTTAAGAGTAATGTATTGAACCTGCAGAAAAGATTCATTGTACTTTTTGTTCTCCTGATCGCCGAGTAACCAGATGACGCGTGGGGCGACCCTATTCAATGCCTGTGTGCTGTCGACTTTTTTTCTGTTTTTTTCCTTTCCTTGATGGCACTGGGAAAACACTGCTACCACAATTGGGTCTATTGATTGGGCAAAATGAGCCTCTTCATGTTCTTCCAGTTCTCAGTGTGATTACAGGTCTATGATTGCAACGTACAACCACAGGACCATCCTCGGCCGCAGTCCCCATGTCTTGCCAGCCATTTTCTGGATGGCCCACATCACGGAAGAAGCCCTTTTTATTGCCCTCCTCACGTATGTGACCCGTGTGAGCCTCCTGCCTAGGAAGACTCCCAAGTATTTCACTTCCTGCTGGATCGTCATCATCGTCCCCTGGAGCAGGAGTTCCCACGTTATGAAATTACGTTTCTGGTGAATGGGACCAGGTTGGTTTTGTCTGGATTGACATATAACCCCTGCCCACCACACCAATCTTTGTACAGTGTTCATAGCCGACTGCATCCAATCGCCTATAAAACGCGAAATTCCCTCTTAATTATTACTAAGTCATCTGGGTATGCTATTGCTCTGCAGCCCTCCTCATCCAACAACTCCCAAGGGGTATCTGCAACAAGCAACTAGAGCAAGGGTGAGAGTACACCCTCCTGGGGACACCCCCTCATCGGTCTGACCGGGAGAGTCCCTCCTCCCAGCTCTGAATAGACCGCTCTGCTTCCCAGCATTTCCTTGGTCCATGCGATCAGGTGGGTGCTTATTCCCTTCCTCCTGACCGCATCAACGATGGAGGCAAATGACCAATATCTAGAAGGCAGCACAAAGCGCTTTCCCCCGTCTCCAATGTGTTTGCCAGCTGAGCAGTCTCAGTAGATTTTCCCCTCTGTTAGGCGTGGTGGAAACAGTGGATGAGCGTATGAGCAAGATAGTTTCCCCGTATATTGAGTCGTACTATCTTCTCCATAGCTTTAGCAGGAAGGACGTAGCTGGATGACGCGTCCCTATTCAATGCCTCCGTGCTGTCAACTTGGTAGTTCCTAGAATAGATACTGCGGTATATGTTTTAGTGGTTCGGAAATGTTACTCCTACTAGAGATCAAAAGCATGGCCTCATCCAACACGTGCGATCCACGATTCCGATGTGCCTCACATGCTACCAGAGTAAATGTAGCATGGGCAACACGAACCCTTTACCGTAATTAGTGAAAGTAATTTTTGCCCCAGTTGAAACATTAATGTGCCCTTCCTCTTGCCTCTGTTGAAAACAGCCGTCTTATTGTTCTTTATTTAAGGACCTCTTGACTATGAACGTCAGTCGTTCTTTCATGTAGTCAGGAAGCTAGTGCCGTTGTTGTATCGTATCTTGCTAAATATCCAGCGGTTTTCACGATAACCGACGACCCCCCTCCTCTGAGTATTCGCTTTCTCCTGGTGTTTTTTTTTCCTCTTTGCTTCTTCGCGGCGAAAGTGGTTGCTAAATGAAGTGAAAACTGCTCTTAAGATGCCGTAATGTTTCGAACTACCGTTGAAGAAATTAGAAACGAGAGCCTTGTAATTTGATTTCGGCTTGTTCAACAGTCGAGGTAATTTGTTTGTTCTGTAGTACCGGATGCATTCAAATAGCATAGTGTTTCCATGAATGCATTTCGTCCAGTTAATGGTCTATGAAATTGTGTATTTTGTGTAACATTTATTGGTTGAACTAGGTTGAACGAGCTGGCCTAACCACAGGGCAATGTCAACTTGACTTCACGTGTCTTCACGCAGCGGGGAATTAATACGGTAATTCTAATCCTTCGGTGGACTGGGTTGCTACTGATAAAAAATAGTTAATTAAATTTAATTGAACAGCTTCAAATAAGTTGCATGGAAAACAGACTGAATCAAATTCGCCGCGTATTTTTCCTTTTTTTTTTTTAGTTGACTTTAATTGCTGAATGCGAATATCTCCATCGTTGAGGTGGTGTAACTGTAACGGCGCTGGCCTACGAACACCACAGGTCCCGGTTCAACCTTGGGACTGGCGAGGATGATTTACAATAGACCTTTAAGGTGGTACTAACACAACAAGAACGTCCTATTATCTTTGGAGGAAATGCTCTTGCGTTGGATGTACGTCTACCTTACGTTTAATTGATTTTACCTTCTATTCATGTAGAATACACCTGAATCGGCCGTGACTCAGGCGTTTGGACTTTAAGGCATACAAAATCATGATCCACGGAGGCTGCTGTGGTTGAAATTATTCCGCCTCATCCATAAACTACCTTCGGAAGTTATAGAATTAATATGGACGCTTCTGTCGACTTCGATAGCGTGGCAAGGTCAATTTTTGTTACGAAAAAAAAAAGAAAAAAAGAAATGTTTTTCTCAGACACTCCGTTTTTTAGGATATTTCTTCCTCATTTCTCGTACACCATAGAGACTGGGATGTACGTCGGAAATAATCCAACAATTGTATTTGCAAAATTCGAAGACGAACCATTTTCAAAAGAAATCGTGGGAGTTGAAAATGGCGACTGGCACTGCGCAAAACGTTAAATACAACATCCGAAGAAAATGCTACTCGCAGCTTTGATTTGATGAAACGTTTTAAAGCGTTCTGCGTTACATGCGTACACACGAGCAAACCTTTTGGGGCATAGTTTGATGCGTTAGGCGCCCTTAATGAAGCCGCAGAGAGCAGGAATGCCCCGAATGCAGGAACCATTTTCGTAAATCTCATACCCAATTGTGAAGGTTGAATATGAGGAATTCGTTTGTTGTGACAACCACTGCGCACAACCTACTTGCAATATTTAAAGAAACTACAACATTGACCACTTTATCTGACGTGTTGTGCGGAGTAAGCACGAAAAGTAGGAAATCAGATGAAGTTAAAAAAAAAAAGTTTTCATCCGGTATAAGTTTTCACCAAATTGTTCTGTGTGTGTTTGTGTGAATACGGTTGAGAAAGAACGCAAGAACCAAATCGGCTCAAATTTCGTGCTTACCCTGCAATTCTAAATGAGACTATAATAAGGGTACGAGAAAAATTGGTTCCAAAATTACGAGAGCAGCACAAACATTTTAGAGAAAGTCGTTTTAGTGCTGTTTAGTGGTAATCTAGCAGTACGCCTAGGTTGTGGAAGGTGCGATCTCTGAAATTCGATTTTCTTTTATGTATTCAGAAAACCTACGAGTATAAACGAAATTCAAATGAACTGCGTGAAAAGCGGTTCGAAAATCGGTGAATGTACGTGGGACTGGTGAAAGCTGTGTGATGCGTCACACCAGACATTTATCAAGTGGTGAGATGCTGTGGGCTACTGTGTGAGATACTCTCCAGCCAGATGAGATAGACTCACCAAACAGGTACGTTACGTTTAGTAATTTACCTATTGGCGGAACTAACCCAAGTATTTATCAAGTATTTTGATACGTTAGGACGCTTTTAAGGAAGTTGCTGAGGATCTTTAGCTACACATAGGAACTATTGTCGTGCGATTTGTTACTCGCGAATCGATCATTTGATTGAACACCGCAGATTCCACTGAGGTCGTAATCTTTAATCGCTCCACGGTCCCGCAATGAAGAGATCATTTCAGGGAACGAGGAGTCAGCGTTACTTAACCGCCCGTTAAAGTCGCTTCCTCCGAAGATCCGGAACCGCCTTCTTCTTTCAATCGGCAGTTTCCGCTCATTTGACGATGGAACAAACCTTCTCTCGGATTTTCTGTCGCCGGCGATTATGCCTTCCAATAAAGCAGTGACTCAGAGTACTAGGAACTTGTCGTCATAAGGCGGGTTTCTCTGTCGAAACGAAGTCATCCTTTGGAGGGGCTCGAGGTTTGGCGGCCCCACCGTAGGCCTTGGAAACTCGTAGCGTTCGCAGTCACTCGAACAAGTTCCTTGTGGCAGTCGAATTCTCGTGGTCGGAGAAATGACAGTTGGTGCACGTGGGTGTGACGTTTATACCGATTTAATTGAATTTATCGCCGATTTCAGTGCCGGTTTATAAAAAGTCGACATGACGAGTTTCCTTGGTCGATATACGTGGGTGTACGTCAACGGTCACGTCACTGATTGCCTAGTCGATGGATTATATTTGGTGTCCGCTTCCCTCGATGACGAACAGGTACTCCATTCTTCCGAAAAATTACAATTTTGGTCAGTAAATATAAATTTGAAGCGACCCTCGGTGCCTAACACATCTCAGTTGCATATTTAGATCACATATTTTAATAAGAGTTACCTGATACTTCAACATTTGACTTATTTTTAGTTTAGCACGAAGCGTTCTAAATTTTGGTTTATGTTAACACTAATTATGAAGGTCTCGTTGCTCACATTTCATCATGCCATACACGAATTTCGGGAGTGCGGGGTTAGAACAGGGTAATTTTATTGACCAGTTCCTGCCCATCGTTTATTACCAGTTCTTAATGATCGCACTTTTGTGTGGTTGAATTCAGACCCAATTTCCTCCGTTAGTTTCCTGATCTGTTCTTCAACAATAAGCAAGTTCTTGGCATTCTTATTGGACGCAGGGAGGGGGAGAAGGAGCTGAAAAAGAAAATCGCGATCGAGTCCTGACACGAGCTTGAACTTTTTGTATTTCACCTCCAGGTTGAGCTCAGCAGAGTAAAGTTCTGCCCCCTTTCATCTGCTTCCCGCCTTATTGAACTTAGGTACCTATTTTCCGAACTCGTGGAACCCGGATGAATGACCGTTCGTTTGAAAAAGCCAGGCCGTGGTCTGTTCCAGGGATATTAGTTTTCGATGTACGGAATCTCGAAAAATCCCTCAAATCTGTCTGTGGGGTCGTTACCCCTTTTCTATTTTGTAATGCTCACATCAGTGGCTCTAAGGATTATTTTCGGACTGCCGATGGTTCATAATGGACCACTATTAACCACCCACAGTAATATGCGTATGACACACTTATCTCCGTTTACTTCGGAGAGCTGTTGATGCAACCTGATGGTATTTTGTGTGTGCAGAACAGTTCAGTTATTACTAATCATCCTTGAACAGTTCGCACTTAAATGCAACTGTTCCAGACGCGGATTACCAATTATTGACTGCGTGCAGCTTTAGATAACGAGGTAAACCTTTTAATGGGTACCCCCTCCATAGAAAAGCTGTAAATATGTCTCATAGTTGGCCGTAAAATAAGTAACGCTGTAAATTGGTCTACGTGAGCATGGCCGTAAATTCAATCCCCCTTAAACCGTGCTTGAAGGAGGCTTCTGTTCTGTTGACAGACCTCGAGCAACAGGCAACTCCTTTTTGATGTTTTGGACCAGTTTGGAACTTTGGAGCGCTTGGCTATCTTGACTTTCACACGAAATTTCAATGGATTTCTGCTGTTACCTCCCAAATATTGGTTGTATCAACTCCAAGTCCTCTAGTTTAGCCCTCAGCAGTTTACGCCATTCGTGTGCTCCACCTTCGTATAACATTGCTGCTAGTTCGGCCATACTCGCTTTGGTTCCGATGATCAACATAATATAACCATTTCGAATACATACACAACAACTATGAGTATCCCCGGTGGAAATTCAACGTAGAAATAATGCCTTTAAAGTATACAATTTACAAAAGCAATCGTTCTTTGTATTGCTCCTCATTGTCACACAAATTAACATTCTGTGAAGGTATTTGTCCATATTTGTTTTTCAAAGGTCGTCTACGCTCTGTTCTTTGATTGGTTTTCATTTGCTAAAGTAATAGTTGACTAACAAAATTAGTATAGTACTTGAAACAGGCACGAACGTACACATTGAAAAATCTTAATTAAAACAGCGATGATTTATCTTTTTTTGTAATTTTTTCTCTTTGATATCGGGTGGATTTCTGTAGGTTTGGCGTCAAATTTGAACTTCAGGTCAGCAGTGTTGCCTGCCCTTACCGGGCCCGTTGAATTGTTTGATTTGTGTATAACCGTATTTACACCCCAATATCTATATATAGTTGATTGTGTGATTCTAAATGCGTCTTGGGAATTTCTCGACTATTCTGTGTAGTTCTCATCTGATTTCAAGTTTCAACGGTGAGTGCATTGTCCTTCTGTGCCCATTGATGAGCTTCTGAAGCGTAATACGTTGGTCGGACTAGTCGCTTAAATAGTTCCCCAGTCGCCATTCGCCCTGGGAAAATATTTATTTTCGCTCCGGTTTTATCCCCTTCGCTGAACGTTTTATCCTTCTACGACCTGTCCACCTTGACCAGTCCAGTCAAGAGCCTCGAAGTGGATGTCCGTTTTGCTTCCAACAGGTGCGCTCTTTGCGCTCGATTGAGATTTTGAGTGTCGTCATCAATTTCCGTTCAAATCGAGTTCGCTCCCTGCCAATCAACTTCCCATTTCCGGTGCTCTAAAATGATCTTGACGACGGAAGTTGAACTTGTTGCGACTGATTTGCGATATCCTGCACGTTCCGCTTAGTGAATTTGTTTGTGGACAATTTTAGATGTACCTATAGTCCAAAGGTATACTATCCAGTGTATACGCTAATGAGGAAATGATCGCTAATTGAGGGACGAATAAGTAACTCAATTTAAAGAGAATAAGTCTCTCATGCTCTCTCTTTTTCTTTCTCAACCCCCCCCCCCCGCCGATTCAGGAATACTCACGAAAGTGTTTACAAATTATCGAAGTAACCGTTTTCAATTTAACTCCGGCATTTCAGTGTATTCACGCGGTTTAGGGGCGGAGTTTAGTAAACAAAATGAACGTAAACGCTCGGGCAGATCGCATTTTAGTCAGTTTAATACTTCTTCTCTTACTTTGGATCATTACCTCTAAGAGTTGAGAGCAATCCGACCAAGTTGTTACATGGCGACCCTATATCGGGTTCAATTCATTCCTTTTCCAGTAGCCCCGTCCGTATACGGCCTCAAAAGGTAATTTGGGTTTTCGCGCGACTTTGTTAATTATGTCAATATTCAACTAAGTTATTTCTATACTCAGTGGATCACAAATGAAAAGGACGGCGCCTGGTCTGACCGAACTGGGTCATCTTGATGGCAGTTCGTCGCCCGAATTACTTCAAGGCCGCTCATATAAAATTCTAGTTTTGAAAACTAATTAGGAAAGTGGGAAACGCGCTTCCAAAGTAGAAAGTGAAACAAAATCTAATTCTGGGTGTCCACTTTCGTTTCGTTCACAGACGAAGTTGTTGAACTCTGGCTCGTATGAAAAGTTGAGTACAGGTGGGCTCTATCGCTCCAAAATGATCTTTGGATGTTGACGTAGAAATTTGAGTGACGTGCGGGTCAGAAACGATGACTTTCTTCTTTCCAACGCCTCCTCGGGGGGGGGGGGGGGGGGCTCTTCGACTATTTGACGTTCCGCGTTTCATCTGATGGACGATCTTGACAGGGTTCTAACGACAAGGATTTTATCGTCAGCCAGATCGCTCCGGTGGTGAGCTTGTGAGGTGATAGTCTTGTTCTATGGTTATACGGTATTAAGTTTGTCAACGTTAAGATCTAGTTAGGTTTCAAGCTTGGGGTCTTGTAGGTCGTTTTTCACGGCAAATTCAGGCCCTAGAAAGTGGGATGGTGGTGTCGGATGATCTTGGCAGCTTTGTAGATAATAGCCCCAGTCGTCGTAGTTAATGTGAAGAATTTCCCGCCAGCTGATTGATGATTGTGGGCTTGTACTCATGTTTCAAAGTTCATCCAACTTAATTTTGAAGCAGAATTTTCCACGATAGCCTTCGGTTTGAAAACACAGATTTGATATTGCGCATGCATTTTTTTTTTCTCTCAAAAACGGTTCTATTTTGATTAAGTTATTTGTATCGAAAGTTCTGGTGATTCGAATAGGTAGTGCAACAATGTGCATTTCAGAACAACCTAGGCAAGGCGCTTGTGATTATCGGGCACATTGTCTGTTAGCATTAACAAGTCATTATTATTGACCTTATTCAACACGGAGACGGGTACTTGACAAAACCGCAAGGATTAACTTCGTGAATAACCTCACGTAGACCCCGCGAAATAAATATGCGCCGGCGAAGGCTAAAATAATCAATTCCATCGAGCACGCGTCAAAACCGGGCGCTTTGAAGTCGAAGCACGGATAAATTGGGATGTGAACCGAGGAGCCGGTGCATCGAGAATATTGATGTTCGATAGTCCAAGGCGAGAAGTTCGCGATTGTCCGAAGGGAAACCGTCAACATGGCGATATTTCAGTGCGTGCCGTCGCTCGTTCGATCGAAGAAACTCTTCTCGTACGTTTAATGAACGTTTTTTGGTACGAAACAGGCCTTGGAACCGCCGTCTATTCACGCAGCGACGGCAAGAAAAACGGCTTATGAGCGCAAAGACCCTGACATCTAGAGCACGCGTGACGGTTATCAAAACGAGTTTACTTGCGCGTGAAAGTCCTTATATAGAAGTTTTAATGAAGTTTAGATATATGGAAGCTAAGTTGAGCGATTTGTCAATAACTGATGTCTCATTACTCGTGATCGTGGAACGGGCAGTGGTTGGCCCTGAATTTGTTGGGCTTCGCTTGAGACCCTTCTACCACTTTTGACAACCAAAAAGTTTACGCGAACGTGTCAAAAATGTCGTGTTGGGTGCTCGTAATCGGAGATGGCGATGAATTAAAATGACTACGTCTCTGGTTTCATCGTCTTTCTACGTCTGGATTTCATTGTCCTACAACGACCGAAATAAACATGTCTTGATGGAAACGTAACTGAAGTAAGGAAAATGTCTGCTGGTAAATTATATAACCATCATTTGGCGAGATATGTTCCGCTGCTGAACAATGACCCAAGTATTGTAGCAAACGTCACTGCAACGATATTTCTGAAAAATCGGACATAAAACTATCGGATGAATGTGGAGACGTCAATCACGATCTTCTTCAGCCTCACGTAGATTCAACGATTTTTATCGCTCGAGCAACTAATAAAATTAATTTTCATTCAGTTTTTACGAACGTTTTACGTGAAAATTGGTGTAATTCTGGATTTTATTGAGTTGTTCCACGGCCATTATTGAGCAATCAGTGCACCGATTGGAGTTTCAACTGTTGAATTATATACTTTCTGGAGTTGCTCATATCTTTTGTGGCAACCTTCATCACAAACTGGGCAACACGGTTATAAGCTTACTTAGTAGCCACCTAAGCTGGCAGGTCCGGCTGCTCTTCCATTAACCGTCGCTCATTGTTGTAGGAACTGCAATAAAACAGCATGTGGTTTCTTGTTTCTTTTCAAAGCCGTGCAGGATGTCACAATGTAGCCTCGCGTTGAAGTTGCCATGTCCAGTGGTCTGGCTCAACTTACTTCCTTCTAAGACTTGGAGAAGTCTATGCAGAGTTTGGCCTAGAGCGGGAAAAAACTCTCCAGTTGTCCACAAGCACTCAATGGTCAAGTCAATGGGTAACTCTTGCCAGTGATTGCAGTCATGTACGCCATGGTGATCCACAGGCACGCCGCCCTCTGTGAGTTTGGTCAACACGCGCCAAAAATCATGTTTTAATGAACGATTGGCACAAAGGAGATATCAATCAAGATACATCGGACAATGATATATGTCTGAACAGCAGATGACTCTTTTTTCGCAGAAAAGGTTTCAATGATTTTGAAGTTACGAAGAACGTAACTACATGAATTCTGCGTTTTGAGTTTATTCTTCATGCGTTGACTGAAGGTACTGGAGAACATTGTGCTACCTACCAGATATTAAGGATTTTTATAGCATTTATGAAGAATTTTTAGTTGGGCTTCTGTACTAGTCGACAGTATTTCTAAAAGGGCGACGTTTTTCGCGGGTTTTTCGTAATTCTGTTAGCGATAGGGTAAATAGAGACTCTGCTCCAAGTTCCGCCGTTAACGAGGATTATTTCTGCGAACAAGAACTGGAACAGTTTCAAGTTCCGATTGACGAACGATGAAGTTAATGAGTCATTTATACGTGACTCAGACTCGAGCTCGCCTTTGATTGCAGGAAACTGATCAATGAACAAAGACGCGAAGAATACAGCGAGGTGGAGCTGTCGCGAGAAAATGACTGGTTGTGTAAAAACGTGTTGTTCGAGGCCTTGAGTCGTTTTGTATAGCAGAAATTAAAACCGAAGGGAAACGCATCTTCAACCTTGACTTATTGAAGACTTGGACGTCGGGACCTGTCCGATCGCGCGTTATCTGTAAAATATATCCGGCGGACGCTCCTCCGTTGTACTTCACGAAGTGCAGGAAGTACTGGAAATGATGGAAAAGTCTTCATTTGCTTGAAACAAACGCGGAGTATCCCGATTAAGGTATGGCCTAACATTTCCGCTAACTTCGTTCGATGACGAAAAGAATGCTTCCCCCGCAAAAGACTTTCAGCATTGTAGCCATGTAACCAAAGCCAAAAATATCATCCAACAACTTTTCTGAGGAAGCTAACCCAACCTCCTTTTAACGCATGACTTCTTGTTTTATTGTAGAACGGCGTAGCTTCCGAAATTTATTGGGGTGCTTCTACTCATGCCACGGGCATTACTGAGCAATCAGGACACAGGTGATTGATGGTACTGTCTACGTGATTTTTTTTAAAAAGGATAGATTTATCGGGCGAAAGTGCGAAAAACAGTAGTAACTGCTATGACGATGGTTGGAATTTCGGTTACTCAAATCAGTTCAGCAGTTTTCTCCTTACAAACTCCGCTCAAATGTTACTGGGCTCATCAGAAAAATTGACGTAGTATACCAACCCAGTGCCTATGCGATGCGCGTTTGATAACGCTCGAAAGATATATAGGGACTACTCTAGAAATTCCTGAATTCAACCCCCACCATTTCATCCACTACCACTTTCACAGAATGAAAAACTGCAAATGTTTTAATTATTTGCTAGTGTCAAGAGCATCGCCGAATGCACGCTAGACCGAGTGGTGTAATGCGTCGCACTATGTATTGTGAAGAGGTCGGTTCGTGTTTATAAGGGAAGTATTACGAAAAAAGTAGTACTTTCTCATCCGAAATTTCTGACGTTGTTCCCGTTTTTCTAATTCTCTTCATTATCAAACTTGCATTGTACGCACGAAAAATTGGACTATCATCCTGATTTTTTTTGGTTACCGCTAGTTTCGTATATTTTCGTGCGTAGTCATCATCGTGAACTAAATGTGAGTAAAACAGGTGAAAGCTCCCTGTAAGTTTTATCGAATCGTAGCTGTATTTGAGAAAATTGGAAATACGTTAATTTACAACAAAGAGTGCTAGACAAATATCTTTTTCTGTCATGCCTTATATCTCCGTTGAACGGATGTGGGATAATGGTGAAGTACAAAATATGCGTTTAGGCTACTAGAAAACACTCTGTGGCACTAAACATTCCGTACATTTGAAACAAACAAGATTTTTGAATAAATTCCCTACTATCTCCGTTCAATGGACTGTCAGCGGAACGTTTGTGGAGGGCAATACGCATGTATTTCTTAGTTGAAGACGTTCTGTTTCAGAAATTAGATAAAATGTAGGTATATTTGTTATAAATTCATCCACAAAATTGATGACATTTTCAGTGGGTTATTTCTAACCTTCCATATTCAATTTTCAGGGACTTGAAAAAAATGTCCGATTGCCTCATTTTTAATTTTCTTGGCAATGTAATCGGTCTTTCCTTTCATGCAGTTCACAGTTGTTTATTACACATTAGTGAACGTATATTTTCCGCATTTTATTGTTTCCTTTACGAAGAGCGTGAATAAATCGGTTTATAACAGCCAAATAGATGGATGTGTGTGATTGGGCGAGAAATAATCATTTAAGTGTAATTAACGTTTCGAAAGCACTTGTGTTCAAGAAGCAATGAGCATCGCACAAATTGTCATACTCATCAATGTCGAGCATCACGAAAAATACACAACAAATTTGTAGTTTTTGGCTCTACGTAATAGAAAGGGAAGTTACGCAATCGGCTGAAAAAAGGACTGTTCTTGTGGCCTGCTGAGTCCCACCATTTGGGGAAATGGTCCGTGTGTGTCTATGAACGTGATTGATAGAAAATGGTATAGTAAGTAAGTATTTTATTTGCTGATTTGAGGCAACTATGGCATATTACATCAAAGTGGTTTGCCTACCCAATATACACAATTCACAAAAATATCAAAGCAATACCTTCATAACAAATAAACTAATAAATGAACATAATTTCCTCTATTTGGTGAATAACATAATGGTAAACAGATGTTAGACATAATACTCATTACAAGTCAAAATGGGGATTCAATAATCACATTAGTCGGACAGACCAGCCTCATTTACAAGCTCCTCGACAAACGTTCTATACTTCGTATAGCACATAGTAAAATTAAATAGCATGTAAACACTTTCTTTACCGACCGACCCGAATGAGAAAATTGTTTACAAAGTCCATAGTGACCCTAGACGAGGCAAAATGTTTCACTTTTGTATTAGCCAGCTGAGGGCAGCTACAGTATATATGCTCAATGGTTTCAGGCTTCTTATCATTACACAAAAAACATATTTTACTATGGTCGATGGAGTACAAGGAGCCTTTATAAATTATACGGAGTAGCTTACCATTCCTCAACCTTAACTGAGCTATTATTCTTTTGATATCAAATGGAATAGCCCACGTGAGGTAGCCTTCCAGGGAAGCGTAGCTCTGAATATACTCATGGTAGACAGTGTTGTAGGTTGAACATATTACTCGCTCATAGTCATCGTAAGCACATTTCGTCGTAAAGCTATTTAGTACACACTGCTTGAATTTTTTCACCTCATCAGCATTTTGCTTCTTTCAAAGATCTCTATAGCCCAACTCCCACAGGATAGTCTTAAGTTGCGATGCCCAGTTGTATTTTTCCATATCTACCCCTCTCTCAATAGTGGTTAGGAGCTGCTCGAACCAACTCCGCGGGTATCTATTTTTTGGCATTTGCAGGACAGCTTCCCACCAACCCAAGGCCCTATCTAGAATCATGACTCCCAGTTTGGCCCTACCTGTCTCTGCTCGGAGCATGTAACGAGGCGTACTGAAAGGCAATGTTAAGATACTTTTAATTATTTTTGACGGTATCATTTCTATGTCTTCAAGGTACCGCAGACCCCATATCTCTGAGCCACAAAACAACACCGAGCTAACCATCGAATCAATAAGTCGGCAAGTAGCCTCCCAACTCACGCATTTTCCCTTCACCAAAATTTCCCGGACACTGCCCCAGGCTAGTAAGCTTTTAGCCTTAAACTGATCTTTGGCTTTGCAATACACTCCTGAACAGGAAAAATTTACTCCCAGGTAAGTGTATTCCTTGACAAAATCAATTTGCCCGCTTGATAAATGAACGAAATTTTCCCGCTTCTTACTTTTACCTTTTTGGAAACATAGAACTTTTGTCTTGGCCGGATTTATAACTAGACCCAATGACCTTGAATATTCATCTAAAGCCTGCATTAGAAAATGGTATAACTAAATTGGTTCAAATTTCATTCGTAGGTTGCAGGTCGTCGTGGGACGTCAAAATAAGGCCAAATGCACCTGAACGATTTTGATTAAATTATTTATATGGACAATTCTCAACTACACGGCAGTACGATAAAAATCTCATTCGTGGTAAAATGACGAGAATAGGGCGATAAATGACCGTAACATTCGAAGAAAATTTTAGTGCCGTTTCTTTCTTGCGTGTATATTTCGCTCGAACGATACTACGGCTCTCTCAAAGAAGTTCGATAAACTACCTATAGAAGATCGCTCATACGATGATTGGGAGCAACCCCAGAAATCCCGGGAATCCCGTAATTCCAACCATTTCTCACATAGTCCGATAATTCTGAAATAGTGAACACCGTTCTCCTCGAAACAAAATCGTGTTGACTGTCATAAATCCTGCGTGTATTAACTGTTTGACGTTACCTTAGGAAGAAGAAAATCCGTTTGCATGCCAGCAGGTTGGCTCTCGCTAATGTTCGTCCAAATAAAGAAGGAGGGGATAGTGTGGAGTCAACCAATTCCACATCGTAGCAAGCTCGCTCTGTTGTCATTTAAAAAATAGGATTTTTTTTTCTCCGCACGAACGTTAGCGAATGCCAGCCTGTTGGCACACAGACGTATTTTCCTTCCTCCTAAGCACAATAAATACTGAAACTTTGAGCGTGAACTGTGAAAAATTAACCGGAACAGTAGCTAAAGCCACGAAAACTAGCGAATGAACTCGAACTTTTTTGACATTTCAACTTTTTACCTCAAATTGTCGAAGTATCCGTGCAGACCTTTCGGCGTCAAAAAAAAAAAAAATTGAACGGAATTGTTCGTCGGCAGCTGACGTCTTGGAAATGGCTAGGGGTCGGACGAAAGATGGGATTCGTGGCCACAAAACGAAGTTGCTCGAAGGAGAATTGAACCCGCGCGCGAGCAAGTGGATGAACTCGACGGATAAGTTCGTTTTGCTCGTTTACTGCTTCAAAATGACGTAACGGTCTTTCATAGCAGAAGGTGAGTATTGCTCCCGAGTTCACACGCGGAATACAGTTACGAGAGCCGCAAAATGTTACGCTCTCCGTCAGGTTCTCTTTTGCAGGAGAGGCAGATGGATCCGTCAAGGCCTTTTGGGAATTGGCTCCCATCGCGAGCTATTTTATTTGAGAAATTGTAATTTTGTCTCTTCGTCTTTTTCGTTTTAGTGTCGACAGTAACTTGTTTTTGGTCGCATTTAAATATTCTGGGCCGTTGCAATTATCGCTTCCTGCTGTGTACGATGGAAAGTTACGTCATCGGCTGACTGTCCCTCAGATCCTTCACGTTTCAAACGCTGCCAAGTACGAAAAGCGCCATCTGTGATGGGGTTAGTATGTTTCCGAACTAAATCCCGCGAACTGCTAAACCGAATCAGCTCAAGCTTGATAATTGGACTGCTGGTCAACGTGAGACGACAAAGTTGAGTGTAATCGATGGAAAGCTAACTGTAGTCGTCATGGTCATAAAATACTCACAAAAAACTCTGGAAGGATTTGGATCAATGTTCTTGTTTACACAGTTAGAAATGAAGTTACAGTCCAAAAACACGTCCGATGTGAGAAAATAACGCGAACGGCGCTCTAAAACTCTGACGAAAAGCGATTTCAGTGCAGTTATTCCACATATCTTAAAAGCCCAGCACATTTGACGTTTTTGTTCTTAAGAAAACTGTTGTAAGTTCAATATTTCACCTACACGGTTATAAAATAATTAGGGGCATCCCACGAAATTTTAGAATTCAAACTAGTGTCGTATCTTCGACTAAAGTTTTTCGGAGTGTTTGCCCCATCATCTCCATATCTCCAAAAAATCAAGTGGGCAGCCCCATAATATATCTTTGCTATGGTTTGTCAGTGAAGGTCGGGAAATGGAGGCTCATTGGGTGGAAGACGAATTGGATTAGTTGCATGCACCTGAGATTGAGGAAAATAGAGCGATATTCTGCACCAGATGTGTTCGTTAGTAAATTATCATTGCCCTTTTTCCCAATTGGCAGTGCTCTAAATGTTCCACGCCCAGTGACGAGCTGGGTAAGGTGGAAATCCACCGCAACTTTTGGGTTGTGCTCCACTCATCTTGCCACATCTCAAGGGCCTCAGCCTCCCAGGGTACCGAAAACTGATTAGTGACGCCTATTTCCAACTGGTTCACTTTAAGTCATTCCCTGTATAATACGATAGGACGCTGCGAACTGCGCTGCTGGTTGGGGATTCCTTCGTGATTCACAGAATCATAGTTTGTAACTGGTCGTCTAGGTGATTCGCATGGTGGGTTGCCTGGTGTTATGAGTTTCCAGTAACTGATGATAGAAGATCAAAAAACCAACAGTGCTGGCGAGGGATATGGAAAAACGCCCCATTTTATACAATTCCTATCTTCCTGGTTGTTAAATGAAGCAGGATGTTTTCTACACAATATTGCCCTAATTACGCGAATAATCCGATCTATGGTGTCGTATATTTCCACTACCGAAGCAGAAAAGGTTGTGGGGTTAGAAAATAGTTGGCTAAATAGCCTCTTATATCCCCGGCTTCTGAATTGTTTCTGGTCATCTGCTGAGGGAGAAGAAGCTGCCTCGTGTCCTCATCTCCACTTTCAACATTTGCGTCATTTGACGAGTACTGCAGTCCTTCTCGTGGTCTCACAGGATCGTGAAGAAGCTTTTATGACTGCTTTCACGATTTCAAGATCTCGGATGCGGTTACGAACGTTAGAAACAGTAAATTGCTAGCACGCCATCCCAAAAGTGCATTAAATCGTTAATTGTATGGCTCAATCTGTAGTTAAATATTTGTTTCACGTCATCCATTGCCCTTGGCGGGAAGACTCCTTACAAATATCGGTTTGTGGCAACAAACAAGCTGGTATGTACACTTTTTTCTAGGTATGAGTTTAGGTCCACCCTTTTGGCTATTCGTCTGCTCCTCTTGAGGTGCAGCACTAATTTCCGACAGTGCACGATCGATTTCCACGACGAAATTGAGCGAATTAGAGATTTCGGTTGCTGATGTGTAGCCTTGCTGTGGAGTCAAGCCTGGTCAAAGTGACCAACTGGTCTTGAGTTTGAATTATTTTGCATCGGCGTTTGAAAAGAATTCGTACTTCCGTCAAAAAATCACGTCGATCCAGCCCAGGACCGTTTCTCACATTTCTTCACGTTAAGTGGAACATGAATGTGGCCAGTAGACCTTTCTTAACTATCTTCTTCCACGTCCCAGTCACAACACGGGCTTTGTTTTGTATCCGCAATGAAAGACGCTACAGTTCTATAATTCTGTTGAATCTGGCCTAGTTGAGTTCGCTGGCGTAACTTGTTGACAGTTGTAGTTGGAAAACGTGAGGTGGGACCACTTGGCTTCGAATGAATAGTAAGAACCATAAATCGATAATTTACAACTAATGCCAACCAATTTCGCTATAAATAAGGTCGTGTTTGAATTAAACAAGTGCGACTGGCGACATCATTCCAGCCCAGGACAAACTCATGAAAGAAAGGCGTGCTGTACGAATTTAATGCAATCCGCAATTACGAAAAAATGACGGACTCTAAAGGTATGAAACGGTTTTGAAACCGGCTCCTTGTATTCGGCCCAAGGTTCAGTTCAGTTAACCAGTTGACATTTTCGCTAGGCCGCCGCACTCAGTTCGGCCTCGCGACTCAACCTTTCCATGAATTCCGCCTAATCATCTTTCAATGAGTCGGAACTTGGAGCCGTTTCAAATACATAATTTGAAGGCTGGTTTGGTAACTGAGCGACATGATTGGGTTTCCATTGAAAATATTTTTTAACTTCCAATAGCGACTCAATCGCCCCCATTGCCTCAACAGTCAACCAATTGGACTTGATCATGATCCTAATTGTAAGCCACCGAAGGCGCGAATGAAACTCCTCATTATCATATGTTTCGTAGCTCATATAACCGGTCTTGGCAATGATCCACTTAACCAATCCTTTAGCAGGATACTCGTTGAATCCCCACTCCGTATTTCCGGCTTGCTTGAGACGAATTGGCTTAAAGACTCTCTCAGGTGAACAAGGAAGTGGCCATGCCTACCTTACAGTACTCTCATGGTCACTCCTTTTGGGATTTCAATGTGACGAGATATTTCATGAATTTCGAGCTTGATACTCTTCCAGCTGTTGAACCGTCCATTTAAGCGCGCTATCGTTACAGGGCCTGATTTCCTGGAGGCACAAAATCCTGCTTTTGGCACGCTTTTTTCTAAAGATAGTGTTCTTAGTTGAAATGGGTTGCGGGAATATTAATGGTGGTATAGAGGGGTGTCAGAGGATATACCTAAAAATACAAAACCTGGCTACACGTTCAATTCCCAGTGATCCGTCTTTAGTCCTCTTGGAAACTGCAAATTACTCTCCTCAAATAATATACTTCAATAACAGGAAATCCCTACAAGTCACTGTTGGTCACCACGTTTGAGAATCTTTTTAATTCCATGTGAAAAAATTGTTGTGTGTGTAGAAAGATGGTGGGTGTGTTTAGAGCACCTCTTGCGATTTCCGATTAGCGGAAATATCGTGATCTATTCGTGTGTCGTCTCTTAGTCCCGAGAATTAGAAAAATAACAAAACGGAATTGTAGGTGGAATATAATGTACAAAAAAATGAATAAATTATAAAGTGTCTGCTGTTGAAAGAAAATAAAATAAAATTGGCTGATCTGACCGAATAGCTTGCTGGGTCGCCGAGCGTATCGTCTGTGTAGAAACGGTCGCTGATATGTAGATGCAGCTGCTGCTGACGTGGTGTTGGACGGCTTCGATATTAGTAGTTAGCGAAGTGATCGAGCATGCGCTCGACAAAATACTTGTGATAGTCAAGTGCGCGAAACCGATGAATAGAAATCGTCGCTGTGGTACAATGTGGTCGCGTGAAAATAGAGTCTTTCCTTTTTCGTTTAGCACAGCCAACTGACTCTCTCGGCTCCTGAAGTAGGCGCGGGGAGCCCCCTCCCCCTCCTGTGGACGACAATGCTTGAGTTGATTTGGCCAAAACCCTGGCAAGCCAGATTAAGAGTCGAAAGGTCCAAATCAACTGCAAGGCTTAGTCGAGATGATGTCGTCAATCTCCCATAGTTATCAAGCTGGCTTATTTTTCTCTTTGTTGCAGTTGGCCGCAACACCATGCGATCGTTCAACACTTAATGTGTTCTCCTTCATTCGTGCTACTCCCCTCATAAAAAACAGGCATTGGCTTCGTCGTCAAAAATGATGAGTTTTGGTTGGAGCAGTTTCCTTGAAATCCCACACATAGTAGTTACCTAAATCTGGAAAAGTGAAACAGCGAATGTTGGAACCTCGATTGTACCAGGAGGTTCTACTACCAGCATGTAAGGGATACGGCCTGACGGTTGCCTGAACTCGGTCCCCTCTGCGTCTGTCAGTGATTTGTCGACATTCTGCGATTAGGGCGCTCCCGTAACCTCGAAATCTCAGTCAGTGGTGTTTATTGAGTTTATCTCATTATCTCATAGTGTCTCATTCAAGGGCGCATTATTTCAACGTTTTGGAGGAGTTATTTAATTTCATTTGGTTTCGTTCAATGTAAAAGTGGGTTGACCATAGACTTAACCCAAACTTACCTAAGAGTTATTATTCTATGTAAAGAGGTTATTATTCCGTTGAGTTGCAGAACTATGCGGTGCAATAATTCAATTACACGAATGCGCATTTCGTGAATTAAAAATGATAAACTTGCAACTTCCGAGGGGGTCACAAATCTTACTATTCTTTTAATCAGTATCAGTATCTACATTTCCTTTACATAATTCTATTCGAAGTCTTAGGAGACAAGCCTGGGCGAGCTGTTGATTAGACAAGAACGGCAGTTTTCATACAATGTTGGTGAGAGGGTGCCATAAAATTCAGAGCGACTGACGTGACAGGAACCTGTACCCATTAGGGGGAGGTGTGATCTCCTCCCTGTGGCCAACTGTAAATAATTGAAAACTGCTACTTTCAGTCAGACTGTGATGAATTTTGTGCTGAGGACCACTTGGAGGACTATGCGTTTTTTTAAAATTGTTGTCTGATAAACTGGTGGACAGACCCGTCCAAAAGGAGAAGTTTGCGGAGCACCTGCAGCAGCTCACCTCATACGGTCGAGAGCTATTCGCTGCGCGAGCTTTTATCGAGCGTTCCCAAATGGAAACTGCGCTCAAAAAGGGGATGCTCTTGAAAGCCTTTGCCGCATTTAGAGCTCGACTTATCGAGTGAATCTTCGCCTTGACGTACCGCCTGGGTCGCTACTCAGGCGTCTGTTAATCTTCGTTGGAGTCGTACTCGGGGAGTTGAGCGTTTTCTCATAGTTCGGGGTGCGCCATAACTAACGAGCGTTCGACCGATTGACGTCGTAACCTTTTTACAATCGAAAGTGAGCGGGGTCTTTTGTGATGTAACAATTTACCGGAATTGAACTTAATTAGAAACAACTTGCTCCTCGCATGAGTCTTGTCAATGTTTACGGTCCTACTCTCTCTCCAACTATTCAGGAGGGCTTTCACCTTCCAGGTCGTTCGAATAGTACAATTACTAGGAGAATGTGACACGCGACTTAACGTACGACGTGCCAGACGACATTGAGGGCGAGTGTATGAACTATTTATTCTACACGAAACGAGCCCTCGACTTTTCCTCCACTTTCCGAAGTCCTCTGTATCACCCAACTAAATGTCTTTCATTGAAAATCATAACGACGCTAACGATTTTGATTTAATTTCATGTGGACGTATCGAAATGACACAACTGTACGGTTAAATTCCAATTCTTGGAAAAATGACGAGAAGGGCACAATAAATTATTTTAAAAATTCGAACAAAATCGCAGTTGACGGTCACAAGTGGATACATGACGGGTTGGTTTACTTGAGTACAAACAAGCTCACCCAGGTGCCACTCCAAGGCGTATGGACGAGATTATACTGATGGGGGGGGGAGGGGAAATCTAGAGGTAGGGTCCGTCTTTCTTGTGTTCTTCACCCTCACAAGAGCCCAGCAGCGTGCCACCATTCCCATACTACCCAGCAGTTTGGGGGGTTCAGGTGCCTCCACATTTTCATTTTACCGGCCCTGGATCAGCAAGCTCCATCCTCCTCTGGCTGAGCCCTGCCAGGGCAAATTGAGGAATGCGTCTCCAGTTTTTATCGGAATTCAGCACAGTGCGGATGAATGCCGATGCTCACGCCAACTGTCTTCACCGTTGTGCGCCACCAGACTGCCCACCTTTGGCTCGAGAACATGGCATGGGA
Organism: Pachypeltis micranthus; assembly: GCA_020466155.1. NCBI lineage: Eukaryota > Metazoa > Arthropoda > Insecta > Hemiptera > Miridae > Pachypeltis > Pachypeltis micranthus. The sequence continues at coordinate 62,061,533 of CM035770.1, read as the reverse complement.
AGCGTCGTCCACCATTGCCTTGCAGTGCAAGCAGTCTGGGCTTGCAGCCTCACCAATTGGGCTAAATGCTCCATGTTGTGTGAGGAACTGGGTAAGGTAGAAATCCACCTCGCTTTGGCGCTGTTCGAGCAATTGACCAACTGCTGGAATCAGTTGCGTCGTTTACCGCCCCTACTGTGCTGTGTCTAGTCCGTCTTGCCACCTCCGAAGACTTTAGGAAGGATTTCTAGTCGTACCACAGTCCACAGTAGAGCGTTTGCAATGCGTAACATCAGTAACGGTCGAGGCAGACAAAACCAGCGTATTTTACGCCCCAACTGCCGTCAGATCCCTTCATGGATTGTTTTGTCATTAGTAAGTTGAACTATATCTGGTGCAACGCGTCACGCATTTTTCCTCACCATGCGAGCCTGCAACGAACTAATCAAACCTAATTTTTATTCAGGTTCGGGTATTGATTGAGTTGCTCTTGCTGATGCAAAGACAATGATTAAATAATCTGCACGTAAGTGCTTTATGGGTGTGTCAGCACGAGTTTTTTGGGAAGGATCGGGTTCACTATTTAGGAAATATCAGGTAAAGACTGAGGAGAATGACAATAAGTCAGCTGCAGCTTGAATTCCGCAATTTCTGGCTTTGCTCCTGATCTTATGATAGTCATGGAACTTCCGTACGTAGATAGTTAACGAGCCACCACCCTGATATTTAAGAGAACGCTATTATCATACGACTGGGATTTGCAATGCGAAAGCAGCTTTAAAATCGATTATCTACGACAATTTTGATAATCCAATGTGTTCCTCTCGTCATTTTGGCACGAATGAGAATTTAAGAGAACCGTCGAGTTACTAGGAACTGTCGATACAACAAATTCGGGCTGTTTTCGAGAAAACAATACATAGGGTATTTTCATCGCTATGTAACAGTAGCTAATTTTGCCTTGCTCATACTCATATTTTGGCGTCCCATGGTGGCGAGCTGGCTAAATATAACATTTCCTACTTCAAGTACTGCAACAGTGTCCCAACTGCCGCAAGCGTCTTGTGAATTACTCAAAAATCCGTTCTGAGTTGATGAGATAAATGCTATCGTCGAAATCAAATTCTCCGTATCGGTCGCATTTTTCTTTTTTGTACCAGATAGATCCAGTGGATTTTCAGGTCGATTTTGTCTAGATTTGTTTATAAGCGTTCATGTGGAAATGCGTTGAACCAAGATGTGTATTGCTCATGAGAGGAATGTGTTGGCATCTGCATCTTTCGTTGAATGCCAATACTGTCTTTGCTGTGATGTGCAGGAAGACGTCATAAGGGGGAGATGTTCCTCAAAATTTCTGTAAAGAGCCGAGGACAGGTTTCTCTGTGTTACCTCGTTCATCGTGCTCGCTAACCACAAAGGGCACGTAAGCCATCATCTCCGGCTCTGTCCCTTTCCGTCTCGGGATACGCTGGAAAATGTTTTTACGCACTTCCCAAGAAGTTTTTTTTTTTGAGGCCGTCCGCTTCTTCCCCCTTTGTCGAGAAGCTTCTCTTCTAGGACAAAGACGTACACGAGTTTTTCCCCTCCGTTCGCCCGGCTGTGAGGCCTCCGGCCTCCCGTGGACGTGGAAGTGTGTGGAAGTGAGGTTCGTTCTGTTTAGTTTTGTCAGTTTTCACATTCAGCGGCCGCTGTGTCAATTCGCTTTTTGAAGCTACCAACCCTTTTCAAACATCACGATCTGCCTCACACTGAGCTCGTATCACGAACATCGGAGGGTTTTGTCCGTTGATAGCGTAGTCGCGTATCATTGTTTGATTTTGACTGGTTATTCTCAAATCTTCAATCGTTGCCGTATCAATCACATCAGTAAGTCACAATTGTACAGCAGGGCCTCTCAAGGGTACCGCGAAATTCGGAATTGACTGATGTAATTTGTTTTGTTTTGAATAAGTTCAATCTTTTCATTTTTAGTGCGAAAGAAAACACTATCAAGTTTCTGGCGAAGTGCAATCCTTTACCTCCTCATTCATCGCGCTCAACTATACCTTTCTCTTTCACGCCCCACCAATAAAACCGAACGTACCTGCATCTCGAAACTAGTGTCCACCCGAGGGAAATGGCAACAGCTGCCGAGTTCGAGTAAAATGTCGTTTTCGTGCAGTTTTTCATTACACGTCTCGCTCACTCTAACTCAATAAGCTACTTATTAGGTCAAAGCTTAATAATGATGATTAGATGGTCAGGAACAACCTCAGAAATTATCCACACGTTGATAACTCAATAAAGGTCGTGGCAACATAGCAGCAGCCCAAATTCCGGAACTTGAAGCGCTACCAGTTTCAACGTTGAACGTCAAGTTATGTTTTACCAAGTGTGTACTCCTCGAGTGAAAATTTGATTCGGTTAGTCGCTAGAATATATGGGAGGCCGAGGAAAGTTGTGAGGTGCGTTCCGCTAGGTATTTTTTCTTACAAACTGCTCACAACTTTTTAAAAAAATTACTTTCCGCTACCCGAAGGGAAAGGAAAGTTTTGCAATCGCGTCAAAAGTTGGGTTTTCTTCAGATCTTCGTGTTTTGTGGCCTAATGAATGTAAAAAACCAATTTTTTTAAATTTCGAACGATTGCCTTACGAGGCCTTTTGTTATTGGGAAAGTCTCAAGAGCAACCGTTCAAATGACCGAAAAGTCGGACAAGTGTCGATTCCGTCGCACAATTTCCCGCACGTTCATCTCATTTAGCCACGATACCCGTCTGTTCCTTTCCTATTCTCTATCTAAGCCGATCGGTCGTCATTTTCCCATGCCGTCTCTAAATACGTACGTACTGAATACTTATCGTAAGAAGTTTCTTAAGCGTTTATTAGTAGCCGACAAACAGCGGGAACTTCATCCATTATTTAGACGATTTCACGTCTGGTTTCTTTGGGTTCATTGTTCTCATAAGTTAAGAATCGGGACGCATTCGGCAACATTATTTTTTTGTGCCTGTCGGAATTCGTAGGAGTTAACTGCTAATACATGCTAAATAGTTAGTTTGGCTGATATTTGAAGGGCAAGTCCTAAATCGTTTTCGCGGAAGTATCTTTTTTGTGTAGATTCTGAACTGAATGAATTGTCGTGGGTACCTGAGGGATGTAGTTCCCTCTAGGGACTATTAAAGCGGCTGACGGATGGTGTCCCGAAATCTCTTCATAAGGAAATTCTTATGCTGAAAGAGGAAATGAGAAAAATGCGAGTTAGGTGCCTTATCTTCTCATTCTGTATGCCATCCGCCAGTACCGTTTGCAGAAGCTCGCGAGCGAACTCGAAGGCGAAATTCTGAAACCTTTAATGAACTCAGCTACTATTAAGAACTTGGTGTATGCTGCACGTATTTCACGCTCAGCGAAATAACGATTTCGCGTTTGTTTTGAATTCGCCATCCAAAGCGAGCCTATGCGGGAGAGGAATTCATGTTGCTCCTGTTCCTGAATTGCCATGTGCTGGAGGGTTGTCCGTGGAATGCCCAAGAGCGACGTCTCTGTAACTGTGATCTGTCGCTCGCACTGTTGATTTATGCGCTCTTTTCACGTGTGGTACAATATTTTAGTCATGATCATATTTTGCGGTCTTTCACCGATTTCTCTGACGATGTATTCGTATTATCTCTAATTAATTTACTTTGGGTGATTGCACTCAAACCACAAATGAACGTCGTATCATGTTCAGCGCCCTAAGTATATCATATAATAGGTGACAATTATACCACTGAATGTACGCGCTGTTGAAGTTGTGAGATGCGTCGCTCCGGACGTTTCACCTCGATGTTCCTCATAGGTGATGCAGCGAGTTCTCCTCCAATTTCCTGTTTCACTTCGAACGTTTTTCTTACAAAACTCGTGAGCTTTCAACAGTTTCGAGGCTCGCGCTCTGACTAACTCCGTGATGCGTGAAGTCTGAGGTAAAAACCGTAACAAAGATGTGTTGCTCCGCTTCAGTTGAGGCGGAATGAGTGAAGGTAATTCTCGATCGATCTTGAGCGTTCCGGGAAGAGAAAATACGAATCGACGTTCGCTCTAACGAGAATTTGATCACCAAGAACGTCCACGGTCAGTTTACCACTTATGAACCACGTAGAGTTGGTGAATTGTGTTTTATTGAACCGACCGATTTATCGTTCGCTTCTGAATTGTAAGACTCGGGTCACCTATAATCTGGTTTGAAGTAATCGTCGTTTTATTTATAAAGAGAGACAAAAGGAGAGAGTGTTCCTTGAAATAATGGCATTGTATAGCCGATAGCACAACGAAGAACAGAATTAAATATTATAAATCGAATCGAATTCTAATTTCTCGATATTAGAAAGGCTTTTGATTCGGTCAACCATTCGAAATTACTGAGTAAGTTATATAAATATGGGATAAGGGGTTTACCCCTTCAGCTGGTTAGATCTTACTTGTTGGACCGCCCTCAGGTGACTCGAATTAATGACGTACTCAGTGATAGTGTGGTGGTAACCTGCGGAGTGCCGCAGGAGACTGTGTTAGGCCCTATTTTGTTTCTATTGTACATAAATGAATTGCTAAATTTGGGAATTGAAGGTGAGATGTTAGGATTTGCTGATGATACTGCCATTATATTCTACGCAAGGAATCAGCATCGGTTACTTGAGACAATGAATTATAACTTGTTTTTAGTAAAGCACTGGATGGATGCTAATTGCTTAGGCCTTAATGTGGACAAGACCTCTTTAATGCGTTTTTCCTTTTCTAATCGTGGGTATTCCGATCTGTCAGGTGTGTCTTTTCATAATTATGAGTGCTTCCTTTATAAGGAATCTTGTAAGTGTATAAATTTGCCGTTGGTCCCTAAATGTAAGTACCTGGGAGTTCTATTTGACCACAATCTTAAATTTAATTTCCACATCGAGTCTCTGATTATCAAATTAAGGAAGTTTTTCTACGTTTTTAAAGAGGCTAGACATTTTTTGTCATTCCGTCAGCTCCGCTCTATTTATTTTGGCCTGGTGTTTTCCTTACTTAAATATGGCATTGTTGTGTGGGGTAGTGCCTACAAATCTCTGCTGGCGTCCTTGCAGGTCGTTCAGAACATTGTTATCAGAATTGCTCTTAAGAAAAGACCCCTATACCCAAGATTCCGATTATACCGGGAATTTAATGTACTTACCGTGGGAGAACTGTTTTTGTTTCAGTCATGTATTTTTGTGTTTAAAACTGGCATTCGGCCGGAGCACAGATGTTTTACTCATCGCACGCGCACTGCGCTGTCGTCAAATATTGCTCTACCTAAGATACACACGGAGAGAGCGAGGAGGAACGCTTATTATAGTGCTCTTCGTTTCTTTTACTCTTATAAAATTAATCTCGATGATTATGAGAGTTTAAATGCCTTTAAAAGGATGATATTATCTAGGATGAGGAGATACGATTAAATCTTATACAAATTTTGTAATATGCGATTCGTAGCTATATTCTTTTGGTTAGGATAAGAAGATAAGATTTGTAATCTGAGCTTTGTAGCTATATTCTTTTGGCTGAGAGAGAGCGACTCCACCAGCGCCCACAAGTTCGAAGGAACTTATTGTGTTGGTGGACGGGATTTTATTTCGTACTTTGTCTTCAACATGTTGTATTATCGTTATTCCTGTCAATAAATTTGGGTTATTTATTTAAATCAGTTTTCACGCCCGTCAGCAAACCGCATAATGTGGTAGAGTCGTGTTTAGGGCGCTGACATCTCAACATCGTAAAAAGTTCGACTCCTTTTGCTCCAAATATTTCTTAAACGCTTGTGCCCACAGCTGAGTGCAACGTACATCATCGCGTACATTTATTTTATATCCTGTTCATGGACGTGTCAAGAACGAACGTTGCTACTCGAATTAGGTACTTTTTTCTGATCTCCACGAATTCAATCAAAAACATTTTACGTCGGCGCGTGGTCTGTGTTTGTCAATTGTTCACTTTGTGGAAGAATGTCTCAACCAATTGAACTGTTTTTTTAAAAATGATTTTAAGAAGGCATGAAAGTAAGGTTATGAGGGATTTCCATCGGTTGGGGTGGGGGTTGATCCATCAAAAAGTACCAAAATCGAGGGGTCTTTCTCGAAAACCGCGCCGAAGATTTCGGATTAAACCTTCAAATTATCTTCTACTGACGAGTACCCAACTTTTCTTCTCCGTACATATCTCCTCAAAAATATCTGATGTGACGCATCGCACAACTTTCAGCAATTTTCACAACTTGAGCAAAGAGAAATAACTGGTGGTGTTCAAGGTTCCGGAATTTATTGCGCTGCTCCTACTCAAGCCACGGTTATTATTGAGCAATTAGCGCACAGAAGACTGTCAACGTGATTTTTTTTAGAAGGGTCGCGTTTACCGTTTCGGAATAATCGGGTACGAACTTTCAGAAATAGTAAGTGAAACAGCAAGGGTTGGAATTCCGAAATTTCTGGAGTAGCTCTAGTATGTCTTATGAGCGTTGTTGAAGACTCATAGTGTTGTTACTATACTCGGTTATCACTTGAATTTTTCTGAATACTCTAGTTACATTTAAGCGGAGTTAATGAGAAAAATACTGAGCTAAAATCGATTTTCGTCGAAATGTTTGGTTGATGATTTATTGTGCTGCTCTCGTCATTTTCCCACGGTTGAGATTTTTATAATATTGCGGTGTTATTTGGTGCAGTTGGTAGGAATAATTTATTCAAAATCGTTATTTTAGTTTTTGAGAAAATATTTAGCGTGATAACTATAGTTTTTCCAAATAGCGTTAGAAGCCCCTAAGAACATTTTGTTTTCAGCCGACTCCCTTTCTACTGCGTGGCGCCAAGGAAAGTAAAAATCATTTCTTCAAATGATTCGCTCCAATCATTTTGCATGTTTCCCAGCAATTTCCTCGGATTTGGCAACTTTATAATTTTCAGTCAATCGCTCCAGATTTGATATCCTCTTTTGAATAATTTTCAAGGGACTCTCCTACAAATGTAATTGATGTGCTTCATTGTTTTTTTGCTCGGTTGCTCGGGTTCCTTTTTTATTTTAACGTTTTTTCAATTTAAAACAATCTTAGTTACCATAAATGCATCAATGGGTGTGTTATGGGCAAATTTCACATCTTTTCAGTTTTAGGCGTTATTAGCCCTTCCCCTCCACCTTCAACTGAGCACACACTAAGTCCTTTCCACTTCTCACATTCTGCCCAAAGCGATTACCCCGTCCGAATATATGAGACGACCGACGGATGTTGTGATTTGTGATCGCCGAAACCACATAATTTTTCCACGAGGCAGCAAATGCGCCTTGTTCTGGAAAACTGGAAAGGAGGAAGAAGAAAAAAAAAAAAAAAGATGACGCGGAGCGGTAACACTGGAAGATTATAGATTACACAAGAATGATTCAGGTTCAAGGTCAGTGTAAAGACTGGGGCCCGCCTCCGACCTGTTGTAGAGACCGAGTAATCTCCGAGTCACGAACGTCGTGAGGTGCCTCGAGTCTTCTCGTCAATTTCTAAAAGGAAGAAATGAGGGTTTTTTGGAGCGAGTCGGCACCTCAACGAGACGAAATAACGTAAAGTAAACAACGTGTTTCATGTCTCAAATATGTGAACTAATTGGGTGAAGGGCTCGAGGGACCGGCGAGGGGATGGAAAGTGACACGGAGGGAACTGTATCAATCGTAGTTTTACCGGTCATCACGCGAGTAAAGTATCAGGCGCGCCGCATCACATAACTTTCGTTAGCTCTACGTAAACTCACTGGTTTTCATAGCGTTTGCTACCAATTCAATATTATTCACTTAGTTCGTGAAAGGTAAAATACCACTTCAGGAAGCGGTACCGTTTACAGTTCCGGAATTTATTGTGCTGCTCCAGCTCATGCCCTGACCATTATTGAGGAATCGGCACACCGAGGATTGATGATGCTGTAGGGACGATTTTTAAAGAAGGATAATAATAACTTTTTCAGAGGTGGTGGAGGTTAAAATTCCGAAATTTCTGGAGTAGCCGTTATGTACCTTATGAGCATTATTAAAAACTCATCGTGTAGGTACTTGATTGAACTACCACCTGAATTTTTTCGAAGGTTCTAGTAACATTTGAGCGGAGTATGAGGACAAAACTGCGCTAATATCGATTTTCGTCGAAATGTTTGGTAATTTATTGTGATGCTCTCGTCATTTTGCTACCAATGGGATTTTCACGGTACTACCACCTCATGAAGAGCTATTTATATAAAAAATTTAATCAAAATTGTTCTAGCTGTTTTCGAGCAAATAAATATTTGGTGTTTTGATCACTAGGATAACTATAGTCACTTTTGGGGGGATTTTGACAGACCTCACGCATCAAGTGCTGTAAAGCGTCATCCGATGGTGGGTGTGAAGCGCTCCAGTACGATGCGGTGCAAAAACGATTGTTTGAAAGTGAAATTAAAGCAGTACGGTAATTATTGCAGGCGTACGAAGATAAATTGAATTGTCTTCACATCTTAACGTTTCCATGTCGCCCAAGTTGGAACACTAATCCTTAAAGAGAGATCTTAACGTGCGTGCAACTTACATCAGCTGTATTCTACCAGATACGCTGAATCCCTAGTTATTGCTGCTACTTCAGCTCATAAGAGGGTATAAATGTTCCCACCACACAACAGCTCGGTGTGTTCTCAACCAGACGCCTTGCAGTTCGTGTCTTGCTCTGTCGTGTTTGAGTTTTTTAAAGCTTTTTATTAAATTAAAATTGTGGAAAAGTTAATAAACCTTTTTTTAAAAGCCACTCCGCAAAAGGAAGCTTCAACAGTGATAATCTTCACGAGCGAGTTTGGAATTCATTTAAAACGGAGTAAAAATTGTTTGTACGTGCCGCGTGAAGTTTCGTAAATGAACCAAAAGAAGTTGAGAAGTTAGCTGTACGAGGAAAAATATCCCGTGTGACGCATCACACAATTTTCCTCAGCGCTACATGCGTTCAGCAATTTATAACTCTAGAAACTGATAAAATTGGGGTGGCGCTTGAGTCACTTTTGCTTGTGCCGCGACAATTATTGGGTCACCGGTGATTTATAAGACTTTCCACGAGATTTTTTCCGAAAAGAATCGCGTTAACTGTCTTGGATTTAACGAGTAACGGAAGTAAGTGAACGGGTATAGACTCTAGAATTCGTGGGTTTCTCCGAACTACCTCATGAGCGTCCTAAACGATCGTCGTATAGATAGTTTATTGGGCTGCCTCTCTGATTTATCTGAGAGTTCTAGTATCATATGAGCGAGATTTATACGTAAACGTCCGCGCGAAAATCGGGTTTCTGCGAAATATTTAGTAATTTATTGTGCGGTTCTCGCAACTTTCTCACAAATGGGAATTTTATCGTTTTGGTCGCTAGGTCCGCCCCTCGCGAACGAATGACTTGTATGAAACCTCTACTACGACTCGTAAACGATTTATTCTCTTCTGTGACACTCAGGCAATTCAAGGAAAAACAAGCGTTATTTGTGGTACCATTCGCTTTTCTGTGATTGCGCTCGTTTATTACCACGAGGAAGGAGCATCGCTACGAATCTGCCTTATTATTGCATCATCGAGGTTTAACGAAGTAGTGCCTTCACTATGAATTGTAAACGTGTTCCTTCTCCCTCCCTTCAAATTAAAAATGATTGCGGTAATTGTCTAACGCTCATTATTGTTCCGATCAAATCTAAATTGAGGAAATTATTTCATGCTCGAAACTTCTTGGCTACTGCGCAGCTCCGAACTATTTATTCTGGATTAGTTTTTCCTCTGTTAAAATACGTTATATTCGTATGAGGAAGTTCATGTAAAATAAAACTAAGATCCGTGCAGGTTACACATATTATCCTTAGGATAATAATGAATTTGATGTGCTCAACGTGAAGCAATCCTTTTTATTTCAGTCATGCTTGCTGGTCCATAAGACTGGTATTCAGCGTAATCATAGGAGCAGTGTCTCACATACTCGCTGTTCTGTCTCATCAAATGTAAAACGACTTAAGCTTAATATCGAACGTGCAAAAAAGAATGCATATTATGAAGTCTCACAGTTCCTCTATTCTTCTAAATCAACCCTGATTTGTTCAGCAGTTTTGTAAATTTTAAGAGACACATTTTGAAGAAGATTAAGTAGTTATATTAACTTGTTGAGAGTTTCGTTTTGTAGGTTGTTCAAGTTCTGAATTTGTATATGATTATATTAATACCTAATTTTGGCTGAGATCTGCTCCACCAGCCGCCACAAGTTCTTATGCTCTTATTGGTTGGTGGGCGGAAGGAGATTTTTATTGTTTCGTTGGTTTGCTTTCAATTTGTATCATTTCCTCTCTGTCAGTAAATTTCTACTCTATTCTATTCTTTTGATAGTTGACGAAAACCACAAGTTTCGACCAACAACAACAATGCGGGTTTAGTACTGTTGTGATTGGAGTCCAAATGAAGACACGCGAAAAGCTACGTCTGATTCTCTTCCAAAAAGCTAACCTGCTAAACATGCGTTTTTCCAAGTGATGTGGATCTTCGTTTGAATTTACAGAATGAGAGGGGAAAATGTGCCACGAAAGCGGATCCGCGTAGGCTTTAGAATTTGAAGACGTGATGATTTGAAAAGGTCTGTTCCTCATGGACTAAGGATTTTTCAATAGTTAGCGTCAACGGCTATGTATACATAAAAACATACATTTTTCGCTGATGATTGCTTTGAAGCGTTAGAAGACTTCAACGCGTATAGAGTTACTTCGAAGTACAACCCCAGGAAAAGATGGGAGAGAAAGAGAGAGAGAGGACAGCTATAGAAGAAATTATGCCTATTATTTCGATGTGAGAAAAACGTTAAAGCGGGAATTAATCTTAGGAAGCAGGCAGGAAGTAGCCTCTCATTGCTTCCGAGAGGAGAGTAGCCACCTCGTGGGAAATATGCGGTGAGAAACCGGAAAAGGCCGTAAACGAGGAGAATAAGAACAACGAACTGCAGACTAAACAACACAACTCTTTCTACGAGATTTACGCTTTCAATAATAAGATAATCCGCTCAAAACGAGCCGCCCTGTAAAATTCGGCAAAAGTTCCCACAGACGACAAATAGCTTTTTACGGGAAAACCCATATACCTGTGGAAATGGTCGCGATTTCTCGTCTGAATGAAACCCAAGTTACCTGAGTGTTGTCTGGCACCAGGCATGACTTCAGCCGCAGGTATGTTCTTTAGTACCAAACTGATTCTGCTTTGACTACGCTAATCGAGGAGAGTAACAACAGCGCGTGATTAGCTGAGCGCGGAGACCCAACTTATTGCAATAATTTAAATAACCTAAAAGTGGGCGAATTTGTTCAAACGGTACCATGTGATTGTTTCCTCCGCACTGGAGGCGCGTGCCGGAAAGAAGTTGAGCCGGTCATTGAAGTCACCGTGTCCCGCAAACAAATGGCTCATTCAGTGGTCTGACTCTGCTCACACCCTCGTAAGAAGTTCACGGATGTTGGGAAAAAATCCTCACGTGTCTCGTCCAGTGGATGCTGTCTTGTAGTCCATGATGAACCACAGGAGCGCAGCTCTAGGACGGTGCCAGTATTTGCCAGACAGCAGGGCAGCAGTGATCAAAAATCACGATAACTTTCATTATGACTCCCTAAACACTTAGGGAACGTTACTAAATTTTTTCATACTGTCCAGACCGTTTTATCGCAAATTTTCCATGGTTTCTGCAGATTTTTACCGTACACATGATTTCAACGCAGTCTGTAACCTGACTCCAACAGTTTTTAGCAGAGTTCCTAAATTGTTTTTGAACTGTCGACGAAATCAAAGGCCTTACTTCCTGTTCCCGTGTGTTCCCAAGTCGTAGTAATTCTCTCCGCAAATGCTGTAAAGTGTCCAAATTATAACTTAATTGGGTTTGGTAGGGATAGGAATTTGAACTCGATTTTTCGACGTTTTTCTAGATTTCCACTTTTTTGTCGTATTTAATTGAAATTTTCAAACTCTGGGTGTCGATTTTAGAAGGGTGTTCCCTCTGCACCAACTGACCGGCGTATTCGCATGAAATCGGGAGTGTGGTCCAGTGCGGTCCTCGAATCTCGTGGTCTGTTGAGCTTTCTCTCGAGTTGTATACGATTATTCACTTCGCGTCTCGAGTTCCTCGTAATTATTTTCTGTCGGTCTGGTTATGTGAAAAACGATGAAAAACTCTTCAACCGGAATAAAATGTTGTGACAGAAGGTTGGGCTATGCTTCCGAACGAGGTTGACCGCTGAAGGCGGAGCTGACGTGGAAAACCTCACGTCCTCGTCTTCCCCTCGTTTAAGTTATTGACGGTAGGTATCGCTTTCTGGAGCCCACCTGTTCTTTCAAATATCTTGTTTTCCTTACGAAAGATTTTATGTCTCCCGCGGATCTGTTTCCTTAAATGACCGCTCCTTGGCGCTCGTACGAGATCTGTTATCAGTCGACAGGGACGAAGGTTGCAGTTTTGGCTAGCGTTCCGCCAGGGCGCTCGTTCAGCTTCAAACGAATCCAGACTTGGTGATAGAAAGGCAGGTTGTCATTGTCGCTCATATGTTACCACGCAGAAGTATTACCTGGGGTAATCAGTACCATCTGAGAGGAGCTCTCAATCTGGTTTCGCACTTGGGTGGCAAGTTTCGAACTGTGGCCACGTTTTTTTTCGTAATAACCTTCTACTCAAACTGGGCTTACGCTGGGCTGGGGGGCTTACGCTCACTATTGTAGGAACTAGTAGTTTATTGTTTCCTCCGCATTGGAGGCGCAGGATGTGCAGGATGGAGACTCTTTGAGAAAAAAGAAGCGCTCATGAAGTCGCAACGTCCTGCTGTCTCGTCCAGTGGTCTGTCTTTGGCTTCTCCTAAAACGTTCACGGATGTTGGGAAAACCTCATACTCGTCACGTCCCAGTCTACGGGTAACTGGCCAGCGATCGCTTGGTGTGCATCAGTGGATTGTATCTTGTGGGCTTTGGTGATCTACATAAGCGCAGCTCTCTGGGATTGTGCCAGTACTTCCCATTGATTCCTCCCGCTCCATATTGTGATGACTGACAAGTGAGGCTGGTTTGTGGAATGGCACCATCCACTGTTCGACCGGCAACACGATTTTGCGAACGTTCGCATTAAATCCTCAAAATACTTCATTATAAACATGTGATGTGATTACGACTTCATGAAAACGAAAGAAATCAATCGAATAGTGGGAAGCACTAAATGACATTCACTCGCGATTCATGACTTGCAGATATCATAATTTGAGATAATGGTCTGTAGGCAGAGGAGATTGGCTGATATGGGGGGATCAGGTCAATTCTCATATTCATCCTGTAGCTCAACATGTGAGGACATTACAAGATTGTGAACAGAATTGGTGTAAAACTATCTGTATATGATTATTTTTTGTGCGTGGGCAGTTCCTGGCAACTGAAGGAGAATATATAATTAAAAATAACGAGAGCAGCACAGTAAATTGTCAAACTTTTCGGCAAAAATTATAGTGTATTTTCAAAAATGAAATTTCTCCCGAATGACCCTCACGTTCACACAAATATTGTGTTGCTAGCTAAGCCGCTTTCTTACGTCTTTCAAGGGCGGTATAACCCACGAATTTTCGAAGTTCAAATTAATATCGTAACCTGTCACACAAAAAATCGTTTTAGTGCCATATTCACCCGTACGGAGGTTACTCGACAATTGCTTGAGCCAGTGAGTGATGATAGTTGTGTGTTACGTCGCACTAGATATTTCCTAAGCTCGAGTCACTTAATGCGCGTTAGCCGTTAAGGGCGCACGGAGTTTCCATTCATCGCCTCGCGGTATTGAGAAGCTGCTGGCAAACCATGAGATGGCTATCAGTATTTACTCCGTACATCTCACCTGACTCAAGAGTTCAGAAGGTGTTCGAGATAACAAGCCTTCTCCTTAAGTTACCAACTATGCAAATTAACAGGGAGGAATCCAAAGGACCGCTATGTTCTCTTCCTTCTCCTCTCATTAATCCGCGCTCTTCCGTCCTCACGTTCCCTTGACGTGCCTTCTTTTCTCGTCTCCCGTATCAAATTGCTGAACTCTACGTTGATAATCCAGCGTGCATGATGGCATTCGCGCTCATCACTTCTTAAAACGGCGGCGCTCAGCGATAAATGCCCTTTCTTGTCGACCTCCTGTTTCCTCGCGTCGCCCTAAACGAGCGAAATCACTTGCGACGAAGTCGCGGAAACCCGTTTCAATAATAAATCGTTGTTTCTGTGGAGAACAAGAAGCATGCATTTTCTATTTACAGTGATATTATTATTCATAACTCGTCAAACCATCTATGAGTTCATTATGCTGATTTCCATGATCAATCGAGCGTTGCCTTTACCTGTGAAGGAGGGAAAGCTGTCCGAAGACAAATCAGTAATCAAGAGCTTATGACGTGCAATGGTTACAATAAAGGGCTCATCGATTCTATTCAGAATAAAGTCCTTAGAATCTTTCAAAGATTAATATGGTGGAGGGGGGGAATTTTACTTAAGGAGGTTAGGTTGAAAAGAGTGAAAAGGAAAAATTGAAGTACTACCGTGCAGTATCTGAAAAATGTCCTTCTAGAGCAGTGGTGTCAAACTAGATTTTGCGGCGAGCCATGTATCAAATTCAAATTAAAAAAATGTACTGAATTGTCGTAACATTTTGTTCATTTTTGCATGGTTGTTGGGAGTGGTATCAAAGAGAGTAATTATTATGAGCTCGAGAATCCAAATACTCAGGTATCATATTCGTTGTTTTCATTTTAAGAATTGATGATTAATTGTGTTAGCAGCGCTGCTCTTTAAATCTAATTTTTCCTTGGTTACCTCATTTCACCGATGCTTTTTTTGTTGTGTTTGTTGTCACCAAACGGTTCTTATCAAAGAAAAAAAATAAAGAAAATTGTTCGGAAATTTAGAAAATTTAAGGAAAAACCACAGTATCAAATTATTTCTAATCTAACCTTAGCACTTTGGACAATTTTAACTCTTTTAAAGTGACGTTTGACAGAACTGTCAGGATGCGTGCTGCAAATATCGTCAAAGAAGATGTAACTTAATACATTATCGTTTGGTCGGAGTTATTTTATTGATGAAATGCGTGTAAATTTATTTATTATTTCATTCAAAAAGGGTGTAACAAAACAGAATTCCTTAGTGAACATCACGTTGCACGTTGAAGTTAATAATCGCTGGGCTGTTCTGTTTAAAGCTTACGTAAATGTTGAATGGCATTCCTGTAAAATCGATTAAATATATCTGCAAGTACGTGCACAAAGTTAGTGGTGACGTGGCTGTGTTCGGAGTTGCTGCTGAAAATTCAAACGATGATATCACTCATTTTCAAATGGGGCGCTATGTCAGTAGTAATGCGGCACTGTGGCGAATTTTTTTGTTTACTATGCACGAAAGTAAGTTCAGTTCTGCATACGGGGAGTCTGGGAGAGTTCCACCCGGGCGGCCCCTACCTCCCTCAGACCGCGCAGTTGAAAACGAAGAAAAGGATGAAATTGCTACCCTCCTGCGACACCACGATATCCGGAGAGCAAGCGCATTGTCAGGCCTTGCCCTGGGTAGGAGTTGGATTGCTCCGTTCTACCTACCTTGCCCTGCAGAGGCAGCTACCTGTCGTGGCCCTAACTCATAATGCACCGGCCTAAGGCCGCAGGCTGGGGTACCATTTTAGGTCAAACAATCCTTAAGGCCACTATGGTCACAGGCCCACCTGATCATTCGAAGGCACTCACGACTTTCCCTCATCCCAGGGTGGGACAATTTGGACTTGCTGACCTCCATGGGTTTGGAAGGACCCCAGTCTGGAAAATAGATAGAAGGGTACACTTTAGAATGGAAAAAGTATTGCAACGAGTTGAGAGGCCGCCATCCACGACATTGACTAGCCAGAAGTCAAGTCAGTGTGATTCTTCGAAATGTGCGAGAATGATGACTTTCCCAGAACACTGCGATATTATTTCTGGAATCAATCGTTAACGAAATTTCATCGACAGAAACAACAGTTATAGGCTACCCTCAAGTATTTTCCACCGATGCACTAGGGTTTACACAGCCCATCCCAGCCTAGACGAGTGTTATCACTTGCGTTTACCGTTAGTCAATGGCCCAACACCTGCGAACTGTCTTCGGTGCATTGCGTGGCAGATACAGAGTAACGAGCCAACGTTAAGGATTGCTAGAGAATGACACTTTTTTTTGAATTTCTATAATTAGTTATACCAATTCGAATTCAATATTCATAGAAGACAGTCTGTCGGGTCAGCTAGTTACTTATGAATGTATCGTGCTCATTTTAAAACTTCAGTAGAAGTGGAGTGATTCTCTAAAAACGGAATTCTCCTTTCTGACACATTGCAGCTTTGACGTGATAAAGTCGATTTTTAAAATCGAAATAGTCTCAAATCATCACTAGGTTCAGTTAAAGCTCAGAATAAAAGTGTTGCGTATAAATTTGAATGATGTCGTGTGGGCAAACGAGGCTTGAATGAGAGTGTTTTTCAGTTTTTGGCACAACTTTTCCAAGAATAAACATCAAAGAAGACTCCTGCAGGAAATACCTGGCGTTCCTTGAGGTGCGACGTTCAGACTGGCACAATAGGACTTAATAAAATTTAGAACTGAGTGGAAAGTCAGACTTCGACGGAAAATGACGAGAGAAATGATCTTTTCCACTAGTTTCGATGAAATGTATGCCGGTTTTGGGGTTTAGGCCATCTTTAGCGCAATTTCGGTTTGATAGGTTGTTCTAACCGCCGGAACGGGCATACGTTTTATTAAACCAGTGGGAAAGATCATTTTTATCGTATTTTTATTTAATGACTAGACTTGATTCCGCAGTGCTCACCCCAAGTGTAGCACGGTCGGAGTTCAGCAATTGTAATAATAATGGTAGTTTGCATGTCATGTCAACGAATCACGTCAGTCCCTCAATTTTTGTCTGATAGACCGCCAAACCATCGAATCTCCTGTCGCTGGTCACCACCCGATCGGCCTTTCTATTTCTGGTACGTAG
The DNA here is from genome assembly GCA_020466155.1 of Pachypeltis micranthus. Taxonomy (NCBI): domain Eukaryota; kingdom Metazoa; phylum Arthropoda; class Insecta; order Hemiptera; family Miridae; genus Pachypeltis; species Pachypeltis micranthus. Next base: position 62,044,509 of record CM035770.1, on the reverse strand, counting down.
GGTATGGTGTTCTAAGATTCTGTGATCTATTCAGTTGTGCTCTAGTTACTGATGATGACCTAACCGATCAAAATCGACGTAGCGTTGTAGTTCGAATTTCACGGAAATAGACAATCGTCCCACCGGAGTGTTGTTTGTGAATTGGAGTATCTTCGTTTCGTAGGGAACTCGACAATACTGCAGTAGTTGAGAACTGGAACGAACCAATCTCGCTAAATTCAGCTAACGGTCGTCCAGGACTGACTAGACACCCCGTTTACACGTAACCTCAATGTCATCGGTTTGAACAGAGCCGCTGCCTCGAGTTGTAGGTTGTCGCTCGTGTTTGCCTCCACTCAGGATGTAATCGCGAATAAAACTCATTATTCCAATGACATTCGTTACGTTACAATCGCGCAAGATGGAAATCCTTTCAGAGAAAAGAAGTAAAGTCGTCATGTATCGAGTGGAACTGGCCCGTCCAGTGATTTGGCTCAACCTATTTTCTCCTGGCTCCCTTAGAACTCGTAATTGTCACGTCCCTTTGGCGAGGATTCCCATCCACCACCGCCGTTGCACAGTTATTACCCGATAATGCTGAAACGGTTAACACAAACCTCAGAAAAATCCTATTGACACTCTCATGAATCAATTTCTGATTCCTCAACAAGGACGTAACGTGGGTAGAAGCTAACATTTATTGAGTAATAAATTCCGGAACCTTTAGCGTAACCATTTTTTATATCGACCCTACCAAGCTAAGATACACTCGAAGAAAGCTATGAGTGAGAATACCATTTGTGGGGAATTGAATGCGTGCGGCTACGACGACTGTGTTTTGAAGACACATTGAAAAATCTAATTGTTGTGTAGGCACTTCCTTTTTATGCAGCGAACTTGAACTTGACTACGCCTACATTTTTGTGGTATTGAATAATGTATTAGTTTTGTATACAAAATATGAAATTCTGACGTTTCTTGGTTCGCTGCGCCTATAAATTATGGCTTTGTGATGGGAACAGTAGGCGTCCAGAAAGTTGCCGGTCAACCTCGAAAGGCCCATAAATTCCGATAAGCCTCTTCAACAAGAAACGGGGGAATTCGCCGTAGAAAAAATAAACTCGACAAACCGTAAACCTTCGAAATATTTCCGATCGGAACGGAGAAAAGATATCAAGAAGATTCTCATTCTGAGGCCATCGCACCAAAGAGTCCTCGTTTCGCCCAACAAGTTGAAGGCCTATCGTCCTTGAATACCGTTGCAAGAGGTCGACCTGGATTCTCTCGAAGGTGGCAGAGGCGGTTAGGAGAAGGTCGAATCCGCGTTAGGAATTCTCTCAACTTCCTCGTGTTGCTATTCCGGGGATCCAGATGCGCGCGGGGCGGAGAAAACCCACTTCTTCCCGAAGTGGCGCAACTTGTTTTCAAATTCGCGCCGAAACGACCCCTTTAAACCGGCAACTTGTGGACTTGAGCCGTTCGTCCGCGGAAGGATGCTCTTGGATGCGTCTTGGAAGGTCGTCATCGTCTTTCTAGACCTCTGTTTAACCAACAGTTGGTCATCCTGCTCAGCATTCAATAGGATTGCAAATCATTGAAATTTAGCCTAAGTTGCTCTTGCCTCCACTCAAACAGCATCTCACTTCCTCAATTCTTAAACTTGGAACATGACGTTTTTTATTTCAACTTCGTAAAAACACTTTTTTTTCTCTTTAGGTTCACCGTCTTGCCCAATATGAAGAATACTTCGAAAATTTGCTGTCGGATGCAAATGCCGATCAGCTGGAATGCAGAGAGGAGCTTCACGCTGCTAGAATTCGCGCCAATCAGGTAAGAAATATGTAGAGCTTACTTCTGTGTGCACGTCATGCTGGGGGCGCTAACTCCACTCCCATGAGCCCAGCTGCTGAAAGCTTCATTTGTGCCTGTCTTCCTGATCATCTATAGGTCACTATTTTGGAGTTGATGTCTAAGCAACCTTTTCAATTGGGTGGGCTATGAGCTTATTCTTCCGACGAAATATTTTGAGTGGGGAGCCGGAAAAACGGAAGAAGGCAGATGAAGCCGCGAAAGACAGAAATTCCCCGCTGTCTGCAGGACATGGCTACTTCAATGCGGGGCTCTAATTGTTTTCTCTCAAAGACCCTCTATTATGCACATCTTGCTCCTCCATTGTAGAGGAAACTAGAAACCATGTCCTGCTCTAGTGTAGTTTCTACGACAGTTGTTGGTAGGCAAACGAACTTAATACAATTGACTGCTACAAAGCAAGCCTATAACCGTTTTGCAGAGTTCGCGAAGAAGGTGATGGCAAAGAAACCTGGTCATAGTTGATTTGTGCCTTTGAAACTTACCACCGTAGTAAATAGTTAAATCAAGTTAAACCAGATTAAGAACTCCTCGCAGACGGTACGGGATTTCTCAGGTGGTCATCTCCGCCCGGTCACACATGGGCAACAGCTCTCTACTGGGAGACTGGCTACTGGGAAACAGACCTGCCATGTCCTGTAAGAAACTGTCTTGTCCAGTGATCTGGCTCAACTCACTTTTCCCATAAGACGTCCACTGGTTATGGGAAAAACGCACGTCCCTTTGACGAGGATTTATGATGCCTAGCGAGACAAGTTTTTGTTGAGTGCAGAGGGTCATACGAGGCCTATAGCGGGGGACGCTCCCTTTTCACTCACCATTTGCCTACCGTGCTTGCAATGGCCCGGTCAACGAGTATGTGGCCAATGATCACTCCAGTGGGTGCTGTCCTCTAGGCTTTTTGGCTCCCCTAGTGCAGCTCGCTGGGAGGAGGTCACTACTTTCTTTTGATTGCTTGCGAGTTTGCTACTGCAGACAGTGGGGCAGTGGCCAAACACGCCTTGTGCATGAGGATTGCATGTAGCTCACACTGAAGTGGCCTTGCTAGCCTCTCACTCACCTACATTGACGCCTAAATACTCGACTTGCCTTTCTTCAGAACCGATTTGGCGGGGACCGACTGTGCACTTACCTAGCGTCATTGTCTAGCTACTTCAGCTACTCACAGACTTTGTTAACGTCGCTAGAATACTGAAAGACACTCCTGCAATTTAAAAGAATATGCTTTACGATACGTTAAAAGTCTGACAGTTTAGTTTGACGAAACATTAGCACGTTTCGTGATATTCGATGCGTAAGGCGGTCTTGAAAGTGAGAACTGCGTGAGACGTTGGAAGAGGCAGATGGACCTCGACGGCAGCGAGGGAATTCGATTCCATCTCAGTGATAAAGAAATTATTCAATTCTCACGAGGTTAACGAGCGCCGGGGTGTTCTACCATTCACCGAACAGATATTTTAGATAAAGAGGAACAAAGCAGTTTCACTCGAAAAGCGAAATTTCTTTTTCAGTTTCACTTCTCCCACAGGAGTTTACGAGTTCTTTGCTCAAGTTGAAAAGCCGTCCGATGGATGGAATGGATGTGTACGTCTCTTCCTTCCTCGTGTGAGCCGCGTGCGTTGATATCAGGCGTGAAATATCTGGTGCGAAGCATCACACTTTCCTTCAGCCTACGAATTTCCAAGTCTTGCGCGTTATGGCGTTGGCCCAGGGCTGGCTTGGAGGACTACATTAGAAATACCGACACATTAAATGGTGAAAGAAAGGGATGCTGAATGAGAAAAGAACAATATGAAAAGTAATTTGAAATTAAAAGATAAAGATGTTCGTATTAAAATAAGGAGTTCTCTTAAGGAAATGTATATCCAAGGTAAGTTCGAGCAAACAAATAAATAAGTAAATTTAACTTCCGTTTAGGCCCTTGATGAGGTGGAAAATGGTCGGAAGCAGCGATAGAAGGGGAAAATGGGATGAAGCACAAAGGGTCGCGTTGTATGGAACCGGATCGAACGTAAGGAGATGTAGAACAGCACCAGTCGCATGAGCAGCTCAGCAGTAGGAGGAAAGTTCGTGGAGCGATGCCTGTTTTGTTGTGTCTTGATGGGTATTGGGTGAACAAAGTTTTCAAGGCCACGTTTGTTTGCTGCCCCTTTCCGTCAACCTGCTTCTTGAGTAATTGTGAATAAATGCTCGGTTAGAGACAGAATAGCGTCCATAAACGGCCCAGAACTCAATCAAGTTTCAAGTTTCTGTGAGAATTGTGAATGGAATGAGGGCGCGTTGTGAAATACGCGACACCCACAAAATGTATATAGATGATCGAGACAATGAGTTATCGTCAATAATAATAACTGTATCGTGTTAGGGACAGTTCGCTACAACACGCGATATAACCTTCGCATTATAGAATATAATTGAGAATTGTCGTCGGAGTGGGAAATGCGATTCATTCGAAACACCGAGGGGTTCATTCATCCCTTCGGGAGGTTTGTGAATGTCATATCAGTTTTGAAAGGAATGACAGTCACTTCAGGCTCCAATGACCTTTCGATGCAGACTCTATTATATTCCGCCAGACAGCAAACAGGACAGATTCAATATCTTCACCGCCCACGCCAGTATCTCGTTACCTTTTCACCGATTTTGGCTCCCACTCTCAACCCTTCCATTCACGTGCGTCATCGACTTGAAAGGGTTGTTCACTTGCGGGGTGAGCGAAACATCAGAATTAATTTAAACAGTACGTAAAGTCAACATTTCTACATCGTGAAGGTTTGTTTGAAATTTGGCTAATGGACTTTGCAGAGAATTTGCGAGCTGCGTTTTGTGAGAAGCGTGCCCTAACTCACGTAGGAGGTTGTGTAAGGTTCTGACTGGTTTTATTTGTCCGTTAAGTGGCTTGATGGTGCTTTTGTAGTCCTGACCCTTGTACTTATTGGCTGTGCGACAGTGGTGCATGAAGAATCGCGTTTCAAGGGAAAGGATGGATAGTGGTTCAAAGCTCATGTTGTGCTGAAGCAACTTTACTGGCGAATTGAGACTCGTTTATTCGAACCGAGCTGTAGTAATTGTCGATCTTCCGTTTTTCGGTCATTTTCAGGTACGCTCATGGTTTCCTAACAGCACTTTGTTTCAACAATTTTCTAATGAAACTGGGACCTAGGATAAATTGTAGTAGGAACCCTGACGTCATAATTCAAGCTGTACACCACGTTTGATCGGTGTGAACTTGAAATCTTCAGTGAAGCATGAGAGAGGGTTTCTTTTGGAGTTGACACTGAGGAGGCTGTGCCAACCTATGTCTAGATATGCTCAAAAACGTGTTGCACCTTGTTTGCCAGTTCCTTCGTTTGCCTTCTGCTATAGTTGGTCCCTGGTAACATGTGACATTCTTGAATGTCCTGGAGGTCTCTGGAGGGGTTTAATGAAGTTTACGCTGAAACAAATAATCGTAAATATGATATTGTACTGTGCAAATGAGAGTGTCAAGTGCCTGTAGCGTGTAAGCAGCAAAAGTCAAGAGTTTCAGCATTGTCTGTGTCTTGACGCCGCACGCAGGGTGATTATCTTGTCTGGTGTTTCAGCTATTAGAAGTTCTTTACTCGCTCGCTCTCTCCCCTCCCCTTCTGTTTACACCTGTATTTATAAATACGACTTGTTTGTTGATAGCTCCTTCATGGAAGAGCGATGAAAAATTAAAGTGTGTGCATCTGTGAAAACAGACAAAACCTATACAAGTGTAATCGAGTGTTTGGAAAATCTTGACAGTCGGGAGAGTACCTTGCAGCCTCTACCTCTCCTCTGGCGCTCTGGAACTCCCAGCGATACTACGGCCCCCATGAAGCCAACCATGGCCTTCATGGCTGGCAGCGTCACGCCCTAAAAGCTTCTAAAGCCTCCGTGGTACCTTGACACAGCCTCCAGACCTGAATGGGTGGAATGCACTGATGCCGGAATATCCAAGTACGTTCCACCGGCACCTACGCTTTATCTTCATGGGGATTCCGGGGATTGGAGTCACCCCCGTCCTTCCTTCGGAATAAGGTGACAGGCCGCGTCAGTGTGTAAAAACCTAGACAACGTGAAACATCGACTGAAACTAATGATAGTCGCCGTACCGGTCGAAACGTCAAATGTTTCTGTCAAAGTGGCTATACCCATGTTGATGAATAATGACGAGTGTAGGCCAAGTAGTCAAAGTACTCCGCCAAAATTCGTCTTTTCTCGCTCTTACGAATCTTGCTCAATTGACTCAAACATTGATATTTACACCTAGTTCGGTTCAATCGACCTGTTTGAAGATGGTTTTGAAATTGTTACGAGTTATTGAACAAATTTCAAAATTCGCACGACGAGAACGTGGACTATTGTTGCACTCATCATTTCAACTCCGCGAGCGATAGCATTGTTGATAGTTTTTAAGACATGTGTATTTCAATGTCGACTTCCCTACCTTTGAGATGACTGGAGGATGCTGGTATGGTCAAGCAGTACGTTGGGTGTATTCAATAATTCATTGAGGTGCCTTGTGTGAGAAAGCATCTGCCTCCTACTTCCGTTCCGTGCAATACTTTCTCCTATTTCCCGACTATAAAATTTATATAATGAGGCGTTTATGTGCGCCTCCTTCTCACAATTTTTATTGAATTTTGTTTCAATCTATCCATCAAATTTCACTTTTAATCGAATTCAGAGAGGAGGGGTCTCAGTTGGAGGAGAACGGCTGATCCGATTGAGCTGGTTCTTTTTTTGTTTTGTTCGTTATTCTTTTTAGACACGAAAATAAGGTTATGGGCGATTTCGGCCGATGGAAAGGAGGGGTGGGGGACGAAAACGTACCAAAAATTAGGGGTTTTCGCATTTTTCTCGAAAACGGTTCTAACGATTTTGATTGAACTTTCAAATTATCTTTTACTAATCAATACGGTGAACGGAAATATAGGCCAATGAAGTATAAACAGGGTTTTTACGCTTTTTTGACAAAACGGCTTCAGCGTTTATCACCAAACTTTCAAGATGTTTTCAAATAATTAATATCTACGTATTGTTCTTGATAAATGTTCCTCTGACAGTCCACTGAACAAAGATAAAAATCGAAGTGTGTCGAAAATAACGTTTTTCCGAACACCTCCGTAAATTCGAGGATAACTACTTCACCAGATGTGATAAATCTTATGGAGTGTCTTCCAGCATTCTAAACCCACATTTTATTCTTCGTAACTATCTCTGTATCCAACTGTAGAAACGGAGATATAAGCCAAGTTAACTCAAAAAAGGAGATTTTTCGAATATTAATTTATCGGTATTCCAATTTTCTCAAAAACGGCTCTAACGATTTCGATCAAACTTGCGCAGTACTCTCATCTAACTAGTCCCTGCATTTTGTTCTCCATAAGTGTTTCTGTAGAAATGCGTCGAATGAAGATATAGCATCCGCACATGTAGCTGGTGTTCGATCTTACTGGGATGGCGGAAAGTTGGGAGTTGCTACGCACCGCTCGTTGTATAATTTTATCATGTAGGTTTCCAAACTTGTGTGTTGTTTTGCCGTGTTAAATATGTGTTGATTAATTTATTTTGTATTTTTGCGCGGGTTTTGCTGGAATCCAAAACCGTGGCATTTGAAATGTTTCTAAATACCCCGATGAATTGGCTTCACGATGTTTGTTCAATGAAGGATCTGAGACATCCCAATACGTTCTGAAACAACAACTTTATCCGTTATTTATCACCACGTTAGTACGAATATTTTATTAAACATAACTCTCAATAGGTACCCTCGCATCAATTCAAACACTGAGAATCCCAAAAGCAAATTTAGGACATGGCTGTGAGTATAGTTTTCGATCGGGCCCCAGCAGAATTTCTCAGACTGAAAAAAATACCATTCAACAAATGGTCAACATCCATTTTTGCTCGAATCACGTGCATCGAAAAATGTTCTGTAGAATCCGAAAATTGTTTCGGCGATGAGTACCAGGGGCGTTGTGCGTTGTAATTCGTCGGTAGCTGACGTTGCACCGAGTTCTTAAGTGGTAGCTCGTTCGCGGCAGATGTTTATAATTCGCTAGACCGAGAGCCGCGTAATATCATTTATCATGCATCTGGTTATATTCTAGCGACATTCCACTGAGCAGGAGACTTGGCCTCTCGGCAACTAGAATTTCCACATCATTATTCATGACTCCTTTCCAAGGCTGCAAGTCCTCTTCATTTTTCATGCCGCTCCTTTCCCCGCGGACTCAACTCGCATATTTGGACGCCGTCCAGTTGTGGGCTTCGGTTAACAATGACGACTTCAGCCGAACTTGGCGCGGATTTTTTTTTTCTCTCTTTTTTCCCCGTTTAGATGATCAGCAACTCGAATGCTCTTACTCCTGAGTTACGTGAGCTATCAACAGGTTGCTTTCACAATTACCACTTGGCCCCATTGCAAATTCTCGTTGCATTTCTCCAGCTGGTGTGCGATGGAGCCCGATTCCCGCCAATTCCTACTTTTTTCGACGTCTAGGGTATGTGACGTGCGCGGGAATCGTGATTCCAAAATTACACAATCCTAACGGCATCTACTAAATAATTAACTCGTAATATGAATTCGAGGGGAATGATGTGTACTGGTTGTTTGGTGTGAGAGAGAAAGATAAATCAGTCGTAATCGTTATATGAGCTCAGAGTGGACTACTTTTTATCGAAACACGTCAATGTAATAATCAATGAGATGGGAACGAGATAGCGAAAGTTCAAAATCACGCATGTGTCTACGGATTTGAGTAGTTCCAACTGATGTTTCGTTGAGAACCATTTGACACTCACAGCTTGATTTCAGACGAAGGTTGAGGAAGGTTGAGACGGAATGGGGTGATTGGAATCCCGCACTGGAGCTTGATAGCCATTTTATGGATGTGGGTGTCGGTTTATAGGTTCGTGGGAACAAAGGGTTGGACGTTCAAAGAAAAGGTTGACTGCCACGTAGCATTAATTATAATCAGATATCGCTATACCTTTCGAATACCCAACCAAAGACATATAACTGTTGCCTAGCTTAACCAGTGCTTGTTGGCCGATCCAATGAGATGAAAACCCCTTTGTATTGTCGATGACGATTAATGTCATCACTCCCGTCAGTCGTAGCGAAGCCAATTATGCTGCCCTTCAGTTGACGAAGATTCGCTTTCCCATACTCCTTGATCATCTGTTGAGTAAACGACACATACCCACACAATACGCGTATAACTTAATTTCCAGCTTTCACATACTTCAGACGGGCACCCAACTTCCTCAAGTTGGAGCGGAGGTAAAGCCAAATTATCAGCCGAAGCACTCGTTTTGAGGGCTTCTGAATCAGAATAACGACTGTTATGGCCTGTTTTGTGAATGGCAGCGGTAGTCCCAGCAAGTACCTATACGGATAGTGCTCGTAAAGTAATTCAAAGCAACCCCGGAAATTACGGAATTCCAACTGCCACCTTTTCACTTTTCTCTCAGTTTTTTACCTGATAATTGCAGAACAGCGAACACAATCATTCTCAAACAAACTACCTTGACAGTCTCATATCTTCTGTGCACCGATTGTTTGATAACAAACTCTAGAATCTTGGACCTCTCCAGTGTTCACATAGAACGTCGTTATAACTTGAAAGAAGAGCAGATTTGATAAGTTGCTAGAGAGAAAAAAATCCCTGAATTGACGCGGGGCAAGCGAAAAGTTGTGTGATGCGTCGCTCTGAAAAAAAAGAGCATAATTGTTTACAACCCAGAAATGACGATGTTTCTTCAATCACATATACGTATTTTGTTGGGCACAACTATTTCTTTAACCTGATATAAGATTCGGCATTACAATCAGCTACTAGTAGTATCTCTTGCACTTTTTTCAAGAAAGGCTCTTCACGACTTTTTCCGTTAACTGAAATGCCAGTTGACGTGTTAGTTTAGTGAAATACAAATAATGTGAAAAAATAAAAGAACTTGAACTCTTGAAGAAGAAGACTGTTGGGAAGATCAAACCTCTTACTCGAAATTATCGTACGCTACAACAAAATTTAATACATGCTCATAATTTTAAAGTGTTACGTTGAGAAAATATAAGGGTGGCAACTGTTCTCCCGCTTATATGAGAGGCGATCCTGGATTCGAATGGGAAGTTGAGACTGACAGAAGTTGTGTGAGTTGTTTGTGTGGTGGTCAGGAGTTGTTTATGAGGTTAACTTTGCAGTTCAAACTCAATAAATGCTGGTATTAGGCCACACATCACTACCAGTACTTCTTTTGCCATTACTGATTTGGGCCATCATGAGACGTTTCTAAAGATTTCCTTCGATTTCGTGCAAGCAAGTCGAAAGATCTTGCGGTATGAAAACTGTATGCAGAGTGTGATGGTCATAGGAAGTCTCATAATTTGTCTCAAATCATCAAGAAAAATTTTTTGTGGAGTGTAAAAGTAATCCAATGGTCGGTCTACAATGGAACCTCCTGATAACCGAAGAACTGCCCTGTAAACCAATTCAGGCAGCGCAACAACAATGATATTCCTTCATTGAAGTTCGCATTTCTAACAACGCCCATCAGTTGCTCGGTAGCACGGCACTTGATTGCCTAATTCAACTGACGATGGCGACGTCTTATCGGTCAAAGAGTGTGCTACGCCAATAAGTGAGGTTAACCGGTTTGAAAGAAGACTCGACTTGTCCAGATTCGTAGGCGTATCTCTGAGTTTAGGCGGTTGTGAAGAAAGTTGTGCGATTCGTCCCACCAGATATCGTTACCGATTGTTCCAGCCTCTTCGTCCAACTTTTACTTCTGGTCCCCTCGCTTGAATCTGGCGAAGGAGGTCTCAATCCGCGCCGTCTCGTCAGCTCCTTTGTTGTTATTACATTACATGACGCGGTGATGGAAAGTGTGGGAAAACGGAAATTCGCAGAAGGATGGATCCCATCGACCATTTGCCAGCCGATCGATTCGGCTCTCCTTCCTCGAGGATTACGAAGAGCGTTACGACGAAGCTGCTCAGCCTTTCGCTTACTTTATTACAGCTAATCAACATTACGAAGTCAACTGGCCAACCGCAAGAGGCTTTTAAGCGAATTTTCGTAACGAATGAAGGTTTTTTACAATCGTGGCGAAATGAGCGAGCCGACGAGTTCTCGAAAAAAATATTAGGTGCGATGCATCATATAACTTTCCTTAGCTGGAAAATTCACTGGTTTTCATGGCTTTTGTTACCAATTCAATTTATTATCGTCTCAATTTGGAGCGCTTACACTTCCGGAATTGATTGTGCTGCCCCCACTCATGCCCTGACCACTATTGATGAGGTGGTAGACGGAGGATCGATGATGATGTAGACACAAGTTGAGAAGGATACTAATCAGTTTTCCAGAATTATTGGCAATATAGGAGTTACAGGAGTAGTGTGAAGTGAAACGGCGGTATTCGAAATTCCGGAATTTTTGTAATAGCTCCTATATATCTTATGAACGTTACTAAAGACTCATCGTATAAGTACTTGTTTGGACTACCACTTGAATTTTTCTGAAGATTCTAACATTTGAACGGAGTTAATAATGAAAAAACTGCGCTAAATTTCGTCGAAATGTTTGGTAATATATTGTGCTGCTCTCGTCATTTTCCCAGAGATAAGAATTTTATTGTACTGTGGTGTCAGGAAATTTAATCAAAATCGTTATGACCGTTTTTGGGGAAAAAAATATTTAGTGTTTTGATCACTATGATAACTATAGTTATATCCTTATTTTGGCGTCGTATGGCGACCTGCGTGCTAGATATTCAGTTTGAGCTGATTTGGATCAGACGTTTTCTTTCAATTGTGTTCACAGACACACAGACTATTTCCCAAATAGTGTTTTTCGGACTCAGTGCGGTCTGAAACGTAATGATCTGAAGATAAGCCGAGATGTTTTTTTCACCCGATTACATAGCCTTTATTCTTACTTCGTAGAGCTAAGAAAAGTAAACTAACTAAGCGTTCGCGCGGGAATCCGTGTTGTCACATTTTCTGCGAACGATTTTAGCTGCGCATCCTAATAACTGTCAAGTATTTAGCTTTTAATCAATATCTGTCACAGTTCTCCAGTCTTCAGATTGTGCGGAATGGTTACCAAAGTTATTGCATCCTGAAGAGCATGTCGAGTCTGTAAAAAACCCCACTCCGCCCTGGACCTCGCAAAGGCTGATGATGCCTTAATTACAGCCGGGTTGGCAGATTCGGTTCACATTTTAAACGTTTGAATCGTAAGGATCTGGAGACAACTATTACCTGCGAGTACAACAAAAAACTGACGATTTGAACTTGGGTATTCAGTTAGTTGAGCTACGGAAAGTAAAAAAGATTAATTCCCTTATTTCACGGTACAATTTCTGAAAGGCATTTCAATTTTCGATGGACATTGAAGACAATGTTTTTAGTTTGTTGTTTTCTTTCATCACTAGTTGACGGAAAGTGTTCAACAACTACGAATTGCAGATCGACAATCGTTTAAGGGGCCCCGTGGGAGAAACTTGAAGTTATGAGATGGCAGGAAGCCCAAACGATAATCGTCGTCATGAACGGCGGTATAATCCTCTTTATCTTAACAACTCAATCGAGCTCTCTATTGTCAGGCCAGTTGAGGCAGATAACAGCTCGTCAGAAGAACGTCAGTCCAACTTGTGCTTTCCTCAATGAAAGATCGTCGTCGGAGACAGATTTATCACAAAAACAAGTCTTTTTTTTAATTTTCAGTCGAAATGCGCTCTAAACGATCGTTCGGTTCGTTTATCGTAAGTGTCCAAAATATAGTGATTCCAACGTGAGTTACGCGAATAAAAATCAAAAGCCGCTCTAATGGTTCGTTCTTCATTTCGCAGCGACGTTTCAAGTGGTGGAAAATGCAAGTTGGTGCGTCTACGAGACGGAAACGATCAGTTGGGTCGCCAAGTGCCAGAAATGTGCGGTCTTCTAGAATTAGAATGCGCCTATTCACGCTCAAAGTAACGTTCTAGTTTTGTTATTGATGAACATTGCAGGCTTGACGTTCACAGCGTATGTGAAGTACAGGCTAATTGAGTTATGTAATGAACAGTCAAAGGTGCTAGGGGGCTTTACAGTTGGTGTCTCGGTTGTGACGTCTGTCTGCAACGCACTATGGAGGCCTGTGAGTCTGAAGCCGTCACTGGAGATGAGTCTCTATTTAAGGAACGTATCTGCCCTTATGCATTCATTTTTCTCTAAAACACTAAAGCCCTTGAATCGGTTGGTGTACGGGCACATAGGTCGCAGTCACAATACTGGTTCCCTTATGCTTAACGTTAAGGCACACCTCCAACACTGGCAGTCTGCTCCTTTCTCTCTGTGAAGTCAGGGTTCTGTGAGACCTGAATTTAACGTGTATCGTAATGACTAGCCTCTTTTTCTTCTTGTTCAAACGCGGAAGCAATTAAGCGTAAGCGCATTCGCGCAATCCCCGGCACAAATTGACACACGTAATATTTTTATTTGGCTGACTAATTGGAAGACTTGATAAGAGAGATAAGGCTAAAATGGTTTTAGCGTGGTTGAGAACGAATCAACTGAACAGGGAACATCTGACAATATTACATGCGGTTGTTTCATGCAGATGTGCGTTTTAATGGTTGGCGGGGGACGAAGTTGGTATTCTTCATGAGAAGCAAGTTCACAGCTATCTGTGGGCGACAGAATGGTTTGGTCAAGCAGGTCATCTCAAGCCTCCGTCTGAACAATGAACTATATTGTGAGATGATACGTCTTTCTGGCGATCTCGTGAAGATTTGGATGGAGGAAAAACCAAATACCCTCGATTCGTTCAAATGAATTCACGATAGTAACTGAACACCTAAAAACCACGGTTTCTTCAAATTCAACTCAACGTGTCGAGATGCACAAACCAGTGTGTGGGAAAGATCGCTTGTGATATAGTTTATAGTAGGCTCTTACTTGCCGGCATCCTGTCACTCCTCAAATGTCACTATGGGGGGACAAATGTCGTGCGGTGAGTTGAGTCATAGCTGATTGTTTGTTCTGCTATCCCTCGACTAACGTCCAAGTTCCTCATGGCCTTCATTGAGCATCCAAAATGTGCCGGTTTATTAGCTTTCACACGGGGTTCTTATTTTTGACGTATTTTGTCAATGTTCGAAATTTCCGAGATGGATGCATAGCGAAACTCGGATCAACCCGACGGAATGTCTTCCAGTATTCTGTATAGCTGTATAACTCGTATCTACGTTTTCCTCCTCCTCCTGTCTTGTCTGTAGAAATTCGTTAAACGAAGATACAGAATTTGCGGTAGTTGCGGAAAGTTGTGTGTTGCTACGCACTAGATACAACAAACCACCGAATAAATCAAATTTTCAACCGAGTAAATCATGAACGGCCCGAAAAATACGCGGTGCATTTCTCATCCCATCAAACGATAAAAGCGTAGTCCGCGTGGAAATTAAGGAGTGGCGCTGTCGCTCGCTGGACGTGAGTCACGAGCTAATTGTTTCGTTTATTTGCGTAGCAAATTATTGTTAACAAAAAATTCCACTCCCATTGTGTCGTCCAAAGCATTTCTTACTTTCCGCGTACCGACGTCGTGTGCAGAGTGGTCATACTAGTCATGTAATAGTGCGTCTGAGAACTCAGTTGCGTGAACTCCGCGGAACCAAAGCAGCCTACGTTGCATTTATACTTGTGCGTTTCATCGCAGTGATGAAAACCAAATTAATTTACAGAAACAACTCTTGCAATTTTGAATTTACGTCGTCAAGAAACGTTTATTCTGTGAAATGGCTGAAATACGAGACGAAAGCCGTAAAATGTCGACTATACACACTAAAAACTCATTTTATTCCATTTTGTGCGAGCAATGTTATCGAAAAATAGTTAGAGACGAGTTTGATGTCGCCCAATGACTGTGGTTTTCGTTACTCCGTATTTTTAGATGTGAATACTTCCGCCTAAAGTGAAATAACTCATTATCGCTTTCTAACGTTCCAATCGTAGTCTCAAACCCAAAAATCGAAACTAGTGTTGTTGAACTTGCCTGTTTGTTCAAGAAAGATTGAACGATAATACCGGTCAACGAAATTTGGGGAGTGCGTGAGTTATTTCTTTTATTACTTTCCGCTACCCGAAGGGAAGGACAGTATAGTAATCGGCCCAAAAAAAAATTTGGGTTTTCTTCAGATCTTTACGTTTCAGACCCTACTGAGTCTAAAAAACCTAATTTCGGCGCGTGGTTCGTGTATATGTGTGTGTGTCTGAAGTTCGATTTGCGGGAGAACGGCTGATCCGATTGAGCTGGTTCTTTTTTTGTTTTGTTCGTTATTTTTTGTAGACACCTAAATAAGGTTATGGACGATTTCGGCCGATGGGAACGAAAATGTACCAAAAACTAGGGTTTTTCGCATTTTTCTCGAAAATGGCTCTAACAATTTTGATTAAACTTTCAAATTATCTTCTCCTAATCAATATCTAACTTTTCTTCTCCGTACATATCTCCATGAAAATACGGTGAACGGAGATATGGGCCCCTGAAGCAAAAATAGGTTTTTTACGCTTTATGGCAAAACGGCTTCAGCGATTTTCACCAAGGTCACAGGATGTTATCAAATAGTTATTACCTACGTATTCTACTTGATAAATGTTCTTGTGACGTTCCATTGAACAGAGATAAAAATCAAAATGTGTCAAAAATAACGTTTTTTCTAACATTTCCGTAAATTCCAGGGTAACTTCTTCACCAGATGTGATAAATCCTAATGGAGTGTCTTTTAGTCACACATACCAACATTTCGTTCTCTATAATTATTTCTGTATATATATGTTGAACGGAGATATAAGCCAAGTTAACTCAGAAAAGGAGATTTGTCGAATATTAATTTATCGGTATTCCAATTTTCTCAAAAACGGCACTAACGATTTCGATCAAACTTTCGGAGTACTCTCAGCTAACTAGTCCCTACATTTTCTTCTGAATAAATGTTCCTGTAAAAATGCGTTGAACGAAGATATAGCGCCCGCCTATGTAGATGGTGTTCGAACTTAAAGGGGTGGCGGAAAGTTGTGTGTTGCTACGCACGAGATATTGTTCTATAGTAACCGGAAAAATGCAATTTTCTCGATTTGGTGAATCATTTTGGTGAAAATATCGAGTTTATCGAGTTTGGTTCTAAAAGCAGAATACGGCCAATTAGACCAATTGCTCAACTTTTTGAACGTCTTGCTCTTAAAAAATCGCGAAATTTGGACCCCTGCAAGAATCGTTTTCCAGCTAAAACGTGTTTCGCTGCCAATAAATGAACAGCGTGTTTGGATTCAACGTGAAAAAACACCAAAAAAAAGACGTTGAGACGCGAAAAGCCTCGCACATCCCAAACCATGTTGACCAGCGTAATCGGAGACTGCCCTGTGTGACTCAGAATAGTAACAAAACTCTTCTTCCGTCCGCTAACTTTCTTCGTTTCTCAGCGTTGTTAAATGTCATTACGAAATAATCTGCTTATACGTGCGACTGTTTTTAGCTCGTGCCTTATTATCTCCGGATCGTCACGTGTATGTTAAAACACAATATCACCCATTCTCTCGAGGGTTCGGCACATTTCGAGGCCTAAAAAACGCAAATCGTAGAGGTGTATCTGGTTTCCAGCAGCGCTTTGTGAGGTTAATTTTCCTCGGAAATTAAGAGAGGCTCGAGTATGACTGGAAATGTGTTTCATGCCCGTCTACTTTCCTTCCCTTTGCCTACGTCCGGCTCAATGTCGGTCTTGGCACGAGTAGGAATAAAATTGGAATCTATAAGTTCCGAAAGCTTACGCGAATTCTCTTCGGATCTTTACGTTTTAGACCCTACGGAGTACGAAAAACATTTGAGAGAATGTCTGTGAACACGATTGAGAGAAAATGTCTCTGTCAAATCAGCTCAAAGCTGACGCCAAAAGGTGGGTATGAGCAAAAACTTCCCAAAACTAACTATAGTTTTCATAGTGATCAAAACACCAAATATTTGTTACTTCGGTTTTGATTACGTTATGTGTTGAAAGCGCCAAATGACTCAAAAATATCGTGAAAATCTCCTCTGTGGGAAAAAGGACATGTGCGACTTAATAAATTGCCAAGTACTTTCGACGTTTTTTGCGCAGTTTTGTTAGTGTAAGCTCCGCTCAAAAGGTAGGGGAATCTTCAGAAAAATTTAGGACGTAGCCCGATCAAGTGCCTATACGATGGGTTTTTAGTAACGCTCATGAGAGATATATGGGCTACTCCAGAAGTTCTAGAATGTCAACCACTGCTTCCCTTAATTCTATTTCTAAAGGTTTTTACCTGATAACTCAAATTAATTAATTTTCTCGAAAAATCGTGTCTACAGCACCATTCTGTGTACCAATTGCTCACTAATGGCCAGGGCGTGAGTGGGAGCAGTACATTAAATTCTAGTTATGTAAGCGATGCCGTTTTCTGCATCGTGAAGTGGTGTTATACTTATATTAATTGAAGTGGTAGTCCGTTTGACGTGAGCTCATGAGATATATAAGAGCTACTCCAGAAATTCCGCAATTCCAACTCCCGCCTCTTCACTTAGTACAATTTCTCACAGTGTTTAACCGATAACTCTGACGCAGTGATTATTATCGTTTTCATTGGTGTTAACGGTTGTACGGATTCGTAGTGCGCTGCTTTGAGCTAAGTCACTTTCCAGCACCGTGAAGTTATCTTTGACAAAATTCAAATGTACTGAGTGACAAACGAATCGTTGCGAAAACCAACGAATTTACGTCGAGCTAAAGAAAGTTGTGTGATGCGTCGCACGCGGTGTCTATACTTTCTTTTAGTAGGGATACAGCTCAACCTTTCGACGCGTTAGCAGTAGTCCGTTCGACAAGTAGCAGGATAGTTCTGTAAAATTGTCATCCGTGAGAAAATGGCGAGAGGAGCCCAATAAATTATCGAACATTCGGTGAAAATCGTTTTTTGTATAGAAATCGTTCGTATGACATTACAGTTGTCAGGTAAATTGTGTTGGTGGTTCCATAAGTTACCTACGCGATGGGAGTTGAAGGACGGTTGTCAAGTAAGAAGAAGCATCTAACTAAATTTTTGAATGTCTTACGAAAAACTTAGATTGAGTCGTTCGGAAAAGGCGTGAAGTAAGTAAGCACTTGATGAATTCCTGCCAGTTTCTCTGTGGAGCGATATTTTTGTAGTGTTTTCCTGATGTTTTAAGAGCGATACGAGAATCTTTTCAAACTCGTCGTGACAACATTGCAGTAATTGACCTGCATCGCGGTTTTACAATAATTGCTGGGCGATGATTGTGAGAGAACCTATTAATTACGAAGTGCGGCCTTTCGAGGTTTTCCGCCACAGTAGTATTTCCAGAGATGATGGAGGTGAAACTCGCTTTGTATAATCATTTTCCATATGTGTAAGTCAGCTTGTGTCGTGCATGAATCTTGCGAACATCGACCCTACTTACCTTTCATTCGCCTGTACGTCCGAGATTGATTATTTCAATACGTCTTTGAAGTTCTAATTCATCCCCTACTTCGTTCTACACAACATTTATTTCTTATTGCGAAAGCGGAAATAGATTGCGGGCACCGATCCGTCATTTCCGCTCATTTCGATTGCGCCTCGATAGACAGGTTTCACTTAAACCGCAACCACAATTGGAAAGTGGATCCGATACAAGAAACTCGCATTTCGTGCTTAAGTCGACTTAATTACGATAATTTAGGGGCATCGATCACCTTTCCCCAGAGATGCTAGTGATGACGGAAGGCGGGAGTTACAAGGTTCCCCGTTCAATTGCCGGTACGTTTTGTGGTTTACCGAATCGAAAAGACCTTATTTCCGCTCACGATCTGTATGTTGGTGTGTGTTTTTTTAAAGCAGTTAATTTTCTGCCTCTTTCTCTTATTATTAGGGCCATTAGTCAACTCTGCTCTTCAAACGAGTAAGAGTCGTATAATAATCAGTAAAATGAAAAAATAATAATCCTGTTTTGAAGTTTTCAGGGGTGACCTAAATATTACCGCCCGTCCAATGGCTCCCGTCTCATATATGGTCACTTAAGACCCGCGAAGACAACCTTCCTCTGCAGCCTCGTGCATTTGTGTGTGTGTGTACGGCTGTAGTATGGAAAGAAGTAATCGGTCGAAAAATGGTTTTTTGATGAGATTTCTTCAAAACCCGACGTTTCCGCGTCTAAAAACACTATTTGGGTAAATTATCTGTGTCTGTAGACGCGATTGCGAGACAACGGCTACACCAAATCGGCTCAAATTTGATATATACTTAGCCTGAAAGTCAACAAGTGGCGCAGGGTGTGGGCAAAATTGGTTCAAAATTCGCTACAGTTATAGTGATTAACACACCAATAATTTATTCTGAAAATATGAATTTTTTCTGCCCTAACGGTTCATTTAATTTCTTGTACAAACACCTCCCAATAACACGGCACTACTTCAAATTCCCATTTGTAGAAAAAAGACGACAGTAGCACAGTAAATTATCAATAATTTTCGGGAGAAAATCAATTGTAGGGGAGTTTTTTTCCTTCGTGGAGCCTGCTCTGCAAAATTAGGGTGATAGCTCAATGAACTACAGCACATTGAGAGTTTAGTATCGTTCATAAGGTAGTTAGGAGCAAAAATTGTGATGGTAGTCGAACGTGCTCCCTCTAAGTTGGGCAGTTCATCAGTGATCTGGAGCTACCAGAGAAACTAGCGTAGCTCACGGAGCATTTGGCGGTAATTTAATTAACTCCAGAATAATTGATACGAACCTTCACAAAATAAGCACGTTGATGGTCCTTTGCCTATGCGCTCATCTCTCAACGCAGGTCGCCATGTAAGTAGGAAAAACGTAATAAATCCTGGAACGTCCAGGTTCTCGCTACTGAACGTTGAGTGCGACGACTGGACGGTGGCAGTCCAGTAGGCCTAATCGCTCGAAAGTAAGTAATAATCTGAAGATAATCGTGAGCGACTTCAAAAATTCCAAATTGCTGAATAACGTCATTTGTTCGGCCAACGTTTTTCTCAGTGTTTCCCCTACAATTTTCGAACACCACAAAAATAAGCGACGCACACATCACATAACTTTCGTTGGCCTCACGTGCATTCGGCGATTATCTTGAATCAAATCAGTTTTCCATCGTGTTTATAACAACGTTCAACGTGACAGCGAGAGGCGCTTTTGGTTCTAGAATTTATTGCGCTGCTCCTACTCGTGCTACGACCATTTTTGAGCATTCAGTTCGCAAGTGGTGGTGATAGTCAGATTATCACTAGTGCAGCGGTGTATTTCGTTGAATAACACGAGATACGTAGGACTGAGGAAAGTTGTCTGATGCGTCCCAACAAATATTATTTAGTTTAGTTCCCGATTTTGGATGCGTTTTGTGCCCTAAAAAGGTGGGATTTCGAGTTCTTCTCAAAAGTTGGTCTAACGGAGCTTTAAATTGTTTTTTGACATTTTATGTCTTTACTTTGCTACATTAACTCGAAAATGTAACGCGGGAGATGTTACCCGGGATATGTAACAGAGAAGCGTCCCGAAATTTGTGTTGGGTTAAGTGCATGGTAACGTCTGGTACAAAATCTAACGCTTGGTAACATCACCTCAGTGACCAAGTGATGACGTCAATTACAATTGACGCAGCCATTATATCGAAACCATCAACGAGCACGATCAAACGTAGTTTTTAACAGATTTTTTAAAGAAAAAGACATAAAATGTCCCTCGTGGTTGCGTACTTGTACGAAAGCTGTACCCACCGTTTGTGTTAGTGATTTTAAATTTTGGCACGATTTCTATACTTTCCTTTCCCTTTGGGTAGTTTGAGGGGCAAATTTAACGTTATGCTCTGATTATGTCTCACTTTTCATGGCTCTACGAAGTCATGTAATCGGCTGAACATAATACCCTGCAAATTATTACACAATGGTTTATTATTCTCATGAACAGCTTGACCAAGTATTACTGCTCCCCCATCCCATTCGATTCAGCATCGAATACTAGTGAACCATACGAAACATGACCTGACTACAATGGAACTACGGAAACAAAACGATGATTTTGCCCCGTCGGGTCGTAGAAATTGGAACAGGGGCGCTTCGAGCGAACCCGTTGTGAGTCGAAAGGGGAGTTGAGTGGCGGCGTCGTTGGGAGGCGAGCGAGCTCGGGTGGTTTTTTAATGAGACAGGCATGGAGGGAGGGAGTACAAACGACGAAACGACTTCTGCTGTAGTTTCCGCATTGTATTGCGTTTCGTTAATTTTTTTAACCGTTTTTTGCCCATAACAATCATTGGCTTCGTCCGATCGGATTGCCGACACGGTGGGCACAACTAGATACCAAATGGGATTTTTGTGCGAAAGAACGAATTTTTTAGACCATGTTAAAGGCACAAAACGGCGGACGGCGGACGGACATTGCAAATTTGGAATCTCCATGTCTTGAAACGTAAAGTATCAAATTTGGGTGGTGGGGGGGGGGGGGTTGTAAAAAAATTTTCGTGCCGAAAACATAGATTTATTGTTCAGAATGAATAATAAACCAAAAGTTAGTTCTCTTCAAATCTTTACGTTCCAAATACTACTGAAAAACACTGGGAAAATGGTCTGTGAACGTGATTGAGCTAAAATGGCTTAACTGAATCAGCTCAAACTTGATACCTAGGACGCAGGCTATTATGGGACGCCAAAATAAGGGTATGAGAAAAATCCACTCACAACGAACTATAGTTATTACAATACGCAAAACACCAACATTTTTTTCTCAAAAATGGCTTTAACGATTTTGACGGCTTTAACAAATTTTTTATATGTACAGTTTCTAATAAGGCAAATATACACTGGAATTCCCATCCGTTGGCAAATGACGAGAGCGCGTAGCCTGCGTGCTAGGTATCAAGTTTGAGCTGATTTAGTTAAGCCATTTTAGCTCAATCACGTTCACAGACCATTCTCCCAGTGTTTTTCTCTTCTCTTTTTTTAAACACCTTCTACGATTGTCACAAAACTTGCACTCAAACAATAAAATGGTCAATGTTGTCCGGTGAAAATTCAAAAATGCCACAACTATTTTGTACAGACTCCAATTAATTCTTTGTACGGTGAATGTTTGAAACCTGCGAGGCCTTCTTACGCGAGGATTTTGAACGACAAATAGTCGCCTATGTTTCTCTCTTCATTCCGCGCGATAGTCTCATCAGACACGAACATCTTGTTCATTTAATTATAACGTTTCGAAGGCGCGCATTTATATCGTTCAGATAAAATGGTTTCCTGGGTCGGATGAACGGTCAAGTCTGCAGCTTCCTCAAAGGGGATAAAAGTAGTTCAGGGATGGCGCCTCTCTTTTCCATTTTGATTCTCGTTCGGGTGTTACCGCTAGGCTTCGAGGCAGAATTATGTAAGCTTCGAACTTGGAAGCCTATTTGGAGCTCACCGACGTATTGAGTTACGCTCGATGCATAATCAGCAGTTGACCCCTCTAGTCGTCAATTTTATTGATATTGTAATTAATAAAAAATGCTGCGTTATCTCGCTAAGGAAGAAAAAAAAGATGCGGCGCGTCACTCGTTGATAACTTGAATGTTGGAGTGTCCTGCACCTGAGAGCTCTGAGGGAAATAATTAGAACAACGTCCGTAGCGCCGCGTCATTATTATTATCTTATCGATTCCTAGTTTCATCCCTTTTGTTCCTAGTTACGAAATCCACTTCGCTTCAACGCCTTGCCACATCTGAGTAAGGAATGCAAGCGTGATGCTCCCCTCAAGTGTGCCAATTGCGTCGAACGCAAAATCCAACAGGTCGCACACTCTACACGAGACGCACGCTGTACCATTCGTCAGCGAGCGATTGCCCTCCAGGAGTCACGAGTGGATTATGAATAGGTCAAAAACAGTTCGAATCCTTCAGCACAACACAAATAAGAGTTGCCCAGTTATGGCTGAGTTGCTGCAAAATGCACTCAAGAAACGCTGCAGTGTCCTCGCCATACAGGAACCGTACATAGGATCCAAAACTCTTGGTCTCGGATCGCAGGCACGAGTGGTGGCTGGAGCAAGAACGGAGCCAAGGCAGCAGTAGCCTGCATCGACCCGTCCATTGACATGCTCGCACTCCTCACCTGAACAGCCAGCACTTGGCGCTGTGCTCATCCGAGCCGGGTGGCTTTGAGCTGGTTGTAATATCATTTTACAGGCAATTTGGCGCACCAGTTGCCAACAGCCTTGAACCACTCGAGCGGGCTCTAGCAGGCCTATCAGGACGACCCTGCGTAGTCTGTGCTGATGCAAACGCCAGATCACCATTGTGGGGATCCCCAACCCTGGATGGGGCGGGCGAGGCGTATACAGAGCTGCTCACCAGGTACAACTTGGTTGTTGCCAAGACCCCATGACTGAGGCGACTTATGATGGCCCGGGAGGAAGGTCGTGTATAGACGTCACAGCCGTGTCCCACACCCTGCTACTCAAATTGAAGGGTTGGCGAGTCGTACCAGGTGCAACGCAGAGCGATCACATGGTTATTGACTTTGCCATTACGGATGATAACATCCTCTGCAAAGACACGCGTGAAAAGCGATTCCGCACAAAAAATGCTGACTGGCCGCAATTCTTTAGGGTACTGGAAGGTGACCGCGTGCACGCAGACACCGACCTAATAGTGGAAGCACGCACACCTGAAGAGGGGGACAGCAAAGTGGACACATTTACCACAGCACTGCACTCTGCTGGGCTCTCTGTACTTGGCCAACAGAAGCACAGGGCGATCAAAGTCCCATGGTGGACTGAGGAACTTAATCCCCTCAAGCAAAGTGCAAATAGAGCCAGAAGGATGTACCAAAACACTCGTGACCCTGATGCCAGAGCAACACTCCGAACTGCCTTCATCCAAGAGAAGGCCTTCCACCGCGCCATCAAACGAGCCAAAGCGGCAAGGCTGGCGAAATTTTTGTGAAGCGGAGAGCTCTGAGAACCCCTGGGGCAGACACTACAAGTCCTCCATAGGAAAAGCAAATGTAGAGCAGGTCTTAGCTGCGATGCAAAATGAGTCAGGCTGGGCCTGCAGTATCGAACGTTCACTGGAAACCCTCCTTGAGAAGGCGTTCCCAGATGACCAACTAGCTCGAGACACTGAAGCCCAGAGGGCAGCAAGGGAGCTGATCATGGACCCTCCGAACGAGCCCGACATCCCATTGTGGACAACAGGCGACCTCGGCAGGGCTCTTGCGACCTTAAAGCCCAACAAATCTCCTGGGCCAGATAAAATGAAAGCAATATGCTAAGGAAGGCTGAGCGGACAATCTCAGCGGTCTCCTTAATTTATTTAATGACTGTCTGCAGGTCGGACCAGTTCCCACTCAGTGGAAGTCTGCGCGCGTTGTCACTCTTCAAAGGGAGGCGACTCCAATCAGTCGGACCCGCGATCATGGAGACCACTCAGCCTTCTTTCCATATTAGGCAAAACACTAGAAATCTTGATGTTGCAGTCCCTCGAAGGAGTCTTTGGCCGCAACCTCACAGGCAGGCAATACGGGTGTACCAAAGGAAGGTCCACGCAGGATGTCATTGTCAAGATTCGGCGTGTTTCCCTGCTGGCACCGGCTAAGTACGTCGTAGCAGTTCTGATTGACATCAGAGGAGCGTTTGACAACCTTTGGTGGCCAGCGCTCCTTAATGAACTCAAAGGTAGGGGAATCCCCCCGAACCTGTACTCGCTCGTCAGAAGTTACCTGACAGACAGAACTGCTACGATCGAAGGTAGGCATGTCTCCGTCCGTAGAAAGATTGAGAAGGAGGGCCCACAGGGCTCGGTCCTAGGACCAGCACTCTGGAATGCCTTCTTCGAAGGTCTTCTCAGGAAACTCATGGAGACTGACTGCGAGCCGTACGCCTATGTGGATGACTTGACTGTGCTGATCTTTGCAGAGTCAGTCCGCCAAATTGAAGAAAAAACCCACCACGTGCTCCGCACTGTCAACCAATGGTGCGAGCACGTCAAGATGCAGGTGGCTGAGGAAAAAACCCAGCTAATCCTCTTGAAGGGAAAGTGAATAATCCACCCACAATACGCTTTGGCGGCCACAGGCTCCTTCTTGAAAAGCACGTCAAGTATTTAGGAGTGAATATAGGTGAGAGGTGGGGTTTCAACCAACACCTCCAGTCCCTTAAAGGCACTACCATTGCAAGGTTTGCCTCACTGCGTGCCATTACTAAGGCCACTTGGGGTGTGTGTTACCACGACACCATCCTCATGTATAAGGCCATCTATTTAGGTGTGATTGGCTACTGCCCTGTTGTCTGGGGTAGCAAACTAACAGTCAATCAAAAGAGAGTATTGGCCCAATCCCAGAGAGCCGCGCTCCTGTGGATCACCAAGGCCTACAAGACTGTATCAACGGAAGCACTCCAGGTGATCACTGGTCAGTTACCAGTTGATTTGGCTGTTGAGTGCATGGTTGACAAGTGGAGAGTGAAACGGGAGCTTCCTCCGCTTTGAGCTGAACTCCGTGCGGATCTCACCACAGAACAGAAACTTGCCGCCATCGATGAATGGGCTCTAGAGAAATGGCAAGCGAGATGGGAATCCTCGTCAAAGGGACGTGATACGTATGAGTTCTTCCCCAACATCCGTGAACGTCTTTCTAGAAAATGGGTTGAGCCAGACCACTGGACGAGCCAGTTCCTCACGGGACATGGTGACTTCAATGCGCGGCTCCACTTCTTTTCTCTGAAAGACTCTCCATTATGCACGTCTTGTGCCTCCAGTGCGGAGGAAACAAGAAACCATGTGCTGCTCCACTGTAGTTTCTACAACAGTGAGCGACGGTTGTCGAGAGGGCAAACGAACTTAGCAGCTTTGACTGCTACAAAGGAAGCCTATAACCATTTTGCAAAGTTCGCAAAGAAGGTAATGGCTAAGAAACGTGGTTATAGTTGATCAGTCCTTTTGAAACTTGCCACCCAAGTAAACAGTAAGATCAGGTAGGGAACCAGATTAAGAACTACTCCCAGATGGTACGGGATTCCTCAGGTGGTCACCTCCGCGCGGTAACACACGGGCAACAGCTCTCTACGGTGAGACTGGCTAACGACCACATACCTGCCGTACCTCCACAGGTCTGAGTTCGGTGGATGCTGCAGGGGCCGGCCTCTTGCATATTAGCGAAACCGCAACTTCTATGACTGATATAACCCTCGTCGAGGGTTTAGGTACAGTCATGAAATAAAGAAACAGATCTGTGTCCGTGAACGGTTTTCAGAGAAAACGGCTGAACCAAATCAGGTCAAAATAAGTGTATGAACCAAATCCGCCCAAAACTAACTATAGTTATCATAATGATCAAATTACCATACTTTTTTTTCTTCTCAAAAATGGATCTAACGATTTTGATCAAATTTTTTACATGGACAGTTCTCAATTAGGTCCTTTTACCATAAAATTCCCAATCGTGGAAAAATGACGAGAGCAGCACAATAAATTACCAAAATTTTCGACAAAAATCGATTTCAGCACGGTTTTTTCCTTATAAACTCCGTTGAAATGTTACTACTCTTCAAAAAAATTAGTGTGGTGGTCCAATTCGATACCTATAGGATGAGCGTTTAAAAACGCCCATAAGATGTACGGGGGTCACTCCAGAAATTCCGGAATTTCAACTATCGCTACCATTTCTAAAGGTTTTCACCCAATAACCCTGGATAAGTGATTATTATCCTCTTCAATTAAACCAATTGCTCATTAATGGTCCGAAAATGAGTACGGGAAGCACAATAAAGTTCGGAACTGTCACCGCTACCGCTTTCTGCCGCCGTGAAGTGATGTTTGACAAAGTTCAAATGAATTGAGCGATAAATTGAACGAGTAGAAAAAGCCATGAACAGAAGTGAATTGACGTAGAGCTGAGGAAAGTTGTGTGAGGCTACGCACCAGATATTTTCATAAAACAACATGGTTCCATTATTCCAAAACCAAATTTCGTAACGTAATAAATTACAATCATTCGTACCGTACACACACCTTTCACACCAGCGAACACTTGAATTAATACTTACATCCACATTTGACTAGGACAAGTACTGGAATATTCCTCACCTACAGACGCACATTAAACCTACACCATTTAACGCAGCCGAATACGTCGATATTGACAAGTGAACCATATTTATTCAGAGAAAAAAAAACCACTAGATATATTATGTACAAATCATTATCGATTTGATCCCTTGCCCTCATACATTTCCAGTAACTTTTAAATATATTTTCAGCTACTATTTTCTTTTTAATTGAAAGCGCTTTTCGTGTAAACTTCAAGTTTGTAAAGGTCTTCACATCTTCATTGTACAATTTCGTCCACGACACCAATAACGACCCAGTGTTAACTGCAGTCCTGTGAGATGGAGGCTACATCAAAGTTCTGGCATTTCTAGTGTCTCTATTATGCACCTGCTACATAAATGGTATTCAGGACGACTGTATTTCAGCACTTTGAACAATATCTGAGCCAGCGCTAGCAATCTGTACGCAGGCGCGACATGCTCATCATGTCTGGCAACGAAGTTCACTGCCGCATTCTTGGCTTTTTGCGGACTGAACATATCTTCGCCTCTCAGGTTGCATTATGCAACGGCAGCAATAAACGAAAAACCCTGCAAATTATTACACAACGGTTTATTATTCGGATAAACAGCTTGACCTAGCATTAATGCTCCGAGACCCACCTCGTTCGATTCAGCATCGAAAAATATCAAAATGAAACCCAAAAAAAGGTCGAAAAGAACTGAATCGTAATATTAAAATAAACGAAAGTGTCTAGAAAAAACTTAATTTTAATATGAAAACATGCACGCTAAATACTAATATCAAAATGTAACCAAAAATCAATGAAAAAAACCAAAATGAGAATGAAACGAAAGAATCTAAAAAAACTGAATCGTATTAAAACCAAAAAAAATGAAACGAACAAATTATTAAATAAATAAACCAAAAATAAACGAATAATGAAAAGTTCAATCGAAGATAGCAGATATTTTGCTAACGGAAATAGTTGAGACGGAGCGAAACAGTATTTCGTGGAGGTGAAGACGAGAACAAGGCAATCGGACGATAAAGGAACAAATCGTAATGCCAAAGGTTATATATGAAACACGAGCACTTCCTAGAGGAAGCAAAAAAAAAAAGTCGGGGGGCTTCCAACGAGTAGAGCGGGCAGGCGAGCGTTGCGTTGTGAGGCGAGGACGAGGCGGGTGGTTTTTTATTGAGACGGGTGGGAGGGAGGGAGTTCAAACGACGAAACGTTGACTTCCACTGTAGTTCCCGCGTTGTACTGCGTTTCGTTAATTTTTTTAACCATTTTTTACCAATTACAACCACGGGTTTAGTCCGATCAGATTGCTGAGATGGCGGTCACAACTAGATACCAAATCGGATTTTTGTGCGAAAGAACGAATTTTTTAGACCACATTAAAGGCTCAAAACGGCCCAGACGGCGGACGGACATTGCGGATTTGGAATCCCCATGTCTTGAAACGTAAAGTATCAAATTTTGAGGGGGGGTTATAAAAATTTTTTCTCGACCGAAAATATAGGGTTATTATTCAGAATGAATAATAAACCAAAAGGGAGCCATAATTATTAGAATTGGTTGACAAACGAGATAGAGGACTGTATTGCGCAACAACCTTTACTCACTCCTGGCCTCTTATTAGTCCAGACGTACATTTGTCGTAACCTTACGAAGGGAATCATAACAAATGTGGATCGTTGAAGCTGGAGTCCTACAGGGCAAATTGCAAATTTGGAATCTCCAAGTCTTGAAACGTAAAGTATCAAATTTTGAGGGGGGATTGTAAAAAAATTTTCGTGACCGAAAACATGGGGTTATTATTCAGAATGAATAATAAACCAAAAATGAGGGAGTCGATCAAATTTTTCTTCACTTGCCTAGGAAACGGGCTTCTGAAAACGACATTGCACACTTTTTTCGACAGCATATTTCGAACGTGAACATGACATTAACGTAAATAGAAAACAAAATGTTGGTGACTGCGCAGCACACAACCCTCTCTCTCTCTCTCTCTCTCTCTTTTCGCAATCTGTGGGTATATATCACAGCAAGGGAGTCAAATTCAGCATTCAACAGGGTTTCAAATGTGTAGGATTACGTCCAAATGAAGAACAGTGAAATCACAGTAAATATAATGAGCTCATTTCCTCTCACGCCTAACGCCTGTCAATTCAACTGGTCTTGTACAAATAACCTAGTGCCACTCAAAAAATGTCAATTCTCGTGGTTCTATTGCAGTCAGTTCATATTTCGTATCGTTTACTTGTATTTTCCGATGCTGAATTGAATTGGATCTGTCTTGGTGGTGCTCTGCTGTGCAAAAAAATAATTAAAAAATCCAGCACTTTCCCACTTCTGGCAGCGGCAGGGTGAAGGTGGTCGTTTTCTAAGCGGATTCATTTCTTTCTAGATCTATTTCCACTTTCGTGGCAAGTTTCCTCAAACTCCAAAATATGAGTTAAGGACCGACTCTGTCGTCCCCCACGTCTGTCTCAAAGTGGCTTTCCGTTGAATACATTTGCGTCTACTTTCACTTTTTACTCCCAAGAGTCTTCCAAAGCCCTTCCAGGTATATTCTTCTCAAGATTTGCTGCCCTTCTGGCTGACAGGTGGAACTGAGGGCTGCACCTTCGTTCCTCATCATCGCCCACGGTGAAATCCAACCATCTCGAGTGTCCTCTCTGTATGTTAATGCTCAAGAGTTGTTCTTGTGGAACTCACGAGTCGACTCTCTGTTGTGGGCTGAGGCAAACGCCGTACTCGCCGCGTGTTTTTAAATGTCTAGTGATGACGCAACCTACGCAGAATTGCCTATCACTGATACTTTTTCGTACATTTCCTCACTTGTGAAGCATTAAAAAGCATTCAAGTTTCGCCTACCGGCGTTGCTGCCGCTTTAGGCACCAGTGACTGCCTGAGTGGGATTTCTGATTTTTACTGTCAAAATCTGTTCAAAAAGAAAGGAGTAATGAAAATGGATAATTATGCGCTAGAATAAGTTATGTCAAATAGTGAACTATAAAATATTTTTAATGTTTTTTCAGAAAACGGTTTCATTTCTGCTACATTTTGATACCCCCTGCAATCGATGTAAGTTAGGCATAACTTCTGCGTCCCCAAGTGATACCGAATGAAACACAACTTTCCTCTGCCCCACGCGTATTCAAATTTTTCATAGTTAAGGGTCTAATTCAATAAGTTTTTTCTCTCAGTTCATTCAAACATGGTAAGACATAACTTCTCATTCCACGCAGAAGGCTTAACTTTCAGGAATTTTCGATTTCCCGCTAAAGTTTATTGAGTTGCTCTTACTCCTGCCACAACTATTATTGAACATTCCGACGCACTTCGATAATTCTCGGAGCTGTCGATAGGATTTTTTAGAGAAGGATCTTGTTTACAGTTTTGAAATTATCGAGTAATGACTGCAATAACTTAAAGTAAGTGAAGGACCGTAGGAGAGCATGCCAGGAGAATGCATCAGGCAGTCTGGAATGCTGCGGTGGCGAGTGACTCCTGGCTATCTTACGTCCAATGTCAAATTTGTTTCGTATGAGTAGCTCATTGTACTTTTATTGTGATGCTTTTTGAGAAAGAGATTGTAACCAGGGGAAAAACTGCATTAAAGTCGTTACTCGTGGACGTATTTCAGAACTGTAATATTTTTATTTTTATTCAAAAATATTAGAGCCATTTTCTGTATTTTCATCACTATGATAACTTTATTTTGTTCAAGTCTAATTTTCTCCACACATATAGTTTGGCTTATGTTGATTTGCAGGGTAAACGTAACATTTGAGTTGATTTAGTCAGCCTCCGTCCAGATCAGTGTTTCCTAACCATTTTGGTGCCATGTCCCTCTTCTAATGGTTTTAGTTAGAAATCATTATAAAATGTTATCAAAACATAGTAAGTAAAATTTCGAAACAATCTGATTTTTTAATTGAATTAGCGTGATCCTTTCGCTTGATGCTTGTTACTAAGAGATTCTATGTTAGGCTCCAATTTAGTAACCGTCTTTACGTTCTGTGGTTTCTAGTTGATTTCTTTTTTTTAATCTGTACGTCATTTACTGCACTAAATCCACAATCAGGTAAATATGGAGATGGAAATGGTAGTGAAAGTTCTCCGGCTGTTGTGAAACTCATCAGGAGTTGAGTTGAGCCCATTAGGTGTATAACAGCGTTGTTTGCAGAGTTGAAAACGTCCGCGGTAATTTTGGTAACATAAAACGGAAGTATGCCTAATAATTATTTGCAGCACTGTTTAAAAAATTGTTGTTTCGCTAAATTTTGCACCTAAATCTAACATTGCATTTGAAGCGAAGGGAAAGAGTTCAGTCGTATAAAAAAAAAGTCTAAATTGCCCTCCTCAAACTACCAAGGCATGGACCCCACGTTGGGAAACACTGGCTGGACCATTCAAACGAAATGGTTTGTGTTTGAATTCAGATGCGAATTCAAACGCAACGTGAACAGAGCTTATGCGCATAAGGGGGTTGATGAAGGTTTTGTGCGTGAATAATGGAAAAGATTGTGGCGGATGGTATTGAGCTGAGGAGTCGTTCTGGAAGCAATTTCATCCAACGCCCGACTGTGTGGCTTTTCGAGTGTCCCGCGATAATTTCAACTGCTAAATCGATACCGCTTCGTCCAAATTCATTTCTCGAGGATTCCAGGGAAAACCGCCCAACTGGTGATCATGTTTCAGAAATTCTAAGGTCATCACCCGCCGGCGTATTCTCGTCCTCGGCCGCTCAATCAGAGGCTATTTGAATCGCAGAATCTTCTTCGTTCGGATTTATTCAGGGCCGGTCGGTTTCACCTCGTCAGCTCGCTGAGCCAATTGAGTTTATTAAGCTCATGATTCCCGTCTTTTCTCCGGTCATAATCCAAAAATAGTATCTCTCGGATAATTCAGTAGCGATTAGGTTAACGCTCGGATGAAGAAGACATGAACAGTATAAGAGCAGCGTATTTCTCGTAAAGGGGGCACCATTTTCCATTATAGTCACCAAATAATTTGATAATTACCTCCGAAACCGGTTGTAACTCAAGTGTTCAGGAATACCCTGCCGGTCAGAAGCTTCCAAGTGCAGTGCGTTGAGACATAGAATGCCAATCAGGTTCCTAAATGAGAAAAGAGTAGTGATGCGAATGAAGGTTCTTCATGGGCCAACTTTGGCCTCAGACTGGCTGCTTGGTTTCCAAGCTCTCGTAGAGGTCGACAAAACGCTTTTCGCCAAAAAGGGAAGTTCTAATTTCTACTGAATCTTGCCAAGGCCTTCATTTCAATAGATGCTAGGGGATGCCCGGAGGAGCGCTGAAACGGAACGGTTTAGGAACTACCTGACAGAACGAGGGTGTTCCCGTTGATCACACCAACGGAGGGGTTCAGGGCTGCACCTTAGGTCCTGTTCACTACGCGTTATTCATTAACGTTATATCAGAGATGGAAACCGAAGGTCTTTTGTGCTAGTTGGAGCGCTACACGCCAGGCTGATCCATAAGATCCAGCGTTCATTAAAATAAATTCAATCGACCTTATCCATCGCCGTCATGAGAGCCCTACTTCAAATCGAACGTGTTAAATCAAATTCGTCAAACCTGTCAAGTGACTCCAGCGTTGATGCTAATTATAGGAACTCATTAAATTATTTAAAAATTATTTCGTCTAAATTAGCGAGGTATTTTTGTTCAAATGGAAACTCAAGACTCAACTTGAGAAGGTCCTCGAGTGAAACTCGTAGGGGAATCGAGCGTTGTTTGAGAAGTGGGGTAAAATTTGGTGAAGACTATTAAATGTAGCAGTAAGATTGTATAAAATGTGGGAACTTTACGTAAATTTCGATTCTTATCAACGTTTCGGGCCAATTAGCTTTCAAAAGAGCTCTCCAAAGCTCTCTGCGCATGTTCATCCCCATTTCACACAAGATGCACTTTTTGTGCAAAACTTAACGTGTTACAGAAAAAAATATCTATGGCGAAGCATCGCCCTTTTTTCCTTAGTCCATGCAGTAATTTACTACTATCGAAGAACAAAAACTTATGGTGGGAAAAAGAATGTCAAAGGCAAAATTGTTGTTGAAAACACATGATGCAACGTCAGCCGGTTCATTCCATGGTTGGGAAGAGTCTGCGTTGGGTGGAGCAATCTATTTCGGTTGTGAGCAGAACACTGAAGTAGATTACTTTTCCTTCTTTCCGCCACCAGAGCGAAATTTATCGAGTAAGTTTATTTATGAAACGGCTGTAACTTGACTTCCTGAGTTTTTGGGGTTACTTCTAGTCATCTAATGAGTGTTATTAAATCTGCATTTAAGTAGCTAATTTTGCTGCTGTTTCATATTTTAGTTGTGAATCTCAGTGTCGTATGAGCGGACTTCATGCGGAAAAACTACGGTAAAATCGATTTTTATAGGAATTCGTGGCAATTCATTGTGCTGCTCTCGACATTTTCCACGGGTGATAATTTTATGGCACCGTCGTGTTATTTGGGTCTGTCGATACCAACATTTTAATAAGCATTGCCGAAGTCAGTACAACTGGTTAGTTTTAGTGGTAAAACGATTTTGCTATACCTTTATTTTGACGTCCTTGGTGTTCTTCTGATTAAATATGAGTCGATTTGCATCAGCCGTTTTCTCTCAATCAGTCTTCTAGCCTAAACCCGCCCTTACTTCTTCTTCCTTCGTTGTTCTGCTGAGGAGAATAAACAGGAAAACGTGTACTGGATTGAAACTATCGCGTCCACAAAACAATCGCCAAGAGGCGGAAAGAAACTCAAAATCAATCAACGGTCAGGCGGACGGCGGAAGGATAGAACGAAGTTTATCTGGAATGCAGGATGAGCCAATGGATGATCGTCTCCTTTTCTCTTTTTCATAATAAGCGGCTCGTAGCTGCCGGGTAGCAATAGCTGACAAAGAGGAAGAAAACCTGTTATAAAGCCCGCGATACGAAATACTGAGAAAGTTACGAAAATTACTCCATCGTTCGGAGGGGCCCAGTGAAATCATCCACGAAGCGAATGCGAACGAGCCTCCGTTGCCCTGGGGGATGCGTGAAGCATCGGCTTCATAACCACCAATGAATGACTCGGCTGCTCTTCCGTTTTCCGCGCATACGTTTTCCAAAGGAGATGAGGACGTACATTCTCCATCCCAATCACTCCTCAAACCGTTATTAAATTCCATAAACAGGAGTGAAATGCCATCAAAGAGCCTTTTAAAAGTTTTAGAATCAGAGAAACAATTAACGAATTGCAACGGTATCCATCATCAAAACTTGCTTTTCGTCCCCGTGATGTGGCAAAATACCAATTTCCTAATACGGCACCTTACTAAAAATTATCCGTAACCTAGTACGGCTGCTAAATACTTCGCCTCTAAATTGACGTTTCGCGAGTCACGGGCGCGAAAAGGATTGGCGGCTTTGGAATTGAGCTTCGGCTTAAGGAGAATTTTCCGAAGGAAGGAGGATTCCTCTTTTATGGTTTTACGCCGATAGATCGTTAAAACTATAAAGAGGCCGCTGAATGCACTGCCGTTATTTGTCCTAGCGTCCAAAACAGATGTCGATCACTTAATGGATGTGAGCCTCAAATGGTCGACATAACGCATGCTCAGCATCACATTCAGAGACACTTTGTTGTTTCTTTGAACTACTTTTAACGATAAGTACGATCTGTGCGCTCTGTAGTACACGTTTGGCACTAAGGAGATGAAATACGAGCACCAACGTACTCCAGGTTTCCACGTTTTCTTTTGGAATGATGTCCTGTGGCGAATAACAGATGGCCGACGGTCGAAATTGAATACAGCGAATCTCTCCGAAACCGTACATTGAGGTGGTGAGATGTCGTGGATAACGGGTGATGATCGTGATGGTGGTTGGATATGCTGCAGGAGGGAGAATTAATTAGAACTAGCTAAAAGTTCTCCAATAATCGTTAGAAGGGCGTCAGCTGAGAGTCAGAAACTGACTCCACTGTGCTTCATTTAGCATTTACGAGGTGCCAATACCACCACGGTCTCCTTTACTAAACGAAGGAACATGGAGATAGTGCCACCCACTTTGCAAGGAGCAAGACTCTTGTTGATGACTGAGGAAAAGTTCCTTGGGGTGGTACTAGATGAGCAACTCGCATGGAACTCGCACGGGTGATATGCGCTGCAGAAGGCAACCACATTGCACAAAGCAGAGCGACAAGCCGTTAGGCAGTTCAGGGGAAGCTCCAGAAACCTCACAAGGGCCGTGAACACTGCTGAAATAAAAGTCCTTCTGAACATCTCACCTCTCCACGTATACTCTTAGAGGACTGCATACCTGGGAGAGGTAAGACTTTCGCACACCAGTAATGTTTTCTCCAGGGGTAAGGCAAGCCGCCAGGGAATGATTGATGACTGGTCAAATTAGTAGAGGTGGTAGTCTTGCTACTGACGTTATACCACAGTGGAAGAACTTCAAGGTGCCATTCACTGATGGGAACAGTCGGGTAGGAGGCCATTTCGGACTGAGAGGGTGCACTGTCATGGTACACTGATGGTTCTGTCATGAGGGGGGGGGGGGCAGAGCTGGTCTGAGCTGTGTAGGGCTCAACATCAGCCTTGCCGAGCCACTTGAAGAGTATGCCACGATATATCAAGCGGAATTTCTAGCACAGAATAGGCCATTGCAACCAACCCCTGCAGATCCACGCTGATATCGGAATGCCTTCAGGCGCTCAAACGACTCAGTGCCCATAATAGGCTTTCCCTAATCTGGGGCATTTCAGAGGCAGTCAAGTGGTTAGGGGGACGGAATGGCAGAACTCCCTCCCAGTTCTCCAGTTCCCTCGTGTGTGACTGCCCTGTCTTGGCAGCTTGATGCTTTGAGTATTTCTCCCAGGATTTTTTATTGAGTAAGGGACATCAGTGAGTAGCGGTCCTCGGATCAAAAAAAGCAACGTCGTTGCTGAGGAGCAGGGAGTTGGAGGTGTGATGTGGCAAAAGCCCCTGCGGCAATTCACCCTACATTGGATGTTCAAATTGTGAGGCACAAGTTATTTTCTGAGCAACAGTGCGTTGATGTTGGAGTGCAGGAAATAGCCCCCAATGTAACTCGTGGTTGGGGACAGGGTTTTGGGTACAATATGGTTGACAACTCCCAATTGACACTGTTAGGCACACAAGAGGGTGAGATTAAGAACGAAGTTGATAAGTAAAGGGGAACTCAGTGCGTGCAGAATGGATTGAGCCTTAACAGAATAGCGATATGAGGTTGAGTATATAAGCATGGGCACAAGAGGGTTCTGAATGCATGTGAACTGGTTCCACGGGAAACTAGAGCGGTGAGAGAGAGAGAGAGAGAGTGAGTAGAGCTGTGACTGGCCTGAGAGTTGATAGGGAGAAATTGTTGGGAAGGACATCTTGGAAAGTCCACAATGGGAAATCCATTGTCGCTTTGGAAGTTAAACCGAGACGAGAGTAGACGCCGGCTAACATGAAAAACGTTCCAGGTATGAAATAGCTGAATTGAATGCACCCAGGGAAGGCCTGGGCTCGAGATCCCAACTACCTTAGCCTGTGCCAAACTGTCACTATGTTGCATGAAGAAGACATGCTTTGGGGAACAGATAGGGCATAGCAAACGACATCTAACACAATCTGGCAAAAAGAGATTACGTGATGTGGGGCAGGGACGCGTCATTGAATACTGATGTACAGAATTATGGAATAAGAAACAGTGGGTAGATACTCCCGTTCCGCGTTGAGGATTCTTTTGTGGCACGGAAAGTCGGCAGAAAGGCGTAGTGTGAAAATTGTGGGGTTGACGACAGAGGTAACAGGATAGTGAGAGACTTGCTTCCGTTTCTCGCTCGCTACTGACTGCATTTAGGCATCAATTAATCCATCCCAGACCTCTCGACGCCCATCACCTCCTGAATCCTCATGACGTTGATAGTAACTGCAAAAAGCTTGCTCTCTTTGGCAATTCACTGATATATATCTAAATTTCCTCGCGCTAATGTAACAAGTCGTGAGTAATTACGAGTTCAATTGGGACGTTCATAGTCAAGTCATCGGTTTTGTATACTTACTGTTGTGTAATGTCTAACTAGTCTCATAATTTCGTTCAAGGGAGTGCCGATACTCTAACGCCAAAGCTGTTTTTTTTTTTTTCAAAAGCAGTTTGCTACTAACGGCTGATGCACTATTTGAACTATTACATTTTGGTTTAACGAAACACATTTGTTGTACCCTTTTGCTCATTTTCATTCACAAAATTTACTATTTGTTGCAGGCTTTGAAGAGGGCTCAAGAAGAGAGCGATTTGGAGAGAATTCAAGACCTATTTCCTAACGACTGCCTTCGTTTATACGACAAGGATGTGCTAACCATGGTGAGCTATTGTATTGCGCTGCAATAATTTTACTTAACGGTTGAATGTAACGAGACGAATTATGTGCGAACTAAGAGCCTGAAGACTTCGGTTTGCGGAAAGCATTTAGCAGTTGAACGTCCTTGAAGGATGAGTTGAGGTCGAATGCAGCTCAGGGGCAATGAGGAAACAAAAGAAGCAGATAGCTGTTATACAGCAGATGAGTTTGAAGGAGGGAAGTTCGGCTGACTCCTGTAGCTTTATGAATGGTCCAATTTTAAATATCTGTTGATTTGGTATGTTTTGACCCTATAGGGCTTACATCAGCGACCAACCCCTCCCCACGTCATTCCTTCTGCTTCTTCTTTCAAAAGGTGAGAGAAGAGGTCCTTGTCCTTCGACTCAGCAGACGCCCCTTTTAACCACTTCAGTTTTCATGTGTGAATGAGTAAGACACCAGTTCGTATATAACCTACCGGGTTTAACGTAATTTTGTTGTGCGCAGAGGATGAAGGGGCTCATGAGGAAACGGTCAAGCACGGCAGCTCGGCTTCAGCGGGCTCTTTCTGCCAAATCTCTTCGCCCTGAGTCGCCGCCAAGGCAAGCTGCACCCCTCGTGGAGAAGAGACAATTCATCATGGAAACTCGCGTCCAGTTCACTGTGGTAAGCATCCAATAGCATATAATTACGTTTTTTTCTGGCGCATCCCACGGAGTGAGAAAAACCCTGCAAATTATTACACAACGGTTTATTATTCGGATAATCAGCTTGACCTAGCATTAATGCTCCGAGACCCATCCTGTTCGATTCAGCATCGAAAAATATCATAATGAAACCCAAAAAAAGGTCGAAAAGAACTGAATCGTAATATTAAAATTAAAAAAAATTAAAAAATGAAAGTATCTAGAAAAAACTGAATTTTAATATGAAAACATGCACGCTAAATACTAATATCAAAATTTAACCAAAAATCTATGAAAAAAACCAAAATGGGAATGAAACGAAAGAATCTAAAAAAATTGAATCGTATTAAAACCAAAACGTCGGGGAAATTGGAACGGGGCGCTCGCGCTCGAAGCGAAAGGCGAAAGGGGAGTTGGGTGGCAGCGTCGGGAGGCAAGCGAGCCTCGAGCGTGGTTGCTTTTTTAATGAGACGGGCAGGTGGGAGGGAGCTCAAACGACGAAACGCTGTAGCTCCCGCATTTTACTGCGTTCAGAATGAATAATAAACCAAAACAGTTGTATTCGGCCGGAGTTTTTTTCAGATCTTCGAGTTGCAAAGGCTTTTGAAAAACGCCATTAGAG
This sequence comes from Pachypeltis micranthus, assembly GCA_020466155.1. NCBI lineage: Eukaryota > Metazoa > Arthropoda > Insecta > Hemiptera > Miridae > Pachypeltis > Pachypeltis micranthus. The sequence continues at coordinate 62,005,908 of CM035770.1, read as the reverse complement.
AAAACGGAGGGAGAGAGAGTGAGAAGAAAAATGTACCAAAAGCTAGGGGTTTTCGCATTTATCTCGAAAACGGTTCGAACGATTTTGATTAAACTTTCAAATTAACTTTTACTAATCAATACGGAACGGAGATATAGGCCTATGAAGCAAAAATAGGGTTTTTACTTTTTGAGAAAACGGCATCTACGATTTTTACCAAACTCACAGGATGTTTTCGATTAGTTAATACCTACATATTGTTCTCGATAAATGTTCCTCTGACAGTCCATTGAACAGTGTCGAAAATAACGTTTTTCCGTAAATTCCATTTCCCTAACTGCTTCACCAGATGTGATAAATCGTATGGACTGTCTTCTAGCGTTCTAAACCCACATTTCGTTCCTCGCAACTATCTCTGTATCCGTCTGTTGAACGGAAATATGAGCCGAGTTAACTCAGAAAAGTAGATTTGTCGATTATTAATTTATCGGTGTTCCAATTTTTCCGAAAACGGCTCTAACGATTTCGATCAAACTTGCGCAGTACTCTCATCCAACTAGTCCCCACATTTTGTTCTCCATAAGTGTTTCTGTAGAAATGCGTTGAAGGAAGATATAGCTCATATGTAGCTTGTGTTCGAACTTACGGGGAGAGAGGGAGAGAGAAAGAGAGAGAGAGTGAGAGAGAGTGAGAGAGAGAGAGAGAGAGAGAGAGAGAGAGAGAGAGAGATTGAATTGGTTTATTTAAATTAACCAGGGGCAGTTAGGACCATAGGGCCCTCTCTTCCAGTGTCCCTGGAAGCATTGACCTTTTTTTTTACACTTCTGGCAGTAGTTATATACATAAAATGATCGCTTCATATTAATAAAAAAACAAACGCAACATGAACGTACAAAAAGGTGAAAAAGAAAAAATCAAAAAGTTCGTTTTTTTTTGTCCTTTGGCTTTCACATCTCATAGCTGTTCACTAGGCACTCGCATTGTAATTCTGCAACAGTAAATTTGAAAATAGAGAGAGAGTGACGGGGGGGGGGAGAGAGAGAGAGAGAGAGAGAAACACGTTTTTAATTTTCAGGAAAAATAAGGAGTAAGTTCTAAACTATATAGAACAGGTACAGGGCTCTTTTCGAAGCTCGGGTTATCACATTGTGACGTAAATGTGGATGGGGAAGGCATCACATGGATTGAGCCACTTGTGATAATACATCGACACGTTTTTGATGAACTGGACGTTGAGTTAGGTTTTACGGCTTTTCTTTGTACTCAGTGACAAATATATTAGTAGCTCGAATGTACGTAGTATTGAGGAAAAGTGGACATTGGTTATTTATCTTCTTGGGCTCAGCATCAAAGCGCCATACCAAGTTTGCTCTGTCGTCACTCAATAAATAGTGCGGGAAGCAGCTTCTCTCCTCTATAGTTTACTAGAGCTCTGCCATGTGTTTTTGCAGCCCATTTCACAAAATATTTTCGTAACATTCCAATGTTCAACAATTCCACCAGTTCAAATAACGTTTTTCCTTTGTGGGGAGGGGGAAGGTTCGAGAAATCATTCGTGAATCGCTGTTGTTGTTGGTGTTCGCTCATTATTCTCCCCCCCACCCATCACTGGACAAATAACAGGATAAAAGAGGACGTGAGGGGGTCACCCCCCGTCCGCTCTTGTTTGCTAACCAGACTCAAAAACCTTTCGTTGATCGTTGATCGACAAATTATAACGGGGATGCCGTCTCGCTCATCATCTTCGAACTAAATCTCCTCTCCATCTAAAGGCTTTTTCTTCTTCTTCTTCTTCTTCCTCCTTTTGATCCTGTGCTGTTGAGTAAACAAGCTCAATTACTTGATGATCAGGTGAGGCCTCGAAGGCCGTTCCCCGCGAGATGTGAGGTCCTTTCGCCAACTATTCGCTTTGAGAAGTTCTACGAAAAATGATACGCTTCGAAAGCCGTTCAAAAAGAAATAATCCGTATGAATAATGTCATCAACGGCCGTTTTCGTATCGGGTAAGTCGCAAAGGGGAAGAGGGAGGGTTACACGAGTTCTCCCCAACCATTTCGATACCTACTTCGTACTCTAATGACTTGTGCGACGTATCACACAACGTTCTTTGGCCTCACACTTGCATGCGGTTCTATTAACTCTAGCAACTAATCGACTTTTCATGGTAGCGAGAAGCGCTTATGGTTTATTTATTGTGCTGCCCCTGCTTCTGTGGAACGAACGTCTTGAGGAATCAGACACGAGTGATTTAAGAGACTGTCCACTTGATTCTTTTGAGATCGCGTTCACCGCTTTGGATTAGTCGGAATTTCTAGAGCAGCTTCGGTATACCTTATGAGGGTTATCAAACGCTCATCGCATCGGACTACCACGTCAATTTTTTTAAGATCGCTGCGCTACTATAGGGTTTCTTTAAAATTTTTGGTTGTTCATTGTCTCGTTATTTTCTCACAAATTAGAATTTCATGGCATTCTCGTATCATCTGAAGCTGTCTATATAGCAAGTTCAATAAAGATAGTTAGAGTCGTTTTTGAGAAAAATTTATTTTGACGTTCCAAGGCGACCTGAGATGTCAAGTTTGAGCTGATTTCCAGAAACGGCCGTTTCCAGAAAGGTCCACCGTATATAGGACAGTGGCAACCAAAAAGGAGAAACTAAATAAATAAAATTAAGGAAATGAGGAGGGTGCTCTGACTACCCTACGCTGACTTTAGGGGATGGAAGGATTAGAAAGAAAAGAAGGATAAAAGAATGTTCCACGACAGATTCGACCCGAGCTACATGTGGGTGGTGGTACCTCGTAGAACATCCACTGACACACCCAAGCAACGCATTTCCTCAGTACTTTTCTGACCCTGCTGGAAGCTGCAACCCTGCCTGACGTAACCACTCCATGCGCCATGCGTCCTGTTGTATTTGCGCCTCTTGACTTGACAAGTTAGCGTAAGATCCCAGCTACCAAACACCACCTGAATCCAGGACCGCTGCAGACTGGTTGGGATCAACGGGGCAGTGCAGCTTTCTCTTCTCTTTTAGGGATGTAAGAAGAACACGTCAAATGTGTGTGGGGAGGTAATTTTTCACGATTTTGAATCATAATTTTGCTTAGCCCTACGAAGTGGAAAGGTAAGTTACGTAATCAGCAGGGTTTTTTACGTTTCTGAGCTGGAGAATCACGTCGACCACATGCTAGGACACGTGGTTCCTCGACCTAATGCGAAAAACTCTCGTATCTGACGAAATTTTCGGCCAATTGCCGCAGTTTTCTGGCTCTGTGGGTCGAGGACGGTATTAGCCGAGGCTCTGGTTGTGTTGTACTTGAGGGCAGTACTGCAGTTGTGTAAGACGTTCATGGAAAACGAGCGAAGGAATGCGTCACGTAGTCCGTTGACTTCTCCAGGTAAACCTGAGGTCTATAATTTGAATACGCGAGCTCCAACTGGAATGAGCCCGGAATTGACGAATAAAACCGGCGAAGAGACTCGAACGTAATCGCCTTCTAACAGTTCAACAGTCCAGGCAATACGCTCTGGATTTGGAGTCGCGAAAGCGGCCATAAAACCCTCTCCAAGCTGCTCGCTTTAGTCGAAGGAGCCAGGAGTTGGAAATTTGAACGCGAGGGCCGTTCCCGCTATTCTGCTAGTGCCGTCAAAATGACGGCCTGAAATATCCTTTGGGTTAATCCCGCGGAGCCCTCGTCAAAGCGAAATATAAGACAAATCCTTTTGGAAGCCGGTCGGATTTGTGCTGAACAGGTAGAACGATCCGGATACCTGACAAATAAATCTTCAGAGGTCAGGAGTGAAGCTCAAATTGTCACCGTCTACCAGGAACCAGTTTTTGAGAGCTCTTCCTGAATATCATTTTCTTTTCTTTATTATCCAAATTGAAAACATGTGGTTATGGTGGAGTTAGGGGCTTTGTACTATTCTGTGAGCTATTCTCTACCTTGTTAGTTGAATTTCAACTCTCAGAACAACGTTGGGCTATAGTGTGGCGAGCAACGTGCGCGTTATAACCTCGTCCAAACTACGTATTTCGAAAGTTTTGTATTTAGCGTTGTGAAATTGTACTGAGAACACGAGTGATTTCATCGTCCAACATTTCAGAATTTCATGAATTGCTTCTAATTGCTTTATTGTCGTTATTCAACTGTCATCGTGTGAGCGGTACGTTGGAATAGCTGGATTTTCGAGAGACCTACACATCACGCAACTTTTTTAATCTCCAGTCTATTTGTCAATCAATTCATTTGAACGTAATTTCACGGTTTATGTTGAAAGTAGTAGCGCTACTTCGTAAGAATTTATTAAGCTCCTACTAACGATACCCCTACTTCCATTGGAGAACCTCCACATAGGCGATTACCAAGACTGTCAACGTGATTTTTTCTGTGGAGGTTTGTGTTCGTATTTGGGGATTATAAGAACACCGTTCGAAAACGTACAGCACCAAGCAAATTGGTAATGCTTGACGTTCTGAAATTTATTGGGCTGCTCCTCCACAGCACTGTGAGCAATACGTTTTATTGTCTTCTTTTCTTTTTGAATAAACCGCCGTAACGATTTACATCAAACTCGCCGGATGTCAATCTTCTCTTCGATTCTTGGGGGCGTTCTAGTGCTTTTTGAAACCTTGGAGCACTTTCTGTCTTTATGTCGACGGTTAGGGCTAAGTTCTGCCAAGTTCACGCGAACAGAATGAAAAACAAGTTGAATTAGGTTGCAAGGCGACAATGTTCGGCATGTTTATTGTTCCGCACGAACATTTTTACTTCCCTAGGCGCTGCGAAGAAAAAGAGAAGTTATGTAATCGGCCGAGAAAAAAAAGAATTGAGTTCGCTTCAGATTTTCACATTTCAGGGCCCAACTGAGCCCGAAAAAAACTGTTTGGAAAAACGGTGAGTAAACGGTGAGTTTGGAGTGTCTGTGAGTAAACGGCTGAATCAAATCAGCTCTAAGTGGATTTCTAGCCCTCGAGCTCAAAACACTACATTCATTTTCAAAAACGGCTTTATTTCTATTGAATTTCTTATACGTATACAGCTTCGGATGACTCGACAATACCGTTGTATGACGAAAGCAGTACAATAAATTACCAAACGTTTCGGCAAAAATCGACGTTAACGTAGTTTTTTTCCTTGTGAACTCCGCTCAAATGTTCCCTTCAGAACGACTCATGTGATATTCCAATCAAGTACCTGTACGATGAGCGTTCAATAAGGTATATAAGGACTACTACAGAAATTCCGGAATTCTCATCACCGCCGATTCACGTAGTTTTTACCCGGTAATTCTGGAAAAGTGACTATTATCCTTCTCAAAAAAAAATCGTGTGTACTACTTCGTTAATTCTACATGTACTGATTCCTCAATAATGATCAAAACATGAGCACGAGCAGCACGATAAATTCCGGAACTGTAAGCTCCACCGCCGGTTTTAGACCAAGTTCAAATGAACTGAGTGAAAAGGGAGTTGAATCAATAGCAAAAGCCATAATTTTAATAAGGTAACAGATCTACAGGATATCAACAAGAAGAAAGTGCGCCGCATATCATTGAGTTACGGAATGTTTCGTCCATTCTGATCAACTGCTGTTTTGCTGCCTGAACATTTTCAGCTCAGTTTTGTATGAATTTGATATCCTGAATTCAAATATACCGTTTGAATTTGCCTATCAGTTCAAATTTTTAAGTGAAACACTATTTTCAGTAAATGAATATATCAAGAAGGTAAACATGAAATGTAGGTTATTATATTAAACAAATAAATATATATTGTTTTACACTTTATTACATACGCAGATATAAAATATCTGGTGCGTTGCCACACACAACGTTCCTCAGCTCTACGTCAATTCACTTTGTACATGGCCTTTGAACTTGGTCCAACAACACTTCACAGCAGCAGGAAGCGGTGGCGCCTACAGTTCCGGAATTTATTGTGCTGCTCGTACTCACTGCAGGACCATTATTGAGCAATTGGTACACAGATAATTAATGAGGCTGTAAACACAAATTTTTTGAAGAAGGATAGTAATTACTTTTGTAGAGTTATTGGGTAAAAATGTTTAGAACTGGTAGTAAGCGAAACGGCAGTAGTTGAAATTCAGGGATTTCTGGAGTGAGCCCACTCAATCTCATGAGCGGTTTTAAACACTCACCCTTTAGGTATTGGATTGGACTACAGTACCAATTTTCTTTAACATTCTACCAACATTGCAGCGGAGTTTATAAGGAAAAAACTGCGCTAAAAACGCTTTTTGTCGAAAGTTTTGATAATTTATTGTGCTGCTCTCGTGATTTTCCCACGAATGGGAACTTTATGGTATAATTGTCTTATTGAGAGCTATCAAAATAAAAAATATTATCAAAATCGTTAGAGCCGTTTATGTGAAAAAAATTCGGTGTTTTGATCACTATGGTAACTATAGTTAAATTTCGGTGGATTTTGTTCATACCCTTATTTTGGCTTTCCATGGTAACCTGTAGCCTAGACATCAAGTTTCAGCTGATTTGGTTCAGTCGTTTTCTCTACAAACCACTCTAAAATCGATTACGTCGAAAGTTTTGGTAATTTATTGTGCTACTCTCGTCATTTTCCCACAAATGGGAATTGTATGGTATAACTATCATGTTAAGAGCTACCAATATTAAAGATGTAATCAAAATCGTTAGAGCGGTTTTTGAGAAAAAAATATTTGTTGTTTTGATCACTATGATAACTATAGTTAACTTTCGGTGGATTTTGTTCAAACCCTTATTTTGGCGTCCCATGGTGACCTGCCGGCGAGATATCAAGTTTGAGCTGATTTGGTACGGTGGTTTTCTCTAAAAATCGTTTACAGACACACACACAGACCATTTTCCCAAATAGTGTTTTTCGGACTCAGGGTCTGAAATGTAAAGATCTGAAGAAAACTCTTTTTTTTTTTCAGCCGATTACATAACTTTTCTTGCTACTTTGTAGAGCCAAGGAAAGTAAAAATTAAAATATGTGTGAAATAAACTATAGTCACTGAACACACCCGAAGCTTCTTTTCCTTGACATTCTTGAATGTATTTTGGACAGTCTCTTTTTAAGTTCCATAAGTAATCTGCCATCATGTGACTATCCCATCTTCCTTGGTAGTATTGCTCCATTGTTTTAATATCTTAGTGAAATTTTTCATTTTGCTCCTCAGTCATGTCTCCGAAATTTTCAGGAATTGATGAATATTTACTAGGCAGAAATAACGGCCATTGAAATGGTTTTGGGGTTCTCTCCAAACAATCGGCACGCCGAATTTCATACTTTTCTTCTACGTTACGTCCACTGTAAATTTTATGTAAAAGTTTAATAAGTTGCCGTGGTTTTATCTTGGTTAGCAAGCCCAACATTGAAGTGTTCCGGATGAGCTCTATTCACGAAGTGACTGGCAGTTTTTCTGTTTTATTTTAACATACATCCCCCGCGTATGTAGCAAAACGCATCAGGGTGATTCTCACAACTTCTACTTGAACTCATCGAGGTTTAACAACAAAAATTCAACTCAGTACGTTTTAAGTTGTCTTAACAACACTTTCCGAAACAGAAATATCACGCGACATCGGCTTTCGTCTATTCCGCACGCAACAACTCACATATCTCAACTGTAGTTGAAGGGCACTTCATTTACACTATGGTTGTTACTCCACCTAGTAGATTTTCCTGTAACAAACTGAGTATGACGAGGTGCTGGCAGAACTGAGCTATTAGTAAATTTTATTTTTAAAAAATGTTTTTTTAATGCCAAGAGCGGAGATGGGACACCGAAATTTGTTAACCGAAATCGACACCTTCGTCAATTTCCAGTCAAATTGTTCGTTTCTTACGCTTTCCCTCGTCCACCGTCACTAGATTTTCGAGGTTTGATTTATGTTTGAGAATTTGGGGTCTTCTTTAGAGGAGAAATTTGGCCATTTCACACTGTTCTGTTCTCTTTCATACTGCTATAATACTGTTCATCTAAAAAACTAGAGCTGATAGAATCTGTTTTCATATTTGGATCGAGCGACACAAATAGAGCTGAAATCAGCTGTAAAATCCTAGGTACCAAAAAACAGTATGCCCGGTGTAATCAATGGCCCTCGACACCGAAATACGTGAATCAGACCGTTTACAAAAGGGACGCTTCTAACCTCTCGCGTCTTTGTCATAAGCTCGACCTTTGACTTTATCACAGCCGCCAAAGTCACTGCCTCCGCAACGAAGGGCAATGGAAGTTCTGGTTTAATTCAATTCGGCAGGCACTTTAAAGGAAACTGTTAAAGGTGCTGCTTATTGAATACCACGCCGGTTGTTATGACGGTGAAGGAAGGAAGAAAATTGATTGAGTAACAATTGTTGAGAGTCGTCTCAGCCGCGTGGGCTGTAACTCAACAGCCACAAGTGATTACCTAAGAACAGCGATTACAGGAAGGGGAAATTCATGTTTGCTGAACGTGACTTCTCAAATTATTTCATTACTCTACATAGACGATAATAAATCAGAACTAATCATTCGCTCGGTTTTGTTTTAATTCTGCATCTTCAATTATGTATTATTGCGACTGTCTTTCGAGTCGATTGACAATATTCTACAATATTTGGAGCTTCTGCGTATTCCTTTACATCGTAGAAGATTTATTATTCCATCATCAGTGGCTTATCGGTAGAAATTAACAATATCTCGTGCGACGTATCACATAACATAATTCAGCCCCGCGTACATTCAGCCAGTTTCATCACTTGAAATACTAATCCATCTCATTCGGTTCGTATGACTTGATAAAACACAATTAGGCGTTAAAAGTGATTGCCCTTTTGCCACTCATGCCCCGGTCGTAATTGAAAAATCGCCGTATAGGTGATTCTCAGTGCTGGCAACGTGATTTGTCTGAGGAGGTTTGTGTTTACAATTGTGGAATTGTTGGAAAAACACTGAGAATAAAATTGTGTCAGCTCGAGTTACTGAATTTCTATTGTCACAACGGAAGATCGGCATAATAATACGTCCATCGTGTAGGAGGTAGCTTATTGAACTACCACCTTGACTTTCGAATCGTTATTATCATGCAAGCAAGGGCAATATGAAACTTCATTCTATAGTTTACATGGAGCGACCGTGGCCATAATAACGTCTTAGTTATGATGAACCTTATTCTTCAAGCCACACGTTATGTTTGGCTTGAGTAATAGAATCGGCAAATAATCTCAAAATTAATCAAAATAGCTGAATTTTCCGCCGACTTCGTTGCGTATTTTTCACTTTTTTAGAACCCTGTTTGTTCTCCCTAATATTGAATAAAGTGAAAACAAGTAGAGGAATACGGCTGAAGACCATAGAAGAACATTCAAGAACATAGATGAGTACACAAACGGTGGGTACAGCTTTCGTACAAGTACGCAACCACGAGGGACATTTTATGTCTTTTTCTTTAAACTAAACCTCGATTTCCTCCGATGCGATTCCTTATGAGTGATTGGAAACGTTGAGGCTGGCAGGCGCGAAAGAAACCTTTACCCAAACGGTGGGTACAGCTTTCGTACAAGTACGCAACCACTAGGAACATTTTATCTCTTTTATTTATTTTTTTTCATGCTATGATAACTACGTTTGATTGTGCTCGTTGATGGTTTCGATATAATGGCCGCGTCAATTGCAATAGACATCATCACTTAGTCACTGAGGTTATTAAAACGTGTGATGTTACCAAGCGTTAGATTTTGAAACAGACGTTACCATGCACTTAACCCAACACAAATTTAGTGACGCTTCTCCGTTACATACCCCGCGTTACATTTTCGAGTTTATGTAGCAAAGTAAAGACATAAAATGTCAAAAAAATAATCGTAACCCTGGTGAGACTCGAACCCACAACCTCCGGTTAAGGAGACCGATGCCTTATGCATTACGCCAGAGGAGCTGAGGTTGCAACTCGGATTAAAACGTTACCTCGTCCACTCGGACTCAAGGTTAAAGTCCGTGACGCATGGCCGCATGGCACTTTTCGAGTTTATCTAGCAAAGTAAAGACATAAAATGTCAAAAAACTGCTCTGAAATCACTTTTCGTTGACCATTTTCGATAATTTGTTGAGCTGCTTCAGCGCATGAAAATGTTGAGAGCCAATATCCAATTTCCGTCCCTCTTGAGTTATAAAATCGAATAAAACTACGAAAAACCTCTTCAGAATGCGAAAAGAGTGAAAAAATTGAAACATCCGCGAAAAATAGTTGGAAAACCCCGAAGGAAAATGAAAGTGATGCAACAAGCCTGGAAGTTCAGCAGAAGCAGTTGGGAAAGCAATCCCATGAGATCATTCGTTTAATATCGTAAATCAACGAGAAACCTCCGTTGGATTCAATGTGGAACGACGAGTAAACTAATGGCTTTTGTTTGTAGATTAAATAAACGATAATAAATTTAGAAATTTGAGTGGAAATAGGTGAGATTTCAGACGGAAATTGTAATAAAGTCGGTGATGGAAAATTGAGCCGACAGGGTGGGGAACTGAATGCAAATATTTTGGAAGTTGAGCGGGTACAGGTGAGAAGTCATTAAAATATAAATCCAGGAGAAAGTAATATTTGGAAATACCCCAGCACCATGGAAATTATCAGGAGCACCTTAGCTCCTCATTATTTCACAGGTTTCCATGGATTTGCTACGAATTCAATTCACTTTTCACTTAATTTATTTGAACACCACTTCACGGGGCAGTAGGTGGTGACGCTTACAGTTTCGGAATTAATTGTGCTGCTCGTACTCAGGCATTGATCATTATTGAGTAATCGGTAGTCACAAAATCGTTTAGGCTGTAAACACGATTGTCATTTTTCCAGAGTTATCCGGTAAAAACGTTCGGAAATGGTAGTAAGTGAAACGGCAGTGGTTGAAACTCCAGAATTGCTGGACTAGTTATTAAACGCGTTTATGTATATAATTCGATTACCTCATAGTTTTTTGTGAAGACCCTGAGTTTGTGTTTCCTTGTCAAATGACTGTTTCTGAACCCTCGGAAACTGTTATATCAGTCGATTGTCATGGAGGTTGGGGGTTCGCTATCATGCCCACCGCTCCCAGACCTGTGGAGGTATTGCATTTTGCCAATCTCCCGATAGAGAGCTGTCGCCTGTGTTTTACGACAAGAAGATATGACCCCTGGAAAATCCTGTACCATCCAGGAGGAGTTCTTAATCTGGCTAGATCCCATATGATCTAACTATTTACTGGGGTGGCCGATTTCAAGGGACACATCAACTGTGACCACGTTTCTTTACCATTACCTTCTATCACACAAAACGTAGCAGTCAAGGCTGGTAGGTTTGTCTGCTCTTCCTCTTCGCTCACTGATGTAGGAACGACGGTGGAACAGCACGTGGTTGTTTCCTCTGTGCTGGAGGCGCAAGACGAGCAGGCTAGGGCACTCTTCAAGGGGAAAAAAGTGAAGCCGCCCGTTGAAGTCCCCATGAACCATCAAGAACTGGCTCGTCCAGTGCTCCGACCTAACCGGCCCTATTTCAAGTTGGTCGCCGGTAAAAAGAACTTTTGAAATAATGCCATTTTTTCAAATACCACACTTTCCAAACTTGTGATGTGGTATCAATTCATATCTGTATAATTTCGCTTGATTGAAGTTCTCTTTATTTTTCCAGGGCGTCCAATGTCAAGAAAGGCACCTCTTCCTTTTCAACGATCTCCTCTTGATTGCCAAAGCTCGCTCTGGCGGCAACTTCAAATTGAAAGAAAAAGTGCGGGTATCTGAAATATGGATGTCTTTGTCCGGAATCGAGGATGTTTGCGACGTGTCCAAGTCGAAAGACACCTCTTTCGTTCTCGGTTGGCCAACCACCAACGTCGTCGCCACGTTTGGGTAAGTTGTATTTAATTTTATCGTTAGAGGAATTGCTCGGGTTGTTCTCAGCCGCCTAAGCCATGACGCAAATTTGGGTGATAGTTCGAAGCACTTGATGGATTTTTGTCTCATTTTGGTGGATCGACTGTGCCCGGATCAGCCGCAGTCTGCTCGTCCACATGTGCATATGGCGTCTCGAGGGGATTTCAACAACGACGTTCTGCATGGACTTTGTTGTGGTTTACACAACTGCAACATTGGAAAGGGATTGTCTAATATCGAAAGAAAGCTGAGTCCACCCTATGATTGTAGGGTGGGGAATTGCCCTTGGGCCTACCTGCAGACAATCATACGATGAATTAAGAAGGCTGTAAGAAGGTTCTGATCATCACTTTGGTTTATTATTCATTCTGAATAATAGCCCTATATTTTTGGGTCAGGAAAAAATTTTTACAACCTCCCCTCAAAATTTGATACTTTACACTTTAAGACGTGGGAATTCCAAATCTGCAATGTCCGTCCGCTGTCCCCTGTCCGCCGTTCGCCGTCCCCTGTCCCCGTCCGCCATCTGGGCCGTTTTGTGCCTCTAACGTGATCTAAAAAACCAGTTCTTTAGCACAAAAATCCCATTTGGAATCTAGTTGTGTCCGCCATCTCGGCAATCCTATCGGGCGAAGCCCATGGTTGTTATGGACAAAAAATGGTTAAAAAAATTAACAAAACGCAGTATAATCGCAAATACGCTGTGTTTCGTATCGTTTTCAGGGTATTTTTACATCCTGGAACGAATGGAATGAGTATCAGACGTCTAAAACTGCGTATAGTGAAATTATAGTAATAATAGTGAGCCAAAGTCTACTAATTGAATGAACTCGCGGGAACTACAGCAGAACGTTTTGTCGATAGTACTCCCTCCCCCCCGTCACATCAAAACCACCCACCTGCTCGACTTGCAGCGTCCTGCCAATTGCCTACAGGCGCTTACGGGCACCTGAAATATTTAGTTCTCGTCATTCCATTGTAGTCAGGACATGTTTCGTATGGTTTACTGGTATTTTTCGATGCTGAATCGAATAGAGTAATACTAGGCCAAGCTGTTAATGAGAATAATGAACCGTTGTGTAATAATTTGCAGTGTTTTTTAAGTATATTGCTTTCTATCTTATCTGGCACACGAGATTCATTTGGCTTTAAGGTCGCAAGAGCCCTACGAAAGTTGCCTGTAGTCCACAATAGGTGTCTGGCTCGTTCGTAGGGTCCACGATCAGCCCCCTGACCACCCTCTGGGCTTCTGTATCTTAACCTCGACGCAGACAATGTCCAACGGACTACCTCATCTATTTAACTAGTGTACCCTGGCGCTGACGGTACAATTCGAGTTGCTAGTGGCCTATGTTAAACTATGTTCCTTTACTTCACACTGGGGGAGAAAACAAAGACGCGGAACCACATCGCACAGGCAGACGTACATCCCTACACTTTATAACCTTATAGCCTCTACACATGTACACCACTCTCATTAATTCCTCCGTGTGATTCATACTTCGTACTACTACCAATTTATAACCAACTGTACGTTAGTCTGCAAATTTTGGGAAATGAAAGGACAAGCCACAAGGTGAAAACGAAATGTTGGTTGTGTCTCCGGTGTCTTGCTGCCTTCCTCTTCTTGTGAAAAACGCATTCTTGGCTTTTATTTTTGGCATCCGCCAGTACCCGATTCATGTATCTGCATTGCGACGATTAATTGAACGATACTTGGAACTCGACTCGTCCAAAGCCACCGTTTATGATGATACGAATTGTTTAAGAATCAAAACTATCATACGCTTTACTAACATAACTAAAATTATCTAGAATCATTTACTTCCTGCGAGTTGCGTTGCTAATAGTGGACTGAACCGTAAAAACGCCATGAATCCCAATCCACACGGAAGTGCGTAACCGGAGTTTTGAAAGGAGAAGAACGTGTTGATTCATTGAACTGGTCATTATCATCATCGACCTAATTCGTAACGTAACTGTTTATCTTTACTGAGAGCCCTACGTGAAATCTGCTGCCAACAGAAAACCAACGTCGGATCTCCGTCCAGTCGGCTGACGAAAATAAAACCAGCCGGTCACTAACATTCTTCCATTGAGTGTCTGACTGACTTCAAATATTCTCCCAGCTTTTTTCGGATTCGTATTTCCACACATTTAGAGTTCAAATTATTATGTACCATTCCGTGGCTCTACCAAGTAGGATGGAAAGTTATGTAATCGGCTGAAAAATGATCTCTTCACTTCCTTACTTAAGGCCTGCGGCGATTGAGCGAAAACGGCTGAACCAAATCAGCTCAAATTTGACATCTCGCCTGCAGATTACCATGAAACTTCAAAATAAGGGTGTGAGCAAAATCTCCTCAAAACTAACTATAGTTATCACATTGGTGAAAACACTAAAAAAAATTTTCTCTTAAAAACGGCTAAATTTGTTTGTATTGACAGCTTCAAGAAACACATCAATACTATAAAATCCTTGCTCAATAGTTATCGTGGCACGACTAGGAGCGCCACAATAAATTCCGTAACTATCAACGCTATAACTTTCTGACACCGTAGAGTTATGTTTGACTCAAATCAACTGAGTGAAAAGTGAATTGAATTAGTAGCAAAAGCAACGAAAACTAATGAATTTACGTAGAGCTGAGGAAAGTTGACGAGTCGCACGTGATGTTTTTCCATTAGTAAGTTGATTAATTTAACTGGACTACTAAGCAGTTTTCAGTGTCCCCCTGGTTGTATCAGACAATGTTTGCAGAACAGTGATCCTCATTGCGTATTCAGCGCGCCGGCGACATTTCGTTACACGATTTTCCAAGATTTTTAACAATAATTTGGAGGTCTTAAGAATTTCTACACGATGTAGCTCCATGGCTGGCTTCAACTTCAATTTTATTTTTGTCAGGTTTAACACTTTTGAACGTCTAGAGATTAAAATATTTACGATTTGTGAGCGTGAACCACCCGATTAATTTTCATCGACTTCTAATTTTCTGGATAATAACTTGGATGCGAAAACGTGGTTACAAATCGCTCGAAAATTCGTTAAAAGATCTAGTGGAAATTGTTGAGAAATTTAGCACACCTTTGTTGGCCCCTCTGACGATACGTGTGAGTGGGAGTTGATCAGTTGGAAGTTTCGATGAAACCCGATTTTAGCGCAGGCTCTCTTTTATAAACCTCGGTGTTTTCAGAAAAATTGAGGAGGTAGTCGAATGAACTATTTTTACGCTAAACGTTTTGTTACGATCCTCAGATGATCAAGAGCAACCCCAGAAATGCTGGAATTTCTCAACCACTGCTATTCCACATACTTCCAAATCCGCGCATGTTAGTTCCAAATCAGAGAACGTGAGTCTTTAAAAAAATCGTGTGATAGTTACTGGATGTCTGGGGGACTACTGAGTGGGTGGCCCCCACCTCCCTCAGACCCTGCAGGTTAAAAATAAAATTTGGTATGTGCGAACTACCTTCCAGCAACCCCGCGACCACCGCGATGTCCGATGGGCAAGCACTTTTGACAGCTTTTCCAGGCCTTGCCCTGGGTAGGAATTGGATTGCTCCATTCTACCTACCTTGCCCTGCGGAGGCAGCCACCTGTTGTGACCCTAACCCATAATGCACCAGCCCAAGATTGCTGGCAGTGTGTTCCCGAATTACCAAGAACAAGACAGTTTGGATTTGTCTTCTCTGAGGTTCGGAAGGGCCTTGGCAGTGGTCTCCCAAGCTCCCACCTTTTGGTTTTCCGTCGTGTTGACAATTACAGTTCTGCATTTGGGGGATGTCTATGGGAGTTCCAACCGGGTGGCCCCTACCTCCCTCAGACCCCGCAGTTTAAAAAGGAAGAAAGGGATGGGGTTACTACCTTCCAGCAACACCACGGTATCCACAGAACAAGCGCATTTTCCTGCATTGTGAGGCCTTGCCCTGGGTAGGAGTTGGATTGCTCCGTTCTACCTACCTTGCCCTTGTGAGGCAGCCACCTGTTGTGGCTATAGCCTATAATGTACCGGCTCAAGATTGTTGTCAGTGTGTTCCCATATTACCACGTTTGGGTCAAACACCAACCTTTAGGCCGGAATGGTCGATGGCACTTACGGTTTTTCCCCATTCCAGAACAAGACTGGTTGGATTTGTCTTCTCTGAGGTTCGGAAGGGTCCAGTAAGCCTTGGCAGTGGTCTCCCAAGCTTCCACCTTCTGGTTTTCCGTCGTGTTGACAATTACAGTTCTGCATTTGGGGGATGTCTATGGGAGTTCCAACCGGGTGGCCTCTACCTCCCTCAGACCCCGCAGTTTAAAAACGAAGAAAGGGGTGGGATTACTACCCTCCAGCGACACCACGACCACCACGGTATCCACCGAGCAAGCGCATTTTCCTGCATTGTGAGGCCTTGCCCTGGGTAGAAGTTGGATTGCTCCGTTCTACCTACCTTGCCCTTGTGAGGCAGCCACCTGTTGTGGGCATAGCCCATAATGTACCGGCTCAAGATTGCTGGCAGTATGTTCCCGTATTACCACGTTTGGGTCAAACACCAACCTTTAGGCCGGAATGGTCGATGGCACTTACGGTTTTTCCCCATTCCAGAACAAGACTGGTTGGATTTGTCTTCTCTGAGGTTCGGAAGGGTCCAGTAAGCCTTGGCAGTGGTCTCCCAAGCTTCCACCTTCTGGTTTTCCGTCGTGTTGACAATTACAGTTCTGCATTTGGGGGATGTCTATGGGAGTTCCAACCGGGTGGCCTCTACCTCCCTCAGACCCCGCAGTTTAAAAACGAAGAAAGGGGTGGGATTACTACCCTCCAGCGACACCATGGTATCCACAGAGCAAGCGCATTTTCCTGCATTGTGAGGCCTTGCCCTGGGTAGGAGTTGGATTGCTCCGTTCTACCTACCTTGCCCTCCAGAGGCAGCCACCTATTCTATACCCTGTAACCCATAATGCACCGACGCAAGGCTGTAGGCTGTTCATTTCCGTGGTACTGTAACAGGCCCGCCCCCTCTTTCGATGGCGCTTACGGCTTTTCCTCTCCCCAGGGTGGGACACGTAAATCTGAAGTTAAGTTTTACCCAGTTCGAATGAACTGAGAAATACGTATGCGTTGCACCAGATATTTTGGTCACCAATTGAGCATTTTCGGAGTCAGTCGAGTTTCTGGGGCAGTAGTAGTTCGAATTGTTGGAAAATCGGCTAAAGATCGCTGTGGATTATTTGTAAATTCACACCTTGACAAGTAATTGACAAAAAACCGTTAAAAAGATATAGTCGCGATACTCGTTGGGATGGGCAATATGGCAATGGCAGATATAGAGAATTCACGTCATCGAGTGAGCTCTCGTGAGGTTTGGATATGATTCCTGTTCCTGTGGAAGTCGAATGGAATTTGTCGGAAGCGCAGTCGTAGAAAATTGACTAACTTGTGGAGGAATGGTTCCACGGCACAACTGAGTTCGCGAAATTCGCAATTGAAGCGAAAGGCTCTGTTTTTCAAATTCAAACGTCGATGCGTTCTGTGACTGCCACTCGTTTCTCAATTGAGATGATATACCCGGCCTTTTGCACTCATTTACCTCGGATGGAACGTGCGTGGAAAAGCCTTTGACAGGTTGAAGCCCGACCTAACGGCCCACGGTGGATCCTCTTTTGCATTCAGGCAGCCTAACGGCAGTTGCTCGTCCCAGACGTATCGGCGCCCCCCCAAACATGAATCCCTTCCAACTGCGACATTGAATAAATGTCACTTCAAGGGCTTAGCCTTGCCCTTTAGGTCTGCGTTGAAGGTCGGTTTTTCATATTAACACTAGCTCCGAATGCCAAGTTGAATATTTGACGATATTACGTTCAATTGCCGATCAGCGCACTGTAAACCTTACCAAACATTTTTTGAGTTTACGACACGACCTGTAAACTGATTCCTCAATAATGGTTGTGGCACAAAGCAGAACCATGAGCTTTAGGTGTCATGTAGAAAGTTGTTATGAACAGATTTGATTAGTTACTAGAGTCAAGAGAATAGTCGCTGAATAAACGTGACAGGACAGTTGTGTGATGCGTCGCACCCCTTCACATCGTGAATTGTCCATTCTGTGGTTATTGAAATAAGTTTCTGCCTAAAAAGTTCTACTTAGTCCACGTAAAACTAAATGGTTAACTGGGCGATTTAGTTTGTAGAGCGACATAAATCGTCGAACGACCGTAAGACTTATGAAAGTTTCCTGAAGAATTCCCCAAGTACGTCACAGCCCTGAGCACATTCAGCGATTTCCATCAACTCAGTTCAACTTGCTGAAATCTAACTTCATCTTTGACGTTGAAAGTAGTCGTGCTTAAAGTTCTGAAGTGTATTGAGGTGCTCCTACGCTTACCAAGACCATTATGAGCGTGATGATCTTTATTCACGGTATCGTCAAAGTGATTTTTTTGTGGAGCGATCGCATTTAATGTTCTGGAATAGAGGATTTTCTGGGGTTACTCCTAATTATCTTATGAACGTTATCTAACCCTCGTCGCATACGTAGTTTATTGGAGTACCATCCTGATTTATACGAGAGTGCCGGTATCATGTGTGCGGGATATGATAATTTATTGTGCTGCCCTCGTCGTTTTTCTGTGGATTCTTATTTAGAGCTGTCGAATGAAGAAATTTAATCAAAATCGTTTTAGCCGTTTTTTGAAAACACAAATTCTTTTGATTTATTTGATAACTGTAGTTATTTTTTAGCCATTTTAGCTCATACCCTCATTTCGGCGTCCCATGGTGGCGTCTCAATAGCGTTCGCTGGCAGATCGTTTTCGTAAATAGTGTTTTTTGGACGCAATAGACTGAGAAACGATAAGATCTGAAGATAATTCGAGATTGTTTCTTTTTAAGTGAACGAGGAACTTGGGAAAGTTTTGTGATACAGTGCAGCGGATATCCCCCCCCCCCCAATCGTGCGTTGCCTTCGCGATCAATGAAAATTTGATGATCTTCAGTTTGTCATCGTGATTGCTGTCTAAGATGCGTTGGTTTCGTCGACTGTCCAATGGCAGGGGGCTGCGAATAGATGCGGGTAAGGCCTCATAGAGCAGGCGACGGTCTGAAAGGGTGCGGTCGGTCGTACAACCCTTCGAAATGCGGTGGAGACGACCCTGATACAAGAAGCAGCTCGTCTTACACACTCGTGAATATTAACAGAATGGAAATTCAATCGCTCTCCATCCGGATAAGAGGCTGTCAAGAGGCCAGAGCCAGCCAATACCAAAACCGTCAAGGGCTGTTCGACTCGTGAGAGCGCCCTACTTATCTAGAGCTATTTACCCTTCGTTTTCCCCGACATTAGGTTGAAAGGTTTCGAGGAAGTGTCTGGAAAATGAGAAAATGTAGCGTCACGCTCTGAAGTTTTAACGTGGGACGCGGATGGAACAACAATCGTCTTCGTTCCGCTCCTAATTGACTCGTGAAAGATGACTTCGGTTCATCTTGCGATCCAGTTACTGTCAAATTCGATTAAGAAGAATTACGTGGGCGAACGCCTTCGTACCAAGCGACGCCCTCTTCCAGCTGTTAACCCTTCTTTCATTTAAATAACAAATCCTTGTTCGCAAAACCGACCTAATTCAATCGTGATTTTGTCCTTGCTTAGCTCTGGCAAGAGGCAAGTATTATTGTTATCAAATTTGTTTGCTTTCTTTTCTTTCTGATCTTTACGTTTCAAGGATTTTTTGTTGTCAAGGAGAAATCATCAAAAACTAAGTGGGTGATTCTGGCTGAATGTGGCTCATTCTGGTCAAGTTTAAGAAGCTTGCTCATCCCACAACCGTCACTCACTGTTGTAGGAACTACAGTGGAGCAGCCTGGACGCGCAAGACAGGATAAAGAGTCTTTGACTACCAGCGCCAGTCTTGTTAGGAACTGGCTCGTCCCAGTTGAATGAAAGTTGAAATTGTTTCTAGGCAATTGGCACGACGTGACAAGTCTACCTGAACCTGACGTGACGGGTGGTTGTTGGGAGACAGGCAATATGACGACAGGCCAGGGAATTGATGTCGATCTACACGCAGTTCCTCCTACTCTGAGACTCTTCCTATTCGACTCAGCATTCAAAAATATCCGTCAACGATACCAAACCGGATGTAATTGACTTCGTTTTTGACTAATTTCGCAACCGTGGGCAGAAAAATCGTCAGCCCGATAAGTTGCGGAACGTTAAGCGCTGTTTGTACGTAGTACGTCAAGTTATATTGATCAAATCTGAATGCGTTGACAGGGTAATAGATTGGTTAGCAGCAAACGCTTTAGAAAATTGCTGGATGTACGGGGTTTCTGCATTAGCTGTTGATCGTAGTATGCGTTAGATCTCAGCGCCGAGAAGGGCTGTCTAAGTTTAGGCCGAGTTGGTGAATTTAAATGGAAAGCCTTCCAGCTTCTGATCTTCGTGATGTTCGTCCGTTATGCAACCTGCGATAATTAGAAGACGATTACCACTTTTTGTGGATCTGCTCGATTTAGTCAGAGTTCGGTATACTGGATTCGACGCCTTTTAGTAAGAATTTAATTTCTGGAAAATTCTGAGTCTCGGTTGTTTGTAAATCGCATTTTTTCATTCTGTTTTCTTTGCTTTTCACTCCTACTTACTCCGTTTTACTTATCCCCTCCTCCCCGCCACTCATTCCTCTTTTCAATGATGTCATGTTTCTAGTGCCTCTTCTTTATAATCACGTCGGAACGTTCATTTTGTTTTCATTTTTAAGTTGTCATTGTATAGTTTGGACGGTAACCCGTTTTCTTTTTTTTTTATGTGAATTTTTCTCGTATGAATAACATAAAACGAAAAAAGCCTCGATTGAACTAGAACTTGAATGACCATCGAAATCACTCTTCCCGGCGTCTCAGCTTCGTAAAAGCGGCTCGATAATTCGCGGACGTGTTACAAAGTCACAATCCGTCGTTGATATTGTGGAGAAAGGTCGCTGAACCGCAGGTAATTGTTGCCCCTCAACATTTCCCTTTTCTCGATTCCACCGACCTTAACATACCTGAATAGGTCGTCTGTTGTTCGCATCGGCAGTTTTCGCGGCCGCAGAAGCGCACTTGTAGTTGGACGAAATCCCGCAGAAAATCTACGGCCGACCGAGAAGTGTTGTTCCGATAAAAAGTTCGAACTTCAACAAATTCTTAGGACTTTGCCGAGTCTAGATATGCCGTGCGGAGCATCATCAACTATCCCCAGTACTAGCGATTCATGTGGCTTCGGATACCAATTAAAATGTATTTTTGAATCAGTTTGCACGATCTTGACAATCGTCACTTCACGGTTATCTTACAAATTGGTGAATTCCGCAATTTATTGAGTGGCTTCTATTCATGCCTCGGCTTTCGTGTATAGACCAATGTCTGAGTAATCGATAGTACTGTTGACACGAATTTTTAACAAGTGGTTTGTGCTTACAGTTCTAAAATTATGAGGGTAAAACGGCGAAAATTTAACCAAAAAACGACCGGAATCGACTATCTTATGGTCATTGTTCAACATCCATCGTATAGCCACGTTATTGGACTACTACGTGGATTTAAAAAAAATATCTAAGCGCCACATTAACAAAATTTATTATGGAATATTTACTAAATTCGAGTTCGCGGAAAGTTTTCATAATTTATTGTGCTGCTCTCGTCATTTCCCACCCATAATTTCGCAGTGCTATCACATCTTCATAGCTTGCTACTCATGAAAATAAAGTAATCAAAATCATCGTAGCCGTTTTTAGGAAAAAAATTGATTTTTGATCAGTATGATAACAACTGTGAATTTTTGACCAATTTTGTTCATACCCTTATTTTGGCGTTCCATGATTCTGCTCATAAACATAAGTTTACAGGACATCATGGAACGCCAAAATAAAAGCACGAACCAAATCGGTCAAAAATTAACTATAGTCGTCATAGTGATCAAAATATCTTTTCCTTAAAAATGGCTCAAATGAGTTTGTTGTGCATGCTTGTTTCATAATAAATTTCGTCTTGTATCTTGTATGTTGGTAGCTCTACATGATTGGGCAATAAAATGCCCATTGACGGGAAAAGGACCAGGTCTGCGCAATAAATTATGAAAAATGTCGACAGAATGGGATTTTAGTGTTTTTGGTTTATTATTCATTCTGAATAATAACCCTATGTTTTCGGTCACGAAAAATTTTTTACAACCCCCCCTCAAAATTTGATACTTTACGTTTCAAGACATGGAGATTCCAAATTTGCAATGTCCGTCCGCCGTCCGCCGTCCGCCGTCCGGGCCGTTTTGTGCCTTTAACGTGGTATAAAAAATTCGTTCTTTCGCCCAAAAATCCGATTTGGTATCTAGTTGTGCCCGCCATCTCGGCAATCCGATCGGACGAAGCCCATGGTTGTAATGGGCAGAAAACGGTTAAAAAAATTAACGAAACGCAGTACAACGCGGGAGCTACAAGCGTTTCGTCGTTTGAATTCCCTCCGCCCCGCCCGTCGCATTAAAAAACCAACCGCTCTCGAGGCGAGCGAGCAGCGCGCCTCCCGCTCGACTCCCCCCGGGTTCGCTTCGAGCGCCCCCGTTCCAATTTCCCCGACGTTCTGGTTTCAATACGATTCAATTTTTTTAGATTCTTTCGTTTCATTCTCATTTTGTTTTTTTTCATAGAATTTTGGTTACATTTTGATATTAATATTTAGCGTGCATGTTTTCATATTAAAATTCAGTTTTTTCTAGATACTTTCGTTTTTTTTGTTTATTTTAATATTACGATTCAGTTCTTTTCGACCTTTTTTTGGGTTTCATTATGATATTTTTCGATGCTGAATCGAACAGGATGGATCTCGGAGCATTAATGCTAGGTCAAGCTGATTATCCGAATAATAAACCGTTGTGTAATAATTTGCAGGGTTTTTTGTAAAAGATCGAGTTTGTATTCCTATGGTTTTGCCCACGCAGTCGTAGGATAGTGACGATTACTGGGAGTGAAAATACTTTCGTTTCTAGGCCAACTGTTTCAGTTTGTGTGTTCCCGAACATCGAACCTGAACCTTTCCAAAAAAGAAAGCATCTCAGCAGTTTTGTGATCCGTGAATCGGTCATTCGAAGGAGCTCGTGATATGAATAGGGGCAACTCAATTAATGCTAGTACCTTCAGGTAGAACGTTATTATGTAGAACTTCGAGTCATGTTCAGCAAGTTTGTGTAAACTGAGTCAAAAGTGATTGATTCAAGTGTTGGCGTTAAAAATTGCTGAAAGTGATGCGTTGCGTTCGAGATTTGTTGAACTAATTCTGACTGGAAGGGTTGGTTCATTGGAGTCACGAGCCTCAGCAGTAAGGTGAGTGGAGTTGTGAGATTGTTTCGCACCCTTTTCCCCTCCCATTTCAACCGTTACCTCTGACTTTGAACGAGAGCTGAAGGTTTCCTCACGTGGCACCGCCACCTGTCGAAGGGGATGACATCGCGTCATCGAAGGGATGCCGGGTAGGGGCGGCTTTACAGGACCCTTTCCTTCTCCTGCGGCTCAGGCCATCAGTAGTCCTTAGTCCTCCTGGCCGTCGGGTACCCCAGGGGTTTTGACAGAGTTTGAAATTTAGGCCGGTTCGTGCGCGTGAAAAGGAGATAAGCGATGTCGCTACCGGACGTTCATGTCGGATGTTGCTGGAGGAACACGAAAAAGGGCAATAAAATCCTCAAGTCCATGTAAGTGCTTTTACAGATCTCATTTGTACCTACTTGAATGATTGCAGCTGGAACATTCTAGTATTTTACTTCACCTGCGGTATCACTTGTTGCTGTTGAGTAGTTATGCTGCTTAACTTCATGCATTGAACCGTATTTCTAAAAAGTTGATGAACATAGTAATGCCTGTGTGTGTCTCAGTCCATAACGATTTGTTGGTTTTATAACCTTTGATGTCCGTATTAATGCGCGCAGGCACAGTTGCTGTATTTCTGAAGGATTAACCAACGAGACAACACAAAAACTGACAAAATTCACCCGAACTTGAGCAAGATTACATTCTATATTGAATAACCCTTGAGTTCGTTCGAAAAAGACTCATCTCTTCCATTAGTTCAGAGATGATTTGCAATCTATGTCCATTAAGGTCGACGAAATGTTCAAGTGCCGTTTTATTATTGTTCCGTTTGGGACATTTGTTCGACGCGCGATGCGTCAGAATATCAGGAAAAGCTATGCAGCGATAGGAAGGTTTTTGTCATGTTGTTTTATTAGAGTTCCCATCAGAACTTTACGTTTTGACCTGTTTGTGTGACTATTAGATTTGCAGAACTGGACCGACTTTGATGGTTCTAACATTTTTTTCACGTTTTTTTAGCAGTGCAAAAAAGTGTAAGCGATTTCATTTATTGCATGGGTAGGAATGGGACTGTAAAGAAACGAGCGTATTTAGATTTTTTCCAAGACGGCTTCGTCACTGTACCGCACTGACTCCCATCGGCACCGGGCAATGGTAGTCTTGTGGTGAGATGGAGATCTCATTATCCGACGAAAGTTGAGCTATTGAATCGGAACTCGCGATCGCTGTAATTTTAGCCTGAGTCCGCGGATCGCCAGACATCTCCAAACCCCCTTTGTAACAACACTATCCGTTCATTCTCCATAATTTAGTCATTATTTTGACTAGTGCACGCAATGCAGTCGCGTGATCTCCCTGATCGAAAGCCTGGGGTATCAGCTTCAAACGTCTGCCTCTCAAATATTTGTCTACGACGTTCTCCACACTCTTGAGAAATAACGATGTCACGCATTGGTCTGTATGCCCGCTGAGCTACATAATTATGAGCCACGCTGCTCTTATATGTCTCAGCAGGGTCTACACAACTCGCTGAATCCTCTACAGCTCCCATCTGGTTCAGGCGGCTAGAGTGATTTCGATTAATTAAGCACACTGCGCGCGGTTGTTGGTTACAATGTCCCTGGCCAGGTCTGGCGTTCCTCTTCGCCACTTGAACCCGCGCATCCACCAGCGACTCTGCCAGTTCGAGAGACAGGAAAATGGGTATTCACCAGAGCAAATGGTCTAGCAGCGCTTAGTTTTCTGGAATTGATTGAGTTCTCTCTTGCTGTTGAGCAACCCCCATAGGTAATTTATGAGAGTTTCAACACGATTTGTGGGAAGGCTTCGCGTTTACTGTTTTGGCATTATATGGAAAACACAATGAAAATATCTGGTGCGACGCATGACGCAACTTATCTCAGCCACACGTCGACTCAATGATTCTCATCAATCTATCAGCTAATCTAACTACGTTACAACTGGTGGAAAAATAAAAATTGACGCGATTTAGTTCAGCAGTAAACTAACACACATACCTTTCTGCCAAATGATGTTTTCTGACTCAGTAGCTCTAGAAATGTGAAGATATGAAAAAATTATTCAATTAATTGTTCAATCAATTGTTATCCTCAACTAGTTAGTACGAAACTGTTCTTTTCTATAAATATTTCCATGAAAATACGGCAAAAGCAAAAATAGGTTTTTTACGCTTTTTGGTAAAATGGCTCCAACAAATTTCAGCAAACTCGCAGAATGTTTTTAAATAGTTAATACCTATACATTGTTCTGGATAAATGTTCGTCTGACTGTCCATTGAACAGAGATAAAAATGAAAATGTATCGAAAATAATGTTTTCTCAAACATTTCCCTAAATTCTGGGGTAACTGCTTCACCAGATGTGATCAATCCTAAGGAGTGTCTCTTAGCCATCCATACCGACAATTCGTTCTCCGTAATTATTTCTGTATATATGTGTTGAACGGAGATATATAAGCCAAGTAACTTTCCGCCACCCCTGTAAGTTCGAACACCAGCACATATATATACCTGCCGCTATACCTTCGTTCAACGCATTTCTGCAGAAACATTTATGGAGAACAAAATGTGGGGACTAGTTAGGTGAGAATACTCAGTAAGTTTGATCGAAATCGTTCGACGCGTTTTTCAGAAAATTGGAAAACCGATAAATTAATATACGACAAATCTCCTTTTCTGAGTTAACTTGGCTTATATCTCCGTTCAACATACACATACAGAAATAATTATACAGAACGAAATGTTGATATGGGTGACTAAAAGACAGTCCATTAAGATTTATCACGTCTGATGAAGAAGTTACCCTGGACTTTACGGAAATGTTCGAAAAAACGTTGTTTTGGACACATTTTCCTTTTTATCTCTGCTGAATGTACTATCAGAAGAACATTTATGGAAAACAATAAGTAGGTATTGACTATTCAAAAACATCCTGTGAGTTTGGTGAAAATCGTTGTAGCCGTTTTGCCAAAAAGCGTAAAAAACCTATTTCTGCTTCATGGGCCTATATCTCCGTTCACCATATTTTCATGAAGACATGCATCGAGAAAAAAAGTTAGGTATTGATTAGTAGAAGATGATTTGAAAGTTTAATCAAAATCGTTAGAGCCATTTCCGAGAAAATTGCGAAAAACCCTAGTTTTTCGTACATTTTCGTCCCCCCCCCCTCCTACCGTTCCAAAGGCTGAAATCGCCCATTGTTCGCGTTGAACGAACAGAACAAAAAAAGAACCAGCGCGCACACACTTACCGACCATGCACCAAAATTAGGTTTTTTAGACTCAGTAGGCCACAAATCGTTAAGATCTGAAGAAAACCCAATTTTTGTTGACACGATTACAATACTTTCTTCTTCCTTTGGGTAGCGAGAAGTAATAACAATTTTTTATTAATTGCCGATTACATAACTGTACTCTCTACTTCTCAGGGGTGAGGGAAGTTACAAGTTTCGTAGTTCTGAAAATCTGACGGCGAATGCACTGAATAAATAAAATTTGTCCCAATATGTAACGATCTGAAGAAAACGCAAGTTTTTTTGGTTATTACAATGTAACACTTTTCTTGACACGTTGGACGTAGAAAATAATATCCGTGAGTGCCACATCATGTTTTGTCTCACGCGGAAGAAGTTAGACGTTCAGACCAAGTCCTGTGTCGCAACAGTGAAGACACGATTTGCAACTTCGGCGAATTCAGGTGTCGCCGAAACGCCAAGATTTCGGAGCCGGAGCCAACAATCTCGTATTGCACTTAAGGAGCGTCGTGTAGTTGTGGTCCGGAACCAATAAAAATGACGGTGCCTTTTGGCGTGACAGGGCGGCAGGGGCGCCAAGGCGCCGCGGAGCCCTGGGTTTCCAGCAGACCATTCTTCCATTAGTAACAAAGACTTCTATTAGGAAACCCTGTGGTAGCGGCAGGGTGGGGGTAAGGGTTAGACGGACGGAAAAACGTGTGATGTCCAATGACCGGAAGGGCTGAGGTGAGGCGCTGGAGGTTTCCGTCAGGCGGATACTTCCACATGCTCACTTAAATGAGCACACAAACGCTCCCAAGAGCGTTGCAGTTTCTCAGCCCGGGTGACCATCAGCGGCGATGATTAAATTACACCCCAGTTACTTAAGTGTCGAGGTCGCTTCGGGGGATGTTGATACTGTAAACGGCTAATTAGCCGCTTCCTCTAAATGTTGACCGGGAAACTACGTTGTATGCACATTTTCAACCACCACTTTCCCTTCTTGTTCACTCGTCATACGGGCACACAGGCACGCCATCAGTCTAGCCCCCGGATAATTCAAGTGGTGGTTCAATCGAAAATAGAAACAAATGTTTGTCGCCCAAACGCAACCAAACAATGAAAATCAGACAAGACAGGAGTACAACATTGAGCGGGTCACATAATTTCCTTCGCATCTCCGTAGTCCGCAAAGAAAGTGAAAATGTTGAAAAACGTTTGGATATTGCCCACAAATCGTTTAAAAACATATTACGAGATTTAAATTGCAGGGCATAGCGTTGCCTATAAATTGCGCGTTGAAGGGCGTTCTTCGCCCTATAGCACTTTATGATTAGCTGCCATCGTATTAATCGGATAGTTATCGAAATTCGCAGTTTAAGTTAAAAAAAACTATCAGAAACTCAGTTAATTTGAATCTTGGACAAACAACGCTTTACGGCAGCAGCAAGCGGTAGCGCTTACAGTTCCAGATTTTATTGTGCTGCTCGTACTCATTTCAGGACCATTATTGAGCGATTGGTACACAGAGAATTAATGGGACTGTAAACAAGAATTTTTTGAAGAAGGATAGTAATTACTTTTGCAGAGTTATTGGGTAAAAACTTTTAGAACTGGAAGTAAGCGAAACGGCAGTAGTTGAAATTCTTTAATTTATGGAGTGACCCCCGTGTATCTCATGAGCGTTTTTAAACACTCACCCTTCAGGTATTGGATTAGACTACAATACGAATTTTTTTTACCATTCTACATCAATTCCAGCGGAGTTTATAAGGAAAAAACTGCGCGAAAAACGCTTTTGGTCGAAAATTTTGATAATTTATTGTGCTGCTCACGTCATTTTCCCACGAATGAGAATTTTATGGTATCATTGCCTTATTGAGAGCTATCAACATAAAAAATGTAATTAAAATCGTTAGAGCCGTTTTTGAGAAAAAAAATGTGGTACTTTGATCACTATGATGACGATAGTTAACTTTCGGTGGATTTTGCCCATACCCTCATTATTGCGTCCCATGGTAACCTGTAGGCTAGACATCAAGTTTCAGCTGATTTGGAACGGTGGTTTTCTCTAAAAACTGCGCTAAAATCGATTTCGTCGAAAATTTTGGTAATTTATTGTGCTGCTCTCGTCATTTTCCCACAAATGGGAATTTTATGGTATAATTGCCTTGTTGAGAGCTATCAATATAAAAAATTTAATCAAAATCGTTAGAGCCGTTTTTGAGAAAAAAAATATTTGGTGTTTTGATCACTATGATAACTATAGTTAACTTTCGGTTGATTTTGTTCAAACCCTTATTTTGGCGTCCCATGGTGACCTGCGGGCGAGATATCAAGTTTGAGCTGATTTGGTACGGTGGTTTTCTCTAAAAATCGTTCACAGACACACATACACACACACAGACTGACACACACACACACACACACACACACACACACACACACAGACACACAGACCATTTTCCCAAATAGTGTTTTTCGGACTCAGGGGGGTCTGAAACGTAAAGATCTGAAGAGAACTCAAAATTTTTTTTTCAGCCGATTACATAACTTTCCTTTCTACTTCGTAGAGCAAGGAAAGTAAAAAAAATGAACCTTGGAGTTTTTGATGGGTACTGAAGGTATATGGGTACAATAGTATATCAACTCACACCATCACAGCAAGAGCCTCGTGGAGTGGGGCTGGAGAGACACACTGAAAAGGTGGTCATAGCCATACTATAGTACAATTTGTCAATATCTGTGATGGAGGGGATAGTAAATTACGTACTGCACCTGTGCCGGGGCATGACCAAAATGGTCGATGTACAGTACCAGAGGTGGTTTTTTCCCCCACTCCAAATCGATCCAGAATCTCACGTTCTTTCAGATTGATAGCGAATATATATTCGGTAGCATCTATCGGCAGCTACAAAAGATCAATTTTATGGAACTCAACGGTTCGTATATAAAACACAGTGTAGGCCCGCGAGGGGAATCTTGTTTCTACAAACTTCTACTGCGAGATAACGAACGATTTCTGAAATCCGCTCCCTCCGAATCTAAATAGAAAGCTGCCTGAAAAACGTGTTTCCACACAGTTCTCAGGATTATCCGCTTCGTATTTTAAGAAATTAAGAGGAAGAACTGGTGATTCATTCGGCCGAAGAAGAGACTCTGAGGAAGCTCGAGCGAACAGAGCAGACCTGTCAAACCAGCTCGCATCTTAACTGCTTTTTGCCGTTATAGAAGATTCACCATAGCACAGTCCTGGACATTCGGACATTCGAGAGAAGTGGAGCTGACTATTTGAAACGAAGACAATCTCGATTGCCCAGTAAAATTAAACGTTTCGTTGATTCGCGTCAAGCTGACTTCGCTGACTGTGCATAGCTTATTTGACTGGGTCCATTCCTCCGGATAAACTGTACCGTCTTACATTTCAGACTTTGAGCCTTCCAGGGAAAGACTCAGTATTGTAGCTGTGTTAATGGCCTTTTATATGGTACTCGGATCAGGTCTTTTTCACGATTAATTTCACTATTCATTACTCGTCTTGAACGTCTTTTACCGTCGACATGGGAGCCCGTGAACCTTCACATTGGTCCTTACTGTCCCCCTCCTGACGAAGTAGAAAGGAACGTTGCGTACTGGAACAAATGTTTAGGTTTGTTATTCATTCCAAATAGTACACCTGTCTTCGGCCAAAACACCTTTTTCACCACTCCCTTCCCTCAAAATTTGAAGGATTTCCCCTTCCGGGCCATATTTTGGCTTTAATGAGGTCTAAAAAATCCGTTCTTTCGCAAAACAATTGTGTACCTAGATGTGCCCGCTTGCTAGGCAATACAAATGGGACAAAAATCATGGTTGTTATGGACAACAAAAAGGCAATTATGTCGTGTTTAGAAGCGTTTTCTAGGCATTTTTCATGCTGGATTGAACGGAAGGAGTCTCGGATGTGTACGACTGCGTCTAGACCGAAAACAGCGAAATTGCAGTCTTTATAGCCAAAGTCTACTAACTGAAAAAAAACGCGGGAAAATACTGCGGTTGTAATGGTTTCATAATTTGCACCATCTCCCGCCCCACTCCAACCACGATTCGTCACGTCGTGCCAATTGCCTACAGGCGCCTGGAATACGTGGAAAATGTCAATTTTCGTAGTTGTCGTTCATGCTTCGGAGGTGCGACATTCGTCGAACTGTGTAAGAGAATAATGAACCGTCATGTAATAATTAGCAGCGTGTTCTTCCTACTGAAGGAAGCAAAAGGGTTGCAGGAAGGGTTGCAGGAAGGGTTACACAATCCGACAACGAAAACAACGAGGAATCCGCTAATTTTATAAACGGTCGTATGACGTCGATAGAAATATTCCGTCGTCAATTAAGATCTCTATTAGTTTGATGTCGTCTTAATGGCGCCGTAATTTTCATACTGACGACCTCGTGTTTTTCCAGAACTCAAGCCGCTCGCGACCTGTGGTGGTCGAAATTGGCAGAAGTCGTCAACGTAGAGAAGTCCAAAGAGCCGCTGACTACGAATATTCAGGTCACTTACTATGACCAGGACACCAACATTGAATACGTAAGTTAAATTCCGTTCTTCTATTTTTGGAATACGAGAGGGGGAAAATTCCCAACAACATTGAATGGTAACCTTTTATTCGATGTAGAATTTGCGGAATTAAGTAATTTTACGATTGAACTGAAAATATTCTGTATGTCAGTAAACGTTAAGTAATCGGTAACGGGTTTGCTCACATTTTTCTCATATAACGTGGCATCTCCCCACCGTTACCGGAATATTGTTTCCGTAAACGTTTTTATGATAATTTATTGATTAGTTTGTTAAATTAATGACGATTTTTATTGCTCGAGCTACCAATCCAATCAGTTTTCACTTAGTTTACATGAACTTGGTAAAACATTACTTCCTAAAAACCAGTGGCATTGAAGTTATTGAGCAGCCAATAAAGCTACAGCTACTTATGCCATGAACTTCATCGAAAATTGTACTTAAAGATAATTGTAGGGCTTGTAAACATGAGTTTTTGGGGAGTGGGTGGGCGGGAAATGCCGCCGAAACGTTAGTTCGACTTCTGGAATATCTGTGGTGGCTTCTGACGATGTAATAATCATCGTCAACACGAACTTTTAAGTAACACTCTGATTTGTTAGGCACGCTAGTACGATACGAGCAAACACAGTGCGCTAAAGTCGCTTTTCGTTCTCGTTGTGGATAATTTATCGTGCTGCTCTGAGCGTTTTCGGAAAAATAAAGTCTAGTCCTTTGTGATTGTCTGTTCACTTTTTGTATCCGATTGCAATCGTGAGTCCCTGAATATTGAAGACGTTCCTGAATATTTATTTTGCCGGGCTGGAAGGGAACGGTCAAAGCAACGATGAGCGCGTATTTTTGTGCGGAGCAAGGCGATTTATATTGGAAGGACGCAGTGGACAGTTGATAGAGTTGCTCAGGGCAGAGTAACGTCAGTTGAAGTGCTTTTCGAGGGACTAGTTTGTCGGATGAAATCGTAGCTGATGACGACTGACGGTATTGCCATGTCCCCTGCTGTTCCGCGTGTGACGGAGCTCAAACTCCAAATCTGGGAGGGTCACACTGCCATGGTATTTCTAGTCAGGAAGTCTTGCGTGCGCTTGGTTTCGTTGCTGAGGAGGTTTGATATGAGAATTAACCTTTCACTACCTGGTAAGCCGAACAATGACTCAGTGCGTTTCTTAAACCCTTTAAACATAGAAATGAAACAACAATTGGCGAAAACGGTTGACCACCCGAGCCTCACCCTTTCGCTCTTCAGGTCAGCTCATTAAGCGTGGAAGGCTCCAACTGTGTGTTGTTCCCTTAAAATCCGACAGCCCACGTCTCGTCTAGTTAGTGGACATTCCATTTCGAGGTCGTCGACCGGAAATCCGCGATTACGCTCAACCACACGAAGGAATTTCTCTACCTGAAGGTGTCGTAATTGTTTGAGGAAGTGCGTTCGTATTTGGTAACAATCTCAAAACGAAATAATCGCCCGCTCTTCTGAACAATAATTTTTGTTATTAGTGCAAAACGTTCAGCGTTGGTCCGGAAGGGACTGCGAAAAGTTGCATTTCCTCGGCTTTGGACCATTTGGAAATGGGCCGTGATCCGGATCGTTTCCAACTTTGGGTGAAGACTGCGCGGGATGAAGCTCCGTATCCTCTTCTCGGACACGAACGTCCGTTCGCCATCAAGTTGAGCTGCCTGAGGGACAGCTTGAGCGCCGAAGAAGGTTTCGACTTGGATCACTGCAACAATGTGCACGACCCCCTCGCCAGGTGCCATTTCATATTGAGGTGAGATTACGCATTACTCACACGTGTTTTTGTTAATAAAATTCCTGTATCTTTTCAAATATTTCGTTATGGAGCATTTCTCGTCCGATTCATTATTTTTTTATGAATTTCTCTCTTTTTATTCAGCAAAGCCTCCATTTTAATTTAAGATCGTTATTTTTATTATTTTGAGGATAGTTCTTTTCAATTTAATTTCATTCCTCCACCAACCACCTTTCATTCACATAATCAGTCTCATTCATGACAACAGCTTACTACGTTGTGGCTCCAGAAAATAGCCGCCCCTCGAATGAGTCGATTGTAATAGTATTATTTCAATAATTAGAATAATAGTTCCTTTTAATCTAATTCCTCATTTCATGCTTGCGTAATTTATTAAGTTGCACCTAGCTAGTTTCAAAGTATTATTGATAATATGTCTCCATTTGCCAAATGTTACTTTCAACAACTAAATCCTTCCCTCCAACTCGAATCATGTAATTAGTTCCAATGGTTTTCAACCAAACCGCTTTCGGCCCACCTAATTTTATTAACTATTCACTCCAATTTAATTCCTTTCAATTTTAGGGTCCCTATCATGCGAATAAGCGTTCCTTTCATTTGAATAATCGTTCTTCGCATTTTAATAATCGTTCTTCCATTTGAATACTAGGGTTTTCCATTTAAAACGAATTCTTTCATTTTGGATGTTTATCTCTTTCATTTCAATAGTGGTCAATTCCAAGTTAAGAATATAAACGTATTAGCGATTTGTTAATTTTATGTGTAACGACCATCACTTTCAGTTCGTTAATGATCCGATACAGTTGGGAGTTCGTCCATTGCAATAATTAATTAATGATTTAATTGGTGTAGCCACTTCTTTCAATTTCGTTCATAATTTCTCTCCATTCGGCGGCTGTTTCGAGTAGTAGATTAATTTATTTGCGTAATTGATCATTGTTGCTGTTGTTCGAACAGTATAATGATTATATCTGTCAACAGTTCGTTTCCATCAATTGGTCGTTCCTTTCAGGTTAATGACGACCTCTTTAATTAGAATGATCGTTCGTTTAATTTAAATAATCGTTCTATTCATTTAAATAATCGTCCCTCTCATTTCAATAGTCGTTCCTCTAAGATGAACCTGTTTTTTTTGTATTTGCCATTTGAAGATCGTTCCTTCCCATTTAATTCAACGACCTTTCCTTGCAATTATAATCGATCCTTCTTTTTAATTTAAGATCGTTCTTTTTATTCTTTTCAATCGCTCAATTTTACTTCAAGAATCTTTGCTTAGTATAAGTTTTTTGCAATATATTAATCGTTCCATTTCATTTGATCGTTTAATACATTCATTTATCGTTTCATTCAGTTGAGACTCTCGCTTACAATTAATTGCAATCACTTTCATTTGAATAATCGTCCCCTTTATTTGAATAATCGTTCCCTCCATATGAATAATCGTTTCCTTTATTTGAATAATCGTTCCTTCCTATTTAGTTCAACGATATTCCCTTGCAATTTTATAATCATTCCTTATTTCGAACGTGCGTTGGTTTTATTTCAATAACGGCCCATTTCACCTCAAAAATCGTAAGTTATTAAGGTCGCTTGCAATCTATTACTCGTTCTATTCAACTTGATCGTTTATACACATTCATTACTGATTACACTATATTACTACTGCTCTCACGTCCAATTAAAACAATAACTTTTATTTGAATAATCGTTTCCTTCATTTGTATAACCGTTAGCTTCATTTGAATGATCGTTCTTTTTTATTTATTTCAACGATATTTCCTTGCAGTGGTATAATCATTCTTTAATTTTGAATGTGTGTCTCTTTCTTTTTCAAACTGCCATTTTTACTTCAAGAATGTTGACTTAATATAAGTTCTTTATATTAATCGTTCTATTCAACTTGATCGTTTAATACATGTATTTATCGTTTCATTCAGTTGAGACTCTCATTAACAATCAATCGCAATCACTTTCATTTGAATAATCGTCCCCTTCATTCAAATAACCGTTTCCTTTATTTGAATGAGCGTTACCTCCATCAAAATAATCGTTCTCGATTAAATGTTTGCCCAAAGCATATTTACACTACAAACCACAAACATATATAAATGGTCAATTTCCATTAGGACGCATTTGTAAAATAAACCGAATACTTTTTTTTTCAGGAGCATGAGCAAGGCTCCAGATAGCGATAAAAAATGTCTGAAGAAACAAGGAGGGCGTATGAGAATTGGCCAAGTGTTCAGGAGAAGTCTGTCCAAAGAGGCCGAAGGAGGATGTCTTTTCGGGCTACCGCTCAATCGGATCTGTCAAGGAGAACAACTTCCTCACTCTGTCATGGTAAGTGCTTCGTCGTCGGATTTATTCAGCTCAAACTCTTCATCAAATCTGTGTTTGTGGCATCATGGTGGTGAGTGTGAAATATTAAACGACTTCGGATGATCTTTGGAAGTCGCATGAAGCATGTCATACTGCTCACTGCGTATCTTGATGTGCGAAACACACACAAACATTGATCATCCCGAAATCAGCGTCAGATTACGCAAATGATATGAGCTTTAAACATAGCAAGGGGTATATTTGTGTATAAATAAACGCAAAACACACAGCACCTCCAGAACGGCGTGAGAAGGCGATGTCATTGTATTTTTAATTCAACGGAACAACGAAGGAAGGACTCAACGATTGTTAGGGAGCCACGAAATGTATTATCAAATTAAATGAGGAAAATGACAGGTTGCAGCAAAACTAAATTCTCTTCTCTTGTGCTCATCACAACACCTTCGGCGCCAATGTCTTTTGGTATCCACCTCGTTTCGAGCCAAGCTGGTTTTCTCAAACTGTTTTCAGAGCTCTGAAGTTACAAAACTGCGTACCTTAAATTCCGAATTATCCGGGAGACAACTTGTCGATTCTCCTTGAAACAAATGCTAAGACCGGAATATTGACCACGACTTAAAAATAGCGTGGCTACACTCTGTCGTTACGCAGGCAAAAGCTCCGTCTGGAGGTTCTGATGGGTCGCCAATGATCTCACGCTCGGGCGATCAAGAGGAGAGTCAGTGGCATTTCCAGGAGGCGTCTAAATAAAGACGAAAGATGGAAATGAGCCGAAGGGAACGGACGAGTTGACGATGACGTGCGAATGGATTATCTTCCGCTTTAAACGAGTAACCGTGCCTTTCGAAAAAAAATCGGATGGAAGCATCACAACTTTCATCACTATCGTCAATTCCGCAGCAGCGCTTTAGAAGACAAAACGTAATTACTAATTAGTACAAGTTCTTGT
The DNA here is from genome assembly GCA_020466155.1 of Pachypeltis micranthus. Taxonomy (NCBI): domain Eukaryota; kingdom Metazoa; phylum Arthropoda; class Insecta; order Hemiptera; family Miridae; genus Pachypeltis; species Pachypeltis micranthus. The sequence goes on along the minus strand of CM035770.1, from coordinate 61,969,852 downwards.
TGAGTTACTTCATTAGAGCAGTTACCTAGACAAATCGAAAAACTAAATTTCTTGTTAGGGAGTTCTTCTGCATTCAACAAAATTAGTTGTGGCGAACGAATTGGAGTTTAGGTTGCTGGAAAATAGTCCGTCAGGTTCTTGGGCTCATTTAGGTCATTCAATTACACGAACTGTTACAGAAACATTTGTGGAGAAGGACGTAAGTATTGACTAGTTTGAGACACTGAGATTTCGACGTAATTCGCCTGTCCGCTAAAATGTTTTGCTTCTTATGCCACTGACATGCCCCTATATGTGAGTCCTCCCCCCACTGACGTGCAAATGTATGAGTTCAATAGGATGTACATCGTGCAACCAGAAGGAGGCTTATGGAACAGCAGAAATCATTGGTTCTGGCATCGTAATGGTATACAGATCGATCGAAAACTCTGGTGGTTGCGAACTCTGGTGTGTGGATGAATGGCTCAGGGAGGAATAGAACGTACATCGCCCGTCGTCCTGGAGCCATCGTTATTGTGGCTATAGCAATAAAACTATCTACATAATGACTGATAGTCAAGCGTCATGTAAGGTGCTGAAGAAGTACTGCCCAACGTTGAAATTGGTGCAGGATGCGGCTCAACTCCTTAGATAACACGAATTGGAATCCAAGGCATAAAGGGATCATTGAAAATGAGAGGGCGGACCATTTGGCCAAACTAGGTTCGTCTCTTGTACCTGCAGGGCCACTTCCCCACTGTGGGACTTCTCTGTCTCCAGTCAAGAGGGCTGTGGGAGAACACGCCAGGAGAACGCATCAAACAGCCTAGAATGCTGCGAGGCGGAGGCGCTATAAACGTTTATCTAGGGTAAACACATGTTATAGGACACAGCCTTCTGAGGGTGGAGAGGGAGGACCTTAGGCAGATTGCAGGGATCATCCCAGGGCACTGCAAAGTGAACAGACACATGTACGTTATGGGCAAAGTCGACGCTCATCGACATAGGTGTTGTGGCACTGATGAGGAGACTTCTGGCACAGTGCCAGAGACCTGAAATGGAGCGGTTTCTGGTCTTTGGCGTTACTTCTCCAAGAGTGAACAGGGTTGAGGAATGCTGTTTGGATTTGCAAGGAGAAAGGGAAAGGAAGAAAAGGGATGGTGTTGACTTGGAGTGCGGTATCAAGACAGACAATGATGGTACCTGAATCAGCGCTTTTAGATGGTTGCTCCTGGCCAGGAGGGATGCGATGATCCAGGCAGGAAGACAGTCTATGCATTGCACCATACATAAAATAATGTTCGCGTCCGCCCAGTGCTTGCATACACAACAACAAAAAAAGAGCAGAAAACGTTTTTGTGAACTAGTATCATTTCGTGGTAGAAAAGGAATAGGTGGTTGATAGACAGTAGTAAACCGGCGAAGAAAAATAATCGTGATAAAGAGAGTGATTAGAATTAGAAAGGCGGGAAGAGGTCTCATGTGAAGCCAATAGCGAGAAGGGCGCTGCGGCTCTCCAAAGGTCGCTATCCTTCCCATCTCTGTATCTGTCCTCCGAATCCAACTCAACAGGGAATAAGCAGATAAACAAATAACAATAAACAAGCAAATAAATAAGGTTGAAGGGCAGGTCAGGGGAAAGAAATTGTGGGGTAGATTTTCTGACTCTAACAAGTCATTAGCGAAACAACCAGTTTACCCGTTCCCCAGCAAACGACACCAGATCACACGCCCAAATTATGTTTTTTTGATTCAAGAAGCCTCGCTTCATAAAGCTCTGAGGACATTGTTTTTCTCAATATATATTACATGCGTGCAAATACATTTCTTTTTGTACAAGCCTTCTACGCTTCCATTCACTATGTATGTGTGCTATGAGGTTTTGTTCCCTGACATCCCAACATCGTCTGTCTCCAAGCTCAGTAAGCCTACCATGGTTGTGGCTAGTCTGCTCTGCTTGGTCGACAGAAGCCAACTCCTGTTACTCTTGCGCGAGGGTAAAGTGGAGTTTACAGGTTGAACTTGATAGAGATCACTTTAGCACACGTGTTCTAAGGCGAGAACCGTAATTTCGTGGATGGTGGTGGTTTTACCCGTAGTAAACAGTTCATCATTCTTGAGGGGGAACCTGGTTTTGGTTAAAAGAGGAAAGCATCATTTGTCAGTGGTATCTACATCATTAACACAGTAACAATTGCTCTCACTTGAAAAGCGACTTGATACAAATGTTAATTATTTGCTTCACATTTTCAGAACATGCTCCAGCAAGTATTCACCAAAGGTCCATTCACTCAGGGGATCTTCAGGAAGTCAGCGAACGTCCGATTAGTTAGAGAACTGAGGGAAAAATTGGACCGTGGAGAGAACATCGCTTTTGAAGTTGTGCCTGTTCCAATTGTTGCGTCTCTCCTAAAAGATTTCCTTCGCTCGTTGCCAGACCCTCTGCTTTGTTCGAGTCTTTACCCTCGCTGGAGAGCTGCTCTTGATGCTCCCAATCTTCATCAACGTCTTCCGCGACTCAAAGCGTAAGCGGATTGGACTGATTTTATTTTGGCACTTGGACTGTCTTTAGTCGCTGATTAATTTTGGCGTTTTCTTGTCAACAGGGTTGTGGAAGACATGCCCAAGTTGAACCGAATACTTTTGTGCCATGTTCTTTGCATTCTTCATCACGTCGGCCGCCGCTCCTGCACCAACCTCATGTCTCCCACCAATCTCGGCGTATGTGTTGGACCTTCCCTCCTTTGGTCGGACTCTGTGACGCCTGGTGATCTTCGAGCCGTTCCACTTCTAGTAGAAACGCTCATAACACACTGCGAGTATCTTTGCGGCTCACGCCTCACCCTACTTTTAGGCGACCCGAGAGACTCAGGAACTGAAGAATCTGACTGTAAGTGTTTTTATTAGAACGGGTACTACGTTCCTCTTTGTGTACAGCTAACAAATACACCCTTCTGAAATTGTTCATTCTGGTCACTTGAACTTGGGACCTGTGGATGGTGTATGTTCTTGTTGGCAAGCCATCTAAGGGTGCCTTGTGCAATCTGCATGGCTTTGATGATGGTTTTCATGTTATCAGCCCTGTTCCATGTTGCTAGTACTGTGTGGTCTCCTGTCAGGTTGATTACCGTCCTCAAGGGTGCACTTAGTAGCCCATATCCTGTTGATGTACTAGAACCATCTCTGATACTGATATCTCCCTGCACTCTACTATTGTATCATCCCATGCACAATGGTGATGCTTCATAACGAAATACCTAGGGATCAGAGTAGTGACCTGTAGCAGTTGGATAAGTTCGCGTTACTCTAGTCTTTCAGGCGAAAGCTGCAAAAGTGTTGAGATTGTGCGGTACGTTTTGTTTGAACATTCGTAATGTGTTCTGGGTGCTCCGTTGCATAACTCATGGATACCCAGTCACCAGGGGCCGCCAATAATATGAAAGAAGCGGTTACTGGATGCTGGTTGCGCACCAAGCACCGCTAGGCCCAATAGTCATGTGATCCTTGTCCCTAATATACACTCGCGTCCTGGATTACCACTCACATGCCGTGTATATCGAGTGTAAGCATCCAAATTGGCCCAATTGCAATTTTTATGGCATTGACACTTCGACACGCTGGTGCGTTATTCAATGATGTGCGCCGCCTTTACGTTCCCAACTGCATTTGGTGCATTGCCAAACATGACTACTTCAACTCAGTTACTGCAAATAAGACATTACGTGCTGAGCCCGCCACTGGTTGTTGCTCTAAAAACGTTAAAAACGCACCATGCGACATGGACACAGAATTTCCTTACAGTTTTCTCAATATTTTCCAGTAGTGTGTTATTTAATTTCCCAATGTACGTGATTTGTTGTGCTTAGTTGTTTTTTAATCCCTAGTCGTCCGTTTACACATTTTTTTCTCACGTTTTTCAGTCCTTAGACGAGATGATTCATCCATCGACAGCTTAGAGTGCAGTCCTCCGCCGAGGAAAGATAAAATATCCCTAAGCCGGGATTCAGGACTCACGATGTCTGATTCTCAGTTGTATACTCCTGACGAAGAAGAGAGCGGCTCTACGTCGTCGTCTGGATATGATCCAGCGTTCGATCCTCACGCTAAGGTAACTTACGCCGTGATACAACAATATTGAATTAATTGTCTTTTATTTCGGACAGCAGTGGCGGTATGGCAGTTTGTGAGTCACTGCTGAAGAGAATGGGAAAGATGTAGGGCATTTTGAGCAGCTGGTTATGAAGCTTCACGGCCTTTGACCGGGGTACCGCTTGAAACCTAATGATAAAAACAAATATCTGGTGCGTTGCAACACACAACTTTCCTTAGCTCCACAACAATTCACTTTGCACATGGCTAATTCTATTTAATCGATTCATTTATCACTCAGTTAATTTGAACTTGGTCAAGCAACGCTTTACGGCAGCAGGAAGCGGTATCGCTTACAGTTCCAGATTTTATTGTGCTGCTCGTACTCATTGCAGGACCATTATTGAGCGATTCGTACACAGATAATCAATGAGGCTGTAAGCACAAATTTTTTGAAGAAGGATACTAATTACTTTTGCAGAGTTATAGGGTAAAAACTTTTAGAACTGGTAGTAAGCAAAACGGCGGTAGTTGAAACTCAGGAATTTCTGGAGTGAGCCCCATGTATCTCATGAGCGTTTTTAAAAACTCACCCTATAGATATTGGATTGGACTACAATACCAATTTTTTAAAAACATTCTACTAACATTCCAGCAGGGTTTATAAGGAAAAAAAACCGCGGCAAAAACGCTTTTCGTCGAAAATTTTGATAATTTATTGTGCTGCTCTCGTCATTTTCCCACGAATGGGCATTTTATAGTAAAATTATCTTATTAAGAGCTACCAATATAAAAAATTTAGTCAAAATCGTTAGAGCCGTTTTTGAGAAAAAGAATTTGGTGTTTTGATCACAATGATAACTATAGTTAACTTTCGGTGGATTTTGTCCAAACCCTTATTTTGACGTTCCATGGAGGCCTGCGGGCGAGATATCAAGTTTGAGCTGATTTGGTACGGTGGTTTTCTCTAAAAATCGTTCAGACACACAGACCATTTTCCCAAATAGTGTTTTTCGGACTCAGGAGGGTCTGAAACGTAAAGATCTGAAGAAAACTCAAATATTTTTTTTCAGACGATTACATAACTTTCCTTTCTACTTCGTAGTGCCAAGGAAAGTAAAAAATCTTCGGTGCAACTCATCACACAATTTTCCTCAGCACCAAGTACATCTAACGATTTATCGCTCTGTTGGCTAATCCGATGTTTTTACTTTCCTTGGCTCCACGATGTAAGGAGGAAAGATATGTAATTGGTTGAAAAACCCAGTGAAGGTGAGGTAAGTGGCAGGTCACTTTGCCTGACTGCCTGGAGAATCCAATACCATCTGGGAGGAGTTCATATTTGGTTTCCCACCTGATCTAACTATTTACTTGAGTGGAAAGTTTCAAAGGGACTCACCAACTGTGACCCCCTGTGTTTTTTTGCCGTGAGCTTCTTCGCAAACTTGGGTTCGTTTGCTCTTCCAACAACCATTGCTCACTGTTGTCGAAACTACAGTGGAGCAGCATGTTTCTTGTTTTCTCCGCGTTAGAGGCTCAAGACGTGCAGGATTGAGAGTCATTGAGTGAAAAGAAGGGGAGCCACACATTGAAATCGCCATGTCCTGTAAGGAACTGGCTCGTCCAGGGATCAGGTTCAATCGTCCAATTTCAAGACGTCCATTTGTCCACCATGCACTCAATGGCCAAGTCAACTGGTGACTGGAGTGCTTCTGTTGATGCTGTCTTGGTGATCGATAAGAGCGCCACTCTCTGGGATTGGGCCAATACTCTCTTTCGATTGACTGTGACTTTGCTTGTTGCCAATCACGCCTAGATACGTAAGGATAATTTCATGATAACACAATCCCCAATTGCTCGCAGTGAGGCAAAACTTGCGATGGTTGTGCCTTTGAGGAGCTGGAGGTGCTGGCTGAAGCCCCACATCTCACCTACAATTACTCCTAAGTACTACAATTAACGAACCTGTTAGGTGAGTCCGTCTCTTCTGGCTGGTGAGACACTGTGGGCGAGCGCTTTCGATGTAAATACATCATTTAACGGCGAGTCAGTACGCCTACAGTATCTCTCCAGCCAGAGGAGACGGACTCACCTAACAGGTACGTTAACTTTAGTAATTTGTCTACTGGCGGATCTAACCTAATCGCTTTAATAGCTGATTCTTAAGTACTTGACTTGCGCCTCAACAAGGAGTCTGTGGCCGCCAAAGCGTATTGCTCTGAAACTGTTCCGAGAATCAGTACTTGGTAAAGTCTCAAGAAAACATGGAAAGTGTTAGTACTTATTGAATCTCCTACTCTTGTCACGTCCAATATTTAGCGATTAATGCACAATGGGTTCATGAGACTTTCAACATGATTTTGTTTTAGAAGGATCGTTTCGTACATTTTTGAAATTATCGGGTAAAAACCATGTGAAAGGGCTTTGTTTGAAATTGAGGAACTTCTGGGGATGCTAATCATTTTTTGTGAGTTATTAAACGCTAGTTTATTACACTAAATCCTCTCCCTCTAGTTTTGTTACATTCCACTTTTTTCTAATTAGGACTAAAAGAATTCTAGTGTTATTTGAGCGAAATTTATACGGATAAAACTATGGTAATATCGGTTTCCTTCGAAAATGTACCATAATTTATTACACTGCTCTCGACTTTTCCCAACGGATGAAAATTTGATTTGACTATCATGTTATTTGGTCCTGATCATATAAAAGCCGTTTTTGAGAAACAAAAATTATTGTTTTGATCATTGTGATAACTATAGTTAGTTCTGAACGGATTCATTTTGACGTCCCATAGCAACACGCTGATCAAATATGTAATTTGAGTCGATTTGTTACTGCCATTTTCTCTCAATAGCGTTGACACGCAGACCTTTTTCTTCGAAAAGTTCAATAATTTATTGTGCTGCTCTCGTGATTTTCCCGCGGGTGTTCTATGATTTGAAACGGTTTAAACAAACAAAAAAATCAAAATTGTTCCATACGTTTTTAAGAAAAAAAAATTGAATGTTTTGGTCACTTAGATAACTATAGTTAGTTGTGCACCGATTTTTCTAGTACGCAGTATAATGGTGTTCCATAGTAACCTGCTGGCTAAATATTTAATTTGAGTCGGTTGCAGCGGTTTTTCTGAATTGCGTTCAGATCGTTTTCCTTGGGGTTTTTTGGACTAAAAAGCCGTTGAAACGTTGTAATCTGAAGAGAATTCAAAATGGTGGTTTTAAGCAGATTACGTGACCTTTCCTCACTATGTAGTGGAGCTGTGGAAAATGATTAGGCGTTGCTGAATTTGCTCCTGATTATCGCACTGTAAAGCAGTCGTGTGTAAAAAATCACTCTAATTCTTCACTTGAACTTTTTTGCAGATTACACCCACTATGTCAGTTCCTGCTGAGTACGTCCGGGTGTACGGCGGTTGGGAAGAAAGGATAAACCCTAATTTCCAGCGACAAGCTTGGTTTCGCCAGAGGTCACGTCGCCTGAACAGCGTGCCGCAGCAACCTCACCCCAAACCCGAGGTTCGACGAAGCGCTTCCGAAGAGTCCCTTTTGGACGCGCCGGTTCCGCCAACTCCGCCTCGCCCGAGCAAACCAGACCTCAAATCTTTTGACGAGATGTTCAACCGGCACCCTCCACTTAGAAAGGTAATATTCGCTTCATAGTAGTTATGTGGACGGAGTTGATAATTGGGCACATGGGCGGATTGAGCTGGGGGTTTCATCTTGAAGAAAGAATAGTTGAGTTCTGGAGGAAGTGCGAATCGTTGCAGATGAGCTCTGGCAGTCCTAGCCATCAGCCTCCTTCTGTCGTTTCCTTAGAACGAATGTGGGGATAGCGCTCTACTGATTCTGGGCTGTGAATCACTGCTGTTGCCACACTGTCTGGCCCTATACGTCGACAAAGTCCACGGTTAGGGACACGCGCCCTATGGATTGTTGCTATTGACAATCTATAAAGTTGAACGCACAAATTCCATCAAAAAAGCCTATCGTCAGTCCACTCTGAAGGTTGTTGACTTCTGGTGGAGTGCTGAGAAGTCACTAGGAACTCGTGCAGTAACTCTTCGGCTAATAAGTGGATTTCTCGCGTTAGAGTTGGTTGGGTGCAGGTCCAGGCTCCTTTGTGCAGACTTGCAATTCAATGATATTGCGGTTTATAACCGCCGCAAATACTTACACTGCATGATCTGCGTTAAGAATCGTTTTTCTTGACATCTTACATTTTTCGTTAGCGTTCAAGTAGCTTATTTCTTTTTAACTTCACCCTAACTCGTTCTATTGCGTCACACATTAACTCTGCCTTATTTCTTTAACATTTCAACCTGCTCATCGAGTTACGACATATCTGTACCTCCTAAGGATGTTCGAGTCACTCCAAAATCGTACCTTGTGAGCCCAACTACTGCTAAAGGCTTGAAGGACCCACTGAATGCTTATATAAAAGCCACTTCTTGATTATCTCTTGAGGGAAATACTGTTTTCAGTTGTCGACCTGCCTCAAAGTTTGTTACATTCACATCCTAATTCATTCGAGGAACCCTGGACTGGAATCGGGCAGTTTAGGCTCCACTTAGCGAGAAAATGCTGGTATTTTTGTTCACATGAATTATGTGAGGTTTTCATGTTATGTGTTAGAAGATGAAATGGAGTAAGCGAACTGATGAATTTAAATTCATCTAGAAAGTAAAAAATTCCGATGGCCCGGACTGAATGTCACAATTGACAGTCAGTCAAATAAATACCTTGACAGCTCCCCTCATTCATTTAACAAACGAAGAAACCATGAGATAAGTACAGTTCTCTGAAGCAAGGGAGATAGCTTAGCTCTAACGGGGAAGCAGATTGAATGAATGAATGACTGTCAGGTTCCACCTCAAAAATCTAACTCGAGCTGCGTCGACAAGAGTGCAATCATCTGTCGTGCTCAGTTTGAATGGCACACCTTTTATTGTGTTTTACTTCGACTGATAACGTTTGAATCAACCCATAAATGACGCTATTTCCTTTTTATTTTGCCTCAGGTGACTGCGGTTCATTGCGAAGTGATCAGTGAACCTCGAAGGCGACAGTACAGAGAAGCTATATACTCCCCCAGAAAGCCCCTTTCAGTCAGTACGGCAGACCTGGCTCGACCCGCTTTCTACACTCCGCCGTCCAGACAACCGCATCCCGCCTCTAGATCGACGAGACCCGAAGAAGCTGAAGACTCTTCGACGCTGTCAGACGACGACTGCACTCCTCACGTCTCCCGCTCGAATTCACGCGGGCACGAAGTAACCCCGAGACTTCGTCACCTTCCTCCCGTTCACGTTGAATCGGCCGCTCCTCACGTTCGAGGGAGACTGAGAACGAATACTGACAGAGGAGCGGCTCATCGCTCCCGCTCACTCCCACCCCCGCAACACGGCAATAACAATAATGATATCACAAACAACATCAACAACCACAGTAAAAGAGCTCCAATAACCACCTACTATCTTCCAGACTGTCCCCAGTACATCGTTACCTCAGCTTACCGCGATGAAGAGTCATACGTTTAACAGCTTTAATTGAATGCCATAAATATACATAACAATTAGAATATACCCATGCATAACATACGACAAATGTGTAGGAAATTGTAACCATCTAATGTTTTAATTTGTGTTAAATCTGTGATTTCCAAAAGACATTAGGTGTTTCTGCCATATTACACGGTTCATATTCGAATATTTTTTACCAATGTATTTTGTTTGTCTCTAGGAGACTAGGATTTTGTGTTTTGTGAAATTTGTTTTTAGATTCCATTGTAAATATTTTTATAAATATGTAAAGTTGTACTTTGTTAAGTCGTCTATCGACAGTTTTACTGCGATGTTTAGTGAGATTCTCAAGATATAGTAGTTCAATGTGTACCATTCCGAGTGTCAGCTTTTAATGTTTTTCGATGTTCTCAAATTGTAAGTTTCTTAGAATGTGACTCCTAGTTTAATGCGCGGTATTGGTCAAGTGCTTATGTTGTGCTTACGTAGGCAATGTGTCGTCAACGCTTTGCCTGAAGATGTGTGTTTGTTTTCTGAAACAATTCATTTTTTGTAAAGGTTGTCTATGTCAATTAATGGGACTGTTAGAAGTGCACTGTCAGCGTAACGAAGATTCAAATTTGTGATACGATGACCAAGGGGCTTGCTTAAATGATTCCCAGATGTCAAGTGGCAGGAAACAATGCTGGGCATGTTGAATTACATACTGCGCTGCGCAAGGACGATGAGAAATAAGCAGAGAGTGATCTGATCAGCCTGTATTACTTCTCTTCTCTTCATCTGGCTGGAGCTCATAGCTACCAAAGGATGTACAGTCTGACACTATCGATGCTCTTAGGGCAGAAGTCAGATCGAGGTAGCTGGCACTATCTACCACAATGCAAAGCTACTAGAAGTAGTTTGTAAGGGAACAGCGACCACTGGGATCAAGCATGCTCAAGCTACTATAGAGCAGTGTTTCTCTGAATATTCACCTATGCAACTGCAGTTAAGGGGATTGCCTCTGTACATGCAGCAGGACTGCCAATGGCATGACCTACTGGCAACCCTGGCATCCTACAGAACCACTTCGTGCTGGGCACTGCAAGTGCTGGCTGGAGCTCCTTCCTCTGGACCGAATACTAGGCTTTGCCATATGCAGTTTCGCATCAAGAAAGAAACACTGGCCATGTACACAGGAGAACTGCACTCACTCGTATTAACACTCCGAAAAAAGAACAACAGACCACGGCCGATGATAATCGACACGAGTGGCCGGCATGATACGACGCAGGCACAATAGCTGTACATACCTTGATGCTCCCAATTAAGAACTGTATAAGCCAAGAAGAGAGACCCCTCCTTCGCAATCACACCACAGCTATCCAGACACGAAGCCTCAATATCTGGCTGTAATACATCAAACGCCGAACTCTTCATTTCACTCAGGTACACTAGAGGCTGCCACCCATTATGTACGATTGCCCACTGCACAACAGTGCACACCTATGTCTTCAGATCCCTTGCCAGACTGCAACAAAAGTGGTGTAAATTACAACACCACACCCCTGCACTGGACTTTGCAGTAATAGGAGTGCACATGTGGGGATACTGAACCTATACAGGGGAGCAATACGCACCCTGGTTCCTCAATTCCTAGTCCATCAAGCAGCAAGGTGCATGATGAAGGGATGACAGCTTGACACCTGCACAGCATCTTGCCATCAGTGTAAGGTGGCCTGTGGGTGCGGGGTGGCACCCCACATTCACAATCACTGAGAGAGAGATCTCCAGCTCTCTATTTATGGCGCTTCATTCTTTAGGGGCGAATTTTGAGCTACCCTTGTCACTGGGGTTGCCCCCACGTCTTTTACGTCTGTCCACTTTACAGGGATGTGCGCAGACATGGTAATCTACCCCAGAGAGGGACTGCAGTGTGCACTAAACCCTTCGCTTTGTGCCTAACCATCTTTGCTTAGGCGTGGATGAATCAGTGCCCGGTGCTGGAGGCATGGTCCGGTCATCCATCCGGAAACATGCTCCCCTCTAACCAGTGTAAATCTTCACCAGTATTCCTCAGTATACAATTGCCAGTCATACCAACTCATACATTGGCATGTAATGACTGGACCTGTTAGCAATAATGCCCAGCAGCCTGTCCCATTTTCCCCATCAGGCGTGCCCATGTACGGGATAGTTACTAGTAGATTGCTGAGCAATGATAGAAGTGAAACACCAAGTCCTGCAATGAGGACAGGACGCGATTCGCAGTACAGGAATGCTCTGCGATGATCTTGGAAAACCCTGCTTTCCAGCCGGGGGCCAGCTGACGGGCGTGTTGACTAAATGTGCGAAGTTAAAAAACTTCTATGTGCACAACCTGCTGCCAAACGCCTACAGCTCGTTCCGTAAATTTAGTAGTGCTTGTGTCAGTCTCACCATGGCCAGCCATAGCTCTATCCACCTAATTAATACTGACATGTTAGTTGACTTTTTCTCAACTTAGTTGAAAAAGCAACACTTGACCTAGATAAGCAAACCAGATTAAACCATCACATTCCTCATCAGTCCAATCCCTCGGTCATCGAGACAGCCCTCTTGAAAGCTGAAGCCCTTCAAATTTCAAGTGTGTCTGTTTGGTGTACTTATGTGACTGCTAACACTCTTTAACGCCGAGCAACGTCTTCAGGCCTTTTGGTGTTTAACTGCGTATTGACTAGAGAAATTAGGATCGCATTTCTGAGTGTAAAACAAACAAAATGCGTGGACCATACCATTGTTTGAGAAAGTCTCACAATTTCAATTTGTATAAAGTATTTGTGTACAATAAAAGCGATGTCCATATTTTCTATTTGATGAACTTATTACGTTCTGTGGCGTCTACCGTTTATCTCGATTGTGTTAACCGCAATTTGAATGGCCCTACAAATGCTCTGTTGTGTTTGTTTCCAGTAACGAAGTGAGGAAGGAATGTCAATAAGTGAAGCATGTGAGTGTAGGATGGAAGAAGCTTTTGGACACTCCTAGTTTCAAAGATTAGATGGCAACGTCTCAGTCTAGTGAATTCAGTCTCTGAGACGCTTCCACAGCTAGATGATAGACAGATCTGTTTCTTTATTTCATGACTGTACCTAAACCCTCGACGAGGGTTATATCAGTCATAGAAGTTGCGGTTTCGCTAATATGCAAGAGGCCGGCCCCTGCAGCATCCACCTAACTCAGACCTGTGGAGGTACGGCAGGTATGTGGTCGTTAGCCAGTCTCACCGTAGAGAGCTGTTGCCCGTGTGTTACCGCGCGGAGGTGACCACCTGAGGAATCCCGTACCATCTGGGAGTAGTTCTTAATCTGGTTCCCTACCTGATCTTACTGTTTACTTGGGTAAAAGTTTCAAAAGGACTGATCAACTATAACCACGTTTCTTAGCCATTACCTTCTTTGCGAACTTTGCAAAATGGTTATAGGCTTCCTTTGTAGCAGTCAAAGCTGCTAAGTTCGTTTGCCCTCTCAACAACCGTCGCTCACTGTTGTAGAAACTACAGTGGAGCAGCACATGGTTTCTTGTTTCCTCCGCACTGGAGGCACAAGACGCGCATAATGGAGAGTCTTTCAGAGAAAAGAAGTGGAGCCGCGCATTGAAGTCACCATGTCCCGTGAGGAACTGGCTCGTCCAGTGGTCTGGCTCAACCCATTTTCTAGAAAGACGTTCACGGATGTTGGGAAGAACTCATACGTATCACGTCCCTTTGACGAGGATTCCCCATCTCGCTTGCCATTTCTCTAGAGCCCATTCATCGATGGCGGCAAGTTTCTGTTCTGTGGTGAGATCCGCACGGAGTTCAGCTCAAAGCGGAGGAAGCTCCCGTTTCACTCTCCACTTGTCAATCATGCACTCAACAGCCAAATCAACTGGTAACTGACCAGTGATCACCTGGAGTGCTTCCGTTGATACAGTCTTGTAGGCCTTGGTGATCCACAGGAGCGCGGCTCTCTGGGATTGGGCCAATACTCTCTTTTGATTGACTGTTAGTTTGCTACCCCAGACAACGAGGCAGTAGCCAATCACACCTAAATAGATGGCCTTATACATGAGGATGGTGTCGTGGTAACACACACCCCAAGTGGCCTTAGTAATGGCACGCAGTGAGGCAAACCTTGCAATGGTAGTGCCTTTAAGGGACTGGAGGTGTTGGTTGAAACCCCACCTCTCACCTATATTCACTCCTAAATACTTGACGTGCTTTTCAAGAAGGAGCCTGTGGCCGCCAAAGCGTATTGTGGGTGGATTATTCACTTTCCCCTTCAAGAGGAGTAGCTGGGTTTTTTCCTCAGCCACCTGCATCTTGACGTGCTCGCACCATTGATTGACAGTGCGGAGCACGTGGTGGGTTTTTTCTTCAATTTGGCGGACTGACTCTGCAAAGATCAGCACAGTCAAGTCATCTACATAGGCGTACGGCTCGCAGTCAGTCTCCATGAGTTTCCTGAGAAGACCTTCGAAGAAGGCATTCCAGAGTGCTGGTCCTAGGACCGAGCCCTGTGGGCACCCCTTCTCAATCTTTCTCCGGACGGAGACATGCCTACTTTCGATCGTAGCAGTTCTGTCTGTCAGGTAACTTCTGACGAGCGAGTACAGGTTGCGGGGATTCCCTACCTTTGAGTTCATTAAGGAGCGCTGGCCACCAAAGGTTGTCAAACGCTCCTCTGATGTCAATCAGAACTGCTACGACGTACTTAGCCGGTGCCAGCAGGAAACACGCCGGATCTCGACAATGACATCCTGCGTGGACCTTCCTTTGGTACACCCGTATTGCCTGCCTGTGAGGTTATGCGGCCAAAGACTCCTTCGAGGGACTGCAACATCAAGATTTCTAGTGTTTTGCCTAATATGGAAAGAAGGCTGAGTGGTCTCCCATGATCGCTGGTCCGACTGATTGCGGTCGCCTCCCTTTGAAAGAGTGACAACGCGCGCAGACTTCCACTGAGTGGGGAACTGTCCGACCTGCAGACAGTCATTAAATAAATTAAGAGACCGCTGGAGATTGTCCGCTCAGCCTTCCTTAGCATATTGCTTTCTATTTTATCTGGCCCAGGAGATTTGTCGGGCTTTAAGGTATAAGAGCCCTGCCGAGGTCGCCTGTTGTCCACAATGGGATATCGGGCTCGTTCTGAGGGTCCATGATCAGCTCCCTTGCTGCCCTCTGGGCTTCAGTGTCTCGAGCTAGTTGGTCATCTGGGAACGCCTTCTCAAGGAGGGTTTCAAGTGAACGTTCGATACTGCAGGCCCAGCCTGACTCATTTTGCATCGCAGCAAAGACCTGCTCTACATTTGCTTTTCCTATGGAGGACTTGTAGTGTCTGCCCCAGGGGTTCTCAGAGCTCTCCGCTTCCACAAAATTTCGCCAGCCTTGCCGTTTGGCTCGTTTGATGGCGCGGTGGAAGGCCTTCTTCTCTTGGATGAAGGCAGCAACACTCTGGCATCAGGGTCACGAGTGTTTTGGTACATCCTTCTGGCTCTATTTGCACTTTGCTTGGGGGGATTAAGTTCCTCAGTCCACCATGGGACTTTGATCGCCCTGTGCTTCTGTTGGCCAGTACAGAGAGCCCAGCAGAGTGCAGTGCTGTGGTAAATGTGTCCACTTTGCTGTCCACCTCTTCAGGTGTGGATGCTTGCACTATTAGGTCGGTGTCTGCGGCACGCAGTTCACCTTCCAGTACCCTAAAGAATTGCGGCCAGTCAGCATTTTTTTGTGCGGAATCGCTTTTCACGCTGTCTTTGCAGAGGATGTTATCATCCGTAATGGCAAAGTCAATAACCATGTGATCGCTCTGCGTTGCACCTGGTACGACTCGCCAACCCTTCAATTTGAGCAGCAGGGGTGTGGGACACGGCTGTGACGTCTATACACGACCTTCCTCCCGGGCCATCATAGGTCGCCTCAGTCATGGGGTCGTTGGCAACAACCAAGTTGTACCTGGTGAGCAGCTCTATATACGCCTCACCCGCCCATCCAGGGTTGGGGATCCCCACAATGGTGATCTGGCGTTTGCATCAGCACAGACTACGCAGGGTCGTCCTGATAGGCCTGCTAGAGCCCGCCGAGTGGTTCAAGGCTGTTGGCAACTGGTGCGCCAAATTGCCTGTAAATGATATTACAACCAGCTCAAAGCCACCGGCTCGGATGAGCACAGCGCCAAGTGCTGGCTGTTCAGGTGAGTGAGTGCGAGCATGTCAATGGACGGGTCGATGCAGGCTACTGCTGCCTTGGCTCGTTCTTGCTCCAGCCACCACTCGTGCCTGCGATCCGAGACCAAGAGTTTTGGATCCTATGTACGGTTCCTGTATGGCGAGGACACTGCAGCGTTTCTTGAGTGCATTTTGCAGCAACTCAGCCATAACTGGGCAACTCTTATTTGTGTTGTGCTGGAAGGATTCGAACTGTTTTTGACCATTCATAATCCACTCGTGACTCCTGGAGGGCAATCGCTCGCTGACGAATGGTACAGCGTGCGTCGTGTAGAGTGTGCGACCTGTTGGATTTTTGCGACGCAATTGGCACACTTGAGGGGAGCATCACGCTTGCATTCCTTACTCAGATGTGGCAAGGCGCACCAGGCGCACACAACAGGTCGTGTACAGGCCACTGCCAGGTGGCCATAGCGCTGGCATTTGTAGCACTGAGAGGGGGGCTTGGTACTTTCGTATGGCGCACCGCTGCCAGGCTATTTGGAGGTGCCTTGCCCCCTCTAGTTTTTTGTACAGGCTGGGTGATACCTCAATCACCCAATCCTTCTGTCTGCCACGCTTTTTGGTGAAGAGGGGCCTGACATCCTGCGGCTGCAAGCCTAACGCAGGGTTGTGCTCAGCAACTTGTTGGGCCAAGTCCTCTTTGAAGGTCGGTCCGCACGTCACGCACAGCAGCAGGCGTGGGAAACGACCCAGGGGCTGACGCTGAGCTTCAACTCCTTTTTTGTGGAAATGTGGCTCGTGAGCCCCTTGGCCATTTCTGGCGTTTCCGTCACAATGACGGCGCCACCTCCTACTGCGGTGCGGATGTCTAGCACTCGGACACTCAGAGCTTGGAGGTCCGTGGCAGGGGCACCCCGCATAAGCGCTTCCATTGCGTCAGGGTTGGAGGGACCAGCCTCTCCTTCCTCACATGTCCGCCTAACCACTACCACGTTTTGTCGTGGGTTTTTAGGGGGGAGTTTGGCAAGCGGTGGAGGCTTTTTATTTTGGTTTTTATTTTTATTTTTGCCCTTGTTTTTGGGCGGAGGCATAGGCGGGGCGCTGCCCTCGGCCTGCACTTCCTGCTTAGTTGGGGCCTGTTTCTGCTTCCCTCTGCGCTTCCTGGCCCTGGCAGGCTGCCATTCCGCCTCAGCTCCATGAGGGGAGGAAGAGCGCGCAGTAGCGGCTACTGCCGCATATGAGGGCCTGGGGTACTACCCTGGCTCGTTGTTGCTCCTCGAGTTTGGGGGCTGGTGGCACTGGCTGCTGGGCAATTGCCCCACGCAGCTCTTCCTCACGACAGCCGCCACAGTTTCCGCAGGGGCGATGTCGTTGGGGGGCATTGGCTTTTATAGCCAGCTTCGAAATTTCGAAGAGGCAACTAGTTACGAGGTCCGCGCATAGGTCCTGTCGCGTTGGCCCTCATCCGTGCCAGCTGGCCGTGGATGATTTGGGCGTATGCCCAAGTTGGCTCCATGTCCGACAGTTTAGGGTCCACGCTGTGTCGTGTGCTTGTAGTAGCCGGGTTGCCCGGGCTACTAGGGGGAGAAGGGGGAGATGAACGCGGTTTGCCCGGTTCTTTCCGCCCTTGTTTGTTTGGACGAGTAGGTTGCTCATCGTCCGAAGAGGGAGGGGTCGAGCTTGGCGAGCCCGAGGAAGAGGCGCAGGTGGCGTTTTTATTACCTGCTGAAGTTTTAGTTGACTTTGTCATGTTTTTTACTTATTTGGGGGTGATTAAAGAAGCGGACTGGTGTAGTGTATCCTTGTGAGTTCATTTGTTGTGTGTGTTCGTGGTATGAGCGAGAGGTGCTCGAGGCAGTGTCCTGAAGCTCCCCTCAGGCATATTGATTCTAGCCCCTTTCGCTGGTCCGTTGAGGGTCAAAGGGAGGCCCCCACATGCGCCGCAGCTGCCAGTCCGGCCACCCACCGGGACTAAGACGCATGAGGGATTTTTCGGCTGCTGCTCAGAGTCAGCCCTCGGCCACTAGTGATGTGGTGAGCGGGACACACGCTATCAGCCGCCCCAGGAACGCTCAAACCTGGTTTTTCCCCTCCTCATTCCGAAGGCCGCACCTATATAGGGATCGCTCAACGGTGTTAGTGAGCTACTTCCAGGACTGTCTTTCGCTCATTATGAGTGTTTCAAGTGAGTGTGTTCTGCCACGCAAGCCGTTGCAGTGTATTTAGTATCTGGAATATGTTGTGTATGTCAGTGTCGTGAGCTTTAAGCCCCTTTAAGGCCGGTTTTAACGACCACGCAGAGGATACGGCAGGAGAATTCTGTACCCCTTCCTGCGGGGGGTGTGTTCTGCGATCCCAGCTAAAGGTAGGGGGTTCCCAGTGTGTCATGTATGTGAATGAAGTGTAAGTTGTGTCCCTTTTAGTCCGGCTTATACGAACACGCAGGGAGTACGGCAGTGGAATTCTGGACCCCCTACTGCAGGGTGAGCACAGAGGTAATAACTATCCCACCACCTGTTGAATAGATAAGGTGAGCTGCCTAGGGTGTTCGTACGATTGACTGTTGATTGCGCCTTGTGCTCATTACACTTCATATATTGTTCAATTCATTGAGTAAGAACCAATGAGGTCTTTCCACTGCCCACAGGTTAAGGCAATGTATATATGAGCGGTCACAATGGCAAAGCTTGCCGCCACCCAAAAAGGTATATGTTACCATGCATTTTAGAATTCGCGAACCTGTAATATTTTTGTTGACTTTGCTAAAGCAAATATGGTCAAATTTGAATGGACTGCAGCTTACCCGTGTCTAACCTAATTACGAGTTATTTCAAGCATCTCGGCTTACAAACTGGTGAGTCATGATGCACCAACTAATTTAGCTGTAAGTGTATACTCTGGAAGTTCTCATTATGCACTGGCCAAGTTACATCTGCGAAAAATGTGGGATGGACATACAGAGCTAAATATCGTCCAGTTAAGCGAATAAGGTGAGCGGCCTAAGGAGTTTATTCGATTGGTTGTTAATTGTAATTTATGTCTATTCTCATGTCGTTTGTTTTTCATTTCATTCAGTCCGAACCAATACTTTCGACTGCCCACGGGGTTAGTAAGGCAAATGAGAAGATGAGTTTCCATCAAGTCTGTATTTTGAGACCTACTGAATAGTATAACCCTTAATGTCGTGTGAGTAAAGAGAGATATACAATCTTTTTTAATAACATTTTTCAGGAATAAGAGCTTTAACGATTTTCTTCCAACTAGCATGCAGTTAGAGCTACGTTCACCGAGTTCAAATGAACTGAACGCAAGATTATAGAACCGTTGAACGTAAAAATAGTGGCTGAGGAAAGTTGTATGATGCGTCAAGTCAGTCTTTTTTACTTTCCGCTACCACAAAGGAAAAGGAAAAAAGACTGAGTAATCGTATTAAAAAAAAAAAAAATTGGGTTTTCTTCAGATCTTAACGTCTTGAGGCCTACTGAGTCCAAAAAACCTAATTTCGGCGCGTGGTCCGTGTGTGTGTGCCTGTAGTTCGATTTGCGGGAGAACGGCTGATCCGATTGAGCTGGTTCTTTTTTGTTTTGTATGTTATTTTTTGTAGACACCAAAATAAGGTTATGGACGATTTCGGCCGATGAGAAGGAGGGGGGGCTGACGAAAATGTACGTGACGTTTCGCATTTTTTCGAATAGTTAATACCTACGTATTGTTCTCAATAAATGTTTCTCTGAAAGTCCATTGAGCAGAGATAAAAATCAAAATGTGTCGAAAATAATGTTTTTTGGAACATTTCCGTAAATTCTGGAGTAACTGCTTCACCAAATTCGATCAATCGTTCAGAGCGTCTTTTAGTCACCCATACCCACATTTCGTTCTACATAATTATTTCTGTATATATTTGTTGAACGGAGATATAGGCCAAGTTGACTCAGAAACGGAGATTTGTCGAATATTAATTTATTGGTACTCCAATTTTCTCAAAAACGGTTCAGACGATTTCGATCAAACTTACGGAGTACTGTCAGCTAACTAGTTCCTACATTTTGTTCTCTATAAATGTTCCTGTAAAAATGCGTTGAACGAAGATATAGCGCCCGCATACGTAGGTGATGTTCGAACTAGAAGGGATTGCGGAAAGTTGTGTGTTGCTACGCACCGCTCGTCTATTCTTCAAAAAATGAGATCCAATGGTTCTAGTGGTGGGGTCAGCACCAGGTAATAGAACGGTAAAGTAAATTTTTCGTTTGTGAGAAATTCGCGAGAGCAGTAAATAAATAATAGTAAAAGTTCTTTACCCACTGAATACGAAAAACGTTATTTGTCAAAACGATCTATGTGTCTGTGAACGCGATTAAGAGAAAACATGCAAACTTGATGTCTGGGTCGCAGGATACTAATTCTAACCGTAGTTTTAGACCACCAAGAGCTTCTTGGATGAAGAGGTTGGCAAGTGGGAGGAGAAATGCAGGCAAAAGGTAGTTGAGGTTATACATTAAACTCCTCTAAGAGCGATCAAGTGAGGTCTTAAATTTGGAGAGATCGTATGCGGATGGTATGCGGCCTTTGCAGAGGTACTAAGGTTAGGAAATCATAGGTGGAGCGTGGCAGATTCTGAGAGTGCTTGGGGTGCCTGGTTGGGGCTGAGGAAAGTTGACGCGATATTCCAGATATTTTCGAACCAGTGGACTCAAAACGTAAAAATCTGTAAAAAAAAAATTGTACTAGTTTCGGCGCGGGAGAGCTAACTTCCTTATTCTTTGGGTACAGATTCTGTTATAAGTCCCGTGCATGTTGAGGGCAGACTATTGAAACCCTTCAAACTTGAGTACTGCCAAAGCGTTGAAAAAGAGGATGAATTAGGGGGCAGAGTGATAAAAAACGAAGGTCGCCACGGAAAACATACGGTTTGAATGTGCCGTAGGTTTGCATAACCAAGTAACCTCAGGCGTTAGGAATGTCTACCATCATCGCTGTTTGAGTGTACGGTAGGTTTGCATAACCCAATACAATGGAGGCGTCAGCTCGAAAAGTGCCGTGGGATGGTCTACCTTCGGCATTGAAGGCGCGTGCTTTGAAAGTATTGTAGATTTGCATAATGTTGAGGTGCATGGAAATGAAAGTTTTGTGTTTGTCAGTAAAACCAAACACACAGGGGTGGTTCGGAGAACAAAGGTCGAAAACAAGAAATAAGGAAAAAATAGGCGGTTGAACGTGGGAGGAACTTCTATTAAACTAAAGGCTTCTCTTATGGAAACACATACATTTAATGATAGTAAGACCAGATGAAACAACTGAAAAAAGAATTTAACTTTCTTTGAGGCCCTTGAATGTGACGGCATGAAGTACAGAAGAAATTTGAAATGGTCTTATCAGTGGGAAGTATTTGGTAGTAGCTAATATGATAGCGGAAGAGAGTGTGGTGAGACAGAATTAACAAGTAGGAACGCGCGAAACATTCGACTGTTGTACGAAATAGGATCGAACGTTGCAACTGCTGGACATGACAAACGGCATTATCCGAGCAGCTCAACTGAAGGCACAAAAAGTTGGAATGATACTTGTTTTAGTAGGCCGTAATGGGTTAAGGTGAGCAAGGTTTCAGGGCCACCCAACAGTTGATGTTTGCTGCCCATTTTGGTTGTAGGTTGGATGTCTGAA
Source organism: Pachypeltis micranthus (assembly GCA_020466155.1). Lineage (NCBI taxonomy): Eukaryota > Metazoa > Arthropoda > Insecta > Hemiptera > Miridae > Pachypeltis > Pachypeltis micranthus. Next base: position 61,948,434 of record CM035770.1, on the reverse strand, counting down.
TCGAGATAATGTGCTATGTTAACCACATAACCAAATTACCCCGAGGTGTCAGGTACCTTATCATTGTAGAAGAGCTGTAAGGTAATCAGGTGCAAACACAACCTGCGCATACACAGGTACGCTTCGATCAACGCTGCATCACAGATCGCTATAACCGTTTTGGAAAAAATGAGCAAAACGATTCTGGAGTGCAAGAGAAAACCCTGCAAATTATCATTCTCATGAACAGCTTGACCTAGTATTACTGCTCCGAGACCCATTCCATTCAATTCAGCATCGGAAAATACTAGCCAACCATACGAAACAAGCCCCTCACTACAATGGAACTACGGAAACTAAATATTCCCCCGGCGCCAGGCGCCTGATAGCCTGTGTAGGCATTTATGATCCGATGTATGGGCGTGCGGAGGAAGTGGCACGAACCTTCCTCCACACCCTCGGGCAAAAAGAGTCGGGAAAATTGGGACGGGGACTTCCTGTGAACCTTCGGCAATTGGCGTGACGTGAGGCGAGCGGGCGGGTGGTTTTGATGAGGCGGGAGGGAGGGAGTACTAACGACGAAACGTTGACTTCCGCTGTAGTTCCTGCGAGTTCTTTCAATTAGTAGACTCTAAAAAGTAAAAAGTTCGTGACCGAAAACATAGGGTTATCATTCAGAATGAATAATAAACCAAAAGGGAGCAATAATTATTAGAATTGGTTGACAAACGAGATAGAGGACTGTGTAGCCCAACAACCTTTACTCACTCCTGGCCTCTTATTTGTCCAGACGTACATTTGTCGTGACCTTACGAGGGCAATATCAACAATGTGGATCATTTGAGCTGGAGTCCCCCAGGGCAGTGTATAGGCTCTGTGAAAAGTGTTCGAGGAAAATCCCTCTTGTTTGAGCGCAAAAGTACCCCGAAATAACAATTATCGCGAGGGTGGGTAATTATACTAGAATTTATACATTTCCCTTGTAATGGGCAATCAGATACCACTCGTGTGATTCTAATCGCTGGACGGATCACCCTCAACTGGCGAGCACCTGGAAAAAGAATACACCAGGAAAAATATAAACGGAATGAGGAAATTAAAGAGGACTCACCCAAGTTTCCCCAGCTCTTCGATTGGCGCCAACGCTTTTGAGAAAAGCCACAGTTGATAGTAAGCAGGCACGGAAGGGTTTTCCGACAAGGTAACCGAACCTGTTGCACTTTTCACAATGAAAAGGGGTGAAAAGGAAGGGTTATAAAACGGCTCTTGTTTCCGAAGACAGTTGGATCAGAATGAGCCAAAAAATTGGAAGAAAAAGAACAATCGGAGAGGGAGGGGAAAATTGAACAGGAAAGGGAGGGGGAGAGGCGATCCCTTCCAGCACCCCACCAGCTTCAGGTGACCGTCCAGCGACCCTTCTGTCTATCGTCAAAAGAAACGGGGTTTTCTCCGAAATTGAACATGTCCTACCATTTACTGCCACGACCTACCCTCATCTCCCCATTCCTCAGCACTGAACGCTGATGGTTTGCTCTATGCTGTCTGAGCGCCAGACCTGGCAGTGGTAACAGAAACGTTGCAACCGGTTCTAACAGCATTCGGAGAATGGTGCAATAAGTGGCGTATAAAAGTTGATACATCCAAATCATGTACCGTTACCTACACATAAAATAGATTAACATATTACCCACCACTATACTACCAGACACATATCATCCCTACTATGCAAACCTACAAATATCTGGGTGTCGTGTTGGCTCCCTGTTTAACTTTCAATGCTCACATAACTCTCTTGCTCAACCAATCAGCTAAAATCGTTACTTAAAAACACATATAAATCACTCCAAAATAGAGTCCTTACATATAAAACCCTCATCCGCCAGATCTGGACATATTCCCTAGAAATCTGGAGCACTTTCTCCCGATTACAGTTCCGTCGCGTAGTACAGCAGCAAAACATCTAGCAAAAAAAAGTAGTTCACGCTCCACCGCTGGAATGCAACAAGACGCTTTACAATGGTCTGCATATTCCTGCGTAAACACCTCGCCAGCTTTGTCTCCCGCAGCCGCGACCAATTTAATCCCCTAGTCCAACCCCCATTACGGTGTCGATTCACAGGCCCAAGGCATATCACTGACCTGTTGACTCCATGAACAAAGAAATAAACAAACTCGTGTCCTATTCTCAGCAGAAGTTCTCAGCGCCTTAGTTAAGGTGGGTTATCTGTCAATCCTACTTAAAAATCGTATGGATTACGTAAGTCATGTGGAGTACTACTGAATAACGCGAGAGCTGAGTGACACTGTCCGCTTTTAGGCTGGGTCTAGCTGAGAGTTGGAATCTAGAAAGAAGTGGGAAATCCGTTGGCGCCTTCAGAAATAAAGCTTAAGCCCCTAAGCCCCTTTTTGGCAGGGGAAGCCGAGGTTGTCAATGACTGCCCCGCAGTTTACTTCTTACCTTAGCACCACATAAAAAAAAAGCTATAACGACAACACTTGCAGCTGAAAACAATTCAGATCACCTAAGTTAACGTACCTGTTTGTTGAGTCTGTCTCCTCTACCTGGTGAGATACTGTGGGCGAGCGCATTCGATGTAAAGACATCATCAACTGGCTGTTAAGTCACTGCTGAAGTCAGTTAATTGGTCGTGGTCGTCGTGGAAGGAGGTGGGGAAGGAGGTCATGCACCTCTGGGGAAATCCGCTGGAAGTGAAGGGAAAATAATGTAAGGTGTCTTAAATAGTCTGTTGATTGTCGGTTCTAAGTCTTGTATCGGGTGGTCTGTAAATCTGTCAGTTGGTTGTTTTCGTTTGTGTAGTGTTTTCAGTAGTTGTGTAGAGTAGCAGTTGTGTAGTATAGTGTCATTTATGATCTGACCGTTGAAGTTTTTTATTTATAAATTTCCATGTTTTCTAATATGTTCAGTTTTCGTCCCAATTACCGTTTGAGATCGTAATCCTGAGACGCACCTGCATGTTTGTGGTCACGTTGACCAAAATCCGCTGAAATCGGGAATGCAGCCCTGCAAATCGCCATGGAACGCCAAAATAGGGGTTTGAGAAAAATCGGGACAAAACTAACTCAACTGATGGTGATTTAAACATTGCTCAGGCGGTTGTAAAATTGTGTGTGTGGACAGTTCCAAATAACATAACGGCATCAACGTTTGTAAAACGACGAGAGTAGCGCAATAAATTATCGAAAATGGTCGACAAAAAGTGATTATAGTGGAATATTCCCTTATAAACACGCGGACCAACGACTGAAAATGTCATGTAACTCCGATTCGTTGAGTTCTAAAGGGAAGTTTAGAAGAAATTTGTGTATTTGTTTCACGAAGGGCCAATGAAAGTGTAAAGACGAGAACAATATTGTTGAGATGAGTCAGTTGAAATTATGGGAAGCCCCCGGCATTCGTCGACAGTCGACATTTCCTGAATGATGTGGTCGTCGCGCAATAAGATTACACCGTATTTGTCTATTGCAATGAACGTTGGACAAATAGAAGCGTTAGAGCTGTTTTTGCGAAAACAAATATTTTACAGTCGATTTCGCTCATATTGACGTCATGTTGGCCTAGTAGTAGTATGGAGAACCAACCTGCAACCGTTTAGGACGTAGCATCAGGTTGGCCCTCACGCCTCGCTGGTTCTTTCTTACCTTTTTCACCTTCACGAGAATCTTGCAGCGTGCGCCATTCTCATACATCCTCCCATACTGCAAGGTACTTTGGGACGTTTAGGAGAGCTATTAGAAGAGCTGTTCAAAGGGATGTCCTGATTGAGTTAGAACGTCAGACTGCAGATCCAAGAGGCTCTTGGTGATCGTTATGTGGTCCAAACGGCTATTGTTCAGACGTCTATTGACGTGAGGTTAGGGATCTTGACAACGCAATGATCATGAAAAATATCCTGGCAGCTCTGCAACGGGATCTTCAGCGAGAAGGACTGAGTGGAAATGAGGTCTTCCTGACAAAGACTGACACGAGGGAGCATTGAGGAGTCACTGTTAAGATCTGCTGCTCTCATATGGAGGAGGGGCACGGTAGGAATCAGATGGGTCGGCTGTAGGGTGGATGTGCTGAGATCCTTACGATGCTTCTGCTACTGCTGTGGGGAACAACGTGACAAGAAGAGGGAGTACACAGGACCCATTAGGTGCATACTCTGCTCTGTGGAGGGGGTAAAAAGGGATGAAGCCTACCATCTCCCTGGTGGAGGGAAGTACACGATGTTTGGAAAGGCCCTGGAGGACACTAGTCGCCACAGCCGCTGATGGTTCGCACCCATTTCCTTCCCTTCTGATGACCGTAATCTGTTGCCCTCTTGATGAGTACAACTCTGCAATATCAAGTTTGATTTAATTTGTTGTCCCGTGAGTACCAGAAAACGAGAAGAGTTCTTAATTTCTCTTCTGCATGAATATTTCTGAAATTTTGAAAACAGCGATGTATTTTTATTTTAAACTTTTAGGAAACGGGCTCAAGCAATTTTTATCAAACTCGCGGAGGGTCTTCCACTAACCAATAGTTATATGTTATCTCAGCTAAACTAAGGCGAAAATACCATGAAATAAATTATTAAACATTTCGGCGTTTTTTCCTTATAAACTTCAACTCAAATGTGACCAGGTTCTTTAGGTGGTATTCCAACCATATACCAATACGATAAATTATTAATAACGCTCATAATATACAAAGGGGCTACTCGAGAAATTCGGAGCTGTCTGTTGAGGAGAGAAAAGTAAAAAGAGGGGTAGGCAAAGGATAGTTTTTGGAAAGTCCAGAAAAGGGGGAAACCCGTTTGTCATTTGGAAATAACTGAGGAGTGAGACTTCCCACAGGTACAACAAAGGGGACCAGCGCTCGGGGAAACCATGACCTAGGATCAAGAGCAGACGTTCAGAGGTCCAAACGAACAGCTAATTCGGCCTGCCAAACAACCATTGTCGTTTCACAATCTTTGTCAGTTCGGTGGATGATGAGTGTGTGGCCAGGCTCTTGCATGATAGCGAAACCACAACTTCCATACAGCTAACTGATAAAACTCTGTCCAAATGTTCAGGAACGGTCATATTGATACGGAAACTGATCAACCAAAACAGTTCAAAGCTCATATCAAGCCCGCAAAACTAATTATAGTTACGAATACTTTTTTCATCAAAAACGGCTATAACGATGTTCATTAAATTTTTTTAATGGAAGCTAACGATATGGTAATACCACAAAAATGACAAACACCTCAATAAATTACCAAATATTTTGACTTTAGCGCACTTTTTTCCTTATCAAAATCTGCTCAAATATTGCTGGAACCGTCAAATTAAGTACCTATACGACGAGCATTTGATAACTCTCAAAAGAAATATAGAAGACACTCCAGAAATTCCAGAATTTCATTCACCTACATTTCTCACAGTTTTTACCCGAATGGCCCAAAACAGTGAACGCGATCCTTCTCAAAAAACAGTGTTTACAGTACGAATTACTCAATAATGGCCAGAGCAGGAGCACGAGCAGCATAATAAATTACGGAACTGCCAGTTCTACCGTTTTCTGCCACCGGGAAATGGTGTTTTACCTAATTCAAATGAACGGAGTCAAAAATACCTTGAATTAGTAGCAGAAGCCAAGAAAACAAGTTAATTTATGTAGATCCAAGGGAAATTGTTTGGTGTGGGGCCCCTGATATTTTTTATGACCGTGCTAGTCATGTACACGCGAGTTGTTCCCTCAAACGGTGTTTTTTCTCGGACTCAGCAGCCCTTGAAACTTGAAGAAAACTAAAAAATAGTGGTTCAGCCGATTACATAAGTTTCTGTTTTACTTCGTAGAGCTAAAGGCAATAAAAAAGTTTGGCTCGTGAGATTAAAACCCACGTTCAAACGTTGCGCAGTACATTCTTCAGCTCACCGCTCAAACTGTGAGAGACTTTTAAACGAAAAGCGAATGATGATATTTCACTTAAATTTCCTGTTGTGTTATCTCGGAGTTGACGTAACCGGCGGACGCTTCCTCTCTAATAACTATTCGTTATTACGCGATGAATATTCCAATTTTCTCCTCGACGACTTCTCAAAGTTGACACGCCAGTTGTTTTTTGAACTAGAAAAAATGATGTTTCTTCAGTGCACTTTACGTTTTCATCGAGAAGCCATTCAAAGAAATGAGTTCGATTCTCACCAATTTTCAAGTTGAGGGGTAAATACGTTATTTATCACTTGTTAACTCGTTTGATAATTCACCTTCGGCTGGGGAGGTATTTTACAATTCGCGGAGCGCTTTTGTCGGTCAGTAGTCTCAATCAGGGGAATTTTCGAGACTCCCTAGCCCTGGAGAGTTATAAATCGTGATAAGTGTGACTTTCAGTTCGATTTTAGCAACAACTAAAGTGCTGGGTTGGAAATGTACCGAAGAAGGAAAGTATGTTTATTAAAAGAAATAATACTGATAAAGTTAATGACTGACATTTAGCCTTGAACTACGGTCAACCTGAAATCGGGAAAGTAAACTATATACCTGCGCCACATAGGTTGTTCTTGTTTTTTTTTTTTAAATAAAATGCCATAATACTGCTGCATCTTTTTACATACATTTGAGGAACCTAGTAGTTGAATGGCGTTATTTAAAAATCCTCCCTGTATTTCCACGTGTCGTGAACGAATTCGGAAATCGTTGCTCAATTTTCACTTTTACTTGCCACCACATTTTCATCATCAAAATAATTTTTATTTCACTAAAGTTAACGTACCTGTTAGGTGAGTCCGTCTCCTCTGGCTTGTGAGTTACTGTGGGCAAGCGCTTTCGATGTAAAGACATCATCGTCTGGCCGTTAAGTCAGTACTGGAGTCAGTCAGTTGGTCGTGGTCTTTATATACAACCAACCAATATACCAAACCACCCACAACAACATAAACTAAGTGCATTCAGACACATGATACGGAGACTAACAACGATCCCACTATCCGAACAAAATTACAAAAAAGAACTTGATATTATAAATACTATCGCAGAAAATAACGGTTACTCTACAAAAACAATAAACAAATTACTAAGACAATATGACTCCAAAACAAACGACTCAAAAACAGAAAATACACAGACTTTAACAAGACGCTGCACATTCACGTACACAGGACCACAAATATACGGAATAACTAATATCCTCCGAAAGGAAGGTATACAAATTGCATTACGTACGGACAACACACTTAGAACCAAACTAACTGCAAAGACTGAAAATACAGACCCACTCGACCAAAGTGGGGTGTATAAAATAACTTGTACTTGTAAAAACGCATACATAGGACAGACAGGACGAAAAATACGGACCAGATACTCAGAACACATTAAATCTCTTAGTAGGAACAAAGACGATTCAAACTTTGCCAACCACCTCAAAACAACTGGACATGAACCCACCAAAATACAGGACTGTACCACCTTACTACACAAACAATACAAAGGACGAAAACTGAACATATTAGAAAACATGGAAATTTATAAACAAAAACTTCAATGGACAGATCATAAATGAACAAATCAACACAAAATGCGACACCATATTACAACCACTCAAAACACTACACAAACGAAAACAACCAACTGACGGATTTACAGACCACCCTACACAAAAAAGACTTAAATTCCACAATTGACAGACCATCCAACACGTTCCATTTATCTCTAGGGGGTTTCCCCCTGAGCTACATGACCTCCTCTCCCCGCCCCTTCCCCGACGCTCCATCACCCCTTTCACCTTTCTCTTTGTATATAAAGACCACGACCAACTGACTGACTCCAGTACTGACTTAACGGCCAGACGATGATGTCTTTACATCGAAAGCGCTTGCCCACAGTAACTCACAAGCCAGAGGAGACGGACCCACCTAACAGGTACGTTAACTTTAGTAATTTGCCTACTGGCGGATATAACCCAATTTTTATTTCAATTTTAGTGCAACTGAACGCACATATAAAATATCTGGTACGTTGCAACACACAACTTTCCTTAGCTCTACGTCAATTCACTTGTGGACATGGCTTTTTCTACTTACTCAATTCATTTGAACTTGGTCAAACAACACTTCACAGCAGCAGAAAGCAGTAGAGCGTACAGTTCCGGAATTATTGTGCCTCTCGTAATCATTGCCGGACCACTATTCAGGAACTGGTACACAAAATATCTGGTGCGTTGCAACACACAACTTTCCTTAGCTCTACAACAATTCACCTCGTACATGGCTAATTCTACTTACTCAATTCATTCATCACTCAGTTCCTTTGAACTTGGTCAAACACGTCACAGCAGCAGGAAGCGGTAGCGCTAACAATTCCGGAATTTATTGTGCTGCTCTTAATCATTATAGGACCATTATTGAGCAATTGGTACACAGAAAATTAATGAGCCTGTACACGAATTTTTTGAAGAGGGATAACAATCACTTTTGCAGAGTTAATGGGTAATAACTGTTAGAACTGGCAGTAAGCGAAACGGCAGTAGTTGAAATTCAGGAATTTCTGAAGTGAGCCCCATGTACCTCATGAGCGTTTTTAAACACTCGCACTTTAGGTATTGGATTGGACTACAATACGAATTTTCTTTTACTCCCTACTAACATCCCAGCGGAGTTTATAAGGAAAAAACTGCGCTAAAAACGCTTTTCGTCGAAAATTTTGATAATTTATTGTGCTGCTCTCATCATTTTCCCACTAATGGGAATTTTATGGTATAGTTGCCTTATTAGGAGCTATCAGTATAAAAAATTTAATCAAAATCGTTAGAGCCGTTTTTGGGGGAAAAAATATTGGGTTTTTTTGACCACTATGATAACTATAGTTAAATTTCGGTGGATTTTGCCCATACCCTTATTTTGCCGTTCCATGGTAACCTGCAGGCTAGATATCAAGTTTGAGTGGATTTGGTACGGTTGTTTTCTCTAAAAATCGTTCACAGACACACACACACACACACACCTAGACACACAGACCCACGGACCATTTTCCCAAATAGTGTTTTTCGGACTCAGGAGGGTCTGAAACGTAAAGATCTGAAGAAAACTCAAAAAAATTTTTTCAGCCGATTACATAACTTTCCTTTCTACTTCGTAGAGCCAAGGAAAGTAAAAACGCTGCAAATTATTACACAACGGTTTATTATTCGGATAATCAGCTTGACCTAGCATTAATGCTCCGAGACCCATCCTGTTCGATTCAGCATCGAAAAATATCATAATGAAACCCAAAAAAAGGCCGAAAAGAACTGAATCGTAATATTAAAATAAACAAAAAAAACACGAAAGTATCTAGAAAAAACTGAATTTTAATATGAAAACATGCACGCTAAATACTAATATCAAAATTTAACCAAAAATCTATGAAAAAAACATAATGAGAATGAAACGAAAGAATCTAAAAAATTGAATCGTATTAAAACGAAAACGTCGGGGAAATTGGAAGAGTAAGGCGAATGGGAGAGACCGGTCGTTGGGAGGAAGCGAGCGGGAGGCCGCACTCGCTCGCCTCGAGAGCGGTTGGTTTTTAATGAGACGGGCGGGGCGGGAGGAATTCAAACGACGAAACGCTTGTAGCTCCCGCGTTGTACTGCGTTTCGTTAATTTTTTTAACCGTTTTTGCCCATTACAACCACGGGCTTCGTCCGATCGGATTGCCGAGATGGCGGGCACAACTAGATACCAAATCGGATTTTTGGGCGAAAGAACGAATTTTTTAGACCACGTTAAAGGCACAAAACGGCCCGGACGGCGGACGGCGGACAGGGGACGGGGGACGAGGGACGGCGGACGGACATTGCAAATTTGGAATCTCCATGTCTTGAAACGTAAAGTATCAAATTTTGAGGGGGGGTTGTAAAAAATTTTTCGTGACCGAAAACATAGGGTTATTATTCAGAATGAATAATAAACCAAAATTGATGAGGCTGACACTTATAGAATTTCGCTTACTTACAGAGTAAGCGAAACGGCGGTAGTTGACATTCCGGCATTTCTGGAGTGACCCCCATATATCTTATGAACGTTTTTAAACGCTCATCCTATAGGTATTGGATAAGACTACCACAACAATTTTTTTGAGAATTCTAATACGGTTTGAGCGGCGTTTATAAGAAAAAACCCGCGCTGAAATCGATTTTCTTTGAAAATGTTGGTAATTTATTGTTGCTGCTTATTGGGAGCTATCAATATACCAAATATAATCAAAATCGTTATAGCCGTATTTGAGAAAAACAAATTTGGTGTTTTTATCACTATCATAACTATACTTGGTTTTGGACAAATTTTGCTCATACCCTTATTTTGGTGTGCCGTGGTGACCTGGGGGAGTTTACAAAGGAAAAAACCGCGTATTTTCGTCGAAAACAGGTAATTTATTGTGCTGCTCTCGTCATTTTCCCACTAATGGGAATTTTAAGGAATAGTTGCCTTACTGGGAGCTATCGATATAAAAAATTTAATCAAAATCGTTAGAGCCGTTTTTGAGAAAAAAATGTTTGATGTTTTGATCACTATGATAACTATAGTCAACTTTCGGCGGATTTTGCTCATACCCGTATATTGGGGTTCCATGGTAACCTGCGAGCTAGAAATCAAGTTTGAGCATATTTGATACGGCCGTTTTCTCTAAAAATCGTAGGGTATCAGGAGGGTCTGAAACGTAAAGATCTGAAGAAAACCCAACTTTTTTTTCAGCCGATTACATAACTTTCCTTTTACTTTGTAGAGCCAAGGAAAGTAAAAACACTGGAAATCATAACACTACGGGTTTATTCTTCTTTTTATAGCATGATTACGACCTATCTTATTCAATCTAGCGTCGAAAAACAACAAAAATAACTATATGAATGTTTGTAGAGCACATCCGAGACCTGTGAAGAAGTGAGAAGGGAGGCAGTGAGAGGAAATGAGCGCAGGCATGGGAGAAAAGATAAAACTGTCTAGATTAATTTTTTTAAACATTTTTGGGCCACAACAACCGTACATTTCGTACGATCGGGTACCAGGGTAGGCGGGCAGACCGCAGACGCAGTCTGCCATGAGTACGCAGAGCATAATAACAAGTGTGCGCAAGTGGTGCAACAGAGGAAGGTTGACCAATCCAATCAAAATTAGGAGCTCTCAGTTATGCCTACAAAACTAAATTTATTGAACCCATTTTGCACTACCTACAGCACCAGCCCCATCGGTAATTGGGAATTATTCTCGACCATGGGTTGTGCCCGATAGGGTGGTCGAGTGGGCGGGCCGAATTAGAAACCAAATGGAATTATTGCCCCAAAGAACGGATTTTGTAGACCACGATACACACTAAATGTAGTCCGAACGGCAGGCGGGCATTGCAGATTTGGAATCCCCAAGCCTTGAACGTAAGTGTGAAAATGTAGGTGTATTATTCGGAATGAGTAATAAAACAAACAACGCTACAAAATCGTTACTCAACGGTTAATTATTCTCTGGCTCCGCTTGACGCATCACCGCTTGAGACTCATTCTGTTCGATTCACCATCCAAAAAGACCAGTACGATACGCAATATGACCTGAATCCCACGAAAAATTGACGGATTCTAGGCGTCTGTAGACAATTGGGACTGACTTTACAATGAGAAATGAGAGCAAGCCGGGAAGACACTGTAACTTTTACTGCACTCTCCAGCGAATTCTTTCAATTAGTAGACACTGGCTCACTATATTTACTGTTATTTCGCTGTTTTCGATCTAGAAGCAGTTTCCCATCGCAGAGACTCCGTCCAATTCTACCCAGTATCGTAAAATACCTGGTCAACATGAACTCACAAGAATACACAACTAGATACCAAATGGGATTTTGTCCGAAAGAACGGATTTTATAGACTATGTTAAAGGCAAAACATGGCCCGAACGGCGGCCGAACAGGCGGATGAAATGACATGTCCAATTTTGGAGGGGAGTAGCAGAGAAATTTCCCTGGCAGAAGACATAGGCGTATTATTCAACTTCTGATGTAGTCTGGTTATGTTGGGTATCGTTTACTGGGATTCTTCGATGTAGAATCGAATGAGATGGGGTTTGGAGGTTTGAGACCACGTCAAGCTGTGAAAGAGAATTGAACTGTTACGTAATAACGTTTTATTTACTCTCCCGTCAGAGGGAGCTCGTAACAAACAGAACTTCTCAACCTTTTCACTCAACTTCCCCACGATATCATGAACTGAAATTTATTATAACTTTTCGCTCGTTAACGTTTTCAATTTATCTAATTTATTTGAACATTGAGGCGTAGGGGACAGTTTTGAAATGAGAATGACGACAGTTCAAATTATATGCTAACAGTTTTCTGATCTTGGCTACAGCATTATTTGTGATTGAGTCCTCATTTCGCGCCGTATGAAATTGAAGTTGTTTCTGCGTACCCTTTCCCCCCTCATCAGCAGATACAGGAGGAATTCTTTCTGCTTGTTGGACGATAAATTGACAACAAAGTATATGAGACGGGTAGACGGTGGAGATTGCCTCTTCTCATACGTCGAGCAACTCCTAAAACGTTTTGCGTATTTCACGCAAGAGACGGAGGATAGCGATCAAGACCGGCGCTCAAATGACTCAACGGTCGCCTGGGAAGTACACAAATGCCATCAGTTGAATCACCAGCGAGTCTCTTGGTTTATGGAGGGGATGCCGGTTTGGCGGGAGCCTGAAGAAAAGAACACTGACGGCCAGAACCAAACAAACCGGAAGACAGTAGAGTCGCGGAGGAGAACGGGCTCTTAAGTTTTGACCGGCGAGCGAGTTATTTGTTCTACCGGGTTTCATGCTCGTCGAATTGGTACTATCTCGCGAGTGGGCGGTTCTCGAGATATTAGTGTGATTTCCTCGCCGTCAACCCGACTTTCTAATTACCTCCTGGCAAGTAAGTTCACAATTTTGAACTTCCTACAATCCTACGACGAATCCCGTTTTGGGTTTTGTGCTCGCGTGAACGCCGAGTCAGGACTTACAGAATCATTTTGGACTCATTTTATTGGTTATTCGATTTCCGCTTTTCTTAAACTCGCGATATCGGAAGAAATTCCTGGTGTACGCTTTGCGCGTGTGATTATGTGAATATCACTAGCCAAAAAATGATCAAAACACCAAATTTTATTTCAAAAACAAAGCTCACGATTTTGACCAAATTTTTGTGTGGTAGCAGTTTCGAATAACTTGAAGGATACACAACACTTTCATCGGTGGGGGAGGGGGGATGGTCAAACATTTTGAAGAACATCGACTTTACACTATTTACATTCCTCAGCCCAATCGATTTGAGCGATCAGATGATTTTTTTCTCTCTCTAGTTTTATTCAGATATTGACGTTTCGAAGGTTTTCGAGAGCGAAAAACATCAAAAATTACCGTGAAACATACTCGTCGCATGTTGATGGCTCTAGCTGTGCACAACTTCTTCAAATGGACGTGGAAATCGCGTATCTGAATGGGGACCTAGAAGAGACCATCTTCATTGACCCACGTGAATGCTCGGACGAAATCCTGATGGACGTAGTCGAAAATGAGGACGGAGGAATTCAAGCAGCAATGTGGGCGATGCTCAACGATATGAGAGAAAAACTACTGCTGACTCAGAAAGTCATTGTACGGCCTGGTCGCCAACGGTTTTTAAAATTAGAAGAAACATTGACGAGTATTGGTCTCAAACAGTCAAACTACACTCAAGACAAAGGAGAATTTTGACGGTGACATTGTAGCGTTGATAAACAGGTCAAAATTGATCATGCCGAGGATTTCGTGATGGAAGAATTAGGGAAAAATTAAAGCGAAATCCTGTAAACCTCTGAGTACCCCACTGGACGTCAATTGTAGAATTGAAGAGCATAAAACGCCGCGCTTGCTCTTTCTTCGAGGTACATTTGATTACAAGTTGACGTGCCTGTCTGTACAAAAATTTGATCAAAAGTCGTTGAAGCCATTTTTTGGAGAAAAAAGTCATAATCCGAACACTTTGATAACTATAGTAAGTTTTGAACGGATTTTGTTCATTAACCGTGTTATGACGTTTCAGTGACCTGCAGACTAAATTTGAGTGGATTCAACCGTGTTCTCAGGCACTCAGAGAGAACTTGAAACGTTTTTTCCAGCCGATTACGTAACTGTCCTTTCTACTTTGTAGAGCCGAGAAATGTAAAAATCGTATCGGGAGTCTCATAAATTGCCCCTTAAGTTAGTTATTAGATGAGATTCTTGTCCATTAGATTAGCTCGCTGAGCACCGGAGCGGGATATTCTTTCAGGTGTACTCGTTTAATCGGTAAACGTGGGATAGATAGGTTCGCTTATTTTGCTATCGTCAAGGTTGCCTGCAATTAATTTCAAAGGTGAAGTAGACCAGTTGTCATTCAACATGTTTTTTACTTTCCTTGCTCTACGAAGTAGAAAGGAAAGTTATGTAATCGGTTGAAAAAAAAATTTTGAGTTTTCTTCAGATCTTTACGTTTCAGACCCTCCTGAGTCCGAAAAACACTATTTGGGAAAATGGCCTGTATGTCTGTGTGTCTGTGAACGATTTTTAGATAAAACCACCGTACCAAATCACCTCAAACTTCATATCTCGCCCGCAAGTCACCATGGGACGCCAAAATAAGGGTATGAACAAAATCCTCCGAAATTTAACTATAGTTATCATGGTGATCAAAACAACAAATTTTTTTTTCTGGAAAACGGCTCCAATGATTTTGATTAAATTTTTTATATTGATAGCTCTCAATAGGGCAACTATACCATGAAATTCCCATCCACGGGAAAATGACGAGAGCAGCACAATAAATTATCAAAGTTTTCGACGAAAAGCGTTTTTGCCGTGGTTTTCCTTTTAAACTCCGCTGGAATGTTAGTAGAATGTTAAAGAAAATTGGTACTGTAGTCCAATCCAATTCCTATAGGGTAAGTATTTAAAAACGCTCTTGAGATACATGGGGCTGACTCCAGAAATTCCTGAATTTCAACTACCGCCGTTTCGCTTTCTACCAGTTCTAAACTTTTTACCCAATAACTCTGCAAAAGTAATTACTATCCTTCTCAAAAAAATTGGTGTTTACAGCATCATTAATTATCTGTGTACCAATTGCTCAATAATGGTGTTGCAATGAGTACGAACAGCACAATCAAATCTGGAACTGTAAGCGCTACCGCTTCCTGCTGCCGTAAAGCGTTATTTGACCAAGTTCAAATTAACTGAGTGATAAATGAATTGATTAAATCGAATTGGCCATGTACGAAGTAAATTGTTGTAGAGCTAAGGAAAGTTGTGTGTTGCAACGCACCAGATATTTTTTTTTTTTAAGTTGAACTAAAATACAGAATAAGATACAGAAAAATTCACGATATTTGCTTGGAGTGGACTTGAAATAGTTCATTTATTCGTTTTACCGTGATAGATAACCAATAACTTCCACCAATAATCAAGGTTTTCGTTCGGTGCGGTTATCGACGATGTTCATGATTTTTGTCGTGGAAGGATCTGACCGTTCCGATTTAGCTCGACACTGCTTCCAGCCAACGTTATTTTTTACAATTACTTCTCGTTTTCTTACTTTTCTTTATCAAATCTGTTTTCACTCAATTTATAAAAACGTTCTACGTGACAGTGAGAGTAGGAGTTGGATTACTTCGTTCTACCTACCTTGCTCTGTGGGGGCAGCCACCTGTCGTGGCCCTAAACCATAATACACCGACGCAAGGCCGCGGGCTGTGCATTGCTGAGGTATCATGGTAAAAGGTCACTGGCCCGCCCCATCTTTCCATGGCACTTACGGCTTTTCCTCATCCCAGAACAAGGCAGTTTGGACTGCCTTCTCTGAGATTCGGAGGGACTCCACTAAGCCTCGGTAGAGGTGCTCTTTTGCTTTTGGACTCATTTGCTGCAACACACAGAACAATGCCTGAGCTTCCATCCCCCAACCGAACCTTGCAGAGCAGCTACAAACTCCGAAGGCTTAGGGGCAGATGGAGTCGCCATGTCATACCATTGCAGCTGATCCGGAACGAATCCAAGACCAGCCACAGTGTGTGTGACATCCCTGCCAGATGCCTGCAAAGTAAGAAAGTCTTGTAAGTGAGAGCCCTTGCCAAGCACAAAGAGCAATGCTCACCACTCTATTAAGACGGTCAACCTCCCGAAAATCAGCCCGCAGGTTAGCTTTGGGAGTAAATACGTTCATAGGGCTGCTTCTGCTGTGGCTTCTGGGAGCCTTGGTAACTTTTGGAAGATACAAAGTAACCCCACATCTCGAGGACACGCTGTAATCTCGGTAGGACGGCACCAAGGAAACCGAGCCGCACTTTTCCGGACTCACCCCCAATCCACGCATGCCTGCCTCGCAAACTTGTCAAAGGGGATCTGCAAGCTCAGCTTGGTACCTGAGGAAGACGACATCATCTACTCGCACAACTGGGGTGAGCTCAAACCCTACTTATTGGCACTCAGTAGAACTTGAAACGTTAAGCTCTGAAGAGAACTCTTCTTTTTTTTCATCCGATCACAGAAATTTCCTTTTTACTTCGTACCGAGCCGAGCAAAGTAATATAACCAGGCTGCTCCCCAAAAATGCTATTGTCTACGTTACATCTTACGTATAATCATTCTAAAAACTAAATATTTACATCGTTTTATAAAATAATGTACTCAATCTTGATCCCCACATGTCCAAAATCAGTTTAAAAATTTCCGAGTTGAACTGGAGGGGTCTCAAAGGTGTAGGACTGCGTCTAAATTGAAAACCATGAAATCACAGTAAATATAGTGTTTAAATGAGGCCAATACTACTAGAAACTCGCCGAAAGTAGTCATTTCTCCCCACTCAGCGCTCATTTCCCGCACTGGCTCCTGTCTTGGTCCAACTACCCATCAACCCGACTCGTCACGCCGTACTTTCCGATGCTGAATCGATTAGAATGGGTCTAGGAGATTCTGAACAAACATTGTCGTTTGCAAAAGAACTGGCGTTTTTTCGATTGTTGATGTTCTCTCAATTCGAACTATTATGTTAATAACCAAGAGTTATCTTTTATTTTCCATAAATATCACGGTGAAGTGAAAATAACGTACACGGAGATATAATTCTAGTACACGAAAATTATTAACGGCTTTAATGATTTTCAATGTTCGCAGGATGTCTTCAATTAGTCAATGTCACCGTATTGTTTTCTTTAACCGTTCCTTTAGTAGCCCAATGAAATGATAGCAATTATAAGGGGTATAACATCGCGTTGGTCAACCTCAACCGGAGTGTCTTTCAGCGATTTATACCCACATTTCGTTTTTTTGCAACTCTATTTACGTATCGTAGTGGAATTCGCCCAATTACATTTGCTGCGATTTCTGCTGTCCATCCAGTCCGATGAGGCTGGTACTCCCTCCACACACCCCGCATATCGGATCGTAAATGTCCATCCAGTCGCAGTAATGAACCTCTGAGACCCGCTCTATTTGACTCGGCGTATCAACTGTGGGTTCTGTCCGATCGGATTACCGTGCAGTCGGGCACAACTGGATACCAAATGAAAGTTTGGTGCGAAAGAACAGATTTATTAGACAAAATATGGACGAACACTAGATTTGGAATCTCCGTGGCTTGAAACGTAATGTGCCAAATTTTGTGGAGGAGGGGGGTTGTATACAAATGTATCACTACGAATAATAAACTAAAAGGAGTAAGGAAAGATGTGCTACGCACAACTAAATATGGTTCAAAATATATAAAATTAAAAAAAGAAGTTTATTCCAACTTTTTTTTGATTTCAGAATGAACAATGAACGTTCGGGTGGAAGCAGAATAACTCGACTGAAGCCCACTGAGTCAGACAATGAGCTGCTTGACGTCAAGGTCATCATCCCCGAGGACGACACAGTGAGTTGAGACCTTAAATTCATGCGGAAATTATTCTGCTGTCATGTTGATTCGAAAGAATCCTTCTCATCCTTCTCGACAGCGGTCGAAAGTATTCTTTTACACACCAAATCATCGTGCGACTGATCAGGAAAGTAATGCGATCATCCGGCAAAGTTCGTCAGGTCTTAATGTTTTGAGGTGGTTAATTTTTGTTGGAGACAAACGAAGTTTTACCAAAACCAAAAAAGAAATTTTGGCAATGTTATTGCAATCACGACCAGTTTGGTATTCTGGTGTCGGTAGGTTCTGTTTGGTTTTGATATTTTTTCCTTCGTCCCGTACGCCAGATAGAATTGGTGAATAGTCCTCCCGCAGAACGTAACAGACAGCGTGCACACACGTTACAGAGGGACATGCTGTTGGCGTATCGCGCCACCTCCCATTTGGTCCTGCAGGTTTTAGCTAGTTTTTCCCACAGGACTTGCAGCTGGACCTGGCGGTGGTGAAGGCCCACACATTAAAAAGAGCACATTTATGGAGTGCGAGGTAGCCACAGTGGTTGAGTGGCTGACGAATTATGACAGAAAGTCGCAACTGAAGCATTTCTAGCTTCATTCAGGTGGTGCACTGACGTCCAAGGTTACCAACTGATGTACGAGTATATACTGATACTGCCTCCAACTTCAGGATCTGTAACCCCCCCACCCACACAAGACACACCCCACATGGCTGGAATCTGTCGATGACCATAGCTTGACATATAAAGAGCTTTCCTCTTGGTTAGCTGAGCATGAGGTTGGTAGATTGCATCATCAGCCATGAAAGTCACTCTCGGCCTTGATATTTGCCAGCCACTCCACTTTTTATTAGCACACGACTCGCCAAATCCGAAAAAGCACAACAGTCCATAAGGCGCTTATCATACTCCAACTGTACTATTGCTGCCTGGATGCGCTGAAATCACTCGCACCAACTTCCAATGGAGTAGACGGGAGGGCCACTTGAGGAGAACAA
Organism: Pachypeltis micranthus; assembly: GCA_020466155.1. NCBI lineage: Eukaryota > Metazoa > Arthropoda > Insecta > Hemiptera > Miridae > Pachypeltis > Pachypeltis micranthus. The sequence continues at coordinate 61,929,566 of CM035770.1, read as the reverse complement.
GATCTCCTACCTCCAAGTTCATCTTGGGTTTGTTCGTCCAACAGCTTGGTCGGCTCTGTTGGGTTATTCTGAACTCTGTACCATCTCTTGGTAATGCGATTGACATGCTTCCAATGACTTTTCCAATGAAGTTTCTGAAGCAATGACTTGGGGCTATCCAGTGCAAAATACCTGGTAGTCCAATGGACCCGCTCAGAAGGGCCTGTAGATAGCGGGCAAAAAGGGTATGAATTGAGATCCGCTTCAATGTGAGCTAAACAAGAGAAAAACTCTTCTTGTCAAGCTATGGCCATCGACAATGAGCTTCAGATATTGCTTCATGCTTTTAACCACTGCCTCTCAGGTTCCACCCAAGTCTGAATGAAGCTAGAAATGATTGAGTTGTGATTTTTGACCGTCGCCAAGTGAAGCGTGTAATGCGAGTTCTGAATTCAAATCTGGTTGGTTTGCCAGACCGAGTCTTGTTCATGTCCCATTTATTTTGCTTCAGATTTAAAATCCTTCTCTGAAGCCAACCTACTGTTGATGAGAGGGGTGGATTTAAAATGACGGTCAAAGTCTGTGAGACAGTGAGTGGAAATATTGAGGACGAAGGTTAGCACTACCATCAGTTTCAGTTCTGTATTATAGAACTGCGAGGGTGGTAATGAAATCCTGGAAGGATCTAACAACCACAACATTCGCTCAAGAAGTTGGGACGGTTGAGCCCCTCTTCATCACAGGTCTACAGGGATCCCAGGGGTTCCTGAGTTCTCCGCAGAGGAAACGTGCCTCCAAGATGTGAGCTCGTTGGGACCTCAGACTGAACGGCTGAACTAAAGCCACCGGAATTTGTTATTAAGACTGCTGGCACACTGTTAACTATGTTTCCTCTTCAAAACGGAGATATTCGCCTAATTATCAAGAGCTTTCATTTTTTTCTTTTCGCAAAAGCGGCGTTATTTGGATCGAATCCTTCAACTATTCGATACCTGTACATCATTCCCCAACACATCGGTGGTTGGGATCGCATTTGAAGCAGCCCTCCCCCCCCCCCTCCCACCACCTAAACGAGGGATACTGATGATGACGAGGAAGGTGCAAAGGCTGGTGGACCGAGTCTTCTCTTCGTTTCAGGGTATACACAGAAGCTCTGCCAATAGAGCGCCCAGAGTCACACCTCAATGCCTTTCTCATCGTATTCCCCATGTTCAGTTGCCCAAGCAGCAATGTGAGGAAGCTGCCTAACGATCAAAGGAGCGCTAAAAGGACTTTACAATTAGGGAGTAGAAGAAAAATTAATATTTACTCGAGTATTAACGTTTTGTGGAGTTCGTTGCGCCGATCAACCCGTTCATCGTGCGAGTCACCGCTCAGCAAACTGCCGGCGTATTAAATATTACGAGCTCTCGTTGAAAATTCATTTAACTAATGAGTCTCCGCTTCAATCCATAAAATGAGTGTGTAATGTAAAATGACGAGGAGGAATAGCGTGGAAAACTTTCCACTCCCAACTCGCGGATTCTCTCACTCGAAGCCCTTTCAACAAAATGAAAGTTGGAAATCCCTAACGCCAGGAGACGAGATTAACCAGGAGTTTGGCGCATTAACGAAAACTCACGTCTATTATTTTATTTAGGTCGGGGTTGAGCCTCCTTCGAAATGATCGAAAATCGAGTTGCGAGGACTTGAACTTAGTTTCTGGTTGTGGCCTGGAAGAAGACAAATTAAGTCCTAGTCTGACTCGAAGAAGCTTTTTGACGACTCTTCCGCCTAGAATTCGTTTGGTCGCTTCATTCGACAGAAATCTAGGCGAATCTCATTCATTTCGCTCTTCAGCTTTTTTCGTGGGCCGAACCTGTTTTGGGAGCGAACAGGTTTGAGCCTGACCTTCACGTCCTCAAACAGGTTTAGGGTGCAAGACCAACATTTTCCCCAATCCTTTTAGCGCTGTTTCCATTTGGGTTCGAATTACGAATTCAACATAATTATTAACTACGTGGTTGATAATTTATATTAACACAACCGTCGATGATTACGCTGGATGTTCCCGACGAAATTCAGAAAGTGATTTTGCAAAAAAACGTTAATCGTGGCTCCCGTTCAGTGCCATGCGACCAGCATCTCGTTTTTGATTCCCCATAAAACGCTATTCTTTAAAACAATAACCAGCGCCCCTGATATACTCCACATAGCAACGTGAGTCATATTGTCAAATAACTATCGTGGCTAACATTTCTAAAGCTGCCTATTTTTGAAACCACTTGTGCAATATACCAACAAATATACCGAATATATTAATTGATAAGACGATGAATAAACAATTAGTGTCGAGATTTTTTATTAATTGCTATTCATGACTATAGCAATAAATAAGTTACGAAGAAACATGAAGCTATAAATAGTATGAAGTCATTTTTGCTTTCCTTAGTGGAACGAAGTAGATAGGAAAGTTATATAATGAGCAGACAATTTGTTTTTTAACTTTCTTTGAATCTTCATGTTTGAAAGACTACTGGAGTCCGAAAAACACCATCTGGGATGAATTTGCTGAACTCTGACTGCCCTTACGGGGTAGGTAATGCGCCTGAAGTATGCCAGTCCTAACGCTGAGATACGTTCATGCCTAGTTTCCTGAGGATCTCCTGCAAGAGTCTCTTTTGATGTGTACCCTCGGGGAAGTTGTACCTATGACCTATGTTCTACGCAAAGCGTCGAAGTGGTTAGAGTCTTTTACCTCGGACTTCCCCACGTCATTGTCTCCGACCGCATAATTGTCTCCAACTATTTCAATACCTGCCCTCCACCTGTGGGAATCCCTGCGGTCGGTCGGTCGGTTCTAACAGCCCCCTTTCCCAGGTTTTCCCCTTTCTTTATTTTTTTCTCCCCAATTTCATTTTCCTATCGACGACAGAGCTCTTCCAAAACCATTCTGCTTCCAACTATCGCCCCAGTAACTTCTCACTCCCTCATACAGTTGCCCGTGCCAGTTCACGCGTTCCGAGTACTGCCCCTGTGTCGCCCATTTGTACTCCATCTCAGCTCAATTTTAATTCAACTCAATTCCGCACGCACGTATATTACAGTCCTCCTCACGCTCACCGAGTTTCAGTTTTATTTCGATCCTCAGCTCCCCCTCTTGTGCACCTAGCAACCAACGATTGCTCCCTATTAGGACTGTGGCACTGAGCCGGGACGTAGAGAGAGACTTTGTCATCTGCACACCCCTCTTGCACCGGGGGTGTCGTTTATACGCATAACCCCTTCATTTTGCAGTGTCCCACTACCTTTCATAAGTCCTTCCTTTGCTCCTTATCTCGTATATCGGTCCTGAGATGAAGCGTTTGGAGCGTGCCTCACTTCCTTAGCATTCCAGACAGCCCCCAGACAATCCTCCAGGCGATCAGTGACTCAGATGTCTCCCAATGATGAAGTGGCCCTATACGTACAATAGACCAGTTAGTCTTCAATTTATCTCATCTTATTGTAATTGCTAAATATGTGCAGGAACCCAAAAATGTCTTTGTGTGCATTCTTCATTATTGGTGGTAATACGAGTACAATGTAACAGTGACTTCCTCTTATTAAGTAACAAACATGGAAGAAAAGAGATTAAAAAATGTAATGGAAGGTGTTAAACTGTTCCTTACTTTTCTCTAATCGGTTGAGATCAGGTTTTATTTTATGTTTTTTTAGGCGGCTTGGAAATAAAACGTGCCCCTTCCAAAGACATGCAATCACGACTACAAACTATTAACAATTACTTCCAACAAAACATAATATTATAATTGCGTATATTGCAAGGAGTTTCTATACTTGAAGTTTTTAATGTTTATTGTGCGGTTCATCATGTACAAGATACGAGGTCAAAGGTATGTACTGGGCGAGTCGAACGAGGTATTTCCAATTACATCGCTTTTGGTATCGTTAACGACGTAGTTTTCGATGCTGAAGCAAATAGGATGAGTCTCAGTAGTGTTCGACTGCATCTGGATGGAACACAATGAAATCACAGTAAATTTAGCGAGGCAATGACTACTGCTTGAAAGAATGCGCGGAACAATACTATGAAAGTTACAGTTTATCTTCCTTCTCCGCTCATTTCCTGCGCTACCTTCCGTCTCACTCCAATGATCCGTCAGTTCGACTCGTCGTTTCATGCCAATTGCCTAGCGTCGCCTGGAAAACGACAATTTTCGTTGTTTCGTTGTAGTCCAGTCATGTTTCGTATTGTTTACTGGTATTTTTTGATGCTGAATGGAGTGGGATGGGTTTTGGAGGTGTGAGACTAAGACAAGTTGCGCGTGAGAATAAGTCGTCGCATAATAATTTGCAGCGTTTTGAAATAAATTTTGAACTGTGAAAGGCGTTTCAACTAAGTTCGACGTATTTACTATTTATACTTTATTTTCAGAGAGCGTTCAGTTTCAGAAAACTTTTGGCTTTCGCGGGCCCTGGGTTTTTGATGAGCATCGCTTTTTTGGACCCAGGAAACATCGAAGCCGACCTTCAATCCGGTGCTACAGCCAATTACGAGGTAAATCTTCAACATTATGACGAGGTGTGCCCTCATCTCTTTTAGTGAATACCTGCAATAATTTTGTCTGAATACAGAGAAACACGTTCGTACGATTTACTTCGCAAACTGAACGGGTCGAGGGTGAAATGCAATTCGAAAGACAACCTGTTAACTTGGGAAACTGATACTTTTTCCAGGCTCTCGCGTTTCTTAAACGAAAGGGGTATTAGAGCAGAACTATTTCGCTCTGGTCGAATCCGTCTTGCCTTGAACTAGTGTGTAGCTTCGTGGAGACGCACTTACTCTTCTCACATGGATCCAATTGTCAAACGCAATAAATCTTTGAGTCGTGAAGGAGGCTCGTGGGACGCTCTGTTTTTAATTTCATGACTGCTGTAGCCTGATCGCACTAAAATGCTTGTGGTCCGAGATGCAGTAGCTGTGATCATTTTTATATACTCTAGGACAATAATCATTTGTGTTCCGTGTCCAACCATTTGATAACATTCAGTTTTCTATCAATTTCACGGAACTCTACTCAATTTCCTCAAAATTAGTTGCTGAACTCCTCAAATTCTGTTTATCGGTTGTTGCGTTTAAAAGAAATTTCGGAGTTAATTACACAATTTACTTACAGATTCACTAGTGCAATAATAATTTTTACTTTCCTTGACACTGGAAAGTGAAAATGAACATTATGTAGTCGACTGAAAAAAACTACACTTCGTAGTTTGAAGTGAAAAAATATCGCCTGAAGAGTGTAGGCTTGGCTGGCCTGCTGAGTCTGAAAAACACTGTTTGGAAATGGGCTGTATGTGTGTCAGTAGATAAATGGCAAACGAAATGGGAATCTTTGTCAATGGGACGTGACAGACATGAGTTTTTTCAACATCCGTGAACGAAGTGGGTTGAGCCAGTTCCTTATGGGACATGGCGACTTCAATGTGCGACTTCTCTTCTTTTCTCTCAAAGACGCACGTCTTCCCCAGAGCGAAGGACACAAAAAACCACGTGCTGCTCACTGTATGTATTTATTAGGTGAATGTACTAGTGGTAGGTTGGAGTGGGTGAGATGGGTCGTGACGAAGGGCGGCTGAGTATCGAATAGTCCGCCCTCGGCCTGACACCTTTCTCCATAGGAAGGATGGGGGCAAGCCCAATCCCCGGAGTCTCCATGGAGATAAAGCGTGGGTGCCAGTGGAACGCCTCTCGGTTATTCCAGCACCGGAGCCTGCTACCTATTCAGGTCTGGAGGCTGCTCAAGCCACGTCCAAATAGCACGGGTACCACGGGAGCTTCTGCCCGACGCAGGAGGCGTGGAGACTTTAGGGCGGGACGCTGCCAGCCGTGAAGCCAAGGGTTTAGTTTTGTGGGGGCTGTGGTCTCGTTGGGAGTTCCCAAAGTTATGTAGAACGCAGCGGGGGAGAGGTAGAGGCCATAAGGCTGGCACTCTCCCCTTACAGCCAAGGTTTCCCCAACACTCGCTCATACTTGTAGTTACTACAGCACTGAGCGAGAGTAGAAGGAAGAGCAGCCAAACCCACCATCATTGACTGCTACTAAGCTAGCCTTTAACCGTTTCACCAAGTTTGCGAAGAAAGTCGTAAAAAAGAAACGTGTCACCCAAGTAAATAGTTAAATCAGGTGGTAAACCTAATAACAAACATAATCCTAGATGGTACGAGGTTCCCCAGGGATCATACCTCCACGCGGTAACACACAGGCAACTGCTCTAACCCGGGAGACTGGCGAACGACGAGACTGGGCCATACTGGGTTGATGCTGAGCGAGTGGCTGGGCATCTTGCATGATAGGGAAACAGCAACCTCCATGGCAATCGACTGATAAAACTCTGTCGAGGGTTCAGGAATGGCCACATAAATAGGCTGGTATGTTGGTCTGTGAACATGATTTGGAGAGAACGGCCCAACCAAACAGCTCAAACTTGATATCTAGCCCTCAGGTTACCGTATGAGCAAAAACCATTCAAAATTAACTATCATAGTAATAAAACGCTACATACTTTTTTTTCTCAAAAACGGCTATAACTATTTTGATTACATTTTGGTTTATTATTCATTCTGAATAATAACCCTATGTTTTCGGTCACGAAAAATTTTTTACAACCCCCCCTCAAAATTTGATACTTTACGTTTCAAGACATGGAGATTCCAAATTTTTGTATAGTAGCTAATGACACGCCAATACCACAAAATTCCCATCTATGGGAAAATTACGAGTGCAGCACAATAAATGATCAAACGTTTCGGCAAATATTGCTTTTATTTAGCGCGCTTTTTCCACGCAACTGTTACTAGAATATTCCAGAAATTCCAAAATTTTATCCCCCACCCTTCCAACTACAACCGTTTTTTATCCGATCATACCAAAAGGTTGTACGTAATCTTCCTCCAAAAAATCACGTAGTCTTGTGAATCACCTGTGAGCTGCTTGCTCAATAATGATCGTGGCACAAGTAGGAGCAGCACAATAACTTTTATTAGTTGCTAGAGTCAAGATAATCGCTGGAAGGTTGTGTGATGCGTTGCACCAGATAGTTTTATCCATATTTCCGTTCTATTTGTAATCAATTTATATAACTTTTAATATATCGGAATAGTGTGCCCATTTCTTTGTTATTTATATTTTTCACGAAAATGTGTACTCAGTTTATCGACCACTAATTGTTGATCGTTCAACAGTTTCTGCTCAACTGCCCTTTTTATCTACTTATTTTTATTCGATAAATAACATATCCGCATCGGGGGACTTACGCGCGGTTATAATTTAGTCTTGTGAGTGGAGGAAATATTAGAGTCCCTTAGAGCTGCTACATTCTGTTGGCCTCTGGTAAAACTACACTCGTTTCTTTAACAACCAGGAGAGTGAGCTGTAATGTCGTGTTTGCAAATTGTTAGATCTAATTTCTACTATGACTCAACCAGGCCAAAAAAGTCAACTTCGACTATTGGTTTATTATTTGTTGTCAATAATACGCCTATATTTTCGATCCGGAAAATTTTTTTACAACCCTTCTTGGCACGAGGATTCCAAATCTCCAATGTCCGACCACCGTCCAGGCCATATTTCGACGGGGTTCACAATATTTGTTCGTTCGCGCAAAATTCCGTTGGGGTCTTGACAATACGATGCGGCGAAACCTATGGTGGCTACCGGAAACAAACAGTTTTAAGAATTAGCTAAAAAAGATATTTTGGCCGCTTTATTGGAACTTCGTCGCGTTTGGTATTGTTTCCTAAGTGTATTTCGGTGCTAATTTGAATAGGGTGGACCTCAGAGGCGTAGGACTGCATTTAGATGGACAACGGCGAAATCACAGTAAATACAGTGAGGCGGTGAATTCTACTAGGCGAAGGAACTCACGGGGCAATACAGCGAAAGCTTCCGTTTCAAGTTCTACCGTCACTCGCCTCCTGCCGTCGCATCATATTGCATATAGTTTGCTCGTATTTTACGATGTTGGTTTGAGTTGGAGGGGTCTTGAACGTGTGAAACTGCATAAAGCGGTGCAATGCAACCAATTATAACTAACAGTAGCATATTTTTTTTATCGGGAACTACTCAGTCTCGGGGATCTTACTAAAACATGGAGCTCCTATTAAAAAAAGTCAATTGCTCGCCCTCGTAAAAGCTGATTCACTGGCTCTTTGTCTGACGGATCTATATGTTACGGGGTGGGATTAATATTGAAGCGGTATCGCACTAGGTGAGTTGGGGAGTTAGTACGATATCAAGCCGAATGCAATTGGAACAGAGTTTTATTCTCAATTACATTCGAGGAAGTTTTACCACCACAGACAGGGAACTGAGTGGGACCGAATGCGAGCACAGCGACGAGGGAACCGGCTCGGTTACAACTGACGGCAGTGAAGCTCGACCAAATCGGGGCATTTGAGGTGCCCAGTCAGCATAAATGCCCCGAACGAGCCTCCACTGAATCGAAGGGTGTGGTTCGTCCCGTTACACCACTCCACCCTTGATGAAGTGCCTGTCCTTAGGTACTCATGAACACTGTAGTTTCTTTCCATGCACTGCAATCAGGGTGTTGCTGTCCACCCAACAAAGGGGAACCTAATCTTGAGCAAAGAGAGAGAATTTTGATTAAAGTTCCAATAGGGTGGCCATATTTGTGGTGGGAGTATTGAATTTAGTACAACAAATAAACAGTCACCTCACAATGTCTCTGACGTAAACATCTCGGGATGTGTAGATCACATCATACGTCTTCGTCCCACGCAGCTGCGACATCCATTGTTCAGAGAATCGGTACGTCTCTTGGCAAAAGACGATTCTCTGAGTAAGGGGAGTCTGAGTTTCCCTCCTCCTCAGAGGACAACTGCCCTCAGGTGTTTCAGAAGGGGTAGTGCAGAGCGAAGATGCTGCTTCTACCGTGCAGTAGTTATTTGCACTTTTGGGAACAAGTGCGGCGTCCTTGCTCATGGGGTGTAGCAGGGTGTGATGCCTGTATTGACAGCATTCACACGTGTACGTTGAGTGGCAGCTCTTGAGCGTGTGTGAGGCTGCCAGACAATTCGCACACAGATTGTGCACTTCCACGTAGGTTCTTCGAGCCTCCTGGCTGGAATTGAGGAAACGTGGGCACTTTTTTACCCCATGATGTTTGCCGCAGATAGGGCAGGGATGTGGCTCTGGCGATGGAGTTTTGTCTTCACCAGGCCATTTTGAAGGATCGTGGTTTCCCCGGACTCGTTGTTTGAGAGGTCGTTCGGGAACAGACACGCGGGAAGATGTTGATGCATGATGGGATTCGTTGTGAGATGATCGGTCCGTAGGTTTCCGCTGAACAGTAGGCTTATCCTGCTGCGATGCTAGATACACATTGACCTTTCTATGTAGATGTGCGCGAGGTGCTGGTAGACCAGAAGGTCCTTGATATCTGTCCTGCCTTGGATAGTTGGGGAATTAGTACGATATCAATGCAATTGGAACAGAGTTTTATTCTCAATTACATTCGAGGAAGTTTTAGCACCACAGACAGCGAACTCGGGGGGGGAGCGAACGCGAGCGCAGGCAACACAGCGACGAGGTAACCGGCTCAGTTACAACTGACGGCAGCGAAGTCTTGAGCGAATCGGGGCATTTGACGTGCTCAGTCAACATTAATGCCCCGGACGAGCCTCCACTGAACCGAAGGGTTTGGTTCGTCCCGTTAGATATATACAAAAAAACCTGTTAGATCTAGTTTTGAACAAAATTGTAAAAAGACGACGAATTTTTGACGTTTTAGGAGGTCGTTCCACAAATGTGACGTATTTCAGACCATTCTCGTGGTGTTAGGGACTTGAAATTTGTCCCTTGGCCTGCTTAGGACCTGAAGCACAATTGAAGGAAAAATGACGATACTTGTCTCTTCCAACTAAGACGAAACATTTCTGTGGACTGAGTATGATGGCCTAAAGCCCCAAGGATGAATTTTAGGTTGACAGAGAAAATGAGTACTTTATAATACCTATAACCGATCTCAAGAGCAAGACGGTGCTACGTTTCAACAACAAAAGTAATACGTGTACTGACGCTATTCTCACGAACTAGAATTACATTTCATATTACTTTCCCTGGCTCTACCAAGAAGAAAGGCAAGTTATGTAATCGGCCCGAAAAAATAAATTTTGAATTCTCTTCTTATCTTTACGTTTCAGACACGACTGAGTCCGAAAAATACTATTTGAGCAAATGGTCTGTCTGTGAACGATTTTTAGAGAAAACAGCTACACCAAATCAGCTCAAACTTTATACTTAGCCTACAGATCACCATTTGACGCAAAATAAGAGTAAGAGCAAAATCTGCGCAAAACTATCATAGTAATCAAAACACCAAATATTGTTTTTCTTAAACGCGCCTATGACGATATTGATGAAATTTTTTGTGTATAGAGTTATTAATGAAATGACAATATCGTAAAATTCCCTTTTGAGGGAAATTGACGAGAGCAGCACAATAAGTAACCAAACATTTCGACGAAAATCGAGTTCAGCGTAGTTTTTCCCTTATAAACTCCGCTCAAACCTTACAATGGTCTTCAGAAAAATTCAGGTGGTAATCCATCTAAATACCTACACGATGAAACTTTAGAAACGTCCACAATATATACATGGGTTACTCCACAAATTCCGAAATTTCAATCACCGCCGTTTCATTTAATACCATTTCTAAACGTTTTTAGTGATTATTATTCCTTTGAACAAATCAGGTTTACACCTCATTAATTCTTTGTGCACCGACTGCTCAATAATTGTCGGGGCTTGAGTTTGAGCACAATAAATTCCAGGGGAAGCACTACCGCTTTCTGCCGCTGGGAATTGATGTTTCAATCGAACTGATTTTTTTTTAAATAGAAATTTAATTTAGACTATTCATATGAGTAATATACCTTTATGAAAAGTGCTTTTTACGTCATTGTTCTTCACTTTATTAGTTTGTAACAGCTCTTTCTTTATGGGGGGTAGGTGATTCATGTCGAACAGTTTTCAATGATGGGTTTTCTGGTTGCCTCACTTCACAGATTTAAGAAGTCCTGAATATGTCTGGGAGTACGTAGTCTCCTATTCAGGGTTGAAGCCATCGCTTGCCATCCATAACATTGGACGCGAAGAAATCACTTATAGCTTCCCGGAGGGTTTCAGACCGAAATCCCTGTAGACTGTGCGGTTTCGAACATTCGGAGGAGTATTGAGAACTTTACGCTGTAATGTACGGTTCTGATCCTGTTCCAATTTGGAACACGTTCCATAGACTGGCAGTGCGTACAACCAAATGGGTCGGAATTAACATTTCATTGTCAAGTGACAGGGACGGATTGTTGAGGAAGAACTTGAGCCTTTGTTGAGTCTTGGCCGTCAGCTTCTTTTTCAGATCGGCAACACGCTGGCGATACGTAAGGCGTTTGTCAAGTATCACACCGAGATATTTGTGCGACTCCAAGGTTGGAATGGCTTCTACTTCGTAAATGAAGGGAATGTCTTAGTAAATTCTTCTTATACGTGAAGGTGACGGTGCGCGACTTCGATGCATTGATTTTAAGCCATCATCGGTAGCACCATTGACCTAACTGTTCAACGAAGGTTTGTAGTCTGCTGGCTACTGTCTCAGAGTGTGGATCACTCACAGCGTAGAATAAATCATCTCCAAATAATCCAGAAAGTTCTGGATTATTAGACACTGGCATATCGTAATTGAACTGAGTGAAAAACAAATTGACTTAGTAGAAGAAGAGCTTAGGAACATTGAGTGATGCGGCGCACCTGATATTTTCTCACGCCACATAACATGACATTTAAACATCTGCATGTAGCGTGTTTGGTTAGAATAAATAAAAGTATTTACACGCAAATTATTTAATTTCGCCCTTGTGGCAAAGCATATCACGATCGGAGGTTTTTTTCCAGTCGTGTCCTCCATAATTCCAGGATTGTTGATACGAACACTTCACAAAAATCCTGTTGACAAAGCTAACCTTTGCTTTGTATTATTAACCGGAGTGGGCGGCATATCGACTCCAACAGGCACCGACTCTGAAAGGGCGTTGAACTGTGGGCAGTAAAATCAGGAGAAGAAGATAAATTAAAGATCAGTACTGATGCCGAAGGCTAAACAGGGCTAACAATGTTCACCTTTTTTTGGTAATTTTCCTTAACCCTATAAAGTAGGAAGGAAAGTTATGTAATTAGCTGCAAAACGCTGCGTTTTCTTCCGATCTTCACGTTTCAAGTACTACAGCATCTGGAAAAATGATCTGTGTATCAGCGTGTGCGCTTATGTGTTTGTGAAAAGGATTGAGGGAAAAGACTGAACTGGACTCAAATTTTGTATTTACCTCGCAGATTACCATAGGACGACAAGATAAGGGCGAATTCGCTCAAATGATACTAGAAGTCCCGTAAAAATACAGATGGTAGTCCAATAAAATATCTACACGCTGAGAAGTTCCAAAATTTACCCGATAATTATAAAAAGGTACGATCCTTCTATTGTGTTGACAGTCCGACACGCGTTGATTAATCAATAATGGCCGTAGGACAACTAGAAGAATCTCGATAGAATTCCTGAACCTTAAGCCCTCACGAGTTGGTACGTAGAAGGTTGAGCGAAGTTCACGTAAATTGAGGAAAAATTTATCTATGCTTGAGTGCTAAAAATCACCGAATGCACCGAGGGGCTGAGGAACGTTGCGAGATGGATAACACCGGATATTTACGGTTTGCTTTTAAGGTAGCAATCGAAGGTCTGAAAGTGTGCGCATTTTAACGTGCAAATCACTGTTAGCATATGATGAGAGTAATCGAGAACAAGCAACCAGTTGACGGCATTCCCATCGGTGACAAGGAACAGGGCCTCACAGAACACGCTTTAACGTACATTACGATTCTCGATCTACTCCGGTTCACTTTTTGAATCAATTTTAGATGCAGGGGGAAGTGAAGGTGGATATAATACCCTAACGTATTTGATGAAGGTATAATTCTCCCCAGTGCCAGGGGTTCTATCAACGCTTGAAGTCGTTCTTGAACATGAATAACCTAACTCACGTTAAGTGATCACCCACCACTACACAATATTTGACCGTTTTTAACGTTTGCAGCTATTTTGGGTCTTGTTTTGGTCGACGGTGCTTGGTCTTCTAGTTCAAAGGCTGGCGGCAAGAGTGGGCACAGTTACCGGTCAACATTTAGCCGAAATATGTTACACGGAATACCGAACGGTTCCGAGGACTTTTGTCTGGATTATGATGGAAATAGCCATAATTGGTTCAGACATGCAGGAGGTCGTCGGAACAGCGATTGCCACGTACCTTCTTTCCGATGGACGGTGAGTGCATTTTAACAAACTATAAATTGGTATTTTACGTGATTTTTACGAATGAAATTATCAAGCACGACGTTGGAACGATAAAAGGCGTGTAACAGTATAAAGTAAGATGTAAATTATAGGATCAATCGGGATGAATTTTGAAATAGAACGTCTGATTGTGGTATTTGCAGTAGTTAACGATAGAAAGAATCTACAATAACACCTTTAATGACTACGACTTCAGCCTTTGGAACCTCCTACACATTCAAAATGGTAATTTTTACTTTCTGCAGCTCAAAGTGTGTGGGGAAAAAATTATGAGTTTTCTCAGATCTATACGTCTTGAGATCAAAAACCTAACTTCGGGGCATAGTTTGTTTTTAGCATGGAATGAGGTTTAGCTATCACCTAACTGTGGGAAGGCGTCACGTTGGGAGTGAACAAAATCATGTCACGAAATAAGTTAAGGAACTCGGGCCTAGCGCCTTCTTCCCTCCTCCATCCAACCCCTCCCCATCGCAACCGATCACCCTCCCTAATTTAGTTCTGTATTGCCTTTTGTTTTCTTAAAGATTACAGAGTTTACAATACAATTTATAGTTTAAGTATTACTAAAGTTAACGTACCTGTTAGGTGAGTCCGTCTCCTCTGGCTTGTGAGTTACTGTGGGCAAGCGCTTTCGATGTAAAGACATCATCGTCTGGCCGTTTAGTCAGTACTGGAGTCAGTCAGTTGGTCGTGGTCTTTATATACAAAGAGAAAGGTGAAAGGAGTGATGGAGCGTTGGGGAAGGGGCGGGGAGAGGTCTTGTTGGTCAGTCTTGTTAGTAGTACCTTAGCCGGACTGGCTGTGTTAGGTATTAACGAAATTGGGTTGTGTCCGCCAGTAGGCAAATACTAAAGTTAACGTACCTGTTAGGTGAGTCCGTCTCCTCTGGCTTGTGAGTTACTGTGGGGTTTAAGTATTACTTTTTACTTTCCTTGCTCTACGAAGTAGAAAGGAAAGTTATGTAATCGGCTGAAAAAAAAATTTTGAGTTTTCTTCAGATCTTTACGTTTCAGACCCCCCTGAGTCCGAAAAACACTATTTGGGAAAATGGTCTGTGTGTCTGTGAACGATTTTTAGAGAAAACCACCGTACCAAATCAGCTCAAACTTGATATCTAGCCCGGAAGTCACTATGGGACGCCACAATAAGGGTATGAACAAAATCCACCGAAATTTAACTATAGTTATCATATTGATCAAAACACCAAATATTTTTTTTCTCAAAAACGGCTCTAACGATTTTGATTAAATTTTTTATATTGGTAGCTCCAAATATGGCAACTATACCATGGAATTCACATTTGTGGGAAAATGACGAGAGCAGCACAATAATTTACCAAAACTTTCGACGAAATCGATTTTAGCGCGGTTTTTAGAGAAAACAACCGTACCAAATCAGCTGAAACTTGATGTCTAGCCTACAGGTTACCACGGGACGCAAAAATAAGGGTATGGGCAACATCCACCGAAAGTTAACTATAGTTATCATAGTGATATAGTGATCAAAACACCAAATATTTTTTTTCTCAAAAACGGCACTAACGATTTTGATTACATTTTTTATATTGATAACTCTCAATAAGACTATTATATCATAAAATTCCCATTCGTGGGAAAATGACGAGAGCAGCACAATAAATTATCACAATTTTAGACGAAAAGCGTTTTTCGCGAAGTTTTTTCCTTATAAACTCCGCTGGAATGTTAGTAGAATGTTCAAAAAAATTGGTATTTTTAGTCCTATCTAATACCTAAAGGGTTTGTGTTTGAAAACGCTCATGAGATACATGGGGCTCACTCCAGAAATTCCTGAATTTCAACTACTGCCGTTTCGCTTACTACCAGTTCTAAACGTTTTTACCCAATAACTCTGCAAAAGTAATTACTATCCTTCTTCAAAAAATTCGTGTTGACAGCCTCATTAATTACCTGTGTACCAATTGCTCAATAATGGTTCTGCAATGAGTACGAGCAGCACAATAAATTCCAGAACTGTAAGCGCTACCGCTTTCTGCTGCCGTAAAGCGTTGTTTGACCAAGTTCAAATGAACTCAGTGATAAATGAATTGAGTAAGAAGAATTAGCCATGTACAAAGTGAATTGTTGTAGAGCTAAGGAAAGTTGTGTGTTGCAACGCACCAGATATTTGTACAAGCAACATTCGTTTACGAACTAAGCGAAATATTACGTAATCACGATCGAACTAGGCAATGAACTCAGCTATTAGTTAATTATTAGCAACAGGTTTTTACGTAGCAATAGACTACACACACACATTTAGCAGGGAGGCAGCTGCAGGCCATAGGACTCCGCCAGAGCTGCAGGACCGATGGCATTTGGCCTCGTTGGGACCATGTCCTAACTCCCCAACCAGCCCGGTGGGGGCCCGCTTAGTGTCCCAGCCGCCACCAGTACCCATGCCTCACCCCCCTGGGTTTGGAGGAGGGGGGTGCCTGGTTGGGGATCGAACCAGAGTCTGCTGGTTCTATCCCCGCCTGGCTCGGAAGGCCTCACGCCCCAACGCGCCAGGGGTGCCCCCAATAGACTATAAACGGTAACTAAAACTACGCGACAGCAGTCAGGTGACGATGTAGTGTTAGGGATGTTGTCACTCCTGATATTCCATTCTCCTCAAATGTTTGTGTTTAAAAATGGGTTTAGCAGCTCCTGTATTGACGATCGTCCCCCATGAAATACCGTTCACTTAGCGATCAAGCAGAGCTCCTTAAACCTGACTGTTTCTCGTTTCTTGGAGGCTGTTTTCTCCGACGAAGCCAACCGGATCTGAAGAAGTGATTCAATGAGTCACTAATGTAGCACAGTCGTTTTTGCTTATTTTTCCTTTTCGTGACCAGTGTAATAGGTGCTATAGCTTCCAACTTCAATGCTGCATCTCGCATGTTGTCAGGCCATTGGTGTAGCAGCATTTCACGCAGATTTTCACCCGGTGTTGCCAAGCATTCCTACCCAGATCTAGCATGGCCTCAAGAAACGGCAGTGCAATAATGCCAGGTTCATTTGAGTCCACCCTGTGGTCCCATACTTGCTATCAAGAGCATTGAGTTCGTCGGGATAACTAAGGGGGACTGTAATCTCTCATGGAATGAGAGTTGTAGGGGTTCGTTTGCTCGCCTTGGCGTTCTTACATTGCCTAGTGCATATGTCTTGGCAGTTTTGAATCTGATTAAAGTAAACATATCGCTCCTTGCCGAGGCTTCCGATGTCCACTGGCATGACAACCGATCCCTTTTACTCGCCTAAGTATAGCTCAGAAAAATGACCCATTCCAAGTAGGCTCTCGTCTGTATAAAGCCCTACGCCATAATGTTCAGCAGCTGCCTATTAAGTCTTTCACTAAGGTCATAAAAGTTCATCTCATTAGGGCAGAGCTGTACTCGCTTGGCGAGTTTTTTTGGGGGTTTGTAGTGTCGCGGTTTCATTGTGTGATGTGTTTCTCTTTTTGGTGCCGTGTCTCCACCATCTGTTCATATTACTTGCCTATGTGGTGTAATTATTCTTAGGCTGCTGCAAATAAAATAATTCTTGTTGTTCTTGTAACATCCACCAGCACAGTCAACACTGGTCCCCGCAGAGCAGCTGCCAAAGCAGGCGCTTGCTGGGCACTTCCATTTGTTTCGGCTAGCTATGATTTCAAATTGCCAAAAGTACGCGGGCCAGTCCACAGTTCCATCAAATGGTCTAGGTTTCCATTCACACAGTACTGTCCTATTGCCAGGATCATCTTGGGACGTATTGGTTTGCAATGGAGCCTTCACCGAATGTTCAGATCTGAAAATGTTTTGAATACCTCTTACAGCTTCAGTCAGGTCACTTATTTCTCTACGTAACGTCTCACGTATGGTTCCGATGTTGAGAACATTATCGTCGTGTGTTTGCTGCTCTCTTCATTGAACTGCAACGCTCGTTCCTGCTCAGGCCGTCATCTCAAATAATCCCGATATCCCACCGTCGTCACTAATTGTTGCGAACTAAGCGAAATATTACGTAATCACGATCAATTGTTTTGGTTTATTATGCATTCTGAATAATAACCCTGTGTTTTCGGTCAGGAAACACTTTTTACAACCCCCCCTCAAAATTTGATACTTTACGTTTCAAGACATGGGGATTCCAAATATGCTATGTCCGTCCGCCATCCGCCGTCCAGGTCGTTTTGTGCCTTTAACGTGGTCTAAAACATCCGTTCTTTCACACAAATATCCCATTTGGTATCTAGTTGTGCTCGCCATCTCGGCAATCCGATCGCACGAAGCCCATGGTTATTATGGACAAAAAATGGTTAAAAAAATTAACAAAACGCCGTATAATCGCAAATGCGCAGTGTTTCGTATCGTTTTCAAGGTATTTTCACATCCTGGGTCGAATGGAATGAGTATCAGACGTGTACAACTGCGTATAGGGAAATCACAGTAATTATAGTGAACCAATGTCAACTAATTGAAAGAACTCGCGGGAACTACAGCGGAAGTAAACGTTTCGTCGTCAGTACTCCCTCCCTCCCTCCCGTCTCATCAAAACCACCCGCCCGCTCGACTCACAACATGCCAATTGCCGAGGGTTTGCTCGGTTTGAGGTTCCCCAACCCCAAACGTCCCAATTTCCCCGACTCTTTTTGCCCGACACGGCCGAGGAAGGTTAGGGCCACTTCCTCCGCACACCCCTACATCGGATCATAAAGGCCTACAGATGCTTACGGGCGCCTGGCGCCGGGGGAATATTTAGTTACTGTAGTTGCATTGTAGTCAGGTCATGTTTCGTATGGTTTACTAGTATTTTTCGATGCTGAATCGAATGGAATGGGTCTCGGAGCAGTAATAATAGGTCAAGCTGGTAATGAGAACAATAAACCGTTGTGTAATAATTTTCAGTGTTTTTAATTACTGAGTGTGAGTGTTAGATGTAGCGAATTGAACAGATCAAGTAAAGAAATACACAAATTAAAATTGCACCAATAATGAAGCAATAATGAATAATTACAAAGCTTGAATAGCACATTAAGAGTATACTTCGCTGAAGTCTTAAAATTTATTACACTTACCTACAGATATACGTATTATTATTATTATTATATTTTAAAATTTGTACTTCTTTAATTTTTACTCCAGTAAATTTTCTTTTACAAATTTTTATTTTTATACTCGCCTAACTTGGTTTGAACAAATTTTGTTTTGTCTCTTTTGCCCTTTGACTTTGATTATTTCTCCTCGGAAATACAAATAGAGTTCTTCTCTACAAAATTCAATTAACGTCTTTAAAATGTATTATTCTTCTCGAACAACTTCCTCGTTTTTTTACAATTATTCTCTTTTTTCTCAATTTATGCCTACCAGTTATTTTATTAGCAACGTGTTTTCAGGTAGCAGCTGTCTATAAATGGTAATAAAAAATATTAATCCTCCATTCTAATTGGTCACTTCCGACTTTTCACAACACACTGACGCTCAAGACGAGCATGCTGATGCTAAAAATATTCTCTGTTCATAGTTTTGCACATGGCATAATCAATCGTTTCAGAGGTCGAATCGAAGGGGATACTCCCGAACTCTTCCGTGTCCCGTTGATAAGGGAGTCAATCTCTAACACAAGGGCAGGCCTACTTGAAGTTCCCGCGCAGACTGCGGTCCCACTGCCATGAACTCTACAATCTCGTCTTGAAGCCACCTCCTTCGGCGCAGGAATCTGCTTTTTCTTTTCCATTAGTTTTACATGCGCCTGAATGTATCTCAACCTTTTGCGACCCAAAGCTCTGAGAGGTGACTTCTGTTAGGAAATGATTCTTGAGTTCTGCCAGCATGGCCAGCCGTACCTGGCTGGCTGTGTAAATAAGTGTCTTGCTATGTGATGTACGCCACACGTACCGCAAGAGCCATTCCAACTTTTTCACTATCGCAACAGCCTGAGCTCGATTGTTGGACCACGATACCTGTACAAGTAAAAAGGATTGTTTTACATAAACGAGGAAAGCACAATCAACCCTGCTCTCGCCGAGGTTTCTACCAGTATAATAAATTATCTTTTAATGTATTCCTTCAAAAGACTTCAGCCATTAGTAGATGAGGGCGTATGTTGGGCGGCAGGGAGAATAAGAGCATGCATATGTGTGTCTGTAGGTCAATTTGTGGGGAGTGGCAGAACGTATTTAGCTGGTTCTTTTGGTTTATTATTCAGTCTCATGAACCGATGTTTCTACTTTTCTTGGCTCTACAATGTGTGTCTGTGTGAGTGTGTGTGTCTGTGAACGATTTTTAGAGAGAACCACTGTACCGAATCCACTCAAATTTAATATCTAGTTTTCCAAGAAAACGGTTAACGTTTCAAGGCATGGAGATTCCAAATCTGCAATGTTCATCCTCCGTCTACCGTTCGGACAATATTTTACCTAAAATATTGGTCTAAAATATCCGTTCATCTGCAAAACTTCCATTTGGTGTTTAGTTGTACTTGCCTGCTTGGCAGTCCGTTCGGGCGGAATCCATGGTAGTTGTGAAATATTTTTATGATTTAAATAATTAGCTGCAAACAAAAGTGGTAGTATCATCGCATTTGCCTCGTGTTTAGTATCGTTTCTTTGGTATTTTTTGATGCAGGACTGCGTCTACACGAGCAACAGTGAAATCACAGTAAATAAATAGAGGCGAAGAAACTCGCGGGGCAATATAGTGAAAGAACGTCGATCATCGATTTTCGGTTTTGTTCGTGATTTTTTGAAACCTTGTGAAAGTGTATTTCTTCTTGCACAGCTCGACGTAGCCCCCTCCTAACAGCCCCCTCTGATAAGCATCTAAGAAGCCATTCCAGCGTCGAAAAATATCAGTAAACCATGCGAATCATGGCTTGACTACAGCGAAACGACGAGAATCTGAGCGTTTATAACCAATTGGCACGACGTGACGAGTCGTACTGACGGGTGGTTGAAGTGAGACGGGAGGTAGCGTGGGAAATGAGCACAGGCCGGGCTGTTCCTTCACTTAGGAGCCCTAAGACTCGTTTCATTCGACCCACCATCGAAAAATACCCAGAAAAGATACCAAACCGGACGTAACTGTAAGTAGCGCCATTCGCCACACCTTCGTCTAGAAAATGTCAATTTTATGTTGTTTCATCGTAGTCAGTTCATATGTCGTATCGTTAACTAGCTTTTTTCTATGCTGTGTGGGATGGGATCTATATCCTTCAACTACTGGAATTCATCTCACTATATTTACTGTGATTTCACTGTAGTCCATCCAGCCGAGTCCTCTACCCAGTACCGAAAAATTCCCCGAAAACGATACCAAACACTACTCTAGTTCCATAAAACTCCCAAAAGTTCGTTTTTGTTAATTGTTTGCCCTTGCATCTAGGGGTTTCATCGGAGTAGGTGGGGCACAACTAGATAGTAATGGGATTTTTGTGCGAAAAGAACATTTTTGGACGGCAATATATGGCAAAATTGGACGACGAACGGACATAGCAGATTCAGGATCCCCATGCACACTTGGTGTATTATTCAGAATGAGCGTGTTTGTAATAAACAGGTTCAAAATGTACTAAACACATGCTGAAGCCCCGAGTCGTGAGACTTCGCTGGTAAGTAAAAAGAGAGACAACAGGATCTAGGCTTTGGAAGGTCGTGATGACTCTGCAAGTATAACCTTCGTGCTGTAGAGAAACGTCAAGTAGTGGAAGCAGACAAGTCTGTTCTTCTCGAGGTTCACGTTGGTTTTGGTCAACAACAGTTTTATCACGCACTGAACACTCCAGGGCGTCTGCAGTAGTTCCTCCAGACCTCGAATTGCCAAGTGTAACCAAAATAACCTGCTCTTTCTGGCATTACACACTCCACTTTCAGCAGGTTCTTGGTGTGAGCCACCTGGTCTATCGTCTTCGAAGCTCCCAGGAAGGGCAACGCGATGCAGGGGGTCTATTTCAAAGCATTTCAAAGTTCTATGGCTCTTCACTGAATTATAGAACAACCCTTTTACGTGGTACCATTCAAACTCTGTAGATGCTGAGTAGAGTCTAATATTTCAACTGCCGACAGTCAATTCTAAGTTCTCTTTTCGTCTACTTAACGTATGCGCGAAACCACGAGCGTATTAATGTGCGAACTTATGAGCGCGATACCTTAAATTACATCCGACATCTGGTCCGCACGACCTCCGCCCTTCACCTTTCACAGGCGCATTCTTCGCCTGAATCGCTAATAGCGAAGAGTTACTTCAACCTAGGGAAAACTCGAAGGAAGTTAATAATGCAATGGAAACCTCGCGCGCTCTTCGGCAAACGAAACGGAAGTTGACTTGTTCGGTGAGCTCTCGGAACTGAAGGAAATCGTCTTATGGCATTTGCATGGTAATGAGAAGAACCTCCGCGCGCTTGACTTGAAAATGCACGGAATTATCCAAGTAAACTGGAATATTGAACGGCTAGTAACCCCCACCAACACTGCCCCTCATTCCCCTTCGGCCGCCACCCGTGACACGAGTTTGTAATTAGGAAGTTACTCGAAGCTGGAAATTAGAAAATGAAATAATTTCAATTCTCGAGAGCGCAGGTGAGGTTTTACCGTTTGACGGGCCGTAGACAATTTAACCCTTTGCTACTGTACGACTGGGGCTGACTTAAAAAGGTCGTCTGAACGTTTACGCTCTGGAGCTTTGTGAGATGTTTCGTAATATCTGTTCGTGATTTCAGGTGACTACTATTGGTGGGAAATGCACCGCGGGGAGGGCGCAAGTGTAAGGAAAGGGGAAGCAGGCAAGTATGGTATACTACTCCAAGGCCAAGGGATGAAACACGTTGACCCGAATCGTCTTCATGATTTTCGTAGTTTCATTTCATTTTTATTTTCCCCCGACTGTTAGGGAAAGTGCGAAGAGACAAGTTCTTTAGATCTTTAAGTTTTAAGGCCTACTGAATGACAACTGAGAGCGAAGACGGTATCGTTACACTTGGCCTCCTCTTGCCTTGGTAGAAGAGAGACAGGATTCACACGACTCGGAAGGGATTGAGCCTGGACGAGAGCTGTGAGCGCGTGATATGACTAGGTGAGATCTTACAGTATTTGGTAAGAAAAGCTTGAGAAGTGTGATGAGGGGAGGAGGTGAAGAAAACACCCACTGGTGGAACCCTAAGGGGGAAATACATTATGAGATCGAGTCGTATCATACATCAGTAGGGCTTGAAGTCGACTAACATGAGCTGTTGGGTTTTGGGATTGGGAGTCAAAGTTGAAAGCTAGAGTCCCGAGCCCTGAGTTCGAGATCTTCAATTGAGGGAAAGAATGACGAGCTGATTTGGCTAGAGACCCAAAAAGCGATTTTCTGGAGAAAACTTTAAACACCCATTGAAGAAGGATGCTGCCGTGTATCACCTTCAATATCCACTAAAGTTAACGTACCTGTTAGGTGAGCCTCCTCTGGCTGGTGAGTTACTGTGGGCAAGCGCTTTCGATATAAAGACATCATCGTCTGGCCAATAAGTCAGTACTGGAGTCAGTCAGTTGGTCGTCGTCTTTATATACGAAGAGAAAGGTAAATGGGATGGTGAAGCGTCGTGGAAGGGGGGGGGAGGAAAGAGGTCATGCACCTCTGGGGAAACCCACTAGAGGAGAAGAGAAAGGAACGTCTCGAATAGTCTTTTGGTTGTCGATACCCCACTTTGGTCTGTCTTTTCAATCTTTGCAGTTAGTTTGGTTCTAAGTGTGTTGTCCGTGTGTAATGCGATTTGTATGCCTTCCTTTTGGAGGATGTTCGTAATTCCGTACATTTTAAGTTCTGTGTACATAAATGTCCAGTGTCTTGTCAAAGTGTGTGTATTTTGTGTTTTTGAGTCGTCTTTTGGTATATTATTCATTCTAAATAATAAGCCTATGTTTTTGGTCAGGAAAAATTACAACCACCCCTCAAAATTTGATACTTTACATTTCGAAACACGGGGATTCCAAATCTGCAATGTCCGTCCGCCATTGTGCCTTTAACGTGGTCTAAAATATCCGTTCTTTCACACAAATATCCTATTTGGTATCTATTTGTGCCCCCCATCTCGGCAATCCGACCGGACGAAGCCCTTGGTTGTTATGGACAAAAAATGGTTTAAAAAATTAACAAAACGCAGTATAATCGCAAATACGCCGTGTTTCGTATCGTTTTCAAGGTATTTAAACATCTTGGGTCGAATGGAATGAGTATCAGACGCGTACAACTGCGTATAGAGAGTGAGCCAAAGTCTACTAATCGAAAGAACTCGCGGGAACTACAGCGGAAGTAAACATTTCGTCATTAGTACTCCTTCCCTCCCGTCTCATCAAAACCACCCAGCCGCTTGACTCGCAATGGGCGCCAATTGTTACTGGCGCTTACAGGTACCTGGCGCCGGGGGAATATTTAGTTTCCGTAGTTTCAGCGCAGTCAGGTCACGTTTTGTATGGTTTACTGGTATTTTTCGATGCTGAATCGAACGGGATTGGTCTGGGAGCAGTAATACTAGGTCAAGCTGTTCATGAGAATAATAAACCGTCGTGTAATAATTTGCATGAGTTTTTTGGAGGCATATTGTCTTAATTATTTGTTTGTTGTTTTTTTGGAGTAACTGTTATTTTCTGCAATAGTATTGATAGTATCAAGTTCTTGTTTATAATTTTGTTCGGATAGTGGGATAGTTTTTAGTCTCCGTATCATGTGTCTAAATGCACTTAGTTTATGTTGTTGTGGGTGGTTTGATGTAAAGTGTATGGTCGTGTCGGTAGCAATAGATTTTCTAAAAGTGTCGTATTGTAGTTCGTTGTCCAGCCGCGTGATTTTCAGGTCCAAGTAATTAAGAGTTTTATTTTGTTCTTTGTCCATGCATATTGGATATTATGGTGGATGTTGTTTAAGTCCTTTCCTACATATCTGGCGTAGTGTTTGATATCGTGTTTTGTCATTAAGGTCTGGATGTGAGTTTCTTCGTGATGCTGTAGAAGTATTTCAGTTAATATGGACGAGGTAGGGTTTCTCATACCTAATCCATCTTTTGGCTTGTATATGCTATTGTTAAAGTGAAAGTAATTACAGCGGCGAACTGCACGGGTGGTGGCAACAGTGTTGCCACCATTGGCAGTCCGCCGCAAACCATTACACGTTTCTAGTAGTTGTCGTGTTTATTTGTCTTAGTTGGGATTTTAGTATGTCAAGGGTTTCTTTTATTGGTATGGAGGGATATAAGTTTTTTATATCAAATGATACCAGTCTAGTGTTTGGCGTTATAGTCACGTCTTTTAATGTGGTTCTTTTGGTATGTTAGTATGGTTTCTAAGAGCATTATGTATTTGTGTTTGGTGGGAGTCTGTAAGGTCTTTTTTCAGTTTCGTGCATTGAGTTTGGTTGATGACGTCAGTCGTCTTATTTATGTATTTCTCTTCTTATATAAAGACCACGACCAACTGACTGACTCCAGTACTGACTTAAAGGCCAGACGATGATGTCTTTATATCGAAAGCGCTTGCCCACACTAACTCACCAGCCAGAGGAGACGGACTCACCTAACAGGTACGTTAACTTTAGTAATTTGCCTACTGGCGGACCTAACCCAATTGGTTTAATACCTTCAAAATCCTTCGTTGGATGATGGTTCAGAACTCAGTGTGGCTATGCGTAAGCATTTCTCGATACTCCTCTCAATACCTCAATAACTAGAAAAATAGAGCAGTTGCAAGTCGATAAATAGTCTGAAGACTTCGTGAGAGTCATCGGTATTGAATATTCCACACGTATGACACGATGAGAGTTATCTGTGTTTTCCGTTGAATGCTGCAGCTGAGTTCTGGACGATACACGGAAATTCTTGTTGGCAGTGTAAAATTTGTCCGCTGGGCCGTGAAATTCAGAATATGGTTTTGGGTCTGCAGTAAATGAACCTTTCGCGGAAGTCATAATAAAATTCCGTGAAGAAGGCAACAACCGCAGTTTTTCACCTTCTTCTGTTGTAATCCCGTTTTCCCCGAATTTGCCCCTTCGCATCTTGTTGAAGCGTTTCCGTTACCTACCACATGTTTGGCATGTCAGTTAAGCGAGGCCGTCTTAATTTCCATTATTGTTTTTTTCCTTGCCCGTTATTGTCGTGGATTCGTCCCCAAGTAAACCTTTATATACTTATAGGCTTTTCTCGGCTGTACGAAGTGGGAAGAAAAGTTACGTAATTGATTCCGAAAAAACGCTATTTGGGAACATGGTTTGTGTGTGTCTGCCCTATACTTTCTCGTCAGAAGTTACCTGATAAACAGAACTCTTACGATCGAATGCAGGCATGTCTCCGTCCAGAGAACGATTGAGAAGAGGTCCACAGGGCTCAGTCCTTGAACCAGCACTTTGAAACGCCTTCATCAAACTGACTGACTGAGAGCCATACGCCTGTCTGGACGAGCTGGCTGTGCTAATACGTCCACAGTCGATCCGTCCAACCAACCATGTGCTCCGAGCAATTACCTCGAGGTGCGAGCATGTGGCTGAGGAAAAAACCGAATTAATTCTCTCAAAGGGGAAAGTAAATAGCCAACTGACAATACTATTTGGCAGTCCCAGTTTCCTTCTTGAGAAGAAAGCCAAATGCTTAGGAGTCAATGTAGTGTTTGAGCCAATATATCCAGCCCCTCAAAGACACTACCATCCACATCCATGGTTTGCCTCACCATAAAGCCAGTTGGAAAGTATGTTACCATGACACAATTCGAGGTGTAATTGGCTACTGGTCCGTTATCTGGGGTAGCACACCCACAGTCAATCACGGAGGAGCACTGGCTCAACCCCAGAGAGCCACACTCCTGTGCATCACCAACGACAGTATCGACTGAAGCACTCAAGTGATCACTGGTCAGTTACGAGTTCACTTGGCTGTTGATGCAAGTGGAGGGTAATAAGGTTATGGCAAACAGATCAGACAGGGAGTCACATTAAGAACTCTTCCCAGATGGTAAGGGATTCCCCAGGGTCATACCTCTGCCCGGTAACACACAGGCAACAGTTCTCTACTAACTGGCTAAATGACTGAGAATGATGATACTGAGCGAGTGGCCAGGCTCTTGGATGATGGAGAAACTACAATCTCCATGACAGCAGACTGATGTAACTCTCTCACGAGACAAGGAAACAGACCTGTATGTGTGTCTATGAACGGGTTTGAGCGATAGTGGCTGAACTGTTTCCCTTACTATCACTTCTAAACGTTTTTAACCAATGACTGAGTGAACTGACATAGAGTTAAGGAAAGTTGTGCAATTCTTCGCACCTACAGCGTCGACCATTAACACTTTTCTTACTTTTTCTCATACTACTCTAATTTGTCACTCAGACTTGTCACTGCTGCTTCTGCTAGAGCTAGTTTAATCAGCTGTAAGCGTAAGCAAATCTGTATGTAGTATATAACTTTGGTCAAAGCGGTTTTAATTTATTTGGTTATAGTTATTTTGTTTGGACATCTGGGAGGTATGTTGAAGCTTATTGTTGATATTATAGCTCTGAATTAGGATCGGGGGACTGATCACTGTGAAGAGGTTTCCAACTCGTGCAATTTTCATCGCAGCAGCACAATAAACTAGCGGATTTTGCCAGACGTTTAACGGGAGTTTAATTATTCGAAGCCACCTGTCGGAGCAAAAGTGTCAGTTTCCAGGGTATGCTCTGATCCTTCCTCTAATTAAGAACTGAACAAGGTTCTTCAATTTAGTTCGCTATGCGCACATCCCCGTGAAGAACGCCGGCTGGTACACCTCTCCCCATTCCATCCTTCAATTCTAGACGCTCGTTGTTTTGGATTAGCTTCCTGAGAGATACAGTTTTGAATAACTACTGCTATTTTATAGGAAGACGGAAAGTTCTGGATTTCTCTTCATTAGGTGTTTTATAATCCTATGAAGAACTGCGTGAGATCGGGGCTTCGACATTGTTGCGGCCATGTAATGTATAGGTCCAATAAAACGATCTGCGTTCTATAACCCCTGTTCCTGTGGTTGTTCATCACTTTACGCAAAGATATTAGTGAGAAGATTGTGCTGAAAGAGAATGCAGAAGGCATTGGGATGTTACGTTACGCGGCTAACTTGATATAGTAGTTAGGACATCGAGATCTACTGTTGTTCTGCTTCAGGCTCTGACTGAATGGGTGAATCAGCTGTCACCGTCTCTGAACCGATTGTAGTAGCGGTGGATTGGCCCTCAGGCTGCATATCTGTGAGGTGGATGCTTGGAGATCGGTAACAAGCTCGAAATTTCACTAAATGGCGCCAGGTTACAAGTACGAACAGTTGGTACAGATGGTTTGCTTGGTATTCAGAACAAGGAGACTGCAAATATATGAAATGGAGTTTTTAGCGCTAGCTTGATGCATACGAGGCAAGTCACTGGGTTAAATCGTGAGACTGACGCAATAACACGATGGTTTGCAACGTGCATTGATTTGATTGTATTGCAACTATTAGGGCCGGTTTATCAATTCTTTAGTTAAAACGTTGACCAGGTAGCGATCTGTTTACGATAATCATGGAGTGAAAAAATTCTTGAGCTCGGATCGTGTTTATCAATCGGCAATTGACTAATAGTTAGCTAGCGAGAGTTTTAACGCGGGGAAAAAGGGCTGCCACTATGCTCAAACGAGAATCCCTCGAACGAAGAGGCGACTTGGCGAGTTTTCCTCCAAAACCAGGAGAGGAGAGGAGAGGAGTTGGAGAGTTGGTACCATTGGGCCACCGTCATTTGCCGTCTGTCGATTTCATTATTTGACATTGTCATTCGAATACCCAAAATATCAGTTGCAGAATTGTTAAATAATATATTTGTGATCTTACTTGATACTTTCCTCTTTTTTTCCAATTCTTTTCTTATCTTCTTACTTCTCATTCTTTTCTTACTCCTCTTCTTATTGTGTAGCTCATTTTTCGTATTGTGATTATTTTTGTTAAGTGTTTGTCGTGAATTTTTCCGTCGATTTTATAACTTTCCGTCGTGAGTGGGGCAAGCATAAGTAAAAAAATGTTCCTTGCAGAAAACGTCACGTGTATCATTCAAAATTAATCATGCACCAAGCAACTTTAAAAAATTTGAAAAACGATACATGATGCTTCTCAACACCAAATGTGCGATGTGTTTCACTCAAATTGACATTTTCACGTGTGTACAGTCGATAACACCAGTGGTCTGTACCATTCTAGCCCAGTGGTAAAACGCTCTGGGGGCTTTTGAGATTTTTTCTTCTCCGAATATCGTCTTTAAGAAAGTAGGGGCAAATGAACAGTGGTCTGGGAAACTAGTTTCCCAATGAGGGAGCCAGGAGTTTTACTAACGCCACAAAAGTCGCCTACAGCTATTAGCATCGAACGTGCAAAGAGAAAACAAAAATGGTTATTTACGTGCTCTACTATCACATAATTCTAAAATGTATACGAATAATCGCATTGAATTGTAATGCCCATTTTCTTTATACAGCCTCATTAAAGTAGGATGAGAGCTACGTGATTGGCCACAAAGACAATTTGATTGAGTTTTCTTCAGATATTTACGTTTCAAACTTTTTCAAAGCCCCCATTTCAGAACATGGTTTGTGCGATTGTGGACACGATTGAGAGACAATGACTGAACCCAGTCAACTCACGCTTGATATTCACGATCCCACACCCACATTAGACGGTGACACAAAATTATAGTTTTCATAGTGGTCAAAACGCATAACTATCACCGCCATCGTTCACGTCAAATTAGTGTTGGGAATCCAATAAGGTACGAAATAGAATTTCAATCATAATCAGCAACAACCAAATTACGGCATTCAAACAGCTAATTCCAAAAGAATCAAAACAACTTCCCACAACATAATCGTCTTGTCATAGTCTCGTCAAACGTGACTCATTATTGGTTACTCAAACAATGACATAACGTAATTAGGGATAACTATAGATTCCTCGACGTTCTTCTTTATCAGTTTATACGTACACATTGTGAACACTATTGCATTATGCTGCATTATTAGTGCATTGCGCTGAACGTACGAGGGGACTAGAGAACTCGTGATTAGTCGAACCCAGACATTTGGACTAATAGAATTGAAACGTTCACATTCGATGAAAGCTCTTAATTACTTTTCGAACTTGACGCAAGTTATATCATGCACATAAGTAACGTGGTAGGTCGATAAAATATTAGGTCTGTACTTACCGAGACCGTAGAACCTGAGCGTTATGAGGAGTTTTGTCATAGGCGTAATTGCGTGATTGCGATTGCTTGGCGATTCTATTCGCGTTCGAATTAGCGAGTACAAACTCCGTTGTTTCTTTCGACAACCGGAACCTAGAATGGAAATCTACGTTGTCGAGTGTGTCAAAATATTCAATTCTCGGACGGACCTGGTACGGCCTTCTCTCCCACTCAAGAAACGCGTGTACCTCTTCGTCGGAGAAATCAGAGTCAGACAGATCGTAGTCGAAGTCCATTGTTAATGCAATGATTTAAAATTTAGGTGACGAAACCAATAGAATAGAATAGTAATAAAATCGCGAAAGCGCAAACGAAAACAGAACGAGACTAGCGAAACACAACAGAAAATGGCTGCCAACAAACTAACTGATAACGGTTAGCTATCCGATAACTACCGAGCAAAGAGACGAGTTAAAACATAACTAACAGCTAGCGCTAACGCGGTTTCAAAGTGAATTGGTGAACGCGTCTTCGGGAGTTAACGAACGAATTGACTTAGTCAACCTTTAGTCAAGCTAGCAAATGACATTGATAAACCGGCCCTAAGAATCCTCTCCATCCGTTTTGGTGACGAAGGGGGCAGTTCGATATCTGGGGTTGATGATGGAGACCAAATTGACGTTCAGTTTCCATTTCTTGCAAGCGGCAGACAAATGTGCCACAACAACGACTCCTGATGGGAAAGGGCTCCATCCTCAAGCGTAGGGCAGAGGTGTGGAATGACTCACAGTGAATTGACCGAGTCTCAACCCATAACGGCATACACTGCAGAGAAATGATATACACCTCCCACAGGATTCCCTTTAAAAACGCCAATAAGAGAGTTATGCCAGTCGAAAGTTATGGAGATTGCAGTTTTGCTACCCTGTGAGAAAGCAGGCCATCCATCGAACCCTGACCTACGAAAATACGTCAGGATATGATAACCAATCTCCCGGTAGGCACCTATTGGCGATTTGTGCAACATGGAGGTACGACCCAGGGGAATCCATGGCATCTAGGAGGTGTTCCTATTCTAGTTTCCCACCCGATCTAACTATTTGATTAGTTTCAAAGGGAGCGATCAACTGTTGCCACGTTTATTTGTCGTAACTTCGCAAACTGGGCTTAAGCAGGTGTAATAGCATTGAAACCTGGAAAGTTTGTTGCTCTTCCGACGCTCACCGTTGAGGTACTACACTGAAGCAGCACGTAGTTCCAAACAAGTTTCCTCCCTACAGTAGACGCGAGACTCTTTGAGAGAAATGGACGCGTGCTTGAAGTCGCCATGTCCCATAAAGTTACAAACCATGCTACAGGCAGGAAGCGCACCAGTGAGGATGCAGTTTTCGAGCTCATCCCATAGGCTCCTTTGTTCTCTCGCATCCACCATATTGCATTTTATAGATAACTGGAGGTGCATTGCCCTAATCGGCTGGGGAGTGCGTAAAAGAGAACTAATCTGGGAGCGATATTCCACAGATATCAAGAGAGAGGGTACGGAATTGAGACTGCTCCTGAACCTTCCAAGCCGCTGGAGAGGAAGAGAAGTTGTATGAAAACGGCGGTACAAGGTGAGGACGACAGGAATGCAAAACTACCATTGTGGATTGCCGTGAAGGCCGACCAGATGCAATGTGCTAAACGGTTTCAGGTTGGTGCAGACGTAAATTCATGGCGCAACCAGAAGCAGAGCCTCCCCCCCCCCCCGCTATCAATAACACACTTTTTAGTTGAGAGCACGCCAAGCAAAATAACCAATTTCTTCTCAAATATCTGACGTCATCATTGGAGCGGGCTCACCGCCAGAGAAGTACGAGCGATGTCATAGCTGGCTGACGTTGTTTGAGGAGAAGGAGCACGTACGACACGCCATGTCTCATTTATGTTCTCCGCAGTTTTTTCTCTGTGTTACGATACCCTAAACGCTGCCGCAATAAATATTTTTCCAAGCGTGGACATTGACTCGAGTCTCAAAACACACTTCATAAATTATAGGACCTCTCCCTATTTTCGTAGTCGGCCTACGCCTTTTATTTCCACGTTCCCTCTTGATTTCCATAAAACTCCTCTGCTGACAGCTGAGAGATCCTACGTGCTTTATTCATCAGACAAGCCGCTGCCTTTGGATTCATGTGGGCGGCCGGTCGCTTTTTCCGCCTCCGAAGGCGGGTTTTATTCCCCCCTGGCCCCCTTCCACCAAAACATTGTAGAAATTTGGAATACTGCTGCCTGTCAGATTGAAAACGTTGATTGGAAGTCTTGCAAAACAGTGCCCTCTGGCAAGTATTGGCACGGAAAGAATTCGTTCGTTAATGATGATGTGAGAGTGAGGTAAACATGTCACGCACAACCATCATACTACGTTCTATTTTGGTGTTTGTTGATATTCTGTAGAGGTCTAGCCGAACAATTTCCGGACAGCGTCTATTACCAGTATATTTTGCTCTCCTGATAATGCATTCAGTCTCAATTTTCTGAGTTGAAATGAAATGGAATTTATTGACATATAAATATGACAGAATAAAAAGAAAGAAAAAAACGTTGAATTGCAGCCAATATATTGGTGGCTGTAGGCATAGCCCGTGCTGCCACCAAGAGTCAATTATCAACCTCCATATTAAGTTCCAAATAATTAAATTTACTTCTTACTAGCAAAGGATATTCAAAATACCTCACCTGTACACATATTGACTAATTTAAAAACCCTGTAAATTATTACACAACGGTTTATTATTCGGATAATCAGCTTGACCTAGCATTAATGCTCCGAGACCCATCCTGTTCGATTCAGCATCGAAAAAAATCATGATGAAACCCAAAAAAAGGTCGAAAACAACTGAATCGTAACATTAAAAAAAAAAGAAAAAAAAAGAAAGTATCTAGAAAAACTGAATTTTAATATGTAACATGCACGCTAAATACTAATATCAAAATTTAACCAAAAATCTATGAAAAAAACCAAAATGAGAATGAAACGAAAGAATCAAAAAGAATTGAATCGTATTAAAACCAAAACGTCGGGGAAATTGGAACGGGGGCGCTCGAAGCGAAAAGCGAAAGGGGAGTTGAGTGGCGGCGTCGTTGGGAGGCAAGCGAGAGCGGGAGGCGCACTCGCTCGCCTCGAGCGCGGTTGCTTTTTTAATGAGATGGGCGGGAGGGAGGGAGTTCAAACGACGAAACGCTGTAGCTCCCGCGTTGTACTGCGTTTCGTTAATTTTTTTTAACCGTTTTTTGCCCATTACAACCACGGGCTTTGTACGATCAGATTGCCGAGATGGCGGGCACAACTAGATACCAAATCGGATTTTTGGGCGAAAGAACGAATTTTTTTGGACCACGTTAAAGGCACAAAACGGCCAGGGCGGCGGACGGACAGTGCAAATTTGGAACCTCCATGTCTTGAAATGTAAAGTATCAAATTTTGAGGGGGGGTTGTAAAAAATTTTTCGTGACCGAAAACATAGGGTTATTATTCAGAATGAATAATAAACCAAAACCCTCGATAAAGTCCAGTAGTAATGAGCCAAGTAAACACTAGTTTCTCATATCGAATTCCGCTGAAATTTCCAGGGAATCTCATCTTCGTAGTTATTTTATTTATAAGATTCAAGATTATGTAGAGGGGACTCCGGGTAAAAAGCACGATACGAGGTCGCATATTCACCATATTGCCCCTAACCTGAATCTTGTTCCATATTGACCGGTAAAATTCACTGGATGCATAAAAATAAGATTTTTGTGAAAGAACATTAATGTGACCTTCATATGGGTTTGATGAAGTGAGAACACCTTATCACATTGGAACAGTTGCTCTGTAGAGTATCGCATTGGCTTATTAAGATACATTTTCAGTACTGCCTTTTGTAAAATAATCAACCGTTGTAAGTGAGATACATTCGTTCCTCCCCAAGGTACCACTACAAATTGTAGTAGTGACTAAAAAAGGGCAGCGTACATGAGATTTAACTTATCACTTGGAAAAATAGAACGTACTGAGTAAAATATGTAAAAACATTGCCTCAACCTACGGTACAAATAATCTATATGCTCCTTCCACGATAATCTACTTTCAATCACTACACCCAAATACTTATAAGACTCAACCCGTTCAACATTGGGACAGCGCAAGAGTTCCCGTTTCCTCATGTATTGCACTTTAGGCTCTACTAACAACTGCTTTGCTGCTAACTCATCCGCCATGCTTTGTTACTCTTATATCTGTGCGTTCAGGTATTCCTATTCCTACCGAATCCAAGCTAGTAAGTACCTAATAGTTCCACTTCAGCTAGTTCTATCTTTCATTTCACCAAGAAGATGCCAAGCGTGCTGGTCTCCTCTCGGGGAGGGGCACAGTAAGAATCAGGTCGGTCAGCTGTAGGGCAGGTCCTAGAGGGGATATGCTGAGATGCTTCTGATGCCTTACTACGGGGACTGACTGTGTTGTTTTCTGCTATTGCTGCGAAGAACATAGTTTCCTGAGCGTTTCTTTGAGCGTTATCTCTGACCTTTGATGGAATTCGTAATCAAGGTAGAATTAGGTAATTCTTGGCAAGAAACAGCTCCGATCTGAACGTTTCGTTATTGAGCCGTATTTCCGACTTCAAACAGTTAACAGCTGGTAATCGTTCCGATACACGGTCGCCCACATTTTTACTTTCCTTGGCTCCACAAAGTAGAAAGGAAAGTTATGTATTCGGCTGAGAAGAAAATTCTGAGTTTTCTTGAGATTTTTACGTTTCAGACCCTCCTGAGTCCGAAAAATACTATTTGGGAAAATGGTCTGTGCGTGTGTCTGTGAACGATTTTTAGAGAGAACCCCCGTACCAAATCCATTCAAACTTGATATCCAGCCCGCAGGTTACCATGGGCCGCCAAAATGAGGGTATGAGCAAAATCCACCGCAAGTACCATAGTTATCATAGTGATCAAAACACCAAATATTTTTTTTCTCAAAAATGGCCCTAACGATTTTGATTACATTTTTTATATTCATAGCTCCCAACATGGCAACTATACCATAAAATTCCCATTCGTGGGAAAATGACGAGAGCAGTACAATAAATTATCAAAAGTTTTTAATAACCCTGCAAAAGTAATTACTATCTTTCTTCCAATAATTACAATCTTTCTTTAAAAAATTTGTGTTTACTGACTCGTTAATTATGTGCACCTATTGCTCAATATTGGTCCTGCAATGAGTACGAGCAGCACAATAAAATCTGGAACTGTAAGCGCTACCGCTTCCTGCTGCCGAAAAGCGTTGTTTGACCAAGTTCAAATGAACTGAGTGATAAATGAATTGAGTAAGTAGAAATAGCCACGTAGAAAGAGAATTGACGTAGAGCTAAGGAAAGTTGTGTGTTGCAACGCACCAGATGTTTTTCTCGTAATTTCAATTTGTTATTTTTGCATAAAGTACACTGTTCGCCTTGCGTTATTCCGTGCCCTATAGTTCACATTGTGATTTTATAATTTTGGTATAAGTTCTCTCTTTCCGCCAACTATTCCATTTCTTATATATAACTTACATCATAATTACTCAACTCTGTTCGTAAGAACTAGCTCGGTGTGTTCATCTTCAGACGTGCTGTCATCGTCGAGTCTTCCTGTGTCATATTTCATCTCTTTAGGGTCATTAGCAACAAATGATAAGTGATATAAGGCAACAGGAAAGGAGCGCCCACTACAAAACATTTCGTTGTTGCTTCTTTATCTGGGAAGTCAAATTGAAGAAATTCGTTCTCGTTCATTTATATTTGTACATTCGTTTAAGCAATTTATATACTTTTACTTTTCTTAGTTTTATGATGTAGAAAAGTAATCGACATAAACAAATATTGAGTTTTCTTCAAAATATCACGTTTTCCGAGTTCGAAAAAGGTCATCTAAGGTGATTCGTGTGATTGTGTGTTCAAAGTTGATATTCTCCAGATCAACATGGGGCGCCAGTATAATGTCTTGTAAATTCGGCTGAAAAACGACTATTGTTCGACTCAGCTCTGGCTGAGTTAGTTCGTTGCTCTTGGCCATAACAGGAAAGCCCCTGAGTTGAGTTATTTCCTTACACGATGAGAGTTCAATTAGTCTCTCCTGCTAACGAAAATCTTTAAGGATTTTTCGCAGGGTCGACAATGAGTTTGGAGGGTGTTGGCCCCTCCCTCACCCCCTCTCTCCCTTGGGTATTCCAGCTTGCAGCCCCCCCAGACCTGACTCTACACCGAGGCATTCCACAATCACTGGCTGTAGTATTCAGTAGCTCTTCACTCTCGTCCTAACACCATTACACATCTCTAGGAGGCTGTGTCAAGTGAACTAGTTCTACTGGCCGCTCAATCAGAACTATATCAAGTGACCCGTGATAAATTTAAACCACAGTTTAAACCACTGTGTACCAATACAGCCCTCTATTTCGTTCCTCCTATTCATCAATGAAAGCTCTTTCTTTTTCTTGAACCCCACAACTATAGTTATCAAAGTGATCTAAACTTCTCAACAGTGGCTCTTACGGTTTCAATTAAATTGCTTGTGCGTGCAGTTCAAAATATACTATGCGATTCGTATTATCGGTAAAGCGACGAGTGCAGCACAATAAATTATCATGCACCAAAAATTGATTTTTAAATCACGAAAATCGATTTTAGTGCAGTTTATCCCTCATAAATTCAATGCGCTGGTTGCTCAGCGACGGTCGTGAAATAAGTAGGAGCAGCCTGATAAATTCAGAAACCATAAACACTACCAGTTACCATATGAAACCTTTAGAATCCTAGCTGTAGAACTAGGTTCACGTGAACTGAACGAAAAGCAGGTTTGATTAGTTGCTGAAGTGTTGATAAATGGCGAATGGATGCGGGGATGGGAACACTTGTGTGATCCGTTTCACTAGATTTTTAAATACTTTCTTTGAACCGAGTATTTCTAGGAGGCTAGGTATTTTCCTGTCTCTCCCCTTCTGTCCAGCACCTTTCGTTAGCTTATTGTAGCGACAGAACGTGGGCTTTACGCTAGATTGAGGATAGCCTTGTGTTACGACGTGCTTCCGGAGGCTGAAGGGATCGTGAACGGGAGAGAATATAACATTCTGCACCAGGTGCGAGGAACTTCTTGCCTCTAGTTCCCTTTGACTGCTGCGTCTTACCTTGCACTTTGAAGGACACATGTTGGGTCTCAGTTCATACATCAAGCTTTTGGCGTAAACAAAAAAAAAAAATAAGCGCGGTTTCGGATGGTTAAAACTGGACCTTAGTTCTACTGTTGTCGTTTATCGCTCTACCTTTCAGCGCTTATCGCTACCTCACATCGGGATCGCTTGCTCAGCTTCTTTCGACGTGGGTTTCTTCTAGTATCGTCTGGCGATCTGCGTTTAGTTCGCATGAACGACTTTCGTCCTGATTCCCGCACCACTAAGGAGTCGACAATTTCTTCTTTTCCTGTTCTTTTTGAAGCAATTAACGTACCGTTCTCGTACTGCACCCAAACTGCATCGAGGTCAGAAGCAGAAACTGTGCCAGGTCAACCCCAAGCTCCAAAAGAGTTCTCTTCATCTCGTCCTCGTCCCTTCCTTTTTTTGTTTGTAATGAGCTCAGAAGAAGAATTAGTTCACTTTTAGTTCTTTGTTAGTGCTGTAGCCCTGAGATTCGTTTATTTATTTATTACAACGTTTTACATATTCAGGAAATATTATTTTATCGTGGGTTCATCCCCTCCAAGTTGTTTGCGTTCTCAGTATAGTATATTGTGACGTGCCTGCGGAATTGTATCCCAATTCCGGCGTACAGAACAGTCGTGAAGACCGTGTCTGGGCCCAAAAGAAAAGAATAAATCAAATACGCTCAATAATGCTCACTCAATCAAATAAATAAAATAATAACTCTCGAGAAGGTAATGGGAAATGAAATTATAAAGCAATTAAGACCCACTTGAATTTAATCGGCAAAACTCGAAATGAATGAAACGAAACAAACTCCTTTTAAAATGAAATAAATAACCTATGCTCGGATTGTATTAAATGACAATAAAAGGGACAATGGGGAAAATGAAACACAGAGCTCTGATCGCTTACCTTACTTCACAAACCAAAAAGGGGAAATTAAAACACTGACTTTCAGGAAACACTTTCGCTTGAGGCGCCGCCGACCGTTATGATCGCCGACTGGCTCCTCTTGCTAATATCAACAGAGACGGACTGCACGGGTGACGGTCAGTGTTGCCACCTCGCGCAGTCCGCCGCGAAAACCATTACATTAGTATATACAGTTTCAATTATGGTACGTTTCTACGTTCAACAACTGTCCGTTGGGGATTAGTTATTCCACAATCGAATAAGTGAATTTGTATTCCTCTTGAGTAGCTCAATTGCACAGAATTAGCATTTGTGAGGATATCGATCGGCATTGGTTGAAAGCAATGAGGGGGTCGTGATGATTCACAGTGTGCTCTTGTAATGTGTTGCATCATTATCATTCATTATGAACAAGGTTAACTTTTCTAATGTTTCTGCGTTAAGTAATTATAATTAATTAAGCGTAAATAATAAAATTATTTTGATTCCAGGATCCCGTTGTGGGTTGGAGTTGTGATAACTGTGGTAGACACTCTCACCTTCGTATTCCTGGATAAATATGGCTTGAGGAAACTTGAGCTCTTTTTTGCTTTCCTTATCGCAATAATGGCGGGTACATTCGGCTATGAAGTAAGTGGCCATCAGCCATTACTACGATTCAATAATTTTACTCAACATAATTTCTAATGGGTTTGTTCCTTTTCAGTTTTTCACAGCGCAGCCCAGCGTGGGAGGCATCATCGAAGGCATCGTTGTCCCGAGTTGTACCAACTGTATTACAGACACCAGGAAAGTTATGTTGGCTGTAGGAATAATTGGTTCTTGCATTATGCCGCACAACCTCTACCTTCACTCCGGACTCGTAAAGGTAATAAACTGCTCATAATTACTCCCCTGAGACCAGAAAGGGATGTAGCGTAGTCTGGTGGGGCGGGAGGAGATTTCTTTGGAGTGGGTTTTCTCACAACACAGTAAACTCGCGGCTTGCGATCGGTTAAACTAACGAAGATTCCTAGGTTTCTGAGAGTTGTGCGGACCCCTCGGGCAAGAACGTCCTCCACCTGTCCCTTCTTAATAAACCCTTCCATTGCGAACGAGGACGCTGGAACCTGATATTTAAAGCGCCTAAAGGCTTCGGTGGGCGTGTCCTCCACATTCTACTTCACATTCCCGGTGCTGACTTAGCGAACCCCCTAAATAGAATGTTCGTGACAAGACAAAGCGGGTTTCTCAGGAATGGATGTAAACGTTGCGATGAAAGTGACGCCGAAACATAAAACAGTTGAACACTTGTTCTTGAGGTTTTTACTTTCTGCTTTAGAACAGTAATTAAACTATTGCGGTGTTTAAGAAAAATAAAGGTTTTCTTCACGTTTGGAAATCTACTGAATCGAAGAAAACTTATCTTGACCTGCGGTTTGTTTGCGTCTGTAGTCAAATTTTTGGATGAACGGTCCAGTTCTTTGTTTTGTCGTCCACCGTTTAATTTCATTCGATAAATTACGCAAGAATCCTCTGATATCTTGCAATTCCTCTCCATCCACCATTACACGCGGAGTAAAACTATGTATAAAAACGTACCTTTGCCGCTGTTGCAAATCTATTCATTCGTTGCTCTTTCGTAGTATGGAATAGGCCAATGTTATTGTGATATTGTTCGTATTGCCACGTCACGTACAGATGTTGCTATCCATCGTAGCGTGAAGTGTTCTCAGCCTTTTATGTACTGTAGCATACAACTAGAAAATCGGATAACAAGTCCGTTTCGTGCAATCTCAGTTAAATTACGGAATTGTAGCGTGGTGTAATGCATACTCTAATAAAATAAAGAGTGTACAGATCACACAAAAATTATTAATAAAAGTTTTATTTAATAAACCTCAAAGGTATCCATCAAAAGATTTATTTAAGGAAACTAAAATATTAACGTTTAAAAAACTGTTAGAAAAATCTACAATAGCTATTATTTATAAACAATTGCTAGCAGGAAAAATTAAAAGAAATAAAAGTATTACCAGATTGGCAGACAATGGTCTAAGAGGTTTCAACTATTGGGACAAAACTATTTTTAATGATCAAAAGTTTGTAGACCAGGTACCGTTAATTAGCTTGAAGAGGTTGAAATTAGTATTAAAATTTTAAATTAGTGTATTTAAGGTAAAAATAAAAACTTAAGGACCCTGATTAAGGTATGGAAACTTCGTTTACATTAAGGAAGCGATCTTATATTTAGTTTTCTGTTTTTGGTTTATTATTCATTCTGAATAATAACCCTATGTTGTCGGGCAAGAAGAATTTTTTACAACCCACCCTCAAAATTTGATACTTTACGTTTCAAGACATGGAGATTCCAAATTTGCAATGTTCGTCCGCCGTCCGGGCCGTTTTGTGCCTTTAACGTGGTCTAAAAACTTCGTTCTATCGCACAAAAATCCCATTTGGTATCTAGTTGTGCCCGCCATCTCGGCAATCTGATCGGACGAAGCCCATGATTGTTATGGGCAAAAAACTGTTAAAAAAATGTCTAACTAACTACAGCGGAAGTCAACGTTTCGTTGTTTGTACTCCCTCCCTCCCCGGCCGTCTCATTAAAAAACCACTCGCGCTTGCTCGCCTCCCAATGATGCCGCCGCTCAACTCCCCTTTCGAATCACGACGGGTTCGCTCGAAGCGCCCCCGTTCCAATTTCCCCGAACCGACGACGAGGCAAAATCATCAGACGTTTCGTTTCTGTAGTTCCATTGTAGTCAGGTCATGTTTCGTATGGTTTACTAGTATTCGATGCTGAATCGAATGGGATGAGGGAGCAGTAATACTTGGTCAAGCTGTTCATGAGAATAATAAACCATTGTGTAATAATTTGCAGGATTTTTGGTTTTCTTTAGGGCTTTTGTTTGGTTATTTTGTTGTATCTACTCCAACCCCTACACAAATTCTCTTAGAGGGGTTGTAGCATTTAAGTATAATTTATAAACGAGTGTAAGTGTATAATTTTTGTCAATAAATGCCTTAAAAAAAAATCATGCGCTGGAGCAATCGGCCCACTAGCGGGAGCACTGCAGTGGTCGCGATGTCACGTTTAGTTGGTTAGATTCCATTCCTTTAGGCTCTGGTTGTCATAACCACTGCTGGCCACATAGCAGCAGGTACTCTACGCATTCGAGAAAGTTCCTAATAAAGCCAACAGGGCTTTTATACTAACTGCTCTGCGAGTGAACAAACATTCACGTTTGAGCTCCCATACCTGCCACTGAACATTGTGTGTGTTGATCTCATTTATCTGTAAAGTTCTACTCCCGCGTGCGCTCTAAGTAGAACGCTATTTCGTGCGCCCCTACGTTCTCATCTCCTTCCATTTCTCGTGTTTCAAACAATTGGAAGCTTAAACTCCCGCGTTTGAACCCTCGAGGTTCGCCAACTTAATTCGCGCAATTGAACTAATTAATATTGGTCTGGAAACGTTATTTGTCTTTCGATATTCGTTGCTGCGAATGACAGGGGTTGTATGCCAACTCCTCCGTCTAACGAAGCAATATTTTGTAGCGGGAGAAATACGTACCTTTCAATATCGTCACAGTTCTCGCAACCATTTGTTACTGTCCCGAACGTACGTATTTTCCAATTGGAGCTGAACTCCTATCAGATATTTAAACGAACATCTGCTGCCAAGCATCGCACAACTTTCGGCAACCCCTGTCAATTCGATGGGATGCTGTTACGGGCGCTATACCATCGTTCAATTCAATTCTAAGCTGAAAGTATCCAGTCAGTTCGAGCAAGTATTTGGAGTTAATTAGAAAAACGATGAAACGTAGAAAACGAGAAAAGTGGCCATTTAATGCACAGCAAATTTCATTTTCCAATGTTTCTTGGTGGCGTAATGGCTCATGCCCGCGCGTATTCTCCAATTATCATGGTTTTGCTACTAGTCAAATTTAATCATCTTTCTGTTCTTCTGCACTTGGTAAAACGTAACTTCACGTTTTACACAGAACCTGCTGCTGCTTCACGTTCCGAAATTCATTAAGCTGCTACTACTCATACCACGACCTTCATGGAAAAACCCCCGTGAGAGAAATTGGTGGAATTAACGATAGGGGGTTTTTGGGAATGTTCGCGCTTATGATTCTGAATTTACAGCTATATCGTTTTCCGTAAATGTTCCTCTGACAGGCAATTGAGCTGAGATCTCGACCAATATCTTTGATATGTACTTGAGGGATTTAAGGGGAACTCGCTTCAACACTATCGAGGATCTTTGCAGGCACCCGTTCCCGGACTGCTTCGTGCCAACTCGGCTGATCTCAGGTTCCGAGCAGCGTGGGAATGGATGGTGGACCTCTGGTGGGCGCTGGGGCAGTTCAGCTACGTCGCGCCCTCTCCATGACATACTGCCCTCTGTCAGGACTCGTCTACAGGCCCACCATTGACCCAGCTCTTCTCTGGTCACGGTACGTTCGATGCCCGGCAGCAATTTTTCAGATTGATGATTGCCTATATAAAGAGGAGGCCCCCCATCGTGTCGTATTGGTCAGCCACCTTTACACGTCGTGTCCTGACATCCTGGGGCTCAGCTCCCAACGAGAGACGATGCTGTATTCCTTCTCTCATATAGTCCTCTATCTGACGTCTGACCGCGTTTACCCAAGCTTGGGCATATCGGTGCAAAGAATCGAAGGTATAGGAGTCCCAGTATGGACCCCGTGAGATAATGTAGCCCCTGAGGTGCCCAGCGCTCGCTGCTGTAGGATGCATGGCCCTGTATGGGTAGTGGCTGTCAGAACGTTGGTAGGTATCTGAGAGATG
The DNA here is from genome assembly GCA_020466155.1 of Pachypeltis micranthus. Classification (NCBI taxonomy): domain Eukaryota; kingdom Metazoa; phylum Arthropoda; class Insecta; order Hemiptera; family Miridae; genus Pachypeltis; species Pachypeltis micranthus. The sequence goes on along the minus strand of CM035770.1, from coordinate 61,887,118 downwards.
GTTGCTCGAGATTGATGATTGCAGTTGATGATTGTCCGCATGCCTGTCACACGGGGGGATCACGCGACTTCACATTGCATGCACTAGCCAGGAAATAAATAGATTGCCATAGGTGCCTTTGACAATACCTCCATACATAATTGAAATGGCATTAACTTTATATAATGTCAATGGGAATTTAATAAGGAGGGTGATATGTTGCACAGCAGAGAGTTTCAGAGCCCATTGAGTGCGTGGATTGAGAGAGGATGCCCTAAAGGAGGGGTCCTATCTTCGCTCCTATGCCGCCTGGTGATGGACTCTCGTATTGGGAGATTGAACGCTGCGGGGTTCTTCGATACTGATGATGTTGCTGTACTCATTCATGGCAGACTGCACAGTGTGCTATCTGACTTAATGGGGGCAGCTCTGCAGACAGTCTGCTCGTGGTGAAGCATGATGTGACTGCCCATCAGCATGAACATTTACCAAACAGGCAACTGTCAAGACCAGGACCACTGGAAATAATGAGCTGAGTAGTTCAGCTTGTCACGAGATTCAGCTTGAGGCAAAGGCGATTTCTTTTGGCTTCAGAAAGTTTCGGATTTACCTGGAACATGCGGAATTCGACCTTTTTACAGACCACAAGGCACTGACCGCGATTGTTAGTTTAGCAAAAACCGGTGGGCAAATGGCTCGTTATGCTATGGAGTTCATGCAATTTCGTTTTGTCACACATCATATAAAAGGTTCGAGCAATGGCTTGTGTGATTGATTATTTAAGCCGTAATTTTCCTACGACGGTGCATTTGGAATTCTCAGATTCAGACTACAATGTGGATTTACATTTTCGAGTTGCTCCTGTTTCATCTACTCCACCCACCCATGGTCTAAACGTCTTGCAGGATTTCCCTCAAATTTTCGCTAATTTGTACGAAGCGCAGCGTCAGGACTCGTCCCTTCAAGCCATCATTGCGGCGATAGCAAACGGGTCTAATTGTAACCGTCGTTACATTATGAAAAAAGGAAGACTCATGTACGAAACTAAACCTGGGGTCCATCGAGCCGTAGTACCAGCGTCCTTAATAGATGTAGTTTTTAAATAGTATCACGCCTCCCTTTTCGGTTCGCACTGGGGAATAAAGCGCACGGTTGAAGCTATTAAGCGTCATTTTTACTGGACAAATTTATACAAAACGGTAAAATCACTGATACAATTTTGCGAATCATGCCTCGTAAATAAAACTGATCGTTCTCTCCCGAAGGGTCACCTTTCTTCAACCCCAGCTACCCGTATTGGTCAAACCTTGTACATTGGCACAGCAGGGGAATTACCCCAATCCTCCTCCTACAACCACGTTCTGCTACCAATTGTCACGTAACTCTTTGGGATTACGTAGCGTAGTTAGAAAAATAGGGAAATAAAAAGGTTAAAAATGAATAAATCTTATTAAATCAAAATTATGTCCTACCTCAAAGAAAAAGGGGAAACTCGCTTTTAGAAAAGGCAGCCCTAAACTGTAAATGCGCGGTGACCACCTCGACTAAAACCGCACCATATATAGAAAACTCAACGCACACGTACCACACCCGAAATAATTAGAACGCACCGATCGCTTTAATGTTAAGGAACATCTGACGAGCGACCGAGCTTCGGCTAAAGCGGGAGCTTATCTTTTACTGCACCAGAAGGGCTCCTGCTCATTCGTGATCAACTTGACAAGCTCAGTGAGCAGATGAAGTATCTGGGTGTGATTATGGATCGTAAACTAACCTGGAAAGAGCCCATCAGGTATACGCCCAAATGCCTCTCAGAACATGTCAAAGAATGTGCGGGAGAACATGGGGCTTAATGCACTGAGTTGCGTACTGAATAACTAGGCTTGGGGTAGCAAGCTGCCACATCTAGTAATGGTCAACAGGTTACATTCAGGAAGTTGGAAACCTTTATGGAGCTCGGCGCGAAGTCCAACCAGCTCAAGCTGATCCCATGAAACAGCTTAAGCCGTTGATTTCGGCCTCATAATCAACATCTACACGGGGTGTAGACTCAGGTGCGGATAAGTGGCTCTCTCTGGTGTGGCATAGATGAGGAAACTCTCTGTCATGTCCTGGCTTAGGCTTGAAAAGGAGCGATCTTTGGTCTTTGGTGTAAGTTCCCCAAAGGTGGATATCGAGGAAGAATCTTACAGGAAATATATGGCAAACTCACGAAACTGCTTTCAGCTAACCAGAGTGAGATATATCAAGGTATAACGCCCGTACTTATAGCATACCGTCGAATTTACGGAGGGTTGCGGAACGTTGTGCGTTGTTACTCACCAGATATTTGCGTTCATAATTGGATTTCGTCTTGCTAATGTTTCAGACAAGAAATATCGATCGAACCGACAGCGCGAAAATATCCGAAGCCAACTTCTATTTCCTCATCGAGTCTGCGGCTGCTCTCGGCGTCTCGTTCCTCATCAATCTGTTCGTCATGTCGGTGTTTGCTCAAGGACTATACGGAAAGACGAATGAAAATATCGTAAGTAAATAAAATAACAACTTCAATTGCAGCAACGAGAAGAAAATATTTGTTGCAACGATAAATATTTATTAATAACGAGTTACTATCGGCCTTCCGCACGGCAGTTTCCTCACGCCCCCTGGCAATTATATGATAATACGCGAGCATGCGCTGTGTTCCTCATTCACCGCACCTACACACTTCTAATGGCCAACTAAATGTAATTAGCAGTTCGTTGGATTCTCTTCGGGAATTTGAAAAAATTATTTTAAATATTTTTCGTACTCCACTTAGCCCTGCGGAGTGGGAAGGAAATTTACGTAACTACCCCGAAAATAATTGAGCTTCTTTCAGATGTATATATTTAAAAACTGTTAGAAAAATATCTTTCGAGGAAATCATCTACATCTCGGCGAAAAGAACGTCTCAACTGGTTCAGCTCAAATTTGATGTTCAGCCCATGGAATCCATAACAGGAGTATGAGAAGAACACATTCAATTATTACTCAACGGTTTATGATTCTGATGCTCAGCATGATTAGAACCTATCCAATTCAAACCAACGTCAAGAAATATTAAGAATATAACGTGGCTATATCAACAACGACCACTCTTATGCAAATCACAATGTTTGTGGAGCACTTCGAAGACCCATTACGTTCGATTCAGCATTAAAACATCAGGTGCGCCGCATCATACAACTTTACTTAGCTCTACATAAATTTGATGGTTTTGATGACTTCTGTTACTATTACAATGTATTTTTCACTCAGCTCATTTAAACTTGGTAAAATACCACTTCAATGTTGGAGTAAGCAGTACGAACTTGACACGGATGGTGGCCCCCAGCTAATCCAATTGCACACCACCAGCGCTGATAGATGCACACTTAAGAGTAGGGTGCAACCAATCGTACATTTTTTCTGACCAATGTGGTGGACTGCTAATGGCACTCTCCCTCCAGACTGCATACTTTGAGCCCATGGGCTGTTTATTCAACTTGGCTTAACATCCATTAGAAAGGAACTTACAGTTCCATAATTTGTTGAGCTGCTCGAGGTCATGCCCTGACTTAATGTGGCTGTACTCGAGATTTTTAGTAGGGGAGAAAGGGGGGGAGCGAAACCGGAAATGCCGGTTATGGCTCAAATTGGAGTGGGGGAAGAAAACCACGCCTCGTACTATAGTACAAGGTTGTTGGCCACGCCCCCCGACCAATCACGTTGTAGTACGTCATTTTTCATCCCCTACACTCTACCCCTTTACCCCCTCCAACATAATATTAACCAATCGTACTGTAGTACGACCTTTTTTACCCCCACCTCCAGTCCAAATTTCTGGAAGTTGTCCACCTCTCCTTTGGTTTGCCCCTCCCACTAACCAGTCATGTTATAGTACGACCCTTTTTTGCACCCTCCCCCCTCCATGCAGTCACGTCTCACTAACGAATATACCATAGTAGGGGTCCCCCCCCCCCCAACAGAAAAATCCGAGTGTGGATGACATCACTTCTGAACCAATTACGTTATAACAAGTCATTTTTACATCCCTCCTCCCACCATCCAGCCTTCTCCCACGAGTTTCCTGGTGAGTGTACTATAGTTGGAGTATTTCCACCCCACCCCCCTCCTAATAAAACTCCAGATTGTTTGGATGACGACACTTTGTTAAAAAAGTTCCCTCCCTGAAATCGAACATAGTATAGTATTATTAGTATTATTATTATAGTATTTCGTATTATAGTTGGTCGTTCTACCCAATAGGCTACCAACGCAGCGTTGTAAAATAACGTAAACTTGTGGTATAAGAGGGACAGATGTGACATCATTCTTGTGGGACCTTAGAGTGTTCACATGATTGTTGAAGGGCATGACTCATCAGCATGATGTAATAGCAGCTGCCTCAGGCTACTGCTTAGTATTTTCGGAAATGTTTAATAGCTGAGAAGTTTCAAAATATGATGCAATAGCATGACGTGTTCACGTGATTGTACAGCCCCAGGCGTTCTATTCTCGGAATTTAATATGGACGCGCAAACTATCTCTAAACGTGTTTCGACTCGTCTATTGCGCAGTTGGATCGGAATTTATCGTCTCTAGAAGTTTTGTGATGATGCCCAATGTGGTTTTGGATATTTCTTTCGGAGTGGGGATGAACGAAGAAGCGTACAACGGTTGATATTTCACCATATACAAGTCAATTTGCTCAATGTACTCCAACTTCCATCTTGCACAAATTTCGCCATACTTTCGAGAATTTTATTGGTGGCTTCATTCTACAATGAATTGCTCCGTACAATCATCACTTTGTAGTAAAGATTTTATTTTGCTCGGAATCGTCTCAGTCTACCACCACGTGATCACAGCGCCAACTTTATATAAACTGAGCGGATTCATGCACCATTTTATTTCTCGTTTGAATATTACGCGAAAATAACCTTCAACATGAGTGAATTCAGTGCAATTAACGGTAATTTAGTGTCAGTGTCGCTTGATAAGATTATCGAAAAGTTCACAGTCGGTGAAACTATCGATGTTATCATGGGGTTATCGAAATATAAAGAAGAAATATGCGGGAAATTGACTCAACGTCTCAGTAGATTGGGTGGTCTAAAGTGGTACATGTCCGTGCTAGTTCAGTAAGACTGTAAATAATAAGGAAATTTATTCTACTCCTACATTTCACAAAATAAGATCTTTACTAAAAAGTGAAGATTGTATGGAGCAGTACAATGAAGCCACCAATAAAATAAGTACATCTGCTATAGTCGTTCGTTAGTGGGGCGAGACTGTTGGGAGGGGGGGGGGGTAAAAAGGTCGTACTACAGTACGATTGGTTAATAATTATGTTGGAGGGGGTAAAGGGGTGGGTTGGAGAGGATAAAAAATTACTTACTACAACGTGATTGGTCGGGGGGCGTGGCCAAAAACCTCGTACGAGGCGTGGTTTTCTCCCCCCACTCCAATTTGAGCCAGAACCAGCATTTCCAGTTTCGCTCCCCCATTTCTCCCCCACTATTTTTCGAAAAGGATAATAATCACATTTCCACCGTTATCAAGTAAAACTTTTAGAAATGGGCGGTAAGTGACACAGTGGTGAAACAGCCGTGGTTGAAATTCCGGAATTTCTGAGTAGCCCCTGTATATCTAATGAGCGAGCTAAAAAGAAGCAAGAGCGTGCTTCTACAATTTTTAGAAGATTCTGCAAACATTTCAGCAGTTTTAAATGAACAAACCGCCTCCCGCTGTCATGTTATGAACAGAATGAAAGCAGATTTTATTAGTTTCTAGAGTTAAGATAATCGCTGAATGCAAGTGAGGCCAAGGAAAGTTGTGTGTTGCGTCTCACCAGATGTTTTTCTTTTCAGATTAATATCTTTCAACTTCCTTCAAATATCGGAGGTTGCTGCGTGGCCCATCTAACGCCATTGCGAAGGTCGCGTTAATAACTGTTCGCAAGTACCTTGAGAAGAGATTTCGTCGAGGGTATCTCAGCTTGCCAGGAAAGCCGCAAAGACCGAAAAAGGGCCGATTTGGTAGGTGGCGTGGTTATTCATGGAAGTGATCCCCTGGCTAGGATTGAAGAGCTACTTCCAGGACGAGATGAAAGCGTACAAGCTGAGATACTCTCGACGAAATCTCTTCCTAAGGTACTTGCGAAGTATCTGTCTATGTTGTCTTGTACAATAGTATTGCAATTGTAGACTTTCTACGGTACTGATTTCTTTTATGGCCTGCCGATCAGGAGCATCTACCGAAAGGTCTCGCTGAAACATCGCAGTAGTCAGTCATTCGGGTTTTGACTGTTGTAAATCAAAGGACGGGCATTCGCGTATTACTGTAGTCAACTCTTCTAATAACCAGGGGGCTCCGTAACCCCCATTTGTTCTTTTGCAAGTTTGTCGTCTGCTTAATTCCTGACCAGTCCAATGAAGTGAAGGCGTTATAAGTGGCTCTGAAGTTGGTGCCGTTATCTCTGGACATGCAGCAACGTATCTTTCTCCTGGCAACTAACCTGAAATGAAACAGGAGTGATTTGGATTCAAACTCCTGGGGTGGCTTCTAATGATTAAACTCAAACTGTATAGGTAGTGTGTTAGACTGCTATCCTGATTTTATTTTCGGGTTCCCAGGAGAACCGCAGGCAACTGATAGCTCAGGTAGTGAAGGGCAACGCTGACAGTATTAGGAAGAATTCGTAGCGATCGAACGTTCTCAATGTCCTCGCAAATCACATCACTAAGGCGCCTGGTTGGAGATTGCTTTTCGTTATTGTGGGTGGCGTTGATAGCCTCGGACTCAACATTTCGCAGCGAAGATCCTAATTTACCTGAACGTAAAATGTGATGAGAAGGGGGGGGGGATAAAACCCTGTTGCTGCTGGCATTGACTGTTTGAACTTCGCCCTAAATCCTAATTTGACCCATAGTGTATTCCGTTGTTCTCATTTCGTAACGTCACTGAAAATGAAGTTCATTACGCGTTTCATTCTACGGCGTCAGACGCTACTGGCTCTGAAGGCTTGTCCCGTGGAGTCGCATTGTTTCCACTTCACGTCACACTGTCGCACGTCGCATACCTGATCAATTTCCTTTTAAAGCGTCAATCGAACTCCATCTTTTTTCTTCAATAATTAAAACCTCGTTTCTCAATTCGCTTTTCGAGTTCATTACATTGTTCAATAAGACAGTAATATTCTAAAATAATAATTTCCCCCCTTACCAAAATAGTAAGAAGAGTTGTCGAAAAAAGTATAGTATTACTGACTGCTGATTTGGTAGAAGCTGTTGAGTTTAGGTCAGCAAGTGCTGGAGAATCACTCGTTTGAGAATTTTACCAAAAAGACAGCTGACAGATTAGGTGGTAAGAAGAGACTTGGTCTTCTGGGAGGTTCCCCCCTTTGTTTGGGATAATACCCTAGTCCGATAGATTTGTTGTACAGTTGGCTAAGTAAACGAGCAGTTTTTTAAGGACGCTTTCAAGCGAGTCGTTTTTCATGCACTTGCACACACACACGACACAGATTTTTTTCCCAAATGTTGTTTTTCGGACACAGTAGCGCTGAAACTCAACTGCTGTTTTCGAAGAGTTGTAACATAACTTTACTCTGTAGGGCCAAGAAAAGTAGAACGAGAAAATCAACGTTCCATTAGCTCAGTTTTAAAATATCTTATGCCATTCCTCTCATGTTCATAAATTATTGACAAGCACATTTTACGTTTTCAGTTGGACCAGTGTATAGCCGCAGGAAGCCCTTACGCCCACGAATTTTCGGTAAGGTAGTCTAATTGAAACTAATATTAGGGTAATAATTGTAAAAGTAGGGTTGACTGCCCCTGCATTCTTTCTTGCCTTCTTCACCTTCTCGAGAAGCTTGAAGCAGTTTAGTATGATCAGCAGTGGTCTTTCCTCCGTGTTTTCATTCTTCATTCCTGCAAGATGCAAACTGAGCAATGTACCTTCAGCTTTCCTCGGAATTCAACTCAGAGCGAACGAATGCCTTTGGCGTGAGCTGGCTGACTGCGTCTTTCACTGTGCTCTGCCAACCGGCCCACATTTGGCGCGAGAAAATGGCATTGGAAGCATCACCCACCATTACCCTGCAGGGCAGGTAGTTTGGGCTCAGGGCCTTACCTATTTGCTGCAGATACGCTCCAAATGCTTCATGCCCTGCTAGGAACTGCGTGAGGTAGAAATCTAAACCGTGCCGTGCCGTGGACCAGGTGCTAGAATCAGCTCCCTGATCCACTGCCCCTTCTGGGGCGTGTCTCAATCATCTTGCCACCTACCAAGGGTCAAAGTCTTTCTTGTTCGCCCGAATGGAACAATATTAACGTTTTCCTCGAAATGTCACCAATTATTCTTTAATTTGAAGGTAACTTCCTGGACGGTAGCTTTCTGTACAAGTTTTAATTAGTACGCTGAAATGTTTGGACTTCAAAGGGTACGGACAGGGAGGGGTCCTATTGTACTGCCCAACTCAATAGGAGTCTTCGTTTGTGTGGAACCAGGTGATGAACACTCTTCTTGGGAGATTTTACGCAGCGGGGTATTATGCCGGAAGGTTATGCTGACGACGTTGCTGTACTTATGCAGAGCAGAGTGCTAAGTATTCTATTTAACTTAATGGCAGCTCTGCAATGGTTTGCACGAGGTGCAGGGAAATAGGGCTATGCGTCAACCAATCTTAGACTTCCATAAGGTAGATGGTTCACCGGACAGAGAGAACTGTCGAGACTCTGTGATGGGTGGAGTAGTTCAGCTCAGTGAGCAGGTGAAGTATCTGGGGTGATTCCGCATCGAAACCTATCCGGGAAGGGATACATAAGATGTACGACCAAGAAGGCGACAACGGCTCTGCTGTTGTGACAAGGATGGTGCCAGAGAATGTGGGGCATAAAGCCCAAAACACCTTCCTGGCTTTACAAGGCCGTTGTGATACCAATAATCTCATATGCATCGAGGGCTGTGATCAGAGAGAACAGTAGCAGTCTATCCAATGGGCAGAGGTTGGGTGCTCACTAATAGTGGGTGTTTTGATCGTGGTAGACTTGAACCACAGAGACGAGTTTTACTGTAGCCCGAACCTTGTAATTGAAGAGTTTGGAAATCACAAAGGATATACGAACACTTCATGTACAAAGAAGAAGTGGCTAGAACAGGATAAGAGTTTGAGTATACAAGCGCGAACAAGGGGGCTCTGAGGGCGTGAAAACGGTTGGACGAGGAAAGAAGGAGAAATCCAAATTAGATGTTGAAGAGAGGTGAAATTAGCGTCTGTCGCGAGAACTGGGAGACGAATGTTTGTTGGGGGAACAGTCCCATTAGGGCAGGTGCAGTCGTTCCGAGGTTACAAAACCCAGCTAATTCGGCCCGCCCCAAACAGTGGGGGTTGAAAGCTGTACCTACCAAGTACTATTGGGAAAACCTTTTTCCTTTACAAATAACCATCAAGGCAGAAGCTATGAAGGTCGAATATAGACTGACTGATTACAATAGCTAAGACACCAATGGCTAGTAATGGGCATCTGGCTATATTCAGAAAGAAGAAGAAGAAGAAAAAAGTTTATTGACAAAATAAAACAACGTAAAAGTTTCCTTCTGCATTACAAAAATAAACAATACCGACATGGTTTTTCAAACCGTATGTCAGGGGCGTCAGCAGGTTATACTAGGAACATACGAAAAAAAACAAAACATAACCTACAGTGAAAACAAAATATAATAAAATAAAAGGAAATTAAAAATTAAATTCATGTACCAACGAAGACCGATATCTCCAGGCCATCCTACCAAAAGCCACCAGCTGAGGCCATCCACCACCATCCAGCAAATCCACAGCCTCATTCCGTGAAAGGACAGGTTTATTAAAAACTGCAACCCTAAACTCTCCAAGTACTGGGCAAGTACAGAGAAAGTGGTGCAAGTCTTCCCTCTCATGTCTATTACACAGAGCACACTCTTCGTTGTGGTTAGTGTTATACGGCTTTGCATTGAGATGTAGCAGTTCTCCCTTCAACTTAAAAATCCACCTCGCCGAGAAAATATCCATCACTGGCTCACTGACCAAGCTCGCGGCCTTGAAGCGGGTATCAAGCTCCCTATATAGAGTGAACTTCTCCGAGTCCATAGCCCTCTGCCAGAACCACTGCTTTTTGTGCTCCCTAAACCTCTCAAGGATGTCAGCTGCATGAAGCCGGATATATTCAAAGGACCAGGAATCCAACTCATCTATGACACCCATTCCAGTGGCGAGGCGGCCAAGATGCCCAGCCCATGACACTCTGTTTCTCATCACTTCCACGGCAATTATTTTAGGGAGACGTGTGTCCGGGAGACAAGATACCTTCCTCAAGTACTATAGATGGGCTTCGAGAGTAAACGATGATATTGTGTCCACCCCTGTCTCCAGATGTAAAATGTAATTCGGGGAAAACCTCGGCAACTGGAACAGCTTTTTAATGTACATCAGCTGCACTCCCTCCGCATTTGCATACTCCTGAAATCCCCAGAATGGTGAAGCGTAGCATAGGATAGCTATATTCAGGAACTCAGACACCTTTACAGAACTCGGCATAATCGTTACCATGTACCAAGTACGTAAATACTATGTGAAACCCGAAGAAAGCTTATGGAACAACGAAAGTAGTCAATTTCTGCCTCCTACTGCTCAACAAGGCTGTGGAACGACAGAAGACACTTGTCATCAAACCCTGGAGGTACCGGCTCTGGGGTGTGGAAGTCTTGGAAGGCGAACGAGTGAATGAGTGCGTCTCAACTTTTCAACTAACTCCAATAGAGTTAATGTCCACTGAATTCCTAGGCATGAAGAGATCACTGAAATGACCCGGAGAATCATCAACTGTAGAAGACACTGAGCGTACAGGAGTGAACCTTTAAATGTTCAATTCCAATTTGAAATGCTAACCACCTTCACTGCACCCATTTTTTCTTACATCAAACATCGTCAATCTGTACTATCGGCTATTTGTAATTATGACAGGGAATTGGTTGGCTACATCTAGTGGGGTATCGCCCAACTTCCAAAACATCCACTTTAAAAAGGTTCGTTAACACTCAAAGGCTTGTCACACTCAGGGGTTGCTGTATTTGGATGTAGGACGATATCCCACAAGACGGATCAAACCAACTCCCTGTCACATGATTGTAAGTTGCAGATTGATACTGTTGAATGAAACTAACTGTACAAATAGTAGGCAGGCAACATTTAAAGAGACATTCTCATTTTCACACATGAGAGTTACTATTTTTGGAGGTAGATATCTCACTGGCTGGAATCAAACAAGATCGATATTGGAATTAGTGTTTATAACCCTTTCTTTCGCGTACAGAATGTCTTTGAAATGCCAGCATAAGTTGAGTTTTATAGCGTAACATAGTTGAAAAATTAGTTTTTGTAAAAATGTTCAGTAATTTACGTCGCTTCTCTCGTCATTTGCGTGTGGCGACGCGCTGTTGTTAAAATGCATCTCCACGGAAAATTCAACTCAACCCGGTGAAGCTGTTGTTACTGATGACTGTTCCTAAACCCTCGAACCCTCAGTCAAGGAAGTTGCGGTTTCGCTAATATGCAAGAAGCTGGCCATTGCAGCATCCACCGAACTCAGACGTGGGCTGTTCTTCTGAGCTCCCGGTAAAGAGCTGTTCCAATGTGTTACCACCCAGAGGTGACCACCTGTGGAATGTCATACCATCCGGGAAGAATTCTTAATCTAGTTTCCCACCTGATCTAACTATTTACTTGGGTGGCAAGTTTCAAAAGAACAGACCAACTGTGATCACGTTTCTGAGCCATCGCCTTTTTCACGAACTTGGAGAAAAGGGTTACACGCTTGCTTTGTAGCAGTCAATGCTGCTACGTTCGTCTGCCATCCCAACAACCATCGCTCAGTGTTGTAGAAACTACAGTGGAGCACGACGTGGTTTCTTGTTTCCTCCACAGTGGAGGCGCAAGATGTCTTTGATGAGAAAAGAAGTTGAGCCGTGCATCGAAGAATGTACAGCCTCCACACAGGCAATCTTCAGTCTACTTATAATCAGGGTTGTGTTGAAACACTGTAATAAAACTTGGGCAGTGTGAAAAATTATCGGTTATTTACTCGGCTGCTTTGAGAATTTTTCCATGAGATGAAAGTATTCGGCAGGCCGAATTAGCTGGATCTTTGACCTTTGGAATATCGGCAATCGCACTTAAAAGCACTTACTGGCCCTGCAGAAAGTTATTGTTTTCCCTAACACCTTTCTATCTCAACTCTTTTGTTTGTACTTGTGTAAGTTCCGCTCCACAGTTATTACCGAGTCACAACAGATTTTCCCCTTTCCTGAACTTTTCCAACTATCTTTCCCCACTCCTAAATGTTAGATTCATCTCTACAACTCACAGCTCTTTCCAAGTCAGTTATCCATCAACTTTCGCAAACGACAGTCGTCTCCCCAGTTCTTCCAACTCATTCGTCTCTCAAATCTCCCGGTACTCACAACTCTCTCCCTCTCTCCACAACCAGTTCACGTGTGTTGAGAGTCCCCTTGTTTGCCTTTATATACTCACACTCCCCACGTCCATTTATTTCTCAGTTATAAGTTCCCCCACTCGTGCGCCCAGCAGAAAGCGACATGTAAGCTCGGACGTAGTAGTTTGAGAATTTGAATAAGATTTGATCGTACAATAGCTGTATGGAAGTTTCTTGATGTTTTGACTCGTGTAAACTGATGAATTTGGGTCGATTTGGCACGACACTTACTAAGGCGTCTGACGACAATATGGGAAGTCGAATGCCCAGTTGAGCCTGATTCTATCGACTCATTTTTCCTCAACAGTGTCACAGTCACACTCCATTTTTCTGAATTATTGACTCACTACTACGTACTTTCATCACTCGAAAATGCGATATCAAGGCAGATCAAGTAATTTTTCTTTCTATTTCAAAGAGCTTTGTAAAGGAAACCTTTGGGCCAAAAGCATCAGACTTTACTACCTTTCAGATGCAGAAGCGAACTGTGTGAAGAGTTGTAAAAGCGGGGAGATGAATACACCGCAGCACACGCGAGGAAAGGAATCCGTGGTTACGATTCGTAATTCCCAAGCCATTTCCCACTCACCTCATTTCACCCCTGGCCTCAGAGGGAACATGAATCAGCTTTTTTCTTACCATTATTTCACTGCAAGAGTGTAAGTTCACTGTTCACTTTTTTTAACGATTCAAATTCGTTTCAACGTGGAAGGAGGGTTTTAATTGGGTTCATTTGAACGGAAAGGACAATAAAAAAAGTCTATTATTTCCTCGCTCCTGAGTTTGACGTTCAACGGAGAAATTGATTTGTTGATTATTTATTTTTAATAAACTCCACTGCACGCTCTCGAACTGCTAATAAATGTTAACCAACGTGCTGAACACAGATTGATATTAGAGCCGTGGCCCGTTGGCTTCGTCATCATGATGTCAATGGCTACCCTTCTATTCGTATAACGAAACAGATGAACAATCTTTTGAAACAATGCTGCAAATTATTTCAGAACTGTTTACACCCTTGAACAGGTTGACCTAGTCTCTCCGAGGCCCATCCCATTCGATTCAGCATCGAAAAATACCAGTAAATCATATGAAAGGAACGACGAAAATGACGTGATACAGGTGGCTGTAGGCGCGCGTAGGCAATTGGAATGGAGCGACGAGTGACGCTGACGAGTGGGAGACCTCAGGTAATCCTGATTGGTTGGGGAAAGGCGCAAAAAAAGCAGACTTTATTCTAACATTTTGAGATCGACTAGACAGGTAACTTAGAAGCTATTATAGCAGAGGGAAAAAGGATCAGAATGTGACCAACTTACTGATAAGAAGAGTATGAGGCAACTTATCAAAGTCAGTGTACACACAATCCCCTCGATCACTGTACTCACTTCTATTCGGTCATCAATCTCCCCCTTTCGTGCCCCCAACGGTCATACTTCAGAGAATACCATTTTCTGTCGTGCTTATCACTTCTGCTCGTTAGGAAACGCCTTAAAACGGATTTTGGTGCCACACCAATTTTTTCGAATTTATCTTCAACATTTTACGACTCTTTATAGTTCCATTTCCCGCGAAATCCGTTTGGTTTTATTTAAAACTGTTTATTTTGTTTCAGAACGATTCATTGAGCGTGGACGTCAATATTTACAAAGGAGGCCTCTTTTTAGGCTGTCAATTCAAAAGCGCCGCTATGTACATATGGGCAATCGGACTTTTAGCTGCTGGTCAGAGCAGTACGATGACCGGCTGTTATGCTGGGCAATTCACTATGGAGGTAACTTACACTACTTTAGATCATGAACGTTAAGTACTTGTTGATTTAAACTGCGACTATGAATGAAGGTTTCGGGTTCACTGGAACTGCCGTGAAGTTTGATGAACACTTGAAGGATAGATTGAGTTTGAAGGACAAGAGATGACTGCATTGGTACGCTTTGATGAGGTTGGAAAAAGGGTTTGTGAGAAGTGATAGGAAGAGCGCGAACGAGAACGAAGCACGAATGCCACTTTCTGAGTTCTAGAGTTGATGATGATGACTGCAGGTAGGCAGCCGAAGCTGGGGGAACAGTGGCAGTTGCCGTGGCCTAAGTTGGGCCCATTTTCCAAACCTCCTATACAGGCAGGCTCGTTGGGGAGCCTGCACAGTATCAGTATCCCCATTGCTGGCACCCATTGCCTCTTCTCCTTGAGTTTGGAGGAACGGGGATGCATGATCTGGGATCGACCCTGCCTCCTGACTCCTTTAAGAAGAGGTGGTAACGTGAGAGTGGCGAGGAGAGAGAAGGGGGTAGGGAAAGAACAGTAACGAACCAAATATTTTGGAAACTCCAAAAGGGTCAGTACCTCGGCATCATCCTTTCTTCTAGCGGCAGCCCCACTCAGCACCTGGCCTTACTTCGAGCCAAGTGTTCTGACCTCACCATCCAGGTCAGGTCCTTGTCTGGACCCACATAGGGGGCCTTCCCGCATGCCCGCTGCCTGTACTACAGGGCAGTCTTCCTCAGGTGGGTCGCTCTCTCAGAAAGAGATCGGCAGCGGGCCTGCACACTGCAAAGGGACGTACTCCTAGCATTGTGACTGATAGTGCAGCCACGCTCCTTGCCACTGCATCAGCCAGGCGGAGACATGGTCTTCCCCCACTATTCCTCCTATGGTATTCCCCCTTCCTCAGTCCTGCTGCACCCTTCTGTGTTGGAATTTGAAGCAGCAAAGTGCCCAACAGACCAGGGATGGTAATAACCTCTAACCCCCCCTGCACCAGTGAGCCGCTAGGCCACACTAGGCCTGGCTCATTCGCCATCAGGTTAGGCAGGATTCGGGAGCCCCCATGGAAACACTTAAGACTGAAAACCGCTCGCCAATCGACCAAATGTTGAACAGTGACTGTACTCGTGGGCGAGATTGAGGGAGGAATGAAATCAGCACGAAATTAGAATTTTAACGTGCACACCAATCTGAGGCTAATAACTAATTGTGGTTAAAGCCGTCAACTCATGGTGTTTTCCTTTGAGACGGCTCAAACGGTTTGTATTACAAGCGGCGGGGGATGTCCATCCGTAGGCAAATGAGTGACAGTGGCACGATGAAATACAAGTAATTCAGGCAACACCCGATTTTGGCGCAGTTGACACTCACGTTTTCACATAGAACTCGTTGCTCACCTGAGCTCACTACGCGCTGGCTCTACAGTGGACGGGAACAGAATAAAGCCCAGAGACCGTGCCTTGGCACTAGGTGTGTTACAAAGGAAATGCTGAAGAGATGCCCTGGCTCAGTGTGTCAGATGGAGTTCTCTGCAGCATGGAATTGCTCAGTTCTATCACTGGGGGTGTTCTCCAACCTCTACAGGGTTGTCTGGGCTCCCCTCCCCATTCTTCAATGGCTAGAACGACAGAATCGGTTAATTCTAAGAATGGCTGAATTAGTTGGCTTTGCTCGTTATTTTTTGAGTGGGGTTCATGTGCCATCCATGATGGGGGCGGTGAAGGACCCAATATAAATGAGTGGTCAGCCCATAAGATGCGTGTGTTTCTCCTGGAGGGATCTTTTCTTTTACTTGGCACATCTCGAAGTATAAGGTGACGCGCCACCCTGGTGTCGAACAGCAAGAGTTCAGGTTTCTCTACGCTGAGACATCAGAGACCACAATTTCAGTCGTTCCTTTTATTGCCCTAGGGGTTATGGAGCAAGGCAACTCAATTTTTTAAGCAAACAATTCGTTTAACGCAGTACTGCGTAATACGAAATAGTGTAATACATTGTTAGTTACAAATAACAGAATAATTATGTCATAAATTTCATCATTTCACAACTTTATATTAAAGCCGGGGGGCCACAACAGTCAGGTTCATTGACTGCGGAAGACCCACTCTTCCCATTGACCTGCAGTACCTGTTTATACGCTCCCAGGCCTTCACCCAGTCTTCACTCACCTTCCAGGCTGCACATGGTGTAGACCTGACTCTTACTTCTCAATTACCTCCAAAAAGTCTCACCAATAAACCAATCAACCTTTAGGTTTCATTGCTCTCTTATAAAATGCGGGATGTTGCCGAAATAATGGCGAGCGCTTTGAGGAAACGAATTGTACGTTAAGATAGGCTTAGGCTCCGATGGGTCCGAGTCGGAAGACGCACTCGCGGCTAACAAGGTATTATTTCGTACCGATAGCTCCAACTGTTGCAATCTTTGCGTCATATCTGCAAAGGTCGCAGAGAATGATTTTATCTCTGCGGCCAAAGTATCAAGGGCTGTCGATCTATCTTTCGTCAGCTGCGTAATAGCTTGATCCAGTCTGTCCCCCACCTGATCAAAGCGACCTTCCAAGGCCTGAACTTGTTTTTTAACATGTCGTGATTCGCTTGTATTTGTGACATTTGTTTGTTCGCTGGCGAGACCGCCTTTGTTCTGGCACATTTCCACACCGCCTTCCTCTGGCCCTCCTTCGACCGATTCTCCGGCGTGTAACCGACGCAGACGGCATGAAAAATCCGTTTGCAAATTGAACACAGATGCCGCTTCCGCTTGCGTAGCGATCTGTTTTCTGCAAATTTCGCACGGATCCATGACGGGAAACGGAAACACAGCAGAGTGGATGGAAATCCCACCGGGTTAGCCTGGAGAAACGCACTAGGCAGCTACGAAGTACGTATGTGCGACAAACAATACAAAAAGCGAAATATGTATGTGAAACACAAAGCAAAAGAAAAGAGATGTGTTGTTTTGTTTTTTCTCTGCTACGAGTGCCACGAGTATTCAGGGGGACACAACCAATTATTTTCGTGTGTAAAAATAAAGACTTAATTAAAGGAAATGATAAAAGAAAATAACTGCTTCCGTATAAGTAGAAGTAAACAGGAAAAATAATTCTCCTCTCGACGTATATGATAGGCGCTCACCCAGTTTGCTAGCGATCGGTCGACTCTCCGGCTCAGGGCCCTCTTCATTGATAAGACAGCTTCGCCTCCCGAGTCACAGTATGCCGGATCCGTCTTGACGAGAAGTTTTCATACCTTTCTGCAGAGTCTGTCATATCGCTCTTGACAAAAACGTAGCCTCCATATCCTAAACCAAAAAGCTTTTCAAGAGTTAGTACTAGATACGCCTAGGGAACCTTTAAAAGTTACATACATAAATTCGTGATAAATTAGTTGCATAGATAGTAGGATAGCAAATCAAAACTTTTGCAATGAGCGTCATGCCTTCAATCGCTTAATGTACACCTAAACTCAACAAGAAATATTGTGACTGCTGCATCTTTTCTTTTGTGTGGAGGCCATTGAAAACCTTTTCCAACGTATTTTAATTGGTGGCAAGTTCCACAAGCCTTTGTAGCGATCGTTCTCGCTCTCTCGTTCTTATTTCATTGTATATTATCTTAAACTGTGCTTTTGCTACAATACAGCTCACTTCCCCTTCGTTTAAGGTTCATGTTTCATTCATCTTTCGCTAGTTAATAATTTACGTATTTTACTCTCCTGCGTCAAACAAATGTAATAATTTAATAAATCCCATTGTCGTCCTCTCCATTATCTCGCGATCCTGCCTTCCTGCGTTCTTCTAGTGGATCAGAAAATCTTGGAGTGCGTAATGTGTTGGAGGCGGTCGTGAAGGCAGCCCTTGAAGCGAAGTTACAAAATCGTAGTTGTTGACTTCATCACTTCACTTGAATACGTTTTCTACTAAATTCTAGGCAATTCCAACATGAAATTACTTCGTTCTCGGCTGACATACGCACGTAATGAGTTCTGCGAGTTGTGAAAGTGATCTCACTTCCCGGTAAACTATCAAAGGGCAAATGTAAATGAACTGTTGACCGTTTCAGCGGCGCATAACCTCCAGCAATACAAGTCTCCCTACCGCCACCCCGCGCTGGCAAATCCGTTGGTAATCATTTGTTGAACCACATTTCTCACGTACACCCCCCCCCCACCACTAGCGCGACTGGGTGAATGGAAATTGCAAATTTCGCTTCCGTCGCTCTCGCCAATATTTGGTTCGATTTTCCATTCCCTCGTTTCCCTCTTTTCCCAATGACTCTACGAGAGAAAAACGACTGAGTGCCACGGATTGATATCAACCTGAGTCGATCCAGCCTGAAACTCAACATATTTTGCTCAAAGTACGAACTGTGTTGAACAATCAGCGTGATGGTAGCTGAAAACAAAAAATTGAGCTCTCTTCACTGAGTCCTAAAGTTATAATTGGGAAAATGGTCTGTGTGAGTCTATGAACGCGAATGAGAGATAACGTGTGAACCAAATCAGCTCAAACCTAATACGTAGCTCGCAGATCACCCTGGAACGTCAAAAAGAAGGGATGAACAAAATCCACCGAAAGTTAACTATACTTATCATAGTGATCACGGCACCAAATTTTTTTTTTTTTTTTTCAAAAACGGATCTAACGATTTTTGAATTAATCTTTTATATTGATAACTCCCAATACGGCAGCTATTCCATAAAATTCCCATTTGTTATCACGAGAGCAGCACAATAAATTACCAAAATTTTAAACGCAATCGATTTTTTCCTTTCCGCTCTAAACTAACAATAGTTATCATAGTGATCAAAACACCAAATATTTTTTTCCCCAAAAACGGCCGAAACGATTTTGATTAAATTTTTAATATGAACAGCTATCAATAGGACAACTATACCATAGAATTTTCGTTTGTGGTAAAATGGCGAGAGCATCACAATAAATTACCAAACTTTTCGACGAAAGTCAGTTTAGGGGCAGTTTTGGTTTATTAATCATTCTGAATATTTCTATGTTTTCGGTCACGAAAAATTTTTTACAACCCCCCCTCAAAATTTGATACTTTACGTTTCAAGACATGGAGATTCCAAATTCGCAATGTCCGTCCGCCGTCCCCCGTCCCCCATCTGCCGTCTGGGCCGTTTTGTACCTTTAACGTGGTCTAAAAATTCGTTCTTTCACACAAAAATCCCATTTGGTATCTAGTTGTGCCCGCCATCTCAGCAATCCGATTGGTCGAATCCCACGGTTGTTATGGGCAAAAAAATGGTTAAGAAAATTAACGATGCGCAACGGGCTTGCTGGGAGCCCTCGTCTCAATTTCTCCGACTCTCCGATGGGGCGGAGGAAGGTTAAGGCCACTTCCTCCGCACACCCCTCCATCAGATCATAAATGCCTACAGATGTTTACGGGCGCCTGGCGCCCGGGGAATATTTAGTTTCCGTAGTTCCATTGTAGTCAGGTCATGTTTCGTATGGTTTACTAGTATTCGATGCTGAATTGAGTGGGATGGATCTCGGAGCAGTAATACTAGGTCAAGCTGTTCATGAGTATAATAAACCATTGTGTAATTATTTGCAGGGTTTTTTCCATTTAAACTCCGCTGAAATGTTATCAGAATCTTTAAAAAAAAAATTGTGTGGTAGTACAATTAGATGCCTATACGATGAATCTTTAACAACGACGACTTGAGAGCTACTCCAGAAATTTCGGAATTTCAAGTACCACCGTTTTACGTTCAAAAATTTTAAAAGTTTTTACCCGAAAACTCTGGAGAAGTGATTATTAGCCTCCTATGAAAAAATTCATTTATAGCTCTTTTAATTATGTACGCACCAATTGCTCAATAACGGTCCAGGCATGAGCACGAGCAGCACAATAAAATCTGAATGATGTTTTACCAAGTTCAAATAAATTGAGCGATAAATAAATGGAGTAAGTAGATAATGCCGTACACAAGTGAATTTCCGACCATTACGGTACGGTATTAAATCAGACCTCGCGAACGAGGCTTGCTGCAGTATTTTAACGTACCTAAGGTAGCATAATCATTCGTCGTTTAATGGAATTGTGAAATGAATGTTTGGAGTTTACTTTTTTATTTTTTAAAAACTCTGACTCGCGGACGTAAGTAAATAAGTAAATGGAGTAAGTAGATAATGCCGTACACAAGTGAATTGACGGAGGGCTATGGAAAGTTGTGCGGAGCATCTGATATTTTTCCGACCATTACGGTACGGTATTAAATCAGACCTCGCGAACGAGGCTTGCTGCGGTATTTTAACGTACCTAAGGTAGCATAATCATTCGTCTTTTAATGGAATTGTGAAATGAATGTTTGGAGATTACTTTTTTATTTTTTAAAAACACTGACTCGCGGTCGTAACGTTAGTGTGTCTGGGACGGGGAATATTTTCGTGACCTCTCGTGAAAGACGCAAGGAACCTTATGAGATTCTGAAAGAATGAAGCGATATCGAGAAAAGAAGCGAAATTCTGGAACTGCTGAAACAGAGGCTTGCAATACTTGTCGATATGAGTTGGGAAAGAATTCGATACCCAGTTTTTGCCGATAGAACGGATTCCAGCGTTAGAAAAAATGAATTTGATCGAAGAACGGTTGATTTAGCCCAGGCTGCCCTTCATGCACATAACGCAGACTCCGTTACGCTGTTGGAAATTATAGAATAGTCGGACAAGTAGTGAACAAAAGACATCTTCCGCGTTTGCTGATGACGATTCAACTATCAAAGTTCACATCTTGAATTTTCGTATGTCGCTGGATTTGTCAGAACATTAGTATTAAAACGTAGAAACTCCTCTGTACAAACTAAACAACATTACGATTGACGAAAATTACGGTGCGATCCAAAGAAATGCGAATGGAACGGAAGACGAAATGTTGAAAGTAGTAGAAGAAAATGGCAAACAAACGGAATGTTTGATAGCACAGCAACACACTCTCCTGTGGGATGAAGAAGAGAAGTTATTTAGCTATCGCTCCCGGAGAACGTGAACCGCGCATCAGTTTGCTCTATCACGAACGTGACTGAGAGTATCCTCAGACTTTTGTGGAGCATTGCTAGAAATTCCGAGACAACTTTCGTCCAACGCTCTAACAGAAGACATCCAGCTCGGAGCGGAGAGGTGGTAATCCGACACATTGTGTCTGCATGGCTACGATGGTGATGGGAGAAACAATAAAAACCAGCTACGAACCCAGCCCTAACCTAATAGGTGTAATGAGCCAGGCTGCATTAACTCCCTATATGTCTATTTGCTGAAAATAACATAGCGGCTTACTTGATTCGGCCTGCCCCTTTAAAGTGCTTTTTCTTCGACGACGTCCGCATTGCTGGGGCAGACGTTGAAAGGTCGCTTCTCTGAAGAAATCTAGACGAAGATTGAAGGCGCCGTGGCTTGATAATAGTAGGGTTACTTGCGCTATTGGGTGCCACAACGCGTGTTTGAGGCGTACAGGTTAGGGCTGGTTAGGGCTGGTTCGCCATTGGTCAATGAGCCAGTTTCGAGTGATTTGCAGTTGTTTGTCCACATTTTGTTGTCGTTGAAGTGCCCGGATGAGTGGTTGCAGGCTTCCTATGTGCAGGATGCCTTTTTTGATGTGGAACATCGTGACGGCTAGAGAGAGTATTAGATCTAGTAGAAAGGCTCCTGCTAGGATTTGCTCGGAGATAGTTCTGTACGCTGGGAGTATGGCGAGTAGTGTGTCCCTTTGTAGTGCCTGTACTGCTGTGATGGGGCTACCCACCAGACTGCCGCCGCATAGAGGCCGATGGGGAGGAACACTGCGCTGTAGTATCGCGAGTGGCTCAATGCGCCCCACGTGGGTCCGAACGTATGCGTGCCAGCAGCGCCGAGCACTTGGTTCAGAAGAGGTTGAGGTTGCTAGTTGGGTGGCCTTTTGGCCAGAATGTGACTCCCAGGTATATCGATGTTTTCTATTTTTGTTCTGACGTCTGGCGTGGCTTTGACCGTTTGGAACGGTGGTGCGATTGTGGTCCTCGAGGTAATGAGGTGGGTTTTGTGGAGTGCTAAGGATAATCGGTTTTGTCGCACCAATTGTTGGCGAGGCGTGTTGCTTGTAGGGATATTCCGATACTAATAAATACGAGTAGGTACACGATAATTTTGATTCGATACCAAGTATTTATTGTATCGAATCAATTTTGCGATACATACTCGGTATCGAAACAAAAATACTTGGTATCGAATCGAATCAGCAAAAATGGGATATTCCACTAACCAAAATTCGTGCTGCTGTATCAGATAATGCCAGTTCAATGGTGGCTGCCATACGAATGTCTTTAGGCGAAAAAAAACATTTACCGTGTTTTGCCCATACTATTAACCTTGTAGTTGAAGAGGCACTAAAGTTGCCCAGTGTAAAATCAGCTGTTATAAAAGTACGAGAAATGTTTAATTGGACAAAAAATAGTGTTGTGCAGTCGGATAAGCTACGAAAAATCCAAATGCGTAATAATGTTTCGGAAGGATCAGTTTTAAAACTTATTGCAGATGTAAGAACTAGGTGGAACTCAACTTTTTACTTTCCGCTACCCGAAGGGAAGGAAAGTATAGTAATCGGCCCAAAAAAAAAATTTGGGTTTTCTTCAGATCTTTACGTTTCAGACCCTACTGAGTCTAAAAACCTAATTTCGGAGAGAGGTCCGTGTGTATGTCTGTGTGTGTGTGTCTGTGTCTGTAGTTCGATTTGCGGGAGAACGGCTGATCCGATTGAGCTGGTTCTTTTTTTGTTTTGTTTGTTATTTTTTGTAGACACTAGAATAAGGTTATGGACGATTTCGGCCGATGGGAAGGAGGGGTGGGGGACGAAAATGTACCAAAAACTAGGGTTTTTCGCATTTTTCTCAAAAACGGCTCTAACGATTTTGATTAAACTTTCAAATTATCTTTTCCTAATCAATACCTAACTTTTCTTCTCCATACATATCTCCATAAAAATACGGTGAACGGAGATATGGGCCCCTGAAGCAAAAATCGGTTTTTTACGCTTTTTGGCAAAATGGCTTCAGCGATTTTCACCAAACTCACCGGATGTTTTCAAATAGTCAATACCTACATATTCTTTGCAATAAATGTTCCTGTGATGGTCCATTGAACAGAGATAAAAATCAAAATGTGTCAAAAATAACGTTTTTTCTAACATTTCCGTAAATTCCAGGGTAAATTTTTCACCAGATGTGATAAATCCTAATGGAGTGTCTTTTAGTCACCCATGCCCACATTTTGTTCTCCGTAGTTATTTCTGTATTCATATGTTGAACGGAGATATAAGCCAAGTTAACTCAGAAAAGGAGATTTTTCGAATATTAATTTATTGGTTTTCCAATTTTCTCGAAAACGGCTATAACGATTTCGATCAAACTTACGGAGTACTCTCAGCTAACTAGTCCCTACATTTTGTTTTTCATAAATGTTTCTGTAGAAATGCGTTGAACGAAGATATAGCGCCCGCCTGTGTAGCTGGTGTTCTAACTTAAAGGGGTGGCGGAAAGTTGTGTGTTGCTACGCACCAGATATTTTTATGTTAGAGCGATTTCTAAAGTGAAGAATAGTAATATCAGAAATTGTAATTGAGCGTGTAGTGGCTTCAAATTTGCCAAGTGCAGTGGAAATGGAAACCTTGAATGAGCTTACTACTGTATTAAAGCCATTTGAATATGTAACAAGAGAATCATCGGGCCAAAAGTATGTAACAATCTTCAAAATTATACCAATGCTTAATTGCTTAACTACAGAACTGAATAGTATCACTCCAAACTCCGCTATCGTTTAAGAATGTAAGAATGTTTTATTGAGAGAGCTGAAAAGGAGGTGTGGGATGATTGAATTAAACGATAATGCAGCCATTGCAACCAGTCTAGACCCAAGGTTTAAAAATCTGCATTCCCAAGACCCCTCTGCATGCGGAAGAGCTATTCAAAAACTTAGAACCATGGTTGTCGGACAACTAAGTAGCCCGAGTGAGTCAGAAGATGATGTCTCATTTACTGCACCACCTGAATACGATTTTTGGAAACATCATAAAGAGTTAGCACATGGGCACAAGAAGAAAACAAAATCTCATCAGTGAGGTGAAGTTTCTCTTTATTTATCAAATCCAGTAGTTTCTCTTAAAAGCAACCCATTTGCAGAATGGGATGACATGAAGTTGGTGTTTCCTTGTCTGTACAAGTATGCACAGCAATATTTAATTGTTGTTGCAACGTCAGTTCCTAGCGAGTGCCTTTTTTCCAAAGCCGGTGCAACAATGTCACGAACAAGGAACAGATTGTCTTCAAAATACCTTGAACAGTTACTGTTTTTGGGCAATCTTAATGCTGAAGAGTTTTGTCCTTCAACGTTAGCACCCTCAAAATAATAAAACAAAATAGAAGTTCCAAAAACTATCGATATCAGTAAGTAGAGACTTTAGGAGTACAAATTTAAAAGTATCGAAAATAGATTTGTGTATTATCGAAATGAGTAGGTATCGATACTTAGGTGGTATCGGAACATCCCTAGTTGCTTGCTGGAGTACCATTTTAACCGCTCCTGGTGTGTTGCTCTCTATCGTCATTCAGAGTTAAGAATTTATCGAAAATTGCGCTGAAGAAAATCTCATGTTTCTGAAATCTATTCCCGATTCCACGTGGTATTGGGCAGGAAGGAAGCGCTACTTATTAGCGATGATGGGCCAGTTGAGTAGACCGACCGTGTTTCTGACTCTAGTTCGTCAGACGTGCATTGGCCGGTGCTCTAGGAGACGTAGCATTGATTCAAACACGGAATGGAATACGAGGGAGCTATCATTATTAAATGACCTGAGGCCTCTCGGAGGTCTTCCGTTCGTTTTTATCACACGCTCTGAGGGACGTCTTAAAAAAATCTGTCGATTGCATGACATTCCAGGCTTTCCGGCGAGGAAAGCGAAAATCTCAAACGCCGAAATGAGCAAACCGATTCGGCCAATTCCAGTGTAGAGAATAATGAGGGGCTGAGATGATGGAGGGAAGGGCTTTCAACTGCCAATATGCATTCACGACCTTCGTGCCTGTCTAGTCCACGGCCCCTTGGGGTCCTGATATATTGTGTGCAACACCCTTATCGCTTCTCTCAACTGTCAACTGGGGCTATTGTGCCCCACGTGCGTTTTCTAAGAACGAAACGAGGAAATTTGGTGGGAGTCAACGACCGTCGGATATGAAAAGTATCTCTCGCTGTGGTTTCGCTTTGGAGGCACGAAACGACCGCACGCTCCTCGCACTCGTTTGTTAATGACGTTTTGATACTGGGTCGGTTTATTACTGCACGCTTTGACTGCGCCCATGTGCTCTGCAAGTTCGATAATTGGGAGGGGCTTTAACTGTAACTTCGCTCGTACGCTGAAGAAATTTTAATTTGGCGTGGAAAGAGCGGAGTGTATCGAAAATAGCGAATCAAACCGCTACCGTCGAGTCTTTGGAGCAGCTATCAACATTTGGGCTAATTACTCTCTTCTGCAAAAAAACAAAGCCTGTTTTCCCTCCCTAGAGAAATTTTGTTCGATATTCTTATTTTCGAGTGCGCTCATTTCAAATCTGAAGTCTTCAACGTATAAGGCTCAATTTTTGAGAGACTAGAGGTTCTTTCACAAAAACAAAGCAGGTGTGCCTTAGCTCTACATCAATTCACTTGTAATTATGGCTCATTCAATTAACTCAATTTATTTTTCACTAGGTTCGTTTGAAACATTACATCAGTAGCGCTTACAGATCCGGATTGCGCTGCTTGTGCTCATGCCCTGAACATTCTTGAGCAATTGATACTCAGAATTAACACGAGTATTTTGAAAAAGAACTTTACTAGAGTTACCGTGTAAAAACCTCCAAAAATGGTAGCAAATGAAACGGCGGTGGTTGAAATCCCGCAATTTAGTAGCTACTATACATCTTAGTAACGTTACTGAATAATAATCATCGAGATACTTAATTGGACTACCACCTGAATTTTCCTGAAAATCCTACTGAGGATATGAGCGGAGGTATAAGGAAAAAATTAAACTAAACTCGATTTTCGTCGGAATGTTTGGTAATTTATCGTGCTACTCTCGCACAAATGGGAATGCTTTGGTATTGTCATCTCATCAGTAGCTGCCTATGTACAAAGTTTAATCAAAATCGTTATAGGCGTTTGTTTCGTTGGTAAGTAAATTTAAAGTTTCCTTTCCATCAGCTATTAATGGAGCTTTTCTGTTCCTTGGAGGACCACTATCGCCAACGGCCTTGTTCTGGCGAACCTGAGACAGCAGACGAGCTCCCAATCCCACCAATCCAACGGGCATGTAAAATGAAGGTAATGAAGGAAGGGTACCTGGGTGACGAAGCGTTGATCGTTGTCTGGGTCCCGTATCACGTCTGGTAGAGTCCGTGCGCGTGCTGCTAACACGGAGAACAAAATGGGGGAAAAATAAAATAAAACGTCGATAAAACGTTTCCTATCCTTGGGGGTGGATAGGAAAATTGGGAGAAAACGTTTTAACTCTTCGGAGATTTATATCGGGTTAATAGCTCGGGAGAAAGTAAGTGTAAAAAGATGGAGGTAAAGAAGTAAGGGCGAAGAGAAGGAGACGCACCAATTATAGCGGCGGGGCGACGCTCGACCCCCGCCCCAAGATCGCCAGAGACAAGTCCGACCAACAAGCGGCCCTCCATTTCGTACCGAACAGGCGTTTTCGAGGAACAAATGTGGTGTTTTGATCACTATGATAACTATAGTTAGTTTAGGGTGGAATTGGCTCATACCCTTATTTTGACGGCCCATGGTGACAGTCTGGGATGCTGTGGGAGTGATGCTCTCCAAACAGGGCACCCGAGATAAGACGGAGCCCTCTGAGGATGGAGAGGAAGGGCCTAAGGCAGACTGTGGGGATTATGACGGGGCACTGCAAAATGGACAAACAGACGTATGTGATGAGCGTAGTCCGCACTATCCGCCTGTGAAGCCCCGACGTCCTTGCCCAGCGTCGGATTCTAGAGATGGAACGATTTCTGGCTTTAGGTACTTCTTCTCCTAAGATGAACATCGAAGAAGACTCTTGCAGGCAATACCAGGAGTGCCTGGTAGACCTTTGAGACATTTGGGCTGGCACAATAGGTCTTTAGCTCGCGGTACGGTCAATTTTGGAACAGTCGGAAAGCTATTATATTCTTTTTTCTGTTTCTCCCCCTCCCTCTCCCACTAGAGCACTCTTTTCTTTGGAAAGGGCTCTGGAAAGTGTTAGCGCTCTTCCTGTTCGCCTTTCACGATGAGCTTTGGTAAAAAACATCTGGTGCGACGCATGACACGAGTCGGACTCAGAAGCTCTCAGAACGTAAAAATCTGACCTCAAAATTATTTGTGTTTTAGTCCTTCTTTGGACGTAATTTTGAGCATGTACCTCTGAAGTCACTGCGGCAAAGCTTCGTCTGTAAGGCTCTCTTATAGGAATGATCCAAGAAGTGAAGAGCCAAATACGAACCAGATACTAAGCGATTGCAGCATCGAGTGTACTGGCGAGGGTTTGGTCAGCGGGCGTTCTCTGGAGTATCTCAACTCGTGTGTTGGTCAGCCTCCTTAGTCCTTCTTTTTACTTTCCTTGCTCTACGAAGTAGAAAGGAAAGTTATGTAATCAGCTGAAAAAAAAATTTTGAGTTTTCTTCAGATCTTTACGTTTCAGACCCTCCTGAGTCCGAAAAACACTATTTGGGAAAATGGTCTGTATGTCTGTGCGTATGTGTGTCTGTATACGATTTTTAGAAAAAACCACAGAACCAAATCAGCTCAAACTTCATATCTCGCCCGCAGGTCATCATGGGCCGCCAAAATAAGGGTATGAACAAAATTCACTGAAATTTAACTATAGTCATCATAGTGATCGAAACACCAAATATTTTTTTCCTCAAAAACGGCTCTAACGATTTTGATTAAATTTTTTATATTGATAGCTCTTAATAAGGAAATTATACCATAAAATTCCCATTTGTGGGAAAATGACGAGAGCAGCACAATAAATTATCAAAATTTTCGACGAAATCGATTTTAGCGCAGTTTTTAGAGAAAACCATCGTACCAAATCAGCTGAAACTTGATGTCTAGCCTACAGGTTGCCATGAGACGCAATAATGAGGGTATGCGCAAAATCCACCGAAAGTAAACTATAGTCATCATACTGATCAAAACACCAAATTTTTTTTCTCGAAAACGGCTCTAACGATTTTGATTACATTTTTTATATTGATAGCTCTCAATAAGGCAATGATACTATGAAATTCTCATTCGTGGGAAAATGACGAGAGCAGCACAATAAATTATCAAAATTTTCGACCAAAAGCGTTTTTCGCACAGTTTTTTCCTTATAAACTCCGCTGGAATTCTTGTAGAATGTTAAAAAAAATTGGTATTGTAGTCCAATTCAATACCTAAAGGGTGAGTGTTTAAAAATGCTCGTGAGATACATGGGGCTCACTCCAGAAATTCCTGAATTTCAACTACTGTCGTTGCGGTTACTACCAGTTCTAACAGTTATTTTCCAAAAACTCTGCAAAAGTGATTACTATCCTTCTTTCTAAAAACTTGTGTTTTCAGCCTCATCAATTATCTGTGTACCAATTGCTCAATAATGGTCCTGCAATGAGTACGAGCAGCACAATAAATTCCGCAACTGTAAGCGCTACCGCTTTCTGCTGCCGTAAAGCGTTGTTTGACCAAGTTCAAATTAACTGAGTGATAATGAATTGATTAAATAGAATTAGTCATGTACAAAGTGAATTGACGTAGAGCTAAGGAAAGTTGTGTTATGATAGTTATCATAGTGATCAAAACACCAAATATTTTTTTTCTCAAAAACGGCTCTAACGATTTTGATTAATTTTTTTATGTTGATAGCTCTTAATATGGTAATTATACCATAAAATTCCCATTTGTGGGAAAATGACGAGAGCAGCACAATAAATTTTCAAAAGTTTCGACGAAAAGCGTTTTTGCCGTGGTTTTTTCCTTTTAAACTCCGCTGGAATTTTCGTAGAATGTTAAAAAAAAAAAATAGGCATTGTAGTCCAATCCAATACCTAAAGGGTGAGTGTTTTAAAACGCTCATGATATACATGGGGGTCACTCCAGAAATTACTGAATTTCAACTACCGCCGTTTCGCTTACTACCAGTTCTAACAGTTATTACCCAATAACTCTGCAAAAGTGATTACTATCTTTCTTCAAAAAAATTCTTGTTTACTGCCTCATTAATTTTCTGTGTACCAATTGCTCAATAATGGTCCTGCAATGGGTACCAGCAGCACAATAAATTCCAGAACATCAGGCGCTACCGCTTACTGCTGCTGTGAAATGTTGTTTGACCACGTTCAAATGAACTGAGTGATAAATGAATCCATTAAATAGAATTAGCCATGTACAAAGTGAATTGACGTAGAGCTAAGGAAAGTTGTGTGTTGCAACGCACCAGATATTTTGTTCTTTACTATGAAGAGGCGTCAAAATAAAGATTTGAGCAGCTTTCATCACTGTATGGGGGAGTGGACAAGGAAAATACCAAAAATGAGGGGTTTTCTATCGTAGTATTCAATGTAAAGTAGACAGAGGCACTGCTCATATTTTGTAAGCACCGCGTTTACACAGTTTATGACTAGTATAGTCATTTTGAAACCCAAGTGCCAGTCAGTCAGTCGTTTTAAGCTTAACAATCAAACGAACTAATGATTGGCGGTGTAACAGTATCTTTGACTTGGCCTGTGAGACTATCGTGTATCAAAAGAGTGACCTCCCTGTAATTCTTCGTTATCAAGGAACCATCTGAGCAAGGTCGAAGGAACGGCTCCTACCATATTGGCAGAGGCTTGTGTTACTAACAACCTCACTGGGCAGTTAGATATGCCCCAGAAGACTACGGTCTCGAACCCTGCAGTGCACCTCATGATAAAACCAATTCAATTGACTCATCGAACAATAGAGTCCATTTTGAACTGATTTAGGGTTGTTATCAGTCAATTGTATTCAGACACACCAAGTGGGCGATTGATGAATTGGGGCATTTGGAAATCAAGTTTGATTATACTGTCTTCATTAACTGGTTTGAAACCACAATAATACGAATAAATTAATTTCAGGGATTTTTGAAGTTGACGTGGGTCAGATGGAAGAGGGTACTTCTAACTAGAAGCATCGCCGTCGTTCCCTCATTTTTCGTCGCTTTATTCGCTAATATGGACGGCTTCAGCAATTTAAATGACATCATGAACGCTTTGATGAGTATTCAATTGCCGTTTGCGGTTCTCCCAGCCATCGCATTTTCATCCAATCCGCGGATCGTCGGTGAATTTGCCAACGGGACGTAAGTGATTCACATAAATGTTATGGATTTTCGTTATCTTGCCGTCAAATATATCTTGTTGCGAACCGCTGGCAGATTTCTGCCGGTGATACCCAAAGGGGGGTAATTCGGCTTGTCAACGGTTGAAGGAAGGAGAAATCGGTTATTGCCACACTCGCATCACCTTCCTGCTGCCTGTTGCTTTGTAGTCTTCCGTCACCTTTCGCATTCAGTTTGTCTATACTTTGAATCACGTGAATTGGCGTCCATTTGTGGTTGATTTTAGTCATAGTTGAACAGCGTCTTCATACGACGAAACTGCACAGTTTCAGTGCGAAGAATCTTGCTGAATTAATCACGCTCAGGTTCCAGCCTCGAGGGTGGTGAAATATTATTCAAAATGTTCTTCGTTGCTGCGATTTTCAAAGTGACAGTTCTTCACAGAATTTGAGGAGGAAAAGAGTCACTTTCCTGTAAAGGCAGGGTGGGAGAGTCTTATTCTTATCAATTCGACATGTTAAAACCTCATCCATCGTGTTACCTCTGGCTTCTCGTCATTTTACGGGTTATGATGACGGAATTCGCAATACTTGTTCATGGAGTGAATTTAAAAACTGCAATAACAAATATTTTAGTGATGTTTTCCCAAGGCTCAATACTGGGGATCTCACGAATCAGCGGTAGTAACACACCAGTTTTGTAATTCGTCACCTTCAATGGCCTTGGTTTGGTCTCCCTTCTATTCTGTGCGAATTCCTTCATCCGGGAGTCAATTTGTAAGGAAAGCCTTCCATTGTGAAGGCAAGCAACGCGCAACGCTTGAGCTGGTGAGCGCCCCAAGTTAATTCGGTTTGTAGAACACATATTGGTAGAGCGCCATGACACTTTGAAAGTAGGCCACTCGCCACATTCGAGCAGACTCCTGTTTAGTTTCAATCTTCTGTTACTTCGGTCTCCCTTTAACGTAATACATGACGGAACGAAACGTTTTATACAGAAACTGCGTACTTAAGGTTACAAGAGATCATGAATAAACAGGAGCTTCAGAGGTCGTGGCGGGTTGTCTACCTTCAAACAACCAGGCGCACTTCTGATACAGGATGCACGTTGCACAACCAAATAAACTTGAGGCATTCATACAAGCACCTTACTGCATTGAGTCACTGACATGCACGAGGGACGTCCCAAAAGTAAGTTCCGAAGTGCTGGGAAAAATCGAAAACTCAACCAATTTGAAAAAAAAAAAATTATTCTTAAAGGTACGGATCTACTTTATTTTTCGAAGTAGTCGCCATTCCGGTCGATGCATTTTTGGTACCGTGGTGCCAGTTTACGTAACCCCTTGTACCATTCTGCGTCATTTTGTATGAAGAATTCCGAGACCGCGGCTTCGAGTTCGGCGTTCACACGGAACTTTCTTCCACCCAGGTGGACTTTGAGGAGGGGGAAAAGGAAAAAGCCACTCGGTGCAAGGTCTGGAGAGTATGGGGGGTGGGGGAAAACATCCCAATCAAATGTTCCAAGCAAATGTTGGGTGATTTTTGCTGAATGGGGTCGCGCGTTGTCGTGGAACAGCAACACTTTTTTCCGCAACATGCCCGGCCTTTTGCGCCTTATGGCATTTTTCAGGTCTCTGAGCACCTGGCAATACCTTTCGGCATTTATGGTCGTGCCTCCTTCCAGGTAATCGACCAAAATAACACCCCTGGAGTCCCAAAAGACAGTTGCCATCACCTTTCCAGCCGAATGTTCCACCTTCGCTTTTTTGGGGGCACTTTGGTCAGGAGCTTCCCACGCCATACTCTGTTTTTTTGTTTCGGGGGTTGAGTGGTGGACCCAGGACTCATCACCAGTAACAATTCGAGAGTAAAGAGACTCACTTTCATCTTCCAACATTTCAAAAACCAGTGTGCTGCATCCAACCTGTTTTCCTTGTGTTCGTCGGTCAAGAGGCGAGGCACCCACCTTGCACACACTTTCGAGAACTTGAGATCTTCCCTAATGATTCGGTGTACTGAAGAACGAGTCAATTGATGTTTGTTGTGCACTTTCTCGACAATATCACTTAGAGTAAAGCGCGCATCTTCCTCCAAAAGCTTGCGAACTGCAGAAACTGCGTCCTCTCCACGAGAAGTGGAAGGGCGCCCACTTCGCTGTTCATCGTGCACACTTTCCCGCCCTTCCAGGAAACTTCTCTTCCACTTACGGACCATTTCGATGCTCATGACCCCTTCTCCATACACTGAAGAGAGTCTGCGGTGAATTTCGAGCACAGAAACATTCTCAAAAACTAAAAAACGGATCACCGAACGGATTTCACAATTTGACGGGTTTTTCAATGTAGCAGCCACGTTTACACTGGTGCTGATAAGCCGCAACAAGTGATAGCAACATAAGAAAAATTCAGTGTTGCCACCAGATGTAACACGAAGTATCCCCGTTGGAATTTTTTCCCTACGGCATTTTCCCACGGATTTACAAATGATCGGAACTTACTTTTGGGACCCTCGTCGTATGTAATTGACAGGATATTACTTCAACCTGAAGTGTCCCAGTGGCAGGCGCCTCAAGTGTACTTCGTTATGAGAACCCACAGATCTCATCTGTAGCGCGCCTGATCGTTGAATAGTAGCCAAAGCGATAGACTCATGTTTATTCATTATCTTCTTGTTAATTCTGCAGCCTTGAAAGACGTTTCGCTCTACGAAGTGCTCTAAGTTGAAAAGCCGTAGAAGTAACAAGAGATTAAAACTGAAAAGGAGGCTGCTCAAACGTGACGGAGTTGCCTACTTTCACGATTGAAGGTGTCGCACAGAAATATATTGTAGATTTATATTACGTTTGTTGCTCAACTTAGCCTAGCTTACCACCTAGCGAGAGGTTGGATTTCGGAAGTGGACAGGTGGTTTCGAGTTCACATTCAATTGACTACAGACAAGAAGTCGCACTAACCTGCAAAGAGAAATCGTCAGCTATGCATGGCTAAATACCCTATTGTGAACGAGATGGCTCAAACTAGGTTTTATTTATTCAGTAAGCTTCAAAATGCACAGATGTGAAGAACACCCCACTTTCTCTTTGAGGCGGAAAGTGATAATCCGGAAAGTGAAGAATTAAAACCAAACGAGACCGTAAACTTTTCTTTTAAATTACCAGCAAACAAACAGCATCTTTAGACTGACAGTGGTTCATCGGCCGAAATATCATTTTTCGTGTTCTTATTGTATGTTATATTTTTCCTCTACTTTCCACTTTCTTACCTCTCGAATAGTCGGCGATCATTTTTGATAAGTTTCGAACTGCACGTGTAACCCTATAAACGTGTAATTTTAATTAAATGCTCCCTCATAGGTGAAATGAACTAACATTGGGAACGAAAAGATGAAGGAAAAAGAAAGATAACTCTCAATATTTGAAGTTTCCAAGTAGCAGAACCGAACATGCACAGAAGTGAGAAAAATTACTCAAAAGCTTTCCGAACCTTCGCAATTTTAGGTTTTGGCCCTCCACCCAGTCAGAGATAACTGAGAGTGAGAGGTGGCGGGAGGATCACGTTTCATTTACATGTACACACGGTCTGTGACAGCTATTAACTAAGTAACGAATTGACCTTTTTTTGTTCTCAGGTGCCAGAAAATACTTTCAGTATTGATCTTTTTATTGATTTTTGCTGGAAATACTCTATTGGTCATTCAGTTCGTCGAAAGCATACAATCGGGATGGGCTTTGGCCTTTCTGGGTTTATATTTCCTTGTCTACCTCGTTATGTGTTTGTACTTGATGCTCCATACCCTCGCTGCCTTGTGCGATCCCGATAGCGCCATCAACAGAAATCAGGTCTGGTTACATTTATTTTCCGCAACAAAATGTCTTAGTAATCACTGAGTGTTTTCATGGTTAACTATTCCCAACATGCACGTCTTGCGCCTCCAGAGTAGATGAAACAAGAAACCACGAGCACTGTAGCAACAGTGAGTATGAGTTGATTAAAGAGCAGCCAAACCAACCATCATTGACTGCTTCTAAGCAACCTCATAACAATTTCACCGAGTTACCAAGCTCTGCGAAGAAGGTCGTGGGTAAAAAAAGTGGTCATAGTTGATCTGTCGCTTTGAAACTTGCCACCCAAATAAATAGTTAGATCAGGCGGGAAACTAGATTAAGAACTCCTCCTAGATGTTACGCGATTCCCCAGGTGGTCAGACCTTCGGGCAGTATAACACTGGCAACAGCTCGCTGAAGACCAAAAATATGTGCCTTCAATGGATGCTGAGAGAGGGACCAGCCCCTTGCTTGATAGCAAAGCTGCAACCTCCATGACAGTTGACCGATATAACCCTGTGCAAGGGTTCAGGGACAGTCATTTTGATAAGAAAACATACCTGTCTTAAATACTCCTTGTCCAGGCGTGAAAGAGGAAGGAGGAACTTTATAAGATCCTAGTTATCCTAGTGCCTTTTTTAAATTGGTAGATGGTCAAATTTGGTAAGACAGACCAGTTCGTGTGGTAGGTTTAATTGTATTCAGAAATATAGATAATGAAATGACAGTGGAAGCATACGGGTAGAAATATGTGATTAAGGGTCAGTGTCCAGATTTGAAATTGGTAGGCGAGTGGATGTGGTGGTTGTAGATTGAAACGGGCTGACCTCGAAACTTCTCCTGGGGTGGTAAAGCAGTGGGGTAGATGTGGACTTGACGGGAAGTATTTGGCCAATAATGTCGAATTTTTAATCGAGCAGCAAGGCTGAATTCGATAATTAGCGATCGAATAGCGTAACGCGGCGAAGATGGCGGAACGTAGCCTTGCGTATTGCACGTGAAAAAATAAGAAGAAAAATGGCAAAGGTTTCAGAAGGCAGACTAACTCGCGACTGAATCATCGGTTGAGTCATTCATAGAGATAAAAGGGAGCTTGAAGCAGGTTGTAGAGGTGGGCGTAGACCTAAGAAGGGATCAGTAGATGTGGTGCTTGGGTTTGACCTCCTCTGCTGTCCATTGTTTACCATTTGACGTAAACACTCCTTTCGTGACACGATGTCATTCCCTCCCAACGCGATGTTTTCCGGCAGTTATCAGAGTAAAGAGGTAAAATAATGAGATGAATTTCGGAGTCCTAGATTCATAATGGTTAACGGGTCAGGGAGTGATCTAGGCACCCCAGCGGTCGTAATCTAGTGTTCAGTGACAAAGATTCGTATTTCGAGGAAACTCGGAATAATTTTGGCCTGTGTCCGCGGCTCCCCAATATTTTGAATTCTCTCGTAACATGCCAAAGCAGAACTCGAATAACGGCGTTGGAAAAGGGTCTCATTTTGTAGAGGGATAAAAAAAGGTGTAAGTATTTGGAAAATGAAAAGTTGTGTGAAGTGTTGAGAAAATTGAGTTTGGGGAAGTGGAGTGAATAGTAATTTCTGCACTGATTAGTTTCGAGATGAGTCACGTATAATTATAACAGACTCTTCGTTGACTGCAAAACTGAGTCAACGTTTCGAGACATTTTCAATGCCTCCCCCCCCCCATCATATTTCCTACGTGCTGATAATTTCAACCAGATGGGAACCAGCTCATAGTGATGTACCTTAACCTTTGGATCTTTGGATTCATAAAGGAAATGTTTGGCGAAAACCGAAAATCGGCACTAGGGCAGTGTTCCCAGGTTTTAGTGGCAGTCTACGGTCGCAGTTCTGATCCCATAGGCTTCTTGAGCTGTCACGACTCCACTTAATAACCTCTTAGAGTTCACGCTGAGGTAAGAGATTGGTATTCCCTGGGGGCACAATAAGAAGGGCTAAGATGTTTTACCGATGGACTCGCGTAAAAAAATGCGTCACGACGTGAGGCAGCTGGTAAAGTCACGCCGGAACAAACAACAGAAAGCCTTGTAATATTAACGTCCTGTCCTGTCAAAACGTTTTCGCAATAAGCCAGTGTTATTTCAAATTGGGAGAAGAAGATGTCGCTCTTTCCATTATTGTGTTGACAATACTAGGAAAGAAAATACGATACAATCAAGAAAGAGACGCGAGAGCTCGACACGATACACGTTACCATACAAATAAAAAAAAGAAGAAAGAGTCCCTCTCGGCTCTTAGCAACTCCCACTCATTAATAACAAAGGCTCTTTGTCTGCGTCTAGTCCGCTGAAAGCCCTTCAACTTCAAATAGAACCCGCATCAGTAAACAGGAGCTTATGAGTAAAACCTGCTCTTGTGAAGCTTCTTATAAGTGGGAACCCGGCTCTCGAAATAAGGGGCTTACAATAATTGCGCACGGCCAAACTCGACATATGGACACGCTCCGTGACCGTGTTATAAACCCAGGAAGAGGCCGATACATCGGATTTGAGATAACTGCCCAGGCGTTTTCTCGACATCGAAAGGAGCAAAGTTGGGCAACCCGCAACACGCTCCCATAATCCTACGCGGTTCATCCTCCGATTATTTCTTCGCTTGCGCTACACCCTTCTTCTTAAGCGTGTGCAGTATTTATTTCCTTTTCGAATTACCCAGACATTAGTTCCCACTGGGTTTTTAATTTCTTTAATTCATTGATTTGGGCCTTGGGAAGACACCGCGCGAGTCGTACAAAAGGTATTGGGCACACGAGAGGGGGAGATTTATCACGGAAAGTTGATAAATAAAAAAGGAACTCAGTGAGCGTGAGTGAGGAATGTAATGAGCTTCAACAGAACGGCTATATGAGGTTGAGTATACGAGCGTGGACACAAGGGGGCTCTGAATGCGCGTGAACTGGTTGCGCTGGAAACTTGATCGAAGATAGAATGAGTAGAGACAGCTATTAATTATTGACAATTAATAATTCTCATTCATCATAGAGACTTGCTCAAGAGTTGATAGAGCAATGTCTGTACTGGGAGACGGGAGTATTCTGCGAGAGCTGATGACTGTGTACTGGGAGTATAGGAAGACGACTGTCGATTGCGAGAACTAGTAGATGACTGTCTTCCAAAGGAGCTGTCTGTTGTGGAGAGGAATGTAAAAATGAGGGGTAGGAAAAGGATATTTTGGAAAGCCCAGAAAAGGGGGAAAACCGTTGTCACTTGGAAATAACTGAGGAGCCGGACTTCCCACAGGTACAAAGAGGTCGGTGCTCAGAGAAACAATCACTTCCCATTAGGGCTAAGCACCTATATTCGGATGTCTTGGAAAAGCGCCAGGAGTTGATGTGCAATATCCTATTCTTTTCCTATAACACAGTCCTATTTAATTAATCTTGCATACTACCTCTTTTAGTTTTTTAGCCGAGTGCCCAAAATGTTGGCTCATTAGTTGAAAGTTGCAAACTTCTTTTTCTGCTATTTTAGTGAAAAATCAGCTCTCTCCTCTCTGCAGAGCGTAAAAATAAGAAAATGCCGGCGTAACCAAAATGTAAAAAAAAATGTATCGCGCTGGACGACTCAACTACCCCCCTCCCCACTCATTCCACCATTCCACAGCCATGGCGCTACAGTCAATGACAATTCGTTCACATTTTGACCCTTTAAGTTGAGTTCTGTAACTTTTACGGCACAACTAGGATGTTGAAACGTAATGAAAAACATACTGAAGCTACTTGTCGCTTTTGAACCAATATCAACACAGTAGTTTCAGATTTTGACTTATTAGTTGACATTGGAAATTAGTATGGTGGATTGGCATCAAGTAACTGAACCCTTAAAAACTGTCTGCTAAAACGGTTTCATCGACTTCAATAAACCAAATTTGATGGAATTTTGGGGAAACATTGAAACTTGAAATTTACGTTAAGAATAGGTGATGTAGAATACTTTAAAACTTACCGTGCCTGGTTTCCTCGATTTGCGAAGGTATACGATTGTGTGTACATTGTGTGCT
This sequence comes from Pachypeltis micranthus, assembly GCA_020466155.1. Lineage (NCBI taxonomy): Eukaryota > Metazoa > Arthropoda > Insecta > Hemiptera > Miridae > Pachypeltis > Pachypeltis micranthus. The sequence continues at coordinate 61,848,620 of CM035770.1, read as the reverse complement.
CTTTGTTACAGTTTATGAGAAACTACATACTCGGTGAGTCGATGAGAGACTATTTCAATGGAGACGAAACCAAGTAAGTCGGCAAAACAAACAAACTTATTGTTTGGCCTATAGCAAATGTCAAACGCAATTTTCAGTGTTGTGTTTTATATCTCACTTGGCCCACGGCGTGACACTAACTCTTGTGTATTTTTGTGATCTGGTAACATGAGACCCTAGATAATACTTGATGTAGCTTCAGTACCAATTAATTATAACAGTTTGTTAGGGGCAGTAGGCCTATGGGAGTAAAAATAAAATAAAAGAAGCCCCCAAACCTGCTTTGCTATATTTACACAAAATTTAATAAATTCGCTTTCCTTCGAAAAATAAAATTGCAAAAAAATAAAATGTTTTAACAGCTTCATTCTTCGGAATTTTCTTTGCTTGAGAGCTCCGGCAAGGAATGTATAGATGGTACTGGTGACAACCTGCCAAGAGAAAATGTCAAGCGGGATAGAGAAAAGAAATGTTCATGAGCAGGAACCGTGTCGCGTGAGCAGAGACTATTGAGGAATGAAGAATGCCGGCTGCGGTAGACCTCTGGTCGCGGCTGACTTGTTATTTACAGCACAAACTTCCACCTAACTTCACCTATTTTACTACAAAAAAATGTATATGAAAAAAAAGTATCACTTGTTTATATAAGCAAGAGCAGGAACGTTAATTGTAGAGGCCCTGTCTTACCATGAGTGCCTAAACAAAAACGAAGCTGAAAAATTGTCTTAATCGTCTTTCAAAGTAAAAATGATGTGAATTGACGACGGCTTTTGCGTTTACTAACGCTGATGTGCGTTTACTTTTCACAGTAGCCACACCGTGTGGCACTTCTCAAGTAAAGAACTGTCCTATTGAGTAGCATTTGTTCCTAAGGATCGCAATCAGGCGATGCTTAATGAGGAAATGAGACGCTGGCCGATTTTAAATGTGTTTCGTTGTGTTGGGTTGAGAGGGCCGAGTGAACTCAATTAACGGAAATCAAATTGGTTAATTCAATTTTCGATCGGTAGGACGAGTCGGCTAAATAAGTCGTCTTCAAGCGGGATGACAGGAAGGCAGCGGAAAGTGAGGCAGTCGATTGAGATATTCGGACACGTGTCGACGATCATCCATCGTGAAGTACTTTTTGCTCAAAGCCTCGCGCAGTGATAGATGCGGAAATGAATTCGAAAAGTGTCTTAACCTCGATCTGCGAAGAAATAATAGGCATATATTAAAGAAATTGGGTTATATCCGCCAGTAGGCAAATCACTAAAGTTAACGTACCTGTTAGGTGAGTCCGTCTCCTCTGGCTTGTGAGTTACTGTGGGCAAGCGCTTTCGATGTAAAGACATCATCGTCTCATCAGAGTACTGACTTAACGGCCAGATGATGATGTCTTTACATCGAAAGCGCTTGCCCACAGTAACTCACAAGCCAGACGAGACGGACTCACCTAACAGGTGCGTTAACTTTAGTAAATAATAGGCATAACTTACGGGAGGGGAGTACGGTTTTAGTTCTTATCAATCCTCTCGCTGGTTCCTTCGAGTGACTCCCTGTCATGGCCTTTAGCTTAAAGGTTGAGGCGTGGGTCTGAAAAAAACTAACCAGATCGGAACGGGCGTTTCTTCGGAAAAATTCTCCCAAGCTCACAGGGTTCCGCCGTCTAAAAAATAGGACAAGCTTGAGGTGCTCGTGCGAACCAGATCTAATTTCATCTAAAATGACGCTCATCTGTTGTCCCGTGCACTCACAAAACAATCAGGCGATAAGAGAAAAGCAGCCAATTTAGATAGGCCGGGTAAAGGTACTCGTTGCTTGTGGCTTGGGTAGGTTAAATGTTTGTCAACGTTCAGCCAATCTACGTGCAACGCACTGAGAAAATGGCTTCTCTCCTACCAAGCGTGCGCAATGTCAACACTCAGTTGCGTATCGTCGAGCCGAGTTCGTTATAGCGATTTGTATCGCCCTTATAGAAATTTTCATCGATGTAACTTTCTGAAATCAACACCGTTGCCTATAATTAGGTTTGAAAAAATTTCAGTTTTCTTCTTTTTCTTTCTTTTTATCTTTATTTCATTCACCCTTGTTTTCTAACTTACATTCTTACTTTTTTACTTTTCATTTCTCACTTCCTTCCCATCATTCATACTTCCTGCCTTTTAATTCCTTGCATTCTTCCGTTCTCTTTTTTATTACGCACTCTCTATCTTTCTTCCTTCTCGTTCTTTAATCTTTTCTTTTTTTCTTTTTCGCTTCTCTTCTTACGTCCTTTCTTTTTTCTTTTCTTCACCCTTTGTTTACTTCTTTTTTCGTTCCCCTTTTTCCTTTCTTTTCTTTAGTTCTTTAAATGTTTCTTTCCTGCTTTCCTCTTCTTTTTATCTCTATCTTCCTCCATCTTTTTTTTCTTTCCTCTATTTTCTGCTTTCCTCTTCTCTTCTTTCGTTCTCCTCCCTATGTCTTTCTGACATCACTCCTTTCATCTTTTTATCCTCCTTTGCTTTCCCCCTCTTCGTGCTTCCTTACTCAATTTCCTCCTATTTCTCCCATTTGCTTTCTTCTTTTCTCATTTGTTTTTCTCTATCTTTCTTATTTCCTACATTCTTTCTTCTTTTGTTTCTACCGCGCTATCTTTCTTTTCTACCTCGTTTTCTTCCTTTCTTAATCTTATCTCGGGCTTTTTTCTCCATTCAGCTCTCATCTTCGGTTCATTTCAGTCTCGTTCGCCTTTCAATCTTCTGTCTTTTCATTTATTTTCATCTTTCTCTCTTTCATGTTTTCTTTCTTCTTTGAGCTTCTTCAACCTTTACGGAAAACGAGAAGACAAAGAAAAAGAAATTTGGGTATTAAAAGTTTGGAAGCTGGAAGGGAAACCATAACGGAAATAGAATGGGGGGAACCAGTCCGTTTGATAACTTCTCAACAGGTAAGAAACTTGGTACCACTGGTGAAATCAGGGTCTTCTGAACACTTTGCAGAACTTTGGGAGTCCCTTACTAACACAAATTTTTTCCTAATTCACCCAGTGTTTGAAATGTAACGTTAACAACCCAGGATGACTCACCCTCCACCGTGAATGGCTCAATGTCATTTCAAGGGTCACTTTATGTTTGTTTAGTTTGGCACTTGTTTGTTCATGTTTGTTGCCCGTTTGTTGTACTCAGTTTCTGTTTATTGTAGACCGCTTCTTTCACCTACCTCATCTGTTGCTGCACCGTCACCCTCTTGCACCCTTCTTAGCAATGTTGAAGATCCCAGGGGGTCACTAAGTGTATCTGAGTCCTCAAAAGAAGATGCTTCTCTTTATTGAAGATCCTCAGGTAAGAGGCCTGTGAACTTTGTCAAGATTTATTCGTTTTTCAAGGCGTATCTTCAAAATTGCGGTAGGTGAAAGAAAGGTATTGAGGTGAAGTTACGTTTCTCTCATTGTGCCAGTCACTGAAATTATACGAAGAACAGACGAGAAATTGAATATTATGAACATAACTTATATTTATAGAAGAATTCTGTAGACATAGGTAAAGGTGCAGTGAAAACATCGCATTGTAAGTATAGGAAACATGTCAGATAATTATTGTCCCCGCTAAGTCGTTGGTAGAAGGCCAGAATGTAGTAGGAGAGAGAGGGCTCACTTATTTCCATCCGATACGTTAATCATTCGGTAAACCATGAGATATCACAGCCATCAGTACGCTTTTTCTAACCTTCTTCGTTGGTCCTCAAGTAAAATATTTATAATACACCAGTTGTATTTCAGAAAGATTGATATTGTGGCGTGCTTTCTCACTCCTCCAATTTCGACGTCGAGTGGGAGTTTCCCAGCGTCTTAAAGGGCCTGACTGATGACGCATTTTATTTATTATTGGCCACAGTCCAACGTACGTTTATTTATCACTAAAGACCTTCCCTAGTTCCCTCTAGTATCTTTGAACCTCCAGTACAGACTAGAAGTTGGCAGAATCATGAGAAACCCTGAATTTGTCGATCACAATCCGTTCAGTTGATTGACTCCTTCGTGTCTTCTGATGCATTTACCGGGAAGAAGTGACCCCAACATTGTTGTATTGGTGGAATCCGAGGCTGCAATAGTTTCCCTGCAACAATGATCCGTACATGCCAAGAACAGCTTGACGCGAACCCATCGATTTTCAAACGTGACCCTTCTCTGACGAAGCAGATCGATTGGCTAATACCAAAGTCAACGTGTCGCAACTGCTAAGGTTCCTCCCTGTCCAAGCACTTGTTGAGAATCGGCATTTGATAGCTGATCTAGTCACGGCAATGGCTCATCCTCCGCTCTCTTCAACAGACGTAAGAGCTGGATTAACTTGCAAAGGGTTCGGGCAACACGATATAGAATAACGATTTAGCCACGATAAATAGGCGTTAAAGAAAGATTTGATTGACACGTTCCTCATCAAAGTTGAGCCACTTTACCAACGATTTCCCACCCATTTTTTTCCATAACGCCCCCATTTCGTTGTAATGATCGACTCATAATGGATGCGGATCGTGTTAGAAGTTGCTCACATCGTTGTTTTCAATGAAGGGGTTTTTCATGCGGTGGATGGAAATTAATCGTCGACGGAGGAAACGAGTAAATGGGAAATTGAAATCGTGAGGAGCGCGCGTGGTTATAAATAAATCAGTATGTGATGGGACGGGATCCCGTTGAATTCGTGTTAACAGCTTCGGTATTTCACGAATCCCGGTTGAAAATTTTGAAGGATGAGTCGTAGGGTCGGAGAAGTTTTCTCATTAATTTACGTGGAAGATCTCGGTTGTCGTCTACTTTGCAGCCTCCTTTGGCCTACGGATCCCTTAGGATGGCCATTAACAACATCCCGCTCGTTTATAATTCAACCGCCCATCTGAGACCTCTCTTAAAGTGGTTGAGAAATGCCTGATCAACTCGTTAGTCGTTGAAGCTTTTCCGAGACTTTCGATTGCTTCGAACCACTCGGAGACTTGAGAGACGTTTCTCGACGAACGATGAATTATTTTATCGTGTACCGCCGTTGACTCCTTGGGACGGAGGCCCCACTCAAGCAGCCAGTCGTTCAAATAGGTTTGCCAACCGTAAATATCTTGAGCTGCGCACACGACTTCTCTCAGCCTCATGCACATTAGTCTACTTAGGAATAGGATCGACGTGATGTTCACTTTCCTTTAGCCCTACAACGTAGGAAGGTAAGTCATATGTATTCGAAAAGAAAAACAGAGAGGGATTTTCTTAAGACCTCTATGTATCAATGGGGCGGAGAGAGAGAGAGAGAGAGAGAGAGAGAGAGAGAGAGAGAGAGAGAGAGACAGAGAGAGAGAGAGAGAGAGAGAGAGAATGAATGAATGATGGCGTTTATTTACAAAAACAGAATGAGATTAGGACCATGAGGTCCTCTCTTACATCTATCCTGTAATTATTAGTAAAATAAAATTCCACGCGGACTATTAACCACTGTAAGAGGTTATCTTTTAAAACACAAAATTATTCTACGGAGCTGTAGAAAAAAAAAATCAAAATAAAACGACAGTCAAATGAAACGATTTCTTCTAATACAAGGGAAATGAAAAAATGGAAGTGGATCAAGTTCGGTCATCGTACGTCTTGAGGAGATCTTTTCTATAACAGTTTCGGAAATTTTTGGCTGAAATTGTGAGATCATATCGGTCGTCGTTGTCATTATAAAACTTGACGGATTGCATTAGGATGGATTTGCTGAATAAATTAGTTCTATGGGACGGAATTTATAGAGTGGATGAGTCATGACGAGTATTACATTGAAAGATGTGTTGCTCGAATAAATACTTCGGTTTCCTGAATTTGAAAATCAAATCAAAGCAAATCTCACGATCGAATTGAAAGCTCTTTGCAGCGTCGTGATCTGCCCCGCACTAAGGTCGCAGTAGGCGAGGGAGGGCGTAATCGAAGAGTGGCAGCAGAAGTGCCTGGGCTAACCGTGCTCTTACGTATTGAGAGAGATTTAATGATTGATTGATTATGCTTATTTATCCACCAGGGGATATTAGCGCCTTAAGGCCCTCTCTATCATTTCCTCTAGAATCAATATACAACATCCTCTTGTGCTACAAAATTACATTGCCCCTCTGTTTTACATACTTTTCCTCTAGAGCGACAAATTTATCTTCCCAAAGAAAGCTCAATCATATCAAAACACCGTTCATGCTAAAATAAATTACACTCATACCAACACGTTCACGCATACTAACACATTAACACTTACCAACTGCTATTTTAGAGGAGCGAGTACTTGGATATTCTTTCTCCTCCTCTCAGCAGCGCACTAACTACCTTAACTAACACACACAAACACAACGAACAAATCATCTCACATCAACATATTATACACTGGGGATCGAGAAATTTGCCATTACATTCATTTGAAATATACCGAACAACCTCACAATCAATCGATACCATGTATAATCTTCGGTAGTGTTCACTTTACTTTTGTTAACAATCTGGTTTTCTACATAAATCTATTTTGAATAAGCGATATCTATACACAATAATTACATAAAAAACAAACACAATAAAGAACATTCACCAATCATATCTCGCTAATAACTTGTCTCTGAAAATAGTTCTAAACTGTTCGGTCTTCAGAGAATAATCAAACTGGTTCACATTCTCATTATGGACCTTGATTGCCTGCCAGGCCAATGATTGTGCGATGGGTAGGCACCTTCAACACTCTTCCTCTATTGCGCGTGCTTCTATCCTGCACCGCTGACATGTACACAAATTGCCTGAACAAATAATATGGTTAACGGAACTTCAAAATCTTGAAAGTGAGAACCGCAATGGCTAACTTCTTCCTCTCGGCAATCTTTAGCCGTCCCAACTTCTTATAGGCTGGCGTTACGTGCTCATTCCCGCGAAGTCTCATCACGAAACGCAGCGCCCCGTTCTGTGCCTTCTGTAACTTGTTCATTTCCCAACCTTTTAGGTCGCAGTAGGCTGCTGTGGCGTAGTCAAACAACGGGAAAATGAGAGCCTGTACGAGCCTTTGAAAGAGAGGGAGAGGGAGAGGGAGAGGGAGAGGGAGAGGGAGAGGGATAGGGAGAGAGAGAGAGAGAGAGAGAGAGAGAGAGAGAGAGAGAGAGAGAGAGAGAGAGAGAGAGAGAAAATGAATGATTAATTTAACAACCAGGGAGAATTAGGCCCTCTCTTCCATTCTCCCTGGAAGACAAACATAACTGCGTTTCCTCAGCTTTTTGCTCATATAAATAGTTTTCTTATAAACATATGTAGTGTGCTCGCAGACTCGCTAACAATATGCGAAATAACCGCTAATTCATTAACACATTCATGCCAGATAAATTACATTGGTGCGAAATAAATTGCTTTCACTCCAAATAACTAACAGTCACAGTCGCACACCATTTATACCAGCTGGTTGAGGTGGGGGAAAAATCCCAGCCAGCCACGAGCCCACCCTCCTACGGACCTCCTCTGAACTCGACATGCAGAGCGTTGGACAGTGGAGGTCCTGAGACGGCCCCAAAAAATTAACAGAAAGGAAAAGCAACTCATAGTAAAATATGAATCAATAAAAAAGAAAACAATTCGGAAACAAGATAAAAAATAAAATCACTGAGCCCAAGCCTAATCCTATCACCGCCCCCAAACTGGCCTGGGCCACCCACTCACTCGCTGTCGCTCGTCCATCCATTCTTTCATACCGTACACTGAAACACAGATACGTAATCTTAAACGATAAGAGGGGTGAGTACTCAATATTCCTCCCCCTCTTAGTCCAAGGCCTTTACACATTATACATACAAAAACTTAATTACTTAAGAAAACTAAAAATAGTAAGAAAAGCTAACAACAACATACAGTACATTTAACATTTACAACTCCTCTCCATTAACGTCAGTTTGGGCTAGTAGGTGTTTTCGAAACTTGTCTCTGAATACCTCTGGTTTTAGTCGTAAATCAAACAATTCCCTATATTCATTGTACAAACGTGTTCCTTGAACGGCAAACGATCGGTTATATAAACAGGTTCTATGCAACGGAATCTGCAACAAATCTCCCACATTCCTTGTGATCCTTGAATGCACATCTCGCATATAGACAAAACTACTCAGGTATTCTGGTTTCCTGAATTTCAATACTTTGAAAACCAAAGCAGCGATTGCCAGCTTTTTCTTTTCTTTTATGGTGAGCCAGCCCATCCGCCTATAAACACGAAGTTAAAAATAAAGCGAACTGCAGCGTTTTGCGCTTTCTGGAGTCTCCTGATGTGCTCACCATTCAAATCACACATCCGCATCGTTTTCAAGGTATTTTTACATCCTGGGTCGAATGGAATGAGTCTCAGACGTGTACAACTGTGTATAGGGAAATTACAGTAATTATTAGAGTCAACTAATTGAAAGAACTCGCGGGAACTACAGCGGAAGTCATCGTTTCGTCGTTAGCACTCCCTCCCTCCCGTCACATAAAAACCACCCACCTGCTCGCCTCGCAACGTCGTGTCAATTGCCGAGGATTCGCTGGAAGTCCCCGTCACAATTTCCCCGACTCTTTTTGCCCGACGAGGCGGAGGAAGGTTAAGGCCACTTCCTCCGCACACCCCTACATCGGATCATTAATGCCTACAGACGTTTACGGGCGCCGTAGTTCCATTGTAGTCAGGTCATGTTTCGTATGGTTCACTAGTATTTTTCGATGCTGAATCGAATGGAAATGGGAGCAGTAATACTAGGTCAAGCTGTTCATGAGAATAATAAACCGTTGTGCAATAATTTGCGGTGTTTTTTGATAGATAGAGAGCTAATGGACTCCCCTTTTGTAGCTTCAGCTTGTTTACGATTTATAATGAACATGCCATTCATTTTCGGGATTCCCTTTAGTCTCATCAAATCTTTCATCCTCTTTTGGCCTCTATTTTGTCCCTCTTCTATATTGTAATGTTCGGTGCGATCGTTTTCTTCGAACTCCTTCTTCTCGTGGAAGGGGGCGGACAACCAATCAGGGATATTTTAAACAAAAGGGGAGCCTGATCCGTGAATTGTTTGTGTGCGTCTTACCACACAAATGGGCTTAATGGGGGAAAAAATATATAAAATGAAAATTTTAGCCCTTGCTCTCGCTCAAAAAAATGGAGCGAGATGATAATGTGAATTATGCTCAATATTTCCTGAAGTTAAATCTTCTTGTCCTTTTTCCAATAACGGTTCGAAACGACAACGGGCGACGACGCCGGCAACCTCTGGAGACTCCGCCGGCCTCTTCAATGGCAGGGCCCGGCTTCTCCCTCCCTTCGCCGCGTCCAAAATTGTGCCCTCACAATATATTGCAGAATTTCCCGTAATAAGTCCGCAGTTTCAACTCGAAAGTTGAAAGGATTGAGAACCCAAAGAACACCATTTGAAAAACGTGTCTATGTGTCTGATCAGCTCTACACAACAGGATCGTCAAATAAAGTTTCAGTTTCTGGAAAAATTATGAGAGGAACGCAATAAGTTACTTCTAGAACATACTAGAAAACATGGAAGTCTATAAACAAAAAAACTTCAATGGACACACCATAAATGAACAAATCAACACAAAGCGCGACACCATTTTACACCACTCAAGACGCTACATATACAAAAACAACCAACTGACGGATTTACATACCATCCTATACAAAAAAGACTTGGAATCGACAATCAATGGACTATTCAGCACATACAAAAACTGTCCTTACATTCCTTTCCCTTCACATCCAACGAATTCCCAGGAGGTGTATGATGTCCGTCCCTCCTCTTCCGCGACGCAACTCCATCCCGTTCACCTTTATCTTTCTATATAGAGACCACGACTAACTAACTGACTTTAACACTGATTTAACAGCCAAACGATGATGTCTTTACATCGAAAGCGCTCAGCCCTCAGTATCTCACCAGCTTGAGAAGACGAACTCACCAAACAAGTGCGTTAACTTTAGTAATTTACCTACTGGTGGAACTAACCCAATTACTTTAATACCAAACGGAGTAAATTATCAATAAGTTCAGCCGAAGTCAACGTTAGTTCGGTTATATTCTTATAAAATCCGCTCATATGATGCGGTAATTTGGAACGACACACCAAATTCAGGGATTCCATTTTTGACGTTTCTTCGTCTACGTTTTTTAATAACGTTCCAGAAATATAATCGTGAAGGTTTCCAAAAAACGGTCTGGCTAGTCTAATAAATACAACGCAAGTAAAGATCGTGTCATAAGTAGGAGCTACACAATAAATTCCGAAATCATAGGCACGGCCGATTTGAGTGTTCGTGTAAGCTACGTGAAAAACAAATCGCATTAGTTGCTTTAGCGACAAATAACGCTGAGTGCGACCGGATTGATTGAAGTGCGATCAGATTGAGTTCTTATCTTATCATTAATTTTGACGTCGTTGAAACTGTGTGTACACCGGAGCTTCTCTCCAGGTGTTGAATTTACTAGCTTCTGATCAGCTCTTCCTTAGTATCTCGATGAATCTGTCAGACTCTCTCTTGATGGTAATGTTTACTTCAGCTCATAGTTTGTCACGCTACTTTATGGCATTCACATTATTCGGAGAATAATCCATTTTCAGGGTAAATTTTTCATACTCTTAACTTTGCGATGTCTTCGAAATCCTACACACACAAGGTTTCCTTCATCCGGTGCTCTCTCATTTGATACACTTTCCGTACGTCGGTCCGTCACTTCAATTAACCCTTCCATTCGAAGTTTCAAGGAACAACTTCCCAACTTCCAACTGTTACTCACGAAATGTCTTATTTATTTCAAGGAAACCTGCGAGGACTCCAGCTGACGAAAAGTTCTAAAGAGAAGACGAAATCCTTTGACGGCTGTTGGATGAAAGAGTTGTACCGCTCGAATTCTGTTCATCATTGGCAGCCGGGCAGAGAGACTGGAGGATTTAATATAATTGAAACCGTCGAAAGAAGAAAACATAATATCATAAACGACTAGTCAATCTGAAGAATGAATAAGGAGTTGTCAAATATACCCAAGTATGCGTGTCTGTTATTGTGTTAAATTGTGGCGTTCTAATGTGACCAAATGACGAAATTTTATATGAAAAAATACTAAAATTTAAAATGCCATAACTTTACCTCTTTTTTTTTCTTGATGGGTGGAATACGACGTTGCGTTTGTAACCTCGCTGGTGGCCGCTGCGCTGCCTTTGGAGGTGCAGCATCTGATTCAAGTCTTCCTTTGAGCTCTAAAGCCACAGAGCGCAGCAGCCAGGTACACAAACTGAGCGGACGTCTGTGCTTCCATAACAATGGAGGCTGCGTAGAGCGGACAACTTATGCACATTTTGAAACGCCTCGTCTTAAATGGCCTTGTGAAGTTGTCCACACAACGCATATTCGCGTTTAGTAAATCCTGTCTGATTTGGTTTACATCTTGAGGTTCAGGGAGTTTCAGCGTGGGTGAACTCTTCGTTGACAATTTGGTGCTCCCAGCGTCTGTTCCAAAGATGCGATTACAGAAAATGGACATGCAGTACTTACTTGAGCGAATTTCAGTGTTGTACCAGTTTTATCAGGTTCTCATCCCTGACAGATCCCTTAGATTGATCTTCCAGAATGATGGAGGCCGTTGTGCGATGCTTTGAAGTGAACACACTGATCAACAGCACGAAGCTACGTTGGTTTGGTTTTCCTTCACAGCTTTTTCGCACCGTGTTGGACTCAGCGTTCAACTAACTTTCCAATTTATTAATCCGTGACTACAAGAATTTCTGGAATTGAGGGTCAAACACAGGTGAAATGGAAGAAGCAGAGGAGGAAGAGTATTTTATTGAGTTTGCGGGTATGGATTACGAACTAAATAAAATGCAAACTTCTTTTTTTGAAAACTCAAATTCATGCTGCCGAAGGCCTGTGGCTAAAATGAGAAAACATGAAACATGCAAACCAATATCCCAACACAACTGAAGGAATGTGTCTGCTGAATGAGGAGTCTGGTTATTGGATGGATGGGGTTGGGGGCGTGTGTGAAGAAGGGCTGACTATAACCACTTATGTCTAGTTCAAGAGAAAGGAAGTCTGAAGAACGTGACCTACGGTGGAAAGGAAAGGGTGGAGAGTCGAGTGGTAAGGTGAAGGCTAATGCATGTTCTAATTTTGTGACAAAACAGATCGGTAAGAATGGGGGAGATTCAGTCAGTTAACGTATATAACAGTAATAAACCTTGAATTTGAAAAAAGAAACCTTCATTTATCGTGAACGCTCTCGGCCTCACCATGGTCTGCAATAAATATACAAATAAAATTAGTGTCCGGAAGAACGCATCATCGAGGTAGCGAATCTCATAGTGGTCAACTTTACAGGAAGCGATTAGGTGATTAGGGAACACTTTTTAGATCCAATAGAGCGGTTCATCACCCGGTGAAGAACCAAGCGGCAAAAAGACGGGTTAGCACACCTGATTTTCAGGACAAAGGAAAGTCACTTGGAACGTACGGAACACACTGGCAGCGATTGCGCGAGGAGCTGGCAGCTCTTCCTACATCAGCCGGGAGCCAAGTGTCAAGTGAAAAATCCGTGTCTTTCACTCTTCACAATAAATTCGTTACGGGAAGTCCTGTAAGTAGGCCTCCTGGAGCTCCGCTCAAAGCACTTTCTTAGAAGCCTTTCTGATAGCAAAGCCTTAAAACGCCTTGTCTCTCATGAATTTTGACTAACTAAGCTCAGATGTAATAACATAATCGAGAGTGCTAAATGCCAAGTCGACGAAAGACCTGCACCACCTCCACCAAGCTGGAGTTTGCCCCGACTAAGTGTGAAATTATGATGTTACGGGGCAAAACCGTCAAGGGATGCTTAGTGCGGAACTTGGATACGGCGCGGCCACCGGTGATCAGGCTAGGTGGCGTGGCTCTGACTGCCGTACGTGAGGTTCGGGGGGGTTCACCTCGGGTCCGGACTGTCGCTGTCGGCTCACATTGAGAAAACCTCGAAGAGGGCCCTAAATGCATTTGCCGGGGTGTCAAGACTGGCGGGTTCGGGTTGGGGACTCAGTTTCCGGGACCTCATCACGGCCTATAAGGGATTGTTCCTCGGCATTCTGCTTCATGCTGTACAAGGATGGTGGGTCCTCGCCAATGCGAATGATAAGAAAAGGCTGCTTTCGGCACAGCGGGCTGCACTTATTAAAGTTGCAAAGGCTTACCGAACTGTGGCCGCCTCGAGTATTGTGGTCGCGTGCGGAGTACTCCCGGTCGATCTGGAGGCCGCCAGACGATTTGCGAATTGGAAGGTGAGGAAAAAGTTTGGCGTTTCCTGTTCCGAAATTTCGTTGCCCCTGAATGAAGGGGACACGAACTCGTCCAGACGAAGGGTGATAATGGCCAACCTAATAAGCGTATGGCAAGAAAGGTGGACAGAGGCTGAAACTGGCCAATGGACGTTTGCCCTATTCCCGTCTGTGGAGGGCAGATTGAAAATGAGGTGGGTTAGCCTTTGCTTCTCTGTGTCTCAGCTCTTGCTGGGTCATGGGAATTTCAGGGCGAAGCTCCGCCGACTCGGTCTCTGTGACGAAGAGACGTGTAGCTGTAGAAACGCCCCTGAAACAGCGGAACACGTACTCCCTGAATGCTCCAGATGGACAAGTCAGCGCGCACGCCTGAGGGAGACGGTGTTTGGGGATGAGCTCCCAATTGACCTGACCCGTTACGTGTCAGCGACTGGCTTCCCGGCGCTGGAGGACTTTGCGAGGAGCGTCCTTGCATAGTCTATATCCGAACGGATACCGCAAACCCCTCAGTATTGCACCCGCCTTCGACACCTCTTAGCCTCATTGCACTCACTTCTAAGGTGAATAGAGGCGCGGAGACTAGTCAGCACTTCTGAGGAAAGCGGTAGGCGGCCTAGCACCCTGCGAGGTCCTCCCCTCAGGCAATGTTAGAACGCCGTGGAAGCCGTTTAAGGCCAAGGGGTTGCTTTCCCTCGTCCACGACGTGGGGACGGGTTAAGAGCTCTCGGGCTGGCACAATTCGCACCGAAAGGTCGGCAGTAGAACCTCTCGAACCACCTCCAAGCCCATAAAGCCACCATGCCTCAGGCTATGCAAATGGCGATTCTAAAATGACAGGCTAAACACTCTTGTAGGCAGCGATCCCCTCCTCGGCTGGTGACACATTTAATAGAGAACTGTAAACCTAGGTAGGTATGTACGATGACGCTCCCAGCCCCTCCTTGTCCCATCAAAATCCGTTAGAGGGAATCGGCTACAGCTCCATGTTCTTCGCAACTCAAGGTAATACTCAAGCGTAAATGAAACAAGACAACACTTCTTTCCAAAAATATTTGTATTTGCAGTAAGAAAACAATTGTTAGGAATAAATGTAGCACTCCGACGCTTCTCTATAACCGGAAAAATAAACTATACGGATACTTTGATAACTGTTTTAAAATGTCATTCCCGAAAATGAGCTTCAAATGAGTAATTTTCAACAACTTTCGATTTCGAAGCGACGTAACTTATTACGGAGCCGAGGGCAGATCACCGAACTGTTGGTAGTAGAGGTAAACACAGCAGCCAGCCGGCTTGCAACATAGCGCTCGACGAAGCTGCGAACACAACGAAAGGAAATGTTTTACCGGTACACCATCGCGTCAACACAAAACGACTCAGTGGAAAATTTATTTCGTGAGTGCGTTGACAAAATTGTTCATACGTGCTGGTGTGAAGTATAACTTGGACGATACGCTGTGTGTCGCTGGTCTCTTCTCTCAAAAACAAGAAACTCGACACTCCTTTTTACAAGCGCTTATTTCAAATGCCCTGTAATGCACTGCACTACGAGCGAGGAAATTTGTGGGATGTACCAGATTTGTCAACGCTATAGGCTTCATATTCACGTGTTACTTTCCTCAAGCCAAGGAGTAAGGAAAGTATTTTAACCAAAAAAAAGTGTTGGAAGTGCCTCATCTCGTATTAAGCCCCCTGTGAACATTATTGCTTTTGCTTTCATCCAGTCTACATCAGCAGAACACACATCGACAGACCCCAGTGCAACCGACAATGAACGGTATGAGGGTGAACATTATTACTACATTACTATTGTCGAAAGTCCCAAAGGGCGAATTGAGCGATGTGAGGATTGGATGATTGTGGTACCTTGGAACTTTCAGTCTCGTGTTCTACGAGAGTGCCATGACGATCCTCAATCAGGCTATTTGGAAATAGCCAAAACTCACCGGCGCATTGGTCCAGGAATGTACCAGGACATATTGCGTTATGCGCAACAGTGCGACGTTTGACAGCGTGTAACGCCTTCCATCACCACTTCCACGAGGGATGTACTCACACCGTATCGGCAAATATAACTGGACCGTTTCGAATCAGTGCATTCGGGAATAAATATTTATTGGTGTTTGAAGTAATATTTACAGTGGAAGCGATACGTGTGTCCACTATAGTCCTGACGAAACTTCGATCAAACGTTCTCAATCGGTTTGCTTGTCTTAACTCACAGATTAAAGATAATACTAGCAATTATGTAAGTCCAGCCATCCAGTCTCTAACGAAAGCGTGTCGTACAATCATTGTAGTACTCCTCCGTACCACTGTCAGGCTAATTCCACGGAATGCACAAATGAAAGAGTTGGCAAAGGAGCAAATCTGGGACTTCTATATTGGCGAACGACAGTTTGCACTAAATAGTGCGGTTGTTCGACCAAGCACTGTCCAGTTTTTCCCAAGTTCGGGCGTGAAACAACCTCGCTGATTCTTTTTCTAGACATTTGAGGTCCCCAGCTCCACTTCGATCAAATGAGGAGACCTAACCACCGCGAATGGACGAGCAAGTTTGCAGAGCTGAACCATCTAGTACAGCAAAACCTATTGGAGGGTGGCCTCTATCAGAGCCAGCGGTATAATCTCCGTCGCCGGCCACAACTTTTCAAGGTGGGAGATAAGGTTCTCCCGAAATCGTTTCAACTCTCATCGGCCGGTGACAGTGTTGCTTCCAAATTGTTTCCGAACTTTGAGGGTCCCTTCGAAGTCTCTTCAGAGAGTTCAGAAGGAACCTGCTCGCTGATAGATTCTCAAGGAAGGAATGCTGGATTGTAGCATCCCTCAAAGTAGAGGTATGTGACGCGAAACATCTCGCGTCTCACTCCTTGAGACTATTGACGGTGCAAGAACAGAACAGGGGATTATCATTCGTTATCAAGAGCTTCACTCTGCTGCTAACTGATAGCAATTTGACCATGAACACATGAAGAGGTGCATGGAGCGATCCGAAAATTTCTTAGAGCTGCCAATGCGAACACTCCAAGCTGGATGAAGAGCGGGCATAGCTGAGCGGGGTAGTAAACAAATTGACGAAAATAAAATGGCTCCTTTTTGGAGTGTAACCTGCTGTTCCGGACCGGTGGGGAGACGGTTGCACCTAGGCCTCTTTTGTGGCCTATAACAACCCATCAGCACTTCAGTGGCCTTACCATTTGCTTGCTTGCTACTTGTCCTCATTCAGTCATTCCGGTCACCCCTTTGTTAATCATCGACTGCAAGAACGCTTTCGTCTTGACAGCGACACGCCTTCCGGCATGCCTGGGAACAGCAGTCCCTCCCTGCCCTCCTGGCATCCGTCATACCTCTTGGTATGTCCAGGCTGGACCTCGTGGCGAAGCCAGGTTTTGATTGGCTGAGATGGCGATTCTCAATCATTTATTTATTTTTGTTTCAACTTTACTAGGGCAGGGGCAGAGGTAAGGAACACAGTTCGTCAGGCTAGGTACTCTGCTCCCTCTTCTTATAGCCTGGAGTTTTCCCATTATTGCCTGAACTATTCAGACGTCCGACCATGTGGTCTGCTCCTCTTACCTGGAGTTACCTACGTGATCTAGTCTGAGCGGGTTTTGCCGAGCCGGTGCTCGGTGTCCTGGCCCTACCTAAAAATAACTATTCAACCCAGCAAATAAATTGCACACTACATATAACACATAACACAAAACACAGTAACATAAAACGTTCACTCAATAACTTACACTCATTCTTAATAACTTACTTTTATACTGGGGGTGGGAGTACTTGGATATTCCTCCCCCCCTCCATGCCAGACTACCTACCCACTAATGATGCCTGGGGGAGAGGGAGAGTACTAAAATATTCCTCCCCCCTCCACCCAGCATCCCTAACCTAAGCTAACCTATATCACAGTTGGGTCCTAATCCTATACACATAAATTCACACACTCATCTAACTATCCCTTCCCAGACCCGGGCCAGAACCCCGCCTTCTGTGCCATTTCATTGCGAACCTCTCTATCTTGCAACCACCATTTCGCTGATCCACTAACCTATGTAATGGCCCCGTATAGAGGGCTGAGCCTGTTAGTTCTATTCGTTCATTTGTATACAGGCTACAGCTCCTGAGTATGTGGTCAGCAGTTTCCCTTTGGTTTCCACATGGGCATCTTGGCGAACTCCTTCTCTTGAATTCCCACAGTTTTGCATTAAAACATCCATGCCCACTACAGAGTTGGATCGAGTGGTATCCCGGGCTGATCTCTTCACACTTGGCCCTCCTCCTCACTTCAGGGAATAATTCATGTGTGTGGCGGCCTGTTGTCTCCACCTCCCATCGTGTTTGCCACTCGTCCATTAGCCACTCCCTTTGTTAGGTGCAAGAAGGGGGGAGCTGAGGATCGCAACGAAACTGAAACTCGGTGAGCGTGAGGAGGACTGTATTATACGTGCGTGTGGAATTGAGTAGAATTGAAATTGAGGTGAGATGGAGTACAACTGGGCGACACAAGGGCAGTACTCAGAACGCGTGAACTGGCGCGGGCAACTTTATGAGAAAGTGAGAAGTTACTGGGGTGGTAGTTGGGAGCAGAATGATATTGGAAGAGCTCTGTCGTCGATAGGAAAATGACATTGGGAGAAAGAAATCTAAAACGAAGAGAAAACCTAAGAAACGGGGCTGGTGGACCCGCAGCTGAGGGATTCCCACGGATGAGGGGCAGGTATTGAAATAGTTGGAGACAATTAGGTGGTCGGAGACATTGACGTGGGGAAGTCCGAGGTCAATGACTCGGACCACTTCGACACTTTGCGATGTTGCTTCATGCTTGGCCTTGTCCCCCTCTACCGCTGCCATGCGTCTGGCTAGCTCTCTTACGATAGGAACAGACACCCTGTTCGGCTGTGTAATTATTGTATGCGCCACATGTGCATCCAGATACAAATCCAACGGTGGGCAGTTGGCGATCACCTGCAATGCTGCTGTCGAGGCTGTACGGTATGCCCTTGTGACTCCTACGAGGATGGCCCTCTGGATGCTTATGGTTTTGGCCCTGACATTTTTTGAGGGGCTAAGCCACCAATTGGAGGCACCGTATGTGACTGCTGGCAGGAACACCGTGTCGTAATATTGCCTCCTGACCCTATATGATGCGCCCCATTCTTCTCCAGACAGCCTTCTCATCATCCCAACCAATCGGCCGAGTCTTGATGTGAGATAGGCTACTTGTGCTGCGGCCAGGAAGCTCTTCCTCAGAATGATACCGAGGACCTTTCTTATCTTGACCTGCGCATCCCCAATGGTAAAGGCCACTGAGTGCTGTGGGCTAGTTTTTCCCTTGAATAGTATGGCCGCAGTCTTATCCACTGCCAGGGTGAGGCTAGCTTTTCGGCACCACGCCTGAGCGATGTTTGCAGCCCGCTCTGCCGCCTCGCAGAGATCCTGCCTGGTGCCTCCCCTCATTACGATGGCCAAGTCATCAACATATGCGACTGCGACTACGTCCGCCTCCTCAAGTTTTCTCATCAGCCCGCTGAACATCAAGTTCCAAAATTGGAGTGTAACCAGATTTAAATTTGCATGTAAATGAGTAAGTTATAGTCGTTTCAGTGAGCTCAAGTAGAAAATGATAAAAGGAGTAAAAAACTCATTTTATAGGACAACTTCGATCAGAAATTGTTGAGGAGAGTGTGGTTTGGGCCAGTACTGCCTCTAAAACAAAACATTTTCGATTCTAAAAGCTATCGCGATTTTCCGTTTTAGGGGAAAATGTACACGACGAGGGAAGAGGCGGCGTTATCAATCCTACGTGGTTAATTGGTAGTCGAGGGACTGAAATCGAGTCTGGTCGGACTGAGCGGTAGATACAACCGACGCGGGAATTGAACTTGCTCCAGCGGATGCCCAATGTAAATAATGAGAGAAGGTGGAGTTACGGGCGTGCAGTTCCGTAACACAGACGAGCTAGTAACTTGAGCCTCGTCTCTGACACGGAGGTGCCGTATAGTGGGAAACTCGGCCGGTGGCAAGGGGTAGTACGAGTTGGAGAGATTCTGAGAACGTGGAACGACTTGACACTATACGTGGGAAATGGATCAGTAGGAGTTAATAACCAACACCCGGTGCCATTGACAGAACCGGTGACACGGACGGGTCTTCAAAAATGAACGTTGGAGAAAACTACGGCGCAGTGCACAACTTCCTCAACCCAAGTACATGTACAAAAATACAAGTGCTCCACGTACTATAATTCACAAAATGTGGATGTTCCAGTAAGTACCCGAAATAAGTTAATGTGTTGTTTCCTCAATTGTAGTGCTCACTAGGCCCCCTCTTTTTGGAGAAGAACGTAGGAGGGAGCCGTCTGTTTCTAGTGGTCCGATGAATTTATTCGTGGGTATTCAAAACCAACCTAGAACCGTTCAGCACATGCATCAGGTTAGCCTTTACGACTCCATACGATGGCAGTTCCTCTTTTTAACCTCTTCAAGGGAACCTTCCCCACACGTTCTTTCATACTGCCCAGTTGTTGGTTCAGGAGTGGTCTTTCCACCAAATCTTCATCGCGAAGCCTGCGCACCTCCGTGACAGTCAACTGATCTCTCCGAGGGTTGAGGGACAGTCATTCTTTTATAAGGGAACCTGCCAGTGGACACATCACACATTCAAAGGCTATTGTTGAGGATCTCCATTCCCTTCCAGCGTCTTTCAAGCTTCTGCCACAACACCGTCGGAGACCACTGCAAACCTACTTCGGTGCCCAGCTAGAAATATTCTCAGGCTGCGCATTGTAGAGCTGTACGAAGTGTACGAAAAATCGAGGGGGAGGTCGTTCGGAGGATTGGCGGGGAAAATATCCTGAGGCGCCGTTGGAAAAGACAACGCTTCTTTCGGGAAATTAACTTCATTAAATGTCGCGGGTCTCCGAACCCACCTCTTCACTGAAGCCTCTTGAAGGAGGAAAATTACTTCACTCCGCTTAGGAATTTTCTTTAACCAGACAAAAATCCCTCTTTATCGTCCACCCGTCCTCTTTTCCGGCTCCCGTTCCGCGGTTTTCCCGTCTTTTCTTGCGTTTTTTGTTTGTTAGTCGGGGAACAAAATGTGTTTGAAATGTTGTAAGGTTTGTTTTGGGCATCCAACGAATGCGGAACATTAAGAGTCAAAGAGCTCACGAGAATTACTCGAAGCGGCCATAATGTGACATTGAAACGAAGTTCATTTCATCGCATTGCTCTTATTGCAATGAAGAAGCAAAGTAATCTCTCTATTGCAACTATCTCTCTTTCAACCTACTCTCCGCAGGCACGTCACTGAAGTAAATTATTGAAGGTCGGACCGTTCTTTGCTGGTACGCTCAGTTTCCCAATTTACCAAAGAGGGTTTAAAAGTTTTTCTGGAAGCACCTCCCGAATTAACTTTTCTCTGCAGAGTTCCTTAACAAATACGAATTTAAAAAAATGAGATCTACCTAAACAGATGAGAGCGGCGTTGCTTGTTAAAAGTCAAAATCTTGGCTGGCAATACGCAAATGTCTTAAATCTACTTCCGCAAAGGGCGCAACGTGGACTTTCGCTTTCCCTTAGCTCGAACCTGAAAACTGTAGAGGAGATGAGGGCGTTGGGGATTTTTACGAAACGATTAATCTCAACCACCACTGGGATTTCTCTCGAAGTCTCGATGAATGTTCGCAAGGCCCATTGCCGTCCTTAACTCGATCGTTTAACATTTTAGCAGTGCTCAGTTACCCAAAACGCATTTATCTCTCAGTTCTCGTAATTCAGTCTTTTCAAACTGGCATTGGTAAATCAAAACAACAGTATAAATTGAAAGAGGTGTGAGGGTGGGCAGTATTTGAATTGGGATTGTTACACACGATGCATGATATTTTTGGAGGTTGGACGATGTCCCATTGGATGGAACCTACCAAACCCCTGCCGCATGATTGTGAGTTGCGTGCGGATAATTGACGCTGCTGAATGAAAGCATAGTGAGCGTAGTACGCGCGTGATCAACATTTAAATGTGGTATTGCTACACACGAGGGTTGCTATTTTTGGAGATTTAAGGATATTCCAAGGTAACGCTGCTGAAAGCTACAGTCTAAACAGAGGATGGTGTGTGAGCGTAAACAGATACACAATTAAGGGCATTCCTGTATTGTGTGGTACCAGCCTGGCAATACAAAAGCCCAGTCCCTTGAATGTACTTTCCAAGAGTAACAACATGGACAAAGATTCTTCCCTCAACCCTTCGCACGAACTTTCCAAGTATTGGGAGAAATAAGGGTTTCACGAGTAGTGAGGGTGATGGCACTTCTAGGATGAGTGACGTAATCCCCCTCCCCACCAACCAGCTGAAGTATAACGTCCCTCCCACAGCTGATATGACGTCCCCCCCCCCATCCGGACCACAGCAGATCTGACGTCACACGGGGGGATTCATAGTGGTGGGGGGATCCTCTCAGAAGTTGCGCCAATTGTGGGGCCATGACGTCACATGGGAGGATTCATAGTGGTGGGGGGGATTAACTCAGAAGTTGTGCCAATTGTGGGGCCATGACGTCACATGGGATGATTTATAGTGGTGGGGGGGATCTACTCAGAAGTTGTGCCAATTGTGGGGCCATGACGTCACATGGGATGATTCATAGTGGTGGGGGGATCCACTCAGAAGTTGTGTCAATTGTGGGGCCATGACATCACATGGGATGATTTATAGTGGTGGGGGGGATCTACTCAGAAGTTGTGCCAATTGTGGGGCCATGACGTCACATGGAGGATTCATAGTGGTGGGGGTTCTACTCAGAAGTTGTGCCAATTGTGGGGCCATGACGTCACATGGGAGGATTCATAGTGGTGGGGGGATCCACTCAGAAGTTGTGCCAATTGTGGGGCCATGACGTTACATGGGAGGATTCATAGTGGTGGGGGGATCCACTCAGAAGTTGCGCCAATTGTGGGGCCATGACGTTACATGGTAGGATTCATAGTAGTAGGGGGATCCACTCAGAAGTTGTGCCAATTGTGGGGCCATGACGTCACATGGGATGATTTATAGTGGCGGGGGGGATCCACTCAGAAGTTGCGCCAATTGTGGGGCCATGACGTTACATGGTAGGATTCATAGTGGTGGGGGGGATCCACTCAGAAGTTGTGCCAATTGTGGGGCCATGACGTCACATGGGAGGATTCATAGTGGTGGGGGGATCCACTCAGAAGTTGCGCCAATTGTGGGGCCATGACGTTACATGGTAGGATTCATAGTAGTAGGGGGATCCACTCAGAAGTTGTGTCAATTGTGGGGCCATGACGTCACATGGGAGGATTCATAGTGGTGGGGGATCCACTCAGATGTTGTGTCAATTGTGGGGCCATGACGTCACATGGGAGGATTCATAGTGGTGGGGGGATCCACTCAGAAGTTGTGCCAATTGTGGGGCCATGACGTCACATGGGATGATTTATAGTGGTGGGGGGGATCCACTCAGAAGTTGCGCCAATTGTGGGGCCATGACGTTACATGGTAGGATTCATAGTAGTAGGGGGATCCACTCAGAAGTTGCGCCAATTGTGGGGGCATGACGTCACATGGGGGAGGTTTATAGTGGTGGGGGACGTGACGTCATATCAGCTGTGGGGGGGGACGTTATACTTCAGCTGGTTGCGGGGGAGGGGGGGATTACGTCACTCATCCCAGAAGTGCCATCCCCCTCACTACTCGTGAAACCCTTATTTCTCCCAATACTTGGAAAGTTCGTGCGAAGGGTTGAGGGAAGAATCTTAGTCCATGTCGGACATCAGATCAGCTGTATTGATGGTGGGGGGTGTGACATCAGATCAGCTGTTCTGAGCTGATCAGATCAGATGGGGGGGGGGTGACGTCAGATCAGCTGTGCTGGTGGGGGGGGGGATTACATCACTCATGCCAGAAGTGCCATCCCCCTCACTACTTTCACGAGGCAATCTTTTCTCTTTCAACGACCACTGAGCTCTCCTTCAAAGCCTCGAACCAAAAGGTTTTTTCCCGTCTTTGAATTCTATCATAAATGCCATAGGCCTGAGAGTCTGCATCTGGCAGAAGTATTCTATCGAAAGGAATCACGAAATAAGCGTTAAAAAGTCAGTGTAGAGAACGCAGGCTGCAACGAGGGAGGGATTATGCTGTCAACAAACCTCTGGCAGAGAGATTTCTCTCTCATATAGAGCTTGTGATGCGTCAAATCTGCACAGATAGCGACCAGGCTCTCCCATTATAGGCTTGGGTCAGCAGCCACCAGCGAATTGGCTGGACTAGCAGTTTTACATTCCTCGTCCTATTTGAGGAGTGAGATTCTGAGGCTTGATGTTCTGAGAAAAGTTGTTTTACGTGTCGTATTAATTAAAAAAATTAAAAATTAAAACTTGTATATCTCAGATGTGTAGAAGAATGCCACGAAGCACACCCACAACGTTTATAATCATAATAGCTTAATTTAAATAAAATTCTCTAAAATGAGCATTAGGTATATAAGCGGTGGCTGCACCATGATATACTTACGCCTCAACGATTCAATTTTGACTTGATATACAGGCGATTGTTTCACATCCACGGAAGCCTGATCTTCGTAAAAGCCACTGATGACGGCCTTGCAGACGATTTGAAGAAGGCCCTTTTTGAAATGGGAAGGTTTCAAGAGAAGCGTCAAATACGTCGCGCTCCACGTCAGACTGTCGCTGACTGGCACGACCCTTCGCTCGCACATGCCCTCATTTCCGCACTGAAACAAACCAACCGGATGTTTGTTGTAGGAATTTCGCCAAAATGTTATCTTGGTACGTTCACTCTTTCACCTGTTAAGTGGGTTTTGAAATCAATTTCCACGTAAAGTGCGAGAGGGAACGTGTAAGACAATAAAATACACAATAAATGAAAAAACAAAATAATCTCGAAGTAAGACCACATTAACAAAACCAGTGGGAAAGCAGGCAATTGAATTTTTGTGAAAATGATTCAATAAATGAGCAAAAATTGGACATTCTTAAAATTTAAATCCAATTATTGGAGTTGACGGATTGAAAAACAAATGGTAGGACAATTCCACGTAACAGTTAAATCAATAAAACGCCTTCGGCTAAAGTCACCTTTATGTATACAACAGATCGAAAAACGAAGAACTCTGTCGCGAGCGTCAAACAAATACTAAGAACCGGAAACTAAGTTCAGAGTGGTGATTAACAAATGCCTCCTCATAGCTTGATCGTTTTACCAATCTACCTTGAAATGAGATGAGTGAGAGAGGGCTAGGTTGTATTAAAGAAATTGGGTTGTGTCCGCCAGTAGGCAAATACTAAAGTTAACGTACCTGTTAGGTGAGTCCGTCTCCTCTGGCTTGTGAGTTACTGTGGGCAAGCGCTTTCGATGTAAAGACATCATCGTCTGGCCGTTTAGTCAGTACTGGAGTCAGTCAGTTGGTCGTGGTCTTTATATACAAAGAGAAAGGTGAAAGGAGTGATGGAGCGTTGGGGAAGGGGCGGGGAGAGGTCTTGTTGGTCAGTCTTGTTAGTAGTACCTTAGCCGGACTGGCTGTAGGCTTGAAAACAATATGGTAGAATACACTAGCGGGAATGAAACAGAATTCACACATCAGGAGGGTTTTTGGATAGGTGAACTGGTGCTGAGAAGACAACTGAGAGGAAGCCCCTCCTGAGGACCTTGAAGTCGGTGTAAGGTGGACACAACGAGCGCGTGTCGGGAATGAAAAGGGGGGAGGGGGGGGGTTTGGCACATGCGACAAAAATTCCTCAAAGGTGAACGCGGGGGAGAGGGAGGTTATGATAGTACGGAAATATGAAAAGTTGGGGAGCAGTGCTAAGCGTCGTACAAATTGCAAAAAATGTTCGGGGGCACATTCGAATATCGTTTTTTTTTTTTTTTTTTCGTGATTTATTATTGCAACTGAATATTAAAATACAATCCATCTAGCAATATTACATATCTTTTCAAACACTCCTTGAGGACCCGTTTACAGTAAAACCAAGCCCCTTCGCATAACAGTTCATCGACAACACTGCGCTATACTTGTACTTCAACAGCACTAACTAAGTCCAGTGGTTTTTTCCGCTTGAGTCGTCGGAGTTCATCCTCGTTGTCCAAGACGTAGAGCATTTCCGGGTTTTCATGGTTGAGGAGACGTTGTTCATGCCTCCTTGAGTACCTTGCGATAATTTCGTGGACTGTTTCCATCCCCAAATCTCGATGAATATCATCGTTTCTCATGTACCAGGGCGCATGCACTATGCTTCTCAGTATTTTATTTTGGGAGGTTTGGATTTTGTTAATATTTGTTTTTTTGGCACAGCCCCATAACTGAATTCCATAGGTCCATATAGGGCGAAGGATCTGCTTATAAATAAGCAGTTTATTGTGGAGAGAGAGACGAGAATTCCTTCCCATCAACCAATACATCTTTCTGAATTTAATTCTAATTTCCTTTTTTCTTTTCTATGTGTTTTTTCCAGTTTAATTTGGAGTCGAGGGTCATACCTAAGTATTTGACTGCATCGGTATGGGGTATTTTATTTGAATTGATCTCAACATCCATGACAGGAATTTTTCGGTTAGTAAAGTTGATGTGAACTGATTTTGATTCATTTAACTTTATTCTCCACATCTTTGTCCACTTAGAAATCTCAGTAATTGACGTCTGTAGATTACTAGTTGCGGCTTCGACTTCATCATCTACTGAGAGGATAGCCGTATCATCAGCAAAAGTGGCAACAGTTGTACCTTCTTGTTGAGGTAAGTCCCGGGTATACAGAAGATAAAGGACTAGCCCTAGGACACTCCCTTGCGGGACCCCTGCTTTAATTGGCTTCAAGCCAGAGTATTGGTCATCTTGCTTCACCCTGAAATGTCTATTTTCCAGGTAAGATTTTAGCAGTAAGTAGTACTGTTTTGGGAGATCTCGGTGCAGTTTGTACTCCAGTCCCTCATGCCAAACCTTGTCAAAGGCCTGAGCCACATCTAAAAATATGCTGGCACAGATTTTCTTACCTTCAAGGGCCTTTTCAATTATATTAGTTATTCGATGGACTTGATCTATAGTTGAGTGTTTTTGCCTGAATCCGAATTGATGGTTTGGGACCAAGTTTCTGTCTTCAATTATGGGTTTGAGTCGTTTAAGAAGCAATTTTTCGAACAGTTTTGACATAACGGGGAGGAGGGATATTGGTCGATATCCCGTCTTCTCGTTTGGTGACTTCCCTGGTTTGGAGATCATGATGACTTCCGCAAATTTCCATTGGGAAGGTACGTATTTCAGTCTAAGTGTAGCATTAATAATGTGAAGCAATTTTATCACTGCTTTATCGGGAAGCTCTTTCACAACACGACCTGATATCAGGTCGTAGCCGGGCGTTTTTTTAGCATTAATGTTGCTTTTTATTTCATCCTTAAGTTCTTTCAGTGTCACTGGGACTATTTTGAGTTCGTCAGTTTTTTCCGTCCGAGTTATATTTTCATCTGGTATTTGATTTGGTAATGGTTGAAAAGTTTCGAAGAGATGTTCTGCAAAAAGATCAGCTTTCTCTTTATTGCTTCTGGCCCAAGTTCCATCCTCCTTTTTGATTGGAGGTAATGGGACTTTGGGTCGTTTCATGTTTTTGGTAACCTTGTAGAGGGAGTACTCCGTATCTTTCTCCGCAGTCAGCTTACTTAAAAAGTGATCTACTGTTTCATTCTCCATAGTTCTAATTAGGTGTTTAAGTTTGTTAGCGTAATTATTAAGTATTGTTTTGTTTTCGGGATTCGAATATCGTGAGTAACTTCAACAAAAATTTGAGGACAGTCATGGGATTGTCGGTATAGAATGTGATCGTGGTGAGTGGTTCCTCTAAATATCGTGGCAGACCCTGAGGACTCGCCCGACTGCTGGGGACGTCCGTTAGCTTACAGTCAGCGGATGGGGGAGGAAGGGACGGCGCCGGATTACGGCAAAAGCGGCATTTATATTTTTGGCGTGCTTCGTGACTGCGTTTTTGCCACGCCGAAAATTGAACGTCGGCGCACGTGACGCACAAAAGGGAGAAACACTCGGCACAGCCAATTGGGGATGTGTGTTGCGTTGGGGGAAGCGCAAATTTGCATTTGTCACAAAAGGGTTTTGTCGTCAAGGGATTTTTGGGGTGCAGGAGACGATGATCGACTCATGATGGGGCAGTGTTGAACAATCCGAGCAAGAATGAACAAGAGTGAACAAGGTGGTCGATGATATAATGATGGACAAGAACAGGGAGGGACGGGGGGTCGCAATGAACACGACAGGACGCAAAAGGAACGTGAACACGTGCACGATTTTGAGCGGAAATGCGGAAAATACGCGTGGCAACTGCGACGTATTTTCGAGAGGGGTGAATCGGAAAAGCTCTGCTACCAATTTGTAACGTACTTGGGGAATTGTCTCACAATTTTCCGTGTACAGAACACGCGTGAAAGTCGTGCCTGGGCCCAAAAGAAAAGAACAAATCAAATACACTCGATTATACTCCCTTGATGAAATAAATAAAATAATGGCTCTCAAGAAAGTAATGGGAAATGAAATTATAAAGCGATTAAGACCCTTTTGAATTTAATCAGGAAAAACTCGAAATAAAAGAAATGAAATGAACTCCTTTTAGAATGAAATAAATAACCTATGCTCGGGTTGTATTAATAACAATAAAGGGACAATGGGGAAAATGAAACACCAAGCTCTGATCGCTTACCTAACTTCACACAATATAAAGGGACGTTTATGAACTGATTCACTGGCTTAGGAAAAGGGGGACGATTCGTCCGCAAAGTCGGTAGCCGTTCTGATCAAGAAACGTGGTTCCGCCGCTAATATAAACAGTGGTGCACGGGTGGTGGTCAGTGTTGCCACCTCCTGCAGTCCGCCGCGAACCATTACAAAGTGACTAAAACTGTGCAAGAGATGAGTGTTGAGTGTTTGTGCTGGGGGTACTGCAGACTTGCCTCGGGAGAGGTGGCCAGTACGAGCTTGGGAAATGGGATGAGGGAAGGGCGTGAGGAAAAGCCCACTGGGGAATCCATTAGAGGGAAAATACGTTGTCTGCTCGGGGCTTGAGGAGTTACAAAGGAAAATTGATTGACAGGAGGCTCTGGGGCAGTGCAGAACAAACGTGGGGAATACCGTAAAGCCTTAGACTACCTCGCTGTCGCACCAATTTGACAAGTACATTCATTTCATACCCTTCATGGGTTTTCTTCCGCCTTGCGCTTCACACCATCTTCAGCTTCATTAACTTTTCTCAAATTGAACGGAAATCGTACACTACAAACAAAAGCAGGTAATTGTAGTAACATGTCCACAACGTCCGAACATTCCCGTTTCTCCGCCTGCCTGGCAACGTGGAAAGACGGAATCGCGAAAAACTCATGAAAACCGCAAATTCCCTCCTGCCGGCGGTCCTTTTATTCGGAGTTTGCGGGGCCGAGTTGAACGACGTCGTAGAACTTTGTCGTGTGATGGAATTCAATCTCACGGACGTTCAATTCGCCCTGAGAATATACGAATTCTGCCACGACGCTCTCAGCGGTCGTAAAAAGCTCCGCGTAATTGGAAGAGGGCAGGCGAAAGACGTTCTCCAAAGAAAATTCGCGGACGCGTGGGAAAAGTGAGTAATTCTAGTTGATTACAAGATTGGACTTAAGGTGCGTTTGCGGTAGTTGACAAATGTAGGCATCCAAAAACCTGACAGAAGCATCACCGCTTCTTCACCCAATATCCAGTTAACTTGAGGCTACGCAACAATCACAAGCGCCGTATTTTCGTTTGACCCACTTCTACTTCAACTCATATAGGTACTCGTTAGCTGGAAGTATGCTTCAGGATGGAAATTGGTGGAGTCGTTTTTGGGAAATATATTTAAATGAGTTTAGAAGACTATGAAACATTTCAGGCATTGCTACGAACAAAATGCATCTGAGGCCAATATACGCTACTTTAACTATGTCTACTACCTTGAAAACATCTCTACTTGAGACTGGTCTAACAAAAACACTGTCAATCTTAACTATTTCTTGCTTTGTGTCATCGTGGCGTACTGGCCATTTCCAATGTGGTCCCGATTTATTAATACATTGGGCTTTATGAAGAAATCATTTTTCTTCTTGTTTAATCTCAGAGAGTTGATCAAGAAGACACTCTCCTTCATAATCAACTAAAACATAACCATTCTCTTCATCACATTCTCCCATCCCTTGTCCAAGAAAGGAACATTTTAGCGATATCTTTGTTAGGAGGGGATTAATATTGTAGCGATATCGCACTAGTTAGTACCGAATGCAATTGCAACACAGAGGTTCATTCTCAATTACACTCAGGGAAATTTAACCACCACAAACAGGGAACTGGGTGGGAGAGAACGCGAGCGTAGGCGACGAAGCGACGAGGGAACCGCTCGGTTTCAACTGATGGCAGCGAAGTCTCGAGCGAATCGGGTGCCCAGTCAGCACAAATGCCCTGGACAAGCCTCTGCTGAATCGAAGGATTTGGTTCGTCCCGTAACACAACTTCACCCTTGATGAAGTTCCTGTCCTCAGGCACTCGTGAACACTGACGTTCAGGGCGTTGCTATCCACCCAACAAAGGGGAACCTAATCTTGAGCATAGCGAAGGTAAGAGAATTTGGATTAAAGTTCCAAAACGGTGCCCATGTTTGTGGTGGAAATATTTAACAAATACTAATGAACATTCACGTCAGAATGTCTCAGGCGTACACGATGTGTGATAGAGGTGTGCGACCTTCGTCCCCCGCAGCAGCAACATCCATGGTTCAGAGAATCGGTCCGTCTCCAGGCGAAAGACGATTCTCTCAGTAAGGGGGGTCGGAGTTTCCCTCTTCCTCAGAGGACACCTGCCCTCAGGTGTTCCAGAAGGGATAGTGCTGAGCGAAGGTGCTACGTCTACCGTGCACTGGTTAGTTGCACTCTTGGGAATAAGCGTGGCGTTCTGGCTCAGTTCAGTTGTCTGTATTGGCAGCATTCACACGTGTTTTGAGTGGCAGCTCTTGAGCGTGTGTGAGGTTGCCAGACGATTCGTTCACAGATTGTGCATTTCCACGTAGGTTCCTCGAGCCTCCTGACAGGAGTTGAGGAAACGTGGGCACTTTTTTACCCCATGATGTTCGCCGGAGATAGGGCAAGAATGTGGCTTTGGCGATGGAGTTTTGTCTTCACCAGGCCTTTTCAAAGGCACATGGTTCCCCCAGACCCGTTGTTTGAGAGGTCGTTCAGGGACAGACACTTTTGAAATTTGAGCTCGTTCTTTTTACTTTTGATAATCCTACGAAGTAAGATGGAAACTTGTACGATCGACCGAGTTAGTTCTTTTTTTTAAACACTTTTCTCCAGAGCTTTTCGCGATTTAAGAGACTGTTCTCCGTGTATGTACAGTTGTGAACGCGGTTTGCACAGACGACGACTGATCCAAATCAGCATAACTTTTACAACTGGCGGTCAGATCTATGTAAGGGCCAAAATAATAGTGTGTACATTTTTTGAATGGATAGTTCTACAAATGTCGATTTTAGGACAGATCAGTCCCAGTAAAACTTTTAGCAGGGAACATGCTGCAGCCTTTACATAACTACCAGGATGGAACGAAATGGCATCACGAAATCCCCCTTCCCCGCCACCACCGCCTAAGGAACTCTGAGAACGTTAAAAGGTACCAGATTTCTCTCCATAGAACGTTAATGTCTGACAGACCTCACATAAGCTGTGTGAAAAACGTATTGCGTCAGCTGCTTGAGCGATAATAATCGTCTAATGCAAGATGATGACGACGGATGTGGACGGCTAGTTAGGCGTGGAATGCCACAGTTCTTCACATCAAAGGAAGAAAATCCGAAGCTTGTCAGGTGATTTGTGAGTCCACCAAGTTCGCTAAAGTAGCAAACAACTGTCTGTGAGGTGTTCGTGACGCTGCAGCGCCAGGCACATAACTAGTTTGTTTCTTCCCAGCTCACCTTCGATAGACCTCATGCAGCCAATGACCACAGCCAACAATGACAATTTAATAAAACCACTCACGAGAGGAAACTCAGGCTCCGCTGAACTGGATTGGTTGTGTTGTTCTCGAGGAACACGACTATGACAGCGCCTCAGTCAAAGATTTCTTACAATGAGCGTAAGAAGCCGTATACTAAACAAGGCTCTGGCTAGAACCATGCCTGTACTGCCAGCCTTCAAGATGCCTCATATTTCTTTGCTCCAAGGAACCTCCTCCTTAAACATACGTCACCCATTCCCTTGACAGTCTCACAACATAAGATGTTCGACGCAAGTCAAATCAGTTTGACTCTTTTGACCTCGGATTTCCCCAGTACGATACCTCCTCGTACCTGTGGAAATTCCACTCCCGCGGTTGCATTTATTTCTAATGGCTACCGGATTTCCCTGAAGTGGGTTTTATCATTTCTTTATTTTCCCTCTACTCAATTTCAGATTCCTCTCCACAAGAGATAGCTTCTCGTAAAATTCATTCAGCTACGAACTCTCACGAAAATCACTCATCTCCCTGGACCCAGTGGGACACGTTTCTAATCAATTCTCAGCCCAGTTACATCTCGCTCTCTCCTTCCGATACAGTTTCCCTCGCCAGTTCACGCATTTACGAGTCACCCCCTTGTGTCACACAAACTTAACTCAATTCATTGGGCATCTAATACAGTTCTCCTCACGCTCATCGAGTTTCTTTCATTTTCAATCTTCAACTCTCGCCCTCTCGTGCGTCTAATATAAGTGCTGGGGTATTTTGAGGAAACCTTCTGAAATGGTGTTATGGTCTCTGTGGTCAGATCAGGAGTAATGCAGCGCAGATATTTAGCTACAACTTGGGCTTAGATTCGGCAGGTAAGAAGTCCCGCTACATCACAAGCCTACCTGTACTCTGACCTATTGACGGGTCATACAAACACATTCTCCAAAGCACATTCGTTATCGTGTAGAAGGTCGGAGTATTATTCGTCAAATAACGTCGATTACAGGAATTAATTAATTACTTCATTAGACTTAGACGTCTCTCTATGTTGAAACATCCATATTTATGCAAAGCCTAATGTTTTTAATTGTCTATTTAGATTAGCTGTCGAGAGAGGTATGAAAGAAGCATTGATGGCTCTGAAAACTGACGCACTCAGGCGTATTGTGTTCCCTAAAGTACGATCCTGGAACCGCATGATTCACCGATTGGACAAATTGACCGTGCGAGGGCCGAAGCTGTGCGATGACGTGCTAACGGTCTTCGTGCTAATTGCCGTCCTGGTCACAATTTTCGTGGTAGAAGTTTTCTGTTTCATCCTGCTCGTCAAGAAATGTGTTTGCCCGAAAATCGATACGAAGGTGAACGAAGTGTTGATGTAGTCTTAAGAATGGATTGCATTGTGGAAGAGTCGCTCATGTTAGAAAACGTTAAAGCGCCCTTGAGCTCTGAACCAGTACCCGAGCTTCCATAGACTCGGTTAAAGCGTACTTTGTTTGGTATGTTTCGGTTTTCAGAAAAATCACAGGGGTAGTCTCCAATGACCTACCTACACTGCGGCTACAAAAGAGCCTATTGCGTGGGCGCACGTGAGCCACCTCATGTTCTCCCTGTTCCACACTGAGCTCCCACCATTCTCGCACAAAATGCAACGCGTTGAGGCCCATTCCTGCAACCTCCTCCGGCCGAAGTTGAGGATCCCCAAGCACTCTGGGCCCACTGAAGCCAGTCCCTGAGCAGTACACAGAACATACTCTGCTGAAACCAGCAGGATCTGCAACTATGCACCTCTAACTTACCAATCATGGCCAGGTGTATCTTAGTGAACAATGCACACATACCATCCGTACATACTCCTCCAGACTGAGGATCTCTCTTGTTCGCTGTCTGCAGAGTTTAATAAACAACTTCGACCGCTTATGGCCTGGCGCATCACTGCAATTCTCCGCCAACTTACAAAGTGCAGAAGGGTTTCACTTACTACTGTTTCACTTGATCATTACAGAACATCTAAGAAGAAAGAACGCTCTTAAAAAAAAGTATGTTGACAGTTACGATTCTGCATTTGGGAATGTCTGGGGGAGTACCTACTGGGAGCCCCCAACTCCCTCAGGCTCTGCTGGCTACAAATAAAATTGGGATGGGTGAATTATCTTCTAGCAACCCCACGACCACTACAATGTCCACGGGACAAGCGCATCTCCCACTTTCCCCGGCCTTGCCCTAGGTAGGAATTGTATTCCTCCGTTTTACCTTGAACTGTGGAGGTAGCCACCTATTGTGCCTCGGACCCGTAATGCACCGTCACAAGGCTGCAGGCTCTGCATTCTTGTGGTATGATGTTTCGGGTCAAACAACCCTCAAGATCAAAATGGCCCCTGGCCCACCTCATCTTTCGATGATACTGCTTTCTTCATCCCAGAACAAGACACTTTGGACTTTCTGCCTTCCTTGAGGTTCGGAAGAACCCCTGTAAGCCTCGGCACAGGTCACAAGCTTCTACCTACTACTCAGGGACTCATCTGCGGTGCATCTGGTTTTCTGTTCCCTAACACTCATAACAGACACCTATACAGTCTCTTAAGACTCATAAGGCACCTATACACTGATCATTCAAATATGGGCACGTAATAAATCAATTCTGGAAGCTTTGACGCCATCAGTTGCTATGTAGAACGTTGATCTACCACATTTATAACTAAATGAATCAGTAGCTACAGTTATATACATCACTGAATGTTTGTGTGGCTAAGGAAAGTGATGTGATGCATCTGAAAGGGGTTCCATAATACAAGGGACCATAATGTTGACGTTATGCGCAACTCTCATTCGATTTATATTGCAAAGTATAGTTGAAATCTATTGTACACGAATAACCTGAGGATGACGACGACGATAACAGAACACAACAAGTGTCGCATTAGGTGTAAGTGATGCGAATATACGTTAAAATCAATTGCCACAAAATGCCACGTATCTGATTTCGACGGAAATATGTTTGGCAAATTGCAATCGATTGCGGCATCTTTTCCCATTTTCAACGATTTTATGCACATCGTCAGTGAAGATTGAATAACATAAAAAGCTCCTTTCGTAAATTCGCTATGACTAAAGAAACCCGTTAATAGTTACGATTGAAGAACGTATTGGACGGTGAGGTCTGAAAAGGGGAGAACGGTCATTTTTTCTATAGCTCGAGAGAGGTTTTTTTCGTGACATTGACCTCCAGCCCGCTTTTCTTCCGGGAAATTAACTTTGATACGCCTCAATTTTCCCCTTCACGTTCCAATCCTCCGAGAAATACGTTGGCGCCGTTGAAAGCGCCACTCCAGATTTTTCTTGGGAAATATAACAATTTTTTTGAACCCCGACTTTTCTTATCCCATGAAACTATATTCGAGTTGACGTGCTATTTCGAAACTTTCCGTAAAGTCACTACTTCTCTCTCTCTCTTCCTCTTTACTCTGTCACCTTTTTACTTTTCTTGGCTCTACGAAGTAGGAAGGAAAGTTACGAGATCGGCTGCAACGCATCACACGACTTCCCTTGGGCTTACGTGCACTCATCGATTCTCTAGATTCTAGGAACTGATCAAGCACGTTTTTCATTATGTTTATAACCACCTTCAACATGACATCGAGAGGCGAATATGGTTCTCGAATAATTGTGCAGCTCCTAATTGTGCCGCGACTATTATTGATCGATCACCGGTGGTTTGAGAGACTACGTGTTTTTTGAAGAGCCGCGTTTACCGATTTGGAATAATCGGGTAAAGACTGAGAAATGGTGGATGAAACGGTGGGGGTTGAAATTCTGGAGTAGCCCCTATCTGTGCGTTATCAAACACTCATCGTATAGGTACTTGATTGAACTACCTGAATGTTTCTGAAGATTCCAGTAACATTTGAGTGGAGCAAAATAGGGAAAAACTGCTTTAAAATAGATTCGAAATAGTCGAAATGTTGTTTAACTTACTGTTCTGCTCTCATTTTGGTTTATTATTCATTCTAAATAATAACGCTATGTTTTCGGTCACGAAAAATGTTTTACAACCCCCCTCAAAATTTCATACTTTACGTTTCAAGACTTGGAGATTCCAAATTGGCAATGTCCGTCCGCCGTCCCCCGTCCGGGCCGTTTTGTGACTTTAACTTGGTCTAAAAAATCCGTTCTTTCGCACAAAAATCCCATTTGCCGTCTAGTTGTTCCCGCCATCTCGGCAATCCAATCGGACGAAGTCCATGGTTGTTATGGGCAAAAAATGGTTAAAAAAATTAACGAACCGCAGTATAAGCGCAAATAAGCCGTGTTTCGTATCGTTTTCAAGGCCCACTCGACTCGCAACGCCCTTTGGACTCGCAACGTCCTGCCAATTGCCGAGCGAGGGTTCGCTGGAAGTCCCCGTCCCAATTTCCCCAACGACCCGAAGGCACTTCCTCCAGACACCCCTCCATCGGATCATAAATGCCTACAGACGTTCATGGGCGCCTGGCGCCGGGGGAATATTTAGTTTCTGTAGTTCCATTGTAGTCAGGTCATGTTTCGTATGGTTTACTAGTATTTTTCGATGCCGAATCGGATGGAATGGGTCTCGGGGCAGTAATACTAGGTCAAGCTGTCCATGAGAATATTAAAGCATTGTGTAATAATTTGCAGGGTTTTTGTGGTGTAATTGGCAAGTCGATGACAGAAATTTGTTCTGTTTTGTTTTCTAGTGAACGTAGCCTGACTTTCCAACCAATGCCCAGGGCTGATTGTTTATTGTCATCATTAATCTATACACGGGGAGAAACAATCTAAGTACTAAACAAACGTTGAACATATTATCTTTTAATGTTCAGAGGGCCTTATTTTCTAATTATTATATGTACTTAATTAAGCATTCATCGTATAGTTCTAGAAGGATTTTGCTCATACCCGTATTTTGGCGCCCTACGGGGACTTGCGCTTAGATATTAAGTTTGGTTCAACCGTTTTCTCACAATCACGTTCAAATACCAAAGCTTTTTTGACTCAGTAGACCTAAAAACCTAAAGATCTGAAGAGCACTTAAACATGTTTTCAGCCGTTTCGTAGAGCCAAGGGAAGTAAAACATTATTTGTTAAAACTGTCTGTATCTGTGAACGCGATTGAGAGAAAACTGCTTAACCAAATTAGCTGAAATTCCAATTTTTTTTGTGGACAGCTGAAGATAACATAATTATACCATAAAATTATCATCCGTTGAAAAATGACGAGAGCAGCACAATGAATTAACAAACATTTCCCCGAAAATCTAGTTTGTTCTTCACAAACCCGGAATAATTCAAGCGGTAGTCCAATCAATTACCTATACCAAGAGCGTTATCAAACGCTCATAAGATACTCCAAAAAATCCAGACTTACCCGATAACTCTGGAAAAGTGATTATTATCCTTCTCAAAACAATCTTGTTTTACCCTCAACCATTCTGTGTGTACCATCAGTAATGGTCAAAGCATGAGTACGAGCAGCACAATAAATACCGGAACTGTAAGTGCTACCGCTTTCTGCCGCCGAGAAGTGATGTTTTACCATGTTTAAATGAACTCCCCGAAAAATAAGTCGAATCAGTAGAAAAAGCAACACCAGGGAATTTACGTTCAGTTAAGTAGTTAAGTTCAGTAAGTTGTGTTATGCGATTTGTTTTAGTTTTTTTTCTTATTAGATCTTAGCGTTTCTAATTTCTCATAGTGAAACAACTATTAACTAGAACACACAGTGTGTGTGTGAATGTGAATTTCGTCTTCAAACGCGAACTGAATTCCTTTCACTAAACTTATGTTTCTCATTTTCGCAGATACAGGAATAGAAACGGATAACAGGTTTGTCATGCGTTGAAACGTTGTTGGATCATCATCAACGAACGCTCACCACCAGGCTAATTTTTAGTTTCTCCAGTCGAACAATACGTTCGATACGTTGCTCTACCGTTCGATTTAATACTTTCCCCGAATGGAAAAAAGTAATTAGAACGCAAGGAAATAAAAGTCGTTTTCTTCATATCACATTTCGATTCTTTCCAATCTCCGCTAAGGACAACAAATATTCCATCGAAGTACGTTCTACCAAGTCCACATAAATTGAACGATTGCAAGACTTTAATAATTGCTAGACTAAGGCTGAGTTACTATTTATTTAAATAATAAATTTATTGAATTTTCCGGTCTGGACAGGGAATGTAGAGATTCGTTGAAAGCGGTTTACGATGTTCAGGCTCTAGACGCTCCAATTTATTTGAGGAATGTACCATCGCAATCATGGTTTTGGTTGCATCTAGATTTTGTTTGGCCCTGTTGCGGAGTGATGTGATTGTTAACAACTATGTCGCTTGAGGTGACACGGATGAACAACTTTACGTAGCAAGCCACGTCTTCTAACTATAACTGCTCCACGGGAAGCGTTCCATGAATTTGGACCACCTGAATTACTGGTAGCCGAAAAACGGCCAAAACGTCACATCGGTTCAAAGCGTTCTAGGAAAAACGTGATAATGTGTGTAACGCCCCGAAATGAATGAGTTAGTCGAGAGGTCTGTAGGAACGTTTAAGGGAACGTTCTGGTAAACAAACAGGGAAACATTTCGCAAAACGCAGCACATTATATTACGTTGTGTTCGGTATCGTTTTCAACGTATTTTTCGATGCAGACTGCAATAGGGCGGGTCTCACAGATGTACTACGTTTACATGGAAAACAATGAAATCGTAAATATAGTCAGAAAAATTCTACGACTTGAAGGACACTGTGGGACAGTATAGCGGGGTGTCTCCCTGGCTTGCCCTCATTTCCTGCTCTGTCACCACTCTCACTTCAACCCTCTTTGAGTTCGTCACGAGCTACCAATTGCCTAATGAAGCCTGGAAAATACCAATTTTAGTTGTTTCGTTGTAGTCATGTTCAGCATCGTTTACTACTATTATATATAGTTTGTGATACCCATGGTTGTTACTGGTGTTACGGGGGGAATTAATATTGGCGGTTAATATTAAGCGGTATCGCACTAGGTGAGTTGGGAAGTAGTACAATAGAATCCGAATGCAATTCGAACAGAGTTTTATTCTCAATTACATTCGGAGAAGTTTTACCACCACAGACAGGGAACTGAGTGGGAGCGTACGCGAGGGCAGGCGACACAGCGACGAGGGAACCGCTCAGTTACAACTGATGGCAATGATGTCTCGAGGGAATCGAGCCATTCGAGGTGCTCAGTCAGCATAAATGCCCCGGACGAGCCTCCGCTGAATCCAAGGGTTTGGTTCGTCCCATTACACCGGCAAAACATGGTTGTTACTGGCAAAACATGGTTTGAAAAGCGCACAACGGTTTATTATTCTCTTGCAAATGTGGATTGTAACCTATCCTATTCAATCCAATTTCCAAAAATATTGAGTATAAACATGGTTTTATCAACAATTCGTGAAACAACAACTCATACGCAAATCAGAATGTATGTAGAGCAGATAATAGTATACGCTGCGAAACATGATTACAAGTCCTACTCTGCAAGTCTTAAAGGTGTAGGACTACCTCTGGATGAACTAACAGGAACATTGTAGCAAAAGTTATTGTT
Source organism: Pachypeltis micranthus (assembly GCA_020466155.1). Lineage (NCBI taxonomy): Eukaryota > Metazoa > Arthropoda > Insecta > Hemiptera > Miridae > Pachypeltis > Pachypeltis micranthus. Next base: position 61,809,708 of record CM035770.1, on the reverse strand, counting down.
TCCCCTCGCACTGCCTCTCGTCTCGTGGTGCCAATTGCCTAGTGTTGCCTAGAAAATATCAATTTTCGTTGTTTCGTTATTGTCAGGTCATGCCTCGTGAAGTTTACTAGTATTTTTCGATGCTAAATCGACTGGGAACCATCTCTGATGTATGAAACTGTGTCAGTTTGGACAATCATGAAATTGGCGGAAATATGGATCTGGTTGCACGTGTGAGTCATACGTAGTTACACACATGAGCTGCCAGTTGTTGATGTACTCATGAGTAGAAAGAAAATACCGTTCTGAGGCCAATGTAAACAATGGACCAACAGCTGGATATTTCGATCTTCCAGTGATCTGATCATCTCGTGAGAGGTGTCATTGGATGGAGGAGGGGAAATGAGCCTTGTAAACATTTGTTTACGCTCATTTTTCATCCTGATTTTTGCATTAATCAACAGATTTCATCGTTCCCTACCCCCCTTCTTCTATCCAATGACACCCCTCACAAAATAAAAATATCGCTGTGCATGATTTCTACCAGTTCACCAACTCCACACTTATTTACCAACTCTTCGTTCGTTCTGAGTTGAATGAAGCCTTTCTGAAGGCAGCCCTTCAGTACATACCTGTTCAACGCTCGTCAAATCAGTTTGAGTCTTTTGACCTCGAACTTTCCCAGTTATTGTCTCCTTTTACCCAGTCGTACCTGCGGGAATTCCACAGTGGTTGAGGTTATTTCTAATGGCAGCGGATTCCCCGGAAGTGGGGTTTTCCTTTCTTTATTATCCCATTCCTCAATTTCAGATTCTTCTCCACAAGAGACAGCTCCTACCAAAATGCATTCATCTGCAAACTCTCGCGAAAGTAACACTCGCGCCCATTCAGACGCGTTCCTTTATCAATTCTCAGCCCACTTACAGCTCGCTCTCTCCTTCCGAGTGTCCCGTCAGTTCACGCATATTTCCGAGTCGTCCTCCTGTGTCGTCCTTCTGTACACAAACTCTACTCACTTCACTGGATTTGATACAGTCCCCCTCCCGATCACCGAATTTTTTCATCTTTGATCTTCATTTCTCGCCCTCTCGTGCGCTCAACAATATCGTCTTGTCAAAAGTACTTCCTAGTTTATAATGAATTGTATTTCAATTCAGGTTGCATACAAACTCTTAGAAACTTCGTACAGGCCGCTAATGCAGGATTTGTCGGGAAGAGGTTTTGCGTAGGGGTGAGGTGAAGCTCTCTAAAAGTTTATTAATTCGAAAATATTTTATAGCCCAGCGTGAAAGCATGTTCGCATTTACCTCGGGCAGCCTGAAGCGATTACCTTTCCCGAAATTAAATAATGCAATTTGATTAGATGTTGTTGTTCTCTTGAACTGTTCCCTTGGCGAATTATCCTTTGTTTAATATTAATATTTTACTCGCAGCACGGGCGCCCACATTTAAATTGACTTTTACTTAAAAGGGGTCTCTATAATTCACTAATTTGGGATATAGTGGGGCTACATGAAGTGCACTTCCTATTTCCTTTCGAGTTATCAGATCAATTTGAGTTGAAAAGTTGCTCATCGCAGTTACATATAATTGGTATGAACTAGCAAAAGAGCTCGTTATTACACATAAAACGAACGATGAGGTTGAAACTGAAAGTAATCAGCCTGAAAGCTAACTCGGCCGACCAAAACATCTACCAACTTGCCCAGCATCCTATCAGTAGGATTCCAAATACTAGACTGAGGGTTGAAACAGGCATTAGTTCACCGATCAAAACTCTTTTTGCCCTGTAATACCGCCATAACGGGAATGTAACACTACGACCTGCGAGGATCGAAAATTAAAAAAAGGTGCCTCATCACAGAACTTTCTTTAGTTCCACGTCAATTCACCAGTTTTCTTGGGTTTTGCAACTAATTTAACGCGTTTTTCACTCAGTTCATTTGAAATAAGTAAAATACCACTTCGCAGTGGCAGAAAGTGGTAGAAATTACCGTTCCGTAATTTATTGTACTGCTCGCGCTCATGCTCTGAACAATTCGCGCACGGAGAATTAATTTTTTACACACTATTTTTTTGAAGAGGATAATAATCGCTCTTCCAGAGTTATCGGGTAATAATCTTCAGAAATGAACAGTAAGTGAAACTGTAGTGGTTGAAATTACAGAATTTCTGGAGTAGCCTCTATATATATTATGAGCGGTATGAAACACTATTGATTGAAATACCACATTCATTTTTCTGCTTCTAATAACATTTGACGGAGTTCGTAAAGAAAATCTTCGCTAAAATCGATTTTTGTGGAAATGTTTGGTAATTTACTATGCTGCTCTTGTCATTATCCCACAGATGAAAGAAAGAAAAGAAAGATTTCATGGAAGAAATCATGGAATAATTGTGTCATTCAGAGCTGTCTAGATAACTGATTCAATCAAAATCGTTGCAGCTTTTTTTTTTGATAAAAAAAAGTGGGGTTTTGATCATTATGATGACTAATTTGGTCCAATCCTTTCTCTCAATCGTGTTCACAGACACCCATACACTGAATAATTAACTACCCTCGCTATTTCGACGTGCCAAGGAACAGCTGATCGGAACAGTGGCTTGTGCTTATTTAATTTATAGTCATTATAAAATTACAAGTATAAAGAAGGTAGTCGTTCTCAATTCGAATGGAGTTCTGAAGGTCACGATGCTCTGACCACTGGGTTTTCATGAGGCGTTTGATCTTATAACGTCCAGAACCAACCCTCTCAATTAACCTTTTTGTTTCAATATTCTGATTCTCGCTGAACACAAGGTTTAGTATTTCCTGAGCCAACATCATAATTTTGAGCACATACGCTGTTGGGTGCAAGGGGGATATCGAATTCATTACAGGCGAAGAATAATTTGATGAGTGAGGCGAGAGTGAGAGGACTGTGTTGTAACATTGATTAATCGAATGTTCACTTGATATACGATAGAGTTCAGAGCGGAGTAGTTGGAAGACACAGTTCACCCGACAGATGCAAGTACAAATCTCTAAATAGGTGAGCTAGGAGCTGAGATAGAGTGTGGTGGGCTCCTGTGAGAAGGTAGCAAAAGTAAGAGGGGGAGAAGTAAGGTGAGGGAGACAATTGAACCGTAAGTGGTGCAATACATTGTTGACTCTAGAATATTGAAAAAATGAGAATGAAAGTGATTGACAGATGGCTCTGGGGAAGTAGATCAAAGCTGATGAAGGCCCTAAGCAAAACACGAACGTATGGTTTTTGTCCCCCCCCCCCCACCCACCTACCTCTTTCATATTTCTGAAACTTTTGCGTCTATATTGCTTGTATTAAGCTTCATCCCTTCGTTTCTAGCACTCAAAACTTCTACAGTATGAACACGGTACTGCAGGGCAATGGTGGATGAAGCTTTCTATGTCATCCTCTTGTGCCAGAGTTGGGCAGGCAGGAGGTTCACAAAGGAAGGCACAGTTGGTTAGCTCACGCCAGAGGCATTCATCCGCTCCATGCTGCATCCAGAGGAAAACTGGAGGGGCATTGCTCAAAATGCCAGGGCAGTGCTCAGCCAGAAGAAGCTGGAGCTTACTGATCCGGGGCCACTATGTCGCGTGGATCAAGAATGAAGGCACGGAGGAAAGACCCTCCTGAACCTCCCAAACTGCTGGACAGTAAGGAAAGATGTATGGGAATGGCCGCGCGCTGCAAGATTCACGTGAGGAAGAAGAGCTGCCATTCCAGAAAGGCGTGATGGCCAATCTGATACAATGTGTTGAACGGTTCGGGGTAGGTTCGCACATATTTGAAAAATAAAAAAAGGTATTTTAATCATTATTATAACCGATTTTGCTTAAACCTTCATTTTGGAGTTGCAGGTTGGATATAAAATTTGAGCAGGTTTGATTTTCAGCTCTCAACTGCGACCGCAGTCACACATATACCGCTTGCTCAAATGGTTTTGGCCGAACTCACAAGTCTTTAAAACGTTAAAGAAACGAAGGAAAACGCTTTCTTTTGTTTACCTGTTGATTGTAATGGACAGTTTGACTGGTTACGATAAACGCCTCGGTTACAGCCAGTTATGTCAATATTAATTAATTACGGGGCATCGACGGCTCTTCCGCACCACGGGACATGTCAAGGTGACCAACTCCAAGTCCTACGTTGATTCGGAAAGCTACCCACTGACTGCACTCAAAGGACGGCATTCTGGATGTTCTCTCAGTCGAGGGACATCGATAAACGGACGTATGCTTTGCGGCTGGTTCAAAGAGAGAGGCTGCTCCAGATTGAAGGTTCAGGTTGCGAATTTTGCTACCTGTCAATCACGTGCCTTCAATTACATACATATTCGGCGTTTGGGACGTTGTCAAAGCCACGAAGGCCATTCACTGAATGATATGTTCTTTTGTTGCAGAGTCGAATATCTCGTGCATAGAACACGAAACAGGCGTGTACAGAGGTGCAGCTTAACCTGCCCAAAGATGCGCTAGCGAAACCGGAAAGGAGAGTTCCAGCCAAATTTGGAATGGGGAGAAGAAAACCACACCTCGTTATGTAGTACAGGGTTTTTGACCATTCCCCTCAACCAATCACGTTGTAGAACGACATTTTTCATCTCCACCACTTCACCACTTTTCTCCCACCGCCACAATTATCAACCAATCATAACTTGGATGTACTATAATAGGAGTCCCCCCAATCCAGACCAATCATCTCGGATGACATCAGTTTTTTCAAAACATTTCTTCCCCTAATATCGAGCGCACTATAGTTGCACGCTCTATCCACTAGACTACGAATGAATCTTTGATTAATAATGTATACTTGTGGTATTACAACAATTCGCCAAGAGGGGCAGGCATGAGATTGTCCTTTGCCAGAGGCTTCATCATTCAAGGACATGACTCATTGTTACACAACATGATGCAAGAGCAGGTGCCGTAAGCCACTGCGTAGTATTCCCGAAATTGTTTCTATAGGAGGTTTCAACATATGATGTCATAGCATGATGTGCTCACGTGATTGAACAGTTATCTATAAACTTGTTCCGACTCGTCTGTTACGCAATTGGACCGGAATTTACAGCTTCACGCAGTAATAGAATGTTCTAGAAGTTCTATCTCGTGGTCAAAAATACAACTGCACAATACACGCAGCATACAGCAGCACAGTCATACAATGGCGACATACGTCCATAAATTCAACTCTGATTTTTGCAAATACAATAAAACGTTAAAGTTGAAGCGACAGAAAGATGATACCTACCCGGTTGGAAAGCTGAAAATTGTTCGTACTCAGTACGGAGATAGTTTCGTTGCTACGCTACATGATCCGGTTGAGAAAGGGGAACTTTGACGTGTTCCTACCGAAACGTTAAAGTTTTCGGTCAGAATTAACCTATTTCAGACAACTTGGAACTCGTGCGGGGATAACGTGTTGGAACTAGGTACGATCTTACAATAATTGAGGTAAGTAATAAAGAAACAATTTAATAGTCAAAATTATTCATCTATTTGTCGTATTCGTTTCGTAGCTTCAGTACAAGTGTAACGAGATCATTGTTTCCAAGTTTTTTCCGAAATTTAGTCCGCTGATTCACGTTGAACGTTACACGTAGCCTGTGTGACTCAATAATCAGCACAGCAGCCAATTTTACATCTTTAATCAACACACTAGTACACCATCGTTTGTTATAAATCAGAAGAGAACTACGGGAGGAAGACTGACATAAATCTGGTGCACCTCAGGCCAGGTTCATTTTCTTTCTTAACTTCTCTCAAAGCATGAGTTACCTTAGCAACAACCTTCGTCTCACTTCATCTTCTCCAGTTGTGGAACTCTCGTCATTAAATCTCCCATGTTTCCTTCTTTCCAATTTCCTCGTATCTACAACTCGCTTATCCGACCACATGATTTTCTCCCATTCTCCTAATCCGCTTCGCTTCGGCGTAATCTAGAGATCTCTGAACGAAATCCCATCTCCTCATTCCTGATAAGCTACCCACGGCCTCGCTTTTTGCTTCAGTTCGGGAGCGACTCGACGCGGCGTTCAGTGCGATAGTTCGTGACTCTCTGCGGGCCCCCAGCCCCCTTTTCTAGGTTTTCCCCTTTCTTTATTTCTTTCTCCACAGTTTCATTTTCCTATCGATGACAGAGCTCGTCCAAAATCATTCTGCTTCCAACTATCGCCCCAGTAACTTCTCTCTTTCTCATATAGTTGCCCGCGCCAGTTCACGCGTTCCGAGTACTGCCCTTGTGTCGCCCATTTGTACTCCATCTCACCTCAATTTTAATTCAACTCAATTCCGCACGCACGTATAATACAGTCCTCCTCACGCTCACCGAGTTCCAGTTTTATTGCAATCCCCAACTCCCCCTTTTGTGCACCCAACATCGTGATTCCATCGTTAATCGAATTATATGCGTTGGCCCACTCTACTCTATTCACTTCAGCCATCAAAATCGAATTGAATGTTTCCAAAGCCCAGCCTCTCTCGCTCCACAAAATTTAACCTTTTTTAAATATTCCGTAGTCTTTCGATGTGTACAACCCCAATGCCTGCCTCGTTTTCTTGTGATCACGTTAACTCAGCAGGTCTGTTTTCTTATCATATTACTGTTCCTGGACGCTCGACGAGGATCATATCATTCATGGAAGTTGCAGTTACGCGTAGCATTAACCGAACTCAGACTTGCGGAGGTACGACAGGTATTTGGTAGCCAGTCTCCCGGTAGAGAGCTGTACCTCGCGGAGGTCGGCCGCCTGAGGACTCCCGTACCATCCGGGAGGAGTTCTTTATCGTGTTTCTCGCCTGATCTAGCTATTTGCTTGGGAGGCACGCTACAAAAGGACAGATTAACTTTGACCACGTTTCTTCGCCATCGTTTTCTTCGCGAACTCGACGAAACGGTTATAGGATTGCTTTGTAGCAGTTAATGCTGACAGTCCCGTTTACCTTTCTTTTCGTATAGAAAGACCACGACCAACTGACTGACTCCAGTACTGACTTAACGGCCAGACGAAGATGTCTTTACATCGAAAGCGCTTTGTCACAGTAACTCACCAGCCAGAGGAGACGGACTCACCTAACAGGTACGTTAAATTTAGTTACTTGCCTACTGGCGGACATAACCCAATAGCTTTAAGGCTGATAGGTTTGTCTGCTCTTCCAACGCTCACTGGAAGAACTCACACTTCTGGGTCGCTCACTGTCGTAGAAAATACAGTGGAGCAGCACATGGTTTGTTTATTTTGCTCTTCTGTGTTTTTGTGCGGAACCAACTCCATCCTTTCTGTGAACGAGTGTCCCACTCACTCAAGTGTTGAATGAACGATTATTTTTGTGCTCCAGTCAGTACTGGAGTCTAAGACTTCTTTGTGATCAGTTCTTCACGTTCCAGAAAGTCAGGCCAATTTGACTCAGGTTTTATTTAGTTCGGCGCTGTTATAGACTGACGTTGTGGGATCCCTCTATAAACCGAATATTCGGATTCCCCCTTCTTGTTGTTTGAAATCCCATTAAGCTTGAGTTCTAATTGCCCACCACCCGCCACCACGAGTCTCATCAGATGGTTGGTATGAGAGGGAACCTCTCGAAACTCCTCCTATTCATCCATCGAGCCTTCAAACCTTCGCGTGAACGTGAAAATTTCGAGATATTATGAACAAAAGCTCCTTAAGTACTTGTAATAATGCCGATGATGGCCCTCGCCCCACACGCTCCATCTATTATCGACAGCTATTATATATCACGGTTCACCTCAGGAATGACGGATCAAGGGTTTGTGAAAGGCGTTTGCACCGTGAAAGCGTTCTCTCACATCATTCAACACTGACAGCCAAAAATAAGTTTTCTCTCTCGCCTTACATTTACCACGTTATTTTGTGAGTGTATTCTGAATTTCATATGATGATCCATTATTCGATACATTTAAGTAATTAGGGCTCTGAGTGAACAAACGTTGTTTGGAAGTTTTCTGTGGGCAAGTAGACTTATTAATACATCGTGAAGCTGGTGGTTTTAGTTTTTCTCGTTGGGCGGCTCCCTGACCCACCGCAGTCAAAATGCCCTCCTGACGCGATGAGTGAACGCACATTGGTCTCTTAGTCTCAGGCTGCCTAGTGGTAATCAGATTGTCCAGAGAGGCGCAAGGCTTGTACAGAATCTTTTACTCCTGCGTATTGAGAACCATTTATCACATTGCGTAGCGCTTCTTTCTTATCCCCTTCACCCTCACGAAAACCTTGCAACATCATACATCCTTCCATACTATTCAGCAGCTCGGGAGGTTGTAGGAGTGGTCTTCCCTTCTTCATCCGTGATCAGCAAGCTCCATTCTACCGTGGCAAAGTGAGCTATGCAATCTCCAGTTTCCCTCGGAATGCAACATGTAGCGGATAAATGCTTCCCTGTTCCCACCGCGAAGATCTATCGTGATTGTCGGCATTTAGTCCACGAATTGGAGCCCAAGGGCCCACCTCTGTCTAATGCACCGGTGGCTAATGTCCAACGAAATGACAAAATGAACGTCGAAAGGTAAGGCCTTTTTTCAACGGTTACTGCAAATCATTACTGCCTTTTTTCCAAAAAGTTAAATAAACGTATTTTACTTCATAGGCAGTAAAACCATTCGCGGATAACAAAAGGTATCCACTGATTACTTGAAGATCATTTGAATGTTTCATCCAATCGATCTGCTTTTGTGAAAAATGCTTCAAACCCACTGTTTAAGCAGCTGTTAGGGGGGGGGGGGTTATTGAAAGCAATATCACACTAAGAGAGTCAGGAAGTAGTAGGATATCAAGCCGAATGCAATTGGAACAGAGTTTTATTCTCAATTAGTTCCGTAGAAGTTTTACCTCCACAAACAGGGAACTGGGTGGGAGCGAACGCGAGGACGACACAGCAACGAGGGAACCGGCTCGGTTACAACTGACGGCAGGGAATTCTCGAGCGAATCGGATCATTTGAGGTCCTCCGTTGAATCGAAGGGTTTGGTTCGTACACAGCAATAATTAGCAACTTGTTAGTTTTTGACTGATTTCGTCCATAAACATACTGACGACACTTGATGACGTGCTGCACGACGAATTTGAGCTGATTCGGTCGGCTCCACCTTTTTCTCTCATTCAAGCTCGAATACACAGACTTTTTTTCTTGAACTCAGTTGCTTAAAGATCTGGACAAAACTACGAAAATAGGTTGTTCGTGTGCGCAGAACATTCTACAGCGTGAGGTTAAGGTAAGTAAAACGCACGCTTTTTGACACATTTTGTTGTATTCTTCGTGGAACGACGGTTGTTCCGTGGTAATCAGGTTTCGTATCGTATCGCAGGTGGGTCGCTGGGGTGCTCTCCAAAGATTGCAGATGGATTTTTAATACTTTTCGACGTTGGATCGAATAGTGCAGGTCACAATCGTGATATGCAAGAGAATAATAAACTGACGTGTAATAGCAGCGTATTATCCGCTTATATTATTCTCCGTAGTAATCGGCGATACGACTTTACGTGAACCAATCCACTCGTAAACATGGAGCGCTAATGTCAAATCCATTAGTTGTGACTGTCGATGAATGTCCGCTGCAATTTGGGGGCGCAATGCAACTACACAAATACATCGCCATCAACTGGGGGAGCGTGTGTCCCCAGATCAGGTAATATTTTATGCCGTAACGACGTTTTGAGTAGAAGCTTGAAGAGCCACCGTAGGGCCTACTTACGCCCAGCAATGCTAGTAATCGAGCAACGCAAAGAGCTTTTCGCACTTCAGAGCACTTGTTATCCCCGTAGTGAATATCCTTCGTACATTATTTGAGCGGCTATTGACGTTCATTTGGAGTTGATGCCAATGAAAAGTATCGCGTAATGCGTTAGGCACCAAAACCCCGGGGAGGGGTGGGGAGTAAGTGAGTTGACGGGAGCAACTACAAGGTACCTCAACCACATTTAGCAACTTTCGTTACCGACAATCAAAAAGTTGAGTTTGTGGGAACAAAAAATTGAATGTTTGAAGGCTCGCCATTAGAAGAAGAAAGAAGAGAAAAAAAAGTTTCGAAGTTGTTTAAAAAGACATTAAACTTTCACCTCTTAGAATATTGATGAACTCGAGTTTAGAAGTAGCCGGGTAGTAGACGTGACAGAAACAAGAGCAGGATGGCGCCACGTCTCAGCCCAACTGCTTCATCCAAGTTATTTTCCACTTCTTAAATAATCAAAAGTTGTAACAATTGTCTTCAACACAAATGAAATGACTTTAAGTTACCAGGGAGTTTCTAATAACTCAACGTTTTCGAGACGAAAGCGGCATCTCATTTTTGAGTTCTGACAACGTTCTTCGAACTCGGTCTTCCTCGCGCAGTAAATATCGCGAAAGCTGAACAGGCAATTCCCGTCTCATTATACCCGCTACGTGTTTCTCTCTAACGTAGCGATTCAAACTTGAACTGGCAAGGGAAATGATAAGAAATGCTCCAACCTAAACCAGGTTGTGTCGCCGATGGTTCCGCTGATATTCCAACAGCTTCGAATATTAAGAGAAGGAAGGTATCGTTCAGACGATGGAACGTTGAAGGTGCCTGCCACGACGTGAGCTGTGAGATGAAAAACGCATTCTGAATAAAATTTCGTATGAAATCTCTTGCAAAGGTAGTGAAGACCACCGTTCCACTGAAATAATCCTTATGACAACACATGAGCTTAAGCCGGCCACACACGTAACGGTATACATGACAGGTAAACCTGTACAGGTCACCTGCGCATGCAAACCGGAGCGTGTGTGCCAGTCGCTGCAGGCGAAAGTGCACAGGCGAAGCGACCTGCGCAGGTGACATGACAGGAACGGAGATTTCGAATCTTGTACCTGCGCAGTCGTCAGTTATACCCTAGACCTGAGCGTGTGTGTGAGTACGTCAGGTCGCCTGCGCAGTTGTTTTGTTTAGTTGAGGCTTCTTCCTGTGAAGAGAGTGTCTTTTGTCGTTGTGTTTTGTAGTTAGCGGACTATCGTGTGGCTACTGGTGCTAGTGATGTCGAGTCGTAAACGCAATCAAGTAATTGAAGAGTTTATCGAAATGTATAGACTCGAGCCGTGCCTGTGGATGGTGAAAAGTAAAGAGTATCACGATCGCGGAAAGAAAGATGCAGCCGTTGCAAGGAACCTCAAAGTCGCCGTTAATCTCTCATGGGGAGAAATCGATTTCCTCATAACCGTGTCTTTCTTTTCAATTAATGGAGTCACGAGTAACAACAGCGGTTCATAGGCGTCTTCATCCATTTGCAAATAATTACGGAAGTCTGAAGGCTCACCACCCAAGTCTTTCAATAATCTTGTATGAGTGTATTCATTTCTTTTAGTAAGCCACTTTTTACTCCACATTTTACGTTTAAACTTCTTCTTACTGTTTAAAACCACACACAATCCGACTAAAGCTATCATATCATCTTCATCTTGTTGGCACGCCATCTCTCAATCGAGCTAAACGTACGGTATACCGTTACGTGTGTGGACTCTAGTTTGCACAGGTATACATGACAGGTAAACATGCGCAGGTTTACATGTCATACGAATACGCGTTAGCTACAATTCTTAACCCCGTGAACTAACATGGTTCGTCTCAGGTGACAACTGTGCAGTCAACGAATATATTTAACCATTCCATATCATATGCAAATAGAAAAGAGATAATTGACTGCCGATTGTGCTTGATAATTCACAGTTAACGACATTAAACCCATTGAATTTACGACTGGTTTCAGGAAACAAACCCAACCTTCTTTAAAAACAATCAACGTTTTGTCAACTAAAGAATTAACTTGGGTGACCATTGAAATATCCTCAGAGGTACCTAAACTACTGAAACTGGCCATGTTTGTTTGTTTTCATCTTTACGTTTAATAAAACACGAAAGTAGTTAGAGCTATGGCACTTCTGGGAGGGATTAGGTCAAAACCCACTGCCCACCACCAGCTGATATGACGCCCCCTCCCCCTCGCCCAACCAGCTGGCATGCACCCCCCCCCCCAGCACGCTTCACCATGTGACGTCATGCCTCCTCCAATCGTGTAACTTCTGAGAGGATTTAGGTCAACCCCCCCCCCATAACCAACTACAGCTGATATGACCCCCCCCTCCCCTGTGACCTCATGCCCCCACAATTGGCGCGACTTCTGAGTGGATCAACCCCCTCACATGACGTCACGTCCCCCACCACTACCATAATTTTTCAGTGGATCAATCCTCTCGTGTGACGTCATGCCCCCGAAATTGGCGCATCTCTGAGTGGTCATACCCCAATCAATTATTGCGCTGATGCCCAAGTACCTACTACCCCAATTTCCCCCACAGCACACGTTTTCGCGCTAAGTAAAACCCGAGGACACGTAAAGCCCTACGTATTTTTACTGAGACATAATTGCGCAAAAAGTTGTCGCCCTGCGCTCCTAACAAACACTACGCAAATTACGCGATTCGTAGTAAAAATATCGCGTATCGTTATTATTGCGAAATAAAGTAAGCGAAAATCGGTTGTTAAATTTTATTAATTTATTTAGATCGGCTATAAGACGATAAGACGTAGGGCGTCGTTAAATTTACGAGTTTTTTTATAATTTTTTAGTCAGCTGGTGAGGAGGTGGGTTTGACCTAATTCTTCCCAGAAGTGCCATAGAGGGAACTACTGACGAGAAAATGGTTTGTGCGTGTCTGGGAAAGCTGTGAAAAAAATGAGAGAACCAAATCAACCAAACTCGGTGGGCCTTCACAAACCAACTAAGGCAGTAAGGCTTTGAGCAAATTGGCACAAAAAATGCTGCAAATCCTAGAATTTCAATCCCCTCGTAACAAATTTAAGAAGGTTTCATTCAACACCAAAACGCTCCTTCGTTTCAAGAAAAGATCACCAGAGAAAACAAAAATATATTAGGTGCGCGACTTCACAAAACTTTCCTTACCTCTACTAATTCAATTCACGGTTCATTTGAACCTCACGGTGGTACCACTTCGTGGTCATCGTTCAACGTTCCGGAATTTAACCTTTGACCAGTGTTGAGCGATTCGTACACAAAGTATTGATGAGAATGTGCACACGATTTTTTTTTAATGATGATTTTTCAGATTTATCGGGTAAAAATTCTGGAATTTCAGGAGTTTGAATTAAATGCTCATCATATCGGTAATTCTACTACTTCCCCTACTGGTTAAGACTTTCAAAGCCAGTTTTCTACTGGCCCATGTTCCCTATTCATGGAGAAGGACGAGGCTTGTGTTTTTGCCTAAGGCAAGCAGTGATTCCTCGACTGCAAAATCTCAGAGACCCATAAGCCTCTCCTCCTTTCTCCTGAAGGCAATGGAAAAGATCATGGATTTGGTCTTCAAGGAAACTCTTGAAACTAAGCCCCTCTCGAGGGTACAGCATGCCTACCTGAGGGGCAGGTCGGCTGAGACCGCTCTCATCGAGCTGGTCTCATTGGTTGACGAGGCCCTTCAGGCAAGGGAGGTGGCGTTGTGCTGCTTCATGGACGTGGGGGGTGCCTTTGATAACACCTCCTTCGGCTCTATGGAAGCAAGAGCAGCACAGAGGGGAATAGAACCCCAGGCCGTGAAATGGACAATGTCCATGCTTAGGAGTAGGGAAATCATGGCCCGGCTAGGGGAAGACAGCATCACAGTGGTTCCCACACGAGGCTGCCCCCAAGGGGGGGTACTCTCTCCCCTCCTGTGGCTACTGGTGGCCGACGAGCTGCTGGAAACACTGCAGCTTGAAGGCTACGAAGTGGTCGTATAGGCGGACGACCTTGCAGTTCTGGTAAGGGGCAAATTTGCCTCCACAGTGTCTGAAAGGATGCGAGGAGCTATGAATATAATCCAATGATGGTGCGCCAAGGAAGAACTTTTCATAAATCCGACCAAGACCACCACAGTTTCCTTCACTAGACGAAGAAACCTTGATATACACCCACAACGCAAGGAGCAAGGCTCCAGATAATGAAGGAGGTGAAATACCTCGGGGTGATACTGGACAAGCAGCTCACACGGAATTCGCATGTGAGATATGCGCTGCATATCCTATGAGCCCTTTGGGCGTGTAGGAGGCTGTGCAGCAAATCCTGGGGCATAACTCCAAAAATGATGGAGTGGCTCTTTAAGGGGGTAATAAGGCCCCGCGTCACGTATGCCTCCACGGTGTGGTGGAAGGCGACACGCCGGCTGGCAGTACAAGGAAAACTCCAACAACTGCAGCGGCAGGCATGTCTTGCTATCACAGGAGCCATGGGTACATGCCCTACTGCTGCAATGGAAGTCCTTCTGAACATCTCACCTCTACATATACACATCCAGAGGACCGCTTACCTGGGGGCGGCAAGGCTTTTGCAGACAGGTAAAATTTCCACCAGGGCTAAGGCGAGCCTCCACAGAATAACCAGACAGTTTAAGATAGAAGAGGCAGCAGTCCTTGCTACTGACGTCATGCCAGAGCAGAAGAATTTTCGGCTGCCATTCAGCGTCAGCGTCCACTCACGGGAATGGTGGGAGAAGGTGACATTCCGGACCGAAGTGGGCGCGCTGCAGTGGTATACAGACGGTTCAGTTAAGGAAGGCCGAGCAGGACTGGCCATTGTAGGGCCCAACAACAGTCTTGCAAAGCCGCTGGGGGATAGTCATAAAGATCTGCACAGAAGAGATCCTGAACAAAGGACTCAAGGGCAAGCGGATCTACATTTTCTCAGACAGCCAGGCCGCCTTAAAGGCCATTGTAGCCTATAGTTTTAGGTCTAAGCTGGCATGGGAATGCGCTCAAGCAGCTCGGCGCCGGTAACAGGCTCTCCCTCATTTGGGTGCCGGCTCACAGGGGGCATGAGGGCAATGAAAAGGCTGACCGCCTTGCGAAAAGGGGTACAGAAACCATACCCATCGGGCCTGAGCCACACGTCACCTAAACCGTCTGGTTGTTCGATGGGAGATACAGGAAAATGGCGCCCATTGGCACCGCCAGCCACGACTACGACAGGCGAAAAGGCTTGTCACGCCTTCCTGTCAAAGGGCGAAGGCGATGCTGACACTCTCCAGACAAGATCTGAGAGTACTGATAAGCTTCCTCACTGGGCACTGCCCACTCAGATGTCACCTCAACGAGATGGGCATCTCAGAGGCGGTGGAATGCAGACTCTGCGGCGAGGAGGATGAGACAGCAGAGCATATCCTATGTGAATGCCCTGCTTTGGCAGCAAAGCGCTTCGAATACTTTGGTCAGGGGACCACTGAACCCCAAACCGTAGCGGACTGCAGTGAAGGAGATACTCGGCTTCCTAAAGGGGGCGGGTATGTACGACGCCTTCCACTAAGAAAGGGCCAGCGTCACAATAGACCCACATAAAAAGCGGCCGCAGTGACAAAGGGACTTGTCCCATACGCCCTCGGGTTAAAAAAAAAAATATATATATATATCGGTAATTGATTGGACTATCACGCTAATTCTTTTGAAGATCAGTGACATTTTAGCGGAGTTTACAAGGAAAAAAGCTTTTAGTCGAAATGTGTGGTAATTTGTTGTGCTGCTCTCGTCATTTTTCCACTAAAGACAAGTTCACGGTATTGTCGAGTCACATGGAGCTGCCTACTCCAGAAATTTAATCAAAATCGGTCGAGCCGTTTATTGGGGGGAAACAATTTAGTGTTTTGATCGCTATGATTTCTATAATATGTTTTGAGAGGATTTAGCTCACACGCTTATTTTAACGTCCCGGAGTAGGTTCTAAAAGAGTTTTCTTCGGCCAGTTACATAACTTCCCTTCCTACTTCGTAGTGCCAAGGAAGGTAAAAATTAAAGAGAAAAAATAAGGCGAATTGGAGAGATCTGCTGACGTGCCTACTACAACGTGGAACGAAAGCACGCGACCCTTCCTTGTAACCCCTCCACTTTTAATCGGCTTCGTCATAGCTTCTTCTAATTTTTCCTCAGATTTTCCAGGGATTCGCTCAAACTCTCAAAGATCCGTTCAAGGAAGTCTAGAAGCAGAGGCTAATTGGAGAGGAGGGAAATGTATTGCCTGACCCACTGCAGGCACTTAGTGATGGTAGTCCTGTGGTCAAAGACGAAGATTCCTATTCCATGGAAACTCGGGTATAAGATCAGAGTTTAGTATTGCTGTGCGGTGCCTGAGCCAGTCAACCTACTTCTCCCACTTTCTTAACAGCAATAACTAACTGAAAACTATCAACGTGGGGTCTCCTCTGGCTGATGGGATACTGTGGGCGAGCGCACAGAACACAGTGGACCAACATACAAATTCGGTCCTGTACATACATAGGACCAAAAATACTCGGAATAACTAACGTCTTCCGTATGGAAGGCATACAAATTGCATTATGCACGGACAACACTCTTCAAATCAAACTAATTGCAAAGACTGAAAAAACAGACCCACTCGACCAAAGCTGGATATAAAGTAACTTGCACGTGTGAAAACGCATACGTAAGACAGACAGGACGAAAAATATGGACCAGATATTCAGAACACACTAAATCTCTTAGTAAGAACAAAGACCCCCCACCTCCAGACAACTGGACATGAACTTACGAAAATGCAGGACTGCACCACAAGGACGAAAACTGAATATATTAGAAAACATAGAAATCTATAAACAAAAAAACTTCAATTTACTGATCATAAATGAACAAATAAACACAAAATGCGACTCCATATTAACACTACACAAACGAAAACAACCAACTGACAGATTTACAGACCACCCTACACAAAAAAGAGTTAGAAAAGGACGTAGATATGAGAAGGACGTTAATTTGAGGCGGACTCACTTCTCCACTCACGATTGAAAAAAGATTGTACGAAATTGTTAGATCTTACCGGTTGTCCGTTTATAAAGAAAAACAGTATCGGAGCGGGTTTTGAAGGAGGTGAACTGCAATTAGCTCGGAGAGTTTCACTCGGGCTGTATGAATCAGCCAGGCGGTCGAGCACTAGCACAGGTCCTGACTCTGGAAGATCTGCAACAGACAAATTATTACTTCAGCAGAAAGTTAATGTACAAGATAAGTCAACTGTTAGAAGCCATTTGTTTTAAATGCTACAGTAATAATATACAGTAGAACACAGTATGCCTTGAGTAGTGTTATGAACTTGGACAAGGAAGAAGGAATACTTGAATTTAATAATCAGACAAGAAGTCTAACGGATGATGATGATTACAGGGAGGCAGTCTTCAGGCGCACCGGCCGCAGCGCATCAATGAAGCTGTGGGACCAATGGCAGTTTGCCGTGGCTACTGAGGGCTCATGTCCCAACTCCCCTTTCACGAGCATGTTGGGCCCATGTCCCAACTCCCCGCACATTTCCCCAGCCTATTGCCGGTACCTATTGCCTCCCCTCCCTGGGTTTGGTGGAGACCTGGTTGGGGATCGAACCAGAGTCTGCTGGTTCTATCTCCGCCTGGCTCGGACAGCCTCGCGCCCCAACGCGCTCAGCCACTGCGTCCCCTAATGGAACAATCCAACTCGAAACTCTTCTCTCGATAGTTACCACACAACAACAATGCAATGTCATATGACTGATGTAGTAACCACACAACAACAATGCAATGTCATATGACTGATGTAGTAACCACACAACACTTCTCCCTTCTCTTATTCTATTTTTTCCCCACAGTACTGCGTTAATCAGTCTGCATGCACCACTTTCAGCGCGCCTCAGGAACTGCGAAGTCGGAAAACTACACAGTTGAGCCTCTTGATAATTGTGAACGGTCCATTCCACGAACACTGAAGTTTTGGATTTCGCCCTTTTTGTCTTCTTGGGTTATGTAGCCACACTCTATCTCTTTCTTGAAACTGAGGTCTCTGGGTATTGACATCATACCTGCGTTTCATGTTTTCCACGCGTATCTTCAAGGTAGCCTTTGCCCATTGATGCGCGTCGTCTAGACGTTCCCTCAATTTGGATGCGTAATCGCTAACCTCTTGTTTCTCAGGTGGCGTCTAAACAATAGATTTAGTGGTAGTGTTAGCTCACGACCGAACAATAGGTAGGCCGGTGAGTATCCCGTGACAGAGTGCTCTAAGGCCCTATGCGCAAGAAGTGCAACCGGTAATTGAACATCCCAATCCGGTTGATGATCTTGCATCATTTTCGACAGCCAGTCGTATTGCGTTGGATGAAGCCTTTCAACCATACCATCATTCTGTGGATGCAATGCTGTTGTACGCGTTGTCTTAAACCCTAACTGTTTCAGGACATCCTGAAAAAGAGATGACTCAAAATTCGTCCCCTTATCCGAGTGGAGTTCTTCTGGGACGCCAAATCTGGTTATAACGTGGTCTACCAGCGCTTGTGTAACGCTTTCCGCTCGTTGATTTGCTAGGGGGATTGCCTCTGGCCATTTGGTGACATAATCAACCACCGTTAGCACATATCCTCTGCACACTGACAGGTAGAGGGCCTAATACGTCCACAGCTATTCGTTGAAATGAATACTCACTTAGGGAAGGTTGGAGCGGAGTTTTCGAAGTTTTTCAGCCACCTCGCCGCTTTCCACACTGTTCACAAGCTCGAAACCAGTTGCGAACGTCGTGGTTAATTCCTACCCAGTAGAAGTCGTTACAGAGTAAGGATAGCGTCCGCTTTTCACCTAGGTGTACTGACTAGTGGGCACTGTGGTAAATATATATCCGTAAAGTGTGGGAGATAACCGTTTGCAAACGCACTATTTTTCCATTTGGGCTTTTCCCATCGCTTAAAAACAGGGACACATTGCTCAGGTCGTAGCTTCAATTCAAGTATCCCAATTCTGACACCAAATGTTATGAACTCGGACAAGGAAGAAGAAATACTTGAATTTAATAATCCGACTAGTCTTACGGAACAATTCAGCTTGAAACTCTTCTACCCATAGTTACCACACAACAACAATGCAATGTCATATGACTAATGTAGTAACCATGCAACAATGCCATCAACGCTAGAAACCGATTCCATAGTTTCTACTTTGATTTTGTAGTGCGAGAGAGAAACGGAGAATTAGGCGTGAATGTTAGACGAAAGTGAAGTGGGCTGTTTTTCCCCTGGTCAGGTTGATATGCACAAGAGATACGGGAGAATGTGTCAGTGATCCTTAGGGGTTTGTCTCTGGACAGTGAAAACTGGGAGGAACGCTCTGAGAGGTGAATTGAAAGCGGACTGAGCTAGCGGAGTCACAGATAAACTGGCCTTCAACTGGAAGGAAGATTGAGAGAGGGGTTTGGGGAGGGTATAAAGAAACCCAGCTGAACGATTGAAAAACCCCGCGTGTACATTGTACGGCTCTCAAAGCCTGTTGTAACCATTTACGATGCTCCGAGAAATAAAGCGGTCTTAGTGTTCGGGGAAGACTTGAAACGTAGGAAGACGGCGTAATTGACAGATGACTGACAAGGGGGTTTTGCCCGAAGTGAGACTAAATGGGTTGAACCTTTGTCTTTTGGAAATCACTCCCATCTTTAACGCATCCCTCATGCCAATGTTCTTCCCCTGAAAGTTGAAAAGTATTACTGCCGAGCAGAGAAAGTAATTCGTTGAAAATAGTTTTCTCGTCAAAAAGAAGTGTTGACAGTAGCACTGCTCATCCCCCTACCCCTCCCCCAATCACCCGTCCTCGGAAGTAGAAAGGAACGTTCGGCTGAAAAAAAAGTTTTTGGTTTTCATCAGTTTTTTACGTTTCAGTTCCTCCTGAGTCCGAAAAACACTATTTGGGAAAATGGTCTCCGTGTGTGTGGTTGTGTGTCTGTGAACGCTTTTTAGAGAAAACCACCGTACCAAATCAGCTCAAACTTCATATCTCGCCCGAAGGTTACCATGAGACGTCAAAATAAGGGTATGAATCAAATCCATCGAAATTTAACTATAGTCATCATAGTGATCAAAACTCCAAATATTTTTTTTCCTCAAAAACGGCTCCAACGATTTTGATTAAATTTTTTATATTGGTAGCTCCAGATATGGCAATTATACCATAGAGTTCTCATTTATGGGAAAATGATGAGAGCAGCACAATAAATTACCAAAACTTTCACGAAATCGGTTTTAGCGCGGTTTTTAGAGAAAACACCGTACCAAATCAGCTGAAACATGGTATCTAGCCTACCATGGGACGCCAAAATAAGGGTATGAATATAATCAACCGAAAGTAAACTATAGTTATCATAGTGATTGAAATACCAAATATTATTTTCTCAAAAAAGGCTATAACGATTTTGGCTAAATTTTTATATTGATACCTCGTAATAAGACAATTATACCATAAAATTTCAATTCGTGGGAAAATGACGAGAGCAGCACAATGAATTATCAAAATTTTCGACGAAAAGCGTTTTTAGCGCAGTTTTTTCCTTATAAACTCCGCTGGAGTTTTTGTAGAATGTTAAAAAAAATTGGTATTGTAGTCCAATCCAATACCTAAAGGGTGAGTGTTTACCAGTTCTAAAGGTGTTTACCCTATAACTCTGCAAAAGTAATTACTATCCTTCTTGAAAAAATATGTGTTTACAGCCTCATTAATTATCTGTGTACCAATTGCTCAATAATGGTCCTGCAATGAGTACGAGCAGCACAATAAAATCTGGAACTGTAAGCGCTACCGCTTGCTGCTGCCGTAAAGCGTTGTTTGACAAAGTTCAAATTAACTGAATGATAAATGAATTGATTAAATAGAATTAGCCATGTACAAAGTGAATTGTTGTAGAGCTAAGGAAAGTTGTGTGTTGCAACGCACTAGATATTTTTTTATTGGTGAGTTTTGAGCTGATTGCAGTTACTTGAAACCAAATGTTGCCATTGACAACGCAAGAAAAATACAAAATTAGAACAGCTTCTAGTGAAGCTAAAAATTTGTCGATCTCATTTTTCACGGACCTGCAAATTCCACGATTATATGATGTTTATTACGTCACGTAGAGTGGTTAAGTCAAGTTATTCAATGTGAGGATGAGGAGGAATTTCAGCGTACTCCCCCTTCTCAAATTGTGTGTGTCGGTGTTTGATGGAATGTAATTTATTTGATTGGACCTTCGTAATGAACTTCCCGCGTATGTATGTGAGATGAAGTGGGAGGCATAATAATCTCACAATTAATGTAAATTGTTTAGTAATGTTGATAAACAAGCAAATTAGATGAATTGGTGTATTGGAACGGAGGAATGTAAAGCATTGTTCATTCTGGAGGAATGTGAACGCGCTATGGCCCTAATTCCCCCAGGTGGTTATTAAACAAAATCACCATCACCTCCCCCCCCCCACTGTAATTACATAATCTGTGTTGGCTGTTCTCTTCCGACCACACGCCCCTTAATGGCCTGTTATGTTCTTTGCGAATTTTATTTCACGCCTCCACCCAGTCAATCGCTGTTATTTATCGAACTAAAATATCTGGTACGACGCGTCACACAACTTACCTTAACCGCTCGTAAAGTCAAACATTTTCACCACTTCCGCAACTAATCCACTTTTCACTCAGTTTACGTGAACAACCTTATTGTCACACATCCTCTTTGGTTCAAACCCCTGTTCATCAATCTATTCCATCTGCGTCAAATCAAAATGCACAATGAAAATGTCAGACCTGTCAACCTCAGTAAATAGTTTTTCACATTGTACTGTGGAAGGTTTGGAGATGTTTGAAGAGCTGCTGACTCAGGCAAAAATTAGCAGCAGTCGCGCGGAGCTCTGATTCATAATTCCCGACTTTCGTCGAGAATTATGAAACGCTGTCTAAACCACTAGACCACGATCGCCCAGTGCCTTTATGAGGAGTCAGTCAGCACATCTCCCCCCTTTGATTTTATGAGAGTTGAGCGAAACCGCGGAAAATCCATCTTTGATTCGAGAAACGAGGGGGCTACAAGGAAAGTTTTTTCTTTCACATTGTAGTAGGCGCGCCGTCCATTTTTCCCTTAGCGCTGGAACTTTCACAGGGTCAGTGAATCCTGGACCCAAGAATTCGTTTGGTTATTGCTCTCTTAATTTTTTAAATTTTTCTCTCTGGGCATCTTCTTTTTCTTGGAATGAAGAAATTCGAACACTAGTTGGGCGCCAATCGTACTGTGGAAGGTTTAGAGATGTTTGAAAAGCTGCTGACTCATTATTAACAGCAATCACGAGGAGCTCCGATCCATGATTCCCGACTTTCGTCGAGAATTATGAAACACTGTCTAAACCGCTAGACCACGATCACCCAGTGCCTTTATGAGGAATCCTTCAGCACAACATTAAATATAAAAAACGATGACTGCTAACGTAAACCATGTTGCTGCTGCCATGCCACTATTACTTCACGTCTGTCGAACTGTGTCTTTCTAACAATTTAGTTACTCATTTAAAACTTCACAGGCACTCCACCAGAACGCAGGCTTTTCAGGGAAATCCAACCTCTGTTACAAGGGTCCTCCACTCACCCCCCCCCACCCATCCTAAAAACGTAGAAGTTGAGTTATGATGATTGCGAAGTTGCCATCTGAAGGAGCCAGCCAAAAATCACTATGTTTCACAGGGGATAGGTGAAATGAGAACTGGGATAACAAAATTACGATGTAGAAGATTCGCGTCATGAAATTGAGACGCTGGACACCCCCGAAAACCGCGTAATGCGATTGCGGGACTTTGCTCAAACCTAAGTGGTCCAAAATCCAACTACAGAGAGCATACCCACTTTGTAAAATGAAAAACTATCACGAAGCATGTCAAATGCTACTCCCGCGAACACTTCAAGAAACGCCCGAGCCTGACCGGATCGAAAGAAGACATTAATTAATATATATCAACAATGCACAACTTATATCAGAAGTTTTGTTTATTTTTTAGCGTTCTTTTTCCCACTGACGTGAGCCATTTCAAGTATTCAGTGTCAAGATTAAATACATTTTATATTAATTTGTGAAATTTAATATTAAGTTAACCCAATTTTTGTTCATTCAAGAGGTTCTTTTAAGGAGTTGCGGGTACATTATTTTTCCTTTAATTCATTGGGGTGACCTGCACTTGACTCATGAAGGAGCGCTTATGTTGCAGAATCTTAAATATAAGCGGCTCGCTCTAAATATATTACGAATGCCCTTTTAAACACATGCAGGTGTCTAATTAATGCCCCGCGAATTCTATACCAGAAAAAAAAGAGAAATCCTTCAATTTGGGAGAAAGTCAGTGTTCTGCGGTGCGGCAGCTCTCGACAATCCCTTTGCCAAGCTCACAATGGAAACCGTTTTAATGGACGCTCGCGTATATAAAAAGCTTTCTCATTAGAGCGAACTGTTAGAGAGTTCAGCTGATGGGGAAACAAAAACGATTGGGAAACCCTCCAAACCGGAGGAAGATGGCAGTTGGGTTGAGAAAATGAGGCGATGCTCCCATTTCTTGTGAAGATCAACAAACTCATCCCCGCGAGCTACTCAGAGACCTTTTTAACCCATAAGCCATCAGTAGGGTGATCCTCGCTTCCCTTCGAGACCACCGGCTTTATTTCCCTGGCCCTTGCCGCCCCCACCTACTCGCTAATTCTATAATCCTGTCATTTGCCTGCTGTTAACTTAATTAGCGAAGTGGAGTAACGTTAGTACGAAGCCGAACAGGCGCATCTTTAGTAACACAAGTCGCACCGATAGTTAGCAAATCAAATACATGATTCTGAGGAGCCTTTGGTTTGATCGTTTGGCTCATGGATTGTCTAACTCTTCAGTGTTGGTGGTGTGGCCAACAGATCGAGTCAGGTAGAGATTTCCGGTGCACAAATTCTCAAACTAAAGACCGAAATCGGCTCTTCGTATGGTGGTGTCAGAAAGTCGTGGTGTGGAGGCATATGACAACAAGGTTGAAGAATGTACCGTGCCCAAGTGCTACGCGTGGTGCAACAAACGGGCTGGGCGTACGTCAATTCAGTTTTGTTCACGGCTTTTTATAGTTACCCAACTTATTTATCATTCAGTTCATTTGAACTTGGCCAGACATCATTTCACGACGGCAGAAAGCGTTAGCACTTACAGTTTCGCAATTGCTTGAGCTTCTCGTACTCGTTTCAGGTCCATTATTCAGCAATAAGCACAAGAGAATCGATACAATTATAAACACGATATTTTTTTACAGGAAAATAATCACTTTTCCAGAGTTATCGGGTAAAAACGTTTAGAAATAATAACACGTGGAAAGGTGGTAGTTGAAATTCCGGACTTTCTGGAGTCCCCGTATATACCTTACGAGCGCTCATAGTATAGGTATTTGAATGGATTACCACACAATTTTTTTGAAAATTCCGGTAAAATTTCAGTGCATTTTATGAGGAAACTAGATATTAAATTTGAGGTGATTTGGTTCGGTCGTTTTCTCTAAAAACTGCGCTAAAATCGGTTTCGTCGAAAATTTTCGTAATTTATTGTGCTGCTCTCGTCATTTTCCCACAAATGAGAATTTAATGGTACAGTTTTCTTATTACGACCTATCAATTTAACAAATTTAATCAAAATCTTTATGGCCATTTTGAGAAAAAAAATTGGGTGTTTTGATCACTATGATAACTATAGTTAATTTGCGATGGATTTTGCACATACCCATATTTTGTCGTCCTACGGTAACCTGCGCGGTAGATATCAAGTTTGAGCTGATTTGGTACGGTCGTTTTCTCTAAAAATCGTTCACAGACACAGGTCTGTTTCCTTATTTGATGACTGTACCTAAACCCTCGACGAGGGTTATATCAGTCATGGAAGTTGCGGTTTCGCTAATATGCAAGAGACCGGCCCCTGCAGCATCCACCGAACTCAGACCTGTGGAGGTACGGCAGGTGTTTGGTCGTTGGCCAGTCTCCCGGTAGAGAACTGTTGCCCGTGTGTGGCCACGCGGAGGTGACCTGAGGAATCCCGTACCATCAGGGAGAAGTTCATAATATGGTTTCCTACCTGATCTAACTGTGTACTTGAGTGGCAAGTTTCAAAAGGACAAATCAACTATGACCACGTTTCATAGCCATCACATTCTTCGCGAAACTTGCAAAATGGTTATAGGCTTGCTTTGTAGCAGTCAATGCTGCTAAGTTCGTTTGCCCTCCCAACAACCGTCGCTCACTGTTGTAGAAACTACAGTGGAGCAGCACATGGTTTCTTGTTTCCTCCGCACTGGAGGCACAAGACGTGCATAATGGAGAGTCTTTCAGAGAAAAGAAGTGGAGCCGCGCATTGAAGTCACCATGTCCTGTGAGGAACTGGCTCGTCCAGTGGTCTGGCGCAACCCATTTTCTTGAAAGACGTTCACGGATGTTGGGGAAGAACTCATACGTATCACGTCCCTTTGACGAGGATTCCCATCTCGCTTGCCATTTCTCTAGAGCCCATTCGTCGATGGCGGCAAGTTTCTGTTCTGTGGTGAGATCTGCACGGAGTTCAGCCCAAAGCGGGGGAAGCTCCCGTTTCACTCTCCACTTGTCAACCATGCACTCAACGGCCAAATCAACTGGTAACTGACCAGTGATCACCTGGAGTGCTTCTGTCGATACAGTCTTATAGGCCTGGGTGATCCACAGGAGTGCAGCTCTCTGGGATTGGGCCAATACTCTCTCTTGATTGACTGTTAGTTTGCTACCCCAGACAACGGGGCAGTAGCCAATCTCACATAGATAGATGGCCTTATACATGAGGATAGTGTCGTGGTAACACACACCCCAAGTGGCCTTAGTAATGGCACGCAGTGAGGCAAACCTTGCAATGGTAGTGCCTTTAAGGGACTGGAGGTGTTGGTTGAAACCCCACCTCTCACCTATATTCACTCCTGAATACTTGACGTGCTTTTCAAGAAGGAGCCTGTGGCCGCCAAAGAGTGGTGGGTGGATTATTCACTTTTCCTTTCAAGAGGATTAGCTGGGTTTTTTCCTCAGCCACCTGCATCTTGAGATACTCGCACCATTGGGTAGCAGTGCGGAGCACGTGGTGGGTTTTTTCTTCGATGGCGGACTGACTCTGCAAAAATCAGCACAGTCCAAGTCATCCACATAGGCGTATGGCTCGCAGTCAGTCGTTCACAGACACACATACACACACACACAGACCCTTTTCCCAAATAGCGTTTTTTGGACTCAGGAGGGTCTGAAACGTAAAGATCTGAAGAAAACGAAAAAAAATTTTTTTTGCCGGTTTCATAACTTTCCTTTCTACTTTGTAGAGTCAAGGAAAGTAAAAACTCTAAACCTATTTCCATTGAAAAGTTTGATAATTTATTGTGCTGCTCTCGTGATTTTCCTTCAAATGGGAATTTGACTGTGTTGTTGGATCATTGAGAGTTGTCCGTATAAAAAATTTAATGAAAATCGTTATAGCCGTTTTCGGGAAAATAAATATTTGGTGTTTTGATCACTATGGTAGCTATAGTTGGTTGAGGGCGGATTTGGCTCAAACCGTTATTTTGTCGTTCCATGGTGACCTGCGGGAGAAATATCGAGTTTGAGCTGATTTGGTTCTGCCGTTTCCTCTCAATCGCGTTTACAGACACACAGACCATTTTCCCAAATAGTGTTCCTCGGTCTCTCGGACGGTCTGAGCGACCAAACTCATTTCCACAGAAAGGTGTATGGAGAACAGAATGTACTCAAGGCGCTCGTTGGCAGGAAGCACCATGCGCAATTGTCCAAGATACTAACCGCCGTCTATGAGCAACTAAACAAAAAGATTATCTCATTTTCCATCTTATCACCGCGTACTCCCGTTCAACGGATAGCCATAGAAACAGTTTCCTGGAAAAACCCCGTGAGTATAGGTAGCTAAAACACCCCGTCCGGTTGGAAAATTCGGTAAGACTTTGTCGTGCTTTGTGGTTGTTAATTCTGTTCAAAGGTGTCAGAAGGACGTTTATTAGTTTACGTCTATTCTATATATTAATTATTCCGAAACAACCTATAAGTTAAATGATCTCAGGTGTTTTTTAGAACAGTAAAAAAGCTTCATTTTGCTTCATCTCATCGCTGAACGAAAATCGATGGGCTCTGTCTCTTAGTTCATTTGCCCCCCCCCCCCCCTCACAACCTCTAATATGACCTTATTTTCACACCGAAAAAACGAAGAAGAACAAACTCAATCGCTCCAGCCGTTCTTCTACAAATCTATCTAAAGGCACAGACGCGGACCACGCGTGGAAATTAGGGGTATTTTTATTCAACGGGCTTCCAAAAGATCCGAAGGTAGCTCAATTATTTTTCATACGATAGCGAGCCCGCAAAAAGTGTTTTGAAGTATAAAAGTATTTTTGCGAGCGATAGAACCTCGTAAGCGATGCCCAAGGCATCATTCCTCAACAGATGCTGACGATCCTTTTATTCCGTTCGAACTTTCCGATCTAATTGTAGCACAAATCTAAAACCCGATCACTGAAAGTGAGTGCGGATAAATACACTCACAATTCGATACGGATTTTGATCATTCTTGATTTGTTCCATACGGGCTAGGTTTAAATTTACCAAGAACTGAAAGATAGGGAGGAAGTTTCCAAAATTCATGACAAATACAGGTGGAGGATTTACTGCAGAGCCACTGTGGAATAATGAGCTGCATTAGACTCTGTGTTACCTGAAGGAAAGCGGAGCTGAGAAAGCAACAAAAAGAAACTGAAAACCACCATCCTCTTCCCAATCGTGGTAGCTACTGTCCCTGCACCCCAATCGCGAAGGCAGCCACTTTTCCTTTAGCACATCGCTTTAACTCAACCAAAAGAGGAACACGGAGCGTTTTTTTTTACTTTCCTTGGCTCTACAAAGTAGAAAGGAAAGTTATGTAATCGGCTGAAAAAAACATTTTGAGTTCTCTTCAGATCTTTACGTTTCAGACCCCCCTGAGTCCGAAAAACACTATTTGGGAAAATGGACTGTGTGTGTGTGACTGTGAACGATTTTTAGAGAAAACGACCGTATCAACTCAGCTCAAACTTGATATCTAGCCCGCAGGTAACCATGGGACGCCAAAATAAGGGTATGAACAAAATCCATCGAAAGTTATCTATAGTTATCATAGTGATCAAAACACCAAATTTTTTTTTTCTCAAAAACGGCTCTATTGATTTTGATTAAATTTTTTATATTGGTAGCTCCCACTGTGGCAACTATAACATGAAATTCCCATTCGTGGGAAAATGACGAAAGCAGCACAATAAATTACCAAAACTTTCGACGAAATCGATTTTAGCGCGGTTTATAGAGAAAACAACTGTGCCAAATCAGCTGAAACTTGATGTCTAGCCTACAGGTTACCATGGGACGCAAAAATAAGGGTATGGGCAAAATCCACCGAAAGTTAATTATAGTGATCAAAACACCAAATATTTTTTTTCTCAAAAACGGCTCTAATGATTTTTATTACATTTTTTATATTGATAGCTCTCAATAAGACAATTATACCATAAAATTCTTATTTGTGGGAAAGCGACAAGAGCAGCACAATAAATTATCACAATTTTCGACGAAAAGCGGTTTTAGAACAGTTTTTTCCTTATAGACTCCGCTAAAATGTTACTAGAATGTTTAAAAAAAATTGGTATTGTTGTCCAATCCAATACCTATTGGGAGAGTGCTTGAAAACGCTTATGAGATACACGGGGCTCACTATAGAAATTCCCGAATTTCAACTACCGCCGTTTCTCTTACTACCAGTTCTAAGTTTTTACCCAATATTTCTACAAAAGTAATTACTATCCTTCTTCAAAAAATTAATGCTTACAGCCTCATTAATTATCTGTGTAACAATTGCTCAGTAATGGTTCTAGAATGATTACGAGCAGCACAATAAAATCTGTAACTGTAAGCGCTATCGCTTTCTGCTGCCGTGAAGTGTTGTTTGACCAAGTTCAAACGAATTGACAAAGCCATATAAAAAGTGAATTGACGTAGAGCTAAGGAAAGTTGTGTGTTGCAACGCACCAGATATTTTCACTTTCCGCCGCCCATTGACGTGTAGTAATCGCATCAAAAATGTTGGATTTTCTTCAGATCTTTGCGTTTTGATGCCTACTGAATACAAAAAACCTAATTTCGGCGAGGGGTCCGCCTGTGCATGTGTTAGAACGGCTGAAACGAGTGAGCTGGTTCTCTTTTTGTTTTGATTACCATTTTTTGTAGACGCGAAAGTAAGTTTATGGGCGAACCACCGTCGATGGGAAAGGAGGTTGGGGACTAAAATGTATCAAAACTAGGGGTTTTCGCTCAAATAATTTTGATTCAACTGCCAACTTATCGTCTACAACTGAATGATCAACTTTTCTTCTTCACAAATATGAGAGTACGTTAAACGGAGTTATATGCCTAAAAACCGCTTTTTTACGTTTTTTTCTCTCGAAAACTTACACAATGTCTTTAAATAGTTCATAACTATATATTGTTCGCAGTAAATATTCCTCTGGCAGGCCATTGAACCGAGATAAAAATGAAAATGTGTAGAAAATAATGTTTTTCTGACACATTTCCGTAAATTAAATTACGGTAACTGCTCCACCAGGTTTGATCAATCTGATGCAGTGCCTTCTAGCCACTCACACCCACATTTTGTTCTCCATAATGATTTCTGTGTCTATCTGTTGAACGAAGATTTAAGCCGTGATAACTCGGAAAACGAGATTTATCGAATATTAATTTATCGGTTTTCCAATTTTCTGGAAAACGGCTTTACAGATTTCAATCAAACTCACGGTGTACTCTCAACTAACTAGTACCACCATTTTGTTCTTCATAAATGTTGCTGTAGAAATGCGTTGAACGGAGATATAGCGCCCCTATATGCAGCAGGTCATCGAATTAATGGGGGTTGCGGAATGTTGTGTGGTGCTGCCCACAAGATAATTGCAAATAGGCACACGATAAGAGGCGTCTAAGTAGAAACTAAATCAGTCATTTGTAATCACATTAGGATAAAATGGTTTCTTCCTAACAATAACGACCAGAGGATCAAATGGTGGCTGCGTCGTGAACATGCTGTGCAGAATATTCTTTTCTTTCGCACCGTCGCCATTTTCCACTAAACCCTGTCGGGATCCAGGCACATGCCTATGGCTCCTCACGAAGGTCACATCTGGAAACCTTCCCGCGGTCCCGCTTTACGGGGGAGTAATGCGGTGACTGTAGTTTGGAAGCCGAGGCCATTTGTTACTAGATCGGTAGTTTATACGGACCAAATCACTTTAAACACGTTCCGTGTTGAGATTTTCACGCCTGCCCAGGTTATACAGCTATTGCAATCTCTTGCATCAGGAAAGATGCGTGGATTTGATGGAATGATGAAATATGGTCTTCCACGGCTCACACGGATATACAATAGCATGTTCAGAACAAATGGAAGTTCGTTCTCGTAACCATGATAGAAAAGAAGGGCCGAACATCCAATCAACGTAGTCTCTATTGAAACACCCTCAGAATTCCCGACCAAAACGTCCCCCTATCATTTCACGGGCTGGAGTAACCGGCAAAACATGGTATTAACGCGGAAAACTTTGCAACGGTTGAAACGGGTGTGATCACTATTGGAATTACGACGGGATGATTCGCTGCATCTCTTTAAGGCATCTGCAAATAATCGTCGAGCGCTATTCCGCAGTTATCGAGTTAAGAAGTGTGACCTAAAAATAATTCATTTCTACTGCAGACATCGTTTCATTCGGACGGCAAACCTCTCATTTAATTTCGAGCTCGTTCTCTCAAGTGGTTTCGCTCCCTTCATCTAACATCTTTCATCGGGAAATGAGAAGTTGGAGCGGTTACGCCCCAGTTTCCTCTCTACTTTGGTTGCTACCCAGAACTACTCCCTGGGATTCTTTCGGGATTACGAAACACATTTTACGCACCCTAGCTCCAAAGATAAATCTTCCGTTTATGCTTTAGAAGCACGGCGCATCTCAATTCGAATTGCGCCACGTTCGAACTAAACTTCCGTTTAACTTGGAGTTGCGTCTCAGAGCCGTGTAATTAACGAGTGCGCCTCGCATGAACTGGGTCTCCTCCGAAGTGTGGAAACACTGAAGCTAAACGTTGAACTCTGACTGATGCCAGATATGTGTGATATGCCCGACGACGTTTAGCCACCTGTTTGACGGTTGAACGGTTGACTTATTTGAATTAGTTTCATGAAGGCACAATCTTATCAAACCTTTTCGCATCTCCAAATGCAATCCTGACGCTTTTTGCTCAATCCCAACACGTACAGGTTGGGTTTTTGTATCCATTTTATTCTAAGGGAAAGGAACATCCCAATGAACACTAATTAATGTGATAGGTCAAATATCAACCAGAATTTATTGCTGGATAGTTCTTGTTGTTGCGAAATGTACACGCTTCCAAAACTTGGCTGAGAACCTACTTCAACCGAGTGGTTGAAAATATGAGCTAGTCAGTCCACCAAAAGGCGTAAGTTTAACAAAAACCCAGTAGAATATGGTATCCAAAGCGAATGACTTTGATGTTGAGTCATTTGTAGCACTCATTATTTCACTATTTGTGATGGTCGAGAGGATCGATCCATTCACTATCATAGATATGGATAAACAGATAGATAGTTAGGTAGATAAATAAATCACTATATAGATACATAAATAGATTTACAGTTAGATAGATAAATAGATGGGTAGATATAAAGAATCAACGATTGTATGTAATCACTTTGGATTCAGGTGGACAACGTAAACTATCTTCTTTAATAACTGCGTATAACATACGAGTATACACACATTTATGGATATATTGATACATATCTAGTTAGATAGAAATGTAGGTGTAGGTAGGTGTACACTTAAGAAGGTAGATACTGTGACATTAAATCAGACAGAAACAGTTTCGGGGTTTGTGCTACGAAAAACCCTTGAACCGTCCTAGCTGCAGGGAACAAAACTGTTCAGAAACGAAGGCCCATGGACGGTTACTGAAGGATGGTTAGGCCGGCTTCTTCGTCCTATGTTTTCGGTCACGAAAAATTTTTTATTACCCCCCCTCTAAATTTGATAATTTCCAAGACATGGGGATTCGAAATATGCTATGTCCGTCCGCCGTCACCCGTCTGGGCCGTTTTGTGCCTTTAACGTGGTCTAAAAAATCTGTTCTTACGCACGAAAATCCCATTTGGTATCTAGTTGTGCCCGCCATCTCGACGACGCCCATGGTTTTTATTGACGAAAAATGATCGCAATCGTCGTATGGAATGAGTATCAGACGTGTACAACTGCGTATAGGGAAATTACAGTAATTATTAGAGTCAACTAACTGAACGAACTGGCTGGAACTGCAGCGGAAGTCAACGTTTCGTCGTTAGTACTCCTTCCCTCCCGTCTCATCAAAACCACTCGCCAGCTCGCCTCCCAATGCCTGCTCCACTCGCAACGTCGTGCTATCTGGCAAGGGTTCACTGGGTTCAAGGGGCGCTGGAAGTCTCCGTCCCAATTTCCCCGACTCTTGGAAGGTTAGGGGGGGGGTTACTTCCTCCGCACACCACTCCATCGGATCATAAATGCCTACAGATGATTATGGGCGCCGGGCGTCGTGGCAATATTTAGTAGTTCCATTTCAGTCAGGTCATGCTTCGTATGGTTTACTAGTATTTTTCAATGCTGAATCGAATGGAATGGGTCTCGGAGCAGTAATACTAGGTCAAGTTGTTCATAAGAATAATAAACCGTTGTGTAATAATTTGCAGGGTTTTTGGATTTGTCCTGGCGCATGTTCCCGTCGAAATTTCGATCTTCTTCTTCTGTTCCCTGCTCCCTTCCCGTACGAAAACGTTCCTGTATCGGTTCGAATGAAGAGAAAGAAAACTCGAACACTTCAAGTCTGTGGCTCTCTCTTTTTTTTTCTTTTGGCATGCCATAGGTAGGAGAGGACGCTTGATTTCTAATTCCATTTCTTATCTTTATCAGTAAATATTTTTCTTTTTTTTTTGGTTGTATAGAAACTCCATTTCTTTTTAATACATTGTTCCCGAATAAATGTGTCTTAGTTGTATTTTTTTTGCTTTTCCTTCCCATAAATGTACGGGTTCATCCTCACTAGAATTCATTTTATTATTTGCCCTTTTCCTCATTTATTTTTCGTTACAATTCTTAGGTAGGAAGATATAAATGTACATATAAGTTAAGTTTGGGAAGGCGAAAAATCCGTTTTTAAAAACTGTTCCAATTTTATTTCCACCTGTTGACATAGTGCACGGATATGAGGGCTGAACCGAAATTTGTACTTGGTTTACGGATAAATAGGAGGAGAGCGAAAAGCGCACAACAAACAGTGAACGAAGACCAACATTCGTCATGGTACGTGAGGCGCGTACAGGAGGGGATTTGAGCAAGTCCACATTTAAAATGAACACCTCCACAATTTACGTTACCTAAGTAATATATATACATTCCTACCTATATATCCATCTGTCTCCCTACCTATGTATCTAACTAGGTATATATATTTCTAACTACCCATCCATTCATTTACTTACATATCTATCCATCCATCTGTGCATATATATCAATCTATTTATCTGTTTATTTCACTGTTGTTCGAGCTCTTGAGCTTGGGCCTTTCCCAGTTCCGTTCAGCCCGACAGTTTCGAACCCTTTTTTCATGTTTACTGCTGGGAAGTCCTTGAACTACCCGTTGAGTCGACTCCTCCTCCAGACAAGTAGTTCGATTTTAACTTTTGAGCGACAACGAACCTTCCGAAATATCCTTCTCACCCCTCTATATACCTTCTTCTCCAACCCACACAGCTCTTCCTAGATACATTCGTCTCGTAGTGCTCACGCAAACAATTCTTCTATCAACCTTTGGGCCAGTTACAGTTTTACTCACTCTTTTCCTCCACTCCAGTTTCCCGCGTAACCAGTTCACGCGAATTCCAAGTCCCCTTGTGTCGCCCTTATATACTCAAACTCAAATCACTATTCACTTCACGTGTAAACATTCCTTTTCTCACGCTCACCGACTTCTCTTTTATTTTATTCCATCTACCTATCTATCTAACTATACATTTGTCTATCTAACCTTTCTGTACATATAGATAGGTAGCTAGGTAGTTAGGCAAATCGGAGAGTTCTCAAGGTTAAAAATTCTGAAGGTGTCTACAACCCCGCTGTGGCTTCCATTCCGAGCATGGGTACGCTCAAAAGATTTATCTCCTGCCTCGTATTAACCCACGGTGAACTGTGGACATAAAGTAAAAATTACTTCTTAAATTGGTATCGTACATCGGGTTCTGATAAATCTACAGGGGGTGGAACATGCTTAATAAATAACCATTTAATATAGTACTTCAGCACATCGACCTTAAAGGGGGTAGTGTTTTGTCATGGCATTTTCTGCACATTGTGCTTTGGGCGTGTTACGAATAAATAAATTAAATTTAATGAAAAACTAAATAACACCGTAAGGTGATGCTTAAACTTGTATTTTTGTAGTAATATCCAGATGTGTATCCAACAACTTCCCTTTTCCGGCTTTATGTATTCATATGTTCGTCAGGAGTCCACGGTGTCACATTTATTCGCTCTTTAACATTCTTCTGGGTGATAACTAGTCCTTAGCAAGCCAGACGCACTGAGACTGTAGACCTGACGTTAAGCATTTAATATTTCCGATCGTGTCGTGGATTCCTGACAAACAAAGACAGAGAGAGACTTAACGCGCTACTACACCACCGCACCCTTCCTCCACGAACGGAATAATAGAACAGAATATTAGAGACAACTGGGGTATGCACGCTGCATATGAAAGAGGATGAGAATGTGTTGTCTCGCTGCGGCAGTAAATCATATCAACAGATGATTTATGGTGATTTCAGTAAATCATTTCAACAGATGAACTCGGCAGAAATTGGAATTGGATGCGCGCCAGTATTCGAGCTTTCAGTAGTGTGTCAGTACACTCGTAAGGATTATGAGATTGTAGAACGTCTCTCATTCCAATGATGAAAGATCGACGAACACGCCAAGCTTCGAAATGAGCAACTGACTCACTTGGGAATCCATTTAAGTCTTGGAGGGAGCGTTTTTTTGCCAATCATCTGATCCTTCGCTTATGCACTCAATGCACTCATGTAGTTCCCCATTTCTTTTAATTCGTCTTGAGCCGGGCTCCGGGGTGGTTGAGGTTGTCCAGCTCGAGGTTTGGAGGATGTGTGTTTGTTGAGCACAGCGCTCACCTCTTGACCACTAAACACCTGACTTTAGTTGTGCCCTCCTGGAATTTTCTAGTTATCTGGTCAATCATTACTCACTTTCATCACTCCAGCCGTCAACGTACTTTCCCAGTTGGGTTCTTACCTGACTTTCTTCCCTCATTTCACTTTTTAGCACTTTCATCCTTCTCAATCAGAATTCAGAAAATTTCAGTCTGCCAACCCACTCAACATAAATTCTCGCGATCTTTAGTACAAACAGCAACTCATCATCAGACAAGTCAGTTCACTCCTTATCCAGAGGCCTCTTCCGTGTAATGTGAACTCGTTCTATTTCTGCTCTCTTCTCTATCATGGATCTTAAGTGCTTTCTCTATCCAGTGTATCAATGCAGTCCTCTCACTTACGTTTTCAATCGTCCATCGATTTCTCGTGCAACAGTGTCCACCCTGTGAAAAGACCACTCAGAAAGTCTATTCTTGATGTAGGGGCTGCTCGTGCGTTGATGATATTCTTTGGGTGATTTCACTACTGCCAATGGGAGTTCACTTTTCAGTTGGACTCTTGTTCTTCTTAGAGTAGCCCCCTCCATCCGTCCCAAAGAACACACGCCACTCCGATGGGGTGCGGATGTAAACTCATTACAAAGTTTATAATAAGAGTTCATTCTTACAGCGGGAAATGACGTCACCACGACCGCACGGGCACACTTTCCATAGCCCTTGGAGTAGGAAGGAAAGTCATGCTATCGGCCGAAGAACTTTTTTTTTAGATCATTACATTTCAAAGTTTCTTGTGAGAAAACGGTCTGTCTGTCAGAGCAAATAGCTGAATCAAATAGACCAAAATTTCCTATTTGGCCTGCACATCACCACGGAAGACCAAATTGACAGTGTAAGCGAACTCTGTCCAAACATAAATATTGTTATTACCGTAATCAAAACTCCCAATATGTTTATTTATTTTACTTTCCTTGGCTCTACAAAGTAAAAAGGAAAGTGATGAAATCGGCTGAAAAAAAATTTTGAGTTTTCTTCAGATCTTTACGTTTCAGACCCTAATGAGTCCGAAAAACACTATTTGGGAAAATGGTCTGTGTGTCTGTGTCTGTGAACGGTTTATAGAGGAAACGACCGTATCAAATCTGCTCAAACTTGATATCTCGCCTGCAGATTACCATGAAACGCCAAAATGTGGGTATGAATGAAATCCACTGAAAGTTAACTATCGTTATCGTAGCGATCAGAACACAAAATACTTTTTTTTCCCACGAATGACTATAACGATTTTGATTAAATTTTTTATGTTAACAGCTCGTGATAAGAAAATTGTACCATAAAATTCTCATTTGTGGGAAAATGACGAGAGCAGCACAATAAATTATAAAAATTTTGGCGCTGTTTTTTTACTTATAAACTCCGCTTAAATGTCACTAGAATGTTTAAAAAACTTGGTGTAGTAGTCCGATCTAACTCCAACCTGCGGTCATTTCCCGAACTACCTCCCATCTCACTTCAACCACTCGTCAGTTCGAAGTGTGACATCGTCTAACAACTCTTTGTTTGCACCAGTATGACACGGTAAACTCAAAAGTTCAAGAATGTCAAGCCTTTATTCATAGAACCTTAATCATTATGTTGGTGCAGGCCGAAGCGATGTTTAGAGGAACATGCGTTTTGAAGAATTGAAAGAAACATCTCCTGCGTTACATTGTCGAGTTTATGTAGCAATGTAAAGACATAAAATGTCAAAATTTTTGAAAAACACGAACGGTGGGTACAGCTTTCGTACAAGTACGCAACCACTAGGGGCATTTTATGTCTTTTATTTATTTTTCATTTTTTATGCAATGATAACTACGTGTGATGTTACCAAGCGTTAGATTTTGTAACAGACGTTACTATGCACCTAACCCAACACAATATATTTCGTGACGCTTCTCCGTTACATATCCCGCGTTACATTTTCGAGTTTATGTAGCAAAGTAAAGACATAAAATGTCAAAATACCTATAGCGTGAGAGCTACCACCATTTCGCCTAATACCAGTTCTAAAAGTTTTCACCAACTCTGCAAAATTGATTATCATCCGCTTTAAAAAATCTTGTTTTCGGTCTCATTAATTCTTTGTGTACCAATTGCTCAATAATGGTCCAGAAATGAGTACGTACAGCACAGTAAATTTCGGAACTGTAAGCGCTATAGCTTACTGCTGCTGTGAAGTGTTATTGACCAAGTTCTAATGAAACGAGTGATAAATGAATTGATTAAATAGAAAAAGCCATGTAGAAAGTGAATTGACGTAGAGATAAGTTCTTATAAACGGCATCAGGATGTCGATCAAATTTTTTGAATGAAAAGTTCCAAATCGTGCAGCAGTACCGCGAAATAATTATTCCTGGGCGTATTATGAGAGCAGTGAGCTCATGAAAAGCGATTGGAGCGTAGTTTTTCCTCATAAACCCGGTCATAGCGCACTAGCATGTTCAGAAAAATTAAGTTAGTAATCTGATAAACTACTTTCAATGTGACCGTTTGATAACGTTCATAAGATAGTTTGGAGCAACACCAGGAATTCGTTGATCCGAAACCCTTCCAATTCACTTAATAGGATTTCTCACAGTTTTTACCAGATAATGCCAAAGTAGTTGTTCTAAGCCGATGAACGTTTGTTTGCTAAACACGCTAGATTGCTACTGAAACCGTCAGGCTATGATCCAAATTCACAACCCATGGCCTCCTCCCTGATACTCAAATGCCAATCCGTATGCCAAAGTTGGCCAAAATCGATTCAGCTTTTCCATTACCGATTTTATAGGAGCGTACTGCACTGCTAGAAGCAATCAACCCCTTGAAGTTTTTCGTTTTCGATAAATTTGGAAGGGTAACCTCGCGCAAAATCTCGTAGGCCTCTGTGCTGATCGATTGTAGTAGCAAGGAAGCCTGTTGGTCGGATCGCGTCATGTCGTTGGCCAAAAAGTACTGCTCAAGCCGTTCGGTCCCCAAGTCGAAAGATCGGTAGATCGCCGAGCGCTGAAGTTATTACTAACCCAGAACTCTCTGGAGCAGCCATGCCGTCTCCAGTTCATCACACAACGTCCAGCCGACCAGAAAAAATTAATAAAAATCAATTTGCCGTTAATATTAGTTCCGGGTGAACTCAAGCGAAAGTGTCTACGTAAACAACAGTGTTGTGAAAACCGCGCAATGAACGAGAGGCTGGGGAAGGTTGTGGGATGCGCCACGTCAGATAATTGCAAGAATCTCGCGATCTACGATAATCTTAACATCGACCCGTTAGGACTGATGAAGTGCTTGTTGCTGCCTCGATTCGAAATTGCGCTGTACAGCTCGTGCTAACTTAATTGGCTCGTCGAATTAGTCATATCGAAGCCATTACCGCTTTTAAATACTACAGTTATGCGCGGAATGAATTAGTCCCAAAAAGTCGTTCGGTTTCTCGAACCAACTTTCGCGTTTCAATTCTCATCTACCAGTTTCTTACAAAGTTACACGCTGAAACATATTCCAAAGTTCCGCTTAAAAGCAATGAATATCACAGGAGCGTTCTCTTTATTCGTCCTTCCAGTTCTGAGCAAATTTACAATTCAAAACAGCTCTGTGCCGAAAACTACGTTAATTTGAACAATATACTTCGCCACCCGCGCACTTCTAAGAGCTTCGCCTACTTTTAATACAATTTGCAAGCCGTCATTTATGCGTGTAATGATTTGGTTGTGCAATATCTGCGTGTGTTTTTGGACAATGTGATGCTATTGATAATGTATCAGAATCGTTAGAGTGATACTCATCGAAAATATTGCTTCCAAGTCCGTTTCAATACGTTTGTTCGGTTGAGCGCTGGCAGAATTAGATCAGATATCTTCGGCCCAAGTGGAAGATCCAGAGCATTCAAAGCCTGGAATGCGAACCGGAAATCCCAAAGCCCCTTGTCAATCAAACCTTGACGTCCCAAGCCATTCCAGCGCTGAGGTCTTTGAAATGGAAGCCCCTGGAAACCACAAGCTACCCTTCCTATCAGCTCTCCTACCAACAAAATGCTTAAGGATTATTTTTGACGCCCCTTTAAAGATGCAAAAATGTTTAGTGTGAGATTTTTCTTCCCTTCCTCCGTTCGACCATTCACTTTATTACCTCTCTTTACCAGGCTGTACTCTCAAAGTCGTTCAGTGTCGACAATCAGCTCCCACGCAGCTCCTCACTCACTCTCCGCTATCTTCCCTACACCAGTTCACTTAATCAGAGACCTCCTTGTGCCGTGTCCACTTTGTCTCGCTCACACGCTACTCTGTGCTCTACATCTACCGTGTACAAGTGTAATTACAGCCCTCTTCCAAACTCATCACGTTCATCGATTCATCCTTTGAACTTATTTTGCATGATTTATCATGATGCTCTCAAGACTTCCCAGTGAATGAAAGTTGTAGATTACCTACAAGCCATTAGCAACCTGCACAAAAAATGTTATCAAAATCCGTGTTTGAGAAAAAACTTATCCTATTCAATTCAACGTCAAAAAATGTTAGGAATAAATAAAAATGTTAGGTGAGTGGTGGGAGGCCAGGGAGAGAAAATGAGCGTGAGGCGGGGAGAAAAGATAGCTTTCACTACATTATCTCGAGAGTTTCTCTCAACTACTGGTGTTCACCTAACAACCTGTTCACCTGTGATTTTACTGTTGTCCAACTGTACGCAGTCCTGAATCTCTGAGACCCCTCCAATTCAAGGGATAACGTAGCAAAAGTCGTCTTTCCTCCATAGCCTGATTTCATTAAAAAAGAAGATGACCGAAGATGTGGGCGTCAGAATGAGTAATAAACCAAAAATATCTGAAACGACGCATTACACTATTTTTCTCATCTACACTGTTAGGCACGCGAGTGACGCAGCTCGAGTTGAGAAATCAATTAACGTAGTCACTGCAAGTGAGGACTGTATTTGAGGAGAGAATAGCAATGTGAGTTTGAGTGTTAGTATTTGAGCGCGAACAAGGGGGCTCTGAGTACGTGAACTGATTACAGACGGAACTAGA
The DNA here is from genome assembly GCA_020466155.1 of Pachypeltis micranthus. NCBI lineage: Eukaryota > Metazoa > Arthropoda > Insecta > Hemiptera > Miridae > Pachypeltis > Pachypeltis micranthus. Next base: position 61,769,545 of record CM035770.1, on the reverse strand, counting down.
GAGGAGAAAGAGTGAGTAGAGCCATGAGTAGCCTGAGAGCTGAATGCCTGTTTTCATTGGGTTTTGGAAGAGCTGAGAAAGTTGGAGAGGGATGAATTGTGTGGTGGGAAGAGGATATTTCCGAAAGTCCATAAAGGGAAGAATCGTTGTCAGCATAGTAAATAACTGAACGGGCAGGCTGGACTTTCCCGCAGCTACGGAAAAAAGGCTTGAGGTCGGGAACGGCTGGACTTGATGTTTGGGGAAGGCTCGAAACAAGGACTTCTCGTTAGGGGCAAGTATGGAGGTTCTAAGCTCAAGTTTCCAATTAATTCTCCTCCGCGCTGTGCAGTAGAATATTTCATTCAGCAACACTAGTTCACATGTGCAGAGGGGCTACTACAAAGAACTGGGCAGAAGGGATGGGACATGCAAGAGCAGAGCCAGATTCCAAGCCTGAGGAAGGGCTAGAGCACAATGGGGTGACACTAAGGTAGGTTTTGGGAGACGAATGGGTGTTGAGTTGAGCACCTCACTGGAGCACTTGACTTAAGGGACTGAGGCGAGGGTGAATAAGTTAGCACAAGGGGAAGCACAGGGTAACACAACATAGCCAAGCACCCAACACACACGTACACTCTTCGGTGTTTTCTTTATTGGTTTATTATTCATTCTGAATTGTAACTCTATGTTCAGGGTTCAAGTCAGGAACAATTTTTTACAACCCCTCCTCAAAATTTGATACTTTACGTTTCAAGACATGGGGATTCCAAATCTTCAATATCCGTCCGCTGTCCCCCGTCCCCTGTGCACCTTCCCCCGTCCGCTGTCCAGGCCGTTTTGTGCCTTTAACGTCGCTCGGTTCGAGGTTCCTCGTCCCAATTTCCCCGACTCTTTTTGCCCGACTGGCGGAGGAAGGTGAGGGCCACTTCCTCCGCACACCACTACATCGGATCATAAATGCCTACAGACGCTTACGGGCGCCTGGCGCCGGGAGAATATTTAGTTTCTGTAGTTCCATTGTAGTCAGATCATGTTTCGTATGGTTTACTAGTGTTTTTCGATGCTGAATCGAATGGGATGGGTCTTGGAGCAGTAATACTAGGTCAAGCTGTTCATGAGAATAATAAACCGTTGTGTAATAATTTGCAGGGTTTTTGCATTCAGCTAATTTGAACTTGGCAGAACATCACTAAACGAAACTGGTAGCTCTTAAGGTTTCAGAATTTACTGTGCTGCTCGTGCCTTCGCCACGACCATCGTTGAGTAATCAACGCACAAGTGATATATGAGACTGCCAACATGATTTTTCCAGGAAGTTCATACTTTTAGAATTATTGTGCAAATAAATGGTAGTAAGTGAAACCCTGTGGTTGGAATCCAGGAGTTTTTGAGGTTGCCCGTAATTATGTACGAATATTATTAAACACTTGCCGCACACAGTTCTTAAATAGAACTACGCTAAAATAGGTTTTCTTTGAAATTTATGACAACTTATGGCGCTGCTCTCGTCACTTTCCCGAGAATGTTAATTTGACACTGCTGTTGCGTTAGTGTTGGAGAGCTATACAAAATGTTTAATCTAACTCGTTGCGGCAATCAAACAAAAACTTTGTTTTGACCATTGTCATCGGTATAGTTAATTTCACAGTGGGCTAAACATGAAATTTCAGCCAATTTGGTTCGGTAGTTTTCTCTCAATCGCCTTTGAAAGGCAAAAATCTGAAAAAAACTGAACAATTATTTTCAATCGATTACATTAGTTTTCTTCCTACTCCGTAGGACTAAGGAAAGGAGAAAATGTTAATCAATTTAGCGAAGGTCAATCACGTGTCGATACCCTCAACCTAGTTGGAAAACACTCTAACTTGGGACGTGATGTAGAAAACGTTGGTGAGCAAATGTACATTGCGAAGGAGCTTGCGAAGAGATCAGCATCTATTTGCTTAGCTCGGCGTAAACCCGAGATGGAACGTAAAGCCTTTGTTAGCTGCAGTCCTGTTATAATTCTCCTTTCCATTATCCGACGCATATCGAAGCTCAGCCGGATGAGAATCTTACAGGCAGTTTACTTCTCGAAATAAATTGGGATCTCAAGCTCTTCAAATACAGTTAATTCGTGAATCGCTCGCGTTTTAAAAGGAGCCAGGTTTCCATCTGCCAGACTGCGGACTTCATAGCGCACTTGAAATGTAAAGCATTACTCTAATCTGTCATTCAGGCCCGAGAAGTCGTGAAGGTGTGATTCATTATGCAACCAACGAACTCGTGGTGGTGATTTCACACCTTGAGTGCAACAACAAAAACTTAACGGCCAGACGATGATGTCTTTACATCGAAAGCGCTTGCCCACAGTAACTCACAAGCCAGAGGAGACGGACTCACCTAACAGGTACGTTAACTTTAGTAATTTGCCTACTGGCGGATATAACCCAATTTCTTTAATACCTTCCTCAATGTCTTACTCTCTTACCAGAATCTCTTTTTTACTTTCCTTAGCTCAACAAAGCAGAAAGGGAAGTTAATGGTATCAAACTTTTTATTAGAGTTCTCTTCAGATCGTTTTAAACCATTATTTGCCCATAATAACCGTATGTTACATCTGATTCGGACTACTGAGTGAGCAGGTCACAACTACATATCAAATGGAATGTTTGCGTGGAGGAACGGATTTTTCAGGCCACGTTAAAGGCAAAATATGGCTCGATTGTGGACGGACACTGCAGAATTTGAACCCCAGTGCCATGAAACGTATACTAGTAGTTACCTCTATGGCACTTCTGAGAGGAATTAGGTCAAACCCACCTCCCCACCCGCAGCAGACATGGCGTCAGACCCCCCCCCCGCCGAACCATATGATATGACAGAACATATTCGTTAAATTTATGAGTTGTTGACTTTTTCGACACACTTAGGTCGGTTATACGACGAATTAGAGCAATAGAGACGACTATGTTCTATCTATAAATCTCTTTTAGATAATAAAAACGCGTACATTTCACGACTCTATTGCTCTAATTCAAATAAACAAATCGCGTAGCTATAACGACACTATTGCCCTATTTCATCGTATAACCAATATAATTGCGTAAATTTAACGACGCCCTACGTATTTTTCGTCGTATAACCGATCTAATTTCGGAAAATTAAAAAGATTTAAAAAACCTATTTTGGCTTCCTTTATTTCGCAATAATAACGATACGCGATATTTTTGCTACGGATCTCGTAATTTGCGTTATGTTAGCTAGGAGCGTGGGGTGACAATGTTTTGCAAAAATACGTAGCGATTTATTGTAAGGCTCCACGTGTGCTCGTGATTCATTTAGCGTGAACACGTGTGCTGTGGGAGAAATTGGGGTAGGAGTTACTAAGGCGTTGGCGCAATAATTTGTTGGGGTATGACGTAGATCCACTCAGAAGTTCCGCCAATAGTGAGGGCATGACGTCACCTTAGAAATAACAATAGTAGACCCCCCCCCCCCTCTGATCCACTGAAAAGTTATGGTAGCGGTGGGGGACGTGACGTCACATTAGGGGGTTGATCCATTCGGAATTTACGCCAATTGTGGGGGCATGATGTCACACGTGGGGGTTGATCCACATCGAAAAATTATGGTAGTGGTGGGGGATGTGACGTCACTTGATGATGTTGACTTTGAGGGGGGTGACTCCATATCAGGTGTTGTAGAGGGGGGGGGGGTTGACCTTGATCCACTCAGAAGTTACACAGTTGGAGGGGGGTCCGACGTCATGTCAGCTGGTTGGGCAGGGGTGGGGGGTCTGACGTCATGTCAGCTGGTTGGGCAAGAGGGGTGACGTCATGTGACGGGATGGGGGTTTGACCTAACTCCTCTCAGAAGTGCCATAGACTGAACTACTTATACTCCCAACTTGTGAGGGGGGTTGTATAAATATTTTCGGTGCCTATGACTGAAAACATAGGTGTGTTATTATAACGTCCCAAAATTGAGTTGAGATTGGTGGGACGTTAAGTAAAAATTTATGAAATCGTCAGGCAATTTTGTATAGAGTAAACCTACAGATGGCAATAGGTTCAGAGTGTAGTGGGGGTGGGAAGTGACGTTTCATCCAAATCGTACTCATAATGGGCAGACTATGGCAGTACTACAAAAAACATATTCTTCAAGTATGTAAATTTATAATAATTTCTTGTTGAGATGGTTTCAAGAACTTCTAAATCCGAAAAAACGGTCTGAGAGAAAACGGAAGGAACGAACAAAATTTCACTAGTAGTCCGCAGATCATCAAGGGACAGCAAAATAAGGGCATGAGCTAAATCTAAATCAGCTCAAGTTACTATTGTCATCATTGTATCAGACATCAACTTTTCTTTCTGAATTGTTCCTAAGCAATGTGGCAACTGTAAGAGGATTTGTTTACCAGTGGAAAGTTCAATTCTTCAATTATTTCTGATTGGCAACGGATTTCCCCTCCTTCTGGACTTTCCAAAATATCCTTTTCCTTCTCTTAATTTACATTCCTCTCCCCAACAGACAGCTCCTCCCAAACTCATTCATTTACTAGTTCTCACAATCTACAGTCGTCTCCTAGTACTCCCAACACAGTCATCTATCAGCTCTCGTAAAATAGAGCTGACTCCAAAGTCTCCCAACAAACAGCCGTCTCCCAGTTCTCCCAACAGACACTCCTGTCAACTTTTTTCGACATCTAATTCCCATACAACCAGTTTCACGCTTTCAGAGCTCCCATACAGTATACTCAAATCATATCCAGTTCTAGTCGCTTTTCCTTTGTACATGAAAGTGTTCTAATCTAATTGTGATTTCCCAACTCTTCATTTACAAGTTCCGTGCTACAGTAAATCCCGTCTCTGTGGTTCAAGTCTACCGTGGTCAAAACAAAAGGCTTCAACTGCTTGTTTCACGGCTTCGCTGGAATGGGTACTTGCATTATTAAAATAGAGTTTTGACGAGAACAATCAAGTTTAGCGACTCCCCTCTCAAAATACCAGAAATGTGCAGCCGTACGTGGATCTAGAAGGTGGATTACTTCCTAATTTTTCACAGCAAACGCACCAATGACGTATGGGATTGTTACTACTGCCCTAGTATTTCTTCTTGACCGAGCTCGACTACAGCGGAGGTGTAAGTTGAAACCATTTACATTTCTCACGATCTGCTGGGGCCCATCCTTAGAACTGGAAGATAAAGTCCTTTCTCTGCTGATCGGTTGCAATGGAGTTTTATGCTGTTCATTTCTTAGCAGGCTTTTTTCAAAGTAACTTTAGCTAGCTTAGTGAGAGCTCTGTGGGTATCAACTTAACTGATATTATAGCTCTCTACAGAAAGACCTTGCTTTATTTCCAGCAGAGCGAAACCTTTTTCTTGTTCAAGTATTTGCTGAATTTTCTCCAAAACAGTAGGGTTCGGAACATATCGTCTCGTTCCACCTCTCTTTCTGCTCACCAATTCACTCCTCCCTCTGCTTTGTAGCCACTCAGAATCGTAGTTCACATTTGCTTTTTCTGATGCTTCTTTCCGGTCTTCCTCATACAAACGGGGTGATGCGCCCTTCTGCAGATATGTATTTGTAATACTCTACCGAGTTTCTGCGGATCCTTCCGTAGATGAAGTATTCGAAATGTCACTGACGATGTGATTACTTCTCCTTACGTATGTCCGGCCAACTCGCGAAGCGAATCTAAGTACAGAAAAGGTAGGTAATTAATTGGAAGTAACACGGGTGAGACGAAGTAATGGTAGAGGTGCATTGAAAAGTGTTGTGCTACCTACAATGTGCAGTGAGAAGGAATACGAGTGACATTGCATAGAGAAGGCTGGCCGCGCTGTGTGGAGAAGGAATGAAAGAATATTTACGTCGACAGGACGTCACAGGCCCGTTTCCTTATTAAATGACTGTTGCGCACTAATGAGCTTTATTTGTTTGAAAAAAAAAAATTCATTCGGTTGAAAAGACGTTTCATTTGGTAGAAAAAAGGTTTCATTTGACTGAAAAATGGTATATATACGCGTTTTTCTCAAATTCGGCTCAAGAAATGTTGTTCAACTGGTACCACGATTTTTTTCACACAAATGCCCCCCAAAAAAATGCGTTGAAGAAGAATAACGCGCTCGTAGACACCGCATACCCCCGAGTTCTCTGAGGTTTTGGAAATTTGACCACCAGATTCCCTGTAGAACCAATTATGTAGGCTGTTTGACAATTTTTATTAGAAAAAACCAAACACGTTTTGAATCTGAGCATTAGGTATGCCGAAGGAGAGAGGAATGCTGTGCCTCCCATTTCATATTTATTTAAGGCGTTGAGCGTTACGTCCGTGTTGCAATTTGCAGTTTTCCAACATGGCGATGCCAAGACAAACGCGCAATGAATTTAAACGTCGAATTTGATTTGAAAATTTTCTTTTTCGAGATACGAGAGAGATACTGACACCAATTAATGTATCATGACGGTGTATCAATGTTTTAGTCGATTTTGTGCTACTTGATTGTAATCACGAGTCTAATTAGTGAGGGTAAATCGGTATATTGACACAATCCTGAGCCCCTGGAGATTAATTTGTCCGCTCTTTCACTAAGCGTTAGAAGCAGACTAACTTATGGTAGTCAATCAGTAAAATAGTATGAAACGGTTATCCTCATTCGAACGTAACTCGTTGTCGTGCGTGAATATTACGAATATTGACAAAATGTCGCCATCTTTCTGTATATTCCTCAGCAGATTAGTTGAGTCCCAGACGTTTCCATGTCAGCTACAACGCGTTCAACGTCAAGCGTCAAATCCCGACCTTTCAATTTGAACTAATTACTTCCAGTTGTTGGCATAAAGTGTAGCGCAGACCACGAAAGAAATGGCGAGAGCAGAGAAGTAAAATAAGCACATTGGAAGTCACGACCAAAATCTATTTGTTACAGTTTCCGATCCACGACTCGTGGCATTTCTAAATTTCGCAAATAAAAAGCCACGTTTCTTGCCACAACACAATATGTTATTTTCCATAAATGTTCGTAAGCAGTTGGACGGAGATAAAATCCAGTATCCACCGGAGAACGTACTTTCGTTTTAACGCGTCAAATTTTGTACAATAAAAGTCTTTTAGCAACTTACCACCACGTTTTATTTCCGCTAACTAAGAGTTCCCCAAACTTTTTAGTGTCGTAGACCCCTTGCCATGTTTTTCCGTGTTGGGCAGACCCCCTACTTACCTGATATTGATTTCCTGTGAAGTTCTAATTGAAGTGAAGTTTAGTGTTAAAAACTTAGAGTAAAAACACATGTTAATTAATACATTTATTAATTGAATTTAAATTAAAACTACTCAAAATAAAATTTTGTATCTGTTATGTAAAATATACTTAACATAAAATAAACTATAAACTAAATAACATAAGCAATAAGTCAATATTTCTAGTGAGAAGTTATGATAATAAATTATCAACATTTGGCGTCAATTTTGTAAGGGGTAATCTTAAATCTCCTCGGCTAATGATGTCCAGTCGGTTTCTTTTTGACATTTTATGTCTTTACTTTGCTACATATACTCGAAAATGTAACGGCCAAGCGTCACAAAATTTAACCTTGAGGCCGAGTGGACAAGGCAACGTTTTAAGCCGAGTTGCAACCACAGCCCATGTGGAATAATGCATAAGGCATCCGTCTCCTAAACCGGAGGTTGTGGGTTCGAGTCCCACCAGTGTTACGATTATTTTTTTGACATTTTATGTGTTTACTTTGCTACATAAACTCGAAAATGTAACGCGGGATATGTAACGGAGAAGCGTCACTAAATTTGTGTTGGGTTAGGTGCATGGTAACGGCTGTTACAAAATCTATTGGTTGCAATTGACGTGGCCACTATATCGAAACCATCAACGAGCACAATCAAACGTAGTTATCATTGCATTAAAAAAAATAAAATAAATAAAAGATATAAAATGTTACTGGTGGTTGGGTACTTGAACGAAAGCTGTACCCACCGTTTGTGCAATTTGAATTGTCATGCCCGATTGTTGTGTTGTCTGTGGGGAGGACGGGGGCAAGTCCAATCCCTGAAATCCTCATGGAGAGAAAGCGTAGGTGCTGGTAGAACGCCTCTCGGCAATCCTGGCACTGGGGCCTGCTACCCATTCAGACCCTTAGGCTGCTTAAATCCTAGCCGAATGAAATGGGTACCACGGGGGCTTCTGCAGGCGGCCAAGGGTTTAGCTTCGTAGGGGTCAGATTTTTGCTGGGAGTTTCCATGAGCATTTTATAAATCGCGGCAGCGGTAGAGGCCACAAGGCTAGATACTCTCCCCAACCGCCAAATGTTAACGCTCAATTACATTTGTCACGCCAGCAACCATTCTGGCCTTAAGGGTTGTTTGAGGTGGCTGCCCTTGCAAGGGAAGTAGGTAGAACGGAGCAATCTAATTCGGAGGGCGAACACCAACATCCTACAACTTACACAATTTTATAAACATATAAAATAAATGTTTTACTTCATAGGTACTTGAATAAATAATGTATATCTTGATATTATGAGATAGTATGATGTAAGTAAATAGGTACGTGTATGTGTTGAGATCCACGATCGTGGGCCCCTATTTTCATTTCATGGACCCCAAATTTTTTTTCGCTGACGCAGCTCCTTGCAGGGGTCGATTACCCCTAGCGGTCGATATAGACCACTTTGGGAATCACTGCTCTAACTAACAAGAAAATTAGAGTCTAGTAGAAAGGCTAGTTACGTGACTGCAAATGATCGAATCGTAATTTTTTCTGACGTTCGGGTGCGAATGAGAAAACGTTCTGTAAGTACGATCGTGAGGGAAGTGCTAAACCAGATCATCTCAAATTCGCCTTTTTTGAGGAAGCCTGCTAGACGGAACCAATCATCCCCCCATCACACGAATAGTCCAAATTGTCGCTGCTGAATGAATCCAATTGTCTACATAGCAAGTGGTATGTGGTAGCTCAGCGTATAAAGGTGGCATTGCAACACACGAGGGTTGATATTTTCCAAACGATATCCCACTAGATAGAGCCAATCACCTCCCAGCCACATGATTGTAAGTTGTTGTCAGTCCAAATTGACGCTGCTGAATGAACTCGTTTATAGTGTGTGATATTCGCTCAGCACATTGAAATGGGTGCACAATAAATTTCCTTCAGTAGCAGACCTAACGATAACGATCACAATCGCGCCAACAGCTGACGAGTAGTCAAATACGAGCAAAACTTTCATTTGTGGGAAGCTGACGGGAGTTTCTGGCAAAAATGTATTTTGGTTTTGTTATGCCTTATAAATCCCACTCGACGCAAATGATGTACGTAGAGGAATAAGGTTGATGTTTAATACGGGTTATGAAAATATTTCGAGCATCTCTCGAAATACCTGAGTAGAAATTAGTGTCGTTCCTTCGAGCAGATTCTTTCACAGCTTGTATGGATTTTAAAGGAGTGTGGGTGGAAAGTTGATGGGAATAAGTTGATATGAAGCAGACGCGGGAATCATTCCTGAACCGGCATTCTCCGAGTGATTTTATCATGTTGTTAGTAACAACGAAAAATAGGAGGAGTGGTTTACACTGGCCTGGCACCTGACGTTGGTGGCGATAAGCTGGGGGGGGGGGGAGATAACAACGTTCTGAGTTAAATTTGTTAATTCTTTCCAGCCATGCAGTCCATTCCCCTCCCACCAATCATACTGGACACAAGCTCTTGACACTTGGATCGGCCTACATGCCCTCAGCCTGGCTCGCAATTACCAGAATCTGTGCTGTTGCGTTCTGGTACCTTTTTTACAACCAGGGTCGAATGGAATGAGTATCAGACAGCGGGGTATAGAGAGTGAGCCAAAGTCAACTAATCGAAAGAACTCGCGAGAACTACAGCAGAAGTCAACGTTTCGTCGTTTGAATTCCATCCCTCCCGTGTCATCAATACCACCCGCCCGCTCAACTCACAACGTCGTGCCAATTGTCTACAGGCGCTTAGGGGCCCCTGGCGCCGGGGGAATATATAGTTCCCGTAGTTCCATTGTAGTCAGGTCGTGTATCGTATGGTTTACTAGTATTTTTCGATGCTGAATCGAATGGGATGGGTCTCGGAGCAGTGATACTAGGTCAAGCTGTTCATGAGAATAATAGACCGTTCTGTAATAATTTGCAGGGTTTTATAGTTACCGCATGGATTCATTTGTAAACTCCTGAAGCCAACCCACAATTAAGCTTCATTTATGATAATGAAACTCATTAGCAGGTGACAAACTCACATATCTTTATTTTCTCTACGTACAATCCCAGTCAGAAATTAGGTAAAACGTTAAACACTTAAATTAACAAATAAACAGCCTCACTTAAAAGTAGTGATCATTTCCCCAACTTCATACTAAAATTAAAGATGATAACGACCAGACTTACATCCCAATTTCACGTATGAGATTCCTCACCATTGTCGTATCCCATTGTTGTCCTAATCCAATTACCTCATTCATAGCCATTTCCCTGTCCTGCCGGTAATTTACACAGTGGTACACCACGTGCTCCACTGTGTCCAGCTCTCCACACTCACACAGCCCGTCCGTCACCAGTGCGAACCCACGTAGCTTCTCACGGAAGTTCCGTGGCCGGTGACGAACTGTGTGGTGTGGTACCCAAAGCTCATCCAGGGGGCCTCCATCCTTACCCTTACCTGTGGCAGCCACACGTACGTCCATCTACCTTTTTCACTGGAGTTCCATCTTTCCTGCAACTCATCGACTACCAATTTGTCGATGAGGGCTTTCCTTCTCCTGCCTTCTATTGTTCCACACGACACGTCCCTGTGCTCTTAGCCGAGAGCCCGCCCACCTTCTTTTCACTTCAAGGTCTATGGGCGGCTCTCCGGCGACGACGCACAGGGCATCGGAGGAGACCGTCCCGTAGGCCTTCACCATTCCTATTAGCATCCTTTTTAGGCCTCCCGCCAGTCTCCTCCTCGTGTGGGCGTTTAACCTGTCCCACCACGCTCCAGCTGCGTACGCGATGACTGCCACATACATACCCCGGTATATCGTGCGCAGGGCCTCTCTACTTACACCCCATTCTTCCCTAGCTATCTTCACCACTCCCTGAAACTTATCCCGAGCCTTCCCTACAATATAATCCACATGTTTTCCTATCGTCATTCCTGCTCCCCACATTACTCCTAAATACCTTATCTCCTTCATCATCCCTATCCTATTTTCACTATAAAACAGGCGTGGTGGCCTACCCTCATCAAACTTTCCCCTCAACATCATTACTTTTGTTTTTTTTTTGTTTTGTTTGTGTTTGTGCTAATGGAGGCAGTATGAGGCAACACTTTCCGAGAAGCTGCCTGGAGGAGTTGTGAACAACATGACTGATACCCAACCACGCAGACGTATTAAGTAAAGCCGCTGCGTTGGCTATGTGTGCTCATATTAACCCCTACCTGAGCCTAGCTCGATGTGTTCTCGTTTAACTGTCTTGCTGTCCCCGTTAAATCACTGTATATTTCAAGTTTAGTGCTGTGTAAAATAGATCAGTGCCTTTTAAAAACTTCGTCGTCCCTAAGAAGAACTAAACTTATATGCGTGTATGATGAGTATTTTGTTCAAGTTAGTGAGAAACGACAGTTTAGTAGGGCCTTGTATCTCACCGACGCTGACACCTTCAACAGTCTCCACTTTTCTGCTGAACCGCCTTAAAGAAACGTACATTCCGCGTGTATCGATTACAAGGGGGCGAAGAAAGTCGATTGGGGCTTCGGACGAGATATTTTTCGTAAGGCGATTGAAGGAGAAACGCCAGCTCAGGGAGGGATGGGTTGTTATCAGTTAGTTCCCAACACTCACACTCGAGACTCGGCGTCGGCTTTTCCTGCGTTGTACGCCTCGATGGGTAGAAACCTCTCGGTTTTGACGACACCCGAAGCCTGTTTTTTTTCTTCTGCCCAGAGATTTATGACTCGGGAGGAAAGTTTTCGTAATCCAACTTTAACAAGAACCCTCGTGCCGCTCTCAATCTCCTCAAGGATACCCCCAGTGACGGCCGGAGCTTTTTAATTTAGGTTTAGTTGCTCAACAAAGTACTCCATCTGTTTTTGTATTAAATTTTCCTTTATTGAGCAGAAGGGAAAGTTGCCCGTGAAAAGCAGTCGGAGAAAAACATCGTTGGAAATAATTCCGCGAGGTCGGATTCTGCGGATCACAAATAAGTGGAGCTTCTTTCGGGGCCTTTCTCCCTTTTCGGGGAGATTATCGTTCCTCGGGCTTCGAGAAAAGTAAAGTACAACTTCCTCAATTGAGAAGTAGGTAGCATCTTGTTTGGAAAATTAGGCTCCTTCCAAACAGATGGAAAGTTGAACGCACCCAGCGATACTTCTGATTGACCATTCCAGTTTACTTAGTTGTTACCCCTTGAGGTCGAAGTTTCAGTAAACTAACTCATTTATGGTCCAACGACCCGCTCTCCAGTGGGAACTCGTTGGCAGCGCAACCGTGAATTTACACTTGTGTACTTACTGCCCGAGCACCGGGTTAGCAAATGTGTAGAGCGATATTTTCCGTCAAAGCGACCATAACCACCAACGCCACATACTATTTCGCTGTAGAAGGTGATGACGAAATATCAGAAGAGGTGCATTACTCAACTTTCCTCATCCTCACGCGTTGTTACTGTCATCTGTTCTTTCAGGAAGCGTCAACAACCCACCTCAAACTAACATTGAGCCTGGTTTAACCCATCAAACGGCAAATTGTGTTATTGAAGGAAAATACTGTATACCATTTTCACTGTGTATTATCAGTGCTTTGAAGGAATTGAGGTTTACTTCGGGGAGCAGGGATTTCTGAACGACTAGCCAAGCGTAATTATTGAACTAGAAGGTTACTTCGCTTTGCAATCATAAAGTTTAAGAATAACTTCACAAGAGTTACAGATAAATATCTATCTGTAAGTATCTGGGAGGCTGGGGTGAAATTGGCCATGTGCCTCACATATGAATTGGTGCTCACATATGAAGAGCTGGCCACTGTTGTCAAAATAAGTGCGGTTCTTAACTCAAGACCAATGTCCCTCTCTCAGATGAGTCTTTGAAATTCGAGTATGTCTCCTGGAAACTTTTTCAAATACGAGAACTTTTTAAATGCTCACCTCCCTTCCACCAATCCTGTACTAAGCTCTCACGAGCTCATTGATGGTCAGGTGGAAAATCTCACCCGCTTGACCCAAAATGGGCTCAACACCTCCGTTTCCGAATTTATGCACCGCCCCCCTTCAATTCAATTCCCTCTCGAAATACTAGAGCTAATTAGGACCAAAAACCAAGTCAGACGGATGTGGCAACACACTGGGCACAAACGTCAATTCAACTTCCTACGGGGGCTGGTCTGTGAAAAAATTCTCACTTGGCGCCAATCCTGGAACGGCAAACTGGCCTCAACCACCAGGGAGTCCATCTTTAGACTCACCAAACATTTCAATAACCGGTCTGTTCGACGCAAAGCGTCGAAGTTATCAGGGTCTTCGACCTCGGGCTTCCCCGCGTCATTGTCTCCGTCCGCCTAATTGTCTCCAACCGTTTCAATAACGGACCCTAGCCTGCGGGAATTCCTAAGCTGTGGGCCCTGAGCCCCCTTTTCTAGGTTCTCCCCTTTCTTCATTTCTTTCTCCCAATTTCATTTTCCTATCGATGACAGAGCTCTTCCAAAATCATTCTGCTTCCAACAACCACCCCAGTAACTTCTCGCTCTCTCACACGGTTGCCAGTTCAGGCGTTCCGAGTACTGGCCTTGTGTCGCCCATTTGTACTTCATCTCACCTTAATTTCAATTCTACTCAATACCACACGCACGTATAATACAGTCCTCCTCACGCTTACCGAGTTCAGTTTCGTTGCGATCCTCAGCTCCCCCATTCTTGCACCTAACACCATCCCTTTCCCGAATCCCTTCCCTCAGAGTAGGTAACGCTACCCTCTCGACGGATGCGGAAAAATCAGAGGCCTTACTTAGTGAACCAGTTCGTCAAGGTGCACAAGGATGCAGAGGCGAGAGGGAACGACTCACTCAAACAACATACACAAACTTGCCAAAACAATCACGAACAAACCATTACAGACCACCACTGACAAACTCCAATTCACGTCCCCCTCAGAAATCAGTCAACTCATATCTAAGCTGAAGGGGAATAAGGCACCGGGGCATCACAGCATTCAGAACAATGCACTGAGGAACCTTCCCTGCAGGAACAATGCGTGTCTGCGACTGGCTTATTCCCAACAGCTTGGAAAACAACCACCATCACCCCTCTACCGAAGCCGAACAAGCGGCCCTCAGACCCTTCAAATTACCGCCCCATGAGCTTGCTACCTACCCTGTCGAAGTTATTCGAAAAAGACATACTTAGCAGGCTACACAAGGAAATCACCAAACTCCCAGATGGGATTCAAACACAAACACGCAACGACACACCAATTAAATCGAGTCACACAACACATCATTCATCAGATGCCCCAAGCACACACAACTGCGCTTGTTTTGCTGGACTCTGAAAAGGCCTTCGATTAGGCATGGGTAGAGGGACTCATACATATACTGCACACATACAAATTCTCACTAGGCATTACGAAAATCATCCACTCGTACCTAACAGATAGCCACATTCAAGTTAAGGTAAATGGCTGTTTCATTAAGGCGTTTGATTCCTGCAGGCGTCCCTCAGGGATCAGTCTTGTCTCCCCTACCCTTCAACCTGTACAATTCCGAGACCTTTGAGAACTTACCACCTCACGTTCACATAGCAGGCTTTGCGGATGACCTGGCGCTTTATACGTGGAGTACGTCCATAAATAAAGCGACAGGCCGACTGCAGAATGCCACACATCAGGTAATACAGAAACTGGAGAGATGGAAGGTCAGGATCAATACTGCCAAAAGTGAAGCCATCCTTTTCACAGCCGAACACAAGACCCCACAGTTCATTACTATCCGAGGCAACAAGTTTCCAAGTCTGTCAACTACCTAGGGGTTTATTTCGATAAATGACTATCCTTTGGAGACCACATTAAGGAGGTCAACTAAAAAGCCCTTGGGAAACCTGGCAGATACTACTGAAATCACAATCACTGAGCACACCATAGATTCTTCTCATTAACAAAGTCATTATCAGACCAACAATAACATACGCGTGTTCTGTCTGGCACACAGCGACATCCACTAACATACACAAGCTACAAGTACCACATAACAAATGCCTCTGGATCGCCACAAACATCACTTTCCGCACAAACGCACCACGACTACACGAACTCCACAACATGGAACACATATCAGATCACATCACGCGCATCACACAATCATACACAGACAAACTTGCCTCACACCACACCCCACTAGTAAGAAACCTAAACACCCTTAAGAGACCTCAATGGAGGGGCGCATGGCGAAGGCGGCGGATCTGAGCCACTCTTATAAATATTGTATATAATCTGTGCGAATGGGCGAATGTATTTAATGGGTGAATGAAGAGTGATTGTGTGTACATTTTTAGTTGTAAGCAAAACTAACTTAAGATCCTAGGTTTTCGCCATTGAAGTTTCCTAGTTATAGTATTATGTAACACATCTAATAATTCCAGGACTGAGACCCACATACCCACTATGTATATACGCAAAGAGGCAGCCATATGCCGATATTGTTAACTAGCTATAATATGTAATTTAATTATTATTATTATTAAATGTAAATATTACGATAACAAACTATTTGGATTTGGATTTGGAATTTAGCTACTCTTATCTATAGCATGGTGGTTAGCATTCCTGCCTTGAGATCCAGAGGAACTTTGGTCGATCTTGCAGTATAAAGTTTTTTGTGACGTCATGGACGCGTTATCTTCAAGAAAAGATGAGCGTGGGAGACGCAATATCGTATGGTACTGGCAGAAGAAGAGGAAAGGTTTTAACAGTGGACACGAATGAATCATCAAGCACGTCTGCAGAAAAGATTGTGATTACAGCAACACACAATTTACGAACATAGTAAGCAACAGGTTAGCTTGTACATCTATACTATCCTTGTTCCGTCTCGGCACCCATATGATGTGAATTATTTGGAAGTAAAAACACCTGTGTGAATATTTCCCAATTCGATAAACAATCCAAATGCGGTCGGTAGAAAAAATACACGGTAACGTTGGTGGCTCTTCGAGAGCTCCATCACAGATGTAGCAGCGTTATGCTTCTAGGGGATTGAATTGTTCATTTGCACTATGACCATCAACTGTCAAACATAAAACTAGTGGTAACTGCCCATCAGAGTTCTGGTTAGAGCTGTACAATTGGAAACAGAGTCGACACACCGGCTGAGTGACGCATCAAAAACCTATTTGACGTAATTGTTGGGGAATGTATGTTATTCGCCTAAACATGATGTCATCTGTCGAAATATTGAGGCCTGGAAGGAACCCTTTCATATTTCAACCCCCTCCGCACCACTGGGGGCCCGTCCCGTTGAATTTCGTGATAAAACTAATGTGTCGGAAAATGGCGGAATAATTGTAAACGCGACGTTTTTCGAAGGCCTCAACGGTGGCTTTTCGGAGGTGATGGGAAGATTTCGTCGGGCATTAGCAAGCTGTTCGTGGTGGAGCGTGTTATCTTAGCTTTGCAGAAGGTACTCAGGCGAAAATCGTACCCGAGAGTTTCTTCCAAATTGGATACAAGAGGCGGTTGGGAAAACGCTTCATCTCCTTACGCTTCGTTCGGTGTTACCGAGTAATTACTTGAATTGATGATAATGAGCCATATACAGTGCTAAGACTCAGTGACAGTTCACGGACCCGAAACGATTTTTCTTTCAATGGTTGATCTCTGGATCTTCTGTGACGGCTTTCAATGAACAGCCCATGGGCTGGGCATCGACAGAAGAACGACTCATGGCTGCTGCAAGTCAACTCCAAGAATTGTGCCATAGTATTTCGATCTTGCAAAACCCTTATGTGATGTATAGGAACACCTACATTTTCGCAACCCCGTAGACCTATCCGAAAGCTAATATGAATGGCCCCCTTTGTTGTACATTCTTGGTTGGGCCTCCCGCATATTGTTTATGTGTGTGCATTCACGCTCCGTTTCTATCTGGAGGACGCATGTGCTGTGGCCGGTCTTGGATTCATTCAGGATTAGGTGCGGTGGTATGACGTGGCGGCTTGGCGAATCTGCCTCTGAGCTCAGTAAGATTTTGTGGCTGCTCTGCGTGGTTCGGCTGATGAATGGGAACTCAGGCGATGTCCCGACTCCCCCTACTCTTCTGGGTGGGTGAAGTGGGCTTCAGTGGGCATTCATGGAAGGGATTATCGGCACTATAACGCCGTTGGTGAGGGGTCACTGCCTACAGGCGTACACCAGGCTGGGGCTGTAACACTGTGGATGCTCGCTGTTGGCGCTCAACAGTGCATTTTACAGAAATAAAAATGAAAATGTGAATGTGTGTGAAAATGTTTTGTTAAACAATTTTGTAATTTCCGAGTAACTGCGTGATTGGATTTTATCAATTTTATGGAGTATAGTTTTGTGACCACCTATACCCACAATTTTTTGTCCGCAAATATTTCTGTATCTATTTGTTGAACGGATATACAAGCCATGTTTGCTCTGAAAGCGATTTGTCGGATATTAATTTATTATTTTTCCAATTTTCTCAAAAACTTCTCTAACGATTTCGATCAAATTTACGAAGTACTTTCAACTAACTAGTACGTACGGTTCGTTCAACATTAATGTTCGTGTATAAGTAGCAGGTCGTTGAATTCACGGGAGTTGTGGAAAGTTGTGCGCTGCTACTCACCAGATATTCAATTTTTGTGACTCGGCTCACCAGCCAGAATTTGAGTTGTGGTTTTGATGAATGCCGAACGACTCGTTGCACCTCAAATCCTGAGTTCGATCACAACTAAATGGAGCTCACTAGTAATGTACCACGTTGTCAATAGGCGAAACTGTTTAGGTTTAATGGAGCGGTGCGCAGTTAACCAGTTGAAATGCGACAAAAAGCCCTTTGATAGGGGCCTATTTCAACGACCCGATCGCCCGACGGTAATTCAATGGGAAATGATAAACATGCAGCTAATTGATTGCGATTGTAAGAACAAAAGGGCGACTGTAAACGTTCTAGTTGATGCTATCGGAACGAAAGTGACCATACCTAACGGACTCCCGCTAACACAAACTTCTCGTTAACGTTCACTTGAACGGACTGTTTGAACATCGCGTAAAAGGAGGGCAACTCGATGTCACGTTCGATGAGAGAAATCAAATATTATCGTCACTCTTTACAAACAATAAATACCGTTATTTGTTTTCGTGTTTTATCTCATCGATATTGAACTCTACGGCGAACAATGATGTAAAAATATCGGTCAAACTCGATTTGAACAACTTTGGGGCATTATCTAGCGCTCGGGAGTGACTAATTATCGATGCTTCAACGCCGTTCCGAATTGAGAACTGTACGCTCTTGATATTCTTTAAAGCGAAGCTCCAAATCGTCCACGAAATGAACGATGGCATAATAAACGTGTCTGAGACAAAAAAAAACAACAATAAAACCAACTGCAAAGAAATCACTAACATCTGACGGCGTGATACAACAACTAGCCATTCGGGGTCATTCACACGTTCTTCAGGGATCATCAACACCAAGAGACTAGCTCCTAAGGCCACTCTTTCAATCGGACGTTTCATGAAACATCAGCCCGTCACCTTACGCCACAGAAAAACTCATCAAATCAAACCCAGGCCAGCTGAGTCCTGTTCTAACCCCCATAGCCCTTCGAAGTTGGAAAAAAAAGTCGACTGCTCTTTACATTTCAAGAGCTGCTTAGTCCAAAAAACACCATTTGTGAACGCGGTTAGGAAAGATCATTTCTATGAAATCACTTTAAATTTGACGTTTACTGAGCAGAACAACAGGGAGCTCCACTATTGAAGCATGAACAAAATCGACTACGTGACAGTGATCACCAAAACACCAAATATTTTTTTCTTAAAAATAGCTCCACCGTTTTTGACTAAATGTTTTGTATGTAACGACCAAATAACACAGCAGCATCAAACCTCGTCCTTTCGGAAGATAACGAAAGCAGCACGATAAATTATTCAACATTTAGACGAAAACGTACGATTTTAGCGTAGTTTTTGCATTACAAACCCCGCTAATATTGCCCTACTGTTTCAAAAAAAATCGAGACCGTAGTACAATACGTTACTATACCCCAGAAAATTCGAAATTCAAACATTCGAAGTCTCGTAAATCTCCAAATGCTCAATAATGGTCGTGGCACAACAGGAGCAGCACAATAAGCTTTAGAACCCTAAACGTCACCAGTTTTTATGTGGAACCTCGTTATAAACTGAAACAAAAACGGATTTCTCTCAACCACCTCACAGAACCATAAAATTTTCATCCGTGAAAAATTGTTGAAAACAATCCATACACAGTGATCGGAACAAATTTTTTATTCTCTCTAAAACGGCTCGAACGATTTTGATTAATTTTTGTGTATGGACGGCTATAAATGATATAACGGTAACATAAAATTTTCATCGGTGGGAAAACGACGAAAGCAGCTCAATAAATTAATAAAAATTCCGAAGTAAAAATCGACTTACAACAGTTTTTTCTTATAAATCCCTTTCATATGATACTGGCATTCATCGAAAAATTAAAGTGGCAATCCAATGCACGATGGGAATTTGTTAACGCCCTTAAGATTACCCCAGAAATTACGGAAGCCTCCGCCGTTTCACTTAGTACCATTTTTCACAGTTTTCTCCCGATAATTTCAACACTATAAACGCGAATATGAAATCAAGTCGTGCTAACGTTAGCGGTCGAATAAATTTAGAAACCTCAATCAATAAATTCTTCATTACTTTTGGATACAGAGCCACCGTAAAAATCAGGGTGGAGATGTTACCTACGAGCGCACTCTTACTATTGGAAACGAAAACGAAAAAACACAAACAGGATACAAATAAGAAGCGAAATAAGTGAAATGATACAGAAAAGAAAAATAAAAAACAATTGAGCACTGCACAAAAGGAGAGAAAAAGACGCTTGCGTGAAATAAGGATCACACTCCGAGAACCAAGTCTCTCACTTGCATGGCCTTACGAAGGAAAAAAAAATCGGCGGTGGCTGCTGTGCGTAATACGGATGACAGGAGACGACAGTGGAGTGGAACTGAAAGGCCGTCAAAGATTTCGAGAGTGAGGGAATTGAGGAGTCCTGGGTGCCCAAGTGGAGGCGTCGCGAAAATGCACTGATGCAACTAAACGGTGTTGAGGAAAGGGATGCACGATGTCAAGGGGCCAATTGGCTGCGGACTTGTAAGGGAACCTATTAGGACTTAGTAGAAAAAACTGATATTAGATGACCGGATGGCATTGATGTCGCGTTCATGGAAGAACCTGGCAGGGATATTAAGTGCTGAGTGGGATTGTTGACAGGAGTTCGGAAGGCAGAGCAGAGTCGAGGGAAGCACCGCAAGGACCAGAGAAGAGATGAGCTGTGAGAACAATTTGTATCAGATATCAGCGGAGGGTGATTAGGCAAGGGAGAATGCTAGTTCTTGGTAATCTTCTACCTTCTACCTTCTCACACGTAAAGTACCCAAAACAGCCACTGAATTGTTTAAGAGGAAGGACAGCACAGATATATTGGACACCTGCCTCGATCCAAAGAACTGCATTATGGATCTCTGCAGGGGAAGGACTGCAGAGACACGTTGACCTCCACCTTGTCGAGGTACCTGAGGCACCAGATGCCGTACAACAGTACCGATTTTACCAGGGCAGTACAAAGGCTCGATTGCGAAACCCAACTTGATATCTTGGCCATGGTCATCAAGAGAGGAGAGCACCAGAAGCAGATGAGGCTCTATTCATGATGTGGATGGTAGCATATTCTTCTTCTGCCAGTTTCTCCATGAGGAACGTTAAAGTTTAATATGAACTGAGTGAGAAGGACAGGGCCTGTAGCTACAATGTGCGTTTGACTGAGGAGAGTTGTGTGATGCGTCGCACTGGATATGGATTTTAGTTTATTCTAGGTTGCCTCATACAATCCAAAGCATCCAACTGTACTGAAGGGGTGGCCAAGATGTGCGAAGTTGTGCAGACCCTTTGATGACGATCCTCGCCGACGTGCAGGCTGTACGAGGTCCTTGTCTTGTTTGGGTTCAAACGAACGATCCGGGCTGCGGGGAACGTAACGTACGTAATGAACGAATCAACGTAATCAACTTGACTCAGAATTGAGAATCCGCCTTTAATTGGCGTTTGAAAATCATCCCTAACCGTTGATTGACAGACCAGCAGGTAGCATGTAGCTAATTGGTGACGCGGCCCAAATTTCACAATCCTTCCTCTGGAGAGTAACTAACGTTGAGGATTACGACGCTTCGTAATTGGCCGGTTCGGTCATCGAAGACTGACCCGTTACACTCATCTCTGGTGAATCGAATATTCATCACCTCCCGTGCGGTACCAGAACAATCCAGCTCATTGGAGTCGAGCCCTAGATACAGGATCTCTAGGAGCTAACTTGGCTCTCGGGATCTGTCACACTCGGTAATCTCACGAGTAGTTGAAGAATGTAAACGACATTGTTGAAATCATTGGGGTCACTGGCAGCATGCAGCCTCGTAACCAAACGAATGACTTAGTCTTTCTGACGGTTACATTTTAATGTTCGCCCTTGAAATATATGACGCGACGCATCACGCACCTTTCCTCTGCTCCACGCTCACATAACTTGTTTTCATACTTCGTACAGCCAAGCGAAACCAACGATGACAGAGAGATGACGATGACCCGTGCAGATTGTGTGGTATATATAATACTTGCCATTCTGCCGCACATACTTTTCCAGCAAAAATATTAGACAACATTCCTGAATTTCGTTTACAGTGGGAAAATACGAAAATAAAACCTAATGAGATCCGTTACTTGCTAGAAAAACTGAGCGCGCAAATAATCATATTTGTATGTGTAAAACCTACGTTAAACATGAGTGGGAAACGTGGGAAAAAACACGTAAAGTTGTACATTACAGGTGTTTGGCACAGGCTGAAGTAGTTGGAATCTTGAGGTTGGGTCTTTCTCACGTGCATTCAGTCCAACTATTTCTGACCTGGAGCCTTTTTCACGAGAGCCGCAGGAAAATCCAAACTGCCTGTTCAGTTGGCTTCTCCTCCAGACGAAAGGCTCAAGTTCAGTTTTATTTCAGAAGCAACAACGGATTTCCCCTTTTGGACTTTCAAAAATATCCTTTCCCACGATTCAATTCACTTCCTCTCCAAAACACACATCTCTTCCCAAACACACTCGTGTTCTTTCTATAGACACTCCTCCCTCAGTTCTCGCAATAGACGCTCGTTTCATAGCTCTCCAGCTACTTATTCGCTCTCCTCCCTCCTTCCCTGCATAACCAGTTCACGTATTCAGAGCCCCCTTGTTCGCGCTTAAGTACTAACACTCAAACTCATATCCCTATTCTGCCAAACATAGTCCTCTCACGCTCACCACGTTTTTTTTTTTACCCGACGGCGTGTGGGACAAGTCCCTTTGTCACTGCGGCAGCATATGGGCCTATTGTGACGCTGGCTCTTTCTTAGTAGAAGGCGTCGTACATACCTGCCCCCCTTAGGAAGCCGAGTATGTCCTTCACCGCAGAGTCCGCTACGGTTTAGGGTTCAGTGGTCCCCTGACCGAAGTATTCAAAGCGTTTTACTGCCAAGGCAGGCCATTCACATAGGATATGCTCTGCTGTCTCGTCCTCCTCACCGCAGAGTCTGCATTCCACCGCCTCTGAGATGCCCATCTTGTTGAGGTGACATCTGAGTGGGCAGTGCCCGGTGAGGAAGCTTATCCGTACTCTCAGATCTTGTCTAGAGAGTGTCAGCATCGCCTTCGCCCTTTGGCAGGAAGGCGTGACAAGCCTTTTCGCCTGTCTTAGTCGTGGCTGGCGGTGCCAATGGGCGCCATTTTCCTGTATCTCCCATCGACCAACAAGACGGTTCAGGTGACTTTTCGTCAAACCCACGTGTGGTTCAGGTCCGATGGGTAGGGATTCTGTACCCCTTTTCGCGAGGTGGTCAGCCATTTCATTGCCCTCATGCCCCCTGTGAGCCGGCACCCAAATGAGGGAGAGCCTGTTATGGGCGCCGAGCTGCTTGAGCGCATGGAGGCATTCCCATGCCAGCTTAGACCTAAAACTATAGGCTGCGATGGCCTTTAAGGCGACCTGGCTGTCTGAGAAAATGTAGATCCGCTTGCCCTTGAGCCCTTTGTTCAGGATCACTTCTGCTATCTCTTGGGTTTTGCCCATTGTTCGCGGCTGCTTATTCAGTCAGCATGCTGACCTTATTCACAGCTGGCCGCAGACATGCCCCTGGGGACAATGCCGTGGCCGTTCCACTATCCACAACCCATGGTCGCGCCTGGTAGCATGGGCATGCTCCTGGGAAGATAACCCAGAACCAGGAAACCCTCTCCTCCCTCCTTCACTGCTTAACCAGTTCACGTATTCAGAGCCCCCTTGTTCACGCTTAAGTACTAACACTCAAACTCATATCGCTATTCGGCCAAAGTGTAACATAGCCCTCTCTCACGTTCACCACGTTAATTTACTTCTGAATTATAGATCATCCACTCGTGAACTCAGCAACAGTTTTCATCAGAACTACTTTTATTAACGATTATGTTGACGGTAATTAACTCTGAACGGTAGTGTTCACCTTTCAGCTAATCCGGCTATCCCTCTCTCGCTTTTCCCCTCGTATTTGTCCTGTTTACATTCGCTCGGTTTTACAAAGCGCATTAATAAACGGATATGCGTGCACATACACGGGGCTCGTATTGAGCTAATGAAATTGCGGTAGAGAAGAAAATTAGAGAGGGACAAACTAAATGGATATGTTTGTTGGGGCTCAATCAATAATGTCCTCGCACGTTAACAATTTGCATGTCGCTTAAACTCACATATTAAGTGACAAAATTGAATGTGAGGGTTGTTTGTTGGAGAGACTCTCCCTCTTCGATTATCAGCCTGTGGCTTAATAAGAGCAGAGTGGCTCCTTCAGATGACGAGCATGTTGGAAATACGAGTATTGCTTAAGCAGTAACCAATCACGCCTAAATAGATGGCTTTGTATAGAAGGCCCTTCCACGGCCCGTGTCACGATTACATACTCCCCAAGTGACCTTATTGATTGCACGCAGTGAGGAGAACCTTTGTGATGGTAATGTCATTGAGGGACTGGAAGTGTCGGCTGAAACCTCTCCTCTCCCCTAAAATGACTCCAGTGGCCGCCAAAGCGTGTTGTTGGTTGGCTGTTTATTTATCCCTTTAAGAGGATTATTCGATTTTTCTTCAGCCATCTGCAGTTTGAAGTTCTGACACCACTGTGTGGCAGTTTGGAGCAAATGCTGTGTTTTTGCCTCGATTTGACAGATCGGCTGAGCACATATGAGCGCAGTCAGACCATCCACATAGGTGCACGGCTCTGAATCAGACTCCATGAGACGCGCAGGCCGAATTAGTTGGAGTTTTTGACCTTCGAACGTCCGCTCATGCCCTAATGGCAATTGTTTCCCTGAACACCTTCTCTTCTCAAGCCCTTTCGTTTACCTATAGATAGTCCACCTCTTCAGTTATTTCCAATTGAAGGATTTCCCCTTCTTCTGGACTTTCCCCAATATCCGATTCTCTCCTCTCAATTTTAGATTCCTCTCCACAACAGTCAGCTCCTCCCAAACACATTCTCCTATGAGTTCTAGTGAAATTCTCCCAGTTTTTTCAACTGACATTTGTTTCACCTCTCATCGACATCTAATTCTGATTTCTCCTTCCTTCCCATACAACCAGTTTCACGCTTTCAGAGCCCCCTTTTGCTCGCGCTTATGTACTCAAATCATATCATGTTCTAGTCACTTCTTCTTTGTACACCTAGTCTTTAAATCTTCTGATATCCCAACTCTTCAAATTACACTAAAACCGGTCTCCGAGATTCATTCAAATCTATCCAGGTCAAAACAGTCTCAATGGGCTCCACACACATCACACACACACAGACTATTTTCCCAAATAGTGTGTTTTGGACTCAGTGGGGTCTGTCGATCACATTACTTTCCTTTCTATTTCGTGGAGCCAAGGAAAATAAAAAGAAACATCAATAACCTCAAGTCGCCTGAAACTGGCACTAAATTATGTGATAACTACCTGCATCTACTGAATTAAAAATACGATCCGAACTTGCTGTTGTGTGGTTGAGTCCTAATCTCTCTGAAAAATACTCGTATTTTTACTAAATCGGGGCCAATTACAGCACTTCCAGAATTGTGCACGACAACAATAAACGGGAAATTCCTTTTCCATCATAATTTTGCGCGTGATTCTAGATTTGCTAATGCTCGCGAAATCATGCTAAGTGAGCGGAAGCTACTACATAATACATTAGTTTGGCAGAGCAGTTTGTTCGAGATCTGTATGGGCAACGCATCGACTCCGTGGCGAATGAATCGCAAGTACAAAATTCCAACGCTCCCAACTCGGCGAAAAGGGACTCGGGAATTCCCTTTTCTACTCTTCTTAAGCTTCATCGAAAAAAAAAGAAGTAAAAACGTCGAGCAAGAAGAAAATTAGGAGGAGAGTAGAATGGAAGAGGAGGGCAAGTCGTATCCTCATCGAATTAGCTGCCGTAATCAAGTTCGCCTAGGGAATCCCCGCAAAGAGGTGATTTCTGTTGGGAACGTCGTCTCAACGGCAAGAACTAGAAAAACTGGGTTCAATCTGATCAGCTCAGCGATATCCTCATTATTGTGTTAAAGGTAGCAATCGGGATTCTTGATGTCCTAGCAGGCGAGTTTCGTAGGAACGACGGGGAATCTAGGTGGTTTAAACGAAGTTAACCCGTTATGTACAATTCTGAGTTATCCGCTCATAATTACTTCGGTGATTCGAAGTTTTATGGACTGTTTTACTGTCATCATCTTCACGAAATATAAAGGAAATTGCCTCGATTGCCAGAAAATCTTTTGTTCTGTTTCCTTCAGAGCTTTCAGCCTTCCAACCGCGAAAAATGCCATTTGCAAATATTTTTTACTTTCCTTGGCTCAACGTATCCCAATATATGTGTCCCTACTGTGTCCGAAAAGCTCTGTTTGGGAAAATGGTATGTGTTTGTAAATGCGATTCCGAGAAAACAGCTCAACCAAATCAGCGCAAACTCTATATTTATACAGTAGGTCACCATTGTACGTAAAAATAAGGGTATGAGCAACTAAAGAAAAAAGAAAATATCTGGTGCGTTGCAACACACAACTTTCCTAAGCTCTACAACAATTCACTTTGTACATGGCTAATTCTATTAAATCAATTAATTTATCACTCAGTTAATTTGAATTCGGTCAAACAACGCGTTACGGCGGCACTAAGCGGTAGCGCTTAAAGTTCCAGATTTTATTGTGCTGCTCGTACTCATTGCGGGACCATTATTGAGCAATTGCTACACAGATAATTAATGAGGCTGTAAACACGAATTTGTTTAAGGAGGATAGTAATCACTTTTGCAGAGTTATTGGGTAATAACTGTTAGAACTGGTGGTAAGTGAAACGGCGGTAGTTGCAACTCAGGAATTTCTGGAGTGAGCCCCATGTCTCTCATGAGCGTACTTGAACACTCACCCTATAGGTATTGGATTGGATTACAATACCAGTTTTACTTTCCTTGCTCTACGAAGTAGAAAGGAAAGTTATGTAATCGGCTGAAAAAAAAATTTTGAGTTCTCTTCAGATCTTTACGTTTCAGACCCCCTGAGTCCGAAAAACACTATTTGAGAAAATGGTCTGTGTGTGTGTGTGTCTGTGAACGATGTTTAAAGAAAACCAACGTACCAAATCAGCTCAAACTTGATATCTTGCCCGCAGGTCATCATGGGACGCCAAAATGAGGGTATGAGTAAAATCCTTCGAAAGTTAACTATAGTTATCATAGTAATCAAAACACCAATTTTTTTTTTCTCAAAAACGGCTCTAACGATTTTGTTTAAATTGTTTATATTAATAGCTCTCAATAAGGCAATTATACCATAAAATTCTCATTTGTGGGAAAATGACGAGAGCAGCACAATAATTTATAGAAATTTTCGACGCAATCGATTTTAGCGCAGTTTTTTTCCTTATAAACTCCGCTGGAAATCTTGTAGAATGTTAAAAAAAGTTGGTATTCTAGTCTAATCCAATACCTAAAGGGTGAGTGTTTGAAAACGCTCATGAGATACATGGGGGTCACTCCAGAAATTCCTGAATTTCAAGTACTGCCGTTTCGCTTACTACCAGTTCTAACAGTTATTTTCCAATAACTTTGCAAAAGTGATTACTATCCTTTTTTTTTAAATCGTGTTTACAGCCTCATTAATTTTCTGTGTACCAGTTGCTCAATAATGGTCCTGCAATGGGTACGAGCAGCACAATAAATTCCAAGATTTTAGCGCAGTTTTTAGAGAAGACCACCGAACCAAATCAACTGAAACTTGATGTCTAGCCTACAGGTTACCATGGGACGCAATAATGAGGGTATGGGCAAAATCCACCGAATGTTAACTATAGTCATCATAGTGATCAAAACACCAAATTTTTTTTCTCAAAAACGGCTCTAACGATTTTGATTACATTTTTTATGTTGATAGCTCTCAATAAGGCAATGATACTATAAAATTCTCATTTGTGGGAAAATGACGAGAGCAGCACAATAAATTATCAAAATTTTTGACCAAAAGCGTTTTTCGCGCAGTTTTTTTCCTTATAAACTCCGCTGGAAATCTTGTAGAATGTTAAAAAAAGTTGGTATTCTAGTCTAATCCAATACCTAAAGGGTGAGTGTTTGAAAACGCTCATGAGATACATGGGGGTCACTCCAGAAATTCCTGAATTTCAAGTACTGCCGTTTCGCTTACTACCAGTTCTAACAGTTATTTTCCAATAACTTTGCAAAAGTGATTACTATCCTTTTTTTTTAAATCGTGTTTACAGCCTCATTAATTTTCTGTGTACCAGTTGCTCAATAATGGTCCTGCAATGGGTACGAGCAGCACAATAAATTCCAGAACTGTAGGCGCTACCGCTTCCTGCTGCTGTGAAATGTTGTTTGGCCAAGTTCAAACTGAGTGATAAATGAATCGATTAAATAGAATTAGCCATTTACAAAGTGAATTGACGTAGAGCTAAGGAAAGTTGTGTGTTGCACCGCACCAGATATTTTTTCAAACATTCTAGTAACATTCCAGCGGAGTTTATAAAGAAAAAACTGCGCTAAAAACGCTTTTCGTCGAAAATTATGATAATTTATTGTGCTGCTCTCATCATTTTCCCACGAATGGGAATTTTGTGGTATAGTTGCCTTATTGAAAGCTATCAATATAAAAATAATAAACCAATAATGAAAATCGTTAGAGCCGTTTTTGAGAAATAAAATTTGGTGTTTTGATCACTGTGATAACTATAGTTAACTTTCGGTAGATTTGGTCCATACCCTTATTTTGCCATCCCGTGGTAACCTGTAGACTAGACATCATGTTTCAGCTGATTTGGTACGGTTGTTTTCTCTAAAAACCGCGCTAAAATCGATTTCGTCGAAAGTTTTGGTAATTTATTGTGCTGCTCTCGTCATTTTCCCATAAATGGGAATTTTATGGTATAGTTGCCATATTGGGAGCTACCAATATAAAAAACCTAATCAAAATCGTTAGAGCCGTTTTTGAGAAAAAAAATATTTGGTGTTTTGATCACTATGATAACTATAGTTAAATTTCGGTGGATTTTGTTCATACCCTTATTTTGGCGTGCCATAGTAACCTGCGGGCGAGATATGAAGTTTGGGCTGTTTTAATATGGTCGTTTCCTCTAAAAACCGTTCACAGACACACACGGACCATTTTCCCAAATTGTGTTTTTCGGATTCTGGTGGGGGGGTTGAAACGTAAAGATTTGAAGAAAACTCAAAATTTTTTTTTCAGCCGATTACATAAATTTCCTTTCTACTTTGTAGAGCCAAGGAAAGTAAAAAGGAGAAAGACCTGTCCCTGTGCATCATTGCAGCCAGAGTGAGTCACTTGCGGATCCAGGGGCGTAAAATCAGTCCCGTTGCGTTCGCTGCCAGGAGTCGCATATTGTTGTACCGTCTCTCAACTTGCCGAATCTTCTTTAACATCTGGAATTAATTTAGGGTTGAGCTCACCCTCACAGTCATAATTTCTTTTATTTTGACTTTCGTTCGTTTGGTCGATGCCCGGGCGAAGTTTTCGAGTCAGACGCGTATCGTCCCTCGTCATTTAGAACTCCACACCAGGTCGGGTCGTTCCTTTTATTTCTTCCGACTTTATTTTACGCCGTTTCTTTGGTTGTCATTTCCTCATTTCTCATTTTAAGTGAAATTACTTTTTTTTTCTTGTAACGGAGATCCTTTAGGTTTTAATTTCGATTGGGTATTTTGATCAATTAGAAGCAGTTTCATTTTGGCATTTATTTTACATCACCTTTTTTCAATTTTCTCCCAAGGGTTTTCTTTGACCTCGTACGTCCACTTTTTTCGGGTTTGTTTTATTTAACCAGGTTCGCATATTGGCGCGAACACTATCATAGAGATCAATAAGGCCAAAATTCATTTCTCAAAAACGACTACAACGATTTTGATAAACTTCTCTATGTGGACAGCGCTTGATAAGATGACGATACCTCGGAATTCCCAAGCGTGAGAAAATGACGAGAGTAGCACAATAAATTATCAAAATTTTTGACGAAAATCTTTTTGGAGGAGTTTTTCCCTTATTAAGTACCTATACGGAGAGCGTTTTATAACGCTCATACGGTACACAGGGATTACTCTAGAAATTCCGGAATTTCAACAACTAACGTTCCACTTACTACTATTTCTAAACGTTTTACCCGATAGTTTGAAAAAAGTTACTATTATCCTTTTCAAAATCGTGTCAAAAACCTCATCAAGCCTCTAAGCTGCAACTGCTCAATAATAGATGTGGCATGAGTATGTGCAGCACAACGGTTCAGAAGTGTTAGCGTCACCACTCTCTGCCACCGTGAAGTGGTGTCTTACCAAGTTCAAATGAACTGTGTGGAAACTAAATTGAATTACTTGGCAAACGCCAGATAACCTGTGAATTTAAGTAGATCCAAAGACAGTTTTATGATGCGGCGCACCTGATTTTTTTTCTGTGAACAGCATCGACGGGAGAGAATGACTGGGAGCATAATGTCTGATTTGTGTACAGTCGAGCTCAAATTGTAATCTAATCGTGTTATGTGAACTTCATGCTACTAAAGGGGGAGGGAGGATAACAGGTTGTCCTCTTGAGAGACAAACTAAACAGCCAAGAAGCAATTCGTTTTGGCGGCGACAGGTCATTAGTGACGCAGGGCATTTTGTACAATACTCACAGCCGCTTAAACACACAACCCGCACCAGCAAGGCTTCTTTGAAAGCAGTTAGTACTCTACTGGTGGTGTGTGCTATCGTTACTCCAAACTCTCGTCCATTTATTCCAGTTCGATTGGCTATCGAACCGTTGTATGGGGGGCAGTAAGCTCATAACCAATCAAAAGAACTTCAGAAATTCACAAACGGGCGAAAGAAAGTTTTTTTATTTTCATAGATTATTTTTGAGGTGCTCCACTGTGTCAAGCACGCTTACCTAATGTGTGCTTCAACATGGAAGCATCCTCGAAGCCAAGGAATAAAAAGAGGGCTCGCTATATGGAATGAAGGGCAGGAAGAAGACACAAAAAAGATGAACTGTGGAGCGGAAAGATGCTGCAGGGATAGTACCAAAAAATAGTCTAGCCCCTCTCCCCCTCCCACCAGGCAGAAACAGTTGGGCGGAAAAAACCCTGTGCCATCAAAGTAGAAGAACCAGACACGATAACGTTGTGAAGTGGTCTGCTGACTTTTCATCTCTTTGAGCTAAGCGTTCTTCACTAAACGCGTTCGTTTATTCTTCCATTACAACATCCACCAGGCAGCTGATTCCAGCACTTGTCTGATGGTTCAAGCGACGCACCAAATTGACAATGCAAGACTCGACAGCCTGCACTGCTGGGCAAGGATGGTGTGATGCCTCCCACATCATCTTCTCGTGCCAAATTTGAGCAGATTGGCGTCTCCTACCAAAGGCATTGGTCCGCACTGGGTATTATTTCTGTAACCTGTCATCGCATTGTACGTAATGTGTATCAGTTTTATTCTTGTTATAATAATCAAGTACTCGTACATTACTCACCTGCGGAAATACAATACCGTCGCGAGCTATTTGTAAATATTATAACTACTATTGTCATATCTTCTACTTATGAGGGTTTACATTTTTATTTATTTTTATATTTTATTATTAGTTATTTTTATACGGGGAAAACATTATTGTAATTCTACTACTTATCGGATTTATAGATGTTTGCTGTTATGATTGCTACTATATTATTTCATTCTGTTTCCTCTGGGGATTTCGTTACGTACAATAGCTGATAAAGGCATTGTGAGCCAAAGCGTTCCAAGAAGCCGCCTGCGAGGAGTGTTTCACTATCCAGACGCTTAGTGCACTGCGTTGGATATGTGCCCACACCTAAACCCTTACCCGAGCTTAGCTTGTGTTTTCATTCAACTGTGTATTTAAAGCTCCATTCCTGCGTAAAATAAATCAGTTTTTGCTGAAACTTCTTCGCTCCCTTGCATATTATATATACCTGGGCGTGTTATTCATGTCCTAATGCTACCTCACTGAATGAGGTAGTCTTTCCCGGGATCATTGTTCGGCAGTATACAAATCCTCAAAAGACACCGGGTCATGGGAAAGTTTAGAGGGAGCTCAAAGCAGAAGTATTACCTCCTGAAGCTCTTGGGCGTGGGTAGAGAAACAACCTGCGCCAAGAGTAGAAAACGCGTCGTTGTATCTCCTTATGCTTTGAGTATTTTCATAAATAAACGCCGACGACTCAACTTGCTGCTGAATGTATCGGCGGGCGCTCAGTTTATTATCCGAAAGATGTTCCTACGCTCGGTCTTACGCGAGCCGGTAATGACAACCTGCAGAGTCAAAGAGGCTTTTATAGAACCATGATTAAAGGAATTGAAGCAGCTAAATGCTGGAAAAGGTCGCTCTTTTTGATAATTCCATGAAAAGGGGTTGGTACCCTCTTTTCGAAAACATTTCACTCTGGTAGTTATATATTTGCCCCTGAGCGAGAACTCCTGTTAGTCCGACCCTTAATAACTACCCGAGGGGATGAACTTGGGACGACTTACATTTCCAACAGTTGACGGAATTGTTTTTATTTTTTCAAAAACACTTGTTTAGGTTAAACATTAAAAAAATTATGACCAAATGCTACTCCCCACATTATACGGACTGAAGAGAGTCTACTATTTATATACGAACCAATTATTGAACTAAAAAAAAAAATCCGTTATCTATTTAATTGGAATATATAAGTTATTTTCCGCAAATATTTATTCTAAAATTTCTCAAACTACTAATTTTGTCAGCAACTTCTCTAGTTGTTTTTACTTTCCTTGGCACTTATAATATAACAATAATCCTCTTTAAATGCTCCGACTTTGCACGACAGGTCAAACAGATCGACGTTTACATTAACCACTAACTTACCTTGCACATGAGAGGAACATGCTAGCGACTCAATCCTAAGACACGAGATTCTCAACATCTTGTTCCTCGCACGGGTGTCTCTGAGACGTAGGAACTGGAACAAGTGGGAGGGTTTATTCAATTCAAGGGTCTTGACAACCATTCTTGCCACTTGCAACGTTCGTCTGTCGGCTATTCTCTAACCCTGGTTTTGTTTAAGGCGAGAGAGAGTGAGAGCGACAGCGTGATGGGCGAGGTGGGGGTGGGGTGAGAGAAAGTTGTGTGAGACAGTGAGAGGGATGAGAAGGGGAAGAAGAGGGGAGGAGAGAGAGAGAGGGAGAAAGGGGTAAGACTGGAAAGAAGAGGGAAGGGGAGAGAGAGAGAGTGGTGAGAAAGGGAAGAAGGGATAATGCGTGAGAGAGTGAGTGAGACTTGTATTTGCACTAAACACTGAACTTAACGCGTTAATTTGTATAATTTTCACTGAGATACGTGGTAGAGGAAAAGTTGTGAATAAGGTCACCAGGAAACAGTGATCAATCGACACTGGTATGAGCACAGACGGAAGTTGGCGCGCAAGTGTTCAGGTGGTCAGAGAATCCGCGATACAAGGTTTAGGGAAGCAAAGACAGTCGAAGTGGAACAGAAAGGAAATTCATCTCCTGAACAACAATAACAGTTTATTTACGCTCTTATTTATCTAACTTGACACGAGCCCGAACATACGAGCAGAGCGATAAACAACAAAACCGGCACACTAAAATGGGAAATTTAACTCAGAAAGAAATATTGTAACTGGAAGCAAATGCCTCTTATTGCAGGTTACACCAGAAAAACTTCAATTAAGTGCAAAAACCCCTACCAGTAAATGTGCGTAGTTGAAACAATACAGTGAACAATACATCTCCACTGCCTCCCATCTCACTCCTACACGTCAGCTCGGCTTGTTATGTACTGCCAATTGCCTACAGGCTCCTAGAGTATGTCAAATTTGGTAGAAATCAGGTCATGTTTCATATTGTTTACTAGTATTTTTCGATGCTGAATGGAACGGAATAGGTCTCGGAGGCGTGAGACTAAGTCGAACAGTGTAAAAAAATAATGAAAGGTGTTTAATAATTTGCAGCATTTTAGTTTATTATTCATTCTGAATCAGGAAAATCTGTCGTTCGCGTTTTTCCTTTGACGTAGCCCAAAAAAAGTTCTTTTGCACAAAAACCCCATTTGGTATCTAGTTGTACCTGTCTGCTCAGCAATCTGATCGAACGAAGCGGTTGGTTCTTATGGGCGAAAAATGGTGAATAAAATGAACAAAAACGCAATTGTTGGGCGCACGAAAGGGGGAAGTTGAGGATCGAAATAAATGGGCGACACAAGGGTAGTACTTGAAACGTGTGAACTGGCGCGGGACAATGTCTCAGAAGGAAAAGTGCGAGCTGTTACAGGACCAGAAGTTACTAGGCCAAGAGTTGGACGCGGAAGGAATTGGAAGTGCTGAGTCGTGGAGAGAAATGTGAAATTGAGGAGAAGGGAATAAAGAAAGGGGAAAAAACCCACGGCTGTTGGAAAGAACCGATCGCAGCAATGGAGGGATTCCCGTAGGTGAGGGGCAGGTATTGAGTTAGATGGAGACAATGACTGAGGAAGTCCTAGGTCAAAGACTCTAACCAATTTGACGCTTTGTGTCGAACAGCAATTTTGGCAGTTTTATCGCAACTACGTCGTGTTTGGTATCGTTTTTTGATATTGGTTCGAATAGAATGAGTCTCAGAGGTGTAGGACTGCGTCTAGACCAAAAACAGTGGAATCACAGTAATTATATAGTGAGCCAAAGTCTACTAATCGCAACAACTCGTGAGTCAATTCAGGGAAAGTAATATTTTCAACATTTGCACTCCCTCCCGTCTCAGTCCACACAGTTCGTCAGCTCTAGTCGTCACGGAGTGCCCAGAATATACCATTTCCGTCGTTCCGTTGTAATCAGGTAACGTTTCATATCGTTTACTGGTATTTTTTGATGCTGCATCAAATGAAATGGGGTTTGGAGGTGTGAGACCAGGTCAAGCTGTGCAAGAGAACAATAAACAGTTGTGTAATCATTTGCGGTGTTTTTCGGATGTGCACGTGCTTCAATTCCTTTCCTTTTTTTTCGAAATTTCAATTAATTAATAGCCCCTCCTCCTCCTCCTCCTCCTCGCTTTCACGTTCATATCTTTTTTCTTCCCACTTCATCGTCTCTCCCATCACCTCCGAGTTAATTAACTGGACTGAAGTTAACTACTTGACGAAGTGTGGAAGAGGGGAAAGGGGATGTTATCTTTTTGTCGGTTATTCTTCAGCCAGTAAAACAAGTGAAAAGCTTCTTCCGGCTGTGAAGTGGGACGTCCCAAGAATAGAGACCCCAGTCCCCGTAAACCGCGCCCGGTTTCGCCCGGAATAACACGATATTAAATTGCGCCTGTAATTAAATTTCCCCCGAGCTCCGGATGTAAAGGAGAAAAAAGGGGCCTCTCGCTGAGGAAATGAAGTAAAAATAACGAACCGAAAAAAAGAAATGTATTTCAACGTAACAATGCGTTCCGGCTCTTCCAGCAGCTTCTATTGTTGGACTTGCGAGGTTTCGAACGGAGTTTTCATCGCGAATCTCCAGCTCTGGCTCGGGTTATCGTGTCTTTTGTTTACTACAACCTTTCGTTCCTCTTTCTCTTCTCCTCCGTGTCATTTACGTGGTTTTTCCAGGTTCTTTCTCTCCCTCACATGTTCGTCCTTTAACGGCTTTCCACCCCTTCAGTCCTCTCTAGTCCCTCGGTGACCTCTAATAAGCTTCCCTTTTTAGCACGCGATAAAACGCCCCAATGAATGGAAGTAAATCTACAGGAGAAAAAACTTCCAACGAGGGAAAAATTTCAGAAATGGAATTCACCTAACGGTTCCGTCCGGGAGTTTTTGACAAAAGGTCTGTCAGAGCCGTTTAACGTTCACCTCAAATATCCGCTTTCATTTCGTACGAATTTTTGTTGGGTGAAAATGGAGCTGTTGCGATCGAGTTGAAAAAGTCTGAGTCCGAACTTCTTTCTGGACGAATCATAAATTTAAACGCTTTGGCTTGACGACAGTTCGAAACTTTTTAATGATTTGTGTCTTCTTTTTTGTCATTTTACCTTTTCAAGATGTAAATTACTACTTTATTCGTGACGAACCGTTTTCGCTTTCTCAAGCTCTGCGAAACAGAGAGGAAACGTGTGATAAACTGAAGACGACTTCGAGCTCAGATCGTTCAACTTCTACGCATCACACAGTTTTCCTTAGCTCCACGTGCACACCAGGGACTAATCCAATATTGTTTTCCCTCACGATTATATACAAGAGGTAGTGTACTGACGGTAAGACGACGTGTTTACAACGAAAGCGCATTTTTGCAATGCACCACCACCTGAGCACGACGCGCACCCAATACGTACAGTGGCTTCAACCATTTTTCCAGTACTTTTATCATTACTGTAATGCGTATTATTTCGATTGTATACATTTACATTTTATATATTTGGAATTTCAGAATAATGGCAGATTTCTCTTTTTATATTCATTAGCTCCACGAAATTGAATAGGAAGTTATTTAATTGGCTGAATTATTATTTTTTGTTTTCTTTAGCTCTTTACATTTCACAGGCTTTTGAGTTGACAAAAGGCATGTACCGCCTGATTTCCACCGTAGCATCTCAGTGTGGGAATTATCATCGGAGAGACGGATAGGGCTAGGAATGGGGTTAAGGAGGGTGGGGGGCCAATGAGATGTTACTATGGTGTTAGAGGGGGGTAGATTTGGGAGGAGGAAATGGTTTTGAAGGATAGTTAGGAAATAAGGTTACGGGGCTATATGGGCAGGGCCTCGACGGGAAAAGTGGGGGGACGGGGGGGGGGGAAGTTAATTCTGTATTTGGGTGTGTACGTGTACGTTTACGTAGTGGAGGCACCAGGTGTGGATGAATATCAAGTAGCCCACCCCTGGACCGCTGTGTGTGAATGTGTTCAAGGGTTGAGTGTATTTATTGTATGGATGTGTTAGGTGGTAGTGTGGTATTACAGGTTGCGACCAAGGGCAGCCAAATATCAATAGGAGTGAGTGCATTTGTTGTGCGAATGGAGAGTGCGTTGGATGGAGAGAAGAGGGATCACAGCTCAGATTGGAATCATGGATCGAGGCCTGAAGCCTTCCTCACTGGGGATGGGAAGGGCTCCCAGGACGCGGGCAAGTCCAGTCCCTAGAATCTCATGGAGATAAATCATAGGTGCTGGCAGAACGCCTCCAGGCAATTCCGGTACCTACGCCTGCACCCATTCAGTTCCCAAGGCTGCTCAAGCTGCAACCAAATAGAATTGGTACAATGGAGCTTCTGTCAATGGCTGGCGCCGCTGGTCGTGAAGCCAAAGGTGGGCTTCGTGGGGGTGTGGTTAACTGAGTTCCCAAACGATTCGTGGAGTGCTGCGAGTACTGTACTCCACCCAACAGCCTGAGGTCTTCGATAACACAATTATACTTGTAAGTATCCCAGTAATCGTACTCGAGTGGTCTTACGTAAGATCAGAGCTCAGGGTTGCTGTGGTTTTTGCGTGGATCCGTTGGTCCTCAAAGATCCGTTCATTGAAGTCATCCGCTCCAGGAGCTGAGGCTAACAGGTGAGGAGGGACATGTACCGCCGAGCTTGCATTGTAGGTACCTGAGTGGTCAAAGAGGAAGATCTATATTCTGAAGAAACTCCGGTATAGGATAAGTGCTCGGGAAATGTGGAAGGCAAAAATTACAGCGTTCCCGAGCTCTGAGAAAATGAATCTTCGTCTTCGTTGATGAGACTACGATCACTGCAGTGCCTACAGTGAGAGCCAGGCGGTATACCATTATAGAAGTTGGACTCTGTGTGAGTGTTTTTTCCATGCAGAGAACATTAGATGAAGGACATGGTCTCAATGTTAAAGTTCTCCTAAAGAAGTGCAGGTGCTGCCATTGACGAGCTGGAACTGGGTCCAACTATTCCTGGGCTGCAAGAAGGACAACGCAAGATAATGACAATTCAACCTGTTAAGAAGTGGCGGAAAGGTAAGATACTTCCTTCTCCTACTTGCCCTACCATTTTACCTACGTCGGAACAGATAGTCCGTCGCCATTCCTCTAGGCTGCAGCTTCCTCTTAATTTGCATATCATCGATTTTAAATCAGAGACATTATAATTTTCCTGCGCATTACCCAACCTCTCCAATTTATAGCGTTTCGCGATTGCTGTTTTCCAGAATTCGCACGCCGAAGCCGATCAAAGCGAGGCCCCGCTCCAAAACGCCGAGAAGACGCGAACTGGTGCGCTCCTTTTCTCCTTTTCTATCCTCTTAATATCTTTCGCCACTGTCGTTCATTTTTTTCCACACATTGACCACTCAGATCCCACACACTGAACACTCTGCAACCCGCACTTCTGCCTAATTACTTGCTAATTTCGGTGATAAGGAAAATTCCACTGCGAGATCCCCTCATTCAGAACTGCCTTCCTCGCGCAAGAATTTGCATTCTGTACTTGCATGGGCTTGGGCGTATTTTATCCCCACTGTTCATCCCTCCTCGTGTTTTGGGTCCGAGAGAACCATGCGAGCTCGGTCGATAGTTCGCAGGTGGTTCCTAGGGCCTGCTAGCATATCTAGACAAACTGGTAAGAGGCGGGTATTGACTGGCACCTCAGTTTGATCATAAGAGAAGGAACATTTGGGTAGTACTGTTGAAAGCACAGACATCCCTGGCCATGTAAACAACGAAGGCGCAGCCAACTTGCCATAAATTCCACTCGTTTGACTCAATATCTGTGCCAGCAGTCCAATAACTGCTAGTACGGTGATAGTTAGGGATGTTAAATAATTAGGGATGTTCTACAAAATTCTGGAATGAAAAGAAACGTCATTCTGGGGACTGAAATGATTCACGCTATTCCTCCAATTCGAGAATAGTAAATGCGAATATTTTCAAAGAAGTCAAGACAGTCGAAAAAATTACCAACACAAATTCTGCACATATTGCAGATCGTGAGCTGACTAGGTTTGACATCGTAGATTCTGTAATGTTACGATTCACAGGTGTTATGTAGAATGTTCGATTGTACTTCACTAGGCTCGTGAGAACTGAGTTAATAATAGATTTGGCACGTTGCTAGAGCAACATAAATCGCTGGAGGTACGTGGGGCACAGGAATGTTGAAGGTTCTTGGAATCATCGCTGACATGGGCACCGTGCTGTCGCCAGCGTTTCAGGTCGTTGATGTTGATGGAGGGGGCTTAACTACTGCTGGGGGTCATAATGCACCAGTCTCACGGTCGAGTCCTTCAACATCTACATGCAGCCTATGGGCACAGCAGTCACGTTTCTGATAATTGATGCGCCCAAATTTATTACGCGATTCTGCGAGGCCGTCACATTTCACACAGCACCCGGTTTAGCGTCGAACGGAACTAATATCTTACGATTTCATTTCGACGTTCGTTGGGGAGCGGGTGCGGCCTTGTGTCCACATCCCACGTAGCGAAACCCGCAAGGGAGAGCAGATTTCGACGAGGGAACGGGTTCCTAAGAACACAGCCCAATATTGTGATAATGAGATATTTCCATACGAGATGAACGAGGTGGAAGAGGGAGCTCCGCTCCGCTGAGGAGGCGGCCCATGCGGCCGGGCCCAGGGAGAAAGGCCACTTAGGAGATGAAGTCCCAAAGCTGGGTAAATATTCATGAGGTATTGTAGTGCAAATAGTTACGAAGCTTGTTTCAGCTGATCGGAGCCTCGTGAGCTTTGTCCTATGAAATGACCACGAGACAACATGAAAGGACGAATACTGAGGGGTGGGTATCAAACGGAAACAGGAGCCCTTAATTAATGCCCCGCCGATGCGGCAATAATCAACGGAGTGGCTAAGCATGTGGATTGTGTCTTTGTTTCACGGTACAGCGCCAGTACACCAGTCAACACCGAGTTCTCGAATATCGCCAATTTATCAAACGTTAAATATTTTAAACTTCGTTCGGTAGAACTCTAACACAGCACAAAACATCACATCCTGTCCTGTGGATCATCCTGGACCGTCGTTTCGCGTAACTTACCTTCTCCACCGCCTGAGAAACAGATGTTTGTTCCATAAGTTAGACCAAACGTGTCGCATAATAGATTTCCAGGTGACTCTCCGTCAGGTTGCTAAAATTCGGTTGTGCAGTGGACAACCAAACCACACAAATTAGGCAAAACCCATCGAACAAAAATTATGTATCGATTGGTAGATGATATAATTCGGAATCTGAATCACAATTGTTGGAGCACTTCCTCATTAAAATGTCAAAAATCACTGCGACGGATGAAACTTGATGATAACTTATCGCATTTTCGAAAAACCTACTCAAACGGTCCAGCCGTTCTTTTCGGAACATAACTACGGACACACTAACACACGCGCGCCTGAAAATTATATTTTTACTTCCTTTAGCTCTACGAAGTAGAAAGGAAAGTTATGTTATCGTGTGAAAAAAAAAGGTCTGTGTGTCTGTGAACGCGATTGAAAGAAAACGGCAGAACCTAATCGACTCAAACTTGATACGTAATCCGCAGTTAACCACGGAACTCCAAAAAAGAGTATGAGCAAATTCCACTCAAAACTAACTATAGTTATTACAGAGAGCAACACACCAAATTTTTTTTTTTTTTTTCTCAAAAACCGCTATTATGATTAGATATTTGACATCGGTACATCCTGATGAGACGACAATATCATAAAATTCTCATTTGTGGGAAAATTACGAGAGGAGCACAATAGAGTACCAAACATTTCGACGAAAGTCGGTTTCAGCGCAATAATTTCACTTAGCACCATTTCTAGAACAGTTTTTACCCAATAACTCTAGAAAAGCGATCATTATCCTTCTTAGGAAAATCGCGTCTATAGGCTCGTTCATTATCCGCATACCAGTTTGCTCAATAATGGTCGGGGCTTGAGGACAATAAGTTCAGGAACTGTAAGTTCTACCTGATGGGTGTGCCAGGCCAATTCTAGCCTACTGGCTTATTGTTGATGGCCCTGGCTACCATACATTCCAGGGTTTGACACCCTACGGGCGCCAAGGCCATGCTTCTGTTCTAGCCTGCGCTCGGGCTCGCGGCGGACGCGACATCAGACAAGGTCTGCGCGTCAGTGAACGTGATTGGGAGAAAAGGGCTTAACCAAATCAGTTCATTCTTGATATCTAGCCAGCAGGTCACATTGGAACTCCAAAAAAAAGGGTATGAGCAAAGTCCACTCAAAACTAACTATAGTTATCAAATTTTTTTGGTCTCAAAAACCGCTGTTATAGCATCAGGAACTCCAGCCCTAAAAATGGACCAAAGAAACTCCTGGCTTTGAGTGTCCTTAGTCGTAAGTTTCGTCTCCTTTGTTGTTCCTTTTTGTATATTACGTAAGGGACATTCAGTGCAGTGCCTTCGCGCTTCATGCTGGTCAGTTCTTGCCGGAAAGATCGTCCGGCCACCCGAGCATTTTACCTATTGTTCTTCCTGGTAACCCACAATGTATATTTGGGAATCCCAAGTGAGTAGTTCCGCGCAACCGATTAGGAATCCAATCGGACATTTACGCGATCGCAAGCTCGCCAGAACTGGATATATTTGCCCGGTGTCATCGCCTCAATTTCGTCTCATCAGAATTGAAGACAACCTGAAGAAGACGTCTTCGCGCCTATTAGAGTTTTACCAGGTGAGATAAGAATTCATATTTTGTTTAATAAATCTACTGTATGTCGTGTGGTTCAAGGGTGTCATTCAAAAGAAAATTCTACTTCCCCACCACATTGAATGTTACAACCGCTGTTCGAAGCGGGCTGTATGTTTAGTGACATAGATCACTGGTTCAGTTGGTTATCGAGGAGTGTAAGGAGGTTTAAGGAAAGAAATGACGATGAGGAACTTTTTCCTATGGCGGCGATTCATCGACAGGGGGGCCCCCAGCTCGATGTCTTCCACTTCCAGTCGATTATGATGCCGAGCCACGTTGTAATAGTTAATTGGAGGCAGATTTCCAAACCAGTACACAAGGTGGGGTTTTTCGACAGACGTAAAAAGTCCTAACAAGGGGAGAAAAAAACAGAGGAACACGAGGTGATCGAGCAGCGTTTGGAACACGAATGATGAAGGAGGGCCAGGAGAGGAGGACAGGATCAGACACTGTTCGAAACGACACAGTCCCACAACAAACCCGACTCGAACAACCGCTATATCGATGGTGATTAAATATTTTATATCGGTACACCCTGACGAGATGACAGTACCACAGAGTGCCCATCCGTGGAATAATGACAAGAACAGCACAATAAATTACCAAACACTTGAACGAAAATGGATTTTGGCGCAGTTTGTTCGCTTTCAACTCCGTTCAAATGTTACTCTTCAGAACACTACATGTAATAATAGGATGAGGTATACGGTGATATTATACGTACAACGTCCATACTCCGCAAAAATAGCTTCCTTGCATAATGCGGCGGGATTGGCTTCGAACTTCTACGAAGTGGAGCTTTTGGTTTATTATTCATTCTGAATAATATCCCAATGTTTTCGGTCACGAAAAAGTTTGTACAACCCCCCCTCAAAATTTGATACTTTACGTTTCAAGACATGGGGATTCCAAATTTGCAATGTCCGTCCGCCGTCCTGGCCGTTTTGTGCCTTTAACGCGGTCTGAAAAACTCGTTCTTTCGCACAAAAATCCCATTTGGTATCTAGTTGTGCCCGCTATTTCGGCAATCCGATCGGATGATGCCCATGGTCAACTTATTGCAAGAACTAGCGGGAACTACAGCGGAAGTCAACGTTTTGTCGTCAGTACTCCCTCCCTCCGTCACGTCTCATGAAAACAACCCGCCCGCTCGACTCGCAACGTCGTGCCAATTGCCCAGGGTTTGCTGTGGACCCCGTCCCAATTTCCCCGACTCCTTTTGCCGGATGGGGCGGAGGAAGGTTAGGGCCACTTCCTCCGCACACCTCTACATCGGTTCATAAATGCCTACAGACGTTTACGGGCGCCTGGCGCCGGGGGAATACTTAGTTTCTGAAGTTCCATTGTAGTCAGGTCATGTTTCGTATGATTTACTAGTATTTTTCGACGCTGAATCGAATGGAATGGGTCTCTGAGCAGTAATACTAGGTCAAGCTGTTCATTTGAATAATAAACCATTGTGTAATAATTTGCAGGCTTTTTAACTGAAGTGAACGACGGATCCCTCTGATGTGTCGACGACGGGCCATGTCCTCGTGTTGTCGTGCTCTTGAAATAATTTCAACTTCTAACTTCCATGTCAAACTCTTCCCTCAAATGAAATTTCGTTAATCACGTTTTGGAGTATACTGAATACGAATTAAAAGTCAGCACATCGTTATCAGTCGCAGTTTATTTTATTTATTTTAAATTTATTAGAAATGCATTTATTCAAGAAGATTACAAAAAAAAGATACAAAAAGGAATACAAATACTACATAATGCGTTCCCCCCTCGATAAGTAAAAACTTGTGGTGAGGAGAAAAGTCGTTATAACATTCTAGCTACAGATTAATAGGTACAAATCGCAAACCATAGTACTATATACTGCGTTATATGATAGATAGTTCGTAAAATCAGAAAAAAAGTTGAAAAGAAGAATCATCCGAGCATTTCCACACGGACGTACTCTTTGATGCGCCGCTTGAACCTTACTAGATCATTGAGCATCTTTAATTCATATGGAAGACTGTTAAACAGCTTTATTCCATTGTACGAGAAAAATACTGACTTCTAGTGGTGAATTTGAAAGGCAACTTCAGTGTAAGGTTACCAGATGACCTCG
Source organism: Pachypeltis micranthus (assembly GCA_020466155.1). Lineage (NCBI taxonomy): Eukaryota > Metazoa > Arthropoda > Insecta > Hemiptera > Miridae > Pachypeltis > Pachypeltis micranthus. Next base: position 61,725,975 of record CM035770.1, on the reverse strand, counting down.
TCTACCCATAATTTTTTTCAAAATCAGATAAATTCTTAAATATATCCGTGGATACAGTTTTTTTATAAATGTGAAAGATGTCTAATACCTCGAATGTATTAAAAACTGCAGAAGAGGCGAATCTCATTTTCTTACACAGTAAAACTTGATAATTTTTTTCTGGGTTATATGCAAAGGCTCTAGGTAAGTTTGGTAGGCCGATCCCCACACAAGAATACAAAAGGATATCACGGATTGCACTGGAGCATGATGAAACATTTTATGCATATATTGTCAATATGGTATTTCCAGGACAAACATTGGTCCACAACCACCCCCAAATACGTAGCTTGTGGAATCTGCTTGATACCAGGGCAACTGCAATAACTTGCACTACAGGTTGACACAATGTGGCATTTAATATTTCCTTGAACAGGGACAGAGGTATTACGCAAGGAAAAAGCAACAAATTGGATTTGCTAAAATTTAGCTTCAAGCCGACTCCATCCAGCCAAGCCCTGACCACAAGCAGCAAGGAGACGCCGCTTGCAAGGATGTATCCCAATTATTTCGCAAGAGCAATACAGATCAGCATAGGTAATTATGTCCCCATCAAGTTGTACGTCAAACAGATTATTCATAAACAGGTAAATAAAAGTCTAGTTACATTCTGTAGACCATCGTAGTATAGTATTTTGTGGTTATAATACTGATCGAAACCCGAAATAATTATTACTTTCCTTGCCCTACGAAGTAGAAAGGAAAGTTATGTAATCGGCTGAAAAAAAAAAAAATTGAATTTTCTTCAGATCTTCACGTTTCAGACCCTCCTGAGTCCGAAAAACCCAACTGGTTTTTACCCAATAACGCTACCAAAGTGATCCTTCTTCGAAAAATTCGTGTCTACAGCCTCATTAATTATCTGTGTACCGATTGCTCAATATGGGTCCTGCAATGAGTACGAGCAGCACAATAAAATCTGGAACTGTAAGCGCTACCGCTTCCTGCTGCCGTAAAGCGTTATTTGACCAAGTTCAAATTAACTGAGTGATAAATGAATTGCTTAAATCGAATTGGCCATGTACAAAGTGAATTGACGTAGAGCTAAGGAAAGTTGTGTGTTGCAACGCACCAGATATTTTCCTTAGAAGTTTAAATTTGTTGTCAGTAGATCAAAATTACGTAAGGTCATTATAAAAGTTTTGCCGTTGAGAAATTGACGACAGCAGCCCAATAACAACATTCGATTTTACTGCAGTTTCTTCCGTATAAATCTCATACATATGACACTTTAACTCTCATAAAAGTCAGGACGATAGTCCAATCTGCTATCTACGATGAAGAGCATATTGAGATGGTAACTTGAGCGGTAAAAATCGTGGATTCTACGTGGAGTTGAGGAAAGTAGTGTGACGAATCGCTACATATCAACCACGCGATCATTTTCCCTCGCCGAAAGCGTACATTTATAATTGTACGTAATATCAAGTTTCGAAAGGTCTCACCCGGTTGATCCGATTACTTTCTCATAGGTAGTGAATTCAATTTTCCACGTACAACCCTTGGGATAATTGCTGAGGGATTTCAGACTCGGAGCTTCCAGTTGCGGTTTATACGAAGTTACTAAGTGGCAGGGCAGTAAAGGCGCTTCACTCCAACACTCGGCGAACATTTCCATGGCTCCCCCATACAATCCTATTATACAGAGAAAAAATTGATGAGGTTCCCCGAATCCGCGAATAATCCCCTTTTTGCCGCATTCGACTCGGTGCACTTGTCAGTTGCTGAGGTCACTTCACGAGTCGTAGAACCATTTTAATCGTAAGCCGCTCAACCCTTCGTAAGCCCCGCCGCTCAATATTACCAACTCCAGCTTAAATCTTATAATGTCGCTCTTCACATTCGATTTGAATTTCTCAAAGCTTCTCATTATTCGTTAGAACAGGATTTAGAGCTACTTATGCCCCCGCGAATCTTAATTTCCTTTTGATCCTCGAGTCCGGTTTAGAATGAAATGAACTAAATTTCGAACGGTTAAATCCTGCCCTCACAAATTCCCGTGTAACTTGACAATTCCCTCATCTGCTGAGGGCGAATCATGTCAATGTCATTAACGTGCATCCTACAACGTGCCTAAAGACCTATTATGCCAGTCCAAATGTCTCACGGGTCCCTCTCCCCGGCCTCCTAAGGAATGCCAGGTGTTTGATGTCCATCCTTGAAGAAGTTGTACCGAAGACCAAAATTCGTTCCTTCTCAAGTCTCAAGCATTGAGCCAGGACGTGATAGGGAGTCTCATCATATGTCAGCTATACCAAAAACATACATGTGTTTGTTCATTGGGCAGTGCCCCGTGATCCTTACGATCGCCTTAGGTCCACCGCCAGAACGCTCCGTCTTATCTAGCGTGTTCGCCCTGAGATAAAGCGTTTGGAATGCCTGATGCATTCTTCTGGCTTCCACAGTCCTCTTGGCTAGTGACGGAAAAGTCCCACAGTGGAGAGATGGCCCTATACGTACAGTAGACGAACCGATTCTGGCCAGTTGGACCGTCCTCTCATTCCCAGTGATCCTTTTCTTCATGTCCAGGAATCCCATAAACGTTAACTCTATTAGACTCTGCTGACGAGTTGAGCCGCATTCTGCACTCTCTCACCAGTTTTGACCCCTAACTAATTACAAACCTTGATAAGTATATTGCGTTCCCAGTATCTTTGTCAAGCCAAATTTATGGGAGTAAACTTCGAGTACTTTCTCGAAAAAACGAAAAAAGGGGGGGGAAAGGTGTACGTGTTTATTTGTAAAAGCAACTGCGAGTAACCCGCAGGGCCAAATCTACTCAAAGTAACATCTGATCAGTGTAGTTATCATAGTTTATTTATTTATTTAAATAGGGCGAGCCCTGTGGCACAAACAGCGTCTAGAGAGTGTGAACATGTACAAAACGTAGGGCTAGAGCACAACCAAGTTAAATTACGTAGCTTTGGCGCAAATTATTGTTCGAAAGGCCGAAGGTGAAGGGTTGCTGCCGCCTGGGTGGGTCGTCAACGAGCTAACCAGGCCTGTCTCAGGGGCCACAGCGATGTCAAGCTATCGTTTGGGTACCCACGGCGTCAGAGACGTGGGTGGCCTCCCACTGAGTCCGAATAGTCCAGGAGCCGAGGACTAAAAACGTGGACCGTTGAGTTGAAAGTTGGTTACTATTTTTTCTGATAGTTCCCTCAATGTTTGGTAAAACCACGGTTCTCTGCTCTATCTGAAGTATGGACTAAAAAACCTGGCAAATTATTACACAATGGTTTATTATTCTCATGAACAGCTTGACCTAGTATTACTGCTCCGAGACCCATCCCATTCAATTCAGCATCGAATACTAGTAAACCATACGAAACATGACCTGTCTACAATGGAACTACGGAAACTAAATATTCCCCCAGCGCCAGGCGCTCGTAAACGTGTCGGGCAAGAGTCGGGGAAATTGGGACAGGGGCTTCCAGCGAACCCGGTGCGAGTCGAGCGGGTGGCGTTGCGAGGCGAGTGGGCGGCGTTGCGAGGCGAGTGGGCGGCGTTGCGAGGCGTGCAGGGGGGTGGTTTTAATGAAACGGGAGGGAGGGAGGGAGTACTAACAACGCAATGTTGACTTCCGCTGTAGTTCCCGCGGACATATTGCAAATTTGAAATCTCCAAGTCTTGAAACGTAAAGTATCAAATTTTTGGTGACAGAAAACATAGGGTTATTATTCAGAATGAATAATAAACCAAAATGGCGGCTCAACAAGTCAAAATTTGTTGAATTGGCTTGTACTTTCCCAATTCACAACTCTACTACCTCACGTTTTTGGCCATTAAGTTGCAGAGTCAATCAAAATTCGTCGAATTTCGAACCAAATTTTGACTTGTTAGTTGACATCTGCTGCAACATTTTTGACTATCAAACTCCTCAAATTTCGATTTTGTCTTCTCGAAAGAGTCCTCGGAAAGAAGACAAGATAATTTTTTTAAGTATTCCACTTCACCTCTTCGTAACATAAATTTTAAGTTTCAACTCCGTAAGTCATTTTTTGACCGAAATTTCGTAAATTTTGATTTTGTCGGTAAGTCGAAGTCCACGAAACTATTGCGGCAGAGTCCGGTTTTTCAACTCAGTTACTTGATGCAAATTCACCATAGAAATTTCCGATATCTACTAATAAGTCAAAATTTGGTTCGAAATTCGACGACTTTTGACAAATTTTGACTTTGTTGATGAGCCGCCATTTTCTTAGTCTATACTTCAGAGACAGAGCAGAGAACCGGAGTTTACCAAACATTGAGAGAACTACCAGAAAAAATAGTGACCAACTTTCATCTCAACGGTCCACGTTTTTAGTGCTCGGCTCCTGGACTAGAATAACCTCATTTCGGCGCATGGTCTATTGTTCGATTTACTGGAGAACGGCTGGACCGATTGAGTTGTTTCTTTTCTTGTTTTGTTTGTTATTTTTTGAAGACGCGAAAATGGGGGTATAGACCATTTCTGTTGATGAGTTGGGGGGAAAGGACGAAAATGTTCCAAAGTTTGGGGGTTTTAGGATTTTCCTTGAACGTTCAAACGATTAAACTTTAAAATTATCTTCTACCAGTCAACACCTATCTTTTCTTCTCCATAAATATTTCCATGAAAATACGGTGAACGGTGATCTAAAAAGCAAAAATAGGTTTGTTAACGCTTTTCGCCGAAAAGGCTTTAATGATTTTCACCAAACTCTCAGAATACTTTTTTATAGTTTAAACCTACTTAGTGCTCTGAATGAACGTTCCTCTGAAAGTTCATTTAGCAAAGATAAAAATCAAAATGTATGGAAAATAATGTTTTTTTCAACATTTTTTGTAACTTCCAGCGTAACTGCGTTATCGAATTTCATCGATCTTACAGTGTCTTGTGGCAACCTATACCCATATTTTTTTCTCCGTGATTATTCTGTTATCTATCTATTGAACGGAAATGTAACGTAAAACGTGATTTGTCGAATATTAATTTATCGGTTTTCCAATTTTCTCAAAAATGACTCCAACCGATTTCGATCATACTATGGGAGTACTCTCAAGCAACTAGTACCTACGTTTGGTTGTTAATAAATGTTCCTGCAGAAATGCGTCGAACGAAGGTTATAGTTAGATTAGGTAGTAGTTAGTAGGACGTTTTTCTAATCGATTAGAGAACTATTTTTCTTACAAAAAATACGTTAAAATAGAAATGAGGAAAGTTTCAATTTCCGTTGGCTTCTTCTGACTTTCCAAAACAATTTATTTTGATTGAATAGTTTGTTGTTTATTTGTGCCGGTTATTCAATTTTAATCCAATTCAGTGGGATATGACGTGGACACGAAGTTCTGAAGGGCAAGCGGCACACACACTTCTCCGCTTGTTACGATCGGTTTCGAAAGTCCGCCAAGTTTGTAATAAGAAGCTTCCGAATTTGCGAGCGGTTTGATGCGATTTGGGTTCGTCGGAGAAAGTGGAGAAATTTGTTACTGAAAATCAACGGATCATAAACAGAGTTGGAGCCGAAGGCTGTGGGAGGGAAAACGGCAACAACTAGACTGGTTCTGACCACAACCGAGTAATGAAGCTTCGTCAGACGCAGGCAGGTCAACTCCGGGGCCCTATGAGATTAAATCGAACTCAAACTAATCAGAGCCCGGAGAGTCGAGAGCTTCCACGTCGCTATCTCCTCGCACTCCTTTAACGGCCTCTTCGACGTTCGATAAATTCCAAATACCCCCTGAATTAATTACGAGGAATTAAATGAGTGACTAATATTCCAATTGAATTGTCGATAACTCACGTCTCGATCGGTACGAAAAGAAGAAAAGAACCGATAAAAACGACCTGTTTATAAACAGAGTCGCGGCATCGAATTACCCAGTTGTTTGTCAACATGAGTCTCCGGCGGTTGTCGTTATTTTTCATAGGTAAACGATTTCATTTTTATTTTACATTTTTGAGGTCAAAACGTTCGATTATTTGTGTTTGTAACCCACCGATTCAACGCCCTACATTCGCACTCCCAGATATTCCACTCCTCAGCTCCGCGTCGGTCGGAAAACCGCATTTTAGATGTTCACGTTTCGGGGCCTACTGAGCCCGGAAAACGCAATTTAGGAAAATGGTCTGTGTGGATGTGTATGCTTCCAGTGTGGACAGTGTTGGGAGGCCACACGAACCTAGCAGCATTGACTGCTACAAAGCAAGCCCCACCACCATCTTGCAACGTTCGCGAAGAAGGTGAGTAAAAGAACGTGATCACGGTTGATCTGTCCTTTTGAAACTTGCCACCCAAGTAAATAGTTAGAGCAGGAGGGAAACCAGATTCATAACTCCTCCCAAAACGGTACGTGATTCCTCAGGTGGTCACCTCCGCACGGTAACACAACTCTCTAGCTGGCTTACGACCAAATACCTGCCATACCTACGCGGGTCTGAGATCGCTGGATGCCGCAGGGGCCGGCCTCTTGCATATTAGCGAAACCGCAACTTCTTGACTGATATAACCCTCGTCGAGGGTCTAGTAACAGTCATCAAACAAGGAAACAGACCTGTGAAAGCGACTGAGAGAAAACTGCTGAACCGAATCAACTCAAACTTGATATCTAGCCCGCAGGTCACCATGCGATGCCAAATTGAGAAAAATCCGCCCAAAACTAACTGCAGCTATCGTAGTGATCCAAGAGTTAATTTTTTCTCCCAAAAAAAATGACGCGCCAGGTCGGGGGAATAAGGGGGATGGTCTAAAACATCCCATCCAAAAGAGTCCAACAGTTCCTTCGTGACGTTGGCCGTGTGAGGTCGGGCATTGTCATGGAGCAAGCAAACGCCCTTCGTCAAAAGACCCCTCCTTCGATTTGAATGGCTCTTCTCAATTTTTTCAGGGTCTCACAATACCTTGCCGCGTTTATGGTCTCCCCCTGAGGCAAATAATCGATCAGTATGATGCCTTTGTGGTCCCAAAACACTGATGCCATGATTTTTTTCCCAGAAATTGTGGTTTTGAACTTTTTGGCTGAGGGTGAAGTGGTGTGACGCCACTGTTCGGACTGTCTCTTGGTTTCTGGAGTATAGTGTGCAACCCAAGTCTCACCTCCAGTAACAATACACTTGAGGAAATCATCACCCTCCAGTTCATACCGTTCCAAAATCTCTTTAGAGGCCTGCACTCGATTCAACTTGTGTTGTTTAGTCAGTTGTTTTGGGACCCATCTTGCACACAGTTTATGAAATCCGAGGGTTTGTGTTATTGTTTCGTGCAGCAAAGATCTGGATATTTCAGGAAACTTCGTAGAAATTTCGTCCAGAGTCAATTTGCGATCGTCAGGGACCGCATTCTCAATCTTTTCCACAAGTTTGTCAGTCACAATCGACGGTCTCCCACTCCTCAATTCGTCATGCACATTCGTACGACCGTTCTTATACTCCCTACACCACTTCTACACACTCGTATGATTCATGTGTCCTTCACCATAAATTGCCTTTACCTCATTAAAAATTTCAATCTGGGATTTCTCCTTAACAACGAGGTACCGGATGACCGCGCGGATTTCGCACTTGGCGGCAGAGTCGATCGACATCTTTCACTAAAAATGCTCCTGCGACCACAGTTTTCAACGTACTGACCTCATTTTGGTCTTGTTTCGGAGGGGAGGAGTCACGCTACGACAGTGTGCCCAACATAGCAAAAAAAATTCCCTACGGCCTACGGGAGCTTCAGTACACTTACTTTGTGGATATGCCTCGTACTATGAACTACCTGCGATTCGAACTGGAGGGTGGTTTTAATTTGATGGTGATTTCACTATTTTTCATGTAGACGCAGTCGTACACCTCCGAGAATTTTTGCATTCGACTAAGCATCAAAAAATACCTACGAAACGATACCAAACATGACGTAATTGCGATAATTTTGTTTTCGGTTAATTTTTTAAACCATTTTTTGTCTATAACAACCATGGGCTTCGTTCAATCGGATTGCCAAGTAGGCGAGCACAATTAGATACTGTGGAGTCAACTTAGGGCTCGTACAATATAAGTATTGTACGTTCTCCTTGCGAGAAATAAAAAAGGCGGAAGAAATTAATACAAAATTGAATCTGAATGTAATGAAACAAAAAACGGAAAATTACTCTCCGAGAAAATATATGCAAACTAAAAACGGAACTTGAACAAATAAAAATATTAACAGAATTTTAATTGGATCATGGATCCATTAACTGGGGCTTGGCCCAAAGGTTTGCACAATACGCGCGTAGCACTACGACGGCAATGTACCTGTAGGAAATGTTTCCTGTCGAAAGCTGGTGAACAACGAAAAAACTGATTCACAGTGAATGGTGGCCCTGACGACGAAATTAACGATTAATTTATTTCCAACATTTTACTATATTAAACATTTTGTGTGCAACATCTGGTTGGATTCAAACCATTCACCACTTTGTCACAACAATGCATAATAGCTGAAGTCGTTTCCCTCCACAGGAGCATTCATCGTTAGGGTTGTGAAGGCGTTGTACACAAGTGTCGGAGGTAGAAAGGGCAGAGCAAAAAAATTTTTCGTCCACACCCCGATTTCATCTTTTTTTGTAGTGCCTCAACAAATTTTTTATTTTTTTGTATCCATTGGAACCACGCTTCGGCTAAGTGAAATAAGCAGCCACGTAGGCTACACGTGGGGAAAATTTCCTTGACTGCTTTGTGCGCTCCAAGTTCAAAATCCAGGTGGACTTGCTGCAGCTGTAGGTCTCGAATGGAACTAATGGTCGTCCTGGACGAAGAAAGTTCGAAAAACGCGTGTTAGAAAAGGGAAAAATGGCGAGAGCCGCACGGTCGTCTCCGGAGATTTCGAGATGAATGAATAAATCGGGCTCAGTGCTGAAAATAGGTCGGCAGCAACGCTGACCGGGTGCAGACGCGATCGCCGCACACTACACAGACTTGGTCCCAAACTCAGCGCGTCTTCCTCGACGACAAACAACTTCCTTTGTTGCGCTTACAGATAGCAAATGAAATTTTTGTTAGGAAGACGATCCTATTCACGTTGGCACTCTTAGTAACCATCTGTGATTACTCAATAATGATCGCGGGACGAGTAAGAGCACCTCAAGAAATTACTGAACTTTCTACACGCAACCACTTTCCACATAAAACGAAACTGATTATGATTCTAGAACCGTGAGTAGGAATCACCAACAAAAATATTATGTTGACTGTGTCATCAAATACATACTGTTCGAGGCTGGTTTGTTGTGCAAGAGAAGTATTGCATCTCAGATAGTACTTTTCATACAAATGGTTTTTCGAGTCCAGTCACTTTCATGATGAAGTACATGCTACAATTGGTATGGTTGGAGAAGGTCGGGTGGGATGATCCACTGTATGGCAGTGTTGCGGACAAATGGAGTACAATCCTCTTGGAGCTGCCTCTCCTTGAAAATCTCTTCATTCCTCGGTGCATTCTCGAACCAAACTGGATCAAAGTGCAGTTGATCCGGTTTTCGGACGCAAGCACTCGAGAAATGGCAGCCCTTCTTTATTTTAGAGTATCTGCACACCCAGATGCAACGTTCAAAATGAACTGCAACGGTTCCAAGTCCAGCCATTGGAGATTTGGTCTTGCCCCCCCCCCCCCCCCAAATGTCTTTGCCAACGTGCGCTGTTGCGCATTGGCCCCCGGGACGCATTGAGCAACTTTTGCCGGGTCCGGATGGCACCAATAGAGTCCTACGGATTCGAACACCTATCAGTAGCGTTGTCCGGCCCGCAAGTAAGGTGGCCATTTTGCCCCGAGAGTAGTTAAATATCTGTTTATTCTCCCCGTATTAGGACCTTTTTCGTCTACCAGGAAATCCTTACTTTGTGTACCGGTTTGGAAATCTGCCTCCAATTTACTTGTACAACGTGGCTCGGCATCATAATCGGCTGGGGGCCGCCCTGTCAACGAATCGCCGCCATAGAAAAAGGGTAGGACCTTCTTTCCTTTCCGTAAACCTCCTTATACTCCTCGAAAACCACCTGAACCAGTGGCATACGTCATAATAAATACAGTCCGCTTCGAACATACTCCACTTTTTTTTTTTTTTTTTTTACAACTAAACCGATTTATTGTTTATTTTCTAACAATGTACAATGGAACCTCCCGTTCACTTGAACCAATCTGACAATCTACTCGTTTGGAATAAAACCAGGCTTTCATACCATGGAACAATGAAACGTAGTTTAATGACTTTTTTTTCAACTAGTAGATCCCACAACAAACCAGCCTTGAACAAATACTTATACGTTAGGTTTTAAATGAACATGGTGGCGACTGTAGCAGCAGACTAGAAATTACAGATCTTTATTCGCTGTTTCTACCTCCTAGCACTCTTCCAGCATTGCATATGAAATGAGTGAACAATACGTTCATCAGAATGTAATTCGGTATGAGGTATTTGTGACATGTTCTCCTCAGTCTTTACAATTTGTGTGTTGAAGCGCCTCCTTCGTCTGACCGCTGATCCCCTCATTACTTCCCCTAATCCTCCTCCTTGCTCGTCTTTCCCTCGCACTTGGTAGGTTTTTTGACTACCACGTGTCTTTCACACGATTACCACCTTCACTCACTGGCACCACCCAGTTCCCCCACTCACCTGCCTCCGTTATAACCATCCTCTCATAATCCGTGGTCTGCATCCCCCTTTTCGGGAGTGACATGAGAATAGTGTTATACTGAAGTCTTAATGGTATACGAAAGTGATCGCTAAAGGCTCACATCCTTCGGTTGTATGTGGGCTGTCCGAAGGAGCAACCGTAGCAACCACCTTGCTCCTGTGTGTATTGAGACTGTGGACTCCACACTAAAGTTGCTATATGATATAGAAGATAACAAAATTATTTTAACAATATCTCCAACATCTCATGATGTATTCACCAACATTCTAATAATGTATTTGCTATCTGAAACATGCGGTTATTTTCTGTTTACAGCTCTAGCAGCCAGCACTTTGGGTCAACAGAAAGCGGCCGAAAGCGATAACTCCAACAACCATTGGTACCCAAATCAGCATCGAGGCAACCATCGAATGCTCGGGTCTCACTTCATTCAACCGAATCATCACATCTGGACGGTACCTCGCGACTCTGAGGCACCTACCAGTACCGCTGAAGGGGAAAACGTCGGCTCTGAAGATGAAGATAAGCTTCTGCAAAGAAAACAAGAGATAAACGAGATGATGGAGTCAGTTAAACGCGACGTGAAGAGCACCGAAAAAAATATCGAGCAGGACTTGGAAAAACTTCGTCATTACCAAGAAGAAGAGAGAAATCTGCTGGCAGAGCAACGGTGCGTGGAGTGGAAAGTGAGGCGCATGGAATGGCAAAGGAGGCAGCGCGGGATGCAACAGAACAACTGGCAAAGATCTGGAAGCCGTTCAAATAAACGACGGGGAAGTGACTGGGAGCCCCAGAGCGATCCGTTTGACGACTCTTCTGATGAAGAAACTGACAGAAAAGATGCAAATGAACGCAACGAGACACCAACAAGAAAGAACGAGCACAAAGTGCACGAAAGAACGGAAGAACGTCACGCCAAGCACAAAGAAGTCATGAAGAAGATGGCAGAACTGAAAGCAAAGGAAAAACAGATAAAGCAAAGAGAAGAGGAAATGGAGAAAGAAAAAGCCGAACATGACAAACAAATGATGAAAAAACTGGAAGAAATGGAACAAGAAAACGAAAAAGAACTTAAACGGAAATTGGAAGAACTGGAGAGAAAATGGGAAGAAGCAATGCAAGACAAGGAATCGCCTGAAGAAAGTAGCGACCCTTCTTCTGATGGAAAACATAACAGCACCATGAGCAAGCACGCGGCAGCTAAAGAGCGCATAAGGCAAGAGCACGAGGCCAAGGCGAAGGAAGCGCGTCGCAGGATCGAAGAAATCGCTGCCAAACATGCTGAAAAAAGAGCGGAAAAAGAAGCGAGAAAGAACGCAAAGGCCGATGAAAAAAGTAGACAACATAACGCCAAGAATCATGGAACACAACATGAAACAGAAATAACAACAACCCTCTCAGCAGAGGTAGATGGAGCGGAAGGAGAAACGGAAGGAGAAGCATACACAGAGGAGACCAGGTAGTAAGAGTGAAAGAAAGAGCGGAGTGTGTTATGTCTAGTAAACTGACCTGGGCCACCTTCCACATCCATACACTCCATGTCAGAACCGGCCTTAGCTGTTGATAGTGACTTTTGATGACTGACGATTTTGTCCCATCCTAACCAGCATCAGATAACAAGTTCGTACCTCTAACCCCTGGCACCCAAGAACACCACCCTTGATGGAAGCCTCAGATTCACTCAAATTTGGGGAGTTCGTTGGCAGGGAAACATCAATAAATCGTTGTCCCCTAGTCAAGAAAGAGTGTGCCATCTCAAGGTTTTTTTTTTATCCCAGAGCACACAGGGCTGAGTCCCTTTGTCACTGCGGCCACACATGGGCCTATTGTAACGATGTCCCTTACTTAATAAAAGACGTCGTACACACCAACCCCTTTTAGGAAGGTGAGTATGTCTTTCCGTGCAAACTACAATGTTTGATGCACCTTGCTGCCAAGACAGGGCAGCCACACGGGATGAGCTCTGTCGTTTCGTCCGCACAATCTGCACTCAACCGCCCATTTTGTTGAGGTGATACCAAAGGGGGCAGAGTCCGGTGAGGAAGCTGGTAAGAACGCTTAGATCTTGCCCTTGGGTTTACCTGTCTCCCATCGGGCCACCTTTTCTTCATTCTATGCAGGGCTCAGGCCCAATGGCTCGGGATTCTGTGCCGCTTTTCGCAAGACGCCCTTGTGCGATGTATGAGCTGATTCTCAAATAAGGGACGTCTGACGACACTCCTTCACCAGCCTGGATCTGAGAGGTCGAGATGGCCTTTAATGCAGCCTACTGTCCGAAAGCATCTCACGGTTGAACACATTTATATTCTGTTCAGGCAGAGTTCCCGGGCGATTCCCACTATTTCATGCAATAATGTGTCGTGTGATGGTCTTCAGTGAGATTCACGATGTATCTTTGGAGGTGCTCTACAGTTTTAAGTTAAGATTACTATCAGTCCTCAAGAGTTGTACAGCAAACTCCATCGGTCAACTGCGTCTTTCTCGTACTATTACTTTTAAAGCGTTCCGTGCAATTATCTCTGAAACTCTTCAATGTTCACTGCACTGGCTAGACGTGCCCTTTGGCAAAATGAGGAATGCTACGTGCCAGTATTAGGTTTACTATGAGTCAGAACGCTGCCCCTACCCCAGAGCTGAATTGTCGGTTTGTTAGGAAATTGCCTTCTTTAGTGTGCGACGGACGTCCAGTTGACGTATGTGTTGCCGCCATCCGGAATGCTCTCCACTGAACTATCTATCACCTCTTCGCTAGTAACAGGGCTTCGATACCAACTCTGGGTGACGGGACATATCAGTCATATAGTGCAATTCATCTTGTTCATCTGCTGTCGAGGTATTCATTCAAGCTCCTGAAGTGGCACTGACAAGCCTCGAACATTGGTGCACAGCTTGCGCCACCGTTCAGGTTAACGAAGATCATTCCAGTTCATTACTAAATATTGTACGAAGATACACAGCCTTCATACGTAACATATCGATATATCGAATTTCATTGGTTGCGGAATGTTATCTCCTGGTTCGCACCAAATTTCATGCGGAGCTATCCACAGCCTGTAGTTATGTACGCATTACGAGTTTATTAATTTATTACTTTCTCTACAAGCACATTTTGCTCTGTGAAATAAAAATAACGTTGTATGTAATATATTGTGTTATAAATGGCGTATTTTTATTCATGTCGTCCTCGTGTTGTCAAAGTGGGGCTTTTTGGAATAAGCTTAAAACAACATATCTACACGTAATATTCATTCATGGTAGTGCAGATCAGGTTGCTTAGTACGCTGAGGCGAGCGTTCGTTCTGAACAAGGCTGTGTAGTGGTCGATCCATTGGTGAGTTCAGAAGGAGCATATAGCGTGGCTTGCTGATGTTTCCAATCTGTTTTGCGTCATCAGCAACCTCACACACAGATTAAATCAGTGGCGCGTCATGCGTGGGAACCGTTTTCGTGAAATCAGGAGGTGAAGCCTCACTCAGCAGCCGTATTCACAATAGTGGTGGTACAGCCGACGAGCTCCTTTAGATTATTAGTTCCTATGTGATGGAAGAAGAATTGTTTACTGAGTGCCCGTACCAATGCAAAGAATCCTACCAGATTCCGAATTCAAATGCCGATGAATGGTAAGTAGGAATGTTCCTAAGCTTCAGGAGCCTGAACCGGAATCTGCCTCCACTGAGAGAACGCCATTGAAGAACGAGGGATCAACCGTAACAAGTCAATCCAGCCCTTCAAAAATAAAGCTCATCACCTACTTCACATGCTCAGCTGGTACACGTGCCATAGTGACAGAAAGGACTTCATACCGTCCACCGATGGCAGGGCTAACACCACCAACATCCATCCGATATCTTCACAAGAATCCCAAAGGTTTTCTGACAACTTCTGGTAGAGCAGTTGGTCCCTCTCATCTCCTGCATTATCGCTCTTGAGCATAATGGTTTCTACAGCAACTTGATTGTTCATCCTCAAAGAGCGCGTTCTCCAACATCTTCTCTAAACATGGTGGATGGTCCCAAACAACTTCTTTGTGGCATTTGATAGACTTTCCCATGGTGTGATCCTGTTGGTCTATGTCGCTAGAGCTATTTGATCAACTAGTTGTAGGAACTACAGTAGAGCAGCACGTGGTTTCATGGCCTCCGCACTGGAGGCGAAAGTCGTGTAGGACGGAGAGTCTTTGAGAGGAAAGAAGTGAAGCCGCGCATTGAAGTCATCGTGTCCCGTAAATAACTGACTTTCCCAGTGGTTCGTCTCAACCACATTCTCCAATGACGTTCATGGATGTAGGGAAAAAGCTTCGAAGAGGATTCCCATCTCGCTCGCCATTTCTCCAACGCCCTATTTATCAATCATCAAGTTTTCGTTCGGTAGAGATTCCAGCCCAGAGTGGGGAAGCTGACCAGTGATCGCCCAGAGTCCTTACAGCCCACATGAGCGTAGCTTTCTGGGAATTGGGCCAATATTCTCTTTTTATTGACTGTCACTTTGCTACCGTGAGCCAATCACGATTAGTTAGATGGTGCTGTACCTGAGATCGTGTCACGGTAACACACTCCCCTAGTGGCGTTGCTAATAGCTCGTAGTGAGAGACCATTCTTGCAAGGTTTGCATAATAAATAGACACTTCTACACTGTACAACACCCTGGTATTCACTGACGACGATAAAATATGCCCGTTCATCAAATCACCATCCGCCTGCACACCCAACAGGAAGGTACTTCAACTAAGCATTTTTGAATAAATTCGTTGAATGAAAATACAGCTTCTGTGAGCCATTGAATTGACTGAGAGGGCGAGGAAAGTTATTTGCCACCAGACACATTGATGACGTTTCATCACTCCACTTGGAGTCACCAACATCCTTCCCCTCCACCACGTATTGTGAGGAAGTAGTGCCGCTGACCACGATACCAAAGTCCCTGAGGACGCTTAAGTTAAGGTCACTTTTGTCGAATTACTTTTCATCATTGAGTAATGCGTTCGAAATAATTAAACTCACTTTCATACATAAAGTTTACTTATCGGGCAATGGAAACCTCAAAATCTCACGAGCAGCAGTAATGAAACTGTCCTCACTCTCCCCCATGCCCCATTTTCAAAATAATTCTCTCGAAACCAGTCGTAATGCTGGAGCCTACTCGACCCCACACTGTCTTTATTAGTTTTGAAATACCACCAAGCCCCAGCTGGCCTTAATTTCCGCACCCGAAGGCTCTTCAGACGGCCGATTACGGGCCTCTTCCCACGCCCCCGGGCCCCTCGACTACTTGGAAGGAATTACGTAATAATCAATTCGCAAAGTCGTCGGAGCCTCTCGAAGTAACATCAAGCGATTAATTCAGGCACTTGCTGTATAAGTTACCAGGTGTTTGCAACCGAACATTCTCATGATTTCCATAGTTGGCCAACTACTCGAAAAGATTTTCCAAGTATTCCGAGGTAATTATCGAACACAGGAAAGGGTTAAATGTACCGGCGTGCTACAATGTGAACTCTCATGACATCCCTCCTACCCTCCTGGAGGCTCCAAACAACCACGGCGCGCTGGTAATAGTCGGTCTGGCTCTGTCAGTCCCCTTACCCGTAAACTAGAGATAAGTACGTATATATTGCGACACACCACAAAACCGTCTTCAACTGCTATCCAGAACTCTGTTGACGTACTCAGAAGCGCCGAACCAAAAACTCGACCATAATTATGCTCTTTTATAAAGTATTCCGTCACTTTTAGCCTTTCCCCCTAATTTAACATTGTTGCTCAGGCACCCACAGCACGAAAGGGCCTTCACGATCGGCTTTTATTTTGGTTTCTTGTATTAAATGAAAACTTGACAATAAATATTGACATTACAGTTGAGCAAGAATTGTTTATAGTAATTTATAATTAATTTACGTGACACGTGCTCTAGGTGCAGCCATCAGTCATCAGCTGTCATACATCAGTACTATTTATGTTGGTTTTAGGTAAATAAACATTAGGTTAAATTAAATAAGTTATGATAAAAAAAATAAAAATGTGTGACGACAGACAATTCTAGAACTAGATAACAATCGATGTAGGCAGATGGATTAGTTGATAAAATTGCCCTGAGGCCTTTTCCTCTTGAGTCTCCTTCTTACTGGTGGTGGAGGTGGGTTCTGCAGGATACTCACATTCAGTGAGTTTTCATGTTCTGCCATGTTAACCTCTAGTCTCCTGTATTGGCTTTGTATTACTTCCTGTATGGTATGTATATCCAGAGTTGTATTGCGAACGTACCAGGGTGCTCCAGTTATGATACAAAGGACTCGATTTTGGGTCACCGGTATTTTTTTGACATGGTTTGCAGCAGCGGATCCCCGAAGTCCACTGGAGTATTCCCAGATAGGCCGAATTAGGGAGAGGTAGAGAAGCCGCTCTGTTACCAGACTCAGTGGGGAGCGATCAAATAGGTGGGGCTTCAGTTGGTGGATTCGCTGTCTTATTTTGTTGACTAGGTACTTTATGTGGGTTTCCCGAATCAGTGTCTTGTCCAAGAAGACATCCAGGTATTGAACATTCGTGTCTTGCGGTATTGGGTTGTTATTAAGTATCTTGAAAATTGACTCTTCGCTTAGTGAATGGGATCACGACAGACTTTGAGGAGTTCATCCCGACTCTCCACTTAGAGCACCTTTCGCTGGTTGTATCCAGCGTGGATAGGGTTTTAGTGGTCGCTTCCTCAAATGAGTCGTCCAACTGAAGAAAAGCCACATCGTCTGCTGTGCTAGCGTTGCACTCTCCGGTTGAGGCAGGACGTGTGCATATATGCGATACAGGAATGGCGCAAGGACGCTGTCCTGGGCGACTCCTGCCAGTATTGGCTTGGAGGAGGACACAGCGTTTTTGTATCTCACCGAGAAAGTGCGTCCTGATAAATACGATTGCCCGTGTCCGGTAGGTGGGGTTTGATTTGGTAGAGGAGGCTTTCATGTACTACCTTATCGAATCACTTCTCCGTGTCAAGAAAGACACTCAAGCACACCTTCTGTGATCCGTATGTTTCCAGAATCTGGTCTATTACTCTGTGGAGCTGCATGGAGCAGGAGTGAGACGGTCTCAAGCCGAACTGTATGTCTAGGATTAGAGCATTTAGGTAGTAGGACTCCTGACTATTCCAAAATACAAGGTACCCGTTACACATTGTTTTTCAGTTCAAACAGTTTTCACATCTCCCTTATTTGCATGAATCAAAAGTGAACTATTTCTTCAATTGAAAGTGACGAAATCAGCTGGGATCATCTCAGAACTCCTTCACAACCGCCATTCCCGTTTTCGCAGACTCATTCGACTGTGCAGCTCACAATCCTTCATTTTGGTTTATTATTCATTCTGAATAATAACCCTATGTTTTCGGTCACGAAAAATTTTTTACACCCCCCCCCCCCTCAAAGTTTGATACTTTACGTTTCAAGACATGGAGATTCCAAATTTGCAATGTCCGTTCGCCGTTCGCTGTCCACTGTCCCCCCTCCACCGTCCAACGTCCGGGCCGTTTTGTGCCTTTAACGTGGTCTAAAAAATTCGTTGTTCCGCACAAGAATCCCATTTGGTATCTAGTTGTGCCCGCCATCTCGGCAATCCAATCAGAAAAAGCCCATGATTGTTATGGGCAAAAAACGGTTTAAAAAATTAACGAAACGCAGTACAACGCGGGAACTACAGCAGAAGTCAATGTTTCGTCGTTAGTACTCCCTCCCTCCCCGCCCATCTCATCAAAAAACCACCCGCTCGCTCGCTCGCCTCCCAATGACGCCGCTCAACTCCCCTTTCGACTCACAACGGGTTCGCTCGAAGCGCCCCATTTCCAATTTCCCCGACCTGACGGGGCAAACTCATCAGACGTTTTGTTTCCGTAGTTCCATTGTAGTCAGGTCATGTTTTGCAAGGTTTACTAGTATTCGATGCTGAATCGAATGGGATGGGGGAGTAGTAATACTTGGTCAAGCTGCTCGTGACAATAATAAACCATTGTGTAATAATTTGCAGGGTTTTTAAACTCTTTCTCTCTTAAATTTTTCTCCAGGCCGGTTACTAACTTTGTTAAGTGCTAGGTCAGTCAGAGAGCTGTAGTTGTCTTTTGGTTTCCACATCCAGCAAGCAGCAGATAAAGTTGCAACAGTAAGAAAGACTCTTTCCCCGTTATTTGGCAACACCAGAGAGCTACGGCAAGTATGAGGCAAGTGCTTATGAGCGTTGTAAACTCTAGGCCCTTATATAGAGTGGTCATTGCGGATAGCATTGCTTGCTCGTACCGCCGGGTTTCTCAGCAGATTTCCTCGTACTGCAGGGCAAAGGTGAACGATGCTTCCCGTGCCAAAGGTAGGTGTGATGTTCCATACTGGAAGACGGTGGAAGACACAGATACCCAGCTCATGCCGGGCGTTCGTTCGCTCTGCGTTGAATTCTGAGGAAAATTTTAGAAGCATTAGTCAATTTGCCAGGGCCAGAAGTGGATGGAGCTTGCTGAGTATCTCGCAGAGATGAAGAACGCCCACTCCTAAACGTCTCAATTGGCTGGGAATGGCGGCACGCTGCAAGATTCTCGTGAGGGTAAAGCTGACCTGATTCCCCTGAAATGTTACAAGAACCTTCAAAGAACCTGGTGTGGTAGTCCAATCAAATACGTATACGATGAGCGTTTAAAAGACCAGAAATCGTCTTTCGCCTACTACCATTTCTGAACATATTTAGCCGAAAAGTGATTATTAACGTCTTTTAAAAAAAGCGTGTTTACAACCTCATTAATTTTGTGTGTACCAATTGCTCAATACAAGGTCCGGGTATGAGTACGAGCAGCACGATAAATTCGGAGCTGTAAGCGAAGTGAAGTGATATTTTACCAGGTTCAAATGAACTGAGTTCAAATAAATTGAATAAGTGGAAAAATGCCACGAACACAAGTGAATCATGAGCTAAGGAAAGTAGTGTGACGCGGCGCGCCAGATATTTTTCTTTTATCTTAATCCACCTAAAAACAATGAAAATCAAATATTAAAGTAAATAGTGTCATTGATATTATACTTATTCCAAGGGTTTCACTCTCGTTTATTGAATTAAGTACCAAACAATAAAATACGATGATAATTTCTAACAACCAGTTCCCAGTGCGCCCAGTGTGTGGCGTAGTAGAATGAAATGGAGTGTGGAGCCCTCGTTTCGCATTTACTATATATTACAGATGGGGAAGGTGTGACAAACGAGTGGAACACTCATTTCATTTTTAGGCGGTTCCATCGTGACAGTTCCGTGCACTACGAACATGCGACACCACACGATTATTCTTCATCGCCGTTGAAACAGAAATGGGTTCAGTTATTCTCCCGTCAGTGGTTCGTGAAAATAAGTGGGGCCAACATAAAATAAATAGACCGAAGCCTTTTTATTAAATTTCATCCATCTCACGTTACGTCCTCTGGAAGATTTTCTATCTCTGGAAGGAACGCTCAGAGCTAGTTTTTCCCTCCAACTTTTCTTTCTTTTTCCTCGGGATTTCCCTTTCTTTCCCTGTTATCGCCTCCCTCCGATTTATGCTAAGTGGGCGGCCTTCGAGGCATAAATATTGGAAGGGTATTGAGTCTCGAGCCCGCGTAGTTACTTTCTTAGAGAAAGTGAAGCTCCTTTAAACGTCACGATAAGTTCTCCCTTCGCGCCCCTTATGAGGTTTAACTGCTCCCAAAACCGAAATACGCGGGTTTCTCCTCCTACCTTAGGCACGGGCGAGTGTCGTCATTTGGAAGATGGGAAAATTGAAATTACTCCTTTTGAAGGGCCGAAAGGTCAGGCAGTAGGTCGTAAATCTTGGAGGAGAAATACGAGATCCGCCGATGCCACACTTCAATCGTGTCGCAGAAAATTTTGAAATACGTAAAAATCCCATGTTCAATAATGAGAGAAGCCGCCACTACGAATTATTCAGGAGACCCCAGAGGGCCAGTATTTCGATCAGTCGACAGACAGTGTAAGTGCGTCACCCTAATCTTCAAGAAATTATTGAAGTCTGCTCCTTACCAACTATTCTTGAAGTATTTGAATAAGCTTATTGTAGCCTGTGTCGCGCCGTTACTCAGCCCCCACGTAATTGATCTCCGCACGCCGCTGAAAGTTGTTCAAGACCAACCTGGAGCACTTGGAAGCAATTGGCATTTTTTTAGTTTCTTTGGCTCTACGAAGTACAAATCTGAAAACCCAGACCCAAAGCCTGTTTGATCTCGCCCCAGGTGTGCGTGTGGGAGAATCAGCCCTCGGGGTTGATGTCGTCCTCCTCGCAGGTACCAAGAAGGGCTTGCAGATCGCCCTTGACAAGTGCTGCTTGGTTTCTTTGGCACCGTCTTAAAGAGGTTACAGCGTGAAGGTCTTGTATGCAGGTTTCGTCATTGGTGAATTCCAGGTCTCGGCTAGAGGCGTCCTCGAGATATTGTGGTACCTTGGAATCGATTTTCTCGGTGCAACTACTGAGCTGGAAGCCGTGTGAACATTGGTGATTATCTTCGGAAAGTTACCAGGCTCCACTGAAGCCACAGGAGAAACTGCGCCTTCTTCAGAAATACATGCTCCCAAAGCTGACCTGCGGGCTGGTTTTTGGGACGTTGACCGATTGAAGGCTGATATAATAGTGCACTCTACTGCGTGTACTTGGCTTTACCGTCCTGTGCCCGCGCGTACATTCACGCTCTGGTTCGATCTGGGGGACTCGGTGTTCCATCACTCTCAACCATATAAGTAGTTACCTTTATGGCACTTCTGGGTTGATGACGTCCTCCCCCCTCCCCCACCTTCCAGTTGATGTATGACGTCACCCCCCATCCCCTTGTCAAAGTAAAAAATACGTAGCGATGGGGCCCCACGTGAGCTCGGGATTTATTTAGCGTTAACACGTGTGGGAGGGGGGAATAGGGGTAGGAGGTAATTAGGCATTAGCGCGATAATGATGGCGATGGGGGGGGGTCAAGTCAGCTGTAGTTGATAGAAGGGGGGGGGGCGATGTCTGATCAGCTGGAAGGAGGGGTGACGTCATACATCAGCTGTTAGGGTGGGGGAGGGGGTCTGACGTCATCAACCCAGAAGTGCCATAAAGGTAACTACTCATACTAAAGTTAACGTACCTGTTAGGTGAGTCCGTCTCCTCTGGCTTGTGAGTTACTGTGGGCAAGCGCTTTCGATGTAAAGACATCATCGTCTGGCCGTTTAGTCAGTACTGGAGTCAGTCAGTTGGTCGTGGTCTTTATATACAAAGAGAAAGGTGAAGGGAGTGATGGAGCGTTGGGGAAGGGGCGGGGAGAGGTCTTGTTGATCAGTCTTGTTAGTAGTACCTTAGCCGGACTGGCTGTGTTAGGTATTAAAGAAATTGGGTTGTGTCCGCCAGTAGGCAAATACTAAAGTTAACGTACCTGTTGCTACTAACAAGACTGATCAACAAGACCTCTCCCCGCCCCTTCCCCAACGCTCCATCACTCCTTTCACTTTTCTCTTTGTATATAAAGACCACGACCAACTGACTGACTCCAGTACTGACTAAACGGCCAGACGATGATGTCTTTACATCGAAAGCGCTTGCCCACAGTAACTCACAAGCCAGAGGAGACGGACTCACCTAACAGGTACGTTAACTTTAGTATTTGCCTACTGGCGGACACAACCCAATTTCTTTAATACGTAACTACTCATATTCTGTTTCTGGGCTGTATGGGCCTGCTTGATTTGCAGGCGTCTGGCTGGAGTGTCATATGCTGGCATATTGCATTCGTTCAGCATTAGCTGCGGTGGTTTGACACAGTGATTCTTTCTGTCCCTAAGCCCAGTAAGCCTTCGGCGTTTGTGGCTGCTCTAAATGGTTCGGTTCACGAATGGGAACTCAGTCAGTGTCCCAACTCCCCTACTCTCCTGCGTGGTTGGAGTGGGCTTCAGAGGGTTTTCATGCAAGGGATTACTGGCACTCCCATGCCGCTCGTGAGGCGTCACTACTTACTGAGATGACGTGTACGAGAGGAGGGACTCGATGTTCCCTGTCGTACCTGCGATAACTACTTTGAGTAACTGAATCATGTGGTGCAGATTTCTCGGCGTATTCTTCGGGGCCGTATCAAGCAGATTGCTGGTTCGTTGCCATTTGAGGGGTGGGCAGTGGAGAGAGAGCGGCACTATCGAGTTGTCTCTGGAGAGAGGCTGAGGCCTGACTTCGTCGCCATAGGTCCTCGCCAGTTTGCAGTGATCCTAAATGTCCAGATAGCGGATATGGTAGCTGGGGTATTGCATTAACTTGGTAAGCCAGGACGTATCTTCGTACGGTGGTGTTGGAAGCTCCCCCTCAAGTAAGGTGTTTATAAAACTGTTTAACCCTGTCGAACATTTCGCACTTGAATTAGTTCCGTGCCGCGCTTCAATGTCAATATTTTTGGGAGGAAAAGGCTCCTGGAAAATTTGTAATGGGCTGTTGAGGTTAACTCCTCCTCCTTCCTTCCACAACTTTGAATTTTGTTTTAAGTCGGTTGTTCTACTTGCATATTTTCGGCATGGAACAGCTGTATATAAAGCGAAATCGAGTCACAAAATAAGTATATAAGAAACTCAGCTCTTCGGGACCCACGACCTCCCACCCCTCCCTCACCATCCTATGCCCTTTATCTTCTAGTGTCAAGAGAATCGCTGAATGCAGGTGAGACCAAGGAATGTTGTGTGATGCATCGTCTCAAATATTGTTTCTTTATCCGCAGAGTTTGCGCCAATTCAATTTATCGTTACAAAATAGTGCACATTTGAAACAGTTTAAATTGTGTCAAGTTGAACTATGAAAGTTATTTTGTTAGAAAAAGGGCGGTGAATGAGGGGAAGCTGCTCAGTTGTCCACATTCAAACTGGAACGTTTAACAGGTCAACGCTTTTCTCGACTTCTCGACCGAGTTCGGAAAGTAGCATATCACGTCAGCGCAACAAAAACAACTTCCCTCCTCCTTTAAAACCTTCCTTAAACACTCCAAGAAACATTCTTCGAAACACTAACTGAAAGGAACGGCTTCACAAATAACGTGTTTCGGAAGGACCGGTAAAAACAAGACGGTGACGAATTTCACGTTTTCGGATTTCTTTCAACGAATTTGCGCCACTGCTGACGTGTCCTCGAGCCCAATACGAATGCTCTGAGAATGTGCGCTCAGTGAGGTCATGACTGTTGTGGATGAGCTCAACCAGTCGTATTTAGGCTTCAATGAAGGACGGTGCTGTCTATCGCAATTCAGGGTTGTACGCGAAAAGTTCTGGAATATAGACGTGGTGGCTACAACTTTGTCAGATGACAGACGAAATCATGGCAGTGGGAAACTATGAGATACTAGCAGATATCGTGCTGAAGACCAGCCACTACATCTGACAGGGTATTACTAATAAGATGTACTGGCATCTTTATTAAACTGACGGTCAACGCGACTTTATTGGTCGGCTTGGTACTTCAAGCCGTGAACTTACCGAAAAAAACTCTTAGCATCCGGATTGTTTGCTTTATCTCGACGAGTCGGTTTCGAGATCGTCATGGCTGCTTTGAGCGACACAAAGCCTTCAACGAAAATAACCTCCACCCCCTCAGTTTTTACGGTAAATACCGTACTTCTAAATGCGATCGTACGGTTTGTCAGTTGTTTGTATAGCTCTGAAGAAACGATGACCTAAAAAGATGTTTTTCGTCATGAAACGGTCCTCAAGAAATTCGTAAGAGTTTTCTTGCATAAAAAGTCAAGAACGGCCACGTTTTTGTTCATAAATACGGAAATGTAAGATTCATTCGGGAGTACATTTCAGCGGAAATCCTTTGTTCGTAAATCTTCACAGTTCTTGACAGGAACGCCATAGCTTCATGAAAATTCGCTAAAGATCGCCTTTTCTTCTCTCGTTTTTCTATCCTTTTCAGATTAAAAAGTTTTCCATGCGACCAACGATGTTCTTGCTCAAGCGTAGTTCAG
Source organism: Pachypeltis micranthus (assembly GCA_020466155.1). Lineage (NCBI taxonomy): Eukaryota > Metazoa > Arthropoda > Insecta > Hemiptera > Miridae > Pachypeltis > Pachypeltis micranthus. Next base: position 61,701,340 of record CM035770.1, on the reverse strand, counting down.
GGAGATACACGTTATGTCAGAGGTGGTAAGGAAGGTGTTATTCCGACGTTTTACCACAGCTGAAAGTACCCCGTCGAAATGGAAACAAAAACCAAATCACTACCCCGGTAAACGTAAACAGGAAAGTAGAAACAATAACCCGAGGTGGAGTCGCGTCGTAACTAACCTTTTCCCGCGTATCGTAAAAAGAGAAAAAGGTTGAAAACTGTCCAAGAGAGACTTTCGTGTTTTGTAATTCTGAGAGAAAAGAAGGAAAACGGGAGTTTGAAGGAACAGGAAAGTGGGAATAATGAGGTGAAGGTTGGACGGGAATAATGGGGAAGTGTGGCGAATGACGTAGTAAAAACTACATGGTATGTGATGTTCTAGATTCATTTCAATAAAACGTAAGACAGAATTTGATTACAAGTGATTTCGTGGGAGGGAGGCTCCTTCAAACACATTTAGAGTCAAGTGCTGTGAGGACTGAAATCTGCCATGTCCTTGGTTCGCCCACACAGCGAACAGGGCTCTCTTCATTCCTACTATCCTGGGCCAGATCAAGTGAACGGCCCACAGACTCATTGTATACGACCTGTGAGAGGGGGGGGGGTGCTCATCTTGTCAGTTCACTCCCTCCTCTCAGTTCGGTCTGCACACCCTAGCTCTCCTGTAGTTCTGGGGGCTCCTCTCGGCACTGCAGTACCACTGTGGCTCTAAGCAACACCACCTTCGGGACCCACACTCCCAAGCGTCCAAGTATCCTTGTCGCTGTCTATTCGCTACGCCTCCACAAAGGTAGTAAAGCGGCAGACTGCCGTCTTGGAGAAGCTCACTCGGCGCGTCCACTCCCGCCCTGGGACGAGAGCTCATGCTAGTACATCCTCATACAAGGGGCAGTCAAACGGGACATGGGCAGTGCGTTCCGCCGCCATAGTGTAGCATATACCACAGGAGCTGGGTCGTGGGTAATGGTGAGCGCCACCTTTTATGCAGTAGGATTTTCTAAAGAGCATTCTTGAAAAAGCTGCTCACCAGCAGTTTGTCCCCCGGGGTGTATTAGATCAAAGCCCGATTCCTACACAACCTATCCTATGAAGCACACTCGCTTCAATGAAGATGAGGCCCCCTATTCACAAACTAGGGATACGCATGGGGAGTTGGGCTTCCACCGGCAATACCATTGCAAGCCTGCAGTGAGTACAGCCGAAGTGCTGGAGGGCAATATCTCGGGACTCCAACGCTCCTCGGTACTCAGTCATGGACCCTTGCCTGATGTAGGACTGCAACGCTGTGAGATCCTCCGGGTGTGCCAGTGAGCTCAGTAGTGCAGTACATTTGCTAGAGGACTAAGAGGATGTATCATTGTGTGGTGTGGCCGCTGTTGATCCTGCTGAGAAGGAGTGATCCACCATGTTGCCACAGCGTACCACACTATGCAATGGTAGGTATAGGTAGGGCAGTGCCTGTGGCATTGGAGAGGGTACCTAGCTTCACAGCCTTTACCCCTCTCCAGCCAGCACCAATCATCTCTCTAGGGGGGATTTCCAGCGAAACCACGGTCCCCACGAGGCTAATCCTATGGCTTCACGGCCAGTAGCGCCACACCCTAAAAGCTCCACGCTGCTGGCCGTGGGCTGAAGCCCCCATGGTACCCATCCTATGTGGCTGCACCTTGAGCAGCCTCAGGACCCGAATGAGTGGCAGGCCTCGGTGCCAGAATTGCCGAGAGGCGTTCTGCCGACACCTACGCTTTATCTCCATGGGGGTACGGGGATTGGACTTGCCCCCGCACCTGCCATGGAGATGGGTGTCATTGTGTGGTGTGTGCTGTGGAGAGGGCGGATTACTTGATATTCGGACTGCCCTCGTTCGCTACCCACCCATCTCACTCTAACATAACACACTCTAACCCTTAAATACATTCAGACACTGTCCCGAAGGTCCAGGGGTGGACTACTTGATACTTGGCCTCCCTCGTCCACTACCCACCCATCTCACTCTAACCCCTAAATACATTCAGACACTGTTCCGAAGGTCCAGGGGCGGACTAATTTATATTCGGCCGCCCTCGTTTGCTACCCACCCATCTCACTCTAACCTAACACACTCTAACCCTTAAATACATTCAGACACTGTCCCGAAGGTCCAGGGGCGGACTACTCGATATTCGTCCCCCCTGGATCCTTCACTACACTACCTATACCTACAAGACACTAACACTCATACAAAACACATACTCTCACATTCACTCATATATGTACATTCAGACCTGGCGATCCAGGGATGGGCTACTTGATATTCGACAATCCCTGGCACCGCCCACTCAAGACCACACATTAACACAAAACAAACGCACAACACACAACCTAAACACCTACTCCTGAGGCCCTGCACACATTTCCTAACCTAACCTCTTCCCCACACTATGCAGCAAGACGACTTTAAAGGTCGAACTGGCCTAATCTAATGCCGTCACCTAACTTCACAGCATTGGAAGGTGTCCCAATCGTAGGACCACCAGTTGTATCTTCGCATGTAGCTCAATCATCACCAGTACTGTAAGCGTCAAAGTTGTCAGGGTCTTCGACCTCGGGCTTCCCAGTGTGCCTTTCTCCCCTATTTGCACCACCCCAGTGTGCCTTCCCCTTTGCACCACCCCAGCGTGCCTTCCTCTCTACTTGCACCACCCCAGCGTGCCTTCCTCCCCCTTTGCACCACCCCAGCGTGTCTTCCTCCCTCTTGCACCACCCTAGCGTGCCTTCCTTCATCTTGCACCTCCCTACTTGCACCACCCCAGCTTGCCTTCCTTCCTCCTGCACTACTCCAGCGTGCGTTACTCCCTCTTGCACCAATCCATCGTGCCCTTCTCACTACTTGTACCACCCCAGCGAGCCTTTCTAGCCCCACATGCATCCAGCGATTTGTGAAACTCTAGCTACTAATTCATTGATGACTATCATGAGCGTTGGGTGATGTTATGGAAAAATCTTCGGTAAAACAGAATTTCTTCGACATTTGATAATTTATCGTGCTGCCCTCGTCATTTTTCCAAGAATTTTATGGTACTGCCACTGTTCGACGCAAAGCGTCGAAGTTGTCAGGGTATTTGACCTCGGGCTTCCCCGCGTCATTGTCTTTGTCCGCCTAATTGTCTCCAACCGTTTCAATACCTACCTCTCACCAGTGGGAATCCCTTAGCTGCGGGCCCCCAGCCCCCTTTTCTAGGTTTTCCCCTTTCTTTATTTCTTTCTCCCAATTTCATTTTCCTATCGATGACAGAGCTCTTCCAAAATCATTCAGCTTCCAACTAACACCCCAGTAACTTCTCACTCTCTCCCACGGTCGCCAGTTCACGCGTTCTGAGTACTGCCCTTGTGTCGCCCAGTTGTACTCCATCTCACCTCAATTTCAATTCTACTCAATTCCGTACGCACGTATAATACAGTCCTCCTCACGCTCACCGAGTTTTAGTTTCATTGCTATCCTCAGCTCCCCCATTCTTGCACATACCAGCCACATTATTTAGCACTGTCTGTGTAAATCCTTTGATTAATGTTGTTAATGTCATTTTTGAGGAAAAAGTTTGGTGTTTTTTTAAATGAAGCTGTACTACTCCAGCTCTAGGGATATAAGGATCCTAAGGGGGAAGGAAAGAAAGGGAAGTTCCTTGGTAAAACGCCCGAGTTTAGATATGATCCAATCTGCAACTGGGTGCAGATTATCTTGTTTTACAGGTGTAGCTGACGGCTGCCGTCTTGTACGAGTTAACTTCAGCCTCCATCTGCCACACTATTTACCCAGCTCCCCAACAGGCAACTCCACCCTTGCGGCGCAGGCATAAACTAAATTGTCGACGTAGAGTGCAGAGAACTGAGGTTCTGACGGAAGTGGTAGATCGCGGCTGTATGTACACAACTGGTGGCCCCGCATGCTTCCTTGTCACACAAATTCATTTATCTTTCTCAATATTCATTCCAAAATCCAACAACGAAGCTCATTGCAACAGATTTTTGTAAACCAATACAGCTCGCCTCTGTGGAAGGCATCTTTATTATACTTTGTGAAGCGTTGGAGTTGTAGAGGGCAGGACAATGATTTTCTGAACCCAAACTGCTGATCTGGAAGAAGCTGTTCTGTTTGGACCAGGATAGATTTGAAAGATTCTCGGAGACGGGTTTTAGTTGAGCAAGAACTTGTAATTGATGAGTTGGTCGCTGATTTATCTTCAACGGCATTAAAACTCTACATTGTCGTTTAAAAAGTATGATGACTTCGGTCCGATTGTGTCGAAAATTAATTTTGGGTCTTCGTCAAGCTGAGAACGTTCTTTTTTATGCAACATACCGGAAGCCAGTAAGCCGTGGTGCTAAGGAACAACATGAAGCTACAGGAACTAAGTGCACTTCAGAAACATAATTGTCAAGGTACAAAATACAGCGTTAACAAAATTACCGTAAATTGCCTTGCTTTAAATCAACGTTTAAATGTGTCATGAGTTACAGTTTTTCTACTCTCTTAGTTCGTGTCTGGGCCCAATATTACTAATCAGACGAACCCTTAAAACGCACCTCAGTCATAAATAAACGAATAGCTCTTCTTGAGGAGAAAATAAGAAATCTTAACATCTAAAGCTTTGGCGTCTTTTGCTTTCGTGTTGATCAATGCGGCTCAAATTATATATTTATCCTGCAAGTCAACAGTGGACGCCCAAGTGCCAGTATGAGCGAAATTTGAAGACTTGGATGTACAAAGAAGAGGTGACTTACACAGAATGTGAGTTGAGTATATAAGCGCGAACAAGTAGGGCCCTGAAGACGTGAAACTGGTTGTACTGGGAAGGAAGGAAAAGTCCGAATTAGAAGTCTATGAGAGGTAAAACAAGTGTCCGTTGGGACAATTGGAGACGACCGAATCGCAAATGATGGTAGAAGACAAGTGTTGGGGAACAGGAGAGGACTGACTTTGGCGATACTTCATAGCAGATGATTTTGGGAGAAGGTATCAGTTGTGGAGAGGAATCTGATAAAGGAGAGGGAAAAGGTGGGAAAACCACTGTTGGAAATGTCCGCGGCCGTGGGATTTCTGTAGGTGCAAAGACCTTTGGAGAAACAATGGCCTTGCCACAGGTGAGATCCGTTGGGCAGGAGTGGAAATTCCGAGGTCGAAAACCTGGACAGCTTCGGCGCTTTGCGTCGAACACTGTTCATTGTAGGAGTTGACCCATCAAAATATTCTACTTTTCGCCACAACCGCTCAGGAACCCCAAAGAGCTCCAACACTCACAAATGGTGTACACCGAGCCCCTAAAATGTATCTCGTTTGTTTTGAACGCCCACCCAACTGAACAAATTATACCTCGCTTCGTGGGATAATGTACTTCTCCACGGCCCGGAGTAAAAGAGAGGGCAGAATATTATGATAACTGCCGGCTTTCATGTCCTAATGAGATAAAAGGTGGTTGTTTCATCAGTCACCTTGCGGCGTGCGCGCTGTTACAAACATTGCCGAGAAGCAACTCGTGTCACGCCGTCCTGTGAAGATAACGACGGTTGATTATAACGTTCGTCGAGCAACAAGGGGATTTTCACGTTGACAAGGGACTCATTACGTTTCTGCGGGAGGAGCATTGGAGACATACGTGCGAGCCCCCGTGTTTGTTACGTCTGCTTTGTGAAACATCACAGAACTTTTGGAGCGGAAATTAACGTGGTTTGGTTGATGGAAACAGGTGCGGCTTTAGATGAGAGAACATTTTTTTATTTACTTCGTAGAAATAAATTTTGTGTAATCAATCGAAAAAAAAGTGTCGATCCTCGTTCAGTACCAAGGTTGAAAGTAAGTTCCAAAATACCACTTGAGAACGCCTGCGTGTGCTTAAATTTGCTTTTTCTCTGTTATGTCAAAAATGGCGTGAACCTAACAACACCATTAGGGAAAATGACGCAGGCCATTGGTGGTGCATGCTGGTGCATTAGCGTCTGAGGCTGGGAAGTAAAGACAGTGGCACTGCGGTTGACAGCCTGGACTGAAGGCTGTTAGGTATGTTTCCTTAACAAAATGACTGTTCCATGAGACTCATATCAGACTTGTGTCACTCGAAAGTCATGGAGGTTGCAATTTCGCGGCATTCGCTCAGCATCGGCCAAACCGCAGAATGTCCTATTGCGGTAGGTTGTTGTTTAGCTAGTCCCGATGGAGGACTTTTGCCAGTGGTAGAGATCAAAGTTTAAACGAACGTGATTTCTGAACGCATCATTGGCGTGGGGGGCGTCGAAAGTAGCGCCTGCGTTGCGGATTTTTTAGTAGCTATGGAACAGTGGAGTGGAGAGCATCGCGCTTTTGCCATTGAGGCGTACATGTCGAATGGATTTTCGTTATCTCAAGCACGCCGTCGACTTAATCATCGTAACGGCATTCGTCGATTACGCGATGGACCATCAATCAACCTTATTCAGTCATAGGTAGAGCTACTGGCTCAACAATAAATATACCCAAACCAGGACCTACACCAGCGGGAATCTTTTTAGTGGGAATATTTGAAAGTAAATATGATATTTATACTTATTTAGTGTATAAATATGATATATTATGTCATTGACTGCAAGATGATTCTCAAAGAAAAATACAAGGCACCCTTGACAGAAAGAAAGCACGTCTTGTAGCGTGGGGCTTCAATCGGCGCCCTCGCATTGATTTCACGTTTACATATGCGCCTCTCAAGCGTCTGATCAACGACATGGGCATCGAGTAGGACAAGATCACAATATTTTATGACAATCAAGCAGCCGAAAGAATTGTCATCGATCCCATGGTAAGCTCCAAGTCCAAGCACATTGACATTAAGCAACATTTTGTCGGCGAAGTCGTCGAAAGAGGTGACATCTCATTGAAATACTTATGCACTGAAGAGATGACGGCAGATGTCTTAACTAAACCATTGGCCATACCACGTCACCACCAACTGATGCAGAATATGGGGTTGTAGTCAGAAGAACCTTCGAGACATTCGTCAGGGGGAGTGTGGAAACCTACCTTATGGACTCATGTTCTAGGCATGAAGGAATGGTAACCTCATTTGTTGGGCGTTAACGTTACGCCTACATTCCATTTGTATTAATAGTTCTTATAACATTGTTTCCTTCTTTTTTATATAAAAACACTTCGTTCGTGATATCCAATTACGCTTTTACGTTCAAATATTCCCACAAAATGTTTACTTTATTACTTTACTAATTTATTTATTACTATATCTGCAATCATAGGACCTTATTTCTGCGAAAATCAACGATGCAAAACTGTGACTGTAAATTCGGAGAGATATGCCTAGATGTTACATGACTTTTGGTTTATTATTCATTCTGAATAATAACCGTATGTGTTCGGTCACGAAAAATTTTTTACAACCCCCCCTCAAAATTTGATACTTTACGTTTCAAGATTTGGAGATTCCAAATTTGCAATGTCCGTCCGCCGTCCGCCATCCACCCTCCCCCATTCACTATCCGCCGTTCGGGCCGTTTTATGCCTTTACGTGGTCCAAAAAATTCGTTTTTTCGCAAAAAAATCCGATTTGGTATCTAGTTCCGATCGAACAGAGCCCATGGTTGTAATGGGCAAAAAACGGTTAAAAAAATTAACGAAACGCAGTACAATGCGGGAACTACAGCGGAAGTCAACGTTTCGTCGTTTGTCCTCCCTCCCTCCCCGCACGTCTCATTAAAAACTCGTTCACTCGCTCGCCTCCCAACGACTCCGCCTCCCGCTCGCTGCTCAACTCCCCTTTCGACTCACAACTCGAACCGCCCCCGTTCCAATTTCCCCAACCAGACGGGGCAAAAACATCAGACGTTTTGTTTCCGTAGTTCCATTGTAGTCAGGTCATGTCTCGTATGGTTCACAAGTATTCGATGCAGAATCGAATGGGATGGGGGAGCACTAATACTAGGTCAAGCTGTTCATGACAATAATAAACCATTGTGTAATAATTTGCAGGGTTTTTTAGACTAGAACTACAGAGTAGTTCATGTTTCAACCGGAACACTTCCAGTAAGATGGGGCCACAGCTCATACTGCTAACGTGTCCATACATGCGGTGCGGCAGTTATTTCCTGAAAAAAAACATATCCCAGAACAGTACCATACCATGGCCCCATAGATCACCCGATTTAAGCCCTTGCGACTTTTTCTTATGGGGATACTTAAAATCCTCTTTTTTACAAAACAAATACCAGCACTTTGCCACAACTTGAAGAAAATATTCGAGCTGAAGTCAATAAGATTTCCCAGGCACTCTGTAAACGCGTTTTTGAACATTTGCGTGCTAGACTCGAAGAGTGTGTCAGCCTCGATGGCCACCATTTGGAAAACGTGGTTTTTAAAAAATAAAATCCGCTTTAGTTGTGATTTAATCAAAATAAACAAACTTTCCATCTAAGGTGTAGTTTTTTAAAAATAATTTTTCAAACATTGAAATCTACCACTTGACACCCTGTATTACCACGCGGAGGTGTGTCTCTGGCAATTCCATACCATCCCAGAGGAGTTCTAAATCTGGTTTTTCACCTGATCTAACTATTTACTCGGGTTTCAAAGGGACAGATCAATTTCGGACGTTTCGTTTCCATAACCGTATTCATAAACTGGGCGGAACGAACATAAGCTTGCTTAGTAGCTGACAATGCTATTAGACTAGGCCATTTTTCCAATAACTGCAAAACTGCAGTACGAAGAGTCCTTGAGAGAAAAGAAGTGGAGCCACGCACCGAAATCTCCGTGTCTCGTAAGGAATTGGCTCGCTCTGTGGTCTGGCTCAACACACTTTCACCTAACGCGTTCACGGGTTTCGGGAAAAACTCATACGTGCCTTTGACGAAAACTCCCAACTCGCTTGTCACTCATCTAGCGCCGCAAGTTTTTACTCGGTGGAAAGGTCTATATGAAAGCTCCCTTTTCACTTTTCTCTTGTCCATGATCGCGGATCTGACTGATTGCGGTCTCCTCTCTTTGAAGAACTACGAAGCGGGCATATTTCGTTAATTCCCTGCAGCCAGTCATTAAATAAATTGAAATGTCCGCAGGAGCTGGTTCCCTCAGCGTTAATTAGTATATTGCCATCCATCTTATCTGGCGCTGGAGATTTGTTGAGCTTTTAGGACTGAGAACTGAAATCCGCACTGTTAGCCCCGACGAGTCTGCAGCGATCCTGGGTACTGTTTTAATATCTGATAGTCAAAATCTTGTGGTCACTTCACCAGCGATGAAGCACATGTATGACGAGACTGAAGCTCGTTGAGTAGTGTTGAATAAGATTATGGTTGAAGCAGTGGTGCAAAATGAGTGCTGAGGAGACACATCAGCTGAATGTGTCGAAGTATCGCCACGTAATAGGTGAGTGGATAACTAAAAGATACTCTGCCAAGTTGAATAAATAAAGTTTACTTGAGAAAGTTCCCAAACGTTCTGGGCAGATGTTGGTTATATGTAAGATTCTCGCCTGACCTCGCATCTCATTTTCTTCTTAGTTACAACCTGGAGTCTTGTTAGTCGCTCCATGTTGTTTTTCAATCTCACAGCTGTTGTTTTAGTTACCAAGAACTTTACCTTCATCTCCCGTTTCTGCTCATTCCTAATTCGTTTGTACGTTAGAATCGACTTAGTTTTCGATTCTCAATACATTTTGAGCATCGTTTCTTTTGTATTATTTCGGTTTGTGGATGTTAACCCTAAGTCTTACATATATACCTATTGTCACACCCTGAGGAGACCGAGCCACACCTGTCGGGATTCACCCCCAACCCCCACTCGTCAAAATACTGTAAACTTGTAAAAGGCGATCTGCAAGCCTTGTTTGGTACCCGCAAGGAGAACCAAAGTCTGCCAAAAGCCTTCATTAAATTTTCGAATTGACAGAGTATCTTTCAGTGAACCACTCGTCAAGTAAGGACCATTCGCGAACTCACGGGGCACGTTCAACTTGCCTATGGGTCGACGTGATGAGCATCTTTTGGTGACCTACCCGCACATTTCTTTCCTGTCGAATCATACTAGCCAAGACACCAAAGAGATTCCGAAGTTGCTAAGAATGCTTAATCGTAGATAAATAATATGAGAGACGTTGGGGCACACGCGGGCGGTTTAATTTCGCTCTAATAAACTTTTTATGACGATTATGTCGTTTTTGCACACACCATTACAACAGTGTACTTGATTGAACCTCTATCTGATGCCATACGATAAAAAATGAAGCGAGTTTGGAATTGAATTGTAACACGAAACGAAATTGGCATGTGGCGCTCGCAAACGTATTTCCACGGTGTTGGGGTCATTTCCAGCGCCTCCCGTAATTTGAACTTCGCTGCGCTTCGGTTTTTCCGAGAACAGCATGATCTCAAATAGTTCATTACCATATCCGACGCACGATACAACTCCGAGAGGAAATGAAGTTGAGGTCAGGATTGGAATCGGAAGGCCGTGCGAGGAAAGTCCTCGACGTTGCTGCTTCGCTCTCAATCCCAGTTCCTGCACTGGTAGTGAATATTCTCTATAGTCGTGCTGAATACAATTCCAACTACTAATGAGCTCGGAAGTTATAGCGGTTGCATAGCAATACCTCCACTCATTGCATTTCGCTTTGATGTGACAGTACGCGACATCGTAAATACTCGCTGTGCAACCTGCCCACACAAAACAAAACAAAATAACCCCACTCCTGTTGAATGTACATGTGAATACTTCTGAAAAAGATGACATTATGCGAGTTAGTGAGTTTATACTCGCAGGTACCTGTCGCAGAATGTCTAGAATATTACCACATCGTGTCCGCAGTATATTCTTATTATTACTCATTTATTGAAAACGACCTCTGCTCAGAGTTTCTTCCAAAGATATTAGAGGTACACTGTCACGACAGCTCTAGTATTTTTTGAGACTTGTTGTCTTCATTCGCTGATGAGACCAATGCTCTTGAATTGCATCGATTCGTTCGTCTCCAAATCTCTCGCAATTTCAAGTCAGTCGCAATTATTCAGTATTTCTCCCGATACAATGTCCCGTGAAGGGGATGAGTGATGCCCGAGAAAATACCGCCATGATAACTGCTCACTGACAATAATGTTATACAAAAGATCTTCTTGTTAATCCGAGATTTTTCTTATTAGAATCCGAGACTAATTTCTTGATTTAAGTATAAATCCAATGTTTGTGAAGAATCGCGAAGATATGGACTAGATGAGTCTCTCCTTTGCTTTTCAGTCATACTAATAACAAACCTTTCTCCTCACGCATTTTTCCCGCATATTCGTGAGACCAATCATGAGTCGATTGGGAGGGAATTGTAGCAGTCTGGCCAAAGTACAAAGACTGGGTGCTTAGTAACAGGGGGGTTGGGGGATTGAAAACCGTACCTACCATATACCTTACTCCTCTTCTTATATCTGTCTAGGCAGAAGCTGTGAAGGCGGGTTGCACACGACGGACTAAGCAGGGAATAGCTAAGGTGCCATTGGTTAGTACTGGGCTATTCTCCGGAACTTGGAAATCTTTACAAAACTCGGCACCATCATGTACAAGGTACGAGTTGAACCGCCTACGAAACAGCGAAAGCCCTCAATTTCTGCCTCATAATGATATCAGAGCTGCACAGATGGATCTGAAATTCTTGAGGGTACTGGCTATGGCGTGCGGATGTGAGGTGATTGGAGGAGTGGGGTAGCTTGCCCTGGGTCCCACTCCAACAGGTTTTCAAGCCGAGGGCAGGGGCCGTCATTATGCCAGAATAAAGATATAGCGCTAAAACTACCATCATAATGGGTGATATGGGCTAAATTACAATTGCTACACACGAGGGTTGCTATTTTTGGAGGATGGACGCTAGATCCCGCTAGATGGAGCCAACTAAGCCCTTGTCATGTGGGTCGCTGGCCACAGTGTTCCTGGCAGAGGTGGCTGCAGTGACAGTATGTGTGCAGAGGCTGCTGCAAAGGGGATTGAAGCGGCAGAGAATCTACATCATGGTGGACAGTCAGGCCACTCTCAAGGCCTTCGCCTCCAACTGTCTTACGTCGCGGCCAACAGAGTAACACTGTGTTGGGTGCCAGGGCATAAGGGTATAGAGTGAAACGAACGGGCTGATAGGTTGGCTAAGAAGGGATCGGCACAGATCCCTATTGGCCGTGAGCCATTTGTTGGGGCTACCAGGAGCCACCTACGTAGGGAGGTTGGCAAATGGATAGGTGCAGGGCTGCCCACTGGCAGGGGCCTCAGACAGTCATCCAACTCTCCAGAGGGTGGGCCAAGGAGGTGCTTGCACAGGGGCGGGAGAATATGAGGATGATATGTGTCCTGTTCACAGCTGTCTGCTGAGGTACCACCTTGCAAATATTGGCAAGTGCAAAGCACAAGTATGCAGGTAGGGCTGGAGACAGCAGAGCATCTGCTGTGCATATGCGATGAACTCGCGGCATCGCGCCGTTGTGTGTTTGGGAGGCCCTAACTCCAGCCAGAAGAGGTCGCAAATCTAGAACTTGCGGATGTCCTCCGCATTGTGCGATGGTGGCGCATATGTGACGTCACACCAACTACTGAGACCAGTGCTGTGGGGCCTGGGGGTGGTGCAGGGAGGCCATGATCTGAGGATCATGTACGCCGTTACAATAGGCCTGTTTGTGGCTGCAGTGAGGGTATCACCAGCATCCACCGTTTCAAAAAAAAGCCCTTGTCAGACGATCGCAAGTTGCCCCAATAGTCCTGTCCACTCCAACTGTCTCACAGGTCCATGCCTAACTTCTAAGGGAATGCTACGTACCTTCTGTGGGAGTAATCTTTGATGTCCACTCGAGGAGAAATTGTACCAAAGACCCCAATGTGGCTCCTTTTCAATTCTCTGGCAATGGGCCAGGACATGACATGGAGTTTCCTCATGTGTGCCATACCACCTGCACCGAGGGGTGTCAACTATGCCCATAACACACAAGCGTTTATTCATCTAGCAGTGTCCGTCCCGTGATGAACCCCACTAACCGTAGAGTCCTTCTTGGCTGCGTCTTATGGTGGAGCGACCAACAGATATAAAATCTCGTGTGTTGGTCTTGAGATCAAACGTTTGAAGTACTCCAGCAGCGTTCCAGACAGCCTGATGCGTTCTCTCGGCAAAGTCCCCTTAGGCCCTTAGTCCTCGACTAGTGACGGACATGCCCCACAGTGGGGAACGTACAGTAGACGAACCGAATCTAGACAGATCCCCATATCCAGTGATGCTCAGAAATCACATGTACATTAACTCTAATAATGTTTGCTTAAGAGTTTGAGCGGCATCCTGCTCTCCCTCAGTTTTTCAGCGTCTTGCAAGAACCTTGGCTGTCAGACATTAGCTTTATTGATACACCCTTTATCATGCATTATGATGGCCCCAGCAATGATATCATAAATCTCTGCTCGAAAACCCGTTGGAGCGGGCAATATACGTTCCACTCCTCCCAGAACCCCTCATCCACACCCCAGAGCCAGCACCCTCAAGGTTTGTAGAACCTATCTGTGTATATGTTGACACTGGTAGGAGGTTACAAGTGCCGACTTCTGCTGTTCCGTAGGCTTCCTTCAGGAACATTTCCTGTCGAACTCGTCGGTAACCATGCCGAGCTCCGTAAAGATTTCCAAGCTCATGAGAATAGCTCATTGCCAGCCTGTGGCTTCTTAGCTCTTCCAAGCTCAGGCGTTACTTTCACTGTGTTTCGTCAATTTCATTTATTTCCTGGGTTTTGTGTATTAGGTGACGTTCGTCTTAACTGGACCCACGGCAGCGCCTGGAGAGTAGCCAACATGATGAGCCAACAAGAACTTGATCGATTATTTCTCTACAGCTCCACCAACGACTATGTTACGGTCTTTGCATGGAAAGGCGAGTAGATGGAGAAAATCAGGCAAGCAAAAGGCACAAAACGTAAATCTTCCGGTATAATCAAGTCAATATGAGCTCAAGATTGAGGAGAAGAGTTTTATACATCATCTCCGCGTATGAATAAGTATCTAGTTCGCGCTGGACCGGGACATAATGGACTGAAGAGATGATGGATCCTTAGGGTCCAGATATCGCAACACTTATCAGCGTACCGCCGTAACTAGAGGCCTGCGCGATTCAAGTTTTGCTCAGCAATAGCTCTTCCAATTCCGGGGATCATAAAACACTCAGTAATCGCGCTCATCAGGCGTCTCGACAATTTTGTAGTATTTAGTTGAAATCCTCACTTCGTCCTTCATACTCTACAAAGCTCCGTACCTAACCACAGTTCCACTGGACACTCGATGATTGTACACATGGTTTGTTGGCAGAAAGAAAACCAAGGAAGAAGAACGCGGAGCAGCTTCCGCCTCATACTGCTCTTAATCTTTGACTGCTCGACTTCACTTAAGTAACATCAAAATGAAACAGATTGCAGTTGAGAAAGTACTTAGAAGAGCAATGATTTTCGGGCTCTCTTGTTCAGCCTCGTCCCGATTCACTTTGTCCAACATCCCCTGAAGTCATCATTCGCCAGCGAAGCACGAAACTTTGGCAATTCGCCATATGGGGCATATGAGGTAGTTTATCGCCCTTAAGGATTGTTTAGGGACATCGATTCGTAATTAAATGGAGTGGAATTGGGTTGAAAAATGTACCGTTTTCCCATTCAGCAGCCCCCTTCTCGCTAGCAGTAACATAACGGTTGTCAATAAAACTGTGCAACAGGTCTGTTTCGTTATTAAATGACTGGCTCTACGAGGGTTATATCTGTCACTCATAACAGTAATTTCAACAAACCAAACTTTGAAATCAGAGGGGTGTGAACACCGTCATCGTGTCGATCACTTGCAAGCTGCAGACAGTGAAAGGGTGTAGTAATCCGCGGATTATCAAATCGTGTTGCCACAACCAATAACTATCGACGCATTTATTACCTTCGGACCTTGGAAGCCCCCAGGAACTTCCATGGGTCAAGATCCCAAAACAATTGAAGGAATTTGTAAATGAAGAGCCTAGGTACCATGACTGAAGCCTCAGTTATAGGGAACAAAGATCCAAAGTACATAATATACAGCAATGGGATGTTCAGCACTATCAAGGATGGGATGCGTCAGCAAACATGAATGCAGTCCAACATGGTTTTTCGAAACCAAAACCTGAAACTAAAACTAATTTATGACATGCTCTGCAGTTGCCCTTCGATCAGGCAGGTTTGGGAAACCTTATACTTATAGGTCACCATTGATCAGTATTTAAATTGGGAAACGCACATCAGAGAACTGTCAAAGAGATTGAGAAAACTGACATCAGTATACTGGGAAGTTCTATGTCAATGAAACTCAAAAAACAATTTTATAATGCAATTATACAGTCGCTACTGGTATATGCTGTACTAGCCTGGGGTGCGCCGTCTGGTTAAACAAAAATCGCTATTCAAAACTCTTTTAAAACCCTGCAAATTATTACACAATGGTTTATTATTCTCATGAACAGCTTGACCTAGTATTAGTGCTCCCCCATCCCATTCAATTCAGCATCGAATACTAGTAAACCATACGAAACATGTCCTGGCTACAATGGAACTACGGAAACAAAACGCCTGATGATTTTGCCCCAACGGGTCGGGAAAATTGGAACGGGGGCGCTTCGAGCTTCGAGCCAACCCGTTGCGAGGCAAAAGAGGAGTTGAGCTTGAGCGGGCGGGTAGCGTTGCGAGGCGAGGACGAGGCGGGTTGTTTTTTATTGAGACGGGCGGGAGGGAGGGACTTCAAACGATGAAACGTTGACTTCCGCTGTAGTTCCCGCGTTTTACTGCGTTTCGTTAATTTAATTTAACCATTTTTTGCCCATTACAACCACGGATTGCCGAGATGGCGAGCACAACTAGATACCAAATCGGATTTTTGTGCGAAAGAACGAATTTTTTAGACCACGTTAAAGGCACAAAACGGCCCGGACGGGGAACGGGGGATGTCATACGGCAGACGGCGGACGGACATTGCAAATTTGATATCTCCAAGTCTTGAAACATAAAGTATCAAATTTTGAGGGGGGGGGGGTGTAAAAAATTTTTCGTGACCGAAAACATAGGGTTATTATTCTGAATGAATGATAAACCAAAAACCCATCACATACTCAACTGAAATTTTGTTTAAGGAATTCGACGTAATAGACCTTCCTAAATTAATTGAGAAAACCTCGGTTATACATATTTAGAAAATATTTAGAAAGTAAAATAGAAATAAGTTCAAACACCAGCCACATATGCAGGCGCTATGTCTTCGTTCAACGCTGTTCTATAGGAACATTTATTGAGAACAAAATGTAGAGACTCATTAGTCAAAAGTCATTCGTAAGTTTGATAGAAACCGAAAATTTCAATACCGATGAGTTAATATAAGACAAATCTTCTTTTCTGAGAAGTTGGCTTATTCCTCGGTTCAACATACACATGCAGAAATAATTACAGAGAAAGAGAAGATAAAATTTGGTGAAGCAGTTACCGCAGAATTTACGGAAACGTTCAAAAAAACATTATTTTCGACACATTTTGATTTTTATCTCGGTTCGATGGACTGTCAGAGGAACATTTATTGAGAATGATAAATAGGTATTAACTATTTGAAAACATCCTGTGAGATTTGTGAAAACCTTTGCCAAAAAGCGTAAACAACCAATTTTTGCTTCATCTTCGCCGTACTTTCATAGAGAAATGTATGGAGAACAAAAGTTTTGTACTAAGTAGTAAATGATAACTTCAGTTAATCAAAATCGTTATAGCCGTCCTCGAGAAAAATGCGAAAAACCTCAGTTTTTCGTACATTTTCGCCCCTCAATCCCCTTTCCCATCAACCGAAATTGCCTAGAACGTTATTTTGGTGTCTACAAAAAAATAACGAAATAAAAAACAAAAAAAGGACCAGCTCAATCGGTTCGGCCGATCACCCGCAAATCCAACTAAAGACGCACATACACACGGACCACGCGCCGAAATTAGGTTTTTTGGACTCAGTAGGCCTCAAAACGTAAAGAACTGAAGAAAACCCAAATTTTATTTTCACACGATTACTATACTTTTCTTTCCCTTTGGGGTAGCGGAAAGTAAAAGACGTGTTTTGCCCAAATGCTTTAAAGAAGCTCGAAGACAATAATGTCCTCTAATGAACCTATTGTTTGTACCGAATGCATCCCCGTGTCATTATAACACATGGCCTTTGCTCATAGATTCTGGACCTCAAAAAGACGACAGTGGTGGTGGACTGATTAATGTACAAGGGGACCTTCACTTCCTCATCGGTGTCGTATCTACAAAACCAACCTACTCGAACAAGTCCGGTGCCTTCACCAATGTGCCTGCTCACCAAAGTTGGATCGTCAAAATGCTACAGACGCGCCCCTAGCGACACAATTTGAAACGGACTCCTCACCTTCGGTTCAAAATTGATGATTTTTTTTCTTTTTATCAGTAAACGAAACAAGACCAAGTTGATCTGTGAATTGCTGTAGTTAACTTCGATTTTTGTACGTGTGTAAAATATTTTTGTATTTGTTACGATGGACGTGCATCCGTGTAAGAACTCATTTTGGTTTACTATTCATTCTGAATAATAACCCTATGTTTTCGGTCACGAAACATTTTTTACAACCCCCCCCCCCCTCAAAATGTGATACTTTACGTTTGAAGACATGGGGATTCCAAATCTGCAATGTCCGTCCGCCGTCCCCCGTCCGGGCCGTTTTGTGCATTTAACGTGGTCTAAAAAATTCGTTCTTTCGCACAAAGATCCCATTTGGTATCCAGTTGTGCCCGCCATCTCGGCAATCCGATCGGACGAAGCCCATGGTTGTTATTGGCAAAAAGTGGTTAACAAATTTATCAAAACGCAGTTTAATTGCAAATACGCCGTGTTTGGTATCGTTTTCAAGGTATTTGTACATCCTGGGTCAAATGGAATGAGTATCAGACGTGTACAACAGCCTATAGTGAAATTACAGTCATTATAGTGAGCCAAAGTCTACTAACTGAAAGAACTCGCGGGAACTACAGCACAAGTCAACGTTTCATCGTTTGTACTACCTCCCTCCCATCTCATAAAAACCACCCACCCGCTCGACACGCAACGTCGTGCCAATTGCCTACAGACAATTACGCGTGCCAATTGCCTACAGACAATTACGCGTGCCTGACGCCGGGGGAATATTTAGTTTCCGTAGTTCCATTGTAGTCAGGTCATGTTTCGTATGGTTTACTAGTATCTTTCGATGCTGAATCGAATGGGATGGGTCTCGGAGCAGTAATACTAGGTCAAGCTGTTCATGAGAATAATAAACCGTTGTGTAATAATTTGCAGAGTTTTTGCTTCCTCTAGGAAGCGCTCGTGTTTCGTATATAACCTTTGGCATTACGATTTGTCTCTTTATCGTCCGATTTCCTTGTTCTCGTCTTCACCTCCATGAATGACTGTTTCGCTCCGTCTCAACTATTTCCGTTAGCAAAATATCTGTTATCTTCGATTGAACTTTTCATTATTCGTTTCATTTTTTTTGGTTTTAATACGATTCAATTTTTTTTAGAGTCTTTCGTTTCATTCTCATTTTGGTTTTTTTCATAGATTTTTGGTTACATTTTGATATTAGTATTTAGCGTGCATGTTTTCATATTAAAACTCAGTTTTTGCTAGATACTTTCGTTTTTTTTTGTTTATTTTAATATTACGATTCAGTTCTTCTCGATCTTTTTTTGGGTTTCATTTTGATATTTTTCGATGCTGAATCGAACGGGATGGGTCTCGGAGCATTAATGCTAGGTTAAGCTGTTTATCCGAATAATAAACCGTTGTGTAATAATTTGCAGGGGTTTTTTTTAAAGATCAACGTTAGGGAATAATGAAATGGCGATATCGAGGCAATTTCGGCCTTTTTCAGTCAGAGTTCTTTCTGACGCTCAAAAATTAATTTATTGTCGAACAACTTTGGAAAAAAATATGCTGTGATTTGATACTAAGGGACTGCGATTACTGATAGTTCTTATAATGTATCCAAAGTTGTTCAGAAGAAACGGTTTTGACAAGCTTGTTATTCTATTGCCCTTATATCATCACTGGAGGATAGTTCTGAAGAAAACCCAACTTTTTTTTCCCTTTGAGTAGAGGAAAGTAAAAATAGAGTTAGGTACAAGAAGCTCAGATGCTATTAGGTTAAAAGCAGTACGGGTAAAAATGTCGGCTGCCCAAAGAATTTATTTGTGTAGAGGTGTGATGATCTTCAACGGTCTACCAAACAGCTTGATGTCTCTGAGACAAGTTAAGCAACGTGTAAAAGATTTATGAATGCTATGATGAATATTATTTCTTTTCCGCCTTTTTTACCAAGTATAGGTAGGTTTCGCTTAGCTGTGAATACTCAGTGTAAATAATTATTAGAAAAACTATTGAGTATTCCTACAGATATTTTATTCGTGTTCAGTTTTAAGGAAGCATGATATCTCACTGCGTTATTTTCTAAGATGCTCCCGCTCCGAGCACAACAGTACTTAGTAGAGTACTTAAAAATAATAAAATGAATAAATGCAAAAGAAGAAGGACGGAGTTTCTCATATACTTATTTCGTGACATCATTTCGTTCCGTCCCAGTATTTTTGGCCATTAGCTCATGGGTGAGCTAGGTCCCATGTTAACATTTTATTGAATGAAGTAAATAATGTAAATGTTGAAAGGTACAATAAAATTTGTTTGGAGAATCAAACACAAATAGTTGATGAATATTACTTGGGCCAGACGTCATGAAGCTGTTGAGGAGGTGTAGTTAGCGAAGAACGCGGTAGCCACCAGAACGGACTTAACTTTTTCCTACTTTTGATTTCAATCCGCCCGATTAATTTTCAATATCTTGTTAGGAGCCCAAAAGTTCGGTGTTGCGAAATTGATTTCTATCTGCCACAAGAGATTGAGGTCGTCAAAGAACGCCATTAAGGAGGATTGGGGAAGAAAGGAAAAGTAAGGTTTGAAAAATTGGGACCAAGTTTGGTTCCAGTATCTTGATTGATAATCTGTTGCCTCCACTCACAATTATTATTGTTCAAGGAATTCGCCTGCACTTGGCTTTCTTCTTGAGAGGGTGTGGTAAGGGTGGTGGTGGTGACGGGGGGATGAGGAGGTATCCATTAAGGTTATTGATGGTAGAACTCAACTCCGTCCCCTCAACAAAACTAGATCTTGAAGCGTACGCCTGATTCCGCAACGTCTTTTTTTAAATATCTCTCGTCTCTCGCTTCTAGAAAAGTTGGAGCTGGAGATTACGCTTCGAGAAAGAATATTACGCTGTTTTTACTCAATCGCGTGATGAGTCAGCGGATGCTGTGGGACTGGCATCCAGGCGACCCCTATCTCTTCTGGAGCTGGCTCATTGTAGGTGTGGACGATATACATCGATGTTTTAAAAATACTCGATGTATAGTAACGATGCATCGAATCAAACCGATGTAATGCTAAGTTTTAAACATCGAGTATACATCTGTTTCCGGAGCATCGAAAAGGCAAACTATCACTCTACGGTTAATAACTATTTTTTTGTCTTTTTCAATTACATTATTTAGCACTCGCAAGATGTTTCGTCAAAAAGTGGTATCACTAGTTGAAAAGGCCGCCAATATTATACAGGCCAGGGCAACCAACCCATAAAAAATGTAAATGCAAATGGCCGACTGAATTGACCCGCCGTCTCTCTCTTACTTACAGTTAGTTGCAGTCTCTGGCTTCAAAAAGCATATTATTTTAATTTTTGTATTAACTTGATACCTACGCAGCTTGATTCAGAATTCATTTTAAAATTTGCTGCGTCGTGTTGACAGTAATATTTAAAAATAAAGTGTTAAACTGAACAACACGTTATTTGTAAATTTGGAAGGATTACAAAAAACAGTTTCTGACATTGCATAAATTGCCTTTAAATATCTAACAATCGTGGGCAAGCGGCGCAGGTAATACTGAACAAAGGAATACATTAAATGATAAAAGATTGGGTAAAATTTCGTCTTTACAATGTATGGATAAAAATTATTGGGATATATATTAAAAACAAATGTAAAGGTAATTAAGTTATTTTAATAGATGCTTGATTTTGGTTTATTATTCATTCTGAATAATAACCCTATGTTTTTGGTCACAAAAAATTTTTTACAACCCCCCTCAAAATTTGATACTTTACGTTTCAAGACATGGAGATTCCTAATTTGCAATGTCCATCCGTCGTCCGCTGTCCCCCGTCCGGGCCATTTTGTGCCTTTAACGTGGTCTAAATTCGTTCTTTCGCCCAAAAATCCGATTTGGTATCTAGTTGTGCCCGCCATCTCGGCAATCCGATCGGACGAAGCCCGTGGTTGTAATGGGCAAAAAACGGTTAAAAAAATTAACGAAACGCAGTACAACGCGAGAGCTACAGCGTTTCGTCGTTTGAACTCCCTCCCGCCCCGCCGGTCTCATTAAAAAAGCAGCGCGCCTCCCGCTCGCTTCCCTCCCAACACTCAACTCCCCCCGGGTTCGCTTCGAGCGCCCCCGTTCCAATTTCCCCGACGTTTTGGTTTTAATACGATTCAATTTTTTTAGATTCTTTCGTTTCATTCTCATTTTGTTTTTTTTTCATAGATTTTTGGTTAAATTTTGATATTAGTATTTAGCGTGCATGTTTTCATATTAAAAATCAGTTTTTTCTAGATACTTTCGTTTTTTTTTGTTTATTTTAATATTACGATTCAGTTCTTCTCGACCTTTTTTTGGGTTTCATTATGATATTTTTCGATGCTGAATCGAACAGGATGGGTCTCGGAGCATTAATGCTAGGTCAAGCTGATTATCCGAATAATAAACCATTGTGTAATAATTTGCAGGGTTTTATTTCTAAACCACATACATATTTAACTTATAAAAAAACAATCGATGTGTAGAAAATATCGATGTTTTTTTTAAATACATCGATATTACATTGATGCAACAATTCGATGTATTCAATTGAAAAAAACATGGATTTTTTTAAAATGTCCAATACTACTAACCCAATGGGAAGGTCCCTCGGCTGTATCCCTGAACCCCACTCACACACCCTCGAGGGTTTGAAGGGGGAGACATGGCTGGTCCGGGATCGAACCAGAATCCACTGGTCCTACTTGTGCCTGGCGTGAACCGCCTTACTCCCAACCCTCTCAGCCACTAGGGCTCCCTTCCACATGAGCGGCAGGAAAACAGCGAACTGTGAGTCAGGGGCAAATGTGATTCATTCTCGGTCTGGCCGCCTGTGGAGTTGAGCTGTTAACAGGGAGGGGTTGAAGATGTGAATGTACGAGGGTCGTGGAGCCTCTGGTAGCTGTATGGCTATGATTTTAGGCTTGATCCTGGGCTGTACAGGAGGAATGACCTGTAGAAAGGAGTTGGAGGGAAGGATGCTAGAGTAGTGTTCTGCCCAAAAAGAGATACTGGGTTCATCAGGCTGTAGCTGTGACGTTGAGGGAAAGCTCCTGTTTAAAACATCCTGTCCAGGCCCAATGGTTTTAGCTTCGGCCTAATTTAACAAATTATCGATCAAACTGTCGTAAAAAGTAAAGGAACTCACCATGAACAGCTAACATGGATTCCAGCGACACCGTCTGAGGGATTGCCGTGTCTGTTGTTACTTCGCACGTCACCTTTCCCGACAAACCGAGTCCGAGGCTCTCCAGCACAACTTGTGTTCCGTTCGACAGCCCGATCTGTAAAAGAAAGATCATTAGAGCACGGACGTCTCGCTCCCATGATGTTACTGTACGAAAAGCTGTAGAAAGTACGCAATGTGCAAATATATCATCAAGATTCGAATCACCCTGATTCCAGTGTCTCCAAGACGCCGCCCTACGACTACCTCACTTCGACACCCTCATCGGTTTGTCGGAAAAACCATCCGAACCCACATAGGCATGCTTTTCACACGTGTAAAGCGTGCGCTTCACTGACTACTCCACAATTTTTAAAAAATGTTAACGCCCTTCCTCCTCTGGTCATGGATGTCCCTAGATAATTCTCCGAAGACTCCGAACAAATAGTGTAGCAATACGTCACCTTTCAACGCCTGGGTTTTCTAAGCTTTCATTGATGATACTTATGCTGTTACTTATATATATTCACGTAATCGACCTTGTCACCTCGCATGGTGCAACACTCAACTGAAGGGCCACACTGAACTTTCACTCTCGTCCTACCAGAGTGCTTGTAGGTGCTCTTCGTTCGAGCAGCAGGCTCATTGGATGCCTGAAAATTGCGCTCACAAAATTATGACGGATAGTTCCGAGAATCCCTTTTCTGCAGTGCAGCCATTCTTCTACAAAACTGCACCACTGAAGAGTGTCTGCCAATATCTAAGACTAACTCGGAAGCAATTGGATAAAGACTTCCACCATAACCTGTGTTCTGAATCCATACGGATGTGGTTAGCTTCCATCTCATCAAGCCTTGCGTGTGTGAAAACAATGTGATTGGCTGGGTGTCCCCATCATAAAATGTTACTCTTCTGAGCCAGCCCTTGGAAAGGCAACCATTTTTATTGCGTGCTATCCTGTCTATAGTGGCACGTGGTTTGCCATCCCCAGCATAATGGCACACGATAGACCTGATTGTGTTTCCACTTCTTCTCCGCTTCTCTGAGTATGTAGAACTAGCAGTTTGCTAACTGGACTTCCATAGGGAGGAGATGAGCAAATCAAAACTTGATTTTGACTGACACTCGTGCACAGAGGTAAGTAGCTCTTATTTGTTCCTAGCTGAACAGGGATTCTGAATGAAGGAATGAAATTCTTTCAGCCGTGCCGGTTTTATGGGGTTCATTTTAACCCCCTCTAGTTCAAGGAGGGCCCGGGGGTTTGTGAGCCCTTTGCTCCACCCTTGGCCTCAGGGGTGAGGGAAAGTTCTCTCACCCTTCCTCGAGCTTCCTACTTCTACTTGCTTAGTGTATGTTGTATTGAGAATTGATTAAGAACGTTCTGTGGGGGCAGGACAACTTGTATTTCCACCAGCTTGGGAAAATTGCTGCCACCAGCCTCACGTGTCTACCATTCATTATCACCGGGTGTATTTGGTGAGGAGATCATTCTAATTTGTACTACTGTCTGTTTGGACAGGATAGACGTGGATGAAACTCGGAGACGGGTATTTACGGAGCACAAACTTGTAATTTGTGAGCTGGTATATCACAAGATTTGAGGACTTCGATGTACAAAGAAGAGGTGACTTACACGAGAGATGAGTTGAGTATGAAATCGCGAACAAATAGGGCTCTGAAGACGTGAAAACTGGTTGTACTGGGGAGGAGGGAGAAAGCCGAACTAGAAGTCGATGAGAGGTGAAAGAGGTATCCGTTGGGAGAATTGGAGACGGGTCATTTCGGCGGCACTTCGTAGCAGAATGATTTTTTGGGAGAAAGTATCTGTTGTGGAAAGGAATCTGTGAAGAGAGGAGAGGGGAAGGATAAGAAAACCACCGTTGGAAATATCCGCCGATTTGGGGTTTCCATGGGCGCAAAGACCTTTGGAGGAACAATGACCTTGCCACAGGTGCCCGTTGAGCAAGGAGCGGAAATTCCGAGGTGAAAAGCCTTGCGCTTGCGTCGAACACTGTCAGAATTGTTACAAGTTTTATCTGTATGCTAAACTTGATTTGAGTTCAGAAACAAGTTCCGTAGCTGCACTTGTCACGTTGTCACTGGAACTCTACCACATGCAGCACATGGATAGGCTAAAGAGGAGGAGTACAATCCTCCACTTCTCAGCCCTTACACAACAGTGTACCAGCAATCTGCGAGAAGACCGCCACATGACGCTTGTAGCGGCTCCCACGAGTGTGCGGAGATAGCTGAACCACATGATTCAGAGGCTTTAACGTATTAGCACAGGTGCCCTTTTAGCACATGGAGACATTTTGAAGCCCACTCCACCTACGCTGATGAGTAGGGGGAGTCGAAACACTCAGTTCCCGTCAGTCACCATGCACAACAGCCACGAGCTCAGAATGCTTGATGGGCTTAGTGGCAGACAGTGGCCGCGTCACGCCACCGCAGCCGATACTGAACTAATTCCCGACCAACCCCAGTTAGTTTCGTGGTGCATCACCTATCTCTTAACGCTGAGACCAGAGATATCAATTGCCATTGGGCTTACTCTCGGCAGACTCCCATTCAACGTCATTCATCCTAACCGTAGGTCATTCCCCCTCTCCCTCACCTCTACCCAATTCAGTAAAAGAGATGTAGTGCAACTACATCTGCCTTAGTTGACGACGAGGCGTCACCAATTGCCATTTTTAAACTCTCGTTGGGAGGTGAAAAGCCGAAAACAAAAAATTGCGACTTTGCATTATAAAAGTGATCTCATGCATCATTCTTTTGATTTATTCATATGGAGTGTCGGAGAGCTTAGCCCCTTTTTTCGCAAAGCGGGGACCCGGAAAAAAAGTGTGGGCGAGTTGAGAAGAGGGAAACCCCGGGAAATGCGGATGAAAAGCTGAAAGCGGAATGAGCTCGAGCTTCCATTAGGTGTCGCGGCGATTTCCAAAGCATCAGCTCACCACCCTCAGCTCTCGACTCGAAATAAGAATATTGCAGTTAATTCTGCGTCATCAATCACTTTGTTTCATGGCTCACTTAATCAACGAAACATAAACCAACTGTTGTGCGTTCCGAACTAAAGCGAAATTTACGACTTGGAAACGAGGTGATTTTAAGTGGCATTTGTCGGCTAACCGCCCTAAGACAAGACATGGTCAATGAAAAGAAAATTAAATAACTCCATGGGAATTTGAAGAAATAACCGAAGCTCACTGTTGAATTATTAACCAGCACAATACTTGAACAGCGACATATCCTGTTATATATTACACGGAGAAAACTCGTTTTACACCTCTAATTGAATGTGCTCCACTCGGAGGACCACACCAGATGGATCCAGGAACGTGAAGCCTACTGCAAGCCTACGCCCCCACCAAGCTCTAAGGTATAACTGCGCCAAGCTCTTCAGCGACTCTCTCAGATCTTCACTTGAATAGCTGTTAGCATTTGAAGTCCCTATACTGACAAGATAGGCATTGGCGTCACAGAAATGGCTGGAAAGCCCTCGTAATATCCATGAATTCAGTCTGAAATTTAAACACACAGACACCAAATGAAGTTGTTGAGAGAGGGAGAGGAATATTTAAAATCAGGACACGCACACTTTTCAGCTTTCCAAACGAAAAACGGTGTTCCTGATAACTTTCGCATTTTTTAAAACAAAAAACGAGAAGCAAATTTACTCTAACGTGGTAGTTGAATATAAAGAACTTTCATTTCCAGTTAGTTGCTTCTAGAATAAATTTAGAGATCTCTCGGCTTCACAGTCAATTCATCTGAGAAGTGACGACTTCACCAGGCTTGACAAAGACGTCAGGTTCACCGACACGGCATCAATTGACAGAGTCAACATTTTCACGAGAGCAACCGAGCCCGCCGCTGAGTGCCGCACCCGCAGCATTTGCGAACATTCAGGTCAACAGAAAGAATTATAACGTTACTAAAGTCTCCTATAAA
Organism: Pachypeltis micranthus; assembly: GCA_020466155.1. Classification (NCBI taxonomy): domain Eukaryota; kingdom Metazoa; phylum Arthropoda; class Insecta; order Hemiptera; family Miridae; genus Pachypeltis; species Pachypeltis micranthus. The sequence goes on along the minus strand of CM035770.1, from coordinate 61,674,783 downwards.
GATCCGACTGTAACAAAAAAAAAACGTAGTAAACGAGCGGGTAAAGTATGAAAGCACGTTGAGATAAGGCGGCGGCAAAAGGTTAAGCGAAAGTTGAAAGGATCGAATTTGTGGCCTGTGAAAAAAGTCGCGAGTTTAATTAGTTTCGCCATCAAGCGTCGCCCTCTCGCCGCACCGAACCACCGGAGCTGGTTAATTAAACATTTTTCACCAACTGCCATCTTTCGTTTAAATCTCGGCCTCTTGCTCCGCATCGTCGCACCAAATGCCGTTGACGTTCGATAAGTTTTCAATAAAGCGGCTTCGGAAGGGTTCTTAGCGTGAAACGCCCGACAGTATCGTTCTGTCTCGCAACGAATTATAGGATATTGAAATATTGTCTCAATAAAGCGCAGGTGGAATGGCATGGGGAAGTACAAATGAAGCAAATGAACAATTATCAACTGAACGTTACCTTCTGGGAAACTGGGTGATTGAAACTATTCAAAAATGTATACCCACTTGAGATAAATAAAAAGGCATACTGGCATATAAATTAAAAGAAGCCTCTATACCCCAATGAAAATCAATAAAAAACGCCCGACCTCGTGAAGGAGGAATTATGGCAGTACGCGGGTATATATTGGCAAAGCACAGCTTTCATTGTGATCAGATGCGCTGATCAGGAAGTTTCGACTGAATTTTTGAGAATCATCTTCGCTTGAGGGCTCCAGAACAGAAAAGGAAATAAACAATCTGATCTCCTGACATTAAATTAATAAATAAATTGATAAAATAAAATGAGAGATGAGTTGGCCTGTTTGGAGATGAGTTGGTTAAATGATGCACCTTTTTAACCCTCGAATAACTCACGAGCTGGAATGGAGAGAAACGGAAGAAGGAAAATGATCATGAATAAATTTAGTAGATAGTATAGTTTGTGGTGGTAGAAAAGAAAATCGTACGTGGAGAGAGAGAGAGTTTGAGAGGCTGTAGGACATCAGCCATAGCCGATGGAACAATGACCAAAGTCGTGGCCCATTTCCCATCACCCAAGTAAAGAAAAGGGATCCGGCTTTCGCTCCTAAAATGGGTACCGGAATCTTTCGGTTCCCTCGACAATTTTGAGGATTTTCCTCCATTCGTGGAGTCGTGTGCCATCCCTATCTATTGTTCCCCAAGTCTTTCTCATCTAGTTCTGAACCATATTGGGCATCCACGCAAGGGCATTCAGCCTCAATAGTCGAGTTATATCTGTGTAATGTGTTCCTAACTACGTAATGTACAGTTAGCATGCTTCGTCTTCTTAGTTGATTGCTATTTAATTTTAGCGCCCATTCCGTCTTTTTTGTTATACCTTGTGGTCCCTGTACGCTTACAGAACTCAATGTTTCTATTGTTGTCACACGTGCCCACATACTCATGTGTTGTTGTTGTTGTTGTTGTTGTTGTTGTAATTACTAACTCTGCCCCAAAGGGGGTTATTTATGGCCTGGGCATCACTGTTGCCATCGTTACTGGCATGTATGGTTCTGGTCCATGGAAGTGATTGGTCGATCCCTCTCTGGCCAGCATATTCGCTCTTTCATTCCCGCTATAACCCTCGCACCCTGGAATCCTGTTCACTGTCAGGGTGTTACCTCTCTGTACGAGTTCTTCCCTTTTTTAATGGTGTCCTCAACTAGTAGGCTCCTAACTATCGGATTGGCCAGTGTTTTTATCGACGATTGGTTATCTATGTATATTGCTATTGTCTTATTGTTAGTGTTATGGGGAGGGGGGATAAATATTGGAAGCGATATCACACTAAGAGAGTTGGGGAGTTAGTACGATATCAAGCCGAATGCATTTGGAACACAAAGTTTTATTCTCAATTACATTGGTGGGAAGTATTACCACCACAAACAGGGAACTGGTTGGGAACGAACGCGAGCGCGGACGAGATGGCAACGGGGAAACTGGCTCGGTTACAACTGGCGGCAGCGAAGTCTCGAATCGAGGCATTTGAGGTACCCAGTCAGCAAAAGCCCTGGACGAGCCTCCGCTGAATCGAAGGGTTTGGTTCGTCTCGTAACATTAGTGTTCAGTATCATCAGTGTGTCGATGCAATGATTGATGCTAAAAGTTTTCTCTGAAAGACTGTTGCATTGATACTAAGTGGTATCCAATCCAACGCAGGGATATATATACCCTATCCTACTTTACTGCATATTCGGTCCTTCGACCCGTCTATTACCGTAGATATAACGAGAGGCATAAATCAGTGATAAGTGGCACGATGATAACCAAAAGAAAAAAAAGAGTTCCCACTCTGGCTGGTTTTGGTCGGGGTGGCTGGTGAGTCTAGTACATCGACGGCACAACAAAACCGCATCCCGCGACACATTGTTCGATGATAATAATAATAAAAGAAAAACTCATTATTATTACACAACTGTTTATTATTCTCGTGAACAGCTTGACCTAGTATTACTGCTCCGAGACCCATCCCATTCGATTCAGCATCGAAAAATACCAGTAAACCATACGAAACATGTCCCGACTACAATGCAATGACGAGAACTAAATATTACAGTCGCCTGTAGGCGCTTGTAGGCAATTGGCACGACGTGGTGAGTCGAGCGGGCGGGTGGTTTTGATGAAACGGAGGGAGGGAGTATAAACGACGAAACGTTGACTTCCGCTGTAGTTCCCGCGAGTTCTTTCAATTAGTAGACTTTGGCTCATTCCCTATACAGTATTCTCAGTTTTACACGTATGATACTCATTTCATCCAACCCAGGATGTATGAGTACCTTGAAAACGATGCCAAACACGGCGTATTTGCTATTAAACTGCGTTTTGTTAATTTTTTAAAACCATTTTTTGCCCATAGCAACCACGGGCTTCGTCCGATCGAATTGCCGAAATTGGGAGCACAACTAGATACCAAATGGGATTTTTGTGCGAAAGAACGGATTGTCCAGACCGCGTTAACGGGGGAGGGGGGGTTGTAAAAAAATTTGCCTTACCGATTCCGAATGAATAATAAACCAAAACGGATAAAACCAAACATTTTCCTTGATCTAAGAAAATAAGATTAAAATGTTTTTATTTTATCTAATTCGCCACCTTATGTGTGATGCAATCTAAAGAGAGAACAGCCACACCATTTACCAATCAGTCATTTAATGGCCGTCAAGACGCCCCAGTTCCCAGCACAAGAATGTTTGTAAAGGGAACAGAAGCATTTGTACATTTACTATCTTTTGTAGTTATGTATGATGATGAATAAATGCAAACTAAAATCCCAAAAATGAGTTAGAAATGTTGTTTTTTTTCAAAATTACGAAACTCGTTTAGTTCGAGACTAGTTGATGATGAATTATGATTCGAAGTAATTCGTTGAAAGTGAGTACAAGTTAAGGACACAAGTGAGGTCAAGCCAATCAGCCAAGGCAGATCGAAGTTATAGTTCACGTCACGTACAAATACTGCTGTAACAGGGCGCGTCAATATTGAAACAGTTTCTCTCTCATCGGCAACGAAGCTCCCTGTAAACGCAACACTTCCTCTCGCAACGGTGTCGCTGACACCTGTAGATTTGCAGCCGAGGTTTCGTACGAGCGATCCGCTGAAGAAAAACTACCGTTCTGGATCCTTTAGAAGGAAAAAAAAAAATGAAGCTGAGTACAAGACAGGTGGATAAAACCTGAGTTAGATAAAACTGTGCTAGTGCCATCGTACGTTCTCTGACCGTGCTGTTGGGACAATAATGGAACCTGTCTCTCAAAGTTTTTCTCTCATTCGTTCGTTTCAACGTCACTCGCCAAATTACTTTATTGGATTCTTTAGAACTCCGACGTGAACCCCAAAGTTGTTTTTCAACCTGTTCCATCAATTTATCTTCCGATGGGCAGAATGTTCGTGAGGCCTTCAATTTCAACTTTGGCGAACTGCGACTAGACCTTTTCAGTGCGTTACCAATATGTCGATCTACCTAGCGGCCATTGGTCGATTTAGAAACTTGAATTGACTTTCGCCAACTTTTCTGACCATTGGTACGTGTTTAAAATCCGGTATTTTCTTTTCTTTTAGAGCTTTTCTGTAGGGCATATAATAGACCTGCAACACACTATTCCTCATTGACCCAATCACGGGTGAACCAATTACGCAACGAAGTAGCAACCGAAGAAAGAGTTGTTTGGTTCAGTGTAACAATTTCACGAAAAATTAAAAAACGAACAGAACATTAATCTCTTGCTAGTGTAACACAAAGAACCAAACCCTTCGATTCAGCTGAGGCTCGTCCGAGGCATTTATGCTGACTGGGCACCTCTAATGCCCCGATTCGCTCAAGACTTCCCTGCCATCAGTTGTAACCAAGCCGGTTCCCTCGTCGCCCTGTCGCCCACGCTAACTCACCAACTCTTTTTGTGCGATATCGCTTCCAATATTAATCCCCCCCGTAACATTGACGCCCAACTAGTGGTCGGACTTCCCCTACATTAGTTCGAGATTCCGGCTACGCAGCAAAACCTGAAAGTTCTTCTAATGCGATGGGAATTTTTGATCGCCCACCTTCAACTTCCCTGCCCTACTGTTGTGACCTACTCTCTCGCCCGTCATTATGTTCGAACGTTGTCCGTTCTTGACGAACAGTTGAACTCATCATTGTGTTCAATCGACGACGGCTGCTTCGAGGAAAGCAGGACAGATGTAAAGGAGCTTCTGATCTACTAGCATCTCGCGCACATCTACATAGAATGGTCAACGCTTATTTTGCATCGCAGCAGCATAAATCAGTGGAAACCTACGGACCGTCCATCTCACAACGAATCCGACCATGCATCAACATCGACATCTATCCGCGTGTCTGTCCCCGAACTACCTCTCAAACAACGAGTCCGGGGAAACCACACGCCTTCAAAATGGCCTGGTGAATACAAAACTCCATCGCCAGAGCCACATCCCTGCCCTATCTGCGGCAAATATCATGGGGTAAAAAAAGTGCCCACGTTTCTTCAATTCCAGCCAGGAGGCTTGAATAACCTACGTGGAAGTGCACAATCTGCGTACTAATTGTCTGGCAGCCTCACACACGCCTAAGAGCTGCCACTCAATGTACACGTGTGAGTGCTGTCAACACAGTCATCACACGCTGCTACACCCCATGAGGCAGGACGCCGCACTTGTTCCCAGAAGTGCAACTAACCACTGCACGGTAGACGCAGCATCTTCGCTCTGCACTACCCCTTCTGGAACACCTGAGGGTGCGTGTTCTCTGAGGAGGAGAGAAACTCCGACTCCTCTTACTCAGAGAATCGTCTTTCGCCAAGAGATGGACCGATTCTCTGAACCATGGATGTCGCAGCTGCGTGGGATGAAGACGTACGATCCACACATCCCAAGATGTGTGCGTCAGAGACATTGTGAGGTGACTGTTTATTTGTTGTTCTAAATTCACTACTCCCACCACAAACATGGGCATCCTATTGGAACTTTAATCAAACTTTAATCTCTTTGCTCAAGATTAGGTTCCCCTTTGTTGGGTGGACAGCAACGCCCTGATTGCAGTATGTAGCAAGAAAGTGCAGTGCTCATGAGTACCTGAGGACAGGCACCTCATCAAGGGCGGAGTGGTGTAACAGGACGAACCAAACCCTTCGATTCCGGGGCATTTATGCTGACTGGGCACCTCAAATGCCCCGATTCGCTCGAGACTTCGCTGCCGTCAGTTGTAACCGAGCCGGTTCCCTCGTCGCTGTGTCGCCCGTGCTCGCGTTTGCTCCCACCCAGATCCCGGTTTGTGGTCGTAAAACCTCTCCGAATGTAATTCACGAATAAAACTACTTGTTCGAATTGCATTCGGCTTCTATCGTACTACTTCCCGACTCACCTAGTGCGATACCACTTTCAATATTAATCCCCCCCGTAACACTAATAATGCAGGATTACTTTCACGAAAGAGTTCAGAAAAATTGTTACAGTGAAGAGTTGGTTGGGTTTACAAGAGATAAATTGGAAATCATACCTCTCAAAACCACACTGAATCATCGTGAGCCCCTAAACCCTTGAACAACTTAATTAAAATATTACGATGATAATGATGATGCAGTTCTCATTTAACCGTGCTAACGTGCGAGCAGAAATTCACAGTTTACCCTGTGTGGATCGAAAGCATCGCCATCACGCAAATACTTATGCATCAACGACTCATTCTGCAAAACTGCTTATATATATGTGAGAACCGACTGAATGCAGCTGAAGCCACTATTCACAAATAAAATCCACACCTTTAAAAACGCGCTACCAGCTTACGAGTCTGTGGCCACCTATCGAATTCAAATTCCCAACTGCCAACGTGGAGAACGTCATTACTGAAGATTTTTCCTTCCCTTGATCCCTTGAAATTTCGCTCTGTACAGCCTATCTATCGACAGATTTTGCAAAGAGGTATCATCTCTCAAATAATTCCTTCCATTATAACTTCCACGGCCGTCGGTATATAGATTTGCGCTTTCTTGTACCTACTCAGTTATATCTGTGACTTGAGAAGTATTTCCTTTATTTATTTATTTTGTATCTCGAAATAAACCTGTGTACCATGAACAGAAATTGCGTTCAATCTTCAAGTTAAAAAATTTCCTCGACTATAACAAGTCTATCATTTTCGTGGGTTCTCCAGTGTATAAGAGTAACTTTTGGTCACAATATTTAAAAGACAGGGTGTGGCTACATTTAGCAGGATATTGATGCACGCAAGACGTTAACGTCTTGACGGCTTGGTCTATTCAAAACTGGTAATTATTGTGACTTCGGAAGGAGGTTGATCGTGCTAATCTCGGGGGATTTTAACCATTCGCCAATCTCGTCTCTCTGGGGGGAGTTTTGCGGCTTCAGGGCAAAACACGAACCAACATCCAGGAAAACCTCACCTTCTCGACTTGCCCACCTGGCCCAGCCAAACCAGGGCTGACCGCTACTCCTGCCTACGTGGTCGCTCGATGACACGCTCCATTCACCCTAGAATGGACTGTTCCAAAGCAATCGCATTCTCCCCATAGAGAGAAAGCTTCGCTATCGTTTCTCCTCGTTGCCGTCAACCTTATCACCTGCACGAGGAGTGGCACTTAAATATTGTACGGACTCGAGAACCGAATTCAAGGTGCCGAGTGGCTCAAATGAAGAGTAAGCCAAATCGAAAGTGCTTGCTCAGTGGATGACGGTCACGGAGCCTTCCGCGAAAACCAAAGTTCTCTCTCATATTCCGCCCCTCGAAAAAGCAGATTGCCTCTTGATAATCCGTAATACACGAAATAATCCCAGTCTCCGTAGTTCTTATTTCTAGTCGCCTAGCACCTTCCCTCTCTATTTACCAACACCTACCTTCTTCTTATCTGCCCTAATTTCATATCTCTCTTACTTTTCCACCAACCTCGCAGTTTCGGCCACATCGGAGCATTAAATTGGTGCCATCTGTGGGTTCGGGTACACTTCTGACACCGTTTGTTACGAGGGGCTTGGGAATGTTGGGAAGCTGCTGACTCAAGCGAAATCCTGAGCTCTAATCCCGAGTTTCTTCGGAATATGAATCTTCGCCCACTACACTACGTCTACGACCAAGGTGACTTTCGTGTTTCAACGGCTTCCATCCGAAGATGTTTACGTGGGGCACTAAACATTTGCGATTATTTCTCGTTATTTCGGGGATAAGTAGGGGGGGAATGACAGAGCGAAACCGGGGAATGATGGTTTTGGCTCAACTGTAGTGGGGGAAGAAAACCACGCCTCGGACTATAGTACGAGGTTTTTGGCCACACCCCCCAACCATTCACGTTATAGTACGTCATTTTTTACACCCCCTCCTCCTTACAGTGTCGTCCCACTAACGAATGTAATATAGTAGGGGTACCCCCCCCCCTAACAGAAAAATCCGAGTGTTTGGATGACAACACTTTTGTACCGATTACGTTATAACACGTCATTTTTACACTCCCTCCCCCCTCCATCCAGCCTTCTCCCATGAGCCTCCTGTACTATAGTCGAAGTATCCCCCCCCCTTCTAATAAAACTCCAGAGCGTTTGATGACGTCACTTTTTGAAAGAAAGTTCCCTCCCTGGGATCGAATGCAGCACTTTTCGTATTATAGTTGGACGTTCTAACCAATAGGCTATCAATGAATTGTCAGAAAATATCGTAAAGTTGTGGTATACGAGGAACAGATGTGACATCTTCCTTGTGGGACGCTAGAGTGGTCACATAATCGTTCAAAGGCATGACTCATTAACATGATGTATTAGCAGCTGCCTCAGGCTACTGCGTAGTATTCTCGGAAATGTTTAATAGCTGAGAGGTTTCAAAATATGATGCAATAGCATGATGTGTTCACGTGATTGTATAGCCCCAGGCGTTCTATTCTCGGAATTTAATATTGACGCACAAATTATCTCTAAACGTGTTTCGACTCGTCTATTGCGCAGTTGGATCGGAATTTATCGCCTCTAGAAGTTTTGTCACGTAGTCAAAAATATAAGTACGCATGCGCGAGAACCTTGATATAAGCAGCATACACCAGCATAGGAACACAGTCATACAATGGCCACATTAGTCAATAGATTCAACTCTGCTTCTTGCAAATACAATAAAACGTTAAAGTTGGAGCAATTGAAAGATAATACCTACTATCCGGTTAGAAACGGAGGGGGTAAAGGGGTGGGGTGGAGGGGATAAAGAATGACGTACTACAACGTGATTGGTCGGGAGATGTGGCTAAAAACCTCGTACTATAATACGAGGCGTGGTTTTATTCCCCCACTACAATTGAGCCAGAATCATCATTTCCGGTTTCGCTCTGTCATTTCCCCCCTACTGAGATAGAAGTCGAATGTTTCTATTTGTTGAAGGGAACTTATCAGCGACGTACGCTCGTGGGAAGTAACATAACCAAACAACTACACACTAGGATGATGACAAAATAACTTCTTTTCAACTGCTCACGCGAAAAATTCGATCAGAGCTTGGATTATCCTCAAACCCTTATTTTGAGGACTCACATTGATCAGCAAGTTCTATACCCCATTGCGGCAGCTTTATTAATTTTATTTATTTTTGGCACAAAATATAATAAAACCAGTTCACTTGTGCTCACAAAGGAACTTGTATCGCTCCGTCAAGTTTCAACACCAAAATTTACGAAAAATGCATAGAATTGATGTAAAATAAAATGTGGCATTATAATTCAAGTTCTACAGTTTTTTATGTATACATTTTTAAAGGTTTCGAATTCACTAAGCTGGCGTATAGATAGATAGCTCTTTGACTGTCTCAAAATTGAGTTGAGTAACGTGACCTGAAGACCTATTGTGCCAGTCTAAATGTATCACTGGTCCTCCTATGGAATGACAGGTATTTCCTGATAGAGTTCTCGTCGATGTCGACCCTGGGAGAAGTGATACCAAGTGATTTTTTGACCTCATGGCAACTGGACGTGAATTACCAAAATACAGAACTGCGGCATCTTATTACATAAACAATACAAAGGACGAAAAATAAACATAATAGAAAAATATCTGGTGCGTCGCAAAACACAACTTTCCTTAGCTCTACAACAATTTACTTTGTACATGGCTAATTATATTTAATTGATTCATTTATCACTCAGTTAATTTCAACTTAGGCAAACAACGCTTTACGGCAGCAGCAAGCGGGAGCGCCTACAGTTCCAGATTTTATTGTGCTGCTCGTACTCATTGCAGGACCATTATTGAGCAATTGGTACACAAATAATTAATGAGGCTGTAAACACGAATTTTTTTTAAGAAAGATAGTAATCACTTTTGCAGAGTTATTGGGTAATAACTGTTGGAACTGGTAGTAAGCGAAACGGCGGTAGTTGAAATTCAGGAATTTCTGGAGTGAGCTCCATGTATATCATGAGCGTTTTTAAACACTCACCCTATAGGTATTGGATTGGACTACAACACGACTTTTTTTTTAAACATTCTAGTAACATTGCAGCGGAGTTTATAAGGAAAAAACCGCGGTAAAAACGCTTATCATCGAAAATTTTGATAATTTATTGTGCTGCTCTCGACATTTTTCCACGAATGGGAATTTTATGGTGTAATTGCCTTACTGAGAGCTATCAATTTAAAAAATTTATTCAAAATCGTTAGAGCCGTTTTTGAGAAAAAAATTTTGTGTTTTGATCACTATGATAACTATAGTTAACTTTCGGTGGATTTTGCTCATACCCTTATTTTGACGTCCCATGGTAACGTGCGGGCTAAATATCAAGTTTGAGGGGATTTAGTACGGTTGTTTTCTCTAAAAACCGCGCTAAATTCGATTTCGTCCAAAGTTTTGGTAATCTATTGTGCTGCTCTCGTCATTTTCCCATGAATGGGAATTTTATGGTATGATTGCCTTATTGAGAGTTTTGAATATAAGAAATTTAATCAAAATCGTTAGAGCCGTTTTTGATTAAAAAAATATTTTGTGTTTTGATCACTATGATAACTATAGTTAACTTCCGAAGGATTTAGTTCAAACCCTCATTTTGGCGTCCCATGGTGATCTGCGGGCGAGATATCGAGTTTGAGCTGATTTGGTACGGTGGTTTTTTCTAAAATCGTTCACAGACACACACACACACACACACAGACCATTTTCCCAAATAGTGTTTTTCGGACTCAGGAGGGTCTTAAACGTAAAGATCTGAAGAAAACTCAAAAAAAAATTTTCAGCCGATTACATAACTTCTCTTTCTACTTCGTAGAGCCAAGGAAAGTACAAAGTTCAATTGAAAGATTGTAAACGAACAAATCTACACAAAATGTGACATTACAAAGACGGGAACAACCAACTGACTGATTTACAGGCCACTCTATGCAAATGACTAAGAACTGACAATTAGGAGACTATTAAGCCATACAAAACTGCCCTTACGCGCCTTTCCTTTCACTTCCAACGGATTTTCCATGAGACCAATGACCTGACACCTTTCTCCTGCCAACACACCATCCCTTTCACCTTTTTCTTCCTGTATAATGATCACGTAACCGACTTCAGTACTGACTTAACGGCCAGTCGTTGATGTCTTTACATCGTAAGCGCTCGCCCACAGCATCTTACCAGCCAAGGATCTACCAAAGAGATACGTTAACTTCAAAACTGAAGGAAAGAAAAATGTTCAGCATTCCTTCTGTACCGGGACGAAATCAAACTCACTGATTCGGCGGACGGTTGCAGTATTTGTTTCTACATAAGACGTTCAGTTACTTTCTTTCAACTGAACGAAAAACAGATTGGATTAGTTGCTAGCGAAGCCATGTTCTTCGAATGAATGCCGTATCAGTGTTTTGCGTCGAACCAGATTTTTTTTGCAGAGCTGACATATCGGTAGAAAAATCTTGAGAACGGAGCTAGAGGATTCTCGTTAGCAGGAAGTAAAAAACGGATAGACGTCGTTAATAACGAGGAAGGGAAAAAAGGTACGGCGTTTGAGCGGTTGACTGAGGAAAGCTGTGTTGCGAACCAACTAGCGAGAGCTATAAAGTAGAAACGCATTTCAACTGTCTTCCCCGCCTGGCTGCTTGTTTATCCCTGGAAGAGTGGCTGGAAGGGAAGAGGGAGGGGCTTTCCTATCGCTGTCTGAGTTTCCCTGGAGCGGACCCATTTTTCCTCTAATACCTTTTACTTCGTTCCCGACGACTCGACCCGCATTGTTTTTCGGAGGCTTAACGTTTTGCCAACCTTTTCCTCCACGGCCATTTCTCTCTCTTTCATGTCGGTTTCCCTTTTGAGGGTTGAGGGGGGGGGGGTATTGTTACTCGGAAGGGCGGTAATAATTCTTTGGGTCATAGATCAGCACCAAGTCAACAAATTGACGCCGCGGTTTGTTATGGTAATCAGAGGGAAAACAAGGTTTTGCTTGATCTAAGTGGGGCCTCTGGAAAAAGGAGTTCTGGTACGTCACGCCTCAGCCTCACATCTTTTCTGCTATAAACTAAATATACTGTGCGAAGCTTCTTACAACTTCAATAAATTCTTATAAATGAGGAGATGCACATTTGTCTTCCAGTGCGCGTTTGGAGAACAAAATCTTGTTATTAGTTACCTGCCCGTATCGTGTAAGTTGTATCAAAATCCTCCGAGATATTTGCGGGAATAACAGAAAATTGTTGGTGGAAGCACACTCCGTCCTCGTAGGGCAAGTCAGTTTGGCATTCACTGTAGAACATTCGAATGCATGATGGAAGAAGGAAGTCATTAAGAAGGATCTTGTATCGAAGCACTGATTAACTTGATATTCACGAACGGGATTGCGGAAGTCCATGCAAAGTGTAAAGCTTTGTTTCTGGAATTAACTACCCCTGCCTGGTGAAGAGAGCTGAACAGAAGTTCGGTTGAGAACGAACGTGAACAGACTGACAGAGTCAAACTTGAGCTCAGGACGAAAAAATGAGGAAGGAGGGAGGATGCTCAGAACCCCTGGCTTGATAGTCTCTTAGGGAAGGTGGATGACCATTATTCAGCTATGACAATTAGAACGCCACAAAGAAAGGGTGGGCTGGCAAAGACCTTCGGAATGAAGGAAAGGACGTGAAGTTCGGTAGTTTCGAAGGAAGGGGGATTGACAGATGCATTGGCAGCTCTCTGCTCGGGAAGTCAGTGGTTTCAAGGGAACAAACACGACCCTTGTCATGATTTGTAACTAGCGCCAAATAAACACTCCACCTAGTTCACTTCGGAACTAAAACATGGGCGCGGTATGCAAGAGGTAGGTTGGTTAGATGCGTCCTGCGACATGGGGTCCCTTGCTGCTGCTTGGGAGGGGCTGAAGCCTCGCCGAGTCACCTCCGTCATCTCCTTCGGAAATTCAGTACATATTTGGGCCTGCCAGGATTCTAGGTCAGACGGTCCCCATTATTATTATTACATCGTCGACGCGGGGAAACGCCGACGTAGTCCCATCATATCGACCTACGGTAAAGTCACCTAAACCTTCTGCGAAGACTCGTGCATCTGGTCTAAGGATTTATTGTACAACACTGTGAATCCACGTTGAGTTTTGATGATCACAGAGGTCTATAGCTGGGGCTCACGTCACGTCAGGAGTCACGAGTAACGAAGCAGCATTTTGTCGTTTTTTATTTTGTATAGCTGTGACTGTCTCATATTTGGGGTAAGCACCTCGTCCTGAAGACCCATTGTGCCACTGGTAATGTCTCACAGGCCCATGCCTAGCCTTCTGAGGAATCCGTTCCTTCTCGAGTCTTCGGCACTGGGCCCGGACGTGCATAGGGAGTCTCCTCGTCTTTTGTACACCACCTACACCGAGGGGCATCAACTATACCCATAGAATACATGAGTTTATTCATTTTGTAGTGTCTCAAGATGATCCCCACAGCCTGCCTTGGTTTCTTCCTCCACATCATCAGAAGGCTATGTCATATCTCGTGTGTTTGCCCTTAGTGTCTCAGTCTTGCAGCGTTCCAGACGGTGTGATGCATTCTCCTGGCGTTTCCTCTCACAGTCCTCTTGACTAGTGACAGAGATGCTCTACAATGGCCCAATAGGTGCAGTAGACAAACCGGGTCTGGTCAGATAGTCCTCACTATAATTCCCAGTGATCCTTTTATGCCTAGGAATCCAATAAAGGTTAACCTAAAAAGTTGAGCCACATCCTGCAGTCCCGTACCAGTTATGATGTTGTGCAGTAGCTTTTCAGCGCCTCAACGACTGTCAGTCACTATGTTAATGGTTTAATTGCGTATACTCTTTATCGTGCATTATGATGGTCCCAGCAAACCTCGCTTGAAAAACCACTGCATGACCACAGAGCATAATCCGTCCCACACCTCACAAAGCCCCTAATTTACACCCCAGTGGCAGTTCCCTCCAGGTTTTCAGATTTGCGCCAAATGTTAATAGCATGAGGGCTGTTCTGATGGTCTTTGAATTTCCTGTTGAACTTGTACATGGGCTGTATCATATCAGTGGCTTGGCCACTCACTGCCTCTCCTACATCAGAAGGTTACATCTTAGCTCATATGTTGGTCATGAGATGGAACGTTTGAAGTTCCTCACTCCCAGAGCGTTCCAGACAGCCTAATGCATTCTCCTGGCATATTCTCCATAGCCCTTTTGACTAGTGACAGAGATGCCCCACAGTGAAGCAGTGGCTCTATACGTACAGCAGACGAACCCGGAACAAAAGTTGATCGTTGAGAGGAAGTTATTATAATTTAATTTTTATTATTTCCGTTTACAAAGGAATACGTTTTCTTTTTAATACTTATGTTATGTTGAATCAACTGGCCAAGCACTAATAAGGCGGAGGGCCCACACGCAGTACATGGGACGTATTACCCAGCTCAGCACAGGACCATCCACTTTCGTTTTTCTCTTCCCTCTGTTAAGTGTTCACCTACGGATCTGCATTCTCAACATTTTAAATACCTGGCATCCACATTGTTGATTGAGTCTAATTTTGAGTTAGCATAGCAGACTTCGGTGGAGCAGCATCAGGAAGATTATAATTGGAGATTTAGTTGTATCTTGGGGTGAACGCCGCTTCCTCACCGCCGAACCCGACCACGTGGATATCCACCTAAATTGCCGTCGTTGCCGTTCCATCGTCGTTCACCCTAAGAAGCTTTCAGGTCGGAGTTGATAAGTTATTTTCGAAAGTTGAACATTTTTACTGAAATTTGCCGTTTTAATTTACCCCCAGAAATTTGTTTTTATTCTCAATATATTGCTTTCAAGTTTAATATCATTTACTCCAGAGCTAACCAGTTCGTATTGTATTTTAGAGCCCCTAAACTGGCGGCCGTAACAGGGGCTTCAAGAAGATCTTAAAATGGGTTTAAAAAGGACAAACCGGCGACCATTATTTGGATCTTTACGGGAGCCAAATTATTCCAAGAGAGGAAAATGAGCTGACATGAGCGATTTCCAGTTACGATGGTTCCGATCCGTAATATATCGACTATTCAGTTGCACGACGGTCTTTGAACGCAGCGTCAGTAGAACGGAAAGGAAAACTAATGTACGGGAATGAACGAGGGTTTTATAGTTGGTATATTTAGTCAGTTCCGCTCCATTCATTGGCTCGACTCGCTTTACGAACGTTACATAAAGCTTCGCTGAGAGTGAAAAATAAAAAAAATAAAAATCTCTCGTTCCAGCATCAGGATTTTTCGAGCGATCTTCCCCGTCACTAGCAGAAATATCAAGAGAAAGAAGAAAAAAACAACTTTCTGGTTGGCTTAAAGGTTTTTTCTTTACTGGCCTTCACAATTACATCCCCTTTCTGGCCGAGTGAAAGAGCTCTTTCATCATAGCGGAGCACGTTCTAAAGAAGAAATTAGAAGAAAAAAAAACCCCTTCGGTGCGCTTCCCAATTTTCATACATGAAAACGTCCAGCGGCCTGAATGTATTTTCTGATAAGAATGCCATTGTGACGGACATAGAAAACTACTTGTGAAAACGGCTTGCAAACCATGCAAATCGTAATTATTCGGGAAGAAGTCGAACGTTTCAAGAAGTCGAACGAAACAGACCGAACTCCGTCGCAAGTTGGTGGTTTCAAAATTGAAAAATGCTTTTCCCAGCTCCCTCTCACTTTTCTAGAAATTGGATCCGGGAATTCAGGGTAACATCGTTGCGGACGTGAAACTAAGAAAGGAAGGAAACAAATAGTTATATAACAGGCTGAGATATGGACGTGCGCTTTGTAAGACATAGCTATCTGTATGGTCGATGGGGATGTGTATGGCTCGTGCGATGAGGGTGGGGAGTCCATGATTGACGACCGATCAGCCAAAAAAAAATGATGAAAATGATCACGCAACGATTTATTATTCTCTTGCACTGCCAAATTGCACAGCTTGACACACTCTCACACCTAAAAAACGAATACCATTCGATTTATAGCATCGAATAAGACTAGTAAATGATACCAAACACGACCTGATTACGACGTTTCGACATGCATAAGTCATGCGATCCAAGAGCAGCGGCGGTTGGACAGAGTACCTAGCGCTGTGGCCTTCACTTCTGTCCAGCCACCACGAAGTAAATCATTGGGAGCTTTACATTGACCCCACAGCCAGCACGAATCCAACGCTGTTAGCTCTGTCTTACGACACTGTGTCTGTGCCACGGTCTGAACCCTTCCGTGGTACCATTTGAGTTAGCTGTTGCTGGAGCAGCTTAAGTATCTGAATGGGTAGCTCGCCCCAGTGCAGAGGTTGGCAAAAGGAGTTCTCCCTGCACCTAAGCTTTATTCACGCATGGATTCGGAAGATTGTTCTTGCCCTCATCCACCTCATGAGAACTTTCCATTTGCCCCACAGCCAACAGGAATCCAACGCTGTTGGCTTCGCGACTGGTGACACTCTGTCTTACGACACCGTGTCTGCGCCATGGTACCATTTGAGTTAGCTGTTGCTGGAGCAGCTTAAGTATCTGAATGGGTAGCTGGCCCCAGTGCAGGGGTTGACATAAGGAGTTCTCACTGCACTTCGGATTCGGATGATTGTTCTTGCCCTCATCCACCTCATGAGAACGGGTGTCGGTTGCATTGGATCGCAACTGCGCTTTCCTTTTTGCTCGGTAGCTAGGTCCATTGGGTAGGCCTTTACAGTGGGTAGCACCTCCGTCCATACACTTGGAGAGCTACCACTGCTGGACAAGGACTTCCTTACAGACACTGTTTCCCAGGCTAAAAGCAGGCATGAAAAGTGGGACTTACATAAAATTACTCTGGCCACGCCTCCAGATGGCACCTCTTGGTGAGGTTGTCTTAACCAGTAGAGGCCAAGTCGAGTAAGCTTCCCACCCCATCATAACTTCTTCATCTTCTGTGTTATCAGAAGTTAGCTCACCACAAGAAACGGGCAGGCTAGGAGTGAGCTTCCCACTATATTCGCATGTCTGCCCCTTTGCCCGCCCGATTGGCACGACACGACGAGTCAAACTGAAAGGAGGTTGGATTGCGGCGGGAGGCAGAGAAGTAATTGTGTGCAGGCCTGGGAGAAACAACAACTTCCGCCATATTGTCTGGAGTTTCTTCTTGAATTTGACTCGCTATACTTACAACGATTTCACTAACCAAGTCCTGCACTTCTTATACCCGTCCAATTCGACCAAAAAATATAACGGTGCCAAAGACAACGTAATTGTAATAGAACTGTCAAAATTTAGTTTTTGCCGTGACAGCCATGGTTTCGTACGATCGATTTGTCTACCGGGTAGGTACAACTAGACACCAAATGGAGTTTTTGTGCCAATGGACGTATTTTTTAGACCACTAAACAGGAAACACGTTGTGGATCACGGACGAACAACGCAGATTTGTAAGTGTCAAATTTTAAGGGGTGTGAAATAGTGTTCCCTATCGAAAATTCACAACGATTCCTGAATATTGTATCAGTGACATCGTTGCATTAGAACTGTAAAATGACATATTTGGTGCTGTGGTGGAGAACGTTTCAAGAGAACGGTACTTTGACATTCGGTCATCATATCAAAGAAATAGGCACCATTAATTCAAAACTAACTTTATTCAGTTTTATATTCCTTTCCCTCACAAACGCTTTAGAGATTTGGATTGCACTTTCGGTATGGATAGGCTCAAATATGCAGCAATAAATAAAATGTCCATCCGTGAGAAAATGTTGGGAGCAGCGCAATTAATTATCAAAAGTTTCAACGGTTTGGTTTCAGTTTTTTGCCCACAGATCCGCCCTCGTGTGGACCAAACGTATTCAAAACAAAAAACTTGCTCTTTAAGACGGTTGAACGTTAAGCCATCGTCGAGCAATGACTAAGAGCATCCCGATAAATTCTGAAAACTTCGTCATATTACAAAGTTATGTAGACGGCTGAAAATAATTTTCTTCAGATCGTTACGATTTGAGTGCTACTAAGTCTGAAGAACACTATTTGGGAAGAACGCGATTGAGCAAATACAGCCTAATTAAATCAGCTCAATATCCGCACTGCAGCTGACTAACTATGGTTATCATAGTACACTAAATTTTTTTCTTGAAAATGGCAATAACGATTTTAATTAAATTTATTCTGTGGACAGTTCAAACTATCATAACAACACCATAAAATTCTCATCCTTTAGATAACGACGAGAGCAACACAACAAATTACCAAACATTTCGACGAGAATCGGTTTTAACACAGTTTCCTTAACTTCGCCCAAATATTACTGGAATCTTCAGAAAAATTCAGACGATAGTCCAATCAAGTAACTATACGATGAGCGTTTAACAACGCTCAAAATATATACAGGAGCTACTCTAGAAATTCCAGAGCTTCAACCCCCACCGTTTCATCTGTACTCAGTTTTACCCGATTATTCCAAAACGGTGGACGCAATCCTTCCCAAAAGAATAACTTGGATAGCTTATTAATTTACCTGTCAACTGATTGATCAATAACGGTACTGGCACAAGTAGGATCTGTACAATACATGTACAGATGCATGCCCCTGTTATGTAGAATGTTGTTATAGACAGAATGAAAAACAGATTGGATCAGTTCCTAGAGTCAGATAACTCGCTAAATGCTGAGGAATGTTGTGTGAAGCTTCGCACGAGATATTTCCATTGTGTTTCCCCTATAGTGGTGGAACACATGCACGAAGGTACTTTCGAATATCGAGATGCCACCGCCTAAACTAATCATGCACTTTTTATTCATTAACCCTGTTTACGCCTAAGAGCAGTTTTCTTTATTTGTTTACTTTCTTTGATTACTGGTGAGCCTTGAATTTCACCTCAGATGTTACACAACTATTGTTGTTGTCTCCCTCCATCACCTGAACCGCCTCCACCGTTTTCGTCTTCCATCTCCGCTATCATTCTCATTCTTGTTACCCGTCGCGTCGTCTCGGCTCAGCTTCTCCTCTTTTTACACATCAGTGGTCAGCAGCATCCACCGAAAATTTCTCTGACTTCGGTTTCCTACGGTCATCAGAATCCAAAGGAAACCAATATCGTCAAGCATTTGGATTCACTTCGCAACACCGTCCTGCAGTACGAAATTCCCCATTAAACGGATCAGAGACACGTTTTTTACTTTCCGTGGCTCTACGAAGTAGAAAGGAAAGTTATGTAATCGGCTGAAGAAATATCTGGTGCGTTGCAACACACAACGATTCACTTTTTACATGGCTAATTCTATTTAATCAATTCATTTATCACTCAGTTAATTTGAACTTGGTCAAGCAACGCTTTACGGCAGCAGGAAGCGGTAGCGCTTAAAGTTCCAGATTTTATTGTGCTGCTCGTACTCATTGTAGGACCATTATTGAGCAGTTGCTACACAGATAATTAATGAGGCTGTAAATACGAATTTGTTTAAGGACGATAGTAATCACTTTTGCAGAGTTATTGGGTAATAACTGTTAGAACTGGTGGTAAACGAAACGGCGGTGGTTGAAATTCAGGAATTTCTGGAGTGACCTCCATGTATTTCATGAGCGTTTTTAAACACTCAACCTTTAGGTATTAGATTGGACGACAATACCAACTTTTTTAAACATTCTACTAACATTCCAGCGGAGTTTATAAGGAAAAAACTGCGCTTTCGTCGAAAATTTTGATAATTTATTGTGCTGCTCTCGTCATTTTCCCACGAATGGGAATTTTATGGTATAATTGCCTCATTGAGAGCTATCACTATAAAAAATTTAATCAAAATCGTTGGAGCCGTTTTTGAGAAAAAAATTTGGTGTTTTGACCACTAAGATAAATATAGTTAAATTTCGGTGGATTTTGTTCATACCCTTATTTTGGCGTCCCATGATAACCCGCGGGCGAGATATAAAGTTTGAGCTGATTTGGTTCCGGTGGTTTTCTCTAAAAATCGTTCAGACCCACACTCACAGACCTTTTTCCCAAATAGTGTTTTGGTTTACTATTCATTCTGAATAATAACCCTATGTTTTCGGACACGAAAAATTTTTTACAACCCCCCCTCAAAATTTGATACTTTACGTTTCAAGACTTGGAGATTCCAAATTTGCAATGTCCATCCGCCGTCAACCGTCCGGGCCGTTTAGTGCCTTTACCGTGGTCTAAAAAATTCGTTCTTTCGCCCAAAAATCCGATTTGGTATCTAGTTGTGCCCGCCATCTCGGCAATCCGATCGGACGAAGCCCATGGTTGTAATGTGCAAAAAACGGTTAAAAAAATTAACGAAATGCAGTACAACGCGGGAACTACAGCGTTTCGTCGTTTGAACTTCCTCACATCCCACCCGTCTCATTAATAAAGCAACCGCGCTCAAGGCGAGCGAGCGCGCCTCTTGCTCGCTTGCCTCCCAACGACGCCGCCACTTCGAGCGCCCCCGTTCCAATTTCCCCGACGACGGGGCCACATCGTCAGACGTTTTGTTTCCGTAGTTCCATTGTAGCCACGGCATGTTTCGTATGGTTTACTAGTATTCGATGCTGAATCGAATGGGATGGGGGAGCACTAATACTAGGTCAAGCTGTTCATGAGAATAATAAACCATTGTGTAATAATTTGCAGGTTTTTCGGACTCAGGGGGGTCTGAAACGTAAAGATCTGAAGAAAACTCAAAAAAAAATTTTCAGCCGATTACATAACTCTCCTTTCTACTTTGTAGAGCCAAGAAAAGTAAAAATTTTGAGTTTTCTTCAGATCTTCACGTTTCTGACCCTCCTGAGTCCGAAAAACACTATTCGGGAAAATGGTCCGTGAGTCTGTGTGTGTGTGTGTGTCTCTCAATAAGGCAATTATACCGTAAAATTCCCATTCGTGGGAAAATGACGAGAGCAGCACAATAAGTTGTCAAAATCTTCGACGAAAAGCGTTTTACCGTGGTTTTTTCCTTTTAAACTCCGCTGGAATGTTAGTAGAATGTTAAAAAATTTTTTGGTATTGTCGTCCAATCTAATACCTAAAGGTTGAGTGTTTAAAAACGCTCATGAGATACATGGGGCTCACTCCAGAAATTCCTGAATTTCAACTACCGCCGTTTCGTTTACTGCCAGTTCTAACAGTTATTACCCATTAACTCTGCAAAAGTGATTACTATCGTCCTTAAACAAATTCGTATTTACAGCCTCATTAATTATCTGTGTAGCAACTGCTCAATAATGGTCCTACAATGAGTACGAGCAGCACAATAAAATCTGGAACTTTAAGCGGTACCGCTTCCTGCTGCTGTGACGTGTTGTTTGACCAAGTTCAAAGGAACTGAGTGATAAATGAATTGATTAAATAGAATTAGCCATGTACAAAGTGAGTTGACGTAGAGCTAAGGAAAGTTGCAACGCACCAGATATTTCAATAACTGTACCAGTGAAAAAGTTTTATTTTCGTCCTTTAGTATATTTTTGATTATCTTAAAGAGACCTTTTTTCTTTTGCTGTTGGTTTTTTCTTTTTTTTATATATTCATTCTCAAAATATAGTCTAGTTATTCGTTGCCCAGGAGTTTGAAGCCCACCTCTAGCAATTCTTCAGACGAATCCATTGGAACGTAAGTAGGGGCAACCCATTTAATTCTTGAATGAGACGTTCGAGTTATTAACAGAATAAATCCGTTGCTGGAACGATAAAAATAGATCAACGCGCGTCGTGTAGCGCGTCGCACTAGATATTTTCACGCACGACTCAGTCCGCGTCAACGGTTCGCTCGTTGTCGTATTTGTAAATTGTTTTCGGGTTCGTTGGAACCGGAACAGCAAAAACTGCGGCAAAAAACGGAGAAAATAACGTTCTTCCTCGCGGAAAAATGTGCTTTTTGAAGAAAATAACACTCAACAAAGTGCTGGAAGAATGAGGCGAAAAAAAAGTAAAGGGGAACCACTTTACCTCCTCGTTCTTCGAACATGCGATCAGGGTTTATCGGAACCTTATACTCCCCGCTTTAATATCTACGACTCCTTCATCTTCTTCCCTCGCCATTACCAGAGCTTTTCCTACGCGCTTTTCCTTCTTTCCAACTTCTCCGTGGGCGGAGCCGTTGGAATCTTTCACGGCTTTGCCGTTGCGGCATCGGGGTAAATAACTGACGAGTAAAAATACGCTCTCGAGGTACAACGAGTCTTTGGAGAAAAGATACTCGTTTCGGATCCAACGATGAACAGCGAATACCTACACAGCCCCCGGGGTTTTTTTTTTTTTCACTTTGCGAGGTATAGACGTTGGGTGGGGGGGGGGGAGAAACAAGCCAAGCACGAAACTTCCATTACTCTTCATATACTTCCACCGCCATCAACACGAATCAGCCGCTAATTCGAAATACGACGACGTAACTCCGAGCTGAGCGCTAATCGAAGATCAATAAAAAACGACGCGTGAAATTTGAATCCAGTTTGTTAATAAATCTTCTTATCAACGACCTGCTAATTCGATGGAGCGCGCGGAAATGAAATACGGCAATCCATCATGATTTACGTTTTCCTTCGTCGGCTGTTGTAGCGTCTCAACCGTCGTGGCGCGTGTGTGAGGGAAGATCCACAAGCTGAATTGAACTGGACTGACTGGTGTTAGCTAATCGTTTTCTGTTCGAGTCAGAAATTTTACCCTCTTACCTTTGCCCTCAGGGTAGCACACTCGGACCCGTCCGTATTCGACCCTAGCGGTGTCCAACCTCGGAAATTTCTATCGTTTCGCCGATGATAGGATCTTGGTTAAGGTCTCGGCCCTTACACGATATGTTTTGCTAAAATCCAAAAACTCCTTTTTCTGGTTTATGGCTATACTTCAAAAACTCCCGCTGTAGTTCCCGCGAGTTCTTTCAGTTGGTTGACTTTGGCTCACTATAATGACTGTAATTTCACTATACGCAGTTGTACACGTCTGATACTCATTCCATTCTACCCAGGGTGTAGAAATACCTTGAAACGATACCAAACATGGCGTATTTGTAATTAAACTGCGTTTTGTTAAATTTTTTAACCACTTATTGCCCACAAAAACCGCGAGCTTCGTCCGATCGGATTGCCGAGATGGGAGGCACAACTAGATACCAAATGTTTTTTTTGTGCGAAAGAACGGATTTTTTAGAGCATGTTAAAAGGCACAAAACGGGCCGGACGGACATTGCAGATTTGGAATCCCCATGTCTTGAAACGTAAAGTATCAAATTTTAAGGGAGGGTTGTAAAAAATGTTTTCTTACCTACAACATAGTGTTATTATTCAGAATGAAAAATAAACCAAACGTGCCCAAGCGCTAGAGTCTCCAATTTTCCTCAAACTTCGACATCAGCAGAAAATCGGCCACTTTTACTTAGCGTTTATATGTGTAAATGTTAATAAGACGGGGTTCATGTGGCCGCACTTGCCACTCTTCGTCTATTCCTAGAAAATTTTGACAACTGCGTTATTTGGGAGTCCGGCGCCTGTAAACGTCTCATGATTTTGCCCCGTCGGGTCAGGGAAAGGGGAGGCGAGTGGGCCGCGGCGGTGCCAGACCAGCAGGCGAGCAGTTTCCTTGCGATGGGCGGAGAGGGGGGGAGTACGAACGACGAGGCGTTGACTTCCACTGTAGTTCCCGCGTTGTACTGCGTTTCGTTAATTTTTTTAACCGTTTTTTGCCCATAACAATCATGGGCTTCGTCCGATCAGATTGCGAAGATGGCGGCACAACCAGATACCAAATTGGATTTTTGTGCGAAAGAACGAATTTTTTGGACCACGTTAAAGGCATAAAACGGCCCGAACGGCAGACGGACATTGCAAATTTGGAATCTCCATGTCTTGAAACGTAAAGTATCAAATTTTGAGGGGGGGGGGGTTGTAAAACATTTTTCGTGACCGAATACATAGGGTTATTATTCAGAATGAATAATAAACCAACACGAATTATATGCTCCTCAGTAATAAAAGTGGTTTACGCTCTCACCACAGCGGTTTCCCAATACAAATACCCGAGTGTATTGCAGGATGATGGGCTGGCACGGCCAGGCTCAGTATTTATGGTCTAATCTGAAAATTTTTGCTCCATACTCTACATTATAAGAAATTTACTCCTCCAGCACACCGTCTAAATTGATCACCCTTCAAAAACATATATACAAGAGACATTAGGTCCCCGGAGCTGGTCAGGCAGCTACTTCCCTTATGATACCCAATAAGTTACATTCAGAAGTGTTATATTGACGTTAGCACACCAGCCATCACCAGTTCCTTGCGACATTTTCTTCCATTCCCAATTCTACCTATATGCGTACCGCCACGTACACGTTAAAACTGCGTATATTGGTTATTCATTGCCATTTCCTCACTTTGCAGTAAAAATTTCATCATTAGCGCGCAGTTATCATTCTCTTCGGGAAGCAGTATCCCGCAAGTCTTGTACTCAACGTCTACCAGCACCATACCTGGACTAATACACCGCCGAAGGACGATTGGACAAAGTAGAAGCACGAACGTTAAACATCGCTCGAAGAAAACTTGTGCCAAGTACCAGATGTTCTATTTATGTTTATGAGCTCAAGGATAAATTTATTTCCATCATTTGTTTGTATTAAACATTTTGTGTGCAAAATCTGGTTGGATAACCATTCACCACTGTTATGTCTTTTTTGAAGTTGATTTTTTTTTTTGGTTGGATTTTGCACGTCCGACTTTCATATTTAGTTTTAGGTAAAATGTGACTCTACCTTGTCCACCCCTGAAGGAGGTGTCCCTAGTTTGAGGGAGCAAGTACCATCGTTATGAGGAACAGCTACACCTCGTGTGGGAGCAAGTACACCTTTGTAGGAGGTAACAGCTACACCACAGGAAAATAGAAGTAAGTATGATAAAATCAACAGCTACACTAATTTCGCAAAAATATGGGAGCAAGTACGATCCTTTGGAGGAGGGTCAACAGCTCATCCATATAAAAATTGGGAGCAAGTAAGGTCCTTGAAGAGGGCCAACAGCTGCACTAATGGATTGTATGCGGGAGCAAGTTCTTCCGTATACTAAATTGGGAGCAAGTTTGAGGAGAGCCAACAGCTGCACCAATTTGATGAAGGAGCAAGTACGACCCCGGGTCAATAGCAGCACTACAATTTTACCGGGAGCAAGTACACTTCCTGATGGGAAGTAACAGCTACATCAGTTTATTGAGGAGACAAGTACTACAGGGTAGAGTAACAGCTACACTCAATAAACAAAGAGTCGTTTTCTTTTTCTAGGTTTAAAAATGAAAAGAGGTTTTTTGAGAATAGTCACTGACAGGAGGTCGGAATGGGACTGCCTGAAGTGGCTAGAGGCCCTTTCGATATTTATACAGGTCGAGGTACCCCCTCAGTTCATGCAGTGCGGAATCCCCTAGTGTTCTCAGGGGGTTGACCTGGGCCCAGGGGTGGATGACCTCCTGTCAGTGGTTTATTTCCAACGTATTTCCATAGTTTGATATAAAATATTGTAAAAACAAATTATTTGTTTGTTGTGTACTTAAGCTAAGTTGATTACAATGATTATCTCAAAGCTAAGTTCACTACAACCACTTTGTCACGACAGGAGCAAAAATAGGTCCTGCTCTCAACTAGTTAGTACCTACGTTTTGTCCTGGGTAATCGTTTCCACAAAAATGCGCTGAATATACGCAGCAGATTGTCGAAATTACTGGTGTTGCAGAAATTCGTGCGTGCGACGCACTCGATATTTACTGTTAAATAAAAACGACCCTAGTCACCATAACTAGTTACTGTGCAGTTTATTCCTCGTCAATCCCGCGTCACGTCACAAGAGAATCGTCTTGGTAGACCTCCTTATATGCACAATCGTGGTTTAATGAAAGTTCAAAGATAATTAGTGACGTCCTACGAAATTCCGGAGTTCAAAATTGTTGATAAGACCGCCTAAGATTTTCGCTGTTTTACTTGGTAACTCGAAAACAGTGAACACGAACTTTCCCTCAAAACATCCCATTGACATTCCCGTAAATAATCTAATGACAGGAGTAAGAGCAGCGAAATAAATTTCGGAACGTTAATCACAACCAGTTTATGGTGAAAGGAATATTATTCAGCTCCTAACAAAATATTGTTATTGTTGCTACGAACATTTTGATTTCGCAACAGTACTTAATTGTTGATGCCAACAAATATCGCCAGAGCTGTTCAACTGTTTGGCGACCCCAACTGAGCTCCTTAAGGTCTCGAATCCCCAACTACGTGCAACTCGACGAACTCGTTGGCCACATCCCCACAGCCCAGCCTCATTGCTGAAAGTCATTGCGCACTGCATTCAACCGTTCTCTTTCTTTATAATTCACGGTCTCTGTTCCGAAGGCCCCTCCGGATAGCCAAAATTGCTGGACATTTTCGACAAGTTAATGAGCCATTCAACCCTGACACTCTCGATCACTTCCCATGTGGGGCTCGATCCCTATTAAACACTTTGTTCGTATTCCGCCAGGGACACCCGAAAGCGAGGTTAAGACAAACAGGACTTCCCTCAGCTTCCTTCGTCTCCTATCAGAAGTCCTGGTCAGAATATTCAGTCTTCATTTTCCTTAGTTCCTGAATAATTTATTTTACCCCATATTTGACATTTAACGAGAGCATTATTCCTTTTTACTTTCCTTGGCTCTACGAAGTAGAAAGGAAAGTTATGTAATCGGCTGAAGAAAAATTTTGAGTTTTCTTCAGATCTTTACGTTTCAGACCCTCCTGAGTTCGAAAAACACTATTTGGGAAAATGGTATGTGTGTCTGTGAACAATATTTAGAGAAAACGACCGTACCAAATCAGCTCAAACTTGACATCTCGCCCACAGGTTACCATGGGACGCCAAAATGAGGGTATGAACAAAATACTTCGAAATTTAACTATAGTTATCATAGTGATCAAACCAACAAATATTTATTTTCTCAAAAACGGCTACAGCGATTTTGATTAAATTTCTTATATTGGTAGCTCCCAATATGGCAACTATACCATAAAATTCCCACTCATGGGAAAATGACGAGAGCAGCACAATAAATTACCAAAACTTTCGACGAATTCGATTTTAGCGCGGTTTTTAGAGAAAACAACCGTACCAAATCAGTTGAAACGAATGATGTCTTGCCTACAGGTTACCATGGGAGACTAAAATAAGGGTATGAACAAAATCCATCGAAATTTCACTATAGTTATCATAGTGATCAAAACACTAAATTTTTTTCTCAAAAACGCCTCTAACGATTTTGATTAAATTTTTTATATAGATAGCTCTAAATAAGATAATTATACCATAAAATTCCCATTTGTGGGAAAATGACGAGAGCAGCACAATAAATTATCAAAATTTCCGACGAAAAGCGTTTTTAGCGCAGTTTTTTTCTTATAAACTCCGCAGGAATTTTTGTAGAATGTAAAAAAAAGGTATAGTAGTCCAATCCAATACGTGAAGGGTGAGTGTTTAAAAACGCTCATGAGATACATGGGGCTCACTCCAGAAATTCCTGAATTTCAACTACTGCCGTTTCGCTTACTACTAGTTCTAAACGTGCTAACCCAATAACTCTGCAAAAGTAATTACTATCCTCCTTCAAAAAATCCGTCTTTACAGCCTCATTAATTTTCTGTGTACCAATTGCTCAATAATGGTCCTGCAATGAGTACGAGCAGCACAATAAAATCTGGAACTTTAAGCGCTACCGCTTCCGGCTGCCGTAAAGCGTTGCTTAACCAAGTTCAAATTAACTGAGTGATAAATGAATTGATTAAATAGAATTAGCCATGTACAAAGTGAGTTGTTGTAGAGCTAAGGAAAGTTGTGTGTTGCAACGCACCATATATTTAAACAGGCGTCAGATTGAGCGTAGGCCATATACAAGCTACACAGTTTACGCCATTTCGTATAAAGTTGAAATAAAGTTAGTTAAGTTTCCGTTTTTAATTCATGAATGTCACTTATAGTATTTCCTTTATTGGCGACGAGGATGAGAAGAGGAAGGAGCAATATTAATACCAATGAATTGGTCCAAAACGACTTTGAAACAATTGATACTTTGTCAAAGTGGGCAGAAGTTGAGGTCCTAAATTCAACATCAAATGTTCTCATAAATAAGCTGAGAGGTTGGTTTGATAGGTACGCTATCCCAAATGAAATTGTCACTGGTAATCGACCCCAATTTGTTTCTGCCGGAATGGAAAATTTTTTAATAAAAATGCAGTTCGACATGTTAAGGTTACGCCTTACCACCGAAGAAGGCACGGTTTGGTAGAACGTTTGATTCGAACTCTAAAACAGCGTTACGAAGCAACTAAACCAGATATCGGCGACTTAACATCGGCTCTATAAAACGCGCTTTTTGTTGTAGAAATGGTCCTCAGAAAACTGGTAGTAAAACTCCTGTTACGTGGGGAAATGTACACTGTAAGGCTCCAAATCTGAGCGTCTGAATATTAACCCCACAAGTTATAAAAATGTGTGGACTGTACGTAGAATGGGGAAATGCGAATAAATTATGGAAAAACGGTTAACGATAAATAATTTACTTTATAAAAACTAGAACTCGGAACGGAATGTTTATTTGGCGGTTGAACGGGATGGTTACTGAGAAGTTGTAGCAGATCGAGCAAAAAAAACCCTGCAAATTATCACAAAATGGTTTATTATTCTCATGAACAGCTTGACCTAGTATTACTGCTCCTAGACCCATTCCATTCGATTCAGCGTCGAAAAATACTAGTAAACCATACGAAACATGACCTGGCTACAATGGAACTATGGGAACTAAATATTCCCCTGGCTCCAAGCACCCGTAATGGCCTGTAGGCAATTATGATCCGATGGTGGGGTGTGTGGAGGAAGTGGCCTTGGCGCCCCGTCGCCGGGCAAACAGAGTCGGGGAAATTGGGACGGGGGGTTCCAGCAAACCCGTTGCAAGTCAAACGGGTGTTGCGAGGCGAGGGTAGGTGGATTTGATGAGACGGGAGGGAGGGAGGGAGTACTAACGACGAAACGTTGACTTCTGCTGTAGTTCCCGCGTTATACTGCGTTTCATTAATTTGTTCAACCATTTTTTGCCCAAAACAACCGTTGGCTTCGTCCAATCGGATTGCCTAGATGGCGGGCACAACTAGATACCAAATGGGACTTTTGTGCGAAAGAACGATTTTTTAGACCACGTTGAAGGAACAAAACGGCCCGGACGGCTGACGGCGGACGGACATTGCAAATTTGGAATCTCCATGTCTTGAAACGTAAA
This sequence comes from Pachypeltis micranthus, assembly GCA_020466155.1. Taxonomy (NCBI): domain Eukaryota; kingdom Metazoa; phylum Arthropoda; class Insecta; order Hemiptera; family Miridae; genus Pachypeltis; species Pachypeltis micranthus. The sequence goes on along the minus strand of CM035770.1, from coordinate 61,645,620 downwards.
GTATCAAATTTTGAGGGGGAGTAGTAAAAAATGTTTCGTGACCGGAAACATAGGGTTATTATTCAGATTGTAAACGAAGTACTCCTTTGTGAAACAAGGGCTGCAGAGTTAATTAGCACAGCGAATAGTTGTTCGAACGTCGAAACTAGCGGTTGGAATACTCGCGAACCGCAGTGGCCGCCAAAAAACTCGATAAAAAGGAGAATTGGGAGTATGTCTAGAACTCTTCGGCAATGGCAGTAAATCGCAACTGGTCACAAGTTTGTCCGTGATCAGGCACAATAACAGACCCTTGGTCGAAGCGGGTAGATCGGCGATAATGATGCGCGATAAGTTCCTCAGTCAACACATGACTGGGCAGGGGGGGGGGTGAGTCTCCTTCTTCTTTTGGGCGAGCATGTGACCCCTGACTCTGCCAACTTCTCTCAAACCTTAAGATATTTCAATAACTCCTGCAGAATTATTCCTAAGCAAGAGACTCTTTACAATCGTCGACTATATTAAGCCTGACTTGCGGAAAGACATGGAAAGACGAATATGGAAACAACAAGTAGATCAATAGAAGACAACGAAGACATTTTGAAGTGGGGGAAGACGTATTGGTAAAAAACGAGCGTCAGAATGGTTGGACAGCTGGTGTCGTTGAAAAGCGAAAGATATTTTATTCATGTGAAGTACCGACCGGAGGTGTAATAAAAAGAAAACATGCAGACCAGTTAACAAAAAGAGAAGGGGCCGTAAATGATGACAAGGCAGCTTAATGAAACTCAATGGGTGGTGGGGGGGAGTATAGGATTCAGCACCAAACAAAATATTATTATTGTTGCTACGAACATGTTAATTTCGCAACAGTTTTGTATAAACTTGAAGTAAAGTTAGTTTAGTTTCTGTTTTCAATTCATGAATCTTAATTATTGTATTTCCTTTAGAAGGTATAATAGATTAGTTGGTATTGCTGTGATTGCTGAACGTACGTGGAGGCTATAGAAAGTTTAAGGATGCGCCGCACGAGATATTCTTTTTAATTATCCAAGCTGTGAGAAGAGGTAATTTTTTAACATTAGGGATGAAGCGATGCAAGTTAGTGAGTACTAAATAGAATCACGCAGCTCATTTTGCGCCTAATTCATTCACAATTTCATTAACAAAACGTGATATTCGTGCTAAAAACAGATCAACCAGCTCTACGTGTCTGGTTTTACAAATTAGAGTAGGTTCCTCAAAGGGTCTTTCACGCTTCTCAAAGCGTAGAGTCCAGGAGCTTCGAGTTGGCAAACGTCTGCCGCCTTGCACGAGTAAATGTTTCACCGTTTCACAGGTCAACTTTTCGTAAAATTACGAGCGTGTTTTTCGGTTAGACGGAGAGTTCGGGATTGCGGAGCAACAGAGTGCCATCGGAAAATCCGAAAAGCCCGGAGTTAGTTGAAGTCCCGTGAGCGATGTGACGTGCAAGCGGGAGCGACGATGAAGGGAGGAAGGAAAGAGGGTGAGGACTGCGAAAGAGATTAAAAGCTTGAAACACAAATGCGGCTGATAGCAGCAAATTGCCAGGATCCGTTTTCCATCGCCCCATTCCAATCTCCCACCTGGCGCCAGTCTCCGGTGATAAACTTCTCAGGAAAAATGGTGTTGAATTAGTGCACGTCAACGTTTTTCCTCTTCAACCCATTTACGAACCGACTGCTCGTCATTCGCAGGTCAATGTCACTAAACACGGCACCCCCCCCCCCCCCCGCCACCAGCAAATTCGTTTTCGACTGAAGCGGATTTCTTTTGCGACGTGAACGCGAGCTTTTAACTGAACTTGAGTCTTGCGAACAGTTGGAACGTCATTTGAGGTCGGAGTAGTTTGCTCGTAATTGTAACAGAAGACACACGTGAAGTTAGGTTTGAGTTGAAAGTAGCTGGTAGTGAATAAATTATGAAGAGGTGCTCTAGTTCTATCGCACACGTTCACTCCCACGCAAGCCATTCACTTAACCTCTCGTTCACAAAACTACTACTCGTGTTGATGTAAGACAGTGAAGTAGGGGATTGTGCAGAGTCAGAGCTGGCCTGATTACGGCTAGTTGGGCGAATCATTTCCTCAAGAACAATTTCCACTAGTTGTAACGCCAGAATAAATCGTCCGATCCGCTAAATGGAACCCGACCCCACTCACAGGAAGACAGTGGGTGTTTTGACCAAGGTAGACGCGAAAGAATCACGGATATTGGTTTTACTGGAGCACAAAACTTTTAATTCGAAGAGTTAGGAAATCACAACAAGACACGAGCACTTTCATGTACAAGAAGGAGTCACTAGAATAGGATTTGAACATGACTGATTAAGTGCGAACAAGGGGACTCTGGAGGCGTGAACTGGTTGTAAGGGGAAGGAGAGAAGGATGTGAATTAGTGGCTAGAGAGAAGTGAAACGGGTGTCTGTCGCGAGAACTGGGAGAAGAATGAGTTACTGGGAAGAGCTGTGTATTGTGGTGAGGGAGTGAACTAAGTGGTGGAAATAGAATATTTTGGAGTAGAGGAAATGTGTGGATCGTAGGAACCCCCTGCAACACCTGGGGGGAGGTGTTTGTATACAAACAGGAAGGCGGGAGAGGGATGGAAAGTATGAGTAGGTCAGTATGTTCCCTGCCGCGTTTGTGTGATTGGTAAAGAGGGGGGTGGATTGTGAGGTTGTGAAGACGCCCACTGGCGGATGGAGTTGTGACTAAAGTCGTAGTTATGGGATGGCGGGGAGTTTATAAAGCGGATCGACTTCCCATTCGTGTTATCGAAGGTTTAAGAGGTCATACCTCGGAATGAGCTAGCTTAGTTTATTACCAACCGAGTGGCGAGACAGTTAGTCGGAAGGAGCGAATTCACTGTTGTCCCGCTATGTCATACAAACTACCCATTCAAGATTTCAACGTGAAGAACGAGGATGAAGATGGTGCATTACATTATTGCTGTAAACAAATGTGCATAAGAGCGCCGGAAGTTCAGGTTGATGGACTCGCGTGTAGAAATTGCGAACATTGGTGTTGGTGTAACTACATGGTTGGTATAACGCATGTGTCAACCGTATAATGGACGGTGTGACCTACCTCAACATAAATGATGACGACAACGACATTAGAGGAGAGGTCAATGACATGATGCTATAAATGTCTGTTTTTGCCCGGTTGATAGTTACTCCTCCTTAGTACCCCTCCTCCCACTCCTTATCATCGTGTTTTGGTTTATTATTCATTCTGAATAATAACCCTATGTTAACGGTCACGAAAAATTATGTACGACCCCCCCTCAAAATTTGATACTTTACGTTTCAAGACATGGGGATTCCAAATTTGCAATGTCCGTCCGCCGTCCCCGTCCCCGTCCACTGTCTGCCATCCCCCAACCACCGTCCCTTGTCCGCCGTCCGGGCCATTTTGTGCCTTTAACGTGGTCTAAAAAACTCGTTCTTTCGCGCAAAAACCCCATTTGGTATTTAGTTGTGCCCGCCATCTGGGCAATCCGATCGGACGAAGCCCATGGTTGTTATGGGCAAAAAATGGTTAAAAAAATTAACGCAACGCAGTATAATCGCAAATAAGCCGCGTTTCGTATCATTTTCAACGTATTTTTACATCCTGGGTCGGATGGAATGAGTATAAGACGTGTACAACTGCGTATAGGGAAATTACATTAATTATTAGAGTCAAATAAATGCAATAACTCGCGGGAACTACAGCAGAAGTCAACGTTTCGTCGTTGGCACTCCCTACCTTCCTCCCGTCTCATCAAAATCACCCACCCGCCCGCTCGCAAGAAGTCCCCAACCCAATTTCCCCGACTCTTCTTGCCCGACGGGGCGGAGGAAGGTGAGAGCCACTTTCTCGGCACACCCCTACATCGGATCATAAATGCCTACAGACGTTTACGGGCGCCTGGCGCCAGGGGAATATCTAGTTCCTGGAGTTCCATTGTAGTCAGGTCATGTTGCGTATGGTTTACCAGTATTTTTCGATGCTGAATCGAATGGGATGGGTCTCGGAGCAGTAATACCAGGTCAAGCTGTTCATGAGAATAATAAACCATTGTGTAATAGTTTGCAGGGTTTTTAAATAAGAAACGATCAGTCGAATTAGTTCTCAGTTGACGGTAGGTACGCATTCGTACAATACTCTCTATCTCTCAATTACAAATTTCCAAATTCGCTCAATTTCCACGCCAGCGGGCGTCCTGCAACCTCACAATCCACCGCCCCCCCCCCTCTTATCCCATCACACAGGAGCGGCAGGGAACACACTGACCTTTCCACCCCTCTCCCGCCTTCCTGTTTGTATACAAACACCTCCCCCATCAAGTGCTGCAGGAGGGGGGGGGGGTTCCTACGATCCTCACATTTCCTCTACTCTTTGGAAAGTCCATAAGTGGCGTCAACGAAATGAGCCGAACTTACCACTCTCTCACTCTCTATCTATCTATCTATCTTAAGCTCTATGCGATCTCTCAATCACTCTTTGTCTACCAAAGGGAGTGGGTCAAAATCGACGATCCGAGAAAAGTCCTGGAGGTCAGTTGGCCGGTTTTGTCGTTGCCTGGTCGATGTTAGGCTGCGAGTCAACGATTTTTGGAAAACTAACGCAACGTATCGCCTCGTCTGTCGCTAGTCCTCTCGATTACGGAGAAGTCCGAAGTTTGTTCCGATGTGTATGCGTCAAGTTGTACATTTTCTTTCGTTCAAGTCTTAAGATTTACTTTCCAGTAGGGGAGAAATCGGGGAGAAAAACCGGAAGTGAGAGTTCTGGCCCAATTTGGAGTGAAGGAAGAAAACCACGCCTCGGACTATATTACTACCCCCTCCACCCCGCCCCTTTACCCCCTCCACCACAATTTTCAACCAATCGTACTGTAGTACGACCATGTTTTACCCCCACCTCCTTCCCGAATTTCCGGAAGTTGACCACCTCTCCTTCGGTTTGCCCCTCCCACTAACTAGTCACGTTATAGTACGACCTTTTTTACCCCTCCCCCTCCTTACAGTCTCGTCCCACTAACGAATTTACTATAGTAGGGGTTCCCATTTCTCCCCTACTCTTTCCTTTTACAAACAGACAGTCCTTTTCATTTTGTAACCTTGGTTTTGATTCCATTATTGCTCATTATTATATTTACCATTAATTCGATACCATTATTGGGTTACTCCCCAATCTCCGTGTAATTAAGTGAGCCATAAGTGCTGATTGTGACCGATTGAGGTTCACACCGCTCAACGTGTTCCTACAAGAGGTGTCTGAAAAAGGTGGGCTCGATGTTTGGGGAAGGCCCAGCCTGCAACGAGCAGCGGGTCACTATTGCCAAACAGAGGTAGTGATGGGTTGTCGACACATAGTTTCCAGGCTAAGCGAGTAATTTGCAAGCGCTATGTGCTCAAACCCTTTTATTTAAGGAACCTGCGGTAATTGGATCTACTCACGTTTCCTCAGTTAAACTCACGGATGTTCATTGAAAACGCGTGCTTTTGCAATAATCAACGACCTCATTTACAATTTTTCAACCATTCACTTATTAACTGTGGCCAACTTAAGCCTAATCAGGTGCCAGGAGGAGGGAAGGGGTTTCCTCCACGCTCGCCCCTTTCCTGAATTGTAATCAATGACCAAAGCAACAGTTAACTGGCCAGTAATTACGCGTAGCGTGCTGACACGCAATTATTGGGACAGGCCACAAATAGTTTATGAGGTAAATAGTGCTGTTGCAGAGCTCAACAGACATAGCCGTCGATATAGCAGTTCCGTTTTGACAACAACGCACGGCAATATCGAAAATGCCATACACTTAATTGTATACCTATTATAGTGGTTTCCGGCTCATCAAAACCTACACACATACGGCAAATCAAAGGGGGTTTAATGGTAGCATCATGTTTACTCCCCCGAACTTTACTAAACGCCCGTTTGGCGTGTGGACAGTTCCTGATAATCAAGCGGCAGTATTAAATGTTCATTTGAAAAATGAGGACGCAATACATTACAAAAATGTCGGTGAGAATTGATTTTATGCTTGTTGTTCTCAATAAACTGTGGTATCGTTACGAGAAAAGATGCGTACCCACGCATAGAACTCACGCCTCTGCTGGCAACCTCACTACCTCGGGGTCCCTGCTGGAGGCATGGCGATGTCCATGTCACTAACGAGGTCTTGTTGGCAAGAGTAGCTGTGCCCACTGGAGTCTGAACCCAGACAGACGCACAGGAGCTGAACGGCAGAAGCTAGTACCCAGTTATGATACTAGGACACAAACCAGGCAGAGATAAAGAGGATGGGAGCCAGTCCAATCAATGGAACGCATGTGAGAACGAGGTGAAGCTGCAGGCAGAACGCCTTCAAGCAACTCCTGCACCGGGCCTGCCACTCATACGGCTTAGGCAGCAGCCGTATAAAATGGCACTGGGCTTTTATCCACACAGACACTAACACAGCGCCTTTGGGCAAAGTGGCACCAGCTAAGCAGCCGAATTGTTGGATTCGAGGGCGTCAAGGTTCTGCCAAGAAGTCCCTTAATATTTCAGCGATTGTTTCGAAGCCGGTGGTGGCGGGGGGGGGAGGCTTAGGAGTCGGCAAACCAGGCAGGGATATAGTGGATGGGAGCCAGTCCAATCCCTGGAACCCATGTGAGAAAGAGGCGAAGGTGCAGGCAGAACGCCTTCAAGCAACTCCTGCACCGGACCTGCCACTCATTCCAGGCTTTAGGTTACTCAAGCAGCACCCGTAGAAAATGGCACATGAAAGCTCTACCCTCACGGACACGAAAACAGAGAGAGCGCCTTTGGGCAAAGGGGCACCAGCTAAGCAGCCAAATTCTTGGATTCGTGGGCGTCAAGGTTCTGCTGAGAAGTCCGTTAATATTTCAGCGATGGTGTTGGCGTAGGAAGAGGGGTGAGTAGGCTCCAAAGTTGGCAACCCCCTCCACGCTAGTATAGATGTCACGTAAGGACCTGGCTCTTCGGGTGGATCAACTCAGCCCGTCTTGCTAAGGCGTTTTAAGATTATGCCAAGAAGCCTGTTGTTTTAGAAAGTCCGTTTTGTTTCTTCGTTGTCTGCAATGCGCTTGTAGGCCTTGGTAATCCAGTGGAACACATATCAATTAGACCCCAGCACTCCATTTGGCCACTGAGAGCTCATTACTCCTGGCACTAAACTGTCCTGTAGACATTTATCAGCTTATTGGTTTATTTCGTTCAGCAAATTAAAGCTTTGCTTACGCCGCGTTCGGAGAATCCATTTTACATCTTCGGCCATTTAAGTTCGACCCCAAGGACGGCGTCATTCCCAATTTCAGTTTATAATAATGCGAGATGTTGCTAAACTGCCAAGAAAAGAGAGAACAATGAACTAAAATTCGCAGTGTTTGATTCACACACATAGCGTCAGCTGCTAAGCGCGACTCACATCCCTCGGTTATTCCAAACCGCTTTTATACGACCGAATTTCAAGAACCACTTGCACATGAATGCGTCCAGATTACGCGTATGGGAATGCCAACTAGTTCACCCACGAAACTCGCTTTTTAGACGACAAGGTTCAGGGCTGCACGCGCGGGGAAGAGGACGACAATGTATGTAAACTAGAAGGACGTGAAGAATGAAAATTAATTTCAGTCTGCCAGATGAATGCTGAAATAAAACGCCCCGTACTCGGTGTTGATAGGAACGCCGGGCATCTAGTTCAAAAAAATGGTGAATAGGACGAGGGTTGATGAAGTGGACTTTGTTTTCAGGCGTTCATGTGATGAAGAAAGAGCGAGCCCGAATGTATTTTTTCGTTCGACTGAAAGTTCCTTTCCCTTTTCTTCTGAATAAAATGCAAACGCGCGCACACTCAATGATGCCTCTTCCTCCAACGGGTCTGTTTCTTTATCAAAATGACTGGTCCTGAACCCTCAACTGTCACGGAGGTTGCAGTTTCACTATCACGCAAGAGCTCAGCCGCTTGCTCAGGATCTCCAGACCTGTGGAGGTACGGCTGGTGGCAGAGCACTTTGCCGTCTCCCGGTGGAGAGCTGTTACACTTGTGTGTTTACTGCGCAATGGTTATAACCCATGGGGAATCCCGTGCCATCCGGGAGAAGTTCTTAATCTCGTTTCACACCTGATGTAACTATGTACTCGGGAGGCGAGTTTCAAAGGGACAGAACGAAACGGTTACAGGCTTCTTTAGTGGCAGTCAAAGCTGGTAGGTTTGGCTGCTCTTCAAACAAACACAAAACAATAACAGGTCCTGCCAGTCGAAGCGGAAATCGGTGGAACATGTACTGTGTACTTCAGTGGCGCTAGCTGCAAGGTCTGCAGTGCCCCTCAGAGTGCTCAGCTGCGGCCAGAGATGGTTGCAGGGATGAACCTCAAGATCGTCTTGCACTCTATGCGAGAATGGTGGGGATGTATTGGAGACGTCGCGTCAGGAAATAACTGCTCCAGGTGTGCTTGGGTTAGAACAGGAAGAACATGAGGTAGCACGCAATAGACACATTCGTGGCCGTCGCGGGGGTTCCCCGGTTGCATCAGGTTAGGGAGAAAAATTAGATGTTTACACGCCCATGCTTTCGTTTCAGCATTCTCTGCTTGTGTTTCAGAGGTAATTAACATCGTGGAAGCTGTTTGCTTATGTTTCCCCATTTTTGGAAGCCTACTCTGGTGACCTAGCGTCTTTGGGTTTTGAGAAAGTGGTGGTAAGATTGAAAGTTCAGCAAGAGACGACTGGTCTGATCCCCACTCTGTAATGAAACCTCAAGCCCCAATGCACTCGGTCACAGCACCCTCCGGTTGAGTATTTCTTTTTAACTGATTCAGTACTACGAACTTTGCGCGGTTCTTTCGTTCGTGCTGTCGCAATAACTACCAATTTCAAAATAAATATAAAACTGGCTGTCAGAAGGCGAACAGGATTGATGATGCTACGAAATTGTTCTTCTTTAGGAATGTAGTGTTTTGGTATTTATAGTTCAGCTTTGGGAAACTGTTTTCCCTGTTTGAAGCCCACGTGAACCCTGCATTCCCATAAATAAGTATTATGAGCCAGTGTTCGAGAAACTCGCCGCCAGTTAATTTTTCCCCGTTTCGCCAGAATTGTGGTTACATCACGTTGAACAGTATTCATAAGCTCCGGTCGTGAATTTCCGAGGTTTATTCTGCGTCGTTGCACCTACGAGCGGGGCTAATATCAGCGTAATTCCTTCCCACAGTTTGACTCCAATGTCATTTGTGATTGGCAAACGGCCCTCGTTCGGTGATTCATGGAAATCGAGGATTCCGATGTGGTTTTGAGGCTGCTTCGGGCGATCAATTTCAAGTATTAACGCCCTGTGATTTCCCTTTAGCCGCTCATTTTCTGGTTGTGTAGTCGACTCAATCGTTTGGAAGCTGCCGATTGAACCGGTTTTTCCATTTCGTATTCAACCGACTGTTTCAATATCACAAAGGTCCGATTCAACCAATTTTGTCGAGTTCGAGGTTCGTGTATCTAAATCTGCGGAGAACCAATATTTTGGCTGCTCCCCCAAACTGATTCTCTATGCCCCCTCCCCCTTTTTTTTCTTTGCTCCTCCACCCAATCGTATTTTTGCACCTTCATTAAGAGGTTAAGAAGGTTAATCAGTGATGCCATTCTCCCGCTAATTCGATGACAGACACGCACATGGGACGAACGCTGAAATGAGCTTTTTCTATCTAGTACCCATCAAGGCATATAGGTATATTTATTTAATTACGAAATAGACAACGAAAACATAACCAAGCCAGGAGGGGGGGAGGGAGGAAGGATCAGGGGGCCACTAACGACTGGAAGTAGGAAGATGCATATCTTCAAAGAGACGCTTTGATGGTAGTGAGGGGACAAGATAAAAGATGGAAGTAAGACGGAAATGAGGTTAGAAGGTTGCGGCTTTTGGAATTCGGCCGAAAGGGCGATGATACAGATAATTTGTAGGGGAGAAAGGAACAGCGAACAGGTCGAGGGTTCGTGATGCGGGATATTCGAAAACCATCACTATATAGGAGGACAAGGGAATTGATGCGTACGGACCCTGGAGAAACGTGATGTCCGCACACAACCGACGATCCCGGGTCTACGGAGGTAGAAGCCCGTGATAAGCTCATCGTAATTCACGTCGACGCTGGGAATCCCTAACGTGTAGGCTATATAACGTGAAAAAGCTCGGTGGACACTTTAGGGGTGCTCAGTATGAAACTCGTAGAACTGGCACCAGACGACCGAGGCATATTCCAGAAGGCGTCATACAGAAAGCCGAGGGCAGGAACTGCGCAAACTCCTTGCTGAAAAAGCCGATTGCGCGCACACCTCCTGATGGTACACGTGCCATATGCTCACAGAACACAACAAAGTTGCAGTTCGACGAAGAACGGGCCAGGGGTGTACCATTAATCAAGTAAGAATGGCTGATGAAAGAGAACAACCGACCGAAACACAGGAGGAAACAGTTTGATGGATTGAGAGCAATCCTTTCACAGTGTACCATCAGCAGAAAACATCAAAATCCAGTTTAGTGTAGGAGCAGATATTTGTATTTGTGCCGGGCATAAGCCCATGGCGTTGGGGAGGGTACCTAGCCTTGTGGCCTAAACCCCTCTCCAGCCAGCACCAGACAGCTCTCTGGGGGGATTGCCAGCGGAACCACGGTCCCGACGAGGCCAAACCCATTGGCTTCACGACCAACAGCGCCACGCCCTAGAGGCTCCATGCTGCCGGCTGCAGGCAGAAGCCCCCGTGGTACCCATTCTATATGGCTGCACCTTGAGCAGCCTAAGGACCTGCATGGGTGGAAGGCACCGGTGCCGGAATTGCCAAAAGGCGTTCTACCGCTACCTATGCTTTATCTATATGGAGCAGACAGTTTGATGAGTCCTGAATGTGGACCAAATAATCTGCTTACATCGAGAAGTTGGAGGACCCGAGCACATGGCCAACTTCATTCATCGCGAGATTGAATGGATGTGGGCCATAGTGTGAACTCTGGGGAGTGCCACAAAACGCGAAAAGAGCAGAAGAACGCACCAATGTTTGCACAGTTTTAACCTTCTTTAGTTGGATATGTGCAGGGCTGCCCAGCCTTAGACAGTCAAAACTCTTCATCCGACTGTCCAAAGGAAGGGCCAAGGAGGTGCTTGCACTAGGGAGCAAGGATATGAGGATCATATGACGCCTGTTCACAGGTCACTGTTCCCAGAGCATGTGCTGTGCGTATGCGATGGACTCGCGCCGTCGTGTGTTTGGGAGGCCCTTTCTTCAGCCAGAAGAAGTGGCAAGTGCTGAACTTGCGGATGTCCTCCGCTTTGTGCAGGGGTGATGGGAGCACATAGGTGACGTCACACCAAGTGAGACCAGTGCCGTGGGGCCTGGGGGTGGTGCTGGGGGGCCATGATCATAGACGCCCTTACAATAAGCCCGTTGGCCGCAGTCAGAGTATCGCCTGCATCCACCGTTTCAAAAAAAAAACAACAAAAAACCTTCTTTAGCACTACGAAGTAAAAAGGAAAGTAATGCAATCGGCTGGAAAAAAAATCGAGTTCCCTTCAGATCTTTACTGAGTAAGAAAAATACTGGGAAAATGGTCTGTGTGTGTCTATGAACGCGATTGTGAGGAAATAGCTGAACCAAATCCGCCGAAACTTGATATCAAGCCTGCAGGTTAGCATGAGACGCCAAAATCGGGTTATGAGAAAAATCCATTAAAAACTAACCATAGTGATCAGAACACCAAATATATTTTTTCTTCAAAACCACTCTGACGAATTTGATTAAATCTTTTATACGGGCAGCTCCTAATGAGGCGACAATACAATAAAATTCCTAGTTGTGGGGAAATGACGAGAGCAGCACAATAAATTAAAAAGACACCAGCGGATTTTGATTAAATTTCTTGCGTAGACAGCCAGCCAACCTACTTTCTTGGCGCTTAATTTTTTCTTCGTCGTCCTTCAAATTAGTCCCCAAAACGCTCATATCGATGTTTCCACTTATTCATGCACTCTTGAAAGACATACTTTGCATTCCTTTAGTGCATTTGTCGCATTAGTTTCAACAGTGTCTTTATCGTCGAATCGACGTCCCCGACGGCATTTTCAATCGAGGAAACAGCCAAAAGTCAAAAGGTTCCTTTTGACTTTTGGCTGTTTCCTCGATATATATATCGGACAGATATATTCGGACAGTTTGCAAACCAGCGGAGCTGCACAACACTGTGCACATTTCAATAAATACTGCTGCATAAGGGTCGATGTGCGCGCTGGAGCATTGTCGCGTCGCGAATTGCGGTAGTTTTACCTAATTGCATCGCGCAATCTTCTCAAAACTTTAACATAATACTCTTCGTTGGTTGTCTGGTCTTTGGGAGCACATTCGTGGAGCACAACGCCCTCACAATTTAAAAAAACCGATATTGACATGTTATTCCTTCTACAAACGAGGATCACTCCCAACAAATGTGTGGCTACTCTTTTAATTGTGTTTCGCCCTTCGATTTTTCAACTTCCACCAAGATTAAAGCAAAATTTACGCAAATTCGTTGTTCGAACGAAAACATTTGTAAACAAATACACGCTGCGCGGGAATTGGTTGTTTTATCGGTATGTCGGGCTCCGATAAAGTTAAGAAGTTGTTGGTGACGTTCGTATCCTCCAGAGGTTACGCGGAGTCTCTCCTCGCGAACGACGGTTGGATACTTTCGTAACAGACCTTATATTTTGAGACTGTCTGTGTGTACCCTTTGAGCTATTCAGAGAGAACGGTTTAACTAAATAAGCTCGAATTGTATATTTAGTTTGTAGATCAAGATAACAAGTCAAACTGACGGTTCAAAATTAACTGTAGTCATCGCTCATCCATTTTGCAAGTTTCATTATTGGGGATTTCTAAACTAAACAGCACCACAACAAATTATTGAAAATTTCGACGAAAATCGATATCATCATAGCAATGATCATGAATCAAAGTTTAGTATTGTCCCAAGGGGATGAGAAACAACCCAAGAAAGTTCGGAATACAAACTTCAGTCGTGTTGGCTAACTTTTATCCCTGTTTTGATTTGTTATCCCTTCAACATTTGACACTACGTTTCCACCGTCTATCGGTCTTGTCTCCTAGATATTAGCGATGCTGAGGCAAATATGATAGGATGAAAAACAGTGTAGTTGCAGTAACTATAGTAAGGCCAAACAGGAACTCGAGGGACAAAATAGCGAAAGTTATCGTTACTTCCCGACCTGATCTCATTTCCTGTTCTACCTCCCACTTGACTCCAACCACCCGTCAGTTCGACTCGTCGCCTCGTGTCAATGGCCAAACTCCTAGAAACGACAATTTTCGTTGTTCTTGAAATCAGGTCATGTCTTGTATGATTTACTGGTATCTTACGATGCTGAATCGAATGGGATGGGTCTCTGAGGTGTGAGACCCTCACGCTGACCAAGAGAACAATGAAACGTTGCATAACAACTTGCAGCGTTTTTCCACGCAGTACCAGCAACTTCTAAACGAACCACGTATACAATACATACATTGATAGTACGATATTTAGGAGGCGATGGGTCATTAATCATCGACGGGGTTGTTATCGCGGGGCGATATAGGAAAGGTCAGCGAGCTGATCTTCAAAGATTGCACGTGGTATTTTCTCAGGGGATCGAGGCAATCGCGTAGCTTAGCTCGCGCCGTTTCCTTCTCCACGTGTCATGGGGGCGTAATTGCGAAGAGACGAGGCAATCGCGGAGCTTACTTCACGCTCGTTACTTCCGCCTCTTCTCCGCTTGTCGTAGGAGCCTAAGTGCTTAGAGAAAAGACAATAGCCAGCCATACACGAGCAGATATCTGCGACAGATATCGCGTTTTTAAACGATATCTGTGGGAAATATCTGTGTGTTAGTGCTACTACAAAACTACAAAAAACGATCTCCCCACAACCTAATAAATTCGTAAATACATTATTACTTGTTGGCACCTACCCCCAGTGGCATACTTACCCAGAATTGGGGGGGGGAGGGGTAGTATTTTCAAATTTAGTTGTGGTTTTTTATTTACAAAAAACAAATGAATTGAATTACGGGAGCCGGAGATATGAGCTAGCAAAATGTTCACAATCCCGCGGGTTGTTCTTCCCAAGGTGCTTCAACAACTTCATGTGCTCGAACTTTCTCCTTTCCGAAACCCATGACTTCTCCCAAACTTGTCTTTTTTTTGGCTTAGCCGTTTTACGGGCAATAAAAAAAATGCCCGCCGCAAAAGCCGCTAATTTACGCTTTTTTTTAAACTACGGACAGTCACTAACCCCTTGGCATCAACTTACGGAATATGTGACCGATCTGGAAAAAATTTCGGAGTCGACCGATAACTCGAGTCTGCCAGACGAATGTCGGTGACAGACCTGAATCTGTCAGATTTCATCCCACGAACGGACCGATGACATCGGGCAATGGTCAGGTGACAGATCTCGGGCATGAAAGAAAGGCCGATAAGTTTTTCGTGTTAAGGGGCAACGACCGATCTCATCGGTCACTCCAGATCGTTAGCGATATCTGTCAGATGAGATCGGGCGACCAAATCTGCCGCGGATATCTGCTCGTGTATGGCTGGCTAATCGCTTGAAGTTGGCGGACGATTGGAAAGCGAGAACGATATTGAAAAGGTCAAGGTGTTCAACTTTGGTCATTGTACGGATATTATTATTGTTATTAAACCAAATTTATTCACAGGAATAACAATAATACAACATGTTGAAAACAAAGTACAATATAAAATCCCGTCCACCAACACAATAAGTTCTTTCGAACTTGTGGGCGCTGGTGGAGTCGCTCTCTCTCAGCCAAAAGAATATAGCTACAAATCTCAGATTACAAATCTTATCTTCTTATCGTAGCCAAAATAATATAGCTACAAATCTGATATTACAAAATTTGTATAAGATTTAATCTTATCTTCCCATCCTACATAATATCATCTTTTTAAAGGCATTTAAACTCTCATAATCATCGAGATTAATTTTATAATGGTAAAAGAAACGAAGATCCCCATAATAAGCGTTCCTTCTCGCTCTCTCCGTGTGTACCTTAGATAGAGCAATATTAGACGACAGCGCAGTGCGCGTGTGAGGAGTAAAACATCTGTGCTCCGGCCGAATGCCGGTTTTAAACACAAAAATACATTACTGCAGTAGAAACAGTTCTCCCACGGTAAGTACAATAAATTCCCGGTATAATCGAAATCTTGGGTATAGGGGTCTTTTCTTAAGAGCAATTCTAATAAGAATGTTCAGAACGACCTGCAAGGACGCCAGCAGAGATTTGTAGGCACTACCCCACACAACAATGCCATATTTAAGTAAAGAAAACACCAGGCCAAAATAAATAATAATATCTCATTAGAATTAATTTCTCAGAGATTGTCGGAAGAAAATACATGCCCTCAGTACCTGAAGGGGCGGATGGTTATATTCTCCCCAAACGTGTACAGCTCTCTTCCTATGATCGAATAACATAGCATGGGGCGATAAGAAAGGCTAATGGTCACCCCTGCGCCTATTGCAACTAGTTGCAATCGGAAGAGGGGAGTTGGATTCCTACATATACATTAATATCCTCGCTTCTGTGTCAGTTTCCTAAGTGTTGAACCGAACTACTGCTTCAGATTACTCAACGTTACCAAGTAAGTAACATTACTCATCAACGGGTTTAAAGAGGAACCAACAAACAAATTCCGAAACCTCTCTTCTTTTGAGCAGAACGATATGTTCCACCCAGTTTGTTTAGACTGAGTGAACAAGGGGCCGGATTATTTCGAAAATCCATGCGAAACTCCGAATGTGTTCGAGTTAGAGGAAAGTTGCGTTATGTGTCTCTCTCGTTTGGCGCAAATACCAATTAGCGTAAATATTTTTACGGCAGTCTGTTGAGCGGTGACAGAAGCCGAGAGAACATTTGGAAGAACGTGTTTTGTAGTAACCTTTTTGTCACAAAAGGCAGAACTTATTTCGATCAAACGAGGAAGATCTTCTTCCAATGACACCACAACCGAATAAAATGGTTTCACCAACCGCCCAATCATCAAAATCATCTACTAAACATCGTTTTTGTATCCTCTGGTACAATATTTGATCGTTTCCTTTTAAATGGTTACAAAATTTCCACGGCACTTGAATCTAATAATTATTTGTTGAACATACGCACTTCTTTAGAAAAGGATTAAACGATGTTAAAATGTCTATATACAGCTCCCCACATTCATATTTATGCGAACGCAAAGGAAGTCGTGTGGCGTTAACCGCTTAATATTCTCCCTCCGTGTCTTCTTTCTTGGCCAGCTCAACCACACGGGGGATAACCTCGGAGGAAATCTGTGAAGTAAAACGCTTCGTGCAGTTACTAATATAAAGTTTCGTAGTTTACCAGATAACGGCGACTGTTCGTATAAACGTTGGTCGATTAGCTGTGGACGAGTACGGCTCTGGAGCCTCCCTTCCCCCTCCACTTCGCCAGATCGTGGGATTAATATTCCCGCTCCATTCCCGATAAGGAAGGTGTTTAAAACTCAGGAAGGAGACGAAGGTGGCACGTAGGTACGTTACGTGAGGGCAATCAACTTTGAACGAGAATGATCAACGAACTGCGATTAAAAAAAAATCGTTTTTTAATACTTTCTCGCGTTTTAAAATGCTTTTAGCTCCTCGAAAATGGAATTATTATCGCCGAAGAAGTGAAAAGTTCAGCAGGAAAATATCTGCAGTGAAGGTTTTCAAGACGTTCTCCAACGTGGATGATACGCCACTACAGACGTTTTCGATTTTCGTGAAACATTTTGTTCAACGAATTTCCACAAAACTTAAATACCGTTTAGCTGTTTAGCGTACTTTATAAAAATCGTCATGGTTTTTTCGAGAAAATTGGAAAAACCATTCGTTTATTATTTTTTCTCTAGCAACTTTGGCTTCCACGTAGGTCGATAACGTGCATTCAGATGGGAATTCACGGTGAAAAGTGAGAAAACGTACTAAAGTGCGGTGCATTACACAACATTTCTCAGTCCCCCGGTCATTTAGTGATTTTGATCGCTCCAGCAACAATCTAAAAAATTTTTTATTCAGTTTATGTGAACCTCGGAGAGCGTTAGAGCTTATTGTTCCGGAATTTATTGATTTACTCCTACTTATCGCACGACTTTTATTGATTGATGGAACTGTCGACCCAATTTGCACTTTCCTTAGCTCTACGAAGCCGTAGGGCTATGGAAAGTAAGAACGTTCAAATTCCACTATTAAAATATAGAAACAAGTAGTGTAGCACATGCGTTCTTCTTTCATATGCCATGTCCGGACTCCCTGACGTTGGCGATCACTATGGCGAGGGCTTCTCTGTCCTGTGCTACCTGCATCAATTCTCCCACTGATCCTATTCCAGTCCAATCACGGATGTTACGTAGCCACGAGTGTTGCCTCCTCCCACGTCCTCTGCGCCCCTCTATTTTTCCTTTAATTATAAGTTGGAGTAGTTGGTATTTTTCTCCTCTCAATATATGACCAAGATAGGCGATTTTGCGACATTTAATTGTGTTTAGTATCTGTCTGTTGGTATTGGCTCTTCGAAGTACTTCCGTATTGGTGACGTGATCCACCCAAGGTATGCGAAGCATTCTCCAATGCAACCACATCTCAAAAGCCTCTAGACGATTCGTTGTGCTAACTTTCAATGTCCATGATTCCAGTCCGTATAGGAGTACAGGCCAGATATAACACCGTGTCATTCTTTGCCGTATTTTGAGGTTCAGAATTTCGTCACACAGAAGTTGTCTCATTCTACTGAATGCTGAACACATGCCTACAGAAATTATTCAATGACATTGGATGATTCGAGACAGATACAGATGTACACACCTGTGTATTTAGATTTTATAAGTGCTACAGTGAACATTTTTTTGGTCATTGGCAACATCAGCTTGTAGTATGTCTGGGTGTACTGAAATGGAATTATACGATACATTTCTACAAGTAAGGTCCACTCTGGTATGTACAAGATACAGTGGGTGGCCAAATTATTAGTTACAAGTACAAAAATTACAATATGCTCAATTTGAGCGCTTTAACATTTTGGAATAGTGAGAATTTATATTCTAAATGTTTTCTTTACTTATTTAGGTATTCATACCGCAATAAAAAATACATTCCTGTACTTAAAATAAATATATTTCGAAAAAGAGAACGATACAAAATATTTGTCGAAAATTTTTAATATTTAGTGGAACCCCCTTTAGCATCAATTACAGCTTGCACCCTTTGCGGCATGCTCTGGATGCATTTTTGAACATTTTATTTCAGTTCTTCATCATGATGCCAAACTTTAATTAATACTGCTATAAGATTTTGTTTGTTTGTGGTGTTTTCTTTGGAAACTTCTCGTTTCAGAAGCTCCCAGGCATTCTCTATTGCGTTCAAGTCTGGTGAATTGCAAGGCCAAGGCAAACATTTTATTTGTTTTGTTTCTAAGAAAGCTGTTACTGATTTTGCTTTGTGGCAAGGGGCGGAATCATGAAAACGCATTCAGAAATATCAGCAAACCAATCATTGATCTGAGGAATTAGTCGTTTTTCCAAAACTGTCTTGTATTGGTCTTGCTTCATCATACCATCGACAATGTACAAACGTCCTGTGCCTATACCACACGATCACCTTTAGAGGATGTTTTACAGTCTGTACTATTGGGAGATTTATCCGTCATCAATGCAATGTTAGACTCGTCTGAGAAGCAACCCTGGATTTGTGTTACTAATTAATTTAATGCAATGAAATCATATCAATTATTATTGAGACTCACCTTTTCCCAATCTGCAACCGTCATGTATCAATGATTTTTAGCCCATTCCAAACGTATTACCTTCTTGGCTGGGGTTAGTTTTGGTTTCCTTGCTGGCCCAGATTTCACCCCTACATTTGAACCCTATTTCTACCAGATGACGCCTAGTTGTTCTAACAGAAACAGTAATGCCGCTTTCATTTATCATTTTTGTCAGTTCTATTGTACATTTTCTTCTGTTGTGCAGGCAAATGTCACGAATTTTTCGGTAGTGATTCTTTTTCGTCCACATTTTCCGTCCCTCTTACTTCCGAACGGTACTTTTCTGTTAAGTTTAGCTTTTATTCGGTTTACTGTCATCACATTAACATTCGTCAGTGAAGCAATCTTTCTTTGTGAATAATTTGAGTGTCGCAGTAATGCCGAAATTTCAGAAATTTTGTCTAGGGGAATATCTTTGGTTTTTCCCATTTTTCGCAAGTGCTTAGGAAATATTTAAACTTTAGAACACTATTTTAACACAAACTATTACTAATTGTACTATATTAACGTTATTTCAAGAGTTTAAAGTCCAACAGGCTCTTTTTAATCAATAATAATATCGAAACTAATTTAATCTCAAAATAAGAGTTTGAGATTTGACACCGGAATGACGCGCAATGGCCAGTAATGACAGCCACTGCCAGTGTAAGAAATGTTGAACAGCATTGCCAGAGTGAAATATCAAAATATGTAACCCAAGAAATTATTTAATATGTCAATTAAGAGCGGTTGAGTCTTACATAATAAAAAAATCTTTAGTGTATAATTTGGCCACCCACTATAGATTCGAAGCGATCAAGTGGCCTCTGGTGGCCGGCTTATTCTTCCTTCGCATTAGTGACGCTTCTGAGAGTGAAGCCCCTCGTCTCGTTCCGTTCTGAAGGTTACCACCGAGTCCGTAGCAGAACTCCATGGACGAAAGGTATTTCGTGGAAACGAGTATGGAGTGTTTTAAAGCTTTTCTAATCAGAAGAATCACACTTCATCCGTTGATGATCAGTTCTCCAGTTTTAGAGCGGAGTTGGGCAATATAAAGACCAAAATATAAATAACCGAGCGGATCCATTTATGCTGAAGCATGTTGATGTCAGTGACAACCGTATAGCGTATAGGAGTAAGCTCCGTGCGTAAGCGTTGACTCCACGCTGCTCGTGTGCCGAGTGGAATAAACGGAATAGCAGAGCTCAGAATGTGAGTATGTAACGCGTGGAGGCTAAGGAGGACTTGCGAAGGACGTGGCCGACGATTTCTCTCCTCTGGTCGGGCGTGTGAGTCCTCCACAGCTACGCAATTGCTGGCTTACGTCGTTCCACTGGCGTCCGTTCCATCAATCGTTCAGATGCCTACCGAACTACGCTACCGCTCTTCACTTCAATTAATTTCGGGTTGCGCCTATCTCTCCGACCATTCTCATGAATCAACGTACAATGGTAATTGTGCTTTGAGCATTGCCCGTGGCATTGGAGAGGGTGCCTAGCCTCACAGCCTTTACCCCTGCGTAATCAACGTACAGAGAACACCTTGGAGAGCTGGTCGCTGCTTTCTCGGCTTACGTCGCTCACAGATTTGCGTTGGGTGACTCAAATATTCCACGAGATTTCTTTTCATCGCTAACCTTGATTTGCTGAGTTATTGCTTTTCGTGCTGATTTTGGCTTTTAGATGTTCCTTCAAATTGTTATTTAGCAATTGTTGTCTCTTGCTCTGTTGTTTTTTCTAATATAATTGGTTTCGCGCTCGTATGTGTAAACAAATAAACTATTGAATACCCAGCAGACCATATCTGCGTTGTTCAGCACAGTGTCTTTCACAGAAATTCTTTGGGAATGCATTGGGGAAGCCAGTGTCCTGGGGCTTTAATAGGAAGGGTCCAATAGACGACAGTGGGTGTTCGCAATACACCAAGCACTACTTGTGACCTAACCTGTTAGTTACAGTTACTGGTCGCCCTAACTTTTCAACATTCACACACCACCACGACTTTTATTTTGGCATCGAACACGCGTTTTTTTACGATAACCTGGAGACAATATGCGCATTGTTTGATGTCACTTTTCTCGCTCGAACCTTAAAACGCAGAATCGCGGTTATTCGGGCACCAACAAACGATTTCCAGACGAAGTCCTTACTCGAACGACGTGAGTAAATACACTTAACTTCTTCGTCCTCTCAAGGAAAGTACATTGAAGATTCCAGGGTAGAAGCCGAATTACTTTTGTTTCGTGCGTTGTCAGAAGGCGGTACTTGCGTACGTGATGGGGTTGTGGGATTTGGTCTCCAAATCTAATCCGATTTGAGGAAGACGGAAGGCGGTACTGCCGGGAGAAAGCCGAGGAACGGCTCTATAATCTCGAAAAATCCCGAGGGGATGTTAGAGGCCGCCTTCTGAAACTCGAGATTGTTTCCTAGTTACGAGATATGAGTGGACATTCCGAGTGATGGCGAATCTTATTCGATCGTCTCAGGATGTACTCAACAGGATTTGCGAAGCTTCCCGAGAAAATCGGATATCGTTATTGGATTACGCGTCAAAACAGACTGTTGTCGCATGGCCATCGTTCTTGATGAATGTAACGAGAGTTGAGCTGCAACTTTCTGTTAACTCAACCCCGTTTTCTCAGTTCATTGCCTCGTTAATCGTTTTTGTACCTTCGAAAGCTCAAGCGAACGACCGACCGACGAGAATATCGACATACATTTAAAACCTTGAAAACCAACTTTTAGAAGTCCTCTCTCTTCTTGCTCTGACCGCACCGCCTCGCTCCACTCCGAGAAAAACCCCTCTGTCACCATTTTTCTAGTAATGAGTCTCTTTTAACCCTCAACCTACTAAACAAACCCTCAGTAGCAAGAAATTACTCGCGTTTCAGCGCTCCAGAAGTCCACTACATATTCTTCCATCCCAATATTGTGACTCTCCAAGGTCGCTGTTTGGTACAAGATGGAGACGTTGACACAACAGAAGGCAAAGAGGCAAATGAGAGGAATGCGGGTTGAGATATGAAGAGTTCAGCATCACTTCGACTGAGGGTTGTGTCTCCAAATTTTTTGTGAATATTGCGCAAGTTTGGAGCGAGGTCGAACGACCAAGGGATGCTAAGCGCACCATAGTGAGTGGAGAATTCAGGCATGACCGTTTCATTGGGAGGAGGAACTCGAACTTTTGATTGCTACCGAGTTGAGATCGACTGCTCATGTGGTGGTTGAATCGATTGCTCTCTGGCCATGGAGCCTTCAATGTAAAGCGGTAATTCTTCGGAACTGTCCATGTGGCTCCTTTGCCTTACAAGACGCCCCCCCCCCACCCCGGCCACTACAACTGACCCCTAAACGAACAGAAATGCTAGCCTGCCACAAAGAGGCAACCTTCTGGTCACTAAATTCTTCATCCAGCGCGTAGGTGTTAACGAACCAACTCTACTCCCTTACAACCACTAATCAGAGAGTATTTGTTATGGTTGAAGGATCAACATGCCTTCCAAGATGCAGTTTTTGTTGTGTGCTGGTTCCAAACACCCTTCTTTACCTCAACCCCAAAACAGTTTTCTGAACTCAACGGATAAATACAACATTAAAACAGGTCACACAGAGTTGTGTGTCCATTCATTAGATGCAGAAGCTTATATGTACCACTTCTAATCGATTGGTAACTCCCATGAAAAGGCAATAAACTATACACAACCAAAACGAACGTTGGATGATCCGCGCTTCAAGACTTCAAGAGCGATGGCAGCAGTCCGTGTTGAAGCGTAGCCCAATGACTAAGCTTTGTCTAGTGTAGCTAGCATTTGTTACTGCAAATTAGAAAATCGCTGTCTGAGAAGAGCTACAATTCGCAGCGTCAGAAGCTTAAACATTCGCCATTAACTTTCTCTCACTCTCGACGACTTGTTGAAACTTGCAAGGATCCAAACAAGAAGGAAAAGTTCAGAAAACGGAAGTGAAAAAACGGGCGAAAGGGTGCAAGGTCGTGCAGGGCGCATACTAATCTGTCGAATGACGACCGATGGTAAGTGCCCATGACGATTTTCCTCGGCTTTGGCGAGGGACAAATCAAATTTTGAGTCGCGTTTTGCGACCCCCACCGTTTGAGAATTCCTGTGATCTATTAGATGCTCCTTGCGATGGTGTTTGACGTGAGCTAAGTAACGAGCATCTCAATTAATTTGCTCCGATTGCCACCACGCGGGCTCATAACAAACCCCAGCAATTATCGATGATTGGAAACGATGACGAACGGCAGTGCATCAGTCAATAGTCGGCTTCAATGGATCAAATAAACGCTTCCTCGGGGAAATCATTCAATGACCCCTCAATGAGAGATCAGTGGAATCAAATTAGCTCTAATCACTACAACAGCTTTGGTAGCTAATCTATGGGCACTGTCCACCCTACAAGACAGGATCTTAAGAGGATCTTGTTAACTAATGGTGTGTGTTATGTGTGACACGTCGGACGAAACGTGACGAACAAGAACGAGCACAATTGGTTTAGCCGTGCTCTTCCTAATCTGATTACGGGCACATAGCCTTTCGCCTGGAACCTTCAACGAGAAGCATGACAGGCATTGATGAAGCCAGATTGCCTAAATCATTAACTTTGCGTATTTACTTTCATAGACAATTACAGTGCTTTGAGTAAATAAATGTCCCAATTAGATTTGATTGGCTAATTGAGATAACAAGTAGAAATTGGTTAATTGATTCAGCCCTACACCACCCACCAATTTGTTGTCCCTGGCGGTAATCGACTCGATCCATTAACCCGTGGAGACTGCTGCCACCTTGGGGTTTCACCCTTTGACCTATTTGGCGTGTATATCTCCCTGCCACCTTTGAAACGTTGACCAAATCGAGTCTCCTCTTATCTGGTGGCTTTTGTGACATTCAAAGCTGCTAAGCGATCACCTCCATTCAAATATTCCAACCGGAGTTCTTTGAGCAGGGGGCACTTCCACGATCCAGAAGCTTCTTGAGTGAGCAGGATTTAACATCACCTTCTCTGCCCCATCTTCTATTCAAATCTGATATTTCTGCTCTAACCGCGAATACTAGTCGTGCCCCAGAGCAGCGTTCGAGTTGAAATCTCGGACCACATTCGTTGATTTAAAACGAAATATACGTGTTTGGGGTAGAAAATTGTAATCTCAGTCTTGAAGCTTCTTCAGATTGGATTCAGATAGTCCATGAGAGTTAACTGAACTTCCGTGGCGTATTTAGGTACGTGAGACTGCCATTTCCACTACGTAACGTACGCGTTACCTTTCCTTAGCTCTACGAAGTAGAAAGGAAAGTTAGGTACTAAAGAAATTGGGTTGTGTCCGCCAGTAGGCAAATTACTAAAGTTAACGTACCTGTTAGGTGAGTCCGTCTCCTCTGGCTGGTGAGTTACTGTGGGCAAGCGCTTTCGATGTAAAGACATCATCGTCTGGCCGTTGAGTACTGACTCAACGGCCAGACGATGATGTCTTTACATCGAAAGCGCTTGCCCACAGTAACTCACCAGCCAGAGGAGACGGACTCACCTAACAGGTACGTTAACTTTAGTAAAGTTAGGTACATTTTTTCGTATAAAAACCCGTATAAGATCAATCAGTCTGTTCACATCCGCTCATATAGTTCCTCGTTCCCATTGTCAACAGTTGGCACTCATTTTCAGATGAAAATACCACACTCTTGAGCATCTTGTGTGATTCCAAGGGCCGGTTTATCAATGTCATTTGCTAGCTTGACTAAAGGTTGACTAAGTCAAATCGTTCGTTAACTCCCGAAGACGCGTTCATCAATTCACTTTGACACCGCGTTAGCGCTAGCTGTTAGTTATGTTTTAACTCGTCTCTTTGCTCGTTAGTTATCGGATAGCTAACCATTATTGGTTAGTTTGTGGGCAGCCATTTTCGGTTATATTTCGCTAGCCTCGTTCTGTTTTCGTTTGTGCTTTCGCGATTTTATTACTATTCTATTCTATTGGGTTTTCGTCACCTAAATTTTAAATCATTGCATTAACAATGGACTTCGACTATCTGTCTGACTCTGATTTCTCTGACGAAGAGGTACACGCGTTTCGTGAGTGGGAGAGAAGGCCATACCAGGTCCGTCCGAGAATTGAATATTTTGACACACTCGACGACGTAGATTTCCATTCTAGGTTCCGGTTGTCGAAAGAAACGACGGAGTTTGTACTTTCGCTAATTCGAACGCGAATAGAATCGCCAAGCAAACGCAATCACGCAATTACGCCTATGACGAAACTCCTCATAACGCTCAGGTTCTACGGTCTCGGTAAGTACAGACCTAATATTTTATCGACCTACCACGTTACTGATGTGCATGATATAACTTACGTCAAGTTCGAAAAGTAATTAAGAGCTTTCATCGAATGTTAACGTTTCAATTCTATTTGTTCAAATGTCTGGGTACGACTAATCACGAGTTCTCTAGTCCCCTCTTACGTTCAGCGCAATGCACTAATAATGTTGCATAGTGCAATGGTGTTCACAATGTGTACGTATAATCTGATAAAGAAGAACGTCGAGGAATCTATAGTTATCCCTGATTACATTATGTCATTGTTTGAGTAACCAATAATGAGTCACGTTTGACGAGACTATGACAAGACGATTATGTTGTGGATTTTGATTCTTTTGGAATTAGCTGTTTGAATGCCGTTTTTTGGTTGTTGCTGATTATGATTGAAATTCTATTTCGTACCTTATTGGATTCCCAACACGAATTTGACGTGAACGATGGCGGTGATAATTCTCTCAATCGTGTCCACAATCGCACACACCATGTTCTGAAATGGGGGCTTTGGAAAAGTTTGAAACGTAAATACCTGAAGAAAACTCAATTAAATTGTCTTTGTGGCCAATCACGTAGCTCTCATCCTACTTTAATGAGGCTGTATAAAGAAAATGGGCATTACAATTCAATGCGATTATTCGTATACATTTTAGAATTATGTGGTAGTAGAGCACGTAAATAACCATTTTTGTTTTCTCTTTGCAGGTTCGATGCTGATAGCTGTAGGCGACTTTTGTGGCGTTAGTAAAACTCCTGGCTCCCTCACTGTGAAACTAGTTTCCCAGACCACTGTTCATTTGCCCCTACTTTTTTAAAGACGATATTCGGAGAAGAAAAAATCTCAAAAGCCCAAAGAGCGTTTCACCACTGGGCTAGAATGGTACAGACCACTGGTGTTATCGACTGTACACACGTGAAAATGTCAATTTGAGTGAAACACACCGCACATTTGGTGTTGAGAAGCATCATGTATCGTTTTTCAAATGTTTTAAAGTTGCTTGGTGTATGATTAATTTTGAATAATTCACGTGACGTTTTCTGTAAGGAACATTTTTTTACTTATGCTTGCCCCACTCTCGACGGAAAAAATCACGACAAACACTTGACAAAAATAATCACAATACGAAAAATGAGCTACAAAATAAGTAGATGAGTAAGAAAAGAATGAGAAGTAAGGAAAGATAAGAAAAGAATTGGAAAAAAAGAGAAAAGTATCAAGTAAGATTACAAATATATTATTTTACAATTCTGCAACTGATATTTTGGGTATTCGAATGAAAATGTCAAATAATGAAACCGACAGGCGGCAAATGAAGGCGGCCCAATGGTACCAACTCTCCACCACATTGTTTTGGAGGAAAACTCGCCAAGTCGCCTCTTCGTTCGAGGGATTCTCGTTTGAGCGTAGTGGCAGCCCTTCTTCCCCGCGTTAAAACTCTCGCTAGCTAACTATTAGTCAATTGCCGATTGATAAACGCGATCCGAGCTCAAGAATTTTTTCATTCCATGATTATCGTTAACAGATCGCTACCTAATCAACGTTTTAACTAAAGAATTGATAAACCGGCCCTAACTCTCGCTGTTTCATTCCTATCCCGTTGTAGACCGTCTTTCTCTCTCACTCTCTCTCTCTCCCCCTCTCTCTCTCTCTCTCTCTCTCCCTCTCTCCCTGTCTGTCTGTTTTACAATGGACTAAAACAACTAAAAAGTCATACAACTTTCAAGAAACGTGTGAGAAAATCTTTGCTATCCCTTTACTAAATTCCTCTAAACTCTCTAAAATCACGACACAACAGGCTATAATTATGTGAATTATAGTATATCTGAATTTTTTTCGAGAAGAGAATAATAAAAAATAATAATAATAATAAAATAAAATTAAAATAAATATTTAAAAAAACAATCAAATAATGAAACGAAGATGTTGTTATTGTAGTAGAAAACTAGCTAATAAGATGAAGAAACGAAAACTGTTGACGCACTTGTATTTATCAAGTTAAATTTTAAAATTTCTGGTTAGCTGTAAGAATGGTCGAGTACGACCAAATCTCGCCAGATGTATTAATAAAGCCGTCATTCATTCACTCATTCTCTCTCACTCCCTCCTGGCATACAGTACCGAACTTGGGAACCTTGCAATCACATTGACCCACATACTCTCTTGGTGGCCACAAATATCGAGGACAGCAGCGAAAATTTTTAGGTCTTTGTACCAACTTCGACGACTCGCTACAGATTTCTCGTACTATGTGAGACTCAAGGTGGTACAGGCATTCGGGTTATGGGTTGGCGGCGTTCTGTGTCCTCAATGGAAAACAACTGGTAGCTCTCCAGTGAGTACAGAATGCCTTTATACTATGCCTGTATACAGGTTAAAGATGGACGAACACGTTACTATAGAAGCTCGGGCTGGCTGGAGACACCACAAAAAATCAAATACGCTGTTGCTCTGCTCCTATGTAAGAGCTTGAAATTCCAGAACCATCCCTACATTGCCGAAAAATGTGCATTTCTTCACACAATTCAACAACATGGGACACCGACATGACCTAATTCAAATCCCCCACCATCGGATCACATTCTTCAATAAGTCTTTCACTGCCACATCTGTACGAATTTTTAACGATAACCCGGATTTATTTCACACCTCCACGAGTGTTGCGTCGTTCGAAAACACTTTCAAAAACGCGCTTATAGAGGAATGTGACGAGTAAAAAAGAATGAAATAGCACTCAGCAGTCATAGAAAAACCCTGAAAATTATTACACAACGGTTATAATTCTCATGAACAGCTTGACCTAGTATTACTGCTCCGAGACCCATTCCATTCGATTCTGCATCGAAAAATACTAGTAAACCATACGAAACATGACCAAACAATAATGGAACTACGGAAACTAAATATTCCCCCAGCACCCGGCGCCCATAAACGTCTGTAGGCATTTATGATCCAATGTAGGGGTGTGCAGAGGAAGTGCCGGCCTCATTGGCCCTAACCTTCCTCCGCCCCATTGGGCAAAAAGAGTCGGGGAAATTGGGACGGAGACTTCCAGCGAACCCTCGGCAAGTGGCACGGCGTTGTGAGTCGAGCGGGAGGGTGGTTTTGATGACACGGGATTTTCGGACCACGTTAAAAGCACAAAACGACCCTGATGGTGGACGGCGGACGGGGTATGGGGGCTGGGGGACGGCATATTGCATATTTGGAATCCCCATGTCTTGAAACGTAAAGTATCAAATTTTGAGGGGGGGTTGTGAAAAATTTTTCGTGGCCGAAAACATAGGGTTATTATTCAGAATGTTCAGAATGAATAATAAACCAAAAGGACAATCCAGAAGTGATTTATGTACGTTTTTCTTTTATTCTTTTTTTCCTGTGTACGCCACACAAGATTTACCTTATAACCAATACTATATTTTGCCAGGGATGGTGTAGGAGAGGGCCTTATGGTCCCAATCCTCCCTGGTTGGTCAAATAAACTGCATCAATCTCTCAATTCAAAATCCTCGCTTGGAATGAAGCTAAATGAGAAGAAAATCAAAGCAATGACACTCGGGTACACGAAAATACTCACTAAAATTGACAGCATCACAATACCTACGCTTATGTACGATGGAGTGCCTTTAGACTACGTCCCTGAGGCGAAAAACTTAGGCATTGTCATGTGGAATACCTTCTCGTGGGAAACAAAAGTCGTAAACATGTGTAATTCCATTTACAAAACAATTTACCAACTGAGAAGAGTAGCCATAGACTTCCCCTTGCATTTAGGCTGCAGCTGGTGCAATCCCTAATTTTTCCCACCTGTTGCTTCGGTTTGTTATGAGACTGAAACTGGACGGTCACGTGACCCCGGTCTTTAAAAAACTAGCGCTGCTGAAAATCAGAGAACTGAAGAAGGCGCGAATCGCATCTCTCGTCTTTAAACTCCTCAAATTCAAGAAACCTAATTATCTGTTCCAGCTTATGCACCACGTCCGCGATCGCAACACGAGAAATAATGCGAATACGCTGATAATCCCTGCAGATCAAACTTCCCTGCATGTTCGAACGATCTTTGTTGATACAGGGAATACAACTATACCACGTACACTGTGAGAACTTTAAACTGGAGCAGAACACTAAAACTTTTCGTTCAGCGCCGAAAAAGAAATTTATTAGTGAATACTGAAGATAGTTTTGCAAATGTAACAAGTGGTTTTTTGTTTGTTTTTATGTTTACTTTCTTTTTCGACATTCTATACGTTCATTCCATTTCGTTATTAGATTGTGTTACATGTTTCTTTTGTTTCTCTCTACTCGTTACATATTTAGTTATTTTAGTTATTTCTCTCTCTCTTCGCGGTCATAGAATGGGTGGGGAAGTGGTGCGGTGGTTTGACTCTTACCTGAATAGGAGGAAGCAACGAGTGCGTGCACCGGATGGGCAACTATCTATTTGGCGAGAAATAGTGGTTGGTATTTCGCAAGGCCCCGTCCTGTCGGCCATCTGCTTCATATATATAAATAAAATAGTTTGAGTATAGCGAGCGCACAGTGACATAAAGTATGTGATGTATGCAGGTAACCTACAAGTTTATGCGTCGGCCTACTCCGCAAATCTTAACGCTTTAGTTGCCAAATTGAATACGGAGATTTCCAAATTGGTGAAGTGGTGCGAAAAGCATAACATTAATGTGCCCAACAAAGTGTAAGGCTATGATTTTGGGGAGCTCACGCATGATTAAATTAATAAATCTTGATGAGGTTCGCCAAATTCAAGTAGTAGGATAAAATGAAAGATCTGGGGTTATGATAACCAAAAATGTGTGCTGGGATGCACAAATCAGTAACACACGAAACACTTCCTTCAAAGCTTTACACCAGGTGAAGAAGTTCACCTACCATTTTCCTCAATATGTGAAAGTGAGGCTCGTCCAGGCACTGATACTGCCTTATTTCGAGTATTGTTCCTGTTTGTATACCGCCGTGCTAGAGAGGAATAATTATGACCTGTAAAGAGCCTTAAATGCAGCGATACGTTTCATTTATGACCTAAAGTATGATGAACACGTCACGCCATTTTTTAGGCAACTAGGTTGGTGGAAAATAAAGCAGCGACGCCAATAGAACATACCCTCACTTACCTATAAATTACTGAAAACAAAGAGACCAAAGTACTTGGCATGACAATTCCACATGCTGGGAAGTACGTCTTCTCATATCAGTATCACTAGAGCTGGTATTAACACGTTATAAATACCTCGACACCGAACTGAGAAAATGAGTAATTCATTTACTGCCACAGCCAGTAGGATCGTCAATGAGGGCCAGGCGTTGTTCCGGGGACAGAAAAATGTTAAGTGTATGAGAAAACTGTTAAAGGAAAAACTTGTTCTCCAGTCTAGTTAATTATTATCATATTTAATCGAAAGTATTGAAAGTATTTCAGTTGACCTGCGAAATTGTTTCTTTTGTTTTGATAACTTAATGTTTAAATATTTGATGAAAATTTGATAGATGACATTTATTTAAATTGTAAGATACTGAATTTTGAATTTCATAAAGTTTTCTGTATGTTTGTGGGAGTGGGCCGCTTAGTCCCAAAAATGTACAGATAGATAAATAAATCAGGCAGTCTCTCTCTTCCTCTCTCTCTCCCTCTAATCGCCTCCCCCTTTGTCGCATTAATCAGAATTATCAATTGATATTGGTTCATTATCAAGCAATGAACACTTGTATATCGTATTTTGAAATTTTTGTTTGCATTCATATTAATATCAATTAACCAACTCTCAAGAACCTGAGAATATCACTACGAGTTTTTACGTGTGTATTAAGTGAATATAACAACATCGGCAGTGGGAGCGTTCTTGGTTTATTTTATTCTACTTTCACATTCTCTTCATTCCCAACCTTAAACCAACAAGCCTAGTTTGCTAACTTTTCCCTCAGGGGTGTGTGTGGAGACCATTCCTGAGCGCATTCTACTGCCACGATATGCCCTTACCTGGCAGTCCAGACTTGTAGGGTCTCTTTGCAGACGACCTCGTCCACGCTGTTTGCGATTTGCAATCTGACGTGGTAGTCCAACGATTGCAGGTATTCTTCGACCGGCGGAAATTTGAAATTAACGATACAATGCGCTGTCAGCTTCCCCTACGAGAAGCAGATCAACGTCTCTCTCTTCTTAAACGAGATCCACATTAGAAATTTACCTCGGAGGGATGTTAGATGAACGCTTGACGTTTCGATACCACTTTATCAACCTAAAAAAACATCTACAAACAAGTACGTCACAATAGAAGTACTTTTTTGGCTTATCCACTTATGCGCTCAGAACATAAGGTCTGTAGATATACGGCACACGTTGTAAATCCGTCTTCCGTGTTCGTCAAGTGGAACAACAACAAAACAAAACGTTGCAAAGGAACAATATTCATGCCCCGCCCTTTGTCCGAAACGAAACGACCTATCGCCACTTCAGCCAGAAAAAACCTTCTGTAACCCTCCAAGAAGCCATCGACAGTTCTGCCTCCCGAAACATCCAACACAGAAACTCGGCAGCTAATGAAGAATTCAACACTCCCAAGTAACTGACGACTACGCAGACTGCGCCACATCCTTGACCTCATCGACCTATGAAAAGATTCGTACTCGGGCATCCTCTCAACCGAAACCTTCACACAACCACACCCCACGAGTCTGTGCGAAGTCCAACCTTATTTTTAAGCGTAGCCGTACATGAGGTATTCATGAAGAACTTATTGACGCACGAATACTCGTACATACATACCGAACACGCTTCTCGGCCTACAACACGTCGTGGAACGGGTTTACTGACGTTTTCGCCAAACTCTCGTAAATTCTTTGACGCAGTTGAAACGGGTAACTCAATTAATGACAACTAAATGTACTAAATGTAGAAATCAGCGGCGTTTAAATGACGTAACAAGAGGAATTGTTGTCGAAACGGCATCTCCGCTTCAAACTGCAGCTCAAACGTCCGCTCTGGAACGGCTCTGATGAGCGGTGTTTGTTCCCGACGGACTCAGCCAGGCGAAGCCACAGGATGGGTCAGTGTAAAAGCCGCGTCGTTCATTTGGTGTCAACGGAGTCGACAATGATTCTCTGAACTACTATTTGAGAGCTTCAAATAGAAGAGGCGTCTCAATCCTGTCGAACGAGTCGGTTCTGTTTGACAAATGACACTCACAAAAGCCCTGCGAAATGTCGGATTTGCACGGTCCCACGGTCGAATACTACTGGCGTCGGAAACGTTTGAAGTGCCGACCGAATATGACATTTGAGGGGTTTCCCGGTAGCGCGTTCTCGTTTTAAAAGTCAGCCGTATCAACCATGTTGTTGAGAAATATAGGGAAATTCGTTGTTAGCTCATGTCACGTATGCAGTGAAAGTTGTTTGAAAATGAAGAGTCAACTTTATAAACCAAAGTTTAAAGCAATAATATGAAAACAACAGAAGGTTCTTGAGAAAGTTAGTACCAAGTGTTAGTTATTTTACTGAATGCTGTTGAAAATCCAAGCAAAAATTGTTGCGAAATCAAGTAACGTTAACCAAACGATAATTATTGGAGAATAATCTTTTATTGAATTGTATGAATAAAATAAAAAGTAGCTAACCGGAATGCACGTCATTATGCGATGCAACATGCATCAATCAAATGTCTGCATTTCCCACTGAACAAAGAAAACGTTTCTGTTTACGCTACACGAATGTCCCCTTCTTGGTAGGAGAGATTAAACTAGCACGCTAAATTTTAATGAGCTCTGGGCCATCCCCAGGTTTCATCCGTATATGCCAATCCCCCTGTCAATTAATTTCTCTCTTTGGCTTTTCAAGCCCTGGCACGAGGTATGACCAGCGTATTTGCCCTCTTTCGTTATCTTCAGTGAGTTTTTCTGCACCCCTTTCTCTCACCTCACTTCTCAGCCCTTACATGCCAGCTCCCTCCTGCGGCATTTCTGCTCCAACACTCGTACAGTTAAACCACGCTCTCAGCTCCCGTCTAGATCACCTAACCAGTGATCCATTGTGTTATGTAAGCAGTAACCCTTTCATACTAATAATTACTCGTATCTCTAAAGCTTCTCAAGTGTACAATACACAACTCTCTCTCTCTCTCTCACTAATCTGATTTGTCAACATAAATTTTTGTTCATACTAAACTTCAGATCTCTCATTCCCTTGCACCTTGTGACGTACTTGGGAAATTCCTTCACAGAATGACCCGCAGACAGGACACGAGTGAAAGTCGTGTCAGGGCCCCAAAAACGAACAAGTTAAATATACTCGGATATACTCACTTGAAGTAAAATAAACAAAATAATGCCCCTCAGGAAAGTACTTGGAAATGAAATTATAAACCAACTAGGACCCACTTGAATTTAATCGAGAAAAAATAGAAATGAAACGAAATGAACTCCTTTTAGAATGAAACAAATAACCTATGCTCGGATTGTAGTAAATGACAATAAAGGGGCAATGGGGAAATTGAAACACCAAGCGCTGATCGCTTATCTTACTTCACACAATATAAAGGGGCTTTAAGTACTTATTCCTTGACTTAAAAATGGGAGAGATTCATGAGCGATGCCGGTAGCCGTTCTGCAGAAAATGTAGCTTCTCCGTTAATATAAACAGCGGCGAACTGCACGGGTGGCGCAACAGGGTTGCCACCATCGGCAGCCCACTGAAATCCATGGCAACCTATACTCACAGTCCACTGAAGCTTCCGACGGTCTTTCCAACGGGGTGACGAAGAGGTTCAATAAAATAAAATCTTCTAATTTTCCACCGAATATTTGATTGATACGCCAAATAAAAACTTCAAAATGAAAAAGGAAGCTTGCCTCGTGCACGAGTTACACAACTTTCCCGACCCCACGTAGATATGAATCGTTCTAGCCCGTATGAAGTTCGTTAAACATAACGTGGAAACTGGTAGCGCCACGTCATAGAGGGATGAGGACCTGAGCCCTTCGTAATGACCATCAAGACCTACTTGAATAAGGAGGTTGACAAGAGGAAGGAGAAGGGCAGGGCTGCCTATTAGCGAAATGTCCCAGGCCAAAGGCAGTCAAAGTTATTTATTGGAGCGATCAAGGGAGTTCCTCACTGTGGAGAGAGAATATGTGGCCTGTTCACAGGACACTGTCCGCTAAGGTACTACCTGGCCAAGATTGATAGGTCACAGGTAGAGAATTACAGATTCTACAAGGAAGAGCTGGAATTGAAGCCTACTGTGCACTTGTGAGGGGTTGGTTGCGGTGCGCCTCCGAGTGCTTGAGGATCGTCAGCTGCGGTTGTAGAAAACGACCTCATGGCCGTCTTGCGTTTTGGATGAGAATCATGGGACGTCGCTTCAGGGAACACCAGCTCTACGGGTACTTGGAGAACATCAAGCATCTCATGTCTTCCCAGCCCATTGAAGGTTACAGAGGTGGTTTTCTCAATTGCGATTTTTGACATTTTACGTCTTTACTTTGCTACATAAACTCGAAAATGTAACGGCCAAGAGTCACGAAATTTAACCTTGAGGCCGAGTGGACAAGGCAACGTTTTAACCCAAGTTGCAACCACAGCCCCTGTGGCGTAATGCATAATGCATCGGTCTCCTTAACTGGAGGTTGTGGGTTCGAGTCCCACCAGGGTTACGATTATTTTTTTGACGTATAAATGTCTTTACTTTGCTACATTAACTCGAAAATGTAACCCGGGATATGTAACGAAGAAGCGTCACTAAATGTGTGTTGGGTTAAGTGCATGGTAACGTCTGTTACAAAATGTAACGCTTCGTAACATTACACGTTTCAGTGACTAAGTGATGATGTCAATTGCAATTATTTCGGCCATTATATCGAAACCATCAACGAGCACAATCAAACGTAGTTATCATTCATAAAAATAAATAAAATAAAAGAGATAAACTGTTCCTAGTGGTTGCGTACTTGTACGAAAGCTGTACCCACCGTTTGTGTGTCCATATAAATCTCGCTTATGTGGCGCCAGTGTTTTTCCCCTCGTCTTTCAACGAAAAAACTCTCGATTAATGGTAAAAGATGACGTTTGAAGACTAATTATGTACCGAAAGAACGAATGAATACGGTGTTTAAATAAAAATATCTGGTGCGTAGCAACACACAACTTTCCGCCACCCCTTTAAGTTCGGACACCACCTACATAGGCGGGCGCTATATCTTCGTTCAACGCATTTTTACAGGAACATTTATGGAGAACAAAATGTAGGGACTAGTTAGCTGAGAGTACTGCGGAAGTTTGATCGAAATCGTTAGAGCCGTTTTTGAGAAAATTGGAATACCGATAAATTAATATTCGACAAATCTCCTTTTCTGAGTTAACTTGGCTTATATCTCCGTTCAACAAATATATACAGAAATAATTATGGAGAACGAAATGTTGGTATGGGCGACTAAAAGACACCCCATTAGGATTTATCACATCTGGTGAAAAAGCTACCCTGGAATTCACGGAAATGTTAGAAAAAACGTTATTTTCGACACATTTTGATTTTTATCTCTGTTCAATGGACTGTCAGAGGAACATTTATTGAGAAGAATATGTAGGTATTAAATATTTGAAAACATCCTGTGAGTTTGGTGAGAATCGCTGAAGCCGTTTTGCCAAAAAGCGTAAAAAACCTATTTTTGCTTCATGGGCCTATATCTCCGTTCACCGTATTTTCATGGAGATATGTATGCAGAATAAAAGTTAGGTATTCATTAGTAGAAGATAATGTGGAAGTTTAATCAAAATTGTTAGAGCCGTTTTCGAGAAAAATGCGAAAAACACTGGTTTTTGGTACATTTTCGTCCCCCACCCCCCTTACCATCGACCGAAATCGTCCATAACCTTATTTTGGTGTCTACAAAAAATAACGAACAAAACAAAGAAAGAACCAGCTCAATCGGATCAGCCGTTCTCCTGCAAATCGAACTACAGACACACACACACACACACTTACACACACACACACGGACCACGCGCCGAAATTAGGTTTTTTAGACTCAGTAGGCCTCATAACGTAAAGATCTGAAGAAAACCCAATTTTTTTTTTGACCCGATTACTATACTTTCCTTCCCTTCGGGTAGCGGAAAGTAAAAACTGGTAGCGTGCAAAGTTCAAGTAACATTACGCCATTTATAACACTACTGCTACTGATGACACTACCTTCGTTTAAATTATTTTGAATAAGAAGCGGCTTTTCTGACCACTTGCGCACTCCCTTGTGACGACAAGTGTGGAAGATACCAGCCACCACCCCACCTCTCATCCAAAGGGTCAATATGGCAATCAAATTATTGCTTACTGATGTGTATCACGAAATATATGAAAGTATTGATTGACTGAATTGTCTCTCACAAACCAGTTTCGTTTTCCAACTAAGAAAGACCTGATCACTTTCCAGAATTAAATTGGGATAGAGCAGCATCCGAAGATTTTGAGTATCCGAGATTAGCGCGAAAACCCGTCTATCCCTCCTCGGTCTAACTTTAGGATCCTTCGCTGAGCTCGACTTCTCCCGTTGCCTCCCAATTCCAAATGAGTAGGCGGTGAGGTTGGAGAAGAATCCCTCAAGGATTTATATCGCCGTGTAGCTCTCGTTTGAATAAAGTATTTGGAGTGCCCTCAAATCTGGCAGATGGATCGAACGGAAAACCGAGGCTCTTCCACAGTTTCAGTCTCAACGGGATGCTGGAAGCAGAGCGATTTTCGACTAATCTCCATTCAACTTCTCCCACCGGCTAAATCCGGGCGATAAACGCCAATTTTCCGACGGAGAAACAACCCCCACCCCTCCCCCCTACAGCTTTGTTCGAGAGTCAATCGATCGCGAGATGATTGTGAATATTCTCCACTGAAAGCCGCGAGTTTCGAATTACGGCGTGCTTTGGAAAAATCGTTTGAAGTAAAACGATTTATTGAGGTTTCAAACGCGGTTTGCTTAAGACAACAAAGCGACGCTACCAAACGAAGGTGTGGCGACAGAAAATATCCCGCCAATTCTGTTGGTAAAGAACACAAGACGTAATGGAATACAACAAGATTTATTGGGGGCTGAGCTCTGAGCTACAAAAAACACCGGAAGAGGAAAAGAGAAGGAATATATAACATTTTCCAATGTTCCACTCGATTTCCCAACGACTTCCTGCGATTGTCACAAACTTTAACAAATAAAAATTTGACTTTCTGCAGGAAAATGGTGAGACCTTTCCCGGGGATTTGATATTTGTGTTACCAGCATGGTTGGAACCTGTGCTGACAAAGGAATGGAATGAGGTTTAGTTCTTGGGTACTACTGGCGTCGATAACATGAGTAAAGACCAGCTTGATCGAGAAAGGAGGTAACGAGCGGGACCAGAGGACAGGGTTCGAGAGCGGCTTATTGTACATACTGGACACGGACCTTGTGGAATACATCTGGTACAAACGAAGTGGCCTAATTATTGCTATTCACCCCGATCCATTTTATTACACTTGCAAAACGTTTTATTTAAATTTATTGCGTTAGTATATATTTTATTCATTTACCAATATTTGTTAGCTAACCGTTTGTTTTGTCTATTATAATTTTTCGTTTTTGTAATTCACAATTTCTATAGGTACTCAATTTCATATTGTAATTTGCATTGCTGGTTTGATGATATCCACAGCGTAATTACGCTGGGAATGGTTGAGGCTTGAGTTAAGTTGAGTCAGGTTCAATGTGACAAGAAAGTCTTGAATATCGATGTAGGCGATTTACCTCGTAATTTATTTATTTTAAGATTACTCAGCCAAATTTATAATATGGATTTTACTGACGTCAATAGTGCAACAAAACCCAAACAGCAATAATACGAGAAGTCTCTCGATCAAAAATTGAATCTACAACTCCGGATAAACGAACAATCTCTTTCTTAACCGACCTTAGGGAACATCAAGATCCAAAATGTTAAAACAGGCGCTGTGAACGACTGAGGGGGCAACGTCTCAAAGAAAAACTCAGCAAATTATTACACTACGGTTTACCCAATGGGGAAATGAGCCAAGCCAGGGTTGGCCTACCGGCTCATTGGACCGTGAGGACGCGCGCCTCTACGCTTAGATGGTTATAGGCCACCAGCGGAGGCACAGCACGGCAAATGCGCAGGGCTGGGACTTGACGAGAGTCCCCCTAATCCTCGATTCGGTCGGGCACCACGACTCCAGGCCCTTCCGCAGGTTTGCTGACGCTTGAGCGAAGAGGCGGAATGGGCGGACCTCCGTCCTGCTTGAGAGGAGCTGCGATACCCCTTCCGCTGCAGAAAGCCGCATGCGCTGACGGGCATCACGGTACAGGTGGCCGGCAAAGAGTATGTGTGATGCGGCCCCTCCCCAGGGGCAGTTGCTGAAGGTGCGGCGGCCGAAGAAGTGCAGCTGCTCTCGGGCCATGGAGCCTTCAACGAGCGGCTGCACATCCACGAATGATGGCTGCCACCAGCCCAATCCCACCCTCCCGTCAACTGTGGGGAGGATGCTGTGGGACCCTCGTCCCACCGTGCCTGCCACCTACCAATGAGGGCCTCGTGAGCGAGATGGAGTTTCCGCGCCATAGAGCTCTCCAGCTCGAGCAACGGGAGGAGGGCATGGAAAAGCCCGCAGTAGTCTGGCAGGCCGTCCCGCTTGATGCACGACCGGAGTACCACTGAGTCAAGAACCGAAGCTGATGGTTGAAGATTGGCTGACGTTGAAGAGTACATTGTTCTGCCAAGACCAGTCTCCCAAATAGCCCAGGGACAACTGTACGTTCAGCAGCAGGCAGTGCCAGTAGGATCGTCTGCTCTACCAACAGCTTCTATTCGCTTACTATTGTAGAAACTGCAGTGGAGCAGTGCGTGGTTTCTAGTTTCTTCTGCAAGACATGCAGGGTGGGGTGTCTTTAAAAGAAAAGAAGTGTAGCTGCTCATTTGAACTGACTCACCCAGTGGTCTGGCTCAACCCACTTTTTCTCAAGACGTTCACGGATGTTAGGGAAAGAACTCACACGTGTCACACCTCTTTGACGAGGATTCTTATCTCGTTTGCCATTTCTCTAACGCTGCAAGTTTCACTCAGTGGAGAGATCCGCGCAGAGTTCAGCCCACAGTGGGGGAAGTTCCCGTTTCAACGGCTAAGTCAAGTGGTAACTCACCACTGATCATCTGGAGTGCTTCTGTCGAAACTTTCTTGTAGGCCCTGGTGATCGACAAGAGGGCAGCTCTCTGGGGTTTCTTTTCACTGTGAATTTGACGCCTAGATAGTAAGCCAGTAGATAGTGTCATGGTAACACACAACCCAAGTCTTGAGGGACTGGAGGTTTTGGCTGAAGCCCCACCTATGATGGATTCCTAAGTACTTAGCGTGCCTCTCAAGAAGAAAATTGTTCAGCATGGCATCACAGATGTCCAAAACAGGACAAAAGCGATTCCGCATGAGAGCCCTGAGGAACGCCCAAAGTCACTCCAAATGTTAAATGAACGGTTCCAATAAACTTCATAACGCTTTCAATTTGTTTCGCTCAATTACTTCTCTTGTCTTTTGGATTTTTTTGAAGTTCATGTTACATTTTTGGGTGGTGCCCTATATAGTAGGATAAACTCAGCCGTACAGCACGAGAGTAATCCTGAAGCCTGGGAGTAGTCCTGTTCACATGTAGAACAGGAGCTAAATTAGGCAGGTCTCATTTACAAACATAAAGTGAAGGTTCAACTCCTTCATAAGCAAACAAAACAACGCAGTAGTACTGAATAACATACGCAAAAATAAGTAATGCAAACATCAACAATTATCAACAATGGTCCAATAAGTTATCATCTGGGGTGTAATATTTAGTCAGTTGAAGCCGTTTGAGTTGTCTGATGAAGTGATGCGTGGGGGAGGGCACCGTGAAGGGATACAATTGATCGAAAGATTGGGGTGAGCGTATGATTTTAGAAACATTTTATGTTACGTGTTAATTAGTTTGACGCGAACAGTTGGAACCGTCACATATTAGTCGGGGCACGCGGTTCTGGAGAACGAGCCTTTCGGATTGAGTAACACAACCTGCGCGTTAGCCGCACAACAACGGGCACGTTGTTTCGAAACTCATCTCATCTTCGGACCAGAGTATTCAAAAGGACAACATGACGACCTATCAAGACACACTGATCCCTTCAACCTAGCGGTAGCACAAAATAGCTTCAGATAATGGGAAACCATTAGTAACGAGACATCAGCCGTATAAATACAACTACATGACGTGCCCTTTGTTCGCGTTTCAGAAACTTCACGTGTAAAACGATAATATGAAGGCTGAGTAGATGAATGGGATGCTTCGAGGAGTTCCCATTCAAAACAGCCATTCAGAACTTGGACGGGATGGGGAGGGGGGGATGGCAATTAGAACTTGAGCCTAATGGGATTTCGAAGGACGAGCAGCGAGATGACGAAGAAGGAATCAGAATTTTCGGTGTATGGTTCAATTCAGGAAACAATGACTAGCGAATTAATTGCCTTTGCCGAGCAGATGTGCCACGGCTTCGACGTGTGTGAAATGTGACAGTATAAACAGTCAAGGTTCGTGAATTAAATGCGTTTACAAAAAGAAAAGGACAATATTTAGTGCGTAGAAACACACAATCTTCAGCAACTCCCGTTAATTCGAAGTGCTACATGGTCGGGTGATATATCATCTCTATCTTCGCATGTTTGATCGAAATCGTTAGTCCTTTTTTGATAAAATTGGAAAACCATGAAATTGGAACCATGATTGGCCCATGCTTCCAGTCCCACAATGACCATGACATTGGAAAACTACGATGAAAGAAATAATCATGAAAAACCAAGTTAATGACGAAATTTGACGGACGGCGAATGGATATTGCCGATTTGGAATTACCATGCCTTGAAACGTTAACTTTCAAAGTTTGAGGGGAATTATGTCATGACTTGCATAGTATAGGGTGCTTATTGGCCTAGCATTTTTTTTATTGAGAGATTTATGATGAAAAACACAAACGGTGGGTACAGCTTTCGTACAAGTACGCAACCACGAGGGACATTTTACGTCTTTTTCTTTAAAGGTACTTGTATTCCAGTTAGACAAGGTGACACTCAAGCCCTGTAGTCACCACACGAAATCCAGCGGAGTCGTACGAACGTAGTTAGTCAGTCAAATGTTGACTTAGTTAGCAAATGATCACTTTCACAGGCAATTCATGACTATCAGTGACTAAGCGCTGGTTCTCGATGAAAGCACTTCCGTTGTGATGAAAGAAGATATTTTCTATCTTCAATAATAATTTTATAAGAAATGTGTGTTTGTGTGTGTAAAACTGTAAAACACACGACTCAAACGGTGGGTACAGCTTTTGTAAAAGTACGCAACCACGAGGGACGTTTCATGTCTTTTATTTTTGTTTTTATGCAATGATAACTACATTTGATTGTGCTCGTTGATGGTTTCGATATAATGGCCGCGTCAATTGCAATTGACATCATCACTTGGTCACTGAGGTTATTAAAACGTGTGATGTTACCAAGCGTTAGATTTTGTAACAAACGTTACCAAGCTTATCCAACACAAATATTCCGGTTTTGCTTCTCCGTTACATATCCCGCGTAACATCTCCCGCGTTACATTTTCGAGTTTATGTAGCAAAGTAAAGACATAAAATGTCAAAAAAAAAATAAACCAATGCACTACGACGCACCTTGTAACTTTCCTACGACGTCGGCCATTCTGCGGTTTTTACTTACTTTGGTTCTCTTCGGATCTCTACATTTCAAGGCCTACTGAGTCCAAAAAACACCATTTGCCTGTTGTGTGTGTGCCAGTGAACGCGATTGAAGAAAAATGGCTTAAGCAAATCAGCTCAAACTTGACATCTAGTCCGCAGATCACCATGGGACGCTAAAATAAGGGTATGAGCCTACCTATAGTTATCATAGTGATCAACACTTTTTTTTCTCAAAAACGGCTCCAACGATTGTGATTAGATTTTTTTTCATTGACAGCTCCTAATAAGATGGCGTTGCCCAAAAATTTTCATTTGAACTGAAGAAAAATATAAAAGTGAGGAGAAGGAAAGATAGATGGGAAAGTCCAGGACAGGGGAAGTCTTCCATCTTGGAAATAACTCAGGAGCTGGGTTTTCCATAAGTGCAAACAAAAGGATTGAGAGTACTGTTAGGTGCGAGTGCGGATATTCCGGAGGTCAAAGACCCACCTAATTCGCCCTACTGAACACCCACAATAACGTATGCGTGTCCTAGCTGGCACAGGTCTGTTTCCTTATTTGATGACTGTACCTAAACCCTCGACGAGGGTTATATCAGTCATGGAAGTTGCGGTTTCGCTAATATGCAAGAGGCCGGCCTCTGCAGCATCCACCGAACTCAGACCTGTGGAGGTACGGCAGGTATTTGGTCGTTAGCCAGTCTCCTGGTAGAGAGCTGTTGCCCGTGTGTGAGGTGACCACCTGTGGAATCCCGTATCATCTGGAAGGAGTTCTTAATCTGGTTTCCTACCTGATCTAACTATTTACTTGGGTGGCAAGTTTCAAAAGAACAGATCAACTATGACCACGTAACTCTGCAAAATGGCTATAGGCTAGCTTTGTAGCAGTCAATGCCACTAAGTTCGTTTGCCCTCCCAACAACCGTCGCTCACTTTTGTAGAAACTACAGTGGAGCAGCACATGGTTTCTTGTTTCCTCCGCACTGGAGGCACAAGACATGCATAATGGAGAGTCTTTCAGAGAAAAGAAGTGGAGCCACGCATTGAAGTCACCATGTCCCGTGAGGAACTGGCACGTCCAGTGGTCTGGCTCCTAGCTGGCACACAGATGCATCCACTCACATACAAGTACAAGTAACGCATAACAAATGCCTCCGGTTTGTCACAAACAGCCCTTCTCGCACAAACAGATTACGACTACACGAACTCTTCAACATGATGGAATACACATGAGATAACATCACACAATCATACGCAGACAAACTTGCCTCACACCCCAACTCATTGGTAAGAAACCTCAACATACTTAGGAGACCTCAATGGAGGAGAGCAAGAGTAGTTAGTTACCTTAGGGGCACTCCTGGGATCAGTGACGTCAGCCCACCCCCTTCACCCGTGACGTCATGCCCCCACCATTGCATTGCTAGGTTTGCTACGCCTATCTATCTTTTTTGTCGTTGAACCAGTATCAATTCGGAAAAAAAACGTAGTTTTTAAAACTTTATTTAAAAACCTATTTTCGAGGGGCCAACTTTATTTCGCAATAATAACGATAAATCGACCAATCTTTTTAGTGGGGGGGGATTTGTAATTTGCGTAATGTTTGCTAGGAGTGTGGAGTCACAATTTTTTGCCCAATTATACCTCAGTCCAAATACGTTGCAATTTATTTTGTGGGGCTCAACGTGTGCTCAGGATTTATTCAGGACCTATTTATAGTGTACACGTGTACTGTGGGGTAAAATCGGGTAGGGGGGGGACTTTGAAGTTAGCGCAATAATTGGTCAGGGTATGACGTCACGATACATGTAGAAGTTGCGCCAATTGTGGGAGCATGATGCCACACGAGGTGGTTGATCCTCTCAGAAGTTACGGCAATGGTGAGGGCATGACGTCACGATCCACTTACAAATTACTATAGTAGTAGAGGGGGTATGACGTCACATTAGTTAGGAGGGGGTCAATAGTGAGTCACAGTTGTGTATGAGGGGGGGGGGGCCTCAGAAGTTACAC
This sequence comes from Pachypeltis micranthus, assembly GCA_020466155.1. Taxonomy (NCBI): domain Eukaryota; kingdom Metazoa; phylum Arthropoda; class Insecta; order Hemiptera; family Miridae; genus Pachypeltis; species Pachypeltis micranthus. Next base: position 61,601,707 of record CM035770.1, on the reverse strand, counting down.
AGTCCAGACGAAGAGGAAATCCGTCGTCAATCGGTATCAACTGAAGAGGTGGAATTTTCGTAGGTAACAAAAAGGAGTTGAGGACGAAGGTCTTTGGTGAAACAATGACTTTGCCGTTAAGGGCCGAAGAGTCCTGTCAGGACAGGTACGGGAATTCTGAGTTCAAAAAACTCATACTGATTCGTCATTTTGCGCCGAACAGGAACGTTTTCAAAAATCGTAAAATCCTGGTCGTGTTGAGTATGATGGCCGTAAACCTTCACACTCTATTGAACTGCGACTTTCCAACAAGTTAATTGCTCTTGAGTCGGCTTATTATTCACTTGTACAACACGAATGTAACCTATCCTATTCAATCCAACGTGAAAAATATTAAGAATATACTCGTAACATGGCTATCAAAAGTACAGATAATGACGAGTCTTGTGTTAATGACAGAGTTTGTGGAACACTTTCCATGCGGTAAATAGCAATAAACGATGCGCAGGATGAGGGCAGATGCAGTCGTACACCTCTGAGACCCGTCCTAGTCGACTCAGCATCCAAAAACACCTTCGAAACGATACTAAACACAACATCATTGCAATAACACTCCCATAATTTCGTTTTTGACTAATTTCATGAACCATTTTTTGCTCATAACAACGGTGGGTTTCGTCCGATGAGATTGCCGAGTAGGCGGGCTAACCTGGATACCTAACGAAATTTGTATGCGAAATAACAGGGTTTTAGACCGGTTTGGAAGCACATTGTGGTCTGGGCTGCCAACGGCTGGCGGATGTCGCCGATTTGGAATCCTCAAGCCTTGAAACCGTGCTACATTTGGAGGGGGGTTAAAAACCTTTCCTGACCGAAAACGTATTTCACAATTAATAATGAGCCCGATAGAATATTTTAAAAATGTTAAGTGTGGCAATTGTCGAGGACTTCCTGCACCACGACGAGGGCTTCTTATAACGCGTTGAGAGGAAGGATACTGTCGCGGCTGGGTGTCTCTTCTCTTGTGAGTCCGAGCACCGATCGAGCCACTTGGAAATGAATCGAGGTTTCCGAGAAAAAAAAGGTTATGCATTCTCTGGCTGTTTCGTCTGGCACAAGTTCCCGTTTCCCTTTCCGCCGTACCTCCTGCTCTCTTCCCCAAGGAATATCGGTTCCCTCGGGATTGCAGTATATTTCTTTTGTTTGCACGAAGAGAGAAGACTCCAGGCTGTCAAGACGGTGGCTTTATTTATTTATTTTCGGCAAGAGAAGACATTTAGTAGGAATTTTACTTTCTTTTTTATCTTCTATTAGTATACGTTTATTTTAAATCAGTTTTCTTACGTTTTCCAGCTTAATGTTCGTTTTTTTTCTTCTTCTAAAATATAACTTTCCTTTCTTTGAATGAATTATATTTTGTTTTTCCCGATTCATGGGTTCATCCCACAACTTATTGATATGATTACTTCCCCGTTTACTTTAATTTCACAGAAAATATGTGTTGGGCGCCCCAGTAGGGGACCTTGAAATTCAGAAATAAAATAACGTGGTTAGAGTGAGTGATAGTATTACGCTTGACAGAGTAGCGATATCCGGTTGAATATGAGTATATACGCACATGTGAAACTGGTTGTCCGATGCTATGTGAAGGGAGAGGGACCGAGAGAGAGAGAGAGAGAGAGAGAGAGAGAGAGAGAGAGAGAGAGAGAGAGAGAGAGGGAGAGGGAGAGAGAGAGAGAGAGAGAGAGAGAGAGAGAGAGAGAGAGAGAGAGAGAGAGAGAGAGAGAGAGAGAGAGAGAGAGAGAGAGAGAATGAGGGAGTTGAGTTGGGAGTAGTGCAAGCTGAGAGACGAATCGTTCGGAGAACTGGGAGACGACTATGCGAAAGGTGAAGGATGACTGGCTGGGAAGGAGATGTCCGTTGATTTGATGAATCCAAAATTGAGGGATGGAAAAAGATAGACGGGAAAGTTCAGAACAAGGGGAAATCCGTATTAATTGGGAAATAAATTAAGAAGTGGACTTTCCGCAGGTAACTAAAGGGCTTGAGGAAGAAAGTGTTTGGGAGAACAACGACTTTTCGTTAGGGCTAGTGCGAACATTTTGGAGGTCAAAGACACAGCTAATTCTGCCTGCCCAACAATATGTACGTATAGAAGTGTATTGTGAATCTTTCTAGTGATGCGCACCTAATGATGAAGAGCTCTAGAAACTTACTCGAAGGGAAAGCTTCGAGAGGCTTGTAATGCTCGAGCATGTACTAATACCAGGTAACGCGAGAAAAGGTCATGGTGCATCAGTTGTGAGTGACTTGAAGAAAACTGGTGGGAAGCAGCAAAGCATCGAACTCAGTGGTAGTCACATCCTCACAACGCCAAGGACCACGCTGGGTTGTAGCCGAGAATAAGAAGTTCATTAAATAGTAGAAGTGAATGGAGCGACTACACCTAGTTTGAGTGTTTTAAGAAGTCGCCGTACTGCCACTGTTACTCCACAACAGTCGAATTGCTACATTCCAACAAGAACTTATTTGAGTCTTCACTGAACCTCTGTATTCCCCACCCTCCTGCTCGTGTATTACTTGGAGCAGTATCTTTCTAGTCTTGCGTTCACGTGGCTCACAATTGACTCGTTGTTGATTTATTACAAATCCTGCCGAGGTTTTGTTCAAACTTGGGCTCCATTATTAAATGCCCACCTTGCACAGCATTAATGGATCCTATTCCAACGTCAAAAATATTAAGACTATAACTTGACTACACTAACAATCCAGGAAACGAGAACAACGACGATGTTTGTAGAGCACTTCTGAGAAGACCCATACCAATCGATTCGTCATCGAAAAATACCAGTAAACGCTACGAAACATGGCTATAACGCAACAACAAAACCCGACGGGTGGTTTTTTGTTTTTTTCTTTTGAAAACGTGGATGCAGGTGATACCCTCACTGCAGCCACGAACGGGCTTATTGTAAGGGCGTCCATGATCCTCAGATCATGGCCCCCCCTGCACCACCCGCAGGCCCCACGGCACTGGTCTGACTTGGTGTGACGTCACCTATGCGCCCCCACCATCCCTGCACAAAGCGGGGACCATCCGCAAGTTCTGCATTCGCCACCTCTTCTGGCTGGAGGAAGAGCCTCCCAAACACACGACGGCGCGATGCCGTGAGTCCGTCGTATACGCACAGCACATGCTCTGCCGTCTTTAGTTCCACCTCACCAAACCTGCATACCTGTACCTCGCACTTGCCAATATTATCAAGGTGACCTCAGCAGACAGTGACCTGTGAACAGGCCACATATTATCCTCATATCCTTCCTCCCCAGGGCGAGCACCTCCTTGGCCCTCCCGAGAGACGGATGAAGAGTTTTGACTGTCTAAGGCTGGGCAGCCCTGCACCTATCCTCCCACTTGCCCACCTCTCTCCTCGGTGGGTTAGAGTGAGACGGGTGACAATGCGTGAAAAGAGTGGTGGCTGGGGGAAAACGATAGCTTTCGTTGTATTGCTGCGTTAGCTCCTTCAAGTAGTATAATATCCCATATTACAGTGGTGCTACTGTTTGCACTGACATTGCAGATTTAGAATTTCATGCCTTTAAACGTAATATGTCCAATTTGAGGGAGTGGAGGGGAGAGGTTCCTGTAGAAATTTTCCTGACTGTAACATAGGTGTATAATTCAGAATGAATAGTAACGAACAAACATTAGCAGACGTTAAGCTTACAAAAAATCCACATTATTTGTTGGGACCCCCCACCCCCCTTCACGGCCTTCAACCGATAGATATAGCCTAGAAGCTAGTTTTCTTCTTCTAAAAGATGAGCTCAATCGGTTGACCCGTTCTCCCACAAATTTTATTGAAGACCGCGCGGACTACGCGCCGAAATGAGGTTTTTCCGATTTAAGGACTTTCAGAATGAGAAGATCCGATGAAAACTCAACTTTTTTTGACGGGTTACTCCAGTTCCCTTAGACTTTGAGTTCCGTTGAAGTAAAACCCTTGGCAAAGGGGTCGTCTGGAAAGTTCTCCAAGTAACGAGAAGAGTTTTAGTTCTCTGAAACAGTTCAAATGAAGGCGAGCGGTTATTTGACAAAACAATCCGCGGCGTCTCCTCATTTTGAGCTTTGTGCTTTAAATGAAGGCGCTCGCTGAGTCGTTCCACAGAGCGTAGATTTCCCTCTTTTACGGTAATTACTAAGGCTGTTCTTGCGGTTCAGACGCTGGCGTGGGCGTAAGATGGAGAAACCTGTTTGCGGTTGCTTCGTTGAATTAAGAAGAGGTCTCTTTGAGCTTGACAATGTCTACATTCACACCAACGCCGGTTCACAGTGCGCGAATGAGAATCGTTTCCAGGTTTGAACTCAAACCTTTGACAAAATCTCGTTCTTAATCGCGTCCGATGCAGCGGTCGGAGGTTTACTTTGACGTGTTCTTGGTGGACTCGTCTGAATGTCCAAAAATAGCCTCCTCGGCTTTCCATGTTCGTTCGTTCCTGCTCGTACGTTCAAAATAAAACCCAAAGCGCGTCCCACAAAAAGGTTTCCACATTTTGTTATTAGACCGAGGGACGTCTTCTCCCCCCAGTGAAACACGGCGACTACTGTCAGGAAGCGAGTCTTCTTTGAATTCCGAACCCATCGGAAATCGTACTTGAGCCCATGCCGTTGAGTCCATTCAGTGATTTCTTCAGCCCGGGGGAGATTAGAAATATAATCAATAGGGCACCAAGGAGGAAATCTCCTGGATTGGATGGAATAGTTCAGCCCTTACTAAAGGCGTTACCGCGTAAAGGGATGGCACTACTTACGCAGATTTTTAACGCAGCCCTACGCATTACATATTTCCCCAAGTGCTGGAAACGTGCCAGGGTGATTCTGATAAAAAAGCCCAATAAACCTAAATCGGATCCGAATAGTTACAGGCCGATCAGCTTGCTTCCGTTATTTGCTAAGCTATTCGAACGTCTTCTTCTAACAAAACTGTATGCATTCCTTCACCCGCTCATTCCATCATCCCAATTTGGGTTTCAGAACTTGCACTCCTGCCCACAGCAGCTCTATAGGGTGATTGAAAGAATCAATGATACGATGGAGTGAAAGGATGTCTGTCTAGCCTTGTTCCTTGACACAGAGCAGGCTTTTGATCGTGTGTGGCATACGGGACTTCTCTCCAAGATCAAAAACAACTTACCTGACACATACTATAGAATGGTTCTCTCGTACATAACTGACTGCACATTCACCGTCAGCTGTGGCGGCGCAACTTCTAAAATATGTCGAATTCATGCGGGTGTCCCTCAGGGCAGTGTTCTCGGTCCCTTTCTGTCTTTGGTTTATGCTGGTGATTTCCCTAGTTCAGCCACTCTTACCGTATCCCAATATGCTGATGATGTGGCGGTCTTAAGCGTTGCTGAAACCTGTACTGATGCGGAGAACGTCCTTCAGGTGTACGTTGACAGTGTTTCCTTGTGGTGTCGCAGATGGAGAGTGAGCATGAACCCGCAAAAATCTACAGTGGTTGCGTTTACGAAACAGACTAGAAGAAATGTGCCCTCGATTCAATTCGGCGGTCAGAAGATCTCACAAGAAGAAACTGTCAGGTACCTTGGGATGCAGTTGGATAAAAGGCTGACTTGGGAGACCCATACTAAACACCACGTCACCAAGGTGCGTCAACGTATCAGGCAACTTGGATTCCTCCTAGACCACAATCGCTCGCCATTGGCCTTGTCGACTAAGCGCGTATTATATTTAACACTAATCAGACCGATATGGTACTACTCTTCTGGGTTATGGGGCTCGGCAGCGAACAGTCACATACACCGGATACAAACTACACAGAATCGGGTCCTCCGTCTCATCACTGGGTCACCATGGTATGTTAGGAATACTCTGCTTCATAAGGATCTCAATATACCATTCGTAAATGAGGTACTCCGTCAAAACTACATCCAACTCCACAGATCAATGGAAAGCCACCCCAATAGCCTGATGACGGAAATGCTAACCAATTTACCTCACCCACGAAATCAGCGAAGGCTAAAGCGAAAGCGACCGTCAGACTTTCTCCACTAGCCACTTTTATTTCTATTTTTCTCTCTTTTTTTTTGGTAAATTATTATTCTGTGTAAATATTTGTTAACTATTATCACTACGTCTGTACATATTCAATATGTCTATCTTATATTAACGCGTTGTTGTAAATCTCACAAAGTCAGGTCTGCTTATGAGCTGTTCCTGCTACATGCTTCATGTTAATTAGGAATTTCAATTCCTACTATATATCTTGTTTTCATAATTGTAATGTTTATAAAGTGAACAATAAAGTTATATATATTTAAAAAAAAAAAATCGGAAATCGTAGACACCAAGAAGGGCAGAATATTCGGTTGTCCTGTCAAGAATTAGCTGAATGGGTGGCCGGCCCATGACGGAGGAGGCAGGATTTCGGCCGTCACGGAAGGCCAGGTGGGGTTGTATGAAGCTGTTAAGTTATACATATGTGGTTGTATTTTGTGTGTTGGTGTGTACAGGTTAGGGTATACCGGGGGGGGGGAGGAATATCGAGTACTCCCCCACCTGTGCTTAGGTCGGGTTGTGATAGGGGGTAGGATAGTATGGGGGTTGTGATTGATGGATGGGTGGCGTCCTGGTTGGCCTCAAGGGGCTTTGGGGCACCGTGGGTGCCATTTTTTAACTTATTTATTTTGTTGACATTCAAATTTGACTACTTGATTTGGGTTACGTTAATTTCTAGGGCCGTTGATAAGAAAACCCTGAAGGCCGAGGAGGGTCCACTTTTGTGCCAGTGGGCTCGACAAAAGTGGGGTTTTTCATACCCCCTTCAGCCGGCAGTGTGGAGTGAGTGTGCTTGGATGTGGTACGGTTAGTAACTTACTGAGTGCATGGAATTTAGATTAGAGGATGGAAAGCGTGTTTGTAAATTATTGGGTGGAGAGCAGAGTGGGCATGTTGTGTTGTAACACAAGGGTAACTGGAAGAATCCATAATACTGGCCTCTGGCCAGCTGCACGGCGGCTGGTTTGGAAGGGGCCCTTGCGTACCAGGCCAGCAGAGAGGAACAAGTCCCAACCCCTCCAAGGCGGAGGCACCTGAAGCCGTAAGTTCAGACGTGAGTTTGAGCGGACTAGCGACCCAGTTAGCTTAGTTAGCCCTAATAGCAGGTCGGTTTAAGGCTGATGCCTCTGCAGTGTGCAAGGGGGAAGTCGGAGAAATCCACCGATCCCTGAGCGATCCAGTTAGAGGTCGCAGTGGTCGAGGATTTGGGGGAAGTAGGTTTGTCCCAGTCTGCCCCTTTTATTCTTTTAAGCTGTTGGAGTGGAGGCAGGTTAGTGTTGAGCCACTACCACCATACACCCCTATATCAGAACGTAAGTGTTCTGTTAAGAGTTAATACCGATTCATGGAGCCCAATACTGAACAACACCTCGGGAGTATTTGTGATAAATCAACACATGAATTGTCAGTCACTACGCCTGTATATTGGCAAACTAAAGATTAAACATTACATTCAAATTATCTGAAGTGAAACTTCTATATAAACGGGGTCTTAGGATTTTCGAGTCACGAAAAATTGTGTTACCGGTCACGTGGTACGGCAAGACGGGTGGGGGCTCGGAGGTGATGACGAGGGCAGGCTGGCGTGCTGAGTTAGATCCCGTCCCCCCGAGCACCGAAAGAAGCCGACAAGAGCCCTTTGAAGCTTGTACTCATTCCAGGACCTTTATTGAGCAATTGGTACACAGATAATTAATGAGGCTGTAAACACGAATTTTTTTAAGAAGGATAGTAATTACTTTTGCAGAGCTATTGGGTGATAACAGTTAGAACTGGTAGTAAGCGAAATGGCAGTAGTTGAAATTCAGGAATTTCTGGAGTGAGCCCCATGTATCTCATGAGCGTTTTTTAAACACTCGCCCTTTACGTATTGGACTACAATACCAATTTTTTTTAACATTCTACTAACATTCCAGCGGAGGTTATAAGAAAAAAATCGCGCTAAAAACGCTTTTCGTCGAAAATGTTGATAATTTATTGTGCTGCTCTCGTCATTTTCCCACGAATGGGAGTTTTATGGTATCATTGCCTTATTGAGAGCTATCAATATAAAACACTTAATCAAATTTGTTAGAGTCGTTTTTTAGAAAAAAATTTGGTGTTTTAATCACTGTGATAACTATAGTTAACTTTCGGTGGATTTTGTTCATACCCTTATTTTTGCGTCCCATAGTAACCCGTAGGCTGGAGATCAAATTTGAGGTGATTTGGCTCGGTCGTTTTCTCTAAAAACCACGCTAAAATTGATTTCGTCGAAAGTTTCGATAATTTATTGTGCTGCTCTCGTCATTTTCCCATGAATGGGAGTTTTATGGTATAGTTGCCTTATTGACAGCTATCAATATAAAAAGTTTAATTAACATCTGTAGAGCCATTTTTGAGAAAAAAATATTTGGTGTTTGATCACTATGATAACTATAGTTAACTTTCGAAGGATTTTGTCCAAACCCTTATTTTGGTTTCCCATGGTAACCTTCTGGCTAGATATCAAGTTTGAGTGGATTTGATACGGTCGTTTTCTCTAAAAACCGCGCTAAAACCGATTTCGTCTAAAGTTTTGGTAATTTATTGTGCTGCTCTCGTCATTTTTGTTAGAGCGTCACTCTGCTGACTTGATTGTTACTCGAAGTTTTACGGGCAGGTTTTCAAATTCGACTAGTAGATTAACAACCTGCCCGTAAAACTTCGAGTAACAATTTTTTTGCGATGCGTTTTTCCACTTGTCCGTTGCGATTCGGTTTTTCACGTTAAAGTTTCACTTCTACCATGTGTGACTGTCACACATTTGTTCTATTGGTACCTAACTGCTCTTCTCAATAGTTATTTCCTTGAAAATGCTGTGAACGGAGACACAAGCCATTATAGCTCGGAAAACGAGATTTTTCGAATATTAGTTTACCTGTTATCTAATTTTCCCAAAAATGGCTTTAACGAATTCGATCTAATTTACGCGGTACTCGTAACTAACTTGTAGCTACATTGTGTAAATTTACGAGGGTTGCGGAAAGTTGTAAGTGGCTACGCACCAGATATTTATATTAAAACTCGCTAAAAGGTGAGTGGTAAAGGCGGAACGAGGAGGGGTTGAAGGAAGGGCAGCCACTTACGTAGTAAAGGGAAGGGTCGAGAACAAGCTGTTCTGTCATAATTCAGCCCCTCTTGAATCAACAGTATTGTTTCAAGAGGATTCAAAGGAATAACTAACTTTGTTAACTAGCCTTGACTTAGCCAAGTTCAAAGGTCCTCTCATTGGAAGAAGCTCCAACTGAATAATTGATTAAGACGGCTTTTCCCCGCTCCAGACTCTTTAATTTACATGCTCTCAATGTTGTTTACTCTGATTCTCTCCGTTTATTGTTCGCTCTGAATTGTTTCAACTCTCCCCCCCCCCCGCACCCATTTTTCTCCATCTTTCCTCCTCACCGATCACCTGTCTATTTCGTCATAGTCACTGACCAACAATCACACGCAAGCTTCAGGCTCAGTCAAGTTTCGGGATGACTCGCGTAAAGCACTTCCAACTTCAGACTCAGCTCGGGCTGAATTAATTTGACTTGGCTCTAACCTGAAGTGTGGCCCTTCCTTATCTGATGGGAGTTCAGTTAGCCTTTCTGGCTAAAAAAAGGTTTTAAAAATTATTTCTGGGGTCGAACATGGCGTTTGCCCTCGGAGTTTCCAAGGTTGCCTTCACTACCTATCCTCGGGCTTTCCTACTTGCAGCCCCCTCCTCAATCCCTCCCTCCCCCCAGGCCAGACTCCAAACCAAGACATTCCACAATCAAGGCCCGTAGTATTCAGTAGCTCTCTACTCTGGTCTGACTCACATATTTAGAGACCCACTGTGTTGCCTTAACTAGTTCTACTGGCTGCTCAATCAGAACTATATCAAGCTAATCAAGTGACCTTCCCATCATAACTCCATCGCACTAGTCTAGTGACAATTTAAGACTCTGTGTCAATACATACATCTATCTCGTTCGTCTCATTCATCAATTAATTTAAGTCTTTATGGATGTATCTTTCTGTGGCACAAAACAGCTACTGTAAACTGAATGCCAAGTGCGCCATAATATTGAGCAGGGTTTTCACATGCCATGGTCCAGTCAAGCTCAGTAAACCACTTCTTTCGAGGAACATCATTGAACACTTTCAAACCGCCTTTCGATTTTTACAGAGAACGAAGCTATTGACATGGCGTCTAAGAGTGTGAATTTTTTAAAGATTTTAGCACCTAAATCTCCTAAAGAATTCTGCGCATCTGTAATCACTTTCTGCCATGCAATTAACCCAACAACTTCAATAACAAAAAGTACCAACCTCAAATTTGGAATTGGGAAATCGTCACTGCTGCCAAACATTGTAATAACTGGGGGGAGTATTAGCTTAAAATGGATGAAACTATACTAGATAAACGTTAACAACATTGCTCCATTAGCGATTTTAGCGTTTTTGCTTTCCAATCGAGATTTCTCCAGATCTTTCGAGACTTTCTAGATCAAAAAATCCTAATTCTTGCGCTTGGCCTGAGTGTGTCTGTAGTCATATTGCGGAAGAACGGCTGATTTATACTTTCCTCAGCTTTCATCCCCGGGAATGTACAAAAAACGAGGTTTTTTGCATTACCAAAAACGGCTTTAACGATTTGATTAACGTTTCAATTTTCGTTCTTTAAACCAGTAGCTAACTTCTATGAGAGGCCTATGAAGCCATAACCGGACTTTTGGTTTATTATTCATTCTGAATAATAACCCAATGTTTTCGGTCACGAACAACTTTTTACAACCCCCTCTCGAAATTTGATACTTAACGTTTCAAGACTTGGAGATCCTGGTTCTGGGTTATCTTCCCAGGAGCATGCCCATGCTACCAGGCGCGACCACGGGTTGTGGATAGTGGAACGGCCACGGCATTGTCCCCAGGGGCATGTCTGCGGCCAGCTGGGAATATGGTCAGCATGCTGACTGAATAAGCAGCCGCGAACAATGGGCAAAACCCAAGAGATCGCAGAAGAGATCCAGAACAAAGGGCTCAAGGGCAAGCGGATTTACATTTTCTTAGTCAGCCAGGCCGCCTTAAAGGCCATCGCAGACTATCGTTTAATGTCTAAGCTGGCATGGGAATGCCTCCATGCGCTCAAGCAGCTCGGCGCCCATAACAGGCTCTCCCTCATTTGGGTGCCGGCTCACAGGGGGCATGAGGGCAATGAAAAGGCTGACCACCTCGCGAAAAGGGGTACAGAATCCCTACCCATCGGACCTGAACCACACGTGGGTCTGACGAAAAGTCACCTGAACCGTCTGGTTGCTCGATGGGAGATACAGAAAATGGCGCCCATTGGCATCCCCAGCCACGACTAAGACAGGCGAAAAGGCTTGTGACGCATTCCTGTCAAAGGGCGAAGGCGATGCTGACACTCTCTAGACAAGATCTGATAGTACTGATAAGCTTCCTCACCGGGCACTGCCCACTCAGATATCACCTCAACAAGATGGGCATCTCAGAGGCGGTGGAATGCAGACTCTGCGGTGAGGAGGACGAGACAGCAGAGCATATCCTATGTGAATGCCCTGCCTTGGCAGCAAAACGCTTTGAATACTAAGGTCAGGGGACCACTGAACCCCAAACCGTAGCGGACTCTGCGGTGAAGGACATACTCCGCTTCCTAAGGGGGGCGGTTATGTACGACGCCTTCTACTAAGAAAGGGCCAGCGTCACAATAGGCCCATATGCGGCCGCAGTGACAAAGGGACTTGTCCCACTCGCCCTCGGGGCAAAAAAAAAAAAAAAAAGAATTGGAGATTCCAAATTTGCGATGTCCATCCGCCGTCTGGGCCGTTTTGTGCCTTTAACGTGGTCAAAAAAAAATCGTTCTTCCGCACAAAAATCCCATCTAGTTGTGCCCGCCATCTCGGCAATCCGATCGGACGAAGCCCATGGTTGTTATGGGCAAAAAATGGTTAACAAAATTAACGAAACGCAGTATAACACGGGAACTACAGCGGAAGTCAACGCGCCAAACTCCCTCCCTCCCGTCATATCAAACTCAATCACCCGCCCGCTCGACTCGCAACACCCTTTCGACTCGCAATGGGTTCGCTGGAAGCCCTCGTCCCAATTTCCCCGACTCTTTTTGCCCGATGGGGCCCCAGCGCCACTTCCTCTGCACACCCCTCCATCGGATCATAAATGCCTACAGACGTTTACGGGCGCCTGGCGCCGGGGGAATATTTAGTTTCCGTAGTTCCATTGTAGCCAGGTCATGTTAGGTCATGTTAGTTGTAGTCATGTTAGCTTCTTGTAAAACTGGCGTAACACAAGGCGTCTCCAACTAGTCAATTGTGTCTTAGTTTGCAATAACTGTCAATGATCTAATGCAAGACACAGTTAATTACTAACACCGTGATTCAGATTAGTTCACCGAAGTTGTGAATTCGTCTACAAACTGACACACTATCAGATGTATAGGGACACGAAAATTTTGACTTATCTGATTTTTCTAGTTGTACCCTTGTACCAATTGTTGCCTCAGTAATCCTACAAATACGGGTAATTACATTCAGCTCATTTGTAGGAGGGGCAAATTCAACTTAGTTCGGTTGGAAAAATGTGATATTTTAAGATTTAGTTAATATAATTGTTTAATATCCAGTTAATTCTATCTTCAATACCTTATTATTCGTCAGATTAGAGTAGCAGACTCCAAATTATTAAAAATGACACGAACGCGACATGGAAAGTGAAAATGTTGCAAATTATTATACAACGGTTTATTATTCTCTTATACAGCGTGGTTATCCAGTTTTTCGTGGCCTCTGAGATCTATCTTATTCGATTCAGGATCGAAAAATACTAGTACACAATACGAAACATGACCTGGCTACAACGAACAACGAAAATTCACGTACTCTAGTTTCCTGTAGGCAATGGGCACGAGTCGAGCAGACGAGTGGTTGAATTGGGACGAGAGGTAGCGTGAGAAATTAATAAGGCCACTTGGGGAGTGTGATGTCATGGCGTGAGTGGCTACTGCCCATTGTCTGGGCTAGTTAACACGCAGTCAATCAAAAGAGAGCATTAGCCCAATCCCAGAGAGCTGTGCTCCTGTGGACCACCAAGGCATATAAGACAGTATCAGTAAAAGCCCCAGTGATCGCTGATCAGTTGTCAGTTGACTTGGCCGTTGAAGTCGTGAATGACAAATGAAGAGTGAAATGGGAGCTTCCCTGGGCTGAACTCCATGCGGGTTGAGTTCAGAAAAAAAACTTGCCCAGTTTGCGAAGAAGGTCAAGGTCAACCTGGTCGCAGTTGATCTATCCCTTTGCAACCAATAGTTAGATCTGGTAAGGAACTGGATTAAGAACTCCTTCCAGTTGGTACGGGATTCCCCAGGTGGTCATACCACCGTGCGGATCTCATGAGCAATAGCTCTCAACTGGGAGACTGGCGAAAGACCAAAAAGCTGCCATACTGGGTTCAATGTATGCTAAGCAAACAGCCGCCTCTTGGATGATAGCAAAACCTCAACCTTTGTGACTCTGAGGGCTCACGAACAGTCATTTTGAAAAGGGAATAAACCTGAATTGTCAGCAAGTTTTTTCTATTAGTAAACATTGGCTCCTATATTCACTGTGGTTTAGATTGAGGTTTGAGATATATTCACTGTTTTCCATTTAGATGCTGTCCCACGCCTCTGAGATCTGTCCTATTCTACTTAGCATCGAAAAACATCTTTGTAGCGATACCAAACACGAGTTAGTTGCAATGAAACTGCCAAATCTTCATTTTAGATTCAGATATTTTAAGAAAACTACTACAATAACACTAATTAAGCTGTACCCACTCAACTTGATACTAAATGGATATTTTTATTAGAATACGTTGAAGGCAAAATATGGCCTGGATGGTGGACAGCAGATTCTGGACAGACATGGATTTGGAATGCTCTGAAACGTAGTGTCATATTATGAGGGAGCGTTTGTGAAATAATTTTCCTGATCGACAACAGATGTACTATTCAGAATGAATAATGAAGCAAAACGTCTGCGAGCGATAAGAGATAAAAGCGATAACAACGAATTCTCACAAATCGAGAAAAGTCGAACTCTACACCCATTTAGGGCCAACACAGGGCACAATAAATCAGCAAAGGGGAACAGGATTGGTGACAAAGGGTCTCCCTGACGGGAGTCACGCCTCTTTGCCACGTCCTCCGATATCCCTCCTACAACCAACAGGGCCGTTACACCTCGGCACTAATGGGATCCCAAATGAACGACGTGACGATCCGGAGCCACTTCCACTCCTGGTTCTAACGCTCATCATTTATTAACTAAACACGGCCCCTTTTGGAAACAAGTAAACTGCCGCAATATTTACGGCAACACGCTACGTTCACTCAACGCGCTCCATGTATTATGTAGTAGAGCTATTAGGCACATGCAACGGGCCCAAAATAATTTCTCTCACAATTTTTTCTAATGCGATCGCAACTTTCAAGTAGTTCGTTATTTCCTTTCGCTTTTTTAAGGTCAGCGACGTAGGAAATAATGTTACGTTACCGGTTCAAAATAATCTGGAACCGTGAACCTAATTTAGAGGGAACGGTTGAACCAAATCAGCTGAAATGTGGTGCTCGGTCTGAAAATTGAGTGAAGGACTAAATCGGTTGAAAACTAACTATAATTACGACACAAAACGACTTGGATGGTTTTGATTACATTTTTGTGTGTTGATGGACCAAAATAACAACGATGGTACAAAGCCTCCCCCCGTGAGAAAATGACGAGAGGAGCACAACAAGTTGGCAAAGGTTGAGATGAAAACCTATTTTATCAGTTTTCACTTTCCTTGGCTCTACGAAGTAGAAAGGCTCAACTTGTGATTTAACGTTCAGGAAAACTGGGAAAGAGCTTTCAGGACTTGCAAATGCCGTGTGATGTTCCTGTTTGGATGACCACCGATCATACGCAGGATACTCGTTCATCTTGGAAGGTACTGAAATTACTTTGGGAAGCAGCAAACACACACACACGAAGTTGAAGAAGAGTACATGGAGACCTCCGAAGCGACAAAGGAAGCCCTGGTGCTGAAAACCCTAATTCAAACACTGGGATCTCCACTCTGCCCGGACACAGTGAAGATGTACAATGACAATCAGGAGGCTCAATAACTGCTATGTAACGATACAAACTAAACCCTTCGATTCAGCGGAGGCTCGTCTGGGGCAATCATGCTGATTGCACCTCAAATGCCCCGATTCGCTCGAGACTTCGCTGCCGTCAGTTGTAACCGAGCCGGTTCCCTCGTCGCTGTGTCGTCCATGCTCGCATTCGGTCCCACTCAGTTCCCTGTCTGTGGTGGTAAAACTTCCCCGAATGTAATTGAGAATAAAACTCCTCGTTCGAATTGCATTCGGCTTGATATCATACTAACCCCTCAACTCTCTTAGTGCGATATCACTTCAATATTAATCTCCCTCGTAGCAGCTACACCAAAGAACGTTGATCTGCCGCTACCCTCACGAACCAAACACGTCTGAGATAACTGAAATTGATTTGGAAGGCCTCAAACAGCCAAATGCACAGCATATTAGAGTCAGAAAATAAAATAACTGCGTTCTATAACAACTATAGGAAAATAATAATAACAAGTTAAACAATTTAATTGTGGCGTAGAAAATGACAATAAAATAGTCTTCTAATTGCAACCGAAATTAAGCAAATAAACCATTAGAAAAGTATTGTTCGTAGATGGGTTCGAACTCGGGAGTGGAAAGCGTAGCGTTGTTACGGGGGTTGAGTAGCTGACAGGTAGATCTCCAAAAGAAGAAGCGGTAGGTGAGACCTTGAACTGCTCGTGTGGGTTCGGGAAGTATCGGTCGGGCTTGTAAAGCACGTCGCGAAACCATTCTTTTCACGAGCCGAAATCCGCGATTTCCGACTTCGGAAATAAAATAGTTCTATCCCGACTTATTTGCCTTCGTGGCACGTGTGCTCGCAAAGACACTCGAAAATATTGTGGTGAGATGCTGCTGACCTACCATAATACCAGGCAAATATATTTGTTTCGACCAGAATAGACTTGAATCTTGGAGACGGGTTTTAGTTGAGCACGAACTTGTAATTGAAGTGTTGGTATATCACAAGATTTGGAGGCTTAGATGTACAAAAAGAGGTAACTTAAACAGGATATGATTTGAGAATATAACGTCCGACAAGGAGGGCTCTGAAGGTGTGAAACTGGTTGTGTGGGTGTTCGACGCAAAGCGCCAAATCAGTTCAGGTTCTTGACTTCTCATTGTTTCTTTTTACCCCCTCATACCCACGGGGATCCGTCTGCCGTGGTTGGTTATTTCTATCAGCCCTTTATTTTCCCTCTCTTCAATTTCACATTCCTCTCAACGACAGAGCTATTCAAAATCATTCCGTTTCCATCTTAGTAACTTCTCGCTCTCTCGTCCTATACAGTTTGCCGCACCAGTTCACGCGTTCCGAGTACTAGTCTAGTGTCGCCCTTTTGGACACAAACTTAGCTCACTTCTAATACCCTAATACCCATCTAATAACCTAATAAAGTCCTCTTCACGTTCACTGAATTTCATCATTTCGAACTTCAACTCTCCCCCTCATGAGCCCAACAATGGGGAAGGAAGGAGTAATCCGATTTAGATGTTGATGAGAGGTGAAAGAAGTGTCCGTATCGCGAGAGGTGTTAGATGACTGTGTTGGGAGAAGTGCATATGACCGACTTTGGCAAGACTAGGTAGGACAATGAGTTTGGGACGAGCTGTCTGTCGAGGAAAGGAGCGTTAAAAAGAGGGAAGGAAATTATATTTCTGAATGTCCCGACGAAGTGGGAAACCCATCGTCAATTGGGAATAATGGAAGGCGTGGAATTTCCATAGGTATAAAGGGTTGAGGATGAACGTCTTCAGGGAAACAATGACTCTGCCGTTAAGGCCAGGGAGTTCCGTTAGGGCAGATACGGTTATTTCGAGGTCAAAACACCCATACTGATTCAGCGTTTTTTTTCCCCCGAGGGCATACGGGACAAAGTCCCTTTGTCACTGCAGCCACGCATTGTGTCACGTACTGTGACACTGACCCTTTCTTAGTAGAAGGCGTTGGACATACCCGTCCCTCGTAGGAAGCTGAGTATGTCCTTCACCGCAG
Source organism: Pachypeltis micranthus (assembly GCA_020466155.1). Lineage (NCBI taxonomy): Eukaryota > Metazoa > Arthropoda > Insecta > Hemiptera > Miridae > Pachypeltis > Pachypeltis micranthus. The sequence goes on along the minus strand of CM035770.1, from coordinate 61,584,475 downwards.
ATTCCGCTATGATTTGGAGTTCAATAGACCCCTGCGCAGAATATTCAAAGCGTTTGACTGCCAAGGCAAGGCATTCACATAGGATGTGCTCTGCCGTCTCGTCCTCCTCACCAAAAAGTCTGCATTCCACCGCTTCTGAGATGCCCATCTTGTTGAGGTGATATCTGAGTGGGCAGTGTCCGGTCAGGAAGCTAATCAAGACTCTCAGATCTCGTCTAGAGAGTGTCAGCAACACCTTTGCCCTTAGACAGGAAGGCATAACAAGCCGTTCCGCTTGTCTTCATCGTGACTGGCGATGCCAATGGAAGCTGTTTTCCTGGTTCTCCCATCGAGCCACCGGACGATTAAGGTGACGATTCGGCGTTTTGCGTCGAACAATATTCGGGAACGGATATTATAGGACAAGACTGGTGAGAATGCGCCGGAATGATCACCATGCTTCGAATTTAACCTCTGGGCCAATCTCGCTCGGACCAAAAAAATAATACAATATAAACACCTCTTGATCGTTGCATCCTTTGGCGCGAACATCGGCATAAGACGTCACTTCATCAGAAATCAAATAGAAAATGAAAACATCTCAATTCAATATTGGAAGTCAGGAGGCATGATTGATGATGTGCTTACAATGACTTTATCAACCACAAAGCATCAAATGTTCACCTGCTGTTAGGTTGAGGGGAAGTGATGAAGACTACAACCTGCCTACAGTAGCATTTGCAGTCTTCAACAAAAAATGACAAGAGCAGCACAAAAAATTACCAAACATTTCACCAAAAATCGATTTCTAGTGCAGTTTTTTTTGTTATAAACTGCGTTAAACTAGCATCTCAGAAAAATGCAGGCGGTCTCGAAGTGCCATACCCATAGAGGGCGTAGGCGACCTCTCACATATACCTGTGCTGTGTATCATTAACTGTTATACTCAGGTATATGAATCCTACAGTTTATCACCGGGTCCGAACAGCACTATTTTTGAGAGGCTTACTAGGCAAGTATACTCGTGGTGGTTTGCCATTGCCTTCCACGAGGTGACGGCCACAAATTATTAGGTGTTACGCCGGGAATCGAACCCGCGTATTTGGCATGGTAGGCTGATACACTGACCTCCACGCCACGGCTGCCACAATTCAGGCGGTACTCAAACTAAATACCTAGTCGGAAAGTCTTTTAATAGCGCTCATAAGATATATAGGGGCTACTTTGACTACTTTGGAAAATTGATTTTTATGCTTCTCAAAAAAATCGTGTTTACACCCTCATTAATTCTCTGTACACTGATTGCCCAATAATGGTCGAGGCATGAGTACGAGCAGTACAATAAATTCTGTTTCAAATGAACTGAGTGAAAAATAAACTAAATTAGAAGAACAAGCCGTGAACACGAAAGAATTGACGTAGAACTAAGGAAAATTGTGTGATGCGTCGCATCTGGTATTTTCTCTAATTGACTCCGTGCACGATCACTATACCACGGTAGTACTGTTAACTAAAATACCTGCGGAGTGAGACACGTTCCACAATTGCACGACTGGTCGGGGCATTCTGCACGTCGCGTTTCACCTTTCGTTAGGTGCTCTGGAATCGTTAAGATGTCCTAAATCTCAGGAAATCCCCAACAATACCGTCAATTTATCTTTTTTTTCTCGAGGCGAAATCTCCGCGGCGCGTTTGGTCGGGGGGGGGGGGGAGCAAGAAAAACGTCAACAGCGAACATCTTGAACCTTCAGTCCTCTGCTTCTGGCAGGATTCGGTCGACGCTCAATATTTAATGAAGAGCTCCGGGACTCCCGAGGGAAATACGGCCGGCGCCTTCCAAATCGAAAACCTCTTCATTTCGTAAGGCTCAATTCCCAGCTCCGGTGCCGAGGAAATACAATCCCGAAATTACAAACGGGCCTAATTAAAGTGAATTCCGCCCGGATTCGCTCTTCCCGCCGCTGCGCCGACGTTTAAATCCACTTTCCGGTTTCTTTATCAATTTCGTCGTATCTTCGCGCGAATTCTTCACTTTTCGAAATGTAAATCGAAAAGCGAAAAACCTGAAAGGACCTCGTAAAAGTGCCCCTTTGGGTCGAGTTTCGAGATTTTATTGTTCCGGCTTTTCAACTTTTCTTTTGTTGCCTCTTAAATGAATCTCGTAGGTTGCCGCTAAATTATTCAACTCCTGAAGATAATAGAAATGAACGTTGTATCGCTAAAGCAGAAATGGCGCCATTCCCCAGCGGTGCCGACAGGAACTCCGCACATCAAAATCCGCTGTAGCTGATATTTTTGAGGCCGGTTTACTCCCACAGTGACTATCCCTTAGCATCCTTATAAAAATGACATAACCCATTCGCAGACAATTCCCTTAAACAGGAATACACGATAATCTCTTTAGATTGAAAGTAGACTTGGCAGTTTCCCGGTGAGAGCGCGGATAAGGCAATTGAAGCCGAGTTTTATCGTTTCCCTCAGAACTTTACATTCCAAGGTTTTTTTTGTTGTAAACGGTGGATGCAGGTGATACCCTTACTGCAGCCACAAACGGGCCTATAGTAAGGACGTCCATGATCCTCAGACCGCCCCCAACACCTCCGCACAAAGGAGATCCGCAAGTTCTGCATTCGCCACCGTCTTTAGCCCTACCACGCAGAACCTGCATATATGTAGCTCGCACTTGCCAATATTTGCATTTGGGTGGTACCTCAGAGGACAGTGACCTGTGACCCTCATATCCTTCCTCCCCAGTGCAAGCACTTCCTTGGACCTCTCTCTGGAGAGCCAGATGAAGAGTTTTGATTGCCTAAGGCCTGCCAATGGGACCTATCCTCCCTATTGCCAACCTATCTACGTAGGTGGCTCCTGGTAGTCCCCACAAAGGGCCCACTCCCTTCTTTGCCAACCCATCAGCCCGTTCGTTTCCCTCTATACCCTGATGCCCTGACACCCAAGACAGTGTTACACTGTTGTCCTCAGCCAGGGCCTTCAGTTCAGTCAGACACTCCCACACCTGCCGCGATGTAAGACAGTATGAAGCTAAGAGAGGCCTGACTGTCCACCATGATGTAGATCCGCTGCCGCTTCAGTCCCATCTGCAGCGGCTCCTGCCACCTCTCCCTGGAACACCGTGGCCAGCGACCCCAATGGAGTCGCCGCTCTGATTCTTGGCCAAAGATGCCTGCCCCTGCAAAGCCGCCCTGCACCGAGACATCAGTGTAGTATACCAGGGCCCCAGCTTCCAAAGCGGGAACTCCCCCTTTCCACCTGGATCGCTCATGAATCCAGAGGGTAACGCATCCGAAAGGGTAACGTGAAGTCGCGGGCATTGAGTCTACCACATGTATATTCGAGGGTTCTTACTGAGCCTATTATGCACATTCTGTCTTGTCGTGTACGTTATTTTTGCGTACGGTTATGAGCTGCGTCAACACGGCTCGAACGATTTTGATTAAACTCGCAACGTGCCTTCTACTGAACAACAGATAGGTATGTTTTCTTCTGAAATCGACCGTTCCTGAATCCTCAGACATGGATCTTGGGATCCATTAATAAGGTTATAACAGTAATTTATTAATTTCGTGCAAGTCAGGGGTTTGCTAGCGTGCCAGAGCATTAACTGAACCAGACTCGTAGAGGTACGGTAAGTAGTAACATTTTGACAGTCTTCTGGTAGTTGACTATCGCCCGCGGGATGTAGGAACTTGGGGAATGCTCTTTAAAGAAAATACAATGAAGAACCACGTGGTTTCTTGTTTCTTCCGTGGTGCAGGCAGAACGAGTGCAGGATGGAGTCTTTAAGAGAAAAAAAAGTGAAGCAACACGTTGAAGTCACCATGTCCAAGGAATTGGCTCAATCCACTTCCTCGTTTATAGGTGTTGGGGAAAAGACCCGGATCTCGCATCCTAGCGGGACGTTCAGTGGTTCAATGGCTCGCCATGGAATTCTGTCTATAACGGGGAAAGCACTTTTCCACCTTGCCCTCTGCGGCTTCTGCTAAACAGCACACGCTCGTCCGAGTAATCCTCTGCTCCCTTCCCCTCACTCGTCGAAGTACCTGCAAAGATGATTTAATTGTATCGTGAAGGTGGTTTCGAATCACCCCGTGCTCTATCTGGAATAGTGTGAGGTAGTCTACCGTCACCATCTTTCTCTCTAGCCCTGTTCCTTCTCTAGTCGTATCATCTTGTTCATTCATCTTACTCTCATTGTGACGGCCACCGTGGAGCTATGGTCTTTGTCGAGATTGATGAGAATGGCACATGCAACGACTATCACTGCTCTGAAACTGATCTGTACACACGAACACCTGAGACAGCACCATTTGTACGGACGATCGAAACTGTTTATTTCGCAGCTGCCTAACTCAATCACAACCCGCAAGAGGTATTTGGAATCAGTGTGCTCAGACTGCTTATCCTCTGAGTGTAGGCCCACCTCGCAACCAACGCTGCTACGAATGTGGACCAATGGGGAATGTAAACTTACGAACTTTAAGAAGTATCCAGCCGAACGCCCTGATCCAGGCGGGTTGTTCGGTTCGGCCTGACGTCCACGTTTTATACTGTATTGCCCCAAGCCCGATTTCGTTCGACCATGGGTTAGCAAAGCGTCACTCTATTTACGATTAGAATTCCATTTGAAGACAATTACAACGGATGGTGACGATCATCATTGGAGTACCACGCATAAGCAACGCCTCTACCCACGTCCTCGGAGATTTTGGGTACGACCTAGTCTTATAAAGGGTAGTACAAATGATAGGGCCACCGTATTCACGAAAGACCATTTGCTAGATCAGGTCGACGAACTCAATTTAGAGTACAAGAATGACGTCAGCTCCGCCAACTTCTTCAAGATGAAAAGGAACGATTTGGAGATTTTCTAAGCATGGTTGAACCAATGCATCTTCTTGCTCGTTCCTCACTAACAGCCGTTTCGATTCGGCTAAGCTTTCTTTAATCTGGACCGACCTGGTGCTGGTCGGGTTTGGATCGGCATTCGGCCCAACCATCAGCCCAGTCGTCACGTCCACGTTGGACCAGCTTTTCTACGACTTAAGCCAAACGATACTTAAAGGCATAGTGAGGACGCACCTTTACTGGCGTGGCAGAGAGGAGACAAAGAAAAACTGAGAAAGCTACCAACCTTCTGTACCCAGTGATACTGACGATTTGTACAACATTACTAAAACTATACCTCCAACTAGAGGTCTTAAATTGAATTTTAAAGAAGAGAAAATACAGGCCGAACTGGAAGCTAATGCAGAAAATAAATTTAATCTTAGTTACTGTATCGACGTTGTTACGAATAAAGAACGCGCATGAGTCCACAACTGGGACAGGTTCCTGACAGATGGTTGATCAGCGATGTACCTAAGGCCGAAACCCAAGGTAAATGCACGAAGTATGGTGATCGTGCCAAGTGCCAAGACGGGAGAACAGTTGAAAAATATTTAAAGTGTCGGGATTCGGATGACTCGGTAGTGAAAAAATATGAAGAAGAATTAACTTATTTAATAATAATCGATTAGACTTAAACAACTGCAACTTGTTTGATGATGTGGATTTCCCCTGGGCAGCTCACGACCTGGTTATGCAGGGTCAAGTGTGTTTTCCCAAAGTGAACGGAACCAGGTCACGGAAACAGTACTCTAAGAACACAACCAATAAATACGTAAACGAATGAAAGACTCACGTTGACGTGGATGCCAGGATACGGAAAGAGTTTATGAGGCGGATTTTCCGAAGGTGTGAATCGATAAAACTCGAAATTTCCTCTGTACCACTTGACGTAACAAAGTGGCGAGTCTTCGAGGTCGTAAACGCAGGACATTCTCACTTCACCTCCACGTTGAGCGATGTTGGGGAAAATTTCGAGTTTCAAGCCTTCCAGGGACCAAACACCTGCAAAAATGGAAGCGAAATTAATGACTTGAAAGAAATAATAAAACTTAATGACGAACTGTCGACACATTCAACCTCAAGGGTCGCCGATCGGCGTCCTCCCGGCAGGGCTCGTGGGCCTTGTTCTGTTATACTTGTTTGAAACCTGGCTTGAACCTACGTCCCGACCTTTTTAGACTCCTCCAGGAGCAGTCACCTCTGGATTAGTGCATGTACTACAGTGAAGGTAAGAAATTATTGAATTTTCCTTACTTTCTTCAGCTTCCTGATGTATTTCAATTAATTAATATATTTAAAATGTAAGAATACTCTATGTAAATACATTATTGATTATTTTATGCATTTATTAAAGCTATAAGTATTACGATTCAAATAATTGTAAAGGTGTGTAGTATGTGAGTCAATGTGTGTATTTTTCCAAATTACATTTTTTATACTTCTTAGCTTCCAATATTTCTTGTGCATATTATTAACCATTCTTGGTGTGTTTCCCCATTTACAAGTCTTTTCCATGTTAATCTATACAAAAAATAAAGCCCTAGTATATATTTCCTTGTTTGTAAATTTTAATTTTAGAATTTATAAAATAAAAATCGCTCTTTTCGAAACGGGGTTTCGTTTGTTTTTAACTCTCTGTTGGATGCACGAATGGGGGAGCTTGAAAACTGAGAAATAAATTAACGGAATTTTTGATCGGGTGTCTCATTGGTTGAACAACTGAAATTTGTTATAGGCGTACAGTGGTTTTTTTTCGTTTTTAATATTTTAAATAGCGTTGCAGCTATCTGAAGCAATTTTCTCTCCCTAATTTTTAGCCAACCAAGGCGTCGGTACTGTGGGGAGAGAGAGAGAGAGATTGATTGAAACTAGCACAAGCGGAGAATCTTTGGAGAACTGGGAGCTCAGATTGCCGTTTGTAAGTGCTGATGGATGACTGAGTGTTGGGAGAACTGGGAGACGACTGCCTTTCACGAGAACTCGTAGATGAATGAGTTTGGAAGGAGCTGTCTGTTGTGGAGAGGAATGTAAATTGGGGAGAAGGCGAAAAGGATATTTGGAAAAGTCCAGAAGGAGGAGAAATCCGTTGTCACTTGGAAATGGGTTCCATTGCCACGGTGGGGACTTCCCACAGGTACATCAAAAGGGGTCAGTGCGCGGAGAAACAATGACATTTGAGGAGTTCAAAAACCCAGCTAATTTGGCCTGCCGAACACTCTCTCTACTTTTTTTAATGTTGGCAAACTGAACAACGTCAATAAATTTTATTATTCCAGGTTATGCAAAACTGGAGCGAAAGTCCTTTGGGCCCAAAGCCGAAAGGCAGCCGATCGGCGTCCAATTTAGAATTTTAATTTTAACGAGAAATCATGATAAATAAATCATCTTAGCAACATTCCAGACAACATTTTTACTTTCCTTGGCTCTACGAAGTAGAAAGGAAAGTTATGTATTGTGGTAATATTGCGATGAAATGGTACTTTTTACTGCCTGTTCTGGGGTAGAACAGGTAAAATTATGCTCGGGTTGAATGTGTTAATAACTAGTTTACTAATTTGAACTATTAATAACTTGAAAGAACGCTTGATAACTTGAAATATTAATAACTATTTTCATTTGAATACTATCCTATCAATTCATTGTATAATTTATGCAAGTTTGGGGGCATGATGAAGGGTCAGGGGAACGGTTGGAAGCTGGGAAGCTTCGAATGGGAATACTGCTTTAAATGAATGGATAATTGAGCTGATAAAAGAGTTTTTGAAGTTTTAGACCAAAACATCTCCAAAATGAACGATACTTTGACTGTATTACGCTGAGTTTAAATAACGGCAAAAATTGTAGACATAAGCCTCAACTGTGGATCGCAGCAGGAATAAAAATCTATTGGCTCGAGGTGATACTGGTTACCAAGTTAAAGATAAAGAACGAAAAGAAGCCTTTTTTACTTAGTTTGTTTTATTGTTAGTTCGCCGCCTTATTTTTGAACGAAGTATAGTACTTTAAGAATCCTCGTACAGACAAAGAACCTAATGAATGGAACACAATTATCGAAAAAGGATAAATCTCACATTCTTTTTCTTCTTTTCTTTGGACTAAAGTAAGAGAATGTTGTAACTGCTGCACGCTTGTTTTGATCGGTTTAGGTTTTGAATTGTATTGCAATGATAGCTGAGAGCCAGAGAAAAATACAGTTCTGGAACGTTAGAGCAGCCACTCCACTGCAGCCTTAGATGGGGCTATTGTACGAGCTACCTCATGTCCTCTCAGTTCCACTACCAGTTTCCCTGAAGCTCGTGTTTCCTGATGAGATGGCCCGGAAGCGCCCCCGCCATTCTCGCAATACGGCCTTGAGGTTCATCATAGCGACCTCACCTGAGTGCAACTGAGGCACCCCAAGCACCACAGCGGGCGCCCCCCGAGGGCGTGCGGGACGAGTCCCTTTGTCGCTGCGGCCACACATGGGCCTATTGTGACACTGACCCTTTCTTAGTAGAAGACGTCGTACATACCTGTCCCCCTTAGGAAGCCGAGTATGTTCTTCACCGCACATTCCGCTATGATTTGGGGTTCAATGGTCCCCTTATCGAAAAATTCGAAACGTTTAGCTGCCAAGGCAGGGAATTCACATGTGATGTGCTCTGCCGTCTCGTCCTCCTCGCCGCAAAGTCTGCATTCTACCGCCTCTGAAATTCCCATCTTGTTGAGGTGATATCTGAGTGGGCAGCGCCCGGTGAGGAAGCGTGTCAGAACTGCCTGTCTGGAGAGTGTCAGCATCGCCTTTGCCCTTTGACAGGAAGGCGTGACGAGTCTTTTCGCCTGTCTTAATCGTGGCTGACGATGCCAATGGGCGCTGTTTTCCTGTGTCTCCCATCGAGCGGTTCAGGTGACTCTTCGTCATGCCGGCGTTCGGTTCGGGCCCGATGCGTTGGGATTCTGTACCCCTTTTTACAAGGCAGTCAGCCGTTGCCCCTTTTCGCTGCCCTCATGCCCCTTATGAGCCGGCACCCAGATGAGAGAGAGCCTGTTACGAGCGCCGAGCTGTTTGAGCGCATGAAGGCATTCCCATACCAGCTTAGACCTAAAACTATAGGCTGCAATAAGAATATGGCCTGTCTGAGAATATGTAGATCCGCTCGGCCTTGAGTCCTTTGTTCAGGATATCTTCCACGCAGATCTTTATGGCTAGGATTTCCGCTTGAAATATCGAGGCGTACTCTCACAGTGGCTTAGTAATTGGGCACTACAATGCCCAGTCCAGCTCTCCCTTCCATAACTGAACGATCGGTATACCACTGCGGGGCGCCTTCTCTCATTGTTCCCGTGAGTGGATAGAATACAGCGCCTTATTCAAATGGCTCTTGGTGATCCCTGTGAACGGCTCCCACCATGAAAAGTTCAGATCCGTTTGACAGCCTCCAGTATTCAACGAGTCCCTGACAGAGCACCCCTCACACACACACACACCCTGTCCTATATGAGATGGCGCGGAGCCTGACAAGGCTCATACGCGCCTCGTGTAGGTAAGCAGCTCTCGCTACATGTTTGTGGAGGGGGCAAGACCCAGCAGGATCTCCGGCGCAGTCGTGTTGATGCGAAAATACATGGAACTTGTTTCAGCAATAATTGTCGTAAGTTTGTCGCTGTTCGCTTCCGTCGTACCGTGTGCCTCATTCAATCAAACGCAACAATTGATCATTTGGTGTATCAAATTTTGCGTTTATGGTGATCGAAAATTATTTTTAAACTGTTTTAATTTACAGGAACAATCGTTGTGTCGAAACCATGTTGACTTTTTTTTAAAGATTGGATGAGAAATCGAGCGCTATGAAGTCGTCGTTTCGCTGCCTTGGTGCCAACGGTTGAAAAGTTCTCGTGCATAATATTTCGGCCAAGAACTTAAATCCGTTTCACAAGTTTTTACTAAATCTCTCACTAGTGGTACGGAATTTGTTATCAACTTTCACCAAACTTGTCTCGTTGTTTCTTCATTTTCAAACAACTTTCGCACGATTTCCCCCCAACTTTCACGCCGTTTTCCGACAAGTTTTACTCAAGTTTCCAACATTTTTAATGTAATCTCCCCGATACCTCAGCTCTACGACTTAAAAAGTTCCTTGAAATCGGCTAAGAAAATTTGAGTTCTCTACAGATCTTTACGCTTCAAAGGCTACTGAGACCAAAGAACTCCACTTCAGAAAAGGGTTTGTTAATGGGATTGAGAGAGATAGTATGAGCTGAGTGAAAGAATAAACTATATTAATAGCGCGAGCGATAAAAATCGTTGAATGTCCGTAAGGATGAGGGCAGTTGTGTGATGCGTCTCTACATATATTTTATCTAGGGGGTAGTCTGAGGCAACCAAGTACCAATCTCCCGACGTAACTTCCATCATCATCTTAGTTTCCATTAGAACAAGCGTCTACTGAGATCTACCAGTGCAACCAAATGGATTTTGTTGTAACTTTTATTGTAATCAGAAGCAGAAGTGTTCAGCTCAGCTCAGCTCAAGCCGAACGGATATGGCAGTTCACTGTCGTCTTCAATGACTGGAATTCCCCAGCTCGAGCCTTCTCTTGAGCGGTCCTGGAGCTGCTGGAAACTTCAAACCATATCCTTCGACTTCCTTCATTTATTATTCTTAGCCCTGCCGACACTAGGCTTGGTATGTTCAGAGTCAATAACATTCTCAATTATGTATTAAAGAAATTGGGTTATATCCGCCAGTAGGCAAATTACTAAAGTTAACGTACCTGTTAGGTGAGTTTGTCTCCTCTGGCTTGTGAGTTACTGTGGGCAAGCGCTTTCGATATATACATTCTGAATATCAGAGCACTGACTTAACGGCCAGACGATGATGTCTTTACATCGAAAGGGCTTGCCCACAGTAACTCACAAGCCAGAGGAGACGGACTCACCTAACAGGTACGTTAACTTTAGTAATTCTCAATTATAGTATCCCCAAAGTTGAGTAGGATTTTTCTATACCCCCTTCTCTTAGCTCTCTCCTCACCCCCTACTTTCATTACCGCCTTACGGCCAGTCAGCCACAGAAACTAATACACTTGAGCACGTGTCGCTCAGCTCACAGCCCAATTCACACCTCACGTCATTGTCTCCCAGTAACATTTCGACTTCTATTTCTATCGTAGGCCAAGTGAACGTTCAGTACAGTCCTCTCTCCCTTCATTCATCAACTTGTTCTTCCCCTATACTGAATTTCGTATTCTACCAATACAACGATGCCTGAAGATGCTCTTCAGGGACACGAGGATTGGTATTTCCAAAGCCAACAACGCACTAACGGTTTCCCAGATGCTCAGTTGGATTTTTCCTCACCCCTTTTTCTCATCTTACTTCTTACCCCCTTCTCACAGTACCATAAATCATCGCAAGCTTTCGAAGAAACTATATATTTAGCTCAATTTTTGTGTAATAAACAAAAATCGGGGTGATAGCCCAATAAAGTGCCTGTACGATGACAGTTTAATAGCGTTCCCAAAATAGTCAGGAGCCACTCCAGATGGTTCAGGACCCAAACCACTGCTTACTAACATTTCTTACCGTTTTTACCCGATGATTCCAAAACAATTAACACGATCCTGCACAGAAAAATCATTCATAAATAACTTCTGCGGTGATACCTCACGTCATCACATAAATAGGTACTAACACCAGCTTCCACATAAAACGTGGAGTAACGTTCTACCAAGTTCGCGTAAGCTGAGTGTTCGACGCAAGCGCCGAATCCCTCCAGGTTTTTGACCTCGGAATTTCCGCTCCTTGCCCAATGGGCACCTGTGGCAAGGTCATTGTTCCTCCAAAGGTCCTTGCACCTATGGAAATCCCAAATCGGCGGATATTTCCAACGGTGGTTTTCCTTCTCCTCTCCTCTCTTCTCAGATTCCTCTCCACAACAGATACCTTCTCCCACAAAATCATTTCGCTGCGAAGTGTCGCTGAAGTGAGTCATCTCCAATTCCTCTTTCACATCTTATCGACTTCTAGTTCTGCTTTGTCCCTCCTTCCCAGTACAACCAGCTTTCACGTCTTCAGAGCCGTATTCGTTCGCGATTCCATACTCAACTCATCTCCCGTGTAAGTCACCTCTTCTTTGTACAGCCCAAGTCTTCAAATCTTGTGATATTCCAGCTCACCAATTACAAGTTTGTGCTCAGTAAATATCCGTCTCCGAGTTTCATTCACGTCTATCCTGGTCCAAACACTGAGTTAAACTAGCTTTTATTTGTAGCTTGGTGCGATACGTACATGGGGCTATTTGAAGTTCAGAGGTGCGTCTCATCAGGTATTTATGATATCCGGCTGCATATATTCATATTTTGCTCCAGGAATTGAACGTTAAAGTAAGTTAAAGCTTATGAAGAAAGACGAAGGACATGCCTGGGACGCCCCAGGCTCTCCAGTCCCCTTTCACTTCAAGCCGCGCTCATTCACTCATCATACAATTTGACGTTACTGTAAAACGTTCCACTTTGCGATTGAAATGACGTGTCGTTTCCTTCTGAAACGTGACTATTATGAACTCGAGCGTTTATTTCGCAAAGACTTTTACTTATCAACATCATGCGTGGCTAATGGCATCAAAGCGAGCACGAAGCTCATTAAGAAGTTCACATTTGACTATAATAAATTAGTAAGTTCCCTCGTTTCACTTTCCAGGTTTCATTTCTAGGACGGTGGAAGCAAATAACTGTGAAACCGGCGGTCAAAGAGGGGAACCCTCAGCTCCACTTTTTACAACCCGAAAAAGATCGACTGCCGACAACTGTGCCAGCATCCAAAATTACTTAGGAAAGTGTTTTTCTTCTTCCTCGTTTTCCTCTTTTTCTTTCCCTTTCCGAGCTCCGTTTCACTCTTTCTTGTCTTCCCTCTCGCTCTCTTTCTCTTTCTCATTCCCCTTCTCCCGCTCCTTGGCGTTCTTGCTCCTTCCTTACGTTTCGCACGAGACCCCAGAGATCAGGTTTTCCTAAACGGGGGTATTTGCCAAAAGGAGACCGCGTTATTCAGAGAGGGAAAGAGGAGTGCCGCTAGGCTCTGCCTCTTGGTAACCAGCCAAACATTGCAATTAGCCCTTGAAACACCTTTTAATAAGAGAAACGGGGCAAACAGCTCGAGAGTTTCGTCCCCAACGCCTTTTGGAGATGTCAACTTACACAGCTTGTTCAGCTGACGAATTTCTTTTTCGTCCGGTTGTTTAATTTTTGTCTCTGAACGTATCAACTTGTTACGGGCATAAAAATCGGATCTGTTCTTTCAGCTGCTCAAAAACGTTAATGCGCCTGAGATAATATGATCTGCGCACATGGCACTAGTTTGCACGACAAATTACAAACGATAGGCAGAAAAGTGATTTGTTAGATACAACAGGAAGCGGTAGCGCTTACAGTTCCGGAATTTATTGTGCTGCTCGTACTCATTGCAGAACCAGTATTGATCAATTGGTACACAGATAATTAATGAGGCTGCAAACACAAATGTTTTGAAGAAGGATAGTAATTACTTTTGCAGAGTTATTGGGTAAACACTTTTAGAACTGGTAGTAAGCAAAACGGCAGTAGTTGAAATTCAGGAATTTCTGGTGTAGCCCCCATGTATCTCATGAGTGTTTTTAAACACTCACCCTTTACGTATTGGATTGAACTACAATACCTTTTTTTTTTTAACATTCTACAAAAATTCCTGCGGAGTTTATAAGAAAAAAACTGCGCTAAAAACGCTTTTCGTCGAAAATTTTGATAATTTATTGTGCTGCTCTCGTCATTTTCCACGAATGGGAATTTCTTGGTATAGTTGCCTTATTGAGAGCTATCAATATAAAAAATTTAATCAAAATCGTTCTACCCGTTTTTGAGAAAAAAAATGTGATGCTTGGATCACCACGATAACTATAGTTAAATTTCGGTGGATTTTGTTCAAACCCTTATTTTGGCGTCCCATGGTAACCTGTGGGCGAGATATCAAGTTCGAGTGGATTTGGTACGATGGTTCTCTCTAAAAATCGTTCACAGACACACAGACCATTTTCCCAAATAGTGTTTTTCGGACTCAGGGGGGTCTGAAACGTAAAGATCTGAAGAGAACTCAACAATTTTTTTTCAGCCGATTACATAACTTTCCTTTCTACTTCGTAGAGCCAAGGAAAGTGAAAAGAAATAAAAACTGCAAACTGAAAGAAAAACTGCAAACTGAAAGAATAAGATCGATATAAACCGTCTGTTGGAGGCTGAGGCTCCCTTAAAACCTGATAAGCACCCGAAACATCATTCACTTTAAGACCAATCGTACCGTATTACCTTGCTGTATCGAGTAATATGTTCTCGCAGAAAATCGCGTTAAACGCGGCACATAAATTGAACTTCCAAATCATACATTTTCTATACGACCAAGGGTCCCAGCGGAACTCAACCAATCAGGTCTATTAAAAATGCACACTGCTTCTATGTGTTGGGCGGTCGAAGGCTACGGAGCGAACTTCGTTTAACGCCAGGCAAATAAAGAGGAAATGGAATGTGTCTTCACGAGCTTGCATTCTTCTTGCGAATCATTGCTGCGGAGGAACCGATCAAGTGCGCAATTTAAAAATCCACACCACACGATGAACAAAGCTAGCGCGTTTCAGTTGCCGTTACTCCACTGAACCGCAGCAGTAGCTACGCTTCCTTCGGACGTAGTTGCTCCAAGACTGACCTACAGACTGGTTTTAATGAGGCTCACGCTCTGATTCGATCTGGAGGACTCTGGGTTTCATTTCGCCATAAATGCCTGCTTACTTTGTGAGTATCATTCTGGGATATCGCACGGTCAGTGGCTAATTTAGATTTGTTCAAGATCACCTTGGGGAGAGACATGACAACTCCACCCGCCCAAGAACTCAGGCAGTGTTCCGACACCCCATGCTCATCAACTGGAATGGGGTCAGAGAGTGCCCATGAACGGGATATTGGCTACCGCCTCGTTGTCTGGGGTGGCAAACTAACAGCCAATCAAAAGAGAGAACTGCGCTCCTGTGGATCACCAAGGCCAATAAGACTGTATCGACAGAAGCACTCAAGGTGATCACTGGTCGATTAACGGACTTGGCCATTGAGTGTGTTCGACGCAAAGCATCAACACACGATCGGTGTGGTCGATCGTCTTTGACCTCGGACTTCCCCTCGTCATTGTCTCCGACCGCCTAATTGTCTCCAACTATTTCAATACCTGCCCCTCACCTGTGGGAATCCCTCAGGTGTGGTTGGTTGGTTCTAAAAGCCCCCTTTCCCAGGTTTCCCCCTTTCTTTATTTCTTCCTCCCAATTTCATTTTCCTATCGATGACAGAGCTCTTCCAAAATCATTCCGCTTCCAAATCGGCCTAGTGACTTCCAGCTCTCCCATACAGTTTCCCTCGCCAGTTCACCCGTTCCGATTACTGCCATTGTGTTGCCCGATTATACACCATCTCAGCTCAATTTTATCTCAACTCATTTCCGCACGTATATTACAGTCCTCCTCACACTCACCGAGTTTCAGTTTTATTGCGATCCTCAGCTCCCCCTCTCGTGCACCCAACAGAGTGCATGGTGGACAAGTGAAGAGTGGTACAGGCCAGCTGTGAGTGGAGATCTCTCTACTGAACGAAAACTTGTCGCCATCGATGAATTGGCGTTAGGGAAATGACATGGAAATCCTCATCAAAGAGTTGTGATACATATGAATTCTTCCACAACATTCGTTAACGTCTTGGGGGTTAGCCAGACCACTGGACGAGCCAGTACCTTACGAGACATGGCTGCCAACTTCTATGAGCAGCTCCACTTCTTTTCTCTCAAAGAGCTTGAGCTTATAACCGTTTCTTCGATTTTGCGAAGAAGATGATGGCTAGGAAACGTGGTCCTAGTTTTTGTGTCCCTTTGAAACTTGTCACCAAAATAAAGAGTTGTATCTGGAGGGATACCAGATTAAAAACTCCTCCCAAACGGTACGGGGCAAATGGTGGTGAGGCCTCTGCGCATACCATGGGCAACAGCTCTCCACTGGGAGACTGGCAAAAGACTAAAAACCTACCATACATCCACAGGTCTGTATTCTATGGATGCTAAGCGAATGGGCGGCCTCTTGCATGATAGTAAAACCGCAACTTACCATGACAGTAGACTGATATAACCCTCTTCGAAGGTTCAGGAACAGTCATTTGATAAGGAAACAGACCATGGAAGAGATTACTTGCGCATTCACGCCGTTTGTGACGCGTCACTGCCTTCAGTGATGAGGTGTGCAGAGGGCCAGGATCGTAACGTCCTCGCTGTAGTACTTGTGCTAACCAGTTAGAGTCTTTCAACCATGTACAGGCGTGTCCCCCGCGTACACTTAGGGGCCATATCAAGCGTCATGGCGGGGTCGGCAAGCAGGTTGATGGTACGTTGCCATCTGAGGGCTGAGAACTGGAGAGAGAGCGACACTACTTGGTTGTCTCTGACGAAGGACTAAGGCCTGACATAGTCGCCGTTGGTTGTGACTTAACTGCAATGATGCTTGATGAACAGGTAGCATCTGGTAGCCAGGACCCTGCGCTAACCAGGAGCTCAAGTATGATAGGACGGATCATTGTGTGGCGGTGTCAGAAGCTCATGGAGTAGAGCATGAGCACGGAACATCAGTGTTGCAGCATTGACCAAGCCCTGGCGGGGTGTGTGTTGCAAGAAAAGGGCTGAGGAGATGGATTGACTGGGTGTGTCAGGAGGCGTTCCCCGAGGTATCACCACTCGTATGTAGCTCCGGTTGTATCTAAACTGGTGGTGATTTTATCGTGAAACGTCCGCTTATCCTTCGTTATCCCCATTGCAATCCTTCTAACCCTAGAGCCCTTTTCACTTTTTTCCTCAAAAATTCCTGTAACGTTATTGCAGAAGTATATGAACAGTTGTGACGTCACTTGTGAGACAATGTCAAATGCAGCACGATAAATTATGAAACGTTTCGACGTAAAATATTTTAGTGCAGTACAGTCACATCCATACATCTGAGGTTGGGGCATACGTAGCAGCAGTCTACTGAATTCCAGACCTGACCCAGTTCCCACGTCGAACGCAAAGTTACGGTTTGTACAATAACAACGCCAGCAATGAAAACGTAGGGCTGCGAAAAGGTGTGCTGATGACTGGCACCAGATACTCTGGAGTGACGATGCCTGAAGACGCTTTGGAAACTTGATTGAACTTGATAGGTTTTACGAAACATTCCAACCCCATGCACATGAGCTCACACAACTCAACATAATACTAACAATCCTCAACCTACAAACATGTAGTCAGTTGCAACGCTTTGTCGAGACAGGGTCACTTGACGAGAAGACAAATGCCAACCTATGTCGAACTTGACTAACTTTACTCGCAAAATACGAAACTACCAAATTACCTGTTTATTCTCAACGGAGTTTACAGTTTAGCAACCGTGTCATGTGACCAGGAGAAGTAGAGCCTCCAATCTCCTCGTCGGTCCTTCAATTTTAACGTGTCTTTGTAAAAGAAACTTGACAGGGGAGACCACTCGTTTACCCCCCCCCCCTCTTGACAACTGACGAGGGAGAAAACACAATTAACGCACGAAATACAGTTGGTATTTAATCTGGTAGCGTCCAATACATCATGATCCTAACCACTGTCCCTGCTCACATGTGTACGTCCATTACCCACGTAGTTTAAATTACCGTGGCGATTTGTTGTTCTGTTGTGGAATGATATATCAACACTTTGGTATGGTGTAAAAGGATATTGCTTCTGACTGAACCAAAACGATCAACAAAGTACATGTACATTGTGACTGGAGGTGCATGATGTAGTTCTAAACTTGGGGAATGACGCAAGCTCCTCCAAACCCGAGTTCGATTTTCAACTCCTTCGTGCATTCAGTAGTTCTTATTTATGGAGCAACTAAAGAATTTTTAATTGAGTTAATACGAACTTGGCTGAACAAGACTCAATTTTCTAAATAGAAATCGGTCGTGCCCCCCCCCCCCCCATTTTGAGACAACTGGTTAGACCCCCCCCCCCGGTCACAAATGGGTCTATTGTGTGGGCGGGCATTAGCCACTTCAACTGCCGCGGCGTTCTCTTGCGGCGTCCCCATCACTCCCCTGGAGGCCCATCCCTACAACCTTCTCCAGCCGCAGTTTGAGGAATCCGAAGCACTCTGAGGAGTTTGATAAACAACCTTGACTGCCTCGGGCCTGGCGCATCCTCCCATTCGCCAATCTCCTCGATCAAATGGCTCTCCAAGCGAAGGGCTCAGGGTCCTCTGGGAAGGTTCCAGATGCTTTTCTTGCCAGTTTGCCTCCTCACTCCCTTCTATTCCTGAATGATCTGGGGCCCAACAAAGTGGTTATGCGTTTTCCGTTGCCAAGGTCTTCAGGCCAGCCAAGGTCCTGAACCAGCCTGAGTGTGATGTTATGGTGCTGCCTGACTGTCCGACATAGTGTACATTCTTTTCAGTTCCATGACCCTAAGCAGCAGGTGCTGCACACACACCGTCACTGTGGGCTGTGCACGCACTATGTTCACTGGAAAACTAAAGCCATGAGCACAAGTGCATTTTTTTTTCCTTGAAACGGTGGATGCAAGCGATACCCTCACCGCAGCCACAAACGGGCCTATTGTTAGGGCGTCCATGATCCTCAGATCATGGCCCCCCTGCACCACCTCCAGGCCCCACGGCACTGGTCTCACTTCGTGTGATGTCACCTATACCCCCCCCCTCACCACCGCACAAAGCGGAGGATATCCGCAAGTTCTGCATTTGCCACCTCTTCTGGCTGAAGAAAGGGCCTCCCAAACACATGCCGCGAGTCCATCGCATATGCACAGCACCTACTACCTCGCAAAACCTGCATACCTGTACGTAAGTGGCTCCTGGTAGTCCCAACGAAGGGCTCAGGGTAATAGGGATCTGCGTCGATCCGTTCTTTAGCCAACCTAACAGACCGTTCGTTTCCCTCTATACCCTCGGCCAGGGCCTTCAGTCCAGTCAGACACTCCCACACCTGCCGTGATGTAAGACAGTATGAAGCTAAGGCCTTGAGAGTGGGCTGACTGTCCACCATGATGTAGATTCTCTGCTGCTTCAGTCTCCTCGCGCAGACCGTCATCGCAGCCACCTCTGCCTGGAACACTGTGGCCAGCGACCCCAATGGGATCGACGCTCTGATTCTCGGCCCAATGATGCCTGCCCCTGCAAGGCCACTCTGCACCGAGCCATCAGTGTAGTTTACCAGGGCCCCAGCTTCGAAAGCGGGAACTCCCCCTTCCCACCTGGATCGCTCATGAATGAGTATCCGAAAGGGTAGTACGAAGTTGAACCTCGTGGGCGTTGAGTCTACCAAATGCAGTTTGCCCCCCCCCCACCTTCACCTTATCAAGGATCAAGTCGCAGGAACTCCTCCTCCCCCACATGATCAGACCCAAATCGAACATACGCACAGCCTGGAGGAACGCCATCCTTTCAACCTGTATGTGGAGTGGAGCTAAATCTAGCAAGACCTCCAGTGCAGCCGTAGGGCATGTTGTCATACAGCCTGTAATGGCTAGACACGCCCTATTTAGCTGCAACTGCACTGATTTGTTTTCCACCCTAGTCCACCAGACCAGGGCTCCATAGGTGACTACAGGCCTAACAACCACAGTGTACAGCCACTGGATCATCTTCGGCCTCAGCCCCCATGTCTTCCCCACCATTCGCTGAGCTGCCCACATCACCACCGACGCCCGCTTTAAAGCTTTTTTCACGTAACACAAGTGCATTGACGTAGAGATAAGGAAAGTTGAGAGATGCGGCGCACCTGATATTTTCTCATTTCTTTTCGTTCATTTACTCAGCCAAATTATTAA
Source organism: Pachypeltis micranthus (assembly GCA_020466155.1). NCBI lineage: Eukaryota > Metazoa > Arthropoda > Insecta > Hemiptera > Miridae > Pachypeltis > Pachypeltis micranthus. The sequence goes on along the minus strand of CM035770.1, from coordinate 61,564,708 downwards.
ATTACAAACGATTCCAAGCGTTTTTCCTCCTCAACAGGTATACTAATGGCAGTCAAATAACATCCCAAAAGTATTTCCCGTCCTAACAACTTCTGTTCGACTTTTCAAGAAATGAATGAACTTTAATTTCAATCAACCATCTTTTTGCTGGAATGGTCAATAATTTCGACATGTATTTCAACTTTGGTGGGGCTGGAAAATATATTTTGGTGGTTAGCTGTGATTTGTCTATATTTCTTAACTTTTCAGGTTTTCGAATTATTTGTTGGGTAAATTTGATTATTGACGAAGAAGGAGAGGGGGAAGGATTGAATAACAGTTACCTGGGTACAAAACCGATCGTTAGGACGTACTAATGAAAAGGTCGAGTATTAATGGTTTTAAACGAGTAACGAGGATGGAGAAACCTTCCAGATTTCGCTTTGCTACCGATTACATAGAATTATAGCAATGACAAATAGTAACGGGCTCTTTATGTGAGTGGCTGAGGTATGGCCCATGGAGAGCACCATCCTGCCCTTTAGCCGCTCGGTATCCGTCTCGCATTGTTCCCGTTCAAACATTAGAGAATGACAACGTCGTAATATAATGCGGCGAGGTGGGCGGAGGCGAGTTGGAAGCTCCTGAGGGAATGAAACTATCGTTAACAATATATCAGGCGCCTACAAAACGAGGAGGAGCCATACGCATAATGCGAGTCCCGCGTGTCGTTGCCAGCGAAGGAAACTGACCGTTAGGCAGAGCCATAACCGCCTCACTGTACCACCCTAAGGAAAATAAAATATTCGAACTGCTTCCTCCGAACGGAAGACGTTGAATCTGTACGTTCGGCCATTTCGTGCGACGTCGGTGCTGCGTTGAATGTGTGAGAGCGGCGTGTTTAGTGAGTGTAAAACACGAGTTTATAAACCAAATCGCCACCCTGCCTTTGTGTCACATAGAATGGATATTTCATTCGCACTACGGAACTTTCGGACCCCAATGTACACATTCCTCGCACAAATTCCAATTTGCTTGCATGCCACAACAAAGCTTTTCGTCCATGCCGAAGAAATCGATCCCTCCTCCCCCACGCCAACCAAAGAGAAAGATGCCCTCATTCGATCGACCACACCCGCAGGAAGGAGATTCATGTCGATATGGATTCGTTAGAAGAACATGTTTCCAGAAGTCATTTGGCCAACCGCGTTAATAGCGCGATGGAGGAACTAATCAACGACTTCAGGGCCATTACTGTTACACACTTAGGTAAGCAGTATTGCTCAACTCCAAATGTAGAATGCCGAGCTTTATTTAGTTGCGAACTACACTGCAATAGTGAAGGTACATTCGCTTAACCTGCTCATTTTGAATCCCTTAGAGCTCAACCGGAATATTACTCATATTTTACGTGGTCGTCGTTCTGAGGACGGGGAAATTATTATACACCATAGGCAGGCCCTGATTTACCTTTTTGCCTGTCACCTATCGGTTTTCAAAAAAATTCCTTCCTTATTATTCACCTTTTTTCGACGTGACACCGACGGTCCTCGTATCCCTCGTGTGCTTCTCCCCAATATCCACGAGAACTCTCACCACTTCTGGATCCCAGTATTCCAGCAAATCAAGACTTCCTTGGACTCCTTCCTGGTCAGACTTTTTCTATTATTTGGTCCATACGGCGTACTTTTAATCACATGTACTTTTACAATTTCATTTGCGACCAATACAAGAGCAGTAAAAACACATGTTGGACTGAAAAAGTCGGCTATTACGCTTATTAACCCCTTTTCACTGCGCCAGCAATAAGCGTTGATTTAATTATCTAGGCGCTTCGGTATTTTTAATGAAACAGGTTTACAATTTACAGAAAACTTGAGTTTTATTCATAAAAATAAAACAAAAGTACTATTTAAAGAAAGATGTTTAACCCTCCAGTGGTAGACCCCGGAGCGCGGCGCTCCTTTGGCCCATTCTTCGAATACTGTGATTCACAGTGGCTCTCCTGAGGGCTGTGATTCACAGTTCCTTCCTAAAAAACCCCCTCAAGCAGGACCGTACCAGTAGCGAGGGGGATGGCACTTCTGGGATGAGTGACGTAATCCCCCCTCCACCCACCCACCAGTGATGCATGACGTCACCCCCCCCCCCTCTCATTACTACACCTGATATGAAGTCACGTCCCCCACACGTGTTCACGCTAAATAAATCCTGAGCACACGTGGAGCCGCTACGTTTTTTTTTTTTTTACTGAGACGTAATTGCGCAAAAAATGGTCGCCCTACGCCCCTAGTAAACATTACGCGAATTACGAGATTGATAATATAAAAAATATCACGCATAATTATTATCACTTCATTAAATTTACGCGTGTTTCGAAAAAAAAGATTTAGGACGATAGATCGAACGTGATCGTTAAAGGTACGCGTTTTTTTTTTTTTTAATGTGGGGGGACGTGACGTCATATCAGCTGTAGTAGGGAGGGGGGGGACGTCAGATCAGCTGTGGTGGGGGGGGAGGGTAGGTGACGTCATACATCAGCTGGTGGGTGGGGAGAGGGGGGATTACGTCACTCATCCCAGAAGTGCCATGACTCTAACTACTCGTACCCTACTCACCATTCCCAACCCGCTCAGGAGCTAGAATGCCACGCGTTTTTGCACAAAACCGTGAAAGTATCAGATCATTCCGCCGTTTGTGTATTTTTATAAAAATCTTGTATGAAATGACTGAACGCTCTTCTGACCCCAAGAAATGGCTGCAGTGGCTTGTGGAAGATTCTGACGAGGAGGCAGAACGTGCATCTGACTCAAACGATTCGATTATTCCCTCTGATGATGACAATGAGGTAAGTTCTGAAAATTGGAACACCAAAAATTTTGATTCCATCCCTTCCTCTTCCCCTTTTGAACCTGATCAGTCTGTCTAATCTGCCGATTCTGATGTGGAATATAATGACACTGACATTGGTGATAAGAAGTTTCTATTTGGTAACTAACCGTTGGCCAATGGCAGTCTTCTACGGTCTATTGGATGTGGCAGGAATAAATACGCAGATTGGTCACTATGCAAATGCAGGAGAAAAATTTCAGAGACGGTTTTTCATCAGAGATCTAGCGATTTCACTCATTCGCCATTTTCAAGAGATCAGAGAAAATACTGTTGGCATTCAAATCCCTTTGCGAAGAGACATAAGACGTCAGCTCGGAAAATCTAGCCCAGTAAAAAGAGCACGAGCAGCACCAGCAGACAGTGCATCTGATTATGCGATTACTCCCCAAACGAAAAGAAACGAAAAACATTGAAAAGATGCCAAAAATGTATGGCAGCTGTGTGTGGGGAACACCACGACGTTATTTGCAAACCAGCTTGCGGTAACCTTCGTTCCGAAGAAAGCGACGAGACTGACGACGAAGATTTTGATGTTTCCGAGTAGAAGAAAACATTGTTGAAGTCCCTGCTGAGACCTTCTAGTGATTTATATTAGTCAAATTTTGATCACTCAGTTATTTGTATTTCAGAGTTTAGCAAAACCTATTTTTACCGTTACATATTTCTGAGTTGATGAAAAACTGTTTTTGCCATTATGTTTTTCATTGAACACCTTTAGATACACCAGGAGATGAACTGAATATCACATTCAGCCGAAAACTATTTAAAAATATGATAAATATTGGTTTATTCGGAAGGAAGTAATGAAAGAGCGCTGCGGTCCTGGGTCTACCGTTTGTGGGATGAGAGGAGGTCTGCCACTGGAAGGTTAAGTTAATAACGAGACTCTACTGTCATGTTTACGTTGAATTGAATTCGGAAATTACATCTTCAAAATGTAATCTAGTAGTTAATTTTTACCAACAGCTAAAACTGCAAGACAATTCAGCCGCTTTTGTGTTGTAGTTGAACTTATATAGTTTTTAACTAAAGTTAACGTACCTGTTAGGTGAGCCCGTCTCCTCTGGCTGGTGAGTTACTGTGGGTCTTTATATACGAAGAGAAAGGTAAACAGTGATGATGGAGGGTCAGGGAATGGCGGGTGGAGGAGGTCATGTACCTCCGGGGGAAACCCCCTAGAGGTGAATGGAATGTCTTGAATGATCTGTCAATTGTGGAATCTACGTCTTTTTCGTATAGGGTGGTCTGTAAATCCGTCAGCTGGTTGTTTTCGTTTGTGTAGTGTTTTGAGTGGTTGTAATATGGTGTCGCATTTTGTGTTGATTTGTTCATTTATGATCTGTCCATTGAAGTTTTTTTGTTTATAAAATTCCGTGTTTTCTAATATGTTCAGTTTTCGTCCTTTGTATTGTTTATGTAGTAAGATGGCGCAGTCCGGTATTTTGGTAGGTTCATGTCCAGTTGTCTTGAGGCGGTTGGCAAAGTTTGAATCGTCTTTGTTCTTACTAAGAGATTTAATGTATTCTGAATATCAGAGCACTGACTTAACGGCCAGACGATGATGTCTTTACATCGAAAGCGCTTGCCCACTGTAACTCACCAGCCAGAAGAGACGGACTCGCCAAACTTTAACGTTAACTTTAGTAATTTGGCTACTAGCGCACATAACCCAATTACTTTAATACCTGACACAGCCAGTCCAGCTAAGGTACTACTAACAAGACGCTACAACTACACAAAACAATTGCTAACATACGCTACAACAAACAATGCCTCGCTCACAACATAACACCAAAATACGCACTCATACAGATCAACAGACCATACTCTACACAAAAAAAAACCAAACATTTAGCTCAAAAACTTTGGTTCAGGACAGAAATACGGACGTTTGCATTAAAAAAGACAAACTTAATAGGGAAATATACAAAATACACTAGAATCGGCCAACATAATGACGAAAAACAATTTACACAACATATTTATATATTTCCTAGACTACCTACGTACAAAGACGAATAAAATCATGACTAACAAAGTTAATAATTAGTTTTACAATTAGTTTTTAACCTTTGAGAGAGCAGAAAATGATCTCTCTGCCGAGCGGTTTGAAGCAGGGGTGCTCTGATATATTAGCAAGGGTATAAATCCAGCGGACTTTTTGAAATTAAAAACGCGTGCAGTCTGAAAAGGGTCAAAGCATCATCAAACTTCTCTTGACGCAGCAAACCTTTTAAGTTAATGGTGGTTCCTCTATGTAAACTTGTCGCGGTTTAAGTTTCCTAAGTAAGAGCAAACCTCCGAAGACTTGCCGCTCCAGGCGCGTGGTAAATCCGGACTTGACTGTAGGATAAAATCAGTATCATACTTATTCATTTATATAACTATGAATAATCAGACATAAAATATCTTGTGCGTAGGAGCTCTCAACTTTCCGCAACCCCCGTAAATTCGACCCCTGCACTCATTTCCCACTTCATCCCATCGCAGTCCTCCGTCAGTTCGACTCGTCACGTCGTGCCAATCGCCTAGAAAATGTCGATTTTCGTGGTTACATTATAGTCAGGCCACGTTTCGTATAGTAATTTTAGACGCTGAATCGAAAGGGGTTTGTCTCGGAGGTATGGGACTACGTCAAGCTGGACAAGCAGGGAATTATTGGATGGTAATGATTGTAACAACAGGTTTCATAACTGCTACAGTGCAGTTATTAACTGACAAAATCATGTTGACGATCACATAAATCACCCGTGCATTAGAAAATAACCGTAGTATAAGTAGGAGCAACTCAATAAATTCTGGAACCTCAAGCACTACCCGTTTCAAATTCAAATACCATTTTACGACAGCTATAAATTGATCGAATGATTTGGAGAACAAAACTTATTGGTTTCTTCCGTATTTTTCATAGCACACTGTTGAAGGGGTCCATTCTCTCTCTCTCTCTCTCTCGCTCTCACTCTCGCATTCTCTCTCTCTCTCTCTCTCTCTCTCTCTCTCTCTCTCTCTCTCTCTCTCTCTCTCTCTCTCTCTCTCTCTCTCTCTCTCTCTCTCTCTCTCTCTCTCACTCTCTTATTCTCTCTCTCAATCTCTCTGTTTGACCTCAAAGTTCGGAATAAAATACGAGTGGGCTCAACGCTCTCTGGCGAAGCTCTCGATCACGGCTCAATTCATTTAAGACCTCGTTCAAAGCTCCAGTCTCGTTGGTAATTCACCAACTCACCTCATCTTAACCGCGCCATCCTTTCTCCCAAAATTCCCAACCTGAAAGCCCAACCTACCCGTCGTTCAACCTCCTCGGGAACGGATTTTGAAGAAATCAAAGTCTCACGGGCTCGTGCTCCTGTCACGTCTAAAAGATGTGCGTGTCAATTACGCAATCGCGGTCAGACGGTGGAATTCCGATGAACTTTTAGCTCGCAACACGCTTTTCTCGAGACCTTAATTAACCAGAAAAGCGTTACAAAGTTTGTCCTGAAATCACGTGTCGAAGAGTAGCGAGAAGTCAATCATTATCGCGTCATTAAATGTCTGGTGCGAAGCAACACACGCGCTATATTTTCGTTCGACACATTTCTACAGGAACATTTATAAACAATAAAATTTACATAGGTAATAGTTAGTTGAAGTACTATTCCGTGAGTTTGATCGAAATCGTTACAGCCGTTTGTGATCAAATTGGAAAAATCGATGAATTAATATTTGACAAACCTCGTTTTCCTAGCTATCATGGCTTACATAACTGTTCAACAGATAAATACAGAAATAATTCCGGAAAATAAAATGTGGGTACAGGTTGTTAGATCGTGAGATTGATCAAATCCAGTGACGCAGGTACTGGGAAAATTACAAAAATGTTCAAAAACATTATTTTCGACACATTTTTATTTTCCGCTACCCGAAGGAAATTATAGTAATCGGATAAAAAAAAAATTTGGGTTTTCTTCAGATCTTTACGTTTTGAGGTCTACTGAGTCTGAAAAACCTAATTTCGGCGCGTGGTCCGTGTGTGTGTCTGTAGTTCGATTTGCGGGAGAACGGCTGATCCGATTGAGCAGGTTCTTTTTTTGTTTTGTTCGTTATTTTTTGTAGACACCAAAATAAGGTTATGGGCAATTTTGGCCGATGGGAAGGGGGGGGGGACAAAAACGTACCAAAAACTAGTGTTTTTCGCATTTTTCTCGAAAACGGCTCTAACGTTTTTAATAAACTTTCAAATTATCTTCTACTAATCAATACCTAACTTTTCTTCTCTATACATATCTCCATGAAAATACAGTGAGCGGAGATATATAGGCCTATGAAGCAAAAATTGGTTTTTTACGCTCTTTGGCAAAACGGCTTCAACGATTATCACCAAACTTTCAGATGTATCCGAATAGTTAATACCTACATATTGTTCTCAATAAATGCTCCTCTGACAGTCCATTGAACAGAGATAAAAATGAAAATGTGTCGAAAATAACGTCTTTTCGAACATTTCCGTAAATTTCAGAGTAACTGCTTCACCAGTTGTGATAAATCCTAATGGAGTGTCTTTAAGTCACCCATACCAACATTTCGTTCTCCATAATTATTTCTGTATATATATATGTTGAACGGAGATATAAGCCAAGTTAACACTGAAAAGGAGATTTGTCGAATAGCAATTTATCCGTATTCCAATTTTCTCAAAAACGGCTCCAACGATTTCGATCAAACTGACGTAATAATCTCAGCTAACTAGTCCCTACATTTTGTTATCCATAAATGTTTCTGTAGAAATGCGTTGAACGAAGATATAGCGCCCGCCTATGTAGATGGTGTTCGAAATTACGTGGGTGGCGGAAAGTTGTGTGTTGCTACGCACCAGATATTTATTTTTATCTCTGTTCAATGGACTGTCGGAGGAACATTTACTGATAGCAATATACAACAGATTATATATACGAGAAGTATTAACTATTTAAAAACATCCTGTGAGTTATATGAAAATCGTTGAATCCCTTTTGCCAAGAAGCGAACAATGTTTTTTTTGCTTTTTAGGCCTATATCTCCGTTTACCGTATTTACATGGAGATATTTACGGGGAAGAAGAGTTTTGTACTAACTAGCAGAACATAATTTGAAAATTCAATCAAAATCGTTGTTGCTGTTTTCGAGAAAAACGCGAAAACCTCTAGCTTTTGATAAATGTTCACCCCCCCCCCCCCCTCTTCACATCGACCGACATCGCCCATACGCCCATAACCTTATTTTCGCATCTACACGAAGCAACAAAAAAAAAAGAACCATCTCATCGGTTCATCCGTTCTCCCGCAAATCGATCTGTGCAAGCACCGAAATTAAGTTTTGTCAGACTCAGCAGGCTTTACAACGTGAAGATTTGAGGAAAATCCAACTTTTGTTTGACACGATTACAACACTTCCCTTGTCTCAAACAAACGATTAATTAGTGAGCTACTTGCCACAATTACTTCTACAACAATTTTGATTAAATTTCAGGTATGGGCAGTTCCAAGCAACACGACAGTATCATAAAATTCTGACGACGAGAAAAATTCTTAGAGCAACCCAATAACTTCGAACGATTTAGTTTTAACGCATTTTTTCGTTATTATTCCCGTCAGTCTCTTTTTTCGTTATTAGGGCTGTCGGAAAAAAATAAGATGATAGTCTGGTAGACTGCCTATACGTTGGGGGTTTAGTAACGTACATAAGATAATTAGGAGCAACACTAGAAATTCCTGAATCCGTACCACGACCATTGTACTTCCTATTATTTAACTAACTACTTAAACTTTCGGAGATAAATCTAAATCTAGTTGAGAGCCTGATCAATCCCCTGCACACTGATTGCTCAATAATGGTTGTTCGCGCACAAATAGGTGTGAGGAAATCTACACCAATTAATTTGGGCGAGCGCGATAAACCTCGTGTTGAAAATGTGACATTGGGAAATGAAAATTAAAGTAAAATGAATGCGGCTATACTGATGAAATAATACTTTAAAATTATTACTGCAAAAATACTGTAAATAAATAAATTAAAATTCTTCTTCGGCACGGAACATATAAATAGGGCAGTTTTGACTTTGTGGAGAGTCGACTCAAATGTGGCGTCTTGCTAAACTTGGAGGATGTGTCCTACCAAACGGAAATGTCTCTTCGGAGCGCTATTCGTTCGCGTTGAAAAAACAGAGAAGGCGATTCCGATCAACCTCGAACTGTTGGCTCTCAAGCGCACTCGGCCGGAGACTTCAGGCCCACCAGGCCGACAAACGTCCTCGAAAAGAGGGGCAGCAATTCCGTTCAGGTCCGGTCCGGTCAGAAGCCCTTCGACGTGCTGGCGATCATTGTGGAAGCTCCGCGGTACCAGTAAACATAATAAATAACTAAAGAAAGGAAACGAAGAGCAAATAACAAAGTAACAGACGCTCCTCAGATGTTAGACTATCTCTTGGCCGTAACAATGGTCGTGGCATAATTAGAGAGCAACTCTATAAATTATAACCTCCTGCGCCAGCAGTTTGTATGGAGAACACGTTGAGCTTCAAGGTGCTCTCAACCACATGGAATCTAAATTTTGTACACCAGAAATGTTTGTTTTGAACGAAGACGTAAGCCATGATAGCTCGGAAAATCAGATCTCCACACCAAAAGGGTACTTATGTTCGGCATTTTTTCCTTTCGGGTTTTCGTGACGTCCTTCTGAAGCGTATTAACTAGGTTTCATCTATAAGAGGGACGTTCCCTTTTCAAATAGATCCAGGAGAGTGGGGGACAAGCCAAGGCCGAGATAAAAAAAAATCAAGCACCAACCCGTTTCCGACCATTCTAGATTCTTTTTTCATATTTTGTTCCCCTTGTACATAATTCGTAAAAGCGGTATTTCAATCATTCTCAAAGGTTTTACGACATGTTGTTAGTGAATTGTGACTGTGTCGAGGATATGGGGAGGTCTCGTGAGTCTTCGAAAGGTTAAATGGTGTAAATCCGTTAGCTGCGAGTTCTCCGGTGTGATGAAATGGGTTCTTGTGAATTGTTTCACGGAGAGGACACGATTTAGAAGGCGATTCCGCTTTAAAACCGGTTTATTTTGTGGAATTACGAACAAAGGGCCAAGTATGTACAACATCGCGCTGGCGAATCCGATTTTGATGCCTTTCAAGCGGTTTGAGTTTGGGTCCTGCACGGTCCCCAGATTGGCAGTGCATGAAGCTTCGATTGTAAAGAAGAGACTCGGGGTGAGGAGCTCTAGTTTTGGTTCTTTTGACCTTGAGAAGGACACCACCGAGCAAAGGTTCCTCCAAATATTTGTTGCTGGAGACTGGCGGTCAGAAATCTCGAACAGAAGAAGAAAGTCGCTGCAACTGATTGGACCGAATTAATTTTCAACGGCCATTTCTCGCACCGCCGCCCAAGTCCGTCAAAATACGATTTTAGAAATTGCAATTTGTTTTTGGTTTAACTCGTCTCACGCAGAAGTAAATTGGTAACCGCGTTTCCGAACATTTCAGAATAGCGTGAGTTACGTTTTTACAAATGTATCTCGAATAAAGCAAGTAATTTCAATATTTATGATGCTTAAATCGACGTTTTTTCCTCCTTCGTACGTCAATTTTAGATGGCAAGAGTTACGAGTGTGCTTCAAGGTTCCTTCTTGTGCTGGTAGTGGTGGAAGGGAGGGGAGGATTGTGAGCTGAGTATCATATATCCATCGAAAGCGTAATATTTGCTAAGGGTGGGTTATACATCGTCGACCGCGAGCCGGTACATCCCCACCAAACCTCTCCCCTCTCCACACCCTCCTCCCCAGGGAGCTGTTCCGACGTAAGCGTTCGCAAACAGTATGAAAAAAAAACCACCCCGTGCTGCGCAAACACGCCGAGAAAATGGACACGATGCAAAATCAATAGCACTACATTTTTTGTCTGATCTGAACGTAAATACGGATTTATCGTCACGCGGACGTCTATTTATGTAACCCGCTGCATATTTCCCAAACCAGGATGTTGAAACTAACTCGTTACCTGCAGTACAATGTGATCATTGTTGTACATGGCGAATTCCCGTGGAGAATTTAATCATTTCAATCCCTCGGGCGACATTTTCTCGATGAAATCCGTTCCACGGCATTCCCTAACAAATCCCAGTTGTGTTTTAAGCAATAAACTATGCATTTAAAACCAAACGTAAAGAAACGTTCAAGGCTGGCATGAATAAATTTATTTCCAACGGTTATGAGTAGGAGGGCGTTGAAAAATTACCAACGAGTGTCCAATTCCAATACTCCCCCTCAAGAATACCGCTAGTCAACCAGAAGAGGGGTTTGTCCCACTCATCGAACCATGATATACTATACACTTAAGTGAGGCAATAAATTACGGAGTCTTAAGCACCACCGATAGTAATAACAGACCGATCAGTGAAGGGTGGCCTAGTAGGTGCCGGAGTCTATGGGCCAGGGATCTGGACAGCGATGTCACTGGATAATGTGCTCTTCGCAATGACAGTGTTCATGCCCCACCTCCTGAAACGAAAAAGAATAAACATGTTGGACAGTCAGGCTGACATCCTACATGACGCTGGGCTTGGTTTGGAAATGCCCGACTGGCCTAAAGACCTTGGCGAGGGAGAAAACATTGACACTGTGTTGGGAGCTAGTGTTAGATTTAAATAAACGAATATCTTTAACATAGTGCTTTTTATTGTAAAGAAAGAGTAAATAAATTTTAGATGATCGAACGAGAATAATAGTAACAACAATAATAATAATAATAATAATAATAATAATAATAATAATAATAGTGATAACCGGGTTTCTTTTAAAAAAGCGGTAAGTGATAAGGAACGTTGAGAAGGAATAACCAAATGGATCAAGTCTTCCGAGGGCTTAAATCCTATCAAACACTCCCTCTTCCGAGCAAGAGCGTTTCCTCAGTCCAATCTTGTCCCTTAGCTTCCCAAAACGTGGTCCTGGAAGTGGCTTTGTTAGAACATCCGCATCAATCTTTGATTATGAGCGGCTTGATTGTCATTATAGACAGTAATACTCCTAACATCCAGTCCCATGTCACAGGCCAACTGTTCCAAATGAAGAGCTTCCTTGGCGCATTCTGTCAGACACATAGACTCCGATTCTGCAGTGCTTAAAGCAACAGTCTTTTGCTTACGCAACTCCCAGCTTATTGACGCACCAGCATATTTGAAGACATATCCTGTATAGGATCTTCTATCAATAGTACAAGATGCCCAATCGGCATCAATAAATCCTGTGATGCATGTCTTGCAATAGAGGATTCCCAAGACCTTGGTCCTCCTAAGGTATCTTAATACCCTTCTGGCAGCATTCCAGTGTTCATTTTCCACGTTTCACAGTTGTCCTTCCGTGAAGGATCAATTCGGAAAGTATTCACTCCCATATTGAGAGGAAACTTTTAGTAACTTACTTCAAATTTCTTTGGGAAAGAGTTGTAGGCAAGTGAAGAAGAAAAGAACACAAAAAGAAATCGCGAAACTTATTTTCTAACACTTGACGCACAGTTTAAACTTCTGGGCCCATACCCTGTTAGATTTAAATAAACGAATATCTTTAACATGGTGCCTTTTATTGAAAAGAAGTTGTACATAAATTTTAGACGATCGAACGAGAATAATAATAATAATAAAGATAACAGGCTTTCTAAAAAAAAAAGGCGGTAAGTGATAAGGAACGTTAAGAAGGAATAACCAAATGGATCAAGTCTTGCGAGGGCTTAGATCCTATCAAACAGCTAGGTCATCCAGGGATAGAAGGGAATGGGTTGTATTAGTTTCCGAGGTTTGGTCGCAAGGAGGTGGCAAAAGTAAGGAGTGAGAAGTGTGATGAGGCAAGGGACTAAGGACAATTCCTACCCAACATTCGAAAAACCAGTAAGTGAGAAACTACGTTGTTATCCCCTAATCTTTGGATCGGCAGGGCTCAGAACAATGAATATAGGAAGTACATTGACGAGCTGGTGTTTATAGTTTCAGACTGCTAAGGAGAAGGCTCACGACAGTGAACTTCTCTAGCAATTGGGCGTGAGCTAAGCTGAACACTAGTTCTTCTGATTCTCTGGGAGAGGGAATAGCAACTTTTCGTAACAATTTCCAACAACATCCATTTGCATGGGTACGAAGTAAATTCATTTACTTCAAAAGACGCGCTTTTCGATGGTGATGAGCTCTTATGTGAGCTATATCGGTGGAATGGACTACCTCCTCGGACTATCCCCTTCATAAAATATCTAGTGGGACGTGGGCCATCCGCCTTACGGACATTCAACGATTTTCATCGCTGTATCAATCCCGTCCACAGACTCTTTTCTACAAGTGGTGTTCTTCGGACTCTGTAGCCTTTGAACCGTCAAGATCTGAAGAGATCTCAATTTTTTTAGTCAATTACAAGGCTTTTCTTTCTATTTCGTATAGCTAAGGAATATATAATATGTTTACGCAATCGGGAGTGACCTTAGGCGAATGAGTATTACGCTGCCCCCTTCTTCCGTTCAGTGTCCCGTACCATCGCTCCTCTGTGCTATCCCGATCGTTCATTTTATTAATATTTCTGCCGTTATAGTAACTCCATTTTCCGAAGAATGGTTTAATTTCATTCATTTACCGGTTGTTAATTTCATTTCGTGTGCCAATTTCGGCACAAATCGTGTTGCTGTTCCCCTCTCTGAGTACGTCGAAGCCAGCCCTGATCTTCACACTTTCCCTGGCCAGGAAATCTCCAGGTCCGAATCTGAAAGGTGAATGCTGCATTCCAGTTCTGCATGTACGACACGTTCATTCCATACAGTTCGCATTACACACAACCAGCGCTTTAGCGGATTCTGCCATAGCCAAATAAAACACCTAATTTTAAATTCATTAGCGGCTGCCTCAGCTTTCAGCTGTGCAGTTACGTACGGCGGTATCGGGAAGGCTTAGCATGTTGGAAACTCTGGTCGAAGTTGTCGGAAAACAGCATGAAAGTTGGGGGAAAATCGAGTGAAAGCCGTACTGGTCCGTTGAAATGCGTCGATCGAAGCTATAGCGCTCGAATATTTACAATGGGCTACGCACCAAATATTTTAAATTTGTTTTTACTTTCCCAGAACATGCTACTCTTCATTGTAAGCTGATGGGTTTTGTTGAGAAAAGCAGTTCGTCCTGGATATTTTGCGGAAGGTACTGATTTTTCTGTGGGGCTACCAACGAAGAAATTGGTTCCCACCAGACCTGTCGGGAGAAGGTAGCTCGGCGTGTTTTGAGTTGGTTTGTCAACAAACAGGGTAAAGCTCTAGAGTGTGTTGTGTTAGAAACAAAGGACTAGTTTCGCTTATAAAATATTTACTTGGTCCCAACGTAAATTTGCCCCTCTGGTCATTGTGAAGCAACATAAACAACCAACGCCTACTACTGGTACCAAGTTTTGATCGAAGCGTTGTGATTGTGTGCAGGTACGATTCTGGCAGGCGCGTTACTGATTATCATTCCGTCTACATCCTTGGTCCTTCGCGAAGCGTTTGAGTTATTGATAACTTAGTAGCGGTGCACGTGGGAGAGTGGGTTGTTGGCTGCATTCATTGCTAGTATTGGGCAATAAGAAACATCGCTATATGGGATCATAATGAACAGAGCGGCGGGTTATTAATAATTGTGAGACGCAGAGTCAAACGTCGGGACTGTTAAACTTACGAGTTAAAATGCCCCTTGGGCGTAAATCTAAGAATAACGTGTGCTTACTTCAAAAGCAGTTCAGCCAATAGGCATTTAGTAGGTGTTACAATGGTATGTGTTCTGTAGGCATTGCCCGTGGCGTTGGAGAGGGTGCCTAGCTTTAAAGCCTTTACCCCTCTCCAACCAGCACCACTCATCTCTCAAGGGGGGATTTCCAGCGAAACCATAGTCCCCACGAGGCCAATCCCATGGCTGAAGCCCCCGTGGTACCCATTCTATTTTGCTGCACCTTGAGCAGCCTAAGGACCTGAATGGGTGGCAGGCCCCGGTGCCGGAATTGCCAAGAGGCGTTCTGCCTGCACCTACACTTTATCTCCATGGGGGTACGGGGATTGGCCTTCCCCAGCACCAGCCATGGAGAAGGGTGTCAGGCCGTCTTTTACTTTTTATATTCATCCCCCCCTGGATCCATCCCTACACTACCTATACCTACAAAACACTAACACACATATACACAACACTTACATTCACACACATTCACTCATATATACATTCAGCCCTTAAATACATTCACACCAGCAGTCCAGGGACTGGCTACTTGATATTCGACCATCCCTGGCACCGCCCACTCAAGACCCTACACTAACACACAACCTAAACACCTACTCCTGAGGCCCTGCGCACATTTCCTAACCTAACTGCTTCCCTATCTTTTAGAACTCTTTCACCAAACCCCTTCCACCAAACAAAACTTCCTTGCTCCCTAACCATATTCGTATCCCACTGCTTCGTATTCCTATCACCTCGTTCCTTGCCCTATTCCTTTCCTGTTTGTAGCTGACACAGTGGAACACCACGTGCTCCACTGTGTCAAGCTCACAACACTCACACAGCCTGCCATCTCCTCTTCAACTCCAGGTCGATGGGTGGCTCCCCGGCTACGACACACAGGGCAACGGAGGAGACTGTCCTTTAGGCCTTCACTAATCCTATCAACATTTTCCTTTGCCCACTCGCCAGTTTCCTCCTTGTGTGGGCATTCAGCTTGTCCCATCATACACCGGACGCATACGCTAACACTGCCACATACATCCCTCTATGTACCGTGCGCAGGGCCTCTCTACCCACTCCCCATTCTTCCCTAGCCATCCTTACCATCCCATAAAACGTATCCCTTGCTTTCCCTACCACATACTCCACATGTTTCCCAATCGTCAACCCAGAACCCCGTACCATTCCTAAATACTTAATCTCCTTTACCATTCCTATCCTAACTCCTTCATAAAATAGGCGTAGGTGTTACAAGCGTCGGTGAGTATTTAGCGGCTCCCGTGATCCTTCATCGGGCCCTTTGTTTCAGAATGCCCCCTGCGATTCCAAAATTGGTCGCTAATAAACTTTGATTGAGCCCCGGAGTTCATGAAGGTGGATCACTTTTTTTCTCTCGAAGGTTCAATCAACACTCAGGCCCAGCCCGGTTTTTACTCTCAACAGCCTGGCAGGTTTTTTGACGCCCCGCGACGAACTTCCCATTCGACTTCAAAGGCGGGAAACTGCGCCTCAGGACAAGAGTAATTTTGCCTCCATTACAAACAGATTGTAATTTGACTGCCTCGTTGCTCCGGAACCGTTGCAATACTCTCAGTTAGCAGTTTCTGTCTTTAGTCCTGATTCAGAGCTCGAAATATATGAAAAGCCCGACATGATCCTACGACAGATGATTCTTTAACGAGCTTTCCTTGCAGCGTTCCACAGTTTAATCATTTCGCTACCGCTTTGTTATCAATTCTAAGCAGGAGCGCTATTTTCAACTTTAAGCGTTTTTCTGGCGTAACCGGGTCTGACTCTTACCACGTGTGCCTGTACAACACTACGTACACGGTGTTTACATCAGTATTTTATTCATTCATTTTGATACTAAATACATGATTTGTGGCGTAAACAAAAAAAATTAGCGACGTTAATTGAAGAATGTTTGCGTAGCGGTTTCGGATGGGCAAAACTAGACCTTATTCTTACCGTTGTTGCTTATCGCTCTACCGTTTTGCGCTTATCGCCACCTCACATCGGGATCCCCTGCTCAGCTCCGCCTCGAGTCAAGAGGTTCTTCTTGTTTCGTCCGGCAGTCTGCGTTTAGTTTGCATGAACGACTTTCGTCCTGATTCCCGCACCACTACAGAGTCAAGAATTTTTTAAAGTTTTTTTTTGAAGCAATTAACGTACCGGTATGCTGGCCCTCCATACTAGTAGTCTTAAACAATCAATCTACATTTTCCAGTCTGAAAAGAAATGTGTTTTCAGTTCTCGTACCGGACCCAAAACTGCATCGAGATCAGAAGCAGAAACTGTGCCAGGTCAACCCCAACCTCCAGAAGGGTTCTCTTAATCTCGCCCATCTCGTCCATTCAGAGAAGTTTCCTTCCCTTTTTTTTTTTTGTTTGTAATGAGCTCAGTTAGGAGAAGAATTAGTTATTTATTTGTGCTGTAGCCCTGAGATTCGTTTATTTATTTATTATAACTTTTATATATTAAAGAAATTTTATTTTATCGTGGGTTCATCCCCTTAAAGTTATCTGCGTTCACAGCACAGTATAGGTTATAAATTTGAATGCTATTCCCCCATGTGAACCTCGAGCTTGGGGGAGGAGTTTAAGTTCATTATACTATTACGTGCACCGCGGAATTACATACGAAATGTGAAAAATAGTTAATATTAATATGGTACATACATAGAATATTTACCGAGGAAATTGTAGAGAATAGAAAAACTAAGTTATAAATAATTATTTTTCTTTAAAGAAGAAATTTCTCTCACAAGCGGGGGGAGTTTATTAAAAAGCTTCAAACCGATACAGACACGCACTTTGATCTGCTGTGGTTAAACGAAAAGGCATCTAAAATTCCCACAAGTATTTGGGTCACGAAGTCATATGCACCTGCTGGTATATTCTTATGGGTTTTAACCCATTCAATACGGAGAGCGCCCCAGGGCGCTCTCCAATGTTATACCTGGTGACGGCAAGCGCCTCGAGGCGCTCTTCCGACCCTTACCCAATGACGGCGAGCGCCCCGAGACGCTCGGTTTTCTTTAGTTTCAAATGTGCTTCAGACCGTTCCAGTCACTTGTGGAAGCCCGTTATTTACTGGGAGTCACTCCTAACAACATTCTGAACATTCTGCAGTTTGCCGTTTCTGAATCTGACGTTTCCTTTAGAAACTGCATAGTTCCCAAATTAGGGTAAGTAAAACTCCATTATCTTTACATTTGGACGTATAATTTAAACTTATTACTTAATAATAAGCTAATATATACCTATTTTTTAGCAGATGCTTCGTAGTCGAGGAGGAAAAAAAGAGGGCGAGTGAGGAGCCACAACCCTCAACTTCAAGGTTTGCGTATTTTTTACGTTTCACTAACATTAAAATTACGATGATGAATTTGTATTGATTTTTTAATAATGATAATCATTGTAATAATGATTTTTTCAGCACCAAACAACCCAAAGTTGGTGAGCCAATGCAAAGGAAAGTGATGACTGACGAGGAACTTCTTCATATCCTGTCCAGCTTGTTCTGATACACCTGCTTTATGTATCGAAAATTGTTTTGTAAATTTCCACAAAAATATGACCATTGATGGAAATTAATTGCTTAATGTTTACAAGTACTATTTACTACCTATGTAAAAATTTACGAACGATTTCTACGTTACTTACTGTATAAATACTTGTAATTTTATTGAAAAAGTTGACAAAAAATTGTTTTCCTCTCTTTATAATTACACCTTATTCAATACAACTTACCTTCTGAAAGTACCTTAAGGATTAGTTTATTATTTTAATGGCCTAATGGCCCAATTCGTGTATAAAATGACGAGCGCCTCGAGGCGCTTGCAGTCATAGCTGTTTGTGTTTTGCGTGATAGCCTACCTACACATTAGCTATGATTGCGAGCGCCCCGAGGCGCTCGTCAATTTATACACTAATTAGACATATTAGAATTTTGAAACTATTTTTTCAAGCCCATACAAAAATTAACTAAGCCATATACGTAGAAAAAGTTGCGCCGTCAGTGACGGCCGTTTATGAAAAACTAAGCAGTATACTGCTTAAGGATCTCAATATGGCCGCGGTATTGAATGGGTTAATTAAGGTAACTATTTTGAATATCGACTCGAAACAGCCCGAACAGCTCTAAAGAGGGGAAAAAAGAGGGGGTTGTTTAGCAGGATTTTGATCGGGCATCAGACCACAGATCGCAGAGTGGTCCCGTTCGCCCCTCCCCAAGCGGCTACACCGTAGGACACAACCGAATGAATTAGAGCATAATACAATTTTTCAAATTTTCAAGAGTCAGAAAGCCTCAAACGTCACAACTCATTTCTGTTATTCTTCTTAATCGTCGACACAAGATCGAGACGTCCTTCCGGACAGTCAAATACTTGGGAGTAGAGTAGTAAGGATCATATCTCGATCTCGTGTCGACGATTAAGAAGAATGACAGGAATCTGGGGCACGGTCAAAACTGTCCAATTAGTGGTTGACATTCTGAGTAATTTTATTAATATTGCAGTATTTTTAATCGTTGGAATTGATAGAGATCCCATTTCACTTGTTTCCTTTTTGTACGATCCCTCGTGATGTTCGTTTTCTCTCAACGTTCAGAGTTTTTTGCATGTCGTCTCAGGCTGATTCTGCGATGGTTCACGAGCGGGAGACGCGAACGCGTGAAACTTTTATTCGCGAAAGGAAATAAAACGAGCCGCGGGCTTTTCGTCGGAATTCTCCGAGTAATCAGAAATTCGCGCGAATGTGAGGCTCGGTTCAACGAATGCCATTTTCCGAAGGGCATTCGAACGTACGGCGCCGAATATCAGCGGAATCGGGTACGTGTCGCCGAAAGCTCGAAAGTATCGCAAAACCTCCGCGTAGGCGTCAGCTTTCAGCAAACAGGAGACTTGTGTGACCACGAAGCTAATGAGCTGCGCCCCATTCTGTTGTATATGCTCCCGAAACCACGTTCGCGGTGGCGACTAAGTTTCTACGGTTAAATTATATGCGGGGCACGTTTTCGACCCCTGGCAAGCTCTTCTCATGAGAGAGGCGCCGCTGCTACTCGTCTTGTTAGCCGGAGATTCCCCTCCCTTATTAGAATATGTTCCCAACGTTAATGACTCCTCGAAATTTATCGTTTTGGGAGAAAGCTGGAGCAAACGCTGAGTTTTGCGTGATAGACTAAAGCGCGTCTTGGAAAATGTTTGCCGTACGGATCTGGGAGCTGACCGTTCCACTAACGTCACGCCACATTTTCGCCAAGGTATGGCTGTGCATAAGTGAACTATGCGTTGAGCACTCTACTTAGAAACCAATACATGTTGGGGTGTGGTTGTTTGAAGGTTTGGGTTGGGAGGATGGGTGAATACAAATCTTTTCATACGTCGATGAGGTCGAGGGTGTGGGGCAGTCCGCGCAGTCGTCGTTTAATTGCAGTGTTGAATCCTTCATTAGCTGCCAAGTTTCTGTGCCGAATGTTGTGCGAAACAAATCAGTCGATGGCTCGTTATAAAGTTTCAATAAAGCGTAATAAGTTATTCGATTTTTAGGAATGGTACAAAATGGCTACATTCATAGTCG
Source organism: Pachypeltis micranthus (assembly GCA_020466155.1). Taxonomy (NCBI): domain Eukaryota; kingdom Metazoa; phylum Arthropoda; class Insecta; order Hemiptera; family Miridae; genus Pachypeltis; species Pachypeltis micranthus. The sequence goes on along the minus strand of CM035770.1, from coordinate 61,544,535 downwards.
TATCGCGTTAGAAGGAAAACTATCACCCATAGGTCAGCTCATCCCAACAGTAAGTTACAGGTTAATCACACCCAGGACCAAGAATTGTCATATATAACCTTCTTGTGCTGAATTGAAAACGACAGGAATTGGCGTTGGGAATAGACACTCATTAAGCGTAATAGTTTTTCTCAAAATGTGGTCCGTTGAGGGCTGACGGGGCATCGACAGGCTCATTTTACACAGTTCTGTTTACAGAGACAATTATATCAGTCGAGTTCTTGCATAATTGTTGACAAATGATCAAGACAACGAGTTGTTGAAGAGACGCCAAATTACCTTACTTTACTGTAACCTCGTTAGTCTACTGCCTTCTCGATATAGGTTAATTATGAGTTATGCAGCCACATTCAATTGTGAGCACGGTTAGCATGGTGAAATCCAAAGGAGACCTGCGACACAATTTTTGAACCTTCGTTATCTAAACTTATGTGAAATCGGCCCTAGGTTGACTGTTTTTTTCTAGTTTGGTCATCCAATCGCGATGATCTGGTGAAGGTTACCACTAGCTCTTCATCTTTGGAGTGGAGATAATTAAAAATTGAAACCCAGTATGGTACCTCAGTGGAGAACCATAGGACTATATAGCTGATGTCAAACATAGCTAAAGTCATCGAAAAAGCAGCTTAAATGACAACCTTTCTTGAAACTACGCATACTAAGCGATCACCAATACGGATTCAGAGCTGCGATGAGCACAAAGGAGGCTGTTCTGCGGATAGTGCAATGCGGAATGCCACACCTGCTTTAAGTTATTGTTTCCCTGAACACCTTTCGGCCTCAACGTCTAACCCCCCTATATTCCCCTGTTGTGCATGTGCCTAGCCTTCCGACTCAGCTTTTGACAAATACCCAAATATGACCCTACCTTGATCCTGCTTGCTTCATGCTAGTGCAGTCTCACCATCCTTTCATTCTCCCTGCACCACCTCCTGGGTTTCCTCGTCTTCCCACCTAAGCTCCAGTTCTTGTTGCCACGCTCAACTCACCACCCATCATTTGTCTCCCTAACCTTGTTTCATCACCCAGTGCTCTCGCTCTTCCTGTAGCCCAGGTCTGCTACCTCCTCTGACTGTCCTCATGTGCACTAGACTTCTTACCCACCTTCATAACACCTGCCATTAATCCTACTTCAAGGGTTATCCTGCTGCTGCAGTGTGGGGAAGTATGACATTGGAATGCTCGCACCTGCCCTAATGAAAATCCATAGCCTTAACGCCAGAGTCATTCTTTCCCTGAACACCTTTTGTCCTCAACCCCCACCTGCGGAAATTCCACCTCCTCAGTTATTTTCAAGTGAGAACGGATTTCCCCTGAACTGGCTTTTCCATCTTTCTTTTCCCACTCCTCAATTTCAGATTCCTCTCCACAACAGACAGTTCCGCCCAAACTCATTCACCCACGAATTCTTGCGAAAGTTGATCAGTCTCCAGTTCTCCCAACAGACAACTGTTTCACCTCTCATCGACATCTAATTCGAGTTTCTCCTTTCTTCCCTTACAACCAGTTTCACACCTAAAGAGCCCCCCCTCCCCCCTTGTTCTCGCTTATATACTCAAATCGTATCTTGTTCTAGTCACCTCTTCTTTGTACATCAAATCAAAGAAAAGATTTTGTATTCAAATCTTTTGATATCCCAACGCTTCAATTAAAAGTTCTTGCTAAACCAAACCTCGTCTTCGAGATTCATTCAAGCCTCCCCGGTTCAAAACAGTGTGGGCGTTTTTATGGATCTTCACAAAGCTACAATAAACACAACTTTGAGCCGGGCTACTTAAGATGGATTAAAACTTAATTATCTCGTAGGCAGCAATACGTGGGAATTGTAGGAGACCTGTGCCAGGGAACGGTGTTATTCAAAGCACACATCAATTCACTGCTTAAGGTACATATCGAAGGAAGAATGATTTGTTTTGATGATGATACGGTAGCTTCGGTCAGTGGAAGAACATGGGATGAGATGGAGCAACAGGGAGAGAGCTCACTGAGACTAGTGGATAGCTGGGTGCAACAAAAAAGCTTTAAACTGAGTATTAGGAAGACCCATTTTGGTTGTTGCTAGTCCGAGTCGTGATCTCAGAAGACTAACAGGAATTACGCATATAGTCCAACATTTTCTTTCTATCGACAATCTACAAAAATGCTATTTTGCCTTGATACACTCGGTGTTATCCTACAGTATCGCCACTGGTGAGAGGGGGGAGTGCTAATCTTACTACACTAAAACCACTCCTAGTTGCCCAAAAATATCTGAAAAAAGTGTAAGCATGTCCACGGAGCTTTTTGGGTTATTTCAAGTACCAACTCGCGCTACCACAGTCAATATAGTCACACTAATTGAGACGTGTAAATATATCAGAGTAGGATCAAATAAATGAGTTGAACACTCATGGATCAAATATTTGCTCAATCAAAAAATTATCTTTCTTTAATGTTCTGTTTCAGACGATCAGGTGCTCGGCCATAGGTCGTGCCTCAGTTGGGCAGTCGAGAAAAAGGCTCTGTGATCCCCGGAGTTCTACATAACGCCCTTAGTACGAGCTGAGTTAATGAACACCGCCACTGCACATGCGAGTTACACAAGTGCTATGGTTTTAATAACGAGGCGACAAGTTCCATCGCACAACCAGCTTGCAGCCATTGTGGGAGAAAAAAGCACTGAATGACTGGATGCCGAGGCAAGTCCAAGGAGCCAAAATATTGCTAGAAAATAAGGCACTCCTGGTATGTTTGTAACCACGAAAACTGAACTTTTTAATTTGATGACCGATAATCTCGTCCGTAACTGCGGGAAACTATTTACACAACAACTGGGGAATTCTTATCACCGAAAATATCGTTGCTCAACACTGCCTTCCTCTTCGTCATTTACACGACAGACGATAAGCGGTGCTGCTCTTGCGGTGCTGGGGGGTACGAATCTGGAAAACCACGTCTGAAATTGCCTTCGAAATTTGGCATGGGTGACGGAAGTTTTGGGGATAGTCCGACGCGGCATCTGGGCCAGTAATATCACACTAAGTCGCCAACTGGTGCCTTGGGACCTCAGTGGACGTGTAATAGCGGCGTTTATTATTACTTTCCTTGGCTCTACTAAGTAGAAAGGAAAGTTATGTAATCGGCAAAAAAAAAAATTTGAGTTCTCTTCAGATCTTTACGTTTCAGACCCCCCAGAGTCCGAAAAACACTATTTGATAAAATGGTCTGTGGGTCTGTGTGTGTATGTGTGTCTGTGAACGATTTTTAGAAAGAACCACCGTACGAAATCAGCTGAAACTTGACATCTAGCCTACAGGTTACCATAGAACGCAAAAATGACGGTATGGGCAAAATCCACCGAAAGTTAACTATAGTTATCATAGTGATCAAAACACCAAATATTTATTTTCTCAAAAACGACCCCGATGATATTGATTTAATTTTTTATATTGATAGCTCCCAATATGGCAACTATACAATAAAATTCTCATCCGTGGGAAAATGACGAGAGCAGCACAATAAATTACCAAAACTTTCGACGAAATCGATTTGAGCGCGGTTTTTAGAGAAAACAACCGTACCAAATCAGCTGAAACTTGATGTCTAGCCTACAAGTTACCATGGGTTACCATGGGTATGGGCAAAATCCATCGAAAGTTAACTATAGTTATCATTGTGATCAAAACACCAAATTTTTTTTCTCAAAAACGGCTCTAACGATTTTGATTAAATTTTTTTATATTGATAGCTCTCAATAAGTTGATCATACCATAAAATTTCCATTTGTGAGAAAATGACGAGAGCAGCACAATAAATTATTAAAATTTCCGACGACAAGCGTTTTTAGCGCAATTTTTACTTTCCGCTACCCGAAGGGAAGGAAAGTATAGTAATCGGCCCAAAAAAAAAATTTGGGTTTTCTTCAGATCTTTACGTTTCAGACCCTACTGAGTCTAAAAAACCTAATTTCGGCGCGTGGTCCGTGTGTATGTGTGTGTGTATGTGTGTGTGTGTGTGTGTCTGTAGTTCGATTTGCAGGAGAACGGCTGATCCGATTGAGCTGGTTTTTTTTTTGTTTTGTTCGTTTTTTTTTGTAGACACCAAAATAAGGTTAGGGAGGATTGGGGCGGGGGGGAGGGGGGGGGGGGGGACGAAAATGTACCAAAAACTAGGGTTTTTCGCATTTTTCTCGAAAACGGCTCTAACGATTTTGATTAAACTTTCAAATTATCTTCTCCTAATCAATACCTAACTTTTACTTTCTATACATATCTCCATGAAAATACGGTGAACGGAGATATGGGCCCCTGAAGCAAAAATAGGTGTTTTACGCTTTTTGGCAAAACGGCTTCAGCGATTTCCACCAAACTCACAGGATGTTTTCAAATAGTTGATACCTACATATTCTTCTCAATAAATGTTCCTGTGACGGTCCATTGAACAGAGATAAAAATCAAAATGTGTCGAAAATAACGTTTTTTCTAACATTTCCGTAAATTCCAGGGTAACTTCTTTACCAGGTGTGATAAATTCTAATGGAGTGTCTTTAAGTCACCCATACCAACATTTCGTTCTCTATAATTATTTCTGTATGTATATGTTGAACGGAGATATAAGCCAAGTTAACTCAGAAAAGGAGATTTGTCGAATATTAATTTATCGGTATTCCAATTTTCTCAAAAACGGCTCTAACGATTTCGATCAAACTTTCGGAGTACTCTCAGCTAACTAGTCCCTACATTTTGTTCTCGATAAATGTTCCTGTAAAAATGCGTTGAACGAAGATATAGCGCCCGCCTATCTAGGTGGTGTTCGAACTTGAAGGGGTGGCGGAAAGTTGTGTGTTGCTACGCACCAGATATTTTCCTTACAAACTCCGCTGGAATGTTAGTAGAATGTTTAAAAAAATTGGTATTGTAGTCCAAACTAATACCTATAGGGTGAGTATTTAAAAACGCTCATGAGATACATGGTCACTCCATAAATTCCTGAATTTCAACTACCACCGTTTCGCTTAGTACCAGTTCATTACCCAACAACTCTGCAATAGTGATTACTAGCTTTCTTTAAAAAAATTCGTGTTTACAGCCCCATTAATTTTCTGTGTACCAATTGCTCAATAACGGTCCTGCAATGAGTACGAGCAGCACAATAAATTCCAGAACTGTAGGCGCTACCTCTTCCTGCTGCTGTGAAGCGTTGTTTGACCAAGTCCAAATTAACTGAGTGATAAATGAATTGATTAAATAGAATAAGCCATGTACAAAGTGAATTGTTGTAGAACTAAGGAAAGTTGTGTGTTGCAACTCACCAGATATTTTTATTGCTGCCTTTAAACGCCTTTCCCGAGCCAACGTATGAACCTTCTCAAGTCGTTTCTGAGTTCTTGACCATCATCTTTGCTCTTTCTGGGAGGGACTCTATGAGAAGGTGGATAGGTAATGTGAGGTGGCGGCCAAAATTGAGTTCAGCTGGCAAAAAGCCAGTAGTAGACTGCTCAGTACTACGATAGGCCAAAAGCAAGCAAGGCAGCCAATAAATAACCCCCAATCGCTCTGAAGCTCATTAACCCCTTTTGACAGCATCTCCCATAGAGTTCGGTTGAACCGTCCTACCAACCTATCACTTTGAGGTCGCAAAGGAGTTGTGCGGGTTTCGTGCATCTGTAGAAGAGCTACCACTTCCTGGAACACTTCTGCCTCGAATGTTATTCCCTAATCCGAATAAACTTCTCTAGCAACTTCAAACCGAGATACAGTGTCGACCAAACTGCGAGCTACAGTTTCTGCTCTAATGTCTGGAACTGAAACAAAATCAGACCATTATTATTCTGAATTCTAGTATTTATTGGTGGAATGTAGCGCAATTTTCATTTCTCTATTATTTCCTATTTAGAACCCATCCTGTAGGGATGTGACTCCGCCAAACATGAAGGTTTATTTCAAATGGGGGTAGTATCATTCGTTAGTTACATTGTTATACATAGAAACAGTTTTGTGCGTGTTATAGATCTAAGCCGCAACGTTCTCTACCTTGTGCTTCATACTATTTTCTCAATAAATTAATGGAATAAAAAAAAATAAATAAAAAAGTAACTGGATGAACGTGAGCGCTCTCAGGCGAGGCCCTTCGTTTGGATGTTTTTACCGGGTCAGTGATGACAAAATGAATTCGCGGCAGTGAAGAGAAGGGAGAGGTCAATTTTCTGTCAACTAAGTAAAAGGAAAAAGATTTCATTTCCTCATTCGAAGCAGAGAAAAGACCTTCCGTACACACGAAGACCGAGCTGCTGGCGAGAAGAAGGTTGAAGGAGATACGACTAGTAGAAAGAGAAAAATCCAGAGTGGGCCTTGTAAGTGAGAAATGTTGCCGGGAACGTCTAAATGGAGGAAAACGAGAAACGAGGGGAAAAAAACGAAGGTTTTCTCGCGAAAAAAAAGTCCAAGCTCTGGTTGGCGGACAGAATGAGATAGGGAAAGCTTAAAGGTGCTGGAATGGAAAAGGCCTTGTAAGTCGGATTGACACGTATAGAAGACCGGTTGAACTCGTAATATTTGAGGTTGAACAACTACGAACAGTGCTGAGGTGCCGGTGAAAGAAGATCATTTACTACGGAGGCATTCAAGCTGCAATAAAGTGATTCTACAAGCCGAGAAGACTCGAAGAAGACGTGTAGAATTACTGTTTCTCAATTACGCCTTCGGCTGTTGAAGTTAAGCCGAAGTTATATATTCCCACCACTAGTCTGGAGTTTATTTAGTGTTACCGGGCAAGAGGTAGCTGACATAGCGTGTCAGCACCTTCGCGCTCATAAGCGTACCTTGCCGGGAGGTCGTACACACTGAGCTACATCTTGAATTTCTTCAGAGCATACTGCAGTCTACTGTAAGGCGGCTTCCATCTGCCATCGAACTGGGTGCAGTAGGCGCTCGAGGGCATCCACAAAAGATATTACTGTTGCCTCCTTAGTGCCACTGTCTACCATGATGAAGTGGACACAGGCCAGTATAGTCAGATTGTGCCAGTGGTGCAGTACTTTACTAGAATCACGGAAGTGCTGCCACGAAGCCATTTGCTAGCACCTTGTCACCTGAAGGCTAGGATGTGGAAAGAAACTGGCACCACCAGGTTGTATCTGAAGAACGACTAGGGCCTGGCACCCTTTCCAGTGGGTCCCCACCTATCAGCAGTGATCAGCATGGCCAGTACGGTTCTTGAAGGCTGGATCTTGTAGTCAATTGATGAGCCAGGAGTGTATAATGTGGCACGACGTATTTGCGGTGATGTCAAGAAATCAGATTTTCAATGCTAACAAAGAAAGCTGTTACTTTCAGCGCTGTTAGCGTACCAGGAGCCAGACACCATACTGGCCAGGAGTCAAACAGTGCTGAAGAACCATGAAAACTCATCCATTTTAATGGGATGGTGGATGTACACGGGAGAGTTGGTTTCTGTCAGCCCCTATAGATCTTCAACGTTTAACCCGCGACCACGTTTCCCACTGGCTAGCGATGGCCCCGTGGCAATCTGTTTCTCATTATCTTCATTCTTCGGATTCAGCTTCTGAGGCTCATTCTCCACAGTCTGGAAAGTCTTGTACGTAACGTCCTCAGTGGAACGAACATATAAATGCTGGGGCTGGAATGATGGCAGGCCATTGTGGCTTGTAGAATAAGAGTTAGTTTATATTGAATGATTTTAGCTAAAATCTCTGCTGCTGATCGACCATTGTTTGGCTCAACTAGGTCAAGCTCAGAAAATGAATCTCTAGAATTGAACTCTTCCGTTGCTTAAAAAAACTAGCAGTTGACTTCCAATCCTTCGAACAACTCAGCGTTTAAGATGGCTCTCCATACAACAGTTTGATCTGAGATGACGGAGGACTGGCGTTGACTCCAAAATACAATACACTTCCTTGGTCGATTAGCAGTACTGTTTATGGGGGGGTGAGAGGCAGTACATCACTTATCATGTTCAGTCATTGCATTGGGTACAAACTCAGATTTTGTTTATGGCAGGTCGCTTAAAGTGGCGCATCTGCTCAAGATTTTGAAAACAGTAATGCCAACTATAGTTATGCCACAAAGTAGCTCTAATGTGGTTGAGAGAAGAAGTCATGAATCCATCTGGAGACTGGCCTCTGGTCAGACTTAGTAACACGCAGCACACGAGTTCATTCCAGAATGACAATAGGGAATTAAGAGTCTGGCGCGTTGAAACGATCACATCATTTATTTAACAGATTGCTACTAGATTTCCATTTGATAGCCTTGCAGGGCCAGCGTAGCGGAATACCTTTGGGAAGATCCCTAATTTAAGCGATTAACATTGCAAATTAAATTACTTTCTCTCGGAAAGGTTTATTGTGCTTAGAAGATCGATCACGAGCTGGTGCGTATGGAGGGAAGGGAGGACCAACATCTCTTCCTGTCGGTGCTCTAAAATTTATTTGAATAATTATTTACCACCCTATAATGAGTGTTGGAAGGAAGGACAAATCTCGAGTTGTGCCTGTACCGATTATATTGGCGGACTGTACTCGGCGAAGCAAAGGTAAGCACGGATAGTGTTATACATAACTGCGCCCCTGTGGATCGCCAAGGCCCACAAGCTGATGTCTACTATGTCTGGTCAGCGAGCCCAAACTACTCCACCCTGGGATAAGGAAAAGCCGTTAGTGCCATAAAAAGAAGATGTAGGCCAGTGATCATTCAGGCCTTTGTTTGACCCAAAATGGTAACACGGGAATGCACAACCCACGGCCTTGCGCTGATGCATCATGGGTTAGGACCACGTCAGGTGGCTGCCTCCGCAGGGCAAGGTAGGTAGAACGGAGCAGTCCAATTCCTACCCAGGGCAAGGCCTGATAATGCTGGAAAATGCGCTTGCTCTGCAGACATCGTGGTGGTCAGGAGGGTCGCTGGAGAGTAGAAATCCCATCCCTTTCTTTCGTTTCTAAACTGCGGAGTCTGAGGAAGGTAGGGGCCACCAGGTCGGCACTCCCACAGACATCCCCCTAATGCAGAACAGTAACTGTCTACTGAAGCACTTCAAGCGATCACTCGCTGAATCCCACTAAGTGCATTGTTTGGCACAGGCCGAAATAGGTGGGATCAAGAGCCGACCTAACTGTACATTCCCCAGGCGTGTTCGACCTTTTTCATGTTAAGCGGTGAGAAAGTTTGAGAACTGCCCATTCAGTCGCACCAGACGAAGGGATTCAGTTCGGTTTAACTTCCAATGACAACAGATTTTCCCTTTTGAACTTTTCAAAATGTCCTTCCTTCCTCCCTCCCTCGATTTACCTCCTTCTCCAACACACACAGCTCTTCCCAGATATAGTGATTTAGACACATTCCTCTATCAACTCTCAGCGCCAGTTCACGCGTATTCCGCGTCGACCCCATGTATCGCCCTTATATACTCAAACTCCACTATTATTTTCACTTGCAATTTAGTCCTCACTCACGCTCACTGAGTTTCTTTTTATATCTTTCTTAAACTCCCCCTCTCGTGCGCTCAACATGCATGATAGAAAAGTGAAAAGGCATAGGTATAACTCTGCAGCGACATCAGAACCTAACGAAAGGCAGTAGTCTCAGATGAATGGGCATTAGACAAAACCCAGCAAATTATTACACAACGGTTTATTATTCTCATGAACAGCTTGACCTAGTATTACTGCTCCGAGACCCATTCCCTTCGATTCAGCATCGAAAAATACTAGTAAACCATACGAAACATGACCTGACTACAATAGAACTATAGAAACTAAATATTCCCCTATGCATTATGCATTTATGATCCGTGTGTCCGTGTGTGCGGAGGAAGTGCCAGCCTCATCACCTCTAACCTTCCTCCGCCCCGTCGGGCAAAGAGTCGGAGAAATTGGGACGAGGACTTCCAGTGAACCCTCGGCTATTGGCACGACATTGCGAGTCGAGTGGGCGTTGCGAGGCGAGCGGGCGGGTGGTTTTAATGAGACGGGAGGGAGGGAGTACTAACGACGAAACGTTGACTGCAGCTGTAGTTCCCGCCAGTTCGTTCAACTAGTTGACTCTAATAATTACTGTAATTTCCCTATACGCAGTTGTACACGTCTGATACTCATTCCATTCGACCCAAGATGTAAAAATACCTTGAAAACGATACGAAACACGGCTTATTTGCGATTATACTGCGCTTCGTTAGTTTTTTAACCCATTTTTTGTCCATAACAACCATGGGCTTCGTCCGATCTGATTGCCGAGATGGCGGGCACAACCAGATACCAAATGGGATTTTTGTGCGAAAGAACGGATTTTTTAGACCACGTTAAAGGCACAAAACGGCCCAGACAGCGCACGTGGGTCTGTGGAATCCCCATGTCTTGAAACGTAAAGTATCAAATTTTGAGGGGGGGGGGGGTTGTAAAAAATGTTTCGTGACCGAAAACATAGGTTTATTATTCAGAATGAATAACAAACCAATAGTAAACAAGAGGAGAACCTCGTCAAAGGCACGTGAGACCTACGTGTTTTCCCCCCAACATCCGAAAACGTCTTGGGAGAAACGAGTCGTGCCAGACCATTGGATGAGCCAGTTCCATACGGGACGTAGCAACTTCAATGCCCGGCTCCACATCTTTTCCCTGAAAGACCCCTCATCCTGCCAGGGCACTACCATTCGTACCTCCATAGGTCTGGGTTTGGGCCTTTCCTCTAGCAAGCCTGTAGCCAGCATGATATGCATGAACGATTGATAACACCCTCTAAATGGAGTCTTGTTTGATGGTACAGGAACGGTCGATTTGAGAAGAAAACGGGCCTATTCAGAGAGAGATAGAGAAAAGCTGCCATTCAAGCTTTATTAATATATCTCGCGAGATGAGGGGGAGAGACAGAGAGAGAGAGAGATTTTTTTAATACTATCAAAACAACAAAACACTTTAGATTTAAACTTCAGGCATGATGGAAGAAGGATGAAAAATAATTAGTTTGGCGAGCAAAATACTGACATAAACGCAGTCTGAGCATCCTCATGAGGTGCTACGGCATTAGTGGTAGTTATTTGTTTACATCAATTTATGGTCAAATGTGCACATATTATTGTTAAATTATTCTGTGGGTTTGAATGTTCATCAAGTTGAGCGTACTTTGCATGGTCGAACGTGAAGTATTGTCCAGGGCTTTTGTGCTGACTAAGCACCTCAAATGCCTCGGTTCGTGGTGTTGTCAGTTGTAACTGAGCGCTTGTCTCATTGAGCCATCGCCCTATCGTCCACGCTCGCATTTGCTCCCACCCAGTACACAACATATCCGAGTGTATTTGCAGGTAAAACCTCTTGTTCCAATTGCTGCATCCGGTCGATACCGCAATTACTCCCCTCCTCACTTAGTGGGATATCTTACATATAACAGTACTTTTCAAATCAAAGATGAACTGAATAAAAATCGTATTCCAGAGTACGGCTCACGACTCTACCATACAATGCGCCACCAGAAAGGGAAGGGAAACGCTGCTAACTGAAGAGGTCCCCCACAGAACGTTTTCCAGAAGTTTCGTTGGAGGTCGACGAGGGACGGCGAGTTGTCATTTAGCTGGAACGTTCAGGGCACTTTCCATACATCACATCCTGCCACCACCGACAGGACTCGGTTTTCAATGGGAGTGGCGAGAAGAGAACGAGAGGGTCTCCACTTCTTTTACCTCGAAACGTGGGAAGGCGAGAAAAGGAGAAAGTAAAAAGGATTCTCAGTTGAGTGATGTAGACGTATGTCTCTCGGCCTCTTCAGTTCAGAAAAGGATAAAAAGGGACTTTCCGCGACGAGATTCGCCATTACGCACTTACCGGTTCTTTTTTCAGAAACTACATAGAAGAGCTAGTTCTATTTTCGCTAGGGGTGTGCCAGAAAAAAATGTACGAAAAAAAACGCACCTGGTTCTAATCCTGAAAGTACAGCGACGTTATCCTGGCTATGTCACTTTAGAGGTACTCGACGCAGACCTAAAGCTCTCTCAGTGGTGCAATTTGAATGACCCTCAACCCGTCAGAATGTGCTATCACCTCTTTCTGTCAAGTTCCCTCTCCTGTCCGCCGCACCTACTTTATCAACGAAGTTACGCATCCTCGCAAGGCTGGCATCTGGGTAAGTACCTTGACTTCCAGTGCTCCTTCTCATACCAGATAGCGCAGGTTACAGCTCGAGGATTGTGCATGCTCGGCTGTGAGTTCATCTGCACAAGATAATCCGTACGCATCAGTAATCTGGAACCCACAGGTCTGTTTCCTTATTTGATGACTGTACCAAGTAGTATCAGTCATGGAAGTTGTGGTTTCGCTAACGTGCAAGAGGCCAGCCTCTATGGCATCCACCGACCTCAGACCTGCGGAGGTATGGCAGGTATTTGGTCGCTAGCCAGTCTCCCGGTGGAGAGCTGTTGCCCGTGTGTTACCCCACGAAGGTGACCACCTGAGGAATCCCGTACCGTCGAGGAGGAGTTCTTAATCTGGTTTCCCACCCGATCTAACTATGTACTTGAGTGGTAAGTTTCAAAAGGACAGATGAACTATGACCACGTTTCTTAGCCATCACCATCTTCGCAAACCCTGAAAAACGGTTATAGGCTTGCTTTGTAGCAGTCAACGCTGCTAAGTTCGTTAGCCCTCCCAACAACTGTCGCCCACTGTTGTAGAAACTACAGCAGCACGTGGTTTCTTGTGTCCTCTGCACTGGAGACAGACGCTCACGTGCATGAGTGGAGCCACGCACTGAAGTCACCATGTCCTGTGAGGAACTGGCTCGTCTAGTGGTCTGGCTCAACCCATTTTCTTGAAAGACGTTCACGGATGTTGGGGAAGAACTCATACGTGTCACGTACCTTTGACGAGGATTGCCATTCCTCTAACGCCCATTCGTCAATGGCGGCAAGTTTCTGTTCTGTGGTCAGATCCGCACGGAGTTCAGCCCAAAGCGGGGGAAGCTCCCGTTTCACTCTCCACTTGTCAACCATGCACTCAATGGCCAAATCAACTGCCTGCTGCCTCCCCATGAGAGTAGCTTATGTGCCGATGTTTCATTCTTTCATGGTCTGGTGTTCTGTGATCCTTGTGCCAACTCTGTGGAAAGTTTCATACCACGGCCTGACAACATGATCCTAGTGGGTATGCTAATTAAGTGGCAGCAGTGATAATAGGCCACACACTGGACTCAGCCCAGATAAAGCTGGAGTGGGTAATGCGATGGGAGTTCATGCTGCCCCTCACCCTGCAAAATACGGAGCTAGTCCTGGTGGCGACGCAAAGAATGGAGACTCTCCTCCCCATTCGCGTGGAGACCACGGAGCTGCAAACAAGAAAGGCAGTTCGATATTTAGGGGGTAAAGGTGAATATCAAGTTGGTTTTTCCGTTCAGCTAGCAGAAAACAGAACATCAGAGGGCTGCGAGCAACCACAAGGCAGGTGCTTACGAGCGTTCTGCATTCTATCCTCTTATATAGGTGTGGCCTGATAGGCTGAACATTGCCTGCAAATGTAAGTGCATGGCGGCGGTGCAACAAAGGTGGGCCGCCCCATTGCATGTTCATACCACACAGTTTCTCAGGAGGCAGTGCTAGTGGTGGTGAGTGCTATCCTAATCCACCTCTTGGCAGCCAAGCAGAAAGATCTGTACCCATCAAGATGGAAACTAAAGTACGTTTTGGCACAAGCCACCTGAAGAGAGGAAGAAGTTGACCCTTGGAAGGTGGCAAAATCAGTGGGACACAGCCCAGAAGGCGTGGTAGACCCAGCTGCTGATTCCAGTACGTGGTCAATGGCTCGAGCAAAGCAATTCTACATCACTCAGTCGCTAACAGGACATGGAGCATACGTCAAATTTGAAAGGCCCAAACTGCTTGCTCTGCAGGGCAGTGCTGGGTGATACTTCCCATGCCATCTTCTAGTGCTAGAGGGGGCAGACTGGCAGTTTCCAGTCAAAGACACAGTTGGTAAAGCTCACGCCAGAGAAATTCGTTCGTGACATGCTGGATCCAGTGGAAATTTGCCAAGGCAGTGCTCAACCAGAAGAAGATGGAGCTTGCTGATCTAGGGCCAGTATCTCTTAGGGATCAAGAATAAAGACATGGAGCAAAGGCCGCACCTTACTTCCTTAACTGCTGGGCAATATACGTTCCTAGCCTTGTGAGTGCTGAGGCAACTCATACACGATCATGGCGTTAGCAACCCCGAAGCCTGTATAGCCTCCATATATGTGTGGACGACATCTTGACTGGTGCTGAAAGTGTTCAAGAAGCTGTTAATATTCAAGGAGATTTGGTTCAGCTGATGCATCATTATAAATTCGTTTTAAGCAATTGGGCCAGCAATTCCAATGATCTCCTAGACGCAGGACGCACTTCTTTGCAATCAGTCATATGGTGAGGTCCGCAGGTCGATGGATCAGGATGAGAATGCTGTCCCTTGAACTCATGAGAGTGTGGTAGGAGGGTGCAATGTAGGGCTACACCACCTCGCGTTGAGCCTCAACAAGATCGGAGTTTGTTGTATCTGTTTTTGTATTATTTCGATTTCTGCACATTCCACAAGAACAGAAATGAAAAGCTTGTAAACGATTCGGTCGGGCAGGAACCTAATACTTTTGTCGAGAGATGAAAGAGTTTATTCTGCATGTCAAGTGCAACTCTGCGGCAGGTCGAACTCGGTGCAGAGCCCTTCGAGTTTGTATATAACGGTCTGTACGTGATATACGACCCAAACAGCTCGGCATATTGAATGCAATTCTTACATTATTATCCTCCACCGTCAGCGGATTGGGCTGATAAAATAAAAGCGGATGTTGAGTCCTGGAAACAATACGGCTTGGCTCTGGCTTCATATTACATTTCAGTGGTGACGAAAACCGTGGACTAAAACTTCTTCCCCGTTGTTTTATTGGTTTCTTTGATATTTTTTTACGTAATCCTCTGCAGTAGTTGTGCACTTTTCGCTATCTTACTACTCTTAGCCCAACGTAGCAGGAGATTATGTAATCAGCCGACTATTGGTTTATTATTCTACCCTATGTTTTCGGACACGAAACATTTTTTACAACCTCCCCTCAAAATTTGATACTTTACGTTTCAAGACATGGAGATTCTAAATTTGCAATGTCCGTCCGCCGTCCGGGCCGTTTTGCGCCTTTAACGTGGTCTAAAAAATTCGTTCTTTCGCACAAAAATCCCATTTGGTATCTAGTTGTGCCCGCCATCTCGGCAATCCGATCGGACGAAGCCCATGGTTGTTATGAGCAAAAAATGGTTAAAAAAATTAACGAAACGCAGTATAACGCGGGAACTACAGCGGAAGTCAACGTTTCGTCGTTAGTACTCCCTCCCTCCCGTCATATCAAACTCAATCACCCGCCCGCTCGACATGCAATGGGTTCGCTGGAAGCCCCTGTCCCAATTTCCCTGGCCACTTCCTCCGCACACCCCTCTATCGGATCATAAATGCCTACAGACGTTTACAGGCGCCTGGCACCGGGGGAATATTTAGTTTCTGTAGTTCCATTGTAGCCAGGTCATGTTTGGTATGGTTTATTAGTATTCGATCCTGAATTGAATGGGATGGGTCTGGAAGCAGTAATACTAGGTCAAGCTGTTCATGCGAATAATATATTATTCTGTAATAATTTGCCGGGTTTTGGTTTATTATTCATTCTGAATAATAACCCTATGTTTTCGGTCACGAAAAATTTTTTACAACCCCCCCTCAAAATTTGATACTTTACGTTTCAAGACATGGAGATTCCAAATTTGCAATGTCCGTCCGCCGTCCCCGTCCCCGTCCCCGTCCCCGTCCGCCGTCCGCCGTCCGGGCCGTTTTGTGCCTTTAACGTGGTCTAAAAAATTCGTTCTTTCGCCCAAAAATCCGATTTGGTATCTAGTTGTGCCCGCCATCTCGGCAATCCGATCGGACGAAGCCCGTGGTTGTAATGGGCAAAAAACGGTTAAAAAATTAACGAAACGCAGTACAACGCGGGAGCTACAAGCGTTTCGTCGTTTGAATTCCCTCCGCCCGCCCGTCTCATTAAAAACCAACCGCTCTCGAGGCGAGCGAGTGCGGCCTCCCGCTCGCTTCCCTCCCAACGACCGGTCTCTCCCCATTCGCCTTACTCTTCCAATTTCCCCGACGTTTTCGTTTTAATACGATTCAATTTTTTAGATTCTTTCGTTTCATTCTCATTATGTTTTTTTCATAGATTTTTGGTTAAATTTTGATATTAGTATTTAGCGTGCATGTTTTCATATTAAAATTCAGTTTTTTCTAGATACTTTCGTGTTTTTTTTGTTTATTTTAATATTACAATTCAGTTCTTTTCGACCTTTTTTTGGGTTTCATTATGATATTTTTCGATGCTGAATCGGACAGGATGGATCTCGGAGCATTAATGCTAGGTCAAGCTGATTGTCCGAATAATAAACCGTTGTGTAATAATTTGCAGGGTTTTTTTGTGTGTATGTTTTCTTCAGATATTCACGTCTCAAGAACTATTGAATCCAAGTGAGTGTGTCTATGTGTGTGACTTCTACTGCCCTGTTGTCTGGGGTAGCAAACTCACAGTCTGTTGGTCCAATCGAAGAGAGCAGCGCTCTTGTGGATCACGAAGGCCTATAAGACTGTATCGACAAAAGCACTCCAGGTGATCACTAGTCAGTTACCGGTTGACTTGGCCGTTGAGTGCACAGTTGACAAGCAGAGAATGGATCGGGAGCTTCCCCTACTCTGGGATGAACTCCGTGCGGATCTCTCCACTGAACGAAAACTTGCCGCCATCGATTAATGAGCTACGGAGAAATGGCAAGCGAGATGAGAATCCTCGGAAACCAGATTATGAACTCTTCCCAGATGGTATGGTATTCCTCACATGGTAAGACCTCCGTCCTGTGTTGTATGGGCAGTAGCTCTCCACTCGAAGACTGGTAAACCACCAAATACCGGCCGTACCTCCGCAGGTCTTGATTCGAGGGATCCTGCACAAGTGGCCGGCCTCCCTCATGATAGCGAAACTGCAACTCCCTTGACTGTAGACTGATATAACCCACGTAGAGAGTTCAGGAACAGTCCATTGATAGTGTCACGATTCTGTCTACTCTGGGATGTTAGTACAGACTGGAATTCAGAGAGCACGGAAGAGATTACAGGCACGTTGACGCCAGGGGGTGCAGCAACTTCATCACTTTTTCTAGATGCTCATTGTAGTGCCTGTGGTAACTACTTAAAGATGTGCCCGTATACACAAGGATCATGATTTGCAAGCAAGTGGTGGAGAGATATCGCCGCTACTGGGTTGTCTCTGGAGAAGCACTGAGGCCTGACATCGTCCCCTTTGATCCCGACCAATCTCCAGTGACTCCTGGATGTCCAGGTAGTAACTGGCAGCAGGGGTCCTGCCCTAACTTGGTAAATTGTCATACACATTACATGTTCATACATTTTGGACTTCCAGCTAAAGCCATGAGAATTTCTGAATGGCTTGAACCTGAGGGATGTCGTGATAAATTATTAGTTCACAATCTGTCTTCTGCCTCTCCACGTTGTATAATTTGTACTTCACTATCGGAATATCTTCATGACCAGTTTACTGAGCTGGACCTTATATTGAAAATACATTAATGAATAATTAAACTAGAGATGCGTTTGAGGGATTACTATATTCATCCTTGGAGGTTTCCACGTTCCCCTCGGAAAGACGAGAGAATTGAATATCAAATGTTGCCGTCCCACATGGTCTCCCGATATTCGCTAATTCATGTAAGCATTGACGGTAAGGCAAATCAATTTCTGGAATTGGGAAACGTTGACTTAATTAATATACGAACGGCTAGTAGGCGCATATAATTTGGTTATGAATTTCTAATTTACGTACCACTCATGAATACTGTTCAGCGTATATCAATGAAACTAAATTGTTTTCCTTCGTCAGGAGGACGGAACTAATGGGTTATTGGATTATACTTGGGTTATTAAATGAAGTTCACTTATTGAAGGTCAACCACAGGGTGAATTTTGTATCGGGAAATGTTTCAGTTAATGTTGATGATTATGAGATATTTCTGCTACGATTTTTAACGCATACGGTGCACTTTTACCAGGTCAGTTTTACTGTTTAAATAATTCGCTCGACGTGGTTTCTCACTGTCCATCGTGTTCTAAAACTGAACCAACACATTTTCATAGTGTTTGAAGCGTACAGGAGTAGGTTTGCGACAAGAGTGACGATTGCAGCTGCCCGAGCAGATGTTGTTGTGATGTTGTGTTGTTGTTGTGCGGACGTCGGGGAACTTGGAACAAAGTATGATGGGCCTTCGGCAGCTACACAACTAAGCTAATGAGGTAATGAGCCAGGCCAGTTCTGACCTACCGGCTTGTTGGTGTAATTTGGGGGGGGGGGGAGTGGATAGGAGGTATTTAGACTCTCCCTGGTCCGGTAAACGCAGCACTATAAATCCCGGCATTGGGAGATGCGCGCGGGATGGAGTGTGGCGCCTTGCGGAGGAGGGAGGAGTGTGGGGCAGGGAGAGCTAATTGGAGGGGGTAGGGTCGGCCATGGCAGGTGGAGACCACGATTCGCCATCCATGCCACGGGAAAAGTGGCGAATCTTCTCCTGGGCGAACCTCTGGAAAGAAGCGCGGCTGTACTCTCAGCGGGAGGAATTCGCGCCCTGGTGCACACGTCCTCATAGACGGGCCACTCGAAAAGGACGTGCGATGCATCAGATCTTTCCTCGCACTGACAGAGGTTGAAGGTACGGCGCTTGAAGAAGAGGAGGCTATCTCAGGTTCTATCTCGTAGAGTATGGAAGTGGACTTGGATTGAAAGAGAAGCTAATACTACCCAGTACGTCTTGTATCTCTCCTAAACTGGGTTGGAATTAAATAGCTCTACGGTTGTCCCAAACTTGACATGAGCAACACAGCCTAGAGACCTATTGCACGAGTCCAAATGTCTCACAGGTTCTAGCCTAGTCTTCTATGGAATGCCAGGTATTCCCTGCAGGAGTCTTCTTTGAAATAAACCCTAGGAGAGGTACTACCAAAGACCAGAAATCGCTCCCTCTCAAGTCTCTGGCACTGGGGCAGGACATGGTAGGGAGTGTCTCCTCATCCGTGCCACTCCACCCGCCCGAGGGGTGTCGTCTTTGCCCCTAAGATGAATGTGTTTATTCATTTTGCAGTCTGTTTATTCATTTTGCAGTCTTGAAGTCCTTTCTCCATCCTCAGCAGGCTCCGTCTTATCTCGTGAGATAAAGGGTTTGGAGTGCCTCACTCCCACACCATTCCAGGCAGTCTAACACCACATTCTCCTGGTGTATTCTCCCACTGTTCTCTTGACTAGTGACAGAGAAGTCCCACCGTGGAGAAATGGCTCTATAGGTGTGTAGACAAGCCGAGAGAGGCCAGGTGGTCCGCCCTCTCATTTCCAGTGATTCCGTTATGCCCAGGAATCCAATAAACGTTAACTCGATTAGAGTCTGCTAAGGATTTAAGCCGCATTTGGCACTCCGGCACTAGTTGTGACGTCCTGCACTAGTTCTTCAGGGCCTTACACGACGCTTGACTATTCCCAAGGGAAAGGGGTTGGAATAATTCAGATGGGTGATTAAACGCACAAATAAACAATCATTCCATCACTCATGTGTAAAGGGAAGAACAGAGTAATGTTCAATGCACAACCGTATGAAAACAGAGGACGTCGGTCATTTTGTTGCCCAGTGGTCTTGGCTGACTGAATTTAGAATTGAATGGTTTGGAGTGGCTGACATGGCCTGGTCAGTACAGGGTGTATATAAAAAGTATCAGGACTAGTCGTTCCGTGACGTGGCTATACGTCGCAGTGAGTTCGGAGTGTGTTCAGCAGTCCTTCAGTAAAAAGCGTGCCGAAAGTTGGTCGCCGGCGAGGCTTTGTTCAGGGGCGATCGAGTACAAGCCCAGTTGGACGAGGGAAATCCGGTGCGAAGACCTTGGACGTGATTCGCCAAGTGTAAAAGCGAAGCAGCGTAGCAGAGTATGTCACGAACTGCAGTTTTCAAGTGGCACAGGCCCTTCAAAGATACAGGGGAAGTGTTGAGGACGAGACTCGCGTCAAGTCGTCAAGAATCCCTCCCTCTCTTGCACCCAATGGAATGCTATTATATGTAGTTGATTAATATCGTCTATCAGAAGGTTATTGAGTAAACATTAAGTGGTGCATTGAAACAAGGTTTTGCGTTGAAGTCTACACTGCCGGTGAATAAATTGCCCACTTTTTGCTTAACTTACCTACCAAGTAAGTAGTTGCCCCTAATCCTACAAATTAGACTGGAAATGAAATAGAATTAAGTAGCATTTGCGAGTAAATAATTTGTTTTTAACGGAATTTATTCTTCAACTTAACAATAAACCGACTTTCCACCGGAAGACCATTCAAAAATGATTTGTTAGGTTTTGCTCATCCGTTGGAATTTATTACCTCATTGTAATTGCAAAACTCTCAGGAAAGGGAGCGAGCGTTGAGCTAAGAGCTAATCCTCCGTCCGAATAGCGCTTTATATTCTTTCCTTTCGCGGCTGTTGCGGATTAAAATGATTCGTTCTTTTTGGCAATAATTCCCAATACACTTTAACTCGTTTCGAGGATCCGTTTGCCCGCGAGTATTTTCAACGGAGCGTTTTATTCGAAAGCAGTTGCGTTGAAGCTCAAAAGTTACGCTAAATGTTTATAGCAACCGTTGGAAGTATTTGGTTTGAGCTTGGTTCTCGCACTCACTTATATAAAAGAAAGTCGTGTTAGTTACACTATTTATAACTAAAACACCAAATTGGCTGAAAATTAGTAGGGAGGTACCTCAGAACCGGGAGACAGACATAGGATACTGTTTGCCTTAGTGCAGGTCCTTCCGTTTCACCGGGAGAAGCACAGATCCTTTCCTCGACAGTTTGTCGGCCTCCTCGTTCCCTTCTACTCCTGTATTACCTGGCACCCAACACAGTGTTAACGTGTGTTCCAATGCCACGGTCAGCCCCATCAGGCATTACCAAACCAGCCAAAGGAAGTCAGGGACTTTAGTGCAACCTGACTGTCCGACATAATGCATATTCTTTTCCGCTTCAGGTCGCTACGTAGGAGGTGCTGCGCGCACACTGTCACTACGAAGAGCTCTGTTTGGAAAACTGCAGCCTGGGCACCCTGTGGTATCGCTGTGCGGATAAATCCAGTACCTGTAGGCCATCCATGGCCCCAGCCTCAAGAGAGGAACCACCCTACCCTACCCACCTGGATGTTCCATGGATTCGTACCCTGAAGGGAAGCTCGAAGTTAAACTTCATCTGTACAACATTCCTAACATGCAGAGAAGGTCCCGCTTTGAGCCCATCGCTCTGTACATGGATCTACGTGAAGTTTTTGATTCCGTACATTTCAACCTGGTTCGTGTCTTCGAGCAGGTGGGAATTCATGGATCAGTAGCTACTTCCATGGACCAAGATCCCAATCTCAGGTGGTGAAGATTCGGAATTACACGAGCGACTCACGCACCTTTTTTTACTGAATACCCCAAGAAACAGTAATTAGGCCCATTTTCTTGATTGCCTATCTGAATGGTATAATCAGGATGAAGTTACACGGTGAAAAGGTGGCATTTGCAGACGACCAGGCATTATTTATGAGGGCGGATAGCGAGGAACGAGTAGCAGCTGAGTAGCTGGTATGGTATCTAGCGGCACGAATATCTTCTATATATCTTATACAGAAACAAAGTTCATATCTTTCTCCCTGAAACAAAATGGCGTGCCTAACTTGGGTCATCTATATAGTCATAAGCTTGATTGTAGCTTAGTGAAAGGGTGTTTCTGTTCAAAAACCTCTCAAGTCACAAATTAGGTATTATGGTGTCATTGTGAACGAATGTTCAACATGGGACCCCCTTATTTATCGAAAACCGTAGAGCGCACCAGAAAATTGACACAAGTCGTCCCGGAATTGAAGCATTTTTTGGATAGACCTACAACCAGGGTTCTTTACTATGGGCTGGTTCAATATGTAATACAATACGAAGCTGCCGTATATGATACAAAGGGCTCGGCGTATGATACAAATTTGTCACGAATTTACGTTGCTCGGAAATTATCTTTTGATGTTAAGCTGCTTCAGGGATTACCGTGTCCAACACAACTAGGTCCGCTCCTTCGTTGGTTTTAAATGTTACATTTAGAAATACCACGATGGAGCGACCGTCATTAATATCTTCCCACTAAACTGAAGCCCCACTTTCTCGAAAAGCCCTCAAGATCTGAAGTTTAGAGAATTCAATATTTCGTTCATTAAAGAATAAAAATAAATCTTCACACGAGGTAATGCGAATTAGTCTGAATGTATAAATATAACATTCGTCGGCAGTTACGACTCCTCTCCCGAGCACGAGTTCAACTTTTAAAGGGAGAGTTCGTAATTATTCCTTTTGGAGGTAATTCATAATTTATAAGGCTAGCGTAAGGATATTTCCATGTTTGAGCTTAGTAATAACCAGATTTAGCACTACTGCGTGATATATGTATACGGCCAGATGTATAAAAACGTTAAAATACTTGGTTCGTACATTCCGTGACCCTAAGAGTAAGGAAAGTATAATGATCGTGTCAAAAATATTGAGATTTCTTCAGATCTTTACGTTTTGAGGCCTACTGAATCCGAAAAACCTCATTTCCGCGCTTGGTCCATCTGTGTGTGTCCGTAGTTCGGTTTGCGGGAGAACTACTGCACCGTTTGAGCTCTTTCTGTTTCGTTTGTTATTTTGTTGGAAGGGAAAGGGAAGTGGAGGGCGGAAATGTACCAGAAACTAGGGTTTTTCGCACTTTTTCTCAAAAACGGCTGTAAGGGTTTTGATTGAACTTTCAGGTTATCTTTTTTACTAGTTAATTACTAACTTTACTTGGTTATATGTCAATCCAGACAAAACCAGGCTGATCCCATTTGCCAGGTAACGCAATTTCATAATACGAGAGCTCCTGCTTGGAGGGAAGGTGGTGACCATCCGGCAAGAAGTGAAATACCTGGGAGTCTTCCCAGATAGGAAGCTCACATGGGACACTCACGTGAGGGGGGGGGGGGGTGCAATACAAAAGGCCCCTTCTGTGATGTGGGCCACCCAGGAAAAATGGCTGACAAGACATGGGGACTGCAACCGAGGGTGGTCTTGTGGATGTACAGGGCAATCGTTGGGCCTGTGGTCACTTACGGTGCCCTGGTTTGGTGAACCAGGACAGAGAAAAAGACTGTGCAACAACAGTGGAGTAAACTGCAGCGCAGGGCCTGCGTGGCTGTGACGGGTTGTATGCAGACAGCCCCAACGGCCGCGCTAGAGGTCCTGCAGGGTCTTGCACCTCTCCACATACATGTGGAGAGAGCTGTTTACGTATTTGTATGCTGGAATCGGGACTTGTCAGGCGGGGGGGGGGGAGGCGCTGCACCTCTTGATTTCGAATAAGGTGCCCTGCAGGTCAAGGACTCGATACAGAAGAAGTTTAACTTAAGCTTCCCTGCAAGGTACGAATACATCTCCATCTTGGGACCACCAAGAGCCACTAGATCAAGGAGGTTGATAAGTCCGAGGGGAGGTGTAGGGCTGCCTATTGGCAGGATGTACCTGGCCAAAGGCAGTCAAGGTTGTTTGCCAGACTCTTCAGGGAGCGAACGAAAGAGATCCTCAGCCTGAAGAAGATTAGTATACTGATGGTATGTAGCCTGTTCACAGCTCCCTGCCCACTAAGGTACCAAGATTGGCAAGTCAGAGGTTCAAGAATTGCATTATGCAAGGTGGAGCTGGAGACAGCGAAGCATGTACTGTGTACGTGTGAGAGGTTGGCTGCAGCACTGCTGTCTTGCGTTTTGCGCGAGAATGGTGGGGACGTATTATGGACGCCGCATCAGAGAACACCAGCTCCGCAGGAGCTGGGGATGGAACTGGGAGAACATGGGGCTCATGCTCCGCCACACAATAGGCCCAGTTGTGGCCGCAGTGGGGGCTGTCCCGGTGCCACCAAGAAAATTAAAAAATCGAAAATCTTTTCTTGTCCATAAATATCTCCATAAAAACGCGGTGAACGAAGATATAGCCCTAGGACGCCAAAAGAGGTTTTTACGCTTTTCGGCAAAACGGCTTCAATGCTTTAAACCAAACTCACAGAATTGTTTTAGATAGCTATAGTTATGTATAAATGTTCTTCTGGCATTAGACCGAACAGAGATAAAATGAACATGTGTCGAAAATAATATTTTCTTGAAGATTTTTGTAATTTCACGGGTACCTGTACCACTGGGTTTGATCAATCATATAGTGTCTTCTAGCCACCTTTACCCACATTTCTGTCTATCTGTAGAACGAAGATTTAGCGCCCGTTTATGTAGCAGGTCGTCAAATTAACGGGGGTTGGGAATGTTGTGTGTTGCTACCACGCACCAGATATTTAAATTAATATTTATTATCCCAATACAAAATTGAACTTAATAAAATCCTAAATCTGATTATTGGCCGGGTCGCTTAGTTTCAATTAAAAGCTAAGCGTAATGAATAGCTCGTACGTCGCATCACATACGTTATCTCAGCTTCACTCTACCAACTAATAAAACACGTTGTCCAGTTTATGCGAACCTGGTGAAAACGTAATCGCACTATCGTTGAGTAACCGTCGTCAATCCAGTTTTCTCGTGAAAACAGAAACAATTCAAATGAAAAATCGGCATTTCAACGAACATTCTCAGCCTGAGCTAATACCTTCGAAGTTTCGAGATTCTTTTCGTCAGAAGCAAAGTTTCTTTTTAGTTATTTTGCCAAATGAAATGAAAATGTTAAGTCGCCGGAGAGAACGAAGAATTCGAGAAATTTCTGCGAACTTTTGAAAGGAAGGGTCACTTGCGGGCTGATAGCCCTCATTCAAAGAAGCGTCTTAGTGTTGATCTTAGCGATTAGATAGTTTTGTTGGGTGAACTCAGAGAATTCTCGTCTTTTTATTGTTAAAAGCCCCCCCTCCCACCCATGCCAACTAACTTTGTACGCAGAACTTCTCTTCTCGGGTCGTGGACAAATTAAACCTGTTCAAAATTCTTTTTCGGGACTCACGGGGGCCTCCAGAGAACGCATATCCGCGACCCAAACAGTAATTGATTTTTAAAAACCCTGCGAGGCTTGCTGAATCCAAAAACTACCTATGTGCGTGTGTGGGGTTGAAAGCCTAGGTGGAACATGCGAGATGTTGTCGAGTCAGCCAGCTGGCCTCTGGTTCGATCCCTGACCAGGCACCCCCCTCCGCCAAACAGTGATGAGGCAATGGGTACCGGCGGCAGCTGGGGCACTGAGTGGGCCCCCAATGGGCTCGTGGGGGAGTTAGAGGGACATGGGCCCAGTGAAACGCCACTGGTCCTGCAGCTCTGGCGGAATCCTATGGCCCGCAGCTGCCTCTCTGTTATCTTCTTCTTCTTCTCGAGTCGTTCACCCACTGTGGTTGTTTGGTTTGTTCAGAATCTCAGCTGTTCATGTGAAATGCCTCAACCATAAGATCCAAAGTATCGTACGCCTCTCGTGCTCTGCATGGTTCAGTTGAAAGTGGAACTCTGACTTCGACTTCCCCTACTGGTTGTGTGAGAAGCTGATTTTAGAGTGCATCTACCACAGCTATTTCCCGCTATTCGTGGCATACTGCCAACTGCAACGAGGAAAACAATTTCCAACTCCCTTATGGGTGTTGAGGGATATTGGAAATAAGAGAACGCACCATCTGTTCGTCTTCTGTACCTATAGGGCCTTGAGGCCTTCCTTCGTAAATAAGAATCGTCGAATCACAAAACTTAACACTTTTCGAAGGACGTGAGGAGTTGCAATCAACTTTGCGTTGAAATTCGAACGTCGATAGATGAAAGCTGTCTGAAGCAAGAAGATGGACGCAGGTGAAAGGAATAGTCAACTTTTGATTGCACTTTTTTTAAACTTTTTCTACGGGAAGATTGATCAGCTACTAACGACGTTAGGAGAAGTTTTAGAGCTGCCCCGCATTCGTTTTGTTTGAAAACTAACCTCACGTACTGCAGCTCAAGTTCGGTTCCTCGGAACCGGAAGAAAGTTGAGTCTCGATTTAAAGTTTAACTTTTCCTTTATTCCGTCTGTGTGGGAGAGGGAAATATAGTCGAAAGAGTAATTTAATCTAGAGGGGCGATCGAATCGAAGATCAGATGCTCCCACTCAAGATAATGACGATACGAGGTGAAGAACAACCTCGTCCGACCTCTTGGTCATCTGTTAGAAAGGAAGTGAGGAGGAAATTCATGCCACCTATTTCAAGTTCCGTTTCGTTCCGTGCTACGGACCTTCCTGAAAATTTAACACTTTATGTTTCGACGTATGTGGATTCTGCAATGTCCCCCAGCCGTGCAGGGCATATTTTGCCTTTGACGCGATCCAAAATATCCGTACGTTGGGACTGAAATTCCATTTGGGATCTAATTGTGCCAGTCTACTCAGCGATCCGATTGGACGAAACCCATGGTTTGAAAAATAACCAAAAATGAAATTTTGGCAGTTTTAATGCCCATGCGTCGTTTGTGATATCGTTTCCTTGGCACTACACCGAGTCGAATATGACGGGTCTCAGAGGTGTAGAAGTGCGTCTAGACGAAAATGCTGCAAACCGCTACACAATAGTTTATTATTTGTCTTGCACAGCTTGACGCAGTCCCACACCTCCGAGACCCATCCAATTCGATTCAGCTTCGAAACATACCAGTAAACGATACGAAACATGACCTGACCACAGAAGAACTATGAAAATTAATATTCCAGGGGCCTGTAGGCAATTGGCACGACGATCTTTGGCCCCGTTTGGCAAATGCGAGGAAGGTCCAGCTCGATCCGTGTATGAAACCGAACGAAATGGTAAGGCAGGAGTTGGGGCCTACCAGTACTTCCAGTGCAACTCAACCAATTAATAACCTCGATGAATGGTATATCAGGTTCAACGCACCACACAACATGAACTAAATCGCGAGGACATTGTGGGAACCCATTTCATTAGAAACAGAATAAACAATAAATTGTCTATATTACCACAGAAATAATGAGCACAACACAGTTAGTTCATGTCGGTAACAATTGCGCTCATTATTTCTGTGGAAATATAGACAATTTATTGTTTATTCTTTTTTTAATAGCATCACACAACTTCTCTTGACTCTAAAAACTAATCAAATATGTTCTTTGCTCTGCTCATAACATCGTTCTACACGACAGCGGGAGGCACCCGTGGTTCTGGAATTTATTGTGCTACTTATGCCACTACCATTCAGCAATCAGCTCACGCGTGGTTTAAGGAACTGTCTACCTTATTTTTACTTTCCTTGCTCTACGAAGTAGAAAGGAAAGTTATGAATCGGCTGAACAAAAAAATTTTGAGTTCTCTTCAGATCTTTACGTTTCAGACCCCCCTGAGTTCGAAAAACACTATTTGGGAAAATGGTCTGTGTGTCTCAAACTACATATCTCGCCCGCAGATTACCATGGGACGCCAAAATAAGGGTATGAACAAAATCCACCGAAATTTAACTATAGTTATCATAGTGATCAAAACACCAAATTTGTTTTTCTCAAAAACGGCTTTAACGATTTTGATTAAACTTTTTATATTGATAGCTCTCAATGAAGCAATTATAGCATGAAGCTCCCATTGTGGGAAAATGACGAGGGCAGCACAATAAATTACCAAAATTTTCGACGAAATCGATTTTAGCGCGGTTTTTAGAGAAAACAACCGTACCAAATCAGCTGAAACTTGATGTCTAGCCTACAGGTTACCATGGGACGCCAAAATAGGGAGATGAACAAAATCCACCGAAATGTAACTATAGTTATCATGGTGATCGAAACACCAAATTTTTTTTTCTCAAAAACGGCTCTAACGATTTTGATTAAATTTTTTATATTGATAGCTCTCAATAAGGCAATGATACCATAAAATTCCCATTCGTGGGAAAATGACGAGAGCAGCACAATAAATTCCGAAACTGTACGAATTAGAAACGATACGATAAAACGATTACTTTCACTGTAGTTTCTTTGTCCCTCGAGTTCCTTCAATGTGGCTCACTATAATTACTCAGAGTTCACTTTTTTCGGTCTAGACGCATCATACAACTCTGAGAATTGTTCTATTCGATCCAGCATCTAAAAATACCTCTAAAACAATACCGAACACGATGTACTTGCAATAAAACTGCCAAAAGTTCGTTTTTGTTAATTTATTTAACGATTTGTTGCCCATAACAACCATGGGCTTCGCCCGATGGATTGCCGAGCTGGTGGAAACAACTAGATACTAAATGGGATTTTTATGCGAAAGAACGGATTTTTTAGACCACGTTAAAGGCACAAAACGGAGCAATGTAAGTTACCCTTTCTCCCTGACCTACGCTCATTTCCTGCACTGCATCCCGTCTTACTCTAACCACCCGTGAGCTCGACTCGTCAGGAGTGCCAATCGCCCCACAGCCCTTAGAAATTGTTAACTTTCGTAGTTCCTTTGTAGTCAGGTCACGTTTCACTAGTATTATTCGATGCTGATTCGAATGGCTCTCGGAGGTGTGAGACTGCGTTAAGCTGGATAACCAGGAAATTATCGGAAACATCAGGTGTCATAGACAGTTCTTAGTAATTTTTCGACGTTGGATTGAATACGATAGGCATCAGTCATGCTGTTCTACAGCATAAACCGTTGTATAATTCGCTACGTATTTTTCTTTCAACGATCGATCAAATCTTTGGAGGGGTGACAGTTTCCAATAACGTAACAGAAATGACATTCTCACGAAAATCGTGTACTGCAATGATAGGCTTCCATAATAAAAATTACAAGTATCGCGATACCGCTTCCTGGTGGACGTTTTCCTCTGACAGGTCGTTAAACAGAGTTAACAATTCAAACGTGCCAATAAGCGCGTTTTTCAACCTTTTTCAGCAGTAACTGCCTGACCACTTCATCGGGCCGTATCAATTTAGCAACCTACTCCGCACTGAAACCCACGTGATGAAGGTTTTAGTTACCCCCGTCGAAGCGCTTAATGAAAAAACGAATCACGGCAAGTCCTCAAACATCCTAAACCCCGTGGCGCTATCTCAGGAATCAGAAATCCCCTTCGTAAGGCGCCTCGGGAATCCTCAGAATTACGGAAACGGTTATCACCATCCGGCAGACATTGAAAAAAGCCCAATTACTCCACCTCCTGAAAGACGCCGATTTTCATTCGTGAAACCTCTGAACTTTTCTCTGTCTCTCTTCGTAAGACGCAACACCTCAAAAACAACCGCTCTTCGGCGGATTAACCTCCAGCACAGCCTTGTTAGTGTATTCGACGTACAACGAGCCGGTCAATTACTTCCAACACGGAGAAAACTTAATATGAAATGGATTAAAGCAACGTACAAAATGGTTTAACCCATTTGAACTCGCTCACACTTGATTAGCGCGTTACTCAAGTAATTATAATTCGAAAGCCCTAACCAGCCCATTTGCAACAACGATTAAAATTCAAAAGTTTCGTCTCAACCACTATCTCCATTAAAAACTGCTGCAAAGCATCCCTTTCCTGATTACAAGATCTGTTTCACTTTCCTTGGCTCCACGAAGTTTGTGAATGTTTGTGATTGAGACAAAACGGCAGAACCAAATCCTTTCGAATTTGATGCCTAGCCCGCAGGTTACTATTGTGCTTTAAAATAAAGCGAATCCGTTCAAAACTAACTATAATTATCATAGTGATTATAAGCGTGCAAACCAAAGAAGGCAACTGCGATGCGTTCTGAAAACGTTTTATTAATTAATATCATTGTAGTATCATAAATCAAGTTCATTAGCCGTGAAGTTTGATAGACTACATGAAAACAAATCGAAACAAACAAACCTTCATACGGCGAAGTAGTCTCTCCTACGACAAATTGATGAAATGGACGAAACGAGCGAACGAATGATTTCTCGGAGTGGAAATTAAGTGATGACGCGTATCCTTGGTGACAAAGCGATCACATGTGTTGCCTTTTATAAAACTGGAGTTTTACGTGATCAAAACACTAAATATTTATTGTTTCAAAAACGGCTCTAACGATTTTGAATACATTTTTGTTTAGACAGCCCCACATGACCCAATAATACCATAAAATTCCCATCTGCGGGAAAATGACGAGAACGGCACTATAAATTACCGAAAATGTCGACGAAAATTGATTTTGTTTTTTATTGATTTGGAAAAGTGTTTATCCCTCTCCACAACATCTGTGTACAATTCTTCTTATTAATTCTCCGTGTACGAATTACGCAATAATGGTCAGGGTACGAACAGCACACAAATTCCGAAACTGTACGTTCCATCGCTTTTTACAACGGAAATGTAGTGTTTTACCTAGTTCGAATGAACCTGTTCGAAAAATACAACGAACTACAGTACGACATTTTTAGAAAACCTTCTGCTACAGACACGTCCACATACTTTACATCAAACAACCAACAACATGAATTAAGTGCATTCAGACACATGATACGCAAATTATTAGTTTGATGGGTTACTTAAATGCAAAGTTAGATTTAGGTGTAAAATTTAAAAAAGAAGCAGTTTTGTAAACAGTGCTGCAAATAACTATTAGGTGTAGTTTCGGTTGATGTCACCAAAATATACCAACTGGGTGATTCACACACGACCTCTTTAGGATTCACTGCGGAGTGTGCCGCCTGTCTCAGGAACTCGGAAGTTTTAACGCGCCCAACAATACCATAACACATATAGTCTAGCGTGGAAACTTACGATGAGAGCTTACTAAATTGGGTTCTAATATAAACCTCTGTTGGGCGCATGAGAGGGGGAGCTTGAGGATCCAAATAAAATCGAAACTCGGTGAGTGCAAGGAGGACTGTAATATACGTGCGGAAATGAGTTGAGTTAAAATTGAGCTGAGATGATGTACAAATGGGCAGCACACGGGCAGTAATCGGAACGCGTGAACTGGCACGGGGAACCGTACGGGAGAGCAAGAAGTTACTGGGGCGTTAGTTGGAAGCAGAATGAATTTGGAAGTGCTCAGTCGTTGAGAGGAATGTGAAATTGAGAAGGAAATAAAGAAAGGGGAAAACCTGGGAAAGGGGGCTGTTAGAACCAACCGACCGGAGCTGAGGGATTCCCGCAGGGGTGTGGGGCAGGTAAGAAATACACGGAGACAATGACTGGGCAAGTCCGAGGTCTAAGACTAACCAATTTGACGATTCGACTCGAACAACCGCTTTGTTGCAAGGATCACACTAATTCAATTAAAATATCAGATTTAAAATTATTTTAGTTTTTATTTAATTTTGATTTATTATTGATTCTGATTAGGAGTTCGGGTCTACAGTCCAAGCAGTTCACACGCGTCTTTGATGCTCCCTCTTAATTCATTCCGATACGTGGGTTCTTGTTGTCAGTTCACGTCAAAATTGTGCACGAGTACGGTGTATATCACGGGTGTCTGCATTCCTGAGGGTTCCCTCATTATGAACACTGTGTCGACCATAATCCAACTAAATTGTCGGGGATTGTGTTCCTATACTTCTCGGAAAGAGGCGTATATTTTGAAGCTCCGAGCGAGCGAAGAGATAAGCGGACGTGTTCCCCTCCTCACGCGTTGTCGGGCAGGGCGCCACTGCTTCTCCCACTACTGGCCGCCCGTGAGTCCCCCAATTGCTAATATTTTTGTTGGTGCATCGCCTAATCATCTACGCTTAGTTGGCTGTTGGTTGAGATTGATGAACTGAAGGCGGCGGCAACCCAAAGAGACCGTCGTATTGAATTTTTGGAGCTTATTTCCCGAAAAAATAACCTAATTTTGAGGGGTCTTATTGTTCAGCTGGGGGACGATCTCAACCATCTGGTTCAACGTTTTTTCGCCGATACTTTGCAGATTTTGGATCGTATTGAGTTGGACTCTGTTCGACGTCTTGGTGGTTCGCTGGGCGCAACCGGAGGATCGTTATTGATGATCTTACGCAATTATACCGATAAATGGGTGATCATTAATAAGGCACACGTTTTGAATGGGACTGGATTTTGCATCTCCCAGGACTTCCCCGTAGCAGTGCGTGTTAGAAGGTCGAAATTACTTCGTATTCGCTCCGAGTTGAAAAAATAAAATTCTGCATTGATCTGTCAACAGAGATCTGATAGGCTCCTGGTACAAAACAAGCCATTTATTTGGGATGAAAAAATAGGTCTATTCTCGCGAGAGGACAGGCGGGAGGTGTGCAGCATCGCAGGAGTTGATCTGAAACTTATCATGGGATTACTCTCGGAACACCAGTCTCGGGGACGTGAGGGGCCAGTGTTGGATACAGCCTCGACTACTGCTGGCAGCTGAAATGAGGAGGTCTGTCGGAGAGAGGATGTAACTGTGGCTGAAACTGGACTGTCAATGGATAATGAATTTTGTTATAATTTTTTGATTTATAATGTGGCAGGTCTTTCTAGTAAAAAGAATGACTTTTCTTTTATTAATTTTGTCAAATCTTTTCAGGTATTTATTCTCATAGAAACGCATGTAACTGAATGTGCTGAGTCAATTTACGCTAATTATTTCCCTGAGTTCGAAGTTAGCTGGATGCATGCTGAAAAGAGGAGTAATGTTGGAAGAGCCAGTGGAGGTATTTTAGTGGCAGTTAAAAAAAGGCGAGGCAATATGAATATAGTGAGTCTAGATGGAGCCATTGTTGTTAAGTTTACTTGTGCCGGGGCCACTGTATATCTTGTGCCTGTTTATTTAAATTGCAGCGACTGGGAAGTCGATTTTCGGAACGATAGGATGTCTTCCACTTTTTATGTGTATGCCCAATACTTGCCGAGTTTCGAGTCGTGATGTTTGGAAGGCGCGATGAGGCACTGGTGCTCCTATTGGTCGGGTCTTGCCCGTTACTGTAGATTGGCGTGGCGTTATAGGCATAGTCTTACCAGGGAATTGAATTACGGTTAATTTTGTAAAATATCTATTGTAAAATTTTCTTTCCCCCTTTAACAAACATTAGTCTTAAGATAATTGGAATCGGGCCCGATCCTCCGGCGGACGGTTTTAAAACCATGTCGTAAGGTTTATTTATTGTCATGAAAGGTAAAATTAATTTGTTTTCTGTAATCAACTATTTTCTTCTTCTTCTTTTTCTTCTTGATTCTGATTAATACACCTGTTTCCGGTCAGGAAATTTTGTTTACACCCGCCCACCATCCTCATCCTCATCAAAATATGATACTTTAAGTTTCAAGACATCGGCATTCTAAATCTGCTATGTTCACTGCCGTCCAATTTGTGCCTTTAACATTGGGTGAAAAATTCGTTCTTTCGCACAGAAATCCCAATTGGTATCTAGTCATGTGCGCCTGCTCGGAAATCCGATCGGACGAAGCCCATGGTTGTTATGGGCAAAAAATTGACAAAAACGAAATTTCGGCCTTTTATAGCAAATGCATCGTGTTCGGTATCGTTTTACAGGTATTTTTAGATGCTGAGTCGAATAGAACAATTCTCAGAGGTGTACTACTGCGTCTAGACCGAAAATAGTGAAATCCGAGTAATTGTAGTGAGCCAAAGTCTACTAATTGAAAGAACTCGTGGGACAATAACTACAGCATCGTGCCAATTGCCTACAGTCACCTACGGGCGCCTGGAATATTTAGTTTTCGTTGTGTCGTTGCGGTAAGATCATGTTTTACATGATTTACTGGTCTCGGAGGTGTGAGACTAGGTCAAGCTGTTCAAGAGAACTATAAACCGCAGTGTAATTGCAGAGGTTTTCTATTGCAGAGGTTTTCTATTGCATGTTTCGAAATTTTACTCACTACGTTGTGATAACATTTTATAATGATTTCTAATTAAAATCTATCAATTATTTTTCTTAAGTAGCAAACAATTTTTTTTAAATTATGTGGTAGGGAAGGAGGGGGGAATAATTTAGAGATGTTAAAAGTAGGACGTGGCACAAAATAGGTTGAAAAGCCCATACCGGTATTTTGAGTCTCGCAACTATTTCAACTACTTCATGCGATAACTCTTTGTTGTTGTAATTCCCCTAATTACCACCTCGAGCTACCACTTGGATTAATCGTGTAAATGGTGCCGCAGTGACCGGCGTGAAATTGGCATTATGGTGGCGGTTGAGTTGTGAGTCAGGAGTTGAAGGGAGGGCCGTTTCACCGAATAGGGAGGGAAGGGAGCCTTGCCAAGTGATGACGAGGCGGAATGCTTGGTTCGTTTCCCTCATTCACTTTGCCAGCAATTTCCTCGGTATCTATCAATTCATTCACACTCGCTTGAATTCAAAAAATCTTTATTAACTAAAACGCGGAGTGTCGGCGGAGGAGGAGAGTGTGAAACTGGTGGTTGGAATATTTATGGAGCGAGCGGAGTTATTATCTGAGCGAAACGATGAGTCGAAGCGGAACGGATACGTTTTGTGGCACGCGCACGAAATAATTACCGGGATTACCTTGTAAACGAAACGGTGTTTCGGTGAACGCAGTTTTTTAAAGTCAAGTTTACAATTAGCGACTTTATTTAGATTATTTACAGCCCTATTTTTCGAGCAAAGTTATGAATACAGTTATGATTCAAATTTCGGAATGGTAAACACGCTCATTTGATACAGATTTGTTGCGGTTGCGTCATCATGCAAGAACCAGGCTCACTCCGTCAGTATTGACCGAATAAGGTACAGCAGGTTGTCATTTCGCCAGTCTCCCGTGTGTTACAGAATGAAGGTATGACCTCCATCCTCCTTACATCATCTGGGAGGTGTTCTTAATCTGGTTTCCCACCGGATCCCACTGGTAATATTACGGACATTTGGTCGCAAAAAGGGTTTACCTGGAACGTTTTCGGAGCATTTTAAAAATTGGTAATTAAACTATTTCTAGGCGCTTATTCCCAATTTCAACTTCTCGAAAACATCATCATTCTAACGCTCAAGTAAATTAATGCACTTTTCTAGCCTCATGGGCTTGCCGAACGATGAGAAAATCTTACAAATGTTAAGTGAAAAATTTGTCCTGATTCGTAAAAGCCGTGAAATTGTAAGACTAATAACTTCCTTTCCTTTCAAGATTTACCGAAGGCGTTTATCGGACCACTGAGTTTGTTGCACAGCTGAGAACACAATGAAAGAAAGAGAAATTGCCAACTGATGCTGAAGTTCAAAGAGTGAAACGAATTGGATTCCGACGATTAGCCGAGGAGCAGCAGCCAAGTTATCAGATCGCAAAACGCCTCTCTCAAAGGATTTAAGAGAAACCATCTTAATATTCCTGACGACACACTTCCGGCGAACAGTTACGAGCTTTCAGGAACTCAAATCGCTCGACGAATTTTCTGGAATTCTGGTTTTCGGTTGAACTGGATGAACTGGCGCACCTTTATCTCCGTTCGTTTCATTACTTTCGCGGGTTGGCGATCCGAAGAGATGGGGAAAATAGGGGCGGGTTGCAGGACACGGAAAGTGGATCTTACACTCAATCAGATGGCGTCGCCTTACATGGAAAGGATCTTCACCTCAAGGGCCCTTCCTCATAATCTTTAACATCTCTTGGAGCGACCTTGAGTCCCGATACCCGGTGCAAACCTTCGGGTATCCTCCTAAAACTCTGTATCCAGAAGAGGGAACTATTAAACGGTTCCACAGCAGCGCCTGCGTCGCGTGAAGCATCAAGCGTGTGAATAAAACTAAAAATTGAGATGTGTGATCCGATAAAATAAAACGGACTCTTATACACAGAACGTTGATTCGGGTTTCCCCGAAATGTAAATATATATTGAAAAAAGTTTTTAAAATCCTTTCCTTTTTTCCGCTATCCCGCTACAATGTACCTGCCACTAGGAAAACCCGACCAAACGTTCTGTGTATAAGAGAGCCTCTCTGCTGTTCCCCTTTCAGTTGCCTTTTTACTTTCCTTGGCTCTACAAAGTAGAAAGGAAAGTTATGTAATCGGCTGAAAAAAAAAATTTTGTAATAGACAATCGTTATATATTTTTATCCGTTTTATTTTATGAAATGGGTTTCCACAACTTCATCGCGAGAGATTTAGTTCGTATGTCTGATCCCATCAAAAAAGTTCGAGGGATTGACGAGAGTTCCAAACATGAATAACAATAGTTTGTATGATTCCCATTCAGTTCGGTAACCAGAGAAATCGTATCACGAGAAGTAAGTCACGAAAATGCGTCAAGAGGCCAAAAAATCGTGATTTGATTATTTTCACTTTCCGCAACCGAAAGGGTAAATAAAGCATGGTATTCGTGTGAAAAAATTCTTCGGATCTTTAAATTTTGAGGCCTACTGAGCCCAGAAAACCTAATTCGCTAAATCTTGTGGTGCAGGAGTGTCCGCGTACTCACGAAGGCAGTGCCTAGCGTCATGACAAGCAGGGGTCAGGCGCATTGGCATCTGGGGGCTGGGAAGTGTGGAGGAGGCGACACTTCCGGGATGTCTCTGGAGAGGAACTGAAGCCCAAAACCGTCTTCGTTGGTTCCAACCAGTCAGGCATCATCCAGGCAGCGGTTGTAGATGTCCAGGTAGTATCTGGTAGCCGGGATCTTGCACTAACTTGGCAAGCCAAGAGGCGCAAATTTGATGGAGATGGAACGGAGTTTCGTACGGTGGTGTCGAAAGCTTGTGGAGTGGAGGCAGGTAATCAGGGTTATCCTGGGGCGGTGTGTGATCCAAGAAAAGTGCTGAGGAGATGCGTCGGCTGGGTGCGTCAGCAGGCGTTCTCCGAGGTATCACCACCCGCGTGTTGCTTGGGGCGTATCTAAACGGTGGTAGTTCTATCTAGGGACATCCTCTCATCCTTCTTTCCTTCCTTAGATCCGGCTTTGGGTAGTTTGGGCGTACTCCCCACTTCCTTTATTTTGTTTATTTGATTTCTCCTTTTTGCGAGTCACCATCCCAGTTAAGGTGGGGTCCGGAAAAAATGTGTGTCAGCCACAGTCATATTGATAAGGATGTGTGGCTCTGTGACCGCAATTCAGAGATAATGGCTGACCCAAATCAGCTCAAACTTGATATCCAGCCCCCAGATCACCACGTAACGCCAAAAAGCGCCACCGAAATCCACTCAAGAGTAACAAGAGTTATCATAGCGATCAAAACACTGTATTTTTTTAATCAGAAACACCTCTAACGATTTTGATCAATTTTTTTGTATATGCTCAACCAAATGACACGACAGAATCGTAAAAGTCTCATTAATGGGGAGAATGACGATAGAAACACATTAAATTACCAAACATTTCGACGAAAAACGATTTTAGCGTAGTTTTTTCCTTATAAAATCCGCTGAAACTCTAGTAACATCTTCAGGAAAATTGACGAGGTAGCGATTGATAACGCTCATAAGATGTATAGGAGTTACTTCAGCAATTCGGGATTCCAAAACCACAGCCGTTTTACTCACTACCATTGTGAAAAGTTCGTACCCTAGTATTCCAATATGGTGAACACTATCCTTCTCAACAAAATCAACTGGACAGCTCATGGTTCTCCTGTGCACTGATTGCTCAATAATTGTCATAGCGCTAGTAGAAGCAGCACAATAAATTCCGGAACCTTAAACGCCACTAGTTTTTACGTAGAACGTTGTTTAAACAGAATAAAAAACAGCCAAGAAAATCCCTGAACGCACTTGGTGCCGAGGAAAGCTGTTTGGTGCGTCGCAAAGGGACATGTTTCGCACCAGAAAAGGTGCATTGTACTTTCAACAAACCACCTTTTTATTTCCTTCGCAGTTGGTACTTTTGTAGTAGATAGCAATACATTTTAACATCGACGAATAATTCTTAGACGTTGCTGGGAGCCTTTGAAAGCACAGAAGCAGTCTGGGTGATGACAGCTTTGGTAGTTCCTCTCAACGCTCTGCCCCCCCCCCCCCCTTCGCCATCATCTACAATTAGGACTTCGCCGAGTTTGATGAGTTTGATTGCTCGACGTTCGAGTGGCGGATGAGAAGCGATGGCTAATGTATAATCAGCAGAGGTCAAAACTTCCACCAAACTAAGCGCTACTGGGTTTAACCTAAATTACCATTCACTTGGATCATTAACATTTCACTCATTCGTCGTTATTACATTCCCCGTTTGACTACATGAGTTTGAAGATCGCCGAACTAACGCAGTAGAGAAAGGGCAGTACAGTTATAGCCGCCAGTGATGTAACCGTTCCTCCCTTTATCCTGCTTCACAAATTTCTGTAGCACGAACGCCGAACACAAAATTAATTCTTCAACGGTATATGGGCCAATCAATCTTCAAAATATCCCAAATCGCAGTATATGCACCACAAATTTCGTAGTATACGCCAAAACCCTCGTTCTTAATTAATATTTTATAAAAGGGAGTCGAAATTCGCGCAACTGAACGCAATTCAGAATCAAGATAGAATGAGGGTGATACCCGTGAAGAAAAATTGCCTGCGTGATTTATCCAAAGGAAAAAGGATTCTAAGGAGTAACTATATTTTAAATACCTGATATTGTAACGAACTCACCGAATTTCAACAGCGACGGAACCGTGTGAGCACTCACCTGAAACAAAATCCAATTTATTGGTCTAGGAACACACACAAAGA
Source organism: Pachypeltis micranthus (assembly GCA_020466155.1). Classification (NCBI taxonomy): domain Eukaryota; kingdom Metazoa; phylum Arthropoda; class Insecta; order Hemiptera; family Miridae; genus Pachypeltis; species Pachypeltis micranthus. Next base: position 61,505,859 of record CM035770.1, on the reverse strand, counting down.
GACAAAAAGAAGACATAACAACATGTAATAAACAATTTTTACTTTCCTTGGCTCTACAAAGTTGAAAGGAAAGTTATGTAATCGGCTGAAAAATTTTTTATGAGTTTTCTTCAGATCTTTACGTTTCAGACCCTCCTGAGTCCGAAAAACACTATTTGGGAAAATGGTCTGTGTGTGTATGTGAACGGTTTTTGGATAAAACGACCGTATCAAATCAGCTTGAACTTGATACCTCATCCGCAGGCCACCATGGGACGCCAAAAAAAGGGTTTGAACAAAATCCACCGAAAGTTAGCTATAGTTATCATACTGATCAAAACCCCAAATATTTTTTTCTCAAAAAATGGCTCTAACGATTTTGATTAAATTTTTTATATTGAAAGCTCTCAATAAGGTAATGATACCATGAAATTCCCATTCGGGGGAAAATGACGAGAGCAGCACGATAAACCATCAAAATTTTCTAGCGCAGTTTTTTCCTTATAAACTCCGCTGGAATACTTGTAGAATGTAAAAAAAAATTTTTATTGTAGTCCAATTCAATACCTAAAGGATGAGTGTTTAAAAATGCTCATGAAATACATGGGGGTCACTCCAGAAATTCCTGAACTTCAACTACTGCCGTTTCGCTTACTGCCAATTCTAAGAGTACTAAAGTTAACGTACCTGTTAGGTGAGTCCGGCTCCTCTGGCTTGTGAGTTACTGTGGGCAAGCGCTTTCGATGTAAAGACATCATCGTCTGGCCGTTTAGTCAGTACTGACTAAACGGCCAGACGATGATGTCTTTACATCGAAAGCGCTTGCCCACAGTAACTCACAAGCCAGAGGAGACGGACTCACCTAACAGGTACGTTAACTTTAGTATTTGCCTACTGGCGGACACAACCCAATTTCTTTAATTCTAAGAGTGTTAACGCAATAACTCTGCAAAAGTAATTACTATCCTTCTTCAAAAAATTCGTGTTTACAGCCTCATTAGTTCTCTGTGTACCAATTGCTCAATAAAGGTCCTGCATACGACCAGCACGAGGTATACGAGCAGCATAATAAAATCTGGAACTGTAAGCGCTACCGCTTCCTGCAGCCGCAAATTGTTGTTTGACTAAGTTCAAATTAACTAAATGATAAATGAATTGATAAAATAGAATCAGCCATGTACAATGTGAATTGTTGTAGAGCTAAGGAAAGTTGTGTGTTGCAACGCACCAGATATTTTTAAATAGTAGTGGAAAAAAAATGGAACAATATTTATTTTTAGATTCTATATTCGTTGTACTCCAATTGTGATTGGAAAAAATGTTCACTAAATTTGTTTCCACTCACTCACAGATTCAACTCAAACTTCTATTTTCATTTATAGGCGCTGAAGGAAACGAAACATGCCACTTCATTTTGGCATTCTCGTAGAAAGACGCTACTAAAATGTTACACAAACGTTCAATTTACTTAAAATTTGCTTTTGCGAGATTAAGTAAGTTAAATTTGTATATTCGCCCATTGATGTTATGCATCATGTATAGAATGCGTCCAGTGAATTTGTCTCCTAATCTTTTCCTACTGTTGTCAACAAATTACGTCGATCAATCTTATGCGTAATACTGGAAATTCTTTGAACTTTAAACTCGAGAGTTTCCTTACAACTTTAACTTAATTCTTTGATAGAAAGAGTCGAGGCTCCAGGCGCCACAAACGTTTAAAGTTCAGACGAGGGATGGGTATCCCAGTAGTTTGCCGTTTATACGACGCTGAATCGAATAGGATAGATCTCAAAGTGGGGAGACCCCGTCAAACTGGACAATTATGCTACGCAAGAGAATAATAAACCATTTTGTAATAATTAGCAGCATTTTTTTTTATTTTGATTAGAAGAAGAAAATAAAACGATTTTATTGCGTCAAATAATTGGGTTTGAGCTAAAGTTCTTATATGAAGGGGAAAAGTTTAAAAAAATAAAATAACCCGCACAAACACACAAAAGTTTTTTTTTAAATCAGGTGCGATGCAGCACACAACGTTCCTTGGTGCACGGGAGATTCGTGGGTCTCTGTACACGTGATTTTTTGAAATAGCCGGGAATGGTTAGAAACGGTACGCAGTGAAACGGCGGTTGTTTGAGTTATAACATTTTCGGAGTAGCTCTTAATTATTCAATGGGCAATATTAATCGCTCATAGTAAGGTCACTTTATTCGGCTACCGACTTAATTTTTCTGAAAGTTAATGTCTGAGCGGACATAACAAGGAACAAACTGCGCTGGAATGCGCTGCGTTGAAATGTTTGGTAATTTATTGGGTTGCTCTCGTAATTTTCCCATTAATGAGAATTTTACGGTCGTGTCGTGTTATTTAGAAACGCACAATAAATTTAATGAAAATCTTTTGAGCGGTTTAAAAGGAAAAAAATCAAGTGCTTTGATCGCCATGATAACTATAGTTAGTTAGTTAGTTGCTCATACCGTTATTTTTGCGTCCCATGGTGACGCTTCCGGCTAAATATCAAGTTTGAACAGATTTGGTTGAGCCATTACTGCTCAATCGCGTTCACTGATACACACAGACCATTCCAAATATTGTTTTTTGGGCTCAGCAGAGCCCGAAACATAAAAAGATCTTTTAGAGAATTTTTTTTTTTCAGATGGTTACATAGCTTTCTTTTCCACATCGTAGAGCCAAGGTAAGTATAAAAATGAGAAAACTGAACGTAAGAATGGAAGATTCAGCTCGAATCTACAAATTGATACCTGCATTATCTACCTAGCCATACGATAACAAATTACATATTTAAAAAAAGAAATATTCGTCCCGGTGCCACAACATGGTTTGCAGCAAACCTACAAGTTTCCCAGCGAGACCAACTCCTTGAAATAAAATTAGTGAGCGGAACAACCCCTCATCGAAGTGGAGAAACTTTACAGGAAGAGATTAGATGAAGTAGGGTGTTAGGCTTGTCAGCATTCGAAATTGAGAGCTATTTTAAACAATTCATCGCCCCATGAAAGATGCAGTGGTTGAAAAGAGAGGTAGCACGCCCGTTTTGGTACGGAATTCTTGCCGTGAACAAAGGGACATGACTCAAAAGGTGTAGGGCACACTGACCCGGGTAGAGAGATGAGATTCCTTGGACAGCTTTCTAGATCAGAGTGGCACGCAGTCCCCCAGGTAGAGGGTTTTTTTAATTACTCCAGACTCCATACGAGCCCAGTATTGCTTGGGTGATACTTTAGCATGGCAGTCTTGATCCACTTGAGCTCCCAGGTTATCCTTACTGATTTCTCATTTCCGTTAAAACTCTAACGGCCTCATGGAAATTCGTTCGGAAATGATAAAACACCCATGGTGAAACCCATATCCTGGATGAAGAGAAAAATAAGCAGTACAAAACCCTAACTTTGTGATGTGTTTAATGGTTTTCTACTATAGTAGTTCGGGTCTGGGCCACTAAACTCAACTCAGATAACTCTTATTGAGGAGAAAATACGGAAATGAAATTAAAAACGTAATAAGACCCACTTAGAATTTAATGAAATAAATGGATCGGACTCCTTTCAATATTTAATCAACGTAACCTAATTTGCTCCAACCATGATATCAGACAATATCAGGACAAGGAGTTAATAAACTGGTGGTTTCTCGCTTAGTATGTCGGAGGCATGTCAAGAATCAGAATGAAAAATGGAGCTCAACGCCTTCACAACCATGAGAGGACTGGGGTGGACAAGTTAGGTCCCTTTTCTAAGATTTCGGTTTTAACCATTTTTACTTTCCGCCACCCCAAAGGGAAAGGAAAGTATAGTAATCGTGTCAAAACAAAAGTTGGGTTTTCTTCAGATCTTTACGTTTTGAGGCCTACTGAGTCTAAAAAACCTAATGTCAGCGCGTCGTCCGTGCGTGTGTGTGTCTGTAGTTTGATTTGCGGGTGATCGGCTGATCCGATTGAGCTGGTTCTTTTTTTGATTTGTTTGTTATTTTTTATAGACGCCAAAATAAGGTTATGGGCGATTTCGGTCGAGGGGAAGGGGGTGGGGGACGAAAATGTACCAAAAACTAGGGTTTTTCGCGTTTTTCTCGAGAACGGATAACGAACGGAAACGATTTTGATTAAACTTTCTAATTATCTTCTGCTGATTAATACCTAACTTTTCTTCTCAATACATATTTTCATGAAAATACGGTGAACGGAGATATAGGCCTATGGAGCAAAATTAGGGTTTTTACGCTTTTTGGCAGAACGGCTTCAATGATTATCACCAAACTTTCAAGATGTTTTCGAATAGTTAATACCTACATATTGTTCTCAATAAATGTTCCTCTGACAGTCCATTGAACAGAGATAAAAATCAAAATGTGTCGAAAATAACGTTTCTTCTAACATTTCCGTAAATTCCAGGGTAACTTCTTGACCAGATGTGATCAATCTCACTATAGAGGCTGTACGTTGGATTTAAACGGCGCAATATAGTTCTGAGTAAAGCGACAAGTAGAACTATCTCACACGACATAGTGGTCCTCTAGATGGTTGCATTGGTGTATGCCAAACGAGAGATGACGATGTTCAACTGAAGAAGGAGAACAGTGTCGTAAACTACAAGCTAGTGAAAGTTTGAGAAAACGTGGGCCGACCAATGCAAAGAACTCGTTTGGAGACCAGGAAACAAACGAATACCAAGGGGTCAAAAAGTAGGGACAGTGGAAAACACAGGAGGGCGAGTAGTGGATGTGAGGATACGGAGACACGGCTGATGACGGTGATTACCCTTAGTTTGGCTTGCTGGATGAGGCCAACACGAAGTGTCAACATAAATGTTACAAATTGATATAGCAGTTGAAACTCGGACGAAAAATCAACATTTTACAGGGAGACGGGGATTGAAAAATCAGTGAATTTTCCAAAGACGAAATTGTGTCATGCGTTACACCAAATATTTTGTACTTTCCCCATCAATTTCAGATTTTCCTTTTCTATTGGGACGCAATATAGGTACACAGCGCGTTCACATATACTCATGTAATACACCATCGTTTACAAGGTAAAACACTGGCCACTTCAAGGGAACGTTAATCAGATGGAAACTCCTCTGGAATCGTACAGAATTGCGTTGACTTCTCACTGGACTTCCGACCCAACTTCCACTGTAACTACTCATGTCAATTTCCCTTGCAGAACTCCCACTGTATCATCTTGCAATCCTCAGTCCCGCTTTTTCAGTTGTTATTAGGAAACTAGAAACGATGTCTGCTCCGAACACAAATTCAAATTTGTCAATTTGTATGCAAATGGGCGAGGTTGGGGGCCCGATAGGGTTCAGTATGGAGTAAGGAGAGTAGAATAGCCGGTTTTAAGTGAGAGCCCCGGGGTTCATGAATGTTCATGACTTAGAACTCGCCCTCGAGAACATTTTTGATCCATCAAAAGTGTCCAATTATCTTTTAACTCTTTATTTTTCGGGAAACCCGTGTTTCGGCGGTGCGTTTTTTAATGGCCTTTGAAATCCTTCGTTTCTTAGGCCTGACTTAAATTTTCCGTCGTTCTGGTTTTTCCATAATTATCTCACAAAAGAGAATTCGCCTCAGCGAATTTTCAAGAACCATTGAGGAGCTGCCCCCTGTTATTGAGGTGGTATCTGTAGAAACTAATTGCGAACGTCCTCTCAGAAATCCGAGTAAAACTGTACTGAATTTCAATGGGGCGGCACAAAAAAAAAAATCAATCCCAATCGTTTGAGCCGTTTTTTTAGAAAAGTGCGAAAAACCCTCGTTTTGGTACATTTTGGTACCCCACGGCATCGTCCTTGACAATTGTTCGTAATTTAGCATTCCCGCCTCATTGAAAATGAATAAACTATACCGGTTAAGCTGTCATCGTTCTGTGTTAGCTAACAGTTGTGCATTTTTCCTTTCCTTGGCTCTACAAAGTAGAAAGGAAAGTTATGTTGTCTGTGTGTGTGTGTGTGAGTGTGTATGTATGTGTGAACGATTTTTAGGGAAAACCACCGTATCAAATCCACTCAAACTTGATATCTTGCCCAATGGTTACCATGGCACGCTAAAATAAACGCCGAAAGTTAACCATAGTTATCATAGTGATCCAAACACCAAATTTTTTTTCTCAAAAATCGCTACAACGATTTTGATTAAATTGTTTATATTGATAGCTCCTAATATGGCAGCTATACCATAAAATTTTCAATTGTGGAAAAATGACGAGAGCAGCACAATAAATTACCAAAACTTTCGACGAAATCGATTTTAACGCGGTTTTTAGTGAAAACAACCGTACAAAATCAGCTGAAACTTGATGTCTAGTCTACAGGTTACTATGGGACGCAATAATAAGGGTATGGGCAAAATCCACCGAAAGTTAACTATAGTTATCATAGTGATCAAAACACCAAATTTTTTTTTTCTCGAAAACGGCTCTAAAGATTTTGATTAAATTGTTTATATTGATAGCTCTCAATAAGGCAACTATACCATAAAATTCCCATTCGTGGGAAAATGACGAGAGCAGCACAATAAATTATCAAAATTTTCGACAAAAAGCGTTTTTAGCGCAGTTTTTTCCTTATAAACTCCGCTGGAATTCTTATAGAATGTAAAAATATTGGTATTGTAGTCCAATCCAATACCTAAAGGGTGAGTGTTTAAAAACGCTCATGAGATACATGGGGGTCACTCCAGAAATTCCTGAATTTCAACTACTGCCGTTTCGCTTACTACCAGTTCTAAACATTTTTACCCAATAACTCTGCAAAAGTAATTACTATCCTTCTTGAAAAAATTTGGGTTTACAGCTTCATTAATTATCTGTGTACCGATTGCTCAATATTGGTCCTGCAATGAGTACGAGCAGCACAATAAAATCTGGAACTGTAAGCGCTACAGCTTCCTGCTGCCGTAAAGCGTTGCTTGACTAAGTTCAACTGAACTAAGTGATTAATGAATTGATTAAATATAAAAAGCCATGTACAAATGAATAGACGTGGAGCTAAGGAAAGTTGTGTGTTGCAACGCACCTGCAATTTTTAGATGATGATTGAACAATACACTGGAAAGAGGAGGTAAATAGTAGACAGCAGAAAATTATTAAATAGGTTTTTGATGTTGAGTTGAGAGTTAATATATCGATTATAGAACACATTATCTTTAGGTGAGAAACATAATATTATTACGTTATTATTACTTACAGCCATTCAGCTACGTCGTTAAGTCGAAATGAAAGGAAGCGCAAATTGAAGTGGACCGAATTGAGAATGGCAAATGGAAAAGTTAATTTAATAACAAGGGAAAATAAGAACTGATACATAGGCTACATCAAACAATGAACAAACTGTCTTACTGTTAAAAATAAATGGCAACTGAGGCGACGTTCACAGACGAATGGTGAAAACAGCACGAGGCTGCCTGTGTCACTGCATACTCCAGCGGCAAGCTGGATGGATTTGGCTTAATCCCATAAAATATCCAAAATTGGAAGTTTCGGGGTTAATACGCTAAGTGGCATTGACACAACACAGATCGGTAGAGCTGACGACGCTCGCACAAACGCAACTGGTCACCGAGGACTCGAGTTCCAGGAGTGGTAGGCTGGCCATAGGTTGCCTGAGATAGTTGATTAACGCGTGTGAACCCAACTATTTGAAACCGCGTGAGCATACTTTGCTGCGACTCCTTCGTAACCGAGAGGATAGTGTCTGACCACACTGCTGCGTTTGATTCCGAGAGATGAACATTGTTTTAGATGTGAGGTCATCAGCCGTTTGTAGAGAGAGGGAAGTGTAGAAATGAGGTGCCATCACGCGATTGGCTGGAGGGAAGGCGTCGAAGGATGGTGGGTAGTGTATTTGTGCTGTTGTGGTGGGGAAGAGAGGGTGCCGAAAGTAACTCATTGGAATATGTCGGAGAGGTGAAGGCATATTAGTCTCTTGCACAGCTTAACGTAATCTCACACCTCTGGTGCTCATCCCAGTCGATTCAGCATCAAAAAATACTAATAAACAACACGAAACATGACCTGACCACAATGAAACGACAAAAGTTGACATTTTCTGGCAGCATGTGACGGGTCAAGCTGACGGGTGGTTAAAGTGAGACGGGAGGCTGCGCGGGAAATCAGAGCAAAAGGTAACTTACGCTATAATATTCTGCCAGTTCTTTACTGTGATTACACTCTTTATCGTCTAGACACAGTCGTACACCTCTGAGACTCCTGTCCTGAGGCTGTTTGCAGTTAACTGTACTTCCCCATAAGGCTAATCAAGGGTTTCATGGGCATTAAGGCTTGAATCCTTTCCCCTGGTTTACAGAGGGGCCACGGAAAAAGTGAATCGGAAATTAAGAGTGAAGCACTAACAGTGAATCTATTTACTTTCAAGAGGGTTCACTCTGGTGATTAAATCAAGCGATAAAATGAGCTCATTAAAACAGTCATGTTATCAACAAGGGAAGCCCAACAATGAGCCCGGTAATTATTAATTGCTGCCGCAGCAGCGACAACTCAAGTGAATCTCTGAAAGTCGTGCGGTACGGAAAAGTTGCAGTTGTATAGCGTCGGCGGAAAAGCCGAAGGAAAGGGAATGGAAGTTTTGCGAAGGGGAAGTAATACTTTGCCACCTGATGATTGAGAGCCTGTTTCTGAAGTTGTGTAATTATCACGTTGGGCGTTGGCAACTCAGATGGTTCTCATTATTTTCTAATATTCGCCCAACGACCTCCGCAAACTCACGGCAACCGTTTGTTTGGTATTTTTGATAAAATTATCTATCTCGCTTCACTGGGCCAATGAAAACTTTTCTGCGTGGAACGAGGTCTCTATCTCCGAACGTAGTCTGAGGCGAAGGTATCTCAAGGGGAAATTGCTTTCGGTTCGACACTGAAGAGTTTTGGACTCAGGTTACGCTTTCAAGCAAATAACTGTCAGATCTCAGAGAAATATCGTCTCCGATGGATGAAAGGGTTTAAAGGGTTGGCGGATCCAGGTTCCACGTGACCTGAAGTCTCACTGGGGACGTAGCTGTTTGGGTACTACACTGCAAAGAATTAAGCATAGGTGCGAACGCGAGACGTCGAGGAAGGTTATTCAGATCGAAGCTGGTCGTGGAGCGAGAGAGAGAGAGAGAGAGAGAGAGGAGTGAAATATACGTTATACATTTACAAAATAATTTACAACTTGGTAAAAATAGCAGAAATATTGATGTCTGGCAGTAGGCAGAGCCCGTGTCACCAGACAAGAGCTGATCTCCTAACCAGACCTAACAATATCACTTTCCGCTACCCGAAGGGTATGAAAAAAGTTGGGTTTTCTTCAGATCTTTACGTTTTGAGGCCTACTGAGTCTGAAAAAACCTAATTTCTGTGCGTGGACCGTGTGTGTGAAGGTCGATTTTCGGGAGAACGGCTGAACCGATTGAGCTGGTTCTTTTTTCGTTTTGATGTTATCATAAGTAGACGCAAAAATGAGGTTATGGGCGATTTCCGTCGATGGGAAAAGGGAGTGGGCGACGAAAATGTACCAAAAAAATATGAGTTTTCACATTTTTCTCGACAATGACTACAACGATTTTGATTACACTTTTACCTAACTTTCGGTTTCCAGTAATATCTCCATGATGAACGGATATATAGGTTCTGTATTTTTTTGGCAGAACGGAATTAACTACTTTACCAAATTCACAGTATGTTTTTAAAATCCTCCTCTGACAGTCCATTGAACTGAGATTAAAATGAATATGTATCGTAAAGCATGTTTTATGAACTTTTTTGCAACGTGCCAAGCAAATGCGTCATAGCATATCATCAACTTTATGTTTTCTAGCAACCTCTACCCACATTTTGTGAATTCGAGTGTGAGCGAGATTTGTCGAGTATTATTTATCGGTTTTCCAATATTCTCAGAAACGGCTCTAACGATTTAGATCAACTCTAAGGAATACTCAAGTAACTGGTACCTACATAATGTTATCCATGAATGTTCCTGTAGAAATACGTTGAAGCCCTCAGCTATGTCGCCCAATCTACGGGGGTTGCGGAAAGTTGAGTGTTGCTACGCACCAGATATATTTTAGCGGTTGTGATTTACGTAATGTTGGTTTTTACCTTCCAATGCAAATACGCATTAATCCTAATATATCACAGTTTCAAGTATAAGTGTGTAAAGGGGTTGAATTGATCAGACGTGGAGGTACGGATATAAAAACAGCAAAAAATCGCTTCAATTTGTACCGTGTTACTGTACATATGAGCTGCGTAATAAAGTATAGCACTTTTCGAATCCACATGGAAAAATCCAAATATAAATTCAATTTACTAAACGGCTCGAAAAGAAGAGTTTGGCGATTTCATATCTAAAAGTAAGGGCTGGAGTTATGTAATGAATAAATCAAATATACCGGACTTCTTATGTTTGGATTTACAATTGTGTTCAACGCCGAACCTAGTTGGATACTGATGGGAGGCCGAAACGGATATAATTTAATATACTTTAAGACTTTTTACAAAAAGCTGTGTAATGGCGAAGACTTCGGCTTTGTCGATCAGTTGGCGAGATGAAAATCGCGGGGGGTTTAGCATGAACAACCCTCAAGATGCACCTGTGCGATACATTCAGCTACATCATCACAATCAGACAGGTTCCACTCCAAATAGAAGCTGCAAACTGCAGAGACTGTACAAGTAATATGTATAATATCTCAAAAGCTCCTTAGAGACTCCCGATAGGTGTACTCGACGTGCTTAGACCACATCAGTGAAGTATCCAGTACGACGCCTAAGTATTTGTGCGTGAAAACCTTCGTAAGTACGGACAAATACATTGACCAGTGCCTGAGCATGCAAAATGTTATGTAAAAACCGTGTATTTGGGTATCTTCCCATTCACAGTTAGAAAGCTTCGGGCCATACACTTGCTTATCATATTTAAAAGAGTTTCCGCAAACAGAAAGGGTGTTCCCTAATTGGGGACGGTGGCCGAGAGAATTGATGTAAATGAAGAATAAAACTGGGCCTAAGTGCTCTCCTCTGTGACACCATCCATTTGTTTAGGCTCTCCTTGGTAATTCCCAACTGAGACGACCGGCAGTCGGTCCCTAAAAGGAGGTAAGGCATGTCCGCAGATACTGACGAGGATGGTTTTAGACTTTTCATCCCTTATTTTATACAGCTCGGAGGTAAGGTCAAAAAGGGCGTCCTGCACACCCCTTCGATTACGAAATCCATAATTAGAATGGGCTCAGTATGTTATTCCTTTCAAGATAAATCACTAACCTTTGTTTTACACATTTTTCAAGTAATTTTGATAACACGCTGAGCATGGGCATGGGCCGAAAATTATTTGGGTCTGTTTTTCTACCATCATTATGTAATCTTTCGCAATTTTACACATATAAGCTATCCTGAGGATAAAATTCTAAGGTTAATCAGGCGGGATCACAAGATTTATATACTTTTTTATCTGACTTTTTTTTTTGAAACGGTGGACGCAGGTGATACCCTCACAGGGTTGTAAGGGCTTCCATGATCCTCAGCTCATGGCCACGCTGCACCACCCCCAGACCCCACGGCACTGGGCTCACTAGGTGCGACGTCACCTATACGCCCCAACACCCCTTCACTAAGAGGAGGACATCCGCAAGTTCTGCATTCGCCACCTTTTCCGGCTGAAGAACAACACACCTCCCAAACACACGACGGCGCGATGGCGCCAGTCCATTGCATATGCACAGCACATGCTCTGCCATCTCCTAGCTCCACCTCGCAGCTGAATACCTGTACCTCACACTTGCCAATACCGGACTTGCCGGACAGTGACCTGTAAACAGGCCACATATGATCCTCATATCCTTCCTCCTCAGTGCAAGCACCTCCTTGGCTCTCCCTCTGGAGAGTTGGATGAAGAGTTTTGATTGTCTACCCCTTTGATAGGCAACCCCTGCCAAAGGGCTTGGGGCCGACAGGGGTATATGCCAATCCCTTCTTTGCCAGCCCATCGGCCCATTCGTTTCCCTCTATACCCTGATGCCCCGGCACTCCACACAGTGTTACGCTGTTGTCTTCAGCCAGGTCCTTCAGTCCAGTCAGGCACTCCCACACATGCCGTGACGTAAGACAATACGAGGCTAAGGCCTTGAAAGTGACCAGACTGTCCACCATAATGCAGATCTTCTGCCGCTTCAGTCCCCTCTGCAGCAGGCGCTGAACACAGACCATCACCACAGCCATCTCTGCCTAGAACACCGTGGCCAGCAATCCCCATGGGATTGCTGCTCTAATTGTCGGCCCAAAAATACCTGCCCCTGCAAGGGCACCCTGCACCGAGCCATCAGTGTAGTATACCAGGGTCCCAGCTTCAAACGCTGGAACTCCCCTGCGGTGGGGACTTATTCCGAATTTCTTTGACAAGCTTTCTGCCAACAGTGTAAAAATAGTCATTAAATGTATCACTAGCACGCTGACAAGCTGATCTGTCAGATGAGGGTGCCTGTTTCCCAGTTTCCAAGGCAAATGGACATATTTGTTGACTCCTGTTCACCCTTCCCAACGCCTTCCATTCTTTGCTAGGACTACTTAATATCTTGAGATAATTTCCATAGTTTTTGTATTAGTAGCAAGACCACCCTGGTATTACAGAAGAAGAGGAAATTCCCATGTGGATGTGCGAGACTGTGGTGGAAAATGACCACTGTTCATGTGATTGTCCAGACGCGACATGCAAATGTGCCTTTTGAGCTGGTTTAGAGAAAAACTTTTTTCGCTACAAGAGTGTTGCACACACTTGATTAACTGGGGCAACAACACCCAAGTACTGTGTCTGGAGAACGATTGAGAAGGGGTGCCCACAGGACTTACACTCTGGAATGTTTGTTCAGGCGCCTCATGGAGATTAACGTATCCCAGTCTATGTGGACCTGACTGTGCTAATTCGTGCAAAACCCCGCCACATGCTCTGCACCGTCAGCCAATGACGCGAGCATGTCAAGATGCACATGGCTGAGGGAGATACCCTGCTAATCCTCTTGGAGGGAGAAGTAAATAGCGAACCCTCAATACGAGTGGGTTTAGGAGTGAATGTAGGTGAGAGGTGGGGCTTCAACCAACACCTCCAGTCCCTTAAAGGCACTACCACTGCAAGCTATGCCTCACTGCGTGCAACTACTAAGGTCACTGTGTGTGTTCCCAATACACGGTTCTGTGGATCACCAAGAGACCTTTAAGACTGTATCAATTGAAGCATTCCAGGTGATCACTGGTCAATTACTGGTTGACTGGGCCGTTGTGTTGCCAAGTGGAGAGCGAAACAGGAGCTTCCCCACTCTGGGCTCACCACACCACCGAATGAGTGGGCGTTACAGAAATGTCAAGCGAGATGGGAATCCTTGTCAAAAGGACAAGTTCTCCCCCTATGTATAAGTTTTTCCGTGAATGTTTTGGGAGAAAGTAGCTTGAGCCAGACCATTGGACGAGCCAGTTCTGAACGGGACATGGCGACTTCAATGCGCTGATCTTTTCTCTCAAAGACTCTCCATCATCCACGTTGTGTGCGTCCAGTGCGAAGGAAACAAGAAACCATGTACTTCTTTGCTGTAGTTTCTACAACAGTGAGTAACGGTTGTTGGTACAGCAGACGAACTTAGCAGCATTGACTGCTACAAAACAAGCCTATTACTATTTCGCTGAGTTCGTGAAGAAGGTGATGGCTCACAGTTGATCTGTCCTTTCGAAACTTACCACCCAACTAAATAGTTAGATCAGGTGGGAAACCAGATTAAGAACTCCAGTCAGATGATAAGGGATTCCTCCGAGATGGCCAGGCCTCTGGGCATGGACAACCTATCTACCGGGAGACTTGCAAACGACCAAACACCTGCCGTACCTCCCCAGGTTCGGCGGATGCTGAGCAAGGAGCCGGCCCCTTGCATAATAGCGAAACCGCAACTCCATGATAAAACCCTCGTCGAGGATTTAGGAACAGTCATTTGATAAGGAAACGGACCAGTGTAGAGAATGAGAGCGGCGTCCAAACTCTGCTCACGATAGCCCTAGGGAACGCTGAATTGGGAAAGAAAAGGAATAAAGGGTAAGTTTGTTACCTAACGAAAAGGAAACGCGTGCGAGTCAATAGGGTGCGAAGTGAGTTTTGCACTTAGGGCCTACGGGATCACACAGGGGACCGCACGCACGTTGTCCTTTGTTATTTATAGCATACGCAACGAGGTGGGACACATCGTTCTTCTCGGGTCAGTTATAATTTAAGCTAATAAAACGCCTTTTAGCGAGTTCCACGGACAATGCGGTCACCCCTTTCACGTATGAAAATTTTTGATAGTTTTTAACATATTTCAGATCCTACTATTCCGTTTTATATTATTCTGAAGCGAGTTCAGGATTTTATATTTAATCTAACGTTTTTCCATATATTCATGTACCACACTTAGGCAATGGCAGCATGTTGCGGTTCATATTCATGACATGTGTCTGGTAATCAAAATGAAATTCCACGCCCCACCGAAATGACAATTCCAAATGCCGCTCAACAGTCATTTGGGGGTGAAAGCTGTGATGGTTCATGATTAGAAGCCCTTGAGGCAACAGTGGTCGATGGGGGCCGAAAATAAGATGAGGAAAGTTGTGCGATGCGTCACACCACACGCTTAAAGACCCTTAGCGGATGTGATCCCAAATGAGTTACAAACGAATAACAGTTCTTAGTGCAGAATCTCATGCGCTTCATGTGTCGGATAGGTTGAGACGCTTACAGACACGTCATTAGTTAGTCCAGTTCACATAGAGCACCTTCCTTTCTAGCCATCGCCACCCAGGAGGTGACAAAAGTTCTGACACGCCCAATGTGTAAACGCAGTCTCCATCTGAGCGCTGAACAGGTAACGAGCAGAGCTTATAGATGTAGTTCAAGATCAAGCATGTTCAAGCTTGCTCAGGGAAAAGTCTTCCGTAGACACAAGCCTTCTGTGGGAAGAAAGCAAGCCTTTGTGCAACACATGTCCGCTTCAAGGAGAAGGGACAAAGGAAGACACTCTGTCAGTACTGAGAAATGCCCTGGGAGTTTTCAGACGAGATCCATGTTCAGCCCACCTCATCAGTAAGAACAGCCGCCTCGAATCGCTCTGTTTCTTTCTTGCTAGTGGAACTGATGCCCAACCTACAGCCAGCAGTTCAGCAGGTAGTCGGTGGGGCGCCTCTTTGAAACACTCTAGACAGCTGCCTCCAAGAAACTCGGACTGCTTCATCAATACCCTGCATGGGTGAGCAGCCTCCTGGACACATCTAGAAACGTTGATTGTCTAGGGCCCTTCGAAAGCCCCTGCGATTCCTCGTTAGTCACCATCTAGAGAAAACGGATCTACAGTTGGTCAGTTAACGAGTGAATATCCCGTCGGATGCTGCAGTACTGCTTTTACTCTTCTTCTGACTACTATCGTGTGTTGCGCGTCTCTTTCTGTCAATAAACCGAGTGATCTTTCCATGAGCTCCCATCTACCGTATTCCAGGCGGATCCGAATACCTCCAGATCTGGTAACTTCCTCTCCGCTATCAAACTCAGTTGGATGTTCGTCGGACCACGAGTTGAATTTAAAGCTATACACCCAACGCTCCTCTCTAAAACTTCCATTACGGGTCTCTCGAACCACAGATCACTCAGTTTTCACCCGGCATAATCTCCCAACTTCTGCAGCATCCCTCAACAACATCGCCGCTCCCATTGTCGCTCATTGATCTCTTCCGCTGGAGGGCTATTCGAAACGATTCGCTAGTTGAAAGGGTTGTTTGTATTCATGAGGATTCGCGGGTCGTTTTAAAATGGTTTGCTAGACGTCGGTCGAAAGTTGTTTTCATCCCACTGGCATTCCTTCCCTCATTTCAAAACGCTTTGCTCGGGCTTCGGCTTTTGAACGTTCGCTCTCAAGTTTTGTGTTGGGACGAGCCTTCAAAAGATGAAAACGCACCAACAGTTTCAAACCCGGAGCAGTTTTTATTCATTTGCTATTCCCTTTTGAGATGCCTTCAGTTTGAAAACCTCTTTTGAAATAATTTTCGCGAGTGGAATATTTTCGAAGGACTTCGTTTTATAGACAATTTAAAATGAGCGTTGGCAGTAACTCAACTCTCCTCTCTGGCAATTAATTTCATTCAAACCAGCGAGCAGTGACGACAATTAGGAAGACCAGAAAAGAGAGACGGGGCAGAAGGTCATTTGAAACGATACCAGACGTAAAGCCAAATTTAAATTATACTTCTGGCAACGGAGAGTTACGAAGTGGAGAGGCAACGGCTACCCGCGAGGATTGCCGAGCAAGTTATACAGTTCACTCACAGATGGAGGTAACAGCCCCTCTCCCTCGCACAAAATTTCCCGTTGTTGATATGAAGACAAAGGAGAACAAACCTGCTCCAGAATGCACTAGTTTGGTACTTCTTCGGACGCAGGAAAAAAACCCTGCAAATTATTACACAATGGTTTATTATTCTCATGAACAGCTTGACCTAGTATTACAGTTCCAAGACCCATCCCATTCAATTCAGCATCGAATACTAGTAAACCATACGAAACATGACCTGGCTACAATGGAACTACAGAAACAATATATTCCTCCGGCGCCAGGCGCCCGTAAACGCCTGTAGGCATTTATGATCCGATGGAGGGGTATGAAAAAGAGTCGGGGAAATTGGGACGGGGCTTCCAGCGAACCCGTTGAGAGTCGAGCGGGCGGGTGATTGAGTTTGATATGACAGGGGGAGGGAGTAATAACGACGAAACGTTGACTTCCGCTGTAGTTCTCGCGTTATACTGGATTTCGTTAATTTTTTAACCATTTTTTGCCAATAACAACCGTGGGCTTCGTCCGATTGGATTGCCGAGATGGCAGGCACAACTAGATACCAAATGGGATTTTTGTGCGAAAGAACGAATTTTTTAGACCACGTTAAAGGCACAAACTGGACGGCGAACGGGGGGCGGTGGACGGACAGTGCAAACTTGGAATCTCCATGTCTTGAAACGTAAAGTATCAAATTTTGAGGGGGGGTTGTAAACAATTTTTCGTGACCGAAAACATAGGGTTATTATTCAGAATGAATAATAAACCAAAACGCTCACATACTCCAAGGAAGCGTCTTCTGCCCTGCAAACTAGTTATAATTCAGCTTCTTCTTTTCTTTAACCTCATCCACGACCACAACATTATCATTATTAGAATCGTCCCTCGCTATTCCGCTGGGAGGGGTAGGTCAAGAAGACGTCAGAAGCCTTCTCCCCACATGGGCAGTCGCTCATTGCTGCAAAAGGACTGCCACCACCACCCCATGCATAGACTTTCCTCGACTGAGGGGAGAATGCTCAGGAGGTGTCGAGCTATGGGATCAGCGTCCCACCTTGCCTGCCACATCTCGATGATCACCTCCAACCCAACTGCGAATTACCAACTCCGCACCCAGGAATTAAAACCTGGGATCGGCTGTGGCACACTGCCTTAGAGTCTCCCCTAATGCAGAACTGCAGCATCGCTAGGTCCAGAATAAGGTTCAGTTGGGGGGGGGGGGGGGTCCTCACCAGCATCTGTGGTGTGCCTCCACCGCTAAAGTACCTGCCCACGCCCTTGGTTGCCGAAAATGCAAATCGTTGATTTAGAACGAAATCTAATGCGTTTTGAGAGCTTGGCGGCCTGAACGACGTGGAAACAACTCTCATCCTCGTACAAGCGTGGTACGCAAGAGATTCTCTGTCCTACATGTCTCAAGAAGTTGGCGTCTGTATGAAAGCGAATGCGAGTTTTTTTCTCATTTACACGTGTGCTGTGCTTGTAGCGACGTTTTCCTGCTCATTTGGCACCTACGTTTCGAGCATACGACGCCACTTGTGATTTCGGGTCCAGAAGGGAGGGGGGAGTCTCACATAGCAATTGTAATGATAGATGCCAGGTGGTCCTGTAGGCTGGAAAAATTGCTGTACAGCATCGCGCTGAATTGTTCTTGCCCGCTGTTTTTCTCGCTGCGATGTACTCCCCACCATACTGCTGCCACATATAAGACTATGGGTGGAACCTGGATTTTCAACTCAACCCACCCGTCATTCAATTTTGAATTTAAAAAAATAAATAAATTAAACAAGACGCACGGTATATTCACGCTTGGGTAGTCGAGGGACTGCAGCTACGAGACATCAATTCGTTTACGTTAACAGGCTCCTGGAGAAGCGCATCAATGTCCTAGATATAATTATGAACGAGAGGCGGCATTTGACCCCTACACGTGTTACTGCACTTCACCAGGTATACCTCATTAGTAATGCAACTTAGGGAGTATGCAGTACAAACACCCAGATTTCCCATTATGACCTCTCCGTCGAATGCTTGAATGTTCATTGTATAAAGGGTTGGATAGATGGGCATCTACGACAAATGGATAGACAGGTACGTAGCAGGTGGAAAACCGAAAGTGAGGTGTAGAATTGACGATGGACGTGCCTCTGCATTGCCAAACACGTTTAGAGACTCATCCCATGACAGCACTCTATACACAGCTATGTTGCTATGGGAGCGAATTAGGCCAAATAACTAATACCCTTGCTGTTCAGCGTGCAAATACTGTAGAACGAGACCTGTTGGATGAGAATGAAGGCTCCCAAGAGTGGGAGCTAACGGTGAATTCACGGGACAGTGGAGAAAGATGGGTTTTCAGGTCTGTTTTCTTATTTGATGACTGTTATGGAAATTGCGGTTTCGCTAATGTGCTACAAGCTGGCCCCTGCTGTTTTTTGAACTGGCTTTGTCATGTTTTTTTACGAACTGGGAGGGGGGGGGAGAAGCGGACTAATGTAGTGTATCCTTGTGAGTTCCATTGTAGTGCGTATTTGTGGTATGAGCGAGAGGTGCTCGAAGCAATGTCCTGGAAGCTCCCCCTCAGGCATATTGATTCTAGCCCCTTTTGCTGGTCCGTCGAGGGTCAAAGGAAGGAACCCACATGCACTGCAGCTGTCAGTCTAGCTACCCACTGGGACTAAGACGCGCGAGAAATTTCTCAGCTGCTGCCGGTTCTTTACTTGAATACTCATGCAGAGGCAATACTTTGCAGGAAACAACTTACAATAAGCGCGATATGGTTTAGTTCACAGAACGAATTAATAGTATTTAAACATAGAAACGACTTAATCATATTAATTAAACATATAGTTAAATTAATTAACATTAATTTAAACATAGCGTTTCTTATACAATTCACCAAACTCTTGATTACTCGAAATAATTTAGTTGGGCATTTGTTCATTTCTCGCCTAATTAACATAATCTATTCTACTCTATTACCCGATATTACGTGCCTGCAAGGGGTTTTACCAAATGCGTCCCTTCCGGAATCACGACAACAAATTATAACTCAATTTCAGTGGAAAAATCCCGATTACCTCTCGTAAAATTAGAACGAGGTGAATCTACGGCATTTCGTTTTGTGATTCTCCGGCAGATCTTCGTGGTGCTTTCACCGCTTTGGGACATATGTAAATCCTGAAACTGTATGGCTGGCAAGAGCAGCGGCATACAATATGATTTATAAACTCCATCTTCTCCCTTTCTTCTGCATGTATTACGTCGAGTGAATATGGTATGGGAAATTAAATTGCAAAGCCTCTACGTTGTTGGAGAGCGTGATATATCGGTCACTTGGGCATACACGTCGGAAGAAGGTAGGCGTAATATTCAAACAAGCTGGACGGATCGTGGAAACGAATTTTCTGCGCTGGTCCCAGCGGCAAATAATGAAAGTACTGAAGGTTTTTTGCCCGCCCGCCCCCCCCCTCACCCCTACGGGCAGTGAAAAGGTTGCGTGCTCCGTTCTTAATCAAATTACCACTTTTGCTCAAGAACGATCGACAACTCATTCAAACTGCGATCATCACGTTTTACTGATTCAGTGTAACTTCTGATGAAGCTATTAGAGTCAAAGAAACAATTGGCGCATCCTACGGGGCCTGGCTGTGTATCAAACACCTCCTCTCATTCAAGTGGTAGTGAGCCATTGGAGCACTGCTTCTTGTTCCAGAGAGCATCCTCCAGATACGGAGTTGCGTGGTGGCGTTGCGAGATTAGACTCAGAAACTTCCAATTAGGAAAGCAAACCTGAGAAATGTTGAGACAGTTGAGACATTGGAAAAAAGTTATATTAATGTTCAACAAATCTCCTGTTCCGAGCTATCACGGCTTATAATTTCCCCCAGATAGATACAGAAATGGTTACGAAGAGTAAAATGGGGTACCGGTTGCTAGAACCAATCCCTAAGATTCATCAAATACAGTGAAGCAGTTACTCGTAAAATTCCAAAAATGTTCAAAAAAACATCATTTTTTGACACATTTTAATTGTTACCTCCGTTCAATGGACTGTCAGAGAAACATTTTTTTTTTTTTCGTTTCTTGTTTTATTAAAAAAGGCATGTAGATATTAACCATTTAAAAATATTCTGTGTGTTTAGTCAAAATCGTTCAAACCACTTTGCCAAAAAAAGTAAAAACCTCGTTGGGTGCACGAATGCAGGAGCATGAAACTCAAAAATAAATTAACGTGGTGAGTGTGAGTGAGGACTGTATTACACTTGACAGAATAGCGATATCCGGTTGAATACGAGTGTTTAAACGAGCACAAGGGAGTTTCAATACATGCGAAACTGGTTGTGAGATACTAAGGGAGGGGGAGAGAGAGAGAGAGAGAGAGAGAGAGAGAGGGAGAGAGAGAGAGAGAGAGAGAGAGAGAGAGAGAGAGAGAGAGAGAGAGAGAGAGTTGAGTAGGAAGTAGCGCGAGCTGACTTGAGTAGAGAAATATAAAATTGAGGCATGGGGAAAGATAGTTGGGAAAGTCTACAGCAGGGGGAATCTGTTGCCAATTGGAAATAACTGAGGAGTGGAACATCCACAGGTGCTAGAAAGGTGTTTGGGGAAACAATTGACTTTCCAGGGAGCAGGTAAATCCCGTTAGGGCAAGTGCAGACATTTGGGAGGTCAAAGATCCAGCTAATTTGGCCTGCCGAATTAACCGATTACCGCTTTTTAGGCCTAAATCTACGTTCATGGTATTTTCTCGGGATATGTAGATTTCAGATTACAGGCACGACAGCAAGCATCCACAACGTTAACATCCCAGCCTCTTGTGGGCAATGGCTCCCGCCAACTACTGCACGCACACCATCCTTTGAAATGGTATTTTTCGGACTCACGAGCCTCCAAAACGTAAAAATTAAATAAAAAAAAAAAAAAACTCAAAATATCCCTTCTACAGAGGACACGAGAGCGCTGGAATGGGCTTGCTTTTCGCTTTAGCGTATTATAGGTCTCCAGAGTATAATACTTCTAGTTCCAGTTTGTTTGCGGCTGTCGACTTAATCGCAAAAACCGGTCCACGTTTAAAGGTCATAAGTAAACCAGATAATTTCTCTTAATTTTCTTTTTTTTTAAGAAAATGTTCAACCGACTCCATAACTTTCCTTCCTACTGAGTAAGACTAAGGAAAGTAAAAACAACATTTGGGAAAATAATCATCTGTGACCGCGATTGAGAGAAAATGGCCAACTTGACTTAAATTGTACATTTAGCCATGGGACACCAAAATAAGGGTATGAGCGAAATCGGTTGAGAACTAATTATAGCTATCATAGTGATCAAAACCAAGTTCATTATTTCTATTTAGCCGATAGCCGCGCAACACTTATCGAAGAAAATGTATTTTAGTGCCATTTCGGTTTATTATTCTTTCTGAATAACATAGTTATGTTTTCGGTCAGGAAAAAGATTTTTTGATTGTTGACCCCCCCCCTTCTTCTCCACCTCCTCCTCCTCGAAATTCAACACTTTACATTCCAGGGCGTATATGGCTTTAACGTGTTCCAAATATCTGGTGCGTAGCAACACACGACTTTCCGCCACCCCCGTAAGTTCGAACACCTACTACATCTGCGGGCGCTATATCTTCGTTCAGCGCATTTCTACAGGAACATTTATCGAGAACAAAATGTAGGTTCTGGTTAGTTGAGAGTCTTCCGTAAGTTTTATCTAAATCGGTAGTGCCGTTTTTGAGAAAACCGATGAATTAATATTCGACAAATTTTCTGTTTCTGAGGTAACTTGGCTTACATCTACGTTCAACAGATATATACAGAAATAATTACGGTGAACGAAATGTGGGTATGGGCAGCGAGAAGACACTCCGCAAGATTGATCAAATCTGGCGAAGCAGTTACCCTGGAATTTACGGAAATGTTCAAGATAAAAAATTACTTTCGACACATATTGATTTTTATCTCTGTTCAATGGACTGTCAGCGGAACAGTTATTGAGAACAATATGTAGGTATTAACTATTTGAAAACATCCTGTGAGTTTGATGAAAATCATTGAAGCCGTTTTGCCAAAAAGCGTGAAAAACCTATTTTTGCTTCATAGGCCTATATCTCCGCTCATGTTTTTTTCGCAGAGATGTTTATGGGGAACGAAAGTTAAGTAGAAGATAATTTGAAAGTTGAATCAAAATCGGTAGAGCCGTTTTTGAGGAAAAAGCAAAAAAAACCCACCCCTCTTTCCCATCGACCGAAATCGGCACCTTATGACCTTATTTTGGCGCCTACAAAAATAACAAACAAAATCAGTACCAGCTCAATTGGTCCAGCGGCTCTCCCGTAAATCGAACAACAGGCACACACAGTCGACAACCCAACTTTTTTTTTACACGATTACTACACATCCCTTACGCTTTGGCCGTGGAAAGTAAAACCCTGACAATTATTACACAACGGTTTATTATTCTCATGAACAGCTTGACCTAGTATTACAGCTCCAACACCCATTCCATTCGATTCAGTATCGAAAAATACGAAATACGAAACAATAATAATAAACCATACGAAACATGACCTGCGTACAACGGAACTACGGAAACTAAATATTCCCCCAGCGCCCGGCGCCCGTAAACGTCTGTAGGCATTTATGGTTCGATGTAGGGTGTGCAGAAGAAGTGGCCCCAACCTTCCTCCACCCCGTCGGGCAAAAAGGGTCGGAGAAATTGGAACTGGGACTTCCAGCAAACCCTCGACGTTGCGAGGCGAGCGGGCGGATAGTTTTAACGAGGTGGGAGGGAGGGAGGGAGTTCTAACGACGAAGCGTTGACTTCCGCTGTAGTTCCCGCGATTTCTTGCAATTAGTTGGCTCTAATAATTACTGTAATTTCCCTATACGCAGTTGTACACGTCTGATACGCATTCCATTCGACCCAGGATGTAAAAATACCTTGAAAATGATACGAAACACGGTTTATTCGCGATTATACTGCGTTTCGTTGTTTTTTTTAATCCTTTTTTTGTCCTTAACAACCATGGGCTTCATCCGATCGGATTGCCGAGATGGCGGACACAACTAAATACCAAATGGGATTTTTGTGCGAAAGAACGAATTTTTTAGACCACGTTAAAGGCACAAAACGGCCCAGATAGGGGACGGGGGATGGCGGACAGGGGACGGTGGACAGCGGATGGAGGACAGCGAACTGACATTGCAGATTTGGAATTCCCATGTCTTGAAACGTAAAGTATCAAATTTTGAGGGGGGGTTGTAAAAAATTTTTCGTGACCGAAAACGAATGAATAATAAATGAATAATAAACCAAAATCTGTTGTGACTCACAAAAATCCCATTTGGTACTTGGGTTTCCTGGGCATCTTCCTTGTAGGTACCTAGAATATTTAGTTTTTTTTTACACGATCGCTATAGTTTCCTTCCTCTTGCTAATACCCTTAAAACAACTTCAGTGTTGTGGTTCGAAAAGTGTAACAAAAATTGTACCAAAACGCTAACGTACAAGATTTGAGTTTTGAATACGTATTTTCAACAAATGCACTGGTAGCTATCGTGGGTTGTCCTGCACTTCTAAAACCTGATCCAGTGACAGAATGCCATACCTAACGTTTCACTCACTATTTACCAACCCTTTAAATTCGACGATCTACCACGTACACGGGCGCTCCATCTTTGCTCAACACTTCTACTGAAACCTCCATTGACAACGAAATGTAGGTACTAGTTGGTTGAGAGTACCCTGAAAGTCCTATTGAAAACCTCTTGGCTCTACGAAGTGGGAAGCAAAGTTATGCAATCGGCTGAAAAATATTCTTTTGGTGTCTTCAGATATTTTGATTAAATTTCTCGTGTAGGCTTAAAATAATACGGCAACGCAGTAAAATTCCCATTTGTGGAAAAATGCGGACATTAACACAATTAATTATCCAACGTTTCGATAAAAATCGATTTTAGCGTTGTTTTGTCCTATAAAGTAGTAGAATATTCAGAAAAATCTATGTGGTATTCCAAGTACCTATACGATGAGCGTTGAATAATGCTCATGAAATATACAGGGGTTACTCAAGAAATTCCCAACCGCCGCAGTTTCACTTACTACTTTGTCCAAAAGTGTTTACCGGGAAACTCTGAAAAAGTGATTATTATCTTTCCCAAAAAAATCGTGAGTAGAGGCTCGTTGATTCTCTGTGTAGGAGTTGCTATATAATGGTTAGGCCATGAGCACGAGCAGCAAAAAACATTGCGGTTCTTAGTGCGATAAACTCCTTTCGACGGGAACGTTGACTTTGTCCTAACACCCCTAATCGCCCAAATTATGACAAATTGAATACTGCGGAATATCGGAAAAACTCAATATTCAGCGGAGGAAAATGTCGAACATGTTTTATCGCCGCTTATTACTCCGTCGCGATCTTAAGCTTCTTTTTTGGAAAACGGATTTCTTTCGCAGCCTCTTACGGTTTCTTATCAGAACGTCTTCTTCCTCGCCTCCTTCTCCTCCGAACCATCAATCAACGCTGCTCACTTTCCCTCTCTTTCCATCCGGCATTCTCTGAGTAGCTCCGAAAAGCCTCTTTTCTCGGCTCTCAAGTTGGCCAAGATTAATCCTCATTCCTCTTTTAACTTTCCCGCAATAATTTGCTCCTTCTTTCTCGCTCACACTCGTGCTTTCTCACGTTTGTCATCCCTCTCTGCCTCCCTGGCTCCCTCTCCCTCATCAACAATCATCAGTTTCGACGGTGCACAATTAGCCGCCGCATTATCTCTTGATGATTTACATTAAACGGGAGAGCGAATGATGAATCTGAGGGTTAAAGCACTTGGCATTTTTCTGAGCTCGCGGTTTATCTTAACTGCTCTCCCCTTGAAAAATGTTACTATCAGTTACGACTGACGCTCTCGACCCTTAGCGCTAGGGAATCTGATTTACAGTGCTAAGAGCACAGGAGAGGTAATAAAACGAGAAACTGGAAATTTCAGCTGCAGAAATGACTGGTGTGAGGTATCACAGAGATCTCTTTGCTGCCCTGCGCCGACTTGTAAGGATCTGCCGAAGTTCAAGTTGATTCTGTGTAGTGATTCCCTGCGAGTTACTCGTATTCGTTGCAAACAGCAGTTGGATGATAACATCAGAGGTTCAGTAACTTGATTAAACTAACATTTGATAGCCAAAATCAGTTAAAATGAGCTGAGTGAATCAAACGTCATTAAATCACATTAATTCGAACTTCGTGTCTGAAGAAGGACTGAGGCTTCACGTCGTCGCCATTGGTCCCGGCCAGACTGCAGTGGTCCTGAATGTTTACGTAGCATCCGGAAGCTGGGATCTTGCGCTAACTTGCAAAGAGGCGCAAATATGACAGGATGGTACTTCGTATGGCCGTGTCGGAAGTTCGTGGAGTGGAGGCAGCTGACATAAGTGTTGCAGGGTTACCGCGTCCTAGCACGGTCTGTGGCCGAGGAGCAGGCGTTCTCTGAGGTATCACCGCCCGCGTGTTGCTCGTTTCTCCGAGTGGATCGTCTTCTTTTCTATCCCAGTCTAAATCCTTCTTTCCCTGGAGCGGGCGTTGGGTAGTCTGGGCGCGCTCCCCACTCCCTTAATTATTATTCATATTGTTTCTCCTTTTGAAGTTCCACCGTCCCATTTACAGTGAGCTTTGAGTGGGAGGGGGGGGAGTGCAGTTCCATTAGCCGGAGAACGGCTGGACCGATTGAGCTGGTTCTTTTTTTTTTTTTTTGGTCTGTACGTCATTTTCTGTAGACGTGAATATTCGGTTGTGGAAGGTTTCCATCGATCGGGAAAGGGTGGGGCCGAAAATGTAACAAAAACTAGTGTTTTTCAAACGGCTTCAAGGAATTTGATTACATTTTTTTAATGTAACCCTCCCGATAAGTTGACAGTACGATAATGGGAAAATGACGAGAGCACCACATTAATTACCAATCATTTCGGCGAAAATCGAGCTTAACGTAATTTTGTCCTTATAAACCTCGCTCAAATATTCCTAGGTTCTTCTGGTACTCCAACCAAGTACATACGTATACGACGAGTCTTTAATAACGCTAATAAAATATACAAAGGCCACCCCAGAAATTCCGGAATGATTATTTTCCTTTTCAAAAAACTGGTGTTTACACCTTCGATAGTTCTATGTCCACCAATTTCTCAATAACGGTCGGGACATGAGTACGAGCAGCATAATAAATTCCGGAACTGTAAGCGCTACCGCTTCCTGCGTCTATGAAGTGATGTTTCAAATGGACGGAATGAAAAATGTTTTGAGTAAGCAGAAAAATGCCATGAACACAAGTAAATTGAGCTAAGAGGAAAGTTGTGTGATGCGGTGACCTGATATTTGCAATGAAGATCGTAGCGTAAATAACAGGAGCCTAATGAATCCCCATGTAAGCGTCGCTTGTTTCTACAATTTCAAGAAATAAATTCGATTTATAGTTAGAATGTACTTGGGACAGAGGAAAGTGATGTGATGCGTCGAACTAAGTACTTATGCACTACGAAAAGAGGAGTGGAAAGTTTTCGGTCGAAATAGGAGGCAGCACTGCAGTGATCCATGAAAATCAATGTGATTTTCAATTCGTTTGAATACACTAATCGAAGAATGAGCGTTAATGTTGTCGGAAGACATATTCATACTGTAGTAGTCCCAAGTACGAGTGTAGTGTGTGGGCAACTTATACTGACAAAGATGTTGTATTTATGTTGTAATACGGTTTGTTGACTGACACAAAACGGGGCCGCGGCGCCGAGGGACGTTAAATATACGATGAATAATAAAAACCACTATTCTTCGTCATCTATTTTCATGAAAGGCCATTTCCATCAAATGCTAGAAAGCTGCAGTTGAATTAATCATCATCAGCTGTCGCGCCCCCTTTCGAGAGGTGACGGCAGCTAGTCCCGTCTCTTGGGAGGGGGAATGGCTGTTATATAACGCCCTGACAGCTCCAACCTTATCCGTCATATCATCCCATTGTTTCCCCAATAATAGCGTCACAATCACACTAGACTCTGAGCTTTCGATTGGCACACAAACCATTTCGTGACACAGATTCAGAAATTGTTTGCGGGATATATGTGGGGAAGGGCGATTTGCATTACGAAGGAAGAGTGTATCAAACAGAAACATGCCTCGACGAACAACAACTATATAATCCCCCCCACCATCACCACCCTAATCACACCCCTCGTCTATTTGGAATCATCACGTTAGAAGAACCACTTTTAGCGAGTTTACAATGAAATATAAAGCAAATTTCCTCAACGCCACGTTCAGCGACTTTTATTGGCCAACTAACTTATTCAATCTGTTATCCACTCTGTTTATACGAAACGGATAGGCGTTGACGTGCTAATAAAAACTGCCGGTGCTTGAATTTCAGTCGCCCCTATTCATGTCACGATCGTTATAGTGACTATCGTCGGGTTTATGAGGAAAATAAACCGTCGACGCACATTTTTCATTCTTCATTGCTCTATGTGCTACCAGCGATAAAGTTCGTTGATGGCAACTAGATCAATCAATGTCTTGCGTTTATATCAACTCAATGGAACTTCCACGTTTCTCTATTATTTTTTCGGAGTTTATTGGCAATAAATTTCATCAACTATAACCCTGTCCTGAATCTACGTGATTAGATAATCCATCTGACTGGCGGCATGATTTTTTTCGATTGGGTTTACTATTTCAGAATCGCTGGAGGAAAAACTATTAGAGAAGTTCCTCACTGGTGGGGGTAGGGGGCTAATACAAAAGTTAGTTAAAGAGAAGACCTATGTTTGGAGGTTTCCTCTGATTTATCGCCAGCAGTTCATCTTAGCCAGATTTTTCCAAGAACGCCAAATTGTATTGAAAAGAAAAATATCCGGTGCGTAGCAACACTTTCCCCAACGACCTGCTCCACACTCGGGCGCCATATCTTTGTTCAAACCAAATGTGGCTACTAGTTTGTTGAGAGCATTTCGTAAGTTTGATCCTAATGGTCATTGTCGTTTTTGAGAAAATTTGAAAAACGATAAATTGATATTCGACAAATCTCGTTTTTCGAGTTATCATCGCTTATATCTTCGTTCAACAAATAGATACAGAAATAATCGTGGGGAATATGGGTACTGATGATTACAAGTCACTCCATAATATTGATGTAATCCAGTGACCCAGTTATTCGAGAAATTACAAATCATTTTCGACAGATTTTAATTTTTATCTACGTTCAATGGACTGTCAGAGGAACACGCTTTGAGAAAATATATAGGTATTAACTATTTGAAAACATCCTGTGAGTTTGGTGAAATTCGTTGAAGCCGTTTTGCCAAAAAGCGTAAAAAACCTATTTTTGCTTCATAGGCCTATATCATCGTTCACCTTATTTTCATAGAGATATGTATGGAGTGGGAGTTTTGAACTAGTTTTTCAAACTGATAGTTTGAAAGTTTAATCAGAATCGTTGTAGCCGTACGCAGTCCCTTACAAATACGCACTACATGCTCCGCGGATACACATTGCGCATAACTTTGTGCACACGAGTAATTATGTTTTCATAATTCCGTGTGAATTAGAAATCAGAGATGCTTGAGCTCGTTTTTCTGCCATCAAAATTTGATACGAGGATGGACCTTCAGGCTGAAGTCTGTTTCGTTAGTTTTTATTGCAGTCGATGATGATGTGCGTACCATCTGTCTAATCCCTTATATACCCCTAGGGGTAGACGCCTAAGTGGACAGTGGCTACAAGGAAAGTAAGTCTTTTCTTTCACATTGTAGGCGTCGCCCATTTTATTTCCCTTCGCGCTGGAACTTTCACAGCGTCAGCGAATCCCGGACCCGAAAATTCGTCTCATTATTTCTCTCTAAACTTGTTTTTGTACTGGGGTAATTTGGAGATGCTTTTGAAGAGCTGCTGACTCAGGCGAAAATTACGGCAAATCGCGCGGAGCTTCGATCCACCCCCGACTTACGTCGAGAATTATGAACCAATGTCTTAACCCCTAGACCGCGATCGCCCGATGCCTTTAATAGGAGTCAGTCAGCACACACCATTTCTCCAGCTCCTTATTCAAGTGGCTTTTGGTGGTCCCTAAGAAGGACTCAGATCCCTCCTCATTTCCTTCTACCCCTGTATGACCTGGCACCCACACAGGTTCTCCACAGGCAGGGGTAGGGGTTTTCGAGCCAAGGATCTGGGCAGCGTTACCACTAGGTGTGCTGGCAACAGGGGCCCGTGCAGCACCTCCGGCATTTAAGGCCCCAGCTTCCAACACTATCTCGTCGGGGCTGATTTGAGAACGCCTAACAGGTTGTGCCGTTTCACTTATACCATTTCTCACGGTGTTTAACTGACAATGCTAAAACGAAGATTGTTATTTTTGTCAGAAAAATTGAGCTTACAGTATCATCAATTCTTTGTGTACTGATCTCTCAATAATAGTTTTGGCCCAAAGAAGCGCCACGATAAATTCCGGAACAAATTAAATTAGCAGTAAAAGCGACAAAAACCAGTGAAATCCAAAAAACCAAAAAACGTTGAATTAAGGAAAGTTATGTGATGCGTCGCACATGATTTTTACATTCGAATGTGTTGTTCTTCTGCTGGTTCTAAATATGTTTCATGTTCTTGTTTTAGACTATCCATGACCTCAGGGCAAACGTACAAAGGTTATATAGGTGGCTAATTTTGAACTAGGCCAAACATCGAAAATCTGAAAAACGCATCTAGACATTCTTCTGCTGATTCTAAATATTTTTCACATTCATGTTTTGGACCATCCCTGACTTCAGGGCAAACGGTCAAAGTTTCGATTGTAACTATGTAGCCAACTTCAGCCCAGTTTCAATTTGCATTCCGGAATTTCGTTGGGCATCGTCGTGATATGTCACTACATAACCACCGTTGAATTTTCATTGCGCATCGAGCTTATCGGGTTTCCACATGCATTTTGTGAGGGTCCATGTGTAAAAAAAACTGTGTAAAATCATTGTGGCGCTCGTGTCATTTTTGAATTGATGACAACATCAAATTACTTTTTGAGCTATTTGAAGTTCGCACAATATTTATGAATGCGGTTCATTCCTTCCTGTTCTACACAATACTTCATGAGTGGTATTTAAAATTATTAACTAGTTCCACGGTAAAGACCCGTCCTAGTCTTGACGGGTTAAACGAAAGTAATGAATGGAAGGATTGGCCGGGGAAATACTTTCGAACGCGGATTAGTTAATAGTATCTGGGTACTGCGGTCTCTTTCTATTTAAGTTCCAAGCGTTCCGTTCAAGAGTTCGCCTACGAAAATGCGCATCGCCCCGCCTCGAAAATGCCCCCTCTCTAGTTTCTATTACGAAAGGGAAACTACAGTGGTCTAGAAAATTCCTCAAACTTTGTAGCACTTGTTAAAGAGAACGGCGATTCCCAATAATTTGATCACAAATCGATTTTGTAGTTTGGAACCGAAGATAGAGTCGAGGGAGGGAGCTCCACTCTCCGGCTCTCCCTCGCTTCTCTCATGAATGAAATTAGAAAAGTTGTTTGAGAGCAGAAATAACCGCGTTCGATTTCGGTTTATCGAACAAACAATCAACTAGGGGTTTGTCTCCGTCTCAGGGCTCGAGAGAAGGGAAAACGCCGGAGTGTGGGTCTTAAATTATCCCGCATCCGGTGGAAAGGTTAATAGATTTATTGCGTAGATAATACTTCATTCCATCGGTTCCTTCGCTTCATTATAGCCCTCTTACCCCCCCCCCTTCACCCTAAAATTACCTCTCTACTCATTTTTTGGCAATTAGTTCCACGAGTGCGTCAGATCTTGCGCAGGACGGTGCGGGATACAGTTCACAATAAATTACTCAAATAATAAACGAATTGTTCTTGATAATCGTCGATTAAATCATTATACTGAGAATAAAATTATAACATATTTTGCGTATCCCGATTAATTGAATTACTTCAAATTGAGTTGACGGGGAAAAAGTGAGGTGGAATCGCAGTAAACAACCTGGAGCGGCTACTTAATGATTTTTTTTTCATATAAGTGTAATACGACTTACGATGAAGGGTGATATTGAAATGGAGAGGGTTTGAAGCACGTAATTTTGTGAAGAGCGATGGGGAGTTGAAATTTCCCAAGCTGCCCCATTACATTTTGTTTGAAGGGTACCTGCAAATCAGAACTGTGACGGTTACCGAAGGATTTGAGAAACACGAAATGGGGAATTACGGAATACAGACTGGAGCCAGGTTTTCAATCAAATACACCTCGGTTGTCTCAGTATCAAGAAGTTGTTAGGAGTGATAAATAAGAAAGAGAATGAGAGTCCTCGAGATAGTTATAGAGAGTCGAATTGGTGTTGGGGCATGGACGAGAGGTGACTGCCTGAAAAGACTGCGATGTACAGAGAATGTGAGGCGGAAGCTATCAAGGCAAGGGTAGGAGCAGGAGGCGGGCAGGTCGTTACAGGCAAAGCGACTTAAAGCTTGAAAAATCTCAAATATGTGATCACTGTAGTGGCGTGTCTTGCAGAATTGAAACTAAAGCAGACGCTACACCGTTTCAGAGGCAATTGTGAGAAAGAAGTTGATGAAGGTAGGAAGGTGGTTGTGTGTGTGTGTGTGGGGGGGAGAAGCTCAAACTCAGGAACTCGGAACTCCTTTCAGAATAAGGGCAGCATTGTAGCACTTTTAGGCTCCTGCTGAGCTGCTCCAAACTCTGCCACCCACGGATCATCAAGAAACCATTCAACACACAATCCTGCTTAAAGACTGCACAAAATCGTTCATTCCGTTGACGATGCGTCAAACAAACGGTTGCTGCGAGTAAAAGATGAGCCAAAAAGTCTTGAAAATCGCGGTGCACATGAGCAACGAAATCCGTATAATAGCATCCCAATACATTGGAATAAATGTACGAAACGTTTTTCGCTACTTTGTGAAATCGGGTTGCGGTTGTGAGGGGTCGCAAGGCCTTCTATTAACGTAACGATCTGTTTGACATCGAAAATAAACTTCTGAACCACTTGCGTGTCATTGGCAATTCAACGAGGTTGCATATTAGCGCTAATACCCAATTAAGTTTCGTTGTAACGACAAGGCTCCCAATTAGATTCGCTAGTGCGCTGCAGTACTTGAGAGGTGACAATGAGTTGTAGAAAAAAAACGACAAACAACGCAGTCGCCAATTGAAAGCGGTTTCTGCTTCCCTCGCCGTCGCGTTACAGAGACCGATAATAAAACGCGTTACTGCTGAGGAACCGCCCAGGTATAACAATGAGTCTGAAGGACTGAAGGTGATCGCTACAATTTGCCAGTAGATAAACACTATTCTCTCCAGTTCTCTTCAGATCATTACGTTTCAGAACCTACTGAGCCCGAAAAATACTATTTGATGAAACGGTCTGTGTGAACGATTTCTAGAGAAAACGGCAAAGCCAAATCAGCTCAAACATAATATCTAGTCCGTAAATCATCGTGGGGCGCCAAAATACGGGCGTAAAATCCGCCCAAAAATAACAATGGTTATCATAGTGATCAAAACTAAATTTTGTTTTCGAAAATTGCTCTTACGATTTTGAATAAACTTCCTGTATAGACACCTTCGCATGACATGGTTATACTATAAAATTCTCATCGGTGGGAAAATTATGAGAGCAGCACAATAAATGACCAAACATTTCGACGAAAATTGATTTTAACGTTGTTTTTTTTTTCATATAGAAATGTTGCTTGGATCTTCAGAATGACACGGTAAGTCATTTATGTACCTGAACGATGAGCGTTTGATAGTGCTCATGAGATATATAGGAGCTACTCCTGAAATTCCAGAAGTTCTACCTCCACCGTTTCACCTACTACCATTTCTCACAATTTTTACCCGATTCTTCACAACAAAATCACGGAGACAGTCTTTTAAAATACCTGTGAACTGATTGCTCGATACTGATCCTGGCAGAAGCAGTAGCAGCACAATAAATACCACAACTATAACCGTCTCCCGCAGTCATGTGGAACGTTGTTATAAACAAAATGAAAAACAAGTTTGATTAGTTTCCAGAGTCAAGAGACTCGCCGAATGCACGTGAGACCAAGGAAAGTTGTGTGATGCGTCGCACCAAATATTTCCACTCCAAAACTAGGTCAACGATTTTTATTGAACCTCAAAAATTCCAGAGTTGAAACCGATGACGTTTCTTTACGAAAGGGACCGATATCGAACATTCTTGAGTACCGCATGCGGAAGAAATGGCGTATTTGTGTCGTAATCGAGCTGATTTGTATGTTGCTTCAAGGTCTTTGCGGAATTTAGTAAGGAGTTGGCCGATTATACAACTCCTTCGACCTTCTCAAGATCTGGTTCTTTCCAGTCTAGCAGAGTTCTGATGGGTATTGCAATTCGTTGGAATGCTTCAAGAATGTTTTGGTGCACTAAATTGAGCCAGGATTACTTTCTACGGCAATGCAAGCGTAATGCGTTGTGGATTACTCTTTCTTTATTACCACAGAAGCAGTTGAAGCCTCAGGGCCTACTGGAACTATTAGGCTGACTTTGACCACTAATATCAGTTTTTACTGCAATTTTTAGTAATCGGGTACTCCAAAACGGTGAACGCGATCCTTCTCAAACCAGACGTAGACAGTCTGTTGAATCAACTGTGAACTGATAGCTCAATACACGTCGTGGCACAAGTAGGATCAGCACAATAAAGTTCAGAATCATAAGCACCACCCACTGTCATCTCTGTTGAATCAAGAGTATAGCTTTTTTCCAGCCGATTACATAACTTGTCTCTATACTTCCAAGGAAAGTAAAAAAGCTCCACTGCCAGTAAAAATATTTAGCGCGACGCATCACACAACTTTCCTCAGCCCCACGTACGATCCACAATTGTTTTGGCTGTTTGTAATTCAGTATATAAGAACTAAGCAGAACGGAGTAGCGTATAAGGTTCTACAATTTATTGAGTCACTCCTACTTGTGTCACAACAATTATTGAGTAATTAGCACATAAGTGATTCACACGACTGACAACATGATTTTTAGAGAAGGCTACAATTGGAACTATTGGTCACAACTGTGACTAATACTAGAAATTGAAGCGGCGGTGATTCCCATAGGATTTCCTGAATTGCTCCTAACCATCTGACGAACGTTATTAAACACTCTTCGCACAAATAGTTCATTTAGACTACTGCTGTGAGTTTTATGAAAATGCTAGTATTGTATGAGCGGAATTTATATGGAAAAGGCCGAATTAAAGTAGGTTTTCTTCGAAACATTTCATAATATACTGTCCTCGCTTCATTTTCCCCCAAAATGAGAATTTCATGATACTTTTGCGTTATTTGAAACAGATCGTACAAAAAACAATGCAAACTATTACTCGAGTGTTTATTATTCTCTTGACCAGCTTGACCTAGTATCACACCTCTGAGAACCATATGATTCGATTCAGCATCGAAAAATACCAGTAAACCACACGAAACATGGCTAGACGACGAAAACTAAATATTCGAGGCGCCTACAGGCACTGGCACGACGTGACGAGTCGAGCTGGTGTGTACCGTCCAAGGAACGGCACTATCAAGAGGACTGTCCCTTGGCAACAGCATGCTTAGATATCGTTTCTCGTCCTAGCCGTTAACCATCATCACCTGCATGAGGAGCGATAGTTAGATAAGGTACCGGCTCGAGAACCGATTTCGAGGTGGCGAGTGGCCCAAATATGGAGCAAGCCGAAAAGAGAGCGCTGCTGGCTCAGCAGAGGACGACCGCCGAGCCTTCCACCAAAACCCGAAGTCTCTCTCCATTTCCGTCACCCGAGGAAACAGGTTGCCCTTCCGTAACTCCGTAATATACAAGTATTTTTCGAGTCTCCACATTTCTTCTTTCCTAGTCTCCCAGCACTTTTTCTCCCTTCTCTAACACTTATCTTCTTCACACCTTTCCTAATTATTTATTATCGTTCATCCTCCGACCCCACAGTCTCGGCCACGTCGGAGCATTACAACTGTATTGTCCCTCAAGTTTTTTTAACTGGTAGACTTTTATTTAGTAGATTTACTCTAATTACACTATTTTCGATTTATACGCCGTTGTACACGCCTGATACTCATTTGATTCAACCCAG
This sequence comes from Pachypeltis micranthus, assembly GCA_020466155.1. Lineage (NCBI taxonomy): Eukaryota > Metazoa > Arthropoda > Insecta > Hemiptera > Miridae > Pachypeltis > Pachypeltis micranthus. Next base: position 61,470,388 of record CM035770.1, on the reverse strand, counting down.
CATCTAAAAATACCTTGAAAACGATACCTAACACGGCGTATTTAGGTTAAAATTTCCTAAAGTGCGTTTCCGTTAATTATTTTATTGTACATTTTTGCCCATAACGGCCATGGGGTTCGTCCGATCAGATTGCCGAGCAGGGGAGAGAAACTAGATACCAAATGGGATTTTTCTACGAACGAACGTATTTTTTATCCGGCGGGTGGCGGACAGCCTTTTTGAGAAAGAAGTATTTGGTGTGTAGATCACCATGACTACTATTGTGAGTTTTGGACCGATTTTGTTATTACCCTTATTGTAGCGTCCCAACCACAGACTACATATTTTGAGTATAGTATTTGAAAATTTGAGTTGTTTTGGTTTCACGTTGGCAGGCTTTTTGTGCGCGATTTAGAGGCCCTTCAGAGTCATAGATACCTGCCTTCCTACTTCGTAGTGCCAATGAGAGTTAAAACTTTATACTATTACTCATTTTTGTTATCGGCTTACAACTTTTTTGATCCAACAATCGCCACATTTTCCATTTCTATGAAAATCGTACTAAAATAATAGCGCCTCCCCCCTTCCCTACGGTTATCCCTCAACCGAGGATTATATTCCCATTATCCTCTAATCTGCCGCGCCACAAGAGGCGGATTCCACCTTAACGCGTATTACGACTTGATCCTACGCTCTGAGAAACCTGGTCGATTTCTGACGTGCCGCTTACCGGAGGGAACTTGCGGTGACACGCTCGTTAGTTATTCCGCAGACCAAACGCTAAATGGCTCGGATTATCTCGAGCGCCGCAACAGATAATGTAATTTGCTGCGACAGCGCAACGGAACACAACACAACGCAACCTCAACTTCAATGCAATAGGGAAATCTCTCTTCCTACAAACTATATATTCGATTGGCTGACGAGCGAAGAGGAAATGTGTGTGTCAGTCGCGTTAAACGTAGCAGAGGTCTTCCGTTGGGGACTGCCATAAAAATTCATACAGCACGTAACCACCACGGAATTATTCCTTCCAATGGATGTTAAAACGTCAATGCCAGGAGTCTTTCACGACATGCACTAAAGTGGAGAGAACGTCAACCCGTTTACACTGTTGGGCAGTTGGCCGGTTTTGAGTTCGTACACAGCGCAGGAAATGTGTGGAAAATTGTGAACTCGCCCGATTGTTATTGGAGTAGGAAAAGTGGCGTAATGTACTAAAAAAACGACTGAGTCTAAGGAACACCGTTTGTGTGGTCTGCGTTTGTGAACGCGATTAAAAGAACACATCTGAATCGACACAAATTTGTTAAGTAGTCTGAGGAAAAATATGATACACCAAAATAGGATTGAACCAAATTGGGTCAAATCTAACTACGAGTATAATAACTATAGCATACTATAATTATTTCCCCAAAAATGGCGAGAAGTATTTTGATTAATTTTTTTCGTAAATAAACCTAAATAACACAGCCACAATGTGACATTTTCATTCCTGATGAATCAACGGGAGCAGCATGATACTTTAGAAGCATTTCGATGAAAATAGATTTTAAAACGGTTCTTACTTTCTGCGACCCAAAAGGTAAGGAATGTCAAAAGAAACGAGCGGTGCGTAGCAACACACAACTTTCCGCAATCCCTTTAAGTTCGAACACCACCTACATATGCGGGCGCTATATCTTCATTCAACGCATTTCTTCAGAAACATTTATGGATAACAAAATGTAGGGACTAGTTAACTGAGAGTACTCCGAAAGTTTGATCGAAATTGTTAGAGCCGTTTTTGAGAAAATTGGAATACCAATAAATTAATATTCGACAAATCTCCTTTTCTGTGTTAACTTCGCTTATATCTTCGTTCAACATATATATACCGAAATAATTATACAGAACGAAATATTTGTATGGGTGACTGAAAGGACACCATTAGGATTTATCACATCTGGTGAAGCAGTTACGCTGGAATTTACGGAAATTTTCGAAAAAACGTTGTTTTTGACACAATTTGATTTTGATCTCTGTTCAATGGACCGTCACAGGAACATTTATTGAGAACAATATGTAGATATTAACTATTTGAAAACATCCTGTGAGTTTGGTGAAAATCGCTGGAGCTGTTTTGCCAAAAAGCGTAAAAAACCTATTTTTGCTTCAGGGGCCCATATTTCCGTTCACCGTATTATCATGGTGATATGTATGGAGAAGAAAAGTTAGGTATTGATTAGGAGAAGATAATTTGAAAGTTTAATCAAATTCGTTAGTGCCATTTTCGAGGAAAATTCGAAAAACCCTTGTTTTTGGTACATTTTCGTCCCCCACCCCCTTCCCATCGACCGAAATCGCCCATAACCTTATTTAGGTGTCTACATAAAATAGCGATCAAATCAATAAAAGAATCAGCTCAATCGGTTCAGCCGTTCTCCCGCAAATCGAACTACAGACACACAAACACGGACCACGCGCCGAAATTAAGTTTTTTAGACTCGTGGCCTCAAAAAGTAAAGATATGAAGATAACCCAATTTTTTTTTTGTAACACAATTACTATACTTTCCTTTCCCTTTGGGTAGCGGAACGTAAAACTCAAAATGTGTTGAAAATAATGTTTTTTTGAACATTTTGTAATTTCCCGAGAAATTGCGCTGCTGGATTTCATCACACTTTTTCTGAGTATCTTGTAGCAACCTGTAACCACATTTTGTTCCCGGAAATTATTTCTATCCCCTCCTGTTTAACGGAAATACACGCCATGATAGCTCAGGAAACGGATTTTCCGAACATTAATTGATCGGTTTTCCAATTTTCTGAAAAACGGCGCTGAGGATTTCAATCAAACTGACGAGTTACTGTCAACTAACTAGTACCTACATTTTGTTTTGCATAAATTTTTCTGTAGAAATGCGTTGAACGAAGTTATAGCGCCCGTATATGTAGTAGGCCGTTGAATTTATGGGAGCTGCGGAAAGTTGTGTGTTGCTACACACCAGGTATTTACATATAAATCTCGATCATATTGTTATATACTGTCGTTCCCAAAAAATCAAGGTGGCAGTCCAATAAGTTAACAATTTGGTAAACGTTGAATACTTATCATGAATTAATCGGGCACAACTTAAAACCCTGCAAATTTTTACACAATGGTTTATTATTCTCATGAACGGCTTGACCTAGTATTTCTGCTCTGAGACCCATCCCATTCAATTCAGCATCGAATACTAGTAAAACATACGAAATTTGACCTGGCTACAATGGAACTACGAAATCAAAATATTCCCCCGGCGCCAGGCGCCCGTAAACGTGTCGGGCAAGAGTCGGGGAAATTGGGACGGGGGCTTCCAGCGAACCCGTTGCGAGTCGAGCGGGCGGGTGATTGAGTTTGATATGACGAGAGGGAGTGATGGAGGGAGGGTGTACTAACGACAAAACGTTGACTTCCGCTGTAGTTCCCGCGTTATACTGTGTTTCGTTAATTTTTTTAACCATTTTTTGCCCATAACAACCATGGGCTTCGTCCGATCGGATTGCCAAGATGACGGACACAATTAGATATCAATTGGAATTTTTGTGCGAAAGAACGAATGTTTTAGGCCTAAAGTTAACGTACCTGTTAGGTGAGTCCGTCTCCTCTGGCTTGTGAGTTACTGTGGGCAAGCGCTTTCGATGTAAAGACATCATCGTCTGGCCGTTAAGTCAGTACTTTTAGGCCATGTTAAAGGCGCAAAATGGCCTGGACGGCGGATGTGGGATGAGGGACGGTGGACGATTGACGGTCATTGCAAATTTGGAATCTCCAAGTCTTGAAACGTAAAGTATCAAATTTTGATGGGGGGGGGGGGGTTGTAAAAAAATGTTCGTGGCCGAAAACATAGGGTTATTATTCAGAATGAATAATATACCAAAATTGCGAAACGCGAGGTAAGGTTTCTCACAATTTTCCTGCGTGTATCGAGAAAACTGCAGACGAAAGCTTTCGACAATAAATCGCGTTGGCAGTCCCACTAATTACCTGTACAGCGATTTTTCATGGATGGTCGTTGCATGAGTAGGAGCAGCTCAATAAATTCCGTACGAACTGAGAGAAAAATTGTTTGAATTAGTACGAGATCGGATATGATGTGTCGCACTATATATTTTTGTAATCTGGCTTGAACCAGTTCAATAACACCGATGTCGTACTATCTCATATTATACTCGAGACGTAAACGATGAAGTATAAAATGAGATGAGACAACAGATCGAGCCAGTCAATCAACTAATCAGCAGCCTCCATGAAACCATTAAGAGAGAACAATTGAGACGCCCAACTCGTTTCGAGCTCGTAATTTTGTTTTTGTTGAAATATGTTTGTTCGATAGGTTCGAACTTTTCACATTAGCGGTGCTCTTGGCGTTGATAACTTCATAATTCAATTTAAAAAGCCGCCGGAAAACAAAAACCGGAGAGAAAAAAGAAACCGCTTTGACGTTCGGATTCGTCGCTAACCAAATCCGTTATATCAGTTCACACCACGGAATACGTTAGCGGAACAGCTTTTGATTAGTTGGTTTTACGAGTGAATGAATATTTTACTGGAAAATAGGTGGTAATCGTGTAACTTTATCTGTCGTATTGACCTAATGGATTAGTCGGCGTTTGTCTGGTTTATTAAAAAGTGTTACGAAATTTAAATAACAAATTACAAATGTACGGTTACACGTTGGTTACTTCAGAAGCCGAACAGTGGATAACTATTAAACATCTTGTAAGCATTACAGGAACCCCGAGGGCGCATTATTAACAGCGCGATGTTAACATTAATTCTACAAAACTGAATACTGCTAGTCTTTGGTTGTAAACGTCAAATTTAGTTCCAACACGCAGTTGCGATTTGCAAGTTTTTCTCGCTTTCCCCAAACGAAAATGGGGGGAAAGAACCTCATCATCAGTGTGAATGCCAGTAAAATATCTGCTGAAACGCGACATCGAGCCATTTTCAATTAAGATTTGAGATTATAGACACAGAGGCTGTAGTTTTGTTGAACGGAGTTCCACAGATAAGTTCATATTGTTATGTTTTTACTGTCCGCTGGTTAAAGAGTAAGAAAAGCGTTGTAACCCGACCAAATAAATTCAGTTTTCTTCGGATCTTAAGATCAGAAGATAAATGTTTTGAGACCTACAAAATCGAAAAAAAACTAATTTGTTGTACGCTCTCTGTAATCAGATTTTTAGAATCGCAGATTTTGTTCTTGATTTTTTGGAGCTGAAAATGAAATTATGAGGCATTTCCATTTACAGTAAGGGAGGAAGGACCAAAAACGCACCAAAACCCTAGGAACCAAAGTGTTCCTAGGAATGGAACAAAGCCACTGCGCCGGTGTATGGCGTGCCATCGAATTTACAGGGGTAATAGAATGTTGGTACGTGGGAAGCTCACTTGGGCCACACAAGTAAAAAAAGCCTTACAGCGGGCGCAGGTTATCTTGCCCGCAGGTTACCATGGGACGCCAACATAAGGGTATGAACAAAATTCACCGAAAGTTAACTATAGTTGTCATAGTGATCAAAACACCAAATATTTATTTTCTCAAAAACGGCTCTAACAATTTTGATTAAATTTTTTATGTTGATAGCTCCCAATATGGCAATTATACCATAAAATTCCCATTTATTGGAAAATGACGAGAGCAGCACAATAAATTACCAACATTTTCGACGTAATCGATTTTAGCGCGGTTTTTAGAGAAAACGACCGTAACAAATCAGTTTTAGTGCTGCTCGTACTCATTCTCGAACGAGTACTAGCAGCACAATAAATTCCGGAACTGTAAGCGCTACCGCTTCCTGCTGCCTTAAAGTGTTGTTTGACCAAGTTCAAATGAACTGAGTGATAAATGAATTGATTAAATAGAATTAGCCATGTACAAAGTGAATTGTTGTAGAGCTAAGGAAAGTTGTGTGTTGCAACGTACCAGATATTTTGCTATGATATTGAATCGATTACAAGTGTACGCGTGTTAATTTTATTGTTACCAGTGGTACATAAAATGTGAATATAATTATTTTTATTTATTTATTGGAATATTTTTTATTTTATTCTAGGGAATGATTATGAGAGTAGATTACAACCTCGTCGCCACTACATGTGGGCCACTGTTGGCTGAACCGCAAACGCACATCCACTTAAAGACGTACGAATGTACATATAAATATGTTTGTTGTTTCAGTAACTTCCGTTGGACCATTAGGGTTTAGTTCTTGCTTTGGTCCTCAATGAACTTGACTGGTTGTTTACTGCACCCAACTGCGAAGAGGCCAGATGTACAGTAAATTATCAAAAATGTAGAGCGAAATCGATTTCGCCACGGCTGTTCTAAAAATCGCATTTACGTGACAATAGCGTTTGATAGCCCAATACATATTACCTACAGTGCGGTAATATAATCAGGAACACCCCATGAAATTCCAGAAACCGCAATACTCGACCGGGCCGACTATTTGCGCTCTACTGGAGGCGCTCGTCGATGAAGGTTGATGGGCAGATACGCGAGTTTATGGGGAGATCGAAACCCTTTTCCTTCCGGTAGCGCACCCAACACACACACAGGCACTGAAGGGCTTAGGGGGCGCAATCAACGCCACGCTCGAACGGCAACGCGAACTGTCTCCGAGTAAATAAACAAGCGTGTTATTGAAACGCGGTCTAATTAAATGCCTCTTGTCGGCGTTTTAGACTTCGCGCTCACTTATTAAGCCGTTCCTGAGCCCGCCATAATCAATTAAAAACCTATTTCGTTAAAACCAATTAATTACGTTTCAGCTACTTCTTCCTGACTTCCGATAGAACAATAACACGCATTTAAAACGCTTCTGACGCATCCCGTTACAAGTAATTATGAGATAATGAGCTGTCAATACAATTAATTAAACGCCGGTAACGCTTCGTTAGTTTTATTCATGTATCCTCCGAGCTACATTAAAGCAGATAAATCACGTTGGTTCAATCACACACTCCGACTTTTATTCATATTAATCCCTACGTAAACCGTTTGTCCTACAAGACGAGTCAAATCAAACCTTCGCCTCTGACGTTTGACCAAATAAGGAAATGCAGCTTCGACAAATTGACAGAGTGAAGTAAAAATTACTGGTTCGTCGAGTCAAAAAGGTTGAAATCTGACAACGTTGTTGGGAAATCTAAAAAAGGTTTGTGGACTTCCAGAGAAAAATATTGAAGCATTTTAAAATATAAAAAATGTTAGAAATTCAAGTGATAAAAGATGTAGAAATTGCGCCAAAAATGTTACCAAAAATCGAGTGAAAATCGTACCAAATAAAATTATGGTTGTTTGTAAGTCCAGTGAAAATTGATGAGATGTGGTGAAGAAATACAATAAAATAGTGATTTCTCAATATTGTAAGGAAATGGAGTTAAAATTGTAGGAGGTTGGGAAGAGTGCAAAATAGCACCAAGAAGAACGAATTTTATACTTGACGGGAAGCTTTCACGTGGGAATGTTGCAAAACAGTTAAAACTAACTCGAAGGGAGTACTTTCGAATTATACAGTAATACGTGTACATTTTCGAACATTCATAGTTTGCCTACGAGGTTTCCTCGATTTTGGTACAGCTCGCATTCAACTATTAGTGCATTTATTTGTGCCCCATCTATCTCGCTCATTGTGGCTCAAGACGAAAAGTCCAACTGGAGAAAGATGGTCCATTCCACGACTTAAGTCGAACAACCGATGGATATCTACAAGCCAAGGCAAAGCTGATTTGTTTGGCCAAGTGTTAAAGCAGCAGTTTTCACCAAACTCTCCTGAGGACTTGGCATTCGATGAGGATGTTTTGGAGACCCTTCAACAGCCTTTAGAATTGTCTCAGTTTTCCCCGTTCTTCTCCTCAAACGACGTACAAAAAGAAATTAAAAGAGTGCGAAAGAAAAAATCACCTAGGCTTGACCTAATTAATAAAATACTGCTCTTTCACGTCCCTTGGAAGACTGTCGTATATTTGACGCAGATATATAAGGCAATACTCAGAACTACCTACTTTCCCCAAAAGTGGAAAATTGCAAAAATTGTAATGATACATAAAGCTGGGAAAAGAACAGACGATGTGAGCGGTTATCGCCCTATTAGCCTATTGTCTACATTTTCCAAAATTTTAGAAAGGCTCATCTACCCTCACATTCTCAACCGAATTGAGCACCTACTACCAAACAACCCAATTTGGTTTCAGGCAACTCCATTCTTGTCCATGGCAACTCCACAGTTTTCTGGGCGGTATTTTGAAGACCTACGAGGACAAAGAAATCTCACTGGGGCTCTACCTCGACGCTGAAAAAGACTTTGATAAGACGTGGCACGCTGGTCTGTTATCCACACTCAAGCCCCATCTCACTGACACGTATTTTCGATTGATCCAATCATTTCTTTCGGATCGGACGTACTAAGTATGTGTAGAGGGGGCCGTTAGAGTCATATTGCCAATTTTCTCCTCCGTCCCTCAAGGTAGTGTAATTGGGCCTTTATTGTACATTTTCTACATTCGCGATTTGCCCATTTACAACGACAATATTACAATGTCAGCCTACTCGTACTTGACCAAACACCAGACTGGTGAAGATGCAAGTGGGTCGATTCAGGCGATTGCAAATGATGTCAGTGAATGGGCAAGAAAATGGAGAATAAAAATAAACGCTTCCAACGCAACTACATGCCAGCCTATAGAAATGGACTCAACCACTCTTGAGATAAAAACGCACGTCAAGTATTTGGGTTTGACTATGGACAAACGAATCACATGGACAAATCACATCAATGCAATAACAGCCAAAATACGCCATAGAATCAGCCATCTTAAACCACTCCGCTCTAACAAAAATATCAGTATTAAAAACAAGCTTCTTATCTACAAATTCCATAATCAAGCCCATCTGGTGCTACGGAGGGGGTCTATGGTCATCCGCCTAGGGCCATACTGATAGGAGTCACAGGAGCATACAGGACAGCCCCAACGTCAGCTCTCCAAGTAATAGCGGGATGCTCACCTCTTGACCTGTTTCTGGATGCGCAGGTGGCAAAAATAAAGACAACAAGACCGAACAGGGTAACGGTAGCCATAGAGTAGGAATTGGCAGGAAAATGAGGGCAGTAGAAAGTGTTGAGGCGAAGGGCGAGAAGATCGAGGAATGGCTGATGGAAAACTGGCAAGCCCGCTGGGATACAGAAACGACGGGCAGGCACGCTCACGAGCTATTCCCTGAAGTAAGGAGGAGGACAGAGTGCCAAGATGAATGTCCGAGCCATGAATCGACCCAGGTCACGGATGCTTTAACGGAAAACTGCAGCTGTTCAGGAGGAGAACCTTGGCAAGGTGTCCGTGCGGCCACCATTGCGAAACTGCGGATCACATATTAAGGGAGTGCAGTCTGTTCATAGAGGAGAGGGTGTTGCTCACTGGAAGCGCCCAGTACGACGGGCCGCTAAATAGATTTTTTGAACAACAGACAACAGAACGGCGGTTGCAGGATGGAGACATTTGCTGCAAAATGGCACAGAAGACGAGGCCCAGGTCCAGATATGTCCGTGGGTGGCAGAAGAGAGGATAGACCCGTCGGTGATTAATAGATTATTTATGTACATATAGGGTAGGAAACTCTGCGATATAGGTTAGAATTAGGTTAGCAGTGATGGAGGGAGGGGAGAAATATACAAGTAATACAAGAGGGCGCCTCCTTCGCCAAGTAGGTATAAGTAGTGAACAGGGGGCAGAATATACCAGTACTCCCCCCTGAGGTGTGAATGTAATTTATACGGAGTGCATGTACATTATTATGAGTGAATGTTAATGTTAGTGTATATGTGTGCTTGTGTGTTTATGTCTGTGTGTGTGTATGTATAAGTGTCAGCATAGATCTGGGCAAGAAGATTCGTCAAGACATAGCAACGATGGGAAAACTCCATGCTATGAGAAGAGAGAGTAGAGTACCTAGCCTGATCAATGGAGCAGTCCAGGCAGTGATGGGAAAACCCCAAGATATAAGAAGAGGGGGCAGAGTACCTAGCCCGACGGACTGAATGTGCCTACGTCTCCGCCCCTGCCTGGAAATAAAGTGAAAGACTTTCAGAAAATACGGAAGACTCCGTCTCAGCCATTAAAATTCTGGCGCCGCCACGAGGTCCAGCCCCGAACATACCTAGAGGTATGACTGAAGCCAGGAGGGCAGGGGGGCCCGCTGTTCCCAGGCACGCCGAGAGGCGTGCTACTGATAAGGCGAAAGCGTCCTTTCAGTCCTATGATGATGAGAAAATGGGGTGACCGGCAACGAAGCTAGATGAAGAAGGAAGAGCACACATGCAGTAAGGCCACCGAGGTGCTGATGGGTTCCTATGGGCCACAAAAGAGGCCCGGGTGCAACCGCCTCCCCACCAGTCAGGAACAGCGGGTCGTCCGCCTCGAACATCCAAATAAACCGAGTGCAAGTCCTCCAAAGTTGCGTTCTCCGTTTGATCACCGGCGCCGACTGGTACATCAGGAACGAGGAACTTTACCATGAAGTACCAACAGTAGAAGACTGCTTAATCGCCACATACCACGCATCTAACCGAAAAGCATCAACCCATCCAAATCCGTACGTAAGCAACATTCCGATAGAACGGCCCTTGCCCAGACATCTGAGACGCCTTAAAGGAAGCACCACTCCGACTTCTCAGAGGGCTTCAACTGAATAAAGCCTCATTTTTAAATTTGCAAAAACAAGAAGGGCTATGCTCAGAAGAACAGTAAACTCACCAGTACAGTTGTTACGTACTCCGGATTTTGTTTTGTTTTTTTCAATACTAGGCAGTTGATGGACTTATCCTTATAATTACGGTAAAATTTCATGTTATTTTTTATATAACTGTTTGTTATCTCGCTTTAGAGTGCTGTGCACAAAAATGTTTCTTCGTAATAAAAAAATTTAAAAAATCAAAAAAATCTCGCTTCTCATTCATCTAGCGTGGCAAGTTTGCGGTACAGTTGAGAGGTCTATTCTGAGTTCGCCCTGGAGTTCTCTTTTCCCTCACCACTTGCCCATCATGCACTCGATGGTCAACTGGATGCAGTAGCTGAACGATCACTAGATGGGCTACAAAAGATGCTGTTGTGTAGGCCTTGGTGTATCACAGGAGTGTAGCTCTCTGCCAACTCTTTGACAGTACTTTCCTTTGATTGACTGCGATTGTAATGAAGAAACCCATGTGAGGGTAGTGAGGAACTAGAGGTGTTGGCTGAAACACCACCTCTTATCTTTATTGACGCCTAAGAAAATGGCTCGCTTCTCAAAAGGCCTGAAGCCGCCAAAACGCAATGATGGTTGATTATTTAACGCCTGCCGCTTGACGACGCTGCACCGTGGGGTTTTGCCTCCGTTTATTGGATCGCCTGTGCACAGATCACACAGTCATCTCGCAGTCAGTCTCCATGAGGCTCCTGAGAAGACCTTCGAAGAAGCGCGCTGGTCCGAGGGCCCAATGTACGTAAGATGCGAGCCGTTAACTGCGCACCTTCTCTCAAGTATTTCCTTAAATTTTGGGAGAACTTGCAAGAGCTGTGTTTCTTATGGAACACTTGCTATCAGTTTATTTCCTTCCACCTGGCATTTTCTCCACTCGGCAGTAGATGCTCACACTACAAACTGATAGCGAATTATCACGGTACAACCGGTTAAAACTATAGTTGAAGCCTTTAGCGCGATAAAAGGCGAATAAACAAGAGAGCGTGCGCTACGAGCTGTTAAGTAAGTTATGACTTTCAGTTGTTTCTTCAACGAAAAGGAAGACAACGCTCAGTTATTTACAACAAACATTTGAACCCGAGCTCTGCCATAAATAAATGTAATGGGCGCGGGCGCCGCAGAATCCCTCCGTAACAGCTGGGCTTCCAGAGTATAGAAGCGATATTTCTGTGAGAAGCCCATTCAAAACGACGAAAGAAAAAAAGGAAAGATATATATTTTTTCTCCACTCGACGAAGAAGGAAGGTAAACGGAAGTGAGTCGAGGGCTCGGGTATTTGCTGAACGAGAAGCAATTAGCATTTGGTGACCAGGTAAATAAATATTGAAGACGCGAACTGAGCATTCGCAAAGTAATATAAAAACTTGGCCCAACCTCGAGGTTTCCACTCGGTATCGACATTTCATCAACTCTTCGCGTTTTAGAATGACCTGAATCTGAAGACAATGACCGAGTGAGCGACACAAATGAAGATGTGACTCCTGAGACTTTGATCTGAGCCAAATAATAATAAGTTGGATTGTTCCGTTCTACCTACCATGCCCTGCGAAGGGAGCCACTTATGCAACCCCTAACCCAAATGCACCAGCGACAACAATCAACAATTCCTAAGGCCAGAATGGTTGCTGGCTCGCCCCACCTTTCGATGGCACTTCTTCAGCACTACAAATTCCAGAAACATAACCGCCTATATTGTAGAACGTTGTTATAATCAGAATGAAAAAACAAGTTTGATTAGCCTAAAGTCAAGAGAAACGCCGAATGCACATGATGCCAAGGAAAGTTGTGTGATGCGTTGCAATCGATACTTTTAATCCAAAACTGGGTCAAAGATTTTGATTAGATTTTATGTATAGTCTTCTGACTGTCCCACAAGTGGGATAGGCACTGTGGCCAGATGACTCGTTGTGCCAGTCCTAATGCCTTACAGGTCAATGCCTAGCCTCCTGAGGAAAGCCAGGTAGTTCCTGAAAGAGTTTTCGTTGGTATCCATCTTGGGAGAAGTGGTACCAAAGACCAAAAGTCGCTCCCTCTCACTGGGCCAGGGTAAGGAGTCTCCTCATTTGTGCCACTCCACCTGCATCTAGGGGTGTCGACTATACCTATAACATATATGTGTTTGTTCATTTTGCAGTGCCCGGTTATCATCCCAACAATCTGCCTTATGTCCTTCCTCTCCATCCTCAGAAGGGTGTGTCTTATCTCATTTGATTGCTCTGAGACAAAACGTTTGGAGTGTCTTACTTCCGGAGCATTCCAGACTGTCTGATGCAATCTTCTGGCGTGTTCTCCCACAGTCCTCTTGACAAGCGACAGAGAAATCCCACAATGGGGCGGTGGCCCAATAGGTACCGTAGGCAAACCGCGTCTGGCCAGATGGTCCGCCCTCTCGTTTCCGATGACCCCCTTGTGCCCAGGAATCGAATACACATTAAATCTATTCGCACTAGCTAAGGAGTTAAGCCACATCCTGCACTCTCGCACCAGTTTTGACGCCGAGCAGTAAATCATCAGCACGTCGCTTGACTATCAGTCTATATGTTGTAAGTTCTGTTGCTCCACCCTTTCTCGTGCATTAAGATTGCCCCGGCGATAATAGCATAAATTCCCTGCTTGGCCTAGGGCAACGTGCGTCCCTCTCCTTCCAGAGCCACTAATCCACAACCTGGAGCCTGTTCCCTCCGGAGTTCTCAATCCATCCGTATAGATTTTGATGCCATTTGGAGGCCGAAACTTGATTAGATTTTAAGTAAAGACAACTGGCCGAGAATATAAAATGCTCATCTGTGAGAAAAAGTCGAGAGCAGCATAGTCAGTTATCGAACATTCCGACGAAAAAGAGGTTTTATGGCAAGTTTTCCTTATAGATCTCGATCATGTGACTCAAAATATCAGGATCGTAGTGCAATGAACTATCTGAACCCGTTTTTTAAAGGATTGTGTGTCAGTTTGGGCTATTTTCTTTTTTTCTCTTTTCTGGGCCTACATGGTTGCATCGATTGCGATTGGAAGGAGCCTCGCAACATAGACGCTTACAAGAGAAAAATCGGGACGAAATTTCTGATGTTTTTTGAAAGGGGCTATGGGTGCCACATAACCCCTTTCAAACGTAAACTTGCTAACTCGGTATTTGGTTACCATCGAATTACAAGGGCTACGAAGCAAAATAAAAATCACTCCATACTCTCCTTGCCCTCACTGAAACAAAACAATTCGACGAAATCGTTTAATTTTTTCCAGTGAGAGGACATAGTTCCCTTCCGTCCGATCGCGATTTTTCTCTCATCAAAAGCAAACTTCAGAAAGTAGATCGCCGATATAGTATTCACGACCTAACGAGAATCGTAATGATCAGCGACAACACTAAAAACAAGTTAGAGCTGATTTGGTTCGGCCGTTTTCTGTAAAATCCGCGATAAAATCGATTTCGTCGAAAGTTTTGGTAATTTATTGTGCTGCTCTCATCATTTTCCCAACGATGGGAATTTTATGGTATCGTTGCCATATTGGGAGCTATCATTATAAAAAATTTAATCAAAATCGTTAGAGCCGTTTTTGAGAAAAAAAAATTTGGTGTTTTGATCTCTATGATAACTATAGTTAACTTTCGGTGGATTTTTTCCAGGCTTATTTTGGCGTCCCATGGTAACCTGCGGGCTAGATATCAAGTTTGAGATGATTTGATGCGGTCGTTTTCTGTTCTCAGACACACAGACCATATTCCCAAATAGTGTTTTTCGGACTCGGGAGGGTCTGAAACGTAAAGATCTGAAGAAAACTCAAATTTTTTTTTTTCAGCCGATTACATAACTTTCCTTTCTACTTAGTACATCTAAGGAAAGTAAAAATTGATCGCATGACTCCTCCGAGTTAATATTGGATTGTGGTCAAACTTGGTTGGGACGATTCTACAAGAAAACCACTGTCTTTCGAAACGGTATTCAGGAATGAACGGCGTTCAGTCAGTTCATTTTTGGATGGGTGGTGGCTTTCCCTGAAATTAATGGATCAGCTCAACACTCTTTCGCCCTGAAGAAAACCCGAACTGACGTCCCTGCTCCCTGAAAGAAAATTCCTGCGGGAAAAGTTCCGATCAAACCCAACAAGACTGCTGATTTGCAGAGCTTGATGTGCTACGTTTAACAAGGGCATCGCCATTTTATGAAGGCATAGTCAACCGAGGACAGGGCAGAATCTGAAGAGTAAAAACTGATGAAGCGCTGGGCTTTGGTTACCGAAGGTTTCTATTTTTCGTCATCCACATTTGTCTATTGTTTATTCATTATAAATACATTTTATACGAATCTGAAAAGAAGTTTTTCATGTAAATTCATTTTATGCCAAGAAATTGATTTTTTTTTTTGAAAGGTGTTATGTGACCGAATTTTCATATACAATTTGGTACACTTCCCGTAGTTGAAAAAGGCGTAGAACTTCTGAAAAATTATGAAGTATTTAGTTGTATTGGAACAGTTTTAATCGTATTGCCGACAAAAAAGTTTCGAAAACGTAACATACTCTCAAAAAAATTCATTTGTACTGTCAAAGTTTAATAATTTGTTTAAATTAATCGTGAGCAACTTCGAAAACCCTGCAAATTATTACACAACGGTTTATTATTCGGATAATCAGCTTGACCTAGCATTAATGCTCCGAGACCCATCCTGTTCGATTCAGCATCGAAAAATATCATAATTAAACC
The DNA here is from genome assembly GCA_020466155.1 of Pachypeltis micranthus. Lineage (NCBI taxonomy): Eukaryota > Metazoa > Arthropoda > Insecta > Hemiptera > Miridae > Pachypeltis > Pachypeltis micranthus. Next base: position 61,454,939 of record CM035770.1, on the reverse strand, counting down.
CAAAAAAAGGTCGAAAAGAACTGAATCGTAATATTAAAATAAACAAAAAAAACGAAAGTATCTAGAAAAAACTGAATTTTAATATGAAAACATGCACGCTAAATACTAATATCAAAATTTAACCAAAAATCTATGAAAAAAAACAAAATGAGAATGAAACGAAAGAATCTAAAAATATCTGGTGCGTAGCAACACACAACTTTCCGCCACCCCTTTAAGTTAGAACACCACCTACATATGCGGGCGCTATATCTTCGTTCAACGCATTTCTACAGAAACATTTATAGAGAACAAAATGTAGGGACTAGTTAGCTGAGAGTACTCCGTAAGTTTGATCGAAATCGTTAGAGCCGTTTTTGAGAAAATTGGAATACCGATAAATTAATATTCGACAAATCTCCTTTTCTGAGTTAACTTGGCTTATATCTCCGTTCAACATATATATACAGAAATAATTATACAGAACGAAATGTTGGTGTGGGTAACTATAAGTCACTCCAGTAGGATTTATCACATCTGGTGAAGAAGTTACCCTGAAATTTACGGAAACTTTCGAAAAAACGTTAATTTCGACACATTTTGATTTTTATCTCTGTTCAATGGACTGTCAGAGGAACATTTATTGAGAACAATATGTAGGTATCAACTATTTAAAAACATCCTGTGAGTTTGGTGAAAATCGTTGAAGCCGTTTTGCCAAAACCTATTTTTGCTTCATAGGCCTATATCTCCGTTCACCGTGATTTCATGGAGATATGTATGCAGAAGAAAAGTTAGGTATTGATTAGTAGAAGAGAATTTTGACGTTTAATCAAAATCGTTAAAGCCGTTTTCGAGAAAAATGCGAAAAACCCTAGTTTTTGGTACATTTTCGTCCCCCCCCCCCCCGACCAATCGGCCGAAATCGTCCATAACCTTATTTTGGTGTCTACAAAAAATAACGAACAAAACAAAAAAAGAACCAGCTCAATCGGATCAGCCGTTCTCCCGCAAATCGAACTACAGACACACACACACAGACATACACACAGACATACACACAGACATACACACAGACATACACACGGACCTCTCTCCGAAATTAGGTTTTTTAGACTCAGTAGGGTCTGAAACGTAAAGATCTGAAGAAAACCCAACTTTTTTTTTTGGGCCGATTACTATACTTTCCTTCCCTTCGGGTAGCGGAAAGTAAAAATGGAATCGTGTTAAAACCAAAATGTCGGGGAAAATGGAACGGGGGCGCTCGAAGCGAACCCGGGGGGAGTTGAGTGTTGGGAGGGAAGCGAGAGCGGGAGGCGCGCTACTCGCTCGCCTCGAGTTTTTTAATGAGACAGGAGGGAGTTCAAACGACGAAACGCTGTAGCTCCCGCGTTGTACTGCGTTTCGTTCATTTTTTTAACCGTTTTTTGCCCATTACAACCTTGGGCTTCGTCCGATCGGATTGCCGAGATGGCGGGCACAACTAGATACCAAATCGGATTTTTGGGCGAAAGCACGAATTTTTTAGACCACGTTAAAGGCACAAACAGGACGGCGAACGGGGGGCGGTGGGCGGACATTGCAAATTTGGAATCTCCATGTCTTGAAACGTAAAGTATCAAATTTTGAGGGGGGGTTGTGAAAAATTTTTCGTGACCGAAAACATAGGGTTATTATTCAGAATGAATAATAAACCAAAATTACGGAGTTCAAACCGATGATTAATAAATTCAGACAAAACTTTTTTATCGTATTTTGACACGAAAGCTAACCTTCAAACCAAGAGTTCCATTCAATGGTAATGATTATGGTAACTTAGTGTTGTAAACATAAACAATAATATTTTAAATAAATGTAATCTAGAAAGCGTTTCGTTAAATCGGTCGCAAGTTATTTTCCTATCGCATTCGGAGCATTGGAGAACGTAAAGGTTGTCAGCCCAAACGGCGTTTTCACTAAAACCACGTCGGTAGTCCAATGAGCTACACCGATACAGGCGAAGTTTAACAATGGTAATAAGATAATTAGGAAGCTAACCAACGAATTTCGGAATTCAATAAAGTGTTGTTTTACTATTGTAGGTTGAATATCAAATTTGAGCAGACGTGATACAGCCATTTTCACAGGCACACTCCATTGCCTAAAATGGTGACTCAATATATTAGAATTTAAATTTATAACAGACGGAAACATGTTAATTATGAGATTGTGGAGGTAGAATTATTTTGTGCTAATAAAATTGAGATTTGTATAATTATTTTTAACGATAGAATTCGTACCAGATCAGATATTGTAACAGGCTACCTGTTAGCCTGATAAGAGAAGTTCCATTTATTTTCTTCAATTTTTATTAAATTAGAGGGAAAAGTATAGTATCCATGTTAAATAAATTCTTATTCCTACTCCATGTTTACTGCTTATCTGTTATCAACTGATTCTGGAAGGTTCTCGAAGATCGAGAACCTCCCGACGATATAAATAGGCAAGAATTAGAGCGCTTTCTCTCATTGTAATCGGTATCCAAGTGTCTGATTCTCTGTTCCACCTTCTCTCCCATCGAACTTCACAGAATCGTTGAAAATTCCCACTCAGTGAGCGACGTCTAGTTCCACTACTTTCATTCCAGAAAAAAAAGGTTTAGCTGGTTTCATATTAACTTAGTTCAGGGAAGTTGTGTGACGCGTTATCCCCTCCCCGGACACGGCTGCAACTATTTGGTTTGTGAACAGTTCGAAAAAGACTAAATAGGGCTTTCATAGTTTGCAAAATGACGTGAGCAGAACAATAAATTACCATAAATGTCGAGGTATTACAATTTTAACAGATCTCCCCGTATCAATCACGTTCTTATGCGACTGGTGTTGACCCGAAAATCGAGATGGTAGCCCAATAATGGCATTTTAATAGAGAGCATGAAGTAATTAAGAAAAGCTCGCCGAATTCCGAAACTTTAACTACTGTCGTCTCTAACTAACTTTGGACATTTTATGTCTTTACTTTGCTACATAAACTCGAAAATGTAACGCCGGAGATGTTACGGTTTAATGCGTTTTCTCTTAATTGATGAATCAATTTAATTCCGATGAAACAAGAAACGTTTATCGTGAAATACATTGTCACTTACGAAATTTACCCTTCCCATCTAAAAACAAATCCAAACAACTTCGAAGGTTCTTTCATTACATTCAAAGCGTTGGCTTTACAGTTAGGGTAAATTAGTCTGAAATAAATCCCCCAGGAATATTTAAGAGACAATACCTGGTGTAGATTAATGCCAAGAAAACCAAAACACTGAATAAACTGAATGGTGTGCTCGATTAGTAGAATGGGCTGGTACCAGTACTGTACTTGACAAACGTTTGTTTTAAAAAATACGGAAGTTATCAGGAACACCGTTTTTCGTTTGGAAAGCTGAAAAATGTGCGTGTCCTGATTTTAAAAATTCCTCGCCCTCTCTCAACAACTTCATTTGGTGTCTGTCTATTTAGATTTCTGGCTGTTTTACGGCGTTTAACATTTAACGTGCCGGATCGTGCACAGAACGTCAAATACTACCAGGTTGTATAACGTGCGTGTAAAGCTGAGGCTGAAGTATGGCCGACTATGCCGATATTTGACGTTGAATTGATCGGCAATACCGATCTGGAATCTATCGAAGAGAGATATAAGGCAAAATATGACAGAAAATGTGTTTTTAACTTTCCTTGGCTCTACGAAGTAGAAAGGAAAGTTATGTAATCGGCTGAAAAAAAAATTTTGAGTTTTCTTCAGATCTTCACGTTTCAGACCCCCCTGAGTCCGAAAAACACTATTTGGGAAAATGGTCTGTGTGTATGTGTGTCTGTATACGATTTTTAGCAAAAACCACCGTAACAAATCAGCTCAAACTTGATATCTCGCTCGCAGGTTACCATGGGACGCCAAAATAAGGGTATGAACAAAATCCACCGAAAGTTAACTATAGTTATCATAGTGATCAAAACAACAAATATTTTTTTTCTCAAAAACCGCTCTAACGATTTTGATTACCTTTTTAGTATTGGTAGCTCTTAACATGATAATTATACCATAAAATTCCCATTTGTGGGAAAATGACGAGAGCAGCACAATAAATTATCAAACTTTTCGACGAAATTGATTTTAGCGCGGTTTCTAGAGAAAACAACCGTACCAAATCAGTTGAAACTTGATGTCTAGTCTACAGGTTACCATGGGACGCAAAAATAAGGGTATGGGCAAAATCCACCGAAAGTTAACTATAGTTATCATAGTGATCAAAACACTTAATTTTTTTTCTCAAAAACCGCTCTAACGAGTTTGATTAAATTTTTGATATAGATAGCTCTTAATAAGATAATTATACCATAAAATTCCCATTAGTGGAAAATTGACGAGAGCAGCACAATAAATTATCAAAATTTTCGACGAAAAGCGTTTTTCGCGCAGTTTTTTCCTTAATAACTCCGCTGGAATTTTTGTAGAATGTTAAAAAAATTGGTACTGTAGTCCAAACCAATACCTATAGGGTGAGTATTTAAAAACGCTCATGAGATACATGTGGCTCACTCCAGAAATTCCTGAATTTCAACTACCGCCGTTTTGCTTAATACCAGTTATAACAATTATTACCCAATAACTCTGCAAAAGTGATTACTATCCTCCTTCAAAAAATCCGTGTTTACAGCCTCATTGATTATCTGTGTACCAATTGCTCAATAATGGTCCTGGAATGAGTACGAGCAGCACAATAAAATCTGGAACTGTAAGCGCTACCGCTTGCTGCTGCCGTAAAGCGTTGTTTGACAGAGTTCAAATTAACTGAGTGATAAATGAATCGATTAAATAGAATTAGGCATTTACAAAGTGAATTGTTGTGGAGCTAAGGAAAGTTGTGTGTTGCAACGCACCAGTTATTTTCTAATGTTATTAGATTTTGCACACTATTATTCACTGAGCCTCTCCCAACATGTACCAAGATTTTGTGTTTCTGCACAATTGCTTCTTTAACTATTGGATGAAGGGAGGTATACGTAAATGGCACTCTTCTAATTTATTATTTATCTTGTAAATATGGCCACGACGATGTTGACCAAGGTGGCAAGGCACGTTTCGCCCTCAATAACACTTTTCATTGGTCGCGGGCATGAAACGTGTTATCGAATTTACGAGGGGCCGAGGAAAGTTGTGTCGCTCCAGATATTTCTGTTATAAGAACCGATTCAGTCGGAGCTGTCGTGAATGGGGCGGCCACTTTAGACCTTTAAGGGCACCCGAGAGAATTATATCGCCGATATTGAAGGCTTCGGAGCCGTTTCCCAACGGCGGTTAGTCGGATTCCCTTAGGTTCGGACCCCCACACACTTGTCTCGGTCAATTGTCCTCCATCTCGACCTCATCCTCTACGACCATTTCAAGAGGCTCCTTCCTTTGTAATTAGATCAATGCAGCTTGTGGAAGTGCCGTGAGGTACGGTGGTCGAAATATTCGTAGATCTGCGGATAAGCGGAAATCGTTTTTGAGAGACCGGTTGAAAGAAGCAGCTTGATAAATCGTGGAGCGGCTGGCTTTGGCAGAGGTATAACCTCCAACATCTTCCACGGGAAATATATGGTGCGGCATACAACCACACATTCCACACACCGGAATACACAGGCGCTGCATCACTCATAAATATTTTAATAAAATTACATCTTTTTTTGCACCATCTTACCCTTTAGAAACTCAAAGTAATAAAAGCGTTGAGAAAACGTCACGAAACACATTTTGACGCGAACTGTTGACAGTTCTATTTTGATGCGACTGCAATGGATTCATTTCCAACGAAAATTCGCTACCAGTTGGAAACTACCCAATTTCGAAAACCGAGTTGAATGCGAAAGAACTGGATAACGCGATGTATCAAGAGACGGGTTTCAAATTCTTCTTTTCGGTGGTTTTCCAGAAGAAAGAGCTTCTACAGAACCTTGTACTGATGGCCAACTATTCCCAAGCGGTATGAGTTGCATTAAAAACGAAGACAATACGAGAAGAGGGCACGAGGCCAATTCTCTCTTTCATTCTAGTGACTACAAAATATGTCTCGATAATAAGTTGGGACGCGAATCTCGAGGTTGGCGGTGGCAATTTTTTTATTTAACGTGTGTCGCATTACACATCACTTTTTGGTTTTACGTAGCCCACAGATGAGGTATCGGTAATGACAACCGGTACAGCAAACTCGACCTTGACAAACTGTCCCCTTAATTAACGAGATGAAGTATACTTACCGCCTGCTAATTAGATAATTGTCGAGAGCGAAACGGCATTTTGCGTTGTTGAAAGGGTCGACAGGGAAATGTGGCGTGGGGGCCGGGAAAAAAAAACCTTTCCTGCCCGAAGGATCTTCTCGTTATATAAAAGACCTGGTGAAATATTCATAGTCCAGTCTTCAGGATTCTTCCGGGCAGTACAACTTGAAAGATGTCCCTTAAAATTCATTTTATCGTCTTCGCAGCCATCGGCGTCGCTTGCGTAAGTTGTTTTTCCTCCTACAAATCTGCACCACGCGTCAACACTTGAACAACAAAACTTCGGTTTCGGCGAATGCGAACGAGTATTCTTGGGACGAAATATATTCGAAAACGCGGCTGAGCCAGTTCATCTAAATACGGTTTCAAATACATACGCACCACGTGCATCCATTTGTCCATTTAGTACAACATAGTACAAACATCACACACGCCACATCACACAACTTTCTTTAGCTCTATATCAATTCATTTGTGTTCATCGCTTTTTCTGCTCACTCAATTTATTTATCACTCAGTTCATTTTAAATTGGTCAAACGTCACTTTAAGGAGGCAAAAAGCGGTGGCCTCTTACAGTTCCGAAATTTATTGTGCTACTCGTACTCCTTCCCGAACCATTATTGAACGATTGGCAAGCGGAGGAATAATGAGGCTGTAAACACGATTTTTTGGATGAGGATAATTATCACTACTTCACAGTTATCGGCTAAAAACTTGTAGAAATGGTAGTAAGAAATGCCGTATACATCTTATAACCGTTTTTAAACGCTCATCGTATAGGTATCGTTGTACTACCGTACCAACTTTTTTTTAAATCCAGTAAGATTTCGGCAAAGTTTATAAAGAAATTTATTGTGATGCCCTCGTCATTTTTCGACAAATAGGACTTCGATGGTATAATTTTCTCATCAACAGCTGTTCTCATAAGAAATTTAATCAAAATCGTTAAAGCCGTTTTGGAGAAAAAAAAATATTTGGGGTTGTGATCACGATGATAACTATAGTTATGTTTTGGTGGATTTTTCTCACACTCTCATTTTGGCGTCCCGTGGTGACTGGCGGGCTACATATCAAGTTAGTGCTGATTTGGTCCAACCGTTTTATCTCAATCACATTCACACACACAGACCATTTTCTCAAATTGTGTTTTTGGACTCGATAGGGTCTAAAACGCGAAGATCTGAAGAGAACTCAAAAAAAAATGTTCTGCCTATTGCATAACTTACCTTTCTACTTCGTAGAGCTAAAGAAAAAGAAAACTGATCGGCTCAGCTCAGGCCGAGTTAGTTTGTTGCTCTCGACCCTAACTGGGAACCCCGAGCGTTCAAGTCCAGCCCTTTATGACCTAGCGCCCTTGAAATGGTATCCCTGGCAAAACCTGAACTACACATTTAATCGGCTCCTCCTGACAATGATTTCCAAAGTGAACAACGGATTTTCCAAAATATTCCCTTCCCACCACTCGCTATATAACTTCCTCCTAGACCCAAAAACGACCATTTGAGACTCAGCTCTCACACAGTTATACGACCATTCCTCATTCTACTCACTAGCTCTGTGCTCCCGTCCTCATTACCCAGTTCACCTATTCAGAGATCCTCTTGGGTTGGGTAAGTTCTTACTCACACTCATATCTCAAACTCTTTTCTGCAACATCATATCAAAGTGTACAAGCTCCTCCTCTCGTGCACCCATCACGTTCTGTATTCGGTTTCCTTCGTCTTTTCTTCATTGAGTAATCATGACGTAGGTATTTTATGATACTGTCAACACAATGTTTCTTGAAACTTTCGTGTTACACTTCTGGAGTGGTACGAAAACAAAAGGATCAACAAAGAACGACAATAGTTTGAATGGGATGTTCTTAATTCTTTCATAGCTACCATTATTCCACCCTCATTAATATTATAATCGCGGAATTTATACGGAAAAGACCATTAAAATCGGTTGTCGTCATGAGTTTTGACAATTTATCGTGCTCCTCTCGTCAATTTTTGTATTATTGTGTAGTTGTTTGGAACTCTCTACCGGGAGACTGGCTGCGATCAAATACCTGCCGTACCTCCGCAGATCAGAGTTCGGTTTATGCTGCAGAGGCCGCCCTTTTGCATGTTAGCGAAACACGATGGTTTAGGAACAGTCGTTAAATAAGGAAACAGACCTGTACAACCGAAGCAATTTAATCCAACCCGTCAAAGAATACCGTCAGTCGAGTGTTTCCCTCATTGTCATGACCGACAACGAGTTTCGGACCTATAACCTTATTTCGACGTTCGGTATCATTTTGGAAGCCATACAAAATGTTGGCTGATTTGGTTCGACTTGTCATTATCGTGCCAGGAACGAGATTGGCCAAAACTCAATAAATCTCAACTAATTAACTCTAAATACAATCAATAAAATAAATAAAAAATATCCGGCGCGTAGCAACGTTCAACACTAGCTAGGTGAACTCAAGAATCCGCCGCATATACAGGCACTGTACCTTCTCTCATCGCATTTCCGAAATGTAGGCAGTAGTCCGCTAAGACCTCATAATTTTGATCAAATCGTTATGGCTATTTTTGAGAAAATTAGAAAACGATCATTTAATGCGAATTTCATTTTCCGACGTGTCTCCAATCTGCGTTCGACGAATAGACATAAAAATAGCGCCGAAGGATAAAATGAGAGTATTGGCTACTGGGAGAGGCTCAGTCAGGTTGATCAAATTCAGTTATGCAGATACTGAGATTGGTATTAACTAGTTCCAACGAGTGGGGGAAAAAAACACTTATTGGTTCATAGGGTTATATGTCCGTTCACCGAAGTTTCAAGAGAAAAGATAATTTTCATTTATTAGTAAAAGATAATTTGAAGATTTATTCAAAGCGATTCAAATTGTTTTCGAGAAAAATGCGAAAAAACCTGCGTTTTATTGGTACATTTTGGTTCCCCGCCCAACTTCCGTCCATAGAAATTGTTCTTAACCTTTGAAAATTCGCGAATAAATCTGAAAAAGAACCAATTGAATGCCCCGGTCCGCCACCGTTCTGCAAAACTAACGACGAACCAGACGCCAGGTTATTTTGATACGCTAGGCCTCAAAACGTCTGAAGATAACCACTGTTGCAATACTTTCTTTACCATTTGGCGACTGAGACTCAAAATGAAACACTAACAAATAAGTGGCTGTACTGATTCTCACTCAGATCATCCTTTTGTCCAGTTAATAAAATATCCGGCTCAAAACAGCGCCCAACTTAATTTTTATAACAATTCTCAGTTCGGAGGATAGTTTGGCATTAAATTTCAATTAATATTCACTAAATAAACTCGAAACGTAATCCCCTAAATAAACATAAAAGTTCAATCTCTAAATAAACAGAATAAATCTTCAGTTGTTCGTTGGTAGCCTCTCCACGAGATTCGCCATTTACTCTGTTAATAAAACATCTGGTGGAACGCGCCACGCAACTTATTTTTTATTATTTTTCTCTTTTTGGAATAGAGGTTTCCAAATCTCAATTAATCTAGACAAATATTTCTTGAGTAATTACTCAAAATGTCGTACTCTTAATGAATGTATCAATATACATGTGAAGAATGTTAATAATCCTCGAATAATGGCGTTCGTGTACCACCCGAGTCAAAAATTATTGCAGAGGTCAAAAGCGGGAATACCGCCGACTTTCAAAAGCTTTTGGTGAGCCGCAAGATGACCAATTTCCAAAGTAGATAACTCCATGGTCATTTGTCCACATATGGCTGAACCGATTACACCGATTCTTTTTTCGTTGTGGTAGTTATAGTCGGGAGAAGATTCTTATTAAGAAAATAGAAAATTTAACGATACTTGAACACTGTGTAAAATTATCTCTAATCTAACCTGAGCGATTTGTACAATATAAACTGTCTTAATGTGACCTTATCACGTTTGACATAAATTGACAGAGTGCGTGCTGCAAATATAAAATTTCTTAAAACGTCGGCGTCTCTTCCACCAATACTTTGTGGATACTTACGTACAAGTTGAGCGATTGACGTTTGTCAGGTTGAACCATGCAAAACTGCGTTCTGAAGAATGCATTCATCTACGGGATGCCATCAATGCGGATGGAAATGCACAAAATGTAGGTACAGACGCTATTCCTGAAAGTAGTACGATATCAAGCCGAATGCAATGGGAACAGAGTTTTATTCTCAATTACATTCGGGGGAGTTTTACCACCATAGAGGACCTACTCCTCCTACTCAGAGGGCACGTGCCCTCAAGTGTTCCAGAAGGGGTAGTGCAGAGCGAAGATGCTGCGTCTACTGTGCAGTGGCCAGTTGCACTTTTGGGAACAAGTGCGGCGTCCTGGCTCATGGGGTGGGACAGGGTGTGATGCCTGTGTTGACAGCATTCACACGTGTACGTTGAGTGGCAGCTCTTGAGCGTGTGTGAGGCTGCCAGACAATTCGTACACAGATTGTGCACTCTTCGAGCCTCCTGGCTGGAGTTGAAGAAACGTGGGCACTTTTTTTTACCCCATGATGTTTGCCGCAGATAGGGCAGGAATGTGGATCTGGCGATGGAGTTTTGTTTCCAACAGGCCATTTTGAAGGCGTGTGGTTTCCCCGGAATCGTTGTTTGAGAGGTTGTTTGGGGACAGATACGCAGGAAGACGTCGATGTTGATGCATGATGGGATTCGTTGTGAGATGAACGGTTTGGAGGCTGACTAGTAGGTTTATGCTGCAATGCTAGGTAAGAGGTGCGTGAGATGCTGGTAGATCAGAAGCTCCTTTACAACTGTCCTGCAGACCTCGAAGCCGTCTTCGATTGAACACAATGCTGTGTTCAACTATTCGTCAAGATTAATATTTGGAAGCGATATCGCACTAAGAGAGTAGGGGAGTTAGTACGATATCAAGCCGAATGCAATTGGAACAGAGTTTTATTCTCAATTACATTCGAGGAAGTTTTACCACCACAAACAGGGAACTGAGTAGGAGCAAGCACGGACGACACAGCGACGAGGGAACTGGCTCAGTTACAACTGACGGCAGCGAAGTCTAGCAAATCGGGGCATATGAGATGCCCAGTCAGCATAAATGCCCCGGACGAGCCTCCACTGAATCCAAGGGTTTGGTTCAGCCCGGTACACACCCATGTTCAAAATAAAGTTTAAATCACTCATGTACCTCATTGGTAAGCATCACGTATTCCGCGACACACGGTGTTTGATGCATTCAGTGGAGTGGCAAAAACGCAGTATAGATACCAATTCGAATTCAATATTCAAAGTTAAAACAGGACGACTGTCGGGGCAGGTAGTATAAAACAGAAATTTATTACACATAAACTCAATACATCATGACTTTTTCGTTAGATGCTCTAAAGCATACCTCTCAAATCATACCTCTAGTGTGAGAGAAGCAACGAACGACAAATTTGCCCTACCCCGGCGAATTTGGGTCTTTAAACTCTGTATCTTCGCTCTACCCATTTATACACAAATGATCGTGGAGGTACTAATTAATTAAAAGTACCCTGTGGAGCCGTTTTTGAGAACGTTTGAAAATCTCATTCTTAAAAATTTTGGCTAATCTCGCTTGCTGACGTAGTTTTGCGATCTACGGACGGTTACAGAAATATTTTCAATTCCAGTGGGTGTTCAGATCGTATCCCAGCCGGTCTCAGTCTCAGATACTGATAGGTATGTATTGTTTGAGTGGTAGTTTCTGTGGTAGTTGTTGGTGCTCATCCTCCCACGTCCAGGTATGTGGTTTCAAGGAGTTCTGAACGCCGTTCGTCGTTGCTGTCCGAAAGATTTTCTGATCACCATGGGCAGCACACAGGAACTCATCTATTCCTCGTGCCATTCCTTTCAGAATCATATATCTATGTAGTAATATGGGTTATTTATTAGACTCTCCAGGGAGCAAACAAGACAGGTCTTCAGTCTGAAGAGAGAAAGAACACGGGTGGTATAAGGCATGTTCACAGCACTCTGTCCACTAAGGCACTGGCCAAGATGGGTACAGAGTTGCAGAGTCTGCAAGGAGGAGTGCTACTGTGAACTCGTGGGGGGCTGGCTGCTATGTGCCTGTTGCAGGGCTGGGCTTCAAGGTTTTCTTGCGTTTTGTGCGAGAATGGTACGCACCAGGGAAACACCAGCTCAATGGGAACTGATAGGACTTGAGGTAACTCATGCACATCTACAATGGCACTTGTCAGTTGCTACCAGTACATAGGGGAAAATACAATGTATACAGCAATAGGTGGTCTACGAATCCAGTACCCGCTCCTATTTGTTACATAGATGTTCCATCGCTACTCAATTTTAGAGGGCTAAGGAATATTGTCTAGCACCATGTTCCAAATATTCTATCACAGTGCCGCGTAAAGTTTCGTTCCAGTTCGCCGAACTCGCCGTAAAGCGCCTTTTCCAATTTCCCAGCCCATCCTTCGGGATTGAGTTGCCTCTTGTCAAGAGTGAGCTCGGTTCAGAGAAAATCCAAAAATCAAGGGAAGACCGTTTACTTGCGCCTTCGTTCGTTCCTCGGTCGGCTTAGCGTTTGATTGAATTCCTAAGTTATCGTAGGGATTTTGGTTGAGGAACAAGCCAGGGGAGAGCGCAAAGGAAATTTCAAATTATGTTTCGTTCTTCACACGATACTACGTTAACCGCACCTTAATATTTCGTTGTCTCAACTGATTGCTGTTTGCTACCTTTTGCAGGTGTGTGGGTTCCAAGATCAGCTCAAGTCCGTCATTAAGGACTGCCAGGGAGGAAAAGAAGTTACCAACGGTAAATTTTCTATACACAACGACGGCGTGATTTTGTGACATGCTGTTTTGATCACTACAATTGCAGCTAGTTTTGTACCGGCTTTATTCGTAACCTAAACATTAAATTTGATCCAGCCTTCTTTTCTTCAATCGCGACTAGACACACAGTACTTTGTAATGATTTGATGAAAGAACCAATTATCACCTGTTACATAACCTCGTAGGGCCAAAAAAAAGAACTATTCATGTTCCAAATTATTAATTACCACACACGTTTCAGTTTTGCAACCCCTCCGGTACCCAAATTCTAAGAAGACCGTGTAACAGCAGTTAATTAAACTGCAGGCAGGGCGTGCTTAGCTGTGCAAACAGCCCCCCACGGCTGCGCTCGAGGTCCTGCTGGGTCTGGCACCTCTCCACATATATGTGAAGAGAGCTGCTTACCTACAGGCTGCTCGTATAATGGAATTGGGTCTAGTCAGGCGGGGAAGAAGGGCGCCGCACCCCTTGATATTGGATAAGGTGCAATGGAGGGGCATGTTCTGCATGTCAGCGTGTCAATACGGACAAAGTTTAACTTCGAGCTTCCCTTCCATGAAAGATTCACACGGGAGGGGGGGTGGTCCTTCTCTTGAGCCGGCAGCCATGGTATATTATACAGACGGTTCAGTGAGGAGGGGTGACTTAGCAGGTGTAGGCGTTTATGGGCCCTGGACAGCGATACCACTGGTGACAGATTTCCAAGCTCTTCGCTGTGATAGTGTGCGTACAGTAAGAGGAAAAGAATTTATATTATGTCAGACAGCCTGGCTGCGTTTAAGGCCCTGGCTTCCTATCCCGTCACATCGGGCCTGGTTTGAAAATGCCTGACAGGCCTGAAGAACATTCCCGAATAGAAGGGAACGATGAGGCCGACAAACTGGCGAGGAAAGGATCTGCACTTCTCCCGGTGAGATCTGAGCCCTTCGTTGGAACCACCATGAGGCACTTGATCCAGGAGGTTCGTAAGTGGGAGGAAAAGTGCAGGGCCATCTTTTGGCGGGATGTGCCTGGCCAAAGGCAGTCAAAGTTGTTTATCAGACTCTCCAGAGAGAGAATGAGAGAGACCCTAACCCTGGAGAGAGATAGTATAAGGATAGTATGTGGCCTGTTTACAGGTTACTGTCCAATAAGGTACCACCTGGCCAAGATTGGTAAGTCAGAGGTACAAAATTGATGATTCTGTGAGGTGGAGCATGAAGTCAGCGGAGCATGTACTGTGTACGTGTGAGGGGCTGGCTGCAGTGAGCCTCAAAGAGCTTGGGGTCCATCAGCTGTGGCCAGCCAGAGAAGGTTACAGGAGCGGACCGAAGGTTGTCTTACGTTTTGTGCGAGAATGGTGGGGACGCCGCATGGAGCTGGGGGTGGAACTGGGAGGACACGAGTGGGCTCGTGTTCGCCCACACTATTGACCTGGGTGTGGCCGCAGTGGGGGGTTTTTCCAGTGCCAGCAAGGAAACAGGGAGGGGGTGGGGGGAGTACCCAAATTCTTGAACAAGTGATGAACCAAAATCCCCTCCATTTAAACGTGAACAAAACGACTCAGTTTAACGGTCGTTCGTGCTATAAAAATTGGTATCCACGTCCTCAATCAACTATACAGCAACACACAAAACCGCATAATGAGAAGAGTTACAGAAAAATGTACCAGCTGAGTTAAAAAGTATATCGTCCCACTAGAAACCTTCTGTATCCCCGTGTAAATTTACAGGAATGGACAGTAGGTGGCCACTCAACATTCAAAAGAAATATCTGGTGCCTAGCAACACACAACTTTCCGCAAACCCCGTAAATTCGACGACCCGCAACACATATGGGCGCTATATCTGCGTTCCAACGCACTTATACAGGAACATTTATGGAGAAAAAATGTAGATACTGGTTAGCTGGGGGTGCTCCGTAAGTTTGATTCAAATTGTTAGAGTCGTTTTTGAGAAAATTTGAAAAACAATAAATTAATATTCGACAAATCTTTTTTCGAACAACCATGGCTTATATATCCGTTAAACGTATAGCTACATAAAATAAATACAAAGAACAAAATGTGAGTAAAGGTTGCTACGAGACGCTCCACAAGATTGGTGAAATCCAGTGAAGCAATTACTCCGGAATTTACGGAAATGTTCGATAAAACGTTATTATCGACACATCCTCATTTTTATCTCTGTTCACTGCACTTTTAGAGGAACACTTATTGAGAACAGTATATACAACAACATCCTGTGAGTTTGGTGACAATCGCTGGAGTAGTTTTGCCAATAAGCGTAAAAAACCGCTTAAACCGCCGTTTCGTCGAGCTATTTATGAAAAATAAAAGTTTTGTTTTAACTAGTAAAAGATGAGTTGAAAGTTTAATCAAAATTGATATAACCTTTTTCGAGAAAATTGCGAAAAAACACTGGTTTTCGGTGCATTTTCGTCCCCCTTCCTTTTTTCCATCGGCCGAAATCGCTCATTTTCGAGTCAATCAAAATCACAAGCGAAATCTAAAAAGAACCAGCTCAATCGTTTTAGCCATTCTCCTGCACATCTAACTACAGGCACGCACACGCGCCAGAAGTAGGTTTTTCGGATTCAGTAGGCCTCAAAACGTGAAGATCGTAAGAAGAGAGCTCAACTTTTATCCTGACACGGTCGTCATACTTTACTTACCCTTTGGGTAGCGGAAAGTAAAATTGGCTCGAGAAATAGCGGAAAAGAGTGCAAAGTAGGTCACCTAAATTCACTCTCGAACACTAGAATTGAACAGCCTTAAACAACTCTCGAAGCAACTTGAGTTGCCATAGTGCCTCATAAAAACCAACGCCTTTAGCAGTGTGAAGCACGCTTAATCCGTGGTTCCGATTCCACGTCTGTATCTCATTTCCTCGAAGTGTAAAATCAACTAACATTTCCTCGTGGAAACCCGATAAAATTTCGCTTACAATG
This sequence comes from Pachypeltis micranthus, assembly GCA_020466155.1. Classification (NCBI taxonomy): domain Eukaryota; kingdom Metazoa; phylum Arthropoda; class Insecta; order Hemiptera; family Miridae; genus Pachypeltis; species Pachypeltis micranthus. The sequence continues at coordinate 61,438,949 of CM035770.1, read as the reverse complement.
CACTTCTATAGCTCAACATCGAATGTTTCGATGGGTTGAGGGGACGGTATCTCATCGCTTACCTGTACAACATACTGAGGTTTTAATAAAATCGCCCAAAAGCCGTGAGGGTTGTTAATTCTAAATCTATGGTCGAAGTCAATGCTGCTCACCACGAAGAGGCATCCGAGCCTGCAACTCTAACTCGACGTTCTTCAGCTTCTAATATGTTTAGGAGCGCTTTTCGCAGCATCGAATATCGTTATCCACCATCAGTGATAAATTGGATTTTCCTGAAGGGCTGTTTCAATTTCGTTAGACCCGATTCGATTGTTATGGACAGTTCAGCTTCGGTGATTCTCCCTAATTGGTTACCTAGAAGCCCTTCAAACTTAGAGACTCTCCAAACAAAATTGCAGCGGTAAAAAGTTTCCAGTTCAATTAAAACGCTCTGTCGAAGGGAAAACTGATTTTCAAAAACTGAGGCTGCCAATGATTGTTTCTAGATTGAAGGGAATTTTAGCATTTCAATTTTAATACACCAATCACGTCGTTTGTGTTTGAAGTGCATGAAGAACATTTCTATCAAATGACAGTTGCACCTGATCTCGAGGTAAATTGAAGTGGCAACTCAAACTCGACGTTCGATCGAACTAACTTTACTGACAAAATAACCAGAACCGGCAATTGATGATCAAGTAAATGTGGCATGTCATGAGGGAAGGAACGCGTTTTTCTAAAACGTGAACGCTCTAATTAAATCCCCCAATAACCTATTTGTGCCTTCTGGCAATCGAATGATGAAGTAAGTGCGACAATCTTCAAGCTCTCAACCGATTCGAAGCCCATAATTGGCTTTCCCTTACCTGGGTGCTGGCTCATAGAGGGCATGAGGGCAATGAAATTGCGGACTGCCTTGAGAAAAGGGGTACGGACCCATCGTCAGGTGGTCCGATAGGAGGTACAGGAATATGGCGCCCATTGGGATCGCCTTGGTGCGACTAAGACCTTCTTGGTCAAGAGCGAAGGCAACGCTGATGTTCGGTGACACTCTCCATACAGGATCTAAGAGTCCTAAATGGCTTCCCTTTGGTATCACCTCAACAAGATGGGCATCTCAGAGGCAGTTGAGTGCAGATTGTGCAGTGAGGAGGAGGAAACGGCAGAGCACATCCTATGCGACTGCCCTGCCTCGGCAACCAGGCGCTTTGAATACTTTGAGCCTGACCGATGAACATACTCTGGTTCCTGAGGGGCGCCGGTATGTACGACCTCTTCTATTAAGTAAGGGATAGCGCCACAATAGGCCCATGTGTGGAAAGGGACTCGGTCCAGTTTGCCCTAAAAAAAAGTGCGACAATTAAAGGGCTTCATTCCTCACAACTTGAAAAAACGGCTCCTTCCAAGACAGGTCTGTTTCCTTATTTGTTGACTGTACCTAAACCCTCGACGAGGGTTATATCAGTCATGGAAGTTGCGGTTTCGCTAATATGCAAGAGGCCTGCCCCTGCAGCATCCACCGAACTCAGACCTGTGGAGGTACCGCAGGTATTTGACCGCTAGCCAATCTCCCGGTAGAGTGCTGTTGCTCGTGTGTGACCGCGCGAAGGTGACCACCTGAGGAATCCCGTACCATCTGGGAGGAGCTCCTTCCAAGACAGTGGTCTGGTCCACTCCGCACTACAAAGAAGTGCGTTGCAGTTTGAAATGCGACTCAACGCGCACCTGCTTTTAACGGAGCTCATGGGTTTTGAGCTTCGTAGAAAATTTGCTCAACAAAACAATTATAATCAGGTTTCTGTAATGCGGTTAGTTGATCTAACTGGAATGAGTACCAGCTTCTGTAAACAACTTCAACAAGATTTTTGTCCCCTCGACGCACACCAACGCACTGCCGCATTTTGCCCATTTTGATCCCCCATTTCCTGAGGACGATTGCGACAGCAGCGACAGCTACAGGGTAAACTCGAACCAACCTCTAGGTAATCTTGCTGGTACCTCACCTTCTCAGGGAGTCCACCACCGAGACCATTCTTCTGGTTCTACTCTCGACTTACCTGCCTAGGCCAAGCAAGCCTGGCCCAACCACCGCTCCTGCCTACCTGGTCGCATGAGGACATGCTCAATTAAACCTGGGGAGCCATGGACCGCCCAAGGAACGGCGCTATCAAGACGAAGAGCTGAGCATCAACATTCTCCCCTTAGAGAGAAGGCTTCGCTATCGTTTCTCCTCCTTGCTGTAAACCACCGGCACGAGGAGTGATAGCACCGTTCCTTACAGTAAAGACAGCACCGCACCTCCAACCCGACAAACCTATGGAGTCTAAAAGTTTTTCGAGCACCCTTCCGAATTAAAAGTTATTACTATCTGCACTTTGTAGTATTCTGCGGCTCTCAAATAAACCTAGTCCTGATTATTGGGTCCTCTTCCTTTTACAGAAGAGCTCGATGAGTTCATCAAGCCGCTGATTCCTAAGACTGAAGAAGAAAAGGTGAAATAAATATTTAGATTTTTATCTGCCTTATGAACTGGTGTGATTGAAACGCTAATATTTGGTCTACTTGCTTTCAGTGCTTGATGGCCTGTGTCTTTCGAACGTACAATATAGTGAGTATTGTTTTTCCCACAGTTCTTAAGAAGAAGCTACATTTTCTTTTATACCTACACAATTATGCAGATACATCAGTATCCCCTTATTTCCTGTTGGAATGTTGTTGGATTAGGTTGCGGGAGGGGAGACCTTCTGTTTTGAATTAAATGCTATGAACACGTAAGAACACCAGCAGATGGAAAGATGTGTTGCTCAAGTGTTTGGAAGCAACAGTGCCCAAGGTGTTTGAATCTCCAAAGTTACGAAGATTCAGAATTAAAATCCTGCTAAGCCAGCCTTAGCGATTGTTAACTTATTGTATCGTGAATTGGAAAAAATATGAAGGATTCAAACTGACAGGCCTTATATCGCCCTTGCAGAAGGGGCGGATGGCGGAATAAGCCATCTCTCAACCCATAAGTAGTAAAACGAAGGACTTTGATGCAAAAAAAGCTGCTGCTAAGAGGTGGAAGTGAGGTACGGAAAGTATTTTATAAATTAAACGTTCTCATCAAGGGCTTGGATGTGTGTTTTAGTCACGAATATGAGGAACAGGCAACTCACACGGTCGTGTAATCAATATTTAACCATCAGAATTCACAAATTAGGTGGATAAGTCATTGGCTGCGACATTGTGATGCATTCATCGCCTTAATCGCACATCATCGGACACTCTACACCTTCAATAAATACGTGGTACGAGAAGAACGAATGTTGGATTCACGGCTGAACTTGAGATAAGATTTGCTCGTGACTGACAGCGATCTAAAGCCCCTGACAACGGCCTAGTAGCTCGAACCATGCCCAGATTATTATTATTTGAACGTGTAAACTATGTTCTCTTTTTTTATTGCAGATTAACAATGGCCACTACGATCCTGTGCTCGCGTACGGAGTACTGAAGGATGTTCTCAAAGATTTTCCTGAAAAGCTATCCAAAATAAAAGAAGTGATAGACCACTGCGGCGATGACGGTAATTTGAGTACACTCGCATTTATTAATGATTATGCACGACGAAGACTTTCTTGCGTTGGTATAATGTTTTATGTTGATATATAGAATCGCTGATTATATGTAATTGATTTAGGAATCAAATGGACTACACGAACTAGGTATCCCGTTATTTATTAAAAATAGTTTATAGCAAACGACAGGAAGAAAGAGAGTGGGAACACGAGACAAAAGAAAAAAGGGGGAAAACGCGGATAGAACAGATTATCTGAAAGAGATATTGGGAGCATTGTTGGGCCCAACTACAGTCTTGCTAAGCCGCTGGGAGAGTACTCCACGATATTCCAAGCTGAAATCCTAGCTATAAAGATCTGCGCGGAAGAGATCCTGTCTAAGGGACTCAAGGGCAAGCGGAACCACATTTTCTCGGACAGCCAGGCCGCATTAAAGGCCATCGCAGCCTATAGCTTTAGGTCCAGGCTGGCATGGGAATGCCTTCATGCGCTCAAGCAGCTCGGCGCCCATAATAGGCTTTCCCTCATCTGGGTGCCAGCTCCCAAGGGGCATGAGGGCAATGAAAAGACCGACCACCTTGCGAAGAAGGGCACAGAAGCCCTACCCATTGGGCCTGAACCTCACGTAGGTATGACCAAAAGTCACCTGAACCGTTTAATGGCTCAATGGGAGACACAGGAAAATAGCGCCCATTGGCATCGCCTGCCACGGCTTAGACAATCGAAAAGGCTTGTTACGCCTTCTGGTCAAAGGGCAAAGGCGATGCTGACACTCTCCAGGAGGGATCTGAGGGTCTTGATTAGCTTCCTCACCGGACACTGCCCACTCAGGTATCACCTGAACAAGATGGGCATCTCAGAGGCGGTGGAATGCAGACTCTGTGGTGAGGAGGACGAGATGGCGGAGCACATCCTATGTGAGTGCCCTGCCTTAGCAGTGAAACGCTTTGGATACTTTGCCCAGGGGATTATTGAGCCCCATATCATAGTGGAAGGTGCGGTGAAGGACATACTCGGCTTCATAAAGGGGGCGGGTATGTACGACGCCTTTTACTTAGGAAGGGCTAGTGTAACGAGGCCCACACGTGGCCACAGTGACAAAGGGATGGCTGGCGTGTAGTGGCGTTGCAGCTACTTACAGTTGGTCGTGAGTGGGCTCCAGGTAGGCAAGCTTCTGCATGTCCACAGAGACTGCTTCGTTAGCTCCTTTGATGTAGATAATGAAGACTTTGTTGTCCAGGCGTCTGACAACCTCATGTGGCCCCGTGTATGGTTATTCCAGCGGTTTTTTGATGGAGTCCACCCTTTTGAACACGTGGCTGCATGTGTCCAAGTCTTAGTGGATAAAGAACCTTGACTTGGTATGGTGTGCGGTTGGTGTGGGTTTGACGGTCTGGATGAGCTGTCGGGGCTCGTGAATGAAAACCTGGGGGGGGTCTGCTGGTGCGTCATTTGTCACAAAAAAAAAAATCGCCTGTTATGCGTAGTGGCGCACCGAAGAGCATCTCAGCTGGAGAAGCAGTGAATGCGGCGTGGAGTTGACAGTTGTGATATTGTGGAGCGGCCGCCAGCTGATGGTACTGGCACGCCGCATGGTCGTCCGTGATGGAAACTGAGTGCCCTGTGTAGGTACCGATGACGCTACAGATATTCATATACTTTGAAGTTCATAATGTGGTAGTTTTGTTTGGAAGAAGAGAGCGCTTTAGAGAAGGTGACCAAAGTTTGGGCAAAGGAGAAAACTCGTAAAGTAGAACAGAGCGTAACGGTTGGTATTAGTCAGAGTGCGTGAGAGGTATGAAGGAGAAAGAGATCAGAACCACACACCAAACTTTGACAGCTGTTGTTGTCTCCCAACTTACAAATTGGGCAAAGGTTTTCGAGTTAGGAGCGAACAATCGTGTGAAAACAGAACGAATGCCCCAGCAATGTTTCAAAGAAAGGAGCGCGTGAGAGGAAAATAAACTGAAAAAAATTGGGTATTTCCAAAGATTTAAAGATGGGAAACCCCAGAGCTCTTCGTAGCAACGAAAATGAGCCACTAGACGGGCCATTTACATTGTTGGCGTTTGAGGCATGGAGTTTCACGACGTTTTGATGGGAGGTTGGGCCTGTGAAAACCAGTAATGAGGTCTTACCATCCCGAAACTAGTTTCATAAGCTTCACATTTTGAAGTTATAACACGCAAGCGAACGTTCGCCAGACCTCCACAATAGTTACTACTTCTATTGTGGCTCCGGCTGAAATCGCGAATAACATTGTGGGCAGCTGAAACCACTCTGACTCGAAAAGACTCAAGTACTTGGGCTTCTCGTTTACTTGACCGATTCATGAACTATTAACTCGAAAGAGCAGACTTTACGAGAGGTTGTTAGGAACTTGAAAGCAAAAAAAGGTGAAGCATCCGAATTTCCTCATCGGTCGTTTCACGAAAGGTATCTGGACACGAATTGGACCATAACATGAAAGTAACCCTATGTGCGAGGTCTGAGTAGAATAAGGAGAAAAGTTGAATGGATGCGAAGGTAAAGATTTGACCTGAAGAGCTCTTAAAGGATTGGAAATATTTACCGCGAGGGTGGCTTTAGTTTATGCTGAGAAGGATAAAGGGAACTGTTTTGGGTGTGTTGAGGGAGGGATGTACAGTACGACGCACTAAAAAGGAGATCAAACTGTACAAATGGGTGTGGACTCACTACTGTGGGGACTACCATGAGATCGCTAGTTCGGTTCTATACTGTGTTCATCATTCCGTTCCAGTTCTCACTATCCCCTTGTAGTGTACAAGAACACCTAAGAATGTGAACGCAATGACGCTTTTAATAAAGGGTCCAAGCTAACTCAAGTACAGCGTTCAGTTGTGCATTGATTGTTAGGTGAGGGAAGGAAACATTTATAGCCATTGCTTAAAGTTGAGGTTGACGCAATAGGTGGTAAGTAGACAGAGCAAGGCGTAACTGGACTTCCGTAGTGCAGCAGATTGACTAAGGTGACTACCCAGAATTCCACCAACCATTTAATTCTGAAGAGTGAGGAGCACCAGTCTTCAAGAACTCAAGGCTGTAAGGATGAGTTTGTCAGGTTGTACATCGAGCCCGTTTGGCAATACCCCCGAAAATGTCGATCCGCCATTGATGAATAGTTCTCGTCGAAAAGAAGCACATCTCAAATGTCGTCCGATTAGCTGTTAAAGGCCGGCAAACCACTAAAGCGATGCGCTATAACAAACCTCTGATAATTGAGTTGCTAATTTCTTCAAAGCCACGCGCGAGAGTGGTGCACGCTACAGCGATTATGAGGGTTAAGAAGACCTACTTTGTCAGCTCTCGAGGACCCCTCCGTCTCTCCCTTTCGTGAAGAGTGGTTTGCATCTTTAATATCAATGTGAAGCCTTGAACTCGTTTAATTGCTCTTCGAGCTCCGCCTTATTACTCTTGGGTCTACTGTACGGCAGCTTTAATCTGGGAAATACCGTCTTCCTCGTGCCTTCTCCCTTAATTCTTCTTTAATCTGCGTTAAGAGCGAAGGCATGGGTCAATATTTTGTGAGCCCTTAATTCATTTCGTCAACAACTCATGACGACCTCGTTTCGTTCGTTCGTTCCTGTTCCTTTTTTTTCTAATCTTCCCCAGTTCCTGCGTTTCGCTGAATTCTCGTGAAACTGAAGTTTTATTTTTATTGTGTTCCGTGGAGAACTAAAGTTGTGTGATGCGCCGTGCCGCCTATTTCAGGGGTTTCCGTTCATGGGGTCAATCACTATACAGGGGTTGCTGTATTATGCACTATCGCTGCTTCTTCCTCCCTCCTCCTATCTCTTTTGAAACGCGGAAGGAGCTTCACTTTTTTTCTTTTCTTTTTAAATCTTGTTAACTTCTAGTTGCTGTTATTGGTTTATTATTCATTCGGTCACGAAAAAATTTTTACAACCCCCCCCCCCCTCAAAATTTGATACTTTACGTTTCAAGACTTGGAGATTCCAAATTTGCAATGTCCATCCGCCGTCCCCTGTCCACGACCCCTGTCCGCTGTCCGAGCCGTTTTGGGCCTTTAACGTGGTCTAAAAAATCCGTTCTTTCCCACGAAAATCCCATTTGGTATCTAGTTGTGCCCGCCATCTCGGCAATCCGATCGGACGAAGCCTGTGGTTGTAATGGGCAAAAAAATTAACGAAACCCAGTACAACACGGGAACTACAGCGGAAGTCAACGTTTCGTCGTTTGAAGTCCCTCCCTCCCTCCCGTCTCAATAAAAAACGTCCTCGCCTCGCAACGCCGCCCGCCCGCTCAACTGCTCAACTCCCCTTCCACCTCACAACGGGTTCGCTCGAAGCGCCCCCGTTCCAATTTCCCTGACCCGACGGGGCAAAATCATCAGACGTTTTGTTTCCGTAGTTCCATTGTAGTCAGGACATGTTTCGTAAGGTTTACTAGTACTTTTCGATGCTGAATCATATGGAATGGGTATCAGAGCAGTAATACTAGGTCAAGCTGTTCATGAGAATAATAAACCGTTGTGTAATAATTTGCAGGGTTTTTTAAATATTGTTAACTTCTAGGAGCTGTCAATTTTTTATTTATTGCCGAAACTTTAAATTTCAGTCCCACAACACATGGACAACGAGTGCGACTTGGCCTCAGAGATTATGCAGTGTGAAGTCAAGTATCAAAAGGCTGTAAGTATGTTACTGGCTTATGTGAATAACTGTAGTGAGCCCACAGATGTTTCCTTAGAATCATTATTAAATGAATGGCCTGGTTGTCACACCTGAGGCAGGTAGAAAGTGCTTCTTAACCTGTTTGGTAACACTGTTCCTACTAAGTAACCACGTTACGGCCACTGTCACTGCCGTGGGACATGGAACTGACCTCTGCGGGGGATACCCTTTTGAAATTGGGACTGCAAATCGAATAGTGAAACGATACACAAATGGGCTTGTGGTTATAACCTGAGGAAAGACAAGAGTAATGGAAAGCGGCATATAGGCACAATTTTACAGTGGGGGCGTAAAAACTAGGGTCTGCATGTCGATCGTGACGCAACTGCTTTGGTTTCATTCCGCTAGAAGCACAGTTAGCTGCAGTGCCAAGCTATACGTAAAGTTTGTGGAGGTACAGACGAGGCCTATTACTCTCCACAAATAAAGCTTTGCATACGACGTTACCTTTTTATGTGAACACATAAATTGGTTTAGTCGGCGTGAAACTCAATTGTTAGTTCTAGGTTGTAGGTTGTTGAATGTGCAGCAGTAAACAGCGAGAAGATCTAGCAGCGTTGTTACATTTAGCTGAGTTCCACTCTTTAAGAGGGGGAATGTCCACTCCCTCATCATTGGGTTTGAAAGACAGATGCTATCGCGCTGATTCACGTTGAGCTGCTGGTTCTGATTATTATACGGCAGGAAGAGGATAGAAGCGAGGTTTACGGCTGAGACTAGTTCACTATATCGGTGGATCAACTTATCTGGCGTCTTTGGGACTATAACCTAAGCAGCGGAGCCATAAAGCTCAACTGTTTGTGTTGCGAGCAAAGGGCTTTGAAAATACGGAGCACACGGGTGTGATTTTTTTTTGTTATCCAACTCCTTAGGTACTATTTTACCCCGTGATAGGTGAGTAAGGGATTAATCGGGAACTGCAGCTAACTAAACTGGTAGATCTGAGAATAAGTGCTGAACATACTACTGGCAGGAGACACCGGGCTCCCTTCAGAAAAAGACAAGGGAAATTTACCTCCGAAGTCCGTTGGCCAAGTTAACCACACATTACTTTTGATGGTACACTGTAATAATGTTTACAAATTCTTAGGATTGTGTCAAAATGATTAACACCGACCAATGCTATCGTTCATTACCTATTTTTGTTGTTATTTGCAGATGGGACTGGCGTAATCTCTTCTACCGTTATCCAGTTCAGTCGTAATTTCGTACCAAATATTGTAATCTAATTAACCACTTTATGTCGATGTAAAATATAAATATACCAAGAGCAGATCAATTTGAAAAGTTGATTTTTGTTTCCCGTCCACAAATGTCGTGAAAAATATTGTTGTAGTGAATATTACCAAGAGACCAACAAATGGAAACCAACGCCATTGTTAGGATGAGTTCCAGGATGAGACTTATCGCTCCATGAAGGACTCATTCATAAGATAATGTGCTTAGTTCGCCACTGCAGACTAAATTGCGTAGCTGGGTCTTCAAACGCTGCGAAAGTCAACGGCGGTTACCCGATGAAGAGAAATCGTTCGGCTAGAGGCCCGTTGACCGATGACGAAGTCGTCACTCGGATGGCTATGCTCAGCGGAATCATAGCTCACGAAGGTGACAAAGAGGTCGAAGCTTTGGATAACCAGGCAGAAGAAGGTAACGCGGAGCTGGTTCGTGAGGTACTTAAATGTTATTCACAGTAATCACTCACATCAAAATGTGCAGTCTCACTACGACAGCGTTTCTACCATCCCCCCTTCCCAACCTGAACAAATGTTCATGGATCGTCCCGAAATAAGCTCCTGACACATAGCCGATGAGAAATGACATTTAAATATCTGATGCGAATCAACTCTCAACTTTACGCCCCATCACTGAATTCAATAATACGCTTCAATCGAAGTATTTCTACGAGAACATTTATGGACAACAAAATGTAAATTGAAATAAATAGAGTGAGAAAAACGATCATTCGGCTTTCCGCGAAATCTCTCCTCCGGCGTATAATGGAAGTGGTAGGAACAAAATGCGAGTACAGGTCACTAAAAGACGTTACAACTGGCTTATCAAATTCGGTTGTCCATTTCCTGGGGCAATTTCTCAAAATGTTAAACAAAAACAAGATTTTTGGCAGACTTTCATTGTTATCTTAGTTCAACGGATTGCCCAACGAACATTACTAGTGGAAGGTATATTGGAATTGATTGATTGATTTCATTCCCGAGTAGGGTTCGTGAGGAATTGCCCATTTTCTTCAGTTCCGAATAATTGTTACTTGTTTAGTCAGAGGAGTTGATCGAGTTTTTTGCCCCGATTTCAAAACTGTCCTGCTAAATCGGGATCTGAGTTGATTGATCGTTTAATATCCGCCCCCGTTTGGCCGTATTCAACAGTTTAATATTTCAAATCCGAGCTCAAGTTATTCTTTCAACTTTTTCGAGAAGTCATTCGATACCATTTAATGTCATTCAATATGAATGTGAGCACAATGAGTAGAAAACTGAAGGATGGGAGTTCGGGTGTGAGTATTTAAGCGCAACAAGGGGGCAATGAATACGTGAACTGGTTCCACGGGGAACTGGAGTGAGTAGAGCTGTGAGATGAGTCTCCATTGGGAAGAGCTGTGTGTGTTGGTGAGGAAGTAAATTGAGTGGGGGGCGATATTTTGGAAAGCCCAGGAAGGAGAAAACCCATTGTCAGCTTAGGAAATAACTGAAGAGGCACGTCACACTTTCCTGCAGCTATGGACAAAAGGCCTCTGGTCAGAAATAAGTGGACTGAGTGCACCTGGGAAAGGCTCTGGCTCAGTATTCCAACCAATTTGGCCTGCACCAAACAAACGGTGTCCCAGAATTAACGTAAGATTTGAATTTCCCGCCATTTAAGTATAAAGTTGTTGTTGGTCCTGCAAAAGAGAACAGTTCGAAAGCTGTGAATGTCAGGTTAGTGAAAATAGAGCGTTATACGATACAACAATAGACTCATATATTAAAAATAATAAAGGAGTTCGAAAATGTTACACAACTGATGCCAAATTTAGGTTCCACGACAGCGAATTGATATATCGCTGGGTTTTCACCAACACTCGCACTGCTTCAATATCTACATTTTTTGGGCGACCGATGGCGTTAAGCGTCTCCCACTAAACCCTCTCCACGAATTTTGGTTCATTATTCATTCTGAATAATAACCCTATGTTTTCGGTCACGAAAACTTTTTTAACAAACCCCCCTCAAAATTTGATACTTTACGTTTCAAGACATGGAGATTCCAAATTTGCAATGACCGTCCGCCGTCCGGGCCGTTTTGTGCCTATAATGTGGTCTACAAAATTCGTTCTTTCGCGCAAAAATCCCATTTGGTATCTAGTTGTGCCCGCCATCTCCGCAATCCGATCGGACGATGCCCATGGTTGTTATGGACAAAAAATGGTTAAAAAAATTAATGAAATGCAGTATAATCGCAAATAAGCCGTGTTTCGTATCGTTTTCAAGGCCCGCTCGACTCGCAACGCCCTTTGGACTCCTCGCAACGTCCTGCCAATTGCCGAGCCAGGGTTCGCTGAAAGCCCCCATCCCAGTTTCCCCGACTCTTTTTGCCCAAGGTTAAGGCCACTTCCTCCGCACACCCCTCCATCGGATCATAAATGCCTGCAGACGTTTACGGGCGCCTGGCACCAGGGGAATATTTAGTTTCCGTAGTTCCATTTTAGCCAGGTCATGTTTCGTATGGTTTACTAGTATTCAATGCTGAATCGAATGGGATGGGTCTCGGAGCAGTAATGCTAGGTCAAGCTGTTCATAAGAATAATAAACCATTGTGTAATAATTTGCAGGGTTTATCAATTACTCTTTCCACAGTTGACAAGGTTAAAACACTGTTCAACTATACTACGTACAATTTTCTAACTGCGGCCGCCAAACTTTCATTACTTTTAAAATATTGTTCAATTACAAAAATTACAAGCTCCATTTTCACTAACCCTAAACTCTCTAACTCTTCAAACTGCTCTTTTTACTTTTCTTGGCTCTACGAAATAGAAATCGGCTGAAAAAAGTTCTCTTCAGGTCTTTACGTTTTAAAGAATGCTGAGTCCGAAAAACACATTTGGAAAATGGTCGCGATTAAGTAACAACCGCTGAACCGCTCAAACTACCTAGCGCGCGGTTTACCAACATAATGGTATCAGCGCAATCCACCCAAAACTAACTATAGTTATCATAGTGGTCAAAACACTAAATATTTCTTTCTCAAAACCAACTACAAAGATATTGATTAAATTTTGTGCGTAGACAGCTCTAATTGTCAAAATAATACCAAACAATGTGGGAAAACGACGAGAGCAGCACAATAAATTACTACACATTTGGACGAAAATCGATTTGAGCGCAGTTTTTCTCTCATAAACTCCGTTCAAATGTTACTGGAATCTTCAAAAAAAAATTGAGGAGGTAGTCCAATCAAGTACCTAACCAAATGGGGAAACGAGCCAGGCCCGAGAGGACCTACAAAGCGAGCCTTGAATGGTTCACACCTCCTCGCCCCAGGTACCTTCACACGTCTTCACGTCGGTACTCCACGTCTCGAGGCTCCGCCTACGATTGGCCCACGCCTGCGCAAATGCGCGAAAACGGCGAGCCTCGGCTTTGGTGGCGATAAGGAGGGTAGCGCTTTGGGAAGTTGCACCCTCTCCCGCACGTCTCTGTAGATGGGACACGAGAAGAAGACGTGGGCCGCGTTCTCATTGACCCCCGTGCCGCACGGACAGTCCGGGAAGGACCGCCGTTGGAAGAAATGGAGCCGTTCGTTGAACGCTCCATGTCCAGAGAGGAGTTGTACCTACGGAAAGGACGGCTGCCACCACCCCTTGTCCAGAGGCTCACGCACCAGGGGGATGATGCTGTGGAGGTGCCTTGCAGCGGTGCCCTGATCCCATCGAGCCTGACACAGTTCCGTTAGCCTGTCCAATGCCACTGTCAGCCGCTGTTCAATTGACTCTTCCATGAGGAGCGCAAGGAGAAGATCCTGCAGTGCGCCGTGGTATTCCTGCCGTCTCTCCTGATGTGAGCCTGAAGAACGGCGAGATCGAGGACCAGATCCAGGGGGACGGCACTGGCGAGCACATTGAGGGCTAAATGAGAGGTGGTCCGGTACGCTGGCAGGACTGCAATCAGTATGTCCTGCTTAATGGTGAGCGCTTGCTGCCTGTCCCGGGCTGTGGGGGTTACCCACCATGTTCCTGCAGCGTACCGCACTATAGGCAAGAAGACGGCTCTGTAATAGAGTTGGCGAGCTTGGGCTGAGGCTCCCCACGTAGGGCCCGATAGAGATCGTACTTGAGCAACAAGGTGGGCGCACCTGGTTCTTAAGAGCGCAAGATGCTCGGCGGGCCGGCCTTGGGGGCTAAAGACCGTACCCAGCTACATGCCCGAGGCTCCCAGGATAACCCAAATACCTGGTGCCAGTTCCAGTGTGCCTCAAGGAAGGGCAACTCCTGCTCGCGGTGCCACGAGCTGTGTCTTGTGGGTAGCTAACTGCAGCGTGGCACTTACACACCGCCGCAAAATGAGACGCGTCGCCCGCTGAAGGTTCAGCCCCCACTATAACCGCTATGTCATCCACATATGCTACGGGAGTGAACCCTTCGGCCTCAAGGAGATGCAACAGGGGGTTCATCAGGATGGCCCACAGCAATGTAGAAAGCACAGCCCCTTGGGGGCAACCCGCCGTGACACACGTGCGTGCTCGCTGGCGACCATAACCAGTCGCGACCACCCTATCCTGGAAGAAGCTGGCGAGCAGTTGGTGGAGGTTGGGGGGCAAGGAGAATTCTCGTAAGGAGCACAGCACAGCAGGCCACCACACTGTGTCGAAGGCCCCCTTGATGTCGAAGAAGGCTGCGAGCAGTATTAGGTGAGGGCTGGCCTCAGCTCGCTCTCTAAAGCAGCGGATGGCCCAATCAAGTACCTATACGATGAACGTTTGATAACGTTCAAAAGACGTACAGGGGCTACTCCATAAATTCCAGAATGTCAGCCCCCACCGTTCCTCACAGTTTCACGTTCCAAAACGGTGTACGCGATCCTTCTCAAAAAAATCAGGTAGACAGTCTCTTAAATCACGCGTGAACTGATTGCTGAATAATGGTCGTGGCATAAGTAGGAGTAGCACAATAAATTCCAGAACCATAAGCGCCTCCCGCTGTGGTGTAAAACGATGTCAAGAACAGAACAAAGAACTGATTTGATTAGTTTCTAGAGTCAAAAGAATCACCGAATGGCCAAGAAAAGTTGTGTGAAGCATCGCACCAGCTGTACCCTACTCATCGAAGGTTATTAATTGGTCGAGTCGCTAGTAACTTCTGCTGTCAATTATTTCGAGTTGATTGAGAATTATGAGCGGGATTTACAAGAAAACCCCGAAGCGAGTTAACTTTTGTCCTCATGTTTGATAATCAAGTGTGCGCCATTTTCCCCAAAAAGGGAAGTCCTCCGGGACTATTCATACAAAATGTAATCTATATTCGTCTTGGAGAAATGTTTTGATCTCCACGATAAACCGATTTTGCTATTATAGCTCGTTTTCTAATTAACTGTGATTCAATTCTAATATTATATGTTATTTTTGAACTTCCCCTGTGAAATGTGTATAATTAGATTTATGATTACACAGAATAAACGTTGAATCACGCACCCGCATTTCGTAGAGCTAAGGGAAGTTTCGATGGACGAACAAATATAATTAATTGAAAATACGTTACAGACCTAATACAAATAGTTATGAAATCAAATCATAGTAGCCTTTTTAGTAGTAGCATAGTAGCATTTTTAACTCTCAAGGCACAAAGTGTAATTTCTGTGCTTTTCGATCGGATGATATCAAATAAAAGGATGCCGCATTGCGAATGGTGGTCGCTACTGCGTGAGCTTTCAGGTTAATTTCGTCCATCTGTACTTGAATAAATTACAAGCGTCACTGTTTTGCATGGGTTGATGGGGGTTTTTGTGCTTTACCGTCTAAAATAAGACGAGTATTGTATTGTTGCAGTTAGTTAGCAGCTCGAAAAACGTAGTCGACGAGTGGATCGAAATGCTGAGAGCAGACACGGAAATGAACACGCGCATTACCTGCGCCAAACTTCGTCGAGCGGCAAAGCTCAACATTTTGGAGGCGTTTTGGAAAATGACGGAAGGTATTAAAGACGAAGCGAAAGAGCGAATCAAGAAGAAGTGGCAAGAAAATAGCCAAGAGAGTGGGCAAGCTCTAGAGTTGATGCTTCTGCAAGGAGCTCTCAAATTGTTGGAGTCGACTATTCTCGTTCACATGACAAAGCAGGACATGAAGAAAGTGGAAAGACATTATAGCAGCGTTAGTCAGAAATATGAAGCTCAAGTCGAAATCAAAATTAGAATTATAACCAGCACTCATTATTTGAAAGAGCATCACATCGGAAGACTCGTCGTGACAAACAAAAAATCGACAATTTTCGTCGACATGAACCTTCAAAAAAGCGTCGAAAAAGTGGCCGATGACGTAATTTCGAACTACTTTTCGAAAAGTGGGTTTTTCAAAGGACTCAAACCTCAAGTGAGTCGTTTTACAGTTGAGCAAGGGCTCAAAGTAATGCCCCGGGCGAAAAATATCACTTCTTCCCGTTTAGAGGTTTTATTGAGCGACCTGCGCAAAAAAGATCCGCGAAACCATCCGCCTGTTTTCCACATCAAGGAGGACGTTAAGAAACTCGTAGTCATCAGTCCACCGCGCTCATCGCCTCCTAAGGAACAGAAGAGTCCAGGTTTCGAAGCTTTAGAGAGATCGAGGATCAGCCTGAGTCAAGTGGAGCATCCTCCTCTTTACAAGTACCGACAACATGGAAAGAAGCACAGTAGAAGTGCAAGCTCTTCAATCAACAGGCTCTCGTCGGCAAGTTCCGACGCTAGTCCTGAAAGGGATGCCGAAGTGAGACTGAATGGTTACCTCTCAACACTAACTGCTTCCTTTCAGCTTCTGATTACATAGGAAGGAAAGTAATGTAATCAGCTAAAGAATTCATTAGAACTTGTTTTATCAGGCGCGATCAGAGGATTTTTACTTTCCTTGGCTCTACAAAGTAGAAATAGTCCAGGAGCCGAGGGCTAAAAACGTTGACCGTTGAGTTGAAAGTTGGTTACTATTTTTTCTGATAGTTCCCTCAATGTTTGGTAACACCCCGCAAGTCTGCTCTCTCAGAAGTATGGACTATGAAAATGGCGGCTCATCAAAATTTGTCAAAATTTGACTTATTAGTTGATAGTTACAATATTTACCACAGTTGAGGAATTGGCTTGTACTTTCCCAATTCACACCTCTGCTACCTCCTATGCTTGGCCATTAAGTTGCAGAGCCAATCAAAATTCGTCGAATGTTGAACCAAATTTTGACTTATTAGTTGACATTGGAAATTTGTATGGTGGATTCGCATCAAGTAACTGAGTCGAAAAACCCGAGTCTGCCACAATAGTTTCGTGGACTTCGACTTGCAGACGACATCTAAATTTGACGAAAAATTTGGTCAAAAAATGACCTACGGAGTTGAAACTTGAAATTTATGTTACGAGTTGAAGTGAAGTACTTCAAGAATTACCTAGTCTGCTTTCCTCATTTTGAGGACTCTTTCGTGCAGACGAGGTCAAAATTTGATGAATTTGAAGGCTCAAAAATTGGCTTATTAGTAGATAGTTGCAAATGACGTGAATGAGTTCCACATCCATCAGCTTTACTATAAAATGTTATCTGCCACCTCAAAAATGGCATTTTCAAAGCAGAGTCGCTGAAATAGAATTATCCAGTATTGAAAAAAAAAAACTGAATAGTTGACAGCTGAAAATGACGTGAATCGCATCTACAGCAACTCAGTAAACAGTAAATAGTATCTGCTACCTTCAAAATGTTGTGTTCATACAGCAGACTACTTCTGGGCTAAAATTACTAATTATATATTTGAAGTATATTCTGTCTCCATGGCTCATAAAAAGAATATTAACTCTTCGCCTCGGTATTCCTGTATGCCTTTAGTGGATGGGAAGTAAAACCCATTAGTATTCATATAATATGCATTATAACATTTTATTCCTGATTTTAACAAAACACGTTCATAAAATATCTGGTGCGTGGTAACACACAACTTTACGCGGCCCCGTAAATACGACGACCTGCTACATATACGGGTGATTTATCTTCGTTTAACGCGGTTTTACGGGAACATTTATGGAGAACAAAATGTAGGTACTACTTAGTTGAGGGTACTTGGTAAGTTTGATTTTAATCGTTATAGCCGTTTTTGATATAATTGGAAACCCAATAAATTATTATTCGAGAAACCTCGTTTTTCGAGCTATTGCGGCTTATAGCCCCGTTCAACAGATAGGTACTGACATTATCCCGGAGAACAAAATATGGGTATAGGTTGCTAAAAAAAATTTCATAAGATTGATTAAATCCAGTGACTCAATTACTCGGAAAAGTACACAACAGTTCAAAAAACCATTATTTTCGACATATTTTCATTTTCATTTCTGTTCAATGAACTGTCACATGAACATTTACCCTCAACAATGTATACGTATTAACTATTTAAAAACATTCTGTGAGTTTGATGAAAATCGTTGGAACCATTTTGCCAAAAAACGTAAAAAACTATTTTTGCTTTTTAGGCTTGTATCTCCGTTCACCGTATTTTCATAGCGGAGAAAAGTTTTGTCCTAACCAGTATAAAATACTTTGGAAGTTTAATCAAAATCGTTGGAGCCGTTTACAAGAAAAATGCGAAAAACCCTAGTTTTCGGTACATTTTCCTCCCCCGCTCCCCTTTCCCATCGACCGAAATCGCGCATAACCTCATTTTCGCGTCTGTACGAAATAACAAATGATGTGTATGTCAGACATTGTGTGGTGACTGTTTATGTGCATTTATTCAATACTCCCACCACAAACATGAGCACCCTTTTGATACTTTAATCAAAATTATCTCTCCCCTTTGTTGGGTGGATAGCAACGCCCTGAACTGCAGTGTTCATGAGTGCCTGAGGACAGGCACTTCATCAAGAGCAGAGTGGTGTAATGGCGATTCAGCGGAGACCCGTCCGGGGCATTTGTGCTGACTGGGCACCTCAAATGCCCCGATTCGCTCGAGACTTCGCTACCGTCAGTTGTAACTGAGCGGGTTCCCTCGTCGCCATGTCATCTGTGCTCGCGTTCGCTCCCACTCAGTTCCCTGTCTGTGGTGTTTAAACTTCCCCGAATGTAATTGAGAAGAAAACTTTGTTCTAATTGCATTCGGCTTGATATTGTACTAACTCCCCGACTCTCTTAGTGCGATACCACTTACAATATTAATCCCCCCGTAACAATGGGCATTGTGAGCAATGAGCGAGCACTGTCTTCCTCCTGATCTGGGCCTGTAGATCCACCTTCTTGAGAACCATCAACCACCGGCTCACGAACCGAACCACTGAATGAAGAAGCGTGTTTGAAGGGGCCTAAGGGTTGCCAACCAATCCCTTAGAGGGCTCTTTCATATTGGAGTGACTGAACGATCGAAGCTCCAACCATACGAGTGCCATGGCTGAGAAGAGGCTTCTCACAGACTCCGATTGGTCGCCTCCAACTCTTTGGAGCAACCATCCTTGTGACTAAGTTCCCCTGCTTATACTTGGTATGGGAAATCATTAGTTTCATCAACACGCTTTGGTCGACGTGGCAGCCCCACGTGCATTCAAGGATTTATATCTCTAGCAACTAATCAAATCAGCATTTCGTTCTGTTTATACTTGGCAGAACTTATCTGAAGGTGCTGAATTGTTGTGACGACTTCCATTGAGTGACCAGTCTGTAGTTTCGGAAATACCGAAAAAACTGTGAAAAAAAGTTAATCAAAGAAACGACGCTAGTTTGAATTTCGGAAACTCGTGGGATGTCCCTGCTCATACGCACGACTTTTTTTGAGAACGTTAAGGTCATATGAGGAAAACTGCTCTAAAATGCAATTTTTACTGTAAATGCATTTTTTTGTAATTTCTCGTAATTTTTCCACGAATGTAAATATTTTCCAAACTCGAAAGCTGGGGAAGAAACTAAATTTGTTTGCTTTTGCCGATCACGTAGCTTTCCTCCCTACTTCGTCATTGACAATAAATTATTCGCTTCAAACCTTTATTTGCAGGAAGAGAAACGATTGTCATCTCCGCCAGGAAAGCCATTTAAGGATGAAGAGAGCAACAAGCGCAAGTAATTTGATTTGAATCTCCTGAGTTGACTGTTGGGCCGAGAGTAAATGAAAACTTTATTAGAGTGGCCAGTTGTTCTGAAGTAGCAAGTTGTTACTGAATAGAACTGCTCAATAAATATAATCATCAAATCCTTGAGTTGGTTTCATTTCTATCGATCCGTACGGACCGAATGAAATGTAGTTGTGAAGCGTGGTAAAACTCTTTAGTAAGTTTATCGGCACTTCAGTTGTGAGTTGAACCGACGGAGGACTGTGAGACCTTTAGCTAGCGGATGTCAAGATCGTTCGATTTACTTTATCGAAGGGGAGGGGGGGGGGGTATCGAATATCGTCACAAAGACCTGAATGGTGAATAAGTTGCGATGAATCGACGGCTCTTAGCGATCAACGATTGGATTTTTGCTGATAGTCTCATGTTAGTCTTGCGCTTCTGTATTGAAATTGGTACTAGTTACAGTTGTAGGAACGTGGGTTCCGTCATTCTCACGCAATTATGTCCATCTTTTGGGTGGAACGTGCCCTTAAAATATTTGCGCTTTGGTAGCCATTTCTCACACATTTTTCGAGTCTTTTCTGATTTCTCCAATCATCCAATTAGCATGAACATAAGCGGAAATATATCAGAAATCGAAATTCCCTGGGTATAAAAGTTGTGCTTTCAAATTTTCTCAAAAATGGCTCGATCCTTCAAACATACGAAGAGCTTTCAGCTAATATGTACCTGTATTTCTGTGAAAATGAGTAGAACTATGACGCAATGCATGATGTTTACGTGTATCATCGAATTTACGAGGGATTGGGCAAAGTTCGCACCATGTTTTTTACTCTGAGCACGGAGTGAGTCAGGCTCACCTTGAGTTGGAAGCAGGTACGCGGCAATACCCACAAATTCACTCTCCGGCTCACTGCAATTTATTTCTTGAGGTTGAACGGAAACGCTCGTTATTCCTTAAAATCGGGTTTCATGCGTGGGCTATATGCGATAGAGGGGGGGGGGGGGAAGAAGAGAGAAAAACCAGCAAATATCGCTCTCCAGCCTAAGAAAAGAAGGATCAATAATTATATGGCGCAGAGAGGCAGGAAAACGAGGGAATTAAGTTCCAAACCACGTATTCATAACTTCATCGAGTTCCATGGAAAAGGTGGGGGCGTTATTAAAGGCGTTTTCTCGCATTGGGCGGCACAAAAGAGAAGCTTCTGCTGGTGAGCGACGTCCGCCTTTGACATTCCTCCCAGTTTCCACCATCACGTTTACAGTGAGGTTCGTAAGCTGGAAAGAAAGAAAAAGAGCGGTATGGTAATATTATTGCCTTTTGAAGGTGATTGGGATTCGGTTTCCATCTTGTGAATCGAGACGGGGTCAGCGAGCTTCGACGTGACAAAGGCCCTCCAGCCAAACTGAGGAGCTGAATGTGTCTTTTCTCCTCTCGTGCACCCTTTTTTTTCTTTTCCCCGTCCTGGGGCCTTCAAGAGCCTTCTCTCGACGGCAGGAAATAAGTCGGGTTGGTTTACGTTGGGCGATGCATCACCTCAACAGGACGGCCCTTGTGCCTGCTCCGGACGAGGACTCGCTCGATTACCTCAAACGTCAACCTGGAAACTATCTTTTCCTCTTTCCAGCGAAGATTCACTTCGCCCTCGCGCTTTCCTCGAAAATTGGACAGTTGGAAAATAGGGGGAATCCGAGGGAAGAGAAAGCCGGGTTTGGAGATTTGGAGCGTCACTTTATTTGAAGTGTCAACCGAGTCGTTCAGGGTTTCCTTCTAAGTAGCGGGACGCCCTTCGTCGAGGCGGGTACAGGGGCGTTTATTATACTGAACATGCGTTATGAGAAACGTGCCGTACAGTTCCATTGGTCGTAAGCTCTTCCAGACACTCTTATGTTTCCAAACAGGTGGCATAACATTTGGTTGATACATTTTCGCCCTCAACTTTTTATTTTCTACATACTTAATAAATACTTTTGCTGCTGACCAAATTCGGTCAGGTTTTCAGTTACTTACGTTTTAGACTCCCCTGAGCTCAAAACGCATTCTCTTTGATATAAAGGTTTCTACGACTGTGTCAGGGTGTGGTCGATCCAAAGCCACTACCAACCTCTTCGAAGTGGGAACGGGAGTTCCTTCTACGGCTTATCCTCGGCAGATCTCCCAAAAGATGAGGTCATAAAATATGAACATCTGGTGTGCGCCAAACTCTTATTTTCAACTCCATGTGCATTCAGTGATTTTTAACGTTTTATTATTAAAATAATAACGTGTTAGCATGAACTTAGTAAGAGCTCAATATTCTACATATAAACTGGTGGCACCGTGTTTCGTAATTCATTGAGTTGCTCCTACTTAGGCGCATAGGTGGTTTATGGGATCTGATGAACTGATCTGCGAATGATCGTAACGTAGATTTATAAGGACAAAACTGAGATAAAAGTAATTTTGAACAAACTGTAATGTGTCTTCAACTGGTCAAAACATATTCTTTAACATTAATATTTCTCTGACTGTCCTCTGAACAGGCAACAACCAAAATATCCACAAAAAAAACTTGTTTTTTATATTTAAAAAAAATGTTTACTGTAAACTCCTAACAGAATTTGATTCAACGAACGGAATTTCTCTTCTATTCGCCTATTTGCTCTTGGGGAAGCATCAAAGATGCTTGCAGGAAATACTTGTCATTCCTTAGGAAGCTTACGCATGTACCTGCGAGACATTAAGACTGGCACAATAGGCCGCAATGCCCATCCGAAATGACTTTCCGTCATGTGCAGGCCGTGTGCAGGTCCTGAGATAGAGCGTTCGGAGTGCCTCACTCCCTCAGCTTTCTAGACTGTATGGTTCATTCTCATGGCGTATGCCCTGTTGACTAAAGACGGATATTCCTGGCAATGGCGAAGTCCCTTACAGGTACAGTTGACGAACTGATTGCCTGACATGTCAGTTAGCTGTCATTAGTTTCATGTCTCAGCCGATAAACTAGGCCAGTGGTGCAACAAATGGTGATTGAAAGTTAACCTGATGGGGGAATGAGCCAGGCCAGTTGTGGCGTACCGGCTCATTGGTACAGGGGGTGTGGGGGGGGGGCATCCATGACATCCTCAAGTCCTGGCTCGCGGAAGTGTGTGGAACATAGCGAGGTGGCCTTTCTTTTATGTTTGTGGTGCATACAGTTTGCGATAGGGGGGGACTACGACTCCAGCCGCTGCCGCCAAGCTGCCCAGGCTTGAGCGAATGTGGCGAACCTTCGCCTTGCTGAACCGCTGAACAGCTGCACTCTCCGGGCGGAGGGGGGAGGGGGGGATGCGTGCCCTGGCCCGCACGTCATTATAGAGGGGACACTCGTACAGAACGTGGGCTGCGTCCTTACTGATCTCCCTTCCACACAGGCAGAGGTCGAATGAACGATGCCTGAAAAAGAAGAGGCGCTGGTTAAAAGGTCCGTGCCACCCCCTTATTCTCAGGTGGTCCTGGATGGAGGGGATGATGGCGTGGAGATGTCGGGCTGTTGGGCCTACATCCCAAGGTGCCTCATGGCATCAAGCGGGAGCTCAAGCTGAGGCTCGATGGAGTCCTCCAATCTGAGCACCGGGACCAGCGCCTCGTAGTTGCCTTGATAGTCAGCGAGCACTCTACGCCAGGTGCTAGACCGTAGGACTACCAGGTCTAGGGCGTGATCCAGTGGGGGGGGGGGTGCCTCCAAGCACCTGCAGCGCTAGGTGGGAGGTTGTTTGGTAGGCTGGTAGCATTGCCAGGAGGATGTCCCTCTGTATGGTGCGTGTCCGCCGCTGATCACCCTCCGAGGGGGCAACCCACCAAACCGCTGCAGCATAAAGCATAATCAGTAGGAAAACGGCCTGGTAATAAAGGCAGCGGGCGTGCAAGTTAACCCCACCAAATCCTCAACAGTCACCTATACATACAAACGGAAGTACGCCGAACACTCCGTGACATGCGTGGACATCCAGGTACCATCAACCACATCTCTTAAGTGCCTTGGGGCGACCCTCGATAAACGCCTTGCATTCAGGGATCATATTACACCACCAAAAAAGCACATCACCAACCGGAATTCGCAACTCAAATACTTTTTCGACTACCATACATTATCACTAGACAACATTTTCATCTGGCCCATCTGCTAATACCTGCTCCAGATCGACGTTTCGTGAAATCGAGCAGCATCGAAATAAAACGTCCCCCTTTTCTCACTCAACCGCATTTATACCGATTTCAAACGTAGTACTCCGTTGGAACACCTCACAGAAAGGTGAGTGAATTTCTCTGGTCAAACATTGACCACCACAACACCGC
This sequence comes from Pachypeltis micranthus, assembly GCA_020466155.1. NCBI lineage: Eukaryota > Metazoa > Arthropoda > Insecta > Hemiptera > Miridae > Pachypeltis > Pachypeltis micranthus. Next base: position 61,415,131 of record CM035770.1, on the reverse strand, counting down.
GTAACTCCACGCCCCCAGTGCGTTCAACTCATTTGTCAATAAGGTATATTTGAGAGATAAAAATGAAGGCGCTATATCTTCGTTTAACGTATTTCTACAGAAATATTTACGGAGAACAAAATGTGGGTATAGGTTGCTAGAAGACACTCGGTAAGGTAGATCAAATCCAGTGACGCAGTTATTCCGAAAAATATTTAAAAAACGCTGCAAATTATTACACAACGGTTTATTATTCGGATAATCAGCTTGACCTAGCATTAATGCTCCGAGACCCATCCTGTTCGATTCAGCATCGAAAAATATCATAATGAAACCCAAAAAAAGGCCGAAAAGAACTGAATCGTAATATTAAAATAAACAAAAAAACACGAAAGTATCTAGAAAAAACTGAATTTTAATATGAAAACATGCACGCTAAATACTAATATCAAAATTTAACCAAAAATCTATGAAAAAAACATAATGAGAATGAAACGAAAGAATCTCAAAAAATTGAATCGTATTAAAACGAAAACGTCGGGGAAATTGGAAGAGTAAGGCGAATGGGGAGAGACCGGTCGTTGGGAGGGAAGCGAGCGGGAGGCCGCACTCGCTCGCCTCGAGAGCGGTTGGTTTTTAATGAGACGGGCGGGGCGGAGGAATTCAAACGACGAAACGCTTGTAGCTCCCGCGTTGTACTGCGTTTCGTTAATTTTTTAACCGTTTTTTGCCCATTACAACCACGGGCTTCGTCCGATCGGATTGCCGAGATGGCGGGCACAACTAGATACCAAAGTGGATTTTTGGGCGAAAGAACGAATTTTTAGACCACGTTAAAGGCACAAAACGGCCCGGACGGCGGACGGCGGACGGGGACGGGGACGGGGACGGGGACGGGGACGGCGGACGGACATTGCAAATTTGGAATCTCCATGTCTTGAAACGTAAAGTATCAAATTTTGAGGGGGGGTTGTAAAAAATTTTTCGTGACCGAAAACATAGGGTTATTATTCAGAATGAATAATAAACCAACACTATTTTCGACACACTTTCATTTTCATCTCTGTTCAATCCGCCATTCAGTGTTAGCGTCCACTCACAGGAACAATAGGAGAAGTGGGCGCTCTGCAGTGGTATACCGATGGTTCAGTTATGGAAGGCAGAGCTGGACTGGGCATTGTAGGGCCCAATTACAGTCTTGCTAAGCCGCTGGGAGAGTACGCCACGATATTTCAAGCGGAAATCCTAGCCATAAAGATCTGCACGGAAGAGATCCTGAATAAAGGACTCAAGAGCAAGCGGATCTACATATTTTCAGACAGCCGGCCTGGCTGTGCGGCCTGCCTTAAAGGTCTAAGCTGGCATGGGAATGCCTTCATGTGCTCAAACAGCTCGGCGCCCGTAACAGACTCTCCCTCATCTGGGTGCCGGCTGGGGGCATGAGGGCAACGAAAAGGCTGACCGCCTTGTGAAAAGGGGTACAGAATCCCTACTCATCGGGCATGAACCTTACTAGGGCATGACGAAGAGTCACTTGAACCGTCTGGTTGCTCGATGGGAGACACAAGGGCAAAGGCGATGCTGACACTCTCCAGACAGGATCTGAGAGTTCTGACAAGCTTCCTCACCAGGCACTGCCCACTCAGATATCACCTCAACAAGATGGGCATCTCAGAGGCGGTGGAATGCAGCATTTGCAGCGAGGAAGACGAGACGTCAGGGCAGAGCACACCCTATGTGAATGCCTTGGCAGCCAAACGTCTCGAATCTTTCGGTCAGGGAACCATTGAACCCCACATCATAGCGGAACCTGCGGTGAGGGTCGGCTTCCTAAAGGGGACGGGTATGTACGACGCCTTCTGCTAAGAAAGGGCCAGTGTCACAGTAGAACACATATGTGGCCGTAGTGACAAAGGGACTTGTCCCGCACGCCCTAGGAAAAAAAACTTTGTTCAATGAACTGCCGGAGGAACATTTATTGAGAACAATGTACGTGTATGAACGGTATAAAAACATTCTGTGAGCTTGGTAAAAATGGTGGCAGCCTAGTGAAAGATAAGATGAGAACCGTTTTCGAGAAACGTGCAAAAACAACACACGCACCACGTGTTAGGTTTAGGTATTAAGTTTTTTGTATTCAGTAGGCCTCAAATGGTAAAGATCTGAAGAAAACCCAACTTGTTCTTTGAAAAGATTACTATCCTTGCCCTTTGTGTCGCAGAAAGTAAATATCTGGTGCGTAGCAACACACAACTTTCCGCCACCCCCGCAATTTCGTACACCACCTACATAGGCGGGCCCTATATCTTCGTTCAACGCATTTTTACAGGAACATTTATGGAGAACAAAATGTAGGGACTAGTTAGTTGAAAGTACTCCGAAAGTTTGATCGAAATCGTTAGAACCGTTTTTGAGAAAATTGGGTTACCGATAAATTAATAATTCGACAAATGTCCTTTTCTGAGTTAACTTGGCTTACATCTCCGTTCAACATATGAATACAGAAATAATTACAAAGAACAAAATGTGGGTATGGGTGGCTAAAAGACACTCCATAAAGATTTATCACATCTGGTGAAGCAGTTACCCTGGAATTTACGGCAATGTTCGAAAAAACGTTATTTTCGACACATTTTCATTATTATCTCTGTTCAATGGACTGTCAGAGGAACATTTATTGAGAACAATACGTAGGTATTAACTATGCGGATACATCTTGAAAGTTTGGTGATAATCGTTGAAGCCGTTTTGCCAAAACGCGTGAAAAACCTATTTTTACTTCATAGGCCTAAATCTCCGTTCACCGTATTTTCATGAAGATATGTTTGGATAACTAAAGTTAGGTATTGATTGGTAGAAGATAATCCGAAAGTTTAATCAAAATCGTTAGAGCCGTTTTCGAGGAAAATGCGAAAAACCCTAGTTTTTGGTACATTTCCGTCCCCCCCCCCCTTCCCATCGGCCGAAATCGTCCATGATTTTATTTTGGTGTCTAGAAAAAATAACGAACAAAACAAGAAAAGAACGAGCTCAATCGGATCAGCCGTTCTCCCGCAAATCGAACTACAGACACACACACACGGCCCACGCGCCGAAATGAGGTTTTTTAGACTCAGTAGGCCTCAAAACGTAAAGACCTGAAGAAAACCCAATTTTTTTTTTGGGGCCGATTACTATACTTTCCTTCCTTTCGGGTGCCGGAAAGTAAAAAGGAGATGCTTTACTTGGCTACATGAAGTTATAATGGTGTTGTGCTTCTCTAACCATCTCAGTAAACCATCGAATCCTGGTTTCCTTCAGTCTCTCTTTCCTCCCGGATTTAATGTCAATCAGACGCACTCGCCAATTCGTCGCATACCCCGGCTGCAAAAAGCCTCTTCAAGTTAGCCAGATGTCGATTTTACGTCTCAGGCGCTCACTCAGATGTTGTAATGCCCCTTTTGCCCCGTTTTTGTGGGCCTTCTCTCTTTCGCGCTTCTTGATTTACCGAGACTCCGTGTTCTAGCGTTAAGAGCCAGAAATGTTTCGTATCTAATCGGAGCGTCAACCTAGATAAATAAAATAATAAATAGATTTTTGCTTCTTGTATTAAGGGAAAATGGTAAAGAATCACCTGTTTCCCACCTCCACCCTGCTTCTATTCAAATACTTTCTCGCCGCCGTACTTTCTTCGGGTTTCTTTCTGGAACAACCAGTCGCTAAGTTTCTTTAGAAATGCAACGAGGGGTTGGCACTTCGATAAACACCAAGGTGAGGTGTTTCGGGAAAAGGGCGCTCTGCCACGCGTCTCAAGGATTTCGATGCCGGTTCGTGATGCTTCTCGAGTAAGGATTATTGGAAAACTTGGCTGAGGGATTGGGAAAAGAAGTTCCAACTGCGTGTGGGGTCGTCAGCGAAGGAGATGTGGCGGAGAGGGGGAGAAGAGGGCCGAAAAAGAAACTACATTCTTCAGTTTAGACGGAGACATTTGGAGAATTTACTTGGAAATCGTGGCAACATATCACGAAAAAAGGGCGGGTTCGTAAAAGGGCGATTTGAAGTCGCGAAACGTCTTCGGTTCATACCAATCCCCGCACCCCCTTCCCAATTCCCAAGTGCCACAAGTCTGGACTAGTTGAGAACGGAGTGTTTTATTGAACTCGAGTAGCTCCTAATTTCTGCCAAAACACTTAGAGACCGAAGAAGGATTCCACGCCCCATCTCACGCGTCGACTCTTCTGACAAAACAAGTATGATGCTATACGAGATACGGTCTGACATTCTACGCATCTTCTGGCGATCAGTTTTATCCTGCGCTTACAGCTCACAATATTTACTTTCTAACTAATAAACAAAAACCAAAACTAACAAAGCTGTAACACATAACTACATTACTTTCCTTACTCATTGAGTGGAGGTAAGGAAAGTATTGTGATTGGACAGAAAAACGTTTGAGCAATCATCGGACCTTCAGGTTTCGATGCCTCCTGAAAAAAATTGTTTTGGCGCTTGCGAGAATGTCAGAGTCAATTAGGCTTTTTTTAACGTTTAACAAAAATATGATTTGAGCAGAACTCCAGAATATCAATACTCCATGTGTACCACATTCTTATTTCAAAATATAAGCAATCAATGCAATGGTAATTGATGTGGCAGTCAACAACATTTTTTGTGGGAGGTTCGCGTTATCAGAAAATCTGCAAAGAAAAATAATCGATGATAATGCGAATTCCAGAATTTCTGAGTTTAATATGACCTATATTAAACTTCCATTGAGTGGTAACTTATTGGACTACCACTTCGATTTTTTAACGCTAGTGTTACATGAATGAGACTTAGGCTCGGGTTTTCAATGTCTTTTACAGGTCGAATAAGTCAAACCTTCGAATAACCCCCGAAGACCCGTTCATCAATTCACTTTGACGCCCAGTTAGCGCTAATTGTCAGTTATTACTTTCCTTGGCTCTACGAAGTAGAGAAGAAAGTTATGTAATCGGCTGAAAAAAAGGTGAGGTGTGTGTGTGTGTATGTGAACGATTTTTTAGAGAGAACCACTGTACCAAATCCACTCAAAGTTGATATCTAGCCCGCAGATTTGCATGGAACACCAAAATAAGGGTATGAGCAAAATCCACCGTAAGTTGATCATAGTTATCATAGTGATCAAAACATCAATTTTTTTTCTCAAAAATGGCTGTAACGATTTCGATTAAATTGTTCATTTTGGTAGCTCCCAATATGACGACTATACCATAAAATTCTCATTTGTGGGAAAATGGCTAGAGCAGCACAATAAATTACCAAAACTTTCGACGAGTTCGATTTTAGCGCGGTTTTCAGAGGAAACAACCGTACCAAATCAGCTGAAACTTGAGTCTAGCCTACAGGTTACCATGGGACGCAAAAATCAGGGTATGGGCAAAATCCACCGAAAGTTAACTATAGTTATCATAATGATCAAAACACCAATTTTTTTTCTTAAAACCGGCTCTCACGATTTTGATAACATTTTTTATATCTATAGGGCTCAATAATGCAATTACACCATAAAATTCCCATACGTGGGACAATGACGAGAGCAGCACAATAAATCATCAAAATTTTCGACGAAAAGCGTTTTTAGCGTGGGTTTTCCTTATAAACTCCGCTGAAATGTTAGTACAATGTTAAAGAAAATTGGTATTGTAGTCCACTCCAATACCTCAAGGGTGAGTGTTTAAAAACGCTCATGAGATACATGGGGCTCACTCCAGAAATTCCTGAATTTCAACTACCGCCGTTTCGCTTACTACCGGTTCTAACATTTATACCCAATAACTCTGCAAAAGTGATTACTATCCTTCTTCAAAAAATTCGTGTTTACAGCGTCATTAATTTTCTGTGTACCAATTGCTCAATAATGGTTCTGGAATGAGTACGAGCAGCACAATAAATTCCAGAACTGTAGGCGCTACCGTTTCCTACTGCTGTGAAGTGTTGTTAGACCAAGTTCAAAGGAACTGAGTGTTTTTTATTCGTAACTTCAAGCTTCAGTTATTGGTTAGCTGTGCGCTTTCTGGTCGATTTGTTTCCGATTGCGCTCTCATTATTTTATTAGTATTACCGTTTTATTATTTGTTGACTTTCCGACGACTCAATTTGAAATCTCTGGGAGCTGGCAGACCTTAATTTCTCCGACGAAGAGATATACCATCCGAGAATCGAATATTTTGATACACTCGACGATCTAGATTTTCATACTAGGCTCCGACAGTCGAAAGATAACGCTGTTCGTGCTTCCACTAATTCGATCGCGGATAGAATCGCCATGTATTGGAAATCACGCGAAAGGTCAATGACTTAACTTCTAATGTGTCATGGAGAATAAACTACGGAGAATTTTTTTTTCAAAACAACTCTTAATCAAAATATCTGGTGCGTTGCAACACACAACTTTCCTTAGCTCTACGTCAATTCACTTTGTACATGGCTAATTCTAATTAATCGATTCATTTCTCACTCAGTTTCTTTGAACTTGGTCAAACAACACTTCACATCAGCAGAAAGCGGTAGCGCTTACAGTTCCGGAATTTATTGTGCTGCTCGTACTCAATCCAGAACCATTCCTGAGCAATTGTTACACAGGTAATTAATGAGGCTGTAAGCATTAATTTTTTGAAGAAGGATAGTAATTACTTTTGCAGAGTTATTGGGTAAAAACTTTAAGAACTGGTAGTAAGCGAAACAGCGGTAGTTGAAATTCGGGAATTTCTGTAGTGAGCCCTATGTATTTCATGAGCGGTTTTAAGAACTCACCCTATAGGTATTGGATTAGACAACAATACCAATTTTTTTTAACATTCTAGTAACATTTCAGCGGAGTCTATAAGGAAAAAACCGCGCTAAAATCGATTTCGTCGAAAGTTTTGGTAATTTATTGTGCTGCTCTCGTCATTTTCCCACGGATGGGAATTTTATGGTGTAATTGCCTTATTGAGAGCTATCAATATAAAAATTGTAATCAAAATCGTTAGAGCCGTTTTTGAGAAAAAAATATTTGGTGTTTTGATCACTATATCATTATGATAACTATAGGTAACTTTCGGTGGATTTTGTCCCTACCCTTATTTTGGCGTCCCATGGTAACCTGTAGGCTAGTCATAAAGTTTCAGCTGACTTGGTACGGTGGTTTTCTCTAAAAACTGCGCTAAAATCGATTTCGTCGAAAGTTTTGGTAATTTATTGTGCTGCTCTCGTCATTTTCCCACAAATGGACATTTTGTGGTATAGTTGCCATAGTGGGAGCTACCAATATAAAAAATGTAATCAAAATCGATAGAGCCATTTTTGAGAAAAAAAAATATTTGAGGTTTTGATCACTATGATAATTATAGTTAAATTTCGGTGGATTTTGTTCATTCCCCTATTTTGGCGTCCTATGGTTACCTGCGGGCGAGATATCAAGTTTGAGTGGATTTGGTACGGTGGTTCTCTCTAAAAATCGTTCACAGACACACATACACACACACACACACACAGACCATTTTCCCAAATAGTGTTTTTCGGACTCAGGGGGGTCTGAAACGTAATGATCTGAGGAGAACTCAAAATTTTTTTTTTCAGCCGATTACATAACTTTCCTTTCTACTTCGTAGAGCAGGGAAAGTAAAAACTTGAAATTCTCCATTGTTGATTCTCCGTGGCATCAATTTCACTTCAAAGCTCACAGAAATGCTTACAGCTCAAAACGTAGGCAAAGCAGTCAGTTACAGGTGTGGTGTGGGTAGAGTCATGTTTACGAGAAGCGTTTTAACATATGAAATTGGTACGACCCAAACTCCTTAGATTTCCCACTTACAAGCTCTCCGCTCAACATAATTAATTCTTTCGTCCAAAATTGTATCATTTCTCAATAGTCTGCTACCTTTTAATCCACTAGTTGTCCCTCCACCAATGGCTTAGCGTTCTCGAACAAACATGAATGGAAAATCACACGTTTAACACCTGCTTCTACTTCTCAAATATCGAGAGGAGAAACACCAATACACAAGCATTACGTAACAAGAAATTGTTTGGTACACCGTGGTAATAGCCTGTGTCACTGCTATCCCACTGCCTCCCCCACATAACGTGCATTATCACGGTGATATGACTTAATCGTTTTAAAGTTACTTCTACATCAGTCAACGAACACACAGACCAAGCTCTGTAAGTTGGCATTTTTCACTTATGTAGTAACTTTTGTACTTTCGCTTCATAGAAGTAAAGAGAGCGGTACATCTCTCGCCGTTGATTCGTTGCTTTTGTCCGCCCTTTTAGAGCGTATTTCCTGATTGTTAGGAATTGCTCGTACAACTGTGTACATTCCTCGTGGGTGCTCGTTAACCAGTACCCCCCGATATTACAGTTCGTCGAAATAGCGAGGAGGGAATATTAGCTGAATGAAGGAAAAGGGTTGAATTCGGTCGGTTCGAATAAAACGCCATTATTATTCACATCCACCGCTTGACCAAAACAGGAGGAGATTGCGTTACAAGCTAATGGCCATTCACAAAAGGTTCGTTAGGATCAATGTGCAAATATCGTTGTTGTATCACGTCATGTGTTCACCCCCTTTTATTACCAATTAATTTACGCTCATGTCAATGAAAGTTGTTCGAAGCCCACGATGAAAAAATAACAGCTAACCGAATTGTCGGTGGTGTTAACTGTACAGAAAATGTAATAGAGTAGGTGGCTCCTAAGGCAACCAGGAACACTACAGGTTGCTACAGGTTGGGAAGCTGATAAGACAAAACTTAGTTCAGTGAATGTATTGTTAACTACCGGCGGTAGTCCTGAATAGATTATTTGGGCAGAACAAATATAATCTCAATATTAAAGAAGGGTAAACAACTGAAAGAGATACCTCTCAGTAAGTATATATACAAACTCGCTTCTCCTTCTTGAACTGCCCCCCACTTCTACTCGGAAGAAAGGGCAAGAAGGTGAGGAGCGTTGAGGCAGCCAGTCAAAAAATCACGCAGGAAGAAACTGTTCGCAAACAAACTAATTCATTATGCTAAGGTAACGTAATCTAGCACAGACAAAAGCATTTCCTGCGTAAAGGCCAAATAACGTAAGAACACACCACACCAGTGTGACACCAGTTAAAAGATGTTCCAGAGCATATTCAATGATAGGCTGAACCAACGTCTTGTAGCCTATTACAAGCGACAGTGGGTGCCAAAACATATCTGTGCTTGTCCTTACTTGAGACCCCATGTCATCGATGTGGTTTGCGAAGGTAAGTTTGTGATCGAGGACAACGCTGAAGCCACCAAAAGCAAACAGTCTCTGCAGGGCATGCTGGCATTGTGGTATTCATAATGCTACAAAACAATACGTTGTTGTCATTGTGCACTTCAAGGGATTTAAGGCTAGGCTTTTCAGAGAGCATCACCACGCTCAACACTCTCCGCGACTGGACTGCAAGTACAGAGATCCAATGTGACTGAAGATTCTAAAATTGTTGGCACAAGCAAGAAATTAATGCCGGTCAAAACTGCTGTAAGGATGAAAAGCAAGGGGCCCAGAGGGGAGCCCTGGGGAACTTCAAAATTGGCCACGAGGGAGTGTGGACGTTAGGCGACCCTCACAACTAATAAGTACTCAGAGATCTAGCTTGACATTTACACCATGTTGGGACTGACCAGATTACACAACGGCTCACTTCGCCAAACATCTTTGAGAAGTTAGTCGATATTATTTTAACTCTGAGCCATCTGAGAAAAAGCCTGGAGTGCCAACTCTTGAAAGGTTGCGAATCTACAATGGATATGAATCTGTGCTGCTTCAAAACGGCCACAGCAGAGATGTCAGGGAAAAGCCTCCGGGCGAGGACAGTAGTGGCATCAGCCTACTTCCCAGGCGATGACGCTGAGGTCCCCCCGCTGATGATGCAGCAGCTAATCCATTACTGCAGAAGGGAAGGCCTTCAGTTGATTGTCGGGTGCGACGCCAATGCACATAACATGGCATGGGGCAGCCCACCGGGCTCATATAGCTCAGCTGTGCTGGGGGTGCAGCTGGGGGTGTTCCATGAGGACTACTCAGCAGAGCTCCTCACAGCGGAACAGATAAAGGCCGTGGAGAAAAGCATGGTGGAGGCCGTGTTTGCTCTCGGCGAGGATGAGGGGCCAGAGCCAGGGTTCACTGGTACCATATGTAGGAGGGGGTGGTCACGGTGGGCAAGGATGAGGGCACGGCAGCATGGCTGAGGGAGCATTTTGCCACCGCACAGCCCTGGGAGGGGGCCAGGCTGAAGGTCTGTGAGGGTGGTGTCCTTCCAAGACCAAGGAGGGCCGTGGCATACCTTCTGGGGTGTGAGGAGGAGCCGGGTGCGAGGATCCTGGGTTTTCTGGCAAAGCAAAACAGGAGACTCTGCACACGGTTCTGGACGGTGCTCTCTCGGGTCCATAAAGAATCAGCAGCACTTTTCGGCCAGCTGATAGATGAACAATCTGCCCAGGCTTTGGAGGCTGAGCCAGCAGTCTTCATAAAGCTGAGGCAAGGCAGCATCAGAGTGAGGAAGCAGGGCTCTGAAGAGGTATCTGCCTCGAGTGTCCCTTCCTTAAGTGCCCCTAAATATGGTGGAAGGGGCAGGGGGAGCGCTGTCGCTGCGGGGGTGTCGGGTGGCGGGGCTGCTGGCTGTGGGGCTGCGGGTGGCGGCGACCTAGCGTCCTGCTGCGTGGTCCTGGCTGGGGACCCCGCCCCGGGCGCCTCGGTGGGGGTGGTGGTGGCTCCTGAAAACAGTAGTGCTGGGGTCCTGGTGGCCCCTCCTCCTCCTGTGGTTATGGCTTCGGTCATACGAGCCAACGAGCAGATTGGACAACAGTTTCTGGTGACAACCCTCTTACTCCTCCCATAAATGGGCCTTTAGCAAATAGTTATTTCAGAGTGTAGAGAAGATGCAATACGACAGGGACCTGTTGAGGAGCACAGTGAGGACAGGACCAAATAAAATGCGTGGCCCAGCCATCCAAAATACTGACGCCGTCACGAGGTCCAGCCTGGACATACCAAGAGGACTACTGTTTTCCAGGCGTGCGGGAAGGCACGTCACTGTAAAGAGCAAGGGTTTCTTTACAGTCAAAGAGAGAAATGGGGTGACTGGAATACCTAATTGAGGAAAGGATGAGAAAACATGGATGAAGCCACTGATGGGTTGATATGGGCAACGTACTAGGCCTAGATGTAACCACCTCCCCCCAGGCTGGAACAGCAGGTCAGGCACCTTAATGGGCAAACTCAAGGCCCAAGGCAAATGGTATCAACCTGTGGGTAAAGGGAGGGGTTCCCCAGAGCCAGGCTGACTAATGCTTTTGGTTTTCATGGTGAGAAGTAACTGACGTGTGTTGACAAACGTCCACGCTTTGTTCTGATATCGCGCCTTTTAGAACCAACCTTCATTAGAGCGCTGAAGTGCTGCTACAGCGGCCGATTATCCCCACAGCGAACCCTCTAAATGTTCCCTCGCCTTCTGCCGTTTTCTTGGGGCTGCTTCCATGGTAAAGTTGGACGGCCTCTTTTTTGTAGTTGTGGTTATACTCGGAAATGCGAAAAATAAAATGAATAGGGGAATCGGTCTTTTATAAATATTGTTCAAACGGGTAAGGTCTTTTGGAATTATAAATTTCACAAAGCGTACAATAAGCCCACTCTGAAGCTGCAGTAATTGAAGCGAAGGCACAAGGAAAATACCCACGAACGACCAACACTAATCTGTCCCTTTCCATCGGAGGTAAATCTCTTCAAGGTTTAACAATTAATCTTCTCACTGCCAATGGACGAATTTAAAACTTTTTCTTTCCGCGCGCGCACTGACATGAAAATGCCGACTAGAGTATTCAGTAATTAATCTCATCACTCGGCCAAGGTGATCAGGATGCTTTTCAACTTTGAAGCGATTTCCTCTCGAGGGAAACTTATTAAAAGGTGAACGCCGAGTTAAATCCCTTAAAAGTTGCCATTCAAAGGTTCCGCTGTCACAAAAATAAATAATTAAAAAGCGGGAGCATTAAAAGGGGGTTTCTCAACATTTATTATCTTTTTCCTTACCACTCAACTTGGGCTCCTAATGAAGACAAAGTTTAGGTCGCCATCAAGTGGAAATATCGAGTTCGCGGAGGTTGAAGGAAGGGAACCCTGCCAACTAGTTAGCGTTAGGGTCAAAAGAAAAAGGTCGAGAAGAAATGAACACTTCGGGAAGAGAGGAACTTCTTTCGTTTCTATTTCTTCACTCTCACGTCCGCTTAACTGGGGAATGTAGTACTGCAGGTGATATCAATCATACACAATCAGAACTTGCCGTCGTCAGACCTTCATTTTCAGGCTCTCGCTCGAGCCCCGCGACGTTAACCGTTTGAATGGTAAATGGTTGAACCTTGGAACGTCAAGGACGTAGTCTCCCTCAAACTCTCTCACACACGCACTCTCACTATAATATCAAAACCTGATAAGTTGACTAGCTCCACCGTGGCGGAAACGCCTTTCTATTTCAGCCCCTAGGGAGTTGGGAGATCGAGAGAGGAAGTGAGTAAAAATTCGACGGTAAATCGAGTAACAATTTATGAAAGTAGAGTAAAGATCCGGCGCGAAGTTGTGCTAATTCAATGGTAAACCTTTGTTCGACGAATTTCTACGGAAACGTCCACACAGACTAAAAGTAGGTGGCAGATGGCTAAAAGTACGGCTTTGACCGCACCGTATGAACTGTTTTTGAGAACACGATTTAATGCGCGGTTTCATTTTCTGAATACTTCCGAGGAACCAAATGTGGGCTCTGGGAATTATCCTGCAAAATTGATCACGTTCGAATTGTCGTTTACTTAATGGGAAATACGAAAAACGTTTTAAAAATGTGTTCGCTGGCGCATATTGTACGTTGTTCACCGTAACTTGTTGAAGCCGTATTTCAAATATCTGGTGCGTTGCAACACACAACTTTCCTTAGCTCTACAACAATTCACTTTGTACATGGCTAATTCTATTTAATCAATTCATTTATCATTCAGTTAATTTGAACTTGGTCAAACAACACTTTACGGCAGCAGCAAGCGGTAGCGCTTACAGTGCCGGAATTTATTCATTTATATTTATTCATTTATGCTGCTCGTACTCATTGCAGGACCATTATTGAGCAATTGGTACACAGATAATTAATGAGGCTGTAAACGCGATTAATTAAAATATCTGGTGCGTAGCAACACACTACTTTCCGCCACCCCTTTAAGCTCGAACACCAGCTACATAGGCGGGCGCTATATCTTCGTTCAACGCATTTTTACAGGAACATTTATGGAGAACATAATGCAGGGACTAGTTAGCTGAGAGTACTCCGAAAGTTTGATCGAAATCGTTAGAGCCGTTTTTCAGAAAATTGGAATACCGATAAATTAATATTCGACAAATCTCCTTTTCTGAGTTAACTTGGCTTATATCTCTGTTCAACATATATATACAGAAATAATTATAGAGAACGAAATGTTGGTATGGGTGACTAGAAGATACTTCATTAGGATATATCACATCTGGTGAAAAAGTTACCCTGGAATTTACGGAAATGTTAGAAAAAACGTTATTTTCGACACATTTTGCTTTTTATCTCTGTTCAATGGACCGTCACAGGAACATTTATTGAGAAGAATATGTAGGTATCAACTATTTGAAAACATCCTGTGAGTTTGGTGAAAATCGCTGAAGCCGTTTTGCCAAAAAGCGTAAAAAACATATTTTTGCTTCAAGGGCCCATATCTCCGTTCACCGTATTTTCATGGAGATATGTATAGAGAAGAAAAGTTAGGTATTGATTAGTAGAAGATAATTTGAAAGTTTAATCAAAATCGTTAGAGCCGTTTTCGAGAAAATGCGAAAAACCCTAGTTTTTGGTACATTTTCGTCCCCCACCCGCTTCCCACTGGCCGAAATCGTCCATAACCTTATTTTGGTGTCTACAAAAAATAACGAACAAAACAAAAAAAGAACCAGCTCAATCGGATCAGCCGTTCTCCCGCAAATCGAACTACAGACACACACACACACAGACATACACACAGACATACACACAGACATACACACAGACATACACACGGACCTCTCTCCGAAATTAGGTTTTTTAGACTCAGAAGGGTCTGAAACGTAAAGATCTGAAGAAAACCCAACTTTTTTTTTTGGGCCGATTACTATACTTTCCTTCCCTTCGGGTAGCGGAAAGTAAAAAAGGATAGTAATCACTTTTGCAGAGTTATTGGAAAATAACTGTTAGAACTGGTAGTAACCGCAACGACAGTAGTTGAAATTCAGGAATTTCTAGAGTGAGCCCCATGTATCTCATGAGCGTTTATAAACACTCACTCTTTAGGCATTGGATTGGACTACAATACCAATTTTTACTTTCCTTGCTCTACGAAGTAGAAAGGAAAGTTATGTAATCGGCTGAAAAAAAATTTTGAGTTCTCTTCAGATCTTTACGTTTCAGACCCCCCTGAGTCCGAAAAACACTATTTGGGTAAATGGTCTGTGTGTCTGTGTGTCTGTGTGTATGTGTGTCTGTGAACGATTTTTAGAGAGAATCACCGTACCAAATCAGCTCAAATTTGATATCTAGCCCGGTAGTAACTATGGGACGCCAAAATAAGGGTATGAACAAAATCCACCGAAATTTAACTATAGTTATCATAGTGATCAAAACACCAAATATTTTTTTTCTCAAAAACGGCTCTAACGATTTTGATTAAATTTTTTATATTGGTAGCTCCAAATATGGCAACTATACCATAAAATCCCCATCTATGGGAAAATGACGAGAGCAGCACAATAAATTACCAAATCTTTCGACGAAATCGATTTTAGCGCGGTTTTTACAGAAAACAATCGTACCAAATCAGCTGAAACTTGATGTGTAGCCTACGAGTTACCATGGGACGCAATAGTGAGGGTATGGGCAAAATCCACCGAAAGTTAACTATAGTCATCATAGTGATCAAAACACCAAATTTTTTTCTCAAAAACGGCTCTAACGATTTTAATTAAATTTTTTATATTGATAGCTCTCAATGAGGCAATGATACCATAAAATTCTCATTCGTGGCAAAATGACGAGAGCAGCACAATAAATTATCAACATTTTCGACCAAAAGCGTTTTTCGCGCAGTTTTTTCCCTATAAACTCCGCTGGAATTCTCGTTTTTCTTATAACCTCCGCTGGAATGTTTGTAGAATGTTAAAAAAAAATTGGTATTGTAGTCCAATCCAATAATTAACGGTGAGTGTTTAAAAACACTCATGAGATACATGGGGCTCACTCCAGAAATTCCTGAATTTCAACTACCGCCGTTTCGCTTACTACCAGTTCTAAACGTTTTTACCCAATAACTCGGCAAAAGTGATTACTATCCTTCTTCAAAAAATTTTTGTTTACAGCCTCATTAATTATCTGTGTACCTATTGCTCAATAATGGTCCTGCAAAGAGTACGAGCAGCACAATAAAATCTGGAACTGTAAGCGCTACCGCTTCCTGCTGCTGTGGCGTGTTGTTTGACCAAGTTCAAATTAACTGAGTGATAAATGAATTGATTAAATAGAATTAGCCATGTACAAAGTGAATTGTTGTAGAGCTAAGGAAAGTTGTGTGTTGCAACGCACCAGATATTTTTTAAACATTCTACAAGAATTCCAGCGGAGTTTATAAGGAAAAAACTGCGCGAAAAACGCTTTTCGTCGAAAATTTTGATAATTTATTGTGCTGCTCTCGTCATTTTCCCACGGATGAGAATTTTATAGTATCATTGCCTGATTGAGAGCTATCAATATAAAAAATGTAATTAAAATCGTTAGAGCCGTTTTTGAGAAAAAAATTTGGTGTTTTGATCACTATGATAACTATAGTTAACTTTCGATGGATTTTGCCCACACCCTTACTTTTGCGTCCCATGGTAACCTGTAGGCTAGATATCAAGTTTCAGCTGATTTGGTGCGGTTGTTTTCTCTAAAAACTGCGCTAAAATCGATTTCGTCGAAAGTTTTGGTAATTTATTGTGCTGCTCTCGTCATTTTCCCACAAATGGGAATTTTATGGTATAATTGCCTTATTGAGAGCTATCAATATACACAATTTAATCAAAATCGTTAGAGCCGTTTTTGAGAAAAAAAATATTTGGTGTTTTGATAACTATAGTTAAATTTCGGTGAATTTTGTTTATACCCTTATTTTGGCGTCCCATGATGACCTGCGAGCGAGATATGAAGTTTGAGCTGATTTGGTTCGGTGGTTTTCTATAAAAATCGTATACAGACACACAGACCATTTTCCCAAATAGTGTTTTTCGGACTCAGGAGGTTCTGAAACGTAAAGATTTGAAGAAAACTCAAAATTTTTTTTTCAGCCGATTACATAACTTTCCTTTCTACTTCGTAGAGCCAAGGAAAGTAAAAATTTACAGTGATCTCGCTATGTCAGACAATGGGGCAATAACCAATCATGCCTAAGTAAATAGCATTGTATTAAGAATAAAGAATAAAGAACACATCCCAACTGCCCTTGCAAATTGCTCGTAATGAGACTAGAACACCCCTCTCTTATCCATATTGACGCCTAAGTACTTGACTTGCTTCTCACGAAGGAGCCTGAGGCCGCCGAAACGCATTGACAGTTGACTATTTAATTTTCCCTTCAACAGGATGAGCTGGTATCGTCGCCACGCACACTTGGCCTACACAAAAACACTTACGTCGGATTACGAAAGGCCATCATCAACGCTCGTCACACAATCAGGAAATTCCTCAACACACCAACGAAAGGATGAGGATTTTGGTCACGGTCCAACCTCATCCTACACCTCTCCCACGAGGAAGCTATTTAATTATTTTGGTAGTTTCGTACAACATTCAGAAAGAATCCAATTCAATTATGACGAGGGATGTATAATCGGTCTCTACGAAGCTTGCAAGACGCATTTCTCACGTAAGAGAAGATAAAAGCTCAATAGCGATCTGTTTGATTCTCCATTGAGTTCCTAAGAGATTTGCAAGCTAAGCAGTTTTTCAAATCTCCCCTTCGTTCCGAAACTCATAACGGTATTGAATATTTTTTTGAAATCCTATTCGTTGTTGTAAATGAGGAAAATGCAAATAACCGGCCGTTCATTTTTCCTCGGCATTCCTCTCAGATAATCGAGGATGCTTCGAATCCAATGCGAAGCGTTCCCTCACAAGTGGAGACCAAGCGAAGAAGGTGCTAAAAGCTCAATATATCTTTGGATGAAAGGGTCGAAATGCCTTCGGGACTTGAGCGCAACTTCTATCTCCGTTTGTGAAACTTACTTCCCGTAAAACTAATTTCAAACGTCGTTAACTCGCCCGTTATCGCAATTAGGGTAGACATTTTTATTAACGAACGCCGAAAAAAAATAATTGCTTTCTCACTAATTTACAATTAACGTTTCAACACATCTCGAATCAGCCGAGCATTGGGCACTGCGCCCTACAAATCCTCAACAGTTGGAAGGGTGGTCCTCACCGTAACCATGGCAATGGTCTTCTGAGGGTGGGAGGGCGCTTGCACAATGCTCCGTTGCCTGGTACACAGCGCCATCCAATCCTTCTGCCTGCCAGATCCCCGTTGTGGACCATTATCATCTCAACAATCATGTGGGTCCCACTGCACTGCTGGCCATCATTAGACAGGAATATTGGGTGCCAGCAGCAAGAAGCCTTGTTAAGGCAATTAGCCGTAAATGCGTGACCTGTGTGAGATTTTCGAAGCACGTGATGTCTCCACTAATGGGGAAACTAACAGTGTCATGATTCAAGGCTGTGCGTCCATTTCTTCACACAGGGGTGGATTTTGCTGGGCCTTTCCTGTGTCGGGAGTCCCTACGGTGGAACTCTTGTGTCCGCAAATCTTACATGTGCCTATACATTCGCATGACTAGAGGAGCGGTACACTTGGAATTGTCACTCGGTCTATCAGTTGAGGCATTTTTAGACACATTCGACCGATTCGTATCATACCTGCTGTCATGTACTCTGACTCCGAGATTAATTTTGTTGGAGCAGCTCGTTACTTGAAGAAGGTCTTCCAATGGTTCCACGCCGATCAAACCAAGTCAACTATAATTGACAGCATTTCTCGCCTAATGGTGCAGTAATAGTTTAACCCCCCACACTCACCTCATTTTGGGGGCAGCTGGGAAGTCCTTGATATTCAAAACTGTGGGAAATCAACCATTTTGCTGCTGGGAGCTTTCAACAATCTTTGCCAAGGTGGAATGTGTCTTAAATTCCAGACCCCTGCAACCTCTGTCAGACTCACCAGAGGACCTGGAAACTAACTCCAGGTCACTTTATTCTTGGCCATCCAATGAATGCAACACCACAAATCGTCCTTTAGCATGTACCAAACGATCGCCTAAGTCGCTGGGAGTTAATTCGAGAGAGAGAGTCCAATTCTTTTGGCGTTGATGGATGGAAGAGAATGCGCGAACACTGCAGGAGCGTGTGAAGTGGACCAAGACTACTCAGAACCTCTGTGTTGATGACCTCGTCCTTATCATGGACTCATCTACTCCTGCTACACGTTGGTTGATGGCTCTTGAGGATGACAATGTGGTCAGGGTAGTCACCCTCAAGACTGCCCATGGAACATACAAACTTTGAACTATGCCCAGCCTTCAGTTCTGCGTTGGCGATTGGGGGGAGTATGTTAGGAACTCAAATCGCCAACTCCGATTTTGCATGCAGCCAAGCCAGACCATCCCTTTAACCATTAATTAACAGCACTCCTTCCCATCATATCCACCACACCACACTTTCCCGATACTGCTAATTATTGTTTACTTCCCATTATCAGTTATCAACAGTTATGCCAACAGAACAGCAGAAATTCCAGCACACTATTGTTCTTAAATCTAAACAACAGCGCTGTTCTCAGCTGCAACTACCACCCACCACTGGGGGGAACGAGGTTGTAACCTCTTCCGTTTTTTTAATTATATTTTTCTTCTGTTTCTTCTGACTTATACGCCGCTCGTCTCCTCTCGTTCGGAATCTCACCGCCATCCGGACGTGTTGGACAGCGACTCCCGACCATCCAACAGGGAAGACACTGGAACGTGTTTGAACGGTTTTGCGCGCTCTCTCAGCGTTCCCCAACTCGTGATTCCTAGTTTATACAAGTACCACATCTTTTTTTTTTCATTTCGTGTTTCCCCAACCGCTATTTGTGAATAAACTCTTGAACTCCCCTGTCGCCCTTTGTAGTTGTATCCGGTTATCGAAATTCACCATCACACATCACATATTAGTTTCTGAAGCTGGTAAGCTGTGCGGGACTATAGCCAATGTTAAAAGGCAGGCCCAGAGTATACTCAAACACCCCTATCCTTCACTCGCGCTTACACAAGTATATATCTCCCCCCCCCCCCAACACCACGACCACCACCCCCACCAATTCTTGTACCCATCGGAAGTGGCTGCTCCTCTTTTTTCACGCATGTCTGAAACCTCAAAATGGCCAATTCATATACAAAACTCTTCTCTTTCTCAGGCGTAGTTCAGATTTAGAAATCGCTGATTCCGTGCGTGCGACTTTCAGGTGGTATCTTGGACCTGCGACTTATTACACCTCCTGGGTCCGTACGAGAGTTTACCAAGAGAAGTAAAAAGGTATGATTTACCTAGTACATTTTTATCAGTTTCACCCCTGAGGAATTCTTAAGAATTTCTCACAATTATACCTCATTTTTATTACGATATTTGAACTCTCAACAATTTTTACTGCCTTGGCTCTTCGTGAAGTAGAAAGGAAAGTAATAAACTGGAAAAACTTTCTTTTTTTTAGTTCTCTTCAGATCTTTACGTTTTAGTTAGAAAAACATTATTTGGGTATTTGGGAAAATTTGTTCGTGAACGCGATTGAGATAAAACGGATTGACCAAATCAGCTCAAACTTGATAACTAGGCCGCAGGTCACCATGGGACATCAAAATAAGGGTATGTCCAAAAACTCACTATAGTTATCATAGTGATCAAAACACTAAACGTTTTTTTCTCAAAACGGCTACAACGTTTTATATTAAATTATTTGTATGGACTGTTCTAAATAACCAACCAGTACCATTTGTGAAAAAAATAACGAGAGCAGCACAAAAAAATACGAAACATTTCGACGAAATTCGATTTTAGCGCAATTTTTTTCCTTATAAAGTGTTACTGGAATCCTCGAAAAAGTTGGCGTGGTAGTCCAATTAAGTACCTACGAGTCTACTATAACCGTTGAATAGCGCTAATGAGATGTATAGTAGGTGTTCCTGAAATTCCGACGTGTCAACCCTCGCCGTTTCACTTATTACCATTTCTTTCAATTTTTACTCAACAATTCTGTAACAGTGATACTATCGTTCTAAAGCAAATCGCGTTTATAGTTTCATTAATTCTCCCATGATGGTCTGGGCACAAGTAGGATGTATAAGCGGTGTCAGTTTCTACCACGGTGGAGTTTTAAGTGATGAAATGAACTGAGTGAAAAATAACTTGGATTAGTAGCGAGAAATCAGTGAATTTACATAGAGTTTCAGGAAAGTTGCGAGACGCGTTGCACCTTTTATTTCCGTGTTTCCCGACTACTTTTAGTCAATTTTCCAAAAACTTTTCCCTAATTCCCCAAAGAGTAATACTTTTTACTTTCCTTGGCTCTACGAAGTAGAAAGGAAAGTTATGTAATCGGCTGACAAAAAAATTTGAGTTCTCTTCAGATCTTTACGTTTCAGACCCACCTGAGTCCGAAAAACACTATTTGGAAAAATGGTCTGTATGTCTGTGAACGATTTTTAGAGAGAACCATCGTACCAAATCCACTCAAACTTGATATCTCGCCCGCAGGTTACCATGGGACGCAAAAATAAGGGTATGGATAAAATCTACCGAAAGTTAACTATAGTTATCATAGTGATCAAAACACCAAATTTTTTTTCTCAAAAACGGCTCTAAAGATTTTAATTAAATTTTTTATATTGATAGCTCTAAGTAAGGCATTTATACCATAAAATTCCCATTAGTGGAAAAATGACGAGAGCAGCACAATAAATTATCAAAATTTTCGACGAAAAGCGTTTTTAGCGCAGTTTTTTCCTTATAAAATCCGCTGGAATTTTTGTAGAATGTTAACAATAACTTCCAGAACTGTAAGCGCTACCGCTTCCTGCTGCCGTAATGCGTTGTTTCACCAAGTTCAAATTAACTGAGTGATAAATGAATTGATTAAATAGAATTAGCCATGTGCAAAGTGAATTGACGTAGAGCTAAGGAAAGTTTGTGTTGCAACGCACCAGATATTTTCCAGTCGTACACGCTAGGAAGGAAAATTATGTGATCGGCTGGGGGAAAATATTGTTTTGTTAGATTTTTACGCTTCGGAATTTCATATTTAGCCTCAACCTCAAGGCTACCATACCAAAGTAACCCTGCAGACATGCCAAAATTCAGGTACGAGCGAATCAGTCCACAAGTTGCTCAAAACATCATGTGTTGTTTTTGAAACCGGTTTCTCGGCAACTTATTTTTGACATTTTATGTCTTTACTTTGCTCTTGTCTTTGCGGGAGATGTAACGTGGAAGATGTTACGGAAAAGCGTCACGAAATGTATTGTGACGTCTGTTACAAAATGTAACGCTTGGTAACATCACACTTTTAATAACCTCAGTGACCAAGTGATGATGTCAATTGCAATTGACGCGGCCATTATATCGAAACCATCAACGAGCACAATCAAACGTAGTTATCATTGCATAAAAACAAATAATGTTATACTTGTACGAAAGCTGTACCCACCGTTTGTGTTTCTCAAAAATGTGTATGGGCAGTTTCAAAAAAACACGGCAATACCGTAAAACTAGCCCAGAGGGAAAATTACGAGAGCAGCACAATAAATTTAAAAAAATGTTAGCGCAGGATTTTCCTTTCTTTCTGATCGTTTCCAAATTGCCTAAATTAGAAAAACATTTTCAAATCGTTTCGCCTAATCTGCCCCAATTTTCCTACATTCCAGAACATCATTTGTACAACTTGTTTGCATTTTATCGGGAGATGTAACGTGGGATATGTAACGCGGGATATGTAACGGAGAAGCGTCACGAAATTTTAACTCCGTTTTCATATCAACTTGGTGGAACGTAACTCTACTGTCAACGTGGAAACTGGTAGCGCTATCACTAATGCTACCTCGTGGATTCTAAGACCATGGGTCATTGATTGGACTACCCACCTGATTTCTCCGGGGTGATTAATTGAATACAGTCGTGCAATTTTTAAAGTTTTATCCGAGTTCCAAATTACACGACAGTACCGTAAAGTTCTCATCCGTGGGAAAGTGACGAGAGGGGCGCAATAAGTTATCAAAAATTGTTCCTCGATTTCCTTGCGATATCAATTCCCAGACAATTTTTCCTCTACTTTCCGTCAGTTTGTTCTCAATTTGCTATTGATTTTCGGTGGATACTACGACCTGCCTACAGTAGTATTTCTAAATATTGTTGTTAGGACAAAGTTGTCTCACACACGTGTCATTACATTTTCCTTTGAGGTTCGAATCTCAATGAATTAATTCTCCTTCACACCGACTCTGCTTTTATAATACTAACAGCCAACACTCTCGCATTAAGGTTTGTCCATCACTAACACAGTTTCACTACTCAATTGGTTGTCAACCGTCAGCGTGAAAATTCAACTATTGAATAAGAACAATTAATCCTGATAAAACTCTAATGGAGGCCTCGCTCATCAAAAACTTGATGCGACAGGGAAGATTAATAAACCCGCAGAAAAACAGTTATATTACAGCCGAAGGGTCTGTTGAACAAATAATACCTGTGGAAGAACGGGAGGAATTATGATCAAAAGGCTGATATTATTGTTGCCATTTCGCCATCTGAAATTCGACAAACGAAAGACTCGAAAACATCTAAACAACTTTGGTAAAAACTGCAGAACATACGCGAATCTAAAGTACCAGTTCGTAAGGCCACACGTTTGAAACAATTATTTCTCGACAAATTAAGAGAAACAAATGTCAGAGAATGCTAAGCTAAATTTTTTGAAAACGTTGACAAGTTTTGGACGACGGAAGTCAATATTAATGAAGATTTAGTGGTCATAATGTCGCTGTGCAGCTACTACAATTTTAGAGAGGCCATTGAAACACGAGGCGAACTAACTACTCTAGAATTGCTAAAAATCTAAATTATAGTTAAATCAGACTCCAGAAAAGACCCGAGAATTCTGAAGCTATGATGCCATTGAAGATTCGACATTTGATCGGCTAATCAGTTTCAGATTCTATTTTCTAAGCATTTTTTAACCATTTTTACTCAATTTCCCTATGATCTCTACTCAGATTTACAACGATCATTTCCCAACAGTTTTTAATTTTAAATCGATTTACCTTCAATTTTTCCCTAATTTTGGTCCCAATTTTCTGGCGGGTTGTAATCAATATTCTAATATCTTTAACGCATTGTTCCACTGAATCTGCTCAGTCCAACGATTAAGTTAAATTGTGCGTGAAAAGTGGAGTCGGATGGTGAGGGGAGGGGGTGTCTATAATGTCTTTCTTTGAATGTTCTTAAAAGCTTTTCCTATCTAAATTGTGTTTGTATGACGAAAGAATCGATACGTAGAGTGTGTCATTTTCCTCCTCACCATTCACGACGAATTTCCTTAATACTTAAAATGCGATTTCTGTCTAATTCTTACTGGACTCCTTAACGGGGTTTACTCAATTTTTACCGACGTCCTGACAATTTTTCAATGTCGTACATCCCAACTAGAATTATCGATGAGAGCCCCCGCTGCACGTAGACGCCGTGGCATTGTTCTTAAAGGTTCATAGGTGGTGATAATTGAAATGACAAGGGCGATTGTAAAAGGCACATGAGGAGGCAGTGGTATCCTGTTCTTCAACATTCTGCGTATGCTACTTTATAGAGCAATAAAGAGCGCTCAGAGGTGTGCCCCAAATTGAGCTGCTGGCGAGGCAAACTTATTTTCACTTCTTCGGCGTGAGTCAACGCACAAATAGCGCTCTGGAACTTTACGTTCAGCAACATTTCGCTTAGTATGAAAGACACACATTTCTTTTAACGTGATTTATCTACTCAATCCTTATAATACATGCAGAGTAGCCGGTTAAACGGCTCTATTTCGCCATCTATCTTCAGCTAGAATCGAGTTTGTGTTGAGCTACCTTGAATAATGAAGGCTAGGAGGCGAAGAAGGAGAGCAAGAGAAAAACCTGTCATCCCTCTCCAAAAATCAGATCATATCCACATCCCGACCGACAAATTCGTAGTTTCCTTCAAATTTACAGTTGTTCATTCCTTTTTTCTTTTTTTTTTACGTCCCGAAAAACTAAAACTAAATTCGTAGCTCGACGAAAAAAGACCGCTGTAAGGAAAAAATTATTGTCGGCACATCGCGAGCGGAACACGACTCTGGGAACAGGGGGACGAGCGAAGTCCCCGCGCCAGGAGCAGCTAAACAGAGACTGGTTGGTCGAGGTCTGGAAGCGTGGGGAAAGCCCCTCCAGCGCGAGGGGAGGTTTTGAGAGAAGAGCGCGGAAAATGCTCAGGTCTTTCCTAGTTCGTGACCAGGCCAACCGTATTTGACCGTCTGACGGAAGAGAGGAGTTAAAGTCGTTTTTGTCGATTCGCACGGTACAACCGATTTGTGCATTTTGGCTTATTGTTACTTTCGGCGAATGTGATGGTGTGGCGATTGCAAACCCCCAGAAACCTAGTTCCCAATGCAACCCAAACGTTAACGAAAGTATCAAAGTTATATTCCGTTTATTCACGAATGACTTTTTAAAAAGAAACTTTATTTCTTTACATAGAATAGAACCTAGCGAATAAAAGGGGACAGAACCGAGTAGCACGACGTCTAACAGAGAACACACAGAGCCGAGCTTGGGAGGCTCTACTTATAAGATTATTTAGCTGACCCAGCAGCAGTTAGTCATCTCAAGCTGGCTCAACATATTTATTGCCAGATGTACATGTTCTGTTACTATAACTTCAATATATCCAGTGCCTTACATCACACAACTTTCCGCACTCCTCAAAAATTCCGTGGTCAACGATGAATGGAAACTTTTATTGTGAACAAAATGAGGATGCACAGCACGAACAGCTGAAACCGCCTCGTAAATTTGATCAAAATCCGGTTTTCGAGTAAATTGCAAAACAAAGCAAATCTTATTTTCAGCTGTACCCTGGCTGTTCGAGTCAGATTACCCCACACTTCCCTTCCTATGACCTGTCCCTCCTTCCCGTTTACCAATTATTTATTCCCTATTGGATTCGGACACAGAGATGGCAAGGATTGCGACCTTGGAAGAGCCTCTGCTGCCTTCTCACTGCTGGAGACCTCTTACCGCCTTTTTGAATGAATAATAACGCTATGTTTTCGGTCACGAAACATTTTTTACAACCCCCTCAAAATTTGATACTTTACGTTTCAAGACATGGAGATTCCAAATTTGCAATGTCCGTCCGCCGTCCCCCATCCGGGCCGTTTTGTGCCTTTAACGTGGTCTAAAAAATTCGTTCTTTCGCACAAAAATCCCATTTGGTATCTACTTGTGCCCGCCATTTCGGCAATCCGATCGGACGAAGCCCGTGGTTGTTATGGGCAAAAAATGGTTAAAAAAATTACAACGCGGGAACTACAGCGAAAGTCAGTTTCGTCGTTAGTACTCCCTCCCTCCCGTCACATCAAACTCGATCACCTGCCCGCTCGAATTCTCTTTCGACTCGCAACGGGTTTCCCCCGTCCCAATTTCCCCGACCCGACGGGGCAAAATCATCAGACGTTTACGCGCGTCTGGCGCTGGGTGAATATAACCATAGTTTCATTGTAGCCAGGTCATGTTTCGTATGGTTTACTAGTATTTGATGCTGAATTGAATGGGATGGGTCTCGGAGCAGTAATACTAGGTCAAGCTGTTCATGAGAATAATAAACCATCGTGTAATAATTTGCAGGGTTTTTACTCTGGCTTTGACTCTAATCACTATCTCCACTTATCACAATTTTATTATCCGCCGTTTTGTACTAGCTATCAACACCTGTTCCTTTTATACCCAAAATACTTACTATTTTCACGTTTTCCGCACTTTTTTTCGCGTACGCGAGCACTGTGCAGACGCGAACATTATTTTCAACAGTGCGGTGCAATTCAACACCACCTCCTCCCTTTTTCCCTTCCCTTCCTCCTTGCAAATCCAAACACTGGCTCATATCTCCGTTCAATTGATATGGGATATAGGAATAATTACGGAGACCTCCATGTGAGTACAGGTTACTAAAAAACACTCTAAGATTAATCAAAAGTAGAGGGGTGAAACAAAGAACAGGGACCGCTTCCTCTGATAAGGTATATCACGACCGACGTCAGGCTATCGATATGCCCAACATCGTAGGCTACGAACAGAATAATCGAGGCGATAACAGAATGAGAAAGAACTATCACCGTAGTTAAGGGGGTTTCAAATTTCTAGACATCTCTATGCTTACGAATGGATTTCTGCGAACTCATTCTATTACTACTAATTTATTGCCAGTTTACTCATTTTATTCTCAATTGTTTTCCCACTTCGAAAGGTACAATATATCTTATAATCAACGCCCAATTGAAGGATGATCAATCAGGAGTACGTCCTGAAAACTTACAAAAATCTCTACAATCAGGATATCATGAATGAGTTCTTGATGACGCCGCAATAATTTATATCCCATAAATGCTCTGTGTTTCACCAATCCGTTAGTTATCTCAGATTTATTTCATATACCCATTCTTAATTTCATTGAATTAACTCCTTTTCACAGTCTTCGTACATTTAAAATAATTATATAATGGGTTATTACATAATGAACATTAAATAATTGGCATAATCGTGCAGCTATCGTTATTTCTAATTTCAAACATGGCGCCAGAGCCTACGATGTCAGGCATATCGATAACCTGACCTTGGTCATGATCTATAGATATATTGCCTTATCAGAGGAAGCGGTCCCTGTTCTTTCATTTTACCTTATTTCCGTTCAATGGAATGTCAGAGGAACATTTAGTGAGAATAGTAAACACCATTTTTAACAATTTGAAAACATCCTGTGAGTTTTGTGAAAACTGTTTGGCTAGAAAGCGTTAAAAAACTGTTTTTGCTTCATAGGCCTCCTATATCTTCGTTCACCGAATTTTCATATTTAAAGAGAAGTAAAGTTAGGTACTGACTAGTAGAAATAGTAGTTGGTGATGATGGCTAAAACACAGTTCGACGCGCTTCTCAAGAAGCGGCCTGTGCTCCCCTTTAAGAGGATTAACTAGGTTTTACAAACTCGCACACACCATTTCCGCAAAAAGTGTTTTTCGGACTCAGTCTGAAACGTGAAGAGAACTCACCTTTTTTTTGTCAGTCCTTCGTCCAAGAACGGTAAAAAGAAATAACAAACAATGAGATAATGAAAAAACGGCTAAAATCTTCCAATAGAGAATACATAAGAGATAATGAATATTAATGAACGAATGTTTAAGCAATCTACATCCGACCTGGACCTAATGAAGTAATTGTCGTTTAAAAACCCGGAGTACTGGCTCAAAAATGAAATGTCTCTGATATTAATGGCGTATGAATAATAATAAAAGGCGGATAGGAAATGAAAAAAATTCGGAAGCATTTGAGGTGTTGAGGTCGGAAGACACTGCAATGCTTCAGCCAATTACATAACTTCTTTCCCAACTTCCGTTAATTTAAGCAACTTGAAGGAAAGAGTACGAGTACTCACCGACCGACCTTACTACCTTATTAAACTCCAATATTATTAGTCATCTTATTTACGCTTAGAGCAATCGTCCTTTTCATCGAGCTAATTTCACGTGATGAGAAGAAAAGTGCATTGTATATCCAGCAAGCTCGTAATCGTGCTTGCCGACCTGCTAGTATGAAATAAGCGAGTCAAAAAGCGGGTCCATCAACCAACTACTATTGTTGGTATTTTTACTTTCCTTGGCTCTACAAAGTAGAAAGGAAAGTTATGTAATCGGCTAAAAAAAAAATTTTGAGTTTTCTTCCGATCTTTACGTTTCAGACCCTCCTGAGTCCGAAAAACACTATTTGGGAAAATGGTCTGTGAGTCTGTGAACGATTTTTAGAGAAAACCACCGTACCAAATCCTTTCAAACTTCTTATCTCGCCCGCAGGTTATCATGAAATAAGGGTATGAACAAAATCCACCGAAATGTAACTATGGTTATCATAGTGATCAAAACACCAAATATTTTTTTTCTCAAAAACGGCTCGAACGATTTTGATTAAATTATTTATATTGATAGCTCCCAATATGGCAACTATACCATAAAATTCCCATTCATGGAAAAATGACGAGAGCAGCACAATAAATTACCAAAACTTTCGACGTAATCGATTTTAGAGTGGTTTTTAGAGAAAACGACCAAACCAAATCACCTCAAACTTGATATCTAGCCCGCAGGTTACCATGGGACACCATAATAAGGGTATGAGCAAAATCCACCGAAAGTTAACTATAGTCATCATAGTGATAAAAACACAACATTTTTTTCTCAAAAACGGCTCTAACAATTTTGATTAAATTTTTCATATTGATAGCTCCCAATATGGTAATCACACCATAAAATTCCCATTCGTGGGAAGATGACGAGAGCAGCACAATAAATAATCAAAATTTTCGACGAAAAGCGTTTTTAGCGCAGTTTTTTCCTTATAAACTCCGCTGGGATGTTAGTAGAAAGTTAAAGAAAATTGATATTGTAGTCCAATCCAATACCTAAAGTGTGAGTGTTTGAAAACGCTCATGAGGTACGTGGGGCTCACTTCAGAAATTCCTGAATTTCAACTACCGCCGTTTCGCTTACTGCCAGTTCTAACAGTTATTACCCAATAACTCTGCAAAAGTGATTATTATCCCTCTTCAAAAAATTCGTGTATAGCCTCATTAATTTTCTGTGTACCAATTGCTCAATAATGGTCCTATAATGAGTATGAGCAGCACAATAAATTCCGGAACTGTAAGCGCTACCGCTTCCTGCTGCTGTGACGTGTTGTTTGACCAAGTTCAAAGGAACTGAGTGATAAATGAATTGAGTAAGTAGAATTAGCTATGTACAAAGTGAATTGTTGTAGAGCTAAGGAAAGTTGTGTGTTGCAACGCACCAGATCTTTTTAAATAAAAAGATTTCAAAATTACTAAACTTTTTATAACCTTCCTTCATTTAGGTAGTTTATTGAACCTGATTATGTTGGTGCAAACCCTCTATTTACTATCCTCGGCTCTACGAAGTAGAAGTGAAAGTTTAATCGGCTGAAAAAAAAACATCTGAGTTCCCTAAAGAACTTGACGCCTTAAAACTTACTGAGTCGGCTACACTACTGAACGCGAAGGGCTGAACAAAATCAGCTAACGCCTAGCCCTAAAATTACCATGGGACGCTGAATAAAAGGTATGAGCGAAACCAGCCCAACTATAGTTATCATAGTGGTCAAAGTATAACAGTCATTTTTCCAGAATTATCGAGCAAAAGCTGTGAGAAATGGTAGTACGTGAAACTGCTGTGGTGGAAATTTGAGCGTTATAGGGACGTCATCGTATAGATACTTAATTGTGCCACAC
This sequence comes from Pachypeltis micranthus, assembly GCA_020466155.1. Classification (NCBI taxonomy): domain Eukaryota; kingdom Metazoa; phylum Arthropoda; class Insecta; order Hemiptera; family Miridae; genus Pachypeltis; species Pachypeltis micranthus. Next base: position 61,385,454 of record CM035770.1, on the reverse strand, counting down.
CCTTATTTTTTAACGCATTTTTAGTAACGCTTGAGCGGAGTTTATAAGGAAAAACTGCGCTAAAATCAAAATGATAATTTATTGTTGTGTCCTCGTCATCTTCCCATCATTCTGTTCACGCCGAAAAGTTTATCAAAATCGTTAGTGCAGTTGTTGAGGAAACAAATTATTTAGGGTTTTAGTCATTATGATAACTATAGTTAGTTCTAGATGGATTTGGCCCATGCCCTAATTTTGGCAATCGCATGGTAACCTGTGGGGTAGATATAAAGTTTGAACTGATTTGATTCAGCCGCTTTGGCTCTATCGCGCTCGCGGAAATACATACACGTTTTACTTTCCGCTACCCACAGGGTAAGAAAGGTATCGTAATCATGTGAAAAAAAAGGCGTTTAGCAACACACAACTTTCTGCAATCCACGTAAATTCAACAACCGTGCTACATGTACGAGCGGAGTATCTTGGTTCAACGCATTTCTACGAAAACATTTACCGAGAACGAAACGTAGGTACTAGTTAGTTGAGAAACCCGTAAGTGGGATAGACATCGTTGGCCACACACACACGGACGACGTACGGAAATCAGGTGTTTCAGTAGGCCTCAAAGCGGGAAACACTTTTTTTGGTACGATTATCAATTACTTTCCATACCGATTAACAATATTATGATTACAATTAACATTATTATAGGTAATAATGCACTTTTTACTTTCCCCTACCCAAAGGAAAGGAAAGTATAGTAATGGTGTCAAAAATGATGTAATTCGGCCGATGGGTAGTGGGGACGAAAAAGTACCAAAAACTAGGGTTTTTTTGCATTTTTCTCGAAAACGGTTCTAACGATTTTGATTAAACTTTCAAATTATCTTTAACTAATTAATACCTAACTTTTCTTCTCCATACATATCTCCATGAAAATATGGTGAACGGAGATATGGGCTTATGAAGCAAAATAATTTTTTATGCTTTTTGGCAAAACGGCTTCAACGATGAGTAACAAGTGGAGGAGCGTTGGATGGTAGCGTTAATTAAAAGTGGTTAATGAACTCCCTCGTAGTAATACCTTAGGTGTAAAATCGCGAGGGCATTAACCAGTTACTCACAACAGAGAAAAGGCATTGCAGTGAGTCATGGCACTGTCAAAGCAAAGGCCATTTTACCAAATTCGAGAGTAGGGCTACCCGCATGACTCGGAAAGAATTCTGATGAGAATGTGATACTCTCATGTCAGCCACTTCAGGTGACCTGAAGTAAAATACTTCCAATATCCTGTTTAATCTTGAAAGCAATCCATACAACACAAAAAAGTCGCGGTAAAAGCAAAGAATATGGACCGCTCCCTCTGATGAGGCAATATATCGATATATCACGACTGAGGTCAGGTTATCGATATGCCAGACATCGTAGGCTTGACTCGCCATGTTTGAAATTAGAAATAACGACAGCTGTACGATTATGCCAATTATTTAATGTTCATTATGTAATACCCCGTTATATAATTATTTTAAATGTACAAAGGCTATGAAAAGGAGTTAATTCAGTGAATTTAAGAATGGGTATATAAAATAAATATGAGATAACTAACGGATTGATATCGATACATGCAGTCATAGCGTTATCAAGCGAGCTATCGATACATGCAGTCGTAGTGTCATCAAGCGGTCGGTCCATATTCTTTGTTTCACCCTAAGTCGCAACTTTTCGCTAAGTAACTTGAACCTTAGAAGACAAGAATCTGCCTTAGGTAAGAGATGTTAAGTGGGTCTGCCTTCATGTTCACATTTAGTTTGTAGATCTCATGAGGGACTGAACCCTTGCTCATGGGCAAATCTCTCAAGAGTAGCTGTTAGCTCTAGACCTTATCAAGAACGTGAAAACTCACTTTTCGGACACCTTTTCTTATTGGCAGTGGGCTCTTCACTCTTCTCGCTCTTCGATGCTGAAAAATAAACAATGCCGCAAGCTTGAGTACCATACTTCATAATATTTTGTGAAATTATCGATCAATAATTTAATTCCAACAAGGAGACAAAATGGAAGCGGCTGAGCGACCTCAAAGGATGATCAACAAAAACATTTCAGATGCCTAGTGTATCACATCCCCTCGCACATTACGCGATTTGAATTGCTCTGACAACTGACAACCGTTTTTCCTTCCACTACTGTGAAGGATGTAACCTCCCAATGATCTTTTTACTTTCCGCTACCCAAAGGGAAGGAAAGTATAGTAATCGGGTCAACAAAAAAATTTGAGTGTTCTCTTCAGATCTTTACATTTTGAGGCCTACTGAGTCAAAAAACCTAATTGCGGCGCGTGGTCCATGTGAGTGTGTCTGTAGTTCGATTTGCGGGATAACGCCTGATCCGATTGAGCTGGTTCTTTTTTTGTTTTGATCGTTATTTTTTGTAGACACCAAAATAAGGTTATGGACGATTTCGGCCGTTGCGACGAAAATGTACCAAAAACTAGGGGTTTTCGCATTTTTCTCGAAAACGGCTCTAACGATTTTAATTAAACTTTCGAATTATTTTCTACTAATCAACTAACTTTTCTTCTCCATACATATCTCTATGAAAACACGGTGAACGGAGATATAGGCCCATGAAGCAAAAATAGGTTTTTTATGCTTTTTGGCAAAACGGCTACAACGATTATCACCAAGCTCTCAGGATGTTTTCAAATAGTTAATACCTACATATTCTTCTCAATAAATGTTCTTCTGGCAGTCCATTGAACAGAGATAAAAATCAAAATGTGTCGAAAATAATGTTTTTCAAACATTTCCGTAAATTCTAGGGTAACTTCTTCACCAGATGTGATAAATCCCAATGGAGTGTCTTTTATTCACCCATACCCACATTTCGTTCTCCATAATTATTTCTGTATATATTTTTGACATTTTATGTCTTTACTTTGCTACATAAACTCGAAAAGTGTAACGGTCAATCGTCACGAAATTTAACCTTGAGGCCTATTGGACAAAACAACGTATTAACCCGAGTTGCAAGCACACCCCCTTTGGCGTAATGCATAAGGCATCGGTCTCCTTGTAACGAACGCCGATGGTCGCGAGAGGTCGCTCCTTATCGCTGCCTCGAGCAGCCTCCTCTCTCGCCGCGACTCAGGTGAGTGAAGGTGGCGGCAACAGTCTTAGCCTTCGCCTCGTGCGGATCGTTTGCCCTTCCTCAAGCGGCCGAAGAAAATATCTTTTTTAACATAGAATAAATCCCCGTTTCGACTCCGAGGTAAGTGTCACTCCTTCAAAAGAAGAAAAATTCAATATTGGGATCCCAGTCAGGAAAATAAAAATGAATCTTTTCCCCCCAGCCTCCCGCAGTCGTCACGAATTATACCAGGAGGCACCTCGTCCAGGGATAGAAGGCAACCTCGGACTTCCGTTCTGCTCAGCAGGTGGGATAGACGATTTAAAATAAATATTTTGAAAAAAAAAAAATTCGAAGAAGATTAACCACCTCTACTTCGTTGGAGTCGCCGGAGACCTTATTTTTTATTCGTCATAGATTTTGTCTTTTTTTTTAAAGTAGAAATCTATTATTTTTGTTTTTTTTTAATTGTGTAAAGGGTGGCCACTCCGATCTATATTTAATCGTTCAATTAATTTTGACAGAAATTAAATTAATTTTTTTTTGGGTGGAAATTTCCGACAAGGACGATTTGTTTTCATTACTTCCTTCTTTGAGACCCATCCCTCCTCCACTAGTTGGTCGAGGAATACCTAAATTTTAATTATTGTGCGGCCAAACATTATTTGCTTAGGTTTTGTCGTTACAATATTGGCGCCCAACGTGGGGCCTCTTAGGAGTTGTTTATGTTTGCCGGAAATTTCCACGCACCTGAAATATCGAGGAAGCTAACGAGTTCTCGTAGGTTTTGTTTAGGGAGTTATCTAAACGTATCCCAGCTGTAGAAAGGTCGTTTCAGATACTACTGACTGCAACAGTAGAGATTATCATTATCGGTTTAGCGATAAAAGTGGATCCTCGTCAATCTGTAGCTTCTAGGATCTCTTATCAGATCATCGTAGATTTCTTCTCTTTTTTCTTCTTGAGACTCATTGTTTTATCTCGGACACATTTTTTTTTTAATTTCTAACGATGGAAAGGAAACACGTTAATCGTCTTGATAAAGACGAGCTGCGGTGCGAATTGAGTTATAGGGGAATAATGGACTTGGACAACTATTCCATTGATCAGATGCGGAAACAATTTCGCAAATTGCTCAAGCTAGAAGACCAGGGGGCCTCTTTTTCGCCGAAGGGGAGTTTCAATGCTGCGGACGAAATTGACATTTGTGCTAGGAAGGTTGAGTTTGTTGATGGGAAAATCAAGTCCTTATCGGGCGATGATCTCAAATCATTCGCACCGAAAGCGGACGCAAAATTAAGCCATATTCTAATACGCTTAGCTAGGATCAAAGCTAGTCCGGATGAAACAATTGCTTCGCGAGTGGTCGATCTCATGACCCAAGCCAACGACATGCTTGGGACCCTTAAAGATATGTTTGTTACGTCTAATAATCCTCCAGAGAGAACGCCGACTTCTGGTCGTGAACCTAAGGACGAGAGTTTCTCCGACAGCTCGTCAGCTACCACCGGGGGATACCCGTCGGATGCTCGAACCATGTTGTCGAGTTCGAGTGAAGAGACAGAGTTCCAGGAAAGGCGCCCAAAATCAAAAATAAGTAAAGCAGTGAGCTTGCGCAAAAACCCTTCTCGAACAAAAACGTATAGTCACCAAACAGGGGAAGATATGCACTGTGATAGTAGGGAAAATTCGTACTTCAGAAGGTGTCCAGTCTCCAAGTAGGTATTACGTTCTCAGGTGAAGATAACGAAATGAGTATCCGCCGTTTTTTTTACCGAAGTTCACGATTGTAGAATCGCTAATCGCATGACCAAGGCTGACTTGTTCTTAGAATCGAAATTCCTGTTCCAAAAGTCTGCCTTAGAAGTTTTCAGGTCTTGCCGTAGGACATGTAAAACATGGGAAGAGTTGGAAAACCGCCTGGTTCTCGCCTTTACTGATCCTACTTACGAGAGAAGGTTGAAACGTGAGATTAGCGACCGTAAGCAAGGTGATGACGAGCCTGTGCTCGTGTACCTGTCCAAGATGGACAACCTATTTAATCTTCTCTCAAACCCCTTCTCAGAGGAGGATAAACTGGAGGTAATCGAGAGTAATATCTTACCGGAGTACCAGATGGCTCTGAGTCTCCACAAGTACAACTCCCTTTCTCGACTAGAATCTCTACTCATCAAACTTGAGAAGAGCAGAGCATTAGCTTTCCCTAGGTCCCAACAGGGAAAAATTTTAGAGCCTAGCCTACAATGTACGTCAGGAACCCCCCGCCCACCACGTGTCTCCGCACTTTCAAATCCCAAACAAAAAACGGCCCCAAACACTTCTTCCAATCAGAAACCCATCGCTCAGCAACCCCAAAAGGCTATTTTTGTTATGGCTGCAGGAAACCAGGAGTAAAAGGTCGACTGTCCAAATTGTGCAAAATAGATCAGGGAAACGAAGCATCGGAGAGGATGGATGCGCATCCCTCCGACTCGAGTGCTCAGGAGAAAACCGAATAGACCACCGCAACCAGTACATTATCGACATGATTCTGGATGGTAGGCCAGGGGATTCAAGGCCCTACTTAGTCGTCGAAATTTTGGGTGTCAAGATCCCTGGCCTTCTTGACTCGGGATCAAGCCGAACAATTTTGGGTTCAAGGGGCTGGGAAATGCTAAAAGCGGTCCGGCTTGCGTGTATTGCCGTCACCCGCAGAGTGTTGCGACGGCAAGCGGCGACACATGTCATGTGTCCGAAATTATAAACCTTATCATGAATTTGGAAAATAGATCGAGGTTGGTGGAGGTCCTTTATGTACCTGCCATCCGGTCTCCATTGATATTAGGTCTCGATTTTTGGCGTCTTATGGGAATAGTTCCCAACCTTTCTAAAAATACTTGGGTATTTTCCTCAAGTGCAGAAGAAGAGGTTCTGAGCATACGCTCCGACCCACTCATTCATTCGCGCGACCACCTTTCATATTCATCTAGACACCGTTTAGATGAGTTGGTCGGACAGTATTTCGAGCTGTTTTCGACCTCCCCAGGATATACAGATATCGTGGAACATCACATTAACACGTGTGACAATACATCTGTGACCCCAATAAAACAACGCTATTATCCAGTTTCTCCTGCAATGCAGCGGATTATTAACGAGGAATTAGACCAAATGCTAAAAGATGGGATAGTGGAACCATCCAATAGCCCATGGTCATCTCCAATTCTTATGGTGAAAAAGCCCGAGGGGAAGTATCGTCTTTGTGTCGATTTTCGGCGTTTGAATGCAGTGACGAAGAAGGATGCTTACCCACTTCCTTACGTCAGTCATATATTAGATAGGCTTCGAGACGCGAAATACTTGAGCTCAATTGATATTAAAAGTGCTTTTTGGCAAGTGAAAGTCGCTACTGCAGATAGAGAGAAGACCGCCTTCACAGTCCCAGGCCGGGGCCTGTTTCAATTTATTCGAATGCCTTTTGGATTACACGGAGCCCCAGCTACTTGGCAACGGCTTATTGACCGGGTACTGGGAAGTGATCTCGAACCCTACGTGTTTGTGTACCTGGATGATATCATCATTTGTACACCGACTTTCAACGATCACATGACGGTACTCGAGAAGACACTCCAGAGACTTTTGGCGGCGGGACTGACGGTGAACAAAGAAAAGTGTCAATTCTGCCGTCCCCAGCTCAAATACTTGGGATACGTAGTCGACGAATTTGGACTTAGGGTAGACCCTGAAAAAGTAACTGCGATCTTAAATATCCCGCGTCCAAAAACGCAGAAAGAGGTGAGGAAATTTATTGGCACGTGTTCTTGGTATCGACGTTTTGTCAAGGATTTTTCAACACGGATTGCTCCCATAACAGGCCTACTTAAAAAGGGCTCTCGCTTTCAATGGACGAGTGAAATTGAATTGGCTTTTCGGGACATCCGTCAAGCTCTCGTTGAGGCTCCGGTACTGACTTGTCCTGACTTCACAAAAGAATTTGAAGTCCACTGTGACGCTTCAGGCTTTTGGACTTGGAGTAGTACTCATGCAGAGAGAAAACGGGAACACCCTGCGTCATAGCGTATGCTAGCAGAACTCTCACCAAAGCTGAACAAAACTACTCAGCAACTGAGCGAGAGTGTCTTGCGGTTGTATGGGGATCGAAAAATTCCGAGCCTATCTTGAAGGAACTCACTTCACACTGTCTATACGGACCATTCGAGTCTTAAATGGCTCTGTAATCTGAGGACCCGCAGGGCAGATTAGCTAGATGGGCTGTCCGACTCAAGTTTACGACTACACTATTGTACATAAAAAGGGCGGAGAAAATGTGGTCCCTGATGCTTTATCAAGAGCCCCCTTAACTGCCGCCATTGAAACCATAGGTACAGATGAGCTGGTGCCATTCACAGGAAGTACGGATCGATGGTACCAAAAGATGAAGTCTTCCATTACGGAGAACCCTTCGAACTACCCTGATTGGAAAATCGAAGGATCCCATTTGTACAAGCACCAACCATCAGAATTTGACATTGGGTCTTTATGGAAAGTTGTAGTCCCTAAGGATCAACGCCATGGTATTTTGTATGCGTCTCATGATGACTTCACTGCGGGTCACCTAGGTGAAGCAAAGACGTACAATCGAATCAACGAAAAATACTATTGGCCACGTATGCGAGCCGATGTAAAGACTTACGTAAGAAAATGTCGTATTTGTCAACAGTGTAAGCCCCCTTCCTCCAAGCCAGCAGGCCTTCTCGGAGTTCGACATCTACCTACCCGACCTTGGGAAATTGTTGCCACTGATTTGATGGGGCCTCTACCCCGTTCCTCTAGAGGATTTTCATATATATGTTTGGTAACTGACGTGTTTTCAAAATACGTAGTGATGAAACCAATTAGAAACGCAAAATCGAAAACTGTGTCCGAGGTCATCGAATCTGAAATCTTCTTGACGTACGGTGTCCCCTCAGTCATTTTATGTGACAACGGGCCAGAATTTCGAGGTTCTCCATTCCGATCTCTCAGTGAACTCTATGGAGCCAGGATCTTTTACAATGCTAAAAGGCATCCGCAAGCAAATCCCGCGGAACGGTATAACCGGACCGTCTTGACGATGCTGAGATCCTACCTCAAAGAGGACCATCGGAAATGGGACCTTCTTCTCCCAAAGATTTCCATTGCCTTGAGGACCTCCATCAATGAAACCACCGGATTTTCCCCTGCGTCTCTTGTATTCTTGTTTGGGTATGGAATGGATCCAACATTTAAGGACGTAGAAGATCTGAACGCGAGTCACCCAATGAGAAGAGTCCGCTCCAAAAAATCAAATTTAGAAGAAATCGTGAAGACGGTTCAGAAGAAAATGGAAGAAGCAAGTTTACGTAACAAGCACTCGTACGACTTACGTCGGAAACATGTTGAATACAATATCGGAGAATGGGTATGGAAGAAAAACTTTACCCAATCCAGCAAGACTGAGGGGATATCTGGAAAGCTGTGCAAGCTTTTCGTTGGGCCATTCCAGATCGTAAAGAAGATATCTCCTATTATTTACCACTTAGCCGACGTAAAAGGAGCGGACTGTGGTGCCTGGCATGTGTCAGATCTTAGAGCATTCTTCGAGGGGTAGTTTCCCGAGTTTTCCTTCGGAGAAAGCAAAACTCTCCCAAGGAAGGGTATGGTGTAACGAACGCCGATGGTCGCGAGAAGTCGCTCCTTATCGCTGCCTCGAGCAGCCTCCTCTCTCGCCGCGACTCAGGTGAGTGAAGGTGGCGGCAACAGTCTTAGCCTTCGCCTCGTGCGGATCGTTTGCCCTTCCTCAAGCGGCCGAAGAAAATATCTTTTTTAACATAGAATAAATCCCCGTTTCGACTCCGAGGTAAGTGTCACTCCTTCAAAAGAAGAAAAATTCAATATTGGGATCCCAGTCAGGAAAATAAAAATGAATCTTTTCCCCCAGCCTCCCGCAGTCGTCACGAATTATACCAGGAGGCACCTCGTCCAGGGATAGAAGGCAACCTCGGACTTCCGTTCTACTCAGCAGGTGGGATAGACGATTTAAAATAAATATTTTGAAAAAAAAAAATTCGAAGAAGATTAACCACCTCTACTTCGTTGGAGTCGCCGGAGACCTTATTTTTTATTCGTCATAGATTTTGTCTTTTTTTTTTAAAGTAGAAATCTATTATTTTTGTTTTTTTTAATTGTGTAAAGGGTGGCCACTCCGATCTATATTTAATCGTTCAATTAATTTTGACAGAAATTAAATTAATTTTTTTTTGGGTGGAAATTTCCGACAAGGACGATTTGTTTTCATTACTTCCTTCTTTGAGACCCATCCCTCCTCCACTAGTTGGTCGAGGAATACCTAAATTTTAATTATTGTGCGGCCAAACATTATTTGCTTAGGTTTTGTCGTTACATCCTAAACCGGAGGTTGTGGGTTCGAGTCCCACCAGGGTTACGATTTTGTGTTGTTGACATTTTATGTCTTTACTTTGCTACATAATCTCGAAAATGTTTGAGCGGAGATATAAGCCAAGCTAACTCAGAAAAGGAGATTTGTCGCATATTAATTTATCGGTATTTCAATTTTAACAAAAACGGCTCTAACGATTTCGATCAAACTTACGGAGTAGTCTCAGTTAACTAGTCCCTACATTTTGTTCAGTATAAATGTTCTTGTAAAAATGCGTTGAACGAAGATATAGCACCCGCATATGCAGCTGGTGTTCGAACTTAAAGGGATTGCGGAAAGTGTGTGTTGCTACGCACCGCTCATTTTCTCTATAAATGTTCGAAGATATAGCGCCCGCATGTAGTAGGCAGTCGAATTTACGGGGGTTGTGGAAAGTAGTGTGTTGCTCTGCACCAGATATTTACATCCTGGGTCGAATGGAATAAGTATCAGACGTGTACAACTGCGTATAGTGAAATTACAGTAATTATAGTGAGCCAAAATCAACTAATTGAAAGAACTCGTGGAACAATAACTATGCCGAATGTAATCGTTTCATCATTTGCACTCCCTCCCTCACGTCTCATCAAAACAATCCGCCTGGCGCCGGGAGAATATTTAGTTTTCGTAGTTCCATTGTAGTCAGGTCATGTTTCGTGTTGTTTACAAGTATTTTTTGATGCTGAATCGAATGGGATGGGTCTCGGAGCAGTAATACTAGGTCAAGCTGTTCATGACAAGAATAAACAGTTGTGTAATAATTTGAAGGGGTTTTTTCTGACTCAGTAGTGTCTGAAACGTTCTATTTCGAAGACCCAAGGAAAGTAAAAAATATCTGGTGCGTAGCAACACACAACTTTCCGCCACCCCGTTAAGTTCGAACACCAGCTGCACATGCGGGTGCTATATCTTCGGTCAACGCATTTCCACGGAAACATTTATGGAGAACAAAATGTAGGGATTAGTTAGCTGAAAGTACTCCGAAAGTTTGATCGAAATCGTTAGAGCCGTTTTTGAGAAAATTGGAATACCGATAAATTAATATTCGACAAATCTCCTTTTCTGCGTTAACTTGGCTTATATCTCCGTTCAACATATATATACAGAAATAATTATACAGTACAAAATGTTGGTGTGGGTGACTAAAAGACACTAAATTAGGATTTATCACATCTGGTGAATAAGTTACCCTGAAATTTACGGAAATGTTCGAAAAAACGCTATTTTAGACACATTTTTATTTTTATCTCCGTTCAATGGACTGTCAGAGGGACATCTATTGAGAACAATATGTAGGTACTAACTATTCGAAAACATCTTGAAAGTTTGGTGATAATCGTTGAAGCCGTTTTCCAAAAAGCGTTAAAACACTAATTTTGCTTCATAGGCCTATATCTCCGTTCACCGTATTCATGGAGATATGTATGAATGAGACAAGTTTGGTATTGATTAGTAGAAGATAATTTGAAAATTTAATTAAAATCGTTAGAGCCGTTTTCGAGAAAAATTCGAAAACCCCTAGTTTTTGGTACATGTTCGTCCCCCCCCCCCTTCCCACTTGCCGAAATCGCCCATAACCGCCCTTATATTGGTGTCTAAAAAAATAACGAACAAAACAAAAAAAGAACCAGCTCAATCAGATCAGCCGTTCTCCCGCAAATCGAACTACAGACACACACTCACACGGACCACACGCCGCAACTAGGTTTTTTAGACTCAGTAGGCCTCAAAACGTAAAGAACTGAAGAAAACCCCAATTTTTTTTTTTGACACGATTACTATACTTTCCTTCCCTTCGGAAAGTAATAAGATAATGAAGAGAAAACTTGAACCTACGTAATAAGGTAACAAAACTGGAATTTTTTTAGTATATCGTAATAAATAATCAGATATATCGGAAATAACTGTAACTGTACACGAGCGTAATAATAGCAATTAAGTGAGCGAATGTTTGATGCAAACAATATCCGAACTGAAGTAAATTACGTAATTTTTACTTTCCCTGGCTCTACAAAGCAGAAAGGAAAGTTATGTAATCGGCTGCAAAAAAAATTTTGAGTTCTCTTCAGATCTTTACGTTTCAGACCCTCCTGAGTCCGACAAACACTAATAGGGAAAAAGGTCTGTGTGTGTGTCTGTGAACGATTTTTAGAGAGAACCGCCGTACCAAATCAGCTCAAACTTGATATCTCACCCGCAAGTTACCATGGGACGCCGAAATAGGGGTATGAACAAACTCCACCGAAAGTTAACTATAGCTATCATAGTGATCAAAGCACCAAATTTTGTACTCAAAAACGGCTCTAACGATTTTGATTATATTTTTTTATGTTGATAGCTCTCAATAAGGCAACTATACCATAAAACTCCCATTCGATGAAAAATGACGAGAGCAGCACAATAAATTATCAAAATTTTCGACGAAAAGCGTTTTTAGCGCAGTTTTTTCCTTATAAACTCCGCTGGAATTTTTGTAGAATGTTAAAAAACGTTGGTATTGTAGTCCAATTCAATACCTAAAGGGTGAGTGTTTAAAAATGCTCATGAGATACAAGGGGGTCAGTCCAGAAATTCCTGAATTTCATCTACCGCCGTTTCGCTTACTACCAGTTTTAAACGTTTTTACCCAATAACTAACCCAATAATTATCTGTGTACCAGTTGCTCAATAATGGTCCTGGAATGAGTACGAGCAGCACAATAAATTCTGGAGCTGTAATCGCTGCCGCTTCATGCTGCCGTAAAGTGTTGTTTGACCAAGTTCAAATGAACTGAGTGATAAATGAATTGATTGAGTAGACAAAGCCATATAGAAAGGGAATTGACGTAGAGCTAAGGATAGTTGTGTGTTGCAACGCACTAGATATTTCAAAATAGTGTTTTTCGGACTCAGGAGGGTCTGAAACGTTCAGATCTGAAGAAAACTAAAAAATATCTGGTGCGTTGCAACACACAACTTTCCTAAGCTCTACGTCAATTCACTTTGTACTGGCTAATTCTCTGTAATCTATTCAAGATAAATTCGTTGAACGTTAGATTCGTTTTTTAAAAAAGTTTTATTCGAATTCCCACAAATGCTTTACAATAGAAACACACGAACTATGGAGATGGCGTGAAAGAAGTTAACAGGACCGTTGGAGGGAACCGACTGCCCCGATGCAAGGAGGCGTCCTAGCGAAGAAAAGTAGCTTAAGGGGGGAAAAATGCACGCAGTGCATTTTTATTTTGTGTTCAGCTTGTTATGACAATATAACTTTCATTTATCTCTCAGTTAATTTGAACTTCGTTCAAACAACGCTTTACGGCAGCAGGAAGCGGTAGCGCTTACAGTTCCAGATTTTATTGTGCTGCTCGTACTCATTGCAGGACCATTATTGAGCAATTGGTACACAGATAATTAATGAGGCTGTAAACATGATTTTTTAAAAAAGGATAGTAATCACTTTTGCAGAGTTATTGGAAAATAACTGTTAGAACTGGTAGTAAGCGAAACGGCAGTAGTTGAAATTCAGGAATTTCTGGAGTGAGCCCCACGTATCTCATGAGCGTTTTTAAACACTCACCGTTTAGGTATATGATTGGACTACGATACCGAATTTTTTTAACCTTCTACAAGAATTCCAGCGGAGTTTATAAGAAAAAAACTGCGCGAAAAACGCTTTTGGTCGAAAATTTTGATAATTTATTGTGCTACTCTCGTCATTTTCCCACGAATGAGAATTTTATAGTATCATTGCCTCATTGAGAGCTATCAATATAAAAAATGTAATCAAAATCGTTCGAGCCGTTTTTGAGAAAAAAATTTGGTGTTTTGATAACTATAGTTAACTTTCTGTGGATTTTGTCCATACCCTTATTTTTGCGTCCCATGGTAACCTGTAGGCTAGAGATCAAGTTTCAGCTGATTTGGTACGGTGGTTTCCTCTAAAAGCCGCGCTAAAATCGATTTGGTCGAAAGTTTTGGTAATTTATTGTGCTGCTCTCGTCATTTTCCCACGAATGGGAATTTTATGGTTCAATTGCCTTATTGAGAGCTACCAATATAAACAACTTAATCAAAATCGTTAGAGCCGTTTTTGAGAAAAAAAATATTTGGGGTTTTGATCACTATGATAACTATAGTTAACTTTCGGTGGACTTTGCTCATACCCTTATTTTGTCGTCCCATGGTAACCTTCAGGCGAGATATCAAGTTTGAGCTCATTTGGTACGATGGTTTTCTTTAAAAATCGTTCACAGACACACATACACACACACAGACCATTTTCCCAAATAGTATTTGTCGGACTCAGGAGGGTCTGAAACGTAAAGATCTGAAGAAAACTCAAAATTTTTTTTTCAGCCGATTACATAACTTTCCTTTCTACTTCGTAGAGCCAAGGAAAGTAAAAATTTCAGCCGATTACATAACTTTTCTATCTACTTTGTATAGCTAAGGAAAGTAGAAACCAGGAGCAAATACAGAAATTCCGGAACTCAACCTAAAGTCGTTTTTTCGTCCAATCTTTTTGCAGTCGTACACCCAATTTCAGAACCCCAGCGAGTAGTGATACCAAAAAAGTTACGTTTCTAGTTCCACCAATTACCTATACTTCAGTATTTCATTCAACGTCGTGCGATAAGTAGCAACACCCTGTCCTTATCGATTCGTATTGAATTAGCAACTCGAGCGGTAAATATCGAGAGATATACGTGGAGCTAAGGTAAGTTGTGTGATGCGTCGCACCAGATATTTCTTTTGAAAAAACAATGAATCAAAAATAAAATCTTTCTCTTTGATATTAACCATTGATGAATAGTAGTAAAATGCGGAAAAGAAAGTAGAGAAGCTCAATAGCTGTTGAAATGTAAAGATCTGAAGGAACTTCTACATTTCCGTCAATTACATGGTTTTTTTCTGAATTAAAGTTGAGAGAAGTACAAAAGGGACGTACTCACTTGAAACTTCAAGCTTCGTTACAGCACAATTAATTGCTGCTGAGAGTACGATTTCAGTTGTTCTAATCACACCAAATTTTGAAAAAAAGGTTAAACATTGGCTGTTTTATAATGAAAGGAATGCAGCCGGAGCTGTCGGAGAGAAGCGTTCGACGGGAGTTGAACGGGAAATGCGACGAACTCGGACGACCAACGAAGACGGAGTGCGAGAGATTGTGGAGGGAGCCGCGACGAGATGCGACAAGCCTTCCCCGCTCCTCGATCCCCCCACCAGCCGGTACCACCTCGCGACGTCTCCGGAGAGTCAAGCCCCCCCCCCCGCTCTTCCTACCACCCACCTGCCACCGATACCACCCCGCGACCGCTCCAGAGCGATACGTATGAAGCGGAGAATCGCACAACTTACCTCGTTCCATTCGAGTAACCTTTTAATCGACATACTTTCAGGTACGCATACGTCACGATCACGGGTTCAGCGTTAATCAATCCGATATTGCAACGTGATCACCGACGTACTGCGTTAATACGAGCTTTCTGCGACACCTGGAATTATAAATTCCTACTCATGTAGCGACCACTATTGTGCAGTTACGGTATTATGGAAGACTCGTGAGACTGTCAACACGCTAGGCTCTAAAAAGTATATATGTAGCTGGTGTTCGAACTTGAAGGGGTGGCGGAAAGTGGTCTGTTGCTACGCACCGCTCATTAGAGTAAGCAAGGTCATAGGTAAAATATCTGGTGCGTTGCAACACACAACTTTCCTTAGCTCTACAACAATTCACTTTGTACATGGCTAAATCTACTTAATCAATTCATTTATCACTCAGTTAATTTGAACTTGGTCAAATAACGCTTTACGGCAGCAGGAAGCGGTAGCGCTTACAGTTCCAGATTTTATTGTGCTACTCGTACTCTTTTCAGGACCATTATTGAGCAATTGGTACACGAATAATTAATGAGGCTGTAAACACAAATTTTTTTAAGAAAGATAGTAATTACTTTTGCAGAGTTATTGGGTAAAAACGTTTAGAACTGGTAGTAAGCGAAACGGCAGTAGTTGAGTGACCCCCATGTATCTCATGAGCGTTTCTTAAACACTCACCCTTTAGGTATTGGATTGGACTACAATACCACTTTGTGTTAACATTCTACAGAAATTCCAGCGGAGTTTAAAAGGAAAAAACCGCGGTAAAAACGCTCTTCGTCGAAGATTTTGATAATTTATTGTGCTGCTCTCGTCATTTTCCCACGAATGGGAATTTTATGGTTCAATTGCCTTATTGAGAGCTATCAATATAAACAACTTAATCAAAATCGTTAGAGCCGTTTTTGAGGAAAAAAATATTTGGTGTTTTGATCACTATGATAACTATATTTTTATGATAACTTTCGGTGGATTTTGTCCATACCCTTATTTTGGCGTCCCATTGTAACCTGCGGGCTAGAAATCAAGTTTGAGCGAGATTTGGTGCGATCGTTTTCTCTAAAAACCGCGCTAAAATCGATTTCGTCGAAAGTTTTGGTAATTTATTGTGCTGCTCTCGTCATTTTCCCCAGAGATGGGAATTTTATGGTATAGTTGCCTTATTGGGAGCTACCAATATAATAAATGTATATCACAATCGTTATAGCCGGTTATGAGAAAAAAATATTTGGTATTTCAATCACTATGACAAATATAGTAAACTTTCGGTGTATTTTATTCATACCCTTATTTTGGCGTCCCATGGTAACCTGCGGGGTTTGTGCTGATTTGGTACGGTGGTTTTCTCTAAAAATCGCAAATGTTTATCGGGTCTGAAACGTAAAGATCTGAAGGAAACTCAAAAAATTTTGTTTTCAGCTGATTACAAAACTTTCCTTTCTACTTCGTAGAGCCAAGGAATGTAAAAGCGAGTAGATCGATGATAACCAATATGGACATCATATGGAGCTATATCGCTTCACATTGAATTTCACGTGTCTATCCATTTATAAGTAATGTACAGTTTAAAGAAAAAAATGTAAAATAAATTGGTACAGTCTATTTTGGTTTGTTCGGATTGTCTTGCAGAGAACTTTCGAAAAGACGCGTTTTAGTTCATTTTTATCCCTCCCCCCCTTCATCCCTTCGTTCTATTAATGGAAACGGAGGTCGACGGGGTTTGATGCTGGAAAAGGTGTGACAATAACAAAATCCACGGTTTATACACAACTTTATACACTTTAATTTTATAAAAATTCCTTAGATTAGTATTATCTGTATCATACACTAATTTTGTACAATTAAATTACATTAAAAGAGAAATAACAAGGGGTAACTCAAATTTCGATAGTTAATTATCACCGTATAAATTACAAGTAGTACAGTTCTAGTACAGTAGTAGTACAGGGTTGGGGGGGCTCAATGTCTTCGAGGCGAATCATCGCAGTATCTCTTCACTTGTGTTTTCCGGCACGTCGTACATTTCACAGAGCAGCACCATTGGAAGGTACAGTTGCAACTCACCGAAGCTTCCACGCGCCTTCGTTTTACCTGAAAGTTTACGATTTCTATTAAAACGTATCACTAACAGTGTGATTATTCTACAGAGTGTTGCTGAAATTATTCCAGCCGTGGTTCAGGCTTTAAATGTTGCCCACCCACTTTTTAGAAGGTTAGGTCAAGTCAACACTATCAGCAACTTACAATTATGAAAGGGGCGCCATCTATTGAGGTATGAAACCATAGTGAGTGGCGAACTTTAAATGGCATTAACTAGTAACGCTGTGCACTGCTAATTATTTCAGCTAGCAGCACCTGTTCGTGAAAGATTTTGAAAACAACGCCAATCTTAATTCACCGCAAACATGTCACAAATCGTGAAACACAATCACTTGAGATCATTTTGTCATTGATAATTTTTCAAAGTGAGTCTATAGCAGTTATTTTCGCTACTTTTCTGAAACTCGAATATGCAGTTTCCATTGAACAAATGTACCTCTCTCAAACGGCTGGAACAACTGGGGGCAAACATTTTTGTGTTGAATTGGTTGAACATATAATACGCCTATGAAGCCAAAATAAATAGATTTCTTTTTAATATGTGGGAAATACTGTCATAACGGTTTTTACTGAAGCGTTTTCAAATAGTCAACGCCTATATATTGTTGTCTACAAATGAATCTGACAGCCGATTTGACAAAGATAGACAACCTTAACGTTGCCAAAAGTATTTTGTAGGTCAACATTTGATCAGCCTCCCCAAAACTTCGCGTGAACGCTAACCTGCACACATACACTACCTAATGTTGTCAGCACAGTTGATCCCATAAATCCCCAACATAGGACAGTGAGGGTTTGTCAATGACGAGGTAGCGATGGGTACGAAACGGCAACTCACAAGAACGTAGAAGTTGTGAATGTTGCCCATTATGTCGGCAACGACCTAAGTACATACTAATAACTGCTATTGCACCTCATTGGAGTACTAACCTGGTGTCCACAAGCCCTGCATAGTTCTCTGCAAGATCTCCTATCACGTTTATCAGTGCTGTTGTGCGTCGCACTTGAGCATTCCCTACCGCCAGTTCCAGGCCAACCTGAAACGAAAGATCATTTTAGAAGACACGAAAAAAAGCAAATTATTGTGGATTTTATTAGACTGCAACTAGCATCAGTTGTTGAGTATGTATTCAGTGCGAAACCATTCCACGCATGCACAGTTCCAAAACATAGTGACTTCAATCCACACTTTTTCTCTCTTCTAGGTGTTTCACTAGAAATGTAATGCACTTCACTGTGGATAGGCACAACAAAACCCCTGCAGTTTGTACCAGAAGAACTAATTTCTGGATTTGAAAGAAGGTCTCGCTGAACTCTCACAATTAGAGTAGGATCACAAATGAATATTCTAAATAAATGAATGTGTCAAATAAATAATAAAATTAGCTCTACGGCAATTCACTTTCTACACGGCTTTAATTTAATAATGGCATTAATTTATTACTCAGCTCATTCTACTTAATCAATTCATTTCTCACTCAGTTAATTTGAACTAGGGCAACACTTCGACAGCAGAAAGCGGTAGCGCTTACAGTTCCGGAATTTATTGTGCTGCTTGTACTCCTTCCCGGACCACTATTGAACGATTTGTACACAGAGAATTGATGAGGCTGTAAACACGATTTTTTTGAAGAGGCTAGCAATCATTTTTGCAGAGTTATCGGGTAAAAACTTTTAAAACTGGTAGTAAGCCAAATGGTGGTCGTTCAAATTCAGGAATTTCTGGAGTGACCCCCGTATATCTTATGAGCTTTTGCAAAGTTCTTGGACGTAGCCCTTGGATTGGAATACCACAATTTTTTTTCAACATTCTAGTAACATTTCAGCGGAGTTTATAACGAAAAAACTGCGGTAAAACCGATCAACAATTGTATTTTATTTTATTGTGCTGGTATCGTAATTTTTGCACAAACGGAAATTTTATGGTATAATTGCCTTATTACGAAAATTTAGTCAACATCGTTGTAGCCGTTTTTGAAGAAAAAAAATTTGGTGTTTCGATCACTATGATAACTATAGATAACTTTCGGTGAATTTTGTCCATACCCTTATTTTGGCGTCCCATTGTAACCTGCGGGCTAGAAATCAAGTTTGAGCTGATTTGGTACGATCGTTTTCTCTAAAAATCGATTAGACACACAGACCATTTTCCCAAAGTGTTTTTCGGACTCAGGGGGGTCTGAAACGTAAAGGTCTGAAGGGAACTCAAATTTTTTCAGCCGATTACATAACTTTCCTTTTTACTTTGTACTGCCAAGGAATGTAAAGGCTAGGGGATACAAAAAAATGAAAACTAATTGCTCGGATTTAGAATATAGCAATAGTAAGAGAAACAATTAAATCTACCTTTCAGCAGCTCACTTCGACAATCGACAATATCCTAGGGAAAATATTGCTCTAGGGCCTAAGTATTGAGATATGTGCGCTTTTTTGCTAGAGGCAGCTGATTAAACGGACCAATTTGGTTGCATAGTTTGATTGTCTAATCCCTTGAACGCCCCACTCGCCTATTAGTGCGATAATTGACTTATAAGAAGCACCAGCCACAATAAACCTTTAGCACTTCCTGCCTTAACGTACTGCAGATGTATTAACAGCCTAAAAAAGTGCTCTGGAAAAAATGTTCCGCTTTGTAAGAAAAAGTGAAGAAGGTACACTTAGCTGTTATAGTTTGCAATTAAAGTAAGGATAAGAACAGGTAGAAAACAAGATCGTGCTGTTAACACTCTCCCTCTTCAGATTGCTGGGTGGGGGTGGCCAAGAACACTATAAATGGAGGAATAAGTCCGATCTCATTTTATCTCTCTCAAACGTGTTTCTACTTTCCTCCTCACCCCTGATTTGCACGGAAGACGTAAGTGGCATAAGAAATCGCGTTTATAAGATGAAGACTACTGCCCTGATGAGACAAGGACGAGACTTGATTCCTTTCCCACGTGCTCTATTTGGTTCCTATTTGATGTGTCAAGCAAGTTTTATGATATTAATCTAGTTTTACGTACGAAATTCCTCATACATAATCGTATCGTGTACCTATATACCTAAGAAATTATATAGCTACGTTATAATAACTGAATATGCTACAAATTGAACGCAACAGATCTACTACAACTAAATGAATTGCCGAATACTCGTACAAAGAAAGCGTAAACGAGAAAACCTTGCCTAAAATAAGCTTTGGCCTGAGATCATCGCAAACTTGCAAAGTTCTCAGAAATATACATTGCCAGCTCCCTGGCCAAGGTAACCAAAAGTCCGGACCTTACCAACCTCCACACTAACTAGCTGCGTTTTGTCTATATTTACGAAGAAACTTACCGGAGCTCATATTCGGTTTACAGTAGTCCGGAGACTCGTTGGCAAATATCATGGACGACTCAGGGACGTTCATCGAGAGCCGAGGGCTGTTGAGTTGAATTCTAAGGGCTCTCAAATATTTGTGTTTCAACTTCCCTGCGATCACCTCGAACGACTCCACTTTCCTCCAACAGGTTTTCACCGTGCATGATCCGGAAATGCCGTGGCACTTGCACCCCGGTTTCACGCTTTCTCGTACAACCTGGAAATATGCAAGGGCTCATTTCACCGTCGCGATTAAGAAAAAAAACATTGTTTGGTTTATCGGTATTTTGTTGAACCTCGATTGATTGCCTACGTGACCCAATACACATTCATAAATGTCCTTCGATTTGGCTGGTAATCATCTACTGTGACTAATTATATATCTCTGTTATAAAATCTGAGCCTGTTCGGGCTTTTCGTAGACCCTGCGAGCACAAACAAATGTCTGGCGCTTCCCACAACCCCCGCAAATTAGGGTACTTTCTCGAAAACGTCCAGAGCCAGGCAGTCAAATTTTTAGAGCGACAAAAAAAATCTTTCCAGCCCCGTCGGTTATCTCCGCTCGCAGAATTTTAACGAGTAAAAAAGTTGGGTATCGGCTAGTTGAGACCATGCCGACTGTACACTGAATCAATAACCCCCACCCGTCATTTGTTTAGAAAAACCCCATAGCCTTTCCAGCTTTTTTCAGCCTTCGAGTAGCGGAAACCAACAACTCGTAGGAGAGCTATCATGAAAAGGACGGACAATCTCGAAAAAATGTCGGGATGCTGATAGAAAATTGCGGAGAAACTTGGAAAGGAGGGGGGGGGGCGTAGTTGAAGGAATATTGAGTTAAATTGGGGAGTTTATTCCTTAGAATATTGCGTGCTTAGAGTATACTTTTTGAGGATCTGAGGAGAAAGCATCAGACATCATATTCAATCCACGCATTTATATGGAAACATTTCTAGAGGGGGACATATACTGTGAGAATTTCGAAAAACGTAAAAAACACTTAAATCTCAGTTCTCCGAATTTTTAGCAATATTAATCGTGAAGGTTGTGTATAAAGTCAGGCATGGATTAGTCTAGGATAAGATTAGATCGAAGTCGTTACTAAGAAAATTACCCAACTCCCTCGTTATTCGTTCATTTTGAAATGCCCCATCGCCCCACGCGTGTTCACAAATCACGGGCGCAAGAATAATAAGAAGCACCCCATCGGTTCAGCCGTTTTCTGGATAATCTGATCTGAGAGACCACTTGCACAAATTAGGTTTGATTCAGTAGGCGTCACAACGCCATGAGCTTGATGCGTTTTTACGTAGCAACCAACAAATTGAATGTATACAAAATTGAAAAAACTTTACAGTAGAATTATTACTGTTGGAAAAGTAGGAAAAACGGTAAAAATAAATTCTGAACCGCAGTAAAAAACGTACATTACTACGCAGAACCTTCAAAATCACTGAGTAAATCGCATGTTCCATGTCACTTCGTATCAAGTCGCTTGAGCAGCCACATTTTGTATGAGTTCAAGAAATACTAACTCACCTGCCACCCACACACAATTAATGAAATATCTGGTGCGTTGCTACACACATCTTTCCTTAGCTCTGCGTCAATTCACTTTGTACACGGCTAATTCTATTTAATCAATTCATTTATCACGCAGTTCCTTTGAACTTGGTCAAACAATACGTCACAGCAGCAGGAAGCGGTAGCGCCTACAGTTCTGGAATTTATTGTGCTGCTCATACTCATTGCAGGACCATTATTTAGTAATTGGCACACAGAAAATTAATGAGGCTGTAAACAAATTTTTTGAAGAAGGATAGTAATCACTTTTGCAGTTATTGGGTAATAACTATTAGAACAGTTCGTAGAAAATTTTGATAATTTATTGTGCTGCTCTCGTCATTTTCTCACGATTGGGAATTTTATTGTGTAATTACCTTATTGAGAGCTATCAATGTAAAAAAATTCAATAAAAATCGTTAGAGCTGTTTTTGAGAAAAAAATTTGGTGTTTTGATAACTATAGTTAACTTTCTGTGGATTTTGTTCATACCCTTATTTTTGCGTCCCATGGTAACCTGTAGGCTAGACATCAAGTTTCAGCTGATTTGGTACTGTTTTCTTCTCTAAAAACCGCCTAAAATCGAATTCGTAGAAAATTTTGGTAATTTATTGAGCTACTCTCGTCATTTTCCCACAAATGGGAATTTTATCAAATAGTATATTGCCACACACACAGACCATTTTCCCAAATAGTGTTTTTCGGACTCAGGAGGGTCTGAAACGTAAAGATCTGAAGAAAACTCAAAATTTTTTTCTTAGTCGATTACATAACTTTCCTTTCTAGTTTGTAGAGCCAAGGAAAGTAAAAATTGGATGCTTGCTCTCCTCTCCCCTCATACCTTGAAGAATTGAGGGATTATGAATATGTGAAAGGAAGGAAGGTCTAACTATGGCTCAACTAAGTTAATCCGATTCTATTCAAATTTATCAGGATCATTTCTGCAAATGTGTTTTAAAAATGTAGTGGCATTAAAAATACATTTCAAACGAATTGTTGTGTCGAATTCAAGCAACGAAAGTTGTGATGGGTTCGCTACGACGGTTCAGACGCGAGTAAGAACTGAAAAAAGTTTTGTGTCGGAATTTCTGTCTTGAAAGTTGTAGTGACGGGTTATCGAAGTTATTCGCGCGCTCAAGAACATTCGATTAACAGAATGAGAGTTTGATTAGATTTAAGGTGTTGTACGTAAAGTTTTTACAGTTCAGGTGTTAGTTTATGTAGTTATTGTCTTCCAGCAGAAAGTTGTTATCTGATACGAACAATTAGAAAACGGTTCAATATTAAATGACGGTGCGTGTCAAATGTCATTTTCTTTAAAAGAATGTATTCAACTTTTCTTTTGTCCTATATATAATATGTGAAGTGCCTAATAAATAAATTCGCACGTATATAATACAAAATATACGCGCTGTGTTTAGAAGGCACATTTTTTTTTTTTCCTGAAATTCGCGTAAAACTGGACCAACTAGAACCGACGAAATGAAACGAAAACTTACGACTTGACCCAATTTGGAGTTGTGCAAATTGACTTGAGATAACACATCGATGCTCACGCCTTCCAGAGAAGAGAGAAAAGTTTGGGCAACCGTCGAACCCATCGTCACGTCGTCACTGCAGCCCCTCCATTGCCAATCAGTCTGCACCGCGTTGTTTTCTTCTGCCTCCTGCGAAAAAAATAACGTTTTAGTACCCTTCGGCTGCTTCTCGCTTCTTCAATGTCACCCAGGCCCCATCAATTCTTAAAACCAGGTTCAGGAAACATCGATTGTGTACAGTTTTGATCGCCTACTAAACCTTTTTAATCTTAAACTAGTTACATTACATACTCACGGAATTTATCTTTCGATGCAGAATTCTTACGTATAGTTTGCCAGCCCTATCATAATACATGAAAAAGGCTATAGGAATGAAACTATCAACATAATGACTGATAGTCATGAGTCTGAAGAACTACTGTTCAACGTCAAAACTGACATGGGAGCGCAGGATGAGGCTCAACTCCTTAGCAAACACGTTTAGTGTTAACGTGTATTGGATTCCTGGACATTGGAAATGAGAGGGCGGACCATCTGGCCAGGCCCATTTTCCCACTGTGAGGCCTCTCTGTCACTTGTCAAAGAGGACTGTGGGAAAATATGCCAGGAGAATGCAACAGACAGTCTGGGATGCAGCGGGAGTGAGGCTAATGCCTACGACAGATGATAATTATCACGCGGCACTGCAAAATGAACGTGGTGTAGCAGAGACCTACCACGTCCTGGCTGGAGATTTCTGGAATTTGTTTAGGAGACTAGGGATGGACCTGTGAGACGATAGGCCGCAGTCAGAGATCTATATAATTCTATCGGCACAACTGATTTTATCAATGTTGTAGGAGTACGGCGCAATACAATGCACGATACAAGTCGAAAATCCTTAGGGGAGAGGTGGTATAGTTGATCCCTGAGGATACATGATCCCCCATTTAAAACTAGCGCCAAAATGTGTTTAAAGTTGTTTTGTTGGCTACATTGGGACGTCGCCATGATGGCTAGTACAAAGTGTAAACATCATACAGAAACAATAGCTTGTTGTAAAAATAATTGGTAATTTATGTTTTTCACCGGATCCTACTGGTTTTGTTTAGTGTAAGGCAAATAGAAAAACTTCTGGTAAGTGTGCGTTATAACTTCTGGTAGTGTTTGCGTTTATGAAATATTGTGTCTATTTCGCTGTATTCAGTTATTTCCGATTCAAACGTTTTTATCTTGTTGGTGTTTTTTTCCCATTTAAAAAAAGTTGCTGGTTCGGGATATTTGATCCCTTCTGCTAGGGGGATGCTTGATCCCAGAATCAAGTATCCCACCTATAATTCTTTTGTTTGTTTTCACCTACAATACGAAGTAATTCTTCCGTTGTTTTACATGCCGCGGAAGTATGTATCGAAGCAAGGGGCCATGAAACGGGTACCGTACGATCTGGAGGCCTTGAAAAATGCGGTCCAAACAGTTAAAGATGGAGCTGGATACAAAACCGTGGCAAGAGAATTTAAAATTAATGTCATGACACTTAAAAGGCTATGCCGTCGGGACTCCTGTTCACACTGGTTTCACCAATCGACAAATTTTCTCCAAACGTGACGAAGATGAACTGGGAGCATATCTTATTCAGCTTTTGAGCCCATCAGAAAAGAAGTAGGGGAATTTGTAGCTGCAATTTACAATGGTTTGTCATACGCAGGAAAAATTACAAAAATACATGCAAACGGGGCTACAATAAAACCAATGGAAAAAAGTGGACGGCTTTGGAAGTGGCCAGCAAGGGATCATACAGCCCACTCACCTGGATCAAGTACCCCCATAGGGAAGGTTAGTTGATCCTTGTGTCGGACTGTCGGAAAAAAACCCTTTTTGTCGATACTGTTCAATAAATAGGAAGGTCTGTATTGGTGCATAATCGGTAGTATGGAACGGGGATACATGTGTAATTTAAAAAAAATCAGATTTATTAAAATGTTCCGAATTACTAAAAGAAAACCAAAGCAGGGATCAAGTATACCACCTCTTCCCTACATTACCGCAACTACATCACTACAAAACTTAATGCGTATGAGCAATCGAGCTGGGCTCTCCTGGGGAGATTCCGCGAGCTCCGCACTAACAGGGGTTCAACCGTCCTCTCCGAATCGCGTTCACCGAACTCGGAACCCCAATAATTGTGTCCAAGAGCCAAGAACTTCGAGCAATACGATTTAAAATATTCTTCAACCAAAGTTTATTCGTTAAAACTTACTTTAGCTTCAGGAAAATCTAGATCCGGAGGAGGAGGGGTGTCTTTGGCGCAACTGCAAATCGGAATAGAACCTCGAGAGCAGGTGCGAGTGACGGCGTGCACAATGCCAGCTGACGTGATAGCTGACACAAAAGCCATTTCCTTCGTCGCCGGCTTTTCGTACCTCCTGTTGAAGAGGAAACCAAACGTTCCAATTAATGTCGAGAAATTGGTTGAAATCAACTGAAACAGGGTGGAAAGTTTTGCGGGCCTGACCATTAAGGAAAGTAAAACTTAACAGAGACATCTGAGGGAGGGACCCTTTCCGCCGTTCGTTATCATTAACGATTAATTGCTCGAGTCTAGTGCCAACAACAAGATCCCCTTTTGTCAGCCTCAGTACTCGACGGAACGAACATTCGAATCAATTCATCTTACGAGGTAGACAAACTTAACTTAACACTCGGGAGTTACGTCATATCGAAGAGTTAATTTCAAAACAAGGACTTTCCCCGTTTAAACTGGGAACACGGCGCAAGCGTCTCGCATTATTCATAACCAACATCTGAATAAACCTTACCGAGGTTACTTTTCTTATTTATATGGTGACCTATAATGTTATTCTGGAGGCAAGCTGATTCAGTCAAGCTTTCTACCGTAATATTTTACTTTCCTTTGCTCTACGAAGTAAAGGGAAGTTATATGTCGTCGTAAAGGAAATTGAGTCCGAGAAAATAGTCTGTGAGTGTCTAAACGCGATTACGAGAAACCGACTGAACCAAATCAGAACATTGAGATCTAGCACGCAGGTTACCATGAGACGACAAAGTAAGAGAATGAGCAAAATCCGTCCAAAGCTAACTAGTATTAGCCATCAAAACATGACATACCCTTTTTTTCAAAAACAGCTCTAACGATTTTGATTAAATTATTTGTACGGACTGAATTGAATGAATAGCGAGCCGCCGTAGCACAGCACGCTTCTGCCCAGTGGCTGTGAGACGAAAATGTCTAATTAGTGTTTGGGTTCTAGCTCCAATAGCTGCCACTAACAAAAACTTATTTTTTCCCTGTCATTACATCTCGCTATTGAACGTTAAATACAGCGCAAATTCGAACAATGCTCGAATCAGCAGTTTTAGTTATAAACAATGCAACAATAAGCTCCTTGCAAAATAAAACTACGTACGTTTTACATCGAAGGGAAGGAAGTGGCGAATTTCTCAAGATATGTACAACTTCCTTAATCTACCAACTACGTGCCCAACGTGTGGATCCCACCTTAATACTTAATATATGCGAGATGCCTGGACAGCCGCATGTCACTGATCTTGTGTAACGTGCCCGATAACACTCCAAGGCCTGTAGTCACCTATTTATTCCTGGTCTGGTGGACTAGGGTGGAAAACAAAACAGCGCAGTTACAGCTACATAAACTGCAGCGAAGGGCGTGTCTGGCCATTACAGGCTGTATGACAACATGCCCTACCTACGGCCATTACAGGCTGTATGACAACATGCCCTACCTACGGCCTACTGGAGGTCTTGCTAGATTTAGCTCCACTCCACATACATGTTAAAAGGATGGGGCGTTCCTCCAGGCTGTGCGTATGTTGGAGTTGGGTCTGACCATGCGGGGGAGGAGGAGTTCCTGCCACTTGATCCTTGACAAGGTGTAGGTGGGGGGGGGGGGGGCAAGCTGCATGTGGTAGACTCAATGCCGGCGATGTTCAACTTCGTGCTACCCTTTCGGAAACTCATTCACGAGCGGTCCAGGTGGGAAGGTGGAGTTCCCGCTTTCGAAGCTGGGGCCCTGGTATACTACACAGATGGCTCGGTGCAGGGTGGCCTTGCAGGGGCCGAGAATCAGCACAGCGATCAAATTGAGGTCGCCGGCCACGGTGTTTCAGGTAGAGGTGACTGCGGCGTCTGTAGAGGGGACTGAAGCGGCAGAGAATCTACATCATCATGGTGGACAGTCAGGCCACTCTCAAGGCCTTAGCCTCATACTGTCTTACATCACGGCAGGTGTGGGAGTTTCTGACTGGACTGAAGGCTCTCGCAGGGGACAACAGTGTAACACTGTGTTGGGTGCTAGGGCATCAGGGTATAGAGGGGAACGAACGGGCTGATAGGTTGGCTAAGAAGGGATTGGCGCAGATCCCTATTGGCCCTGAGCCCTTTGTTGGGACTACGAGGAGCCACCTACGTAGAGAGGTTGCCGAATGGGAAGATAGGTGCTGGGCTGCCCATTGGCAGGGGCTGCCTGGTCTCAAAGACAGTCAATACTCTTCATCCGGCTCTCCAGAGAGAGGTCCAAGGAGGTGCTTGCACTGGAGAGGAAGGATATGAGGATCATTTGTGGCCTGTTCACAGGTCACTGTCTGCTGAGGTACCATCTTGCAAATATTGGCCAGTGCGAGCTACAGGTATGCAGGTTCTGCGATGTAGGGCTAGAGACGGCAGAGCATGTTCTGTGTGTATGCGATAGACTGGCGACATCGCGCCGTTGTGTGTTTGGGAGGCCCTTTCTTCAGTCAGAAGAGGTGGCCAATGCAGAACTTGCGGATATCCTCCGATTTGTGCTGGGGGTGGTGGGGGCGCATAGGTGTCGTCACACCAAGTAAGACCAGTGCCATGAGGCACTGGAGATGGTGCAGGGAGGGCCATGATTTGAGGATCATGGACGCCCTTACAATAGGCCCGTTTGTGGCTGCAGTGAGGGTATCGCCTGCAATCACCGTTTCAAGGAGAAAAAAAAATACTCCCAAAATTGGGATACTATTTATTATTAGGCAGGGTGCTCCGGCTTCACCTGCTTGCTTTTATGATTGCCTCAGACGAATCCGGACTCGAATAAATCAGCGACGCGTTCTTCCGCGAAGGAAACGCAAAGCCCACCACTCTCATCTAGCAAAATATGGTTGAAGTATAAAATGAAACAAACTGGGCCCAAACAAGTTCCTCGAAAAAGTCATTAATTGGTTATATTTCATTTCCTATTAAATTTGGTTAATTAAAAACGTGAATTTTACTTGGCAAAATCTGAAGCCGGGCAATTCCATCTGTCCCATTTGAATTGAGATTTGCACTGTTCCACAGCCATTCGGACGCCAAACGCAAGTAACTTCGTGATCGCCGCCCTCAGATCCTACAAAAGAGCGGTTCACAAATGAAACGAGTTAATTAATAAATTGTAATTGGATACGAACGTTCCTCCAAAATGTGAAACGTTGATTGTCGCGAACTGAACCACAGCGTACGGGAGAAAAAAAGGCTGTTCGGTTAAAATGGTGGAAATGGGGAAATCATACTTCCAACTTGTTGCTGTTCGATGCTATCAAACTCACATTGGGCGAAGCATCCGGCGAATGAAGACGTAACGCTTGGGCGATTGTGTTGGTTCTCGATCCCCTGAGACAGAAATACGTTTTTTGTGTATACGATCAGATAGTTAGAAGCAATAACGCAACTGTTCAATTGAATGAAGAGACTCAAAATACTCCCGTAAATCACATGTATTATCTTTCCACACTATTATTATGTTCAACATAATTCTACTAATTAAATGCTTATTGCACCACATGCCTATATCTCCGTTCACAAACTTTTCAACGAGTTATTTGATGAAACCAGAAGCTAAGCGCAGATTTATAGCTATCCCTCAGTTTATTGGAACATAACTTCACACTTTACGAAGAAAGTAAGAATTTATTGAGAGGCTCCTATTCACACCACGAGCAATAATGAGCTATCACTGCACCATTTCAGTTCGCTATGACTCTGTCAACATTAATTTTTTCAGGTTCGTGTTTGCGGTTTTGGAATTGTCGGGTAGAAAGCTAAGAAAAGAGGTAGGAAGTGAAGTGGCAGCTTGAATTCCGAAATTTTTAGGATCGCTCCTTGTTGTGGTGTTCCCACTAACGAGAATCTTCGGTACCGCCGCGTTAATTGAAACAGTCCGTACAAAAAAACCTGATAAAAATCGCTAGTCGTTGAGTTATGAAGACGGTATTAATAGTTTTGATCATTATCATAAATACAGTTAGTTGTGAACCGATTTTACTCATACCTTCACTTTGCCGTCCGTTGTGAGGCTAAATACCAGGCTAACATTTGAGTTAAAAATTGTGAAAGCAGGTTGTCAGATAAATACCGGTGGATTTCTGGGGTTGCTCTTAATTATCTAATCAGCGTTATTAAATCGTAGAAGTAGTTAGATGTTGAACTATCATGTCAATTTTTTACTTTCCTTGGCTCTACAAAGTAGAAAGGAAAAATATGTAATCGGCTGAAAAAAAATGTTTTTGAGTTTTTGTTTGAGTTTCTTCAGATCTTTACGTTTCAAACACTATTTGAAAAATGGTCGGTGTGTGTGTGTATGTGTGTGTGTGTGTCTGTGAACGATTTCTAGAGAAAACGGCCGTACCAAATCGGCTCAAGCTTGATATCTCGCCCGCAGGTTACCATGGGACGCAAAAATAAGGGTATGAACAAAATCCACCGAAAGTTAACTATAGTCATCATAGTGATCAAAACACCAATTTTGTTGCTCAAACAGCTCTAACGATTTTGATTAAATTTTATATTGATAGTTCTCAATAAGGCAATAATACCATAGAGTTCCCATTTGTGGGAAAATGGCGAGAGCAGCCCAATAAATTATCAAAATTTTCGACGTAATCTATTTTAGAGTCGTTTTTAGAGAAAACAACCGAAACAAATCAGCTCAAACTTGATACCTAGCCCGCAGGTCACCATGGGACGCCAAAATAAGGGTATAAACAAAATCCACCAAAAGTTAACTTTAGTCATCATAGTGACCAAAACACCAATTTTGTTTCTAACAGCTCTAACGATTTTGATTAAATTTTTTATATTGATCAGCGGAACCAGCGGCCCATGGAAAATATTTGAAGTAACGAACTAAATCACTCGCGATGAAGTGGTGGAAACCCATCTCTTTAAATAAAACGGTTAAAAATATATAACGATTGTCTATTTCCACTAAATTTGAGTTACAGTATTAGATCGATTTCGACGGTCAAGCCAACTCGCGATCTTTGCACGACTTGCAGAACTGATACGAACTAAATCACTCCCGATGAAGTTGTCGAAACCGATGAAGTTGCTTTTTTGTTACTGATGATGACTTGACCGTCGGAATCGATCTAATGCTGTAACTCAAATTTAGTGGAAACACCGAAAAATAATTGGGTAAAACGAAGTGAATGCATGTTGAGATATTGTTGTGAAAAGAAGTAGAATTCGTTTGGAATCTACACTTACGCCCTGAATTTTGAAAAAACATGGTTTTGGAGCATGGACTATGTGTGTCAGCTATTAAATTTGAGGGAGAACCGCTGAACCGATCGAACTGGTTCTTTTCCCATTCTTTCTGGTGATTTTCCATCGAAGAACCATCGTAGGTTTTAACGACTTCGTTGGGAAAAGGGGTGGAGGAAAAAATGTACCAAACCAGAATTCAAATTGTCGTTTTTGGCAAATTTATTCGCAATTTTTCTTCATAATTCTCAAACCATAGTCAAGAAACACTACAAACCAACAACCAAATCGAACTACAGACACACACAAACACGCGCCGAAATTAGGTTTTTTAGACTCAGTAGGCCTCAAAACGGAGAAAGATCTGAAGAAAACCTTCTTTTTTTTTTACACGTTTACTATACTTTCCTTTCCCTTTGGGGTAGCGGAAAGTAATATGCTCGAATCGCCGAATTTCGCATTTTTCCAAATCTCAACTCACCTCCTAAGAGCTGCAACTCTTGGCGCACTACACAAACTTGAAGTTTCACGAAAACACGAACTTTTCAACAAAGTACGAAATGACACAAGTAAACTAACACAAACGGTGGGTACAGCTTTCGTACAAGTACGCAACCACTTTACACACATTTTATCTCTTTAATTTTTCAATGCAATGATAACTACGTTTGATTGTGCTCGTTGATGGTTTCGATATAATGGCCGCGTCAATTGCAATTGACATCATCACGTAGTCACTGAGGTTATTAAAACGTGTGATGTTACCAAGCGTTAGATTTTGTAACACACGTTACCATGCACTTAACCCAACACAAATTTAGTGACGCTTCTCCGTAACATTTTCGAGTTTATGTAGCAAAGTAAAGACATAAAATGTTAATAGACAATCGTTATATATTTCTATCAGTTTTATTTCATATTTGAAGAAACCCCAAATCCCCCCCCCCGCGCTCCACACAAAACTAACTATAGTTAGCGATCAGATATTTTGTTTCTCAGAAAAGCCTATCTATAACTAGCACAAATATTTCGACGCAAATCGACCAATTTATTGCACTGTCGTTGTTCAACACATTCAGTTCAGTGTGCCAGTATTTCAACATTGTCGGATTGTACATTGTGATATTTGTTAATGATTTTCTACGTAAAAACATATGTATTATGGTAATGATTTGAGTGCCTGGATTGTAGCGCTATTTTGTCCTCCTAAACTTCACTCAAATGTTACCCTTATCCTCAGAAAATCAGTGGAATGTGTTCCCCGTTCAATCCCAGAACTGTAATGCTGAACCGTCCCCAAAAATCGTGTCGATTGTCCTATAAATCACTAGTGCGTTGGCTTTTTTATCAAGACCCTGACATAAATAGTGATAGCGCAATAAATTCCGGGCAGATCCTATAGTTCCTACCTTTAACGTTTAGTTATATTTTACAAGTTCTCGGGCACTGAGTGAAAACAATCAGGTGCGCCGCATCAAACAACTTTTCTTAGCTCTACGTCAATTCGTTTGTGCTCATGGCTTTTTGTACTTACTCAATTAATTTATCACTCAGTTCATTTGAACATGGTCACTTAACGGTCTGTATTGACTTCTAAGTACTCGATGAGCTTCTCAAGAACGAGCTGTGGTTTTCTTTTAGCGTATTAACTTAGTTTTACATTCCCACAAACATCATTTTCCCAAATAGTTTGTTTGTCGGCCTCCGTATGGCCTAAACGCGAAGATCTAAAGAGAGGTAAACAAAATATTTTCTTAGCCAATACCACTATTATACATACCAATATTTTGATAGGTAGTTACAGTGCACGTGGGGTCGAGGAAAGTTGTGTGATTAATCAAACCAGATATTTTCCTCACAAACTCCTCTCAAATAGTTTCAGAAATATTGGGGTGGTAGTCCGATTGAGAACCTATACTATGTTAGCTTAATAACGCGCATAAGACATAAAGAAGATACTCCAGAAATTCCGTAATTTCAACCAAAACCGCAACACACAACTTTCCTTAAGCCTACGTCAATTCACTTTGTACATGGCTAATTCTATTTAATCAATTCATTCAGTTCCTTTGAACAACACTTCACACCAGCAGGAAGCGGTAGCGCCTACAGTTCTGGAATTGATTGTGTTGCTCGTACTCATCGCAGGAGCATTATTGAGCAATTGGTGCACAGATAATTAGTGAGGCTGTAAATACGAATTTTTTGAAGAAGGATAGTAATCACTTTTGCAGAGTTATTGGGTATAAATGTTAGAACTGGTAAGCGGCGGTAGTTGAAACTCAGGAATTTCTGGAGTGAGCCCCATGTATCACATGAGCGTTTTTAAACATGCACCTTATTGGTATTGGATTGGACTACAACAACAATTTTGTTTAACATTCTACTAACATTCCAGCGGAGTTTATAAGGAAAAAGCCGCGCAAAAAACTCTTTACGTCGAAAGTTTTGATAATTTATTGTGCTACTCTCATCATTTTCCCACAAATGGGAATTTCATTGGGTAATTACCCAATTGAGAGCTATTCACATAAAAAATTTAATTAAAATCCTTAGGGCCATTTTTGAGAAAAAAATATTTGGTGTTTTGATCACTATGATAACTATAGTTAACTTTCGATGGATTTGGCCCATAACCTCATTTTTGCGTCCCATGGTAACCTGTAGGCTAGACATCACGTTTCAGCTGGTTTGGTACGGTTGTTTTCTCTAAAACCCGCGCTAAAATCGATTTTGTCAAAAGTTTTGGTAATTAATTGTGCTGCTCTTGTCATTTTCCCACGATTGAGAATTTTATGGTATAGTTGCCATATTGGGAGCTATCCCTATATTAAATTTAATCAAAATTGTTGGAGCCGTTCTTCAGAAGAAAAAAAATTTGGTGTTTTGATCACTATGATAACTATAGTTAACTTTCGATGGATTTTGCTCATACCCGTACTTGGGCGTCCCATGGTAACCTGCGGGCGAGATATCGAGTTTGAGCCGATTTGGTACGGTGGTTCTTTCTAAAAATCGTTCAGACACACACCTAGACTGACACACACAGACCATTTTCCCAAATAGTGTTTTTCGGACTCAGGGGGGGGGGGGGTCTGGAACATAAAGATCTGAAGAGAACCCTTTTTCTTTTTTTTCGGGATTACTTAACTTTCCTAGCTACTTTGTAGAGCCAAGGAAAGTAAAAATCGTGTTTACAATTTCATTAATTACCGGTGCACCGATTGCTCATATATATGGTCGTAGCAAGTACTAACATTGTGCGCGCTAACACGTTCTACCACTGAGAAATTATGTTTGTTCGAACGAATAGAGTGGAAAATAAATTGAATTATTAGCAAAAGCTACGGAAAACGTGAACTGGCATAGGCTAAGGAAAGTTGTGAGATGCGTCGCACTTGCTGTTTTTTAGGATGCTAGTCACATAAGCGGAATTTAGTGCTGCGTACTCGTACGTCACACGGTTCTGAAGCGGAGAATACTTATAAAAAACAAAACCCTACATTTTCAGACGAATACGTCACTTCATTCGTAGTACTAAGAAAAGCTAAAATTCGACCAACAGCGCGAAACAGTTAAATCAGTTTGTGTACGATGCGTTGCTCTTAATGTTGACTTTAAGAGCAACTTGAAGAGCTACTCGTTGACTTGGTATTGAAATTTTATGAAAGTTAGTACCGAAGTGGTGACATTTGATGTAAATTAAGTCCGAGGTAGTAAGTAATGGAGTGGCTTACATGGCGATCCACGACAAATAACTCATGAAGAGAACTTTCGACAGATGCATGATGACGGCGTAGCAGTTGAAAGTCGAGTTAAAATGGGTTTTGAGACAAATGTACAGGAACTTTGCGTCGAACTAACTAAATCGGAATCAAAAAGTCTTGGGTATTTACAACCCCTCACAAGTCCCCCACCTCCTGAAAGATGGAGTTCCCCAGAAATCATCAGGTATATTTTACGCGTCCTTGGTTTTTCCACCCTGGGGAATTTTTCGGAATTTCAACTAAGAAGGTTTGTTCCGTTGTAATTACTGATAAAGGAAGGTTTTCGACGCAGCGCCGGGCGACTTCAAATGAGCCGCAACGCCGCTCGAACTGGAGGGTTTAGGGGTGCAATGAGCTGCTGGAAGCCTCTTGACATATTAACGGTTTAACGGTTGAAAGGTCCTACCACTCCTGAGACGACGAAATACTATCCTATCATTCTGTACTGTGAAAAAACAATAATACATCGTACGCGTATCAAATACGAGTATTTAAGGAAAATTCTTTTCACGAGGAGTTCAGCAGCACGTCAACAAATTTAAAGCGCGAATTTTCGCAAAAGGTTTTCTCCAAGATCCATTACACGGCGTTCTCTACGAATCCTACATTTCAACCTTTTTGGATCTCATTTACATTTGACAGGAGCGGTTGGAAATTAAATTGGTGCCCAAATAGCTTTCGTTCATCCCTGTGACAAGCATGACTAACGACTAGTATACTCCGATTTTGAAACTATCAAAGATCTTTATAAAGCGATTTTATGAAGTATAGTGATTTATGGGAATTTTGCGGTTTTCTTCAGATCTTTACGTTTCAGACCCTCCTGAGTCCGAAAAACACTATTTGGGAAAATGGTCTGTGTGTATGTACGATTTTTAGAGAAAACCACCGTACCAAATCAGTTGAACCTTGATATCTCGCCCGCAGGTTACCATGGGACGCCAAAATAAGGGTATGAAAAAAATCCACCGAAAGTTAACTATAGTTATCATAGTGATCAAAACACCAAATTATTATTTGTTTTTCAAACACGGCTCTAAAATTTTGATTACATTTTGAATATTGGTAGCTCTTAGCATGATAATTATACCATAAACTTCCCATTAGTGGGAAAATGACGAGAGCAGCACAATAAATTATCACAATTTTCGACGAAAAGCGTTTTTGCCGTGGTTTTTTCCTTTTAAACTCCGCTGGAATGTTAGTAGAATGTTAAAGAAAATTGGTACTGTAGTCCAATCCAATACCTAGAGGGTGAGTATTTAAAAACGCTCATGAGATACATGGGGCTCACTCCAGAAATTCCTGAATTTCAACTACCGCCGTTTCGCTTAATACCAGTTCTAACAGTTATTACCCAATAACTCTGCAAAAGTGATTACTATCCTCCTTCAAAACATCCGTGTTTACAGCCTCATTAATTTTCTGGGTACCATTTGCTCAATAATGGTCCTGGAATGAGTACGAGCAGCACAATAAATTTTTTAACTGTAATCGCTGCGTAAAGCGTTGTTTGACCAAGTTCAAATTAACTGAGTGATAAATGAATTGATTAAATAGAATTAGCCATGTACAAAGTGAATTGTTGTAGAGCTAAGGAAAGTTGTGTGTTGCAACATACCAGATATTTTTGTTTTGTTTGTTATTTTTTGTAGACACCAAAATAAGGTTATGGGCGATTTCGGCTGGTGGGAAGGGGAAATGCGGGACGAAAATGTACCAAAAACTTGTGTTTTTCGCCTTTTTCTCGAAAACGGCTCCAACGATTTTGATTAAACTTTCAAATTATCTTCTACTAATCAATTCCTAATTTTTCTTTTCTATACGTATCTCGATGAAAATACGGTGAACAGAGATATAGGTCTATTAAGCAAAAATAGGTTTTTTAAAATTTTTGCCAAAACGGCTTCAACGGTTTACCAAACTCTCAGGATGTTTTCAAATAGTTGATACCTACATATTGTTCTCAATAAATGTTCCTCGGACAGTCCATTGAACAGAGATAAAAAATATCTGGTGCGTTGCAACACACAACTTTCCTTAGCTCTACGTCAATTCACTTTGTACATGGCTAATTCTATTTAATCAATTCATTTATCATTCAGTTAATTTGAACTTGGTCAAACAACACTTTGCGGCTGCAGGGAGCGATAGCGCTTACAGTTCCAGATTTTATCATGCTGCTCGTATTCATTGCAGGACCGTTATTAAGCAATTGGTACACAGAGAATTAATGAGGCTGTAAACAAATTTTTTGAAGAAGGATAGTAATTACTTTTACAGAGTTGCAATTCAGGAATTTCTGGAGTGACCCCGTGTATCTCATGAGCGTTTATAAACACTCACCCTTTAGGTATTGGATTGGACTATATACCAATTTTTTTTTTTACATTCTACAAGAATTCCAGCGGAGTTTATAAGGAAAAAACTGCGCTAAAAACGCTTTTGGTAGAACATTTTGATAATTTATTGTGCTGCTCTCGTCATTTTCCCCTGAATGGGAATTTTATGGTATAATTATCTTATTCAGAGCTACCAATATAAAAAATTTAATCAAAATCATTAGAGCCGTTCTTGAGAAAAAAAATTTGGTGTTTTGATCACTATAATAACTATAGTTAACTTTCCGTGGATTTTGCCCATACCCTTCTTTTTGCGTCCCATGGTAACCTGTAGGCTAGACATCAAGTTTCAGCTGATTTGCTACGGTGGTTTTCTCTAAAAATCGTTCACAGACACACAGACCATTTTCCCAAATAGTGTTTTTCGGACTCAGGAGGTTCTGAAACGTAAAGAACTGAAGAAAACTCAAAATTTTCTTTTCAGCCGATTACATAACTTTCCTTTCTACTTTGTAGAGCCAAGGAAAGTGAAAAATGGGTCGAAAATAACGTAAATTCCAGGGTGACTACTTCACCAGATGTGATCTTACAGAGTGTCTTTTAGTCACCCATACCCACATTTCGTTCTCCATAATTATTTCTGTATATGTATGTTGAACGGAGATGTAAGCCTAGTTATTTTTCACTCAATTCATTTGAACTAAGTAAAACGCCACTTCACAGTGACAGGAAGCGGTAGACCTTAAAGTTCCCGAATTTACTGTGCTGCTTATACGCATACCCTGACCATTATTGAGCAATTAGTACACATACAAATTAATGAGGCTGTACACACTGTCTAGAGATGGGTGGTAATTGAAACGGCAGTGACTGAAATTTCGGAATTTCGAGGGTTGGCCCTATATATCTAAAGTATGGTATAGTTACTTTTTGAGGATGAAAATTTGGTCGTTTGATAACTATAGTTAGTTTGGGAGGATTTATCTCACACTCTTATTTGGTCGTCCCATGGTGTCCTCCGGGCTGGTACGTAGAGACATACACAGACCCACGGTAGGTAGAAGAGAGCGGTAGGGGTCATTAGCTCGGCGCTCGGGAAAAACCCAGCTCCAGTGACGTAACTGGTGAAGACCCTTTCCAATTCACCTTGCCTACACTGGTCATCACTCAGGGCTACTCGTATCTAATGGCTTCTAGATGTAATCAGGATGTTCTGGAGAGTTATTTTTCAAAAATAAGGGGTTTAGGAAGATTTTATGATCATCCGCTTCCAACGACCGTGTCCCAAAGAATAAAGGCACTAATGCTCTGTCACCAAGCAGAAGAAATTATTAACAGCAGTAATTGCACAGTCGAGACCAGCGGAAGTTTGAGTGCTGATATTCTTTCGCCCATCTATGAAGAATCAGTGGCCCCTTTGGAAAACAACGAACATTTTCCACCTGCTGACGCCATAATTGGGGACGAAAGCAACAGCAAGGAAAACGAAGATGAGTACATCACTACAATCGACGAAATTTTAAACCAGCTTGATCTAAATGAAGAAGAAACCACTGATTTGACGGAAACGAATGAGAAGTTGGAGCTTCTGGAAACCATGGCGGGATATATTGCCTACAGAGTTCGAAAAAAGTTCCCAGGAAAAGCATCGTTGCACGGCCGGTATACTAGAGAGTCAGCATCAAGTGATAATAAATGGCTCCACACTTTGTCTCGGGGTTCTCTGATGGAGCCTACCGAAGGGTGTATGGACATGATAACAAAAATGGAAAATGAGTTAATCAGGTTTCATGGAAAATATATTAATCGCGAACCTTATGTTTTCAAAACACTCACACAACAAATAAAAAACAAATATCCACAGTTTGAAGATTTTGTCATTTCTTGTTATGTTAGAACTCGGACCTTCATCAGAATGAAGAGACTTAATAAGAGTGCGTCAGAACTGAAGCAGCAGAAGCCAGGAAAACGTAAAAACTCAAATGAACGAAAAATCGCGAAAAAATTTCGTAAAATAGTTAAATAGTGTCAAATATGTACCTAATTGTACAACTGAATACAATTTTGACTGAATGTTCACACAACATGTGTAAGGATATATAAATATATGTGTATACTTTATTTCATGATATTATTTAAATAAACTTAACATAAGCATGGGAATTTTGACATGTTTTTAATTATTTCAACCCTGTTTACACTCGTCAGTTTGGCTCTTTTGCTTTTAATTTTTTATTATAGGTATTCCTTCCTCCTTAGTCAAGATTGGAGAGGGAATAAACAATTAGCAGAACAAGTTCTAAATGAGGATATAGGTTGAACCACTTGGCGCTTTCTCGAAAAACGTTCAGTTGAATGCACGAGAAACGGAACGCCTGGTCTGGACTATTCACCAGTGACGTCACACGGCGTCGACCGCTTCCTAACGACCCCTACTGCTCTCTTCTACCTACCGTGCACAGACCGTTTTACCAAATAATGTTTATCGGACGCTTGAAACTTTAAGATCTCAAGGGAACTTCAACTTTGTTCTTGGGGTTAGTTAACTTTCCTTTCCACATCGTACAAACGTAGTTGGAGGTGGTTGAGCTTAAATGAACAATCGCGTCCCACCTGATTGATCATTTGTTATTGAATTAATTGGGCTTCTAAGCCCGTAATGTTGAATAAATAAATAGACTCCAAAATAGATCCCCACTCGAGGACGTATTTTTAATTTTCAAATTTGTTTCTGTATGTATTTATTCGTTGTGCATTATTTCCATATTTATTTATGGGTTGTGCTTAAATGAACAACCAAACTGGGTCAAAAATGTTTAACGTTTTCGAAATTCCTAGAGTAACATCATTACTGATTTTGATCAACCTGATTGTTTTCTATCAGCCTACAGCCACAGTCGGTTTCCTAGCTGGTACATGTCCACTTCGGGCTAGAAGCACCAAATTTTGAGAAGTTGGGAGTCTAGCGATGACGCTCTCATTTTAAAAGACACAAATTGCTCATCGTTCGCTCTGTCATTCAAACAGTTGGCGTACACACTCATTAACGTAGCCCTAGAGCACTGAATGCGATAACTGTTAAAAAAGTGTACAGAAACCCATTAACGGATTTGTCTATAAAGTTTCGCTGACAGTTGCGGTAAGGTCTTCCCCTTTTCAAGTAGGTGGTTACGACGGAATGATATGTCTCGCTCATTAGTCGTGTACCATTCGTTGAATTTATAGTTGTGAGCAATAATATAAATGTCGTCCTAAAGTCTCCAAAGTGAGGCACAGTCCGAATTTTGACAACCATCAGTGCTGCTGGTTAAATCAAAAGTCAATGTCCATGTCGGAAACTGATCTTGCTGTTGCGAGTCAAAAGTGTTATTTTGATTTCTTGTTTTGTTTAATTTACATCAAACCTTTCATCATTACTAAAAGATCTTCGAACCATTAAGTGTACTTTGAAGTATTTTGACTCGGCTTTGAACCAAATGAATAGCCTCATTCACCTCTGAGGAAGCCTCGTTTTAAACGTTTAGCTGGCAATAAAATACACCCTTATTACTGTTGTATTTGTGGTCGGTTTCTATATCTATTTTTAGGTATATGTTACGGGATGAACCAAACCCTTCGATTCAGCGGAGGCTCGTCCGGGGCATTTATGCTGACTTGGCACCTCAAATGCTCCGATTCGCTCGAGACTTCGCAGCAGTCAGTTGAATCCGAGCCGGTTCCCTCGTCGCCGTGTTGCCCGCGCACGCGTTCGCTCCCACTCAGTTCCCCTGTCTGTGGTGGTAAAACTCCGAATGTAATTCGCGAATAAAACTCTCTGTTCCAATTGCATTCGGCTTGATATCGTACTAACTTCCCGACTCTCTTAGTGCGATATCGCTTCGATATAAATCCCCCCCGTAACATTGGCGCCCAACTAGTAGTCGAACTTCCCCTGCATTAGTTCCAGATGCCGGCCACGCGGAAAAACTTGAAGGTTCTTCTAATGCGATGGGAATTTTTGATCCCTCACCTTCAATGTTTCTGCCCTACTGCTGTGACCTACTCTCTCGCCCGTCATTATGTTCGAACGTTGTCCGTTCTTGACGAACAGTTGAACACAGCTTTGTGTTCAATCGACGACTGCTGCTTGAAGGAAGGCAGGACAGATGTAAAGGATCTTCTGGTGTACCAGCATCTCGGGCACATATACATAGATAAGGTCAATGCTTATCTAGCAGCGAAGAAGGACGAATCCCATCATGCATCAATGGCGACATCTTCCCGCGTGTCTGTCCCCGAACGACCTCGCAAACAACGAGTCCGTGGAAACCACGCGCCTCCGGAATGGACTGGTCAACACGAGCCCACGTCGCCAGAGCCACATCCCTGCCCTATCTGCGGTAAGCATCATGGGGTAAAATAGTGCCCACGTTTCCTCAACTCCAGCCAGGAGGCTCGAAGAATCTACGTGGAAGAGCACAATCTGTGTACGAATTGTCTGGCAGCCTCACATACGCTGAAGAGCTGCCACTCCACGTACACGTGTGAATGCTGTCAACAGAGGCATCACACCCTACTACACCCCATGAGCCAGGACGCCGCACTTGCTCCCAAAAGTGCAACCAACCACTGCACGGTAGACGCAGCATCTTCGCTCTGCGCTACCCCTTCTGGAACACCTGAGGGCAGGTGTCCTCTGAGGAGGAGGGAAACTACGACTCTCCTCACTCAGAGAATCGTCTTTCGCCAAGAGATGGACCGATTCTCTGAACCCAGGATGTCGCAGCTGCGTGGGACGAAGACATACGATCCACACATCCGACTCACACATCCGACCCACACATCCCAAAATGTTTACGTCAGAGACATTGTGAGGTGAGTGTTTATTTGCATTTATTCAATACTCCCACCACAAACCGGGGCACCCTTTTGGAACTTTAATCAAAATTATCTCTCGCTCGCTATGCTCAAGATTAGGTTCCCTTTTGTTGGGTGGACAGCAACGCCCTGAACAGCAATGTTCATGAGTACCTGAGGACAGGCACTTCATCAAGGGCGGAGTGGTGTTACGGGACGAACCAAACCCTTCGATTCAGCGGAGGCTCGTCCGGGGCATTTGCTGACTGGGCACCTCAAATGCCCCGATTCGCTCGAGACTTCGCAGGAGTCAGTGGAATCCGAGCAGGTTCCCTCGTCGCCGTGTTGCCCGCGCACGCGTTCGCTCCCACTCAGTTTCCCTGTCTGTGGTGGTAAATCTCCGAATGTAATTCGCGAATAAAACTCTCTGTTCCAATTGCATTCGGCTTGATATCGTATTAACTTCGCGACTCTCTTAAATCCGCTGAAAAACGGTCGTTTGAATTACAGTGGTTCTGAGCTAAAAAGAATTTGTGAAGTAGTAGGAAGATATAATTAAATTAACAACTCCCAGATGGATCCCTACTCGTGGATTTCAGTTTCAACTTTGGATTGTCCGAGTATTTTCCTTTGTGTTTCCTTCCGACCAGCCATAATTGCATCTTTTCACTTCTCCAGTAGCCAATAGAGTAGCGCCCCACAATGGACTTTTTTACTTACTTTTATTTTTATCTAAGGGCTTCCCAAAGTGCGATGATCGTACGTCCAGTTTGTAAGTAGCAATAATCAGGGATTAAAGGGATTATGTGTGGAACAAATGATTTACCTTAGTTTCTATTTCTTGGTGAGGAAATTGTGGCTTTCAATCATTTCCTCGCGAGTGATCAAGTCAAATCGGAAGCCTCGAGAGCTACAAGTAAACTAGTCGTTGCTCAGAAAGGGTTAAAGTTGAACAGTTGCTGTGTTGACCTGCAGAGAGATTCAGATCTCGCTAGTAATCCCCTCAGTGAGGGGTCCTTTCTCCGCTCCTATGGAACCTGGTGTTGGACTCTCTTCTTGGGTGATTGAACGCGGCGGTATTTTATGCCCGAGAATATGCTGATAATGTGGCTGAACTCGTTTGGGGCAGAGTGCTATCTTACCTAATCGGGGAAGCTTTAAAGATGGTGTGCTCATGGGGCAGGGAAATAGGACTGTCCATCAACCTAGCAAAGCAACGGGACCAGATGAGGTGCCGTATGAGGTCATAAAGCTGATTGACGATACAAACATAACACTTTTAGCTCAATTATTTAACCACGTTTACGATATAGGCGAATATTCTGAAGACTGGTTAAGATCAACCTTTATACCTTTGCCGAAGAAGAAAAATGCAAAATACTGCAATGAATACAGACTTATCAGTTTGATGCCTCACGTGCTAAAGATGTTTCTTAAAATTATACATGCCAGAATATACAGAAACTGCGAAGAGGTAGTGGGTAAATCGCAATTCGGCTTTAGGGAAGGACTTGGAACCCGAGAGGCATTGGTTAGTATTCAAGTATTAGTCCAGAACTGTAAAGACGTTCAAAAAGATGTATTCTTATGCTTTACCGATTATGAGAAAGCTTTTGATATGGTCAAACATGATAAGCTAATAGAAATTCCTGAGTCTATGGGAATAGACGACAAAGAAATTCGTTGCATAAAAAATTTGTACTGGCAACAAACTGCCCATGTAAGCATCGATGGTTGTATAACTGACGAAGTATCTATCTCACGAGGAGTCAGACAGGGGTGTACTTTATC
Source organism: Pachypeltis micranthus (assembly GCA_020466155.1). Taxonomy (NCBI): domain Eukaryota; kingdom Metazoa; phylum Arthropoda; class Insecta; order Hemiptera; family Miridae; genus Pachypeltis; species Pachypeltis micranthus. Next base: position 61,341,772 of record CM035770.1, on the reverse strand, counting down.
ACCCTTGTTATTCAAGATGTATTCGGAAAGAATATTTCAAGATTCGATAAATGACAGTAATCAAGGTATTAAAGTAAACGGAGTACTTATCAACAATAGAAGATATGCTGACGACACCACTCTTATTGCCGACAGCTTAAAAGGTTTACAAGAATTGATAAATAAAGTTAATGAATGCAGCGAAGAGTTTGGCTTGCGAATCAATAGAGAAAAAACCAAGTATATGATAGTAAGCAGAAAAAATACATATGTCAACACAAATTTATTAGTTAATAACTCTCCTATTGAAAGAGTACAAAGTTTTAAATACCTCGGATGTCATATTAATGACAGCTGGGATTGTTCAAAGGAAGTGAAGTGCCGTATCGAAATAGCACGTAATACTTTTCTGAAGTATAGAAAGATATTTAACTGTCATGAGCTCAATATGAGAACAAAAATGCGCTTTTTGAAGTGTTATGTTTGGTCAACTCTGTTATACGCTATGGAAAGTTGGACTTTGAAAATAGCGGACCTTAACAAACTCGAATTATTTGAATTATAGCTCTTTCGAAGAATACTTAAAATACCATGGACGGATCGTGTGAACAACGAGGAAGTTTTAAGAAGAATGCAATGTGAGCGAGAATTGCTAGCAACTGTAAAGAAGAGAAAAACTGCCTACTTGGGCCACATTATGCGAAATAAGAAATACGAACTAGTGCAGTTAATTATACAAGGAAAAATTGAAGGCAGAAGAGGCATCGGCCGGAAGCAACTATCGTGGCTACGCAACATTCGGCATTGGACTGGAATAAGTAATATTGGGAACCTCTTAGAAAATGGCTAGAGACAGAGAAATGTTCGCGAATATAGTTAAAAACTTATAATTTGTGCAATACTTAAATATTTATATTTGTTATAGCAATTATTTTTAATTTTGTAAGTAATGTTATATGATCCCCAATATTCGTAGTCGAATTGTTAAATAAAGAAGAAGATCAACCTAGCTAAAATGGTCGGAGTGCCATTTACAAAACAAAGACTGAAACCGTGGGAAGTAATGGGCAAAGCAGTTCAGCTCATTGATCAGGTCAAGTATCTGGTTGTGATTCTGGATTGACAGCTAACCTGGAAAGAGCAGACCTAATAATATAATGAGACGACAGCCCTGTCGATGCGTCAAAGAATGAGAGGGAGAACGTGGTGCTTGAAGCCTAGAATGGCCTGCTGGCTTTATGAGAACGTTGTGAGACTGATCAAATTACATGGGTCGATCTTAGGGTGGTACAGAGCTGGAAATCAAAGAAAATTATAGCAACCTTGCGAAGGTAGAACGGCTGTTGGCCTTAATAATAGCGTGATTAGGGGGGGGGGGGATGCAAACCACACCTATGAATACTACGGAGAAAGTGTTTGACCGTCTTCCCCTTGTTATATTTGTCAAGCAGAGGCTATGAAGGTGGCTTGCAGACTCACCAGGCTTGGAATTGTTAATGTGCCACATGCTCGTAATAGAAATCTTTACAAAGCTCGGCATGATGAATGAATAATGATATATATTTCCGAAATATTTACATATATAAGGAAAACAAAACAGCGAAAAAAAAACACAAGGAGAAAATCAATATTAATTCCTGTCCTGTCATGGAAACCACCCCCCTCATGGATCATTGATCCGTGCCAAGGGGGGGAGTTGCAGTAGTGGATTACTTCTTATTCTATATTAATTTATAACCTTTAGTTCCTCAACTATTGACCTAAGATTTTTCATAAACAACTAGTTACTATATACCTACCTACTATGCTTCAAAGAAAAACAGAAAAATAATATGATATGTAACAAAAAAAAGTAATAATTTATTAAACAGTATAAATACTGCACATCATGGCATCACATTCCGAGGGAGTGGCAGCAATGAGGTACGAGAAGACTGTCTTTTTGTAAACCATTTTGCTGACGGAATGAGGGTGGGCCAGTGAGCTCGATACGGTCCGCAAGATGTATGGCAGTGAATCAGGTGGTTAGACGTAGATATTAAGCGGCTAGGTGGGATGGGTATCACTGATTGGGTTGTTAATCTCACTGCACGGGTACTCTGTTCAGATAAGCTCGGCTTGTTGGTATCCAATATTTCAGGATGCTTCTGGAAGTTAAGCAGAGCGTGCTTTATATAGAGCTGCTTCATAGTATAAACTGTGGCCTCGTCAAACAGCTCAGCATTAGGGAACCTCCGGGGTTTTTTTAGAAGTACCTTCAAAATAGCTCTTTGCAGTACATTCTGGTTCCAGCACGCTACTGTAAGCATTACCCCACCAGAGAACGCCAAAACCAAGTACTGACTGTACTAAGGCTTTTTACAATAAAATGAGAGTGCTCTTCGAGAAGTAGTTTCGGATGGTATGGAATATGTGAACAAATTTCCTGATTTTCTTCGCCAAAGCGATCACCTGGGCCTTCCAATCAAGACTCTCATCCAACACTAACCCTAGGTACTGTGCGCTTCTAACTCTCTCTATTTCCGAGCACCCACATGCCATGTACTCCGAATTACAGACGTGCAATTTCAGGTGCCCAGGTACGAGTTTAAAAGGAAATAGTAACAGGAGCTAGAAGAAGGAAGCCTATTGAACTACGAAAGTCGTCGGTTTCGACCTCCAAATGGTATTGATATCTACGCAATCGCATCTAAAACCTTAAAGGGCTACGGGGTGTGGATAACTGGCATTGAAAGGAGTGGGGTATATATTCCCTTGGATCCCACTCCTACGGTTTTCAAGAGGAGAATTATGCTATTATCGTTGGGGCAGTCGTTGTGCATGAAAAAGGTTGCAGCAATAAAAACATCAACATAATGCGTGATTGTTAAGCGTTGAAGAATTACTGCACAACGTCAAAACAGGCGAGGGAATGCAGGATGCAACTCTAATAAAATTAACGTCCGCTGGATTCCTGGGCACGAAGGGATCACTGGAAATGAGACGGTGGATCTGGTCCCATTGTAAGGTATCTCCGTCGTCTGCCAAGGGAATGTACAGCCAGAGAATACGAGTGGACGTTTTGTGGTAATCCAGTAGCTTGCGATGTTGAACGATCATTGGCTTAGAGGAAACTGAAATGCGCTGAAGTGATACGTTTAAAAAGGATTAACAGAACGCCGTTGTAAATGCTTCCCCGGGGGTTAGAATTGAACGGTCCACATAAAAATAATGGTGAGTTAAATCTCACGACACAAAAGTCGCCTTTTTACCACAAACCTTCCAGGAGTAATCACGTTGACCCGATGAACTATCGACATTATTACTCCTGAAGTCTATTGAATGAACTCTTTAATGTTTTCAACTATTTGATTCGCCCATCATTCGTTTAAGAGAAATATCCCCCCACCCCCGACCACTACCCTTTTTCGATTGATTTCTTTCAGAGAACGAGAGACAGTTCCGCGTCTCGTTAGTATTTGCCTTGTCTCTTGACTTCGTTTACTGCAGCTTCAATGGGCTTATTGTAATCCGAACCTGAGCTTTTTGTGCGTCTCATTATTAAATCCATTCCATAAATCCCGCTCGGCGAACACCAGCGCTCGCCAAAAAAGCACTTTGAATAATAACTGGCGTTCATAAGATAATTCGGAGCGTCCAATTAAATTCTCTAATGCTCACCTTCGTTCCTTTTCTGCGCAAATGTACGATCTCTTGCTTTGAATTAGTATAATAATTACAAAACGGGGGTAATTAATGCGCTCCGGGTTGTATTGGTGCGCTCAACACGAGCATTCGACAAATCTTCACAAGCTCATCCGGCGACATAGGCTCATCGGGAATAGGAAATTAGATTACCATCGGCCTCTACATGGAGAGTTTGCGATGGCGAGAACTGCCTAGTCTGATGAACGCACGACTGCATCTCATTAAGTCTGCCACGCAAACCTCTGTCTGAAATGTTGTTTGGTTCATTATTCACCCTGACCAGCACACCTTTGCTTACAATACGGGAAAATTCGCCACTTTAGATTTCAAGGCATGTTGACTCCAAATCTGCAATGTCCATCCGCCGTCCAGACCATATTTTGTGTACACTAAAAACGTCCGTTCTTTCGCACAAAAATCTCATTTGGAATCTAGTTGTGCCCGCCGATTTGACTATTCGATCGGAGACCCGTGGTCATCAAAGGCAAAAAAGGTATAAATTGTCTGGACTGTAGTTACACACAACTTCCCGCAACCCCTGTAAATACGAAATCTGCTATGCACACGGTTGCAGTACCTTCCTTCAACGCTTCTCTACTCAAATTTCCATGGAGAACACTATGTAGGTAAGAGTTAGTACCCGTAGGTTTGATCGAATTCTTTAGTCGTTTTTTATAAAATTCATAAACAATAAATAAAATGAAAAAACAGTAAATTGATATTAGACAAATCTCGTTTTCAACAGATAGATTCACAAAAAAGGACAACGAAAAGTGGTTTAAATTGCTACAAAATACTGTAAGATTTATCAAATACAATGAAGCAGTTACTCTCGAAATTATGAAATTTTCAAAAAAACATTATTTCGACACATTCTGACTGTTATCTCTATTCAGTGGACTCTCAGAGGAACATTTAATGAGGACAATATATAGGTATTGATTATTTTGAAACATTCAGTAAGTTTGGTGTTAAAGTTGAAGCCGTTTTGCCAAAAAGTGAAGAAAAAACAACCTATTTGGGATACATAGGCTTATATCGCAGTTCCCCGAACTGTCACGGACATTTTTATGAAAAAGAAAAGTTGGGTACTAACTAGCAGCACTTTCCAGCCATTTTTTACTTTCCTTGGCTCTACAAAGTAGAAAGGAAAGTTATGTAATCGGCTGAAAATTTTTTTTTTGAGTTTTCTTCAGATCTTTACGTTTCAGACCCCCTTGAGTCCGAGAAACACTATTTGGGAAAATGGTCTATGTGTCCGCGTGTGTGTGTCTGTGAACGATTTTTAGAGAGAACCACCGTACCAAATCCACTCAAACTTGATATCTCGCCTGCAGGTTACCATGGGACGCCAAAATAAGGGTATGAGCAAAGTCCACCGAAAGTTAACTATAGTTATCATAGTGATCAAAACACCAAATATTTTTTTTCTCAAAAACGGCTCTAACGATTTTGATTGAATTGTTTATATTGATAGCTCTCAATAAGGCAATTATACCATAAAACTCCCATCTGTGGGAGAATGACGAGAGCAGCACAATAAATTACCAAAACTTTCGACGAAATCGATTTTAGCGCAGTTTTTAGAGAAAACCACAGTACCAAATCAGCTGAAACTTAATGTCTAGCCTACAGGTTACCATGGGACGCAATAATGAGGGTATGGGCCAAATCCACCGAAAGTTAACTATAGTCATCATAGTGATCAAAACACCAAATTTTTTTTCTCAAAAACGGCTCAAACGATTTCAATTACATTTTTTATATTGATAGCTCTCAATAAGGCAATTGAACCATAAAATTCCCATTCGTGGGAAAATGACGAGAGCAGCACAATAAATTATCAAAATCTTCGACGAAGAGCGTTTTTACCGCGGTTTTTTCCTTTTAAACTCCGCTGGAATTTCTGTAGAATGTTAACACAAAGTGGTATTGTAGTCCAATCCAATACCTAAAGGGTGAGTGTTTAAAAACGCTCATGAGATACATGGGGCACACTCCAGAAATTCCTGAATTTCAACTACTGCCGTTTCGCTTACTACCAGTTCTAACAGTTATTTTCCAATAACTCTGCAAAAGTGATTACTATCCTTCTTTTTTTAAATCGTGTTTACAGCCTCATTAATTATCTGTGTACCAATTGCTCAATAATGGTCCTGCAATGAGTACGAGCAGCACAATAAATTCCGAAACTGTAAGCGCTACCGCTTTCTGCTGCCGTGAAGCGTTGTTTGACCAAGTTCAAATGAACTGAGTGATAAATGAATTGATTAAATTTAGCCATGTACCAAGTGAATTGACGTAGAGCTAAGGAAAGTTGTGTGCTGCTACGCACCAGATATTTTCCTTATAAACTCCGCTGGAATTTTAGTAGAATGTTTAAAAAAAATTGTTATTGTAGTCCAATTCAATACCTAAAGGGTGAGTGTTTAAAAACGGTCATGAAATACATGGGGCTCACTCCAGAAATTCCTGAGTTTCAACTACTGCCGTTTCGCTTACTACCAGTTCTAAACGTTTTTACCCAATAACTCTTCAAAAGTAATTACTATCCTTCTTCAAAAAATTTGTGTTTACAGCCTCATTAATTATCTGTGTACGAGTTGCTCAATAATGGTCCTGCAATGAGTACGAGCAGCACAATAAATTCTGGAACTGTAATCGCTGCCGCTTCGTGCTGCCGTAAAGTGTCGTTTGACCAAGTTTAAATGAACTGAGTGATAAACGAATTGATTAAATAGAATTAGCCATGTACAAAGTGAATTGGCGTAGAGCGGAGGAAATCCCCCATAACTGAAAAAATCTGAAGAAAACCCCACTTATTATTGATACGATTGCAACACTATCGTAGATAGCGGGAAATAACAATTTTCCAAAACGAAATTTTGGGAGTATTATGCAATTACGCCGTTTTGCATCGTTTCTAAAGTATTTTTCGATGTTGGATCGAATATAACCACTGCGTATTGATAAAAAACTGTGAAACTACAGTAAATGTAGTTAGCCGAAGTCTAGTACTTGAGCCTGACGGGGGAAGATAGTGAAAGTTGACGCTTCTTCACGGCCCTGGGCTCATTTCCTGCACAACCTCCCGTGTCAATCGTGCCAGTTGTAGTCAGGTCTTACGTATCGTTTACTAATATTTTTCGATGTTGAATCGAATGGGATTGGTTTCGGAGTTTGTGGTTGTCGAATATTTCACAGATTTCGAATAGATCACAGCCATGTCGCACAAAAGAATAATTAACCGTTTTGTATTAATTTGCACGTTTTTTGTTTTTTTTATTCGTGAAAATCAAAACGTTAAGATCTGAAAAAACTCCACTTTTTCACGGGGCTAAGGGAAGAAATAAATTGTACGAAGTTTATTCCTCGCCGTGCACGTTCCGTTAAATTCATTCCGAGCTTAGATGGCTCGCGTTTATCTGATGAATTCGGACGCTGCGAAACTTCGTATCAACAAAACCTCCCGCCTTGAAAGTTTATAAAGCGCTGAAAGGGACATCAGCCTCGGCCCTAAGATTGAACAATTTGACGGAAATAAAACTCCCGCGGTTGTCTGAAGAACATGAATAAGTCAAAAGAAGGAAAAGGAGAAACATGAGCCACGTGAACAAAGCAGCGCGCCAAAAAAAAAAAAAAAAAGAACAAAAAGTTGACGAGAAAAAAAAACTGAGGAAGAAACGCAACAGAATAACTCACACGTCGGTGAGAGACGACAAAAGGTACAGAAGTTGAATGAATAATTCATGGGCCAATGGGCCTTCAGCAAATTGGGAGGATGACCACTTCCATGAACTTCTCCCTTTCCCACAATTGACTGATCTCCAACGGAATAGGTCTAACAAAAATGGTCCTCGTCGTCGATGAAACGGATATTTCGCTCGACGCATATATACATACATCTCTAGTTTTTTTTATCCCAGGCGGCAGCAATCCGTGAAAACTTCAACGGCTGATGAAATTGTGAATGGAGGAAAATCTGCGAATAGTGTGGTCACCTTTTCTTGCATCATTAGATACATTGGAACCGCTACGTAGGAAAAAGAAACATTTTTTCCTCGCCCTCGATAAATTCGATGATGAACGGTATACACAAGCGCCATAACTTCATTCGACGCATTTCTACATAAACGCCTCTACAGATGAAAAATGTAGCAACTGGTGGTCTAAAAGAAACACAAAACTGTTTCTACTTCGTTGAAGCTATTTGTGGGAAAGTACGAAAAACATGCTATATTCGGGGACCTCATCTTCTGTTGCATTATGAGTAGCAAACCGACCAAAAATATCTGGTGCATAGTTGCACACAACTTCGATTGGCAAAAGTGGTGGTGCTCATTAAAACACATTATATACCATTTTCGGAGGCGTACAACTGAAGCCATTAAAAAAATAATTATTATTATACTATTTAACACTGTAGCCATTTTCCATATTCATTTTTAGAGTGTTAAAGTAGATTTTTGTCCTTCTGAATTTTCCGGTATTTTCCTGGTGAAGATAAAATGTGTAGCCAACCATTTTGCACTCAATGAACTTTGCAGCAATATTCTTCTCGAAATCTACATGGAGCCTTTTCAATCCAGATTGTCGCCATTCAGCCTTAAGCAAAGCTCCTTAACAATTTACCACAGCTGCATATGTTTTTCTTTAGTGTGGTTACGTAAATATGCGAAAACTATGGGTGCTCCAAACCCGTTTTTCGCCACATGAATTACGTACAATTGACAAGAAAAATTGGGCGCGTAAACGCAAGTTTTCTTTGGTTGTGGAGAGAGGTACGGCCATGATGTATATTCACCTTCGAAGAATGTTGCGTGTCGTGTATTTGTTTCAAACTTTCTCCGTGAGACTTGGGTACGAAAGGAAGAAGTTTCCAGCGGGACAAACATGGTTTTTCTAACTAATTTCTGGTCTGAGGGTTCGAGGTTGGAAGCACTGGCAAACCCCAACTCCTTCCATATCATTTTGTTAAGTTTCGTACACGGATCGAAAAGGACCTTCCTCGCATTCGCCGAACGGTTCCAAAATTTGTCGAGTCAATTGCCTATATGCTATTGATATATGGAATATATCATTTTCGTCGTTCCTTCGTATTCAGGTTATGTTTCGTACTGGTGCGTATTTAAGCTGAATCGAACGGGATAGGTCTCGGAGATGTGAGACTAAGTCAAGCTGTGCAAGATAACCGTTGTATAATGATTTGCGGCGTTTTTTGAGTCCAGTTGGCCTCAACACGCACAGCTCTGTATAAAGCTCAACTTTAGTTACTGCTTTGAGTAGTGGAAACTAAAAATTAGTGGGTTAAACGACAATAACTTACATTCCAGAATTGTTAAGGCTGTGTCCTACTGATTTGTTTCTTGACTACTACATTAACGTTATTGATAGCTTATTCTTATTCCCATCCTGAGCATACTAGTATCATACCGATGCGATCTTTTTTTAACTGCTCAAAATTATAAAAGTGGAATAATTTATTACGCAGGTCTCATCATTTATTCAATAAGTACGTCTGGACACGAATACTGTTTAACGTCCTTCTAGCAGTTTTTACTTTCCTTGGCTCTACAAAGTAGAAAGGAAAGTTATGTAATCGGCTGAAAAAAAATTCTTGAGATCTTTACGTTTCAAACCCTCCTGACTCCGAAAAACACTATTTGGGAAAATGGTCTGTGTGTCTGTGAACGATTTTTAGAGAAAACCACCGTACCAAATCAGCTGAAACTTTATATCTCGCCCGCAGATTGCCATGGGACGAACCTAATGGGGGTATGAACAAAATCCACCGAAAGTTGACTATAGTTATCATAGTGATCAAAACTCCAAATATTTTTTTTCTAAAAAACGGCTTTATGAATTTTGATCAAATTGTTTACATTGATAGCTCCCAATAAGGCCACTATACCATGAAATTCCCATCTATGGAAAACTGACGAGAGCAGCACAATAAATTACCAACATTTTTGACGTAATCGATTTTAGAGTTTTTTTTAGAGAAAACGACCGAACCAAATCAGCTCAAACTTGATATCTAGCCCGCAGGTTACCACGGAACGCCATAATAAGGGTATGAGCAAAATCCTCCGAAAGCTAACTATAGTTACCATAGTGATGAAAACACCAATTTTTTTCTGAAAAACAGCTCTAACGATTTTGATTCAATTTTTTATATTGATAGCTCTCAATAAAGAAATTATGCTATAAAATGCCCATTCGTGGGAAAATGACGAGAGCAGCACGATAAATTATCAACAGTTTCTACGAAAATCGGTTTTAGCGCGTTTTTTCCCCATTCAAAATCCGCTGAAATGTTACTAGAATGTTTTTGAAAAATATCTGGTGGGTTGCAATACACAATTTTCCTTGGCTCTACGTCAATTCACTATCTATATGGCTTTGTCTACTTAATCAATTCATTTACCACTCAGTTAATTTGAACTTGGTCAAACAACACTTTACGGCAGCTGGAAGCTGAAGCGCTTACACAGTTCCGGAATTTTAGGGCTGCTCGTACTCATTCCCGAACGAGTACGAGCAGCACAAACTATAGTTTTTCAGAACAAGATCTGAAGAGAATACAGAAACAAATTTGTTGGCAGATTTTATAACGTTCTTTTCTACTTTGTAGAGCCAAATTTGAGCTAGTTTGGTCTAGCTGTTCTCCCTCAATTTCGTTCAGACACACTCAATATTTTTTACTTTCCGCTACCCGAAGGGAAGGAAAGTATAGTAATCGAGTCAAAAAAAAAATTTGGGTTTTCTTCAGATCGTACGTTTTGAGGCCTACTGAGTCTAATACACCTAATTTCGGCGCGTGGTCCGTGTGTGTGTGTAGTTCGATTTGCGGGAGAACGGCTGATCCGATTGAGCTGGTTCTTTTTTTTGTTTGGTTCGCTATTTTTTGTAGACACCAAAATGAGGTTATGGGGATTTTGGCCGATGGGAAGGGGGGTGGGGGACGAAAATGTACCAAAAACTAGTGTTTTTCTCATTTTTCTCGAAAACGGCTTTTACGATTTTGATTAAACTTTTAACTATCTTCTAATAATCAATACCTAACTGTTCTTCTCTATACATATCTCCATGAAAATACAGTGAACGGAGATATAGGCCTATGAAGCAAAATTAGGTTTTTTTCGCTTTTCGGCAAAACGGCTTCAACGATTATCACCAAACTCTCAGGATGTTTTCGAATAGTTAATACCTACATATTCTATTCAATAAATGTTCCTCTGACAGTCTGAAAAAATAACGTTTTTTCGAACATTTCCGTGAATTCCAGGGTAACTGCTTCACCAGATGTGATAAATTCTAATGGAGCGTCTTCTAGTCACCCATACCCACAATTCGTTCTCCATAATTATTTCTGTATATATATATGTTGAACGGAGATATAAGCCAAGTTAACACAGAAAAGGAGATTTATCGAATATTAATTTATCGGAATTCCAATTTTCTCAGAAACGGCTCCAACGATTTCGATCAAACTTTCGGAGTACTCTCAGCTAACTAGTCCCTACATTTTGTTCTCCATGAATGTTTCTTTAGAAATGCGTTGAACGAAGATATAGCGCCCGCCTATGTAGGTGGTGTTCGAATTATGGGGGTGGCGTAAAGTTGTGTGTTGCTACGCACCAGATATTTCAATTGTCGTTTTCGGATTCTTTTCTCTTATTTTCAAAGAAAATTCATGTGGTAGGCCAATACGATTAGTCTAATGAGAGTCGTAATTCCGTAATTTCAACCATCGCCGTTTCCCTTGCCCCCCAATTTATTTACCCGATAACGCTAGAAAACTGATTATTATCCTTCTCAAAATAATCGCGTATACCGCATAATCAGTCCTCTATCAACCAATTGCTCAATAATGGCCAGAACATGAGTGGGAGCAGCACAATACATTTGCAACTGTAAGCGCTACCACTATCTACCACCGCGAAGTGATGTTTTACCGAGTTTAAATGAAATAAGTGAATAATAAAATGAATTAGTTGAAAACCAGTGAATGTACATGGAGGTAAGGGAAGCTGTTCGGTGCACCAGCTGTTTAACACATTTGTGTAGATCAGAAATTCTTCAATTCAAACTAATGTGTCATTGAATTGATTTCATATGCACAGTTTTTACCGTGTAACTCTGGAGCATGAAACAATGGACCTTTCTAAATACAATTACGTCAACAGTCGCATAGTTTCACTCTCTCTGTGTCGCTAATTATAATATGGTTACTCAATTGAGGTTATTATCGTAAATAGGGTCTACTAAATAAATTTGGGAATGTAAATCATTACGTTAGACAGAACCTAAACAGATAAACTGTATAATAAACATACATGATTAGTCGCTAAATCGGTAAAACCCGCTGAATGTTCCGGGGGGCTGAGTAAAGTTGTGTGATGCGTAGCACCAAATGTTTAATATCGATATCGGCCTCGAGTGACCCACTTGAAAGAAAGTGTGGGAAAAGCCCCTGCGCAATACAGTAAACCCCTTAATAAAGACCTATTCGGAGTTCAAGAGGCTAACTATTGTTGTCAACCGAAGGCGAAATACGAAATTGACGGGATTAACACGTAAAGCGTCGTGAGAAACAGCCTTATACCTGCCCTAGTTCAGAGAAGGGCGGCTGTTGTTTAACGCATTTTGGAAAACCCTGGAGGTCGCCAAGTCAACACACTTCAAAACAGGTACTTCTTGAGACAGTGGAATCTTTGAAAAGGGCTCAAGAGTAGGTACACAACGGTCAACTTTAATAATAAACGGCTTTTGGGGGATTTCCGCCGTCTCTTTACACGACGTATGATGTACTGCGTTGCGCAGTTGAGCCGCCTGCCTCCTTGACAAGTTTCACGCTTATGAATAATCCTATCAATCGAATGTACGTCACGCTCGTGATCTGTAGATTGAATTCAAAGTCAGCGTTTCCCTTGTGAATGGAGCTCGCTTGTTTGTTGACTTAGTAATTTGCGCTTAATACGGAACGTGTTATCGTGAGAGATGATCACAACCGACAGCTATAGAGCACGGAGATCGTCTAAACTCGACGCCTTTCCTCTAGTTCTCTGAGGATCAGAATACCGGAAAGATCGTCTTACCAAATCAATTAAATTTCGCGAGAAAATCGTTATCCGAACACTAATTGATTTTGTGCGCCAGAGGAATGAGATTACAGAAGCACATGCACACGTGGGGACCGCATTTGACAACCCAACGACTGTGGAACTCAACAACTTTAGCCGTAGATAGGCCATTTATGCGTTCGGGTGAAGAAAAAAAATTTGTCAAGGGCTGGTGGGCTCGAAAAACACTATGTGCGAAAATAGTCTGTATGACTGTGAATGCGATCGAGAGAAAACGGGACTATCAAATCGACGCAAACTTGATATCTAGGCCGCAGGTTACCATGGGACGCAAAAATAAGGGTATGAACAAAATCCACCAAAAACTAACTACAGTTGTCATAGTGATCAAAACACCAAATATTTTTTTTCTCAAAAATGGCTGACGGTTTTGATTAAATTTTTTATATTAGTAGCTCTCAATTTGCCAACTATACCATGAAAGTCTCAATCGTGAGAAAATGACGAGAGCAGCACAATAAATTACCAAAACATTCGACGAAATCGATTTTTTACTTTCCGCTACCCGAAGGGAAGGGAAGTATAGTACCTAATCGGCCCAAAAAAAAAATTTGGTTTTTCTTCAGATCTTTACGTTTCAGACCCTACTGAGTCTAAAAAACCTAATTTCGGCGCGTGGTCCGTGTGTGTATGTGTGTGTGTGTGTGTCTGTAGTTCGATTTGCGGGAGAACGGCTGAGCCGATTGAGCTGGTTCTTTTTGTGTTTTGTTCGTTATTTTTTGTAGACACCAAAATAAGGTTATGGACGATTTAGGCGGATGGGAAGGGGGATGGGGGGACGGAAATGTACCAAAAACAAGGGTTTTTCGCATTTTTCTCGAAAACAGCTCTAACGATTTTGATTAAACTTCCAAATTATCTTCTCCTAATCAATACCTAACTTTTCCTCTACATACATATCTCCATGAAAATACGGTGAACGGAGATATGGGCCCCTGAAGCAAAAATAGGTTTTTTACGCTTTTTGGCAAAACGGCTCCAGCGATTTCCACCAAACTCACAGGATGTTTTCAAATAGTTCATACCTACATATTGTTCTCAATAAATGTTCCTGTGACGGTCCATTGAACAGAGATAAAAATCAAAATGTGTCAAAAATAACGTTTTTTCTATCATTTCCGTAAAGTCCAGGGTAACTTTTTCACCAGATGTGTTCAATCCTAATGTAGTGTCATTTAGTCACCCATACCAACATTTCGTTCTCCATAATTATTTTTGTATATATATGTTGAACGGAGATATAACCCAAGTTAACTCAGAAAAGGAGATTTGTCGAATATTAATTTATCGGTATTCCAATTTTCTCAAAAACGGCTCTAAGGATTTCGATCACACTTTCGGAGTACTCTCAGCTAACTTGTCCCTACATTTTGTTCTCCGTAAATGTTCCTGTAAAAATGTGTTGAACGAAGAAATAGCGCCCGCATGTGTAGGTGGCGTTCGAACTTAAAGGGGTGGCGGAAAGTTGTGTGTTGCTACGCACGAGTTATTTTTGATCAGCAATATCTGTTCTGTTGCATTACGTGAGTGATATGTATTATTGTTGAGGTCGTTCGTAAAAGCAAAGAATATGGACCGCTCCCTCTGATGAGGCAATATATCGATATATCACGACTGAGGTCAGGTTATCGATATGCCTGACATCGTAGGCTCTGGCGCCATGTTTGACATTAGAAATAACGACAGCTGTACGATTATGCCAATTATTTAATGTTCATTGTGTATGAAAAGGAGTTAATTCAATGAAATTAAGAATGGGTACATGAAATAAATATGAGATAACTAACGGATTGGCCAACTGCGCCAGTGACACATATCGATACATGCAGTCGTAGTGTTATCAAGCGGTCTGTCCCTGTTCTTTGTTTCACCCGAGGTCGTTACTGTCTGTTGCAATAGGCGCGCTCCGTTTGTCTCAATTTCGCGCGCGTTGTTAACATTCACTTTTACGACAAAACTTAGCTCAACTCTTACTGCTACTGTTAGGACCGGTTTATCAATTCTTTAGTTAAAATGTTGATTAGGTAGCGATCTGTTAACGATAATCAAGGAGTGAAAAAATACTAGAGCTCACCAGTATTACTTGGGGGCGCGGTGGCCGAGTGCGTTGGGGCGCGAGGCTAACTGAGCCAGGCGGGGATAGAACCAGCGGACTCTGGTTCGATCCCCGACCAGGCACCCCCCCTCCTCCAAACCCAGGGGGGTGAGGCAATGGGTACCGGCAATAGGCCGGGGAAATGTGCGGGCCGCCCAACAGGCTCGTGAAAGGGGAGTTGGGACATGGGCCCTCAGTGGCCACGGCATACTGCCATTGGTCCCGCAGCTGCAGTTGATGGTGCTGCGGTCGGTACGCCTGCAGCTGCCTCCCTGTTATCATCATCATCACCAGTATTAGTGACGCTAGTAAACGTTCCGAATAGAGAACTGAAGTCCCTTCAAATGTACCCGCGGCCAGCGTATTGGGAATTTATCCAGAAGACGGACGGTCACGGAAAAAAAATCTGGTGCGTTGCAACACACAACTTTCCTTAGCTCTACGTCAATTCACTTTGTACATGGCTAATTCTATTTAATCAATTCATTTATCACTCAGTTCCATTGAACTTGGTCAAACAACGCTTTACGGCAGCAGGAAGCGGTAGCGCTTACAGTTCCGGAATTTATTGTGCTGCTCGTACTCATTGCAGGACCATTATTGAGCAATTGGTACACAGATAATTAATGAGGCTGTAAACACGATTTTTAAAAAAGGATATTAATCACTTTTGCAGAGTTATTGGAAAATAACCGTTAGAACTGGTAGTAAGCGCAACGGCATTAGTTGAAATTCAGGAATTTCTGGAGTGTGCCCCATGTATCTCATGAGCGTTTTTAAACACCCACCCTTTAGGTTTTGGATTGGACTACTATACCTTTTTTTTTAACATTCTACAAGAATTCCAGCGGGGTTTATAAGGAAAAAACTGCGCGAAAAACGCTTTTGGTCGAAAATTTTGATAATTTATTGTGCTGCTCTCGTCATTTTCCCTCGAAGGAGAATTTTATAGTATCATTGCCTGATTGAGAGCTATCAATATAAAAAATGTAATTAAAATCGTTAAAGCCATTTTTGAGAAAAAAATTTGGTGTTTTGATCACTATGATGACTATAGTTAACTTTCGGTGGATTTAGCCCATACCCTCATTATTGCGTCCCATGGTAATCTGTAGGCTAGACATCAAGTTTGAGCTGATTTGGTACGGTTGTTTTCTCTAAAAACTGCGCTAAAATCGATTTCGTCGAAAGTTTTGGTAATTTATTGTGCTGCTCTTGTCATTTTCCCACAAATGGGAATTTTATGGTATAATTGCCTTATTGAGAGCTATCAATATAAACAATTTAATCAAAATCGTTAGAGCCGTTTTTGAGAAAAAAAATATTTGGTGTTTTGATCACTATGATAACTATATTTAGCTTTCGGTGGATTTTGTTCATACCCTTATTTTGGCGTCCAATGATAACTTACGGGTGAGATATGAAGTTTGAGCTAATTTGGTACGGTGGTTTTTTCTAAAAATCGTTCACAGACACACACACAGACACACAGGGTCTGTCACAGACCATTTTCCCAAATAGTGTTTTTCGGGCTCAGGGGGGTCTGAAACGTAAAGATCCGAAGAGAACTCAAAATTTTTTTTTCAGCCGATTACATAACTTTCCTTTCTACTTCGTAGAGCAAGGAAAGTAAAAATGGATACGCAAAAGGACGGACACGTTAATGGTTAATGGTGATGCATTAACGGAAATTTGACGAAGGGTTGGATTCGAGTAATGATTCCTTAGTTCAAGAGTTAGTCGAACGATTTAAGTCATATTTTGAAGAATACTAGCGCTACTCAGTTGCCAGTGATGAAAGCTGTAACTAGCACCAGTATCAGTGACGCTCTTCAATGTTCCCAATCACGAACCGAAGAACCGCGCTAATGCACTCGCGGCCATTGTTTTGGGAATTAGTTCGCTATTAGCTTATAGTAGCCGTTTTCTATTCGTTCTGAATTGAGCTTACGCGAAATTGACGATGAGTGATTCACAAGTGGAGGACGTCAAAAACACCAAGGTGTACAATTTCGAGCAAGAAGGCTCTAGCATGGACGTGACTTTCAACGTTGGTCAAAGCCAAATCAATGCCAGCACGAATGTTTTGGCCGGCGTGAGTTCAGTTTTTTGCGTAATGTTTTCATCTGGGTTTACTGAAGCTAAAACGCGTGTGGTTGATGTTGAAGACACTGACGAAGACTCTTTCAGGCACTTTGTGCATTATTGTTACACCAGTAAGATAGTTCCGACTGCGGACGTGGGAAAACTGCTGTTATTAGCTGATAAGTACGACGTCGAAAAACTGGCAAGCAGCTGTGAGACGTCAATTAATAAATCCTTGACTGTTGACAACGTTCTCGACCGCCTGTATGTAGCTGACCTCTGCAGACGAGAAAGTTTGATTGAAACGATTTTCACATTTCTAATTGAGAATGGCGATTGGGTGTTAGAAGGAGGTTCGTGGAACAATCAAAAGATGTTATCTTCATATCTTGGATTGCTCGCTCGCCATGATGTATCAGTGAGGTCTCCAAAGTGGAACGACGGGAGAAAATTATCGCGAAGCGCGCAATGGGATTTCGAAACGGAGTTGACAGTGGGACAGTTTACGGCAAACTTTCGTCGTGACGCCACGTTGTTGGTTCCTTACGATTGTGGTGTGCTGCTAATCGACGTGTACTTGAGGGGATCCGCAAAACAAGGGACAGTAGAGTTGACAGCTGTAACCATTAAAGAAATCATGTGCCCTTCAGTATTGTCAATTAAGTTCGTCGTGAATCTGAAGGAAAATGGTCGATCAACAGAGTTTGCAGTTGGGGTTATATCCACGTCGAGGAGGTGGGATATTGCGTCTTTTTATTCAAGCGCGTCCAACTCACACAAATACTTACTTTATAAATGGTTCACCAGCCCTGGAAGTATAGAAATTACTGCCTGCCAGGACAGTGACACCAATGACAAGGGACTCGGGTTTCCAAAGAATTTATGTGTACTCTCTGAGACCAGCGGTACAACCGAAGACGAGAATGCTCCTGTACACAAAGTGCCCCTCAGGAGTTATTTTGAATCTTTATTGCAAGACAAATTACGTACATTTGCTCTTGAGGGAATCCCATCTCAATCGTTGGAAATTTTCAAACGATTCATCTATTTCAACGAGTGGCCAGCTGACGACCTTGTGGACTTGGACCTTTTGGCGTCTGCCCATCGATTGGAGCTGTTCGGGATGTTTAATTACTGCCAGTGTATTCTTCGCACCAAACTAAATAAAGACAACGTCCTACGAAGTTTGATAATTTCGTACCAAGTGAACGCTGAGGTTCTGAAAGCTTCATCCAAGACTTACGCGTTGGACAATTTGACGGTCGTTTACGATGAAAATGCCGCGTCCCAACTGAAAAAATACCCGCAAATTTTAGTGGATTTGTTCAAAGGAAAAATGGAAAGAATGGACGAGGAGTCCTGATGAAATTTTCGTACACGTTCTTTTATACCGTATTCTTGTACGAGTAAAATTTTTTTAAAAACATGACTGGTTTATATTGGCGTTTTTTCAGAGCATATGGTGAGAATCCTCAGGTTTCCTTTCGTTCACTGTTCTGGAAATATACCGAAATATCATCCGCATCACACAACCTTTGCTACTAACAATCTATTTTTACCCAGTTCATTCAAAACATCACTTGACATCAGCAGAAAGCGGTAGCGCTTACAGTCCCAGAATTTGACTATCATTAAGCAATTGGTAAACAGGGCATTGATGAGTTATTGAACTGTATAGGCACTTCATTGGGCTACCACATGAGATTGTCAAGATTCTAATGACATTAGAGATGAATTTTTGAGGAAACTGACAGAGGCGATTACCGTACTTACGTAACGTATCGCACAATATCCTGCCATGCCAGAATCAACCAAAACAAACTAGTTGGTGATCCCAGCTGCCATAGATAAATATTTTGCCAATGGTGGTGCTTGGGACGTTGAAATATTTCAGACGAATGTCCATTTCCAATACTCTTAACTAACTAGTACTAACAAAATTTTTGACTTTCCACGACCCAATAGGTAACGAAATCGTGTCAAACAAAGTTAGGTGTTTCTATTGAAATTTGATCACTGTTTTAAAGTAGTAAATTTGTATTTAAAACAGAATGCAAAAAGGAAAAACATTTAAGAACGAGATAAACGACACGACACTATTTTACCGACATTTTTGGAGAGACGAATTGAAGATCCAGCTGGCATAAATAAATGCGTTGCCAATGGTGACGAGTAAGGCGTTGGAATAACAAGCGAGACGAGTGTCCAATTCCAATACTCCCCCTCACGAGTATTACTGTACAACAACGCCAAGATTTCTTCGGAATTCTCTATGCTTTGGCCCCCCGAGAGCTTTGGTAAAGATGTCAGCTTCCATGTCTTCGCTCTTCCGATAACTAAGCTTGATTATGCCAGCTGGATCTTCAATTCGTCTCTCCAAAAATGTCGGTAAAATAGTGTCGTGTCGTTTATCTCGTTCTTAAATGTTTTTCCTTTTTGCATTCTGTTTTAAATACAAATTTATTACTTTAAAACAGTGATCAAATTTCAATAGGTTATGAGCCCAGGCCACAATTCAACAACTGTGAATCTGTAAGTATTAGTATTAGTGCCATGAATTTTTACAGAATAGAACCATTGAAGCGGAACAATTTTGATACGTGGAAGTAGCAAGCACAAGCACTTCTCATACGTTCTGGCTTATGGGACTACGTTTCGGGTACAAAACAAAGACCGGAAAACGAAAGTGGGGATGGCATAAATACTGCAGACTGGGACAAAAATGACTTGAACGCTCGATCGGAATTAATTATGATAATTTCACCGTAAGAATTAAAACAAATAAAAAACTGCCAAACATCGAAGCAAGTTTGGGATACCCTGACGAACATCTATCAAAGTAAGGGACCTGCCCGGAAGGCTACTTTATTGAAATTCCTCATCCTTCACAAAATGAATGAACAGGAAGATATTCGCGACCAATTGAATAAATTTTGTGACACCGTCGACAAACTTGCAGAAATGGACATCAACAATAATAATGATTTGTTGAGCATAATGATGTTGTACTCTCTTCCACCATCATTTGAGAACTTCAGGATTGCTATCGAATCACGTGATGAACTCCCGTCAACAGAAAATTTGAAAATAAAAATAATGGAGGAATATGAAGCGCGAAACGAGAACAATTCAATAGCTGAGGGAGCATTTTTCGGAAAACGATTCAACAATCAACGACGTAAAAACAACAGCAACAAAAATCAGTCGCCTGAATTAAAACCAAAGTGCGATACTTGCTCGAAATTTGGACGTATGACAAAGGACTGTTGGTAAAAGAAAACGGGGAAGAAAAATGAAACGACATTCAAGGTAGAACAGTGTTTATCCTCTAATACACAAACTAAGGATAATTCATGGTGCCTTGACAGTGGTTGCACTTCTCACATGTGCTCTGCCTTGTCGAACTTCGAAACATTGGACAAACTAAAATCATCGGGTGAATTGAAACTTGCTTCTAAAGAGGCAACCACCCTGATAGACGGCACAGGAACTGTCACACTAAATTTAAAGAAAAGCCAATGCCAAACGTTCATTTGCCAAAAACTCTTTACGTGCCAAATTTGACTACGAATCTCTTGTCAGTAGGAAAAATCACCGACAAGGGATAAAATGTTATTTTCAAAAAGTCAATCGCTCAAGTTGTAGATCAACGGGGAGACATCGTCGTTGATGCTAAACGAGCAGAAAATGGACTTTACTATTTAAAAACTATCGATTCATCATCTTCAAAAGCCGAAACATCAAATTTTATAGTCGACAGCAAAATCATTAATTGGCACAAAAAGTTGGGTCATCTAACGAAGCCAACATGAAACTCGCAGCGAAAAGAAAACTCCTGGATGGATTAAATTTTAATCCCTCTGCAAGATTGGGAAACTGTGAAACGTGTATACAAGGAAAGTTCACGAGAGGTCAATATACCTCCAGCGAACAAACGAAAAATCTCGAACTCCTCGAAATAGTACACTCAGATGTATGGGGACCATTTCGAACCCCTTCACCTGGTGGAGCTCGATATTTTGTCTCATTCATCGACGAATGTTCAAGATATTCAATGATTTATTGCATGAAGAACAAAAACGAAGTTATTGAACATTTTAAAACATACAAAAATCTCGTCGAAAACATGACAGGAAAGAAAATTAAATACCTGCAATACGTTTTGAGGCCTACTGAATCCAAAAAACTAATTTCGGCACATGGTTCGTGTGTGTGTGTCTGTGAACGATCATTAGAGAAAACTGTTATATGAGACAAAATGAATAGTAGTCCGTTCGACGATTAGAAGCAGAATGAGAATTTATTCAAATAAAGGGTAAACAACGCGTCCCATGACAACAACTATAATCAACAGTGTAGGCAACGTTAAGTTTGGACTTGTTACGTTTTTCTCAACAAAAACCACCGTACCAAATCAGCTCACACTTGATATCTCGCTCGCAGGTCACCATGGGACGCCAAAATAAGGGTATGAACACAATCCACCGAAAGTTAACTATAGTTATCATAGTGATCAAAACACCAAATATTTTTTTTTTCTCAAAAACGGCAATAACGATTTTGATTACATTTTTTATATTGACAGGTCTCAATAAGGCAGTTATACCATACATTTCCCATTCCTGGGAAAATGACCAGAGCAGCACAATAAATTACCAAAATTTTCGACGACATCGATTTTAGAGTGGTTTTTTACTTTCCGCTACTCCAAAGGGAAAGGAAAGTATAGTAATCGTGCCAAAAAAAAAAAAAAAAAAAATTGGGTTTTCTTTTGATCTTGACGTTTTGAGGCCTACTGAGTCTAAAAAACCTAATTTTGGCGCGTGGTCTGTAGTTCGATTTGCGGGAGAACGGCTGATCCAATTGAGCTGGTTCTTATTTTGTTTTGTTTGTTATTTTTTGTAGACATCAAAATAAGGTTATGGACGATTTCGGCCGATGGGGGGGGGGGGGACGAAAATGTACCAAAAACTGGGGTTTTAGGCATTTTTCTCAAATACGGCGCCAACGATTTTCATTAAACTTTCACATTGTCTTCTACTAATTAATACAAAACTTTCCCTCTCTATACATATCTCCATGAAAACACGGTGATATAGGCCTATACAGCAAAAATAGGTTTTTTACGCTTTTTGGCAAAACGGCTTCGATGATTATCACCAAACTTTCAAGATGTTTTCGAATAGTTAATACCTACATATTGTTCTCAATAAATGTTCCTCTGACAGTCCATTGAACAGAGATAAAAATCAAAATGTGCCGAAAATAACGTTTTTTCGAACATTTCCGTAAATTCTGGGGTAACTGCATCACCAAATTTGATCAATCGTTCAGTGTTTTTTAGTCACCCATACCCACATTCTGTTTTCTGTAATTATTTCTGTATATATGTGTTGAACGGAGATATAAGCCAAGTTAAGTCAGAAAAGGAGATTTGTCGAATATTAATTTATCGGTATTCCAATTTTCTCAAAAATGGCCCTGACGATTTCGATCAAACTTACGGAGTACTCTCGGCTAACTAGTCCTTACATTTCGTTCTCCATAAATATTCGTGTGGAAATGCGTTGAACGAAGATATAGCGCCCGCATATGTAGCTGGTGTTCGAACTCAGAGGGGTGGCGGAAAGTTGCGTGTTGCTACGCACCGCTCGTTTTTGTGATCGATTCAGAAATTTCCCATTCTAATGTTGCATCTTCAAACGTGTTTTCTATACAAATTACCATAATCCTATTTCAAACTAAAAATTTACTCGTGTTAAACTGAAAATCATTTTTTTCAAATGGGATATTTCCTATGTCTATGTTGAGAATTTTCCTTTCGAGAACCAATATCTATTATTTTTAATGCATGAAAAGATAGTTCACCACATGAAATTATGTTCGAGTTGTACGTATAAAAAATCGAATACTCCCTATGTCGAAATTAATGAATTTAACTTGTAGAAACATCAAAGTTAGTTTCAATTTACCTCAAGTAACACTATCTTGGTTATGGAATTGCTTCTTCTCTCACGACAGGTGTATAATATCCTGTATTCTTGTGAGCAGATTTACTAAGGTTAGCTAAGAACAATACAATCAGTTTTGGTGAGTTCGAAATCGTCGTTTATTCTAGCAAATATTATTCACAGTCGTATTTCGTCCCAACATTAATGAAGTTGCTGACATTGTATTAACAGAAATCAATGTCTTTCACTCGTGCGTAGACAAAACTTTTTGAAAAGCTGTTCACAGTAGAATCCGTGGTACGGCATCGTAAAACGAATCCTACATGTGTTCACACGGGCTACGTGACTTGGAAGGGCGTTCCGAGCTGTGATGAGAACGTACGCAGTCCCTAGAGGAAGGAGCTGGAGCAGATACCGAAGGAGCTGGAACAGATACCGAAGGAGCTGGAGCAGATACCGAAGGAGCTGGAGCAGATACCGAAGGAGCTGGAGCAGATACCGAAGGAGCTGGAACAGATACCGAAGGAGCTGGAACAGATACCGAAGGAGCTGGAACAGATACCGAAGGAGCTGGAGCAGATACCGAATGATCCGTTCCGACGACCATGAAAGAGGGACGGGATATTAGCGGTAATAAGCCTGAAACTCCCCTGGTTAGTGGCACCTGTGCAGTCCGAGTTCGAAGTACCATTTAGTTATAACATTTAGTTATACGTTTTGACTTTTAGCGTTAATTTTACGGTGATCTCGTTTTGAATCCGTTCTTGAAAGATGTTTATAATTGTTCATTCCTGTATAATTCTCTAGTTAATTGAGCACCTTGTTGCCTTTACCCGTTTTCACCCCCGTGCATAGTTTACATCGTTATATACATAAAACGTTATATATTACTGTTCCCGCATACCTTTACCGCCGGTTGTGATATTCTAATTATGGCTGCAAAAGTACCTGATTTAACTTATTGTTGCGAAATCTGCGGAGCTGACGGACTTTCCGACGAGGAAATGAGAATACACGTAACGAATTGTCACCTAAAAGACTCAGTGATGTGCCCTTTTTGTCAACTGACGGATTTGAGCGAAGATGAGATGGTGTCACACGTCAACACGGCTCATCTCGACTATTTGACACCGGAACAAGAATTGATGGCTTTTATCGACGACAGCGACGAAATGTGCAGCCCCATATCTGAGAGATGGCTCATTTCCGAAGAAAAGAACGGATTCATCAACAATTATAACAACAATAACATAGAAATTTTTCGCGGGGGCGATGACGAGAAAAAGGAAAACGGCGAATTACCTCCTGGTGTTTGGAGTTCACCTCAAAGGTTCAATTTTTTTATTCGATCATGAATAATCTGTTAAGTTCTGTCTGATATAATTGCATGTGGCAATGTTTCTGTGTGGGCCATTTAGGTTAGTTTAAGTTATAACTATTATCACGTCGCGTTGAGTGCATTGTCTTTTTACGCTGCATTTCAATCAGAAAAGAAAGTTAACTGAATACTGTGTCATGATTATGCATTCAAAAACGCCCTAATGAGGTCATAGGTAAGTATTAGCTGGTTATGTCACCCTCTGAATCGTCATCTCTGATCAAAGACCTCAGAACTGGAGCAGGGGCCAATGACGTTGCACTACACAACCGCAGTTCCAACTAAATGCCAGGGTTTCTCAAACAGAGAAGTTGCCCATCATACAGTTCATAAGGCATAGGCTTCCTCGAAAATAATGGTCATCACAGCTTTCTTCTACCTCTGTAAATTCGTACAACGTATTTCAACGTACTAAGAACAAGTTATTAGTTAGCTGGATGTAGCTCGTGAGCTCGATCAAAATTGTTAGACCCGTTTTTAAGAAAAGTTGAAAAAGAACATTAAACGTTCCGATTATCCCATATTTTGACTTGCATCGTTGTTCAGGGGTTGGTTACAGGAATACTTGGTGTGAACAAAATGTGGGTGTATTTTACAGCAACCGACTCTGTTAAGTATATCAATGTCAGTTATTTTTCAACCGTGGTTTTCATGTATGCTTCATTGAACCTCCTTGAAAATTACCTGCGTTAACGTTAATTGTTTGTTTGACTTTTCCAGATCTCATTTGGCCCTCAATCTAAAAAGCAGCGCGTCTCCCTCACTTTCTCGCAAGAAAACCCCAGTACACTCCTCAATTACGTTTGACTGCCCCTTGTGCGCATTTAGAGCGGAAGAAGTCGGGCATTTGGAAGAACACATTAACCGACAGCACTTTGACTTGACGAGCCCTTCAGTTACCAATAACGCAGATTCGACCTCCAGCTTGTCCCCTCAACGCGTTAGAACTCCCCAATCTCACATTTACAACTGTCCCCTTTGCGTGAGCGCGTTCGAAAACACGCCAGATCTCGAGCTTCACGTGAATATTGAGCACAAAGACATCCTCAGCCCTGCGAAGGTAAGTGACTGTTACGAAATTGTTTTTTGAGTCAAGATGGAGTTGGGGGAATTTTTGAACAATTACTTATCTCTCACGAGTGACGTTCTCATTATTCTCTTTATGGGGCTTCAGGCGAGGTCTTATGTTCAAAAGCCCATTGATTGAGGAGTTTGAGGTGCCCCAAAACTATTAGTATACTATAATACGCCCTCCCTGCTACTGTGGGTAGATTAGGCACCGTCTCTCTCCCTCTCTGATGAGTGTTGATACTTCAGTGCCAGTAACCTGACCTGTAAAACCCATCTCAACTTTCTTGCCCAGATTTCCACCTCAGTTGCTAGATCCATGCTCGGGCATACATGCCTGCAGCCTTGAAAACCAACGCTAAGACATGAAGGAAGATGCCCGCCACATGAATTCATCTTGTAGGCTTCTTTATGAAGAAACCTAAAAATGTCTTCAATAATTCATGTTCATATACTCCCCATACTTCAGAACTCAACGAAAAACTAACCCAATGACATCCCATATGAACTTTACAGGAACCTCACTGTAGAATATTCCTGCCAGACAGAGTTGATTCTGAATTTGGCTGCTTAAATTTATTCTCTAGAATGTAAAAGGCAAACAAGTACTTAAACAACCTCAATCCCATCTGTCTTGTATGTTCACGCTTCAGGTTGTGACACACACTCAACCCTTAGAAAAATTCTGTCCTGAGGCTCACCGTGATTCAGAAATAGATTCCATTTGCCACAATAACCAGCTGATCAATCGATCGAGTTCTGCAAATTCTCAACTGTTTCTGCGATCAAGATCACCAAAGTTTAGAAAGCTTATCAGAACACCGTCCACCTCAATGACTACTGAAGCATCTCTGGCAATATCATTGATTAAAAAAACAAACAATTCCTGTTGTTGGCCCAACAAAACTGAACGTATTCTGTTTAACTTTAGAAGATAGGACAAATTTGATTAATATATAATAATTGTGGGAGCGCAGCTGTGTGAGAAGAAGAATGAAGGGAACTATCAAGTCGTCTCTACTTCAATACGTCATTATTAAAGCGTAGTCACCATGGCGTAACTTACTAGTACACGATTAATACTTGACATTCACGAACCAGTTACAAGAAAAGAGCAAGAATTTTATAGCAAAATTGTCACGACTCTCTAGCGCTTTGGTGCCATTGGCTGAAACTATCTTTGTGGGGGGAAGTGCTCTTAGATGAAGTAGGTGCAATGATATATTTTGTTGATTCTATTAAGTGTACCTCAGTATTGGGATTTAGGAGTAGCTGAGTGAAGTATGGAAGATTTTATCGTGTTGATAGTTTTTTCGCGTGATTTCTTAAAGAATTAGTAAGATTAAAGAAGCATGGTACGGCATACTCAGAATATGTATAAAAACAACCTCTGAAAAGCCTTCGTGAATTGTGACTCCCAAAGTCTCCGAACCTGCCCCTCATGTTTAAAAAAAAAATTATCGTGGATACTCCAAGAAATTTAGATCATTCAACGTTGCAAGGGGAGGTGAGGCGAATCAGAAGTTGGGGCTGCTCAAATTGAACTCTGCTGTACCTTTTGGAGCCCACAATATGGGAAATGGTCACTCAATAGAATGCTCGTTTTGCGCACTTTATTTGGCACAAGAGATGAACTTAACTCCTTTAAAACATGCATGACACGCTGGCTTGGGCTGAGGTAGGGGTTTCTAGAGCACAGGTTGAAGGGGGATTCATAGAGCTTCTCGTGAACATACAGTCAAGGAAGGATAGCTTTTGATCAACAGCGTCCCTATGAGACGACAAGCTCCCCACATTTGTTCCTCTTTGAGGCCTTAACTGGGAACTTCGAGTCTGAAAAATGTTACTAGACGAACCCCGGTCTGGCAAAGCATATTCTTTGTAGTCTATCAGCAGGCGTAGCCAGGAGCCTAACTCAACCGACCTGACAATGCTGAGCATGAAGTGACTGAGACTGAGCTCTGACCTAACTACATTGAATGCCAAGCACATAAGTGATTTAAAATCTCACCTGTACAAGCTCGTGGTACTGCTTATGGCTCCTGAGAAAAGACTCTAGCGATGCAAAAGTGGGGTAGCTCCCTCTTGAGTACCATTTGTTTAGTTGAAAAGACACTCTGTGAAGATTGTTTGGGTTTTCAAACAAGTTTGAACCCAGAGGAGGTGAGGCCAGACTTTCAAATATTACGTTGGTCGCTCCCTGTTTGGTCTCTTTATTTCATCTGCTCAAATAACAATATTATTGCGATCAGTTGTTAAAATGTAGCGTTGATAAGGGGCTTCACAATAGACAGGAAAGCAATCACAAAAACGCTGCATATTATTACAGAACGGGTTTATCTTGAACAGCATGATTGTGACATGTCCTATGTAATCCAACGTCGAAAAATATTAACAATATAACATGGCGGTATCAACGCTCCAGCAAACTACAATACTTGTAGAGCACTTCTGAAACCCACCCCATTCGATTCAGCAACGACAAAAACCAGTAAACGAGACATAACACGACCTGACTACAGCAGAACAATGAAAATTGACGTTATCTAGGCTATGCTTGGCCGAACTAACAGGTGGTTGGAGTGAGGCTGGAAATGAGAGCAGGTTGAAAAGAAACGATAACTTTTGCCATATAGTCCCGATAGTTCCCGTAAGTAAAAAACCGCCTCACAATGTTTACTGTGATTTCCATACCCGTTCTACTCAACTCAGGATTGAAAACTACCTTGGAAACGATACGAACACGACGTAATTGCAGTGAAACTACCAAAATTTCGTTTTTGGCAGATTTTTTAATCAATTTTTTCCCCGTAACAACCATGGATCCCAGCAGGCAGTTACAACTAGATACCAAGTGGAATTTTGATGGAAGAGAAGGGATTTTTTTTAGATTTGATTGATTTATTTAGATTTTTAGACTGGACGGCGAACTTTCATTGAAGATTAGAAATCCTCATGCTATATAACGTAAAACGTCAAGTTTTGTGTGTGTGTGGGGGGGGGGGGGGGACTTTCCCAGGTCGAAATCATAGGTGTATTATTCAGAATGATGGTATAGTTAAATAATCCAAATCGAATAATCTCCAAAGTTCTTTTTTACTGCATAACGAGTTGCCAATAGCACATTCGTTTAATGAGAATGGCTTGAGTCTCAATGCACCCTTTTGGTCTCTTCTGTGTGCAGACAGTTGTTTGGGATGCCCTTCTGTGGAGCCAGTTGAAGTCTCTCGTGAGTCGTCTGTGTTGCTTCTCAGCTTGGTATTGCATTTGAGTACTGTGCGTCTAGAGTGTACAAGAAGTTGAATTTATGTCCATCTTTTTAGTCAGTTTTTGCCAGCTAAACAGTTCAAACGAGGCTAC
This sequence comes from Pachypeltis micranthus, assembly GCA_020466155.1. NCBI lineage: Eukaryota > Metazoa > Arthropoda > Insecta > Hemiptera > Miridae > Pachypeltis > Pachypeltis micranthus. The sequence continues at coordinate 61,313,023 of CM035770.1, read as the reverse complement.
TTCAGAGGTGAATGAGACTATCATTTGATTAAAAGCCGAGTCAAAATACTTTAAAAGTACACTTACCGATTCGAAGACCTTTTGGTAATGATAAAAGGTTTAGTGTAAGTTGAGACAAGAAGAACAAGAAATAAATATAACACTTTGTACTCGTAACAGCAAGATCAGTTAACGACAAGACGCAATACCAAACACAAGCGAAGCGAGAACAGGAATGGCGGATGAGGCGAAGGCGAGTCACCAGAGTAACCACAGGGAACTAAATCCACCTGAATATTTGTTAATTGGATGCTAGGGTGTGCCACACATTCCTTATGCGAGTCAAGTTGTACATAAGGACTATATCCCACACCACCGCAATCAACAAACATCCAGGGTCAATTAGTCGAATGAGCAAATAGTACTCCAATGCAGAAGAGCCAGCAGGCCCAAAGTACTAGTCGCTCAGATTGACTTTTCATGGGGCCCTGATGGTTTTCAAAATTCGGACTATGGCTCACTTTGGGGACTTTATTCCGACAGTTTTACTCTGTTACCTTGAACGATGGGCCACACTAATTCTATTGGCACATGCATTATGATACTATAAATCTCTGCGTGAAAACCCGTTGCAGTGGGACCCAGGGCGATATACGTCCCACTCCTCCCTGAGCTCCTAATCCACACCCCACAGCCATGGTGGTCCAGGTTTTTACATCTGTGTGTTAACACCATTAGCCAGCCATACACGAGCAGATATCTGCGGCAGATTTGGTCGCCCGATCTCATCCGACAGATATCGCTAACGATCTGGAGTGACCGATGAGATTGGTCGTTGCCCCTTAACACGAAAAACTTATCGGCCGATCTTTCATGCCCAAGATCTGTCACCTGACCAGTGCCCGATGTCATCTGTTCGTTCGTGAGATGAAATCTGACAGATTCAGGTCTGTCACCGACGTTCGTCTAGCAGACTCGAGTTATCGGTCGAATCCGAAAAAAAGCGTAAATTAGCGGCTTTTGCGGCGGGTATTTTTTTTATTGCCCATAAAACGGCTAAGCCAAAAAAAAGACAAGTTTGGGAGAAGTCATGGGTTTCGGAAAGGAGAACGTTCGGGCACATGAAGTTGTTGGCGTACCTTAGGGAGAACAACCCGCGGGATTGTGAACATTTTGCTAGCTCATCTCCCCGGCTCCCGTGATTCCATTCATTTGGTTTTTTGTAAATAAAAAACTACAACTAAATTTGAAAATACTACCCCCCCCCCCCAATTCTGGGTAAGTATGCCACTGGGGGTAGGTGCCAACAAGTAATAATGTATTTACGAATTTATTAGGTTGTGGGGAGATCGTTTTTTGTAGTTACGAAAATTGTAGTTTCCTACGAATGTTTGCAGTTACGAGTTTTGAATTACTTATGTGAAAACAGGGTAAAACACTCGTGGACAACAGAACATTTTAACGTTAAGTGACTGCCCGATCCAATCGAACAGTTCTTTGAACCACAGACATCGCTTCCGGGAAGTCTGCAGGTTAAGGGGGACGCCCGACTACCATCTGCCAGATTTGAACTCTCGCAGATATCTCTGGTCGATTTTCACATCTTTCATCATTTTTTAACGCAAAGATCTTTCCCTTAGATATCGTTTAAAAACGCAATATCTGTCGCAGATATCTGCTCGTGTATGGCTGGCTATTACGATGCCGGAATTGACTATTTTGCTGTCCCATAGGCATGAAGAAGGCTGTAGCGATGAAACTATCAACATGATGACTGATAGTCAAGCGTCTTTTAAGGCGGTGAAGAATTACTGCACGTCAAAACTAGCGAGGGAGTGTAGGCAAAACAAATAGTGTTAACGTGTATTGGATTCTTGGAAATTGGAAATGAGAAGGCAGACCATCTGGCCAGATTCTGTTAGTCTAATGTAAGTATAGGGCCTCTTCCTCACTGTGGGGCTTCTCTATCACTAAACAAGAGGACTGTGGGAGAATATACCAGGAGAATGCCCCAGACAGTCTGGAATGCTGCGGGAGTGAGCCACTCCAAACGCTTTATCTCAGGGCAAATGCACGAGATAAGATGAAGCTTTCTGGGTATGAAAGGAAGGACCTAAGGGAGATCGTTATGGGCCAAGTCGACACCCTTTGGAGCAGTTGGTGCGGCACAGATGAGGAGACTCCCTATTACATCCTGGCTCAGTGTCAGAGACTTGAGAGGGAGCGATCTCTGGCGTTAAGGACTATGTCTCCTAGGGCGAACATCAAAGAAGTCTCTCGCAGGAAATACCTGGCATTCCATAAGAAGCAAGGCATGGACCTGTGATACATTAGGACTTCAGGCCTTGGTGCTCATCCCTGATTTTATCAATGACACAAGACTACGACGCTATACAACGTTTACAAGACAAGCCAAGAAACCTTACTTTACCATAACCTCATCACATCACTACCTGTTCAATGTGGCGTTAATGTAGCTTTCTTTGCCACCGTGGAAATCCAAATGAGGCGTTTCGGCCATCCTTCGTAATGACAGCGTTTTTGGTGAAATGGGTCCTTAAAGTATCATAATAAACGTCATCATCCGTTTTCTCAATAATAATTCGTGCTGATGATTTCCGTTCCAGCCAATTCAAGACTTGTCAAAGAGCGAGCACGCCAATGAATGCCCAATTTGCTGCACGACCAATTTTAAATCAACCGAAGAGTTGGCAAGACACATAGACGAACACTTCAATCCCAAAGGTAATTGTATAAATTGAAGTCCCACGTTCTTGTAGAGTGCACGTGTAGATGCCATACTCTTTTAGTGAACTACAGGTGTCTTGTTCAGTCACGTTGAAGGTTAATGGGAAATGCTCGTTACTCTCCCCTCATTTGTCTGAAATATTTGTGGGAAGTTACTAGCCCCCCCCCTTTCCCTTCATGTTCACTAAATCGTGACGATTTTCTCTGTAACGTGATTTAGTCCCGCAGCTTCGTCCTGTTGAAGCAAGAATTAGAAAAGGAGATCCTATCGACCTTATCCTATGAATTAGATTCGCTTATCGCTATGGCCGCTAACTCATCTTTGCTGCCAACTGTGAGAGGTTTGCGACAAGTTCGGTTCAACTGATACGTTCCCTCGAGAATTGCGGTCTCGTCTGCCTACTGAAGGTCCTGTTTCTCAATTTCTTCCCAAGGAACTTTACAAATCTCCAGACTTTCCTGTACCGTTTCTTGTTACGAAATAATTTGAAGTGGCTAGCTGCCAGGGAGAAGACAAATCACACTACCCTCGTTTTGTTAGTTTCCACTTTGTAATGAGCTCATAACGTTTACTTCATTATTTTTCGTGGTTTGTGTTAGCCCTGAGCTGCAGTTAGTTTTTAATAATTTACTTATGCCTTTATACCCAATTCAGAACTAACTGATATTATTTCTCTTTTCTGATTGAAGTTTTCTATTCTTTCGTTTTTTATCTTCGCGGGTTCGTCCTAGCAACTTTCCTGGCACATTGCTCTCTCTCCCAGTGGTATAGTTCGGTAATGGACTAAAAGTGCTAGGAAATAGTAACCGTCTATCCTTCTCTCCCTCCTTTGCATGGATTAATTGGCCAGATTAATGGAAAACATTTTGGGCCTGCCACTCACCTCACGCACGAATATTAATAATTGTTGGGATTTTTTATTTCCTCCCCCTCCTCCTCCTCGCAGTTGGAGTCTTATAATTATTCCTCCATCTCCTTCTATCCTATTCTAAAGTGGAGTAAGAATGTTTAACCCCCCCCCCCTCTACTTCTTTCACTCTTCACAGTTACGCTATCGCTTAGACATGGTTTGAAAATTATTGGGAAATCCCACCATTCCTTCTCAAGTGGGTTGGGTTGTTGAAATAGATAACTCCCTCTGCATCAATCCTTCCTGTAACATTGTCTATTAGGTGTGGCTAGTACATAACTAAACTGAAGATGGTTCAGAAGAAATGCACATGAGCCAAACACAAGAAACTGACAGTTATTACCATGAAGCCTTCTTTTCTTCGTCCATTTCTCCCGTCGTATTCCAAAACAACCTCCCTCATGCTGCTTATCTTAGGCCCAGTGCTCTGTGGCCTACAGTCTCCATTGGCTCTTCGAGGTACTGCTGCCTGAGCTAATGTCTTTCGTTTTCAAATTCAACAACTCCCAGCACTCAATGCCTTCATATCACGTAACCCCCAGTGCTATCTTCTGGCTCACCCTGGCAGCTGTGGGACGAGTTCCCTCATCCACATTCTCCAAAAGGGTTAAAAAGATGTCCTTCGTGAAAATGGATGAGGGCATGATCTTTCTACAAAGGCGAGTGATGTTACGAGCGCGATTGGAACGTGCGGTGACAATAGAACAGAACGAGATCTAGCTTATTGGAACCGCTCCCGGAATGTCAATGACAAAGCTAAAGACAGAAGATGAAGTTGTGGAGGCGGGTTGCGTCACAATAATAACAGCGATCAGCCACTCCGTGCTCAGGCATTCCATTCCAGATTTGAATCTTGTACAGGCTATAGGACTGAGAGGACCTTGTGGAAAAACATCATCGGTTATTCAAGGAAGTGCCCTTATTATTGAATAGACCCAGGAACAATTCCTATTTCACTGCCAACAAATCAGTTTAGCACTAGCCTTTGATTAAATCGAAGGTTTTTTAACTTATAATCTGGAAACGAAGCGCCGATCTGTGCACTAGAAGAGCCCATATTCATTGAGAGCCAACAAAACTTGAATGACCAAATCAAAATTCAATGATGATATTTTTTGGATTGTGAATCTTTGCTCTGGGTTCCTTAAAGTCGAAATATTACTCCAAATGACTACCACCATGCTCTTGCTAAATTCCTTGAAAGAGCAGGGAAAAGATGGGCTATGTTGTCAACAGACAAGTCATGGGTTTTCCACTAAAACGAGTCTGTTTCCATTCAAGATGACTTCAAATGACTTAGAGTGGACTAAAGGCGGCGCTAAGCGTTGCGACCGAGACAAAAGACAGAGACAGGAGACCACGAGCGTCACTTGTCATGGGACTTCTTGTTGCCAGTTCGTGTGAGTGACCAAGACAGAGACACAAGACTGAAGACTCGTGTCGCGCTCGAAAAGCGCGAAAAGCCATTTACCTGAAAAATGGCTGTGTTTGGTGAAGAAAATTGCGAAAATATTTATTGTCATCTCTAAGTATGAGCTCGACGACGTCAACAGACCAAGTGAACTATACAAGTTCGTCGTACAATTTTCCAATAACTGCAGCTTCGTCAGAGCACCAAACACGAAACGGATTTATTGATGAATCGTCTCGACCAATCGAAATTATTTTCGACGACGAATTTGACCAAAATAATTGGGTTAGTTCCGCCAGTAGGTACATTACTAAAGTTAACGTACCTGTTAGGTGAGTCTGTCTCCTCTGGCTGGCGAGTCAGTACTGATTTAACGGCCAGGCGCTGATGTCTTTACATTGAAAGTGCTCGCCCACAGTATCTCACCAGCCAAAGGAGACGGTACATACACGTACGCTAGCTAACAGGTACGTTAACTTTAATAACTGCCCAAAAGTTTAACATCTTTTTCTTTCATCGTTATTTTTCCTTTTGTTAGCATTATCTTCTTCAGTAAATTTAACACAATCATATTGACACATAATTATTGAGCCCAAAATACATCCTGAGCATATCGTCATCAAACAATAAACAGATATTCTTCACTGATAGCGAAAATGATGCTTCTTGGCCTCCAGTCGAATATAATTCGTTAATAGGCAATCTTTTCTTTGATTTTTAATAATAAAACACCATTAAATCGTCATCTTCTTTTTTCTCCAACAGTAACCCTATTTGTCTTTCCATTAAACTTTCAAAATTAGTGACACATTCAACACAACACGCAACATACTTCATCGACAGACTACGATACAGAATGAATCGCAGTTTTCGACTCACAGTTGATGCTGAAGAGGCCGAGACACTTGTCGTGGTCATTTGCGGCGCAAATCGCCACCTTAAGACTTATGTACTGAAACAGAGAACCCTCAAACCATTAAAGATGTTTAATTTTAATTCTGTTGATAATTTGTAATTTAATACATCTTGATACAGGATCATTTGGAGTTTTTCCATAGGGCAAAATCAGTGCTACTACTATGACAGTGGTTACAGTTGTTCTGTCGGTTAATTCATGAATATAATTTAAGGTATCTCTCCTGTGACGCCAGATGTCTCTTGCGACCGACTTCTCGCTAAAGAAATGGAGAAAAGGGACAAAGAAGTGCAAAGGCTTAGAGAACAACATGAGTTCGAACTTCTGAGAGTAAGTTTCTAATTGTAATTTTGACGCAGTTGCAAAATAAAAATACGAAAGTACCAAAACGATCAGCAGCACTGCAACAGGGCGCCCTCTCTCCACAACCCCTTCATCGCAACTACTCTGATGAAAGTTAGGGAGGTATGACTGAGCCAGGCCAATTCGGTCTCCCTCCTTCCATCCCACCTTGCCCGATGAAAACTACCATCAACTTCTGACAGTTTCTCGTCGCGTAATGCAAAGGTATGAAAATCTCGCCCAATCCCTCCTGCACCCCTAAGACAAGGGTGGAAGAAGTTTTCTAAGCAATAATTATTATAATTACTCTGATGTGATTAATCTCAACTCTATTATAATTATGACCACCCTTTGTCCTGTTATCAAAGTTTTCTCCCTCAAGTTATTTTCCTTCCTTTCATCTTTCAATTAAGAGTTTTCTCCTGTTTTTTTTTAATTTTTATCTAGAATTCTCGTAGAAAATTCACGTACATTTTGTTTTTGTGAAAACTTATTTAAATATATATGTAAGTTACGAGAAGATATTTGCGTGGTATGTAACTTTTAACCCGAAGGTTCTCGGGATTAAAAGACTAGCTCAGCAGTATTCACCTCCCTACGAGGTGTCCTTAGACATACAGCACTTGAGATACTTCACTTTTGTGTTAGCCGTCTCCAACGATTGTACCCTTTGTAAATCAAGTAATTCCGTGATAAAAGTTGTAAAGTTTTTTTTTAAACTTTGCTTTCCTTCGGGCAAACATAATTGGCGCAGTCAGTAGGACAAGTTGACGTTGAAGGCATAACAGCGGATCGTCTTTACGATTTACAACTTGCCCACGGATTTACTGGTTTCACTCGGACTTCACCTTTTTTCACAAACCATCGAGAAAAAACAGGACGGCTACGCACTAGTCACAAAAAAAAAAAATCAAAATTTCACACGATGCCAATGAGGACACCAGCATCGTCTCACCTCGTAGCAAATGTTGTTATTCAGATTTCTGAGAACACCGGCTCTGACCCACCTCGCAAATCGCACTTCTCCGAATTGTCTTAGGCCACCGGCTCCGACCCACCTGAAGACAATTCACCACCGTTTAAGAGGACACTGGCTCCAACCCACCTGAAGACAATTCAACACCGTTTAAGAGGACACCGGCTCCGATCCACCTCGCAAAATCAAACTTCTCTGAAATCGTCTAAGGCCACTGGCTTCGACCCACCTGATGACGAATTCACCAATCAACCAGGAGGACACTGGCTCTGACCCACCTCGCGAAGAATTGGAAACCATCTGAAGAAGACGACTTTGATCGCCGCTTTCTTATCAGCCATAACAACAACCTCTTTATACGCCAAAATCAAAGACCTGACTAGAAAAGGCGGAACCAACATGGAACTTGCGAAACTGGAGGACTCAGAACACATACTTACTCACTACTATGACTTAAAAGGGATTTATGACGAACTAAACCTTTCCTATATTGCCTACCTACGAAGCATCACATCCGATACCGGAATACTAAACGAAATTGACGAGTATTGCCGTATATTTAATCACACCTACGAAATTCTCAATCAAATATCTGGTGCGTTACAACACACAACTTGCCTTAGCCCTACGTAAATTCACTTTTTACATGGCTTTGTCCACTTAATCAATATATTTACCTCTCAGTTCATTTGAACTTGGTCAAACAACACTTCACGGCAGCAGAAAGTGGTAGCGCTTACAGTTCCGGAATTTATTGTGCTCGTACTCATTCCAGAACCATTACTGAGCAATTGGTGCACAGAGAATTAATGAGGCTGGGAACACGATTGTTTTGAAGAGGATAGTAATCATTTTTGCAGAGTTATCGAGTAAAACCGCTAGAACTGGTAGTAAGCGAAGCGGCGGTAGTTGAAATTCAAGAATTTCTGGAGTGAGCCCCATGTATCTCATGAGCGTTTTTCAACACTCACCCTATAGGCAATGGATTGGACTACAATACCAATTTTTTAAAAACATTCTAGTAACATTTTAGCGGAGTTTATAAGGAAAAAACCGCGCTAAAAACGCTTTTCGTCGAATATTTTGATAATTTATTGCGCTCCTGTCGACATTTTCCCACAAATGAGAATTTTATAGTATAATTGCCTTATTGAGAGCTATCAATATAAAAAATTTAATCAAAATCGTTAGAGCCGTTTTTGAGAAAAAAGTTGGTGTTTTGATCATTATAATAACTAAAGTTAACTTTCGGTGGATTTCGCTCATACCCATATTTTGGCGTCCCATGGTAACCTGAGGGCGAGGTATGAAGTTTGAGCTGATTTGGTACGGTGGTTTTATCTAAAAATCGTTCACAGACACACAGACCATTTTCCCAAATAGTGTTTTTCGGACTCAGGGGAGGGGGGTCTGAAACGTAAAGATCTGAAGAAAACTCAAAATTTCTTTTCAGCCGATTACATAACTTTCCTTTCTACTTTTTAGAGCCAAGGAAAGTAAAAACTATCGCACCTCAGAACTCACAATGAAAACAGCCGAATTGAAAGGGGATTAATAAACGGTTTGGGCTCCTTAGTAAAAGCCATCACCGGCAATTTGGACAACGACGATAAAAACAAATACGACGATATTCTGGCGAATATACAATCCGAACAAAGGGAAATGAAATCCACAGTAAACTCCCAATATTGTCTCTCGGTCAAATTAATAAAACCCTCAAAACGTTAGACAATACAACAAATTAAAGCCAAATTGTACCACTTTCAGGCTCTTCAAGCATACGACACAGAGATATTATGTCCCATTTTCAGGCGACGTTAAATCTAATTTTAAACCTTGTCAAGGAAATCGAGACATGTCACCTTTTGTAAACTCGGGACGTTACACCCGAGCAAACGACAAAATAATATATTTTCTCAATATCCCACTCTACAAAGAAACCATTTTCAACCTCTTTTACTTATTGTCAATCCCTTGGCAGACAAACGACCAATACGTAACTGTTGTGCCTAAATACAGGGTTGTCGTTTCTAACATCGAAGATAATACTATGTTAATCTTGAAAGGTGAGTGCCAAAAGAATAATATATTTTATTGCAGTAACAATATAATGCCCCACGAAAAACTACTGCGTGAGACCGGAATAATGATTAATAGTTCGACGCAACATTGCAAATTTGCTCAACTAGAAATATCAGAAAATTATTTTATTCTTCTACCCGAAACTAATCAACTTTTATTAGTATTCCCTAATGAGGACAACATTTAAATAAGAAGTAGCAGCCAAATACCTTATTAAGCCCGCTAATGATCGAGTTTATTACCATAACAAATTATTCTTCGAGCAGAAAAACTAGAAAGGAAGCCCGAAGCTACTTAGTCTCCCTCAGCTAAAATTAAATTCGCTAAATGTTTCGGAAAACAAAATTAAGTTAAAGGAAATTGACTAGGAGCAGTTGGATGTTTTCGACATATCCAAACCCACTATAACTCACGTGTACAATTAAAAAGTTGGAACAAATGGAATGTAATTATGTTCATTATATTTGGTATGTTGGTTTCGTATACTATGCTAACTGTATTTCTCAACAAATGTAACATTTTAAAGCCTCATGACAACTGTGAAACAAATTAATTTCAATAATTTGTGTAATCTAAGATAGGAGGAGTTACGAGAAGATATTTGCGTGGTATGTAACTTTTAACTCGAAGATTCTCGGGAACAAAAGACTAGCTCAGCAGTATTCACCTCCCTGCGAGTTTTCCTTAGACATACAGCACTTGAGATTCTTCACTTTTCTGTTAGTTGTCTCCTACGATTGTACCCTTTGTAAACCAAGTAATTCCATGATAAAAGTTTTTTTTAAACTCGGTTTCCCTTTGGGCAAATATATTTTATATATATACGAGGTACGTCCAGAAAGTAAGAGTGCTAGACTTTTTTTATTTTAAATAATTACAGGGTTTTGAAGGTTAACATCTCACTTATTTTTATACATAATCGCCTTCTCGTTCTATGCAAGTTTTGAGCCTCTTCACACGCTTTGATACCCTCTTCAAATAATTCTCCCGCCAACTCTTTCTGCTAGTTCAAGACCTCTTTCTTCACTTCTAAGTCTTCACGGAGGTGAAAGGATGAAAATCGGAAGGAGGGTGGTTCACATGTCGCAACCGAATGAATCCAACAGCTCTTTGGTGATGTTGGCTGTGTAAGGGCGTTGTCGTGCAACAAGCACACTTCCGTTGTGACGTTTCCCTCCGTTTGTTTTGGATTGCTCTTTTGAGCTTTTTAAGGGTTACACAGTAACGAACTGCATTAACCGTCTTCCCCTGAGGCAGGAAAACCTAAAATGATTCCTTTTTGGTTCCAAAACGCGGTGGCTATGATTTTTTTGCCCGAAATGGAGATCTGGAATTTTTTCGCTGAGGGAGAAGACGTGTGTCGCCACTGAGATGATTATCTTTTCGACTCAGGAAAGTAATGAGCCTCCCAGGTCTAATCTCCAGTCACAATGGAGCTAAGGAAATCCTCACCTTCCTATTCAAATCGCTCGAGGAACGACCCAACTGACTTTGTGCTGTTGTGTCAATTGTTTTGGCATCCACCTTGCACACAATTTTCTGAATCCGAGAGTTTCAGTGATTGTTTCGTGCACGAGAGATCTGAAGATTTGTGGAAACGTTGCCGCTAGTTCATCCACTGTCAATCCCGCGTCCTCGATTTGTTTCACCAACTCATTAGTCTCCCTCTGATCGTCGTGAACATTCGCTGAACTCACGACACCACTTGACACTTTCGCCGAAAATCCCTTTGATCCGTGAAAAAATTTCCGTCAGCGTTTTACCCTCAGCGACATGGAACCGGATGACAGAGTGCACCTCACACTTGGCGGGATTTTTTATCGTCATGTTTCGGGCAAACAGTCACTACAAAGGCAGTTTGGATACTACCGAGGTCATTTAGTGCTCGTTGTGTTCAGGAGGACCTCCTTCATCACGCAGTGTAACGAACATTGGAAACAATAATGTCCTCCCGGACGTACGGGCCTCAGTACTCTTACTTTCTGGATGTGCGTCGTACATTTGTTATTTGTCCCAGGAAAAGTGTGTGAATAGCCATTTGTACAACTCTACTCACCCAATACCTCAATTTATTTGAATCTCTTTTGACAGTCCTTCGTCGATTTGAATAATGGCCACAATTATTCCACAAAACATTTTGCTTGATGAGGAGGCCTTGCATCTATTAACCCCTGAGAAGTCGACTATCTATAGACGACTCAGATTGTTGCAGATCGAGCTGGTTCCTTGAACCACAGTATAAGTGGACTATAACGCGTGTAGGTTGGTGGGAGCAACAGTCAATGGGCAAACTAAGAAACAATTTAATTACGCAGTAAATAACACGTTACGAACACTAAAAACGAACGAAAAACAGGAGACAAAAATACGAGAACCGATAGCGCAGCGGGAGAATGATAAACACACATTAACAGCTGTTGATAACAACGAGAAGCGAAATAGAGTACACAGAACGCACAGCGATGATCGCAACGGCGATGAAATGGTGACTGACGTCGTCCCCATATTGAGCAGCCTCTGATAGTCGTGTACACAGATCATGATCGATCAAGGCCCCTGCGCTCATGATAACAAAGCAGTAGTCTGATGAGCCCATTCACTCGAATGCATAACTATTCTGTACCCAGATAGCCTGGGGATAGATGTGGATGAGGCCAGTTTGGAAAAAAATTAGTCACTGACATCCTTCTTGATCAGCTAGCTGCACTTCCAACTAGACTCTCCTCTCCAGTTCTGTCAGCTGCGAATCGGTTCAAGAATGTACTTTGGGCCTTGCTCATCAAATTTTCGAGGCTGTCAAGTGTATGAACTCTTTTACCTACTGTACCGCAGTATGATGGGGTCATTACTAAGCTCGCCTTCTAGCGTCTTTTCGATTGGGCTGTGCTATTCCGAATCTCCCGGAGGAATTAAAATATGTAGCCCTTGAGATAAAATTAGCGGGCGAGGCGAAGGTCTACACTCACAAGTTATCGACTAGATAGATCTGATTATGACGCACTGTACAGTGCCATAGTGTTGGAGAACTCTGGGATGTGTAGGATAGTGCGTCGTTCCTTCCTCAACTGCTGCGTTGTTCCAATACAACCAAGGCAAAGGCACCCCAATTGGATGCGTTTCTTTCATCCGCGAGAGCATGGATTTGTTCGATTGACATGGAAGATTTGTCCACGTACCTTATCTTTGAAGTTGAGCTAGCCGATGGAGGAAACTGATGTGGTTTGTACACTCACACTGTTCTCGCGCCAAATCACTTCAAATTTTCTCGTCTTTGTTTGTTGTGTCTGCCCGGTTGTTGCCTTGCTGTGTCTCCTTTGGACCTGGCGCGCGCCCTCGGGAGAATCGGTTCTTCGTACCGTACCACCCCTCTTCTGCTCCTCACCTGCCTTCGGCACCGACTTCACTTCCCTTCTGCCTTCCGTCCCGACGTGATTTGTTCAGCTTTTTTCCCTTTTTTGCCTTTTTTGAAGCATTCTTCCTGTCATTAGAGAATTTCTGCCAATCGCCTTTGCTCATCGGTAGACACTCATCGTCTTCGCAAGTGCCGCACAAAGACTTTCCGCGGTCGAAATAAGTCACTTTTTTTTTACTTCTGTTCTTTTGAGTCTTCTTTTTGTAAATATTAAGTTTTTTGTACGACAGACAATCAAAGTGTTTTTTCTTATATTTCTTGGTTGCCATAGGTATTTGGTTTAATTTTCCTGTAGAAATCGCCCCACTTACGCGCAAACACACCATTCTAGATTTTGTAGAGTGGAAGCTGAAGATTGCCTAAATGCCAAGTCCAAACCTCACATACGTTCAATGGCTGGAAAGGTATAAGAATGTTGCTAAGATTAGGGGATATTGTCTCAAGGGTCTGGGAAGTCGAATCTTTGTTGTCACTTTTGTTCAGATGGGTACTTCCTATACCAATGTGAGGGCTTCAAGGGGCTTCTCTTGGGTATTAAATGGGATTTGGTTTGCACAGAAATGAACCTGAAGAACAAATAGAAGACAGAACGAATGTAAAGCCAACAGGATTCAGTGTCCCTCCTATTGAGTTTGATGCGATGGTATATTATTCAGACGGATCAGTGAGAGGTGGCCTAGCAAGTGCAGGTAGTTAATGGGCCAGGGATCCAGACAGCGATACCACTGGGTGCGCTAGCAACAGTTTTCCAAGCAGAGCTCTTCACAGTGATGATATGTGTGCAACACTACCTACAGAGGGGTTTTAAATGGAAAAGAATATACATTAAGTCAGTCTGCACTTAAGGCCCTGGCTTCCTACACCATCATGTCAGGGCTGGTGAGGGAATGCCTGACTGGCCTGGAGACCTTGGCGAGGGAGAACACAATGACACTGTTATGGGTTCCAGGTCATGCAGGGATAGAAGGAAAAGAGGAGGCTGACAAACTGGCTAGAAAAGCATTTGCGCTTCTGAGCCCTTCATAGGCACCACCAAGAGCCACTTGATCAGGGAGGTTGGCAAGTGGAAGAGAAGTTCAGGGCTGCCTATTGGCGGGATGTGCCAAACCAAAGGCAGTCAATTCCAGGGAGTGAACAAGAGAGGTCAAAAGTCTGGAGAGAGAAACTATACCGATGGTACCACCTGGGCAAGATAGGTAAGTCGGAGGTACAGAATTGCAGATTCTGCGAGGGAGTGCTTTGGGTCTCTCAGCTGTGGCCAGGAAAGGTTGCAGGGATGGACCTCAAGGTTGTCTTGCGTTTTGTCGGAGAATGGCGAGGAAATCGCACCAGGGAATACCAGCCCTGCAGGAGTTGGGGATGGAACTGGGAGGACATGACACACAATAGGCCCATTTTAGGCTGCGATGGGGTGCCCCAGCTTAGGGGTGAAAAAAGGGTACTTGTTTTAGTAGTCATCATATGATTTCTAACGCTTAATTCCTCATTTTAGGCTCAGTACGGAATGGACAATGAAGGAAACTTCAAGGAACAAAGTTTGACGAACATGCAGAGGGCCGTTTATTTGGGAGAACTGTCTGTAGCTGATTATTACGAAAGACAAATTGAGCTGAAAATGGCAGAAAGCAGCGGCGTAGATGATGGAAGTTCCTGTACTAAAGGTCAGTAATGTTCATTTTATTTATTCGAGCTTACACAAAAATGCACATAACATGCTGAACTAGGATGTCAGTAGGTAGAGCCGTGGTGACAGGCCAGAGCCACTCGAGCTAATAATTTCTACCTTAATAGTTTCTTTCGGATTCACCATATTTACAGTCACGTCAGTCTTATTTTACAACAACCACACATTCCCATATTTGTAACCAGTAATGTGATCAGTGATACGTAGACGCTTGATATAACATCCTCTACGTAGTTTTACCCCAAGGCAATGAGCCACGAAAATATAGGTTTTTAATAGTTGAATGGAGAACATGCAGTGGGAGGAGGGAAAAGAACTTTAGATAGGATGGGCGAAATATTGCGGATATCTGGAGAAGAGACGAATTGATTTTGGCGTTTGAGTATTCCAGTTAGAGATTCAAAAGTGTGCAAGAGTTAAAAAGCGTCTGGCAAGGCCTCTATGAGGGGTGAATGGCAATGTCCGGACCATAGCATTTAATCGTCGTGAGCTTTTTACTGTTCCCCGACTTGCACATTCTACCTTCGTTTCAAGTGCCAACTTTTGCTCTATGGAATCATCTCGCCAAGGTCTTCGCCCAAGAGTTTTCTGCGCGATATCCCCATCATCTCCACTTAGTGCTTTCCCCATTGCCCTCTTCGCATTTTTTTCGACTAACCACTTCCGACATTTCGGCTGGTATGATTTATCATTTGAGACTGCAAGGCGAACGTGATGTTCTACAGATGTGTACGAATGTCGGTTTCATCCCTGACAAGTACTTATGTCGTGTAATCGGTGAATGCTGTAGCGAGTGTGAGGGGGCAAGGAACCATTCAATGGATACCTATTTGAGTACATTTCACGGCAGTAAAACAACTCGCCACATATTATGGCTTCTTTTATGGAAGCCATCAAGACGGCTCCTCTCAAATTTCGGACGCCTAAAAACGAAGGTGATGTTAATTTAACATATCTGCCAACACATTCACATCCTACCTAATTAAAAATAGATTCTGCTGGTGAAGTGGTGTGCCATAATATTAATAAATTTATCAAAAACTAGCTGACCCGACAGACTTCGTCGTAGAAACATGGGTTTTCTAGATTAATACCACAACACTTAATGATTGCCCCTGGGACTTGTTTATAGTCATAGCAAAAGCAAGCCGCACTGGAAACTGTAGTCGTTTAAACTCAAATGGCACATCAGTCGGAATCATTGGGATGCGCGGTATGAGAACATCTTCTCCTTTATACTTTCCTTTGTATGTAATGACGTGGAAACTGATGCATTTTATCTCGCCTGCCGAAACTAATACAAAAGAAACGCGAGTTTCTGAACGCGACATTAAACTCCTCCAACTATGTATTCTGTGCTCCAACGCACACACGCACATTGTTTTGATAGATATGATCTTTGACGTTAGGAACACACCTACATTGCTTAGACAACAGTGAGTGCTTGTAATTTAATATGAACTTTATACCATAGCAATAAAGCTCAAATTGACTACGTTTTAGTTACAAATCATTTGTATGGGAAAAAGAAAAGGGCTATTTTTAGGGTTTTTCCAGCAATAATTCTATTTTTCTCGCCGTAAAAACCATCCTTGAACTTCAACGAACATTTAAAAAAAAGATTTGGCCAAATTGGTCCAGGCGTTGTTGAGTTATGCGCTTACCAACACATTTTGCGATTCATTTTTTTATATTATAGATTACTTCAAATATTACAAAACCAAAGAAAGATAACTCAATAATTGATTACCTTAATTGCAGTATAATCCAGAGGCCAAAGGTGTTTGTTTCGTGAAGGTATTTGGAAGGGTTCTAAGAGACGAGATGAAGGTCTTAATTCAGGGCTGGGAGATGGGCCCAAGCCAGATAGCAAACAAATATAATGGATGGCCGGTCAGGGCCTCACAGGACGCCAGTCAGCCACCCACTGGGCTAAATACGTTAATATTTGGGGTGGCGACATACTTTTGTTACATTCTGGGCACATTTCACTTTCCGTTTTTTTTTTAAAATTAATTTCACGGGGTTGCCATCGTTTGTTTAATTGGTCAAACAGCCTCAAATGTTAACTGTACTTGTGCACCTTAGGGGTCTGGACAATGCTTATTTTACCCCTCTGAGATCCTCGATGTCAAATCTTAATTCTCACACAGTTAGTTTGAACCGATCAAAAAATGCTGATCTCTTTTGGCACAAGTTGTGGCGTATTGTCGTTGTCGATCACTCATTCATCTTTCCTTTTGTTGCCTCTACATAACCGTGTATTTTGTTCTTTCAGATATTGTCGAAAGCATAGCGGGCATAAGTCCTCTCTCAGGAAATATCGCCAGGACGTTGTTATGCACAACAGTCGATCACTATGCTTCCACCTATGGCGACAGAGGATGGGGCTGTGGGTACAGGTTCGTAATTTTCGGCGTACTCGCATTATTTTTATGTAGCAACTCGAATGTGGAACCAAAAGATTGTAGATCATTAGAATGAATCAGGATACGGTCTTTTGTGCATTTATTACAAATGGAAAAATCGTAATCTGGTCAAAACTGTTATCGAAGGATTTCCGTTAAATTTATGCACAAAAAATGGGTATTCTGTGATGAATTTTAAATTTCGACGATGCACTCAGGGATTTTTACAACGTTCATAGGCCAAGTAATGATGAGTAGAATGGTAGGCAGGAAGATCCGTTCAGTCACATTCGCGTCTCTAGGCTTGCTAAGCTAGTGCAAGATCCTGGCCATCTAGGATCACTGCGGACTGGCCAGGTCTCGCCACGTCCCAGCCCTCAGTTGGCAATTCACCAGCAACTTGCTTGACCCTTGACGTGGCCCCCATTAGTATATGTGCACACTCCTGCACCATATGATTCAGTGACTCAAAATAGTTATCACAGGCATGACAGCGAGCATCCACAATGTTGCAATCCCAACCTCTTGCACAGCTCATCACTGTTGGCAATGACGCAAGTTTCAAAGGAGCGAGTCGACTGTGGCCGTTTTTGTTGTCATAACCTTTTGTTGTCATAAACAGGGCAAAACAGTTATAAGCTTGCTTTGTACCAGTCAAAGGTAGATGAATTGGCTGATCTTCCAACAACTTGTAAAATCTACAATGGAGCAGCATGTGTTTATTGTTTCATCTGCACTGAAGGTGCAAGACATGCAGGAAGGAGAGTCTTTGAGAGAAAAGAAGAGGTGCCCCCGCATTGAAGTCGTCATGCCCTGTAAGAAACTGACTAGCTCAGCCCAATTTCTTCTAAGACGTTCACGGATGGTGGAAAAAACTCATACGCGTCACGTCACTTTGACAAGGATTCCCATTTCACCTGCCTTTGTCTATTCTACGCCCAGATGCATGTAACACAATCAGCCTTGACCTTCTGAGTTCCAATTAAACCAGAGTTCCCCAAACCTTTTTTGTGTCGTAGACCCCTTGCCATGTTTTTCCGTGTTGGGTAGACCCCCTACTTACCTGATATTGATTTCCCGTAAATTTCTAATTGTAGTGAAGTTTAGTGTTAAAAACTTTAAGTAAAAACACATGTTAATTTAAATTAAAACTACTCAAAATAAAAGGTTGTATCTGTTATGTAAAATATACATAACATAAAATAAACTATAAATAAAATAACATAAGCAATAAGTCAATATTTTTAGTAAAAAGGATGAACCTGATGCTTTAATAATAAATTATCAACATTTGGCGTCAATTTTGTAAGGGTTAATCTTAAATCTCCTCGGCTAATGATGTCCAGTCTGTTTCTTTTTTTCGTTAGGAAATTGGTAACAGCGCTGAACCCCCTTTCCACTAGGTATGACGATGGAAAGGAAATTGAACATTTCCTCGCTATATTCCATTATACGGGATAAGTAACGGGTATGTTGTTTTGCAGCCAGAATTGTCCCACATTCGTATTTATAGTGACGAATTGAACAAGTCAGTGCAAGGTAGCGAAGCTCTGAGACTGCAACTACGACTGCGACTCTCAGATTTTTACAAGTTCAAAATGTATTGCGACCACAAAGCGAATACCAACATCCTACAACTTACACAATTTTATAAACATGTATAATTTTTTTTTACTTCATAAGTACTTGAATAAATAATGTATATGTCGTGATATTATAAGATAGTATGATGTAAGTAAATAGGTGCTATCAGTGTAATTTTCATTTCATGGACCCCCAAATGTTTTTTCGCTGACGTAGACCCCTTGCAGGTTGTCATATACCCTTAGGGGTCGATATAGACCACTTCGGGAATCACTGAATTAAATTGTCCGTGAGCCTCGTTGCTACGACCAGTCAGATTTGACTAAACGAAACCGTTCTAAATTTCAGAAACACTCAAATGATGTTATCGTCTCTTGTACATCATACTGGGTACAATGAACAGCTGTACAAACTATGGATGTTGGGAGGTAGAAATCTCGTCAATAATGCTCTGCCCTCGCGAAGCACAATGCCATCGATATCCCGTCTTCAACAGCACATCGAGTGGGCTTGGAGTCAAGGCTTCGACACGCAAGGAGCGGAGCAGTTGGGTGGCCAATTGGTCAATACACGTAAATGGATTGGAGCCACGGAGGTCGTTACCATTTTGTCTTCACTTAGAATTAGGTAAACTTTTTTAATATTTATTATAGTAATTGAGTTATGTTCATGACTTGAAAAAAATAAATAAATCAACTGGAGACTCACTAAAGCAGATCAATCAGAACTGAAATGAAAGATACACAAAGGTTACACAAAATTACACAAAATTTAAGAGAACGAGAAAAAAACACTAAATGTTTGGTAATTTATTTTGCTGCTCTCACCATTTTCCCAAGACTGAGAATTTTATCGTGTTGTGTCATTTGGAGCTGCCTATACCAAAAATGTAATCAAACTCGTTACAGCCGCGTTTGAGAAAACAAATAGTTTGCGTTTTGGACACTAATAATTATAGTAAGCTTTTGGCAGTTTTTTTAATCATATCCCTGTTTTGGCGCCCCACAGGGTGATCTGCGCTATATGTCTAGTTTGAGCTAATTTGGTTACGGGGGCATATTTCGGAAAAGGGTTTTTTTGTTATAAAACGCGGTGTAAAGTCAATAATGCGAACAGTAAAGGGTAGAAATGGGGTACATAAATTACAGTTTAATTGTGGGCCAAACGGTGAGGGCATATAAAGTTAGTATTGGCAAACACAAAAAGGGCACAGTTGATGTGATAGGGGCAGTAAATCTTCATTTGCCTGTCGTTTAATTGAGATGGGGGCATGACTGACAGGCAACAGGAAGAATTTCTCCGATTTTGCGTGAAAGGACGGAAATTGGATGTACTTGAAAAGTTCTTCAACTGGCACGCCGTTCACTTCCAGGAGCTTGCGCTCGACTTATCAACTGCCACCCGATCCTATCTCCCATCAGACTGAGACGTTTATCAGGTGACGCCCATATTTTCCTTCCCCAATTCAACAGACTGAGGACTATCTACATCGTCTCCTCTCGGGAGGCATTGCGTGTAGGGATGTAAAGGGGGTAATGCGGGTAGGTGTGGTCAAAATTGTGGAGTCTATCTATGCTATTCAAGCATGTCGTCAATGTTATAAAAAAAACCTAAAAGTAATTTAAAATAAAAACAAATAAAGAATTGTACCCTACACTTCAGGGAAATGGGGACGAAGTTTGAATGAAATCACTTTCACGAATTTGTACAGCATGAAGAAGTGAAAGGGGTGCCAGTTGATGAAATCCATCTAAACAAAACGCAGGTGATCGGTGGCCTCTTTGACCACTTAGCCTTCGCTCTCACTGGCAGATGGTAGGACGCCCCTCAAAGATTGTAGAATGGGATTGTGTTTGATGTTAGAATGGGAAAATGCCAAAAAGGTCTCCGCTTGTGGGTTGGTTTTAATTGGGATGATTCTGTGCTAGCTTCAGTACTGCAATTTCCCCTTTGTTTCGATCTTCACAGTGTAAGACGTTCATTCCTGTTTGATAGTTGTACTGAGGGTGGCTGAATCACTGAAAGCAGTCTACATTGAAACTTAGTGGAAAAAATAATTTCTCTCGTTTTACTAGGAGAAGGAATAATGTCAGTGTCTATTCTTCTGGGAGTAACCTGATGAGCCACCAATCACTGCAATTGACTCGCACTATTGTCATTGCTTTCTGACAGCTCGTTTAGTTAGCGCTTCTGCAGTCATTTAGTTCAACGTATCCATTGCTCAAGGTCATGAGAGTGGCACTCAATCTTTTCAGGCCCAAGACTCGCCCCACTCTTCACTTTTGATAGCTACAGCAAGTAGGAAACAGAGTTCTGCAATCAGAAGAAAATTGCTTTCCATTTTAATGACTTCCGAGACTGAAATCAGTTAAGAAAATGGTCTATGTGTGTGCGTATGTGATCGCGATTGAGAGAGAGGCATATGAGACATCATAATAAGGGTGTAAGCAATATCAGTTCGAAACTAACTATAGTTACAATAGTGATCAGTATTCCAAATATTTTTTCTTCAAAAGCGGCTCTAGCGATTTTGATCACATGGTTTTCTTCACATCTTTACGTTTTGAGGCCTACTGAGTTTAAAAACCCTAATTTCAGCGCGTGGTCCATGTGTGTGTCTGTAGTTTGATTTGCAGGAGAATGGCAGAACCGATTGAGCTGGTTCTTTATTTTGTTTTGTTTGTTATTTTTTTTAGACGCCAAAATATAGTTATGGACGATTTCCAACGATTGGGAAGGGGGTGGGGGACGAAAATATACCAAAAACGAGATTTTTTCGCGTTTTTCTCAAAAATGGCCATTACGATTTTGATTAAACTTGCAAATTATCTTCTACTAGTTAATACCTAATTTTTCATCTCTATACATATCTCCATGAAAATATGGTGAACAGAGATAGGCCTATGAAGCAAAAATCGTTTTTTACGCTTTTTGGCAAGACAGCTTCAACTATTTACACCAAACTCACAGCATGTTTTCGAGTAGTTAATACCTATATATTGTCCTCAATAAATGTTACTCTGAGAGTCCATTGAACAGAGGTAAAAATCAAAATGTGTCGAAAAAAATGTTTTTTCGAACATTTCCGTTAATTGTGTGGTAACTGTTTCACCAGATGTGATCAATCTTACAGAGTGTAATTTAGTCACCCATACCCACATTTCGTTCTGTGTAACTATTCCTGTATATATATGTTGAACGTAGATATAAGCCAAGTTAACTCAGGAAAGGAGATTTGTCTTTTTGTATTAATTTATCAGTACCAGTTTTCTCAAAAACTGCCAAACCTACGGAGTACTTTCAGCTAACTAGTCCCTACATTTTGTTCTTTATCAATGTTCCTGTAGAAATGCGTTGGACGAAGATATAGCGCCGGCATATATAGCTGGTATTCGAACTTACAGGTTTGGCGGAAAGTTGGTGGACGTACCAGATATTTTGTTCAAAACTTTCATCTTTGGAATGATCAGGAAAATTCTATATGAAGTTCACATAAACAGATGCAAAACTGGCAGGATTAGTTGCTGTGGACGGATAGGTTGGATCAGGTCCTGCAGAATGTGATGCGTTGCACTATAAACTCATCAGACGCAACATTAGTAATGACTGGTGGCCCTACAACTGGCTTGTGAGGGTTCACCCAACATATCCATGTCATTTGATCAAACTTTTGAACTAAAAATAAAGTAACTGAGAACTGTCTACTGTGAACGATGCAAATCGCATTGGGTGGGTTTTCTGCCAAATTAATGTCATCTGCTTATTTCAGGTGTCAGCTGATCGATTTTCATAGGCCCACGCACGTCAACGGTAGTCACCCGGATCTTTTCAAATGGGTCGTCGAGTATTTTGCTGAATTAGATGACTTCAAACCTCCTTTGTATCTTCAGCACCAAGGTGATGAATATATTTTTATTGTTGGCGATTGTTGTAAATAATTATTTCGCGCACCTCTGCAGTGCTTCTACATGTTCAGTTGGCAATAGTGTTGGTCAGAGCAACCCGCAAGACGCTCACGAATTCAGGAGATATTTTTTGGCAGAAAGTGTTGATGCGTTGCACCACTTCAGCTGGTCATGGGCCAGCCACAGCTCTCGCAACATCCCAACCAGTTGTTGAGATTGAGAAAGCGCGTATGATGCCTAAAAATGAATGTGAAACAAATAAGCTCTGAATAGTCAACTATCATGTGATGTGATTCAAATGGTGAATGATATCTGGAACAGCTTGGCATAAGTAGGTCGATTATTAATTCTAACAAGTGGTTCGATCTTGTCGCCTTCTGTGATTGCCATGGATGTAGGTTATATCATTCGTGGTTGTGGCTGTATGAATGTGGCAGAATCTCTCGCTGCAAGTTGTGTGGTCTTTCTTTGGAAAGGACCGCTTGAGCTGGTGCGGTAAATAGCCCCCAAAGCTGACGTACAGACTGGTCTTTATAGGGCTGGCTGTGAGAAGGCTAATAAGCAGTGATAGAACAGGTTGCCCTGCTGTACTGGGCCTCCCATGTCTGGTGGTCAAGACGTTTCATCCCTGTCTGCCACTTTCTTACGTCTGCTTGCTCTTGAAGCTTCTATCTGAGAGCAGCTGCAATGGTGTGGCTAATTGGGCTACCAACAAGATTTTTTTAAAGAGTCGTTTTCGCCAAGTGCGTTGATCCCGTTTAAACTCAATGAACAGTGCCTAATCGGGCCCCGCTGCAAAAACGGGTTTCACCAGATTGGGTTAAGTCTTAGCCTTGATGAAGCGCTACCCCAAAAAGTTGGGTGGTTAGGTCTGGTTAGCTCTTATCTTTCTTTATCATTTCCCGATATTTATCCGCCATTACCATGCTCCGTCGAGTATTCTCTTCTATTATTGTGAATGATTAACGAGCACTTCTTCAGACGCTGCCCCTTCAGCGACTGCCCCTGTGGAAGTGCAGTGGAGAACGCACCCCACGTGTTTTTTGCCTGCCACCTTTATAGCAGTGCCAGAGCGCACGCTCGGTTCCCTGAGGCAAGAGGAGGGCAGTTCCTCTCCAGCAAGGCGGTTCCACGTCTTCACGCAAGCGTGGGTGAACCGGCAGAAGGGCCTGGAATCTTGGTGCCCCCCACTAGACGAGGCTAGGACGAGTGAGACCGCTCCCGCGTCCTTGCCCTAGCGCAAGCATAGCGCAGCGCCCTTCGAAGGACAATGATCCAGTAGGCCAATCCAGGCCTGGAATAATAATAAACAAATATGCTGTTTACAAGTGCGCAGATATTTCAGTTGCTTTTCTACTACAATGATAATCTAATATGTTGGGTTATCGTCATCTCACCCGGCTTCAAGATGTATGAATTTAAATTCTGTTGCGAACAATAATATTATGATTGTTATTACTTGCAATTACAAGTTGTTGTTTGCGTAAAATGTGTGTTGAGCAGTTTTAGAAAAAACTGTAGACGTCATATCGCCGTGTTAGAAAACCCAAACGCAAATCGCTTGCCTGGGTGGATTTGAAAGCAGATAGGGAGGAAATGTTAAATAATAACACACTTTTACACCCAAGTTAGTGTATTAAACAACTTTTATTAATCACGATAGTTCTCCCTTTCTCGCTAAAGTTCCTTGCTTGTAAAAGTTGTAACCTCACAATTTCGGTTTTTATTATTTCTCGTACCACTTCTGATTTTTCCTGTTCACACAAAGCATTCAGTTGCAGCTCCAAGCTCCTGCAGTCGAAGTACGCGTATTGACACTTTATGCTCCTCACCAGTTTCAGCTTTGGCAAAGGTTGATGCGGCCACTTTGGCTTCCGACAATTATTAAAAACAATAATTTGGTCAAATCTGCATTGTTAAGGGTTGGGCATCTACGGGATGTACAGTTACAGGGCCGTTTATGTTTACACGACACTTGTTTATGGGGCGGGATGTTAAACAGACATCCAATTTCCTTACTTTACTGTAACCTCAGGAAGCTCACAGCGCAAATATGGCTATCCTAACCGCCTTCCTCTGTGATCTCAGCTAGGCGTGGTGGGAACAAAACAGGCTAGCCTTGATTTAATTATCTAGCAGTGATCAATCGGATCGCGATCAGTGCTGTTTCAGTGGAAACGGCGGCGTATGATCTCTGGGGTAATATAAACGAGCTTCGTGAGGAAAATTTTTTTCCATAATTTATTGTGCTTTCCCCTTTATTTTACCACTAATGAATGTTTCCTGTTTTGGTGTCACTCCCAAAATTAGATCAAAATTCATGAGAAAAAAGTGTTGCCGATTGCGCGGCATTTCATCTTACTTCGTACTGCTAAGGAAAATAAAAACACTTGGGAACGTTTTGCTTGCAGGTCACAGTCGCACGATAGTGGGAGTTGAGCAACTCAGAGACGGAGGCGAAAATCTTCTCATACTCGACCCGAGTCACTCCCCGAGTCAAATTACCGGTCTCAAGTCAACGGCCACTGCACCTAACGTTTTGCGGCTGATACGAAAATCTTTGTACGCTATGAAAGCTCGTCAGTACCAAATCGTTGCAGTCGCTGGTATTATGGACAGTGAAGCTGAATATTTGGTAAGATCGATGAATTCGTCATTTTTTAAGGAGAATGTGGCGTAACATAATTTTTGGTACAAAGGTCTTTTGGACATTAAATTAGCTGAAATTGGGTATTCAGCGTTTGAGCTCATTTGCCTCTGCTCAGGGAAAATTGGTGTGCCAGTTCAGTGGCCTCTGGCTATTACGTCTTCTAGAGCTCTATTCTGTACTCCCAACCTCCCTCAGGTAGGTCAGAAAGTTCAAACTGTCCCACCCTGGGATGAGGGAAGGCCGCCTGCCATCGAAGGATGGGGTAGGCCAGTGACCATTCTGGCCTTAGGGGTTTTTTCACCCAAAATGGTACAGTACTGCCTGACTCCCTTTAAAGGCACTGGGCGATCGTGGTCTAGTGGTTACGACATTGGTTCATAATTCTCGATGATAGTCCGGGGATTGTGGATCAGAGCTCCGCGCGATTTGCCATAATTTTTGCCTGAGTCAGCGAATCCCTAAATGTCTCCAAACCCCCCTCGTAACATTGGTGGCAGCGATATATGAACAAGTCCACGCTCCTTCATTCCAAGAAAAAGAAGAGGGCCTGAGAGAAAATATCTGGTGCGTAGCAACACACTACTTTCCGCCACCCCTTTAAGTTCGAACACCACCTACACATGCGGGCGCTATATCTTCGTTCAACGCATTTTTACAGGAACATTTATACGGAACAAAATGTAGGGACTAGTTAGCTGAGAGCACTCCGAAAGTTTTATCGAAATCGTTGGAGCCGTTTTTGAGAAAATACGAATACCGATAAATTAATATTCGACAAATCTCCTTTTCTGAGTTAACGTGGCTTATATCTCCGTGCAACATATATATACAGAAATAGTTATGGAGAACAAAATGTTGGTATGGGTGACTAAAGACACTTCATTAGGATTTATCACATCTGGTGAAAAAATTACCCTGGAACTTTCGGAAATGTTCGAAAAAACGTTATTTTCAACACATTTTCATTTTTATCTCTGCTCAATGGACTTTCAGAGGAACATTTATTGAGAACAATATGTAGGTATTAACTATTCGAAAATATCCTGAGAGTTTGATGATAATCGTTGAAGTCATTTTGCCAAAAGCTTAAAACCCTATTTTTGCTTCATAGGTCATTATCTCCGTTCACCGTATTTTCATGGAGATATGTATAGAGAAGAAAAGTTAGGTATTGATTAGGAGAAGATAATTTGAAAGTTTAATCAAAATCGTTAGAGCCGTTTTCGAGAAAAATGCGAAAAACCCTAGTTTTTGGTACATTTTCGTCCCCCCCCCCTTCCCATCGACCGAAATCGTCCATAACCTTATTTTGGTGTCTACCAAAAATAACGAACAAAACAAAAAAGAACGAGCTCAATGGGATCAGCCGTTCTCCCACAAATCGAACTACAGACACACACACATACACACACACATACACACACACACACACACATACACACACACATACACACGGACCACGCGCCGAAATTAGGTTTTTTAGGCTCAGTAGGCCTCAAAACGTAAAGATCTGAAGAAAACCCAAATTTTTTTTTTGGGCCGATTACTATACTTTCCTTCCCTTCGGGTAGCGGAAAGTAAAAATAACAAAATTGAGAGAGAAAATAATGAGATGAGTTCTCTGGTCCGAGGCTGTGAATGTTCCAGCAGAGAGAAAAATGGTGATGCGCCTTCTACAATGTGAATGAAAAGTAAGCGCTCTTTCCTTGTCGCCCTCTCGTTCCTGGAATCTTTGATCGGATTTTCCGGGGATTCGCGCAACTATCAAAAAATCCGTTCAAATCAAAAAAAGCTCTGCGCCGGAGCTCCGATCCACAATCCCCGACTATCATTGAGAATTATGAACCAATGTCTTAACCACTAGACCACGATCGCCCGGTGCCCTTTAGGGAGTCAGGCGGTACATGTCCCCCCCTCACTGTTGGCCGCTGCTCCTGGAGCGGACGACTTTAATGAACGGATTTTTTGATAGTTGAGCGAATCCCTGGAAAATCCGATCAAAGATTCCAGGAACGAGAGGGCGACAAGGAAAGAGTGCTTACTTTTCATTCACATTGTAGAAGGCGCATCACCATTTTTCTCTCTGCTTGAACATTCACAGCCTCGGCGACTCTCGGACCAGAGAACTCATCTCATTATTTTCTCTCTCAATTTTGTTATTTTTTCTCTCAGGCCCTCTTCTTTTTCTTGGAATGAAGGAGCGTGGACTTGTTCATATATCGCTGCCACCAATGTTACGAGAGGGTTTTGAGACATTTAGGGATTCGCTGACTCAGGCAAAAATTATGGCAAATCGCGGGGAGCTCTGATCCGCAATCCCCGACTTACGTTGAGAATTATGAACCAATGTCTTAACCACTAGACCACGATCGTCCGGTGCCTTTAAAGTGAGTCAGGCGGTACAGTACCACAGGAATGCACAGCCTGTGGCCTTGTGCCGATGCATTATGGGTTAGGACCACGCCAGGTGGCTGCCTCCACAGGGCAAGGTAGGTAGAATGGAGCAATCCAACTCCTACCCAGGGCAAGGCCTCACAATGCTGGAAAATGCGCTTGCTCTGCAGATATTGTGGTGTCCCTGGAGGGTAGTAATTCCATCCCTTTCTTCGTTTATAACAGTGGGATCTGAGGGAGGTAGGGGCCACCCATTCGGAACTCCTACAGACGTCTCCAAATGCAGAACTGTAACTGTACCCCCAACCTCTTGGATCGTTTCAAGCCCTGCTCACATAATTTGATGAGCCAACTACGTATTTTCACTCTTATGAATTCCTCATTCGGGTTTTCCTTACCTCCTTCCTTCATCCCACTTCCCTAGCTCTCACTTGCCACTTCTCCTTAGGCATTCCCAACTCATAACTTGACTCTCGGTTCACCTGCCCAGAGATCCCCCTCCCCCCTGTTTCGTGGGAGTTGATACTCTACTTATATCTGTATCCTGTCTCAAGTGTAACGATACAGGGCCAAAGGCTGAGCTGGTCAGATTTAGAGTCGTGCTGTAAGGAAACATTGCAACACTTGCCATTCTATCAAGGTACCTGTCATTTTATCCATCACAAAGACCTCTGGCCAATTCAGTCGGCAGTCTGTGAGCTAGAAAAGTTGTGTCAGCTTTTGATGTAAATGTACTATTTCATGATATTTAGTTTTTGTTTGGCTTTCAGAACAGCAAAGTTTTAAGGTCGGTCCGAATTCCTCCCGAGCGATGATCTTCGGACTCTCCGCCTCGTTTGACTGATTCTGCTTCAACTGCCGACAGCTGCGTAGGAAGCACGTAGAAGAAATTAAAACTAAAGTAAAGCTCTCGAAAAAGCAATATTACTTCACGACACAGATATTGATGAGGTTGTGAGCACTTACCTTTTTCCCAAAATATATTGAAAACAGCTCCGAACCTCATTGATTTATCTTCGAAACGCAATCGCGGAAATTATTGTTGTATGTCCTCTGCCACCTAAATCACTCGTTTACCTCTTGACGTTTGTTTAACTTCGCTTGAAAGATGTTCCATTTAATGTTATAGACTTTATCGAGCCGCGTCCATTGAGCTCAGTGTTGGCTTATTTGATACCTGACGAAACTTTCGTCCTTTTTGCAATCCTCTACTCGTATTTTATATTCATTTGACTGCTTTGCTAGTTTATTGTTTTCAATAACTTGAAATGTGAATGAGCGGGTTCTACCTCCGATGAAATTGTAGTCCTTGCCCTTGTACAACCCCTGTGGCTGAAAGATGAGTGTTCTCCTGCTGCTGAGGCAGTTGCGCCTTCTGCTGGATTTCACGCTGTCCTGCCAGTTTCTCGTACTTTTAATCAGCTAATGCGGCCAGTGTGCCAAGGTGTTGAGAGAAAACTGGTACGCCTCCCTAGCCAAGTCGACTCTTTTGAAACGAAGACTTGTAGGAAAACGTCTACCGAGTGGACGTCTATGTGCACGTAGTTTGTACCTGCCTGCAACACGTTTAGTGGAATAACTGCAAGGGGATGGAAGGATTGAGTGAATGTATCCAACGTGCATCTTGGTTTAAAAAGGTTGTTACCGAAATGGTTGAGGGAAACAAAATGTGAGCGCGGATGGCACTAATCACATTATGTTGTGCAATTGCAATGGAAATTTCGAAAAACGTTAAAAAGCACGATTTGGGAGTGTAATCAACATCGTGTGAGCCATTCTTGAAAGAAAATGCGATCAAAAACTTATTTTCCGTGCATTCATTTTTTCGTTTTGGTACATCTTGGTCTCCCAACCCCTTTTCTCGTTGATGGAAATTGCTCATAACCTTATTTTTGCGCCACTGAAAAAACCAACTCAATCAATTAAATAGTTCTGTCTTCCACATATCGAACTACACACCACTAGCCGAAATTAGGGTTTTTTGCGATTCAACGGGCTACAAAATGTGATGTGACAAACGCTCAACTTTCGCACGATCTAATTCCCTTACGCTTTCGGTAGGGGAAAGTATAAAACCGCCGTTCTCCACTGTGTTATAATAACACCACAACTGCACTAACCTCACAGCTGTTAGGTCATCACCTAGTGAGCTCTCTTCATCTTCAGCAAATACGAGGATAGTAGCTTACAAAAGAAACGCCAACATTTTGGAAAAGTGGCGATTTATTTATCAATAGACTCCTCTAAGATTGGTACACTTGACCCAGTGATAAACTTTACACTGTATGAAAAATATGTTCCCCGAAGGTCTGCATAGTGATGATCTCGTTCTGCCTGCAGAGTGACTTTTTCAAGTTTAGAAACTAGAAGAAGTCGCACTGGGCCAAATCTAAAGAATGCAGTGTATGGGGTTGCAGTTCGTATCCCAATTTCACTGTAGAGAAGATGGAGGTGTGAGCAGGTGCACAGTCACAGTGGAAGAGCACTTTTATCTTCGCCAAATTGGGCTGTTTATTCCGCAGTTTGGAATCCACCCGGTCATTAGGTGTAGTGCAGCCCTGTAATCGTTTTGCCCTTCATCAGGTCGTTGGTGCAGCTCACACCTTGTGTATCCCATAAAACGACAGTCATCATCTTCAGAGCGCATTCGCTACTTGAAGTCCACTAATTCGACCGTCCTTTGGTCTCTGGTGTGTGCCAGTGGATCCATGTTTCCTCAGCAGTCACGAAACGTTGCAGAAACTCCTTCGGATTGTACTTCAACAGCGTCAAACACTGAAATGGTTTCACTGTTGTGCTTGTTGTCAGGAATGAGCAAAAGCGAGTCTTTTGAGATGCCAACTGTCTCAGCTACGCCAATACGAAATGGTGGATATTTGTCAAGTTGTTCTCCATGGTAGCTGTTTTCAAAGCAGCTGGACGTGGCTCATTAAAACCTGACAGAACCACGCTGAAACTCCTGCACCAATTTTTAGCAGTCGAAGAAGAAGAGTCACCACGCTCTTTGATTTGGATGCGCTCTTTCCCTTCCAAAAACAAGAATTGAATCACCGATTAATGCTGCTCTTTTTTCTAAAATCTGGGAACAGTCCCATTTCCACACGCAGTCATAGTAAAGCTCTCTTTCGATAGTGGCGCCATTGGCTGGTGCCGGTAAGTACTTATCGAACTACCCTCGTAGAATTAGTCCCCTTATAGACTACATTTCGGTCATCCCCCTACCAGTCATCCTGTCCTCTCACCAGACATGACAGGTCTTCCACTTGAATGCGTAAAAAGTAAGAAAATAGTGATTAAGTTGTCCCTTTGAGGCACTTGACAGTTTTAACTGTTCCCCTTGTCGTCGTGCTTGACATTATCCTAACCTATTGGAGTGGAAGGGGAAAGGGGACAATCATCCGTCTTTTCAGATGGACTAGGGAAGGTATACCAGAGCTCCTAACGCAGTTGTTAAATCGGGGTGACCAGCATCTGCACTGAAATTTCCTCGGTGCCTGTGGGGTACTCGGGCTAAGGGTTGAGTCATTGGACTTCTGGGGAGTTTAATATTTAATAGTCAATGGAGTTGTATGGAGGTTGAAATTGGTGATCGATCAAGCTAGCTGACTTCTAGAGATGTGCTAATTGATATTTAGAGGTTTGAGCAGTTTTGAAGTTGCAGTTAAGAAATTCCAGGTGGGACTGACTTAGATCAAATTGGATGGAACGTTGCCTTTTTCGGAAACCTCGACAGTAGAACAAGAAAAGCGTTAAAAACATAAGATAACTGAACTGGCGCGACAAAAGTGTGGGCGTAATTTGAGGGGTGATTGGAAAGAATTGCAAGTTTTGGTTTTGGAAAGAGGTGTGGAGCATTAAGATTTGAGTGCGCTGCATAACACCTAAACAGATGCAATCGATTCTACGCAGCACGTAAGTATCCACCACACATAAACACTGTTCACAGCTGTAGCCACAGGGTTGTACGAGGCGAGCAAATATGTTTGGGTCTAATGTCAACTTGTGTACCTCAGAAGAAAAAGTGACTGTACGAAAACGTCATTTTTCTCCTTATTTTTACAAATCTAGTCATTTTGTTGTCAATTGAGTTATGAATAATTAAGAAAACCTTAAGTGCACTAGTCTTTGTAACAATCGTCGCTTGTAGGAATCGATGGAAACTTTTGAGAAACTGAGGCAATTATACTTTCGGTTGTCACATGGGGTTTGATAATGTGTCACTGTAGTTATGAAAAATGTTAGCCGCACTGTTTCATGGCGTCGTTTGAAATTGTGTTCACTGAAGTGTTAAATTGATATATTTCGTTTTTTATCGGTGAATCCTACGTGTTAATTGAACGATGTAACGCTCTGTCCACGTGTGAACTAAAATTGCTGTGGTGAGTGTGATATTACTATGAGATCGAGGCGAGTGAGAAGTATTTGTAGTTGCTGATTTACTGGGCAAGTTATTGTTTTAAGGAAATACGGAAGTGCGGTCCAGGAGCTCCGGCAACTATAATCAAAGTTGAGGGGCTGTCAGTCAGGCCCAGCAAGACCTGACTTAGATGGAAGTTCAACACAACAAAGATGCACGTTACTCCTAATGGGTGGAATGGCGTAGGCCGCTGTGCGGCCCGTTCGCTCATTGGACGGGGGTTTTGTGTATGGGAAGGAAAGGCGCAGCGCGTCTGTTGGACTACGTTCTGCTGCCGGGTTATTTTGTTGTATTTTGGGCGCAGGGCGTTGGGTAAACTCCATCCTGCTGCCGGTAAGGTTTTTTTCCCCCCTCGCAAGGCGTTGAGTGTGCATCCTGCTGCCGGTAAGTTGGGGATTTTGATTGTTCTGGGCGCTGGGCGTCCGTTGGACTGCGTCCTGCTGCCGGGTAGTGAGCGTTTCCAGTTGTGTTTTGGGCGCAGGGTGTTGGGTGTGCACCCTGCTGCCGGTACGGTGAGGGTTCTGGTTTTTTTTTTTTTTTTTTTTCCCCCGGGCGCTGGGCGTCCATTGGACTGCGTCCTGCTGCCGGGTAGTGAGGGCTTCCAGTTGTGTTTTGGGCGCAGGCTGTTGGGTGCGCACCCTGCTGCCTGCCGGTATGGTGAGGATTCTGGTTTTTCCGGGCGCTGGGCGTCCGTTGGACCGCGTCCTGCTGCCGGGTAGTGAGGGCTTCCAGTTGTGTTTTGGGAGCAGGGCGTTGGGTGTGCGCCCTGCTGCCGGTAAGTAGGGGATTTTGCCTGTTTAAGCCGCTGGGCTGAGTCAAGGCTGGCCAGAGTTTTTTTGTTTTTTTTTCCAAATTGAATAATTAAACTATCTTTAGGCTCCTTGTCCCGGTTCCGGGGGCTCCCACGCCTCCAAGAATTTCCTCCGGTTTGCCCAAGCCTGCGCGAAGCAGGCAAACCGGCAGGCTGCGGCCCGCGACGAGAGGAAGCCTCGCACTGCATTCCTTTGAGGAATGGCAGCGCTGGTCCTCACATCCTCGTACAGGCCGCAGTCATGGTGGACGTGGGCAGCATCCTCTGCCACTCCCGTCCCACAGGGGCACTCATTGAACACGCGACTTCTGAAGAATTGAAGGCGCGCGTTGAATGCCCCGTGGCCCGAAAGAAGTTGTGTCGCTGCAAAGGAGCGGCGCCACCACTTCATTTCCAGGCGGTCCCTCACTGACGGCATGATGCCTAGCATGTGGCGGGCCGTAGTTCCGCTGTCGCATCTTGCCTGCCACTGGTCGAGTAGCAAGCCCTCCGCCATAGCGATCCGGTGCTCGACGGAGTCTGCGCGGAGCATCTCTGGCACCAGGCCCACCAGTGGCCCCTGGTACGACGTCAGTCCACCGGTTCTAATGTGGTGGCACATGACGTCACAGTCCAAGCGCAGGTTGAGGGGCGGTGTGCCGGCTAGGACCTGTTGGGCAAGGTGCGACGTAGTGCGGTACGCTGGGAGGACTGCCAGCAGCACATCCCATTGGAGCGTCCTGGCGCGCTGCCTATCAAGCTCGGATGGCGCGATCTACCATGCACGTTACTCCTGTGTATTTGCTTAATGTTGACTGATTTAAATGCAAATAGGAACCTGAATTGCACCAGCTGAGCTGGACAGGCAGCACACCAGGCGTTACCGGCAGTTCTTCTGACATACCGCACACCATCTCTCTGCAGCTCCTCCCGGGCACTCTGCTGTTGGATTGTGACGCTGTCTGCCACCCTATCAGGACCAATAGCCTGGCATCAAACCAATGTCCGCTGGCAGGCTTGGTTCTGGAGATGCTCCGCGAGGACTCAATTGACCAATGGATTGCGCTAGCCCAAAAGTGGCTTTTGGACCAGTGGCAGGCAAGGTGGGATGCAGGTACTACCATCCACTGCCCATACAGGATCGACTGCACAAGAAGTGGTGGTGCCCCGCAACTGGTGTCTGGGCACACAGCCTCCAATTTAATGAGTGGCACGGTGGGTGGCCCAGCATGCCTCCCACATCATCTTCAACTGTGCGCGTGTGTCAGGCCCCAGCCCGCAAATTCGCTCGCTTCATGAAAGCCTGGGTGAACCAGAGGAAGAACCTGGAGGCGTTGGAGCCTCAGGAATTGGGACAAGGGCCTGCTTAGGCGTCCCTGAACCTTCCAGTTTAGAGACACAAAAAAGTCGTGTGAAGTCTGACAATGCTACTTAGTGTTCTGATGGCAAATACTTGCCGTTCATATTTCCAGGAGCTGTCGTGGAACAACTTTGGTATTAACAGTGAGAGACAGACACAACTCCATCTTGACGAAGCTCCTTTAATTACAAGTATTGCCAAGTCCTTGGGACCTAGTTTTCAACTTGAAAACCCCACTGTGTCACGTACTCAGCCTGGGGTACCTTCAATAGGCTTTCTGCTTTGGTTTACACAAAAGCTGTCAACATTGATTCCTCGTGCTCCAATATGCACTACTCACTAGTTTACCTGTGGAAAGAGCGATTTCGGTTGTAACACTTTTTTCTTGCCATTAATACGAGTCTAACGAATTGCGTCCACTGGGTACTTAATACCTCAACCTCACGACTCACCCACGCCCCACTACACGTTACCTACTTAAGTTTCTCGTTCATTAAGTAGAGCTCCAGTGACAAAGTTAGGTACTACGTTCACTGCTACCAACAGTCTCGTGTGGAGCAGCCTTTTGATTGTTATAACAGTTCGTAGAACTTGGGCTGTAAGAGAAATCAGCCTTGAGAAAACTAATTCGTGATAAAACGTAGATTATATTTATAGCACTGCTCATTTAATTTATGTATCGTCTTTTGCCAATCAATCGCTTTACTTTGATTTGTGAGCAGGAAAGATTCAACGGTTCAAATTATAGCTATGTTTGTTACGGCTGCTGTTGTTTGTTCTGCCTGCGCTCTCTGTCTATTACAAACTGGGAAGTGGAGGGAACATGACCAACCGGGGCTGATTACAATCGCCAGAGAAATCGATGCAAATTATCAAGAAATTGTGTACAAAATATCTGGCAAGACACACCACACGACTTTCCTCAGCCACTCTTACTTTTTGGCTAGTTGGTCTCACGAAGCCATTCGAGGCTTTAAGCATCCCATCCTTCCGCACATTCTAAGACACCTCCACAGGGCCGTCGTTACCTTCTTGGTCATATATCTGGTGCGCTCTTTCCAGGTTGATTGATGGTCCTGAATCACTCACAGACTCTTTACCTGCTCACTGTGCTGAACTGCTTTTCAGATTACTTCCTGTGGTCTCAGTCCTGGCAGTTTTCTTCGTCTTGTAAATGGCACTATGACTGTTTTAGCTGGGTTGATGGACAGCCCCGTCTCCTCGCGCCATGAGCACACCATCTACAATGCTGCCCCCATTAGATTAGATAGGACGCTTTGCACTTGGCTCCAAATGAGTACAGCCACATCATCAGCACATCCCGTGTAGAGCCCCGCCCCATTCAGTCTCCAAAGAAGAGATTCCTTCGCCAGGTTCCAAAGGAGGGGAGACAGGACCCCTCACAGTCATCGCCC
Source organism: Pachypeltis micranthus (assembly GCA_020466155.1). Taxonomy (NCBI): domain Eukaryota; kingdom Metazoa; phylum Arthropoda; class Insecta; order Hemiptera; family Miridae; genus Pachypeltis; species Pachypeltis micranthus. The sequence continues at coordinate 61,277,639 of CM035770.1, read as the reverse complement.
TCAGCAAGCAGTTTCCTAACGAGGTATAAATCCCTCTGCTGTTTGGCTCACCTTATTGCATTCCTACTGACATTTAATCTGGACAATGTCATTTCAAAGCGATTTTAGTGTCATTCAAAATCTCGCTCAAATGATGCTAGTGTTTGTTGACGCATCATCATCATCATCGGTTCTACAGTCCTTGGTGAACCTTGACCGCCACTACAACGTCAGATCTCCATCTGTCCCGATTTGACGCCTTTGCCTTCCAGTTGCGAACACCGAGTTTCCGGAGGTCGGCTGCGACGTCATCCATCCACCTCTTCCTCGGTCTTCCGAGCGATCGGCATCCCTCAGGTTTGGTGTTCAGGTCCTTTTTCGGCACTCTTCATCTCCCATCCGCTCCACACGTCCTAGCCATCTTAGACGTCCCGCTTTTATAACATTCAGAATGGATGGACTGTTATAGAGTGTTTCTAATTCAGCGTTCGTCATTATTCTTCATTATGATCTTTCACACACGGCGCCGAAGATTCTCCGTAAAATTTTCCTTTTCCAAATAAGCAACGCATTTTGGTTTTTCACAGTAAGGGTTCCAAGTCTCCGAGCCATAAGTTACAGTTGGCCGAATAATTGTTTGGTATAACAGGATTTTCAACCGTCTTGAGATGAGTGAAGATTTCAAGACACTTACAAAGCTATAACAACAGCGGTTTCCTTTTGCTATTCTTGCCTGGATTTCTGTTGTTAATTCATTATTCTCGGTCACAATCCCTCTAAGATACGTGAACTGTTGCACTCTTTCGAATCCACTGAATTCTTGGACATTTCTCCATCTAGTCGCACTTCTGCTGTTGATCATATATTTCGTTTTTGGAGCACTAACTTCAAGACCCATTTTAGCTCCATCCACGTCCAGCTCCATGTCCACGTTTTCTTTCAGTTTATCCTGCCGCGTAGCCACAACGTCTATGTCATCCGCAAATGCCAGGTTTTGACATGTCCCGTTAGAGATAGTCACCAGGGTTAATCGGAAATTTTCTCACTACAGCTTCAAGCGCCATATTGAATAAAAGAGTCGACAAAGAATCCCCTTGTCTCAGGCCTCTGGCGACAGTAAAACTGCTAGATAGTTCGCCACTTATCCGCACTTTACTATTCGATGCACTCAACGTCATTCTCGTCAATCTTATGAGCTTTGCAGGTATATGAAACTCCTCCTGCATGACCCGGTACAATTGATGCCGCAAAATCCGGTCATATGCGGCTCTAAAGTCAATAAATAACTGGTGCAGCGTGACATTAAACTCATAGCACTTCTCCAAAATCATCCATCATCATTTGTTGACACAGAAGCGGGGTTTTCACAATTAAATTACCCAAGTGACAAACGTGTATTATAAAAAATGAGAAAAAAGCCGAAATTGGGAGCTCCTATTAAATGAAGGTAAATAACGAAAAGTGAACAATAGAAAGGTGGAAAATGGAAAAGCTAGTGTCCTCGAGGAATTAGAATAAAAACGTCTGACCGTTTAAGTGAAGTCGATCAGCAAATGATGCTCGTGTGAGAGTAGATTTCAGGTGGGATGCTGATGACCCAGTATATCGTTATGGGATACTGATGACCCAGAAAAAAAAGGATGAAGGTGGCAGCTTGATTAAACAATTGAGCGGCTGAACGCGTTGTGCCAAAAAAGAGCGGGGCAGTAGCCGAGAAGCGGGGGTTTTCAGACGACGCTCAGGAAGGAAGCAATCAAATATACGTCTTCCTTTTTCGCGTTAACAGCTAGCTACTCAAATAAATCAGGATGATAGTCCAATAAGCTACGTGTATAATTAGAAATTAATAGTGCTCATTAGAAAATCAAGAGCAACCCTCAGAAATTCTTGAATTTTGAAACTAACGTCGTTTTGTCTCACAATGTTTCCCTAACTATAATCCCCCCGAAAATCACGTTGGCAGTCCCACACGTTCGTTTTTGAACGAAAGTCGTGGCATACGTTGCAGCAGATTCATAAATTCCACACCTTTGAGCGCTCCCAGTTTTAGTAAGTAGGAACTGAATGAAAAATATATTGAATTGGTAGCTATGATGTACGTGGGGTTGAAAAAAGTTGTGTAATGCGACGCTCCACGTTTTTACTTTCCCTGGCTCTAGAAAGTAGAAAGGGAAGTTATGTAATCGGCGGAAAAAAAAATTTTGAGTTTTCTTCAGATCTTTACGTTTCAGACCCTCCTGAGTCCGAAAAACACTAATAGGGAAAAAGGTCTGTGTGTGTGTCTGTGAACGATTTTTAGAGAGAACCGCCGTACCAAATCAGCTCAAACTTCATATCTAGCCCGCAGGTTACCATGAGACGCCAAAATAAGGGTATGAACAAAATCCACCGAAATTTAACTATAGTTATCATAGTGATCAAAACACCAAATTTTTTTTTCTCAAAAACGGCTCTAACGATTTTGATTAATTTTTTTATATTGATAACTCTCAATAAGACAACTATAGTATAAAATTCCCATTTGTGGGAAAATGACGAGAGCAGCTCAATAAATTATCAAAACTTTCGACGAAATCGAATTTAGCGCGGTTTTTAGAGAAAACAACCGTACCAAATCAGCTGGGACTTGATGTCTAGCCTACAGGTTACCATGGGACGCCAAAATAAGGGTATGAACAAAATCCACCGAAAGTTAACTATAGTTATCATAGTGATCAAAACACCAAATTTTTTTTTCTCAAAAACGGCTCTAACGATTTTGATTAATTTTTTTATATTGATAGCTCTCAATAAGACAACTATAGTATAAAATTCCCATTTGTGGGAAAATGACGAGAGCAGCTCAATAAATTATCAAAACTTTCGACGAAATCGAATTTAGCGCGGTTTTTAGAGAAAACAACCGTACCAAATCAGCTGGGACTTGATGTCTAGCCTACAGGTTACCATGGGACGCCAAAATAAGGGTATGAACAAAATCCACCGAAAGTTAACTATAGTTATCATAGTGATCAAAACACCAAATTGTTTTCTCAAAAACGGCTGTAACGATTTTGGCTAAATTTTTTATATTGATACCTCTTAATAAGACAATTATAGTATAAAATTCCCATTTGTGGGAAAATGACGAGAGCAGCTCAATAAATTATCAAAACTTTCGACGAAATCGAATTTAGCGCGGTTTTTAGAGAAAACAACCGTACCAAATCAGCTGGGACTTGATGTCTAGCCTACAGGTTACCATGGGACGCCAAAATAAGGGTATGAACAAAATCCACCGAAAGTTAACTATAGTGATCAAAACACCAAATTGTTTTCTCAAAAACGGCTGTAACGATTTTGGCTAAATTTTTTATATTGATACCTCTTAATAAGACAATTATACCATACAATTTCTATTCGTGGGAAAATGACGAGAGCAGCACAATAAATTATCAAAACTTTCGACGTAAAGCGTTTTTACCGCGGTTTTTTCCTTTTAAACTCCGCTGGAATTTCTGTAGAATGTTAAAACAAATTGGTATTGTAGTCCAATCCAATACCTAAAGGGTGAGTGTTTAAAAACGCTCATGAGGTACATGGGGGTCAGTCCACAAATTCCTGAATTTCAACTACTGCCGTTTCGCTTACTACCAGTTCTAAACGTTTTTACGCAATAACTCTGCAAAAGTAATTACTATCCTTCTTTAAAAAAAATGTGTATATACAGCCTCATTAATTATTCGTGTACCAATTGCTCAATAATGGTACTGCAATGAGTACGAGCAGCACAATAAATTCCAGAACTATAGGCGCTACCACTTCCTGCTGCTGTGAAGTTTGTTTGACCAAGTTCAAATGAACTGAGTGGTAAATGAATTGATTAAGTGGACAAAGCCATATAGAAAGTGAATTGACGTAGAGCTAAGGAAAGTTGTGTGTTGCAACGCACCAGATATTTACTTACTGTTACCCAAAGGGCAAGGAAAATATTGCGATCGCGCCAAAAAAGGTTAGGTTTTCTTCAGATCTTTACCTTTTTAATCTCTCTCAGTTCAGCGAGTGCTCCATGTGTGACTATAGTACAATTTGTGGGAGAACTGATTGAGCTAGCTCTTTTTTAGTTTTGTTCGTGACGCAAAAATATGGTTATGAGCTATCTTCATCGAAGGTAAATGGGTGAGTGATCAAAATGTACCAAGAACTAAGGTTTTTTATTAAAGTTTACGTATCTGTTAGGTGAGTCCGTCTCCTCTGGCTGGTGTGTTGCTGGTGGCAAGCGCTTTCGATGTAAAGACATCATCGTCTGGCCATTAAGTCAGTACTGGAGTCAGTCAGTTGGTCGTGGTCTTTATATATGAAAGGAAGGTAAAACGGGATGATGGAGGGTCGGGGAGAGGAGGTCATGTACCTCAGGGGAAAACCCCTAAGGTGAATGGAACGTCTTGAATGATCTGTCAATTGTGGAATTTCCGTCTTTTTTGTGTAGGGTGGTCTGTAAATCCGTCAGTTGGTTGTTTTCGTTTGTGTAATGTTTTGAGTGGTGTGAATATGGTGTCGCATTTTGTGTTGATTTGTTCATTTATGATCTGTCCATTGAAGTGTTTTTGTTTGTAAATTTCCATGTTTTCTAATATGTTCAGTTTTCGTCCTTTGTATTGTTTGTGTAGTAAGGTGGTACTGTCCTGTATTTTGGTAGGTTCATGTCCAGTTGTTTTGAGATGGTTAGCAAAGTTTGAATCGTCTTTGTTCTTATTAAGTGATTTAATGTGTTCTGAGTATCTGGTCCGTATTTTTCGTCCTGTCTGTCCTATGTATGCGTTTGTACAAGTACAAGTTATTTTATATACCCCACTTTGGTCGAGTGGGTCTGTCTTTTCAGTCTTTGTAGTTAGTTTGGTTCTAAGTGTGTTGTCCGTACGTAATGCGATTTGTATACCTTCCTTTCGGAGGATATTAGTTATTCCGTATGTTTTTGGTCCTGTGTACGTGAATGTGCAGCGTCTTGTTAAGGTCTGTGTATTCTGTGTTTTTGAGTCGTGTGTTTTGGATTCGTATTGTCTTAATAATTTGTTTATTGTTTCTTTGGAGTAACCGTTATTTTCTGCGATGGTATTGATAGTATCAAGTTCTTTTTTGTAATTTTGTGCGGGTAGTGGGATAGTTTTTAGTCTCCGTATCATGTGTCTAAATGCACTTAGTTTATGTTGTTGTGGGTGGTTTGATGTAAAGTGTATGGTCGTGTCGGTGGCAGTGGGTTTTCTGAAAATGTCGTATTGTAGTTCGTTGTCCAATCGTGTGATTTTCAGGTCCAAGTAATTAAGGGTTTTATTTTGTTCTTTGTCCATGTCATATTGGATGTCATGGTGGATATTGTTTAAGTCCTTAAGTATGTCGTCAGTGTTATCGTGGCCTAATACGCAGATGATATCATCTACATATCTGGCGTAGTGTTTGATATCGTGTTTTGTCATTAAGGTCTGGATGTGAGTTTCTTCGTAATGTTGTAGAAATATTTCAGTTAATATGGACGAAGTAGGGTTTCCCATACCTAATCCATCTTTTGGCTTGTATATGCTGTTGTTGAATTGGAAGTAGTTTTGTCCGAGTGTCAGTTTGGTGAGGTTGGTAACGTTTTTAGTGGTGGTCGTGTCTATTTGTCTTAGTTTGGTTTGTAGTATATCAATGGTTTCTTTTATTGGTATGGAGGGATATACGTTTTTTATATCAAATGATACCAATCTAGTGTTTGGAGTTATAGTTACGTCTTTTAATCTAGTGGTGAGTTCTTCTGCGTTAAGGTTTTTTACATTTTTCTCGAAAACAGCTCACACGCTTCAACGTTCGAATCATCTTCTACTAGTTAGTACCCAACTTTTCTTCCTCGTAAATATCTCCATGACAATTCCGGGAACTGAGAAATATGCCTATGAAGCAAAAACAGGTTTGTGATCGCTGTTTGGCAAAACGACTTCAACAGTTTTCACCAAACTCAAAGAATGTCTTCAAATAGTTGATACCGCTATATTGTTCAGAATAAATATTCCTCCGACACTCCGTCGCACAAAGAAAAAACCAAAGTGTGCCGAAATCTTAGGAGGTGTCCTCGAGCAACCTATGCTTTTATTTTGTTGATCGCAACACTTCCTGTATTTATCTGTTTAACAGAAATACAAGCGCCGTGATTTGTTGTTGTTTATATTTTTTCTCATTTTCTCAAGAACAACTCTAACAATTTCGATCTATCTCGGGGGGGGGGGGGGTTACTCTCATCTAACGCGTTCTTACATGTTATCCCCCGTAAGTTTCTGAAGAAGAGAGTTGAACGAAGATATAGCGCCCGTTTATATAGCAGAAATCGAATTTACTAGAGTTGAGGAAAGCTGTGCGTTGCTTCGCACCATATATTTTGGGAGGTTCTGATTTAAAAGCCTGGATTTATAGAGAAAACACTGCGAACAAATTTACAAAAAACGACGTAGGTTTGAACTCTGAAACTTTCAAGGTAGCTCATGACCATTATTAAACGTTCATCGATTAGGTAGCTTATTAGACGACCGTTGTCTGATACGGTACTATTGTATACTGTCCATACAAAACTATAATTAAAATCGCTGGAGCCGTTCTTGAGAAAAAAAAATCTGGTGGGTAGCAACACAACTTTCCGCAACCCCCGTAAATTTGACGACACATGAGCGCTATATCTCAACGCATTTCTACAGGTACATTTATAGAGAAGAAAACTACTAGTGTTGAGAGTAGGTACTAGTCAGTTGAGAGCAGATACTAAAATTCAGATTTTGATTGAAATCGTTAGAGCCTTTTTGAGGAAATTGGAAAACCTGTAAATTTTTATTCGAGAAATCTCATTTTCCGAGCTATCATGCGCTCAACATATAGGCACAGATATAATTACCTAGAACAAAATGTTAGGATAGGTTGCTAGAAGATATTCTGTAAGAAGGATCAAATCTTGTGACGCAGTTACTCGTGAAATAACAAACATCTACCGACAAAACACTATTTTCGATCCATTTTCATTTTTTATCTCTGTTCAATAGACGATCAGAGGAAGATTTATTCAGAACAATATAGGGTAAAAGCACCAATTGTTGACACTATTAGAGAGAAAAATCGTTCGATTCTGCGCTCTACCCAAGTATTCAAGAAATTGAAACTTTTGGATAGTGATCATGAATCGTGAGTTCCTTGGGAACAATTTGCACTTATTAGACTTGATTAAATACGATTTTTTCAGCATAAAAAACAAGTTTTTCAAAAATGGAATTTTCCCCCTAATGTTGACAGTTCTGCCTTCGGAAATTCCTAATGTTGACATTTGCGGTTCCTAATGTTGACACCAGTCTAAATTTTTGAGAAAGTATTTAAATATGCTTTCCCTCTAGTTATTTCTCAAAGTAAATGAACAAACGAGATTAGGAACGCGTTAAAATATATTTAATGTTAGACTAGACAGTAGGAAATGGATTTTGAACAGCATAATCACAGAGGAACAGGAACAGAAGTAGGGAACACAAATTTTTTAGGGTTTCCCCCGTAATATTTAGGCTTGGGCAGTTTGTATTTCACATTACTGACTGCCAGAAGGCGATTCCCCTCGCTCGAAGGCCTGAAAACAGTCCTCAGTCTGTTGCAGGGATGAAGCGGAGTTACTTCAGCAGCATCTTCACTTTCAATTTTGACAACCAGACAAACACATTCGGTCTGCTTTTTTTTGCGGGCAACACACTCACCACCATGTCCCCTTCATTTATTCATCCTACTTCTTCCTGAGCACAACTTGTTTCTCCTACGGTCCCTCCAGGTAGTGATATTGGGCCATCTTCATTTGACAATTCCTTTTCCCGTCCTGATACTGCCTCATCTTCTTTCAGCGACTTCTCCACTGACTCCACTTCATTTGACAATCCCTGACCTGATATCGGCGCATCTTCTTTCAGTGATACCTCCACTGGCTCCGTATCATTTAACAATTCCTCTTCTGTATCTTTAGCTAAGGTATGCTGCTGGACAACATCCCAGTCTTCATCCATGTCACTGTAATTCTCAGAAAAACCTGGGCCTGTGTGACTGGAAAGCCAGCCTTTGCTGTTGTTTTTATCCAGTGGACCAAAATCTCCTTTTCATCTTTTTGACAGCACCGACTGACGCCCTATTCTTCTTTCGAGAGGAGTTTTCCTCTCACCTTGTACAACAGAGTGATACGAGGAACTCCATGGCGCTTTGCAACTGCATAAACCGTTGTGCCGAGCTTCACATCCTTTATAGCGTCTTCCATTTGCAGGACAGTGTACTTCCACATTCCGTTCTTGTCGGGAGGCATGGTAGTAGTCGATCTGTTAAAATGATAAGACACTGTATCAGAATCATACTGTTATTTTAAAATTCTGATAGGTAGGTAGGTACCTGATAGTGTTGCAAAGGTCATAGGTAGGGCCCAACCACAAAAAGATCAAGTTACCTTACGTAAAAATGTAAAAAAAAAAATTATAATATGTCAACTTAAGGAACCAAAATATGTCAACATTAGGATCTCCATGTCAACTTAAGGTTCCAGTACGCTGATTTGAAAAATTCAATAGTCTCAATATTCTACGAAATTATTCAAACCCAAATATCACCTTGGCAACCTGATCAACATTTTCCCTAATGTTGACACAGGTGTCAACATTAGGACACACGCCCTTTCATGAAACCCAAATGATGACACCCCATCTTGACCATCTATTTCAACGAAATTCAGGGGTTTAATGCTTACTAATTCTTTCCTTACACTATTATTAGAGCAGGCAATAGATATATAACTGGTTACTCATAATATTTGACTTGAAAAGTCTAATTTTGTTGACTTACCTCACTAACCTGCGGGATAGCGATGGCGTCGCTGGGTTGACTGATCCAGCTGTCACCGGCTTCAATATTAGCCAGACGTTCGATATGGGTAATTATAACTAGTGGAGCCGGCCTACCTCAAATCTCACATCCTTATCAACAGAATGACGCCAATTCCGAGTACCTACAGTGTCCCAATACCTTAAGTTTACGTTTTGAAATTGGAGTGTCAACATTAGGATAAGTGTCAACATTTGGTGCTTTTACCCTATAGGTATCAACTATTTAAAAGCGTTCTACGAATCTGGTGAAAATCGTTGAAGCCGTTTTGCGGATAAGTGTAAAAAACCTATTTTTCCTTTTGTGGCCTACATATCCATTCGCCGTTTTTTCATGGAGATATTTATTTTTTTAAAAGTTTTGTATTAATTACTATTAATCATCTGAAATTTTAATCAAAATCGTAAAGCTGTTTTCGTTAAAAATGACAAAAACCCTAGTTTTTGGTACATTTTCGCACCACACTCCCCCTTCACTGTAGAAACCTTAATTTCTATATATTCACCTATTTATTTCGCGTTTACAAAACATAATAAAACAAAAGGAACCAGTTCAATCGATCCAGTCTTCCGCAAATCTAACTACAGACACACACGGGCCTTGCGCCGAAATTAGGTTTTTCAGACTCAGTAGGCCTGAAAGCGTAATAATAAATAATGTAGTCATAAATTATAAGGGCAAAGTCAACAAGGGCAAGTCGGGCGATATTTCGGTGCTGGCAGTCGAAGAACACGACTCGTGCGGAATCGGGAACCAAAGGTGCCTCGATAGCGGGTATACGAGTCACCTGTGCAGTGACGAGTCAATGTTCGTGACGATGGAGCGAGGAGAAGGAGGCAAGCTGAAAATGGCGAGATAAAGGCCAAAGGAACCGTGCAACTCACGGAAAATATAATAAATGTAGTACTTTCTGCCCCTCAAGGTGAAATCTACCGACCACCCAGGAGGCAACATCAAATCCATTTCTTGAGCCTGAGGGACACTAGATTGAGAGTGGTTAGTTGGAGGCAGCCACCAAACTTGTTCGCGATAAACAACTTGTGTGTATCCAGTGATGGAATTATAGTTTTATAAAGGAAAATGAGAATTCGATTAGATGCTCTCCTGCCCAATGCAAAAGCAGTCATGCCAACCAGTCGTAGCAGCTGTCGCAGCATTTCAAGTAGGAGAGAGGGTCCAAGCGAGAATCTACCTGAGTAACAAATACATCTGGCAATTTGGCACGGTAACCAGGAAACTCAATCAGTACCTCTACTACGTTGAATTGGACACAGGCCGAAGTCTAAAGTGACACATTGACCAATTAGTTTCAACATTTGTCCAGAAGTAACGTGTCACTTTGCTCCCCAAGAAGACCCAAACCCACAAGGAATTCCGTATCTGGAAATTCCCTAAGATGAGGTGCCACCAGTGATCAGACACTGAACAACCAATTCCCCACCAACGGACATCATAGTCAAGCTCAGGCCATCCGACACAACTGCCACCAGCTCTACGCAGATCGTCTCGTCCACGTCATCAGCCAAATTACTTAAAAGACTATATTTGGAAATGAAAAAATAAATGACGCATTTCTAAATTAAGTGGGGGAGAATATTATGAACTCCTGACGTCACACATGTGTCTCTCAAACAACACAAGTTTGTGTTGCTATGACCTATCTATTCTCATTTAATTAAATCATATCCAATTATTCAAATTACGCGTGCTTCCATCTTTCAAATATTATTCTCGACTTAATTATATTAATTATACTGAGATCGAGAGTGGTCAACCACTTGCTTCCATCCAATCTCTGCAGCGTCTCGTCAATTCGTGGTAATGGGTGAGAATCCTTGACAGTTACAGCATTCAGCTTTCTATAGTCAACGCAGAATCTCCAATCTCCAGTTTTTTTGGTTTATTATTCATTCTGAATAATAACCCTATGATTTCGGTCACGAAAAATTTTTTACAACCCCCCCTCAAAATTTGATACTTTACGTTTCAAGACATGGAGATTCCAAATTTGCAATGTCCGTCCGCCGTCCCCCGTCCCCCGTCCGCCGTCCGGGCCGTTTTGTGCCTTTAACGTCGTCTAAAAAATTCGTTCTTTCGCCCAAAAATCCGACTTGGTATCTAGTTGTGCCCGCCATCTCGGCAATCCGATCGGACGAAGTCCGTGGTTGTAATGGGCAAAAAACGGTTAAAAAAAATTAACGAAACGCAGTACAACGCGGAGCTACAAGCGTTTCCCTCCGCCCCGCCCATCTCTTTAAAAAACCCTGCAAATTATTACACAACGGTTTATTATTCGGATAAACAGCTTGACCTAGCATTAATGCTCCGAGACCCATCCTGTTCGATTCAGCATCGAAAAATATCATAATGAAACCCAAAAAAAGGTCGAAAAGAACTGAATTGTAATATTAAAATAAACAAAAAAAAACCGCAAGTATCTAGAAAAAACTGAATTTTAATATGAAAACATGCACGCTAAATACTATTATCATAATTTAACCAAAAATCTATGAAAAACCCCAAAATGAGAATGAAACGAAAGAATCTAAAAAAATTGAATCGTATTAAAACCAAAAACGCTGCAAATTATTACACAACGGTTTATTATTCGGATAATCAGCTTGACCTAGCATTAATGCTCCGAGACCCATCCTGTTCGATTCAGCATCGAAAAATATCATAATGAAACCCAAAAAAAGGTCGAAAAGAACTGAATCGTAATATTAAAATAAACAAAAAACAACGAAAGTATCTAGAAAAAACTGAATTTTAATATGAAAACATGCACGCTAAATACTATTATCATAATTTAACCAAAAATCTATGAAAAATCCCAAAATGAGAATGAAACGAAAGAATCTAAAAAAATTGAATCGTATTAAAACCAAAAAGTCGGGGAAATAGGAACGGGGAGCGGAGAGCGGGAGTCGAGTGTTGGGAGGGAAGCGAGCGGGAGGCGCGCGCTGCTAGCTCGCCTCGAGAGCGGTTGGTTTTTTAAAGGGACGGGCGGGGCGGGAGGAATTCAAACGACGAAACGCTTGTAGCTCCCGCGTTGTACTGCGTTTCGTTAATTTTTTTAACCGTTTTTTGCCCATTACAACCACGGGCTTCGTCCGATCGGATTGCCGAGATGGCGGGCACAACTGGATACCAAATCGGATTTTTGGGCGAAAGAACGAGTTTTTTAGACCACGTTAAAGGCACAAAACGGCCCGGACGGGGGACGGGGGACGGCGGACGGACATTGTAAATTTGGAATCTCCATGTCTTGAAACGTATCAAGACAGATAGAAGATTTGAAGTATCAAATTTTGAGGGGGGGTTGTAAAAAATTTTTCGTGACCGAAAACATAGGGTTATTATTCAGAATGAATAATAAACCAAAACCAACCGCTCTCGAGGCGGCTCTCGCCTCCCTCCCAACGACCCCTTTGGCCTCCCAACGACCCCTTTGGCCTCCCAACGACGACGCGCTTCGCTTCGAGCGCCCCCCGTTCCAATTTCCCCGACGTTTTGGTTTTAATACGATTCAATTTTTTTAGATTCTTTCGTTTCATTCTCATTTTGGTTTTTTTCATAGATTTTTGGTTAAATTTTGATATTAGTATTTAGCGTGCATGTTTTCATATTAAAATTCAGTTTTTCTAGATACTTTCGTTTTTTTTGTTTATTTTAATATTACGATTCAGTTCTTTTCGACCTTTTTTGGGTTTCATTATGATATTTTTCGATGCTGAATCGAACAGGATGGATCTCGGAGCATTAATGCTAGGTCAAGCTGATTATCCGAATAATAAACCGTTGTGTAATAATTTGCAGGGTTTTTCTTACCGTAACTACCGGGCTTGCTCATGAACTTGGAGTGATATAATTATAATAAATAATTATATTTATTCCTTACTATATCTAAAGAAAACCAGACTTTTTTAAAACACGATTACGATACTTTCCTTGCCCTTTGGGAGATTTGCTTCATTGCTTTACTTTGCAGTTGCCGTCAACGGGCTGAATATCAAATTTGAGCCAATTTCGTTCAAGTGTTCTCTCTATCTCGTTCAGAGACACACAAACCGTTTTCTCAAATGATATTTTTCGGACTTAGAAACCAACTCAAAAAATTGTTTCGTGGCGATTACATAACTTACCTTCCTACTCCGTAGGGCTAAAGAAAGTAAAAACCTTCAACGCTAAATTGAGTCTGTAACAAGTTAGGCTGTTTGTCAAACATGTTTCGCAGCTGGAGACAACAATGGTACGTTCCAATAATTCGTTAAACAGAGTTGAACAGAACTTTATCTACTTTCCACTCATTTCCTAACACCATTGCGACCCCGGAACTGTAGGGAATATAAATCTACGTCGATTCGTTGACAAGTAATAACCAAGGTAATGTCGTCTGTGACGTACGAAATCGGGTAAAACACGTCCTGGAGTCGTACGAAAATTGAGTGAAATTTGTGGAGTTGAAGCGTTCGATGTTGTGATGAAGAACAAAAATTAGCAAACGAGCACGTAATACGTACATAAGAGGCTCGAAATGAATTGCGTACGCTGCCATCAAGTCTGTGGAGTAAAACGTCTTAAAGTAACAATTTAGTGCGCTGAAGTGCGAGGAAAGTTGTGTGGAGCCTTTTATTTGTAATTCTGATCGTTTTGGGCTCAAACCGCAGCTGGTGGGTGGACTTAATTCTTCAATTTAGTCGTTCGATTTCGCATTTGTACGCAGCTACTTCCAGAAGACGAGGCGTTGGGACTAGAATACGAACTGCCGTCTGAGCGTGACATCCATTTTATCGCACGTCTTCGACTGGAAGTCTTGGTGGAGATTCACAATGGGCTGCACGGCGACTAAGGAGGGAATAGCGTGGCACGGTAAACATTTATCACCTATTTCGCTCTATACTGTGAGTTGTGCAACTTCTCCACTGGGAAAGACCTTCAAGCAGTGGATTTAAATATTGTCATCGCTTTAGCTGTCATTATATTAATTGAAGTGGTGCTGCACTCGTCACCTAAGCTATATAGCATGATCTTAAATTTGTGCTGTTGCTCCCATTTATTGTTATCGTACTAGATGCGGAAGGGGGAGGGGTGGGGCATTAAACCCAATTCATCACTTAAACCCATTTGTTCTTCTCGTACTCTTGAAGAAGTTTCTTGAAGATTTGGTCACTACTAGATCAGTAAAGGTGGAACCTGATTTTACCCTACGTAGTGAAAATCGGAGAGTTCTTTAGGAGCTGGCCTCAGTCAACAAGTGAGTTACTGTTGTGGACTGGGGAAGGCCAAGGCTCTCTGCAAGGTTTTTGTGCAAGCTACCACACCAGAAGAGGTGGACAACAGAGTGGATATATTTACCACAGCACTGCACTCTGCTGGGCTCTCTGTACTTGGGCAACAGAAGCACAGGGCAATCCAAGTCCCACGGTGGACTGAGGAACTTAATCCCCTCAAGCAAAGTGTAAATAGAGCCAGAAGGATGTACCAACACACTCGTGATCCTGATACCAGAGCCACACTCCAAACAGCCTTCATCCAAGAGAAGAAGGCCTTCCACCGCGCCATCAAACGAGCCAAACGGCAAGGCTGGCGAAATTTTGTGGAAGCGGAGAGCTCTGAGAACTCCTGGGGCAGACATTACAAGTCCTCCATAGGAAAAGCAAACAAGAGCAGGTCTTAGCTGCGATGCAAAATGAGTCAGGCTGGGCCTGCAGCATCGAAAGTTCACTGGAAACCCTCCTTGAGAAGGCGTTCCCAGATGACCAAGTAGCTCGAGACACTGAAGCCCAGAGGGCAGCAAGGGAGCTGATCATGGACCCTCCGAACGAGCCCGACATCCCATTGTGGACAACAGGCGACCTCAGCAGGGCCCTTGCGACCTTAAAGCCCAACAAATCTCCTGGGCCAGATAAAATAGAAAGCAATATGCTAAGGAAGGCTGAGCGGACAATCTCCAGCGGCCTCCTTAATTTATTTAATGACTGTCTGCTGGTTGGACAGTTCCCCACTCAGTGGAAGTCTGCGCGTGTTGTCACTCTTCAAAAGGGAGGCGACCGCAATCAGTCAGACCCACGATCATGGAGACCGCTCAGCCTTCTTTCCATATTAGGCAAAATACTAGAAATCTTGATGTTGCAGTCCCTCGAAGGAGACTTCAGCCGCAACCTCACAGGTGGGCAATATGGTTGTACCAAAGGAAGGTCCACACAGGATGTCATTGTCGAGATTCGGCGTGTTTCCCTGCTGGCACTGGCTAAGTACGTTGTAGCAGTTCTGATTGACATCAGGGGAGCGTTTGACAACCTTTGGTGGCCAGCGCTCCTTAATGAGCTTAAAGGTAGGGGAATTCCTTGCAACCGGTACTCGCTCGTCAGACCTGTCAGAAGTTACCTGACAGACAAAACTGCTACAATCGAATGCAGGCATATCTCCGTCCAGAGGAAGATTGAGATGGGGTGCCTACAGAGCTCGGTCCTTGGACAAGCACTCTGGAATGCCTTCTTTCAAGGTCTTCTCAGGAGGCCCATGGAGACTGACTACGAGCCTTACGCCTATGTGGATGACTTGCCTGTGCTGATCTTTGAGTCAGTCCGCCAAATCGAAGAAAAAACCCACCACGTGCTCCACACCGCCACCTAATGGTACGAGCATGTAAAGATGCAGGTGGCTGAGGAAAAAATCCAGCTAACCCTCTTGAAAAGTGAATAATCAACCTTCAATGCACTTTAGCGGCCAAAGGCTCCTCATTGAAAAGCACGTCTAGTATTTAGGAGTGAGGTGGGGCTTCAGTCAACACCTCCAGTCCCTTAAAGGCAGTACCATTGCAATGAGGCCTCCTAGGCGTGATTGGCTACTGGCCCATTGTCTGGGGTAGCAAACTAACAGTCAATCAAAAGAGAGTGTTGGCCCAATCCTGGAGAGCTGCGCTCCTGTGGATCACCAAGGCCTATAAGACTGTATCAACAGAAGCACTGCAGGTGATCACTGGTCTGTTAGCGTTTCATATGGCCGTAGAGTGCATGGTTGACAAGTGGAGAGTGAAACGGGAGCTTCCCCCCCCTTTGGGGTGGCCTCCATGCAGATGTTGCTACCATCAGCGAATGGGCATTGGAGAAACAGTAAACGAGATGGGAATCCTCATCAAAGGGACGTGGTACGTATGAATTCTTCCCCAACATCCGTGAACGTCTTTCAAGAGGTTCAGCCCGACCATTGGACGAGCCAGATCTTTACAGGCCATGGTGACTTCAATGCGCACCACTTCTTTTTCTCAACGACTCTCCATCATGCACGTCTCGCGCCTCCAGTGCAGAGGAAAAACGAAACCACGTGCTGCTCCACGGTTTTTTGAAGGGCAGTTTAACTGCCGAGTTTGCGGAGAAGTTGATGGCAAAGAAACATGGTTACAGTTGATCTGTTCTTTTGAAACTTGCCACCCAAGTAAATAGTTAGATCAGGGGGAGGAACCAGAGTAAGAACTCCTCCCAGGGGGTACAGGATTCCTCAGGTGATCATCTCTCCACGGTCACACTGGCTAACAACCAAATACCTGCCATACCTCCGCAGGTCTGAGTTCGGTGGATGCTGCAGGGGCCGGCTTCTTGCATATTAGCGAAACCGCAACTTACATGACTGATATAACTCTCATCGAAGGTTTAGGAACAGACCTGTCGACTACAAAGATTAGAAATACAATTCTCATAGTAGTGCGTAAAGCAAAGGAATCTCAGGGTTGTTTTAGGATGGGAAGTTCAGGTGACTTTAGGAGTAGAACATTGCATATCCGTAGGAGGAAAAATGCGCGGTACTTTGTCAACTGCACATGAGCTAATGCAGAATGAGGAGCCTTGGGTGTCAAGAGCAGCATATCCGAAGGCAGAGGTTAGGGTGAACTTTTTATTGCGCAAAGTGGCGTGTTTCTTTTACACAGACCACAGTCTGGGGTTTACCATCTTGTGAGATAGCTATTGAAGACTGGCAAAAATACAAAGTCTACCATTCATGAGCTCGAGAGGAAAACAGATCTTTGGTTGGCTTAAGGTGGATTTAGGAGCAAAGTTTAGCTAGAGGAGCTGGTGTTTGGGAGCACAAGGGCATAGTTTTTGTGTCAACTGCTGACGCCCTCATGGGAAAAGTGAAGCTCTGAGTAGTAAGAGGTAGGATTCAGATCAAACCTGATTTTATTGAGCAAACTTAAAAGTGACAAGTTCTTTTAGATCAGGCCACAATATCTAATGCAACACAAAACGCAACTTTCAGCAGCCCTCAACACATTCTATGAGTTTCAGCTCAAGCAACTAATCTAATACGTATTTTCTGTCAACTTGATTATTTGGGGAATTGCAATTCTGGAATTGTCGAGAAAACACTGCGAAAAAGTTAATCGACAAAACGAAGTTCGTTTTAATTCTAGAATTTCGACGGTTGCTCGTAATTATCTAATGACCACAATTAAAGTATAGGTAGCATTTTTGAGAACGCTCTTCCAAGTGTTTTTGAACTGAATGATGAATGTATTCCATCGATTGCTAGAGCGATAAAAATTGCTGAATGCATCAGAAGCTGAGGAACAAACAAATGTTTTACTTCAACTGATCAAATCAGCGTGGTTTCCACTGGTTTGCTCAATGCCTTTGACTTCGTTCATTACTCAAACGTGTCAAGTACTTCATTTTGTTACTTAAAAAATAGAACGTTACTGAACACTTTGCCTAGACCAGAGCCACCCAGCTTCAGTATGAAGACCACCTTTGCCTTCCTCCACATTGAGGGTATGTATCTTAGAACATAACTTACTCTGAACACCTTCACCAATAATGGCGCCAGGGTCTCCCAGCCACGCTGCAGCATAGCAGAAGCAACCTTGCCTGCCCCCAGAATCTTGAAGGGTTTAAACGAGCTTATTGCCCATTTTACTTAGTTGAACATGAATATTTCTCTAGATGCACTCAGCAGCGCTTCCCTTTCATGCTTCTGGCAGGTGTATCCCTCATCGAAAGGTTGCTCAGTCAGTGCTGCACTGAGAGACCCTGGAAAGTGAACCACCATCAGTTCCTATGATCAGGTCTATGGTTGGCTTCTCTTCCTTAGCAAGAACCTTCTATACCCTAGCCATGGTGGAAAATTCCTCCGTGCCTCCACGGAAGCTTTGCCCCCTTAAAAAACATAAGAGAGAGAAAGCGTCTGTTGCTCAATGTCTCTACAAGTACAAATAACAAGAGCGAAGCACTTTTCTCAACCTGCATAAATTCGATATGATATAAATACGGGCGAATCATTTGACAGAAACAGTTATCAATAACAACATGTAGGCATGTGAAGAATTTGAACATTTTTACCAAAAAGAATTTACATGCCACGGCCTATGCCACTGTTCCCACAGCTGATTCTCTGTGTTCATCATCTCCCTACTCACAGTAGGGGCTGAGACGGAGACACTCAAATGACGTGCCAAAGCTATAATCGGCGCTCTGACATCATGCCACAGGGATCCCTCACATCTCTGCTCACATTGAGCAAGTCCTCAGTAGATATATACGGCCGTTACTCCCATTAATTTTCAACACGACCAGACTTACTAGTCTCCTTGGGCGTATTCAGGCGCTCGACAGGTCTGACTGGATGGGTGCCAACTACTTCACAGAAATGAGGATAAATGAAGAAAATTCCGTCGTATTTTGGAGAATGTATTAATTCCAGAGACTGTACATCACGTTACTTTCAACAGAAAGCGAAGACTAGATTCCGAATACTAAAAATACAGTTTCCTAGCAGGAGCTAATAATTACATTAATAATCGCTTAGGGTCGAAGAAACTCGGTACCCTTAAATATTGAATCCCATTTTCCTCATACATTCTTTGTGCGCTTCGATGTAGTTTAGACAATTGACCTCTCCGTTTTCCACGATGCTAAAAGAATCAAAATGAATCAACATTGCGCAATTCAGAAATAAAACACGTACATCGAGATACAGCAATCACATACCACGCATCTCTAGCCTTTTTCGTTTCCGGACAAGCACAACAAGGTTTCAACTTCTTTTTCTCTCCGGTTTCTGTGCTCTGCGGCATTTTGGGGTTTTCAAGAGCTAAAGTCATTTCCGGCGAAGTTTGGTGGCAATGAAAATTGTGGCGTAATATTAGGAATATGATTTTGAGTGGACACTTCCCTGTGAGAACCTTTGGTTGTTGTTGTTGGTTCCTCTGTCCGTCGTCCGACTTCTTCCACTTCAAGTTGGCGTGGGAAGAGTTTCGATCCAGCGAGACTGAAACCGCAACTATTCAACCTGCGGTCGCTTAATCGAATACCGATCTTTTGATCTAACGGAAATTAATAACATGGCAGATTGATAAACTATTGCCATTAGTTTTTCCGCTGGAGAAGAAGGTGAATGAAGATGATCTATTTATGCTACGTCATTATTTGAACATATCTTGTGAGACGCATCACACAACTTTCCTTTCAAACCTTACACCCGATGTGAATATTGTGTTTTGATTTAACGGGAATATTAGAAAACCCCTAATTTACGCCTTATCGATCACATCAATTTTCTCCCTAATTTGTATACAGTAATAATTCGTAGGCTCCCCTGGGAGATCGCAACAACAGCAACGTCCAGGTAATCTTTTGCCCGTGCGATAAGTGGTATCGGTTAGTGATAGTAAAAAAACCTGTCCGAGGAAGCTTTTGTTTTGCCCACCTCGTCGTCAATATTTGTTTAGTACATAGACTGCCTCAAGCGCCGTAATGAGTAGCAGTGGATCCCCTTGAATGAAGACAAATTAACTTGTCATCCCTGTAGTGTTGGGCAGCGTTCGGGTTAACGTCATGTTGTGCACATGTCTTCGGCTTCGTCAAATAGTTTACTCACGATTTTCGACATGAAAATCAAAGTACTGAAGCACTTCGTTAATGAGCGGAAAAATGGTTGTTTATATAGGGTAAACTAGTGCCGTTTAATGCTGGTTTAAGATGACAGAGCCTTCAGGTTCAGCCACTGGTACGTTCCAGAAATAGTTGCGACGGTTCTTCTTGAACTTAGCTGCTCTGTATTGTCTTGTACGCTGAACCATGTTATATTTAGTGTACTTTTTATTTCCGTAAGTTGTACGAAGTAGGCGTGAAAGCTACGCAATTGGCGATCTAAGAATGTTGAGTCATCTTCAAAACAGTCTTCCACATCCAAAAAACATCAGAAAAAACGGTGTGTGAACACAAATAAAAGAAAATGGCTAAACCTAATCTGCTTAAATTTAATATTTGGCCTGTACATTATCCAGAGAAGCCCCAACTAGAAAAATCAACCAGAAGCTGACCATAGTGATCAAAGTGTCACAATTTTTCTATGATTTTTTATTAAATTTCTTGTGCGTATTTTCAAAACAATGCGAAGTTGCTCTAAATGTCTCAGCGCAATAAGTTATTAAAATCCCCTTTTTCTGCACAGTTGCGCCCCAGTGAATCCGCCCGATTGAGACGAATCTCTTCGCATAAATCGTGGAGGCTGACCAGTAATACACAGTATACCTTTCTTGATGTATCCCCCAGCAGTTTCCCTCTAATGCTAATGCCTTGAACGTGAATATGAAAAATATAACGTGTCGACAGCCGAATAACCCGCAAGTTTAATAAGGTTGAGATAATTTACCCTATATATGCAGTGTTCCCGTTTCTTAGTACTGTACTGATATGGGATGTTGACTCTATATATATCTTAATGTTTTTAATAGCCTCTGTGAGTAAACAAAAACAGGACGCGCTGCGTGAGTGGTTTTTGAGAATTAGCTACAGCAAGACTCGCCTCAGCTGAGCAGGCTTATATTTGTTTCGCCGCCTTGAGGGTGTTATTGATAGTCCCATTTCCCTCCTCTAAGACAAGGATTAGTGAAAAGTACTGTTCACTTGATTGGATGGATGCTAATTGTGGCTTTGTCCGTCTTCTGGTTTTCATTTGATTCAATCCGTGCAATAAGATTTTCACGCTTATGAACAAAGAGTCGTTTGTTGTTTTTAATTGTTTAAATTGTAGCGGGTTTATATTTTCACATAATTTCCATCACCCAGCTTGATTGTGAAAGAAATCAGCTAACATTTGATTGCCAGCCTGTGAGTCAACATGGGACGCCTAAATACGGGTATGGTCAAAGTTGACCCAAAACTAACAGCAGTTCGCGGTGTGATGAAAGTACTAACGATTTTTTCCCTCAAAAACGGCTTTAACGATTTTGATTAAATTGTGTGTGTGGGCAATTCCAAAAGACGTAGCAGAACTGTTCAATTTTCTCACGGGTTGGTACTCAAATGTGCTACCTATAAGAAGGAAGATATTTTGAAGTCATATTGAGGGAAAGGAGGTGCTTGTGGCCATTGCATGATTAAAAGCAGCCCAAGAAATTCTGACAATTAAACCACCGTGATTGCATTGTTCCCATAAAAGCAAGTTGACTGCCGCATAATCCACCTGTGCATCGGTCCTCTCAACAAAGGTCGTAATATACGTTGGGGCTGCGCAATAAATTTTAGAACATAGACACAACTAGTTTCTGAACAGAATGTTACGTTAAGTTCTTACAAATTTATGTACACAGAGTGAAAAACTGCTGAATATCGCTGAAGGCTCATTGGGCTGAGGAGAGTTGTGTGATGCGTCACGCCAGATATTTGATGTCATCCAACACGAGTCTTCGGTGTTAACTTGTCCTTCTTTTACAACCAATAAAAATTTGACATTACGTTTCAAGGTTGAGTTCTCAAATCTGCAATGTCCGGTCCATATTTTCAGTTTTAAGGTAGTCAAAAAAATCAGTTGGTTCACTCAAACAATCCATTTGGTATAAAGTTGTGCGCGGCTGCTTGACACTCAGATCTTACGAAACTTGGATGTTTTGGGCAAAAAATTGTTTAAAAAAGTAACAATTACGGTAGTTATATTGCACTTACGTCGTGCCAGGCACCGTTCCCTTGGTATTTATAGAGTGGAATAGGACGTGTCTCAGAGATGCAGGACTGCGTATTCTATTAGTTGAAGGACCTCGCAGGACAATGTAATGAAAGTTATTGTTCCTCTCTGCCCTGCGCTCATTTCCTTTCACTGCCTCGCTCTAACGATCCGTCATTTCGATTCGACTCATCATGCCAATCGCCTAGCGTCACCTAGAAAATGTCTATTTTGGTTGTGACGTAGTGGTCATGTTTCGTATCGTTCACTTCACAAGTTTTCTACAAACGTAGTCACTTTTCGTTTTCCAGATTGCTGATGTTCTTAATATTTTTCAAGATAGGATCGAATAGAGTAGGCCCAATCATGCTTTTCAAGATATAATAAACCGTTGTGTAATAATTTGCAACCTAAGTAACTCTTTCGTTAGACTCACTTTCAATACCACTTCCTCTTTCAGGGGAAAAACGTTAAATTAGATAGAGATATTTTGTAACTCACTTTATGCGTGTGAGTTACAAAATAGTTAAAAAGACACTTGCAACCTCTTCAAAGGATGAAAAATGATGGCCACATAAGGAGTCGTAATTAGGAGTATCTGAGGAACATCATCCCATTTGAGGGGAGTGAAAATATTGACTTTAGATCATATTATGAGCAATGTTTATAACATAACACATTTCTGAGTGTGTAGAATATCAAACTACTCACTTTTGTTGTAATCTGACTAACTGTTTTTCTTTTAGGCAACCCCAGGAACAAGGTGGCGCTGAAGCAAGGCCACTCGTTGATGGACTGGATCCGGCTAGGCAACAGCGGTGTTGACTTGACTGGTACCAGTGGCAAAATCCTGAAAGTTACGAAAGAAGAGCTATCCAAGCATAACAGGAAGGAAGACGTTTGGATTGCTATCAGAGGCATGTCATTCAATAGCTCAGAAGTACTTAGGAGAACTAGAGAAATTAAATCGGTGGAAAAACTGTCTATAACGCGAGGAGGGGTGGGATTTTTAGATTTATTCGTGTAATTGGATTATGTCTGGCAATAGGTGTATGGTCAAAGTCAATCCACCTTTTTGTTGAGTTCATGAAAAAGATGAGCATTTTACGTAAATACGTCATCTTCAGGGTGTACGTCAGTAAATTGTGACAGTTTATGGCCTTCAGGCGATTTTTGTACATTTAAGTCCAACGGTTCCTAGGTATTTGGCCTGGTTGTTCCATATTACAGTGTGATTCCCGACTTGGATGTTGGGAGGGTGAATGTCACAGTGTGAGAAGAAGATTGCCTCAGACTTGGCTGAATTTCCATTGGTGGTACCACCAGAGCAGGATGGGTATGGATTTTTTCATGACCGTCGCTCAGTTTTGGAGGTGTCGAGTAGCGCTACATTGTCGGCGTATTGAGCAATGATAATCTTCTCACGGCAGAATATATTGAAGAGGGAGGGTGTGAGGAGGGTTCTTCGGGGACGCCAGCCGTGATATGTTTTGGATCTGACAGGGTTGCCAACTCGGAGGCTGAACGTTATATTTGAGAGGTAGGGGAAGATCAGGCCAGTTCAGCAGAATGAACATTTAGAATTGTATCGTCTAACTCCCATCGTAAGGGACCCCAGTGATTGCAGCCTAGTGGTTATAGACGATAATCCGATCCAGTAATTTTTGCCTGAGTCAGCAACTCTCCAAACGTTTCCAACCCCCCTCCCCCTTGTAACAAATGGTGTCAGAAGTTTCGGACATCAACACACTCCTTCATTCCAAGAAAAGAAGAGGGCCAGAGAGAGAAATAAACAATTAAAGAGAGAGAGATTTCAAACCTAAACCACTCACGTGGGGATGAACCCACGTCCACAAATAAATAAATAATAGCAGGAGCACAAAAGAAAACGAAAAGAAATATGCAAAAGAACTTCAGCTTATATTAAACAAAAAACTATATAACGAGAGAAAAGAAAAAAATATATACGCAGTTGAAACTAAAACTAAACCTCTCTGGGGATCGTACAAGAAAACTAAGTGACGGAAATTAAAAAAATAATAAGGCGAAATAAAAATACAACTTCTCTAAATTCAGTAAAAATAAATAAACGTGGCAATTGAGCGATCGGCAAAATCTTCAGAACTTCGGGGGGTGAGCCTCGAACGGTACAGAAAAATGTTGAAGTTTTTTTCGGAAGAAATATTTTTCGGTGGACACTGCAGAATGACGGGTTGCAGTTTACCCGCAACGACTGTGTGCTCGCGTCTCTCGGCAGATAGCGGTACATCCGGAAAGGAGATACTTAAACCGTCCTTAATGCGACAAATTCATCGAATCTTTGATCGGGTGTTCCGGGGATTTGCTCAACTTTCAAAAATCTGTTCTTTCAAGTTGTTTGCTCCAGGAGTAGCGGCTAACAGTGAGGGGGGAGATGTACCGTCTGACTCTCATTGTAGGCACTCCATTGATCGTAGTCTAGTGGTTATAGACTAAGATTCATAATCCAACGAAATGTGGGTGATTACTTTAGTTTTTGCCTGAGTGAGCAGCTCACCAAACCTCTCGTTTCAGAATTAATGGTTCTAAATAATAACTTTTGGATTCAAGCCGATTTCATTGGCTATACTTGTTTAATGAACACAACATCTCGCTAATAACAAATGACAAATAATTCTTGCAGTTGATTGTGAGCAGAGGAAAACAATGTGGTTGTTGTTGAGGCTTCGGGAACAGAATGAATTTAGTAGATCCAGCCTGGAGTAATTGCTTGCTTTCTCTGGTGGCATGGCAGTTGGCTGATGGGACTGGCACGCCGTGTGGTGTTTGGTGATGGAAGCTGAATGCTGTGTGTAGGTTCCTTTGCTTGAGGTACCAATGGTATAGGCCCTTGTGCTAGACAATGTTGAAGGCTTGTTGGGTCTTCTCTTGTTGCAGTTTTCTGTGATCACTAACCCTTCGAAATTGTTGACAAGTCCCATATTGGTTTCTATAGCCATGCCGGAACTTGGGAAGCACATTGGGTCGAAGCGGCTCTTCCCATGTCAACCCCCTCCAGTTCAAGGGGGTAGCAGGCCCTTCGCCCCGCTCTTGGCTTTGTTCCTTGACTGGAAGGGGGAAGTTCTCTCGTCTATCTTCGTTCTCCCTCTGTACACTAAGTGTGCGTTTATTAAATGTATTGTTTTGCGTTGCGGGGGCCCCACAATTACTTATTTTTACTCGTTATTTATTGAAAATATTACTTACTGTAAATTAAATTGTCGATTTACCTGTTTTATTCGTCGTATGGGCTGGACCTCCACTTGATGTGCATCTAAATCACTATGTTTTTGTACAAAGAGAATTATGAACCATTGACACTAAGTCGAATTATATGAGTATGAACTGTATCGTATTCGATGCAAGCAGTTTAGAGGAGGACATAATCCGTACGCTGATATTTGAACGAATGACGGTGCATTAGAATATTTTCATTAATAGAGTGACGTTTAATCGTCAGAGAGATTTTATGAAAGTCCTTACAAAAGACTGTTCACGTGGTTAACAATCATCGCCAAAAATGCCCAATTCGCATCCAGTAGGCGGACAGCCTCCCGAACTTGTGCTGTTTCTGTCGCGCTAATTACCTTCGAAATGTGCAGGAAATGTGTACAACGTCACCAGATATTTGGATTTTCACCCGGGCGGAGTCTCTGAATTGATGAAAGGAGCTGGCATTGACGGAACTGACCTTTTCAACAAGGTACGTACATTATCCTTCTTTGGAAAATTTGTAGGAAAGGGGAACGTGAGAGTAACGAGCATTTCACTCTTTATCGTGTCCTGGCTCGGCACAAATTAATCGCGGGGCTGTGCTGTTTGATCTCTACAGTTCTGTTATTTTTTGCGTGAAGGTTATCAATTTCATATGCCCCAGGAGGAAATTCTATGGTATGTGTATTGGCTGTTGAAGGCATTGTTTTGTTTACTACGGTTTCCTATGCACTCAGACCAGCTAATGTTGGAACCGGTAGTGTTTGCTATTTGGAAACGAGGCCATTCTTGGGGGGGTCCCATTCATCAAGAAATGAGATTAGGATGACTCACCTTACCTTCACTCCGTGAAGCAGACTGTCCTGTTGCCTTTAGACTTATCTAACACACCTACAGAATGGCAGTCAATGTATACTCGACTAATGTCACTACTGACATGACATGCTAGCTTGGGGGAATGACTGTCTTCAATCAAGTTTCTCAAAACTTGAAGAGCTGTGTACTGGAGCAGCATATTGCCAATATATGTGCATGCTCTTTCCAGGAAGCATACCTGTTAAGAGAGTCAAGTTTAGAACTAATCTTGAACATGTGTATATTCAAAACTTAAAACTTCTCCAAGCTGCATTCAAAAAGAAAGGGGTGGATAACATTGTTCCAATTGATAGACTTGTGAAAGGGAAGTTCCAAGATAATTTTGAATTTCTTCAATGGTTTAAGAAGTTTTTTGATGCTAACTATTCAGGGCAAGAGTACAATGCCTTTAAACATCAGGGGTGGAGAACCAATGGGAGCAGGAGGTGCTGCTGCTCCAAGGAGCAATAATATTGGTATGTCGCACGTTTCCGCAAAAAGCTCAAATTCGAAAACGGACTTGACTGCCTCCAAGCCAATAAGAAATGTGGCCAAACCATCAACCATTCATCTTTAACGCCCGCTGCATCCCAGAATATTCATCAAGGTTCTCGACTAAACAATGACTCGCACAAAGTGGATGAACTTAGTTCTCAATTATCTAACATGAAAGTTGAGGTCTATAAAAGTAGTTTGCCAAGAACGCGAAGGCGTTCCTGTCCTTCAAAACGTTTTGAGCATTTTATATGCTACCAAGGAAGGATTTGCTGCTCCTGAGGAGACATCTGAAGACCAAGATGGGGATGAAGAATATTGAGCTTTTAATTCAGCAATTCAATTATTTTGATACCGTTACAAAATTTTCACTGCTCTGAATTAAGGCTTCTGTTGAAGAAGAAACGAATATTGAAAGTTGGCGATTTTTCGATATTTTTAAAGAGAACCTACGTTGGATAACTTGGTTTCATAAGATTTGTGTCATTACTTGTTTAGCCTTAGAATAATAAACACTGCAAGGCGGAAATGTTGCACTTATTTTCGTTGCCTACACAATTTTCTACTTACCTGCTGCATGTATGGATTCTCAAAGTAGGATTGTGTTCCTGATCGATCTATCAGTCACAGACTCTAGATAATTGGCAGTCTAGTACCTTTTGAATTTGTCAGCCGATACACTCATTAGTTCATTGTTACACTGTTTGAAATATTTGTGCTTGGATCAACGCTGAATGAAAACCTGTCACATATTGGCTGAGCTCATGCTTTCATCATCCAATGGCACGTTAATCAAATCCCATCCTCGTCGCCAATTATTGTATTTTGAAAGTAGGTTTATAGCAGGGAGACACGGGACATACGATATCTAGAATCGAACTATATTTTCCTAGAAGAACTGGTGAGGCCTAACAATAGTACCAACACAACCACACTAACAACAACTAGAACTAAATATATAACACACCTCAACAATTCTCGCAGGAAATTTGCCGATAAGGAAGTTACGGCAGCTTCCGCATCCCGTAAATCAGGCAGTACAATTGTCTGCGTGATCCAAACCTGACCTATTTGCATCCAATTTTCATCCTTTTTTTCGCACAGGCACGTTCTCGAAGTCAGGTCATCAGTATCCTGACTTCAAGCCTAATTTATAGCCAACCAACTGCATTCCCTGATTCATCCCAGATAATATAGCCAACTCCTACTGCAGATACCGCCATTCACAACTTTGCATCATTGTCTAGATCAGTGGTTCTCAACCTTTTATGAGGTATCGCCCCTTAGTGGAAGACGACTCACCCCTGTCGCCCCCCTTCTCTTAGTACGGTATACCCTTATTTAAATGTAAGAAACGTGTTGTTGTAAAAATAATAGACTGAATTATTATGTTAAATGATTTATTATTATATACAATTATTATTATTTCAATTAATTAATTTACCGTTTTAATGGCTCCCTTGTGCTTGGTGGACTGCAGTCAAAGCCTGAATATCCGGCTGTATGTTGGTCAGGTGAAGGCGCAGGTCTCCTTTGCTGCAAACATCCAATTTGTTCCTTTGTTTTGTGAGGAGCTGGACGACAGAGCTGAATCCTTTTTCCACTAAATATGTGGATGGAAATGAGAGGGATTCAACCATTTCCCACAGTTTTGGATAAGATTCCATGAGTTTTACCCAGGCTAACTCGTAACCATGCTGCTTAAAAATCATCTTTGCCTCACAGTCATATTTCAGGTCCAAAAACTCTGTCTGCAAAATATGTTCAAGGGTGTCCACCGCGTCAAACGAAAATGGATCAAAAACCAATCTGGAATTTTAAGATTGGCAATGTCTTCAAATCTTGATTTCTTGGCAAACTTGGCAATGAACGAACTGATAATGCCTTTTGCTTTGATAAGATTCATCTTATTTCCTTGCAGCTTCATGTTGACCTCATTGAGTTTTTCGAAAATATCAGTCAGATATGCAATCTCGAATTTGCGAAGTCTCAACGCTTGACTCAATTCAGGGCCACAAGAATCGAGAAATTCAGTCACTGTTTCGAACAATTCAAAAAATCGCCGCAAACAGTTTCCTTTTGAAAGCCACCTCACGGCCGTGTGAAGGAGCAACCGCTCAAATTCCTCATCATTTCGGTGGCACAGTTGTCGGAAGAGACGGTCATGCAGGGCACTGGCTTTTATCTCATTTACGCCATTAATTACTAGTTGAAGGGTTTCATGCAGTATACCACTTAATTTTTTTTTGCCCATAATTTTCTTTAAAACGAGTGAATTTGTTTTTAAAACGCTACCATGTTTCTGCGACACTTAAGATTCTACTCTACAGAAGAGTTAGTTTATTTTTTCTGACTTTTCATACTGATCGCCCCCCTGTCGCCCCCCACAAATTTATCGCCCCCCTTAGAACCCAAATCGCCCACCGGGGGGCGATCGCCCCCAGGTTGGGAACCACTGGTCTAGATCCTCTAGTTCACCACTCAATTTCTAGTCAGACCAACCCAACTTCACACCACCAACACGAACTATACGTCATCGATTTTATTTCCAATCCAAGCAAATTTTCATTTAAATGTATTTTTTCGTTTGATTTGAGATGATTGGTTTTTTCATTTCTAGTTTAAATCCCATTTCAATTTCAAACAGGTAATACACCTAACAAATCGAAACTCAGCCCTTATTGTTACTTTGTTCGATCGGACGTTAATAACAACTTGGCAACCATCAAAGCGTCACAAGAGGCATCAAAATTCTGCAGCTGCTGGCCCTTTCCTCTCTACATTGTGAGTTCCAAACCTAGTAGTTTTCATCACTCAGCTTCACCCTGTCATGAGTAAAGCCACAGTACTGAGTATCACAGTTAAATAAACGTGATATCGCACTAAGTGATTCAGAAGAAAGTACGATATCAACCGAATGCAATTGGAACAGAGTTTTATTCTCAGTTATATTCGGGAAAGTTTAATTACCACAAACAGGGAACTGGGTGGGAGCGAACGCGAGTATGGGCGACACAGTGACGAGGGAACTGGCTCGGTTTCAACTGACGGCAGCGAAGTCTCGGGCGAATCGGGGCATTTGAGGTGCCCAGTCAGCACAAATGCCCCGGACGAGCCTCCGCTGAATGGAAGGGTTTGGTTCGTCAGTACAAGTACTTCGATCGACGTCCCACCCTCCTCAAATCTTTAATTGGGTACCGCTGCCTCTTATTGTGACCGTCACTCACCTTTTATTGCCTTTGAAGATCCAGATTTGTCGGAGCTGCAGATTGTTGGACTCAGGTCCACTGCAGACTGTCGGCCCTTGGTGAATCATATCATAGAACATTGTTCAACTTTAACCCCACTCTGGCCATTTTGTTCTAATTTGGAGTTCAGTCGGCGTATGGTGCCTCTAAAGTTTCGTATAATTTCTTTTATAGTTTGTTTTCAGTAATTGTTTTATTTTTCACTCTCCATCACACTTATGTACGTGTCTACTTTAATTTTTACTATTACAGGTGCACCCTTGGGTCAATTTTGAATCGCTTCTCTCGAAGTGTTTGGTCGGTCGTCTGGTGAGCGGCAGCGATTTGTTAACTCCCGGCAGCGGTTTTCATCACACGCTTCCTCCCCTCGCTCCGCCTCCCTCTCCTACAGTGCCTTCGTCTCGAAACAGCAATCAGCAGCCTCCTAGCCCTTTGCTCCCTCCAGCCTTGTCGAAAACAGATTGGTACCAACAAGCTTCGTTCGTCGTCATAGTCCTTTACCTCCAGGATCCTGTCATCCAAAGGGTAATGAACTGAATTAAGTTGGTTTAACGTTGGATATTTATAGTTATAATAATACCACTATTCTTCTTATACCGTCAACATCAGGGTGCCCACTATTTTGAGAAAGGTGGAATTTTGATGACGAACACCCGAAATTTGGTTTAAAATGTCAAAAATAAACCCCAGAATTTTTTCAGATTTGTTTCGTAACAAAAACCTGCCGGTAGCTCGATTTTGGTGCTAAACTCCAATTTGATGTTGAAAATTCATTGTGAACGGAAAAAAAAATTAAAATTGTAATGTGATAATAAACTGTAGTTATAAATTCATTCTATATGCAATTCTTGAATTTCAAAAGACGGCGCGAATTTTCAATATCAAATTTGAGTTTAGCGACCTAAATACCAATGAAATAAAAAACAACAAACTAAATGTAAAAAATTTGCTTTTGGTTTATTATTCATTCTGAATAATAACCCTATGTTTTCGGTCACGAAAAATTTTTTACAACCCCCCCTCAAAATTTGATACTTTACGTTTCAAGACATGGAGATTCCAAATTTGCAATGTCCGTCCCCCGTCCCCCGTCCGCCGTCCCTCGTCCCCCGTCCGCCGTCCGGGCCGTTTTGTGCCTTTAACGTGGTCTAAAAAATTCGTTCTTTCGCCCAAAAATCCGACTTGGTATCTAGTTGTGCCCGCCATCTCGGCAATCCGATCGGACGAAGCCCGTGGTTGTAATGGGCAAAAAACGGTTAAAAAAATTAACGAAACGCAGTACAACGCGGAGCTACAGGCGTTTCGTCGTTTGAATTCCCTCCGCCCCGCCCGTCTCTTTAAAAAACCAACCGCTCTCGAGGCGGCTCTCGCCTCCCTCCCAACGACCCCTTTGGCCTCCCAACGACGACGCGCTGCGCTTCGAGCGCCCCCCGTTCCAATTTCCCCGACGTTTTGGTTTTAATGCGATTCAATTTTTTTAGATTCTTTCGTTTCATTCTCATTTTGGTTTTTTTCATCAATTTTGGTTAAATTTTGATATTAGTATTTAGCGTGCGTGTTTTCAAATTAAAATTCAGTTTTGTCTAGATACTTGCGGTTTTTTTTTGTTTATTTTAATATTACGATTCAGTTCTTTTCGACCTTTTTTTGGGTTTCATTTTGATATTTTTCGATGCTGAATCGAACAGGATGGGTCTCGGGGCATTAATGCTAGGTCAAGCTGATTATCCGAATAATAAACCGTTGTGTAATAATTTGCAGGGTTTTTCGTTGAATTTAATAAAAATTCTAAGAGATATACGATAAAATCCAAATTTTCGTAATTTTACTATGAATTTTGAAAAATTGTCATTTTTTGACATGATTTTGAGGATTTTGAGATTCCAAACTATCGAAAGGTGTTGCTGTCGACTTGTTTTGACAAAACGTATGTATACAATGTTTCACAATTTTACGAAGAAGTTAGTAAAAGTCATATTCAAAAGTCCGGCGTAGGTTTTTGTTACTCGAAAAATCTGAAAAAATTCAGTGGATCATTTTGTTGACATTTATACCAAATTTCGGGCGGAGGTCATCAAAAATCAACCTTTCTCAAAATAGCGGGCACTCTAGTCAAAATCATACAATTTTTGGAAACCTGTTCAGTTTTTAAATGGTCACCACACAAAAAAAAATTTTTCTCGCCAGTTTAACGTGACACCAAATACGTTTTAACTCGGTTTAAATCGCGCGACTGTATGAACTTGTGGAGTGAAAAGAGATTCATTGGTCCCACCTAGTGAGATATCACCCAACTTCCTAAAATAGCAACCCTCTCATGCGGCAATAACATCTTTAAATGCTTTAAATTTTAGTTACTGACAAATATTCCTGTGGAAATACACCTTCTTTTCCAATTCCTTTTGGTTTATTATTGATTCTGAATAATAACCCTATGTTTTGCACCGATTTGCTGCGGATTTCTCAAATTCTGTTGAAAGAATTGATCTTTTTATGCGTTCAATTATAGCTCCAAGTGGTTGCTTAATGTCGGGCTCCTTTTTTATGTGGTCTTGAAAAGGGTCGATGACATTTCGGAAGCTCTGTCTTGGCCAGTTGGGGAGACGTGAAGCGAAGAGCTCCGTTGAGTGTTAGCCCTCCAGGCATCGAAGTGTGAGATGAAGTGCTCGGTTGAGCAGTAGCTCCTCATGGCGAGTGACTCGGTTAAGTCGTGGCTCCTTCTCCTTCAGACGCGAGGTGAGGGACTCGGTTGAGTCGTGTTCCTCAGACGTCGAAGCGTGAATCAAAGGGCTCGGTTGAGCAGCAGCTCCTCAAGGCGAGGGACTCGTCTTCGCGGACACAGTCTTCCAAGTGTAGTCTCTTGTACTGTAGATGGTAGCTTGTTGAAGTTGGGGATGTGAATCGATGCTTCTTGTTGTAGACCGGAACTTATATACATTCTCTTGGAAGGGGGAGTCCCTTCTCATTGGCCACATGCTATCCCCTCCAGGAGTAGGGGATCACAGCTAGCACCCTCTGTTGGGGTGAGCCGGGGGGTAATCCGAATTCTTTCCTCTGTCGTCAGACTTTGCTGCAAGGCGCCTTTTGTAAGAAAAGGGTGGCCAGCCGCCACACTTAGGGTGGCAAAACTATGCGGACTACCCGTATCAAAGAGAGGAAAGGAGTAAGTTGCCACATTTGAGTTGGAGAATTTAAGAGATTGTCTTCCTGTGAGAGATTGGTTCAACTAAGCTCAGTAACATTTTCAAGCAGTACAAAAAGACCCGTTGCCAATGGCATAAGAAAATCGAGCACTCGTTCCCACTAACAAATGTCAATATTTTTTGGGGTCAAAAGTTGAGTCAGTGTTGTAGGTACTCTCAATGGACCTGTGGTCGAAGTAACGTCAAGAGAGTTTTCAGACTAGTAATTTCAAGTGGTTTTTGCGCCATTACGTGGCTCTTGAATACAGCGCCACAGCTCACATCCGTTTTCGACCTAACCTGCTTATGATAAAGCGATTACCTACGGAATTTTTGCTGCACACTGTAAGTTGGGCGATTCTTATGAAATGAAGGTGGATTTTACTTCAATTTTCAAACTCAAATGAACAAAACGAATTGTAGAGGATGGAACGACGCCGAAGCTAATTTAACAAAAAAAACCACTCCAATATGAAATAACTGCTGAGAAGCTTACAGTTGCAACTTTCCGCCACTGAACCAATCTGGAATGCAAAATGTGGCTGAAGGTTGTTTAAAGTCACGCGCCATCTGGTCCAGCTAATTTAATTATGCGTTTACTCTGAAAAATTCGAAAAGGTATAGAAACACGATTGTTGGTTCCTATCTGTATTCAACGAACTTTCATATTGGTAGTGACTTTTTTTTCTAGTTGACTTCAACATATTTTTTCTAATTCACTAGTTGAAAACATTCTGTGAGTTTATTATAAATTGTCGCAAACGTTATTTTTTGCAAAACCTTCTTTGGCCCCACAACTAACTGAAAGCGCGCGAAAATATTTTTCAAGAATTGTTCATCAACTTACAAATATATGCAAAAACAGGCTGAAGTATTTCTGTTCATCTTACAGCTTCACCTCAATTATAAAGTTGAAAAGGAGCTGTGGTTGTATATAAATGGACATTGGATCGGTTGGAAAACGTCAAGTGAAGTTCAATGGCCTCCTGAACTGTCGCTAACCAGTAACATCAAGGTGAGTGAGTGTTTTTTTAAAATTTTTCTTCTATTTGACCAAAAGATAAAGTGTTAACAGGATAAGGTTTACTTCAGTGATGGAGTGAACTGATTCTAGAGTTTTTTTTTTGCGAGAATGGAGACGTATTAGGGAATGAATTCGGGAATCCAAAAATGGATTTATAACGTGTAACATGCAACCAATGTCAAGACGTCAACATTGATGGGAAATCATAACACAGCCATTACCTTCTTTCATGTTTGAGGAAAATCTGGAGTTGTGACCTCTGATGACTGAGACAGATTTTCGACGTCTTTCCTGACGATCCTAAATTTTGGATGTGGAGTGTTATAGGGGGATGTTTCATGTCAAAACACTAGTTGCAAAATTATGTGGAGCGTAGCAACACACAACTTTCCTTAGCTCTACATAAATTCACTGGTTTTCGTAGCTGTTGAACTCGGTCAAACATCACTTCACGGCGGCAGAAATAGGTTGCGCTCAAAGTTCCGGAATTTATTGTGTTGCTCGTACTCATTCCCGTACCATTATTGAATAATTAGTACAAAGAGAATTAATGAGGCTGTACACACGATTTTTTTGAAGATGATAGATAATCACTTTTGCAGAGTTATTGTGTAAAAACTTTTAAAACTGGTAGTAAGGGAAACGGTGGTAGTTGCAATTCCGGAATTTCTGGAGTGACCCCTTTATACCTTATGAGCGTTTTTAAATGCTCGCTTTATAGGTATTGGGTTGGACTTACACCAATTTTTTTTAAACCTTTTAGTGACATTTCAGCGGAGTTTATAAGAAAAAAATCGCGCTAAAATCGATTTTCGTCGAAACGTTTGGTAATTTATTGCGCTGCTCTCGTCATTTTCCCACGAATGGGAGTTTTATGGTATAATTGCCTTATTGGGAGCAATCAATATAAAAAATTTAACCAAAATCGTTAGAGCCATTTTTGAGAAAAAAAAATATTTGGTGTTTTGATAACTATAGTTAACTTTTGATGGATTTTGGTCATACCCTTATTTTGACGTCCCATGGCAATGGGGGCTAGATATCAAGTTTGAGCTGATTTGGTACGGTTGTTTTCTCCAAAAATCGTTCAATCGTTTAACCTAATAATGTTTTTCGGACTCTGTAGGGTCTGAAACGTAAAGATCTGAAAACTCAGAATTTTTTTCAGCCGATTACATAACTTTCCTTTCTAGTTTGTGGAGCCGAGGGAAGTAAAAATGCATTATCTTTAAAATGTACGCATTTTGCATCGTTTTATCATGCACAATATTTATCCCTTCTTCTAATTTGCTTCTTCGCAGATTGAGATCAAACTCAACAAAAAAGGCCCTTTGTGGGACGACCTTCCTAATTTGAAATCTGTGATAAAACCTCCGCCCCCCAAATTCGCGCAAGTCTCCGTCAAATCTATCGAGCCAGTCAACCACAACGTTTTCACCGTCGGGTTGTCGTACGTTGACAAAGTGTTTGAATTCCTTCCTCTTGGATGGCACCAAACGTTCAAAGCGACCATCAAAGGTACGTAGGTTTGAAATGGAGCTACGTTTAGTGTGGCTTTTAACGCGTTCAGTACGGCATGATGCACATTCGAGTCATCGTTCTCTCTCTTCTAAATACGGCATTGAAAACTGACTGGCCAGATTGTCTCCCAACTTTCGAAACACCTCCCTTGGATGGGTGTTGCTGGGTGATAACACTTCTTTGAGATGTTGTCTTGAAGATAGAAAGAAGGCCGAGTTCAAAGTTCATTGTTATTCCGTAGAAGTTGAACCCCCCCAAACAGGTCGGATGATCCCAAATGGGAACTACGGGCAAAATTGAGTTAATTGATATATAATTAACTTTCTATGAATTGAAACGCCGCCGTTTTAACATTTTACACATTTTCGCACCTTCTCTTCACAGAAAATTGAAACAAATTCCTTTTTCCTGATACTTTCTGGGTACAATATTCCGTATTGAACGTGTTAAAAATGTTGTACTTGGATAACCATTATGCTCTATTTATGTCAATTTAAATTTCGTTTCTTTAATTTTAAAAAATGAGAGTAGCTGGACGTTGGTATTTCTTATTTTTTCACATTTTTCTGTTGTTGAGGTATTCGGTGATAGATGTGAGAGCGTTATGTTCCTCTTACAGCCTCTACATTTACTTCTTAAAAACGTTCTTGTGCGTCAATTGTTTTGTGGTTGTCTGTTTTAGGTAACGTCGTGGAAAGGCACTACACTCCAATTTCCTCCGTTTCAAACGGCTATACCGTTCAGGCTGCAGACATTACTCTTATGATTAAAGCTTATCCTGACGGAGTTTTCAGTTCGTGGATCACATCTAGAAAGGTTTTGGTCAATCCGTTTTTTATATAATAGAAATGTAACTCGTAAGCGTCTGATGGACTGCAAACTTCAATTTGGTTTTGGTTTATTATTCATTCTGAATAATAACCCTATGTTTTCGGTCACGAAAAATTTTTTACAACCCCCCTTCAAAATTTGATACTTTACGTTTCAAGACATGGAGATTCCAAATTTGCAATGTCCGTCCGCCGTCCCCCGTCCGCCGTCCGCCGTCGGGGCCGTTTTGTGCCTTTAACGTGGTCTAAAAAATTCGTTCTTTCGCCCAAAAATCCGATTTGGTATCTAGTTGTGCCCGCCATCTCGGCAATCCGATCGGACGAAGCCCGTGGTTGTAATGGGCAAAAAACGGTTAAAAAAATTAACGAAACGCAGTACAACGCGGGAGCTGTAAGTGTTTCGTCGTTTGAATTCCCTCCGCCCCGCCCGTCTCTTTAAAAAACCAACCGCTCTCGAGGCGAGCGAGCGCGTCCCTCCCAACGACTCCGCCTCCCCCTGGGTTCGCTTCAAGCGCCCCCGTTCCAATTTCCCCGACGTTTTGGTTTTAATACGATTCAATTTTTTTAGATTCTTTCGTTTCATTCTCATTTTGGTTTTTTTCATAGATTTTTGGTTAAATTTTGATATTAGTATTTAGCGTGCATGTTTTCATATTAAAATTCAGTTTTTTCTAGATACTTTCGATTTTTTTTGTTTATTTTAATATTACGATTCAGTTCTTTTCGACCTTTTTTTGGGTTTCATTATGATATTTTTCGATGCTGAATCGAAAAGGATGGGTCTCGGAGCATTAATGCTAGGTCAAGCTGATTATCCGAATAATAAACCGTTGTGTAATAATTTGCAGGGTTTTTATTCCTTTGCCTTCGTTTGCCCTTGTTAAATGCTGTCCACCTCTCCAGCTCACTCCTTGGAGTAAGTATTGTAATATCCCATCCTCCTTCTCAGCATTTACTACAAGAAGGAAGGTAGTGATAGTAGCATAATGAGTTGACATTCTTACCACTTTTCTGCTCATTCAGACCAGAAATTGCGGTTAGATAAACCATAATTAAGCCATGTTGAGAAGGCAGTGGACTATTGAGGTTACAGTAAAGTAAGGTGTTTTGGCCTCTATTCAGAGTCCCATCACATGGGGTGGAGGTTTGATATCATGACATCTGTTGGGTGAGGGGAGTGGGCTGACGCTAATCCACCCGCGAGTGCTGTACTATTTGTGGGCCTACTTTGTGTCCCAGAGAACAATCTTCCTTTCTGACCACATTCAATTTTAACAGTACGTTTGAGGACTACTATCGTGCTTAGTTGAACAGTCATTTGTATGTTTTTAGGCAAACGACGTACTTTCGGCAAGTCATCCGATCGGTTCCTTTTTCACCACTCCTCTGATAGAAACCTCGCATTTGGTGTTGATTGCTGCTGGTACGGGGTTCACGCCGATGCATAGGTTAATTCATTGGGCCTTACTACCTAATAAAAAGTGAGTTCCCTCAACGATTGTAACACGCACCTTAAATTAGTTTATTTATTTAATACCTGCCATGTGATCGTACGATGTGAGTGCAGGGGATGTATCGATGTGCAATAATGACAACTTCAAAATGTAATTGTCACAGTTTTATTTGCAATCACAACAGTAGATTGGCCAAGCACAAATTGAGAACTGAGTTGGAGCGAAACATGATCATAAGTGGTAACGTACACCAGCAACTGTTCCTCTCTGTCATAGTAAACTTTCTCCTGCCATTGTGAATAAAACACCTTGTGTTCCAAATACATTTGGAAGTTGTTATTCGTCACACGCGATTTCTACGAGTGTTTTTTAAATGAAAATATAAAATATAAACGAGTAGATAAGTGATGGTAGCAAATTTATGTCAACGCATGTTTAGTTTCCAGCATGATGTCACAATTGATCACATTATGGTTTGCTTTGTTGAAGGATTAGCGTCAAACTGATGTTTTTCAATAAGACTGAGAAGGATATCATTTGGAAGCAACAATTGTCGAAGCTAATGAGCACAAATTCTCGGTGAGTTATTAATAGTTGGCTTTAACTTGTCTCGACCTAAAATTGGAGGAAAGTGAAGTAATTGGCAGAATAAAGTGCCTGTGTCTGACATAGAAAAGTGGACCTGTGAGTGTATTATATCCTCTTCCTCTTAGTGAAGAACACAAGATGGATGTTCATGCGAATCTTGAAATAAACCTCTCCAGAACATTTATGTGAGAATTAATTTACAAGGCTATTCCCCCCCCCCCCAGTGGAACATTACGTTGGCGACGAGGAAAATTGGTGCACGGAAGTGTGAGTCAAAGTTTCCACATTCTGTCCGCGAGTATTAGTAATTTCGTGCGTGAAAATCGGGAAAACTGGTTTTACTTCTCCGTTTTGCCATTCCACGTTTCCGCTGAGCCGATCATGACGTCATTTGTGGGCACGCTCCACTCGTTTTCATCATCGAAAAATTCTTGGCTTACAGCAAAGCCACGAATGGAAAACTTTTTTAAACGCAACGAAATTGTTGACTTAGAACAACAGCTAGCGTTATTCCTCAATAGTTTGGAAGAAGATGCCTACAGGTTAGTGTCTAACCTTTGCGTGCCAGTGGTCCCTGAAACAAAAACGTACGCACATCTAGTTGGTTTGTTTGATGCGCATTTCAAACCGATGGAATCCGTGTTTGCGGCTTGCTATCGTTTTTTCAAGACTGGTTGGCCCGAGTTCGTAATTTGAGCGGTCATTATCAGTTCTGGAGCCTCGATGAACACGTGTTGGACCAATTCGTTTTTGGTTTACCGAAAGGCCCTGTAACGGACAGACTATTTGAAGAGGATCCTGCAAAGCTCACCCTGGAGAAAGCCTTACAACTCGCTTCTGCTAAGGAGTCTTCAGCTCATAGGTACAAACTGGCTAAGGAGATAAAACAGGAACCTGTTTTTCTAACGTCCCGTTCTTGGACACGTCCTTTCAAGAAGAAATCTGGCCCTGGAGGAACTGCCACTGCTCCAGACCAGCAACCTTCCTGTGGAATTTGCGGCAATGTTCAGACAAAATCTCCTTGCCAGCATAAAAATGCAGTTTGTAATCGATGTTCAGGTAACCTTCTTGAAAAGGTATGTGAGCAGAACTGTATTAATAAAGCTGCTAAACAAAAATTCCAAACGTCGAAGAAAAATCATGGAACACGACGTGCTCAATCATCAAAATCGCATTACTTAATTTCGGAAACTGCAGAACCATTATTTAGGATTGCTGAATCGACTCAACCTAAGCGTCCAGCACGCTGGATGCCCTTGGTTTTCTCTAGTGAATGACTAGCGCTCTGGCAACAGATGTAAATGGTGGGGTTGCAAGTTTGTTGAGTGTTCTCTGACCGCACCACTAGTGCCTTGAGGGAGAGGAAATAGCGTCCGTTGGCGCGTAGCATTTTTGGGTAGGCCCACAAGTAGTACAGCACTCGCTCGTGGATTAGCGTCAGCCCACTCCCCTCACCCCACAGGTGTCATGATGTCAAACCCCCACCCCATCATGTGATGTCGTACCCCCTCCACCATTGTAACAAGAAGGGAGGAGGTCACTTCAGCTGATAGGGGTGGTCTGATCCACTCAGAAGTTACTAGGGTGAAAGGGGTATGACGTCACATTATCGGATGAAGGAGTAGGGGATGCTGACGCCACTTCACACGATGAAATGGTGGGGTGGTGATGCCATGTGACCTGTTGGCGGGCTGATGTCAATCCACCCAGGAATGCCTCTACCTATACTACTCCCACACATGGGAATTGCCTTCCCCTTTCATTGTCAAAAGGCTCACATCCTGTAGAAAGAAGCAAAGAGGTTAATATCTGAGTGTGTATGGAATGATACGAATGTTTAATTTGACCTGGATTCTGATACGTGAAATTAACATGCATTGACTATCGTTGCGTATAACTGAGGCTCCCTCGACATTATGTCCTACTGCCAAGGTGGCTGTGTTATCTAAAAAGGTTACTGCGACAGTTATTGTTGTTCCAGCAAGATCTCGTGTGTACAAGAGGTACAAAATGGGACCAAGTACACCTGCTTTATCACTGTCATGGGCTAGTGTGTATTGTACGAGGACGAACCGAACTCTTCCATTCGGCGGAGGGTCGTCCGGGGCATTTGTGCTGACTGGGCATCTCAACTGGCCCGCTTCGCTGTCGTCAGTCGTAAACGAGAGGTCACCCACGCTCCCATTCGTTCCTATCGAGTTCTGATAGTAATTCACAAATAAAACTCCTTGCCCCAATTACTATTCGGACGATATCGTACTTACTCCCCGGCTCACTTAGTGCGATAACGCTATTCACCCTATAACATTGGCGCAACAAGTGGTCGAATTTCACAAAGTCTATCAGTTCACGATGTCAGCCACTCAGAAAAACTTGAAGGTTCTTCTAGTGTGATGCGAATTTTCGATCCCCTGATTTCAATTTGTCGTTCTGCTGCGATCTACTCCCTCGCCCGTCATTATGTTCGAACGTTGTCTATTCTTGACGAACAGTAACACAGCTGTTTAGAACTCTAAACAATAAATAATATGTTTCAATTACCAGTGTGTGAGTGTTGTCATCGGAATATTTGGTGCTCGGTCGACCTCTGAATGATCGCGCTCTTGTCGCTACAAGCTCTCCGCTCTGACCTCGATGAAGCCAGTTCCTGAACCCGCCAGTCTGTCTTTCGCCGAAAACCCTCAACGGTCGTCTGCCGAATTCTCATATTTCAAACTGGGTCATCAGTATCCCACATTTCCCGTGTTTCTATACCTCAGTTACCCAGTCTACTACCCATCAATCTCTCTTTCTTTCTCCATTGGGACCCTTCATCAGCCAGAGATTATCAGCAGCCCTACTAAGTCTTCCACTTCTCGGAAAGCCTGATCTTCCAGCCTTCTCGGGGATCCCCAACGTCGTCGCACTTGTCTTTCATCTGTCAACTTCTCCATCTGTTCATTTCGCCACCACCTGGTCAGAACGTTCCCTTTATTTTATCCTAAGTTAATTTCTAAATACTAAGTCATTTGTTCAAACTATTCTCGTCAATGTAATTCTATTATTTTGTTTGAGTAGGGAAAATAGGTCTCATTTTTCTTTTTGTGTGTTTCAACCCTTTCTCAAGCTCAGTACACAGCTTTGTGTTCAATCGAAGCAGGACAAATTCCGACAAGCTTCTCGTCTATCAAGATTTCGCCCACATCTACATGGAAGAGGTCAATACTTTCCTAACATGGCAGCAGGGAAACCTAACAATGTCTCAATCCCCCAACCTTCCTCAAGATTGACGTCTTCCCGTGTGTCTACCCCCCGAACGACTGCTCAAACGAGTCCGAGGAAATGACGAGGTTTCGAAAAGGGCTGGTGATAACAGAACCTCACCGCCAAATCCCCGTCGCTGCGCTATCTGTGGCAAACATCATGGGGTAAAAAAGGGCTCTCAGTTCCTCAAATCCAGCCTGGATGCTCGAGAAACCTATGTGGAGGTACACGATCTGTGTATGAAGCGCCTGGCAACTTCACACACTTTCGAAACCTGCCACTATCAACACAGACATCCCATGAGACAGAACGCCACGCTTGTTTCCAAAAGTTCAACTAATCAGTGCAACTTCGTTCAGAAATACCCCTTCTGGAACACCTGAACGAGAGAACCGTCTATCGCCAAGAGATGAACCCTGGAGGTTGCAACTGTGTGGAATGACGACGTACGATCCACAGAAGATGTGTACGCCAGAGACATTGTGAAGTGAATGTTAATTTGTAGTTCTTAATTCAGTACTATCACCACGTGGGCGTCCTTTTGGAACTTTAATCAAAATTCTTCTTTCTCTGCTCGAAATGCGGTTCCCTTTTGTTGGGTGGACAGCAACGCTCTGATTGAAGTACACAGTAAGAAACTGCAGTGTTCATGAGTACCTGAGAACAGGCACTTCATCAGGGGTGGAGTGATGTACAGGGACGAACTGAACTCTTACGTTCAGCAGAGGCTTGTTAGGGGCATTTGTGCTAATTAACCTCAAATGTCCCGATGCGCTCGAAACTTCGTTCCCGTCAGTCGTAACTGAGCGGTTCTCCTTGTTCCAATTATTATTCAGACGATATCGTGCTTACTTCCCTCCTAACTTAGTGCAATCTCGCTGTTTACCTTATCAGTATCATTCAAGTTGCGTGGTATGCTGAACAGGCTACTTAGTTTGTACAACCTGTTGACGCCAATGGATATCGCCTGAGCTGTTCAACTTTTTAGCGACCCCAACTGAGCCTCGAATCCCCCCTGAGGTATCGAATCCCCAACAACGTGCAACTCGCACGAACTCGTTGGCCACATCCCCACAGCCCCAGCCTCTTTGCCAGATTTCATTGCGCCTACGATCGGCAACGTGAGCTGTACCTCAACCGTTCTCATTCCTTTTAATTCACGGTCTCTGGGTCTGAAGGCTTCTCAGGATAGCCAAATTTCCTGGACATTTTGGACAAGGTAATGTGCCTTTCAACTCTGACACTCTCGGTAATCACTTCTCATGTGTGGCTCAATCCCTATTAAACACTTTGCTCATATTCCTCCAGGAACACCCGAAAGCGAGTAGAAGACAAACAGGATCTCCCTCCGCTTCAATTCGTCTCCTACCAGAAATCTTGGTCAGAATATTCAGTCGTTATTTTCTTTAGTTCCTGAATAATTTATTTTACCCCGTATTCGACATTTAACGAGAGAATTATTCCTTTTTTTCTTTACGTTTGTCTGTACAGAGCTCTTAGCTTCATTTTATTTAGTGTCCATGATACCACTACACATTTGTATCAATACAGTCCACTTTTACCTTCAATTTTGCCGTTCATTTATTCTCCATTCATTACTCACATTTTCAGGTTCAGTTTTCTTTCTCTTTCCTTTTTTTTTTTAAACAGGCGTCAGATTGAGCGTAGCCCAGATACAGGTTACACAATTTACGCCACACAACCTTTAACCGGTTCTTTCTCTTTTTTTAGATTCACGGTTGAACACGTGCTGTCGGAGGCAGACACCGCGTGGAAAGGAAAACGAGGCTGGGTCACGTTGCAGCTTCTTCAAGAAGTACTCCCAGATTTTTCAGACTCCGTGCCTCTTCCCTATTACGTCTGCATTTGCGGGCCGATCTCCTTCACGCAATTGACTGAAAGGTGACTGACGCATTTCGTCGAGGAAGTTTAGTTTACTGTTAAAACCATTTCCACGCAGAGTGAGCCACTCCACGTGTGACTCACTTTGCCCAAAAGGCACCTAAAACATTCCCTCTCAACTTATGTCAATAATAAAGCGCAATTTTTACTTTCCTTGGCTCTACGAAGTAGAAAGGAAAGTTATGTAATCGGCAGAAAAAAAATTTTTGAGTGTTCTTCAGATCTTTACGTTTCAGACCCTCCTGAGTCCGAAAAACACTATTTGGGAAAATGGTCAGTGTGTGTGTATGTGTGTCTGTGAACGATTTTTAGAGCAAACCACCGTACCAAATCAGCTCAAACTTCATATCTCGCCCACAGGTTACCATGGGACGCCAAAATAAGGGTATGAACAAAATCCATCGAAATTCAACTATAGTTATCATAGTGATCAAAACACCAAA
Source organism: Pachypeltis micranthus (assembly GCA_020466155.1). Lineage (NCBI taxonomy): Eukaryota > Metazoa > Arthropoda > Insecta > Hemiptera > Miridae > Pachypeltis > Pachypeltis micranthus. Next base: position 61,233,810 of record CM035770.1, on the reverse strand, counting down.
TATTTTTCTTCTCAAAAACGGCTCTAATGATTTTGATTAAATTTTTTATATTGATAGCTCCTAATATGTCAACTATACCATAAAATTCACATATACGGGAAAATGACGAGAGCAGCACAATAAATTACCAACACTTTCGACGAAATCGATTTTAGCGCGGTTTTTAGGGAAAACCAAATCACCAAATCAGCTGTAAAATGAGGTCTAGCCTACAGGTTACCATGAGACGCCAAAATAAGGGTATGGGCAAAATCTACCGAAATTTAACTATAGTTATCATAGTTATATATAGTCGAAAGTTTTGATAATTTATTGTGCTGCTCTCATCATTTTCCCACGAATGGAAATTTTATGGTATAGTTTTCTTATTGAGAGTTATCAATATAAAATATTTAATCAAAATCGTTAGAGCCGTTTTTGAGAAAAAAAGATATTTGGTGTTTTGATCACTATGATAACTATAGTTAAATTTCGGTGGATTTTGTTCATACCCTTATTTTGGCGTCCCATAAGACGTAACGTAAAGATCTGAAGAAAACTCAAATTTTTTTTTTCAGCCGATTACATAACTTTCCTTTCTACTTCGTAGAGCCAAGGAAAGTAATAATGTTACATTAACAGAGATGTCAAAATGTTATGCAGTTGGGTGTTTTAGTTATTTGTGCCAAATTCTCCCGCACACAACTTACCCAATTCTCGTCTGTTTTGTTTCATGTCATTTCTGATTCAATCGGTTTTATTTTATTTGCAAAAATACCTAGTCTTCGGTGCTCTTTCAAGGTTCCTTCAACAACCTTGCAGTAATGTAATCATTTTAAATCTCTAAATTGCCCAATTCACTTGGTCCGCTTTCAGTTTCCCTGAATCCGTCATAAACCTCTACGCTTCTCGCGATGACAGTGTCGTATTGGTCGTTTTTCAGGTACTTACAAGACATGGGCTACAGCGGGGACCACTATTTCTGCTTCAGATGATGGACTGCGTTTCGTTTTTCGATGAGGTTGTTGAAGCTGTTCCGCGCGAGTCTGAATCATATTTTTCCACGAGTCATTCCCCCGCACTTTCATCCAGTAGAGCGCCATCGCCTGTTGTAATTAGCGGTTAAAAGACGTGCGCGTTTATTTTTCTAGCTAAACTGCAGCATTCGCCGAATGATGTTATTTTGAGATCATTACCCGTTGACAAATGTGTGGCTGAACAAATTAGTTTTAAAGCTGTATAGATAAACACGGTTGTTTTCGTTGTTCAATTTTTTGTGGTTGTTCGCATCATTTATCGTCCCACTTGTCAATCAGTCGACCAAAACAAAGTGGCGCGAGCAGATGTGGGTCTGAGTTGCTAGTTGGGTGTTGAGCGAAGTAATGACTCAACGAGAAGGTTTATTGTAGAGGTGGTAAGGAACTTGTGTTCGTTACTGAATCTTTGAAGAAGAGGTTGTTTGGAAGAAACTTTTCAGTTAGCCCACGTACTAGTTTCTGAGGCAGAAAACTCTTTGACGGTCCCTAGTCACGTTGGCTAGCCCAAGTACTAAGAGTATAAGGAAAAATATCAGACTGCCTCTAGCTAGCCCATGTACTGATATTAGGTAAGTGAGAAGAAGGGTGTAAAAATTCTAAACGTACCTCGACTATGATTTCTTTCAAGGGTGAGAAGAGTAAAAGGCAATAGATGTTGACTGGAGGTTTACCCTCACCAGACTGACTCTAAGAGGGCTCTTCAGGCCGTTTATACAGGGTGCGGCATAAAGGTCGGACGTTTTTGAAAAAATCGTAACTTCGGTCATTTTTACTCAAAAAAATTTTTGACATATTTAGATTCACAATTCAAAAGCATTTTAGAAATTCATGTGTGGAAAATCACATCAGTCAAGTGGCGTCCCTCGTTCGTGATACACTGCTGGAGTCTTTCTTGGAAATTTCCGAAAACTCTTTCCAACGTTGCTCTCTCAACTGCGACGATTTCCACGCGAATAACATCCTTCACTTCCTCCAATGCTCAGGGCTTGTGCTGGTAAACACGTTCTTTGAGGTGTCCCCACAGAAAAAAGTCACATGTGGACAAATCTGGGGACCGAGGAGGTCAATGAACGTCACCGAACCTGGAAATAAGGCGGCCAGCGAAAAGAGGACGAATGACGCTCATTGTTGCCCTAGCTGTGTGAGCGGTTGCCCCATCCTGTTGCAATATTTTTTGTCTCAATTCAGGTGTAAAGAAGCCGGTTATCATCTCGACATAGCGTTCTGAGTTGACGGTAACAGCAATGCCATTGTCGTTTTCAAAGAAGTAAGGGCCGATGATGCAAGTTAGGGATATGGCGCACCAAACAGTATCTTTTGGGCTATGCAGCGGTTGTTCGGGTAATTGTCGGGGATTTTCATCAGCCCAATAACGACAATTGTGCTGATTCACCATGCCATTGAGGTTGAAGTGAGCCTCATCGCTCATGAGGATCTCATTTTGTTCAAGAAGTGCTTCCATCTCACGGGCGAAGGTCATTCGTTGTGCATAATCCCCTGGGTGTAATTGTTGCACAATGGACAACTTATAGGGGTGAAACCTCAACTCTAGATGCAAAATACGCCTAACCGATCGATCACTGAGGCAAAGTTCAGCAGCATGCAGGCGAGCTGATCGACTCGGGCTGTGAATTAGTGCTTGTCGTACACTTTCAATGTTCTCTGTTGTTCGAATCGATCTTGGAGCTCCTGGTGGTTGTTCCTCATCAATGAACCTCGTGTGCAAAGTCCTTCAACCCAACGAAGAATGGTGTTTCTAGAGGGAACAGCCCGATTTCGGTGGATATTGAAATGACGACGAAACTCACGCTGGATGCCGTGACGGTTATTATGAACGAAACTGTCGTAAGGAAAAACGCGGTGCTCTAATGTCCACAGGTCCATGACTTCAACTGGTAAAAAAATGCTAAGGCCTCTCGATTACAATGGTCCCTTCCCCACGTAGGTCGACGCATTAGGGGGGAAGTACTGGCCATTTCAAAAACGTTATGCCGCACCCTGTATAAGGATCCCTCTCTCATGTGAAGGGTCGCCATCACTTCCTACCTGCGTCTGATGAGGGCTTGCTCTTATATGTCAATTATAGACCTATGTACATGTGATGGTGGGTCGCCACAGAGGTCCGGAGATATCCTCCTCTGTTTCCTGGACTAAACGAGAATAAATAATGTTTAAAAAAAATTAATTTTAAATACTCAGGAAGTGGCTAAACAGCCTAATGAAGTGGTGGAGGTTAGAGCAATAACTGATGACAGCTAGCTTAGAATATTCGGGGCCAATTTATCAATTCTTCAGTTAAAACGTCTAATAGTAGTGAGAGTATTAAATGTGGTTGACTGAAACCCGCTGTCAAAGTGAATTGATGAACGCGTCATTCAGAGTTATTTGGCCTGAAAATGAAATTGATAAACTGGCCCTAATCATTCAACTTTCTATTAAGTTTAGTTTATCTTTCTCAGACCATACGTAAACAAACAAATAAATGAGACTTCCCTTGAATTTACAACAAGAACCACAATGAGCTTGATGATGAGTGTCAAATGAATCAATTGTTACGATTTCGCTCCGAGTGAGTAGGGGAGTGACAAGTGTTATCGTGTAAAAACGTTTAGAAATGGTAATAAGTGAAACGCTGGTGGTTGAAATGTCAGAATTTCTGGAGAAGCGGAGTTTATAACGAATAAACTGCTAAAATCGTTTTTCGTCGAACTTTTTGGTAATTTATTGTGCTGCTCTCGTCATTTTCTCACAATTGGGAATTTTATGGTATAGTCATCTCATCAGGAACTGTCCATATACAAAATTTAATCAAAATCGTTTCAGCCGTTTTTGAGAAAAACAAGAAAAGTAAAAAGTTGGTATTTTTGATCACTATGATAACTATAGGTAGTTTTGAGCGGATTTTGCTCTTGTCCTTATTTTGGCGTCTAATGGTGAATTGGAGGCTAGATTTAAAGTTTGGCTGATTTGGTTCAGCCGTTTTCTCGTATGTGTAACTAAAGGGCACGGTTAATGCTGCAAGTCAGATGTTACCTGCCCACCATACGAAGATCCATCCTGTCCCACTTGCCCCTATTGGCTTGCCAAGTTAGCACTAGATCCCAGCTGCTGCAATCTAGTCGGGACCAATAGCTACAATGTCAGGCCTCAGTCTCTCTCGTGAGACAACCTGGTAGTGCTACCCTCCCTCCATTTTCCAGCCCTCAGATGACAATGCACCGGCAACCTGCTCGCAGACTGCATCATGACGTTCGGTGCTCATGAGTATACGTGTGGACCACATGATTCAGCTAATCAAACAGGTTACCACAGCATTCACAACGTTACGATCCTGGCCTCTTGTACACCCCATCGCTGGACGCAGTGACCCCACCTGGACGGAGTGAAAGTGCCAGTAATCCTTTCCATGGATGCCCTGTGAAGCCCACTCCACCCATGCAGAAGAGTAGGGCGAGTCAGGACACTGCCAGAGTTCTCATCCGCCAACTGAACCATTCAAAGCAGTCACCCACTCCTTAGAGACAGATGGAATGGCCATGTCACATCACCGCAGCTGATCCTGAACATATTCAAGGCCAGCCACAGTGCGTGCAGCCCCAGAACAATACATTGATAGAGAGAGATGCTGAAAAACACCATAAAAGGTAGTAATAAAATTGAGAGAGTAATACAAGTTTTATTGCCACATTTCAGCGTTGGAGTACAACACAGCACTCACAAAAATTGGCTTAGTGAATTTTCTTAAGTTAAATGAACACAACAAAATTTCGTAATACTTTCCATTTTCACATAACAGCACCTGTTTTTACTTAACTTACAGATATAAATTTATCAAAACAATTGAGTCGTCAAATTAATGCGAGTAATACCCTGTTGTTGAAATGATCACTGGGACCTTGTGGTCTGCAGCCACACCCCCTTTCCGCCCACCCGTCACCAATTACCTGATTTGAGCTTAGCGAACGGTCCGAAACTCCGACGTCGACAAAATCAGTAAGCAGCTTGAGCTTTGCTTCTCCGCCAAAAGGCGAAAAATCCCAACGAGTGACAAATCACGTAGAGCGCTCCAAGTCCAACTATGTCGATCCCGAAATGATTTTTGTTGTAGCCGTAATTGTCCAAAACGCCGTCTCCCGTTCTTATGCAGGGGGCCCCAGCCTTTTCGGAGCAGGCTGAAACATAAAGGGTGGCGACTCAAAACAGGTTATCGAGTTAGTAATGTTTTATGAGAAACACAATTTGTGTTGGAGCGTCACTCTGCTGACTTCAGCTGCTCCTCCAACAAGCCTCCACCTGACTTAGTGGCGTTCATGTGTTAAGCGTCTTCGCTAGTTCGTTCGTTCTCCTCCGCTCTGTAATATGTCGTTTATGTTCGTTCTCTTAATATAATTTTGTTCCCGATCCGTTTTTATCCATTTCGCCTACTGCGTTTAAGTTTCTGCTTAAAACATTACGGGCCAAGGTTGGCGTTGAATTAGTTTCACACGTGTTGCACGTTTCTTAAAAGCTGTGAAAATTTCCGGACTTTATCCATCACGTTTGGAGGCTTGAGGTCGCGACAACTGTGACACCTGGATGATTCAAGTTGAGGCACTGTTGGTTAAGAACGATTTATGGGGATACGTTGATGGGAGCATTACCAAAGATCGTCAAGTGGACGAACGATGACAGGAAGGCAAAGGCCGACCTGATTTTAGCGATTAATCCTGAATGAGGGTTTGGTTCGTCCCGGCACAATAGCTACACTCGCATGAGCAGTAATTTCACACGTGAATGTTGTAATTTGAATTGTGAATGTTCTAGACCATTATTTCCGTTGGCCTAAAAATTGATTCGGATTATCAAAAAGTTGCAACTCTTGTGTTGAAGGAGTTGTTAGGTACATCGAGCGACGAATCATCCAAACCTTGACAAATATCCCATTATATATAGTAGTTGCCCGTGTGAATACCCAAGTCTACACAGTGTGAGAGGCTAGTGCGGCTTGTTTGCTATTTGCAGGAAATGAACCCACTCTTAGGCTTCCCGCCCAGGGTATTTGTGGAAATAGCTCAGCGTGGCCCCTTCCTGTGGGCACTTCCTTACTAGTGCATCGTCCAGGAACTCAAAAGGAAAGTAATTATGAAAGTGGTCAAGGAAATTATGGAAAACTACCTGCGATGGAATGATTATTCCTAATCACGTTTTTTACTTTCCTCGGCTCTACAAAGTAGAAAGGAAAGTTATGTAATCGGCTGAAAAAAAAAATTTGAGTTTTCTCCAGATCTTTACGTTTCAGACCCTCCTGAGTTCGAAAAACACTATTTGGGAAAATGGTCTGTGTGTCTGTGAACGATTTTTAGAGAAAACCACCGTACCAAATCAGCTCAAACTTGATATCTCGCCCGGAGGTTACTATGGAACGCCAAAATAAGGGTATATGCAAAATCCACCGAAAGTTAACTATATTTATCATAGTGATCAAAACACCAAATATTTTTTTTTCTCAAAAACGGCTCGAACGATTTTGATTAAACTTTGTATATTGATAACTCTCAATAAGGCAACTATTCCATAAAATTCCCGATTGTGACAAAATGACGAGAGCAGCACAATAAATTATCAAACTTATCGATCTATTCGATTCTAGAGTGGTTTTTAGAGAAAACGACCGAACCAAATCACCTTACTCTTGATATGGAGCCCGGAGGTTACTATGGAACGCCAACATAGGGGTATTAGCAAAATCCATCGAAAGTTAACTATAGTTATCATAGTGCTCAAAACACCAATTTTTTTTTCTCTCAAAAACAGCTCTAACGATTTCGATTAAATTTTGTATATTGGCAGCTCTCATTAAGGCAATTATATCATAAAATCCCCATTTTTGGGGAAAAAACGAGAACAGCGTAATAAATTATCAAAGTTTTCTATGAAAATAGGTTTTAGCGCGGTTTTTTCCCCTTTTAAACTCCGCTGAAATGTTACTAGAATGTTAAAAAAAAAAAATTATTACACAACGGTTTATTATTCGGATAAACAGCTTGACCTAGCATTAATGCTCCGAGACTCATCCCGTTCGATTCAGCATCGAAAAATATCAAAATGAAACCCAAGAAAAGGTCGAAAAGAACTGAATCGTAATGTTAAAATAAACAAAAAAAATCGCAAGTATCTAGAAAAAACTGAATTTTAATATGAAAACATGCACGCTAAATACTAATATCAAAATTTAACCAAAAATCTATGAAAAAAAACCAAAATGAGAATGAAACGAAAGAATCTAAAAAAATTGAATCGTATTAACGTCGGGGAAATTGGAACGGGGGCGCTCGAAGCGAAAGGCGAAAGGGGAGTCGTTGGGAGGGAAGCGAGCCGCCTCGAGAGCGGTTGATTTTTAAAAAAGACGTGCGGGGCGGGAGGAATTCAAACGACGAAACGCTTGTAGCTCCCGTGTTGTACTGCGTTTCGTTAATTTTTTTAACCGTTTTTTGCCCATTACAACCACGGGCTTCGTCCGATCGGATTGCCGGGATGCCAGGCACAACTAGATACCAAATCGGATTTTTGGGCGAAAGAACGAATTTTTTAGACCACGTTAAAGGCACAAAACGGCCCGGACGGTGGACGACGGACGGACATTGCAAATTTGGAATCTCTAAGTCTTGAAACGTAAAGTATCAAATTTTGAGGGGGGGTTGTAAAAAATTTTCGTGACCGAAAACATAGGGTTATTATTCAGAATGAATAATAAACCAAAACCAAAATGAAAATGAAACGAAAGAATCTAAAAAAATTGAATCGTATTAAAACCCAAAAAAATGAAACGAACAAACTATTAAATAAATAAACCAAAAATAAACGAATAATGAGATGTTCAATCGAAGATAACAGATATTTTGCTAACGGAAATACGTGAGACCGTCATTCGTGGAGGTGAAGACGAGAACAAGGCAATCGGACGATAAAGGGACAAATGGGGGGGGGGGGGGGGGGCTTCCAACGAGTACAGCGGGCGGGCGAGCGTTGCGTTGCGAGGCGAGGGGGCGGCGTTGCCAGTTGAGCAGGCGAGCGATTTCGTGAGACGGGAGGGACGCTGTAGTTCCCGCATTGTACTGCGTTTCGTTAATTTTTTTAACCATTTTTTGCCCATTACAACCACGGGCTTCGTCCGATCGGATTGCCGAGATGGTGGGCACAACTAGATACCAAATCGGATTTTTGGGCGAAAGAACGAATTTTTTAGACCACGTTAAAGGCACAAAACGGCCCGGACGGGGGATGGCGGACGGCGGACGGACATTGCAAATTTGGAATTTCCATGTCTTGAATCGTAAAGTATCAAATTTTGAGGGGGGGTTGTAAAAAATTTTTCGTGACCGAAAACATAGGGTTATTATTCAGAATGAATAATAAACCAAAAGAAAAGTATCTGTTGCGTTGCAAAACACAACTTTCCTTGGCTCTACGTCAATTCACTCGTGTACATGGCTTTTTTTTCTATTTACTCAATTCATTTATCAGTCAGTTAATTTGAACTGAGGACAAATGAATTGAGTAAGTAGAAAAAGCCATGTAGAAAGTGAATTGACGTAGAGCTGAGGAAAGTTGTGTGTTGCAACGCACCATATATTTGAGTTGTTAACTTCTTCGAGTGGTATCCAACGAACGATATATTGTGAACAATCGCTAAATAAATGAGTTCAAGTATATGTACTTACGTATGTCGGTTATTTCAGACCACTGTATAACAGAAACTGCTTCGAGGCCGTAATAAAATATTGAGATGTACTTGACCCAAGCAAAATGAAACGGTACGTCGCTGTAAAACAAAGTAAATGGAGAAGTTATACTTTATTATACATCAATAGACATTTAAATAACTACTCGACACATCAAATAAACCAGCAATCACATCAAGTTACAGACAACAGGGATGGGTGGGATGAAATTAAGATTTTTTTATCCCAAGGGTGTATGAGTCGGCAAGATACCCAGCCTAGACAAAGCACAACAGGCATCAAAGTGACCCCTCCACGCACAGCATTGGCCTGGAACAGTTTCTCATATTGACCCAAATAGCTTTTTTCTGACTCAGTAAATATCTGAAGAGATGTGTAGTGAATTATCGAATAAATTTTAGTTTTAAATTGCATCGAAAATCCGTAATTAACTTCCTTATGTGTTTACTGTGAGGGGGAGGTGGGTGAATTTGCGATGTATGAAAAATTACTCGATTTGGGGGAATTGCGTTCTCCTACCGATTGTTAGTCTACTTTTTAACTCAGTAAAGTAGAAGGGAATAGGAGAGACTGATTAGAGATATTTTTACCGTTTTGTGCTTCTGACAACTTACTACGTCTGTACAGGTGCAGGTACGTGCGCTTTGTTTCCAAGTCACATTCAACTCAACTACTCAAAATTTAACAGAATGAAAACTGAAGCGACTCACTTCAAGGACATGTAGATCCCACAAAACAGCAAACAGATTTGTTCGAAGGGAACTGATATCATCGATGCGCTGGATATGCTCTCGAAGTAAGCGGATATTAGGCAGCCTGTAACAATAAATAAGGAACAAATCATTTCTAGAAGTAGCAGAGGAGGTACAGTTTTTGCAGCCCTTTGTTGGTGCTTGAGGTGAAATACTAGCCCATAGCCACAACCCTGCCAATATGTGAGCGTTGCCTTGTAAGCAAGCTGTTAAAGGTAACCTAATCTTTGGCTACCAAGTAGAGTCAGGGCTGGTTAGTCACGTGAAACTCAATCACAAATTGTCGTTACGTTTCCTTGATGCTTCCCAACTTGAAGCAATAAGCGTGGCCACTTCATAAATTCAAGCGCAACGTGTGTATTAAAATAAAACTTACCGTAAGCTGTAGATGTGATAGCAGCAGCTGCAATGGGAATACTGAACTTGATGAGATCGAAAATCCCTCCTGTGAAGCCTGGAATGGTGAATGAGAGCACAGTGAAGAAAATGGGCTCTAGTATCGCCCTGGGTAGCTGAAAAATCAGAGGCACACGTTTTACTCGATATAGAAAATCAGATGAAATATAAAACTACTGTAGTTACCGCTGACTTTACATACTCGAGCTAAGAAAGTTCCCAAGCTACTGTCCTGACACCAGTTCATAAAGGACCATAACTAGGACCATATTAAGCTGGATATCCCTCCCATGTACTGATGGCATCTGAGAAAAGCCCCACTGTGGTCTCAGATGAGCAGCCTCATGTCCTCTCAGTTCCACCCCAGGTTCCCATGGAGCTGATGTTCCATGATGCGACGTATACCTGATGGGGTAATGAGCCAGGCCAGTTGTGGCCAACCGGCTCATTGGCGCTAAGGGTCGACATTCTTTTATGAATGCCTTCAGTTCCGCGGGCACATCCTCAAGTCCTGGCTCGATGGGTGGAGCGGGGGACGAAGCGAGGTGGCCTTAGTGTGTGTGGGGGGGGGGGGGGATCTTTGTGGGAATTGTGTGCGACAGTGGGGAACTCCAGATGCTGCCGCTGAGCTGCCCAGGCTTGAGCAAACGTGGCGAACCTTCGCCTCGCTGAGCTGCAAGAGAGAAGTGCAGCTGCACTTCTGTGGGGGGGGGGGATGCGTGTCCTGGCCCGCACGTCGTCATAGAGGGGACATTCATACAGAATGTATGCTGCGTCCCCACTGGTGTCCCTTCCACAGGGGCAGAGGTCGAATGTGCAACGTTTAAAAAATAATATATGTATACCAGCCATGCACAAACCGCAAGACAGCCTTGGAACCTCATCCAGCCATAGGTGGGGCACCCCAAGCACTCTGAGGTGTAGCCCAGCCAGCCCCAGCAGTACACTGTACATCCTCCGCAAACTCAAGCATCTGCACCTCTGACTTACCAGGTGGTCCCTTAGAGGACAGTTCCCGAGAACAGGCCACATACCATCCATATACTTTCTCTCTTCAAAGAGAGGCCCTCCCTTTATCACTTTCTCGAACGTAATCGAGAAATAACCTCAACTGACTTTGGGAACTCTTCATTTTTCCTCCCAGTTGCCAACCTTCTTATACAAGTTGCTCTTAGCAGTCCTTACAAATGTGCTGACTGACTCCTATTAAAGGCAAGCGGTTGATCGTGGTCTAGTGGTTAAGACATTCGATTCATATTTTTCGATGTAAGTTGAGGATTGTGGATCGAACCTCCGGCAACCTTCGATTGCCATAATTTTTGCCTGAGTCAGCAGCTCTTCAAAAGCATCTCCAAAATTCCTTTCGTAACAGTTGGCGCCAATGTACTGAGGTAGTTTGGAGATGCTTTAGATGTGCTGACTGACTCCTATGGCTTGATCACGAATGCCTCACAAATCGGAAAAGCTTCCCATGGGTTTTCCTTCCTCTCCTCAACTCATGACCTCCTTTTTTATTCCGTTCAACAACCTCGATCATTTTCCGTCCGCGTATCAGCCTTTTAGCCTTCCCTGATATGATTGTAGCCTCCTCCTGTGGTTACACTTCTTCTTCTTTGTTCTTGCTGTATCTTGCCAGTTTGTGGGCCTCCCTTCTATTCCTCTTTGCCCTGGCACCCAATGCAGTGCTAAAGCGTTCTCCTTTGTCAAGGTCTTCAGACCAGTCAGCCATTCCAAAACCAGCCCTGATGAAGCAGTACAAGAATCCATGGACTTTAGTGCTGCCTGTAAGTAGGAAGCTTTCTCCACATGTATGTGGAGAGGTGCAAGATCCAGCAGAACCACCAGCACAGTTGAGGAGGTTGTCTACATGCACCCTGACACAGCTATGCAGGCCTTGCGCTGCAGCTGCCTTGTATTCTATCTTGTAGCCGGATGTAGATAATATCTCTCCACGAATGATGGAAACATTTCAAGGCACGATGGTTCCAAATCTGCAATGTCTGTCCACCGTGACGGCCATATTTTGCATAAAAACTTCATTTGGTGCCACCTACTCGGCAATCTGATCAAAAGAAATCCGTGGTTGTTACGGGCAAAAAAATTTTTCAAAAATTGACCAAAAACGACATAACCGCAGTTTGATTGAAATTAAGTCGTGTTTGGTATAGTTTTCCAAGCATTTACTGATGGTGAGTCAAATGGAACGGGTCACAGGGGGTTCCTGGTTCCATTATCGTCAGTTCATGTTTTGTACCGTTTATCAGTAGCAGGTTACGGAATTTATTCAATAGCCCCTACTTATCGAGTGATTTATGAGACTGTTAACACAATTTTTCTGAGAAGGTCCACGTTTACTGTTTCATAATTATTTAGTAAACACTGTGAGAAATGCTAATCAGTTAAACAGCAATAGTTCGAATACTGGCTTATAAATATTATTGTACTCCCGTCATGCAGGTAGTTTATTGAACTACCACCCTGTTTGGTAGCCTTAACATGAGCGGGATAAATCAATTTTTGTCCATATTCGAGGCTGTTGGGTCACTCGTTTTTTCTGAATCGCATTCATACACACAAACCATTTTCTCAAATGAGGTTTTCGAACTGTGAAGCCTTTAAAACGTAACATTACAATAATTTGTCCCAATGAATGAGTTTAAATTAGTTTTAATAAAATGATCCAATAATTATTAACACTTTACTGACAATAGTTTTATAAATAAATTTATAAAAATATTAACCCTGAAATCAAATAGGTTATCATTTTAATTATTAGATAAGATTAATTTCGTTCACAGCCCTGTCAATTATCTAGGAACGCAGAGGGGGACTTATGGATTAAACTTAACGAACCTGTTTTGATCTTCTCTGGCTGGTGAGATACTGTAGGCGAGTACTTTCGATGTAAAGACATCATCGTCTGGCCATTATGTAAGTACTAAGGTCAGTTAGTTGGTCGTAGCCTTTATATAAGAAGAGAGAGGTGAACGGGATGGCGTTGCATCGGAAGGGGAAGGGAGTGGTTTGAAAGTAAAAGAGCCTGGTCATACGTCTCCTGGGAAATCGGTTGGAAGTGAAAGAAAAAGAGTGTAAGGGCAGTTTTGCATGTTTTAAATAGTCTGTTGATAGTCGATTCTAAGTCTTTTTTGTATACGGTAGTCTGTAAATCCGTCAGTTGGTTGTTTCCGTTAGTGTAGTGTTTTGAGAGGTGTAAATATTGTGTCACATTTTACCACGCCCACCAAACAGGTACGTTAACTTTAATAATTTACCAATTGGCAGAATTAACCCAATCACGTCAATACCAATATACTTATGGATCCAAACAAGTGAGAGGCTGTCCTTGATATTCGAACTAACACAGAAATCATCAATTTCCTCTGTATCATCAAAGTCTCTTGACTCCCTGCTTCAATATTCTGCACAAAACTACCGGATATTGTTACGAAAACAGGGCTACGTACGTTCCCCTCCAATGCAATGTACTTGGATTTCCAAAAAATTGGTAAGTTGGAAAAGCTCGAAACAAACGCTGGGTGTCACGAAAACGTCCAATTTCAACGACAACACAGTGAACTCCTATTACTTGGCTGCAAGTATAATTATATAGCGCGACACATAAAATCAACAAGTTAGTTCAACTAGAATCAACTCGAAAGTTCTCTTACCAGAGCTATCATCTTCGATACGTAGTACGCAGCCGGCGTGTACAATCCGTTGTCCACTTCTCGAAGAAGGATGGGAATTTCTGACGGGAAAGTGTGAGTAACGCTGTACGTAAAAGTGAAGATCGTTTCAACGATGACTAGGTATAAGAAGCCTTGGAGATTCTGAATGCTTTCTTGGTTCAACGCTAGTCCAATGTACGGCACAGAGATGAGAAGAGCCAGAAGCTGAATCAAAACACTCACGTTTGTAATGTAATCAACAGTACAGTTCAAGTTAAAATATCTAGCGCATCGCACAACTTTCCTTATCCTCAATTACATTAGTTGCAATTCAATAATCAGAATAAACTAGCCTGTTCGCCCCAGCACGTAACGAGAAACTGGGAGCACTTAAAGTCCCGAAATTTATGGCGCCGCTTCTTTATTGAGTGATCAGCTTTTAGGTACTGGTCGGACCGTCATTTATTTATTTGGCTTACACAGGCATAAGCCTTTATTCATAAAGAAATACAAGGCCTTTATTGTGCTACTCCGAAGAACCTTATTTTTTGGGCGAACGTTGGGTATCAAATTTCAGTTCGTTTTCTCTTAAAATCGACCGGAGACCAAACGACGCTTATTTAACACAAGAGATTTGGAAACGTGAAGAACTAAACAAAACCTTTTTTCCAGCCGATTGCATAACTACGCTTCCAACTTCGTCGAGTTAAGGAAACGTCCTCTAAAACACCAACAATCAAGAAAGAAGTTTATTCAAGAATTTGGAATTTAAATTCAATTCATTTTATTTCGCCCGAGATCGTATGTGATTCATACATAAAGTGACCAGATTTTTGTTTACCCAAAACGGGACACAGGTTGAAACTGAATCGAAGCATAGAGTGCCAAGGGGTTGGTGTACGAAGTACCTCCAACACAATTTTGAAAACTAGGAGTAAAATTGTGAGTTTTGAGGGACTTGAAAGATAGTTTTTAAACTTTGTGCCCTTTTATATTTACTACTTACTTTTTTCCTGTACAAAAGTATTGAATTTAATTTGTACAACACAACGCGCGTGAATAAAAATAACAAGTTGAGGTAATGTACACGTGTGACAGTGTGCTGACTGACTCCTATTAGAGGCAACCGGTTGATCGTGGTCTAGTGGTCAAGACAGGCGATTCATAATTCTCGACATAAATCGAGGGTTGTGGATCGAATCTCCGGCGCGATTGCCGTAATTTTTGCCTTAGTCAGCAGCTCTTCAAAGCATCTCCAAATTACTTCGTAACATTGGCGCCCAACGTGGACGTCTCTCCAAACTACCTCAGTACATTGGCGCCCAACTAGTGGTCGAATTTCTTCTTTCCAAGAAAAAGAAGAGGCCCGGAGAGAAAATTAAAAAATTAAGAGAGAAAATAATGAGACGAGTTCTCGGGTCCAGGATTCGCTGACGCTGTGAAAGTTCCAGCGCGAAGGTAAAATGGGCGACGCCCATTACAATGGTAATGGTAATGGTAAAATGGGCGACGCCCACTACAATGCGAAAGAAAGAAGACTTTCCTTGTAGCCCTCTCGTCGGATTTTCCGGGGATTCGCTCAACTATGGTAAATTCTTTCCTTTAAAGAGTCCGCTCCAGGAGCAGCGGTTAACAGACGAGGGGGGAGATGTGCTGACTGACTCCTATTAGAGGCAACTGGTTGATCGTGGTCTAGTGGTCAAGACAGACGATTCGTAATTGTCGACGTAAGTCGAGGGTTGTGGATCGAATCTCCGACGCGATTGCCGTAATTTTTGCCTTAGTCAGCAGCTCTTCAAAGCATCTCCAAATTACTTCGTAACAACAGGAAGGAAAAAATCACTGCGATCGGGATATCAGTCACGAACAACGCCAGAAACGGCCAATGAAAGTGTAAATTGAAATAGAGATTCAGGAAAAGGATTATGTATATTATTGTGATACCTAGTTATTTGTATTTTAACTGAGTACAACCTATTGCATCTCGAAATGCTGACAGAATACACGCTAAGTGCGTAAAGCAGTTATAAAGTATTTTAAACTAAAAAGTAATTGTAACATGACCAAATAATCCACCAACAAATACTCATGAAAACGGGACAAATAAGCGTCCCTTGGGGGTTGGTCGGGACATTTCTCTCAAAAACGGAACTGTCCTGTTGAAAACGGGACGTCCGGTCACCTTATTCATACACATGTATTAGGAACTGGAGATTGAAATAGTTTCTGGTTTC
Organism: Pachypeltis micranthus; assembly: GCA_020466155.1. Lineage (NCBI taxonomy): Eukaryota > Metazoa > Arthropoda > Insecta > Hemiptera > Miridae > Pachypeltis > Pachypeltis micranthus. The sequence continues at coordinate 61,218,023 of CM035770.1, read as the reverse complement.
CATCTCGAACAACTGATGAATTGAGTTTAAATTCGAAACTAGTCCCACAAATAAACAGGTTGCTTCCAAAGGAGTCATCTTCTTTGAGAATTCATAACTAACCTCCTTGGGGCTACGCACATCATAACCGTTATCTAAAAGATTCACCACAGACTCACGAACAAAAACATCTTGCCATTAGAAACTTACCAGATAGAGAGCCAATCTGATTAAATGTACTTGTGGTTTACGGTACATATCCAGAAATGATCGCCATGTCAGCCAACTCAATTGAGTCCTTTGAGGGGGTGGCTTCCTGAAAACCACCGAACATAAACCTGCAGTGACTATTGTTAGAAACTAATTTAGAATAAGTGTACGACAGTGGAACAGGGAGTCGACTTGCATCATGGACTTGGAATATGTGCTTCTCATTTTAAAAAGTTGACCCCCCCCCCACCAACGTAAAGAAGGAGTCACATTTGGTTGATTACAGTGAGGTGACAAATATTTTTCCTCGTAATGAACCAATTTCCTTTTGCAGGGGTCCTGCTGAGTTGTGCAGTCCCACCCATGACTCATGTATTACTTTTGCATGAAGAGGTAATCAACCTGAGCACCCATGAGTTATTCAAAACTAGAACGGAGGCAACAGAATAGTTTAATGTGAAACACGTTTCCTGAAAGCAGTAATACCTGGTTTGTGTCAAGTGTGATTGACTTCACCAACTCACTCCACCAGCAGCAGACGTTCGTAATAAAGCACATCGCAGTGAGAGAGACTCTTTTCACTGGAACCACCTATACTCGATTCATAAGCCATGGAGCAGTCTCAATAAAAGAATAAACTGGCCCTGGGCTCTCCCTCTCCCCCGCTCCTGAACTATAAGCTGTTCTTCATCTTTCCAACAAAATCCTCGTACCATATTCGTTCACCCGAACTTCTGACGACCTACAGGGGGGAACCAATCCTTCTCACACGTTACCTGCACCAAATCCTTTCTCTGAATTTCAAGCTTCACATTCTTCCTCCTTGACTTCTAATTTCGCATCCTTCCAGCCAACTATTAGCGGTACAAACCTCGCCCACAGCAATGTAAGTTGCAATACTTTCCTTCTGAATTGCAATGTCTACCACGTTCTTTCACCTGAACTAGCAGCAACGCAACCTCCTATTATTTGAACCCCATCCACCAATTGTTACGTGCGTCATTTCCCTGAACCTCAAGCTCCAAATTCTTCCCCTGAACTCTCAGCTTCATATTGCCTTAAAGAGCGCATCCTTCCAATCAACCATAAGTTGTACTAACCTCATCCAACAGCAATATAAGCAATCATTCTCCTAGAACTGTGTTTCATCTTGAATCATAAACGGTACGATATTCTTCCTGTTGAATTATAAATAGCAGAGCGCACCGCTGCACGAGCCTCGCAGGAAAAACACCAAAAAGGTTCTGATCGTCATAACAATTCAGTTATCAACTTCCGTTTCTTAATCCCATTCGCGTTCAATTCTTCCACATCTTCATGCTGAGCCAAATTTATATATTATGTGTAAGAAAAACTGATTTGATATAATTACCCAATGTTACTTACATCGCAATAAACCTGTCGAACTCACTGCTGGGCTGCAAAAATAAAAATCTCATTACTTTCAACAAATTATACCTAAGACTATCTCGTTCAGGCCAGTGAAACAAGCATAACTTCAGTAATTTTGATGTTAGAATTTTCTATCGACATATATCTCTTTTCATCTTGGGACAACATATTACAAGAAGAATTGCAACCTGAAACATTCAAGTCTCACACGCTCATTTTTAGAAGCTGCCGCAGTTCTCTCAGGCAGGTCAGCCCAGCGCAGGTTCGGAGTCTTTTTGCAGGCATGGCCGGAATGTAGAGATGTGCCAGACAGGCCAGAGCCGTTCATGAATGGCTTCCCCTCTTGCAACTACTACATTAGGCATAAATGATACCCCTCACTCAAAGTTTATGGCCAAATTTCAATTGTTTTTAACTTTTAGAGAATTTTTCGAGTATAATGACAATATCAACAAAACGTCAGCTGTGCCACATCACACAACTTTCCTTAGATCTACATAAATTTAATGGTTTTTGTGGCGGCTGGCCACCCATTACCTACAAAAGGCGCCTCACAGGAAATCATCCCGACAGAGGGCGCTAGCTGCAAGCCACAGACGACTTCTGGAGGGGATTGCAGGTGGCCAACCAGAGAGGACGACTCCCTCCAAGAGGGCCACCCTGCACGGACAAACGGATTCTTTCTTTCATTCTTTCACCCATCTCTTCTTCCAACAACAACCAGCCACCATCAGCAAAGCCAGCGGGGACGACGAGTCCGCTCTCTCGCGTCTGAAGAAGAAGGAGCGACGACTCAACTGAGTCCCTTGCCGTGAGGAGGAACCACTGCTCAGCCGAGCCCTTCAAACTACGCTTCGACACCTGAAGAACTCTTCCCTCGCCCGCTGCTCAACCGAGCCTTCCGACTCAACTGAGTCCCTCATCTCGCGTCTGAGGGAGAAAGAGCGACGACTCAACCAGGTCCCTCGCCGTGAGGAGCTACCGCTCAACCGAGCCCTTCGACCTACGCAACGACGCCCGGGAAACCCGTTCTTCACCTCACACTCTCTCAACTGGCAGACAGGACCTACAAACACAACAACAATATTTCGTCGGCCCTTTTCAAGACCACACAGCACTTGAAAAGGGGACCCCGACAACTGGTGAGCAGTGGTTCCTCCTCACAGCGAGGGACTCATTTGCGTCGTCGCTCCTTCTTCTTCAGACACGAGAGGGCGGACTCGTCGTCCCCACTGGCTCTGCTGATGGTGGCTGGTTGTTGTCGGAAGAAGAGATGGGTGAAAGAACGAAAGAAAGAATCCGTTTGTCCGTTTTTTTTTTGTTTTTTTTTTTTCGGACGCTTCCGGGGAGGGGAAATCTTCAAAAGACACCCAAGTGGGTAGTGTCGGATTTTTACCGACTAAAACCCCTCCCCCGCGGTTGCCAACCCGGAGGTTCTAAACCAGAAAGGATAGGAGGCCGTCCTGCAGATGCAGAGGGGACTCATGCGCGATTGCGAAACTAGGAGGCAGGGACGGGTCAGCGTGGGATGAGGGAACAAGGCCTGCGAACAATGTCGGAGGCAGTGGGGGTGTGCTGTGTAAGGCAGCTGATGGAGGGGTTGGGATGCTGAGCCACCGAGTTACCTTTCGGAGCTGTCGATTTCTGATATACCAGGGGGAACCAAGGACCCCTCTGAGGGCCTTCATGTAGGTGCCCTCAAGTTGTTTGAGGGCTGTGGCAGTTCCCCAGACAGGAATGGCGTAGGTGCTTATGCTTCTGATGATGGCATTGAAGGCGCGGATTTTCGTTTGTTTCGAGACCTTTCTGTTATTAAAGAAGGGTTTAAGAGCCGTAAAGGCTCCGTTGACCTTGCCACGAACGGCACGAACTTGGCTATGCCAGTTGAGCTTTCTGTCGAAGATCACTCCGAGGTATTTTGCCTTTGTGCTCCAGGGAATTGAGTGGTTACCAACTAGTATGTTGGGGGGAGGAATATTCCGCCGGGAGAAGAACACCGCTTCAGATTTGGCTTCATTGAGGCGGAGGCCCCATTTTTGGTACCAACTGAGCAGGGGGGGAATGAACTTGTTCATGACAGTTGCACAGTGCAGCTTGGTTTTGGAGGTGTAGAGGAGGGCTACGTCGTCTGCGTATTGTGCTGTGACGATTTTCCTGTGGATAGGAATGTCATGACAGAAGATGTTGAAGAGGGCGGGGGAGAGTTTCGAGCCCTGGGGAACGCCAGCTGTGATGTGGTGGACAGTGGATAGCATTTTTCCAACTCTTACCCTGAAGGTTCTGTTTGATAGGAAGGAACGAATCAGGCCAATGAGGGATGGGGGGGCAGTGTAGTAGGATGAGTTTGTAAATCAACCCCTCATGCCAGACTCTGTCAAAGGCTTGCTGGGCATCAAGGAGGAGCATGGAGGTGTGTCGGCGTTTGTTCCGGTTTTCAGCGATGAACTCAGTCACTCTGAGGAGTTGGTGGCAAGTTCCGTGGCGGCTTCTAAAACCGTGTTGGAAGTTTGGGAGGACTTCGTTGGTATGGATGAATTCATTTAGGCGGGTCAGAATGATGGCCTCAGCAACTTTGCTCAGTGTGCAGAGAAGGCTTATGGGTCTGTAGCTGGAGGGTTTGTTGAGGGGTTTACCTGCCTTGGGGATGCAGATAATTGTGGCCTCCTTCCATACCTCAGGGAAGTATTGGAGGCGCATGGAGGCGTTAATGATATTGCAGAGGGCTACCAAATGGATCCTGGTGAGCGATTTTAGAACCCCATTTGTGATGCCATCGATGCCTGGGGCCTTGTTTTTGTTAAGGCCTTTGATGGTGTCGCTGATCTCTTTGGGGGTGGTTGGTTTGAAAGAGGAAGGGTGGCCTTGTGGGAAGCTGTGTACAAGGTGGTTGACCTCGTTGTGGAAACTGGTGTGGTCCCCCCGTTTGTCCGTGCAGGCTGGCCCTTATATACGCACTCTTGGAGGGAGCCGTCCTCTCTGGTTGGCCACCTGCAATCCCCTCCAGGAGTCGTCTGTGGCTCGTGGCTAGCGCCCTCTGTCGGGATGACTTTCCTGTGAGGCGCCTTTTGTAGGTAATGGGTGGCCAGCCGCCAAAGTTTTTGTTACTGATTCATTGTTTTTCCGCGTAGCTCATTTGAACTTGGGTAATTACTTCACAGTGGCAGAATTTATTGTGCTGCTCGCGCTCATGCCATAATTGAGCAATTGGTACACCGAAAATCGATGAGGCTGTAGGTACGATTTGTTTGAGAAGGATAATAGTCACATTCCCAGAGTTCTTGGGTCAACACGTTTAGAAATGGTAGTGAGTGAAACAGCGGTGTATGAAATTCCTCAATTTCTCCATTAACCCCTACATATCTTATGGACATGATGAAACTAACATCGAATAGCCACTTGATTGGACTACCACGTCAATTTTTCTGAAGGTACTAGTAATATTTGAGCAAAGGTTATAAGGAAAAAAACTGCGCTAAAATCGTTTCTCGTCGAAAAGTTTGGTAATTTGTTGTGTTGAGAATTTTATAGCATTGCCGTGTTACTTTGAGTTGGAGTTTCATTCCAAATTTAATCAAAATCGTTAGAGCCGTTTATAAGAAAAGGTATTTAGTGGTTTCATCACTACGATGACTATAGTTTTTGCATATACCCTTAGTTTAGCGTCCCACGGTGACATGCGGGCTAGATATCAAGTTAGAGCTGATCGCGTTCATAGACCATTTTCCCAAATAGTGTTTTCACAAAATAGTGTTTTTCGGAAACGTAGAGATTAAAAAAAAAGCCTTAACACTGTTGTCAGAACAGTATTTGGCAGAATAAACACATCTAAAAATATTTAAATGTTGTATTCTAACTAATTTTGGTGCATACGTTTTTGGGAAATTATTTATTACGATACGACCTGGCTGAAAAGTGAAGAGTTCTAACAATTAAAATGGTGCTTTACGAGAAATTACGATTCCGAAGTAAATTATCTGGCCGACATGTACCTGACAAATTGAGTCCGATTGGACTGTCCCTCCGTCCATAATTGTGAATTGGCCGTTGATTATTTCGTTTTCCAGCCGCTTCTTCAATTCTTCGAACTCTGACGACTTTCTGTAGTAGGAAACGATGTTGTTGACCCGTTTGGCACTCGCAACGTCGTCTTGAACGGCCAATTGAGAGACGAGAAATTCCGCCAAATTGTAGGTCGGAGGGCAGACGATCCCTAACCTATTAAATAAACCGTTTAGAGACACGTAAATTATGCCCCTCATAATATATAATATTAGTTTCTTTATGCTTTCGTTGAAACGTGCTTCTTTTCTGGCACCTGCAGGAGCTTGTTAAGTAGAAAGGAAATCTATGTGATGGCTTATAACAAGTAGCGGGCCAAAGAGGTGCTTTAATGGGGTACAATGAAGCTGTCTATGTACATAGTGAGTGCCTTAATGATTCAGGGTCGCTGGAAGGTAAATCAGATGGCATTGTCTCTTTAGTGTGAGTAAGATTCATCTTTGTAAGAGATCACTGGCATTACAAAGGACCCACCGACAACGACGAGTCGTTCAACTCACAAATTTATTGCACCTTTTACCCCAATAAAATTTAAATAAAACGCGAATCGTAATACTTTTGTGATACACCAGAAAACGTGGTACAATACCTGTCAAAATAATCCAAGGCGTCACTTGTCGAGCTGTACAAGGCCATTCTTCCACCTGCCACAAGTAGATAAACAGAATCGAACATATCCAGGAGGCCGGACGCAGGTTGATGAATTGTGCAAATGATGGATTTGCCGTTGGCAGCCAACCTTCGAAGTTGCTCAATGACGGTCATTGCACTGTAGCTGTCCAAACCTGTAGTGGGCTCATCGCAGAACAACAACGCAGGATCTGTGAGCAGCTGCAAGAGGAAATGAGTTATTAAAACTTTATTCATACGGTTCTTTTTGTTTGAAGGTAAGGAAATTGGGACTAGACTACCATACGCCAACTCTAGGGATAGAAGGATTGGGAGGGGGATGGCAAGATAAGAGGATGAGCCACGATAGAATGACCACCAGTTCAGATACGACTTGAGCAACAAGCGGGTGGTGACATCTCAGCCAGAGCATCTCCTTAGCACTTTTCTAGCACCACACACTGCACCAGAACATGTGCTGTAACCCTCCACTCCACGAGCTACTGATTGTAACGAGCAATCATCGTCTCGAGCGATCCAGGCGGGCGTCCCACAGGGAAGTGTGTGGGGGCCGTATTTATATTCCGTGTTTTGCTCAGACATACCACTCCCCAAGTCTCCTGACTTTTCTGCATTATATGCCGACTATCTGCTTTATGCAGTGAGTAGTGCACACTATGAAGAGGCAAGCAGACGACTGCAAATTCACCTAGAAACCAATGGTCAATGGTGTACAAAGTGGAGAACAAGGGTGAACGCCTCTAAATCTGTGGCAGTGGCCTACACCTATAGAAGAAAATTCACGGAATCACAATTAAAATATCTCGTCCATGATGTCCCAAATGCTCCATCACATAAATACTTGGGAGTGATATTAGACAGCGGCCTAACTTTTCACGAGCACATTACCGAGCTCTTAAAAAGGCTGAGGTCTCAGACAAAAGCTCTCACCCCACTGCTTCATAGCACAAGTGTATCAGTCTTCAACAAAACTTTAATATACAAGACGCTGATCCGCCCAATCTGGATGTACGCTCTCCCCATATGGAGTGTGTGCTCCACATCGCAATTTAGAAGAGTCTCCCAACAACAGAATGCGACTCTCCAACGGCGCATAATCAGAGCTCCACCCTTCGTCAGGAACGAAACCATTTATCGAGATTAAGACATCGATACACCCGTCGCTATTCTCACTAAACTCACCACCAATTTCATCGAAAGGAATGTAGCACACCCTAACTTTCTCGTTGATGAGAGCTTTTTACCGCCAGACGTTCGCCGCCTCAGACGACCACGACATGTCCATGACCTCGTACCTAAGTTAATTGTGAATTATGTTTCTTTTTTTCTCTATTACGTCTCAATCGAACCTTGTAGCACCCATGAGTGCAAGTGAGAGGACAAGGAACAATGATTGTTAAAGCACTACTTCCTACCAGTGAGGAATATTGTATAGTAAATTATAATTGTCTCAAACAAAATAAACTTATTTAAAAAAATTCAAAACAAAAAACGAGCTGCTGATACCGCCATCTATCCTGTCATATTTGCGCCTCTTGCGCAAGATCCTGGTCGCCAGTTACTCTACCTGGACATCTAGGATCACTGCAGACTAGTCAGAGCCTACAGCAACAATGTCAGGCCTCAAGAGACAACTCGACTGTACCTCTTTCTACTTCTCAGCCCTCGAATGACAATTCTCCAGCAATCTGAAGTCCATGCCATCCACCCCAAAGAGTAGGGGGAGTTAGGACACAGAGGGCAGACGACACGTAAATGGTGGATGGGTTTTGTTCCCGTCTGTAAACTGAACCATGCAGGAGAGCGACAATCTACGAAGGCTTACTGGGCTTAGGGGCACGTGGAATCGTCATGTCACACCCCTGCAACTGATGCTGAACGAATCCAACAACATCCACAGCTTGTGTGACATCTGAGCCAGATTATCTTGCTTATGGCGCAAGAAATGAATAAGGTTGAAAGAGATGGAATTCCAAGTCCCCCAGATCAAACTATAGCATGTGTGTGTAGGATAGTATATGAGAGGCCTAGCCAAGTACACACAGCAGAGCGCACCATTCTATTTAGACTTATTGGCCTTTGGACGGTCAACCTCCCACAAACCAGCCAGTATTTCAGCTTTGGGAGCGAGTACGTCCGAAAGACCTTCTTCTATGGCTTTAGTGGAGCCTTGGCAACTTTCTGAAGATAATCACCAAGCTCCACGCCCAGGAGGTTGCACCAAGAAAGATACATATAAATGGATATGTTTCTTGCAGTTCAGTCAATAATGATGCATACTTCGAGGCGACGTGTTCTGACGCATAATCCTGCCATTTGGCTTGGAGGGCTCCTACTCTCTAACTCTTATACTCTTAGTAACTCGCTATAAAGCATTTCAAGAATTCTACAAGAAGCCATGCAGCGTACAAGACATCAGGACAGAAAGGATTTTCAGCTCTTTTTTTGGTAATTTTCATGTCTTCACTTTGGCACATAAACTCGATGTTATGTTAAAATTTCGTAAAGTTGGATACAATAAAACAGACAAACGTTTCACTACCCGAACCACGTCATTCCCACAGAGGTGGGCGCTCGTGAAGCAATGTGAAAATGTCTCGCTGTGTTGTGGGGAGAAGTACCCAAGCCGAAGTTAAATTTTAGATTTCCTCAGCTAAGAACATTGAAGAGCGCAAAATCTGCGAGTGAATGTTGTGAGAGGGGGGCGTCCACATTTGATTTTGATTGTTCAAAAAAAAAAATTAAAATCTTTGGGCTTGGTTACTTCTAGATTTTTTCGCTCATTGGAGTAGAATAGTTATCATACTGTGGAAAGCAACTGTTAATGCATTATGCATTTGACTTGATGAATTATGAAACGTGACATCGCTATAAATAGGTTTCTTATAAATAGCAAAATCGACTCTACCGCCAATTAAATAAATGTCCTTTGAGCCCCTACTCATAGAATATTTGTATCATCTTCATATTTGCGCCAATATATTAAATTTTGTGTCGGAAATTTATATTTATATTTCCCCCTCGATGTGTAAAACATCAGCAACCAATGGAGACAGTGGCGAGATGAGGTTTTGGTCCAGATAGCCTTGAACAAACTACGAGCGGGGAAAACTGTTTCTCTCAGTTGTTATCTCGTGCAATCTAGTAGCAGCTCTGAAAGATCAAAAAGCGTAGGTCAGGAAGGCCAACCAGCTCATTCGCTTGCAAATTTGCGTCAACCTTAACGTTCGCACGCCAACAATAATCTGACGCAGAACGCTTAAACTGAGACGCACGCGAGTTGAGGTTTGTAGGGCGAACTCCAGTGAAGTAAATAAGAAGAAAAAGGATTTTTAAGCGCGTGAAATGATCAACATGTTAATACCTGAACTGCAACTGATAGCCGCTTTCTCTCTCCGCCTGACAGTATAGAGATGCGTTTATTTTTGCAGTCAACAATCCCCAGTTCTGAGAGTAGAGCTAAAATCCGTTGACAACGAGCAGACGTACTTGTATTTCGGTCCATTTTCATTTTAGCCTGCAACATGAGAAAAAGAAAGGTATCAACAAAATTTGTCATCGAAGTCACAGAATTTCGGAAGTTTAAATAATTTAATGAGGATAATCCTAGTGGTATTTCTAATCGTACACTCTGGAGAATATAAGTGATTCTTCAGTTTGACAATGTGATTGAAGCAAACTTTTGTGGCCTTTCGTAAATCTGAGTGAAAAGACATTGAAATCCGCTGGAAGGGTAAGCCACAAACTACTAACCAACGAATTAACTTAACTCCTGCTTGTGGTTTTTTAAATGTTGCAGCACAGTGAGCGAACTTAAAATTCGATGGTTTTCTGTGTTGCGAGTAGTAATGACTTCTCAAGGGTCTACTCTTTGAATAGCATGGAAAAACACGCAGCCATCCATCGTGATGGAATCTAAAACTGTATAGAATAAACAACTCATTTCTAAACTTCCACAACCCTTGCAATGTACTGACTGTGTTTTCCACCAGCGCATTTCTACATAAACTCTCTAGGAGAGCTCTGCAAAGGCAGACAAGGGAGAATGAATACGAGATCAGATGCACCAGCTTTGTCAGTTCTTCTCGTGGTTTATTGCCTCCTTATTGTTTATTACAGGCAGCTGGAGTTTGTGTTGGAACTTCTGGGTTTGTCCCTCCATAGGGTACTAACTCAGTTGGTCCCTGGGGAAGACGCAGTTGGCTCTGAATCAGTGTCCTTCAATTTTTCGCTTCACCTCCTAACATTTTTCCTCAACTAGTAAGAGACTCTAATCTTATATGACTCATCCAATATTTTTTTCCTGCTATGCCAGCCCCGGTTTCTTGATATATTCATTACAAGTTACTCTATCTGTTACTAAAGCAGCCAACTCTTCTATTTGTTATTGTTGGGTGAAAAAGGGAGAGGGATATGAAGTTCAGTGCGAGATTTAATTGAGACACAGGCAGAGTAAAATATTCAGAGTCAGAGTTCACATGTTGCAGGGGGTCTCTGGATAGGTGAACAAGCATGCGCCTCTTACTGTGAGTGTATAACTGTCCACGTACTAGGGTAGACTACCATAGGAGGCAGCATTAGGGGATGAGAAGTGAGATCAAGCAAAACCCCATAGGGGAAACCGTAAGAGGGAAAATACGTCGTCCGTTCCGGTCATACCTTGTGTCGGCAGGGCTTGAAATGTCAAGGAAAGAAGATGATTGACAGGGGTCCCAGGGGTTTCTGAATTAACCGTCGCAGATCAAGGCTGGGGAACACCCAGGGACACTAAACGGACTAAATTTGGCTTGAGTTGAGCCAAAAAAGGCTCATTACCATTTTGACAGTGTTTTTAAAAACTTCTGTCCATTAAATTACAAATAAATAGCACACAGCCAATTATTTAATAAAATATGTACTTTTGGAGTTACGTGCCCAAAACCAATAGGTATTTTGAAGGTTTTTCCGATATTCCAGACCTTTTTCAACTTGAGAACCTTCATGTTCTGATTCATTGTCTCATAAAATATGGCACTAGTGAGAAACCTGCTACGTCAAATCACTGAGCTAATAATTTGCGATGATTTACACACTGTAATGGCTAGTGTATATTAAATTAGATTTACTATACTCTACTTCTGATTGCATGTGGGTAAACAAATACCATGAATTGAAGGTGCTCCCAAACGGTGAGGCTGTCAAGACACAAATCTTTTTGTGGCACAAATCCAGAAAGCCGCAGCATCAGCTTCTTATCAATTTGTTTTCCATTAACCAAAATGGTTCCTCTGATGTCTCCTGTAAGTAAGTATTTAGTTTATTGATAACTATATTTGTTTTTATTGCAGTAACTATGTGTATTGCATCAAAGAAGTTCAGTTTAACGGCTAATATGAGAACCCTATCGAGGTTCACAAGAAAAAGCTATGGTTTTCGACACATTAGTCACAAAGGGGTTGACTGCCTTTCTGATATAGTGGCTGCTGATCTACTCCTCAGGTTTTCACATCTTCGACCTGACAACAAGAGATCGTGTGCTGCTGGTGGGCTCTGAGTCTTCACACTACCTTTGATACTTTGATAAGGCGTCCTAAGTAGACAGTTCTCACTCTGATTGTATTGGTAAGCGTATTAGCAGTTGCTGGGAATGTCATCTTCCATGAGTCACCCAAGACGAACCAGCAGCTAGGCATGTTTGGGACCCTGGGAAAGAATGGCTTGGTTTCTTGAGTTTTGTCTCTTTGGCAGGGTCGTGGATAGAATAGGAAAACAGAGCTGTAAATAAAGAGTGAAACTGGGAATTCCTTGTCGAGGTTTTGGTTTCTCATTCGTTCTAAATAATACACCTATGTTTTCAGTCAAGAAAATGTTTTTTTACAACGCCCCTTCAAAATTTGATACTTTACATTTCAAGACATGGGGATTCCGAATCTGCAATGTCTGTCCATCATCGCCCACTGTCCGGGTCGTTTTGTGCCTTTAACGTTGTCTTAAATATCCAATCTTTCATACAAGAATCCCTTTTGGTACCTAGTTGTGCCTGCCTGCTCGGCGAACCGATCGTACAAAGCCCATGGCTGTTATAGGGAAATATCTGGTGTGCAGCAACACACAACTTTCCGCCACCCCCGTAAGTTCCAATACCAGCTACATATGCGGGTGCTATATCTTCGTTCAACGCATTTCTACCGAAACATTTATGGAGAACTAAATGTACAGAATAGTTAGCTGAGAGTACTCCATAAGTTTGATCGAAATCGTTAGAGCCGTTTTTGAGAAAATTGGAATACCGATAAATTAATATTCGACAAATCTCCTTTTCTGAGTTAACATGGCTTATATCTCCGTTCAACATATATATACAGAAATAATTATGGAGAACGAAATGTTGGTATGGGTGACTAGAAGCCACTCCAGTAGGATTTATCACATCTGGTGAAGAAGTTACCCTGAAATTTACGGAAATGTTAGAAAAAACCTTATTTTCGACACATTTTGATTTTTATCTCTGTTCACTGGACTGTCAGAGGAACATTTATTGAGAACAATATGTAGGTATTAGCAATTCGAAAACATATCTAAAGTTTGGTGGTAATCGTTGAAGCCGTTTTGCCAAAAAGCGTAAAAAACCATCAGGGGTCCATATCTCCGTTCACCGTATTTTCATGGAGATATGTATGTAGAAGAAAAGTTAGGTATTGATTAGGAGAAGATAATTTGAACGTTTAATCAAAATCGTTAGAGCCGTTTTCGAGAAAAATGCGAAAAACCCTAGTTTTTGGTACATTTTCGCCCCCCCCCCCTTCCTATCGGCCGAAATCGTCCATAACCTTAATTTGGTGTCTACAAAAAATAACAAACAAAAGAAAAAAAGAACCAGCACAATCGGATCAACCGTTCTCCCGCAAATCGAACTACAGACACACACACACACGGACCACGCGCCGAAATTAGGTTTTTTAGACTCAGTAGGCCTCAAAACGTAAAGATCTGAAGAAAACCCAATTTTTTTCTACCCGATTACTATACTTTCCTTCCCTTCGGGTAGCGGAAAGTAAAAAATGGTTAAACTAATTAACAAAAACGGAATTTCGGAAGTTTTATCGTAAATACGCCGTGTTCGGTATGGTTTTCTAGGTTTTTAGATGCTGGGTCGAATGGAACAATTCTCAGGGGTGTGCGACTTGAACGGAAAATAATGAAGTTGCAGTAATTATAGTGAAAGAACTCTCGGGATAATAACTACAGCGAAAGTAATGGTTTCATCGTTTGTACTCCCTTCCGGTCACATTAAAACCACCCACCAGGTCGCCTGGACGTCGTGCCTATGCCTGCAGGCGCCTGGAGTTTGTAATTTTCGTCGTTTCGTAGTACCATTTACTGGATTATTTGCAGGGGGATTTTTAAATTAATATATGTCTACCAACCAACCAGCACATGTGAGCTCCTTCCTTTTTGTTTATTAAATAAAATAACATACCTTTCAGTCTTTGGCTTACAGCTGCCAAGAGCGTCGTTTTTCCAGCACCACTGTAAACAACACGAAATATCCAAAATATTTAGTTGTATTCTTCAAAATAACAGTTATGCGTTTAACAAAATGTTCCATTTGTGATACAACAGCGTCCCTCTGCCCCTATCACTCAAGTTATAGCAACAGAATAATCGCAGATACGAGAACAGAACAAGGAGCACAATTTTGTCTCGTGTGACGCAATTAAAACAATTATTCACGAGTATGCCCAGTTTCGTACCAGTACAAATAAGTCAAGGAATCTGGGTTGCAAACTTACTGGTTAGTTGATCGTAAGAAAATGAGAAACATTTGTTACACTAGCTAAGAATAGTGAGAGCAGTAGAAGTAGTAAGATTGAAACATTACACGTATTCTCTGTTCATTAAAACATTTCCCATAGGGCACATTTTAAATTAAACAACAAAACTGAGGCTGAAAGAGGTGAAGTAATTGATCTATTCAAAAAACCAAGATGTCTGAAAATGGTGGGGGGAGGGGGGTCAGATAATTGTTGACTTGGGGACTTAGCAAGTGGTTTAGAAGGTCAATAAATGAGGAAATTGATTTGAAATTACAATTTTGACCCTGACTTCCAAAACATTTTCCTCCGTGCTTATAGAATGAGGTGCCAAGCATTGATGCATTGTGTTTAGAGGACTTTGAATAGATCACCACGACTGGGGTCAAGTTGACTAAATAAGAATAGAGATAAGCTAGGTCTCAAGGGCTTGGCCACAAGTGTTAGGAAGTGTTCGCAATGGACAGGTTGCAATTTCTTGGGCACACTCACTCAGGTAAGAGATTGGAGAATTAGGACTAGGAAACAATGGTTAAAACATAAAGCTAAAGCGATAAAGCACGTACAATTCCTTGTCAGTTTTAGCTAATTGGAGCTGGGACACTAAAGTTAGGATAGAAGGGCTAGAGCACATGAGTTTGGTAGCAAGGGCTCGAACAGTGGGTCAAAGGTTGGGGTAGTACAGTTACAACAGAAGAGTACAAGAGATAAGAAAACAGTCGTTAGTATACAGGGGCCAGGAATACACCTCCTACACTAATATTAATCAGAGTACTTTGAGCTCTGAATGATTGAAAGGGAATGATATTAGAGTTACAAGAAACTGAATACTGTTAACTGGGAGCGTTCCCGACGAAGCAAAGGGTCAGAGAAAATACTGAGCGAGTCGACTCGACATTAAATGTTTCGCGCCGTCAACAACCCCACACATAACACCAATATTCGTCATTAAGCTGCTATTACCTGGGTCCCAAAATCGCCATAAGGTTTCCAGGTTCTGCGATTCCACTGACTGAAAAATAAACAAAAACTGCGTGAAAACCATAACTAAGAGAGCCAGAGCGGTCATTATTAAATGGCATCTACCTTTCCAGGCATTTCAGGTTAGTGTTTTGCAGTCATTGATAAACTTAGAACACACATATCCACTTAGCTAACTACATTTACTCAATCAGCAATTCTCACTGGATTTCAAACTGTTTTTGCTAAATGATCCGAGGTTTGTTTTTCAATTCCTCCTTATTACATCAATTATCTCAGAGGCGGTGGAATGCCGACTTTGCGGCGAGGAGGACGAGACGGCTGAGCACATCCTATGTGAATGCCTTGCCTTGGCAATCAAATGCTTCGAATACTTTGCTCAGGGGTCTATTAAAACCCCAAATCGTAGCGGAATCTGCGGTGAAGGACATACTCGGCTTCCTAAGGGGGGCTGGTATGTACGACGCCTTCTACTAAGAAAGGGTCAGTGTCACAATACGCCCATGAGTGGCCGCAGTGACAGAGGGACTTTGTCCCGTATGCCCTCGGGAGAAAAAGAAATCTTCCTTATCTTTACTACACTTCCCAAAAACTGATGATCGATTTCAGTATTTACCTTGAACTTGAACAGTTCTATTTACCAACAATTTTAACTTGAACTCGCCCTTTTCTAGTTAATTTTGGTTGTAAATGCCGTGAATTGTTACCCAATTTTTCATCACTTTCACCCAATTAGTACACTTTCCATCAATTGACGATCGATTTTTATTGAAGTTCCTGAAGATCTTTGTTCGGTTGTTCAAAAATATTTTCGCTTAGATTTTACACAATTTTCAAACCCAAAACAAGGCCAATTTTGCGTGTTTTAGGACTAATTGAACGGTAGTTCACGAGACTGTGCTGACACACTGGCCTTATTTTGACGCACGCATCAACATCAGTCATCCTGCTTTTGAATATAATGAAAATTTACCTTTGCTTAATATTTTCGTATCGACGGTCCTCTTGGAGAACCAAGTACTCCTTTCTTCGTCGTACTTCTTGACCCAGACTGAGAGTTTGTGCCACGAGAGCGTGAGGCCTCGAGGTGGACTTGGGCTGGAGCTTGGAGTTGCACCGATTTCGACTCTGTCGTCAACGTTCACATTCAGAGGCTCCTTCAGCTGGATTTCTGCGTTAGTGGCCAGCATCGCGAAATCGATTCACGTTCGCTTTTTTCTGAAACAACGCTGATTTGACGGGGGGATATTACAGTCCGATGTTTGATTTTAGCTATTCTACAGTTTTAAAGTTCGCGTCGTAAGTGTTGTGCCTTCGACGAATGCCCACAGTGTCAGCCGGGTAGCTAAGTTGAATTGATCTCGACGATGATGTGTTTAGGCTTCAAACTTTCAATCGACGTTATGTAACTTTCTATCATACAAAAAATTGTTCGCATTAATTTGCGTGGTACTTCAATCCCTAACTTCCATTTACCTTACTTGTAAAACTACATATCTCGCCATGGAACGCAGTAAACTGTTTTTTAGCTAATTTCGTAGAAAATGTAGCTGCTACAATGCTAAGTACTACAATTTGGGTCAAAATCCGTTCTAGCTGTTCAATAACGAATCCTGAATTCTAACTTCATGGATATGATGTTCTACTAAAATACTTTTTTAATGGATTACAATGTATGGGTATGCCTGTACATATTCATTACTACACACTAGGCTCGACAACTTTAAGGTAATTGAGGTCAGAGTTTTTCCGACAAACCCGACGATATTGCATAACGAGAGGTACTCCTTAGTCTTTGATAATTCCAGAAATTCGTGGAATGGCAATCGGTCGAGCTATAAGAAATTGAATGAGATAACGTAAATGAAGTGACCATGAGTTTCACTTCCTTTTTTCTAATTCTCGCAAATTTTATTTTTCTCGGCATTACAAAGTTACGTAATCGGTTGAATAAAAATCGCGAGTTTTCTTTAGATCTTTTCGTTTCAAAGGCAAGTAGCCCGGAAAATTCATTTTTAAAAATGAGAGAAATTGGTGCAAAATTAACTATAGTGGTCGAAGCACCACTTTTTACTTCCCTTAGCTCCACGAAGTAGAGAGAAAAATTATGTAATCGGCTGAACAAATGATTTTCTTCATGTTGACTTTTCAAGGACGACCGAATACAAAAAACACCATTTTGGTATTTTGGGTCTGTAAACGCGATTGAGAGCGAACAGCCAATTTTATATTTAGCCTGCAGGTTATCGTGGCAAATAACGGTATTAGGAAATCCGAACTATAGTTATTATAGCGATCGAAACACCATATTTTTTCTTAAGCGCGGCAGTACCATAAAATCTTCATTTGTGGGAAAATATCAAAAGCAGCATAATAAATGCAAAATGCCAAATTCCGGACAAATTCGGTTTTGGCGGAGTTTTTACCTTATTAATCCAGTTCATGTAATACTTGCGTTCTCAGAAAGATCAAGCTGTGCAATTGACTACCTATACGATGAAAGCTTTGTCAGGAGCGTCCTCAGAAATTTCAGAATTCAAACTACTTCCGTTTCGCTTACTGATATTTCTCACAGTTTTGACCCGATAATTCCAAATCAGTAAACTCGATCCTTTAAAAAAAACGTATCGACAGCCTCATGAATCACCAGTGCACTGATTACGCAACCCTTCATATGCAGCATAATAAGTTATTCTATCTATTTTTTACGCAACAGGTGAAGTTACGTTTTACTAAGTGCAGATGAACCAAATGTAAAATAGATTGTAATAGTAATTAAAGCCACCGAAAACACTCAACTTACGTGGGGCTAAGGAAAGTTGTGGGATGATTCGCACCAGATATTTTTCTCTTTGGCGGCCCTAACGATTGTAATTAAATGTTTGTGTTTGCAGTTTCAAAAACGTAACACTTCTGTATTGTTAATAGCAGCACAATAAATTATCATAAATTTCTACGAAAATAGGTTTAAGTTAAATTTTGAGGATATGAAACTCAGATCTTCACGTTTCAAATACTGGTTTAATGATGGTAATAAAATAATTGGTAACATCCCACCTCATTCTGGAATTTAAACTACTGTCCTTTCTATACTAACTTCTTACTTTACTTAGCGGTACACAATAAAAAGAAATGTTACGTAATCCACCGAAACAAACTTTTTTCTTCTGAGTTTTCTATAAATTTGTACGTTTAATCTGAACAATGCCACTTGAGAAAATGGTCCTCCTGTTTGCCAGTCAACTCGGTTAAGACTGGCCCAGCCAAATCAGCTCAAATTTGGTGTCCTATGTACCGTGGGGCGCATTTATCGCAAGAGCGACTACAACGATTTTAATCAAATGTATAGCGTAGACTGTTTGAAATGACGTAACGGTAACATCACATTTTCATCGGTAGTAAAGTGATGAGAGCAGCGTAATAAGTTATCCAAAATTTCGACAAAAATACGTACGAGTATAAGTCTTGCGATAAAAAAAAAATCGTGTTGATAGTTGAACCTACACTTCAGTAGTTAAATAATGGCAACGTGAATTAGGAGCAGACACCGAAATTTCTGAATTGAAAGTCTTGCAATTTCTTCGACTTTCATCAATTTTGAGTTTTTATTTTTCGTTACAAATCATGAATTATATACGTGACAGCTTAGAAAAAAAATGTCTTCGCAGTCTAGTAAATAACTTGGGTAATAGTCAATCAATCACGGTAGTGGCACGAATAGGGGCCACGCTATAAATTCTGTAAGCCTATTACAACCTTAATTCTGAAAAGTTAATTTGAGAAAGCAAAATATCGTTCTTTATAGGTGATTGTGGAGCGTTTTTTTGATTATTTCTTAGGGCTAAAAGGGTTTAGTTGAATGTAGTTAGTTAGGCTTTAGAAAGAGCAAAGAATGAAGGAGTTGTTCGAATATTGAGTAATTATCTCACCTGCAACTGTGTCTGTCGCACTAAGTCAGAATTCTTCCTCGTCTATTCCGACTGGGGACAGTAATGAGAAAGGTGCTGATTAAGCAGTTGGCTCAATAAGACAAACAGTTTTTTCATAGTAATAGATTTTGTGTTACGTAATGAGCTCATGGACTACTACTGAACCAGTAGAACGGGGGGCGAGCGATATATTTAAATACCCGAGCTCATTGACAACCAAACCGGTATTTATTTGCAATCACCGAATTAACTGCACGTTAACAGTTTCACGTGTAAACTGTTAACGCCATCAACTGTCGTGTAAGTTTTGTCGGGGACTAAACGCGTCAAGAAACTTAACACCTTGGTGTGACACTTGTTCTTATTAATAACAATAACGCTACTAATAGATTCAAGCAAGTCAGGTAAAAAGCACTGACTCTTCGTCAAATTATATAATCTGCCAATTCCGGGACTTTACTGCCACGTTGGCAGTTTGAACTGTAAAACGATAACAAAAAAACACTTACGAGTACGCGAACTACCCGTGAAATATCCAATCAAAATTCAAGCGAAGTTGCATCTCTGTACGATCCGAACAAAACTGAAGAAGGGCCTCTAAAAGTTGTTATGTAACCAACTAGTTTCGTCCTTCGAATACGCAGCCCCTTCCTCCTGACAGGAGCACCTGAAATTAGGACTATCGGAACTTATTTCCATATTGTCAGAGTAAATAGCGTGGGAAACCGAAATCGTGCAACTCGAAAACGCCCAGGGCCGATGAACTCTAATGTAATTGCAATGCCCACGTTTTATCGCACGCTTCCGTCATTCAAGTTCAATAAAAAGTATTCGGTTTGTGTTCCTCCGAAATGTTTCTGAACCTAACCACCTGGTTCAACCGGTTTTTAAAAAGCATTCGTAGAAAACGAAATCAATTGCAATCTGGTCCAAACTGTTGCAATGCCATTTATGATAATATAACTATAATAACTTTCCTCCGCCCTTGTAAAGTCGGCGATTCTACGAAAATGTAGGTACTCGTTAGCTAAAAGCACCCCGTAAGTTTGATCAAAATTGTTTAAACCTTTTTTGAGAAAATGAGCCAAACTAAAATTTATCGTCCCGGAAACGTCAAACGAATAGTCGCAGAAATCATTGCAGAGAACGAAACGTGGGAATAGGTTGCTAAAAGACAATCCGTCAGGTTGAATAAATTTAGTTAAGCGGCTCCTGCGAACAATTCGTCAATATTCCAAGAACGCGATTTTTGGCACATTATAGTTATTTCCGTCAACTGACTGCTAGAGAAATATTTACGGAAAGTCTTGGACGTAAACCGTTACGCCCGTCCTTCCTAAAGATTAATGAACCCGATTATTGTTTCATAGGTTTATATCTCCGTTCAACGTATTTGCACTGAGCTATTTAGAGAGAATAAAAGTCAGGAACGAATTAGAAGATAATTTGAAAGGTTTTTTTTAAATTTTATTTATATGTGATTTATTATTGCTACTGAAAAATTAGGTACATTCCATCCTACAATATTTGCGGCAATAATGAACAAATTGCAGGTAGGTTTACATCTAAACTTAGCACTTCCTCCTATACAGCAATGTAAGCAGCATTGAGTGTGAATGCGTGCTGCACAACTACGTCCAGTGCTTTGTTTCGCTTGAGTCGCCGAAGTTCTTCATTATCCAGAACGTTGAGCATCTCCAGGTTCTCATGTTTATGGAGGCGCTGTTTGTTCTTTCGTGCGTATTTAACAATGATCTCGTTTACTGACACCATCTTTGAATCTCGATGAATATCGTCGTCACGCATGCACCACACTATACTTCTCAGAACTTTATTACGTTCGAATTTTTTTAAATATTTGGCTTTAGGACAAACCCAGAGCTGTATTTCGTAGGTCCAGATGGGGCGAATAATCTGCTTGTATATAAGCAATGTGTTGTGAAGTGAGAGACGATAATTGCTTCCCATCAACCAATACATCGTAATAAACTTAGTTTGTAATTTATTCTTCTTATTTTCGGTGTACACATAGACAATTTGAAAGTCGTTCGAGAAAACGAGAAAAATGCGTCAAACCCAGGTTTTTAGTGTGTGTTGGGGCCCCTTTCCTGTCGATTGATCTCGCGTATAATCGTATTCACGCGTCTTCAAATCGCGAACAAAACAAAGAAAGCACCTGCTTAATCGGTCTAACCGTTCAAGACCAAGACAATTCAATCCCCCCACCATAAGCTGAGTCAATGATGTTCGATCGTAAAAACAAACTAGTCGAATTTTCACGAGGTTTCAGCTTGAAACTGACTTCTCACGAGATGATAACGGTGAGGCGAAGTCGCGATTAAGTCGTCTTCTATGTAATTTTTCATTCTTGATCGAATGGGAACGCTCTCACGCCACGTTGCTCTTCAGAAACTGATCGAGATCACTTTAAATGTTGATTATTAAAAACGGGTTGGAACTTGTTTCAAATGAGCAGCTCTACTCCTCAAGTTGGGTCAAGTCAACAGTAATCGTGCGATACTTCAGAACATTTCATTTTTACCGCTAATGAGGACCTCGGCTTCAGTGCGTTCGTGACAACCCCCCCCCCTCCCACCAACAAATGATTTCTATTCAAAACTGTTGGAGCAACATACAACAATATTTCTTTTTTATTTATAGTTTAAGATACCGTTTTTTAAAAAAAGTTGGAGCCGTTTTCTGATAAAATTAAAAAACCCCTATTACTTCATAGGCCATTCATCGAATTGAGGCCTGACATCTCCGCTGTTGGTCCCAGTCAGTCTGCAATGATCCTGGATGTTCAGGTAATATCTGGATGCCAGGATCTTACACTAACGAGGCAAGCCAAGAGGCTGATGACAGGATTGATCTTCGTACGGCTGTGTCAGAAGCTCAAAGAGTGGAGGCATGTAACACAACATTGACAGTGTCCTGGCGCCTTATGTGGTGCAAGAAAAGTGCTGAGGAGTTTGCTGGGTGTATCAGCTGGTCTTATCTGAGTGATTCCCCTCCCACATGCTGCTCAGGTTAGGTTGTATCTGAATTGGTGGTCGTTCTATCGTGGGACATCCTCTTATCCTTATTTCTTTCCCCCTCCCAACTCTTCTATATCAAGAGCTGGTGTAGGGTAGTCTGTCCCCCTCTCTATTTCCTTAACTATTATTAATTTAGTTTCCTATTTCGTGCCACCGTTCTATTTTGGAGAACTTCAGCACTGGGGGGGTATTCAATTTTTTGGAGAATGGCTGAATCAGCTGTGCTGTTTTTTGTTTAATTGTGTTTGTGATTTTCTGACGATGCGAAAATAAGGTTACGAGCGAATCCCATGAACAGGAAATGGGAAGGGGGGCCCAAAATGTACCAAAAACAAGGGTTTTTCGCATTTTTTTCAAAAACGGCTATAATGATTTTTATTCAACTTTCAAATTAGTGCCCAACATTTCCTGTCTATGACTATCTCCATGAAAACCCACGCTGTGAACTTACAACATTATACTTTTTCGACTTCTTTCGATCAAAACGTTCACAGAGTTCAAGTAACGTGATTTCCTAGCACAAAAGAAAACCTTGTTTGTATTTTGGGAAGTCAATATAGTGATTGCCAGTGTTTCTTAGGGGTTCGTACAGAGTCACCAATGCGTTTCACACTAATATATTAAGAGTATCGTTTCAACCATCACTACGACATAGCGTTTTAGTGAAATTTGTTTATTGAAAAATCTCATAATAATGCATTGTTCAGACTGTGGCATCAGAAGGGCTCTCTATAACAGGATTGACAAAAGTTGAGGCCGCTCGACCTAATATGAACATTAACTGCTCGCAAAAGAAGCGGGAAA
Source organism: Pachypeltis micranthus (assembly GCA_020466155.1). Lineage (NCBI taxonomy): Eukaryota > Metazoa > Arthropoda > Insecta > Hemiptera > Miridae > Pachypeltis > Pachypeltis micranthus. The sequence continues at coordinate 61,195,208 of CM035770.1, read as the reverse complement.
GGATATAAACGAAGACGACGCGCGATATCTAGTAAATAGCTTTAAGTGACCCTAAGCAGAAATCGAAGGCATAATTCGAAATTAAAGTAGAATTAAGATAAATGCAGCATCAGCAAGAAAACGAAATTAAAAATAGTAACTTTGCTGCACCTCCATTCAAGCTACTTTTACCGCTTCTCAATGTTGTGAATAATTCCTAAGTTATTTGAAAGTTTGGTACTTGACGAAATTTTGCCAGATCTAAAACCACAATTATTAAATCAGCTCAGCGTGGATTCATTTCTGGACGCCATCAATATCATTCTCTATGAACAGTACATCATGAACAGCTTTCAAAACCACCAACAGGTTGATTCCATATACGCAGATTTAGCAAAAGCATTCGATAAAGTGTGTCATTCTCTTCTCATTCTTGAAATGCCTTGGTATCGTCGGGAACTTCCTAGCTTGGGATTTCACCGTTTTTATGAACGATGTGCCTAAAGAATGTTCGATTTATTCTATTTGCTGACAATTTGAAGGTTTATAACTCGATTTCCTTTGCTGTTGGCTTTGTTTGTTTGCAAGGATGTCTAGAAAAATTTGACAACTGGTGTAAAAACATTTATCTTACTATAAATGTTTTGAATGTAATTATATAAGATTTTGCAGAATCCCCAACTCATCACCTTTGATTTCCAGTTAAAGGGCCAGCCAGTAAAACAAGTGTACGCTGTCAGAGACTTATGGGTTTTCTTTGACAAAAAACTATCTTTTGTAAGCCACCTATCTACTTAAACATATATTGCTCATCTGTATGGTCACCATTTTATCTCACTCAATCCCATTCGTTAGTATTAGTACAACATATTTTCCAGGTTATGAATTTCAAAATTGGAAATTCTGTCGACAACATCTCGTACAAAGAGTCAAAGTTGAAGATGGTTTATCAAAAAAATTTATTGCAACCACTGGAGTCCCTCAAGTGTCCCATTTAGGCCCGCTACTTTTCAACATTTTCATAAATGATGTGTCTTGAGAGTGGCTTAACTAACATCTGCATTTTGGAAAACTGTCGTATTTAATATAATTCGTTCACGGCAAAGCGAAATATGCTGAATAACGAATACTGAAATTAATAATTGTGCGAACTGCAACAAAAATATGTCATCACCCTAAATGTAAATAGATATGTTAAATTAAAAATAGCACTCACCTCTGTTTCTAGGGGTAGGCCGTTTTGACTTGTTTTGTTTGTCGAATAGCTCCTTACCCCCTACATGTGATGACATTCACTGCGTTTAGGACATGGACAATTTGTAAGGGATGAAACCGACATTCTTGCACCCTCAATTGATTAATCAAAGCCACCGAAAGTCATGGCTTGTCGAAAAATTGCGAAAAACGTGAGGAGTGCAGTGAAGAAAGTACTAGACAATATTGCCCAGAACTAAAAATTACAATGCGTAATTGACGAAGAGAGGGGTAATTGTATAGTCGGGTCGTTTGATTTTTTGAGTGCGAAAGTTCAACAGGGTGATTCATTTCAACGTTAAGTGGACAGTAGAATGAGCTAGTAGAGGAACAGATAAAAGTAGCAGCTCCCGAGGAGTTCAGACAATGCAATTCACCAATCCACAACCCTCCATGAGCCTTATTCACTCAATCTATAAATCAAACCAACCGAAATGTGCCCATCCATGCCTTTTCAAGAAAAAAAGTATAGAGGAAAGCACTAATGAGGGGGGGGGGATCACAAAAACAAAATTGGCTACGTAACAGCAAAGCGCGAACAAACGAGTTGGCGGCAACTCGAGAACTGAAGGTTCCAATGAGAGATTGGTGAAGCGAGGTTCAATAGCTCAACAGAACGGTTCAATAGCTCAACAGAACGGTTCAGTGATTCAACTAGAATTTAGAAGGTTATAGTTGTAAGTAGCAACTCCATACAAGTAGCGTCACGGTCCGGAAACTGCATTTAAGAGCTCTGCCAGCTCATTTTAAGAGTTCTGTATGCACCTATTTTTTCCTTGTTAGGCAGCAACAAATGTGATATACGTTTTGAATCGAATTGAAAAATATAAAACGGCGGCTTTTCAAAAATCTTTAGAAACAGTGCTATTAAAATTAACTTCTCAAATAATAACACAATATCGTGATTCAGAAACATATTTCTCTAACTCACCGTAAATCAACTCAAACTTTGAATTAAGGATTTGGTAAAATGTGACGCTTTTGATTCATAAAAAATCGAAACAGTTTACGGGGTTTTTTTCATGTTGGTAGCACTGTAAACCACAAACTTTTCTGCAACACTGCAATTACTTACTTTACAGGATTGTTTGCATCTTAGGGGAGTCAATATTGTTGTGATGAGTGATGTCTGTGTTCGGGGTTCACTTTTTGCTAGTAATGGACCAGTTTGCCGAAACCGAGATAGTTGAATTGTTCGGTTGACAAAGTTTAGTCTGTTCGTTATGGTGTGGTCTCAAGCGACGCTTCGGCTAAATTACGCTTTGTGGCTTATATAGTTTCTCAAGTGAGGTGCAATGGCGGACGAAGGTGACAAAGTGGAACCATCGGCTCCGACCTGTTTGGCCGACCCTAACTTTGCGGTTATTTGCTCATTTTTAGATAAATTTTCTACTTCTATAGGCATTTTGAATCCTTCGTTCTACCAGCTTCAAGAGATGTTGGAAGATCAAGACCAAGGTTGGTGTTTAATCGGGGTTTCTTGCGTCCCTTGCGTTGCGGGATTCACGCAAAACTGTCACTTTGATATGTTTGTAATCTTGGTACCGTCCAACCACGTACCAATTTCATAACTGTGGCTCAATAGTATACTAATTTGAAGGAACGGTTTTTGTTCCGGCTTCTTGTGGCCTCATGTCTACCGTTGGCTCTAGTAACTTAGCCTGCCACTTCTCTATGGGATTCACTTGTGAAATTAGGTTCCTTTTTTTAGTTGCTATCTACGTAAATTTTATAAATATGTTCAGAAATGTTAAATTTCAAATAGTTGAATTATCCTGCAGAACCTTCCCTGTGGCCCAATCACCCACTGCCTTCAAAATTAAGAAATCACGCCTTTTTCGTTTATCATTTATCTTGATGAATTTGAAGACTTTGGAAGCCACTGCGCTTAAATGATCTAGAGTTGTTACCTTTAAATTGAGGGTTGTGTCGGTTCTGTTTCATTGGATACTTATTTTATTGATAATCCGGTGTGTATTTGCTCTTAGGCGTAGTTCACGTTCAAAGGGAATATTTGTATAAAGCCTTGCGTTACATGCCAATGATTTAGGAGTTAGTTGTGCCCTAGTTGTTAACTATGGTTCACCTGGTGGTTTCCCCCACTTGCTGAATTAGTCGTGAAGGTTCTTGAAGGAATCCAGTGGGTAAAGTAAACCATTATAGGTCGTGAAGCGTGGCGATTGAAATGCGTAATGATAGCATTATGCCTATAGGTAGAGATAAAACTGTTACGCTTATATGGCATAAAAAAGAAGACTGCGCGTTGTACCCGGAGGCTTCACTGCTTTGCCATTTCAATTAGCAGTAACAAGGGGAACACTAAATGGAGGCTTTGCCATAGTTTTAGCCAAAACTGGGCAAAGACCTTATTATGTGTTGGGATGACTGGAAACCGAATCCCACAGGGTAGTTCGCTTTTATTGAATTTTTTTCATCGTAAAGTTGGTTGTTGACTCCATCAAACTGTGTAGTGTGAGCTTTCAGTAGAATGTGGCTCGACTTCTTTTACCCGAAAAACTCTCCAGTGTCCTAAGTTGTACACACGAGAAATTATATTACAACTAGATCTCACTCCTGACCGCTACAACTAAACTATTGTCCACGCACCTCTTTTTAGAAGGAAATTAGTTGCATCAAATATACTGCCACCGTTAAAAAACTGTATACTCACCGCCCTGTGGGTTAAGATTAGAGGTGCCCATCATTACTTTCTTTGCAAAATTAGGTTCACGTACAACGGTTTTCTTTAACCTTCTAGGACTGGTAGATAAACTTAATTTATCGTTGCATCAATCTTGAAACTGCAAAGCGCACAAATTTGAGAGTTTTTGATGTAAAATAGTTGAGTCGCTGATGGAAACTCACTGTGTTGCAGAAGAGCCACTGGCGTTCATGCCAATGAAAGAGTATCTTGAAAAAACGCTCCCCAATTAGCCAAACGATGGCAATCCTGGAGCTAAACCTGGGAGGAAACTCACTGTGTTGGTGGAACTGACCACCGCTCACCAATAAAAATACTAACGTACTTGACCTAAGAAGGTCCTGTGACTGCCTAAACAAATTTATAGCTGGGTACTTTACTTCTCAAGAAGATAAATTGTGTTTTTCCCTCAGTCAATTTTACCTTGCTCCCAAACTCTTGAAGCTTTTCACCAACAGCTACGAGTTTACTGCTCAACAATGTTCTCATCGCTAAGTATCTTCAAACTTCTTTTTTTTTTTTCAGTTTCCCAAAGTTTGGTTGATCTTCACGTCAAGTTGCTTAGGAAAGCTCGAAAATGTTTCACTGTCGACAAATGGGAAAAGACTTTGATCAGATTCGCCCATAGTTACTCACAGCAAGACGGATGGGAGCTGGAGAGATTCGGGTACAAAAAAGCTTCCCTTGGCGTAAAGATCCGATTATTGAAAGTGAGTTACTTCAACCTCATTTTAGGAAATATTCCACGTATTAGTGGATTTTCCTGTAAAATATTGCTGCGTTTGGCTTAGATTTTGACTTGTTACATATTTTTTAATTTGTTCATTTGGGAGCGTTTGGCAGTGGTTAATTAGAGTGGTGTTTATCTCTTTTATTTATAGCCTAGCTCCCGTAAAAATCAGTTTGCCCAGGGCTGGGTGGTATTCATAATCTTCTCTTGAGATGGGTGGTTCATGGTCCTCACACTCAAATATACTTGGAGGTTCCTTATAACAAATTTTATTCATATAGTTTCCGAGTGATTGATACCTTGAGGAAATTTCTCAATTTAAGTGTCTGTAGGACAGAGGCACCTCAGCCAAAACCGTTGTGAGAAGCTAAGGGCTGTATCAGTGGAATTCCTAGCCCAAACCAAACCCTCTTGCTACCAATGTCAAATCGATTTTAGCTTCTTAGGAAATAAAGCTAATACAGTCCTTTTAAAAAGTCGGAGTGCGATTTTTCTAGGGACGGAAAAAACTGCAACAAACAATTTTCACAAATTGTAGTTTTAAATATCTTTGGATGTATAATGCGTAAAGATGACACTAAACGTAGTTAAAGAAGAGTAACGTACAGTCTACTCAGTATTTTTTCGATTATCAGGACAGAGCTGTGATGAGGGACCAAGCCTTACGCTCAACGGTATGATTATTCCCCTCCCCCTTCTTTGTGTAGAACTTTTTGTATTTGCTTAAAAAGAGTTTCACGCCTACAGTTACTTTTTGTTGCAAAAGTCGAAAGCTCAATAGTGACTCCCCCTTTCGAAGCTTTTTTCTAATTGTTTAATGTTATTTTGTACGGTACACGCACACACACTTATTACACTCTACCATTTTCGGCAATAGTGAGGTGCTCAGAATTGGCATGGGAATTGTTCTTCTAATGCTCTTTTCTGAATTTGTGAACAAGCAATATACGGAAACAAGAAGTATTCCTAATATAGTTTTGATGACTTTAATAATTCCTAACATCTCGAGCACGAATAGAATAGTGAGTAGGGGGTATATTTTAAATGAACATCTTAGGGCTTCGCGTCGATAGCTTGAATCATTCTCGAGAAATTGCCAGTTTAACGTACACATTTTCAACATCATTTCTACGTGCCACAATGAGGATTACCTGTGTACTTTTCCACGTCGAAATATATGTAATCCCTGCAGAGTTTGCAGGGCACATTAATGTTTGTGCAGCTCTGAGAGAAGTTTCTGGGGAAAATGCTGGAATTGGTATATTCCCTTATCAGTCAATGGAAGTGGTCTGCAACTCTATTTTTGTTTTCTTCGTTGTGCCAGAACAGTAAACGCGAACCTTTCAATGAACATCTTATCAATTGTCCTGTAAATGACTTTCCTAGGGCATTACCTAAGGAGAGGGAATAAATTCCAGAATGTTAAGCACTACACGTTTTTATGTAAAACATTCGATTTCTAGAAGGTTCATGTAAATCAATTGAACTATTTGGTAGAGTGATGAAAATCGCTGAATGTCATGGAAAATAGTGTCGTGCATTTCTCCAGATATTTGCTAAGGTAAACTTCTTTTTAATCTTTGAAAATAACGTTTTTTGGCTGATGGTAGTTGAAACAGTACTGTGTGTGCATTACACGTTGTAGCAAAGCGTAATGTTCCGGGACAAACCAAATTCTAAGATGTGTCATCAGTCGTTTGCGTTCGTTCCTGCCCAGTTCCCTGTTTTTGGTGTTAAATCTCCTAACTGTAATTGTGAGTAGAACTCCATGTTCGTTCAGACCCACCCGCACTGTATATCGTAACATTGGGAATTTTCGATCCCCCACCTACAACTTTTCTTTCTTTCATCAACCCGGTGCCTCGCCTGTCATTCAAACATTGATCATTATTGGTGAACAATTGAACACAGCTTTGTGCTCAATTGACAATGGTTGCTTCGAGGAATGCAGGATGTATGTTGAGAAGCTTCTCGTCTACCAGCATTTCGCTCATGTCTGCGTTCAAGAGGCCGTGCTTTTCTTGCTACGACATTGCACCCTCCTCATCACAAGTTCAGCGATGTTGTCTCATCTGCCAAACCTTCCTTGGGATTGACTAAAATTTGTAAATTTTCCCGCGTGAAAACTATTTCTGAATTCTAAATGACCTCTACAAAAACGAGTCTGGGGAAATCACGCGGTTTCGAAAGGGCCTTATCGTGACAGTACTCGACCATCTCATCTGCATCCCTGCCCTATCTGTGGCAAACTGCTAGAAGTACCTACGTGGAGAAGTGCACAATCTGTGTACAAAGTCCTTGGCAACTTACACATTCTAGGAAACTGCCACTTAACATACACACTTTCTCCATCAAATGAGTCAGAATGCTCAAGTTGTTTCCAAGAGTGCAACTAATCAGTGCGTGGTAGTCACAGCATCTTCACACTCAACTACGTATTCTGATTCACCTGAGGGCAGCTGTCCTCTGAAGAGGAGGAAATCTCAGACTCCCTGTACTGAGAAAATCGTCTTTTCACAAGAGATGAACAAGGTTCTCTGAATTCTGGGTGTCGCAGCTGTCCGTGCCAGAGACAATATTGTGTGTTTATATATCAGTAAATTTTATATTGACTTCCCCTGCCAACATGGGCATAATATTGGAACTTCTTGGAAAAAGAATTCTCTCCTCTCTCGCTTGCTGTTCTGTTTTTTAGGGTTGACAGCAGCACTCTGATAGCAGTACAGGTTCTGATGCAACAGGAAATCGCAGTGTTCATTTGTACCTGAGGACAGACACTTCATGAAAGGCTGAGTGATGTGTTGGGACGAACCAAACTCTTCAATTAATCAAAGGCTCGTCCGAAGCATTTGTTCCAACTAGGCACCTTAACGTCCCAAATTACTCAAAACTTCAGTGTCAGCAGTATGAAAGAAGCTGTAGTCTCATCGATGTATTGTGTTTCCCTTGAGCTTGCATTCGCTCTCACCCAGTTCCCTGTTTGTGGTGGTAAACCTCCGAATTGTAACTGTTGACAAAACTTCATGTGAATTACATTCGTTCTAAAGCATACATACTCCCCTCCCACGCTTAGTACAATATCGCAACACTTTATATAGAAGCGTATTGGTTATGTACAGGGCTTCCTGAAGACTTATTGTTCACCGCTTGATTCCAACCTAGATATTTGTATGCTCTGTTCGTAACTTTTATTTATACATTTCCTGTTACTTTCATTTTAGACTCTACTAGAAACCCAATTCGACATGAATGTGAAATTCAAGAATGAAATCAACAAAATTGTGCCTACAGAGTTGAGAATTGAACCATTGGGAAAGGATGAGAATGGACTTACTTATTGGTGTCAGTTTGATCCAACCTGCAATGTTCGTGTCTATAGGGAAGATGTGGAAGAGGAATCTTGGGATTTGGTTGCTCAGTAAGTATGTTATTCTTTGAGGACGTCTTCACCCCTGTGATGTTACATAGTGTATATCCTTTCTCTCTTAATTCATGTCTATTTTGAAACTCAGAAGAGCTTCTAAACCAAGATCAAGTTTGGATTCTTGGTTATTTAGTGAATCGAGCTGGGCCTGCTGGCATTTGAACTTGTTGATGTAACAATGCCCATAGTGATGCTGCGGAGCTCTCAACCTCTTGCTGCATTTTCAAAAATCTGAATTATGCCCCATAGAAAGGTAGAATTGAGTGCGATACCAATATCTGGATCATCCATGCTGTTCAGGAACTGTTGCATCTGGTCTCGAGGTGGCTAGTGTCATTGTGATATCCGTTGAGCAATCCCACCAGTTCTGGAGACTGTTAAATTTTAGGAAAGAAGTATCTGATTGTTCTGGAACCTACCCATGGGCTCAGTGCCCATATTTTCAATCGCCCTCAGCCACTATTCCTTTCTACCAACCTTTAGCCTTCTGCTCTTTGCTGGCATATAGCTGGGAACTAGTGATGTGGCTGATCTTGGTTTTGTTTTGAAATGGCAACTACCCTAACCCCTCAGGTAACCTTTGTCTTTACAACTGCAGTGCATAGTTTGGTCGATGGAAAATCCCTTAGGTGGACCACTCAACTTGGGGGATTAGCGTCAGAGATCATGTCTGCAATATATACCTGATCTACTAGGAAGATATTCGGTTCCTTTTTATGGTATATCGAGTTTGTTTTACAATAGTTTTGGTATGGTGAAAATAGTTCATTGTAATGGAAACTTCCACATTTTGACTGGGCCCCATTTTTTGGAAGTGGAAGGTGCTTACTGTGGTTGGCTGAAATCATTGACGCTCCATTCTGGAAACTAGTAACTTGTAACTTGATATTACTGATTGAAATTTCTTATTTGTGCTTCCATTTTTCAGAGACCGGCAAGGCTTAGTGAGTTTGATTGATGATCTCTCTAATGGAGAAGGACAACACGAGCTCGAATCAATATTGAATGCTGAGGAAAATGAGCAAGAAGCAGGGAAAACGTTGAATGACACTGGACAGGAAAATGAGGAGACGAATGATGAGGATGATGATGAAGATGAAGAAGAAGTTGAAGAAGATGACGAAAACGGCAATGAAGAAGTTGATGAAGAAGAAGAAGAAGAGGTAGAACACGAAAATGACGAACCAGTCTCTGAAGAAAGTGAGAAAGTAATAGAAGACGTTCCGAAGGTTGAACAAAACACGGATAATGGTGATAGTAACGATAATACTAAAGATATAGTAAAACCAACCCCTCAGCCAGTGGCTTGTGAAGATGAGAAACCTCCAGAAGCCACAAAAAAGGAAATAGAAAAAGAAGTCATTTGTGATGTGCCCATGGCTACTGAAAGCGTTCCTACTGTTCCTGACAAGGTGAACAAAGAAGAGGCAGTTAGCACCCCTTCAACTGAACCCAAGAAAGCTGTTACTACTGATGGTTCTATTGATCTCTGTGTAAAAGCTCCTCCACAAAGGCCAGCTCCCTCCCATAGGCCAGGCTCGAAACTTGAGGAAATTTTCAAAACGAAAATGGAACGTTCTATGTGCCCATATCCTAACGACAAAACGTCAATCTTGAGTCAAATGGCAGCACGATTCAATAGTGTCAACAATGAAGCCGAGGACTTGACAGTTAGCGTTGCCAAAAAGCCGCGCATTGATAATGAGGACTCTGTGAAAACGTTTAACGATCAACCCCATAGTTCTAAGACTGACGTTGTAGTGGGCGAGGCAATAGAAGAAAAACCCATGTTATTTCAAGGTGAAGGATCTGGAGCTGAGTGCGACGCTGGAAACTCTCTGAACGACGTTCCTTCCAAGTCCTCGCTAAAACTCATTGCAGTACTAAACTCGTCTAGCAAAGACTCAATCACTGAAGCTCTTAGAAAATGTATAATACGCGACTCTTCCGATCAATGTCACTCTGAAACACCGTTGAACAATCCTTCAGGCAGTCCCTCCAAAAGTAGAGATAGATTTAGTGAAAATACAGACCTAGAAACGGATATCTTGCGTGAAATTAGCGTCAAGAACTGTGATAGCTGGAACGTGCGATCTACAACAGTAGAACCTTCAATTTCAAAATCTGGAGATTTCGTCTTTGAGGCGAGCGAAGAGATTGTAGAAGACGTTATGTATTTTTCAGGCTGTGGTGCTGGGCGTGATTGTGAAACTGGTAATTCAGAGGCGCCTCCAGTTACGAAACCTTCAACTTCTGAAGAAAACGCTGATACCGAAAAGAAAAGCACCAAGAAGCTTTGGAGCATCGATGCTATTTGCAGTTCAAAAAGCGCCGATAAAAATTGCGAATCTAAAGTCACAAACGGCCCCAGTGCCGAAAAAGTGTGTGAAAACAGCGTTCCAGACAAGGCAAAAAGTGAAAAGGTTGCAGACGCACCTAATTGTAAACCCGTTGACGAATTGGAGCCCAAACCCAACGTAGAGAATGGCGATAAAAATGGCAGTAAACCGGGGAAAAGTGGTGAGCCTGGCCAAAGGAGCGTTCTTCTGTCAAACATTATCGAAGTCTGCTTGAATAACAATTCTTCAGTTAAGGACACCAGTAATAAAGAAATACCGATGGGTTCTATGTACCAAAATCTGTTTTCAGCGAAAAATATCCACGGCCCTCCTGATGCCCAAGTAGCTGCCGACCGTTCCATTAAAACCAAGGAAATTAAATCAGAAAAGGTTAATGTCCCCAAATCGGGGATATCCGATGATAAAAATTTCAAGCTGAAAGCATCTGTTGAAAAACTTCTTGAAAATACCAAACCGCTTAAGTGTACCGATGAGAAGACTGAGAATAACACAAAATCTTCCGATGTTAGCATTTCTGGGCAAATCGAAAAATCTACGATCAATGAAGCTTTAAGTGCAGGTGATCAAGATAAAGCAAAAGTTGCCTCGCTGAAAAAGCAAAATGACGATGCAAAGTCTTCTAAAGGGAAAGATGCCGTTAACCACGAAACTGAACCACCAAAAAACCAGAAAGGAGCTCTGCCAGGGAAAACTGCCAGCGACTCTCCTTTCGTAAAACCTGAGCTGACTAATGTGAAGCCGAAAGGTCCAGGCGATGCAGCTCAAAAAAAGGCAAAGAATTTAATTACAAAAGACTATGGCATCGCTAAACCTAACGTAACAATTAAAGAGATCCAGAAAAAAGATTTGCAAGACTCACCCAAAGATGAATTGAGACTAGAAAACGCAAACGTTGAGTGTCCGGGGGACTTGGTTATTAAAAGTGCAAAGCAGAGCGATAAGTGTGATGACAACACAAAACAAGAGAAACTCGCTCAAGATAAAGTTAACCTTAAAAACACTGATCCTTCGCTTCAGGACAAACAAGAATCCAAAACGGCTAATGCAGAAGTTGGTCGGACTAAGGAGTCGAAAGATACTCACGAGAGCAGCAGCGCCTCTATAAAAACGAAAACGCTGATCCCAAAACAAAGCGATGATCAAAAGTCAACTGAGGAGTCGAAAGATACTCACGAAAGCAGCAGTGCCTCTAAAAAAACCAAAACCTCCCCGATTCACAATCAAAGCGATGATCAAAAGTCAACTGAAGAGTCGAAAGATGCTCTTGAGAGCAGCAGCAGTGCGCCTAGAAAACCTAAAATCTCGATTCAAAAACAAAGTGATGAACATAATACTACTGAGAAGTCGAAAGATGCTAACGAGAGCCACAGTGCGCCTAAGAAAACGAAAACCCCGATTCAAAAACAAGGTGATGATCAAAAGTCAACGGAGGAGTTGAAAGATACTCACGAAAGCAGCAGTGCTTCTAAAAAAACAAAAACCCCGATTCATAATCAAAGCGATGATCAAAAGTCAACTGAGGAGTCAAAAGATGCTCACGAGGGTAGCAGCGCCTCTACAAAAACGAAAACACCGATTCAAGAACAAAGCGATGATCAAAAGTCAACTGAGGAGTCGAAAAATGCTGATGAGGGTAGCGGCGCCTCTAAAAAAACGAAAACACCAATTCAAAAACAAAGCAATGATCAAAAGTCAACTGAGGAGCCGAAAAATGCTGATGAAGGTAGCAGTGCCTCTAAAAAAACGAAAACCCCGATTCAAAAACAAACTGATGGTCAAAAATCAACTAACGAGTCAAAAAATGCTGATGAGAGCAGTAACAGTGCGCCTAAAAAAACGAAAATCTCGATTCAAAAACAAAGTGATGGTCAAAATACAACCAAGTCCACTCCAAAAGTAAAGGAACTGGGTGATTCAAGTGACAATCTGACAATCCCAAAGGAAGTCAGTGATGGTGAAGGTGCTAAACAAGCAAAGAGCCTCGTTAAAGAAAAAGGTGTGAAAGATTTGCATCGAGAAAACCCTAAACCATCTAAAACAGACGAGCCTGAGTTGGAAGAATCTTGTGTCCGCGCCTCTCAGAAGACGTCGAAGGATTCACTTCGTACAAATATTGAGGCTACAAAAAGTGAGTTGCCTGAGAAAACTGACGTGGAAAAGGCTAAAGAACCGCCTGTAGAAAAATCAGAACCACTTGATAAAATCGCAGAAGAGCCGAAAGACAGCCCGGTTGAACCAAACGCTAAAACGTTGAAAGGCTCAGCAAGTAAACTTGGTGGCAGTGAAGTGTCAGAAGATTCAAGTTCCAAAGTTCCTCCTGTGAATAAAAGTTCGACAACTTCGGAAATGACGGAAATTGCCCAAGTCCCAAAAGATTCAAGCAGTCAAGAGCCTGCTAAAGAAGCTGTTAGTGGGGGAAAAGTGCTGAGTCGGTCGAAGAGTATTGAAGATGACAAAATGGATGTATCCAAAGTACCCGAAACCAGCGACAGAAAATCGAGACGTCCTAACGTTGCCAAAAATGAGCCTACAAAAACTGTGGGAAATGTAAAAAATGCCAAGAAAAAGTCTGGCACTCAAGAGGAAATTGAAACGATTGTCAAAAACGAACCAAAAACTGAAGCAGATGTGACTGCTGCAATCAAATTGGAAAGTTCAGAAAAAAAGGGAGAAGTTGAGGACGGTTCCGTTGACAGCGCCGCTGAACCGAAAATGAAATCAGAAACCGAAATCAAAAGTGAAGAGGGTGACACACCCGCCAGCCCTGGGCAAGACGCTGCTGAAGAATCAGTGGTGAAGGACGAGGAAACAACGCCTGAAAGTAAATCTGATGAACTCCCTTCGAGCAGGGCCTCGAGGTCAGGTTCGACTAGTCTCTCCTCCACGCAGCCGTCAAAAGCGACGAAAACTAGCGACGATGAACAAGCGAGCAAAGAGGTTGACGAACGAAAAAGCAGGCGGAGCACTAGGTCAAGTACATCGGTTAAACCTCTTCCCGTCAAATCTGAATTGAAACCAACGAAAGGAAAAGTAAATGATAAATCGAAAAGTTCCACTGCTAAAAATGAGGAAAAGAAAGATAATTCGAAAACCTTGAAACCGCTGAAAGCTGCCGACAAGACTGACGTCACTCCTGTGAAAGGTAGGTCCTTCTGTGTACACTTATACGTGACCTATTTTGTGCAAGTTCATCTTCAGTCTACAGAGTAAGGACAGTATTGTAATGAGTTGAACAAAAAGTTGAGTTTTCATCAAATCACTGGGTTGTTGAGCATCTTGAGTCTACTAGTTACCAAATATCATGCAGTGGATAGTTGTATGGCATGACTAACTTACGCTTTTGGTTTAATGCATCCATGTTTTCTTTGGGTCGGAAAATTTTTTTACAACCCTCCCATCAAAATTTGACGTTTCAGGGCATGGGGATTCCAAATCTTCAACGAGGTCTACAAGGTCCGTTTTTGCGCACTAAAATTCCGTTCTAGTTGTGCCCGTTTACTGGGCAATATGACCTTGGTTGTTATGGGGAAAATAGGCTTTAATTAATGTTTGTGCGTGAAATGGTTTGAAAAGAAAAACAAACAAACTCAATATTCACGAACTGATGGTATTATATTAATGAAATAAAATAAAGACTACTTGGGGGGAAAACAAACGAACGCATGGAGCTCCACTGGCAAAATAAAATACTTAATTAAAATAAAGAAACTGGGCACACAAAGTTCAATTGCCGTTCGAAATCGGAGAAATCACGAGGGGCGCTCGGATAAGATGCAGTTCGTGGAAGTCTATTCTGTCTTACCTCGATCTGAAGCGGTGAAAATTATTTCAATGCCAGTGAATAATGTGGAGGAAAAGTTGAATTGGATGAATGATATTTGAGCAGAATGACTGGTGGATTGGATGCGAGTTGAGCAGAATGACTGGTGGATTGGATGTGAGTTGAGCAGAATGAGTTGTAAGTTGAATTAGTTGAATGAGGTCCTCGTGTCCTTCTCTGGAGCTGTAGAAGTTGAATGGATAGCAAGCTAAAGAACGAAATTCGAAGAACCAAGGGTCTTGAATTTACGGCGGATTTTACGATGAAGGAGATGCTGATGACTCAAATCGTAGAATGGAGGAAGAAAAGACGATCCGTAGCAATCCGACAGACTTGAGATATGAACGACAAGCTGTAACACGGTGAAGTATAAGGCTGCGCGGCAGCTCCAGAAGGACGAAGTGGGGAATGGTGAGTCTGCAAGCGATCGAGTGAGCGGCTGTCCGTTGCGATAAAGGTGGGGTGAGGCGAAGCAGTGCAGAAGAAGCGAGCGGAGCTGAGGAGATGTTGACTTGCTCTGAGTTCGAACTCCTGACCCCAATTGTTGGCGTAAACAATAATAATTAGCAAAAACGAAATTGTGGTAGTTTTATTGCATTTACGTTGATTTTGGGAACTATTCGTTGGTATTTTTTGCTACTGAGTCAATAGGACTAGTCTCAGAGCTGTAGCAGCGAGCCTAGTTGCAAAATAGTGAAATCCAGGTGAATATAGCGAGGCAAAATCTACTACTTGAAGGAGCTCATTTGAAAATGTTCTGAAAGTTATCGTTTCCCCTGTCTTAGCTGCCTCTCATCCTGCCGTAACCACTCCTAAAAACCTAATTTCAGCGCATGGTCCGTGTGTGTATGTAGTTCGATTTTCAGGAGAATGGCTACCCGATTTATGTTTTGGTTTATTATTCATTCTGAATAATAACCCTATGTTTTCGGTCACGAAAAATTTTTTACAACCCCCCCTCAAAATTTGATACTTTACGTTTCAAGGCTTGGAGATTTCAAATTTGCAATGTCCGTCTGCCGTCTGGGCTGTTTTGTGCCTTTAACGTGGTCTAAAAAATTCGTTCTTTCGCACAAAAATCCGATTTGGTATCTAGTTGTGCCCGCCATCTCGGCAATCCGATCGGACGAAGCCTGTGGTTGTAATGGGCAAAAAATGGATAAAAAAAATTAACGAAACGCAGTACAACGCGGGAACTACAGCGTCCCTCCCTCCCTCCCGTCGGAATAAAAAACAACCGGAGGCGGGGCGTCCTCGCCTCGCGGGCGTCCTCGCCTCGCGGGCGAGCGGCTTAACTCCCCTTTCGCCTCCCAACGACGCCGCCACTCAACTCCCCTTTCGCCTCAGAATGGGTTCGCTTTCCTCGACCCGACGCGGCAAAATCATCAGACGCTTTGTTTCCGTACTTCCATTGTAGCCAGGACATGTTTCGTATGGTTTACTAGTATTCGATGCTTAATCGAATGGGATGGGGGAGCAGTAATACTAGGTCAAGCTGTTCATGAGAATAATCAACCATTGTGTAATAATTTGCAGGGTTTTTTTTTGCATACGCGAAAAGAAGGTTATGAACGATTTTGGTCGATAGGAAAAGGTTGGGGTGGGGGGCGGGGGCGAAAATGTATCAAAATCTATGGTTTTTCGCAGTTTTCTCGAAAACGGCTGTAGCGCTTTTGAACAAACTTTCAAATTATCTTCTACTATTTGGCATGAAACTCAGGTCTTTTGGCACCAGCTTTGCAGGGACATGCCTGGGGCCCCAAATCATTAACCCAAGTGTCTTGAACGGATCCAAAAGCAATGCCTCCTCTGCCATATCTCTAAATGTCAATTTACGGTCTAAGGCCATTCATTCTACGATTTTGTTGATGTTTTCATCAGTTCCCCGTGTCGATGGCCGACCACTTTTCTTATCATCATTCACAGACTCGCGACCTCAATGCCGAAACACTTTTTTAACATTTGCAATGTCGTTGCACATTGAAACCGCGTTGAACGCACAATTTAATACAAAGTCGTTGCAAAATCAATTCCATTCGGAAAATGGTACAAAATCGAGGACACACGCAATTACAATGACTCAATATGGCTTAACTTTTACAAATTTCAGGGTTATCAAGCTAAAAAATTAATGACAAATGTGGCAACCTTAAAAAGAAGAAAACTTGAATCAGTTGACTGAGAGCGCCATGTAGTGGGAATTTCGGCAACTTTTTGTTCAAGGTCGTTTCCCTCGCTTCCTCCTGACTCATTCCAACCACTTGCAAAGTGGTGCCAATTGCCTCGTATCGCTGATACAATGTCAATTTACATGGTTCAATTGCAGTCAGTAGTATCGTTTACTAGTATTTTTCTATGCAGAACCGAATGTGTGAGACTACATCAGCCTGTTCAAGAGAATAATAAACCGTTGTGTAATAGTTGCACCATTAAAAAAAGGTTTAGTGTTACTACAACATGGATGGAGGGTGTTGAGCGTGAAGTTCGAAGAACTATCTAAATTCTTCGCCTCAATAGAAAAGCTGGTATTGTGAAAATATTAGGTTGAGTCAGATTAGAAAGAAGTTGACGGATGGTGTTATTAGATTGATATATGCGATTAACTACCTACTTAATGGCCTGCTAACAACAAAATAGAAACGAAAATTAAACTGTTTGGTTAAACTGTGGATGACGATGGTGGTGAAGATGACAAGCTGATGATGAATCAGTTGAGTGAGTGGTGGAGACGTTCGAAATGTGTACACAACTCCTGGGAGAACAAATTGTCTTCGTCGCACTTAACACGCACAATGTGGACTTTCTTGTGGAGGGAAAGAGCGCCTTGGACGAAATACAAAGGTTGTATCATGCCAAGTTTCAAACGGAACCTGGAAAAAAGGCAATGGGAAAAGTTTTGTTAGTTGGAGAAGAGCAGATGAGGCTAGTCTTAAGAGCAGGAGTCCTGAGTTCGGTGCTATTCTTGGGGAAGATAAGACATAAGTCAAGTTTTGCTGAGTTGTAGAAAAGTGAACCAGATTTCTGTTGCCCAAAACACGATCAAGATCAACAAACTTACGTAATTGCCTAAGAAGAGGGTACGAAGTTGTGCTCATCGTATAATAATGCGGCGGAT
This sequence comes from Pachypeltis micranthus, assembly GCA_020466155.1. Lineage (NCBI taxonomy): Eukaryota > Metazoa > Arthropoda > Insecta > Hemiptera > Miridae > Pachypeltis > Pachypeltis micranthus. Next base: position 61,177,825 of record CM035770.1, on the reverse strand, counting down.
TTAGAAATAATGCCTGGGTTGCGTGGAGTGATGATTTTTGGGTTTAAGTTTGTGAATTTTACACTTAGTAGGCCTTGTTATCAGCGTGGAATGTTTATTGTAGTTATGTTATTACTCCACCAGGAGTAATTGCCGTGTGGTTGACGTCTAATGACAGAATTATATTCGTGTTTCTCCTCCTTGATAATTCTACAATATTTGTAAACTGCAGTTGGCGAAAAACGGAAAAGAAACTCTCAACAAGATAAATCTGGAGAAGATAGCGAAAAAGGCGAGAGCAGCGAAACCAATTGCAAACCTACTGAGGAAGAAGTTGCAAAGAAACCTCGCATTCGAAGTAAGTCTTTTATTTCCAACTTTTGTGGATTTTTTAGTGGGTTGTTCTTCGTAGAAGGGGGTTACATATCACTCAACAGATGATGAACTCTCTTTATGCTCGCATTACTCATAACTCATCTTCTCCTTCATCTTGGCAATATTTTTTCTATCTCTCGAATTTCAGATCGGGCTAGAAGGTTCGGGAGACGATCAAGAAAGAGGCCAGCGAGTGCGAAAGCTGCTCCCAAAAAAGTGGACGATGCTTCAAAAGCAGACAAAGAGCTCGTAGAAGACAGCAATGAATGCGATGGAGGGAAGAAAATTACAGACGAGAAGCTCGAGCAAGCGGAGAGTGATGACGATATTCCGTTAGCCAAGAGGGGAAGAGAATCGACAAATGGTTAGTACTTACTATTTATATTTGGCCTGTTATTTTGCAGTTGAGTGTTGCTGAAGGACATTCACTCCTTCGCAGCGCGTCGTTTAGGCTAAAGGTTTCATATATCAGGCAGCTGTGCCTCGTCCATGTGGCTAAAGCATTGAACTAAAACTGCGTGCAGTTGAGTTTTGTTGGAACGCCTAAGAATAATCTGACATTGTGTCCCTGATTCATTGCATGAGACTTATTCTTTCAAGGATATTTATGGGCAACTGAATAAATTGTGGTACATTGTGTGCTACTGGTTTTGTCGCCAACATTTACTCCAAGCGAAATTATCATTCTACGCATACTTTTCATGAATCCTAGAGTTGCTACTAGCCAAATAAAGAAAGGTCATTGGGAGGTTACATCCTTCACCAGAGTGGAAGGAAAAACGGTACATCAGTTGTCAGAGCAATTCAAATAGCATAATGTACGAGAGGCTGTGATACGCATGGCATCTGAAATGTTTTTGTTGATCATCCTTTGAGGTCGCTCAGCCACTTCCATTTTGTCTCCTTGTTGGAATTAAATTATTACTTGATAATTTCACGGAATATTATGAAGTATGGTACTCAAGCTTGCGGCATTGTTTATTTTTCAGCATCGAAGAGTGAGAAGAGTGAAGAGCCCACTGCCAAAAAGAAAAGGTGTCCGAAAAGTGAGTTTTCACGTTCTTGATAAGGTCTAGAGCTAGCAGCTACTCTTGAGAGTTTTGCCCATGAGCAGAACTGAAGGGGTTCAGTCCCTCATGAGGTCTACAAACTAAATGTGAACATAAAGGCAGGGCCATGCAACGTATCTTACCCAAGGCAGAGTCTTGTTTTCTAACGTTCAAGTTGCTTTGCGAAAAGTTGCGACTTTTTTTGTGTTGTATGGATTGCTTTCTAGATTAAACGGGGTATTGGACGTATTTTATCAAGTCACCTGAAGAGGATGACACATTCTCATCCGGATTCTTTCGGAGTCATGTGGGTAGCCCTACTCTCAAATTTGGTAAAATTGCCTTTGCTTCGGCTTGATTTTACACCTAAGGCACTACTACTGGGGAGTTCATTAACCATTTTTAATTAACGCTACCACCCAACGCTCCTCCACTTGTTACTCATGAAAACTCTTTAATGTTATCTGTCCCAAAGACAGCGTGTGGAGGGGGGGGGGGGTCAGTCAGTAGCTACCGACTGATTTCTGTGCCATTTGGTTTGCACACCCTCGGATAAACTTCTGGTATCTTTGACAACACCCAAACTGCATTCCAGTGATGGATACTGTTGACGAAAATTGTACAGTGAATAGGGAGCTGTTGCCCTGATGGCAGAGCCCAAAAACCTTGTTAGCCACCAGATTTTAGTGAATCGCTTTGGTAGAGATGGGAGGGCTTCTGGTCTACTTTAAATGATAGACGTAATTGTTATGTACTATGAATGGAACAATGTACATTTGCCTATTCAAGTAAATGGTATTTAGAGACATGCTGGAGATGCTGCTTTTCTACAGTATCTCACTAGCCAAAAGCTCATCCCTTCCAAATAAGGTCTTCCTCAGTTTCTTCTTTGAGTTGGCCTTACCACTAACCGTAAGTCATTGTTCAACATTCAGGACCTACCGTGCTTGGCCTTACTGAAACAGATTTGCAATCCGTGCAAGTCCCAGAAGAGGGAGACGAGGGCGGCGGCAGAATGAGAGCATCCCGCCGAATCGCAATGCAAAAGATCAAGGAAGAAGCTGATAGAAGAGCAGTTGAAGATGCTATTCAGGACATTGATAAGAACAAGAGGAAAAAAGGGAAAGATAAAAAGGGAAATGTAAGTGCCCCATTTCGTATATTATAAACCTGTTTGTACAACTAAATCAAACAAGTATAATCTTCGTACGGTTATGTTGATCACGAGTTATAAAACTAATTTTCAGCTGAAAAAGGAGAGTAGCTCTTTGAATGAAAGGCATGGTAAAGATAAATCAAAAGGAAAGCACAAGAGCAAATCAGACAGTGAAGAAGAGCAAGAAGAAGATGGGAAAAAAGACGGGAAGAAAAAAGCCAAAAAGAGGGGTTTCAAGTACAACATCAACAAACCGTGGGCCTCATCCAGTGATGACGAGTACGTTATTCTTTTATTCAATTTCGGTTTATAGTTGAGCAGTTGAGACATCAACACTGAGCAGGGAAAGCGTCAGTCATTAGTATTTGTTGAAGGAGGGGAGGGGAGGCTCAACTGTTGACAAATACTTCATTTTTCCTTCAGCACTCGTCTTTGACTCTAAAACCATTAGGTGCTGAGTCGTGAGTATTGATTGGTAATATTAAGGTGGCCACTGACGATCGTTCCAACAAGCCAAATGGCGCGGTAGCGCTCCAATGGAACGACGTGAATGGCAAAACTCGTCGGGTTTCGAGTGGAGTGACGAGACGTGATGGAATTCCAACCAGTCCAAAAGCCATCACGCCGCGCCAAAACAGCATCACTCCAACTGCTCGTTAATGGGGAAACGCGACCCGGTAATACGAACAGATGGCGCGATGGAACGAACGTGAGTGGGGAAACCGGGCACTTTCCTCTGATTCAAAATCGAACAACTCACTTATCGCCTTTTGCCCTGTGTTTAATCTGTCAGTTCTTTCCCCAATATACGTTTTTTCGCCATGAAATGAATGTTTCCATCAAGGATTTCGTAATTTCCGTAATTGATTTATACAAGGAACATAGCTGCTTGTGGATAACGAGTGACCCAGATTTCAGCTCTTCAAAATTCATCCCAGTTGCCAGAAATCGTAATGTAGCAGCGAGCCTCTCACTGTCTCATGACGGTATCTTCTTTTTTAATCATTGGTGTAACCAAATGGAGTAATTGAAAGTAGGCCTCTTCATTCATTCGCAAGTAATTTCTCCAGTCAGATGGTTCTAACCGCAGCTCTTGAAGTGATTTCCGTAATTTTTTATTTTCTTCTGTTGAGAAACCATTGTTTCACCCACTTCCGTTTGGGTCTTCTTTGTTTGGCGTACAAGCATACAACTGTGGCCAAAAGAAGAGATTCTTCTTCGTCCATCTTGCGGCAAGACGCTTTTCAAACTATCATTAATAAATCAAACGATAATACAGGTAATAGGCAATTTTGATACACCACTTCCTCTTCAAAAGACAGAACGGCACTGGTGGATTGGAGTGGAGTGGAGCGATCGTGAATGAACCCCACTTTCGACTCTTCTTTCCGTCATTCCAATATCGCCTAACTTCGCACCGCGCCACTCCACTTGGAACGATCGTCAGTGGCCGCCTTTAGATACGTGGCTGAGCTGTGTGGATAGCCCCCATTGGTTGTTGTCTATTCTAGTAGGGCAGGGAGTGAACAGGTCTTCGTGTGATGTGATGCACATTCCCTTGCAAATAATTGTAGCCTGTTGCTACTCAGAATTACGTTTTTAGTCTTTTCCAATGGTGTTTGGTCCTCAATGAAAATAACTGTAGCTTACAGCCCTTTCTGACGCACTCATGCCTAGCCCCTTGCCGAAGGCCGTAGTCTCTTAACCACACTTCAGCAAAGAATTCAAACTATGAATCACTCGCAAAAAAACCATTTCAAGTAACAAAACGAAATTTTCTATTACGGTTACAATTTTAAATCTATTTTGGCAATTGATTCATCCTGGCTTGTCAAAACTTGTTACTAGTGTTGATCTGACCATTCGAATTGATTTAACATCGGAACTAAATTCAGTGGAAGTCGACTGTTTGCTAATAATTCAGTTTTGTGACTCAATGTACTCTGTATAATGTGGAGGTTGGGGCTGTTACTTCTTAAATTCCTCATTGGTTTTCTGTTCTAAACAACAAAACAATCTAAAACTTCTCAGGACACAGCTATACAGCTGAATGAAGGTGAGGGTGAAGCAATATCTGATGCTTTAGAACGTTCAACTGGCCTTGGAATAGAATACAAAATGGTGGCAGGAGCCTACCTTCCTCTCACTCAGTTTGAGCTATATGGAAAGTTGTGTGAGCAGTATTTTTAAGGTTTTCTTCGGAAAATCCTCCAGTGCAGAATGTAGCAACTTGGTTCTGTCTTCAAAGTCAAAAAAATGATGTCTCAAATCTTTAGAATCCATCTACTTTTCTCACACACTGGTCATTGACTTCCTTCACAGCAGCCAGCCCTCGATGGGGACGTCCATTCTTTGAGTCTTGGAGTAATGATGCTCGATAAGGGTCTTTCGTGAGGGCCAGGCTTTATTTATACTGTGGTTTTCTAGTGCAATCAAAACCCGAATAGTTATTCGAATAAATAAAAATACTGTTGCCTATTTAAAATTAGAAAAACGGGGAAAATGAAAACTATTCGTGATAATAGCAACTTGTAAATAATCCAAAGGAATTGTACCACAGTTTTATGGCTTGCCAATGATACTTCCTTCAAGGATTCACTTCCTTTTGCGCCTCTGGGTTGTGGATCTGTCATAATGGGGACTGTTGCAATGCACCTGTTGGATTGATAGTTGGGCCAGGTCAGCAACCATCCAGCGATCACATCGAGCAGTGCTATAAGAAACCCTGCAAATTATTACACAACGGTTTATTATTCTCATGAACAGCTTGACCTAGTATTACTGCTCCGAGTCCCATTCAATTCAGCATCGAAAAATACTAGTAAACCATACGAAACATGACCTGACTACAATGGAACTACGGAAACTAAATATTCCCCCAGCGCCCGTAAACATCTGTAGGCATTTATGATCCAATGTAGGGGTGTGCCTAACCTTCCTCAGCCCTGTTGGGCAAAAAGAGTCAGGGAAATTGGGACAGAGACTTCCAGCGAACTTCGAGTGGGCGTTGCGAGGCGAGCGAGCGGGTGATTTTGATGAGACGGGAGGGAGTACAAACGACGAAACGTTGAATTCCCCTGTAGTTCCCGCGAGCTCTTTCAATTAGTAGACTCTAATCATTACTGTAATTTCCCTATACGTAGTTGTACACGTCTGATACTCATTCCATACGACCCAGGATGTAAAAATACCTTGAAAACGATACGAAACACGGCGTATTTGCGATTATACTGCGTTTTGTGAATTTTTTAAACCGTTTTTTTGTCCATAACAACCATGGGCTTCGTCTGATCGGATTGCCGAGATGGCGGGCACAACTAGATACCAAATGAGATTCTTGTGTGAATGAACAGATTTTTTAGACCACGTTAAAGGCACAAAACAGCCCGGACAGGGGACGGCGGACAGACATTGCATATTTTGAATTCCCATGTCTTGAAACGTTAAGTATCAAATTTTGAGAGGGGGGGTTGTAAAACATTTTTCGTGACTGAAAACAGGGTTACTATTCAGAATGAATAATAAACCAAAATTGCCAAAATTGGTAGAGGTATCCTTCATACTTATCAGTAATATTTTTTAATTACTAATTTTACCGTCGCCGCTCATCACTTATTTGTGTTGATCACCTTTGTCACTCTTTAATCAGTGACGAAAATTTGGAAGAAGAGGAAGACGACCATTTGGAATTCATGGGAATGGAAGATGAAGACGAACCTGTAGGAAAAGTTGTCTCAGACCACGAATTCAGCTGTGACGAAGACTTGGGGAAAGACGAAGGTGAAGAAGCGCTGCCAGTAAGAAGAGCTCGAACTGCCATAAAGGAGAAAAGTGAGTGAACGATTTCTATTCGCAAATGCTTGACTAAACGCGTTATCTTTTTTCAAGCCGAAAATTAAACTTTATTACTTGTTTGTTGTTTTTTTTTTCAGCTCAAAAGACTGAAGACGGAGAGACGTCGGGCGAAGAGGAACCACAGGCTGACCTAGAAGATTATAAGTGTGAGAAGTGTGGCGGGATCGAAAACCCTGAGTGGATTCTTCTCTGTGATACCTGTGACAAAGGTATTGCTCTATTACTTATTTTTCGTTCTTCATTACTGAAAGTAGAAAAGCCCAATTTGTTCCAAAATCGAACCCAGTTATTCAAGTTAGAATTCGCTTGCATTTCAATAAACCAATTTGGTTTTGTGTGGTTGTAGAGAATTGCTCATTGCGCTTCAGTTATACCATTGCTTCCCCATTTTGATGAAATTGTCAGAGATTAGGAGTGTGTAGTATTTCGTCTTCAAATCGGCCGAATTAATCTTTTGAGGTCAATTGCACCAGTGTGAGCATGCCGCGCTCAATGCGGCTGATACAATTTTATATTTATGGGTTTCAAGGCAAGGGAATTCTAAATCGGCTATGTCTGTTGCCTTCCACGTAGTTTCTAAATCCTTTCTTCCACGCAAAAATTTCATTTGGCATCTAGTTGTACTCAGCAATCAGATCGGATGAAACCCATGGTTATTATGAGCAAAAAATGGTTTAAAAAATTAGCCAAAAATTAAATTTTGATAGTTTCATTGTATTTGGTATTGTTTCCTAGGTATTTTTTGGTGCTGAATCGAATGGGATGGGTCTCCACGGGGTAGGATTGCGTTTAGATGGAAAACCGTGTATATGATAGGAACTCGGGGACAAAGTTACAAAAGTTATCATTTGGCCCTGGCCTACGCTAATTTCCTTCTTTGCATTCCGTCTCACTTCAACCACTCTCACGTCGTGCCAGTTGCCTAACGTCACCTCGAAAATGTGTTATTCCTTTGTAGCCAGATCATCTTTAGTACCATGAATTAGTATTTTTCGATGCTGAAACGAATGGGATGGTTCTCAGAGGAGCAAATTTGAACTCTATCGTGGCAAAAACATTACTTGTAAAAACACATTTTCCTCTTCATTAGTAAAATTTGCATCTAATTTGAATAGAAATAAGAAACTCATTTTATGTTCATCACAATATTTATGCCTACTGTATCTAGTATAGGGGAATCAATTAATCTTCTAGCCACCCACATTTGATCGTCATTCATCTCTTTCTGTAAGCATCCTTCGAGTAGCATTAAAGCCAAAGTACACACAGAAATTTGAATTCTCTGGGCTAGATGCTATGGCTCCACCCTGAGTTTAATTTGTGGGTTCAACCAGTTCGATTGAACTTGAACTTGCTTCTTCTTGTCATGCTCGTACATCAGAAATAGGCACCACTCACAATCATTCATGGGTTTCCCAACAAGTCAAGGGAGTGAAAACTGAAGGTGTCTAATTTCCCTTAAGCAGGTTTCGTAGCTTTGCTTCTAAAAAAGGTGGTGTTGGGCCTTTTGAGTGGTAAAGGTAGGCTTGCTGCATTAGTAGTTTAGTTAACTCATCAATGATATATCAAGGACGATCTTTGGACATTGTCATCCTCCCATTTGAATGGGGGAGGGGGTGTGTGTTAACTGCTAATATATGTGTAAATATTTTTTCCATTTTAATTGTTCTGACGTAACTTACTCCACTTACAGGATACCATGCTTCGTGTTTGAAGCCTCCTTTGATGTTGATACCTGAGGGAGATTGGCACTGCCCTGTCTGTCAACATGTACGTAATTATCATTCTAAGTTCTTATAGTTTGTTGTTGACTTCACACAGTTTATACCAAACTCTTCCCACCGTTACAGGCGACGCTCGTGCAAAAACTGAAACAAGTTCTACGAACATTTGAGCAACACACCAAGCGAAGAGAAAACGAAGAGTTACGAAGGAAGAGGTTGGCGTACGTCGGAATTTCGTTGGCAAACGTACTACCTGAGAATGCTGGTAGGTTATACAAGTTTTTTGTGTATTTATGTCATTAGGTGTACTGAATGTATCAATAAGATTCATCTTGTCTTGTGATGGTAAGTAGCTAACTCAAAACTGAGTAATGTATGGGAAATCAAGTAGTTAGCAGTCAACATAGGTGAGAGTGGAGGTTCAGTCAACATCTCCAGCCCCCATGAACTGCCCTCACAATGTTTGCCTGATTACGAGCAATTGACAAGGCCACTTGTGGTGTGTGGTACCTTGGCACACTCATCATGTACTTGAGCGTGATTGACTACTGCCTCGTTGTCTGGGGTTCTTGTGGATCACCAAGGCCTACAATACACCAACTACAGAAGCAGTCCAAGTGATCACTGACTAGTTACCTGTTGACTTGGCCATTCAGTGCATGGTGAACAAGTGGAGAGTGAAACGGGAGCTTCTCTCTACTGAAGAAAACGAACTTGTTGCGCTAGATGAATGGGCACGAGATAAATGGCAAGCAAAATCGTAATCCTCATCAAACAGTTTTTTCCAACGAGTCATGGGAGAAAGTGGGGTTGAGCAAGACCACTGATGAGCCAGCTCGTTACAGGACACGGCCGGCGACTTCAATATGTGGCACCACTTCTTTTCTCTCTAAAACTCCATCCTACATGTCTTGCACTACTGTGTGAAGGAACAACAAACACAAGGAAGGAAACAAGAAACTACTAACTCACTATAGTTCCTACAACAGTGAGCGACTGTTGTTGGAGGAGATTGCTACTAAGCAAGCTGATAACCTATCAGTCTACAATTTTGTTTACAACCACACCACCACCCACCTCAAAATTGGACACTTAACATCTCACGACACAAGGATTCCAAACTGAACAGGCCATATTTTGCTTTAACGCAGTTGAATGGTTCACAAATGAGCTGAAAACGGAATTTTGGCAGTTTTATCGAAGTTTCGTCCTGCTAACTATCGTTTCTTAGGTATTTATCGGTGCTGAAAAGAATAAGACGAGTCTCAGATTTGTATTACTGCGTCCAGAGGGATAACCCTGAAATCACTGTAAATATAGTGAGGCAAGTTCTACTACTTGAAGGGAATCCCGGGACAATATTGCGAAAGTTATGGTTGGTCACGTCGTTACATCATGACCAATGGCCTACAAAATTTCGATTTTCGTTGTTCTGTTGTAACCATGTCATGTTTCTTATCGATTACTAGTATGTTTCGATGTTGAACCGTATGAAATGAGTCTCAGAGGTGTTGAATTACTACGTCAAGCTGTTGTGTAATAATTTCTAGCGTTTTTTCCTCAAACCCGATTATCAATTTTGATCGTATTTTTGTTTTTTTTAATTATTTTCATCCATGGAAAAAGTACGCGAGCAGGCCGATCAAATTTTTAGCACGGTTTAGCAAAAATCCGTTTCAAAACAACTTTCCCATGTAAATCATGTAGTCCAATGTAATTTCTTTGACTAAATGTGGTTGTTATTCAGTGTTTTTCATATAATTCTGGAACAGTCAACATTATATCTATTGAGCAATATACCTTCTTAAAAATATCTGGTGCGTAGCAACACACAACTTTCCGTCACCCCTTTAAGTTCGAACACCACCTACATAGGCGGGCGCTATATCTTCGTTCAACGCATTTTTACAGGAACATTTATGGAGAACAAAATGTAGGGACTAGTTAGCTGAGAGTACTCCGTAAGTTTCATCGAAATCGTTAGAGCCGTTTTTGAGAAAATTGGAATACCGATAAATTAATATTCAACAAATCTCCTTTTCTGAGTTAACATGGCTTATATCTCCGTTCAACATATATATACAGAAATAATTATAGAGAACGAAATGTTGGTATGGGTGACTAAAAGACACTCCATTAAGATTTATCACATCTGGTGAAAAGTTACCCTGGAATTTACGGAAATGTTCGAAAAAACGTTATTTTTGACACATTTTGATTTTTATCTCTGTTCAATGGACCGTCACAGGAACATTTATCGAAAAGAATATGTAGGTATTAACTATTTGAAAACATCCTGTGAGTTTGGTGAAAATCGCTGAAGCCGTTTTGCCAAAAAGCGTAAAAAACCTATTTTTGCTTCAGGGGCCCATATATCCGTTCACCGTATTTTCATGGAGATATGTATGGAGAAGAAAAGTTAGGTATTGATTAGGAGAAGATAATTCGAAAGTTTAATCAAAATCGTTAGAGCCGTTTTCGAGAAAAATGCGAAAAACCCTAGTTTTTGGTACATTTTCGTCCCCCCCCCCTTCCCAACGGCCGAAATCGTCCATAACCTTATTTTGGTGTCTACAAAAAATAACGAACAAAACAAAAGAAGAACCAGCTCAATCGGATCAGCCATTCTCCCGCAAATCGAACTACAGACACACACACGGACCACGCGCTGAAATTAGGTTTTTTATACTCAGTAGGGTCTGAAATGTAAAGATCTGAAGAAAACCCAATTTTTTTTTTTTTTTTTTTGGCCGATTACTATACTTTCCTTCCCTTCGGGTAGCGGAAAGTAAAAAAGAAGTAAGTTGGAGAAACCAAATAAATTGCGGAACATTAAGCTTGAGCGTAATTTCATATAAACAATGAAAATAGGTTGTATTAGTTAGTAGTGTACTAAAAATCGCTTAATATACGTGGGACAGAGTAATGTTGTCGAAAATAGGCCTCTCGCCACATGTTTTACTGTTTTGTTTCATGTTATATCGTTTAATTTTTAATTGTACATTATTTTGTTGCAGGGAGTAAAGTTAAAAAGCCGGAACAGAAGAAATATTCAGGGAGCTCTGCTGAACAATCAAGTTCTGAGGTATTCATTGTTTTTCGCTAAGTTGAACTTGAAGGTCATTACAGATTGACAAACCCCCACAGACTTAGTGAGAGTTAGATGTCTTCATAAACTTGTGAACTTTGTAGTAGAGAGTTCCCCTGCTTTGACGGTAGGTAGCTACTTTTTACGTTCGTTCCTCAGTGAGGAATGGAAGGGTTGGTTTTGGCATTAGAAGTAGTGGGTGGGTGTGTCAAAACCACTGTGCTATGGTCAACATTTGCCATTTAAACCCAACCAATTCAGCGCTGTGGCTTATGGATTCGGAATAACGTGGAAATAGTCAAAAGACACTGAAAGTTGATGGCTTGTTTTCCCTGAAGTCAAAGCTCATGACAATAGAAAGTGCCGAGAGTAAGGAAGCACCTCTGCTCAAAGTAGACACAGGAACCAGGTGTTGGATTAATCGCCAGCTGTTATGAGGCATCCTGAGATTAGCTTAAACTGTTCTTAAGATATTCGCGTTGTTTTTGTCGTATGGGATATTCCTAACAGTTTTAAAATGCCAGAAGGTTATCATTCCATTTTCTTAATCAGAATGCAAGGGGAGTCCATCTGCGGATATAAGAAGTAGGCAACACAGAAATCGACAGATTCACACAATGCCCTCGAGCCATTTTTGTCACAAATTCGTTATTCCCCCTTTCCCATCAAATCACCAGAAATGGCCCGTACCTTCATTTTCGCGCCTTTTCTACAAGTAAAACGAAGAAACGATGAGCTCAGTTGCTTATTCTCACACTTCGGTGATTTATTATTCTTTTTCTCTTCCCCTCTTCTTGAAAGCACCCTCACTGATTCTAGTCTAGTAGAGGTTAAAGACGAAGATTTGTAATCCATGGAGACTATTTCCAACACTGGGATCCCACTTCTGACGCCTTATTTTTCCTCCCTCTTGCACGATGGATTCAGAAAATTTTTCTTGTCGGGGGGGGCTGAATCCAATTAAATTTTGTTACTTTTTTGTTTAGTTCGTTATTTTTTGACGGCGCGAAAATGAGGATATGAGCGATTTCCGTCGAATGGAAAGAGGGGTAGGGGACCAAAATGTACCAAAAACTGAGGGTTTTCGCATTTTTCTCGAAACCGTCAAATTACTTTCTACTAGTTAGTACCCAACTTTTCTTCTCTAAACAAATATCTTCATGAAAATTGGTTTGGTGAACGGAAATATAGGCCTATAAAGCCAAAATAGATTTTTCCCCCACTTTTTAGCTTAACTTTTTCGACGATTTTCACCAAACTCACAGGATGTTTTCAAATAGTTGAAACGTATATATTGTTGTTAATAAATGTTTCTCTCACAGTCCATTGAACAGAGATAAATACCAAAACGTGTTGAAAGTAATAGCTTTTTCAACATTTTTGCTATTTGCCTTGTAACTGCTTCACTGGATTTCATCAATCTTACGAAGTTTGTTCTAGCAACCTAAATCCATATTTTATTCTGAACAACTATTTCTGTATCTATCTGCTGAACGGAAATATAAGGCATGATATCACGGAAAACGAGATTTGTCGAATATTAATTTATCTTTTCTCCGATTTTCGCGAAAACGACTCTAACGATTGTGATAAAACTTAGTACTCGTAGCGAACTAGTACCTACATAAAGTTCACAATACATGTTTCCGTTGCAGGTCGTCAAATTTATGGGGGCTGTCGAGAGTTGTGTGTTGTTAAGCACCAGATATTTACTGAATAGCATAGCTAAGAGTCAAAAAACGTATTTGTGTCAGTGGGTAGTGACTTGGAGGTTGACTTTTAGTTGATGTACAGTGTACTGGAGCTAATTTAACTCGCTTAACTCGCCCAGTTTTGGAAGAAACTGCACGCTGCTGAGGCGAAGGGTTTCGTTTATTGATTATTTGTTGAAAGGTCTGGGGATCGGGTGAAACAGTTGTCGATAAGAGCTGCTGTAATAGTGATACAACTGTATACCTTTCATATTTATTGTTTCAGGAGGACAGTGATTCGGATAGTTCAGAGGGAAGTGAAGAAGACGAACCAGTTTATCAACTTCGTCAGAGGCGCTCTGCTGTGCAAAGTTACAGATTCAATGATTACGACCAACTCATTGACTCTGCAATCCAGGTGATTAATTTATTTGATGTTGGAAGTCGTATCAAATTGATGGTTCCTATTTTGTTTGGGTTCCCACACACAACTGCCTTCCATTAACTTTATCTTGGATCTTAATTATAACCGTTTTACATTCTAGGATGAAATGGTGGCTGCAGGTTCAGTTGTGCCTCCATTAAACGGCTCTGGAGCTGTACCTCCAATACGCAATGAAAACACTGTACCGGTCGAGCATGTGGAAAATGAAGAATCGATGAAAAGCAAACCTGATGTAAGCTCTCGTACAAATAATATTACACTGGAACCAAAATGGTTTTTTGATTGCATATTGAACCAATATTTTCAATGCCTAAGTGTGCTACAAAACATAATTTGTGTTGCTTCTTTCATCATAGTGATGTAAACTGGCAAATGTTAAGGTCGGCAGTTACTTTAATCTGTTAAACAATTGTGAACAGGAAGAAGAGGAGACTGTCAAAGTCTCCGAGGAAAAGGGGGAGGATGACACAGAAGAAAAGGATTTTGAAGAAAATTGGCGTCCGCGGGTTGTTTCTTCAACACCTTTCGGGAGGAAAAAACCTAAAAAGTTGTGTAATTTGGACGTTGAGAGTGACGATCAGAACGATTCCGATGAGGATTTCAAGGGCTCAAGGTTTGTAAACTAATCTAAATTTTTTTTTTCAACTGCTGTTAAGAATTTATGAGACAGCAGTGTACGCAACCAAGGAACACGTGGGTCATCTTCGTCACTAGTCAATGCCAGGAGAGTGCAAGCGCTTTATCTTTGTGCCAACACACAAGATAAGACGCAGCCTTCTGATTGCGGAGAGGAAGGAGTCAAGGCAGGTTGTGGGAATCGTCACGGGGCACTGCAAAATGAACAAACACATGTGTGGCGTGCATTAATTAACTACCTACTTAGCTTCACTTTCGTCTTTGTAACATCAGCTGTTTGTAAAAATTAGAACTCGTTGCCTCGCCAGCCAGTTAGTCAAAAAGTTGTTGAAAAGTTCTTGTGAAATTAAAGTAATTCCAGTCAATTAAAAACGTTCATTCCGACGCATGAACACATGTATGCCCCTTGGTGCAGTTGGTGTGGTACTGATGAGAACTCCCTATCACTTCTTGACCCGCTGCCACAAACTTGGAAAGAAGTGGTTTTTGGCTGGAAAACTTGCAGGAAATATCTGGCATTCCTTAAGATCTGCGAAACATTAGTACCGGCGCAATAGAACTTGAACCAGAGGTACAACGGTGCGGTTTTTGTAAAAAATACAAAAACAGGTGCATGCTGACACTGTCGAGGCCACATCCTGGCTCCAATCTGATACTTGAGTCACCTACTAGCATTTTCGCTAGCAGCTACGTTGCTGCAGCTCTCATTTCAGTTCTCAGATTTCTCTTGTAACAAACCGCTCTTTAACCTTTTCCTAATCGAGTTTTCGACGTTCTTTTCAGTTCGGACGAGGAAGATGATGATTTCAGTAACGCCTCAGATGATTCTGGAGATTTTCGAAGAAGTCGACAGCCTCTGCGTCGATCGGGTAGAGCGAGGCATTCCAGAATTGACAGGGAGTTCAGTAAGTTCACGTTTTATTAGTACAAGATGAGCCGATATAATAATTCAGATGGCCAATGGGAATGAGACCACTCTTAGCAACTGCCACCGCACTCCCTACGCCCCAAGCAGCAGATTCCACTCTGTCAGTGTGCGAGATAACTTCATAGTAGAGCCATAACATCTAACCCCCAAGGGGTCTAGGAGGGGGGTAGGAGTGAGGGCCCTAGCAGCCCCATAAATTTAATGCAGTATATTGTGAACCAACTCCGAACCATTTAGCGCGTTTGAGAGTCTCCATTCTTCGCATCGTCACCAGGACTACTCTACTCTGTCTTCTGCAGGGTGAGGGACATCCCATGAGCTCCCATTCAGCCGTGAATGCCATGCTCCATCAGCAGATGCTGGTCATAACGGTCTGCGCTTTTGCCTTTGTGAAATGTATGAATCATAAAAATTTACTTCCCGTAATGAACGTACTTAGTGCGTTTCTTAGAGAACAAACTTTGAGATTTTGGTTTGACGTGTCAATAGATGTTAGAGGCATCGAAGTGATTAACCTCGTCACTCTATTTAATATGTTGTTGAACGCGACTTAATTACTACCAGGTCAAAACACATTAGATCTTTTCCTCTTGCCCCGGCTCACAGAACGTTCTTCACGAAGTATCTGTCCCACTCAAGCCATCGGCAATGTGACAATATATTGATCCCTTAATGTTCCATTCACTAAATAGCTCTTAGAGAGTAGCAAATTAAATTAGTGAGTTCTCGAATCTTACAACCTGTTCGACTCTAGTATCTTCTATTGTTTCAGTCAACGATGACAGCGATGAAAGCTATAGCCCCAGAACGAAGAAAAAAAAGAGACAAAGCTGGGACGAATCTGAGACTTCGAGCGACAGATCGTGGGGACGTCGCAAAAAGTCAGTTATTCTAACTTTTTATTTATTTATAAAGTTGTAGTTATATGAAATCCTTCCTCGTTCCAGTACGTTTAAGAATGATTATGTAGCGTAATGATGAACTTTTCCCCCCACATTTTTTGTGGTGAAATTAAAACTTAATATGTAGATACCAAAGCGAGGCAAAACAATGGTTTTTTGTTTTTTCATAGCGACTATTTTTCACTTTAGTTAACGTACCTGTTAGGTGAGTCCTTCTCCTCTGGCTGGTGAACCCAATTGCTTTAATACTATTTTTCACTCTCAGGAATCTTGAGATTCGTGGAAGAGGTTATATTCGACACATATGAATAACACTTGAGTTGCAGTTACAGGGAAGAGAATAAACGGCCAAACTAGCTTAATTACGCAAACTCTCCCTATATTGCAACCAGAGAGTAAATTCTTACAGGAAAGTTGAGTGCTTCACAGCAAAACTCGTGGATTGGCAATTCTTTTTGTTTGAATGAAAATAAAATTATTCTTTCTTGGATTCGAAAATAAAAACGTCGTACTTGTACATGATGTTACACCAAGGATTTCGAAGAAATGGACCGGCGTGTCAAGTTAGAGGCGCCTTTGGCCTGTCCTTTTAATTTAACTGGCTTCTACGTGATAAAAAAACACGGTGCGTTTGGTAAACCCTCGGGTGACGGGAGAGAATTGTCACAACGTGACGAGGGGTAGTTGGAGTAAGAAGGGATGCAGAGCGGGAAATGAGCGTAGGTGGGGCCTGATCGTATGTGAAACCTGATGTGTCAATCACTATTTCCGATAATTTTCTGATTATCCAGCTTGACGCAGTCTCACTCCTCTGAGAACCATCACATTCGATTCGACGTCGAAAAATAGTAGTAGATGATACGAAACATTACCTGACTACAATGGAACAACGATAATTGACGTTTCTAGACGAATGACAGGTGGTTGGAATAAGACGGGAGAATGAGCACCAACTGAGGGAAAACGATAACCTTCTCTATATTTTCTCGCTAGTTTCTACAAGTAGCAGAGTTAGCCGCAGTATATTTGCTGTAATTTCACAGTTTTCTACTTAGGAAACGAGACCAAACAACGTAATTGCAATAAAACTACCAAAATTTAGTTTTTGGCTTATTTTTGAAATAATTTTTTGCCCCTAACAAAAAGGGGTTTCTTCCTATCGGATTGTGAAGTAGGCAGGTACAACGAGAGACCACATGGTGTTTTTGCGCAAAAGAACGGGTTTTGTAAACGACGCTGAAGGCTAAATGTGGAACAGATGGCGAGCTGACATTGCAGATTTGGAAACTCCGAGCCTTGAAACGGTGAATGAAATTTTGATGGAAGAGCTGTGAACAAATTTTCCAGACTGAGAATCCAGGAGTGCCCCCCTCTAGGACGGTAGATTCTTGTAAATCAATGCTACCCAGGAACAATTGGAAGCCCTGACTACATCAGACAATTGTATCCCTCGTAGATTTGAGAAAAAAGAAAATTGAGTAGCTTTTTTTGGATGAAGGTAACTAGTGATACATTTCTCGTTGCTGGCTCTGTTAAAAAGGGGCACTGTGTGTGTGTGTGTGGGGGGGGGGGGATAATGGAGAATTAACATGCTGAACCAGCAAATTTCGAACGCTTGTAACCTACTTTTCCCGATTTTATTCGGAATGAAGTCTCCCACTGTCTGTAGCCTGTGTCAACTATTATCGCCATCTAGGTTACCGTTCCACGTGTCCTCTCTACAATTCAGGCTGGCCATTAGTGACCGCTTATCGGCAACACTCAGGTCGTCAAAAATTATCGTGTTCCTGTCACCTTGTCAACAGAGACGACGCTAGAGCGTATTTTAATT
Source organism: Pachypeltis micranthus (assembly GCA_020466155.1). Classification (NCBI taxonomy): domain Eukaryota; kingdom Metazoa; phylum Arthropoda; class Insecta; order Hemiptera; family Miridae; genus Pachypeltis; species Pachypeltis micranthus. The sequence goes on along the minus strand of CM035770.1, from coordinate 61,160,166 downwards.
TGTACATGTCTAGGTAGTTGTCGTTGGAGTGGACGGAGTGGGGCGAACCCTTAATCGCCCAACTTGCCCACTTGACTCACTTTTCAAACTTAGAGTTGGGCAGAATGCAAAAGTCCCCCAATTATTTTGAGTCAATTTCACCGTTAGGGGGTGGGGGGGGATTAGGAAATCCGTAAGCGTGTTTTCGCCCAAAAGAGTTCCGCTTCAAACATTTTTTGAATTTTTGTGAAATCCATGGGAACATTCATCATTTACTCTATAATTTAAACTTGAATAGTACCATGTTAGTTGTTTTTGTCACTAGGAGAGTCGCTGTTCGGTCTTCCTACTCCAAATCGAAAAGTAAAAGTAAAAAGAAGAAGAAGAGTAAAAGTTACAATGATTCAGATTCTGATGTTCCTAAGAAGAAGCCGAGAGCGAAGAAACCGAAGGTAATTTGTTTTCTTGCTAGCTAAACTAACATTGACTCGCGTGCTCGTCAGATATTTGGCAAGTTCTCATTAAACGGATTTTGAATAAATAATTGAACTTTTCGTTTAGTCGATGTGATTCGTGATTCTTTCTTTTAAAGAATTTTCATTGGAAATTCGATTAGTGTATAGATTTCCAAAACTTGAGTGAACTCAAGCAATATTTCAGCCTAATGGTCGTTGGTAGACAGATGGACGGGGTCAGCCTAGTGTTATCGTGCCCATTCCCAACTAACCAAAATATTGGAGACAGGAAATCCTATGCGCATAAATTATAATACATTCATTACTTTTCCTCCCCTGAGTACATATGTATTGTTTTGAGGAAATTCTTTTTCCGTTTCTCGGTCTACAGTGTAATAAATAATACATTAAACTAAACCCAAACTTCAATGGCGAGGACTAAACAGCGCAGTAAAGGTAGAAGGGATAGAACGACGGCTTAGACGCAAAAGCTGTTAATTTAATGTTTCCTCAGCAACGATAACTGGGCTTTGGAAAACACATCGAAAGTGGCAACGGCTCAGTTTGATGGCGATTGTATGAAAAGCGTTTTTCTGAAATTACCCTGCTTTCGTTACTTCCTCCAATGCCTCGAGGAAAACAAAAAAAAAAAGCGGAGAAAACTTGGTGTTTTTGATTCCTCCGACTGCAGTGGTTTGTCACTCACAACGGGATGATAACTTTTGCTCCTCCAACTTGGCCTCAGAACCATTTCTTTTCCTGCAACATTCTTCTGGGCAGTGCTCTTGTCAGTGAACAAGGGGGTACATGAGAACCTTTATGGGGGGCATTACTCACTAGAGGTTGGGGCATGGAATGATGCCAAATCAAAAATACCAAACGAGAAATTAAACGAAAAGAAGTATTCAATTTGAGCTTGTTCATTTGTGTGTTTTTCTTATGTATTTAAAATGCATGCTACGTTCTTGATTGCACTATGCAATGAAGGTACTATTGGAGTTGAATAACCTCTTGTCTTAATTATTACAACAAACATTTTTTAATGACTAAAAATTAAACATTAACAATGAAAGAATTAAATCTTCGTTGAAGAACCTTCGACAGTGAGTCCTCTTCTTATGTGTTACTTTCATTTTTATTTGTATCCCTCCTTATCCACCTAGAAAGCATACAGCAACGATGAATGGATACAAATATCTCACAAACTATAGTATTCAATAGACTCACAGACACATGAGTTGTATGCTCACATAATTGAATCATCAGCTCATGTGCCAAGTAGAACTATCGAGTAAATTTAAAATATTTTTCAGGTTCGGTATGGGCTGTCAGAAGACGAAGATGATGGTCCTTTAATACGAACGAGAGGGAAAAAGATGAATTACACTGAAATCCATGGGTCCGATACCGAAGAGGTAAGAATTGTCTGTTTATTTCAACCAAAACTATTAAGCAGAAAATAACAGGATTTATGGCATGCAGAACACTACTTTCATAATTTCAGCTATGTGTAGGCCTAAAGCCTATTACTTTCCGCTACCCCGAAGGGAAAGGAAAGTATAGTAATCATGTAAAAAAAAGAAAAAAAAAGTGGCTTCTCTTCAAATCTTTACGTTTTGAGGCCTACTGAGTCTAAAAAACCTAATTTCGGCGCGTGGTCCGTGTGTGTGTGTGTCTGTAGTTCGATTTGTGGGAGAACGGCTGATCCGATTGCGCTGGTTCTTTTTTTGTTTTGTTCGTTATTTATCACATTCACAGCACTACATTTTCACTTTTGTAGCATGTGATCCCTCCTAAGCTCCTTCAGTGCCTTCAATCGACAGGGTAAACTCTTTTCGAATGTTTCTAAGCTAGTTGCCAACTTCTTATCTGGATTTGAAGACCCCAATGAAAATAGCAAACTAAGAGCCAATGACTACATAGATGTACAAATACTCCCCATGCCTCCAAGTTGCGCAGTTTTGACATCGGCACAACACTCATCTCAGTCATAGTTACCAGAGTGTTGTGCAGCACATCACAACTTAAATCAAGAGCTTTGCCAGAATTAAACAGGTGGTTTGGGTCCAACTTCCTACGAAATTGACCTAAAATGTTCAACAATTATAGATAAATGAATTATAAATGTAATGCACTAATTGTGTTTTGTTTCAGGAGGAGAGGATAAATCGAATCAAGGGTAGAAAAACTCTTAGCGACATGGAAGCAGAAGATGAAGAATTTGTGTTGGATCAAGAAGAAGAAGAAGAGTTCATGAGCGGTAGAGGCCAAGTTCGTAAAGGAGGCCCTCCCCGTATCTCCTCAGATGAAGATAGCGATAAACCTGCCGAAGGCAAAGAAAAAGCCGAAGAGAAACCACCAGTTAAAGCGGTGATAAGTCCAGAAGAAAGTGAAGGGGAGTCGGAAAATTCAAAAACTGCTCCGGAACAACCTCCCAAGCCCACGGTTATTTCTAAAGTCGAGAGTCAAACTCCAGCTGCTGCCCCTCCTCACCCTGTCGAACCTTCTTTGCCCGTTCCCCAACCTCCAGTCGCTCGACCCAAAATCGTACCGATAGCCACTCAACGCCTTCTCGCCCCAAGACCTCCAGTGCGGCCCTTGATAGCTCCTCCACATCGTCGGATTATAGGTAAATTTCGACTCAAATTCAAGATTCGTTGTTTTCGTTTGTATTGTACGTAGTTTTATTCTCATAGAAGAGAGTTTCCCGTCATAATGCACTTACTCGTTTCATAAACTCAGTGCTAACTCTAATTATACAGAAAGAAGTTCCGTGAGGCGCTAGGTAACCTGTGCTTGCGAAACAATCACGTAATAACATCTTGAAGGAGAGATGAAAACCATCATGTTTGATTGGGCCGATGTGGTTCGTGAAATGTGTGAACATTTATTTTACTGTGGTACTGAATTACGAAAAATAAATAAAATTTTAAAAACGTTAAACACAAAATGAACTACGCCAAATGAAAATAAATTTAATTTACGAGCTTCTTTACATGAAAAATACTCCCCTGATTGAACGAATCAAAAATTATGAAAACAGAAGAAAACATAAAATAGTCTTTGTTTAGCGAGAGAAACCTAGGATGCGTGGATTACAGCAAGATTCGAAGATGAGCAGTTGAGTGGAGTCAGGATGGGAATTCAGAGGTTGGTAATTGAGGGAGCTGATAGTTTTTTCTGACGACTCATTCTTCCTTTTTCATTTACTATGGTTGGCAGTTGCTGAATAAACTTGCAGAATGAGACACGTGAGAGGCCTATCGCTGGTTGACCATTATTTAGCTGAGTCTATGGAACAATTCAAGCGCTCAAGTCATCGTTGTTTGTTTAAAAAAAAAAATAAGAAAAAAAGTCTCATCGCGTCAAACTGCTTTGAGTTGCTTGAATAAATAGTATTATTCTAGTACTCCCTTCAACGTACTATAAATACGCCTGTCTGTTTTATACTTTCGTAAGTTCAACTATTAATTTCCAAATTCCCTACTCAAGGCTCACTTATTTTTCCTTCAGAGTCTGACGATGAGGAGCTAGAAGATGAGGAAGAAGAAGAATTGGATGAGGAAGAATTGATTCCCGAAGACGAAATTATAGAAGAGGTAACTTATTTAATGTACTTTCCGCATTACAGGTGATCTCACAAGGCGCAATCACTCTGTAAGTGCTCAATTGCTATGTGTGGAGGTCGCTGACTGGTTCCATATTGAAACATTTTGGAAAGCTGATTAGTTTCAATCATCTGTGGACAATCAAGTGGTTAGGGTGGGTGTAGTGGTGTAGTTTGCCCCACACGAAAGAAAAAAATGCGAGAGACTTCGTGGACTAAATGCTACATTGAACTTGTTTAGTGAGCTATTACCTTTGTGCTGTGAAGGTGTCTAATTTTAAGGGGGGGAAAGGTAGCAGAAAAGAACTGGCCTGTATAAAGGAAGGACGGAAGAGGTGAATGATGAAGAAAGGAGGCAATCATTCGATTTGTGAGCCTAAACGCACGACTCGATGGGATCTGATCTCTGGGCTCGAGAGATCTCCTTGATCTCTCTCTGCGATCTGAAGGAAGAATGAGAAGCGGGTGGCGGCAAGGAAAGAGATGGTGTGAAAGGTCACACAAAACGTCAAGCCTAATTGAGTGGAACAATGGCCGACTTATGGTATTACACCTTTTTACTCGAGTGCCACATTTCTCTTCTCCCAAGTGAATAACTCCCATTCGTACCAAAAAACAGTAATCTCCATCCATATTACCTACACCCATATCAACACATTCGCCCTCTTACACATAAACCCTTAACTTCCCTGGAGAGGAACGAGTACTTGAATATTCCTCCTCCTCTCAACACCCGACAAACTAACCTAACTTATATACACAAATTAGTCGAACAAATACTTCATCACGTTGCACACTGAGTGGGTAAAACGTGAAGTTGTTTTACCAAGTTCGTATGAACTGAGTGGACAATCGATTCGATAAGTAAAGTGGCACGAAAATCGCTGAATGTACGAGGGGCTAAGGAATGGTGTGTGATTTTCTTAGGAAACAATACGTTATCACCCTTGGCAAGTATCATTGTCGGTTATAGTGCTCACTTTGCATCATGCACTGAACTAATACATCTGCTTTGCTTCTCACCTTCGGAGTTGGCTTAAGATTCCTTGTTTGCTTTGTCCAAATTGTTCCTCTAGTCCAGTTTTAATGGAATTAAAATCACACGAAAAAAGAATTACGTAAAACAAATTAATGAATATTATGTTGGCAAATGAGTATGATGATGTACTCACAGTTCTGCAGCTGCAGACAATCTTCCCTCCCGGGAGATGAAGAGGGGTGACAACAGAGAAAACAGTTTAATTTGCCAACGTCACGAAAATAAACCACTTTGAAAATAACATAATTAAGCTATTAGTTCACTCAAAATAAATGAATGGATGAAGTAAAGCGAAACCAAAATAATAATCAAAAGCATGGAGATGAAACGGATGAAGGAGCGCTAATGGTGAAGTGAGTTCGCATCCATGGCTGAGACGACAGATAGCACCACCTTCCAGGGCATCTTGTATTATTATTTGATATCTTACGTCCAAAAAATCCGGCATTTCTGGTTACCTTCTTTCAATAGCGGATGGCAGTATCATGATGTGTTGAACGTATTCTAAATATAAACCCCCATTCATATAATCTCCGGAGTTACAGTTCATTGTGACACTTCCCCCATGTGAGTCATCAAGTTGGTGTAACTACATTGTAACATATTGCTCACATCGATCGTCTTGTTTTGTTGTTGACTGTTCATTTACATCGTTTATTAATTTTAACTCGGTTCATTTTTAATTTCAGGACGAAGAGAGATCTGATGAAGACAAATTCCCCCCGAGGAAGAGACCACCGCCAATTCCATCAATCAGAATTTCAGTCCCTGGCCGTCCGGCTGCTTCACTCGTACGTATTATTGAATTCATTTTAGCAAAACCAAACGTTTTTGTAGTCTTCGATTACTTCTTTTTAAATTTCCAACCATGGGGAGTGTCCAGACGTGAAATAGGAAGGAGGAACTTTATAAGCTCCGAGGCATCTGTTGTGAAGTTAGCGACGAGGATAAAGAGTTGTGACTAAGTTGTACGTGTGGGTTGGGTAACGATTCACGTTACTGCCTTATGAATCGCCGAGTCACTGAGATTATTCGTCTTGGTTGTAGTAATTTGCTAACCCGGATCTCTATCATTTTAACGTAGCTTACGTTATTTCTGTTGTCTATTCATTGTCGTATACCTCGCTTACCTACAGAGATCGAGTTCAGGCGTTTCCGAAAATGTTGTGACATGCATGGGGAAAATAAGTGCTAAGTTAGATACAGAAATAAGTTTACTGAAACTGTACTGTACGTGGTTCCTCCTGAGTATGACGAGTTTTGTTGAGCGCTACCTTATTAGGAAATTGGAACTGTACCTACAGCAAATTGTTAATGAGATTTCACAATCGGAACTGAGCGGAGGTTCAACATTGAATTTTTAAAAATCTATACGTAGTACATTTAGTAGTTTCCCTTACTCTGCGACCAGCTGCTTAACTTGTCTAAACAGAACATTGGCCATACACTCTTAGGCTTGGAGTGGAGGAGTTTGGATGCCATGGAGCATTTCTGTCACCACAAGTGACTGAGGCTCGCCTGTGGTTGTAATCCTATCCTCGTCGCCAACTGTAGTGATGTAGTAGTGTTGTAGTGATGTAGTAAAATAGATGTTGATGAGATGTAGTGATGGCAAGGGGTAAAATAATATAATAAGGTAATACAGCGGTTAGGAAGTGAAAGATGTAATGCGACACAGAGGCAAATAAATGGGACACGATACGCAGAGAGCAGTGTAATAAGCATAAACAAGTGTAATGCTCCGACGTGGCCGAAACTGAGGGGTCGGAGGATTAACGTTATTAAAAGGGAAATACCAAAAGGTGCGAAAGATAGGTGGTGATTGAGAAGGAAGAGAAGGTGTCGGGAGACTAGGATAAAGAATAACTGTGGAGACTAGAAAATTGTATTAGGGTTAGCGAAGGGCAACCTGCTTCCTCGGGGGACAGAAATGGAGAGAGAGCTCGGGATTTCGGTGGAAGGCTCGGCGATCGTCCTCTGCTGAGCAAGCACTCTCGATTCGGCTAACTCCGTATTTGGGCTACTCGCCACCTCGAATTCGGTTCTCACGCTGGTACCTTATCTAACTATCACTCCTCGTGCCGGTGATATGGTTCACGGCAAGGAGGAGAAACGATAGCGAAGCCTTCTCTCTAGGGGGAGAATGTTGATACTCAGCTCTTCGTCTCGATAGTGCCGTTCCTTGGGCGGTACACAAGCAAGGAAGACGCCTGTACAACTATGACCAGTGGCCAGGGCTACCAACACCCTCTAGTACAGGTATAGGAGCGGTTCCTTGGATATAACAGTAAACTACTGCCTTTCTCAATTTGGTAGAAGGTCAAATGAGGTGAGACAGACGAGTTGGTTGATAAATTTAATCAGATTAAGAACTATAAATGAGAAAAGTGCCAATGGAAGCGTATGGTAGAAATAGTAGCATAAGATGTCTGTATTCAAAAATGGTCGACGAGTGGATATGGTAAAAGACTAAAACTGACTGACCTCAAATTTCTCCACTGGTAGTAAAGCAAAGGGAAAGCTCCCCCGGAAATATTTGGCCAGACATGTTGATCTTAAATTCGAGTAACTATGCTGAATTCGAGCTGTAGCATAGCGTTACGCAGCATATATGGCCTTGGATATTGCTCGTGAATTTTAAGGACAAGGAAAGACAAAAGTTTCGACAGGTAGCTGATTCATCAAAGTAAAAGGGCTCGAAGCAGTAGCAGTAGAGGTGGACGTACGCCTAAGAATGGATTAGTAAACTCGCGGTACTTGTGTTTGACCTCGTTTTCTAAACTATTTTCAATACGTTGGACTTCCAATGTTTCAAATCGTTCTTTTCTGCTGCGCTCTCCTTTCACACTTGTGACGAGGTGGAGTCGAAAAAAAGATACAAAGAGATTTTTCTCCTCTTCACCTCAATAGGAAATCGATTCTCGAAAGAAAGAGGGCTCTTGAGGACGAATCCTTTGAGCCACGGCTGAGTTTCAACATCGAGCTCCCATAAATGAGAAACTGTTACGAGCAGCTATTAGGATTGCGTGCACAGAGCATGACGCTCAACCACTCGAGAAAGGCTGCTTGACGACGTGATAAGCTGTGATGCTGTAAATTCACATTGACTTCAGCCCTTCAACTCACAAAACCCAAAGCTTTATCGTCGCTTAGGGGCCAGAGATGGTAGCGAATATTACAAAGTTATTGGACCGTTTTCACCAACTAAATCCTGGTCGAATTCGATTAATGCTCCTTAACTGGCCATAACTGCTCCACTCAGCGAAAATGATTTTCACCAGCTTTGTCTGAGCTCTAACCCTTATAAAACGTTAACGACAAAAAATTGGGTGGCTTGCTCATGTCTCACCATATCTGTTGTGCTCCGTCGATTATTCTCTTCTATTGTTATTTTGAATAATAATATTTGGGCCCTAACTTTCTGGGGCTCAGGATTTGTAGAGAATTTCAGGTTTGTGTTGTGTGTGTTACAAAACTCTTAGTGCATTCTTTACCTGCCGCCATGTGGCATTTATCTCAATAAAATCCTTAGCACCGCCTGTGCATGGACAAACATCAAGACTCCAACTTTTTCATCTGATTTTTTGAAACAGTTCAGGGACTAGAAGGGTTAGACTGTAGAAGGCTCAAAATTGTCTCAGTATCGCCTTACTCATAAACATGATATTTGGTCAGTTATGTGACTCATTCTATTGGTATCAGTAAATGACGAAGCTATACTGCTCTATCTCTCCTATTGATGGAAAATTTTTACTTGTGTGTGTGTAATTTGTACGTGTTTCAAGACATCGCAATGAACTTGTTATGTGTTTTTACCAGCAGGGTGTGAATACCATCCAAAACAAACTGAAAGAAGCTTTGAAGTCTGGTGGTGAAAGGAAACCGAGAGAGTCTGAGGCTCTGGCTAAACTGAGGGAGAAGCTGGCTGCTGCTGCCTCTCGTCCAAATCCAGCCATTACGATAACCCCCGTACTGAGCACGCCCAATCCAGCCAAAAACCCCTCGTCCACCGCTTCGAAAGTACTGCCATTCCCCTCTTCACCTTCTCCTAAAGCGGAGCCCATTAAAGTAGAAGAAAAGGACAAACAAGCATCACCTGCACCTGTAAGTCACATGTGTTGACTCGAATAACCTATTTTTTTTGCAGTGCAACTCTTGTGGTAATTATATTTAATTATTGATAAATGCTCACACTACAAAAACCACTTGCTTGTTTCAGGTGATCAACAGCATTAGAGTTGTGAACACTCAAAAACTATTGGCACACCCACAACATCAACCAGAGTTACTTAAACGTAATCGTCCCGACGCTCCTTCGGTGATTCGTGGAATGCTCGGCCCTGGGCAGCCCCCTGGCGCTTCATTGTTCTACAGTCGAGGGTCTCACCAACGTCTGGTCTGCCCCCCTGGAATGGATCCCAGCCGCTTCATCCCACAGCAGCGGCACCCTCTTCTCCACCCTCCTCCTCACCTCCAACACCAACAAAGAAGGTAGACTCACTTAATGATCTGTACTTGACAAATTATACTTGTTAGTTTAGTTGTCCACGCAGTTTTACTTTGAAAGTGTTGTTACTAAGTGGTGATAAGTGGACTTACCTTAGCAGCTTCTGTGCTTGTGCTATTGATATCGTTTTTATAGGAAACACAATGCAATTATGGCAGAGGGTCTTCTTGAACAGGCTCTTTCAGGACAAACTGGCATGGATTATTGTGCATGTGACCATGACAAACTGAATCCACGGTACTTCAAATTCTGCGTTGTTCTGAATAATATTGGGGTCATGAGTTGTAATCGAGCCGTTCTCTCAAGGCGTCTTTATCCCACTGCTGACATTCTGTGTGGGTTGGGCAGAGTGGATCGAGCCTTCATTCTTCATCTATCAGCTACAGGTGGGATGAAGCTCAATGGTGCCTGGAAAAGAAAGGTTAGCCTATTGAGCATGGGCATCTAGGACAAGGAAAGGTGGAAGGTGGTAGCTGCTTTGCTCAAGAGCGTGATTCTCCACCTAAAAGTACTGGAAGAAGTCCTGTAATCATTATAGGCAATAAGCATCCAAGTGTCAACAAAAGAAGGAAGGTTCTCTCCAGTTTTCTCCACCCTGACAGGGTGCTAAGAGTTGCAAAAAAACCGAGTGCCCCAAACTCTAGAAACTTTCGAAACTCTCAGGGGCTCTTCACAGTGATGGAGTGCATGCATCACCTCCTGCAAAAAGGGGTTGAAACGGAAAAGATGTACATTATGTCAGTCAGGCTACACTTATGGTCCTGGCTTCCTATACTATTTCGTAGGGGCTGGTTTGAGGATGCCAGTCTGGTCTGAAGACATAGGCAAAGAACGCCTTAACGCTATGTTGAGTGCCAGGTTGTACTGAAATCTGCTGAAAAGCTGAAAAATTTCAAGAGATGGATCCACTTCTCCCAGCGCGACCTGAGCCTTTCGTAGGGACCACTAAGGGCCACTTGAATAAGGAGATTGGTTAGTGGAGGAAGAAATGCAGGACTGCCTATTGGTAGGCCAAATCTTGTCTTGTCTAGTCTTGTGCCTGGCCAAATCCAGTTAAGGTTATTTATTAGACTCCCCAGGGAGCAAACAGGAGAGGTCTTCAGTCTAGAGAAAGCAAGTATACCGATGGTATGGGGCTGTTAACAGGTTTACTTGTCCACTGAAGCACCTCCTAGTCAAGATTGATGTGAGGATTGGCCGATTCTGGGAGGCAGAGCTAGAGTCAGCGGAGTGCTTAGGGTGCTAAGCTGCAGCCGGATGAGGTTGCAGGGATGGACCTCTAGGCCATCTTGTGTCTTGTGCGAAAATGGTGAGGTGTCACACCAGCTCCTTGGGAACTGAACTGGGGGCAGAACTGAGAGGCAGCTCATGTAAGCCTATGACCACAGTGGGGGTTCTCGCAGTTGCCACCCTTGGGGGGGGGGGTGAAGGGGCGATATGATCAACACTAGAAGTTCCTGGAAGCACCAAGGAAGCTACCATATACTTACTGCTGAGGCTTTCAAACACATAGACGAGTATACAGATTCTGTAATGTCTGCCCTGTTTTCCACCTAATCCTATTCTTCTGTACATGACTAATTACATACTATAGAGACCTTCAACCTGAACACCATTCTATAGTGTCTATCTTCAGAGTAATTTAATTATTGGAAAAACTAGTCTTTTATGTCACTGTTCTCAACTAACTTCATTATTCATTACTGGCATTACACTGGCCGTATAATTCTTCTGTAGGTTTCCTGATAGGTACCTTTATGGTCCTGGAGGCGTCTACCATCCCAGTGTCGGGGGCTTTTATCCTACTGCTCCTGGCCCCACTCCAGCAGCCTACCAACATCAGGACGTGACGACGTCTGACTTTAGAGATACGTCTTCGCCCGTCGACGATGAACACCATTACCAAGGCAATGCCCCGCCTCCTGTGTCTCAACCAGTTCCATCGACCGACGGACGAGGAGAGTTTGGTGGCCTCGTCTCGTATTTCTCCTCCCAACGAGAAGAAGACGGAGAACTTGAGACATAGCACTTTCCTCAGCACCTGCTGCACCTTCCTAACCGTCGCTGTAAATAACTGCCCTTTGCCTTCTTCGTTGACAAGTCATTGTATATACTATATTTTCTTTTGAGTTATTACATTTTTATCAAGTTGTGTGCAATGGCTCCCGCCTCTAGTGTTAAAAATTTGAGAAAACGAGTAGAGCTCTATATATACATAGATATGCGTGTATGTACACACACATACCTATGAAATATGTATGTTTTGAATGTAGTGCGTTCTAAGAACCTGTACATAAAGTGTTTGTACAAACTGTTTCCTATTTTCCATTCCTGTCAATAATTTGTAATTACTTTTATCGTTAAAACATGACACTGTTAAGTATTGTAATTTTTTTACCAAGCGCTGACCGTTTCAGCCAACAAACTCATTCGTCAATAGAATAAAGTAGCGTGTATAGTCCTTTTTTTTAGTTATAAATCCGTTGTACATAGTCATTTCAGAACTGTATCTCATTTATCTGAATAAACTTTACGTATTGTGTATTTATTAATTTGGTAGTTGTGCCAATAATCGAAAATACGCTCGAAACGACCGAAATAATAAATTACAAAAAGAAAAATAAAGAAACAACTATCAGCTTAGAACTAAGAGAGCATTTGTAAAAGCAATTAAATTTGAAATATTTAATTTTCAGATGATATGGCACACACAGTAAGTGCAACGTTAACGTAGGAATAAAACGGTGTCTTCAATGGGTTAAAATAAAATCAAAATGACAAACGAACTGGGAACTTGCAGCAAACTCGCGGTACGGGACCCGCTTAACACCTATGGGAAGATGATAATAATGGGACCAAAACTTGGGAACGCGCATTATGAGCATAATAATATCCATCAGCTTTTCTAGATAATATGATTTGTTGAATTGAATGTGGCGCTTGAGCTGCAACTTTTCCCTGAGACAGCATGATTGATGACTACTGTTACGTTGCTGTTGACAATCTTACTACTGCTGTGGCGAGGAACATCCAGAGTTCATGTGCCCCACTCCCAATGTGCTGCACTCAGGACGATGTTGAATGGCCATTTGGTCAATCGATGTTTGAAAACATTCACGGCTGGAACATATGGGGAAAATGCTAACAGCTCAGTTTTCTTGAGGACTGGATGGTGAACTGCTAGTACCAACTTTATTGCATGAGTCAGGTGAGGTGGAAGACAAAGCGGATTTTGTAACCTCAGCACTGCGCTCTTCCGAGGCAATCACCCACACAGCCTTCGCTGAAAAGATTGCAATGAAAGCGGTAAAGGAGAGTTCTGTAAACCCACTGTCCTTGTTACAATATAACACATAGACGCTATCCATTAGCATTCAAGGTTCTCAGAGAACTCATTAATATGTTCCAAAGTGGTGCAACAGTAACTGATTGTACCTTTCTGTTGTGAACAACTCTCATCATTCTTCCCAATAAGAACCAAGTCCTGACGAAGTAAAATGTGATTCAATGGACTGACCCCTCGACCTTTTAATAACTGCTAGCAGGTCAACCACTTTCTACACAGTCGAGATCCTGTGTGTTCCCTGTCGCATATGCCCTTTCTTTGCACCCAAAAATGTCTCATAGGAGTAGTAGGTTTTTATAGTCACAACAATTTGGTGAGTAATGGAAGAAAAACTTCCATGTCTCAGCCCAACTTTCAGCACTGAAATCTCCAAACGTTTAACGAGAAACCCCAAAATAGTTAGAAATTTACCACAAAAAAGGTTTTTGAGTCGTACATGCACTTATTGTCCCTGTATAGTGAGTATGAAAAACATCATTTGGAAAAAACGGTCTGTGTCTGCGAATGAGAAAAGACGACTGAAACCAAATCAGCTCAACGTCGTATTTACCCCGCACGACGCCATGGGAGGCCAATATAAGAGTTACCATAGTGATGAAAACAATTTTTTCTCTGAAACGGCTCTAACGATTTTGATTAAGTTTTATGTGCCGACGGGTCCAAACAATACAACAGCTCCATAAAATTCTCACCCACGGAAAAATGACGAGACAGGCACAATAAAGCATTTCAAAGTTCTTTCCTATACCTTTCGCTAAAATAATACTAGCCTTCTTCGAATGTTCACAAAGTAGTGAAAAAAATACTGCTGTTTTGCTTGCTAAGTTGGAAAAACTAGCCGATAATTTCAAACAATGAAAATCATCCTCCTCAAAAAAAAAAATCATGTTGGCAGCCATATGTATCACCTATGCACCGATTATTCAACAATGGGCATAGAATAAATAGGAGCAACTCAATAAATTCCTGAACTAAGTTCTGCCTGTTTCTTGGTAGAACGTTTTGTAAACTGAATGAAAAACTAATTTTATTAGTTGCTAGAGGGATTAAGATCGCTCTGAGTGCATGTGAGACTAAGGAAAGTTACGCGACGGAACACACCTGAGATTTCTATATTTTCCCATATCCGACTTTTATTTATGACAGTTTTTACCTCATTTTTGGAAGAGAGTGAGAATTTACTACGATATTTTTAAATGATCAGATTAACTAACATGCCTCTCAACATTTGTTGGTACCAAAACAACGTTTTAATTGTATGCATCTGGCACATCAAGAGAACTGGTTCACAATGAGTGTGAGTAGGGGGGTTCTGTTTCTGGATATTATTACTGTAAAACTGAAGAAAAATATCAAGTAGAACGCATAAATTCAGTGGGTTTTCATGGTTTTTGATACTGATTCAATTTATTTCTCACTCAGTTCATTTGAACTTGATAAAACATCTCTTTATGATGGCACTTACAGTTTCAGAATTTATTATGGTACTCCTACCTTGACTATTATTAGGGAATTAGAACGCAGAAAATCAATAAGACTACACAAAATTTTTTTGAGTATTATAATAATCAAGTTTTAAGAGTTATTGAGTAAAAACTTTTAGAAATGGGTGGTAAGTGAAACAGCAATGGGTGAAATTCCAGAATTGCCGTAGTAGCCTCTAAATACCTTATGAGCGTTATTAACACTTTCGCTGCTAACGACCGAACCCCTGTGTAAGACCACGGCTAAACAAAACATGCTCGGGCGTAGTCACTCGCATGGAACAAAACGTTATTTTTCTTTCCTACTACTACCACGCGGTAAAACCGCACCTGCATTAGCTGGATATTAGGTATTGAAAACGGCCTAGACATAATATGTGATAACATTATTATTCTGGATATATGAACCAATAAGGAAAATATATTTTAATTGTCTTCGATTTGTTTCAAACGTGCCGCAAAAACTACATTATTTCACGATTATACCTACGAATAAATAGGTTGGGAGGTCAGCAGGTACCTAATAGAAATACATATTACAGACAAATACATCCATATCACAAAAGAATAATAATAAATTTATTGCCACAAACCATTCATATACATGCTTTCATACAACACTTATTCAAAAGTTATAATATAATATATTAGTAACTTTTGGGAGGGAGCAGTCGAGGAACTTGTGGAGGGTTGAGGCTCATCCTGATTACGGGGTCTTTTGAGACCCCCTCGAGTTTTAACCATGTTTATTCTGGAAAATATCGTAGATAAATAGCATGATGGGCGAAGAATTGAAACATACATACGTATATAACATCTAAGGGGAAAGCACAAAAAGTAGGCCACTAGACAAGGGAGATGGGTTTAGACATCCACATACTTGTTTTCGATCCTCCTCTCAATAAATTCCATAAATATATGCTCATTAGTAACAGTAAAAAAGAATGGTAAAGTAAAATATATAACTTACCACAAAAAAATTGCCGAAAACGCAGGAGAAACGCATTCGGTTGAGGCTTTCGTCAGACTGAAAATAGAAAACCCTCGCTACCTGAACTCCTCGGCGGGTACTCCCCGCTCATTTACAAGGGTCATTCCCACTACTACCTGTATTGAAAAGGGCTTATGGAACTACAACCGTCTCAATACAGGCTTGGATTGTACAGGGTTTTTGCAAGGTTCGATAGCAGTTTTACTGCTCTAGTCATGGGGAAGAACACGAAAGCGCGGTAATACTGCGCGTAGCAGGGAAGGTGTTAATAGTATAGGTTATTAATTGAAGTACCACACGGGTTTTTCTCAAGTTTATAAGGAAAAAACTACACTGAAATTCATTTTTTGTCAAAATGTTTGGTAATTTATTGAACTGCTCTCATAATTTTCCCACGGATGGGTGCATTGTGTTTTTTTGCCACTTTTGCAAAAACAATTTGCTGTTTTGATCACTATGATAACTATAGTTAGTTTTGAGCGGATTTTGTTCATACCTCTATTTTGGCGTCCCATGGTAATCTACTGGCTAAGTATCAAGTTTGAGTTGATTTGGTTCAGACGTCTTTGCTCAATCGCGTTCACAAGCGTGCATGTTTTTCAGGCTCAGAAACGCTTTGAAACGTAAAGATCAGAAGAGTACTATTTTTTTCAGCCGATATCATAACTTTCCTTCCTACTTCGTAGAGGCAAGGAAAACATTTGGCCGTGAATATGAAAAGTGTTGGTCGTTCATTATTCAATGGCGGACGTCGTTCACAAGATGGCGGCCGATGGTACGGCTACTTCTTTCGTACTCTGTCGCTCTTCTTCGTATTAAGTTGGCATTGATTGCCAGTGCGGGAGGTTGTAATTTTTATTGACAGATCCTGCCCTATTCCATTTATATTCTCCTAAATGCTTACCAACTCCCTTTAACTTGCCATAGTTTTGTGCTGCTCCTTAATTCGCGACAAATTACCGCGGAGGTCTCCGATTTGATTTCGGCTTCAAGCGGGGCGGCTCCCCGAAGTGAAATATGATCGACTTCGTGTGACTCCTTTTCCTCGGCGAGTTGAAGGCGGATAAGGAAAAAAAAGAGGTCGCGATAACCCGATCCGAATAAATTCGTTCAATTTACTTCTCCTTAAAATTCCTATTGGCGTTTTGGTCAAAATGAGCGGTACGATGAGCGTCGTTCAGGGCGGCCTTAGCAAGCTAAAAAAGAAGCATTTTCGCGTCAAACATCAGAAAGTCAAGTTGTTTAGGGCGAACGAGCCGATTCTCTCTGTTTTCATGTGGGGTGTCAACCACACGGTAAGCCCCTCCTTATTTACTGTTTTGTGACACGTTATTACGAATTCGCTTGAACGTTAATTTTCATTTCTTCGCGTTTTCGGGCACAACCAGCGAACGGCATGTTTATACGAGGGCTGGTGGTTGTGACGGCAATGACGTATTGCCTGAGTGCATTTTTGACAGGTTTATCGACACGAATAGCGGTGTTCTCATTATTAGATCATCGCCGGCATCTTAGTTTTCACGTCAGTAATCTCCCTAGTCCTCGTTCATCTCACGATTGCAGAGTTTATAGTGACATTGATGAATGAAGTTAAGAGATTTACTCGTCAAATTAGCATTACGAGGTGCAATTGTGTTCGCTCATTTCAACGTCGTCAATAAATTCATTTCGAATCGTGTGGCACATGTATATTAAATAGAGACGATGCAGAACAGAGAGCGAATATTTTGTAGTTTATGCCACAATTCGTGAGGTCTGATGTCATGTTTTTGTGTGGTTTACTAGTTGCGATGTTTCTATCGTCTGGTGCCTATCGCTTTACCTTTAGTTCGCCCTGGAAGTGTGTGGAAGCCCCTGTCCTCTCATTTGAACAGTTTCAACAGCCAGAGCGGTGAAAACAACCCTGACGTTACTGAGGCTGATGCTACTTATTACTTACTAGCTACTATTAATATATTTATTCAAGCATATTATCGCGTCATTAGCTGCTTACACGCCAAAGTGGTACTTGAGAAACAGTCTCTTAAAAACGCTTGAATATCCTCAGGCAGCTGCACAATAAACTCTTGTACTAGGAGTGATCTTGAGTCCTTTAGATAACGCTTTGATTTCAGTATGTCAGACCCCTAGAGGAAAGATTACATACTTCATGATGGTTGCCTACAGATTTTTCTAGGGTGGATCGCAAATTATTATTTAACTTCATTAATGAGTAATTATGATTTAAGTAAAGTTCGTCTTTTGTGGTTCACTAACTCGTCTGATTCTGTTATTGTTTTTATTTGTTTCAGATCAACGAGTTAAGTCACGTCACAATTCCGGTCATGCTCCTTCCAGACGATTTTAGAGCCTATTCCAAACTCAAAGTGGATAATCATCTTTTCAACAAGTTAGTCGATTCGAGTCAATGCGTTTTCAGTAGCATGTATCTTACACCTAAATGTAACTGCTACGTTAAGTAGTGGGGGCTGGGAATATACTCGAATGTAACGTTTACGAGTAGACTTAGAGCTGTAGATTGACATGCGTTAAAAGGGCAGGGCACAACAGATTTGGAACTGTTGGACAGACTAACTTGAAAGGCTCAAATAGGAACGACCCTTATTAATTGTTTACTTTGACCCAAAGGCTCTTGATTCTTCGTGGGGCTAGCTGAAAAATGGCGTCTAGCTAAATTTTAAAAGTCTATGTTTGCTGTGCTATCAGCTGTGTATCATTTTTGCTGAAAAAAGTTTGGGCAGGTCAGATGTAGATGTGCATATTACGCTAAGAGTACTGAAGACGTTTTCCAAATAGTGAAATGTGTTTTCTATCTTCCATTTTGTAATATGTCCAGTTGGGGGATCATAGTAATTGCTAACCACATAGGGTGTTCTGTTGGTGCTTGGGATTCCACGTTGACTCAAAGGAGCAAGAAAGTGTTGGCCATTTGAGTGAGAAAAACAGAATGAATTGTGTGTCTGAACTTTGTGTATGCTCTGTCCCTGCCGTATTCCCCCCCCCCCTTTCCGTCTGTCAGCTAAAGCTGGAGTAGGTTAGTCGGGATACACACCCGATTTCATTGACATTCTAGTTTGGGTGTCACTTTTCGCCCAACTACGAAAGAAAAAAAAAAGTGTGGGTCCGTAGTCAACTTTGTGAGAGGACGTCTGAACTTATTGATCCCGTTCTTGTTTTGTTTTGTTTTTACCCGCTCGAACAAACCGAAAATCTAAAATTGAGTGTTTTTGGAATTATGGTTTTCGTTTCCCAGTTTCCCATCTTCCAGTGGCGTCCTGGCCCCCGTTTTCTCTTGAAATTCGAATAAAGTCTCTATTGAACTATTGAATCAAATTGTTCTTTCATCACTTCGTCAATTAAGTGTCGTAACCAAAGCTTCTGGAATCGCAGCCCAGACACTTCTTTCGAAATGGCTCAAAATATTCTGTACTAATCACTGCCTAACTTTTGTTCTTCCCAAAAACCTCTATGCAAATATTGTTAACAAAAGTGGCCTATAAGCAAAACTAGCTTTTAAACTTTCAGCTTAAACAGCGCTGACGATTTCAGTCTAGTTCATAGGGCATCTTTAACTAGTCGCTCTCCATAAATTCTCTGACAATCCACAGGATAAAAATAAAAGCCGAAGTGTCTCTAAATGGCGTTTTTTTGTCGGTTTCTTAATTGTCAGAATAAATTCAAAACTTGAATTTAAATTAACCCATCGGGGTGGGGTTTGTGTCTTCTGGCAACCTACACCCACGTTCTGTCACTCTCTGTTGAACATATAAGACAGAACACCCCAGATCATGAGATTCTCTCAACATTCAAAATTAGTTTGAAAATTTCCCAAGTCGGCTTTAATTTGAAAAAAAAAATTAACTCGCAGGGTGCATTCAGCCAGCGTTTCTTTAGTAAATCTGACAAAGGTGCACAGCACTGGTGTAGATATTGTATTATGCCACAACAAACCTAACGTTTTCATTTCACTGTCATGCAGAGCTCTTTGTGAGGGATTCGCCTCAAATTCTATGTTCTGAATAACATATTCGAGTCTGCTGTAGTGTAGTAGCAGTTGTCGTTTGCCACCCACGCATTCCCTCCTAGTTACTTGTTTGTGGCGCTTAGTATCTTCGTATCGTAATTGTATTCCATTGAGAGGCGATCATTAACTTTATTTTTATATCCGACGACACTCCAGATATTTTTCTACTTGACGCCAGTAACATTAGACAATAATTCATCAATTTGGTTGAAGAAAGCTTTCCAGAGGCGAGCTCTAATTCGGGGATGTGCCGTATGGCGACCATCGCCTTTAGACGTGCAATATTTTCTATAAATCTGTTTCGTAGTTTGATTCATAGCATTCGCACTCAAACAACTTAATTATCAGTCGGTTCTGCGCTTACGGTAATGGCTGACCAATTTCTTTGAAGACGTAGCTCAATTTCGGCTCAAGTCGCCCGTTAAATCAAGTTTTCAAAACTCCTTTAAAATACAGACAGTTTTCGTTTCACTCGGAATTTACGTGCTTGATAGAAACGTTATAAATATGAAGTTGACGAAAAACAAAATAATACTGTCTGTTAGCGCCAATGCGTGAAACTGATTTTAAAAAAGGGGACGCCCAACTTCAAAGGAAGCCCTTGAAGGAAAATTGAAAATAGTCATGGAAAATAAACAATGCCAAAATAAAACCGCTTCTAGTGATGAAAAACAATGAAATTAAAACCCTTACAGCAGCTCAGTTACGAATGTAGAAATCTTAACTAAAATATGATTCGTCAAAGGTGGGGCAATGGAGGGCTGGTGACAAACAGTACAAACGATACAATTACTTTCGCTGTAGTTATTGTCTCGTGAGTTCCTTCAATTAGTAGACCTTGGCTCACTATAATTACTGTGATTTCACTATTGACGCATTGTAGACCTCTAGGAATTGTTCCATTCGATCCAGCATCTAAAAATACCTAGAAAACAATCTCGAACATGGCGTATTTTTGATAAAACTGGAAAAATTCTGTTGTTAATTTTTGTAACCGTTTTCTTCCCCTAACAACCATGGTCATCGTCCGATCGGATTGCCGAGCATGCAAGCGCAAGTAGATACCTAATGGGATTCTTGTGCGAAAGAACGAATTTTTTGGACGACGTTAAAGCATGCGCAGATGTGGAATCCAGAGGTCTTGAGACTTAAGTATCATATTTTGACCAGGGGGGGGGGGGTGTAAAATAATTAACCAAAAATGGACAATCCACCTGGTGTGATGTTCTGGCCAATGAGAGACGAGAATCATCTGGCTTGAGAGATTCGCACGCTACACAATGACTGCAAGGGTGAGCTCAGCTTAAAGATACTTAGACGATTATAAAAAAACCTAGTCCTTTTTGGCCTTAAGAAGGGTGCGGAGCTTTAGCTTCCCGATTGTCTGATGGTCAATTTTTTGTGGTCTCCTGACTCTCAAATGGTTCCCCGACCGTTAACGTTTAATGATTTTTATTTTTTTACTCTATACAATTTCTATCAAACCTGATTTTTCAGGTGATTGGTGCAATTTCCATTCTTTCTTTCGACAGACGTTTTATGTAGTTTTGATGTGAAGCAGTAGTGAGATGAAACATCTTTTTCTCGATCATGGGCGGAGACGTATCGTTTACTAATATTTTTCGATGTTGAATCGAATGGGATGGGTCTTTGGGATAGGAGTGTTGGTTGGGTGGTTGGGTTTCATGTTATATTCTTAATATTTTTCGACGTTGAATTGATGAGGATAGGCCCCAGTCATGCGGTGTAAAAGATTAATAAATCGCTGTTTATAAATTAGCTTTGTTAGAAGGAAAATAAATAATAAAATATATTTTCTTCTTATCTTTTTCTTTTGTTCGCCTTCACTTGAACTTTGCAATGACACCAACTGACAAAATAAAAAGAGATAAAGAAGTAGTCTATTTACAATACTACTGAGGAAATGGATTACTTCTTTTCCAGGTTTTATTTTTATAATAAAGCGAACTTTCACTGTTTCGCCACCGATATTTTTTCAACTTTAAACTGAAAAAGAACTACAATACGAAATTCCAGTTCAGCATTTGAAGTATTCACAATAAAAAACTGGAATCTGAAGAATGTATTAACGCCAAATAAAAGTTGATTTAGAATGGGGCAGTACTCGATCAGTAGAGTGTTAGGTGCGTTGAATGTTTCCCTTCACTTATACAACAGGACGACGTTGGTGGTGGAAGAAAGGGCGTTGTGTGTGTGAGATACCTAGGCCACACACAGGTCCACCTCAACCTCCTAACTACGGAAAATAATTTGCGAATTATTCACTGCTTGTCTCTCTGATTCACTCAATGTACGTAATTTTTGTTTTGTTTAAACAAGGGAAAACATGCCGAGCCACTTCAAAATCAAAGAGTACTGCCCATTGGTGTTTCGTAATTTGAGGGAACGATTTGGCATCGACGACCAGGACTTCAA
The DNA here is from genome assembly GCA_020466155.1 of Pachypeltis micranthus. Classification (NCBI taxonomy): domain Eukaryota; kingdom Metazoa; phylum Arthropoda; class Insecta; order Hemiptera; family Miridae; genus Pachypeltis; species Pachypeltis micranthus. The sequence continues at coordinate 61,138,298 of CM035770.1, read as the reverse complement.
GGAATCAATGACAAGGTGAGGTTTTCAGTAAATTGAGCCTATTAACTTGTTACCTTTCTGTACTAGTTACAACATTTCTATTTGTTTCGATTATATCTTCACGAGCACTTAGTTTAAAGGAGGAAAGACAATTGTCAGAAATGAATTTGCCCGATAGTGGCTGTAGTTGCATTGAGGAGGTTGTTTGGGAAGCCTCTCTATGGTCAGCAAATGTTCCGAGCTTGATTAGTGCTTGGACTAACGAGAGGAGAGACACCCAGTTGCGTCATTATCTCTTTCACGTTACAATGTCATTAACGAAGCGTGCTGTTTTTACTTTTCCCTGACTGATGTGTTTCTTATTACGACCGCTGTGCTCTTTGTGTCACTAGCGATTTGGTTAATTTGTAAGGGCGTCCATGAGTGACAGAGGCCTGAGAAATCTGCGAGCACGTTTCAGACTGAAGCTTCCAGGCTCCTACATTTGCTTGTATTGGAGTGGATTCAGTTGGGAAGGGAGTGGTCTCACTCTTGAGGCTGGGGCCATGGTGTATTACACAGACGGATCATTGAGCGGTGGCCTAGCTGTGTTGAGTTGAGAGCCAGGTTGTCATGGGACCTGAGCCCTTCGTAGAGATCACCAAGAGCCAGTTGATCAAGAAGGTTGGCAAGTGGGAGGAGAAGTGCAAGGCAATTGATGGGATGTGACAGGCCAAAGGCAGTCAAGGTTGTTTATTAAATTCGCCCAGGAACGAACAAGAGAGGTTCTCAGTCTGGAAAGAGAAAGTATACTGATGGTATGTGGCCTATTCACAGGTAACTGAGGTACCACCTGGCCAAGATTGGTAGGTACAGAGTTGCAGATTTTGCGAGGCGGAGCAGGAGTCAGCAGAGCATTTACTATGTACTTGTAAGGGCTGACTGCAGTGCACCTCGGAATGTTTCGGGTTCCTCACTTGCAGCCAGAGGAAGTTGCAGGGATGGACCTCAAGGTAGTCTTGTATTTTGTGGGAGAATGATGGGGTTGTATTGGGGACGTCGCATCAAGGAACACTGTGGGGGACTGGGAGGACATGAGGTGGCTCATGTATGCCCATGCAATAGCCCCATTTAAAGCCACAGTGGGGGGTTTTCCCAGTTGCATAAAATCGAAACAAAAGAAGAAACAAAGCTGCAAAAGCAAGTTGTGCTCGATCTCCGGTGTGGGCGAGAGAAATAGCGTTTGCACATGAAGTTGTCTCAACAGCTGTTATGTGGGGGGGGGGGGCACCCACGAATCTGCCTGTTTCATTCTTCCTATCGAAATTCAGGAGACCGTTGGCAGTTCCTGGGGCGTAACGTGAGGCGTTCTCAATATACAGCGCTATCCTCAAGTCAACGTTCGTGGGGCAGCTTTTTGATTTCAGATTTCAGTCTTTTGTCTGACTGCTCTTTTGCACAGATGGAGAAAATAGTCTTTGCATAGTGTTACAAATCATTCTGACTACATTCATCGGCCAGACATCCCATTGCATCACTGTCTTGATTTTATACACAGGGGCAACGCTCTCCAGATAGTGTACAACACACTCTTACCTGCAATCCGATCAAATAATAGACTTATCGCGCAGAATTCGTGAATACAACGTAAATGCGATTAAAAATCAATGTTAAGCCCACTTTACTGTCCACTGATTAAAGGGCAAGGTAAAAAAACTGGGTTTTCTCCAGATCTTTATATTTGTGGCCTAGTGAACCCAGAAAACCTCATTTCGAAGGTTGGTCAGTGTATAGCTCAATTTGGCTGGACTGATTGAGCTGGTTCTTCTTTCGTTTTGTTCGTGATTTGTTTAAGGCGTGTTGTGCTCCAGATATTTTGTTGAAGGAAAAGACAATTGAATTGCTCCTATGAGAAATTTAAATAATAACAAGAAAGCAGGTGATCAGCAGAGCGACTGAGAGTTGGTCGCCAGAAAATCAAAAAAGAGAAGTGGGTAGTGCACGTATCCTGCCAGTGTTCTGGACAGTGCAGTACTAAGAAATGAAGATGAATGAACTGGTAGAAAGAGGTATACGATAATATTCTAATAATAGAGCGTGTTGGGCTGAAGATGAAATAAAAGAAACTCAGTGAGCGTGAGGAGGACTGTATTATGTGCAATGAAATGGGTAGAGTTTGTGTACAAAAGGGCGACACAAGGGGATGACTCGTAATATATGTGAACTGGCACGGGCAACTGTATCGGAAGGAGATAGCAAACTGTAACTGGGCTGAGAATTGATAGAGGAAAAATGTCTGAGTGGGCACAGGGAGATGAGTGTGACTTTCGCCAGAGTTCGTAGGTGAATGAGTTTGGGAGGAGCTGTCTATTGTGGAGAGGAATCTGAAAAAGGAGGAGAGGGAAAAGATGGGAAAATCCGCGGTCGTTAGAAATAACCGCGGAGGTGGAATTTCCGCAGGTACGAAAATCTTTGGGGATACAATGACTTTGCCATCAAGGGCCAGGGAGTCCCTTTAGGGCAGGGGTCGAACAAAGCCAGTTCTGAATGCACCTGAGAAGCCTTGAGCTAAGCACCATCCCTTCACCGAATGCAGTTCCATCCATAACTGGTTCAGAATCATTTAGACGAACATTCCTATTTATTCCTGTGATCTGTTATGTCAATGTAGAATTTTTATCTGACGGAATAGTGTTATTGTTGTGCCTAATTATTAAGACTCTCTCGGTGCCCGAGCTACACGATCCGTCGATCGAATCAGTCGACTCTTCGCCGCGTTGGCACTGAGCCCCGGATCAAACGCCCCTATCCCGTCAGAGTCTCCAGGTCTGATGTTTGCAACCAGGTCTGAATTTGGTTTGGTTCTTCTACTTTGAAATTGTGTTTGTGACAAACCTCTTGACAGAGCAGAGATTGGAGTTTATTAACATAATTTAACCGGTTTGGTTTGACGAAATGCTGTTTTGGAGTCGTGAGGAGTCAGTTGTTTCGTGTATTGATTTGCCTGGAGTCTTGGCATGTTACAATTCAACGTTTTTTTTTTTTTTATGATGGTTCTTTGTTTCAACTTCCATCGAACTGAACTTGAACCAAAGCTTTTTACTCAAACTATTGTACGGCTACAGACCTTGTTATGTTTAACGCAACGTAAAACTTGTCTGGGTCGAGCAATCCTGCTGTAAATAAAAGCGGTAGCGATCCGAAAGGACGCACCCCTGTTGCCTGGGCCTGCAGTGGGGATTCGATTTGACTGGCTCATGAATGGAACATGCTCAAGTGAATGTCGAAGAATATAAATATACGCTGCCCTTCTCCCTCAACAACGTCAAAGTGCTGTTATAGTGAAGTCTTGGTCTACAAGCGAAAGACCAGGACCAGCCAATAAGTAGCCAGTGTCAGAAATAGTTCTGGCACTCAGGTTCGTCTTCAAGGGACAGTTTGGTGAATCACATGGGAGAGGAGTTTATCTCCTGATTATCTGTTGGTGATGGGAACGCAGAGAAATCCAATTGGTGGAGACGCTTTGTTCGATTTATCTTTTCCTTGGTCCAGCGTCGCGCGGGATTTCCCAAAGTTGCTATTCCTCGTTGTTGGGGCTGATGAACATTTGGTGCTTGCTGGTGTTACGCGGGAGATTTTCGTTTCAAACGAGTTAGGAAAGTCAAGTTTCTTGAGTTTCACGTAACGAAATCAATGAGCTGGACGCAGTGCATTGACGTAATTGTAAAGAAATATGAACAGCACATTGACGTAATGTGTGCCTTCCGTAATGCTAACTGGGGCGCTGATTCTTTGACGTCGTTGCTCTAGTATGGGGCAAATAAGAAGCATTATTCTCTCTCACACAGCTGTCAAAACTCGACGAAGTCCAACACAAAGCACTTCCTTCTACTACAATAAACGTTCTCCATTCCCCCTGCACCCACTAAAAATGTATATATACGATGCTGGCGAAGCAAATTATACGCTCTATATACTCGAGAGATCAGAGGCAGTTTCCTAAGATACGAGGACTTCGTTTAGCCTTACTGGGCGATGAAACCCTCGATGCTGCTGTGTAGGAGCTTTACCTCAACAGACCTTCTAGACGCAATAACAGTAACCAACAAAGTACAGTGTACCATACGAAAACATCCACTTCGTATGTTCATCCTCAGAATGGCATCCCAGAGAGCAGCCCTACTTGCAGAATAACTCCTCGCCAACCAACGGGGCTGAACACATAAAATTACTGAGTTTCTTTCAGATTAAACTTCCCAGTTTCCCCCTCCAAACAGGAATTAATTGGACAATGTACCAGAATGCCTCTCTCTCATGTGGGGTTGAACAGCTCAATAAGGCAATAATAATGATGGCTGACAGCTTAGAACACCAGAAAAAAACTAAATTGTATATTCCCGTTTAAAAAAATTTGTTTATTAATTAAATAAATAAGGAGTCTTCCTCCAAATTGATATTTTTGAAAAAAAAAGGAATCTACAAAAAAATAGGGCTCGACGAAAAATATTTAAAAAAATTGGCGGAAGCCTACCTCGCTCTTGCTTGGGTTCGAGTCAAACAAATATTTACTGAGCGGCGTTTGGTACGAAAATCCCTCGATAAGTGCTTTGAAGGCTTGAAAATATCCCCAACTTAGAATTTGCGATTGAGGTCCTTGAGACGCAGCGAGTTTTCGCCTATAACGTGACGGCAATAAGCGGGTTTGGCAGCCGGAGCTTGGTGGGGACGCCTCCCAGCTTCCATCATTTCGCCTCGTCGAAAATATATGTCTTCACAATACGCACTGATGGATAAATTCGAAAAGATGGTGTCGTGCGTGCATTCTATGATGCCACGATCAACGCACGTTGAATTGAAAAACCAAGAGTGCCGTCTAAACAACGTATGGGTATGGTGATTGGACTATCAGCTAGTTAGGTATCGCGGTTCTGCTGATTGCTGTAGCAAAAAAGTAATGGACGTGCTGCCGTACGATGTATGAAGTATTAGTAACTCCAGAACACATTCCAGGTATATTAAGCGTTACAATTAAGCTGCGTTCAGTGCGTTTGCTTCAGTTCAAACTTGTTTCTTGCAGGTCTCAGCCAGTTGTGATGGATAACCCTGGGAAGTCTGGGGCTAATTTCTATCATTCCTACGACCGACTGTTTGTTATCAAGACTCTTACGAGCGAAGAAGTAGAAAGGATGCACTCATTTTTGAAACAATACCATCCAGTGAGTATTCAACCAAATGTCTCTAACGTCATTTCTTTTGTGAATTTTTGTGTCTTTGTTTGACGTAGCAACTTGTGCCTTCTCTGACATCCCTCAAGTAGACAATGAAACTGGCCGAAATTGGCTCCTGCCTCACGGGTAACTTATTCTGATGCCTCCCTTGGATCACAAATAATTAAACAGATTAGAAGAGTGAAGGCAGATGAACCACCACATCTGCCAGTTATTTACTATTAAGACCTAACATTCCAAGAAGAAAATACTGTTTGGTGCTAGAGAAACCAAACATGAGACCTTCTGGTCAGGGAGTTAAGGTATTCGTTACTTTGTGTACGCGATACCGCATTCATTTGGCAAGTAGAGGCGGCCGTTTGTGTGCAGGAGAGAACATGTGAGCTCGATGCTTGTGGTGACCCTGAATTCTCGGTTCATTTTGACTCCTTTGGTCCTTCCAGAATCCTGCTAACCTCTTTGCCTTCAAGTCTTATGTTTACGTTCTTGGTGTGTATTGCTGACACATCATCCTCACGTACATGGCCATTTACTTAGTCGTGTACACAAAGTAACATGATTTAACTTGCCTTATATTTCCGTTCAACAGATCGGTACAGAAATAATTACACAGAACAAAATGTGGGTATAGGTTGCTAGAAGACTTTCCGTAACGCAGATGAAACCCAGTGACGCAGTAACGAAATTACAAAAAAAAAATTTTCGACACATTTTTTAACTAATTGAAAACACCCTGTGAGTTTAAAAAAAAAAAAAAAAAACTGAAAATTGTTGAAGCCGTTTTGTCAAAACGCGTAAAAAACCTATTTTGGATATCTTCGTACGTCGTATTTTCATGGAAATATTTGTTGATAAAAAAAGTTAGGTATTTATTAGTAGAAGATAACTTGAAAGTTTAATCAAAATCGTTAGAGCTGTTTTCGAGAAAAATTCAAAAAAGACCAAGATTTTGGTACATTTTAGTCACCTGCCCCCCTTTCCCACCAACCGAAATCGCCATTATTAACTTTATTTTCGCGCCTAAAGGAATAATAAGCAATACAAAAAAATAACCGGCTTGATCGGTTTAGCCGTTCTCCCGAAACTTGAACTACACACAGACCACGCACGAAAATGTCACATTTCGCGTTCAGTAGACCTCAAAAGGTAAATATCGTGAGAAAACCCAACTTTTTACTTTCCGCTGTCCCAAACGGAAAGGAAAGTGTAGTAATCGTGTCAAAAAAAAGTTGGGTTTTCTTCAGATCTTTACGTTTTGAGGCCTACTCTGTTTGTATACGTGTCTGTAGTTCGATTTGCGGGAGAACGGCTGATCCGATTGAGCTGGTTCTTTTTTGTTTTGTTCGTTATTTTTTGTAGACACCGAAATAAGGTTATGGGCGATTTCGGCCGATGGGAAGGGGGGGGGGACGAAAATGTACCAAAATCTAGGGTTTTTCGCATTTTTCTCAAAAACGGCTCTAACGATTTTGATTACACTTTCAAATTATCTTCTACTAACCAATACCTAGCTTTTCTTCTCCGTACATATCTTCATGAAAATACGGTGAACGGAGATATAGGCGTATGAAGCAAAAATAGGTTTTTTACGCTTTTTGGCAAAACGGCTTCAACGATTATCACCAAACTTTGAAGATGTTTTTTAATAGTTAATACCTACATATTGTTCTCAATAAGTGTTCCTCAGACAGTTCACTGAACAGAGATAAAAATCATAATGTGTCGAAAATAACGTTTATTCGAACATTTCCGTAAATTCCAGGGTAACTACTTCACCAGATGTGATCAATCTTACAGAGTGTCTTTTAGCCACCCATACCCACATTTCGTTCTCTATAATTATTTCTGTGTATATATGTTGAACGGAGATATAAGCCAAGTTAACTCAGAAAAGGAGATTGGTTGAATATTAATCGATTCAGTATTCAAATTTTCTCAAAAACAATTCAGACGATTTCGATCAAACTTATGGAGTACTCTCAGCTAACTAGTTCCTACATTTTGTTCGCCATAAATGTTTCTGTAGAAATGCGTTGAATGAAGATATAACGGCTGGTGTTCGAGCTTACGGGGGTGGTGGAAAGTTGGATGTTGCTACGCTCTGCTCGTTTTTTTACGTGATTACAATACTTTCCTTACCCTGTGGGTAGCGGATTGCAGAAGTTGATTGCAGTTCTTCAGATCTTTTTGTTATCAGGCCTACTGAATGAAAAATATGTACCACCCGAGATTTTTAGATGCTCTATTGATATTTCAGGTGAGTTTTTGAGGAAACTGTAAACGTAACTATCGTACTTCTAGCGGGTCACACGATGTCGAGCCGTGCGAGAACACTTTGGTCGGAGGTAGAAGGTGTGTGACGATAATATACAACACAACTGACGTGGAATAGCTGAGATTGTTAGCAAACGAGGGAAGAGAGCGTGTGATTGGCTCTTATTCACATTTAAGAAATCCGAAAAACAAGTTGACCCACCTATTCACAAAAAGTTGACTGTAAAAGCTCAGAAACTGATTTTACATTTTCGTGGACAACGTTTGATTTGGCATTGGCTGGATCTATACGACGTCAGGTGAACTAAAATAGTTCTCACGTTCGCCACTAGGTTCGCAATAGAAAGTCGAGTAGTGCTCGTGTATGAACAATCTGACTCGGAAATTTTCGATATGGACATTCCCTCGCGATCTAGCAGATGTTGAGTGAACTAAAATAGTTGTGAGCTCCTTGCTGTTCATGATGTACTATTCCGATTCAGCGGCAAGTTGTCGCTACGTCTCGTAGCTCGAGTAAATTCGCGCTCGTTTGGATGTTGAAGGAACTAAAGTAGTAAAGTTAACGTACCTGTTAGGTGAGTCCGTCTCCTCTGGCTTGTGAGTTACTGTGGGCAAGCGCTTTCGATGTAAAGACATCATCGTCTGGCCGTTAAGTCAGTACTGGAGTCCGTCAGTTGGTCGTGGTCTTTATATACAAAGAGAAAGGTGAAAGGGGCGATGGAGCGTCGGGGAAGGGGCGGGGAGAGGTGGTCATGTACCTCAGGGGGAAACCCCCTAGAGATAAATGGAACGTGTTGGATGGTCTGTCAATTGTGGAATTTACGTCTTTTTTGTGTAGGGTGGTCTGTAAATCCGTCAGTTAGAAAACCTACCGCTACCGACACGACCATACATTTTACATCAAACCACCCACAACAACATAAACTAAGTGCATTTAGACACATGATACGAAGATTAAAAACTATCCCACTACCCGAACAAAATTACAAAAAAGAACTTGATACTATAAATACTATCGCAGAAAATAACGGTTACTCCAAAAAAACAATAAACAAATTATTAAGACAATATGACTCCAAAACAAACGACTCAAAAACACAAAATACACAGGCTTTAACAAGACGCTGCACATTCACGTACACAGGACCACAAATATACGGAATAACTAATATCCTCCGAAAGGAAGGTATACAAATTGCATTACGTACGGACAACACACTTAGAACCAAACTAACTGCAAAGACTGAAAAGACAGACCCACTCGACCAAAGTGGGGTGTATAAAATAACTTGTACTTGTAAAAACGCATACATAGGACAGACAGGACGAAAAATACGGACCAGATATTCAGAACACATTAAATCTCTTAGTAGGAACAAAGACGATTCAAACTTTGCCAACCACCTCAAAACAACTGGACATGAACCCACCAAAATACAGGACTGTACCACCTTACTACACAAACAATACAAAGGACGAAAACTGAACATATTAGAAAACATGGAAATTTATAAACAAAAAAACTTCAATGGACAAATCATAAATGAACAAATCAACACAAAATGCGACACCATATTCACACCACTCAAAACACTACACAAAGGAAAACAACCAACTGACGGATTTACAGACCACCCTACACAAAAAAGACGTAAATTCCACAATTGACAGACCATCCAACACGTTCCATTTATCTCTAGGGGGTTTCCGGGAGTCCGAAAACTCTTGTTTCTGTGCATGGTGTGTGTGTAGTTTGATTTATGGGAGAACGGCTGAACTGACCGAGCTGGAAATGAGGTTATGGGCGATTTCGGTTGATGGGAAGAGGAGGGGGCAAAAATGCTGCATTTGAGAGCTGAATTTCAGGATCTCAGCCCCCCCCCCCCCCCCGGTATCTTCTCCCATGATTTCGTTCCCTTCTGTACATGCGATTGTTTGAACGAATAAATAAGATTCGACCGTTGCTTCGTCAAGTCTGTTGCCTTCGGTAGGGGAATGTTATCAAGTGGTACGTACGATTTTACTAAATTAACGGGAGTGGCAGACAAAATCGTTCTGTCCCGCACAAATTCCAGATCAGCCTTCGACCTTGTGGCGATCGAAGATGAGATGACGTCATATCGCGCATATTTTTGTCAGCACTGGCTGGCCCCATCTGCTTCTATATCAGCTCCTGCAGACTGTTGCCTGAGGGTTTGTGTTGTGACCCCTGGGAAGATTTCCAACCTGGGCACTTGGTAGTAGTTGGCTGTGGCCCAGCGCCACTCTAGACACTCTAGACTGGTAGTTTTCTTGACTCTAATCTCACTTTTCTCGTTTTGCAGTATATCGTTGAACGGCACGGAAAAACTCTTTTACCTCAATACCTAGGAATGTACAGGCTAACGGTGGATGGAGTAGAGCACTACATGGTTGCTATGAGAAATGTGTTCAGTAACCATCTTGCTACTCACAGGTATTTAATTTAATGTCGCATCGAACTATGACAATGTCATTACGCTTCGTATGCAAACTCATAACGTCGTAAAAATTAATTTCAGAAAATTCGACCTTAAGGGGTCTACCGTGGACAGAGAGGCATCTGACAGGGAGCGTGAAAAGGACCTGCCGACTTACAAAGACAACGATTTCGTGAAGGAAGGAACTAAAATCTACATTGGGGAAGATGCCAAAGAAAAGCTCCTTGAGACGTTGACTGCTGATGTTGATGTAATTATTTTTTTGTTTGTTTTTTTTTCTGTTGAAAGACATTTGTATCACTCCCCGACTCCTATTCAGTCAACATGACTGATCATAGTGTAGGGGCTAACCATGTGAAGTCGTATTTTGGGGAACTGGTTCAGGGATCAAAATCGTTGCGTACTATGTGAACGCCACTGGATGAGAAGTGGCTGTGTCTCAGGTGAACTGGGGAGTCATAAACCCATTGAGACCACAAACGATAAGTGACAGTGTCTCAAGTGAACCTAATCGTCACAAAACTGTTGCTATCGCCCGCCAGAAGTGACCTGCTGTTTGACTGTCTGACGATCCGTATTGACGCTATTATTTATTTCCTCCATAGTGGGTGATATATGGGGGTGCCATGAAATGCATTGGGATAGAACTATATCGCAGGTTAGAAGTGACTGTATTCCAAGTAGAATATTGAGTTTGGCGTGAACCTATTGATGTCACTAATGTGAAGTGGTTGTGTCACAGTTGAATTATAGTGTTATAACACCAGTGATGCCCCTGTGAACTGTAATACTGCACAGAACGCTGGTCAAGGGTGTTGTGGGGGGGTCTGCAACTGTCCCTGATACTGTGGGTATGAAGATACACATGGAAGCTTGTGTTAAGTCAAAAATACTCCCCCTCCCGATTGGCTTATAACCAAGCTGTCACTGGGATCCAGATGTGTGGCAGTTGAGCCCCTGAGTAGTAGGCAAAAGCTTGGGGGACCTCTGCTGCGGCTTACTGGGGTCCTTCCAAACCTCAGGAAGGGCAACTTCCTTGTTCTGAGAGGAGGAGAAGAAGCTGTGAGTGCCATTGGACGATGGGGCGGGCCAGCGACCATTCTGGCCTTAAGGATTGTTTAACCCAAACATGGTACCACAGAACTGGACAGCTCACAGCCTTGCGCCGGTGCATTATGGGTTAGGGCCATGACAGGTGGCTGCCTCCATAGGGCAAGGTAGGTAGAGCAGAGCAATCCAACTCCTACCCAGGGCAAGGGCTGACAATGCCGGAAAATGTGCTTGCTCTGCAGACATCGTGGTGGTCGTTGGAGGGTAGTTCTCCCATCCTAAATTTCGTTTTTCAACTGCAGGGTCTGAGCGAGGTGGACGAACTAGTCCCCCAGCCACCTAGTTGGAACTCCCACAGACATCCACAAATGCAGGATTGTGACTGTCACTGGGAATGTCCTTCATTGGGTTTGAGCCCTGAAAAGGTTATATCTGCAGCATTTGACACTCACTCTGAGTGCATTCAAAGTATTGTGTGGGATGCCCTCTCTGCATAGGATGACGGCTGTTTGTGACCCAAGTGAAAGCGTGAAGGAGCTAAGCCGATTAGTGGGCTGATCATTTGGAGTTCCCAGCGGTTTAGACTGAGTAGTTCCTCAGTTGGCTTGGTGGTGGATATAATCATTACATTTTTACAGTGAGCGTGCTGTTTGAACCATGCAACTCAGTGAATTAACTTCCTGTGGGAGGAGAGCGCCCCTGAAGGTAACCTCTGTTACAAATGCTACCTGCAAACCTATGAAGGGTGTTTTGGGAGCCCTTTGGGCTAGAGAATCAGCCTTTGGTTCACATGAGAACCAAAAGACATTAAGGTCCCTCATAGACCCTCACAGGTTTCTGTTCTTCTTATATTGACCGTTCCTGAGAAGAAATCATACCTATGAGGCTCTATATATGGAAACTTTAGGCCGACGCCTTTAGTTTTTGGAGGCATGGAGGCTCACACGTGCTGGTATATTTACTTACTCCCAGAGGGTTGACTGATGTCCTGGGGTAGGTGTTCTTGCTGGGACGTTCTTGCAACCTTGCCATAGGTTGGTTGTCAGGGACATGGTAGAGCTAGAGGGAGGGGGGGGCTCCCAGAAGTGTACCATCCCATCTGTTACTCCACTCAGCGTTAGACTGAGGCTTGGGCATCTTCACTACGTCTGCTGTACTATGAAAAGAGATGAGAGTCGGGTGAGCAGTAGCATAGATAGGAAATATCATGCCTTGGACGCTGGGTGCTGTGGTGGCACCCTCAAAGGGCATGAGTCAACCCTAGGAGTTGGGGAAAAACCCCTATTTTTGAGAAACTGGTAGACTCAACTCAAATAATGCTCGTCTGATGTTTTTAAATACCTTGTTATATGTAAGTGAAACTGTGGGATTTTCTCAATTCGTTATACGCCACATTTTTATAAAGGTACTTGTATTTTCCACAGTTTTTGACTCGACTGCACTTGATGGACTACTCCTTACTCTTAGGAATTCACGATTGCGCTAGAGCCGAGAGCGAAGGCTACGACATGGACGACACTGAGGGAGGCGGTGATGATGATGATGACTCAGAAGGCGGCGGAGGCGGATGGGCGGGAGCAACTCCGCCTGACTCTCCTTTACAATTGTACAGAGAGTCTTCTCTTCAATATGAGACTGGCATCGTCCCTGAGTTGGACATATACGCGATACCTTCATCAGAAAGTGAGTGAAATTTACCATTCACCGCTCGCATTGTTTTTAAAAGTAACGCACGTTCCATGGGATAGCTCAGTCTTGTAGATAACACCACCCCTGAGCTCTAGGAGGCATTTTGAGAGAAAAAGTTTGTTGTTCAGTGTTCCCAAGTTTTTCAGGAAACCTCTCGGGAGAATGTAGATTAGGCCAGACGAGTGGATGAGCCAGTTCCTTACTTTAATGCGTGGTTCCACTTCGTTTCTTTCAAAGACGCTTCATCCTGCTTGTCTTGCGCCTCTGGTGTGGCTCCTCTGCAGTTCCTACAACAGTGAGCAATGGAATAGCATGCGGCCTATAGTTTAAGGTCCAGGCTGGCATGGGAATGCCTTCATGCTCTCAAGCAGCTCGGCGCCCACAATAGGCTTTCCCTCATCTGGGTGCCGGCTCACAAGGGGCATGAGGGCAATGAAAAGGCTGACCGCCTTGCGAAAAGGGGTACAGAAACCCTACCCATTGGGCCTGAACCTCACGTAGGTATGACCAAAAGTCACCTGAACCGTTTGGTGGCTCAATGGGAGACACAGGAAAATAGCGCCCATTGGCATCGCCAGCCACGACTTAGACAATCGAAAAGGCTTGTTACGCCTTCTGGTCAAAGAGCAAAGGCGATGCTGACACTCTCTAGGAGGGATTTGAGGGTCTTGATTAGCTTCCTCACCGGACACTGCCCACTCAGGTATCACCTCAACAAGATGGGCATCTCAGGGGCGGTGGAATGCAGACTCTGTGGTGAGGAGGACGAGACGGCGGAGCACATCCTATGTGATTATGTGATTGCCTTAGCAGTGAAACGCTTTGGATTCTTTGCCCAGGGGATTATTGAGCCCCATATCATAGCGGAAGCTGCGGTGAAGGACATACTCGGCTTCATAAAGGGGGCGGGTATGTACGACGCCTTTTACTAAGGAAGGTCTCTTTACTAGAGTCACAATAGGCCCACACGTGGCCGCAGTGACAAAGGGACTTGTCCCGCACGCCCTCGGAAAAAAAAAAAAAATGGAATAGCAGCCAAACCTTCCAGCTTCCACTGCTACTAACCAAGCGCCATAACCATTTTGCCCAGTTTGGAAAGAAGGTGATAAAGAAAAGTGGCCAAAGTTGATTTGACATTTTGAAACTTGCCGCCCAAGTAAATAAATCAGGTGGGAAACCAGATTAAGAACTCCTCCTGGATAGTATGTGTACTCCAGGGTCATACCTCTGCGCAGTGACGCATGGGCAATAGCGCTCCACCGAGAGACTTGCTAAATGATAACCTGTGACATTCTACTGATATAACTCTCTCAAAAGAGTTCAAGAATCGTCATTTTGGTGAGGAAACATTCTCTCAAGCTAATATCTTAGTGGAGCCCGAAGAAGTAAGTCAAATGAATTGGAGAAGTGTAAGAGCTAAAAATAAATCGCTTAGTAGAATCTGTCATGGAAACGTCGTCTATTAATGGATAGCTCTGGCTCTGTCTACTATTTGGAGCAAGAGCACCTTCCAGTCAGTTTAATCTACAAGCGAGGGAGTCGTGATTTTTGTGAATTTACCAATCATGTTTGAAGTTCAGTCAGTAGTGTTAATTGAGTTTATTTTCCTTTGTCTACCAACTTTCCAACGGTGTGTTGCTGCCTGAGTTATCCGATTGTTTAATATCATTTCCGTGCATTCTGCACTGTCTGAGCCTTACATTTTTCTTTCAATTATCTCGAGACGTCTCTCACATACCAATTATATTTCAGACGCTCCTGTCAAGGAAATTTACTTTCTGGCACTCATCGACGTGTTGACGCACTACGGAGTCAAGAAACAGGCAGCTAAAGCGGCCAAAACTGTCAAGTACGGTTCGAACGTCGACGGCATATCTACTTGCGATCCCGACCAATACGGCAAGAGGTTCATCGAGTTTCTCAGCAAAGCCATTGAATAGGTGATAACGATCTCTGAATGTACCGTTGATAAGTTCCAGCCTTCACCTGTACAAAACGATTAATATCGTTCATATTTCAAAACGGAAACCCCCCCTCCCATTTTTTTATCGTTTTGCATCACCTCGGTTTTTTTTCTTCGATGAACTTGATTTGTCAGCTTTACAATTTGCAATATTTCGCCCGTTAGTTTGAAAAAAAAAAAAAATTTTGACGCTAGTTACCGCTATTTAGTTAATTTATAACCTTCTACAACTCTACGCACAAGGCCACTTTAGTCCAATTTAAATATATCTCTACTACTTTTACTGGTTTGTTATTGGCTGAATCGTCAGTTTTGGAGGGCGGGAGACTCGCTTTTTGTCGTCGATCGCGAACAGGGGGGGGGGGGCCTTGTTAATGGCGTCCGAGCGCTGGCTGGTCGTGTTGGGATTGCGACTCACCGCTTCCTCATCTCAACGGGTGCACGGAGGGTACTAATGAAAGGGTTTTGTGTTGCTAATTCGTCGGACAATGGGATGTGCTGTCACTCCCCTCCCCCCCAAATCACCCTTTACCACGCTGCATCACCGTCGTAACGACGTGCAGATTTCTTCTCTTTGGCTGGTTATTGTGCGTTCAAATGAGGCTCTATCGTGCGGCTTCTCGGCAGTCGCACAAATAAAAAAATTAAATTAAGAAAAAGAAAAAACAGAAAAAAAAAGTTAGGTCTTCATAATTGTGAAATTTTAGTCCTTAGAATAAGACGAATTAAATTCGATAAGTTTTTCCAAAAATTTCGATGGTTCTGTAGTGTTTCAGAGAGTTGCATTTTACTTCAAAATTGTATGCGCTGCGCGGCTTGTGTCGTTGATGGCGCTGAAGTACGGAGTGTTTTTCTATTTGGTTCGAAGCGTTTTAGTGCCATTTGGATTGTTAACTCAAGTGAATTTCACCTTCGTTTTGAAGAGCGCAGAGATAACTGGACTGATTTTTGTTGAATTGTGTTTCCCGGTGTTGTAATTCGATAGGGGGGTCGTAACAGTTCGACGTTGAAACTTAAGTTTCATTCAGAGCGTGTTCGTCGTAAAGAATTAACAAAATTAACGTTTTTCCTTTGTCGTACTTGCGTTCAGTGTGAAGTGAAAAAGGCCCAAGAAGTTGTTTTGCTACAGCAACCGCTGGTGTATTTCGACTTAGCTCCAGACTTTTACCGGGCTCAGCTGAGGCAGCCTCTCTATGGCCCCTGTCTATGATAAGTACTAATACCCGTTGAAAGAAAACATTAGGAGGTGTCCAGGGGGTTCAGGGCATTCTCTGAAAATGGTGCTAGTTGTGCTTTGTGCGGACTGTATTAAAGTAATACGTTTCAGTAACTGTGTCGAACTGCCTACAAACCCGCTCTGTCAGCGCTTGTTGTGGCCATTTGTCGTGTAAAATGTTGTACATGGTGGCTGCTTGTGCCATAGCGTGTTGCTCCTGAGACTAGAAGAGTGTTTTCAAGTATTTTCTGCTCAATGTTTCTAGGGCACTTCCAATCGGCATGTTCAGCATGTTCCTGTAGCTCTTCGATGTGAATCATATTTCTTCTGTAGTTCCTTGAACGCTCCCGGATCTCTTACAGACTCCTTTTTCTGCCCTGGCACAAAGAACACGAACGTAAGCAATAACCTACTCCATTGAGTTCTCACAACTGGCCATTGGATGCGGCCCCAGGTTTCACCCTTTGGCCAGAGCCTTTTTGTACATCATCTAGTGGTAGTGGTCCAGTGGGGCTACACTTTTACTTTTACAAATAGCCTGAGTGACCACACATGACCACGCTTGATGAGACCACCAGTCCACACAGGCCCCTTCTAATCGAGAAACACGTGTTTATTGTGCCCCGTTCTGGCGGAGCTGGATCTTCCGTTCATTATATTTGCGGGAGCACAGTTCCGAGATCAGCTGAGCCGTAAGAGTCTGGAGAAATTTGCATTCTGACCGAGCACTCTCGCGCAGCTGGAAATGAGGTGTTGGGCCGCCAGTGTGGTCACCAGATTGGATCGTCACAGCTGCCATTTTTTCATAACGTACTCTCATACTCCTTCCTGGGCCAGTTTATAACAAAAATCGAACGTTTGACGTAAAATGTCGCTGTATCTGTAGTTTTAGTCTTCCTTCTTCACTTTCCGTTCACTTTATCTCGCTTATTAGTCGAAAGTTCTGTCTTCAGTCCCCCATCGTTTGGTGACTTGCTATCACTTAATTGAAACATAAGCTGTTTATCATTCACTAAACACGAGACGTAAAATTGTATATTTCTACTGAGGATTAACGCCCTTTTAAACTAGTTTCGAATGTTGAAGCAAGCACTGGCTGATAACTAACCGTCAGCGTTGACTCTTATTTATTTATTATGGGATCTGGCCATAAACACTAAAACTCACTCAGTTGGTGATACTGCCGGAAAAATGAACTGGGATTAACGTGTGTGGGCAGTGTGCGTAAATAATGACGGAAGAGGGCAGGCATTTGAAGGAACTCGAGGGTCTGCTGAAAGAGGAGTGTGCAGTGTGCACAGGTGCCTCTTGATAAGAGCTAGGCTAACATTGAATACCACATCTTGGAGCATGTTGAATGCTGGACATGGAATTGACTGAGGAACATTCGCTCTTTGAGAGGTTCAGCCTGCCCTTGAGTAGCTTGTTGAGGAAAGAGATATCGAGGTATTGAGAGATTCAAGTCAAGACACATGAGAGCTCTGATGCGAGAGGTACGCTCGCTAGGAATAGGCACCCTCATCCTCTACCAGATTTGGCCTGGTGGCCCAAGTTGTCCACATTCCTGGATTGGAAGAATAATGACCTGATACTGGTAAACTTAGTGTTGAGAAATCTCCAGTACCTTATTATTACTACAGATGTTTTGGATTCAACGGGGTTCTTCAATAAATTATTTTTAGTCTCGTTCTTTAACAACGCTCAGGGTTTTATTTTTTTCTCTTAAAATAAGATAATCCCTGTTCTTACACGTCGTATCCTCGACCTTTTTGGTTTTGTTCCAAGTCCTCTAAAAGCTTTGTGTTTGGGAGTGAATGCCCGTGCAATATTTGCTCATCTGCGTCTCATCCAAGCGGTACATTTCCCTCCACATATCCTCGAATGTTGACATTTTGTTGCGGATCAGCTCTGAGGTTCGTGCGCGCGCTGGTAATACAACAATGGCAGGTTTCAGCCCCGTTAACGATTTAATTGAACGAACTGCTTACCGCTTGGATGAGACGCTGATGAACAAATATTGCCCGGGCATTCACTCCCACATACAAAAGCATTTTGAGGACTTGGAACAAAATCAAAAATGTCGAGGATATGACGTGTAAGAACTGGGATAATCTTATTTTAAGAGAAAAAAGAGTGTTGTTAAAGAACGAGACTAAAAATAGTTTATTGAAGAACCCCGTTGAACCCAAAACCTCTGTAGTAATAATAAGGTACTGGAGATTACTCAACAGACACCAAACTTAGTGGAGTCGATTGTGGTGGAACGTGCTCCAGAGAACCTAGCTTTGACGGCAGATGAGTGAATCCTTACGGGTTTAATCCTGCGATCTTCGGCAATTTACTACAAGCAATTAAAGCAGGGGCCTGAAACTTTGGACTGGATATTTCTCAACACTTAGTGTTCCTAACACTGAACCCAAGAACTCGTGTCGTCTTCTCCCACAAACTAGAGCTACACGTTCTGTCATGCTCAGGTTAGCGAAGGAACTCTTCTTGCCAGTAGAAGTGCGCACATTCGTCAGGTTTTGCAGCTCAAGGCAGGATTAACAGTGACAGCCAATAGTCAGTGAAGTTCAAGAGAGGCCTGAGGAGTTGGACCGGTCGATTTTACGGGTGCCGGTGAAAACTGTCAGAACGGGGGCAGTTCCCAGACCACACGCATGCTCTTTCATGAATTAAGAAGACAACCGTCACAAGCCATGGCCACGGCAAAGCCTGCAAAGACCACATTTATCTCCACTGCAATACACACCACAGGGAGCATTCACCCGAAAGTCGACTGAGTCAGTGGCTGATCTATTTATTTGTGAACCGCTGCTGCTCAATAGAAGAGACAGGGGGGGGGGGCAATAACGATGGGATGTGGGGCAGAGTACAGATGGGATACTTTGGTGCTTGTAAATTAGTCACGTGTGTCAATGTACATTATCATAGATAGAGATGGCATTGTTGAGTAGGGGTGGATGGAATCCAGAGCATTAGTGCACTGCCTGAGAAAACTCCAAGAGATGCCCGATATGTGTTTCCTTCAGTTCCCGAGTCGATATCTTACCCTCGCACTGCCCTTCGCTTCTAAAGCATATAGCTTTTCTCCTACAGTTCCTCCCACTCCTCAGGTACTTCTCAATCAGATATTGCTTCTTCATTTCTCAAACACCTATCTCTTTTCTACTCACTTCCCTTCATTTTTCAAGCAAACACATTTTCTTCTACTCACTTCCTTCCACTCCTCAAGCAAATACATTTTCCTCGAAGTTCCCTTCGCTTCTCAACTTATGTTCCCTCCCCTCGAGATCTCTTCACTTTTCAAGCTACTCCCACCAAATCCAAACATGAGGCACAATTCACTGCCATTATTCTCATTCGAGTTGCCCAAAAGAGTGTTAATCTTGGAAATGACCTTTTTCGTCTCCTGTTTCGTGAAAAAAAAAGTTTTCCACTCTCTTGTCGTGTCTACCCAACGTTTTGCTTAGCGTTTCCTTCGGGGCGTCCACTGCGCCTCGTTTCATCGTCTCACTTTGTATCCTTGTACTTGTGTAAGTCAAAATATCCGTACTCAACAAAAAAAAAAAAGAAAAGAATGTTAAGTTTTATATGAGTCCTAAAAAAACGGACATTGATGTGATAATTTTATTTTGTAACGTACTAGATCATTATTCTATTATAGAAGCTCTTACGATAGTTGTCTACTATAATTAATTTGTCGTGTTGTTTTGTCGTATGAGATCGGTGTCGTAATGAAATGAAGACGATTGTATAAATGTGCTACGCTGCTCCATTTAGCCTAATTGCCATTTTGTACATTGAAGGGCTCAAATTTTTGTCATTTATAATCCTTTAAATGTTCTACAGAAGCCTCTGTAATTTTACAACTGTGTTCTATTATCGTTTATGTGATACAGATGTTTTATCAAGTTTTTTCAATGTTACATTTAATGTGTGTGATGTAATGTGAAACAAAGCAAAAACAATAAAATAAAGCTTGTTAAGATTTGGTAATAGAAAATGGTCTCGTCATTCCTTTTACTATTGTTCGACACAAAGTGCCGAATCTGTCCAGGTTTTTCCCCTCGGAGTTTCCACTCCTGCTCAACGGGTCTCACCTGTGGCAAAGTCATTGTTTTTCCAAAAGGTCTTTGCACCTACGGAAATCCCACCTCGGCGGATATTTCCAACGGTGGTTTTCCCACCTTTTCCCTCTTCTTTTTCAGATCCCTCTCCACAACTGATACCTTCTCCCGAAATGATTCTACTAAGAAGTATCACCGAAGTTGGTTCTCCCCCGTTCCCCAACACTTGTCTTCTACCATCTTTTGCGATACAGTCGTATCCTATTCTCCCAATGGACACTTGTTTCATCTCTCATCAAGTTCTAATTCGGACTTCACCTTCCTTCCCAGTACAACCAGTTTCACGCCTTCAGAGCCATACTTGTTCGCACTTATATACTCAACTCACATCCTGTGTAAGTCACCTCTTCTTTGTACATCCAAGTCTTCAAATCTTGTGATATACCAACTCATCAATTACAAGTTCTTGCTCAACTAAAACCCATCTCCGAGCATCATTTGAATCTATCCTGGTCCAAACAACTATAATTTGTTTTTTGCTGAGTTGAACAACGTGAGATGGTTGAGCATGGATCGAGTAAGGCCCAGAATGAGAATGGGTATTTGACCCAAAGAGTCCTCAGTGCCCCAAGGAAGGTTTAGGTTGTGCCTCTAACCTATACTGCTGTTTCTTGATGGTGAAGTGTTGGGTCTACTCAGGGTTGTAGGCTAATTACCTCTTACACACTGCATCTGCTGATTGGGGAAATAATCGAAACGAGATTTACAAGTCAAATTGACTTGCTCTGGCCAAGAAGTGCACAGTGGAAAGAAACCATTCTGTTTTCTCGGGCGACCTCTCAAACGTGATTTTTCTAACGAAGTTCGGGCTCCAGATTTATGGCATTTGGAGTCTGGCAAGCCGTTCTGTTTGTATCAGCACATGATGGCAGCCAGCTTAATGAGTAGAGTGTGTTGGGCACACGAAGGAGAAAGCTTGAAACTGAGAAATAAATAGACATGGTGAGCGTGAGTGAGGACTGTACTATACTTGACAGAATAGCGTAACAGTATGAGTGTGAGTATATAAACGCAAGCAAGAGACTCTAAATGCATGTGAACTGGTTGTGAGACACTAAGTGGAGGGAGAGATAGAGTTGAGTTGTGAGCAGCCCGAGCTGAGAGACGAATCAATCGGGAGAACTGAGAGACAAATGGATTTTGCGAGAGCTAGTAGATGAACGTGTCTTGGGAGAACTGGGAGGTGACCGACTTTTGCGAGAACTCGTCGAATGAGTTTGGGAGGAGCTGTCTACTGTGAAGAGGAATGCAAATTGAGGGGAGGGGAAAAGGGTATTTGGGAAAGTCCAGAAGAAGGGGAAATCCGTTGTCAATCGGAAACAACTCAGGAGCGGGACTTCCAATAGGTATAACAAAGGGGGTCAGTGCATGGGGAAACGATGACCATCCATTACGGTCAGTGAATCAAAGACCTAGCTAATTCGGCCTGCCGAACAGAGAGCACGTTTTGGAATAGTTTTCTCAGAAATCACTGTCATTTTATAGCCCCCCCCCCCCCACATTTCCATTCTTGTGGATTGCGGCTCCCCCTCAATGACGTCAGGATGTAACCAGCTTGATGCGGTTTTGCTTTCCTTAACAAAGTAAAAATTAGGAAAGGAAAGCACGGAATGGTTAAAAATTAACAAAAACGCAATTTTGTCAATTTTATCGCAATTACGTCGTGTTTTGTATCGTTTTCTAGATATTTTTCGATTTTGGGTCGAATGTACTGCATACAGTGAAAACCGGTGAAACCACAGTAATCATACTAAGCCTAAGTCTACTTACTAGTCTCAGTCCAACCTCCAGCTCGACTCGCCACGTTGTTCCAATTGCCAACCTACCAGGCGGCTACGGGAGCCTGGAATATCTAGTTTTCGTCGTTCTGTTGTATTTAGGTCATGTTCATTCGTCGTTCTGTTTATGGTCATGTGTTTCGTGTCGATTACTCGTATTTTTCGATGCTGAAGCGTCCAACAGGTTTATTAGTTTCACCATTCAGCCCCTCGCTCCAAGCTCGCTTGTACGACGGAAAACGGGTGAAATGAAAACTGCGTCAGTGAAGAAATACAAATTTTATTTCGAAGGAGAAAAGTTCAAATTCTTACAAAAAGAGAACACATTTTTTTTAAAAAAAACCAATGAACTACTCTAAGCGTCAGCCAACTGGCGGGCGAGTACATAGAAAATTGACGGATCGGAAAGAGCTGAGGATGAACCGTTCCACAACTCCGAATCGTCGAAATCCTCAAGAATGACGACAAAAACAAAACAAAAGCTCCACATAATTAAACAACTAGTCAGTCTCTCACTTCTTTTGAGGGGAAGTTCACGATTTGAACAATAACTTTACATTTTGATTCGCGCTTGACGGAAAAACAGGAACTAGCTGCGTCTTATTTTCTCACCTTCGCAGCCTTCTGAAACGGGCGTGCCCAACAAGAAGCAGAATTCCGCTCATCAATTGCGTTCTACCCTTTGAGCTCATTCTAAGTCGAGAGAAGTCAAATTTTATGAGTCAACGGCTTTCAAATCAACTAACTCTATAAAGACGAGTGAGGAGCGTCAAACAGCGAACTTTCCTGTTCAGGTTCTACAAATACAACTAGAGCAACGACAGACAAACACAAAAAAAAAAAAAACACGTTCGCAGAGGAGCTCGTAAGAAATAATTACAAAAAAATAAACAATAAGTATAAAGAATTCAGATCAATTTATCGCTATTCCTACTCAACTAAATGATGTAACGTACTGATGTGATCAATCGTGTAGAGTAATTAATCATAAGTTCGTAAGTAGCTTCGAGATTCCACAAACGACATACAAAACACTGGGACGTAAAACGAGTTAACGGCCTCATTTGGTCATCAGACTCAGTCGTGAATTAATAACTAATATATACAAAAGTTGCGACGTTCTCGGAACAGGGATTATTCCGTGACTGGTTGGGTTTGTGGAAGTGGCCTCATGGGGATCTCTTCAAAAGTTATATAATTACTAATTATCATCGACTAGACTCGAGAGAACCACTGATACAGGAATAGGGGTAAAAAGGGGAGACGTGGAGCGTGATGGTGGAGAGAGGGCAGGGATAGCGGGGGAGGAGGAAGATGTAAGATGTAATGATAAAAAGTCGCAAGGCTCTGCAATGTGATTAGGAGATAAAACTCTAGAGCAGTCGTCAGAGCCGTTCAGCGCCTCAGTTTAAGTCCACTACACATCGAGCCGCTGGATCCCCCAACGTCTTCGGCTGTTGAGATTAAACCCTTCAAACGGGTTTGGTATTTGAGAGGGTTTTGAGAGGCTCGATGATGTTGAAGGCTGCCGGAGGCGACGGAGGGATACCGTTCTCGGTCGAAGCGGCGACCGCTTTTTCGTTGGCCTTCGGGCGGTTGGGCCGTCGACGACAGAGGCTGGGGATCCCTTTGGTGATTTCGGGAGGGTGAGGGAGAGCGTAGAGGAGTTTATCCCAGAACCACGGGTCCCCGTATTTGACGTAGGTGTTCATCGACAGGTAGGCCTTCAATTCTGGGTCTAGGGATTCAGTGTCGCCTGAAAAAGAGAAACACGCTCGTAATTCACTGTTATGTGGGGCATAAATCTGAAACAAATACTGTTGCCCTATTGTCAGACAACTGAACATGAACCTACCAAAATACAGGACTGCACCACCTTACTAAATAAACAATACAAAGGACGAAAGACTGAACATATTAAAAAACATGGAAATTTATAAACAAAAAAACTTCAATGGACAGATCATAAATGAACAAATCAACTCAAAATGCGACACCATATTTACATTACAGAAACGAAACCAACCCACTGACGGATTTATAGACCACCCTATACAAAAAAGACTTAGAATCCACTGTTGACAGACCATTCAAGACGTTCCTTTCACCTTTAGTGGGTTTCCCCCAGAGGTACACAACATCCTTCCCCTCTTCCCTGACGCTCCTTACCTTTCTCTTTGTATATAAAGACCACAACCAACTGACTGACTCTAGTACTGACTTAACGGTCAGACGATGATGTCTTTACATCAAAAGCGCTTGCCCACAGTAACTCACCAGCCAGAGGAGACGGACTCACCTAATAGGCACGTTAACTTTAGTAATTTGCCTACTGGTGGATATAACCCAATTGCTTTAATACTTGGGACAAGCACCCTGGCCTCAAGACCTATTGTCCAGGCCTAATGTCTAATGGGTTCATGCCTAGGCTCCTAAGGAATGGCAGGTATTTCGTGCAAGAGTTTTCTTTGAACCCCACCCTCGGAGAAGCAGCACCACCAGGAATCGCTCCTTCTCAGGTCTCTGGAACTGAGCCAGGATGTGGTAGGAAGTCTCCTCATCTGTGCCACACCACCTACACCGAGGGGTGTCGAGTATGCCAGTAACACATGTGTTTGTTCATTTTACAATGCCCCCCGTCATTTATCTTTAATCATTAATTTTCCCTTTCCAGCCGACGAGGGAGGCGACACATTTTCATACAGTACACCTGGTTTACGCTCTCCACGAACAAACAACTTTACTTTCAAGCCTTCAAAAAATAAGGAATAAAACAAAAAATACACGGGCTCAAACGGATCAGCCGTTCTGACTCCAGACAGACTACGCACTGAAATATTATATTTTGACTCACTAGGATTGCACTACTAAGTAAAAATAGCTGACACTTACCGATGTCTCCGTGGAGTATAATGATGACCCTCGCTCGTTTTTCGCTGAGTGCTTGAGAATGAGCTGTTCTAAACTCCATGCGTCCCCAAACGCTTTCAATGAAGGAGGGCGACAGAACGACCACGGTCCTTCTAGACTCTTCTACCGACCTGTAAAAATAGGGTATGTATGATTGCAGCCAAATAATTGGGACACAATGACAAAGTAAGACCATGTTAGGTATGAAAGTATGATCAATTCATTCGGTCGTGTGGAGTTCTAATTGTGCTGTGATACGACGACCAAGAGTAACAGTGTATTGTACATAATCGATACGCAAAGAGTTTGGTCTATAACAGGGACTTTTGACAGCACCCCAACCACAGTTTGTGTATATAGCTGCATCAGGTATTTTATACAACTTAGCAGCAACTTTACTCAGTCTCTCACTCTTTAGGAGACGAGTGCTCTTACTTCCCTTTGCTTAGCTACAATGAATAGAGTTTCCTAAGTCAAGTCGCCTGAGTAACTTGTGTACGTCAGGCCGAGCAGATGAGGTGTGCCTTCCACATTGTTTGATCGTACTGTACTGTTTCCCAAGAAGCCAGACTGATAACTCTTCTATGGAGGTTCACAAACGGCCATTATGATAAGGAAACATCTGTTTCTCAAGAGGCAGTGTGGGTGGTAGCGGGTGTTACCCCAATTCATCAAGGGGACGACCTGAGTACAGCCATTAGAAGACCCGTGGGAGGTGTCTAGACAAGTGAGACACAGCCCAGAAATGGCAGAGCACCAGGTAACTGATTCCAACACTTGGTCCCTGGCTCAGGGGTTGGCACGGTGAGGTCAACTTCTGCCACACCCAGTTCCTGCCCAAAATATGAAGCATTTAGGGCATAACGTCACTAAATTGGTATGGCTGTAAGCCCGAACCGCTGGAAACGTAGAATGATGCTTGCCATGCCACTTTCTCGTCCCAAACGTGGGCAGGCTGGTGACACAGAGGAGGATGCACGCCAGAGGCATTCGTCCGCACTATGTTGAAGTCTGGCGGACACTGGAGGCGCATTGCTCAATTTGCTGAAGTAGTGCTGAGCCAGAAGAGGATGGAGCTTGCTTACCTGGAGCCTAGTATCTTCAGGGATGAAAATTGAGGACCCGGAGTGAAAACATCTCCTGAACCACTACTTTTTGGGAGGATGTAAGGAAGAGGACAAGAACAGAAAACTGCCATCGCAGAGAGACCTCAACACACATGAATTAATGAGGTCACTTTGAGCAGACCTCCTACGTCTCATTTTAAATAACCTTTGCGGATCCTACGATTCTTACCACAGTAACAAGAGAACCACGAACATCATCAAAGCACTTACCTGGCAATTTGATTTGGAATGAAGTCGCCAACAACCCAGTCTCTGTAGTGTAAACAGAGTTTGTACTTGGGAGAATTGTTTTCCAATACCCGGACGAGTTCATTGACAACAAACGCCTCGTCTTGATGGGAATAACTGATGAAAGCGTCGTATTTTTTGTCTTTGTCGAGCTCATCTTCAGTCACGAACCACAAGCACATGCGATGAGCGTACAGCCAAACTTTGATCTCCTTCTGGTACCTGTGAAAATTGAAATATCGAGGTGAAACATGACCAGTAGGGCTGTTTTGTATGTACAGCAAGAATCAGAGAGAGAAAATCACTTTGAGGTTGTAGCAATGGGAAAATACGTAACCACCCTCGGCACATTCACATTCTGATTTGGCATTAGGGGTCTTTCCATTTACATTAATAAAATTGTTCCCACTCTCAAGACTGATGAGCCCCAGGTCCCCTTTCAGGGTTCCAGTGGCATATCAGGTGTGTTCCACACTCAATCAGATGCCTGAGAGCCTATCACCCTCAGCTGAATGAATAGGCAGTCGCTTAGTCTCATTTGTTTGCTTCTACCAACTCTCCCATCTCGACCTGTTGTTCTAAAACTTGTTCATTCCTTTCTGCGTCAGGTTTTTGGTCACAGCTCGCGCACAAGCTACAAAAACCCTTGATCAACAATGGCACGTTATAATTGTAACTCACCTGTAATAAAGCGCAATGAGTCCACCTATGAACAAGCCGATGAGAGCAACCACTACACTGCCGATGCCGATTGCCGTTCCAGAAATGGGGCAGAGATCCGAGGACGTCAAATTGGCCAGTTTAGCACCATTAGAGCACGTGATGTTCGCAAAATGTTGCACCTGTAAAGTAAAGCTACGATTTACTAAACGTTAACTCAAAGCTACACATTTAACGTAGTTTTTCACACGAGGGTTTGCAATAAGGAGTGATGATTCTTTGAAGTTGTACAGTTCCTTGGAGGGGGCACGGTGGCCAAGTGTGTAGGGGTGTGAGGCTTTCCGAGCCAGGCGACTCTGGTTCGATCCCCAACTGGGCACCCCCTTCCTCGTCCAAACCGAGTGGAGTGAGGCAATGGGTACCAGCAGCGGCTGGGGCACTGAGCAGGCGCCCCAACGGGCTCATAGGGGAGCTGGGATATGGGCCAGTTTGTGGCCACGGTGAAATACCATTGGTCCCAGCAGCTTCGGTGGGTCCTTTGGTCCGCAGCTGCTTCCCTGATATCTTCTCCCCCCCCCACCTCTTCACAACACACACGCATCATTAGAATAAGAAATAAATAGTTCTGTTATGGTTTCTGCTAGCGATTGTGAAGCTCTTTACAACCCTGTTTTCTTATCAACGTGCCTGTACCTGAACCCTCATGAAAGAGTTATATCAGCCATGGAGATTGTGGTTTTTGCTACAGTGCAAGAGCCCAGTTACACGCCCAGCCTGCACTGAACCCAGATCTGTGGAGGTACGGCAGTTGTCAGTTGTTGCCCATGTGTCATTGCACAGAAATATGACCCTGGGGAATCCATAACGTGTGGGAGGAGTTGTTAATCTGGTTTCCCATCCGACCCTGCACTAGTAAAATTGAAACAAATATACTGCGGGTGCTTTTGTCCTGAAGACTTCTACTTTTTTCGCTTCCCTTAGCTCTACGATATAAGAAAGAAAGTCGTTCATTATTTCAAAGGCTTCTGAGCCCGAAAAACACCAGTTTGGAAAGTGGTCTGTGTGCGTACGTGCATCAGTTGCTACAATCGTGAGTGGAGTGGTGGGCGTCTTGTCGAGGAACTTCTAGTTATACTTCACTCCTTACTCTTCCCAATCCTCATATTCCCATTGCCAGCGTAAAATGTACGTCCTTTTTTGTGTAAACTCTCATGCTTCATTAAAAAAAAAAAAAATCGAATACAGGCATGTCTCTGTTCAGAGAAAGATTGAGAGAAGGGGTGCTCACAGGGTTCAGTCCTTGGACCAGCATTCTGGAATGCCTTCTTCGAAGGTCTTCTCAGGAGGCTCATGGAGACTGACTGCGAGCTTTACGCCTATGTGGATGACTTGACTGTGCTGATATTTGCAGATTCAGTCCGCCAAATCGAAGAAAAATTCGGTGAACGGCGATATAGCAAGAGCAGGGGAAAATTTTATGTCTTTACTTAAATCCAAATTTATATTAAATTTTTTGAGAAACCCAAACGGTGGGTACAGCTTTCGTACAAGTACGCAACCACTAGGGAGATTTTATGTCTTTTATTTTTGTTTTTATGCAATGATAACTACGTTTGATTGTGCTCGTTGATTGGTTTCGATATAATGGCTGCGTCAATTGCAATTGACATCATCACTTGGTAACCTCAGTGATTTTGTAACAGACGTTACCAAGCATTACACCATTCGATAACATATCCTGCGTTAAATTTTCGAGTTTATGTACCAAAGTAAAGACAAAGTGTCCAAAAATAAATAAATGATTCAAAATCGCCGTTTCAGCCAATCAAAACCTGGCTCCGCCACGAGGTCCCGCCCGGACATACCAAGAGGTATGACTAATGCCAGGATGGCAGGGAGGCCTGCTGTTCCCCGGAAGGCGTGTCACTGCTAAGGGGAAAGTGTCCTTCCAGTCAGAGAGAAAAGAAGAATAAGGGGTGACCAGAATTACTGGATGAGGATGGAAAAGAAATAAATGGTAAGGCCACCATGCTAATGGGTTGATATAGGCCACAGAAGAGGCCTAGGTGCAACTGTCTCCCCACCAGTCCGGAACAGCAGGTTTCCCACCCAATCTAACTATTTATACGGGGGGGAAGTTTCAAAGGGAGAAATCAGCTGTGGCCACCTTTGTTAACCTTAACGTTGCACAACCTTCATTGCAAACTGAGCGAAATAGTTATAAGCTTGATTAGTAGTAGTCAAAGCTGGTAGATTTGGCTGCTCTTACAACTGTCGGTCAGTGGAACAACATGGAGTTTCATGTTTTCTCCGCTCTAGACGTACAAAACATGCAGGATGGAGTCGTGGGGAGTAATTAAGTCAAGCCGTGCATTGAAGTCACCATGTCCTGTAAGGAACTGGCTCGCCCTAGCAGTCTGGCTCAACCCACTTTCTCCTATGACATTCACAGATGTTGGTAAAAAAAAAAACTCGTACATGTCACGAGGGTTCTTATCTAACTTGACATTGATCTAATGCTCACTCATTTAGCGAGGCAAGTTTTAGTTCAAGGTGTTTTACGCGGAGTTTGGCCCATTAAGAGAATTAGCTGGGTTTTTTCCTGCAGCTTGACGCACTCACACCCTTTTCGTGACGGTTCAGAGCACTTGATGAGTTTTCGCCTCGATTTGGTGGATCGACAGTGGGGCACCATACACTTGCTCAGCAGTGCACACAGGACTGTGGAAGAAACAGCAGATGTTTTTCTCCTCGAAGCAATTGATCCCAAATACACGACCGAACGTATAGGTGGCTGGAATAGGGAGGACTGGTTTCCCAGAAGCCTTCAGAGCACTACGTTACACAGATTATCGAGGTGTGACAACCTAAGGAGCCTTGCACCATTATCACGGTTCACCGCCTGATTTGATTTGTAACAGTAAGGATATTGCTAATGTTTTGTCTGCAAACATAGGTGGACGAATCAATTTGCATTTATCTGTGTGACAATGACCATATTGAACCAGAACCGTTCTCGCCTATCACAATGCAACAACTGAAAGCGAAAATAAATGAGAAAATGTGGAATAACGTCAGTTACGAAATAAACAATCATGAAGGGTACCAATGTGCCAAAATTATGGGCATAGCTAGCTATAACCTGCAACGAACCAATTGGGGTACTGAGTTTAAGCAAAGTAAGACTACAAAGAATCGCTGGGATGTTATCTGTGCACTACGCAGTGGGTAAGACTCTCAACAGGATCAATCCCAACATGCAGAGAACTTTCTTAGGGAATGCCCATTATGGTTTGGTACTAGACTCAATAAACTAGGGGAGAGAATACTAAATAACACTAGCTTGAGGGAAAGTGAGTGGAAAAAGCCCCTCGAATTTGCGGAGGGGACTGGTAGATTCCGAAACCCCTTTTAAAGAAGCCAAGCCGACTCCCAACAACTCTGGGGAGACGGGAAAAGGGCCTGAATGACCACGACATCGGTGATTGTTCCCTCGGCCTTGGCTGGTGCCCTGATACCTTCTTATTCTGACCATATTCATCATTTGGCAAGTGGCAGCTGTTTTCTGCTTCGAGTACATTTGTCTTCAAATTCACTGTAATTTTAGAGTGTAGTCAGTGGTGATTTATCAAGTATTTTTCCCGACTCACTCCACTCTGTCCCATAAAAAAGTGATTTGCTTTCTGAGTTGATCAATTGTTCAATTCCCTGCCCTAGTTTAGTATTTCAAATCCAAATTGAGGTTATTTCAATTTTAAAGGATTAATTGAATTTCGTTTTATTTTTGTTCAGTATAAAAGTGGCCTAGTTCCCCAAATTCATAAAACGAGAGTATTATTTGGTCGATTGGAGGTATAATTGTGTACAGTTTTGCGTGTAAATTATTACATTATTCGAGTGCCGTGTGAATCGTAAAAGCACAATTCTCAAGTTTGCCACAAATGTTGTACATGCACAGGGGGATTGCACTCTCATAGAACTGAGAAACAAATGTGATAGCTGGAACAATAAACAACAATACATCTTATTCCCTCCACCGCCATTTCTTCGTGCTTACCTTTCTAAAATTGATTTGCACGAAATTGAGGAAGTTTTTCGCAGAGCAATCGCACTTCCAGGGGTTGTTCATGAGAGTAATCGTCGAGAGTTTGGGCAAAGCTTCGATGTCGCGAAGGCTGTGGTCTAAGGAGGTGAAGTTGTTGTTGTCCAAGTCAATCATCTAAAACGTAAACGAAATATGTTTTTCAAACTCAGTTCAGGACTCTTAGATTTGGGTGGGAACACAGGGTTCAGCGCTGCGTATAAACTAAGTGGAAACAGATTGAATTGGTAGCTAGAGACAAACACGAAAGAAAGTTGTGTGGTGCGTCGCAACAGATACCTTCTATTCGCGTACTGTCCCATATAGAAAAACGTACAACTTACTTGTAAATGTGGCGAAAACAGGGAAATGTTGAGTCGATTCATTCGGTTGCCTGAGAGGTAGAGGTGAGTCACGTAGCGATACGAAGAGTGAAGATGGCCGGGCATCGTTGAGAGGAGGTTGTTGAATAGATAAAGCTCCGTATGGTTGGCATCGCCTTGGTTAGGTATGGGTAGAGTTTCAGGCCATGTTGTCAGATTTTTCGACGAACAGTCGACGTAGAGCGACGCAGTGTGAGGGCGGTAACGACAAGAACAGGGTTTCGGGCACTTGGAGTTGTTGTGGTACTCTTCCCAAGGGCAGTTGACCATGATTGGATCGACATCTCGAGCGAGCTAAGCGATACAAAACATTTCGGTTGAACTAGATATACAATTTATTATTAATTTTGGAGTAGCGTAATAAAATATAAATAAAACCTGTAATAACGATCCAATCAAAAGGGGTGCCCAACTGAGGGTGATGCGTTGTTATGGTATACCAATGGTTCTGTCATGTGGGACAAGGTTGGTCTGTGTATTGCTGGACGATACATCAAGCAGACATTCTAGTCATAAATATCTCTGCACAAGAAATTCTTGCAAACGGCTCAAGAGTAAGCGGATTTACATGTTCTGCTTTAAAGGCCATCTCAGCCTGCCCTTTCAGTTCCAAGCTGTCGACGGGATGTATTCAAGCGTTCATAATATGCTTTCCCTTCTTTGGAGTCATATAGGCCACAAGAGCAATTAGAAGGGCCACAGAGTCCCTACCCATCAAGCTTGCGCCTCACATGGCATGGCCAGCTATAACTGAGACGGGCAAACTGCGCCTCCCTGATCAATGATGAAGGCAATTCTTTGACCAGACGGGAACTAGGAGTCCTCCGTAGCTTCCTCACTGGGCACTACCCACTTCGATAACCCTTCAGTAAAATGAACAAATCGGAGACAGTTAAATTGGAGGACAGTTCCCCAATCTCAGGAGCTAGGCTCTACAACCGCTTTTCTCAAGGGTTTATAGAACTCCACACCATATCGAAGTCTGCAGCGAAGGACATACTCAGCTTCCTACAAGCGACAGGTATGTATGACGTCCTTTATTAATTAACGGACGTCGTCCCAATAGGCACAGTCTGTAGCCACAGTGACAAAGGTACTCTGCCCAGTTTGCTCTCAGATAACCCTTTTCAATACCCGCCTTACAAAAATTAGTTAATTTTCACTGAATAAGTTTCGACAGTTAGTTCATCATCGAGTAGTATCTTACCAACTGCCACTGTTGCTGGTTCTTGCCATCACAGTTCGGTAAAACGCTGGAATACTGGTTAAAACTTAGTTTTTCTTCTTACGGCTTGATCACGAATGGCACACAACCAAACATTTTCCAATAGGTTTTCCCAACTGACTTTTTTTCTCCAGTTCAGCACCCTCGATCATTGCCCAGCCATGTACCAGCCTTTCGGCCTACCCTGATACGGTTTAGCCTCGTCCTGTGGTTACTTTCTTCTTCGTGCTCGGAGTTTTTGGCCAGCACAATGCGCTGCCAGCCTTAAATTGAAGGCATCTAGTGACTGTCTCTGGTTCAGAGTTCCGAACTGTCGCTGTAAGCTCCAGCCAATCAATCAAATAATCCCCTTCACCCCCTCACTCTGGACTATCGCAGAAATATATTGAGTACCCTTTCCAGCGTTCTAGCTATATTGCTGCTACCTATTAACACACGTTAGAAACAGAGGTTCAAATATATAACCAGAGGCTTGGGAAGCATCACATCCAATCGAACTATTTGAAAGGTATTGAAACAAATTTTCTAAAATTACTTCTTTTCTTATTACTGTTGACAACCATACCATTTTTGCTGGTGAATACCATATATCCACACCGTGTGTATAGGAAAAGAAGGCCTCTTATTTGTTTACCTGCCCGGGAGTGGCCTCAGGCAGAAGGAAAATTGCCGACTGAGGGCGAATCATTAGTTTTGCACAACCGCCTTCTTCCATTCAGTGTTCTGTAACGTCACTCATCTGTGCTCTCCCAATCGTTTTATTTTATCAACATGTCTACCATTACAGTGATTCTATTTTCTGAAGGAAGGTTTAATTTGATTTATTTGCCGGTCGTTAATTTCATTTCGTGTACCAATTTCAGCACAAATTGTGTTGCTGTTCTCCTCTCTAAGTAAGTCGCAGCCAACCCTGCTCTTCACACCCTCCCAGGCCAGGGAATCTTCACGTCCGAAGTCCAAAGGTGAGTGCTGCATTTCAGTTCTGTATAAACGATACAGTAGTTGCCGAAATTGGACACAGTTAATCTATATCCCGCATTACACACAACCAGCACTCTAGTGGATTCTGCCATAGCCAAATAACACGTGCAATTTAAACCTCTCGGCTGAGTAGTTTCGTACATTGTGAGTGCAGCACAGTACTCATTACCCACACACATTATTCATCTCTATTCCTACCTCTAACTTAGAACCCCTCGAAGGTCAGTGTGGCGGCTGGCCACCCTTTTCCGACAAAAGGCGTCTCACAGCCAAGTCTGAGGCAGAGGGAATAATTGGGATTACCCTGCGGCTCATCCTGACAGAGAGCGCTAGCCGTGAGCCACAGGGATAGCAGGAGGCCAATGAGAGAGGACGGCCCCCTCCAAGAGAACGTACATAAGGGCCTGCCTGCAACAACAAGTCTCATTCCTTCTTCTAACTTCAAGCAGCCACCACAGAGTACCAGAGACTGTACATGGGAGACTGCGCCAGCGGAGACGACAAGTCCCTCATTTTGAGGAGCTACTGCTCAACCGAGCCCTTCGACAGCTGAGGAACCCGACTCAACCGAGTCCCTCACCTCACACTTTTCCAACTGGCAGAGACAGGACTTACAACATTTCGTGGGCCCTTTTTAAGACCACACCCTTTAAGAAGGGAACCCGACAGTCAGGCACACGTAAACATAATAATAAAATAGTGAAAGTACTTACCTTGCTGTGAAGTATCAACGGTTCATGGCACACCAAATCGTTGGCTTCAACTTCAACTAAATGATGGACTTCAGGAATCATCCCTCCTCTTAGAAGTCTCATGAGCCCGTAAGCTTTGCAGTCACAAACTAGAGGGTTCCCTGGAAAAGAAATATTTGTTACGCTTTTGATTCTGAACTTTCAACCTTTTTCTGACAATCGCTACCACACACTTAATTTTAGCAACTGGCGCTTTTTGGAGTCATGAGCCCTTGACCAGTGAAGAAACCTCCAACGTTTTTGCTTTCCTTAGCTCTACGAAATAGAAAGGAAAGTTATGTAATCAGCCGAACTTCTTTTGTAAATGTTCTTCGGATCTTTATGTTTCAAAAGATGTTGAAACGTATCAATGGTAGTAATTGAAATGCAGCCTGCAGATTACCGTAGGACGCCACAATAAGGAGATGAGCCAAATTGGTTCAAACTATGTTGATGCCAAAGAATCTCAGTCGAGGCGTTAGAGTTGTTGGATCACCCAGTGACCCCAACAAAGTAATCAGTTCTTCACTCCAGTTTCATTGTAGTTTTCATTGGGTCCACGATCGGCAACGCTGCATCAACTCACTCCATTTTTCTACTACAATGGTTTCTGAATACGCATACTCCTCTCGATAGTCTTTCCAACAGGACATTTCTAAATAAGGTAAACTCCCATCCAGCCCTAATACTCCGTAAATTGCTCTTAAAGCGCAGCCCGATTCCTATTAACTCCTTCGTTCGTATTCCCCCAGGAACAGCCGAAAACGAGTAGAAGAGAATAAAAGGATTTCCCTCAGCTTCAAACGTCTCCTGCCTGAAATCTACCAAGTCCTAGTTTTATTTACCTAGCATTTAGCCTTTGTAATTTAAACGAGAGCATTAATAAATTATTAAGTTTTGTCTTGTGTACAGAGCTTTCAGCTGGATTTTCTTTTCATTCCTTGTACCATTCATATCACTGGACATATGTAAATACAGCCCACTTCACCTTCAATATCGTCGTTTATTTTTCTCATTCCATTTCTAATATTCTTTTTATTCCTTTCTTTTATCAACTAACGTTATATTGAGCGCAGGTCAGACACGATCTGCACAATTTACCTCACAAGCTATAGTTATCATATTGATCAAAACAACTTTGGCTGATGCGCCATAAAATGACGAGAGTAGCACAATGCGATTTTAGCGCAGCTTTTTCCTTATAAATTCCGCTCAAAGCTCTCCTCCCCGCTGCTCCTTCGGCCAACAACAGAAAGGAGCAGCAAACAAACGTGGCCTTGAAAACTTTGTCCATCTAATCCCATCAAGACACCAAAACTGGCATCACCCCGCCAACTTTCCTCCGCCTACTGAGCTGCTCATGCGATCAGTGCGTTTCTACATCTACTGCAGTACAACCACGTTCGATCCAACTCTTTAAGACGCGATCCATCAAACCCCTTTTCTACGTGTCGCTTCACTTTTGCTTCATCTCATCTATTCCCTCTATCATCTCTGCTACTTCCGACCACCGGTAAGACCGTTCCAATTTTCTTCCACACATCACGTCACCACATTCACTGTATTTTCATCCACCTCATCAAGGGCCCCAACGAAAATCAAATTCATTTATTCATTTCTTTGCTCGAGCCTTCTTTGTATTTTCAGTTTCTCAGCAGAATTTCTTATTTTTATATAAACCCCCTTTAATTTCGCATTATTTTCCTCATTGTTCTTTTCTCACCAAGCTTTCCCTTCTTTCACCATTTGTTTCACTTATAATTGACATTTTATGTCTTTACTTTGCTACATAAACTCGAAAATGTAACGCCAGAGATGTAACGGAGAAGCGTCACAAAATTTTTACTTTCCTTGCTCTACGAAGTAGAAAGGAAAGTTATGTAATTAGCTGAAAAAAAAATTTTGAGTTCTCTTCAGATCTTTACGTTTCAGACCCCCTTGAGTCCGAAAAACACTATTTGGGAAAATGGTCTGAGTGTCTGTGTGTGTATTGTGAACGATTTTTAGAGAAAACCACAGTACCAAATCAGCTCAAACTTGATATCTAGCCCGGAAGTCACTATGGGACGCCAAAATAAGGGTATGAGCAAAATCCACCGAAATTTAACTATAGTTATCATAGTGATCAAAACACCAAATATTTTTTTTCTCAAAAACGGCTCTAACGATTTTGATTAAATTTTTTATATTGGTAGCTCCAAATATGGCAACTATACCATAAAATTCCCATCTATGGGAAAATGACGAGAGCAGCACAATAAATTATCAACATTTTCGACGAAATCGGTTTTAGCACGGTTTTTAGAGAAAACAACCGTACCAAATCAGCTGAAACATGATGTCTAGCCTACAGGTTACCATGGGACGCAATAATGAGGGTATGGACAAAATCTACCGAAAGTTAACTATAGTTATCATAGTGATCAAAACACCAAATATTTTTCCCAAAAACGGCTCTAACGATTTTGATTAAATTTTTTATATTGACAGCTCTCAATAAGGCAATTATACCATAAAATTCCTATTCGGGGGAAAATGACGAGAGCAGCACAATAAATTATCAAAATTTTCGACCAAAAGCGTTTTTAGCGCAGTTTTTTCCTTATAAACTCCGCTGGAATTCTTGTAGAATGTTAAAAGAAATTGGTATTGTAGTCCAATCCAGTACCGAAAAGGTGAGCGTTTAAAAACGCTCATGCAATACATGGGGGTCACTCCAGAAATTCCTGAATTTCAACTACTGCCGTTTCGCTTACTACCAGTTCTAAACTCTGCAGAAGTAATTACTATCCTTCTTCAAAAATTTTTTGTTTACAGCCTCATTAATTATCTGTGTACCAATTGCTCAATAATGGTCCTGCAATGAGTACGAGCAGCACAATAAATTCCGGAACTGTAAGCGCTACCGCTTCCTGCTGCCGTAAAGCGTTGTTTGAGGAAGTTCAAATTAACTGAGTGATAAATGAATTGATTAAGTAGAATTAGCCATGTACAAAGTGAATTGTTGTAGAGCTAAGGAAAGTTGTGTGTTGCAATGCACCAGATATTTTTTAACCCGAGTTGCAACCACAGCCCGTGAGGCATAATGGGTAAGGCATTGGTCTCCTAAACCGGAGGTTGTGGGGTCGAGTCCCACCAGGGTTACGATTATTTTTTTGACATTTTATGTCTCTACTTTGCTACACAAACTCGAAAATGTAACGCGGGATATGTAACGGAGAAGCGTCACGAAATTTGTGTTGGGTTAAGTGCATGGTAACGTGTTACAAAATCTAACGCTTAGTAACGTCCCACGTTTTAATAACCTCAGTGACTAAGTGATGATGTCAATTGCAAGTATTTCGGCCATTATATCGAAACCATCAACGAGCACTATCAAACGTAGTTATCATTGCATAAAAAAATAAATAAATAAATAAAAGAGATAAAATGTTCCCAGTGGTGGCGTACTTGTACGAAAGCTGTACCCACCGTTTGTGTTCATGATTTCCCCAGGGAATACATACCGCTGGCTAAGGAGCCTAGAGGGAGTTTTAAGATCAACTTCTTCAAGCCGTAGAAGAGGCAGAGTTGTTTTGATTACCACAATGATTATAGTTATTTTTCTCTGTGTGTTCCACAATTGTGAACAGAAACCTTCCCAGAATAATGGCATTGGCAGTACTTGGAGATTCCAAATCTGTTACGTCCGTTCAGCTTACAGGCCATATTTAGTACCGTACAAAAAATGCCATTCGAGATCTAGTTGTGCCCACCTGCAAGGCAATCCGATCGAACGAAACTCATGGTTGTCACGAGGTAAATTTTCTCGGTATTTTACCGTGGTCCTCCAAGCCAGCCCTAATGTGTTAAGGTATACTGGGAATCACGAAATTCCCATAGTAACACCTTAACAAGCTTAATTGGTTAAATGTGCGTAAATGAGACTGACTTGACAAAAGTTGCGCGGAAGTTACCTTTGAGAATGAGTCTGGTGCCTCTAGTTCCGGTTTGCCCCTCGTGAGGTTCAATGAACTTAGATCTAGCTATTTTCTCCAAATTATTGAAGTCCACAATGGTAATATTGTTGTAACTCAAGTCAACCGTCGCTCCTGACATAAAATCAGCATCTTCAGTCTGAAAATGATCTTCGATAAATACAATATGCCTTTTAACGCTCGAAAAATTTCCTAGGTAGATCAATTGAAGAACTTACGCTTATAAACGTGACGTTATTATGACTGAAGTTGACTTCTTTCAAATGAACTTTCGTGAACCAGTCGCCGTACAAGTGTCTCAATTGGTTGTAAGACACGTCTATTTTCTCCACATTCAACGACGATTGAAACACCGATACTGGGCCGAAGGAATCGGGGGAAATGTCTTCGATATAAGTCAGATCTGTGATCTGATTGTGGGAGAGGTCGATGTTCAAAAGAGTGCTAGGGAACTGATGACGAGCTACGCGCGAAATTGCGTTGTAAGAAATTGAAAAAGTGACGAGACGTTCGAGTTCCCTGAAAATGTTCCTGCAAGGAAAAAACACAACATTAAAACCTTCGGGCAAATGTTCAATACAAGAGAGAACTTGGGGGGGATGGGTGAAGGAATAAGAGAGTAGGGTATAGAAATATCGACTGAGAACAGAAGAATATGGCTCTAAACTTAGTGCTAGTGAGACAGTGAGAACAGTACAAGTGTTGGGGCAGCCTATTCGAACGGTATTTGTGGAAGAGCGCGTAATGTAACGATTAAGGTATCAGGCAGAGCTGTTCGTAGGGATCTGCCTTCGTTTGAGCATATTTGAGAGTATGGTGCTTGTCAGCTCGTGAGCCAGAGTCGTGTCCATTTGTGCATTCTATGTGTGAATAAAGTTCAAATTATCGTGAACCAGTCAACATACAAGTGGCTCAATTGGTTGGAAGTCGTTAGTGTTCAGTTGTCAGGTGTTTCCTTATCAAAATTACTGTTCCTGGATAGAGGGTTTGCTATTGTACAAGAACCTGAGCACTCCCTCGGCGTCCACCAAACCCATACCTGGGGATACAGCGGTTGTCATTTAGTAGGTTTCACGGTGGAGAGCTGTTGCCCATGTGTCACTGAGCGAAGGCAGGACCTTTTGGAGTCTGTACCATACCCACCATTAGCGCAGCTAGTGG
This sequence comes from Pachypeltis micranthus, assembly GCA_020466155.1. Classification (NCBI taxonomy): domain Eukaryota; kingdom Metazoa; phylum Arthropoda; class Insecta; order Hemiptera; family Miridae; genus Pachypeltis; species Pachypeltis micranthus. Next base: position 61,099,089 of record CM035770.1, on the reverse strand, counting down.
CACTGGATACTGATGGGTCGATTCATAAGGCTGTGCCTCCGCCCCCACCAATTATCTCCCTGGTCGTTTGTTCCCTTTGTTCTATCGCCATTGATACCCACAACCATGAAATCGAGGTTCTAGTGAAGTCATGTTAGAGTTGTGCGAGACCTAAGGAAATAATAACCTGCTTAAAAGCGGGTTGGTTCCTTGGGAGTGGCCAAGTAAGCCATGGGTGCGCTTACATATGGATTATCTTGGTCCAATTAAAAATCACTACATCCTTGTAGTGCTTGTTAGTCACAGTAAATGGTTGGAAGCTTTTCCGACAAAAACATGACATTGGCAGTAACTATCAAGTTGCTCCGCCAATTATTTGCCAGGTTCGGTCTACCCGAGGAATTAGTAGCGGATAATTTCTCGGCATTCGTTTCCCAGGAATTTCAAAATTTTCTTGTGATAAACGGGGTTAAATTTAATTCGGGCGCTCCGTTTTCCGCATGCACCAACGGCACTGCCGAGAACGCTGTGCGTACGGTTGAATGAGCTATACATTCAGCGTTGGGAGAGGGGGATAATTTGGACGCAATTCTTCAAAGATTTCTCATTCCCGAAATACTGAGCAAAAGCCCTGCTGAATTGCTCCTGGGTAGGAAACTTCGTACCAGATTTGACCTTATTAGGCCTCCAACGAATGAACACATAGTCCAAAAAAAACAAGGAAGGCAAATTGAAAACCAGGGGGGTACTAACGAAGCAAAATGGTCAATGGGAGATCTGATCTGGGCTCGAAATTATATGAAAAATGAGAGTAAATGGATTGAGTGGAGAATGGTGTAGTGGAGAAGATTCAAGGTACTAGAAGAGTGGCGGTATTTATTCCTAAATTAGATCTGCGCTGGACTAGGCATATTCACCAAATTCGTGGACGTAGTAAATTAATGAGTTCTAATGTAAGTCAAGTGGGCTCAAACTTTTTGCCGAATGCATATGTTCCTTTTTCATCTGCTGCGTCAGAGCCAGGAAACTCAAACTAGTCCCGTATTAACTGAAAAACCTGTTAGTCAAACAGCATCTCAAACCAGTCCTATTTCTAGTAAATTGAAATTTTCGAGCCGTGGTCGATTTATATCGTCTTATTACTGAATTCTAATAAATGGAAAAATTAAGAATAAAAATGTAGGTACCTTATAAATAGCATACAAAAAATATCTGGTGCGTTGCAACACACAACTTTCCTTAGCTCTACAACAATTCACTTTGTACATAGCTAATTCTATTTAATCAATTCATTTATCACTCAGTTAATTTGAACTTGGTCAAACAACACTTTACGGCAGCAGGAAGCGGTAGGGCGTACAGTTCCGGAATTTATTGTGCTGCTCGTACTCATTGCAGGACCATTATTGAGCAATTGGAACACAGATAATTAATGAGGCTGTAAATTCAAATTTTTTGAAGAAGGATATTAATTACTTTTGCAGAGTTATTGGGTAAAAACGTTTAGAACTGGTAGTGAGCGAAACGGCGGTAGTTGAAATTCAGGAATTTTTGGAGTGAGCCCTATGTATGTCATAGGCGTTTTTAAACACTCACCCTTTAGGTATTGGAATGGACTACAACACAACTTTTTAAAAAACATTCTAGTAACATTCCAGCGGGGTTTAAAAGGAAAAAACCGCGGCAAAAACGCTTTTTGTCGAAAATTTTGATAATTTATTGTGCTGCTCTCGTCATTTTCCCACAAATGGAAATTTTATCGTTTAATTATCTTATTAAGAGCTATCTATATAAAAAATTTAATCAAAATCGTTAGAGCCGTTTTTGAGAAAAAAAATTTGGTGTTTTGATCACTATGATAACAATAGTTAAATTTCAGTGGATTTTGCCCATACCCTTATTTTTGCGTCTCATGGTAACCTGTAGGCTAGACATCAAGTTTCAGCTGATTAGGTACGGTTGTTTTCTGTAAAAACCGCGCTAAAATCGATTTTGTCGAAAGTTTTGGTAATTTATTGTGCTGCTCTCGTCATTTTCCCACAAATGGGAATTTTATGGTATAGTTGCCATATTGGGAGCTATTAGTATAAAAAATTTAATCAAAATCGTTATAGCCATTTTTGAGAAAAAACAAATTTGGTGTTTTGATCACTATGATAACTATAGTTAAATTTCGGTGGATTTTGTTCATACCCTAGTTTTGGCGTCCCATAGTGACTTCCGGGCTAGATATCAAGTTTGAGCTGATTTGGTACGGTGGTTTTCTCTAAAAATCGTTCACAGACACACACACACAGACCATTTTCCCAAATAGTGTTTTTCGGACTCTGGGGGGTCTGAAACGTAAAGATCTGAAGAGAACTCAAAATTTTTTTTTTTCAGCCGATTACATAACTTTCCTTTCTACTTTGTAGAGCCAAGGAAAGTAAAAATATTTGTGATAATAATACGCATATGCAGGCATGTATGTAATTAGCCTAACTTGAGAGGAAATTTAGAATAAATGTGCAGTAAAAGTGAATGAAACTGACTTACTGAAATGTAAAAAGGAAATGGTGATATGTATGTACAAACCGAAATAATATTGTAACTTATCTCTAGGAAGTGTTTGTAAAGTGAAATATTGTTGTAAAATGGTAATGTTGTAATGCAAATTTAATTTAACAATCAAGATTTAGGGGGAAGAAGTGTACCATACCCACCATTAGCGCACTGGATACCGATGGGTCGATTCATAAGGCTGTGCCTCCGCCCCCACCAATTATCTCCCTGGTCGTTTGTTCCCTTTGTTCTATCGCCATTATATTCCGTTCTTACAAGTTGAGTACTGCTTCCAATTTCTCTTCGAATCCGGATACATCACAGAGTCCATCTGGGAGTTCTTAATCTGGTTTCCTGCCTGGTCTAACTATTTACTTGGGTGGCAAGTTGGAAAGGAACTGATCTACTGTGGCCACGTATTTTTGCCCTAACCATTGTTGTTCTGTTGTGGGAATTACAGTGGAGCAGCACGTGGTTTCTTGATTCCTTCCCACTGGAGGCCAGAGATGTGCAGGATAGAATATTTGAACGAAAAGAAGTAAAGCCACGCATTGAAGTGGTCACGTTCCATAAGTAACTGGCTCAACTCACTTTCTCCCAAGACGTTCATGGATGGAGAGCAAAAACCCATACGTGTTACGCCCCTTTGACGAAGATTCCCATGTCGTTTGTCACATATCCAACGCTCATTCATCTAGCGTGGCAAGTTTCATTCAGTTGAGAGGTCTATACAGAATGTGGCACAGAGCTCGAGAAGGCTCTCACTTGTCCACCAACCACTCAACGATCAAGGGATAACTGGCTAGTGATCACAGTGATCTCTTGGAGTACTTTAACAGATGCTGTCTTACAGGCCTTGGTAATCCATTGGAGCTCAGCTTGTCCTTTGATTGAGTGATTATTCGGTTTCAGTCAACATTCCTCACACAGAAATACAATTTTAGAACCCCAAACCTCCTCAATGATGAGAGAGAAGGCAGGAGTTCCTTAACGCTGAGTTTGTGGAAACTTCTAGCCCAAGTAGCCTGTGTGAGCTGTCAGCCAACGCATCAGTGTCTATACAATGAAGTGGAAACATGGGCGGAGCAGTGTAACATAATGTTGATCACTCAATGAAAAGTAAGCGTTGCCTATTGCACTTCCTCAAACCAGGTGCGCTTAAAATGTCACACTTTTTAATGCTTCAACGCAAGTTCTACATGAACAATTTTAACACGATATAAATCAACCCCATAGCTATCTTATTCTTACGAAGAGTTAAAAATAAAATTAACTTACCCGGATAGCTCAGTCAAGTTATTCATCGAAAGTTTCAGGGTTGTAAGCTTTCGCTGAGCGTCAAACGTGCCATTTGCGAGTGCAGACAGTCGGTTCGAGGACAAATTAATGTCCAGCAAATTTTCGTTGTCTTTGAAAAATTTGGCAGGAAGAGCCGCGAGGCGGTTACCAGACAGATCGACGGTAGTCAGCGCCATGGAACCCCACAGCATGTCGTCGGGGAGTGAAGTAATCATCGAATTACTCATAAGAACTACCTGAAGGTTAGGGAGGTGCGAAAGCAATCCAGGAGGTATAACTTTAAGCTCCATGAGGTTGTGCGAAATTTTGAATTCTTGAAGGAGAGGGTTGCTCAAGAAGAGTCCTGCAACGAGAAGAGCCGAATTTTAACGCTTTCTCACAAATTTTCAAACTGGAAATGGGTTTTAAATTTAAAATAGACGTACTTGTCGTTTTCCCTGGCTGGTGGTGTACTGTGGTGGGTGTGACATCTTCCCACCAAAAACGCTCACCCACAGTCCGCTTCCAGCCAGGGAAGACAAACTCACACAAGTACGTTGACCTTGGGCACACTCCACTGTCAGACTTAACCCAATAATTGAATTACCTCGCATAATAATGGTTTATTATTAGAGATTCTGAGAGGGAGTGATTACACACTGGCAAAATGGGAGAAGTGATGCTTGAGAGCAACTGACTGCTACTGCATTACAGGTCAATCTCCTTAGGTCACAAAGTGGATCTTTAAAGTGGTTTGAAGTTAGTGAAACGAGGGTCGTAGTTTGGACGAAGTAGGAAGGATTTTATGAAACCCCTACGCCAGTATGAGGGAGTCTCTTGACGCAGACCTCTTTGAAAGTCTGTAGGGCTCATAAGTAGAGTGAGCTTGTGAGAAAACCCTAGAGCCAGTAGAGAGTTATCTGTAGCATAAAACGCACCTTCTCTTTCCCAAGGGAGCTCAATGTCTTAATACCAGGAGTGGTAAGGTCACTATCATAAACTCAGCTGCGTTCTTGTTACTGATGATGACGTAACCGTCGAAATCGATCTAACATTGTAACTCAAATTTAGTGAAAATCGACAATAGTTCTTTCTCTGTTTTATTACTTTTCTTGGATCACCGAAGTAGAAAGCAAAGTTATGTAATTATTAAGTGGGTTTCCACAACTTCGTCGCGAGTGGTTTAGTTGGTAACATAAACCATACTCTGCGTAGTTACAACTGGGGTGAATCTGGTCATTAGGGGTTGTGTTTTGGTTTATTATTCGTTCTGAATAATAACCCTATGTTTTCGGTCACGAAACATTTTTTACAACCCTCCCTCAAAATTTGATACTTTACGTTTCAAGACTTGGAGATTCCAAATTTGCAATGTCCGTCCGCCATCCCCCATCCGCCGTTCGTGCCGTTTTGTGCCTTTAACGTGGTCTAAAAAATTCGTTCTTTCGCCCAAAAATCCGATTTGGTATCTAATTGTGCCCGCCATCTCGGCAATCCGATCGGACGAAGCCCGTGGTTGTAATGAGCAAAAAACGGTTAAAAAAATTAACGAAACGCAGTAGAACGCGGGAGTTACAGCGTTTCGTCGTTTGAACTCCCTCCGTCCCCGCCCGTCTCATTAAAAAAGCAACCGTGCTCGAGGCGAGCGAGCACGCCTCCCGCTCGCTTGCCTCCCAACTCCCCTTTCGCCTCGGAACGGGTGGGTTCGCTTCTAGCACCCCCGTTCCAATTTCCCCGACGGGGCAAAATTATCAGACGTTTTGTTTCCGTAGTTCCATTGTAGCCAGGACATGTTTTGTATGGTTTACTAGTATTCGATGCTGAGTCGAATGGGATGGGGGAGCACTAATGCTAGGTCAAGCTGTTCATGAGAATAATAAACCACTGTGTAATAATTTGCAGGGTTTTTTTTCCCGAGGGCGTGCGGGACAAGTCCCTTTGTCACTGCAGCCACATATGGGCCTATTGTGACACTGACCCTTTCTTAGTAGAAGGCGCCGTACATACCCGTTCCGTTTAGGAAGCCGAGTATGTTCTTCACCGCAGATTTCGCTATGATTTGGGGTTCAATGGTCCCCCGAGCAAAAAATTCGAAACGTTTGGCTGCCAACTGGAATTCTGTTACACTTGAACAAGAAAAACGTTCACGAAGTGCCAAAACTGTACAAACAGCGTTCAGCAACTGCCAAGTGAACGCCTGTTTACCAGTAAGCTAGACGTACGAAAGTACGAAGAGCACAGGACTTATTGTGCGATTGAAGAAGAAGAAAGATACATTTGTCCAAATATAGGCCAGCAATAGGAAAGATAGAAATTATAGTAGCAGTACAGAACCAGAATTACCAAAAACCACTAGGTATCTAATAAAAATGGCCTTCCTTCAGCCCTATGTCCTTTCAGCTCAATCCCCTGCTCCAATGGAAAGGGTGTTCCCTCGCACTAAACGCAAGACAGCCTTGGGCCCAAGCACTTTGAGGCGCACCACAGCCAGCCCCCTTACAAATACACACAGAATTTATGCTGACTCTATCCCTGCCTCGCAGAATCAACAACTCTGTACTTCTGACTTACCAAACGTTGATCAGGTGGTACCTTAGTGGACAGTCACCTATGAACAGATCATAATCCACATAATTTCTCTCTCCAGCCTGAGAACTTCTCTTGATCGCTCTGTGGAGATTCCAATAAATAATGTGGACTGCCTTTGGCCAGGCACGTCCGACCAACAGGCAGCCCTGCACTTTTTCTCCCACTTGCCAACCTCCTTATTCAAGTGGCTCTTGGTGGTCCCAACAGAGGACTCAGGCCCCACTGGGAGAAGTACAAATCCATCTCTCACTCGTTTGTCGGCCATCTGATTCCCTTCTATTCCTCCATGATCCAACACGGTGTTACAGTGTTCTCCTTTGCGAAGATTTTTTGGGCCAATCAGGCATTCCCAAAACAGCCCTGACAAAGTAGTATAAGAAGTCAGAGACTTTAGTGCAGCGTGACTGTCTGATAATTGTTTCCGGTGCAGCTAATGGTATTGCTGCCTGGATCTCTGGCCTATAAACTCCTGCACCTGCTAGGCCACCTCTCACTGATCCCAAATAAGATAATATATCAAGGTCCCAGCCTCATGCGTGGTACCAACCTTGTCCCATCAGAAAGGGCAGTTCCACAACCACTGGCATGTGGAGTAGGGCTCCCCCCTCCCCCCTCAACATGTGGGGAGGTACAAAACCCAGCAGGGCCTCTAGTGCATCTAAGGGGGTTGTCTGCATACACCCTGCCCTCTCTGCTGCAGCTCCACAGTCTTCTTTCTTGTCCTGGATAACTAACCTGGCAGTCCAGGGGTCAAAAATTCCACTGCTGTACTCCCAGCGTGTCTATAAAAGCTGATTGACTGCTACAAAGCAAGCCTATAACCGTTTCGCCAGATTAAGAACTCCTCCCAGACGGTACAGGATTCCTTAGGTGGCCAGACATCTGGGCAGTATCACACAGGACACAGTGAGACAGGCCAAATACCAAATACCGAAGTTTGGTGGATGAAGCAGAGGTCAGCCTCTTGCATATTAGCGAAACCGCAACTTCCATGACTTCTATAACCCTCGGCGAAGGTTTAGGAAATAGACCTGTCCTGGTCCACCTGACCAAGGCACCATAGGTGACCACAGGCCTAACAATCGCCCTGTACATCCACAGGATAGCCCTTGGCCACCGTCCCCATGTATTTTTCACTTCTTTATTATAAATAAACAATAAACTATTTCTATTTCGTGTGAAGTACGAACTGAAGCTCACAACAATACATTGATACGTAATGACTATATAATGGAGGGGTCACATTAGCTATACCAATAACATTTTAAAAATCAATACCATTCAATACACACCTTGAGGAAGGGCAATGAAGCTGTTCTTGTTCAGGCTGATATTCTTCAACTTTGGAAGGTCCGAGAAAACATCGGGAGGAAGAGAAGTCAACAGATTGGAACTCAGATCCAAAGACTCGAGATTGGCCAAATCTGAGAAAACTCGTCTCGTCAAATTTTTCAATTGGTTACCCCAGAGGTTGAGAAGCCTCAATTTGGTCAAATTTCTAAAAATCCCGGGCTCAAGGTGTGAAAAATTGTTCGCTCCAAGTTCCAAGATTTCGAGTTTGGGAACAGGGCGGAAGATGTTCGTCGGAAGACGTAATAAGTTGTTTCGGAGGTACAACAAAGTCAAATTACCTGAAAAAAAACACAAAAACAACAGTTTTTAGAGTACAGTTAATTGTTCAGATGTAGGTATAGGTCTTTTTACTTTCCTTGGCTCTACAAAGTAGAAAGGAAAGTTATGTAATCGGTTGGAAAAAAAATTGAGTTTTCTTCAGATCTTTACGTTTCAGACCCCCTTGAGTCCGAAAAACACTATTTGGGAAAATGGTCTGTGTGTCCGCGTGTGTGTGTGTCTGTGAACGATTTTTAGAGAGAACCACCGTACCAAATCCACTCAAACTAGACATCTCGCCAGCAGGTTACCATGAGACGGCAAAACCAGCGTTTGAACAAAATCCACCGAAAGTTAATTATAGTTATCATAGTGATCAAAACACCAAATTTTTTTTTTTCTCAAAAATGGCTATAACGATTTTGATTAAATTTTTTATACTAATAGCTCCCAATATGGCAACTATACCATAAAATTCTCAATTGTGGGAAAATGGCGAGAGCAGCACAATAAATTACCAAAACTTTCGACGAAATCGATTTTAGCGCGGTTTTTAGAGAAAACAACCGTATCAAATCAGCTGAAACTTGATGTCTAGCCTACGAGTTACCATGGGACGCAAAAAGAAGGGTATGGGCAAAATCCACCGAAAGTTAACTATAGTTATCCTAGTGATTAAAACACCAAATTTATTTCTCAAAAACGGCTATAACGATTTTGATTAAATTTTTTATATAGAAAGCTCTTATTAATATAATTATACCATAAAATTCCCATTTGTGGGAAAATGACGGGAGCAGCACAATAAATTATCAAAATGTTCGACGAAAAGCGTTTTTGCCGCGGTTTTTTCCTTTTAAACTCCGCTGGAATGTTACTAGAATGTTAAAAAAAATGTCGTGTTGTAGTCCAATCCAATACCTATATGGTGAGCGTTTAAAAACGCTCATGAGATACATGGGGGTCACTCCAGAAATTCCTGAATTTCAACTACTACCGTTTCGCTTACTACCAGTTCTAAAAGTTTTTACCCAATAACTCTGCCAAAACGATTACTATCCTTCTTCAAAAAATTCTTGTTTATAGCCTCATTAATTATCTGTGTTCCAATTGCTCAATAACGGTCCTGCAATGAGTACGAGCAGCATAATAATATCTGGAACTGTAAGCTACCGCTTCCTGCTGCCGTAAAGCGTTGTTTGACCAAGTTCAAATTAACTGAGTGATAAATGAATTGATTAAATAGAATTAGCCATGTACAAAGTGAATTGTTGTGTGTTGCAACGCACCAGATATTTTACTTTTTAAATGTTTTTTTTTTTCATATTACATTTATTGTTTGAAACTGTTACATAAAGCAACACACCAAATTATCGAGTTATTGTGAATTCAAGAATGTGGCGGGGACTCAGATGGGAGGTGTGTGACAGTGATTTCTCACAAACAGCGGACAATGAAGAATCGTTTTGATACAAAATTGATTTAAGGTGTCTAAGGCCCCTGAATTGGCTGTTCTAGCAGGTGCTCCAAATCGGAAGTGCATAAGCCTATATTGGGCCTGGTTTGTACATTAGGATCCTATTTGTCTTTGAGATATTTCAGGATCAGAGCTCGCTGCCGATTCCAAATCCGGGTACGCTTAATGGGCGCTGATACATGTTCGTGGAAGATGAGGACGACATTATTGTAAATGAGAGGATCCGCCTGGAACTTCTTATTGTATGTGAAGGTGATAGAGGCGGACACAAGAAGGTTTATCTTAAACTCCCAACTACTCGCCGAACAACTCACTTTTTGTGAGCAGCCTTGTAATACTTGGGTAACCTCCAGCGACAGCATGGTCGTTAGCACAAAGTCCCGCAAAATCAGAAGGGAGAGGTCGCTACAAAAAACTGTGTACAAACAACGGTCTTAGGATACTTCACGGTCGCACAGAAGCAGCAATTTGACGAGTTGAAGACAGTTCCTCTTGAATTATGACAACAAACACACCATTCTGGAGGTAATTCGATAGCACCGGGAGACGAGGTTTAAGTTTAATTAAAAGCCCAACGAGCCACACCCTGTCAAATGCCTGCTCAGGCTCGACATATCTGTTTATTGTGAGAAGCGTCCTTGATAATGTTGGCCAATCGTTGTAATTGTAGAGGGCATGAAAGGGATTTTCAAAAAACCGACGTAGTGCGGGGAAACAAGACGGTTCGTGTCAGGAGGCTGATAAGCCATTAAGAACTGGTTAGATCAGCTTTCCGTGGCACTTCAGGTCTCCGTGACTTTAAAATCGTGAATATAGCTGGTTTAGTAACAACGAAAAAATAAGTCCACAAGCTTTGGCACACTGCACATGTGAGAACTTAATGTAAGCGCTTACATTCGATACCGAAGTGTGAACATGTTATTGAATGAACGAAAAGGCTATGATTTGGAGCTTGACTGAGTACAGTATTACTTGAAGCATACTGACCACTGAGGTACTAATAACAAGATTGATTTCATAGAACCGAAAGTGTGAGGAGGGACGGAGAGGTCGAAAGAAAAATGAGTAAGAAATCATATTATCATTCTGCTTGATTTGTCAACGGTTTGACTACATTACTTACTGAAATATCTGGTGCGCTGCAACACACAACTTTCCTTAGCTCTACGTCAATTCACTTTGTACATGGCTAATTCTATTTAATCGATTCATTTATCACTCAATTCCTTTGAACTTGGTCAAACAACACGTCACAGCAGCAGGAAGCTGTAGCGCCTACAGTTATGGAATTTATTGTACTGCTCGTACTCATGCCAGGACCAATATTGAGCAATTGGTACACAGATAATTAATGAAGCTGTAAACACAAATTTTTTGAAGAAGGATAGTAATTACTTTTGCAGAGTTATTGGGTAAAAACCCTTTAGAACTAGTAGTAAGCGAAACGGCATTAGTTGAATTTCAGGAATTTCTGGAGTGACTCCCATGTATCTCATGAGCGTTTTTAAACACTCACCCTTTAGGTATGGGATTGGACTACAACACGACATTGAAAAAACTGCGCTAAAAACGCTTTTGATCGAAAAATTTGATAATTTACTGTGCTGCTCTCGTCATTCTCCCCCGAATGGGAATTTTATGGTATCATTGACTTATTGAGAGCTATCAATATAAAAAATGTAATCAAAATCGTTAGAGCCGTTTTTGAGAAAAAAATTTGGTGTTTTGATCAGTATGATAACTATAGTTAACTTTCAGTGGATTTTGCCCATACCCTTATTCTTGCGTCCCATGGTAACCTGTAGGCTAGACATCAAGTTCCAGCTGATTTGGTACGGTGGTTTTCTCTAAAAATCGTTCACAGACACACATACACAACTACCATTTTCCCAAATAGTGTTTTTCGAACTCAGGAGGGTCTGAAACGTAAAGATCTGAAGGAAACTCAAACTTTTTTTTTTCAGCCGATTACATAACTTTCCTTTCTACTTCGTAGAGCAAGGAAAGTAAAAACGTGGTACTGGGCTGCCCAACACAATTCCTTACTGACGTTCACCAACTTTCTTTTTTCTATCATCCCCAGTCTTAACCAAATTTTCCAACTATTTAACCTGTCCGGCTAACTCCCGTTGTGGGTACCTTAGCGATTGTAGTCTAGTGGGAAAGACAAAGGTTCATAATCCTACGAAAGTTGGGCTATGTATCGGAGCTCGTGATCGATGTAATTTTTGCCTGAGTGAGCGGCTCCCCAAACATTTCCAAACCCCTCGTAACATTAAAACTGATTCCACTCGATTTTCTAACGATTTCAACTCAATATTGTTTGTGAATGTTTACTCACACAATATAATTTCTACTGAATATTCGAAAGACTTTCACTCAATTTACTACCAGCTGCACCCCCCCCCCCCCGCCCACCCCACTAATAGAGATTGCGACTCGTTTCGTGCAAATCTAAAAACCATTTTGAACAGAAGCCTCAAAATAGGAAAGAGAAAACACTGCGAAGATCAACTCAATTTATCAACTCCACCAGTGATAAGGGCTACGCTCCTTTTCTCTCCAGGCCACATTGCAGTTGAAGTAAGCGTGAAGACAAAGCGTCAACTTAGGGTTTAATAGGACCCGCCAATCATACATGAGAGAGGAAGCTTCCAAACTTCCCTACATACAGAGCTTCAGGTTGTACGAGAGATCGAGTGTGTGTTGGCGGAGGAGGTGAGCACACGGTGGTTGTTTGTGAGCGTTGTACACTCTTACATGGGGCTGAGATGCGGGCACTGCCTATCACATTATACATGAGGCAGCAGTGTAGAGGAGGAGCACCCTCCAGAAGAGAATGGAGTTAGCTGATCCAGAGCCACACAAGGATGAACATATGGAGGAAAGACCTCTGAAACTACAAAACTGCTGGGTAGTGTGGTAGGATGTATGGGACGTGCTGCGTGATTCTCGTGAGGGCGAAGAGGATACGAAAGACGGGCGGTGCAAAGAGGCTTGGGAGCCAACCTGATGCAATGAGCTAAGTAGTTCTGGGAGGTTCTCAGTATAAACTAACCCATCAGCAAACTCATGGGGCCATTAGGAGCAGACACCAGGCTCTTAAGCCCCCACAACTCAAAGGTGGAAAATATAGGAGGAATGAGGTTGGAACAAAAGATGCAGAAGAAAGGCTGAATGTGAGGAGCATGACCGAAGATGGGCGCATTATACTGATGAGGTGAGCTAATGCTGGAGAGTAAAGTAATATTATAAATTACTGCTTTATATGCAAATGAATAAGTTTGTCCGAGAAACTCGAGTAAACTTTGTTGAAAGAAATGGTACCTGTTAGGGGCGACCTTTCACGGCGACTTTCGCAAAATTTTACGAGTATTTAATATTATGGTTAATGTTGAATTAATTTTATGAATATTAAATAATTCCATTTTAATTTCCCCAACAACTCATAATTAATTTTCATTTCCCCACACAATTAATTTTCGAACTGGTTTTCTCAGTTTTCAAACAATATTTATGGATTTTTCCTACTCTGGAAAGAAACGGGACGAAATGAGCGGTTCAGTGGACGGTAAAGCGCCAGGAAGTGCCTCGGAGCTATCAATCGTTAGCAGTCCCTTCGGAATCACCAATCGCTTGCCCCGAACCGAGTGATAACATTTGTTTTCTCTTCTTCCGCTCGACGATTTATTGGCATGACAAAAAGGTATGTCCAGAAGACATTTATTTCTCAAGCAGCGGATTGTTTTAATTTTCATTATCATCACCTTGTTTCATATTTTTGTTATAAGTGCGATTTATCTGTACCTTCCTAACAGTTATAAATAAATTAGCCCAACTTTAATTTATTACTTTAATCATCTACTCAATAACCCGAACTGTCAATATTTTACATGAATTTGTTTTAATTTCGTTCCTTGATGGCACAATTAGTCGACAATTTTTACTTAATTATCAAAAGCATTTTACAGAATACTCGAAGACCTTAGGTCCGACGAGCAGTCAATTTGCTAACAATTTTCAATCGATTTTGCCATTTTTACTGAGCTCGAATCGCTCCTCAAATTGCAAATTGCTTCACTTTTCTGGGTGTTCATTTGTGAACACCCTTTTTCTCTTTAAGAGAATAATAATTTGTCCAAAGGGAGTCTAAAACAGTAAATAGTACTGCCATCAGATCTGTTTCTTATCATGTGAGCAGCACAACACTCTTACAGAGAGTAATGACTTTGATGGGAGTTGTGTTATCATTAGGTTTTAGCAGTAGTAACTCTCAGTTAGCATCCATTCGATGGCTGCAGAACATCAAAAAGCTACGAATGAGAAGGAATGGGAATGCGGTAAGAGGAGAGGAATGTATTCGAACACTCCTAAATTGGTGTGGTCCTCTGTTCTTCACAGAGCACGTGAACTACTTGAACGAAACGAGGAACAAGCAAGACCCCTTTCTACCGCTCTCAGAGGACATCTTTGCCTGCCACAGCTGACAGTACCTGCAAAAGGCAATGGGGGAGCTCCAACCTGTACTGGAGAGCGGTTAATGGATTTGTTCAAAGCATGAAGTTTGAAGAACCATTGAGTCTTGAAGCTACAGCACTACTCTCCAGGTTATGAGGCAAAGACGATCCCAAGGTAAATATGGCCTTACTAAGGCCATTAACATTTTTCAGTGTTTTTATGTACATCGTTATAAAATAATTAAAATGATTAAATAACTATATCCACTTACCGGTTTCCATAAACAGGTCTTCAGGAATATCAGTGAACTGGTTGTTCGTGAGGGTCAAATGAGTGATTTCACCTAATCCACTAAGAAGATTTCTAGTCAGGTGATGTCCATGGTCGGAAAATGTGAACTGCAGATATTTCACTTTTGAAAGCCCCACTGAGGCGAATAGTTGGCGGAACGGAACGCTGGGAAAGGGACAGTATGACGCAGAAAACACCTTATTCGAACCTGAAAGACATAATAAACGTGCGTTATGAAACGAGCACTAAGATGTAGGCTGATTTATGAATTCAGTAGAGAGCAATTTCTCACCTAAATTGAGACCTTGAAGCATCCTGTAATCCGACAAAGAATTCCCTCTAGTACACCTAAATTGAACAGTTCCGCCTTCACTGCTGTCAACCCCCACGCGGACATCCTGCTGGGTGTCGTTTACGTCGTCTGGACAGACCAGCTCGTAGGCCCGGTTCCTCTGAAGAGCGTTGACGCAAGTGCAGTTGCAAGACTCTTTGCAGACGTCTTCTGGGCATCCGAGTGATTGATAGTCCCAACTGGCCAAACAGGGAGACGCCAAAATCAGAGACAGAAGGATATTCCGTGTGAAGTGGCCCATCACTGAAACGAAATAAAATTGCGGTAGAATCGTGCCCAGATAATAAGTATTCGGTACTTTATTAGTTTCCAACTTTAGGATGCTTATGTACCTAACAAACGACCGCCTGAAGGATCAACATAAATTAGTTCGTCGTCGTTAGACTCACAACACAAGACATAGAGCAACGTCCTGTGTTCATGTTCCCCTACGCCTTCTCTTCCGCCCCTAGCGAAGTAAACCATAGGGCAGAAACACACTTATCGACTCAATTGAGAGCCGTAAGACCGTTGAGAGGCCGGCGCGCAGGTTTTTGCTTTTCTCATTTGGCGGTTAGCACGGTCCTATAGGTTGCAGCAGACAGAGTCGCAGTACAGATATCACCACCAGTGCCGAATAATTCCCTATTCTGTCCGACATCCTACCACAATTCACAATATTTACAAGGCGGCAACTATTGGTGGGGCCAATTTTAGTTCAGACCTCGTGTTTCTTCCACGCAGATCGCCACAGTGAGAGAAATCAAGGTCATTGATCGAGAAATGATTAGAAAATAATCTTCCACACGTCGCTTCGAGGTCAACATCGGATCCGATATCGAGCGAACCCCTGGTTAGCCCAAAGAGAACGGCGATGTTTACTGAGCTCCTAACTCAGGATACCAGTCAACCCAATAGCTCTACTACTGTCAATAAAAAGAGTTTTGGTGCCTTCAAGCTCAAAAAATTGACACAGGTTGCGCACAAATCGATGATTCTTTTTCCACTCTATCAATTTTGCCTTTAGTTCAGCTTCAAATCTCTGTTATATCAAAATTGAGGAAGGGGAGGGATATTTTTTAGGCTCGAAAAGAAATGATTCGGGTATCACGAATTAATACACGGTTCCCTAACACGTTTTCAACGATGTTTACTATTTTTCCAAACTAATCACTCCACTTCCAAACAGTTCTGTCGCTTTCCGAATAGTTTTTAATCGACATTTTATTTTCACATTTAAAAACCTAATTTCCTAGCAGTTCCTACTAAATTCCAACACTTTTATACGCCAACTGACTAGAGCTCCGCTCTAATTAATTTTGCTCGATTTTGTCGACGATTTTTAACTCAATTTTTTTCAACGTTCAACTGAACTCCCGTTTTGGTTTATTATTCATTCTGAATAATAACCCTATGTTTTCGGTCACGAAAAATCTTTTACAACCCCCCCTCAAAATTTGATACTTTACGTTTCAAGACTTGGAGATTCCAAATTTGCAATGTCCGTCCGCCGTCCCCCTTCCGCCGTCCGGGCCGTTTTGTGCCTTTAACGTGGTCTAAAATATTCGTTCTTTCGCACAAAAATCCGATTTGGTATCTAGTTGTGCCCGCCATCTCGGCAATCTGATCGGACGAAGCCCGTGGTTGTAATGGGCAAAAAATGGTAAAAAAAAATTAACGAAACGCAGTACAATGCGAGAACTACAGCGGAAGTCAACGTTTCGTCGTTTGAACTCCCTCCCTCCCACCCTTCTCAATAAAAAACAACCCGCCTCGTCCTCGCCCCGCAATGCAACGCTCGTCCTCCTGCTCTACTGGTTGGAAGCCCTCCCCCCCCCTGACTTTTTTTTTTTGCTTCCTCTAGGAAGTGCTCGTGTTTCGTATATAACCTTCGGCATTACGATTTGTCTCTTTGTCGTCCGATTGCCTTGTTCTCGTCTTCACCGCCACGAATGACTGTTTCCCTCCGTCTCAACTATTTCTGTTAGCAAAATATCTGTTATCTTCAATTGAACTTTTCATTATTCGTTTATTTTTGGTTTATTTATTTAATAGTTTGTTCGTTTCATTTTTTTTTGGTTTTAATACGATTCAATTTTTTTAGATTCTTTCGTTTCATTCTCATTTTGGTTTTTTTCATTGATTTTTGGTTACATTTTGATATTAGTATTTAGCGTGCATGTTTTCATATTAAAATTCAGTTTTTTCTAGGTACTTTCGTTTTTTTTAAATGTTTATTTTATTATTACGATTCAGTTCTTTTCGACCTTTTTTTGGGTTCCATTTTGATATTTTTCGATGCTGAATCGAACGGGATGGGTCTCGGAGCATTAATGCTAGGTCAAGCTGTTTATACGAATAATAAACCGTTGTGTAATAATTTGCAGGGTTTTTTCGGAGGTTTTAAACAAGTTCAATGGGATTTCCCAACAAACTGCTACAATAAAGTAATTTTAACTGAATATTTCAACAGTTTTTATCTAATCCCATCCCCCCTTCGAAGAATCACGAAGAGTCTAAACATTTAGATTATTTGCCAAATGAATTTCTCGTAATGAATAGTAAGGGTGAAACAAACAATATGGACCGACCGCTTGATAACACTACGACTGCATGTATCGATATGTGTCCGTTAGTTATCTCATATTTATTTCATATACCCATTCTTAATTTCATTGAATTCACTCCTTTTCATAGTCTTTGTACATTAAAAATAATTATATAACGGGGTATTACATAATGAACATTAAATAATTGGCATACTCGTACAGCTGTCGTTATTTCTAATTTCAAACGTGGCGCCAGAGCCTACGATGTCGGGCATATCGATAACCTGACCTCGGTTGTGATACATCGATATATTGCCTATTCTTTGCTTTTACCGAATAGTAATAATAGAAAACTAAATTTACGTGGGAACAAAATTGAGAGAAATTGAATACAGTACGTGGGGGTAAGGGATAAGTTTAAATTTCTCAACGACTTATTCACATTTAACGAATATTCCATTTCAATATCCACAACATTAACAACGTACTCTATTACCCAACAATTCATAATTAATTTCCAAAACGGTTTTGACAATTTCCAAAGAATTTTTAGGGAATTTTGCCTACAAATCATATTCAGTTTCCCATAATTTATAACCGATTTCAAGAATGTGGTTTCGCAGTTTGTCAACGATTTCGTCTTGATTTTTCATCGAGTGCGTTTCAATTTTGCTAAAAATGTAAACTCAATTCTCCGACAATGACCGGCAATCTCAAATTGCCCCTTAAATGAACCTTCGATTCAGTTGACATTGATATGCCAAAACTTATGTCCTTTGGCAGGAAGGGGAGTAATATTAATTTTAAAAATTTTAAAATAAAATTATTTATTTCATTTCCACTCTAGTTATTCAACAAATTTAGGGAACGTCGAAGTTTATGAAGGGAGAGGGAATAGAGGAGGTAATTAATGTAAATTGTAATGTATTGTTGGCTGGTTTTGAGGATTCTTTTTTTAATGTGACTATTGAAAATAATATTTGGACGCATCAATTTGGTGGTTGGGGTAGATGGGGAAAGTAGTAATTATGTAGCGTTTCCCTGTAATACGTTTCAATATGTTTAGTCACAGGACTGTTCTGAAGATCTACAGGGCGTCGGTTAGAAGGGGGGCCCCCTATTCCCAGTGAGACCACTCGTGGCAGTCGTCAAAATTTGACCTTATCTTCGAGAAGTGACGAAACTTCACACGTATAAAAGAAAACTAATCTCATTTCAGTCAGCACAAAGCCTCCATTAAAACAGGAACGAGGAAAAAGGGTGGGAACCGCGCAGTCCGTTGAACACTTGACATCCCCACCAGGAGATAGTCCTGTATTTCTATTTAATAAAACGCGGACGGCAGTTCGACCAGTTCGCCCCTAAGTGACGGACTGACTTCCCATGGGACAGAGGGACAGAAATCAAATCCAACCGTCGTACGGGGGAGAAAAAAAAAATGTCCCCTTCCTCATCAATTACCCCCCAACCCCTCGACCTGCTACTACCACCACCAACGAAAAAAAAGGGGGGCATTCAAATTAAGTTTTTGTGAATGCAAGCCCTCGGATATGCCAAAGACGAGGGCAGTGTTCCCGGGGGCATCACAAAGCTTCCTCTAACCCCCCCAGGAACAAAGGAGTCACAGCTCCCTCGACCCCCTGTCGATGCAGTCACAGCAATTATTCATCCAGATGGAAAGAAAACTGAGAAGAGGGAAAGTTCAGATCAGTTTCTGGGCGGGTGCACTCCAAGTGCATAATTGAATGCCTGACGTGTTTGTTCAGGGCTGTTGCAGCCGGATTAATATCCGGCCAGCCGTCGTCCACACCGCCCTTTTGCAAACACAAACCCGACGGTCGTTTAACGAAAATATTTGCCTACATCGAGTACAATTGTTGTAAACCGCGCCCCTCATCCCCCTCCCTCCCACACCGATACCCATTCAGATTACCCTCCAGGACTACTAAGACCTAAGTCGTGTAACAGCTGAAACGTAACCGCAATCGAAAAAAGGGCAATTTAAAAAAAATTTTTTAAATCCCAACACGTCTTCCCTCAATAACTTATTTATGATTTAAAATATCGTCTACATACACAAGGCTAAACAAGGAGAATACGGTGCAAATTGTTACACAACGTTTTATTATTCTCTTGCACAGCACGATCACTATTCAATCCAACGCCGAAAAATATAACACGGCTACATCAACAATCCGAGAAACCCAACTCATATTTGTAACTACACGAGTGAAATCTCATGTTTCAATCAATATGTGTCAATATGAGTTTCAATCAATGTTCGATAATTTCTTGGTTATTCAACACACAATCTAACACCTCTGAGACCCATCCCAATTCGATTCAGCATCGAAAAATACTTGTAAACGATACGAAACACGATCTGAGTATGAAGTGACGAGCCCAAATGACGTGCGGTTGGAGTGAAACGATTAAGTTCGCTGTACTGGGAGTTACACAAACAATTGCTTCAAACTAGAAAGAAAAGGAAGGTTAAATAAGACAACGGTTTTGCCATAAACACTCACGTTCCTCCATTTTAAAACACCTTTTTTCAACTTTTGACCACATACTCGAATTCAGTGTTACATTTCCTGTACCCATAGCGCACACTCATAATAAAAAACGAACTCTTAATGACCGCAATTGCAGTGTAAACATTGAAAAATTTTTAAAAAACCATTAAGTTTTCACATTTTTTCACAATAAGCTCAAATTTTTGTGTTCAGCCGATTACATAACTTCCCTTTCTACTTCGTAGAGCCAAGAAAGGTAAAAAAACACATTTCACAACCCGTCGTGCCCCAACAAACTATGTATTTAAACGTGTTTACGATTAAAAATCCGTATACACAAACACACCATCAAACAAGGAGAAAAATGAGAAAAGGGAATTGATTCGGTTCTTAGCGAAATGTTGTTTGTCGTGTGCGCTGAAATGGCACTACACAACAAGAGGACTATAGTATTGTGAACATTCTGGGCTGTTCCTGATTGTCTTATTTCACCAACGCGTGACAGCGCGTGAATTGAATTGCGCCAGTAGAGAAAGGGCCGGTTTATTTCGCGATGCGTGATAAAAGTAGTTTGTACGCTAGGGAAAATTACCCGACAAGTTACGTCACATAATCCCTGTACGTTTTTACGAAAACGTTCAAGAAAAATAAAATGTAAGTACCAGTCGACTGAGAGTACTCCGCAACTTTGATCAAAATCGGTCGAGCTGGTTACAAAAAGATTACTAAAACCATCTTTCATTTGTTCGGCAACACGTATTCGACATTGTACAGTCCAATTGATAGTTACAGAAATAAATACGGGGAATTAAATGTGAGTAAAGATTAGAAAACGCTACAGCAGGTTGATCAGATTCATCAAATTGGAAAATTTTAAACTACACGTGTTTTTAAACAGTTTGGTGGTTACAAACTGCCGAAGACCATCGCAGGAATATTCAAGGAGAACGATGTATGGGCATTGACCACTTGAAGACACCCACCGTCAGTTTGATACAAATCGTTTGAACCCTTTTTCCAATAAGTAAAAAAAATTTTTAGTTTTGAATCACAACTTTCTCACAGAGATATGATCAGTTGGAGATAGTTTAAACGTCTGTTCAAAATCATTAGATCCGCTTCCGAGAAAAAAAGCTTTTGGTACGTTATCCTCCCCCCCTTTGACAGTCGGTTAACAATGCTCACTACCTTATTTTTGCAGCTTAACAAAAAAACAAGCTGTTTACCTGCAATTCAGACTGCACCCACACAAACCATGTTCCCCAATGGCACTTTTAGAACTTAACGGACTCCACAACGAAGAAAAAAGTTCTTTAGCCGAAACATAATTTAACAGCTATGACGTACCATTCACACGTAACTCACCTTTCCGAAAACACGAGACGCAACAGCCAGAAAGTAACTAAGCGTCGCGGTTAACACGGAAAACTATTTATTTACAATGAAGCTCAACAAACGGAAATCCCGCCAGAAGATCATTAACAACTGAATCATTTCAAAACTTGGTAATAACGCTCAACGTCACAAGGCGCTTCATCATGTAAGTTGACACCTCAAATAGATGTAACACTTCATTAGCCATAAAACTTCGAGAAGCTCATAAATTTTCCATCGTTAACGATTTTGAAGTTGCTTTTGTATCCAAATCGAATTTAGTTATTCAGTCCTTTCAATTGACTGGCTATGGTGGTAGTACAGCGCGGCGCGATGGTTACTTATTAAAGCCTCACGAAAGGATACGAATATGTTTTATAGTAAGGTTTCAATGGGTTTATATTGACAGATAAAACCAGAGGACGGAGGATTTGTCACTGAAGGCAGGGGAGGTACATCGCAGATATTGCACCAATCTCATAATTTTTATGCTGTGTGATTCGGCGAGCTCACTTCAAGAGGATGAATGGTCTACGAAGCAGAGATTTGGTGGATAACAAATGTAGTAACAATGTTGCGCTCTCGCCGTATAGTTCGTTTATTAAGACTAAAAAACTGATACTAGAGATGCTGAAAATAGTTATAGCAGAATGACGTAGCTAACCTGAGAAGAGAAAAACATCTCGTGCGACACCACACAACTTCTCTTAGACACATTCAGCAATTTGTATCAATCCTGCAACTAATCCAAGCTTTTTTTCATCCGGTCCATTTCACCTAACAAGTGGGAGCGCTCAAAATTCCAAAATGTATTTACACGCTCCTACCTATCTTAAGAGTCTTATTAAGCTATCAGTGTATTGGTTGGTCTACTGCTTAAATTTTTCTGAGAAGGAGCAAAATTTATGAAGACAAAACTGCTCTAAAACAGCTTTCTTCAAAAATTTTGACAATGTATTGCGTTGCTCTCGTAATTTTACTACCGATGTGAATTATACGTTTCTGTCGTGATATTTGGAACGGTCCATGCAATTTAATCAACATCGTTAGAGCCATTTTTGAGAAAACAATTTGATGTTTTGATTAATATGATAGCTATAGCTAAATATAAAATTTGAGGCGATGTGATTCAGCCGTTTTTACTAACACTTATTATCCCGAATCGCGAATACGTTTTTTTGAACTTGGAGGAGGCCAGAGGTTTTTTTTTTTTTTCAGCCGCTTAAATAATTTTTCTTACTACTACGTAGGGCGATAGAAAGTAAAAAGGGCTTGTAAATCAAGTGGAAAAAATAAAACGACGGCATGTGAATTCAGAAAATAATGTAGATCTCACAGATCCCACGTTACTCATTCCCTAATACAGAATCAGTCGGGTAAACCAACGTGTAAATTTTAATTAACACGAACGATGCTTATTCTAAGGGGCTCAAATCCTATCTCATTACCAACACCGTACGAACAGACACGTGGCAAGGTATGTAAAGTAAATACAATCTCTAAAAGTAATGTAAAGGTAGCAAATCCAACTCCAGCTCTAAATACACATTTTTGACTAACTGGATGTCAATGTTTTGTGTTACCTATCAAACTAATTTCAACATACCCGTTCCCGTGGTTGATTAGTCTAGGAAGCGTTAACATTAAGTAGGAAATTGTCTACAGCCACTTGCAGTTTTATAACCTCACACCACAACATGCCAGACTCCCGGTTCTGTAGCATGTAGATATGTGGATTTGGACGCAGCCTCTCTGTCTAAATCTACAACGATCAGCGCCACATGTGGCTCGCAGTCTACTTCTAAAAGAGCTCCCAGCAGGACTTGACATAAGGCGTTCCACAGGACTGGGCCATGCAACGAGCATCAAGTTGCTCATTCTCGAAGCTCTTGCCATTTCTGTGGTAGCGAACGTAACACGGATTTTTAATTGCCATAGTCCTGCGTGGAAGGAAGGAAAGTTATTTAATCGGCTGACGTGTTTCATTACTTTCCGCTATCCGCAAGGTGCGGGTATATGTTTGTAGTTCAATTTGCGGAAGAGCGGCTGAATCGATTGAGCTGATTCTGTTTTAATTTTGTTCGTGAATTGGGTAGACGCGAAAATAAGGTTTCCGACGGTGGAAAAGGGGGTTGGCGGACCAAAATGTACCAAAAGCTAGGGGTTTTCGTATTTTCTTGAAAATAGCTCATACGATTTTGATAAAACTAATTTCAATAAGAGCTTAAATAAATAATCCGTATTTAAAATATGGTCATTTTATGACATCGTTTCGTTCCCTCCTTGGGCGACACGTTTTGACAGTTAGACGAAGGCTCTGTCTATGTTCTATGCTATAAAAAACAAAGCAGTAAATAAGGAGTCCGTTGTCAGTAACCTGATTCGTGTTTACTGGAACCTTCATAATCAATGAAATTGGGATTCTCAAAGCCCCCCGAAATTCCCGAATTACTAGCTTTGAGCTCAACACAGTCAACCCCTTGTCACCTCTCCAACTTTTGAAGGACCAACCCTCATCATTTCTCTTCAACTGTTGAGAAGAGAAGCACCCAAATTCAT
The DNA here is from genome assembly GCA_020466155.1 of Pachypeltis micranthus. Taxonomy (NCBI): domain Eukaryota; kingdom Metazoa; phylum Arthropoda; class Insecta; order Hemiptera; family Miridae; genus Pachypeltis; species Pachypeltis micranthus. Next base: position 61,075,536 of record CM035770.1, on the reverse strand, counting down.
AAAATATGCCAACACGTACATACGAGAGTGGACATTGAATCTAAAATGTGCTCCAAAATTCTTGTTTTTAAACGTTCACTAATTTTTACGGTATTCGCCAAACCAAACTGGTGGAGCGTCTTGTAGCCAACGTATCGTTTCACACCATAATTTTTCTAGCCGTCTGCAGAACGGAGAGTTGTGCTAAAACACGCTAAGAAATTAGATTTTCTCAATAACGGCTAATTATTTTTATTAACCTCATATGGTAAGTTCGCCCTTAAATATAATACAATAAGTAAAAACTCTCTTTGATCCTTAAGGCGATATCTCTGTTCACACAAGCTAGCGATTGGTTAACAGAATGCGTATGTCAAGTTTAATCAAAAGCGAAGAAATGTTTTTAATTTTTGGTCGGAAAACACTTTGCTGGTATTTTTCTTGGAATTTTGACACGAAATTCTCACGTACTTATTTGGTTAAATTGCAATACCTCGACTTAAAACTAAAATTGACCAAAACAGGCATCAAACAGAACTGCCCTTATTAAAGAAAATACCCAACTCAGCTTTTACTCCGGTTTCATTGTCTCGAGGTAATTCTTTGTTTCCGCGAAAATTTCCTGAGTCATCTGGTTTTCCCAAAGAGAAAAGGGAAATGTAGGTGTTGTTCGGCAGAACTTAACGGTCAACTTGTTATCGTCGAAATCCCCTCAATTTTTGGTTCTTCGGCGCTGTTCATGACTCGCGCAGAAAGGAGAACAGGTCGAGTTTACAAAGGAGAGAAAATATAAGAGACCGATGACAGTAAACAATAACTTTCTGGCAATTAACAGAATGTTGGACTCGCGATAGGGCGTCGTACATCCTTTTGACAATTGAAGGGTGCGGGACCTTGTACTAAAATAGACTCTTGTGTGGTGCCACGGGCTATGCCTATTGTTTTGTAGTGGATACCATAACTAGTAGAAGCATGTATTTATGTGTTACGTTTACGTATTGTATGGTATTACACATTTAAAAAATTATAATTAACCATCATAACTTAATTGATTACTCTCAAGGCAGCAAACATAACGATGGGTCTTGAGTGGATTCAGTGGAGGGAGTTAAAATGTTGTCTATGACCATTAAAGCAAATCCGTGACAGGCTACTTATTTCTACCATCAAGAGGAGCACTTGTCTACAGCCACTTGCAGTTTTATAACCTCACACCACAACATGCCAGACTCCCGGTTCTGTAGCATGTGGATATGTGGATTTGGACGCAGCCTCTCTGTCTAAATCTACAACGATCAGCGCCACATGTGGCTCGCAGTCTACTTCTAAAAGAGCTCCCAGCAGGACTTGACATAAGGCGTTCCACAGGACTGGGCCATGCAACGAGCATCAAGTTGCTCATTCTCGAAGCTCTTGCCATTTCTGTGGTAGCGAACGTAACACGGATTTTTAATTGCCATAGTCCTGCGTGGAAGGAAGGAAAGTTATTTAATCGGCTGACGTTGGCGGACCAAAATGTACCAAAAGCTAGGGGTTTTCGTATTTTCTTGAAAATAGCTCATACGATTTTGATAAAACTTTCAAATTATCTTCTACTGATCAGTACTGAACTGTTCATTTCCATAAATATCTCAACGAAAATACGTTGAACGGAGATTAATACCTATGAAGCAAAAATAGGTTTTTCATGCGTCTTGGCCAAACGGCTTCAACGATTTTCACCAAACTCACAGGATGTTTTCATATAGTTAATATAGTTAAAGAAACTTATAGATATGTCCGCAACTATTTCTGTATCTATCTCTTGAACGGAAATATAAGCCACGATATCACGGAAAACAAAACAACGTTGATTTATTGTTTTTCGCCATTTCCTCAAAAAACGGCTATAACGACTTCGATCAAACTTACGGGGTACTCACAACTTCCCAGTACCTACATATTGTTCCAGATAAATGTTTCCGTAGAAATGCGTTGAACGAAGATACAGCGCCTGTATGTGTAGCTGGTCGTCGAACGGGGTTAGGGAAAGTTGCGTGTTGCTACGCGCCAGATATGTTTTAATTCCCTCCAGATCGTTACGTTTCAAGAGACATCTGAGGCTGAAAACCCCCATTTGTGAAAATAAGTGCTTCAGAAAGCGAGGAAATTGGCTTAAATTGAGTATTTAGTCTGCAGATGGAAAGCCAAAATGAGGGCATGCGTAAAAAACAAAACTCGGCGCAAAAATAACTATATTTATCGTAAGGATCCAAAAACCAAAATTTCTTGCGGCAAAAACGGTTCCAACGATTTCCATTACATTTTTTGTATGGACAGTTACCGACAGCGCCGTAAAATTATCATCCGCGGGTAAGTGACGAGGCACCTAGCAAAACAAACTATTTTCTTCTCTCTAATGACGCACATGACTCTCGAATTAAGACCATTATAGGAGCGACGAATTGCCGCGAATTTCAGACTACACTTGCCGCATCGTAGTGGATGAACAAGAACAAACAGCTCCAAATGGAGTTTTATTGTCGAATTCAGTAGTTAGTTTTGATCGGACGACTAACTGCAGATCACACGACAGAGCTTTATTTAAACAACTGGTGGCGACAGATTCTGAAAGGCCTAGAAAACAATTGATGTCACTAATAAGAACATTCCGCACTATCGAACGTAAAAATCCCGCTTTTTGAAGCGCGAAAACAGGAAAAAGGGTCGTCTTAGTAGTCAGTCCCGTAAGTCGTCGATAAAGGCACTAATGAGAGGAGCTCCAACAAAAGAACTCCAAGCTCTCAACATTCGCACTGCAGTAGGCGCCGGACGGAAACCCGTGACATGGGCAAAGAAGCCTCAGGCCTCAGCTCCAGCAGGCCGATTCTTACTCCCGCCCTTGAGATGTGCAAACGGACCTAGAAAAATTGAAATTGCCAGATTGTTGTAGGCAGAATGATTGAGTGATCCGAGACATCGCACACTGCGTTAAATGGGTTTGACTAAAGCGAAAAATTGCCCTCCGTTTTCCGATCTGGAAATCTGGTGAATCCACTCACAGATAGTTGTTAACCCCAGTTCCTGACGATTCAGGCATTTTTGGCACCTTTACCTCAACGACGAACTCGACTAGCAAGTCTCAACATATTTACCGACATCCGACATCGCCCCGTAAAACGACGTTCACGACTTCGAATTGAGGTGAAGAACTACTCAGCTCTGAATGATTCAAATAACAATTTAGTTGAAATAAATATTCATGGGGTTGCTTTTAATAGTATTGAATTGACAGTAACGAATTATGAACCTTGATGGAAACCAGTCAAAAATGGTTTCCCGCAACCTTTTAGGGTCCACTCCTGATATATTTTATCCTGGTGCGGTAGTTCGCAGCGTCGAGGGTTACAACAATTTTTCTATTTCAAGGCGCTAAAGATGCAGAATTGGGACGTTATCGAAGGTTGGTTCGACTTCGTTAAGTTGATGAAAATATATTTCACCCCTGTAGCGCACAAGTTGGTCTCAATAAGAAACCCAAAGATTGGAAATTAAGTTTCAAACATTTTTTGGTTAGAAAGATAAATTCGTTGGTTTCTAGGTCTTAATACGCTTAAATATGTAAACACGCGGCAAATTATTACCTATTGGGATTTTATTCGCTTGACCTAGTCTCACACCCTTGAGAACCATCCCGTTCGGCCCAACATCTAAAAAATACCTAGAAAACGATACCGAACACGGCGTCTTTACGTCAAAAATGCCAAAACTGCGTTTTTGTTAATTTTTTGGCCCATAACAACTTCGTCCGACTGGATTGCAGAGCAGGCGGGTACAACTAGATCGGACTAGATTTTTGTGCGAAAGAACGGATTTTTTAGTTCACTTTAAAAGCCCAGGCGGTGGACGGACATTGCGGATTAGGAATCCCGAAGTCTTGACACGTAAAATGTCAAATATTGAGGGGGGGGGGGGTTGTAAAAAATATTTTTCCAATGCTACCATTCAACTGACGCACTGTGCGCCTCCCGGCTTTCATAACAAATTGGAAAGTGCTAAGCATCTACAAGTAGGTAGCAGCAGAACTTCCAGGCTCCCACGCAATGCAGCCATAAATTGCCTGTACATTGATTGCTCACGTAGCACTGACTGCAGTAGCATGAGCAGGAGCGACTCAATGTGTTCCACGAACGTGTTGCTGAGGAAAGTTATGTGATGCGTCGCACCACATATTTTGATATACAATATATTGACCGAAATGTTCACTCCTAAACTCAAAATTGGTTCTTTTAGACATTCAATGTTCTACCAAACGCATTGGAACTCGGTACAAAGTTTCAACAGGCTATAATAGGCCTATTATAGCCCCCACGCAACTGGGAACGAGAAGACAGGCAGACACGACCGACTGATTGCCCCTACTTTCCGAGAATAATTAACTGGAATCGTTAGCCGTCATCTTCAGAATCTGCCGCGGAATATTTCTTGACGCGATGTTTGGTGGAACATTTAGTGGGAGACATCAATTACTGGGGGCGTCGCGTAGCTCCGGCCCGAAAATTGAGCCTGAAGGGCAAATCCGTGTCAACCTTTCGCTCATTATAATAATAACTTCATTAACAGCGGGTCAGCACCCTAATAAGTTTTCAGACGTCGAAGAACCCAAAACCAAATCTTCCTTAATGAATTATTTAAAAATGGAGAATTACCTAATCCAGTGCCCTATTTCTAGAAGTCTGATGGTTCAAAACCCGAGTTTAAAAACTGGAATAGACCGGTACATACATATGAGTGAACAGTACATCATACTGCGACGAAATTCCTCCAGAAAGATAAATTATACACTTATTCTACTCAGTGGAACGACTGGAGGGGCGACGCCCAACTCCCACTGTGCTACAGAAAGAAGGACACGGATTTGCGATATCGCACTAAGTGATTCGGGGAGTTAGTAGATAGTTTGGTTCGGCCCGGTACATCACTCCGCCCTGGATGAAGTGCCTGTTCTCAGGTACTCCTCAGCACTGCAGTTTCTTGCCATGTACTGCAACCCAACGAAGGGGAACCTAATCTTGAGCGTAGAGACCATGTTTGTGGTGGGAGTATTGAATTAAGAACTAAAAACAAACATTCCCCTCACAATGTCTCTGGGGTACACATCTTCTGTGGATCGTCTTCGTTCCACACAGCTGCGACATCCAGGGTTCAGGAAATCTGTCCATCTCTAGGCGAAAGGCGAGTCAGAGTTTCCCTCTCCTCAGAGGAAACCTGCCCTCAGGCGTTCCACAAGAGGGAGTTCTGGGCGAAGATGCTGTGTCTACCGTGCACTGATTAGTTGCACTTTTGGGAACAAGCGCGGCGCTCTAGCTCATGGGGTGTGGCAGCGTGTGATGCCTGTGTTGACAGCATTCACACGTGTACGCTGAGTGGCAGCTCTTGAGTGAGTGTCAGGTTGCCAACCAATTCGTACACAAATTGTGCACTTCCATAGGTTCTTCCTGGCTGGAGTTGAGGAAACGTGGGCACTTAAGTACCCCATTGCCGCAGATAGGGCAGTTCTGTCATCGCCAGACCTTTTCGAAAGTGAGTGGTTTCCCCGGACTTGTTGTTTGCGAGGTCGTTCGGGGACAGACACGCGGGAAGATGTCGATGTTGAAGGTCGCTGTGAGGTGTATGCTGAGTAGGTTGCCGCTGAGTAGTAGATTTACGCTGCTGCGATGCTAGGTAATCATTGACCTTCTCTATGAAGATGTGCGCGAGATTCTGGTAGACCAGAAGCTTCTTGACATCTGTCCTGCTTTCCTCGAAGCAGCCGTCGTCGATTGAACACAAAACTGTGTTCAGCTGTTCCTCAAGAACGGACAACATTATGACGGGCGAGAGAGTAGGCCACAGCAGTAGGACAGAAAATTTGAAGGTGGGGAATCAAAAATTCCCATCGCATTAGAATAAACTTCACGTTTTTCTGAGTGGCCGGCATGTACTGAAAGTTCGACCAGTTGTTAGGCTCCAATGTAATGAATCATATAATTAGCGATATCGCACTAAGTTTGTCGATAGTAAGTACGATATCAACCGAATACAATTGGAACACAGAGTTTTATTCTCAATTACACTTTCGAGTGACGGTAGCGAAGTTTCGAGCCTCCGTTTAATGCAAGAGTTTGGTTCGTCCCGGTACATATGAAGTAGGTTCGATAGGAATAACATTATACTTAGCGTCGTCTGTAGGACTCAGCAGTACCGCAACACTGTTTGGTCGCTGGAACGCCTACACATCCCTCAGGCTTCAAGGCGGTTTTCGTGACTTGAAATGAGTTAATAATGTGTGGATTTGGGAATTCCTTGTCAAATAATGGGCCGGGTTAAAAATGTTCTGCTCAGTTAGACTCGCTAGAATACTTTGCCTGATCTAAGAAAGCATGGAAAGGTACTGTTGATACTGCCTCATACTATACCTCTACGTTCTTTGTGAATTTGACTCACTGAAAGAAACTGATAGACGATGCTGCCTTATACTGGTGTACTTTTTACCCCTCCCATCTTAACAACTAGTTATTACGCTCTTTTACTCCCCCCCCCCCGTTAGCACATGTATGACTCAACTCGTGCGCTGGGGAGAGCGAGCAAACAAAAGTGCCATTCGCACTCCTCACTTCACAATTTTTCTCTTTTCTGCCGTCGCCTAGTTGAAAAACGCAGATGTTCAGGTTCGTCTTTTAGAATTCTGCAACATCTGCTACTGATCCACTTCGTTACAGTTCGCAGATCCTTCTTCATAGAAGTGACACAAACCATAGAGACATTTTCATACTCACGCGACACTCCCCACTCTACCGAGTGGTCGTGGGATTCTATCCGGGCAAAACCTAATGGCGTGTAATAATCGGTTCAGAATTAGCGGTTTGCTGTAGTAAATGAGCGAGAAACGGCCTTTGGCAAAGATTTATGGAAATTAGCCGCTCATTCTGACGTGACCGATGACAGATCGGCTGTCGACAACAATCGGGCTCTTTGTTGGTTGGTTTAGGGGAGGGCGCTAACTCACGAAGGCGAAGGAATGCTATTGAACGACTTTCATTTGCGCGCATGATGAGGCAGTTCACGTGACGTCCTGCTCAGTAGATGTAGTTTTACAGCCCTTTGTGTGGTCAACGTCATGTCATTAGAACAAACCACTGTGAACCTCGTTGTGATTTTGCTTGACTCCTCGCACTACGGTACTCCCTACTGACTATGCCGCAAACCTAGAAAACCATGTACGCGTTTCTTGAATGTCTTAGGGTTAGAACATTCCAGAACTGAGATCCTCCGCAGGCTGATTTTTATGGGAAAGGTCTCCCAGTGCACATTGTTCGCTGGAAACAAACCCCTAAGTGTTGCGTGCGGCTGAATTATCATTACCTTGTTGTGAATATCAACCTAATCACTGTTTTCAGAGTATGCCATCATCTAACATTCACAACAATCTTTTACATAATTTCATCGCTTTACGTTTTTTGCATTTATTTATCATGTTTGGGAAACTCAAATCGCCAACTACGAGGATGGGCTTACACTATACCGCCGAACCAGACCATCCTGTCTAACATTTCCCACCTTCCCGTTTCATATCTGCCACATCATACATTCCCGATACTGCTATGAAAAATTGCCACACCAACATAATATTTACGCTTCGCCGTAATAAATCATCAATAGCCAACAGCCCAACACAAACTCCAATGGATACATGTTAAAAGGATGGCGTTCCTCCAGGCTGTGCGTATGTTGGAGTTGGGTCTGATCATGCAGGGGTGGAGGAGTTCCTGCCATTTGATCCTTGACAAGGTGAAGTTGGGCGGGCCCGAACTGCATGTGGTAGACTCAATGCCCGTGAGGTTCAACTTCGTGTTACCCTTTCGGATCCTCGTTCATGAGCGATCCAGGTGGGAAGGGGGAGTTCTCGCATTCAAAGCTGGGGCTGATGGCTCGGTGCAGGCTGGCCTTAAAGGGGCAGGTATCTTTGGGCTGAGCATCAGAACGGCGATCCCATTGGGGTCGCTGGCCACGGTGTTCCAGGCAGAGGTGGCTGCAGTGACAGTCTGTGCGCAGCAGCTGCTGCAGAGGGGACTGAAGCAGCAGAGAATCTACATCATGGTGGACAGTCAGGCCTCTCTCAAGGCCTTAGCCTCATGTCTTACATCACGGCAGGTGTGGGAGTGTCTGATTGGACTGAAGGCCTTGGCAGAGGGCAACAGTGTAACACTGTGTTGGGTGCCAGGGCATCAGGGTATAGAGAGAAACGAACGGGCTGATAGATTGGCTAAGAAGGGATCGGCGTAGATCCCTATTGGCCCTGAGCCCTTTGTTGGGACTACCAGGAGCCACCTACGTTGAGAGGTTGGCAAATGGGAGGACAGGTGTAGGGCTGCTCATTGGCAGGGGCTGCCCCGCCTTAGACCGTCAAAACTCTTCATCCGGCTCTCCAGAGAGAGGTCCAAGGAGGTGCTTACACTGGGGAGGAAGGATATGAGGATCATATGTGGCCTGTTCACAGGTCACTGTCCGCTGAGATACCACCTTGCAAATATTGGCAAGTGCGAGGTACAGGTAAGCAGGTTCTGCGAGGTGGGGCTTGAGACGGCAGAGCATGTTCTGTGCATATGCGATGGACTCAATGTGTGTTCGGGAGGCCCTTTCTTCAGAAGAGGTAGCAAATGCAGAACTTGCGGATATACTCCGCTTTGTGCGGTGGTGGTGGTAGGTGACGTCACACCAAGTGAGGCCAGTGCGGTGGGGCCTGGTGCAGGGGGGGGCCACGATCTGAGGTTCATTGACGCCCTTACAATAGGCCCGTTTGTGGCTGCAGTGAGGGTATCACCGGCATCCACCGTTTCAAGGAAAACAAAACTCCAGCGTATTATTGTTTGTTACGTTTCATTAACTGATTATACGTTAACTTATTTTGTTCATTGTTTTCCATTCTCTCATTTAAATTCATTAATTGCGAGGGAGGCTCAACCAGCTAATCAGAACACCCACTTGACCAACGGTGCTGTTCCCAGAAGCGGCTGCTGGCCCAGCACTGGAGGGAACGAGGCTATAACGGTCCTGGAAATTGAGTGTACGAGTTATTTCTTTTCATTTACCTGTTCCCTCATTGTGTCTAAAACCAATAACACAAGTATTAAATTCTTTGAATTCCCCCGTCGCCCTTTTAGTATCCGGTTATTCAAATCACAGTCCACCCATCAAATACTTGTTTTCAAGTTGGTAGGCCCAGAGCATACTCAAATACATCATTCTTTAAAATATTGTAGAGTATAGATAGATAGATGCACATTGAATGTAATATAAGTTATACCTTTTTAATTGTAATAGTGGTCGTGTGTGACAATATTTTGCATGATTCGGTAAAATTCCTACCCACTGAAGGCACCTCGTATCGTATCTTATCACATTTTGAGGAAACTACGGACCCAGGTTCAGGGCTCAGGGGCACTGTAATTTTTGCCAATGTCGAGTTCAGTAACGTATTTAAGCCGTGTACTGGCAAAGATATGACAAAAACTGCTTGCAAGAGAGCCGATAATTATAACGTTTCAAAGTTGACAGGTGACTTCAGCACTAAAACAACTTGGCGTCTGCTCAAAAGTAAATGACAAAACGAGTGTTCGTGAGTTGTTGATAACAGTTACTAATTAATGTACAGCCAACAACTGCCTTGAGACAAACATAACCAGGCGGTTAAATGAAAAATCGTTAAGTAGAAATCGAGTCGAGTACGGTTCAAACGTCGGCCTCAAACTGCGAGGGTGCTCTCAGGAGTTGCGAGCTATTACACCCTTAAAATCTACCATTTCTCGTAAATTGCCTAAATGATGACTGCATGAACGCAGGGGGGAAAGAGATAAGCCATGGCCTCTCGAGGGGGACAATAGTCTTAACTCCCCTCCAAACGTAACTTCTATTTCCACTTCAGCCTTCATTCGAGCGTGCGAGGGAATGCTACGGCTTCCGATTTGATTTATGGCTATTTAACAGCTCCTTTGATGGATTCATAATGCCACTATTCCCTTCCGCCCCCCCCCCCCATGAAGTCGTGAATCCCTGATACGCATCTGCGTCAACTTCCCACATTTACTCGAGAGTCGCTTATTATTACTAAGTAGGGAACAACTGAACGAAACTCTGACCTTTTCTACTGGATATTTGGGCGGCCCATCACACAACTCTCCTCACCCACACGTTCGATGATGTTCTACGCTTACAGACGCAGGAACTTCATTCGACAGAAAAGTTTTAAACCTCAAGTATACATCCGATTAGCCGTTTCCGAGGGGAAAATCACATCTCAAGCGTTTTCAACAATGTCTGCGTTCAGCGGAGAGTTAATAATATTATGCTAATTCTATTTAATCAATTCATTTATCACTCAGTTAATTTGAACTTTGTAAACAACACTTTACGGCAGCAGGAAGTGGTAGCGCTTACTGTTACATATTTTAATGTGCTGCTCGTACTCATCGCAGGACCATTATTGAGCAATTGGTACACAGATAATTTATGAGCCTGTAAACACTAATTTTTTGAAGAAGGATAGTAATTACTTTTGCAGAGTTATTGGGTAAAAACATTTAGAACTGGTAGTAAGCTTAACGGCAGTAGTTGAAATTCAGGAATTTCTGGAGTGTTCCCCATGGATCTCATGAGCGTTTTTAAACACTCACCCTTTAGGTATTGGATTGCACTACAATACCAATTTTTTTCAACATTCCACAAAAATTACAGCGGAGTTTATACGGAAAAACGCGCTAAAAACGCTTTTCGTCGAAAATTTTGATAATTTATTGTGCTGCTCTCGTCATTTTCCTACAAATGGGAATTTACTGGTATAGTTGTCTTATTGAGAGCTATCAATATAAAAAATTTAATCAAAATCGTTAGAGCCGTTTTTGAGAAAAAAAATATTTGGTGTTTTGATTACAATGATAACTATAGTTAAATTTCGATGGATTTTGTTCATACCCTTCATTTGGCGTCCCATGGTAACCTGCGGGCGAGATATGAAGTTTGAGCTGATTTGGTACGGTCGTTTTCTGTAAAAATCGTTCACAGACACACATACACACACACACACACACACACACACACAGACTCATCACACCACTTTTCTCAGCCCACGTGTATTCAGTGATTTTTATCGCTCTAGCAACCAATACAACCAGTTTTTCATTGAGTTTCTACGAACTTTGTGGAACGTAGCTCAATGTTCTACATAGAAACTGGAATCAGTTAAGGTTCCGGAATTTATCGCGTCGATGCAAAATATCTATGGACGTTATTAAACCCTAACCGTATAGGTAGGTTAGTGGACGTACCATATTAGAGGAATTATAAGGAAAAAACTGCGCTAATTTTTGATAACTTATTGTGACGCAATTGTCATTTTCCCAAGGATGAGAATTTGTTTATTTTTAGTCGATTACATCACTTTCCTTCTTACTATGTTGGGCTAAGGAAAGGAAAATTAGAAGTTTTTGTGTTGAGAAGGTATGTTTAATCAAAACTGCTGGAACTGTTTTCAAGTTAAATGCGAAAACCCCCACGTTTTTCGGTACAGTAAGGTCCAACACCTCATTACTTTTAATAATGATAACAGACACGCACCTCCCCTCCCCCCTCCACAAGTCTGAAGAAACGTAAATATTCAAGTAGTTGCAATTGAAAAAGGAGCGCAGGTGTTCCAAATGACGACAGACCACTAGCCCTGCTCGCCAGGGAAAACTTTGCCAACAGGTACAACGACTTTGATATATCACTCAGCTTCTTCTACTACTTCAGCGTCTTTTCGTTACAACGGTCCGACGGTGCAAGGCACAGCAGGTACCTTAAAACGGCGGAAATCTGCTGAATAAGCAAGATTGTACGGTGGGAGTATTCAGCTCGTTCAATTCTTTGCAAAAAGTAACGGATTTTTCTGTGGAAAGAAAATGAACTGCCGGCGAACCCAGGTCAAGGCGGTAGGTTTATTGCGAGGGATATTTACCTTTAAGGGGTTCACGGTTCCCAACGAAGAGCCGCGTTCAGTTCACCAACCCAACGACTAAAGACTACCTGCCAAGGGAAAGTTGGATACCGATTTGTCTCCTGTCCGTCAGAGATGAGCCACGTTGAAAATATCTTGTTCTAAGCATCAAATTCTTCTACAATGCCAAGTACTCGCTCATTCGATTGTACCATCTAAGCTCAAAATGCGAATTACAGACGCGCGAAAACTCTGAGCGCACGATGGAACTCAAACAAAGCCTTACAGTTCAATAATATTTGACTAAAAGGACGTCAGATTTCACCGGAATGCTCTAAATTTTCTCGTAGATTTTACTACTCGTTATCTTGATCATAATTTACCAGAATGATGATATAAACAGGACCATCACTTCGACAGCCATATCTGAGCTGAATTCCTAGGAAAAGTATTTACTTAACACACAGACGTAAAAATACTGATTCACGGCAAATTTCGTGCCGTTTAATGCGCCAAATTCGTCCGTTTTCGTGATTGAGAAATACCATCATAAAGCATGACTTCAGGCTTGAGCCCATTCATGCAAAACGCGAATAATCCGCTATTCGATTCTGCTCAAACCCTACAACTGAAGAGCTTCACAGCAACGGAAATATTGGACATGGAATTCCGTCCAAATAAACTATATCGCCGCTGACGTGTCCCGAGGAATATGGAAGGGTTCGTGTTATTATATTCGTTTTAATAAATTGTGATAGAGAAAAATTATGCGGCAGTTTGTTAGTGTTTCAAAGTTACATTGGCCTAAAGGTGAAAGAGTATCTTAAATTTCGTGTCAGGTTTTTCTGTAACATGAGGGTTTCTTGCTATTGAGAAATGACTCCATATTCATGCTCTATGACCTGCCCCTTCACTAGCAGGGCGAGTGAAATACTTCACAATATCTTAGTTCGATGAACGAGAGAAATCGAAATGAATTACCGGCGAAAAAGTAGACGAGACTGTGGAGTGTGTTGAAAACAAACAGGAACGAGAAAGTGCGAGTTCAGAATCACGCACGAGACTTTTGAATTTGTCTTCGGAATTAGTGCAAATTGGCGACAAGGCTGAACTGCAGTGAACGAAGGTACAGTCAAGAACTAACAGAGTGTGGCGAGCTCGATTCCCAAGCAAAATATCTGGTGCGTTGCAACACACAACTTTCCTTAGCTCTACGTCAATTCACTTTGTACATGGCTAATTCTATTTAATCAATTCATTTATCACTCGGTTAATTTGAACTTGGTCAAACAACACTTCACGGCAGCAGAAAGCGGTAGCGCTTACAGTTCCGGAATTTATTGTGCTGCTCGTACTCATTCCAGGACCATTATTGAGCAATTGGTACACAGATAATTAATGAGGCTGTAAACACGAATTTTTTATTTTTATACATTATTTTGCAGAGCTATTGGGTAAAAACGTTTAGAACTGGTATTAAGCGAAACGGCCGTAGTTGAAATTCAGGAATTTCTGGAGTGAGCCACATGTATATCATGAGCGTTTTTAAACACTCACCCTTTAGGTATTAGATTGGACTACAGTACCAATTTTCTTTAACATTCTACAAACATTCCAGCGGAGTTTATAAGGAAAAAACTGCGCTAAAAACGCTTTTCGTCGAAAGTTTTGGTAATTTATTGTGCTGCTCTCGTCATTTTCCCACAATTGAGAATTTTATGGTATAGTTGCCATATTGAGAGCTATTAGTATAAAAAATTTAATCAAAATCGTTAGAGCCATTTTTGAGAAAAAAAATTTGGTGTTTTGATCAGTATGATAACTGTAATTAACTTTCGGTGGCTTTTGTTCAAACCCTTATTTTGCCGTCTCATGGTAACCTGCTGGCGAGATATCAAGTTTGAGTGGATTTGGTACGGTGGTTCTTTCTAATAATCGTTCACTGACACACACACAGACCATTTTCCCAAATAGTGTTTTTCGGACTCAGGGGGGTCTGAAACGTAAAGATCTGAAGAGAACTCAATTTTTTTTTCCAACCGATTACATAACTTTCCTTTCTACTTCGTAGAGCCAAGGAAAGTAAAAAGAGCTATATCGGGAATACCACTGTACGATTAAGGAAATCCCTTTGGGGACGCTTACATCTTGAGAACACAAAACAACTGATACTAATGCGATTGTATTTAAAGATAAACGCACATATTGTAACATACCCGTTCAATTCGGTTGAAATATGTTCGTATTTACTTTCCGCGATCTAAAGGTCATCTCCGCCGAACGTCATCTCTAAAACGTTTCAAGGTATCGATGATAGATGCTTTGATTCGATTTGAAGCAAAAGGCTACCCGAAATAAACCCACTCGACGTTTTCGAAATCAAATTTGGACATAAGTGACGATACTAGTCATCAATTGGATCATTATTTTAATAATTTATTTTATTTAGTTCAGCCGTTTTCCCGGAATTGCTTTCACAAGTCTGAAAAGAACATGGTTTTCCGGCAGGTTGTATAGCTTTCCTTCCTAATACGTACTACTAAGGAAAGAAAAAACATTATTTGTGATGAGTTTTCTGCAACACTCTCTGGTACATTTCTGACACAGAAATTCGCTTAAACGCGTTCTAATGCTGTAAATTACGGCATCTAATATGAAATTTGATCTTCGAGAAGCATTTTATCTCTCAATCATACAACTAAACAACAACGGTATAACATTCAAGATTCAGAATATAAATGAAAAAATTTGATGACATGATCTGGAAAATGTTAGACAGTTTTAGATCTGACTTCGGACCTCCCCTAACTCACCGTCAAATTGAACCAGTACAGTTCTTCAGTTGAAAAACAAAGAAGACGCATCTCTAGTTATTCTTAGGGGACAACAAAAATTACGGATCGAAACGAAAAGGGTTTTTTGTTTTGTTTCTGGAGATGGAACTCCGCGTTCGGGGGGATTTTCCAGGCGTTGCAGGAATCCAAGGGAGGCCTAGTTGAGATAATAAACTACCGGGACTTTCAAACATCAACACCTTCCAGCTACACGTATACATATACCCCTTTCAGGCTGCACCTGCGACTTCTAAATAAATATTTGGTTGGGGAAGCGGAGTGGAGCGGAAGGAGCGCTTTACGTTTACCGTAGAGCTGCCCTTTTTCAAGTGAAATGTGTTATGGTTGCTTACAATTGGATTACATTAGTTCTATTTGTACGGGTTTCCTGGTACACATCCCAATGCACCATCGACTATCTAAGGAACAGGAACCAAACACCATCCCTTTTCTTCGGTGGCTTAAGGGCATACAACAGGGGTTAGCTAACTCGTCATAAATCGCATTTTTATTTCCGTTCCCTCAATTATATTGACAAAGGCTTTGAAACGAATTTCTCGATCGACTTGTGAGTTTATCCAAATTCAGTGGAGCCATTTTTAAAATATTAACAACAAAACGTTGCTAGCACGTCACAACATTCCTCAGTTTCATGCAAACTCCGTTATTACAGCTTAATTGCCCCAACATATTTATGAGGCTGTGGAACCATGCGTGCTATGTACTATCTCCAAATTCGTTGGCGAGATCTGTGCACCAGCAGAACACTGGTTCCTAGGATGTAACTCGAAAATATCAGTAACGTGGTCAGACGTCCATATACCCATTAGAAACCTTTGCAGGCCAGGTTCAACGTCTGCTACTTCACTGTTTATCGTAACCAAACTCTGAAGCATCGCCGAGCTAAAAAGGATAGGTCTAACCTCCAAAATACTAGCTACCGTCTGATTTCAGGTCAATGCTCTGAAAACGTGGCAGGGGCGTCACCAAAGTAATGTTTTGCTGGGTCAGAGCGCATGCTGGAAACGGGGAAGGCAAAAAATGCAACTTTTTTATGCAACGGTTTATAAGTTTTAAAAGACAATTATTACGGCTGCATATTAAATTTAAGAGATAGAGATTCCAAGAATCAATGATCTTTTCATCTCATAACTCAACTTATTTCAAGTAATTACAATATTCCTTCATTATTGCGTTCAGGAAAATGAAGGCAGCACAATTTAAAAAATATCTGGTGCGTAGCGACACACGACATTCCTCCACCCCCGTAAGTTCGAAGACCAGCTACATACGCGGGTGCTATATCTTCATTCAACGCATTTCTACATCAACATTTATAGAGAACAAAATGTAGGGACTAGTTCGCTGAGAGTACTCCGTAAGTTTGATCGAAATCGTTAGAGCCGTTTTTGAGAAAATTGGAATACCGATAAATTAATATTCGACAAATCTCCTTTTCTGAGTTAACTTGGCTTATATCTCCGTTCAACATATATATACATAAATAATTATAGAGAACGAAATGTTGGTATGGGTGACTGAAAGACACTCCATTAGGATTTATCACATCTGGTGAAAAAGTTACCCTGGAATTTACGGAAATGTTAGAAAAAACGTTATTTTTGACACATTTTGATTTTTATCTCTGTTTAATGGACCGCCACAGGAACATTTATGAAGAAGAATATGTAGGTATTAACTATTTGAAAACATCCTGTGAGTTTGGTGAAAATCGCTGAAGCCGTTTTGCCAAAAAGCGTAAAAAACCTATTTTTGCTTCATGGGCCTATATCCCCGTTCACCGTATTTTCATGTAGACATGTATAGAGAAGAAAAGTTAGGTATTGATCAGTAAAAGATAATTTGAAAGTTTAATCAAAATCGTTAGAGCCCTTTTTGAGAAAAATGCGAAACCCCCTAGTTTTTGGTACATTTTCGTCCCCCCCCCCTTCCCATCGGCCGAAATCGTCCATAACCTTATTTTGGTGTCTACAAAAAATAACGAACAATACAAAAAAAGAACCAGCACAATCGGATGAGCCGTTCTCCCGCAAATCGAACTACAGACACATACACACGGACCACTCGCCGAAATTGGGTTTTTTAGACTCAGTAGGCCTCAAAACGTAAAGATCTGAAGAAAACCCAATTTTTTTTTTTTTGGGCCGATTACTATACTTTCCTTCCCTTCGGGTAGCTGAAAGTAAAAAAATTGGAATATATTATGCCGAGAAGACAATTGTGGATGATGGAGAAAAGAAATTCGTTAATTTAGTCATCAAGCTGGAGATCATGTCAGAGTCACAAAACCCAACTGTAAACCGTAATACTAGCCTTCCAAATCTATTGGAAAGGCAATACCAAAGTTACGAAAATAGCAGGAAGATAGGTTAGTAACTAGTTTTCGCGGGTAGGTTTCACAGAGGTAACAGGTTGTGTAGGAGTCAACAGATTTTTTCATCCGGAGATTTCAGAACGCAACGTGTTATTTGAAACTCTGGAACGTCGCAAGTGAAATGATTGTTGATTAATAAGGCAGTAATAAGCCAAACAATGATCAAACCGAACTGGCGTATTCTTCATTATCAGTACACAAACTGGTTCATTCTTCTGCTCGTTAAATAAACTGTTGTCATTTCAATTGATAAACACACACACGCATCCTTCTTCTGTTTCGTTTCTAACTCAACGTTTTACACAAATGATTTACTTAGCGTCGGCCCACCCACATTTACATTATGAAGCAGCTCACATTGGTGATTCGTATCGAACACACTCAGTATATTCGTCCAACATCCAACGGGTAAGGGTGCTGTTAATATGGGTGCGCAGCATTCTCGAAATTGGAACCAGTGAAATCCATAACGAGAAAAGACACAAATGCACATCAAAACGCGTACATCAAATGATTTCCATAAGATGTGACGACACTGCTGACACCATAATAAAACGCTGAAAGTTATTAAACAACGCTTCAAACTATTACACCGCTGCAACTATTATATTCGATCCAACGAAAAATATCAAGAATATAACATGGCAATAACATCAATCCGATTGACGTTTGTAGAGCAAAACATTTCAAGATCGAAAAAACAATTGAATGGTGTGATTCGGGAGTGAAGAAATTCAACCAAAACGATAACACAAGATTTAAGTTTTCAATTCGCATTTTTACCGAATCCACTATCGCCGTCCTAGACCTCTGTGACCTCAGATATACACGGACATTGACGAATGCCTTATAAGACCTACTGTATCAATCACTATTTCCAATAATTCTCTGGTTTTCCAGCTTGAAGAAGATTCAGCACTGAAAAATACTATAAAACGGTACCAAACACAAACACTACAACGAAACGACGAAAATATACATTTTCTAGGCGCCGCAAGGCCATTGACACGACACGAATCGAACTGACGGGTGGTTGGAGTAAGACGGGAGGCAGCCCGTGAAATGATTGCAGGCCGGGGAGAAATGACAAATTTTGCTATATTGTCCAGCGAGTTCCTTCAAGTAGTGGATTTTGCTTCACAATATTTGCTGTGATTTACCTGTTTTACATCTAGACGCAGTGCTTCACATCTGAGACCCGTAATGTTCGACTCAGCATCGAAAAATGCCTCGAATGCGGTACTGAGAACGACTTAATTGCGATAAAACTATTCTTCGTCCTTAACAAACATGGGTTTCATCCTTTCGGATTTGTGTGACAACCATATCCCAGTTGAATAGTTGTGAGAAAGTACAGATTTGTTAGGCCACGTTAAAGGCAAACAAGGGCTAAAACACAGGAGTATCAGTCAGTCAGTATGAATAATAAATCTAAAACGGTTGAAACATATCACGTTGCCAATTTCTCTCAATTTTTCTGGAAGTACATTGTTATCGCAGACTTCATGGTTTCTCTGAAAATTCGCCGTTGCTTTGTCAGTTTATCTGGCACCTTGTTGTTCTCGAGGTTCCTGAATGTTTTAATGTTTACCAACAATTTTTATTCGACGTTATTTCAATTTTTGACCAACGGCTCCCAGATACGTACTCCTTCTACCAAGAAATTTTACTCGACTTTCAAACAATTTTTAATCAACAGCCCCTGGACCGCACGGCCTCCTGTCAATTTTTACTGAACTATACTATAATTGATTTTCCAACGTTCTTAATTTTATTTTCACCCAATTTTCCATGAACCGGACAAACATCCCTAATGAGTCCTGCAACTTTATTATTTTGTGTGACACTGGAACTACACGATCTCCTAACATTTCTTATAGTTGCTGAACGATGTTGGGTACCGGTTTACTGCCCTGAGTCCTTTAATTTGCGAACGACTTTTGCTCAATTTCTCAACCGTCTCTTATGACTCCACAACGTACAGTCGAGTTCCCAATGGCTTCTACTTGATTTATACTTCTACTTATACCTCAACTAAGCGATTGTCGACTTTTTTACACTATTGTTCACTGACTAATAATATATGATTGACTCTTTCTTGATCTCTTTGCATTCAATTCCCGAACAACTCTTACTAAATCTCCCAACAATTTTTATTCTACTTCCAATACTCTTTCTTTCCTTAATTTCCCCTTTGGCCTGTACTAAAAATTCCTCAATAATTTTCCTGAACGAGTTATAATAACTAATTCTCAACTGCTCAACTTTCTTCACTGAATTTCGAAACGTTTTTCATCGACCAAAACCTATTTTAGTAACGCTCTTGATTCAATCGATTCACAATACCGCGCCAAGTTTTCAACAAATTTTAGTCAATTTAAACAAAAAACGAGTTGCCGAATTTTATATCAATGTTAACGGACTTCCCCACAATTTTTGATTGATTTATTCACACGTGTCTTATTACAATGTAAAATTGTTACGAGTATTCAGAATGGAGGAGGCTGCCACAACCATGGATTTGATGGTTGACGGATGAGTTACGCTCAAGAACATTCAGGAGTAATTGGGACTGAACATGAAGGCAACGGAACGTGTCTTCATCAATAAACACGTGTTCTTGTAAACAGTCATGTAACAGTGGAGTGACGAGGCTAGCTCAAAGTCGACTGAGCATCTCGATACGCCGAGTAGCGTAGTGATGGTGGGGGGAGGGTAAAACTATTGTGAAGCTGTGAGGCTGACACATCAAACAGCGGGGGTTACAGTTGGTACTATCGAACAATAGGGCTGATAAACATGCAACTTTATCCAGTTTGGGAAAACCTGTCCAGTAACACAAAGAAGGAGCTCATCGATTCAAATGGGAAATCCGTTCTGCTCTATGGAAGCGAAACGAGGAAGGTCACGGAAAGCGTCATGCGCCCGTTACAAACCGTCGTAGAATACTGGGAATTTGGTGGAGAGAACGCATCGCGAATGAAGAACTATTGAGAGCCACCGACCAGTTTCCAATACGTTTGGAAAGCAGGAAGCGGAAATTCAAATTGATAGGACAAACATTGCCATGGGGAAAGCTGCCCTGCAACGGAATTCCCTAGGAGTGTCCTGTGTTTGCAGAGAAGGAACTAGAGAGAGCAAGCAAGCGCCGGCAAGAAGTATGTTAAGAAGGGTTGCTGAAGAACAGAATGAATGGAACACTTACAGAAACTATCTTTTCCACAAAATAATTTCTCTTTTGATCTCGTGGAAGTCCTATGCTCCTTAACATTATTCATTAACAGTCATTAACAGTATTGTGTTGAGAACAAGGGGCATTTAGGATTAGTAAGAGGGTCCACACCCACACAATCAATTATGTGCAATGGCGATCCACCGTACGAAATAATACTAGACATTTCGACAACGCAGAAATATCAGTTCCCAGAGGAAACCACTGACCAGAACAGACACTTCCTCGTTCTGAGAACCGGCTTAATACAAACTAATTTCACGGTATTCCCAAAAAAGGAAGACCCTTCTGCCCCAATAGGTGAAAGAGATCCGCTCTGCTACGTGTAGGTAACGCACTAGTCGGTTTATTGTTCCGCCTATAGAAACGCGTTAGGGTCATACGGCTGACAGGCCCTTTACCACCTTTTGTCGGCGCTAGAGCACCTGCCCACTTTTGTCTGACCCACCAGAGCCTCCCTGGGACGAGGCGAGTTTCCCCTCACCTGGTGTCTACTAGACCCCCTCAAATTCTGTTGAGCATCATCAACAGTTTAATTTTCCTATTTCGTCAAACTATGTTTTTTATTAAACCCATCTTCATGTATTTCAATAGGCCCTTTAGCCGATAAAATACCATTTTATTATGAACTGAATTTCAGAAAAAATCAACAAAATCAGCTTTTATATTCAGCAGCAAAACTGATCTTGGTTAGAATCGATCTTTCCTGCTGCCAGGGAGGCCCGCCCGCAAAAAATCACGAAGGGGCTCCCAATCTTATAATACTGAATGGAATGGGTAGAGAAACATGCTGTACAACACGTCGTTAGAGTCGAGCTTTTCGAAAGGTTGAAAAGAAAATTCCCGCACGGGTAAAAGAATTATACTTCGAGAGACTCAAATTAGACGTTTCGACTGCTGAAGTATTTGAAAACGGGTTAACGAATACTATTTGTGGAGAGACGTTTTGATCCATTAGTCTATATCTTCGCGCAACGAAGTAAAAGGTCAGGAGAAGATGATTAGAATATTTACGTTTTGCCCCACAACATCCAGGTAAATTGCTCATAACCTTATCTTCCCATCGAAAAATCGCGAACAAAACAAACCGAGCGGTGCGTAGCAACACACAACTTTCCATAATCTCTTTAAGTTAAGGGGATTAAGACAAGACAATATGAGACAAGTTAGTTAAGACTCATTTGTAAGTTTGATCGAAATCGTCAGAGACGTTTTTGAGAAAAGTGGAATACCGATAAATTGATATTCGACAAATCTCCTTTTCTGAGTTAACCTGGCTTATATCTCCGTTCAAGATATATATACAGAAATAATTATGGAGAACGAAATGTGGGCATGGGTGACTAAGAGACACTCTGAGCGATTGATCGAATTTGGGGACGCAGTTACTCCAGAATTTACGGAAATGTTCGAAAAAACGTTATTTTCGACACATTTTGATTTTTATCTTTGTTCAATGGACTGTCAGAGGAACATTATTGAAAACAATATGTAGGTATTAACTATTCGGATACATCTTAAAAGTTTGGTGATAATCGTTGAAGCCATTTTGCCAAAAAGCGTTAAAAAAACCTATTTTTGCTTCAGGGGCCCGTATCTCCGTTCACCGTATTTTCATGGAGCTGTGTATAGAGAAGAAAAGTTAGGTATTGATTAGTAGAAGATAATTGAAGAGATAATTTGAAAGTTTAATCAAAATCGTTAGAGCCGCTTTCGAGAAAAAGGCGAAAAACCCTAGTTTTTGGAACATTTTCGTCCCCCACCGCCCATAACCTTAGTTTGGTTCTAAAAAATATCTGGTGCGTTGCAACACACAACTTTCCTTAGCTCTACGTCGGTTCACTTTGTACATGGCTAATTCTATTCAATTAATTCATTTATCACTCAGTTAATTTGAACTTCCTCAAACAAAGGTTTACGGCCGCAGAAAGCGGTAGCGCTTACAGTTCCGGAATTTATTGTGCTGCTCGTACTCATTGCAGGACCATTATTGAGCAATTGGTACACAGATAATTAATGAGGCTCTAAACAAGATTTTTTAAAAAAAGGATAGTAATCACTTGTGGAGAGTTATTGGAAAATAACTGTCAGAACTGGTAGTAAGCGAAACGGCAGTAGTTGAAATTCAGGAATTTCTGGAGTGAGCCCCATGTATCTCATGAGCATTTTTAAACACTCACCCTTTAGGTATTGGATTGGACTACAATACCAATTTTTTTTAACATTCTACAAGAATTCCAGCGGAGTTTATAAGGAAAAAACTGCGCGAAAAACGCTTTTGGTCGAAAATTTTGATAATTTATTGTGCTGCTCTCGTCATTTTCCCACGAATGAGAATTTTATAGTATCATTGCCTTATTGAGAGCTATCAATATAAAAAAGTAATTAAAATCGTTAGAGCCGTTTTTGAGAAAAAAATTTGGTGTTTTGATCACTATGATGACTATAGTTAACTTTCGGTGGATTTTGCCCATACCCTCATTATTGCGTCCCATGGTAACCTGTAGGCTAGACATCAAGTTTCAGCTGATTTGGTACGATGGTTTTCTCTAAAAACTGCGCTAAAATCGATTTCGTCGAAAGTTTTGGTAATTTATTGTGCTGCTCTCGTCATTTTCCCACAAATGGGAATTTTATGGTATAATTATCATATCAAGAGCTACCAATATAAAAAATTTAATCAAAATCGTTAGAGCCGTTTTTGAGAAAAAAAATATTTGGTGTTTTGATCACTATGATAACTATAGTTAACTTTCGGTGGATTTTGTTCAAACCCTTATTTTGGCGTCCCATGGTGACTTTCGAGCGAGATATGAACTTTGAGCTGATTTGGTACGGTGGTTTTCTCTAAAAATCGTTCACAGACACACATACACACACACAGACACACACACATACACACACACACACACAGACACACAGACCATTTTCCCAAATAGTGTTTTTCGGACTCAGGGGGGTCTGAAACGTAAAGATCTGAAGAGAACTCAAAAATTTTTTTTCAGCCGATTACATAACTTTCCTTTCTACTTCGTAGAGCAAGGAAAGTAAAATATCTGGTGCGTAGCAACACACTACTTTCCGCTACCCCTTTAAGTTCGAACACCACCTACACATGCGGGCGCTATATCTTCGTTCAACGCATTTTTACAGGAACATTTATACGGAACAAAATGTAGGGACTAGTTAGCTGAGAGCACTCCGAAAGTTTTATCGAAATCGTTGGAGCCGTTTTTGAGAAAATACGAATACCGATAAATTAATATTCGACAAATCTCCTTTTCTGAGTTAACGTGGCTTATATCTCCGTGCAACATATATATACAGAAATAGTTATGGAGAACAAAATGTTGGTATGGGTGACTAAAGACACTTCATTAGGATTTATCACATCTGGTGAAACATTACCCTGGAACTTTCGGAAATGTTCGAAAAAACGTTATTTTCAACACATTTTCATTTTTATCTCTGCTCAATGGACTTTCAGAGGAACATTTATTGAGAACAATATGTAGGTATTAACTATTCGAAAATATCCTGAGAGTTTGATGATAATCGTTGAAGTCATTTTGCCAAAAGCTTAAAACCCTATTTTTGCTTCATAGGTCATTATCTCCGTTCACCGTATTTTCATGGAGATATGTATAGAGAAGAAAAGTTAGGTATTGATTAGGAAAAGATAATTTGAAAGTTTAATCAAAATCGTTAGAGCTGTTTTCGAGAAAAATGCGAAAACCCCTAGTTTTTGGTACATTTTCGTCCCCTCGCCCTTCCCATCGGCCGAAATCGTCCATAACCTTATTTTGGTGTCTACAAAAAATAACGAACAAAACAAAAAAAGAACCAGCTCAATCGGATCAGCCGTTCTCCCGCAAATCGAACTACAGACACACACACACACAGACATACACACAGACATACACACGGACCTCTCTCCGAAATTAGGTTTTTTAGACTCAGTAGGGTCTGAAACGTAAAGATCTGAAGAAAACCCAACTTTTTTTTTTGGGCCGATTACTATACTTTCCTTCCCTTCGGGTAGCGGAAAGTAAAAATAACAAACAAAACAAAAATATCTGGTGCGTAGCAACACACAACTTTCCGCCACCCCTTTAAGTTCGAACACCAACAACATATGCGGGTGCTATATCTTCGTTCAACGCATTTCTACAGAAACATTTATTCAGAACTAAATGTAGGGACTCGTTAGTTGAAAGTACTCCGAAAGTTTGATCGAAATCGTTAGAGCCGTTTTTGAGAAAATTGGAATTCCGATAAATCAATATTCGACAAATCTCCTTTTCTGAGTTAACTTGGCTTATATCTCCGTTCAACATATATATACAGAAATAATTATAGAGAATGAAATGTTGGTATGGGTGACTAAAAGACACTCCATTAGAATTTATCACATCTGGTCAGAAGTTACCCTGGAATTTACGGAAATGTTCGAAAAAACGTTATTTTCGACACATTTTCATTTTTATCTCTGTTCAATGGAGTGTCAGAGGAACATTTATTGAGAACAATATGTAGGTATAAACTATTTAAAAACATCCTGTGAGTTTGGTGAAAATCGCTTGAGTCGTTTTGCCAAAAAGCGTAAAAACCTATTTTTGCTTCATAGGCCTATATCTCCGTTCACCGTATTTTCATGGAGATATGTATAGAGAAGAAAAGTTAGATATTGATTGGTAGGAGATAATTTGAAAGTTTAATCAAAATCGTTAGAGCCGTTTTTGAGAAAAATGCGAAAAACCCTAGTTTTTGGTACATTTTCGTCCCCACCCCCTTCCCATCGGCCGAAATCGTCCATAACCTTATTTTGGTGTCTACAAAAAATAACGAACAAAACAAAAAAAGAACCAGCTCAATCGGATCAGCCGTTCTCCCGCAAATCGAACTACAGACACACACACACACAGACATACACACAGACATACACACGGACCTCTCTCCGAAATTAGGTTTTTTAGACTCAGTAGGGTCTGAAACGTAAAGATCTGAAGAAAACCCAACTTTTTTTTTTGGGCCGATTACTATACTTTCCTTCCCTTCGGGTAGCGGAAAGTAAAAAGAACCAGCACAATCGGATCAACCGTTCTCCTGCAAAATGAACTACAGACACACACACGAACAACGCACCGAAATTAGAATCTGAAGAAAACTCAAATTTTGTTTTTGGACACGATTACTATACTTTCCTTTCCCTCTGGGGTAGCGGAAAGTAAAAAGGACCAGCCGGACTCCAGCAAATTACTTTCTTTCCTTCATTTTCAATAAAGGTTAATTCCAGCACAGGAGATTTTGGTTTCGCTGCTCAATTGGTGCTCTACCTGTCTATAAATCGAACACCTAATAAATTCGGGGCGCAAAGCAATGATACTTAAGTAAGCTATCTCTAGCCGTCCCTCGACTATTTACCGGTCAGCTACATCGCGTGACTAGCATTTCGCCGTAAAAAACAATTTTGAAGCGTTGTGACATTGTAAAGCACATACTAACTAGTTGGTGGACGTAGAGCTGAGGAAAGTTGTTGGCTGTGGGAGGTTTTCAACCGATTTCATTACTTACTATCGTAGGGTTTAATGCTTCCCTCCGACGAAATCTAACTATTTTAATTTTGCACAGATACTTCTGCGATTTCGAATAACATAATACCAACTGAAGTTTTGAAGCAGTTTCGGCGCCACTCGTTAAACTACTCCACTACCCGTCATACTGCAGTGTCATCAGACCATGAATTTCATTCCGTCACAAGGACAAGTGGGATTCAACCAGACTTTTGACGGGAACTAAGAGTTGGGTTGTGTGTGGGAGTGAGAACGACAAGTCCAGTGCTTCGATTCACTTTTTGTATGACCCTAAGAAAATGATAGTCAAATTATTCGAAGGGCGTGGGTAGAGCCCAGCGTATTCCAGTGAACCAAACAATGAACCAGATGTCGCTCCGTCTCACCGTTCCTCCCCATAAGAAAAGAAACATCTGTTGTCGGTAAACAAATGTAAATATTGGTTCTGAAATAGAAGAGCGAGATCACGCTCACGCTCCGAGCGTGAGATGCACGGTCACATGAGCTGATTGGCAGATTCCGGAGCACTGGTTCGTCGTGTTTTGAAAATCAGTGCGACTCGCAACACAACTCTACGCAATTCGACGTTCAACGTATTTATTCGGTTAAGTGAATGCGGAACAAGCTGCAGGTTTCAGTTCATTAAAAAAAAAAATTGAACATTTAATTAAAATACCCCTAAACAAAAGTAGGAAGTCGTCGATAGGCTGAAAGGTTGATACCTAGAGCAACTGCTAGGGTTGAGCTTCGATAGCCAAGTCACGTTCCCCTATCGAACTTTTTTACTTTCCTTGGCTTTAGATATGTAAGTAATGAAATCAGTAGAAAAACTTCTTTTTTTTTTGTATTTTCTCAAGATCTTTACGTATCGGACCTACTGAGTCCGAAAAACATGATTTGGGAAAATAGTGTGTGTGTGTGTCTGTGGACACGATTGAGAGAAAACGGCTGAACCAAATCAGCTTGAACTCGATATCTATGGACACCATGAGACGATAAAATAAAGATACGAGCACAATTCCGCTCAAAACTAACTATAGTGATTATGCGGATAGAAACACTAAATTTTCTTTCTCTAAAATGGCACTAACGATTTTGATTAAATTATTTGTATAGACAGCTGCATGACAACAGACCGTTAAATTCCCATCTGTGGGATCAGCACAATGAATTGGCAAACATTTCGTCGAAATTCGATTCCGTCGCAGTTTTTTCTAATAAACTCCGCTCAAATGTTACTAGAATCGACAAAGAAATATCTGGTGCGTCGCAACACACAACTTTCCTTAGCTCTACAACAATTTACTTTGTACATGGCTAATTCTATTTAATCAATTCATTTATCATTCAGTTAATTTAAACTTGGTCAAACAACAATTCACAGCAGCAGGACGCGGTAGCGCTTACAGTTCCAGATTTTATTATGCTGCTCGTATTCAATGCAGGATCTTTATTGAGCAATTGGTACACAGATAATTAATGAGGCTGTAAACACGAATTTTTTTGAAGAAAGATAGTAATCACTTTTGCAGAGTTACTGGGTAATAACTGTTGGAACTGGTAGTAAGCGAAACGGCGGTAGTTGAAATACAGGATTTTCTGGAGTGAGCCCCATGTATATCATGAACGTTTTTAAACACTCACCCTTTAGGTATTAGATTGGACTACAGTACCAATTTTCTTTAACATTCTACAAACATTCCAGCGGAGTTTATAAGGAAAAACCCGCGGTAAAAACGCTTATCATCGAAAATTTTGATAATTTATTGTACTCCTGTCGACATTTTCCCACAAATGGGAATTTTGTGGTATATTTGTCTTATTGAGAGCTACCAATATAAAAAATTTAATCAAAATCGTTGCAGCCATTTTTGAGAAAAAAAAATTTGGTGTTTTGATCACTATGATAGCTATAGTTAACTTTCGATGGATTTTGTTCAAACCCTTATTTTGGCGTCCCATGGCGACCTGCGGGCGAGATATCAAGTTTGAGCTGATTTGGTACGGTGGTTTTCTCTAAAAATCGTTCACAGACACACAGACCATTTTCCCAAATAGTGTTTTTCGGACTCAGGAAGGTCTGAAACGTAAAGATCTGAAGAAAACTCAAAATTTTTTTTCATCCGATTACATAACATTCCTTTCTACTTCTTAGAGCCATGGAAAGTAAAAACCAATCGTACTGGTAATCCAATCAAGTACCTATACGATGAGCGTTAGGCTACACTTCATAACATACATAGATCAGCAACTGCCATTTCGTCTGCTAACATTTCTCAAGAGTTCTTATCAGATAATTATGGTATAGCGATCATCATCATTCTTTTAAAAAACCGTGTTTACAGTTTCATTAATTTTCTTTGTACTAATTGCTCAATACTTCACACGTAGGAGCTCCATAATAAATTCCAGAACTGCAAGGAGCTACCACTTTTTGTCACCGTGTTTTGCCAAGTTGAATTGAGTGAAAAATAAAATTGAATTAGTAGCGATAGTTACGTAAAGATAGTTTTTTACTTTTTTACGAAGGTATCAATTTTTCTTCTCCACCCTTTCAGTTACTGTTTGTTCGTAGGGCTTGATAATGGTTGTGAAAGCACACCGAAAATTTGTCATACTCGAACATTTTTGTGATCGATCCACTAAAACCGTTTTTACTTTCTTTGGCTCTACAAAGTAGGAAGGAAAGTTATGTAATCGGCTGAAAATATCTGGTGCGTTGCAACGCACAACTTTTCTTAGCTCAACGTCAATTCCCTCAATTTATTGTGCTGCTCTTACTCGTTCGGAATTGTAAGCGCTACCGCTTCCCGCTGCCGTAAAGCGTTGTTTAACCAAGTTCAAATTAACTGAGCGATAAATGAATTGAGTTAGTGGAAAAAGCCATGTACACAAGTGAATTGACGTAGAGCTAAGGAAAGTTGTGTGTTGCAACGCACCAGATATTTTTTGAACGTAAAATGGGAATTAGTATCAATACATAGTATCAACATACTATCTCGTTACATATTTACTGAACTCAGATGTTCCTCATATTAACAATTGAGGAGAAAAGTTTAAGCTGAAATGTGTGGTTTTTCTGTGATTTTTTATTGAGGAACATATACGATACTTAGAAGGGCAACAAAGGTATACGTAAGTTGTTGGCCATTGAGAAACCGAGGATAATGAAGAAGGCAGGAAAATGTGTCGGTTGAGTGGAGGGCAGGAAAATGTTTTTCTAACCCCCCCCCCCCTCAGCTTTGCAAAATGTTGTTTTATGGCCATTAAGTCGTGTATCGTTTCCTAGGTATTTTTCGATGCTCAGTCGACTACTACAGATCTCAAAGGTAGAAAACAGTTAACTCACAGTAAACATAGTGAGGCAAGTGCATGTAGGTATCGTTTTTCGATGCTGAATCGAATGAGACGGGCCTCAGAGGTGTGAAATTTGCTCAAGCTGGGTAACCCGTACATTATCGGATACATTGATTAAAACATCGTGTCTTCTGAGGCATTCGAAAATGTTCAGGCCATATTTTGCCTTAAACGTGGTCTAGAAAATTCCTTCCTTTGGCACAAATATTACGGTTAGTATCTAGTTGTAGTCGCCTGCTTGTCATTCGGATCGGACGAAACTTATGGATGGTCAAAACCTAACTTTCTTCATAGTTGCCTGTTCATAGGGTTGGAATATTCACTATAGAATTCAATGGGCGTTAATGGCGCGGGGGGGGGGGGATGATGAGTCGCACCAGATATTTTTGTACATCCCTCAGAATTTCTCACGAAACTAAGAAAACTAATGACAGTAAAATACCGTTTTCCTCCTCCGCCATCTCCGAGGACGTTGACCTCTTAAATCGTTTGGGTTCTTCTTTCCGTAATTAGTTGGAGTTTCCTTCTCCAACTCCAATCAACCGTTAGTCACAGATACGTATTTAGGTGACGCGACCCACGAGATAGAATAGTGAGGTCACAGCTGTAGAGATCACAGGCTCATTGGGTCGTTCTTAGCGCCTTCAATAATTTTAATATCAAACACGTATTGAATGATTCGCTCTATTAGTCACGTTGGGGAATAACGTAAATTATTTTTTATAAACCCGCGAACGTTTTCGTTAAATGATAACCGTTACACGCGTTTTGGAACTTGGACGACCGAAGCGACACTCACGATTGCTCGCTCTCTCCTTCCAACGCACGGAAATGACTTACCGAACGTGAAATCATCGACGACAAAACGGCTTAAAGGAATGTCAACACTTCAGTTTCTAATTTTGGTCTCGGACGAATTATGGAGATTCCACGTAAACGCCCTCCAGCGTATATTTTTACTCCCGCCGTCAAAACTCCCTGTGTCGGACGAAACGGTTAATCTAAGACACGTTGGAACAGATGTGGTTGACGCATGCGACGCCAAGATAACCCGAAAGAAAGCCACCGGTTGTCTTAGCATCCAGAGGTTCCGTCCGTGGCCGTCGCGCGTGCCGCATGACCACCTACCGGGCACTTCTATAAACCTGTCTTGAATTAGTGATCCACGTTTTCAGAAAGTTGTTTTGTTTAATTTCTTTTTTCAGAGGGGATAGGCAGCAACCATTCATAACAAAGTGAAACTCCCTCGTTTAATATTTATCAAATATATGTATAAAGCGTCACATATATTGTTATTTTTTAGGCTAAACACAAGGCAGATATGCAGCCCTTCAGCACTTTCATGATTAAAGTGGTAAAACGTACAATGGTAGTTGCGTACAGCACTAAGCATAATATAATATTCTCTCACGGTATAACTGATTCCATTTTCCCTCACATCTTTCATGCTCGGGTCGTCATGAGGAAAGATTCTGAGAGGGTCACTTTAGGCGATTCTGTAACGCTTGTGGCGGCCGAATGAAGTTCAAGCAACGAAATCATGCCGCAAAGCCGCTGCTTGTAGGAGCTCCAGATTAGTTGCGAACTGGCCCACATTTACAAGCAACAGTTCCGCTGTTAAGACTACAGAGGGGAAAATAAGGAATGAAGTGCCTCGTAAATGATTACACTCCGCGTAACATTCAAAGGGCTAGACAAACACTGCGTTGTGGGAATGTTGTAAACAAAGATGATGAACTGGCTTTACAAGAGAATTATTAGAGCACACATGATGCTCCTCCACTTGATGGTAGGCAACCAACTGTCGAGCAGTACAAGGTAAGTTCCAAAATCTGCGAACGCAAATTTGCCTTGCAATTACATTGGCTACGAACATCTGCTCTATCGCTGCGATAGAAGTTACAAGTAGAAGCTACATTTTGAGCAGAGCGTAGGAAGCTACCAAGGAACTGCCTGACAGTTCAAAATACAAGAGGTTCTGCTAAAGTCCTTGCTGCTGAAGCGATGTCTCGTTGGTCCGAGCTGACAGATAGGGTCGTTCCCAACTAAAACGATGTACTGGTACGGAGTTCTGATGGTTCTGTGGTGGGGCACAAGGCAGATCTAGAAATCTCAGTAAACGACCACAACCTTGCCCAGCTCATGTTAACACACAAATTCTAAAAAATTCTCTAATGGTATTTTTGGCATTTTGATAATTAATCTTTTTCTTCAGCTGATTACATAACTTTCCTTCCAGCCTCACAGGGCTAAGAAAAGTAAAAACAGTAGGCCCTGAGGGATAACGCTTCCGTTAGAACTTCTTCGGTAAGTTAGTCTTCAACGGGTGTAGTAGAACGAAGATACATAGAGCCTATCACTGAATTTGTGAGGAAGCGAAGAACAGTGGATATTTTTATTTGTCTAACGGTATGATCTCTGCGTGCTTGAGGAGATGTTGAGAGATGAAGTGAATATCAGAATGTGGCATGGCAGCCAAGTTGCCGCTTAATGATTATGGACGGCTCCATTAGCATTCCCGCACGCTCTTCAACTAAAATCACTACCGATGGATGGACTATGGGACAGATGAATTGACATGAGAGCGCCTGGCCAAACCACGAACTCAAGCACTTTAAAATAAATGGCAACCCGAGTACGGGGTCGACATATCAAATATTCCAGGCTTTATAGCAGATTCGAATCCCCTGTCACGCGGTCTCTTGAGCACTTGATTTGCATTCGCTGGTGCGGCACAACAAGGAACGGCTTTTCAGGTGACGAGGGAGGGAGAGGTTATCAGGGCGACAGGGCGTTGTCCCCAATGTTGAAGACAGGAAACCCGCATGGAACATGAGTGGGAGCAACCGATTCGATTGCTAATTCATGGAGTCGCAGCTCAGAGTGAAAGCCCCTAAGCGCGAAACCCTTCCCATCGGGGAGTTGAATAAATTAATGAGGCAATTAGCAACGCAAACTGCTGCCACCGCTGGACCTAAATCGTACGAAGGGATGGTCGACTGAAAAGGTTCTAATTTAATTTCCAATTCTCGAGGGGCTTAAATGAACTAGTGAGCGCTCACACGCCATCACACTCTTCAGGTAGGGAGTAAATGTGGAATTGTAAGGTCCTGAAGTATATAAGATACAGTCAGAGATTCGCGGTGAACCAGGAACAAAGAGCAGCTTCGCAACATTACATTAGATGTCTAATTTGAGTCCATCAGATACTTTTTAACAACCAGTTATATTCGTCGAGCAGCGGCGAACAGTTGCTGTAAACCAGGTTGCAAATGAGGCAAAGGTGCCAATAAATGTGCTCGTTAAATCGACAGGCAATGCGTTCAACTCTCTACAGTGGCAAATGAAACTTTATTCAATCTTTTCTCTCCACTCCAACCCTGGCTTCTTAGGATCTTATGAATTTCGTTTGGAGTTTTAACACACTTGTAATTATGAAAGAATCCTCCGCAGTTCTCGCTTCCTCTCCCTCAGAAACTCAGGAAGTACCCCTTATTTCCATCAATTTCAAGGATTTCGATCTTGTCGATGCTCTAAAATACAAGGGTAGGAAGAAGGGTGTAATATTCGTGAACGAGATAAAAGAAATAAAATGCAGGAAGATAAATCAGTTGTGAATGATAGACAATTGCTGAGTGGATTGTACTAGTTGATATTCATGTAGAGGGATGAGAGCGAGATTTAAAAATCACATGTGACTCTTCGACCACTCTCAAGATTGTCTCTGGTTTTTACAGGGCCAGGACACAGAGCACGAGCTCTGTAAAGCCCGCACGGACCAGACCACGGGTAAAACTCCAAATCATGAAGCAGAGTACCTGGCTGGACTTGCAAGCAGTTTAGGCAGTGATGGGAAAACTCAAGTTACTGAAGAGGGAGCAGAGTACCTAGCCCGACGAACTGTGTGCCTTACCTTTGCCATTGCCCTAGTAGAGAAACAGTAAAACAAAAATAATCAAAGGAATCAGAATCTCCGTCTCAACCATCCAAAAACCTGACTGTGTCACAAGGTCTTAGTGATGCTAGGAGGGCCTGCTGTTCCCAAGCACGCCAGAAGGCGTGTCACTGTCAAGGGGAAAGCGTTTTTGCAGTCAACAGACAAGGGGTGAATGGAATAACTGAATGAGGAAGGATAAGCACGTAAATGGTAACGCCACCGAATTGCTGATGGGTTGATATAGCCTACAATAGAGGCCTAGGTGCAACCGTCTCCCCACTCGCCTGGAACAGCAGGTTAGTGCAAAAAGTGGGAGTTGGATGAAACGAGCTGAAAGCACATGCCAAGAATCCATCGTATGAGAGGGGGGTGCACTGCAGGAGGATGCTATGCTGCTCCTGAACACACTGCTCGGCAATTAACGTACAAAGGAGTTTCTGTGCGGCGGCATGAACGCAGAGAGGACGTGAAATGGCTGTTTCAAAGAAAGCTGTAGCAACTGGCGCTTCTACTCTAGCAGAAGCTGTTGAATTCCATTAACGCCCTTCGTTCCATTTGATCTGAAACAAAGGGGCGATTAACAAGGGTTGTGGGGGCTCCAAACTATCTGAACACTATTCTCGTGTCGATCTTCAGCTTCCGCAGAACAGTGATCATCCTTTTGTACTCATAACTTACCTCAGCTGACAACCCCCCCTTACTATATTAACATTAGTTCTACTCTATCCCCCTTGCCTGTATGAATCTGCACTCTTTAACTACGTCACAATATTTCCTCGATGAGCAAAAAAAATAAGACCTCCGCTACCCACAAACCAAGAGGTTTAGTAATTGAGGTGAATTAGGCTGTTTTTAGCGTTATAAAAGTTTTCAATTTTTGATTACAAAAAAAAGACATTGGCCTCAACTTAGGTTCTCCAATTCGTCATTCACAATATTTAGATTGTTCGCTATTTGTTCTTTTCACGCACGGCCATCGCCATCAGTCATTACACCCCACAATAACGAGACTATTTCAAATTACTGATGGCTGAATATTTTCAAATGTAGTGGCCAAGTACTGGGCAGCACAGGATCCGAACACCGGCAAGCGAACCTTAAATATACGAAATGTCCAACCAACTTGTGAAATTCACAATAGAAGCTCTGAACGTACAAATACACCCTCGTACATATAGTTGACTTTTTTTCGCCTTCACTGTCAATACACTTCGTTAGATTGCGTGGCAAAAATTCCACGATTCCCTCAAGTATTCTATTCCTGGATGTTTAAAACTTAAGAAGAGAAAACTCTCTCGTGAATTCTATATCTGGACGTGCGAAGCTTGATAAGAGAACTCTCGGCCGAATCGGGACCATAACTTCCGCCTGACGCAGATAATACGATAGCGAAATATTTCAGACTTTGATATGGGGCTCTCGATTGTTTTATTGTGCACAGTTGAATGTTCTTGAGAAGCTGATAGGATACAAACGTTATTCTCTATGACGTCGTAACGCTACATTTATTCAAAACTTTTCAGGGCTTCCGTTGTCGACTTGACCGCGTTGCATCTGAACTGTTCCTACGTCTGACGTCTTTATAACCTGATTTTACATTCTCACGTAGCTTCTATTTATCACAACTTAGCCATACATTGTACCTGCGACTTCCCAACTAAAATTCGATTATTGCGTTGATACGAATGGGAATAATAAGGTTTTCAGTGAAATCAACTGAAAATTGAGATTATTATAGCGATGTTACCCTCAAATACTCTTCTTCTTCAGAACGGCAGTAGCGACTTTGATTACATGTTTTGAAAGGACTAATCAAAAGTATTGAGTGGCAGCATGCACGTTCCATCCGTAGGAACATGATCGGAACAAAATATTAACATAAAATTAATTCCAGGCGAGCATCCCATCTGGATAGTCGCAGAATCGTGATCGGAACAAAACAATTCACAAATAATAATAGACAAATAACCGTCGCCATGGCCTTTAAAAAACTGTAAATTATTACACATTGGTTTATTATTCCCTAGAACAGCTCGACCTAGTCAAAAAACGCCGATACCCATCCCATTCGATTCAGCATCGGCAAATACCAGTAAACGATACGAAGATCTTTGAATTAGTAGACTTTGGCTCCCTATAATTACCGCAATTTCACTGTTTTCGATCTATGCGCAGTTATACACGTCTGATCCTCGTTCCATTCGACCCAGCATCTAAAAATACCTAGAATAATATACCAAACACGGCGCATTTGCGTTAAAACTGCCGAAATTGCGTTTTTGTTAATTTTCTTTCCATTTTATACCCATAACAACCATCGTCCGATTGTACTGCAGAGCAGGCGGGCACAACTAGAAGGCGGGCTCTACGAAGTAGAAAGGAAAGTTATGTAATCGGCTGAAAAAAAAATTTTGAGTTTTCTTCAGATCTTTACGTTTCATACCCTCCTGAGTCCGAAAAACACTATTTGGGTAAATGGTCTGTGTGTCTGTGAACGATTTTTAGAGAAAACCACCGCACCAAATCAGCTCAAACTTCATATCTCGCCCCCAGGTTACCATGGGACGCCAAAATAAGGGTATGAACAAAATCCACCGAAATTTAACTATAGTTATCATGGTGATCAAAACACCAAATATTTTTTTCTCAAAAACGGCTCTAACGATTTTGATTAAATTTTTTATATTGGTAGCGCTTAATAAGATAATCATACCATAAAATTCCCATTTGTGGGAAAATGACGAGAGCAGCACAATAAATTATCAAAACTTTCGACGAAATCGAATTTAGCGCGGTTTTTAGAGAAAACAACCGTACCAAATCAGCTGGAACTTGATGTCTAGCCTACAGGTTACCATGGGACGCAAAAATAAGGGTATGAGCAAAATCCACCGAAAGTTAACTATAGTTATCATAGTGATCAAAACACCAAATTTTTTTCTTAACGATTTTGATTAAATTTTTTATATTGATAGCTCTCAATGAGGCAATTATGCACTAAAATTCCCATTCGTGAAACTCAAAAAAAAAAAATTTCAGCCGATTACATAACTTTCCTTTCTAAAGTAAAAATGGGAGGAATATGCACACAAAAAATAGTACGATATCTCCGAGGGGTTCGATAGCTATCAATAGAAATGTGTCCTCAATCGATGTAGAACAACAAACAATTCCGAAATAGCCCACTTTACATTTTTGCCCATGCCTAAAATTTGAATAATTTAACACATACTGGAAGTCCAATTCGGGTTAATTGCCGTTACCCGACTTTGCTTGTTGCTACGGAATCGGAACTATTTTTGCGACAATTTCCAACTCCCTTAGCTTATTCTTATCAAAAGATATCGAGCGTAATGGCGGACGTACGTATCTGAAAACGTTAAATTCTCGGATTCGTAAAAGAACGATGCGACAATGTTTCGAAAATTGACACTCATAACTCATTTGACACAGGATTGGTTCTCTCAGAATTAAAATTCGCTGAAAAACATTTTTTTTTTTTTCATCGGCATTTATCAAATTCTGTAGACATCAAACAACCCCAAACAAATCATGTTGACAGTGAACTGAAGTGTCAAACAAGAGCAACTGAATAAATGCGCAAATACTCGCTACTACTATTACAATCAACATTTATTTACTCTCTTTATATTCTTAATATTTGTAACCAGTTTTATTAGCTAATAAAATGTGTATGTACTTCTGGTCGAAGAGCCAACGTTTGGAGAGTGCACTTTTGAACATCATCGTTGTAAAATCCGGATCTCCGTTACATAACCTGAATTTCCTCTCAGTAGAGCTAGTAACAAATTAAGGCACTACCCGATATATACGTGCGTTTTCCTCAGAATTTCACGCAACAGAACGAACGAACGAAAGAAGCTCATAAGGGCAGTTTTTTGTTAATCTCAGAGCCCACCTAGAAGGCTTGCAAGAAGCAAAACCACAACAGTTCACTTCTACATTTGACAACCTCACCTCTACACAAACATACATCGCCATCCTCGACCGTCTTAACTGGCGGTCAAATCCCCTACGCTCGATCCGATGTAACTTAGCCTGCGATTAGAAGCCGTGCACTATCTCAATTAAACCCTACATTGAGCACAGCCAATTAGTTATCACTCGGACCAGTTATGCCATAACCGCCTTATGAGAGTGTGGGTGCTCCAAACCTACACAAGTTACAACATTACAAGTATTTAAGAGAAGGTTTCAATATTTAAGGGACGATAATCATTAAAATTCGCTGAGTGCCGCTTCGCACCAGATATTTTCATTATTCTTGTTTCAGAATTGCTTATCTTCGGAGTAGTACTCAAACGCTATTTTCTGATGTGAAATTCGTAGTGATATTATAAATTAAGGGCATACCCTTTCATCCTAATAGATAATAAAGATGCTCTCATACTTCACTTAAAGTGAGGGTGGTTCCTCCTGAACGTCAGCCAACAGAGGGCAGTTGTCAAGAACATTCACCTCACAATTAAAAATAGCGAGACGTCATTCCAGAAGTAATATTCAAGTAGACAAATGAAATGAGCTATGACTTGACTCTACAGCAGAGCAACGTGCACCATTGCGCCTTTCAAGGTCAGAGTTCGAGATGAGCATCGACAGAAAATTGAGGAAGTGGATTTCCCAGAACTAACGAGGCAGAGAATAGAATAACCACAGATTGCTAACAGCAACACGTAGAGGGAAATGTAGGGATCACCTCCTACTTAGAGAATAACGATCTGACCTTGTCTCTTCGACTGGATCGTCGTGTAAATTGAAATTCAAACTAGTTATTAACAAACAAGAGCTTTCGCTCTCTCGGATAAGTTGCTGGATGAAACGAAACGGATACCACAACGAAGTTAGTTTGGGAAATCAATCAAAAGTTTGCCGTCAGTTAAATACTGGTTGGTTGGTGATCACGACCGTAGTTTAATTTTT
Source organism: Pachypeltis micranthus (assembly GCA_020466155.1). Taxonomy (NCBI): domain Eukaryota; kingdom Metazoa; phylum Arthropoda; class Insecta; order Hemiptera; family Miridae; genus Pachypeltis; species Pachypeltis micranthus. The sequence continues at coordinate 61,037,299 of CM035770.1, read as the reverse complement.
CTTCGGCTCTTGACGGTTTCGATTTAATAGTTTGTGTGGTTCAGCTTCATACTGTCGTCTGAAAAGGCTTGCTGTTCCATTGTGTGAGGTGCCAACAAAAAACAAAAATGAGGGTGCAATCCCAGTGGCCCATTTACTGATTGACCTGGACGTACAGTGCACGGTTGAAAAGTGGGTAGTAAGAATCCCTATTCCACCGTTTTGTGGGATTCCCCAGCACTCCCCACCGCACACAAATTGGCAAACTCGAGTCGAATGAAAGTTGTATGTCCAGAAAGCAAAAAAGAACAGAGCAGACCAAGTAGATCAAGCTTGAATGTGGTGACTTCAATGCAGAGTTCAACTTGCTCCCTCTCAACCACTCACCGGTACAGAATTACAGATTCTGCGAGGCGGAGCTGGAGTCTGAAGAACATGCATTGTGTACGTGTGAGGGCTGGCTGCAGTGTGCCTCAGAGTGCTTGGGATTCATCAGTTGCAGCCAGAGGAGGTTAGGGGAATGGAACTAAAGGTTGTCTTGCGTTTAGTGCGAGAATGGTGGGAACGTATTGGGGACGCCGCATCAGAGAACACCAATTATGCCATAACAACTGCGATGACACGAGGGGGCTGATGTACGCCCACACATTAGGCCCAGTTGGGGTCGCAGTGGGGGTTTCACAGTACCACGAAGGAAACAAAAAAACTCACTGTCCAAGGCAGCAGGAAACGATAAACCACGTCCTGCTTAACCCAAAGTAGAGCTTTGGCTGTTGGATGACCAGTCAGGCCTACGTTTCCTTCTACGGTTCCTGACTACACCCTAGGAAGTTTTTCCCCAGTTCACAAGTAACGTAATTGCCACTATTGAACCCTTTTGACACCAAGCTACGTAGGTCAGGAAAAGGACAAGTCGAGAGACATGATTATGATGACACACGATCGTGTAGAATAATTTCCCCGATCCGCCTAAATTATCAAACTGCTTTGAGAAATGAGGTAGCGTTCCGTTCAACATACTCTTCGCCAAAACCTCAGAAATTATTCCGCTTTTCAAAGGAAATAGATGCCTAACATATCCAGGCTTGTGTAAAGGGAATGCTAAGATAGGCTGAATATTGCAGCCAAGAACTACAGCTGAAACACTTGAACACCCATGGGAAGTTAAGTTATTTCGAGGGTTAGCCACTTGCACCAATTCATACAAGAAAGACTCATATTCTCCAGTGTTTGCCCACAGGAAAGATCATGAAGTGCACACTGCTCTCAATGCACCCTGCTAAGCACTACATCAATTTCACTGTCCACAATCACCTGCCCTTCATTTCGGATAGTAAAACACTGTTTTAGCGCTCACCCTGAGAATGAGTCAGTCCTAGCTGACATGGCCAGCCTTGTTCTATGCAACTTTTGGCGGTCGCTTTGCATATTTTGTCAGGTAGGTCGAAATGACTACATTGGCCTCGCCGTTTGGTTCTCTGATTCTTAGAGAGAAAAATTGAATTCTCCACAAAATGTCTCCTCCGAGGAGAACAGGAAATCAGGCGTCCCTGCCGCAAGAGGCCATTATGATGACTGTTCCACGTCCGATCCCGAGCTAAGTTAACATTGCTGTAACGCGTGATGTCACAAGCGTTCCCATTAATCTCTTCGGAATGTCCATTCATCGTCAGTCAATTTCAACGTAGGACGCATCTATTTCTACTAGTTGACTTCACATTTATATTAAAATAGCAAATGGAAATTGTTGAGTTCTCAGTCGAATCTCGCCTCACGACTAAAGAAATCATTCTTTCGTCCACTGATTGCGCACCTTTCGATTTCTGCTGCATGTACCGTCCAATCAGTTTGTAAATTTCCAGTTGTACTAGGTGCCTTCACCGCTACTTATTTAAAGTGTGCATAATACAATTTTCGCCTTAACAATTAAATATATAAATTCGCAGCTTGTAATTAGCTTAGGGAAAAGATAATCTTAATATTGAAGCACGGGGACAAACTGAAAGAGGGATGAAATTTAATTGGAGAACATAACTACCGTACAGTTATTTCTGTGTAAACGTATTTATCTCTTTAACCTCCAGACCTGCAATATATCGAAATAGAGGATGGACTCGTGAGAAAATAAGACAGAACACAAATGACGTCACACCGAAAAGTGATACTTCAGCCAGACGGCGTTGTCAGACTTTAGACTGAGGATTGATGAGTTTGACAGCCGTCTAGCGAAAATATCTCTCCTCGTTCTGCAAGTGACTCGTGTTTCTTTCCATCTTTACGTTTTCAGTAATTATCTATGTACGTGTACGTACAGATACACATAATTGTCAAAGTTGGCGAAACCAACTGTTCATTAATAGTTGCACGATTTTAGAGAGAGACATTTTTCGTCAATTTCGAACAATTTTCGCGTCCATATCACACAATAAAGGGATAATTTACCAGGTAGCACAGTGCGCCTCGGATTCCAGAAACTGCCGAGCAGGAAGCTTCGGAAAATAGCTGGTACGAGGCATCACGTAAATTGGCACAACCCCACGCGCATTCAGCGGTTTTAGTCAATCTATAGACCTATTCAATATGTTTTGGACTTCGTAGAAATTAACTAGACATTACGTTGGGAAACCGGTACTGGTTAAGGTTTCAGAATTTATTGGACCTCTCCCAACCCCTATATAACTGATGCATAAAAGTAATTTTTGAGACTGAAAATTATTTCACGGGAAGCTTTATTGTTCATAGTTTTGGGATTGTACGGAAAACGCTTTAACAAAATTATCCGAAGAAACTTGAAAAGTTGAAAGTTAAAATTCCAGAAATTCGTGAGATGCCGCTAATCATTTTATAATCGTCATTGTAGCGCCTACCTAGTCCCTGTGTTTGTGAAATACCAACACGATTTGATTGTCGCATGAGCTGGATTCATAAGAAATAATTAGAATGATTGATTCGAGTCTGTGAAGTTGGTTTAATGCGGAGAACATTCGATTCAAGAGGTAAAAGAGTAAAGACGTTGAGTGATTCCCTCAGCGGCTATCAGTAAAGGCACATTCCGCACACTTCCCCATCGTACAAGAATAATTGGTTTGTTTTTACTTTCCTTGGCTCTACAAAGTAGAAAGAAAAGTTATGTAATCGGTTGAAATTTTTTTTTGAGTTTCCTTCAGAGGTTTACGTTGCTGAACCTACTGAGTCCGAAAAACACTACTTGGGCAAATGGCCTGTGAGTCTGTCTGTGAACGATTTTTAGAGAAAACGACCGCACCAAATCAGCTCAAACTGGATATCTAGCCCGCAGGTTACCATAGGACGCCAAAATGAGGGCACGAGCAAAATCCACCGAAAGTTAACTATAGTTATCGTAGTGATCAAAACACTAAATACTTTTTTTCTCAAAAACGGGTCTAACGATTTTGATTAAGTTTTTTATATTGATAGCTCTCAAAATAAGGCAACTATACCATAAAATTCCCATTCGTGGGAAAATGATGAGCCCAGCACTAAAATCGATATTTGAAGCGTTTGTTAATTTATTGTGCCGCTCTCATAAAACGAAAATTATAAAGTGCCATTTGATTTATAAGAGTGGGCACGTATATAATTTATTAAAATCGTTAAAGCTGTTCTTCAGAAGAAGAAATGTGTTTTGACCACTATGACAGGATAGTTTTGGACTGATTTGGCTGTTACCCTCATTTTGGTGTCCCACGTTGATCTGCAATTTAGTCCTATCTCCCTGAATCTCGTCCAGAGACTAACTAATGAAAACTAATCAGTCACGCGAGTACCTTTGTTTGTTAGCGCTATAATAATGAAACGTATATGATTGTATCCAGTATGATAACATGGCAGCCAAACCCCCACGGTTTATTCGCATCATATCATGAATATTTCTCTAACCCATTTGCCCACACGATCCATAGTAAATATATCCCATCCCTAGGTAGAATGAGAACAATTTCTATACGAGTATGCGCAAGCCTTATGGCAATAATTGCTATAATTGACGTTTTATTAAGGCAAATTATAAATGCCGGATGTGGGATGTTCGGATAGTTCACATAACTTTTGTTCCTCATTTTTTTGTTTTTCTAACTCAAAGACTTCAAATCGCGTTCAAGAACGAGTATACTCGTTACATGGGTCAATTTTCTAAATTCACCTTCACTGAATCTAGTTCAAGAGATTCATTAAACTGAAAAGGGTTCCGCCTTTCTACTCGCGTGCCATGTCTGAAGGGCCTACATTGCATTACCAGACCTCGAGAAAGGGGGAAAATTGCGTGACTCTTTGTCCAGTAACCAACTCCTCCGTTCATCTTCGTACGAATATGAACGTGAATAACGAAATGACCCGGTGAACAGACCTTGAACTCGATTTATCGGTAGAATTTCGATAAAACTCGGCGGATTGATTATTTGCGACGGTAACCTTTTCGCATGTGTACACTACTTGTTGTTTTCGTCTCCGAGCAGAGTGAATCCAACTATCAGACCAATTTTTATACCATTCACCAGTCGGTAGCTAACTTCGGCATGGATAGAATCCTTCGAGGGCTGCCTTTGAGCATTTCAATCCGATGTGTAGCGCTGAGAACAACTTATTTTCCTGATGCACTGCCAGGAGTGGTTTACAACCGACCTACGAAACCCACAATATAGTGCTTGCTGACTACTAGAAGAGACAAAGCTGCGAAGCGAGTCACAGCACAGTACAGATATGACTGCCGCATACTGACAGGTGTAGTAAGCAATCATCGCGTATACATAACACGAGGTTAAAATTCGTCCACTTTAGGTTTCAAGCATCAGGTTTGCTATGAAATGACATCAGTCTTTGATAGGTCTAAGCGTAAGATTGTGGAAATAACGTATCTTCTTAAATATATCCATCAAAAAGCGTACTGCTAATTATGGGCACAATAGCGGAATGAAACATTAACTGACTACCATTATTTATTTCTTGGCGTCCTGCGAGTTATCCAGTTGTTTTCAATAACTGAATTTCTTCGTAACACGCATTTTGTGATGCCTAAACACACTAAAAGCGACTCAAAAGGCCCAACTCACCTTAAGTTATTGATAAATGTTATTACGACAGTTACTTGGGTAGTATTTACTAACATGCGGTATGCAGCTACAAGAGGATCTACTTCGTGAATTACTGCGATGGTGTGCCCCTGGAGGTCACTGTGGGACACCAAAATAAGGGTACAATAAAATTCGCTCAAAACTAACCAATCGCCCGAAAACTGACTACATTTGTTATAGTGATCAAAATACCAAAGTTTCCTTTCATAAAAATGACCTTAACGATTTTGATTACACTTTTTGTATGGTCAGTTCACAACAACATGATAGTATTAAAAAATTGTCATCTGTGGGAAAATGACGGGAGTACCACAATAAATTAACGTTTCAAAGAACATCTATTTCAGCCTATTTTTTACTTTCCGCGACCCGAAGGAAAAGGAGGGAAAAAGTTGGGTTTTCTACAGATGTTTACGTTTTGAGGCCTACTGAATCCAAAAAAACCTAGTTTCGGCGCCTGGCCCGTGCGTTTTTTTTTTAACAGACTTATTGATTACATAACCAGCCTGCTCCTTAAAATATCTGGTGCGTAGCGACACACAACTTTCCGCCACCCCCGTAAGTTCGAAGACCAGCCAGCTACATACGCGGGTGCTATATCTTCATTCAACGCATTTCTACAGAAACATTTATAGTGAACAAAATGTAGGGACTAGTTCGCTGAGAGTACTCCGTAAGTTTGATCGAAATCGTTAGAGCCGTTTCTGAGAAAATTGGAATTCCGATAAATTAATATTCGACAAATCTCCTTTTCTGAGTTAACTTGGTTCAACATATATATACAGAGATAATTCTAGAGAACGAAATGTTGTTGTGGGTGAATATACACTCCATTAGAATTTATCACATTTGGTGAAGAAGTTACAAGGGGTTGGGGGTAAAAATGTACCAAAACTAGGGGTTTTCGCCTTTTTCTCGAAAACGGCTCTAACGATTTTGATTAAACTTTCAACTTATCTTCTACTAGTCAATACCTAACTTTATGAATGTGAAGATGTGGTGAATGGAAGTTTCAAAGTGATTAATACCTATATATTGTTCTCAATACATGTTCCTCCGACAATCCGTTGAACAGAGATAATAATGTTTTTTGAACATTTTTGTGATTCCCAAAGTAACTGCGACACTGGGTTTCACCAATCTTATGGAGTGTTTCGTAGCAACCTATACCCACACTTTGTTCTCAGTAATTATTTTTGTATCTATCTGTTGAACGGAGAAATAAGCCACGATAGCTCGGAAAGGTTCATTTGTCGACTTATAATTTATCGGTTTTCCAATTTTTTCACAAACAGCTTTAATGACTTCAAACTTACGAAATGCTCTCAACAAAATAGTACCTACATTTTGTTATTAAAGAGTAGGCAAATTACTAAAGTTAACGTACCTGTTAGGTGAGTCCGTCTCCTCTGGCTTGTGAGTAACTCACAAGCCAGAGGAGACGGACTCACCTAACAGGTACGTTAACTTTAGCTACATTTTGTTCTTAGTAAATGTTTCCGTAGAAAATCGTTGAAAGAAGATATAGCGCCCGTATAACAGGTCGTGGAATTTATGGGGGTTGCGGAAAGTTGTGTGTTGATGGCACCAGAGATATTTTTCTTTGTAAATTCCGCACAAATGGTGCTTGAATCCTGAGAAATATTATGGTAATAGTCCAATCAAATACCTACACGATGAAGGTTTAATAACATTCATAAGATGAACGTTTTCAAAGTTTTTACCCGAAAATCATGTCGGCAGTCTCATGAATCCCTTCTCATGTGTACCCACTGCTCAATAATGGTCAAGGCATAAGCATAAGCCTTGGAAAGGTTGAACGTACGTGGGACTGAGGAAAGATGTGTGATACGTCGCATAAGATACTCGTAAACAGATAACGAATTTTTGGTTACGAGTGTGTGGTCAACTACCTGTGGCACAACTGGTTTCTGTGCATTAACAAATAAGTAATGCTTAGCAGACGATAAAAGTAGCTGAGGGGGAGCAGGAATGAATGGTATTCGCCAAGAACGAAGCGCAATTAGTTTACTCCCCACTACAAAACTGTTTGGCTCAGCGTTCGTATTTTGCTCGATAACGAACATATTCTCTCTTCCCAAAGTTCGTCTTTTTCAAAAAAAAAAAATGTTCTTTCAGGTTCAGAACAGCCTTGAAATCCAAGTCGTGAGGTTCGTCAACGACGGAAAAGACGAGGGGGGTACACGCGTGTCCGGACTTGGGAAGAAGCTCCTGCTGGACTACGTTTCATCAACGGGAGAAACTTCAAGGAGAAGGTGTTTCCAATGGGAGGGATAGGCACGACAACCGTTGCTCAATGGAGGTCCGAAGAGAAGCGGTGACCTAGAAATCACCGCAGAAACCAAGAAATAGTCAACACTCTTGAGCCCCGGAGGCGAAAGCTGGGATTTGGGGATTGACATGTTTGTCTATTGCCATTTCAAGGACTTCGTGGAGGGACGCGTGAACCGGATCTCAACTACGAAGTTACGTAAAATCGCAACTCGTATAAACAACCCAAAACTTGGTTATCTAAATAGACAGTAAGAACGCGTAATGACAGTTCGTATTGCTCAATCCAAAACAAGTCGACGAGAAGGTTAACGAGTCAGGCACTCCGGGTCCAAAATTTACTCAAATCGACCAAGTAAAATGTACAACACTCACCTTCAATTCAGATTTCGTTGTCGCTCAAAAAGACGGCATCTTTGGTCGAAAAAGACGAAATGGTTTAGGCCGTGGCACGAGGAGACAGGCACGAACTAACAGACAAAACCCCCACAAACCTACGCGTAACTCAAAATACGTGAGGAGACCGACAGTTGGTAACTGAAAGCTTTAGAACCCCTTCCGCTGGTCTGGGCCCTCTCGCTGTCCTGCCGGTTCTGGAGGGGGAACCGGAGTCCGTGTCAGAGACAGAGACCTGAGTGGGGGAATGCCGCCCATCGCGTCTACACAAATCTGACAACAGGAGCTCGTGTCTGCGCCAGTGCAAGCGCCAGGCTTGAAATATTTGGTTCAAACCGTCGCTGAACTTTCCTTACGCTCAGTGACGTCGAAGGGTAAAAAGAAACCCTCAGTACACGCAATAAATATCTAGTGCGAGGTATTAGACAACTTTCCTTAGCCCCACACGCATTCAGCAATTTTATAAAAACTGTGTACTGTTAACTCTACATAGAAACTGTTGGTGGCTTAAGGTTTCGGTTTTCAATGAGTTGCTCCTATTTGTGCAGCGAGCAATCGGTACACTAAACATTTTGAAGACTGGCAACACGATTTTCTTGGGGAAGAAGTCAATCCTTGTCAATAAACACCCCACAGAGCAATTTCCCGCCCTCGTTGCAGTAGTCATTAAAGCCCTGCGCTGAAAGTTCGAATATAAGCAGCTCGTCGGTCAAAGTCAAAGTGGAGGGGGGTCAGGCTCCTCCACGCTCTCCTATTGCAACCCCCAGATGATTGACCAGACCCAGCAGCTTCAGGCTTCCACTCCTTCATTGTGAGGCTTGCCGAGCTGGTGAGTAGAGTGAAAGGTTATGACAATCCACACATGCTGAGCTTGGTGAGAAGGAATGTGGCAATGGTGTTTCAGCGGACGAGGTTGCAGCCTATCTGCACTGGATTAAGAACCCGACCTGGGGTGGGACAACCGAATTCGCTTCCTGCGTGTGACGAAGTTTGTGGACCTCTCATGCTCCCAGCCACGTCCGTGAGGCTCTACTCCCTCGATGGCCAGAATTAAGTCTTCCCCTGTCCCCGAGGAAGAGCCACATAACTGCACTGTCGACAACTCCACTTCAGTTGGGCCTATTGATGTTTTACTCCGCAGATGGAACCCATCGTAAAGCACGAAGAAATGGATGTTAAACCACTGGTTTAACCTCTTACTCTACATGGGCAGGTGTTCTGCTTGATAGCCGCTTACCCAATCTCAAATCGTTTAGCAAGAGAAACTAATAGAAACGTAGTAGTCTATGTTAAAAAATTGAATAGAGAATGTCGTGACTTTCATAAGCAAATGGTAATTTCTTAACGTTGTTGCTTCGAATAAATTTCGACGATTTATATATATTATCGTACGACGACCAATTCGTGAAACGTCGCGTGTTTGTTAGCAATTGCATATACAATATATCTGGTGCGTTGCAACACACAACTTCCCTTAGCTCTACAACAATTCACTTTGTACGTGGCTAGTTCTATTTATTCAATTCATTTATCACTCAGTTCATTTGAACTTGGTCAAACGACACTTTACGGCAGCACGAAGCGGCAGCGATTACAGTTCCAGAATTTATTGTGCTGCTCGTACTCATTCCAGGTCCATTATTGAGCAATTGGTACACAGATAATTAATGAGGCTGTAAACACAAATTTTTTAAAGAAGGATAGTAATTACTTTTGCAGAGCTATTGGGCAAAAACGTTTAGAACTGGTAGTAAGCGAAACGGCCGTAGTTGAAATTCAGGAATTTCTGAAGTGACCCCCATGTACCTCATGAGCGTTTTTAAACACTCACCCTTTAGGTATTGGATTGGACTACGACATGACTTTTTTTTTTAATATTCTACTAAAATTTCAGCGGAGTTTATAAGGAATTTATTTTTTTTTTTTACTGCGCTAAAAACGCTTTTCGTCGAAAATTTTGATTATTTATTGTTCTGCTCTCGTCATTTTCCCTCGGATGGGAATTTTATGGTATAGTTGCCTTATTGAGAGCTATCAATATAAAAAATTTAATCAAAATCGTTACAGCTGTTTTTGAGAAAAAAATTTGGTGTTTTCATCACTATGCTAACTATAGTTATTTTGCGGTGGATTTTGTTCATACCCTTATTTTGGCGTCCTATGGTAACCTGCGGGCGAGATATGAAGTTTGAGCTGATTTGGTACGGTGGTTTTATCTAAAAATCGTTCACGGACACACACACACAGACCACTTTCCCAAATAGTGTTTTTCGGACTCAGGAGGGTCTGAAACGTAAAGATCTGAAGAAAACTCAAAATTTTTTTTCAGCCGATTACATAACTTTCCTTTCTACTTTGTAGAGCCAAGGAAAGTAAAAATTTGAAATTAGAAATCGAAAGCTTAAAGAGAAATTTGTTTAACGTGAGTGAGTTGGGAAATGTTAGCCCCTCCCCCAATAATTCGCTCTAGAGCCGTTCCTAACAAGAGCTTATTTCATACAGAATGATTGGCCGTCAGGCTCACGTTTACTGGAAATCCCCAAAGCTTTGGTGGCCTTCGCGTTACTAGCAGCACCAGGGAAGTAAACACTGCAAATGCAATGTCTCGTGGCGAGTTCTATTCGCTGACGTTAGCGTTTGTACGTTAATGTGGCTGAGCGGCAAAACATCAACTGGATTGAAATCCAAAACTGGTGACTTGAGAATATAAAGGGCCGGCGAGGTTTACTGCCATTCAAAGACTCCGAGCTCATGGGAATGAGCCCGCTTTCTTCACAGTAGGTACCTTCGCCGCTCCCTTTTCACTCTCAGACCAATTAACGGAAGAATTGTTCGGGATGTCGGTAAAGCTCCGATCAACAAAAACTAGGCTCTGCGGGGCAGACTCCGCACTTCCTGCCACGTTCTGGTTAAAAAGGAGTTACGGACGAGAGACTTCCGTTTTACATTTCTTTTGGACTATTAGAAGCAGATCTTGGGGAACAAAGAACCTGACTTGGAACTCCGGGCTGTACCTTTCCGGTCCTGGCTCGTGGAATTGACTGACTGACAAGTTTCAGTATTATGACATTGTTTCAGGTTTGGGCGTTGTGTTCGGCGACTGCCAGAAGCCGAAAATTCAGCCTCCACTCGTTACCACCACACGTTACCCATTGTTGGACGCCCAACACGAACTTCTGGCGGTGTGGTGAAATTTACATTTCCGTGTAAGTGTGGAATGTTGTTCACTTTTACTACTTTCCTTAGCCCAACAAACCAAAAAGGAAAGTTTTGCAGTCGGCTGAAATAAGCTTTTGGATCTTACGCTCGAAAAAAAAACTGTGCTGGTCTGACTTTCAGTTAACATCTTGCTGTACATAGAAAAATCATTTGTTGAGTTATTTTTGTTCCAAAAACAAAGTCCTGGGAGAAGCGTAGGGTTGTGCTCCGAGGGTACGCCGAATGTGGCTGTTTCCCCTGTAATCTTCAGTACAAAAGAAAATATTGGCATCTCGCCCTAAACCTCCGACTGATACCTACCTACTACTGGCTGTACCCCTGCGAAACATGCCCACTGGTAATAGGAATGAAATAAAATCCGAACTCTTACAATCCAAAAATTAAACTGCAAAAAAGAACAAAAATAAAGACGAAGGAAGAGGTGATAAATGAGGCGCTCTGTAAGCTCAACCTCTTTTTTACCAACGTCTGTGGAAATCTTCAAAAGACGAAAAGAGAAACGTCTGGGGTTTCAAAAAGCTGCACCAATACGTGACGATTTTTATCAACTAAACACCTAGACCCTCACAGCGCATGTGGACGCAAACTGAAGACCGTTCACTTGGTAACTGGCTGGCTGTATGAAACGACCAGCCACCTTTTATTATACTCTACTTGTTTATGACTCAGATTGTCCTTTATTTGGGATGAGTACGACGGCCTCAAGTCCTATTATGCCAATCCAAATGTCAGGACTAGCTTCCTACGGAATGCCAAATTTCCTGGAAGAGTATTCTTTGATGTCCACCCTTGGAGAATTTGCACCAAAGACCAGAAATCGCTCCCTTTCTCTGTCACTGGACCATGACATGATAGGGAATTTCCTCGTCTGTAGCACACTAACTGCACCGAGGGGGTCACTTCTACGCGTAACGTGTTTGTTGGAAACAGACCTGTCCCGTGGTGACTCCTACTATGTTCCTCTCCATCATCAGTAAGTTGTGTCTTATCTCGTTTGTGGGTTCTGAAGCGTTTGGAATGTTTTACTCCCCCACCGTTTCAGTCAGTCGGATTCATTCTCCTGGCATATTCTCACGCAGTCCTCTTGACTAGTGACGGAGATGCCCCACAATGGGGAAGTGACCTTATAGTTACAGTAGACGATCCGAGTCAAGCCAAATGGTCTGCCCTCCCACTTCCAGTGATCCGTTTATGCGCAGGAATCCAATGAGAGTTAAAGAGTTGAGCCGCCTCATACACACCCTCGCCAGTTTTGACGTTGCGCAGTAGTTATTCAGCGCCTTGCAAGAAGCTTGACTGTCAGTCATTACGTTGATAGTTTTATTTATATAACCTACGCATTATGATGGCCCCAGCTGTTATATAATACATTTCTGACCCAGAGAAATGTGAGTCCCACTCCTTCCAGAGCCACTTATCCAAATCTCAGAGGCTGTGTAGATGTTAGTACCATTTGGAGGCCGAAACCGACGACTTTCGCTGTCCAATAGGCTTACTTGAGTATATCCTGGTAGAACTCGTAACCTGGAGGGGTGATCCAGCCTGGCTCTGTAAAAGTTTTCAAGTTCCTAAATACAGAGAGGTGTCCATTACTAGCATGTGGCTATTACAAGCCTAATTATCTGTAAGCTGCCTTCATAGCCGATGCCTTAACACATATATCAAGTGGAAGAAGGTCAACCGTTTTCCCCATAATGCTGGTAGATGTGGTTTTCATTAGTAAGCACTCCAGCCTTTGTACTTTGGCTCTGCTGCTACAGTTATTAGATGATTGGTCTCACAATGGCCTCATAAAACCAGTAGACCTTTCTTCGCTTTAAGCCCCAGATTCTTCCAGTCATTCTTCGACACGTCCAAGCTGTCCTCCGTTGGTCGTATATCTGGAGTGCTCTTTCCAGGTTACTTTACGATCCAGAAGCACACCCAGGTACTTGATACACCCATTACTTCCTGTGGTCTCATTCCCGACAGTCGTTTTTGTCTCTATGTGACCGTTCCACATTACAACTCCGGATGCTCTTCTCGTGAGCTCGATGCTACTACAGGGCCCCTACTTGGTGGTAGGTGTCAATCTGAGTTTTGCGGTTGATTTCTCGATTATCCGTGAAAGTGATAACACTTGGCGATGAGGAATGTAAAGCGAATTTACTCTCCTCGACCCAATGGGCAATAAAATTATTGCAATCGTGCCAAAAAATACGTTTTTCTGCTGAATTGAAAAAACCGGAGCGTTTGTTCTCCGTGACTATTCCTGTAACCATCCGTTGAATAAACAGAAAAGTAAATAAGATCCTCAAACAGTATCCCCGTAAGTACTTGCTAGAAATTGCATTGAAAAGACGTCAAAAGCTCTAGTTAAAAAAGATTACAGGCAGCCGTCTGCAGACCTGTATGATGGTGGTCTATCAAATATATGTATGCTGCTAAGGGTTGAATTGAATAAGGTGGAAACCCCGCTTTGCTCAAATAACCATTCTGTGCAAAAGGAAAATAATAATTAATGGAGATTTTACAATAATATAGTTGTACTAGAATTTAATCAACTACTCAGGGGCGAGGCCAAAATATTTATATTTGCAAGAGGATACTACAAAACGCGCAAGATTACCGCTGAAAAGGGAGTTTATTTGAGTTATCGATTTTGGAACTGAACTACAAAAGAGCGATAGTTGAATAGAGAGGGAATACGAGTAACTTAACTAAAAATAACTAACAACTCTTAAAACAAGATAAGTAACTTACAAAACCTGAAAGTACTAACATATCTCAATACTGTAACTAACATAACCGTAGAAAATGTAATATAATCGCTATAATTTACTTAAACTACACGGCTGAATTCTTCGACAACCAGACCACATCACTTCAAGAACTATGTCAGGCCACAGCTTCAACTTTATGTCTCAAAGACGTTGCATCATTGCAAGTGTTACTATGTTTAGATTATTATTACTCTCTGGTGTGGATTCTTGAGAGTCAGTCAGGATAAAATGAAAAGCTTCTCTAGACCGACGTCTCGCTTAATTTATTAAGTGTCATCAGAACTCGGGACCTTTCTCTGAATGTCATTGTTTTAAGCAACGATTGGCATTTCGCGAACCCTGATGACGCATAATAAATTAAGCGAGACCTCAACCTACAGAAGCTTTTCATTTTATCCTTACTGACTCTCAAGAATCCACGCCAGAGTTAACTTCTACAATCAAGAACGACCCCACATCGCAATTATTATTATGAAACCTTGTGGGTGTCGCAGGGAAATTATGGGCAAATAAACTAAAACGAAATCAAGTTTGAAGACTTTTATCAGCCACAGGGTACGGAGATTCAATGCTGTGTGTGCAGCGTGTCATCATCATTGCCGGGGTGAAGACAGTTATTGGCGTTGCACCAGTTAATCGTAAAATCAACGGCCAGAAGTGCGAATGCGTAAAAACGAAGACTAGAGGACTGCGCCTTTTGCGATCGGGCTGCCCATGTTTTTATTCAATTCAACCATCTCTCTGTGGACGTTCCGACATTTTGGGTTGTTTATACAGTTTTCTTATACGAGGTACCGAGCTCGACAAACTCATTGGCACAGCGGTTTCCCTTTGCTATTTCTTGTAGGTGATGATACGAGTAGCAGAGGGTTGTAGGAGGGCACATTAGTTAGGGTTGTATTCAACCGAGTGGCATTCCCCTCTAATAATACGTAGCGTTTGCGATTCGGATGCATAGTTGCCTTCAAAGGGCCAAATTAGTCCCCTTGTCTGCTCACTGGTGCATGACATCTCATCTGCAAATGAAAAGGGCTCGAATGCAACCGGCGTGGAAATTAATTGAACGGATCGGCTGTACATTTCATTTGACCTGTCGAGGCGGCTTAAATGTGAATATATAGTTTGTAATTATGGCTATCCCTCCCCTGCTCAACTACTGCCATTACATAATGAAACTCTGATGTAATAATTACCGCCTTAGTTGAGTTTGCCCCTCTTGATAATTGTAAGAATATTTTCAAGAAAAGTTGAAGCGACACGGAGATAGCATCTTTTAGAGACGATTCACACTAATTTTGCTCCCCATTAGGTGCCATTAAGCGGAAGTTACGTCGCTGTTCTGCACCTAACTGAATGTATGAATCTCCACGCGTCTGGTATCGTGTCCTTCTCCGTGAAATGGACTTCAACCCAATGAATTTTCATCAAATTGCGCGAAGTATCTGATAGTTCGTCGTTCTTTGTATATACTGTTGTCCTATTTGTTAATTAAACTAGATATGCAAGCATAGATGAGAATCCCAATTTAGAATACTCAGCTGTCGTGAGTGGCCGAAGTGCCCGCAGCGTTCGATAAATCGGAAATCCTGACAAAAAGTGAATTCTTAAAGGGCTCTGCGGTCCCCGTCTTAGGTATAAGAAGGAGCCTAGGAACAGCTGCCAGCGCACCTTTAGACCAACAACAGCTGCTGGAACTTCTGCCTGAACCCCAAACTCTCTTCCAATACAACACGAAAAGCAGCAGTGGGAAAAATCTGTTCCTCTGGTACCTGCAGAGCCATGAGACTCAATAAGTGACTTGATTCTCACCGCCACTTTTCAGAAACCTCAACAATCACTCAGCGGCGGACAGTTTTTCCGCCACAGCTGAAAGTTCTAATTGCCTATCTGCGAATATCATTGCACACTTGAATGCACTGGGGTTTTATTGTAAGGATATTGTAAATTGTGTGGTACGCATCGGACATAGTGAACATATTATATTTACTATTCATACGCACGTTTAAAGAGGGCAGATCTTTTTGCTTTCCTTGGCTCTACAAAGTAGAAAGGAAAGTTATGTAATCAGCTGAAAAAAAAAATTTGAGTTTTCTTCAGATCTTTACGTTTCAGACCCTCCTGAGTCCGAAAAACACTATGAGATGCATGGGGCTCACTCCAGAAATTCATGAATTTCAACTACGCCCGTTTCGCTTACTACCAGTTCTAACAGTTATTACCCAATAACTTCTCAAAAGTGATTACTATCCACTTCAAAAAATTCGTGTTTACAGCCTCATTAATTATCTGTGTACCGATTGCTCAATACGGGTCCTGCAATGAGTACGAGCTGCACAATAAAATCTGCAACTGTAAGCGCTACCGCTTCCTGCTGTCGTAAAGCGTTATTTGACCAAGTTCAAATTAACTGAGTGATAAATGAATTGATTAAATCGAATTGGCCAGGTACAAAGTGAATTGACGTAGAGCTAAGGAAAGTTGTGTGTTGCAACGCACCAGATATTTTGCTAGGTTATCTAATTCATGTGTTTCATTATACGTTGTATAACTTCACAAGGCATTGTATACCACTGTAGACAAATTTGTTAAGTGGCAAACCCTGAAGGCCTGTGTCCATGAGTACGACAGAGTTAGTAGGGATACAAGGGTAGTAGGGCAAAGCCAGAACTGTGTGACCTTGCGAGGGAGCTTAGTGCTGTAAAAGTGACAAGGGAAGATTTTGACATCACCAACTGGGGGTTAGTCGATTCGGATCACAACTGGTGGCCGTTCTAACGCGGAGCTTTCGCTTCTCTTCATCATTTAGCTGATATGGACACCCGGAAAACTGAGGATAAACATAGTAGAGAGCAACATTAAGGAACTGTTTAAATTTGGGCTGTTTCCAGAAATTTGCGCCACGTAACTGTTGGATTATACTGAGCGACATGCTATAACTTTATCACTAGTGAACGCATTCTAACTGCATGACTGAATTTAATCAACCTGGCCGTACTTATTCTAGTAACCGATACACACATTTTGCTCTCCCCAACTGTATCAGTAACTATCAATTAAACGGAGATATAATCTAAAATATGTCATTTTGCAAATATTAAATTATCGTTTTTGATGTTCTTAAAAGAGAATCTAACGATTTCTATCTTACGGATGTTGTGGAAAGTAGTGTATTACTGCGCACCAGATATTTAATAACTCCGGTTTATTGCAGTGCGCTTTCTCCCTGTTCATCAATTTAGTTCCTGCTATTCGGGTCAATTACCATCCACATGGTTTTGCAGCTCTTGGAACACATGTGAGAGCGACATGCTACGCCGAATTCATCAAAATACGTGGAAATCCGTTCAAATGAAGTTGTAACAAGTTCCGCTAGACGGCTTGTCGTGTGTCACTGTGATTTCCTCAACAGTTCCAGAGCTATAGGAGCGGGTACATCAATTACGTTCTTTTTGGCATTGAGAGCTATTTGATGTCATTTCTCCGCTATGCTTTTCCACTGCTACGTGAGGTAATTGGCCCTGCAGTTATTCGATCCTCGAATACGAGAAACTCTTTTCAACTGTTTTGGTACGTAAACGTTCTGTGTAATTATTTAGCGATTTCTTTTACAATTATTATTTAATTAGACTTAGAATTCGTATAATACACTACTGGACGAGAAATGCTGACAACTAAGTCTCTCTGACTTAATATCCTTACTCCACTACTGGATAGATATTGTACTAGAATAGGTTGATAACAACTTCATTATTGCCAAGGACGCGACTATGTCGATGAGTTGATCATTCGGAAACTCTTGACGTAGCGTTGGCTAATTCCCAAAACAATGGCCGCGAGTACATTTGCCCGGTTCTTCGATTCGCGATTCGGAACATTGAAGAGCGTCACTGATACTGGTGCTAGTTACAACTTTCATCACTGGCACTAGTATTCTTCAAAATACGAATACGTCCGGCTTCTGCTTTAGTGGGGATTGCCCTCTTCGCGTTTATTTGTTTGTTATAATTCGACCAGGCATGGATAGGCAAATTAATACGACTTTGTTTCATCGATTCAGAGAAAAGGCATGCGAAGTGTTGTTGATTGGTGTATGAGTATCGGTTTCATCTCTGACGAGTATGTGTGCCCTGAATGTGTTGCATGGGAGAATGAATGATAGAGTTATTTGAAACCATCAAAGCAGCCTATGATTCGGATACGTAACTTGAGAGGTGAGTGATATTATAAGTTATTTTTGTGATCGGCAATATCTGTGATCGGCAATATCTGTGCTGCTGCACTACGCGAGTGATATCTATCATTTTTGTGGCCGTCAATGTTTGTTGCATTAGGCGCGCACTGTTTGTCCACGTTAACTCAGTTTCGCGCGCGTTTACATTCACTTTTACGACAAAACTTTGCTCTACTCTTACTACTACTGTTACGCTCACCAGTATCAGTGACGCTAGTAAACGTTCCGAATCGCGAACCGAAGTTCCTCGCAACTCTACCCGCGGCCAATGTATTGGGAGTTTACCATAGCGTTAAATGAACTTTAAAAAATGATCAGTTGAGGCAATACTTGCACAATAGAATGGTTTGATTCAGTGGTTTTAAGCAGCATTGTAAAGAATATGACGTTACTAACCTCTGGAAAAATAGCGGGGCAGTTTCATTCATATTGGTTTATTATTCATTCTGAATAATAACCCTATGTTTTCGGTCACGAAACATTTTTTACAACCCCCCCCCCCCTCTCAAAATTTAATACTTTACGTTTCAAGACTTGGAGATTCCAAATTTGCAATGTCTGTCCGCCATCCCCCGTCCCCCGTCTGCTGTCCTGGCCGTTTTGTGCCTTTAATGGGGTCTAAAAAATTCGTTCTTTCGCACAAAAATCCGATTTGGTATGTAGTTGTGCCCGCCATCTCGGCAATCCGATCGGACGAAGCCCGTGGTTGTAATGGGCAAAAAATGGTTAAAAAAATTAACGAAATGCAGTACAATGCGGGAACTACCGCGGAAGTCAACGTTTCGTCGTTTGAAGTCCCTCCCTCCCGCCTGTCTCAATAAAAAACGTCCTCGCCTCGCAATGCTGCCCGCCCGCTCAACTGCTCAACTCCCCTTTCGCCTTGCAACGGGTTCGCTCGAAGCACTCCCGTTCCAATTTCCCCGACCCGATGAGGCAAAATCATCAGACGTTTTGTTTCCGTAGTTCCATTGCAGTCAGGACGTGTTTCGTATAGTTTACTAGTATTCGATGCTGAATACTAAGCGTATTCGAAGCTGTTCATGAGAATAATAAACCATTGTGTAATAATTTGCAGGGTTTTTGGTTTATTCCTCATGCTGAATAATACAGCTTCGTTTTGCCTGCCAACTCGGCAATGGTTATGGACAAAAAATGGTTTAAAAAATTATCGAAAACGATGTTTCGATGCTGAATTGAATAGGATGGGTCCGAGAGGCGCAGGACATCGTCTAGATGAACAACAGTGAAATCGCAGTAAATATAGTGAGGTGAATTATAGTAGGTGAAGGAACCCGTGGGACAATGTAGCGAAAGTCATATTTCCTCCTTAGCCTGCATTCATTTCCTCCCAGTGCTTCCCACCTCATACCAACCACCCAGCAATTCGATTCGTTGCGTCTACAATTGACCGGGCGTGGAATATGTCAATTTTCGTCGTTCCATTGGAGTCAGGTTTGTTACTGGCGTTTTGCGATGCTGAAATCTCAAATGAATACGTTTTTCTGAATATTTACCAATAGTGTGGAATAAGCAGAGACCAATCGCAACAACGAAACCCAACAGTTCTTTAACGCTAATATTCTGACTCAAAAGTCGTAAAATCTGAAGTATGCTTAAAAAAATATCTGGTGCGTAGCAACACACAACTTTCCTTAGCTCTACGTCAATTCACTTGTGTACATGGCTAATTCTGTTTAATCAATTCATTTATCACTCAGTTAATTTGAACTTGGTCAAACAACGCTTTACGGCAGCAGCAAGCGGTAGCGCTTACAGTTCCAGATTTTATTGTGCTGCTCGTACTCATTCCAGGACTATTATTGAGCAATTGGTACACAGATAATTAATGAGGCTGTAAACAAGAATTTTTTGAAGAAGTATAGTAATTACTTTTGCAGAGTTATTGGGTAAAAAATTCTAGAACTGGTAGTAAGAGAAACGGCGGTAATTGAAATTCGGGAATTTCTGTAGTGAGCCCCACGTATCTCATGAGCGTTTTTAAACACTCACCTTATAGGTATTGGATCGGACACCAATACCAATTTTTTTTTAACATTCTAGTAACATTTTAGCGGAGTCCATAAGGAAAAAACCCTGCTAAAAACGCTTTTCGTCGAAAATTTTGATAATTTATTGTGCTGCTCTTGCCATTTTCCCACGAAAAGAATTTTATGTGTAATTTTCTTATTGAGAGCTATCAATATAAAAAATGTAATCAAAATCGTTAGAGCTATTTTTGAGAAAAAAAAAATTTTGGTGTTTTGATCACTATATCACTATGATAACTATAGTTAACTTTCGGTGGATTTTGCTCATACCCTTATTTTGGCGTCCCATGATGACCTGCGGGCGAGATATGAAGTTTGAGCTGATTTGGTACGGTGGTTTTCTCTAAAAATCGTTCACAGACACACAGACTATTTTCCCAAATAGTGTTTTTCGGACTCAGGAGGGTCTGAAACGTAAAGATCTGAATAGAACTCAAAATTTTTTTTCTGCCGATTACATAACTTTCCTTTCTACTTTGTAGAGCCAAGGAAAGTAAAAATGTGTAGCTGATTACTTAGCTTTCTTTGCTACTTTGTGATGCGGAAAATAAAAACTAGGTAGAAACACACGTGCAAAACATTTAAAAATGCTATTAAGGGGGGTGGGGGTTGTCTCGTTCAATTTTTGTTATTGTCAAAATTAGACCCTCCCCCCTTCTCAATCCACTCAATAGTCTGCGCTATCTCATGGTAGAAATCACAAATTTGGTTGTGATTTCGTGAGATACGACCAAAAGAGCAGATGCGTGTCGGCCCGGGCACCTGTTTTACGGAGGGTAAAACCTAAAAACCAAGAAGCGCAAGAAGTGAGCGCCATTAACCCAAACCTTCCTTAGGGCAAAGGGAGTGCGTTTCACCTTTGTTGAACACCCGGGCCGGACATCCGGAATCCCAACAGCCGGTGGGCGACCGCAAAGGGAAGTGAAGCAGGTTGGCGCTCCGAAGAGACGCGCCTATCAAATATCAGCTGAATCAATATCCCACGCCTCCTTTTTGCGAATTCTCGTTTAAACTGCAGCTTTGGTAATCGAAACTAAAAAGTATACAGATTTTTTCGAAAACATTTCACAAAAAATTCGTTTATGGGATCTCCTAGCATTAGATAACTTTCAAAAGGAGTCATTTAGGCTCTTCTGAATTTGCGCGCAAAAAACATTTATTTCTCTCTGCTAAGTTCGTTAATCAGCAATATCAGGTAACAGGAAACAATTCATATTTAATTTTGGCAATTTCAGGAGTTCTTACAATCTTGATACACGGACGAACATGTCAAGTAGCAACACACCATCAAACTTTCCTCGCTCCAACACGAGTTCGATGATGTATAAGTACGTACGTTCTTTCAATACGCGTCGACAGATAAGTTTATCAAGGCCATGAGAAGCTACTGATTAGTTAGACGTGCCCTACTAATTTAATCAAAATTGGTACGTGAAGGGCAAGTTCAGCTCAGATTGCGATTTTTTTTCAACTGAAATTCGTTACCACAAAATGTGTAGCAATACTTCAAACTTCTCGATTATTCGGGAGCAAGTTGCACATTCCGCTTAGGTAACATGAATGTTGTTGTATCCTCGTCAGCTGGAGTGCAATCTTTACCTTCGAAGAGAAGAACCAGGAGGGTTAGTTCAAGTGACGGACGGCCTGGAATTGGAGAATACCCCAAGATAAGAAGAGAGTGCCAGCGCTGCCGATAATTTCAAGGCGCCGGCAAGTAGAAGACGGCTTCTGGGATGGAACATGAAAAAAGAACGGCCGCAGCTCTCAAGAAGAGACTACTCTGATAGGTACGTTTGGTCCAACATGATATTAACTCGATGTGGCATGTGGCGGGTGTCGGCTTAGCATACTCTGGCTCACACACCTCGTAAAAAAGGGTACTTGGTGATGACAGAACGCACTTGGAGTGAAGCAGATTCTTTGAAAGTGAATTTCAGCCCTCTACCCGCCTCCACCCCTTGCCACTGGTTATACCATCGTATTTTACTATAAATTGGAGTTATAAAACGTCTATACCCTCGCGTCAAGTCGAGGATTATGACTAGATCAACAGTAAATATGATGAACGTTTGCCGGGAGAAGTTTTGCGCCGGAGGAAATAGAAAATACCCTCAATTCAACAAAGGATGAGAGGGTGGAGCGTAAAAGCCTGCATGTTGCCGAGGGGTTGGTCCAGGGACCATGAAAGAGCACATTTGGGGG
This sequence comes from Pachypeltis micranthus, assembly GCA_020466155.1. NCBI lineage: Eukaryota > Metazoa > Arthropoda > Insecta > Hemiptera > Miridae > Pachypeltis > Pachypeltis micranthus. The sequence continues at coordinate 61,015,080 of CM035770.1, read as the reverse complement.
ACCTTACGACTTTAGAATTCAATTAAATAACCTCCCGAAGCGGCATTTGTGTTAATGACACCACTTAGAATAATGAATGCGAGAGCAGGCAAAGGTCTCTCAACCCACCAGCTCCAGAGTTGAGAGGGTGAGATCGCGCTGAAGCGAATGGATTAATATAAAAAAATATATATCAATTTAGGGGACGGTAAGGTTGGAAGGGAGTGGAGGGGTTGGTAGGTTCGTTCAAAGGGTGGGAAATGTAATCGAGTAGAAATTTTCTGTAGGGGGGCCCGCTCGTGAATCATACGAGAAAAGAGGGAGTGCTTGTCTCTTTTCTGCGACCTGAACTAAATACCGAGAGGAGGGAAAACCTTCTAGAGCTTTCAAGTCCTGAAACAACAGCCAAAAGCTAAAGAGGAGGAAGGACAATCAAGGGGTGATCAGTTCATCTCCATCCAACGATTGGCACAAGACCAAAACACGTCAGGAGCAGGGCACCACGCTATGGTATTTGACGACTATATCTCAACAATCGAAGGTTAGGCGACCGCCGTACACAATGTAAAAGCCGGGAGGATTTAGTGCCAACTGCAATAATTGAATGTACAGATATTTTTTTGTATTCAGCTCCTGAACAAGCTAAGTTCAAGGTATGGTTAACAGGTTGACGGAAAAACGCGTGACAGTTGACGCCCACATACGTTCTGTACCCTTCAAGAAAGACCCACGTTTTATACGGTAAGAAAAGAAGGGTCGTTATAGAAACGCTGATTTGAGGAAAGAGGCGAACAAAATTTACTTTAGAAAATGGAGTGTAGTGAAATCTACGGACCGAACTATAGTCTACCTACTTCTACATGAACATGTAGAGGATCCCCCTGTGTATATTTACTGTTGGGCCGTCTTCTTTGACCTCCAGATTCATGTTAGAGGGTTCAGGAACGGTAACTATGAGTAAAAAAAGACCTTCATTTCTGAACACTCGCCAAGTACGGCAAATTCTGGAAAGTCGGCAAAACCAAATCAGCACTTTCCGTTTTAGCCTCCACATCAACGTGGCACGCTAAAAATTAGATCGTGAGCCAATTCGGTTCTAACTTTAACATGGCTGTAGTAATTCTTTTCTTCTCAGAAACTGCTCTAACGGTCTGTATAAAATGTGTGCGTGGTTCCAAATGGCTGATCGTTATTGTTAAAAATATTCATTCGTCGGTTAATGACGGGAGCAGCTCAGTAAATTAAAAACATATCGACGAAAATCAATTTTAGTGCAGTTTCTTTCTTGTAAATTCCGTTCATATTATGTTAGCGTTCTCAAAAAATTGTGTTGGTAGACCTATAGGTTCCCTACACAAGGGTAGTTTATTAATGGTTACAAAATATTTAGAACACCTTACTGTCGTTTCCTCGACTCCCTTTTTACTATCCTTAGCTCTGGAAAGTCGAGTTTCCAAGATTTCTGAGTCTGAAAAACACTCTGCAAATGGTTTGTGTCTGTGGACGTGATTGGGAGAAAAGGCAGGACCAAATCGGCTCAAATTCCATATCTGGCCAGCAGGTCACTGTAGTCGCCAAAATAAAGGTGTTAGAAAATTCAATTCAAAATTGACTATAGTTATCATGTACTATTTTCCCCCAAAAATGGCCGTATCAATTTTGATTAAAGATTTTGTATGAGCAGCCTCAAATAATGAGACACCACTATAACATCACAATAAATTACCAAAAATGTTTCTTGAAATCTATTTTAGAGCAGTTTTCTCCTCATAAATCCAGCTCATACGGTACTAGCTCTGTCAGAAAAATTAGAGTGGTAGTCCAATAAACTACCTATACGATCACAGTTTATTAAGGCTCATAAAATAATTAGGAGTATCCCTAGAAATTCCGGAATTCCCACCATGCCGTCTCACTCGCTTTAATTTTTACTTTCCTTGGCTCTACAAAGTAGAAAGGAAAGTTATGTAATCGGCTGAAAATTTTTTTTTGAGTTTTCCTTCAGATTACTGTGGGACGCAAAAATAAGGGTATGGGCTAAATCCACCGAAATTTAACAATAGTCATCATAGTGATCGAAACACCAAATTTTGTTTCTCAAAAACGGCTCTAACGATTTTGATTACATTTTTTATACTGATAGCTCTCAATAAGGCAATCATAGCATAAAATTCCCATTTGTGGGAAAATGACGAGAGCAGCACAATAAATTATCAACATTTTCGACGAAAAGCGTTTTTAGCGCGTTTTTTTCTTATAAACTCCACTGGAATGTTAGTAAAATGTTTAAAAAAAAACTTGTATTGTAGTTCAATCCAATACCTATAGGATGAGTGTTTAAAAACGCTCGTGAGACACATGGGGGTCACTCCAATAATTCCTGAATTTCAACTACTGTCGTTTCGCTTACTACCAGTTCTAAACGTTTTTACCCAATAACTCTGCAAAAGTAATAACTGTCCTTCTTCATAAAATTTTTGTTTACAGCCCCATTAATTCCTCGTGTACCAATTGCTCAATAATGGTCCTGGGATGAGTACGAGCAGCACAATAAAATCTGGAACTGTAAGCGCTACCGCTTGCTGCTGCCGTAAAGCGTTGTTTGACCAAGATTCAAATTAACTGAGTGATGAATGAATTGATTAAACAGGATTAGCCATGTAAAAAGTGAATTGACGTAGAGCTAAGGAAAGTTGTGTATGTTGCATCGCACCAGATATTTTCTGTGGATAAATCACGGAACATCGCAGTAAGTTATCAAAAATGTCCCTTGAAATCTATTATTTTAGAGCAGTTTTAACCTCATACATCTCACCTCCCTCTCTCACTCTCATACGGTACTAGCTCTGTCAGAAAAATTTGAGTGGTAGTCCAATAAACTACCCATACGATCACAATTTAACATGGCTCATCAAATAATTAGGAGTTCCCATCATAGCCGTTTCACTCGCTATAATTTCTTAGTTTCAACCTGATAATTCCACAACAAAAAACGCAACCATTCTCAAAAAACGTTGACTTGTCTTGTAAACTACCTTTGCCCTGATTACTCAATAATGGTTGTGGCATAAGTAGGAGCACCCCCAATAATTCTAGAACTTTAAGCAGTGAGTATAAAATGGATCGGGTTAGTAGCTAAAGCCAAGAAAATCGGTCAATGTACGTGGGGCTAAGGAAAGTTGTGTGGTACAGATATTTCACAGCGTTTTCTCTATAGTGACTCTCGTTCTCGTGGCGTAAATAAGGACAGCCTACTTAATTCAGCTATCTTAAACACAACCAGTTTCAATTTAAAATTTGTAGCTAAATTCTACCAAATACATAAGGACTGAGTGTAAAATACAATGGATTAGTGGCTATAGTGACAAAAATGCCTGAATGCGAGTGGGGCTGGCAAAAGTTATGATCTGCACTTGCTATTATACCGCATTTGTTTTTGATCTTAAACGACTATCACTGAAACAAAAGTCCATGTCCCAGCCGTCTCCAAAATAACCTCGCTCCGTAACCTTTAGCCCTGTAAAATCTAAGAACCCAAGTAGCTCCTTAAGAGGACCAGGTGGTTTTGATGAATGGCTCCTTCGCCAGACCGGATGACTGGGGCGAATGGTGGAGGCACGTGCGTCCAGGACATCTGTCTCAGATACGTCTATCTAGATCCTAACCCTCCTTTCCCTTTTCTTACGACTCCCTCGAAATTGACGTGCCCGGTGTTCGCCTTTGGAGACGAAGAAATTTTACGGTGAGGAGGGTCGTTCAACGACAGGAAATCTGCACCAGTCCACGCACAACTGGCATAAGTATTTCATTTAACTCAGGAAAGTCTTTCGTCGAGTTGAACTAAAAGAAAATCGTTACACAACACTTTCTGCTTTACATCGACCTACAAAGTAAACGTACTGGTAACACACGCATCCGGTTGCAGACGTCCAGAGTGCATCAGGTTCCAACCTACACGTTCCTTCAGAATACGTTTTCACTGAACTACAAAATCAGTCGATATTTTCATTCTATTTCACTCTGAATTCAACTGTAGACACATCTCTAATTCATTTTTATGAGATCCTCGTATCATCGTGAGTGCTGTAACAAAAATGAAAAATCGTTTAAATCGGTCGGTCGACATTAGCCAAAATATCTTAATTTTAGGAAGTTTACCCTCTCTATTACCACTCAACTCAACATGGGAGTTATGCGAATAGCACGAATTTATTGCATTTATCCATTCTATTCTCCCGTTTCTGTGACGTCCAGAGGTTCTTTCCACAAATGGATTAAAAAAAAGAAGCATAGTCTGTTGAGAGTCGGTATGAGGATAGCTTGAAAGATTTTGTCACTCGGACATTCAATTTTCTTAACTAGTTCTTTCTTACTTTTCTACAAATTTTTTGGGGGACACACACAAACAGAAGTGAAATTCGGTCCGACTCAGGAAACCTGTAACTTCTGACAAGAACTAGCCGGCTTGTTATGAATAGCAGTCGATTTATTTGTCAGCAGTCAAACCTAAGAAGTATTCGCCGGTACAGTCTTCGTCTCGCCTGTGAAATCCTCTGTCGGCAAAATAAGAGTATTTTGAAGGGCCCTTCGGCGCCCTTTCAATTTCGAGGGACAAAGCGCAAATGCGTACCGCCCACTGACGTCTTTGATTCGGCTTTAACGTTTGAACTACCCGATTTTATTGTTCCTTTTCCACCTACTCGAGTCTCAATAACGTTTCGAGGGACTCAACAATTGCGAAGTTGTGTGGAGCACTCGAGAGTTTTGTTGGCATTCCGGCCATTTCATGGTTGTCGTTCTGTCTCGAAATTTACTAAGGACGCTGCTTAGTATTTCGGTAACGGAATTTTTTGAAGTAAATATCGATACAGCAATCGGGCTAAAAGTTTGAGTTTGTTTACTTATCTTTGTTTGGACAGACTAATGTCACGTTCTAATGCATACTGAATTTTAGCGTTTCCGTATGTGAGTAATTTCAACCAAAATTTCTTACATATGTATACATACTCGTACTTCGTGGAACTGGCCCACACGTCATTCATTTAATTTAATTTGCACAAATAACAATCTTATTGCGATGCATTGGTAAATATAGACATTCATAAACACCTTCACAACAGATCGGAAAACAATCACAAAAATAAACATATGCGGGTACTATATCTTCATTCAACGCATTTCTACAGAAACATTTATGCAGAACAATATGTAGGGACTAGTTAGCTGAGAGTACTCCGTAAGTTTGATCGAAATCGTTACAGCAGTTTTTGAGAAAATTGGAATACCGATAAATTAATATTCGACAAATCTCCTTTTCTGAGTTAACTTGGCTTATATATCCGTTCAACATGTATATACAGAAATAATTATGGAGAACGAAATGTGGGTATGGGTGACTAAAAGACACTCTGAACGATTGATCGAATTTGGTAGAGTAGTTGCTCTGGAATTTACGGAAACGTGAACCGAGAAAAAGGTTTTGTTACCGTTGTGGAGAACCTGGTTGCATTATATCATCATGTCCAAAGTGTAGCCCGTTAAAAGAAAGTGGGAGCCGATCTTAGGGGTCCAATCTGCTCCTGCACCTGTGATAGGCCCCCCCATGGCGTTGTCTAGTTCCGAAGAGTTGAAGGCAATACCCGTAATTGCTACCAACACTCTTGAAATGACCTCATCAAGTACTCAACCGGAAAAGTCACCAACACTGATTCTATCCCCCAATCCAACTCCTACCGTCTCGTCAAGTTTTGACGTCAAAAACTTATCGTCAGTCAGTTTACCGTCTGATGTTTCACTATCCATTATCGATTCATGTGCCTTAGGTTCTGCTTACACTATGACTGTTGTGCCGCATGGTGATTCCCGTACAGTTCAACCGTCTTTTGATTTTGGCAATTGTCACCAGTGGATTATTTCCTTATCGTTCTTAGTTAAACAAAGTGGTTCTACAGGAAAACAGGTTATTCCAGTGCCATCACTGTTTGATACAGGGTCTAGTTTGTCTTTTATTGGCAATTCTGGACTCACTCTTCTGGGTATTAGTGAGGAACATCATGGCCCAGATACAAAGAGACAAGACATAACCCAATTTGAACCATTTGTCGCACGAATGGCCAATGGGAACAGTGAAATAATAATTACTGCACACACATTAAAATTTGCCTTAGGGTCACGGGAAAAGCAATTCCGATTTTTTTATTTGAGTGCTCTATCATACCCCATTGTGTTAGGACTCGACTTCATCAAGGAAATGGGTATTGTTGCTGATGCATTTAACAACGTTTGGTTTTTTTCTGATGATCCAAGTAAAGCATTCTGTTTTTCCGACCCCTCATCAATGAAGTCATGCTTGGGGTTGTGTGGTAGGCTACCTTCACTCCAACAAATGAGTTGTGGAATTAAAGGATTAGGTCCTTCTCAACGCATCAAACTTGGTGAAATTGTTTCCGAAGGTTCAATCCTGATGGAAAAGACTGCTGGGCTTACTTCTAAAATAATCCACAAAATTGATGTGGGTGATGCCCTACCTATCAAGCAGCGTGCATATAGTTACTCTCCTAAAGTGCTGGAAGTAATGTACAGTGAACTCGATAAGATGATAGAGAGCAGGATAGTCGAGCCTAGCCATGCTGCATGGGCCTCACCAGTGGTGATGGTTCGCAAAGGTGAATCCTACAGGTTCTGCATTGACTTCCGAAAAATTAATAACGTAACTAGGAAGGATTCGTACCCCCTTCCTAATATTAATCAACTGCTCGACAGTCTGCGCCATGCTGCTTACCTATCTAAAATAGACCTGAAAAAGGCGTTTCTACAAGTGCCATTAGCAGATGAAGCCAGCCGAGATCTGACTTCATTTATCGTTCCAGGACGAGGTTTATTCCGTTTCAGGACCATGCCATTTGGGTTAACCAACGCTCCTGCCACCTTCCAACGCCTTGCTGATTCCGTGTTTCTGGATCTGTATCCTCAAGTAATCGTTTTCTTGGACGATATTTTGATTTGTACCGGTGACTTTTCAAGCCACTGCGCACTGTTGAGGGAAGTTTTCCGTAGGTTGAGTGATACCGGATTAAAGATCAACTGGGATAAATGTGAATTTGGTTGCACTGAAGTTAACTACCTAGGATACCGTGTCAATGAGGATGGAATTGCTGTTGACCCTGATAAAGTACAGGCAGTAACTTCCTATCCAGCTCCCAAAAATACTACCGAACTTAGAAGATTTCTTGGAATGTCTGGATGGTACCGACGTTTTATACCTGGGTTTTCTACTGTTGTAGCCCCACTTACCTCATTACTGAAAAAAGGCAAGCCTTGGAACTGGTCCAATGCACAAATAACTGCGTTCAAGACGTTGAAATCAGCCTTATCCTCAGCACCAATACTTGCACGTCCGAATTTCGAGCTACCTTTTATTCTACAGACAGACGCAAGTCAGTATGGTTTAGGGGCCGCTCTGATTCAAGTCCAAGAGGGAAGTGAGAAGGTAATTACGTATTGTTCTCGCACTTTATCAGCTGCAGAATGCAATTATTCTGTTACTGAAAAAGAGTGTTTAGCGGTAATTTTTGGCATTGAAAAAAATAGACAATACATCGAAGGCAGTGAATTCACAGTGATCACTGATCATTCCTCCCTCAAGTGGTTGTTACAACTTAAAAACCCTACTGGCCGTCTAGCACGTTGGACCCTTCGTCTCCAACCATACACCTTCAAGGTAGAGTATCGTAAGGGAAAATTGAATTGCGTTGCTGATGCTCTTTCCCGGATTCCACCCCAGCCTGGAATAGATGTGGCAGCTATTGAGTTAGATAGCCAATCCCATTCTACCAGTAATTGCACTAATGACGAATGGTATGATAGGAAGGTCTACAAGGTTCGTACCAATCCTGATGACCACCCTGAGTGGAAATTAGAGGGAGGTAATTTATTTTACTACCGTAAAGCTTTCTTGAAAGGTGAACTTGAAGACGCTAGTGAAGATTGGAAACTTGTTGTTCCATGGAATTTTCGTTCGCGTATACTGAAGGAATGTCATGATGACCCACAATCCGGCCACCTAGGTATTGCTAAGACCCATTGGAGAATAGGTCGGCTATACTATTGGCCAGGCCTGTATCAAGACATTCTTCGTTATGTGCGTCGATGTGATACATGTCAGCGCAGTTAAAGCTCCGAACTCTGCACCTCGTGGACTTATGTACCCCCGCTATCTCACTTCACCATGGGAGATTGTGTCTGCTGACTTAATGGGCCCGTTTCCTCGCAGCTCCTCTGGAAATAAATACCTTCTCGTGTTTGAGGATGTTTTCACTAAATGGATTGAACTCATTCCCATTCGCAGTGCTACATCCAGTGTTTTGCTTTCCAAGTTTCGCTCGGCGATTCTGAATCGTTTTGGAACACCCTCCACACTAATAACAGACAATGGTTCAATTTCGTGAGTACTGCTGTTCGCTCTCTTGCTGAAACATTGGGCATCAAACATCAAACTACACCACTGTACCACTGTCAGGCAAACCCTACTGAGCGAGCAAATAGAAATATCCGGCAATTGATTATATCGTACTTGGGTCAAGAAAAGCATTCCAATTGGGACCACTATATCGGTGAGCTTCAGTTTGCCCTTAACACAGCTGTTCATAGCTCAACAAAATTTTCGCCTGCGTTCCTCAATTTTGGACGGGAACCTCATCCTCAAAGGTCCTACCGTAAAGCTGCCCCTCCTACGACTCCTGATATCACTCAATGTGAAACCCAGCCTAAAGAATGGGGAATGCGCATGGGAAAAATCAAGGAACTCCATCATCTCGTCGAACAACATCTTTTGAAGTCCAGCTCCAATCAAAGTCGTCGTTACAACTTACGCCGTAGGAAAGATAATTTTAAAGTAGGTGATTTGGTCCTTCGACGTTCATTCAACCTGTCATCAGCAGAAGATCGTTCCACTGCCAAGCTATACCCAAAATTTCTAGGTCCCTTCAAGGTCACACAAGTTAGTCCAGGTGGAACATGTAAACTCACCTCACTCATTGGTAAGGATGGAGGTACATGGCATCCATCCAAGCTGAAGGAATATGTTCCCCCCCTGAACCGCTAGAGAGGGGTGTGTGGCGTGAAAGTTTGAAATCGACCGGAAGGAAGCGGTTCTGGGAGAGGCTCCTGCGATCTCGCGGGCAATGTTGAAACTACAGGTGGCTCAGCTCAATAAACTCCCCAGTAATTCACTAATTCCTCAATTTCATAAAGAAAGTAAAAAAAGAAGAAGAATTTTATTATTTTATTTAAAACAAAAAAAGTTGAAAGAGAAAAACAAACAAAAGGGAGCGCCAACATTTCGGCAGCAGTCTGTCTAGGAGCCAGCGACATTAGCACGAACATGCTCTCCTTTTTGTCGTCTCGAATGTTTGATTTCCTTTGATTTTTTCGTCGCTGCGGTTTGAGAAATCCAACAAACTGAGGATAACTTGTATTGTCGTACCGTTCGAGGAGTCCCCTCGAAGATTTGCCGTCCGCCCAGTCCGTCGCGACTCACCTTCAGTTTATTTAAAGAGTAGTTTTTTTTTTTTATAGATGTACTAGGGAGTTGGCTGATATGTTAAAATAAACAAAAAAACTACTCTTTAAATAAACTGAAGGTGAGTCGCGACGGACTGGGCGGACGGCAAATCTTCGAGGGGACTCCTCGAACGGTACGACAATACAAGTTATCCTCAGTTTGTTGGATTTCTCAAACCGCAGCGACGAAAAAATCAAAGGAAATCAAACATTCGAGACGACAAAAAGGAGAGCATGTTCGTGCTAATGTCGCTGGCTCCTAGACAGACTGCTGCCGAAATGTTGGCGCTTCCCTTTTTTGTTTGTTTTCTCTTTTCAACTTTTTTTTTTGTTTTAAATAAAATAATAAAATTCTTCTTCTTTTTTTTTTTTTACTTTCTTTATGGAAATTGAGGAATTAGTGAATTACTGGGGGAGTTCGGTTGAGCTGAGCCACCTGTAGTTTCAACATTGCCCGCGAGATCGCAGGAGCCTCTCCCAGAACCGCTTCCTTCCGGTCGATTTCAAACTTTCACGCCACAAACGTTACAAAAAACGTTATTTTCGACACATTTTGATTTTTATCTCTGTTCAGGGGACGGTCAGAGGAACATTTATTGAGAACAATACGGAGGTATTATAACTATTTGAAAACATCCTGAGAGTTTGGTGAAAATTGCTGAAGCCGTTTTGCCAAAAAGCGTAAAAAACCTATTTATGCTTCATACGCCTATATTTCCATTCACCGTATTTTCATGGAAATATGTATGGAGAAGAAACGTTAGGTATTGATTAGTAGAAGATAATTTGAAAGTTTAATAACAATCGATAGAGCTGTTTTCGAGAAAAAACCGAAAACCCCTTGTTTGTGTATATTTTTGTCCACCAATCGACCGAAATCGCCCATAACCTTATTTTCGAGTCTACAAAAATTAACGAACAAAACAAAAAAAGAACTAGCTCAATCGGTTCAACCGTTCTCCCGCAAATCGAACTACAGACACACACACACATAAGAACGGTACACGCGTCGAAATTAGGTTTTTTTAGACTCGGTAGGCCTCAAAACGTAATGATTTGAAGAAAACCCAAATTTTTTTTGACACAATTACTATACTTTCCTTTCCCTTTCGGTAGCGGAAAGTAAAAAGAACAGTATTGTTAAGGTATAATTGGTTCCCGGGCAACGAAGTACTTATCTTTGGTCATTGTTGAACGAGTTGCGAAACGCACACGAGGTTCACTGACAGCAGAAGAGAATGAATTTTTCTGAAATTTTCTGAGGATGTCTCTCTCTGTTCTGAGGAAGTCCTGGAGTGCTGAGACCGTCTGGTAACAGGTATGGCGTTGCTTTGGATTAGCCGTTTATAATTGCGACATGTAAAATGAGCGGTGCGGAGTCTAAACTGGGGACAAAAAGATGTCTCAATCTACACAGTAAATGCCGCTTCTTATCCAAGTAGAGCTGGATTTCGTGAAACTAAACAACGGGTTCGTGTGTACAAAATGTTATTAATTAATATATACACGTGAATTAATGTCACCATAGCAGAATAACTATTAAAAATGTCGAAAACTCAAATAAAAAATTTTTCAACTAAATTTCATACAAATTGGTTAGGAACTCTACCGTATTCTGCAATTGAATGTCATCGCTCCCGTTCATAGCTTATTCATAATAATGTACGTCCAATGCAAATCAGGCACGTTCAACTCCACAACCCCCAGTTCGACGACCGTGCCATATGTACTGGGGCTGTATCTTCGTTCAACACATTTCTACGAAAAAATTTATGAGGAACAAAATGTAGGTACTAGTTAGTTAAGCGTATCCCCTAAGTTTGATCGAAATCGTCAGAGCCGTTTTTGTGAAAATTAGAAAAATGATAAATTAGCATTTGGCAAAATCTGGTTGTCCGAGCTAACAAGCCTTACATTTCCGTTCAACAGATAGATACAGAAATAATTCCAAAAATCAAAATATGGGTATGGGTGGCAGAAAGACTCTCCTTAAGATTGATCAAATCCAGTGAAGCAGTTACTTTGGAAATTACAAACATGCTCAAAAAACGCTTTTTTCGACACATTTTGGTTTTTACTTTCCTTGCTCTACGAAGTAGAAAGGAAAGTTATGTAATCGGCTGAAAAAAAAATTTTGAGTTCTCTTCAGATCTTTACGTTTTAGACCACCCTGAGTCCGAAAAACACTATTTGGGGAAATGGTCTGTGTGTCTGTAAACGATTTTTAGAAAAAACCACCGCACCAAATCAGGGTATGAACAAAATCCGCGGAAAGTTAACTATAGTTATCATAGTGATCAAAACACCAAATATTTTTTTTCTCAAAAATGGCTCTAACGATTTTGATTAAACTTTTTATATTGATAGCTCTCACTAAGGCAACCATACCATAAAATTCCCATTTGTGGGAAAATGACGAGAGCAGCACAATAAATAACCTAAACTTTCGACGAAATCGATTTTAGCGCAGTTTTTAGAGAAAACCACCGTACTAAATCAGCTGAAACTTGATGTATAGCCTACAGGTTACCATGGGACGCAATAATGAGGGTATGGGCAAAATCCACCGAAAGTTAACTATAGTCATCATAGTGATCAAAACACCAAATTTTTTTCTCAAAAACGGCTCTAACGATTTTAATTATATTTTTTATATTTATAGCTCTTAAGAAGGCAATGATACTAGAAAATTCTCATTCGTGGGAAAATGACGAGAGCAGCACGATAAATTATCAAAATTTTCGACCAAAAAGCGTTTTTCGCGCAGTTTTTTCCTTATAAACTCCGCTGGAATTCTTGTAAAATGTTTTTAAAAAAATTGGTATTGTAGTCCAATCCAATACTTAAAGGGTGAGTGTTTAAAAACGCTCATGAGATACATGGGGCTCACTCCAGAAATTCCTGAATTTCAACTACTGCCGTTTCGCTTACTACCAGTTCTAACAGTTATTTTCCAATAACTCTGCAAAAGTGATTACTATCCTTTTATTAAAAACTCGTGTTTACAGCCTCATTAATTATCTGTGTACCAATTGCTCATAATGGTCCTGCAACGAGTACGAGCAGCAGAATAAATTCCAGAACTGTAGACGCTACCGCTTCCTGCTGCTGTGAAGTGATGTTTGACCAAGTTCAAATTAACTGAGTGATTAATGAATCGATTAATTAGAATTAGCCATGCACAAAGTGAATTGACGTAGAGCTAAGGAAAGTTGTGTGTTGCAACGCACCAGATATTTATCATTGTTGAATGGACTGTTAAAGGAACATTTATTAAGAACACTATATAGGTGTTAACTATTGGGACGCATGGCGTAACTTTCCTTAGCCCCTCGTACGTTAAGCTATTTTTATTGCTCTAGCAACTTAAGATTTTTCTCTCGGTCAATATGAATCCGCTAGAATTGAGCAAACCTCAAAATTTTGTCTGGAAACTGGTAGCGCTTACGGTTTAGTGAGTTGTTCCCACTTGTGAAATTTTAGGGTGAACTCTGAGAAAAAAGTCAGTCAATTAAACGACAGTAGTTTGATTTCAGAATATATCGGCTCTCTTCTTATTATCTCACTACAAACAGATATGTAGCACGTTGGACCACCAGCGCCCAAAAGCAGATTTCTGGGAGAACCCTAGCTTTATATGAGGTTATAGCTGCACTGAATTAGATTTATGTCGAAAGTTTTAATAATTTATTGTGCCGCTCTCGTTGTGCTCTCAGTAACGAACAATTTGTAGTACCATTACGTCATTTGAGGCTGCCCGCAAAAGAAATTTAATTGAAATCGTTATGGGCGTTTATGAGAAACAAATATGTTTACATCACTGTAGTTAGTTTTAGACGAAGTTTGTTCACACCCTTATTTTGGCGTCCGCTGGCCTAATTTCAAATTTAAGGTGATTTGGTCGAGCTCTATCTTTATTTCGTACGGACACACGGACCATTTTCGCTGGGTGTTTTCCAGACTCAGGAGCTTCAGAAAAGTACAGATCTTTAAGAAACTCCAATTATTGACCAGCCTGTTACGTAACTTGCCTTCCTACTTCGAAGAACAAATTATAACAATTGTATATCGATCAGGCGTTTGTAAGACGATACTGTAGACCAGGATATTCAGAAGCACTGAAAAAGTTAAATGTGTGGCATTGGAGTTGTTCCATAGATAAAGATACAATCTTGCCAAGTGTTGTGTACGTTTTGCTAAAGCGTCCATAGCTAAGATAAGTGCTCTACTCTCCTACGACAGCCATCCTCACTGAAAACAATTGTTTCGAGCAAGAAGCTTGCAGTGCGCAGTGCTATTTTTATTTTCCTGTCTCGAATTGCTGATTACTGTGCAGGGACCGGAGGGGGGAGGGAGTTGTGGCAATAAATAAACGACGTAAAAAAGGAAGCGTTTATTGCGGAATAATATGATGGCATTATTCGAATGCTTACGTAAAGTACACCAATTAACAATAAATTTTCATTAGGCCGTCAGCAAAATCTTCACCGTGGGAATTATATACATTTGTAATGAAAGAAAAACTCTTAGCGCTTCTTACGTAACTTTTGTACACTAATTACCCAACTAAAGTCTCATTACTTCGAAACGGGTAAGCTGAATGTGAAGCTCGAACGGTCAAATGTTCCAGGGGGTATGAAACAATGCTGTTCAGGTACACAGACCGTTACAGTTAGAAGGTGTTCTCAGCAGACTAGCTTACCTTTGATACAACGTCAATATACAAACTAATTAAAGCTATTATTATACATTAATAACTTATAGGCAACGAATAACGTCATAATGAATACTAAAAAGCGACAAATCCTTTTGAGAAATGCATCTCTCAGCCAGCAGTTTGTAAGTGGTATCATTGTACGCCTACTTTAATTATTAATTATAGACGCAGTAGAAGCTCTTTGATCGGGCATTTCCTGTAGTTAGCGTTTTGTCGTGTGTTGTTTTCCTCAACACAACCAATAATAAACAAATTGATCTTAAATGCTTGAACTGCAAACAAGAGAGTGGGATAGATGCTCTACTTGGAACCCTGATTTAAATACTGAGGCATAAAAAAGTGGGGGCTGACGTGAAAGCTTAGTATGTGGGAATGGAAATCAAATCATTTTTGCCTGTATTTTTTTGCAACTTATTCAGATGGAAGAGTTCAACTTTTCAGCCTCTTTTATACCATTACCGACAACAACTTCATAAAACGTTAATAATTTCAATGGGGATAGGTAGCAATGATAATAAACCACAACCCCGCTGAGGGCATTTGGTGCTGGATTTGGACATTGTGGTCTTGGGTTAGACTTCAGTCAACTAACGGGGAGTTTGTTTGAGTGTATGTTTGAATGTATGGGCTCAAAGAAGCAGTCATACTACGGAAGATAAAAGAATGCTTATCTCTACCTCAAAAACCAATGATCTGGCTCTGTACAGATGTTCCATTCCATGAGGATACAGTACTACTTTGTAGCTCACTGAATCTATGAGGAATGGAAGTGTGGCGTGTATTCTCTATTTTTGGTTCACTCGCGGTACTGGAGGAGAGCACATTCCAGTTATAAAGAAAGAATAACTAGAAGAAGAGAAAATTGATGGGATGTTGTACCTTCTATTCTCTCATGCCAATTTTGAATAGCAGTTTCGTTTAAACAGCACGGAAGTATTACAGGAGGAAGAAATGATATGAGGAACGGCGTATTCCGTTTGCTGTTCTCGTGCTACTTCAGAGGTCATTTAATTGCACAGCAGTAAGAGAGAAGTGAAATAAGGATTCTACTCGTTATTATAATTGTCCTTTTCATGTTTTTGAAGTGAATTGAGGACGATGGAGTGTTCTATTCTCTGTTCTCTCTTAGAAAAACAGAGCAGAAGAGATAGAAATATCTGGTGCGTTGCAACACACAACTTTCCTTAGCTCTGCGTCAATTCACTTTGTGCATGGCTAATTCTATTTAATCAATTCATTTATCACTCAGTTAATTTGAACTTGGTCAAACAACGCTTTACGGCAGCAGAAAGCGGTAGCGCTTACAGTTCCGGAATTTATTGTGCTGCTCGTACTCATTGCAGGACCATTATTGAGCAATTGGTACACAGATAATTAATGAGGCTATAAACACGATTTCTTAAAAAAAGGATAGTAATCACTTTTGCAGAGTTATTGGAAAATAACCGATAGAATTGGTAGTAAGCGAAACGGCAGTAGTTGAAATTCAGGAATTTCTGGAGTGAGCCCCATTTATCTCATGAGCGTTTTTAAACACTCGCCCTTTAGGTATTGGATTGGACTTCAATACCAATTTTTTTTAACATTGTACAAGAATTCCAGCGGAGTTTATAAGGAAAAAACTGCGCGAAAAACGCTTTTGGTGAAAATTTTGATAATTTATTGTGCAGCTCTCGCCATTTTCCCACGAATGAGAATTTTATAGTATCATTGCCTGATTGAGAGCTATCAATATAAAAAATGTAATTAAAATCGTTAGGCCGTTTTTGAGGAAAAAGATTTGGTGTTTCGATCACTATGATGACTATAGTTAACTTTCGGTGGATTTTGCCCATACCCTCATTATTGCATCCCATGGAAACCTGTAGGTTAGACATCAAGTTTCAGCTGATTTAGTACGGTGGTTTTCTCTAAAAACTGCGCTAAAATCGATTTCGTCGAAACTTTTGATAATTTATTGTGCTGCTCTAGTCATTTTCCCACAAATGGGAATTTCATGGTATCATTGCCTTATTGAGAGCTATCAATATAAAAAAATTTAATCAAAATCGTTAGAGCCGTTTTTGAGAAAAAAATATTTAGTGTTTTGATCACTATGATAACTATAGTTAAATGTCGGTGGATTTTGTTCATACCCTTATTTTGGCGTCCCATGGTAACCTGTAGGCTAGACATCAAGTTCCAGCTGATTTGGTACGGTGGTTTTCTCTAAAAATCGTTCACAGACACACATACACAACTACCATTTTCCCAAATAGTGTTTTTCGGACTCAGGAGGGTCTGAAACGTAAAGATCTGAAGAAAACTCAAAAAATTTTTTCAGCCGATTACATAACTTTCCTTTCTACTTAGTAGAGCCAAGGAAAGTAAAAATGAGGATGGTATTCTAATCGGCTGATCAGAAACTAATTAAGAAAAGATGCTTTGTAGTGGTAGTTGAGGCGGGGGTAGTATTCTATTCACTGTCCTCGTCCTAACACAGAAGAAAAGCTTGGTTGAACAAAGCATAGGGGCACATATCAGGAGAATGCTCCCCATATCCAGATATTTCGTTAGCTGTTCTCTTGTAGTAGTAGGGAAGAGAGAAGGAGAGATTAGCATGGAGGAGTATTATATTTGCTGTTCTCTTCTGCTAATTGTACAGTGCAGTATCGATAGAAGCAGAAGAATTGAAGGAGGAAAGTGAGCATAGAATTTAAGAAGTTGAGCTTTGCCTAAACAGTGGTAGAATAGTGAAAAGTAAAATAGAGAGGAAGGGCGTATTCCATTTGCTGTTCTCTGATGCTATTTCAGAGGAGGAGTGACATTTTTTTCTTTCGTGCTAACTCAGAGCAGGAGCCCTGTTTGAACAGAATAAATAGGGGTAGAATAACTGATGGAGGGGAACGAGGACTGGTGTGTTCACTCAGATGAGGATAATCGGAATGAGTCAGAATTAGTTGGTTGGCAAGTTATGAAACACCATTGACTGAAGGAGTAGGTGACGTAGAATGAGCTTCGCAGCTCACCACAAACCTCTTTTTACTTGTTCTCCTCCACAATAAGGAGAGGGGGGGGGGCTCATTGTGAAATGGGCGAAGACTGCATTTAGGATAATCAAAAGCCTATTTCCCGTGTACAGAAGCCCCCAAGTCCTCTGAGTTCATATGCCTTTAGCACCTTCCAGCACTGCAACAGGCATGTAGGAGGTAGGTGATGTGCTCAGTTGGGGCAGAGTCCTCGAACTTCTTATACTTACTGACAAGAAGCTTTTCACGACAAAGAGCCTCTACTGCAATGAGTTTCAATGCTCGACATAGCTCGAGTTTTATTCGTCTTAGTCGCTGTCGACAAGTTTCGAGTTCGAACAAGCGCACAAAAAAAACGTAACTTTTTACATATTTACAACTTAAAACGTACAATAACTACTTTTACATTCAGATCTGATCGTGGAGATTTATGGATTATGTTCAGACATTTTGGTGGTTTATTCTCACTCTTCCGCTGTCCAAAAAGTAAACTAAAAATCAAGCTCTCCTCACTTATGGTCTAATCTGTGTTCGATGTTCCAAAAAAAATTTGTATTGCAGACATGACTTAATTTTGAAAACACTCATAACATGCTACATTTAACTCCATATAGAGAGTAAACTACAAAGGAGAAAATACATTTAGGATTGTTTAGGGGATAGTGAAGAAGAGCGTTCCTCTTTCAGTCTGGTTACGTAATTGCCTCACCTACATTTATTTTGTAATTATAACCAGCGAGAACGCAGCAAAGCCGTTCCTTTGAACCAGAGACAAGTCAGACTAAGAAAAGATAACATTAGACGCGAGAAAAACTGTTGGGGAAACAGAGTGGAACAGCTAGTAGTAGAATTTAACTCAACATTTTATACAGAAACTAGTAGAACTCGAGATTAAAGAATTTATTGGGTTGCCTCAGTCGGTTTCACAACCTTCCATTTCGTAGGTAAATCACAAGGGCGTCAAAATTATTTTTTAAGAAACGCTCACGTTTATTTATAGAAATTATTACACTGTGAAAAAGGTTAGGCAAAGAAATGACATTAGTTTCAATGCAGGCATTTTGTGGGATGTTTAGCTAACTTATCGGACTGCCTACAAGATTTTTTAAGGAACGTCAAGCATTATGTGAGTGGGATTCATAGACGAAAACTTCAATAAAACCGCTTGTTGTCACCGTCAACGGAATTTTGCTGACAATTTATTGAGCAAAACTCGTCGTGGGGGAGAACGTAGTTATTAAACTCCTTACAGTCTCAGAGTATTTTTGGAATATTTGCACCAATCCCTTCAAGTCACTACGTAACGAACGAATTAATCTAAACGATAGTAAGTGCATTACGCTTCTACCTAAAACTTCTTTTAAAAAGGTACTTGGCGCGAACTAATAAACAAACGTACAAATAATAACAAGGAATAACTTATTGCACTTAATCCAGCCTTATGACATAACATCAGCTTCGCGAGTAAAATATGCAACCTCTCCTACAGGCGCTTCTTTCTTATTTCATGGAGAAGAGACAGTTTTGAATTTCCTGTCAATACATTAAATAATTTGGCACACAATTATATACAAAAAATGGTAATTTAGTGCTTCAACTCTTCAGTGTAGCCCATTCCCTTATGGCCTTGACAGCCATATGTGGCGTAATTTAAGCAAAGGTTATTTTCAGATTGATGGGTTACCTGCTAACCTTTTATGTTCTGTTGGTTACACAGAGGTCTAGCAGTGTTCTGATTGGTTTGACATGTCTAGAAGTAAAATCCATCCGTTATTTGTTGTAACCTTAAAGTTTATCTTCCATGTCACGATTATTGGTTCGTGAATCACTGACCATTCACTCACTACTCATTTAAACGAGCACGCACCTTTTCTACCTGCGTCCGCTTTTATAATTCCAAGTAGCTGAAAAATTTGTGTGAGACTCACCAGAAGTCTTTTATCGTTAGATAAATTAAGGTCACATTGGAAAGCCGTTTTCACGAACCTTCCATGCCTCAAAGGGGTGGAGGGTTGGTTTCAGTGCTGCCATCTTGTTTATTCAATCTTTTTATACCTATTTGTCCTAAAACCACTCATCAAAGTATCTTGTCCTGAATATAAGCAAAGATCAGTCTTTTAGGAGACACCAGCCCTTCGAAATACCTTCACTTGTCTTCAACACAAGCAAGATGAGGTGGGGGGGGGGAGACTCTTGGATTAGCTACCCTCCTCCTTCTCAATACTCCTAGGTGTAGGCTGGACTGGGATTGAGGTAATTGGCACCAGTGACGCAGCTGAGTAACCAGATCAGGCTTCCCAATAGGTTTGTTTCACTGGTTGTCGATTGAAAGGGGGGAGTAAGCACACTACTGCCAAGGCTCCTTGTCTCTGACATCTTGTGAGCATAATCAGTAAGATGAGATAGGGATGAAAATATCTCAATTTAACTGAAATCTGTTGGAGACACCAACATCACCATGGTATCACCAAAGCGAACCATTACTTCAGAGATCTCTGAATAACCACCATAACATATTTTTTACATCTCTGTCTGTGCGCAGATTTTTTCTTCCATAGAGAGTAATTACCAAAAAGTGTTTATCCTTAATGACGTTCTTACATTAGTTGTCATTATTTAACAAGCCCATTGTCAAATAAAGTCATTTAGGGGGAATTTATATACAAATAAATCCTCCAGTAGATATCACCAAGCCAAACAATTTCTCATGAATTCTCTGATCAGACTGAGCATCTTCGTACATCCCAAACTGTCCTCCAGAGTCCTCTCAAGTAGCTCTTTAGCATTGAGATACCCTCGGCAAAGGGTTCCATAGACTACACTCAGCACTTTTCATAATATACCTCTATCGAAAGCAACTGTTGGAAGAGTTATCCCAGTCCTATGGTTCGTGGCAAGAAATATTGTTCAGATTGTGTTGGGCCTTGATGGTTCCAGGCACTTGAGTGTCCAAACAAAAAATTTCGAAACGAGCTTTTCAACCATCAAACACAGTAGGATTTCTGCACAATCCAATGTTGCCCTACCGTTACCTAGTTATTTTGCGTAATTAAAGATCGTGAAAAAAAGTCACCAACACAAAGTTGGTCGTTTTTCATGTTTTCCGTTTTTCCAATTTAAGTGGCACTGTAAAGTTCATCTTTTGAGCCACACTAGTGATTTGGGACGTTTGTCTACTGTCACTTCGTGTTAGTGCACAATGAGTGGGGTGTCTGAGTACCCCTCTGTTCTCCTCAAGGTGCCGCCACTTAGACCTGACAAATATCGTCCTCACATTACACTGAACGACAAGCAGCACCAAGCTATTAGGAGAGAAGCATCTTATTCACACTGGTATGAGATGAGATTCTTTTAACGAATCAAAGAGCTCTCAACCTTACAAAAAATAATAACATGGCGCATAACCTACAGATAAGGCTTGAACACCATGCTGTTTGCAAGCACCTTGCAGTATATAGCCCCACTCTAATAGAAGGCACAAGTCAAAGGAAAAATCGAACATAAAATCCATTTCGAACCCTCATACAACCTGAACTACTCAAATATCTTACTAACCACCTCTGTTTCGTCACAGAATGACGACTCGACACCATCTGTGCGATTCATAGCTAGTAGAGTAAACGCTTCAGTACAACTGGTGTACTGATTGTCACGAAAGGAGGAGGCGGCCTGAAGGTCGCCGATTGACAGGAGGCGGTACAGGCGGTGGATAATGATTACTTAAGTCAGTGACACTCCTGGTGCTTCTCCTTCGGCCGAGAGCTGGTCTGCTGTCGCAGCCTCCTCGAGGGCTGCCAGAGCTGTGACTGTGTTGCCTGTGGAGGCTCTTCAACGAATCCTCATAGCTCCCACTGGAACAGAATTAAAACCGTATATGAATGGCATAATTCACTTTCAAAATCAGTTATTCGTCAGATATTACTTTTCATAGCTTACCGTAGTATGTGTAAAACAGAGTTACATAAGTTTCCTCAAAATTTAATCTTGACAATACAGTAAATCTTCACAGTCTAATCTAAATGCAGGAAACACGTATCGAGGCATTGTGTACATGTTTACCCAAAGTTGACCTACAGGTTGCTTGAAGGTTTACAAATTTTTGCACTGTTCGCATCACAGTATTTTCTCAGAGATGTTTGTTGAGAACAAAGAGCTACTGATCAGAAGAAGATACTGAGAAAGTCTAATCAAACTAATAGAAACTCAATTTAAAATAATATTTTTGCAAGTTACAACACCTCAATGCTTACTCTCTAGTCCTGTACCTCCCATCAATGAGCCTATGCATATCAACTTAGATTATCAAATAACCTTAATGGCAGGATTAAATGAACAAAGATAGTGTGCCAAATGAGCTTAGTTCCAAATGGCGACAAACCATACTCAGACAGACTCATATTGGAGGCATATTAGTACTTACTGGCTACTGTTGGCTGACGAATGGCTGGATGAATGACCGCAAGGGCAGCAGCCGTGATAAGGCTCGACGATCCCAGAGTCCCTGCCGCTAGAATGAACTGACGCCAGACTCGCCTTCACCAACTGTGCGCTTGGGGGTCGCTCCGAGATGCTCGCTCGCCGTTCATGGCGCCGATTATTGTGTCGAGGACAGTTTGCTAGATGCCTATGTACACAAGTGCGTTTGAAAAGCCTTTACCGACTGACGGGCAAAACATTCACAGAACAAAGCCAAACGTACTAAGCTCCCAGTCCTCTTCAAATGAACAAGATACGTTTTTTGCTTGCTAATTAGAAGTCAAATTTTTTGAAGGTGTACGTTGAAGAAGAGTGGAAGCGTTGAAGACAGTTGACAGATCATTGCACAAAGATAGAGAAAGATAGATAACACGTAACTGGATAGTAGATTGACTAGAGTTTTGATATTTATGAAATACACACACCAACAAAAAGCATTCTCTATCCAATTTATTATCATCAGGGAAAGTATCCCACCCTCACTCGAGAGGACGCTGCTTAAATACAACACCCTAAAAGCACTTTAATGAGGAGAATCTTATATTTGTAGCCCAATCTTTCACATGTGCACAGTTAGGTAAATCCTTGTCATTCTGCTCCACTCCATTGCAGTTAGTGTTAGGGTTTTCTTGAATTCAGAATCATCTCAGACATTGACAAACTTTCACTTGATAATCCTTACTTTTGCTCGCTGAAACAGCAGCTTGTGAGGCTTCATAATAAATATTATTGGGAAGTAGGGTCTCTTTTCATTGACGTTCGTCACCCACAATTTGGCCTTCCTTCCCCTGGTATCAAGTTTCCATTACTGTTGTCCAATTCTTTTGAATACCAATAAACCCTGAGAGGATTTTTATCACAGAGGTGCGACACAATGACAACCCTTGCCTCTCACAAGAAAATGAAGTCTGAGGCCTAATAATATCGAATATTGAGCTCCAATCGTTATGCTCACAGTGCCACTTTGTACCTAATCAACGACTCTCAGTAAGAAAATGAGATTGACCCACAATCTTCACTAGGTTTGAATGGGAATTAGGAGTGGGGGGAGACGCACAGAGCTGAAATTAATGAGATGCCAGGCTAATATTTATCATGTATGTAAATATATAATCCTGGTCATTTACATTTTCCAGAGCAAATGTTTGATGTGGCGAGGAATCTGTTATAGAAACAGTTTTATTTTCAGGCTAGATGAATGCGTCTTGCCCATATTTGCATTAGAGGTTGTCACACCATCAGATAGCTCACAGGGAACCACTAGCTCTACTTCCCCATTATTATTCCTTAAGAGGCCCACCACACTAGAAGTGTGTAGGACATTGCCCTGAGTAGGGAGTTGGCTATTCCTGCCTCTTACTGAAGCTGTGGAGATACTGCCAAAAGCAAAAGAGGGAGAGAGTTAGTACTTTTTTTTAGATGGGCACTGGATATAACAAGGCCTGAAAAACCAACCCTCGTTTCGACCTGACCATAGCACCAAAGAATTATGAACATTTTTCTGACAAAACTTGAAACAAACAAAACTCAACTGTGGACCGAGTGCCCGATGTTGTAACATGTTCAAACTTGACATCCTATAATTAAATTTTAATAGCGAGTTTGGATATGGTCCCACACCAGTTAGGGTCTTATCACAGGAGATGATAACAGCCTGACTGACCAAGAGAATCTCGCCCTCTTAGAGGAAGCAATTCTGTATCCTACATACCCTTGAATGGGCCATGCCTTTCATTATTTTGGAAGACTTAGCGACTCCCAAGGTGCTAGGGTTTGAAGTAAAGAACCACCTCTTTTGATGACCACTTTTAGCTTCATCATGCTCTACCTAGAAGCGATTGGCAAACATTTTAAAGGTAAAGGAGAGATAACAGTAGAAGATAGGGGATTGTTTATGCTCTACATTCACTTATAGTAAGTTCACTTTTTTCAAAGTTCATGCTAATGTAGTCACTCTACACCATAGAAGTTTTATAAGTAAAACGAGACTAAATTTGAGTTTTATTTACTCAAACTCAGCGGATAGCAATCTGAGATCGTTTGATGTTCATTCGCATTCAACCACAACTCTGTTTATATGAATATCGTGCACAAGAAGAAGATAAGAGATCACAATAAAGAATAAAGGTCGCACGAAGAAAAGTGGATGTCTATAGAAACATGCTCAGTAAATAACACATCAGACTTGAGAAAGTTGAGTTTTTACTGATTTTTCCTCACCTGTGTCTTCTATTGGTTTTGCAACCGCTTCGATGAGACCTCCCACAGTCAGATCTGTTGGACACGTAGCTGTCTGTAGATTCTTCTACGAAAGCATTTGGATGGAACAGCGATCGTGGCTTCGATTCTATGTGTTCTTTTGCATGGAACATCAGATCAGCGCTCAATGGAGCGACACCAATGCCGTGTCCGAACAAATCTTTCTTTTTCCTGTTGAACAAAATAACGAAAGAGCTGCTTATTCTCATGAATGCAGTCCTCAACTGAATCGCATTTGATTTAAGAAGCACTTGTAGCTATGTACAGATAAGTTAAAGCCAGTGTGAGCGGGGGAAGAGGGGTCCGATGCTTCTACACGTACCAATAAATCCTCACACAATAATCTTAATCGAGCTTTCGTGTTAATGAAACGATATGACAGTAACATAAAGTTGTCGTTTGTGAGAAAATGACGAGAGCCGCATTACGAGTTATCAAAAATGTCGACAGAAATCAGTTTTAGTGCAGTTTTGCCTCACAAATCCTGCTCATATGTAGTATTGCTCATAGTTCAATGCTGTGCCTATACGATTAAACTTTAACAATGCACGTAAGATAATTAAAAGTCCCATAAATTCCGACATTGACGTTTCATCGACAAACATTTTTCAGTGTTTACCCTATAAAAACTACAATAAATACGAGCCTCCCTGAAAAAAATCTAGTTGACTCCCTCATAAATTATCTAGGCGCTAGTGACTCAATGAGGGTCGAGACATGGATACGAGTAACGCAAAAAACTGTGGAACGTTAACGTTAAACGTTAACCAGTTCCTATCAGTACAACGCTTTGTTAGTTCCAAGGCTCTATAAACTGAGTGAAAAAACATTTTTGGATTAGTTGCTAGAGCGTTAAAAATCGTCTAATATAGGTGGGCTGAGGAAATTAGTGTAATGCGTCTCACCAGATTTTTTTCTTTCGGGTATACAACCTCTCTTGCTACTTCATAGAGCTAAGAAAAGTAATGCCGGCTCCCTAAACCCACTAAGTGGTGGAATCAGCGGTGTATGTTGGTTTACGCCTTAAATTGAAGTCAACTCCATGCTTAGACAATTGAGCGTTTTTATGACTAATGATTAATGTCGAAATAGAAAGGGAACGGCTTTTGAAATTCTGAGAACATCAAATTATGTTCAGTAGTTTAAGTAAATAGTTTAAAAAAGTGGATTTATGAAAAATAATTTAAACTTCGCCAAATAACGCTTTACGGCAGCAGGAAACTGGGCGCTTACAGTTCCAGATTTTATTGTGCTGCTCGTACTCATTGCAGGACCCATATTGAGCAATCGGTACACAGATTAATGAAGCTGTAAACACGAATTTTTTGAAGTGGATAGTAATCACTTTTGAGAAGTTATTGGGTAATAACTGTTAGAACTGGTAGTAAGCGAAACGGGCGTAGTTGAAATTCATGAATTTCTGGAGTGAGCCCCATGCATCTCATAGTGTTTTTCGGACTCAGGAGGGTCTGAAACGTAAAGATCTGAAGAAAACTCAAAATTTTTTTTTCAGCTGATTACATAACTTTCCTTTCTACTTTGTAGAGCCAAGGAAAGCAAAAAGATCTGCCCTCTTTAAACGTGCGTATGAATAGTAAATATAATATGTTCACTATGTCCGATGCGTACCACACAATTTACAATATCCTTACAATACAACCCCAGTGTATCACTCAGTTAATTTGAACTTGGTCAAATAACGCTTTACGACAGCAGGAAGCGGTAGCGCTTACAGTTGCAGATTTTATTGTGCAGCTCGTACTCATTGCAGGACCCGTATTGAGCAATCGGTACACAGATAATTAATGAGGCTATAAACACGATTTCTTAAAAAAAAGGATAGTAATCACTTTTGCAGAGTTATTGGAAAATAACCGTTAGAATTGGTAGTAAGCGAAACGGCAGTAGTTGAAATTCAGGAATTTCTGGAGTGAGCCCCATGTATCTCATGAGCGTTTTTAAACACCCACCCTTTAGGTATTGGATTGGACTACAATACCAATTTTTTTTTAGCATTCTACTAACATTCCAGCGGACTTTATAAGGAAAAACCTGCGCTAAAAACGCTTTTGGTCGAAAATTTTGATAATTTATTGTGCTGCTCTCGTCATTTCCCCACAAATGGGAATTTCATGGTATCATTGCCTTATTGAGAGCTATCAATATAAAAAATTTAATCAAAATCGTTAGAGCCATTTTTGAGAAACAAAATTTGGTGTTTTGATCACTATGATAACTATAGTTAACTTTCGGTGGATTTTGCTCATACCCTCATTATTGCGTTCCATGGTAACCTGTAGGCTAGACATCAAGTTTGAGCTGATTTGGTAGGTTGTTTTATCTATAAACCGCGCTAAAATCGATTTCGTCGAAAATTTTGGTAATTTATTGTGCTGCTCTCGTCATTTTCCCACTAATGGGAATTTTATGGTATAGTTGTCTTATTGAGAGCTATCAATATAAAAAATTTAATCAAAATCGTTAGAGCCGTTTTTGAGAAAAAAAATATTTGGTTTTTTGATCACTATGATAACTATAGTTAACTTTCAGTGGATTTTGTTCAAACCCTTATTTTGGCGTCTCATGGTGACCTGCGGGCGAGATATAAAGTTTGAGCTGATTTGGTACGGTGGTTTTGTCTAAAAATCGTTCACAGGCACACAGACCATTTTCCCAAATAGTGTTTGTCGGACTCAGGGGGGTCTGAAACGTAAAGATCTGAAGAGAACTCAAATTTTTTTTTCAGCCGATTACATGACTTTCCTTTCTACTTTGTAGAGCAAGGAAAGTAAAAAATTGTGTTGAGGCTTTCATGAGGTTGTAACTTGAATGATCAATCGCACATGTGACGCAGTAGAGTGCCAGTTAGTGTGAATTGGTTGGCAGTGGACAGCAATCATGTAGCTAGTGAACTGGAAGTAGGGTTCAAGAGTTAGAGTATGAAGTTCAAAGCACTTTAAAGCGGGACCCAAGGGGTAGACCTAAGGAACTAGTGCACAATGTTTAGAATAAGGGTACAAGGGCAAGGCCTAAAGTCTATAGCCTGAGAACTTTGGAAATGTGTTAATGCAAGGGCTATGACAAATATAAGAGTACAAGAGTAAGGTGATATGAAGGCTCCTGTATAAGGGCTGAGGTACAGAGCACATGAACTTGTGGTGTTTAAAGTTGTTTGGCCAGGCAGTCAGGAGTGGGAGGGTTGATGTTAACTATTATTCTGGCCCATGGTCTGGGACGATAAGGGCACAAGGCAGCAGTTGGGACAAGAGTGGTAAACCGCGAGAGGGAGATGTGTATGATATGTGCCAATACCCTGGGAAGTGGTTCTGAATGCCCTAAACACGAGAACCTTGTGGTGTATTATACTCCCCCATGTGTATAAAGAGACCTACTACCCCTAGTTTTTAGGTTTATGTCGATTTGTCCCTGGGGGTTGGGGCCTTCAAGAGGTCGTCACCACATGATGGAAGTTACGAGGGCTGTACAAGAGCTTGGGGAAAAGAGTTTGGCAAGAGGACTGACGTGAGCTGGAATCAGAGCGTAAGTGGTCGAATTATAACGAACATTGCATATTAAACTTATTCGGTATCTTCCACTAATCAATGCCAACACTTCGTTCCCATTCCACGGAAATTCGTCGAATAGAGGGTTGTGCTGTTTGATCGAATGAGTTGGACTTGATAAAGAGCAGTGGTTGGTTTCTGCATGCCCCAATCACTTCCTGATTCTCTTACTCCCTTTTTCATTCTCGCTGATTTTGTCAGTACTTCTCTCACTCTTGTCCCAGCGTCTACTAAGTTATCTACTCGTACAAAGCACGTTTTATTGAACCTTGCTTTTTTGGCGCGTACGTGTCTGACTCTAAAGCCTGTCTGGTGACTGATTTACACAGGCATAAATCCCAGCATCTATAAAGAAGTCGCAGACAGGTCAGAATTTCTAATCTTCTCCTATTTTCATTTCTCAAACTTTATTAATTGTTGGAGCATGTTTCAACTCAACTGTACCTCCATCATTTCTGTGAATGTCAGCTATTTATTCACTAGGAATGATTACACAGTCTAGCACCCAAGGATTCTGTGTGAAATGTGGAGTCCAAGTCCCAAAATGCAGTATGGAACAGGGATAGGCGTTGAATGTTTTACAAGGGAGCGAGAAAAGTTGTGTGATATGTCGCACATGATGTTTTTACTTCGAATGACTCGATTTTTCTCCAGAGAATTAAATAAGTAGGAATTAGTATTTGTATTCGTTACAAAATCATGCGACGTGTTACTGAAAAATAGAGATGTGCCTCGGATATTTACTTGTGGAGTTTTAGAACCTTTACGAACCTCCGCTTGTGCAGACATATGACACAAAACGCGGAAGTAACCGCTCCTAGAAATACTATACATCCGAGGGCGATAGTCGCTAACTCGAGGCCCGAAAGGTTGATGTAGGCCTGGGACTGTCTCCGCTTCACGAACGCGTCTTCCGGTTCCGGGGACACGATAGTGAGCATGTGATAAGGCTCTATGGCTCGTTTCACTTCTGCCGGGCTGGATTTCAACACCCTGAAAAAAACACTACTTATTAATATCAATTTTATATCTGCCGAAACATTCGTGAGAATGCGAGAGGGTGCATAAAAACACATTCTGAATGATAAATATGTTCGTATTGTATAGCATGAGATGGTAGCGTAATGTGCATAAAAGAGTATCTTGTAATTCACACAGGAACAGTAGCGCCAAATAACCACCGAATGCGACACACCCAACAGAAATTAATTAAGTGCTTCCAAATTTTCTAAAAATTCGTTTTCCCCAGAACTAGGAAAGCTAATTTCTACTGTACTTGCAACTATTCAAGAGACCAGAATATTGATAAAAATTACACCTAGTATCAAGAAAGAAATTAAAGTTAAGGTTAGGAGAGAAAAACAAGTTTCTAAAGTATGCATAATAATTAATATCTGGTGCGTAGCAACACACAACTTTCCGCCACCCCTTTAAGTTCGAACACCACCTACATAGGCGGGCGTTATATCTTCGTTCAACGCATTTTTACAGGAATATTTATGGAGAACAAAATGTACGTACTAGTTAGCTGAGAGTACTCCGAAAGTTTGATCGAAATCGTTAGAGCCGTTTTTGAGAAAACTGGAATACCGATAAATTAATATTCGACAAATCTCCTTTTCTGAGTTAACTTGGCTTATATTTCCGTTCAACATATATATACAGAAATAATTATGGAGAACGAAATGTTGGTATGGGTGACTGAAAGACACTCCATTAGGATTTATCACATCTGGTGAAAAAGTTACCCTGGAATTTACGGAAATGTTAGAAAAACGTTATTTTTGACACATTTTGATTTTTATCTCCGTTTAATGGACCGCCACAGGAACATTTATTGAAAAGAATATGTAGGTATTAACTATTTGAAAACATCCTGTGAGTTTAGTGAAAATCGCTGAAGCCGTTTTGCCAAAAAGCGTAAAAAACCTATTTTTGCTTCATGGGCCTATATCTCCGTTCACCGTATTTTCATGGAGATGTGTATAGGGGAGAAAAGTTAGGTATTGATCAGTCGAAGATAATTTGAAAGTTTATTCAAAATCGTTAGAGCCGTTTTTGAGAAAAATGCGAAAACCCCTAGTTTTTGGTACATTTTCGCCCCCCCCCCTTTCCATCGACCGAAATCGTCCATAACCTTATTTTGGTGTCTACAAAAAATAACGAACAAAACAAGAAAAGAACCAGCTCAATCGGATCAGCCGTTCTCCCGCAAATCGAACTACAGACACACACACGGACCACGCGCCTAAATTAGGTTTTTTAGACACAGTAGGGTCTGAAACGTAAAGATCTGAAGAAAACCCAAATTTTTTTTCTGGGCCGATTACTATACTTTCCTTCCCTTCGGGTAGCGGAAAGTAAAAACCGCCTAAGTAAACCCCCCACTCAACACTTCAGTCATTCCCAAGATTGAACTCGCGGAAATCTTTTTTTGGCCCTCGGTAATATGTCCACCCCCCCTCCACCCAATTAGGATTAAAGAGGTAAACAATGAGAACTCAAAGCAGACGTTTCGCATTGATCGCGATTCTGCACTCCCTCAGAGTATATATTTATAGTTTGAAATTAGTTTCGACCAAATATAAACACAACGTTAAACTATAAACTGAAATGGGAAACATGAGCATTCATTACTACAGTCAAGTTCACTCTGGCGTTATCCATGCCCACTATGTCAGTTTTTCCTTCTCTTTCATTTTATATATATTTGTTATAACATATTCCTTTTATTTGTTAGTTTTGTCCATAGAATTGCTAGGTGGAAATGATCATACAGTACACACAGAAAAATTAATTAAATAAACTGAGTAAAAAACCTCAGAAGCTACTCACTGGCTGAAGGTTTCGGCGTCCACAATAACGTTCATGAGTGGATCAACAGCGTATAAGTACAGGTCCGTCCTGCAAACACAATAAATCACTCTTGTATAAGTAAGATAAGTATATTCTACCCAATTCATTTGATTAGACTGATCTTATATTCAGCTAGTTTTAGTACGTTTCTAAACATACTTAGTATAACACTACGCGAGTATTATTTAATAATATGACGCAACGCATCACACAACTTTATTTAATTCACTCTAGGAACTAATCAAATGCGTTTTTCAATCAATTTATATGAACTTGGCGGAGCGTATCTTAACGCTCTACATTGAAACTGATGGCGTTTGAAACGCCGGAATTTATCGAATTACTTCTACATATGTCTTGACCATTATTGAGTAATCAGCGAACAGGTAATTCACAAGACTGTTTAACACGGTTCTTATAAAAAGGGTTGTGTTTGCTATTTTAGAGTCATCAGGCGAAAACGGAGAAATGCAAGTAGTGAAACGATTGTGGTTTGCATTGCTAATTATCTTCTGAACGTTACTAAGCTCTTTCTGTGTTGCTGTAATGCTGCCTCCTTGATTTTTCTGAAAACGCGAGCGCGCTCGTCGTCCCATAAGAGGGGGACTCGTAAGAAATAAAACTGTGGTAAAATCAACTTCTTCAAAGTTGTTGATAATTTTTCAAATGATTATCTTTCATAATTTTCCCACTGATCAACATGTTATGATACAGTTGTTTTCGTTTGAAACTACGCATACAAAAAAATTAATTAAAATCTTTCGAGCCATTTTTGAGGAAAAAATGGTGTTAATCCTGTGATAACTAAAGTTAGTTTTGGACCCTTGTGGGGACCTACAGCTCCCAAGCAGATGATAGTGTCAAAGGTTTGTAATTCACCGCATCCATTTTCCATTTTGGTTTATTATTCATTCTGAATAATAACCCTATGTTTTCGGTCACGAAACATTTTTTACAACCCTCCCTCAAAACTTGATACTTCACGTGTCAAGACATGGGGATTCCAAATTTGCAATGTCCGTCCGCTGTCCGCCGTATGGGCCGTTTTGTGCCTTTAACGTGGTCCAAAAAATTCGTTCTTTCGCACAAAAATCCAATTTGGTATCTAGTTGTGCCCGCCATCTCGGCAATCCGATCAGACGAAGCCCATGATTGTTATGGGCAAAAAACGGTTAAAAAAATTAACGAAACGCTGTACAATGCGGGAACACAACGGAAGTCAACATTTCGTCGTTTGAACTCCCACCCCTCCCGCCCATCTCAACGAAATCGCTCGCCTGGTCATCTGGCAATGCTGCCCCCTCGCCTCCCAACGGGTTCGCCCAATTTTTTTTTTTTTTTGCTTCCTCTTGGAAGCGCTCGTGTTTCGTATTTAACCTTTGGCATTACGATTTGTCTCTTTATCATCCGATTGCCTTGTTCTCGTCTTCACCTCCACGAATGACTGTTTCGCTCCTTCTCAACTATTTTCGTTAGCAAAATATCTGTTATCTTCGATTGAACTTTTCATTATTTGTTTATTTTTGGTTTATTTATTTAGAACTTTGTTCGTTTCATTTTTTTTGGTTTTAATACGTTCAATTTTTTTAGATTCTTTCGTTTCATTCTCATTTTGGTTTTTTTAATAGATTTGTGGTTACATTTTATATTAGTATTTAGCGTGCATGTTTTCATATTAAAATTCAGTTTTTTCTAGATACTTTCGTTTTTTTATTTTTATTTTAATATTATGATTCAGTTCTTTTTGACCTTTTTTAGGGTTTCATTTTGATATTTTTCGATGCTGAATCGAACGGGATGGGTCTCGGAGCATTAATGCTAGGTCAAGCTGTTTACCCGAATAATAAACCGTTGTGTAATA
The DNA here is from genome assembly GCA_020466155.1 of Pachypeltis micranthus. Classification (NCBI taxonomy): domain Eukaryota; kingdom Metazoa; phylum Arthropoda; class Insecta; order Hemiptera; family Miridae; genus Pachypeltis; species Pachypeltis micranthus. The sequence continues at coordinate 60,982,800 of CM035770.1, read as the reverse complement.
ATTTGCAGGGTTTTTTTATTACAAACTTATTCAATATGGAGCTGAAATTCGCATCATGGCGCCTTCACACCAACCAACCAACTCCATTCATTTCCCATACTTCAAACACTATAAGCCAACCACGCACCGAACATTTGCGTTATCAGATTAGCAAAATGATGGGGCGGAGGAAGGTTAGGGCCACTTTCTACGCATACCCCTCTATCGGATCATAACGCCTACAGACGTTTATGGGCGCCTGGTGCCGGGGGAATATTTAGTTTCCGTAGTTCCATTGTAGTCAGGTCATGTTTCGTATAGTTAACTAGTATTTTTCGATGCTGAATCGAATGGAATGGGTCTCAGAGCAGTAATACTAGGTCTAGCTGTTCATGAGAATAATAAACCGTTGTGTAATAATTTGCAGTGTTTTTTATTTCTGTCATTACTTCTGTGTCCTAGCGACGTTTGCCTTCTTCGTAACTTATTTTTCCGATTTGTACCTTTTTTTATTTCAAATTGTCTATGAATTACAAGTTCTGCTAAAGTTGAAGTGTCTCGCTTCCCCACGTAAAATCTCACAACACTTTGGGCTAATTGGAACATAGTCAACAACCAAACCCCGGTAGGTGTCCGGGGGTGATATGCTGGCGATTTGGATGATCAAATTTCAGGCGATTCGGATATTTAACGATTATTCGTGTTCTCTATTGACAAACAAAACTAGTATTTCAAACCTGTGCTGCGCATGGAGTTTACATTATTGTTTTTAACGTGTTGGTGCTTGGGTGTATCTATCGAGTTATTTATCCGGGAGATATATTTCTTTCTTTTTGCCGTTTCATTCGTTCGACTATCTGTTCCAAATTGTATGACGCCTGTACCTAGGGTGAACTGTATGTCTCCAATGTCCGAAGATTCGAAAGATCATTTTATTTATTGCGCTTCGTTTAGCTGTGGTCACGCGACTATGAAGTTCATGTTATGGATATCTCTCCTTACACATCCGTAGGATTCGCTCCTCCCTGAAAAGCCCTTCTCAAATCCGGCTAGTTGCTTTCTTACAACATATCCAAGCGGCCTTCAAGATGAATTGGTTCAGATTTTGAAAAATTGACATTGAGATTTATTGAGGATTTCTCCACACCTAAAAGCCCAAATTTAATAGGCAAGCAGTTTATGAGTGTAACTTACGCTTCTTTAGTGTAATGCGGTTCTAACTTCCGCACACGAACGTCTAAACCGGTGACATTAGAGAGAGCCCTGAAATGAGAAAGTTGGTGTAAACGCTTTAAATTAAAATACTCGGAATACAAGAGGTGCATTCAATCGTTCGTGAGTTACATACGAGGTGATGTTATCTATGTTGTTCTCAATGTCAATAGGTTTGGCTCCCATCACCATAACCAGTTTCTTGTGCTCGTCCAAGATGTATACCTGAAAATTGAAAATCTATCTTTAGATCCCCGTATCAGGCAGTATTTGCTTTGACTTTCATTTTAAAGACTGAAGACTCACAAACACGTTGACGATAGCGGAATGCCCATCTTCAGCCCCACGTTTGTCCGTCGCTTTGACGTCGAACCCGTACACTCTTCCGCCTTCGTTTTCAAAACTCATGAGAGCTTTGATTTGTCCCGTGAGGGCGTCCACAGAAAATTTAGCTGCCTCGCTTTCGTCTCTCAAAAGCATTTGGTATCTTATTTCTCCGTTCAGCCCTTCATCTGCGTCTGTGGCCTGCAGTAACCGCAAATTTAGACATTAAAAGGCAAAGCAAAAAAAAAAAAATACAAAATACATCTTCAATAATTGCTGTTTGGCGCAGGAGGTAAATGAAAAATCAACCCTGGCGAAGAAATGAGTGGTGTCTTTTAGATTGGGGAGAATTAGACCATGTGTGTTAAGGAATATTCACAATGAGGAGTGAGAGAAATACGCAGGGACATAAGGGAAGTTTGTCTCTGGATAATGCAACCTGGGTGAGCTACATTGAACTAGAGAACTGATGAGAAGCTGTGCTGGCAGATGAAGTAAGTGTGTGAGAGGGATCCAGAAAGTGAACGTCTCCAAAATATCACGAGACGGTTTATTTGTCAGAGTCTCAAGGTTTCCCAGAAAGGAATTTATTGACCGGGATCGATAGAGTTTTGTCCACTCTAAGATCAAAAAGTCGGACCCTCCAGGACCTTAGGCCACAGACTCCATCAGGAAGACGATCCTCGTGTCAATTATTTACCATTAAAATTGTTACGGCCAAGAGAGTGTCTGTTACTTTTGTTTGCTGTTCGTTTCCTTTCTTTATTTATTTATTTTGTTTCTTGATACCACGGAGCTTCACAATGATCGCCGGCGCATCGAAGAGCTTCTGACCGGACCGGACCTGACGGAGTTACTGCTCCTCCTTTCGAGAACGTTTGCCGGCCTGGTGGGTTCGAATCTCCGGTCATGTGCGCTCGAGACCCCGAAGAAGAGGTTGATCGAAATTGCCTTTCGTTTCGTACTCAAGCAAATTGTGCTCCGAAGAGACATTCAACTTTACGTTTGAATGCTACAATTTTAGCGGTGTCATCGCGATCCCTCAATACAGTCTCTCCACACTGGTTTTACCACTACTTCGCCGTCATCGTCCGAATAAAGGTCAGACCTGCCTGATTTTATTCTTCCGTTGCCGAGAAGACAGTCAATTTATTTATTTACGGACAGTAGTTTTAAAATTAAGTTTCAAGCATTATTTTAAACGTGTAGAATTTACGTGATCATTACAGAAGCATTCATTTATTTTAATTTCATGCGCTAATTCACACTTTCAACACGAGACCCTCATTTATCGTGCACTCCCAAATTAATTGGTGTAGATTTCATCACCCCTATTTGTGCGCGAAGGAAGGTGTAGCTATCATTGTAGCAGGCGACAGTGAATGAACAGCATGTGAGCAAGATAGGATCCAGCGAATAAGACACGAAAACTGTTAAAGCTAGCAAAAATATGTGCCAGGTTGGAAGGGACTCCAGGGGCTGATTTCAAGCTCAAGCCCATATTTCAGCCCAGAAGAATTATGCCAACAGGGTTTGGTACTAACTAGAGGATGGTGTGCAAGGAGTTGTGCAAAGAGGAAAGCGCAAACGCAGGACACAAGGATTGAAGCACTAGAGTTAAGACACAGCTGTTAGAGAGAAAGCTAAGGGTTAGGGTTGACCCAACTGCTATGCCATTCCAGGGCCGACATAACCGTGATCACAATAACGGACCATTTATTTTAAGATCAGAATTTTCACGCAGGTCCGCTTAAACTCGGACAGGTAACGATTTGACACACAGTTCTCATCATGGAATTTAAAAGTTGTGAAGAATGTACACACAAAAGCGTACCTCACAATATCTGCAGAATGGTACATCCTATCAATGACTCGTCCTAAAGAATGATAAAAACTATTTTCGTGCCCATTTCGAAGCCCCCCTAATTCCCATATTACCGAGAGTGTGTATATACTCATTGCTTGTACGTAAATGAAGAATGAAATCAGGGTACAAAATTCTACTTACCATAAGTTTGATTATTGGATAACCGTAGCTCGCCGTAGTGGGAATAGCTGCGACGTACGGCCTTCCGGAATTTGAAAACTTTGGCGCGTTATCATTCACGTCTTTAACCTTCAGGACGATTTTCACTTCGTTATCATCTGAAACGTAAATGCGCTATCAAATAAAATCAACATCAGCAAATGAAACGATCTGTAGAAAGAAATGGCACTTAAAAGCTTCAATTTTCATATAGAAAAAGGAGATACTGATTAAGTTACAGAATTTATTGAGATGGTAACTTATGAGACGATCGACCTGTTTTATAGGCGGGTCGGGTTGACTAATATGTAATCAAAAAGAAGAAACCATGAAAAATAAGCCTCTGGTCTGACGCATCACACAACTTTCCTCAGTCCCACGAGGCTCAGCGTTCCATATAGAAACATTTAGTACTCCACGTTACGGAATTTATTGTGTTGCTCCTACTTAACTCATGGCGGTTATTAAGTAATCAGCGTGTAGGTAATTCAAGGAACTGTTAACATCATTTTTTGAGAGGGTTCGGTTGCATAGTTCCACAATTATGGGTACACCGTGAAAAAGTTTGTCAAAGTGTATTGACATTAGGTCGAATCCCGCAATTCCCGAGGCTGATCCCGATTACCGGGGATCATCCTGATCATTAAACCTCGGTTTTTGTTAGTACGTTAGTTTTCTTTAAGCGGGATTTACGCGGGAAAGACTTTACTGAAATCGATTTTTGTCGAAAATGTTGATAATACGTGTGCTGCTCTGGACATTTTTCCACGCATGAATGTTTTAAATGATTATTCCGTTATTAGGAACTATCTCTGGAGCCACTCAAATGTTACGTTCTGAAGAAAACTCAAAAAAATATTTTCGGACGATTACTTAACTTTCCGTTTTACCTCGTAGAGCTAAGGAAAGCGAATATTACCAATTTAAACGCCCTTTCTAATGTGGTACGTCGATAGGTAAGCCAATACAGACAACAAAGTTAATTCCAGGTACATCCGCTGGTGAGCGGCAGTGTATCAAAGTTTTTATTAACTCCATTCTTCGGCTAAGAAAAAATGCTCCTCTGTACTTCTGGGTTCTAAACAACCAGCCAAGAAAAATACTTATATTGAACGAGCCACCTCAGAGCCGTTTTACTAAAACGTGTACAGAATTGTAAACGAGAGCAGCTTCAACAAATCAGGCTTTAAGCGATCTTTGGATCAGAGAGGTTCAAATCAATAGAAAACAAGTAGGAGAGAAGGGATAATATTTGACTAGTGAATGTTAGTCGAAGGACTGGCTGGGACTGAGGCATCTCTATCAACCGCAATTATTGGAAGTGGGATCAAGTGGCTGTGGGATGTAAATGAAAAGAAATAAAAGTAATTTACAGTGAATGCAAGTAGTTATTGCAATGTTCGTCCAAAGCTGGTTTACACAGGAGTCATCAGTTTAGTTTTTTGTCACTACAAAGTATATATGGCGTTAGTCAGGTTTATTTACACCTGTGATCATTTTAGTAAGTGCGTTCGTAAAGTAAGTACGTAATGTTTACTAACTGTTCGCTGTGCTGATGATACGAGGAGTATCTTGAATCATATTACCTAAGTCGCTCGGGTACACGGGGTAAATAACTTCCGCCATGTTCCTCGACCTCTTTGTCACCGCAACTTTGACTTTGACGGTCAATTCTTTGACGGCTTCTCGGTCTGGGCTGATGACCAGAAATAGAGATCCGTTTCGAGTGTCGACACGAAAGTATTCGTCGTCCGGCGATGGGCTCAATGCAAATCGGTATTCTTGGTCGTCTCGCGTGGTGTTGATTTTCATCAGCTCGATGGGAACTTGGCAGTTTTCGTGGACCTTAACAAGAGAAACAGGAGATAAGAATTTGCTATATAAACTCAGAGCTATGTCAATCCACTATTGATTTATTTTATATTTAATTCGACACGATCTTAGCACGATTAAAGGGAAAGTAAAAAACTGAACAATTAAAATAAAGAAAATATTTGGTGCTACGCATCACACCACTTTCCTCAGCCTCACGTGCGTTGAGGCACTCTTGTCATTCTAGCAACTAATACAATCTGTTTTTTAATTAATTTACATGAACTTGGTAGAATGTAATGTTCTATACAAAGAAACTGGTAGTGCTTAACGTTCCGGATATTGCGTTGCTGGTACTTATATCACGACCGTTATCGAGTAACCAACGTATGAGTAATTCATATTACTGCCAAGGCGTTTTTTCGGGAAGGCTCGAGTTTATTACCCTGGAGTTATGAGGTAAACGCTGCGAAAAATGTTAATTAATATCAATGAAACGACTACAGTTTGAATGTCGGAATTTATTGTGTTGCTCATAATTATCTGACGAGCATTGTTCAAGTTCAACCGTGTGGCGCGCACATTTGACCACCAGCACAAGCGGGAGTCCATAAGAAAAACTTTACTTAAATCGGTATTTTTCGAAGCTGTTGGTAACTTATTGTGCGGCGCTAGTAATTTTCCCACGTATGAAAATTGTATGCTAAGATTATGTTGTTGGCTATTGTGCACACACCAAATTTTATCAAGACTGTTCCAAAAAATATTTGGCGTTTTGCTCCCCGTGACAGCTATAATTAGATGTGAACCGATTCTGCGTAGACCCATATTTTACTTTCCGCTACCTACGGGAAGTAGGGAGTATAGTAATCGTGTAAAAAAAAAAAATTTGGGTTTTCTTCAGATCTTTACGTTTTGAGGCCTTCTGAGTCGAAAAAACCCAATTTCAGCGCATGGTCCGCGTGTGTGTGTCTGTAGTTCGACTTGAGGGAGAAGGGCAGATCCGATTGAGCTGGTTTTTTTGGTTTGTTCGTTATTTTTTGTAGACACCAAAATAAGGTTATGAGCGATTTCGGTCGATGGGAAGGGAGGGGTGGGGGAAGAAAATGTACCAAAAAATAGGGGTTTTCGTCTTTTTATCAAAAACGGCTATAGCGATTTAAATTAAACTTTCAAATTCTCCTCTACTAATCAGTACCTAACTTTTCTTCTCTATACATATCTCCATGAAAATACGGTGAACGGAGATATAGGCCTATGAAGCAAAAATAGGTTTTTTACAAAACGACTTCAACGATTTTCACCAAACTCTCAGGATGTTTTCTCACCGAACAGAGATAAAAATCAAAATGTGTCGAAAATAACGTTTTTTCGAACATTTCCCTGAATTCCAGGGTAATTGCTTCACCAGATGTGATAGATCTTACAGAGTGTCTTTAAGTGACCCACACCAACATTTGGTTCTGCATAATTATTTCTGTATATATATGTTGAACGGAGATATAAGCCAAGTTAACATAGAAAAGGAGATTTGTCGATTATTAATTTATCGGTATTCCAATTTTCTCAAAAAATTGTGTGTTTCAACGCAAATTTGAGCTGATTTGTTTCAATCGTTTCATGCAATACAGTCCACACGCACCTTTTTTTTTTTTAAATTATGTTTCTCGGGCTCAGGTGCCATAAAAAATTATTTTGTCCGCTGATTCCGTAGTTTTTTCTCCACTTCGGAGGGCTAAGAAATGAAAAAGCGGTTATACCGTTTGAAACCTTACTAGACGAAGAACTTTTGCTGCTTTCCAGGACGAAGTGAAATCACCAAGTTTCAAAATTTTCAGGAAATTAAAATTTTAAGCTTTACGAGCTTAGAGCAGTTTGGTATCACTACTCCAAATGAATCTCGAACCAATGATTAGAGCGCCACTAGTTTAGGAAATACTACTTGCACTTTTTGGCACCTTTGTGTTGCTGCTAAACACTACAACAAAATAAGGAATCTAGGGGAAGGAAAACGTGGGCGTATTCAAAATTGACTCTCATAAATCATCACCCAACTTCGAAGTCGCTTTGAGCTATACCTATTAAATGGAAGGAAGGAACAAAAAGGAAAGAAAGACTGAGGAAGGAGAAGAAAAAGAGAGTTTTAAATAAAATTTATGGCGGAGAGAAGGCAACCGGAAAATACTCACACAGGTTGTTAACAAATAGGTTTATGGGCAGGGCATCTCAAACAATGCCAAACGCGGAATGAATTCAGGAAAGGTTAGTTCGTTAGGTAAGGCTGAGCAGATTTAGCAGCAGGAGGAATGAGTGGCTAAAAGAGGCGCGAACAAAAAGCAAACCTAATTAATATGAAGAAAAAAACGCTAAGTGTGCTTTACCTTTCCTACAAAAAATAATCAGATATGATTTGATGGAAATGTTTTGTTGACTTTTGGATGTAGAATGCACTGGCAAGTTCGTCCTGTGTGTGTGTGCTCAGTTACGTGAAGAGATTCATACTCCACCTGTCACTTGTTGCACTTAGTAGATGCTCCAACATATATTTGTCCCCGGAGGCTCGTGGTTAAACGTAACACTTAAAATACGACCACTAGGAATAGCAATAAAGAAGCAATACGAGAGTTACTTACTTCAAGTTCGTAGTAATTGACAGGAATGATGGGCTCGTGGCTGTCGTCTGAGGCTGCAGTCTCCACAACATCCACAACTGTCACAATGAGCAAAGCGGTCGAACTGAGACTCGGTGTCCCCAAATCCGAAGCAATCACAGTCACGTTGTGAGACGGTTGGGTTTCAAAGTCCAAGTAAGTGGTGACAGTGACGGAGCCTTCCTTGTCAATAGCGAACAATTGTCTGTGGTTTTGTTTTCGTAAAATGTCGAACAAAATGATGCCGTTTCCCGACTCTGGGAGATCAGAATCGTTAGCTTTGATTCTCGCTATGGGGATACCGGGAGCGCTGTTTTCGACGACGGAGGCGAAATAGACGGGAACTAGCATAACTCGCTCGTAGTTCTCGGCGGTGGGCTCTTCAGCCCCAAGTTGAGACGGTGTGGTTTGAACTACTCTGTCGAAACCAAAGAAAAGCGGAGCGTTGTCGTTGACGTCTGTCACATGGATGAATACGTCGACTGCAGTTTTTTGCCGGTTCTCCAGCGGCCCGTGATCCATAGCCAGCACCTTGAAACTATAAAAGTCTTTGGTCTCTCGATCCAACTCTCCGCTCGCAAGCACTTTCCCTTCCCACGTCACAGCAAACGGCATCGCGGTCGCGTTCTGTTTGTGAAGCATAGAATAAGTTACATTGCCGTTTTCTCCAAAGTCCGCATCTTTGGCAACAACTCGACCGACGTACGTTTCTTCGTAAGTCCCCTCTGAAACGCTCAATTCGTAGCGCGGCTTTTCGAAAATTGGAGGGTTGTTGTTGACATCTTCGACTTTGATACGAACGACCATCGAATCTAAAAGGCCCCCGCCGTCGATGGATGTGAAGTTAACGAGAAATTCGGATTCTGGAGGTAAAGCGGAGGCGACTGTGACTTCACCGTTGATAGGATGGATCGCGTAGTGATGCGTCATGTGAACTTTGGTGAATGGCGCTTGAGGAATGTACGTTTCACTGGCGATGTTGTACGACAACGTGCTGTTCTCCCCGATATCTTTGTCGACTGCTAGCAATTTGAAAAGCATCATCCCGATTTGCATTGTCTCTGGTATCGTGAGAGTGGGAAATTCTTTCTTCCTGCTATGAGGCTTGGGGTATGGAACCGTTTCGTTCCCTATAACTACCTGCAAGCTGCTTCTCGTTCCAGGGATAACGCGAACTCCCTTCTCGAACGGAATTAGCATCTGCACGAAGACCGGTTTATTGTCATTGACGTCATCCACGTGGATAGTGAGCTTCACTTGAGATGTTAAATTGCCTGAAAACCAAATGCACACTGTCGTATTATCCACACCTCATCTTATTAAAATATCAAGTGTGAATATCACTTCCTTTGAACCTGGGGACCTTATGATGTCGACACAACACTAATTATCATGACAATAGATACACGAGGTTCTAGATTTATTGTTATTGATTGTGACATTAAATGAGTAGGTAATGTACACAACCCACAAAAGTACTCTTTTTGCATTCACAGGGTAGAGTTTCAACATCTGTGTTGATTGAAGGGGATTCTGGGATTATCGGGTAAAAACTGTGAGGAATGGTAGTAAGTGAAAAGACGGAATTGCCGGAATTTCTGGGGTTGCTCATAATAGTTTTATGAGCGTTATTAAACTCTCATAGCGTAGATAGTTTATTGTACTACCACCCTAAGTTTCTAAATACGGTAGTATGTACCATTTTCAATTTTTCCATTCGAAGCTGGGCCCTGGTATACTACACTGATGGCTCAGTGCAGGGTGGCCTTGCAGGGGCAGGCATTTTTGGGCCGAGGATCAGAGCAGCGATCCCATTGGGGTCGCTGGCTCCGGTGTTCCAGGCAGAAGTGGCTGCGGTGACAGTCTGTGTGCAGCGGCTGCTGCAGAGGGGACTGAAGCGGCAGAGAATCTACATCATGGTGGACAGTCAGGCCACTCTCAAGGCCTTAGCCTCATACTGTCTCACATCACAGCAGGTGTGGGAGTCTCTTACTGGACTGAAGGCCCTGGGGCAGAGGACAACAGTGTAACACTGTGTTGGGTGCCAGGGCATCAGGGTATAGAGGGAAACGAACGGGCTGATAGGTTGGCTAAGAAGGGATCAGAGCAGATCCCTATTGGCCCTGAGCTCTTTGTTGGGACTACCAGGAGCCACCTACGTAGAGAGGTTGGCAAATGGGAGGACAGGTGCAGGGCTGCCCGGCCTTAGACAGTCAAAACTCTTCATCCGGCTCTCCAGAGAGAGGTCCAAGGAGGTGCTTACACTGGGGAGGAAAGATATGAGGATCATATGTGGCCTGTTGACAGGTCACTGTCCGCTGAGGTACCCCCTCGCAAATATTGGCAAGTGTGAGGTACAGGTATGCAGGTTCTGCAAGGTAGGGCTAGAGACGGCAGAGCATGTGCTGTGCGTATGCGATGGACTCGCGGCATCGCGCCGTTCTGTGTTTGGGAGGCCCTTTCTTCAGCCCGAAGAGGTGGCAAATGCAGAACTTGCGGATATCCTCCACTTTGTGCAGGGGTGGTGTGGGCGCATAGGTGACGTCACACCAAGTGAGACCAGTGTCGTGGGGCCTGGGGGTGGTGCAGGTGGGCCATGATCCAAGTATCATGGACAACCTTACAATAGGCCCGTTTGTGGCTGCAGTGAGGGTATTGCCTGCATCCACCATTTCAAAAAAAAAAAAAAATGTACCATTTGAGCGGAATTTATAAGACAAAAACTACAAACTAAAATCGATTTTCTGCGGAATGTTTGATAATGTGTTGTGCTGCTTTCTCCCTTTTGGGACTGTTCATTACAAACATTTAATCAAAATGGTTAGAGCCGTTTTTGAAACAAAACAAGGTGTTTTGATCACCTCGATAACTATAGTTAGTTTTCTACACTGTCTGATTCTATTGGCCCCATGCGCTAAGTAGGCCGTCCCGGAACTGCATCTCACATTACTTCATATCGGCTCCCGAGCTTCTCTACACATCTGACTTGTTCTTTACCATCCTGAGAACTCATCGCTGTCATTTCGTTAGATCCTCCCTTCTACTTGAGAGGTTCAGGAGCGGTCATTACTTCGGGGACCCGTGAGGAACTGTGTCAGCTAGAAGTCAACGTCCAACACACAGGCCATGGATGATGCCGCTTTCCTTCTTCTTTTCATGCTGTACCCCGGCGATCTTCTAACGCAGTACAGCTTCCTTCATTGTTTCCAGGAGTTGAACAGGAAATACGCCAACTATCACTAAATTGTCTCGTGAGAAACAGTCCAGTAAGAACTAAAGGTGAATTCTTTGACTGCGACCAACGCTTTCTAGACTGAGCCCATAAGTTGTTTAGGTGCTGTTGGTTTATGAACCTACTTTTATTGGATAGCAGCTGCTCTATTGAGACGTCATCAATGAAGACATAGTTAATAGTTTAAGCATTTAATAGCGATTAATCGTCTTACCTTTGTCTTTAGCTACCAACACCAAATGGTAAATATCTCTCAGTTCTCGATCGAGGGGTTCTCTGGAAACGATTTTGCCGCTAGGGGCAATTCCAAATAATTCGCTTCCGTCTCCTTGGAGGGTTACAGTGAACTCAGCATTCGCCCCTTTGTCTGGATCCACAGCTCGTACTCGATGATCCAATTTCACTTCGCAATCAGCTGCGCAGTTTTCGGTAACTCGCCCTTCGTACAGGCTTCTTTCAAACATGGGAGGGTTGTCGTTTTCGTCCTCGACAACCACGTGGGCCTGGAACGCGTATTTTAAAAGTTAACGCTTTTCTTCGAACAGTCACGTCCATTGGGGTTTAATGTGTCAGAAATGGAATGTATACCTGGTAATAGCGATCGCCACGCCCTGTCGATGCGACTACGTTGATGAAATACGAATCTCTTTTCTCCCTGTCCAAACTTTTCTGAGTGTACAGCGTTCCATCTTGCGACACTGCAAACAAAGCGCTGTCCTGTTGATCGGCGATGGAAAATTTGACTTGTTTTCCTTTCCCTATGTCCTTCCCGGGTCCTGCCACAATTCGTCCAACCATTGCCCCGGACAAGTTTTCACGGACCTTTAACTCGAGCAAACTCGGAGTCTCGAAACTGAAAAAGTCAACAATTAAATTCTTAAATACTTACTAAACTACAGTTTCTTTAGCTCATTTGGCATTCAGCGACAACATTTTTTACATCCACGGAACCTTTATGTAGCAAACCTTTCATGTTTTTGACTGAGTTTACAAGGCCTAACTTTTTATTAACTGTTAGCGCTTAATGTTCCAGAATTTTATCGTTGCCCCAGCTCACGCGAAAACAATTTTTCAATGTAATTTATAGGACTGTCAATTCGATTATTTTTTGGGTTTTTCGTGATTGCAGTTCTGATATTGTACTGGAAAATAGTGAAACACTAGTTTGAAGCGACTATAAAGTGAATTATGGCATTTTTCAGTATCTTCCTAATTAGCCGGTGACTAATATTCAACATTCGTCAGAGCCACCAACTTGAAGTTTTGTGAGGACGCTAATCTTGTCGAAATTTATGATCATTTGATATGTCGCCCTCGTCATTTCCCCACGGATAGGAGTTTGGTATTGCAGTGTTGTTCTGAACTGCCTACACCAAAATTGAATCTCTTTCAAAAGCCGTTTTTAAAACATCAACGCGATAACTGTAGTTGGTTTTGAACTGTTTGTGCTCAAACCCTTATTATGGCGATTCGTAATGATCTACAGGCTGCTGTCCAGCTAATTTAGTTCTCAGGCAGTCCTACGCCATCTCCGATAAATTGTGGCTTTTATTTGGCCTCGCTTGGTCAGTCGGGGGAGTAGTGAATGAAAAGGGAAGGTACATCTTTGATAAGCGGTTGAGAAATGCAGCCCCTGACATTTATCCCGAGAGAGATACGATTTATGAATACTTCGTGTGCCCCACATCTGAAATGTTCATGCACTGGGAGGAACAAATACAGAAGAGTTGGACTTACAACAAGGAGTTGACTCCATTCTACAAACTTTTCGTTCCTACAGTTGACACAACGAGGAGGTTTTTAATTTCTCTTTTTATCAACTCTGGACATCCGATGCTTATTGTCGGATCAGTTGAAACAGGGGAAACGTCGTTGGCTGTACAAGTGCTATCTTCACTGAATAAGGAAAAGCTCTCAACTTCAATCATAGACATGTCTTCTAAGACAACATCCACGATGGTGCAGGAAGCGATTGAAATTCGATTGAAAAAAGAACTAAAGCCATTTACGTTCCGGTTGGAAGAAAAAAGATGGTGGCCTTCATGGACGATTTCAACATGCCAGAAAAAGAGAAGTACGGAGCGCAGCCTCCCTTCGAGTTGATACGACAAGGGATAGACTACGAGTTCTGGTACAATTGTAACAATCAACAATGTGTTCACATCAGAAATATGACTCTATTGTCAGCGATGGAACCTCCTGGGGGAGGGAGGCATTTCATTTCTAATCGTCTTCTCAGCAAGTTCTTCATTGTCAATTTTACGTTTCCTTCAGACTCGCAAATTGTTCAAATATTTAACACTATGTTGAGCATCCACGTTGAGAACCTTCTGCCTTCATTCAAAGATTTAACGCTACCTCTCACGATGATGACATTAGACCTCTACAAGAACGTATCCAGAGTAATGCTACCAACCCCTACAAAAACTCACTACATCTTGAATCCGAGAGATATTTCCAAGGTCTCTCAAGGGCTTCTGCGCAATCATGTTGAGATGGAGTCAGATGAAGTGATGTTGAAGCTTTGGGTACACGAGTGCTTCAGGGTCTTCAGCGATCGTCTGAATGATGACGCAGACACACGATGGTTTCATGATGCGATTAATGTCAAACTCAATGAGATATTCCATCTCACGCTCGACGAATTAAATGGACCGGGATCAGTTATGTTCTTTTGTGATTGTATGAACGAATGTGGCCAATATGACTGCGTTGAAGACATCGAGGCTCTAAAGGCCTTTATTAATAGCGAAATAAAAGAGTACAATCAGGTTCCTGGGGCTCTCAAATCGGATTTAGTGTTCTTTACTGACGCCATTACCACCGTTTGTCACGTTGGTCGGATTATTTCCCAGCCGAGAGGACACGCAATCATCAGAAACACAGAGAAATTATGGTTTTCGATCTCACAAGACTATTTTCTTGCCACTTCGTAGAACTCAGAAAACAAAAGTACGACTCCGGTGAGGTTTTCTTTTATTGGTATGCCAAAAAAGCAGAGAATTTATTTTCTTTTCGTTATCAGTTGTTTACTTTGTTTTATACTGTTATTAATAGTGCCATTTGCTTCACTTTCTAATCAGAGTCATTCACTTCTTTATTTGATCAAATTTGCTATAATTTATTTCAATTTATTCATTTACTCAACAACCTGTCATTCGAGTTTAGTTTATTCATAACCTTTGGATCATGTGTTCCTCCCCGTGTGAATAACAAACGACTTCCCTTAATACCATACTCGATATTTCTTTTCTTCTTTCACTTCCACACTTTATTTATCGAGGCAAGGAAGAGCTAGTGATATTTAGGAAATACGAGTCTGAGCGGCATTTTTTCGTGCAGCAAGCGAACTCCTTCTGCTGTAAAAATATTGCAATACCAACACGTAGACTAGAGCAGGCAGGCAATGCACAATTAAAGTCCTGCTTACTTGCTTAGCGCTGATTCTACTATGTGTATAGTGACATTGGTGACGAGAGTCACTGTCCTTTCATCCGTTACGACAGCTTCAAAATCGTACAAATTATTGTCGTATTTGCTGATGTCGTCAACTACGGTGATTGTACCTGACCTCTCTTCAATCGCAAAAGGAACTGTAAGAAGAAAATACGAACGAAATAAGAATCACAAATCACGTTCTCAAGTTGAGACAAAAAAAAACAACGAAAAATGAATAATCAACGCTCCTCGATGCTCTGGGTTGGGGAAGTATGGACACCTTATTTACGTGCAGTCTCAAGAATTACTCGAGAATAGTATAATAACACGAAAAGCATCTCACCTCCATTGTGATAACTGTGCAGTAAATCGTACACGGCTCTCGTTTTGTCAACAGCTTCAGTCACTCGTACTTGACCAACGCTTGTTCCGATCCCCACGTCATCCCCCACCCAAAACTCGTATGGAGCGGCGATGAAATCCGGGGGGACCGTCATTTTTTCTGTAAAAGTAACACCAAATTTAATTATTCACAAGTTGTTGACTCATCATTTATCGAATAGAGGCAATAAATAGACGATGAGTGTTTTAGAAAATGTTTGTTTTATGATAAGCAGTTACGACAAGAAGGATAATTGGTAGGAACAAACATCACTCGAGGGCTTTGTTATTGTTGTAACATCAGGTGCGCCGCGTGATCTGTCTTAACCACCACTTAAATGTTCCAATCTTTTCATTTAGTGCAAGGAAGTCATCTTGGAGTGGTGCTCACCACTCATATCAGGAGGTCTTGCCGCCGATAATTCTACGACTGCACGCTTCATCCCACGCTAAGTTGGTAGAACCCCTTTTTAGAATATAGACGATATTGAGTCTCTTGCTGATACAAAAAATATTTTTTCCTCGTAATCCCCTTGGCTGGACCAGGTGCCATCAACTGGAGCCAGGTAGACGTTTTTGGGGGAGTTCAGTGAATGCAAGAAAATCTGTTAGTTGTCAAGTAAGCATGCAGTTCAACCTGCGGGATAAACCCCATAATACGAAGGAGAGGTGGGGCACTGCTGAAGTTGTAAACGAATCACTCGCTATCAACAACTCGTCTTCAACCGGATATTCAGACCTTTTAGTAAAGTACACCGGCGAGTAAGCAATGGATTTTGTACTTCTTCTTTTCTTCTGGCTCTTCTGAAAATATACTTTTTTTTTTACTAAAGTCGGCAGATTTAGGAGTGTCTAACGGGTGAAGAAGAGATGTACTGCCTGAGTTCAACTTAAGGACCTGAAAAATTATACTCTGAAGAGGTTTCCGAAGATCTTGCCAACGTCAAAGGATATACAATACGATATCTTCATAATAACTTGGTGGGAAATAGATTGATGTATGTTGATTTATTTTTCCATCGCAGAGTCAGAGATGGAAACATTGGTAGACGATCTTTAGAGCTACTGGTACAGCTCCCTGCTGCCCCGCAATTTCTAGATTTAGTTAGCGGTGTTTATTGAGTTTATTCTCCCAATTTTAAACTGTCCTAAAAACGGTGAGTCGTGATTGTTTGTCTGACACGTTCACTGCGAGCACTAGAGCACTAGTCATTTTGTACCAGAGCGAGGAATATTGCAAATGATATTTGAGTCAGCTAGAGCGTGGGAGATGAGAAAGCGTGGTTTCGTCCAGCTCTTCCAGAGACTAAAAATTACTGTCGTGGTCAAGGGGAAAGAACGCTAAATACTATTTAGATCACTCGCAGAAAAATCATGGAAACTTAGTCATATGAGATAAAACTGAGAGAAATTACGTTTTCAACAAGAAAGTTGTTAAGGTCTTTGTTAGTGGTCCTGGCGCCTTGCTTTTATCACCGAAACCGGTTGACCTTTCACAATTTCAGTGTGGAAAAGAGCGGTAGCCCTTCAAGAACGCCGCACTTCTTGGAAATTCGAGTTTTTGTCGAGCTGATGTGAACCGTTCACAAGGGATTAACGGTTATTTGCGAAGAAAGTTTTACGAGCTTCCACGGCTTGAAAGATTGAAAACACGAAGAGTAGCGAACTGAAAGCTAATTTTGGATGCGGCGTTTCATACTTCAATTTTAGTTTATATTTCGCTAAAAAAGTATCGATTAATATACCTGAAACAATTACGTCAATAGTGACAACAGCCAGAGAAAATCGTCTTTCGCTCGGATTCGCCGGTTGATCCGAAGCCTCAATAAAAAGAGCTTTCCTCCCGACTGGTATTGGGCTGTCAATGACGCGTATTTCTCCAGTTTTCGGATGAACGGAAAATGGCACTGAATGGGATGATTTATTCCCTCTCTTCAGTTCGTAAAGGACCATACCGTTTCTTCCGAGGTCAGGGTCCAGAGCTTCGACCTGCACAATATAAATTAGTTGCTAAAATGTGTGCGGAAAGGAACATCTTTTCTAGTTAATATAATGATAAATTTGAAAAGTTGTGTTCACCCTTCTACCACCAAGAAATTGTTCAATGTCATCAATTCCGTATGATTTAGATTTATTTTTTCGTGTGTATTACCCCACCCCCACCCACACCCCACCCCTCACTTATTTTAAATTTAGTCGATAAAATCACGCCATATACAAACTTACCAGTAATTCACATGTGCCATTTTGCATGCAATAAGTTTCTATAATAAATGGCTTATTATTATTAAATAAGATATGTGAAGATATAGGAACATACAAAATACAAATTGAGTCACACCTCTAGAAAATTAATTAGTGTCTAGATATGTCAACTAATCCACATCACTATGTTTTTGATCAGAATCAGAGGGTGACGAGCTTCTTTTTTTTCATTGTAATGCAATTAGTTCACATTTCTTCATTACTTTTCCGCGTTTCAGTTCATGTTATTTAATTTACTGGGGGGGGGGGGGAGTGGTGCATAGTCCTTGTTGGTCCAAGAGAAGTATGAACTTCAGAACAGGCCAAGAAAAAATCGGCGAGTGAGATATGCGAACGAGAGAGGACTGTATTGTTGCACTGGTTAATTAAAGGTTCTCTTTGAGCCCTTTGTTGGGACTACCAGGAGCCACATACGTAGAGAGGTTGGCAAATGGGAAGATAAGTGCAGGGCTGCCCATTGCCAGGGGCTGCCCGGACTTAGACAGTCAAAACTCTTCATCCGGCTCTCCAGAGGGAGGTCCAAGGAGGTGCTTGCACTGGGGAGGAAGGATATGATGATCATATGTGGCCAGTTCACAGGTCACTGTTCCCTGAGGTACCACCTTGCAAATATTGGCAAGTGCGAGGTACAGGTAAGCAGGTTCTGCGAGGTAGGGCTAGAGACGGCAGAGCATGTGCTGTGCATATGCGATGGACTCGCGGCATCGCGCCGTTGTGTGTTTGGGAGGCCCTTTCTTCAGCCAGAAGAGGTGGCGAATTCAGAACTTGCAGATATTCTCTGCTTTGTGCTGGGGTGGTGCAGGGGGGCCATGATCTGAGGATGGAGGATGGACGCCCTTACAATAGGCCCGTTTGTGGCTGCAGTGAGGGTATCACCTGCATCCACCGTTTCAAAGAGAGAAAAAAGTTCTCTTGAAACACGATATAGATAGTCTCCCAACGAGTTGGGATAGAGAGTTCATGCGGCACATTCGTCTAAAGCTCTCTGGAGTGGTGTGACGAGAGCTGAGAGAGCGTCACTGTTGAGTTGTAGAGTAGACAGCCCGTACGAAGAGATGACAAAGTAAGCGGCGAGAAGTGAGATAAAGGAAGGTGATGATAAAGGATAAGATGAGGTAAAGGAAGGTGAAAACCCCAACTGAAATTTTTGGAAAAACTTTAGGAGGGAAAACGCGTTGCTTCTGGAAATAACCGTAATATTTGCGTCGGCAGGAGAGAATTAACAGGGACGCTCTAGGATTCCAGGACTGGCAGCTGCAGATCAAAGTTAGGGATCTCTGTTGGGGTTGAAAATACTGTACTGCTGCACCAATTCAGCTTGAGCTGTGCCAAACAGTCTTAATCCTTCCCTATTTGTTAAATAAACTCATTTAATGAACTTAACGTGAGATTCTCGCTTCTGAACATCGAGGCGTCAGGAGAAAGAACGATGTTTGCGGCAGGTGGCACCCAATTACAAATGCATCTCAGACACTTTTTCATATTTTCCTGCAATTGTTCAGCTGGAAAATGACAATATACTATTGAAGTCACAACTAACTACGTTGTAATACGCACTTTTCCAATGATGTGACTGATTGGAGCAACGTTGGAAATGGTGAACTCATACAGATTGCTTGGAACGAATGTTGGGTTATTGTCATTGGCGTCCAGTAACGTGACGTCCACGTTGACGAAAGATTCACTGCAAAACAAACAATAACGATATTAATATTTACGCTAAACTACCGAAAAATTAACTTGAATTCAACGTAAGCAGTGTATTTCAAATCTAATTTCTGAAAGTTCAACACTTGGCACTACGATGCAGGAAGAAAAGTTGTCGAATCAGTTCAAATTTAATATTTAGCCTGTAGATCTACGTGGGACGTTAAAGTGAGGTTATAAGCACAATTTGTACAAAAATAACTGTAGTCCACAAATATATGAAATATTTTTCTTCTTAAATACGGCCAACGATTAAAATGTACAAAGTAGAAAGGAAAGTTATGTAATCGGCTTTCTTCAGATCTTCAGACCCTACTGAGTCCGAAAAACACTATTTGGGAAAATGGTCTGTGTGTCTGTGCGCGTGTGTGTGTCTGTCTGTGAACGATTTTTAGAGAAAACAACCGAACCAAAATCAACTCAAACTTGATACATAGCCCGCAGGTTACCATGGGACGCCAAAATAAGGCCATGAGCAAAATCCACCGAAAGTTAACCATAGTAATAGTGATCAAAACGCCAAATTTTTCTCAAAAACGGCTCTAACGATTTTGATTAAATTTTGTATATTGATAGCCCTCAATAAGGCAATTATACCATAAAATTCCCATTTTTGAGAAAATGGCGAGAGTAGCACAATAAACTACCAACATTTTCGGTTTTAGTGCGGTTTTTTCGTTATAAACACCGCAGAAATGTTACTAGAATGTTTAAAAAAATTAGTGTAGTGTTCCAATCCACTACCTATAGGTCGAGCGTTTAAAAACGCGTTTATGAGGGTCGCTCAAGAAATTCCGGAATTTCAAATACCGCCGTTTCGTTTACTTACAGTTTTCACCCAACAACTCTGCAAAAGTGATTACTATCCTCTTCAAAAAAATCGTGTTTATAGCCTCATTAATTCTCAGAGTACCGATTGCTCAATAGTGATCCGGGAGTGCTGTACAATAAATTTCGGAACTGTGTGCGCTACCGTTTTCTGCTGCCGTGAAGTGTTGTTTGGCCAAGTTCAAATGAACTGAGTGATAAATGAATTGAGTAACTAGAAAAAGCCATCTACACAAGTGAATTGACGTGGAGCTAAGGAAAGTTGTGTGTTGCAATTTGGTTTTGTTATCGTGGCCAGCGCCAAATGACTTAACTGTTACGTTCACTTTTAATCCGACTGAAAGTGACTTGAACAGCTCTTTAAGTTCCCGAGAATTTCGGCGAAATTCGAAATGGAGTTTTTTCTTTAAAAAATACCCCGTTTTTTTCTGCTGAATAAGTGTCCTCTTCTTGACACTAGCAAAAGTGTTGGTAGGCCAATAAGCTGCTAATATAGCTGTGCTCTTAATATAGTTCTACTGCGTAAGACCAGATTACGAAACTTAAGAAAAGGTAGCGTAAAAAGTTAACTACATGGTAATTTAATAACGCTCAAAAAGCAATTAGAGACATACCACGATACTCCAGAATATAAACTATTGTTCTTTCTTTGACTAACTTTTTACTTTCCGCGGTAATTTAAGTATTGTGAGCGAGAATTTTCATCATATCTTTACGTTTTGAAGTCTACTGAATCGAAAAAAACCTCATTTCAGACCGCGGTCTACGTCGTTGGACTTGCGAAAGAATGGAGATACCGTATATAAGCCATGATAGCTCGAAAAACGAGATTTGCCGAATATTAAATTATCGTTACTATGATGTTCTCAAAAACGTCTCTTTTTCGGTATTCTCAACTAACTAGTACTTGCATTTTGTATTCTATAACGTTTCCGTGCTGTGACCGCGTTGGTATATACAAGTGGGTTGCAGAAAGTTGTGTTGCTACGCACCAGATATTTTTATTGCGGATGGAATGGAGCCGTGTGCCGTCAGCTCAAACTTCCCTGAAGGGATTCTCTCGCGTTTTGCGTATTCCATGCGATTTCAGTGATTTTTTTCATTGAACGTCAAGATATTGGGCTCCTAGTGTTGTAACGTACTCGTATTGTTGAACGGAAAACTTCATTGTTTTCGGTTGTAACTAGCGTTAAACAATTACAAACAGCGTAGATGAATTTGGTTTGTTCTTCTACTGCAAGTCAGCCTTTCATCATGCCAGGCATGTAAAACGTTCGAAGAACTTCTGAATTTTACCTGTTCGTGTTAATGACACTAGGCATTTTCTCCCGCGCCAGCACTCGCATGTTCAGCGTCGGTCGAAGTTCTCTATCCAACTTCGCCTGGTTGCGAACTGTCAGCCAACCAGTTCTGCCGTCAATGCTAAAAGCTTGAGTGGGGTCTACTAAATGGTAGACGAACTCTCCATTGTCACCCTGTGGAAGAAACGACATTGCACGTTAACATACATCACGCCCCCGACTGTCCTGTATTAGGTGGTTTATTTCAGTCAATCAAATTCGCGCATATTCAGTGGTGGCACTTTCAGAAGCAAATTACCTGGTCGATATCAGACGCCACCACTTGAAGAACACTAAATCCATTCGGTAGATTTTCGACGATGCTGATATTGTAAGTTTCCACTTCAAACTGCGGCTGGTTGTCGTTCAAATCGAGTATTTCTATCTCTGCTCTCGCCACTCCAGTTTTCAAGGGGTTATCAAGCTGAGTGGCTTGAATCTGAAACGTGACAAATACATTAGCGACGTGACTTTTTCAACACTTTACACTTACCGTGGCTTCCGACAGAATTTCAAGTGGAGCTGAGTATCGAAAGAGTTCCCCCAGCTTTTTTTCGCCACTTCTCAACTAGAAATAGCATGTTCAATAAAATGTCTGTTCTCTGTTTGTCTGTTGTTGAGCAGTTTAATGTGACAAGCCCAAGCTTCGAGTTTTTTTCTTTCAATTTTCACAATGAGTCATTCTTCCTTAGGTTTATTATTCATTCTGACCAACCTACATTCACCTAACCAGTATGATCGGACGAAACCCATCGTTGTTATGGTCAAAACTCGGGTTTAAAAATTAGCCAAAACGAAATTTGGGCAGCTTTATTACGTATACTTCGTGTTTGGTATAGTTTCCAAGGTAGTTTTAGATACTGGGTTGAATAAGATGGATCTCTGAAGTGTAGGGCTGCGTCTAGATGGAAAACGCAGTAAATATCGTGAAGCAAATTCGACTACTTGAAGGAACTAACGGGACAATATAACGAAAGTTATCTTATCTGCCAGGCCTGCGCTCATTTACTACACCGCCTCTTGTCTCACTCCCTCAAATCACGCCATCTAGCATCGCCTAGAAGCTGTCGACTTTCGTAGTTTCGTTGTCGTCAGGTCATATTTCGTATTGTTTACGAGTATTTTTCGATGCGGAATCGAATGGAATGAATCTCACAGGCGTGATACTGGGCCAAGCTGGACTAGTCCCGAATTGTGGATTTAGCGGCGTAATATTCTTAATATTTTTCGACATTGGTCTGAATAGCATAGGTCACGGTTATGCTGTGCAAGGGAATAATAAACCGTTGTGTAATAATTTGCAGCGTTTTTACTTTCAGCTTATGTATTTAGAGAAGATGACCGTGAAAGCGAGACAAATGGAAATATCGAAGGGATATTATAGCAGAAGATGGAGCGCTAATCCCGTTTGGTATGTAGGATACACTTCAAGACTCTATAAGAAATCGAACGAAGGATGAAGCGATACGAGCACTGACGGAGAAATGCGATTTATTTTAAAACATCAGGTGGAACCCTGTACATACAGCGATTTTTGTGTCTTCAGCTACAAATCTAATCTATTTTTCATTCATTTTATTACAAAGTTCTACAGAGATGAAACTTATGGCGGTTAACGTTTAGGAATTTTTACTTTCCGCTACCCGAAGGGAAGGAAAGTATAGTAATCGGCCCAAAAAAAAATTTGGGTTTTCTTCAGATCTTTACGTTTTGAGGCCTACTGAGTCTAAAAAACCTAATTTCGGGCGTGGTCCGTGTGTGTGTGTGTGTCTGTAGTTCGATTTGCGGGAGAAGGGCTGATCCGATTGAGCTGGTTCTTTTTTTGTTTTGTTCGTTATTTTTTGTAGACACCGAAATAAGGTTATAGACGATTTCGGCCGATGGAAAAGGGGGGTGGGGGACGAAAATGTACCAAAAACTAGGGTTTTTCGCATTTTTCTCGAAAACGGCTCTAACGATTTTGATTCAACTTTCAAATTAT
Organism: Pachypeltis micranthus; assembly: GCA_020466155.1. NCBI lineage: Eukaryota > Metazoa > Arthropoda > Insecta > Hemiptera > Miridae > Pachypeltis > Pachypeltis micranthus. The sequence continues at coordinate 60,959,624 of CM035770.1, read as the reverse complement.
CTTCTACTAATCAATACCTAAATTTTCTTCTGCATACATATCTCCATGGAAATACGGTGAACGGAGATATAGGCCTATGAACCAAAAATAGGTTTTTTACACTTGTTGGCAGAACGGCTTCAACAATTATCACCAAACTCACAGGATGTTTTCAAATAGTTAATACCTACATATTCTTTTCAATAAATGTTCCTCTGACAGTCCATTGAACAGAGATAAAAATCAAAATGTGTCGAAAAAACGTTTTTTCGAACATTTCCGTAAATTCCAGGGTAACTTCTTCACCAAATGTGATAAATTCTAATGGAGTGTCTTATATTTACCCATACCAACATTTTGTTCTCCGCGACTATCTCTGTATCCATCGGTTGAACGAAGATATAAGCCAAGTTAACACAGAAAAGGAGATTTGTCGAATATTAATTTATCGGTATTCCAATTTTCTCAAAAACGGCTCTAACGATTTCCATCAAACTTACGGAGTACTCTCAGCTAACTAGTACGTACATTTTGTTCTCGATAAATGTTCCTGTAAAAATGCGTTGAACGAAGATATAGCACCCGCATATGTAGCGCGTATTCGAACTTAGGGGGGTGGCAGAAAGTTGAGTGTTTAAATCGGCTGGCAGTTCGTTACTTGAAGAAAGACCCCAAAATACACCTAAAACGCGATTTTTAACTTCTTTCACATTTTCTGCCGTACATGCAAAACTGAGTTTGTCATTCTGATGGAGTGTTGCCGGTGTATAGCCACATAGTCTTTACCCCCACTATTTTTACTTTCCTTGGCTCTACAAAGTAGAAAGGAAAGTTATGTAATCGGCACGCACCAGATATTTTAATTTAAAACTGGGCCAAACATTGATCACATAGCTTAGTATTCCCAAGTTCTGCACCATGGGTTTAATTATTTGATTGAATCGCGCGTACGGTCTTGCTCTAGTAATGTTAATAGGTTTCATGACAACTATTCATGTATTTAAAGTGCCTTTTAAAAATGCGATTCCCAAGCGGGCCACAACGTTCAAAATAATATGTTGTATTTATTGAAACACACTTTTCAAATGCATTGTTACCTGTAAAGTGAATATATTTCCTCGAAGAACGTCCCTATCGATTTCTCTATCCAGAAAAAGAGTTCCGTTCTGCGGGTCCATTGAGAAGACGTGATGCTCGTTGCCGGTGACGATGTCGTAACGTATGGTCGTGTTTATTGCCACGTCTTGATCGTAAGCCTCAATTTTCGGATTGAAGAACATCGGTTTATGTTGTTTATTGCCCTGAAACGGAAGAGATGAGCATTACAATTTGCCTTTCTGTCGTCAGCCACCTTTATTCGCCATTTAGCGTAGAAACGAGTTGTGCAGGCTGGGAGCACTTGCTCCGCTCGCAATGAGCGAAACTTAGCCGAGCAACCGGTTCGAGCGAACATCAAACAGAATGAGAGAAAGTGAAACTGCAAATACGTTTTGTTGCCGCTATAGTACGCTACGAGCCGAGATAATGATATCCCTGGCAATGACCAACTGAAATGTGTTCGGTTCGTGCGTCGGAAGGCTTGAAGACCAAGAGGAAGTCGTAATTGTGCCGGTGGGGGGGGGGGGCTTTTCTACATTGAGGAGTAAAAGTGCCTCCATTATAATTGTAATAATGTGCTGCTGATTTACAAAAATTTGCGCACGTTTTCGGACGAAAAGGCGAATTTATTTCTAAAAAGTTATTTCGATGAAAAGTGGTTTCGTCTGACGTCACGCAGAAATTCATTACTTTGTTGTTTTTTGGCAGATAGTGTGAGAGATTTGAATATGCCTGGGCTTCCCAAGACAAATTTAGTCACTTGTACGTATTTTGCGCAACTTGATGCCACTCAAAGCACGCAGAAATGGAATGTATAACTGCTATAAGATGTTATTCGCCGGGTATTGTTGATTAACACGAATAGAAATGGCATAACAAGCTCCTAGAAACGATTCAGTCGAAATTCAATGCCGTGACTAATTAATTAGCGACAGTTATCACGGCTTGCCGGGGGGTGTAAAGTATTAAAATGTTTGAAAAGTAACGTAACAAGTAATTCACGCGTGGAATTTTAGTAAGCAGAACAGTTCACCGTCTAGGTAAAACTAAATTTATTTGCACTTTCTGCTACTACAACAGTAAGGCATCATGTGAAAAAATTGGCTTCTCCAGGTCTTTTCGTTTCAAAGCGAGCTGAATATTAAAACACTGTGAGTGGGTACACAGTAAGGTTTTTAGGAATCGGATGATCCGAATGAGCTCATTTTGTTTCGCCGTTTCTTCGAAGGGCGCGAATAAGGGTTTCGAGTAGTCCCTATTGAATTGATAGCATTTGCGAGACCATACTGAACCTAATGAGATACTTTTTTAGAAGATGGCACGAACTACTATTTTATCGTTCTACCATTTAATACGATTCGTTTTTCACTCAGTTAATACGACCTCAGTAGAACTAAACGGCGTATAGACAAACCGGTAATGCTTAACGTTCCCTGCATTTTTTGGGTTGCTCCTCCTTAAGTAACCACCTTCATGGGACTATCAACACAATTTTTGGGGGAGATTCGATTTATTGTTCTGACATTATGGATTAAACACTGAAAAAAAGTTTGTCAAAGAAACGTTAAACTACTTTTGCTTCTTATTGTCTTGTCTGACTGCGTTGAAATCGAATTCCGTCGAAATTATTGAGCTGCTCTCGTAATTGTCTCACTAACGAAAATTGTATGTTACCGTCCTGTGATCAGGAGCTGATAATTTTAATAAAAATCCAACCACGAAAGTAGACAGAAAATTGGAAGAATATAACAATTATACTATCCCCCTCCACTCCCCCTGTTTGATGAATTTGGAAATTCCCCAAGTTTTTGCCAAAAACTGAATGGGGAAAAAAACGAATCGTTATAATCGGTCAGGCAATGCGGCGTGGGCAGCACTTACAAGATCTAAAGCCTTATTCACGTACAAAGTCACACTCACGCTTTCTTTTCACTGATTGGTTTTACGAAGGCCTGCATTGACCTACGGTAAATTCTAAGAGTATAAACAATGTCTTGTCAAACGACTTAATTTCAGAAGAGCGTCCTAAAAAGTGTTACTGCTCCACACTCAAGTGAACAAATAATTTTTTCCAACGATGAGTCAAGCAACCTGAAAACCCCAAGCTCCCGTCTAAGCTGCTCTACTACTTTTTAACCAGTTTAATTCCTGCACATAAATGAATAACTACGAAGGGAAGGCGCAATAAAACCAATCGCTACTAACAACGTCGTTTCGGTGTACTCGTGCATGGTGCATTCCAACCAGCGCTCAAATAGTTTACGTCGTATACAATTACTTCAGTTTACTACTCACCGTTAAGGGATGAGACTCGACGACTTGCGTTCTGTACGTATCTTTCGTGAATTTAGGATTCAAATCATCACTGTCATTGACTGTTACGCTGACTGTAGCTGTTGAACTCCAAGGCGGCGAGCCACGGTCCTGAAATTTAACAGCGGAGATTATTTTGGGAGAGACTTTAACGGGTGGGACTAATGAAAAGCGTGCACAAGTGTATTCACCATCTTCTGGTAGATCGAAAATCGTGGGCAATTATAGATCTAACTCGTTTGAAGTGACGACCTTTCCAAGAATTGGAATTGTTACGGTACATTTAAACACCAACAGATCATTTCATTCTTGAAGTATTTATTGTTGCATGGTTCGGAATGGAATGGTCTGATGGTGATGTGAAGGGAATTCTGCTCGAAAAATGCATTATTATCTTCGCGAAGAATGCGACATAACGACCTTCCCATTGCCTGTCCACATCTCTGACTGGATGCTTTCTTCTATATCCTAACATTCCAGGTCATCTCCAGTTCCCTAAGTGTTTTCAAGGATTTGAGACAATCGTTTGCCGGGAGTGAAAGGGTCGGAGTAATAAAATGTAGTTATTCTCTCGACCACCGTTGACATATATCGCATTGCAGTGTAGAAGCTAATGGTTTCACACGAACACCCGATGTTACGTGAACGGAAAGCAATTCCCGTTGCGGATTGCAGTCTGTCAACTATAAAAATTCGCTGCGCAGCACCACACGACTTTCCTCAAACTCTATTCTATTCTATATATACCAGAACTGTATCTAAGAAAAAACTTACATCGAACAAAATGTAGATACTTCTAAGCTGAATTGTTGGAGTTTTGGTAACTTTTAGCGTTCAGAGAATTTCGTTTTCAGATTTTGGTTGATTCGTTATTTTTGGTTCAATGAATAGTTTCACAGAAAATGAAACGCTGGTATACTCGTTAATTGTACAATACATTTCATTACGTTGAGTGAACTTAGTAGGGCATTTACAACGGAAAATTTAAAAAAACGTTCAAGCTAAACAATCTGAAAGTTTGATGAAAATCGTTAGAGCCGTTTTTGAGAAAATGCGGAAGACACACTTCCCCCCCTCCCCCTCCAGTGAATGAAAGTTGCTCATAATCTTATTTTCGAGCCATCCAAAAATAACAAATGCAAGAAAAAAAGAACGTGATCTTAGGCGTATACTCTTTTATTGACATTGCTCTGACATGACTATTACATGGCACTCTGAGATGGCTATTGACATCTGCTCGAGTGGGCTCGATCTGTGTTCATCTGTGTGTGATATACCCTCTTTTCTGTTAAGAGTTTGCCCCTTAGATCGGTGGTCAAATGCGAAGTATCGTTATCACTAAGTAGGGGTCCAGCTGCCCTGCAAATCTGGCTACAGACAAACGCACTCAAACCACTAGCCGAAATTGGATTTTTTCCGCTCAGTATACCTCAAAACGTAATGGTCTGAGAAGAAATCAAATTCGTTGTTGCTGCCCAATTAAATTGCTTCGTTAATCTCAGGGCAGTAAACATTTACGTAAAAACTGATCGGAATATTAAAAATGTGCTCAGTATCATTAACAGTATTGCACTTAATTACAGTGCCAGTTTAGGATCTTCAGTGACGAGTCAAGAGATTTCTCGGTTTCCTTTAATATGAGAAGTATCGGAGGCAGAGCAAACCATCGCCTGCTTGTGTGTGCTTTCGAAGGATCTCCTCTGGAATAACTATTGCTGGGTACTTCTTTAGAGCTTCAACATTTTGGCAGGCAATGCTGACTGCCCTGATTTACTTCCCGCCCCCTTCACTATCTAGTCCACCTGGCCCTGGATTCCAGAACCATTTATGACCGCGTCCAGCGGCTGTCCCTACAGCTCCAGGGCCAGAACAGTATGTAACAGTTGCTTACGCTTATATTCTTTTATTGACACCTGCTCGAGTGGGTTCGATCTGTGTTCCATTCGAAACTGATACACCCCCCTTTCTGTTGAAGTAGGTTCCTACGTGAGGCTGATGATTCGATCCGTAGCGACTTATCATTAACCTTTGATAGAAATTACCGATACCGTCGTGCAGGACTTTCAATTCAACCTCGAACAGCAGTTTTTAATAATCAAAAGCCGTCTCGGAAACCTACTGAGTTCGTCAAATATCATTAATAGGTAGACACCGCGTCGGTTAGACCCGAATCGGTTCACAGCTTTTAGGCAAAAAGTTCGACGTTTTTCCTCGTTCTGTCCGAGTTTTAATCGTCCCTGCAGAGCTTGTGACAAAACGGTACTAAATGAAGATACAAACGGCCTAAGCCTAATCAGCCGGAATTGAAAAGAGGATTCACTCGTCATTAACTCACCGAAGCTGTGACGATCAACTGGAAATCTGTGTCTCCGGTGTCGTAGTCTAGCGGTTTTTTCAAAACGAGAGCCGGTCGGTGCCCTTGCATCTCTAGCACGAATTTACTGCCTACGTTGCCTCCAGTCAGACTGTAAACGATTTCCGAGTTTGGCGTATTGGGCTTATCCATGTCCACCGCTTGAATCCCCCTAAAAACTGTCAAACCTGAAACACAAAATCAGCGCGAATATATTAAGTTCTTCTTTTGATGTTGTGAACAACAGGAAAAATACCCAAAAGTTTACCTGTGGGAGTTAATTCGTCAACATTTAGATGATAGGGCGCGTCCACGAATACTGGCCCATGGTCATTTACATCTTCCACGTAGACTGTCGCCGATAAATAATTATTTATCTAAAACCCAAAAAGAAAGCCATTATAACATTGCTCGCAAATTAAACTAGAATTGTCAAACATAAACTCATTCGGAATACACAGGCTGAACTACTTTAGTTTCTAGAACGTTCTTACACTAAATCATGCGCATTTTTCAAATAATAATGTTTATGGTCTAACGTATCTTAAGAAGCGGCCCTACGATGGTCACTTGAGTTCCGTTCCCCTTTGAGCTGGGCATTGTTCAGAGAACTTTCAATACTCTCAAGACTTAACAAGCTACTGAAACATCCTGGATTGACGGCCTCTGAGAGTTTGGGTGAAATTAAACTGTAATTTCTTATCGTTGTTATTTTTGCTGTTCACGTCGGAAACACAGGCAGTGACTCGTAATTCCACACCCTTCGTCCATCACAGACACCAATAACCACTATTATTCAGGTCGCTATTACCGTAAATGAGAACAGAAGAAGGCGTAAGTGGTGAGAGTGAGAAAAATAGGCAGTACTTATGTTACAAGCATGATTGGAACCTGTGTGGACTATGGAATGGAACGACAGCGGGCTTCACTCTCAGGAATGTCACTATTGCGAAGTTGAAGTCGGAAAATCAACCATTCGGGGGAGGCCCCGATGAGGCCCTCAGGTCCAGCCGGTTCAATCTTGTGTGAACTACTGAACAGAGCTCTCTCTCCTCTTTGACCCTGGTTCTGGGTTATCTTCCCAGGAGCATGCCCATGCTACCAGGCGCGACCACGGGTTGTGGATAGTGGAACGGCCATGGCATTGTCCCCAGGGGCATGTCTGCGGCCAGCTGTGAATAAGGACAGCATGCTAACTGAATAAGCAGCCGCGAACAATGGGCAAAACCCAAGAGATCGCAGAAGAGATCCTGAACAAAGGGCTCAAGGGCAAGCGGATCTACATTTTCTCAGACAGCTAGGCCGCCTTAAAGGCCATCGCAGCATATAGTTTTAGGTCTAAGCTGGCATGGGAATGCCTCCATGCGCTCAAGCAGCTCGGCACCCGTAACAGGCTCTCCCTCATTTGGGTGCTTGCTCACAGGGGGCATGAGGGTAATGAAAAGGCTGACGCCTCGTGAAAAGGGGTACAGAATCCCTACCCATCAGGCCTGAACCACACGTGGGTCTGACGAAAAGTCACCTGAACCGTCTGGTTGCTCGATGGGAGATACAGGAAAATGGCGCCCATTGGCATCGCCAGCCACGACTAAGACAGGCGAAAAGGCTTGTCCCGCCTTCCTGTCAAAGGGCGAAGGCGATGCTGACACTCTCTAGACAAGACCTGAGAGCACTGATAAGCTTCCTCACCGGGCACTGCCCACTCAGATATCACCTCAACAAGATGGGCATCTCAGAGGCAGTGGAATGCAGACTCTGCGGTGAGGAGGACGAGACAGCAGAGCATATCCTATGTGAATGCCCTGCCTTGGCAGCAAAACGCTTTGAATACTTCGGTCAGGGGACCACTGAACCCCAAACCGTAGCGGACTCTGCAGTGAAGGACATACTTGGCCTCCTAAGGGGGGCGGGTATGTACGACGCATCCTACTAAGAAAGGGCCAGCGTCACAATAGGCCCATATGCGGCCGCAGTGACAAAGGGACTTGTCCCACAAACCCTCGGGTCAAAAAAAAAACTTTACTGTGAAATTGTATCTACGAGTATTATTCAAGGAAGAAACATTTTCTTGTATTCTACGCAGATATGTACAATTACAATAGCGCCAGTCGGAATCACCTGACAAAATGTATGAGACTATTGAAAGAGGACAATCTGAACCATAAGCACTCAACTCACTCTTTCTACAACCTGGCATCGTTCTATCATTACCAAATCCAGATGTGCATGCAAGGCAGGAATGGTGTTCTTGGCCAAATACGTTGAAGAAAATATAAACTTTTGACCAAATAACTGGCAGCAGTGAAAATGGAGCTCGCCAAGTTTCCAATTGCAGTTGTTATGGGCGTGATTGGAACCTGCGAGGGCGAGCTGAACTCTACCGAACGTCCACATGGTTGGTTCTATCTTGTACAGGGCATCAAACGGAGCGGACCGCAGTGTGAAGTTGTATCTAATAATCAAGCAAGGAGCCTTTTCTTGTATTCCACCCACGAACTGTGCCATTTCACCAATATTGCAGCAGAATTAAGGAGATGCGAGCGCATAAGTCAGTAAAAACTGAGCGGGCAAGAGCATTTAGTGCTAACTGCCCAGATGAAAGAGTGAGTAGTTGAATGACAGACAAGTAGTGACGGGCAGGGACTGGTATGAATCTCGCGCTTAGAGGAAATATATCAGGAGTGAGGAATCAACCTCAGCCTGGGCAAATATTGTTGAGGTTAATAATGTGAGAAAGAATGGCCGTAGACTTCAAGCAAACCAAATTATTCTTCGGCAGCTCTAGTGAACTATTCAAAAGTTATAAAGGAATCACTAATTCCACTTATGGAATTACTTAGGGAAGCACATGATGAAAACGCTTTCGCAAATTTCCTGGGTGGAAGAGCATTGTGTTTGTTTTTGTTTTTCCTGAGAGTCTCTTAGGCAACGGGTTCGCCTATTTTGTCCCTTACTTGATAGAAAACGTCACACATCTCCTTGCCTGTGGGTTCGTCGCAGTCTCTGCTGTAGTATGCTGCAGAGAAAAAAGTCTGAAGCATTTAGCCACTAAGGCAGGACACTCACCCTACCACATAGGCGACATCCGACTGCCTTTGACTCGCCCATCTCGTTTGGGGGATACATGACAGGGAAGTGCTCAGTAAGGAAAGATGTTAGGACCCGTAAGTAACGACTCATGGAGCGGATAGGTCAGAGCTGTGGCAATAGGTGATTTTTTTCCGTGTTTCCTATCGGGTCTTCTGCCGTTTCAAATGACTTTTTCACTGTACGTATGTGAGGCTCAGGCGTAATTGATAGGAACTGTTTGCCCCTTCCTTATCCGTCTTTTCATTACCGCGCTTGATGAGCTGGTATCCAAATTAAAGAGAGCCTATTATGGGCTTCGCATCGTTCGAGCTTTAGAGAGCATTTCCATGTCAGCGTAGATCTGATTCTGAAGACCGAAATAGCCTCTAGGCCAGCTATCCGAGAATATGTGGTATTATCGCGAGGAGCTCTTGTGCACAGATATTTATTGCTACAATATCTACTTGCTATATATGTAACGGATTGGCCACGTTAAAATTCGATCCTCCTCAAGGATTGTTGCGTTAGTGAAGCAGGTATTCAAAGGCTCTGCTAAACTGACTTGATGGATGGATCACTCGGGAATTAAAGGCCTCAATAGTCATTAACTAACAACGTCGTGTTACAAAAAATTGAAAACAATACTTTCGACAAGTAAAATGCTTCGCTATTCAGAAGTGAAATAAGAAACACACGTATTCTACCGGCACGAGTTATTTGCAGCTGTACGACATGTATATAGTTAATCATAACCACAACCACAAGTTTGTGAAGGTCCACAATAGTTCAGATTCGTATTGAGTCCTTGTTAGTATGCCTACCCGGAGTCCTTCATGGTTCGAGCGACGGTGATTATATTCCTGTCCACTCATGACAGCCTCCGCCTCTAACAAAACGGGTTGTTTAAAAGAGAAAAGAATTTATAATTGAGCCCCAGCCGACAAACGGTATTTGGTCATCCTGACACTGCGCTTCGAAGTTACATAATAATAACTAAATTACGGTAAGCTCCGGTGGCGTAACGTAAATTGAGATCAATCAAAGTTAGAATGTGACTTCATCAGGTAATCTCGCGTGAGGAACGAGGGAAGTAACGATCCCGAACATTGTCAGAGAACTGTCCCAAAAAAGGACTAAAATATATCCGTTTTGTAACTAGTCGATCATTTGGTACGAGAAAGCCGTTCCGTCTGCTGCAGTCACGTCATCTGAGCGTCCAAAACAGGAAATATAGGCTGTTTATTGCCTTAACGGACTGTAACCTTCATAACCGTGGGCGATGCGTCCTTTATCCGTTGGAACCCGCATGAACTTGGAAAGGATTATCTTTCGTGAAAGCAGAAGTTCTGGGCTGAGTTGAAGGTTCTCTAGGAACTTCTAATCGACAATTACTTAACAGTTAATGGAAACGAGAAATGTGAAACGTAAGTATTACAAAAATTTGTAAAACAGAAAATGTCAGGTCAGAGGAAGGCTCCCGAACTCAGAACAGCCCTGCGCCCTGTGACTGACTCCTTTTTTGGCAGCTTCCTGAATTCACGTCCTTTCCAGGTATGCTCCACCGCCGAACACAAAATGTGCCATATTAGTAACAAATTTATTGAACGAATGCTTTCTCGAAAGGGATTTTAATCGTAGTTCTCTCTCTGTGTGCCCTGGGCTTAATTTATGACTGAGCTGTCTGTTTCTAAGCTCCGTCAGTCAGTTTTGTTCGTTCGACTCTGAATGAGCGCTCATTTTCCAGAAACAAATCTTCTAAGCGTCGTATGTTGTTGAATCCCTTGTTGTGAACATTAACCTATGCAAACAACCTAACTTCGAAATCATACAGTCCACTCCTCACGTTTAACATTCACGACTAATTTCTCCGTCCATATTTGATTTTCCGTTTCTCTTTTGCACGAAACAAACAGCAAGCAAAATAAGTTTATTTTTGGCGTATTTTACGGAAACATTTAGAAGAGTCAATCTAGCGTGGTCTAATGCAAGTATTTGTGAAAGTAGGCCGTCCGCAAGGATAGCCAAACACGTCATAAAGTCGCTTTTCGTGAAAAGGCAAATTTTCTGAACTGATTTCTCATCGGATCAGAAGAAGACGGAGCAGAAGACAATTAACGAAGCTCCTCTATCAACCAAGTTAACGATCGCATTTCTGTAAAGTTTTTAGTTACTACACTCGTGAGCAGCACAGAAGGCAGAACTGGCCCGCGAATTCAAACAAAAACGATGAAATTTGTAAGCCAAGTGCTAAAAATGTACTCACTGCCTGGAAAAAGATTCGAGGGGCAGCTGAGCTCCAAATAACAAAAGGTTTGAATTGACTAACACGTAAAGAGCGTTTTCTCTAGTTACAGTTCCATGTTTGACAGAAATGAGTAGTCGAAGGATGAAGTCTTATGTTCACACCTTTGCAGTAATGATACATTTTTGGGCGCGCAACATCTCGTGACGATTAGTAGAGAGAGTTGTAAATTTAAAACTAGGAGAAACTCCATTCTTCACGTCGTCACATCTTCTCATCGACCTCGTGGGGTTCGTGAGAACGAATTAGCGAGGGAATGGCCGCTGATTGAACTGCCCGCGTCTTCAGAAGTTAAGTACCTATTTGATATTACCATAATAGGAGCGCTTAGATTAATTATTCAACGATCGACACATCCATCGGCTAAGAACAGTTAGAGCTCCAGAATGATATGTTATTCGTGGGAAAACCCAGCGCTTTTGCAGCCACGTCGCTGAAAATGTGTGCCCCCAGATGTGTACCTCCAGTGCAAAAAGTATAATTAAACTTTCAACTGAAACCCATCGTCAACTCCGTTCCATGAATGTGACTCTAAACACGTAGGCTCACTGACAGTTTTCCACACAAAATGATGAGTCTTGGGTGCACTAAATAAATATCTAGCGCGACACATAACCTTCCTCAGTTTATGGGAGATTGTTATAAGTTCTTTCGGGAGAAACTGGTAGGGCTTGACATTCCTGAATTTATAGCAATGCTCTCATATATGTCACGATCTTCATTTAGTGGTCAGCATGCAGATAAATCATGGACCTGTCAACGTGAGTTTTAACACTGTGAACAAGGTTAGTCAATGAAACGACAATTATTCTGCATTTCAGAGTCCATTGGGTCTGAAATCGAAAGGTCGTGTAAGAAACTGACTTGTCTAATGGTCCGACTTGATGCCCTCCTCTGCTAAGATATTACTGAGACCATGAACGTCTTAGGAGAAAATGGGTTGAGCCAGAACATTGGACGAGTCAGTTCGTTATGGGAAGTGGCACGCCTTGCAAGAAACCACGTGCTGCTCCACTGTAGTTCCTACAACAGAGACCAACAGTTGTCAGACAAGCGGTCAAATCTCCCAGCTCTGACTGCTACCTAGCAAGCTCATAACTGTTTCGCCAAGTTTGTGAAGAAGGCTATCGTTTAAAAAAAAAAAGAAGGTGACTGTTGATCTTCCCTTTGAAACTTGCCACCCATTAAATATTTAATCAAGCGGGAAACCAGATTAAGAACCTCCCACAGATAATACGAGATTCCCTAGGGTTAATCCTCTGCGTGGTGACACAAGGGCAACAGCTCTCCACTGGGAGACTGGCTGAATGACAACTTGCCATACCTCCACAGGTCTGGGTTCGGTGGATGCTGAGCAAGCTCAAGCACTCTCCTACGCTAACGAAACCACAACCTCCCAAATTCTTTGTAAATGACTATTTCTTTATCGTTTTTACGAAACAAAATTGATCTCCTATAATTCTCCGCTAATGTTACACGTTTCTGCTCGTTTACTACTCTAATCGAAATGTCTATCTGGTCCGTTGTCGCCCGCGCTCACAAGTATGTTCCTTCAAACGCAGTTTGCGGTGATAAATCTTCTCCGAACTGCTACTGCAAATAAAACTCGGTATTCTAATTACAATCGGAAACTATCTGCTATTTTATACCAATAATTCCTAGACACGCCTCATAATATAACGTAGCGCGAGGGGAAGGTTGGAAACTACCAAGTATTGATTGATATGATGACAATTTAACACGAGAAGAAAAAAGAAATAATAGAAAATAATAGAAAAATACAAATCCCACATTCAAGTCACGGACTTTTCGATTTAAAACTGGACCCTGTAGTTAATATTTTTGTTTATGCTTCATGCAACTATGTTGTATAGGAGTAAAAAATTTAATAATCAAGTTAGGAGAGCAGGAGGCAGTGCTAACTCGTATCTGCTTCCTGGACATGTAAGTCCAGCTCTGTAAAATATAACGCCTTCATAATATTCGCGCCCTTTAATTCTTCTACGCCCCGCTATCACGTTTTTGTTTAGATTAATAGCAGAATCCATGTAAAAGCGTTCGCTGTAAATTGCAATATTTATGTCTAACAGTGAAATCAACGGTGTTGAACGTAAGATTACGGCGATAACGCGCAACAAGAAGAAAATAAATAAAACACTAACTGTATCGTCCCCTTCCTGGTAGTCACAAACAAGCCTGAATTTTAACACATTTTGCGGCACTGGGTTGTCCACGAGGTTTTCCAAAGACTGAGCCAACCTTAAAGATATGTGCGTTTTGTTGACCGTCTTGATTCTAAAGAAATGGGCATCCTCCTTCTGAAATTAAAAGCAGTCCACACAAGAGATTTACGAGAGTTTACATCGTATACGCCATCATCTACTGAAAATCAACTGCTCTGTACGTTCTAAATAATAATTTGGACGTGTTGACGACAATAAACGTGAAAACATACCGCGTCAACTGCTTGAATCGTGAGGTTCTTCCTGGGATGTACTTCGACGGAAAGGACTTCATCGCCCACTGGCAATGATTCAGGAACCCGAACAAATCTGAGGTACTCGCCCAACGGGTAGAATTGGCAACCTGGAAGACAATAAAGATGTTGAAGACATATTAAACAATAAAGATAACCGAAGGTCATTTATTTTTTCTCAGATAAGATATGAATTGGGATTCTATTTAACGGGTATAATTAATGACAATGACAAATCATGTTTATCGTCGTATTTTTGTTTTCTTCCTATTTTAATCCCACCTAATTCTTTCTGTCGCTCCCTTCCAATCAGGTACTGAGACGACTCCCCCCCCCCCTCACCCGACGACGCATCCAGCCAGCATGGGCATGGGCTCGCGCTTGAAGAAGAAGTAGATACCAATTATTCAATGAACGAAGTTCTGACGGATTGTAAGTCTTTTTCTGTGTGCCCCAATGAGTTAAAATATCTTAACCCTACTTTTGTATTGAAGAATGCTAAAACAGCAGCAATAAAAAAACCGCAGAAAACTTACGAAGGACTTCGGAATTATGTAGTGTGTTTTTTCAAGCAAGTTTCAAGCAAGTTTTTTTCTCTTCTCGGATCGCGGGGGAATCATCTAAAGAACTTGGCTGTTTTTTCGAAAGTGAGCAGAACAAAAATCTTGAAACTACGCTCTCACAGACGTCTGGATGAAAAGCTATGGAACGATCTGATCTGCCTATTTACTACATGAGTGAGCTGTTAAAACGTTTTAGGAGTCCCATCGAAATCGATGAAAGAAAATACACTTTTTTTTTGTAACGGTGGATGCAGGCGATGCCCTCACTGCAGCCACAAACAGGACTATTGTAAGGGCCCCCCTGCACCACCTCCAGGCCCCACGGCACTGGTCTCACTTGGTGTGACGTCACCTATGCGCACCCACCACCCCCGCACTAAGGGAAGGATATCTGCAAGTTCTGCATTTGCCACCTCTTCGGGCTGAAGAAAGGGCCTCCCAAACACACAATGGCGCGATGCCGCGAGTCCATCGCATACGCACAGCACATGCTCTGCCGTCTCTAGCTCTACCTCGCAGAACCTGCATACCTGTACCTCGCACTTGCCAATATTTGCCACATATGATCCTCATATCCTTCCTCCCCAGTGCAAGCACCTCCTTGGACCTTTCTCTGCAGAGCCGGATGAAGAGTTTTGACTGTCTAAAGCCGGGCAGCCCCTGCCAATGAGCAGCCCTGCACCGGTCCCCCCATTGGCCAACCTCTACGTAGGTGGCTCCTGGTAGTCCCACCAAGGGCTCAGGCCCAATAGGGATCTACGCTGATCCCTTCTTAGCCAACCTATCAGCCCATTCGTTTCCCTCTATATCCTGATGCCCTGGCACCCAACACAGTGTTACACTGTTGTCCTCTGCCAGGGCCTTCAGTCCAGTCAGACACTCCCACACCTGCCGTGATGTAAGACAGTATGAGGCTAAGGCCTTGAGGGTGGCCTGACTGTCCACCATAATGTAGATTCTCTGCCGCTTCAGTCCCCTCTGCAGCGGGAATACTGTGGCCAGCGACCCCAATGGGATCGCTGCTCTGACTCTCGGCCCAAAGATGCCTGCCCCTGCAATGCCACCCTGCACCGAGCCATCAATATAGTATACACACAAAAAATACACATTAAAAAGATGTGCGGAGAAACATGTCTCCAGAGCGATACGATGCGTGCGAGCTGCGAGACGCTGCAAGTTGTTACACAACGATTTCTTATTATCGTGCAGAGCTCGACGTAATTTCACACCTCCGGGACCCTTTTCTATTCGATTCAACAACAACAAATACTAGTAAGCGATACAAAACGTGATCTGACTACAACATGACGTGACGAGTCAACTGACGGGTAATTGGAATGATTCGAGGGGCAGAACGGGAATGAATGAGTGCAGCCTAGGTGAAACGATTACATTCACTGTATTTCCCACGAGTTCCTTCAAGTAGTGGAATTTGTCTCACTACTCTTACTGTCATTTCAGTAAATTTCGTGTTCGATTAGTTTTTCTAACCGTTTCGTCCTTATAAAAACCATGGGTTTCGGGCGATAGGATTCCCGAGTAGATACCAAGTGGATTTTGGGGGAAAGAATGGATTTTTTACAACACCAAGTATAGCCTGGATGGTAGACGGATTTTGCCGACTTGGAATTCCCATTCGTTGAAACGGGAAGTGTCACATTTTGAGGGGACTTTGTAAAAACAATGTTGCTGATCGAAAAAGATAGATGTATTATTCAGAATGCATAATAAACCAAAAATATCATTATATTACGTCGAATCATCGTTCAACTCATACTTAAATAAATAGTTGAAAGGAACAAAATGCGGTTATAGGTTGCTAGAAAGTTAATCAGATTAATACCAGCATTCTTGGTGATAAACTCGAAAACGTTAAAAACATGGTTCATTTTGGTAGTCATTGCCGTTCAACAGACTAGTAGAGAAACATTTCAGTATTTAGATGTTGACCATTTTAAGGCCTTCTGTGAGTTCAATGTAAATCATAGGCCATCAAAAAGTGTAAAAACCCCTCTTTCTGATTGATAGGTTTATATCTGCATTCACCAAATTTTCACACAGATTAGTAGAAGATAATTGGAAAGTTTCATCAAAATTGAGTCCCATCGTTTTTGGTTCATTTAGGTGCCCCCTTTCAAACAATATAAAGACTGCTCGTAAGTTTCCCCGTGCTTGAAAAGTTAACAAACAATAAAAAAAAACGAGCTCATTGCGCTGAGCTGTAGTCTCGAAAAGTCCACTACACTCACTTCGCGCCGAAATTCTATTTTTGTGTTCAGAACGCCTCAAAACATGAAGAGCAAAGGAAAAATAGACTTTTTTTACACGACTGCA
Source organism: Pachypeltis micranthus (assembly GCA_020466155.1). NCBI lineage: Eukaryota > Metazoa > Arthropoda > Insecta > Hemiptera > Miridae > Pachypeltis > Pachypeltis micranthus. The sequence goes on along the minus strand of CM035770.1, from coordinate 60,943,137 downwards.
TCCCGCAATCGTGTAAAAGTAGCTTATCACAATAGTAAAAATGAAAACCTTTCATTTTTATTTCGGTCATTCCCAAAATATATTGAATTTCTGATTAATCAATATCATAGGAATACAATAACTTTCTACAATACACGTATTTTATTAGTTTATTAATAGTAGCACGTGTCATGCGCACAATTCATCAAGTCCATAACGGCATTAGCGATAGAAGGTCTAGATTGAAATTATTCGATGGTGGGTTCCAAATGATCTCTGAATAATCAGAATAATCCAGTAGAAATGTCTGATGTGACGCATCACCCAACGTTCCTCAGTCCCCCGTGCAATCCACGATTTTTACCGTTCTAGCAACTCAGCTAATGTGTTTTTTACATACTTTTTTGCGGGTCTGTTAAAATTCAACGTCTTGTAGCCAACTGGTAGTGCTTAACCAAACCCACGTATAGGTAATCGATGGGACCGTGAACATGATTTTTTTTGTGGAAAGATTAGTTTTCTCACTTTTGGAACTATTACGTGAAACACTACTCGCACTAAAATTCCAGTTGAGTCTAGCGGGGACGAGTCTCATAAGTAATTGGGTTAGTTCCGCCAGTAAATTACTAAAGTTAACGTATCTGTTAGGTGAGTCCGTCTCCTCTGGCTGGTGAGATACTGTGGGCGAGCGCTTTCGATGTAAAGATATTAGAGTCTGACTTATGAGTACTGACTATACGGCCAGACGATGTCTTTACATCGAAAGTGCTCACCCACAGTATCTCACCAGCCAGAGGAGACGGACTCACCCAACTGATACGTTAACTTTACCACGAAAATAGTTGGTCAAAAAATCTCCGTTTATTTGTATTCCTCAACATGACAAATATATGAATTAAGACCTGATTTCACGACTTAGCGGGGGGTTTACACTACGTATCGTTGTGGGAAATCAAAACAGCTTAACAATAAGGTTGACAAACAGCCTAGGAAAATGAAAACTATCGAATTAGAATATATATGCTATATGAAGTGAAGATGTGTGCTTTAGGTGACATGGCGGCAGGAATGTTAAAAAGAACTGTTCATTTTTTCATTCAATTCAATTCGATGGAATGTAATGAAAATAATAATAATAGTTCGAAAAGTTACCGTAAAAATGGAATAAATAATAGGCACCAACGAGAGCGACAATGAGGTTCGTGGACAACCGATAAGGGTAGAAATTATTTTCAATTACTAAATTTGAAGAGAAATTGTATATGTAGGAGACTTTTAGTCGTTAATGGATGGAGGGCGTAAAAAAATTGAATTTAAAAAAAGTGTACATACATCATTGTGTTATTTTCAGTTCATTGCTAACACCACTTAAAATCTGAATATCAAGTCGACTTAGGGCGACTAACGAGTGCAATTTTTATCAATAACGCTGTTTCTTAATACGCCCGGAAGAGACGCAAGCAACACTTTTCCTCTCATATCGTTTATTTTGGCACGGTTAATATTACTCATTCAGCTAAGAAAGTAGCTCAAGCCTCCCCATCAAACTTGATAGTGCATTAGGAAATACACTGTAAGCATTTTACCGGGCGAGGCCGGGAGGTTGATGGTGTAAATCTTGAGGAAACTATGGCTACTTCTCCTTTCCCCACAGAAAGGCTGGCACTAAAAGAACCACAAGGAGTCCGGGCGAAGCGAAAGTGAAGCTGAAACGTCGCTTGTAATGATTTATAATGAGAAACTAGCCCCAGACGAGCCGTCAGCGAAGGATTACTCAACCGAGCTCGAAGTGATTTGGCTTAAAGGGAGCACAATGAGCTTTTTAGAGCCCAAGAAGGGATTTGAATTGAAAGACCCTTAAATCACTAAAACGGAGCCCCAGTAAAATAATGAACTCCCCAAAATGCCCTAACCGCTTTTGGGCTATTGAGCGAAAACGTAGACCGAAAATGAAACTTATTGGAGTAAATTAGAGCGGCCTGTGTTTGAATGACGCAGTAACAGATGTTAAATGCGTTTTAGAAGAACAATCATCAGTGCTCAAATAGTAACAGTAAGATACGCTGGCTTAGCCTGTGTGTAACAAAAATAAGGTTATTAACACGTTGTCTACTTTATTTAATAAAAAATACATTATTCTACAAAAGGAATTATAAACAATCATTTTATACATTATCAAAAGCGTTACAAGCGATGACTTAAGCGTTTAAATTGCAACATTATAACTTAAGTAAATGAAATTTCGTGACACTTTAATAATTTCGACCTGCATTTCCCTTCGTCTGACATATACACGTGTGAAGGATAATAATTAGAAGGATACTTACAACTCTGGGCCTACCACGAATGGTCGTCTTGCGGTTCACCCTACCACCAAGTTTAAATATTTAGGGGAAGGTGTTTTGATGCGGGTGGTTTCGACTAAAGCCCCCTCTCCAGATTTTCCCCAAGATGAAGGTTGATGGCAATGTGAATAACAGTTTATAGTTTGGTGTGGTAACAGGGAGTTCCGTGGCCCGTTTATTATCTTAATTAAAGTGTTTTTTGCAAGTTATTGGTCTAAAAGCGATTTGTTCTCATCAGAAGTGGGATCACGGACTCTTCTGGCCCTAGTCAGGAAGTAAAAGACACGGACGACGTAAGGGATGAGGAATCTCGGTCGGTAACTTCCCAGCCTGTTGTTGGCGATTCTGAAGACATTGTAATAAAATTATTGGAGGCACAAAATCGAAGATTGGAAGAACTATTATTGCATAGCTATATAAAACTTCCAGAGTTTGACCCCAATCACGAAGGTGTTGACCCCAAGTCATGGTGTACAACGGTGGAGTGCTGTTTAACCCAAAACTACAACAATGGAGGTGCCCTTGTACTTGCCCTGGGACGAGCTTTGAAAGGAGATGCTGCAACGTGGTTCACATCGGTAGCTGGGCCGGATCTGACATGGGACACCTTCAAGTCGACGTTCCTCGCGCAATGGGATGCCACCGACACACCAGCCAGTGTATTTTTTTCATTTTTACGAACGCAACCAAAGGATGCAAATGAGACCTATATTACGTGTGCATCAAGAATGATCCAGAAACTTACCGCTAGTTGGAAGGGACTGAGCCACGAGCAAATTGCTATAGCTGCTGTTCTGGGACAGTTAGCTACAACTGATTCAAGAGTGCGTCGTCTGTCTCACACTCAAGAAATTTCCACTCGTGAACAACTTTTAAAAGAGATGAGGGTCCTGAACTACAAAAGACCTACAGATTCGAATGACTATCATGACCATCCGAAAAGAGCTCGTTTTTCATCATCTCTCACAACACAGAGAAGTGGATCATCAGATGGACAAAATTTTTTACACCAACAACGTTCTTTCTCAAATCCAGCGCCCTCAAACTAATATGCGCACCGCACAGCGACCCACATTTTCCAAAACAAATAATGGAAACGTCACTTGCTACTTTTGTTCTGCAAAGGGGCACTTTGCTTCCAGTTGCGCAAAGAGAGAAGACTCGTCGTAAGGAGCTTGGGGCCCCAAGTTCACAGGCCACTACCAAGACGTTTGAAAAATAGGTTGGATTGTGCCAACTTAACCCTTCTGGCACTCTAGTTCATAAGGGTCGTGAAATACTTACCACTGGTCTCAAAATGGCTGTTTGAAATCGATCTCAACAGATTTTGTAGCCAAGCTTCCAGTAGAGCCATCTTAAGAAAAATTTGATGACCCAACTGGCTTCCTTGTCTGAAGATGAAGCTAGCGATTTTTACGAGTTTCTTTCGGATTTTGAAGTACCACTAGTTGATAACGAACCAAATGATCTCACAGTTGGATGTGTTGAGAAACAATTACAGTTTGATAATATTAAAACTGATCTTCCTTTGATCATAGATCAGACTTGCCAGCAATTTTACAAAAATATAGTGATTCTTTCATGACTGGTATTCCTCGAACTCGCATAACAACTGGCGTGTCGGAAATTAAGCTAACTGATCCACATAAAATTGTTTTTCAAAAACCTTACCGTATGAGTCCAAAAGAACGTGAAATGGCGAGAGTCAGGGTAGCTGAGCTGGTGAATGCAGGAATTGCGCGCCCTAGCAGGTCACCATTTGCAAGTCCTGTACTAATAGTACCTAAGAAAACGGGTGATTGGAGAATGGCAGTCGATTATCGTCGACTTAATGCCTTGACAACTCCTCTTCGTTTCCCAGATTTCATTCCCAACTTGATATGCTTTCGGGATTTTACCAACTTCCCCTTCATCCTGATTCAGTTGAGAAATCGGCGTTCTTACCCCTGATGGCCACTTTGAATTCACGACTGTTCCATTTGGTTTAAGGAATGCTCCAACGCATTTCAGAATTCTGTGATGTCAGCTCTGGGTGAAATTGCCAACACTTTTGCCGTGGTGTATAATGATGACATTTTGGTGATAGGTGAGACTCGTGAGGGGGCTTGAGTCGAAACCACCCGAATCAAAACACCTTCCCTGAATATTTAAACTTGGTGGTAGGGTGAACCGCAAAACGACCATTCATGGTAGGCCCAGAGTTGTAAGTATCCTTCTAATTATTATCCTTCACACACGCAACCTATCAAATCGATTGACTTTTAAAAATTACCTTCAAATCTTGACGTTTTAGAGCGCCCTGAATCCAAACTAAAACATCATCTGCATAATTGGCCTGTGTGCCAGAGTGTGTATGCGTTTCCAGAAACCAATTTGATAGGGCCGGACAAAACTCAATCACTTGTGATATTTACTGAGCATCTCACTATGGAACGTTGTAATAAGATGAAGACGAAACCTAATGCTTGCTGTAAAAGCTTAAAATATGAGATAATGACAAGAGCAGCGCAATACATTTCAAAATTTGGGGGGACACCAATGTATCCGACTAAGTAAGAAGGCAATTTCCCTAAAAATCAAGGTAATTGGTTTCACTTTCGATGGCTTTAGATTTCTGCTTTTTAAAGTCAACAGAACCAAAAAAATGGTTAAATTATTTGTGCGTCGGGTTTACAAACACGATTTGACGATGAATCAACAAATCAGCTCAAATTTGGTATTAAGCCTGCGCCTAAACATCGATTCCAAATTCGGTAGCATACGAACATTCATTCTGAATATTCCTATGTTATCGGTTGAGAAGATTTATTAGCATCCCCCCTCCACCCGCAAAATGTGATACTTAACAGTTCAAGGCGTGAAGATCCCTAATTTGCAATATCTGTCCACCGTCAAAACAATATTTTGCCTTTACCGTGGTCTAAAAAATCCGTTCTTTCGCACTAAAATTCCAGTTGAGTCTAGCGAGGACGAGTCTCATAAGTAATTGGGTTAGTTCCGCCAGGAGGTTAGTTCAGTCCTTCTCCTCTGGCTGGTGAGATACTGTGGGCGAGCGCTTTCGATGTAAAGATATCAGAGTCTGACGATGATGTCTTTACATCAAAAGCGCTCGCCCACAGTATCTCACCAGCCAGTGGAGACGGACTCACCTAACAGGTACGTTAACTTTAGTCTCATAAGTATTCCCACGCCTATGCGTGTAGATGGAAAACAGTGTGATTGCAGTAAATATGGTGAGGAAAATTTTACTACTTGAAGGAACTCTCAAGAAATATAGCGAAAGTTATATTTCGTTATAGTTTAGTTTCACCCGCACTGCCGCTCGTCTCACACCAACCACCCAACCAACTCATCAGGTCGTGCTAATTGCCTAGGGTCATCCGATAAATGTCAATTTTCGTTGTTTGGTACTAGTTGAGGCCATGTACGTAGAATTTTTCGGCGCCGGATCGAATGTGATGGTTCTCAGACGTGTGAGAGTGTGTCAAACAGCGGAAGAGAATAATGAACCGTTGTGTAATAATTAGCAGCGTTTTTAGTTGGGCGTACAACAATCACCACTCAGCCAGCTTACAATTTTTATTCGATACCACTCCTTTATTTTAGAGGATTTTTCGAAACATTTTTAACATTATTTCCTGACAATCAACTTAATAACGACTGGTACACGGGGTTTCACGTGATTCCCCTCAATTCGTCAACAATTATTTCTAATAAACAGAAAGAAAATGTTCGCTGTTTTTTCAACGATTTTTGAATAATTTTCATTCGATTGTGCGACAATTCCATTAAATCTGCCAACGGGATTTATATGATCCCATGATTTATTCTCAACTGTACAACAATTATAGCTCGAGTTTCCAGTGGTAATAAATAGTCACCGACATTCACTCAGCTCCCTAACAATTCTTACTCTTTTTTCTAATTATTATTAGAAATTGTAGTCATAATCATAATTACAGTGATCAAAATAGATGTTTTAGCGTTTTTGAGCCCTACAAAATACGAGGGAAAGTTGCATAATTGGTTGAAAAAATGTATATTCAGATCTTTAGGAGTCCAAAAAACTCCACTTGAAATAACTAGTGTGCGGCTGAAAGAAAATTGAACGCTGAACTACATCGCCTCACATTGTATAGTCGATAACCAGATTAACAACGGGCTTTAAAATGAGAATAAGAGCAACTTCCATCTAAAATACATTATAGTTATCGTAGTGGTCAAAATACCAAATATTTTTTTCCTTAAAACGGCTTCAAAGATTTTGAATGTATTTTGAGCGTGAACAACGACATAACAGTAGTGTTACAATTTTTTAATGAGGAAAATGAAGAGGGCAGTACAATAAATTATCAAAACTTTTGGGCACTTCGTGCAAATCCCGCACGAGTTCTGACTAAAATCATTTAGGTAGTCCAACAAGGTAATAATTACACAGCAGATGGTTTTACAGCGGTTAGTAATTGGGAACATTGCACCAAATTTTGTAGGTAACACAATTGTTGTTTCTTAACTAACTTTTTGAGTGTTTTCGCTATGACTCCAGAACTGAAATGTTTCCGAGAATACGTCGTCAGCCCTATAAGTTATCTGTCCAATGGTAACATGATACAAGTCGTAACATTAATAGAGGCAACCCAATTTAATTCGACAACCTTAATTACTACCAGTAGAATGTTGAGCTAAGTTCAACCTACCAATTTCATGGAAGCTGAACGTAGAAACAGACCGTGTGGGAGACTGACGAGAGCGGTGAAATGAAGCGGACCAATGAAATAAACGCATAAAACGAAGACCCTGAGTCTTCTCGGCATACTATTTGACATAATATGTGTCTTTCTACTCGTATTTTCAAGCTATGGTTAGTCTAGTCATTGATGAGAGATGATCTCTGTCTCAAAGGAGCTGGAGCACTTCGTTTTGGGCTTCTACGGATGTTCAGTGCCAGGACCAACTAGTCTGACTCCTGTACTCTCAGCATTTTTCTTATAAAGGGCGGGTCTCATTTTTTGCAGCTAATCGAGGGAACTTTCAAAAGCCCGCAAAAACGGCGACGGTCCTCCTAATGGCGAAGGCTTCCGGCTATTATATTCGCTCCAGCGCGACTGTACCCAACGAAATGCATTGCAAGAAAGGTCGATCAAACCTGCTGGGTTACGGGGCAAGAAATCGGGGCTAAGAAATACGACTCCCGCAAAGAAATAGTGCGACGCAAGTTCCGTTGTTGAGGACGAAGCATGGAAATTGTTCGTTTTTTTTCCCCGAGTCCCTTTTAAGATGCGATCTGAGCGCAAGAAGCCTGTTGGAACGCACTATTCCACCTTTCACATCCCGTTCCGCAACTTCGATGCCTGTTTACGGTACTAGTGGAAAAACCACTTGCACAAAGATTGTGGTGAATGTCATCTATGATATTAATCTTCTCGGTAAACGATTATTCTTTCAAATTCTGGTTCCCGGCCTTCGGTCTGAGGACATCTGAAAGATCTCTTCACCTGAGCGACTCACCGAACAAAACTGTTCGCTTCCACCGTGGGAAATCAGATATGTATCACGTTATGAGACCTCACTTTAACGGATTTCTTGTTATATGTAAGAATATTGCTTCCGAATACTCTTTGAGGGTTGAGGGGGGGGGGGAGACTAATTCCTTCAAATTATAAATTTCTACTTCATTTCACACTTGAGACTTTTCTGAACTACTTTGGTTCAGGATCTGCCACGTATCTTTAATAACGAGTAATAAACACTACAAAACATTTCAGCTGAAATGATGAAACCCTTGCAGTTCTCATAAGCGCATGATCAGACACCTTTACTCCGAACAAAAGCCGTCACGTTATCTCTTAAATGCAGTGATTAGAATCGTTCGTGGATTCTGTGCGTTCTGAAGATGATTCGTGAAAATTTGTCGTCAGGGATTTTTGACACGGATAATCCACATCACAAGAAGAACTTGCAAGGTTTTTATATAAATGCTCTGGTTGAAATTAAAATTACTCGGGTAAAATCAAATGAATGTAAACGAAGAGCAAGTTGAGGCGAATATGAAGAAATGAGTGCGGAAGAAGAACAGAAACGATAAATGTATGCGGAGCGGTATAAACAGTATCGCGCACGGAGAAAAAAATAATCGACGCCTGAACGCAAAGCGACTGATGACCGAAGTTGTATTGATTCGATTTCTGAACCCCCACGAAAAACCTTAGTGAATAAACTAATCAGTCTCAATCACAACATGTTTGCCGTCCCATTGAAAAGTTGTGCCAAGCTTTTACTAATCGTACTCCGTGAAAACAAGACATATCTACTACTAAGTACTAATATATATAATCTTCTGACTGTATTCCCAGTAATGGGATGTGCACCGCCTATTGTGCCAGTCCGTGTCTTACAGGTCTATGCCTAGCTTTCTGTGGAAAACCAGGTAGTTCCTGAAGGAGTCCTCGTTGGTATCCATCCTGGGAGAAGTGGTGCCAAAGACCAAAAATCGCTCCCTCTCAAGTCTCCGGCACTGGGCCAGGACATGGTAGGGAGTTTCTTCATCCTTGCCACACCACCTGCATAGAGGGGTTTCGGCTATATCCATAACATACATGTGTTTGTGCCCTGTTATGATCCCAACAACCTGCCTTAAATCCTTCCTTTCCATCCTCAGAAGGGTGTCTCTTGTCTCACTTGTTTGCTCTGAGACAAAACGTTTGGAGTGTCTTGCTCCTGCAGCGTTCCAGATTGTCTGATGCAGTCTTCTGGCATGTTCTCTCACAGTCCTTTTAACTAGTGACAGAGAAATCCCGCAATGGGGCGTTGGCCCAATAGGTACTGTGGACGAACCACGTCTGGCCAGATGGTCCGCCCTCTCATTTCCAATGATCCCACTATGTCCTAGAATCCAATACACATTAACTGTATTCGCACTTGCTAGGGAGTTAAGCCACATCCTGCACTCTCGCATCAGTTTTGACGTCGTGCAGTAGTTCAATAGCGCTTTACACGACGCTTGACTATCGGTCAATATATTGATAGTTTAATTGCTATAGCCTTTCTCATACATTTGGATTGCCCCAGCAATAATAGCATAAATCTCTGCTTGAAAAACTGATGGAGTGGAGCCTAGGGCAATATAAGTCCCACCCCGTCCAGAGCCGCTTATCCACACCCCGGATCCTGTCCCCTCTGGGGTCTTCGATCCATCTGTGTAGATGTTGACGCCACTGGGAGGCCGAAACTGGCGGCTATCACTGTTCCATGGACCTCCCAATAGCTGAACATTATATTTACAAGTAAGTAAGTACTAATCTAATTGCTTGTGAAGTGAACGATTTGTATAACGTTCAGCCGTGGGTTCGAAAAGCTGTACTACTGGTTTTATAGTTAGTTTTTAAAGTTTCCCAGGGCCGATTTTACTATCAATTTGTTGCTGTGTTGCTAAAACGTTTAAATAAACGTGAAATCTCGGCGCTTCTCAACTAGAAAATAATTAGTTCGTTACATGTTCGTCTATTATTTTCTAATGAAAAGTTTGAAAGCATGAAATTCGTGTGGAGGTTGAGTAAAAAGGCTAAAATTGTTGAAAAATTATGTGAGGCTGCTTGGAAAATTAAGCAATCAATAGCAATCAATGGAAACTATAGACGGCGGACGGACATAGCTGTTAAGGAATCTCCATGCCTTGAAACGTAAAGCGTCAAATTTTGAACGAGAGTTGTAAGACGGAGTAAAAACCGTTAGACAATTGAGAAAGCACAATGTTAGACATGTTTCACTTATTCATCATGTTGTACATGGTTTGTCAGACAAACGTTTGTGGAGCATAGTTTGTAGGTGTATTCAGTTAAATCCCATACATAATCAAGCATAATTAAATCGACGAAGAAAAAGAACAAAAGAATTGATTGATTTATTTTGCAAAATTAGGAGTTCGGCAAAGTAAACCTCGCGATTTCGACACAAGAAACATAGAAAACTATAATTTGGACCAATGCGAAACAAATCCGACAAAAAAAGGAGTCAGGCGTAGGTCTCTTATTGACTTGTTGAAGTCACCGATGAAAGGAGCACGGAGTACGCTCGCGGCGTGCGGGTGTGAACTGCTCGTACGTGTCTAGTCATTTGGCCTGAGGGACGAACTGCGGTTTTACTCACCACGCGGTCTGAGCCGTTTTTGCCCGCAGGGCAAGCCCATTTCCCAGACGAATACGCTTGCCCGTGTTAAAAGGGCCTTAAACGTACCGAACTATCAAAACCACTAGTTTCGGATTTTCGAGCGGTAGAGAATGCCGGACACACACAGACACACATGAAAAGTTGTCCGCTGATGTTTAAAAAGCGACTCAAAAACGATTATTTCCCGGAACTTCCTCAGGCGGACTAAACGAAGTGGGCCCCGTCTAGTTTTTGGCACTGTAGGTTAGACCAAAATAAACACCTAACGAATTTGACGAAGTCTTTGAGTGCTACCGAAGTGGGCCCAAGTCCCACTCATTCAGCGTCAATGAGATAGGTTGACTAAAGATCTGCTGGGTTCGGACGGCTCTCTCAGTTATTCACTCGGCACTTTGGAGTACAGTCAGTTAAAGAATTGAATAAGAAAGGCTTCGCTCTAGTAAAAAACTGAATGGTGGCGTTGGCGTGCGTGTAGTGTGGCACTAACAGTGCTTAACGAGGTTTGCGTTGAAAAAATTTCAAATCATTGTTATGAAAAAAGACTGCGTGATGTGCCTGCCAGAAAAGAAATCAGCAACAAGTTGAAAGTAACCGTAAATGGAGGAGGTTATGAAAGAAAATATTCTTGCCACTTACCACAAATTTTTAATTGAGAGTCGCATTTCGGCCCACTAAGTGAGCCGGGTACATTGTTTTCAGAATCTCCTGTAACTCTCTTTACTCTTCCTCCAAAGTTTTCCAGCACGTTCTTATTATTTCTTCCATTTCATAGCGGGTTTACTCGATTTTCACCTAATTTTCCGAAAAATCTCAATCCTCTCCTGATTGTATAAATATCCCTCTGTCTCTCTCCCTGGTCAGTCACGCATCCATTTGTAAAGCAAGTTAAGAACTTAGGGTTATTGGTTAACCGTAACCTGAAGTGGTTGGATCATGTTTCAACAGCATGTTATAACGTTTACAAGGGCCTATATCAGTTTAGAAGACTTGCTGACGATTTCCCAAGGCATGTCAAAAAACAGATGGTCCAGTCTTTGCTTCTTTGCTCTCATGGACTATGCCAGTCTGGCATACTTTGACGTGTTGAGCCAAAAACGTTGTCTTCAGCGTGCGCAGTTTGCGTGAATCCGTTTTACATTTCGAATAAATAAGTGGGAGCACGTAACCCAGTATTATAAAATAATAGGATGGCTGAAGATTAAGTCTACACAGATTGGCAAAAGCACTATATAAGATTTTGAAATGTGATAGCCCCTTGTACTTAAGGGAACAATTTAATTTTAATTGCGATGTTAATTGAAATTGTTATGAGAAATCATTCCTTGTACATGCCACAAGATTGTACAATGATTTTAGGGATATATTTAAGCAGGCTAATGTTCAGTCTTTTAAGAAAACGTTTAAGAAAGAATCGTTGAGAAGGTATACGTAGGACTAATTAGACTAAAATTAGATTATGGCAAGCTCACCAGATCTCTGTAATTTTTGCAACCAATTGACAAGAAGGAAGAATTATTTGTTAATCATTTGGTAATTTTGTTTTCTACCATCGTGGTAGAGAAGGGCTCTAATGTATGCGCAGATTGACTCCACGACGGTAAGTGACGAAAAATATCTGGTGCGTTGCAACACACAACTTTCCTTAGCTCTACAACAATTCACTTTGTACATGGCTAATTCTATTCAATCAATTCATTTATCACTCAGTTAATTTGAACTTGGTCAAACAACACTTCACAGCAGCAGCAAGCGGTAGCGCTTACAGTTCCAGATTTTATTGTGCTGCTCGTACTCATTGCAGGACCAATATTGAGCAATCGATACACAGATAATTAATGAGGCTGTAAACAAAAATTTTTTGAAGAAGGATAGTAATTACTTTTCCAGAGTTATTGGGTAAAAATGTTTAGAACTGGTAGTAAGCGAAACGGCATTTCTGGAGTAACCCCCATGTATCTCATGAGCGTTTTTAGACACTCACCCTTTAGGTATTGGATTGGAGTACAATACCAATTTTTTTTTACATTCTAAAAGAATTCCAGCGGAGTTTATAAGGAAAACACCGCGCTAAAACGCTTTTGGTCGAAAATTTTGATAATTTATTGTGCTGCTTTCGTCATTTTACCACACATGGGAATTTTATGCTATGATTGCCTTATTGAGAGCTATCAATATAAAAAATTTAATCAAAATCGTTAGAGCCGTTTTTGTGAAAAAAAAAAATTTAGTGTTTTAACCACTATGATAACTATAGTTAACTTTCGATGGATTTTGCCCACACCCTTTGTTTTGCGTCCCATGGTAACCTGTAGGCTAGACATCAAGTTTCAGCTATTTGGTACGGTTGTTTTCTCTAAAAACCGCGCTAAAATCGATTTCGTCGAAAGTTTTGGTAATTTATTGTGCTGCTCTCGTCATTTTCCCACAAATGAGAATTTCATGCTATGATTGCCTTATTGTGAGCTATCGATATAAAAAATTTAATCAAAATCGTTAGAGCTGTTTTTGAGAAAAAAAAAGTAGGTGTTTTGATCACTATGATAACTATAGTTAAATTTCGGTGGATTTTGTTCATACCCTCATTTTGGCGTCCCATGGTAACCTGCGGGCGAGATATGAAGTTTGAGCTGATTTGGTACGGTGGTTTTCTCTAAAAATCGTTCACAGACACACATACACAGGCCATTTTCCCAAATAGTGTTTTTCGGACTCAGGAGGTTCAGAAACGTAAAGATCTGAAGAAAACTCAAAATTTTTTTTTCAGCCGATTACATAGCTTTCCTTTCTACTTCGTAGAGCCAAGGAAAGTAAAAAACAGTTTTTTAAAAACAGTTTTTTAAAGAGTTTATAAACAAACTTCCCCCATTTGCGGCTCTTGGATAGTTGGCTCGGCGTGTAGGTCCTCCAAGGTCAGTGGCACCATCTTCAAAGCTGGTCTCTTGTAATGACATGTAGCCGACTTCACCGTTACCACTTGCACAACAGTGTCGGGGCCTGGATGGACTTCCTGGATTCTTTCCAAGGCCCACTGGGCCGGGGGCGTCTGGTCGTCTCTCAGCAGCACCAAGTCTTCAGGTTGGGAGTCTTCACGTCCCACTTGTTATGCTGTTTCAGGGTGTTAAGGTATTCCTTAGACCACCGATGCCAAAAAGACTGTACCCGTTCTCGGATCAACTGCCTCAGGCTCAGGCAGCATGTTGATGGGCTGGCCAATGAGGAAATGTCCAGGGGTTAATGGTTCCATGTCGTTGGGGCTGTTGGATATGGCTTGAATCGGCCGGGAATTGAGGATACTCTGGATCTTCGTGAAGGCCGACATAAGTTCCAATATGGCAAAATGATGGTTGCCAAAGGTCTTAAGAAGGAGATTCTTCACCATCCGGATATCCACCTCCCATCCTCCGCCGAAGTGTGGTGATGAAGGAGGGTTGAGATTCCACTTTAAGTTGAGGTGAGTAGTGCTGTCTACCAGTCGGGAGTGAGTCTCTCTCTGGCGGAAAAACTCATGTATCTCCTAGAGATACCTATCTGCGCCTCGAAAGTTAGTTCCACCATCAGAGAGCATCTCAGCGGGAAGCCCTCGTCTTGAAATGAACCCGTCGAAGACATCAAGGAATCCCTCTGTAGACAGAGACGTAGCCACTTCCGGGTGGAGTGCACAGGAGGACATACAAATAAATAGGCATAGATACAATTTCTCCAGCTGCAGGAATGAGGAGAGGTTGGAGCTCCAATTTCCCAACTCAAATCCTGCCTCACCCAGTAAGTTCACTAGTTGGGCCCCTAGATGTCTAAGATGTTCAGGGCGATCACTCCCACCCACTAGATCATCAACGTAAGAATTCGTTAAGATGATGGCTGCTCCTTCTGGGTACTGATCCCTAAAATTGGTGGCATGTTGATAAAAGACACAGTATTCAAATCAAAAAATCGTATGGGTTCATCAGGCGTATCTTTCCACACTATCCGTTGATAGCAACTTTCAGTGGGGCTCAACCATATTTGCAGGAACATTTTCACAATGTCCCACCGAAGCATATAAGTATAGCGACGAAAATTCAAGAGTATGGTGGCGATATCTGATTGCAGCTTGGGTCCAGTTAACAGTTGGTCATTAATGCTACCAGTCGCTGTTGGGAAACTAGCATTATAGACGACTCGCATCTTACGCCGCCTATCCTCAAACTAATCTAATCAATGACTCTAATGTATGCGCAGATATATAAATAAACAGTCTTTCTCTCTCTCTCTCTCTCTCTCTCTCTCTCTCTCTCTCTCTCTCTCTCTCTCTCTCTCTGACGACAGGCAGTCAGCATATCGTGTGGGTTGTAGTACAGAAACTGCCCTAATTAGAGTACTCGATGACGTGAGGAATGCCATGGACGAAAAAAAGGTCACGATTTTAGTGATGATAGACTTTTCCCAAGCCTTCGATCGAGTGCAGCATACACTCCTGCAGGCAATACTAGAGTCAGTAGGAATTTCAGGCAAAATGCTGCAATGGTTTGGCTCATATCTGAGTTTAAGGACCCTGAACACAAGGTCACCAAACGTATCCCATCAAAAAGCTGTGTTTTGGAGGAGGGGGTACCCCAGGGTTCCGTATTGTCAGCTAGGCTATTCACCGTTTTTTCAGACCAGCTGCCTCGTCTCTTTACGCAGTGCGAGTGTATAGTGTACGCGGATGACCTACAGCTTTATACAAGCGTACCATTGTCTCACCAGTCAGAAGGAGTCCAGACATTAAATGAGGAGTTGGTACGCACGGTATCATGGTGCGGAAGTCATGGAATGACGATAAATGCTGCCAAATCTAAAGCCATGATCCTGGGGACCACTAAGCTAGTGACACAGTGTGATGCAATGTGGATACCAGAAGTATGCATTAACAGTGAACCACTAGAATACGTGACCAACATAAAAAACCTGGGGATAAATGTATCACGCACGCTATCATGGTTGCCACACGTCACGCTCTTATGCAAACGTGTGTATGGTTCAATATACCAACTTCGCAGGTTAGCAATAGATATGCCGTTAAGTGTAAGACGGAGGCTTGTTGAAAGCTTGGTACTGCACAACTTTGATTACGCCATACTAGCTTTCTGTGACATGAACAGCGAGCAGTGCGATAATACGCAGAAAGCACTGAATTCGGTAGTACGTTTCGTTTATCGTCTCAAAACGGATCAGCACGTAACGCCATACTTTCTGAAGTTGGGCTGGTTGAAGGTGAGGGAAAGAGTCGCGCTCGCCTCTGCGACCATGTTGTTTAAGATCCTTAAGTACGGAAACCCTAGATACATCCGTGAAAGGTTTATGATGCTGGGTGAAGGTCACATGCATGGTACGCGGGGCGAACTCATGCAGGTTCCAAAGCACAGGACCGTACTGTATAGTAGATCTTTTAGGATTCGAGCAATCCATGTATATAACGAACACAGAGATATATTTGATTTTAATTTAAGTGTAAATAGTTTTAAGAATAGAATGAAAAAAATGTTGATAAAAAAATACGAGGAAACCAAACAATGAGAGGTATTTACGTAAGTGCGAAGTGTAAGCGCAAAAAGTGTAGTGGACGTAGAAGTGCAACGGAAGATTTGTCAGAATGTTACAAGATACTTTTTATTTTATTCACGTGGTAATGACAACTAGAAACAGTGATTGTTACATAATTAATTCCTGGGACCAGGGAAGAGAGGTTGTTTCCCAGGTTGTTAAGTAAATTCTTCAGTGAATAATCAGTCTCTCTCTCTCTCTCTCTCTCTCTCTC
Organism: Pachypeltis micranthus; assembly: GCA_020466155.1. Classification (NCBI taxonomy): domain Eukaryota; kingdom Metazoa; phylum Arthropoda; class Insecta; order Hemiptera; family Miridae; genus Pachypeltis; species Pachypeltis micranthus. The sequence goes on along the minus strand of CM035770.1, from coordinate 60,926,871 downwards.
TCTCTCTCTCTCTCTCTCTCTCTCTCTCTCTCTCTCTCTCTCTCTCTCTCTCTCTCTCTCTCTCTCTCTCTCTCTCCCTCAACTCAATACTATTTTCAGCTATAAAAATGTTGTAAGTTCTTTCTTGCGATAGAATGACAAAGGTGAATTGCCAACAGGAAAAATAGTTTGAGGGCCGAACGGTAATTTTCTAGTAGTTCGATAACAGAGAAGGTTGAAGTGTGACCGGACAGTGAAAAATGGCGATGAGTCAGGAGCTATTAAGGTTAAGTGAGCGCTTTTGAGGTGGTAGGTTCCTAGGGCGTCCTGAGCAATGAAATGATTATTGTTTGGCTTGGTTAACCTTAGCCTGGAAATCACGACTTAGGATCGCAGTTTTCAATGTTCTCACGGATCCGCACAGCAAAGTCATCTCGAAGATTGACGTTCAGTGACCAACTTCGAAATGGCGGGCGGTCGTTGCCCTTATTTTCCGAAGTGGACAGTTACTATCACATCACGGCGTTACCTGTTGACATCCATTGATTACCGTCGATCATGACATTAGCCAACCGGGAACGTTGGTAGCGAAACACTTTTTAGTAACAATATTCAACCGCTCTCTATAACATTGTATTACACATTAATTTCCATTTATATGAAGTATACTACTTAGAACGTAGAAGACTAGAAAATTTGGCTGTTAACAAGTTTCTTGTTGAAATTACAGATGTATCAAACGTTAAGCTAATTAGCTCCCAACCTGCATTTTCAAGGAGCTCAAAAACAACTTCTTGTGCTCGACAGAAGGAATAGAACCTGACAAGAGCCACTTGTTGAATTCCAACACGGGAAGAGGTTCTTAAGCCGAGAGAAATCGAAGTTCGACGTTACCAACTGAAAACATCTTTGATCTCGTGGTAAGGAACTCTGTTTGGAATCCTCTGACTCGAACGTTATGCCAGGAACTGTTCCATTGAGGGTGCTTCTTCTTGAAGAACCGAACGAGGAGGTAAAAACCGAATTGAAACACGACGCAGTACACAACCTTCCTCAGCTCCACTGTTCACTCAGCGATTTTATCCCTTCAGCAATCAATGAAGCATGTTTTTCGTTCAGTTTCTATAAACATCGTAAAATATAACGTTTACGAAACTGGTAGCGCATAAGTTTCTGGAATTTATTGAGCTGCCCTTATTCATGAAAAGACGTTCATTGAGTTACTATTGCATCCAAGAAATAGTAACTCAATGAAATTAGTCAAGTCACTGCAAAGGAAGTTAGTCAAAGGAGTGACGATGACTTGAATTTCGGAATTTCTGGAGTTGTTCTTAATTAACCCACCGTTGCTAATCGTTTATCGTATGTTTACCATATACTAGCACAATTTTTGTGAGACACCTAGCTTCATATGAGCGGGGTACATGAGGACAATAAAGGTCTAAAATCAAAATTCTTGGAATTGGTGATACCGGATTGCGCAGCTTTCGTCGGTTTCATGGAAAAAATCTGGTGCGTTGCAACACACAACTTTCCTTAGCTCTACTTTAATTCACTTTGTACATGGCTAATTATATTTAATCGATTCATTTATCACTCATTTCCTTTCAACTTGGTCAAACAACACTTCACAGCAGCAGGAAGCGGTAGCGCCTACAGTTCTGGAATTTATTGTGCTGCTCGTACTCATTGCAGGACCGTTATTAAGCAACTGGTACACAGATAATTAATGAGGCTGTCAACACAAATTTTTTGAAGAAGGACAGTTATTACTTTTGCAGAGTTATTGGGTAAAAACGTTTAGAACTGGTAGTAAGCGAAACGGCAGTAGTTCATATTCAGGAATTTCTGGAGTGACCCCCATGTATCTCATGAACGTTTTTAAACACTCACCCTTTAGGTATTGGATTGGACAACAATACCAATTTTTTTAAACATTCTACAAGAATTCCAGCGGAGTTTATGAGGAAAAAACTGCGCTAAAAACGCTTTTCGTCGAGAATTTTGTTTATTTAGTGTGCTGCTCTCGCCATTTTCCCAAGAATGGGAATTTTGTGGTATAGTTGCCTTATTGAGAGCTATCAATATAAAAAATTTAATTAAAATCGTTAGAGCCGTTTTTGAAAAAAAAATTGGTGTTTTGACCACTATGATAACTATAGTTAACTTTCGGTGGATTTTGCCCATACCCTTATTTTGGCGTCTCATGGTAACCTGTAGGCTAGACATCAAGTTTCAGCTGATTTGGTACGGTTGTTTTCTCTAAAAACCGCGCTAAAATCGATTTCGTCGAAAGTTTTGATAATTTATTGTGCTGCTCTCGTCATTTTCCCACAAATGGGAATTTTGTGGTATAATTGCCTTATTAAGAGCTATCAATATAAACAATTTAATCAAAATCGTTAGAGCCGTTTTCGAGAAGAAAAATATTTGGTGTTTTGATCATTATGATAACTATAGTTAACTTTCGGTGGATTTTGTTCAAACCCTTATTTTGGCGTCCCATGGTAACTTGCGGGCGATAAATCAAGTTTGAGCGGGTTTGGCGCGGTGGTTCTCTCTAAAAACCGTTCACAGACACACATACACACAAACACACACATACACACAAACACACACACACACAGACCATTTTCCCAAATAGTGTTTTTCGGACTCACGGGGGTTTTTCAGCCGATTACATAACTTTCCTTTCTACTTCGTAGAGCCAAAGAAAGTAAAAATACTTGGAGTTTTGATCACTATGATAACTATAGTCATTTGATAAGATCGATAATAAGCAGAATTCATCCAAAAATTGCCGCCGATTTAAGCGGTACGCAGACAGATCGTTTGCTGCAATGTTTTTTTGTAGAAAACTGAAATTTGTTATCAAGGAAAAACGTGTTTTCAGCCGATTATATCACATCGCTCCTCATTTCGCAGGGCCAAGGAAATTAATACTGAGAATGAACTGAAAACGTGACGATCGATTTTTTCCAATTTTGAGGAGTGAACTGGGAGTCTTTCAAGAGCATGATAAGAAGTACAAATCCTCTAACGAATTTGAATAACGTGATCGTCACATTGCCAGTCACTGCCCGTTGAGTAAGTGCTCTTGAGCCAAGAAGATGAGCGGAAGGTCTCAGATACTTTAATCTTCAACAAACGCAGAACAGAATAATAATAATTGTCCCTCTGCCCGACAACGGAACCAAAATATTCAGGGGAAGGTTTGAGTGAACTCAGGTTTTTTTGATGCTCAAATATCACTATGATATTTCACCCGCCGAGGACAAACAAATAGAATTTTTGTGTTCATTGCTGCCTAATCGCAAATGTACAAGTCAAGTTGCGAGGAACGGAACTCGTTCTCAAATGCTAAATTGGAATCTTGACTCGAGGAGGTCCTATAAGTTGAGCTTCCAGTCGTCCTTGACCGTGAAGACCCGAAGTACGGCCGTTGAGCTGACAGTTATTCTCGGCGTGTAGCGGTCTTTCCATGATAAGCCATTCAAAGCGAGCAAGTTCGAGAGCTTTTTTCGCTTCTTATATCCCACCTTTCTCATTGTTTTGAATGCAGCTTATGATCTTCCCTCTGGATCATCGGATGCCAAAACACGAAGGGTCTGAGCTATTATTACGAGCTAATTAACGAAACTCTCATAACCTGCTACTTTATATAATTATGTTGTGCCTCCCACAGCACACACTAAACTTCCACAAAGTACCAACTGAAATTTTAATTCGTTTCTTCTAGAGTTCTTGCCGAATGTTTCATTGAAAAGTGTTGGGAAATAAGAAAAGACGGTAATCTTCTAATCGTTAACTATTTACGATTTGCTACCTAAACTTTAAAATTAAAACATATTTAGTGTGAAGAATCAAACAACTTTCCCCCACCCAATACCAACTATATAGTGTAGGAACTGCATCGTTCAAAACATTTCTACGTGAACGCTTACCAGGATCAAAACGTTCGTACTAATAAATTAGTTAAGTTCGCTCAGAGTTCGATCAAAAACAAGCTTTTAAAGAAAATATGAGAAACAAACTTTTGATGTTAAGAAACTTTCATTTTCATTCAAAAAATAGTTACGGAAACATTAGAAGAGAAAAACACTCCGTTTAGTTGAAGGCACCCTGTGAAGTTAGGTAAAACTTGCTAAAGCTGTTTTCGCAAAAAGTAAATAAAAGCAGTTTGCTTCTTAAACCTGTACCTGCGTTACCGTAATTTCACAGATCATCATAAAAACGGAGGTAGACATCGATTAGTAGGAGGTACTTTGAAAGTTTAATCGGGAAAATTCCAAAACACCTTATTTTTGGTACATCCCCCCTCCGATTATTTTATTGCTTTCAAAACACGCTAAAAGAACAGGGAAAAAATAAAAAAAAACCCTGCAAATTATTACACAACGGTTTATTATTCTGATAAATAGCTTGACCTAGCATTAATGCTCTGAGACCCATCCCGTTCGATTCAGCATCAAAAATATCAAAATGAAACCCAAAAAAAGGCCGAAAAGAACTGAATCGTAATATTAAAACAAACAAAAAAAAACAAAAGTATCTAGAAAAATAAGCGAATAATGAAAAGTTCAATCGAAGGTAACAGATATTTTGCTAACAGAAATAGTTGAGACGGAGCGAAACAGTCAATCCTGGAGGTGAAGACGAGAACAAGGCAATCGATAAAGAGACAAATCGTAGTGCCGAAGGTTATGTACGAAACACGAGTGCTTCTTAGAGGAAGCAAAAAAAAACTGGCGCCCATAAATGTTGCGAGTCGAGTCGAAAGGAGGAGCGGGCGGCGTTGATAGTCCAGATGAAACGTTGACTTCCGCTGTAGTTCCCGCGTTGTACTGCGTTTCGTTAATTTTTTCAACCGTTTTTTGCCCATAACAATCATGGGCTTCGTCCGATCGGATTGCCGAGATGGCGGGCACAACTAGATACCAAATTGGATTTTTGTGCGAAAGAACGAATTTTTTGGACCACGTTAAAGGCCCAAAACAGCCCAGACGGCGGACTGCGGACGGACATTGCAAATTTGAAATCTCCATGTCTTGAAACGTAAAGTATCAAATTTTGAGGGGGGGTTGTCAACAATTTTTCGTGACCGAAAACATAGGGTTATTATTCAGAATGAATAATAAACCAAAAGAACGAGTTCAATCGGTTCAAAGATTCTCCAGCAAACCTGAACCATACTATAGTGTCGCTAGTTATCGTGCCCCGACTCAGGGAAGGTTCAGTTTAGAGGAGTCCTACCACTGAGGCTAGCGTACCAGCCGCGGAGTTAACAGCTCCAAAGTTGACTCCAAAAACCAGACTCAGCCTGACGAAAGGGCTGAAGGCGAATCTGGTGTGCCAATTGCCATTGGAGTACCTGACAACGAGCCTTCAAACGAGCGCGTTCTTTGACAACGGATATCCCCAACTTTCCCTTCCGCAACTACGCGCAATGTGTGACCATAGTCATTACCGAAGACCAAGACGGAACTAAACTACAAAATAGGTTTGCGCAGCCCAACGATGATAAAGATAGTGTCGCCGAAACAAACTGCGCCATTGTAATTCCTAAAATACTTTTGCAGAGTTGTTCGAGTTTCCTAACTCCAGACGTTCTACATTTTTATCAAATGGGTTGAAACGAAAACTATTAACAACATTGCGCAACCCCTTCCTTTCATGCTCCCGCGAGCATAATTTATTTTCTTCTTCAATTTCACTTTCGTTTGTACCATTTAGTGAAGTAGGTTAAGGAAAGTTCGCAGATACAGCTGCACCAAATGAAATAGTTGTGCGCTAAATGCTTTGAAAACGGATGCGTCGAGTTATGCGTAACATCAAGATTATTAGTATTTGTAGGTTGTATCCCCCCATTCATTCCGGAGCTCTTCTCATAATACGATTCCGCTGGGTGTAACTGCTTTCTTCTGGGTATCGAGTTTGCATACTTGGGAGTCATGAACTCGACAATTAACATGCAAACATCTATCTATGTTCAGTTACAAATCACTTACGCCACGCAGAAGATATTTTATCACCTTACCACGCTTCATGGTGGACCTCGCCTGCTCCAGGCGTTAATTCAAAGGAAATACTGGATCATATCGATTCGACAGCTGCTCCAATCCTTAAGCGCACGACAGTGATTACGAATCCTGAAGTGCACCACAAGTGTGAAGATGAAAGCTCGGCCGATTGAACCCATAATGGCAGATTTACCAGTGGCGAGGATACGGCCTGCTAGAGTTTTTCTCAAAATCGGTATCACCATGCAGTAAGGGATACATGGTGCTATTCATATGCATTGCCACAAAAGCAGTGCATCTCGAATTATGTTCAGCTTTGTCCAACCCAGCCTTCCTTGCAGCCTTGGACCGCTTCGTGGCACGCAGAGGAGTGTGCTCAGATATTTACGGCTATTGTGGTACCAATTTTCAGGGTGCAGCCAATCACTTCCACTTAGTACAACGCTTCCTTCGCGCCAGTGGCATTGAGATAGCCAACCACCTCGCTCAACGCTCCATCAAGTGGACTTTCATAACACCAGCAGCTCCCCACCAAGGCGGACTATGGGAGGTCGGAATAAAATCTGCTAAACACCATCTCATTCGCATATTGGGACGTCTCGTACTAACGCCACGATATTCCAAGCTGAAATCCTAGCTATAAAGATCTGCGCGGAAGAGATCCTGTCTAAGGGACTCAAGGGCAAGCGAATCTACATTTTCTCGGACAGCCAGGCCGCATTAAAGGCTATCGCAGCCTATAGCTTTTGGTCCAGGCTGGCATGGGAATGCCTTCATGCGCTCAAGCAGCTCGGCACCCACAATAGGCTTTCCCTCATCTGGGTGCCGGCTCACAAGGGGCATGAGGGCAACGAAAAGGCCAACCACCTTGCGAAGAAGGGCACAGAAGCCCTACCCATTGGGCCTGAACCTCAGGTAGGTACGACCAAAAGTCACCTGAACCGTTTGGTGGCTCAATGGGAGACACAGGAAAATACCGCCCATTGGCATCGTCAGCCACGACTTAGACAATCGAAAAGGCTTGTTACGCCTTCTGGTCAAAGGGAAAAGGCGATGCTGACACTCTCCAGGAAGGATCTGAGGGTCTTGATTAGCTTCCTCACCGGACACTGCCCACTCAGGTATCACCTCAACAAGATGGGCATCTCAGAGGCAGTGGAATGCAGACTCTGTGGTGAGGAGGACGAGACGGCGGAGCACATCCTATGGGAGTGCCCTGCCTTAGCAGTCAAACGCTTTGGATACTTTGCCCAGGGGATTATTGAGCCCCATATCATAGCGGAAGCTGCGGTGAAGGACATACTCGGCTTCATAAAGGGGGCGGGTATGTACGACGCCTTTTACTAAGGAAGGGCTAGTGTCACAATAGGCCCACACGTGGGCCGCAGTGACAAAGGGACTTGTCCCGCACGCCCTCGGGAAAAGAAATAAAAAAGTACGTGGAATCCGATACATACTATCAACTATGTCCTCAGTAGGAACATGCGTTCAAAATAATTTTTACTTTGTAGGTCTCCATGACACCGCCGTGTCAATGGTCAATTGCTAGTTCCTAGTTTTATAAAATCGAAGATTGGTAATAAATTGGGGTTTGTGATACAGTGAAGCTCATTTGTGACAATCGTCGTCTTAAATATCCGATTCGATAAATCGACGTCTACGCGATCGGGTGTTTTTGAAAAGCTGTTGGTTGAGTTAGCGGTTGCCATGCCCCAGATACGCTACCACCTGTTGCGGTGTGTTTAAGGCATCCACAATCGATGACCATGAAACGTCATTTCTGGAATTGACTCACAGCAGTTTTCAAGCGGTTTTTTTCACTTTTGACAATCGCGCATAGCCCCCTGGGTTGCGATGGTAACCACTGTGGACCACATTTCTATTCACTCGGCTCTACTCAAATTTGTCTAGATGCCAAATCACATTTTACCTCCTCTTCTTCAACTCTCTTCGAACGATGGAATTTACGGTTCGTGTGTTGCTACCCAAGGTGGTACTCAGAAATGACGTATGAGCTTTTCGTGAAATCCTCGAGATGGTTGAAATAGAGCACACGTTTTCTATTTGGGGCAGATTGAACGCAAGAGGATGTGCACGTTATTAACTTCGGAGTCAACGCGTTGCGTAAGTGTTTCAGACCGTAGGTGGCCTGTTGATTATTAAGATGTTGCTTACATCGGGTAATTGCAAGAGCATTTAGTAACGCTCCAACAGTAGACTGATTTCCGCCCGATACGCACACTATTCGTGATTACTGACCCACGATGAAAGAGTTGTTTCCCCATATCAACGCACGGGTACATCCAGTTTCAGCTCAAATACTCGATCGTATAATGCGCGGTGATGAATCGTCGATTGATTAAATAGGATATTTAAGGCACCGATTGGCATAGAAGAGTTTCACTACTGCAATAAACGATTATAAACCTCGTCTTATCATAAATCTTCTGTCCAGATCCTCGGGCTCGGACGAGATACGCAACCAAATGACAACTTACCAGAAGACATGCGTAACTTGCAACCTTTATTCATTCAAAGCTGCGCTCATGTACAACCTTCACAACTAAATACCCGCAGCCAGACGTGGTACATCGCCTCGGTAAACATGAAAACGTAATAAACACGCCGAAGCCCACAGTTCACCGAAACCGTTGTGCGCAGTTCATTCTTTCCTGTACACAGGTCTGCGTCCTTATTAAGTTACTCTACCTAAACCCTCGATAGGGGTTATACCAGTCCTCCCTGTACACTTACAAAAGAATCGTTTTCGATATAATTTACATGGATCGTAGATACTTGCCCTTCAATGATATTCGAAGGATTTCAGAGTACTGCAATTCACGTGAGTGTTGAACTCACACGCAAAATGAGAAAATGAATTACTGATTTTGACAAAATTTGGCTATTGTTTGGAGTTAGTCCTTCAACAGTATATCACGAGGGATTCCCAGAACATGATTACCAGAGCAGTCAAGAAGCAGAGGCTTGTTTCGACAAAACGCGCGCTTCTGTGTAGAGGCGTCCCTAAAGGACAAAATAAACCTACACTCCTGTCATTGTGAGATATCGACCCAGCAAAGTATTCAGTCTCACTTCACCAACCAACGCGAAATGTACTGGCGTGTTCCTCACTTCGCGACAACAAAATGGTAACGACCGTTCAGGTCGAGGGAATCCGTTGACCAGGAACTGGGGAATTCAAAGCCTTAGCCCCTGGAGTGGCTAATGTTGACGTGGGTTTGACGGCGTGTTAAACAGTTTTACTTTCTATGAAAATCCACGAAAGTTGCGAAAAAGGCTAAAACGCGTGGTTTGTACTGCAAGGAACTAATTTCTGTTTGACGGCAAATAAACAAGTTGTTGGCCTGCAAATAACTATACAATACTGGTTGTTTTACTTGACCTCGCGATCTTGCTTTATTTACAGATCGTAAGACAAATTACTGCCGGTCAAGAACTCCTCCGGAAGGCGTAAAGTGGTACATCTTAACTGATTAAAGGGGATTTATTCAAATGAAGATTTCTCTCGTGAGATGCTCACATGGGTTGGGCATCGTGCGGCTGACCGACGTGACCCGAGGTACTCGCTCTTCGATGAAGTAATTCCTCTTCGAACAACTCTCACCTGTCACAAGAGTCTCTATGCGAAAGTCGGGTTGTTCCCTGCAAAATAGTGGGTTTCCACCTTTATAATTCAAGAACGAAAGCAGTTTAATCCTCCTAGATGATAAACGCATATGCGACCACCGGGTTTATCGATTGGACGTCGAAGAACTTAAACTTTCCCCTTCATCAACGGTGAATGGAAAGGTGTGATAAGAGATAAACGTTCGGAAGAGCTTCACAGCATTTTATCAGTGAACACCTACGGGCAGATGAAAATCAAGTCAAATAGAAACGAAGGTAGCATGTCCACATCAGTCTGGTCTTTCGTATTGCTTTTATTCCTCGCTCCTTAGGTAATTTGATGGTATGTGAGGATCTAAATTGGTTAGTGAAGTAGCCAAATGTCCTGTGCGTTTAATTAAAATCATTTCTTCGTTTCGAAGTAATTTTTAATTATCTTTTTATGACCTTATTTCTCCCTGCAAAGGACAGAAAGAGAAATAAACGTGGGTATCGAACTGTGAGAGTACAGCTTAGTCTGTTTGATCAGTAAAACCGACAAACGTTCGGTTAGCCCAAATTCAATTTTGATCCGTTCAGATATTCATACAATATTTCAAATCCTTTTTCTTCGAAATGAAAATACACTATCTTGAATTGATCTGGACATATTGCGATTTAAATGTTTTGGTTTAAGCCCCCTCACAATTTGATACTTCATGTTTCAAGAGATCGGGATTCCAAATCTTCAATGTACATCCACCGTCCGGGCGGTTTTGTGCCTTTAACGTAGTCTAAAAAATGTGTTCTTTTGCGCAAAAATCCCATTTGGTATCTAGTTGTGCCCGCCTGCTCGGCAATCCGGTCGAATGAAGCCCATGGTTGTTATGGGCGGAAAACGGTTAAGAAAATTAACAAAAATTTGGCAGTTTTATCGGAGATACGCCGAGTTCGGGATCGTTTTGTAGGTATTGTTAGATGCTGGATCGAATGGAACAATTCCTAGAAGTTTACTATTCATACTATATATTAATAGTGAAATCACAGTGAATATAGTGAGCCAAAGTCACCTAATTGAAAGAACTCGCGGGACAATAACTACAGCGAAAGTAATCTCTTCATCGTTTGTACTCCTCCCCCATCCTGTCTCATCAAAACCACCCGCCCGCTCGACTCGCCACGTCGTGCCAATTGCCCACACGCGCCTGGAATATTTAGTTTTCGTAATCCGTTGTAGTCAGCTCATGTTTCGTGTGGTATACTGGTATTTTTCGATGCTGAATCGAGTGGGATGGGTCTCGGAGCTGTGGGACGTCATGCTGTCCAAAAGAATGTGTTGTAGGGTTTGTGTCGTTGCATTTTCCTATGAATTTTTAAATGTTGAGGATTACTCGTATATGTTCCATGTGGATCCTCAATACAGTTCCTGCAACTCACGACAGTGAAGAAAAGGGTTTCGCCGTGCCAAGAGCTTCAGGGACTTTCGGAAATTTGAGAAGTGGAACTTTTGTGGAGCGAAATTCCTGGGGTATCGCTTTAATTTCACTCGCGTTTTTATGAGAATGTGCGCCAAGTTTTTTTTGGGGGGGGCTACATGTGCGAAAATTATGAATATCTGAGGCTAATTCCGCGGCAATCCTCAAAATTCAACCATCAGATGGGATTCGCGCCTGGGAATTAGTGTTTTCTGAGTTTTATTTTCAACGTAACATTTATTGTAGAGTAACTGAATATATAAAGACACGTAAGCGAACGTTGTCTGTTCCCTGATAACGAAGGAAATACGCTGACTTGTCAGAATAAAACGGATTTTGCGAGATTACGTGACCTAAGACTCACAGTGAACCATTGTAAAAACTTCTTCAATTTGATGAACTTGACAGCAGCATGACCCCAAGCCGGTCGTCGAGTTTCATCGGCTAGAAGAAAAGTTCTGCTCCCCCCCCCCCCACCAGCAACTAATTCTTCATCTTTTTTACCGCCTTCATTTTTCCCTTCGATTTTTCTCCTGTGGTTTCCATAACCAACGGTTCTACCGTCGACGACGAGTAACTCTCTGGAACAGTTTACCCTTCCAAACCTCCAACGAGGTCTAGCTGTACGGAACATCAACTCAGACGGCAAGGTGTCACGCTCATTTGGACATACCCATATCGACTTCACGCTGTTGACTTCGCTCGCTTCACGCCATTGATTCCGAAAGTTTCAGATCGATGAGAAGCTGCAGAAATCTCAAAACATGACATGAACAGTTTAGTTCCCAACTTTGTATTATTATATGCTCTATAGGCCAGTTGCATCAGCAACTTTGACACAACCAGAACTTGCAAGCTAATGCCTGTTTTCATATGGTAAAAGGAAATTGTTAGGAATGTTGAAATCTACAGAGAATTTGTGAATACCAATGCCATTACGGCGGTCGATGAGATATTGGTGGTTGACCTTCGTTAGTTGAAAGCTTTATGGTTCTTTATTCATTGAGTGCCTGATTCATCGGTCAGCGCACTGTCGAATCACTGACAATCTTATATTTCCATGTGACTCTTAATTTTGATTATAGATCGAACAACGTTTAGTAATGCATCTGCTTCAAACATTTGTGTTTCAGGACTCGTTGGGGTTGTGAAAAGACTCAAAGTATTTGGAGTTGTGAGCTTCTATATCCTCACGAGATGAGATTGCTCAGTGAAAGTCGGGAAGCTTGATGCGCGAAAGTGGATCCTTCTGGTATTGTTCACTATCAGGCGTGAAGATACAGCTTTTATCACAGGCGTCCTAAAAGAAAATCGCCTCACATTCGGGATGGACCGCGTCTACGCCCAGCGAAGATCCTTTCAAGGGCAACCGATATGCGCATGAGAACTAACGCACCGAAACCCCCCAAGATCATTCTTTTGGAAGGCTTTCTTAGGGCTCACGGCGTTTAGAATGTTGTCTTTCGAAAACATTGAAAGTGACTCCTAGCGCGCTAGAAGGAGGAGCGCAGTGTTGGTTTAGGAATCAGTTTATTTCTTTTGAGTCCAAAAATCACAGTTTGAAAATTTGGGTAGTGATTGTTTGAGGAGAGATGTCAGGATGACTATATAGTGCAGAATGAACGTCGCAGCTACGGGGCTCATCTTAAAATTAGGCCAATTCCCAATACTCTCTAACGATGTCAGTGAGATTTATTCAGATCAGTTGAGTAGTCTGCAGCGTTGGACATACATAGTTGTGACAGTGAGTATGCAGACATGGTCCTGCTGGGTCTTGCGCCTTTCCACAAACATGTGGAAAGAGCAGGCCAACTACAGGCAGCTACCTACTTCCACCACTGGGTCTTGTCAGCCGGGATAGAAGGGCTCCGCACCGTCTGACATTGGGCAGGGTGTGGGTGTTGTGAAGGGGGAGGGGGGCTGCTCTGCACAACAAGGGCTCATTATGGATGAAGTACAAGTTCGAACTGCCCTTCAAGGTACTGATTCATGAATGGGGTGGCGGAGGTCTGGAGTCATAGTAATACACGGACGCCTAGCAGGTGCTGGACTTAGTGGGTCAGGGATCTGGTCAACGATACCGCTAGGTGCACTAGCAACAGTTTTCCAGACCGAGCTCTTCGCGGTGATGATGTACGCGGTGTGTCTTCCGCATGAGGCTAAAGGTGGAGCAGATATACAACGTGTGACAGAGATCGTGCTGGAACTTTACATTAATGCACACAGTTTTAGCCTGAATTATAAGGATGTAACGTTAACTTCGCCCAACGTGCGTGCTTAATGTTTCCTACCTTGTGCAGAGGTTGTTGTGATAGCACCCAGAAAGAAAAGGGGCAACAGCATACTCTTCATGGCCAAGGCGCGCTTATCGTATCACAAGCATAGCGAAAGTTCCTGCAACGAAAAAAAAAAACATGAAATGAAAAAATCATGTTCGTATTTTAATTATACAGATTAACTTATTACGAAGTACAAGTACGCAAGTTCCTACAAACCAACGGCAGTTTCCTCAGTAGGGGTGTGTACTATTAAACGAAACCGTTTATTTGGAGCCGTTTCGTATAGAAATAGTTTCGTGAAACTGGCAGTTGCAGCGATGAAGGAGCTTCGCGACAAATTAGGGGAAAAGCCTACGGTTTTACTTCTTCACTCTGCCGCTTGGTTCATGAAACTACAAGTCGAAGGAGTGGCAACTCATTAATATAAATAGGCACAGCCAAACAAAGTCCGAAACCTTGAGCACTCCGCTAGTTTCTAAGTAGAACGATGAGCTAAGTTCTAGCGTACGTGTGCCAAGTCACATCTGAGAACCATAATGAGACGAAATGTGTTACTAGTCCTAACCAGTAGAGCTCGTATCTGTTCGTTTCATGTCAAACGTTTACCCCTCCAATCACCTTATCCCGTATCAAAGTTGAACGTACCGATAATGTATCTGACGGGCAGTTTCATCGGTGAAGAGCCAGATGTGAATCACATTTGCTGCTGTATTGAGCTTTTGACATTTTCACGGTGAGACTATTCAACTCAACAAGATGGTCCCTTGTAAGTTGAGTTTTCTCTCTCTGAATAGCAAAACCTGATGAAAGAAAAAAAACCTTCTCGATTAATTTCTTTCAGTAATCAGATTTGCGGGAGAACCGTCGAACCGGTTAAGCTCGTTCTTTAGTTTTGTTGGTTATTGTTTTAGGGCCTGAAAATAACGTTATGATCAGTGTCTCGTGAACTGTGGTGAAGAAATGGAGGAGGGGGGGAGTCGTCACAATGTATCTAAAATGAGGAGTTCTCTCATTTTTCTTGAAAACAAATTCAATTGTTTGATTAAACTTTCAAATTATCTTCTGCGCCCCTAACTTCCATTTCTCATAAATATCTGTGCACAATTTCGGTGAGCAGTGATATAGGCCTATGAAGCCGAAAGAGTTTTTTTTAGTTTTTGGGAAAAGATTATAACTGTTCAACCTCACACAGTGTGTACAATCAGTCAAGAGCTGAACAATTTGCTACATACAACCTCTGACTGCCCGTTAAGCGGAGATATCTATCAAAATGTCCTGAATAAGGTATCTCACATTGATCCCCATATAGCCTGACTGAGAACCATAAAGGAACCTATACTCACATTTTATTCCCCAGAAATACTTCTTTAGCCGTCAGCCAAAGATGCATTGAAAAATGATATTTGCCAATTTTCTCAGAAACGGCTCACAAAACCATTTCATTCAATTTACTGGGTACTTTCAGCAAACTAGCGTCTACATTCAGTGTTTTCCTAATTGCGCGCTCTGTAAAATTAAACGTTTCAAACGCTTCGGGCAAAAACCCCTATTTGAGAAAACGGTCTGTGTGTGTGCTTGCAAATGGGATTGAGAGAAAACGGCTGGACCTAATCAGTGTAAAGGGAGCTGGAGCCAACTATGGAGCGCCAAAATAAGGTCTTTAGCTATATCAGCCTTTAACTAACTATAATTATCATTGTGATTAATTCAAAAAAAATTTTTTTCTATAAAACGACTCTGAACATGTTGAATAAATACTTTCTACGGTCAGCTCGATCTAATAAAACAGTACGTGACCAATTTTGACGAAAATCGATTTTAGCGCAGTTTTTCCTCATAAATCGCGCCAGAACAAGTCAAATAACATACCCTTACGATGGAAGTTTAATCGTGGTCGTTAAACAACCAAGAGCAACCACGGAAATTCCGAAATTCCAACAAACGTCGCTGTTGTTGTTTTCGCAATGTTTCCTTTATAAATCTTAATGAAGAGCCTCCCTAAAAAATCATGCCGATAGTCCCATTAATTACTTATACGTTCATGTTAAGTAACAGCACTCCAATCAATTCTGGGGCTTCAAGCCTTAACGCGTTCTACGTAGAACATTATGTAGTGTTTTTCCAAATTCGAATGAATTGAGTGAAATTCCATTGGATTTTATCCCTAGATTTGCACAAATCGCTGAATGTACGTGGGGCCGAGGAAAGTAGTGTGGTGCCTATGTTTATTCGGAAGTTCCCGCAATAGCCCATATTCTGACCGCGAATAGGAAAGTGGAGAGAGATATGGGGATTTGGTGTGAAATAGGGAAACACCTTCATGGTATTTTTTGTTGAAGACAAGAACTTTCTAAACTTACTTGATAGAAAAACGACTCATTAAAATGCTGATGTCAAAAATATAAAATGTATCCATTGCCAGAACCCTTCAGACAAAACAACAGTTACTGAACATGACTTGAAGTTCTCAGAGCTTGTAACACTTAACTCTTTTTCGGATGATAATTAGCAGGTTTTTCTGAAAGCTCGTCGAATGCGAGTGGACACCAGCGATTTTTACGGATTTTTACTCTCTACTTTCCTCCAAGAGTAAACTCGATCGTTTGTTTAGCGTATTCAAACAGATGGTTCAAAAGATCGTCGGACCGCAATGAAAAAGCGCAAAGAACTTCAACTCTAAGGAAATTTTATTGTCGCCTTCTCTTGATTGTTCTGATTGGACTTTTTTGTGAAGACTGTTCTAAATAAAAAACACAACCATACAGTTTGTGGGGAAACAACGACAGCAGCACAATAAATTTGTAAACATTTGGACGAAAAGTGATTTCAGTGCAATTTTTACTTTCCTTGGCTCAACGAAGTAGAAAGGAAAGTTATGTAATCGGCTGAAAAAACAATTTTGAGTTCTCTTCAGATCTTTACGTTTCAGATCCCCCTGAGTCCGAAAAACACTATTTGGGGAAATGGTCTGTGTGTATGTGTGTCTGTGAACGGTTTTTAGAGAAAACAACCGTACCAAATCAGCTGGAACTTGATGACTAGCCTACAGGTTACCATAGGACGCAAAAATAAGGGTATGAACAAAATCCACCGAAAGTTAACTATAGTCATCATAGTGATCAAAACACCAAATTTCTTTTCTCAAAAACAGCTCTAACGATTTTGATTAAATTTTTTATATCGATAGCTCACAATAAGGCAATCATAGCATGAAATTCTCATTTGTGGGAAAATGACGAGAGCAGCACAATAAATTACCAAAACTTTCGACGAAATCGATTTTAGCGCGGTTTTTAGAGAAAACAACCGTACCATATAGCTGAAACTTGATGTCTAGCCTACAGGTTACCATGGGACGCAAAACAAAGGGTGTGGGCAAAATCCATCGAAAGTTAACTATAGTTATCATAGTGGTTAAAACACCAAATTTTTTTGTCACAAAAACGGCTCTAACGATTTTGATTAAATTTTTTATATTGATAGCTCTCAATAAGGCAATGATACCATAAAATTCCCATGTGTGGTAAAATGACGAAAGCAGCACAATAAATTATCAAAATTTTCGACCAAAAGCGTTTTTAGCGCAGTTTTTTCCTTATAAACTCCGCTGGAATTCTTGTAGAATGTAAAAAAAAATTGGTATTGTAGTCCAATCCAATACCTAAAGGGTGAGTGTCTAAAAACGCTCATGAGATACATGGGGGTTACTCCAGAAATTCCTGAATTTCAACTACTGCCGTTTCGCTTACTACCAGTTCTAAACATTTTTACCCAATAACTCTGGAAAAGTAATTACTATCCTTCTTCAAAAAATTTTTGTTTACAGCCTCATTAATTATCTGTGTACCGATTGCTCAATATTGGTCCTGCAATGAGTACGAGCAGCACAATAAAATCTGGAACTGTAAGCGCTACCGCTTCCTGTTTCCGTAAAGCGTTATTTGACCAAGGTCAAATTAACTGAGTGATATATGAATTGATTAAATAGAATTAGCCATGTGCAAAGTGAATTGTTGTAGTGCTAAGGAAAGTTGTGTGTTGCAACGCACCAGATATTTTTCTTTAAACCTCATATACTAGTGTACCCACAAAAATCAGGGTGGTATTCCAATAACCTACCTATACGATGGCCATCAGATATTCCGTAGCAACCGCGAAAATTGACCTGTGTGAAGAATAGATGGAATTAGTAGCAGAAGCCATGAAAATCGCTGAATGTTCGTGGGTCTGAGAAAAGGAGTGGGAAGCGTCGCGCCAGATATTTCATATTCACGAAGAGCTTTGAAGAAATTACGCCTTCAAACGCGCTTCGTACAAATAATATTGTCACAGCACATTTCCGCCTGTTCGTCGAATACGTATCCGTCGGAACTCACGACAATCAGCTCCGAAATAAATGTCGTTGAAATAAAAGAAGCTTTATATGCGTTTGATGCTACGTATGGACATCCAATCAAACAATTAATCCAAAAAAGGCCGTTTGAGATACGTTGTCGTAAAGGAGTGACGCGCTCGTGACTCCATTCAAATGCCCGTATAAAGTCAAACCATCCATTTTACTCGGGTCACTGTACGACCGTCAGCGCATCATTCGACGAACAAACGTCGAAACCGATCCCGCGATTGAAGTCAAGTACGATTGAGATGGAAAAAGCGAAGCAGAAACACCTTTTTTTTATGTAGTCTGAGGAAAACGAGTGAAATACCTGTCATGTTTACATGTGACGGACTCTTTTATCCTGTTTTATGCGACAAGTCAGATTTTATCCACATAAAACCGGAAAAGCGGTTGTTTCTATCAAGGAAATGAATCCGAAGATGGATGAAAGTTAACCAAGGTGACGCAACCCACAACCATTTTGTCGGGGCTGGGGTTTCCTCGTACTAACGTTCTAATCCACCAAGTGGCATTGGGAAGTTCCTTAACACAATACTAGTATTACCTACTAACCTGAAATCTAGTTCTTCAGTCCGTCCCTTGTTTCTCATTCAATCCTAACCCTACCATGGAGCCAGCGCTAGCTTCAGTTTCGACCAGTTATGCTGTAACTATTCACAATGGGAGAGAAGCCGTCGTATACATTCCGTTATCTCTCCACTAGCTCCTGATGTAGCGGTTAAACCAGTTACGAAAACGCCGGTTATTTTGAGAATCTCTTTGTACAGAGTGAAACACGGAATATCAAGCTCAGTAGCCGGCAATTTAAAATCTCTATTGTGACGCATCACACACCTTTCCTCAGCCCCACGCCATTTGTACTCCCCCATTTATTTTATATTTAGCCTCAGTCAGCTACTTTTATCAATCTAGCCTGTTATCTCACTGTAATCTCTTATATATGTAGCCGCTTTTGAGGTTTTGAAGAGAACTGTAGTTATTTTTATTACAATTTTGCTTATGAGTGGCATTTCATGAGGCTGTCAACTTGATTTTTCTGAGAAGCATCGTGTTCATTGTTTTGGAATTACCGGGTAATGACTGTGAGAAATGCCAGTAGTGAACTGGACGGGGGGGGGGTGAGTTCCGAAGTGTCTCAGGTTGCTCCAAATTATTCTAAGGCCTTTATTGTATTGGTTGTTTATTGGGCTACCTTCATGATTTTTTTGAGAATGATAGTTGTTCATGCAGCTACACCACTTATAATATCCACTAAATTATTCATTCAGAAGTGTTATATTTTATTTCGTTTCAATGTGAGTGACGTCAAGACACCAGCCATCACCAGCTCCATGCGCCACTTTATTTTCCATTCCAATTCTACCTATCTGCGAGCCGCCACGTGCACGTTAAAACTGCTTATACTAGTTATTCATTTCCATTTCCTTACTTTGCAGTGAAAATTTCATCATTAACGCGCACTTATCATTCTCTTTGGGTCCCAGTATCCCGCAAGCCCTGTACTCGACGTCTACCAGCGTCATACCTGGACGACATACGTAGGAAACGTCTACCAGCACCATACCTTGACTAATATACAGCCGAAGGACTATTGGACAAGTAGAAGCACGACAGTTAAACATCGATCGAAGAAAAACTTGAACCCACTTATTTTTACTTTCGCTTCAGACTTTTCACGAGCAGTAACTTTATTTTCTATTTATGTTTATGAGCTCAACGATAAATTTATTTCCCACATTTTTTCTGTATTAAACATTTTGTGTGCAAAATATGGTTGGATAACCATTCACCACTTTGTCACAACAATAGTATTACATGAGTGAGATCAATAATGACGTTTTTCGAGAGTTTTGTCGACATATGATAAATTTTATGGTACTGACGTGCTATCGGGAACCGCCCACTCAAAAAATTCAATCAAAATCGTCAGAGCAGCCTATTCTATAGCAACCTAATTCCAATCCAGCCTATTATCTCTCGATGTATGGCAAATAAAATTACGTTTCCTTCCCTTCAACTTCACTCAGGTAAAATAGAGGCTAATAGAAGGCAACTGTTACATTCCTAAAAGTTTCGGCACAGTACTCTGAAAGATTTACGGTTGCATCACTGCCGCGTACATAAAAGTAACGTTCCTGAAAGAATCGCCTCAAGATGACTGCTATCAAAGACGCGGTAGGGCTCTACTTCGAGACGACTGTCACTTACCGTTCGGGTTGGAAGAGCGCGAAATCCGAATTATGCAAGACTCAGTTTCGTCCTTTTTTTCCAAGAACATATTTCCCGGAAACGAGATAATAGTTGAAACCCTCACAATCGACCGAAGTCGTTTCGTGGGACCAGCGTTAGGATCCCCCCGATCGAAGGGTGACGTGTGACATGGAGCTGGTGCAAAAAGAACGTTAGGCAGAGAAATTATTTACGACGAAATTGCGGGAACCTTCTGGTCCTCACGTTAAATTTTTCTTTCTTAATCTCAACATAAGACAGTTTTTCCAGTTTCGCCCTCGTACTGCCAAGTTGAATTTTGGTTCTCGGCGTGAAAACGCTCGACACTTGGGCTCAGGTAATGGAGAAGGATCAGTTACCCTGGCAGTCCTTGTGGACGTAAATGCTCTATAAATGTATGACAAGAGGGCGGCTTTTCATTGAGGTCTGACTTCCGTAAACAGCAACCCTCGTGTGTGGCACTTCCATTTAAATGTGAAATAAATGTAATATGATGTAAATCCACTCTCCTTATTTACGCCCTCCTGCATGTTCTCAGATGGTGTCACAAGGTCGTTCCAGTGCCTGTGGAGAGGTGCTCAGGAATTTGCGAATACGCCCAGTACACCGTTTCATTCGGTAACGTCAATTTGGATAATGGGCAACGCACAACTATTCTACTGGAGAAACCGTTCAACTTTCATTAATAGCAACTCCACTATGTGGCTAATTCACGTTTATTCGCTTATATTAACGTTGTAAATCGGTTGAGAATTGTGAGAAAAGCGTAATTTCGCTGCATTTACCCCCTCATTTTCAATTTCGATGAAATTTTGAGAGGTACAGTGGCAAAATGCATCCGTAAGTGGGTGAACACAAATGAGAACAGTTGAACCAAATTAACTCAAATTTGATAATCGGCCTGCTGACCAAAACACGGGACGCCAAAATAAGGGTACAATTAATATCGAAAATGAAACGAACTATAGTTATCATGGTGATCAAAACACTGACTTTTTCCCCTCAAAAACTGCCGACGCGATTTTGATTAATTTTTTGAGCAGGTACGTCCAAACGACATAACAGTATTTTGCAATTTTCATTAATGGAAAAATGACGAGAACAACACAATAAATTATCTAACATTGCGACGAAAACGTGTAAGCGCATTTTTCTCCTTAGATATCGCTCTTGCATTCTTCGCTAGCGTTCTCACAAAAATCGAGTTGGCGATCCAATAAACTCCCTATACTGCGAAACTATAAGTCACAGGATAATTAAGAGCAACCCGACAAATTCCTTAATTCCACCTACTGCCGTAATTTCACTTTCTACCATTTCTCACAGTTTTTACTCGATAGTTCCAAAATACTCAAAAGCACCCTACTCACAAAAATCTGGTGCGTAGCAACACACAACTTTCCGCCACCCCTTTAAGTTCGAACACCACCTACATAGGCGGGCGCTATATCTTCGTTCAACGCATTTTTACAGGAACATTTATGCAGAACAAAATGTAGGGACTAGTCAGTTGAGAGTACTCCGAAAGTTTGATCGAACTCGTTAGAGCCGTTTTTGAGAAAATTGGAATACCGATAAATTAATATTCGACAAATCTCCTTTTCTGTGTTAACTTGTCTTATATCTCCGCTCCACATATATATACAGAAACAATTATTGAGAACGAAATGCTGGTATGGGTGACTAAAAGACACTCCATTAGAATTTATCACATCTGGTGAAGAATTTACCCTGGAATTTACGGAAATGTTCGAAAAAACGTTATTTTCGACACATTTTGATTTTTATCTCTGTTCAATGGACCGTCACAGGAACATTTATTGAGAACAATATGTAGGTATTAACTATTTGAAAACATCCTGTGAGTTCGGTGAAAATCGCTGAAGCCGTTTTGCCAAAAAGCGTAAAAAACCTATTTTTGCTTCAGGGGCCCATATCTCCGTTCACCGTTCTTCCGTATGGAGAAGAAAAGTTAGGTATTGATTAGCAGAAGATAGTTTGAAAGTTTAATCAAAATCCTTTGAGCCGTTTTCGAGAAAAATGCGAAAACCCCTAGTTTTTGGTTCATTTTCGTCCCCCACCCCCCCTTCCAATCGGCCGAAATCGTCCATAATCTTATTTTGGTGTCTAAAAAAAATAACGAACAAAACAAAAAAAGAACCAGCTCAATCGGATCTGCCGTACTCCCGCAAATCGAACTACACACCCACACGGACCACGCGCCGAAATTAGGTTTTTTAGACTCAGTAGGGTCTGAAACGTAAAGATCTGAAGAAAACCCAAATTTTTTTTTTGGGCCGATTACTATACTTTCCTTCCCTTCGGGTAGCGGAAAGTAAAAATCGTGTTGACAGTATCGTGGTTGACCTGTGCACTGATTGGGCAATGATAATCGGGACGTGAGCAGGGCCAGCTCAATAAATTCCGAAACTTTAGGTACTACCACATCCAACGTATTTTGTTCAAATGAATGAGAGAAACCAATTTGGATTAGTAGTAGAAGCCATGAATATCGCTGAATGTACGTAGGGCTGAGAAAAGTAGCGTGAAATACCAGATATTTTAACATCGTTTTCCCTCTAATTCCAAAACGGTAAACACTAACATGCCCAAAAACCGTGTTAACAGTCCCATAAATTACCCATTCATTATATCAATCAATCATCTCCATAGCCCGTTCATGCTTTTCAAAATTAACCAATTAAATCGATCGCTTTTTTATTTAAGATGAACGAAAACGAAAATTATACTTCAAGGTAATACTTTCGACGATATGGGATGTTTCCCACGTTGTTGGGAAGCGATCGAAACTGTCCAATGATTAAAAACTACGAAAACTAATACTCCCGGACACAAGTTTCAAATTAGAATAATTTGACTGAGGAAATAACGAAAATTGTTTATTAGATAAAAAATATGATGATAACGACATGTTGTAGATGGTGATACGAGCAGCATGACGACAAGGGCTATTGAATTATTCAGTTTCATGCAGTGACATTATTAATGAGAGCTAAAAGGAGGCTTAGGTTAGGCATGCGAAGTAAGTTCAAACAACGTAGGTTAGTAGGAGCAGTCGAGTATGTAACGAGCTATCAGTTGTTAAATTAAACGTTGAGTTAAGGTTCGCCAGGTTCATAACCACTGAGTGGAAACAGATTGGCTCGAGCGATAAAAATTGCTGAGTAAACGGGAGGCAATTGTGTGATTGATCGCACCAGACATTAAAAACAACTGTAAATTTTATAACAAGTTAGGACCGGTGTAATTGTTATACAGCAATTAATCTCGTCCCGCCTCTCAGAACGTGTGACAACAATAACGGGACAGAACCATCAATTAAATGGTATTAGCTCGCAATGAAAGAGAAAGTAAACGCTAGTCACGTCAGAAGCCCAAAAGGCTCCTCCTGCGATAGACCTGAACTTCCCTCGGACGCGACCAGCAAGAAACTGGGAACGGCACAAGACACAAAGCCGATTCGATGGGTCAAGCGGAATCCTCGCTCTCCCCAGATCAGGTTTTAATCTTTAACTAACCGGACTCGAGGGGGTTCACGTTTAGGCTACTTTTCCTAACGGCGTTCGATGATAACCAGGAGCCTTACGACGACAATGCGCTTTGATTATAAGCAAAAGGGTCTTCCTTAGACGAAAACTAAGTAGCTAAGCTCAACTGATTGCTACTTCGAGTTGGCCGAAACGATTATAAGGAAATAAGCAAATGATACCCTTCGTTCAGGAAATAGGTTACCGACCTCACGCAAAACAGGATATTCTTCTGAGACTCGTGAACTCTACCGGGCTATTCACAAAACTACTTGTTTGAAAAACCCCATACTTTGCAAAGCGTACCCTTCCCTAACATCATTTTCACGACGTTTCTACGCCCCGCGTCAGATGTTCAGATTTAGATTCAGATGTTTTTATCGCTCCAACACCTAATCCAATCTGTTGTTCACTCACTTATTACGAACTCGGTAGTGCTCATCGTTTCCACATGACCATTATTAACTAATCTACGTGTAGGTAATTTCTGAGACTGTCAACACGAGTTTTTTGGAGTGGTTCGTATTTACTAGTTCTAGGATTGAAGGGAAATGGACGAGCGACATCTGCTTGAATTCCGGAATTTTGTATTGTACAAGGAAGAAACTGCACTAAAATATGCAATTTGCCATTATTTATTGTGTTGCTCTCGTAGTTGTCCAACGAACGAACGTTTTATATTACCACTTGAAATTCTCAATACAACAAATTTAATAAATATCTGGTGCGTTGCAACACACAACTTTCCTTAGCTCTACAACAATTCACTTTGCACATGGCTAATTGTATTTAATCGATTCATTTATCTCAGTTAATTTGAACTTGGTCAAGCAACGCTTTACGGCAGCAGGAAGCGGTAGCGCTTACGGTTCCAGATTTTATTGTGCAGCTCGTACTCATTGCAGGACCATTATTGAGCGATTGGTACACAGATCATTAATGAGGCTGTAAACACAAATTTTTTGAAGAAGGATAGTAATTACTTTTGCAGAGTTATAGGGTAAAAACTTTTAGAACTGGTATTAACCGAAACGGCGGTAGTTGAAACTCAGGAATTTCTGGAGTGAGCAACATGTATCTCACGAGCGTTTTCAAACACTCACCCTATAGATATTGGATTGGACTACAATCCCAATTTTTTAAAAACATTCTACTAACATTCCAGCGGAGTTTATAAGGAAAAAACCGCCGCAAAAACGCTTTTCGTCGAAAAGTTTGATAATTTATTGTGCTGCTCTAGTCATTTTCCCACAAATGGGGATTTCATGGTATGATTTCCACACTGAGAGCTATCAATATAAAAAATTTAATCAAAATCGTTAGAGCCGTTTTTGAGAAAAAAAATATTTGGTGTTTTGATCACTATGATAACTATAGTTAACTTTCGATGGATTTTGTTCATACCCTTATTTTGGCGTCCCATGGTAACCTGCGGGCGAGATATGAAGTTTGAGCTGATTTGGTACGGTGGTTTTCTCTAAAAATCGTTCACAGACACACATACACACACACACAGACCATTTTCCCAAATAGTGTTTTTCGGACTCAGGAGGGTGAAACGTAAAGATCTGAAGAGAACTCAAAATTTTTTTTCAGCCGATTACATAACTTTCCTTTCTACTTTGTAGAGCCAAGGAAAGTAAAAATCGTTGCAATTTTCGAGAAAAGAATATTCGGTGTTTTGACGACTAAATTGGTAAATAACTGTAGTTAGTTTGTATGAAAACCTCATACCGTTAGTTGGGCGTTCCAAGGTGATCTGCGGGCTTAATATTCAATTTGCTCTGTTTTGGTTCAGCAGTTATCTCTCAATCGTACGTAAACGTGAAAATTCAACAAAAACGTTCTATCGATTGCAGAACTAAAATTTTTGAGTTAAGGAAAGAAAAAAGTTAGTCAAATGGCAGTATTTTGAGTTCCTGAATTTCGTAGGTCGTCCCTAATTATTGGACGACCATTATTAAACTTCCTTCGTGTAAGCAGATTATTCCAATAATAACGTAATTTTTCTAAAAACGCATCACTGAGCGGGGTTCCTCAAGAAAATTGTTCGAAAACTATTTTCGTGGTAGAGATCTTCAGTGAGGTAAGGTAGTGGAAGAGGGGGAGAGGAAAGGGAGAGTTCATGTTTGCTGTTCTGAAGTTATAAGGAACATTGATAATATCGTGTGCGACTCATTGAGCGTTATTCCTCAGCCCCTCGTACATTCAATAATTTTTATCACTACCGAACGACTCATACTCTTCTGACCTACCAGATTCACTTCGGCGTTTGATGTGCAGAATCAATTGCTTTGGACTGAAGAGTTAACCGAGGCGAACGCAATTACACGCTTTATATTAGCGAGCGAAGGGAAGATAACGGTCGCTCTCGTTGATCAGACTGCGCTATGCTAGTCATCTGATAAGCAATACATAGCGGAAAATGGCAGAGCTGTGGTTTAACGGGAAATACGATGTAAAAGTGTATTTAAGATTTTGGTAGGTAAATTATTAACGTCAACGAACATGTTTGGTGGGACCGTTCTCTCAACACACCCCGCAGTACCACACCTGCCGGAGAAGACGCACCAAACAGGTACGTTAACTTTAATAAGCTATTGTTGGTTATCATTCAAGATGAATTCTTCAATTACTATAGTTGTTATGGGAAGCGGGAGTTATAATTTACAAGAAGTAGATTTACAATTAGGTTTAAAATGACAAATGCGAAACTTGTGTAATTCATAGAAACTAATTCACAGCATCTTAGAGACAGTAATAAATTCTTTAATTCAGTTGAAGAAGTTAAGAGCTGGTGGAGCTAGAGGTAGCTAGAGCAGTAAATGACGCAGATATGTATGGAGCAGAGGACGAGTGTTCCATCCTCCCCGTGTGAGCAGTGATTCCGTTTGCAAGTGATACTTAGCATTTGACCACCCTGCTAAGGGTCCGACTCTCCTGTGAATAGAGTTGAACGGTAGACATGTCACTTCTATGTCGGGAAGGAGTTTTTTTACTTTCCTTAACACGTGGAAGGGAGGCTTCTGATTCCGAAAAATACCATTTGAGAGAACTTGAGAAATAATGGCCTAACTAAATCCGCTCAATTCAGTCTATACAAGGGTCCAAAAAAATGTTAATATTTTTTCAAATACTAAGCGACTAATTCATTGACGCACTGATTGAGTTTCTGGGGGAAATGACAAACAAGGGAACGCTAACATTGAATTATCATCCGTAGTAAAATGTCGAGAGTGGCCTTACACGATGGAAGTTCAATAGTGTTTTTAAAGTAAGTAAGAACAACCCTAGAAATTCAGGCATTAAAGCTAATACTCTGACTAACTCTAGTTCCAATGTTTCCTTGCGATTCCACGACAGTAAATTTGCTCCTTCTCACAAAGAAATCGTATTCACAGTCTCAAATATTACAAATTAATTTCGGATCGTTAGCACAACCTTCCACATCGAATGTTTAGTTCCGCCTCGTTCATGTAAACTAAGTGAAAAACACGTTAGATCGGTTGGTAGAGCGATGTAAATCGCTGAAGGAACTGGTGTGATGCTTTGCAACAGATTTTTTTATCTATTCAAGGTGCAAGGCATCATTTAAATTTATAACAACGGTTATGAGAGAACAGAAAAAGAAGACCTTCATTCTTCCCTATTTCAACAGCGCTTCTTAGATTCCTGGCACAATTTAGAGTCTTTTGATTTAAAGCCATTAATGATTATTAGTCAGACGGAGGGCAACGAAGTAGCTATGGGCTTCGACGATCAATTACGTTCTCGAAATGTTCCAACTAGTACAACAATACGTTACTTCCTCTTCGTCAGACAGCGCAAAACAAAATAATTTAAATTGTCTGATTTAAAACATAGGATTTTTAGAACGTCCCTCTGAAGCTCAGACACATTAGCAAAGCTTAGTCTCCTTAAGCTCCTGTATAATTGATCTGAGAGGGAAGAGGCCAACCCAAAACTGAGATTTAAAAGAAAAAAGAAGTGGTTTCAGGTCATTCTAAATCAAAACCAGGGAAACCCCGAAGGTGTGGGGATTTCTGTGGCAAAATCTTGTGAGCAATGCCCAGGCCACGTTTCACTACCAATTACGACAATTATTTTCTTGTACGACTGGTGCAATAAACCTCAGGCGTTTCCGACCTCGGGAACGTTGAATTTAACTAAGGGAGAGGGATATTAGTAGAACTATGGGGCATTCCTGTAACGCGTCGCTTATGTTTGCCTTTGGAGGGGAATCATCATCAACAAAAGAAGAGAAAGAAGTCTGAAAAGATCATTTGTTCGTTCGCGATCCTGTAACTCGCTTCCCCTTATGCAGCTAAAAAAAATGCGAGCTCTTACTATTAAGGTAAGTACATATTATGGATTTCGCGCGCGAGGAGAGCAAGGAGCGCCCATCAACCGTTAAAGATCTTTCTAACTGGAACTGGATTCAGAGACCCCGAGATTAGAGATCCCTCTTCCGGTTGTCACGTACTCGATCTGGCAAAATCTTCGGCCGTTTTTTCAAAGAGCGGCGAGTTCGGTTAATGAAAAATGCTGGTTACTGAAGAGCATGGCAGTTCACGTTTCCTGTAAGAGTGAAAAGAGTCACCGCGGGACCTTTTTCACGATCGAGAACCGCTTTATTCTTGTAGCGAAGTATTCTCTGCCATCCATATTAATCGCGTTTGTCAGGATGCCGACTGTCGTATTAGCATTAACAGCTAAGCTCGACAATTATTATGTTTTAATAAATTGTGCGCTACGTGAACCACCACACATGGAAGTTTACGTTTTATTCACGTACAAGTTCACGTGATCAGATGGGAAATATGATCGGAGTTAAGCCACATAGTGAAATATCTGGCGTTCCGACACACAACTTTCCTTAGCTCTACGTCAATTCAATCGGGTACATGGCTTTATTTCTACTTACTCATTTCATTTATCGCTCAGTTAATTTGAACTTGGTCAAACAACGCTTTACGGCAGTAGGAAGCGGTAGATCTGAAAGTTTTTAACCAATAACTCTGCAAAAGTTATTACTATCCCCTTCAAAAAAATCGTGTTTACAGCCTCATCAATTATTCGTGTACCAATCGTTCAATAATGGCCCGAGAACGAGTACGAGCAGCACAATAAATTCTGGAGCTGTAAGCGCTACTGCTTCCTGCTGCTGTGAAGTGTTGACTAAGTTCCAATGAACTGTGTGATAAATGAATTGATTAAGTAGAAAATGCCATGTAGAAAATGAATTGACGTAGAGCTAAGAAGTTGTGTGTTGCAACGCACCAGATATTTTTTAAACATTCTAGTAACATTTCAGCGGAGTTTAAGAGGAAAACAACCGCGCTAAAACCGATTTTCGTAGAAAATTGTGATAATTTATTGTGCTGCTCTTGTCATTTTCCCATAGAGTTGCCATATTGGGAGCTATCAATATAAAAAATTAAATCAAAATCGTTAGAGCCGAGAAAAAAAATTTGGCGTTTTGATCACTATGATAACTTTTGGTGGATTTTGTTGATACCCATTTTTTGGCGTCCCATAGTAACCTGCGCGCGAGATATCAAGTTTGAGCTGATTTGATACGGTAGTTTTTTCTAAAAATCGTTCACAGACCATTTTCCCAAATAGGGTTTTTCGGACTCAGGAGGGTCTGAAACGTAATGATCTGAAGAAAACTCAAAAATGTTTTCAGCCGATTACACGAAAGTAAAAAGGCGCTAATGTTTGGTGAATACTGTACACATACAATACAGGAACGTCTCATTGGCTGGTGTGTAGGTCTTTATATAACATACTACTCTCCTGAACAAACGAATGTAAGTGCACCAGTCGGTACATTGGGATCCTTCTGAATTCCTCATTAAACTCAACATTCGTCACAACAGCGCCATTACAGAAGCTAAACCTGTCACGCATTTTTCATGTTCCGATGTCACACTTCACTGCCGAACAAAAATACCCTCAGACCTCCCTCAACTCTTGTAAATTCAACGATACCCTACGTAAAGATGCCGTCACTCGTTTTCGGAGAACCAGTTAGGTACCAGTTAGTTAACAGCACTTGATTCAATTTTCTGGTGTACACCGTTGTTATTAATTGTGAGAACGTACTTCGTCACGTGATCAAATGTAGTTTGGCGTTCGCTGTCTAAAATGTTAAATCTCTTTTTGAAAGGCTCGTTTGTTGAGTAAAATGGTTAACAATCTATATATCTCCGTTCACTTAATTTTAACTTTAACGTACGGATTAACGTAATTTTTGCCTAACATGAGTTTTGGATACTTTTGTATAATTTTTACTCCTGAGCTGGTGCAGTACCTCATGAAAAGGTTCAGATGACTACTTTCAGTTTCGCCTAGTAAGAAAAATGCCCCCTATTCATTCTGAATAATAAACCCATGTTTTCGGTCAGGAAACTTTTTTACAAAAAAAGCCGTATTCGGTAACATTTTCAAGATATTTTTAGATGCTCCGTCGGATGGAATAAGTTTTACAAGTGTACGACTGAGTCTAGATCGAAAACAGTGAAATTACAATAATTATACTTACCCATGTTCTGATAATTAAAAGAACTCGCGATACAATACAGCATTTCGCATTTGATCATGTGTACTCCTTTACTGCCGTCTCATTAAAACCACCTGCCAGCACGACATGACGAGCCGTCGCGTCATTGCCTACGCCCTTAGGCGCCTGGAATATTTAGATTTCGTCGTTCCGTAGTAGTTAGTAAAGTCATGCTTCGTATTGTTCATTGGTATTTTTTCAATCGAATGGGGTGGTTCTCGGAGGTTTGAGACAAGCTCAAGAAGTTCAAGAGAACAATAAATCGTTGTGTAATAATTTGCAGCGTTTTTTACAAATAAGCCGACAAATTTTCCAGCATTTGGATCACATTTCCAGGCGTAACTGTTTTTGTGTGAAAACAGGGGCTCATTCTTTTTTCTTTTTTTTAAAGTAATGCATTTATTTGAGAAGAATCTAAAAAAAATTTATCTAAAAAAAAAAGAATACAACAAAAAAGGAACACAAATACTGCATAATGCGTTCCCCCCTCGATAAGTAAAAACTTTTGCCTTCCTTTGGGAGGCTATTAAACAGCTTTATTCCATTGTACGCGAAAAAATTCTGAGTTCTAGTTGTGAATCTAAAAGGCAACTTCAGTGTAAGGTTACCAGATGACCTCGTCCGCCCATAATTCTTTTCATAAGCAGATAAATTGTTGAATATATATATGGATACAATTTTTTTGTAAATGTGGAAGATGTCCAATACCTCGAATGTCTTAAAAACTGCTGTGGAGGGGAATCTCATTTTCTTACGCAGTAAAATAATGATAATTTTTTTCTGGGTTATATGCAAAGGCTCTAGGTAAGTTCGGTAGGCCGATCCCCACACAAGAATACAATAGGATATCACAGATTGCACTAGAGCATAATAAAACATTTTAAGCGTGCCCATAGACATAAAATTCCGGATTTCAAGGCACAGGGGTATGACTTTACAAAGTCTGTTGCATATATTGTCAATATGGTACTTCCAGGACAAACATTAAAAAGAATTTTGCTGTTTTGTGTATAAAAGTTTAGACAATAGATGTCTTGTTGACTTTAAAATGAATCAAAATGAAAGGTGAAGAAATTAAGTCAACTAAGGACAACTTGTTCCAGTCTTCTGAAGAGTAACTCCTGCTTTCTAGTCCTTCTTTTACGATTCGCTGTTTGCACATGTGCTCGAGGGAAGTAATAATGCTAACGTACTTAATTACTGTCCGCTTTGTTCCACTCTGAGTTACTACCTGACACTTCAGACCAATTTGTAAAGTAATCGACGCCCTAACAATAATTTGAAGTTTCAAACGCATTTTTCATTTCTGTTTAATGCCCTCTCCGAGCGGACACTTGGTCAGAAAAACGCACAATTTTTTGTCAATGTTTCGTACTCAACACCCCGAAGAGGAAAAACGACACCGGAGCCGTAAAACTGGGCACTTTCCTTCCCAAAAAATACGTTCACCTTTTCAAATCGTAAATCCGGTAAAGCACAAGGTTGACCGCTGCGTTCGCCTCCGGATTTTTTCGACTTGCCGTCGTCGTTGATGAGGTAACAGGACATAAGAAATTGTATGCTACGTTTACTAGTTCCCCGTTGTCTGTTAGATAACGCTGACTTTATCTCGCGCCTTCCTACCGAAAGCTCAGCGATCAATCTTACTTTCCTTCCTTCCTTCCTGCCTTGTCCTAGTCGATGCGTCGGTAGCGAATTGCGATTCGTGATTGTACCGTATTATTGCGCGGGAAGTTTGTAGGGTATTGGAATGATGCCCAAGGATTGGTACTTTGGTGAGAGGGCTAAGAGTAAATGTGCAGTTTTCATAGCAGAGATTGCGTAGTTGAAGAAGGGCTGCAAATGTATAGCTACGCACCCTAGGAAATATCTGGTAAGAGACACCACACAATCGCGCATTCGTCGATTTTCATCGCTCTAGCAGCTAATCCAATCGGTTTTCATTCTGCTGATAACTCGGTAAAACTTTTGTCTTTCACGTTCTGGAATTTATTGCGTTTCCCTCATTTATGTCACGACCTTCATAGGTAATTTATGAGATTGTTTTGGTGGCGTTCATATTAACAATTGTGAAATTAGAGGGCAAATACTGCGAGAAATGTTAGTCGGAGAAACGACAAAAGTTTGCATTACGGAATTGATGAGGTCGCTCTGGATTGTGTCGAGTCTGTTTTAGTGAAGCGTTGAACACCAATAACATAAACAGTAAGCAGGATAATGTCAACCTTCTTCTCACGACATCTTGGACATAGTCACTGCCTTCTACTATCAATGGTTCACTTACTAGTGAGACACTGCAAAAATACCATTAGCTTTAATTAATCATAAAATAATATTCTTCTTCAATAAAATAGCAATTTACATAATAATCGAATACAACAACCTTTTTTACTACCCTAATTCACAGAAAGAGAAATGCTTAGCTCTAATCACTTGTCTACCACGTTGAGTAATATAGTCCTTTTTAGTATCTGGTACATCGTTTTTATTTAACGTTTTTTACAATTGCCTCGTAACTTGGATGAGTGTGAAGCTCAGCCTACGAATGGTTTCTAAACTAAATTTTCGATTTTTCAACATTTGCTTCCATCGTCCTTCTGAACACTTGAAGAGCTAAAAGTATTAGTGCAGTGTCTTGAGAATAATTGAACGAATGGTACTAGAAGGCGCTGATTATGTTGCGTTGTATTATTCTTCGATAAAATAGCATTCACACAATAAATCCAATACAATAATGTCCGTTATTAAATACAATCGTTTAGGTATCTTAGTGGACTACTCTGCAAGTTGCGTATCAAATTTACCAATGAGGGGTTTTCGCATTTATAAAAATGGTTTTAATAATTTTCATTAAAGTCCTCGACTGTTTTCTACTCTTAAACACCTAACTTTCGTTGTCAATAAATATATCTGGAAAATACTGTGAGTGGAGGTGAGGGCATAAAGAGAGAACAGAAGTTTTATTACATTTACAGTATTTATAACAAGTTCATATCTGCGCATTATTCTTTTTACTTTCCGCTACCCCAGAGGGAAAGGAAAGTATAGTAATCGTGTAAAAAAAAATTTGGGTTTTCTTCAGATCTTTATGTTTCAGACCCTACTGAGTCTAAAAAATCTAATTTCGGCGCGTGGTCCGTGTGTGTGTGTGTGTCTGTAGTTGGATTTTCGGGAGAACAGCTGATCCGATTGAGCTGGTTCTTTTTTGTTTAGTTCGTTATGTTTTGTAGACACCAAAATAAGGTTATAGGCGATTTCGGCAGATTGGAAGGGGGGATGGGGGACGAAAATGTACCAAAAACTAGGGTTTTTCGCATTTTTCTCAATAACGGCTCTAACGAGCTTGATTAAACTTTCAAATTATCCCCTACTAATCAATACCTAACTTTTCTTCTCTATACATATCTCCATAAAAATACGGTGAACGGAGATATAGGCCTATGAAGCCATAATAGGTTTTTCACGCTGTTTGGCATAACGGCTCCAACGATTTTCACCAAACTCACAGGATGTTTGCGAATGGTTAATACCTATATATTGATCTCAATGAATGTTCCTCTGACCTCTGACAGTCCATTGAACAGAGATAAAAATCAAAATGTGTTGAAAATAACGTTTTTTCGAACATTTCCGTAAATTCTGCGGTAACTCCTTCACCAGATTTGATCAATCTTATGGAGTGCCTTCTAGCATTCTTAACCCACATTTTGTTCTCCGCAACTATCTCTGTATCCATCGGTTGAACGAAGATACAAGCCAAGTTAACACAGAAAAGGAGATTTGTCGAATATTAATTTATCGGTATTCCAATTTTCTCAAAAACTGCTGTAACGATTTCGATCAAACTTACGGAGTACTCTCAGCTAACTAGTCCCTACATTTTGTTCTGAATAAATGTTTCTGTAGAAATGCGTTGAACGAAGATATAGCGACCGCATTTGTAGCTGGTGATCAAACTTAAAGGGGTGGCGTAAAGTTGAGTGTTTAAATCGGCTGGCAGTCCGTTACTTGAAGAAAGACCCCAAAATACACCTAAAACGCGATTTTTAACTTCTTTCACATTTTCTGCCGTACATGCAAAACTGAGTTTGTCATTCTGATGGAGTGTTGCCGGTGTACAGCCACATAGTCTTTACCCCCACTATTTTTATTTTCCTTGGCTCTACAAAGTAGAAAGGAAAGTTATGTAATCGGCTGAAAAAAAAATTTTTGAGTTGTCTTCTGAGCTTTACGTTTCACACCCTCCTGAGTCCGAAAAACACTATTTGGGAAAATGGTCTGTGTGTCTGTGAACGATTTTTAGAGAAAACCACCATACCAAATCAGCTCAAACTTCATATCTCGCCCGCAAGTCATCATGGGACGCTAAAATAAGGGTATGAACAAAATCCACCGAAATTTAACTATAGTTATCATAGTGATCAAAACACCAAATTTTTTTTTCTCAAAAACGGCTCTAACGATTTTGATTAAATTTTTTATATTGATAGCTCCCAATATGGCAACTATACCATAAAATTCCCATTAATGGGAAAATGACGAGAGCAGCACAATAAATTGCCAAAACGTTCGACGTAATCGATTTTAGAGTGGTTTTTTGAGAAAACGACCAAACCAAATCACCTCAAACTTGATATCTAGCCCGCAGGTTACCATGGGACACCATAATAAGGGTATGAGCAAAATCCATCGAAAGTTAACTATAGTCATCATAGTGATAAAAACACAAAAGTTTTTTCTCAAAAACGGCTCTAACAATTTTGATTAAATTTTTCATATTGATAGCTCCCAATATGGCAATCACACCATAAAACTTCCATTCGTGGGAAAATGACGAGAGCAGCACAATAAATAATCAAAATTTTTGACGAAAAGCGTTTTTAGCGCGGTTTTTTCCTTATAAACTCCGCTGGGATGTTGGTAGAAAGTTAAAGAAAATTGATATTGTAGTCCAATCCAATACCTAAAGTGTGAGTGTTTAAAAACGCTCATGAGATACATGGGGCTCACTTCAGAAATTCCTGAATTTCAACTACCGCCGTTTCGCTTACTGCCAGTTCTAACAGTTATTCCCATTAACTCTGTAAAAGTGATTATTATCCCTCTTCAAAAAATTCGTGTACAGCCTCATTAATTTTCTGTGTACCAATTGCTCAATAATGGTCCTATAATGAGTATGAGCAGCACAATAAATTCCGGAACTGTAAGCGCTACCGCTTCCTGCTGCTGTGACGTGTTGTTTGACCAAGTTCAAAGGAACTGAGTGATAAATGAATTTAGTAAGTAGAATTAGCTATGTACAAAGTGAATTGTTGTAGAGCTAAGGTAAGTTGTGTGTTGCAACGCACCAGATATTTTAATCTAACGTTGAAGCGACATAATAATCAGCAAACAAACAAAAATTCTCTGAACATTGGAATTACGTTTGGGGGAGAGTTCGCCCGTTAATTGGCTTGTAAGGATCTCTCATTGATAATAGCGTAAGATCAGATCATCCATATGCTCACTTACCGACCCGGCCGCAGTTTTAAGTTTCAGGTCGGTAAATTGAGATTTGTCGTACAAACGCGTTGACCTAAATTCCTTGAAAATCGTTCACCTTCGTCGTCAATGCACGAAGTAGTGATGTATCGCCGTTGTTTTAACGCGATATTGTGGCGACTCGACACCAATAAATTGGCCTGAGCTGAATAAACATAAACACCGCGTACATCGTGTGCGCTTGCATTAGTTTACAAACTGGTTTGTAGAATTCAAAGGAGTTTCCCGTAAGGTCGAGCTATGAGACCCGCTGTAACTGTATACCGCCTAACTAATGATGCTGGCTGGCTAGAGAACAGACCTATCCGGCCTACGGGATTCTTCTCGAAGCCGTCGTTTGTCTGCGATACTCGTCCCGCCATTAGGGGGAGCGAAAAAATTATTACGTGACCGGGTTTCCTGTTCGCTCCACGTCGCCCATTAATAGAGAATTCTATTGATTTCGTTACAATGTGGAAGCTGCTGCTCCTTTGATCGGCAATAAACTGACAAAAAAGCGAGTAAAAAGGTCGCTTGAAATGTGCTGCGCCCGTCAACTGCGTCACATTAGCGACGGCACAATTCCAAATATCTAGGCGCAAATAGTTTTTTTCTCATATTTGTATTATAAAAACCCCCGACACATTCTCAACAAAAGATAGAAAGCTCACCAGCCGATTCAGAAAAAAACTTTTCTAAAATTGCTCCAAAAATGGATCTTATTAAAAGATGTCAAGAAGAACGTTCAAACTCTTCATTATAAATTTTACTGAATATAGAGTACTAAATGTATATATGTAATGAATATGAAATAATGAAATGAGAAAAAATTGAAAACATGATAATAAAAATAATTTAAACTGGACATGAGTGTAAAAAATTCTGAATATTCACGATTATTCAGGAGGGTGATCGGTTTCAGATACAAAATAACGGGTCTGCTTACATAAGGCAACAGTTCTTTAGCATCTACGGAAACCGGATGAGCGAATTTTAATGGATCCTCACGGAGCATGCTCAACCCTATGAACCGACAGATCATCTTCATCGGGGCATTTACAAATTGCGAGGAAAATACTAAAATATCTAACGTGAAGCCTCACACACCCCTCGGCTACCCCCAGTAAATTTGATGGTGAGCTGTATATTCGAGTACTGTATTTTCGTTCAACGCAATTCTAGGGTAATATGTGTAGAAAAGAAAAGGTAGGTACTAGTTAGTTCAAAGTGCTCATCAGAATCTTTAGGAAGATTGGAAAAACGGTCATTTAATGTTCGGCAAATCTCGTTTTCCGATGTGTGCTTATATCTCTGTTCCACGGCCTGTGATAGGAACATTTACGGAGAATAATATATAGGTATTGCCTGTGTGTAGACATACAGGGAGTTTGATGTAAATCGTTTCAGCTGTTCTTTCAAAACGCAAAAAAAAACAACTGTTCTTCCTTCATAGATTTCTGCTCGCGAAAGTTTCACAGAGGTATTTATCCAGAAAGAAAGTTTAGTATTGATTAGTAGAAGATACTTGAAAAGTTCCATCAAAACCATTGAGGCCGTTTTCGAAAAAAATGCGAAACCCCCAGGCTTATAGTACATTTTGGCATCCAACTGAGTGAAACGTGGTACAAAAAAAAGTTTGTATGACTAATGAAACTGAGGCGGGACTACCCCGCAGCAGCTTTAAGAACAGAAGGATAGAGAAGTAGCAGGAAAGAAGGGGAAGAGAATCTCCTACGATAACATGTCCACCAGGACGCGGTTAATACTGACCTGATGTTAGCAGCGTCCACCCTACGAATTCTCAGCTCTGTCTTTCAAAGATTCGTCCTTCCTTCTAGGTTGCCAAGGGGGGGTCATGATCTCGGCTTCCTGACACGAGCTGGATATTCAGGATCACTGGTAGGGAATAACAGCAACGATGTCAGGTCCCAAATAAGACGGAGAAGTATCTTGTTTGCACACCCCATCTCATCAGAATGCAGGCACACCAGCACCATCTCATTCAGTGACTCTAAGTGGTTACTACAGACACAACAGCCCTACAGCATCATCGGAGCAACGCTTCACGAACGTCATGAATGTGGCGGTAATCGCTTCCACGGATGCTGTATAAAGCCCACTCCACCTAATAGTCGAGACACTGTCTGAGTTCTCATCCGTCAACCGAACTATACAGAACAGCGACAGCATCAGACGGATTACTGTCCTTAGGGGCAGGCTGTCGACTCACGGCGGAGGACACATTTAGCCGACTTACACCAAAGGCCCGCTCCACGTTAATTCCGAAGAAAACTGAAGATCGCTCGATTTCCTCGGGGAGCGCTACGCCAGATGAAAATGGAGCTTTCATCTTGCATCTTGAATGCAGACATGGAGTAAATGCCGTTCTTGAACCTCCCATTCTGCTGGGCAATTTGGTAGGATGTATGGAAATGGCGGCACCCTACAAGAAGATTCTCGTGAGGGTGCAGAGGACAACAGACAGGCGTGAGGGCAAACCTGATCCAATGCACTAAATGATCCCAGGATGGTACCTCAACACGCAGGAGTTAATTTACCAGGCACTAGAAGCATACCATCCCTCCTAGTAAGCTGAGCTTATGAGCTTTGTGCCAGATCAAACCCAAGACCAGCCACTAGGCGACTAATTTATTGCTTCATGATTCAATGAGTCGAGTTTTCGGAACTAGTCAAAGTCCTATGAAAACTTAACGAACAGACGTTTTTTCGACCGATTATAACACAATTTTCCTTTCTTGTTGCAGTTCTTGGGAAAGCAAACATTGTGAAGTCAACAGTCCTTAGAATAGCGTTTTGAACAAGACTAGGATTCCGAAACTGAATACACTTTGATTACATTGTGGGCGGACAGAGAGTCACGCTGAAAATAGAATATGTGTGTGAAAAGAACCGTCGAAAGCAGCTCCTGACTCTAAAGCCAGTTCCTGCAAAATCCACGAATTTATTTATTCTAGTATCCGACTTATTATTGCAATTAACACGTAGAGAGAACGCGCACGAACTTAATGATAACGTGCAATGCGGAGGTCGCTGAAAATACATGTTAGAGCGTCACATTACGACAGTGGTCAGCTTCAGGATCAACCAAACATTACGCCACGAGGAAAAGTACAACAGCAATAACCGTTCTACGGACGGAGCCCGATTTCAACGAGAACCGTTCCTCCGTATTTCAGATTTTTATGTGACGTGTCGACGGATGTTAGTTGACGTTCCGCCGTCCATTTTTTATCCTCTGAGACGTGAGAAACGCCGAGAATCATATCCGACACAGAGCCGCTCGTGCTCAGCCGAAGTGAACTCAGTTATGAGATCCTTCAAACGTTTCAGCGTATGACCGTTCATTAAATCTCTCCAGTATTTTCGCTGGTGTAGTCATTTCGTCATAGCTGTGGGAAAACGACTGGGGCAAGTGGAATAGAAACGACCACAATTGAAAACAGTACTGTCTTAACTCTAGAACAATTAACTCGAACCTTTCTACAAATATCGTGTTAACAGTCTCATAAATTACCTATACGATGATTACTCAATAAAACTCGTGACATAAGTAGGAGCAACACAGTAAATTCCAGGACGTGAAGTACTGGCAGTTTCGATGCTGCACGTTAATGTCTACCAGGTTCCTGCAAACTGAATGAAATTCGATGCCCCGCCAGTGGACTTTCCCCCGGATGCTGTACTTGGAGCCTGCGATTGAAACCACAAGGAACGTGCTTCAGCCATTGAAATCTCATATCGCAGATTTTTTGGTTCCCTGACTCTCTGCATGCTGTGAACGACCATATTTTTTTATCATTAATCAGTTTTAACGCTTCTTCAAGAGAAAGGCTTCTGTTCTTAGATATTTCGTGTCACCATTTCTCGTGAGTATTTACTGTCCCTTTTGACTAAAAGTAAAGGCATCCAGAAGCGGCGGGGTGCGTGCATTGATTTGTGATGAACCGTTCCTTCAAATCAGGCTGATGATAGGAGTTACCCACACATTTCTCAGTTAATCTGAAGTTGTTGGACTGCGTCGGGCATAAGAGCATTGGACAAGAGATCTGCGACAGCCACGGACGTTGGATGGTTATGTCAGGTGCTCCCCCTTAAGACGGATCGTTTTGCTTTGCAATGGATTAACCGATATTGGTCTGAGGGATAGAAGACGAAAAATGTTTCATTTCCAGGTTTATTGAACAGTATAGGGGCCCATCCTGTTTGTGGAAGACTATGGCTATTTTTAACTCACCATTTTTTCTATTTTTTTTATTTTTATTTTTTTAAAGTAATGCATTTATTCAAGAAGACTACAAAAAGAAACACAAATACTACATAATGCGTTCCCCCCTCGATAAGTAAAAACTTGTGCTGAGGGGAGGAGCCGTTATAACTTTCTAGCTACAGATAGGTACCAATCGCAAACATATATAGTACAATATACTGAATTACTTGATAGATAGTTCATTTAAAAAATCAGAAAAGAAAGTTCAAGAGAATCATCTGAGCATTTCCACACGGACATACTCTTTGATGCGCCGCTTAAACCCTGCTAAATCATTTAGGATCTTTAATTCCGTTGGAAGGCTATTAAACAGCTTTATTCCATTGTACACGAAAACATTCTGACTTCTAGTGCTGAATCTAAAAGGCAACTTTAGTGTAAGGTTGCCAGATGACTCGTCCACCCATAATTCTTTTCAAAAGCAGATAAATTTTTGAATATGTATATGAATACAATTTTTTTGTAAATGTGAAAAATGTCCAATACCTCGAATGTCTTAAAAACTGCTGAAGAGGGGAATCTCATTTTCTTACGCAGTAAAATTTTGATCATTTTTTTCTGGGTTATATGCAAAGGCTGGGCATTGCAGTCAATGTTCCTTCGGCACAGATTGCCAGGCGCAAATGTCTCTACTTTATTGATTACTGATGAAACCAAAAGTCAAAGTTTAAATAAATGTTCTTCACTCATCCTTAAGCAATTCATAATAGACTGCATCACCTCACGGAGCCATGGCATGTGAGATCTAACGTATGTCGGAGCCACTTTTTCACCCAAATCCTGTTGTTGGGATGGGATCTCCAAAAACTGAAATTGGTACATCGCGCAGCGCTATTGATGAATCATGATGTACATTTCTCACTCCCGACCGATATTTCTCCTGCAGACATAGCGTGTTCAGTAAGTTCGTGCGATCATCTTCAGTTCAGTACGTCTGCAAGCAGGAGGCTGACTGATAATAGATGTTGATTGGTGATATTGGTCTTTGTGGTCGTTTGTTGATGTGACTGCCCATATACCTTACATTTTAATTTTGTTTTTGCCACGAACTTGCAAGACGACCCGTGACAAAGGGTCGAAAATGGCACTGAGTTCTTATTTCTCTTGTAACTCAGCCAGGCAGTAGGTCACATTGTTGCTTTTTGACTTAGAAACTTCTGAACCCATTCACGTCCTTAGACTGCTCAAGCCACAGCTGATTGAAATAGCGCCACAGAATGCTTCTGCAGACATGATAGCGAAACAATGCCATCAGGCGGAGGGCCACTGGCCATGAAGCCAAGGTTCCATTGGATTCATGGGAGCTGGGATTTCAATGAGAAGCTCCCCATGTCTAATAGAATGGTCGCAGGAGAGGGATAAAGGCTGCAGAGTTGGGTACCCCATCCAACCACCAAAGGACAACAGACCACACTTCCTATACATGTCGATTTATTGGTTGGCCATTGAACCTACTAACTTCCCTTCAACTCAGGAAGAGTAAATGGGACGATTTCCCCACAAATGAAATGGAATACCGATAAATTGATTTAAGACAACCCTCCTTTACTGAATTAACTTGGCTTTTATCTCCGTTCAACATATATATACACAGAAATAATTACGAACGTGAAGAACGAAATGTGGTTACTAAAAGACTAAGATTGATTAAATCTGGCGAAGCAGTTACCGCAGAATTTACGGAAATGTTCGAAAAAACATTATATTCGAAACATTGTAACTTTTATCTTTGTTCAAAGGACTGTCAGAGGAACATTTATATAGAACAATATATAGGTATTAACTATTCGAAAACATCCTGTGATTTTGTTGAAAGTCGTTGAGGCCGTTTTGCCAAAAAAACCTATTTATGCTCTTTAGGCCTGCATCTGTGTTTACCGTAGTTTCATGGTGGAGAAAAGTTTTGTCCTAACTTGCAGAAGATACTTTGAAAGTTTAATCAAAATCGTTAGAGCCGTTTTCGAGAAAAATGCGAAATCCCCTAGTTTTTGATACATTGTTATCCCCCCCCCCTTCCCATCGACCGAAATCTTCCATAACCTTATTTTGATGTCTACAAAAAAACGCGTTCACAGTCCTATAGATTACTCTATACGCTGGTTAGTCAATGAATGTGTAACTTAGGTTCCCGAATGTTACGCAACATTATTATCAAGTTAAGCATATGTATTATTATTAGTACGTCGAGTTCCTCTGTCTTCAACACTAAAATAACGCTGTGCCGTACCATTTCTCCTAATCTTCGGGTAGTTAGGCGTGGTTACGAAAGCGTGGCTACGGCTAGTTTTGGGAGTGAATTGTCACAGGATGTTCTTCTAAACTTCGGCATCGTAGAGACAAAGGATCCTGTCGGTAACGAACCTCGGCCTCGACTATTTTCGCACAAATGTTGAATGTGCGTGTTTCTTGATCTACAGAACACTTTTGGTCAAAAACTGAAACTTTTGACGATTTTGATTAAATTTATTGTACAGACGGTTCTAAGTAAACGAATAATAATATAATATTTTCATGCGTGACACGAAAGCAGCGTAATAATTATCAAAATTTTCGACAAAAGTCGACTTAACGGGTTTTCTTGCATAAATTTCACTAAAATCAAACTAGTGTTGTGATAAAAATCCAGTTAGTAGTAGAATAAGCTGTAGAGTAGAAGTTTAATATTGATCGTGCGTTAGCCAGGTGCAACTTCAGAAATCGAATATAATACTGTGAAAACGAACCTTCCTAAAAAATGATGTTGACAGTTCCGTGATTACAGTTGATTGCTCGTCGAAAATACGAAAGTCGTGATATAATTAGGAGCAACGCAATCGATTCCAAAACGTGAACCACTGCCAGTTTCTACCACATGGTATATGGAAGGTTCTTGAAGATGAAAAAAACAAAATTCGTCGCCTTCAAATGTTTTC
Organism: Pachypeltis micranthus; assembly: GCA_020466155.1. Lineage (NCBI taxonomy): Eukaryota > Metazoa > Arthropoda > Insecta > Hemiptera > Miridae > Pachypeltis > Pachypeltis micranthus. The sequence goes on along the minus strand of CM035770.1, from coordinate 60,884,051 downwards.
CCGTCACGTAGCTTCCTCAGATGGAATGAGCCCAAGACGAGTCGAACAATTAATTGATAATCGCCAAGAAGACACTATATCTTATTCATAATTGGAAAAATGTGTGGCAACTTCCTTATCAGGGGTTGCGCCGCAATGTCAATGCCGATGTGTCTCCCCGTACAAGCCCTTGCGTCGAAGAGACAATGAACCAGCTAGCCGTTTCACCGGGAGACAGCCGTAACTTTTCTTCGTACCCGTCTCCGGAGTGAGGTTCCTTATTTGGGCTACACTCCTTGGAGGTGGCCACTAGACTCTGGAAGCCTATGAACTTTCCACTGCGCAGTCTTTTCCTTCTTCCTTCTCTTTAAATTCTTCGTCGCGCCACATACGAATGCTCCCTATTTAATTCACCGTTCAGGCGGCAAAAGAAATTTGCAAGATCGCTGTACAACTGCACCAACGGTACTAGACTAGTTCCTGCCTCCTGAATCCCTCCCGAGGTTCTGGAGTCGATGCATGCAAATGGTGTCGATGTGGAGAGAATATCGGTAATACGACTTTATCCTATAAGCACGTCACACATTTGCTATTCTTCGGTTCATTTTTCTTATTTATTTATTTTTTTTTATTATTCAGTCAAAGAATCGATAAGTTTGAGTGTTTGATGTGTCACCAGACTTTTTCCTTTCACTCAAGTTTGTCGAGGTATTATTGTTGCTTCAACTAGCTTCATTAAATTAACACATTAACATGTTGAAGTGGCATAATTATTTGACGGAAGTAAAATGAAAACATTTTGCCAGTTTTTGGAGTGTGGAGCAATTGGGCTTTTACGGCGCAAGAAAAGAATAGTGGCAGACAGAGATGGAGCTCCGAGTACGCACATAGAACGCTATGTGGGAGGCTGTAGATTATAATCTACACCTCTAAGGGATTGGGCAAATGCTAAGTGGCTAACTATGTCAAAGAAGATTTGAGAATCTTTTTTTTTTTTTTTTTTTTAATCCAGTGACATGATGTTTCTTTTTATTTCGTAGGGCTAAAGAAAGCGACAACAATTCAAAGAAGTAAACCTCGATAACGTCGACATGTACAAGTACAGCTGAGGATCAATAGCGAGGTTTCTTTCTCTTCGTATCTGTTCCACCATGAGGACTCTTTCACACTTTTTTCCATGTAATAATCAACGAATCGAGACAGAACCTATCACCTTTCTCAAAGAGGTTGCGCTTTCATCCTACCTCGGCATTTAACACGAGAAAGGTGCTATGACGAATCCACAACGGCTCACCCGTTCAATGCACAATGAGTTGTAAAACTTTTTTACGAACTCTACTGCATTTTTCATGAAAGATACGGTCAGCAATATGGAATTAATATTACATTGGAAGGAAGCGGTGTCCTAAATTACAGGTCTACTGCCGGAAATTATACAAACATGTTTTCTTCAATTTTCGCATTATTCCAAAAACCGATCGGGTTTTGCCCTATGATTCAATCAGTAGATATGAGATAAGAAACCTTAGTCGGCAGTTCGTTTATTTCCTCTCCTGGCTGTAACCGACAATGTGTACAGTGCACAGGTTTAGGTGTTCTGTGGATTCTCCTCATCGGAAACTTAATTGTTCATACCAATTCCTTCCAATGTTTAAATTATGTCCTGCGTCCTCGATGGCCAATATCCGTCACAGACACTAACGTAGTAAGCAGCTGCGTTTCCCATCTCTCCTGAACTCCAATTACGTCGTAGGATATTTACGTAGAAATGTGAGGAACAGAAATAAAGCGCCTGAGCATGTACAGCGCTGGAGTTATGGGGAGGTTCGGAAAGCAAGTTATTATTGCTGTTCCGATCGTCGAGCCTGACTTCACGACCGGCATGTGGATTCTTCTTCCACAGGGAGTCCACAAGCTTGATTCTGTAAATTGTTGAATATTTTGACTGCCTTTGCATCTTCGATCAGCCGCGAGTAGCCCAAGGTCTTTCCAGCGCACTGATGTGATTTCATTCATTACTGAGTTTTACTGGGTTTGTCACCATTATTCACTAGATACACCAACAATATTTGCACAATTTTTCCCTCTGTCTGGGCTTAATATCTTTTTGCATCAAGAGTCCTAATTATTTTCAACCTATTGATTCAACCTATTTAATTTTCCTATACTTCTTATTTTCTTCGTTTTTTGCTCTTCTTCTTCGCCAATTGAATTTAATTTTAGTTACACGCACTAAAGCTCGGTTGAGAAAATACATTTACTCGACTTATTGACATTTCAACTCAGTTTCCCTGCAAGTTGATCAATGAACCCTTTTTTCGGACGAACTTCACAATTTTTCACGTTTTTAAATTATCCAGGAAGGGAGTCCTGCTAGCAATAGTGGGGAGGAGTCTGTTGAGGAGATCCCTCTGAAGCTATAAGTATTGTCAGGGCTTTGTGAATAACAGGTACACTCTTGAAGGATAGATTCATTGAGGTGGGCAGTAACCTAGTGCTGAGAAGTAAAACCAGTCAAAGTCAAAATAATTATAAGAAGCAATAAGAAGTAAAATGAGCCAAAATAACAACACGAAGTCGACCTGTCGAGCCTGCCCAAACAAGCAATTTCCGTGGGCGGGAGGATGGCGAGGGATAAACATGTACCAAAAACGAGGGGTTTTCGCAACGATTTAAATTAAACCTTCAAAGTACCTTATACTAATTAATTCTCACGCGTCGATATTTCTGTTAAAATTAGGTTGGCGGAGATATAGGCCTATGAAGCTAAGTGAGAGCTTTTACTTTCCTTGGCTGTATGAAGTAGAAAGGAAAGTTATGTAATCGACTGAAAAAAAATTATGAGTTCTCTTCAGAAAAACGCTATTGGGAAAATGGCCTGTGAGTCTGTGTGTATGTGTATTGAGAGAAAGGCGGCTGATCCAAATCACGTCAACCTTGATATATAGCCCGCAGGTCAAAAGTCGCCAAAACATGGTATGAGCAAATTCGCCAAAAACTGACGATAGTTGCCGTAACCACCAAAATACCAAATATTTTTCTCTCAACTACTAATGATTTTGATTACATTTTTTATGTAGGCAGCTACTAATAAGATGACAATACCAGAAAATTCTCATCCGTGGGAAAATGACGAGAGCAGCACTATAAATTACCTAACATTTATACGAAAATTTTTAGCACAGTTTTGTCGTTATAAACCCCACTCAAAAAATTAAGATGCTAGTCTAATAAAAAACTTATACAATCCCATACACTGTATACAGGGGCTACTTTAGAAATTCCAGAATTTCAACCGCCGCCATTTCACTTACTAACGTTTCTAAACCTTTTTACCCGATAACTCTAGAAAAATGATTATTATCCTTTTTAAAAATAGTGTCTACAGGCTCGTTAATTCTCTGTGTACCAATTGCTCAATAACGGCATGCGTACGAATAGCAAAATAAATTCCTTCGTTAAGTGATGTTCTACCAGGTTCAAATGAACTGAGTGAAAAATTGGGTTGTGTCCGCCAGTAGGCAAATACTAAAGTTAACGTACCTGTTAGGTGAGTCCGTCTCCTCTGGCTTGTGAGTTACTGTGGGCAAGCGCTTTCGATGTAAAGACATCATCGTCTGGCCGTTTAGTACTGACTAAACGGCCAGACGATGATGTCTTTACATCGAAAGCGCTTGCCCACAGTAACTCACAAGCCAGAGGAGACGGACTCACCTAACAGGTACGTTAACTTGAGTGAAAAATGATTTGAGTGAGTAGAAAAAGTCATGAACACTAGTGAATTGACGTAGAGCTAAGGAGAGTTGCGTGATGCGGGGCACCAGATATTTGGAAAATAAGTCCAACGATTTACAAAAACTGAATACTGTTCTCCATAAATGTTTTTTTGATAGTTCGTTGACGGATATTTTATTTCGAAAACTTAAATTGAAGATACAGAGGCAACGATTCTCAGGCGGGTCAGTGGTGGTGGCGTTTCAATAAGTGTTCTTGGACCTTTCCAGTCGTTCCAAACGCTATACCGAATTAAAGGGAAACTACGTAGATAGAAGCACAATATTAAATATTCGTGTTTTCTTTTCTGTGTGGTTCTAACTACACTTTTCACAACTTTTACAACACGGGTTCTCACTATTTACTCCTACCACGTAACACGGTCTCCCACGTGATGTCTGCTTTCGAAGGTTCACCAAAGTTCAAAACAACTGGGTCGTAAGAAGTTGAATATACCAAAGGTAGGATAACTTCCTTCGATGCTCGAGCTGAAAGAGTAGCAGCCTCTGGGCAAGAGATTAATTTCAGAAGGAATCTACAGAACCCGGAAATGGAGTGGGATACAGCTTAATAGCAGTTGTCCGCTCTGCGTGAGTAAGAAGGATCTTCAGGAGCCTCAAAAGTTCCATCATTTTCGCTCAACGCCATTGTTTGCTCCTTTCACACTCACGAGCTCGACGTTTCCTTTGAATCAATCCCCACCGACTCTAGTTCTTTCACTTTATTTCGGGAAAGTCTCATCTCTTCGCGCTCCGCCTGTTACTTGGTTTCGTTGCTCTCGACACCGCTTCAAATCTGTGCTCCTTTTTTTGCTCCCAATTCACGGATTATACAAAAATGCTTTGAGTGTGTGATGTACCGACTCATGCGAGAAAACGGGAATAAAATTCTTCCTGTCACGACTTGGGACTTTCGGAGACTAGGGAATCTGAAAGAGCTCCCCACACCTGGAGGGACGCTTCTCACTACATTTCTAGTAAAAAACGTCTCTACCACCACACAATTTTCTGAAACTGGAAAGTTTAGAAATGTACCTAATCGAGCTGTTTCGACCTAGATTAGATTGGCCTGCGATCTCCAGAAACATATCTGGGAGTGCTCTGTATCCTCTATTTTAGGAGAAGAAGTAGCGGTGGTTGGCTAAACCATTGTCTGCCTAGGTGTGATTGCGCTTGTGAAGTATCGCCCCCTGCATATGTCGGACGAATCAGATTCCCTTTCTTGTTTATGTCGAATCCCCCACAGTCCGATACTGACGAACCCTCATCGTTTCCGTAAAGGAGTATTAGAAATTAATGCAAAGTTATTAGGTAATCTTCTGAGAATCGAATGAAAATCGTGGAGACGTTGATTGAAGATCATTCTAAAAATTGCAGGAAAAATCTCCCTCTCCTTAATCCTTTAAATGTTCACAGAAAGCCTTCCTAAAAACTCTCAAGGGAACCACTTGAGCCCCTTTAGGCATTTCCGTCCAGCCTAAGTAGTGTAATTGAAAAAGTTTGTTCGAATATTGAGTATGGATTACCGGAAAACCCATTCAAAAAGTTGGGAAGTCGAGGTGAGAAAGTTGAGTGCACGTAAAAATTGCTGAAGAATGGAGTAAAAAATGTAGCAGTTTTGGAGTCTTGCTTAAAAAGCTAAGTTAAATCGAACTTAATTACTACTTAATACTACTGCTGTTACTGCTTAATATTCCAGACTGTATTGTTTACTTCTACTTGTGTCACGATCTTTATTACCATCTTTACCATTTTATTTAAGACTGCTAAGATTATTTTTTTAAGGTTTAAGTTAATTGGTCTGAAATTACATGGTAAATACTGACAATAAATGGTGAGGCACAACACGACATCCCTCAGCCCCACGTGCATCCAGCAATTTGCATCGCAGCACTAATTAACCAATCAGTTTTTCTCACAGTTATTAGGAACTTGCTACAACGTACGTTCCATATAAAAACCCTGCAAATTATTACGCAATGGTTTATTATTCTTGACAGCTTGACGTTGCCATGCACCTCCGAGACCGATCCCATTCGTTTCAGCATCAAAAAATACCACAAAACGATACGAAACATGACCTGGCTACAATGGAACGACGAAAATGACATATTCCAGGCGCCTGTAGGCAATTGAGCCGAGCTGACGAGTGATTGGATTGAGACGGGAGTGCAAACGATGAAACAATTACTATTACTGTATTTTCCCGCGACCTCTTACAACGAGTAAGCTTTGTTTCACTGCAATTACTGTGTTTTCACTGTTTTCAGTCTAAACGCAGTCGTACACCACTGAGACTGGTTCCATTTGACCCAGCATCTAAAAATACCTAGAAAACGATACCAAACACGGTGTAGTTGCGATAAAACTGCCAATATTGCGTTTTTGTTAGTTGTTTTAACCATGACAACCATGTGCTTCGTCTGATCAGATTGCTGAGCAGGCGGACACGACTAGATACCAAAAGGAATTTCCTCGGGAATGGCAAGATCTGGCCCGGACGGCGGACGGATATTGCAGATTTGGAATCATGTCGTTTACCTCGAAACGTAAAGTATTACATTTTAAGGGGGGGGGGGAATATTTTTCTGACTGAAAACGTAGGTGTATTATTCAGAATGAATAATAAACCAAAAGTGGTAGTGCTTAAAGTTCCGCCATGTATTGGGATGACCCAACACATAACGCGTATTTACTGTTCTGGAAAGATAGGGAAAACGCTAGTCGGTCAACGAAACGACGGTTGTTTGAAATCTGGAACTTCCAGTGTTACGCCTAATCATCTTATGACCATTGCTAAACTTCCTTAGCGTGGATAACTCATTACCCACCTACCAACCAACCAAATTGATTCTTGTGTTCCCTAAAACTTTACCGAAATCGAATGAAATGTCTTTCAATTTATTATGTTGCTCCCGTCACTTTCTCGCGAACGAATACTTTATATTGTAGTTACGTTATTTGGACCTGCTCACACACAAAATTTAATCAAAATCATTAAAGCAAATTTTGAGAGAAGATGAATGGGGTGTTTGGATAACATTTTATACCGATTTTGCTCAAACCCTTATTTTTGCTAAGCGTGTTGATCTGCTGGGGCGGAATATAAACAAGCAAGAGGAAAATCGGCCCAAAACTAACTACGGTTATCATAATGATCGAAATACCAATTCCCCCCCCCCCCCGGCTATTTTGAATAAATTATTTGTATCGCCCCACCATATAAAAGGTTCATACTCGAGTAGCTCAATGTATTATCAACCGTTTCTGCACGAATCTATTTTTTGTTCATTTTTTTTTAAATTAAAATCCCGTTCGTCGCATCCGACAAAAATCGATTTGTTAGTCCCAATTAAGTCCGGTATTTTAAGCATTGCTTCCCTGTTTCTATGTACGACGGCGAATTAATTTATAATATGTTCGTTCAGTAAACTGCTACTGAGATACAAATTTTGGAATCACTCCACAGGAGCCACTCCAGATGTTCTACAATGGCGTTTTTCGGACTCGGAAGCGTTAAAAATTTCAAGATCTAAGGACAACACATACAAAATTCAACGGGTTACGTAACTTTCCTTCGTTGAGCTAAGGAAAGTACCAAAAAACTCTTTGCTGCTGTTTTCTGTTTACGCAGTTTTTTTCAAAAATGCGTACGAAGATTAAATGGAAGCATTGAGTAGTAAACCACATTTAGCAAGTTGAAAGAAACCCGAATGAGCGGTTTTGGTTTATTATTCATTCTGAATAATAACCCTATGTTTTCGGCCACGAAAAGTTTGTTACAACCCCCCCTCAAAATTTGATACTTTACATTTCAAGACATGGAGATTCCAAATTTGCAATGTCCGTCCGCCGTCCGGGCCGTTTTGTGCCTTTAACGTGGTCTAAAAAATTCGTTCTTTCGCACAAAAATCCCATTTGGTATCTAGTTGTGCCCGCCATCTCGGCAATCCGATCAGACGAAGCCCATGATTGTTATGGGCAAAAAACGGTTAAAAAAATTAACGAAACGCAGTACAACACGGAAACTACAGTGGAAGTCAACGTTTCGTCGTTTGTACTCCCTCCCTCCCCGCCTGTCTCATTAAATAACCACCCGCTCGCTCGCTCGCCTCCCAACGCCGCCGCTCAACTCCCCTTTCGACTCACAACGGGTTCGCTCGAAGCGCCCCCGTTCCAATTTCCCCAACCCGACGGGGCAAAATCATCAGACGTTTTGTTTCCGTAGTTCCATTGTAGTCAGGACATGTTTCGTATGGTTTACTAGTATTCGATGCTGAATCGAATGGGATGGGGGAGCAGTAATACTAGGTCAAGCTGTTCAGGAGAATAATAAACCATTGTGTAATAATTTGCAGGGTTTTTTGTACATTTCAGTTATCGACCCTTCTCTATTTCATTACTTTCGCGTATCACAAACATAAATGACACAGACTCAGGAGCACAAGGTAAAAGTGACATTATATATTGTATCCAACAGTTTTTTTTTCATTTAATGATAGTACTTTCTTCATATGTGAGGGCCAAAGAAAGTAAGCGAATTAAGTGATAGTTGGGTTTCCCGTCGACAAGTCACTGAGCAGCTACACGAGGACAAGTTCGACTCAGGGTCGAGGATCGCAAAGAGAAAATGTGATAACGTGTGCTATCTTCGCTTAAAGATCGTAAGGTCACTTTCTTCCTGCTACACGAACCAGGAGTCCCTCCTAAGGCACTAGAGTGATTGCTAATGCGCCCAGGTCCAGCTAATGCTCTCGACTCTCACGATCAAAAGGGTCATGAGATGAAGCACCTTACGGCATCGGCGGCATCCGGCTTCTGAGCTGTATTCGGGATAGACCGCTGACATTATGATTAGACTGCTCCTGAGTATATTTTACTTGAAAGGATGAGCACTTAGTCGACTCAACAACTAGAAAACGGTCTTTCACGCGACCTTTTTGGTTTCCAGTCTTCCCTTTTACTTATAGCGTGTTTTAAAACCAAATCTAAATTGTCCACCTTTCAGAGTCAAGTTTTTGTTACTAGCGGGTTTTAATCTCCGGTTTTCGTGGTTCGTCGCCTGAACGCATTTCATTGCGTTTGATCCCACATCCAAAATTAACTCGTCAACTTATTTGTAACCTTCAAGCTCTGCACACTCAAGCGTTACTCGCCAAGTAGCGAATATTTGCTTATATTTGCCAGTATTTGGACGATCGGTCGTGTGCCGCTGGTTATAGTTGCTGTTGGCAGTGCAACGCAATTATTACCGTCTGCTTTCAATAGCATGGAGGGCAAACTCGTCGAAAGTGTTAATCACAGTGAAGTGAGGAAAGAGGATGGAAGAAAAATGTGATACGCATTTTTAGTGCGCCATTTTCAATGCCCTTAGACAAATTGAAGCCCACAACACTCCTAACTTCCCGAGCACCTAGGCGAATATATATTTGTTTCTTTTGAAGTGCCCACATGAAAACAGGAGTTTTGGAATTCCCGCATGTGTGTGCCTAGCTTCAGAGGACCCTTTGATGTTCCGTGGTGTCGATCCTAATAGTAGGAGTTCCCCGAATCTATGAAAGCGAGTCAGCCCTAAATGTTAAGCGTTGTTCTGTGGAAACCTCTTTTCCTTTTTCCTTCAAAATGATATTATTGAAAACAGTGCAACTAGTTGATAATATCAATTATTAGCGATGAGTGCCATCTAGGAAAAATCTTAATTTTTCATCAGATCTTAACATTTCGAGACCTCCTGAATAGGAAAATCCAATTAATGGTTCACAGTACGTGGTGTGTCTGCAGTCAACTTAATTGAGCCTTCCTTTGGTGAGAAGCACTTGCCGTCAATTCGAGGAGAGGAAGGAGAAAATAAATGAATTTATCTAACGACCATTGTGGCCATCTGGCTCTTTTTCCCATTTTTCCTGACAATTTTGCAGCATGCAGTTACATTTCCTAGTACATCCGTCGTAACACAGAACTTATTGCATCATCATATTGCACTATAGCATTACATCCTACATAGGAATCGTTATAAATATACCCCCCAGAACACGTTACATTCGCACATAATAAATTACTTGCGTACTTCATACCTTTCCCAGCCACAGAGAGAGAGAGGTAGATGAAGGAGATTTTGAAAATGGCGTTAGAGAATTTCAAACAGACTTTGACTACACTTACACTCGGCTGCTAAATATTATCCAACTTTTGTTCACCATAAACATTTCTGTGAAAGTAGGGCCAACGTAGTAGATATAGAAATATGTTGACTTTTTAGCAAAAAACGGCTTTACGATCTATATCAAACTCGGGGTGTCAATGCTACGTATTGTTCTACATAAATGTTAACTGGTAGCCCACAAAAAGAATATAAGTCCCAAAATGCACCATCAACTCGTTCTATAACGTTCAAACATCAAATGCAGAACTGTATTTTATCGACCTGTCGAATTGTCATTTAGCGACCTATACGCACTTTTGTTCGCCACAACTATTTCTGTAACCAACCACTGAGCGGAGATATAAGCTAAAATAAGATAAAAGTTCGGTTTTTCAAGATTCTCAAAAACGGCTGTAACGATTTTGATCAAACTTATGTGATGCTTTCAACTAATTAGTGCCTCCACAATAATTAGTTCTTCACAAATGTTTTCACGGAAAACGAGTTGAATGTAGATGGAGTCATTGTATATGTGTATCATATCACAGAACTGGAGGAGTTGCGAGAAGTTATGTGATACTTGGCACCAGATCTTTTCCACTCTGTGATCTACTTGTGCAACAAATTGATGATTTTCCAAGTTCGTCGCTGAAAGGCGGGAGTAGAAAGGCTTCGTAAATCAAGCTATTCACACGATTCTCTACCGATTTTCATGACTCTTGTGTTGTTTCTTTCATTGTTTAAGTCAAATTGAGCCATGTACCTCAGGATTATTGAGTTTGTCAAGGAGGAGAATAAATTATGAAAAATCATGATATTTTGCTTATTGTCGACTTAGTTTGATGGGTATTTTGGCGTTCAGTTCAATTTCAAACGAGTTATGATAAAATTTGCGTCACATGGGTGCGGGGGGTTAGTTGTGTGATGCGCTGCGCCTCATATTTTTCAACGTAAATATAAAAACATCGAAAATTTTCAAACAGGTTGAGTTAAATACGAACATTACTCGATTGGGCACTCATAACCAAAATATTGACGTTTCTTAACCAGTAAAATGTAAAGCAAAGTAGCATTAATTTAATTTTGAAGATTCCTACTACCTTACGCTTGTTCCTTTCCTTGGCTTTACGAAGTAGAAAGGAAAGTTATGTAATCGGCTGAAAAAAAAATTTTGAGTTCTCTTCAGATCTTTACGTTTCAGACCCTCCTGAGTCCGAAAAACACTATTTGGGAACATGGTCTGTGTGTCTGTGAACGGTTTTTAGAGAAAACCACCGTACCAAATCAGCTCAAACTTGATATCTCGCTTGCAGGCCTCCATGGGACGCCAAAATAAGGGTTTGGACAAAATCCACCGAAAGTTGACTATAGTTATCATACTGATCAAAACACCAAATTTTTTTTTCTCAAAAACGGCTCCAACGATTTTGATTAAATTTTCTATATTGGTAGCTCCCAATATGCCAACGATACCATAAAATTCTCATTTGTGGAAAAATGACGAGAGCAGCACAATAAATTATCAAAATTTTCGACGAAATCGAATTTAGCGCGGTTTTTAGAGAAAACAACCGTACCAAATCAGCTGGAACTTGATGACTAGCCTACAGGTTACCATGGGACGCAAAAATGAGGGTATGAACAAAATCCACCGAAAGTTAACTATAGTCATCATAGTGATCAAAACACCAAATTTCTTTTCTCAAAAACCGCTCTAACGATTTTTATTACATTTTTTATATTGATAGCTCTAAATAAGGCGACGATATAATAAAATTCCCATTCGTGGGAAAATAACGAGAGCAGCACAATAAATTATCAAAATTTTCGACCAAAAGCGTTTTTCGCGCCATGTTTTCCTTATAAACTCCGCTGGAATTCTTGTAGAATGTAAAAAAAAAAATTGGTATTGTAGTCCAATCCAACACTTAAAGAGTGAGTGTTTAAAAACGCTCATGAAATACATGGGGGTTACTCCAGAAATTCCTGAATTTCAACTACTGCCGTTTCGCTTATTACCAGTTCTGAAAGTGTTTACCCAATAACTCTGCAAAAGTAATCACTATCCTTCTTCAAAAAAATTGTGTTTACAGCCTCATTAATTATCTGTGTACCAATTGCTCAATAATGGTCCTGCAATGAGTACGAGCAGCACAATAAATTCCGGAACTGAAAGCGCTACCGCTTCCTGCTGCTGTGACATGTTGTTTGACCAAGTTCAAATTAACTGAGTGATAAATGAATTGATTAAATAGAATTAGCCACGTACAAAGTGAATTGACGTAGAGCTAAGGATAGTTGTGTGTTGCAACGCACCAGATATTTTGTTGACTTCAAATTGAATGAGACCATCCACCAACCAATAGTTCAGGCAGTTCTTGAGATATTCTTTTGTACACCCCGCATCATGCTTTGAACGAAAGGAAATATTTCGGCTGGAGGGCATTTTTGACAACCGTGTTTCCCATGTTTCTGTCCTCTATGTTTGCATATTTCAAAATTTTAAAAATTGAAAAGACATCTCTGTCGTCATTAGGATTTGATAAGAGGACAAGGTTGAAAGTAGGCACAAAAATAATTCTTCTAATTTCTTAAGCTCTAATTTGGTTTGGAAAATCTCAACAACTCATAAATTCATTTGCACGGCCACAAATGTTGAATGAAGAATCGGTTTCAATGTTACGATGAAAATGACTTCAGTATTTTTCATGTTTTGAGGGGAACTCCACAGCGATAATGTAATTTTGCACATCAGAAGGGAAGTAAAGGAGGAAGTAAAGTGTTCATAATGAGGATTATCTGTGTTTTCGTCGAAGGGATTTCCGTGTACTTTTTCCGACTCACGATAACACAAATGAGCCAAGTCTGCTACAGGGAATGTTAAGCATTAAGCTAATCGGAGATTCGGTAGGTTGGAGTTGTCTGTGGTATCATTCCAGTATTAAGTATTTTTCACTCAAATCGTGAAAGTCCAATTTTCAAATCTTGTTTAGCCGGCCAGTGGGGCTGAAACTTGAACCCTTCCCGTTTGGTAATGTCACGATAATGTCATAATCCACACTTTGCATTGGGTTTCCGTCCTCTTGTTTGAGTATGGTTTGCACGTTACCAAGCTAAAAAGCCCAAACTTAACGAATAAACTTACCGAAGTTTTGCATTCCCGATGGTCCGTAACGCGCTCCGTTTTCGTCACACGGTCAACAAAACGCGACTTGACTGAACGGTTCGGTTCGAACTGTACGAATGGCAGTTCGAAGACCCCTGTAGTAGGTACCGCTCTTTTCTTCGCGTCTTCTAACTTGCCTCCACTTCTTGGTAGCCCCCACTACTTATCTAGACGCACTCAGGAAGACTTAGTTAAGACTTCCCTGGCTGGTGACCGACCATTAACGAGTCCTGCGTTTTCTGTTATTGGACAATTTGAGGGTTTGACAACCGCCCAAATTGCGCAAGTTGTAAAACGTTGCTCAGGATTTCCTTGTACATAACTCGTTATGAATTATTCCGTGGAAAACAGAAACTAATGCTCGGCAGTCAGTAACGCACAAAAAAAACTTTTAGAAAGGAAGTACGTAATTGCACTTTTTCTTGAACCGGGAACTGAGTTCATACACCTTTTTTGTATTATTTAAAATAACAAAGCTAGTTAGCACACAACGGTCAGTTAGTGATCTTTGCTGAATCTAAGGTTGTGTCAGGAATTCTGCTCATTTTCACATTTAAAAAATTTATTCCAGTCAAAAAATGTCTGTACTGGTTTTCGAAGTTTCCTCAGATATCTATTTCATTCCTTTACTCAGGGATATCGTGGACGGTGAGTGGGGTGTCTGGAGGAATTGAAACAATTACCATTTTCAAGAGTAATTATTCTCAGCAGCCCACGCTATTTTGAGAGCTTTGAAAACAATACCCAGCGAGCTGGAACTGTCTTAGATCAATTGGAGTTGGAGAAATTTAGCAAAATATGACGAACTCTTCTCTCTACGTCATCAGTATTGACAAATGTTGATTGCTTATTGCTCTGGCCCCGTCGTTTTTTCTCGCATTAACCTTTTATGACGTTGCACAGTTGCCGTTACAAAATGTAATCAAAATGGTTAAGGCCGCTTTTTACAAAAATAAACAGAAAAATACGAAACGCAAACAAATGTATTCCTTCCAAATCAACGATTAAACTGTCAACACAAGATAATCAAACAAACCGACGAAGCAATAGAATAGGCTCAATAATTCACAACTAAGGGGGGGGGGATGATAGAATTAGGCCGAACAATTATCAAAAATTTCGAGAAAAAATCTATTTTAGCACAGTTTTTACTTTCCTTGGCACTACAACGTAGAAAGGAAAGTTTTGTAATCGGCTGAAAAAAATTTTTTGAGTATTCTTCAGATCTTTACGTTTCGAGTAAAAATATATTTTAGCAGTTTTTTGTTATAAATCCCCCACAAATGATATTAGTGGTCTCAGAAAAATCCGAGTGGCAGTCCAATAAAATACGGTGAGAATTTAACAACGTTAATCAGATGGCTAGGGGCAGCCCCAGAAATTCTTGAATTTCAACCAGCGCGTTTAAAACATTCTTTTCGACACATTTAGGTTTTTATCTCTGTTCAATGGACTTTAATAGGAACATTTATTGAAAACGATACATAGGTTTTAACCATCTTAAGACGTCCTGCGAGTTGGATGAGAATTGTTGAAGCCGTTTTGCCAAAAGGTGAAAAAAACCTCGTTTAGCTTCATAAGCTTATGTAAGGAAGGTTGGGTGCTGATTAGTAGAAGATAATTTAAAGATGCAATCAAAATCGTTACGGCCTTCCGAAATAATGCCAAAACCCCTAGTTGTTCGTACATGTTAGTACCCCCACCCACCTTAAGATCGATTAAAATCGCTAATGATCTTATTTTCGCGCCTTCGAAAAATTAAAAAAGAACCAACTCAATAGGCTCAGCCGTTCTCCCGCAAATTGAACTACAGAAACACGGACCACGCGCCGTAATTAAGTTGTATGCATTCAGTAGGCTTCACAGATCTGAAAAAAAACTTCTTTTTTTTGAGTAGCAGAATGTGTAACGAACAGAGAGAACGTTTGAAAATGTGTGATACGAAACATCACTCAACTATCTCCAGCCCCTTGTATATCAGCAATTTTGTGGGTTAAACAACAAATCCAATCTAAGTTGCTATAATGTACGTTTTACCAAGTGCAAATGAACTGAGCAGAAGATTGCGTGAATTAGTAGTTAAAGCCAACCAAATGTGTTTCAAGCATTCTCTTTCAACTTTTTTGGACTATGGAACGTTAAGTTGTGAAGGAAACTTATTCCAAATTACGAGTAGGGAACTTTCTTTCGCATTTTGTAGTACCAAGAACAGTTAAATGTTCGGAAATCCAGTAAACGTAGTTGAGAAATTGATTACTCAATCAGGTCGGGGACTTAGACTCACTCACTCACTCACTGGTACGTCAGAGTTGAGAGCTGTCGCGTGGTAGACATCTGCTGCATCGCAGGTTATTAAAGACAACATAGCAGTCATTCTGCCGAGCCGTCAGGAATAGGGTTGAAGCTGTAGAATTTATTCTTTGCTTAACAAAGTGAGGAAGGTTTTTAAGAATCGGCTGTACCAACTGTCTTGCTTAACCTTAGTCTGGTGCCGTAAACGAGTGCATAAAGTTAACATGTTACAGGTTTATATACATGTACTATATTTCTTACCTACCAACGCATTTCTACGAATACGCTCCTTGCAGTACTCAAATATTATATGAGTAGGATTTATGGAAAAAAAATGTTAATTTTCGAGAATGCATTGTGTTACTCTGGTTCTTTTCCATAGATGAACATTTAACATTACCATTACGTAATTTGGAACTGCCCTCGCAAAACATTCTTTTGAAATAAAGGCAGTTTTGAGGGAAAAAATTAGTGTTTGATTAGTGTTATAATTGTACCGGTATAAACCAAACCCTTCCATTCAGCGGTGGCTCATCCGGTGCATTTGTGCTGACTGAGCACTTTAAATGCCCCGATTCCCTGTTTGTGGTCTCCGAATGTAATTGAGAATAAAACTCGGTTGATATCGTACTAACTCCCCTTATGCGATATCGCTACGTAGTCCGCCCAGTAACATAATTATAGTTAGAACTGAACATTTTTTCTCATAAACTTTTTTCGACGATCCATATTACTTTACTGGCGAATTCACTCATTCTCTCACTATAGTGTTCACATACACACACCACTTTGGTTAAGCATTCTGAAAAGTACCCCTGTTTTCCGTCTGATCACTTTTATTACAACAACCCCCCGCCCCCTCCCATATTTGACACGTTACCTTACAAAGCATGGGGACTAACCATCCAGACCCTATTTTGACTTTAACGTGATTTTAAAACCATTCTTTTGTACAAAAATTCCATTTGAGATCTAGTTGTGCCCGTCTACTTGGCAATCCAATTGGATGAAAAGGTTTAAAATATTAACCAAAAACTAAATTTTGGCGGTTTCATTGCAATTATGTCGTGTTTCCTATGTATTTTTCAGTGCTAAGTCGAACAGGGCAGGTCTGAGAGGTGTGGGACTGCATGTAAATAGCAAGCAGTGAAATCATAATAAATATGGTGAGGCAAGGGGACGATGTGAGTTTAAGGAACTCATGGAACAATGTAGCTAAAGTTATTGTTTCTCCCTGGCCTGCGCTTATTTTCTTCACTGCCTCCTATCAAAACCACCCCATCGTACCAATAGCCTGGTGTGGCCTAGAAAATGAATTTCCGTTGTAGTTAGGTCATGTTCCATATCAGCTATTAGTATTTTTCGAAACTAAATCGAATGGCTGGGTCTTGGAGGTATGAGACTCCGAGAATAAATATTTGGTGCGTTGCAACACACAACTTTCCTTAACTCTACAACAATTCACTTCGTACATGGCTAATTCTATTTAATCAATTCATTTATCACTCAGTTCCTTTGAACTTGGTCAAACAACACATCACAGCAGCAGGAAGCAGTAGCGCTTACAGTTCCGGAATTTATTGTGCTGCTCATACTCATTATAGGACCATTATTGAGCAATTGGTACACAGAAAATTAATGAGGCTGTACCCCAATTTTTTGAAGAGGGATAATAATCACTTTTGCAGAGTTAATGGGTAATAACTGTTAGAACTGGCAGTAAGCGAAACGGCGGTAGTTGAAATTCAGGAATTTCTGAAGTGAGCCCCATGTACCTCATGAGCGTTTTTAAACACTCACACAGGTATTGGATTGGACTACAATACCAATTTTCTTTAACTTTCTACTAACATCCCAGCGGAGTTTATAAGGAAAAAACCGCGCTAAAAACGCTTTTCGTCGAAAATTTTTATTATTTATTGTGCTGCACTCGTCATTTTCCCACGAATGGGAATTTTATGGTGTGATTGCCACATCGAGAGCTATCAATATAAAAACCGTAATCAAAATCGTTAGAGCCGTTTTTGAGAAAAAAATTTTGGGTTTTGATCACTATGATGACTATAGTTAGCTTTCGGTGGATTTTGCTCATACCCTTATTTTGGCGTCCCATGGTAACCTGCGGGCTAGGTATCAAGTTTGAGGGGATTTGGTACGGTCGTTTTCTCTACAAACCACTCTAAAATCGATTACGTCGAAAGTTTAGGCAATTTATTGTGCTGCTCTCGTCATTTTCCCATAAATAGGAATTTTATGGTATAGTTGCCATATTGAGAGCTATCAATATAAAAAATTTAATCAAAACCGTTAGAGCCGTTTTTAAGAAAAAAAATATTTGGTGTTTTGATCACTATGATAACTACAGTTAACTTTCGGTGGATTTTGTTCATACCCTTGTTTTGGCGTCCCATGATGACCTGCAGGCGAGATATGAAGTTTGAGCTGATTTGGTTCGGTGGTTTTCTCTAAAAATCGTTCACATACACACAGACATACACACGGACCATTTTCCCAAATAGTGTTTTTCGGACTCAGGAGGGTCTGAAACGTAAAGATCTGAAGAAAACTCAAAAAATTTTTTTTCAGCCGATTACATAACTTTCCTTTCTACTATGTAGAGCCAAGGAAAGTTTAAAACCATTGTGTAATTATTTTTATTGTTTATTCAAATGGCAAATGCACAAGTTTCAAAATGTAAAGATCTGAAGAAAACTCAAAATAAATTTCAGCTGATTAGTGATTCTCTTCCTACTTCCTTCAACTACGGAAAGTAAAAATTTAGAGAGAGACTCGCAACACTGAAAAGGAACAAGGATTACAGGACGGCAATGAAGAGGTTCTCTGTGTAAAGGTTATAGAAGAAATATTGACGTAGACTTGTAATGATAGCGTGATACGTGGTCGTTTACGTGAAAAGGTTACTTTGTATTTTGCTTAACATTATATTCAATTATTGTCGTAATATTAGCTTATTTCGTATAATTACTTACTACGCGGTGGACTGTTTCTATCTCGACTGAAGGTTTTGTGGATATCGCTTATTTACGCGTCTTACGGTAACGCGACGCTTTAGCTCGTACGTCTTGTCAAACTGATGATAATACTGTGCTAACTATCAAAGTTATAATAAAATCAACCAAGTTGACTCTCAATTTGTTGGGTGCTGGCGAGTTGATGACATCCAGTCCCCTTTGCGTTAGTTGTTAGGGCGTTGGATGTTGTGGTGTACGGTATTTGTCGTGGAACAAGATCCTTGTTTTCCCGGTCTCTAGCTTTCAAAGTATGTAACATATTTTGGTATATCTTCATTATGTCAGATACATTGAACAACTCAAATGGCGGGTGGCAAACATGATGGGACGTCAGCGAGCAACAAACTAGCGCTTTTACCTGATACACCCTAAGGAGAGAAGTTTGTCTGTTGCGATGCTTTGATATAGATTTCTTTTAAACCATGTTTAGGTTCCTGTTTATATGGTCATTGTTATGCTTATATCGACTTCGTGGTGAAAATATAATCGTTTTAAGAGGGGGTGCCGCTTGACGGAAATTCTAGGCTGAATTCCCTCGTCGAGCCCGTTGATGGGTTGTTTCTTGTATTTGCCTGGCCGACTTCAGAGCTTTGATAAGGGACAGAGTTTCACGATTGCAGTTAGTTTAACAGTAGTGGTAATAGTTGAGGCGAAGTTAGGCTGTAAAAGTAAATGTAGCGGGAAGGTAATGTAAACGATTACGACGCTCAAAATTGAGTTACCATGACGGAAGGTGAATGTAAACGAAGAATACAGAAAAAGGTTTTAAACAAGAAAACCGAATAATTGGCGAGGTGTAATGTAAAACTAAAGAAATGATTGAAAATATTGCTTTTCTATGAAGTAGGGGGGAGTTAATTTCAATAGCTTCCAAAAAGATGCCATAATATTCGGCCACGACTTGTTTTGTCTCCCCCAAATAGGAGTTGAAACACCCTAGGCACCAGCCAGAGATAACAATTGTAACTGGCAGTCATCAGCTCATCAGCTTAGTTTCTAATTATCAAAGCCTTATTTGCCTGTTGTGTCATGGTCATGACAGTTTCAATCCCGTCCGTCCCTTAGAACCCTCTTTGTTCGGTAGCTCATCAAAATATTCTGCCATTGAGTTTGTGTGTGATTTTACTACCAGCTATTTTTTAGAGCAAGCGCCTGCAAAAAGTGTACCTATCGAAGTCAATGTGTAGCAGGTCGCTAATCAGTTCTTTCATCTTTCAGCACATAATGGCGGCCGCTGTTGAACAACCTTGTTACACTCTGATTAATTTCGCTGCTGATGCAGAGCCAGTGAGTGAAATGCAGCTGAAACAAGATTTAGGTGCGTTGTTATTTTATTTTCAGCAGATGAGCCGATTGAGTGCATTCTTCCTCTTTTTAAATCTGTATTTCCGAGATGGGAAAATAAGGCATGGGACCTGAATGTATTAAAAATGAGGGATTCTAGTCGAGACTTTTTATTAAACTGATAACTAGTTTCAACCCAACTTATGCAATAAGTATCTGTAAAAACACAATAAATGTAGATATATTCCACAGAAGCAAAATGAGTTGTTGCGAAACGTTTTAACACTTCAGTCAAACCAATAGAGTGTCTTGAACTAGGTAATATCTATCTATTATTCTGCATCAATGTTGCACTGCCCATTCAGCTGTGATAACCTCAGAAATGTGTCAGAAGAAATGTTTTAACACTTTCAAATTTTCCACGGTAAATGCATCTCTGAATTTAATCAGTCACTGTTTACCTAGCCACCTATACCTACATTTTGCAAACTTCACCCATTTCTTTAACCATCTATTGATAAGGTACGCTAAAATACTACGACTAGAGATATTGTGATTCTTCGGGCATTAAAAGTTCGTTTTCAAATGTTTTCAATCACGAATTTGACTGAACTCACGAGGTGCTTTTTAACTAATCATTACTAAACTGTGTTGTCTTTAGGAGAAATTGTTGAATAAAAAACAGTGACTAAATGTGTACGATACAATCGAATTCACTGGGGGAGGTATATTAGATATTTAACGTCTGTACAACTTTATTTTAGTGCTACTTGCAACGTAACGCTTAATCATCCGTGATTACTACATGTCTCTTGCATTTCCAGAATCGGGAAACACAGCTCAAAAAATCGAGGCTCTCAAGAAAACAATTCATATGATTGCGAATGGCGAAAGGCTTCCTGGTTTGCTCATGCACATCATTCGGTTCATTCTTCCATCTCAAGACCACACGCTTAAAAAGTTGCTGCTTATTTTTTGGGAAATAGTCCCTAAAACTTACCCCGATGGAAAACTATTACAAGAAATGATTCTTGTGTGCGATGCCTACCGAAAGGTAAGCCTTCATAGTTGCTCAATAACGCTTATAAATCGACGTAAGGACGTAAAAAAATCGGGGATGTGTCTTGTCTCAACCTTTGGGGTGCCCTGGGAGCCAGCTACTAAAGATTTGGTGTACGTGCCTAGCAGCCTGTTGAGGAGTCATTAGGGCAGGTGAAAATAGCCAATGGTAATCGAATACTCTGCAGCTTCACGACTGCTTCATTTCTTCCCATTGTTTCAGCTGTTTAGCTTTACTTATTTATGTGCAAGTTTTATGGAGTTGACGAGTACTCGTTAGGAATATACCAATCGTCATCTCTTGTGTATAATGGTAGAGGGAGGATAATTATTAAAAGTGATGAAAAAAAATCCTTATGTTTTTATACTTAGAAAAAGTGGACTACATAAAAGAATAATATTTACGGCGGTCCAAATAAATGTATCGTTTCGTATAGTAGATGTTTTTTAGAAAGTCAGTCATAACAAACAACTTTTGTAGACGTACTTTTCGCTCAATTCTTTAAGCATATTGACAAGAATATATGAAATTACACTAATTACTTTGGGGTGACACAAAGAACAGGGACCGCTGTCACTTAGGTCGCTTGATAACGCTACGACTGCGTGTATCGATATGCGTCAATGGCGCATATCGTTTTCGCCAATTCGTTAGTTATCTCATATTTATTTCTAATACCCATTCTTAATTTCATTGAATTAACTCCTTCTCATAGTCTTTGTACATTTAAAATAATTATAGAACGGGTTATTATATAATGAACATTAAATAATTGGCATAATCGTACAGCTGTCGTTATTTCTAATTTCAAACACGGCGCCAGAGCCTACGATGTCGGGCATATCGATAACCTGTTTTTTGTCGTGATATATCGATATATTGCCTTATCAGAGGAAGTGGTCCCTGTTCTTTCATTTTACTTTACTTTGAGTCAATACTGACGTCACACCCCTTGGAAAATAGTGGTAATTCTTCAGTATATTTTATGAACGAGTTTTTGATCATTTTGTGGGGAGAGAAATATGACAGTTGATGGAACAGTGTTCACTATTTGGATGAAAAAACTATTTAAAAAATAACAAGGAGCTCGTTTACACATTGATATAAATTTGACCAGAGATATAGGAATTGAAACGCTGTCTAACTTCTTTGTGGTTCAATTCCAAATAAAAGTCTACAATAATATGACCTGATTTGCTGTCTCTTTCATACACACACAAGTTGTGAAATGGTAATAATTCTTGGAGAGTAAAATAGTTCAAGTTCCAACTTCAAAGTAGCATTCGCGCATCAAAAATGTGGTTGGCTTGCTACCGTGTTTGAGAAGAGACTTGTGAAGAGCGCTCTCAGGACGTCCTAGAACTGAAGTATTGGCTCCTAGGTTTCATGATAATATTGAGAAAAGAATGGAAAATCAAATGGTCAAGCAAGTGGCTGCATAAACGCGTTAATGTATTATTAGAAAAGTTTTCAAATTTTTTTTAGGACTTGCAACATCCTAATGAGTTTGTTCGCGGCTCAACTCTGAGATTTCTGTGCAAATTGAAAGAGCCAGAACTTCTAGAACCCCTTATGCCGGCTATTCGCTCTTGTTTGGATCACAGAGTGTCTTATGTTCGAAGGAATGCCGTTCTTGCAATCTTCACAATTTACAAGTAAGTCAACTTTACCAAAGTGTAAATTGTTACGGGGAAGGGCCATGGGGAAGTGTTTGTATAGTATTTGCAGTAAAACTCATGTCAATGGAGCCAGATTTGTGGCGAATTAAGTCTAGTCAAAATTATTCCCTTCTTGAAACGTTGCTCACTATAACAGACGCATATGCTGCTGTTAATAAAGGTTCGATGATTTCTACCCCCATGGAGTGAATTTCGATTTTACCAGAACTTGATGATCCGTCCTGAAAGTATAGATATAAAAACTGAGTGGAAAATAAACTTATATGGAGTATACATAAAAAGCTAAAACTTGTGGTGTCTCCAGGGTGATGTTCTAAAACACTGTAAAGCCCCCTCCAGACTCGAGAGAAGTACCCGAGGCAAGCCAATAAGGCCACTCTCGCAGAGCATCCTCACGGAGTGCATTCGCCAAAGTTGGATGAGTCGAAAACACAGGCATCCGTGATCTGATGATGTGTCCTGGCAGAGCAAGTTTCATGTCAGGTGGAGCGAGAAGAGGACGCACAAGTAACTCCTTCCAAAGAACAACTAGACAGTTCAAACTGGAAGAGGCAGTGGTCCTTGTTACCGACATTAAATCAGAGCGAAAGAACTTTCGGCTGCCATTCAGGGTAAGTATCCGCTCGCGGGAACGATGGGAGCAGGAGATGTTCCAAACCGAGGTGGGCGCCCTGCGGTGGTACACCGATGGTTCAGTCATGGGAGGCAGAGCTGGACTGGGCATTGTTGGGGCCAACTACAGTCTGGCTAAGCCACTGGGGGAGTACGCCACGATTTTCCAAGCTGAAATCCTAGCTATAAAGATCTGCACGGAAGAGATCCTGTCTGAGGGACTCAAGGGCAAGCAGATCTACATATTCTCGAACAGCCAGGCCGCATTAAAGGCCATCGCAGCCTATAGCTTCAGGTCCAGGCTGACATGGGAATGCCTTCATGCGCTCAAGCAGCTCGGCGCCTACAATAGGCTTTCCCTCATCTGGGTGCTGGCTCACAAGGGGTATGAGGGCTATGAAAAGGCTGACGACCTTGCGAAGAAGGGCACAGAAGCCCTACCCATTGGGCCTGAACCTCACGTAGGTATGACCAAAAGTCACCTGAACCGTTTGGTGGCTCAATGGGAGACACAGGAAAATAGCGCCCATTGGCATCGCCAGCCATGACTTAGACAATCAAAAAGGCTTGTTATGCCTTCTGGTCAAAGGGCAAAGGCGATGCTGACACTCTCCAGGAGGGATTGGAGGGTCTTGATTAGCTTCCTCACCGGACACTGCCCACTCAGGTATCACCTCAACAAAATTGGCATCTCAGAGGCGGTGGAATGCAGACTCTGTGGTGAGGAAGACGAGACGGCGGAGCACATCCTATGTGAGTGCCCTGCCTTAGCAGTCAAACGCTTTGAATATTTTGCCCAGGGGATTATTGAGCCCCATATCATAAAGGGGGCGGGTATGTACGACGCCTTTTACTAAGGAAGGGTTAGTGTCACAATAGGCCCACACATGGCCGCAGTGACAAAGGGACTTGTCCCGCACGCCCTCGGAAAAGAAAAAAAAACTCCTTCCACATTCTCACTCCTGGGTGCAGGGAGGTCGGTTGGAGTGAAGCTGAGAAACCTCTTCACATTCTCGCTCTTCAGGCCACTATGCTAGAGACCCTAAGGGCCTTATAACACTCCCGCTTACCATTTTTAATCCACACACACAATTTAATGAGTTGTTCCATTTTTCAAATTTAACTTTGAAACTTTATTGTTAGATTTGATTGGTTAGTATCAATTCAAATCAGTTTGATGTTGTAAGACGCAGTGCTTAGTAATTTCATAGATTAATAGTATGTACACACTGTCATACTCCTTGACAGCACTAGTCACGAAGCTTCATCACCAATGCCAAGGCGCTGCAATAGTAGAGACATAGCTGTTAAGGTAGGGCGTCTTCGCGCTGCTCAACACATGAGCACACTTTGACGATTTGTTGTGAATAGACAATAGTTTGGCCTGCCTTCTCTTACTACTCTGAAGGACAAGGATTCCCCAGGTGTATCTATGAAGAGCACAAGCTGATCAATTCAGGCGCGGAAATTCGTGATTTTTCCTTTCCTTAGCCGTCCGAATAAAAAATAAAAGTTATTTAATCGGCTTAAAAACTCGTTTCCTGGATTTCATCAAATTATTCCGTTTTGATGACTTTTCAGCCCGAAAAACACTGAGAAAATAATGTGTGCATGTGGCCATGGTTAAGAGAAAACAGTCTAACCAATATGGAATTCTGTTGTAAGTGAACAATATCACTGGGTCCATAATTAACTATAATAATGTGATCAAGTGGCAAATTATTCTTTTGTTTTCATAAACGGCTGTTACGATTTTGATTATTGTTTATGTGGACAGTTCCCAATGACCCAACGTTAATATAACCTTTTGATCGGCGAGAAAATGTTAAGAGCAGCACTATAAATGATCAACAATGCCTATAAAAGTCGATTTAAACAGTTTTTCGTTACTAGAGACTTCCAATAAATCGTGTGGGCTCTCCAATAAGTTGCTTGCACAATGGTAGCTTAATAACAGTTATAAAATGTTTGGATGGATGTTGGATCGAAATTCTGGAACTTTTTTTGACTGAATTTGTTTAAAGGAAAGTTGTATGTCGTGTAACACGAGGTATTGTTTCCAAGTTATAAAGTTACTGATCGATTTCATTCAGGGTATCGAGTCTCAATTTTATATTCATAATTGTTCGACAGGAATTTCGAATTTTTGATTCCCGACGCTCCCGAACTTATTGCCAATTTTCTGGATGGAGAACAAGACATGTCGTGCAAGAGAAATGCGTTTTTGATGTTGCTTCATGCTGACCAAGACAGGGCTTTGGCTTATCTCGCATCTTGTTTGGATCAAGTATCGAGTTTCGGGGATATTCTGCAGCTCGTTATCGTTGAGTTGATATATAAGGTAATTGAAATAGCGCATTGTCGCTAAGGAAAGTGGGAATTTGCTCGGTCAAAACTGAATAATGCAATAACTTTGGACGTTTTTTGTTTTCAGGTTTGTCACGCTAACCCGTCAGAGCGGTCGAGGTTTATAAGGTGTATATATAATTTGTTGAACTCAAGTAGTCAAGCAGTGCGCTACGAAGCTGCTGGCACTCTCATCACTTTGTCGAATGCACCAACTGCTATAAAGGTGGGTTGTCGAATATCTAGTCATGTATGATAGGCCTGAAATTCCCAACTATTGAAAACACTATTAATTTCCTTCAATGTATTATTTTTACAAGGTCTGTCCCATAAGTATCCCATTGACCTCGATTTCTCGGCGCTTGATTTATCCTAGGGGTGGTATCCTTCAAAGTAATTGAACAAGACGCTCATATCGATGTTTCCACTTATTGAAGCACTCTTGAAAGTCAGACTTCAGAATCACCTTTAGTGCATTCGTTGCATTAGTTTCAACAGTCTCTTTGTCGTCTGATCAATTTTTCTTAAGCCGCATTTTCAATTGAAGTAACTGCCAAAAGTCGAAGGGAGCTCTGGATTCTATGGATGCTAGCGGAGCTGCGCAATACTGTATGAATAAATACTGCTGCACAAGGTGCTGACAATGTGTGCGCTCGAGCATGGTAATGGTGAAAAATCCAGTCACTGGTTTCCCCAGATTGCTGTCATTTTCTCCTGATTGCATCGTGTCATTACCACATTGTCGGTTAAAATTCGCCAAACAGTAGTTTTTTGGCATACCAAGCACAAGCTCACCAAGGTATATCATAGTTGAGAGATGATCTTGTTCAATTGCAACAAGCTCACACATAACATTATCCAACGATGTTCCTGTTGACGATCGACCAGAATGGAGATCGCTCTCAACAGATGTTTCAACTACTCATACCACACTTATTTGTGATTTGCCCATACAATCCTTTGAAGGGCTTTAGCAACATTTTAATAGTTTCTGGACAACTTTTACCGAGAGGAAAGCAAAATTTTATGCGTATTTCCTGTTTAGTTCGTTCTGCCAGTTTTAGCAATAAACAAAATGCGACGAATGCAAAAAAGTTGTTGTAAACAAATACACGCCCCACGGGAACTAAAGCGTTTTATTGGTATCTCGGCTACTAATGAGAAGGTTAGGAGTTGCTGGTGACGTTTGTATCTTCCAGATGTTTCCAAAACCAAAATTGTTTTCTTTTCATGCCTTTTCATGTCATTGGTTATATGTTCACGCTGTGTGCCAGGCTCAGTTACTGTCATGATATCCGTGTTGCAAGTCACTTTGACTTTTGCCTATTGGGTGTCCCCTTGCAATGGGGTGCCTCTCCTTAGGCAAGCCCGGGTGTCACTGTGTTGATAGCTGGGACAAAGGAGAAGCTCCAGGTGATAGTGAGTTCTAATCTAAAATCGTCTTTAATTTTTGACATTCACGGAACTGGATTACAGTGGCATGTTTGATATAACTCTTCTATGGATCTTGTAATTGCTGCAAGGGAGTGAGGAACAGTCGCTAAGACATGAAAGAAATCTGGCTCATTCTCAAGTAGCTGTGGTGGCCAGTGACAAGCTAATGATTTTCCCTTCCCACCTTTTTTGAGCCTGAAGTGGGGACTTGTGGTTACACACTACGCACCTGCTTCTTTCCACCTACCAGGGTTGCGACTCTTTAAAGGAGATTACCTCATTTCCCAAAGCAATTCTGGCTTCAGAACAGCCTCTCCTCATTTCATTTCTGAGCTGATTCGTTTACAGCTTCATTTATGATCCTGTAAATGGTTGCCTAAGGCAGTGTTGATCTTATTGACATCAACCAGTCTCATAGGCTACTCATCGGGCCATGGAACTGATATGTCAAAATCAGTCAAAGTTGATGGACATATTGACTGAGCAGAACGACTTCAGGAACCAGCCACTGGCAACTCTACAATTCTATCCCATCCTTTACAACATTCAGGTGGGAAATATGAAAACAATGACTCACTCAACTTTCCGAGGCTCTTCCTAATAGCACCTGGTGCTATTAGGAAGAGCTGGTTGCGTTCCTGGTTCAATACATGGCAGAAGAAATGTCAAAAGTGTTTCCAAAAACCGAACCGAAAATGTCCATTTCAAAAAATTGTAATGAGGCTGAAAAAGGGAGGGTAATTAGTGGCCAATCGGCAACTCATGTTGCATCAGAAACAATTAGAGTTGGAGAAAATGAGTAAACGGTAAGGGAAAGGAGGAGGAGTGATGTTCCATCTAAGCGCCCCCACCTGGTGACTGTCAAGTGGTACAATATCAATGCAATGCAGGTGGAACAATATGGACTGGCCCAATCCAGTCTGCTTTCCTCTGAGCACTACAATTATCTCCAGTGGGTCCCACCATCTTATGCGCTCATGCCGCGCACCTCATTTGCCTAACCCCCCATCACTCTCCCCCCACCTTTCTTCTATTTCTTCTCTCCATATTATTTCCTCTTCCCCCCCTTTCCTTTTCGTTCGCACTAGGGCCCATCAATCTCGGGAAAGCCAGAAAAGCTCTGTAATTAGTGTATTTTGATGTGATCTGATACTTTCTCTCTCTCATCGCCACCCCCACCCCCAGCTATTTCACCATAGTAGTCATCTCTAGCCTTACTTTCCTTTCTTCTCAGCAATGGAGGGGGAAGGAACTTTTGTAGGAATTGAATTGGGTAGCAACTATTTAATACCTGTATTTACAAACAAATCCAACTGACACAACTTGAATAAACGACTTGAACGATGTAGCTTGAATTGGCAGTAACACTGACTACTACTTTTTAAATTAAAAAAAAAAAAAAAAAACACTTTCGCTCATCACCATTATGAGAATAATTATTGTAACGCTGCGCAACATATGCGCTATAACCGTGTATCTTCTCAATTGTGTGAAGCCTTTCAGCGAACGCT
This sequence comes from Pachypeltis micranthus, assembly GCA_020466155.1. Lineage (NCBI taxonomy): Eukaryota > Metazoa > Arthropoda > Insecta > Hemiptera > Miridae > Pachypeltis > Pachypeltis micranthus. Next base: position 60,855,741 of record CM035770.1, on the reverse strand, counting down.
ATTCTTCCCGCACTTCCTGCACTTTTATATAGTGTTCTTTTGACTTCCCCACACTTAGCTCCATTATTCTCTCCCAACCAAAATTCGTTGAGTCTTATTTCTGCCTCATTGTATTCACATAAAAAAAATAAATTTTGATGTTCTCACTATCTCCAACGCGCAGTAACATCAAATTTTTTCTGTTTCGTCTCATGCTGTGCATTTTCTTCGTTTCATTTAGGCAGCAGCCTCCTGCTACATTGAATTGATAATTAAGGAGAGTGACAATAATGTGAAACTCATCGTTTTGGACCGTTTGATTGCACTTCGAGAAATACCTGCTTATGAAAGAGTACTGCAAGACCTTGTCATGGACATATTGCGTGTTCTTGCCAGCCCTGACATGGAAGTGAGGAAGAAAGCATTGAACCTTGGTACGTGGTGCAATCGTTTCAAAGTAGCTCCGATCGCTATTATCGATATAACTATGCTATGTGAATTGCTATTTTCCTGTGATTCTGGTTAGTTTTTGAAGCTTTCTTGCATTCCTAGCATTCCCTATGCTTGTATTATTAGTAGCACAGATAGTACGCCTGCAGCCTCTATATTTGTTGTCGAAGTCCCTATATTACCTTCAGACACGGCAAGTACACCACAGGAAATCGTTGTTGATGAATTACGATAGATTATGAGAGATCTACAACCAAAACCTGCTTGTACTGCCTGACTCCCATTGTAGGCACCCTAGCAATCGTAGTCTAGTAGTTATAGATGAAGATTCACCCGATGAAAGTTGGGCATTGGATCGTAGCTGGTGATTGCTGTAATTTTTGCCTGAGTCAGCGGCTCTCCAAACATTTCCAAACACCCCCCCCCCCCGTCACATGCTCATCACTGCTCTCAACCAAAACCTTTTGTTCCACAAGAACTTTCAACTTGCACACATTTACTTGTGAGGTACGATGTCGTTAAAAAGTCCTGATTTAGAGTCCTCAAAAGGGTTGGGAAAACTTTCGTCATTCCACGTCATAACCAACCTATTGACTTTGAACTTCAGCCGAGAACACCTCCAACACCTGAACCATGAGAGCAAGAGGTTTCTTCATAACTTTCTCTAGCGCATCAACCAAGTGGAAATAGGAATCACACATCTTGGGTTGCTCGCTCCAAGACGACGACCTCCAGCCTAACTGTTCGACTTCCAGTACGATTTCAAGTCCACGTTGTATACTAGTGGAAGGATAGTTGTGGCTTCTACATTCTCCTTTTCCAAATCGCTAAATTACCATATATTTAATTTCAGCTGACATTTTTCCCTTGTTACAAAATTACATTCATGTTTGCTCTCGCGTTTCGTCGTCTTGATATTTGTCTCCAGAAATTCTCTATACTTATAATGAGTATTCATTGTAGAAAATCACTACACACCCCTCTTGTGTTTTGAAGTGTTTCTATGATGGGGGGGGGGGGGTCAAATACGATTTCGCCACTTTTTCTAGGTAAAGGTTGAGAGATCCTCCTCCTCCTCAGGATCTGCCGGGCAATTAGTTTTTATCAATTCTATAAATTGTTTGATGACTTTTTGCTTGAAGCACGACCTCGATGAACACAAGTTCTAATCCCAGCTGTCTAGGCTGCAACGCATGGCAATCATCCCTGTGGCAGACTTCTTATCACAGCCCTTATGCCGTTCTTCTCAGTGAGAAGACACGGAGAATGTGGACTCCTCATAATCCTCTTCAGTATTGCTGCAGATGCGCCTTGATTTACATACTTTCAACGTGCAGTAGTTCTGAGAATCTCCATTTGCAGCTTTTAGCATTTTCTAGCTTTTCATAGAAATGTGCTGGTTGTGATACGTTTGTCCACACAGTTTTCGTCTTGTTTTATTTAGTGAGACTAAATTAATCATTGTGCGATTTATTAATTCTTCGTTACAGTATTGTTTCAATAGTTGTTTGTTCATATCACTTCATGTTTAATTTGGACGATATAAAATCAGTTCCTCTTCTGTATTCCAGCTCTCGACCTGACTACTTCGAGATGCGTTGAGGAGGTTGTGCTTATGTTGAAAAAAGAAGTGGCAAAAACTCATAATTTGTCTGAACACGAAGAAACGGGAAAATATCGCCAGTTACTAGTTCGAACGTTGCATTCATGTTGTATGAAGGTAAGTGTGGTGTAGTGAATTCCTGTTATATTCGGAGACAGGAGAAGGCCTCGGCATGTTTAGTACATCAGTAGGATTCGAATGATACGTATTTCTCTCATAGAGTGTGTTTAAGTATGCTCCGGGCCTGCCGTTTAATATTGGCTACAACCCCGCACAGCTTACCAAGTTTAAAACTAATATATGATGTGTTTGAGATGTTGTGATTGATGCATTTGAATGAGATTGTGAAAGTTGAGTAACCAAATACAAAACAAGAGGAGGACAGGGGAGTTTAAAGAATTTATTAACAATTTCCGGTTGGTCTTAGGCTCGGTTGGGGAAACACATAAATAGATAAATAGTGTGGTCTTGTGTGAATCACGAGTGGGGAACGCCGAGAGAGTGCGCAAAATGGTTCAAACCCGTTCTGGTGTCTTCTCTGAGGATGGTCAGGAGTCGCTGTCCAACTCGTCCAAACGAGAGGAGATGAGCGGGGTATAGGATGCCCTATAGGATGATAAACGTTGCAAACAAACGGGTGAATTAAGTTCGGTGAACAAAAAATAAACAGCACACACGAGGTCGCAAAAAGAAAGTTGGTGATGATAGAATAATTATAATGGAAGAGGTTATAACCTCGTTCCCTCCAGTAGTGGGCAGCAGCAGCTGCTGGGAACAGCGCTGTTGGTCAGATTTGAGAACAATAGTGTGCTGGAATTTCTGCTATTCTATTGGCATAACTGTTGATAACTGATAACAGAAAAGTAAACATCAAGTAGCGGTATCGGGAAAGTGTGGTGTGGTGGATTTGAAATTGGAAGGAGTGAGTCCATTCGAACAGAGGCTTTTTATGGAAACGGTTGGTACCTCTGTCAAAAGAGTCTTCCATCCCCCCTCCTTCTCCTCCATTTCAAGTGGTAGATACAACAACCTAGAAGTTGTGTTGAATTTTGAAAGAAGCGGGAAGTCTTTATCTAGTATCTATCCTGTAACCTTCTTGTTATCCAAATAGTATTAACCCCACGTTGTGCCATTCTGCAATTATAAGTTTTTTTTCTTCCTCGTTATTGATTTTAATATAAATTAAAACCTCAAAAAGTTGCAATCTAGTTGATTCACGATTATTACGAAGTTTTCGGGTGTTGTGACTGATATTTACTTGTTGATTTATGACAAATATTACCGAGGTATTGTTCAGTGGGTGCTTCATCATTAAATTGGTGTTAACTCTCAAATGAACAACTGATTCATTCTGCTCAATCTCAGTGCCAGCAGTTTTCAATAAATTTGTAATTCGGAGAAGGCAAGCTTCTGACAGTAATTGCTACATTTTGAGGTTTTAATTCTTCCTCATAATCTTGCCAGTTGGCGTGTTCTATTCATGCTCTCTGACGATAATTTGCTATAAATCACAGCACTTCAAGAGTTTACAAGGTACTAAAGTTAACGTACCTGTTAGGTGAGTCCGTCTCCTCTGGCTTGTGAGTTACTGTGGGCAAGCGCTTTCGATGTAAAGACATCATCGTCTGGCCGTTAAGTTCAGTACTGACTCAACGGTCGATGTCTTTACATCGAAAGCGCTTGCCCACAGTAACTCACAAGCCAGAGGAGACGGACTCACCTAACAGGTACGTTAACTTTAGTAATTTGCCTACTGGCGGACATAACCCAATTTCTTTAATAGTTTACAAGGTGTTGGTGAACACGACAGTAGAGACGAAGTATAGTTAGACAAAAAACGCTATCATTCTTCTTAATTGCGTGTAATCTTGGATTGCTTGTGACGAATTTAACCTCGAAGGGATTGGTGGTTGATGAAACCCTCCAAACTTTCACTCATAATGTTCCTTGATAACCCTGGATTGGTCATTGTCACTACACAAACGCTGATGCAAAGCGATTTTATGTCCCTCGAACTACGATTTCCACACTCAGTGGTTTTTTACCACTCGTCAACTCGAATTGCACCATTGCACGTTAGCTTCACTCACCAATGTTTTCTGTGTTCCCAGTTCCCCGATGTCGCAGCTTCTGTGATTCCCGTGCTGATGGAATTTTTGTCAGATTCGAACGAGCTTGCTTCACAAGATGTTCTCATTTTTGTAAGAGAAGCCGTGCACAAATTTGAAAATCTGCGCAACACCATAATTGAGGTAATTGATCATAAACTGTTCTACACACGAATGAACGATTTCTGTTTGTGGTCTCGATTTTATCGTAAGTTCTTTGTTTAGAAACTACTAGAAACCTTCCCTTCAGTTAAATTTGTCAAAGTGCACCGAGCTGCGCTTTGGATATTGGGAGAGTACGCATCGTCCGTTGAAGACATCAGAGCCGTGATGAAGCAAATCACTTTGAATTTAGGCGATGTAAGTCGACTGCTCATCAACATTAAATTGTACGCGTATCTAATTCAATTGTCCATCTTAAATTTCATGGGCCTTTTTGTTTTGGCAGATCCCAATTGTCGAGGATGAGATGAAACGCGCTGCTGGAGAAAAGCCCGCCGAGGAGTCGTCTGAACCCAGTGGAGGCGGAAGCTCTGCTAGTTCGGCGTCCAAACTTGTGACGTCCGATGGGACTTACGCCACTCAATCAGTTTTCAGCACAGTTTCGTAAGTCGTAACAAAAGACCATTCTAAGTTCATGATTTAACAATTTAGGGCATGATCAGCAGTCACGTCGAACACATCTATGAAAACGAAGGAAACATACATGATTAGATTGTAGTTTCGGCCACTTACAGGCGCGATAGGCAATGAGGAGCCAGAGGGGCTGCTTTTGATCTTCACTACTACGGAGATTCTCATTCGAACTGCTCTGTATTGTGCCTGAAATATGCCATATTTCCCTTTGTCTGGACGCTGTGGAGTCAGTCCCCTCTTTCTTTATTGTGTTATGGCACCCCCTCCCCACTCTGCAATACTTTCTAACTATTGGTAACTTATTCCCCAACAGCTGTGTGCTTGTTGAACACATTTACCAGTTACCAAGGTTGTCACCTTCTCTTCTGCCTCTGGTTTCGTCAATAAGTAACCACGTTCATTATATCGTTGAGAGTGAAAGGGTTTTAGAGGAAAAGCCTTGGGCTTGAAGCCTTGCAAATTGGCAACCTTCTAGTATTCACAAAGAAATAAATTGTGGTTCGTTTAAAACTACTCGACCCCCCCCCCCTCTAACGCCCAACAAGATTATTCACTAACGATGTAAATAAATTTCTCCTTTTGGTTTATTATTCATTCTGAAATTTTGTGCATCGTTTTCAAGGTATTTTTAGATCCTGAGTCGAATTGAATGAGTATCAGACGTGTACAACTGCGTATAGTGAAATTATAGTCCGCCCACTCGTCTCGCCGAGTCGTACCAATTGCCTACAGGCACTTACAGACGACTGGAATATTTGGTTTTCGTCGGCCCGTTGTAGTCAGGTCATGTTTCGCATGGTTTATTGGTATTTTTCAATGCGGAATCGAATGTTATGGGTCTCAGAGCAGTAATACACGGTCAAACTGTTCATCAGAATAATAAACCGTAGCATAATAATTTGCAGGGTAAAGGAAGGGAAATTGGGTTCAAAGCAGGTTGTTCAGCTTTGTTGGTTTGACAGTTAAATTAGAGGCTGTACCCTATCGTGAGTGGATTCATTTATTTCAACCACTCCCGAACCCCTCAGGGATCAATTCAATGTGAGGGGGGAAAATTACTAACAAAAAGCAACTTTTCCAAGACCAAAGATAATGCATGAACATACGAGGGAGGACAGAAAGCTAGGCTCCACTGGGGAAGTGAGGAACACTATCGTGACAGCAAATACTAATATCGTGTCACTGCCCTAGTCTTGATCCTAGTATTACAAAAATTATCGTAACACAGAAAAGAAGTTGAGTTTTGTTGATATGTTTATAGGTTTCTTTTGAGGTCTTTCAAATGAAAAACCTAGGTTCAATCTTAGTCTGTATCTGGAAGCCAGCAAGCCAAGAAGCACAAATATGACAGGTAGCATGGCGGTGTCAGAGGCTCATGGAGTAGAGGCAAATAGTATCAGGGTTGGAGTGTTGACTGTATCGTGGTGCGGTAGATGATATGAGAAAAGTCTTGGGGGGATGCATCTGCTGGGTGTGCCAGCAGGGGTTCTTCGAGGTATTGCCACTAGCGTCTTGCTAGGGATCTTTCTTTTTAATTTCATCAACATGGCGGAGTGTTTTCCAACAACCTATACACAGATTTTGTTCCCCACATGTCAAGCAGAGATGTAAAATGAGATTTGCCATACGTAAAATTATCGTTTTTCTAATTTTCTGAAAAACGATTCTTTAGTGAGCGATTTTAGTGAGAGTGCTTTGAATTAACTTTTGTTTTGATTACGTGTTCCCGTAGAAATGAGAGTTTACTGAAACCAGTTGGTTTCATAGGGGTCCTCCGGTGTCATCACTAAGAAGGTTGGGTTTCTGTGGGCTCGTAATAGTTTATCACAGTTTAAATATAACTTTTCAGTTTATCTCCTTACTTGTTTACTGGGACGAATTGAACTCTTCCATTTAGCAAAGGCTCGTCCGAGGCATTTGTGCTGACTAGGCACTTTGCTCGAAACTTCGATGTCGTCGCTCAAAACTTCGCTGTTGTCAGTCGAAACTGAGCTGTTCTCTCATCGATGCGTCGCTCTGACGCCAGCGCTCGCGTTCGCTCCCACCCAGTTCCCTGTTTGTGGTGGTTAAGCTTGTCCACGTGAACTTTCCGTGATATCGCTATTCACATATAACATTGGCGCCCAGTTTGAGGCCGAACTTTCACAATTGCTTCACTTCATTAGCTCGTGATGCCTGCCACTCAGAAGAATTCAAGATTGAAATGCAAAACCTCATCGGTACCCTAATGGACAACCCGAGTGCCTGATGGTGAGGTAGTTGATGTAATCAGGAAAATACCCTCTTGAGCATCCACTTCTGATAACTCGATCACCGCACTCATATCTTGCTGTGTACGATGATCCCCCACACTTTATCACTAAGGGCTCAGTAAATAGTGACACTTTCTGGTTTTATGCAGTTTTCTTTCAATCGTTGCACAATCGCTCTGCTTGTTACTTCTTTTTGGGGTGGAAGGGATCTAGTGAAGAGCGTAAATTCTCCTCCCCCTCCCCCTGTGTCTGAAGAGAAGTATCTTTAGCCTACATCCACCTTAAACATATCTCATTTAAAAATGTCTTAATTACAAAAAATGTGATTCTCTCACCAGAACTTCCAAGAAAGAAGACAGACCTCCTTTGAGGCAGTATCTAATGGATGGGGATTACTTCATCGGTTCCACAATCGCCTCTACGCTTGTCAAGCTGTCGCTGAAGTTCGACAACCTCGAAGCAGACGCCACTGCTCGAAACGTATTTTGCAACGAATGCATGTTAATCATTGCTTGCATCCTTCACTTTGGAAGATCAGGTAAATAAGTGACAATTTAGAATGGTTTACCAGTTAGATGTGTTGAGAAAACTGCGAGTTTATGTTTCGCGTTTCAGGCTTGTCTTCTAAGGCGTTGAACAATGATGATGCTGAGAGAATGCTCTTTTGCTTGCGAGTTTTGTGGGACAGCAGCTCTACCGTTGAAAAGATTTTCACCAAGGATTGTAGGGAGGCTTTGGCATCCATGTTGATTGCTCAGCAACATGAAGAGATGGCCATGAACAAGGTAAGGTGCTTTATGTACTCAGAAAGCTCCCTGTCTCTGGAGAGCTGTGATTTGTATTCTACGGCAGCTGGTAGTTAGGTCATGTCTTGGCTAAGCACAGAGGTACCAAATGTGCTAGAACTTTACCTGACACTCAGAGAAAACTGTAGAAATGCCCTTTCTAGTGAGCACCGTCTCCAATGTCCTTCGTTTTTTGTTTTTTCATGCTGCCTATCTAAGTGGAACAACACATCAGTGACAAAGCACCATGGGGCCACCCAGTACAGAGCCAATTTGGGACTGCTTATCACACGCAACCTTAGCTTGGCCCATCAATACCTGCATTTTAGCTCAATCTTCACTCCCTATCCCAATATCAACCACGTGGCTGATTCAGGGGCATTGTGCCCCTGTGTTTGGATGTGGAGTTCTCTTGTTGCCGTTTTGACGACCTTAAGCCTTCGTGCTTAGATATTACTCTTCCATTTCTAGTAGCTTGGAATTTTTCTTACTCAGCCCCCCAGGTCCACATACTTTTACACAGTTAATCTTCAATTTTCAGAACAGGTTCACTGATTTTGCTTGGGCTTACTTTTGAGCTCAGAGTATACAGAGGCCTCATTCCAGCTGGAAAGCATGGCAGTCGTCGCTGCATCAGATCCTTTGTAGCTCACCCATTTTGCAAGCTCTCAACAGTTTCCTAAAAGAAACTGCGTTATGTGTCAGCATCTCACTTCAGTTACCATCTCAATGCGGTTGGAGTGTGCAGGGATCCATCAAGCCAGCACCACTCTCCTTGCCAGATCTGTTACGTTCATTGTTGCTCTTCTCCCTTCATCAGAGCGGTGTCTCCATCTAGTCGTCTTTCCTAATGCATTGTTCTGTCCTCTGCTGTCAGTTTATACACGAGAAGGCATCTGTTCACGCGCCAAATGTATGTAAATTAGTTATTTTCGTCCTTGCATTCACCGCATCGTCGCAGGTAATTTGCTCTCCTCTGTTTGTATTGCCTGCTCGGTTGCTGCCTTATTGTGCCTCCTTGGGACCGGGCACGCACTCCCTGGAGAGAATCGGGTCTTGTTCGCATCATATCACACTTCTGTTCCACACCTGGCTTCAGCAACTTCTTCTCTCATCGCTTCTGCCCCAGATCACAATTAGTTCGTATATCTTCCATCCTGACGTGATTCGTACAGCCTTTCCCCCTTATTTGCCTTTTTTGAAGCGTTCCTCCTGTCAACAGAGAACTCCTGGTAATCGCCTTCGTTTATTGCTTTCACAAGTGTCTCACAAAAACTTTCCTCGGTCGAAATAAGTCAACTTTATTCCAATAAGTTATTTTATTATATTGTCTGTCGCGTTTCTTTACTTCTATTCTTTATAATTGTTCATTTTCTACACATAAAGTTTTTTGTACAACCAAAGGTTTTCCTTATTTTTAAATTCCTTGGTTGCCGTAAGAAATTGGTTGAGTTTTTAAAAAGTACCCCACTTATGCGCTAACAGACGAGGGCTTCCAGTCTGCAGGCACGAGGACCATCCATTCAGGGATAGTCCTACATGTGTGGGCTCCTCTCTCGTCTTGGAACGAATCCAGCCCTCCCGATTATTTTCAAACTGCAACATACCTTTGCCCCATAGAAAAGAAGCAATAGGAATAGACATCAGCATCCTCCTGTTTGGTTTTGGGCTACTGACATTCACCTTGAGTGTATTAAGACAGCTACTGCAGTGCTCATCCTCTAACTTCCTATCGAGTGTTTCTGATCCTTTGAAAATCCGCGTTGGTGTATTGTTAGACTCAGTACAGATTTTGAAATTAAAATTCGCGTATTTCTTAATAATAAAAGTAATTCCGATGGCTTGCCTCATTCTTCAACCTCAAACTTGGTTCTTGAAAGCCAAAATTATTCTTGTACAATGTTGCAGGCCAAAGAGAAGACCACTCACCTGATCCACGTTGACGATCCCGTCTCTTTCCTTCAACTCTCCGCCTCTAGAAATTCGGAACTTGGCTCAGAAAACGTATTCGAGCTGAGTTTGACGCAAGCTCTTGGTGGCCCGACTGCAGGAGGCACCAATAATTCTGACATGATGTTTTCGGCCAGCAAGCTCAACAAAGTCACTCAACTTACTGGATTTTCCGACCCAGTCTACGCTGAGGCCTACGTCCAAGTCAATCAGTACGACATCGTTTTGGACGTGCTCATTGTCAATCAAACTGGTACGGAATCTCGACATAACGACAGTTGTACTCCATTAATTAAGCCACGCTCTTCTTATTTTATTACGTAATCGCCGTTATATTCAAATTTAACAATTTTTGAAGGTTGTTAGATTAGAAGTTTAAAATCTATTCAGTATTCATGTTGCCTCCTTCACAATCATAATTCATGTAGTCACAGCATCGATATAAAGCCACAGTTTGTTTCACAGATGAGCTTGAGTTTTCATCAGCCCAATGTTAGTAGAAATAAATGTGATTCGAGCAGCTAATAAGTTAGAAGTTTTTCGATTCAAGCTCCTTGATTTACAAAAACATATTTAAGATCTGCCCTGTCCAAACATCAATCAAATACATTTATTCCCGTTTTGTATCTGCTGCTCTAATTTTTTTTTAATGAACAACGTCGGAGCTAAACCTAAAACTAAATATCGAATTTGAACCAAAAACTGGGAATTCCAATAACAAAATATGACATTTGAAAAAGAAATTGTCGGATTTAAAATGAAAACCGCGAGTTTGGAAGGTAAAATTGAAATATGAGATTGGAAAAACTAAAACTTGAGTTTAGAAAAACAAAATATCGAAACATACTTATACTTTACTATCTGGTGCCTAGCAATACGAACGTTTCTGTCCGTTAATTCGATGACATGCGAGTATACAGGCGCTGTATCATCTCATTCTACACATTTCTACGTAAACATTTATGTAGAACAATAAAAGTTTTTGAGAAAGTTGGACAAATGATAAATTAATGTCGACAAATCCCGTTTTCCGAGCTACCATGGCCTATATCTTCTGTCAACAAATAGATAGACAAGTTGTTGAGGGGGAACAAAATATTGGCGCAGGTTATTAGAAGACACTCTGTAAGATGATCAAACCGAGTGAAGTAGTTACTATGGAATTATGAAAATGTTCATAAAAACATTCTTTTCGGCACAGTTTGATTTTTATCTCTGTTCGGTGGACTGTAAGAAGAACATTTATTGAGAACGATATACATCTATCAACTATTTAAAGACACCCTGCGAGTTTGGTGACAATCGTTGAAGCGTTTGACGAAAAAGCGTTGAAAAACTTAATTTTTTTAGGTGCGCGGAAATTAGAGATTTTTTCGATTCAGTAGGCATCAGAACGTTAAGATCTGAAGAAAACTCAACTTTCTACTTTCATGTACCCAAAGGGGATTGCAATCGTATCAAAAAAAGTTGGCCTAAAAATCAAATTGTTGTGCGTGGTCCGTGTATGTGGCTGTAGTTCAATATGCGGGAAAACGGCTGAACTAATTGAGCTCGTTTTTTTTTTTTTTTTTTTTTTTTTTTTTTTTTGGTTTCGTTTGTTATTTTTGATGACGGGAAAATTATGAGCGATTTCCTTCGATGAGGAAGGGAGTAAGAGACCAGATCTACTAAAAACTTGGAGTTATCGCATTTTTCTCAAGAGGGGTGCTGACCATTTTGATTAAACCTAACTTTTATTTTCAATAAATATCTCCGTGATAATTCAGTGAACGATGTTATAGGCCTATGAAGCCAAATTAGGTTTTTTTCACTATTTGTTTCACGATTGTCACTCACAGGATGTCTTTAAATAATTAATATCTATTTTTGATGCTGTAAATAAATGTTACGCTGACAGTTCATTGACAAAATGACAAACATCAAAATGTGTCGAAACTCCTTCACTGGATTTGATCAATATTAGGATGTCTTCTAGTAACCTATACCCATATTTTTGTCTCTGCAACTATTTCAGTATCTATCTGTTGAACGGAAATGTACTCATCGCTAACTACTTCCTGCATTTTGTTTTTCACAAATGTTTGTGGAGAAATGTGTTGAATAACAATGTTGAATACAGCGCCCGTATTTACGAGTATTGCAGGTCGAATTTACGGGGTTCGCCAGACATTTTTTAGACACGATTGTAATAATTTCCACACCCTTTGGGTAGCGGAAAGTAAAAGCTCGACTTTAAAGCTCGCTCCAATCGAAAGTTAACGGTCATAAAGACGGATTGACAAAAATTGAAATTTAACCGGACCATGAATTCGGAACCAAAAATTACAGTTAAACCAAGAACTAAAGTTATTATTAGAAAATACTGATTTAAACCGAATTGAAAAACAAAATATCAAATAACTAAATATTAATTTGAACTCTAAGTTTCGTTAAAGAAAACGTCGAATTTGAAAAAATAAGATTTTAAAACTGAAACCTCCTATCCGTAAATTCAAACTGCAACGTTTAATCTGAAAAACGAAATATTGCACTTTGCGAGACTTGCAATTGAATTTAAACCGAAACTCCGAACTTGAAATTAAAACGAAGTTCCAGGCTTGTAGGTCTCCTGAGCAACATATCATGAAATTATGTTCATTTAATCATTAAATTATAAAATTGTGTTCGAAAACGGGAAACCCAGGATATCTTCAATAGTTCAAGCAGTGGTCGCAAATTTCAAAACTTGCTGTTTAACATCATTGCACTGGGAATTAAGTATGTTAACAATGGCCTGTGAGACCTAACTTGCTGATGGTGATGCCACTACTCAGAGAATATTAAAATGCTCGATGCCAATATTGCACTAAGGCCTACTGATTATCACAAAATAACCCCTGCGCGCTTGCTCCTGTTTTTTGTTTTTTTCTTTCAATAACTTTCGCATTCGTCTTTTGCAGCTGACACCCTTCAAAACTGCACTCTTGAATTAGCAACTCTGGGGGACTTGAAGCTCGTCGAAAAGCCTCAACCTTGTGTCTTGGCCCCCCATGACTTCTGCAACATAAAAGCCAACGTAAAAGTGGCTTCTACTGAGAATGGAATCATATTCGGCAACATCGGTTAGTTCATACATTTGGTTATTCTCTCTCTGTGTTTGAGACAGAAATGAGCTTCACACTTAGAACCTAGACCCTTTCGGAGGGAGGGTTTGTTTCTACTGGCTCCTTGAGGTGTTCAAAGAAGGCTGACCTGGGGCCCTCGCATGGAGGATCTGTTTCTGTTATTCCTCCCTCCCGAAGGGTGTTTTACATCCAGTTCCGTGCAACCTCCCATACTGTTCATTTTGGCAGGTCCAGGGGTCTCCCTAGCTCTTTAGTAGCCATGTAATGTGATGGCACTGTCCTTTTTGTGGTTCCTTATTTAAGATAAAATGAAGATTATTGCTCATGGGAAAGTATCAACATCACCAGCAGCCACAGGAGGCCTTCAGTAGTAAACTACAACGTCATTGAAAGTGTTTGGCTTGGTGATATATTTGCTGAATTGGAGGAACACTAGCTCCACTAAAGCAGTAAATGGGAAGTTCTTATTTTCAGGCTTCCCTCTCTGGCTTTCCTATAATATACGTTGGATTAACGCACCTTATGCTTGAATACTTTTTGGGACTATAATTTGAGCATCTCATCGTCCCTGAGTCCCACTTCTCGCTCCTTCACCTTGAAAATCGTACCAACAGTTGTCTTGTCCTACCTTTATTTTTTCAGTAGTGGATATTTTATTGGATTGGCCAAATCGACTATGATCAGTGTCAAAACAGGCGTAGGTAGTAAAGAGGCTGTTCGGGTAGCCTCGACTGGAGGGAAAGCGTTCTACAATCGCTCTTTGATCTCCCGCGCTCCTCCGCAGCTCCATGCCCAACTTCACTGATGCTCAAAATCACATAACTTATAGTTTAATTGCCGCATAGACAACCTCAACAACGCTGGCGTGTAAGGAGTGATTTTTTGAATCACACATTTGCCCTAATTCAGTTCAAAGGCATTCGAACACAATCTGCTCATACTGCGGGAGTACGAAGTGGTTCAAATAACTTATATCGAGCTGTTGAACTCCTGTCAGATGATATCTGCCTAGATGTCAATGAGGTAAACTCCACTGACCTCTGAGAGAACACTAAAACTTGCTCATGACCTTGGTTTGAATGTTGAGAATGAAGTTTGGGGCCAAACCCTCTCATTGTGGAGTATTTAAAGCGTGTACCAAAGTTCTTGGATCTGTAAGAGGGAAGTGATCAGTAGGACTAATGGAGGTGGAACATGCTGAGGTATTGTGCTTGCCCTAGTAGGAATAGGGGAACATAGTCAATGATCCGTTAAATAATAAAATAATATGAATACGTTATAGTAGATTATATAATTTATCGTGCAAGAGAGAAACATAAAATAGTCAGTGGTAAAGAAATTAATTGTAGCTATTGGACTATACTTTATTGAAACTGGTTTTCAGAAGTCGGGGGGGGGGGGGCTTGCTTGAGGAGGATTGACTGTAAGTAGCGATTATGGGTATAGTGAATGCTGGGGTGGGAAATTTAAGACGGAACAGGCTTCGTGTTCAGCGAAAGGTTTCCTGTGCACAAAAAATACGAAGAATGACTCGAAGTTTGGCTGTTACGAAGAAAGCACCGTGCTTCTTAAGACCATGAGTTCATATCCCCAACTTCTGTTGGAAATACGACCCTCTTACTCATTTTTGGCTTTTTCCAAAAGATAATAGTTGATAATATGGTAATTATTAATACCACAATAGTTACGTAATGTATTAATTATCGCTATACTTAGTATTATTGTAATAATAATAACGCATTATGTAAAGAATATTATAGAATTACATTATAAAAAATAAGTATAAGTCTAAAATTGTCACAAAATCAGATGTTCTTAGTTTTTTATTGTTTTGGTAAGCTCTGTGCAGGTTTGATGGGTTTTGTAAATTGTTCGACGGTTCTTTTGGTTGTTCCAGTTTACGACATCAGTGGAGCTGCTTCTGACAGAAACGTCGTTGTCCTCAATGACATCCACATTGACATCATGGACTACATCGTCCCGGCCAACTGCTCCGACACCGAATTCAGGCAGATGTGGGCAGAATTCGAATGGGAAAACAAAGTAATATTTTTATATAATTATAGTGCGCTAATCGTAATCAGCTCAGCTATGTAAGAACGATCTAAACCGGATTTGAGTTGCAGGTTGAGTGATAGAATTAATTTTGTTAACTTAACATTGTGGATTTCTGTTATTAGTAGAAAGCACACTTCTTCCTCAACATTCTTCAACGTCAAGTGCTTGGCGTTCTTCTCCTCTTGAAAATCTGCAAACTCAGTATCAAATTTGAGCAGATTTGGTTCAACCATTCTCTGTCAAATGCGTTCACTGGCCGTTTCGTCAAATGGTGGTTTTTGCAGCCGAGTACATAGCTTTCCTTGCTGTGTTGAATAAAAAGGACTTTGTTTCTGACCTGTGGAAAGGAAGTTCTTCATTTGTAGTAAAGGCGATCTCAGCAAGCCGCAAGGATGCCTGCTAAGAGTAAGAAGCCTTATCGTGCCATGCGGGACTCTGTTACGATAGACTGTTAAATTCCCTAGCTACTCGTGTGAATGAAATGGACCAAAACGTTTTCAAAAACATTTAAAAAATGTCCCTCCCCATCGGGGAGAGAGGTCAAGGACGTGGGCTGTGAACTCTCATCTTCTAGCCAGGCATCGCTGGGAGATGCAAACAGGCAGGGTTGGAGTCAGCTGCGTGCTGGCGCATCTAGAATGCTATGAGTACCTCTCCTGTAGTTAGATGAGATTGCAGTGAATGACCTCAAGGCTTCCTTGTGCTTTGTGCTAGAATGGTACGTCACATACAGGATTACCAGCTCCATGAAGGTGGGGTCTAGAGGACAAGGCTGCTTTTAGAGCCACATGATAGGCCCACTTGAGGCTGCAATGGGGGTTTGTCTCAGTTGACAGCTGTATAACTTGAAAAAAGGGTGATCACGATTACTGCAGTAATGGTTATCTTTCGGCCAATACCCAACAGTTTTTTTTTCAGTTAAGTAAAAGTTTTCCCGTTCATTTCTGTTTCACAAATATTGATTATCATTTTCCGTGCATAACGTATTCTATTTATTGAGATTCTATACCAGCATGATTTTCTACTTTCTTGCAGAAGCGATTGGAAGTCGTAATTCCTGCAATGTTTAGTTGTTTATTGCATTGGCAAGGGGTTTTAGTTTAGTATCTTTTTATTCTCTCCACTTTTAAACTGAAAACACAGGACGAACCACTCCACTTTAACTTAGTGTTCACGTTACCTTTTGTGACAAGTGCAATGTTGACAAGCTTACGGTTCTTATACAAGTCATTCATTGTTTGGTACGTTCATACATATACAGCTTATGCGGTAGAGATCGTAGGGATGAACAAAGAAAAAAATGCGGAGTTTCTCTCAGATCGAACTTCCCAGCTTCCTTCCCCAAACATGACATGAGACAAAATGCACCAAAAATGCTGTACAGCTCAATAAGGCAATAATAAAGATTACTGACGTCTTGGAACGGCAATAACAACCAAACTTAATCTTTTTAAATCAAATAAATAGATGAAAACACTGCAAATTATTACACAACGGTTTATTATCCTCATGAACAGCTTGACCTAGTATTACTGCTCAGAGACCCATTCCATCCGATTCAGCATCGAAAAATACTAGTAAACAACACGAAACATGACCTGACTACAATGGAACTACGGGAGCTAAATATTCCCCAGGCGCCCGTAAGCGTCTGTAGGCATTTATGATCCGATGTAGGGGTGTGTGGAGGAAGTGGCCCTAACCTTCCTCCGCCCCGTCGGGCAAAAAAAGTCGGGGAAATTGGGACGGCAATTGACACGACGGTGCGAGTCGAGCAGGCAGGGATGGTTTTGACGTGACGGGAGGGAGGGAGTATAGACGACGAAACTTATTTCCGCTGTAGTTCCCACGAGTTCTTTCAATTAGTAGACTTTGGCTCACAACAATTACTGTAATTTCCCTATACGCAGTTGTACACGTCTGATACTCATTCCATTCGACCCAGGATGTAAAAATACCTTGAAAACGATACGAACCGGCGTATTTGCGATTATACTGCATTTTGTTAATTTTTTTAACCATTTTTTGTCCATAACAACCATGGGCTTCGTCCGATCGCATTGCTAATTTGTAATCCCCATGTCTTGAAACGTTAAGTATCAAATTTTGAGGGGGGGGGGGGTGTAAAAAAATTTTCCTGACCGAAAACATAGGGTTATTACTCAGAATGAATAATAAACCAAAAAAGACTTCCCACAAATTGATTTTTTGAAAAAAAAAAAAAAAGGAATCTACGAACGAAAATAGGGCTTTACAAAAAATATCAAAAAATTGTGGCCTCTCGCTCAGGTTCTAGTGAGCAGTGTTTGTTACGAAAATCCCTCGGCAAGTCCTCCAATGCTTGTAAGAAACAACAACTCAAGTTTTGTAATTGAGTTCGTTCACATTCCCATCCTCCTTCACAGTAGCCAGTGCTTTTCGCCACGTCGAAGATATGACCCTCCACAATACATAGTCATTCATTCATTTTGTGCATTCATACGTACACACTCATACGTATAAATTATGTACGGAATTTCCTCTATCTTGCTATATAACGAGGCTGAGAAGCTCAGTTCTGCTGTATTTGTCGTGCTGTCCATTGTCCGTTCCTTATTTACTACTCATTCAGTTAAAATGCATTCCAAGTTGTCATTTACTAAATTCTTTCCGCTTAACTTGTGTTATAAAAAAATTAAAACTTTTTAAATACTCTTTCTCCGATTCCGGAGAAATAACTTATATACTTACCTTCACGTTATACATAATTTTCCATTTTTACCCAAGTCGTTCATTCATCGCGTTCTTAAACAAGTAGATTCATTCATCTGGCTGTTTCTGTTTCACAGGTGTCAGTCAACACCAACTTGACGGACCTCCACGAATATCTCGCTCATTTGTTGAAGAGCACCAATATGAAGTGCTTGACTCCGGAAAAAGCGCTTTGCGGCCAGTGCGGTTTTATGGCTGCCAATATGTACGCTAGGTCCATCTTCGGCGAAGATGCGTTGGCCAATCTAAGCATAGAGAAGCCCTTCAACAAACCTGATGCCCCTGTAACCGGGCATATCCGTATTCGAGCTAAGAGCCAGGTAAGTGTAGCGTCAGCGCTCATTATTTTTCTCTCGCGTGGCCACGTACAGAATAAATTTAAGAAGCCCGAAGCGTGCAGTGCAGTTGGGAGGAAGAGCGAATTTTTGTTCGACGCTGTGGAAGCAGCCTATTGTCAGGTTGTTTCCTTTGATCCGGTCACTATAGAATATTTCAATACGGACACACCCAGAGAACCCTCAGGGTCCTAGCAGCCCCCGTCTTCCTAACCTAAACGCCTACTTCATATTTTTATCTTATTATTAATTTTTGACGTTTTACTTTATTTTTTCTCCCATTTCGAGCACGTCCATTGGTTTACACGTGTATGAGGGGTTAGTGAATGTTTGGAGAGCCACTGACTCGGGCAAAAATTGCAGTAATCTCGAGCTCCGATCCAATGTCTGA
Organism: Pachypeltis micranthus; assembly: GCA_020466155.1. Lineage (NCBI taxonomy): Eukaryota > Metazoa > Arthropoda > Insecta > Hemiptera > Miridae > Pachypeltis > Pachypeltis micranthus. The sequence goes on along the minus strand of CM035770.1, from coordinate 60,837,339 downwards.
CTTTCATTGGGCGACTTTGTCTTGACCACTAGACTACGATCACTGAAGGTACCTCTCTCCCCTCATTACTAGCAGCTGGGGCCCAGCGAAGAGTGAAATGGTGATGCGCCTTCTACAATGTGAAAGAAAAGTAGGCGCCCTTTCCTTGTGACCCTTTTGGGCGGATTGCTGACTAATTGTAAAGTTCGAGCTGATTTGATTAATCCGTTTTCTCTCTGAAAGATGTGACGTATATATAATTAGGGCGGAAGCGGTTTAATCTCCTTTCCACATATACCGCTATCTGCCAAGAGACGCGAGCACCAAGTCATTACGGGTAAACTGCAACCCGTCATTCTGCTCATTCATCGTTCGTCTACACAAAATATTTCTTCCAAAAAACTTCACCATTTTTCCGTACCGTTCGAGCCCCCCCCCCCTCCCTCAGTTCTGAAGATTTTGCCGATCGCGCAATTGCTACACGTTTATTTATTTTTACTGAATTTAGAGAAGTTTTTCCTTTTATTTCGCCTTATTTTTTATTTCCGTCACTTAGTTTACTTGCACGATCCCCTGAGAAGTTTAGTTTTAGTTTCAACTGCGTATATTTTTTTTCTTTTCTCCCGTTACATAGTTTTTTGTTTAATATAAGCTGAAAATCGTTTGCATATTTCTTTTCGTTTTCTTTTGTGCTCCTGCTATTATTTATTTATTTGTGGACGTGGGTTCATCCCCACGTGAGTGATTTAGGTGTGAAATCGTACAAAGACTGAAAGAGAACTAAATAAAAAAAATTTCAGTCGCTTGCATAAGTTTCCTTTCTACTTCGTAGAGCCAAGGAAAGCAAAAGAGACTACTTGAGTCACGCCGTTGCGAGAACAATTTGAACTCAATTAAATAATTCATCTTTTTCCAGGGTATGGCGCTGAGTTTGGGAGACAAGATCAACATGACGCAAAAGAGATCACATAAACTTCACGGCTCATGAAGAACTGCTCCCATCAAACGATTCTCTGCCCTCTCACGAGAAGTCGCTATAAATTTCTTTGTAACCTAAGCACTTAGCAACCTCTTTATTGTATTAAACCTTTTAATTTGTTGTAGTTTATCTTTTATTTATCCCTTTTTCCAAATTCAACGTCGAATTCTACCAGCTCGGTTGTTGCAACAGTGGTCATTTCTGAGAGGAGTGAAGTTAAAGAGTTCAGATGGGTATGGGAGATGTGGTGCACGTTATTCAAGGGAGAGATAAAACTCAATTTAAGAATTATGTTGTACTGCTTGCTTTCAGTTCACAAAATGTACAAAATTAGCATTTGGCTACTTCAAAATATGGCCTTCGACTTGCAGAGTGATAAGAGTGACGTGGAACTTGTCATTTCAAGCTAAGTCAACACTGGAGAACTAAATGTGACTGAGCTCAAGTATTTCAAGGCGCTGTCGTTTACTTGTCCTTGGACTGCATGTACTTGATGAGGTCAACCACTCGGTTAGAGTATCCAAATTCGTTGTCGTACCTGTAAAACACAAGGGGGATTAGAATTGCCATTCAGCACTACTTTATATAGACTGCTACATTGATGGTGTTTGTTTTCTAACTATAATAACTGTATTAAAGAAATTGGGTTATATCCGCCAGTAGGCAAATTACTAAAGTTAACGTACCTGTTAGGTGAGTCCGTCTCCACTGGCTCACAAGCCAGAGGAGACGGACTCACCTAACAGGTACGTTAACTTTATAATAACTGTTTTTCTTGAATATCTTCTCTCACCTGTACCGTACAATCTGTTTTTCACTATCTTAGCTCAACTTTCTGTATAGAAATTGGCAGTGCTCAATTTTTCGGAAATTACTGGGTTGTACCCACTTATTACACGACCTTCATTGAGCATAAATCAAGGCAATATTTTTCCTTATGCGTGGAAATGTGTGTTAATTGTTCTTTAATTGTCGGAAAATCACTAAGGAAAGTAATAAAGTTGAAACACGTAATGGAATGAAAGACCAACATACCAGGAAACGAGTTTGACGAATTTGTTGTTGAGAGGAATGCCGGCGTCAGCATCAAAAATAGAGCTGTGGGTGTCTCCAATGAAGTCAGCGCTCACAACTTGATCTTCGGTGTATCCCAAAATTCCTTTAAGGGGACCCTCTGAAGCTTCCTTGACCTTCTTTTTGATTTCATCGTAAGTTGCCTCTTTGGCCAACCTGCCAAACCCAAATTTCAAGGACGTTAACATTCACTGCTTAAAATTGGTGGTGAACACGTGAGGGGAGTACAACTGAAGTGCTCCACAGGTCTGTTTCACAATTAAAATGACTATCGGCGAGCGGTCCACACTCTTTGCACTTCGGTTGTGCGTATAACAAATGATTTAAGACAGGATTTGCAATGAATGTTATTCTATACAAATATAAACACAAACACGAGTCGAAATATTTCCAAACTGATATTCGTGCCCTTTGACACAGAATACTTACGGACATTAACACGTGAGCACATGGGACAATATTTAGAACGCCTAATTAAAGGTTTATACAAATATTCAGGTTTATCTTTTTTCCGCTCTGATTGCACTATTAAGAGATTTTGTATATGAAATGTTGTGACCGAGATAGTTTGATTGTGACTGAATGAATTTTCTCTCAGTGGTCATACGATGTCTGATCAAAAGGTTCCAGGACTTTTTTAATTGCGCGCCCTCACACTAACGAAGAGGGTTGCTTTGGCGCTCAAGTTTTAGGGTGAACCTTCCCAAATAACATCCTTTTTGTTTTGTAGCTCTAACCTCCCCCAGTCCGATTTTATAGCTGTTTGTGTGAACCTCTTTTGTTGTGTTCTGCGAGTTTGTTGCGATGGACACGAAGGAAGAGCAGCGCGTTTGCGTGAAATTTTGTTGAAATTGGACAAATCATTAACGGAAACTTTTGAAATGCTTCGGAGGTGATGTGGAAACAAGGATTCAATCATCTCATTCGAAGTCGAAAACCTCTCCACGACCCATAAAAAACTCGCCAGATGAGATCGAGTGTCAGTCATGCTCACTGTTTTCTTTGATGCACAGGGCGTTGTTTACCACGAATTCCTCCCACAAAGTGAACAATTAATCGTTTTCGTTACCTTCAAACCCTGCGCAATTTGCGCCAAAAGATCCGGCCGAAGATGCCGAAATTATGGGCGACAGGAGAGCGGTTATTCCGCAAAGACAACGCGCCCCGTCACACCACACTCCTGATTCGCGAATCCGCTGGGAGAAGTGTTTGCGTAGCCAAGGGGAGTACTTTGAAGGGGATAATTTTGAATAATTTCAAAGATAATTTAATAAAGCGTTTTTGAGAAAGTCCTGGAACTTTTTGATCAGACCTCGTAGGTCAGTGTCACAGGTTTAGAGTCCTTTAGTCTTCACTATCCAACAATGGCAGAGGGGCCAATATTTCACTGACCACTATCCACACAGTTAGAACATATTTCCTACTTAAAGCAGATATCATAAATGACGCCTCTCTACCGGCTGATAGTATCCTGGACAAGCTATGAAAGTGCCCACAATCCCACGTCAGTAGCTCTAGCACACTTCTAGATTAGGAGGTATCAAAAAAGACAATTAGGAATTTATGCCGCGCGACTTGTGCCACTGACAATTCATCGACTCTCAAACCAGTTTAAAAATTTGTTAGCATTGACAATACCTGACTGTAAGGTCAACAACAGAGACGTTTGGAACGGGTACTCTGAATGCCATGCCAGTGAGTTTTCCATTCAACTTAGGAATGACTTTTCCAACAGCCTTAGCGGCTCCAGTGGAAGCAGGGATGATGTTCTGACCAGCGCCACGGCCATCTCTCCACAACTGTAAATACGTTGTCATTCAAGTATTTGTTTTATGCAGCATTTTATGGAATACGTAAAGTGTTTTTCAATTCGCTCACCTTTCCAGAAGGTCCATCCACAGTCTTCTGGGTGGCTGTAACAGCATGAACGGTGGTCATTAGGCCTTCTTCAATTCCAAAGTTGTCATCGATAACTTTGGCCAGAGGAGCGAGACAGTTGGTTGTGCAGGAAGCGTTAGAAACAACAGTCATCGAAGGATCGTAAGCTTCAAGGTTGACACCGACAACGAACATTGGAGCGTCAGCAGATGGGGCAGAGATGATGACTTTCTTAGCGCCTCCATCCAAATGAGCCTGGAGGTAGAAAAATGTTGAAGCGGCATTAATAAAGACAATATTTAAATCGATGCACACAGACCTTGATGTGCATGGCGGAATCCCCCCAAGTTACGAACTAAAACTACAAGGATTTGCGTTCTTGTTACTGACGATGACCGATCTAACGTTGTACCTCAAATTTTGTAGAAATAGACAATTCCTTTTTCCGTTTTATTCGCAAATGAATTTTGGTACCCATCAAAAGTTGGGTCTGTTGGGTGAAGTCAGTCGTGTTGCAGCTTTAATGCTATTAGCTAAACTCCCGATACTTTTGAAGAGAATCTACTGCTCAAATTAACCAAGTTCAAGACAACCTTCAGCAAGTGAGCTAGTTTAAAAGATGCGTGTGAGTGTGTGTCATGCATTAACTAGCTCACTGTGTGATTGAATGGGTCCCATTGAATCCAAGGTTTGAGTGGGGTACATTGAACACTGCCCTTAGAACGACTTTGGAGCGGACTATTTTGATTATTGAGGTGCCTACCTTGGCTTTCTCGATGGTCGTGAATACACCAGTGGACTCAACAACATAGTTAGCTCCAGATTTGCCCCACGGGATGGCTTTAGGATCACGTTCTTGGAACACAGCGATCTTCTTTCCTAAAGAGAACGATAAAACAGTTTTGGTCATTAAACAAATCGAGATAAAAGAGTTTGAAACACGACCAGACAACTAAGGATTGGTAAGGAGGAGAATTTGAGGACACTTGTTGATAGAATGACCCCAGCAATGATTGGAGATCCTGATTTTGTCTTCTTTGTGCGTGCTACTGGCACTTCCACCATTCAAAGATCCAACCGAAACGGATTTTCCTTCTAGACATGGTTACAGTACACCAACTATAGAACTTCGGAGACTGCGTGGCTGTTGATGATAATCACCAATACGCAAGAGCTAATTTTAACGATACCAACAGTGCTTCCTCTACCTACGCCTTGAGATGACGCATCAATAGCTTGCTTGCTTGCCCTGTGTAACACGTGGAAGTTGCAGAGAATAGCTGCTATTACCTGAGGTTCCCGTTTCGGCAAATGGGAAACGTACAACATGATAGGGAGAATGCGACGCACACATTAGTTGAACTGTAGCTGAAGAATTCCTTCAGAATTGCCATACTCCTCATTTGTGAACTACTCGCTGATGGGTTTGTGGCAGTTAGTGGGAAGTTTCTAATGAGCTTCAGGTCGAAGTGCTCCTGCCTCATCATGTTGTTCAGTTTCGTACGTGAGTCCTGGACTTTCATTTTAAGTGTAATTCTCCACCCCCCCCCCACTAATTTCTTCGATCGGCGATGGATTCATATTTCTCGTTAATAGACACTTCCATATCGGTACAAACTACTGACAACATAGTCATCTCCAGAATGCGACAATAATCCGGAACGTGATAAAACCCAAGAAAATGGTGCAGCAGGAGTACGCACATTGGCTTGTTGACATTCACCCAAATGGTGAACACTGGCATTTGCCGAAACAGGTACAGTGGGTCATTTGCCAAATGGGTTACGCTCACGAGCACAGCCAGCAGACATCTCAGCACTTCTGATCCAGAAACGAGGACTTCACTCACGATTCTAAACTCAGTCTTATCACACTGTGGCTTAATTGGGGCTCCTCCCTGACTACCAGAACATACATCATACCTCGACGCTGATAGTAATGGCGAAAATGTCAGGCGTCTTTCTTCAGGGGCGTCTTTCTTCGCCCGCCCCCCCTCCACCCACTATCCACCAGTATGATGGCCATAGTTCGGAATATTTACTTTGTTTTGTTTTTATTATTACAAAAAAAAGATAATTGATGAGAAGATATGGAGAAATAGTGGGAACAATTCCTAACATTGGTGTGCTGCTTGACTAACCATTCAGCAACGTTTTTGCCCATGAATTGTAGAAAGACATCCTGAAACTAGGAAGCCTGTTTGGGAAGAGTCCTTGGAAATTGAATTACCAGATATTCTTCGCAGTTTGACGGTCGTCGCTTTGTTAAATGTATCCAAGTAGTTGAGTGCCACGAGCATATTAATTAACAATGGGAATTCCATCCCTTGACTCTTCAGTGCCCTGCATCTTGAGCTTAATGAGTGCACACTATCGTAGGTTTATTGGAAAACACCTCAACAAGTGGCATAACTTAAGAAATCCCAACAGTTCTGAACGCCAGAAGAGAGTCCAGGACAACGCCGACAAGCAACGTTTCAAATACTATCGTGATCACAGAAATCCTCTAATTACGGTGACGATGAGCTTTCAAAATCAGCAAAAACACTCGTTTCCAATATTTCATTATACGTTCTTCTTCAAACGTTCAAAACTTCCTTGCCTTTCGATTGGATTATAATAAAAATAATTTATAAAATAAACAGCAATAAAATTAAACTCATATAAATAAACGGAACCAAGTAGGTCACAGATGAGAACCGTTCGATAAATCTGTGACAAAAGGAAAGAATCTAAAGAACGTCATCGACACTGATAAATGGCCCGAGACGTGGCAGCCCATTGTCAACCTCCAAACAACGGCAACTTTCCACAGCACCATTTTGCTCAAAGCAAAATAGAGCATCCTCGTCACAACACATTACAATAATAAAACCGCCTCGTGGGCAAATGAAGTAATGGAAAATCAATTCAATAGAAGGAACTTCAAGGACCGACAGTCACAGACCCTAACAAAAGATAGGAGGACAGATTGCTAATAATATACAACAATAATCACTAACATGAATAATTCATTTCGACAACACCAGTTCGGCCAATGCTATGTAACAAAACGTACCATTAACGACGAGGCAACCTCCGTCGACTTCGACTTTCCCTTTGAAGCGCCCATGAGTGGAGTCGTACTTCAAGAGGTAAGCCATGTAATCAACTCCCAAAAAGGGGTCGTTGATTGCAACAACCTGAAAAAAAGAGGAATATTGAATAAAGTGTCGACAGCAGAATAGCACAGTCGTGGATAATAATGTGAATTGAGAGAAGACGATTTCACCAATTACTTGCCACCATCACGACACATCCCTATTCGTATCATTGCAGCAAAATGTCTGCCATTTTTCAGGGTCAATTGTTTAAAACAGGCACAAGCCGAGGTACAGTTTATCTGATTGGAAGACACAAACTGCCTCTGATATTGCCTGTAATGAACTGGAAGGAGGGATAAACTAAGGAAGGAGGACATAAAAGCAGGGGAACATCAGTCTACTACACACTCCACCTCCTGCCACTCACAGCTCCCCTTCGGTGTTCACTCAGGAGCAGCTGAGAACTAACCAGTGCCACCCTTTCTATCCATGGTTGAGTTGTGTGTGGAGGAAAATGAAGTTCACTTCAAGTATTATTGACAAGGACGAGCATGATTTAGCGGTTATACAACTAAATCAGGTCGAAAAGAGTCTTATCATTAGAACTTCCCAGCTGAGGTACTTTCTGGACGATTCGGATGTGTCCTTAAGGAACCAAAATATTAGAATAAAAGGTGTTCCTCAGACCAATATGGGCTCTATGCATTTTAAGTTTACGGAATGTGTTCCAAATCAGTATTTCGTCGATTGGAGCAGCACCAAAACCGAATTCTACAACCAAAGGTCATTCATGCTACCTGTTGAGAAAATCTACAGTACGATATTATTACAACAGATGTTTTGGGTTCAATGGAGTTCTTCAATAAATTATTTTTTGTCTCGTTCTTTAACAACACTCAAGGTTTTCTTTCTCTCTTGAAATAAGATTATCCGAGTTCTTAAACGTCATATCCTCGACATTTTTGGTACCCTGGTGAAGACATGGAAGGGATAATCTTATTTCAAGAGTAATAATTTATTGAAGAACCCTGTTGAACCCAAAAAATCTGTTTAATAATAACGTACTGTAGATTTCCTCAACACTACCCAATAGGTTTGTAATAACCCAATTTATTATGACTTCGACTACAGTACACGAGTGGAAACCATTCAGGGGGCGATTCGACGGATCATATTTTCATCATAGGCACAAAAAGAAAAGGTTTCAACATCACAAGAGGATTTCATACTCCTCTTCCACACGTTTTTTCACTTCGTACCTTCACATATCTGCTCGCAAGTACTGCTGCTTGAAAATAACTTTACTTTTTCCCTATCGTTGAAGCTCCCGTTAAAATGAAACGTTCGTTTTTATTACAAAGGAGCGCAGTTGGCAGCTCAATAGGATTTTCCTCAGGTATTCTCGTGTTGATGGTGTAACAGAACCATTATTGAATGATGTTATAATATTGTGAAGTACAGTATATAAATAATAAATACGCCAAAGCCCGCGCATTAAATATATCAGCCGCGAGCAAAGAAGTTGCTCTAAAGAACCACTACATAAAACCAGAAGTTGGCATTTGTCCCACTTGACCACGTTCCGAACTCGGGCCAAATCTTGCTTGAAGGGCCAGGTATAAAATTACATTCACTTTTGACCATTTAACGTCATTCTTGTCAATTTATTTGATTTCAGACATTTCGATTCGTTTACGGCTTATCAGAGATGTGTCACTGAATAATTCAATGGCAAATAACCAAGTTGAGAATGAACCGCCTTGTGCGTTATTAGAACAGCAGGGAGCGTACGCATTCTTTTGGCAATGTTCCAGTCTACTCCCTTGAGGAGTAGTGGTAAATCTATTTGCTCGGCCGTTTCATTCTTAAAAATCACTCTCTCGCTCAATCTTGAAGTAGATAGTGCAGAGTGTAGTATTAAAGGGCGATATATATCCCTTTCCAGGACTTGCAAAGTCCCAGTGAGCACAACTTCTTACGAAGACAGTAGAGTTCCAAGGCCATACACAAACTCAACATGTAGAAGATTTCGAACCACTTTCATTCCAAGAAAATAACTGCATTACAATGGAATGGCTCCCCACCTGTTTGCCTACAGAACCAACACATTCGATCGTTCAGAAACCCCAATGGTGGTGAGGGGGGGGCGCTACAGTCTCATATGAGTATCGCCTAATGGTGAATCCTGCTCATGAATTATTCAAATCAATCCCTTATAAAAGCCCCGAACTGCCAGTATGAGATCCTGCGTTTTGTAACGTCCTCAAACGGGCATTGGCCAACGTTTTTATTGACGATTGGTTGTCAGTGAATATTGTAATTGATTTGATACTGGTGTTCCTTGATCAATTGATCGATACAGCAATTTATTGCCAGCAGTTCACTCTGGAAAACTTGCATGTGTCCCTAGTGGAGTTGGTTCCTTCCATTCCAGCGCTGGGATGAATATCCCCATCCCCGTGACCAGTGTTCTCACATATTTCCCTTTGATCCGTCCGTGTAACAATTATTTCAGAATCATATTCTACAGATGTTCTATTTTGCCTTGTCTCTTTTGAACATATTTCTGTGTTGATCTTAGTTCATAGAACACATAACATAGAATGGGCAATAAAATCTCATTGCATTTATAGGCTTTATTAGGTCATCAACAGAGAAGCACACGTTTTGATACCTTGATGCCTACCCCCATTGACCTCCAATTTCTTCCCAGTAAACTCATCATTTTTGTGGCTTCGTTTGACGTATTGTGGTATTACCGTTTGAAACCTTATAAAATGAAGCACATTGCTTTTCAGGACGAAATAAAACCAATCTCAACTAAATTTAGATTTTTCCGAGAAATCAGAATTTAAAGCTTTGCTAGTTCTCAGCCCCTTCACATCCCTTCCATAAATGAACATTGAGCCAAAGTGTAGAACACCTTATAGGGAATTTCAACGGTACGTTCAAGCTTTTTTAAGCACCAATACTTTCCAAGATCCCTGATTTAGTAATAAAAAACCTATTCCTTTCATTTAATACGACAAAGCTCTCGAGGTTCATTCAAACGGCGCCCATTGACATGACGTAGGAAGATTTTGTACCTTAGCTGAATCAATCTTCTCACTTGTTTGTAGAGTGATGAGCTGGATGCAGTGAGGGAAGACCTTTTTTTTCATCTTATTCTCAGGCAAAATTGCACTTTTCCAGGTGTCGCTGCTACACCTTCTCAGTTTTGCTTAGTGAAAATGCTGTTGTAATTTAGACTTATACCTTCCGCTGACACACATTCCCATTCTGTGCGTTTATTTTATTTTTTCAATTTTACATTTTGCATTTTTCAATTTTTTTCAGGTTAACATTGTTCATTTACTCGTGCAACTTTGGAAAATATTGTAAAGAAAATTATAAACAAATTAACAAATAAGTACAAATGATCTGATCTAGGCAGTATGAATGTACACATCAATGCGCAAGTTCGAATAGATTGCAGAGTAAATTGTAGTGTCTAATAAGTGGGATTCTCATAGTACCGTTGAATTTTTGTCTGAAGTTTCTCAAGGTAACCTCTTTTGGACATATTGATGTTGACAAACTTTTTAATGAACGTTAAGTATCGCTGGCTTCTGCTTATTCGGTTATTACAGTAAGGAAGAAGGTTGTTTCCAGTGCGAAGAGCGTCAAGTACAATTTTAGCTATTTTTAGAATTGGGGTCGCAAAGTCGAAATTTTCCAACACTTCAACGACATAACTGTGATCAGGTCGCCCTCGTCTGAGTTTATACAAGAAAATTATTTCGTCCTCAGAGATTGTATAATCCATCGTGAGTAAATCCAGGAGTCTGTCTAAATGTGAGCACGAAGGGTTTGAAACTGGAGAGGAGACGAAGTTGCCAACGCTTGACAAATGCGTAGAGACGAATACGTGAGGGCAGCCTAAACCCTTAGAGGTGAAATAATTGAGAGCACTCGCAACGATTGCGACACAATTGACTTCCGTCGAGCCCTTTCCCACTTCATCCAAAATGATCAGCGAATCTTCCGAAAAACCCAACACTGCATCTTGAAATTTCTTCAACTCTGACATCATCGTTGAGGACATACTGATGACCGATTCCTCTTTGGTGGATCGGGAAATTATTCGGCTGAGAAGGCCCACTCTAGCGGAAAGTGCAGGCAAATAACTGCCGATGTGGACCAAATACATTATCAAACCGACTTGCTTCAGATATATGGACTTGCCGCTTCCGTTCAATCCGTACAACAGTTTAATAAGAGTTGTATCAGAAGAGGAAACGATGTCATTGGCAATAAGTTGATTCGACGATAAATTCAGCAAAGGATGCCATCCTCCCTTAATATCTATCACACATGCTTTCAATATTTCGGGTTTGGTGTAGTGTTCTTCCCTCGCCACTTTAGCCATCGCGAAAAAACATTCTATTTCTGCAATTCTATGCACCATGTCGACAATGCAACTAATGTGCTGTTTAAGATAATTAACCAAAGATTGAATAATAAGCGACTCTTCGTTAATTATGTCAGTCTGAGCGTCCCCAAGAAGTTCATCAAGCTCGTAACATCTTCGGGATTTGTAAAATGCCGTTTTATTAGCGGCGAACTTGAATTCTAAATCTGGTAACATTAAATCCTCTTTAGTCAAATCTGGAGACCAGTGAGGAATTGACAGTAGAAATTTCATTTCTGGGATGTACACCATTTGAATTCTAGAAATGAAAGATGGAACAGAGTCAAATTCGTATGGCGTCACTTTGTCCATAGCTAATTTAAGCCTCGAAAATTTTTCTTTAGCCGCATCCAGAGGAGGATAAAATCCGTATTTAATAACGAACATTTCGTCATTTTCCATGTTAACCAAATCGACAACTCTTTCGAGATTGTGAGCCATAGAATATGCAGTATCCACGATCATTGATCCCAACTCCGCAAATAAATTAGACTTATCTTGGTGGTGACGACACACTTCAGCGTAAGACACGGTGTAGTAAATATGGCGATAAATGTGTTTCCAGTGACCTCCTCGTAAAGTAGGCGATGATAAGTAACCCAATATGACGGAGGAAGATGAGATTTGAGATACGTACGCTTTAAGAGAATCGATTGCGTTTTGGTTAGAGACGTCCAAATAGAAATCCACCACTTCATGGCGTTTCTTCAAAATCGAATCACAATTGACGGGGTTCGCTAGGATTGACCGAAGTCTCGTTAGCCCCAAAGAAGAACAGTGTCTTTCAAAAAGAGTAAAAATACTTCTACCCTCCTCTTTATTAATTGCCTTCCAGTTGTAACTAGAAGGATGCTCCAAAGGATCGAATATTTGCAAATTTTTCAAAGATTCGGAGTCCACCCACAGTTTACTGTTGATGGTCATGCACTGTATAGAACTAATTGAAGGGGGAGGGAAATTCGAAGTAACTTCAGGACAGCCCGTCGACACGTAGTAAAGAAGACCTCCGAATGAGCTGACAAGTCGCTCATCATCCAAATTGATGGACGACAGTACTGCATTTTTAGACGACTCTCCCCAAAGAGACGATTCAAGAATCACTCTCCTGGCAAAAGAATAAGCGAAAAATCTGGATGCCAAACTTCGGTACTGACAGTCTTTCAATATTTGATCTCCGCTAAGTTTATTTTTGAGTTCTTTTGTCAGTCGATCAGCGCCAGAAGAAGGGAGAACTATAACCGATGGTCCAATACTCCTGAGAGCTAAAATAGACATGGACAGTTCATAACCCTCGGGGACAGATTCTAATAAAAATACTTGCCCCGTCGTAAAATTGTAACTGGAAGCCGCGATTTTGTTTTTCTTGCGAAATAAACATAAAACTGTTGTTCCTCTTTCAGAGGTTCTTTCATCAACATCCAAGTCTGGTGCCACTGAAGATCCACACCGACCAGAATGATCTGAACGTTCTTCATGACTAACATCCATTGCTATAAACTGTTCAGTAAGACAAAGAACACTCCACAGTTCAATTTCTAATACTTCATTAGAAGGTACCAACTCAACGAGCACAGTTTGTTAGTAATGCAGTGAAACTGAATGCAGAAGTAATAGTAAAGGCAAATCCCTTATCTGTGCCTTATTTTTCTTCTTTGTCCGAGTTTAAAAACTTCAACACAGAAAATCGCATTTGAATTATCCAACAAATGTTAATCAAATGTGGAAATAACAGTTGGTCCCATAACTGACTCCTACAAATCCTCCTCACTCACTCCTTTGCCTAACCCTGAAGTCCATGCACACAACTTCAAAACTACGGATTGACTCCCATAAAATAAGTAAATACTAAACTACACTAGGCCACTACTTTCATAACCTGTGGTGGCCTATGCTTTTATATTCGATGCATGATACTGTAGAAGGGTTGAAGCGATTTCCATGAAATTTGCAAGGATTCACTAAGTTGGTTGTTGGATAGTCCTACGAGAGCTTGACAATAAGCTCGTTGCAGAACAAATCGATTTTACGTGAGGTGGCTTTGAATTAGGTGATTTCCCTAATAATGAGGAGAATGCGACGTAGATCTCCCTCCTGTTTTTGCGTGGTTGTTATTGTATTCATTTCACAAAAAAGGAAATAATTGTTAAGTAATAAAGAATTTGAACACCAAATGTCTTTTGACTGTCAGCGTAACAAAATACTAAACAATGTAGTACACCAGAAATGTGAAAGTACTGACCTCGGCTCCCTTTTCAACCGAAGCCCTCAAGACGAGGCGGCCAATACGGCCAAACCCATTGATACCAATCTGAGACATGGTTTCGGTTTCTTGTTAGGCGAGCGTGAAAAAGCTGTAAGCAAAAATGACATATACCGATAAAATATAACGCACTTTTAAAAAGTGGAGCGTATATATAAATCAGCTTTTAATGAAACGAATCTGTGTACTTCTTCAGAAAAAAAAAACAAGTAAAATGACCACATTAATTAGTTGAGACTTTGAAGTTGTGCGATTCCTCATTGAGGCAATAGCCTTCCCGCACGCTCATCAATATTTGTCGGTGTCAATAACCCAAAATGGATGGAAATTAATAGGACGAAGAGAGAGGTGAGAGGATTCGTCAAGATAAGCATTGATGTGTTCACTCACCGTATGATTTCGATCCAACCCACTCCCCAATCGCTATCTCTATCACCTTACTCACACATGCACCTAATCAGTTTTCTTTATACACATTTTCTGCTGTTTTCAACTTTTCTTTAGTACTTTAAGGAAATTTCTATTTAAAAATGAAAAATAGTGTTACATTTTTAGAGAAACTATAGAAAACATTCTAGACTCGTTATAGTGATGACATTGTAACTTGCAATTACAGTTCACACCTTTTAGCCTCTAAGTACACTCTTGATGCAATGCATTCCGCAACTTTCCTCAGCACCACGTGGATCCAACGATTTTTAAGACTCTACAACTGATCAAATCTGTTTTTCCAATCAGTTGATATTAACGCAGTACTGAGCTCGACGTAGTAAACAGGAACAGGTGGTGCTTTAGTTCCACAATTCATAGGGTTCCTGCTAATTATTTTATGGCCCTTATCAATCTACCACCATGTACGTAACTTATCGAACAACCAACTCGGGTTTTTTAGAACGCAATGGTGATATAGACAGGATTCTTTCGGAAAAAGGACTAAATTCAATTTTCGTCGAAATGTTCGATAACTCATTGTATCACTCTCGCCACTTTCCCACAGATGAAATTTTTTCATTGCCATTTTTATGTCCTTTAACCAATATCGTTGGAGCTGTTTTCGAGAGAAAAATATTGGGGATTTTAATCGTTCACCAGAACAAAAGTTTGGGTCTGATTTGGCATACGTCTGACGTTGGAGCACCGCATTGATCACGGTCCAACGATAAATAACTAGAAGTACCCTACTAAATTCTGGAATGAATGCACACACGCCTCCCGGGCTAACCTATTTCATAGAATTTTTCTACACTTCGAACACAATCTTCTTTCCGACAAAACAAAATCGTGTAGAAAGCTTTAAAAATAGTGAACTCCAATATGAATATACACAGTCGAGGATTGTGGATCGGGGCTCCAGCGCGATTGCCGTAATTTTTGCCTGAGTCAGCAGCTCTTCAAAAGCATCAACAAACTACCTCAGTACACGTGCGTGCGCGATGCGGGGGGGGGGGGGGCAAAATCTATCAAAAACTAGGATTTCCCATTTTTCTCAAAAATCTTTCCTGCGATTTTGATTAGGCCTTCAAATTATTTTCTACTTAGCACATAACTCTCATGTACAAATATCTCTCTAAAAAGTCAGCGAATACAGGTTTAAACAAAGAACAAAAGGGAAATGAGATTTGTCGAAGATTAAATTACCACTTTTCAAATTTTGATCAAACTTACTTCACACCAGATATTTTATGATACTACACCATGTTTTCATGTTTTATCAAATTTGGTTCATTGGGACATATCCCTTGGATGAGGTGAGTGAACTATATATATTATAAATGTAAGTGGGGCTGAGAGAAACAGAGAGATGCGATCTACCTGATACTTTACTTAAAAATCAAGCGACATTGACATGAACAGCCCCAACGTTACGTTCACAGTACAACACAGTACTTTGGCTAATTATTGGTCGTGAAATCACAAGGGAGACCTCTAATAAATTCCAAGAAGTTCGCCAGTACTGAATCTATTATGCAAAACTATAAGGGTTTTGTGAATGTTTTAAGAGCTATATGAGCGGGAAAAAAATCATCCTTCCCACTAGCTGAGTGAGAAACCCAGTCCGATATGAGCCCCACCAAGGATGCAAGCGCCCAACGAGTAGGGAAAGAGGCGGAGTAAGAAAAACTACTTAACTGACATGAAGCAAAAGACTGCTGTGATCTGTCGCGTGCAATATTTTTGATGTAGTTTCGTAATGAAACCCTGGGAAGTGATAAGATTGGTGGGGATTGAGTAGGTAGATATGTTGAAACAAGAAAGTACTCATGGGCAAACAAAAAAGGCGCACCTGCCATCGAAACACTTTAAGAAACGGGTAAGCTCCTTCCAAGTTACAAAAAAAATAACCGTTTTTTTGCTAGTTCCTTCGAGCTGCTAACGGTTTACGTTTTCTGATTAGGAACCAGACAGCGACTAGGACAACGTGAGAGTAGAAAATTAAAAGAGCTGCTGCACTGCTAAACAATGATTGTAAACACGAAGAAATAATCAGTACAAGACGACCTTTGCAGAAATGAATCCGTGGGGCCCTAGGTTATCTTCACTCATAGCTCCCCCTCCTACTTCACTTTTGGGAAAAAGCATACTTGCCAAAGTTCCTAAATCTGCCGATTTCAACCATCTTATACAACAAATACCGTTTTCCCTAATAAATTCATATGAGCCGTCTAGAATTCAAGTCGACGTTCTATAGCGAGAGACTTTTAATTCTTAGCGCTCCTCATTTATTCCGTTGCTCCTACCCATGTCAAGACATTCTCATCGAACAACGATGTCAAATATAATTTATATGATTGCCAATTGTATAACTTTTGGAAAGATTTCTTGTTTTTTTTCTGGGGTTGTAAAGCTATGAAAAAAATTAGTCAATGAAACGAGGTAGTTAAACTTGTCGTGGCACATCGAACTATCAGTTACATTTTTTGTTTTGTTTCCTTGTTCATACCTTGTGCAGCTCTTACCATTTTCACACACAGAGAAATTAGCTGTGACCTCCCAATTACATTCACAAACACACGCCATTTCCTCAAATGATGTTTTTAGGGCTCAGAAACTTCAAGATGAGAAAACTCATTATTATTTCTTCGGCTGATTACATAGCCAATTTACGAAGAACTTATTGAAGTGTTTAATAGTAGCATTTGGCGGCTATTGCATTGTTTTACTTCTTAAAACGTGTTTCCTCAATCTTCTAGACAGTGATTTAGTTCGTGGATGGCTGCTTGCTTGCCAACGTTGAACGATCTTTCCATATTTTAAATTTGTACGTTTGTATTCTTAATAATTGAGATTATTCCTTTCTTTTCAACCTCACAAGTACATCGCGTTGAGAGCACAATTATGTCATTACTAGTAAGCAAAGTGAGAAGATAAATTCTTTTGATCCCAACCACTTCAACATTTTCGAAGCGTTCATGGAACAGCCTAAAAACCAGTCATTCATACGAAAATGTTGACAGGCGTCTTAGGAACCTAACGAGCTTTGAATGGCCGTACTTCTTCAAATAAACTGATAAGAACGCCTTATCTGTCTACAATAAAGGTAATCTCACTCACAGGCTAATCAGCCTTCAGAAGACGTGGCCTTGAGGTGCTTGGTAACCTTTCTTAATAACATTAGGATTTTTCAAATGATATGTACTATTAGTAATTAGTGCGTTGACCAGCCCCAACCTTATTTGGGCTACCCATGTTGATCTACAGGCTGAATATCATATTTGAGTAGATTCGGTTCAACCGTACACTATCAATCGTATTTAAAGACCAGCACACACAGTAAACAGATACACCCTGGCCTTATAAGATCACTCAGGCACTGATGTTCCACAGCCGGAAATCATATTTGAAATTGTTTGCCCTGATTAAGGATGGCTACAGCTCCTGTTCAAGAGACGGATCACAGACATGGGACCATTTATTTGATGACTGCCAACTGACAGAGGCTGGAAGAGCCAGTTACTCTTTATATATTACCTGTTTAGTATGAACAGTACTGTTTATTGAATCCCCGTAATAATAAGATGAAGCAGGTAGAAAATAAACTATTTAGAAAAAGGCACACAGAGCCTGTTCTCAACTTTGATCATGATTCCAATCTATTGCTGCAGGTTAATGGAGAGACTGTCTAAGAGTTTGGCATCTAGCAGAGAAAGCCTCCCCCCCCCCCCAACCATCTTTCTGTACTTGCCACCAACCACCTGTGACTTCACACTCACAAAATGTTTATAGTTGAACACACCGTGTAAATTACAGTCGTCTCAGTTATCGCACAATGTTACGAAATTCTCACAGAGCTCCCCTTCAAACTACCAATAAGCCATAGTGAGGTTCAAAATACATTAAGTGAATCCCTCAAGTACAAACTGAAACAGTGGATAGCATTAGGACTGGGTTACGAGATCCACCAATTTTGATCGTTCTTCTACAATTCAATTATTGATTTTTGAGCGAATAAAAAACTTTAGAGAGAAAAGAATTTAAAAATTGTGTGAAGGCTGGATGTATTTGTAAGCGTAAATCGATTTACTGAATGAGTCTGTGAACATTTAGTAACGTTTGAAGTTTCACGATGTTCTCAATTTCGCCTTTTCAAACGGAAAAAAAAACGATTTAACAGTTTTAGGATATAGTTAGAAAGCGACCTTTACAGAAAAAAACCTCAACCGTCTCTCAGAGGAGAAAAAGGCTGCAGTGTGACCCGGAGCAAGTCGGTTAAATGAGGAACGGACCTATCAGCCGATGATTGAAATGACCTCGTCGTCCGCGTTATCGTCGAGGGAGGAAAAATCAACGACTTTCAGGTCAACAAAAGATAACGTAGTCCGTTTAGAAATTTATAAGAACAATTCGTAAGGAAACTCAATGAGTTGGACAACTAAGGGAAATGAATGGAGCAAAAGAATCAAAAATTGACGAGGACGTGAAGTGTGACGTGCAACTAGTTAAAGGTCACGTAGTCACTTAGTCGGGCCCATTAATCCACCGGTGGGAGTCACTCATATCTCGCCCTCGCGCCACTTTTTTTGCTCAAAATGTCGATATATACCGTGAAATTGAATTCCTATACTTTTCAATCGTCAATAGTAGACGAAATATTGAAGCATATAACTCAAATCTGTTAATGGAAGGCACCTTCACGTACCTCACTCTCCACCCACCTAAAACTTTTAGTATTTCATGACGACAAATTCTGAAAAAATTACCATTTCTTTTCGGTCTAGACGGTGGAGTACTCGAATTGTAACTATTAGTAAATGAT
This sequence comes from Pachypeltis micranthus, assembly GCA_020466155.1. Lineage (NCBI taxonomy): Eukaryota > Metazoa > Arthropoda > Insecta > Hemiptera > Miridae > Pachypeltis > Pachypeltis micranthus. Next base: position 60,818,383 of record CM035770.1, on the reverse strand, counting down.
TTTAAAGGCAAAATACCATCGAATTATTGACTCACCTACGAAAGAGTCTTCCTCTGAGAACTGGTCGGAATCGAGGGGAGTGAAAAGTGAAGAGGCCGGTTGAGGTTGAGGGGGAGGGCGCGGCGCTGGGGAGAGAGAGTTATTTTCGAACTAAGATAATTACAGACGAACGGAGCGGGGAGGGTCAACATCAGCTGTCTGCCCTTTAGGAGCCGCTCCCAAAGAACCGGGAACTTCTGTACTTAATGGCGAGTGAGTCGTTCAGAACGAATCTTCCGTTCACGGAGCTTTTCGAAATAACTTCAAGTGAACCCGGATTCTTCTAGTGAAAATGATTCTTTGATTCGATTGCCCTATTCCACGGCTAATTTCCAGCTTTTTTTGAAACGTCCGCAGCTTTTTACTTGCCTCAATGCAAAAGGTTAAGAACACTGTTACTGTGAGATGCGTTCTGTTCTGTAAGGTGAGCAGATACAGTTGGGAGTTGTTACTCATTTTGGAACATTGGCACTGTTGAATTTTTTATTCCGATGGCTGAACCTCAAGAAACCACTATCTGTAATTTATGTTTGTTTTCCTAATTTAGAAACCCTAATTTATGACCAGTGGAAGCCTGAGGTGGTCAGTGCATATGTATCATGCATAAGATGCGGTGCAAAGGAATAGGTAAACTTTCTGAGCTTGTACCTTTTATGTTCTTTAGTATACATAGTAGGAAGGTAAATTTCGGCTGACAAATTTTTTCTTTAATTTTCTTCCGACCTACTGGTGGATCCATAAAATTCAGAGAGGGGGGGATGAATGTTTATTTATATTTTTTTTATTTTTTGTTCCTGTAGGGGTGGGTTGTCGTGTAAGTGTGCGCCTTCGTCACAACCACGTAGTAGGGATACTTCATTATGCGATGAGTTAGCTCTTGGCTGCGCTATTTCTAGATAATAATAGATAACGATTTGATAGTCGTATCGCTCAGCTGGGGTGACAAATCTGGAAGTTGATCGCAGTGCTGTCTTGTTGTTTTAGTTTTGTGTTGTCATACAAATTATCTCGTGGTTCTGTACAAAATTCGAAGTTGACTGCAATTTAGTTTAATATTAGGCGACCGAATGACCGAAGTTCTCTCTCCGTAAGTATGAAATCTTGGCTCATTTGACCCACTCAAGAATTCCTTTGTAGATGTCTTTGTCTTGTTTTTGTTTGTCCTCAAGACACATTTCCTTCCCTCTCCTTATGTCACACGTACATGCTGATGTTGCGTGATTCGTCGTATTTCGTTAGTCATTTGTAAGGTTTTATCCGCACAGTTTTCCATAATTTTTTGTTCACTTCAAGCTCTAATGACTTGTTCCGTTTCCTCAGTAATCCCGCTGGTTTTATGGAATGCAGTCTGGGTTGTCACAGGATACTGAAATACCCGTTTTCGCATTTCCCAAGTCTTTGGAATTTTATTTGGAGGATCGTCGGTCGCACAAAAAACTGTTAACTTTGTACAACCCCTACGACTTCGTTGTTCGGTTCAGAGGTACTCATTTCAATCTTCTAATAATTTTGTACAGTAGCAATATTTATATCGGGTTGCAGTTTTTTTGTAAAGTGCTCAACTATCCAATACTGTATTATGGCATTCTCCTATTCTCCTGCCTACTTATATTTATTTCTCCACTGATTCCCAATTATAAGTGCTTGGCAGTGCATTCAATTCTCAACTAATTTCCTTGATTATATCAATCAATGTATTACTGACTTGAGTTTTTCTTTCAGTTCTATGTACCTCACCTGATAAGTATGATGTGTCATGTCCGATCGGAAAGATAAGTGGGAAGTGTCACGTTGACTTGGTGGTTCTGCACAAAGTGTGTCTTCCGGCCAATTGCAATGTCACTGACAAATTTAGGATTGAACTGTTGGACCGTGAAAATAAAAAGGTAAGAGAAACAGGGGCGTTCATTGTTAGTGGGTAGCAATGTAGTACGGGCTCTGGAATTCCTCTTCTTTGATTCCAAGGGGCTTTCAAAAAGCTTGTTGGAGATTAGACGTATCATGGCTTGAGATCATCCGTATAACGGCTTGAGATCATCCGTTTTCACAGAGGAAGGTATTAGAAGAGTCGTTCCACAAAACTGTCATCAAAGAAACCCTCGTTAAGTCCATAAGGATCTTCTGATTCGATCCAGTTAGATTTGATATCCTTATAGCACTGAACCCTAGGCACCAGGTCACTGGGACATCAGCGTCATAAGCGATTCTGAAAACTGGGACTTACCCCAGGTTAGATTAGTCATTGAAATGGAGAGAGCTCACATATCTCCATGATGTGCAAGCACAAATGTTAATGAGCGTGCACATGGATATCCCCCATCCAGGCAACCAATCATCCACTTTTCTTCTCTCACGCTGTAAATGTATACTCCCAGGCTCATCACTGAAGACATCGACTCTATCAATCATGCGTAGGATAAGTTACTTGAAGAAAGTAACTAAAATTATGGTGTGCGAATGATCTTTCCCTTCCAAAATTAGGACTGCTAGACTTCACTATTCTCAATAATGCGTCAAATTTGGCTCATCAATTGCAAACATGAAAATAATTCAAATGCTGTCCAAGTTCAGCTGCTTCATCCCTTTTGGAGTTTCCTCAGTGCTGTCATGGCAAACTATATTTAGTTATTTCTTCAAAGTCAGTTGGATTTCAAGTGCATGACCAGAAAACTGCGTCAATGACTACAGAAATGGAAGGGTTGTTGGGATATTGCAAGCAATTCAAATGCCACCATTTTAGTTTCCTTTGGCGTACAAAAGTTGTGTAATTGGCAACACTTTTTTTGTTAGTTTTCTTCAGATCTTTACATTTTAAAAGCTTCTGAGCGCACCGTTAATTCAATTAAAAACATAACCTCTAACAAGAATTAGTCAAATAGTAGTATATTTATAAGTGACCCCTGTTCTTTGTTCATTCCCAGGTCATTGGCAAAAAAGATGTTCCCGCAATGCTGCACTCTGGATTTCCTCCGAAACCTGAAGGAGACGACTTTTCATCCACTGCCAATGATAAAGACTCGTCAGACTGGAAAATTTCGAGGCTGACGAGCAATGAACCGTGGACTCGAGATAGGCAAGGTATGTTTTAGCTCTTAGAAGCCCAAATAACTAACTGTGCTCATGTAGTATCTAAATCTGTGTAATATTTACTCTAAGGAACAGTTTCACAAAAGCTAATCCAACTGCCATTTAATCAGTTCATTAATTTTATAAAACAGATGTAGCTTCTGAATATTTATCAACAACGTCATGGGGGCATTGACAGCCAAATAAAGATAATTTTGTAGGTGGGACACGTACTTATTGATATTTGGACAAATTGTTTCGATAGAGCATTTTGTTATTATGGTTTTGCTAATTCCGTTTATTTGTGAACACTAGACAGATGCGAGTGCAGAGTTCATTCCATCACAGATGTGTGGAATGGAATATGTTCGATTCAACATAAAACTTGACATAGCCAGGGCGAAGTAGTAATAATCCACTTTAGTATAAAATAAGAATTGGAAGAAATGTAGCAATCATTCTTTAGAAATGAATTTACATTGTTTGCCTGAAAAATGTCATCGAGTATTTTATCCTAAGACCAAATGGGATTGTGCAACAAGATCTGGGTATAAGTTTGTCACCACTCATTATAGAGGTTGCATCACTCGTTTCCTAAGAGTAGTTACAGTGACCCAGTGCAAGAAAAAATGAAGCGTTTGCTTGAGTAACTTACGGCGATCATGTTTTGTGTGGGGCTGGAGTAATGCAGAAACTATTCCAATGTTGAACAAGGCTTTCAGAGCTCAGTGCTGATTGCCTTCCAAATAGGCAAATTTTCTGGTGGCACAAGGCTTTCCGACTGATATAACTCTCATGAGGGTGCAGGATAAGGATAATAAAACTGACCGGGGAAAGGCTTTCGCTGAAAGTCTGGTAGATGTCAATGGCAAGCTCCTTGTTGGACGCCATCAACCTCCACTTTCAACGAAAGTGTGAAACGTATGTGCTACTTATAGAATACTGATCATCATCCATGTGTCCGTTTAATTTCTGAAACATCAGGCATTAAAAAAAGCATTGTTCACGAAATTGTATCAGAATCTTAAGAAATGAGGAAAGAGTGCGCTAAGCTCGTGCTAAAAGTGCTAATGGACGATCAAAAAGCCCATTGTCAATAGCTTTTGGATGCCTGATGATCAGAGAGACTTAAGGCTCTGAAAGTTGGGTCCTCTTATAGGATCTGGAGACAAAGAAGGTAAGTGCAGAATGGTACAAGTCGAATTCTTCTCGCTCCCAGAAGGCCAGAATGCCCAAGTCAAACGTCAAGGCAATGCTGATTGTCATTTTGGATTGCTGGGGATTGGTACATCATAGGTTGTTCCACTGGGGAAAACCAATAACCGGAAAGTTTTACGTCCAGGCGCTGAAGTGGCTGTAACGCAGGATGAATCGCATCCGCCCAAACCTTGCAAAAACCTAGAATCTTCACCACAACTTTGCGCCTTCGCACACCTGCACCCCCGTTGCTGATTATCTCAACAAAGCAAAGCATCATCGTTAACCATCAGCCTTCATACAGCACCATTGTGCTCTCCCCCTCCCCTTACTTTATTCTGTTTCTGTGCCTGAAAACTCCTTTGAAACAGGACTACCGTCTTTTGATGCATGAAATACCTGCCAGAACTGGTGTGTAGACGCAGGAGGAATGTACTTTGAATGGTTCTGAAGATTTGCACACGTAGAACCAATAAAAACCATTGCTCACTCTCAGTACTTTGTGGGAAAACCCTATATATGTACTGACGATGGTGTGAAAACTGAAACCAGATCCTCGAAGAAGTTGACTAATTCTTATCTAATTTCTATTATTTTTATTCGATTTGTTTGAGGACCAGAGAAAAGATTGCATCAGAAATACCGCGTCACGAAACCGATTATTTCATTCATATCGAACTCCCACGTTCTTCCCGTGATCCACTTTCGTCTTCTAGTCCCAATTGAAATGCTTTAATTATTCTCCTCTGTGGCGTCTTTGTGAAAGTACCAATGGTTTGAAATAACCAATAATAGAGTACAATTAAATATTTTCATACGCTGGCAAACAAAAACATACGTGCGTGTAAACGAACAGCAGAAAGTTACGGATAGAATTGATAAATCATCGATTTAGGTTGCACACTGACCAAAACCGGCTGGTCAATTTAATCGAGTTGTTCCATGTCTGTATGTTATTTTGAATTTGGTGAACTAGACATCGCCGTTTAACAACTTGAACCTCCGGTTTAATGTATAAACATTCAAGAAATTGGGTTATATCCGCCAGTAGGCAAATTACTAAAGTTAACGTACCTGTTAGGTGAGTCCGTCTCCTCTGGCTTGTGAGTTACTGTGGGCAAGCGCTTTCGATGTAAAGACATCATCGTCTGGCCGTTAAGTCAGTACTCGAGTTAACTTTAGTATAAACATTCATTGAAAAGTCTGGTGAAACCAGCTCCAAGTTGGATGATGGGCAAATGCTGGGAGAGTTGGTGTGAGTCATCCACCTTGCACACCCCATCATTATAAACAAATTAATTTAAAAATTGGAAAAATTCCCCTCAAAAAAGAGTGAAATAACTTTATGAGAACAACTCTCTTCATGAATCGCAAGATTCCTGGCTGGGGGCCCAGTAATTTGTGCCCCTGTGAAAGAAAACAGACCTGTGCGAAATAATCCTAATCCATTAATATTGTGTGTAAAGTATAGCCCAAATGAGTGGGGAAATCGCACACAATTTATTGAACCTGTTGATCGATATAATATGATCGTGCAGCGCAGGGTGCTTCTATGTTCGTTGAACGAACTTTTATAGGGCTGGTATTGATTTGAAGAATTATTAGGTTTTGCGACAATTTTGATAAAGTTTAGTGACGTCGTTTTTACGTGTAATCTGTGTTCAAAAAATTGTTACAGAAATGTTGGGATCGAAATATTAGTATTAATCAGTAGAAGATCATGCCAGTTTGCTCCCAATCGGATTTGCGCAATGAAACCGAATTTATGAATTTATTTATACGCTGTATTGTATGTGTTTCTGTTGAACAAACTTTTATTAGCAAAAAGCTTGTACAGTGCGTGAAAAGAGTCTGGATAAGTCCTGTGAGTTAAGTGCCTGCTTTATATAAGCTCGTCTTGGTGACTTGAGGATTCATAGAACTGGGCAATTTCATTCCTGATTGGGTTGGAACATTGATGCGATGATGTACAGCAACAGTGGTAGCTTCTACATTTATCGTTGTTTTTTTGTTATTTCTGTTGTCTAGTTGAGGTGAACAATACGACCAATTTCTTCGTTTGGCTCACTGGTGTTTTCTGCTTTATTGGCCTCTTATTGCCTAGTGAAGGGGAGACCACAAACCTCCTCACTGTTCCCATTAACTTGAAGCTCATATTCTCATTCGTGTTAGGTAAGTGCATTATTTATATCGATCAGTTCAAGCAACCTCCTTTTTTTATCTTGGCATAATTTTTTCGGTGGATGTTCCATATTTTCGTCTAAAAATGTGTCCGTTTTTAACCTAAACTTTTGCCCTGTATTCCCTGCTCCATTGTGGTAAATGTTCCTTAAATCTCCCTGCAACAAGGGTTCTATTCCAACCTAGCAGATTAGAATCGTGAATCACTACTGTTACTTAAGACTTCAATCTCTTCGAAGATACATTCGATTTTGATAACTCCTTGTCATCCGAGCCATTTATGCGTTGGTTTCTAACCTGATGGCATTTGGAGTCGATTGGAAACTAATGTTGATTGTAGTAATCTTAATATAATCAGCTGGCATGAGTACACTGAGTAGTCCTGTGATATTTGTCTCATAAGCTCAGTATTGTTAGGGAAACAACTCCATAGAGTTGTAAGCTTTGGATCGGCCGATATTGCATTGTTAAATGACACCTTGATCCCCCTTTCACTTGTCTTCAATTGGCTTTTGTACGGTGTGGGCAGACTCCTGGAACAATTATGCATTCATTCACACTTAACAGTAACCCAATAACGTCTACAACCATGCTCTCCCATGGCGTCCATGTCTATCGAACTTCATTATGTCGAATTCTCTCTCCATCGACCTGTTTCAGTACGACGAAAGTTTCATTTAAGCAATCTACCCTGAGATGGCATGTTGCCCTCTTGACTTCCTCATTCTTCGCCAATTTTCGCCTTTCACTTGCTACGCCTTTACTTTGTGTCGCCCACCTCTTTTTTAAAGTTTTTTCTGACATCAGTAAAAGTAACCCATTTAATTCCAGAACGTCAAGCACTATCAGTTTGTACGTAGAACGTGAAGTTCTATCAAGTTCATATAAACTGAGTGAAAAACATATTGGATTGGTACTAGTGCAACAAAAATCGTAGATTGTACATGAGGCTGAGGGAAAGTGACACGATCATTTGCGTCAGATATTTTCCTCTGCTATTCCTATCTCGTTTATTATTATTTATTTCTATTTATCTTTATCAAAAATGACAAATTTTTTCAACGTGTTGGGTGCAACAGAGAGAAATAGAATACGTGCCAAAGAATTGGTGGTGAATGAGATGAGTGAGAGAGTGTTATACGGAAATAACGCTGGTTTGTTAAATGATCACGAGGCGGAAGTTCAGAGTATGAAGTTGAAAAGAGAATGAGAGTTCAAGCGACACTTAAAGGTTCCAGTCCCCGTGTTGACAAAGTGGCGTTAAGATCACAGACGAGAGGAGGTTTAATTAAAAATCTGGGGCAGACTGAGCAACAACGAGGCGTCAAGGAAAAGGATGAGAGAAATGATGATGGGAAAGTATGACGTTGACTGGAAATCTTAATTTTTACTATTTTTACTTTCCTTGTCTCTACAAAGTAGAAAGGAAAGCTATGTAATCAGCTGAAATTTTTTTTTTTTTAGTTTTCTTCAGATCTTTGCGTTTTAGGCCCTACTGAGTCCGAAAAACACTATTTGGGAAATTGGTCCGTGTGTGTATGTGTGTCTGTGAACGATTTTTAGAGAAAACGACCTACCAAATCAGCTCAAACTTGATAACTAGCCCGCAGGTAACTATGGGACGCCAAAATAAGGGTATGACCAAAATCCACCGAAAGTTATCATTGTGATCAAAACATCAAATTTTTTTTCTCAAAAACTGCTCAAACGATTTTGATTACATTTTTTATATAGATAGCTCATAATAAAACAACCATACCATAAAGTTCCCATTTGTAGGAAAATGACGAGAGTAGCACAGTAACCTAAGTTTTCGACGAAAATCGATTTTAATGCGGTTTTTTCCTTATAAACTCTGTTGAAATGTTACTAGAATGCTGAATATATAGTAGTCCTATCCAATACTTATAGTGTGAGCGTTTAAAAACGCTAACAAGATGTATGGGGGTCATTCCAATAATTCCTGAATTTCAACTACCGCCGTTTCGCATACTACCAGTTTTAAAAGTTTTTACCCAATAACTCAGCAAAAGTAATTACTATCCTTCTTCAAAAAATCGTGTTTACAGCCTCATTACTTTTCTATGTACTAATTGCTCAATAATCATGCGGGAATGAATACGAGCAGCACAATAAATTCCCGAACAGTAAGCGCTACCGCTTCCTGTTGCCGTGAAGTGTTGTTTGACCAAGTTCAAATGAACTGAGTAAGTAGAAAAAGCCATGTACATGAGTGAATTGACATAGAGCTAAGTTTTTCTTCAATTTCTTGAACCATGTATCAGTTAAAAAAATCGATTATCACTCTAATTCGCGTACGTTATAATTCCCAATTTTTTAAGTAAATAATGATTATACTGTTTGATTTGCAGGTATGGTTACTATGGTCATATTCAGGCCGTAGCGCTCCTGGGCTCAAAGCTAAGCTTTCATCGTTTTCCTGACCTTCAGTTCAGTGAAGTTGCGCGTTTCTTACACGTGTTATCAAGTTGGAACCATGACGTAGCGTCGGTATGATCTCTTCTTAGTGGATTGGCAGAATACAATTAGATTGTAGATGATGTTATGAACTTGTGTTTGCCATCATCAGTTCTGAACTTGTTGTTTTCCAACTTTCTAGGCAAATTGAGGGGGGGGGGGAGTGTACACGTGGGAAGCCTTGACATTTAGATCAGCTCTCACCTCATTTGAAATGTTTAGGATGGGGTAAACTCCTAAAGTGCGACTAGACTAGGTTAAAATGTAGTCTTCATCAATTGTGTTTGAGTCGACCTTATTGAGATAATGGGCCAGTGATTAGAGGGTGTTGTGCATTTTGTTTCTACGAGAGAAGTGAGAGAGTCTGAAATATTGACGCCTTCTTAACACTCGAGTAAATGGTCTCTGGGAGCTACACTTTCAGTTGGGTAGTCCCGAGCATCCCTGGGACGCTTAATGAGCGCAGTTGAGATTCACTTTTTTTTGTTCTAGAGTTCCAGGTGAAGTTACCAAGGTATTTGATAAAAAACTAATATCACGTTGGGCTGATGGGTGCTTTGCTTTTAGCAACTAGGAAACTTGGATATTCCCTTCATTCTGAGTGTAGTAGGTTTTCTTATCGTGGCAGGCCAACTGTAATGAGGTTATTCATTGGAGAAGGTTGAACTAGTCATCTTGCAATATTTGTTATCTGCTTAGTCAATTTATCACTAACCCCTCCTTCACACCAATCTTCCATGCTTGTCTCAGTGCATGCTATAAATCCTTAGACGCGCCAAAGGTGTGCTTTGTAAGGCTCTGCATAGCATCGAAAGGCAGTTGTGACTAACTCAGATGTTTCTGTTCCATAAAAAATCGTATTAGTCGTCTCCACTTTCCTTCTTCGTCAAAGTATTTACTGCTTTTGAAGTTCATTTTCCTCTGTCCCAAGCAGTTGTGTATGTTACAAATATTTTTCATCAGAGAAAACTCCCCTACGGATGGTGTAAATTGAAATCCCTGTAAAATCAAATAAAGAAATAAGAAACGTAAATGAATAAACGAAATGGTTGTCGTTTGCAACTGTGATCGAAATAAATGTTTAAAATGTAATGATAATAATTAGATTTCCCAAGAGAAGGCGCATGTATACATATGGAGAAATGACTCGTCTTTTTCTGATTTGAGACGTGTAATTAGAAATGGGCGCAACAGAAATTCGAACGAGTAAACCCAGCCCTACAAGAAAAATTAATGCGTGTAGAAATCTCAAAAAATGTTTGGGGAAGGGGTTTAAATGGGGGTTCCGAAGAAACAAACGGCCAAATATCTGAACTGAGGATAACAGCGTAATATCGGAACATTTTATGTTATTTAGTCACTTATATTTTGTGCCGTCTTTCTCACTGTCCTGGAATAAATAAATATATTCTTGCATAGAATCCCTTTATAATCAATCGGTTAACGGAAAATGCAAATAAAATTAGAATAAAAGGACTTCCTTCAGCTGAAGAAGTGAAACGCACTGTAGTGAGCCCTCGTTTTAGGTGTTATTCTCATTCTTATTTGTATTTCTCTTTAACCAATAAAGTGCATAGTTCACAACGAAGTGTTTCAAGTAAAAATGATGCACAACCCTTATAAAAAAGTGTACGTTAACAACAAAATTATTTATTGAGGAAGTGGGAAACACATAGGTGCTAGGCACGAATTGTAGTGTTCCAACATAGCGACATCAGAAGTTAGTCAATTATGAAATGATCTGAGCAGATAATGTACGAAGAAAAAAAAACCAAATAGAAATAGTTCTACATTGATGCGTGCAATGTACCCCGGGGGATCGGCTAAGTGTGAAGAGGGTATGGGATACCTTCATCACACACCGAACGACGCACTAGTTCTGTTTTCAATTAATGTACGCCATGATGAAGCATAATGTCTTAGGTACGGGCATCGTTTACGACGCGCTTCTTATACAGAGAGCTGTCTCCGAGGCGTGACTTGTAACGGGTTACTTTACAAATGCGGTTGGGCGCCTGGAACAGACCAGGGTGGAGGCTAGGAACAGCGCCTTCCCAGGTGATAACCGGATGGGAGGTTTATGAGAGTCGGAGGAGGGTGTTGTTTCTTTCTCTCAGAACTTTCTGAACAACATTCTGGACTTCAAGGCCCTCCAAAAACCTGTATACGCAGACTTGCAGCGCTTTCTGAACGTGCACATTAATAACTGGACGTCCCTTTCAAAGTTAGAGAATTTAGATTTGTTAGATTTTGTGAAGCTCCACCTGGCTCTCAACCATCTAGATCACACTACAAGGAGAGCCTTTGAAGAAAAATATACCTCCCATACTATCCCCACTCATCAAGATTTGATCAACTTCATCACTGAGCTGAGTCGTAGGGAAGAACTGCTGGAACCTGTGCCCAATACTTCAGCACGTTCCAAAGAGTCCAAACCAACTAGCAATCCTAATGCTCCTGTGAAGGCAAATTCCAGAGGACAGATCACTCACAAAGCACCTAATGTTGAAATCAAGGACTCTCTTGGTTCCAAATCTTCCACAAACATCACTCATTCTACGGAATCAGCTGCTGCTAAGCGCAGTGACCAGGGTGGAAAGGGAATGATATGCTGGAATTGTAACAGCACCACTCATTATTATGCTGATTGCTCTGAACCTAGGAGACGCTTTTGCTACCGCTGTGGCTATGCAGGAGTGACAATTAAATCGTGCCCTACATGCAGCTCGGAAAACTGCAACGGGAGCCGCTCCTAGAGGTCCAGTCGACTCCCAACCCTGACATTGACCTCAAAAATTCTACCGTTTCCCCTTTTGCTTTTTCACTCCCGTCTCTTATCGTAACCCCTTCACTGTCTCAAGATGAAAATGCTCTACAGGAGGACAATTCAAGAAATGCTTCGTCGGGGTCTTCACCTTTACCGGTCATAGTGAATACTCCACTGTTATCAAATTTTCCGCTAAGTCAAGGGTGCCCTGTTGTACCCTGTTTACCGTCACATATCGTGAGTATGGTCCCCAAGGCAGGGAATACTGATTCGTGGATACTCCCCATGGTGTTTCAGATGAGAAATGATTGTGAATCTGAGTTAAATAGCATTTGCATACCTGCCTTGTATGACACGGGATCTACCCTGTCATTTATTGGGAAACAGGGTTTAAAAATGATGGGACTTGACTCTATAACTTCAGAGGGTGTGGCTCTGCACAACCAAACCAGGGCTCATCAGATTATAGCCCAAATGGCTAACGGGACCCAGACTGCTGTTTCGAAGTCATACCTTTTGAAGTTCTACTTAGGCCCAAAGGTATTAGAGTTCGAGTTGTACTACCTGCATGATTTATCTTTCCCAATGGTTTTGGGGTTAGACTTCATAAGGAAATTTGGGATTGTTACTGATGCACATAACAAATCATGGTATTTTTCAGATTTCCCAAACAAAAAATTTCACTTCATGCCTTCACCTACCTCTTGTCTTTCCCCAAGGTTACGGCCTATGATTAACTGCTATGGTATCAAGGAGCTTACGGAAGATGAACGAATTATGTTGGATCCCATAGTCTCACAGGGTTTGAGGGATTTGGAGAGCAATGTTGGACTCACCTCTAGAATATCGCACAAGATTGATGTGGGCTCTGTGGAGCCAGTAAAACAACGAGCGTATGCATACTCTCCAAAAGTGTTGGAGGTTATGTATAAAGAACTGGACAGCATGCTGGAGGCAGGGGTTGTGGAAGCCAGTCATGCTGCATGGTGCTCACCTGTTGTTATGGTTCGCAAAGGAGATACCTATAGATTTTGCATTGATTTCCGAAAAGTGAATGCTCTCACTAAGAAGGACTCGTACCCAATGCCCAATATTAATACATTACTTGACAGTCTGCGTCAAGCCAGGTACCTCTCCAAACTTGATCTGAAACAAGCATTTTTGCAAGTTCCACTAACTGATGAAGCTAGTCGCGACATTACCTCGTTTGTGGTACCCGGCCGTGGGTTGTACCGTTTCCGGTCCATGCCATTTGGGTTGTGTAACTCACCCAGTACCTTCCAACGCCTTGCGGATTCCATATTTTTGGATATGTATCCACAAGTAGTAGTCTTCTTAGACGACATACTCGTATGTACAGCTGATTTTTCAGAGCACTGCACAATACTGAAGGAGGTTTTCAGAAGACTTAAAGAAGCAGGACTTCGGCTGAATCCGGAAAAGTGTGAATTCGGGTGCAGAGAAGTTCGATATCTCGGCTACTTAGTAAACGTGCAGGGTATATGCGTTGATCCAGAAAAGGTCGAAGCGGTGACATCATATCCAACTCCAAAAAACCTTACAGAGCTTCGTCGTTTCTTGGGTATGTCAGGCTGGTATCGACGATTTATTCCTGGTTTTTCAACTATTGTCGCCCCTTTGACATCCCTGTTGGGCAAGAGGAAAGCTTGGTGGTGGTCCACAGAACAGTCCAAAGCTTTTGATTCTCTCAAGTCTGCTCTTACTTCAGCTCCTATCCTAGCAAGGCCAAATTTCGATTTGCCTTTCATCTTGCAAACAGATGCCAGTCAATATGGGCTGGGTGCAGCACTTGTACAGTTGCAAGATGGTAACGAGCGAGTTATTAGTTACAGTTCGCGTTCCCTGTCGTCTGCAGAACGTAACTATAGTGTTACAGAGAAAGAGTGTCTTGCAGTGATTTATGGAATTGAGAAACACCGTCAGTATTTGGAAGGAAATGAGTTCACAGTGATTACCGACCACTCCTGTCTCAAATGGCTAATTGAGTTGAAGAGCCCTACAGGTCGGTTGGCTAGGTGGACCTTGCGACTCCAGCCGTACAAATTCAAAGTGGAGTATCGAAAGGGAATGTTAAACTGCGTAGCTGATGCACTGTCAAGGCTACCACCTCAAGTCAACATTAATGCAATTTCCACTGCACCCAGGGACTCAGAATCAACTACCCCTGATACCAATGTCCATCCGGTGAAGGATGCATGGTATGAACAAAAATTCTACAGGGTAAAGGCCAATCCAGACCACCACCCAGAATGGAAAGTAGAAGGTAACCATCTTTACTATTTACGGAAATCATTCCTGAAGGGGGAGATTGAAACACCCAGTGAAGATTGGAAATTGGTTATCCCCTGGCCTTTGCGGTCCAGAATCCTGTCAGAATCCCACAATGTCCCTCAATCTGGTCATCTGGGAGTAGCTAAGACGCACTGGCGAGTAGGCAGGCAGTACTACTGGCCAGGATTGTACCATGATGTAGTTCGGTATGTCCGGGGATGTGACGTGTGCCAACGAGTGAAACCTTCTAATACTACCCCCAGGGGTTGGATGTACCCACGTTACAATGCCACCCCTTGGCATATTGTGTCTGCAGATATCATGGGTCCCCTCCCACGTAGCAGATCAGGGAATAAGTATCTACTGGTGTTTCAAGACCTTTTTACCAAATGGGTTGAACTAATACCTATTCGCAGTGCTAATTCCCCTACCATACTGGCTAGATTCCGGGCAAACATTTTAAACCACTTTGGGACTCCGGCTGTCCTAATTACAGATAATGCTACTAACTTTGTTAGCTCAGCTGTACGTTCCTTGGCGCACGCATGTAAAATTGAACATCGTACCACCCCATTGTACCACTGCCAAGCCAATCCAACGGAACGGGTGAATCGGAACGTACGCCAACTACTACGTGCATATGTTGACCAATCACGGCACACTGAATGGGATATATACATGGGAGAATTCCAATTTGCTCTAAATAGCGTAGTACATAGCACAACAAAGTACTCTCCTGCTTTTCTTAACTTTGGCCGCGAACTAAACCCAATTAGTTCTTTCTATTCTCGCATCTCTCCAGACCAATCAAACTCTGTAGTCTTCAACACAGATGAATGGGGAACTCGAATGAGAAAGCTGCAGGAGATTCACCATTTAGTTGAGAAGCATATCCTCAAAGCCAGCACAGAACAAAGCCGTCGTTACAACTTCCGCCACACACCAATGAAATTCCAGGTCGGGAATTTAGTGCTACGTACATCCTTCAACCTCTCATCAGCTCAAGATCGGTCAGCAGCCAAGCTTTGTCACAAGTATGAGGGCCCATACACCGTGGTGACAGTTAGCCCCGGAGGCACTTGCAAGCTCCAGGACTCTTGTGGTAAGGATGCAGGTACTTGGCACCCATCTAAGCTTAAACCATACCAACCACCTCAACCGCATGAGGGGGATGTGTAACGGGTTACTTTACTAATGCGGTTGGGCGCCTGGAACAGACCAGGGTGGAGGCTAGGAACAGCGCCTTCCCAGGTGATAACCGGATGGGAGGTTTATGAGAGTCGGAGGAGGGTGTTGTTTCTTTCTCTCGGAGGGTTGTTGTTGTTTTGGTTTTGTCTTCCGCGTGTTCCCGTTCCCCGAAAAAGGACGTTTTTACTCGTTCCGACTCCCGTTTTCAAGTCGTTTTCCCGTTTTCGGTTCCAATTCCTGATTGGGTTCTTCTGGAGAGCTTCAGGTTCGAACGAAGAAAGAAGATCCCTGGCAGCAAGTCGCGTTCATTTTTTTTGTTTCTTCTTTGTTTTTTTTTGTCATGCCAGAAGTAGGGTAGAAAGACGTTTTAATTTAATTCTTATTTTCTTAAATATCTTTTGGGTTCAGATTTTGGATAGGAAGGAGAAGTCTGTTATTTTATTTTAATACATCTATATTTCAATTATTTTTAGTTATTTTCCTTCTGTTTGGTTTTTATTTCTGTAAAGAAATATCTCTCCGTTGTGGGCTTCATCCCCACGTGAAATTGTATACGAATCTTTAATTCCGTCACAGACTGTAATACACGCACCGCGAGATTACACTTCAGAGCTTGCCCTCGTAATGGCAACCATTTATGGCGCGATGTCCTAACTATTGTTTCATGTAGATAGAACATAAGACGAGCCAACCACGATCCCCTGGATAAGGTGTAGGAAAACGGTTGGTTTCGACTTGGCTTCCCTAGTGGAGTTGGGTTTGCCACTTGGTAATGGCATTTTTAGGAGAAAAAATTATGAGTCAAATCAAACTGAGAATATCGCTTGTGCACAGAGTCCTTTTTGTTTCTAGTTAAAAGGTAAAAGGAGTGAAACAGCTCTTTCCGCTGCTCATTTTTTATAGTGTCATGTCAACCCCATCCAGTCCGAGGGTGTAGCGTGGCTCTTGGCTTAGCAAGGACTTCTCTCGTCTTTCTCCCTTTGTACTCTAAGTATGCATTTATTAAATTCATTAGGCTGTGTGGTAGTGGCACCACAGAAACAAAAAGTAAATAGTACAAATAAATAAAATCACTTACATATTTTTTAATATTAGCATTTTCGTTCTTTTCATAATTCCCTAATTTCAATAAGGCTGCGGCTTTCTTCCTCCGTGAATTCTTCAACGTGCTCCCTCTAACAGTTAGTTCAGACAGGCAGAATATCAGCTCAACTGCACAAACTTACAATCTTTACATACGCCTGGATGTGCCTCGCAAGTGCTGGAAAGTATGTGCAGGGATATGATAATTCTAATGTCAAATGAGATCCACGCGGATTCAGTCCATCTGAACCTGCCCTAAATCTTCCTTATATTCTTCCTAAAACTTTGGAAACTGAAAAGCTTCCAGTTCTGAACTGATGATGTTGCGGTTTGGTTTCTGCATGTTTCCATCCACTTTTTTCTCCTTCACCAATTTAAATTATCATCTTGCGACAGCTGTTCATTATTTTATAAGCGTTTCGTTAGAAAAACGTAGAAATATTGGATTCGTTTTGTAAAACGGTTTTGGCGGAAAACCTCAAAAATTAGGATTTTGGCAGGCTTCTACGAGGATTTGCTAACAAGGATTCTGGACGACTGAAGAAGGACTACCACCTGAGGGTGTTGCCATTAACAGAGGTGACATCAAAATAGTAAGCCATGTTTAGTGCTGGCAACAGCCAGATCCATTCAGAACAGATTCATTGTTCAATCAACCCTCAAGTTCTGCCACACAGTATCAGTTCTCAATTTTTCTTCCACAACCTTGACAAAACCTCTCATCCTCCAGTTCCCCAACAGTTACTATCAAATATCTGCAAAATAAGAAGAAAAGCAGCAGACATTTTTTCTTCTCGCTGTCTCCTGACAGAAATAGCTCAGTTGTACTTCCATCGGGACTTCCCGTCTATTTTTGGATTTGGGATTCGACATTCGTTCATTTATTAATTTCAAGTTGAAAAGAGCTCTTCGATTTTAATACGCATTAGTGTTATTTGAATCTATCAAGCTGTACAAATTAGTTTATCGGGTTGGTTTTTGTTGGCAGCCCCCTTTTTTATTGTTCCCTTATTCCTTTGCCTCAGTTTTACTTTCTGATCATGATCCACTAGGCAATAAATTACTCTGCGAACTGTTCGCCACAGCGCATTCTGATTTCCCTGACTTTTTTGCGGAAAAAGTATCGAACCATATTAATTCTTATCAGTTGGTTAGGTTTACTGTAGTGCTTAGTAGGTCCCAATGAGATGTAGAGCTGAAAGCTGAAATAACTTGATTCGTTTTGAATTCGTATGTTCACCGCTTAGCAATTACACTTGAAAACTGAAATGAGGCAGAAAGATTGTCGAAAAGTTGTAGATGCTAAGGAAGTGTTGGTGACACGAGGGCAGAATCAACGACAAAAGTGAGTTGTCCTGTCACAATGGTGTTTTTCAACGGTCTATTTGTAATTCGACTGAATTTATTTCAAAATAAAAACATTTTGGTGCCTTTTTCAGTTATCTCAAGTTGTCTAAATTAGGGTAATTTATAGCACTGATTGTTATGACCTATAATTAATCGGGGTGTTTATGGTAGATTCTTAAACTGCTTAGGAGACATCTACTTAAAACTTTGTTTAGTAGAAATGCACTAGCTCCCTATGTAGCAGTTGCCAAAAACCATTTGTTCTACTTGCCACTTCAATCAGTGTACATGAAAGGGAGTGATATCAGAAGCAGTTTGATATGCTATTTAGACAGTGATGTTTGATAACTGCCGCAATGAGTGTGCTACTATATTTACAATGATGGAGGTATAACGTTTAAAACCACTTGTACCATAAATACCCCCCTAATGTATAACTTCAGCGTACGGGCTGATATTGAACTGAGTTTGTACGTGTAACTTGATATGTTTAAAAAAATCGTCGACCATTAATGTTGAATATTGTAATAAGATGTAATTGTGACTATGATTTCGACAGAAAATTTATATTTTTAAAAATTTGAAGTGTAGCGTCGCGAGAACATTTTTCTGTTTAGCTTATAGTGTGTATTTTTCTCAAGCTTTAACGACAAAACGAATTTTCTCTTAATGCGAAGTGAGTTTTACGTCAAATGTGTTCCGCCTTATATTGTGTGATACGAGTTCAACGGCTTAGCTTCTTTCGTTGTGCGTTTTGAGAATATGTTTTGATATTAAATTGTACCACATGTACAATTACATTTTAGTTTATTGGAGACATCCAGTTTTCAGCTTCAAACTGATTTTTGTTGTAATTTTTGTGAACCGTTTGGTGCAATGTCATTTGTATGCGCATAGTAAATAAATACTTCATTTTGACCATGGACTCTAACTCTTTGCAGTTACAACAAATCTGAAAGTGACGTCCTAGCCCTCATCAGAAATTGTTTAAGACTGTCAAACTGGTAACAGTCACAGTGTGACTCATGATTTATACACACGTGTACTGATATGCTCTTGCGTTGATGTCTGGAGCTAAATGCGTACTCCGCTGTCACTTCTAAGTGTTCTATCACGTGCTGATATGTCAAAACAACAGATCTTGTCAAACGATTTATGAATCTGATTAGGGTTTGTGGGTGTCGGGAAGAAAGAGATCTTGCGGCAATGAAGATTGGGATCACACTACTGGTATGGAACTAGTTAAAGGGGATGCTGTTGATATGAGTAGAGAAATATGAGACTTATTAGTGCATTGTTCTGCACTCAACAGTGCGCTGTTCTGCAGCGTTAGTCATAAAGGCGCAGTAATAATGAAGTCAGGTATTAAAGAAATTGGGTTATATCCGCCAGTAGGCAAATTACTAAAGTTAACGTACCTGTTAGGTGAGTCCGTCTCCTCTGGCTTCTGAGTTACTGTGGGCAAGCGCTTTCGATGTAAAGACATCATCGTCTGGCTGTTACGTGTTCCGCTCCAAGTGTGAGTTTGACCTCGATGATGCCCAGTTCAGTTTCCTCCTTTGGTACGCGAGAAGCATTGTTTGCCTTCAGCGTCCTAATGCAGAAGTGTCATGATCAGCGTAGAGATGTCTTTGCCTGCTTCATTGACTATGAGAAGGCGTTTGACCGTGTCCTGCATTCAAGGCTTTTTGAGGTTCTGAAGGAGTGTGAAGTAGATGGGAAGGATATTCGCATAATCCACAACCTGTACTGGAAGCAGGTGGCCGAGGTACGAGCAGGTGATATTGTGACGCCTGAGTTCAGCATCCAGAGAGGGGTTAGACAAGGATGCCTGCTTTCACCTCTTATTTTCAACCTTTACGCAGATTGTATATTCAAGGAAGCGGTTGAAGATCTTGATGTTGGGGTCAGAGTGAACAGGGAGCGAATCACCTCCATCAAATATGCTGATGATACCGTGCTGTTGGCTGAGAGCCTGGAGAATCTTCAGCTTCTCTTGAATGGACTCTCGAGTGCTGGCCAACGGGCGGGTCTGACAATCAATATTATGAAGACCAAATGGGTGGTTTTCAGTCGTTCCTCTCATGATGATGCTGTGTTGACACTCAATGGCCGCAGAGGTGAACGAGTAAGGAGATTCAAGTACTTGGGCTGCCTCATCAACGAATCTATGGATCCGGACATGGAGGTCAAATGTAGAATTGAGAAGGCTCGTTCCGTATTCTTGAAAATGAGAAATATTTTCTGTGATGAGAACCTCAACTTCTCTCTCTGATGGAGAATGGTAAAATGTTATGCATGGTCTGTCTTGTTGTACGGAGCGGAGGCTTGGACCCTAAAGGCTGCCACCCTGAGCAGAATAGTAGCCTTTGAGATGTGGCAATTGCGTAGGATGTTTAGGATCCCTTGGACAGCCCGCATTTCAAACGAGGAAGTTCTCCGGCGGGCTCAGGTTCCGAGGAAGCTCCTGGCTACGGTGAAATGCCGTAAAATTGCATACTTGGGACACATATTGAGGGGAGAAAAGTATCGGCTACTTCAGTTGATTATGAAAGGGAAGATCGAGGGTCGGCGCGGTGTTTGAAGAAGACAGCTCTCCTGGCTGAATAACTTGAGGAAGTGGACGGGTATACAGCGTGCGGAGGAGCTTTTCAGGACTGCAGAGGACCGGGACGCTCTCGCCGCAGTGATTGCCAACATCTGGTTAGCTGGATAAGGCATATATAGAAGAAGTCAGCATAAATGCCCCGGACGAGCTCCGCTGAATTGAAGGGTTTGGTTCGTCCCGTTACATTAGAAAAACAAACCTCATTTTTGGCGCATTTAGGTTCAACAACTCCCTTTCATTTGATGGAAACTGCTCAAACGTTTTTGTTTGATTACAACTCAAATACGATCTTCTTACAATGTCTCCTGGAACTGTCATTGTAAAATTTATTTAATCGTGAAAACCAAAGGATCATTCGTCAAAACAAAACTTACTGAAACCTATTTTATTTGAATTTGAAAAGATACATCTTTATATTTGCAGTAGGAAGGTATGAATAATGATGCAATTGATCAATAGCAACCAACTGTTTTGATTTGGAGACTGGCAGTCATGCTGTACAGAATTATGGATGAGGAACAGAAGTCTGAATAACCGGTCAGTACGTCGCTGCAGCTACCGAGGAAATATATCAGTGTTTCGAAAACTCGATTTGTCTCTAGAAGCAAAGGAGAAAAGTTAGTCAATACAGCAAAGCGTAAAACAGATATTGATAATATTAGGGAGAATCCCTGCAGAAGAAACTTAAAACATGCGAATTCCTTAACGTTCGAGTTTCTCTTGAGAACATACGACAAACGCACAGGGCAAGTAGGTGTTTTCCTCCTCTTAGCATTACGTTAGTTGTGTTAGCACAGCATTTGCAAATGCAGAATGGTAAAGCTGTCTTTCTTACACAACACCTGTGCCAGGAGACGTTCATCAAGCAACCCTACAAAGATATGCAGTGTCCTACTTTTGCCACTTAGATTAGGATTAGGTGCGTGAGATTCTGGGTGTCGCAGACCCAATCATTTTTCACAGTTAAGCTGGTATTTTTGGATAGGCCAACATTGTTGTATACAGATGACTAAATTATCTTCTGGGAAAAGTGACGGTTCTCAAAGGTTTTAGCAGAATGACCATGGTAGAACATTCAGTATGACAACCTCTCCATGGTATCATCTGTGGCTCCAGAACACCAGCTGCAAGCAATATAGTAAACGCTCATGTGGTCACCCAGGCGCCTCACCTTATTCTTTCAAAAATAACATTACAACGAAATATGCAGCCACCAGTTAGAGAATTATTACAACCTGAACACGCTACACTTGATGCCAGAACTGACGCTGGAACATACCTCATGCCTCACTCTATACACGTAGGGCTTCCAGTCACCTTAAGTACCTTCACTACTTTTGCTGAGCTGGCCACTAGAGACAGCTAATTTAAAATAGTCAGTGAGCCCCCCCCCCCCGCCTGGATGGTTTAATCACCTTATTTAAAGTATCTAGTTGATTAATTAATTAATTAATACAATTATTAAAATTAATACAAGGGGCGTTCTTACACCTGACCATGGACTAAATGTTGGGCTAAGGTGTTCCTATACCTGCTGCTCCACCATGGCAACTTACCTGTTATTTCCCTATTACTGCTACCCTTAATACCTTTTTGATAATCAAAGCTTCTGACTTCTTTCTTTGCTTTGGGTAGGATGACACCTTTGTCGAGAAACTAAGAGTGGTGGGAGAGATGGAAGTTTACTTGTACGTTCATACCATGTACATAGATCAATAAACCACTTCTTTGCGTAAAGCACAGTAAATTAAGTTTAACTGTCGTATTTTATAGATTCTAATACCACAGCTCACGAGGGTCTTTTGACCGATTCATCAAAATTAAATATCTCGTCAACTTCTAAATAGATAAACACTTGAAGTTAACGTACCTGTTAGACACCCCCCCCCCTTTTTCAGTCCATAACTACAACCTCTAGGAAAGTGACAGTGGTTATGATAACTTGATCGGGTTTATTGTCTTTCAAATAACTCTTAACTCACTCAGCATGCACTGCCTCAGGGCCTTAAGGATGTATGTCGAGTGTCATTTAGCAGGTCTTCAGGTAGAGATCTGTTTACCACGCGGAAGTGTGTGGAAGTATGACCTAAAGAAATACTATACCTCACTTTGGAGCATAATCTGGTTTTCTACCTAATCTATTTACTACTATTTCCTATTCCTTAGGAAGTTCCTGTACTAAACCATTTACTCGTGAGACCATGTGTCAAAGCGCAGATTGCCTGTCACCCACAAGGGATGTCTGGCTCACTCAGAATTTCCATGATCAGTTCCCTCGCTCCACTCTGGTCTTTTGTATCTACTTCTACTGAGTCACTGGATGACACGTCCGACTATCTCCATTCTGTATCAGGTTGGGTCACAACGAGTACCTGTTCTATGTTCGCTTGCCCCACAGGCTCTGAGAGACACACACAGAGTACAGCAGAGATGTTCTACAGCCCCCTGCACACTGATCAGCTCTCCACTGTGAAGCCTTCATGCAATGGAGCAAAACTATAAATAACCTCTTCCTAGTACACATTTTAACTTGAATTTACCTGATACGAGAATGAAAGAAATGACAATAGTACTTTTTGTCGGGAATTTATGAGAAAACAGTCAACACATATTGCATGCACAATCAGGCCCTGATTCTTCACCCGCACATAGTACACTATCCATGATTATTCCCTCTAATAGCACCACTTCACGAACACAAAAATTGATGCAGGACTGACAGGGTCAAATCATGCTGTTATGAGGCTCGCAACGTTACATGAAAAAATGTTAGTTGCAAATGACAAAACAATCGTGTTTTGCACCAATTGTGTTGGTTAACAAAAACCATAGAGAAGAATGTTACAGCAGCTTGATAACCTTTGAAGACATGCGATTAATAAAATCTATAGAAAGCCATTGAGGTTCCACAACAGGAGGGCAAAGATATATGGGCACAACTGGCGATAAATTAAGTTGAAGAGGACTGAAGGAAGGAAGGCAAGCCAGGTACGTGTAAGAGATTTACAGCAATCGATCAAACCAATTCAATAGAACATGTTAGGCAAAGAGCATCCAATCAGCCCGAGGCCCTCGAGGTAGATTTAAACAAAATGTTCCAATTTTCTCCAATGTTACGTATAGTTGCATTACTGTAAATGTCTGAATGAAGAAACATTTATACATGTAAAAAGTCTTGCGGTGTCGGTGAAACATTTCAGTTAAACGCCTAACACAACATTGACCAAAAAAAAAAGAGGTTAAAGGAAACCAGATTTCAGACCAATTAGTTTGAAAAGGAAAGTAATTAAGAGGTCGCCTTGCGGGAGAGACTGATGAGACGCCATTCAAGCATATTGACGAGTCAAAGTACCTCTGTCTTGCACTTCCTGCGAGCTAAATTTACTCCTTGAAGCAGCCTACAGACCCATGTTCAAGTTGGTTTTGCCATACTGCGCGTCAGCTGTCCATGCTGCATTTGACCACCTGTAACCAGGTACTCAAAAGAAGTGAATCATGCAGTTTTTTCGTCGGCGACTACGAAAAACAACTGACCAGAGACGGTCAACATTTAAAATCACCACTTTTCTGGAGGAACGTACCAACACAGATGGCGCAAAACGAAGAAGTGTGAGCAAGAAATGTACAGACTAGCGAGAATAACAAGCAAAGAAAATGGTTGAGTAAAGAGAAATAAGAAGTGAATGGAGTACAAAAGGCCCAACACAACAACTACACAACTGCATTGCAATCTAAAATACTTTTCAACATACACCTTCAATGCTGTATTTCAACAGTAATTAATGCAAACTCAATGCAGAGACTACATCATTAGCACTCAATACCAACATTTCCCAAGTACAACTATATTAGGTCCCAGAAATAAATTCTCATGATATCTCATCTTATTGCTACTTCTCTTAGGAGCTGTATAGTAGAAGAATGGCTCTCAACTTTACTATTGAGCGTACACTGCGAGAAACCTTCACTTATAATGAACAGGAGTCGCCAAACCAGTGTTTTAGAAACCGGCGAAACCACTTCTTCGGCAGTTCGAATTCAGTTGTTCCCCAGAAGTTAATCGACTGACAAACACCACTCCTGCCGTGCTATTGGGTTACCCAGAGACGCCATTTTGGGACAAACCCTTGACGCTCTTCTGCTCATTGGTGGGCGGGGCACGGTATTGTAATTGCCATAGGAGTGAGAAACGTTCGCTTCAGTGCAAAAAAACGAGGATCTGAAATCGAGCACCTGACGGATTCATTCAAGCTCCACCTGTAGAAACCCTGTAGTATTGAGCCAGTATAGACTTCTCAGCATTTCAGTTTGAGTCACCATCCTGAACTCTCCTGATTTCTGGATAGGTGATTTGTGTGGTTAACTACTGTGGACTTTTTTTGTTCAACGAGTTGACCTTTTTTTTCTTTTCCGAGGGCATGTGAGACAAGTCCCTTTGTCACTGCGGCCACGTGTGGGCCTATTGTGACACTAACCCTTCCTTAGTAAAAGCCCCCCCCCCTTACCCTTTATGAAGCCGAGTATGTCCTTCACCACAGCTTCCACTATGACATGGGGCTCAATAATCCCCTGGGCAAAGTATCCAAAGCGTTTGACTGCTAAGGCAGGGCACTCACATAGGATGTGCTCCGCCGTCTCGTCCTCCTCACCACAGAGTCTGCATTCCACCGCCTCTGAGATGCCCATCTTGTTGAGGTGATACCTGAGTGGGCAGTGTCCGGTGAGGAAGCTAATCAAGACCCTCAAATCCCTCCTGGAGAGTGTCAGCATCGCCTTTGCCCTTTGACCAGAAGGCGTAACAAGCCTTTTTGATTGTCCAAGTTGTGGCTGGCGATGCCAATGGGCGCTATTTTCCTGTGTCTCCCATTGAGCCACCAAACGGTTCAGGTGACTTTTGGTCATACCTAAGTGAGGTTCAGGCCCAATGGGTAGGGCTTCTGTGCCCTTCTTCGCAAGGTGGTCGGCCTTTTCATTGCCCTCATGCCCCCTGTGAGCCGGCACCTAGATGAGGGAAAGCCTATTGTGGGTGCCGAGCTGCTTGAGCGCATGAAGGCATTCCCATGCTAGCCTGGACCTGCAGCTATAGGCTGCGATGGCCTTTAATGCGGCCTGGCTGTCCGAGAATATGTAGATCCGCTTGCCCTTGAGTCCCTTAGACAGGATCTCTTCCGTGCAGATCTTTATAGCTAGGATTTCAGCTTGGAATATCGTGACGTACTCTCCCAACGGCTTAGCCAGACTGTAGTTGGGCCCAACAATGCCCAGTCCAGCTCTGCCTCCCATGACTGAACCATCGATGTACCACCGCAGGGTGCCCACCTCAGTCTGGAAACGAGTTGACCTGCCCCATGATCAGTTTTTCTATTAGCAGCAAGTAAGGCTGCCCTGCATAATGTCTGTGGTTCGGAGGATTACCAAAGGTTACTTGATTGAATAGAGCAGGAAAACCTGCAATCAATACCTCTAGGACACATCCTCTAAAGTGGCGTGAGAGGGGCATGCTTTGTAAAAGTAAAAACCGGAAGTTCGACAGGAACAATTGACGAACACTCAGAGCGCCCAATGGACTGCCTGAATGGTTAGTAGTGTAAAGATCTGGGTTGAGAAGAAACATCAACTGCTAGCTCATTGAGCTGTTGTCAGACATGGATTGTTTAACAATTATCTCTAGAAGATAGGAAAGATGCAGTTCTTCGACTGCACCTAATGTAATACGCTGATGGACGATGTTGGCACATGAGTTTAAGTTTCAGCCTCTGGACAGTGAGGCAAACCTTGATGTTAGCTGGTACACTGCAGGGGATAACTGTTTGGTTTTTCTAATGTTTGCTCTAACAGTAAACACGCCTGTACTTCTTCCTTCATTATATCTGGGGTGGTAAAGCAGCATATAGTATGTGGGTAGTGAAGGGGAATAGAATTATCTTAGTAACAGAACTGAGTGTACAGGTCTATCTCCCTATTAAAAACAAAATAAAATCCTACATCTATCTCAGTGACCATTTGAATTATCCTTGAGTAGAAATATTAATTAGAGCTTTGAACCTGCATCATTTATCAGGCGTCCGATAACTCAGCTCTCGATCCCAATACCCTCGATAAAGGCTGCAGTGGCCAAAGTAAAGGATCAGAAAACTCTCTGGTTGCTTTATCCACACTAATTGGCGACTTGTTCCAATCTTTGAATCAAACTGAGATCCCTCAGTCCCCCTGAGATCCCCCTGTTCTAACGCAGAAATACGCGAATTACAAAAAATGTACAGCATGACTCAATCCAGCTGTCAGTATTTTTCCAAAAATACCCTCAATACTTCAAACAAATTGTTTTTGAACATTCACGTAGTTATCAGATAGGTTGACGTTTAAGAGAGAAAAAAAAGTCAGAAACTGTACATTAACTAAAGTACAACACATACAGCAACACACCTACTGGAGACCAACATTTTTTTAAACATAGTAGTAAACTTGTACTTGTATTGCAGAAGACGGAATACAGTGTAACACATGCTCCATGCATAATTGAAACACTGCTATAATACAAGAGGCTGCTATGCTATTACGACAATTTGGTTAACCAAACTTACTTCAGACTGTCGTTATGGGTTTTGTACTCTAGAACTGTGTTAGGAGGGAGGTTGAGGACTCTCCTCATGGTATCTCGAATCCGACCAGTCGTCGCTGTGTCAGAAGCTGTTTTGTTCCAAACGCAAATTATATCCTCCTGCAACATGACATTATAAGAATGCGCATCGCCTCTAGATGAGCAGATTGCAAATTAATTAGAAATTTTTCTGTTTGGGACGAAAAATTGCTAGTTCACCCTGAGAAATGCCGAATTTGAAATAGGAAGTTGATTAAACTCAATTGAGGATAAAAATACCCTAATTAAACAAGGAAAAATCGCAACATTAAATTAAAAATTCGTATTACAAAACAGAAATTCCGTTTTGCTAAAGGAAACGGGTATAAATTGAGAATGGAAATGAATTGTTTGGAACTGTAGAAATGTAAAATTGTTATTTACAAAGGAATGTTGTTACTTTTAATTCAAAACATAAATTGGAAATTATCGGTTTTAATTTGTTTGAATTTATTCGAACTCTTATCGTAAACCGGAGAACATTTCCCGATTAGAATAAAATGGTTTATTATTCATTCTAAATAATACACCTACGTTTTCGGTCAGGGACGTTTTTAACCCCCCCCCCCCCTAATTGACATTTTACGTTTCAGGGCATGAGGATTTCGCTTGGCATCTAGTTGTGCTTGGGTACTTCTCAATCAGATCGAACAAAACATGTGATGGGGAAAAAATGTTTTAAAAAATAAATTAGAACAAAACGAGATTTTGGCAGATTTATGTCGTTTGTATTGTTTTCTAGGTACTTTTTTGTTGCTGAATCGTATGGGATGGGTCTCATATGATCTAAAAAATCGTCACTTCATCGAATGTCTTTTTAATTAGAAATGGAAAATTCTTCATCGAAACTGCACTTCTAAAATTATCGTTTCTTAATGAGGAACGAGAAACTGCTGATTCGTAATGAAAAACTCATATTTAATACGACAATGCTGATTTTAAAATAAAGGATCCTCAACTTGAACTGCAAATTGATTAACTTGAAATGCATACTTTTTAAATAGAAATAGGGAACTCTTTTCGAAAGGAGAAATTCCCCATTTATGATGAAAATTTCTTAGTTCAAATGTTGCAGAAGAGAATTCGTAGGTTGAATTGAAATTTGCGGTCTAAATAAAAAATTCTAATCATGAAATAGAACCTTGAACACAAATGGCGAATTTCTCGTAGGAAATAACTAAGGATATCAAATCGGCAAACTATAAATAGTTCAAATTAGTTTCTAAACCCTTAAAATCGTAATTCAAACATTGACCTTTCGAGTCACATTTCTAGGTATAACCCGCGACACTTACTTGGAACCTAATAGAAACGACAGCACCACATATCTCTTGCCCAACCATGAATTGTTCGCCTAACATCGCGAGAACTAGATTCTCCCAACACCTTGATGCCAGACCCTTTCGCATTCTTACAATCCACTTTCCTCCTCTTTGATTGGCTTCATCCTGGTAAAAAATTGAAACGCGAACGAAAATTAAACATAGAGAAACCGAGTATGTCATAGTGGGATTAACGAAAGCGTGCAATGTTTAGACTACTGCAATAAATAATGTCACAACTCACCTCCCACATGGGCTTGATTCCTACTTTAAAGAGGTGAAAGTCAGAATGGCTTTGCAAGTCCGATGGCCGAGCTAAATGACTTGTGATCGCCCAAAACTGTTCAACTGAACCAAAACTACCGATTAACTTAAGATTCTGGTCGTAGCTCTGAACGCTTTGCTTGCCAGGCGACCGGCGGCTGTACCATAACCAGTAACAGTACTGAAGCTTATGATCGCCTGGCGGGATTTCAATAGGAACCTGAGGGAGAAAAAAATTTAGGTTATTTGCGAGAGATGCAATAGGGTAGTTCGACAGCAGAAAAAAAAAATCAGTAATGGGGGGACTAAGTAACTTCATGAATAACTTGTAAAGTGTGGGGAGATGAGACAAGTCAACACTTCATTCCTCGCTGTTTCTTGTCAGATATCAGGAAGGCTTAGGCTGATTTCTTTGTGGTGTATAAAAGTGCCAGCGATATTGAAAAAAACGTGTACAAGTACCACTCTCTCTCTCCCCCATAAAGGTCAAGTTGTGAAAACCGGTTTGATGGTAACAATCACAATCCATGAACACTTACGGAAGATATTAGATCGGCGCTCTTGATATCTTTGGAGCCATGGTCGTCCTCACCACTTTCATCACTATTTTTGAGCCTGAGGAAATAATACATAATAATTTAGTCATGTCAAATGGAACAACACGTAAATACACAAATAATATTGTAAACGTGACAGGAGTTCAAGAATCAATTTGCAAACCCTTTGACTTCAATAATAAAATAATTGCTACGAGGAATGAATGAGAATTTCATAGACTGAACAAGAAGTTAAAGCAAATAATAGAAATTACCCTGCAGAATAACCAACACCTCCAGTCCCTTAAAGGCACTACTATTGCAAGGTTTGCCTCACTGCGTGTAATTACGAAGGCCACTTGGGGTGTGTTACCATGACACTATCCTCATGTACTTATACCCCATCTAGGCGCCCATCTATCTAGGCGTGATTGGCTACTGCCCTATTGTCTGGGGTAGCAAACTAACAGTCAATCAAAAGAGAGTATTGGCCCAATCCCAGAGAGCTGCGCTCCCATGGATCACCAAGGCCTATAAGACTGTATCAATAGAAGCACTCCAGGTGATCACTGGTCAGTTACAAGTTGACATGGCCGTAGAGTGCATGGTTGACAAGTGGAGAGTGAAATGGGAGCTCAGACCCCAAAAACTGGCTTTGGGCTAAACTCTGTGCACATCTCACCACAGAACGAAAACTAGCCAATATCGACGAATGGGCGATGGAGAAATAGCAAGCGAGATGCGAATCCTCGTCAAAGGGTCGTGACACATATGAGTTCTTCCCCAACATCCGTGAACGTCTTTCTAGAAAATGGGTTGAGCCCGACCACTGTACGAGCCAGTTTCTCACAGGACATCGTGACTTCAATCATCACGTTCGTCTTCGTCACTTCTTTTCCCTCAAAGAAAAGAAACAAGAAACCACGGACTGCTCTACGGTAGTTTCTACAACAGTGAGGGACAGTTGTTGGTACGGCAAATGAACTTAGTGCATTGACTGCTATAAAGCAAGCCTATAACCATTTTGCCGAGTTTGCTAAGAAGGCGATGGCTAAGAAACGTGGTCATAGCTGATGTCCTTTTGAAACTTGCCACCCCAGTAAATAGTTATATCAGGTAGGGAACCACATTAAGAAGTAATCACAGATGGTATGGGATTCCTCAGGTGGTCACCTCCGCGCAGTAACACACGGGCAACAGTTCTCTACCGGGAGACTGGCTAACGACCAAATACCTGCCGTACCTCCGCAGGTCTGAGTTCGGTGGATGCTGCAGGGGCCACCCTCTTGCACATTTGCGAAACCGCAACTACCATGACTGACATAACTCTCGTCGAGGGTTTAGGAACAGCCATCAAACAGACCAGTCTGTAGTTCGATTTGCAGGAGAACGGCTGAACCGATTGAGCTGGTTCTTTTTTTGTAGACCCCGAAGTAAGGTTATGGGCGATTTCGGTCGATAGGAAGGGGGGTTGGGGCCGAAAATGTACACCAAAAACTAGGGTTTTTTGCCTTTTTCTCGAAAACGGCTTCAGTACAAAACGTTTCTTCTCTATACATATCTCCATGAAAATACAGTGAACGGAGATATAGGCCTATGAGTCAAAAATAAAAATGGTTCAAACGATTTCGATCAAACTTTCGAATAACTCTCAACTAACTAGTCTCTACATTTTGTTCTGTATAAATGCGTTGAACGAAGATATAGCTCCCGCATTTGTAGCTGGTATTTGAACTAAAAGGGTAGGCGGAAAGTTGGGCGTTTCTACGCACCTCTCGTTTGTATACCAAATACTATTCGAATGGGTTAGGGTACCATAGTACCATTCCTCAAAAATTTTCACATAGTTACAAATTAGGAATCTGAGGGTAAATTAGAAGAAGTTAAATAGAATAATTTTAGGGAGAACCCAAGCAATAACTATGCACACACTGGAGAGAGAATATGCCACATAAAATATTAATGCCCAGCACTCATTCGCCACAGACACAACTACATCAGCGTCTAGTGTAACATATAACACGGGAAAACCAACAATCCCCACCAGGGGGCTACAGGAGGTATTATTGACGAAACTCGAATCACCAGTACAGCAATAATAACCCTCCCTGCGGTATATGTGTTTCTAACATCTAGAATTCGTAGGTCCCAATATCAGTAACCACAAAAACAATAAAAGAAACAGTACTTCAACTATTACAGATCTTGTACTAGTATCGCCGTTTTGAAACAAGCGCGTTGGGAGAATAGTTGGATAATATCACGAGATTGCTTCAAAACTTCATTGATTTGAATTCTGCAGCAATCGTTCCACCACTGTCTCAAAACTGACATTTGGAACCTTTGTTCTGAAATGCTACATCTGTTGAGTAAAATCGCTATGTTATTGCTAAAAACATGATAGGAGAGAAGGGTATAACAAACAGTACGACAGAGAGCGCGGGGAAATTTGACCAACTCCGCCACTTCAAGAAGAAATATTTGGGAACCAATTAAAGGAAAATTCAAATGAAAGGTGTACAACTTCAATTTCGGTACGTGCATCAAAATGTGATACTTACGCTTCAAATTTGTTGGTCATGATAACTTCAACATACAATATAAATTATAATACAAAATTACGATAATTTGTCAGTTCTTTCCAAATTTATTTATTTTTTAGAATTAATTACGCGAGAAACAATAAATAATAGCTTCCGAAACTTGTATCCGCATATTCCTATTTACACTTTTCAGCTGATGACCGACCAACTTGCATAAACTGTACTCAAGGCTGCCAACCTCAGAAATTCTTCCACCTTTTATTTCCATTAGTTTAGTAGCGGCTCTTGGACCTCCTTCCCCCGAACATTTAGTTACAGAAAATGTAGGTTTGGTTCAAAAGACCTTTTCTCCAATATTCCACAAGTTTTTGTTCACGATATGTTTTGTAAGTGACAAGGGGAAGCAGCATACCTTTATAAACACACTGATGCACTTCGCTTCAAACTACGAGAGATTCATGCTTATAGTATTTGTGTTCTTTTAGTGGACAAGAAGGAGAATTCCAGTTAAATGTTTTCATTTTATGTATATGTAAAAAAATATGAGAGTAACGGGTTGAAATAATGCTTTATCAATTTCACGGGATAGCATTAAGAAGAGATGACTTGTATATTGTTAGGTTAGTGAACAAAGAAGCGGAAGAAGTTACATCGCGAGATCTGTTTGTCATCCTTGCCCTGCTTCGACGAGGCCGCTATCATCGTTTTCACCTCAGTATTGTACGATTTCTAGTAATTTAGTTTGTGTTTCGCCCAGTTAATACGTTTGCGTTTCTTCTTGAAAATACCAAGATATTCACTGGAGGCTCCAGCGAGTACTTCACATCTGATAGTTTCGTCCTGTTGACGTGGTGGTACAGCTTCCTTCGAACAGAACTAACTAGAACTTTTCATTTTTGCCCGTAAATATGAATATAACATCGGCAGCGGGGATTATATCCCTTTTGGAAGAGCCGATGCCAGAAATGAAGCAGTTTGCGCTGAAAAAACTTAATGTCATCGTCGACGAATTTTGGCCAGAAGTTTCGGAAGCTATTGAGAAAATCGAAGTACTTCACGAGGACAAAAACTTCCCTCAACATGAACTCGCGGCTTTGGTGGCAAGTAAAGTATATTATCACTTGGGATCCTTCGGAGATTCGTTGACGTACGCCTTGGGGGCAGGCTCCTTATTTGACGTTAATTCGAGATCTGAATATGTCGATACTATCATTGCCAAATGTATAGACCACTACACTTTATTGAGAATCAGAAATTTGGAAGATCCCGAAAATATGGAGCCTATTGACAGCCGACTGGAAGGTATTGTCAACAGAATGTTCCAGAGGTGTTTAGACGAGGGGCAGTACAAACAAGCCCTTGGCATTGCTTTAGAAACCCGACGGATGGATATATTCGAGCAGTCCATCATGCAGGCTGAAGATAAAGCGTCGATGTTACTTTATGCTTTTCAGGTAATTTATCATAATATTTTACATATTTAGAACCGTAAATGTAGTGGGGTGTGCGAAATATAACCGCTTCGTTGGTATTTCTGATCAGGTATAATCGGACATCGGAAAATTCGTTGTTTAGATAATGCTACTGATAGATGACAGTATACGATCCATCAAAGCACTGAATAGAGTTGAAGTATATCGTCAGTTGTGGAGTGTTAGAGGTCATGAAGTTGGTGGCCTTAATACAAAGTACAGCTGCTAAAAAATGGTAAAACTCTTCTCAGCCATACAAAATGTATAGTGATACCAGTAGTATGAATTTTGCTAAGGCGTATTCAGACCAAGAGTAGTATGTGCACGGATATGGTGACTAGAATCCACCGAGAACTGTGCTTTTAACATATTTTATACGTTAATAACTACGCCAATAACAGGTGATCCACACAACAGTCATAGCGTCTAACGATAACACCAACTGTGTTGCACGACTGATGTGAAGTTCAGCAAGTGGTAATGAGAAGGGGACTCACACAGTTGAAAATAGGAGCGAAGAACAAATTGTCACAGAGCCATAGAAAATTACGCTTCAAGAAATTACTAAAGGCAAACTTGCTGATGTATGATATTTAAGTCCTAAAACCATCTAATTACGTATATCGAGACTCATTAGAGAAGTACAGAAAATTAGGTTACAGTAGTGGGATGATGCACGCGTTTTCCGCTACACAGAAGGCGTTCAAGCACAATTTCATGGAATTGTGGAGCTGAGAATCTATTCAATATCTACTAAGAGTGGGATTTCAATCCCTAAAGGCGCTCAACCATCACTCTTACCAAGTTAACATATAACGCTAGAGAACATACATACTAAGAAATGTCGGATAAAGTTTAAAATGAAATTGTTAGTTACTAAAGGCACATTCTCCAAATTGTAGGGGCTCCTAAATACAAAGAACGAGGGCACTCTGGGACGAGCCTGAACAAAGCTCAAATAAGATGACCAAATACTTCTGCTGTCACCCTATGTGGTGAAAAAAATATGATGAAAGGCAGATAGAGTTAGGCACCTACAATGGCTTGACTGTTAGTCGCCCCTAGAAAGAAAGAATTTTTAAGAGGGCTCTCTCTAGGACACTCGGTGTGTCTTATAAAGTAATAGTTCTACGGAATTAAATCATCATTTTAAATACAATCTAATGTTGATGGAAAACCAAACCACTTTCTGTAATAACTCGCACTAACAACTTAATTTTATTTCAGGTGTCAATGGCCCTTCTTCAAAACAGAGGCTTCAGGAATCAAGTCCTTCGCAGCTTGGTCAATCTCTACAAGGGGCTTGATGTACCAGACTACGTTAACATGGTTCAATGCCTCATATTCTTAGACGATGCCCTTGCCATAGCTGAAATTTTAGAAAAGCTCATAAAGGATACAGAAGAGAGCACTTTGATGGGTTATCAATTGGCGTTTGACATATACGAATCAGCAACTCAGCAATTGGTCGGTCGTATTGTTACTTCATTGTTGGCCTCAGCCCCGATTGTCTCTCTGGCCAAGTCAAAGCTCCCTCAAATGAGCAACCAGACTGCAATGGAAGGTGGGATCATAGATCAGACAACAGAACAAAATCCAACTCCTGAAAGGGATCCCGCCACTTTGACTGATGAAGAGAAATTGTATCAGTCTCGTGTAGAAAACCTGAGTAAAATTCTAACAGGTGAAATATCGATAGAACTTCATTTACAGTTTCTCATTAGGTCGAATCATACCGATATGTTGATACTGAAAAATACCAAAGATGCGATCAGAGTGTCAATTTGTCATACGGCCACAGTAATTGCGAATGCTTTCATGCATAGTGGAACAACTTCTGACCAGTTTCTCAGGGATAATTTGGATTGGTTAGCTCGTGCTACGAACTGGGCCAAATTAGTAGCTACGGCTTCACTGGGAGTCATTCACAGAGGTCATGAATCACAAGCATTAGCCCTCATGTCAACGTACCTACCTAATGAACCAGGACCATCTTCAGGTTATTCAGAGGGTGGTGGTTTGTATGCCCTTGGCCTCATCCATGCTAACCACGGTGGTGCAATAACAGAGTACCTTCTTAATCAATTGAAAGATGCTCAAAACGAAATGGTTCGTCACGGAGGGTGCTTAGGATTAGGATTGGCAGCTATGGGAACTCATAAATCTCACGTTTACGACCAATTGAAAATGAATTTATACCAAGATGACGCGGTGACTGGAGAAGCTGCTTCAATCGCAATGGGAATGGTTATGCTTGCTTCCAAGTCTTCGCTTGCCATACAAGACATGGTTTCCTACGCACAGGAAACGCAGCATGAAAAGATTCTCAGAGGTTTGGCCGTAGGAATAGCCCTTGTAATGTATGGAAGACTCGAAGAAGCTGATCCTCTAATTGCTCAGTTGATGACAGACAAAGATCCGATCCTTCGTCGCTCTGCAATGTATACCATAGCAATGGCATATTGTGGAACTGGATCTAATACTGCCATCAAAAAGCTTCTACATGTTGCAGTCTCTGATGTAAATGATGATGTAAGGAGAGCTGCTGTCACTGGTCTGGGTTTCTTGCTTTTTAGAACGCCAGAGCAGTGTCCCTCTGTAGTGTCGTTGCTGGCTGAGAGTTACAATCCTCATGTTCGTTATGGCGCTGCTATGGCTTTGGGCATCGCTTGTGCAGGCACTGGCCTCAAAGAAGCCATCGCTCTTCTTGACCCAATGACCAACGATCCTGTCAACTTCGTTCGTCAAGGCGCTTTGATTGCCTCAGCTATGATATTGATTCAGCATACTGAGCAGACTTGCCCAAAAGTGAAAGATTTCAGAGCACTTTACGCTAAAGTTATTGTCGATAAACACGAAGACGTTATGGCCAAATTTGGAGCCATCCTCGCTCAAGGAATCATAGATGCTGGTGGGAGGAATGTTTCATTGTCCCTCGAATCCAGAACGGGACACACAAATATGTTGGCGGTCGTCGGAATGCTAGTCTTCACTCAGTACTGGTATTGGTTCCCACTAGCTCCCTGCTTAGCCCTAGCTTTCACTCCCACGTGCCTTATTGCTCTCAATGCTTCTCTCAAAATGCCCAAACTTGAAATACGAAGTAGCGCTCGGCCGTCGTTGTTTGCCTATCCCCCAGCTCTCGAAGAAAAGAAACACGAAGAGCGAGAAAAAGTTACAACTGCCGTTTTGAGTATTGCTGCTCGCGCTCGACGACGAGGTGCAGCTCGTGCTGACTCCAAAATGGAAGTCGACGAGGAAAAGAAGGAAGAAAAAGAAGAGAAGGAGAAAAAAGAGAAAGAAGAAAAGGAGAAAAAGGAAGACAAAAAACCAGAGCCTAATTTCGAAATTTTGTCAAATCCCGCGCGAATAATGAAGAATCAACTCAAAGTGGTTTCATTGGTAGACTCAGGGAGTTATATTCCTCTGAAAGAGGTCAATATCGGGGGGATCATTATGGTGCGACATTTGAAGGCTGGTGCCGAAGAAGAACAATTGGTGGAGCCAGTAGCTGCATTTGGGCCTAAAGCTGATGACGACAAAGAGCCTGAACCCCCAGAGCCATTTGAATTCACTGAAGACTAAATCTCATGTGTACTATTTCTCGACCTTCATTTATTTTCAAGCCAGTGTAGTATTCATCTATTTGGGAACTCCCCTACTTACAGGTCCAAGCAGAAACAATCAATTCACAAACTGGACGTCTGGGGAGGTCATCCATTTAAAAAATGAGCTTTCTTACTACAAATTGTTGAAACTAAATTTTCGTCGTTTTTTTCTTTATATTTAAATTTAATTTAGGTTTTTAATTTGGTCTGTATTTCTTAACACGTCATTTTCTGAATATAATTGCGTTTGAACTCCTCTGTTTACTTGAATCTACCAATGTACTATGTTTTAGTTGTGGTGATTGCACAGATTCAAGGAAGAATGCCAAACCCTCCAATCTTATTCCCAATTAACTTAATGGAAACCAGGCTCACTGATAGTGAGGTATCTTAGCACAACAATTGATACCAAGCAGAGCTACTGGGTGTATGGCAAATTTTCTCACCTTGCCTTACCAGTCTGATGAGTAACATTGAACCATGTGCCAGTGGATGGTCATTCAGAGAAGTATTGAGGGTTGCGTGCTGCACCTATAGTCTCTAAGGCAGCCAGTTATAGTTACGAAAGCTTTTATATGTGCAATGTATCTCCAAGGGAGATAAGACTCCAATGCTCCAAGCTTGGGCGGGCTGACGAAAAGCAAAAAAAAGAGTTCCTTTGATGAAAGGAAGGTGGTGGAACTGGAACTCGTGGTGGCAGAGAGCTTATCCATTAGGTTTGCCCCTTGGCAGGACAGTTTTAAGGTGAGGTAGATTTTGGAACATCTTCAGTTAGAGACCCATTAAGGGATCTACCCGACATAATTGCGCATTGGTGGTACCAATATGGCAATTGAAGTCACTGTTCTCTCGGAAGAATCACAGAACCAACAACTTCCTGAACAGCGAACCGTCGAGATGACTAGTCGGTCTCTAACCCCATTTTGGCACTTGACCTGATTTGCTGAAAAAACGAGCCGAGCCTGCTTGTTTTGCCTCCTACTGCTCTAAGGGTGAGAAAAATTTGCCATCGAGCTAAAAAAAATTGTCTTCTGATCTTCACGTTTTGAGGTCTACTACATCGAAAGAAACCTAATTTACTGGGGCTATGGGAAGTTGTATGAGGGCACCAAATACTTTTGTTCTATCGAGGCTAGAAAGTGAGGCTTTTAGAAGTTACTCTGGATCTTAAATGTACCAAAAATCAGGGGATTTTCACATTTTTTTCGAAACTGGTTTCGAATCAAACTCGCAACGTACCTTCCACCATCCAATACAGAATTGTAGTTCTTCGCAAAAGGCCGTGCAAATCTGTTTCTACAAACCATCCCTTGAACGCAGCTATAAGCAGAAATACGCAAGAAAATTAGATACTCCTGGCTCAAGTTCGTTGTTCACACCACCACAATAATGGTGGGCTATCGGTTTTAATCATTCACAGAATACTTACTGCTAACTAGACTCTACATTTTCTTCTGTATACGTGTTTCGGTAAAAATACGTTGTCCGAAAATAAGATGTCTGAATGTAGGGTATAATCGAATTTACAGGGGTTGAGGTAAGTTGTGTCATGCTTTGCACTAGACATTTTCCTGAGCTTCCAAACAATTTTTATCTTATTTCCCAACCATTTTTTACTTTCCTTCGCTCTACAAAGTAGAGAGGAAAGTTATGTATTAAAGAAATTGGGTCGTATCCGCCAGTAGGCAAATTACTAAAGTTATGTAATCGGCTGGAAAAAAAATTGAGTTTTCTTCAGATCTTTACGTTTAAAACCCTACTGAGTCCAAAAAACACTATTTGGGAAAATGGCCTGTGAGCGATTTTTAGATAAAAACGTCCGTGTCAAATCAGCTCAAACTTGATATCTAGCCGGCAGGTTATCATGAAACGCCAAAATAAGGGTATGAACAAAATCCACCGAAAGTTGATCATAGTGATCAAAACACCAAATATTTTTTTCTCGAAAACTGCTCAAACGATTTTGATTAAATTTTTTATATTGATAGCTCCCAATATGGCAACAATAACATAAAATTCCCATTTATGGGAAAATGACGAGAGCAGCACAATAATTTACCAAAATTTTCGATGTAATCGATTTTAGAGTGGTTTTTAGAGAAAACGACCTACCAAATCACCTCAAACTTGATGCCTAGCCTACAGGTTACCATGGGACGCAAAAATAAGGGTATGGGCAAAATCAACCGAAAATTAACTATAGTTATCATAGTGATTAAAACACCAAATTTTTTTCATCGAAAACGGCTCAAACGATTTTGATTAAATTTCTTTTATTGATAGCGTTCGATAAAGCAACTATACCATAAAATTCCCATTCGTGGGAAAATGACGAGAGCAGCACAATAAATTATCACAATTTTCTACGAAAAGCATTTTAGCGCGGTTTTTTCCTAATAAACTGTTGTTGTTCGACCAAGTTCAAATGAACTGAGTGGTAAATGAATGACAAAGCCATATAGAAAGTGAATTGACGTAGAGCTAAGGAAAGTTGTGTGTTGCAACGCACCAGATATTTTTGGTCCTCCCCCTAAAAATGTCCCAGATTGCCAATTTAAGGTTATAAGACGATCGAACGGTTCTACCACCAGCCTCCCCCTAAAGGTGAGAAGTACCATTCTGCTAGGTGGTCCAATGGGATTCAGATGCTGGAAAATGGACGAAAAACAAATTTTGGATTTGGAAAAAGAACTAGATCAACTGTAATAAGATTATTTATTAACAGGTAATGGTTTGTTCAACTATGTACATTTCCTTAACCCAGTCATTGACACACACACCTGAACGTCATAGCTTGCAACACCAGACTTTTCGCCCTGAACCCTGCAATAATGCAATACCCTCAAGGCCAAACAGATCGGATCTTCCATGGAAGATTAACCAAAAGTGGGTGACGAGGATTTAGACATCTGATTTTCACATAAACAGAACTGTACACCTAAAAGGAATTTAGACATTGCATAAGTATACTTCTCAGTTTCAACCTCAAAGATACTTCACTTGCTTCCGAGTAGATGTGAGTAGATTTATCTTCAACTTGAATAACAGTGTCGGCGCCTTCCTGGAAGAGAAAGTGACAATTGAACTAACCAAGAAAGGAAATTGCCATGACATTAATTGAAATAAAGAAAATGATTAAAAAAGGGGAAGTTCAGGCAGTAATCCGGTTCACACAAAACAAATATTATAACTGTGACAAGTCCTTTGGGAGCGTTCAAATACATGTGGCAGCTATTCAGGGTCGTTCCAACTTTTTGTCATTGTTCCACGGTTACCACCATCTCTGTCCTCTAACGGCAGCGTGTATACATGAAAGAGTGTTAATAATGCACTACCTAATTTCTCAACTCTCTGATGGCCTGCAACTTTCAAGCTAGCTGCTGTATGTGAACAGCACAATGAGAGAAGTTTTAATTTGATAATTTTATACATTCAGTCTTCGAATAAAAATGCAATGAAATAGTGGAAACTAATTTTATTATAAAAACAAAAATTGAAATGAATTTCTAAATATTGACTTTTTTCAATTTCTAGTTTATAGTTCAGTCCCTATTAGAATGTTAATTTCTTAACTTGTAACGTCATTATCGACACATGCCGCACATTTAGGGAATTCCTCAATACACACGACATAACACGCCAACGCAAAAGGGTGAAGCTCTTCATTATGACTTTATCACAGTTTTCCCAACAACGTGAATCACTTGTAGAAACTTTTTTTTGTCGAGGATTACCGTAATAAACACATACGTGGATAGTAGCACTCAAAAAAGGAACTAAATAAATAATAATTAATTGAATGGGGAGGATGGCTAAATTACCTTACACCAGCTCTAGGGATAAAAGGATTGGGAGGAGGAAGGATAAGAGGATATTCCACAATAGAGCGACCACCAGTTCACATTGCACCCAGGCAACACATGGGTGGTGATACCTCACATAATGGCTGCTGACACATCCAGCTAGCGTATCTTTGCTTACACCACATGCCATTACAGAGTCAGCCCAATGCTGCAACCCTGATGTTACTCATCTTCACTCCCCGAGTTTCCGACACCGATGAAAGACCATGCGAAGATCCGTTTGGCCTGGCTTGCCAAGTTGGCACAAGATCCTGGCTGCCAAATGCATACCCTGGACCCAGGATCACTGAAGACTGGTCAGGACCAATGGCAACGATGTCAGGCATCAGTCCTTCTCTTGAGACAACCTGGTAGTGCACATCACCCTCTCACCACTTCCCAGCCTTTGGATGATAATGCACCAGCAACCTGCTGGCAGAACGCATCATGGCCCTTGGAGCAGCCCCCATTAGTTGTTGGAAATTTTGAGAATAGAAAGCTGCTTGATAGCTGATTCGCCCATTTGATTGTCGCTTTTCATCTTCATCTCAGCATCTAGCAACTTATTTTTTATGAAAGAAATCGAGAGTTCATCTTTCATGGTTTCGATGGCATTGATAGAGGCTGAGAATTGTTCAGGTAGCGAAAATAGGATATAGTAGATCTTGTCAGTATCATCCATTTTACTGTCCATTGACATCAGTTCGGCAAATACAGATTCAATCTTGTTGAAATGCTCTTGTAAATCGTCCGCCGGGCGACATTTCATATTTAATAATTTCTTTCAAAGACTTCGCTTAATTTCTTAAGCATATCTCGAGCGGATTTTTCGTCTTTGATGTACCCAATGTGCCGATCCGCGATGCTTTGCAAAATAATCGATCTGGCAACTGCATCCTGCTCAGAAAAAACCTTCAATTTTGCCGGGTCGGTTGGCAAGTCTTCCGTTTTTATATCTAGGACGTATTTGACTTTTTTCTCCTCCATTATCGTCTGTATACGAAATTTCCAGTTTCCGAAAATTTCTGTAGATAATTGAGGATACAGCTGCATAAGGGCAGCTGCTGCCGAGTTCGCGGAAGCCATTTTCTGTTCCACCTGTTGAGCCGACTACCGAATCAGAGATGCGCCGAAAGATTTCACGATATTCTAACCGACAACGCACCTAGAGAATAGCACTCACGTAAACTGGGCCCATAACCGGTTGAATAATTAATATCGGGTCCGCGTTAATACTCATATATGAACACTTATATAGAACGTTAGGAGAATCTGAAGAAAGATGAACGCACACGTTAGAGGTAGATAGGAAACTGATTTTATTAAAGAGCTCATTCGATTAGATTTAGCTCTGTATCGATTGACAAACATTCGATATTCCAACATTAGTATGTAGACACTCCTGCACTACACAATTGAAACAACTCCAACTGGTTACCACAGGCACAACAGCCTGACTCTTGTACACCCCATTGCTGTCAACAATGATGCCACACAAACAGCGTGAAAGTGCTGGTAATCTTTTCCATGGATGCCTTTTGAAGCCCACACTAAAGAGTAGAGGGATTTGGGATGCTGCCCATGTTTCCATCTGACAACCAAACCTTGCAGAGCAGCGGCCAACACCACCAAAAGTAGGCTGGGCTTAGAGGTAGATGAGACGCCAAGGGATGGTATGCGGGAGGCCTAGCTAAGCACACACAGCAGAGCAAACCACTCTTTCAGGACTTATTAGACTTTGGATTGTCAACCTCCCAAAACCAGCACATAGGTCAGCTTCGGGAGCGAGTCCACTCAGAGGAGGCGCAGCTTCTACAGTGGGTGCAGTAAAGCATGGACAGCTTACCAGACATATCAGCAAGGGCCTTGGCAGCGTCCACCTGAGAAAGTTGCAACAAGAAACTCAATCCCAAGGTACCACCATATCTCGAGCATGCCTCTAGCTGGGACTCAGGATTCAGCAATGATAAAACCTGCATCCACAACACCATGCACCTCAATAGGACGACACCAAGGATAACAAACCACACTTCTCAGGATTCACCCACAATCCACACATACCTAACTCCCTTACAAACTTGTCTAGGGCGATCTACAAGCCCGTTTGGTACCTGCGAGTAGGGCGGCAACATCATCAGCGAAGGTCAATGCACCACTGCACTTCCTGTGCCAGCTCACCCAGCGCAGCATCATGTCTTGAGGCACACACACACACAGACTATTTTCAGGCTTCAGCGAGGAGCCTTGGAAACGTAAAGATTTTCTTTGAATAATTATTACATTACTTCCCTTACATAGGGCCAAAGGAAGTAAAAAAATGAGGAGCTGCAGCTTGGCCTCATTCTACACCCTTCATAGAAGTAAGACTTGCGTTGTCCACACATAATAATAATAACTAGATCTTCATTAGCACTTACTAAATGTATTATATATCCAGAACCATTGGGTTCAATTTTGACATCGTTAATTCCGTCTTGTTTAAGTTTTCGAACGAAGACATCAACGTCCAGGGCTCCCCACTCATAACGAAGAGACTTGAGAGTATCGTCCCCTTTCGAAGCCCTACCTTTTTTAGGAATGTATGGGTCCTCTGGAAGCTCCTGTAACAATCAAGTGCAGTGTAGGGAGAGGTAAAAGCATATAAGTTAAAGATAAAATTAACGTTCAGGATAAAAGTGGGGTCTATAACCTAAAATGTTCATGTGGGCTTGAGTATTGTGGTCAAACTGGTAGGAAATTTAGGGAACGAATAAAAGAGCATGAAAAGGATTTTAGGGATAACAAAGGTGTTTCTACGTTTGCAAGTCAATCTGAGTGAATATAATTATGACTTTAGTTTTGATCTAACAAATAAGCAGTATATAGAATTCCTTCACTTTTGCCCAAAAGGAGGTATGTTGGATGTGCTGGGAAAATTCGAAATTGTTAAAAGTGATAGGTGTGGGAAGTCTCTAAATAAGGTAATCCCTCAAAATATTTCGCCATTAATAGGCTCATTTTGTTTTATTATTCATTCTGAATGTTTTTCTGAACCCTATGTTATCAGTCACGAAAAATTTTTTACAACCCTCCCACAAAATTTGATACTTTACGTTTCAAGACATGGAGATTCCAAATTTGCAATGTCCGTCCCCCCTCCGGGTCGTTTTGTGCCTTTAACGAGGTCTAAAAAATTCGTTCTTTCGCACAAAAATCCCATTTGGTATCTAGTTGTGCCCGCCATCTTCGCAATCCGATCGGACGAAGCCCATGGTTGTTATGACAAAAAATGGTTAAAAAAATTAACAAAACGCAGTATAACGCGGGAACTACAGCGGAAGTCAACGTTTCGTCGTTATTACTCCCTCCCGCCCCCTCCCGTCATATCAAACTTAATCACCCGCCCTTTCGAGGCGCCAAGGCCACTTCCTCCGCACACCCCTCCATCGGATCATAAATGCCTACAGACGTTTACGGGCGCTGGCGCTGGGGGAATATTTAGTTTCCGTAGTTGCATAGTAGCCAGGTCATGTTTCGTATGGTTTACTAGTATTCCATGCTGAATTGAATGGGATGGGTCTCGGAGCAGTAATACTAGGTCAAGCTGTTCATGAGAATAATAAACCATTGTGTAATAATTTGCAAGGTTTTCACAATACCTTGGGTTTTCCTTCCACCATTGTCTGTGTTAACTGACATCGGTTGATCCCCCCTGTCCCGCCCCCTTTCACTTCTCTGAGCCAATAGGATTCAATATCTCCGTTCACCTGACTATATAAGATGTCCTTTCTATGAGGTACCCTTCAGTACATGTTTGTTACTGATGATGACCTAACTGTCAAAATCGATGGGGTCAAAGCAACACTTCCACAGGATCAGTGAATATTTTCCTCTAACGTGGCCAAACGACAATGGAATTGCCTTATGAAATTGCAAGGGAATTAGTAATTGATCATACTGTGTATAGTTACAAGCTCTTACAAACATTTGAAGACTACCCGTTGAACCTAGATTCTTTCTGTCACATTGCAAAAAAAACGTTTTAGCTCGTTTCACATTATGTCAAGTGCAGTACGAAGTTATCGAAACAGATAAAATATATATTTAAGAAGTGAATAATTTACTCAAAACTCGCCCACATTCACCTACTAAACGCACATGAAGGACCCTGAAATTGATGGGTTGAGCTGAAACAGATTATTCAG
The DNA here is from genome assembly GCA_020466155.1 of Pachypeltis micranthus. Lineage (NCBI taxonomy): Eukaryota > Metazoa > Arthropoda > Insecta > Hemiptera > Miridae > Pachypeltis > Pachypeltis micranthus. The sequence continues at coordinate 60,773,726 of CM035770.1, read as the reverse complement.
ACTAAACTTACCTTAATGTTATGTTGATTGTCTTTGACGTGAAGCGCAGCAGTTATAGTTGCCAAGGATATTCCAGGTCTTACTTCGGATGCATGAATTCGATCTGCAAAAACGGGATCAAGGCAGACCTTAGCTGAGTGCCTTCTCACTGCAAGAGAAACGACTTCGCCTCTTGTGATTGATATGACGTAGCGGCTCTCCTGCCAATGAGTAAAACAATGATTATCAGAAAGTATTGTGTAAATGTAAGGAGCAGCACGAATATATTTACTTATATTTCAACAATGCCTAAAAATAAGTTTCGAATCGTCCTATTTGATGAACGTAGGTTGATCCGAGGGCTTAATTTAGCAGAAAGTCAATTAATTTTTTCAACTTCTCGCGTTCTTCAACTATAATACAAAATTATGTCCTCAGGAAATTGGATCTGATTCTCAATGTCTAGCCAGCTGACTTCCTTGATGTTTGATGTGAGTCCTTTTTCATTGTGTGATCCATTTAGACGCCAATTGTGAGCTAATTCTGCCCATACACTTAAGGTAATGATTCGTGCTGTGACTGAAACCAGAGATACCGCTAGTCTCACATGTCATTGGAGTTTATATTGTGCGTGTGTGACCGGGACAGAGACGTGCTATGGCAAGACAGTTTCTGTCCCAGACCAGTGGTGTCTCTTGTCATGCTCGAAAAACAGGTGTGTTTATTACTGAAAGTTGATTGCGTTTCCCGTCAAAGACTGCGAAAAGCTTATTGAACAGACTTAGACAGTACTCTTTGATATACAATGTACTCTAGTTGAATATAATTCGTCAAAAGGTAATCTTCACTGAGATTTGCAATAAGAGTCAATAATCGTGTACTTCTTCCTCCAATAACCACTCTATTACTTGGCATTCCATTACAGTCTAAATTAATGACACAGTCAACAAAATTACACTACTAACTTCATCGGCACACTACAATACTGAATGAATCATAGTTCTCAGTCTCAACCCACAGGTCTTTGTCTGTCTCCAGTCTCAGTGCAAACTGCCACCATTAGTGAGCTCTAAGAGCGGCTTCAATTGAATTTAACAGATAGCTCGACAAACTAAAAACACTGAGGTAGCATACAAATTCTCACCTTACAATCAACAAATAAACGGAGAGAAACCCCCACAGAATTAATAATACCCAGAATGCCAACCAGCAAACGAACTACCAACACATTATTTTAAAACACAGAGCCAGAACAGATGAATACAATAGAAGAACGATACAATACCATCTGAGCATAGAAATGAGGATCTCAGGGAATCGCAGGAAGTTATTGACTCACTCAGAAGTATTTTTATTACAGGGGCACTACTTTGGCGTGAAAAACAGCACAATAAATTCCTTTCACGTCAAGCTTCGTGTAGTTTGGAAACTACAGGTGATCAAATAAAGGACAATCAACCATCTGGCTATTTATACGGAACTTACCACAATTTCTTTCTTTTTATAAATTTTTTATTTGGTTCAATTTATCATTCTAAACGTCTTCTTCTACCTTCAATTACTACTATTTTTCCGCTATTTTTGAGGCACAATTTTGTAACTGAGTAGGGTGGTCCATACCGAAAAAGTGTATAAATCACTAAGGTTGGAGCAAACGTTTGACCGGTTTAGCTGTATGTTGCCGCCTCATGTATACATAAAGGCCAAGTATGACGTTTGGGGCGATTTAGGTAAGCCATTTCTCAGAATCGTGTTCACACGTACACCGACTATTTTGCCAAATGGATTGCGTTGGACTTAAGGTGCTCAGACGTATAAAGATTTAAAGACAACTAACACTTTTTTAAGCCAGTCAGATAATTTTTCTTCCTATTTCGTACGGCCAAAGAGAGTAAAGATGAACCAATAACATCTGAATCGGTATGAAAAAGAGAAACATTGCTTACACCCAATTCGTGCAGTTCATTGCAAATTTAACATGAATCAGAAAAACTTCATTACTTTATGTAACCATTAATCAATTTCCATTGCGGAATCAATCTATAGTGCCCAATACTGAGGTGAGTATTGGTAACAGGCAAGCTTCTTTTCCAATCTGCATTCGACGTCCAGGTGCGATAGTTACTTGGAATGCCTCGATAGGCACAGTCACAAAGGCCTTAGTGATGTACAAGAGTCCTGCTCGCTAGGACTAATCTGTCAACAGCTATTGATTGACTTACAGCAGTGCACAATCTATTACAGTTAACACGTAACTACTAATCTCCATAAACGGCGGGACTATCTTTTAAGGCAACTTCTTAATTATGGACTTGAGAGGAGTAATAAGATACAAATTGCTACCTGAGTACCAGTTATCCCTTAACAGCAGAATAGGAATACGGTAATAGATTAAGATTATTGTAAATTCTTCAACGATTAATAAATAAACATGTTTTAATAAATTTAATATGCACCTGATCGATGACGAGTTCCGAACGATGAGCATGGGCTGGTGGAGGCTGAGTGTAGGATTGAGGGACAACTAGAGTTCCAGGTTTCAGCTCTCGAATCAACTTGTTGGCTTGAGTGAAGTTGAGAGAAGTATCAATCGGGCAGTGGACTGCTTTCATCGCTAGGGGTTGGAAAGGAGCGAGAGCGTCCATGTGGGGGAAGTCAGGCTCTGTAAAAGAACACCAGCGATTTAATTACAATTTATTTCAGTTCTGCTGTTTGCCCGCTCAGAGCAAAGGTCGGGGGATTTATGATAACGCCCATTCTCTTTTCCCTTCTAGCACGTCGAATCTCATCTCTCTTTTCCTTAGTCAGTTTGTCAAGATCTCACCTGGCCCCTGTGCCAATACCTAATAATCAGAAAAAGTGGCCGTATTTCTGTGCTGAAAGCCGCAAACCCACTGATACTTCGTAATTTTTGACGCCTGCGATTTGGGCTTTATAAGGTCGATTATCGAATATTTCGATTGGGTTGTCTTCATTTTGTATTATTTGGGCCTCCCCGCTATTTTTATTTCATAAGAAGGTTATGTTGTCAGTTAAGGCCGCCTTACTCGTTAACATCGTTCATAATATTGCATTGTAACATTCCTGTCTTCTGCAAGCTTGACGAAAAACGTTTTTTCGGGAGTGGGTACCCCATTAAAGAACCCTATTGACTAGTGACGAAATTTTCTCTAATATCTTTGAATCTGTTTAAATTTTATATTCAGCCAGCACAGCAATGTGGGACGACAAAATAGATGTACGAACGAAATCGCTTCAAACCTAACCGTAGAGATTAAAACACCTAATCACTTTTCTCTCAAAAACGGCTTCAACGATTTTGATTAAATTCGTTGTGTGGAGAAATCCCACTAAAGCAACGATAATATAACGATTTCATTCTTGGGAAATAACCTTTCCACGAAAATCTATTTTAGTGCAGTTTTTTCTCATAAACCTCGCTCATACGACAATAGCGTTTTCAATAAGATCAGAACGTAGTCCGAAAAACTACTTATATGCGATAGTTTCGTAATTGGGATGAAATAATTATGAGCAAACTTAGAAATGGAAATTTTGTTACAAGCTATTTTCGCAGCATTTCGTTAATAGTCCCAGGACTGTAAATATGATCATTAAAAAAAATGTTGACAACCGAATCAATTACTTATTCGTTGGAGTTTCAAACTAACTAGTGGTAAAAGTAACAGCAGTCCAATAAAAACTGGATCACTAACTACCAGTTATTGCGTAGAACGTCTAAGCATTACAAGTTCATATGAAGTGAGTGAAATACAGAATGTAAGATGTGTGATACATTGCACCACATATTTCTAATGGTGTACTAAGTTAGCTCTTTGCGCTACAACAGGACTAAATGACCGTCTGTCTCTCTCTGTTTTTCCCGTTCAATTACTCACCCTTTTTTACCACAGTAAAATACTACTAATTGAAACGAAGTGGAATTGCATTTACCAGTAAATATAACTGTGTGAAGAGGATTTGAGCCCCATTGTTCAATAAAATGGACGGCATCTCCAAATCTGAGGCTGGGGTGCCCACAAAAAACAACGCACGGCTAAAACAAAGAGAACAATTCAACGTCACATAACTCGTGAGAAAATGCTGTAATACGCTTGGAGCATATAAGCTAAATAACAAAAATAGAGACATGAAGGCGCCAAAGCGTGACGTTTCTGAAGGAGCATAAGTCATGAGTTCAATATTGTGCATGTCAGGATTGGGTACTTTTGCTCATGATCAGAGCTCTGTTCGGTAGTTGCTATTGTCACTGAACTGATGCTCAGGAAAGATGGTCAACCCAGGAGTTATTTCTGAGTGGAATAGCCCCCGAGTTCTCAAAATTAATCCTCAGGTTAAAAATACTCATGCGATTCAAGAGAAGGGTACAGACCTGACGGAAATCCGTACTAAACCCATCAGAGTATATCCGCTTATAATGTTTGAGCCTTCCTGTTTTTACCAAATATCCGTGAGGGAACGGCTCTTCAGGAAGGTACACTTTATTCTGTTTACTGCTGGACAGCCTGTGAAAACCATCAACGTACTAATTACTAAAGGTTTACAACAAGGATAAACGTAAGTATACGCGCTAGGCCTCACAAAAACGAATAAATAATTTACCATTCTGCCAAGATGTTTGAGTATCCCAGAGACATGTCAGCCACAGGAGATATGAAGAACATGGGAATTGAAGAGAGATTGAGGCTGTCAAGATGAGAGGAGAGACATTCGAAGAGATCATAAACGACGCCTGATGGGTAACAAGGAATGAGGACACTTCCATTTGCTCGTAATGTCATCGCTGAAACATGACATAACAATTCACAGTTTTTTAAATCCACGCTAAAGACTAAAAATAAGTGGTTTTGAAACGAAGCCATACACACCACAGACATGTGCCAATTGTGATAACTTTTATTATTAAAAATTAACGATACCAACTTTGCAAAAAAGGAAACTTCGTCAGCAAAAAATACAACGAAATGTCTGGTGTGCAGTGTATTACTCGATGTACTGCGTGGGAAGACATACACATAACCTTCGCCATAGCATTTTATAATTGTGTGGAAAATATTGAATCACATTTGGACAACTTCCACTGTTCGCAGTTATTTGTAAACTAAGTCTTGGGGGACTATAGCTCCAATATTATTATCAACCCAATGGAAACTCAAACCGCTTAATTTGCGAAACAATCTTTCTTTATTCTTCTTTCCAACCACCCACCATGATCCTCCAGCACTAGCATTGGGTTCCTGCGACAAAGTTTGTTCTCATGTTTCACTTGGGAGGTACTCGTAAAATAAATATTGCTAGATAGCCTCCGTGACGTAGTGGCATATACGAAATTACAAATAAAAGCAGGAAAAAAAAATTATAACGGACGAACATAATTTCCCTCGAGCTATTAGCTTGAAGCCGTCATCAAAGCTCGAGTATGCAACATTTTGAAAACCATCAGGAAGAAGTAAGTGCCCAGGCTCAGTGGTCCTTTATTATGATAAACTAAGAATTGGGGAGCACGCAGCTCCATCAACAGACCAACCACCATTTTATATGCACCAAAACGTCATTAAGGAGGTATAACAAATGGTGACCAAAAACTAGAGAATAAATGAGCAGTCTCGTATTTATCTCAAGAGGAAAAAAGGGAAAGAAACAAACTGATTCGTTATCTGCAGCTACATATGCAAATATCTTGGTGGTTTCGGTTTCTCTAGAAAAAGCTTTCATTCAGCTTCATCAATATTTTCACTGAGTAAGTTATACAACTGTGGTGCATTAACATGTGTGAAACTAATAATGAAGTGGAAAGCAAACTACCATAGAGTAGTATGACATATATGTCTTTTAGAATTTATAGGACGAATTCTGAGCTGACTGAGGCTACGACCAACGACCTTTCCCTTACTTATTATGCATTTGAAAAAGCATTCTTATTGAGTTCTGTAGTACAAGTAAATATGTGGATTCAAGCAGTGAAATAATATTCTTACCAACTGCCATACACAGTTCTCCGAGCATAGTGTCAGGGTTAGCAGTAGGAGTTTGTGTCAAACCAGTAAGAATGAGAACGTTGCTGTTCTTCAAAACAGATTGATCCATCGGCCTGTTTCAACAAAAAATGAAATCATACTCAATTCTCAATGTTCCACAACTTGTTTAGGGTTCGATCAGGTATACCCTTGCATACTACTATGGATGATACAGAACATATGGCATAACCCAACTTTCCTATGATTCACTACACAGCAATCATTGCTCAGCGGATTTCTAGTTTGGTATATGAAGAACAAAATATGTCTTGATTGGATACAAGTACATTGACAGTTACACCAAACGCATTGCAGTCGTTTTTGAGAAAAGAATTTTTTATTAACCACCTCATTCTCTGATATGTTCAACAACTCAATTCATTGGAGAATTAGATAAATAGTTGTGCTGAACAAAACGTAGGTATTTATCAGTAAAAGAAACTCTTTTGAGTTAAATCTGTGTTGGTGAAGTTCGGAAATCACTTTTTACTTTCCTTAGCAATAGAGTAAAAAAGAAAATTGCGTAATCAGCAGAAAATAAATGTTTGAGTTCTCTTCATATGTATACACTCCCTCTGATTCCAAAAAGCACCATTCGGCAAAATATTGTGTCTGAACCAAACCAGCACGAAATTGGTATTTGGTCAGCATCTTAACGTCGGACGCCACAACAAAAGATAAATATGAAAGACGTAGCGATTAGTACAATTTTCGTAAAAAACAGATTTATTTCGCTGCCGTGATTAACAGTGGAAATGGGACTGAATGGGAAAACAGTGGGAGACTGACTCAGAATATTCTCTAACGGCGTGAGATTAAAGTGACTAAATGTTAGGGTAAGGAACATGAGCACTAATACTGTACAGCTAGAAGTGCACTGATTGCAACAGAACACAGGCATAATGGATGGCGAGAAGGTGTTTGATGAAGGGCAAAGCAACCAAGAGCGAGCGTAGTTGCAGTCTGCGAATACAATAAGCCAAAGAATAAATTTGGGAAATTCAAAAATCATATTGATGTTGAGTGAGTAGAGGAGACGGGTGGGCTTTTAAAAGTGCAGTGTCGCTAAACTTGTAACTTGGGCGAAAGGAAATGGGGTTTCGAGAGGTAAAACAACGCATATACCAATTATAAGCCGAAACAACCTGAACAAAAACACAACTCTTGTACAGCTTAAAAGTCTCACACCTCTGAGACACATTCCAATCGATCCAGCACTTACAGATACAAAACATGACCACTACTTCTAAACAAGAAAATCTTCTTTTCTAGGCGACAGTGGCAATTGGCACGACATAACGAGTCAAACTGACAGGTGGTTGGAGAGAAAGAGGAGGCTGCATGGAAAATGCAGGCCAGAAACGATTAATTTCGCTATATTGTCGTGCGAGTTCTTTCAATTAGTTGAATTTGCCTAACTATATTTACTGTGATTTCACTGTTCACACCCGCCCTATTCTCCATTCAGCTCAGCGTCAGTAACTACAAAGGAAACAATACAATATGCGACGTAATAAATGAAAAAAAAGAAAAAATTTGTTTCTATATTGTTATCTGCCCATAACAACCATGAGTTTCATCCAATCAAATTGCCGAAGAGGGGGGCACAACTAGATATCCAATGGAATTACTGTATTAAATCCAATATTAAGCACAGAGGCTGATCTGCATTGGGACTCTAGCCACATATGACACCGGTAGCACAGTGTAGGGATGAAGTACCAACAAAACTGTACACAGAAGATGGCTCAACTAATATCCCCTACATATATCCCACATTACCATCATAGTTACTCCGGTTACATTTATCGAAAATATTAAAATAAACCATAAATAATAAATTCGGTTTACCTAGGATGAGTAGTTAGTGTAGATGAACCACTGACGTAAGCAACTTTTTCATAATCTGAAGATATTACCCAGTTACTGCTACCGAGACAGTAACCAGAGCTGACTGCAGTTACTTTGAGCGCTCCGTAGATATCCTGAAAAAAATAATAACGATATATTCCGCACACAGCTGCAATCAGGTTTTTGGAAACAACATAAAAACAGAAAAATACACACACAATGAAGTTCCACTAAACTGAGCAGTACTTTAAATTATGCGGTGCAAAGCTCTACACATCGCAACTTTCTTCAGCCCCTTTAAATTAGATGATAAGCCAAATATACGCTCGCTGTATCTTCGTGTAAAGCATTCCCAAAGAAACGCTTATGCAGAGGAACCAGAGTTTATTAAAAAATCGTCAGCGTCATTTAAAAAAAAAATTGAAACTTGGCTTAAATCTCTGTTCAAAATATGGTTACAGAAATAGTTGTAGAAACCACATGAGGGTATAGGTAGCTAGGGTGCACTTCGAACGAAGTCAGTTTTGCATTTAGTGCAATTAGGCGTATCATATATTATTTAAGCTCACTGTATTTCTAGAGTTATGTTTATTGAGAACAAGTTAGGCATTGATTAGTAGAGTAACTCATAATTAAAATTGTTTTCGAGAAAATAGCTAAACGTCCAAATAAACCTTAGACCAAGTTTTACCTTCAAAGTTCGTTGAATTCAGTTATTATGTCAATCTTTTCCATCATCTGATCTCTCTACAACAAACGAAAAATATTGCTATTGCTCCTCTCCTTGGTGTCATCTCAAACCCTCCACGTCACTAGCCCACTGTTCCTCCTCCATTGCAGTTCTCCTGCCACTTCCTTCCATTTTCTTCGTCATCAGCATCTCACCCGACGACATTTTAGAGCTCATTAAGCACGACATCACCCAACAATTACTATCTTCGCTCACCCCTGTGCTTATCTACACAAAGGAAACTGTCAGATGTCTCATTTATTTTTTATTTCCACGTTAACCACAAGGACTTTAATTTAAGCTTTTTTATTTCAAGCACATTCCTAATTATTCTCTTTTTTTTACCAAACCACTTTCCAGATTGTCATTCAGGTTTCAATAAATTAAAACCCTGCCACAATGTAAACAAACACTGCTCATTTGGCTCCTCCTTCCTCATTAATGCAAATTGCTCGTGGCCATATTTGTCAAACCTGAAAACAGGCACGCACACGACACGCTGAAATGAGGGTTTTCTGTTTTAGAGGCTCTTCAAAAATTAAAAGACCTGAAGAAACGGGGTTAGCTGCTCTTTTTACCATTTCCTAATCATTCATATAGGAGTATTATGGGGAGGATAAATCCTGGAATTTGGAATCGGAAAGTTTGGGAAATTAGGTATTAAAGCAATTGGGTTATGTCGCCAGTAGGCCAATTATTAAAGTTAACGTACCTGTTAGGTGAGTCCGTCTCCTCTGGCTGGTGAGTTGCTGTGAGCCCACACAGCAACTCACCAGCCAGAGGAGACGGACTCACCATACAGGTACGTTAACTTTTGGAAATTAAGTTGCGAAAAAGTTGTTGAAAGCTTGTACACATTCCATGATCATTTAAATTTGATTTGAGTTTATTTTACAGCTTTTTTTGACGATTACAAACTTTCCCTTGTCCTTTTGATGAGGTGTAAGGTGGTATGAGAGCTGCTCTACGAAAGTAGTTAAATTACCAATTTCTCGTCGTACCCTACAACTTTGATTCTAGCAAGACTCGCTTTGACATAGCTTAACGTGTACAACTGGCGCCAACTTCTTGGTTTGAAACTATCGCTCAAGGGTGGAGGGAGGAGGTGAAGTATTTCCTTCCAGTACTTGGCCTGATTTTTGTTTGGTGTCTGCTCAAGGTATTCAACAAGTTCCTCCAAAAACAACCTGTAAAAATACGACGTTGTTATTGGGTTAGTGCGAAACGAAGGGCGATGTGATCATTCAGATCAAAACTATGGTGATGAGATCAATTAGATCGGGGCATTCCTTAGAGGCCGAAAATGTTAAATAAAATACCAAATATTTTAATAAATTAAATTGACATTTTGGAGTTGAAAATAAAAGGGTATACGTACTTTCCAATTTGAAGAGTTGGTTCTGTAGCATACACCACACCTTTGAATCCAGTTCCTTCGGTAATAAATGGAAGGGCAAGCATTGAGGAGTAATTTGATATTAGTATCACGTCAATCTCTGAATAGTCCACCATATTTGCAAGCGGTGGACAAAATTCTGGCGCTGAATCAACAAAAACTCTCCCACAACATTCTTTCAATTCCTGCAAACATAAAAAATAAAGGGCTACGTTTAGTCACAGGAAGACAATAATAAGATTCAGAAGTCAGATTGGGGTTTAACACAAATGTTGTAAAAAGTTCTTATTTGGAGCTAATTACCACTGCATAGGTCACTTGTTGTACTGCTATCACGATCTCCTTTTAGAATGCCCAGTATCATCATAAAGAAGAAATGGGTGAGCATAACTGGCATGAAGCTGAAGAACCAAGTTGAGAGAAAACATGGTGAGTTCAACTTCTACCCCACCCTAGTCTACTGGGGAGTAGACTGTTTAAATGGATTCTCTTTAAGTTAGGGAAGATGCAGTAACTCAACTGCAGTTCATTGGCAGACGCTTCCAAGCAAATTATTTTTACTGTGACTACTAAATAGTAGAGACAGAAGACTAATACGTTAGAGGAGGCCAAATCCTGATGGATTGCATAGAAGAAAGTTGTGTAGACTTGTGGAGTGGAATCCACCATAACAAAGTGGTGTGTGACAAACAGAAAGAGTACAGATACCTGCCCAATGGCCTTAGTTTTCCACCACCCAACCTGAAGCAACACGCTAAACAGACGTGAGTTTTGTGAACCCATAGAGATGATTTAATAATTGACGACAACTCATATTTACCCCTTCTAACTGGGTCTCAGTCGATTCCCTTGGAAGCCAAGAAGGCAAGTTTGAAAGCCTTGAGCTAGGCACCAACGGTAAAGGAATAAAGTTGAGAGCTGTCTGGGCAGACAGCCCACAATCCAACATGATAGTGATCTCCTTGAACCGAAGTATGTAGCATGGCTTATTTGGATGGCTACTCAAACAGTACTGTAACATCAACACAAAACGTTGTAGTGTAGCAATGAAAAAAAAACCGTTATTATGCCACTTGAATCAATAAAAGAGAAGCAAGTTAATTACTATTAGTATCTCACCAATTTCATTGCAACAGGCTATATGAAGAAGGGCTGCCAAAACAAAGGTGGCACTAGGCTACTCTAAAAAAAAGGAAAATAGAATTAAATTAAAATTATTGCTTTCGAAAAGCCCACATAATATTAGCCACTACTACCACCATATCACGAGATTATTGCTGATCTAATGTATCTTTTGTTTAGAAGAAGGCTGTCGCAGTTTTTATTACTTTCAAAACTTAGATGTTTCTACAATTCACGATCAAAAGTTACCGATTATCAATGGGAGAGAGAAAAAACAGTATTTTTACATTTCAAAGAATACTTGATACGTGAAGTGGTAAAATATGCAAGTAGTTCTGAGTGTGACTTGAGTACGTGGCGAGCATTCACTATTCGGTTGACTCTTGAACAACTAGCTCATACAATTTCGTTCAAATCAGGACTTCAAACATCGAAAGAAAGTACCCCCTGCATCGATAGCTTAATTCGTTAAGGGGATACCGTAAGTTCAACGGTCATTACGTATGCAGCATAATTTATAAATATTATTATTCTAAGTTCTGAGGAATTTGTAGCGATGATCAAAATTCGCTCATCAGGAGGGCAGCACGTTAGGAACTTTTTCAAGACATCGTCAATACTTTACACTAACCACATATTCTACCTTACCGCACAGAAAATTAGGGACAACTTGTATTTCAACATTCTGCGTGTAATTCTATCAACATGACTAAGTAATAGAATTATCGAGCGCAAACCGGCGTTTGAAAAACCATCGGCAGAAGTACAATGACTAAAAGTGACACTTTGCAATAAACCTTAACAATTGTTTACATAAATTCGCATCAAATATTGTACAGAAATTGGAGCTAGGTCCTGACGATTTCGAAAAATTACTAATAAAATACGAATAAAACTAATACAAAATCGGATGATCGTAATGAAATAATTCACAATGACAAGTGGCACTACCTTAAACTATCCGGTGAAATTATACAATATAACTGAAAGTCCAGCTATGCGCTTATAGTCTTCAAGTCTACGTGAAGTTGTAAATTTCATACTTAACCCACTAACCGACCTTTCCCCCATGTACACAAACCGTCTAACTTCACGGGTGAGCCAACTTGTTGTAGCTGTCGCTGTTTCCAATGTTATTGCGTCCATACGTAAGGTTTTTGGTCCAAACCCACTGTTACTAGTCGCTGCTTTTCATCAAGTTTCAAGATCGCATCAGTCGACCAATACCATTTGGGAAAACGATTATTTTTTTGTGACTTGAGAGTAAATGGCTTAACGAAATAAGTTTGAGTTTAGAAGCCTGCATAATAATTGCAAGACGTCAAAACGACGTATACAAAATTCACCCAAACCGACGTTATTACAAAATTAAAACAATATTTTTTAAACGGTGCTTACGATATCGATAGAATGCTTTGTAAGCATTGATGGTAGCACCTGTGCAATGAGTTATCAATTTCATTAGCGAGAAAATTACGTTAGCAGTACAGTAAACTGTCAAAGCATCATATGAAACTCGATTTTTGAAACATTTCCTTGTCATAAGCACCTATATGTTACGAATCCATAAGTGGTACATAACAACTTTGAAATTGGATTTCATTTTGTTTATAAACCAATTCGTTTCATTATTAACAACACTTCTGTTGAGCTGGCTTCCAGTTGAAAGATACATTAGGGCACCTGGCTAAAGTCAACAAACCTATTGCTTGGATTCGTCTTCCCTGGCTGTGGTGGTGTACTGCAATTGAGCATTATAATGTTTCTTACTTTCCTCTACCTATGAAGCGAAGTAGCGCATTCGACTAAAAGAAGTCAACACATTTTCTGGCCTTCTGAGTTGGAGTCATGGCTTGCGCGTGCAAGGGAGCGTTAACATAATAGTTTGCAGGGCATGCCCTTCGAACCCCTGTTCTAGTTCGCTTTAAAGGACTAAGCCATCCATCTCCAGCTGCTACTTCAGTTTGATGAAAGGAAACTCACATAGTAAGCTAACTTGCGATGTTCTTTCCTTTCCTCCCATAACTATTCTATCTCTAAAATTGACACAGCATAATCTGAACACCCTGCTTGCTGCTTTTTAATTTGTATTTACTCTTGAGATTTTTGTAGTGTTCTTTCCATTATGAGATTTGTTAAAAAAAGATAAGTTTTATAAAGTGTTGAAGATTTTTTCGTTGAGTAATAGCTCAACAAAGCACGGGTTGAGTCTCCTCTTTTTTTTCCTTTCTCCGAAACAATGCAAGTTTATGAGTGTCAGTCAGTGAAATTGAGGGAAGGTGAAGGAACTACAAAAACGGGATCTTTTCCACCATGTGCCTGTTGACAACTGAGATGATTTAGATCAAAATCACAACACACACACAACCACAATCAGTATCTAACTTTCAATATGTACAAAGTTTCATTAAACTGAGAGAAGGCACGATGCCATAAACAACAAAGAGCAAAATTGACAATCGTTATTTAGATCAAACTCACAGGGTTCAATCGACTAGTTAAAGCGTGTACTATTCCCCATTAATGTCCCTTAGAAACTATAAATGCAAATGAGAGTAAAATGCACCAAACAACGTGTTCGAGCGAACATTTTAAATTGTGTATAAGATGTGCAAAGATTTCGAATAACCTCAACTTACCTTGATTAACAAATAGCAGCGACAAAATGTGTCGTATCTTTGAGGATAGTTGTGAGATCAGTCATATTAGGCCATTTTCCATTTTTGTTTGGCAGCTAAAGCCGTCTTTTTTCTTTCCTCGTGGAGCTGCTCGTCGGAGCGGCTTCTGAGGAACGGGTCGAGGAACGAACGGAACTGCCACAAGAAAACTATTAGTGGAAGGTACTGACAGTTCGGTATCACCCAAAAACATCCCCACTCCTCCGGCGATCTCTCGATGACAACTTTCGATTTATCGAACTATTCCAGCTCCTTTCCGACTGTTTACATTCCTTAGCTCCACGAAGTATAACGAGAACTACGTGTGGATGAAAAAAAAAAAAAATGTTTGAGATTTCTCCAGATCTCCACGTCAGTGCAATTTTCAAGTGCATCATATCTTTGAAGAAAGTAGTGTCAGTATGAGTTAATACGGTTGGGAGAGAACGTCTGGGCCAAACCAGCTGAAACCTGACAATTAACTTGCAGATCAATACGATTCATTAAAAGCCATCGAGTCCGTTCAATTCTCAAGTTAAAACTCCGCATTGCTAATCATGTGAGGTAGTCAGTTCTTAGATCGTGGCATTAGAAGATGCAACGACGTTGACCATATTCACTTAGGTTTCAATGTGGAAAATTTGAAAACGTACAAACATATTTCATTTCGATCTCGCTCTCTTGCACTGAACATTTTCATAACGCATAGAGTGTGTTCATGGCTAGAAGAACAGTAGATTAATCTGCAACGATCCTTACAAATCCGAATCAATTGAGACTGAGCACGGTTCGAATTGTCGGAACAGTGTGTATTCACAGAACACGTGCAAGTGAAGCCTTTTTTTAGTTCATTAAAGGATTTCAAATTTATCACACATCACCACAAATTCTGATTTAACACATACCAAATGTCATTAAGGCCTCAAAATTGTAATTAACGTTCAAAAAAATTCATGCTTAACGTTATTGGTTAATATTTTTCGGGTACCCAAAGATTTATTTTCAAGTGTAAATTATTTCGTAATAGTCGTTGCCATCGTGAACCAATTAGAAAATATCTGGTGCGTAGCAACACACAACTTTCTGACCCCCGTAAATTCGACCAGCCACACGTATGGAGGACAGGTCTGTTTCCTTATTTTATGACTTCCTAAACCTTCGACGACCTGCAGACCTGCGGGGGTACAGCAGGTATTTGGTCGTTAGCCAGTCTCCCGGTAGAGAGCTGTTGCTCGTGTGTTACCACACGGAGGTAACCACCTGAGGAATGCCGTACCGTCTGGGAGGAGTTCTTAATCTGGTTTCCTACCTGATCTAACTAATTACTTGGGTGGCAAGTTTCAAAAGGACAGATCAACTACGACCACGTTTCTTAGCCATCACCTTCTTCGCGAACTCTGCAAAATGGTTCCCCAGCTAAGTTCGTTTGCCCCCCCCCCGCCCAACAACCGTTGCTCACTGTTGTAGAAACTACAGTGGAGCAGCAGGTGGTTTCCTGTTTCCTCCACACTGGAGGCGCAAGACGTGCATGATGGAGAGTCTTTGAGATAACAGAAGTAGAGCCGCGCATTGAAGTCACCATGTCCAGTGAGGAGCTGGCTCAACCTATTTACTTGAAAAACGTCTACGTATGTTAGGGAAGAACTCATACGTGTCACGTTAGCGCAGTTTGTGAGAATATTCGACGAATCTCTTTTTCCAAGCTATCATGGCATATATCTTCCTTCAACAAATAGATACCGAAATAATTACGGATAAAACATGTAGGTACGTACAGGTTTCTAGAAGACACTCCGTAACATTGATCAAATCCAGTTCTGGACATTGTCAGAAGAACATATATTGAGAACAATATTTAGGTATTAACTGTTCGAAAAAATCCTGTGAAAATCGCGAAACAGTGTAGAAAACCTATTACCTCCCTTTCCCGAATTCATGGAGATATTAATGGAGAAGAAAAGGTGGGTACTAACTAGTACAAGATAATTTGAAAGTTTAATCAAAATCCCCCGAAGAAGAAAAAGGACCCTTAGTTTTTGGTACATTAAGCGTACTGGAAAGTAAAAATAGGAAGAAGAAAAATGTTAAAAGACCGATTCAGATTAGTGAGGATAACGCGTAGGATGAGGTTAACGTGAGATAAACAATATCGTTATTGGCAGGTGTAAAGCCGATACTTCCTACATATATCGATTCTACCCGCTCCTCGATAGCGGAACGCCCGCCAGTGCGGCGCGGAGAACGATTCAGGCGGCCGGGTGGGGGTGCTTCCGAGCGAGGCGGAACGTCGAGTGGTGGTGGAAGGGTCGTCCTGCGGAGGTAGGGGTTGGCCGGGAGGTAGGCGAAGGGGCGACAGTCACGTGAGCGGTTGAGCTGAAGTATTTGCCCGTCGTTCCCCTACCCCGCCGTCCAAGTCGCGCGCAACCTCGTTTGTTTATGTACCTCGTCCGTTGCAGCCCATGCGACTTTTGGAGACAACATGTAAGTTTTACAATTTATTGAGGAACAACTCGCACTCATTTCGATTTTAAATTTATTTTATTTTATTTCTGTTAAATCGAGACGAATTTTGGCGGCTTGTCATTAAGAAAACAATTTTTAGGTAGATACTTAATTTAAATTTAGACGTTGTTTTACGTTTGGAAAATTCCGGTGAAAAATAAACGGTGAATTCGGAGGGTTTTGAGTCGTATCGCGTGCCGATGATGGACGCGGGACCAATATCGAGGATCAAGGCGACGAGCGGGCGCAGATGGCCAGGGACGGGACCCTCCTCGCGCCGCCATATTCCCCGTCTCAAGCCCCTTGTGCCGTCGCCTCGCATCGCCTCTTCCGTTTTCTTCGATTTGAGCCTCGTTCGTCGCTCCTCAGCCCGTCAAATCCTCAAAAACCTCTTCGAATTTCCCCAACGCGTCTCCGAAAGTTCATTGCCGGCCACCAAAATGGATTCGGATTCCGGTTTTGAGGAGGTGAGTTTGGCGGATATTTATTCCCGTATCTTACGTTCGTTCCGACTCAAACTCGAGATTATCTGAAGATGTCGTGGCGTTTTCTCGCCGAGTTTTTCGTTCGTTTTGACGAAATTGAACGTGGCGTTTTGTTTTGATGAAATTGTTTTGACGGGCCGACCGGCGGCAGTAACTTGATCCACCGTTTGACGTTTTCTGTCGCTTTGGTTGTTACCCTTGAATTTATTTAAAGTAGTTATCAAAATTGTGCGCGTTGTTCAATTCAAATGACGCCCAATCGAACAAGTAGTAATAATGACCTTTTTGTACTTGTTCCCATCGTAATTCTGATAGTTCCCCAAGTGAGCCACTGTTCGCGAAGTTTGACGATCGCATTTGCTGTAATGCTACGTCTCGTGAAACATATTTAAACGCCGCTTTCAATATTGTATTTCAAGGCTCGAAACAAATTGTATACATTTACCTCTGATAATTTGAGTGCGGTTATATTGGAAAGCGTACTTTACTTCTCTCAGCCTGAGGGAGGAACAGGGTTGTCAGCTCGCAAAAATAGCCGTACATATTTTTATACTCAGTGTTATACATCATTGTGTGTGACTTGAATTAACGGGTACAAATTGGTGAGGCCTCGACGTCGAAGACTGATAAAATATGGTGTTCATTTATTAGATATATATAATACGGGAATGTTTCCCAACAACAAAGTTTTATAATTTATTTTATTATATATTATTATTTGTTTTATTTATTTATTATTATTTGTTAATATGTATAAAGTTGCAAAATGCTTGGTAGGATGAATAACGCAATATTCCAAAACAAAAAAATGACCAGAGAAAGCGTGGAGAAGATGACTGTTACCTACTTCCAAAGGAAAACAAGCTGCTAAGCAGCAACTGGTGGATATCTTGAATACTGGCGACGGAGTTATCCAATTCAGAAAGTTTAGGGGACGTACGTAGTAGGGGAGAGTTGACCAAGTACTTAGTGGAAGCATTGCAAACATAAAGCATGGCATGATCCCTCACTCCATGAGATGGCTTAGGAACTTGTACAGCAAAATCCCATCAGCAAGACTTCTCCGATGGAACCAATTCGTTCTTCCAAAGTGCATCCTGTGGAAATCCTCCCACGGTACACCAGCGCTGTGCGAGTAGCAATGAAGGAATTTCCTCCGGTTCATTCGAACTGGTCCTTCTTGCCGCATAAAATGTGAATTAAACCTTCGAGCAGTGCTCTTGTTGTGGCTGGACAATGGAGATAGAAGATGGACGATAACCAAGAGGACGAAGGAGTCACACGTGTTGCGTTTGATAAAACCAAGTGTTCTGAGTTCGATTAACGATGACATTCATCGTGATGACGAAAAGTGAGCTGGGAGTCGAAATAAATACCTAGGAACCCTTAGCATGGATACAGGTCTGTTTCTTTATTTGATGACTGTACCTAAACCCTCGACGAGGGTTATATCAGTCATAGAAGTTGCGGTTTCGCTAATATGCAAGAGGCCGGCCCCTGCAGCATCCACCGAACTCAGACCTGTGGAGGTACGGCAGGTATTTGGTCGTTAGCCAGTCTCACCGTAGAGAGCTGTTGCCCGTGTGTTACCGCGCGGAGGTGACCACCTGAGGAATCCCGTACCATCTGGGAGTAGTTCTTAATCTGGTTCCCTACCTGATCTTACTGTTTACTTGGGTGGCAAGTTTCAAAAGGACTGATCAACTATAACCACGTTTCTTAGCCATTACCTTCTTTGCGAACTTTGCAAAATGGTTATAGGCTTCCTTTGTAGCAGTCAAAGCTGCTAAGTTCGTTTGCCCTCCCAACAACCGTCGCTCACTGTGGTAGAAACTACAGTGGAGCAGCACATGGTTTCTTGTTTCCTCCGCACTGGAGGCACAAGACGTGCATAATGGAGAGTCTTTCAGGGAAAAGAAGTGGAGCCGCGCATTGAAGTCACCATGTCCCGTGAGGAACTGGCTCGTCCAGTGGTCTGGCTCAACCCATTTTCTAGAAAGACGTTCACGGATGTTGGGGAAGAACTCATACGTATCACGTCCCTTTGACGAGGATTCCCATCTCGCTTGCCATTTCTCTAGAGCCCATTCATCGATGGCGGCAAGTTTCTGTTCTGTGGTGAGATCCGCACGGAGTTCAGCCCAAAGCGGGGAAGCTCCCGCTTCACTCTCCACTTGTCAATCATGCACTCAACAGCCAAATCAACTGGTAACTGACCAGTGATCACCTGGAGTGCTTCCGTTGATACAGTCTTGTAGGCCTTGGTGATCCACAGGAGCGCAGCTCTCTGGGATTGGGCCAATACTCTCTTTTGATTGACTGTTAGTTTGCTACCCCAGACAACGGGGCAGTAGCCAATCACACCTAAAGAGATGGCCTTATACATGAGGATGGTGTCATGGTAACTCACACCCCAAGTGGCCTTAGTAATGGCACGCAGTGAGGCAAACCTTGCAATGGTAGTGCCTTTAAGGGGCTGGAGGTGTTGGTTGAAACCCCACCTCTCACCTATATTCACTCCTAAATACTTGACGTGCTTTTCAAGAAGGAGCCTGTGGCCGCCAAAGCGTATTGTGGGTTTAGCATGGATACACATGGCAAGGGCGCCACGCTAAAGGTGAAGAAACGAGTGAAGGAAACCACCTGGCATTAAGAGATAAGTCATTACACTCACACTAGTTATCCAGCACATCCATTCCTCAAGCAGTCTGACTCATCCCAAACAGTATAGAACAAATCAAGTCGTCTGCAAGCAGCTCGTAGCCAACAATCAAAACTGGCTCCGGCGTCATAAATATGAGAAACATCAGTGGACCCAGATGCGATCCCTGTGGAATGCCAGATGTCACACAAAAAGAAGAACACGCTCCATTTACATGCTCTCGTCGTTTTCCCTTGGCTGAGAATGTTTGGGCATTGTTATGGAGTTTACTGCTGAATACAAAAAATGTAATCTTTTTATTACGCTGATAACTTTGGCCAATTTTTTAAGCCGATTACACTACCTTCCTTTCTACTTCGTTGAGCCAACGAAAGTAAAGAAATTTGTTAGTCGTTGGGCACTATATTTTCGTATGAGGATTGTGAAAAGCAGCATTTGGTGGTAATAAATTGAAAATCGTTGAATGTACGTGGAGTTGGGGAAAGATGTGAGATAATCGCGTCTTAGACAAGTCGATGTAAAATGGTTTCTTAGTTTTTTTATTTATATGAGTTTGATGCGCTGTACCTCCAACTGATGAAGTGAAAATATCTGGTGCGTAGCAACACACAACTTTCCGCCACCCCTTTAAGTTAGAACACCAGCTACATAGGCGGGCGCTATATCTTCGTTCAGCGCATTTCTACAGAAACATTTATAGAAAACAAAATGAAGGGACTAGTTAGCTGAGAGTACTTCGTAAGTTTGATCGAAATCGTTAGAGCCGTTTTTGAGAAAATTGGAATACCGATAAATTAATATTCGACAAATCTCCTTTTCTGAGTTAACTTGGCTTATATCTCCGTTCAACATATATATACAGAAATAATTATGGAGAACGAAATGTTGGTATGGAAGACTAAAAGACACTCCATTGAGGTTTATCACATCTGGTGAAGCAGTTACCCTGGAATTTACGGAAGTGTTCGAAAAAACGTTATTTTCGACACATTTTGATTTTTATCTCTGCTCAATGGACTGTCAGAGGAACATTTATTCAGAACAATATGTAGGTATTAACTATTTGAAAACATCCTGTGAGTTTGGTGAAAATCGCCGAAGCCGTTTTGCCAAAAGCGTAAAAACCTGTTTTTGCTTCATGGGCCTATATCTCCATTCACCGTATTTTCATGGAGATATGTATGGAGAAGAAAAGTTAGGCATTGATTAGTAGAAGATAATTTGAAAGTTTAATCAAAATCGTTAGAGCCGTTTTCGAGAAAAATGCGAAAAACCCTAGTTTTTGGTACATTTTCGTCCCCCACCCCCCTTCCCACCGGCCGAAATCGTCCATAACCTTATTTTGGTGTCTACAAAAAATAACGAACAAAACAAAAAAAGAACCAGCTCAATCGGATCAGCCGTTCACCCGCAAATCGAACTACAGACACACACACACATACACATACACTCACACGGACCACGCGCCGAAATTAGGTTTTTTAGACTCAGTAGGGTCTGAAACGTAAAGATCTGAAGAAAACCCACTTTTTTTTTTTGGGCCGATTACTATACTTTCCTTCCCTTCGGGTAGCGGAAAGTAAAAATGGTAAAATATGGTTTCCGTTATTATTAAGTTATTTATTAAATCCAAAGTCCAACGGAGTAGACGGAAAAGGCATGTAAACGACAAAAGAAAAAAATTGTTTTCCCCGCATCTTTACGTTTTATGGGTTTCTGAGTCCGAAAAACATTTGAAAAACTAGTTTGCTGAACCCATCCAACTCAAATGTGATATTAAGCATGCAGATCAACGTAGGACGTTCAAGTAAGGGTCTGAGGCAAAAACACCAAAATGTCTTTCTCAAGAACGGCTTCAACGATTTTGACGACACATTTGTGGATAGGCAGTCTCAAATGACGTGAGAGTACTACATTAGTTTCATTCGTGGGAAAATGTTTAGGAAAGCATAGTAAACTGTCGGAAGTTTCGCCAAAGATTTAATCACAATTTTAATTTCGTAAATTCAACTAATGAAAGGCTAGCCTTCTCACAAAAATCGATCTGGCAACCTAATGTGCTGCATATACGGTGGAAGTTTAGTCAGGGTCGTAATATAATTGTAAGCAATCCAACAAATTTCGGAATTTGAACGACTGTCGTTTGATAGGCTAACTTTTTTCTCGGTGTTTACCTAAAACCCTAGAGCAGTGGTCGGTAAACTTATTTTCCAAAGAGCCAAATATGCTAATTAAAACGATTTAAAAAGATTGAGAGCCAAATCTGTTTGTAAATGTAGTAAACATTTATCATAATTTTAGAGATTCATTAAATTATGGGTACATTGAATAAAACTTGATTTCATATTTAATAAGGACCTTATTCATTGATAAAAAATATCTGGTGCGTAGCAACACACAACTTTCCGCCACCCCTTTAAGTTCGAACACCACCTACATAGGCGGGCGCTATATCTTCGTTCAACGCATTTTTACAGGAACATTTATAAAGAACAAAATGTAGGGACTTGTTAGCTGAAACTACTCCGTGAGTTTGATCGAAATTGTTAGAGCCGTTTTTGAGAAAATTGGAATACCAATAAATTAATATTCGACAAATCTCCTTTTCTGAGTTAACTTGGCTTATATCTCCGTTCAACATATATATACAGAAATAATTATGGAGAACGAAATGTTAGTATGGGTGACTTAAAGACACTCCATTAGGATTTATCACATCTGGTGAAAAAGTTACCCTGGAATTTACGGAAATGTTAGAAAAAACGTTATTTTCGACACATTTTGATTTTTATCTCTGTTCAATGGACCGTCACAGGAACATTTATTGAGAGGAATATGTAGGTATTAACTATTTGAAAACAAATTGTGAGTTTGGTGAAAATCGCTGAAGCCGTTTTGCCAAAAAGCGTAAAAAACCTATTTTTGCTTCAGGGGCCCGTATCTCCGTTCACCGTATTTTCATGGAGATATGTATAGAGAAGAAAAGTTAGGTATTGATTAGTAGAAGATTATTTGAAAGTTTAATCAAAATCGTTAGAGCCGTTTTCGAGAAAAATGCGAAAAACCCTAGTTTTTGGTACATTTTCGTCCCCCCACCCCCCTTCCCACCGGCCGAAATCGTCCATAACCTTATTTTGGTGTCTACAAAAAATAACGAACAAAACAAAAAAAGAACCAGCTCAATCGGATCAGCCGTTCTCCCGCAAATCGAACTACAGACACACACACACACACATACACACACACACACACACGGACCACGCGCCGAAATTAGGTTTTTTAGACTCAGTAGGGTCTGAAACGTAAAGATCTGAAGAAAACTCAATTTTTTTTTTTGGGCCGATTACTATACTTTCCTTCCCTTCGGGTAGCGGAAAGTAATAAGTTGATATCTAGTAAAGGATCCGTATAAACACTAGTTAATGCGAAGAATGTGCTTGCATCTCTATTGAAAGTGCGCTCAAGTCCGGTTTGTAGGTAGTTGTTTTTAATAGTAATCGGCCCAAAAAAAAATTTGGGTTTTCTTCAGATCTTTACGTTTTGAGGCCTACTGAGTCTAAAAAACCTAATTTCGGCGCGTGGTCCGTGTGTGTGTGTGTCCGTAGTTCGATTTGCGGGAGAACGGCTGATCCGATTGAGCTGTTTCTTTTTTTGTTTTGTTCGTTATTTTTTGTAGACACCAAAATAAGGTTATGGACGATTTCGGCCGATGGGACGGGGGGGGGGACGGGACGAAAATGTACCAAAAACTAGGGTTTTTCGCATTTTTCTCGAAAACGGCTCTAACGATTTTGATTAAACTTTCAAATTATCTTCTCCTAATCAATACCTAACTTTTCTTCTCCATACATATCTCCATGAAAATACGGTGAACGGAGATATAGGCCACCCAAAACCAAAAATAGGTTTTTTACACTTTTGGGCAAAACGGCTTCAACGATTATCACCAAACTCACAGGCTGTTTTAAAATAACTACTTCACCAGATGTGATAAATCCTAATGGAGTGTCTTCTAGTCACCCATACCCGCATATCGTTCTCCATAATTAATTCTGTATATATATGTTGAACGGAGATATAAGCCAAATTAACTCAGAAAAGGAGATTTGTCGAATATTAATTTATCGGTATTCCAATTTTCTCAAAATCGGCTCTAACGATTTCGATCAAACTTTCGGAGTACTCTCAGCTAACTAGTCCCTACATTTTGTTCTCCATAAATGTTCCTGTAAAAATGCGTTGAACGAAGATATAGCGCCCGCCTACGTAGGTGGTGTTCGAAATTACGGGGGTGGCGGAAAGTTGTGTGTTGCTACGCACCAGATATTTTTAATTTTAGACCAATTTCTAGATTCTCATCTAGTAGACTTCTTAGTGTTTTTTCAATAAGATTCATACTTGAAAATGATTGTTCGCATGAATACGTTGAGGCCGGGCAAGCCCCTCGGATATTTCAGAGCCGCACTTTGCCGACCTCCGCCCTTGAGCAATAAAAACGAACTTCCCCACCCTAAAAAAAATCACGTTGACAGTCCTGTTTATTACCTGTACGTCGATTTCTTAATGAAGGTCGTAACATAAGTAGAAGCAGCGCAATAAATTCTGGAGAGTACCTGTACCATTTCCTCGCTACAGAATGTGAAGTTCTCAGGGACACATAAACTGAATGAAAACCGGATAGGATTATTTGTAAGAGCCGAGTGTGTACGAAACTGAGGAAATTTGTGTAGTGCGTCGCCACAGACGACACGAATTTCCACGGGAGCTTTCTCACAATGGAAAATGTGTGACTGGGACAGAACTAATGGGCTGAAATCATTGCAGCAGCCACTGTGATATCCCCGACCATTCACTAGTAGAAGAACACTCATGTTGGACTGATTTGATGAATGTTGACGAATGTTTCACTGTCTTCACCTAACGTATCTGTTTGTTTTTCGCAGATGAATAAGAATGGATGGACAGCCTAACCGTAGATCTGGGGATGCAAACTCCGAGAAAGTAAAAAATAAGAAGAAAAAGAAGAAGTTGAAGGATGATGAAGCCTCGAGATTGGGATCAGTTGTGACTAACGAAATCGGTATTCCCCGCAACCTGAAAAATAATCCCGACAAAACGCGAAAACGATTGCCCGACGCGAATGAGAAAGGCGAACAGGAAGCTAATGGCTTGATCAATTCGCTAAAGTCTGCGACAAATTCTAAGAAGAAGAAAAAAATCAAACCCTCAGATGTGGATCTGCTTTTGCAAAATTGTTCCTCCCCCTTGACCAAGTCTTCTAAAAATGTTCCCCCTCTAACTCCAAACCTAACTTCACTTCCCAATCGGGATTCTCCTGCGGGTTCCGTCGTTTCTAAAATACCGGAAACCAAGAAAAAATTCAAAAAGGCGAAAATTGCAGCGATAGTGAAGGAACCGATTGTAACCCTCGGAGTTGCTACTCCACACAAATCGGTCGGCGCTAAGAAGAAAAAGCAGAAAGACGAAGATAAATTGAAGCAAATCACTCTGGCTGAATCCTTTCTCGGGAAAACTCCCAGGAAATCGAAAGAAATAAAAGCTTCAGGTTCTCCGAGTGAAGTAGCCACAGAAGCTGCTCCACCTTCCAGAGTTGAAGAGCCACTTAAAAATTCAGCTTCGGAACCAGCCAAATCGAAACGGAAGAGGAAAGTGAAAGAAAAAATTGAAAGCAATAAAGTTTTGACGAACCCCTCCAATTCGAGCCCGCTCCCAATTCTG
This sequence comes from Pachypeltis micranthus, assembly GCA_020466155.1. Taxonomy (NCBI): domain Eukaryota; kingdom Metazoa; phylum Arthropoda; class Insecta; order Hemiptera; family Miridae; genus Pachypeltis; species Pachypeltis micranthus. The sequence continues at coordinate 60,748,565 of CM035770.1, read as the reverse complement.
ACCAAGTCTGAAAATAAAAAAGATAAAGTGAAAGAGAAAACAAGAAAAAAAGCAACGAGTCCCAAAAAGAAAAAAGTAAAAATGGACGTCGTAGAAAAAGCGAACAACAATAACGATCAGAAATTCAATTTCGGTCAAACTATAGACATAAGCGACAATTCCTCCGATTCAACGGAACTAAAAATTGCTACGAACGACGACGACGATGACTCGTCTGAATTGTCTTCAGAATACGATAGCTCTGACAGCGAACACATAATGAAAAGCATCAAGAGTTTCAACAAGAAAGGTGCAAGTAAAAGTGTGAGTAAAAAAGATGAGCCTCCTCCTCCGAAAGTGAAGCCAAAAATTTATTCTTCTTCAGAAGAAGGAGAGGATTTCAAAGAAGGTACGTATCCACCTCAGATTACACTTTTAACGAATTTACGTCGAGACTTAATTTGTTGCATTTGTGCGAATTTTCTTTAACAATTTTAGCATAAAAATCTGTTTCATGATATTCTCTTACAAATCGTCAAGTCCAAAACACCTCAGTTCGAATAAAGTACGTCAAGAGAGGTAGGTGAGAGATTTTGTCAGGATTGAGGCAAGTAAGAAGAAGATGAGAGAGAGGAGGAAATAAATGAAGTAGCAACAAATCATAATATCAGCGACTGTGAGGCTTGTAGTAAAATAAATATAAGTTTAAAAATAAATTATTGTAATACTGGGCAGCCCAGGTTCAGCTCCCAAGCGTCCACAGGGTGGTGCTCTCAAATCCATTGATGTGTAATAGCTGCTCACATTGTACAACGGTTTCTGTCTTTCCTTTAGTGTAGTTTTGTAAATCCACAAAGCCTAAGTTCCATCCACGCGTGCAGCATAAGGATTCATAATGTATAATTTCAAATGCTAAAACCACGTCAAGTTTAAAGCTTCGTTCTTTCGCTTGGTGATTTTTATTTTGTCTTTTATAGAAGATGATGCTGAGGAAGATGACAATGAGGAAAAGGATGACGAGAATCCCAACGTTGACAGTCCAACAGATGGTGACAATCTTCCCAAAGCTGTGTCAGATACTGGTAATTATATCCTGTCATTTTAAAAGCAACGAGTAAAATTAAGTTTTTCCGTACAACTTTACGCCATAGGAAGGGAAGAATGTACAGCGATTGGTTCTCATTCGAGCTTGAGTTATAGTAAAAACTACAAAAAACAGTTAACAGATATCTTCAGGTCGTGGTTTAAAAAAAACGTTATGTGATCTACTGTATTCTACCTCACCATCTTCTTTTAAACATTAATAAAATAGTGTTGGGATAATAATACGAAATAAAGCAATTTTATGATAATTTATGTTGAAAGTAGGACTATTGGGCCAGATTATGGCAATTTTCATCAAGTCAATTTTCGAATGTGTTCGCAACGCTGAGGGAACCCCCTATTGAACTTATACCTTTTTTGAGCTTTTCCTCGTAAGTTTTCAATTGACTGCGTGTGGGGTCGTGTCATTGGGTTAGCAAAATTAAGGAAGTGGCTCACTGTTGAATGAAGGAAGTTCGGGTCATGTGCCAGCGGGTATGTGCTCGATTGATCTGATTGAATTGTGGTACCACGACAAACTCCTTCAAAAACCACTGTTGACTGTTGAGGAAGTTGACGTTCAGCGTAAACAGTGCCTCGTCAATTTCAACAGTCATTTTGTGTTCGCTATAACGATGATAGGGTCACTAGACGGGAGGCCGAGACGGCTGGTTGGTTCTCTAACGGAAAAGGTTTTACGAAATTTAAGTTCGTTTTTACGAAATAAGAGTTGGTGTTCAAAAAATCTAATTAGGAAACACGATGTGTGAAAAGAAGGTATGTCTCGCCCCTACCCGTTGCTACACCTTTGCATTCAATATTATACATCCCACTCTGTTAGCTTTTATCATCATAATTTTGTTGTGTACCATTCAAGTGTGTGCCTTTTTGACACTGTCTTCCATCAACCACAACAACATATGAAACTGTATTAAATGGGAAGGAAAAATCGTACCTTCCTCAATACACTCCAACTAAAGACTACAAACCCCACTTTTTCAACAAAGGTGGTTGAATTTCAACTCTTGAATTCAATTAGTGGCGGAGAAAAAACGTGTTAAATCTACGACAAAATAGTGAATACCCATTTTATTATAAAATAACAATTGAATTAGTGGGAGGAGGGGGGATGAAGTAAGTGGAAAATAATTCATTTGGTATTTATGGTGAAAAAACTGAAATCGTTTACAAGTATAAACTGGGAATATACCTGTAATGTTAATGCGATGAAAGAATGGAAAAGTTTGTTTGTGTCCTGATCAACTGAGTTAGCTGTCAGTTGTCAGTTATTCGTTTCTTTCAAGAACAACAGGATTTATTACTAATCCACGAATATGAATTTTAAGAAAATTCGTTATTTTTATAAACACAATAATTATTGCTAACACTTTTGAAATGTGTAGAAGATATGTTCTTCAACGGCTGGACTAAAGCTGACGTGCAGCAGTTGCTTTCACGAATACAAAGTGAAATTCCCAATAATGACAACATTAAAGCCTCAACCAGAGTCAAGCAACTGAATTGGGAAAAGGTTAGTTATACATTTTTAGGATCACTGATTTAAAAAAGAAAATTGTATTTACTTATTTAACGTTTACGCTACTTCAGATTAAATTCGCATCTTACACGGCTGAGAATTGTCTTGAGAAGTGGAAGTCGATTGAGAAGAAGATCCGGGGGTTCAGAATACTAGAAGAGCTGCTTATTGACGCTCAGAAATGGTTGGAGCAGCCGTGGACTAATTTCTACAAAGGAAATAGGAAGAAGGTATGTAACTTGTTGCATTCTCAACATGTTGGTCGCGGGTTCCCTTACTGAAAGTCAATTAACATCATATTTCTGCAAAAAGTCTTGATAAATTACATGCGCAGTTTGCGTTTCATAGCTTAGAACAAATATTTCTGTCTGATAGTGCTCCTTATTGCTGATTTGTGTGTGGTTTGGATAACCTTTCAGGGATTTTGAGGTTTCAGAGTCTTTAGATGGCCTCGTAAGACATGAAGTGAAAGTGGGGGAGATGTGAATGGTATTTGGTAGCGATGAGCAGGGGTGGGGTTTATTGAGTCCTTTGTTCTTAGTTCGCAACCTAACAGCCCTCACTCTGATGTCAGAGCTGTATTCCTTTGGCTAGGGGCAGAATGCCTCTAACGCGGGAGCAGCGTAGTTGCGGCTAAGATCTAAAATCCGAGAGCTGACACCACTCGACTGTGCAAGGTTATGTGAGATGCTTTTTCCTGATATCCCCAATGCGTCAGGTTACTGTTGCAATGAGGGTTTTAATATCTATCTTCTTCCAAAGGCCCTTGCAAGTGAGCCACAATACTTCAACAGTAATTCTAGAGTTCGGTTTATCCTTTGGTACTTTGAGTTCATCCCTCTAGTTTCTGCCATCCTCACTGGTTCATTTATGTCTGGTCCACTACTCACTCACTCACTCACCAGGGAGGCAGCTGCAGGCCATACGCCACCGCTAGAGCCGCAGGACCAATGGCATTTCGCCGTGGCACACATGTCCTGACTCCTCAGCGAGCCCGTTGGGGGCCCTGCCTAGTTTCCCAGCTGCCGCCGGTACCCATTGCCTCACCCCCCCTGGGTTTGGAGGAGGGGGGTGCCTGGTCGGAGATCGAACCAGAGTCCGCTGGTTCTATCCCCGCCTGGCTCGGAAGGCCTTTTGCCCCAACGCGCTCAGCCAAACTAGCCCACTAGTAATTCTGTAGAAAGAGGATTGGAAGTTGGTAAGTGCTTGTGTGAACCAACCAAAGGCACCAGCCTTTTAAGCATTTGGGTTGTGTACCTTGTTGCGTTTTGACCAGGCGTTTGGTTTAAAGTGCACCAAACCTACTCACCCAATCCTACACCAATTCAATAGCTTACCATAGGGAGTAATGAAGACTTGATTGCATCCTGGCTGTCTGAAAGGACCAGGAGGGGTGTTCCCTTCGCTAGCTCTTGACAGTGCTTAATTACACACATTTAAGTCGAAACTATTACAGTATACACCTTAAGACTAACAGCCCCCTGTTTTGATACATCGGTGAATGGGTGTAAATTCGATCGGCACAGTGTCACCTGCTGCCAAACTTACTTTGCGGCGGCTGTGAATGAGGCCATTACTAAACTAGAATGAGTTCACGAAGCGTGCCCAGAATGTTGGAGGGCTTACTTAGGCGGAGCCTCCTCTTTAATGAAGACTGGTTCCCCGTGTGTGTCACGAGAACACGCCATTACTGGCCCAACCTTCACATCACACACACACACACACATCACAGTGGATCACAGTGAAGCTGTGCACATGAACAGGTCGTCCCACAGTGTAGATTCACTTGTCCATCCTTGATTTCAGACTCTTCTTTTTCTACTAGCACTTTTGACTCTTGAGAGCTCTGTCAGTGCAAATGAGAAAAAGAGGGAGGACCTATCCCACTCAGCAACACCCAAACTACCTTTTCCTTGTAACAAAATGTTGGACCAGATCCAGAAATACTGGTAGAAATGGGAATGCGGCGTTTTAAGGAACAGCTCCTTCGTTTCATAATTCAGTTGGTAGAAATAAAAACTTAAAAGGGATTTGAGTTAAGAAATTAAAGAAGAATTAAAAGTTAAGAATCAATCCTCTGATATCAACATCACTTTATTGCATTTTGTTGTGTTCTAATTTTTTTAATAATTAATTCTTTTCTCCTACAGCAACAACGTCACCCAGAAATGCCCAAAAAGCCGCTGACGTCTTACATGATTTTCTATCTCAAGAAAAAAGAAAAAATCGCCAAAGAGTTCCCCTCCATATCGCTGGTAATTAAATACATATTTCACTAGATAAGTATTGCTTCTGATAAATCTTTCGGTTGGTGATGATTTTCGTCTTTTTTTCAGACTGATCTGTCGAAGGTGATTGCTGAGAGGTTTAACAAATTGGCTCCTAATAAAAAAGCCAAATATAACGAAATGGCTTTAGCTATGAAAGAAGAATATGTAACTAAAATGAAGAAATTTGCGTAAGTTAATTCATCGACTTCATTTTTATTTTCAAGTTTATAATACATATCTTGACTTTTGGTTGTTATTGAGCGGTATTTCTGGTTTATAGTGAGTCGCATCCAGCTGAAATGGCACGAATGTTCAATAATTCGGGAAAATCGAAGCGGGGAACGAGCATAATCATGATGCCTGGCTGGTCGGGGGGTTTTAAGCCAGTTCCACCATTGAAAGTAAGTTCGACTGATCCTGCAGAGCATTGCTTATTAGTGTTTATTAACAATAGACAGGGGAGGATTAGCGTAAGTTCACTTATTAAACTCAACTATAAGAAGATTTTAACTTTGCAATAAGAACCCACATCGTGAAACAAACAAGTAAACGTGTATTGTGGAATATACACAGGGATATGGAAACAGTTCAGAATGGTGTTTATCTTAATGCTTCTTAGAATCTCTCAGAACTCATTCTCAGCTCTGTGAGTAAGCCTTGTCTTCGTTTCGTGTGCAATAAGAGATGAATGAATGTGTGGCTGCACAAACGGCAAGCTGCCAGTATTTAAGTAAACGCCAGAACTTGTGGACTCCTTAAAAATATCTGGTGCGTTGCAACACACAACTTTCCTTAGTTCTACAACAATTCACTTTGTACATGGCTAATTCTCTTTAATCGATTCATTTATCACTCAGTTAATTTGAACTTGGTCAAACAACGCTTTACGGTAGCAGGAAGCGGTAGCGCTTACAGTTCCAGATTTGGTTGTGCTGCTCCTACTCATTGCAGGACCAATGTTGAGCAATCGGTACACAGATAATTAATGAGGCTGTAGACACGAATTTTTTGAAGTGGATAGACTTTTGTAGAAGTTATTGGGTAATAACTGTTAGAACTGGTAGTAAGCGAAACGGGCGTAGTTGAAATTCAGGAATTTCTGGAGTGACCCCCATGTATTTCATGAGCGTTATTAAACACTCACCCTTTAGGTATTGGATTGGACTACAATACCAATTTTTTTGACATTCTACAAGAATTCCAGCGGAGTTTATAAGAAAAAACTGCGCTAGAAACGCGTTTGGTCGAAAATTTTGATAATTTATTGTGCTGCTCTCGTTATTTTCCCAGGAATGGGAATTTTATGGTATCATTGCCTTATTGAGAGCTATCAATATAAAAAATTTAATCAAAATTGTTAGAGCCGTTTTTGAGAAAAATGAAATTGGTCAAACAACACTTCACAGCAGGAGGAAGCGGTAGCGCCTAATGTTCTGGAATTTATTGTGCTGCTCGTACTCATTCCCGGACCATTATTGAGCAATTGGTACACTGATAATTAATGAGCCTGTAAACACGAATTTTTTGAAGAAGGATAGTAATCACTTTTGCAGAGTTATTGGGTAATAACTGTTAGAACTGGTAGTAAGCGAAACAGCGGTAGTTGAAATTCAGGAATTTCTGGAGTGGCCCCCATGTATCTCATGAGCGTTTTTAAACACTCACCCTTTAGGTATTGGATTGGACTGCGATACAAATTTTTTTTTAACATTCTACCAACATTCCAGCGGAGTTTATAAGAAAAAAACCGCGCTAAAACGCTTTTCGTCGAAAATTTTGATAATTTATTGTGCTGCTCTCGTCATTTTCCTACGAATGGGGATTTTATGGTATAATTGCCTTATCAAAAGATATCAGTATAAAACATTTAATCAAAATCGTTAGAGCCGTTTTTGAGAAAAAAAATTTGGTGTTTTGATCACTATGATAACTATAGTTAACTTTCGGTGGATTTTGCACATACCCTTATTTTGGCGTCCCATGGTAACCTGTAGGCTGGAGATCAAATTGAGGTGATTTGGCTCGGTCGTTTTCTCTAAAAACCACTCTAAAATCGATTACGTCGAAAGTTTTGGTAATTTATTGTGCTGCTCTCGTCATTTTCCCATAGATGGGAATTTTGCGCGATGATTGCCTTATTGAGAGCTATCAATATAAAAAATTTAATCAAAATCGTTAGAGCCATTTTTGAGAAAAAAAAAGTGGTGTTTTGATCACTATGATAACTATAGTTAACTTTCGGTGGATTTTGCTCATACCCTTATTTTGGCGTTCCATTGTGACCATCGGGCGAGATGAAGTTTGAGCTGATTTGATACGGTGGTTTTCTCTAAAAATCGTCCACGGATACACTTTAGTGACACACAGACCATTTCCCCAAATAGTGTTTTTCGGACTCAAATTTTTTTTTTTCCGATTACATAACTTTCCTTTCTACTTCGTAGAGCCAAGGAAAGTAAAAACGGTGGATGATCGGTATTATAGTAAGGGGTTAGTTCTGAACTGTGTAGAGTTCTAAATCAAACAGACCGTTCCTAATTTTACTTTCTTACTACACGACATATTACTTGATTGCCGTCATACTGTACTTCCAATAGTTTAGAGTTTTCTTGTACGTGTACGTGGCCGTGTATGTTGATTATGCAGGAATGAATAAATGAACACGCCATCAGTTTATGGATTTCGACTGCCTTTAATTTGTTCACACGTTTTGTACCTCTTTCTTTTCGTACCTTCTTTAACGTATATGAATCTGGTTTTGTAGAGTATCTGCACTTCCCAACTCACATTTACAATTGACGATAATGATTTTTATTGCAGTTGTTCTTGGAAGATAAAATTAAGCAGCACAACAGCGATCCCAACGCCAACTTACCAGAATTAATCGCAGAGTACAAAGAGAGATGGAAGTCGTTGACTTCAAAGAAGAAATTACCTTGGATTAGGTGGGCGTATGAAGCCGAACTCAAGTACTTGGTGAGAATAGTTAATTGTACAATTATTTATTATTTTAATTTATGCTCAAAGTCTAGTCCCTTCTCTGTGCCACGCTATTCTCAAGTGTGTTTAACAGGACTTAGGCGCTAAGCTGAATTTGTTCAACAAGTCGAAAACTAGTGCTAGTGCCCTGTAGGCGTAACAATGGCAGTTGTTTATCGTCGAGGAGGGACCAAGTCTACGAAGTGCTGGTCAATGTTGTTGCTGGCCCGGTTCAGTACCGGGCTTCCAATCGTGAAATCTCCAGTCGTCTCCGTACGGCTAGCGTTTTTCGAAGTATTCTTCGTCCTCGACGCCCATTAGTTTTGGTGGCCACCATTGACAGTGAACTCCTTTTTCTCGCGATACACCTGCTTTCAACAGAAAACATTTCCTAAATTTACATTGCCGTATTGTGCAAAGCCCTAAGTAGTGAATCCGCTATAAAATTGTGTCATATTTTATTTGTTCCAAATTCCGTCTTAGTTTGTATATATTTCCTCGAATAATTCATTTTTTATTTCGTTACATCAAGATTCAATTTCGTTTTAATTTTCGTTGACCTTTTTTTAATTTTCGCAAGGAGATCAACAATTAGGTATTTCATAGTACGAGCCCTAAGTTGACTCCTCATGCCTAGTCTGCGAAAGTTGTGGAATAATAAAGCAAGTTGAATGAAAAATAATGTAGTATCATCGCAATAAGTAATAGTTTAATATTATAGCTGTTTTAAAATGGTAGCGATGTTTTTCGTAATAATATTCACTAATAAACTACTCTAATCTAACAAAAGAAGTTGAAATGTCCTCAGATCATCTCTAGGTTTTGATTTGAGGCTTGCGGAATCAAAAAACCTTGTATTTGTGGTGTGGTCAGATTTGTAGGAGAATGCAGGATCGATTGTATTAGTTCTGTTTTTTGGTTTCCTTCGTCATTTTCTTAAGATGCCGAAATACAGTTTTAAACAATTATCATCGATTGAATGGTGGGTTGGGGTACTAAAAATGAGGGGTTTTTAGAATTTTTTAGAGGACAGCTTCAACGATTTTGATTAAACTTTCATCTCAACTTCTAACAGTTGGTACCAAACTTTTGTTCTTCGCGTGTGTCATTGTGTGAAAATTCGATGAACGAAGGTGAGTAGGCTTAAGAAGCGGAAGGTTTTTTGGAATAACCAACTATTTACACCAAACTATCAAAGGGTCTTTAAGTAGCTGATACCTGTAGTTCGTTCTCCAAAAATGTTTCTTTGACAGTACGTTGAATGGAAGTAACACCCAAAGTGTGCTCTTATTCGAATTTGTAGTATTATACAGTTATATCCAAACTTACGGATGTATTCTAAATATTATAACATTTTTACGTAAACTTTTTAGTAACACTGTTCTAAACAGAGAACGTGTCCGTGTTTGCAGAATAAATTTACAGGGTTGTCAAAAGTTGTCAATTTTTGTTTTCCTATGAGCGTTCTGCGAAACGTAAGCTCTTGTTTTGGTTTTTAGGAAGAACTGAAAGCTTACCAGGCGGAAAACCCAGCGTTCGTAATTCCTAAGCACAAGTCGGTTCTTCTCAAAGATGAGCGGAATATTTTGGAAAAGTAAGTTCTACTATGCGCTTGAAGCTACTTAAATGTCTGTTGATTAAATGAGTAGAGCTATCTTCAGTGTTGGAATCGTGTAGTGTTCAGTACATATCCAGTTGTTCATTGCTTGGAGCCCACTCTCTTCGTAGAGGGCTTTTAGGCTAAAGCGATATGGTTATATTTGCGGTGTGAATGCGACTGACATTTCGAATTGTCGAAAGAACCGCGTACGTCAAAATTTCGTTTCGATGGCCACTAGTTTCACAGCCAAGGACCAATTGGTTCTATTGAGCTGTTAAAACTACTCTTCGATATTTTGTACCGTTTGTGATATTTGTTTAGTTATTATTAATGCAACGGCTACAACTTGTTTTAGGATGCAAGGCAAACCAGACAAGCCCCCTCCATCCGCGTACCTTCTTTTCTCCAGCGTAATGCTGAAGGACCCCAACTTGAGAAACTTAACTCCTAAAGAGAGGATGCAGGAGGCTGCTCGACTCTGGAAAAATGTTCCTAAAGTGGAAAAGGACGGTTACGCGGAAAAAGTGAAACACGTAAGTTGCTTAGACGTTAATAACATTGTGTAGCGTAACTTTTGTAAATATTTAACTGGTTTAATATATTGGCACTGGCTAGTCTTCATTGACGTTGGAGCGTTCTGGTACACTGTTGGTAGAACAGGTGATGTGTAGTTGAGAAATTCGCAGGGGTGTGCCAGAAGGAAGTGAGTGTAGAACTAAAGGTGTTCTAGCCCCCACTAGTGGCAGTGATTTTATTAATTATTATTATTGACGCTTGATGTGTGGTGTTTTCTTTCACCCTAGTCCCTCTCATTTTCAGTTGGCAAACATTTACAAGTTGGAATATGCGTCTTGGCTGGAGTCTCTTCCTGAAGATAAACGAAAAGAAGAAATGGCTAATGTTGGTCCAAAGAGAAGAACTAAAACTTTGGATAGGCTTCCAAAGGCGAAGAGAGCGAGGGTTGATTCTAAATCAAAACCAGCAGTGAGTGTACAAAATAAGCTCTAATTTAATTTCATCTTCCACCCAGTTAGAAAGCACAATGTGGTGTTGCACGGTGTCCTCTTTTTTTTAATCATTTTCAAAGTCCTTCAAACAATTATCTGTCCTGAACGCACCTGTAGATTAACTAATTTTTATTGTTGGGAGGAATTGTGAAAGATAGGGTTTGGTGCCCAAGATGTAACTATCTTCTGAGTCTTTTTACCCTCTGCTAAGAAAGTTTTTTTTTTTCCTATCTTTGTGAAAATGACTCCAACGATTTGCTACACTGATAGTCAATACCTGCATATTATTCTAGGTAATATCCGAGAACAGTGGCTGTGGGTATATTTGCGTGGAACTTTGGTTCGTGATTCGGAATGTTTACTAGCTTCACTGACACTGTTGAGCTTAACAGTAGCGATAAGAGTTGAGAAAAGTTTTGTCATTAAAGCGAATGTAAACAAGGGAGAGTTAATGTGAACAAACAGTATGCGCCTAATGCAACAGACATTAACAACATTGAACAATAATGGTCCAGAAATGAGTACGAGCAGGACGATAAATTCCAAAACTGTAAGTGCTACCACTTTCTGCTGCCGTGAAGTGTTGTTTGATCAAGTTCAAATGAATTGAGTAAGTAGAAAAAGCCATGTCGAAAGTAAATTGACGTAGAGCTGAGGAAAGTTGTGATGCAACGCACCAGATATTTTTTTAAAACATTCTAGCACCATTTCAGCGGAGTTTAAAAGGAAAAAAAAAACAACGCTAAAACCGATTTTTGTAGAAAATGTTGGTAATTTATTGTGCTGCACGAATGAGAATTTTATGGTATAATTGCCTTATTGAGAGCTATCAATATACAAAATATAATCAAAATCGTTAGAGCTGTTTTTGAGAAAAAAATTGGTGTTTTAATCACTATGATAACTATGGTTAACTTTCGGTGGATTTTGCTCAACCCTTATTTTGGCGTCCCATGGTAACCTGCGGGCTAGATATTTAGTTTGAGCTGATTTGATATGGTCGTTTTCTCCTTTAACGAGCGGCTGCACTTCTTCGGACGCCGCACGTTCAGTGACTGCCCCTGTGGAGGGGCCGCAGAAAGTGCATCGCACATTATCTTCGCCAGCCGCATGTACAGCGAAGCGCGTCGACGTGCGAGGCTTCCTGCAGTGGAAGGGGCACCGCAGCTCCTCTTGAGCAGGGCGGATGTCCGCCGATTCCGCCTCTTCGCCCAAACGTGGGCGAACCGGCGGAGGGGCCTGGAGTCATGGTGCCCAAGCGAATCAAGCACTAGGGGGATGACACCCCACTAGTCCTAACCTGCGCATTTGCCGCGCTGCGCCTCCGCTCGTGGCCAAAGACCACCTAAGCGTAGAGGCGCGCGCTCCCCGAGGACCAATGAACCGGTAGGCTAATAATAGCCTGGCTCATTTCCCCATTGGGTCGTTTTCTCTAAAAATCGTTCACAGACACACACAGACCATTTTCCCAAATAGTGTTTTTCAAACTCAGGAGGGTCTGAAACGTAAAGATCTGAAGAAAACTCAAAATGTTTTCTTCAGCCGATTACATAACTTTCCTTTCCACTTTGTAGAGCCAAGGAAAGTAAAACAAAAAAAAAAAAACAACAATATCACTCACCACTCAAGTTACGCATCCGAATTTGGGAGGGGGGGAGGATAGGTTGCTTTGGTGGCTTCAAATAACTCCGTCATTCCTTCATTCATGCACCATATTCAGGACACTCATACACCAATCCCCCACCCTCCGACAAAATAAACGCGAACAGGGCAGTGTGGAAAGCTTTAAAGCTGGAAAAGGCGGACGGCCGCAAAAAAACAATTCGATCAAGGTAGGTTCACAGTAACAGCAACTCATCAACTAAAAGATGATATTACGATGGTACAATGGAAAATTGACAAAGTGTGGGATTCATAGTTCAACGGTTAGTCGAGCGATTTAATTCGAGTTAGACTAAGCATCGATGTGAATTTATTTGTGGGGAAAATAAGTACCACAACAATGTGATCATATTTAAACATTATTTTGTCAGGATGGAGACATGGGATTGAATTATTTTAAATTGTTAGATACTGTATTACATATAAATCATATGTGATTTGACCTTCCCATTGTTGGTTCAGTTGTAGTCTCACTTGTAATGGCATGCGTGATGAAGTACTCTTCTCTCATCTGAGGCAAATTGGATCCTGAGAAGAACCGAATGTATGGCTTTATGGCAGTGGAAATTGCAGGAATAAGAAACGTAAACCTTCGTGAAGTGGGGTATTTAACTAACTGCTGTTTGCTGACATGGTTGCTTGTGCTGAGTCATAGCTAAGTTCAGTCTCGTCATACAAAACGTGGCAGTCAAAGGCTGCTGCGTGGTGCTGAAAATGTCTAAACTGGGCCATTGAATACACAACTGTCTCCTATCTAATAACGTCAATGTGAAGAGAAGGGGTTTCTAGCAAACCAGCTCACGAGGAGGGGAGTGGGGGTAAAAGTTCTTGCCATTGAAAGGGATATATCCTTTGATCGCTTCCAGACTTGTATACACCCAATTTAATGTAATTCAAAATTGTTGGAAAAGGCGAAACTTATTTTAAAATGATCGCTAATCAAATTAATGTGTGTGTTTCTGTCGTAGAAACCAGTTTTGTCCTTGGAAGATATTCTGAAGTTGGAACCACCATCTCCTCCCAAGTGAGTTTCCTTTCAATTGATACATTTATTTACAATATTTTACTTAGGAGTTTGGTGTCCGGAAGATCTTTGAGGTGAACTCACAAAAAGCAGAAAGAAGTGTAGGGTGTGTAACGCTCTGGATTGGAAATCACCTTTCCACCGCTACATCAGGGGGGATTAGTTTTCTGCTTCTTTGTTGCCCCTCAGTTATTGATGAATTGCAATTTGTGCCACTTAAGTGATGCTTTCCACAGTGTGAGCTCCCCACATCTTGGACTGTGTTTTTGACTAGCATTCTCTCCTTCAGACAATCTGTCAGTTGAGCTTATCTGAAATTTACTCGAATTTGAGTCAGAGCTAATTATAATTTTGCATTTTTCCCCTTTGACAGAAACGCATACGCCATGTTTTGCCAAGAGTATAAGGACTACCCTGAAAAAGAAATCAAGAAGAGTTGGGATGCTCTTCTAGAAGCGCCTAAAGCGAAATTGGAAGCTGCTGTAGAAAAACAGAAGCAACAATACATATTGGACTTCAGGAAGTTTCTGAAAGTTAGTCTATTTATAGCTGATATTTATAAAAGAAGGTGTTAAGTTATTGACACATTTAATGTATGGAATGGCTAGAAAAAAATCGGAACTTTGGAGAAAGTTCATTTTAGAGACAAACATAAAGTAGATAGTGATTATGATAAGTTTTCTGAAGGCTGATCCCGTAGTGGTAGTTTGGTGAAGAATAGGTAAACTCGGCAGAAATTCGTTTATTCTTCTGTGGCTTGATCACGAATCGGAAAATTTTCCCATGGGTTTTCCTTCCCCTCCCCAATTCATGACCTCCTTTTTTGTTCCGTTTAACAACCTCAATCATTTTCTGTCCGTGTATCAGCCTTTCAGCCTTCCCTAATATGATTGTAGCCTCCCCTATGGTTACCATCTCCTTCTTCGTCCTTGCTGTTGTTGATCAACACAATCCAACAGAATGGTTCAGGTTGGTTCAGCAAGAATTGCCCCCTACTGATGATCTCACCCTTTCTTTTACTCTGATTCTTATCTACGCTGTTTCTACATAAATGGCGTTCATTGCGGCTCACTTTTGAAGTGTTGAGTGATAGGTTAGGATTATAATACATTATTTATGTTCATTTGTATAAAAATTAATCATTGAACGCGAACAACCTTATACATCCCTCCTTCCTTGAACCATGTATTGATTAAAATTAATTTGCTTTTTTATTTTGCAGAATTTGGCCCCAGAAGACCTGAAAATGTATTCAGCGTATAAAGCTAGTCACAACACGAAAATAGACGTCAAATTAATTGATAGCGAAGACTCTAACGAGGAGGATGGCGACGAAGAAGAAGATGATGATGGAGAAGAAGAGGGTGAAGATGAGGAAGAAGAGGAGGAGGAAGAGGAATTACCTAATAATAAAGCGCGAAATCCTCGTCTATTAGCTCAGGATGCGAAAACTCCTGTAAGTCAGGCTACACCAGGTGGACAAAAAGTGAATGCTGAGGAGAGTTCAGATGACTCTGAAGATGACGAGGAGAAACCAGCTGTAAGTAGTTTATGCATCGTTAGAAGAGCCATTACGTTAGAATAAACATTTAATTGTAGTTATAACAACAGAAATTAGACATTGAAAGGGTTAGTGGTGTCGTTTTGTAACTTCGAAAACATTGTGTCGTCATAATGAAGAGGATGGTCACGAATTATTTATCCCAGCAATGTCTCAGGGGCTATGGGTCGTTTCCCAAGCAACTGAAGCTAATGATGCAAAATAAATGCTTTGCCAATCACACAGGCGGCTTGCAATCTGACTTGACCACTGTTAAAATTATAAAGAGAGTCCCTCCCTTCTCGCGCCCGTTCGAACCAACCATTCTGACTAACGTAGGTACTAAAAGGCTAGAAAATTAAAGTGAAAAATACAAATATTGCCCCGAGCACCAAGTTCGCCGGGAATTCACCCTCAGCCGGCGAGCACCCGAAAAGGAACACAGGAAAAGAGATCAACATGAAAGGAATGACGAAAAAAAGGGATCGACTCACTTTCCTGATTAGTCCCACATGGCGCCAAAGCTGCACTCGAGCCACAACTGGAAGGACGAAAAGGAGGCGTTCCGACGACAGAACCGGAAAACTCAAAGTGAATTATGACTTTGATTTGCGGTTTATATTTATAATAGTTCAGATCGCGAAAGGCGGTGAACATAGGAATGGCCGGCATGGATAGGAAAAAGAGAGACAGGAGGCGGTAAAAAGAGGAAGGGCGGCGATCCTTCTCAGGCCCCCACCAGCCTCATCAACGATCATCAACGAACTTTGGCCCATAAACTAGAAAACTCCTTCTGAATTGAACAACCACTTTGTTTCGATTGTGAACTGGGCGCATTTTGCATCCCTCCTCTGGGCTTTCTCTAGTGCCTTCTCACTCACCCCTGAGCAACTGTCATGCATTCGCAAGTAGTTGGCTAAATGATGAATTTGCGTCTGTATCAATTGGTAGTTGGGAAGCGCGATTGAAAACCTCAGATGGCAGCGAATTTTCACGTTCACGCGACGGGTTGAGAGCTGCAGGATTTTAGCCTGGATTTCTGTGGTTATTTAACAATTTTTTTACTTTCCTTGGCTCTACGAAGTAGAAAGGAAAGTTATGTAATCGGCTGAAAAATTTTTTTGAGTTTTCTTCAGATCTTTACGTCTCAGAACCTCCTGAGTCCGAAAAACACTATTTGGGAAAATGGTCTGTGTGTGTGTATGTGTGTGTGTGAACGATTTTTAGAGAAAACCACCGTACCAAATAAGCTCTAACTTCATATCTCGCCCGCAGGTTACCATGGGACGCCAAAATAAGGGTATGGGAAAAATCCACCGAAAGTTAACTATAGTTATCATAGTGATCAAAACACCAAATATTTTTTTTCTCAAAAACGGCTCTAACGATTTTGATTACATTTTTCACATTGGTAGCTCTCAATAAGGCAATGATACCATAAAATTCCCATTTGTGGGGAAATGACGGGAGCAGCACAATAAATTATCAATATTTTCGACCAAAAGCCTTTTTAGCGCGGGTTTTTCCTTATAAACTCCGCTGGAATGTTAGTAGAATGTTTAAAAAAATTGGTATTGTAGTCCAATCCAATACCTAAAGGGTGAGTATTTAAAAACGCTCATGAGATGCATGGGGGTCACTCCAGAAATTCCTGAATTTCAACTACTGCCGTTTCGCTTACTACCAGTTCTAAACGTTTTTACCCAATAACTCTGCAAAAGTAATTACTATCCTCCTTCAAAAAATTTGAGTTTACAGCCTCATTAATCATTCGTGTACCAATTGCTCAATAATGGTCCTGCAATGAGTACAAGCAGCACAATAAAATCTGGAACTGTAAGCGCTACCGCTTGCTGCTGCCTTAATGCGTTTTTTGACCAAGTTCAAATTAACGGAGTGACAAATGAATTGATTAAATAGAATGAGCCATGTACAAAGTGAATTGTTGTAGAGCTAAGGAAAGTTGTGTTGCAACGCACCAGATATTTTTGATAACGAATGGCAAATCGAAGACTGAATTTTTAGGAGATAATAGAGGTTCTCTGTGACAGCGAGTTTTTTATTTTCTTAGCCTGGAACAGCTCTAATGTAATATTCAGCCTGTAGATTAAAATGCATTGAAAAAGTTTGAATAAAATTGCTCCTAAACTAATCGTAGTTATAGTGATCAAAACACCAAATCCCCTCACCCCGTGAATAACGATTTATGTTGAGAGTTCCAAATAACACTATACCACTACTATAACATAAAGCTAGCGTTCTCACAAAAATAGTGCAGTCGCAATCTATACGAAGAAATTCTAACGATGATTGTTAGGTTATTAGGAGCAACCCGATAAATTCAAACTACTGTCATTTCATCGGCTAATTTTTCTCTGCAGTTTTTCGCCCTTCTACTCCAGAACAATCGACACGAAACAAAAAAAAACCTCCCCCATGTTGACAGTACCATGAATTACTTATAACACACTAAATTCCAAGCACTACCAGTTTCCTCGTTGAACGTTCTACCAAATTCGTACGAATTGAGCGTAAAAAATATTGAATTCGTTCCTAGAGCAGTAAAAATCATTGACAGTTCGTGGGGCTGGTGAAAGGTTGTTGTGATATGTTCACAATATATGCAGGTCTAAATCCGTCCCGAAAATCTCTCCTCGTTAGTCCCAGGAGCGAATCTTGAATCTTGACCTACTGTACTACAATATCGCTTCACTAGTGAGTCTGAAGGTCGCCGAAGAAATCAAAAGTGGCTAGACAGCTGTGCTTTTCATACATTGCTTCTCTTTCAGGTGATCGTCGTTTTGCAAATGTACGATGTTTTGTTCTAAGGTAGAACCTCTCAATTAGCTACATTAATCTCTTCTTTTTTTTTTACTTAAACCAGCAAAAAGGAGGAGCGAAATCGTCTAGTTCATCGAGCTCATCAGAGTCGTCGAGTGACGAGGAAGAAGGCTCATCATCGTCGTCCACTTCTTCATCCAGTTCCGAAGAAGACAACAATGCGTTTTGAGCAGTTTGCTACTCTACGTCCAATACGCTACCGCGCACCTCTCATGTCGTTTAGGTTCTAAGTTGATAGGAACTAGATGATGAGTCGTAGTTAGGGGTTTTCTAAAACATGTTTTTCTTTATACAAATTTAGAGGGGCTTTTTAAAAATGCTTTTGTCGTGATCAGGGAAAGTAGAGATCAACCAATTTTACATTTGCTCATGAAACCAGTTTCAGCTTGCGCTCGTGTTCGTTTGGTTTCTCTCGAGTCAGCCTTTTCATTACTCTTTCGCCGTACTTGGTGTATTCAGTAGTTAGGGAAGCTAGTTGCCTAAATTTGTCTCTTATTGGGAGCAACTGCAGGGCTGAATTGTGTTTTTGTAGTCTAGGGAATGTACATATTGTAAATACTTCGATCATCATATACATACACCTAGAGTTGATGTACTAACTGCGCGTTTTTATTATTGTTTTCTTGTTGAGTGATGGTTCAAGAGAATCACAAAACTAATTAGCTGCTCAATGGAGTACGAGTCATGTTAAACAATTTTCGTTTGTTTCTTACTGTCAGCTTGGTACAGGTAGGACATTTTGCTCGATTTCACTCCAACGGTGCTCCCACGAGAAGCGCCAAGGGCGTAATAGTTTGAATGCCCTCGTAGGGAATGTTGTCGAGAGTACTCTTCCTTGGCTTGATATGAGCGCTTTCGATGCCTACTTATCGCCCGCAGGTGAGCTGTAATCAACAATAATGCAAAATGAGCTCAGACAGGAGAGCAATGAGTCACTATGAGTTACGTTTGAAGTTGGGTCTGACTGTGGAGCCTCGTGTGTTACAAGGTGAAGTATCTAGTAGGAACCGGTATAAATGCAAGTTGAATAGGGGGTATGGAAATGCCTCCCCCCCTCCCACCTTTAACAACAAGACAATCCCTTCGTAAGGCTCACAAACACACTTTTAATGTTTGGAAGATCTGCGTTTCTGATGTGATTTGAGATTCTGATTTATCTCTTCGTTCGACATATTGTTAAGGAAATATTTTAGAGTAAAAATTGTGGGTATATCCCGGTAGAAATCAGTTTGATCATTGCGAGGTTGGCGTTCATCACTGAAAACGTCCAAAAACACGTTTTGTAGACCATTTTGACTTTTATTTCAGTTCATCGGTTCGTTAGAACATTTGTTAATTACAATATACGGGTATTGAGTTGTTAAATACACTGTGTGCGATTTAACTCTTTTGCAAGGCTTCTTAACGCTCCTCGCTGTTTATTGAAAACGAAAATTAGTTGATCATCTCACTGGGCCTTTCGGGCAAAACCGTGGACAATCATCGTCAAAACCGCAGTTTACTGACTTGTGAATTTTTTAAGGGGGTTGACCCGTTCATTCATAGAGCTATGACTGGTGTATGTCACCATACTCCTGTGTCCAATAACTGTGTACTATACGTCAAAGTTGAATCCGCACATTTTAGAGAGGCGAGTAATGGCGTTTATTATTTTGGATTTTGTCAGTGGGTGCTCTCTTCCAATGGTGATGTGTATTGGGAGACCTCAGAGGGTTGAAGACGAGATAAGAGGAATCCTCCTTCAAGCTTCATGGCAACTTCTGTTCTGTCCTCATCCTTTAAATGCATTTTATTTCTCGTAGGGAGTGGATTTTGGCTGTAGATTTCGAAATTGGACGAATCCTGCATCGGCAGTAGGTGGAGCGAACAGCCTCTGCAGAGGTTGCTCCGGGTGCTGGCTTATTCTAACCGTTGGAGGATCTTTGGCAGGCCACTGGGGCAACAACAACAATACAAATTATACGTTCCGACTCACTAAATCACTTTTTACTTTCCGCTACCCGAAGGGAAGGAAAGTATAGTAATCGGCCCAAAAAAAAAATTTGAGTTTTCTTCAGATCTTTACGTTTCAGACCCTACTGAGTCTAAAAAACCTAATTTCGTCGCGTGGTCCGTGTGTATGTGTGTGTGTGTGTGTAGGTGTGTGTATGTGTGTGTGTGTGTGTCTGTAGTTCGATTTGCGGAAGAACGGCTGATCCGATTGAGCTGGTTCTTTTTGTTTTGTTCGTTATTTTTGTAGACACCAAAATAAGGTTATGGACGATTTCGGCCGATGGGAAGGGGGTGGGGACGAAAATGTACCAAAAACTAGGGTTTTTCGCATTTTTCTCGAAAACGGCTCTAACGATTTTGATTAAACTTTCAAATTATCTTCTCCTAATCAATACCTAACTTTTCTTCTCTATACATATCTCCATGAAAATACGGTGAACGGAGATAATGACCTATGAAGCAAAAATAGGTTTTTTAAGCTTTTGGCAAAATGACTTCAACGATTATCATCAAACTCTCAGGATATTTTCGAATAGTTAATACCTACATATTGTTCTCAATAAATGTTCCTCTGAAAGTCCATTGAGCAGAGATAAAAATGAAAATGTGTTGAAAATAACGTTTTTTCGAACATTTCCGAAAGTTCCAGGGTAATTTTTTCACCAGATGTGATAAATCCTAATGAAGTGTCTTTTAGTCACCCATACCAACATTTTGTTCTCCATAACTATTTCTGTATATATATGTTGAACGGAGATATAAGCCAAGTTAACTCAGAAAAGGAGATTTGTCGAATATTAATTTATCGGTATTCCAATTTTCCCAAAAACGGCTCTAACGATTTCGATCAAACTTTCGGAGTACTCTCAGCTAACTAGTCCCTACATTTTGTTCTCTATAAATGTTCCTGTAAAAATGAGTTGAACGAAGATATAGCGCCCGCCTATGTAGGTGGTGTTCGAACTTGAAGGGGTGGCGGAAAGTTGTGTGTTGCTACGCACCAGATATTTTTAAACTGTTATTTAAAATTTAAAACCGGCAGAGTAACGTGCAGCTAGGAGTGTAGACGGAGACTGAGGATTGCTGGAAGATGGAGGCTTTTGTAAGTCTAGGATTGACGGTGCAGCATCTCAGTTAGAAAATGATAATTCGTGTAACTCCTCCCTCCTAAGAGGAAATTATGGGCAGCAAAATTTTCAAGAAAGGATTAGTGTTGAAATGAATATTACAAAACAAGGGGTACACGATAGATGTTTACATATAATTAATGCTACACGAACACGCAATACTGTAGAAAAATACAATACAAAGTAGGATTAACCCATAAGCATTACAAAAATGGCCCTCAAAAATATAATTAATAAAAGTCAATCAATATTTCACAGCAAAGACATCAAACATCAAATTGTTTCAACGTTACACGTCAGAATAATAATTATATATAATCTTCTGACTATTCCCAGTAATGGGATGTGCACCGCGGCCAGATGACCTATTGTGCCAGTCCTAGTGTCTTACAGGTCTATGCCTAGCTTTCTGTGGAAAACCAGGTAGTTCCTGAAGGAGTCCTCGTTGATATCCATCCTGGGAGAAGTGGTGCCAAAGACCAAAAATCGCTCCCTCTCAAGTCTCCGGCACTGGGCCAGGACATGGTAGGGAGTTTCTTCATCCGTGCCACACCACCTGCATAGAGGGGTTTCGGCTATACCCATAACATACATGTGTTTGTTCCTCCTGCAGTGCCCTGTTATTATCCCAACAACCTGCCTTAAATCCTTCCTCTCCATCCTCAGAAGGGTGTCTCTTGTCTCACTTGTTTGCTCTGAGACAAATCGTTTGGAGTGTCTTACTCCTGCAGCGTTCCAGATTGTCTGATGCAGTCTTCTGGCATGTTCTCTCACAGTCCTTTTAACTACACTGACCACTGACAGAGAAATCCCGCAATGGGGCGGTGGCCCAATAGGTACTGTGGACGAACCACGTCTGGCCAGATGGTCCGCCCTCTCATTTCCAATGATCCCACTATGTCCTGGAATCCAATACACATTAACTCTATTCGCACTTGCTAGGGAGTTAAGCCACATCCTGCACTCTCGCACCAGTTTTGACGTCGTGCAGTAGTTCAATAGCGCTTTACACGACGCTTGACTATTGGTCAATATATTGATAGTTCTATTGCTATAGCCTTTCTCATGCATTTGGATTGCCCCAGCAATAATAGCATAAATCTCTGCTTGAAAAACTGATGGAGTGGAGTCTAGGGCAATATAAGTCCCACTCCGTCCTGAGCCACTTATCCACACCCCGGATCCTGTCCCCTCTGGGGTCTTCGATCCATCTGTGTAGATGTTGACGCCACTGGGAGGCCGAAACTGGCGGCTATCGCTGTTCCATGGACCTCCCAATAGCTGAACATTATATTTCCTCTCGAGCTCATACATGGGCACAATTGCGTCTGTGATCATGCTGAGCTTGAAGGTCTCCAAGTCCCTAAATATAGCCAGGTGTCCATTAGTCACCTGAGGCACCTTGGCTATTCCGAGCTTAGTGAGTCTGTAAGCCACCTTCATCGCCTCTGCCTTGACATAAATGTCCTGGTGAAGAAGATCGAACAGTTTCTCCATGGTGACGGTGGGTGTAGTCTTCATCACCCCCGCTATGAGTAGGCACCCCAGCCTTTGTACTTTGGCTCGACTGCTGCCATTCACTCCAATGGCAGCTCTATGCCACCACACGATTGACCCATATGAGATTATTGGTCTCACTATGGCTTCGTAGAACCAGCCGACTCCTCCCCCCTAAGAGGAAATTATGGGATACAAAATTTTCAAGAACGGATTACAGTGTTCAAACGAATATTACAAAACAAGGGGTACACGATAGATGTTTACGTATAACTAATGCTGTACGAACGCGCAATAGTGTAGGAAAATACAATACAAAGTAGGATTAACCCATAAGCATTACAAAAATGACCCTCAAAAATATAATTAATAAAACTCAATCAATATTTCACAGCAAAGACATCAAACATCAAATTGTTTCAACGTTACACGTCAGAATAATAATTAAGTAAGGTATAACGGAATCGTCAAGCGCTAAGAGTGTCGGTCGACTTCATTTTCCTCCTGTGCTAACAGTATTTTCGGACTAAAGTGAGTGTGATGAAAAAATGACGTATTTTGAACACGTTACTTGCAATTGGTTTTGTACTCACTGGGCGTACGTGCTACTCGTGAGGAGTATCCGTCGATGTGAAGTTCTTGAAGTATTCTTGGAGCCTTTGAGATGGTTCTTGTGAATCGTTCCTAATATGCACTTGAAAACGCGGAGATGTCCTACCGACTGCGCCAATTATACGTTCCGACTCGCTAAATCACTAGTTAAAAACTGTTTTATTTACAACCGGCAGAGTAACGTGCAGCAACAACAAAGACTGAGGAAGTCTATGAATGATGACACAGGATCTCAGTTAGAAAATGGCAATTCACTGGAAAAGTATCGTGTAACTTCCATTTATTACGTGTTTCCCATCTTATGTACTTGATTAGCCCTCAACAGTCAACCCTGAGTTATTCTGGTCGACTAAATGATAGTGTCACGATTCTTGTATTTTTGTTATAATAGGTTTCAATAAGAATCCTCACTCTAGTGGCATTTACTACCACCATCCTTCGACTCGCGTGTGACGATGGTAATTTGAGGTTAAAATGTGCGAATATAATTGAAGAATAAATAAATAAGTTTAAAAATGTTCGAAAAGTGTTAATTTTCACGAATTACTGGTGTACAAAATACGAGACTGATGGAGAAAAACTGCCTTTATTTCCAATTCTGCTAGTCAACGATTTTGCCTGCGCGGCTGGCGACTGGACAATAATTTCCTCACGACTGTGCGCGCGTTGGTGTTCATTTTACTTTCTGAACAGCCGAGAGTTTGTCAATATGTATAAATGTGATCTCTGTAAAATCGTGTTTAGTTTTTCATTCTACAGAACGACGCGGATTAGGAGAAATCACCTTTTTTTTGTAGTCAATTTTTAAATGAACTTGTAACCGCTGGAATGTCGGGAATGAAAGCATCTACCTCCTCTGTCAAGTGCTGCCTTATAAGGCTTACTCAAATAGAATCGCATCGTTTGATTTGAGTTTTTAGGTAATTGAATTGTTTGTCTCCCTTATCCTATTATAATCGTTTTTTTCCGTTATTGTTGAACTTTGATGTAAATATCTTTATGTGTAATATAATTTGTAAACAACATTAAAATGGCATTCATTATTAATAAATTGTGAAACTGGTACTTAAGTAATGGCTTCACAAAATGGCGCAGTTCGATTATCCTAACCTCAGTTCAGACGACCACGAATCTTAACCAGTATCTACCGCTGTGTATTCAGATATTCGAAGGAATACTTGAGCTGGGGCTTCGTTAAGTAGGACGGATGACTCCTTGATAAAGACGCATCCCAATCATTCAGTGGCCATCTCACTTCTGATGTGAAAGAGGGGTTTTTCTGAACTCATCAGTTCACCTGATGGTGTTAAGTATTCCAACACTATGAATACTCTAACACTACTTCACGATAATAAGGATTGGTGCAGCGAACTCGCGACTTAACATGAACGCCCAATTGATAACTAAGCGCCTTCTGAACAGCAAAATAAATTCCGCTCGTATAATACTAGCATTTTCAAAAGAATTATGTGAATGAATTTTAAACACACACCCTTTAGGTATTGGATTGGACTACAATATCAATTTTTTTTTAACATTCTACAAGAATTCCAGCGGAGTTTATAAGAAAAAAACCGCGCTAAAACGCTTTTCGTCGAAAATTTTGATAATTTATTGTGCTGCTCTCGTCATTTTCCTACGAATGGGAATTTTATGGTATAATTGCCTTATCAAAAGATATCAGTGTAAAACATTTAATCAAAATCGTTAGAGCCGTTTTTGAGAAAAAAAATTGGGTGTTTTGATCACTATGATGACTATAGTTAACTTTCGGTGGATTCTGCCCATACCCTCATTTTTGCGTCCCATGGTAACCTGTAGGCTACACATCAAGTTTCAGCTGATTTGGTACGGTGGTTTTCTCTAAAAACTGCGCTAAAATCGATTTTGTCGAAAGATTGGGTAATTTATTGTGCTGCTCTCGTCATTTTCCCACAAATGGAAATTTTATGCTATAATTGCCATATTGAGAGCTATCAATATAAAAAATTTAATCAAAATCGTTTGAGCCGTTTTTGAGAAAAAAAATATTTGGTGTTTTGATCACTATGATAATTATAGTTAACTTTCGGTGGATTTTGTTCAAACCTTTATTTTGGCGTCCCATGGTGATCTGCGGGCGAGATATCAAGTTTGGCCTGATTTGGTACGGTGGTTTTCTCTAAAAATCGTTCACAGACCATTTTCCCAAATAGTGTTTTTCGGACTCAGGGGGGTCTGAAACGTAAAGATCTGAAGAAAACTCAAAATTTTCTTTTCAGCCGATTACATAACTTTCCTTTCTACTTCGTAGAGCCAAGGAAAGTAAAAAAAATGAATTAGAAGCTAAAGCCACGAAAATCGTCCGAAGTACGTGGGGTCGAGGAAAGTTGTGTGACACGTCGCATCAGATATTTGTCATTTCACTTCAAAACTATTTTAACCCAACTTACGGAACACTTTTAGTTAACTAGCGCACACATTTTGTTCTCAATAAATAAATTCTGCCGTTATTAGTACGTACCTTCGTGCTTCGTACCATATCTTACCGCGCGTTCTATTCAGACAGTATTTCTGTAGAGAGCATAGTAACCTGAGAATTAGCCCTGGAAGTAAATGAATACGCGTGGAGATAGTTCAAGGTTTGGTTTAGGCGGTTGTCCCTTCAGGCTACGCAGCTCGCGAGGAGTTGCGCAATGCGCGGTTTCTCGCTACGCACGTTCGAGGTTACGCGCGGGCCACTTGCCGAACCGCGTTTTTAAAAACCTTTTCTAACGAGTACAATCCATTTCTCGCATTCCTAACTACGAGGTCTTTTTCGTCTGCTATCTGTTCACTACTATCTTGTCGTGTAGTGCCTTCTCGTTCCTTACACCGAAGAATTCATTCATCTCTTCTACCAGTGAAACCCCCCATAATAAAAAGTTCTCAGCGTCGCTATCCCCATGTAGAATTTGACGCCCTTCAGGCCTTAAAAAACTCTTCGCGACACAATTGCCGCCTTCAAAACGTTTAGTTGTCTAAAACTATCGAAACTCATCCCTTTCAACCGCACTCGACGCATTTCTTCTCACACAATAACTTTCCAGTAACATCTTTTTTTTTACATTTGTAGAAGACCGTCACAAATAAATATTCCTCTTCGAACAATGTGCTCAATCGCGGCTACATAATAAAATACGTTGGAAAACCATAGCTTTAAGGTTCGTGTGATAAGGTATTACAAATGAGGCTAGAAATACACTAAAGCGACTATACCACTTGAAACTATTTATAGCTTGTTATAGCTCGGGTTGGAGATCCTGCACCATCCGAGGACGAGTCATCTCACAACTTGCGGGCAGGGAAAGCCAGTATTCGCCAATTGGTTTAGACGATTAAGGAATGCCTTCTTTTCATGGCATTCCGCTGTGAGTCTAGGTTCAAGTCGTAGTATATAGTTTCGTTGCGTACGAAACGGGGTGTTTGTAGAACAGTTTTGTGGACCGTGCGGTTCTGTTGTCCTTCCAATGACAGCAGGTTCGACAAACTGGGAGGTCACCTTGTAAATAAGGATTTCGTTGGAATCGCTGATAGTTGGATTGTTAGAGATTTGGGTTGACAGTTTCTATTTCTCAGGCATTGAAGAAAAGTAATACAAGCGTCTGTCTACGATAATTCGCAGCAGGTAACGATAGGAAGTGGCATTCGGTATCTGACGGCTCAGCCTCCATCGTCCCAGTACCTCAAGAAGCAGGTGTAGTTGTATGTGAGCTGATTGCTCATCCTTCTGGCGCACAGCATAGGCTAAGTATCCGGTGTGAGTGCAGAAAAATGAGGTACTGATGGGAGTGGCAGTAAATTATGTACAGGTAGGGGCCCAGTGTTTCCTAGCGGCGCAGACGCATTTACCTTTCTGACCGAAGAGTATGCATTCTGTACTCCAACAACAAAGTTTCTCTAGCTTTGAGACATCCCTCAACTCTTAACTTCAGCTTCACCCCTTTTCGCTAAAGACCCCCCCCCCCCCGCCATCAATTACAGGCTCTCCATGTGTCAAAGTAACGCGCCTCCTCACTTATTCTGAAATTGTCTCAGTTATTATCTCTTAAATTGAAACTCCCTCCACCACATTCTTACTAATTACAATCAGTTTCAGGTTGCAGTGGCCGTAACATCGACCCTACACATTGAAGGTCGTCCTCATTTCCATTCATTGGACCCAATCGTTAATTGTACTCCCCCTCGCCACATAAAGGATACAAAATACGCCAAATTAGACCAAATTGTTTAATTATAATTTATATTTTGTCGACAAACACAAACGTAAAATTTGACAAACAACTTAAAAAAAAAAAACAAAAAAAAGGGAAAGAAAGGAGCACGAGAATGTTAGGTAATACAGAGATGTTCAGTCCTCAAGAATATAAAAATATACGCTTCTCTTCCACGGACTAAATTATTACAAATTTCCCAAGATTGAAAAGAAGAAAAGACGAGCAGTGTCACAAAAAAACTAAACTAAATGGCAAATTGGCCTACTAGCGCCGATACAATGTCTCAGGTGATGGCAGTTGAGATGATAGCACGAGAGAGAGAGAGAGAGAGTTTGAACGGCCGAAAGGAAGAGCCGAGCCCAAGTTGCGGTCAAAAGACGCTATCCGTCGTAGTTGACTAAGTCGACGAATAGGAAGACACAAAAAGAACGAAGTAAACGTGAAAACAAAACTTGGCAGCGTTTTGAAAAGAACGTGAATGTGACTCGAGGCTGAATGAGAAGTGGAGGACTCCCGAAGTGTAAGGTGAGCACTTTCGGTTCACATTTTCCTCTTAATTGACAAACAATTTGCCACAACTCGGCTTCACAGTTGAAGCGATAATAACCAGTGCCTGAATTGGAACTTAAAACTGTTTCAGCGAGCTTATAAAGTTACAATGATTAAGGCAGAAATGTGACAGCGTTGGTTTTGATTAGTAAAGCTTGTTATGTGCGCCTAGTCTAAAATTAGTGAACTAATCTAATAAAAAAATAAATGGAAAATAAAATTTGTTTTCTTAAAGGAATTTGAATGATAATCATAATAATGTAATATAAATGTGACAACTAGATTACTGTAATTTAAGAAAGAAAAAGAGCGTAAGGCCATGAGGGGGTTGTGAGCCCCGGAGGGGGGCTGGGGGGTTTACATGATGGCGCACCTTTCATCACCTTGCGTCGCTTCTCGGGTGAAAGAGGAGGATCCGTGGAGAGAGCTGCCGCTCCACGACGACATCGTCACCGACCGCTGAACTTTCTTCGACTCGGCAGAAGCGACCTCGTCGTTGTTGTTGTTGAACAGCGACGTTCTCATGAAGTCGCCGACGATCCACGACTCCCGCATCGTCACGTGGTCCGGAGGATCGGAGGTTCGATCGGCGGCGTCCGACGACCAAACGGTGACCGTCGCTCCGGATTGAAGTTTGACGGAGCGGGGAAATTTGTACTTGGTCGTTCTCTCTCCGACGTAACGGATCAACTGCCAACCGCTGAGGGCGATTTCTTTGGCCCCTTTGTTGACCAGTTTGACGTATTTTCCTTCGTTGCATTCTTCAGCGATGTGAACGTCGCCGCTCGAAGCCGACGAAACTGACCATTCCGTTTTTAAACTCGTTTCGTCGCTCTCTTCAAACGCCGTTCTTTTCCTCTTAAGCGCCCGCCCTCCTCGTTTGGGAGTTTGTCGTGCAGCCGGCGACGTCACCGGAGTTATGTGCAGACGCTCTTCCTCTCCTTCCAATAGCTTCCGATAAGCCGCGATTTCAAGATCTAACGCGACTTTGATGTCCATCAATTCTTGATATTCTTGCAAGTGAGTGGCCATTTCTTGACGGAGCCGGGTCACTTCTTTGTCGTGATTGGCGAACTCGTTGATGTAGCGGGATTTGGCCATTTCCAAATCCTTCTCGATATCGCGCGCTCGTTGCACGGCCGCGTCTTTCTCCGCCTCCACTTGCAACAATTTTCTGTTCAGCTCGTCGACTTTGCTCGACATGAGCCGCATTTCGTCGACGGCCATCGCGGCGGCGTTGCTGTTTCTCAACAACTGACTGTCCAAACTTCTCAATTTCTCTTCGTACAATTTTTTGATCTCTTCATTTTTGTTTTCCAAATCGATTTCATACTGCTCTCTAATTTCCTGAAGGCTTTGGTACAATTTCTCTTCATAAGCCTGCGTCAATTTGCCGTCCAACTCGCTGATTTCAACTTGTTTTCTCGTCCTAACTTCAACCAATTGCTTCTGATGAACTTGCTCTCTAAATTCTAACTCTTCTTTCGTCGTCACCAGTTGTGTCTCAATGTCAATCCGGTTCATTGTCTCTTTTTCAAGTTTGGCGAGCATCTCGGCGTTTTGGGATTCCAACTTTTGAACTTTTTTGGATAGGTTTTTGTTTTCATCCTGGAGCCATTTCCTTTCGCTCTGTGCCTGGTTGTACTTCCCAGTCACGTCTCCTAATTGTTTCTCAACTAACAACAATTCAGATTGGTACCTGTTGGCTTCCGCAGTTTTCGCGTCGAGATTTTTACGTAGGTCTTCGCTGACGTCGTAAAGCCGCTTACAGTCCAACTCCACTTTGGCCTTTTCTTTGGCCACTTCGTCCAACAATTTACGAGCGTCTGTCAGTTCTTTGTCGTACATAAATTTGACGGAATTGACTTCGCCGGAGAGAGTTTCTTCCTTAGTTCGAACTTCCCGAGTAAGTCGAGAATTTTCAACTTCGAGGTGTCGAACGCGATCGATGTAACAGGCGAGTCGATCGTTCAAATTGGACAGCTCTTCCTTTTCGTGGAGGCGGCTGTACCTCGTCGGGCTCATTTGACCGGAGGCGGTGGCGGAGCCGCTGCCCGCGGGAGTGGCGCTTTTGGCGGCCGACGATCGGGACGGCCCCGAGCTACTCGACTTCGTTTTGCTCGACATAATTCACTAATTTTCGCGCAACTCACGACAACTCGTTCCGACTGTAGGACGAAACAAGCAACCAGTGCGGTGGAAATGAGTTCGATCGGATAAGACGACGCAACGCGACCACGCTACTCGACTGACGCTTGAATCAAGTCGGGCTCCGGTACCCGGCACACAAATCGGTGGAATGCACAGTAACCTACTTAACGTCCTCGTTTCAGTACCGACTCTGAGTCATCGGCGATGCGATATTTTATTTTCGAAACACGAAATCGCGAACATCTCTTTCAACGTAACGAAAACAATCTCATATGCGGTAAAAACTCAAATCCCAACTGAACGGTCGTTTAGATGACGAAGCGCGGTAGTTGGCAGCACTGATTCAAAATGGCCGAACCCGGCGCTGACCTCACTCCACCATTTTTCAAAATTTAAAAACGCCAACGCGCGAAGAACTATATTTTGCGACCCAACGCATCGAAGTATTTAAGTCACCGACTAGAAAATTTGACGAAAGCGCATGGGAACGACCTTATACTCTACAGATCTCCTAAACGCTTGGCCAGTCCTTCGAATTTCGCGCTGAACTGTACAGGCAACATGCATCGATACCAAACTTCGATGTTATCGCAACATTCGATGTTCTACATCGACATTTTTACGAATTCAGTTGTAAAAATCTGGCGCGTGGTATTTTTTCTTCAAGCTTTCCTTACTGCGAATTTGATGATACGCTGTAATGTCATTGATAAGAATGAAATGCCGCTAGTTACCCAGTACGTAAAATCGAAATTGTTATAGTTTTCGACAAAATGTGAAGAGCAGTCGTTTAATGTTTTCGGAAAATCTCATTTAATGTATTTGTTTTTTTTTAATCAGTTCGATGGATAGTAACAGAAAGAGTTGTGAGGAACACAATGTAGGTAGACCCCTTGAAAGCACATTATCAAGTTGATCAAATTCAGTAATTTAGCAACTGTGGAAAATTCAAAAACTAACAAACATTTTTGTCACATTTTGTCTGTTATCTTTGTTCAACTGTCAAACGTCATAGATGAATCACACAGGACTAGCTAAACACTGAGTCTAGGCAGCTGATTCTGGCCTTGTTCCATCCCTCGAGGGATCTCTCATAGAACATGAGCACTTGGGGCGTACCTGCACCAAGTTGGTAAGGCTGCAAGCCCAAACGGCCTGCTTATCATACCATCTCTTGTCAAAGGTAGGTAGGCTGGGGACGAACAATATGTTGAGTTGAGTTCTGAAGCAAACTGAAGGTACATTGCTTAATTTTCTTGGGCAGTGCTAGCCATGAAGGATGGAACTTGCTGAACCAGGACGAGCGTCTTGCAGCGATGAATTATCAATGTACAAAGAAATGACTGTTCCTGAACCTTTCAAACTGCTGGGCTCCTGGTTGGATGCTTATATATATAATCTTCTGACTGTATTCCCAGTAATGGGATGTGCACCGCGGCCAGATGGCCTATTGTGCTAGTCCTAGCATCCTACAGGTCTATGCCTAGCTTTCTGTGGAAAACCAGGTAGTTCCTGAAGGAGTCCTCGTTGGTATCCATCCTGGGAGAAGTGGTGCCAAAGACCAAAAATCACTCCCTCTCAAGTCTCCGGCACTGGGCCAGGACATGGTAGGGAGTCTCTTCATCCGTGCCATACCACCTGCATAGAGGGGTTTCGGCTATACCCATAACATACATGTGTTTGTTCATTCTGCAGTGCCCTGTTATGATCCCAATAACCTGCCTTAAATCCTTCCTCTCCATCCTCAGAAGGGTGTCTCTTGTCTCACTCGTTTGCTCTGAGACAAATCGTTTGGAGTGTCTTACTCCTGCAGCGTTCCAGATTGTCTGATGCAGTCTTCTGGCATGTTCTCTCACAGTCCTTTTAACTAGTGACAGAGAGATCCCGCAATGGGGTGGTGGCCCAATAGGTACTGTGGACGAACCACGTCTGGCCAGATGGTCCGCCCTCTCATTTCCAATGATCCCACTATGTCCTGGAATCCAATACACATTAACTCTATTCGCACTTGCTAGGGAGTTAAGCCACATCCTGCACTCTCGCACCAGTTTTGACGTCGTGCAGTAGTTCAATAGCGCTTTACACGACGCTTGACTATCGGTCAATATATTGATAGTTCTATTGCTATGCCTTTCTCATGCATTTGGATTGCCCCAGCAATAATAGCATAAATCTCTGCTTGAAAAACTGACTTTTCAAACTGCTGGGCTCCTGGTTGGCTGCTAAAGATTAATGATTGACTACTATGGTGTACTTTGGGTTCTTCCTGATGTATTAAACTAATACACAGATGATGTGACTGCTGTAGGGATAGCTGATATAATAGTGCAGCAGGGTATATTGCATTGCAGTTGAAACAGTTGGCGAAATATACTTCTCCATAAAATAGCTTCTAAACAAGGTTCTGACAGCAGTTGTGGGCCTGTTCATATTCTCTTTACATTGCTGTTTGTAAACCTGGAACTTCAGTGGCTTCCTCACTGCCAGGCCTCCTCTTCACAGCTATGTAACCAAAAATAAAAAAATAGAGAGGTGTTATCGATTGTGCTTTAATCGATTGGTGTTGTAGGATCGATAGTTTATATTTCGACTATTTGGTGTCAAAGCAGCCAACATGACAACCGAACGTTCCGTTTTATTCCGCCCAACGGGTCACGAGGGGATTTTTTCTTCGCCACCTTCACTCCCGCTGAGTTGACGTCATCAATAAAAATAAAGGACTACGAAATCTCGCGAGGGGGATCGTCCTAATCGCCTGCTGCCCTTCATTCATCCGCCTGCCGCACTGCGCCCGGCTTAATTTTTTTAAGCCTGTCTGACAAATACGTTGATGGTCGGTTATATCGGGTTTTAAACTCAAAGTTGCCTCATCCAAAAGAGCCTATTAAAAACCTTCCACTGAGAGTACCAAATACGGAGAAGGAAATAACAAATTTGATCGTACGTAACCTGAGGGCCAACGCCCACGTCTCGTTGGCATTTCTGATTCGTTCCGTCCTTGACACAAAGGAAGAGCTTTCTAGGTTTTACATTGGTAGACCTCTGTGGGTCGCTCAAAAGTATAATGAAACTCCCTGGTTCGGTGAGTCTCACCACTTTCCTCAATCACACGTACGTCCAACGACGTTTTGGGGCTCTACCAACTGATCCAATCATTTTTTTCTGCGGTGCCCCTAATTATGACGCGACTTGAATTTTATTGTTGGTTATTTTAATTGTATTTATTTATTTGAATAAGTACGGGCTCAAAAAAAAAAAAAAATTTAACCCCGTGGGGAATACACAGAAAACTCTTCAAAAATAAAGAAAACGTTAAAAAGAAAGGCGGGAAGAGTGGCAGGGCTTAGATAAGTTATGAAAACAGCGGAAGGACCTCGAACGAAATGGGATCTGGATGTAGAGACTGGGCAAGAGAAGGGGTCGATGCTGTATAGATACTGATCTATAGATATTTTAATGCAACGTTCTTGTAAATGTAGTGTAATGTCGTACAGATGTAGAATGTGCTAGAGCTGAAAGTTCCTAAATTTATTGAGTTGTTCCTACTTGTGCCACTTCCGTTATTGTGAAATTAATGTACTGGAGGGTTATGTGACTGCCAACATGCTTTTTTGAGAAGGTTCGAGTAAACTGTTTTGGAATTATCGGGTAAAAATTGTGAGAAATGTTAATTGGAGAAATGGCGGGGTGGTTGGAATTTCAAAATTTTTGTGGTTGCTCATAGCTTTTTTATGAGAGTTATAATTAGTTTATTGGACTACCATCCCCATTTTTCTAAAATGTTTAGTATCGTATGAGCTTCAAGTCTTAAGGAAAAACTGCGCTAAAATGTTTTTTTTTTCCAAAAATATTTTATAACGCAGTTCTCGCCATTTTCCAACGACTGTGAATTTAACGATACCGTCACGTTATTTGGAACCAGCCATACAAAAGTTTTCATCAAAATCGTTGAAGTAAGTTTTGAGAACAAAAAGTTGTTATTTTGATTACTGTGACAAGTTTGGCCCTGACCTTTAAAACCTTTAGATTTGATGGTTTTGTATTAGCAGGATCTGTATGGAAAAACTGCACTAACATTTGATTTTACGGGATGTGTTTGTGCTGCTCTCGTCATTCAACCACAAATATACAATTTATTCCACATTTGGAACTGTGTACGTGAAAAATTTGTTTAATCGTGAGAGCATGATAAGTTAAAACATATTTGGCATTTTGATCGCTGTGATAACACCACTTAGTTTTGAACCAATTCGCTCGTACCCTTATTACTTTCCGCTACCCGAAGGTATAGTAATCGGCCCAAAAAAAAAAAAAAATTTGGGTTTTCTTCAGATCTTTACGTTTCAGACCCTACTGAGTCTAAAAAACCTAATTTCGGCGCGTGGTCCGTGTGTGTGTGTGTCTGTAGTTCGATTTGAGGGAGAACGGCTGATCCGATTTGCTGGTTCTTTTTTATTTTGTTCGTTATTTTTTGTAGACACCAAAATAAGGTTATGGACGATTTCGGCCGATGGGAAGGGGGGGGGGACGAAAATGTACCAAAAACTAGGGTTTTTCGCATTTTGCTCGAAAACGGCTCTAACGATTTTGATTAAACTTTCAAATTATCTTCACCTAATTAATACCTAACTTTTCTTCTCCATACATATCTCCATGAAAATACGGTGAACGGAGATATGGGCCCCTGAAGCAAAAATAGGTTTTTTACGCTTTCTGGCAAAACGCCTTCAGCGATTTTCACCAAACTCACAGGATGTTTTCAAATAGTTAATACCTACATATTGTTCTCAATAAATGTTCCTGTGACGGTCCATTGAACAGAGATAAAAATCAAAATGTGTCGAAAATAACGTTTTTTCGAACATTTCTGTGAATTTCAGGGTAACTTATTCACCAGATGTGATAAATCCTAATGGAGTGTCTTTTAGTCACCCATACTCACATTTCGTTCTCTATAATTATTTCTGTATATATATATATATGTTGAACGGAGATATAAGCCAAGTTAACTCAGAAAAGGAGATTTGTCGAATATTAATTTATCGGTATTCCAATTTTCTCAAAAACGGCTCTAACGATTTCGATCAAACATTCGGAGTACTCTCAGCTAATTAGTCTCTACATTTTGTTCTCCATAAATGTTCCTGTAAAAATGAGTTGAACGAAGATATAGCGCCCGCATATGTAGGTGGTGTTCGAAATTACGGGGGTGGCGGAAAGTTGTGTGTTGCTACGCACCAGATATTTTTAGTGTCCCATGTTGGTCTGCAGGTTGAATATCAGCGTTGAGCTGATTTGGTTCCACCGTTCCTTGTCAATTAAGACCACATGGTTTCCGCAAGTGGAATTTTCCGGAGTCACAAGCGTTTGAAAACGTTAATATTCTTAGAAAACTCGAGAAAAAAATTCAGCGTAACTTTATTTCTTATTTTGTAGGGTCATGGAAAGTAGAGTTCGTTGGCGAGTACAGCAAAACCCGTAAGCACAAGGATTAGGTAGCAGAGGGCTAGGACAACAATAGCGACGTGGAAAAGGGAATAGGAAAGTGGGACAATTATGTATGTAATCTAAATGTACGAGTTTAGATTTTGAGGTTAACGTGACATAAAAGTTATGTTCGTATTTCCAGTCATCGAGCCTATAAAGCAAATAGTAATTAATTTATTTTACTCGCACAATTGTTATGCGGTTAAAAAATCAGTTGTTTTGCCTGTTCGGGCGGATTAGGCTGACGATGAACTTGAGCGACTGCCAAGATTTTGCCCGGTAGGCCGTTATTGTTTAGAGTAATAACCTTCTAGAATAATAGGAAGGTCTTGCGTTCATTGAGAGGTCACAATGGCCATCGACAACCTTCCCCTTGCCACAAATGCTCCTGAAAACCAGGTCGTGACTATTGTTTTAGCTTAAACCATCCGTCGCTATAGCCCTCCTGAACTGATCATGTCCTTCTGCTTAGCGAGCAAAACTTGCTTTTTTCCTAGTAGCAACAACCCTCTAAACGTACAATTCAAACATCTGTCCTCAGTTTATTAAAAACTCAGGGGGGGGGGGAGGGAGTACAATAAAGTACCTACACGTTGGACATTGAATAATTGTCATTAACTCATCGAGGGGAATCTCTGAAATTTCGGAACTCAAACACATGCGGTTTTTTACTAGCCTTTCGCCCCCTATAATTCTAGACCAATTATACAACTACCAGTTTGAACGTAAAACCTGAAGTCAAATTTTACCAAGTCCGCATGAACTGAGTCAAAAATAGATTGAATTGAATGCGTGTGGAACGAATGAAAACTGTGGGGCGCGTCGCACCAGATATTTTAAGCAGTTTTCTTCTATAATTCCAGGATAGTGGACACGAGCCTTTAAAAAAATTCGTACTGACGGCCCCATAAATTACCTACCTGCTGATAATCGAATGAATTACGTAACCGCGATTGAGTTTTCGTTGTAAATCACGTTACTAGCGTTCTTACGAAACTTTAAATTACGATATTCTAGATTGCAAAGTAACGTCATTTCGTTGATTAAATTTTTACTGTATTAACGACAATGTCGGGGAGCATTAACAGGATCTGCCAAATTAATTCGCATTAGCATTCTGAGATGTCAGACGAATCGTGATATACGCTGGTTACTCAACAAAGGTCGTCACATAAATAGGGGGTACCCAATAAATTCCAGAACGTTAGCTTTTACACAGAACTTCAAGTTTAGTTGTGAACTGAGTATAAAACAGATCGGATAACTTGGTAGAGCTGAGGGAAGTTGCGCAATGCGTCGCAACAGATATTTCCTCTCCGTTTCACAGCTGTTGATTTCTCAATGTTATGAATTTTTCTTGATTTTACTGTTCGATTTCCACACACATTTCGTTCCACGAAATTGGTTCAATTTGCTGACAATTTTAAAATTTATTCCTTAAATTTCTTGTCTCTGTTACACAACTCACCAACAATATGCAGGGCTGAAGTATGTACAGCGTCAAAACTTTTCAAGCTTTGAAATTTATGGCCCTCTCCGACACAGCGGCTTTTACGATTGAGACGAGTAGAAGGGTATCGCGTTACTATCTAAAAAAATCACTCGATTGTACGACGGGAACTGCTCTTAGTCAGATATCAAAGGTAGTTTTAAATACGACTAGTTTATTAAATGATCATTGCTACTAGAATTAGTTTATTCCAGTGCCTGTAGGATGTCTACTGCCTGATATACATTGGCAGAATAACGAGCAACAATTTATACCCCTAATTTTAGTGGTCCCCATCTATTACAACGCACGCCTTCTTCTAGCTTTTCCTCGAGTGCTAATGAAGGAGGGAAGATAGAAATCACGTTCAACAAGCGGGGGTTGGGGGTTAACTGAACATTGAGGGCAAGTAAACGTCATCTAACTCTACTGGTTCATTCCACAACTTAGTGCCCTACACACTCAATTACCCTCAGTTCCTCAACTCGGCACATTTTCCGTGTATACTCTCAGCTTACATAGACATTTGACAATGTACTATCTCGTTATTTTACTGGTCGTCAATTCGGTTTGGGAAACGACCGCTGAAAATGCTTTTGGGTTTCCAACGTTTTCCTCCTCCGAAGTCAGTCAGCTTCTGTCGGACTCCACATACGTCAAGGAGCAAGTGAACTGCGTCCTCGGAAAATCTAAATGCGACAGCTTCGGGAATCAACTCAAACGTAAGTAATTAAACGAAAAATATCTGGTGCGTTGCAACATACAACTTCCCTTAGCTCTACAACAATTCACATTGTACATGGCTAATTCTATTTAATCAATTCATTTATCACTCAGTTCCTTTGAACTTGGTCAAACAACACGCCACAGCAGCAGGAAGCTGTAGCGCCTACAGTTATGGAATTTATTTTGCTGCTCGTACTCATTCCAGGACCATTATTGAGCAATTATTATACAGAAAATTAATGAGGCTGTAAACACGGATTTTTCGAAGAAGGCTAGTAATCACTTTTGCAGAGTTATTGGGTAATAACTGTTAGAACGCATTAAGCGAAACGGCGGTAGTCGAAACTCAGGAATTTCTAGAGTGAGGCCCATGTATCTCATGAGCGTTTTTCAATACTCACCCTATAGGTATTGGATTGGGCTACAATACCAATTTTCTTTAACATTCTACCAACATCCCAGCGGAGTTTATAAGAAAAAAACTGCGCTAAAAACGCTTTTCGTCGAATATTTTGATAATTTATTGTGCTGCTCTCGTCATTTTCCCACGAATGGGAATTTTATGGTATAATTATCTTATTAAGAGCTACCAATATTAAAAATTTAATCAAAATCGTTAGAGCCGTTTTTGAGAAAAAAAAATTTGGTGTGTTGATCACTATGATAACTATAATTAACTTTCGGTGGATTTTGTTCAAACCCTTATTTTGGCGTTTCATGGTGACCTGCGGGCGAGATATCAAGTTTGAGCTGATTTGGTACGGTGGTTTTCTCTAAAAATCGTTCACAGACACAGAGACCATTTTCCCAAATAGTGTTTTTCGGACTCAGGGCGGTCTGAAACGTAAAGATCTAAAGAAAACTCAAAAAAATTTTTCAGCCGATTACATAACTTTCTTTTCTACTTCGTAGAACCAA
The DNA here is from genome assembly GCA_020466155.1 of Pachypeltis micranthus. Classification (NCBI taxonomy): domain Eukaryota; kingdom Metazoa; phylum Arthropoda; class Insecta; order Hemiptera; family Miridae; genus Pachypeltis; species Pachypeltis micranthus. Next base: position 60,710,260 of record CM035770.1, on the reverse strand, counting down.
GAAAAGTAAAAAAAAAAAAAAAACAACTGGTGGGACGCGCGTCTTCGTATTGTAACATTGTATTAATTGTAATATTGTAACAATTTCGTTTTGGCATGGGGCGACAACTCATATGCAAACATCAACGTAGAGCACTTCCGAGACCCATCCCATTCCATTCAGTATCAAAAATATCTTGTGCGTAGCAACACACAACCTTCCTTAGCTACATGTAAATTCACTTTTATTCATGACTTATTCTACTAACTCAATTTATTTTTCACTCAGTCCATTTGAAACATCGCTTCACGGCGGCGGAAAGCGGTAGCGCTTACAGATCCGGAATTTATTGTGCTGCCCGTACTCATGCCAATGTTGAGTAATTGGTGCACAGAGAATTAATGAGGGTGTAAAACCGATTTTTCGGGAAAGCATAATAATCACTTTTCCAGAGTTATTGGATAAAAACGTTTAGAAATGGTAATAAGTGAAACGGTGGTGGTATATTTTACGAGCGTTATTAAAGAATCATCGTATAGGTACGTGTGTGGAGTACAGCCTGAATTTTTCTGAAGAACCTAGTAACATTTGAACGGAGTTTATAAGGAAAACATTACGCTAAACTAAATTTTCGTCGAAATGTTTAGTAATTTATTGTGCTACTCTCATCATTTTCCCACAAATGGAAATTTTATGGTATCGTAATCTCATTAGCAGCTGTCCATATAAAAAATTCAATCAAAATCGTTGAAGCCGTTTTTGAGAAAAAAATGTTTACTGTTTTGATCACTATGCTAATTATACGATGATGAAATCGACACACAGACCATTTTCCCAAATAGTGTTTTTCAGAATCAGTAGGGCCAGGCCATGGCTTTCCTTTCTACTTCTAAATATTGGTAAGCAGTACGAAATGTGACCTGATTACAACGAAAATGGGCATTTTATAAAAGACGCTAGGCAATGTGCACGATGGACCGAGTCAAGCTGATTGGAAGAGTGAAACGTGAGGGGCGGGGGGGGGGGAGGTTTGCGGGAAATGAGCGCAGGCCGGGGAGAAACGAGAACTTTTGCCAAATTGACGAGTGAGTTCCATCAACTAGAATTTGCCCCACCACATTTACTGTGATTTCACTAAACGCAGTAGTATATATCTGATACCTGCCCTATTCGTACCTCGGAAACAATACAAAACACGACATAATTGCAATAAAACTGCCCAAAGCTTTTGACTAATTTGTTAAACAATTTTTCATAACAGCCATGGGGTACAATTTGTCGTCTGATTTTTGTGCGAAAGAACGGATTTTTACTTTCCGCTACCCGAAGGGAAGGAAAGTATAGTTATCGGCCAAAAAAAAAAAATTTGGGTTTTCTTCAGATCTTTACGTTTCAGACCCTACTGAGTCTAAAAAACCTAACTTCGGCGCGTGGTCCGTGTGTGTGTCTGTAGTTCGATTTGCGGGAGAACGGCTGATCCGATTGAGCTGGTTCTTTTTTTGTTTTGTTCGTTATTTTTTGTAGACACCAAAATAACGTTATGGACATATCGGCCTATGGGAAGGGGGGGGACGAAAATGTACCAAAAACTAGGGTTTTTCGCATTTTTCTCGAAAACGGCTCTAACGATTTTGATTAAACTTTCAAATTATCTTTTCATAACCAATACCTAACTTTTCTTCTCCATACATATCTACATGAAAATACGGTGAACGGAGATATGGGCCCATGAAGCATAAATAGGTTTTTTACGCTTTTTGGCAAAACGGCTTCAGCGATTTTCACCAAACTCACAGGATGTTTTCAAATAGTTAATACCTACATATTCTTTTCAATAAATGTTCCTGTGGCGGTCCATTGAACAGAGATAAAAGTCAAAATGTGTCGAAAATAACGTTTTTTCCAACATTTCCGTAAATTCCAGGGTAACTTTTTCACCAGATGTGATAAATCCTAATGGAGTGTCTTTTAGTCACCCATACCAGCATTTCGTTCTCCATAATCATTTCTATATATATATATATATATGTTGAACGGAGATATAAGCCAAGTGAACTCAGAAAAGGAGATTAGTCGAATATTAATTTATCGGTATTCTAACGATTTCGATCAAACTTTTGGAGTACTCTGAGCTAACAAGTCCCTACATTTTGTTCTCCATAAATGTTCCTGTAGAAATGCGTTGAACGAAGATATAGCGCCCGCCTATGTAGGTGGTGTTCGAACTTAAAGGGGTGGCGGAAAGTTGTGTGTTGCTACGCACCAGATATTTTAGAACACGTTAGAGGCCTTAACGGCGGACGGACATTGAATATTTGGAATCCCCATGCCTTGAAACGTAGTGTCCACCTTCAAAGGGGTCGTAAAAAAACTTTTCTGTCCGAGAACATAGTTGTATTATTCAGAATAATAAATCTGAACGAGGTTTATTAGTTGCGAGAGTTTTTGTCATTCGTCGCACCAGAAACTAGTGTTTGTTTACTCAGCCGATGTTTTCATTGGAAGACTCTCTAAGGTAGACTCGAATCCGCTTTTATATATGAACCAGTTTTGTTTTCGACAAATGACTCAACTCGTCCGTCAGCGTAGTATTTTAAAACAAGCACAATCGTAACATTTGAGGCTGCCACTTGTTTCGGGCTCAACCATTCACAATTTATCAGCAAAATGCGGTATAATTGTTTGTTCGAATGACTAGCACAACAGAAGGAAAGAGACAAATGAATGTCGGTCGACTTGTCGTATCTACTGTTGGAAATGTTATTTCTTATCTAATTAATGTTTGATAGGTGTCCTCGAAGAGCGACCATGTGACAACGCGTTCGACTCGTAATGAGCGATGACCTGAAAACCACTCGGTGAAAGTTTTCCTCATTTCTCTAAATTCCTCGTTTAATCCGTCCAAAGTTGGATATCCGTAGAACGGCGACTTACTCTCTTCGACGCTCCTCTTATGAATAAATGAGAGCACTGCGCTGGATCGTTAATTCACTCGTCAGCCTTTAAGCTTTGTACGCTTTCAGCAGAAAGGAAAATTATGCGGACGACCGAACCACTTGAATTTGAATCGTCACAATCGTGTCAGAGCCATAATAGAGTCCAAAAACACGCTTAGGAGCTTCGTTCTTCGATTGAACATACAGAAATCACTTAACCAAACCACTATTCGTATTCAACCTTGTCGTAGAGATGAAAGGTCACAATAAGAGTTTGGGTGGATATCAACGAAAATTAACTGGAGCATCACGCAGCTTTCTTCAACCCATTCAGCGATTTTAATCACTAGTATCTAATGAAATTTGTTTTTCATTCAGTTTATAATAATGTTCTACGAAGAAATTGCTGGGTTGCATGGTTCCGGAATTGATTGATTGATGTTCATAAATGTCAACTTGACTTTTCTGAGAGGGATTGTGTTTACTGTTTTGGAATGATCTGGTAAATATCTGGTGCGTAGCAACATACAACTTTCCGCCACCCCTTTAAGTTCGAACACCACCTACATAGGCGGGCGCTATATCTTCGTTCAACGCATTTCTACAGGAACATTTATGGAGAACAAAATGTAGGGACTTGTTAGCTCAGAGTACTCCGAAAGTTTGATCGAAATCGTTAGAGCCGATTTTGAAATAATTGGAATACCGATAAATTAATATTCGACAAATCTACTTTTCTGAGTTCACTTGGCTTGTATCTCCGTTCAACATATATATATAGAAATGATTATGGAGAACGAAATGCTGGTATGGGTGACTAAAAGACACTCCATTAGAATTTATTACATCTGGTGAAAAAGTTACCCTGGAATTTACGGAAATGTTAGAAAAAACGTTATTTTCGACACATTTTGATTTTTATCTCTGTTCAATGGACCGTCACAGGACATTTATTGAAAAGAATATGTAGGTATTAACTATTTAAAAACATCCTGTGAGTTTGGTGAAAATCGCTGAAGCCGTTTTGCCAAAAAGCGTAAAAAACCTATTTTTGCTTCAGGGGCCCATATCTCCGTTCACCGTATTTTCATGGAGATATGTATGGAGAAGAAAAGTTAGGTATTGATTAGGAAAAGATAATTTGAAAGTTTAATCAAAATCGTTAGAGCCGTTTTCGAGCAAAATGCGAAAAACCCTAGTTTTTGGTACATTTTCGTCCCCCCCCTTTTCCCATCGGGCGAAATCGTCCATAACCTTATTTTGGTGTCTACAAAAAATAACGAACAAAACAAAAAAAGAACCAGCTCAATCGGATCAGCCGTTCTCCCGCAAATCGAACTACAGACACACACACACACGGACCACGCGCCGAAATTAGGTTTTTTAGACTCAGTAGGGTCTGAAACGTAAAGATCTGAAGAAAACCGAAATTTTTTTTTGGGCGGATTACTATACTTTCCTTCTCTTCGGGTAGCGGAAAGTAAAAATTGTTAAAAACAGTTGTAAGTTAAACAGCGGGGGTTCGAATTGCGAAGTTTCTGCGGTGACTCCTAATTATATTATAAACGATGTTAAGCTTTCATTGTATAAGCCACTTATTGGACTGCCATCCTGATTTTCTAGTAGTATCATTTGAACATTATTTACGAGGAAAAAACTGCGCTAAAATAGTTTTCTTCGAAATGTTTGATAATTTATTGTGCTACATTACACTCATTTTTTCTCGAATGAGAATTTTATAGCATACACAGTTAAATCGTCAGAGCCGTTTTTAAGACACAAAATAGTTGGTATTCTTATCACTAGAATAACCATAGTTTTGAACGTATTCTGCTCTAATCAAATACTGAATTTGAGCTGATTTGGTTCAGCCATTTCCTCGCACAAATCTATAACATTTTCTCAAATAGTGTTTTTCAGACTCAGAAGCGTTGGAAACATTAAGAACCGAAGAAAACTTTCCAATAAATTGTTCGACCGATTACATAATTTTTTCTTCTTACTTCGTAGCACTATGGAAAACAGACTATACTTGAATCTATTTTAGACGAATTTTTTTTATCTTAATCAGTGCGTTTTTCTCTTAACACGTATCACATATGCAAATTTCACATTATTCCCGTTGTTTCAAGTTGTTGAAACCGTTCATACAAAATAAGTTTGTGCACAATCATCTAATTCTTAACCATCCAGTCAGTTCTTGAAGGAGGGGAACAAAAGGGAGAGAAAGAGAGCTATAACACGAACTTTGAATTATTAGTTCTAAATTCCCTACTAATAGCAGTGAGCACTGCTCTCACCACACACCTGTTCTGGAGCGTAGTCTATAGATTTCGCGTAACGACTTGGAAGTAACGCTTCTACCGCCTACTTCTACCATTTACAATCTGTTTCAATGGATTAAATTTAAAATGTAGGAGAGACTAAACCGTGAGGGACCTGAAAGAATTATAAAATTCCAATGCATTAAGAGAGTTACTTTAACTTACGATTCGGCTTCATTCTGTTTCAGTGGCAGTTCCTGAAGTGTTAGGTAGAAACTGTCGCTCGTGTGACCCAGAACAAGCCAAAAATGCCAGAAGAGTGACGGATTTCATCAAGGAGTACTTCCCTGGAGAATTTCGTCAGATCCTCAAAAGGTATCGAATTAAGCAGCACTGAACCAGCCACTAAGGATTTAAAATTACACATCAACCGGCCAGTCTATGGAGTGATCTTACTTGGGAAATGATGACGAGGAATGAAACACGATGCAGCAGCACCTAATCTGCTGGGTTTAAATTATTGTATCAATTTAATAAACTAGCTACTTTTTGTTAAGTTATAATTCCAAGTGTTGCTTTCTGATTACCTAAGCCATATAAACCAGAACAAATAGTTTTTCTTGTGTTTGTCAGACCAGAGTTCAGAAACTTGTTCCACAAGCAGAACTGTACAAAAATGTTGTGAGGGTTAGGCCCTTGACTAGGTATGGCCAACTAGCTTGATTCTTCAGTCCGATTGAAAGAATAAAAAAATTTAACTAGCTTGGAGAAACACTTAAGTGTAAACATCTGGACGCATGTTTAACTTTTTTTTTCTTCTTCATCTTCTTTTGAAGTTAAGCACGGTGAAGGCAGGCCACACACGCTTGAGCTGGTGTGCCCACTAAATTAATTTGTTTCGTAGAACAAATATTGGTCGAGCGCCTGACATTTTGAAGGTAGGCCACCCGCCACGCTCGAGGAGGCTCCTGTCCAGTTTCACTCTGGTGTTCCTTTGACCTCTTTTCAACGAAACATTTAAGGTTACTGGACAGCGTGAATGAACAGGAACCTGTTCGATCACGGCGGGCTGCCTAGATTCAAATGGTGAGGCACGCTACGGATAAGTGTTGTGGGTTCGCTTAACCGACTTTTTGATTGTATTATTTTTCTGGTTCGAAAAGACGGGGAATAGAAGAGTTACCCACTACCTCACTCCTATCAAGAGTTATAAAGCAAGGAAGAGTAATATAAAATGAGAGATTCACTACCTCTTGTACAAACTACAGGTTCTATTGCCTCCTCCAGACCTTCAATACGTCCAGCCACTCACTCATCACTTTGACTCCTTGGAGCCACTACATTTTCTTCAGTACTTGCCCCTTTACACAATGGGCCGTTCTTAGCAACTTCAAGTCTTCGTAAATTATGGGCAAAAAGGTCTTGGTAGAAAGGAGTTCATTTTTTAATAAACCACTTTTCAACTCTAGTTGTTACATGGTAACTCTGCAGGAGGTTTCACTCATACAGGTTGTCTTATTCTAAAATATAAACACTATTAAAGCTCCACCCATCACATTTTGGTAACACAGTTGTAAATGCTGTGGGTCTTAAGCACTGGAATGCTTTTTCCCTTCTGACTTAGGTGGGGAGAAGACAACTACTAAATTTAATTCACTGAAATCCTCGCCAATAACTAGGGGAGAAGAAGAACAAATTCTCTTGGAAGACTATTGGTTTATTTTCGTCAAACTCACGCATTGAGTTGTAGATCCGTTTGAAAAAAAAAAGAAAAAAAAATCCCACCTGACTAATTAAATACGTACCATTAACGTAGACAACATTAACGCCAAAATATGGATTCGCTCTTTTTAAAATGAACCAGTACAGCTACATACAGTTTGCTAAGGGTGGGACTAGCACCTCTAAATATCAACAATACTTACAATTGTATTTATGTACAACTTTTAAACTTTCTTCATTACAACGTAACATAATGTACAAAACAACGAAAGGAATAAGAAATCATACAAAAAACTACATTTAATGGGATTTTTCGAATCCGTATTACAACATTTTTGTACCGGGTGATCACCAGTTTTGTAGAATTCTAGTGATGTTAGTTTTTTTTACAGTAGGGACTGAATTGAAGGTACCCTTTTGTTGTTAATATTGTGATATATGGTTGAAACCTCAGTTTCTGGAGTGAAAAGGTATCACACAACTTTCGTAATTCTAACCCTCTTTCGGCCCTAAAACAATTTTTAAATTGAAATTCGAATGATCAAATTACAGCTGGGCAGTAGCTAGCTGATCACGTACAGCTGCAATCAACCTCAAGCTACAATGACTGCTACTCGATTAAAAGTAACTTATTACAGTACACAAGTAAATCACATCATTACAACAAGAAGCTACTTCTGAGTAGCAAAAAATATCAGCTAAAGCTATTAGGTGTAGCTACAGCTATGAGCAAAAAGCTACAACTTCTCATTATTTAGTCAAATTTCCGAAAACCATAAAACCGTGCATATAAAATAACAATTCCGCATAAAGTTGTTCTGTTAACAGAGTTATCGAATTAGTTATGATTATCCATATTAGTTATTACTAGCGAATTACTTAGTTTCGAACGTGTTTGTTTAGATCTCAAAAACGATATTATGACCTGAAGAATTATTATAATAACAAAATATTAATAAACTGTATCGGATAAATGCTTTTGGATAAAATAAAAAATGAAATAACGAAATAGGTAAGGCAATAAAAATAGCGAAAAACTGCTACACATTTGCCACATGATTAAAAATGTATAAACAAAATCTGTCATCGTTTCTGTTTCAAATCGCATTTCCAACGCTATTCTATTTTTATTCGCAGTTGATTTTCTTTTATTTATTTATTTAGGTAGTTTTATTGTCTTTTCAATGTTTTTAATCAACTTTTCATCTGATTCTGCAGAACGTAATTATTTATTTGTTGAATAATTTTCTTTTTTGGTTTACTAAATAAAATTGTAGTGAGTTTTTTTAAGTCTTAGCTGTAATGTTTCGAATTCAGTGGGTTAAACATTTGATGTGCCTGGAAAATGTCTTAGAACCTATTCACACTGAAATTAGGTGGTGTCGCTATTGATCAACAGACAACTGCAGCTACGTTCGTTTTTTAGTTGACATTTTTTCAGTGTAGTTTTTTTGCTTATAGCTTCAGCTACGTTTTTCACTGCTACCAGAACACGTCGGTACTCATGTGATATAGATGGCAGACAAACACGAGAAGGAGGTAGCAGCAGATTTGTGTCGCCCTGCCCAATCCTCGGTCATACCACGATCTAAGTTGAGGAAAGTTTCAAATGATAAGCGTTTACGATTGGGAGCGTATTTGGCTTTATACCAAATGTATAAGGGAGTTTTCCCCTCTATTGCAAGGCCGATTGGAGCTGGGAATGTCTATTCCTTGTTTCTCTGTGGGCATAGAAGGGACACGGTCATGCTTCAGCAGGTTCAGAGCTGGTATATCTCCCGACTGTCACTGCTACGAATCCAGAGTCAGTCAGGACTAGAAGAACTTGATATTCGATTGTGCAGTTCTGGAAATGCTGCGGAGTCAGCTGCAGCAAGTATGTTTCTATAAGTTAGTCGCTATGCCTTTCCACATTATACTTAACAAACTCCTGGAGCTGTTGTATTTATGAATGGTATTTGATTTTAGTTTATTGTGATCAGGTCTATTTATATTATTAGTAATATTTTATTCATTTTCATTGTCATGTGTTATTGATTAATTTTGTAATGCGTGCAGAATCTGTATGGACAAGTGTACGCACTACCTATCTGCCTTCAGTCGCCAAAAGGATAGTTTGAACTATTGTTCAGCTATAAAATTTAATTAGCTGAAGGCGAGAAAATCTATTTGTTTGTATCCAGTTGAAAAGCGGGCATTGTCGAATTATTCTAAGCGGTGGGGATTACACTCAAGATTGAACGCGGCAGAGGAAAATTGTGTGATTCCTTACACTAAAACATTAAGGCCAGCAAGTACATAATTATTTTACTAACGTTAATTACTTATAAACACACAATTGATGTGGCTTCGTTGGGCTTCAAAAGAAAGTTAACATTCATTCAAAATATGCCCAATATACAAAGGTATTTTACAAAATCAAATGTTACTTCAATGAACGCTACCTAAAAAAAAGTTCATATCACAATATCATTAAAAGGTTATAACTAAAATTCAATCCCTGGTTACTTACTAGACTAGTACGTCACGAAATCCCTGCACAACGCTAAGTGCACTGTAGTGACCTCATTGCCTCAAACTAATTCGCCACAGAACTGCACCATGGCAGGGCGCTTCGCGTTGTGTGGGTTTGAAAGGCTTGATATCGTGACAGCTACTGCTATCAGTAAGTAAGAGGTCGACGATTTGAGTCGTTTTGTTCTTGATGTTTGAGTGAATGAGGTAGAACATTCGTTGTTTCCGTTAGCGTTTTGGGCAGTAAGTTTAATTTCGTCAATTCTTAAACAATAAAATCGGGTCTATCAAAATAAACCATTAGCGCCCTAGGTTTGCAGAGTGTTGGAGTTTTGTTTCAAATTTATAATGATGGGAGGGGGGGGGGGAAGAGTGACTTGACACTAAAAAGCTTTAAGACTCAGGATCAAGCAATTAACGTATTTACCTAGCCCTGTATTTCAATAAGCAGCTTGATATCACCCTTCCACCACGCCAGAAACCACTGTATCTGCAATTAACCTGAACCATTTTTCCTGCCTGATACTTCGTTTGTTTCCTCTTCACTCCCAACCATGCTGAGTTCTCTTCTTTAACTAAACCCTTTAACCCTTGGGACCCTGACAGCATACCCAAGAAATGCTTTCTTCTTCTTGCAGCCCTACTTCTTCGTCTTTCTCATTTCGTGGCTTATTTTCACCAGCTAACCACCTCCCAGGTCTTAATTAGTTGAACGTAAGACTCATCCAGGGACCACTTGACGCAGTGTAGGACAACTCTTCTACCTTTACTACGGCAGGAAGGTTTCTAGTGGAGTTAGCTGCCACCTTCCCCAGCTCTGAGTGGGGCTGGTGCTCCTTTTCATACCACTCTAAGTACCTTACTCAGCCTAAAAAAATTCACAAATGGCACGGGGCTGGAAAGATCAATTCAGGGGCTAATGCTCAGCATGTGCCCAACCTCATTCTAAAAAGTGGTTGCTTGAGTGGTAAGGCTGTAAAGTGGAGAGGCCTCGTCAATTTGCGTGTGGTTGGCGATTACGAACTAATTCAGTGGGTTCTTATATAACATGTACGGAACCAACCACAGATAATGTCATTACCCAGATCAAACTGTAACCCATAATCTATAGGAGACTCGCCCATATGATGCAGTAATACTGCATTCCCTTGGCTCCACTCATATCGCCTAGTCTGCTCCATTATTGCTCTGCTACACAGTGATCACTTCAAGGAAACTATATCAAGAGGGGGCTGGGGGATCGAGGCACAATCCTCATCTTAACGCGCTAATTTCATATTTCTTGCATATGAAACTATTATACATTGTGGCGACTGCTTTAAGGGTATTACTTCGTACGAGGTAGTCATTCCATCATAATCCTTCAAGTTGAAGTGCAACACGTGATTCCGAAGGGATCAAATTACCCCTTGGCACAAGCAGTGTGCTTTTGTAAGACGAGATTGAAATAGCAGCTTTAGTAGTCTTGGTATGCTTACACGTAGCTTAATGTAACTTCCCAAAATGGAGCTTGGCTGTTCCTAAGAAGCAAGATGCCCTGTGGATGTTCCTCATTGGGTTAAAGCCACGTTCCTGTATGTGGAGAATTCTGGGTTGCCAAACCACTCACTCCATTTGTTACCGTTATGGTGTTCATGATATAAAGTCAGTGGAAGTCTATGACAATAAAGTATTACTGTCAATGTCAAACTATGCGTTCTCATTCACTTTCCTTCAGACCAGTTCACAAATATAGTCGTCAGTAAGGAAATCAGCATGTGCCTTTCTGTCTGGTGCAGGCTAAGTTGATAAGACTAAGCCAAATTAACCTACAACCTGTTCAGGTTTCTGCTTAAGCTTAAATAACTCATTTGCTCGATGAAGGCACAGTCACATCAAAAGATCGTGCAGTGGGTTCTTATAACACCCTGCGTCCTTACTCCATGCATTCATCAATGTGCACAGTATCGCAATATATTTGTGTCGCTCTCATCTACTAATCAGCTAAGTTGACGAGGTTCCACTTTGTGGCGACTATACGCATTATTTGTAATCTCCAGATACGCTCCTTCACAATTACTACAACGTGCTTAATGCTAATCTTACGTTCGATTATATTCTTAGTTCTTAATTTCCACCTCTTGTTCCCTTCCTGCAATCACTAAATACACGAGATGTAGAAACTACATCCACTCTCAACTTATATGTCTGCTAACGTAAAAGGTATAACAATCTCAATGCGGCCTTTAGTTGAGAAAATGTGATGCTTGCTATTTCCACTTAAGTGACACTATATCACAGCCTGAGTATGGCCAAATTTTACAACTTTTTCGTAAAATGTTAACCATTTTGACAATATATTTTGACATCTAAGCATCTTAACTAAAACAATCATTTCCTCCGTAACACTAAAATGTCTCACAAATTCGATTCTTTAATTCTACGAACTGAGCCGAGTGAGATTCTCAGTTCCTGGTCCCACAGATAATTTTCTAGCAGTTTTCGTGTTAATACAACGGTTTGGTTGTACTTCGTCAACATAATATTACCCAGTGAAATTCAAACTAGATCTCAGTTATAAAAATAAATATAAATATCTATACAAGTTGGCACCGACAACGCGACTCGTGAATAGAAGCTACGTCAACTTTGTTACAGGAACCGACAGCGTCGAAAATGCAGATGCTTCCGTATTTCGATGCGTCGCGAATGGCGTTTGTCGTTGGATTACGAAGTTTTCGTTAGGTATTAAAGAAATTGCCCACAGTAACTCACAAGCCAGAGGAGACGGACTCACCTAACTGGTACGTTAACTTTAGTAAGTTTTCGTTATTCGAGAAATCCGTCTGAAGAAAGACACCGTCACACGGTTGAAACAGAGGCAACTTCGTCGCACGTGTTTGAGTGATTATAGCGGCGGCGATTATTTTCACGCCTCGGCAGCCTAAAAACAAGAAAATTGGGTTAGCAGCTGGCGTATTACACGACAAGATTACCCTCAACGCAAATTAAAGTGATAAAATGTCAATGCTGCAGAAACAAATCCTGTCACTTCGTTTAAGTGTCATCATTGAGAACTGAGAGTTTCAACAGAGGTAACTACCGTCTCCCACAGAGACTCTTCACTTCGAAACTTTCAAATTCACACTCAGGGCGTGGCAAACGAGTTTTTTATGGTGACTAGGGCATATCGCCCTTTACAATCAAAACTGAACTACTGGAAGGAAAATTACTCAAAAATGCTCTGCCATGAATGGCCCTATTCTACTGTGCAAGATCAAAGTATCATCTCATTATGTTAAGACTACAGCTGTCAAATAATAATTAAATCACTAGGAGGTAAATTTGGAAACCTGTTTTATGTAAGTCGTATTCATTTATTCCAATCTACTTCCAATTTCCTCTTCATTATCACAGGTCTGTTTTAATCCAAATTACTGTTCCTGAACCCTCATAAGAGAGTTATAACAGTTTAAGGTCAAGGAGGATGTGGTTTCCCTACCTTGCAAGAGCCTGGGCACTCACTCAGCATCCATTGAACCCCGACTTGTGGAGGTTCGGTAGGTTATAATTTATCCAGTCTTCCGGTAGAGTGCATGATTGTCACCTCCATATGGTATGTATGGGGAATCCACAACATATGGGAGGAGTTCTTAATCTGGTTGCCCCACCAGATCTAACTGTTTAGTTGGGTGGCAAGTGTCAAAATTACACATTAACTTTGGCGACGTTTTTATGTCATAACCTTATTCACAAACTGGGAAAAATAGTTATACACTTGCTTTGTAATACACAAAACTGGAAGATTTGGATTGTTCTTCCAACAACCATCGCTCATTGTTGTAGGAACTACAGTGGAGCAGCAAATGGTTTTTTATTTCCTTCATATTGGAGGAGCAAGACGTGCAGGATGGAGAGTGTTTGAACCGCGTATTGCAGTGGTCACGTAAGGAACTGGGTCAACCCACATTCTCCAAAGACGTTCACAGACATTGGTTGAAAACTCATACGTGTCACGTCCCTTTGATGAGGATTCCCATCTCGCTTGCCATCTAGTACCCATTCATTTAACACAGCAAGTTTCATTAAGCTGAGAGGTCTATAAGGAGTTTGGGCCAGAGCGGAGGAAGTTCCATTTTCACTACACCATGCACTCGACTGCCAACTTAACGGGTCCACTGGGCCACTGATCACTTGAAGTGCTTCAGTGGATGCTGTCTTGTAAGTCTTGGTGATCCACAAGAGCTCAGCTCTCTGGGATTGGATCAGTACTCTCCTTGGAATGACATTGAGTTTGCTACTCCAGACAACGGCGCAGCAGCCAATCACGCCCAAGTAAATGGAGGATTGTGCCATGTCAACACACACCCCAAATGGCACAACTAATTGCTCATAATTAGGCAAACCTTGCGAGGGTAGTGCCTTTGAGGTACTGGAGGTGTTGGCTGAAACGCCACTTCTCACCTATATTAACGCCTAAGTGGGAAAAGTAGCCTGTGGCTACCAAAGCCTATTAACGGTTGGCTATTTAACTTACCAGGCTTTCTTCAGCAACCTGTAGCATGACGTGCTCGCTAGTGATAGTTCAAAGCTCTTGATGGGTTTTCGCCTCGATTTGGTGGATCGACCGAGCACACATCTACAGTCAGGGCGTCCACATAGGCGTATGGCTGCGTATAGTCCGTCTCTCTGACGCTTCTGAGAAGAGTTCTGAAGAAGACGCTCCAGAGTGCTGGTCTGAGGACTGAACTCTATGAGCACACCTTCTCTATCATTATCCGAACTGAGATGTGTCTGCATTTGGTCGTAGCAGTTCTATTTGTCTGGCGAGCATAAGTATAAGATATGAGGAATTCCTCAGCCTTTTAGCTCATTATGCCAATGAGAACTACTACGATGTACTTAGCCTGCACCTCCAGGGAAACATTCACTTCATTGTCACAGTCGAGTAAGTGTAGTCAGGCCAGTATTTCATTGTTCCCTCCTTTTAATGCGTTTTTCCAGGAACAACAAAACAACGTCAACACCATTTCTCAAACGTTATTGCTACCTGAGTGTAACGTTTCAGTGAAAACTAAAGTCTTTAAATTCGTGGCCATTCTGGGGGAACCAGCAAACTATTTCGTGTCAAGGAACATATACGATATAATTTACAGTAACCTATGGTTGCTTGTTTAAGGCATTGTACGTTTGGGGTCTATTTAAAAAAATGCGGTATTGAAAAGTTTGCTCACTTCAGCTCGGGTCTTTGAAGTAAAAGGACTGAGTTCTTCTTCGTTTACTTCTGGGATGGTTTCGTCCACGAAATTTATAGACCCAGCTTTATACCACACGACAAGGTCTACGAAGAATGCGCAAAGCAATATGGCACCAGTTGTTCCTGCAATAATTATTTTTAAAGGCACAATTAGTGTTGATTATTATCTAAAGCTTCAAGGCTCATACATGAACTAAGAGTGCTAACGCTCACAGCTTAAAAGACTTCAGCTCAACTCTTTAACGAACACAGCGCATTTGAACAAACAGATTTATGAAAGGGCAACGTTTGAGATTAGGTGTAATTCTTGAATGAGGTTCTAAGTTTTAGATGACTCTACGTTGGGCCGGTTGGTACTGAGCCAAATACTATCCTTCCATTGAGTTCTCAGCAAACCTCAGGTTTCGTACTAAACTCGAGTATTAAAAGCAACTAGTACACTCCAGTACGCAAATCGCGTAATAAATACCTAGTAATAATAAAATAATTTCAATTGTTTATCAAAGCTCTAAGGGAGTTCAGTGTAATTAAAAAAAAAGCAGTACGTATTTCCATCTTTTTTCTCCGATCTCTGGTGAACAGAAAAAACATCTCTTCCCATTACCAATGAAGACCTTATCTCGAAGAGTTGTTATCTATTAGTACTACTTGAGAATTTCAACTGAGAACTAGTTCGATGGCACAGTACAACTCACTAAGTGCTAATGACGACCTCAAAGGAGAAAGGAAACACTTACAAGATCCATTTTGTAGCCGTGAGCTATGAGAAAATACTTGAAAGTAGTGACAAAAATGAGTACCGTGATAGAACATCCTGAAAAAGTTTTCATCATACAGTCTGCAAGCTCCTTGTTTTCCACACGTCGTTTCCCAAACGAGGCAGGCAGAGTCCACAACGGCCCCGTAAATGATTGGACAGGGAACGTTTCCTATTGAAAGAAAAATACACGTAGTAATGTAGTAATAAGCAAAGGATTAAGCATAGTCAATTTTGATCTAGAAATCTCTCTCTCTCTCTCTCTTACACAATTGTTTCTCCTTCCCTCAGCCGTTGTGGAAGATTAGGAACAATGGGATTGGGAAAATGAAGACATTCTCTGCACCAATTTGTGATTTGAATGAGTTCAATTTTTATTTTTGAGACAATTCCTTACTACTAGCAAAAAGTTCAACCCTAGATTTTTATAACAGCCTTATTGATCCTCATGAAGAAAAATATGGGATTGAGCTAATAACTGAAGAGGAAATAAGGTAGCCATGAAAATAATTACATCAGGCGCTGTTGGGCACGATGAGATTCTGGTACATTTCTTGAACATCGTTATTGATGAAATTGCTCCTATTCTTGGAAATATATTTAATTGTTCCCTTGTCAACAAACTGTAAGTTCGAAAACCCCACTGTTTAACCACTAAATAAAATTAAGACACCAAGTGAACCAAACGACCACAGCTGTATTAATAATCTATGTGTTCCAGGGAAAATTTTGGATATTTGTATATGCAATCGCTTAATGAAGCTTATAAATGAAAAAAGACTAATTGACAAGTATCAGGCTGGATTTCAAGTGGGCCAGAGTACCGAATTAGCGTTGGTTCGTGTTTTGGACGATGGAAGGAAAAGTAGTAGTTATGTGCTTAATTGATTTCACTCGTGCCTTCGACACAGTGAACCATACGCTGCTTGTGCATAAATTAAAAGCCTTCAATGCATCACATGATTTAGCGTTGTGGTTTTAATCACTTCTGTCAAACCGAGTTCAGAAGATTGTAACTCTCGAGTGGTAGTACGCCTCAATGATGCAATGTTACAATTGGGGTGCCGCAGGGATCAAATTTATCTACCTTATTGTTTATTGTTTTCTTGATTAGAATTCCATCAAGTTTCGGGCAATCATGTAAATAGATGTTACACACGGACGACCCTCAGCTGTAATAACATAATATGAGGGTATCATACAGTCTCTTTCTTTGATTCCACCGCATTTTTTTATATGCGTGAAAATCTCATTCGAGAGATAACATGGCGGCTATTAAGTGTGAGGTCCCTTATCATATGGTAATATTTGACAAGCGACCAGTGTACACTAAACTATGTTTTATGAATGTCCATCAGGGACGGATACAATCAATATATATGGGGTTTCAGCATGGCATTGAGCGATCCCCTCCCCCCCTCTCGTCCACACAAACTACCAATTTAAGAAAAAGCACACCATAGATTTATGACAAATTCAAGGATATCAGGTCTGAGTGAGTCTTGACATTGATTTTCTTAATGTATACCGACAGTTGTAATCGTAAACCAATCAAGAGTTATTGTATCATTACATTTGTACCTTCATAATTTTAGTATTATTACACTTGATTACGTTCTCAACATTTCTCATCCCTAAAGTTAACGTATCTGTTAGGCGAGTCCGTCTCCTGGTCTCCAGATGAGTACGCCGTTAACTTTAGTAATTTGCCTACTGGCGGCTCTAACCCAATTATTTCTCAGTGCATCATACTAGAATGTTATCCCTAATTTATCAAATAACACGAATAAATAAATGGCACTCACCAAAAAGTCCGATTGCAAATTGTATCAAACCTAGTGCCATAGCTTTCTCAGTTGGATCGACACATCTTAGAATTAGAAGCATAGACCCAACCTGCAAATAATGAAAATATTTAGAGTACATACTAATACAAGTGCTTTACAAGATGATTGTTTTAGGTCATTTGGCAGAGTTTCCGCCTGGTTCTCTTCAGGCAACATGTATACGATCGGCTGTTTTCAATAATAGCGTTGAGTTTGTTCTCTCAGAGAGATTATATAGGAAAAAGAAGAAAGTCAAACCGTGTCTGCAATCAAGCGTTATGTTCAGTCATCGAGTGTTGAGGTTGCTGAGTAACATTCGATTTTCCCTTTATTTGTCCCTAAGTGTGAATGGTGTAGGACCTGAGGTAATGGACTAATTACTACACATGTTTACAAAGTAGGAGTACCATGCGCGTTACTCTTCCTTATTCCAAGGCGTTCACTCATCGTATCACATAAAATTGATTGATTTGAAATTGAAGACAAACATCTCTCCAAATTGCTATTCGTTAATCATGCGAGGATTCTTCACATTTGATTAGTGGCAAAAAACATAATTCCTAAAGATGTGCCAATTAACTTCATTGTAAGTTGCACGCTTTAATTCAAACGCATTACTCAAAACACTTACCTCTGAAGTCGAGTGGATGAACACAAAAAGAGAGAACAGAAGGATGTACCAAATGAAGTTGTTGCACTCCACGTCACAATGTCCAACTGTAGCCGTTTGCAACAAGCCATTGCTCGTGCAATTGCAGTCCAAGTACTGTGAAATAACGTAAGGGTAGTTAGATAAGACACAGTTAAATGCACATTAATACGACTTGAGCACAGAGTGGAGTTCATCAATGGCTGGTGGTCAAAATATTATTGTCTCCTCCAGTTGATTATAAAATCTTGATCTATTAATTCCCATATGGCACGCAAATTAAATTCAGTTGTTCACCAGAGTTCGAGGACGAATATTTGTGTTTAATTAATTTCTATTAATTTAGGCCACGGCTCGCCTTATTTGAGGTATTCCCGACATTTTTGGTACCCCTGGTACCAACTGGTATACGAACTTGTAAGACCCAATAACTCAAATACCTCTCAACGACCCTGCCAAGATAGGAACATTCGAAGGCACTCCTCCTCATCCCAGCCCCTTGGGTCTTGGGTTCTACAATGCAGTCTTCAACCTTCCACGGCGACTGTCAGGTCGATGGGGATGACACCCTCGATCACCATCACAGCTGGTTCCAAGAGCCACTCGCAGCCCTTCTCTCTTTTGCGTAGCTGCGATCTGATGAGGATACAGCAGTACTCAGACGTTCACTGATAGAGGGGGAAAAACCTTTAATTTCAACCTAGGTCTAGGTCTCTTCACAAATTATAGTCGTAGGGTCACTTTGACTGGTTTCGTCTGGGTACACTGTTGGCTTATAAGTTTCCATAAGCAGCGAATGAGGCCGGATCGACTTAATACTTAATTATTTTTTCATTGTACGCGAAAGAAGGGGGGAGAAAAGATTGCACACACTTAAATCCACATCGTTAACCTTTGGCATCACACTTTCACCAGAACAGATAAGGAATAGGTTCTGCCAAAATACCTAGAAATGGATGAATGTGCCGGAATGAACATACTTTTACAAAACCAAGGTAAATAGTAAATGATCCCTATAAACTAACTTCAGTTATAGTTCCATCCAGCAATGTGATGTTTGTGCAGCCAGCGAGACATGGCGAGAAGTAAGTTTTTCCATCGTTCCCGCAGATGGGGCTGAACTTCGATTGATCGCATTCACAATTGGATGATGAGCAAACTGGCTCGAATGAGGTAGTACTGGAAATACATTGTTTGTACAGAAATTTTCCGATTTTAAATTAATCTCAAGCGCAACGTTAAAAACGAACATTACCTCGACCCTCTTATAAGACCAGCATAGTCACTCATTGGGCAGCCGACGAACATGAGGATTCCCATGCCTGTTAGAAGACGTAAACAAATGTAATGATTAAATAGAAATGCACTTATACAACCATAATATCAACGTAAATGTGACAGATACCAACCTACGGCATAAATGACAGCGGTAAAGGCAATCCAAGCGGCGACAAACCTGGCGTTAGGTTTTACTCGGAGGATGAATACGCCAGATAAAATAATTCCCAATCCCATAACCAGAATTCCTCCTACACCTGGTGATCACCAACGTTAAAAACATTCAGAAATTGAAACAGTGAATCAAACAAGAGTTGAGTATAGTACACAGTGAACCTGAAGAACTTGCATGAGTCAGTACTAATTGGTGAATAAAACTTTGTGCCATTATGCTCATCACAATTTCTCACAGTTGATTTTCATGACAGTGTTGGGGGAACCCTACAACTGTGTAAGATGGAACTTCTTTTCACAGCTTTGTCACCAGAGAAATATTGAAAACGAGAACTTTGGTACACGATGTGAGGAAGCAAAGCCACATTTATGTAATCCATGAAGAGACGAATATTCATCATGATACATAACTGGTTAAAGAGTTACATCTAGTGCAGAGGTGACGTACACCATTGTGTGCCATATTGCCAATTACGTGACAAATATATCTAGGCCAAGGCAATTCATTCAACCGTTTCTGATTACTGATAACAACTTGTTGAGGAGTGGAGATGCGAGCAGACTTTGCTCAGTGGCAACAGCTTTAAAACATCTGGTGCCTCACATTACTTTCATCAGCCCCATGGATACCATGGAACGCCAAAATAAGGGGTTGAACAAAATCCACCGAAATATAACTATAGTTATCATGGAGATCAAAACACCAAATATTTTTTTTCTCAAAAACGGCTCAAACGATTTTGATTAAATTTTTTATATTGGTAGCTCTTAACATGATAATTATACCATAAAATTCCCATTTATGGGAAAATGACGAGAGCAGCACAATAAATTATCAAACTTTTCGACGAAAAGCGTTTTTAGCGCAGGTTTTTCCTTATAAACTCCGCTGGAAGTTTTGTAGAATGTTAAAAAAAAAGATATTGTAGTCCATTCCAATACCTAAAGGGTGAGTGTTTAAAAACGCTCATGAGATACATGGGGCTCACTCCAGAAATTCCTGAATTTCAACTACTGCCGTTTCGCTTACTACCAGTTCTAACAGTTATTACCCAATAGCTCTGCAAAAGTAATTACTATCCTTCTTCAACAAATTCGTGTTTACAGCCTCATTAATTATCTGTGTACCAATTGCTCAATAAAGGTCCTGGAATGAGTACGAGCAGCACAATAAATTCCATAACTGTAGGCGCTACAGCTTCCTGCTGCTGTGTCGTGTTGTTTGACCAAGTTCAAAGGAACTGAGGGATAAATGAATCGATTAAATAGAATTAGCCATTTACAAAGCGAATTGACGTAGAGCTAAGGAAAGTTGTGTGTTGCAACGCACTAGATATTTTTGTTTTTTTTGGAAGGTTCATATTTACGATTCGGGACTTGTAGGGGATGTGCAGTTAGTCAATGTAAGGGCAGTAATTTGCATTCTACGGTTTCGTGGGTTGCTCCTAATTATTTTATGAACGCTACTAAACTAGCATTTGGTAAATAACTTATTGGACTACCAACGCAACTTTTTGAGGACATTAGCCTCACATGACCTGCATTTGTAATAATGCACAAAGTGTACTAAATTCGGCATGTTTGATAATTTATAGTACTGCTCCCGTCATTCTCATTAGAACGAACATTTTATATTAGCGTTGTGTTCCCTAGTGATGACCAGACGAAAGAGCCGTTTCTGAGAAGAAAAAGTGATGTTTTGATAACTAAGAACTGTAGTTAGTTTTGAAACGGTTGCTGCAGAATACAGGTTTGTAGTTGACGTGATATCATCATCAGATGCTCCTTGACAGAGTTTTGAAGATCCTACAAGATACGCGAAGCTGACTGCAATAAGGGGCGCTTGTAACAGAAGGGATGGGGTTTGTGAGGGGGGGGGGGGTTGACGCCTTTGTGCAGTTAGGGTAAAATGAAGGAGGCAAGATCTTTGGGAAGTAAGAAATCGAAAAATCATATCTTAATTAGTATCCGATAAACGGCAATAGAACAAGGAAAATATCGAGTTGAGTCTGCTTCCTACTGACTACTCAGCAGAAGTTTCATCAATTTTCCATCCGGTACTCATAAGCAAATGAACGTAAACGGCACAAACTCATTGGACAGCAATGGCTTTCAACATTTTTTATTACTGCAACCAATCGAATTTTAGTCTTCAGGATATTAGAAACCACACAATTACACCACAAACAAAATGCCCTACAAAAATGCTTTGGCCAAAGAGTGGTGTAAACCCATGCAAGAGGAAATACAGAATCGATAATTCTATTTAAACGTCACTCCTTACCTGATACCATGTTGGCTGCGTGGGCAGTAAGTCGAAACTGGCTTTCAAGATATTTGGGCAGGAAAGTGTAGAGACCAGCGATGGGGAGTATGTGAAGCACCGAAGACGCGGTTCGACACATCAATATGTCGTTCGAGAGTAGTCGCTTCACGGCTTTTGGGAAATCCCGGAGTGAAGGGTTTTTTTTCTTTCTCGCAACCTACAAAACAGTCGTAATCAAATATTAGGTCGTAGGGGGGTGGGGGGTGGCACATTCCATCTAAATCTTAGTCGGACGAGATAAATGCAAAATAAGAAATATTAGCAAAAAATAATGTTACACTTATTTAGGCGTTATCTACCTCTGAATTCAATACACCAATTACAACCTAAAGTTAACGTACCTGTTAGGTGAGTCCGTCTCCTCTGGCTTGTGAGTTACTGTGGGCCAGAGGAGACGGACTCACCTAACAGGTACGTTAACTTTAGTATTTGCCTACTGGCGGACACAACCCAATTTCTTTAATTACAACCTACTTTTCTTCTCTTTTCGCCCAACTACTCTTAATGTTTTACTATTTTCTTTAACGAGTTAATAGCACAAAACAAGATGGGGCTACGTGAGGTGGCCTGAGATGTAGAAGCCCTTTGCCTCACCCCTCAATGATAACTCAAGATCAGATAGCTACAGGCTCGAGGTGAAATGGGTCTCTTTGCCTCATAGCAAGGGTCTCGATAGACTGGAGAAGATGTATGAGGAAAGGTTTGGATCGTGTGTCTGTTAACGCGATTGACAGAATACATTCAGATTAGCAGAAATATTATAGTTAACCTGCAGTTCAACATGAGGATGTGAGCAAAATAGGTGTTATAATCATAGTGGTCTAAGCATCAAAAACAAACTATATTATTTGCCTAGAGCGATGTAGGTGGAGCTGTGGAATGTTGTGTGTTGCGTGGCACCAAATATTTGAAGAGAGTTCTCAGAATGAAAACCCACTCTAGTCCTCTTTTCACGGGTCTTTACCTAATCTTGCTTGAAAGGGTCTACCAATCCACCTTCTACCAGCTGGTACGCTTTCATCTTCGACCCTTTATCTATTGCATATTGTAGCAATTGGATTCCATTGTGCTATAAATTAAAGGATTTCTTTTCCTAAGCCCTCACTATCCGTTGGAACTGTCAGAGAACAAGTTACCATAGAGGGTAAAGATGAATATTTATGGGAAATTGAATGGTTACGGCTATTGTGAGTTACTACGTCAGTAAGTAGAGCGGGGGCTGGTAAATATCAGCTAGTAGAGAAGGCAATGATGAAATCATAGCTACCTTTAAGGAATCCAATTCAAGAATACCTATTGAATAAAAATACTTACACAGTTCGATCGTGTTAGACGTCCTTACCTTGGAACGACTTATTCTGAGAGCTAAAAATTATTTTGTTGAGCAGATGCCGACAATGTTTGACAAAGACAGGGGAACAAACTACATTGAGCGACACCAATTTTGAGCTTTGAGGTACCGTAGTATCTTAAACCACCTCTATTAGATCTAGTGAATTTTAAACGGTAAACTTGCGCCCGAAGTTAACATAGGAGGTCTAGAGTGATCATTTAAATCCCACAGTCAACCTGGTTCGTACAAAATGTATCTATCAGAGTTAAATTTGCCTTATTGACCATATTCCCGACAGCGTTCTGGTGTACTCGTACTTGAACCCTTTCCTTTAAAACCCTGATTTTCGGTTCACGTTTTGACAAATAAAAATAACGACGACATATACTGTATCTTCATTATGCACTTACTGACGATGGCATAAAAAAGTTAACTGGTTTACAAATTTAATCCCGAAGTGGAAACGAACTAATTATTTTTCAATACACTTATTGGTTGACCATACCATCGATGAAGGAGAATGAAGAGACGACCCCGTCTGATGCCTCGCAGTACTCAGTTTTTTAGGGAATGAAAACATAGCAAGTGATGCCAACATGAGGAGAGAAGAAATGAGTACAAGTCCGAGCCACCAAGCGCCCACCCAATGCGGATCCGTTGGTGTTATCTGAGGCTCCACACTCAAATCGACATACATCCTACAACAATAAAAAAATACGTATGTACTGAGCCGCTTAGAATAAAAATGACAATATACGCCGATTTTACGTGCCATTACCTCGTGCACAAAGATCCGAGAATGAATCCTAAAGCGGGACCCAATATTCTCACACCGATTGTGATAGCGAAGTAGAGTGGGCTTTCCCTGGACGCCACGTTGTCATCGATGTACGGTATTCCTAGAGTGTACACTGCAGTCTGTCCCATGCCTACACCCAGCAAGCTCGTGAAGAATATCGCCAACACAAGAGTAGTTATTTTACTCTGAACTTGCTGTTCTGCCAACAAATCATCTTCGCAATGGACTGCCATCGAACTGCTCATTGGACACATTAAGCAGAAAAATACACATTTTGAAAAGACGAAAGCTCACAGGCCATTAAGAGGCTGATACAAGACATTTCGTGAAACACTAACTCACCTGTTTACAGCCAGCTGCCCACTATTAAGTTTACATAAGTTTGGGGGAGCCAGAGCTGAATTGTTCTCTGCAAGCATTTGATTCCCAAATATAAAATGCGGGAGCGAGCAGGAGAAGGATGATACCGCAAACAACACCATACCTAGAAATATGTAAATGTTTTAGGTCAGTAAACAATTCAACCGTATCTAAGAAAACTGAATTATTCATGTTTGAAAGGCATTTACTAGTCCGATAGTGATTCAGAACTCCTTTCAGTCGAACTATGTGTCGGTGAAGGAAAATAATAATGCTATTGCTTAATTAACCTAGTTAGTTTGCATAATCGACGAACTACAAACATAAAACACAAACCACAAAATCAAATACTTAATTTGATCATCCACAGGAATTTAAGTTACTACGAGGGAGAGGTAAAAAACAAGTTCTTATTTAAAAAAATGTTTTCTATATTTGATGCCATTTCTAGGAGTGTGACTGTAATGTAATAGTAAATAATCACCGCAAATTGAGCGTGCTACTGTCGTGGGTAGTCTAGGGAAACATGAGTACCCAAGTTTTGTTGGGTTGAGGCTTTTGCTCCAAACAGCAATAAGTATTTCGTTGATGTCATCAACTCCAAGCAAGACTATCAGTTAAACAGGGGGGTTCGAGCGTACACATCACGACACATTGACATGCCAGTGTGTATGTGAAAACAGTAGTCAAGTAGTTATGAAATGCAGGCTGGAACGCGCACCGAGCTTGGATTAATGACTAACGGGATGGTAAATGAAACTAAAATGTCGTTGATGAGAATTAATAGACAGCAATGAGCTTAAAAAGAAATACCTTTTGTTCTGTAGAACCAAATAAAATTGGAACTAAAACTGTATTCAAGATTTGTTCAATTTAATTATTTCCATTTCTGATTTCTATAAACACTAATTCAAACTTCAACTCTACGTTTTCGTATACGCATTGACGTCCGGAAATTGCAGCTCCTGTAAGTTTATAAAGTACGCACAGAGAGCGAAGTTGTCAAACCAAAAATAAACCATCCCTGGTACGTTTGCGCAATACACGTTTAATAATACACGTTTTATGCTAGAAAATGGTCATCAAAGCAAGCATGAAAATGAGAGGATACTTATATGGGTATTGATACAAAAATATCAGCTGCAACGCATGTACGTTCAGCGATTTTTACTGTTCTACCAACTAATCCAATCTGTTTCTCACTAACGCTGTACGTTCTGTGAAGAAACTGGAAGAAATAAGGTTTCGCAATTAATTGGGTAAGTTTCTTTATTAATACCTTCATACGTAATTCATGATACTGTCAGCACGAGTTTTTGGAGGAAAGGTCCGTGTTTACTGCTTTGGAATGAACGGGAAAAAAACTGTGAAAAAAGTTAGTTGAAGAAACGACAGTAGTTAGCATTACGGAATTTCGTGGGTTGCTCTTAATTACTTTATGACTCTGGTAAAGTAGCATCGCATAGATAGTACATAGAAACAACTGTAAATGTTTTTTGAGAACGCTAGTGCCGTAGAAGCCGTATTAAAACGAAAAAACTGTTGGGAAATATATTTTTAGCGCAATGTTTGACAATTTATTGCGCTGCTCGCACTATTTTCCTACGTTAATTACATTAACGTTAAATTGTTTGTAATTTTTCACACACATATTGAACAACAGCGTCGGAACCATTTTTAAGAAAAATAAAATTTGGTGGTTTGATCACGATGAGAACTATAGTTAGTGTTTGACCGATTCCGCTAATAACCTTATTTTGGATTTTTCCTATTGCATTACTGTCCTTTATACTTCTTAGGGAAGGTAAAAACTGAACCCAGTATGTTGTTTTCAACTTTTGCGAAATCGTAATGCGTTAAGTCTCCCCTCATCCCTCCTTCCCATGACTCGTTTCGAATCAAAGACAATGTAAAAGTGACTCTGCTAAACCCGCCGAGCATCGGAATTCCTCCACTTTCCTATTGCGCGGATCCGGAACGTTACAGAAGAAACAGGTCTCTCAAGGCGCACGAGCCTCAACTCCTCATGACGTGGAGCAAGGCGACACCAAAGTACGAACCCCCACGACGCTACTCTCACTCCCCCGGCTTGTCCCACCTGTGATACTACATAACGCAATTCACTAGTGACTTATTTAATGTATACCACATATACCATATCGCTTTTCACATAAACCGACCCTCTGACATTGTTAATAACTTTATTTATTTAGACAATTTCATCAAAGCGAATGTGGGGTGTGACCCATCGTATTGCTTTCTTCGCCTATTTTAATTACTCTGTCGACTAATATAATTTGTTTTTGGCATCCTTTACGTTAGCTGGCAGCGAGAATTTGCGTTACAGTTGAGGGTGTCACGATCTTGACCTTACTTTAGCACATAATGGGAATCAGCTGAACAGCTGACTGAGAAATAGCGTGGCGAGTACGTGTGGACAGTGCACTTTAGTCGATACGCGTAAAAAACTTTTTTCTGAATGTAAAGCCCGTGTCTGGTAGGGGACAGTAAGCTACTGTAGAAAAAATATCTGGTGCGTTGCAACACACAACTTTTCTTAGCTCTACGTCAATTCACTTTGTACATGGCTAATTCTATTTAATCAATTCATTTATCACTCAATTAATTTGAACTTGGTCAAACAACGCTTTACGGCAGCAGGAAGCGGTAGCGCTTACAGTTCCGGAATTATTGTGCTGCTCGTACTCATTGCATTATTGAGCAATTGGTACACAGATAATTAATGAGGCTGTAAACACGATTTAAAAAAAAAGGATAGTAATCACTTTTGCAGAGTTATTGGAAAATAACTGTCAGAACTGGTAGTAAGCGAAACGGCGGTAGTTGAAATTCAGGAATTTCTGGAGTGAGCCCCATGTATCTCATGAGCGTTTTTAAACACTCACCCTTTAGGTATTGGATTGAACTACAATACCAATTTTTTTAAACATTCTACAAGAATTCCAGCGGAGTTTATAAGGAAAAAACTGCGCTAAAAACGCTTTTGGTCGAAAATTTTGATAATTTATTGTGCTGCTCTCGTCATTTTTCCACGAATGAGATCTTTATAGTATCATTGCGTTATTGAGAGCTATCAATATAAAAAATATAATTAAAATCGTTAGAGCCGTTTTTGGAAAAAAATTTGGTGTTTTGATCACTATGATGACTATAGTTAACTTTCGGTGGATTTTGCCCATACCCTTATTATTGCGTCCCATGGTAACCTGTAGGCTAGACATCAAGTTTCAGCTGATTTGGTACGGTGGTTTTCTCTAAAAACTGCGCTAAAATCGATTTCGTCGAAAGTTTTGGTAATTTATTGTGCTGCTCTCGTCATTTTCCCATTAATAGTGTTTTTCGGACTCAGGGGGGTCTGAAACGTAAAGATCTGAAGAGAACTCAAAATTTTTTTTTCAGCCGATTACATAACTTTCCTTTCTACTTCGTAGAGCAAGGAAAGTAAATATACAGTTGTCTACAAGGAGGAAAGCGATTGAGATGAGCGGTTTAGAAGCGTCGACTTTCCGCAGGGGAGTTTTGCAGTTGAAAGCCACAAATATCCCCACCAAATGGAGAAAGGAGAATTTCGATATATGGCCGTTACTGTTACAGGACTTGACTTTGGAGAAATGGCTTGTGCCACACTATTTGAGTCAAGTAATTAACTTTGAAACATTGTTTCATTAATAGTAAGCACTCACTTACCGCACGCTATCCATTTAGGACGATGGCCTTGACCGCCGTAGTACGTTAGTAAGAGGGAAGAGCCTATCTGGCCAATTTCAGTCGCTGACATGATGAACCCGGTCGTCTTGCTTTGCAGCTGGAACAGCTTCTCAATTGTAGTTATGACGGATACGAAGTACGTGTAGTACATCCCCTGGAACGCCCCACACGAAAGTGCGCATTAATTATTACTGAGCTTTGACCAAATGTTATTTTTCATTACCTGGAGAACTGAAAAGGAGAACACTATTTCTTTTCAACAGAATTATCAATACATTTCAGTTCAGTTCTGCACATCACAACTAATACATTTCTATCGATATTTTTTAAGAGCTAAATAACACAAACTAGCCGTCGGGAGGATATACATAATGAGTTGTTAGAATTTTAATCGAAGGTTGACTGCTAATTAGTTAACTCAGGTTAGCTAACTAACCACAACACCCAGATAACCATGGATTAAATTTTAACGAGGATTAGAGAAACCCATCTCTAAATTTGTTTGAAGATATTAAAAAGAATGAATACCTGAAGCACCCAAGTTATGCAAAACGTGACGAGAAACGCTTGTTTCGAGGCGAAGCATTGGATCCACCGAGGTTTGCAAGGCCCCAAGCCACACGCCATGTCTTCCACTGGCTCGTTGTCCCAACCAGCACTGTGCGATTTCGCTCCATTTTGAGATTTCACTACCTCTTTTTTCCCATCTGAAAGCCCTGGGAAAAAGAAAATAAATACGTAAAAACGTGTAATGCAAAGTGATGAAATGAATAAATTGTACTTTATTATTATTGCCGGAGAAAAAATGTGTTAAAGGACAGCAGCTAGTCTTGGAGCCCTTTCAATTGCTTCCACTTTGATAACGAAAGCAACGTTTTTCATTTCCATCATTGCCATCCAAACTGTCTGTTTTTACTCGGAAGCAGTATACATTTTTCCGTGACCATTTGGACTGGTTGTTCTTTGCCACTATTACACGGTGTAACTGCAATCATACTTGAGTCTGATCAATTTGAAAAGTATAAAAACTGGCCGCACAGATCAAGCAGCTGATCTCATCAGGGATAAAGTTATAAGCTCATTTACACAGCAATGCGGGAATAGATAGATCAGTTGTTTATAGCAGTTACGCACTTAGCCATTCTTAATGGTGCATGCTCATTAAAGTTCTGTTTCAAAGTGAACCCTGATCTGTTAAGAGACGAAGGAATAGGCTTCAGAGCTTTTCCAGTAGATCAGGGCAGATACAAGTTAGTCATTTATCATTATTCCTACGAAAGGTAAATGTCGAGTATAAGAATTGCAGCAGTTCCCGTGTTTTATCTTGCTGGAAGCCTCCAGTCAAATGTCTGATGTAGACTTTTCGAATCGAAAGTAGAGACCCACTTCAATCAGTTAGTATGAGTGTCACACAATACCCCTAATATGTTTAGTAGGATTAGTGAAGTAGACACTTGGGTATTTCCAATTTTACAATCCACTCTAAATGCTTAACTAATGTACTAAAATATGTTTAGTACAAAACTATGTTTGAATTCTTCCCGTTTGCTTTTAGGGTTCGTGAAAGTCCGCGAAAGCGGCGTCTTCCTACGAGAGTATTATAATATTAACGGACAAAGGCTGATCAATTGAAACGAGAGTGGGGGCCACGTTCTTTCATTCGCCTCACCCTCGTTAGTTTATCTTTTATCCGAGGCCCCAATTGCTGGGGAAACAAACTATTTAACAGCTCAAACGCCACTGCCAGAAAACGTGATCTTACAACAGAATTTGAATCTATCAGATGCTCTTAGGAGGCCACTAAAAACAAAACGACAACAGTAATATATTAATCTCTGGAGTGAAAAAAGAAAGATAAATAAAATAAACTTATTACAATAATATAAGTTATGTTTAGTATAAGCCGGAGGGGCTTTTTAAAAAGCAAAACCTTTTATTTACACAGAATTAAAGCAGTACAAACTTGACTCAAGACGGAGATGAAAGAGGACTGCCTGGCAGTGGCTCTGGTACGGCTACTCATAGCCTCTGAGCTGCAGACTCAAAGTTTAAAGTAATTGTAATTTTAATTTAATCAGAGATTTAAAAACATAATTCGCATAGTTCGATTTGATAAAGCTGAGATTTAACGTTTAAGCATTAATTTAAGGCCAGTCTCAACAACAAAATTGAACTATGCGTCTAAATGATGGACGGTTCACCTTCAGTTTTAAAACGTTGATCCGCACGGGTTCGCCAACGTAGTAAAAGATTATAACGTAAATTTAATAAAACGGAAATGTAGAGTCACCAACCTAATTAGGATTATTTGTCAAGTCAGTATTACCCCCTGAAATGTTGTGTCTACAGTGCATTTTGTTTTCAATATTCCGGTGGCTTTCGCGTACTTGTGAACGCAGGATGAGCGTACGGAGTTCATCAGATCATAAATATGAGGGTTTGTACACTTTCAGTACTTTCGTGAGTTAGTATTCAGTTATTGTACTGCATCGACTTGTGCCTAAAATGCCAATAAAACGACTTTGTTCAGCTCGTCGATTCACTCTCTAATCCACTTAGGTTTGTGTCAATTTTATCTTCTAGAACCAATCAAACCATTCTCCTCTGCGTCATCTCATTTTTGTGGGTGTATGGATAGAACTGAATAACCAGTAATAGAATAAAGAACAGGACAAAACAAATAAGTTCCTACTCTCGTCAGTAATAACTTTCCCAGAGTAAACAAACGGCAGAAAATGTCGGAAAGGTCGTGAGAATATCGATTTAGAAGGCGGTACGCCCAAAATCCGTAGATCAATTTAATAATTGATTTGTTCCGTCTGATCGTCGATTTATTTCTAAAAACGTTAGTGAAATCGAACATCGTTAACAACTAATATTTCCAGTTTTCTTAACGCGATTAAAAAGTTTAGCGATTCGGCCCTTATATATTGTGAATTCATTTGCATTAAGCAGTTACTGATATCTTCACCATGTTGTTTCTGCAGTGGTGTTCGCCTATTTGTGGATACTCAAGATGGACGAGCATGCCAGAATAATATCATCGGATAAGAAAGGGCGTGAAGTCATTTCATTTGGTTAGTCTGTATTAAGTTATTACTCGTATACTACTGCGACCAGTCATTTGAATACTCGAGTCTATCCTCGATGTATACGTTGAGGACCAATAACACGGTTGATTTTGAAAGACCTTTTCACGAGATCGTCTAGCAACACCGACTGCCGGTTAAACCAACAAAGGTTTAACTCATGTTACCAATTCGAACGTAATCAGATCTGCTCAAAAGCTCACCTCCATCTTAAATTTCTAACCTCAACGCAGCAGACACCATAATGGGCTCATTAGCAATAATTTATTCTTCTTCTTGTTCAGACCTTTAAGTGTCAAAAGAATTAGGAAAATAATCTTAAAAAATGCAGTTAGTGAAAATGGTCTGAGTGCGTATGTGTGACCAAGATTGGGAGAAAAAGGCTGTGTCAGCTTGCCTCAAATTTGATATACTGCAGATCAAATTGGACGCCAGAATAAGGATATATGAGCACAGTTAGTTCGAATGTAGCCATAGTTATCACGATCGTCAAAACAAAAAATATTTTTTCTCTAAAAAATAGCACTAACGGTTTTGATTATATTTCGCGCCTGCACCGTTAATAACTACTAGACAGTAAGGAAAAATTTACTTTAGAAGAAAAATGACGATAAAGTTCAATAACTATCTCGGCAAATATTGGCTTTAACAAGAAGTCTGGTAGAGATGACACAATAATTCAAAACTAAGAGATAAATTTTGGAACGTTAAATCACCACCACTTTTTATATAGAAAGTTAAGTACTTCTTGGTTTATGTAATGTGGGTGAAAAGCGATAGAGCTAAAAATAGATGACACCCCCTGGGGACCGAGGAAAGCAGTGTGATGCATCTCACCTTATTGATTAGCAATTATTAACGTATTATTAAAATATTCCACCATACTCTTGCAGGGATTCGGCGAGGGTAGGGCGCTGCTGAGGAAAACAAGGGACTTTGACTGGGTATCTTAATCAATTGTCATACGCATTCAGGGAGGCCAGAAGCTCAAACACGAAGGAATTTCGAGTGACGCGTGAAAGTTGGCCGGACTGACCAGTTTTGCGGGATTTGAAGGGCTGGATTTTGGAAGTCCTCTTCAATCTTCTCACGATTTTCTGCATTTCGGACGAGAATTTGAACTCGCGCCCATTTGTCAGGAGCGCTTGATTGACTCAAGTTGACAGGGAAAGCGCATCAGTAACAGCTTGACCTCGTTGTTCGTGCAGCAGAAAGAAGGCCGCTCGTGACGCGTGCCGCCAACACTTGTCATTGCCTGTCCGATGAAAGTCACTTTCCCCGTTGTCTCTGAGATCCAACAACATGATTTGAAATCGGTTCAAGAATCAGAGAACTTCCCAGCGCGGAATGGAACCTTCTAGAGTTCTTTCTTGAAGGCTACGAGCAGAACATTTTGGAGGAATTTACCGACCCCAGAGAATAAATCTGGGACGAAACACAACGGATTTAACGGTATTGCGAGATGTCAGCCTCTATGTTGTTGAAATGCCCCAGTTAGAAGATAGAAGAGGCCGAGCTGAGATGATAATCGGGTTTTCTCGGTAAGAAAGGCTTCGGAGATGGGGGGATAATTAAAATGGTAGAACCCCCGCCTGCCCTACGCCATTTCCCATTCTCCCAAAGGCAATTTGATGCGGCACTGTAACCGGATGATTAACGACTCCTCCTTGATGCTCATAATGTAAATTATTAACGGAGCTAATCAGCGAAGAGCGTGCATTGAATTGACCTGAAAGCGAACCAATAAAGTGAAGCACATTGTTGCAACTTCGCTCGCACCTTACAAACACAATGCTTCCTCTGACGGGGGCCCAACTGTGCTGTTCGCATCTCATACTGATCTCGTTTTCTTCCTCGACTACCTGAGTGCACTTTACGATTTTACCTCGAGGAAGTTTTATAGGGCAATTTAGAAGGTAGTGTAGTACATGGCAAGGGAAATGTGGAGCAGGTATTAACTAGTTGAAGACACCGTGTGAGTTTAACCCAAATAGTCAAAGCAGATTTAGCATAAGCGGAAAAGAGAAGGCTTTCGCTTCTTAAAAATCTCCGCTCACATCCTATGAACCTCTCGTGTCTCATTGCGTTTTCTCAGAGATATTCATGAGAACAAAAAGTAGTAATTGACTGGTAGCAGGTATGCAGCAAGTTTATGAAAAACTACTACAGTCGCCTTTGATTAAAATGCCAAAACATCTAATTTTTTACAGTTGCGTTCAATCCCTCTTTCCAATCGAAAAAGTTCATAGCCTTGATTTTGCGAAAAATAACGACCAACACCCCACACAGAGACAGACACCCTATGAAATGAGGTGTTTTCCGATTCGGTAGGTTTCAACGCGTAGAAATGTAATGAAAACCCAACTTTTTATCAGACCGATTGAAAAACTTTCCTTACTCTTTCTTTATTGTTGGGTTTTATCTTCATCACGCGGACAGAGGAACATTAATGCTGGAGAACGGTAACGTTGGCTAGCGGAAAACACTTTCTGAGGTGAAACATTTACAATTTGCGAGGAATATGCAGATCGTGAAACTCTTATGCTGGCACCTGAAACTTATTAATTGACGTAAATTCATAATAACGTATGCCAACTCACACTCCTAATAACTATTTCCCAGTGTGAAGGTGGTACGAATACTTATCTTCCAACCATCGCATGTCTGCAAAATGTAAACACACTTACGTAAGCCATCCACGAGTCCCCTCCACTACAAGACAATTAAGCCACAAGAACTCCCTTCCTCAGCCGATTACGTAATTTACGGACGGCTTCAAATTAATGTTACCCGATAAAAGAAGACGATGGAGCTCCAAAAAGTCAACAGTTGGAGGGGACGTCAAGGTGCGAGCGGAAGTAGTGAGTGGTGGGAGTATATGCAACATTCTGCACGACCTCTCAGCCTTGCGGACTGTGTCTACTTCCATTATCGCTCTCGCCATCCGCTGCCCAGTGAAGGTAACTTGAGCATTGCAACGAGCACCTCCGAAGGAGAGCGCATCTCCATTATTCGCGTGTCTCCAAAACGTGGAATACCGTCAGAAAATCAAGAAACGAGAATTTATAAGGCGAGTTTGAACGAAAATCACTTGTTATCATAACGTCTGTCCCCTCATAATAACTTCTCACGGCCCAAGGTTATATAGTTAGCTGAAGAAGAAATCCCGTTTATTTTATTTTTTTCAATCTTTAGAATTCAATCTTGAAAATGGTAAGTACAGGCGTCCAGGAACAGGAGTGAGAGCAGGCTGGACCAAATTAGCCTGCATATCAACAAAATGTGGGCGACAAAATGTAAGAGCGAAATCGGTTCAAAATTAGCTCGAATTGCCGTCGTGATTAAAACAGAAAATATTTTATTTCTAATTCATTCATTTAAACCGAAAGGTATACAAGTTGGGCCAGTTGCTGGAGCCGATGAACGCACGTAGTGATGAGGAAAGTTGTGTGTTACTTCGCTGGCTTTTTTTTTCAATATTTTTGATCAAGTTTGTTTGTTTGTGGAGTTTGACTGGGCCAAAAGCAGCGCAATAGATTACTAAACGTTCCCACAAAACTATATTTCAGTGTATTTTGTCATTGTGTACCACAAATGTGTTATCAAAAATATCGAGTTGATAGTTCGACATGTTACCTAAGGAATGTTAGTTTAATGCGAGCTACTAAATAATCAGTAATACCCCACGAAATCGAAATCATGTCGTTTCTATGACTGACTTTTTTCACTGCGTTTGCCCTATAATTCCAGGTCAGTAAACTCGAACCGCGTTTCGTTATGTTTTAAATGTGTTAGAATTATTATTGGAAATTCGAAATGAATTGATCCAAATATTCTTCAGGTATTGGTCAATAACGGCGTACTTCCTTTTACAGACGTCGCTGGTTGGTTTTACTGGACCTAGGACGGGATCATTTCTGGAATGAATGGGACTTCCATGCTCGTGGTAACGCCCATTAGTTCGTATGAGAACTCCTACGTCTCCGCTGCATATGAAAGGTAAGTACAATGCAGATTATATTAAACAACACATATGACTCGCCCCTTGAATAAAATTCTTCAAACGAAGCCCTGGAAGAACTGAGTCAGAACTAGTTGTGTATGAAGTAGCCATTTCCTCAAATGTTAGTGCTTGTTAGTTCTCGCAACGATTTCCTCTCGGGGGTAGGGAAAACCTAATTCGGAGCGCCAATGAAAGGGGAGCGCTTTTTATTTAAGTCTCATTTTACACAATTTCCGTGCTAAGAAACTCGCATGTGTTTTATTGTTGTCAGCCCGTATTCCGACTTGAGATTGGCCGATCGCTCAAGTTTAGTCGCACCAATTAGATCCTTAGGACTGACCTGGCCCTTATAAGCCAAGATAAAAGGGAAAACAAAGTTGCTAAACGGTTCTAACGATTTTGATCAAATTTATGAAGTACTTTCAGCTAACCACGACCTACATTTTGTTCTGTATAAAGTCTCCGGAGAAATTGAACGAAGATACAGCTCTCATATACATTACAGGTCGTCGAATTAACGGGGAATTTACGGAATTTACCAGGCATTTTCACGGTCTCCCCTACAGTTCATAAAGCGAACCAAATGTTGTTAAAAACGGTTCAAACGCTGTTGATACCGGGAAGTGGTTTTCAGTAATGTTCTTGGTATCTTGACCTTCATATTGAGGGCAACAAGCTGAGCAAACCGCCTGCATGTTTAGGTTACCATTAAATTACGTTTTAGTGACTGTGGAGGGTGAATGGGGCGAAAACAGTTGTGTGCTGCCGCGCCGTACTAGCTATTTACCGTTGATGACACGAAGAGAGAGGACATCCTCCGCCTTGCCAGAGGCTCAAGTAACACATTAAGATGTATGGGGTCGAAATGAAATTGCACTAGATGTTTTAAGTTGTCGAGCAGTTTGCCGGCTTTGAATGTTGTAAATACGACACACCTGGTCGTGATCAATTTAACCGCTATAGTTAAGAAATGCGCGGAAACAAATGAAGCGGAACGAGTAGTCGATCAATTAACTCTCTCTCTCTCTCTCTCTCTCTCTCTCTCTCTCTCTCTCTCTCGCGATAAAACTACAACACGTTGAAACCTTTCTATTAGCGAACAGCAGAGTCTGTTGTACGGGAGTTAATCGGTAACTTTCTGACCTTCGTTCTCAACTTTTGCCAGTGGAAAAGCGAGGTTTTTCTGAAACAACTCTTCGCGGGGCTCTAAATACATAATTGACGTAATCCAAGAGAGTAAAACGTTAGTTAATAGGAGGAACGCATCGTTGGTGAGACTCTCTATGAAAACGTATTATTCTTACTCATTCCACTTCAGGTGAACGACCTTGAAGGTAACAGTGAAGGCAAACGACCTCTTTATTTACACGAGGAGCTTGTGCCTGAGCTCATGAGCTTCTTTCACGAGGAAACTCACTCGCGTTGACTCTCGTTAAAAATTTTGATGATAAAAAACTGGAGCGAGGCATCACGCTACTTTCTTTAATCTCGCACTCCAAGTTAAACGTTGACAAGTTTTACCTTTAAATACCCGCAACGTTCAACGCCTTCGGTTTGTCTAGAGCCGCTGTGATTGCGTGGCACAGCAACACGTCCAAAGAAATTGTCCGCTTTTCCTGATATTCAGATTTATTTTCCATCGCCCTCCTGATACAATTTTTGTTTCTGTTAAAGCGGAGCACAACCATTTGTGGACAAGGGAGAAAAAGCGTTTTTGTAATCACCTAAAGAATTGCAGAATTTTGTGTAACAAAACTAATGTAACTACTACAGAGCTGTGTGATTGTGAGAGTCGTACCAAGAAAGCATGTTGAACATATTTTCCATGTTTTTACTTTCATTAGCCGTACCAAGAAGAAAAATTCTCCGTTCAACAGATGGTTACAGACATAAATGGTGAGTACAGGTTGTTAAAAGGTATTTAACCAATTTATGAATTAACTATGGAAATTTCCTGAGCGTTTAACCAAACACGGATCTTGTTGATCTTAGCACATCTTGTTTGCTATTCCCAATGATCCTAGTGCCCGAGGAACATATACTGTGCATGATGAGTAAGTATTGATTATTTGCTCACATACAGTAAGTTTGATTTAAATTATTTTAGCCGCTTCTCCTAAAAAGTAAAAATAACTACTTTCGCTTCTTCCGTCTTTATCTCCGCAGGATTTTCACAGATATATTTATGGAGAACGATAGGTATCGTTTAGCAAGAGAAATCGTTAGGTACCCCCCCCCCCCCACTCAAAGGGGTCATGTCATTTCAATGGACATTGCTCGTAGTGTATTAAAGAAATTGGGTTATATCCGCCAGTAGGCAAATTACTAAAGTTAACGTACCTGTTAGGTGAGTCCGTCTCCTCTGGCTTGTGAGTTACTGTGGGCAAGCGCTTTCGATGTAAAGACATCATCGTCTGGCCGTTAAGTCAGTAAGTGTGAGTACTGACTTAACGGCCAGACGATGATGTCTTTACATCGAAAGCGCTTGCCCACAGTAACTCACAAGCCAGAGGAGACGGACTCACCTAACAGGCTCGTAGTGTTATTTCAGCAATTTAAAAAATGGCGAATCAAGTAGTAAAAGAATTGGTAATTGGTTCATTCGTGTCACGCCAATGTAACTACACACACACAACAATGGCCTCAAAACAAAATGTGGAAATATGATGAAAACTCAACTTACTTCGGCCGATTATAACCTTTACATACTTAATAAATTAAACATCAGGTGCGACACACCATACAACTTTCTTAAGCTCTTCGTAAATTCCGAGGTTTTCATGGCTTTCGCTACGATATCAAGTTTGAGCTGACTTGGTTCAGCCATTTTCTGGAACAGTGTTTTCCGGACTCAGTCGGCCTTAAACGCGATCTGAAGGGAACTTAACTTTTTTCCCGGACGATTACATAACTTTCTACTTCGTAGAGTCAAGGAAAGTAAAAAGACGAAGTACGGGCGACAGTGTAAACATTTTTGTAACGTGTGAAGGTAAAAATCAATAAGAAACCGAGACAATATGAAAATTATCTTATGAACAAGATTTTACGTGAAAAAACTGCAAAAAACTTAACAATTAAAAAATTTGCAGAAATTTTCCTTGCTGATTTCTGATACTGAGTCGAATAGAACGGGTCTCAGAGACGTAGGAAAATATATTGAGGTGAATTCTACTACTTGAAGGAACTCGTTGGACAATATAGCGACAGATATCGTTTCTCCTTTGGCCTGCCCTCATTTCTCGTACTACCTCCCGTCTCACTCCAATCACCAACCAGTTCAACTTGTCACGTCGTGCTAATCGTCTAACGTGGCCTGCAAATGTCAATTTTCGTTGTTCCGTGGGATGAGTCTCAGAAGTGCTTCGCAAACACATTCGTTTGTACGCGTATGCATGTCGTTTTACGGATTCCGTTATATTCTTAATATTTTTCCACATTGGATTGAATAGGATAGGTTCCAATCGTACTCTGAAAGAGAATAATAATTGTGTAATAATTTTCAGCGTTTTTGTCTTATAAATTCCGCTCATTTGAAACTCCTCTTAAGAATCATTATCATAATCATAAAATAATGAGCAACGGCTCACAAATTTCTGGAATTTGAAGTACTGCCAACTCTTTGACCAACGTTCTTCACGACTTTTTCCTTTACATTTCAGAAACATTAAAGCGAACTTCCCAAAAAAAAACAAATTGGTTGTCACATAAATTGTCAACAGGGTGGTTAGCCGATGAAGGTTGTGACATAAGTAGGAGCAGACCAATAAATTCCAGATCCTATAGATCTACCAGCTTCTATTACACATAGAACGTTACAAGGTTTACATAAACAGAGTGAAAAACATTTGATTACT
Source organism: Pachypeltis micranthus (assembly GCA_020466155.1). Lineage (NCBI taxonomy): Eukaryota > Metazoa > Arthropoda > Insecta > Hemiptera > Miridae > Pachypeltis > Pachypeltis micranthus. Next base: position 60,671,432 of record CM035770.1, on the reverse strand, counting down.
TGCTGGAACACTTGATTATATGGCTGAGGAACGTGGTGTGATGCTTCACGCCAGATATTTTCGTTTCAAATAAAGTGGAAGTTGGTTGCCGGGCTCCGAAAGCGTTTCTTCCCTAAATAAACGAGGGGACTCGGGTGGCTTTCGAAGGGATGCAGGAGCCTTCAGAACTCCACTAATCCGAAGGGGGGAGCGGGACTCCGGGCGCGTTCCTCTGACGTCACGAGTTGTCTGGGGGCAGCTCAGAGGTGAACGCTGAACGGCGAGGGGCGAAGTGGGGCCCCCAACGTCACACCTCAAGGACATCTCCCTCGCTCTCCCTCAAAGGCCCCACAGGTGCTTCGTCAAAAGGGTCGAGGAGAAGCTGTTTTCATTCTCCGCCTTGTTTTCATTTTTTTGTCGACCTCTTTCTCTTTTTGTTTCGTGCGATCCCCCTTTTTTTCGTTTTTTGCCACCACAACCCCCACCACCTACTCAACAACATCCTCAAAATCCTCTCCGCACCCCCACTACACACGGGGAGCTTCGAGGTTCCGACCTATTGTGATCTTATAAGTTGGGAGTGGAGTTCCATCAAAAGCAGAACGATGTTCCTTCCCCTCGCTCTCCTATTCAAACGACCCGGATCTTGAACTACGAACACTCGCTACTGAATCAATCTTCACTAGTTTAATGTACTATGTGGATCATCAGACATATTAAAACACAATTTGTGGCTTGTCTGGGTCCGTGAACGCAATTGAGAACGAACCTTAGAACCGAATCGGCTCAAATTAAAATTCAACCTGCAGATCAAACCGGGACGCCAAAATGAGCAACACCAGTTCCAAACTATATTTCAAAAGTGTTGAAAACTCAGAAAAATTATCTCGTACACAAGAGTTTGTCAAAGATAGTTTGATTAAGCCATCATCAGTGCCACTGACGATCTGAACGTAATTAGACTGCGCAGAACTCATAAGTATTAAAGTGAAAGAACGCCAGCCGGCAGGGGCCAACCAGAGGAAGGAAAGACGTTTGTTGAGGAACTGAAGGCAGTACAAAGCATCCACAAGTAGAGCCCTATTTGGGATTGGTTCATTCAAGTACAACTCTTCCTATTTCTGAATTTTTTAGTACTTAGTTTAGAACCTTTATTGAAAGAATGAAGAAACTCCACCTGTTTTTAATCAATTTAAAACCTGTAATGCGCAATGTCAATTATATTATTCCAAAAGACGATTTAGCCCCGCTACCTTTTTAATTTGGGTTCCCTGATTCTCACTTTAAAGCGCACAACAATAACAATAATGTTAATAAGTTATAAACTCGGAGCAAAAAACTGCCTGAGGAGGGGAACAATCTCACTTTAAATGCCTCCCAGTCGACCTTAAACCACTTCCGCGTGGAAAAGGTAATTCATCACAATTTTTCATCTCTTTTAATAACGACATTACACAATTTCTCTGGGAGTGATCTAAATCGTAATTATGGTTATCGCAAGAATCAAAACATCAACTCGTTTTTTTTCTATCGAAAACGGCAGGACGCGATTTGCGGGAAAATTTGTGAGAGCATCACAATAATTTATCAAACATTTCGACGAATAATGATTTTAGAGCAGTCTCTTTTCTCGCTATTCTCAAAAATAGTCTAGCTGGTAGCCCAGGAAGTTACGATAGTAGTTTAAACACACTTGTAAAGTAATTGAGGGCATAATACGAAATTCGTGTGACTCAAAGGCCAACGAAGGTGTTGTAATCGAGTAAAAACAGTTCTCTTCGGGTTTCTGCTACGTTTCGAGGCCTAAAAAATCTAATTTTGGGTGTGAGGAGGAGGGGGGGCCCCAAAATGGGAGAACATTACATTTTTCGTGAGAACGGCTCAAACGACTTCATTTATACGCGCAACGTTTTTTCTGTCAATTGATCAGAAACGTTTTTTCTGAATAAACATCTCTGAAAGAAATACAATGAGCAGACATTTAAGCTTAATGAGCGATAACATTTTTTTAAACTGATTTTGATCAAACGCGGTCTTCAACTGGTCAATATTTATATATATTTCTCTATAAATGCTCTTCTGACTGTCCGTTGAATAAAGGATGAACAAAATGAGCCAAAACCGTGTTTTGTTGAAGGTTTTCAAAACGTCACGGTAAATGCTTCACCGACTATGTTCCACGTGATGAAGAGCCTTCTATCACTTGGATATCATGAACGTTCAACTTCCCCATCACTCATGACCCTTGTAGCATGATACTTGATCTTTTTCACGTTCAATGTCGGGGCCTACGACGTAATCGATAATATTCTTCTTGCCCGAGAGGGAGCTTTGTCAGGTTTTCACGAATGAAATCTCCATCATGGCTGTACTTGTTATGCATCCTGAAAGGTGACGTCGCACACGGATACGGCAAGCTCATTAGGTAATTGATATTTTCCCCGAGATCCTGGAATGAGTAGTTGTTCAAAGATGTATGAATATTGTCAGCACGAGTTATCTCAAACTCACGCCGTTGACGAGCATTCGTTCGGTGATTCTTGTGTCGTTGAAACTAGTTCAGAACCTCGTTCGATTCGTCCCGTGCTGTGCGAGACAATGAGCGACAACTGACGTCTAAGTGGGGGACCATCGACTGACCCACGAAGCAATTCCGACTTAAGTGACCCTTTAGTTAAATATCCAGTTGAAAATTGTCGTCTTATTCCCATCGCGTAACCGCCGTTGACCTAATTAGATCCGCTGGGATCAAATTCTTAACGGAACCGCACAACTTTTTGCGAGGCGCGACTTCGTTAAAATGGTGAGGGCTGAATAGGTATTTTCGTATATTTTGTGGAAGTGCCTCTGACAGAACGGAGTTCATCGACGCCAGCGAATGGCATCACGAGCGTTAGGAATGGGAATTTGTCAAAACGTACACAGGAATCGAACCTGTACGAATTGACGTAGCTTGGGGTGTCAGGTTGGAAACGATTGGTTGTTTCCAAATTGTTGCTTCCAGATCCGATGACCTTTTGTTTCGATTGACGAGGGCCTTCTTCACAACTGATATCCAGGAACACTGGCTCTCACCAACCTTTCCGGGTCCCTGCGTTTTTTTCTCGCACTGCGTTATTTACGAATTTTGTGTAATTTTGCTTTGCTTAGTTGCTTTGGTTACATAACCGGCTGAACCTTATTTAAAATGTCTTCTTCATACATTACCTTTTCGAAGGCTTCTAACTCTGAAAAACACATTTGAAAAAACCGTTTTTCTGTACACTCGATTGAGAAGGAAAGGGAAAACCAAATCGGTTCAAATCTAATATCCGACCAGCAGATACACGAGGAACGCCAAAATAAGGGTTCGAGCAAAATCAGTCGAAAACAATTTTAATCTTCAGGGAAATGAAAGCGTGACAATAAATTATCAAAAAGCGAGACGAAAATCTATTTTAGTGCAGGTTTGGTTTATTATTTTCCTTATAAATCTCACTCACGTGACATTAGCGTTCTCGGAAACATCAGAATGGTATCCAATAAGCTACATTAATTCCGGAATTCAAACAAACGTCGTTATGTTACAAACTCCTCTAAAATTTCAGACTCCCCCAAAAATTCACGTTAATCGAAGAAACGCCAACAGTTGGAATTCTGGAATGAGGCGGGAAGTCCCAATTTGTTTTATAACTGTTGTTAAATCCCTATTGTACGGATTATCGAGCAAACGATCAACGCGATTTTCGTGAGAGCGCTAGTGTTCCCCACAAACGAAAATGTTATAGTAGTTTTTGAAAAAAAAAAGAAGTTGATGTTTCGATCAGTATGTTACTTGTAAATGGGAGCTATAACTTGACGTGATTTAGCTCGCTCACACTCTCGTGTTGTCCCATATTGATCCCCAGGCTCCAGGCTAAATATAAAGATTGAGCGGATTGGATTCAGCAGTTCTCTTACAATCGCGTTCACGACAAACACAGGTGTCGATAAAATTTGATAAAATGGTGTTTTTCGAACTGAGGAGCAGTTGAAGCCGATGTTCTGAAGAAATTCAAATTCATTTTCCCTTCAGCCGATTACGTAATTTCCATCCCAACTTCATAATGAGTAAAAAGTAAACAAACACCTTCCAGTTAAAGGGTCTTCAATATTGACAAGTGACGGTGACTGATGTAGTTGTGAAGGCCTTTGAGAGGAGGCAGGTTTGAAGAACGAAATAGCTCATTTTTCCTAAACTTTCCTTCCTAGTAAACTAGGCCAAGGAAATTGTCAAAAGAAGGAGGCCGTTGAGCAACTTGGCCTTGACCCTCCTTGACCGTGTACACCTGAAAATGAGCCTAATTTCGTATTGATGATAATAACTCGTCGAACGAAATCATAGAGTGGCGAAGTATCACCAGGCAGAATTCAATTCGGTTGGAATTGGCGAATGTTTTCGTCGGATAATTTGAATGGCAAACGCAGCCCGCGGTCGCTCCGGTAGTCCTTGGCCGACGGCGATTATTCGAGTGGTTGAATGAGGGGAATGGTGAGACAGGGGCATTGGAATGGAAGGGGCGAGAAGGGAGGACATAGATAAATTGATCAGAGCAGGAGAAGAAGAGAATGTCGGTGGATCGTCTTAATATTAAGTGGGTCCTAGAAACAAGCAGCTCCAGAAGCGGCTGCTCCTAAAATATAAATCTCTTTTCAAGGGCCAACACCAGGAAACCGTCGACCTTCAATCGATAATGTTTCTGTATCAACCGTATAAGTTATGCACCACCAACATCTCTGTGTTTAAAAATATCTGGTGTGGCGCAACGCTCAACGTTTCTCAGTCCCACGTTTATTGATTTTTATTTACCTACCAGCTAATTTAGTATGTTGTTCATTCAATTTGGAGAACTCAGCACAACGTTCTACATAAAAACGAGTAGTGTTTTACGTTCAAAATCAATTCAGTTGCCCCTCACGCCAGGACCTGGGTGATCATTCCATAGGTAACTAACGAAACTTTACGTTTATTGTTCTGGGATGGCAGGGAGAGCACTCCGATAGCCTCTACTGACGCTTTCCGTTTTGAGTCTTCGAGTAAATGTTAAAACGCGGCACATATTTCAACTACTTATATCGTAGGACTTTCTGTTTTCTATTTTAACTTACTGATGGTGGTAGTTTTGACTGTTTGAACTTTGATCGTCCAAATTCTGGACATGCTCGTACAGCTAGCAAATAACGTTTGATTAACTTTCTGAGATCGTTTGACCAATGCTGTTACTCAAGGGTTGCTAAATCTAAACGAGTGGCTCAAACACGTTTACTTACCTAAAAACAAGTATTTTATAATGAATTCAATTCAATTAATTATGAATTATTGCGCTCTCGGGATGACATTTTTAGGTCGTTAGGACAAGATTAAAGCTAAAGAAACACGATGGTCCCTAATTATTTTAACCGTAAATAAACCATCATTGTGTAGGTAGTTTATTGGATTACCAATAAGATTTGTCTGAGAACGCCAGTACCGCTTTATGTAGAAATTGTGGATAAATTATTGTACAAAGTGATTGGGTTAATTCCACCACTAGGTAAATTACTAATGTTAACGTACCTGTTTGGTGGGTCCGTCTTCTCTCGCTGGTGAGATACTGTGGGCAAGCGCTTTCGTTATAAAGATATCTGAGTCAATACTGACATAACGCTTTACATCGAAAGCGCTCGCCAAAAGTATATCGCCAGCCAGAGATGACGGACCCACCAAACTGGTACGTTAACTTAAGTAATTATTGTAATTGTACTGCTCCCAGGATCAAAATTGAACAGTTATAGTGTTTGGAGTTGATCATATACAACTTCAAGTCAAAACTGTAAAAGCCATTTTTGAGAATAAATGTTTTTGGTGTTTTGATCATCGTGATTAAACGAATTTTGCCATACCCTCATTTGTTCGTCCCATGTTAATCTGCAGATGGAATGTTCATACGTTCTCAATCTTGTTCTGGTTCGTACGACTGCACTAAATATTAACAGTTTTTTCCTTTAACTTGAGAACAATAATAAGTATTCCTTGAAGATTGTAACGCCAGTAGGCGCTGCCCAATTCAGTCTGGAACGTTTAGCACAACCAGGTTCATATAAGAGTTGATACCTACCCAGGCGTGGGGCGGCGCACTGGATATGTTTTAGTGGCCCCATGAGTCAGCCAATTGTTCTTCTAACTGGTTAGATGTTAGAACGAAAGACTCCGGCGACGAATTATATCGATTCGTATCCCGAGGGAGTTCAAAGTTGTGTGAAACTACTGAAAACTAAGACTTTTCAAATGGACGAGTAATATAAGCGCGAACCTATTTAAGAGAAGGCGACGAAGTTAATATATCGACGTTTCCATTAATCGATGGTAATTTCTTGGAACGAAAAACTGAGTTCCAACTTGACGTAAAACTCATTCATACAGGCATGTCAGGACATACAGGACTCATTCATAATTTTCATGTGGAGAGCGAACAGAAAACTATTCCTGGGAAAATGACGAGAGGACCGTGATAAATTATTTCGATACACTGGATGTTAGAGCGATTTAATCATTTTAAATTCCGCTTATTATAATTCTAGAACGTTTAGCATTATCAGCTCCAATACAGAAGTCTCACTAAGTCCATATAAACTGAGTGAAAAACAGATTGAATTTTATTGGCAGATGCGTCGCACTAGATATTTTAATGGAGGTTATCTGTATATGTTTCGAATTACTAAAGTTAACGTACCTGTTAGGTGAGTCCGTCTCCTCTGGCTTGTGAGTTACTGTGGGCAAGCGCTTTCGATGTAAAGACATCATCGTCTGGCCGTTAAGTCAGTACTCCTAAGTACTCCTAAGTACTCATAGTACTGACTTAACGGCCAGACGATGATGTCTTTACATCGAAAGCGCTTGCCCACAGTAACTCACAAGCCAGAGGAGACGGACTCACCTAACAGGTACGTTAACTTTAGTAATTTGCCTACTGGCGGATATAACCCAATTTCTTTAATACATGTTTCGAATTATTTGTATAAAACGATATTTTCTGAGGCCGATTATGCGAACACTCATGAAAATCGCTCGTCGAGGGCCGTGTTTCTATTCCATATCTCGCGTTCAACCTACAAATACCGGAAAAGCACACGGCCACCCTTAATCGGAGCTACATATTCGACGTCTCGTAAAAACGGTGATAGTTCGAGCGGCTGTAATTTATTGGGCAACCGCTTCAATCAGTTTGATACGTAATAAATGTAAAATAATTTCAACCATTCAGGAAATAGTGGGTTATCTCCACACGGCTAACCACCATGTCTTCAACAATACGTGGCTCGCGTCACAAAGAGCCTTCTTTTTGTGTGGAACGTTTTGAACTTCCAAACGGCGGCCTTGATAGTTCACCTCCTTTGAGCAGGTGGACAAAGACAGGTGGTAGTAACTGACACGTAAAACCTTTTTCATGTTCCGAGTGGATACGAAATTACTTTTCGAAGTAAAGTGCGAGCAGAGCACGAGGCCACTTTGACTTTCTTTTCGTTGTAAAACATTTTGTTGAATTCGATTCATTACAGTAGAGTTGTAAGTCGAAGTAGGACGAAAAACTATGTAACCGGCTGGAAAAGAAAGGTGAAATTCCTCAAGATATTCGCGTTTTAAGGCTTGTGAGTACGAAAAACACCATTTGGGGAAATGGTTTGTGCGTATCTGTGAACGTAATTGAGCGAAACACGTACGAAACGTACTCAAAATTGATTCAGCCAGCAGGTAACTTTATTGGACGCCAAAAATGAGCGATCGAGATGAGCAACATCGATATAAAACGAACTATAGTTTCCATACTGACCATAGCGTTTAATAACAATCATAAGATTATAAGAAGCAACCCCAGAAATTCCGTAATTCCAGAATAGTCAACACGATCCTTCTCAGAAAAATCTAGTTGGGCCCCCCGTGCACTCAATAATGGCCGTGGCGTAATTAGGAGCAACTCAATTATTTCCAGAACTTTAAGCGCAACCAGTTCGAAATATATATTTTTAAGTTGCTAGCCCGGTAAAAAGTGCTCAATTCACGCGGGGCTGAAGAAAGTCGTATAATGCGTGTAGTTGTTTGAGTTTCCTTCAGATCTTCGGGTTTCAAAGCTTTTTCGAACCACAATTTGAGAATATGGCCTGCGCGCGTACATGTCACTATGATGTAGAGAGAACGGCTGAAGCAAAACAGTTCAATGTTGATATCCAGACAACTGATCTACTTGGAATCCCAAAATAAAGGAATGAGCCAAGTCGGTCTAAAGCTAACACATCAGTATCATAATGAGCAAACACCACACGTTTTTCCTAGAAAAAGGCACTAGCGATTTTGTTACAATTTTAGTAACAAGACGGGGATCTCATAATGAAAGCAGCAAAAGAAATTAACAAGAACTCTAACGCAAATCAATGCATCCCACTCCCAAAACATGTTACAGCCTAGAGCATTTCAACTTATTTGATCATAGTTTCAAGCGTTACCTTTTCATTATATTTTAATTTTCCTAGTTTTCACAGTTTCAGTTGATCTTGAATTATTAAACTACTCACTTTACTAACTGTACCTTTTACATAACTTGTTCGTTCTCAACAATATTGGTGACCCCGTAAAAGAAAATGGCCAAAAGTTTTACTGTGAAGCGAAAATGATTCAAGAAGATTCGTCACTATCATTAGGAGTTTCTCCAAGATGCGTTAAAGACCTCGCAGAACGTGAAGTGCCAATACAGGATGAACAGTGGAGTTCTTGTGACCGTATTTATCGATGAACGCAGCATTGAGTACAACTTTCTGCGCGTAAGGGATGAGCAAGAAACCCGTAACACTGGGGAGTGTGTACGTTATTTACTTTACATCACTGAGGATGTCACCATCAATAAGTGTCACTTCAAGTTGCCATTTTCAACACTTTCTTCGCAGTATTGTCATTACAATTCAATAACTGTGAGCGTGAATGTTCTCCAAAAGAACCTTGTATGCCCGCTCATACATTATCTACACGCTGGTTACTCAATGAAGGTCAAACAATCAGCAGAGGCAGCCGAAAAAAAATACGAAACTTGGGACCTATTACCAGCTCCTATATAGAACGTTAGCTTCTATTAGGTTCGTATGAGCCGAGTGAAAAGTATTGGATTAAGTGGGAGAGCTATGAGAAATGGCGCGATGCGTTGTACCACTTTTTTTTCTTTTTTTTTGGCAGAACAGTACGATCGAAAGTTGCGCAATACCTCCACAGTTGTCGAAATGCCGTCTAGGCCAGCAGGATCGTCAATCAATAGGGAAATCTCAGGACGAGCGTCGGATTGAAATATTTATACTGTTTTATTTATAAAACCAGAGCCCGTGATGCTGCGTTGAGAGGACAAGACCTTCGGAGGAGCTGTCTGATATAATGTCGCCTTCTTTTACTTTTTCCGGTCGGACTCAGACACAGAGGAAGGGTGAAGATTGTGGATTATGTAGGTCTAGACTGGTCTGGTTCTGACCTTGACTTCGCCTCTTCACTTCCTCGCTACACAGTTTCACTTTCAACGGGAGTAGTCAAGTGGTGCAGCCCTGCCCTCAGGACCAACTTCCGACACTCGCTCATCTTCACCAACCGATCGAACGATCCTTTTTAAACGTTTCTTCGACAACGCGTTGGAAAATCTTGGGAACCGCGGGGAGTTCTGCGGACCATCAAATACCTGGTGGAACGCGTCACGCGCATTCGGCCACGTTCAACGCGATGCTATCTAATTCATATTCGTTTCACCCAATTGTAGAGAAGAGAACACAACGTTCTATATAGAAACTGGTAGCGCCTAGCACAAGGGACATATTGGGTACCGCAGCTTGAGACACGACCTTCATTCAATGATGAGAGTACCGGTAATTTTTGATACTGTCAGCAGTGTTTTTTATTACGGAATTATATAGTAATTACGGCGAAAAAGAGTCAGCCAAAGAAACGACATTCGTAGAATTCCCGAAGTTCCTCATGATTATTTTGTGTAGGAGTTGGAGGTAGCTTACAGGACTGCGAACGTGATTTACAAAACTAAAACTGTACTAAAATCTCTCTGTTGAAATTATTGATAATTCAATGTGCTGCTCTCGTCATTTTTACATAGACAAAAAGATTACGATATCGTCCGATTAACCAAATCGTATCGACAGTTTTTTGTAAAAAATATCCGGTGGAGTGACGCATCACAATCCTCTTCAACCCCGCGTACATTCAGCGATATTTACGAGTATCTTACAAGGTTTAGCAATAAGATACGTTGTTCACTAAATTTATGTGAGTTCGATGGCGCCTAATTAAACATAGTGTACGGAAATTGGTATTGCTGGCAGTTCTAGAATTTATTTAGTTGGAGGTTCTAAGGTCATTGAGCGCATATTTTATGTAAACGTGACTTTTGGGATACTGATACTCGAAGTAAAGGTCGTAATCTTGCACCAAGCACAAGGTTCGCGCTGTAGATAAATTGGACCAATTCTCAAATACAAATTGCAAAAAGAAATACAACGAACGGCAGTTTTTACAATACTCGTTGATGGCGTGTATGTCACACACAGATAACAAAATATTTAAGCATGGCACCCATTTCTGTAGAATGCGCAGGAAGAAGATACGTCGCCTGTGGATGTAGCGTGATTTTAGCCCTTTGCCTAGTTTGACTGTGGCCCCGGACCGTTCATTAACGAGCGCGTAACTTTTTGCAGGATTTTCCTAGCTCGAACGACCGGCCGCCAGATATCATTATTAGCTCAGGAAATCACGTCTCACGAGGGCTAATGTCAGGACTCCCCGCAGGACGACGAGCTCCCTACCGATTAAATTACTCGAGTACGAACATAATTTTGGGGCGCGTTACGTCCAATTCAGGGGATTCAATCCCCCTCGTCTCGTCTCCGGAGCGCACCCTCGTTATGCGCCCATTAAAATGATAATAGAGTTCATCAACATCATCTACACGGGTTTCAACATAACGTCCGCCGGGAGAAGTTTTTAGAAATTAGCGAAGGCCGGTGCTCCGACCTGTTGGAACCGGTCGCAGAACTACCTCATTATTCCAAGAGGCAACTGCGCGGAATCGAAGCGTCGAATTATCGAAACAAGATTAATCCGCCAAAGCCGGAGCATCAGGAATTACGTTCCGCTCGTGAAACGAATCCTCGCACTAATTAAACGGCTCTCGAGCACAAAAACAACCTGAGCCTAACATTGTTTTCGTGCTTACACTTTCGACACAAGCACTCGGATTACGCGCAGTACTTTTTATTCGCCGCGTTTCATCGTCGTGTCTCGCTTTCATTAAAGAGGGGAGTTACGATCAGCTGATGTAATGTCCCATGTTTCGACCAGGATAGACTTGAATGAATCTTGGCGACGGGTTTTAGTTAAGCACGAACTTGTAATTGAAGAGTTGGTATATAACAAGATTGGAAGACTTAGCCGTACAAAAAAGTGGTGGCTTGAACAGGATATGATGATTTGAGTACATAAGCGCGAACAAGGATGGCGTGAAACTGGTTATACGGGGAAGGAGGGAGAAATCCGAATTAGATATGGATGAGAGGTGAAACAAGTGTCCGTCAGGAGAATTGGAGACGACAGAATTTCGCGAGACTTCGTAGGATAATGAGTTTGGGTCGAGCTGTCTGTTGTGGAGAGGAATCTGAAATTGACGAGAGGGAAAATAAAGATGGGAAAACCAGGGGGGAAATCCATTGCCGGCGGGGATGGAATTTCCGCAGGTAACAAGGGGGATTCGGGGATACAATGATTTTGCCATCAGGGCAGGTGTGGTCACTACAAGGTCAAAAAACCCATACTGATTCGGTGTTTCGCGTCGAACAGTCCCATGAACCTGTGTTTCACCTGGCAGTTTGCTCGGTGCCCTCGTATTTAATTGTACTAGTGATTCCAAAACTGCTGTACAGAAGATGACATGTCGTCGTGTTACCATTCAGTTATTTACTCTCGAGGTCAACATGGGACGCTAAAATAAGGGTATGAACGAATTTGGCCCAAAACTAACTATAGTTACCCAAACACTAAATTTTTCTAAAGATTAAAATTAAATTCTTTGTGTCTTGTGCAGTGATAATATAAAATTATCATTTGTGGAAAAATAACATTAGCTCATTACACAATATATTTCGACTAGTCTATTTTAGTAGGCAGTTTCTTATAAATCTCTAATAAATACAGGTAGTCCTATAAGCTGCTTGTAGTAGAAGTGTAATGGTCACGAAATAATTAAAACCTCGGATATTCCGGAATCCAAACTAACGTCGAACACACTGACGTTGACAAAACCACCAACTATGCTCTCTAAATGAGTTTATTCGCAAGTGGTCGCAGGTATCGGGCAATTATCGATTGCCAAGCATCGGGACGGATTTGCATACGTCGGCATGTTTCGTTCGTTTTACAATCAACATCATTTGCATGCGTAAGGGATAGCGAGCGACAATGATAGCTACTCGGTTAAAAGTTACAACAGTAGTGAATTTGATTGCATCAGTGATTGACAATTAGAAGCTGCTTCAGAGTGGCTGCAAAACAGAAGCTGTAGGTACTCTAGCTGGAAAACAAACCTGTAGCGTTAAGCAAAACTCCGGCTACTTTTGTTCCACACTGAGAAAATGCCAACTGAGAGCAAAAAGTATCTGCAGTCGAATGTTGAGCTACAGCGCCTGATTTTAATGAGAGTATGATTCAAGACATTTTAAAGCGATTGAATTGTGAAGTGAGCTAAGTTTCCTTTAAAAAAAAAAAAAAAAAAAATTGGATAACTCTGGTAACACAATAATTACATAAATAATTCATTTGTTTATACATATTTTGGGTTTCGATGATTCAAATAAATAGTGAGTAGCTGTTGCTTTTTGCTTATAGGTCCTCGCTAATGCTACATTTTTGCAGCTGGAATTGACCGCTACTGTGGCGCTCACTAAAGTAGCCGTGTTGCACACCTGTAGTAGCTACAGTGGCAGTAGTGGAAGCTACTTTTTGCCTGTAGCTGTGTGATAGATATAATGTTATAAAGTTGGTTTTCTCCAGGATGATTTGCCAGAGGCAACTTTTTGATAAAGTATGGAATGCTTCATCGTTTTCGTTGGCTTGATTCCAGTTCCCATCTGGCAGCATGTGCACAGTCTCGTCAGTGTAACCTTTTCCTAGAGCGCGAGGATTTTTTGCCCGATTGTCTTCAACAAAATGAGGATTCGCTTTCCAGGCGATGGAACGGAGATACCATCCAGATGATGAGGGTGTCACTCTGATTGAAGACGCGAAGAAGAAGAAGAGGTCGACGAGCTGCGCAGAAATCGTCGCCTTCCACGTTTGGACCTTCCCCTTCGTCTACCTTCGCGAGCCGCACCGCAGCACGTCGCAAGGGCAGAGGCAGATAATAGCGAACATGCAGATCATTTCGTTTCCGCGGGCCCGCCGCGGCGACGACCTCCGCCGAAGGCTCGCGATAACATCCGCCGAAGAAGACGAAATGAGAGGCAAAATGAAGAAAAGATAATAAGCGGCCGGAGTCTGGGTCTCCGAGCGACGACCTTCATCGCCGCATTCCGCCCTCCGCGGGGCGACCGTCGGCCGTCGACCGCCGCTCGCTCCCGCCGCGACGCTTCAATTGCCGATTCGACGAGGTGCTGCGGGCGGAAATCGCTGGGCTTTTCGAGGGCGCTCCTTTCGTTTTCCTCGGTTCCTCGGAACCCCGCGCCGGATCATTTTCCTTTCGAATCCCTCCCAAAAAAAAAAACAAGTGCGGGTCATCACGACCATTGGTTTCCTGTACATGCTATTCCTTACTACCTCTACCTATTATCCCATCCTGTCTATCACACAAGCCTCCGACCAAAAAACGTTTTGAAACAGATTTTCAAGTGCTGAATTCGGGATAAATAATAGAAAATATCAGCCGCGTCACATCACATAACATAATTTCACCGGCTTTAGCTAACAATTCAATGTTCACCCAGAAAAATGTAAAACACCCACACCCAACAAGCAGTAGAACCTACGATTCCGTAGTTTATTATTGAACGATTCGTACGCAAAGCATTAATGAGGCTGTAGACACAATTGTAATGAGAAGGGAAATCGTGTAAAAACGTTAAGAAATAGTGGTAAGTGAAACGGCGGAGGTTGAAATTCCGGGATTTCTACTGTAGCCCCTGTGTATTTTATGAGCTTTCTTAAAGGCTCATCGCACAGCTGCTTGATTTACCTACCACCTGAATGTTTCTGAAGACTCTAATAACATTTGAGAGGAGTTAATAAGGAAAACTGCGCTAAAATCGATTTTAGTCGAAATGTTTGGTAATTTATTACCAATTCATGCTCTATTTACTCATTTTACTGTCTTGTCGCGTCATCTGAAGCTGTCTATACACGAAATTTAATCATTTAGTTAGAGCCGTTTTTGAGAAAGAAAAGTTGATGTTTGATCTGTACGATGGCCTATAGTGACTTGCGAGCTGAATGTCAAGTTTGAGCTGATTTGGTTTACTCTTATTTACGTTTACAGATACACATACAGACGAATTTCCCAAATAGTGTTTTTCTGAGCTGGGGCTTTTTTAGTAAAGATCTGAAGAGAACTCAACTTTGTTTTTCAGCCGAGTCCGTAATGTTCTTTTCTAATTCGTAGAGTCAAGTACAGTAAAAATGCTGTAAATTACAACACAACGGTTCATTATTCTCTTGCACAGCTTGACGTAGTCTCACACCCCAATCGATTCAGCATCGGAAAATAATCGTAAACTATACGACACAAGACCACTAAAACGGAACAATCGACATTTGTAGGCGCCGTTAGGCGATTCACTCAGCCTGACTTGTCGTACTGACCCGTGGTTGGAGTGAGACGGGAGGCTGTACGGGAAACGAGGGCAGCCAGGGGCCGGATCGCCGAGCAGGGCACAACTAGACACCAAACGAACTTTTTGTGCGAAAAGAACGGATTTTAGGTAAAATATGACCAGGACGACGGCGGACGGACATTGCGGACTTCAAATCTCCATACCTTGAAACGTAAAAGGGGGTTGTAAAAAACGTGAATTATTCAGAATGAATACCAAACCAAAACAGCACCAATGTTTTCGACGTGTTCCATTTCCATACATTTGTCGCTATTGTTTGTCAAAATGCTATCATATTTTGAGCATTTTACCACAGTGTCAACTGGACTTTTCAGGATCTCAGAACTTTCGGGTTTCCAATCCGCCAGTAGTTTTTTAAATTGTTTTTATAAATTTTGTTCAAAACATTTTGTCGGCTCAGTGGAAATCGCTTCGCGCGTGTATAACGTCTTGCACGGGGTCAACTGTCATTCGAGAGATAACCTCCTGATCTCAGAGATTAATTTACGCAAACTGCACCTTTTCGTTTCCAGCATCTTCACGTGGCAAGGATAGGACCTCGTACTGTATATAAAAACCTGTCTCCTCATCTACCATTAACACGCAGATTTTAACACATATGCCCCAGCAATAATCCGTATTGTATTGGCGAGTTGTAAAACGCATCCAGAAGACTCGTCTCTAATGTACAACCAAACACATAAAACTTACTTATTATTATGGTATATAACTCCCAGACTACGTAAAATCACCCTCTGTGTTTTCCTGTCCACAGATACAGGAACTACAAAGCGTGAAGGTCCCATACAGTTTATCCAATTTGGCAACATCAATTATCAACCAACGTGCTTCGTAAGCTCTACTTAGCGAGGGACTGTTCTACGCGAACTGGAGACGAAACGAATTGTTTTTGCTAGGTTCTGGAACGCCCTGTGTCGATACAGGCGAAAAATCGCCATTTCACAAGTTAGGGCGTCGGCAAGTTGAAATGGTTTCTGATCGATGCTCACTCATCGCGTCGTTTAGTGATGTATTGGGTGACAGGGGATCAATTACCCAGAAACCTAAGGACCGTCATTAACTCGCGTTAATAAAGAACCAATTTAATGGACTCAGTCACGATAACTTCGTCCTTCCACGCAGTTTATACAGTTTCACCCAATCGGCACATTTTTGGGAGAATGGGGTCGTCCATTGTGGAGAGCATTTTGGGGACGCGTCAGGTTCGGGAATTACCCTAAAATACGGAAAACTCTCGGGCACGCTATACTCCTTTTTACTTTCCGCTACTCCAAAGGAAAAGGAAAGCATAATAATCGTCTCAAAAAAAAAATTTGGGTTTTCTTCAGATCTTTACGTTTTGAGCTCTACTGAGTCTAAAAAACCTAATTTCGGAGCGTGGTCCGTGTGTGAGTGTGTCTGTAGACCATACTACCAGTGTGCTTGTGGAAATAACACAAAACTGTTATCACATAACGTTGTTTAACTTTGAAAACGGGTATTTATTTGAAATTGGCAGCAGTGGGGAATAACTCCCTCAGTAACACCTCAAGGATGGGTTTTTGGGCCAAGACAGAGAGAGCAGAGTGCTTTCATTTGCGCCACCCCAAGCGCTCATTACACATATCACTAAGCACCGATCGTAAATTATAATGAGTGTTTTCTTATCCAAACGTTGTTTGTGGGTGAATTTACGGGATTTCTTGGCCAATTCTTTTATCTGCACATCTCATTACAAATCCTGGTCCAAATAGACACTCAGGTATCGATAATTTTGAACCCTTTGTACCTCCGAACACAAGCACAGTTCACGATTATTTCGACACAAATGCTCACGGACTAGTACAGCGACGCCCCTCTTACTCTTCAGATTTTCCGCGGGCACATTGTTGGTTAACCATTTGGTAATCATAGTCTGGCACAAGTTTGCCTTTTCGTACACCTCATCCCACGTATCGTCCTCAACCAAAAACAGACACACCTTCCAATCAACTTTCACATGCGCGAGCTTATTTATTCAAATTGTAAACCAATTTTCTGCCAAAGTGCTGCCTCGTTTGCACCCATATGCTGGACAGCCCGCATTTCACTGATTGTGCGCTCGATAGCAACAACCTGTTTCCTATCAGACAAGGAACTACTTAGTTATTTATTTTTGTCACAAAATATAATTGAACAGGTCTGTTTCCTTAATTGATTACTGTTCCTAAACCCTCGACGACGAGGGTTATATCAGTCATGGAAGTTGCGGTTTCGCTAATACGCAAGACGCCGGCCCCTGCAGCATCCACCGAACTCAGACCTGTAGAGGTACGGCAGGTATTTGGTCGTTAGCCAGTCTCCCGGTAGAGAGCTGTTGCCCGTGTGTGACCGCGCGAAGAAGGAGGAATCCCGTACCATCTTGAAAAAGTTCTTAATCTGGTTTCCTACCTGATCTAACTAATTACTTGGGTGGCAAGTCGCAAAAGGACAGATCAACTATGACCACGCTTCTTAGCCATCACCTTCTGTGCAAAACTTGCAAAATGGTTATAGGCTTGCTTTGTAGCAGTCAATGCTGCTAAGTTCGTTTGCCCTCCCAACAACTGTCGCTCACCGTTGTAGAAACTACAGCGGAGCAGCACGTGGTTTCTTGTTTCCCCCGCACTGGAGGCACAAGACGTACATAATGGAGAGTCTTTCAGAGAAAAGAAGTGGAGCCGCGCATTGAAGTCGTCATGTCCCGTGAGGAACTGGCTCGTCCAGTGGTCTGGCTCAACCCATTTTCTTGAAAGACGTTCACAGATGTGGGGGAAGAACTCATACGTATCACGTCCTTTTGACGAGGATTCCCATCTCGCTTGCCATTTCTCTAGAGCCCATTCGTTGATGGCGGCAAGTTTCTGTTCTGAGGTGAGATCTGCACTGAGGTCAGCCCAAAGCAGGGGAAGCTCCCGTTTCACTCTCCACTTGTCAACCATGCACTCAACGGCCAAATCAACTGGTAACTGACCAGTAATCACCTGGAGTGCTTCGGTTGATACAGTATTATAGGCCTTGGTGATCCACAGAAGCACAGCTCTCTGGGATTGAGCCAATACTCTCTTTTGATTGACTGTTAGTTTGCTACCCCAGACAACAGGGCAGTAGCCAATCACGCCTAGATATATAGCCTTATACATGAGGATAGTGTCATGGTAACACACACCCCAAGTGGCCTTAGTAATTGCACGCAGTGAGGCAAACCTTGCAATGGTAGTGCCTTTAAGGGACTGGAGGTGTTGGTTGAAGCCCCACCTCTCACCTATATTCACTCCTAAATACTTGACGTGCTTTTCAAGAAGGAGCCTGTGGTCGCCAAAGCGTATTGTGGGTGGATTATTCACTTTCCCTTTCAAGAGGATTAGCTGGGTTTTTTCCTCAGCCACTTGCATCTTGACATGCTCGCACCATTGGGTGACGGTGTGGAGCACGTGGTGGGTTTTTTCTTCAATTTGGAGGACTGACTCTGCAAAGATCAGCACTGTCAAGTCATCCACATACGGCTCGCAGTCAGTCTCCATGAGTCTCCTGAGAAGACCTTCGAAGAAGGTATTCTAGAGTGCTGGTCCAAGGACCGAGCCCTGTGGGCACCCCTTCTCAATCTTTCTCTAAACGGAGACATGCCTGCATTCGATCGTAGCAGTCCTGTCTGTCAGGTAACTTCTGACGAGCGAGTACAGGTTGCGGGGGATTTCCCTACCTTTAAGTTCATTAAGGAGCGCTGGCCACCAAAGGTTGTCAAACGCTCCTCTGATGTCAATCAGAACTGCTACGACGTACTTAGCCGGTGCAAGCAGGGAAACACGCCGAATTCCGACAATGACATCCTGCGTGGACCTTCCTTTGATACACCCGTATTGCCTGCCTGTGAGATTGCGGCCAAAGACTCCTTAGAGAGGCTGCAACATCAACAAATGTAAGTCCACTTGTGCCTTCGGGGCGAAGTTCCAGGAAGTATCCCTCTGTGTGATCGTCACATCCAAGTTTACACCCAGAATTGAACTCTACATGAGATTCAGCCACAAATTTCACCTAACAAAGTAAAATGTCGCATCATAATTCAACCTCTATAATACTTTCGCGTACCTATATATTTTTTAAAGGAGCTATAAGCCGTGATATCAGGGAAAAAGAGTTTTGTCAAATATTACCGTTTTCCAATTTCGATCAAACTACTTTACTTACTTACTTAATGCTCTCAACTGACTAGTTTCTACAACCTGTTCTCGTTAAATGTTTCCGATCAACCGAAATTGCCCACAACCTTATTTTCGCTTCTACGAAGAATCACGTACAACACATGATATTTCAACCACAAATTGCAAGTCATAAAGTAAAATAAACTGTCGCGCCATAATTCATTGTCTATAGTTCTCTAATGTATAATTTTTAAAGGTTTCGAATTTAGTAAACTGGCGTATGTCAGCTAGATTGTTATAAAAAAGTGCAAAGCAAGTACATAAGAATTCCTACGGTTAACTTCTAGGGCGACCAACGAAACCAAGCTAGCTCATTCTCCCTTATACCTAACTTAAACATTATATCCAACAATTTACCCTATCTTCCAGAAGTGATCTTTAAAAAATACAAAATCTTAGATTCGGAAAATGAACCACATACGGGACGGCGAACAGTTTAGTTATTATTTATGAGGCGTTTCCTCATTCAAATGGGGGAGGTCTCGCTGCCCAAGTTGAGCGTTTTCGAAGTGAGTTTACGAATTCGTAGCGTTGAGTTCCGTTACGCGGACTCCCGTTGCGTCGCGGACTGCGCTAAGGGTGCGACATGGGAAGGAGGGGGAAGGGGAGCAATGTTCTAAATTCGTCTGACGAGCGATTTTCTGTTGTTCGCCGAGAGTCTGCTCCGTCTCCTTAGCGACGGCGACGCTGGTTTTAGTGTTGTCTTGCGGGGGGGTCAAGTGAGGTTGGCCGTTCACCTCTTTCCCACTTGCTGGACTCCGCCGAGAAGCAAATATATAGATCCGGGTTACGCGGAACATTTACCTGCAGAGGCCGAGGAACTCGACTCGAGTGGAAACTACAATCGTGTGGTCTAATCCTTCCCTTCTTTTCCGAGGGAATTACTTTAATCCACGAATGAGGCTACACTACCTGCTTCTTTCTGTATCGTCACAACCACCTGCTCCTATCCTATAAATACCTTCGTCCAACTCGTATTAACAAACTCCCCGCTGGCGCAAGCACGTCATTCACTTCATCGGGAAACTTGGAAAATTTACCTCAACGTCGAAAAACCTGGTGGGGAACATCTTTTAACTTTCTTGACACAATGTTATTGGTCACTCAGAACTAGAGGATGTCAAAAATCATAATGGGACCGGTTATCTCTACTTTCTCGAAGGATTAACCGAATGCTCGGATACGTCCATTCCTTCCTGCCCGACCTTCCATTGTCCACCTGAGATCCACTGACAAGTTGAGAGCCTACTTACCGTGCTCTCATCAAAAGGGTCGTCTAATGACGCTCTTTAGTCCAACCACAGGCACAAGGTTGAGAAGTGAAGGACTGAAGCAAAAATTGTCTACTAACACGAGCCATAACACCAGCTCTTAACGTCTTTTTAGAGGACCGAAGGAACGTCGTGAAGTTATCATTTTGGTTTATTATACAATCTGAATAATGCACCCACGTTTTCTGCCGGTAAACATAAACGTCTTAACAATTTGACACTTTACGTTTCAAGGCAAGGCGTTTCAGTTGCGCTCGCGTACTCGGTAATTCGATTGTTGCGAAACCAATGATTATTATAGACAAAAGGCAGAAAACAAATTTGGGCAGTTATATCGCAATTACGTCCAGTTTGGACACGTTTCCTAGGTATTTTTACTTTCCTTGGCTCTACGAATTAGAAATGAAAGTTATGTAATCGGCTGAAAAAAAATTTTTGAGTGTTCTTCAGATCTTTACGTTTCAGACCCTCCTGAGTACGAAAAACACTATTTGGGAAAATGGTCTGTGTGTGTATGTGTGTCTCTGAACGATTTTTAGAGAAAACCACCAGCTCAAACTTGATATCTCGCCCGCAGGTCACCATGGGACGTCAAAATAAGGGTTTGAACAAAATCCATCGAAATTTAACTATAGCTATCATAGTGATCAAATCACCAAATATTTTTTTTCTCAAAATTGGCTCTAACGATTTTGATTAAATTTTTTATATTGATAACTCCCAATATGGCAACTATAATATAAAATTCCCATTTGTGGCAAAATGACGAGAGAAGCACAATAAATTACCAACACTTTCGACGAAATCGATTTTAGCGCGGTTTTTAGAGAAAACAACCGTACCAAATCATCTGAAAAATGATGTCTCGCCTACAGGTTACCATGGGACGCAAAAATAAGGGTATGGGCAAAATACACCGAAAGTTAACTATAGTTATCATAGTGATCAAAACACCAAATTTTTTTCTCAAAAATGGCCCTAACGATTTTGATTAAATTTTTTATATAGATAGCTCTCAATAAGGTAATTATACCATCAAATTCCCATTCGTGGGAAAATGACGAGAGCAGCACAATAAACTATCAAAATTTTCGACTTTTCGACAAAAAGCGTTTTTAGCGCAGTTTTTTCTTTATAAACTCCGCTGGAATTCTTGTAGAATGTAAAAAAAAAATTGGTATTCTAGTCCAATCCAATACCTAAAAGGTGAGTGTTTAAAAACGCTCATGAGATACATGGGGCTCACTCCAGAAATTCCTGAATATCAACTACCGCCGTTTCGCTTACTACCAGTTCTTAACATTTTTACCCAATAACTCTGCAAAAGTAATTACTATCCTTCTTCAAAAAATTTATGTTTACAGCCTCATTAATTATCTGTGTACCGATCGCTCAATATTGGTCCTGCCATCAGTATGAGCAGCACAATAAAATCTGGAACTGTAAGCGCTACCGCTTCCTGCTGCCGTAAAGCGTTGTTTGACCAAGTTCAAATTAACTGAATGATAAATGAATTGATTAAATAGAATTAGCCATGTACAAAGTTAATTGTTGTAGAGCTAAGGAAAGTTGTGTTGCAACGCACCAGATATTTGATCATGAGTCGAATAGGACGGGTGTCAGCGAATAGTGAAATCATTGCAAATATAGAGAGTTGAATTCTAGTAGTGGAAGCAACTCGGGGTAGTTGTAGCGAAATTTATCGTTTCTTTCCGGCCTGCGCTCATTGAAAGTCTCACTGCCTTCCGTCTCACTCCAACCGGTTGTCAGTTTGACTCGTCAACGTAGTGATGGTTATGTTTCGTATAGTAGTTTTTCATGCTGAACCGAAAGATAGTCGGTCTCAGAAGTGCTCTACAAATATATTTGTTTGTATATGAGTTGTCGTTTTCTGGAGTTTATCTCTTAGGATAGCACGAGCTGAGCCAAACACTTTTTGTTCATATTTGCCGTCTTGCGTTTTTGTGTTTGTTATGTAGATATAGAATATCAATTGCTGATTTGTGATTTGTATTCGTCAAATATAATGTGGTACAGGGTAGGAGGAAGGGAAGGCAGTTGCAGCATTTTCCCTGCAATAATATCCCATAATGAGTTATTTGTTTCCAAGTGGTCAGCGGGCATTATGACTCCTTCGCCGTATTGTAGCGAAAGAGTAAAATAATTCTGGGTAAAACAATTAATAATAATTAAGAGTAAATAATTCCGTTAACGAGAATTCGTATGAATGCCGACAAACAGGTTTTCCCCAAAGTCATCAATTAGAGAAGTACGAGCGTCACTCAGGTTCAAATGAAAGCCAGTTGATGGTGCCCTCAGTCAGTTTGACGGTCTCAGATCTCGCAACGAATGAGGTCTCAGATGAGTCAACTATCTTCCACCAATCAGAGATCGTTCCCCTGTGTCATGCGAGTGACGCTGCTGGCACGAAACAATTATAGAAGAGAGTTCATTTGTCGACGTCTCCGACTATTTCAAACAAGATTATTTCGGCTTTACTGATTTGATTTTCCCCCAGCCCTCTCCAACTCCGTTGGATTGAGGTCGTTGGAACGTTCGGGTTTTCTCCTCACAATCTCAAAAATTTGTTAATGAGGGCGATAGGAGAGCGTGAGTGTGGGGGCTGGAGATTGATTTATTTACACAACCAGGAGAGATATTGATTGATTGATTGATTGAAGGCTTTTATTTATGAAACCAGGGAAAGATTAGGTTTATGAGGTCCCCTATTCAATCTTCCTCTGGAACATATAATACTATTCCGGCTGAAAAAAAACTGAGTTACTTGAGATTTTCGACGACTGGTCCAGACTTGGTTAGCACAACGCGCCATCGTTCTTCGTTAGATAGTTTAATTTTCGAATTGCATTTTATTTTTCCGTTTTGTATTACCACATTTGCTTCAGTCTTTGAAATCATGAATATGTTTCCTCGAACTTCAGGCAGACGGTGGCTATCTAAGGTTTTGTTTGTCGCGTTTTCCAAATCAGGATCGCGCGCACATTAATAAACGTTCTTTCTTCCTCTCAGTCCTGCCTGCTGAACTCCATTTATGAGTGTACGACTCAACGAAAATAAATCATTTATGAGCAGTTCGTGTATGTTCAACCATCAAATCATCTCGTCGCATGATGGCGTCATAAATTCCGTTGTACTGAATCCGCTGTAATTCCTTTCTACCGGTACGAACTAATAACCTGGTATCCTATAGTTCTCTACAAACCTTTTGTACTAGTTCAGCATAATATTACGCAGACACCAAGCGATCCATGAATAACAAGTTTGCTATTTACTACTTGCAAGACTTACCTCGACCATGTAAGTCATTTCAATGAAGAAATTGAGCCACACATACCTGAAACAGAAAACAGTCGATTAACATATTTGTTATGCCGCATTAAACAACATACCTCGCCTACATGTTCGACGATCAATATGAGCCTAGTGAGAGTGAGAGAGTAAGGGGGGTGAGAGAGAAGGAGGGGGTGAGGAAGGGAGGGGAAAAACGTTAATGGAGAACAAACAAATGTAGATGTTTTTCAGCTGAACATGAAAATAATCAACGCCGTTGTACAAGTTCAAAGTGAAAAGTGTCGAGAAAAAAAAAAACATTTTGGCAAGTTCAGAAATATTTTTCTGTTACAACTTATACGAGGGACGTCCCAAAAGTAAGTTCCGATCATTTGTAAATCCGTGGGAAAATGCCGTAGGGAAAAAATTCCAACGGGGATACTTCGTGTTACATCTGGTGGCAACACTGAATTTTTCTTACGTTGCATCACTTGTTGCGGCTTATCAGCACCAGTGTAAACATGACTGCTACATTGAAAAACCCGTCAAATTGTGAAATCCGTTCGGTGATCCGTTTTTTAGTTTTTGAGAATGTTTCTGTGCCCGAAATTCACCGCAGACTCTCGTCAGCATCATGAGCATCGAAATGGTCCGTAAGTGGAAGAGAAGTTTCCCGGAAGGGCGGGAAAGTGTGCACGATGAACAACGAAGTGGGCGCCCTTCCACTTCTCGTGGAGAGGACGCAGTTTCTGCAGTTCGCAAGCTTTTGTAGGAAGATGCGCGCTTTACTGCAAGTGATATTGTCGAGAAAGTGCACAACAAACATCAATTGACTCGTTCTTCAGTACACAGAATCATTAGGGAAAATCTTAAGTTCTCGAAAGTGTGTGCAAGGTGGGTGCCTCGCCTCTTGACCAAAAATCACCCAACATTTGCTTGGAACATTTGATTGGGATGTTTTCCCCCACCCCCCATACTCTCCAGACCTTGCACCGAGTGACTTTTTCCTTTTCCCCCTCCTCAAAGTCCACCTGGGCGGAAGAAAGTTCCGTACGAACGCCGAACTCGAAGCCGCGGTCTCGGAATTCTTCAAACAAGATGACGCAGAATGGTACGACAAGGGGTTACGTAAACTGGCACCACGGTACCAAAAATGCATCGATCGGAATGGCGACTACGTCGAAAAATAAAGTAGATCCGTACCTTTAAGAATAATTTTTTTTTTTTCAAATTGCTTGAGTTTTCGACTTTTCCCAGCACTTCGGAACTTACTTTTGGGACGTCCCTCGTATTATAGTCGAGCGGGTCAGCCGAGGAATAGTTTTGGGAAACAAAATGTTCGTACAGCGCATTTCCTTCAAGCTAGTGACGCCTGTAAAAGCCTCTTAGACACAAATATTATTCATTATTCTCTTCTGAACAGCATACTTCAGGCTCCAAACCGAAAAAGTCCGCTCAATCCGGTAATTTCTCTCGATCTCAACAGTAATTTTTAGGCGCAATTAAACAATACGTTTCCACCTGACTCGCTCTACTGGATGCCAACTTCTTTCGTGATATAATACGTTTAATTCGCAGTGATAAGAAACAATGACGTTACTTGTGATACTGAAATTATCCTCTTTTCTAATATTTATTAAACTCATACACATTAAATTTATGAACCTCATCTTTCGGCATCAGTCAACTTCTTTCTTGTGCTAAACAACTACGTTGCCCACGTCTTCTCTCATACTATGCGGTTAATTGGCCTTCAAAGGCGCAACACGAGGTAGTATACCAGTGTTTGGGTGCCGCTTGCTCTCTATGTTATTACTCAGTCTCACCTTAATGCTTGTTGGTTGTCTTAAGTCTTCAGTGCGGAAGAAGACATAATTGGTTATGTTCATCGAGCGCTCCTAAAGGAATAAATTCCAGCATGGAATTACTTGTGGGGATTACTCATACTCGTAAGAAAGGAGCTTTTCTCCTCAATATTTGTTATGATGAGTCGTTGCTTGCAAAAACGAAGTATTTTGTTGGTAACCCTTCAGAGGTGGATGGGAGCGAGGGTGTTAATTTTTACTTCTCATACAGCCACTTTTGACGGAGCGACGGCTGTCCTCGAGTTTTGGCTGGGGAGCTGTTCGATGTGTGTTACTGACAGCCATTTTGCAGCAACTAACAACACTGCCCGGGCTTAAACCCCAGCAGGCGCTGTCTCGGCTCGTCCCACCAATGGCATTCAAAAACGTCTGTTTGCGTCATTTAGGGTGTCATTCCACCTTTCAATGGCGCCCTTCTTCCACTGCTTTTACATTCTTCAATCATGAGAAGAGGATAGAAGCCTGCAGTAACTTGGAACGGCCACGGACCACTTATGAAGAATGTCCCTTTCCATCGGGAACTAATGTACTTCGAATGGATCCTGAAAGACATTATGAATACTTTAACTTGTTTGACACAAACGCGACAGCTGAATTTTTATGAAAATACTCATAGCCTGAAACGTAACGCGAGGTCGTCCTACAAACGATATCAACACGCCTTTCCTAACTTCTTGCATCGGCTCCCCAGATAACGACAGCAATATCTTCAGAAAAGTCTTAGTATTTATTGAAGGATTGTCGTATTTCGAACGGGGCATCTTTTTGTCGCAATTAAAAGTTCCTTTGATTGCGACTAGAACGTAATAATTTGGTTTATCAAACTGGAAATGTAGTTAGTGGTCATTAAATATTTGAATGGCGAAGCGCTGGGTCATTTGTCTCGTTGGGTGGCCTTCCGTGCGCGAGAGGACGGCCTCCAATGAGAAGACCTCTCGTTCAGGATTCGCCTGGTCGTGTTGAAGAAGGTTGAAAAAAAGGTAGTCAGGCCTGTGAGACTGAGAGCCCTGAGCCCTACGTAGGAGCTGGTCAATGTCGTTTATATTGACAGAGGTCAAGAAAAATGTTGGGAGAGGTCTGGGTTTTGCGTCTGGAGGTTGAGTCGTTGCAACGTGACCGCCAGATATCTTCCAGCAACGAGGTAAAACACCAGTGAACGCCAGTCAGTGGTATTACACTCATTCGTGCGGAAAATATTTAGTTCGAAGCATCACACAACTTTCCTCTCCACCCCAGCGAATTCGATGATACGCGAAATAACCAGTAATGGAACGTAACACGTCACCTCTCCTCCCCTCTCCTCCAGCATCATCATGATATTACTTCATTTCCAACCTATCTGTTTTTCATAACCATTCCTCACGCGAGTAGACAGATAACTGAAAGTAAACGAAAAAATAATCATGTAAATCGACCGAATATACCGAAAAGACAATTTTATTTAAAGTTAACGTACCTGTTAGGTGAGTCCGTCTCCTCTGGCTGGTGAGTTACTGTGGGCAAGCGCTTTCGACACAATTTTATTTTACTGCTCCACTCCGTTTATGTACTGAAATTAACTACCGTAGTGAAATTCACGAGATTAGTTTCTCAATTTGACTCCAATCTGAATAGAACAGTTTTATGCCCCCCTCACCGTTTCATTCATCATTTCCAGAGTTGAATTTCGATATTCCCAAGACGAACTGCATAACTAGGAAATTGGAGCGAAAAAAAAAAAAATCAGATGAACATTGCTGGACACGAATTCTTCCCACATACAGCCCTAATATAGTTTTTATTTGATCTCAACCTTGGGTGGTCCCCCTCATCCTGAATCTCTTTTTTGAAAGGGTCGCACTTTCAGACGAAGCCACGCCAATGTTCATATGTTTCAGTGTGAAGCTCCAAAAACGAAGAATGACAGATGCAAATAAAGGCAAAGCAAGTGCACCAAGACACACGTATTTAAATGGACTAGTGTTAAGAGACTTCCCTGTGCCCTACGTTGAACCCGGTCAACGTCGTTCTTATTGACGGAGGTCGCGAAAAATGTTGGGAGAGGTAAGAGTTTTGCGTCTGGAGGGCTGAGAGTCGTTGCGACGTGACCGCCACAGATCTTCCAACGGAGCAAAACACAACTGGCCGGTGAATGGCGTAGCACTCATTCGGAGGGAAAAAAAGGGTTGCAAAGTCCTTTGCGTTACCCCAGGTCGGGGTCGGCTCTGTTTAAAACCCATTGGAAGGGGGGGAAAAAAGTCCATTGTCGTGGAAACACGAGTTTGCGGACGTCAACGCGACGGAGAGAGTTGAGTGAGGGCAGATGGGAAGTGACGTCAGGAAACGCCAGGGAGAACGCATCGTTGCCAAGGGCTACGATGAAGATGGTGGGGAGGAAGTTGCATCACCAGAGATGAGAGTTGGTAAAGGCATCTGCACCTTCTCGTTGCAGCTGCACTCGCTCCCTCGCTAGTTGTCTCTCACTCACTATGACCCTCTGCTCTTAGTTGCCTCCAAACAAAATAGGAAAACTTTTCAACGCGGACAGCTTTTCGTTGCCAGTAATCGGTAGACAATTCGAACCCTTCGGATCATACTTGAGTCAGGTCAATAAATACCGCTACTCTTTTGGGCAGAGTCATCACTTAGTTGCAAGGAAATTCTCAAGTGGACTTGTGAAGCGTTCGCAGCCTTTAGTATAACAGTGGGCCTCAAAAAACCTGAAGATCATTCTTAACAACAATTACTTTACGAGCTCACTAAAACACTAAGCCCCAAAACGCCAAATATGACAACTGTGTCGTTACTATACGACTCTGAGGAGTAGCTGCTGACAAAAATGAACGTTACTATCATCCCCCCCCCCCCAAAGTTCCAGAGCTCTTCTTTACTTTCGTAGCTTCAAAAGGCATATGAGGCACAAGCCCGTCAATGAGGAGAATGAGTCAAAGAAGAGATCGACGTTGTATCCAGAAATACGTAGGTTAGCAGGCTGGGCAACTGAGCATATAATTTTAGTAATACTGAATTATTGGAAAATACGTCAGGACGAAATATCTAATAAGTTGAAAAAGGTTTTAAGGGCAATCCATTTTTACAAAAAAGACGTGAAGGTACCATTATGAGCCAACGCTAAAGTGTATTGGTGCCATACGATCAACGTCTTCACGCATTCCAATGTATATCAACGTAACCCTAATACGCCCTCTCTCAAATACATTTAAAAGAAACAAAACTCGTGATTGGTCAAACACGAACGTCTTCACAATTGACGAGGAATGAATGAGTCCCACTGAATTGTCACTGTAACTTGAAGAGACAGGATGCGCCTAGGAAGGCGAGGAAGGTGCACTGACTGACTGGGCTGGTTCTGTCGAGGATCCGTCTAGCGAAAATAAGACCTAGTCAGAAGCTGAGGTCTGTTAGGTGTTAATCTGTCACCAGGGGAGGAGGTCGTATCTGCAACATGTGTGCCCTGGACGTTCAAATATCAGCTGAAGCGCTCGGTTAGTTAAATTTGTACAAAAGATCACTGACACCTACCAGAGAGGTCGAGCTGTCTGGCCCGAAGCCGTTTGCTCTTGCTTTCAACATTCTGAGCTTAGCGAACACAAGGATTGGTGTTTCCAGAGTCGGCGATGTATCATTTGAGCGTTCGGTGGTGTTTCCTGTATCCCTTTTAAATTAGCTTACTTCTCATCCGCTGAATTGCCGCGTTCTTGCTGCCAGCCTGCAACACCCTGTCTTTTGTCACTTGTCAGCGAGTGTTTTTCAAAACAACAACTCTTGCCATTACCTAAACAATCTGTGTTCGTTCCGTCTAATGTAGTTCTCTCTCGCTAGTCTTATTCACCGCTCATTCTTCGCCCGCATCTCACCTCAGACAACAAACATCCTCTTCACACAGTCTGCATTGAGTTGTTGGAAACGTTTGGAATTAATTACGACTTTACTCATCTTAATTGACGATATGTACAATGAATCACAATATTGACGGGCAGTAATGCAAAAACGGGACTGAAGACGTATGATTCGTAGAGTTGTACCACGTCACAGGGTGGTCCCTAAGTAGCTCATGCGAAAGCTGGTTAGTTGGCCATTTGACACAAAAATTACGCCCGAAAACTGAAACTTTGGGCAGCAAAAAAGCGAAAATGAGAGCATTGATGAGGTTGGTACGTAGTATGTTTCCAGTACGGTTACTTCCCACTTTGCAGCTTTAGAAGTAATCCCTTACGTTCAAATTTCGAATGTATTACTATTTCGGTTTCTGTAGCGACGTGCGAAACCTTGACTTTTTGAAACTAATTGGGTGGGTGAAAGGGAAATGTGTGCAGACTGAATGAGGTTAGTTCACAGAGGCTGAAAGCATCGGAGCTCCCACTGGACTCACGACCCATGAGAACTGATTGCTATGTTCGTTCTGCGTTCTTCTTGTTGGAACCAGCGAAATGTACTTTCGAAAAGAAGTCCCGCTTATGGTCTAATTCATCTGCATTTGGTTCTACGTCCTGATCAAATTCGAATTTCTGTCCTACGGGTTTCGTAATGCGACTCCTAGCCAAATTGGTCGACGTTGAATGCCAATTGAGTTCACGTGTAACTGCGACTCCGCTCCAATTTTCTAATTTCTGGAGGGGGCTGTTGGATGTCGAAACGAGGGGACGGCGTGACAACGAGACGTGTCGTGACTTGACGTGATACTAATATCAAAGAGGAACGTTCGGCGACTCCTCAAAAGATATTTCCAAGGGTTGCTCCGGGTGTAGGGGCATCGTGTGAGAGCAGGATCACGACTCACGTCAAGTCAAGGGAGCGTTGGAAGGAGTTGAGTTTAGAGTAGTTCTGGTTAGTCGTAAGTTATCAAACGCCCCCTTCTTCGTCCTCCCCGTTCCACGACATTCGTCGTCACTTACCCTCCACATCCTCCTCTTCCCTAATTCCCCCGATATTTCTGTCGTTCGTCTTTTAATGGCTTCTCCTAATGGACCCATAACACAAATAGAACCATCACGAAAGAAATTGTGGTCTTTTTCCTAAACGCATTAGAAGAGCCGTCGTCCTCTTTTTCTCGCCTCAGCTGACTACCAAAACATGTTGTCGAGTTGCGCTCTGTCCTTTAACCACACCAGTCTTCCTCAACCTCATATGACCTTCTACAAAGGTATTTCAAGCCGTTTTTGCATATAATCAACAAGTAGGCCCAATTCCAAAGCCCAGTAATCAGATACTACGTTATGAGAAGAAATGAGACAAA
Organism: Pachypeltis micranthus; assembly: GCA_020466155.1. Lineage (NCBI taxonomy): Eukaryota > Metazoa > Arthropoda > Insecta > Hemiptera > Miridae > Pachypeltis > Pachypeltis micranthus. The sequence continues at coordinate 60,640,681 of CM035770.1, read as the reverse complement.
CGTTCTCAGGCGAACGTTTAAAAATTCAACGAGTTCATTACTTAACACTAGTTAATTTAATGGTTTATGGTTTACTTTCCTTAGCATTACGAAGCGGGAAGTAACGTTATGTAATCGGCAGAAAACGTTATTTTTTGAGTTTTGGACCTTTGAGCGGAATTGAGAAAGATAAGGATGTAAGTGACATCGGCCTGAGACTAACTAGTAATGATGACCAAAACCATAAATATTTTTTCCTACCAGTACGAGTAAAGCATAACAATGGCCGTAGGGTAATTAGGAGCAACCCAATAAATTCGGGAATTCAAACTACGACCACATTTTTTCACAGTATTAACCCAATTAGTCCAGAATAATTAAACGAACCTCTTCAAAAAGAAAATCACTTGGCCAGAAACTTGGATACTATCAAGTTCAATTCACAAATGTGTCCTAAACTATTCCAATTCGTATAAACCGAATGAAAAACAGATTAGATTTAGTCGGTAGAGTATTGGAAGGCAAGCCCAATCTTTATTATAAGACAGCTGTTGTCAGATGCGTTCTGTAATTGTGTTGCTATGGAGAAACAACAGCTTCCATTTTCTGATGTTGGAATAAATTTAGTTCGTGACGTGTCGTTCGTGTTTCCGATGCTTAGCATTAATTGACTCTCTCGTTGTTCTTATTTCTTTATTGCCATTTGCTCTGCCAATTTTATTTTTTCATCCAATATAGAGTGATGTAAATCTTTGAAAGCATGTCAGCTGCCGAAAGTTGCGTGAGTTTCAGTTTTTCCCTTAAATCCCTGAACGTTTAATACGAGCCTTTCCGAAAAAACCATACGTCGATCAAAAGCCTTGGCATTGAGGAGGAGAACTTGCTAATAACCTAAAATTACGATATTTTCGTTTTTGTCAAAGATTTTGATTTCCTCTCCATGGGAGGTGGCTATTTATGATCATATAAGGATCAGACAAAAATGCGTAACAGAAGATGCGCTATACTTGTTTACTGGGGGTGTGGATTGGTCTCGGTTTGATTTGGGGAGACCCTCAACATTTGTTTGTTTGAGGTGTCTCAGTCACCGTGTTACCGACTGCATTTTTACTTTCCTTGGCTCTACGAAGTAGAAAGGAAAGTTACGTGATCGGCTGAACATTTTTCTTGAGTTCTCTTCAGATCTTCAAGTTTCAAAATGGTCAGTGCGCGCGCGTGTGTGTGTGTGTTTGTAAAAACGGCTACAGCAAATCAGCTCAAACTTGACATCTAGCTCGTTGGCCACCATGGGATGCGAAAGTGAAGGTATGAGTAAAATAACTAACTATAGTGATCAAAACACCACTTTTTTTCTCTCAAAAACAGCTCAAACGATTTTGATTCAACTTCTTGTCTGAACAGCTCAAAATAACACGAAAATCCCATAAATTCCATTAAACTCTCATTTGTGGGAAAACGGCGAGAGCAGCACAATAAAATACCTAACATTTCTATGAAAATCGATTTTAGCGCAGTTTCTCCTTATAAACTTCGCTCAAATGTTATTTAGCATATCTAAAAAAATTCAGGAGTTAGTTCAACCAAATACTTATAAGACGAATTTAAAAGAACCCTATACGATGTATAGGGGCTGCTTAGAAAATTCCGGAATTCTAACCATTGCCGTTTCACTTACCTCCCATTTCAAAAAAATGGTCTTTACAGTATCATTAAGTTTGTGTACAAATTCCTCAATTATGATCAGGGCATGAGTACGAGCAGCATAACAAATTTCAGAAATAAGTTCTACCGCTTTCTGCCTCCGTGAAGTGGTGTTTAACCAAGTTCAAATGAACTGAGTGAATTTATGTAGAGCTAAGGACATTGGTGGGTTCGGTGCACCACATTTTTGCTTGAATTGCTCGGCTCTTTGATTGCCACACCCCACAATACTAAACGAGATCGAACAAGTTTTACGCTGACACCACCTTAACCAATTATCTCTTCAACATCCACTTCTGAGGGCACAGAAATAGCTTGATTCTGCGCTACATCATTCTCATTTTGGTATTTTTCACTCCTCGTTTAAGCAAAAACTAAATATTAAAGAAATTGGGTTGTGTCCGCCAGTAGGCAACTCACAAGCCAGAGGAGACGGACTCACCTAACAGGTACGTTAACTTTAAAAACTAAATATGTCGAAGAAATCCAAGTTCAACCGAAGTTTCTCTTTTTCTTTTATGTACGAGCCAATTATATTTTAAATTTGTTATGCCCGTGTACTTAACAAATATCAGATATTCTGTAGCGTTGATATAGTGGGAAAGGCAGAGTTCAATAGAACATAAATAGCAAAAGATTGGCGTGTTCTAAGTTATTAAATTCAGAAGGATGATGTTTCTACCTTCTCACTGGTGCTTACACATTCGCTTGCTCCTGAACTTGATGATAGGGCATATTTGAAAGTTACTTAACGATCTGTATGCCCTTGTAACGATAGCATTCTTTATAGATATGTTAAACGAAGGTGTAGTCAATGTGGTGCTTGAGAGTTTGAGGACATTCCATTGTGCTTTTCGCAGATCTTCAGGATTCAGCCTCATTCGGCGAATTGCGGGCGGCGTAAGCAACTTTCATGTGATATTATGTGACTCGTGGAGGAGCTGGTTCAGATTCAGTTCCTCTCGCTCGAACTCGTTCACCCAATTTCGGCTGAGCCTAAAGTCGGATCGATATCTAAAGGCGTGGGATTTGGCGGGTGTGGGGGGTAGAGATTCCAGGTGGAGCAGGTTAGCGCCCAATTAATATTCAAGAGAGGGGTAGTGGTAGTGGTAGAGGTAGAGATTGAGGTAGAGGTAGAGGTAGGTTATATCGCGGAGCCGGGACGAGACGAGACGGACCAGGCCTTCGTGACGATAACGTTCCAACTCCCAGGAAGAGAAAGTGGGAGATCCTTTCGGCGGCGAAGTAACAACGAACATTTCCAGGACCCCATTCCTCCGCATTGTGCAACACAATTTTGGCATTAACCGCTAAAAGATAAGCAAAAGTTTCTCGCAAAACATTTCTCGTCAGGAGTTTCCAATTCGCGAGGCGTTTCGCAGGAGACGAGTCGAGCGGCTCCCAAAAAACCCCCCTCGGTCGCCTCATTCGACGTCGGTTGACTGTAAATTGACTCTAATGGAGACGAGCCGCTTCATGAAGGAGTCGCTCCCAATTTCTCTCTCTCTTCGCCCTCCGTCTCGTCGTCCCGGGCGGCGGAGTGTTTGAGGGCTCGAATGGCCTCTCCAGACGAATTAATAGTCGACCGAGACACAACGGAATACGAAGGGCAGTCCAGGGCGCAGGAGCAGGAGATAAGATAAGATAAGATGAGATGAGAACCGTCCTACAGTTTGTTTACTGAAGAAGATAAATGCGAATTGGAGGGAGAAAGAACCCGAAGATGAGGAAACCGAACGACGTTTGATTAAGAACTGGTGCACACAACACAGAGACAACCCATTCGGCTACGCGCAGATCAAATTTTTATAACCCTCCCCTTTTCAATGTGATAATTACACAACTAGAGTGGAAACTGCAATGATTGTATAAAAACTGTCTACAGAAGATTAATTTACGTTATCTTACCCTTTTTTCATTACCATAATGCGATTGCACATTTCCTTGGTCTGCTGCGCCTAGATTGGAAACTGACCCGAATGATAGAAGAATCATCAAAATTGCAAACGCAGACACGGAAACAGTCTACAACAGTGATGAATAATTTACGTTATTTTCACTCTTCCCTTTTCCCTCCCATAACGAACTTCAACATTCCCTATGTTTGCCAAACCATGGATAGACCAAAAACGCTACAAATTATTACGCGACGGTCTACTATTCTCTTGCACAGCATGATTGGAACTTATCCTATTCAATCGAACGTCGCAAAATAACTAGGAAACGATACCGTCTACAACTGCCAAAATGTCTAACTTTGTACCATAGGTTTCGTTCTATCCGATTGACGAGTAGGTGGACACATCAAGATCCCAAATAGAATTTTTGTAAGAAAGAAAGGCTTTCTTAGACCACATTAAAGGCAACACAGGGATATTGAAGATTTGGAATCTCTTCGCCTTGAAACGTGAAATTTTTAGGGATGGCCGTAAAAATATTTTCCTAACCGAAAACATATATATCGAAACGTGTATTATTCAGAATGAAAATAATGCTGCAAATTATTACATAACAATTTATCATTATCATACATAGCTTGACGAATTCTCACACCCGTGAGACACATTCCATTCGGATCAGCATTGACAAATACTAGAAGACGATACGAAACATGATTACCACAACGAAAATTGACGAAGCTGGGCAATTGGTACGACGCGACGATCGTGCTGACGAGCTGGGAGAGAGAGAGAGAGAGAGAGAGAGAGAGAGAGAGAGAGAGAGAGAGAGAGAGAGAGAGAGAGAGAGAGAGAGAGAGAGAGAGAGAGAGAGAGAGAGAGAGAGAGAGAGAGAGAGAGAGAGAGAGAGAGAGCAGGGTATGAGGCCGGCGGTGGGGGGGGGGGCTGTTCACTCGCTTAACTGCGTTTACTGGGATTTCACTTTCGTACGTATACGAGTAGACGCAGTGCCACACCTTTGAGACCCGTCCTGTTCGACTCAGCATCAAAAGATATCAAAGAAACGATAACAAACACGACGAAACTGCAACAAAGCTCAAAATTTCGTTTTTTGGCATAATAAGAACAGGTTTCGTCCTATCGAATTGGCGAGTAGGCGTCCACAACTAGATGCTGAGTTTTTGTATGGAAGAGTGGATGACCACGTTGAGGGCATAATAGAGTCTGGACGTGAGGTGTCGTCAACGGAGTCAGTAACAACCCAGGTACATGACGCAGGTCTTATATCGACTTTTGTAGTTTTTCACATTTCGGTCCCCATAATTATTTCTGTGGCTATTCGATGAACGGGGATATGAGCTAGAATTTGAAAAATGAGATTCGCCGACGTTCAAATGATCGTTTTTGACATTTTATGTCTTTACTTTGCTACATAAACTCGAAAATGTAACGTGGGAGATGTTACGCGGGATATGTTACGGAGAAGCGTCACGAAATATCGAATGGTTGAAGTGTAACGCTTGGTAACATCACACGTTTTAATAACCTCAGTGACCAAGTGACGATGTCAATTGCAATTGACGCGGGCATTATATCGAAACCACCAACGAGCACAATCAAACGTAGTTATCATTGCATAAAAACAAAAATAAAAGACATCAAATGTTCCTAGTGGTTGCGTACTTGTACGAAAGCTGTACCCACCGTTTGTGTAAAGTTTTCTTTCGCGCCCACCAGCCTTTTCTTCCTTTCTAGCACAAATTGGAAGTTTTCAACTTTATCAAAAACGGCTCTAACAATTTTGGTCAAACTTCTCCCGGCTAACTAGTATCTAAGTTTTGTTGTCCATGAATGTTTCAGTAGAAATGCGTTGAACGAAGATACAGCTCTTGTATGTGTACATGTGCAGCAGACTGTCGAACCAGCTGGCCTTGAAACGTAAAGATCTGAGGAAAACTCCAATTTTTTCTCGCGATCACAAAACAAAAGAATTGGAATGGATTAACAAGTAGAAATAGATTAAAATAGTAGGTTGAACAATAAGAATCGCTGAATGTACGTGGGGTTAAAGGACGCTTAAATAAATACCTTGTGTGATGTAATAATTCATTTGCATACGCTATAAGAGCATTTTTAAATCTCCTAATTGAACAAACAATCCTCCATTAGCGTCCCCAAAATATCTCACCGAAGATCCCGCCTGCGCTGCTCATATGGACCAGCTGGCTGGTGGAGCAATCGCGTGGTGGTAGCAGCGAAATATAGTTACGACCTCAGGGCATATACTATACGCTTCTCGTCCTGGTAGGAATCCTCTTACACCCACAGAAATGATAATGTTTTATTAAGTAGCCACCTCTCGACTGATATGAACGCTCGACGAGCGACTCACCAGGTCGTCTGAACCGTTTATGGAAGAATGGCAGGAACCTAACCGAACAGACCCGAGAGAAGAGGTCATTCCACTCATTCCAAGCTTCAGTCACCGAAGGATTTTCAATTCATTCATTACGAAAACAATATTTACACAAACTCGTGTACGCGTTCAATCGCTTTTATACAGACAAAAACTCTGTTACCTCCGAGAGCATGAATATTTATGGGTTTCGAGTTCCGAGGAGAAGCGTGAGTTGACAGTTGATACAGACAGGTGCGGACGAAGCGAAGAAAGAGGGTGATGGTGAACTGGTTGGCAGAGTTGAGCCAGAGGCCTACAAACTCTGTAATGTTGTAGGGACGAAGGGGGTCATTGCCACCGCAGATCAATAGTCAGTGCCCTAGGCCGCCTGCCAAACAAAAACGAAACGGCGGACCTCGAAAAGAAAATTATCTGGTACGACGCATCACAAAACTGTCGTCGGCCCCACGCACGTCTTTATCCTTCTGCCAACTAAATTAATCCGTCTTCTTTCAGTTTATTTGAATTAGGTACAACTTCGCGTTCCACATAGACATTTTTCTGTAATTATTGGGTTACTCCTGCTTACGTCACGACCTTCATTCACTTAGCACCGCATAGGTAATACGTACGACCTCCAACGTGGTGGGATGCTGGGATTTCATTGTTCTTGAACTATAAAGAAGACTGAAAACATATCTTGTGCGACGCACCACCCACGCTTCCAACGCTCCCACGTGCTTTGTCGTCATGTAGTCATGTTAAGAGCTACGAGCGTTTCCACAAAAAATGGTGGGTTTTCGTAGTTTCCTCGATAACAGCTCATCGATTGATGCTTAAGTTTTGCTCTCCGTAAGCATCTTCGTAAAAGTTCCATGAACTGAGTAATAGACCTGTGAAACGGAAATTTGTGTGAGAAACCTCCACAGTGAACGTATAAGTGAGGTTGATCAACCTGATGGAGTGGTTTCTAGCGATCTACACCACATGGCGTTCCCCGTAAACATGTGTCGAACGAAGGTATACTCCAAAATACGTCACAAAATGAGAGCCCCCGAACATTCAAGCTCGCTTTTGGCATTTTCTTCGAACACGCTGGTCAAACTGACGAGTTACGTTAGGCTAACTAGTAAAAAAAAAAAAAATGTAGCAGTTTATGATTTGGAAGAATTGAACGAAAACACAACGCATGCGCACGTAGCGTCTCATCGGCGTATCGGTCGAGGAAAACTGTGCGATGACTCACTGCAAGCATTTTCTCTTCGGAAAGAAGTTGATTGCCGAGGAAAGTGAAGAAAATGAAGTAACAATTTCAGTTCGTATGAAAATGAAAAGTTTCGAGCTGCTCCGCCTCAGGTCTTCGATCTCATGAGATCGATGAGAAGTTTGAATTTCACACAGTTTATAACATCCAGAAGTCGTTGGCTTTTCGTGGGAATGTTATGACTCGGCGATTCTCTTGACGTGAGGTGAGGGACCTGCGCCTTCCTGAATGAGTTTTACGTAAAGTTGGAACTAAGTTTTTTTCGTTCCTCAAGAAATTATCATCAATTGATGAGAACTTCGATCCATTAACTTCGTCATCGTCTTCGCTCGAATGGGCTCGCGCATACTTGAAAACCCGAGGGAAAAGTCTTGCTCATCTGAACTTTGAACGGAGTTAGAGTTTCCTCAGAATTTGAATCGATACATTTTCTACTTCTCTACAATCTTTATATGAAGGTAGGGCTTGGCTTATCGTTATATATTGGACCGGGAGTTCGTAACATTCTGGATTTTATTACGTCGCTCTTACTTATGTCACGAAGTTTATTGCGTAACCAGCGCGTTGGTGCTGAATTGGACCGCTTACGCGATTTTTTGAGAACGGTTCAATTCTACGGTTCCAGAGGGAAAATAGTGACAAGGTGTGGAAGGTGGGAAGTCAAGGTCCTCTATTTATCCCCTTAAGCACGCTTTGATTTGCTTTCCTTATACGCTTCATGTCTGTTCCGTGAACTATCTTTTGCTATCCACATTCCCTCGTCCCATGCTTGCTTTGGGATTTATCGTACGAAATACTTGAGAATTTACCAACATTCCTGCCATAGTCACTCTCTACAGTACTCTACTCCAGCTAGCTTGCACTAATTGCTAGAAGTTTGTCCTATAGCTGTCATTTTGACCGAGTTCTTGGGTCACTCTTGAGCTTTTTTGCTTTCAAAGCACAACAGGATGCTCCGAGTACTCGCTTCTAGCTTTCTCGTCCCACTGATTGGTTGTTTGCTGGCAGGTCCTTGCTATACGGAACCCTCTCAGAGCCCCCTCCCAAACCACAATCACCTTATGATGGTCTCGTTCAAGGTCGAGGTTACACCAATCATTCCCAGTGCCATTCTCATCAATGAAATAGTCCAGCGTCCACTCAGCCACCACCCCGAGACTGCTAACCTACTCACCTCCAGATATAACTTTGATACTTCCTCCTATTCACCCAGAATGTCTGTGAATCTGGCTTGTCTCTGAATCTCTTGAATCTCTCTTGAGGACATCTTCATCTGGATCCTTCTGCTTTTTATTTTTTTTTTTTTTAGTGTTCAACTATCCAGATTTTATGTTTCTCCTCATTTTTACACTGCATTGGTACCAGGCTTTCCTCAAACAAATGAATATTCCAGTATATAATGTCATCTTTCGGGCATTACGAGACACCCCCCCCCCCCCCCAATGATGGGCTTTCACGTGCCTTGTTTAGGTTTTGCAAATGCTATTCCAATCAACAAACTACGAGCTTAACTGTTCGCTCGTCCAGTTTTATGTATTGCTAACCAGCTCGTCTGGCCACAGTATGAACCTGTCTTCCTGCTCTCTCGCTTGCTCGAAGTTCTTCTCCTTCTTCTCGCGCAAATATCTCCACATTCTCCTCGTTGTTCAACTAGGCTTGTACCAGTTCCTTCTCAAATAAACGAATAAATCTTTTCATAACTCCATCTTCGTCGCCTCCTTGCCAATTACGACGCTCGTGATATGAGTGAGCGTCTGTCGCATCGTCAAACTCTCAGGCGGTGGTGGTGACAAAGACCCCGCAGCCTTGAGGACCAACAATAGACACATTCGTGGCTCTGCTCTCATCTCCCTCCGACCCTCTTCGTCGTCATCTGACTTCAATCCTTCCCCTTCACGTCATCTCCCAAAACGTCACACAGACGTGCAGCATCCCCGACCATTCACTCTCTCTTTCTCCCCCATCCCCCCTTCCCCACCCATCACTTTCTCCTCTTTCTCCTTTAAATCCGATCGAAAGTTGCGTTCTGCCTTTTCACAACCGAAAGTAGTAAAGTGCATTCGAAAGGAAAAGTTTTAAGTCTCAACGCAAGTTTTTCCAACCAATTTTCCGCTCATTGAGAAGCTCTGGTGACCAAAACCACGCTCCTCAGAATAGATTCACGCGCCTTCTCTTTGCCTAGTCAATTATTTGAGTTTGACAGTAATACCTGGTGCAACGCATAACACAACGTTCCTCATCACCATGTACGGTTGCTGGGTCAATGATATTCTATAGAAATGTTTATGAAGAATAACATCTAGTTACCGACTGGGTGGTCAACAGAACCCTATAAGTTCAATAAAATCGTTGGAGCCGAAGTGCCTCCCCTCCCGCTCTTCGCCTTGCGTTGAGTGGGCTTCAGAACGGCATCCACGGAAAAGATTGCCGGCACTTTCACCCTTTTCCCGTAACGTCACTGTGCGCCAGCGTGAAGAAGTCCAAGAGTCCAGGACTAATCCTCTTGAAAAGAAAAGTAAATAACCCACCATCAATACGCTTTGGAGGCCATACGCTTCTTGAAAAGCACGTCAAGTATTTAGGAGTGAATGTAGGTGAGAGGGTGAGGCTTCAGCCAAAACCTCCAGTCCCTTAAAGGCACTACCATTGAAAGGTTTGCCGCACTGCGTGCAATTACTAAGGCCACTTGTGTGTTACCATGACACTATCCTCATGCACAATCCCATCTATCTTGGCGTGATTGGCTACTGCCCTGTTGTCTGGGGTAGCAAACTAACAGTCAATCAAAAGAGAGCATTAGCCCAATCCCAGTGAGCTACGCTCATGTCGATCACTAAGGCCTATAAGACCTCACTGTGATCACTGGTCAGTTACTGGCTGACTTGGCAGTGGAGTGCATGGTTTGGAGAGTCAAACGGGAGCTTCCCTCGCTTTGGACTGAACTCTGTGCAGATCTCACCAGAGAACAAAAACTTGATGGCAGAGAAATGGCAAGCGAGGTGGGAATCCTCGTCAAAAGGGTGTGACACGTATGAGTTCTTCCCCAACATCTGTGAACGTCTCTCAAGAAAATGGGTTGAGCCAGGCCCAGTGTTACTCACGGGACATAGCGACCTCAATGCACGGCTACACTTCTCTCTAAGACTCTCCATCAAGCATGTCTTGCGCCTCCAATGCGGAGGAAACAAGAAACCACGTGCTGCTCCGCTGTAGTTTCTAAACAGTGAGCGACAGCTGTTGGGAGAGCAGGCGAACTTGGCAGCATTGACTGCTACTAAGCAAGCCTATAACCATTTTGCAGAGTTCGCGAAGATGGCTAAGAAACCAGATTAAGAACTTTTCCCAGATGGTACGGGATACCTCACGTGGTCACCTCCGGGCAGTAACATACAGGCACAACTCTCTACCAGGAGACTGGCTAGCGACCAAATACCTGCCGTACCTCCTCAGGTCTAAGTTTGGTGGATGCTGCAGAGGCCGGCCTCTTGTACATTATCAAAACTGCAACTTCCATGACTGACATAACCCTCGTCGAGGGTTTAGAAACAGTAATCAAATAAGGAAACAGACCTGCTGAATTAGGCTGCATGATAGTTATAAATCTACAGCGCTCTGAGCGGGGTTTATGAAACAATTATGTGTGCAGTGGTTACATAGATATTCAACGTTCACGTAAGGAGAGAGCCCAGGGAACCAGCAACTTTTTTCTGAACGCCGAGGTCCAAGGTCGTCTCGCAGGGGGCTTCAACGCCGTGAACAAGCACGAAACTTAATTCTTTCCGCTGTGTAACATTGACTCATCCAAGCAGTTACCTCTTATATCCAGCTAGGAAGGCACTAATAGTAAGCTGTATTGCTAACCTGATCTTGTAATGCCTCTGTCTCTACTCAACCGGAAAGTACCCATGAACCTTCACCACCACCCCTGTGCACCTTCATCAGTCCTCACAAACACGTTACCTTCCTGCTTCCCATGAATTCCCTCTGCCGTCTTCTTTAAATTTCCGTGGGGCAAGGTTTTCTCATCAGCCTTTCACTAAACGTTACTATTCACCGAGCGCCAAGTTAGTATTAGGACTTGTAGCCCCAGAAGACCATCTCTTCAATTAGCAACTACTACATACAAGTATGAAAAGGGTTCATCTCGTGGTATTCTTGAGTCAGATAGTTGATAGACAATTGGTAGCACAGTTCCAATTCCGTCCATAATTAAGCCAACGAGCTCGGCTGTACTTGCTCCTTCAACTTCTGCAGTTACTGGCCAGCCCATAGCGCTAGAGTAGAAGTAGTTCCCACATTTCCTGCTTTCGGATCGAAGATCACTGATGGGTTGTTGATGGGAGAAGTGGAAACTATTATATTTAGATGTCTACTCGGCTTTGAGAGGCATCACTTCATGCTTCAGAGCTAAAATCCTGTACAACGAATCTAAACGTTGTAAATTGAAATATTTGGAGGAGTTTTCCACGTCTTTCCCGGAATCAAAATGAGGGCTACGACACACAATCCTCGGATCTTCAGCAGGTAGACAGTTTGGCGGAGGGTTTCACTCTGGCTCGAGCCGCAGGCAGCTGTTGACGAGACGAAGCTGGACGATGGACGTTACTATAGCCGATTTAAATTACATATGAGTTGATGCGGAGTTCTCGCTTCCGTTCACTTCGTCTCAATTGAAATTCAAGTTGCAACACTGGGTACCAGCGAGTGAGAAAGTAGGCGAGAAATCGGAAAAATTTAACGTCCTTAAAGCTGAATCCGCTCCAACGGATTTCCTTCGAAGCGCCTACCACTTGATTTCATGTAACGAGCTCATTTCTTCCGGCACGCGTATCGGATCGAGATTCAAAAAAAAAAAAAAAAATACTAGTGAGACGCATCACACAACTCTCCTCAGCTCATGAACGTTCAGCGATTTTTACCGCTCTAGCAACTAATCCAATACGTTTTTGTCTCAAGTAATTTGTAATCGGCCTGTAGGCAATTTATGGAACTGCCAACGTGATATTTCGGGAAAGGTCCGTGTTGTTCAGGAGTTATAGGTCAGGCATTGTAAACAAGGAGAACCAATGTAACGATAGTAGTTCAAATTCCGAAATTCATCGGGGTCCTCTTTATCATCTTGCGAACATTATTAAACTTTCATTTCGTAAGTAGCACACTGGACTCCCCCCCCCCCCCCCACGATGTTTGTGAGAATGCCAGCTTTATAAGAATGGATTTACGTGGAAACTCTCGTCATTTTCCAACGGATAAACATTTAATAGTACAGTTATGTCACTTGGAACGCCCCACACAAAAAATGTTTTTTACGAACAGAAAATTGATGTATCGACCACTCAGATAGATATCGTCAGTTTTCTTTTATTTTGAAGTCAAGTCTTGTATTGCTCTGTGGGATATTTTGCAAATATCAAATATAACTCACGGTGGTTGTGGAAGGTCGTGAAATGTTACGCATTTTGCGAAGAGTACCAGAGAATGTTGCAGCAAAAGGAAAAGTGAATGTTCGAATAACGTGTGCCGAATTTAATCAGTTGGCCTCGTTTCTTAGGTAATGCGTCTGGGAGCAATCAATCGTCAGCGTAGGACAAGAAGAAATGTTGGCGGCCGGCCAAACTATTGTCTGGACTTGGGGAGGAGCCTCAAGCACATACTTATTGCTTGGTCCTCGGCTTGCGTTTGCACCATTTCGTAGATAACGCTTCAACAAGATTTTTCTCCTGTCCCTTCGTCGACTAGTTTTTTAGAATTTATTTTTATTCGTTTACTATTTGAGACTATTACGTAATGCACCATAATGCACTACAGTTCATCGAGAATGGTTGCAAAGTCAAGTATGTAGCGAGGGCGGCACAATCAAGGGTTGGAAATGACCTTCCGTGAAGTTCGTTGAGATGGATAACGTTTTCGGGGGCGGATTTTGCCATTTTTGTAGGCTTATGTATCATCACTTAATTTCAGGGTGCTCCTCGGATTCATCTCAAAGTACACAGTAGACTCAGAAGGTGCTGGGAATAACCCGCTGACCACCGTTGGTAAGCTAAATGGTACATACTACCTCACACGACTTGGAAATCTGTAGAAAGATAATAAAATTTATTTAAAAAGAAAAAGAGCTCAGCCTCAGGGTATTAGTGTTGAGATGAATCCGATGGAACCGTCCTGACCTTCCAAGCGCGTGTTTGTTGTGCTCACTTTGCAATATTTTGGCAGCGCTTGGAGAGTAGGACAGAGCGCCTGTAACAGCCATTTACAGCATCGTATTGTACTTGTTTAATCCTGCGTCAACGTCGGGTGATCTTGCTTTTCTTTCAAGCACCGATGAACACCGGTTCCTAACTCCGTGGCGAAGACAAAAGAGCGAATATCAGTGAATGTGACTATTCCCAAAGTTCCATTTTTGAGAAACTCCAGAAGCGAATGTAATTTGAAGTTATTGCAATCCCAGTGAAAGAGCAGATACTTTTTAGAGACGACGAAGCTGAAGTTTGAATTCACCCTAAGGCCACTAGGGACGTCTTTGAGTTGGACCTGTCGAGTTTAATGATAATAACGTACCATTAAGTTGGTAGGTGACTGAGAAACGCGTCCATATCCTGCACGGACCTAAGTGTCCCCTGAACATTGGAACGAAGGCCGGTCGAGGAAATCGATTAAAGTGTTCAACCTGTACACCCAACTGACATATAAACGCAGGAAACCGTGAGAACTTGCAGATCATTAAGTTCACAAAGTAAATTAGGTAATTTAACAACTGCGGCGGTGGGGTCTTGACGAGACAATAGTGTGAATGCGAGGTTTCTAGTTTGCCAATTGGACGTCACTTCTACGAGTGCTGTCGAAGTTTTGAATGACTGAGTCGCTTTGTTATCGCTCGGTTTTTGCGCGCCAAGCTACTACAATCCTGACAGAACTGTGAGGTGCGAATTAAACTAAGAAATAATTGAAAACTTTTTATAAAAAAAAAGGCCTCATACAACGTCCTCGCAGCTAAATACCAGTCAAACATTTGAAAATCTAAAAAAAACGCAGTTTTATTACTTTCCTTCGCCCTACAAAGATTAAAGTACAATTATGTACTCGGCTGGAAAAATTGTTTTATCTTCAGACCTCAAAGTTATAAACCGAAAAACATTTCCGCACGAGGTAATGCCATCTTTTTCGTGAGTGACGTTATTAAGAGAACAGCTGTATCAAATCGGCTTACATTTGTACATGCAGCTTGCACAAATAAGGTCAGTTCAAAACTAACTATAGCTATCACAGTGATCGAAATACAATATTTAAAAAAAAATCAAACACGACTATCACGATTTTGAGGTCTGTCGCGTCACAACAGCGTTCCCAAAAAAACCGTGTTGGTTTCATTAAGGTAGTTTAAAGACGGTTATAAATTCGCTAGTTGAAAATGTCGTCGTTTCTCTAACTTTTTTTTTTAGCGTTTTCAGTACAGTAAATACGAACCTTACGAAACTCACGTTGACAGTGGTCATTCATGAAATGATGAGTTACTCAACGAAAGTCGCAACAGAAGTTTCCCAGAACCCAGTGAATTCCCAAGTGTTTAGTAAAAGAAATTTGGATCGTTCATACTCGTTTTTGAGGGAATTTTAAATACCTCAGTTTTTCGATCCCCCCACCCCCTTCACCGCGGACCTCTCACTCAACATGGACATTTTGCCTTCGCACTACTTTTGATATTCATATACTACAAACGCATTCGAAAGAAACATGAGGCATAGTGCATCTTTCCTTAGTTCCTTCACGCAGTAAATTAAAATCAGAATATTTATCAGAAACAACATCCTGTGAGTTGGCTCCAAAACAATGTAAAAAGTGAACCAAATTAACCGAACTTAATTGTTCCATCTCAATGTGTTTTGAAAACATAAGTTAGGTTTGGATTAGTATAAGTGGACTGTTGTTTCCGAGAAAAGTAAATAGCGAGTACACTTATTTTAGCGCATTAAAAAAAGAACGAGTTCAATCAGTTTCATCGTTAGCAAAGTCGTAATCGTGAAAACCGCAAAAACGTCATTATTGCGTAGTGTTTCCTACAACTTTTTTATTCCCTCTAAAAAGCCACCTGCTTATCGGTTGTAGGTCAATTACGTTCATGGCGCAAGTAAAGCGAGTTGGAAGTTCAAAGCTGTTTATCTCGTGAGCCCAGAGCTCATTTGCACCGTATTTCATTGCATTTAGCCCCGACTTGAGAATTTTTAATTTCTGTTACGGTCGTTGGAAAGCATCAGGTGCAATACTCCTCAGCCGCACGCACGTTCATCAATTTTTGATCGATCTGCTAATCATTTCAATGTGTTTTTCACTCAGTTTATACGAGGTCGGTGGAACTAAAACGTTCGTTACAGAAACAGTAAGTTTCAGAGAATTTATTGGGTTTCGCGTATTTATGCTGCGACTTTTATTCAGTGACCATGCGTAGGTTCTGTCTTTTTGGAACTGTCAGGATAAATATGGGTGTTTATAGGAAAACTCTGGGGTTCGAGGGGAAATGGTTGGAGAGCCTAATCCTCTCTTTCATTCGGGACGTTGTCAACCCCTCCATCCACGGGCAACAGTGGGGGGGGGGGGGTCCCAGGGTCCAGCACTGAGGAAGCCATTCGTTGCCTCCAGCGGGCGCCACATGGTCGTGGCGGCGTTCCTCGACGTGAGCAGGGCCTTTGACACGGTTTGGTGGCCGGCAGTGCTCCATTCGCTGTGTAGCCTCCCGTTCAAGGTCTCTGGCTCATCAGCAGCTTCCTCGAGGACAGGATCGCAGTGCAGTCCACAATTCTGTGGGCAGTAGTACTCGACACTCTGCTCCACCTCCTAGGCGGCAATGGCTATACACCCGTCACCTACATCGATGACGTGGTGATCGTGGTGGAGGCGGAGCATCTCGGCCTAATCAAGCTCCACCTGCAGCGGGCAATGTGGCCAGTGGTTGTGCTCAGACCCCACGGAGAGTGGAGCTGGCCAAGGGTGTGAGAGTCGCCCTGGGTACAACCGCGTCTTAGCTGGGCACCATCCTTTGCCCGTGCTATGTGTCTATTGGCTGTACCAGGATTAGCGACAGCGTGCTCGACTCCCTCCGGTAGAAGGAGCCTCCCAGCTCCTCTCTACCAAAGCGTGAATCCACCCGTTCCACGTCTGCACCCGGGGGAAGGGCCTGGAGTCATGGTGCCTAGGTGAGGAGGGGAGTGAGACAACAGCCTCCCCCAACCCTCTTTCAAGCCCCTAATGCCTGCTGTGCGTAGAGTTGCGCATGCATGTGCAGAAGTGCGGACAACAAGCCAGCAGGTCTACAAAGGCCTGGCTCGTTCCCCCAATGAGTTTATTGGGTAGTCCCTAATTATCCCACCATTACTTGGGTAGATTATTGGACTACTGGCGCTAGTTTTATTGGTAATGGTACTGTCACGAGTTTATAAGAAATACCTCGCAGTAAAAACGGTTTCCGAATTAAACCAGGTGTTTTTAAAAACGCCAAAATTTTTTCTTAAAAAACACCTTCAACGTTTTGTATTAAACTTTATGAGTGGACAGATCCAGATGACATGTAAAAATGTTAACTTGTGGGAAAGTGACTAGAGCCGTACAATAAATTATCAAACATTACCAGTTTTTTTCCTTACAAAACCAGCCGATATAAGTAGCGTTCTTGCAAAAATAGAAAAGGCGATCCAATCAGCTACCCATACGACAGAACTGTGATGTTGGTAATAAGATAATTAGGAGTAATCCTCAAAATTCTGTAATTATAACTACTGTCGTTTAATTGACTAACTTTTTTCCTACAGTTTTCCTTATTAGTCCAGAACCTTTCCAGAAACACAATTCATTTTTCTAAGTTCGTAGAAAATCGAGTTTAGAGCAGCTGTTTCCATATAAATCCCGCTGTTATGATGATATGAGCGTTCTCAGAAAAAGTAACGGTTCACAGTGAGAGTTTATCAATGTTTGTTAATCATTACGTTATGTTGATAGATCATTTTCTTTATTATGTATAACATAGTATGGAAGAAGAGAACAAATAGTCCTAATCTCTTCCTAGTTGGTTAAATAAATTCATCAACCGATCGATTTCTCCCTCCTCACGCTCCTCATCATATATCAATGCTACTAGGACGGTATGACGGGTGAGAGAGACCGCCGAGGAAAATATTTCGAACCGTAGACTAATAAGTGAAATTCAACGTTATAGTACTTTAACGCGTATTATTTGAAAAAAAATTAAATTCTGCAATATAAACTCCTTTGGTAGCTTTAGGATTTGTGAGTGAGCAGTGGTAACCAGTGAACAAATATATTAGAGGATTAACTATTTTCATAGCCAAGGAAAAAACGAACTGAGCCCAAATTTCTCTAGTGGTTGATAAATAATCATCCCTCTCTGTCTGTCTCTCTCTCTCTCTCTCTCTCTCTCTCTCTCTCTCTCTCTCTCTCTCTCTCTCTCTCTCTCTCTCTCTCCATTTCTACCTATCTATCTATCTATTTATCTCTCTCCTTCATTTTTCTCCACCAGCGTAATGCGACCCATTACATTCCTGTTTCACAGCTGGCACATGTCCCTCTTCCTGCAACACGAGCGTGACTGAACGACGACTAGGTCACCACCTGTGCAGTCACGAATTGTTTCTGCGCTCAGCCCGCGCATCTAATGAAAAAAAAAAAAGAAAAAAAAAAATCAAGACCCTGAATAATTCAAAATATTGGAGAAAAGCCTCAACGGCCTCAACTCAAGATTTGGCCTCTTTGTCAACTCAGGCGCTTGTGAACTAAAAAAACAACTTGTTGAGTCGGGAGCGACAGTCGGACATTATAAAGGTAAATTTGACGTTGACGCATTGTGCGGCCGCTCCGAAAGTTCATAATGCATCAGGTTGAAGGCTTTGCTCCAGGGGTTTACATTAAGCGATTGATTTCGAAATGGGGTTTCTCGCGGAATGAAATTTATGTGGACTGCCGGTACCCCCCCCTCCCCCCTTCCACTCCACGACATCACATCGACACTGCAAACGTAGGTTTCTTCCACCCAAAATCCTGAAAGGAAATCCTCACAATCTGCATTGTGCTCGTCATAAACCATTGAGTAGTGTAAACGGTAATACAGTTATAGCCATTCCCAAATTAGGTTATCAAATTGGAACTAATGTGTGCGAGCGTGTTTCGAAAACATGTTCAATACGAATACCAAGTACGGGAGATCACACAACTTTCTTCAGCCCCACGCGTCACATGTTTGGTGAACGTTCTACGCATGAAACTGTTGGCCTGTAAGGTTCCGGAATTTCCGGGGCTACTTCTAATTAATAACCTAACGAATGTCAATGTGGTTTCACAGTCTACGAACGTTATTGGACTACCCACATCATTTTTCTTTTAACGATATATGAGCGGGATTTATCAGGAAACGACTGCGCTGAAATCGATTTTCTTCGAAATGTTAATAACTTATTGTACTACTGTCATTTTTCCACAAATGAGGACTTTATTGTACTGTCTTGTCATTTGAAACCGTCCATACAAAAAAATATCTGGTGCGTTGCAACACACAACTTTCCTTGGCTCAACGTCAATTCGCTTTGTAAATGGCTAATTCTATTTAATCGATTCATTTATCACTCAGTTCCTTTGAACTTGGTCAAACAACAAGTCACAGCAGCAGGAAGCTGAAGCGCCTACAGTTATGGAATTTATTGTGCTGCTCGTACTCATCGCAGGACCATTATTGAGCAATGCAGGTATACAGAAAATTAATGAGGCTGTAAACACAAATTTTTTGAAGGAGGATAGTAATCACTTTTGCAGAGTTATTGGGTAACTGTTAGAACTGGTATTAAGCGAAAGGCGGTAGTTGAAATTCAGGAATTTCTGGAATGATTCCCATGTATCCCATGAGCGTTTTTAAACACTCACCCTATAGGTATTGGATTGCACTACAACACGACTTTTTTTTAAACATTCTAGTAACATTCCAGCGGGGGTTAAAAGGAAAAAACCGCGGCAAAAACGCTTTTCGTCGAAAATTTTGATAATTTATTGTGCTGCTCTCGTCATTTTTCCACAAATGAGAATTCCATGGTATGATTATCTTATTAAGAGCTACTAACATAAACAATTTAATCAAAATCGTTAGAGCCGTTTTTGAGAAAAAAAAATTTGGTGTTTTGATCACTATGATAACTATAGTTAAATTTCGGTGGATTTTGTTCATACCCTTATTTTGGCGTCCCATGGTAACCTGCGGGCGAGATATCAAGTTTGAGCAGTTTTGGTACGGTGGTTTTCTCTAAAAATCGTTCACAGACACACATACACACACACAGACCACTTTACCAAATAGTGTTTTTCGGACTCAGGAGGGTCTGAAACGTAAAGATCTGAAGAGAACTCAAAATTTTTTTTTCAGCCGATTACATAACTTACCTTTCTACTTCGTAGAGCCAAGGAGAGTAATAATGAAAATCGAGACGGGGGAAAAATGTTAGGGGTTATTTTAGGTAGTTTTGCACCGATTTTGCTCATAACCTTATTTTGGCGTCCCGTGATGGGCTAATTATGAAGTTTGAGCCGATTTGGTTCGGTTATTGTCTTTCAATTGCCTTCAGAGATACATACAGGCGTTCGTCCGACTTTAGAAGCTCGTGAAACGTGTGAAGAAAATTCAACTTTATTTCTAAGCCGATCACATAACTTTCCTTCTTACTTCTGAGGGCTAAGAAAGGTGAAAAGCGACCTAAATCTTCATTTTACCGTTTTGTTGTGAGTTTCAGTTGCATTTTTATCGTTTTCGGCTACCAGGGACTTTCTTTCGGCGTTTATTGTGCTTTTGGCGTTGATTTCAGTCTCAAATTTTGAACGATCCTTGCTGCGTTCTGCCTTATTATCTTTCACAAATCATGCAATGATACCAGTTCTAGCTGTAAATCAAAACAGAAAGTTGTTCAAACAGAAAAGAAAGTTGGAGCTACTCGCGCCTCGCAGGTTGTTATTAATTACGAACCACTGAGCTATCAAGTTATAGAGTTATTACCTCCATTTTGCTTCATCTTCGAAGCGACTCCTGTCAGATTGAGGGTGTTGTCCAGGAGACAGGCGGCGGGCTAACAGGCGACTTGCGACGCACAGCGAAGCATCGCCAGAGTCGTTGCTCCTCCTACGAAGAAAGCGAATTCTTAATTCTCTAGGCATTACGGCACAGAAAGCAGACATTTTTACAACTTCTAGAAATATCAAAGCAGAACACCTCCTCATCTCTCATGTAGAATGTAGTAAAAAATGTATTTGTGATGTGGAGTCGTTCTTCACTGTAGTAGTTTACTCTGGCGTGAATTCTTGAGAGCCAGTCAGGATGAATGAAAAAAACTTTCTCTAGGCCGACGTTTCGCTTAATTTATTAAGCATCATCAGGGCTATAGAGTATCACAGCAGAAAATTAGGTTACAGTAAATTATAGGGAAACATTGAACTGAATTGATTTTGAAATGACATGGCTCGGGAAATCGCTACTAATTTCTTAAAATACTAACATTCGGAGAAACGAACCAAAACATAACAGACCTTAATGGTAAATAACAGAATGTCGGCCTAGAGAAAGTTTTTCTCATTCATCCTGACTGGCTCTCAAGAATTCACACCAGTGTAAAATATGTATTTTTTACCCCGGGAATATGAACTAGGAAAGAGGAGGGAAAAGTTGAACTTTTTTTAGATTTCAAGATTTCCAAGCATAAAATTGATTAATGGTTCGTTTATAGATATGTACAATGTTGCAACGTGTAGTCCCCTCATACAATTACACACAAAATCCATAAAGCATGAACTATCACGCGGTAGTCAGGTGAAATTGGCAGCGTAAAAAAGAACACAAATCAACACAAAATGCTCCAACATATTCGCACCACTCAAAACACTACACAAACGAAAACAACCAACTGACGGATTTACAGACCACCCTACAGAAAAAAGACGGAAATTCCACAATTGACAGATCATTCAAGACGTTCCATTCACCTTAGGGGTTTTCCCCTGAGGTACATGACCTCCTCTCCCCGACCCTTCCCCGACCCTCCATCATCCCGTTTTACCTGCCTTTCATATATAAAGACCACGAACAACTGACTGACTCCAGTACTGACTTAACGGCCAGACGATGATGTCTTTACATCGAAAGCACTTGCCACCAGCAACACACCAGCCAGAGGAGACGGACTCACCTAACAGATACGTAAACGTTAATATTAACGGGTATTCCTAATTTGAGAAAGAGGTCTCGTGATGTGTAATTTGATATAGATTTCTGGCCCGCCTAGTATTAACGTCGTGTGCTCAAAGAGATCACTGGAGAGGGAGGGACCATCTGGCGAGACACGGTTCGTCCAGTGTACGTTTAAGGCCATTTAGTCAAGAGGACAGTGAGAAAGGACTTGAGGCAGGTAGTTGGAATCATCACAGGGTAGAGGAAAATGAACTGGTATGTTATGAGTATGCCCCTCGGTGCAAGTGGTGTGGTAGAGATGAGGCAGGGCCAGGGCATGGCAGAGAGCGATTTTTTATCTTTAGTGCAATTTCTCAGAGGGTAAACATGAAAGGAGGCTCGGTCCTAGGCATGGTCCTGTGAGGTATTAAAACTGGCACCATAGGACTTCAGAGCGCTGTGCTTGTCCCAAAAGGAACAGTTGGAGTTCAATAGTAATAATAATTCATAATTCAAAAGGTCTGCACGTTTGTGAGCACGAAAGAGAATGGGTAAACCAAATCCATGGCACGTAAAAATAACTATGTGGCAAAACACAAAACAGTAATCAAAACAAATCATTTCCTCAAAAAAAGCTCTAAGGTTCTCAATCAAATTTTGTGTTTGGGCAGAAGTCGATGATATCAACATAGTATAGTATAAAATGTTCGTCAGTGGAAAACAGATGAGAGCAGCACATTAAGTTATCGAAATTCAAGACAAAGCGATTTTAGTGCAAATCGTTCATCATAAATCCCGCACATATGACACTAATGTTTTCAAACAAAATCAGAATGTTAGTCCAATAAGCCGGCGATACGATGGAAGTTTAAACTTGTTCATAAACTAATCAAACTAACACATAAATGTGTAGACTAACGTTGATTTTTTGACAAATTTGATTCCAGAACTAAAATCATGTTGACAGCCACATCAATTGAATTTACACTCATCGCTCAATAAGAATAAAGGCGTAAGTAGTAGCAGCGCAATAAATTCCGGAATTATGTTTTATTCTTTCAGCGCATTTCCCGTTTGAGTTGAGAAAAACTTCGATGCTCAAACTACAATATTTTGTCTGTGGGTTCCCAACATCTACTTCGTTCCAATTCTGGCGTGGGCATTTTCAGAACGAATGGCGCTAATTTAAGACCCCTATTTTGGCGAAGATTTCTTCCATTTAACGGCTTATACCTTCTTCCTGTCCCAATTGGACGGCTCAGAATTTATTTTCAAGCCGGAAGAGAGGCACAAAAAGAAAGAAAAAAATAAAAAAATAATAATGGGTAACCTGCAAATATTCCTTTTAAAGTTCAACTTTCGCTCGCCGGAGGAGGTCGCCGGACGGACCGGTTTCAATTGGGGCGGTCGCCTTCTTACTTTCATCAGAAACGTTGAAACCCCAACATCTGTCTCATTGAACGAGGGCAAGTGCAAATCTATCGCCTGTTCCCTCTCAGGCTGGCGAAATGGTTAATGAAACATTTAACAGGCTGGAGTGTGTCGAAACATTTCTAGACTCCCGATTCCCATTCCAACTGGCGCGGATATCTAATGCATAAATGTCAACGAAAGAAGTGTTATTTTCAACCCCTCGTGCTGAAAGTGCTCCGTTATCAGCCTCAGAACTTGGAAACATACTCAAACCTCCCGAACGTTCTTACAAAAATTCTGAAGTAACAGATAACTTCAGATGGAAACCACACAAGAACTCGGACTTATTAATTTATCTCGAGACAGCTTTTTTTCTGCAGCTGTCGGAACACTACGAACACAAACAACAGTCATTTTCTGAGTTGTTATGAGCTGCGAGAGCTCGGCAGGTGCTCTATGTAAAAAATTAATTTCGCGACGCATCACACAACTTTCCTTGGCCCCACGGGCATTTACCGTGCCCTACCAACTGATCAAATTTGTTTATAAGAACGTTCTACATGACAGCAGGAGGAGCATATGGTTCAGGGATTTATTGTGCTGCTCTCGTCATTTTCCTACGAATGAGAATTTTATGGTGTTGTTGTGACATCTGAAGCTGTCTATACAGGGAGTTAAAGACATTTTCGAGAAAGAAATATTTAATGTTTTGATCACTATGGTCACTAATTGTGCTCGTACCCTGCGGCCTAGACATCAAGTTTGAGCTGATTTGGTTCAGCCGTTGTCTCTCCATCGCGTTCACAGACACACACAGACCGTTTTGTAAAATTGTTGTTTTGCGGAATCAGAGGGGTCTGAAAAGTTCGTTTAGTTCTCAAGTGAACTAAATAATTTTTTTTTTCATTCGATTACATAACTTTCCTTCCTACTTCGTAGTGCCATGGGAAGTAGTGTAGCAGTGAGTGATTTACTTCACTCATGATTCCTATCATAAACCTTGCATAGACAAAAAAACGAAACCAAAATGTTTTCATGTAGCTAATCAATAAAACGAATTTCTCTGCCACCCAGTTTTTACTTCTCGCTACGTGAACGGTAAAAGAGGGGTTGAGTTTCCTTCAGGTCGTTAAATTTTCAGACATTCTGATTGAGTTAGTTCATTTATCGTTTTGCCCGTGATTTTTTGAGGGCGGAAAAGTAGAATTATGGAAGATTCCCATCAAAGTTACGGTGGAAGGGAGGGGGAGGGGAAAATGGGCTGAAAACGTTTTACACAATTTATTCGAAAACAGCTATACGGATTAAGCCTTCGAATTATCTTCTACTAATCAATACTCAACTTTTTGTTGTATATAAACGTCTCTGTGGAAATTCTGTTGACTAAGTACAAACCTATGAAGCAAAAAGAGAATAAGCCTAAGGAAGAATAGACCTATGAAGCCAAAACAGGGTACAACTTTTTTCATCAAACCCACAGGGTGTCAAGGCAATATATCGATATATCACGACCGAGGACAGGTTATCGATATGCCCGACATCGTAGGCTCTGGCGCCATGTTTGAAATTGGAAATAACGACAGCTGTACGATTATGCCGATTATTTAATGTTAATTATGTAATACCCCGTTATATAATTATTTTAAATGTACAAAGACTATAAAAAGGAGTGAATTCAATGAAATTAAGAATGGGCATATGAAATAAATATGAGATAACTAACGGACGCATATCGATACGTGCAGTCGTAGCGTTATCAAGCGGCCGGTCCATTCTTTGTTTCACCCGTCACCTGTACATCGTTGTCCACCAACGTACCTCTCACATTGCATTAAACAAATATAACCAACATGAATAAAAAACAGAGTGTTTTCAAGTTTTCGAATTTTCCAGAGTAAACGCATACACGCATTAGCTATCTATTCCCACATTTGGATCCTCACAACTATACCTGGGGCTATCTGTTGAACGGAGATATAACCTAAAAAAGATAGAAAAGTGAGTTTGCTGAAGATTCAATCGTAGTTTTTTCCAATTTTCTCAAAAACGGCTCAAACGATTTTGGTTAAACTTGTGGGCTAACTCTCAATCGACAAGTATTTACATTTTATTCTACATAAATGTTTCCTTAGAAATGCGTTGAATGAAGATACAACGCACATATACGTATATAGAATATCGCCGAATTTGCAGGCAGGTGTGGTGCTATGCACCAGATTCTGCTTGTGTACAATTTGTTCAGTTCATAAGCTGTCGGAGCTTTCGTGCATACCGTGCAGATTGCATCCGGAGTCAAATCTGAACTAATGATTTTCGTTGTCTTCACGACACGTTCAGCACATTCTGTAGAAACAGGAAATTCCACAGAAAAATTATATTTACTCTTTCTTTCCTATTTTTACAGCCTGCCTGTTGATATGGATGTCCCCGCTTACGTTATAAGCTTTATTAGACGATTTTACCGAAAAGTCGTAACCAAGATTCCGCGTGTGGAAGTTAGCTCGAATAGAGCGCAACAAGGCGAGAAAAATATTGCCACCGGGGGGATTTCCTGCCCTTCAGTCGGTAGCATGCTCGTAAATGATCTCAACTTTTGGACTACGATGCCCGTAATTGACTCGAGAATCGGTCAACGATCGCGACCCCGATCGGTAAATTCTGTCAAATCAACGGCTTGCTCTAATTGGAACCATCGATTTTCCGCGGGTTTCAAAGGAAACGAGCATTTGCATTCACTTTGGTGTTTAATTGGGCCACTTCTCTTGTCTCGAAGACGAATCTGGGAAACTAGAGGGAGTAATTGCTCGAATTAGCAGTTTCCTCTCTAATTAGGAGAGCCTCCGTTCCTTGACTCTATGGGAAATACAGGAGGATGGATCGTTAACTCCTGAACCTTGAGTTGCGTAAAAATGGGCCTCCGAACGAACGGAAAGACACTAAAACCAATTTCACCGCGTTTAACGAACTCTAGATTTTGACGTGTTTCACACATCTCTGGGACACCCAGACCGATGTACACTTAATAAGTTGTACATTTCTTCAAGGGCTGTGGTTTATAGCGAGTTAGCAAAGATATAAGTGTAAGCGAGTAGGGATTCATCACCGGCCAGCTGTATGTCCTTATCACCAGCCAACTATTTTGTTAATTTATTAGATACCATAGTTAAAATGATGTGACTTGGAGTTTCTTCCCTTACGAAAAGGTTATGTAATCGACTAATTTAAACATTTTTTGCAGATCTTTACGCGGGCTACTGTGTCCAAAAAACACCGTTTGGGGACTAGGTCTTCCACACACCGTTCTATGCGCGTACATTCTCACTCCGGTTCGATGAGAAGGAATCTTGTGTATCTCTCCCTACCACTACCAAGTTCTTGGGCCGTAAGCGCTACCTTGCTTTGCAGACATCTGGTTGGGATGTCACACACGCTGTAGATGGGATGTCGCTTGAGCTGTGGCTGGCCTTGGACTCGTTCAGGATCAGCTGCGGTGGTGTGATAAGTAGGCTGCATCTGCCCTTAGCTCAATATGCCCTCAGAGTTAGCGGCTGCCTCCGCATGATTCAATTGACAGACAGGAACTCAGGAAGTGTTCCGATTCCCCCTTCCCTTTGGCGGGGATAGAGTGGGCTTCAGAAGGTTTTCATGGAAGAGATTACCGGCACTTGCACGCAGTTCGCGTGGCGTCACTGCCTATAGAGGCCGCTGTCGTACTTGTGGTAGCCAGTTTGAGTCACTAAATTATGTTGTACATCTGTTCCCTGGTACTCATGTGGAACGCGGTCTGCAGACAGGTTGCTAGTGCCTGATGTCGTCACCCTTGGTCCCGACCAGTCTTCTGTGCCCTTACCCTTACTCTCACTTGGCAAGCCAAGAAGCGCAAATATGACAGGACGAACCTTCATATGGCGGTGTCGGAAATCAGATTGAGAAGCGAGAAGAATATGGAGAACGATGCGTCGAATGAGTGTGCCAGCAGGCGTTCTATGTACCACATGCTGCTCGAGTCGTATCTAAACTGCTGGTCGCTCTACCGTGGAACACCCTCAAATCCTTCTATCCTTCCCCCTCCTAATCCTTCTAATCTAAGAGCCGGCTAAAGTAGCCCTCCTCATTTCATAAATTATAATTCATTTAGTTTCCTTTTTGGGCGAGCATCGAAGAAAAAAAGAACTCTGCGAGAGGGAACAGCTGAACTAAACGAACTCAAATTTTATATTTAGCCTGCAGGTCTCCACGTTTTATTATCTATAGTAGGGTATGATTACTATGAGAAAGAACTAAATCCTCATTAGATCGCCACTTAATAGGTGCCGTTATTGACTAAGCCCCAACAAACATCCATTTATATAGGGTGTCCCAAAATTAACGCAAGATTTGAATTAAATAGAAAACACAGTTTTTAGTCTTTTGATTGTAATTTTTTTATTGATTCATAAAGTACATGGGATAGGGTTATTTATGGAATAACACATCGGGCAAATGGCCTCCGTGGCTTTCCATACACATACGCACTCGTTAGTCGAAATTTTCCATGACCGTTCTGCATAAATGTGGCTGAATTTCGTTGATGCAACGTTGAATCTCCTCCTTTAATGCACGCGTAGTTGTGGGCTTGTTGACGCAGACCTGTGATTTTAGATAACCCCATAAAAAGAAATCTAATGGTGTTAAATCACACGATCTAGGGGGCCAATTCTGATCACCGAAACGAGAGAGTACACGACCTGGAAATGTCTCACGCAATAATTGAAGTGTTTCACGGACTGTATGGCATGTGGCACCGTCTTGTTGAAACCACATATTCGCCACATCAATATCATCCAATTTCGGCAAAAAGAATCGTATTATCATGTCGCGATATCGAGCAGAAGTAACAGTCACTGTTTGACCAGCCTCATTTTCAAAAAAGTGGTCCAATTATGCCTCCAGCCCAAAATGCACACCAAACTGTGACACGTTGTGGACGCATTTGTTTTTCGACAATCACATTTGGGTTTTCAGAACCCCAAAAGCGGCAATTTTGGCGATTAACAAAGCCATCAAGGTGAAAATGTGGTTCGTCGTCGACCATATTTTGTATGAAATTTTCGAACTACGGCCGCCAAGCATTCATTATTTTTGACATATTGCTCAACAATGACGACACGTTGTTCTATTGCGTAACGCTCCATTTTTACTAACCCTAAACTGTCAACTGTCGATTTATTTTGTTTTTAGGGTTGGCTACACTGTACTGCATAAATGGCGGCAAATTAAAATCTTGCGTTAATTTGCCTACATTTTTGTGTGTTAATACTATTGCTGGCAACTGTCCAACCAAAACGTAACACGTTATTACGAATGACTTTCCTTATTTTTCTTCACATCCCTCTTTTCTTGTCTCATCTTTTCGTCTCGTGTGTTAACACGTTATTCTCCGCTACTCATCGAGATAATTGCGGAGGCGCTCGAAAAAGTTGTATTTTCTTCAGATCTTAACGTATGGAAACCTATATAATCGAAAAATAATCATTTCAGAAGCGATATCCACGTGTCGATTAGGTTTGCATTAGTGCCGATTGATTTCGATCCTTTTTTTGTCTCGTTGGTGACTTTCGGAAGGCGCGGAAAATGGGGGGGGGGGCGAATTAACTCCAATTGAGATGTTTTGCATTTTCACCAATTGGTTCATACGATATTGATGATACCGGTTCATACTATTTCTTATCTTTTAGTAGTCAATACCTAACATTTATTTTCTATAAATATTCCTGAGAAAATAAGGTACGGGAATGAATGAAGCAAAAAGAATTGGCATATTTTCTTTTTGAACGAAGGGATTTTCTCAAAAACACCTATAAAGAGTTCCGGTTCTTACGGGGTACTTTCAGCTAACTACTACCTACATGTTGTACTTAACTCAATAAACGTTTACGTGGAAATTCGAGGTTATCGTATTTTTCTCGATAACGGCGCCGACGAGTTTCATTAAACTTTCAAAATTATATTTTAGTAGCCAATACCTAACTTTCGTTCTCCATTATTATCTCTCGGCTTTTTTCTGTTTTTAACCGCTCGCCCTGAATTCGTTTGGTGGTTTGACGCTGTCAGCTCGAACAATTCTCTAGGCAAATGCTCAGATGAAGAGGAGAGATGTTTTAGTCGGAGTAAGAGGATTTTACAGCCCGAACCTGAGGATTCCTTAAGGTACTGCAATATGCTAACATCATCCACAACACCTCCCTCGGAACTACATCATGAACAGCCCAGCGCTCGATTCCCCCGTTCTGTCAACTCATAACCGCGTTGCCATACCTGCTTGAACTTATTCGATGATTCCTCTCACCTTCTATATCTTTTTTACTTTCCGCTACCCGAAGGGAATCAAAGTATAGTAATCGGCCCAAAAAAAAAAAAATTTGGGTTTTCTTCAGATCTTTACGTTTCAGACCCTACTGAGTCTAAAAAACCTAATTTCGGCGAGTGGTCCGTGTGTGTGTGTGTGTGTGTGTGTGTGTGTGTGTGTCTGTAGTTCGATTTGCGGGAGAACGGCTGATCCGATTGAGCTGGTTCTTTTTTTGTTTTGTTCGTTATTTTTTTTAGACACCAAAATAAGGTTATGGACGATTTCGGCCGATGGGAAGGGGGGTGGGGGACAAAAAAGTACCAAAAACTAGGGGTTTTCGCATTTTTCTCGAAAACGGCTCTAACGATTTTGATTAAACTTTCAAATTATCTTTTCCTAATCAATACCTAACTTTTCTTCTCCATACATATCTCCATGAAAATACGGTGAACGGGGATATGGGCCTCTGAAGCAAAAATAGGTTTTTTACGCTTTTTGGCAAAACGGCTTCAGCGATTTTCACCAAACTCACAGGATGTTTTCAAATAGTTAATACCTACATATTCTTCTCAATAAATGTTCCTGTTACGGTCCATTGAACAGAGATAAAAATCAAAATGTGCCAAAAATAACGTTTTTTCTAACATTTCCGTAAATTCCAGGGTAACTTTTTCACCAGATGTGATAAATTCTAATGGGGTGTCTTTGAGTCACCCATACCAACATTTCGTTCTCCATAATTATTTCTGTATATATATGTTGAACGGAGATATAAGCCAAGTTAACTCAGAAAAGGAGATTTGTCGAATATTAAATTATCGGTATTCCAATTTTCTCAAAAACGGCTTTAACGATTTCGATCAAACTTACGGAATACTCTCAGCTAACAAGTCCCTGCATTTTGTTCTCGATAAATGTTCCTGTAAAAATGCGTTGAACGAAGATATAGCGCCCGCCTATGTAGGTGGTGTTCGAACTTAAAGGGGTGGCGGAAAGTTGTGTGTTGCTACGCACCAGATATTTACTCTTTCTTATTTCACTATTTGTTTGAGTGTGTTTGTTTGTTTGTTGTTGTATTGGCCTCGATGCTATCACATCACTGTACCTTTTCCAATAAACAATCCCGAAAACGTTTTTTGGAAAACACTTGGCATGAATTATCAAAATTATATTTTACTATTCAATATTTAACTTTTGTTCTCCGTTAATCCCTCTTCTCAGAGGAGAATTTCACTTTCTGATGTATTTTTGCTTATATCTCCGTTCAACGGTTGGCGAGAGGGAAAATTGGAGAGTTTTAAATGTGGTAATCGTGCTGAAACGACGTACGGCCAGGTTGACGAACTTCATCATCGCACTTATTGGGTGAAAATTCGAAAAAGGTTTAAATACACCATTTTTGGCACATTTGAGCTATTATGTTCGTACAACGGACTATTACAGAAACATTTATGGAGAACGTTATATTTTTATTGACTAGCATAGGATACCATGTGAGTTTGATCCGAACCGTTACTGCTGTTTTTTCAAAAATAGGAAAAATCTCATTTTCCGAGCCAACATAAGGTTATTTTTCCGTTCAACCGATAGATACAGAGAATAAAACGTGCTTATAGGCTGCTTGAAGACACTCTGATCAAATTCAGTTAGGCGATTACAGTGAATACTTTGGAAATGTATATAAACACGATTTTCGAAACATTTTTGTGGTTACCTTTGCTCAATGAACTATCAGAGGAACGTTTATGGACAACAATACATAGCTATTGGCTAGTTAAAGACGTCCTGTGAGTTTGGTGAAAATCGTCGAAGCGAAAAAAACGGTTTCCTTCACAGGCCTGTAACTCTGCCCACCGTGTTTTCACAAAGATATTTATGAAGAATAAAAGTTGGGAATTGACTGTGAGTTATTTATAAATTTCTATTAGACCGACGAAAGAGGAACGAAAGTGAAAATATTTGGTGTTTCGATCACTCAACTAAATTTAGTTTCAAACCGATTTTGCTAATAACCTCACGCGCTTTTTAGCGACTCACGTTGCAATCTGAATTGTACATTCGAGTTGATTCGATTCGACTGTTCTCTTTCAATCGGGATCATACACACACCGACTATTTTCCCCCCAATTACGTTTTTTGATCTTAATTTCTGAAAACTAGAAGAAAAAAAACAATTGTCAGTCGATTTCAACGTCGTAGGGCTAAGGAAAGTAAAAAAGAACGCCGAGGGTCAAGGTTAATGGGGGCCTTGGCCATCCCTTACACGCTGAAAACAATTCGGTTCCCCGAGGTAGCGTTGGCCCCGTGCTTCTCATCCTTTTCGTTAACGATTTTGTGCAAATTGAACTGGACGGCGAAGTATTCATGTTTTTGGATGAGACTGCACTATTCTAACACGGATATTTTTGGGAGGAGACCTTTTCCAGAGCAGAGTAAATCATAAATGATTGGCAAGTTGCAAGCAAACATTACCAACGTCCAAACTGCAAGATGCAATCCAACGTAATATTGAAGAGTTTCGATTGATGCTCTTTTATAATGAAACAGTCATGTCTCGTATCCAACTACGAAATTACGAAAAAGTAAATTGTGTTCTTTTTTCCAAAGAAGCTTTTTCTGCATTCTCAAGACAGTACCGCCCTCTTCGCCAGTCCACGCTCCTTCACAGGGTGTTTCATGGGGGAACTGCGTTGACGATATTGGAGTCCTACAAAAATGCTTCGCGCTGTTCAATGTGGAGAGCACGCGAATCCACTACATAAACTAACGTGTTGATGTACACCAACTACCGTCCATTAGCTTTTAAAAATGGGCAATTTACTGAAACCCAGTTTTGCCCGGTCAACCACAGCGGCTCAAAATGTTTTAATAACATCGAGTTTTCCTGTCATACAGCGTTATCTCGCGAAACAAATTAAGCACCTAAAATGTATTAAGAGGATACCTGACATACCTGCCACCGGGGGGGGGGGGGTTACTCTTAGTGCTCAGTTCTTTCCTCGAGTTGACTGTACGCTCACAGTACTAAGATATTCATTGCACTATTTTATTTACCAGCGAATAAATGCCCAATTGTCCTTCGAGTTGCCTAGCTGAGTTATTTAACGAAAATTGCTATTCCGTGGCTCATCCTTTAACTCGCACCTTATCATTTTTTTAACGTTTTATGCGCCAATTGAACGCTTTCTTGTCTGTTGTAAATCAATAAATTAAAAATTTGGGCATAAAGTAAGACAAAATTGGATGCACTTGTGACGGCAGGAAGACACGTTGACAGCAGCTGTTGAGTCTTCGGAGCTCAACACGACCAAAATATCTGGAGCATGAAGCGGAATTATCGAATTTTCTGACGAATCGTCAAATAGCGGAATTTCCGACGGAAGTACATTTTTTTTGAATTTCTTCTTCTTAAAGTAATATGTGTGATTTTCGCTCGATGTTTTGTGGCGGTGGTCACGTGCACGAATTGGTTTGTTGTGAGCCGGTAAAGCGCACGTGAGGAGTTGACGTTGTGGCGAATTGTTGTGACGGCGTTTACGTTATCGTTGAGTTAATAATTAATTAATGAGTACTTACAAGAACTGGGTGTCGGAATTGAGTTGCGTGGGCCGTCGAGAGCTGAAATTGTCAGTTTGACATCAAGTCGAGGGGGAGGTGGAGGCGGTAAAGTGCGGGCGGAGGCGGTCGCGACGATGACGAGGACGAGGAGCGACACTTTCACTGGACCGAGCGGACGGCACCGAGAAAACTGAAACTCGCACGGGCGGACGACGACTGCCGTTTTGAACCGCATTTGGGCAACGCGCCGGCGGTGGAGCGCGCGGGCATGAGGAAGAGGAGGAGGAGGTCGTCAAGGATAGGGGCAGCCCCTTGGTGGTTCGGAGGAGGTGGGCGGGGTCGGGCGGATTCTAGAGCCGGCTAGAGCGCTCTATTGGCAGCATTTGGGCACTAAGTCGAATCGATGGGACCGAGGGGCCTAAACGATCCAGTCGCGGCGCGAAACGGGTCTCCGACGGAACGAAGAAAATTTCGGGCCTCGACCTTCACACCCGTCACAAGACACACTTGACAGTCGCCTCGTGGGGTTCAATGCGAGGAACTGAATGGGCAGTACACACCCATAAATGCGACTGGTGCGACCAAAAACACTCAAGTCGCCTAAATTCTCAGGTGGCCCGGTGGGAAACATGGGCTAAATGCCTACTCGCACAGCCAGCCACGATTAAGACGAGCAAAAAGGCCTTCCAGAGTCCTCGTTAGTTTCCTTAGGTTCGGTTCATGCTTGTACGGTTTCATTCGCCAGTGCTTAGATTCGATTCCGTTTTGGTAGCGACCTGTCAAGAGTGAAGTGACAAAACGGCGCTTGTACGAACCTGCCCAGCATCATACACGAATCCGTTCCTTCCAGTTTCGAATTGCTTCCGTCCAGGCTTCACAAAGGGTTGCAAAGTTCAGTTTCGCACTCAACGTTACCGTAATTTTGGTTTGTATTGTTTCAGTCGTGCTTTTAGCAGTGGTCGTTTTCATGTGAGTTTAAGTTTAGTTAGTAGTTTGAAGCTTGACAGAGGTAAAATGCCCCGGGGTGGTACTGGACGAGCAACTCACATGTTGCAAATGCGATGCACTAGAGTAACTATGGCTTTGTGGGCACGCACCACTGGACGAGCCAGATCCTCACTTGACGTATGAGTTCTTCCCCAACATCTGTGAACGTTTTTCGAGAAAATGGGTTGAGCCTGGCCACTGGACGAGCCAGTGACTCACGGGACATAGCGACTTCACTACACGGCTCTACTTCTTTTCTCTCAAAGGCTCTCCGTCATGCAGGACTCTCCAGTGCGGAGGAAACAAGAAACCACGTGCTGCTCCACTGTAGTTTCTACAACAGTAGCTGTTGGGAGGGCAAAAGAACTTAGCAGCATTGACTGCTCCGAAGCAAGCCTATAACCATTTTGCAAAGTTCGCGAAGAAGGTGATGGCTAAGAAACTTGGTCATAGTTGATCTGTCCTTTGAAACTTGTCATCCAAGTAAATAGTTAGATCAGGTGGGAAACCGGTTACCTCTGCGCGGTCACACACGGGCAACAGCTCTCAGTACCTCCGCAGGTCTGAGTTTGGTGGATGCTGCAGAGGCTGGCCTCTTGCATATAAGCGAAACCGCAACTTCCGTGGCTGATATATAACCCTCGTCGAGAGTTTGGGAACAGTCTTCAAATAAGGAAACAGACCTGTCACTCCAAAAATGATGCGCTGGCTCTACAAGGGCTCTAAAAGACCCCATGTGTGATATTTCTCCACAGTATGGTGAATGGCGGCGAACTGTCAAGCAGTTCAAGGAAAGCTCCAGAAAGATCAAATATAGCCTTGGAATCACATCCAATCCCTTCACACGCACACACACACACACACAAGCATTCGAAGGTAAGGCGTTTGCAGGCCAGTGTTATCTCTACCAGGGAAAAGGTAAGCCTCCAAGGGATTGTGGAAACAGTTCAAAATAGAAGAGGCAGCAGTCCTTGCTACTGACGTAATGCCAGAGCAGTCAAGGCGTTTCTAACTGAGGGGCGTGTGGTTCTGTGAAGAGTGGCATGGCTGGCCACGAAATATCAAGCAGAAATTCAAGCCATAAATATCTAAGCACAAGAGATCTTGGCCAAAAGACTTCATCAAGCGGATTTATATATATTCTTGGAACACACTTTCAGATCCAAGCCTTCGACAGGCGCTCAAACGACTCGGTGCTCACAATAAGTCTTCCCTTATTTGGATGCCCCCACGAGGGCAATGAAAAGGCAGGCTACCTTCCAAAAACCCTGCAAATTATTACACAATGGTTTATTATTCTCATGAACAGCTTGACCTAGTATTACTGCTCCCCCATCCCATTCGGTTCAGCATCGAATACTAGTAAACCATACGAAACATGACCTGACTACAATGGAACTACGGAAATTAAAAATATTCCCCCGTCGCCAGGCGCCCGTAAACGTCTGATCCGATGGAGGGGTGTGACGAGGGCTTCCAGTGAACCCACACACGGCAATTGGCAGGACGTTGCGAGTCCAAAGGGTGCTGCGAGTCGAGCGGGCCTTGAAAACGATACGAAACACGGCTTATTTGCGATTATACTGCGTTTCGTTAATTTTTTTAACCATTTTTTGACCATAACAACCATGGGCTTCGTCCGATCGGATTGCCGAGATGGCGGGCACAACTAGATACCAAATGAGATTTTTGTGCGAAATAACGAATTATTTAGACCACGTTAAAGGCACAAAATGCCCATATCTTGAAACGTAAAGTATCAAATTTTAAGGGGGGGTTGTAAAAAATTTTTCGTGACCGAAAACATAGGGTTATTATTCAGAATGAAAAATAAACCAAAAGGAGCACAAAGCCCCTACGAGGCTTGAGCCTCGCACAAGGGCCACAAAAATCACCTAAATCGGCAAGAAAAACATGCCCGCGGGCTTCACCAGCCACAACAAACACTTCCTGTCCAAGGGCAAAGGTAATGCTTACTCTGAACTAAGAGTCCTACCCAGTTAGATACCAGTAAGAGCCAGTTCAATCAGAGGCAGTTGAATGCCGCTGGTGTGCGAGGAGAACGAAGCGGCAGAGTAAACTCTATGTGAGTGCCCTCTCTCGGGAGCTTAGCCCTTCAATCACTTTCGTTCACTATTAGTTGTACTCCAAACCATTGCCAAGTCCTCAATTACTAAGACAGCGAAAGATATACGCAGCTTCCTGAAAGGGGCTGGTATGCACGACACGTATTTTATTAGGTAATACATCGTCACAACAGGCCGAACAGGTGGTGGCAGTAGCATGTGCCATCGGGCCAAAGGCTTGAAGCTTAAACATGGAAAGTGATAAAGACGCAGACATTGAGCATCTTATGTCGTTGGTCCACCAATGGCCCCTATTTATTCTATGGGGCTTTGACTGAGGAGCCAAAACTCAAGACTCAAGAAGCCTGGAAACAAGAATGTATAGAAATTGACGAGGAACTTGGAGAAACCTTCAGCTTCCAATGGAGCTCGTCGAAAGGTGGTTGTCATGTGAAAATAATTGAAGAATTTCTCTACGTTTGCTCTCAACTTTGGTAAAATCCCATGAAACCCTTCGAATTCTAGGCGTTTGTTAAGAATAGGAAGGCGCCTGCTGGCTCCTGTTTGTTTGAGCAAGGTGAGTTTGGCAGTGAACTGGTGAGATTTGGATTGTCTATCGAACACAAACCCGATTGGAACCGGACAAACGTGAGAAGTCTGTATGGTTCTCTACAGTGACTGAAACATAATCGAATCTAAGCCAACCCGTGCCAAATGAAACTAAAAACCCTGCAAATTATTACACGATGGTTTATTATTCTCATGAACAGCTTGACTTAGTATTAGTGCTCCCCCATCCCATTCGATTCAGCATCGAATACTAGTAAACCATACGAAACATGTCCTGGCTACAATGGAACTACGGAAACAAAACGTCTGATGACAAAGCGTTGCGAGGCGGGTTGTTTTTTATTGAGACGGGCGGGAGGGAGGGACTTCAAACGACGGAACGTTGACTTCCGCTGTAGCTTATTTGCGATTATACTGCGTTTCGTTAATTTCTTGAACCATTTTTTGCCCATAACAACCATGGGCTTCGTCCGATCGGATTGCCAAGATGGCGGGCACAACTAGATACCAAATCGGATTTTTGGGCGAAAGAACGAATTTTTTAGACCCCGTTAAAGGCACAAACGGACGGACGGAGCGTGGGGGACGGGTGACGGGGGTCGGTGGACGGGGGACGGATATTGCAGATTTGGAATCCCCATGTCTTGAAACGTAAAGTATCAAATTTTGAGGGGGAGTTTTAAAAAAAATTTTCGTGACCGAAAACAGGGTTATTATTCAGAATGAATAATAAACCAAATATCAAACGATTTGCAGTCACAAACGAAGACCAAGAGCATTTCATTTTTCATCGCACTTTTCCAATTTGCTAATTTATTGTGCTGCTCTCATAATTTTCCAACCTATGGGAGTTTTATAATAGCATTACGTCATTTGGAGCTGTCCATGCAAGAAATTATCTGGTGGTACGACCTGCTAAATGTATCACTTGTCTAATGAACAGTTTATGGAGAACGATATATAGGTACTAGTTAGTTGAGAGAACACTGTACGTTTTATCAAAATCGTTACAGCGATTCACGAGAAAATCGGAAAAACCGCAATTTGATGTGCGATAGTAGTGTCGCTCCAACAGGTTGATCAAATTCAGTTATTTTGACACATTTTGGTTGTTCAGCAGGCCGAATTAGCTGGGTTTTTGACCTCCAGAATATCCGCACTCGGTCCCACGGAAAGTCATTGTCTCCTCAAACACCTTTATCTCTGCTCTTTTTTTACCAATGAAAAGTCTGCCTCTTCAGCTATTTCCAATTGACAACGGACTTCACTTGTCCTGGACTTTCCCATTCCTCAATTTTAGATTCCTTTTCTCAGCAGACAGCAGCTTGCGAGACAGTCATTCTTTCAGCACTCGCGATATAGTCTCTCGACGATTCTATCTCTCTCTTCCACTTAGTATCTCACAACCAGTTTCGCATGTATTGAGAGTCCCTTGTGCGTGTTTATATACGCATACTCAATCGAATATCGCTATTCTGTCAAGCGTAATCACTCACGCTCACCACGTTCGTTAAATTCTCAGTTTCAAGCTCCCCCATTCGTTCGCCCAACATTATTATTTCTGTTCAATGGACGGTCAGAGGAAAGTTTATGTAGAACGACATATAGGTACTGATTAGTTGCCGATATCCTGTCGGTTTTGAAAATTGTTTGTTAAAGCCGTTTTTGTGAAAAGTGAAACAAACAACGCTGAAAATTATTACCCACCGGTTTATTATTCTTTGCGCAAAAGTACTGTGACCTGCCTTTTTCAATCCAACGTCGAAAAATATTAAGAATATAACAGTCGTATCAACAATTCTGGAAATGACAATGTTTGCAGAATACCTCCGAGACCTACGTCCCAGCATCGAAAAATACTAGTGAACTACGCCGAACATGACTGCTATAACGGAACAACAAAAATGGACATATTCTATGCGGTTGGCACAACTTGACGAGTCGAACTGAATGGTGGTTAGAGTGAGATGGGAGGTAGAGAGAGGAAATGAGCGCAGGCCTGGGAGAAAAGAGTCCTCTCGCTGCAGTCCGGAGAGTTCATTCGACTAGTAGAATTCACAATATTTGCTGTGATTTCACTGCAGACGCAGTAAGGCATCTATGAGACTTGTCCTTTTCGATTCAGGATTAAAAAGCACCATGGAAACTATACCAATTTTGACTAATTTTTTAAAACATTTTTGGCCCATAACAATCATGGGTTTCGTCCATTCGGATTGCCGAATCATGAAATAGCATAGAATCGGTATGGATTAGGCGATTCTAAATGGAACTTTTGTGCCCGCGAGTGGATATTTTAAAGCACGATAAAGTAAACAACGGCGCAGAAGTCAAACGGGAATTGCAGATTTGGAATACTCATGCCTTGAAACGTGAATTGTCATATTTTTGAGGGGGAGGGAGGTGAATAATGAACCAAAAGAGCCAGCTCAATCGACCCAGCCGTTTGCTCAATGAAACTACAAACATACCAACCACCCAAGAGCTATCTTGACTTCAATCTCATTTAACTGGGTAGTTACAGAAACTGTTGAGGACTACAAAATGTGGGCATCGGTTTCTAGATGACATTTGCAACTTTACACCGTCAGGTTAATCTAAAACCCTGCAAATTATTACACAACGGTTTATTATTCGGATAATCAGCTTGACCTAGCATTAATGCTCCGAGACCCATCCTGTTCGATTCAGCATCGAAAAATATCATAATGAAACCCAAAAAAAGGTCGAAAAGAACTGAATCGTAATATTAAAATAAACAAAAAAAACCGAAAGTATCTAGAAAAAACTGAATTTTAATATGAAAACATGCACGCTAAATACTAATATCACAATTTAACCAAAAATCTATGAAAAAAACCAAAATGAGAATGAAACGAAAGAATCTAAAAAAATTGAATCGTATTAAAACCAAAACGTCGGGGAAATTGGAACGGGGGCGCTCGAAGTGAAAGGCGAAAGGGGAGTTGAGTGGCGGCGTCGTTGGGAGGCAAGCGAGAGCGGGAGGCACGCTCGCTCGCCTCGAGCGGGGTTGCTTTTTTAATGAGACAGGCGGGAGGGAGGGAGTTCAAACGACGAAACGCTGTAGCTCCCGCGTTGTACTGCGTTTCGTTAATTTTTTTAAACTGGCGGGCACAACTAGATACCAAATCGGATTTTTTGGGCGAAGGAACGAGTTTTTTAGACCACGTTAAAGGCACAAAACGGCCCGGACGGCGGACGGGGAACGGCCGACGGACATTGCAAATTTGGAATCTCCAAGTCTTGAAACATAAAGTATCAAATTTTGAAGGGGGGTTGTAAAAAATTTTTCGTGACCGAAAACATAGGGTTATTATTCAGAATGAATAATAAACCAAAATACGTTTTTCCTTTCATTTGGGTTGTTATCTCGGTTCAATTCACTGTTGGAGGAACATTTATGAAGAACAATATATAGATATTGGCTAATTAAATCCACCTAAGGATACCACTATCCTCCGTGTTGATGAAAATTCCAAGAGAGCGTGTGATTGCCTCCCATTCATGTACCAAATTATCAGCACAATTTTTAAACTAGTTGCCCCGCCGATTCACAAAAGTTGACACTAACAGCTCAGATACGGTTTTTACGCGCTCGAATTTTGAAAAGTTTTACCGGGAAACGGCCGATCGTGCCTTGCCAGCGCGATCTATACATTGTTAGATGGACTGAAGTAGTTTTTATGTTGGCCGTTAGAGTCGCAGCGGAAGATTGTGCGCTCGAATTTGAACAGGCCGAACTAGGAAATTTCCGATTCGGACAGGCTTTTCAATCTACGAGAAGTTGAGCGATTTAAAGTAGTTGCTAGCTCCTTACTGTTTATGATATCCTGTTCAAATACCTCTTCAAACTGATATTTCGTGTCAGTCGACTGTTCCTGTTCAGGGGCCAGTTGTTGAAACTTGTCTCTTCACTCGAGTGAATTTGAGGAAACTATAGTAGTCTAGCTCGCCATTAGACCGCAAGAGTAAAACGAAAACCTTCCAGTCAGACTAAATCTTCGAAACCGCGCCACTTTCCTCAAGGGATTGAAACTGAACAGGAGCTTGTTCAAGCGTAATGGGTTGCCTACCTTGGCGATTGAAGGCGTGTCGTAGAAATTCGTTGTAGATTTACATATCGAAGTACAATACACACAAATATAAGTAGAGAGCTTGACGTTTTGAGGGTAGGCCTGTTTGCGCCATTTGTTTGTCAATAAGTTGTAGTTACCAAGCTTTGACCGTGATGACGCTTTCTGTCTGCTACATCTCCACTTCTCTCACCTCTCCTGAGATCGACTCTTCCCATTTCAAGAACAGTTTCTTCTCTATATTCATTTCGGATGATTCCCTGGGTCATCAGCATCCCACCTCACGATCAGTTTTCACGCAAACATCTACCGCCGACTTCTCTAAACGGTCAGACGTTTAATTTGTTAAATTTCGAAAGGACAGTAGTTTTCATTTCAATCGTTCAAGTTTTTACTTTCCTTGGCTCTACAAAGTAGAAAGGAAAGTTATGTAATCGGCTGAAAAAAAAATTTTGAGTTCTCTTCAGATCTTTACGTTTCAGGCTCCCCTGTCCGAAAAACACTATTCGGGAAAATGGTCTGTGTGTGTGTATGTGTGTCTGTGAACGATTTTTAGAGAGAACCATCGTACCAAATCCACTCAAACTTGATATCTCGCCTGCAGGTTACCATGGGGCGCCAAAATAAGGGTATGAACAAAATCCACCGAAAGTTAATTATAGTTATCATAGTGATCAAAACACCAAATTTTGTTTCTCTAAAACGGCTCTAACGATTTTGATTACATTTTTTATATTGATAGTTCTCAATAAGACAATCATACCATACAATTCCCATTTATGGGAAAACGACGACAGCAGCACAATAAATTACCAAAACTTTCGACGAAATCGATTTTAGCGCAGTGTTTAGAGAAAACCACCGTACCAAATCAGCTGAAACTTGATGTCTAGCCTACAGGTTACCATGGGACCCAAAAATAAGGGTATGGGCAAAATCCACCGAAAGTTAACTATAGTTATCATAGTGATCAAAACACCAAATTTTGTTTCTCTAAAACGGCTCTAACGATTTTAATTAAATTTTTTATATTGATAGCTCCCAATAAGGCAATTACACCATAAAATTCCCATTTGTGGGAAAATAACGAGAGCAGCAAAATAAATTATCAAAAATTTCGACGAAAAGCGTTTTTAGCGCTGTTTTTTCCTTATAAACTCCGCTGGAATGTTAGTAGAATGTAAAAAAAAATTGGTATTGTAGTCCAATCCAATACCTAAAGGTTGAGTGTTTAAAAAAGCTCATGAGATACATGGGGGTTACTCTAGAAATTCCTGAATTTCAACTACTGCTGTTTCGCTTACTACCAGTTCTAAACGTTTTTACTCTGCAAAAGTAATTACTATCCTTCTTCAAAAAATTTGTGTTCACAGCCTCATTAATTACCTGTGTACCAGTTGCTCAATAATGGCCCTGGAATGAGTACGAGCAGCACAATAAATTCTGGAACTGTAATCGCCTGCCGCTTCATGCTGCCGTAAAGTGTCGTTTGACCAAGTTCAAAGGAACTGAGTGATAAATGAATTGAGTAAGTAGAATTAGCTATGTACAAAGTGAATTGTTGTAGAGCTAAGGAAAGTTGTGTGTTACAACGCACCAGATATTTTATTAGAGAAAACCCTGCCTCTGTGTCGGCAAACAAGTCCACCCACTGCATTTGAGCAGGCTACTGTCCAGTTTCCTTCTACTGGTTGTTCTTCCTCTTTTAACGAACTACACTTGGTAGAAACGAATTTCTTAAATTAATAGTAAGAAGGAGATGGATTTATAGAGAAGAATTCACAGGTATTCGAAATACATTTTGTGACTTAAGTGAAAATCGTTGAAGTGAAAAAAAAAGAAAAGATTTTCGCTTCATACGACCACACATCCAATGACGGAATTTACACGACAGGAGAGGACGAAATAATTTGGTTCAGTCGAAGGTCCGATCGTTTTTGAGCTAGTTTGTAGTACTTTTTGGTCCCCAACTCCCCTCACCATCGATCGGCCCTGCAGTTCTCCAACAAATGGAACTTCAGCCGCACACACAAACGAACCACTCACATAAATAATAACCCTTTGGATTCAGTAGACCTCAGAAAGTAAAGATGTGATGTGTGTACGAAGTCCGCTGAAGTTTGAGTGGATTTCAGTCGGCCACAGACGAGGTTTTAGGACTCAGAAGCCCAAAAAACTGTCAAGATCTGAAGGAAAGTCAAAAGTTTTGTTCAGTTCAATGCACAACATCACTTCCTTCTCTGCAAGGCCGAGGAGAGTAACATTTCTTCACTCGCCACCGGGAACGAAAAAAAATACACAAATTGAACTATGAACAGTTTTTGTTATTAGAAAAATATCGTAGTACATGAAATATCGTACAAAAAAATTATTTTCAACAATACGAACATTTTGTTTTTTTTTCAACTGCCTCAATTTGTTATTTAAAACACACGGAAAAATATATATATAATCCAACTACGTCGTAACAGCGAATTAAAAGAATTTACAACGTAAAGGTAATTGACACAACTGTACATCTTCAACGCCTGGTCGCCGCTTCGCCTCAAGGTTGGAGCTAGCGAGACCATCCCATCGTGTAACCTACTAGTACGACTAAAGATTAACATTACAAGGTTCTTCGACTCTGACATTGATCGCGTCCAGTCGAAAACTTTTCGTTGGCCGGCGAAACCTAATCAAAACAACAAAACTCGACTAAAACTAAAGAAAGTGTACATATAAAATATTTAACGTTAAACTCTTAAAAATAACGGGTTGAATTTACACAAGAAACTGTCGGCAAAATAAAACGAAGCGTTGAGTCGGTTTTATTTTGCCAACGAAGTTTTATTTAATGAATATATAAACCTAGAAGTATATCCCGGCGCAGTGGTTCGAAGGAAGTGGATGGGCACATGAATAAAAGAATGAAAGGTTGTGGTGCTTATAAGACGTTTCAGCTCCACACAATCAGTTTAAGTCCGCATGAACAAAAAGTGGACTGTTTTTGACAATTTTATGATTATTTGGATGTACTGCGCCGATAAAAGCCGAAATAGTTTAATTAAACCGTGTTAGAGCATGCAGTGCTACTCATCCTTGTTTTCAAGCAGGACAGTTCGCTTTCTGGTGGCAGTAGATTCAGGAGCACTTTGTGGACACTACTTCCAGGAGTCTTGTTTGAGTTCGCTTCATGTAAGAAACTCCTTGAGAGAACTAGCTCCTTCAAGGAAGAATTTGGGCTAGTCGGCATCCTGTGTCAGGTGGGAACCAGATGCAGGTGGCATTTTTTTGCACATCAAGCACCAAGAAAGTGGTACCTTAATTTGAACATTTTAATTCCACTAACGGTTAGCTGGAAGTAATGTATTGTGCTGAAGAATACAAATCTATTGTAATTTACTGTGTTGCGAAAGGAAGCTAATGGTGATATTCGGTTTCCACGTAAATCAGTTTTCCTCGAGATCACTGTTTTCCTGAGTAAATGGTCAGAAACTCGTTGGTCATCACTTGATGCCAACGTATCAATCTGTTTTGCTTGCCAAGTGGCAGTGGCTGTTGCCCCAATCGTCATGGTGAGCTTAGAGCGCTTCAGAATGAACTTGTGCCTTAAATGTCCCATTATCTAGCCAGAAATTAACTAGAGGTTCTTCCAAGTCGCAGTTTGAACGTATGAATGTTAATCCCTGCCACTCTTTTGAACTTTTGAGTGCCACTAATCCGACTATTAATCAAGGAATGATTTTATTTCGTTGTTTTAATATAAAATATTAATTTATTTCAAGTTCCGCGAGTATTTTTAGAAGTTGAGAACCTTTAAAATAGCAATCCGCTAGCACGTACTAGTTACAATACTACAGTACAACTTGATGTTCGTATTAAGTTTTGTTAGGGTAGAGCTTGGAATGTTGCGGTTTACGCCCTAAACTGAACCCTCG
The DNA here is from genome assembly GCA_020466155.1 of Pachypeltis micranthus. Taxonomy (NCBI): domain Eukaryota; kingdom Metazoa; phylum Arthropoda; class Insecta; order Hemiptera; family Miridae; genus Pachypeltis; species Pachypeltis micranthus. Next base: position 60,596,305 of record CM035770.1, on the reverse strand, counting down.
TGACTGTATTCAAAAAGCCTGGACAAATAGGGAATGAGGTAGGTGGATGAACAGATATGGCTAATTATGTACGATGAGCCGTGAATGTGTGAAGACTGCGTGTCAGAGAGCATATTGCGTAAACGAGTTTACTTTTGTTACTATCCGCACCTCTCAAAACGCACAGGCCTGGAATCTGCTCAGACAGAGAGAGAACTGTTTTGGGCTGGAACGTTAAATTCGAAATTGGCACTTCAAAGTACAAGGGACGCAAGTGACCAGCACTTAACTTCCCGAGAAGTACCACTGGCCTGCTTGTTGACTCAAGGTGAACGAAGAGTGAGGGGTAAAGGTGGCGTTGAAGTAATATTTCCAGTACCTTGCTCGGTAGAACGATCCATGGCCCCCTGAGAGCGTGGAGTTCTTACTGATGTCCTTTCACTTCCTTCGAATCACCGAACCACTACACTGCTCGAAGGAGCCTTTTCATAAACCTTAACGTACAGATATTTATAAATATTCATTGTGAAGTAATTCGCTTTTATTGCCTTAAATTAAATAAAATGATAACGATCTTCAGAGCGACTCAAGCGCCGCTCTACAGGTTCCTTCCACCGAATGACTAAGACTCGTTTTGTTTGAGCATCGCGCGCTGCACGTCACGACAATTAATAAACAAAAACAAAATAAAAATCTTAAACACCTATCAACAAAATCTGGCACTATCATACAGCGAGGCTCAAGCCTCTCCGCCGTCTATGTACATTTAGCGCTTTCAATTTCGTACCATGCAGTTTTTCATTACTTTGCGTTAAACTCCAATACAAATATACATAACAGTCTCTCTATATATATATATATATAAATCATACGCAAAAATATTAAAGTATGGTAAGAAGGTAAATTTTGTTAACTAAAGCATTGTCGTTTTCCCTCTGCAATAAGGACCACTAAATAATAAGTCTCTTTGGGCAGTAAATTATTAAAACAAAAATTACGTTTTGATTTTGTTAGAAACCACTCGGCAAATCAAGTTATGAAATTCGCATTAAATGAAAAAAATTGTGCGTTAAAAAATATCCTCGTTAAGTTGGTTTTCAGTGGGGTTAAGTTGTGTGTGAAGCAATGCGAAGGGAGTAGACTCGACGATCACGAAGGACAGTGGTGAATGTTATAAGATAAATGGAAGGGAGTTGAGGAAGGGATCTTCTATTGCACCTCAACGGAGTTCGTGTTTTGAGGAAGAGTGAAGCAAGTTCCCGAGTGGATTGAAAACTGAATTGCTCAGCCAGTGCATTCGTCAATTTAAAAAATCTACGCACCATATAAATCTGGGATTCGTTACTCCTTTCATACATTTCATCGGGTGAAGGGAAATATGAACTCAAGAAGAAAAAGCTTCCCCCACTTTCGTCGCTTTACGTGATTAACTGAGGCGAAGAGAACCCACCAGACATCCTCAGTCAGTTCAAGTTACTCATTTCGTTCTATTTTTAATTAAAAGAGATTAATTTTTAAATAGGGAAAAGCTGGTTGTCATGGATTGAGCAGTAGATCAGGTATACTAAAAATGGAATGAGGCAGGATTTAAGGAGGGCACAGATGAGGCTGTCATGTGATCACGTAAAAATGTGATTGGTGAAGACCTGGTTGTGCAGAGCCTTCTGATCAGGATAGCGATCTAGCGGATCATTGACCGAAATATGTAACCTTCCAACAGATATTAAGAACCTTCAACAACTTAGATGAAGTTTATCTTCGACAGAGTACGTGTTCAGACAAACCTCAGCGCCATCATCAATAAACAGCCCTCTTCGTCATTCCTGCAAGATTGGCTCCCTAAATGCGGAAGGAAATGCTCCATGAAATGCACTATGAGCTCAATCTCAACAAATCTGAGTAGGTTTTCTAACTCCACATCTAGATGCTTGAGAGATTCCAACAGTACTTACAAATGAAGTTTAGCCAACCTCGGGGGATCAATTTTAAAACGGAAGAGTTTTAAATGAGAGCCCTCGTCTGCAGCACCCGTCATAATTAGTAAAATCACAACAAAAGCACCCTAATAATACAAAAATGTCTTACTTTCGTCAATATAATGTTTAAAATATGTCCTAGTGTGGGAATTTTCATAGACAATGCTTCTCCAAACACACTAATAAGAAAACCTAATGTGCGTAGTTGTGACGAGCTTGAGGAAAGTGCAAAACGTTCTTACGCTTCTCAACAAGATTAACAAACGAGTGGTTCCAACAAAATTACATCTTTACAATTCGCCGATGAAGAAGAACTCCCGATAACGAGAGAGGCGAACGTGAGGCAGCATGTCTTTTGAGCAACGAGAAGCTGAAAATTAATCGAAAATTCCGTTTGCGAATCAAATGAATCCCTTCTTCAGTTCCTAAAGTTGTCAAAGGGGTTATTCGTCTTCTTCTCCCTTTTTGCCGGGGTACGCGTGCCTCTTCAGCCGGTCGTACAGGTCTTCTTTATTTCCGTAAATGCTCGCGTTCGACCGAGCTAAGCTGTTCATCTTCCCATTGTGCATCCCTAAGACAACAATGAGACCATTTTAGTGAAGAATAACAATAAATGTGGAGAATAAAAGGTAATAAATTATTTCTTGAAACCAGTCTATGGCTCATCGTGTAATTGTCTACCCCTTCGTGAAAACCACAGCTGGACTCTCCCGTTTTAGGTCACGCCATGACATCTTCAAGAGCCTCTGCACTTGACAGATTTAGATTTGAACTAAATCACTCACGACCAAGTTGTGGAAATCCATTGCAACGATAAAAAAAGGTTTGTCAATTTCCACTAAATTTGAGTAACAAAATATATCAATTTCGACAGTTAGGTCAACATTAGTAACAAGTTGTGTTCTTGTTACTGATGATTACCCAACGGTTGAAATTTTCATAAATTGTACCTCAAATTTAGTGGATGTGGAATCAACTTAGGACTCAGATAAGTGAAAACGCTAAACGTTGATCTTCTAATATCCCTAATTTTCCAGGTAAGTTTGCTATTGTTCATTTATTAATATTTTTGAGCGCATTTTCCACTCTCACTTTGTTTGGTGACGAAGTTAAAATCGCCGCTGTGTTTGGCTCAGCTCTGGTCGTAATTAGTTCATTGCCCTTGCCACTTCCCGAGCATGGGTTTTTGGGGGGAATTCAAGTTCAGCTTTTTCTGACCCGGTAGGAGTTCAATTAGCCTCTCCTGCTACCAATAAGGCATGTTCACTCCCCATGGTTCTGTTACCACCTCTCCTTAGGCACTCCAACTTCCAGAAGAAGATATCAGAGCACCAGCCGAAGCCGAGGGAACAATGACCGAAGTCGTGGCCATTCTGGCTCACTTCCTGTCTCCTCAGCGTTATTGGTAATCAGCTTGGCTTCTTTAAAAGGGGTTTCGGAATCTACCAGTCCCCTCCACAAATTCTAGGATCTTTTTCCACTCGGGGGCTCTCAAACTAGTCTCTCTTCACCCCTATCCAGCCCCCTAGACCAGACTCTAAACCAAGGCACAGTTAATGCTAGAAGTATTCAGTTGTAGCTCTCTGCTCTTGTATTAACCCACAGTGTTGCATGAAATAGTTCTACAGGGTGCTGAATCAGAACTCTATCAAGTGACTGTCAGAACCCTGTTGTGCTATTCAGGTGACCTTTCCATCAGAACTATACCGCACTAATCCAGTTACTGTTCAATCAGAACTCTATCAGGCTACTTAAGTGACTGATATATCAGAACTCTATTGCGGTAATCAGTGAAGGTTCAATCAGAACTATTATGCTGATCAGGTGACTGTTTAAACCCTGTGGGTCGATACAGTCCTCTACCGCGTTCGTTTCATTCAGAAACCAATTCAAGTCTTTATTCTCTTTCTCTTGCAACCAACACATTAAAGAGTAGTTTACAAGAGCCGTTATTTCTTTATCTCTTCACAGTAGCAGAGCCAAGCAATGCACTGGGATTCATGGCGTTCAATCACCACTGACTAATAAAGTGTGAAAATTGGTTCAAACAATGCGCTTTTGGTTGTCCCTTTATGTTGAAATCCTATCAACTAAGGAGTACTGTTGAATCAAATTAAAAAATTTATCAGGTTCAACTAAGACCACCACAAACAGGTAAGACATTATCACGCCCATAAGAACCACAGACAACCCAATTTCAAGCACATAAACGTGTTTGTTAAAGAGAAATTGTAGTTACCAATTAATACTGTAACAGGACGAACCAAACTCTTTGATTCAGCGGATGCACGTCTGGGGTATTTATGCTGACTGGGCACCTCAAATGGCCCAATTCGCTCGAGACTTCGATGCCATCAGTTGTAATCGAGCCAGTTCCCTCGTTGCTGTGTCGTCCACGCTTGCGTTTGCTCCCACTCAGTTCCCTGTCTGCGGTGGCAAAACTTCTCCGAATGTAATTGAGAATAAATCTCTGTTCCAATTGCATTCGGCTTCTATCGTACTACTTCCCGACTCACCTAGTGCGATACCGCTTCCAATATTAATCCCTCCCCTGTAACATTGGCACCCAACTTCCCCTACATTAGTTCGAGATGCCGGCCACACAGAAAAACTTGAAGGTTCTTCTAATGTGATGGGCATTTTTGATCCCCCACCTTCAACTTTTCTGCCCTACTGCTGTGACCTACTCTCTCCCCCGTCATTATATTCGAATGTTGTCAGTTCTCGATGAACAGTTGAACACAGCTTTGTGTTCAATCGATGATGGCTGCTTCGATGAAACCAGTACAGATGTAAAGGAGCTTCTGACCTACCAGCATCTCGCGCACATCTACATAGAAAGGTCAATGCTTATCTAGCATCGCAGCAGCATAAACCTACTAGTCAGTGGAAACCTCACAACGAATCCCATCATGCATCAACATCGACATCTTCCTGCATGTTGCGTTTGCTCCCACCCAGTTCCCGGTTTGTGGTGGTAAAACTTGTAATTGAGAATAAAACTCTGTTCCAATTGCATTCGGCTTGATATCGTACTAACTTCCTAACTCTCTTAGTACGATATCGCTTTCAATATTATTCCCCCCCCCCCTAACAGTACGAATAGTTTACTTACCTTTCATGTACGTTTCATTGTAGAAATTGGGCATCTCCCACCCGTCCTCCTCGTCGTCATAGTAGTGAGCGTATGTTGAATGGTGGGATGGTGCTATTGACTCTGCGTACGGAGCAGCTCCGTAGTAGAAGTTCACTTGGGACCCAGTGTGCTCGTTGGCTGCTTGAGCTATTAGTTTCTTAGGCTCTTTCCTCCTCTCAGCCCTGAAACGAAACAATTATTATTATCAACGGCGCCTGCGGTGATATAACATTACTAAGAAAGCAAGTAAGCCCCACAGGCAGAGGAGCCAGATGATGCAGAGCTATTGACTGACTGGGCTCATCCTGTTTTTGACCTCATGAGATGCTTTGCTATGAAGCTTCACTGAAGAAGTTTTGCAATGCAGGAAATCTACCTACCTGATGAAGAATGGATTGACGAAGAGGATGGAAGATCTAATCGGCAAAACACAAAACAACTATCTACAACTCGACAGCTCTAACGATTTTGATTAAATTTTGTGTATTGATGGTTCAAATTGACTTAACATCAACGCAGTACCGTGCACTCAGGATCGATATGGGAGTGCCAGAAAACCACAGACGACACAAAAATTAGTCTGATGCTTACCAGGCCCAACTGCAAATGTCATTGACAAAGACATTTTGGATGTGTGACAATCTAGGTGGAAAGCCCCTATCATGCAGATTTCCCAGCTACCACTTTGCAGCACTGGGCCTGTTGACAGCTTGTCATTAACTGGATTTACAAAGTACCGTATTATGGGATTCAACTGATTCTTTCCCCTAAGATTAACTTGATGCTTTTTTGTTTGTTTTTGGCCGCCGTCTACAAGAAGTTGCCACAATCTCTCACATTCCTCCTAGTTCTTAGAAGATTGCTTATAGGGAAGATGGGTACACAGCCTGTTCACAACAACCGCCATATGAACCCACCTATAGTATGGTTGTGAGAGCGTGAGTGTAGTTAATTTATTACCTGGCGCAAATCATCCAGACGAAGAGAGCAATGATGATGAGGAAGATGACTGTGGCTGCGATACCTCCGGCTATGTAAGCGAACTCGCTCTTGTCTTCGCAGTGGGCTCCAATAAATGATCCTACGCAGCGACAAGAGGGGATTCCTCTCGAATCTTTGACGCAAGTTCCCTTGTTCTGACAAAAGCCATCGCAAACGTCTGAAAATTGCCAAAAATTAATTAATTCGAGGTTCCACTGCTGTTTTTTCAGTTAGACATAATCTACACGCTGTTTGGTTATATAAAGCTTTTTTACTTTCCTTGGCTCTACAAAGTAGAAAGGAAAGTTATGTAATCGGCTGAAAAAAAAATTCAAACGTCAAAATAAGGGTTTGAACAAAATCCACCGAAAGTTAACTATAGTTATCATAGTGATCAAAACACCAAATATTTTTTTTCTCAAAAACGGCTCTAACGATTTTGATTAAATTTTTTATATTGATAGCTGCCAATATGGCAACTATACCATAAAATTCCCATTAATGGGAAAATGACGAGAGCAGCACAATAAATTACCAACACTTTCGACGACAAGCGTTTTTAGCGCGGTTTTTTCCTTATAAACTCCGCTGGAATGTTACCAATCCAATGTCTATAGGGTGAGTGTTTAAAAACGCTTATGAGATACATGGGGCTCTCTCCAGACATGCCTGAGTTTCAACTACCGCCGTTTCGCTTACTACCAGTTCTAAAAGTTATTACCCAATAGCTCTGCAAAAGTGATTACTATCCTTCTTCAAAAAATTCGTGTTTACAGCACATTAATTATCTGCGTACCAATTGCTGAAAAATGGTCCTGCAATGAGTACGAGCAGCACAATAAATTCCGGAGCTGTAAGCGCTACCGCTTCCTACTGCCGTAAAGCGTTGTTTGGCCAAGTTCAAATTAACTGAGTGATAAATGAATCGGTTTAATAGAATTAGCTATGTACAAAGCGAATTGACGTAGAGCTAAGGAAAGTTGTGTGTTGCAACGCACCAGATATTTGCATTCGTTTGTGTTAGGGGTAGTGCCCTAATCTCATGTGCTTAGGTCTCTCTTCCTCTTTCATGGCTCGAGGCAGTCAGTTCTCAGTCAGAAAGCCTCCGCTTTAGGCTCTAATCTTAGGGTTGCTGCTTCTTTAAATTGGATACGAGTCTTTCGTTTCATTGGTTGCGTTGATAGGTGTTTTCCCCGCTGAAGTTTCCTGAGCTTCCACAAGCGTGTGTTTATCTTTTTTTTCTTTTTGTTTTTAACCCTAATATTTACTTTTCAAACTATGCCTTTTATAGACGAATCAAAATAAAAAAGACATATTTTCGAGTCGACTGAAATAAAGGAGCAACCTCGCCAACAGACAGACGTCCACATTGAGAACCGATTTCACGTTTTAAAACCAAAATATTCACTGCATAACCAGACCGTCTCTAAAGCCGTTCAGCGTATCAAAGAGATTACTAACAATTAGCTTTTAAGTTGTACTTGTGTGGATGTGAAAGCAGTGTTTGGCAGATTGTTAGTAGGGTACTTACCAGTGCAGACTTTGCCAGTGCCGTTGTAGCCAGGCTTGCAGTCGCACTTGAAATCATTATTTTCTGGAATCAGGAGGCAGTAGGCGTTAGGGTCGCAGAGCATCTCTCCGCCGCTCATTTCACAAGGGTTCCAGCACTCGGATTTGCCAGTCTGAAATCACAAATGCGCATGAGAAACATGTCAAGTGTCTGCCATCAAAATGCAAAGGAGAAATGGGTTGGAAACTTACAGCGCCGCTGTTTTTGGTGCTCGTGTTTGGTGGGCATGGGAGACAAGCTGTTTGTTGAGAAGCTGGTTGGTACGTGCCCTTCTTGCAAGTGATGCAGGAGTTCAGACTGGCGTTGAGGTAACTGCCAGGCGTGCAGATAGGAAGCGAGCACTCTTCGACTGTCGCTGCTCCCATACGAGCTGTAGTTCTGCCTGATGGACAACTCTGGCACGCTGCTTCGACTCCTTGAGTTCTGTAAGTTCCTCGAGGACACGGTTCACACTGCCCTTCGATACCCAGCTGCATTCCACTGCCGCATTCGTCGCGACATTCCTGCGTGAAATAATTAAAGTTGCGTGATTCTGTTTAAACGTGAGCGCTCAAAAATAATGTGATTTTGGTACTTACGTCTTGCGAAACGGCTTCATTCGTTCGGGTTGTTTTTCCAAGACCGCAGAGAAGACATTTGAACGAGCCTTCATTAGGTTGGAAGAAGCCATGGCCGCAACTTCTACACAAACCAGCTTCTTCATCGTAGTATTTACCAGCAGGACAACGCTCTGTAACAAGAAACGAAATGTAATTTCTTCGTTCATCAAACGCGAAGGTTTGCAGTAGTAATTGTAACACAAATCAAGTACCTTTACAATCTGCAGCAGATCTGGCGCCAGGAGCAATCGTCACTCCTTGTCTTCCAGCAATCGCAGGGCACACTGAGCACTGAAGTTGACCAGCTTCACTTTGGTAAGTTCCTGGTGCACAAGGCTTGCAGCTTGCAGTGTTTTTATCGAAGTATGTTCCGATCGAACAAGCAACTGAAATAACAACGTGCAGAATTAGTTGCAAGTTTTGTACAGGGTCGAAAGATTGTGTACCGATCTACAGCAATATCTTCCAGTGGTCAAGGGGCTCAGGCATATGAGACCTGCCCACTAGGGTAACACCAGTACAGGGATATCTTTCACACTTTTGGTGACACTGATGTCATGTTCAAGAAATCACACTCACTGCCTTGTAGAAATGAATTCCTTGGCAGTTAGTGGCTGCTAAATGAGGGGTTGTAGTGACTCTCGCATTGCTACCACAGCTAGGTGATTGCTTTTCGTGCGACATCTCCCCAATTCCCACACAAAACGCACCTCACCTGTCTGATCAACGCTTACTATCTTCTCTGGATGCAGGAAAAGCCTACCAAGCATCCTTCACAGCCGCTCTTCATGTGCGGGCAGTAAACGCATCAGATACAGTTTACACATGATCCCTTTTCAGACGAGATCCTTTTTTGATATCTACCTTGAGGATTGGATGTACAATTGAACCAATAGGCAGCACCTCTGATTTGCCAACCCCCATGAGGCAGAGAGCAATAACTTGACCAAGAGTAGGTTCAAATAAAGATACTAAAGAGGCCTGGGACGAGAAAAACTAAGCAAACTGAATAACATCGAAGACGATTCATGTGCTGATTCAGAAGATGGGGGTTCAGAGATTTGTTTTAAGGTAGTTAACTTGGCCAAATCTGAAGTGGAATTCTAGGATGCCAAATTGAGTTTATGGTGGACACAAGTTGTTCAGTGAATTTCCTCAGGAGAGGTCTTTATGGAAGAATTGATGCTCCACCCGTAAAACAAGTCAAACTTGTAATGGTTTGCAGCGGGCTGCCAATGGTGGCAACCCTGTTGCCGCCACTCGTCCAGTTCGTCGCTGTTTATAAAAGCGGAGGAGCCAATTTTTCGGCAGAACAGCTACCGGCATAGCTCACGAATCTCTCCCATTTTTTAAGCCAGTGATCAAGTACTTAAAGTCCCTTTATATTGTGTGAGGTAAGGTAAGCGGTCAGAGCTTGGTGCTTCATTTTCCCCATTGCCCCTTTATTGTCATTTACTACAATCCGAGCATAGGTTATTTGTTTCACTCTAAAAGGAGCTCATTTCATTCCATTTCTATTTTTTCCTGATTAAATTCAAGTGGGTCCTAGTTGGTTTATAATTTTATTTCCCAGTACTTTCCTGAGAGGCATTATTTTGTTTATTTTACATCAAGTGAGTATATTTAACTTGTTCTTTTTTGTGGCCCTGACACGACTTTTACTCGTGTCCTGTCCGGGGGTAATTCTGTAAAGGAATTCCCCAAGTACGTCACAAACTCTGTGGAAAATTCTCGGCAAATCTTGGGCCAAGTCGACCAGGTCCAAATTTATATGGTCGGGTCAGGCGATGCTCTGCTTAGCTATGAGACAGCCAAAGAGCTCCACTTCTCTCTTCTCTACCTTTTCCTATTCAGACAGAACTGCTCTTTTTATGTTAGCAAGAGACAACAGGCATATAATTTCGTTAAGCTCTAATGGGCTACAACAATAATGTGGATATTCAATGGATGTCTGTAATAAGGTAGCTTCTTTCATGTCTTTGCAGGAAATTAAAAGACAATGCGGGTTTCTCAGATCTTGTAGATTATGAAACAGCCCATATTGCAATGCCAAATGGCCCCTGGATCTATCAGGATTTGGTAAAACTTTTAAAACCCCCTGAGGTTCCAACCTGAGGTTATGCGAGTTTTATGCTCTAGACCCTAATTTCTAAGAGCAAGGAAGGTAATGGAAAATTTTCTTCACTATTTCTTCTTGTAAAGGGCACTGATTCCAATTACAAGTCCCCCCCCCCCTTCATCGATCATTGGTTCAAAATGAGGTTCTGAGAACATGGCGAAAGAACTAATGTAATCTCGACTGAAACCATCTGTTTTAGCGCCACACTAAGCAAACACGTTCAGTTCACCACAAAAGGCTAGATTCGTCTCCGAATTTTTCAGCTCCTAAATCGAGTGATATTTCAAATTTCACTTACCGCATTTCGGGGCCATCACAACTTGACCCATCGGGCAGGCGTAGTCAGATGTTAGAGAGAGAGACGCAGGGTCGGGAACTGTCCTGGGAAGTATGTCGTGAACGTCCAGTTGATCTTCTTCCAAAATCAGTTTTTCGAGGAGCCTTTGAACCGTGGACCTTTGATTTGAGTTCAAATTTTCTACGGGGTCACTGAAAATACAAGAACAGAACTGCTTTTAGAACTTGGGAAATTGACGACATATATACTATTACAAAATAGTTTACTTTGAAATATATGAATGTTGCTAACAGTTTTTAAATAGATTGGTTGTGTCTAATTACTAGAGGTGAAAGTCAGAGGAATTGACTTACTTAACAGCTGGGAAGGAAATGAAGACATTGTACGTGTCACTTGATTGCCTTCCAGTCCTGTACAAACACATAAATGTTACTACACACAGGTATTCATTTCCAAAAAAAAGGACAACAACAAAGAGAAGTAAATTATTTAGTTTTTACAGTAATTTTGTTTATTTAGTCAATTGACTCTCTTTGAGCCGTTTAAGATGAAACAGAGGAAAAACAAAAATTGAATTTCCTTATTTTTTCCGTAATTTATTTATGTTACCCAGTGGTCTCCCAATTCAATACAACACGCACAAACGTTAATAGAGCACTCCTAAAACAAGAATTAGAACCGCTGCAAATCACAATGGTTGGTCTCTTGCGCGGCATGATTGTGATCCTGTTCAATCATACGTCGAAAAATGCCAGCAGACGATAAGGAACATGACCTGATTACTATGTAACAACGAAAGTTGTTTCTAGGCGACAAAGAGGTTACTTGGCAGAACGTGACCAGTCAAACTGACGGGTGGTTGGAATGAGACGGGAGATAGTGTGGAAAATTGCAGCAGGCCGTTCTCCTGCGAATTCTTTCGAGGACTTTTGCCTCACTATTATTATGGGCGCGAATGGAATGTCGCTACTTGGAAGTCAAAGTTGAAAGATTAACCAGGGGCCAAGCAGGGTCGCTTCGCTGGGAATCAAGTACAGGCAATCGAACGGAGTGACCTTACTGGAAATATATCATTTATTATATATTTACTGTGATTTCAATGTTTTCCATCCAACACCTCCTAGACCCGTCAGATTCGGCTCAGCAACGAAAACTACCTTGGTAACAATACCAACCACGACGTAATAGCAACAAAGCTCCAAAATGTCATTTTTTAAACCATTTTTTAACAACCACGGGTTTCCTCCAATCAGATTGCACAACTAGACCCCAAATGAAAAGTATTGTGTGAAAGAACGGATTTGTGATTGTTTGAATAATAAACCTAAAACTGACTAGCTCCAGGCTCGAGCAGCTTTCCTGAAGAGCAAATGACTCTAGACACAGAGACATTCATCATAGTGGCATTTAAAAATTGTGGAATCGAACAAAAACGTAAATGACGCGATTTGTTCTAAATGGCTACGATGGGCGATGTCATTTCAATAAAATTCCCCGAAGCATACACTCTATTCAACATTTTTGAACAATATTTTACGAATTTTTACGAGCTCTAGACGCTTTCCCTCGGGACCAACACAAGAGGTAAGACGTAGCCTTTTGATCGTGGAGAGAAAGGACTTGAGACAGATAGTGGGAATCATCACGGGACACTTCAAAGCAAACAAACACACGCATTTTATGGGTATCTCAGAGCACGTGGTGTGTTACAGATGAGGAAGCTCCCTATCATACCCTGGCCCAGTGCCAGAGACTTTTGGTACCACTTCTTCAAGGTTGGACATCAAAGGGCTTCTGCAAGAAATACTCGTATTTGGAATTCCTGGCGTGGACCTGGGAGCCACTAGGACTCACACAATAGGACTTTATGGTGCAGTTCTCATCCCAAACGGTATTTCATAGCTAATATTTTTCTCAGGTATACCTGAGAATGTGAACTCGTTTCTGAAGTTGGCACAGCACATTATATTTTGTAAGAAATTTCTTAGCCGTGTCTCTGAATACAGTCATAAGGAATGCCGTGAAACGGATTTTGATAAAAATGTCCTTGTTTTCTATAAAAATGCAATAAAAAGTTAAGTATTCTTCCTTGTAAGGGTATTTTGCGGGGGAAAGCACAGGTACCAAACACAAACTACGTAAATATCTTCAATTCAACAACAGAAACATGCTCTTACCTGTTATTGTTGACTTCAATTTCCGTGTCTCTCACCGCTCTCGTGTTTCGATGGTCGCATTTGACTTCAATCACCAAGTCCTTGCACTCTCTCGTTCCTATAAAACGTAAATTCTTGTTATTTTCGTCTGCACGGGAGGTAAAACATTATTTGATAAGTAGCATTTGTTCTTATGTTGTGTTTGTTCGTTGTCCTCATTAACTCAGTTTCTCTTCTTCTCTCAAGTTGTCTCAGTTTCTTTAGGCCCTTGGGACTCTGTTTAAGCAAAGGCTGTTTGGAAATTCTCACCGTCAACGAAGTATGAGCAGAAGTTCCAGTCTCTGTTAACGAGGTTGATAGCGGTTTTCACTTTCTGTCTCAGGACTCCTTGACCAGCCTCATTGCACAGAACTGACGTTGGGAACATCATGTTAACTTTGAAAACTCTTTGCGCGGGTTTGGCAGCTGAAATTGACAGAATACAAACAAGAGACTTAAAGTAAATTCAAATGTAAGTCACCGGTGAATTTTTGTGCAAGGTCTTATATCAAGTTTAAAGTAAAGTGAGGAACAACTTTGACAGCTCTAATAAAAACCACTGTAATTTATTGCCAGAACATGTATGGTATTCAGTAGCAAGGCGTGCAATTCCAAAGTATGGAAAAAGAACACATTCATTGAGCCACTGGAATGTTGATGGGTATAACAATCAACACCCCTCTTTGATTTTAAGTTCCTGTGTTTTGTGTATGAGTTTGAAATTTCAAGGGCATTTTAAATGTATTTTCGGTGTACATTCTCAACTGTATTGGTGCAAGTGGTTTGTGATTCTAGAGAAGGACCAGGTAATTGACTGATAACGATTCTACTACTGACACTTGGGGGGCGGATTGAAGGAAAAGGCTATGACTAGACAGTCAGGTTTGTGAGAGGTTGAACAAAACATGCTGAACGAATAAACAGCCCACATGTATGTGGCATAAGATTGCAGGTATGCTGGTCAGTTGAAGGAAGTTGCAATTCGCACAAGATACCCCCCTCGTCATTTTAACAATGATGGATGAAAAGGTCGAAAAAGTCAACTCACGAGAGCAAGCAGGATAAACCAAAGGCAGCAGAGGGTTGTCAGTGGGCCTCCAAAATCCTTCAGCTCCGCAGGTGTAGAACTTGGGAACGGGCTGAGAGAAGCTAAGTCCAGTGTTACAGGCGATCTCGCACACTTTGAACTGCCCTCCTGAGCCCCAGTCTTTACACTGTTGAGCTCCTCCAACGGGGTCGGCAAGTTGAGGGCAAAACTCGGCTGTAACGAACGTACGTTAAATTATACGCAGGCATTATTAAATTGGGGCTTACCGGTAGACGATAACGTTATGTAAATGGGCTCACATAGAATGTAGACTTTGAAAGAGCAAGTGGCTGAATTGCCGGCTTGATCGAATGCAACGTAAGCGATATGGTATGTTCCCCACAGCAACGTTTGTCCCGGCCTGTGGTTGTTCTTCTCTTCAACCTTCACCACTCCGACGTTGTCTGAGAACCTTGGTTCGTCCCAAGTTACGACGGCTGTGCCGTTTTTAGCGATGACCCAAAGATCTCCCGGGCAGTGATCCACTTTCGGAGGAACCTGAAAATTGAAGAAAATGCGTAAGCTTTTCTGAACACGACTTGCACTGAGCTGATCCGAACAAATAACCAGGAGTCTTGCAGGAGAGGTGTGGCACAGAGCAGGACCACTGCGCTACTAAATTCAATAGTGGCTTGAGAACAGAAGGCTTAAACTGAAAGGCGGTTATGGAAAGGTGAATATGTACCTCACCCCATCCACTCTCAGTGCGTACATAATATCTGGTGCAAATTTCGTCAGCCACTCGTAGATTCAGCGATTTTTTTTTCTCCACCAACTAGTCTCCCTTCATTTTAACTCAGCCCATATGAATTAGCTATGCAGAAACTGATGGTACATATCGTTTCAGAATCTATTGCGATGCTCCTACTTATTTCACGACCAACGTATAAAATGTATGGGACCGAAAACACGATTTTCTTCGACAGTTTATGGTTAAATTTCTGGAATTAGAGAAAAAATAGGACGAAAAGCATCAATAGTTCAAATTCCGAAATTTATTGGGTTACTCCTAACTATCTTATGTGAATTATTTAACTTCAATCGAGTAAGTAACTTATTTTCTCCCAGGATGAATACCAACGAGGACTCCTTCAGGAAATACCTGGTTTTCCTCAGAAAGCTAGGCATAGACTTGTAAGACACTAGGACTGGCACAATAGGCCATCTGGCTGCGGTGCACATCCCATCACTGGGACTACAGTCAGAAGATTATATATAAGCAACTTATTTGACTACCAAATTCATTTTTGTAGGAGCGCTAGAATCATTTCAGCGGTGTTTAAGAGAGAGAACCGCACTACATATTGAATTATTGAACTTTTACTAATTATTTATTTATTTTATTGGAAATTCTTACGTTACCGTTATATCATTTGGAACGATCGACAAAAATGCGATGATCAGTTAGCTACAAAAGAATTGGGAGTGAACTAGATTTTAATTTTTTTCCTTTACTGGTTTCAGATTCTGTGGCTGTGAGCTCTGCTGACAAGTAATCAACCACAGGACTACGAACGTTTTCTGGGTCAAGTGAGGGACGAGTAGAGCATTCGCTGAAATGAGAGCTCAAGTAAAAGAAAGCATTAAAAATGAGTCGTCGAGGAGGTTTTGAAGCGCGTTTTGCTCCTAAGGAGAAGTAGTAACTATCTTCTATGCTCATTATAGTTAATACCTAGTTTAGGGGCACAAAAGGAAGCTCACCTTGTCAACTTGAAGTTGGTCGCAATTGGTTCCCGTGTAGCCTGGAGGGCATGCGTGTTGACTGCAACTGCTTGGCACCCTTCGCTCAATTCCTCCCGTGATATCATCATATCCAGACCAAGTCAATACCAGCCCTTGGTACAGCACTGGTTCCGTCCGACAATCTCTAACTTGTTTCTGTACTTCGCTGGTTACATCCAGAGCTCGCCCCCAAATTTGCACTTTGCTCAAATGACCTTGGAATCCTTGTTCGGTGAAGGCCTTGATACTGTCTGGTCTCGGTTTACCCAGCACCACCCAGCCACTGAAAAGCAACGCTATTAATTGTCGAATAACACAAAAGCAGAGTGACTCGTTTGCTTGTAATCGTACAATCCACTTACTGATCAGGGAGTGATTTTCCTGCGCCATATCCTTCAACTTTGCTAGCGATGAGGCCTTCAGTCACGAGAGTCAAAATTCCTTCGTGCCAGACAACAGCGATGTGATGCCACTGCCCGTCATTGATTGTAGCATATTCTTGGAAAGCCAAGAAAACGTCCTGCAGCTCTGGGAATATTGACACTAAAACTCCGCTCGAATGCGCCTGCATGAGAACTCTCCTTCCACTCGCCATTTGTCCATTCCTGAAAAATCCAAATATTTTCTCACATTGCCCAAAAATTCATAGTTTTGAATGATTCAATCAAACAATGAAGGACTTATTCAACTCACGTGACGCTGTACAGTGTGAAAAAGATGCCAGATTCGTCTCTGTGGGCGAACTGAACCCACATAGCCACAGTCAAACTTGTTTTTCCGACCATCGAAAAAGGTACAGATAGAGCTGCGCTGCTATCCGAAGGTTCACTAAATCCGAGGTCGTAATCCACTTGAATTGCTAAAAAAAAAAAAAAAAAAGGAAAAATAGATGTTATTTCACAGAGCATTGGTCACCTTCTCATTGGCCAAGTGTTCTCAGTAAAGTTTCAGTGGAGTAAAGAGATTTGTACTTACTTTTTCGGCAGTCATCTCCAGTGAGATTGAACGGGCATTGGCAGTAGAATTTGTTGACTAAATCGATGCAAGTGGCGGTCGGCGGGCAGGAGTTTTCTTTGCAATCCTGAATGTCTTCGTCGCAGTTTTGACCTGAAAATGCACCAAATTAAATAACGAATATAATAATCACTAAAATCGGATGTCATTTAAACGTCCATCCATGTTTGATATTTTATTGGTTGAGTGGTCAGAATAGCTACTGCCGTGACAAAATAGCCTCAACTCTGAATTTGAAAGTAGGTTCGCGTTTGGAATCTTCTGATCTCGTAGACCCATACAGCAAGTTTAGGCGAAGCCAGGTTTGAGTAGTTTTGCGGTGAATAAGTTCATTAGACATCATATGGTCCGATTCGTCAAAACATAATTCAGAGCTATGAAGGCGAATTAATCGGCAGTTAATAATTAATAACGAGCCCAAACACCTTCGTCGGAAAACGCTGGCTATTCTTACGCCAGAAAACGAATCGTAACGGACAAGTGGAAAAACGAATCACAACAGACAAGTGGAAAGACGCATCGCAAAAACATTTTTACTCGAAGTTTTACGGGCAGGTTTTCAAATTCGAGTTGTACATTAACAATCTTGCGATGCGTTTTTCCACTTGCCTGTTGTGATTCGTTTTTCCACTTGTCCGTTGCGATTCGTTTTTCCACTTGTCCGTTGCGATTCGGTTTTGCACGTTTAAGTTTCACTTCTACCATGTGTGACTGTCACACATTTGTATTTCTTTATTCACAGGTTTACTGCAAATTATGAATTGGTTAGGGTAGGTAAATTGTAATGAATGCATTTTTATGTTATTTAAACATATTAGCAATATGTTGCTGATTGGGCTTGTTGTTTTTCGTTGTAGTTCACTTTTGTTTGACCGTTGTGACTCAAAACACGTGGAGAGCGGAAATAAGAAATAGTAGCCGTTGGACGGGGAGTGAGGCTGGGGGCTCGGCTGGGGGCTCGGCTGGGTTCGGTTTCGTTCGGCTTCTTTCGGAGCTCGGGGGGGGGATCTAACTCAGCGCGCCTGCCTGCCCTCGTCATCCCCTCCGAGCCCCCACCCGTCTTGCCGTACCACGTGACCGGTAACACAATTTTTCGTGACTCGAAAATCCTAAGACACCGTCTATATAGAAGTTTCACTTCAAAAACCAAATTGTAGTGAACCCCAAAGCTTAGTCGATGATACAATTTGTAACGCTTTTTATACTGGTCAACACCTGTTTTTAGTTTTATTAGATTAGGTTGAGTGGGAATATACGCTTGTGACGGCAATAGTCAAAGATCCACTTCAAGGGTTGGAAGTTTGAGCAACACGGCTCCCCCTCACACTGCCCTTATATCAATGGGAGGTACACTTCACCAATAGCAACCTCGTCGCCCCCTCATTGTTCCTCTGCAGCTCCTGTGAGGCTCAAACTTCTCTTGTTGCAGCGTCTTGCCCGCATCTCAGGCGTTTCACACGTGTTGCAGCGTGTTCCTCATGCCTTATCGTCTTGGTGCAGACCATAATTTCTTCGATTAGAGGACTTCAGTATCTATTACTTCACAAATTACGCCGTTTCTATTCAGAAGCCTCGGTTTTTCGAATTCCACAATCATTACGCGCTTTTAGACTAGTTCAACTACTGCAGATCCCAGATTAACACGCATACTTTGACTTCATACCGTCTTTATGAACAATATCTGAAAGCCTATTTTATTGCAGCTCGAGAGAAGGGCACGAGGACCTTATTCTACTCAATTCACGTCGCATTCAACTCATTCACTGGTGTTCCCACAAGCAATAATTTCAGACGGCTCAACGAAATTCATTTTCTGTGGACGTCTCTCGTGTTTCCTGTTTTGATTTGGCCCATTGAAGTCTTGACATTTGAGTGCCCAGAGTTTTACTTTTATTCAATTAAGCATTTGTTATAGCCCCTTTCTGGAGCTCCATCCGCTTACTTTACTTGTGCGTTAGCTAAACGTCTTTCTTTAATGCATCATACGCTCCACTAATATTTGATTTCGAGCTACGTTTTTCTTTCAAACCAGTTCACGCCCTTTTCAAAGTATTTAATACTAAATATATATATTATTCATCAGTTTTCCTGTGATAGCCCGTTTATCGGAAATAAAAATCCAAAATATGCTCAAAAAGCAGTAGATTTTAATGTTTTCGAATTTTTCCCAGTAAATGTTCAACATAATTTTGTGAGCGGCCTGGACGGATTTTATTTTATTTTTTCAAAAACCCTACCTTCGTAACCTTCGTAATAACTCCTTTTTTCAATTTGCTCGATGTCCAGTTTGTTAAATAATATATGAAGAAGCACAAAGGTGGTAAATACTTTATATTTGTACGTATCCTAAACCACCGACACCACGAACGAAAACGAAAATTACGAAAGTAACTCACCAGTAAAACCAGGTGGGCAGATACACGTGTATCCGGGCCCATTGTCGATGCAAGTTGCGCCGTTCGCGCACATGTTAGCTTCACAAGCGTCAAGTTCATATTGACATCCAACTCCTCTGTAGTCTGAGGGGCAGCTGCAATTAAGGCCAGATCCGTAGTCTCGGCATTTGCCCCCGTGCATGCAAGGACTTCCGACGCACCTTTCAGGAGCAGTTTCGCATTGTTTTCCATCAGTACCCGATGGGCATCTGTCGAATGAAACGGTTATTATTGATGAAAATGACGCACGCGTCGATGTGAATTCTGAAAGTAATTTGTTAGCGCCGCCTTCGCAGGCGCATGAGGCCACATTGAATCCAGTATTAAAACCGAGTCAGAAGTCTTCACAACCCAACCACAGGTAACTGAAGTTACTGAAATTGTAGTCTTGAAAAATTAAATCTACAGTGCAGAACGTCACCATAAATACAAGTGGGAGAGTTTAGGGGCGAGAGTGCAATGCATTCAGTTGCCTGAAACTCATGGCGATCTGTAAAATTATTACCTATAATAACCTCGATAAGTAATCCAAAGTTAAACGTTAGTTTGGAAGTTTTTCCAGAGTAACTTTCTTCTGCCCCAAGTTTTCTTTACCAGCTCTTTCATCAGGTGCTGCCTTCTCTTTCAAAACTTTAATGAGCTCAAATCTAATTCCTCTCAGTGCAGATTTCACCTTAGAAAAGTCACATCGAAGATCGGGCGTAGTCCAACACAGGGCCGCTGAAGGAAAACCCCATGATTTGCCCTGCAAATTAGTTCTAATTCAACTTCTTCCTCTTTGATCACATCCATTTCCACAGCATCTCGTGGCGTTGGATTCATGAGCCGTGCCCCTCCCCCTCACAACTTAAGCACTCTCTGAAGTTGCATTCTCGCGAGTTAATGGGTTTTCGTTTTATTCTGAAATTATGGCGCAGTTAATACGACCACGTAATAAATAAACGTAGAATAGATGAGTGACATTATTGGGAGCTATGTCTAAAATTGATACTTCTTTCGATTGCAAAAAATTCGCTTACACGCAGAAGAAGTCTTGGAACAAGTCAATGCAGTTCGCGTCGTTCTGACAGGGGGTGTCGCTGCAGGAACCAATGTCGTGCTCACACCTTTGACCAGTCCATCCGGGAGGGCATTCACAGTTGAAGGTGGCAATTCCATCTGAGCAACCGCCTCCATTGAGACAAGGAGACGAAGCGCAGTCATCTTCGTTTATCTGCGAATGAACAGTTAACAGTTGTAATGAAGAGTGCTGATTTGAATAATAAACAGATTTTCGAAGAATTATTATTTAATTCATTAGCGCTATGAAGTAGAAAGGAAAGCTATGTAATCGTCCGACTTTTTTTTGGTTTTGAGTTTTTTTCAGAACTTTGGAGGATTATCATAATGATCCAAACTTCACGTTTTCCTTCTCATAAATGGCAGTAAGGATTTCCATTAAATTTGTTGAGTGGATAATTTCATGAATAACATTCCAGTACAACATTTTCATAAAATCTATTTTAGTGCTGTTTTCTCTTTTTTTCTCACACATACGGCTTTAGCGTTCTCAAACAAAAATCCTGTTGGAAGTATAATAAGGGCCATTTTCACCAACTGTGCAGATCCTATTTAGACTCGGTTAACACTACCAACTGCTCAACTTCACAAAAACGGGTTTCACCAGATTTGGTTAAGATATAGCCTTGACCAGGCGTTGTTAACCACAACAAATTGGCTCCAGTTAGCTCTTATCTTTTCCTTTTCCTTCTCATGCCTGTTCTCCGTTACATTATCCTCGTTTATTATCTCCATTATTATTGTGAATAATTTACATATGTTTTTGAATAATAATGATAATAGTAAACAAAGATGCTGTCTACACGTGTGGTGTTATTGCAGTTGCTTAACGACTACGACTATAATCTAATATATGCGGTTATTGTCATCTCAGATGGATACGAGAGCGTTCCAATGACTTCAAAATGTATGAAATTAATTTCTGCTGTGAACTAGAGTATTATTTTCGTTGAAAACAAATTATTGTTCGTGTAAAATTCATTGGTGAAGTTAAGACGTCATATCGCCGTGTTAGAACAACCTAAAGCTAATGGCTCAACTGCGTGGATTTAAAAGCACAGAGGTAGGCAATGTGTAATAATAACGCACGTAAGTGTGTTAAAAACATTTATTACACGTAATCATTCTCTCTTCCTTAGAGCATGTAAAAATTGTATTTCACAATTTCGGTTTAATGTTTTCTTGCTCAGCTCTCATTTTCTTGAACCGCTTTCGATTTTTCCTGTTCAACCAAGGCATTCTACTGGACTAATTTCCCTTTTTTCTGCAGCTATTGCAGTTTGAGTATGTGCATTTGCACTTCATATTCCTCACCAGTTTCAGCTTCGGCAGAGGTTAATTGCACACATTGGCTTCTGACAACTAAATTCACGACTGGCTTCACAATATAAATTTAATTTGGTCAAATCTGGACTGTTGAGGGTTGGCCATCTACGGGATGTACGGTTACAGTGCCATTGACGTTTCCACAACACTCGAATGACGGCCCATTACCTTACTTTACTGTAACCTTATCAATGTAACCAGCTCTTCCTGACTGGTGGGAAGGTGTTTCCACCTAGGCCTCATATGTAGCCCCTAACAACCCTCAGCGCCTCGGTAGCCTTCCTCGTGTGAGCTCATCATTTCCTCACACAGAGTTTGACTGAAAGGGCGCTTTCACCTTAGCAGTAGCACGACTTTTGGCACACCTGGGAACAGCATGCCTCCTGCCCTCCTGGCTTCAATCATACCTCTTGGCATGTCCAGGTTATAGAATAATGTGGGACATCCCACGAAATTTCATTAAAAAAACTGTCCTCATTTCTTCGAATTTTTTCACAGCATTCAGCTATAACTCCAGAACTATGAACACGAACCTTACAAAAAAGATTTCGTACACTGTCCCATAAACAATGGTTTGTGAATAAAGATCGTAACACAAATAAGAGCAATGAAATAAATTAAACCGTCAAGCACTGCCACAAGTTCTTGCTATAGAAAATTAACTCAAGTTCTAACAGACTCATAAAGCGAGTGGGAAAAAACATATTGGATTGCTAGAGCAGTAAAAATCACGATAAGTACGTGGGACTAAGGAAAATTTTCGCACCAAGTATTTTTCAAGCTTCTCATATTTTTCAGGGGCGTTGGCGATAATCCGGATTTTTGACTTAGATTTGTTGATCTAAAATTAATTTCTAAAGAACGACACTCCAAAAAGGAACGGCAGAGGTGAGTTCAGAACTGCGTTTATTCACGTTTCTCAGTATCGTTCTGGTAACTGGTCGCTTACCCAACCAACCGTACTGACCATATAATTAATTTATCTCGCTCTGTTTGAATTTGGAGATCAATAGCTAACATTTGTAGCAATAGCTACTTCATCGTATTTAGACGACCAACTTAATGTTAACACCACCTTATAACGTACTAATAATTCATAAAATATGATACTATAACTCACCTCGCAGAGTTCTCCTTTGTACCCTTTGTGGCACTTGCACTCGAATTTATTATCCAGATCCACGCATTTCTCAGTGCCTTCGGAGTTGCAAGGGTCTATTTGACACTCGTCTATTTCCGCTTCGCATTGAAGCCCTGCGAAAGAAGAGGGAGCATTTAAATGAGATTGTTCATAAAATACTAAAATACCAATCGGGAGTAGAAGTCGACGTATTTACCGAGATATCCAGGACGGCATTTGCACATGAAGCCATCCAGCATGTCGACGCACGTGCCACCATTTTGACAAGGTGACGAAAAGCAATCGTCGACCAAATGTTGACACCTGGAAAGTTCGTTAAGAAGACGTGTGAAGTTAAGGGGAAGAAAAATTGCGCATAGTGATGCAGAACTATGAATTCTAACTAGGGATTTCATTTTTTTTTTTAGGCTCACCGTTTGCCAGTGTATCCGGGTTCGCAAGTGCATTGGTATCCATTCACCAAGTCTACACACCCTCCTCCATTCTCACATGGGCTGTTGGCACAGTCGTCGATATTAACTTCACACGATGAACCTGCAAAATCGAGAATAATAAATTCCATTACCGGAACTAAAGTACGATTTCTGATAATCGCAAATTCATACAGGAAAAAAAACAACGTTTATTCAATTGGATCAAAAAAGTCTTAGCGCAAATGTTAGAAACCTTCTTGCACCAAAATCTAGGATGTGTCTTTCTTTAACGAGTCCTTGATTTATTCGTAATACGTATAAGCACAATATTAAAACATCTGATGCCACGAATCACACTAATTTCCTCACTGAATGACAGTGGGTTCATTTTTTATTCATATATTTTCATTTCATTATTTTTATTTAGCCAAAGCGTTCTACGTACTGGTACTGCTTAAGCTTCCAGGATTTATTGACTTGCTTGTGTTACGAGGAGGTTTGGAGATGTTTGGGGATCCGCTGATTCAGGCAAAAATTAATGCTATCGCGAAGAGCTCCGATCCAATAAACTGACATTCGTCGGATTATGAACCATCGTCTTTAACCACTAGACCACGATCGCCCGGTGCCTTTAATGGGAGTCAGTCAGTTTACTAGTACTTACATCACAAACATCATTGAGTGATCATTGCATAGATAGTTAATAAGGCTGCCAAAACGATTTTTTGGGTTATACAGTTGTGAAATTATACGCAAAGTACTGAAATAAGTTAGTCAAAGATACGAGGATAGCTTGAATTACGTTTTTTCTTGGGTTGTTCCTACTTATTCATAACTATTACTACAATACCAGTATGTAGGTAATTTATTGGACGGACAATACGATTTTTTAAGAACGTTGGTATCATTTAAGAGAGATTCATAAGGCAGCATTATAATAATTAATGGATTTATATGGCATTATAATGGATTTTCATTGAAGTGTTTGTAAATTTATTGTGCTGCTCTAGTCATTTTTTCACAATTGAAAATTTTAATAATTAAATATTTTGTTCGAACTGAGCATCCGAATTGGGTAAACAGTTTTGAGTAAAGAAATGTATTTGGTGTTTAACTATACTTAGTTTTGAATCGGATTGGATTTAGACGTTCCCTTTTAGCCACGACCAGACGCACACAACCATTTTCTTGAATGTGTCAGAACGCCCCCTCTCCTGCGCACCCAACACAGTTATTGTTCGCGTGACATTAGCGTCTCGCGGGCTTGCCCTTCTTAAAACTACTTGCAGGGACATCCGAAAGATGGCCTTTGCTTGTTAATTGTTAATTGCTCCGTATTCGCAGAGGCTAACCTGCTCTTTCAAAACCACCTGGAAGTAGTAGCTTTGAAAAACGCGCCCGTGTTCGTTTCGGCCCTGTCCAACATCTCCGATTTTGTTAAATTTGAAATTGAGTTCGTGGTCGCCCTTGCGTCAGTACAGAACTGCAAAACTCCTTTCATTCTTTTCTCTCTCCTTTCCCTTCCTTCCTTAATTTTTTTCGTAGTTCGACGCTCACCCAGTCTCTGCGCTCGAGTGGTAAGTTTCGTTTTTATTTCCTTCATTTTCCAAACATACTGTCCACTTTATTTTTTGCATAGATTAGTTTAATTTCGAGTAACCCATTATCGAATCAAGTTTGGATAACAAGTTCGAAAAAATAAGCAGCGACTCACCTGTCCAACCAGGGAAACACACGCATTCGTGCCTGAATAATTTGTCAACACAAACGCCGTTCTGACAAGGAGCGGGGGAGCAAAGGTCGATCTTTTCTTGGCACCGTTTTCCAGTAAATCCAGGTGGACAGTCGCATCTAAAGTCGTCGACAAGATCCGTGCAGTTGGAGCCTAAGAGACAAGGCTTTTCGGCGCAGTCATCTGCAAATAACGCATAAGAAGTGTGGTTTATCCTGAATACTGTAACCTGTGGGAGAACATATTGATACACTAATGATAACTCCTGATATAATAGGAACACGCATCACAATCAGTTGTGAAGTTAGAGCAAACGCAAGTGTGCAACAATCTTATAGGGTTCGATCGTAACTGTAGAAAGACGCATTGAAGATCAGCCAATGGCCAACTGTCACTAATCAGTAATCTTCGAATCACCAATGAAATGGTGATGCTAATCCAAAATATGTGATAACGCTACTAACTCACCCAACGACAAGCCTCAATATAAAAAAAATGTTTTCCTTGTATTGTTATGGCGCAAAACTACTTGATTTTTCTTTAGATCTTTACTTTTTGAGGACTACTGAATAGAAAAAGACCAAGTGGTTTCTCTCTCTATCTCTGGGTAGTCAACTTTTTCCATTGATCAAATTTCCATTGATTAAAGGGGGCAGGGAGAGTACACGAATCAGAAAGGTTTTGCATGTTGTAACCGAGCTCGTTAATTTGGCAATGGCTCGTTCGGAGCATTTGTCCTGACTAAGCACCTCAAACGCCCCTATTCCCTCAAAACTCAGATTTTGGCAGTCTGAGCAGAACTTAGTGCGATATCGTAATATTGGCGCCCAAAAAGAGGTGAAGTTTTCACAAAATTTAATAGTTCTCGATGCTGCCCATTCGGAATCGACCGAAAGGTAACTTGAAAATTTTATTAATGGGATGGGAATTTTTTAAATCTTCCACCTTCAATTTTTCTTTCCTTCTACTGCAACCCACTCCCTTGCCTGTCGTTCGAACGTTGTCGTTTTTGATGAACAGCTTTGCGCTCAATCGACGACAATTGAGGAAAGCGGGACAGATGTTGAGGAGCTTCTCGTCTTCCAGCATCTCGCTCATACTTACATACAAGAAGTCAATGCTATTCATGCATCGTAGCAGCGTACTGGGAACCCACCTCAACGCAACTCCAGCAAAGTTGTCTCAATTGCAAAACTTCTCACGTTAAAAACGAGTGGAGAAATCAAGCGGGTTCAAAAAGGTCTTGTGACGACAGAACTCGACCTTCACATCCGCATTCCTGCCTTCTCTATGAAAAACTTTATAGGGTAAGAAAGTGCTTGCGTTTCCTCAAATCCACTCTGGATGATAGAAGAACCTACGTAGAAATACGCACTTTACACGCTTTTGAAACTTAGTACATTGTTGTAATAGCAGTTTTCACAAAAAGAGGCTGTAACAACGATTTTAATTCAACTTTCTGATTATCTTCTATCTAATTTTCGTTGTCTATAAATACCACTGAGAAAGCTCAGTGAATAGAGAAATAGCTCTATGAACAACAAGAATTTTTTTTCAACTTGGAAAAACAGCTTGCATCGATTTTCATCAAACTAGTCACTACGTATACATCATTCTGCATAAACGCTCCTCTGAAGTTCATTAAACGTAGTTGACGGCCCAAAATAAACCAATGGGGAATCAAATATATATCAGGCTTACCAATATTGATTTCACAGTGTTGCCCCTCCCAACCGGGTTCACAATCGCATTTGTATCTTCCTTGAAGGAGAGCTGTACAAGTGGCTTCGTTCTTGCAGGGATTTCCATTGGCAGTGCAAGGATTAATCTGTAATCATAAGACAAAATATACATATTTGTCAATGCGCACAACAATAGTGCCAACTTGAACCCCACGCCAGGCATTAAGCTGTCTATATGACTGCAATTAGGTATATTCATTATTGTTCGTAAACTGAAATTTCCTTCGATCCATCAGAGTAAAATTATCTTACTTGCTAGTTGATAAATTCTGTTCGTGAGTTGTTTGCACTTTCTTTGCATGCGTGTTGACAGCTGATGAACAAATTGAGCTCTCATACGGCCAAACTGGTATGTGGAGAAGGTGCATTAGATTCTTAGAATGTAATTGCAATACCGCGTTTGTTATGGGACACACTGGAGAATTTGCTTAAAGAAGAAGTGATTCACTGACCTCTCATCAGTTTGTTATCTGAGAGCAAACCATGACAGCGTGTTGTCTTTATTTCTGTTATGGGAGCGCCACGCTTTGTGGCAGGGGCCTGAGGAATGTTGGAATGAGGAGTAAACCGAACTAACTGGGATTTAGACTTTGCCCTCTTCACTCCCCACTGATTTAACAGCTGCCCATTGGCTTCATTGGTAGTAAGATCCTTTTGAAAGGACTGCCATATCATCAGTCAAGTATGCAATTTACACCTGAGGTTGTTGTCTGGATAATCACGATTTAGATCATCTGCAGTGCGATTGTGAAAAGTATACCAGCTTCAGCGAATAAAATCATCAGCACCACTAACAAACTGAATGTATTACACTGGGAAGACCACTTATGTACAAATCAAGTCCTTTCCTTAACACTCCCTCATTGGCTACTGAAGAATTGAAATGGCGCAAAGTAACTAGTTTCTATCTGTTTGACACCAAATAAAGGAAATACCCTAATACACTGCCCTGGAGCACTCCAGCATTAATTTCAACAGCTGTTTCATATTTTAATGCGAACGTTAGCATTGTCAGAACAATCCTGAACAAAGCACTTTTTCTCCTCTGAGTCAGGTTAGTATCTCACCCAAAACAGGATGGAGCTGCAAAATATCCGAGTCTAGCCCTGCTTGGCAGAAATGTGTGGCTTTAGATAATAAGAAAGTCTTGAGTGGCACAACTTTTCAAAGACATTGAGGGCAGCGAACTCAGTAATTAGCTGGATCTGCTGTACTGCAACTCCCAAGATTTTTTAAATTGGCTGCGATAAAAGTGTTATTGCTTATAGACCATTGTGTTTATATGATATAATATCAAATGGAAGTCGAGAAATATTTGCGTAGTATGTAACTTTTAACCCAAAGATTCTCGGGATTAAAAGGCTAGCTCAGCAGTATCCACCTCCCTACGTCTCCAACGATTGTACCCTTTGTATACCAAGTAATTTCGTAATAAAGTTAAAAATTTTTTTTTTCAAAAACTCGGTTTCCCTTTGGGCAAACATAATTTGGATGAACTAATTTTATCAGTGTTGATTAAATTCACATAAAACGTTTTTCCATCTGTTTGAGACAGTTACTATTCTGCATTCGGGGATGTCTGGGAGTTCCGACTTGGTGGCCCCTACTTCTCTCAGATCCCGCAGTTTAAAAACGAGAAAGGTGATGGAATTACACTCTCCAGTGACCCCACATAGCAAGCACATTTTCCAGGTCAAGCCTTGCCCTGGGTAGGGGTTGGATTGCTCCATTCTATCTACCTTGCGCTGCGTAGGCAGCCACCTGTCGCGGCCCTAACTCATAGTTCACTGGCGCAAAGCCCCGGGTACCATTTTGGGTCACCCTTAAGGCCTGAATGGTCACAGGCCCTTACCTTCTTTTGGTGGCGCTCACGACTTTTCCTCATCAAAGGGTAGCATCTGTTTGAGACAGACTGCAACGTTTATTTTTTATATTAATTTAGGAAAAGAGAAGATACGGAAAGAACAATGATGCCCCTCCCCCTTGAAGATTCCACAGGCGCCGAAATTTAGCGCGACATTTATTACCTCGTTTTATATTTCCACGAGCCGGAATCCTCGTCGGGATTGTGGCTTCGACTAAGATCTGCATATTGGACGACCCTGGAGTTCAACAAACGCTCAGGCCGAGACGCGTCAACGCTGTTTGTCACGAACCCACCTTCCACGAAAAGAAGCTCCCCATTCCAATTTTTCTTTCACCATCCAGATTAGTTTTTATTTTGAAGGGCCCGTTAGTTAGGATAGCTTTATTTTCACCTTCGTTTGTCTGTTTTTATTTTAATAAATCCTTTTTTTCTCCCTGTTGCGCATGAAGTTCAGAACTCGCACTTTGTATCATTTCACTCATCTCCTGGTCAACGAATACCAATTCTAAGTTAGGTTTTCTTTGCACCCAAACCAGTTAGAGGCTAGGGACGAGACATCCTGATTCTGGTGGCCCTTCCTTTTTAACTTATAAATGGACCATGTCATATTTCTAGCACAGATATCAGTCGCTAAGTATCACCAGAAAAGTGGACGGGAATAAGCAGTCCAAAATACATCTATCACCCAGTGGTGTTATAAAAGAGTTAAGTTAAAGTTAAAAAGTATCTGAACTTACAGTAATGTCGCAGTTTGGTCCCGTGTAGCCTGATCTGCAAAGGCAAGTGAAGTTGTTAAGACCCGGCTCATCTTTGCACATGGCTCTCTCGGGGCAAGTGTCGTTTTTACAGTCTGACCTTTCGATTTGACAATTGATGCCGGAGTAACCTGAAATCAACGAACGAAGATTGATTTATGATTTTATTAACCAGAATTAATCACCAAGGCTCACAATTAAAATAAGGGCCCATAGACTAGTACCAGCACCTGCCTATATTCAACTTGGAGACCTTAATAGAGCTCGGCATGATCACTGACATCATTGTGCATAGGTAAGAGCTCAACAGAAAGTACAAGGAGCAGCCAGAAGGAAGCCTGTGGAAGTCGTTGATTCAGGCCTCCATACATCTACACCGATGGATGGAAACCCTGTGGGTTGTGGATAAGTGGTTCTTGGAGGAGTCGGACGTACATTGCCCTAGGTCCCTCTTCAATGGGTTTTCAAGAAGAGCTATCATCTCTGGGGCCGTCATGATGTATGAAAAAGGATATAGCAGTAAAACTGACAGCGCAATGACTGATGGTCAAGCGAGTCGCAAGGTGCTGAAGAACTGGAGGATATGGGATGCTGGATGCAGCTCAGCTCTTCAGTGAACTCTAATAGAGTTGATGTTTATTGGATTCTGGGCAAAAAGAGATCACTGGAAATGAGAGGGCGCGCCATCTGGCCAGACTCAGTTCGTATACTATACCTATTGACCACTTCTCCACTGTAGGGCATCTCCACCCCTAGTCAAGAGGAAAGAGAGAATGTGCCAGGAGAATGCATCAGACAGTCTGGAAAGCCGTAGGAGCTAGAAATTCCAGACACTTTTTCTCAGGAGCAACACACGAAATAAGACGAAACCGTCTGATGATGGATGATGGAGAGAAAGAACCTAAGGCAGATAATGCGACTCCCTATTATGTCCTGGATGTCCTCTGCGTGCCAGGAACTTGGAAGGGAACGATTTTAGGCCAATGGTACCACTTCTTCAAGGGTGAACATCAAAGGAGTCTTGCAGAACATACCTGGAAATATGCAATAGGACTTGCCACAGTGCTCATCCCAAACAAGGGACAGTCAGTAACAGGAAAAACAAATCACCATCATTTCATAATTATCGATAACTGTGTTGGTTTAAACAGGACTGATCAATGAATGGGCATTTGTCAGATGAGTCCTTTCACTTTCTAGCGCGTTAGAGACAGTTTATTCCACACCTGAGGCAAGTGCAAAGCCATTTTTCGTATGAAGGCCCAATTATTTCTAGCTCACAGCAAATTTTGGAATTGAATAAACTAAACGTTGCACATAAATTCACTATACATAAGTTCAGTCTCGTTCTCTTTCAATCACTTTCACAGAAATTCAGACCATTTTCTAAAATAGCGATTTGTGGACTGAAGCTCGGATAAGGCTCAAAACATTTTTTACATAACTTTTCTTTCTTTCCTACTTCAAGGAGCTAAGGAGTATACAAATGGTTGTAAAGCACATTAAAGTAGCGTCATGAAACGGAATCCCTGGAGGGATAATAAGAAGAGAAAGAGCCCCTTATTTTATTTCTTGGGGTTAGTCAGGGCCGGTCATCCAGATTGGCGGCCGTTCGGTACACACTTCTTGTTCTTTACTGGGGAGGTACAATTCTTCATTCTTCAAAACTGCATAAATTCTCCAAGGTACATATTCACCACTCTGCGGGCCGGGAACTTATTTAAATGATTTCAACAAAAACTCACCAGGTTTGCATTGGCACCGATATCCTTGAGGAAGGTCTTTGCAAGTACCTCCGTTGAAACAAGGTTGAGAAGCGCACTCATCAATGTCGATTTCACACCTCCTTCCGGAGAAACCAGCGGGGCAGAAACAGTGAATGGTGTGACCTTAACAGAAAAACGTGAATAGTCATTTCTTCGCGAGTGAACTGAGGCGTACCAGTTAAAAGGTTCATTTTTGACGAATGATACTCACCCATCGGGACGCAAAGACCTCCGTGAAGGCAAGAGCTCTCGGTACACGTAACTGCGATACATTCTTCTCTGGCAGACGCTCCGGGGCCTCGAGTGACGAGGTTGGTGGAACATTCCAAGCAAGAAGTTTGCCCACTTCGTGGTTGGTAGAAGTTGACGGGGCACGTTGCGCAAGGTGCCAAACCTTAAAAGATAATCATAAAATTTAATCATGCTCTTTAAACAACTTCAAAATATTCTCGTTTTCTTAAAGGTTTTTTTTCGCTTATGTTGTCTTACGAGAGGGGACTACAACGTTTGAAAGCTGCGAATAGACAAAAAGGCTCTGCGTATAAGTTACAGACGGTACAGTTGTTTTAAAGGGGATTCCCAAAGTCTACTAAGAGAATGGTTACGTCAATGTCTTTCTGGTTTAGTCCACTCAGTAGCAACAACAGACATATCTAAAAGCAGTTGGAGAACAACAGCTTATGGCTGCAATTTTTCGTTTATTTTTATCGGCACCGCATTTCCTTTCATTTAGTTCAAATTGTTATTTACTATATTTCTAATCCTTTACGAACTAAAATTTAGGTCTTTTCTTGCACTACTCGTCTTCTTCTTCGTCAATTTAATGTAATTTTAGTTACATTACCAATTTAACATAATAATAATTACCAGTATCGGAATATTGTCCCGGAGGACACTTGGCCCTGCAAAGATCTTTTCCGGAAGCCGCCGGCTGGTAAGTGTAAGTATTGGCTGGGCAGGCCTGACAATCCTTGTACCCTCCTGTGGGCGGTTCGGAAGTGTAGCTGTTACGAGGGCACTCCAAACAAGGCACCAGCCCCGTTGGAGAGTACGTTCCGTAACCGCACACTGGTACACAATCATTGACACTTTTGGAGCCTGAGAAAAAAAAAGGCAGAATTAGTCCTGATATAGTAATTTTAATCCACCTCAAGAGCTACAAATGTGAAGTTATAATTTTGTACGAATACGCACAAAATGAAGTTCAAAGGTGTACAGTTCACATAGAGAAACTCACCTTCTTCTTTGGTGTAAGTTCCCATCGGGCATCGAAGGCACGCTCCTTGCCGATCTCTGTCTTGGTAAAATCCTTTAGGACAAGGAGTACATGTTTTTTGCTTAACGGCTGCAAACGTTCCAGCGGGACAGTGCACTGAAATTAGAGTTGAATTACATCAACGATGCGAGGTAATGATACATGGCAGCGTTTACTAGTCAGAGCTATCGCCCTACTGAAAGGAAAGAAGATACGTTCTTCTTATATTGCAAATTTTACTGTCACCCGTGTGGCGCATTAAAGAAATACGAGAAGAGAATTAAGCAAAGAAATAATATTCAATGCTTCACCATCACATCATTCTGCATCCTCTGCAAA
Source organism: Pachypeltis micranthus (assembly GCA_020466155.1). Classification (NCBI taxonomy): domain Eukaryota; kingdom Metazoa; phylum Arthropoda; class Insecta; order Hemiptera; family Miridae; genus Pachypeltis; species Pachypeltis micranthus. The sequence goes on along the minus strand of CM035770.1, from coordinate 60,563,799 downwards.
TTCGATGAATGCTGCACAAAGAGACGCTGTGTCATAGTTCAACGCATTTCTAAGGAAGTCCACAGAAAATAAAATGTAGGTAGCAGTTAGGCGGACCCTGTGAGTTTGATGACACATTTTTCAGTTATTTTTGAGAAAACTGGGAAAAATTTTAATATATTTTTTATGTGTTTAGAGGATCTCATTTTATGACGCATTTTGGTGTACATCTCCGCTCAAAGATTTGTTTCAGATATAGTTAACAAGAAATAATGTGGATATTGTTCGCTATATTTACTGGGAAATACGAACCCGTTAAAAAAATGTATTGCACGTTTTGGTTGTTATCTCCTTCCAAAGGATCGTCAAAGAAACACTTATGACGAACAATATTTAGGTATGCAAAAGGCACTCTGGGGGTTTTATGTAAACCGTTAAAGCTGTTTTCCCAAAAAGTAAAAAAATTAACGATTTTATCTTCATAGGCCTATATTTCCGTTCACCTTACTTTTACGAAGATATTTATTGATTACTAAAGTGTACTGTGGATTAGTAGAAGATACACTGGAAATTTAATGAAAATCGTTAATTGTCGTTTGAGGGGAAAACGCAAAAAACACTAATTTTTGGTACATTTTAGTTCCACGCCCATTTCCACAGTTGGAAACCGTTCGTAACCTTATGTACTGCAGTGAAAAAGTAAGGAACGAAACAGAAAGGAAGGATCAGACGAGCTCAGTCAGGTTCACGATGGCCGTAATCAGTTTTTTTAAAAATTGATTAGGCTACATAACGTAGAGATCTGAAGAAAATTCAACTGCGATTCTTGCCTCACCCTTTTAGTTGCGTAGGTTGAGATATGGCATGGTAGAATTGGACTTAACACGGATAGGATCAGCCTTGACAGAGCAAAGACTTGATTTAAATTAATGGAATTTGACTAGTCATATAGAGGTGGACATCATGGAACTTGAACGTTCCATTTGAATTAAGTAAGTTCAAATTTAATTTGAAAAAGGTAGAGTTCAACTTCAGGATGTTATAAATCGGTTTGAAAGAGTAGGTTTTGGCACAGCAAATGAAGCATTTGAATTGGAAAGGTACGTAGGACTTGAAATGGTTGCATCCAGCACGAAGAAGTTGAATTCGACCTGGATTCCGCTTGGTAACAGCAGAACTTTGCTTGGGAATCGTTCGTAGATCACTAAAAAAATACTCACAGCATCGAGGAACTTGACTGGGGTCCATATTAAGCACTTCGCCGATGTTGCAAGTGAATCCACGCGATATAGACGAGCTGAGCGCCTTCAGAGGAGGGCATTGGTTTCCAATAGCCGAGACGTTCAGAAGAGGATCAATGACGGCGCTTGCATACGGAACAGAAAGATCAAAGACGAGATTGAGAGTGGAGCCGCACAAATCGTAGAGCTGAGGTTGTTTTACTGCTGGTATGATGACTAGAGTGAAATCCACCTGAAAGCAACAAATGTTAGTTCTACAAGAACGCTCAATAGAATGGCCCGCAGCTCGAATTCAATTAGTAAGTCTCACCTTGACGATGTTGTCTTCAAGTAGCGAAGGAGTGGCGGCGACAAATGAAACGTTCATATTGACGTTGACTGCGGAACACCTTTGACTGAGAATCGTGTTAATTTGACTGTAATACTGTGACATGAGGTCGGTGTACTGGGGCAAACAGCTTTCAGACACAGCACCATTTGCTCGATACGTCATGGTTGCAATCACGTTGTAGTCTGCTTGTTGGGTATCTACAATTCAATTAATGCACCGATAAGACATTCTGACATTTGTAAAACAACAAACTGCTTTCGAGCTTGCCACTTCACAGGCTAGTATGACAATTTGAGGGGAACCAACCTTCGGAAACACAATCAGGAACGACTGAACTTGGTGACCAGGGGCTTTTGTTTTGACAGCTGAAAGTCTTCACAGGCTCTCCATCCGTAAACCTATTCAAAGCATCAAACATCACATTAGTTACGCATAAAGGTGTTAATGGGACTTTAGAAAGTCGGACCAGAAGGTGTATTCACCTAAAACCTTTGTTACACGTAGCGATACACTGCAAACCCCGCTCGCCTGGTAAACAGTTGAGAGCCCCATTCGCTGGGGGTTTGAGCTCCCAGTCGACGCACGCTGTCGCCTGTACAGCCACTTGGAAATGGCAAGTTGCCTTGTTGCCGTATTTATCTGATGCGATTACAGTGACGTTTTCGAAAGAGCCAATCGAGATGGTTGCTTTGTCAGGAACGAAGGTGACCAACACATCTCCTGAAGCGTCGGAAGCGTTGACTCGTCGTCTGGTTTCGTTGAAGTTGACGACGTAGCTGTCTTGTCTGTCAACCAGCTCAATGACGTAGCTTTGAGGGCAGCTAAGCAGTGGAGGCGTGTCGTCTGTAAATGACCAACAAGTTAAAATTATTGAGTTGAATACAAAATTGAATCACAAGAGTTGCTGTTGGTCCTGATTCCACTGACCAGGAATCCCACACATTTTGCTGTGAAACGGAGACATGGCGAGGACAACAACAAATTCCATTAAGACCCTACTCGACAGAATCACCGTTAAAGCGCCTCATCTACAATAATACGGATCAAGACGTAGCTGTCACCAGAAAGACGAAGGCCATTCGGTGGAAGACATCTGTCTCAAGGCCTCTTTTTTCACTCAATTTTTTTCGTTTTTGTTGGCTATTCAAATCGTTTATTGATGCCTAAGGTAGCGGTGCCAGTAGATGGCCATGCACCAGTAGTTGGCCACTTTCCCTAAAAATGCTTATAACAAGAGTTTTATTCAAGATTATTTACGCATTGTTAGCTTATAGGCATATGTGATCACTTGAGAAACTACCAAAATAGACGCCGTCATGTTAGTAGCCATGGCATTTAAGATGGCGAATATTTACTTTTGAAGCGGTTGTCGTCTGAGAAAACAAGGTAATTTCTTAAGTAATTTGTTTAGCAAAGAGGTCTACCATTTGATAGATTTTGGTGTCAAATCATGCTATTATGTTTGAATTATTTTGATTTAGGATTTAGTGGGTTGGGCAGCATTTGTTTTAAAAATTAAAAATGCATTTTTGTTTACATTGTGGTGTGTAGGGGGTGGCCCATTACTAGCATCTGTTGGTCAAAATAATTTAATAATTGCCCGGACGGGCAACTACTAGGTATTTTCTATTTCAAGTTTATTTTGCTCAATTATTTTTTATTTAACTAGAAAACAATAAAATTAAAATGCATTAACATTTTTTGGGTTTTATTTTTAATTTCAGTAATGAGCCGGGTGGGCAACTACTGACTATTTCGGCCAATTACTAATTCTGTCAATTCGATTTCACATTCGATCATCTACAAGCACTGTGCCTAACCCCTTTAAAAAGCACTTTTTTTATGTACCGACGGTGGTGAGCAAAGATACAAAAAGGAAGCCTAAGGAAAAATTGCCCGCCCTGTCTTTTGGAGAAGATTACGCAACATACCTGAAACGGAAAATGGAAGAGAAGGAGAATCTCGCCAAGCTAAAGTTAGAGCGAGCTAACGAAAGGAAACGGAAGAAGACGGAAAAAGATGCACTGATGGAACAGAAGAAATTGGAAAGAGAAGATCGAAAGCGCCGCAAGTCTCAAGACATCCAAGCAAAAAAAAAAAAAAAAAAACAGAATAAAACTATCTTATTCTTCGGATTCTTATGACTCAAGTGTTAAAGTCTCATCTGCAGAAAGCGACATCGACGATGAAGAAACGGATGAGGATGATAGTGACAGCAAACTCATCCCTCTGAAAAAAGTGAACGGCGAATTCGTCATCTTCCCGGCGTAGTTGTTAAGGCGTTTCCATTTGTTGCTTCAATTTCTGCCATGGCGAGAGTGGGGCGGCTGTGGAAATGGCCAGTTCGGCCCGACGTTTGTGAATACGAGTGGGAAAACGTCGTCACTAGCATAAAGGAGCCTCAGGAAACAAGCAAAACGCGAGAACTCTTTAATGTGCTGAAATGGAACACTTTCAAGACTGAATCTTTTCTAAATAAATAAATAAATTTCTTATGAAGCATTCTATAAGGCTTATTTTTAGTTCGGACGCAGAATAAAGCATTGAAACAGGATGGGCAACTACTAGTAAAAAGGGGCCATCTACTAGATTTGTCATTATTGTAAAAAAAATTTTTTTTTCTTCTTGAATTTTTGATGCTGTAGTAATATGTTGATTGATCTTACAAAAGTCGAGTTTAACCTATGGGAAAACGCCTTCACCCAGTGCATAGACCGATTGACAACACAGACAGTGTTTAAAAACAGAAACTACTGCGTTAAATGGCCATCTACTAGCACTGCTACCTTCGTTATTATCACTGCATAATTTATTATGACATTTATCACAAGCAACAGGTCCAATTTTTCAGTGCCCTTCCATTCGTTTTGGAGGCTGACTCAATTTTGATATTCGAAGAGCGCTGTGTTGAACCAAACCACACAGTTTGAAGACTTCGCAGAAGGAGTGGATAATTATAAGCGCCTTACCTGTAACTGTGATGTTGATTTCGCAAATGGCCACGTTTCCGTCATAATCATAAGCGACGTATTTGACCGCCATGTCTTTGAACGTTGTGAGTGGCGTGCGGAACCCGTGAGGTTTCACTTCCAATCGAGCGATAGAACCGCTGTTGTCGAGGGCGATTGGCTCAGTTAGATTCACAGGCTCGATCCCATTAGGACCTCTCTTGACGATAATTGGGTGAGACGGGCAGTTTTGGAACACTGGCGGCTCGTTGTCTGTGAAATGAAGATGACGTGATTAAAGGAACACAAAAGTGAAGTGAACGTCGTTGCGAACGAGTGAAGCCAGCATCGCTTACCAACACACGGGGAATATCCGTAGTCGAAACCAAGAAGAGGCTCAGTCTTGGGCTCTTCGCAACCCATTAGTTCGAACTTCAAACAAGCGTTGTCCATGTAGCTGACAATACCTGTGATGAGCGTAATATTGTATTAGCGTGACACTCAAAGGCGAGTAAACAATACAAACAACAAAATAAATCATCAAAGTATAAAATGAACAAGAAAACCGAAATCTTACCGAGAATCACAAATCGGGCAGAAACGTATTTGGGGAGCGTAATCATCGCGAGTTCTCCGTAGTTTCCTGGCTCTCTCATCGTCAAATTGAAATTAGGGAAATACACGACGTAGTTGTCATTCTCCGACTGCTTGTAGAAGAACCTGATTTCCGTTGGACGTCCTACAATGTCGTTAGTTACTACCCCTTTGACAAGAATGGCCTGAGGAAGAATGAACATATTTAAAGTTTGTCAGCTTGAAAAAACGACGTATCTAGTAGTTAGGAAACTTTGGAGGACTTCAGTTTGCTAGCAATTGAGGTTTAAGGACGTATGCCGTGTTTTCGCATCATGAACACATTTCACATTCTCTGGTTTACGTATTGTGGCGGCTGGCCACCCTTCTTCAAAAGGCGCATCGTCGCGAAGTCTGGCTCATCTTGACAGAGGGCGCTAACCACAGTACTCCTGGAGGGGAAAGCACGTGGCCAATGTGACAGGACTCCCCTTCCGACAAAACGTATAAAACGGCCTGTCCTCGTCCGTCTGAGAGGCGTTTCCACCACAATCAGCACACGAAGCAGAAAGAGCCACGACTCAACCGAGTCCCTCTCCGTGAGGAGCTACTGCTCAACCGAGCCCTTCGACACACGCTTCAACGCCTGAGGAACACAACTCAACCGAGTCCCTCGTCTCGTGTCTGGAGGAGCAGGAGCCACGACTCAACTGAGTCCCTCGCCTCACAGAGTCCTTCGTCTCGCACCTTGCCAACCGACAGAGACAACGACCTACGAAAATTCGTCGGCCCTTTTTAAGACCACGCCATTTAAAAAGGGAACCCAACAAGTATTATCACATGTTTTGCAGCATTTCCACTATAATGCTGTAAATTGTATTAATTATTCATGATCCGCTGTTCTCATTGCTTTCCTTACGCCAGCCATTCACTGCCAAGTTCCAGTCTGAGGATTCGAATTAGGATTGTGAATAGAAGAACACTACATTTACGAGTCTTCGCCCATTACTCACTTTTCATTATTTACTATTCATATATATTTATAAATCAAAACTGTTTTGCCCGTTGAAGTTGTTGACGTTTCAAGATACTCTGTAATTGGGCCCTAGGCTCAAACCTAAAATTGCCTTCCTCAACTTGGATCATTTTTTTAATCTTCTATTATCAAGTTTCTACCAAACCTTCGAGGATTACACCTTACCTTAACTCGGTAAATTTGTCCTAGGTCGACAGAAACGTAGGTGAAAGTCTCTTGTTTCCCACACCAACCAGTCACTGAGTTCAGCCTGATGTTTCTAGCTTCGTAATTCGGTCTGTGAAATGAATAAGGAACATTTAAAGAATAGGAAAACCAAAAACCCTGCAACTGATTACACAATGGTTCATTATTCTCTTGAACAGCTTGACGGAGTCTGACAGCTCCGAAGCACATCCCGAAAAATATCAATAAACCACACGAAACATGATCTGACTACAGTGGAACGACGAAAACTAAATATTTGAGTCGCCCGTAAGCGCCTGTAGGCAATTGGCACAATGTGACTAGTCGAGCGGGCGGGCGGTTTTGATGAGACGGGATGGAGGGAGTGTTTTTTTTTGTATTATTAAGAGACAATAACATTTGTAATATTCCTCTATGGGATATATTATTCGCTTTAGATGTACAGCTAAACATGGTGGCTGGACACATACTGGGCATTGTATTGCGTAATCTGTAGATAGCTGAGCTTAACTAAGACCCTAAGAACTCTCACTGGGGATACGACATAAATGTGAGTTCAACACAAAACGCGGTTGACTCTTTGTTCATGGGATCAGCAGGTCGGTGATATGCCTCGAGCGAGTGAGTCGACGCTGTGATGGGGGTTGGAACCCTTCGTTTACTAGAGGGTTATGATCGTCGAGGTTGCGGAGGTGAGGTGTTTACGCAGGAATATGTAGGGTGGGTCAATATGCAGATTATTGTAAAGACTCGTTGCGTACCAGAGGACAACCTTTTTTTGTAAGGTGTTGTTTTGCTGCTGTTCTATGCAATGGAACTGTGATCGGGAACTAGAGCCCCAGATTTCTAGGGCATATGTCGAGATAGCGGGGATAAGAGTTTTATATATAAGGAGTCTATTTTGGAGTGATGTATATCTATTATTAAGTAATGATTTTAGCTGATTAGTTCTGCTACGTAGGCGGTTGAGTAAGAGAGTTATGTGAGCGTTGAAAGTAAGACCAAATATTTTTTGGTTTGCATGGTGGGGATGATATATGTCTCGTAATGTAATGGTGGGTCATGTCTTTGTCTATTATAGGTCTAGGTAACAGAACATGATTTGGATGGATTAACTTTTATCCACCACTTATTGCACCATTGTCCAAATTCCGCCAGAATTGTCTTAAGCATGTCTGTTGCGGCCTCCAGGTCCGGCGCCCGGACAGCGTTAAGTAAATCATGAGCGTATAGTGCTGAGAAATGAGGAGGGGTGGGTAGTGGTAGGTCGTAGCAGTAGATAGAGTAAAGATATGGGGCCCATACGCTGCCCTGGGGGACTCCAGCTCTAATGATCCTCATTGTTGATGACTCCCCTTGTAATGTTTCGACAAATGTACGTCCAGACAAATAAGAGGCCTGGAGTGAGTAAAGGTTGTTGAGCATGTGTGGCTGAATATTGTGTAGAAGACCCTCGTGCCAAGTACAAACGATGAAACAATGACTTTCGCTGTAGTTATTGTCCCGCAAGTTCTTTTAATTATTAGACTTTGGCTCACTATAATTACTGTAATTTCACTATACGCAGTTGTACGCGTATGACACTCATTTCATTCGACTCAGGATCTGAGTCCGTCAGAGCCATGAGCCAGAGGAGACGGACACATCAAACAGGTACGTTAACTTTAGTAATTAACCTACTGGCGGAACTAACCCCATTACTTAAATATCTAAAAATACCTTGAAAACGATACCAAACATGGCGTATTTGCGATAAAACAGCCAAAATTGCGTTTTTGTTAATTTTTTAAACCGTTTTTTGTTTTTTGCCCATAACAACTATGGGTTTCGTCCGATCGGGTTGCCGAGCCAGGCGGGCATAACTAGATACCAAATGGGGTTTTCGAGCGAAAGAACGAATTTTTTAGACGTTAAAGGCACAAAAAGGCTCGGACGAGGGACGGACATTGCAGATTTGGAATCCCAATGTAAAGTATCACATTTTGAGGGGAGGGGGGGGGGGGGGTGTAAAAAATGTTTCCTGACCAAAAACATAGGGTTATTATTCAGAATTAATAATAAACCAAAAAGAGCTATGACATATTACGAAGCGATTGGATGGAACTTAAACAATTTACAATGTATATCTCGTGTACACCACAAAAGACAAAATGCAGGGTTGAAAGATGGAATTCTACAGAAGTGGCGAGTTATGGCAACGATTTTCATTACATTTTTCGTATGGAAGATCCAAGTGACACAATGGTAATATTTTAATTAAGGGAGCGGCGCAATAACGTATCAAAAAATCACTTTTAAATCCCGCTTACGTGATACTAGTGTTCTCAAAATAATCGAGTTAAGAATAATCACATAATAGTTGGAGCAACCCACAAAATTCTGAAATGTACAAAAACCGTTCTTCGAATATCGAATAATTTTTTCCTATAGTCTCATAAATTACCTATGCACTGGTCACACAATGAATGGAAACGACCTAGTAAATTCTGGAACTTTAAGCCCTACCAGTTTTCATATGGAACATTGAGCTGAACTCTACGAAGTTCGTATAAGGTGAATGGGAGTCAGATTTGAATTGTAGCTCAAGTAAGAAAAGTCGCTGAATGCACGTGGGACTGAGGAAAGTTGTGTAATGTGCCGTCAGGTAGTTCAATTCTGCAACGGAAAAATGGAGCTCAAAATGGTATCCGACTAGATTAGAGTTTCATATCATGCACAAATACCTTTCAGAAGTGGAGTTAATGGCAGAGTCGGGTATCTTTCCTGAGGCAAGACCAAGAGGCTTCACCACAGCACACTCTGGTTCTCTAATACACGATATGGGGCGAGGGTTAATGAGGATGTATCCTGGTTTGTTGCATCCAAATTGCACTTCAGATCCCTGAGGGCATAAATAATTTGTAAATCGTGAATGCCAAAAGGAAACATTTTTAGAGCTACGTAATTAAAAGTACTTTTTTTGTTTTTAAAATTAAAACAGTAATTTGTTTTACCTGCTCGTAACTATTAGCCACTTGATAGCCGTCAATAGGTCGCCCGGGATCGGCACACACTGGACCTTCGCACCTGAGGTCGCCAAAGTCCCAAACTCCGTTGGCTTGACACCGAACCACATTGTCGTGCCTGTCAGTTTGACCTGCGAGCTTGAACGTATCTTGACACCCGAAGAAAAACGAGCTTTGGTACCTCGTGTCCATGAATTGCCCATATTCGGCGCCGGGAGTGGGTACTGGAGGGCCGCATTCGACTCTCGGGCAGGCAGGAGGAGCTCCTGAGAGCCAGTAATCCGGGAACCCCTATAATGGTGAATAAAGTGAAGTTATTAATGGCGTTAAGATTACAACACTCGATTAATACGATTGGAGCTACTGTCACAAAATTGCTGGCCAGTACATGTGCAGACTTATATGAGAGATGTCTCCTCTCCACTTCGTACGATAAATGAAACACGTCAACTGGACAAGATAACCAACTCACAGGTTTAGGGTCGTAGGCGCACTGTCGAAAACTCGAAGAGGCCGTTCTTCTCAAATTCCTCCCTTGATTATTACATTGAATCGTAACATTTTCCTTGAACGGCACCAATTTCGTTTCCTTGTTCAGTCTCACGATCGACAATCCCTCGTTTTTGTTGTCTCCCAACGAAACGCATTGAGCAACTGCAGAAGAAGAAATTAAATTATGGATTACGTTCTTTTAATTAATAAATGTAACCATTCAACAATCCATTAAATGTGGAAGGAAGGAGGGAGCAAATATAGAGTGTTAATTCCCACCACAATTCTAAAACCGTAGTTCAAAGACGTTACAGTATCCAAATTCAAAACTGTTTACTCCATTTTCACTTTTCTTAGCTCCACGTGGTAGAAAGGAAAGTTACGTAATCGGCTTAAAACTTTGTTTGAGCTCTTTTCAGCTCCAAGAGCTTCCATGTTCGTATTTTTCAACCAAGTCCGAAAAACATCATTGGATAAAATGTTGGTAAGTCTGTGAACTCGGTTCAGAGAGAATGGCGGAACTAAATCAACTCAAACTTAATATTTAGCCTGCAGGTCGTGCAATGAAACTAACTATAATTATCCTAGTGATCGAAACACCATTTTTTTTCTTCAAAAACGGCATTAACGTATTTGATTAAATTTTTTTTATTGAGATTTCCAAACAACACGACAGTGCAGTTAAATTCTCATACGAGGAAAAATAATTGTCACAAATTATTGACGTTCGCTTCGAGAAAATCGTTTTTAGCGCAAAACCCACTTACACGATACTAGCATTCTCAAAAAAAAAAAAAAAAAAAAAATCAAGATGGTAGTCCAATGAACTACCTATGCGACGAGAGTTTAAGAACGTTAGTAAAATAATCAGGAGCAACCCCACAAATTCTGGAGTCCGAACCGTTCCACTTAGTGGGGTTTCTAACAATTTACACTCGATAATTTTCGAACAGTAAACACGATCCTGCTCGAAAAAACAAGTTGTCAGCTTCATAAACTGCATACGCAGTCATTGCTCAATAATGCTCGTGTTGTGCGTAGAAGCACCTCAATAAATTCTGGAAACGTAAGCCCCACTGGTTCCCATGACGAACGTTGAGCTACTTTTAAGCAAGTTCGTATAAACTGAATTAAAAACTGATTTGATTAGTTGCTAGAGTGACAGAAATCGCTGAACGCACGTAGGACAGAGGAAAGTTAAGTGATATGTTTACCAATGTTCCCCATAAAAATTATCCCAATGTAGATGCTGACGCGATTATCCAGAAAATAATTAACACATTATTCTTTAATGTTCCGACCATACACCCCGGGTTTGGCAAATCTAGCAATATTTTTGAGCGATTTTGCTCATATTATCTTGGCGTCTCATGATGACCTGCTAGTTAGACATTAGATTTGTGCTGATTTAATTCGGCTGTTATCTCAATCGCAGCCACAGAAAGACAGACACACAGTTTATTTTTTCAAATGGCGTTGTGAGAGAATTGGGCTAGTAAAACTTGAAGACGTGAAGGACCAATTCAATAAACATTTCCTGCTAATTATGTAACTTTCCGATTTGTGCCCTGGGGCTAAATAAAGAAACAAGAGACGAATGCCTTCCTGAAAAGTATGAGCTAATGAGTTTTAATGGAACGCTTTCAAAGGCAAATTAATGCTTTAATTTCAATTCCTAGAACTGATATTTGGGTATAGCAGCTAAAGAAGGAGATTTACTAAAACGTACACTGGCAATCAGGAATACTGCCATTCCAAGCTCCTCCAGATGTGCACAGCAACGAAGCTGGTCCAACCATTACGTATCCAAAGTTACACTGAAAGCTGACAAGATCGCCAAAATGGTACTGCTCCTGAAATTAACCAAACAGGGCTATTATTTAGATTCGAAGTATTGAAAAAAACAAAGTAGAGAGACAATACAATGAACAGGGCCAAAATGAGAGGAGTTATCAAAATGCCAACCTTTGTCGATAATATGATTCCGTTTTCAGGATGCTCCAATGCAGGGCACATCACTGGCACGCACGTCTTGTTCCTCTGGAATGTGTCTCCGTCTCTTTCGCCACTTTCAGATGACTCGATGAAAAATCCTGCAGTTCCGTTGCCGTTGTACAACTCATAGCCCACATTGCAGACGCAGGAATGAGCCCCTGTACGTGAATTTGCGTTTTAAAAATCGTTAAACGAGGAAAGTAAGTAAGTCATTTTGGGTCATTTACTTAAAAGAGTAAGGTAAGGTCTGTTAATAACAAAGCAGTTGTTAAGAAGTCGGTGTGAGGTTGGCTGGCCACCAAAATTGGAGCTGAGTTGAGTAGAGTGGAGTCAGAAGAGTCAGCACCGATTGCATGTTGAGCCCCAGCTCAGTCGGTAGGGTATGGAGTTAACTGCTGGAGTGATGCTCAACTTACCTCCACTTCTGATCTGGTGGCTGCCTTTTACTAAAAACCTTCAATTCGCTTTTAGAAAGCAGTATCAACCTCGCTCAACAGTTGAGCTCTTGACGCAAATTTCAAGTTTCAATGCTATCGCCCAATAGCAGCTAGGTGTAGGTAGTCTGAATCAAGTATTCCTGGGGAACGATTAAAAGTTTCCCTCAATTCATAATTAAGCTACCAGGGCAATGCTGCGAGCAGAAGCAACAGTTTCTACTGGAATTGTCACTCGTCGTCTTGAAAAACGGCCTATGGTCGTCAGTATGATCCAAAAACCTCGTGAAGCTGCCATGGGGCCAACAATATCGAAGCTATATAAATCTGGTCTCAAATGGTTGGGAAATATGTCGCCAAATTTTGGTCCATTAGCGAGGAACGCAAGTTTTTGCTCAGCGTGTGCCATCTTTTATAAGAGAAGTTGAACAGTACGGGGACTGGGCACGATCAAACGATGCAGCTGTTCTGGGGTGAGCAAAGTTGTGTAGGAATGTCTAATAGGATGTAGAAGTGAAGAAAAAAAATGTAGCCACAATATTAAAAGAAAATAATATTGACTACTTGATATAGTGGGAAAAAATGTAAAGCTCGGGCTCTTGATAAATTACGAATGAATAAAGGAGAACACGAGAAGAACATTTAAGATATTCAAATCGCCAAACGCCAACTCACTTTTTAAAATACCATTAAATACGAAAATGATTCCCCCATTGTTAATTAACACCACTAACTAGTTAATTGGAATATTAAGAGGACATGTTTAGATTTTTAGATATCGATTGAGTTGAAACCGATCAGTACACCGATCAAGTTCAATGAGTAAGCAGCATTCAGTAAGCAACGAGTTTTTGAATTACCCCTTTCTTTTATAGCAGCTACAAAAAGGCACAAATGCGCACTTAGAATTAGTTCTTACCTGGGCTGTTTATGCACTTTTGGTCACATCCTCCATTGTTGACGCTGCACTCGTTGATGTCAACGCATTCCAATCTAGTGCAGCCCATGATCTCAAGGCGAAGGCAAGGGGCGACAGCGTAGTCTTGAATTTTGTACTTGATGTATTGAGCTTCGATTGGAATGGGTAAATTGAGAACTGAAAGGCTTGGTCCCAATATCCTAAACTCCACGGGCGTTCCATCGGGGTTGGTATAGTCCCGCATAACGTCTGTGAGGTTGTTTGTGTACTGTAACATTCATAGTACAGCCCTATCAGTGTCATGAAGTTTAATAATGAAAGTTGGTGATGGTGGGGGAGGGGAGCTGGTTACTGGAGGCTTATTCTCTTCGTGCAACATCCTTGAGCAGCATGCTTTTACCAAAGGAATGGTGTACAGTTGTGAATATGAGTCAGGTTTCCATCACATTAGTTTATTTGGATGACTACCCCTGGTCCTTTACGCATTGTACTGCTACTGATGATAAACCAGAGACTGTTCTACCATGTAATGGAGCGTGCTCTAATAAATTTAGATTTACTCAAAAGACTTAGCAATTTTCCACCAAAAAGTCAAACTACATACTTGTATCCTTATCGCCGAGGTGAATGCCAGAGTGCCATCTGGCCGTGGTGTACTTTGTGTTCTGAAGCCACGAATGACGGTCGGAGCTTTGAAGTCAATCATAACCCAGTTACCGCCTGGCTCAATGCTGTTGCCGCACCAACCTTGTCGACTGTTGAGCCTCACCATCTGCAATTTATCAGGAAACAATTAAGTTGTACAAAACGGTTTATGTAGGAAATAAATTACAACTTCTTAGAAAGCACTAACGTCTTTTGAGTAAGTGGGTTCGAGTCCTGACACGACGATCGATTCGTCAGGTATTCCTCCAGTAGACAAACCGAGATCACCTACTGGTCGGCATTCCATACTACCTAAAAAGCCAGTTCTGCATTTACAATGAAAGCTTCCAGGAGTGTTCACGCATTCGGTGGAGGCTGAGTCGCATTGGCTGGTTGCACACTCGTTTATATCTGTAACATGAGACAAATCCTGAAGTTACATGTAATAACGCACCATATTGGAACAGTGAGATTATGAGCTACCCGAAGGCTTTTATAATCTACTATCATAGAAAATAGCAATTTTGCATTGTAGTGGACTTTGGAAGGAAAAAGAAATGCTTATCATTGTAAGAGCCTTACAACAACTAGTTGATCCGGAGGTGTAATGGTAATGATCTGATCTTGGGTACTGGATAACTCCTGTTCACCACGAAGAGATTGGGTTGTTCCTCTAATCACAGTCATGTGCCTCCTAGTTGTTTGTGTAGGAGAATAATGCACTCAAAATTGCGTGATATAACAATTCTCAAAATGCCACCCCCCTCAATGGACGCTGGAGAATGTATTTTGCCTGAAGGAGTGTTTCTGTGGTTGAAAAGGGTCAAATATGGGTTCCCTTTTACAGCATCTTTTTGGCAGTCTGAACTGCACCCTCAGCCAATCCTTTTGATTTGGGATTGTTAGCGCTGGACCTAATGTTTGAGAGTACCCACTCAGCTGCAAATTGAGAAATCGTGGATCTGGAGGGTGTACTTGAGCCTTTTTTGAGCCTCTTCTTTACAAGTGCCTACTCACACAGTGATCATTAGACAATTAATTGCCCATAAACGCAGTCAATCAGTACAGTCGGATTTTTGACCTGGTATTATGCATATTGGCGAAAGGAATGAACAAAAATACTTCTAAAGATCCCTCAAGACCCCAGTGGAGTAGCTCGAGGAGCGAGAATGTGGAGAGATTCCCTCTGCCCTCCCAGTTGTCCTCGCCACACTCCATCCAACTTCGCTACACCCAAGGCATGAGAATATGGAAGGGGTTGCTCGAAGTTTCTCGGTCGCTCTCCTCGGTTCACCTGACTTCACTTAGTCAAAGAATCATGAGAGGCCAACGCGCTGGATACAAAGAGCGAAGTCCAGTTTCTAGTATGTTTCCAATTGACCTGGCAAACATGCTTGCGGCAGTGTGTATGTGCGTGTTTGCACCTTCGTTTTCAACTTCGACAAACACAGTCCACCAGTATACTTTGAGAAAGGGTGAACGCAAACGTTTTTTGCCTCGCCCCACTTCGGCAGACAGCTCCCCAAGGATGCTCTGCAAGAGTATGGAGGGGGCATAACGGTTCCACAACCGTACAATTCATTCATCTCCTCCAAACTAGAATTCCGCTATTATGGCATCCGGCCCCAACTAGCTTATCAGCCCATTATTGGAATCCTACTGCATATTGTCACCACGACTCAGAAGAGAATATGCTCACTCAACTTCTCCTCTCAAGTCCCATTCTATCATTGGGTGTGGACAAAAGTTGTACCTTGTTCTCATAAGACTGATCTGGAAGTACAGCTGTCCCATATGGGAACTACATCTGCCTCCCAATGCAAGGCTTTGATTCATAGTTTAAAGTGTATCCCTGATTTGGTTGAAAGTGGCCTGTCAAGTAGTAGATCCCACGGGTTGTATTTTCTTAATTACTGGGGAACTTAGATTATTTTATTCTATTTCAACACCCAGGGCTATTGTGCGCCTAACCCCACTACAGTACTAGACT
The DNA here is from genome assembly GCA_020466155.1 of Pachypeltis micranthus. NCBI lineage: Eukaryota > Metazoa > Arthropoda > Insecta > Hemiptera > Miridae > Pachypeltis > Pachypeltis micranthus. Next base: position 60,548,025 of record CM035770.1, on the reverse strand, counting down.
GCCAAGAGAAGATGGATTTCTCGCTAATAACTTCCAATCAGTATTATTAGTATATTGGCTGTTACTTGTAATGTCATGTGTGATATTGTTCTTACGTCCAACGTGATACGCCCCCTACAAGTTTCATATGATTACTATGCAGACAACTAGCGAAACTGTGAAGCACCTAGGGACTAATAAGAAGTTTGAAGATCCAAAGCTCGTCCATGTTACGTAGATGCTACGAGTGTCAACAACAAGTACTAGATATTGTTTGCCTTCAATTGTGCCAACAAGGAGACTGGGAATGTCGTTGTGTGTCGAGAGCAGCTCTACATGACTGTAGGTGTTTTTGACACGTTCTACAAGTATGTCAAGCCTAGTAATAGTACATTGCTACCACAAACTCGGATGCTAAACTGAATAAAGATTCTTGTTTAAATCTACAAGAATCTCTTATTGAACGAACTTGGATTCCATGTTGAATATTATGTTGTAGATAGTTTGCTGTTATCATTGTCAAATCAAAACCTTCTCATGCTAGTAAAAATCGGCGAAACAGCCGCTTTATGTCAACGAGTATTCATAAATTATGCTCACCTTCACATCGAGGAAGATTCAAAAATTCTTGATTCGGTCCGCATTTGATTATACTGGAGCCAATAAGCTTGAACCCTTTGTGACATTGAACTCGTCCTTCATCCCCATACAGGTATTTTCTCGTCGGGTCCAGAACAAACCCGTTTTCAAGTTCAGGTACAACAGGACACACAGATCCTGAAATGGGAAACAGGTTTTATTGAATTAATTCAACTTTTATGTGGATAATTACGTCATAAAACACGCGGATAAGTTGATAAGTAAACGGCAACATACTAGAACAAACTGGAACCGCGCTGGACCAAGTTCCATTGCTCATGCACAGGATGACAGGTTGTCCAGATCGTGTGTAGCCTGGGTCGCACTCAAATCGAACAATCGTCCCATAACTTCGTCCTCCTCCGTTCAGCACAGTCACGTTGGCGTGGGGAACTTCAGGAAGGGGTGAGCATTGTGAAGCTATAAGAATAAATGTACAAGAATGAATAAATATTGCAAAATACGACGTAATAAGCAATGCACCAAACGTTGGCATCTTTCATGAATTAATGGGTACGTATCAGCTCTTGTTGACAGATCTATAAGCTAAAACATGAAGCAGGAGTGGTGTGTAGGACCACAATTGCATCCTTGAAAACGGTATTGGAAGATAATATTGTATTTTTCCACTTTCACCAGTTCAAAGAAGTAGAAACAACAGTTATGTGACTGGCTGAGCCTTTTTAAAAAAAGTTTTCCTCAATCCATACATTCAAAAACATTTTTGAGCCTGAATGCGCTTGATGGAAATGGTCTGTGAGTGCATGCGTCACACACCAGTGAACAACGATGACGTTCTGTGTGAACCATCCTCCAAAGGGTGGAACATCAAGACTACAAATGTTTGGTCTGCTTTAGAACGAAGGCTGAGTGACCTCCATGTTAATCATCTCCTCTTTGAAGAGCCATGAAGCGTGGTGAGTTCCACCTAGCGGGAAAGTGCCATACGAAAGACAGTTGATAAATAAGGCGCGAGGCCGGTAGGAGAAAATAAACTCTCAATTTGCCTGTCCCATAAAGGACTTATAGTGCTTTCATAAAATTTTGCCAACTTGGTCTTTTTGATGGTTCGGTGGAAAGCTTTGTAACGGCTATTAAAAATGGCTCCTCTTTTTACTCCAGCCACAGCTTGTGCCTGCAGCCTCAAATCGAGAGTTTTAAAACCTGAGATCTCTGTGGGATGAAACAGACCTACGTCTATGAAGGGAGAAACACCGGCTGAGCCAAATTAGCTCAAATTTCATATTATTTAAAATAAAATAAGGGCATGAACAAGATCTGTCAAATTAACTATAGTTATCATAGTAATCATAACACCAACTTTATTTTTCAAAAAGAACTCGACCGATATTGACAGCGGACTGAAAAATTTTCATTCAGAGGAACAGCATCACAAATTATTAGACGTTTCGACGAAAATATGTTTTAGTGCTGTTTTTATCTTACTAATCTCACTAGGCTGACACTACAGAAAGACACATTTTCAGAAAAATTATGATGGTAGTGCAATGAACCTTATGCGGTAGAAGTTTAATGTTACGTTTGATGAGACAAAGATATACAGAGAGTTAGTCGGGGAGTAAGTACGATATCGTCAGAATATTAATTGTAACAAAACGTTTTATTAGCGAATTACTTTCGTAGGAATTATCCTACCACAAAACAGGGAACTGGGTGGGAGCGACTGCGAGAGCAGGCGATAGGGCGACGCCTCGATGAGCGAGAGAACAGCTCAATTTTGACTGATGACACCTAAGTTTTGAGCGAATCGGGGCATTTGATGCGCCTAGTTACCACAAAAGCCCCAGACGAGCCTTCGCTACTTCAAACAGTACAGTTATAGGATAATCAGAAGACACCTCATAAATTCTGGAATTCAAATTAACATCCGTGTTTTTGACCAAATTTTGTCCCAGTTTTCCCTCTATAATCCCAGAATCAATTACCTAAACGTAATATTTTCAACTCAGGTCGGAGCATCAATAGCAGCAGCCTAATAAACTCCAGAACTTTCAGCACTACCAGTTCCAATGTATACTGTACCAAGAGGACAATATAGTGGATTAGTCTAGAGGAGGCAAAATCGCTTGATGCACACGTCACTCAGGATAGCTGTGTGATGCGACGCACAAGATATTTGGTTAATAGACCTAATGATTCATTGGTTAAGCTCGTTTCTCCAACAAAAACTTTGTTTGTGTTCAGCCAGTGAGTCAAGTCTTAATTTCTTGAACGTAGAGAATTTCACGAAATTGGCAACCCCAACCTGATCATAACTACACGGCTAAAAGCTCGTTCTGAAGATTTCAAGAGACACATCAATTCAGCCAAATGTGGTGCTAACTTGATGGTTATTGGGTAAGATTCTACATAGTTTACTATGTACTCACCTAAACAAACAGGAAGTTTCTCCCAAACACCATTGGCTAAACAGGAAACTCGCTCTACAGGATTTCCCGAAGGGAAAGCAAATCCAGCGTAGCATTGATACATTGCTTCACCTTTATAAGTGACGTTTGTGGAACCGATGGAGAATCCGTTGTCAATTTGGGGAACTGGTCCGCAGTAAACCTCTGAAAAGTGAAGATCACAAATTAAATTTACTGTTCACGTATAAAAATGTACAGGAGAGTAGTTGACAGCTCGCATTTTTCTTACCTTGGCACTTTGGTATGTACGATGTAGACCAGTTTCCACCAAGCATACATTCAGTGAATATCCTGTTCTTTCCAGTCGCAAACTCCTGTCCAACGGGGCAAGTGAAAGTCACCGCCGTACCAAAAGCTGTTTCCCGACTGGACGCCAGAGCGCCTTCTCCGGGTCTCAACACTGGGCAGTCTGTAATAGAAGTGAAGGAGTGAAATGTTACGAAATACCGATATGCTTGATGACAGCAATTGACAAGATGAGAAATTTACCTGCTGAAAATGTGGCATGCCAGCCTTTCATGTTGTGGAGGGCGTCTGTGGTGAATCTGACCAGCATGTCTCCGCTGGAAGCAGTGAGGGTGATCCTTGGAACTTGATTACCTGTGAATCCGTTTCCAGGGTGCAGCCTCAATCCGCTGGTTGTTGTACCGTCGTAGACCTGCACTGTGTCTGACGAGTGAACGAGCATTGAGTCAAACCTGCAAGATACGCCTGTGCATTAGTAAAACAGCAGATGTCGATGACAATGTTTTAAACGTTCTCAGCCACCGTTGAATCTGGATTTTCACTTGATTACTCAGCCTCGTATATTTATGATGACAACGATAAAACGATAAGGAGCGATGTTCAGTCTTTAAACTTTGGAATTCAAGATTGTACAGGAAACTCTGCTTTACCTGCGCGCCAACTAACTTCAATTATGAGTACCTGATTGATATTCTCTATAAATAGGATGATACCTAATGTTTTTGTTGCAGAGTCCCTGATACTGCTTGTGATCGGATGAGTCAACTCTCGATTCTGTCCAGAACTAGTTCAAGTGGATATTCAGAAAAAGTCTTGCAAGGAAAGAAATAAGTAATGCTACTAACCTTAGAGATATGGGAGCTTTGTTTGGACTGTTAATTCTCAAAAGGCAATCCTGATTGGGAGGATAGTTAGCCAATCCATAAGCCGGAGAAGCGATAGTACCATTGGCAGCTACGACAGTTGCTCTGCAACCTTGTGAATACCTGAAGAATATTAAAAATGAGAATATTACGTTCTCAGTAGTGTGGAGTTGTTCAAATGATTGTACCAAGATAACATTACGAACCTTATCTTAAACCCTTTCCTGGAATCCCCGAGACTAGTTTTGAAGTACAGATACAGTTGGTGACCAGTAGACATCAGAAGGCGCGGGTTGTGCTCAGCATTTCCTGTGAGCCGAGCGACGGGGCGGCTTTTTGGTGAATCGCCATCTCGAATGAGAAGGTAGTCTCGTCCAGTTTCCAGGTCAATGTCGTCGATCTAGTTATAAAAATGAAATAACGGGATGTGCGTTACTAAATGGTAAGGACCTTTACGTTTACCATCAACCATTAACTACTGTTGTTTACACAGTTTGAGATGTTTGAAGCCAGTCGAATGTTAGTGGACATTGGGCCATTTATTATTTGACGCTTATTTAAGATGGCTCAATGATGATCTGGATGGATGAAAGGCTTGCCAATTGATTGTCCTCCTCGGGCCTTGAGTACAGAAAGACCAGTGCCGCTGCTTATTAGTCACCCAGGGTTTTGGAGGAGGTGCTTATGGTAGTACAGGTCAGTCTGGCAGGCTATGTAAATCTTTGTCAATCAGGTTTCTTCTTGGGTGCCATCCCACATTTCATGGTGGAATTTGTAAAAAAAAAGTAGGAGAAATTGAACTGCAGAAGATTGGCTGACTCGATTGAGCAATTTTGGTTTATTATTCATTCTGAATAATAACCCTATGTTTTCGGTCACGAAAAATTTTTTACAACCCCCCCTCAAAATTTGATACTTTACGTTTCAAGACATGGAGATTCCAAATTTGCAATGTCCGTCCACCGTCCCCCGTCCCCCGTCCGCCGTCCGGGCCGTTTTGTGCCTTTAACGTGGTCCAAAAAATTCGTTCTTTCGCACAAAAATCCAATTTGGTATCTAGTTGTGCCCGCCAACTCGGCAATCCGATCGGACGAAGCCCATGATTGTTATGGGCAAAAAACGGTTAAAAAAATTGACGAGACGGAGTCAACGTTTCGGTCTCATCGAAATCGCTCGCTTCGATTTTTGTTCTATATGGTTTTGGAGTGCAAAAATAATTTCCTAGGTCCTAGGCCGTTTCCATTAAACATACAAAGTAGGTTAGCAACACCAAACTTTGCTACCATAAAGACATCACGCAGTCGCTATGGAAATGGTCGATGGCGCAAAAGAGGGTTTTTAAGGTTTTACAATACCTAAATATTTTTCTGCGTAAACAGACCAATTGAACGGAGAGCAACCTGTTAGTGTTTTTTGTAACTTTGCAACCGACATTTTAAGCTTCCGAAACATTTTTTCGGCAATCCCTTAAACAGAAGTAAAAAGCACGAGGAAAAACCAAGTTTTGAAGGTTTCTCAAGAGTGACTTTCGCGATTTTGATTAAATTTGCAAGATACCTTAAACTCATCAGTAGCAAAATTTTCTTCTCCATAAACGTTTCAGCGAAAAAGCGTTGAACGAAGATTACATACCATAAAATATATGCTCGATATATATTTAGTTCTGGTGCGTATAACTTCATCTCCCACTATTTTTGGGGGGCCCCGGGAGACTAGTTGAGATTGTGTGCCTTAGTATTTTCTTAAAGTGGCTGGCACAGTATGACAGCTGCCTGTTTGAAATGTTTTTGGAAGTCCTCAGTTTACGCTGCACGTTCGTTTGACGCCAGGCCCTTCAAAATGACGAAACTTCCCGTTTTCTTCTATTCTGCAGAACTGTTTTCTTCTGCAGCGGGATTTTCAAGAAAAGGCGTGGAACCCATCCCCCTCGTTTAGCTTTGATGAAGAAGTGGTACCATCCTGTCAAACTAACTCTGGCAATAACTGCCCTGACTGTATTGGTAGTGGGGCTTTATGGCTAACAAAACAGTTGCGTAAATCAACATTCCTTTATTGACGTGTGCTCGAAAAGGTTCCAACCCTTTTCCAGTCAAATCAGGTCCTCCACTCATCACACATTGATATCAACTCAAATACTCGTACCCAATGAATGCAATGAGCTGACGATTCCTTCAATATCAACTAAACACCGATAACGTCAGATGATCCTGTAACCGTAGACTTGAATCTGCATTTATTTGCATGCGGTTTACCATTCTAAAAACTTAGTTTGCTATATCTTACTTCAAGTGTAATGATTCTTCCAGGTTGCGCAGTGATGGTGTACAAACATTCCAATCCTCCCGGGTACTTTCTGGGATATCCGGGTGATGTGATGGCCTGAGGTTGAGTCATAGCTCTGAGTTCTCCCCCGCACGTTTGAGGCTCAGTTTTCCACGAAGCCCTGGAAAAAAAGAACCCGTGAGTTAACAATTTAAATGAAATCAGCGGGATAAGTACGTTCACATCAACTGAACGCACCTGAATCCTTTTCTTTCTACGGAAGCGTCGGTGCTGAATTTGATGATCATGAAGTTGGACGCAGATACGAACGACATGTTGTTCACTTCGGGCTTTCCAGAAAGTGTAGCCATGTTGACTGCTTTTTCTTCTGTTCTTCCTCCGACCATGATTTGCACTGTATCGAAAGACTTTTCTGTGTCAAATTCCTGTAAAAACAAAAACAGACAGCTGTAATAAGGGCGTCACCAGCAACGACACGCTCGAGTCTTGGAAATCAAAACCACAGCATTCTGTTACATTAAGCTGAACTCAACTTGTTTTTGATTGTTGTAACAAAGAACAGTTTTAAAAATGAAATACTTTTTGGAGAAGGTGAATAACGAAAATTGAACGTCACGGGCCATGTGTGTGCGAGTTTACGCATTTGACATCAGTTAATATGCATAACACAATTTTCTTCTGTGATTTCAGTAACTCTAGCAACTAATGCAGGCTGCTTTTCGTTCAGTTTTATGGACTGGGTAAAATTCTGAAATTTATCGGGTTACTTCCACCAATGCCACCACTTCATTGCACAAAACATCCGCCGTCCGAGCCGTTTTGTGCCTTTAATGTGGTCTAAAACTTTCGTTCTTTTGCATAAAAATCCCATTTGGTATCTAGTTGTGCCCGCCATCTCGGCAATCCGATCGAACGAAGCCCATGGTTGTTATGGGCAAAAAATGGATTAAAAAAAAACGAAACGCAGTATAACGCGGGAACTACAGCGGAAGTCAACGTTTCGTCGTTAGTACTCCCTCCCGTTATATCAAACTCAATCACCCGCCCGCTTGACTCGCAACGCCCTTCCGACGGGGCGCCAAGGCCACTTCCTCCGCACACCCCTCTATCGGATCATAAACGCCTACAGACGTTTACGGGCGCCTGGCACTGGGGGAATATTTAGTTTCCCTAGTTCCATTGTAGCCAGGTCATGTTTCGTATGGTTTACTAGTATTTGATGCTGAATTGAATGGAATGCAGTAATACTAGGTCAAGCTGTTCATGAGAATAATAAACCATTGTGTAATAATTTGCAGGGTTTCGGACTCGGTTATAGTCCAATGAAATACGGAAAATATTCAACGGGTTAAAGAAACGGCAATAGTGTGAATTCTGGGATTTCAATAACCGTAATTGAAGTACCTTTGCATAAGTAATACACTGGACAACCTACACAGTTTTTCATTGAACGCTAGTCATATGATCGGGGCTTATACGAAATAATTGCATTAAAATCAATTTTCGCCGCAATTGTTGATAACTTATTGTGCTACCATAGTGCCACAATTGAAGAAAGTTTTATATTACCATGAGACAGTGCAAAAAAAAATTAAAATCGCTAAGCCGTTTTCGAGGAAAAAAATAATATTTTGATCGTTATAGGATAACTATAGCTGATTTTGTTCATAACCGTATTTTGGCGTCCCATAATAGACTGGAGGCTGAGTATTAAATTTGGCTTAGCAGTTTTGTGTCAGTCGCGACCGCATACGCACACATCGTGATGACTGTCTCCCAGGTGGTCGGTACAGTTAAAGAGAACCGTGTTCGCGTACTCAAAAGGAAAGCCAAATTCTAGACTTTTTACTCACTTGGAACTGCAAGAGAATGTTGTGTCCGTGTGGTCCTTCCAGCGTCCATTTGCAATTAGACAGCGGCTCGTATTTCTGAGGGTAGTTGGGGCTTTCGACGATGTCGCCGCTGCTCGCCATGTAAAAGTTACAGTTGCTCGGGCAATCCAATTCGTCGGAATTGTCACCGCAGTCATCTTGTTTGTCGCACTTGAAGGCTGCATTGATGCACTGCCCGTTGGAACAGTGGAACGAACCTGAAAGTGAAGTCATTTTGCGCAATTAAGGATACAAATGAACCTAATAAGTGCAATTCTACTCGTTGGAATTAAGACAAATTTATTGAAGGGTTGAAAAGAAATGCTTTTCTATGCCAGCTTTGTGCAGAAACATTTACGTAAGTACACAACGCGCAGTAGCATGAGTATTTACCCGATGGACACGCGTTGGCCCTGCACAGGAAAGGAAGCAAAGTTTCACAAGTCTGAAGCTCCCAACTTTGATGTTCATCTGTCAGTGACACTTCAACGCATTCTCCACTGCTGGAATCCGGCTGACTCATCGACCAGAACCCTGTAAGGAATGCAACAAATTAAGGCGAAGTCAAACAGAATATTTCTGAAAGCAAGTTTTCGAACACATCAAACCAAACTGAAAACCCCTCAAGAAAGCTGAGGAAAACCCCTAGCTAATCCTCCTGTACGGTAAATTGAATAGCCAATTGTCAATATCTTTGGCGTCAATGTAAGTGTGAGGTGGTGTTTCAGCTAACACAAAGCCACTACACTCGAAACGTTTGCCTTATTACGAGCGATTAGCAAGGCCACTCGGGGTATGTGTTGCCGTCTGGGGTAGCAAACTCACTCGCAAACAGCAAACTACAGGGTCGAAGAGTGGAAGTCATCTTGCTAAAGTCTCTCAACGAATAGACAAAACTCGACTGGTCGATGTTTAGGATAAAGGGGGTTGCTGGACTACAGCATTAATCGGATGCAAGAAGACTATGGATTGTTAATAGGCGTCTCAATTATACAGAAAATAACTTCGTTTTCTTCAATACAGCGGCAGATGACGCCAGGCACAACACTACCTGGCTGCCACCCCTCTGGAGACGAACAACGAATGTTCACAGATGGCATAAGGGATGTTAGACCGTACTCCATTGTGGGAGCCATGCTACTAGAGCTGTACTCGTACTACTGGAGCTTTGAATTTGCCTGCCGAAGAATTAGACACGGGTTAGTCCAGTGTAATTCTAGAACCGTAAATATAAGTCTTTTTAAAAAAAGGATGGCCATAGTCCCGTAAATTACTAATAAACATATTATCAATGAAGGTCATAACATAAGTAGAAGCAACCCAATAAATTCCGGAACGTTAAGGATTGCCAGGTTTTACATAGTAGGTTATGTAAACTGAGAGATACACTCATCGGATTAGTTGGTGGAGGAATGAAAAGTGGTGGAGTGAGGCTGAGAAAAGTTGCGGGATGCGTTGCACCAGATATGTTTGTGTTTAAACCGCAGCTACAGACTCATCAGCCATTTCCTAACTAAAATAGCTCAACTTTCAAGTGCCGTCATCCCTCAATTACCTTCCGTAGTTTTCCGTGGCTCTCGTCGTAGTTTTCATAATTATCTAGTTGGCAGGGTTACAGTTTGTTCGTCGGGGAACGCGAGTTTAGTATTTTCTGGCCTGCGCGGCGTAAGGTAGGTAAAAGAATGACGCGGAGACTTAATGGCAGCGAACAGGTATCGAGGAGAGCTAAAAGGGTTAATCTTCAGATTCCCTACGAAGGGATCGCTTTTTGTCAAATGGAACCAAATCTGAGGGTCTCATTAACAACATCCACGAAAAAACCTGGTGGCGAAAAAACCCCCGTCACGTAAAACATCGGAGGGGTTTTTTTGAGTCAGTGGATGAATGTCGCTTTTACGGCTCTGCTCACTTAACCGCTCGACACCTCGTTTTTTTTTTTGCTCTTGAAATAGAACCTGAGGTCGTAAAGAAACGAGTTTGGATGATGAAGCTTCTCAGTTGATGTGTCGACTGATAGTGGAAGTCGGCGGCGAAGAAATGGTCGTGTTTCTGGAGTCAGTTCGGTGTTTTTATTGTTGTCTCTTACAAAAATACACAATCCATACCTTCAGAAACAAGAAGGACCCAAACAGAAGGAAATGTGTCGTTAATATCTAAATTTTCGGTTGAGAGGAAATAAGTACGGATCGTTGTTAACTATTATTTTGCTCCTGTTTTTACTTTCCTTAGTCCTACGAAGTTGAAAGGAAAGTTATCTGAAGGGTTGGATAAATAAATTAAATTTTATATAAAACCCACCTTTAAAGTCTTTTCAAATGTGATATTTAGCTTGAGGACTATAGGCGCCAAAATAAATCTACAAATCAAATCAATCCAAAAGTAACTGCATTTTATCAAAACACCCCATTTTTATCTAAAGCGGCCCTAACTATTTACATTAAATTATTTGCGTCAACAGGTAACAAAACGTAACAGTACGAAGTACGGAGTAACATACGAAATTATTATCCACGGAAAACTGCTGAGAGCAGCACAATGATAATAGATAGTTCAACTAGCTACCGACACGGTGGCAGTTCATTTCTGGTTACAAAGTAATTAGGAGCGACCCACGAAATTCTGCAAAAGAAAATACGGTCGTTCCTCCTGGCAAAAAATCTTATGCTCAGAGGACGAACAGCTGTAATGACTAGAAAGTGGAATCTTATGGTACTGTCTCACGTGGCCACTGAGTGAAAGGAACAGGTCTGTTTCTTTTGTGTCTGTACCTCAACATCCTTCAAGAAATAGTACGAACCTTAGAGGAGTTGTATCTGTCGTGATTCATCGTTGTGGTAACCGTTTCTGCTATCAACTGCATTTCTGAAGGCTCAGCATCCACGACACCAGAACTGGTTGGGGGGGGGGGGGTACAACAGCATCGTCCCTTTGGCCAGCTCAGTTGAGCATGTCATGAACACAAAAACGCGTATTAAATGATTTTTTACCACCCTCAGTGCACATGAGCTTGTCCGAACCCAACTCACAGTTGTATAGTGAGAAACACGTAGAGCTCAGAGTTGTGTTGCTCCTACTCGTGCTACGACATTTGCCAATGAACGACAATACCTTGCTCCTAATTGTAGTAAAGATAGCAGATTGGATTACACGCACAATTTTGTGAAAATTCAAGCGTTATATGAACAGAATATGAGAAGGAAAACTGTATTAAAATCAATTTTGGACAATTTAACGTACTGCTCTCGTCATTCTTTCACGGATGATGGTTTTACAGAACTGCTTTGTCATTTGGAAATGTCGGTGTCTTGATCACTATGATAACTATGGCTAGCTTTGAACCGACTTCACTCAAACCCCCATTTTGACTTGTCACGTTGTTCTGCAGGCTCAATATCAAATTTGAACTATTGCGGTGGAGCCGTTCTCTTGGCTTATTATTCATTCTAACCCTATGTTTTCGGTCACGAAAAATTTTTTACAACCCCCCCTCAAAATTTGATACTTTACGTTTCAAGACATGGAGATTCCAAATTTGCAATGTCCGTCCACCGTCCGCCGTCCGGGCCGTTTTGTGCCTTTAACGTGGTCTAAAAAATTTGTTCTTTCGCACAAAAATCCCATTTGGTATCTAGTTGTGCCCACCATCTCGGCAATCCGATCGGACGAAGCCCATGGTTGTTATGGGCAAAAACATTAACGAAATGCAGTACAACGCTGGAGCTACAGCGGAAGTCAACGTTTCGTCGTTAGTACTCCCTCCCTCCCGCCCATCACATCAAACTCAGTCGCTGCCCGCTCGACTCGCAACAGGTTCGGGAAGCCTCCCTGACTCTTTTTTTTTTTAACCTTTGGCACTATGATTTGTCTCTTTATCGTCCGATTGCCTTGTGATTTTTTGGGTTTCATTTTGATATTTTTCGATGCTGAATCGAACGGGATGGGTCTCGGAGCATTGATACTAGGTCAAGCTGTTTATCCGAATAATAAACCGTTGTGTAATAATTTGCAGGGTTTTTTAATTGCGTTCTCAAACTCACACACCATTTTAGGCAATGGGGGTTTTTGAGCTCTTTGAAACTTAACATTTAAATTCGTTTGCACCTGCAATGTGCTCGCTTCAATGAGCCACATTTCTCAAGTCAAATTTTCACGTAACACTCGTTCAAAATGCTACTTCTAACCAACGACTACTGAGCTCCAACACTTCCCAGATGAGTGGGTGGAGTGGCAACACGAGGGAACCTACCGTTGAGATCTGTTCCTCCACTTAACTGAAGGAGAAGGTAGGTTTTGTTAGATTCGGCAGAGCTTCAAGTAGCAAAATCAAAAATCTGCTTCAGCATCCTTTGCAATGACCTTGCGAGAGATACGAGTAAGAAGCGGTGATGCAGTTCTTATCGACTAGCTTGTACAATGTACTGCGGGCAATCAAGTAGTCAATGTTTCGCGAAAAAGAGCGCTGTAGCAAGAACACCTTCAGTGTTGGATCGCTCCAGAGATGAAGGAGAGTTAGATCACTCTGCCATATCATCTCAAGAGCCCACTCAAAACTATAACGAGGAGGACGTACCTGAGTATTGCGAGATCAATATTCCGGCTGCGGACTCTAACGTGTTCGTCCTGAGGTCGTCCAAGGAAGCGAGGCCCAGCCAGTAATGCTGATCTCTTCTGTCGCTTCCGACTGGACCCAGATTTCTGGTCGCCATCGCCGCTGTGAAGTTATTTTCGTTGTAGGACTCGACCAAGACGAGGTCGCTCCCGTATCTGAAAGCAAACACGAATTTCGCAATGAAACGAATGTAAAAGCATACGAACCAATTTGAGGAAACAATTCACGAAACTCAGTCCTCCAAAAACCCGTGAAATCCATTTGAAATGGGACTCGAGGGAACGTCGAAATCACACAGACGGATTCTTTGCATAGACTCTGCAGCCGCCTATTGAGAAGATTAGATTCGTCAATTCTCGGTTCACCAGCGACAATCGAACGTAAGGAGCCTCTGAGACACCAACTGTCTGGTTAGTTATTCAAATGATTCGTCATGATCAGTAGAAAGGCAGTTGTTAGAGAGAGCGTCAGTCAACTGTGACCCCTTTGCAATGGACGCCAATCTCAAGATATTGAGCTATAAAAACAACAAACTCCAGATACAGTCATTCTGATGAACAAACTATCATGGAATAAAAATCTGCCGTAGACCACGCACGGCACGTAAATAACCCCAGATGTTCACAGATCACTAATTGCCAATTAATCTTTCTAAAACGTACAAATCTTGAAAAACACTAAAATCCTCGCTCCAACTCGCATCCGCTTCGTTTCCTAAGTGAATTTGCTGGAATAGATAAGTTACTTCGAACGAGTTTAATTCGAAATGTCAGTTGCGTGACGCCGAAGCACATTCACGGGACTGAAAGACATCCCTACGTTGGACTTGTCTTCAAGGTTTTTAGGTTCCAACGAGGAGAAAAATGATATTCGGATTGACTGCCCAACCGCAGGAGCTCAATTTGTCGTCTCTTCAGTAGCAAATCTTCTTACTAAGAGACCAACAGATGGGAAGTCACGGGACAGTATTTTCACGGTCTTTAACTCAGAAATATTACCGCAGGGTGGAATGAAGTTGCAATCGTTTAGTTTCTATGAATAACTTCACGTTGGTGAGCAAATATGAAAGTGAACGGGCCTTCGAAGCTGTTAACGCCTTCACTAGTTAATATTTCGATCCCGCGAGTTGTGCGACGCTCTCGCCAGTTTCGAAATTACGAACGCGCTAGTGACACTTTTATAGAGCAGTTAAATCAGAAAAACGTCAGCGCAGTTTGGAGCTATGGAGTTCAAAGCCTGCTCTTTTACCAAGCGCCCCCGCTAATTAGAAGGCGCTCAAGTTCGTTACAGAAGTTGATTCCGTCCCGAGAGTTGGGCCGCAATTAGACGACGTCGACCTCTAAACCTAGGCCTCCGCATTCGGGCTGAAGGCAACGCTCTGGTTAACATCTTTCTCCAGGAGGGTCAACTCGTGCCAGTGCGGAAATCGAAGTTTTAGACCCGACAAATTTGGCTTATTGGTGCTCCAGAAAATGCTCATTACTGGGATGGGCGCCCAATCACGAATGGGCTGCTGCAGGAAGAATCAACCAAGTGTCCCCCTTCCGAACACTAACGTATTTGTCACGTACTACTTCACAACCTAACGAAGTGCACAGGAACCATTAAAATCCTAAAATAATGAAGGAACTCGTTACCTCTTCATAATATTCAAATGAACCAAGTTAATGAATATAATACTTGCTTACTAATATAATATTTGCTTACTCGATCGTATCAAGTTGTTCCTATTGTGTCATGGCCTTAATTGAGCACTGAACATCGTTGCATTTGGCAAGGTTCGTGCTCACAGCTTTGGGATTGTGGGGAAAATATTTGGCGAGACGCAGCAACTTTCCTCAGTCCCACGAGTATTAATTGATTTTTATCGTTTTAGCGAGTAATCAATGCACAGGTGATTCATGTGACTCAACCGGATTTTTCTGATAAGGTATAATAGCAGGTAGGTAATAACAGAGAAGTGAACTGCAGGGAGTGCTCACAGCAGGGAATTCCACCAACTCTCGTTGCTTACAGTAGTGTTTACGGATAGCAAGGGTTAACTGTGGCACTTCACTCGCCTGGCGCAAAATCTTGGTGTGTTTGAGACCAGTCAGGGCGGAGACATCCTTAGACAAGAGCACTTCAAACAGCAGTCGTTTCTCATTGAAGCATGGTTTCTCGTTTCCCCTGGCGTGCAGCTGCGAAGAGTGCAAAACGGCTGCATCTTCGGGAAAGAAGTAGTCTCACACAATGCGGTCACTTTTTCATGTGAGGAACTGTTCGCTCAATAAGAGCTTAATCCTGAGGGGCAACTTGTTGTGACATACTTGTACATGTCACCTAGACCACACATTCTTCACGTACCGGGAGGTAAAAGTGGTGGAGGACTCAACTAAATGGAGGACTCAGGGTCCAAATACACGATTCATTTCTTTAGATTTGAGTGACAAATATTGTTGTATGGCTGTCATCTCCCTTCAGGCGAGTTAGTTTTTATCTGCCGCTTGAGTGTGACGAGCTCAAACCACTGGGTGGCAACGCGGGTTAGTAAAATTAAGCAGTCTCAGTAATAAAGCCATTTCGGAAAGAAAGGCCGCAGTGACATTGGTAGTTCCAGTGAATCGCATTCAGTTTTAGTTTTTCACGCTGCTACTAGGTTCGTGAAAATATCAATTGCAGACAATGCAGCGATTCGTTATACTCCGAAATGAAATGCACTTCTACGAGGAACATATTCAAGACAATTGCTTCAAGCCGTTTATCCTTCCCTGGTAGCAACTCATAATATAAATAAAACATTGTTTACGGATCATGCTGTCAAGTTAAGCCATGAGTTCACCGAGGTCCAAGAACAGGGCGTCACCCAGACCCCTGGGGCACTCACCTCGTTGGATTTTTATATGGAAATTACTCAGCTACTTCCTGAGCTTCATTTAAACGTTGCGAGACCAGTAGGGAAATCATAAAGAGCTAGATCTGGGAACTAGGAACGCTTAAATGTCTGTAATTCACCTGTTACAAAGCTGGGCCGCATTTTCCCACGAGTGCCGTATGCTGAAGAACTTGTAGCAGTGCAACCCTCGGAGCTCCCAACCTGGAAAATCGAAAAATACATTTTCATTAGATCGTCGTGACGATATGCACTAACAAGACAATAATTGAACATCGTGACATTTCATTATGCACTGTAGATGATGTTCAGGCTGGAGCTTAGACTAACAACTGTGCCCATGTGCGTTGGGGCGTGAGGCTTTCCGAGCCAGGCGGGGATAGAACCAGCGGACTCTGGTTTGATCTCCGACCGGGCACCTCCCTTCTACAAAACCATGGGGGTGACGCAATGGGTGCCAGCGGCGGATGGGGCACTGAGCAGGCCCCCCAATGGGCTCGTAGGGCAGTTGGGACATGGGCCCACCATTTGGCCACAGCGAAATGCCATTGGTCCCGTTCGGCTACCTCCTTGATTTTTTCTTCTAACGTCCGTATTTATTTATTTTTAACGTCACTGTGCTTAGCACTAATTGGCGTAAATAATTGCAAGTACAGCGTATGATAAATGCAACAAGGAACGTCGTAAACAACGCAGTAGCAATAGGCGTCACCCTTATTGGAGTCAAAGGGTGGAGAATAAGACCAGATTGCATAAATAGGACTAGCTATAAGCTGTTACATTAACACGATTTTTTCGTTACTTCGAAGCAATGGCGGGGTTATGAAGCCATGGGATGCTTCAGTAATGCTCTCTGAATTGCTGTGGTAATAATTACGCTTTAGACGACGGTCAAAGGGAGTTGCTCAGGAGTGCAGAGCATTCATTCACCTGGAGGAAACAATGTGCAACTTTTTCCCAAATCAACTTCATTACTTATTCCTTCCCTGCAGATTTAAGGTCCCTGTTAATAGAACAGATAGCGACAGACTTTATGAAAGTAAAATTTACCCTAAAAAAGTACTACATTATTCAGATACCATAGTTAAATTATTTAAGGATTTTTAGCCGGAGATGTGATCACATCATAGTGACAGCGAGTGAAGAGGTAATCGACGATATTGTCACTCATTCAGCCAGCCAGCCAGGCGCATATGAAGAATTATATTTCTATTAAGCATTACCAGGTTACATTTTCGTTATTTTTGGGTATAGTTGGAAAGAAATGACTTTTATCCTGTACTGAACTAATTTTTGTGCAGATTTTTACCCCATTATTGAGCTGCCTTTTGAGATGACCCCAGGGGTGACATCTTTTTACTTTCCTTGGGTCCACAAAGTAGAAAGGAAAGTTATGTAATCGGCTGAAAAAAACATTTTTGAGTTCTCTTCAGATCTTTACACTTCAGACCCAACTGAGTCCGAAAAACACTATTTGAGAGAGTCGTCTGTGTGTGTGTCTGTCAACGATTTTTAGAGACAACAACCGAACCAAATCCACTCAAACTTGATATCCCACGACGGAACGCCAAAATAAGGGTATGCGTCAAATCCACCGAAAGTTATCATAGTGATCTAAACATCAATTTTTTTTTTCTCAAAAACAGCGATAACGATTTCGATTAAATTTTTCATATTGATAGCTCTCAATAAGGCAATTATACCATAAAATTCCCATTCGTGGGAAAATGACGAGAGCGGCACAATAAATTATCAAAATTTTCGACGAAAATCATTTTTAGCGCGGTTTATTCATTATAAACTCCGCTGGAATCTCACTAGAATGTTTATAAAAATTGGTGTTGTAGTCCAATCCAATACCTATATGGTGAGTGTTTAATAACGCTCATAAGTTACATGGGGCTCACTCCAGAAATCCCTGAGTTTCAACTACCGTCGTTTCGCTTAGTACCAGTTCTAAACTTTTTACCCAATGTTCGATATTTGTTTGAAATTTGCGGTTCGTGGAGTTTGTTGTTGTTTTTCTTTCTTTTACTGTTGACCCCAACTTTTATTTACCGCCTGCGGAATTCGCCCATTTTTCCGCGGATCTAGGATGTTCGGGATCTCGACATCACGAGGCGACTCCAGCACTTATTAAGAATGCATTATTACAAATCACCCGCTCGCGCTGTGCGCGGCCATATTCCGCCTTTCGACTCACTAACATTTTTCTATTGTTAGAAACGTCTCAACCGTTTAGTTCGTAACTTACCGTCGTGGTTTGAGTCAATCGCGTATCGGAGTTCGCGATCGGTCGGCGGAATCCGCGACCGGTTCACGAAATTACGAACATTCGTGGTAACTGGAACTATATGTACCGTGGACATCCCAGTACGTCAGTGCCACAACGTTAATCTCATTGTAAATAAATACAGTCCACTTTATATTCTCGAGTTCCGGAAGTTTCGTTTATTCCCCAAAATTAAACACCCAATAACTCTGCAAAAGTTATTGTTATCCTCTTCACAAACGGATAACCGCTACCGCTGCCGCTTCCTGCTGTTGTTTGACCAAGTTCAAATGAAATGATTAAGTAGGAAAGCCCATGTAGATAGTGAATTAACGTGGAGCTAAGGAAAGTTGTGTTGCAACGCACCAAATATTTATAATTTGGTATTTGGTTCTTATACCTGTATATAACCCAGGAATGGATGCTTTGGCTTGACTAGACTTACTACATTCACGCACCAAAAGGTGCAGGTCAGGTTTGGTGTAAAGTTTTGATGGGCAAATAACTAGACTCGTGTAAAAAGGTTTCTTATGAGTATTTTATGGCATCGTACTTGAATACGTTTGTTCTACTCTTCATTCCCAATCAGAGCAGCCTTTGGGTTTGTGGTTTCCACTGTAGGGGTATCCGCGGAAAAGATGACGCAGCAGAAAAAGGATTCGGTGCTTTGTAAAGAAAAAATAAAGCAACGAAAAGAAACAAAAAACTGGTCGAACTCTAGAAGAAAAGGCCGGACGGGGTTTAGAAGTTACGATTTTTTGCCTCTCGAATTCCCCTGAAAGCGGTTTAAGCCCCTTCCCGGGTTGAATTTAAATTCACGTTCATCACAGAATCACCGGGGTCAGATCACCACCTGATTATAAATGTGGAGGGAAGGTACCTGACTCCTTATTTACCTGTGGAAAAATCTTCTCTTTTTTTTGGTTCGGCTCCTTACGCCCCTATTCACATTCAAGCGTGAAAAGGCCGTCCTGTGGACTTTGTGAGTTAGTTGCCGGATGCTAGTCGTTCGTTGAAAGCTTAGAAAAACGAAGCCGAGTCCTAAAATGCATTCCAGAATATATTGTGTTGTTCTTTTAGGAGTACAAACCATAGGGTAGGCACAGTTCAGAAACACGCGGCTACGGGGTGAAATTCACTGAGGATGTCTCTAAATACACTCTTTCAATCCGTCTTTTCACACTTTCGAGAACCTTCCTGAGAGCTCACTCCAGCCGTCTCACAACTATCCCGTAAATTAGCAAAGGGAACGCCACGAGTATCACAGAAATTCACAATTGCCATAACTCTCTCCTTTCCTTCAAATCTGACTGTTTTTAAATGAACCAGTCACCTCACCAGTTTCATTGATTAGCTGCTGGGAATTATCTTGAGTTTTGCAGATGCTGGCTCTTTACTATCCGAACTTCATATATTCTGCCACTATCAGCAAAATGTCAGTTAATGAGAAAATAAACTGAGTTGGATAGATTAACTACTAAATTGACTGGGAAACAGTGAGGTAATTGTTTGAAGGTCACTAGTAGTTCAAGACTGAGAGAAGGGCTGAGGGATGATTGTGGGTCTTCCCTCTTAGCTTTACGAACCAAGTGACCATTTGTTTGGTCATAAACTGCAAGTAGTAATATGAGGTTTCCGAGGCGTTGGATTCTGAAATACAACTATATTGTAGATCTACATGACTCTAAAAACATGATTGAAAGGTGAGGATTGAGGGAGGTTCCCTTTCCAACGGTTGGAGTGAATAAAAATAATGGGAGGGGGGGGGGTTGCCAACTTTTGGGCATTTGCTTCTTTGTGCTGACCTCGGGGAAACATGGCCGACACGGTGCTTTCGAGTTTATTTTTGGCTTGTGCCAAATCGTAATATTAGATCCAAGCGGGGTGTCCTGCAGCTCAAAACAAAGCTGTAGCAGATGCAACATGGTTTCTTGGTTCTCTCGAGGTCCCCAATTCTTCCCTAAAAATGGCTTCGGTTGACATGGAACTCCAGTCCATCGCAAGAACCTTTCACAAATGGCAGCTCCGCCTGTCGAAATCATCTTTCAGTAGAGTCTCTTGTGCTCGACCCAAATTATCGCCACAGATTCGGCGCTGAAAACGTCAAATTTCTCAATCCAAATGAAAACCCGTCGGTTGCTCAGAGCCCTCACAAAGTGGCTAATATTGGTTTATTCCTTCCTTTTTAGCCGATTGGCTTCGCTTTCGTGCGCGAACAGAACAAAGACCGAACGTCTCTTCAGGTCCAGCAAACGTTTGTCACATCGGCGGCTGTCTATTCAACGTCGGTTTCCATAATTCGAGCCCAGGGATATTTGCTGAGAGGGCTGTCCGAAGATAACTGAAGGTTCAATACTATCCGACTCAGTTAGGAAACTCGTTAACTTGTCGTGCACATGTTGCGTCATGCTCAATAGAAGGAGCTTTTTAAAAATATCTGGGCTGACGCATCTCACGACTTTTCTCACCCCCACGTACGTTCACCAGTTTGTATCGCTCTACGAATTTATCCAATTTGTTTCTCACCAGCTAACGTTCTATATAGAAACCTGTGCATAGCGTTCCAGAATTTATTGAGTAACCAATACGAAAGAACTTTGTAGAGCTATTAAGATACTACTGTCTTTTTTGCTGTCTTGAAATTATATAGAAAATGCTGTGTATAAATTAATCAACGCACGTCATACGTACGAGGGATTTGTCATGATAAAAGTGAAATCATTTTTTGTCAAAACCCCCCTGTCGACTTTTGGTTTATTATTCATTCTGAATAATAACCCTGTTTTCGGTCACGAACAATTTTTTACAACCCCCCCTCAAAATTTGATACTTTACGTTTCAAGACATGGAGATTCCAAATTTGCAATGTCCGTCCCCCGTCCGGGCCATTTTGTGCCTTTAACGTGGTCTAAAAAATTCGTTCTTTCGCCCAAAAATCCGACTTGGTATTTAGTTGTGCCCGCCATCTCGGCAATCCGATTGGACGAAGCCCGTGGTTGTAATGGGCAAAAAACGGTTAACAAAATTAACGAAACGCAGTACAACGCGGGAGCTACAGCGTTTCGTCGTTTGAACTCCCTCGCTCCTGCCCGTCTCATTAAAAAAGCAACCGCGCTCGAGGCTCGCTTGCCTCCCAACGACGCCTGCCGCCACCCAACTCCCCTTTCGCCTTTCGCTTCGAGCTCCCTCGTTCCAATTTCCCCAACGTTTTGGTTTTAATACGATTCAATTTTTTTAGATTCTTTCGTTTCATTCTCATTTTGGTTTTTTTCATAGATTTTTGGTTAAATTTGGATATTAGTATTTAGCGTGCATGTTTTCATATTAAAATTCAGTTTTTTCTAGATACTTTCGTTTTTTTTTGTTTATTTTAATATTACGATTCAGCTCTTTTCGACCTTTCCTTGGGTTTCATTATGATATTTTTCGATGCTGAATCGAACAGGATGGGTCTCGGAGCATTAATGCTAGGTCAAGCTGATTATCCGAATAATAAACCGTTGTGTAATAATTTGCAGGGTTTTGTATTAGGATTAAGGGTTGGTATTCACCAACTGCGTTGATCTCGTTTAGAGTCGATTAACAGCACCTAACCCGCTCCCGCCACAAAAACAGGTTTCACCAGACTGGGTTAAGCTCTAGCCCTGATCAAACCGTAACCCCAAAAAATTGGGCGGTTTGGCACGGTTAGCTCTTATCTTTCTTGCACTGCCGAGTATTCGCGTCTATTATTGTGATTAATTTACGTATATTTTGGAATAATGCTAATAAACAAAGATACTGTTTACTAGTGCGCAGTTATTTCAGTTGCTATTCCACTACGATGATAATCTAATATGTTGGGTTGTCGTCATCTCACCCGGCGCCTCAAATAGCTATGAGCGGGGTCCGACGACTCTAGAAGTATGAATTTAAATTCTGTTGTAAACAAAAGTATTACGATCGTCGAAAACAAGTTGTTGTTTGCGTGAAATGTGTGCTGAGCAGTTTCTGAAAAAAACCAGTCGTCATATTACCGTGTTAGAAAACCCAAACGCAAATGGCTTACCTGGGTAGATTTAGTAGCAGATAAGTAGGAAATATTAAATAATACCACGCTTTTAAGTACACATTAGTGTATTAAACAACTTTTATTAAACACGACAAATCTCCCTTCCTCATTAAAGTTCCTTGCTTGCAAAAGTTGTAACCTCACAATTTGGGTTTTTATTATTTCTTGCTCAGTTCTAATTTTCTTGTACCGCTTCCGATGTTTCCTACACGCACAAAGCATTTTCCGGACTAATTTGGCTTTTTCCTGCAGCTCTTGCAGTTGTAGTACGCGTATTTTCAGTTTAAGCTCCTCACAAAATTCAGCTTCCGCAGAGGTTAATGCGGCCACTTTGGTGTATGGCAATAATTAGAAACAATAATTTGGTCAAATCCGGATTAATGGGGCTTCTACGAGATACACGGTTTCGCGGCCGTTTACGTTTACATGACACTTGTTTATGGGGCAGGACGTTGAACAGACGCCCAATTTCCTTACTTTACTGTAACCTCATTAGTCCACTGCCTTCTCGATATAGCTTAATCGCAGCGTAATCACGTCTATGCTAACCGCATACCACAGTGATCTCGGCTAGCGTGGTGTGCGCGAAAATGGCTAGCCTTGATTTACTTATCTAGCCCTGATCAGTTGGATCACGATCAGCGGCGTTTTGGTGAACACGGCCCTATGTTGTTTAGAACTATCCCGTGCCAGCGATTTAATCAAATCTTTGCAGCTGTTCATCAATTGGCGTATGGATCAATGTGGTAAGTAAAGTTTTTGATCAATTTGGTTTATTGCCATATTTTGGCGTTTCATGTTGGTCTTTAGGCGACAGTTTTGAGCTGTCAACGCGGGGGGTGATAACATCCGAGTCATTATGAAAAGCTTCGTCGAATTTAACACAGTCTCCCCCCTTAAAAGTTAACCCTTTCAAAATCAAATTTGGAGTATTTGCCGTAATCCGGGTTTAATGGCAGCGAAACATGGTCTAAAAATTGCAAGAGCCATGTCTACGTGAATTGGGAGCTTTCAGTTTAATCCTACCAAATTATTTACGTTTTCAAAAACGTTTACAAATATGATTAGAGAGTGACTAGGTGGGGGAGGGAGGGAACTACCTACTTACTTCCGTACATCATGATTTTCCAAGTCGAAACACAACAAAGCTGTGTGGGTCCTTATTGTACTGCATAAAATGGTCAGCAACTTAACAAAATACAATTTTATTATAATTTGGTCGTATTATAAGAGGAGTTTTGGGGCGAATAACGAGGTCATTTTCGCGCAAATACTTGAAAAAACGCCATTTATGAAAGCTTTCTCTTCGGTTCACATCGCTAGTCAATTTACGAATAAAAAGCGGCTAAAAAGAAAAAGGAAAAAAAAACAAGTAGTACAGACGAAGCTTTCTCCGGTAAACGGGGACAGCGCCAGCAGGAGTCTTGTGTGACTCAATAGCGATCGGCCGCCCATTGAATCAAAGTAGAATTCCTCAGCTCACGTACCGTTGGCGGAGAAAACGTAGAAGAGACAAAAGGCTTCGGGACGCATTCACAAGTGGGCAGTTTTGAAGTTAGGAGCTAAGAGAAGTAAGTTCCAGGTTTCAGGTTGTCAGAAAAATGCGCAGAAAGATAGTTCAATTGAGGATATTCAGGATGGGACTGGGTAAACAACACTTCCTGGAATATGAGAAGGGAGAGGGGGCATTTAAGTAAGGTAACTAACCATAATTATCTACGGCGGCTCTATCAGCGTCGGGGATTAGAAGCGCTCGTGGCAAACATTGACTTTGGCTAAGATTAGCACCTGTGTTCCATTATGAAACTGTTCAGGCTGTGATACTTAGCTTGCATCTCAATTTCCATTGTTTTTCATTGCCTTATATATTTTTGAATATTAGATAGAGCCAACCCCTGGCACGCGGTATTATTAATATTGCGAGTAATAAGCTTGTTGGTCGTCAACATCCTGAAATATTTGTATGTATCATAGGGTGATACATTTTTACTGTTAAGTGATCAAGTGCATTGGAATTGAAGATGGGGGGAGTTGTTTGAGAACCCAGTGAACCAGTGACACAGCTAGACACTTACAGGTAGTCAACTAATCTCTACAATAAGATAATTTACGCCTACGATCGCCTCGCAGCTCATACCTTAGAACACCCGTCCCAAATAAGTTAATCAATTGAACTGAGTAAACCGTCCTTTAAGAAATGTACCATCAGGCAACCACTCTGACGAGTGTTACAGATGAAACAAATATGAAGGGGAAAGCGATGTTTGTCGTCTGGTTAGCCGCCAAAAATACTTAGTTCGCACTACGGGGGTTGGATGTGCCTGCTCACACGCTGAATTTTACTAACTGGCAACTTGCGCGAAGCTAAGTTCATAATTCCGTCGGTTCGGTTGAACGACATCGACGGAAGGTCCTTCCCCTCGGGCTGGCCTATACATCGCGCTTGATTGTGTCGGGAAACCTCATACACCTAGAGCCTATCTCTTTTTTTTGTCTCTTTTCGAAAAATCACCTCCTCTCGTTCCTTTTGTCCTTCATCATCCTTCCGTTCCCCCTAATTTCGATCTCAGAGCTTCTCTCGGCCTGAGGACTCCCGAAGGTCCATTATGGGAGGATCGGAGAGTGAAGTCGTGACAAGAACAATTGCTTCGCTTCGCATGGAAAACGCCTGCAAAGTCGTGAAAGGACGAGACTAGGGTGTCAATACTCGAACAGGTTCGGATCTTCGCAACTACGTAGTTGTCTACTACTGCATTACTTTGTTTCCCACAACACACCGACAGAATCGATTGCATTTGATGGTTCAATTCTAACTCCTTGTGAGTATTATAATTTTATTTGGGAGTTATTTACTACTGGAGATATTGACGCATCAGGTGAGCAAAAGTTTAATCTTCTCAAGTAGTGAACTTGAGAACTGTACTTTCAGCAATTTGTAACCTTATATACCTTCGATCGAAACGTCCCTTGAGTTGATCAACACATCAATCCAGCCAGTACGGCCAATTAATAGCAAGCAACCTCCTACTTATGTCCTCCTCTCTACACTAACTTAACACACTTGACTGATTTGTCTGCTAACAGTTTTTTAAAGAGTCATGTGTTCAAATTTTTATTGTGCTGCTCTTGTCCACTCGTAAAATGACCGTAATCAAAATACAATACTTACGCTATAAATTTAAGCAAAAGTTTATGTGAAAAACGTTTGATGTTTTGATCGAAACAAAACAAATACAGTTAGTTTTCAGTCGAATTGGCTCCAAAAAGTTAGGGAGGTACGGCAGGTATTTGGTCGTTAGCCAGTCTCCCGGTAGAGGGCTGTCGCCCGTGTGTTACCGTGCGGAGGTGACCATGTGAGGAATCCCGTACCTTCCCGGAGAAGTTCTTAATCTGGTTTCGCAGCTGATCTAACTATTTACATGGGTGGCAAGTTTCAAAAGGACAGATCAACTATGACCATGTTTCTAAGCCATCACCTTCTTCACGAACTCTGCAAAACAGTTATAGGCTTGCTAAGTTCGTTTGCCCTCCCAACAACCATCGCTACTGTTGTAGAAACTACAGTGGAGCAGCACTTGTTTCCTCCGCACTGGAGGCGCAAGACGTGCATGACGGAGAGTCTTTGAGGGAAAAGAAGTGGAGCCGCGCATTGAAGTCACCATCTCCCGTGAGGAACTCTCACCTGATGTCAATCAGAACTGCTACAACGTAATTAGCCGGTCCCAGCAGGGAAACATGCCAAATTTCGACAATGACATCCTGCGTAGACCGTCCTTTGGTAAACCTGCATTGCCTGCCTGTGAGGTTGCAGCCAAAGACTCCTTCGAGGGACTGCAACATCGAAATTTCTAATGTTTTGCCTAATATGGAAAGAAGGCTGAGTGGTCTCCATGATCGCAGATCTGACTGATTGCGGTCGCCTCCCTTTTGAAGAGTGATAAGACGCGCAGACTTCCACTGAGTGGGGAACTGTCCACTCAGGCTCCCTTAGCATATTGCTGTCTATTCTGTCTGGCCCAGGAGATTTTTTGGCCTTGAAGGTCGCAAGGGCCCTGCCGAGGTCGCCTGTTATCCACAATGGGATGTTGGGCTCGTTCGGAGGGTCCATAATTAGCTCCCTTGCTGTCCCCTGGGCTTCAGTATCTCCCCTACTGACACACCCAGTGGTCTTCTCTGCACGTACCTTGTGCTTCATGCCAAGCTAGGTCAAGTCAGTGCTCAAACAATCTTTATACTGTGAGGGCAGAAATCTCACTTTACGAATATTGTGCAGCCTCAACACTAAAAGCTTAGCTTGAAGTTGTAACTGAACTGTGAGAAAATGGCTATCCATTTGCGAACCTCATGCTTCTTAGGCACGTTCATCAGTCGTCGGCTTTCGCCCGTCTGCAGCACTAAGCCGAGTCATCTCTTTTAAGGGCTCATTCTCAAGACACAAAGTCGGAGTTTAGACAATCTAGTGAAACTCTCCGACATTCGTGTGAGAGTTTTCAATTTCAGTATACTACACTAAAAGCCTATGGGTAACTTTTACGTGTGAAAAGCTGATTCCTGAAATTCGCGTTAGAAGCCTGGCACCCCCCCCCCTCCCAACACGTTGGTGAGCAGTAGATTACAGAAAACGAAGAAAGTACAAGCTGAAGAAAGAAAGTTTTTTTTTGAAACCCATTTGTTTTAGAGTGAGAAGTGTGGGAGCTTTAAAGTTGTATGAGTGTTAAACACGATTTTACGTACCACAGAGAGGGATGAATTATAATAATTATTAGCTTCAATTAACGAACGGAGGGAAAAACAAGAGTGCCTTAGAGATGAAACAAAGATCGTAAGGAAGGAAGCCTCCCCTTTTATTTCCAACGTCCAACTCCGTGAAGCGAAACTTCGTCGTTAAAAGTCTCCGGGTTTATTCGAAAAAAAAAGCGACAATTATCCAGGATGTGTCAGTCGTAAGGCAGGATGTGAGTGAGAGCTTCAATTCCTCCGAGTTTCACCTCAGGTCATCACTTAAAGGGAAGCCCAAAGGTGACGGTTTAAGGGCTACTAACACAGTAGAGTAAAACTCTTCTCCGAAACCCTTACGAAACAATAGTACCGCACTTTTGTATTTGAGTTTCAGAATTTTGATGAGCATTCGACACTAATCTGTTGCTGTTCATATTCATTTTCAACAAAACTGATTTGTGAATTTCTCTCCACTTGAGATACCTCGTACTTGATGGCGACCTCTAACGGGTCGCCACGTTGAAGAATTAAAATTAAGGAAATTATATTGCGAGCAGAGGCTTGAATGAGACATGAAGAGTGTTGAGACACCAGAAGAAGGTAATGGGCGATTTCGGCCGATGGGAAGGGGAGTGGGGGACCAAAATGGGAGTGGGAAAAGGTACCAAAAACTAGGGGTTTTCGCATTTTTCTCGAAAACGGCTCTAACGATTTTGATTAAACTTTGAAACTATCTTCTACTAGTCAGTATAAAACTTTTCTTCTCTGTACATATCTCCATGTTTTCTTTATCTTACATTTAATCTTGGAAACGTAGAAGTCGGTTTATACGGTGTCGTTAAATGTAATGACGAGGATGTTTAATTTGTAAGAGAAATATTGTGTTTGGGTTGAAGAATACTAACTTGGTTAGACGATTAATGTATTCACTCGTAATTTCGAGTAAATGGTAATTATTGCTAAAAACACTTCTAATTGGGTTGACACAAAGTTGAATTGTATTTGAGAAAGCTATCCATACAGGTAGCGCAGATAAAATCCAATCTCATGGGAAAGTTACACTTAGATACCGACGGGCGTCGACGGGAAGTACCAAACTGATACCTGTCGCAGATAAACATTTTACGGAACGAGGCAACGTTTTGATTAGCCAGGGGCATTTCGTTTGAAACCCAACTGAAGCTAGCATTTTGCATTGCTGGCACGCACACTTCTGAAACCCGAACAACTAAGACCTCTTTAAAAATAAAAGCGAGGAAACTTGTAAAAATATACACTGTAAGGCAAAATGAATTAAACCAGGTGGGGACGAAAGCTGAACTGAATTGATATAAAAACTGGTTAATGAGGTATGCACAGGAGGAAAAAATAGAAAAACGAGAGCCCTACCTGAATCACACGAGACACTTCAACTGCGACACTTCACCTCCCAGACTGAGTGCGAATTGACAACTGGGCATGGGAGTATGGAACTAGCCGTTGAAACTCATGATTGATAAAAAGACTGAGAACCCCTAAACCAGGGATTAGAGGAGTGATTGTTTCTCCGGGAACTTTGCCAGTAACTGAAAGTAATCAAAAGGGGTATCCAAGATGAGCTACATAGTTCTGTTTAGGGATAACCTCAGTGGTTGAAAGAACTATTGGCAGACAAGACATCTTCGAAACTTGCCAGACTAGAAAAGGCTCAAGCGACCGTTTCACTAAGCGACTTGTTTAGACTGGTGAATAATAACAAAATTCTAGATACTATGAAGAGCTGATGAGCACAGGTCTCATTGCATAATGAGACATCAATCAATAAACGCATTAATAAGTTATCCTCGCAGCTTTGACTTCATTATTTGAAACGACATGACCTAAAACTGTTGTAGACATACTCGTAGCAGCTTCGAGGTTCAAATGTTTCATGTCCTGTCGACTGATAGCACTAAACGTATTGGCTAAGCTCTTCAATTGTAAATAAAGACAAATACTAATAAGTAGGGACATCGCCAAAAAGAAAAGGTGATTCAAATTAGGGTTGCCCGATTTGAAGTAAATGAACAGATACAATCAATACAAGCGTAGGGCAAAGCGCTACGTTGCATAAACTACTCAAAAGGGGAGTGACACTTTCCAAACGTGTTTGGAATTAGGCGGACCCACACGACATATCCCTCATCATCTCCTCCGCCATTACTCATTTCGCGCAGCACCAGAGATACGAGCGTCAGCCTTCGATCAGCTAATTCGACGGTTGAAATTGTGCACCTGAGACGTTTGGTTCGTTCCCACCAGCGTCTGGCTCAATGCGGAAAGAGGAGTCACGGGTCGGAGAGCGAGGGGTTATCGGCGCTTTGGCTGCGGGAATGCGGCAAACGTCAGACAAGCACCAACTTTCTCTCTTGGCCTCCTCTCGTTATGGAAGCGATAAAGAAGAGTCGGTTTCCAAGGTGTTTTGACAACGATACGCCAGTTCCTCAGGTTTCAGCCGACTAATGCCTGGGTTGTTTGCCGTGTCTAGCCGTATCATGGCGTCAATCTACCACTTGAATTCAGCATTGTTGACTTGAGGATTGGCGATAGAATTCTGGAGAGAAATACCAACAGTTCATCCTCTGCAAATCACTAGTGCTACTTGAGCCCATCAAGGCGTACATCAAAACAATGTTCCAGGGTTAGCCGTGTGATTGTCTTGTAGGTTAGAAGAAAACTGCTTATCCAAACGTTAAAAAAACCCTGGCGCGCAGCCCAGAACATACTCAATATACAAATAGCAGACAGGACACGTCGTGCTCAGATGGCACCACTTTATTGTACTTAAATAGTCTGAAGACTATGCAACAACAAACGTTCAACTTATGTTACCTCCGTATCGGTTAAGAACAAGGATGGTCTTATTGATATGCATATAAATCCAAAAAGTCAAAATGTAAGGTTTGTTGGGGAATTCTGTGTGTTGAACCAAAGGAGGCATTTCAATACAATTGTTTCGCGCTATACTACTCGGGATTTATTAAACCAGTTGAAAAGACACACGATAAAAATTTTAAATTAAACAATTTTCGAAATGTCTGACGTGACGCAAACTTTCCTCAGTCCAATGCACATTCGGTTATTTTCACCTCGCTAGCAACTGGTCCAACGTGTTTTTCACTCAGCTTATATGAACTTGGTAGAACTTAAATTACCGTTCTGCACAAATACTGGAATTGTTCAACGTTCCATGGTTTATTGCGTAGCTCCTACGTATTCCACGAGTTCAGTTGATGGACGGATTAATAGAAGACGTTCGCGAGAAGGAACAAATGGAAACAATAAACAACGGCTATGTTCACTACTTTCTCCGAATTCTTGAATGAGCGTCTTTTCTTCGTGTCAAATTGCCTAAGAACATTTTTCATTTCGCTTCTTACATATTTCTTCCTATTTTTTCGGCAGCGTGTTGTATTTTACGTTTCTGCATTTATATTCTACGTTTTTTGACTCCTACACTCTCACTATTTTCAATAATCGTTTCAATAAGTTCTACATCTACTTTATTTGTACACTCAACGGCATAGTTATTTTGTCATCACTAGCTGGTAACGAATTCAAGTTTTTAAGTTGTAATGGTTGGCGGCAGGTTTATATTAGCGTCGGAGCCGCATTTCTCCATCAGAACGGCCGCCGCTTCGTTAGTGAATTATTCCCTGTTATAAGCCAGTGTTTGAATTCCCCTTTAGATTGTGTGAAGTAAGGTAAGCGATCAGAGCTTTGTGTTTCATTTTCTCCATTGTCCCTTTATTGTCATTTAATACAATCCGAGCATAGGTTATTTATTTCAATCTAAAAGGAGTTCGTTTCATTTCGAGTTTTGCCGATTAAATTCAAGTGGGTCTTAATTGCGTTATAATTTCATTTCCCATTACTTTCTTGAGAGTCATTCTGTTATTTATTTGATCAAGTGAGTATTATTGAGCGTATTTGATTTGTTCTTTTCTTTTGGGCCCAGACACGACTTTCACGAGTGTTCTGTACGCGGGAATTGTGAGAATATTCCCCAACACGTTACAAAGTTAAGTTTTTATTATAATAATTTGCGAATAAACTCCCTGAGTCAGCGTAATCGGCTTTTTTGTTTCCAACATGCGGCGACGTGTTTAGTTTTTGAAGGTACCGCTCAAAATGGAAAACAGCAACGAATAAAAGCAATCATTTCATTTTTCCGAAACAGCGAAAAATGATCGACAACATTTATTAACTTCCAGAATCATTTTCGGGTAAAAGTAACGATGGAGGAAACGTGTCTTAAGTTTTAAACTTATTTGCAATTTAAGAAATGAGCTGCTTCATCGAAAAATGCAGAAGCAGCTCTTTCTAACTTCTCGGAGCGACTCTGCGACAAAATGAGATGAAACGTGGGAGGGATATGTCCTTAGGATTCTCGAACAAAACGTGTTTACCTTGTGGAAATGAGTCAACCGGTTCAGACGACGAAGGTATGGCGAGAGGAGGGACGAACGGAGCTGGGTGCTCGCCTTGGAGAAAGAAGCTGCACCTCGTGAACCGTTGGTTTTGTTGCGCGAGAAAGAAGAAATTCGACGCATAAGGAAGGCAATGAGGAACGTGAACATTATTCTCCACCTACTGAGATGTCTGGGACGTTAAGGTGTTCTAAATCTCCTGTGTGCTAATTTCAGTGAGTTATTTCAGTAGCACAGCAAGTCAGTAGTTTGGCCGATGCTTCACCGTTAAGGTTTTTTCAAGCCATTCGATACGTAAAGTTAATTCTCTTCTGCAGATGAAACTGTATAGATTCAGTTTTTATTTGAAAACAGCCCCACCCGGACGTTTACATTTAATGCATGAAATGTGTTTTCCTTCCTCACTTTAATTATAATAAATTAACTACGTACACAGGAGAATAAACCACAAGGGTCCATTAAGAACTTAAAAAATGTCTGCCCAATTCTATGCATCATTTCGTTTTTTGTTTTTCTTTCCTTCATAAGTTTTATCTCCTGAGTAGTAGATTGTACACAATATTCACTCATTAAATTGCGATGGAGATCACGAGTAACGCAACGCTCTTAGCTCTTTTTTTACAAGTTAACGATGATCTTCATTTTAAAACATTTTGAAATTGCTATTTTCAAAACCCCGTTTCCGTCTTACGCAGATATTTTCATCTGGTAGTTTGTTCCCATTTACAATACTTGGAGTACTTTTTGATTTCTAACTGAATTTCTCTACCAAATTGAAAGGGAATCGTAAATTGTTGGAAATCTGTATAAAATACTGTCGTAATAAATAAATATGAGTCGAATGCGATTCACCAAGTCAAGACTTTCTCGATAAATGAAGGGCCGGCAAGAAGTAGAAAATGCGTCGGAGTTCATTGACTCAAAAGTCGTCCGCGACCGACTTATTCATAAGCAATTAACCAAGTGCCGCTCTAAGTCAATTATACAGTTAGGCCCCCCGCTCATTATACTTCCGGATTCCAGTTGAGCGAGAAATACTTGTCGGAGAGTTGAGAGATTCCCTCTTCCGCGAGTTCGATAACAGGGGCCTCCAGCGACACGCACGCTGCTCAGAAGGGGGAAGTCTCGGTAATTTCAGGTTAGTTAGGCTATTAAAACCCCGTAGCAACATGTTGGGAACTAAAGACGTGACCTTCGCGCCGCATAGTGGGATTCTGGTGATTCGAAATTATTATACGGGTCCCTCTCTTAGGAAACTAACTTGAAATGATGGCAGTGACCACTTAAAATGCAACCGATGGGGACCACTGGAACAACGACAGTCCACTGGTGTGAGTGTGTGCTCCACGGCAATCAACGCTTGGTCGGGCGGTGATTAACGCTATAATCGCGGGAGTCATTATGTTTCTCGAGAAAGGATATACCAATAAAATTATCAAAATAATGAAGCAACAGCAGAGCAGTGCAGTGATGAACGGAGCAGTTGATGACGTTCTGTAAGGTGTTGGGAAATTACTGCTAACGTCCAAATTGCCAATTAGAATTAATTCTTCAGCTAGTTTTGATAGAGTTAATACTTACTGGGTTTATGGGATGAGAAGGAAGACCAGCTGGACTAGGTTCGTCTACCGTACGTATTGGGCCACTGCACCATTGTGACATTTGTACACCGTTAGTAAGTATAAAGCGAAAAGGTATGCCAGAGGAAACTTCTTGCACAACTGCTAAACTGTTCTTATGCAGAGACAGCAGGACTTCAGAGTGGGGGTTAAATGTTGATGAACTGTGTAACCTTGCCGGCACTGAACGGTCCACAAATATGTAGAATTGTGAACAGTTGCCACACACAATGTACCAATCACAATGTTCTAAATAATTAAACAGAAGAAAAAAGCGCAAGGATGCTCTACCAGATAATGTTGGTGAGAAGCCCACTATGAACCAAGTGTTGAGAATCTCGAAAGAATCGATATTATTAATAAGTTCATCCCACATTCTAAAGTCGATGTGTAGTGCTTATTGTCAACCTATAGGGTGGAATTCTCCCCTCAGTTTCAGGGTCAACCAAAGCCTTTTTTGTGTACGTGAAGTTTTTTCGTTACGCTTAGTTAACGTTCACTAGCAGTATATCTACTTTATCCAGTCATTGACAACACCTTAGTCATCCGTTCGTCAGCTAAGCCCGTACTTCAACCGTCAATGAAAAGCGAGTATCCGCACGAGCGATTTCAGTTTTCTTTCCGATGAGGCGACAAAAGCGTCGATCATGCGAGTCGGGCGCTCACGAAGAATGGAAAGTGAATTCGAAGGTCAGTGACATTCAGCTTTTGACTGTTATTTGTTGTTCGCCACTTCGTCTAACTGGATAGTTTTGATGAGGTACTAGCGGGAAAACGAGAGGAGTGGGCTGTGCACAGCTCCACCGATTTTCCATTGATAGATTCCATAAGGCTGCGAAGACGTTCAATGACAGCTTGGAAAGTTGGCTAGTGCTAGTGCTTATACGCAACAAACACGATGCAAATGGCCGATAGTCCAAATTGACACTGGTGCTTGAAAGTTATTATGTAAATAGTGGGCAACATTTAAAGATGGAATAAAAATGAGCGAGGGTTGCTATTTTTGGAAGTTGGACGATATCTCGCTGGATGGAGCCAACCAATTCCCCATCACATTGCCAGCAATCTCACTCGATTTACGCTCAGTGTCTGGAACCTCAAGTCCCACAACTAGGAACTTTCCCGAGGGATCCAGATCACTTTTTCCCTAGCATCAGGGAGTGCAGATTGTGATTAATATAAACTCACAAGCCTATATTAAATGGTGAAATCAGAAGTGGCAGCGTAATTTCATCCTTATGCTGTCAGAGGGCCTGATGTCGAAAAAAAAGATGGGCGAATTTACATGAATCATCACAGCACCAGTCTCAGAATTGCCTTTACATACAAAATAAAATGTGCATGATTTGGTTTGATATTGATCGTGAGGTCCTCGTTACCCACTGAAGTTCTGTTTTACCCTCCCTAACATATAAACAAATTATAATTGTCCTGATCTACTGTAATACAACATTTGTTACCAAAACTACCAAAAATTGGCTTGACCTGATAAATCGTGAGTCACTTTTTCCTGAATTCGTAAGAGCCTTCGAGAATCGTTTAAAGGTTCATGAGAAATCTGAAACTCGTCATTGTTACGAACACTTTGTTCTTTCTGCCGCATTAGCAGCATTGCACCAACAAATTGTTATGAATGCCGCTCATTGGACGGCCTGAAACGGCCGCTCAAGCAGCGAAAGTATTACGCAGTCTCGTTAAACGACGAAAAGACACGTTACAGATTGGAACAATCGAGAATTTCAATTTTCAGTTGGGGAAAGCATCGAGAAGTATGAGCTCATATATCCAAGCGCGCTAATTTTCGTTTAAAGCGGTCAGGAAATGGGGCGTGAAAAGATACAAAAGCGTGTTGATGATGGAACTCCAAGCGTACTATTTCGTCGGGGAACAGTTGAGTCGGAGCGAAGTCGTGATTTGACGCTCCTGTGACATTCACGTCCGCCGCCATGTCAGGATGAGCTTCGCTCGAAGGTGAAATGAAAGTTATCTTCCCCTCTCGCCCTCCCACCAGTCTTCCCACAGTGCCACGGTCGCTCAAAAGGACGGCATCATTGCGGAATCTCATTCCAAAAGATTGCTCATTCAGGAATAATGATAAGTTACGGGGTCACGCCTGATTGTATCAGGGTTAGTGTGTAATAGTTAATTCCACAGTGATTCGCTTTTTAGGCCAACGACGACCTGTACGTACAAATAAACAGACCACGATAGCATTGTATTTATCTCGAATTTAAATCAGAATATCGACGAAAGATAAAATCGCGAACAAGGGAGAATGTCGTGTATCAAAGTGATTAACATAGACAACGTAAACACGCACGTTGAACGCTTGGGCGAGGCGAGATCGACAAGTACATTTAATTTTAAACCTTTCACAAACGACTTGTTCGTTGTCAAGTAAGTAATGTATGCACCGCTGTTCGGGCGATGACTGAATCTCCACGCGTAATAGAGCGATCGGAAGCACTCGCTATGACCAACCGTTAAAGTCATTGAACGTAACACGTTGAGGGCGTTGAGACCTCCTTTAAAAGGCTTAACCACAACTATCTCGATCAAAGTAGTGACTCAACGATCACAGTAGCGTTATAACGTAATTACGCTGTTATTACAGACTCATTCCTTTATATTGGCCTTCACTTCAGTGTGCTAGGTCCAATAAGGTACCGATAACGCCCAAAAGCTGTTTTACAATCCTTTGCTTCACAATAATTTATTTATTCCGAGTACCTAATACGCGTACCTGTAGTTATGTATCGCTGTGAACCACAAAACTCATCCCGTGTTATTCTTACTTTCCAAATGGCCCCTAGGCGTCGTCACCAGGATGGAGTGTCCAAAGTTGCAGAAGTACAAGGCAATGCTAGTTCCTATCCACTCCTCATAGCAAATATCCTCGCCGATCAAAACCCAGTCAAACATATTGGTATTTGTTATTCTATTCATGTTATATATCCATTATTCCATGTATGTGTGTATGTGTGTGTGTTTGGTTCAAATAACGTGCTCGCTTGTTATTGTGAAGTTGTGCATATTGTAAATTAATAATAAACTAATCATTTTGAGTGAGCGGTGCTGTCGCCATTTGGATTGATTGATGCCAACTGTGCCAGCGCATTCGATAGATAACCTCCACCTCTTTACACGCTCGTTTTGTTTGCGCTATCAAAAATACTTTCGCATTTTAAATTTGTCCGCTCGCCATTGTAAAAACGTGCGTTGCTTAACTTTTCACTGGTTGCATGTGCCTGTGGCAAACGACTTTATTAGCACAGACCCATAAGTTGAGAACATGTGTGTAGATGGCCGAAGTTACCAGGCGTCGGGTAAGCTGCAAACTACCTGCAGAACTTTTAGTGTTAACGCACTTCCAGATATTATTCAATTGTCCTTGCTGAGCTATGCTAACTGTGATCACTGTTTTAATTCATATTGACCACTTATAATCGCCACTTTAAGGTGGGGAGTTTCATTTTCCTGAAATTTCAGTCGGAAAGATACTCACCCACATTTTTCTATATGCAATGGTAATACACAATTTTCATCCTTGTGAAAATGACGAGAGAATCACATCAATTATCTATAATTACGACAAGAATCGATTTATGTAGTTTGGATATTATATATATCCCGCTGAAGTGACACATCAAAGCGTTCTGAAGAAAACCAAAACATCAGAAGAAAACTCAAAATTTTTTTCTTCAGCCGATTACATAACTTGCCTTTCTACTTTGTAGAGTCAACGAAAGTAAAAAGGACTTAGGAAAGTCGCCTGATCCGTCGCACTAGATTAAAAGCGTTGATGACCAGCAGAAAAGCTTTCGAATTCCTGAATTTTCTCTTTCCGTTTATTTCTGTAGTGTTACTTTTCCAAGTGCTCGTTGACCGAATGTGGATTAGTCCGAATTTACATTTCTATCACTTTCCTTAGCATTTCTACTAATTAATTGCTTTCATCACGGTTCAATGGCTGGGAAACTGTCACGACTCAAAGAACCAGCAAATCTTGGGGTTCGGTCGCCCGAAACTCAATGGTGGTTGGATTAAGAGAGGAAAATATTCGAAGAAAAGTGAAGCTAACGAGAGAAAAGATGTTGGAGGACGGAATAAGGGGAATCGGTCATCCGGTTGTCTCACTGACACACATCCGTCTCGCTCCCAGTGAATCGTCAGGGTGCTGTTCCTCCGTGGAAAACGAGCATAGCGGATTTCTATGGATCCTCGTTTCCGCTCGTGAGGGGGCGCCGTAAAGTGAGTTGACCTCCAGATCATTAACGAGACTACACGACCGAGCAATTTACGTCAAATCGTGAGAGCGCAAGTGCGCACAATTACGAATTCTACAGCGTATTACGACTAAGGTGAATTTTTATCGTTTGCTCGCCTTCCGCAACAAAATTCCCACAGGGATGTACAAAAGATTGTTAGACGGGTTCGACCTCGGTATTCAATGGAACTCGATTGGCGGTTCTTCTCGAATGGGCAGAGATGTGCTAGGTTTACTACTGAAGTCATCCAACGCGGTCTTGCTTTCGGCAAATAGACGAAAGCCACATTTTCCACATTAGACATTGTTCGCTAACTAGGAAATAAAGCAGTCTGTGCTTCGGCATCGATAATAGAAGTCTTGCCTAGGCAACGGGCAAATTATAGATAGGAGAGTGTCACTCTTATATTGACAAGATTAAGGTAAGCTGGCAAAGATGCGGGCGGGGGGGATGAGTGTTGATTCGGAGAGGCCAGGCTCCTCTGGCGGCGGTCCCCAGGTGGATACTGAGACGCCATTCCTGTTATACCACCATTCTCGCACGTAAGGAAGGATATGCACGAGCAAGTGGCTGCAGGCCCCTCAGAAACTGCTAATCCTGGGAGATCCTTTTGCAGATAAGTTATGTTTCCACAAGGATTAAGGCAAACCTTCAGGGAATGATTAGGCCGTTCAAATTAGAGAAGACGGCAGTCTCCAGTCCTTGCTACTGACATTATGCCAGAGGAGGAGAACTTTCGGTTGTCACAGGGAACTCACCACTCGGAGAGTACCCCACGATATATCAAGCGGAAATTGTAGCCATAAAGAGACCCTGACAATCGGACTCAGGGGTAAACGAAACTACATATTCTCAGACAGCCAGGCTGCTTTAAAGACCTTTGGGGACTACACCTTCAGATCCAGGGTGACATGAAAATGTCTTCAGGCGCTGGCTCATAAAGGGCGCGTGGGCAATGAAAAGGCACTCTGCCTTGCGAAAGGGGACACATAATCCTATCACAGGAACGACGAAAAGAGACACAGGGAAACAGAGCCCACTGGCGTAGCCAGCCACGACTAAGACGGGCGAAAAGGCTCATTGTACATGTTCTTGTTCAAAGGCAAAGGCAATGCTTACACTCTCCAGACCGGATTAAAGAGTCCACTCTAGCTTCCTCACCGGACACTGCCCACTCAGGTATCACCTCAACAAGATGGGCATTTCAGAAGTAGTTGAGCGTTGATTGTGCGGTGAGGAGGACGAAATGGCAGAACATATCCTGTGTGACTGCCCTGCCATGGCAGCAAGAAATCCTCCTATAAGGGGCTGATATGCACGACGTGTTTTATTAAGTAAGGGAGATAGTTACAATGTGGACAAAGGGACTCAGTCTCGTGTGCCCGTGGATAAAAAAAAGAAGTGTTTCGGCAGTTTCAGCCATCTGTCCTACCTGTGAGATGGGATCACGCTTCAACCCACGGAATGATATGTTTTCTGATATTTGTGGCCAGCAATATTTTGATGCCGATGCCAGAAGGGCGAACAATAGGTTTACTGCTTTTTCAGAAATCCTTCAAAATCTTCAGGAATGACCGAAAGAGAGAGAGAGAGAGAGAGAGAGAGAGAGAGAGAGAGAGAGAGAGAGAGAGAGAGAGGGAGAGAGGGAGAGAGAGAGAGAGAGAGACCTCAGTTTCCGCAAATCCTCTCATTGAATTAATATTCATTTCATATTTATTGAATTTTTGTTGTTACCTCTGCAACACATTGTTATATTCCAATTATTCGCGTCACCAACTGTAATCTTGGCTTGCCAATGCTTCTGTGGTGTGTGTTTGGTACAAGCCAAAAATCAGTTAGAAGCCGTCCTTTCTGCCACAATTCTAAATGAAGGTCGTCGTCAATGAAGTTACATCGCCAGTTAAACCTCCAAAATTCCACGGCATAAAATAAAAATACAGGCAGAGTAAGACTCTCAGTTCAGCAGTTTTCTGTAGATGGAACCAGGCAGAACTCAAAAAGAAGATAGAGATGGTTGAAGACTGAGTCACGCAGTGCGACCAACCTCTTACCTCCACCTGGAAAACCTGAAAGAGCACTCAGCATAGTAATCTCCTCTGACAATAACCTCCCTCCAACGACAAATAGACGAAATCCGTTCATTGCGGGCCTTGTGAGCGTAACTAGCCCTCGGGGTCTTTGTTTTAAAACACACAGCTCCTTTTTCGTCGTCGACAAAGGCCCTGAGCCTCTGCGCTTTGGTTTTGAATGATTAAACCTACGGATCGCAAAACAATAGCGGGAGAGCAGCAACTTACCGCTGGGACAAGAGAACAGGCCTCCGTTTGTTCCCTGAAACAAACAAAAATAGAACGTGAAAACCCTGTGTACACATTTGCGTAAGGCATCAGACAATTTCGAGGTGTTTGGCACACCATTGGAAACTTGCAGCAGTGCCTCGGAGAGAATTCAGTAACATTTCTTCAGTTTTCATTGAAATGCAATGAAATGAAATTTATTAACATATAAATATGATAGAAGAAAAAGAAAGAAAAACGTAGAATTACAGTCAATATATTGGTGGCTGTACGCATAGCCCGTGTTGCCACCAAGAGTCAATTATCTACCTTCATATGAAGTTCAAAATAATTAAATTTACTTACTCACAAATACCAGCGCTAAACAAAGAAAATTCAAAATACCTCACCTGTACACGTATTGACTAATTAAAAAACCCTCGATTAAGTCTGTTCGACCAGTAGTAATGAGCCAAGTAAACACTAGTTTCTTATATCGAATTCTGCTGAAATTCTTGAAGTGCCCGTAACAATACATTAATAACTAACGCCCTAATCGTCACATAGAACGCCATCTAATTTTCGAAAGCTTTAAAGTGAACTTTCAGAATACAAAAAAAGTATTGTTATTACTTTCGCAACCCCAAAGGATCACTATGTTTTAAAAAAATCAAAGGCCTGCAGTTAAAAAAAAGTTGCACTGACAATAATTAATGGGAACGTAGTAAAAACTGAGGAACGCCATTCATAGACAGCGTTTGTATGAAACGTTCTACTTTCGAGGTGATTTACATTGACGATAAGCGGGTTTTTTTCTTGGAGTGGAATAAGAATCGCTCCTCACAACAAAATCTCTGAAGTTTTAGTGTTCAATGAAACAAAAGACGAGAAAAAGCTGAGTCAACCGACCACGTCAAGGGCACCAAACTGTTTCCATAGCTTACGGCATATTTCTTTAAGACTAATCCAATCGTCTACGCTCGGCCTTCGAAACAGTTAATCCCTTAGACACGTCTTCTGACCCGTTCGTTGGTCGAGCTCTGGCGTCTTCTCACGTTCAATCGCTTGGTTTTCCCCCTTAAGTTCCCAATAAAATGCCTGAACGAACCGAAACCGGTTGTGTAAGCTTAGGAATCTCCTTGACATTCCGCGGAATATCATTTCATTTGTAGAAGAGGATTGAATTCTTCTCAAACGGTTTCCTTTACGTAAGATTTCAGTTACTTCTTCAGGCAAGCTTCTACCTAAATTTGCTTTTGTCGTGCACATTTTATGATGTTCAAATTTGATGTTGCTTTCTGATCAGGCAATTATATAAAACCACCAGGTACACGGAACTCGAATTGATTCGTTCTGCTCATTTTTCATTTAAAGCGAATTGTTTTACATCCAGCCAGCGGGCAAACTATTTTCACGGGTTTCTATCAATATCAAATACTAGATTGTACATGGAACATTTGGGGGTGTTTCATAGGCAGTAGTTGAGCCAGCATTTCTTCGTTATTTTGTAAGCACCTGTTTCTCAAAACTACTGGGCTGCTGCGACTGCCCTGAAGTCAGTAATTGAGCTATTTTCTGTGTCGGCCCGTAAATATCATTTCCAACATTCGAGGGAATGTTCAAGAGTCTAGTTCATGCCTTTTCTTCGATCTTTCGCCAACGCTTCCTTCTCTAAACTGCTAGGACTACATACGAAATACCTATTGTGTGTACTCGTTAAAAAGTTATAGCTACTTCTTATCGATGTTGGTTTTCATTCGTCAAACTAACCAAGAGGGCTAATAACAAGTCCACTTGCAGACAGACTGTAGAACAGTTTAGTCTTTATTTTTACTTTCCGATACCCGCAGTGTGAGAAAAGTATTGCAATCGAGTGAGCTTTCTTCAGATCTTCACGCTTTAAGGTCTAATTATTCAAAAAACCTAACTTCGGCACGTGATTTGTGTGTGTCTTTTTTTTGTTCGCTATCCTCCAGGAGCGTCAAAATGTGATTGTGAGCAGTTCCCATCAACGAGAGGGAGGAAATTTAACAAAAAAATGAATGGTTTTCATCTTTTCCCCGAAAGAGGGTGTAACAATTGTGATTGCATTTTTTGTAGACCTTCTACTAATGATTAATCTAACTTCTGCTTCTGATAAAGCGCGGTGAACGTAGAGCGAGCGGAGAAGTAGGACTTAGAAGCAAAAAAACCACTGTTTTTAATTTTTGAAGAAGTTTTTCCAACGGTTTTAATCAAACTCACTTGCCGTCTTCAAATAAGCATACCTATACAAATTTTCCGTGTTTCGTTCTTCTTCTTTCCGTGTCCAGATCCACCGTTTAAACTTGGTATTTCCAGCATCCAGCCGCTTGGATCACTCTGTCATTACATGCTAAAATATCTTCATTATGTGCAGGGTGATGTTTGAAGTTCAAAACCACCGCTTGGTTCATCTTTTAGTTCCAGTATTGGAGTCTGTAATTTCTCTTGCCACAAATTTAGCCTTCTTTGTTCAGGAGTCATGCTTAAAGGTTGACCCGAGATAAAACATTAAAGTTGACTAAAAACGAAAGTTTGAACATTTGAAAATTTTCTGCAGGTTAATGTCAAACTGTCGTTGGGGCTTATCATAATTTATCCTCTCATTTTGTTCCCTACAATTATTTCTGTAACTATCTGTGAAGCGGCAATTTTATTCAAAATAAATTAGATACTCCCAACATCAAAAGTTTGTTTTCAAGTTTTTTCTAAAGCTCCTCGAACTATTTTGATCAAATTTCGAGCGCTCGGCTACCTCCCCAAATGTTCCTAAAGAAATGCGATACAGCACCTTTATTTACAGAATACCACGTCAAATTCGCTCTATGGGAAACGTTGTGTGATGAGTTCCACTAAATATTTGATTTCAATTGGTTCGAGGTGTTCGGAAAACGCTGCTTTCTATCTACGAAAACTAAGTCTAAGACTAAGTTTCGCCCTCTAGAGACGGAAATTCACATCACTTCGTCAAAATTATCGAATACAATTTCACCACCGACTTTCTTATTTGAGCAGAATCTGATGTTTCTTTTTTCCAGTGTTTTGAAAGTGTCTCTGCCGGCGTTAGTCAGTTGGAGACTTTCTCTCAAGTTTCGTAGAATAAGACGTGAAAAAAAAGGCCGGAGTTCTTCGTTCTTTACCTGACTTGCATTCAATTAGACGCCTCTCTATTCATTGAACCCGTTCAGTGTTTGGCTCTGAGCTGAGATTTCGGGAAAAAGTTACTTTCAACGAGGCAGGTTTAAACTGGATATGAGCCAGGGATGTGTCATTTAGTAGGTTGGTGTCTGAACTATTCCGTCGTTTCGTTTTCTAAATTGAAAGTTATAGGCCTTATATATCGCATAAACAGCCATAAGATACAGAAATTAAAATTATGTTGTTACAAAAATATCTATTTCTTACGTCTGCCTGTTAATCTTCGAACGTTACAGTTGAAAATGAGCATTGATCAATTCCGGTTCAGACGAAATATCAACGAAAAGCTTTCAACCTCCATATAATTTATCACACGTCGTTTCGATGAGCTCTGGATTTTGAACATGACAGCCGTAGTATCTCGTAGATCTAAGAACTACTTGAGTAAAAGGAGTACTGAACTACTACTAAAACGTCGAGGGTGGGAAGAGATTGAAGGCAGTGAGAGAGAAGGAGGTCCACTCCACCAAGCAGTGGTATAGAAGAGAGTTTCAACTTTCAGTGTGAGTGAGATTTCTGCATCCCCCTCCTGGCTATAAGAGCAAAACAAGTGAGGGCAGTCATCAGTCGTCCAACCCTGTTTTCGTTTTACTAAGATCGAGAGATTATGATCGGTTAACTAATTTGAGAC
Organism: Pachypeltis micranthus; assembly: GCA_020466155.1. Lineage (NCBI taxonomy): Eukaryota > Metazoa > Arthropoda > Insecta > Hemiptera > Miridae > Pachypeltis > Pachypeltis micranthus. The sequence continues at coordinate 60,504,731 of CM035770.1, read as the reverse complement.
GACTTTACGGGAAAACGCATTTCTGGAGGCCTGACATCGTCGCCGCTGGTGCCGACCAGTCTGCAGTGATCCTGGATGTCCAGGTAGCCGGGATTTTGACTTCACTTGGCTGAACGGATCTCCGTATGACGGAGTCACAAGCTCATGGAGTAAAGGCACGCAACATCAGTGTTCCACGACGTTTTATCCCTTTTAACTATTTCTGCACCCATCAATTGAGGATCGTTGAGATTTTCAGATCGTTAAAAGTTCATTTTTCACCTTTTTTCGAACGATCGAACACTGTCATCCTGAGCCGCCATGAAGGTGCGGCCGGATACGTGCAGTTCAATCCAACCTTCGTGAAGAGGGAGAGCCTCATAATTGAAGCTGTAAGAATTCACGTTCAAAGTACTTCCAGCACGCAACCTGAGTTGTTTTCGAATTGAGGGATCAAAAGCGGAAGAACTAGCACACTCAACAGAACTTGAAAGGCGTTTGCAGGATCCGTCCGACCGTCCGAGTGAATGGCAGAACACGGCACCGTGAAAGTAATGCGATTTAACTTGAGGGATGCCGTCATTTTTATGAAAAGCCAGGAGATCGGTCGGAGCCTCGAATTATACAGTGATCTCAAGAGTCTAGTCAGATATCGTGATGTAACATCCTAAATCGGAGAGTGAGTCTAACACTCACGAATCCGCATTCTTCTTGAGCAGAACAAGAAAAACTCTCGGCTAGAAGGATTTGATATTCAACAATTTTGTTTCACAGAACTTTTATAGTAAATGAATCCTTAGCAAACATGAAAAAAAAATCGAATCCCTCCCTTTGCATTCCCCAACGAATCCTACATTTTAACGGTTTTGGATGTATGAGTACGTACATACAAGGAAAAGAAAAGAAGAAAAATATATTTTGTGAAAGGTATAATACTTCGTTAACAGATCCTTCAAACAACCATGCAAGGGCACTGCAATGAACTGCTGTCAACTGTAAGAGGAGTAAGTCACAAGTACCCAACTACACTCAACAGAGGTATGCGTACTGATTTTTGGTAAAACAATCAACAAGTATCAATGGCATATCTTCATTTATTTGCGAGCGATCAAGCTACAAGTATTAGTCCTGTTGGACACCGGGATAACATTTTTGCAGTTTTGAGTTTTCCAAACAAAAGATTTTCTCACATTGTGGCAAAGGAGATAGTGAGACGACTAGTTTCTTGAAGCAAGGAGTGGTCGGACGTACAAATAAAGACTACTGGAGGGATAGTGAAGATGTAGGCAGATGTACTCATACAATTAGCACAATAATTATAAAAACTGTTCCAAGCTTAAATCCTGGAACACTCCATAATTAGTAGCCGCGAGTTTCGTCGTTTTGGGAGAGCACTAAAGCCGAGTGGTATCTATCGACTTTGTTGCGACATTCTTCAACTCGTTTGAAGCATCGATAGAATGGACGGTATTTTGACCTTTAGGTGACGTAATTGAAACAGTTTTCCGCGTTTCCCTAACTAGGGGAGGGTTGAATAAACGCGTTCCAAGAGTTTGTCAGTCATAGAGCTGTCGCACAACAAGGATTCTTAATCCACCTCACCGGCCTTGACGCAGCCAGACTTCTTTCCACCCTTTTGGCAAAAAATATGTGTGACAGTAATGAGAGAGATAGTTTCTTAAATATGCAGCCTGATACCCAGGTGGATGAGTAAGGCAAAGGAACTGTCTCAAGTTTCCTCGAATCACTCCATAATCTTTTGATTTGCAGTGGTAGGGTGTTTAGTGATCACTAATGTCCAATGTAGTAATACTTCAAGCGCTTTGGCGAGTCATTCTACAACTCTTCTGCAGCACCGATTGATAGGATGACTCTTGTGAACTCTTCTTCATCAGACGAAGTGGTAAAACAATTTTCAGTGGTTCCTAGTTCTCACGTTCGGTTGGCAATCGTGCGTTCGGCAAATGTAATTGAACGGTTTGGCGGCCACAGGATCCGTCGAACCTAACGTGGGAAGTTGGCTCTGGGGGAATCAACAAAGACCCGGGATTTTTTCCCCCTTATCCCCCTCATTGACCTTGACGCAGCCAGATTTCCACCCTTCGGCCCAAAAGACCTGCAACGTCGTTTCGCTCGACATTGGGCAACCTACTTCGTTAGCGTCGGGTTTTCAACGCGTTAATCCGGAACTTTTCCACGTCTGATAAACGACGGCCGATGACCTTGTGGACCGGGTTTGTCGTTGGCTCATTTCTTTATTGAGAGGTTTTTCTAGTATTTGACAGGGTAATGCTCAAACGTGTCAGACAGGAGAGCTCGCTATGGTGCCCGTTAAATCCTATCACCAGGAACCGATACGTCTGTCGACCAAACGTCTTTGGACATGGTCGTTTATTGTTCAGTTGCCACATGTGTGAGATGCTCGAGACGGAGCGTGGCAAAACCAAACGGATTTTTCGGGTTAGAGCGAAATTCTTAAGGTAATCCCATAAACACGAAGAGTTGGATGTCACGTCTCCGCCGCATATCGGTGTTTGCGTAATGATAATATGCAGAGAGTTCAGTCTTGACAACCGAACACTTCACTTGAGACAACGTTCGTGAAAATCAAATTGTTACAATATTTTTTGTTGACTAGTATTATACTTGCCACCAACGATCCCTTAGTGAGCAATACCTTAAGCAGCCTAGGATTTTTCTTATTGTCCCTCTCATTTTTAGTCACTGGAAAGAGCCAAATATACTACTTTTCTAAGGTCGTCCTCGGTTTTAGGCTCTCGTCTGACTATCACATTCTCCAGTAGATAACACCTTGTGGCTCGATAGACTGTTATGATATTCAAATACTGGTTTCAACAATATGCAATAACGAGAGTTGAATGAAGTGAAGTGTTCACGGGCCTGGGAGGAGGGAGCGTTACCGCTTAAACATACATGAGAGGCAGACTGAGTGACAAGGTTGAAATGGGGATTATTTGAACCTGGCGAGATGACAAAAGACACAGGCGATTGTTCAGGCAGCAATCTGGGTACCTCTGATTGCAGTAAAGATTCATGAAAAGAAAGGATTGGCGGATATAGGGCTTTCAGTACAAAAAATGCTTTGGGAAAATTGGGGGCAGGCGGTCGTTGAACCAACTTTGAACATAACGTGACGGAAAGAGAGGGCCTACGTTGAATCAAATTCACTCAGTTATATTTCCAAGCGTAACGTTGAACTTGTTTTACAAATATTTTATTTGTGCAACTCTGTACTACTACGACGAATGCGATCCGTTTTTCTCTATCTCCACATGTATGCCTCTCCTTTGCCTTCACTGATCATCACTACTCAACATCCTTGTATTTCGATCGCGTTTTTTCAATAATTTATTCTTGTGACAGATTTCTCGTTCAGCTCAACACAATATTTTTGTTTCCAAACAATTTCAATGTTTATTTTGCGAAGATCCTTGAAACATTTATGAGTCTAATTGAATGATGTCAATAACATTGATACGTACGCCTCAAAATTACGTTTTAGTAATTTTATCATTAAAGTTAAGCTTTTGAAATAATTTTTATAAAAGTGAGTTTGGTAAAATTATTAGCTCGTTATGCTGAAAACTTCGATAAAGTTCTTTGGAAATTGGTAGAAAAATAGTTCTCTAGACGAGATATTATCCCAAAATTTGAAAGAAAGTGTAGACTCGTTTCGGTGCATTAAAAAAAATCGAATGAGACCTTGAATAATTTAGAAGACAGTAAGTGTGTTGAGCATAATTTTTAAATTTCATGATCTGCCACGATTCATGACGGTTTGCTCACGCGAAGGCGAGTGCGACTGGAATATTCTTTAGCATATTCCCCTTGAACAAGTTTCATATTCATTGACATCTTCATTCTGAATTTTAGATCCCAAGAATGATTTGTCGTTGCAGCGGTGACGTCATAATTAGAGCACGATTGTCCCCATTCTGTTTACACGATTAATTCGTTCACTATATTTACGTAATTGGCTCCCAGTAATCCAATTCAGTCTAACGAACGAAACCCACGCCAATGGAGCTCTCCCCGACCCAATTCCCTAGGTCAGCGGTCAAGGTGTTGCAGGGTTGTGCCCCAGTATTAGATTTCTTGTGAGTGACGAGGGTAGAAGCAAATCGAGACGACTTCGACAGCCACAGCGCGGCGGTTTGAAAACATCGTCGTCAAGCGAGAGTGGCGCATAGCTTCCTCGTATTCAAAACCTACGTACCTGCAGATATAGAATTTTGACACGGTAAATTTGGGCAGTGAGGTTAATCTCGTCTAGGGTAAAATGAAACTGAACCGTTCTTCAGAAGACGTCATAGTCTATTTGCTTTTAGTAAAAAACTTCACGCTTAACAGGCAAATACTGTCTGCAAAAACTTTGCTCGAATGCGACCATCAAGAAGATTTACGCGCCGAGTAAATGAAAAAAGAAGTCAGTCGTGAAAAGCTAAACGCACCTCTCAACCTTCAACACCATTGAACCTGTGAAAGCGTTTCCCACTAATACTTGACCAGCCCGTAAAATACTGATTCCCCTAAAACTGAATGTGGCTAAGGACCTGGTTGTTATCGATAAAGCGGTTTTGTGAAACATTGCGGTTATTCAAGCTTATTTACTTTTAGTTCGATTTGCGTGTGTCCCAAAGTATTCATATTGAGGGATGCCCATGGATGTATGCCTCGAATCTGTTTGAAACGCCAGTTGTTAAATGTGGCTAACAGGCAATTTTATTATTTTTAAAAATTTAAATTTGTTCTGTAATAAAATAATAATCGGCTAATTTTTAGGCCACGAGAGAAAACCTTCTGCCAGAATTGCGCATTTCCGAGAATGCCGGGTCACAGTGGCGATTTGTTCATTACTTCCCTGCCTTGGGAGTTTAACGAAAAGGCTGCAAACTCGTGGGTACAAACATTACTTCTTCGTAAAGCATAAGAGAGATAGAAACACATTTTGAAAGACATTTTAAGAACAAATTAATGGTTACGTTGACGGGAAACAGTAATTTTAAGCAAAAAAGAACTTTTCTGGGTAAGAAAAGGTCATTAAATACATTAAAACGTAATATTAAATTATTCAAAATACGTAGTATGTAACCTGGTAGACTTACTTGGGCTAATGTGTAAGCGAGGAAGGCCGCGAGGACAGCCGCCACTGGGGACAGCCTCGGCATCCTCTGAAAAACACAACGTTTACATTAAAAACTCGTTGGGACTCATAAATTTCAAATCTTACATGAGTACGATGATGAGGGTTCTCAATTGACTGTACATGTTCGGTTTTATGTGATATTATGAAAAACAATTATCGAAGAATCCTCAACATTTATGCAGTTAGAATTGAATACTGCAGACATTAAGAGTAATTTATAAGCCAAGAAGAAGATGGTCACATAAGAAAAGCTACGAGAGGCTGTGGTGCTTCTTTAACGACTTAAGGACTCAGTGTAAAACCTAACTGAGGTACAACAAGCAGATAATCTATACTTTGGATTGAATCGGGTAAACAGGTAAACGCAATCAACTCCTCGTATCACGATTACTTTCTTCGACGGCTGACTAAGTATCTCCACTGGCCCTGACGGTTATTTTGGTGTATTATTCATTCTGAATAATAACAATATGTTTTCGGTCGGGGAAAAAATGTTACAACCCCCCCTAAAAAATTGATACTTTACGTTTCAAAACATGAAGATTCCAAATCTGCAATGTCCGTCCGCCGTCTGGGCCTGGCGCCGGGGGAATATTTAGTTTCCGTAGTTCCATTGTAGTCAGGTCATGTTTCGTATGGTTTACTAGTATTTTTCGATGCTGAATCGAATGGATTGGGTCTCGGAGCTGTAATACGAGGTCAAGCTGTTCATGAGAATAATAAACTGTTTTTCATTTGTTGAGGATGTTCAAACGGTGGTACCCACTGCACATGTTCTACACGTTTCTGTCTACCTGTGCATATTTGACGTGAATCAGAACAGGTTTGTTATTCTTCTGCACGGCATGATTGGAATCTACTCTATTCAATCCAACGTCAAAAAATACTGGTAAATGATACGACGGTAGTACTCGTAAACTGACTAAAACGGAACGTTGAAAATCGAAGTTCCTAGGCGACGCTAGGCAACTTGCACTGTGAGACTAGTCAAACTACCAGGTTGTTGAAGTGCAGGCTGAGAAGAAACGGGATATATATTGTCCCGAAAGACATAGGTGGGTGATTTGAATAAATAATAAAACAACATTAATTTTGGAATCTAGTTGTGCCCACCTACTTGGCAATTAGATCGGAAAATTAGAAAAACCCTGCAAATTATTACACAATGGTTTATTATTCTCATGAACAGCTTGACCAAGTATTACTGCTCCCCCATCCCATTCGACTCAGCATCGAATACTAGTAAACCATACGAAACATGTCCTGGCTACAATGGAACTATGGAAACAAAACGTCTGATGATTTTGCCCCGTCGGGGAAATTGGAACGGGGGTGCTAGAAGCGAACCCCCGTTCCGAGGCGAAAGGGGAGTTGGGAGCTCGCTTGCCTCGAGCGCGGTTGCTTTTTTAATGGGACGGGCGTGGAGGGAGGGAGTTCAAACGACGAAATGCTGTAGCTCCCGCGTTCTACTGCGTTTCGTTAATTTTTTAACCGTTTTGCCCATTACAACCACGGGCTTCATCCGATCGGATTGCCGAGATGGCGGGCACAACTAGATACCAAGAACGAATTTTTTAGACCATGTTAAAGGCACAAAACGGCCCAGACGGCGGACGGGGGACGGCGGACGGGGGACAGCGGACGGGGGACAGCGGACGGACATTGCAAATTTGGAATCTCCAAGAAACGTAAAGTATCAAATTTTGAGGGGGGGTTGTAAAAAATTTTTCGTGACCGAAAACATAGGGTTATTATTCAGAATGAATAATAAACCAACAGATGGTTGTTATGGGCAAAGAATAGTTGAGAAAATTAGGTAAAAACGAAATGTTGGCAATTTTATTGAATTACGTCGTGTTTGGTATCATTTCCAAAAAAGGTATTGTTCGATTCTCAGAGATGTATTACTACGTCTGGATAGAAAACAGTGAGACCACGGTATTTATAGTGAGGCGATTTCTACTACTTGAAGGAACTCATCTGAAAATATAGCGAAAGTTATCGTCTCTTCTTGGCCTTCGCACATTTTCCACCTACCTCCCGTCTCACTCCCACCAGCCGCCAGTTCGACTTGTCAGGTCGTGCCAATAACCTAGCGTCTCCTAGACATCGTCAATTTTCGTCGTACCGTTGGAGCAGTTATGTTGCATTTACTAGTAATTTTCGAGCCTGAATCGAATGAGATGGGCCACGAAGGTGCTCTACTAACATTATCGTTCGCATACTCGTATGAGCTGCTGTTTCCTGGATTTTTGATTTAGCTACGTTATATTTTCAATATTTTTCGATGTATGATAAAATAGGGTAGGTCACAAGCATGCTATGCAAGATAATAATAAACCATAGTGTAATCATTTGCAGCATTTTATTTTTCACTACGCCTACAGTTAAGGAAAGTAAAGATATGCCTAAGAAATTTCAAGAAACCTCTTACAAAAGTAAGTATCAAACCGTCTCTAAGATTCAAGGATCACCTACGGCCTCTAGCACTGACCAGCCGACGTCTAATACGCGACTGGATAATCCAATACTTGTGGGGACACAAAATAGGCCAACTTCAGGGTTTTTTCAGAAGGGAGCGTGACTCATCATTCAGGGACTACTTTCCCAACATAAAAAGACAAGGCCACATCTCCTACACTAATAAGGAGCATATCTCCTGGAAATATCAAAAGAACTTAAACAAGGTTCCTTCAAGAAGGCATCGATGCGAAATAAACGGAAGAGCGCAGGTAGCACATTCGTGGGTTTGTGAGACTGGAATTAGCAGTACTTGTACACTTCTTCGTCAATCTGACAAGTCGATCAACTTGTTGTATTCAGTCCTCAACTCCATGAAATCATACATGCGTATCCGACCCCTAATAGCTTGAAGGGCTAAGGGTCACCTGGGGCTCAAACAAGAAACCACTACGTCCTAACTCTACATCGTTTCTGAAGCGCGTCTCATGTGTGTTTGTCTACGTTCGATGTTCTCTGTCTGCAAATGTCATTTTAACTTACACCTAATTCGAAATTCAACTGTCTCTAAATAAATCTGATGACCCGGTCTCCGTTTCACAATTCTCTCTTCAGCCCCTCGTTGGAACAAACAATGTCAACGGTTCTCACACTTCCTCCTGACACAACCTGCCTAACCCTAAGACGTTGCTTCATCTAGTCCTCGCGTCTTTCACTGCTATTGTCTTTCCTTTTCTTCTTAACTTAGTCAAAATTCTCATTGCGTCATAGTCAACTTGGCAGAGCTCGAGATTCCAATTTGCGAGAGTTTCGTCTCTTGAGTTGACCGAAAATTCCCACTGACGACCGAATGTAATCAGCCGAGGGCATCCATGAGCTGGCACAGTAAGTAACGAGCTCTTCGACGCTATTTAATGCTCTTTCTGCTTTGAACAACGTTCGTTGAATGTCCATTTTTCTCCTCAAATGCTGCGTTCTTTCCCAAACATGTGAAAGTGACAAAAATACACTTTTTCGCATAACGGTTTTGATGATTCGGGTCAAACTTCTGAAAATGTTTCTACTAACCAATACGTAACTTTCGTTCTCGATCACCGTCTCTGTGAATACGGTGAACGGATGCGCAGAGCTAAGAAGCAAAAAACGCTTCACTTTTTGTACGAGTAAAAACGGCTTTAGCGACTTGAGTCTGCAACTTGTCAATATGTCGTTCTTCGGACGGTACATTGAACTAAAATAAAATCCAACAAAACATGTGCTCTGAATGCTTTCAAATACACACTAAATGCCCAACTGAGCTCTATCAGTTTGACGGAGTGTCTTCGGGCGATCTATAAAAACATGTTGTTCCCCGTACGCGGTTCTGTTAACATTCGCAGAAAATACGCCAAACTACACTAGAAAGTGAGATTTCAGGTAGCTTTTCTCATAAACAGCTATAACGATTTGAATCAAGTTCACGGGGTACTTTCAGCAAACTAATACCTAAGTATCTTCTTCAAAAAACAATTATACAGAAATACGTTGAACGCCTGCATATGTAATCGATTTTGCAGCTCTCATTCTGTAGTTCTTGCCGAAAGGTAAGTAAATTCATTAGTTGTCGTTATTGTTGAACATGAGTCACATCAATGCTCCCTTTATCCGGTAATTTGCTCCCACTAACATTTTGGAAGCGTTAGTAGAAACCATCATTTAATTTCAATGTTTTCTACTCATGAGACAACTGCAAAAACTGAATAATGTGCACCAAGCCTAAAACAGTGCGCCTCGAAGGTGCAGCTCTGGAGGTTTTTGTCGCAAACAGTTCGCAATACCGGCAAGAAAGTTGTTTTCAAAACATCGTACTCACTAGAAGATCGATGAAGAGTGGAGAAGGTGTCAAAATCCTGCGTGTTGACAGCAATTCTCCATTTCCGTCATTATTCCGAAGTGCCTGCCCCTGCAGCTTCATTAGACTTGGCTCCCTTCTGCTTTGCCGGATGAGCTAAAAGCTGTTCGTTCGCAATGAACCGACAAAATATTCAGTCTCAAGGACCAGACCTTTCCGTTTGGTCGAGCCAACTCCTGGCCCTCGAGATGTGAATACAATAACGTTGGGTAACCTATTGTCTCATCTGACTTCTCCTCCTACGACCGTTTTCCCTTCTTTTGTCCTGATTATAGACCCTATTAACTCCAACACTCGGTAATTTACGAACCCTTGAGTTCACAGTAAAAGTAAAAGACAGATTCGTTGGAACAGGACGGTGAAAAGGGGCTGTCTTTGAAACGGCAGTGTTGAAACTGCAATACACTTCTCACCTCACCATCAACCTCGTAAAAAATGTTTATTTCATCAATTAGTGGACCAAATTCCATGACACCTAGAAGATAGCTCAATACTATTGTTCAGTTGTGTCGTCTCTAGTTCAACTGCGCTTTTATATGATTGTTTCCGATATAGTTTTTTGCTGTTATTTTCTTCTGCAGTAGTACCTGTAGTGGATTGTTGTTCGTTGTGGTAGTTCTCAAATAAAAGTAGGTAACTGGAAATGATTTAGGGGTAAGGGTAAAAAGGTGGAAAAGCATATGGCGTTGTCTCTTCTTTTCTCTATCACCATGATTTTTGCTCGACTCTTCAAACCTACGTTATTGCTCGATGATCTATTGAATGTACCTGACAATCTTAATAATAAATTAGTAGATGTAATCTTAATAATAGACTCGTGTCCTTAGAAGTAGTAGACTCTCTGACTGAAAGGTAAGTAACAATCTTAGTAATCCCACTAAGAGACTTAGTAATCACTCTCATTCTCTCATTGCTATGGACTTCTTCGCCCACTTGGGACAGGAATTTACCTCTCTAGCTGAAGATTTCCCGCTCCGAAAAGATTTTGGCCCTACGAGGCCCTAACAATCCCACTCCATTGACTCTGTTCGCTTGCCAATAATTGTGAGCGTCATCAACTGTCTCCTGTTAACTAAATAAACTAGTAATAATCTCAGTGTACATATAATGTAGTCCGTGGCTGCCTTTATGCGCAAATGATCACCAGTAATGTCTCCGCTAGGATGCGAGATTGAAAATCAATTAAAGATTGCGCTCTCCGATCTGTTCATAGTAGTCGCTCATAAATTCCCAACGGAATCGCGCTGCTCAACCACCGAATGGGTTTTTAATGACGTGGCAAATCACAATCAGATTTGAAAGGCGTCGCTTGATGATTCACAGAAGCTTAGCTACATCACCACCAACAAATGAGAGTAAGGACGGGGGAATGTGTCTCTACACAGTTGCTAGCCATCTTTTGAGACGAGTGAATATGGTGACACCGGTGAAGAAGGCTTATAAAATCGTTTGTACTGCGCTTATCAATCGCGCAAATTTCTTCGAATTTTAAAGTAATCGTTTAACCGTGGGGAGTTGTCACAAAAAAACGAAATCGTACGAGACGTTTTTGAGAAAAATATTTTTTGTCTTGATCACTACGACAATATTATTTCGGCTTTCCACGTTGATGAGTGAGCTGTGTGTACAATTTGAGCTGATTTGATGCAGCCGGTGCCTCTTGCGTCCTATATACACTCACAGACCAAGTTCGGCACATGCTTTTCACGTTATGCAGTAGGAAGTCCGAAAACTGCCCGTTCAGTCGGCTTCTCCTCTAGACAAAGGGATTGAGTTTGGGTTAACTTCCAACGACAACAAATTTCCCCTTTTGTGCTTTCCAGACTGTCCTTCCCTCCCTCGATTTACCTCCTTCTCGAGATCCACTCGTCTCCCAAAGCTCACACAGACTCATTCCGCTATCAACTCTTGGCCCATACAGCTCACACTCTCCTTCCCATAAAGTTTCCCGTGTCAGTTCACGTGTATTCCGAGTCGTCACCTTGTGTCGCTACTTTTGTACTCAAACTCAACTCAATTCATTGCACATATAATACAGTCCTCCCCATGCTCCTCCAACAGACCTTTTACAATAGGTGTACACAGAAGAATTGTGTGTACTCGTTAATAGGCCACGGTTCACGAAGAGTTCATAACGCTGCTGCCAACAAACTCGGCCTACGGCTGGCGATTTATTTCTATTTTAAACAGACTTGGACGCCCTCGCGCCGTGCGAATGACAAAGTGGGACACGTTGTAGGTATTAACCTAAATCCTCGTGATTGTCCATGAACTAGCACGGTCAGTCAGATGGCTCACATGCCTTCAACGGAAGCGGTACTCCCTTCCTCAATGTTACTACGGACGTAGACGTCGCGTATTCTTGGATAGCAGTCCACTTAACCACTCAACTCTTGCGAAGCACGTAAAAGCTTTGAGGTCCCAATCACACGATAACGCACCCAATATTTCGCTCTGTTTAACAACCTGTTCGTTGCAACACACTAAGATAACAAACGAGAGCAACAAATTCGTTCACGAATTGGGTCACGAAGGGCTTCGGGGACGAGGCCGGGGGCCATCCTGCTAGAGGCGACTCTTCGTCCTTTAGAAGATTCCGAACTTTCATTCGGATCAGGGCGTTGCCCGATTTCACTTGCCACTCGCGTTGAAGGCAGGTTTTTTTACCCGCAGAGAAACTAGAAACCAAGCCTCCTTATCCTCATCCTTCTGTTGCGTATTCACCGATGTTATTATCCTCCTCAACTTTTGGGAGAGCAAAATGAATCAGCAACAACCCGTCTCCAGTAATAAGATGTTGCCAATTTTCATGACTTTCAATGTAACTTATGAAACTGAGATCCTTACTGTAGCCTGCCAGCAATGGACGCAGTACTTTAGAGAGGACAGAATACTCATAGTACCAGTTTCTATACCGTGTATTCCGAAAACATGAGATGTATATGTCGTTCTAACTCTTAAATTTCTGGAATAGACCGTAGCGAGCCGTGCAGGAAAATCAATAAACGAGCGTCTCATGTTTGAAGAATCATGAAAGCGCCATTACGTACTCGACTGAACTTCCAGCCCCTTACAGTTATTACGGCGTACCGCTCCGTTCGCCGGTAGGCGTTCCACAGCAGTGCACCTCTTCCTGGCGTTCATGCCCTGACAATGAAGATTATTACCGCCGATGTGCTGCGTAGCTCTAATCTCTGACCGTTCAGTAATAAACGGGTTCGAGGACCCAACGGTACACGAATATGATTTTTTGCCGCTTTAATACGGCGATTTATATTCAGAAACGAAATAATGATCTCTTCCTCCCCAACGCTCAGGCGAAGGGAACGGGGTTATTATTCCCGGATCACCGCTCAATGCCCGCATCCCTCTTGTGGCTATAATTCTCCCATGACGCCAAACTATGAGCGAAAAATTATTCGCAATTCTGAAGCGAATATTTAGTTAGCGTTAAGAGTTTTACCAACGCCGATCAAAATAACTCAACGATCAGACGAAACGAATCGACGATTAATCGGTTAAAATGAAAGATTTTGAGCGATGCCAACCTGAACGGACACAAACGGCTCAACAAATCGAACTCATTCAACTTTTGAATACTCAACAGCTAGGGCATTGCAGTATTATACCTCATCACTCAAACCGAGTGAAATAGAACAGAATCGATATGCATCTTTTAAGTGTTTGTCAAAGCAACAGAAAACAAAATACAAATCAAAGCAGTATTTTTCAGGGTAAGAGCAGTAGTTGCCACTTCTACAAAACTATCTTTATTTAGCGCCGTTTGATAGGAAGCAGTATTTTTAGTGCAACCACTTCGAGGACAGATATCAATAAGTTTCCAGAGTGGGTTGCAGTAAGATATTGTGCCAGGCACCATTGGACCTCAAGGGCGCAGTGCTTAGGAACAGAATGCAATAGTAATAATAACTTAATAAATCGACGTGTTATATTAAGGTTTTTAACCGGCGATTACGTTAATTTGCGCGACTCAACGTTTTGAAATTCCGATCCCAAAAAAAGACGATTGAATCTGACTGGTGAAACCGGCCCTGAGTTGTTCCGAAGGTGACACTCCCCGGTGGATTTCTCTGCTTCCTTGAAGCTTCACACAGTCATCCTGTAATTCAATTGATGCATCCTGAACGCTTCAGTGAATCATCAAACAACACGCGCTGGGGGTTACGTGATTGCGCTCCAAATTGGTACTTCTGTTGAGTTGTAGTGATTTAAAATTTCTTAGGTGTGATTGAACCCGGAAACTTGAGCGTGATTGTAGCGCTATAGAGCCACTGAAAGTAGCTCACAAAACCGCGATAAAGATAATTGCTTTCAAGTTAAGACAATTCTCAGCCCATGAGCTTTTTACTACACTCCCAGCCTTCTCAATCAACCAGCTACATATCGATTGTGTAATTATGTACCATCTTATGTTGTCTCGTTATACCACCCAATCTCCAGGTCTTCACGTTTCAAAAGTCTTCTGAAGGCAAAAACAATATTTTAAAAAATTGTGTTCTACGAGTTTGGGAACGGACGTACCAAATCTGCTCATTCAATCTGCAGATCATCAAAATTGAGCCCGAACTGATGAAAACGCCTGATATTTTTCTTCCAAAATACTCGTAACGATTCGATCAAAAGTACTGTGTGAACAGCTCTGAACAATAACGTACATTTCTGTCGGTGGCATAATATTGTGAGAGCAACACAATAAATTATTGAACAATTCGAGAAAAACATTATTTTGTTCCTCAAAAATCTCACTTATATCACAGCTCTTTTCAGTTGCACGCCAATAAGCTACCACAAGCTGTCCGTTTAATAAAGGCCGTCACACAAATAAGAGCAACCCAATAAATTGAGCACAAGTTTCTATAAAGAACATCATCATCTAACAACACAGTTTGGATTAGTTGATGGTTTTGTACACAGCAATAGAGACTTCTCTTTTGCCATGTGTTCATGGCATGCCAAAGATGCGATGTAGCGATCAATTGTACTCGAAAATTATGATTCTGAGGTATAGAAAGATGCCCCTGGACTGAGGTAAGTTCATAATCCATTAAAATGTTGCTGGACATTTTGTAAGGAATGCTAAGCCATCCGTGAAGCGAGTATAAACTGATCTACTCTATACACGATGGGATGTTGTTTTGTAACCCCTCCTTCTAGCATAGTGCGATTGATTATCTTTTCAAGCCCGACATGGTTCATTTTATATTCGAACAAAACTAAATAAACTTCACAAACATCGTTACAGTATTTTTGCTGTTCGGAATGAAGAGGTTCTGGCAGACTTGTTTTGATCCCATTTAGCATTCCGAGTCTTTTAATACTTCCGAAGAGAAAGCCGAGCTGTTGTTGAGAGGAATCTCGAGATAAAGTTTGACACCGAAGAACGAGTTGATTTTTAACCGCTGAAAAATATGTGGATGAGTCTGATGTCAACATATACATTCTTCATACAATGGCGGCAAAGTGTGGACAGGTGCCATATGTGATGTTTCAGCATCATGCTATGATGCTACAATTCTATATAGAGGTATCAGAAGCCAGAATGTTGGCTCGCCGCAAGCCTACTTCGCCAAATGTTGGTTCGACAAATTGTCGAAGCTTCATCTTGGAAGTCAGGTCTGTTTCCTTATTTGATGACTGTACCTAAACCCTCGACGAGGGTTATATCAGTCATGGAAGTTGCGGCTTCGCTAATATGCAAGAGGCCGGCCCCTGCAGCATCCATCGAACTCAAACCTGTGCAGGTACGGCAGGTATTTGGTCGTTAGCCAGTCTCCCGGTAGAGAGCTTTTGCCCGTGTGTGACCGCGCAGAGGTGACCACCTGAGAAATCCCGTACCATCTGGGAGGAGTTCTTAATCTGGTTTCCTACCTGATCTAACAATTTACTTGGGTGGCAAGTTTCAAAAGGACGGATCAACTATGACCACGTTTCTAAGCCATCACCTTTTTCGGGAACTTTGCAAAATGGTTATAGGCTTGCTTTGAAGCAGTCAATGCTGATTGCGAGTCTGACTGATTGCGGTCGCCTCCCTTTTGAAGAGTGACAACACGCGCAGACTTCCACTGTCCGACCTGCAGACAGTCATTAAATAAATTAAGGAGGCCGCTGGAGATTGTCCGCTCAGCCCATTTTATCTGGCCCAGGAGATTTGTTGGGCGTTAAGGTCGCAAGGGCCCTGCCAAGGTCGCCTGTTGTCCACAATGGTATGTCGGTCCATGATCCCTTGCTGCCTTCTGGGCTTCAGTGTCTCGAGCTACTTGGTCATTTGGGAACGCCTTCTCAAGGAGGGTTTCCAGTGAACTTTCGATGCTGCAGGCCCAGCCTGACTCATTTTACATCGCAGCTAAGACCTGCTCTACGTTTGCTTTTCGTATGGAGGACTTGTAATGTCTGCCCCAGGGGTTCGCAGAGCTCTCTGCTTCCACAAAGTTTCGCCAGCCTTGCCGTTTAGCTCGTTTCATGGCACGGTGGAAGGCTTTCTTCTCTTGGATGAAGGCAGTTCGGAGTGTGGCTCTGGTATCAGGGTCACGAGTGTTTTGGTACATCCTTCTGGCTCTATTTACACTTTGCTTGAGGGGATTAAGTTCCTCAGTCCACCATGGGACTTTGATTGCCCTGTGCTTCTGTTGCCCAAGTACAGAGAGCCCAGCAGAGTGCAGTGCTGTGGTAAATATGTCCACTTTGCTGTCCACCTCTCCAGGTGTGGCAGCTTGCACTATTAGGTCGGTGTCTGCAGCACGCAGTTCACCTTCCAGTACCCCACAGAATTGTGGCCAGTCACCTTGTGAGTTCATTTGTTGTGTGTGTTAGTGGTATGAGGCTGAGGTGCTCGAGGCAGTGTCCTGGAAGCTCCCACTCAGGCATATTGATTCTAGCCCCTTTCGCTGGTCCGTTGAGGGTCAAAGGGAGGCCCCTACATGCGCCGCAGCTGCCAGTTCGGCCACCCAGCGGGACGCATTAGGTATTCGAGCACAAACATCAGCCAAGAGTGGTTTGGCTTTTCTCAAGTTGACCTCATGCTTGACTCATAATAATTCATTTCAACCGACGAATGACTTTAGCAACCTCCCAGGGTTTCCAAACTTCCAGTCAATTCGCAGAGTCGTGTGTTATAACTAGAGCCTTACTCGTTGCTCCCTCTTTTATGCGCATTACCTTAACCCGCAATCTAGTTTTAATACAGTACATTTTGCCCTAACGTACGAGTTCTTTTCCCCGTACCTCAATATTTTCTCTCTCTCTCTCTCTCTCTCTCTCTCTCTCTCTCTCTCTCTCTCTCTCTCTCTCTTGTTCTGAACAACACTAGGCTTTCAATCACATCTGGATCTTCAGTTCGATGAAATTATGTGCGACGGTAAGAGTAGCTTGAAGCATTAGCAATTTACAACAAGGTGCGATTAATATCTATAAGCAACAGAACCACCTCAGACTAATTCTTTTATTTTGACAAATTTAAACAATTTTTTGATATGTACACACAATTTTGAAAACGGCTGAAGTGAAATGACAAGTGAACGCCTGCGGCGGGAACTATCATGCGCAAGGGAGAACCATAGGAAGAGACTGGAAACCATTTGCGGTCCCGTCCCATGGTCAAGTTTGCATTCCAAGAGATCAGGTTCGCGAAGCGGTGAGGCGTCAAGGAGCTGGTCTAAGATTGTGACGAGCTAACGAAAGGACGGAAGTACTCCGGTCGGTCGATTCCGCCCAAGTAGAGCGTCAAGTGCAGTCCAACGAGCCAAAATGCCAGAACTACGACCGACGAAATGATGCCGAACATCAAAATTGTTCCAGAGAGAAAGAGGCAAAACAGGCACAAACAGAGTATAGAGGCGACCAATACTAAAATAATCCGTTGCATCGTTTCGCCGAGTGAGTTGGATCGATAGCCCGCGAAGCAGAAAAGCAAGACAGATATACATATGGCTGCTGGGTGGAGAAGTGGGATGATTTCAAAAGCCAAAAGGTCCATTACCATAATTTTGGTCTTTTAATCTGGATGTTAACGGTTCCTCTTGAGAGCCGCTACACAACGAAGCCGAAATCGGGCGCCGCGTCAACTTTCCGACAAGTCTACTATCTACAAACGATAAACTAGCACGTAACTCCCGGCTGTTCTAACGCTACTGATACAGGGTGAAGTCGTTTAGCGACAAGATAAACTCCGGCAGGTAAAGACCCCGCTGGAGGGGTTTTCCTGAAATGGCAAGCAGGTACTTGGAAGCGAACCTCTCAAAGAGCAGACGACCTCGTAGTCGAGAATATGCGTTTGTAAATTGGTAAGCCTTGCGAGCTACGGGAATCACTAAGAGAGAAGTGTCAGATAGTAAGAATCCACCTCTAGCCTTTGGGTTTATTGTGTTTCCTTTATGCGGCTTATTTTTATTAGTATATTATTTATATGCAATATATTTACCTACACCTGTTTTTCGTTGTGTGAGAGGCAGAAATATACCTTCAAACCTAGCCGCTGAACCGTCACAATTGGACAGAATCCTCAGATTTCCACACCATTTATCGTCAACAAACCAGGCTATAAAAATTAGGTATCACGTTCCTGGAGGACGGAACCACCAGATGGACGATTTCTCGTAGAAATTCCTTTCGGCGGACTCATCATGGGCAGCAGGCGTACGATTATAGAGCAGCCCAGCTCTTCAACATCCTACCCATTGGTATTCAGCAATTCGGTAAGAGAAAGCGACGAAAATATATCGTTCAGTCCTCAACAGCACAGTGCTAAAGCGTACACTAAATTATTTTCAGTTTTTGGCATGATCAGGTCTGTTTCCTAATTAGATAACTTTTCCTAAACCCCCGACGAGGGTTATACCAGTCATGTTTTTGGCATGATCATTCAATCAGTTCAATACGACACAAGGTGGCCAAAACTGTAGACACGAACGATGCACTGATTCCTCAATGAAGGTCATAGCATGAGCAGCAGCAGCCCAATAAATTCCGAAACATTGAGCACAACCAGTTTCTCGACATTGAACGAGGAGGCTAGAGAAGTTCTTAAACATAACCTCAGTGAAAAACATAACGGAACGGCAGAAATCGTGGAATCCATGTGGAACAAAGGAAAAGTCGGATGATGCGTCGCATCAAACATTTTCTACTTCGCACCGGTTTGGGAGAAACCGACATCTTTTCGGCAGTGAAGAGATTAGCCAGATATCGATTGTTAGCAGGAGCTGAGGGAACCCCAATGGCGGTATGTGACCTTGTGGCACACAATTAGAATCCAACGAGTGAAAAGCTCTTAAAAATGAGTTCTGCCAAAGGGGTAGGGAAAATGCGGTTATGTTAAGGCCGATTAGGATCAGTTCTCGAATGAGTGGAGTGCCTAGAGCGACGTAAGACATCTCATTAGCATTCCGCTTGATACCATTGACATTCACTAAGGTAAAACTGAGACGAGGGATTAATTTAAAAGTATTGAGGATGTCTCTATAAATCGAATAGGCATCTATCACTTCGTGTTGGCTGCGAACGTTTATCTAGTTCATTATGTGCGTCTCCACCGATCATTTCAACGAAACAGGAAGAAAGAAAGCTGAGAGGAAAAAAGAGGTTCCTCGTGGGCGACGATGTGAAGTTGACTCAGCTTTGAGTCCGTTCGCCTTCGGTTTCATTTACTCGCAGAATTAGGTTAAACTCCTAACGGTTTCGCGTATCTTCGTCCCACGCCGCCGGTGATTCACGTTATTTTTGCGGCAACAGGCGGTGCAATGCACTTTTCACACGTTCAAACGCTGACGAGTTAAGTGGAAAACCGAGCTTTACGATTTGAACCTTCGACGTATCTGTCTCCTGATCCTCATCTTTACGGCTTCGGCTAATTGTTGTGGATGGGGTTACGTCTTGTTTTGGAACTCGTTAAAGCATGAGTTGGCAATTCCGGAGCTTTCAGCTCATGAAAGTGTCTCCTTCTCTCGGGAAGATTTTGGACGTCCCTATACTTCTTTATGAGAACCCGAGAGGTTTGAACATTTTATTGTGATTAACATTATAGATGGGCCTCTCAACGGTTTCTCCGGTATTTATTTCGAAAAAAATGTATCCACTCTAAGTTTTTAGGGGAGTTGAAAACTGCATTTACTTCGTACTTACGTCTTAATTATTTCTTCCTGTTTGTCGACGATTTTTTTCTTGATGGGCCGTGTATTTGCTTCTAGTGATTCCGACACTCGCGTCGTTCTCTTGCAAAATGTCTCACTAAGAAATTCAGTTACCCTCAACAAGAGCTGTTCTCCACATCGTTTTTTGTCGGCTCGTTCCTTACTTTCCGTTCCATACTTGCAGCACCTCAAGTGTATGAGAATAGGGTAGATCGTTCAAAGAAAATCAGATTTCCCTATAAGTAAGAAAGCGGAAAAAGACCAATGTATTAAGAGATTTTGACGGGGGGAGGGGGGATGAGGTACCGGAAGCCGCCAAAATGGGTATAAAAAAAAGATGCCTCTGAAACGTTCCTAGGGTTTACTGTCAACTGGTTGAGCATAAGTTACGGAATTTATTGGGCTACTTGCTACTTATGCTACGATATTTATTGTTGTAGTAACTTATACCTAATTGACACGAATATCATTACGTTTATTTCGTGCAAGTTCGTGTCAGTAGCTCTGGAATTATAGGGGTAAGTGCTATAATATTGCGCAATGCGCTTACAGTCACTGTTGTCATTGGAGACACATCACTAATGTTGGGCACACGAATGGGGGAGCTTGAAAGTGCGAAATAAACGAAAGTGGTGAGCGTGAGTGAGGACTGAAATACACTAGACATAATAGCGATATCCGGTTGAGTATGAGTATATAAACTGGCACAAGGGACTCTCAATACATGTGAAACTGGTTGAGATACTAAGCGGTTGAGTGTTGGGGGAGAGAGGGAGAGAGAGAGAGAGAGAGAGAGAGAGAGAGAGAGAGAGAGAGAGAGGCGGAGAGAGAGAAAGAGAGAGAGAGAGTTGAGAATAGGGGAAACTGAGAGATGAATCGTTAGGAGAACTGGGAGACGACTATTTCACTAGAGCTTAAGGATGACTGACTTGAAAGGAGCTGTCTGTTGAGAAGAAGAACGTAAAATTGAGGGATGGGAAAGATAGATGGGAAATTCCAGGACAAGGGAAATCCATTGTCACTTAAAAATAACTGAGGAGCTGAGCTTTCCACATGTACAAACAAATGGGTTGGGAGTATCGTAAGGTCGAGCGTGGATATTCCGGAGATTAAAGACCACGCGGATGAGGTAACCTTTCAAGAAACTACGCTTACTGTCAAGGTTGAGAGAAACTGGAGGAGTCCCGCAGTAGTTTAAAAGGATGCTCCAAGATTAATTTTAAGACTCCATTATTTCCTCAGAATCCTGAAATGCTTGTCCCCGTGATGTATGCTAACAAATGCCTAACAGTTTTTCTGCCGCCTTCCGTATTCAGTTGAATGCTACTCTTGCACGATGTAATATTGTACCGCCTGACTGCCATTGTAGGCACTTGCACTGATCGTAGTTTAGTGGTCGAAGACGAAGATTCATATTCTGAGGACGTTCGCGTGTAGAATTATAGCTCAGGATTACTGTAATTGTTGACAGATTCAAAGGCTCCAACCCTCTCGTACTCGTAATATCAAGGTGCTTAAAAATAAGGGTAACTAGTAGTGGGCGTGTTTGAGATTCACGTCTTTGACTGTTACGAGCTTGTTGTTTACGCACCTTCCTGTTTACTACTAGATAGAGCGAAAAAAAAACATCAGATTTGATGAGCATGACCAAAGGCGTCCTCAGCAACATTTTAGACCTGCAAACGGAAAAGTCCACTTACGACGAGGCTCAAATAATCCTTTGAAACAGGTTCGTTTCTGAAGCTAAAGAAGACCACAGGCGACTCGCTATGCTTTCTAAAATTAGCAACCAATGTATTTAGGTGAGTTCAATTTATCGGACATTCGAAAAATGACATTAGTTTGTAATTCCACGGCAATTTAATGTATGACAGAATGATATTATTGACATTTTCTGAATGAGGTTGGATATTATTATGCTCGCTGCAACGGTTTAGTTGTGATCAACAATCAACTCGGGTCTTCCCACAAGTCCATGTATGAGATAATTCGGGAATGGATGGGATGGTTTTGCTGAACAGGGAACACTTGGCAGCCTTTCAATTGGCTTCTTTTGCCCAATAGTCAGTCTGCCATTTCTTATAAATGAGGTCAGGGTTAATTATCACCCCATTTTTCATATATGAAAATGAATACAGTGGGCTGTTGAAGGCGTTTGTTTAACTGTTAGTTATGCCTTTCTCCGAATAACTATGACGACCTATGTTTGATGGTTTAAGTTTTGTCTAGTCACGTGTCCCTGGCCACGCGGTTAGTTTTTTTGTAACATCAAGATCTGAGAAAAAAAAATTTTACTGGCAACTGCATAACTTTTCTTCGAAGGGCCGTAAAACGAACCGAATAGCTTGCCGTTTTGCAGTGCAAGTTCCCTGTTTCCAATTGACGTCGTTACGTTTTAGGACACCAGTGTGACGCATTTCCTCTTTAAACGACAAATGCAAACTGGAGCTCACCAACGCAAATAAAAAGTAAACTCTTTTGTGCAAAGCTATTTTCTCGGGTTTCAGCAGAATGCTGAAGTGGAATGTGTGGTTCGAGATTATTCACACATGATCCACATTTGAGCTATGGCAATGATTAGCCCGAACAAAGAAAGAACAAGCCGGCATCGGGCCCAAAGTTTTAGGGACCCATACGTTTGGGTGCTTTTATGAACAAACTTCGTGGATATTACGTCATAGTATCTGCGACATTTCATCAAGAACAATTACGATACAGTCTTTGTCAAAACAATCTATGAAAGCCCAGTCACATATCTAGAGCTGAGATAAGGCAGCGTTGACAACGTGTAAGAAGGGTTGAGGACCCCCAAACGGACGTTGGTCGTCCACAAAACCCAAGTCATAAAAACGGCGATGATTCACGACCTCTCTAAAGAAAGGACATCTGATAAACGAGGAGCTTAACGGCACGGCGATAGGCTCATTTGGCCCTTATTGACGGGTTTAGCTAATGAGATATACCTGCGCTTTAGCGGAAAAATATGGAGGGTCTGGGCTCTGACACATGAAAACCCTTGGACGAATCAGTGGGCCGCCCAGACGGGAGTCGATTGCGCAACGAACGTCCTGGTCCTGGAGTGGCACCCAAGGGCACGAACCGTTTTAAAGATCAAGGATTTTGAGGAAACAACGAGAAACGAAAGGTTGTGAGTGCAGCGCGTAATCAGTTTCTGAACCAACAAACGAGCAACTGGAAGAAAGTTGTGTAGAAAAGTGAACAATGTATTGCGGTCATCTTGCAATGTAATCTTGAGACTGGTTTGGTGACTAACTGTTCCGCAAAATTTGAAATGAGCTTGGAGTGTCAAGTGATGGAAACCGAGGGGCAGAAATGTGGTTGACGAGTCGGGGTTGAAGATTTTTATCAAGAGTAGGAAGCAACGATTTTGTACTTCTTCCCATCATTCTCTGAGCAGGAGATCCGACTCGATCCCTAGGAATGTTTCAGTGGTTCAATAAAGCAAGAAACACATCTTCTTTGTCCTTTAGACATTTCATCAATAGTAATTTAGCATCCTGACATCCCGAATTCCGACTTCGATCTTATCTTGAAGAAGTTCGTCGCGTAACGTCCCAAACTCGCATTTGTTGGCCTGGTTTATAGCTTGAGTCAAAAACTCGTCGAAAGCTTGTTGATTTTTGTGCATCAGTTGGTTAAATACAAGTCTTTCGTATGTTTTGTTGACCTTGGGCGTGTAATATTCAGCAAATTTCGTTTTTATGGCCTCCAGGTCTATTCTTTCTTCCGCGGTAAACGAGAATGTATCGTAGTTAACGGTAGCTTCCGGGTCAATTACGGTCATAAATGTCGCTACTTGTTTTGAGGAAGATTTTCCCATTAGATTCGTAGCTTCCGCGTACCACTCAAACGATTGTTTCTACGTACGGGCAATCGTGCCGTGTGGTTGATCGGCAATCTCCAACGTTGGTGGTGGACGTAGATTGACACCGGATTATAACCGGAAAGTAACATCTTTATTCAAATAGGTTATAATACAAAATAAACTTCTTCTTCTTTTTATATATTAATTAAACACCCTGACAGAAGAGAATTGTAAAATCTGACGAATTTAAGGAGCAAAACTCAGGTTTACAAACGTGGAGGACATCGAAGATGAAATTCGGTCATGTGTTTCCTGTTTAGCACTCCGAAATCTGCACTTATAGTTTCGTGGGATCGCCATCGCCCTGGCACAGGTGTTGATTTTACTGATCCTTTGCATAACCACGATTAGACGATCGTGTCACTACTCTCGAGCCCTACAACAGACCGGAGTTTTCTCAGCTATTCCGGTGGTTTTCAATTTTCGAGTATCCTTCGGTAACGAAGTGAGTATGGAAAATTACAGGTCTGCTTGCGTAATGTACAATGAACGATGAACCTTAAGGGAGAGTATCACGTAATTACTTTCTCACCGTAGTTTGTTAGTTTGTTGAGACGCTCCAACTCAACACAAACACTGATTTTTAACAACTGACAAATTATAACGGGTTTGGAAATACTTTTTCTTTACATCTTTTAGTTTCAAAGTTTCTCGAGGACAAACCGCACCATGGTGAAAACTGGTTTCCAAAATCCGCATTTACAGATCATGGGACTCATGGGGGTAAGACTGAAACTAACCGCATTTATTGTAATGATCGGTTTACTTGAAATTCGAAACTACATTCCGTTTTGACTATCCTTTCAGACAAAAATGACACTAAAAAAACTACCGTACTATACCAAAGAATGACCTTTCACTCGAACCCAAATAGACATCACAAACCCACCACAGCGCAGACCTAGACGTCACTCCATTGATGTCCCAGAAGCGCTGTAGAGCTCACCCCTATGTAAGAAAAAATCGAGGTCTTTTCGGTGAATACTTCACGTTTCACGTTAATGATTGATGTTTTCCGAACTTTATAATGAAGTATTCATTTAGTTTTTTCTTAATAAGAGCTATAAAGCTTGTGGAGAGACCCAAACATGCAATTTTCATTACCGAGAAAACGATGGAAGCGACTAAAAACTGTGTACAAAAAGCAACGTTAGGGGTTTTTCCTTGTGAATCCTGCTCATATAACAACTCTTCTCGCCAAATTGAAGTTGGTAATTCAGTGAACGGTTTAATAAGGTATATAAAATTAGTATGAAAACTCCACGATGTTCCAGAATTAAAATTGCCGCCGTCTTTGTTTTGGCAGTTGATTATTTTAAGAACATTCCAGTACAGAATTTCTGGTGCATTCTCAGTTGAAATGGGCTTCCCCTGAAATCAGTTTTCTCTCTTCAACGGACTATAAACCACATACCCGCTATCATACGTCAGGGTCATTCAACTCACTTGAATCATTTTAACGGTAAATGCCAAAGTATGTTTACCCCCGTGCAGGGTCCGAAAGGACGTTTTACTTTATATAATATCGCTCGTACAATTAGAGAATACGAAATGTTGTGATAACTGTCTCTTTGATCGAATAAAGAAGATGCAGAGGTGCAAAACTCATCCCTAGCAAGTTTACGAGTGACATTGCGAAATGAATTTCAGAATACACGAAATTCGTGAATCACCTTAACCGTAGCAGATAATTCTCATCGTGACATTAAAAAATTGTGAGAAATATAACGTGAAACGCCAGAAAACTTACGCTTTCGATGCGAAGGGGGTCTCGTTCGATTTGTCGTAAAATATTTTAAACGTCCAAGAATACCCAGCCCATCGCACAACATTTTCAGCCATGCTCAAGATTTTTGAATTGGAGTACTTCATATTAACCAATTTTTCTAACTGGAAACTAGTCGTACTTTTGTGGCAATCTCGAAATCCCATCAAATGTAATTGAGGGCAATGACGGATACGTAGAGACGTGAGGATACATCCAAATACGTTAAAATGTAGGATTCGCCAGGGATTCCAGCGCACATTTTTTGGATACGGCTACGATTATGTCATTTTCTGTCCAAGTTAGTGAATAAAAAATGAAATCAAGTTAATGATCACCTAACTCCGATATTTTGTAGGATCATTCGCCAATACGTTTTAGTCAGCAATCAAAAATATTAATCACTCCCTTCACCTTTCTCTTTGTATATAAAGACCACGACCAACTGACTGACTCCAGTACTGACTAAACGGGCAGACGATGATGTCTTTACATCGAAAGCGCTTGCCCACAGTAACTCACAAGCCAGAGGAGACGGACTCACCTAACAGGTACGTTAACTTTAGTATTAATCAAGAGGTTCCTGGACGCACCTCAACACACTGCGGTAAAGAGAAACTCCCGAGCGTGTTGTTATTACGTATTTTTAGTGTTTCTCGCGCCTCTTAGAAGCTGTAAAATTAATCATGGGCCAAAATATGGTTGCACAACACGCATTAACTTTCATTTTCCCAAATTGGAGGCTATTCGGAACAAGTTTTAAACTGCGATTTAATAATTTGGAACTCGAAGCCGGCGCGAAGTTAGTGAATATCGAAGCGAGAGAAAGTTACCACTCAGCAGTTGTATGGGATCGAAGTAATGCGCTGGAATATAATGGCAGCCGTTAATGAAGATGAACTTTCGTTCGGACGTTCTTCCGCCTAAGAGGGTATTATCGACCTAGCGATTAGAGGGGAAATGGCGACTAAAACTAGGTTGAGTGACGACCTGCCGGCGAATAGTCGACTTGACCAGACACATTCGCAGGTTCGATGTGTATTGGGTGTTGAGGCTGAGGCCCGAACAGAAAATACGCTGCCCAGTACGAGTACGCACGAGTACTGGGACCTTTCTTATACATTTCAAACAGATCCACGCTGGCTGGCAGTGCTCTCACATGATTTTGCTGACGACCACTGGAGTTGAGACTCACGTAATTTTCAAATGCGAGGAAGCTCACAGAGGTCATTCCACAAATGTTATTCGTTAATTCCTTCTAAAGAGTACAATTCACCCGCCGAAATGAATTGGTTTTCCCAGTCACAGACCTCCGCTATACACCTAGTTATTTTGAAACACTGGAAAGGCTCGACTACGACTATATTTTCCCACTGACCTAAAAGAGATTGAGATGGGGAGAGAGAAACGAAAATGTACCGGAAATGCGGGGCTTTTGGCATTTGTCTCAAAACCTGTTTTTATTCGTAACTATCCGTGAGGAAGCAAGGAGGGCGAAGTAACTTCAAGGATGTTTTCAACTTTTTAAAAACGGCTTCATTTGTGCTCCTATTCCATGTAGTAGTATATTTTTTTGGAAAGGGTGATTTAGAGCAGCATGCACGTTTTGAGAGGGCATTTGAGAGGGCCTCGGATATTATGGGACGAGATGCTTGAGTGAACCAGTTCAACATCCTCACCGATCGAAACTCAAAAAACCTCCTGAACGCTCCTTAGAGTAGTAGGAACACGGTATTTCCAAAGGCCTCGCGTGTAGGTTTGGAAGGAGGAACAAGATCGTCAACTCTCAGTGGTTTCCGTCCCACGAAGAACAGTCATAGGCGGTAAATACCCGGTGCCAACGTAATGAAAGGCAGCTCAGCGGAGGTCTGTTAAGATCAAGGCCCTCAGCTCCAGCTTCCAGTCCGTAGTACATCTCTCTGCTCCTATCGCCATTCAAATCACTTCTCTTCAAGGACACAGACTGCTCCCTCCGTCTGCTATTAGTTTTCTCTCGATGCTAATGGTTCTCCTGAGGAAGAGGAATCCAGCGACTGTCTCTTGAAACGGTTTTCAATCGAATCATCCCCCCCAAACTGACCCTGTAATATAATTAATTCGGCACTTAGACGCCTCGTTCAGACCCCAGGGCTTCGCCTCGGCTCCCAGCAGTTTATTAACGTCTGGACGGATTTGCGAATATGACCGCAACAGGGAAAGCGAAACCGCAGTTGGTTGCGGTCAGATGTTGGTCGGTCCCGCTATTGTGGTGCGCGTTTTGCGTCCACAATTTTGAAGTAATCGTGAGAACCAGGCGATTGGAAAAAGATGGGCGCTCCTCTAGTTTGAAGCGATTCGTAAGGAAGATACAAAGCATTAGCTCTTGAGCTGTATGGGTCTCAATTGTTTTTGTTCTCGTCGGTAACGAAGCGATTGCGCAAAATCTTGCGTAACGTTTACGTATTCATTCATGTCATGATGTTGTAGCAGGAAAATAACTACATTTATTCAGCGGTTGGGTAGAAGAAAAATCCCGTTGTTTTGGCAGCATCACTTCTTAACTTCCTTCTTATGTCTTTTGGAGCACTGGCTGGTAAAAATAATTACTAGAGTCATTTCAATAAAAGAGGATAAAGGACTCGTCGCTCTTTCATGTAAGAACCTAATCTCTCGGGTTGAATGAAATGAGAAACAGAATATGATGAATGATGGCGAATACAATTAGCAACAGATCAAAATAAACGCTTTGCGTTGAGAAGAGAGTTTGTACGATATGAAATATGACTACTATATCGCACAAGGCAGCTGATAAAATAAATCAGTACGTCCGCCTGACTGAAGGTGCACACGTAGAACCAGTTCTTGGAGAATGCATCCAACCAGAGCGTTGCCTCAAGGTAGTGACTGGGGGGTTTCACGTCCTTTGCACCTGGGCGACTCAGTATTTCGCCCGCCGTAGGCTATGGAAGAAGACTGAGGCCAGTTTTTGGCCTTTTCGCATCATTTTTGACAGTCTTGCACAATCCACATTCAGGTTTTAGCCCTGGGGGCACCTACCCTCCAAGCTACACACCCATGCTCAAGTTGTCTGGTCAAGGGGCTGCCTAGCATCTATGGCCTCTCGTAACGGGCGCCATAGGAATACAACAAAGCACTTCAACACACGCTCTCCTTCCAGCTTTGCAGCACCGGTTACAAGCCACAAACTCTAAAGGAAGCCTAGTCGAAAAGTGGTTTACCTACAACTCCAACTCCCCTATGAAAAACTAGATGTAAAGTTTAGTAAAAACAAAGTAGGTCTACATTTTTATGTCTAATGGCGTCTTGTAAATTACGTTGTTTGAGCAAATAGAGCAGTGGGTCAAGGCGGGTCTGCGGCTGCCAGATCATCCCAAGCGACAGGAAATCGGCTACGACACCGCCATCAGCGACGACATTCGGTTACCGCAACACTTGGAATTGACTCCCAAAGAGGCGATGGACAAAATACTCCACAGAAAAACCGGTTTCATAAACGGGAAAAGCAATGAAAACGCCAGATCGGAGGGTTTGCGGTACCAAAACGGTCCGGCAAAAGCCTGACGACCTCGTTCGATTTTATCGCGTCTAAGCGCTTACGCTTCACCTATAAAATGAAAGATCGTCTTTGCTCAGTTTGGACGGGCTTTCTGGCGGACGCGAAAAGAAAGAACTAACTGTTGAAGTTCTACCGGAGGATTTTTCTCAGGCGAAGGAGCCGCGTCATGCACAAACGGTAGGTTTTGTGATTTCCTCGGGTTACGGAGGATCCGCTACGTTCTCAAGGTTCCTCCGCCTACTTGGAATATTTTCTTCTTTTACCCCGAACAAATCGGTAGGTTCGCGCATTCAATTCTTTGTCTACTCTCTTTCGATCTTCCGCGTTCACAGGTGGACAGTGGGCGCCTAAGTAGCCAATGGATCGGTAACAACATCATTCGAGCTTGTCCGGCGTCCACTCTTCCGTGTCTCCGTAAAACTAAAGGGCTGCACTAAATATCTGGTAGACAACATTCCTCAGCCCCACGTATGTCCGTCCAGCTATGCTTATCACTATGCTAACTAATCTAATTTGATTTCCGCTACAAATACTCCTAACTATCTTTTACAACACCGCAAATACCTGGGGCGTCAGAAAGCACATCTTACCTCAACCAGCCTCACCCTGCACACTCGGCGATTTTTGGAATTCGTCCGCTAATTCAATCACGTTTACACGCAGTTTATATCAATCAAATTCTCAGGATAACTTAACGTGGTCTCCATAAGTGGTCGAGGAAGGTTTTTTTTCTATTATCCTTCCTAAGACTTCGCGCCAGATATTTTCTAGTTTCGTTCGGCACAATGGCAATTCTTTGCGAGGAATGAGCTCTGACGTCGTTTCACGCTCGGCAAACCGCGCGCGTCCTTAGTCGTTTGCTCAAGATCTTGACCTCCTGCCTGAGGCCTTCAGCCATTGAAGACTGCTCCCAGGCCTCGCTCGCTGACTTACATGTGAAAGGAAAATTCTTCGGATTATTTAAAAGACCTTCGTTAGTCCTCATTTTCCGCTCGCGCTCTGGTCGGGAGGACCTTCGCTCAGAATTTTCGTCGTGTCCCTCGTATTGTGCTTCCTTCTTTCATATTAAAAAAAGAAAAATGATTTTGTGAAGATTGCGACTTTGAAAACTGAACTAGTCGATCACAAAATGCCAGAAAACGGGATTCTTTGAACTTTCCTTATTTTCATATAATGAACCGATACAAAGATTATTTGTTCTTCATAAATATTTTTGCTGTAAGGAACGGAGTCATCAGTATCATCGAATTATAAGGCGAGAGAAACTGTCAAGTCCGTCCCACGAGACACTGTAAATTTATTTCTACCTAACGCATCAAGTTGAATCATTCCCCCGTTAGGATTGAGGCCATATGGCCCCCTCCACCGTTCTCCGAGGAAAACACAGTAAAATATGACAATCCTCGGGTTGGCGCACGAATGGGGGAGCTTGAAACTGAGAAATAAGTGAACGTGGTGAGCGTATTGAGTGAGGGCTTTATTACACTTGACAGATAAGCGATATCTGATCGAGTATGAGTATATAAACGGGCACAAGGGACAAAACAATACACCCAAACAACAAAACAAAGCACAATACGTGTGAAAGAGAGAGAGTTGAGTTGGGAGTAGCGTGAGCTGAGAGACGACTTGTTAGGTGAACTGAGAGACGACTAAATCGCGAGCACTTAAGGAAGACAAACTTGGAAGGAGCTGTCTGTCAGAAGAGGAATCTAAACTTGAGAGGTGGGAAAAGATAGATAGGAAAGTCCAGGACAGGGGAAATCCGTTGCCACTTGGAAATAACTGAAGAGGAGGCTTCTGTAGGTAACAGAAGACCTTGAGGACAAAAGTGTTTGGGGAAACATTGACTTTCTGCTAGAGCTAGTGCAAACATTTTGGGGGCCTGTTAAACACCTCGTATAAATCGGAACATCAATTAATTGTAATCGTTGAAGTCAGTTGATTCCACATGCCTAGACAATGAATTTGATATCGCCTCAACTTTCCTCAAAATTAAATTTCGTGTTTAAATAGTTTGTACCCTCAACTAATGAGTGGGTGCATACATGCCGGTATACTTCAACCTCGAAAAATATTTTGATCGAATTCGCAGCTTTCTCTCTCAGGTTTACTTCGTGCTTCTTACGAGTAGATGCCGAGGGAGAAACTGCGTGTGTCCTTCCCAAAAATGACACCGGGAGTCACGATTGAACTAAATCAACTCCGGTTAACAAGCGTTGGGAATGAGAAGACGTTATCCCACATCTCGCTGCCCTGTCCGAAACGGAATTAAATCCAAGGGGAGAGGCCGAAAGCACAAAGAAGCGTCACGTCGAGACAAGACCTTGTCGAATCGAAAACGACCTGAAAGAAAGTGGGGCTCTCGTTTCGTCTGGAACATCATCAATAGTCTCATTGAAATGAGGGTAATAATTCTGTGGAGGATTCCAAAACCTCCCGAGTTCGACTTGAAAATGGACTGGGTTTGACTGTAATATAATTGCGTAAGAACAAACTGCCTGGGATTGGTGCAGAAATGCTGTTATATCTCGCTATTACGGGGATTCGAGGAAAGAGAGAAGGTAATTGCCGTAAATAGCCTTCGTGCGTTGGAATGGGGAATCTGCGAGTACACAAGCATGGGACAAAATGCTCTATAATTCTTGAGCCACTCCCCCTTCTCCCCTTTTATCCCCACTACAGAATTCAGGTTTGAAATGATGAATTATGAATCAATTTTGTTGAGGCTCCCGCCATATGAAGTCAGCGATTTGCATTCCTAGATCTTCCCCTCGTCCCCTTCCAAGGACAGTTACCTCCAGCCTATAACACTAGACAATCAGTAACTACATCGTTGTTCTCTACAAACATTTCTGTGACCTTCCACTGAACAGAGATATGAATTCCAGGGCGCGTCGAAAAAGAGTCGCCGAACAGTAAATCACCGTTTTCCTATGTTTCTCAAAATCTGCTCTAACGATTTCGATCACACTTATCAGGTGCTATAAGCTAACACGCCTTACATTTTTTTCTCCATAAATGTTCATGTAGAAATGCGTTGAACGAAGAATGTACAGCAGTTCATCGAATTTACGGGGGTTGCCGAAAAATGTTGCTACACCGCAGATATCTAAATGTCATGCCGGGATTTATTTGTGAGGTTTGTATGTACCAGCGTTTGAGGCTGCTTACGCGATGATCCACTAAAATTCGTTCCTTGGAAGCATGCGCCTCGTTCTGGTGGTTAACTTCGCCACAGTCTCAGACGTAGC
Organism: Pachypeltis micranthus; assembly: GCA_020466155.1. Classification (NCBI taxonomy): domain Eukaryota; kingdom Metazoa; phylum Arthropoda; class Insecta; order Hemiptera; family Miridae; genus Pachypeltis; species Pachypeltis micranthus. Next base: position 60,472,628 of record CM035770.1, on the reverse strand, counting down.
TGCTTACACTAAAATGACTCGGAACCGAGGAATGAATTGCCCACGTATTTCAACGAAGCAGGTCTCAAGAAAGCTGACCACCGTAAAATATGGCTGTTGCATGTTGCTAATGTTAAAGAGGCGTGTTGGTTACGAACCCTCTGTCAAAGAATATTGCTGCTACGAGCGTAACACGGAGGAAGGACTGGTCACTCGGTTAGTCAATCAATATTCAGGGAAGTTAATAGCCGAACTGCCTAACGGTGACTTCAACTTGGCGTTCGACTGGCCACTGACCTTCTTTCGTGACGCCGGTTGTGCGTGAAGTCCAAGTTGCCTTTCATTCAAATTTCATTCCGCTTCCGTTTTCCAGATTGAGCCGCATCTTGAGGCAGAAAAATTACGGTACGAAAAGGGCGATGAGAATAATTAACGAGAGCGGGACGCATCGCCACACAACGCTTCCTGAGCCCAACACAATTAGAACCCACGCAGAGGCTATCAACTGCGACGAGATAGAGGAACAAGTTATCTCAAGGTTCCATCTATTTCGCTCATGACAACAAAACATGTTCTCACTAACAAGTCCTCGTGTATTAAGCACAATGATTGAAAGAGTCGGTAGCCTTCTCACGTCTGAACGGAGAGGGGGGACATGGCCGCATGAAGATTATTTCGTGGAACATCCTAGAATATTCCTCAGACACTTTCACAAATATTATTTCCCAAGACAGAAGAAACACACGTAATATTAAATTAGTCCATAATCAGGTGACAAGTCTTGTTTAGTGTTTTCCGAAGTGTCTGCTCCATGTCATGAGAATCAGAGTTTTTGCTGGTGAACTGGACAACGAAAGGCTCAAAGAGCCTCCCCTTGAAACTCATTCGTTCAAGATTTCAGGACCTTGCTAATGATTGAGAACAATGAACGGCGTCCTAGCCAGATGAGACCCATTCCCTACTCCCAAACGGTCATTCATATTCCGAAGGATGCGTTGCTACGATTGAGAATTTGTAAGAACAACATTGTTTGTATTCAGTCTCGATGAACACGTCTCACCTGTTTCTAAACTTGAGGGAGCCGGCCTCTCAGTGTGTTTTAGGATGGCGCATTATCTTCTTCGACGACAAAGCATAAGAGTATTCACTACTCGGCGGTGGGGGACCAAGCACACCTGGATCCATCCTTCGTCATTCCCATTCTTGTGACAACGTTCATTGGTTTCAGTTGGTTTGAAGCATTCGTGTACTGGTTCAAGACCCGCATGCAGAGCTAGGTCATCAAATAACATGTGCTTCATGAATGTTCAGAGTATATGAATGAACAGGGCACTAATCAGCCCTTACCTTCACACCTACCAGTCGTTTTGGGCGGATTCAGAGTCACTAGCTGGATGGTATGCACTTGTGCGCTTCTCTAAGACACTTCGACGCGGCGTAGGACAAATGAACCCGCTTGATGTTGCTCAACTAGTTACCTGCTGAACGAATATTTCGAAGGGCAAACACATCTGTATAGTTCCGGAATCTACCAGGAACAGCTGGTTCTTTTAATGATTTCAACACTGGTACCCTAGTGTTCGTCTTTTTATACGCAGCTCCCTCATAAAGCACTGGTTCTGCAGGATATCGCTATCTACGAGCGCCCTCAGGTGAGAACATATCTTAGATAAGGGATAATCCAGACACAATACGCCTTTCGAAGGAACAGAACACCTTCCAGGCTCAGGATCCGTTCAATGGTGATTTAGCTGCTGATGTAAAAACAAAACGGCAACGAAGAAGAGTAGGTTTGACTATGAAAAGAAGTAAATAGATTTGAAGGAGAGAGCTAGGAGCTCGTGATGCTTGTTTCTAAATAAAGTATCGCCGTTAGCGTGTAGCGACTTCAAGAAGCTTCCTGGTTGGACAGGATGGCTTGGCCATCCAGAAGCGCCCTCGGGGTAAGTACATACCTCATGTACGCGGTCATCCAGAGCACAATGCGTCCTCCAAAAAAACAGTAGACCATCCCCTTTTGTTCGCCACTATTGAGCCCAATGAGACCCGGCTCTAGATGCCCCTAATAACAAGGTGACTCGACCAGAGTGGAACCACGACTCGCCTGTACTGTTGTTATTCGGTACGGAACCGGTGAAAGGAGGCGTCACCTTTGTCTGGCTGAGAAACTGAAAAAAAGGTCATTATAATTTCAATCAACGTTCTCTTCGCACGAGAAGGAGAGTTAAATTAGGTCGACGGTCTGAGATGTGGGTACATTAAAAATACTTTAATGAAACGACGAACAAAGTGATTAATTAACGAGCATCGGGGTCTTGATGAGCGGCAGGTGACACGCTGATCACCTACTCGGAGTCCCATGTGACTGCCTACAACGGGCCGCGATCATGAAACGCTGAAGTAGCTCTAGATCACAATGCATCGCCGAACATCGCGCTTCCTCCATCCATCTTCGGTGGCGCCCCTGGGAGCTTCCTTCTGTGTAGTGACAGCTGACCGAGCCATTATCTACTTGTAGTGCGAGGTTATTTCCTATTACTTCTTGCTACGTTCCCACTTTGCACTTGAGCAGCGTGGTAAGTAGTACATACTGCCCTAATTTCCTTCCAGTCCCTTCATAGTCACAAGTATCTGGGTTCGCCTCAACACCATAATAATATCTTACTCGATTCTGCTGCAGGACACCATATAAATAGTGCTAGCGAGTAATGCAGCAGACCCTCACCAACAAACCTGTTAGTAAATATGTTGCTTGTGCCACACCTGACAGAGAACGCTTAAGAAACTCCCCACAGGACCAACTTTATCACAGGGCCAAAGAGTCTCAAGCGACCTTATGGAAAGACAGTTCTTTTTTGTTTTTACTTAAAATCGAAGTGTTTTATATGAAAAATATCTTATAAAACACATAGTACAAACCCCCAGCCCCACGATCATTCAGCAGTTTTTCATCGAATTTCAACAAATCGAATATATTTTTCACACGATTCGTACGCACGAGGTTGAACTGGACGCAACACAAAAACAGCTGGTTCTTTAATCCTAACTATTCTATGACCGCTATTAATTATTATTACTTCCATCACACAAATGGCTCATTAAACTCCCAACTCGATTATACTGCTAGAGTTGTGAATGCACAACTTTTTATCTCAAGTTTACTAGTGAAGTTTTAGGATTCGTTACACAGTGCCATAAAATGGATTCTGAAGTAAGAAGTTTTCGGAAATTTCCTTTCCACGTCTTTTACTGAACAGATCCACTTTCCTCATTATTTTAAAACCAGATCTTGCCTGAATTAGGTAATTTTTGCTCAAAATGTCTTATTCTGATCAGTGAGTGGCAACAAACCATTTTTAATAATTAATTAGTAGTAATCACTACTGATTTGGGTTCATAAGTTCAGTAGATTACATTACTTTACTTTTGACTAATGTAGAGCTGAGAAAAGTAAAGAACTACTTGTTAGTTCTCGGAGGTTTTTGGCGTTGATTCAAGACTCCACCAGAACCACTTTCTCCGGTCACAGAATGAAGGATTAGGTGTTACGTCATTTTAGGTTCGTAAGCCGAAATAACGATCTTCCGGCAAGAATAAATCGCTATTCCGCCGCCGAGCAGCTTGAAGTTATCATAGAGCGATAGGAGACAGTCAATTCATGCGTAAAACCACCAACTGCTACCAGGGGTTCGTCTTACTTTCGGAAAACCAGGTCATATCACTTCTCTTTTGTCGCTATTTAAAGCGAATACCTCGTCAGCGAGTATATAAATATATACGAGAGCTCAAAATATTTCTGTGGCCGATGTTCAGCGGTTAGTGAGCCCGAGAATGTCGGCCGCCATAGTTCAGGGTCTTAACCCAGATTCTGAACCCTTTCTCTTTTGGAGCGCCGGCTTTTTCCTATCGCGGGCTGTCAACTTGGTCATCCGACTGGAAATAATTTGACGGGTCGGTCCCAGTGACCTTCGTCAAAACTGCTTCTAAGGATAGAATATTTATCCTAACGTCTTGACAGTGTCCGGAAACTCGAAACTGGACACTAAATTGATGAAAGTAGCTCGGCAGATGAGTTTATATTTCGACTTCTTTCCTCAATCGCCCACGGCCCATCATATTCTAATCCTTTGCCACTAATCCGCAACAAGTTTTCCCAGCCTCGGAACGTGTTTCAACGTTATCTGGCCGAATAACTTCCTCCCCCATCAGAATTAAATAAAATAACTGTTGGAAATTACGTCTGTGGACTAGTAAACCTTTTACAGACAATCACATCAGCAAAATGATCGAGCTTATGCTGCTAATAATTTTACTGACTGGTTGATGCCACAGGATTAAAAGCCACCGGTTCTGTGAGACCGCGTTTGAGATCTGCAGTAAGTTTTCAACGTCAAGCTGTGGAAATTCGTTGTAACGGCAACCCCTTGCATATTTCCGTTGCCACCGACGACATTTAGTTTCTCAGGATCTCTGATGAACGTTCACGTTTTTCCAAATGCCCTCCATCACTAACTCCCTGCCCTCCTAAACTTGATTTCTTTCATAAATGGACCTTGCGTCAGACTTCAGAGAATCGAATACCAAATCATCAACTTGTATCGCGTTCAACGTTGTCGCCTTACAAAATAGAAGAAGGGTTATGTAACGTGCAGTACAGCTCAACTAGCGACAGCCCTCCGAGTCGCACCAGCTAACTAGTTGAAATAATTTCAAGGACCTCCATTTCAATGCCACCGACCGTCGAATGCCTTTCTCTCCTCAAGAATTGCTTCCTTGGTCGGCCTCTAAGATAATCTTCTATCAACTGGATGTCGTTATAAATATTATGAAACGGCGCGTTTCTCACTTTTGGTTTGAAAGGTTCTCCCATGAGCTTGTCATCACTTACACGAAATCTAATTCCTTCCGTGAGGGTTTTTAATGGATAAAAGAATCGAACGAAGTAAAATATGGGGTGGTGATTTAGGACGCAGCCTCACACAACAATTACAGGCCCCCTGAACGCGAGGAGAGGTTTTGAAATATTTAGGCCGTTGTAATTATTTATTTGTGAATAATTATAATAAAACACGTTGAAATTACTCGAGAGGGAAGCACTGGGAAGCAGGATTGCGTAGCCAGCCACATACCCATCAATATCCCTTGTCGGCGTCAAAGCTTGTCATGATGATTAGCGAATTATCCAGAAATTCGTTGTCATAAACACGTATATACTCATTCAAGAGTGTAACTGGCATGTTGTTACTCATAAAGCGCGACTAATATAACCCCATTAAGTGTCTCATTATTCCTGTAAGAGCGTTGAGGTAGTCACGCGCAAAGTCGCAGTCCTCCCTGTGCTGGCAACTGTCATCTTCCTTTGGTAAAAGAACTGACCTATGCTACAAACACCTGCCGTATCCCCACATGAGATTAGAGCCGCCGATGGAGTGTCTGGACCCTCGTGATTGATAGCGAAAACCGTTTACAGCACGTTGTACTTAAATTCCTGCAATGGCATTGAAGTACAATTGTGCATGAGAAAAAAAGTTGCTTCCATCAAGATATCCGATTACTCCTAAATAAATAGCTACGTCTGTTGCAAACACGGCATAAAGCTACACGCTAGGTCACGTCATTTGCCAGTACGCTGAATTTGAGAGCTTAGACGATCTTCTTCCGCATTGGGGAAGGTGAGAAACTAATCATTTACAAGGCTCTCGTCGTTCGGAGTAAATAACGAGCGGCAAGTCCCCTCATAGGATCTTTATGATTTTAAATCCGAATTCTGTTAATAGCTATTCACGAATTCCTCTTCGAGTGGCTCAGATACGAAATTACTATCGCCGCGCAGGAGGGGAAATTCCTCGGTATTGCCGCAGTTCGCCTTGATTGAGGTCGTTAACCTTTTGAGCGGCCTATTCGCCATTCTCATCAAGTCTCTGAGGAGTCATCTGCTATTCCGTGTGCGGTGGGAGGATATACGTGCCCTGACTGGAGGGACCCAGCGGACGAAAGCTCCAAAACGACGTTACCGCTATGAAGGCGGGGCGTTTCACATACCTGCGGGCAACCTGATGACAGCTCCGACAGAAGTAGTCGGAGATGGTCTTAAAGACAAATATAGTGATCCAATTTCACACTCCTTAGAATGTGATTTGTCTTGACTTTTTCCAGTCTAGCGTTTCAAACCAACGGGCGTTCTTCGTGTTTTGTTTTACTTTCTTTAGCCCGACGAACTAGTAAGGGAAATCACGAGTGGCAGTTCAGGAGAGGAAAATGAAGGAAAGACCTGCTTGTCATGATGGTAACAGAATCTTGGATCGCCTTGGATTGCGTTAGGATTTCCACATTCGAATCGAAAACAGATTATGTGAAGTGACTCCAAAAACAAAAATATCTGGTGCGTTGCAACGCACAACTTTCCTCAGCTCTACGTCAATTCACTTGCTACTTGGCTTTTTCTACTTGATCAATTCATTTATCACTCAGTTTATTTGAACTTGGTCAAATAACACTTCACGAATGCAGAAAGCGGTAGTTTCAGCTGATCTGTTTTTTTCTCTATTTACCGCGCTAAAATCTATAGTATAGTTGCCATGTGGGAACTATCAATATGAAAAATTTATCAAAACCGTTAGAGCCATTTTTGAGAAAAAAATTTGGTTTTTTGATCACCATGATAACTATAGTTAACTTTCGGTGGATTGTGTTCATACCCTCATTTTGGCGTCCCATAGTTACCTGTGAGCTAGATATTAAGTTTGAGCTGATTTGCTACGGTCGTTTTCTCTAAAAATCGTTCACAGACACACAGACCATTTGCCCAAATAGTGTTTTTCGGAATCAGGAGGGTCTGAAACGTAAAGATCTGAAGAGTACTCAAAAAAAATTTTTCAGCTGATTACATAACTTTCCTTTCTACTTTGTAGAGCCGAGGAAAGTAAAAATGAAAATACGCAAAAACTGTAAAGTACACAGTGATAATTAACTGTTTCATCACTGATAGATTTTGACAATCTACAGCACTACTCCAACTGACTTCAAAGCCACCATCCCCACGTGCGATTGTAACAAGGTCAGACATTATGTTTCATTAAATCATGGCTCGATCCAGAGAATGATAAATGTAGATTTCAATCAGAGAACGAGGACGATCCGTGACGTACGCGTATCAAACGTAACGGGATTTTCGTCCTACTTGTGAATGACGGCTATCAATCAGCGAAATATAACCTGTGAACGAGAGTTGATTACATTCCATTAAAGCAGAATAGCTTTCTGTTGTTCGTCAAGCCATCTGCTGCGTTGATGCCGTCTCCCAACTTGACAAGTCGTTCGAACGGTCTCATCGACGCCTATAAACGTTTAACGATCGCGCTCGAAAGTTGAACAGCAGTGCAAAGGCATCGAACAACATCCCAACTGAAATTCCGTTCCATTAAATTACGATTTTTTTAGAAGACTTTAGAAACAGAATTGTAACCATAATGCGGGGGGCTGCAAATCTCCATAAATGAAATAAAAACCTTTTGTAATTAAATGAGCGCAACACCAACAAAACTGCTATCTTGAAATCTCATCGTCTGCCACTCAAATAGCTACAATTGAGTACAGAGTGGAAATTGGAGTTCTAGAATAATAAATTATCTTTGGTTAATTTAATATTATGGCGAAATACCGGTCTTTCCTCCATTTGCTTCTCCTAAACAGTCACTACCAAATTAACTAGTTTGAGGAGCTCGAAGGGACGTACTGCAACTTGGTGGCGTCAGAGAAGGTGGGAAGAGGGGTGATACCTCTGATCATGTAGGCCGACTCTAATACCTTCTCTTTCGCCTGAAACCACTCTCATCTTGGAGCTGCTCATAACGGCCATAACTCCCGAACGGGACAGCGAGACTCGGTTCTAACTGATGAGATAAGTGTTATTTGAAACCTTCACAGATATGTTAGCAAAATTCCCCCAACGTCGGTTTGCTAAAGCAGGAACTATGAACTATCACTAAAATAACTACTAAATGAACTTCATTGGGAGTTCCAGAACCCAGAAAAACAACTGGAACTTCGAGCTAGGCTGTTTTCGGGGCTATGATATCGCAATTTCAGTTGGATGTTGAAGACCACTGTGGAAGTGGTTTTCAACAGCTAAGCTCAAAAAGGTCTGAAAAGTGACCACAGACAGCTTTCGAAGTACTCGGCTGAGCTATTCAACTAGACCTTACTAGTTTCCTATTCCACTCCTCCGATGCTGGACGTAAACGGAACAACCCCCCACCCCACCCCTTCAACCGTTCCTGTTGCTTTCTTTCCCTTTTAAATGGTCGTTCGGAAGGCCGACTTGATCTGGTTGTGTTCCGGAGTTACAGGAAGCGCTCCTCCTCCATGACACCTGCTCGGCTACTTTCTTCCGATCGCTTTTTAGGAAAGATCCAGAAGGCTATAGGAGCGAAGCTGATGAATTTATGACGTGAGGTCGGAGGGGTGGGGGACGTAACTAAATAAATAGAAAGCCTTTCGGATCTCACGATTTCCTCAACGTGCCCTTACGGTTGGTGGCTGCTGTACGTTTGTTCAAAGAATTTCTACGGAAACGCTAATGCAGAAAAACATCCTTTGATGTTGATAAAAATTGTTCCGTGAGACTTTTTTTCAATGGCGTTCAATGGATGATTACAAAAAATAGTTGAAAGTAACAAAATGTGGTTGCTGGAAGATGTCCAATTCATCAAATGTCGTTAGGGTATTTACTACGACTATTGTACCTCCCTTCTGCAATTAACCTGGAAAAACACGTTTTTTGTGCATTTCGGGCTTCATTTTTGTTTAACGGACTGATAGAGGACTAGTTAATTAGAAGAATATATAGATATTGATTAAATTAAGTCCCTGGGCCAACTTGATCAAAATTTCTGAAGTTTTTTTCGACATAAATGCAAAAAACGTCATTTTTGGAACGTATTGATGGTCGTAATTTTATTTTGGCGCCTCCGAAAAATAAACAGCCGTACAAAAAAACGGAAAAATAACTTGACTCGAAAATTGATACACAACACACACAAAATTAGTATTTACCAGAGGCTTGAAAACAAAAAGATCTGATGAAACCATTTTTCTTTTGAGCGATTACAATCCTTAATTGACCCTGTTAGCTTCGGAAGGAAATTCAACAACGTCTCCATTTGAAGAATTAAGTCAAGTGACAGAGAGGCTATCAAATTCGTCTGAATACGAACACAATAATGTTACTCGGCATCTCAAAACAGGACTTGTCAAACAATTAAGAAATCTTCCAGCTGACCTTAGCTTAATTGTGTTGTTTCCCACACCTCATTGTTGCTACGCCAACTCATGAAGTCAGGTTCCTTTGTTCCAATTACGATTAGGGAAACAATTCGTTGCACTGGATTGGATGATGCTTCGCGCAACTTTCCATCATCCGTTCCGACAGATTCAGAAAAGCTGCTTCGACTTGTCACACACTCAGGCGGCCATTTCGTGTCTTGCAAATAGACAATTAGGTGGTTGAATAGTTCAAATATTCACAACTAAACTCTTTGTTTATCTGGGCCTGAAACATTCTAGTGAAAGAAGAAAGTTTTTTGACAGTAGATCAATCATGGACGAGTGTGACTTTGGCAAACATCCTTCATTTCTCTACTCACACAATTGAAAAGTATAATGGCCTGGTGAATATAATATGGTCATTGTAGCTCCAAAGATGAAACAATCGATTGAACGCAAATACGGAGAGATGTTGACTAAGCTGGATCAAATAAGTCGGCGATTTAAAGACTCCAGATTGGATTTGAGATGACCTAATATACCCCAGCTTTCAGCGAATTTCCAATGAAAAGTGAATCTATCACAATATTTGCAAACAAAATTCAATAATCCGTTCTTTCCCCTCTCCATTTTTTGATGTATAACCGTACATACGAGTATATTACATGCAAACAGTAAGGATAAAATTATGACGAAAAAAACGGGCGGAGTGGGCGCCACTCGAGCAACTCAAGACTAGTTAAAATATTTCAACTGGACGCCCTTTGAGGAGAGATCACTTTCTATAGCCTGAAGATGACAGTCTGACCGAAATACTATTTCTGGTTGTTCGAGTTCCTTTCATTTGTCAGCGGAAGAGTACGCTAACGTACGAAATCAAAAAACGAGAAGTACTATTCTGAATACTATTAATTTTGATTTTGTTTAAAGTCTAAAATTCACACATTTTCGGCATGTGCATACAATTACTGGCATAGATAGTAGAACGTAGAAGCAGTAGAAATAGATGTAGAAACAATAAATTAACAAAACACGAAAGATTCGCAAATTCATCAAACTTATCTAATTTTTTGATTCAGATAGCAACATAATCAGAAGCCTTAATACTCGTCAATACTGTTAATATTCACATAACGTGCAATATATTATAACAGAACTAGAAAGGGTATTTATAAACTGTCCAAATAGTTACGTTTATTAAACTAGCTTAAATTGTTACAGTATGGGTTTGTAGTTCTCAAAATGATAGGCCTTTCATATGGTGTGATGCGCTGGGCATAAAATTCTTAATACATTTCGGGTGTCGTGGGCCTTTGACATGAACAAAATTACCCAAAGAGACAGTTAACCAGCCTTTTAGTCCTCTCCATTTTCACCCCCATCGCCATATGGTACGTCCACACCTCCAGACGAGAGTGAAAGCTACGAGCTGATAATTTACAGAGGATCAAAATGATCGGGAAAGAGAATTAGAAGGGTTTCTCTTTCTGGACGAAGAACAAGGCGGCGGCGGGAACGTCGATTTTTGAAAAGGAAATCGTTCGAATTGCCCCGGAGAACCATCACGCTTTCGGTTTATCAACAATGCACCACTCACTGGGCGTGTTTCATAATGTTCCCTAGAAGAGGCTCAACCTCAACCTTGGCTACCTTTTTTTTTTTCTTTTCCACTCATTATATAGAAAGATTGGCAAGAAGTGTGCTGTGGGAGAGCGAAGAGGCAAAAGGCACGAAACCTCAGTTCCCACTAACTCGATATAAGCCGTTTCCTTCGTTCGAAGAACAGATTGAAAGTTGATACGATCACTTTCATTGTTTTTCTTTATTTCGAAGAAGGGCTCATTTTTATAATCTGGCTCTGATCCGCGACGCTGACATAGTTCACACTACTTCTTGTTGTTGCCCATCATTTTGCCATTGAGCTGAAGAACGTCATTCAACTCAGGGAATTTTCCGCAAATAAGAGATACACCAGCGCTAAGAATCGCCGAATGTTTTTTACGGGTGAGAAGCTAAATTCCCAATTAGTAGTTCTTTTCGGTGGAACACGAAGCTCGATTGAGAAAAGTGTTTATTGCGTTTTAAACTACTAAGTATGAACATGTGCTAGCGCAAGGCTGTTCCTAGAGAATGGAAGTACAATCTAAGAAACGAAATGATGGGCGGACAAGTAAAACATATAATACAACACCTACGAAACTGAATTTAGGTGGTTATTGTCTCTAAACAATCTAAGAAGTGCAAACATAAGCGAAAATGGGTAGGGAGTGTCTCAAGAGAACTGAGAAACATTCTCAATATTGGAGCGGTAAGTAGCGAGCTAATTATAGTAAACGGAGGAACAACCGGAAATAATGGAGGAAAACAAACACAAGGAGCTGAGCTTACGTGGTTATTGCCTCTGAGTCAATTAGTGAACTGTTGAACATGAACAATAGTGAATTCGAGGGAACGAGGACTGGATTGTACCGAGAGCTAGAGATTTCTATGCGACACGTCATCTTGAATCGCTCTACGCATCATTCTTAATAATATTACTACTGGATACGACTGGGAGAGAGTGAGAGAGAGAGAGAGAGAGAGAGAGAGAGAGAGAGAGAGAGAGCGAGAGAGAAGAGAGAGAGAGAGAGAGAGAGAGAGAGAGCTATACTACCTGCTAGACGTGGCAAATATATTTTTAACAGCCCCATGAAAATTAGTGGGGTTGAGAAGGGAGTTTACTGAAAGCATATTGTGACACTAACTACGGAACGTTCGATATATATCTTGAGCGCCTCACAGTCTCCTTCGTCGCTGAACAACTGACTGCTCTCATTATTTCGAATGACTCGAGGAAACGTTCAGAGCTGAGGAAGCGTAAAAAGCGAATCATTAGTCACCAGGTGGTGCTGGGTGAGTACTAAGCCGAGTCTAAGCTAGAAGTGCTGACGATTGCAACTGTACACTCGTCAGTAGCGTGAAGGCGTATCAACCCGAGACAACTGGGGATAGACAAGTCAAACTGAGACGAAAAATGAAACGGAAACCACACATTTACAAGCTCTCGAGATAATGTAAAGAAAAACTCAAACTCAAAATTTGGAAGTATAACGCGTAAACGTCAGTAAAATATGCGAACCACCACCGGTCACAGTGACTCAGACAGGGCCGGAATCTTCATGTGAGCTTTACATCAAATCTGCAAGCAATCAGTTCCTGTTAAGTACGTTGTTGAAGAACGCGTGGCGTACCTCAACATACACTTTGCTAATATTTTCAACGCTCATTTCATTCGTATCACCAAATTTTCCAATTTTAGAAAACAGAATTTTCAGGAATGTTGACTAAATTTACAACTTCTATTCAATAAGTTTTACTGAATACTCCATTTTTTTTTGGAACGTGGCAATCTATATTTTAATTTCTATCGATTTTACTGAATTTTCCTGCAATTTCTATTCAACGATTTTCAATAAATTTTCCAAAACCTTTACTTAACAATTTCTATTCAATTCCCTAACGGCGTGTTATAAATGTTTAAAAGGTTTTCACTTAAATCACCAACAATTCCTTTTAATATAGTACCTTACTTTCAATAATCCGAAAATTTGTATTCAATTTCGTAACGACTTTTTCTGAATTAAAAGGATTTTGTACTCAGTTTTTCAACATTTTTTGTTGAGTTCTTCAACAATTTTATTGATTTTCCGGCGGTTTTCTCAGAATATACTGCAATGTCCAACGCAATAATTTCTACCTTACTGAACTGAAATTGTGCCTGATGATCATCATAAGTGATTAATAAGAGTTGAATTTAATTTGTTAACCACTGCTTCGTCGCTTTTGAAAATTCAGTGGTTGATATTATAAAATTGAGGCGACAAAAACATGTATTTAAAGAAACTAAGCATTTTCTCGTTAGTAATAAGTTGTTAACGAGTATTTCCAATAATTCTTTGTTGACACGTTTTAGCTCAACAATTAACACCAGGTTGGCGTTCACCGATTTAAATTAAGTTGTTTAGTGCATTCAGTTATTGAACAAATAATTATTTATTTATTCTAAATTTAACAATAGGTATTATTTTTAACGATAGATACAAAAATAATGGTTAGGTTTTGTAAAAATTTGTTCGAGTGAAATACTCGAGGAGCTCTTCCATTGTGTAGTGTTGACTCCAACAGTAACACAGAATTCAGTTACAGTGAGTACTTATGTCCGTCTCTTGAAATCGTTGAGTATGAAATGTAAAATTCGGGGATGTTAGGTAGTGTACAGTCAACGAATTGTCGTACTTGAGGAACGTGGATTGAATTCTCGTCTTGAGCTGGAGAGGATTTACATAAGATAATTTGTACAAGGTAGTAGGGTTTCCCCACAGTAAACTTAAATGCGAAACATCTTTTTAAAAACAACAGAACTCACCAAATTCTACGCGATAATTAGTGTTCGGTTCGGGACGTACCTGCAACAAATAAAGACAATGAGATTAGTGGTTGTATTCGTCACCTGAGGGCTTCTTTCCATCACATAATCCTAGGAACTAGTTGTATCAGTCTGTAAGTCAGTTAAGCATTTTAAAGGTCAACATAAACGTAAGTGTTGGGTTTTATCCGAATGTGTCAGTTTTCATGAGATTTTCTGCAGCCTCCAATTCTCAATACCGAATTGAGGCTAAGTGTTTATTGATAGAATTAAGTTTGTTTGTAAGGTATGTACGCGGTGTTCCTTCATTGCTTGAAAGAAAAATTGGATAACAGGCAAAAAAAAAAAACAATTGTGAAGTAAATGACAGCGAAGTGCGCTGTTGATACCGAAATACTAACTAACGCGATACCTACGATGTGTTCAGCATTAAATGCGACATTCCCACGATTTTTATCATCTCCAGAGTTAGTGCTGATTGGAGTACCTTCCAGGGGTAGCTACATGACTATTTCTACAATTGAGACCGGACTGACCATAAGTTACGGTCTCGGGTTAGGGATGATTGAAAACCTGGAAGACGGAAAGCCCTTAGAGGATGCAATTGGCTATTTCGCTGGAGCGTAGTTGATAATTATAAGAAGTTGTATGGGCTTTGCTGGCTTCAGGGGATGACTTCAAGGAAAAATTGCGGAAACGCGGCTTTAGTATTACTTTATATGGCTTGTGCCAACGATTGCGTGTTTCGTACCTAACATACTGTAAAACAACTGAATCAATTGAGCACACCGTTTCTGTTATTTTTTGTGAACTTTTCTGGAAATCAGTTTATTTATTGTGATGTATCTTTAGACAGGAATTGTTAAAAGCCGTAATCATCACAACTACTCTCTTTCCCAGCTCATAAACGCAGTAAGTTTTGACTGAATTCGTTTTACTGGCAGATGGTTATATATCAAAATGAGGAGCCATAAACGTCTTAACGCTGAAAACTGAAAGATAAGTATACGCCAAAGTATACCTTCTCTAGAGAATCAAGTAATTGCATCAGAGTAATTGCCGCAGTAAAGTCACAGTAATGATCTGATGCAGACCTGGATGCAGTAAGAGTTCAATCTCCGTCGGTAACTACACACCACAAACCGGGCTACCTTCACCTAACCAAACCATGAGCTCATCAAATTACACTGCAGTAGAATCTGATAAGACGCTTCTAATTATCTGGAGATTAAAGTTATCTAAAAATGAACGCTTAACCTCCGATGACACAACGTCGCGAAACGGAAGCTTCTAAATAACCTTTTAGGTCATAACGACGAGCCCCATCTGGCGAAACATCCCAGAATGTCGGTCATCCTGAATTGCCCTCCTAAGCGGTAGTTAAAAGCGAAAAGAGCGGCCCGAGTGACTACCTCAGCTTCTTCTGACTAAGCAGTTTTTGCAGCAAATTAGCAGTAAAAGCGCATGACGTAGGGGATGATGCGGAATTTTTATTACAATATTTTATTTCACGTTCCGGCCCTTTTCAGGAATGTGCGAAGAGGAGTCATTGAGAAGCGGCACTAGAAGCCTGTTCTTCCTTAAGGTATTCAAACCGGGGGCCCTTATTAAACGAGGCCACCAAGCGGCGCTGCCAGACGATAGTGACGCTTTTCGGCATTGCTTTCTACGACAAACAGTAGACTAAGGAATCAGTTTCGTTTCTTACTTTCTTTAGGAATGTTTTTGTCGTCTTGTGAGAGCAAAAACACGATTTGAGAAACTATGTACGTGTGAACACCAGTTACAGAGAACGGCTGGGACAAATCAGCTTGAATTTAGCGCACTGATCAATTCGTCATACCGAAAAGAGGTTAAACACAAAAGCCAAAACTAATTCTGCAGTTGTTTTAAGGAGCAAAACACTATTGTTCCTTCGGAAATGACATTTACAACAACAAGTAAACGTTAAAACAAACTTTTCGTTCCTGGAAACTAACTACACGATAAAAATTATCATCCGGGATTTCTCGTTCTCTACATTGATTTCTCAGAGCCTGATTTCTGCTTCCACGTCTTTCAGTTTTGGTGTTCCGCTAAAAACGCCATTCTGTACTGGGTCTTCGAGTACTTCTCGCTGTTGAACGGGGCTCGTACGCGTTTATCCTCAAATAAATAATCTCTTATCGATATCAATTTTTGGGTGGTCACCTCAATCAAGTCGGTCAGTGCACCGAGTGCTACTTAAGCCCGCTGCTCACATGAAAATAGCCCCATGATATAATAACAGGAGTTGGAAGATGAAGGCGTTGTTCCGAAGAGCGATTCCTCGAATTTGACTGTTTCTTCGGCAACAGGCGGAACGCGCTCGCTATTGTTCCTTTGTTGTTTGATATTAATTGTAGTTTTAAACGTGGAAGATGCTTCAGGGGAACGAGATGGATTTCACGGGACGATGAACCGACTGGGCTCATCAACTCAGGTCGTCCTCTTGATACGAGGCCTCTCTCTGGAAGAGCCCAAGGTGGATGTCGCAATCGAAGATTTCCAATGAGCCACGCTATGAAATATTGTTGATGCCTTCGCCGTCGCCTTTGAAGGCAGAGCTAAAGGAACGAAGCATCGACTTCTTCCAACTTCAACTTCTTCGTCGATTCCCCTACCGCCGAAAGCCATAATAAAAAAACGCAGTATGACTCACGCAACTTTTACGAAGCTATATCAGCAGCAATACTAAATTTTGCAACAACGTTTTTCTACATTGCTACTTTTCAAGGTCCCAACGGTAAATGAAACATTGTAGTCGATCAAAAACACAAATATGGTGGGCAGCAGCTCGCAACGTAAGTAGTAGTTAGTGGGACAACGTGACAACTCGTCAACTGAGGGACTAAGAGGTTAACAACGACGAAGCAAGGGATGAACGTCATAATTGTCGTTTTCAAACGTTGGAATTAGCACCTAATGCTACTCGTTGAACAGCCATCTGTTCACCTGTTGCTTCTTTTCTTTCTTCTGAATCTGGGCGCGAGGTTCTCTTCAGGCGATGCCAGAGGGGATCCAACTAATGCGAATGATCGACCTGCCGCGCGTTTCTCAACATAAGTTCCACGATAAGGTAGGTTTTTGAATATCAAATCAGACAAGCCACTCTATTCCCATAACCGTTGCACGGTAGTGCTTCCGCCGTCATTATTATAGTACACATTACAACCACCATCGTCTACTCAAAAACTTTGAGAGGTAAGTTGGGTTAAACCATTCTACCTTTTTTGATGCTACTCTTTATTCTAGTCTTTCCATCTATTTATCTTCAATTTATTGGTCCCGGCTATAAATTAAAGCCTTAGGAATTCTATCTTTGGCACATTCGGATCGCAATAGTTTTATTTTAAAAAAAGAGTGATTTGACTGGTGGTAGCACGATTTCTAATCACGGACTCCCCTTGTAATAAAAAAGTCGATATTGAATTCTCAGTCGGTAATGTGATCGCCTATGGGGTTTCTGTAGAGCCTGACGGGGACTGGTCAGAGGGAAAAGAGAACGGAGCGGCTCCAAAACGTATCGAGGGTCGTTGAAGTGGACCAAAAGCCACAAACCGCTGGATCGAAAAATTCATTAGGCAATCGTTCTCGAACCAGCGGATTGAACAGTCTACTTCCTCTCGGTGATATAACGATAATAATATAAGGCCAATCGGGCGGCTGCAGACACCGGCACGACAAACGAAGCATTTTTTAAGTTATTCCCTCGTTATTACTTCGATCACCGCCGTTTTACAACAGCAACCTCTTGAGTAAAAGCAACGCCAGAGGAAAAAACTCTGCTTTCTGAACTGAAATCATCACTTTGAAAAGAAACCCAAATAAATAGTCTTCAGGATAACTAGCTCTTTGAAATCCCCCCCCCCCCCCCCAACCATTTGAATTTAATTATTGAACGCCAAAATATGACTCGTTGTTTATAAATGTATAAACTTAATTAATTGGTTTGATGAATTGAAAAACAGAGGACGAGTTTATGGGGCACCGATAATATCAAAAATACAATCAATTTAAACCCCCTCTACTAGGTGACCGTGTCATATAGCAGATGGGAAGGTGAAAGAACGATTACCTGAGCTAGTTGCTCCCCCCCCCCCCTAACGCTCAGTAACTTCAAGAGTTACGACTACTAAACGACCACAGCACTATGAACTAACAATGTACCCCTTCCCCTCCACCAAAAACACTTACAAACTGTTGCAAAACATTTTTTGTACAATTTTTTGTTTACTCTAGCGGCCACGGCGCTCAACAGAAAATAAGAAATATTTCCTCATTCGCCTCACTCCGATCGTACGATTACGGTTTGGCTCATTACCTTGTGTTAGCGTCCATGCTCACCAGCAGAATTTTCAGCCGATTTGGTTCAGCTGTAAGACGTTTTTTTTGCAGATTTTGTCACTTCAAGATAGATAAAAATTAGGAATTTTTCTTTTCATAATATTACATAACTTTACTTTTCAATTGGTAGTGCTTAGGAAAAGAACTAATGGTTCACTGACGGCTCACCGCCCAAAGCAGAAGCTTCTATAATCATGTGGAAATGACTAGCTTTGAAGCTCACTCACCTGCTGCGGGAAAGCGCGGCGAAGAATCTGGTGTATTGGGGTAAGCGCCGTGGGAGCTTTTGGAAACCCGTTAGTTTCCAGCCCAGAGAGCGAAGTTATTAATTCATCCACCGCGCCCATAGGAAGTTGAAGTGATGCGGCTTGAGAGGAGGGAAGAAACCAAGGAGTAGGTAACCCAAGGTATTTAGATTGTCCAGGTGACCCCGATAGCTTCAGGTTCTTCCCCCGACAAACAACCAAACCATCTCCTCACAACCTGCTACTATCCTCAATCCCTTGGAATGCACTTTTTACTTTCCGCAACCCAAAGGATGAGGAAAGTATTGTAACCGATAAAAAGTGGAATTTTTCATCCGATATTTACGTTATGGAGGCATAGAGAATCAAAAATAGCTGTAGAGTTACAACACAACTCTCCTCAGCAATAGACCCCACGTTGAACATTAAACTCGGGCTGGGTTGTTTGATATGAATTAAAACGACTTTTCTGCCTTCTTCTGCTTTACAACTAGAGTAACCTCAAACTCATCACGTTTCATCTATTTTCTTTCTGGAGTAATACGCGACCAAAATCACGATGATTAGACCTCACAACTTTATTAATCTTCCCGTTTTAAAACTCCACAAGTGCTTATTAGAAATGAGCTGCATAACGAGGAGGTTATGATGGCTTCCTGCGGGAAGTAATACCACTCGCTTTAGGAAGTTTTCCCCGACAGAATCGCGGTCTCGCTTCTTCTTCGCCTTTATGTCTCAACTCCCTCCAACACGCCAATATCATTCCTTATCCATTGGGATATTGAAAGTAAATGCAACGCATTACAGCAGTGTCCTTGTTTCAGCTGCTTATTCTATGTTTTCCAACCAGACTTCTGTAAACATCAATCAGGAACCTCTACATGAAACCTGACGTGAGGTTAATACGATTGTTATGGACAATTTGTTGCTTACTGTGCTAACATTATAGGAAAACACTGTGAGATAGTCCAGCGTAAACAGTTTGAATTCCAGAACTGTCGCTATCGTCTAGATACCAACACCTTTGATGTAATACTGCAAGCGGGTATCAAACTACAAACACGACTTATGCCAAAATGTTCGATAATTTATTGTGCTACTTTTGTCATTTTCCTATTATTGCATTATGAGCATCCTCTTGAGTAGAAAAAGAACGAGAACGATGCAAATTATTTGTGTAATCGGCCTGTTTCTGGGGTATCCTAAATACCGAGTGAATGATTCAGCGTGAGCAAACTCTACACTTGGAATACAAAAAATTCTCGATCCGCACATTTCTGCCTTAGGACCCCAAGCAAAATTAGTTTTATTCCTCTTCAATGAATTGTGGTTATTTTTAATAAGGCAGGTCTTATCTCCCAAACTATTGGTGCTATAAACAATTTGAAACCCCATTCAAAAGCTCTTCAACTTTGCTATAAGATGCGTTCTGAACTTTTCCCTCTGAGCAATCGCTTTTCACGAAATTCAACTGTTGGGCTTAACGAGTTTTACGCTGTTCGGTATTTTCGTATGTAGAAACGCTGCAAATCTATTATTCTCAGGCACAGCATGATTGAGCCCTATTCAATTTAATCCAACGTCGAGCAATATTAAATACATAACAAAGCTATATAGACCATCCGGGGAACGACAACTTGCAAACGACAATTTTCGTGGAGCACCTCCGAGAACCATCCTATTTGATTCAGCATAAAAAAATACAAGTGAACGACGTGAAAAGTGAACATTACAGCGGAACAACGAAAATGACGTTTCGTGAGAGCGTTTTTGACGCAAGGCGATTGACACGGAGCGACTAGTCGAATTAACGGGAGGTCAGAGAGTGGAAATGAACTATCAGAATACCTCTCATTACATTTACTGTGATTTCAGTATTCACAGTGTATTCATCTCTCAGGCTCCTCCTTTTCGTCTCAGCATCAAATACCTAGGAAACGATATCAAACACTACGTGAATTCAATAAAACTGCCACAATTTCGTTTTCGGCTAATATTTTAAACCATTTCCTGCCCATAACAACTATGCGTTTCATCGGATTGGATTGCCGAACAGGTGGGCATAACTAGATATCAAATGGAATTTTTGGAGAAAGAACGGATTTTGTAGAGCGTGTTAAAGGCAATATGGCCGGGATGGCGGACGGCCATTGAAAATTTTACGGAGAGGGGGGGGGGGTTGTAAAAAATGTTCCTCGCCGAAAATATAGGTGCATTATTCAGAATTAACAATAAACCAAAATGAATATTAGATACGTCGGTGATGATAGATATTATATATTTGGAACGTTCGTGATGGTATGTCGTTCATCTTTGGCCAATCGGAGGACGTGCAAAATGTTCGTTAGCTCGCTCCAGTCCAGCGGTCAAGCTACTTCTCTCTCCTCGACTTAACTGTTTAAAGAGGGTGGACCGTTGCCAAGAAGCTGCCAGAGTCGCGCCTGGTTTACATAAGGAAATGGATTTGAAGGCATCGTGTGATGGTGAAGAGACGAGGGGGGTCCTTTTGCGGTTATCGCGGCGAGAATCGGCTGCCCAGTTGGCGTTGGCCCGGTCTCAGGTCTCACCGTTATTTCTTGATGCTCCTCGCCCTGCAGGTTCTGACGCAAACGAAAAACTCGCAGGTGTTCGACAGATTCCTGAACGCTTCTCAAAGGATATTTGGTGCGGCGCATCGCCCAACTTTCCTCGGCCTCACAAACAATACCAACTGTTTTAACACATCATTGTAGGAATCAGGTAGAATTTGACGTAATAACGCATAACCACCTGATTTTATTGCTCCTATGTTTGCAATTATGATTTTTGAGACCAGCAGTTACCAGCATATAGGTAATTTATGGAACTGTCAAATTCACTTGTTGTGGAATGTTCCGGAATAATAAGGAAAACCTTATGGTTTGGGATTATAAACGAAAAACGTAGTAAAATCTTCGTTTATTGGACCTCTTTCATCCCTGGTGAAAGTAGTATGGTACTATTAAATTATTCGGACATGCCCAGAAGAAGAAATTTTATCTAATTCGTGTTAAGCCTTTTTTGAGATTAAAAAATTTATGCGCTCATCATTATGATAACGACAGTTAGTTTTGCACTGATTTAGCCCATAACCTTATCTTGGCGTGCCATTTTATCGGCAGACTGAATAGTCAAGTTGAGCTGATTTGGTTGAGAAACACACACTCTAGGTTTACTTTTCTTACCTACGAAGTCCATATTAACTGAAAGCAACAC
This sequence comes from Pachypeltis micranthus, assembly GCA_020466155.1. Lineage (NCBI taxonomy): Eukaryota > Metazoa > Arthropoda > Insecta > Hemiptera > Miridae > Pachypeltis > Pachypeltis micranthus. The sequence continues at coordinate 60,451,136 of CM035770.1, read as the reverse complement.
AGATTTGATTAGCTTGTAGAGTGAAAAAAAAACCGCTGAATGAACGTGGGATTAAGAAATGTTGTTTTCCGTCGCACTTAATATTTTTTTAATGCTGTTTTTTGAACTCAGAAAGCTGTGAAACCGTGAAGATTAACACGAAAAATTTGTTTCTGGGCCGGTTCAATAACTTGCCCTCTTAGGGCTAAGGAAAGTTTTGAGTAAAACGTTTCCTGTACCTTTCCAGTTCCTTTTTGGACTTTTTATTAATTGAAATCGAATACCGATCGTTCATTATTATCTTCGATTAATGAGACTAGTGATAAATGATTCCTGGACTTCAAGGTCTAATGGGAACGAGGGAATGAAGGATTTATCGAACTTAGAAGGTTTTTCAGAAGCCCTACTTTTCATCATCCTATCCCACTAAGTTGGGCAGACTATGCTCTCATATCTTGGGCCTTTCTATCTCTCTGCCGAATTGCATAGTACTATACTAGGGTACTGGGAAATTCAGTCGCCTCTCAAAACCTCTGTTAACAGAAATATCGTTCTCCTAAAATCAATCAGATCGAATTTAGATCGGGAAGATAGGTTGAGGCGGATAGATTGAGGGGATTTGTTGATGAAATCAATATAGCACTCGTGAGTTAATTATAAAAGGCAGAACCAAAAATAGTGCACGAGTCACCTCGAATAGTCAGCCTCGTTTTTTTTCTCATGTTGGTCGTTTCAGACATTTTGTTTACCGGCGGATTAGCGAGCTTTAGTGGGTATAAATAATCGAATTCGTCTCGAACGGTCTAAGGAGGAGAAGAAAAAAAATGAGGGTTTGAAATTTAATGAGGGGGGAGTTGCGTAAAAATGTCTATTGTTGGGCTGGCAACTGCTTTATACGTGGGACATTGCATCTTGTATAATAGGCATAGGTAATCGGGAAAAGAGTCGATGAAGAACGTTCCAGTCATCTGGGTTAACTAGCGAAGGCCTCGACACGTAGCAGGAACTAACTGACAGACAACTAGCCGACTTTTGGAGGGTCCTAACGTTGTACCTGTCAAGCGACAAGTGGAACAGCTGCCCGCTGGGAAAAGGAAGAAGGGAAACAACGGATCTTGTTGTCCTTTCGTTTTCTGATTTGGTCTCTATTGACGACGGGTTGGTGCGTAAAGTGATGTTTCTAAATTCAATACTGGGAACACTCAACGCGGCGCTAAATTGTCGTCTCTTTACGTGTGGAGAGAGATTAAGGCCCGTCGCAAATTGGCAAAATCATTACTCCAAGAAACAGCAAGAAAGTGGTAGGGTTTAACACGTCAATGGTGTTAAACACATGATTCACCTACGACTGTTCGAGCGGAATTTGTCAGAAAAAAATGCGTGGTCTTACGACACTCTATTTTATTGCTCTCACTATTTCTCCTTGCATGAAAATGTTGTGGTCCCTTGTTTAGAAGTGTACACACCCAAAATTCAACAGTGCTGTATGTTAGAGCCTAGAGAGATTTATGCGACGTTTTAATCAAATTTCTAGATCGTATTGCATCACTTCTGAGGCGACTGCTGCACCCGTGGGGTCGCTATATCGATACTCTCGCGTGAATCACCCAGTTCTCCAGTGTTCTCCTGTTAGGACGGCCCGAGGGATTTCCATGGAACGAGCGCCCCAGGCTCAGAGAAATTGTCTTCTGAGGCCTTGAAACCTCATTTGTCCCTTTCATGAAGGCCTTTTCACCTCGTTCCCCTCAATTTTTGAGCGGTGCCGATTCATTTATTTATTAAGGAGGAGACGGCAACCCGTTAGCGGCGCATGGGGAGCGTGGAGCTTGACAAAAGTATAAAAGCTGGCAGTCGAATGCCTTGGCGTTACAACAGAGCTGACAGCGGTTCCCTTTTGTTCAGGACACGTGAAAGCTCAAATCTTAATGATAAAAGGGAACCGGTCGTCATGTGAGGCACTACGCAATTGCTGCGGCACTAGGCTCAATTACATAAAGATTCAGGCTCGAGGCATTTTTTTCTCATTAGGTAACGGTGAATGAATAGAAACACTTAGTCGCTCCTTCCTCGAAGAACTTGAGAGCCAATCAATGCAGAAGGCATCAGAGATGCAACCAGCAATTGAGAGACTCACAAATACTCGAGGCATTCAAATGTAACGAAATGTACTCAGCGTTCATCGGTCCCACAGGGAACAATTCTAGACCCATCAAGAAAAGGACATCTCAGGAATGGGAGCCTTGTCAGAGGAAACCGAATAAAAACAGATGACCACCAAACTAGTAGTGATTGACGGTCAGCTGTTAACTGAGTCCCTCCTATTTATGTCATTATGGCGATTTATGGAACTGCCAAAGTGATGTTTTGGGTAAACATTCGTGTTAACTGCTCGGGAATCATAACTGAAACACATAGTAGTTAACAAATTTTACAATAAGGTAGGAAGGGGGCTTTTTCAGTTTCTCCTCCTTTAATCAACACTTTTCATAATTATACTAACCTAAATCACTCCACCAGAGTAGGAATGTGAAGGGATGGCTCTCTGCCGACCTTACCTCCACACGTTGGTTGAATATCGGCATTCAGACAATCCTGAAGCTAACGAAGTGATGGCGAAAACATTTCGTCAATATGCCACGATCACATCACCCTCAAACCCTTCGTTTGGCGGATTTTCTGAACGCCCCTCACACAACCAAATTGGAAGAAGACCGAAAAGAAGGAAGCCTAGGATAGATGTACCTTGTACTTACATGCTAGTACGCTAAAACAATATCTATGTATGATGTTACAATTGCACTATAAAAAATGCATAAATTTTAAAGAAATTAAAAATAGAAAAATCGGTTGTAGTGATGCCAGACTTGCAAAGTGATCTGATGATATCGTCTGAAACAGGGTCACACAAACCTCATAGGTGGCGTGAACACCAGACGCAGGCTCCCACATTCCATTCCCAAAATGAAGGTCCTCCACTAGTGCCAGCCGCGCCTCTTCTATTGCTGGAGAAATATAAAAGAAGCTACGACTCATCTCAGGGGCCCACCGCAAGAACGCGGACAAAATTTCTTTCGTCTCCTTCGCACACGTTGAAAACGACGGCGGAAAGAGAAAGAGAAAACGTCGTTGGAGTCACGAACTACCCGCAGGTGTAGCGGTCCTCCGAAGGACCGGTTTCTTGCCAGCTCAAGCCTCCAAGTATTCCGTCCTGACGACAGTTGTCAGTTGTCATTGGAGGACGAACGGCGTATTCGTAGCCCAGTTCTTTGCCAAAACCAAGTTTTGTTCAGAGGGGTACGCGCTGCGAGGCCTCACACGCTTTCCCATCGCATATACCAAGTGCTTAGCAACATTTCGAAGACGCCTCAACGTCTTGGTATACACAACTTGGTCACCACTCTCCAAGGGAAGCCTTATCTGGCCACCTGAACATCAGCCAATGTGATATCGCAGCCCTCTTCAATGTGGGACGCTCACCGACCACTACCCCCTTCCCTCCCATTTAACTTCTGAGCAAACAAATTGCCTATTTTATTGACCTAACAAGGTTTTTCGTGGCATTTATGAGGGAAACTGCTACAAGATGAGACGTGTAAGTGGTCTTCACGTTAATATATAGTTACAGCCAGCAACTACTCAGCGACCTCTCCTTAAAATAGCAAAAGGATTTATAAATTGAACCATTCTTGTGGGTTGGACACGGTTATGACCGGGAAATGAAGTGAGGGGATTAAGGAACACTAACAACAGTATACAGATGATACAGGTACATCGACTTTTTTACATCGCCTGAGTGATTCCCACTCATTTAATCTTGCAGATGGTCAGTTGGTTGAATTCGTACATTTTTTATGGAAGAGAAGCAAGTGAGAGCTATTCAAATATCTCGAAATATTAAATAAAATAAGAATGAGAAATGTCGGAGTGATGCAGTTCTACGAAATATTCCGTCTTTATCCCATTTATATCAACAGTAAGTCTTCTTTTAAATGCAAACCGTATGAATGTTTAAAGATGCTCTTTAACTTCGCAATGTACAATACCCTGCCTGCCTCCTGTCACCCTTCTCGACCAACAACGTGTTACATTGAGTTGTCTCCAACTCACCTAGATCTCCTTTACGAGAGCAACATCGTGAAGGAAGTTGACAAAAAGGTAATTCCCCTCAACGGAGAATTCCTGGGCGGTGCACTGGGCCAACGTGTCAGGTTCATAATTTTCTTGTGGGCGCCGACCCCAAAACCTAAGTAGGTGTAACGGGTATCAGACTTTCAAGGCGTCGGTGACGGAGGACTAGGGCTCTACCCACCCGATATAACGTGTAACGAGACGCTGAATCGCGACCAGTCGGCGTGATTCACCAAAATGTCACTGCTCCCATTCACTGCGACTTCCCTTCCAATTATTTATCGTTTCTTTGCGGAGCGCCTCAGACTCTGAAAAACCTTCCGCTAGGATTTTCTTTGATGCAGTTTTCACGAAAGACACCGCAATTTCCTCCACTCGGAAAAGCTCACTCACGACGGAAAGTTATAAAATCGACGGAAAAAATCACGACAAACACTTAACAAAAATAATCACAATACGAAAATATCTGGTGCGTAGCAACACACGACTTTCCGCCACCCCTTTAAGTTCGAACACCACCTACATAGGCGGGCGCTATATCTTCGTTCCACGCATTTTTACAGGAACGTTTATCGAGAACAAAATGTAGGGACTAGTTAGCTGAGAGTACTCCGAAAGTTTGATCGAAATCGTTAGAGCCGTTTTTGAGAAAATTGGAATACCGATAAATTAATATTCGACAAATCTCCTTTTCTGAGTTAACTTGGCTTATATCTCCGTTCAACATATATATACAGAAATAATTATGCAGAACGAAATGTTGGTATGGGTGACTGAAAGACACTCCATTAGGATTTATCACACCTCGTGAAAAAGTTACCCAAGAATTTACGGAAATGTTAGAAAAAACGTTATTTTCGACACATTTTGATTTTTATCTCTGTTCAATGGACCGTCACAGGAACATTTATTGAGAAGAATATGTAGGTATCAACTATTTGAAAACATCCTGTGAGTTTGGTGGAAATCGCTGAAGCCGTTTTGCCAAAAAGCGTAAAAAACCTATTTTTGCTTCAGGGGCCCATATCTCCGTTCACCGTATTTTCATGGAGATATGTATGGAGAAGAAAAGTTAGGTATTGATTAGGAAAAGATAATTTGAAAGTTTAATCAAAATCGTTAGAGCCGTTTTCGAGAAAAATGCGAAAAACCCTAGTTTTTGGTACATTTTCGTCCCCCCCCCCCTTCCCACCGGCCGAAATCGTCCATAACCTTATTTTGGTGTCTACAAAAAATAACGAACAAAACAAAAAAAGAACCAACTCAATCGGATCAGCCGTTCTCCCGCAAATCGAACTACAGACACACACACATACATACGGACCACGCGCCGAAATTAGGTTTTTTAGACTCAGTAGGGTCTGAAACGTAAAGATCTGAAGAAAACCCAAATTTTTTTTTTGGGCCGATTACTATACTTTCCTTCTCTTCGGGTAGCGGAAAGTAAAATGAGCTACACAATAAGTAGAGGAGTAAGGAAAGATAAGAAAAGAATTGGAAAAAAAGAGAAAAGTATCATATAAGATCACAAATATATTATTTAACAATTCTGCAACTGATATTTTGGGTATTCGAATGAAAATGTCAAAAATGAAATCGACAGGCGGCAAATGAAGGCGGCCCAATGGTACCAACTCTCCAACACATTGTTTTGGAGGAAAACTCGCCAAGTCGCCTCTTCCTTCGAGGGATTCTCGTTTGAGCGTGGTGGCAGCCCTTTTTCCCCGCGTTAAAACTCTCGCTAGCTAACTATTAGTCAATTGCCGATTGATGAACGCGATCCGAGCTCAAGAATTTTTTCACTCCATGATTATCGTTAACAGATCGCTACCTAATCAACATTTTAACTAAAGAATTGATAAACCGGCCCTGAATGTGTAAGATATGAATCCGCAACCTAATTTGCTTTCATGAGAACCAAGGCTCCAATCTTTGTCTGAATATCGATTTGATAATTCATTGGAAACAGCAAAATTTACCAATGAATTTAATGAACACAAACAAACATACTCCATCATCATTTTTAGGAATGTTGAGTAATTGAAATTATACAAAAACTTAGACCCTCTCGAATTTAATAAATTAGAGCAAGAATGCGACTTTTTGTTCATAAAATAATACAATATTTGCTCAGACTGATGAATAGAGAAACCGATCACCGAAGAAAATAGAACTCAGACCCAATAAAGTAGTGGTTTACTTTCTCGGTTAACGAGAAAAAAAAGCTCTGTAAGAATGGTGACCTAGATTACTATAACACAGGAGAACCTAAAGTCAGAATTAGAATGATGGGTAATAGAACTCAGTTGTCGATTGCTCGATTGGTCGTTCTCTCTCGAAAAAACAGTCAAGCTGAAGCGACCCAAACAGTTGTGTCCGTAGCCTTCACCTTACACGATGCTTCCATCGTTTGTGGACAAGAAGGAACGTCTTCAGACCTCGTAATTTTTTTATTAAATTTAATTTTTGCTGGCAGCATCCAAATCGTCAAAATAATTTTAATGCCTGTCGAGTTGAGCTATGAGGGATCTCTTAACTCGAGGATGATCTTGGGGATCTCGTTTGGATATCTTATCTAATCAACATGCTTAACTTGACTAGATTCCAGGTAATCTCCAGAATCTATTACTCAGCATACACGATTCATTCATAGTCGGATGCCTCACTTGTTTTTATCCTCATCACGGCCCCTCCTCGAACTCACAGTTGGTTTATTATGTAAATTGTTACACGAGTTAACAAGAACATGCTTTGCGATGGAAAATGAGAATGAAAACGGTCGAAAGTGGGGAACTAGAATCGTTACAAAGCGCCTTCCCCTCTCGACTATCCCCATTTTCTAGCCGTGGCAATACCTCCCGAATTGAGACAGAGGCTCGTTATCACTTGACACCTTCCCCAACTTTCATCGCTTTCTTCCTCGAAAACGGCAACGATTTTTCCTTGACTCTTTCCAAACGTTCGTTGGAGCGTCGACTCTCTTGTCTCACCGCTAATTGGAAATGTTCCAACTCTCGGTTTCGAGGGATCGACGTGACTTCTCTGTTGGCCCAGAAATGTCGGGGGCTGACGGAGAAAAAAGGAAGACCTCCAACGCTGGACAGTTATCTAGAGAGGTTTTTGGATTGCCCGCGTCCATGAAACTAAGTCACCAGGATGCTTCTGAAAAACTGTGGAGGAAGGAGTTTAAAAACATAATTGGGATTTCGCAAATTTACATGGACATTTTAACCCCCGAATATTTTCAATACTTCGTGGCATTCTGCGCCGTTCTCGTGATTTCCAGAATGACCATTTATGAGGCTCAAGGCTACAAAGCATAACCTGTTTATCAATTCAATTGGGGATATGGCAAGCAAAGTTAGTTATCGAAGTCATATCACGTAAAATAGGTAGCTAACCAAAGAAAAATGCGACAGACATAGCGTACGGTCACCATTTAGATAGATTTCTTTGGTTCATATTTGAATAAATCCTCATTCTTCTTCTAAGCTGTTTAATTGACACTTGGAGTGCTCAATGGCGCCGTCTTCGGTTGACATTACATTACAACGAAGTCTCTTAGTCGCGTCAGAAGAAGGAGCCAGGGAAAGCGATCCCTGTCGTTCAAGTCAACCGCTTATTCCATCGATGGCAGTGAGGCGCTAATTAACAACGAGGAGGGGAAATTCCGGATTGTGCGGCTTTCAATTGTATTAACGGTGCGGAAGACGTTGCTAACAGGACTTTCTCAACCTTCGAGAGACGCCGCGAGTAGTCGCTAGGCTAATGACTCGGGGGGTTCTCTGAACTCGACGATTTATCAAAGGAGTGAAACGCCATTTCGGGGCTCGAGCAAATTCGAAAACCAAATAACGGGGTTTCGTGACAATAGCAATTTGATACTCGTTTAAGAGAGCGTGATTCTTCCATGTGAAAAGAGGTGGCACAGCGATTCGCTCTTTAATCCATTAAATGCTACATAGCAGAATTTTCGTTTACCAAAGGAGCACAGTCTGTCCTGCAAGAAATCAAAAAACATTCCGGCACTACATTCATTCGATAGAGAGACGAAGAATTGCTCCGTAAGGCAGAATTGCTCCTACGAATTATTAAAATATCTGGTAACCCTTTCACGCCTCCCCGATACAGCTTAAACGGTTTTGATCAATTAACCATTGCTTTCGACTAACCAGTGACTACGTGTGGTTCTTCGTAAGCTTTCCTGAAGAATTGCATTGAACGAAGAAAGTGCCTCCACAAATGTTTCAGGGTTTGAGGAAAGTCTGATGCTTCGTACCAGACATATTTTAATTATTTATTTTACGATCGGCACGTGCACGTAAAGGGGAAGTATTTCATTGAGTAGAAATAGCGACCAAGTCCCTAACAGCAGTTTATCTCTGACGTTTTGGGAAAGCCTCTCTCAAATCAATAAACAGATTGTACGTATGACGGGAGCGCCATACTTCCGTATTCATTGTTCCTCACCTACTTCCTTAGCTCTACGTCAATTCACTTTGTACGTGGCTAATTCTATTTAATCAATTCATTTATCACTGAGTTAATTTGAACTTGGTCAACCAACGCTTTACGGCAGCAGGAAGCGGTAGCGCTTACAGTTCCGCAATTTATTGTGCTGCTCGTACTCGGTGCAGGAACATTATTGAGCAATTGGTACACAGATAATTAATGAGGCTGTAAACACACATTTTTTGAAGAACGATAGTAATTACTTTTGCAGAGTTATTGGGTAAACACTTTTAGAACTGGTAATAAGCGAAACGGCAGTAGTTGAAATTCAGGAATTTCTGGAGTGAGCCCCATGTATCTCATGAGCGTTTTTAAACACTCACCCTTTAGGTGTTGGATTGGACTACAATACCAATTTTTTTTTTTTTTTTTTTTTTTTTTTTTTTTTTTTTTTTTACATTCTACAAGAGCGGAGTTTATAAGGAAAAATTTGGTGTTTTGATCACTATGATGACTATAGTTAACTTTCGGTGGATTTTGCCCATACCCTCATTATTGCGTCCCATGGTAACCTGTAGGCTAGACATCAAGTTTCAGCTGATTTGGTACGGTGGTTTTCTCTAAAAACTGCGCTAAAATCGATTTCGTCGAAAGTTTTGGTAATTTATTGTGCTGCTCTCGTCATTTTCCCACAAATGGGAATTTTATGGTATGATTAACATATCAAGAGCTACCAATATAAAAAATTTAATCAAAATCGTTAGAGCCGTTTTTGAGAAAAAAAATATTTGGTGTTTTGATCAATATGATAACTATAGTTAACTTTCGTTGGATTTTGTTCAAACCCTTATTTTGGCGTCCCATGGTGACTTTCGAGCGAGATATCAAGTTTGAGCTGATTTGGTACGGTGGTTTTCTCTAAAAATCGTTCACAGACACACATACACACACACAGACACACAGACCATTTTCCCAAATAGTGTTTTTCGGACTCAGGGGGGTCTGAAACGTAAAGATCTGAAGAGAACTCAAAATTTTTTTTTCAGCCGATTACATAACTTTCCTTTCTACTTCGTAGAGCAAGGAAAGTAAAAACTGTGCGAAAAACGCTTTTGGTCGAAAATGTTGATAATTTATTGTGCTGCTCTCGTTATTTTCCCACAAATGGGAATTTTATGGTATCATCACCTTATTTAGAGCTATCAAGATAAAAAATTTAATCAAAATCGTTAGAGCCATTTTTGAGAAAAAAAATATTTGGTGTTTTGATCACTATGCTAACTATAGTTAACTTTCGGTGGATTTTGTTCAAACCCTTACTTTGACGTTCCATGGTAACCTGTGGGCGAGATATCAAGATTGAGCTGATTTGGTACGGTGGTTTTCTCTAAAAATCGTTCACAGACACACATACACACAGACCATTTTCCCAAATAGTGTTTTTCGGACGGGGTCTGAAACGTAAAGATCTGAAGAAAACTCAAAAGTTTTTTTTCAGTCGATTACATAACTTTCCTTTCTACTTCGTAGAGCCAAGGAAAGTAAAAACAGATTGTACATATGACGGGAGCGCCATACTTCCGTATTCATTGTTCCTCACCTTCCTCAGGAAAGGTTATAAGCCGACGACAGTATTATTTTCTGTGTTACGCTAAAAAACCAAACGCCGCACAAAACACTAAGGGCTGTTTTCACCAAAACAGCACTAAACGTGATCCAACTGATCAGGGCTAGATAAGTAAATCAAGGCTAGCCATTTTCGTGAACACCACGCTAGCCGAGATCACTGTGAGATGATGTTAGAATAGACGTGATTACGTAGTAAAGTAAGGAAATTGGGCATCTGTTTGACATCCCGTCCCTTAAACAAGTTTCATGTAAACATAAACGGCCGCGTAGCCGTGTATCCCGTAGATGTCCAATGCTCAACAATCCGGATTTGACCAAATAATTGATTCTAATTGTTGTCAAACACCAAAGTGGTCGCATTAACCTCTGCCGAAGCTGAAACTGGTGAGGAGCACAAGGAACGCTCTCATATCCACTGAAGCGCCGGGTGTGATGACAACCTAACAATAGATTATCATCGTAATGGAAAAGCAACTGAAATATCTGCGCACTTGTAAACAGCATTTTTGTTTATTATTAATCAAAAACATGTGTAAATTATTCACAGTAGTAGAAGAGAATACTCGACGGAGCACGGTAATGGCGAACAAATATCGGGATATGATAAAGAAAGATAAGAGCTAACCGGGCCAAACCACCTTCGGGTTAAGGTTTGATCAGGGCTAGAGCTTAACCCAATCTGGTGAAGGCCGTTTTTGTGGCGGGAGCGGGTTAGGTGCTGCTAATCGACTCTAAACGGGATCAACGCAGTTGGTGAAAACGGCCCTAACGTATGTAATCGATATATTGTATATCTCATAATCCAGAGCGAAATGGATTATAATACATGGCGATCAATGAAAAAGTCTAGGGTGCTACAAAATCCGAACCCCGAAACCCCATCAGAAGCTAAGCAAGTGTGTTCGACCCATTCAACTCACATCATAAGTGTTTTGTTCCAAGTACCTTTCGCGACTGAGACAGAAGTTATTGCATCAGTTTCGTCCATTGAAACAGAATTGCTCGATTAGGTTCAGGAAACGTTGGGAAAACCCCCGATCGCCAAATGTTTCCCAATTGAAGCGATTCGTCCACAAAATCAACCAACGGGGGGGCCCCAAGAAATAAGCCCTGAGAAAATGTTCATAGCGCGAAACGGTAGTCAGGTGGTCTGCTAGCGCCTTTCCAAAAACAATGGGACGACGACCGGAACCTGCCAGGCTGCTAATAAGCGACAACTTCCGCAGATGCTCCTCGAGCGAAGCAGAGTGAGTCTTGAGAACTTGAGGGGATAGTTTTTATCTTCTCTTGACTTTCTGGGTCTTATCGCGGCATTTTTCCTAAAACATTTTTTCTGGTCTTCACGGAAGTTTTAAGAGTCATTTATCGCTGGCAACAATTTTAAGCAGTTACTCCACTATTTGCAAAAATTCATAGTCCACGAAGGGGTTTTAGGGCATCCGAACAAAAGTGGTGCAGAGGAGGAGGAGGGAAAACCCAAGGCTGAAATAAAAACGATATCTTCAACAACTGAATCCGTAAAAAAAAATCTCTGTGCTCGTGTTTATGCTGGGCAAAGCGAAGAAGCGTGAACATTACAGGATATTAAGGCCGCGCGATTGACTGTCTTTTGCGATGATGTGTCGGTTGCGCCTGTAAGCTGAGGGTTTTCGCGGTATCAGCAACGGTCATGGTGCACAGGTCGTATTTCTAACAGATTGGAATTATAGGTGGAGCTTCTTCGTATCCTTCTTTCCTGTTCCCAACGTAAGCCTCTTCCATATACCTGTAGGGTAATTCGGATCCTTCTCATTTCATTTATATTTGTTTATTTCGCCCTATTTTTGGGTGCCACCTTCTTAATATATACAAACTATAATTAAAAAAGTGTATGTGTGTGAAAAATCAAACAACGTCCAGGTAGCATTCCTCAACCGATTTTGGTGTGTCCTATTTTTAATCGATTCAGGTTTTGGGCGAGTTGTGCAACTGCTAGGAAAATCATGCTATTCTTGCAACCAGTTTCAGTCAAATTAAGTAGAAACCCTCGAGGAATGAAGGAGGCACTAATAACGTTAAATTCTGGTATTTCTGCTACTGGAGATGATTTTAATTGTTTTTTCCATTCGATTCGGTTTCCAGCCTAGTTGCGGACTTGGTCATGACAAAATCATCACGTGGTGAGGTGTAGAGGGTGGTTAATTGTAAAAAGTCAATTGTGGGTCAATTGGGTGGTTAATCGTCAATTGTTCAAAAGTCTTAATACTATGTGTAACCTGCAAAACGAAAGAAATGAGAATTCCATGATGTGGTTAGGCGGAAATTTGTTTAAATAACTCAAACTCTTCGCAACACCTTAATTTTTTGTTAAAATACACAATGTTCCTAGTAGGTAGGATTTACCTATCAATCTCAACAACGAATGAGATAATACAACTCAACCTTCAGAACAAATTGTAGTCATACATGACGGTTGACGGCAGGGAGCCCTGCTCGCATTCAGTCACTTTACAACTAGATGAATTACGTCATTGCACTTGATTTCACTTTGTTACGCGCGACAGGCTGCTTCCGTTTGAATGAACGTTGTACATAACTCCTATAGGAAGGCGTTTCACCTCCGCCGGTCAAAGGCTCTGCGTGAATGACTCATCGCGGAGGAGAGGAAGCGACCGACGAGTGAAACTCGACAAAAAATCTTCTGCTTGAACTCTGCCCTAGACAGGTATCCAGTCCCACCTAATCATGGACAGACAAAGCTGCCACCTGCAACTTTATTGCCCTGGTGGGTAACCGCCACCCATTTTCTTCTTGGACAAAAAAAAAGAGCCTTTCTAATAGTGAAGACTTGAGCATAGTAACAGACAAGGGTCTTTCTACCTGCTCTTCCACAGAGCTTGGGAGCGTGGTCATAAATTACTTTTTTTCTATCCCAGTTCTTCATTCGTCAGAGAAAACATTTTTTTATTACAACTTTGCCACGCGATTTCGCTTTCAATTTTCACATCTTCTTATTAACTTCTTAATAAAAAAAAAATTATATTAAGGTGTGAAAACACGATATTCAGTGAGAAAGCATTTCTAACAACAGAAAGTACTCTTGTCAGGTTTGCCCCGTTAGGAACTAAAAGTGAGGCTAGATGCTCTGCATTGTAGAGGTAACGTGCTCGGGAACGAGGAATTTGGCGTGGGAGTGATTTTACATTGTGTTCAATACCAACCACCCAGTCAACCATAACGAATTGAAATCGAAGGCCAAATCCCACCTAGCGCTCTCCACTATACCATCAGGTCCGCAGTGCTGTGTTGGTTGAGGCTCCAGGTTCTTGTGGGACTTTGGCTCTTTTCTACAGCATTACGCTTATTAGAATTCCCAATTTGTCTGCACACAGTTGATGCGGTCGATCCTCTGTACCTGATTATTCTCTCAATTCTCGACGATTCCGTTTATCTCTAGTACTTCCTGAGAGACCCTGAGAAGTCTGACACTTCCTGTCACCAGTCATAAATGACTCCACCATTATTATTTTCCTGAATAGGAATTAAAGCTCGTTCCTCCCAACTACACATTTTGAGATATTACGCCACTCAGGAGTAGCTTGGAATGATACAAACATTAAGTACGGGAGATAAGCTTATTTCGCTACTACACAAATGCTTAGGTTGTGGTACATGAATTACAGGCAAGGTGGCTTCAGTGATCACCAGCCATGACATCCCCTGGACAACACCCAGCTACTTGTTGAAGCTAGTTATCCCGCTCCAAGGTTCCTGAGCCTGATTCCACTATTAAGACTGAGCTGTGGGATCCAAAATGATTCAGGACTGATTTGGACATCTAGTCCCTAAGTCTTCCTACAGGCTTAGTTTGTGTAATGTTAGTGTCGTGTCCTCTTGTTATTGAACCACTCTTCGAGGCGACTTCCTGAATTTTGAAAGTTTGTCATTTTTGTCAGTAATAAGGCTGATGTGACCGGAGAGAAATTGGACATAATCTTATTTTTCCAAAAACGGAAATGGGGATTACTGTAAAATAGATGTCAACGTTGAGCACCTAAGCAGTGAAAACTGTTGAGTAAGATTCGAATATTTAATTTAAAGTGCATTGAAGAGAAGACTGTCCCAAAGAAAGACCGCCAGAGTTCAGTCGAGCACAACTTTCACAAACGTTATGAATTCAAACCATTCACGCCGGAATCGAATGGGGAGACTTGTGAATAGGAGTCACTGCCCGACGACTGTAGAACTCCAGACGCTTTCGTTAACAGAGGAAACCTCTGGACCTCTCGATTTTTCTTCCATTGAGGAAGGAAAACGTATAGTTCGGTTGTTGTTAAGGCAACGTCATTCTGGGCCACGCGTTACTGACCTCGATCTAAGCACTTAATGAACGTTGAGTTTATCTCATCAAGAAACTTAACTACACACAGACTCATTAGGGCGTTCCAGGTGAACGCTTCAAGCGACCTTATGAGACATTGTGCCACTTCCAGAACAATTGAGCGAGCAATCACACGTTTAGACCACATCACGAAACTGCACAATATTACAATGTTCATCATCTCCTACGTTTGATATTTATATTCAACGACAACTGAAGCATTTCGCTATTTTAATCTATCGTGTTCGTAGGAATAGACATGCGACACATTTCCAGTAAGCGACAAGAGCCAATGAGTCGACGCCAACTCCGGGTGACTTTAACGCTTGGGAAAAATGAAAGCCTGTTTGTTTATCACGTTTCCTACGCTACTTATTCCTCTGATATCTGTCCTTTGGGTTCAGCAATCCAACCAGTCTGAATGGATAACTACACACGCATATTGGATGAACCCCTCCACACGGTCTCTTATCAATTCGTACAAAAAAAAAGCATCGACAAGAAGAGTTATTACAACACCACAAAAACATGATTATAACGAGCTGTGTAAACCCTAAAATTATCTGTTCTTCGTTCAATAATAAAATGGAGATAGGGCCATTGTCTATTTTCATTAAATTTGAGTTACAATGTTATAACACTGGACATACAAAATCGTCCTTACTCTGTTTTTTTATTGAAATGGGTTTCCACAACTTCGTCGCGTGTGATTTAGTTCGTTCTTCATTTCTTAGCGCTTCGGAGTAGGGAGTACAGTTACGTAACCGGGGGAAAGAATTTGTATACCCTTCAGATTTCAAGGAATCCGAAGTAAAAAAAACAGCGTTTTTACATTTTGCATTATGCTTGTGAACGCGATTGACGAAATGGCTGGAGCTAGTCCGTTCGAATTTTATATCCCACTTGGGCATGAATCGGTTACTCTACAAATACGGTTTCAGCCAGAAAACACGAGCAAAGTCTGTTCTTT
The DNA here is from genome assembly GCA_020466155.1 of Pachypeltis micranthus. Classification (NCBI taxonomy): domain Eukaryota; kingdom Metazoa; phylum Arthropoda; class Insecta; order Hemiptera; family Miridae; genus Pachypeltis; species Pachypeltis micranthus. Next base: position 60,435,618 of record CM035770.1, on the reverse strand, counting down.
ACCAAGGGAATACAATTAATTCTTAGTAAAGTTTTAGAATCCACCCTCGACGTTTGGATAATCCGGGACGCTCTATCGATACCCAATGAGTAGTCTAGAACTGTAGGAAGGACTAGAAAAACCCAAGCTTTATATTTTTTAACGGAAGCACCGAACCGGTTTACAGACAGAATTCGCATGCTGATTTACTCAAAACACGTTAGGCGTTTCTTCCGAAAATCAACATCCCCGTTCATCATTCACGAAAAAACCACTGAGCGCCAATGAATGTCTTTATTCCTGCCAGACATGGAGGAGGACTAGTCAGGTCAATTATCTGCCAGCAGTCTCATCCGCGAGTTGGTTGAATGTCTTCGCCATTAGTAGGGGAGATAATTGAACACTTTTGAGCTCAATTACCGACAAATACCTATCAAAATGGAAGTTCGTGGCATGAGCACGTAATAGTAGGAGATGGATAGGACCTTTCAACATAACGAACGGTTTTGGGGTGAGTGTATTGTGTTTACTGTGGAAAAGATGCATTTCTTCGGCGTTCACCGGGAAAAAACTAATTAACATTGTGCGATGGGGGTGTGAAGTGTGTCAGAGAAAAGAAAGAAGTGTGAAGTCTCTCGTAGGAGGTGGCGTGTCCAGGAATTACAGCTATAATGTGAAATCTCATCTTGGACTTTGTCGCTGTTTCTTTCGTGTTGATGATCCTTCGAACATCAAAAGACTGTCGTTTGTGGTTGTAACCTACTCAGGTGTTACCTCAATTTTAGGGGTTGCTAGAGAGAAGCCTGATGAGAGTCACAGAAGAGTTCCTTGGAGATGATACAAGTTAGTTTTATGATCGGTGACCCATAAATAATTGAAGTTTCACGTTACCTTGAGTGTAATTCCCTTTGGTCCGGTGAAAAATTCGCGTCCGTTGCAACGCAGACGGCGCTAGAAGGGAGAAGGGGGGAAACGAAGACTTCTGAGCAGAGCACGAAACTAATTAGTGTCCGGGGTCACTCAAAACACAACGATATTTATGACCAAAAATTATATGTACAATAAACGGAAATGTCGACACCACGAGAACCGGCTCGTGGTCACCAAGACGCTTTGGGGAGAACTAAAGGCATTGGCCTGGACTTCTTCATCCGGCTTGCTCCTTCCAGGCGGTCAGGTCGCCCCCACTACGTCTTTCCTGGGGCCCACGGAACTCTTCGCCTTTCCCTCTTCACGTCCGAACCTCTGCGAACGCCTTCCCAAGAAGGAACAAGAGAAGCTGCATCTAAAGCCAGATCCACTATGGGCTCCTTCGTCGAGTCGGTTCATTTCGTTCTAATGTGGAGGAGCGGTTCTCGTAGAATCGAGTATTTGCGTTGATTTGACGAAGACTTTTAAAGGCTCATTTTTCCCTGCAAGTGGGGAAAAGTGGACGAGCCATTCGTTCTTTTCTGACCAGTCGTTTCATTTACGATGGTCAATACTGGATGTATTATTAATTAAATACGAGTGAGCACCGTCCCATCGAAATAGCTTTTCTTTGATTGCGAGGCGAGTGCAACATCTCAGCATAAAGAGACTACCTTGTTAATTGGTCAGAACCTACGACGACAACGTCAGTTCTCTGGGTTTAAACAGGGTCTTCGCGTCATGCAGAACTAAGTGAGAAACAAGAAAAACTAGGAGAGAAACGAGACAATTTACAAATGCGATGCGAAGATCTGGTTCCTGTGAAAAAGAAGAAAACTTCTACTCTAATTTTCCTCTGTACACAACATCCTTTTTTAAACTTTTTGGGTGTAGTAGAGTAAAGCTAACTTCTCTTAATGTTTCGTAGGACTAGAAAAGTGAAAAAGGGTGCTCACGCAGAATCATCAAAATATTGTATTCGTTGGAAAATATCTAGTACGTTGCAACACACAACTTTCCTTAGCTCTACGCCAATTCACTTTTGTACATAGCTAATTATATTCAATCGATTCATTCATCACTCAGTTCCTTTGACCTCGGTTAAACAACATTTCACAGCAGCAGGAAGCGGTAGCGCCTACAGTTCTGGAATTTATTGTGCTGCTCGTACTCATTCCAGGACATCATTGAGCAATCGGTACACAGATAATTAATGAAACTGTAAACACGAATTTTTTGAAGGAGGATAGTAATTACTTTTCCAGAGTTATTGGGTAATAACTGTTAGAACTGGTAGTAAGCGAAACGGCGGTAGTTGAAATTCAGGAATTTCTGGAGTGAGCCCCATGTATTTCATGAGCGTTTTTAAACACTCACCCTTTAGGTATTGGATTGGACTACAACGGCAATTTTTTTAAACATTCTACTAATATTCCAGCGGAGTTTATAAGGAAAAAACTGCGTTAAAAACGCTTTTCGTCAAAAGTTTTGATAATTCATTGTGCTGCTCTCGTCATTTTCCCACAAATGGGAATTTTATGGTATATGGCCTTATTTAGAGCTATCAATATAAAAAATTTAATCAAAATCGTTTGAGCCATTTTTGAGAAACAAAATTTGGTGTTTTGATCACTATGAGAACTATAGTTAACTTTCGATGGATTTTGCCCATCCCCTTACTTTTGCGTCCCATGGTAACCTGTAGGCCAGACATCAAGTTTCAGCTGATTTGGTACGGTTGTTTTCCCTAAAAACCGCGCTAAAATCGATTTCGTCGAAAGTTTTGATAATTTATTGTGCTGCTCTCGTCATTTTCCCATAGATGGGAATTTTATGGTTAGTTGCCATATTGGGAGCTATCAATATTAGGTGTTTTGATCACTATGAGAACTATAGTTAACTTTCGGTGGATTTTACTCATACCCTCATTTTGGCGTCTCATAGTAATCTGCGGGCTAGATATCAAGTTTGAGTGGATTTGGTACGGTGATTCTCTCTAAAAATTGTTCACAGACACACAGACTGACACCCTCACAGACCAATTTCCCAAATAGTGTTTTTCAGACTCAGAGGGGTCTGAAACGTAAAGATCTGAAGAGAACTCAAAATTTTATTGTCAGCCGATTACATAACTTATTTTTCCACTTTGTAGAGCCAAGGAAAGTAAAAAAAGTGAGTTTTCATCCGATTATTAAGTTTTGAGTCCTCCTGAACCTAAAAAACATGTGTTTGGGCGCGTGGTCCTTGTGCGTGTGAGTTCGTATAGTAAACTTTGTGGAAGAACAGCTAAACCAATTGAGTTCGTTCAGTTCCTTTTTTTTGGAGGTGGGACAATAACGTCATATGCAGGTTTCATCAAATGTGGGCGGGTTGGGGGTGTAACAATTGCATTTCTTCGCTTTGTTGTTGGAAATGTTCACTAATATATTACTAATCACTACCATAGGACCAGCACTAGCCTAGCGTATTTCGTAACTGTAAGTATCGGGCATTAGTAAACCTGTAACTCGATGTCATAAGGGCAGAATTTCCAAGGTCTTAGTTTGTTACGAGAATTATATTTTCTACAGTACGTATTTCATTTGTGCGGTTCAGTGCGAACCTAGCTCACAGCCATATCTTGTACGTGGCATATAAAACTTCGTGTTTCCAGTTGTTGAAAAACCTGAAGTACTGAGTCCCTGAAGCGGAAAGAGGATTTTGTCGGCATTTTTTTGTGCTTCAACTGTTTGAATCGAACCCCCGGGTTCTCTCTAACTAGCCAGTTCCCATGTATTTCACACATTTTTCGTGCAAATCCGTCGAACTACTGATCCAACCGTGCACATTTGATCATTTTAATGAAGTGTCATCCACCAATCTTCGCTCACGATCTCTTCTGTAACAATCAATTTATGACTCCTGACATTTCATCGTTTTACTCTCAGTTACTTGGTCGGGCGCTAGATCCAGAGACGACAGTGAGGTGGGCGAGTCCTCGTAGGCCTCTGCGGTTCTTCTCCCCGACTCTGACAGGATCTTTACGCGGTGGCCCACATCCTCGGCCTGTCCCCGTTTCTCCTGAAGAATTCTCGCCTCAAAAATTGAGTCAGTAGAAAATAGAGGGGGGAAACGAGGGTTTCATCAACGCACTGGGACGTGAGCCTCGTTCGAATATGAAAATATATCCCGAGTTCATCCTTTCAAGTGGGACAGTAATGATATGGTGATCCTTGTGATCGGTTGATAACTTTGCTATTCACCATGCTCGTCTGCACAGGTCATAGTTTCAAATGAAAGTAGTTTCCAACTAACCGTAGTTGGCCTTTTTTATTACCAATTAGTGTATCCATTACTATGATGACTATAGTTAGATATGGATGGGTTTGTTCATAACTTGCAGGCTGAAGATCAAATTTGAGCGTTCAATTCCAATCGTGCTTACATACACACACGCAGACCGTTTCCTCAAACGATGTTAACAGAATCATTTCATTAAAATGTAAAAATCTGAAGAAAACTAAAGAAAAAAAACCATTTTTTTCCTCCAAACACGTAACTCTCACTTTAACTTAAAAGGTCTCAATAAATAAAAAAACCCTGCAAATTATTACACAATGGTTTATTATTCTCATGAACAGCTTGACCTAGTATTACTGCTCCCCCATTCCATTCGATTCAGCATCGAATACTAGTAAACCATACGAAACATGACCTGACTACAATGGAACTACGGAACCAAAACGTCTGATGATTTTGCCCTGTCGGGTTGGGGAAATTGGAACGGGGGCGCTTTGAGCAAACCCGTTGTGAGTTGAAAGGGGAGTTGAGCGGCGGCGTGGTTGGGAGGCGAGCGAGCGAGGGGCTGGTTTTTTAATGAGATGGGCGGGGAGCGAGGGGCTGGTTTTTTAATGAGATGGGCAGGGAGGGAGGGAGTACAAACGACGAAACGTTGACTTCCGCTGTAGTTCCCGCGTTGTACTGCGTTTCGTTAATTTTTTTAACCGTTTTTTGCCCATAACAATCATGGCCTTCATCCGATCGGATTGCCAAGATGGCGGGCACAACTAGATACCAAATGGGATTTTTGTGCGAAAGAACGAATTTTTTAGACCACGGCCCGGACGGCGGATGGGGGACGGTGGACAGGGGACGGCCGACGGACATTGCAAATTTGAAATCTCCATGTCTTGAAACGTAAAGTATCAAATTTTGAGGGGGGGGGGGGGTTGTAAAAAATGTTTCGTGACCGAAAACGTAGGGTTATTGTTCAGAATGAATAATAAACCAAAACCTAATTTCGGCCAAAATAAGATTACGTCATATCTGACACGCTTTAGCTGACGGTATCGTCCGCAAAATTAGAGCAATCAAATGACTGAGCAAATCGGGGAATGTCGCACGATCCGGAAAGGGATGAGGGGCAGGATTTTCAATGAGGTGCGTGTTAAGCTGAAGGGTGTGAGAAGTGGTGAAGTATTGTCAGTTGATAGAGAATTCTAAAAAATGTTAGGTAGAAGAACGATAAGAATAATTTATTGTGGCGTTAGGGTGATTGCGATGGGGAGGGGGGTAAACTTATATTTTTGCTGTTGTCGATCGACAACATCATAGATTTTTATGATTTTTTTTCGGTTCAATTCAGCTTCCAGACTAGTTGTGGACTGATAGTTATGCGAAAACCATGGCTTGATAGTGGTGGGAAAAGGGGGAATAACATCTGGGATCCATCCGCATTCACTAGTCCCTTATGTAGATGATTGGAGCAGATCGTGAGATTAGTGTATTATGTAGGGATTTGTTCCGGTAGTGGGACGTTTCTGTAATGGGCGCGTTCTTTGTTGATATTTTTCTGATTCAGGGTGCCTTAAAACGTCTAACTTAAAAAGACGATTTGCATTGTTTCAAAAGTTATGAGAATAACTGATAGCGCCTAGAGAGCTGTGTGATTCTCAGCAGCAAACGGAGGCACTGGAGCTCGCATGTCAATCGCGAATCAATAAATAAGAAAACCTCCCCTGTTTTAGCTACGTGATGTGCGGAGGGGCGAAGTTGAGGAATTTGTTCGGGGGGTTGAGAACGTAGGGGAAGTTTGGCTCCTGCAAAGCTCTGCCATCCTAATCCTGACGAATGTTCAATCGGACCAGTGGAATTCCTCCGGCCGCGCGAGCTGATTCTGCAAAACCCGCAATGGCTTCAGGTCTTCCGGGTCCCGCGTCAACCGCCCAATCCGAACTACTTGCATTATAATGTCCACTTCCAATACTTACGAGTATATAATTATCACAAGGCATCAAACAAAACGAATAACGGGGGATGAAATAGTCGTGAGGTTGACGGGGACGAAGTGGACCTCTATTGCTAGTGGACTCCATTAATGCCGAAATACTGGTTAACACGACATGCACAATGAGATAGGATAGGAGAGTTCACAACCACACCCGAAACCTATACTGATATTTGAACAAAACATATCTGGCGAGAAACTATTTATCTCAAGATTTGCTATAAATGCGAGCACTGTGTTACGAACGCTCCCGGGGTGGATATCAATGAAAACTCTTGCAGGAATTACCTGGCTTTCCTTAGGAGACTAGGCATTGACCTGTGAGACATCTCCGTTCATCGCTAAAAACACGTTTAAAAATATCTGGTGCGTTGCAACACACATTTTCATTAGCTCTACGTCAATTCACTTTGTACATGGCTAACTCTGTTTAATCAATTCATTTATCACTCAGTTAATTTGAACTTGGTCAAACAACGCTTTACGGCAGCAGGAAGCGGTAGCGCTTACAGTTCCGGAATTTATTGTGCTTCTCGTACTCATTGCCGGACCATTATTAAGCAATTGGTACACAGATAATTAATGAGGCTGTAAACACGACTTTTTTGAAGAAGGATCACTTTGGTAGCGTTATTGGGTAAAAACGTTTAGAACTGGTAGTAAGCGAAATGGCGGTAGTTGATATTCAGGAATTTTCGGAGTGAGCCCCATGTATCTCATGAGCGTTTTTAAACTCTCATCCTATAGGTATTGGATTGGACTACAGTACCAATTTTTTTTAAACATTCTAGTACCATTCCAACGGAGTTTATAAGGAAAAACCGCGCTAAAAACGCTTTTCGTCGACAATTTTGATAATTTATTGTGCTGCTCTCGTCATTTTCCCACGAATGGGAATTTTACAGTATAGTTGCCATATTGGGAGCTACCAATATAAAAAATGTAATGAAAATCGTTAGAGCCATTTTTGAGGAAAAAATCTGGTGCTCTGATTACTGTGATAACTATGGTTAACTTACGCTGGATTTTGCCCATACCCTTACTTTTGCGTTCCATGGTAAGCTGTAGGCTAGACATCAAGTTTCAGCTGATTTTGTACGGTTGTTTTCTCTAAAAAATCGTGCTAAAATCGATTTCGTCGACAGTTTTGGTAATTTATTGTGCTGCTCTCGTCATTTTTCCCCAAATGGGAATTTTATGGTATAGTTGCCATATTGGGAGCTACCAATATAACAAATTTAATCAAAATCGTTAGAGCCGTTTTCGAGAAAAAAATATTTGGTTAACTAATAATGAAGTTAACTATAGTTAAATTTCGGTGGATTTTGTTCATACCGTTATTTTGGGGCTCCATAGTAACCTACGGGCGAGATATGAAGTTCAAGCTGATTTGGTACGGTGGTTTTCTCTAAAAATTGTTCACAGACACACATACACACATTTTCCCAGATAGAGTTTTTCGGACTCAAGAGGGTCTGGTCTGAAACGTAAAGATCTGAAGAAAACTCAAAATTTTTTTTTCAGCCGGTTACATAACTTTTCTTTCTACTTTGTAGAGCCAAGGAAAGTAAAAATGATCAAATTTAGTCATACGTTTATTGGGGAAGTTGCCAAAAACGTCCAAAAACATGTATTGCCGTCCTTATATCCGTTCAAGGAGGTGTTAGATGAACGTTCAAGGATAAGACTTGTAGGTAATGATCAGTCGAAGACACGGTGAGTTTGGAGTAAACCCTTCTTTTTAGATTGCCTTCAGTTTTGGAGTATTTGTCGGCTTATCATCGAATCATGAAAAATAAACAATGATTTGCAATCAATGATAGAAGTTTTGTTGATTAAAACATGCACAGAGGAAAATGTAGAATCATTCAAAAAACACGTTTTTGATATTATTTGTGCTCCATTTCCGTCCAACTAACCGACAAAGGTCTGTGTGAAAGGAAACTGAGTTTTAAAGAAAAAGCTTTATTACGGAATACTAGGTTTACAATGTTACATTCGTCTGAGACATCCAAGCAATGAATATCTAAATACACCTCGTAGGGAGGAGGATACTGCTGAACAAATCTTCTAATCCCGAGATTCTCCACGTTACGCAAAAACCGTCACGTAACTTTTATGTAGACCCATTGACTAGTTGAAGTTTAGTTAAGTCTGTCTACTCTGAACCCGTTAAGCGAAGTTCCTAATCGAGTCGCGGTCGAACGTTCCCTTCGTTGCGAATTCGGAGCCTTGCAAACCAAAGCACAAAACTGCAATGACGTAAATCCACGTATCCGCTGTTATTAGAAAACAACGGTTGGTTACCTCAAGCGCTGGCCGTGAATCACGATCCAGACCTTTCCATTCATATCAGGTCAAGACGGAGGGTACTGTTCTACAGAAAACACGAAAACCGGCGGTTCAAATAACAGTAGGATCAAAAGTTGAACTTACGAGCGTCAACTAGAGAATCAACTTTAATCGTAGTTGGCAAATATACTGCGAATGCACGTAGGCAAGTTCAGTACAAATAAGATGGTATCTGCACATACTTCGTATTCCTTGCGACACCGCGTGGCATTACAGCGCTGTTAACAGATTCATAACGAACGGCCCATTTTAACAACGTCTGCCGTATTTAACATATCAACAAGCAACAGACGAATGTGACCAACCAAAACTATGAATGAGTCTCGCTTTATTTGTCACAGAAAGCGTGGTTTTAAGCTCCATCTGTTTACTAGTTTTGTTATAGAAGATACTGCGTGTGCCTCAAATGAGAGGAATAGCTTCTGACACTTTTTTGTTCAACTATAAAAATAACAGTGTTTAAATTTAGTAATTATGAATGGGGATTGAGTTGTTTTTCACGCATGACGTTCTAATCTTGAAATGAACGTTCTGATCTTGACGTTGGTTGTCTTTTGAAAATTTTCCTCTATGATGAAATAACGTGTTTTTATTCTGTCAATTGACTGTCAGAATCAATCCATCGTTTGTTTTGCATGGAAATCTGAAAACTACTTGGTTACTATTAAAATTATAATTTACGCTTTTTTTAATTTATATTTTTAAAACTTTTTGTATATTACAATACTATAGTGTTGCGATCTTGAGAATAAATTATTGTACACGTACTCAAGTACAGTGGAACATGAGTGAGGATGGCTGTCCAGTGGCAGTCCCTCCTAGCATTTGGTTTAACAATGTGTATGTATAAAAATATAGTTTTAGTTTTCAATAAATAAATTAACACATAATTTTAGGAGTATATGACACATATTAGTTTGACTAGACGATTTCCACTAGATCAACAGTGCGTTTTCTTTTGAGACGTCTGGGGAGCTGTGTCCTGTTCCACGATGATAGTAATTCTTGGAACGCTGACGAGTGGTGCGATGTGATGGTATTGTGCATGCGAGTCATAGTAGATTTGATCCATTGTTCCTAACGAACCAAGGGGCATCGGTGATTATTCGTAGCACACGGTTTTGCTGGGTTCGGATCCGTTTAATTTGTGATCTGCTGGCCAGACCCCATACTGAGCAACCATACTGCCATATGGGGCGGATAATGGTTATGTACAGTAGGCGTTTATTGCCCAATGTTAAAGGCGAAGTGGGAGCAAGCAGTGGTTTTAGAATATTGATTCTTGTGCGAAGTCTTTTAACCAGTTCGCCGATATGGGAGTCGTAGGTGAGGCGCTGCTGCAGGTGAATTCCAAAGTATCGGACTACTCCAGACTCGGGTACTTGAATATTATTCCTGGTTATTGGGTTTATTTGATAATTTTTCTTGAGTGTGAAAGTGGCGGTACATGACTCGCTGGTGTTCATCGTTATTCGCCAACGTTTGGCCCATTGTGCGATTTCGTTAACGTGGCATTGTAGGTTTTCAGATGTAGTTATGCCTGATGAGTCGCGAGAAAGGACTGCGTGGTCATCAGCAAACATTGCTGAAATCGTATTTGGAGCTGTTGGTATGTCGGAAACGTAGATTAGGTATAGGATTGGACCCCATACGCTTCCTTGGGGAACAGATGCAAGGATACTTCTACTGGATGACTGTGAACCACCACATTTCACATGGAACGATCGGTTCGACACAAATGATTGTATGACTCGATAATGGGTGTCTGAGAGTAGAGGCTTTAATTTGAAAAGGAGGCCAGTGTGCCAAACCCTGTCAAAGGCTTGATGCGTATCGAGGAATACCCCTGGACAAACTTGTTGCTTTTCGTAAGTTTCAAGGATTTCCTCAACCACTCTATGGAGTTGTTGCTGGCAAGAATGGAGATGTCGAAATCCGAACTGAAGGTTTGGTATGGCAGGGGTGAGTGTCGGTAGCAATTTTCGAAGCATAAGTCTCTCAAATATTTTTGAGAAGATGGAGAGAAGGCTAATAGGACCGTAGCTGGTCGGATCGTTCGCTGATTTTTTTGGTTTCTGGATCATTATGATCTCTGCATGCTTCCAACGAGCTGGGAAATATGTAATGCGTAGGATCGCATTGTATATATTGGTTAGCAAAACCAGTGCCTTCCTCGGTAGATTTTTGCAGAGAGGTTGCGTAATGAGATCCGGGCCAGGTGATTTCTTAGTAGGCGATCTTGAAATCGCATTCCTCACTTGGGCAGGAGTAAAGAAATCTTTGAAAGGTGTCAAGTCTAGAGGCTCTGTGACAACTTCCTCTACATAACAATGGAAATCAGATAGATCACTAGGATTAGGCAAGAACTGTTCGGCTAGCTGAGCTGAGAAAAAGGAGGCTTTTTCTTCAGATGTGGAGTACCATCTGTTGTTGTACTTGAGTGGTGGGATGGTATTAGCCTGTTTCGTTATAGATTTCGCTTTGTGCCATAGTGAATCATCTCTACTATCCAGTAAGAGTAGTTCATTTCTCAATTGTTCTGTTTTCAATTTTGCTAATGCCACTTTCAAATCCAACGTGGCCCTGTTTTACGTATTTACGTTTGAATAACGTCTTTTGGCAGTGGCATCAAGTATTGAGTGACAATTATCGTTCTCAAAAATAAATTCGGTTTTATATAATATACTCGTAGTTTAAATATTATTGTATTAAATTAAAATTAGGACACCGGGACCAAAAAAAGTCTAAAAGTAAATTTTAAGAATGTAACACAACACTTCTCCGACATTTTTTTTCAGCGTGCAATTTGAAAGTAGACAACTTTATTAGAATCAATGATGGCTTTCGAGTTTCATTCCTTAGAACCTCATGTTAGCAATAATTGGGCACCCTACTTAACTGCACGAAAGCAACTGCATGGAGTTTTAACTGAAACTGCCAATTTCAATGCAAGCGTCAAGTCAAGTACGACGCGTTTGATTTTTATCGATCCGCTCACTGATCTAATTTATTAACAGGAGCTCGCGTGGGATTGATGCACATACGACGTAGAATGACAGTAATAGTTTCACCAAACGCTTCGAAAATGATACAGACTGAAAAACGTTGGCTGCAAAAGTGCTACCGTAGCGATCCTATATATGTGGAGTCTCATGATGTCTGGTAAAGACAGAGCTTCCGAGGGAGTGCCAGCCTGCTCGCTAGCGCATTCGTGACAAAGCTGGTCTGACTGCCTAAATCGAAGACAATCCGACAAGAATGCCATTCTCCTCTGATATCCCGAATTCTCGCTCGAGCAGCACCAAGAATCATCACAGTATCGGGCGGTGATGACCAGCAAGAATTTTGAAGGGATACCGTCGATGCCTGAGAATTGCTTGGTGGTCGCTGCCGCACCTCAAGCACCGCAGGAGGGGAAGGAGAGGCAATAGTGGGATTCCCGTTGCTGTCTTTTGATGGTGTGCTTGGGTTCCGGTGTAGTTCACTATGGTGCTTTTTGCTTTTACAAAATTTACATGAATATGTGGACACGCAATTAGAAATGGAATGCAGACCGAGACATGCCCAACAGCGACGATGAAATTTCACCAATTCTAGTTTCTTAGCTAGAGGCGCGCGGGACAGCGCGAAAATTTGTGTGTTGACTTGCCACAGGGGCAATATTCATTATCAGAAGCAGGTTTACTGTGAGCGGAGGGAGAAGTATCTTGCGTAGAAACGAAAGATAATTTTTTTATCATTTGGGCTGAATTTAGGGATTTGTTGTCTGCTAATTCGGTAACAACGCACATATCTCTCAAAAATTTAACCAAATCGACAAACACCAGAAAATCGGCAAGAAGGAATTTAGTTTCAAATCCCTTGCGAGCCTGTTGGTCCAAAAGACGTAGGCTAAAGCGAAATAATATGAAACCGTCTAAATTCGGGATTTTTCTAGCTTTTAAGCTAGAAACGTTTGCGTTGATTGTTTCGACCAATTCTTTCATTGCTTGGGGCGACGCTGATTTTATTGGAGTTAAATTTAGTGTATTGCGTTCAAGTAATGAGACGCCAATGTATGCTTATTTTCATACTGATTTCTAAGCAACTGGTAAAGCACCAGGTAATTATCCGGATGGAAGGGAACGGTTTCAGCCAACTTGAGTGCAGCTTAGCAAAAAGCTAAATTTTTCCTTAGCAAAAAATAATAATTGAGTCGAATAACGCGATAAATCCGGGAAACTTGTCGATCTCTCCAGAAAACTTTCCGTGTTGGTAAATAAGAGCGCGGCACCGATCCGTTTGACATGTGAGTAGGCACCTTACCTGATGCCACGGGGGTTTCTCTGTATTTATTTCGAGCTGCAATTATATCGACGTAAAGATCATCGAAAGCGGTACTTTTGCCCATTATGTCGACAGTAAATTCCTCGAAAACGGTTGCCATTTCGGCCAGTTCTGTGAGAATATCCTCAAAACGATGGTAAGCTTTTACCACTTGTTCTGCTCGTATCAAAAACACATCCAATTTTTCAGGCAACGAAGCAATCAGGTCGAATGTTCGTTGCGCCCTTAACCACTGGCTATGAAGCTTACTCATGAGCGATTTGAACCTCGCCAGCTCAACCTGCTTGGAATGTGCCATTTGATTTTGCCGAGTTGACACTGATCGCGACGAGAACAAACACGAGATTGGCAGGAACTCGAACGAAGGCTAGGCAAGAAATAATGTGGATGAAGGAACAATGAGTGAACGAGGAAAATGGTAGCGAGACAGAGGATTGTTTTGTTGAGCACTTAATTTGATGCAGAAAAAAATTTAAAATGTGAATCAACGAAGAAAAAATTAAATTGATGTAACAATCGGTTACCCAACTATAACAAGTAGGTAATTTCCCTTCAATTAAAATCAAGCACTGATAGACCCGTGCCCGGATTAGACCACTTTGTTTGGTTGTGTGGAGCGTCAACTACTAGGTGGACTGTAATTTGTGTTGTGTGTGTGTAGTTGCGGGACACTCGGCTGGAAAGGAAGATAATTTTACGGACAGGATTCTCCTTCCATTCCACGACGAGCATCCGTTCAAAGCCGGCCAGCTAGACGATACCGCGGGCGAAATTGCGAAGGGATCATAATGCACCAATAGGTTCACAAGGAGGGAAAATAGCGAAGGTCCAGGGCGTAAGACGACGCGAAAAGCACTGGTTTAGAAGAAGCTAGGAGTGGCGAGGGAAGACGATGGGCAAGAGGAAACATGTCGCTGGATGCCGAGCTTGCCGTCCTCAACGAGGCCCAAACAGCAACTATTTCTGTAATCATCCGTTCAACGGAGAGGTAAGCCAAGATACATGGTAAAATGAGATTTGCCCAACGATTTTGAACAAATTTATGGAGTACTGTCAGCTAACTAGTACATAGATATATTTTGTGCGCCTTATACGTTCCCATAAGAATCGAATTTACGGGAGTTACTTCCAAGTAATGGAAACGGCTAATTACCTTATATCTTAGGTTACGATACTTTGCTAGTCTTTGGGCTGAGTCAATCCTAAAGTGGTTTTGGAGACAAAAAATGTGATCACTATGATAACTCTCCAGTCTTCAATCAGTTACTCCCAAAACCTCGGTAGTTGGCAGCTTAATCGTGTTCACTGACCATTTTCCCAAACGATAATTTTCGGAGGCAAACTCAATTTTTGGGAATAAAGAGAATTTAGTATAACTTCAGGTTTGGGCGGTGGGGATCCGCTCATACGACGCGAATGAATTTCGTGAGTTCGTCTCTACAAGACGTGATTCGGGATGGATTCCGTTGTGAAGCTCACCGTTAGTTCTGCTCGCCACTAACCTTTTACTAATTCAGTCCAGTTGGAGCCCGGAACGAGCCAGAGACTGCTAATTGTGGCCTGACGGCGGGGAAGTCGCGTTAAATATGATCGATGAGTTTCGCGCGAGGTGTTTGCTCTCTCTCCTGTTGCTTTTAATAGACTCAGACACCGGAGCGGGAAATCAGGCGACGAATTCGAGGATAACGAGGCTCAGGTGAAATCCACTTCTCTAACGGAAATTTTGCAGAATGACGGGAATTTCGCCTTATTTCCACCTCACTTCATGTTTTCGCCGATAATTGCGAGGTAATAATAACAGAAATTGGCAATACTCAGACAACAAACAACCGATTTACGTGCCGTCAGTTCCAATGACCGACCATCCATGCCCCACCATGCCTCACTCGACACGAAACTTTCAATAATCCCAAGGTACTACAGATCTCAACGAAATCGAGTTTTATTTCAGGCAATGTAATAAATATTTATTTCCTCAAAAACGGCTCTAAGTATATTGATTAAATTAGTAGTGCGGACAGCTTCAAGTAACAGTTCAATAAAATTATTATCTGGGGGAGAAGAATGAGCAGCACAATAATTGCAGTAAATTTCTGATAAAGCACGCTCATTTGACACCAGCGTTTCCAAAAAATCAGGGTGGCAGCGTAATAAGGTAATGATCATCCGACAACCAGGAGCAACCTTATCAACCTCGGAAAAACAACCAACGTCGTTTGTTTGCTTAGTTTTTTTCGCAGCTTCTAATATAATTCCAGGAATATAGACACGAACCTTTCTTTTAAAGCCTTAGTCATCCATAAAGTTATGAATGACAGTAGTTACTTACATATAAATATTAGTGCTGTTATAAATTAGATCTTAAAGTGAAACTACGTTGGGATCATGATACATAAAATAGTACATCTAATACCGATTTCAGTTAGCTAGATATGGATTAATGTGGCGCTGCTCATACATCTACTGACTGTGCACCTGTCTTAGACGGGTCATTAGTTCACCAGTGTCTAACATTTTCTGTCTTTATTTAATTAAAGACTGTAATAATGGTAATGTTCTGTATTAATGGTTCCATTTCAGCTTTAATAATTTTCCCCACATCTCATAAAACGTCAAGGGTGCCTCTTGCTGGAACTTGGGGTCACCAATGAGAAACCTGTCAACGAATAAATGCAACAAAGCACCTCAGCTAACTTTCTCATAATAGACCCCCAATCCACAAAGCCAAGATGGCCTCCAAAACCGGCGATTTGCTTGGTCCCTGCGACGAGGCCATCCACCACAAAGACTAATAACTAAACTGCCGTACCCCTGTGGCTTCCCCAGTGCAACCGATGATTTTCGCTCGCGCGACAATAAGCTGAGTACAGCAGATATTACATGGCAAGGAGTAATGAGCACAAAATTGTATACTTTTCCGTTAGATTACAAAACTTTGACTACAAAACACTACAAATACAGTCCAAATACAAATGATAAACAACAATATGCACGTTTAATCGAAATAGTCTTCAATGTCAATGTCTGGGTTGAGAAGATCTTCACCAAAAGCAGACAAATCTAACTGGTTGAGGATGAGATTTTCGCACATCTCCTCGAGGTCAGTTTCCCCGATGAGCACAGCTCCTTGGAGACGGCCATTTTTAAGGATGAGTTTGATGTATTCCATTCCAGCAGTGACGCGGAGGAGTATTTCGTACTGGTTGTCGAGCGTCTGACCGTTGAACAAACCCAAAAGGACGACTTTCATTCCAAATAGCTTCGTGACGTGAGTGAAAAGCTCGAAACAAAAGTCTTGAAGAAGTTCTTCTCCTCGAATATCGCAGACCATCGATTTAGCGACGTACGTGCCCATGTGCCTCGCTTGAGTCCACAAGCGCATTTGAAACCACTGAGGAGCCGCTTCCCACCCAATCGAACAAGCGTCTCCCGCAGCGTAGATATCGGGGAGAGACGTTTGCATCTTCCAGTTGACCAAGAGACCCCCGTCACCTGCTACTTCCGCGCCAGCTGCTTTGAAAACCTCAACCTGAGGAGTCACCCCAGTGGCGGACACAATAAGGTCACAACCTACTACTTTGCCATTGGTCAATTCAACGTAAACGGGCCAAGAGGAGTCACCTTCGCGCACTTCTTTCACTTCACACGAATACTCAACGACTACGTTACTCTTATCAAGAACCCCTTTAAGGTTTACTGTCGAGTGCCAATCAGGGCCAAGAGCTGCCCCCTGTCCAGAATCTACACTTCCAACTGTGTACTTCATTCGCTTTACCGGTTGTTCCCCCATTTCAAAGTCAATCGTTGTATCTTTTTTTAGTCGGTTTTGGTAAAACTCTGCTGCTCCAGGGTCAATGAAAGTGGCAGAGATATGTTTGTCTTTTATCACCCACACAATGTCCACACATGATGTTTCATGAACCAATTCAGTTGCAATTCCTCCATTGCCAACTATTACCACTTTTCGACTGACAGCAAGCCTCTTTTGAAATTCCTGAACAGAATCTGTGTCTCTTATTCCAACAATGTACGGGTTATTTCCTATCAGTTTGGGGCTGGCACCAGTGCAGACGCAGATCCTCTCATAACTAAGCTTCTCTCCAGAGGCCAATTCGACATAATGCTCAACAGAGTTAACTTTAACAACAACATCATGAACAACAGAAATGTTAGGATTTCCCTCTGAAACTGAACTGCTCGTTTGCTCTTCAACAGTGAACTCTGACAACATTTTAGTTAAATTTCTAATGTTTGAGACTTTCTTTATCATTGATGAAGCACTGACGATAATAATAGTTTCTTCCGGGGCGAGAAAAGAAATGCCCTCGGCACAAGAAACGCCAGCGATTCCTCCTCCAACTATGACGAACGTTCCTGATTTCATTGTAAATTTATTGTGATTCTTGGTACTCGGAATAGTCGTACGAACGGAAGGGCACGTCGTAAGTAATTGCTCCTTTGTCCCTTGCAAAGTAGATTGCACTTAACAACTTCTTCTGTTGCTTGCGACACAAACTAGTAACACTGCAACAAATCATGCAAAGAATTATTCAGTACTGCGAGAGCAACAGTGGCAACAGAAGAATACTTATGGAAGTATGGTCTAGTTCAATGAATTATCAAGAGGTGAGCGCAGCACGCGGTAATTCATTTCTTTCACTCTGAGTATGTTCAACATTGATGGCGGTGGTAAGTATCCATCTGCCAAAAACACCTCACATACCACTTGAGCCAACGTCTACATTAAAAAAAATTTCGTAAAGTACTTACGAATAGTGCAGCGTCTCGCCAGTGTGAGGAGAAATGAACTGTTTCAACAGTTCAGTATTCTGAGGATCCAAAACCAAATAATCATCGCGACATATCGGGCAGGGGTTGCCAGTAGCGATTTTCCCGCTTCTCTGAAAAACGGAAACACAGAATTCTAGATACCAGACAAACACGACGGGGGGATATGGGAAAGATTAGCATATAGCAACAACACAAAACGCGCAAAATATGTAAGAAAAAAACATTTATTCGTGAATTCTCAAAGGGTAAAGACTGAGAAAGTCACACAGAGAAAACACTATTTGTATAAATTAGTATAAATTAGTGGACATATTGCTGTCGTCTTCATTTTCTGAATCGTTCGAAAAAATTAGAAAGGTAAAGATGCAGGTGGTTTGGAGGAGGGGGGAAGTTGGAAGATATTGTGAAGCAGGCTATCCAGTGAACAGAGAAGCTGCATCCTCGTCATATCGGTATATGGAATGGACGAAGAACAGACAAAACGAACTAGAAATAAATAATAAATCTTTGCAATTAAATTTTAACAACTAAAATAACAAGAAATAAAAAACACGAAAACAAAAAATAATGAGAAAAATGTATTGAATTGTAAGTGAGTTTAATGGAATATATGAGAGTCATGGGCGAGTGTTCAGAGCAGGGTACACAAGACACTGATGCGAGTTTCTTCGATCTCAATCAGCTTTGAATTGGCTGTAAACGGCCACGGGCATGTCACATATCACAACCAGCAGAATGCGAAGCAGTAACCCAGAGTTGTTTTTATAATCAAAGGCGAGCACCTTGCGCCAGCTCCTAGGAGTGGACGATATACATCGATGTTTTCAAAATACTCTATGTATAGCAACGATGCAGCAAATCAAACCGATGTATTGTTAAGTTTTGAACATCGAGTATACATCGATGTTTTTTTTTCTAAGCATCGAAAAGGCAAACAATCAAACCTAACCTCTATGTCTCTGCGATTAATAACTATTTTTTTGTCTTTTTCAATTACATTATTTAGCACTCGCAAGGTGGTTCGTCCAATAAGTGGTATCAGTAGTTGAAAAGGCCGCCAATATTATAGAGGTCAGTGCAAACAACCCATAAAAAATATAAATGCAAATGGCTGACTGAATTGACCCACCACTTACAGTTAGTTGCAGTCTCTGGCTTCAAAAAACATATTATTTTAATTTTTGTATTAATTAGATACCTACTCAGCTTGATTCAGAATTCATTTTAAAATTTGCTGGGTCATGTTAGCAATAATATTTATAAATCAAAGTGTTAAACTAAACAACACGTTATTTGTAATATTAATATCATAATAAATTTGGAAGGATTACAAAATACAGTTTCCAACATTGCATAAAATTGCCTTTAAATATCTAACAATGGTGGGCACATCAGTGCCATCAAAGGGACTGTTTTCACAAGCGGCGCAGGTAATTCTCAACAAAACAATACATTAAATGGTAAAATTGGGTAACATTTGGTTTTTAAAAAGTATTGATAAAAATTATCGGGATATATATTAAAAATAAATGTTATGGTAATAAAGTTATTTATAAAATGCTTGCTTTTTATTTCTAAACCACATGAATATTTACTTATAGAAAAACAATCGATGTATAGAAAACATCAATGTATTTTTTGATACATCGATATTACATCGATGCAAAAAACATCGATGTTCTTTTTAAAGGTCCATCATCACTACTCCTGGATAGATTTTATTCCAATATGAGGATGATGTCCTAATATTTTCCACCTTCCACCAGGCTTATTATATTTTAATTACACAATTCATAGTGACGATTTACACATTTACGTAATGTTAATGAGGCGGTTGAGAAAATAAATTACGATTTGCTCATTCTGGTTTAAATCTCATGATAAACTCATCATGGTAACTCTGTTACATTGCCCTGAGCCACTTACATCGTTTAAATGTAATGTAAACGAACAACAAGCATGACTTGACGTATGTAAAACACTCTTCTGCACAAAACTAAGAGAAATCCTAATTTGGGCAGAAAATAAACCGCATTCTAATCTCTCTCTGAGATTGTATTGTAACTGTATTTCTGTTTTCCCATTTAAATACCAATCTGTATAATTTTCAGTATCAGTATACATATCTACGTCCCACCCACTTCTTTGTGCTCATTATAATAAACTTACTATGCAAGTTTTACGAGTCTTTCTCGGTGGTATGGTCCCCTTAAAGTTTCGCCTGTAGTTCTTCCAAACAGGATCCGTACCGTAGGTGATGGAATATGCTGGAAATAAATAAAAAACAACAAAATAATAGCCATAAAAAAATAAGGATCTTTTACTAAACACGCATTTTGAACGCTGAATGTTTAGAAACTGATGGTCGTTGTGAATTCATTTCAAGTGGTACACCGTCGTGTTCCATAATTTGTCTAAGTGTTACTGCACTGAGGTACGTTTCGATTGACTTGTGTGTGCCGTGAGCCCTATTTCATCGTTTATTCACTAAACACGTACAGGATTGAGAAAAAAAAAACGACAAGTTCCGTTGGGGGATCGCAAAGAGAAAAAGGGGCTATAAAATGACTTCCCTCCACTTCGTATAGAACATGAAGTCACGGGACAAGCAATACCTCGTGTTCATGTTAGCGAATTTCCATGGAACGTGAAGGTATTGCAATCGTGACAAAAAAGCCAGAGTACGAAATTTCGCTCCAAAATCCACTTCCCTTCTATACTCGATAACTTTCGATAGCAGTTAGTTAGGAAGTTGAAAATAAGAATAAAAAATATCTGGTGCGTAGCAACACACAACTTTCCGCCACCCCTTTAAGTTAGAACACCAGCTACACAGGCGGGCGCTATATCTTCGTTCAACGCATTTCTACAGAAACATTTATGGAAAACAAAATGTAGGGACTAGTTAGCTGAGAGTACTCCGAAAGTTTGATCGAAATCGTTAGAGCCGTTTTTGAGAAAATTGGAATACCGATAAATTAATATTCGACAAATCTCCTTTTCTGAGTTAACTTGGCTTATATCTCCGTTCAACATATATATACAGAAATAATTATGGAGAACGAAATGTTGGTATGGAAGACTTAAAGACACTCCATTGGGATTTATCACATCTGGTGAAGCAGTTACCCTGGAATTTACGGAAGTGTTCGAAAAACGTTATTTTCGACACATTTTGATTTTTATCTCTGCTCAATGGACTGTCAGAGGAACATTTATTCAGAACAATATGTAGGTATTAACTATTTGAAAACATCCTGTGAGTTTGGTGAAAATCGCCGAAGCCGTTTTGCCAAAAAGCGTAAAAAACCTGTTTTTGCTTCATGGGCCTATATCTCCGTTCACCGTATTTTCATGGAGATATGTATGGAGAAGAAAAGTGAGGTATTGATTAGTAGAAGATAATGTTAAAGTTTAATCAAAATCGTTAGAGCCGTTTTCGAGAAAAATGCGAAAAACCCTAGATTTGGTACATTTTCGTCCCCCCACCCCCCTTCCCACCGGCCGAAATCGTCCATAACCTTATTTTGGTGTCTACAAAAAATAATAAACAAAACAAAAAAAAGAACCAGCTCAATCGGATCAGCCGTTCTCCCGCAAATCGAACTACAGACACACACACATACACACACACATACACACACACACACACACATACACACGGACCACGCGCCGAAATTAGGTTTTTTAGGCTCAGTAGGCCTCAAAACGTAAAGATCTGAAGAAAACCCAAATTTTTTTTTTGGGCCGATTACTATACTTTCCTTCCCTTCGGGTAGCGGAAAGTAATAGCTTTCCATTCCCAATGCTGAGTTTTTAAACCAGAAGAATCAGGCGAGATAAAGAATTCGAAATATGATTTAGGCAATTTCTCAAACTGCTGTTGCAGGGGGGGGGGGGGGGTTCCCATTTCAATGCAGTTTTTTATTAACTTCGTCAATAACTCAAAGTGCTCAGGACAAAATTATTTTCACTTTTTATACTTTCCAAAGTTCAGCGCTTGGTTCTATGGTCTACTGTTCTATTAGTGTGTCTGTTTCTGTTGTGTCAGAGTAACGGGAGAATTGAGCTGTTTTTAATTACCGTTCGAACATTTTTAAGGCGTGAAAATAATGTTCGCATTTTTGACATAAACGGCCATAATGGCTTCGATTAAACTCAAATTATCTTATACTAATACCAGGTATATAAATATGAAACCAGATTTTCTTTAAAATGCCTCCAAAATTGCTGCGATCGGCTTATAGTGCTGAAGCTTGCTGTATGTTGTTGCTGTTGAGTCCAACTACGAGTTCCAATTAAAAAATCCCGCCACTTTTGCATTTGGTTAATTATAAAATTACCGCCGAAAATGGCTGGGTTCGTGCTGTCAAGTGAGGTTCAGCAGGAAAATCCTCTGCTCTGTTTTTTCTTGCGCAAGATCACCGAGGAAGTACACCAAATGCTGGTGGAAGCAACCATGCCCTGTGCCGCACATGATTTTTCGGGTGGTTCAAGAAGTTCAGAGCCAGTCAGTGTGAGGCGACCAACCCACCTCGTGGAAGGCCTTTAAAGAATTTCGAAGAGCAGAAGAAGCAGCTCAGCGTGACCCAACCGTGCCTCTTGCAACGTCTGAAGGCTTTGGGAAAGTTCCATGAGAACGGGAAACGGGCCAGACAGTTGACCAGGTTTGTTATCAACATCAAATGAGAGCTCTGAACGCAAACTTGATTGAACAATTCCTGGAATGGCACAATCGGCACGAAGGAAAAATTTTGCTGCATGACAATGCACCAACTCAAAGGAAAAATGCCCAGGATGTGGCAGGGAGATCCTACCCTCTCCAGACCTTGCTCCATCCGACTATCACATTTTCACATTGGTGGGCCATGCTTTGTCTGACCAACGCTTCGCCAATTTTCCAGAAGTGTCAAATTAGATCGAAAATTGGTTCAGGTCAAAATATGAAGAATTCTTCCGCCAAGGAATTCGAAAATTGCCTGAGAGGTGGGAGGCGGTATGGCTAGCGAAGAAAAATAATTCGAATAAAATTGGCCTAGTGCTCGTCGAGTAATAAACGAATTATTTTTTCGAAAATTAGTCCGGTTTCATATTTATACACCTGCAAAGTAGGTAACTTTTATTTTGTATAAATATCTCAGGGGAAATTCGTGGAGACATAGGCCAACGAAGCAAAAAGAGGTTTTGGACTTCTTGGAGAAACAGTTGCAACGATTTACATCAAACTCACAGGGTATCTTCAAGTAGCCAATACCTGTTTATTGTTCTCCATAAATGTTCCTTTGACAGTATTGAAAATATCAAGTATTGTGTTTGGAAAATAAACAATTATTCACTCTTGTGCTTCAAAGGAAAAGTTTCATTGTTTCCGAACTAATATGCTTTACATGGCTATTCACTCACCTTTGCTTTGTAAGTAGCGGACAGAAGTTTCTACAGGAATATTCTCCACAAGTTTGCCCCTGCCTCTAACTTCTGAATCTTCTTCAGCGGGTTTACTACCTTTGGGCGTATTATTCGCTGAATCGGTTGCAGTACATTTCAAACTTTTTGTAACGGAAAAATTTCTCACCAAACAAGACAGGTCTGCAAGCTGGAACAAAATAAGTGGCGTATTTTAGAAGGACGTTGGTAACATTTTGGATACTAAAACGACTAAAAGGTTAAATGCATCTTTTACCTAGCTCGCCATTGAATCAACAGTGGTGCACAGAAGGAAACTAAATAAAAAATATTTAAAACATGGGGAGAGAGCTCTGACCACCCTTATAACACATCTCCTCAGCCCTTTTCTTGCCAGCCAGTGCAATACTGTATGTGCCTTGACTATCCGTAATTGCACAATCCTTCCTCATCTCACTTCTATAGACTATATGGTTATCAAGGGTCATTGAGCACCTCTACAAGCAGTGCAGTGAGGATATTTAGCCTCGGTTATCTCGAACCGTCGTTCAGCACTTCTACATATCTAATGGTTGTAATGAGCTGGACAACTCATTGGGTACTAACCACAAGCGGGTGCCTAATCTAAGCTCTCATTCCTTGTCACCGCACACTGGCATGGGGGCGTGAACACATGCGTCCCTGTTACAGAACGGAAAAGAGAGCCAGGTCACAAGTGGCAACTGGCCACTATTGCAAACAGAAGCGACCTCACAGCCTCCCTTGGCAAGATTATGCAAGTGTGTCTTCATATAGAGGACAAGCCAATGTAACTTAAGAAGCATTCTCCACTGCTCCCAGCACTGAATAGACACTAATCAAATGTGAGGTGCCTAAAGCAGAGTTGGTGCACGTTGAACGCTCTGCGGTCGAAGAGTTAAGCAGCCTGGAAAGTGGGATGCCACCATCCCATCTGCAGATAGTTGCCATCGCAGTGTCTCATCGTTTCTGTTGAGCCACATTGAGTCTATGCTTGATAGAATCTTCCTGGACAACACTATGTGTAAGCAAAGCTTAAGTGAATAGTAATTAACGTTGAGTACAACTCAGTGCCTAATTAATACGCCTCTGTAGTTGTAGTACCCCGATCTAATATTATTAGCAGTGATCTAAATTCTAAGCAAGTTTTTAACACACAATCGGTCCCGCCTGATGTATTCTCACAATTGCCGTAAAAAACACATTTAAGGAATAATTCTTACTTGGGAAGTCTTGATGTTCGAAATAACTTTGACGGAGTTATGTGGTAACACAGTTCTTCTTAGAAGGTAAAACAACGACATTATGAAAATATCCCTCGCTGGTTACCCACAAATCTTTTGACGAAACTCACAGCAGACGCATTACGAAGATAAAATGGTCAAAATAACTAAGTCTTGATGTTCAAATTCAAATTTCCACCATAAACTTACAATGAAAGATTTAACGAAGAGTAGAGAGAAATTTTCACATTTTCGGGCACGGCGACTACACGCCTTATCATATTGCGTTGTTGTTGTTTTCATTCTTCTTCTTCTACTTCAAATTGCTCCGTCTAATCCCTTCCACCGTTCACCGCTTGGAATGGACATCCGTCTAATCGCTTTTCTGCAACATGCCAATCGTCGATGTCAGGCCCCGAGTGCTATCAAACTCTTTTCATTCATTGGCCAAGTTGATATAGCCTTACACACAAGGCAATGATATATGCATGGGTTTTGAGTATCACTGAGATGAAGTCCGCAAAACTTTTCCTTCAGCCAAAAATGGTTATATCCTTAATCTACCCACTATCACGGAATGATAATCTCTTATCTTCTGACATTTATTACTTAGTTTTCTGTTGGCGTGATGTATTCGTTTAATTAAATAGCTGAATAAATAGCTATCAGTGGTATTTGATACCATCTATTCTGTTATCGTGTTTGTAATTAATTTGAGTCCACAGGAAGCCGCAATGCGCTAGTTCCTTGTTAGTTGTGCTGAGCTTAGCAGAAGTAGACTTCTCTTAGCCCCCTCCCCCTATCATCTGTTTCTCTTCAATGTCAAATTTACATGCCGGTATGTACGATTTCACGTTTCTGAGTTGTTCGTTCGTTCTCCTCGATTGGTTGAAATGTACGTTGCGACGTCAATGTGTTGCTTCTGTTACAGAAAATATGATGGTTCAAAAGCTCAAAGCCGCTTTCTTGTTTCTCCTGAGTCTCGTGAGGAGGTCGCTTTGCTGTTTCAGGAGACGAAGGAAAATGTCCTCCGACGCTGTCCCGCTTACTGATGTTGGTGTGGTTCCAAACTCTCAGATTCAAAGCGGAGTGAAGGTTTGTCGCATCCTTTTTTGCTTGGGTTTAGGTGTGTGAAGCTGTACGTCAACGCCTAGAGGTGGTAACAAAGGTACGCCTCGTGACGTCAGGTTAAATGCAGTGTTGGGGCTGTGACGTCAGAAATCGTGATAAGGGACAGCATTCCAGTTAGGTTTACAATGGTAACAGTTGGTACAGTGGTAAGAAATTATAGTACCACCTCTATGACTCAATATCATAATCCCAATCGAATTCTTAGTGAGCTTCACTAAGAACATTCTTCGACCACAACCTCATCAACGCCTCTAAAGGACCCACCCTCAATAACTATACCAGACTTTCATTTCACCAAGCGTCAAAACATAGTGTCCCATCACATGTTGCACCGTATATTTCTTTCTCTTGAACCCAGTACTAACTACTTCCTCCATATCAGCGATAATAGTCTATATTTCCACACTTTCAAATCCCAGTACATCTATTATGACTGTAGAAATTTGCAGGATGATGATATGACCAATTGGAATAACTGGGATGACCCAGGCAAACCAAACGCACCTCAGACAGTCCAGGAGCATATCCAGCTGTACAGGAGTCAGCTAGTTGGACAGCAGACAGAAGCCCCTCCACCTGAACAGCCCCAAATGGATTTCTTTCAGGTAAGTCGTAGTTATGGCACAGTGTTGACTGCCTTTGTGCCCACTCAATTCATCATTCTCAGGGGATTGTATGTTAGGCACAATAAGTCCCCTTTAAGATGATATTTTAAGTAACAAATATAAATAAAAATCCCCCTTCGTTTATTGAGAATTGAAGATGTGCTCCTCTGGAAGTTCTGCGAGTAGATAGACGATCCCAAACGAGAGCCAATTCCCCTGCACTACTTCCCTGTAGTGGTTCTAAAAGACATTGGAATATTCCGACAAGGAATGTATAGGCCAACAACCCATCCGTAGGGCACAAAGGATGTCAACAACCCCCCCAATTGCTCAAATGACCACGTTCCAGGCGACCAGGTATGTCCAATCAAGGGCAAGTTGTTAACTTACATTAATTGAATTGCGATTCCTTGTGTATCTGCACAGTACTTGAGAATTCTCTATGTCCAGGATATGGAGCCACACATAAAGAAGCCTCCTAAAGTGGTTCTACGGCCTAAGGAGTCATCGCAGCTCAATCGTTTGGCATTCAACCCAACGGCTGATCCTAATCTTCCAGATGTGAGTAAATTAAATTGAACTATAAATAAAAGTGCATACAAAACTTGTTCAAGTGTCTCTGTGGAGATACTTGTAGGCTGATTGATGTTTATGCACCTATACAATGAGCATTTAATAACACTAAACACATTGCAATGGTACCTGAATTCAAACTATCGCCATTTCACTTCCTACTAGTTTTCACAGTTTTATCCGATAGCCCTAAAGTGATATGCCCTTCTCAAAAATCGTGTCTACAACCTCATTAATTTTCTGTGTACTACTTGCTCAATAATGGTCAGGGCATGAGTACGAGCAGAACAATAAATTACTGAACTGTAAGTTGACTGTGAAGTCATGTTTGACCTGGTTCAAATGAACTGAGTGAAAAATAGACTGAATTAGCAGCTGAAGCCACGAAAACCAGTGAATTGACGCAGACCTAAATTAGTGTGATGCGTCACAATTTATTTAAAAATAAACACGAGTGCTTTTCAAGCGCAACACGAGACACCACTGGCTTGTTTTCTTCGGTATCGCATCTTTGTCGCAGGCTTGAACTGATTATGATACAAACTCGAATGATAAGTAACGGTAGCAGTCCCAGTCCTGGTACGAAGTGCCGCCTTAAGATAGTACATTGAAAATGTATTTGGTATCCCTTCCTTTTACCCCCAACCTTCAGCAGCACTTATTACACCTCCTGCTTCCATCCTTCATTTTGAGTTTCAATCTAGTTTTGTGTTGAGTCGGCGATGAGCTGCCAATCACTGCAATTCAATGAACGCTCGTCCAGAGCATTTGTGCTGATTAGGCACCTCAAACGTCACGATTTACTCACAACTTCAGCATTGGCAGTCTAAACGAAGCTTAGGTCTCTTCGAGAGGGCGCCCTGTCGTTACCCACTT
Source organism: Pachypeltis micranthus (assembly GCA_020466155.1). Taxonomy (NCBI): domain Eukaryota; kingdom Metazoa; phylum Arthropoda; class Insecta; order Hemiptera; family Miridae; genus Pachypeltis; species Pachypeltis micranthus. The sequence continues at coordinate 60,408,166 of CM035770.1, read as the reverse complement.
CCCTGTTTGTCGTGGCAAATCTCCGAACTGTAATTGCGAATAAAACACAACAATTCTGATTACTTCCCCCTCGTTAATGTACATACTCCCCTCCCACGCATCATATCGTATCGTAACATCACTTATATACCCTCAAAGCTTAAATCGACCGCCAGTTCTGAAAATTTCGTGTTCACAGGATTCCGGAGAACTGAAATCTTGGGAAGAAACTGAGAACCGCGAAGGTCTTTGGGCAGACTCTGGCGACTGGAACACGAACGAAATACTCAAAGCGACGAGGAAAGAAGAAAAGCGACGGAAGGAGCACCAAAAAAGAGGAACAGTGACGTAAACTTTGTTTCGTGCTGTGAATTTCTTCGATTATTTTGCTTGTTAATTCAACGAGGGTCTTTCGTATTTCAATTTATTTGTACATTATCTTCTCACAACTTTACACTCAGGAAAAGTGAGGCGTTCAGCGCCTTGTTTCACAACTGCAGATCAAAAATCCTGAATGGATGTTCATAGGTTGTTGATTGTTTAACTTTATTTTTCAATGGTTTGTTGAAATTTTCGAATTACTTGTTTAAAAGTTAAAGAACCCCACAAATACTTGGAGGAGCGAATCACTGTTTACTTTTCTCATCCCTATGAATAGGTATTGGCCTGAATGTTTTAGTTTTTAGTCTTCGTCTTTTCGAATGTTTCGAGAACGACACATCTGCTCAAATTTAATATTTAGTTTGCAGATTACCACAGAACTCCAAACCAAGCGTAAGGGCGAAATCGCTCCAGAACTAATTTTAGTTAGCATAGTTTTGGATAAGACCAATTGATTTTTCACTTAAACGGCTTTCTTGCTAGAGTCGTTTTGTGGGAAATAAATGAAGCTGCTGCCAATTTCATATTGTGAGACGTACAGCCGAACTTATGAAGAAAACATGCAATTTGGATCCACCACATCATGATGCGTTCTGTGGAAAACACTCAAATTCTATTTGTGGGGAGCAGTATAAGACGTAAAATGATCCGCTTATCATGTTATCATCATTGCAACAAACCAGTCGCTAGGAAAATAAAACTTAAATGGCTGCAGTTGAACGCGTTTTGCTGCAACTGCCAGTTTCATGAACCGTTTAATCTCCAAAGCCATTTCAAACTGAAAATCTTCGTAATATTGGGTGTTTACCCCATCTGGATATGCAGTCTACAACCATGAGGCTGCAGCTGACCGCCAGGATGTCTTACTTTCTCGGCCTTCTATCCCCCTCAGCCTTGTGTGGTGATGGGGGGGCATAGGCTTGATGAAACATTCACTAAAGAGGTCCTGCAGTGTTGCTAGTAGCCCCAGCTCATACAACTCAAGGTTATTCCAATGAGTTGAAGGCATGATGAGGCTCAGTGTTTCTGTGCGACATTAAACGCTTGTATGCAGTCACGCATTGTGAACACCCTCACCAGATCTTGCAGATCTTCCTATAGTACAAACCATTGTGTCACTACCAGTAATAGAGGAGTCTTAGCAGGCTGTGGTTTCAATTTTGAGTTTATGACTATGAAAATCAACGTGCAATATAGTTTGTATTTCTCCTGTTGAGTATTTCGTGATTATGTTTGGGAACTGGTAATTAAACGTTACTTATATAATTTTGTTGATTTAAAGTTCGATGGTGTCGCTAAATGCTTAGTAAATGTCAGCTAGATGGCTCTTATATATTATATTTGTCTTTTCCCTAAACCGTTTAACTGCATTTGAAATGTTAGTCTGAGCCAAGAAATTCAACTACAAAACCTATCCTGAGGGGAGCGGTCATGGGTCACTGGCCTCATCCACTCCATCCCATCTTACCACTTCCTATAATTCAAATGTGAGCTGACAGCTCAGCCAAAATACAAGAAATAGAGAAAAGCAGAAAAATGAAATCTTCCACATCACCCCACTCTCAAAACAGTCGTGATGATGCCATGGGGAGTTCCAGTTTGCCTCCCAACTACATAATGGAAGGGGATGGAGAGGTCAGAAAAAATGTTCACAATCTCTAAAAAAAATACGAAAAGTATATTTGATTAATAAATAAAAATATCACAGATCATGACTCGTCCAACGATAATTCTTCCTCGCCCCACAAGTGGCACTGAGTTTGTGTGGCCGTCATTATGAATGAACCCGTTGGGTGAATGTGAAACGAGTGTACAACTCCGTCATCGTGTTGTAATTTTTTAACCAAAGACGTTCCTATCAAATCCCAGCAATAGAGAGCGCCGTCCGTCGACCCAGCTAACACGATTTTGTCCTTACGATCGACACCAACCTCTATAGTGTACTCGCCGATGTTGTGACCCGAATAGTCATTGAGAAGTTCTCCCGTACTTTTGTCCAACAGGAAAATTCGGTTGTCATCGAGCCCTGCAACGTAACACTGGCCGTCCTGCGTCACGTTTGCGTTGACTATTGATGTGCCGAGGAAGTCTGTAGTTAATGATCCGCTTCGAATGTCGTACCTCCTTATTCGGCAGTCGAGTGAAGCTGTGATGATCTCGTGATCTGATACCTGAAATATAATGTCATAGCTGTTCACCAGAGGAACTACTTCGTCTGGACAACCATTTTCCTCTATCCTAAAATCAATATTAAATTAAATTAAAGAAAATGAAACGATTGTACATTCTAATTTATACAACAATATCCAAAAAGAACAGCAAAATCACCAGAGAATGCTGCGAGACTTTGCAAACATTTCTATGACAATTCGCCAAATATTTTTAAAAAAAGGAACGTTACCTGTAAAGAAGTGATGGCATCTTTGGCGTCTTTAAGACTTTGAACAGGCTGGAAGTTAAACGCCCTGAGGTCCCAAACGTGAACTGCATTATCCAAAGATCCAGAAAATGCTAACGTAGATTCTTCATTGAACTTGACGCAAGTGACTGTGCTCACATGAACTCTGAATCTGAAAGAATGCAAAGTAATAGAAGTAATGAAAAGATGTCACCAAAGATAAGTTGTGACTTTGAAAACTTGGGACATGATTTACCAAAATATCATGAAGCTGATAACACAAAGAGGCATATCCTTTTTCATCAAGTCATCAACTAGCCCATTATAAGGGGGCACCAATAGAGAGAAATTCGTAACCTCTTTGATGGGGGGGGGGGGGTCAAACCCTCGTGCTATTCGTCAAAGCATGATGTTAGGTAGGTATATATCACTCCCCACTTCTGTCTCCTGACACAGTTTATGAATGATTTTTAAAACCATTCTTTACACTAGCTATACTAGGGCTGATCCCTTCCCTGGCATGAGCAGTAAAACTCCTCAAGTGTTGTACCTCTGCCCTTTATGGTTGCAAAGTAAGGAACACTGTTACATTGTGGTCTCAGCTCGATTTCGAGCTGAATCTTTTTGCTGATCTGCCTCGGCCTTGGTTAAATGGCTCAACAGACTGACGAGCATATCAATTCATTCAACTGACTTGCTTTAATTTCATACAGATTACCCTTCTTGAGCAAAGCATGTACAACTCATTTCCATCCCGTTGTTTCACTATTTAAATCATTGAGGTTAGCTGCCAAAGGCATCGACATAATTGCACCTGAGGGGCGTTCAAAGGGAAGCTTTCAAATTCAGAAACTAATTGCAAATGGAGTCCTCGTATTGTGTGTCTCTCAAAGGAATTAAGGAAATTTCCCAATTCGAAAGCTTCTTTTTGAAGGAGTCAAGCACTTCCTCGTCAATGTCCTTACATCGAAAGCGCTCACCCACAGTATCTCACCAGTCAGAGGAGACAGGCTCACCTAAAAGGTATAAGCTGTTCCCACGAGTTCTGCGAATTAGCCCATCCTGGATGTTTCCTGAATAAATTTTTTTTAAATATTCTCCAGATAACCTAGATACTCCCTCCTTTCAATACTCAAATATGTAAACATGGATTTTGTCCTTCCCATTATGTTATCGCTACTGATGTAAGCGTTCCCTCCATGTGGAGTATAATGACTGAGGACTCATGGGAAGTGAGAAAAGTAACTATACTGAAAATTTGGATTCTGGCGTAAAAGTGGTTATATTACTAAGCGACTAGAGTGGTGCATAGGCCGCACATATCTTAAAAGCACGTTGGGCGAATGCAAAACAATTCACTTACCTTCGAAGAATTTTTGCCGTAGAGACATCCCAAGTCATCACAGCCCGGTCAGAGCCGCCAGATAAAATTTGACTACTGTCTGAAGAGCCACAGGCGTCCATTACGTCACTCCCATGTCCCATATAGTGTTTCAAAAATAGTCCCCTGCAAAACGAAAAGAAATTTCAACATTCAAAAGTTTTCACTCAGGTTTAAACAACTCTTCAAGCAACAAAAGTTTGAACATGCCCAACCCAAATTGCTATCTAAAACCAACTCAAAATTCAACGCCCCGAAACCATAGCGTAAGAGCATGAGACCGTGCAGGTGTAGTCGCTGCAAACTTCTTCCTTTCAAAGCTCAATGGCAGCAGACAGTCTGCGACCAAATGAACGGTTCGAACCAGACTTCTTGATGTTGTTACTAATCTACGATCTCGCATTAGTGTTATGGTGTGCAGCGCCTCATGACAATTATCAGTTCGACAGTTGAACCAGCTTCTATCACGCATCTACCAATGCACTGATAAGTTGACTTATATTGCTCGAGCTACACCTAGGGCCATTTCAGCTGTCACCATCGTTATTCGCTTCTTTGATCGACTGCAGCTCCGAGTAAACAAGTTACCTGTGCGGGTTCCATAGTTTGACGGTTTTATCCGAACCGCTTGAGATGCAGTACATTCCGTCTATGTTGAACCGTACCTTCCTCACCGCGCCTTGTTGACACTTTATCGTATTAATTAGTTTGTAATCCATTTTTTGTAATATTTTATGAGCGCACGTTTGGCAAATTAGACATAGTTGTTTACTAATAACATTTTTTGTACGACACCGGCTACTGCCAGCGCTTAGATGTCGAGACTGCACGGGTGTTCGAAGATCTCGTATCCTTCCTCTTTCGATTTGCTGCAGAAACAGATTGTTGATATCGGTTGGTCCTTCGCGGCAAAAATTAGCTACTTGATGTTTGAAAGATGTTCTAATTTGACGCATATTTCTACTTACTGCTAAGAATAATATCTACTGGTTGTAATACCAGTTTCTCGTACTGAACGTTTGGATGCGTAAAGCAGTTAAAACAAGTGCGACAGCAACTTACATGTTTCATCGGTGAATGCTGCTTATAGTAAATATCTTCGAATTTATAACCATCCCCGATTAAAATAAGAGATTATTGAATCTTTGATCGAGGGGGTAGAAGAGATGTGTTTGCAATTTACATTAACGAGCGAAAGGAGTTAGACGGGTTGGCTCGTGTTTTGGTCGTTAATTCTCCGCCTTTTGTTCCTTAAGTTCGTAAATCGTTAGCAGGTTGTTTTCCGTTTCTCAGTATTTCGAGTTGTCTGATGTGAGGTCTACCAAAGCCCTTCTCTCTTAGCAATACCAAATAAGAAGAAAATACACAAAATCGGTTATTCTTGGTTCAAGTTTTGCCTAGATATTTATGTTTCGAACAAGTCCGAATAACATTTGAGAAAATGATCGGCGAGTCTATTGAAAGAGGACGACTAAACTCTACCAGCTCAAATTTGATATTTAGCTGCGGATCAACATGAAACGCCAAATGAACGGTGTGAAAACGGCTACAACGATTTTGATTAGTGTTTAGAGTAGACAGGTTCAATCGACTGGACGGCAATATATAGTTTTCATTTTGAGTGAAAACGACGAGAGCAGCATAATGCTTGGTGAAAACCGATTGGAGTGTAGTTTCACGTACATTGTAAATTACACTTACATATTACTAGTCTATCGTGTTGATAGTTCTTCAAGTTACACGAAAAGCACTACCAGTTACTGCATCGAACGTTGTGTTCAACAGGATTCATTTTAATTAAATGAAAAACGGATTCGATTAGTTTATCAGAAAATCACTGACTTACGTGAAGCTGAGGAAAGTTGAGTGATGCGGTGCACCGGATTTGTTTTTTCTTCGCAGTATTTTACCATTTATTAAACTAGGCACTGCTGCATACTTTAAAATTTAGCTTCCCATTCTCCGATTGTCTGTGTCTCTGTTCATTGAAAAGGTGTTGACCGTTCGACACAAGAGGGATCTAGGAAGGGTAATTTTCATCGCGCTGTGTTATTTTATGTATCGAAAATGAATTCTTATTCATTCACTCATTCTTATTTCTGTTCATTCATATTGTTTTTGGATTAGAGTCGAAAACATTGTGCACCACAAACCATGATAGTTTCATTTCGAAACCAAGTTACTGAATAAGCTTTTTTAAAGCGACATATACCAGTGTTTGCGACCTGTAGAATTAAGTGTTCCCAAGTCTGTGTTCTTCTGCAAACGCTGCGCGCTAAGACGTCCGGAGCCGATCTGTATAAATATCTTTTGACGGAGTCATACTACGATGCCGCCTAAAAAGAAGGGTGGTAAAAAGAAAGTCTCCGCCTTTCATCCGGTAAGCAGAGTTGTAAAATTCCAATGTCTTCGAAGAGAATGGAGCTTGTGATTTGCGTTCCTGAGGCCTGGCCACATCCCATCAAGCTTCGATTTCCAGTCAAAACTTTTCTTGTTACGACAAGTGTAACAGTGCAGGGAAGAAGAACATTAAGCCTCGGTGGGAGTGTATGATTCACTGGAAGGCAGCCCTAACCAGCCCTATTGTATGGCGGCCGAGCAGAAGTGTTCCCCACTTCCTAGGAGTGCTGCCAATCTTCTATGCTCGGTGGTTCGTTCGCCTTATTCCCCCCACTCGTTCCTTTGCGTTTGTCATTAGCCTACATAGGTGGACCTTTAATGTTGCTGTCTTTCTGGAGGAAGGCTGGATCTGCTCTCACTGGTGTCGATAAGATTAAGATACTGTGCAGTTGGTTTGATTGCTGCCTACTTACGTGCAAGTAGTGAAAACTAACGTCCGTTGCTGGACTCTGTTGTCTGACTCCCTGGCTATAAGAAGCAAAGCTTCATCCCAGAAACTGAACCAGAATACTAATTTGATCCCTGACCAGCATATAAAGCATCACTCTCCAACAAGCTAAGCATCCACACTCCCACAAATAGCTTGGCATGTGTAGCCCTCCTGAATTCCTGATATTGATTGGAGAATGTTTTGTTTTTCTTTCCAGGAGGAAATGGAGAAGACAGGCGCATTGCAAATAGAGGTATTTCCTGAAGCAGTCGATTTCGTGGTTGAAACTGCAACTGACAAAACATTTCCAGTGGTTTACCAGGACATGAAAGTAATTCACAAATAATTAAATTACTCTGGTCTTTCGATTACACTAATTTTTTCTATTCTCCCATTTAATTCAAGGAGAATTTTTCTAGGAGTGGAGATCCCATGGTCGGTTGTTCTCCGTTCTCAGTGATTCCTACGCTGATCGTGTGATTTTTTTGTTTTGAGTCGGGGGAGACGAAACGTCGTTCGTTCTTAGTGAAAATCGAAACGACGTTTAAAAGATTAGCACTGTTTTAAAGGAATTTGCTAATATTGTTCGTAGGGAGACTTTTGTAGAATTTCAGTGGGTTTCTCCCGTGATATGAAAGACCGTACCTGCACCTAATTTAATATTACGTCTGTGAGCTTGATTGGGAAGAAAGCTCCTATACCACATTTTATTTTACAAATGGTCTCCAGTTTATTTGGACCGTTACTCCTTGCAATTATGGTACGTTTTCTGCTTATTTGCAAAAACCATCAGAGGGCGATAGCCCTAAAATATATTTATAAATATGCCTCGACAGTTATCAGTAAGTTACATAAATAATTTTTACTGTTGTTAGCACAAGCGTCACCTGTTCATCTACGCTAGCAAGATGAATGATTTGTACATTCACAAACTGAAAGAGGATTTGGACATACTGGACGAGCAAAAGGTCATTCTGCATCAAGCTCAACTCAAAGAAATTGACGACACGTTGGGTGAGCAATGTCAACATGCACAGTGGCCATTTATTATGGAACGTGAATTTAATTAGTCTGTACACATGTTATCGCTTTCTGGTTTTGGATCGACCAGTGCTTACATTATAAGTCGAATAACGAATTCTTGCTAACAAACTGGCAACTTGGTGGAGCTTCCAAAGCTGCATTAGTCCATATTGTTATTGATAAAATGTACGCTCCTCAGGTTCGTATCGTTACTCAGACACGCAATCACGGCGCACCACATTTTTTTCATTACGATTCTAGTTTATAGTTCCCTCAAATAATTTTTTCTCATCTGTAACTTTTCACTTGAGTGAGGCAGTCAACCTCTTGATTTTTCAAGTAATGCCAACGTACATGCAGATTATTCTGATAAGAAGGTTAGAAGAAAACACAAAGGAAAGGTTGAAGAAAGCAATGGAAACGTGTAGTGCCGTGGAGCAGTGACAGTGAAAATAAATGGCAGAGGGGACATTGAAGTCACAGCCGGCTTAAAATAATTCAGGTAGTCAATGGAACAACAGCACGGTGAAAATGAATCTTCAAGGAAGCAGTTAAATACAGACGAGTCACTGCTAACTAATTTCCCTGGATCTGTTTGTTTCCTTTTTTGACTCACGCCCACCTACGGGAAATAGGAAGTATTTTACGCTGGATAAATGTTCCACACTACCTTCAGATAAGTATTTCTTCTGTTTCTTTCAGCCGACTTTCACCTGAGAAGCAAAAAAGCTTTCAATGAATACGAACGACGTCGCAATGCCATAATCGCAGATCGAAATCGTTTCCTGTCGCAAAACATAAAATTGAGCAAAAGCGAAGTGGACTGGCTCCAGTCGTACACCTATTTACTTCACGAAGATAACAAAGAATTCAACGAATTTTTCTTCCAGGACATCCGGCTTGAGCAGTACGAAAAACGTCAACAGGTACATCTTTTCTATGGCAAGTTTGTAAGGGCGACGCCGTTCTACCACCTAACAGAACAAAGTAGTTTTTATTTTGTGAAAATACTCATCTGAAACGCGTAAACAGACTTCCCTGAATAAATCCTCAGCGCTCTAATCGAAAGTTAACTTACAAATTTTTGTGTGAGCCTGCAAAACCTGTTCACGGTTTACAATTTTTTGCCTGTTCAACTACTTTCACATCATATCCTTACAACTGTTAATCGAAATCCCGACGTTTTACCTTGATTTTATATTAGTTTTGGGCACAAGAGAGACAGAGAGAAATGATACAAATGCGGTAGACGACTGTATTGATACACTAGGTCTATACGGCCAAGTGATTACCACGATAGAGTCCTGATGGAACAGTCACTGGATTAAGACAATTGGGTTCTGATTGAGCAGTCAGTAACACGTAGTGCATTGAGCAGCGCACGTAACCCAGTGGGTCTCTAGATATGTGAACTGGTGTTAGGATGAGAGTGGAGTGCGACTTAACACTACAGGCACTGATTGTGGACTGTATTGTTTTAGAGTTGGATCCGAGAAGCTGTGAGTAAGAATGCCTAAGGAGTGGTGATAAGGGTGGGGAGTGAACATTTTGGAAACTCTGAAGGGGAAAATCCGTTGACGATTTCGGGAAATAACCCTCAAAGCTTTTTGTTGCTAATTTAACTCCCAACGAGTCAGAAAAAAACCGCATCTGTTAGGGCCAAGGGCAACGGAATAATTCAACCAGAGCTGAGCCCAAAAAATTATTATTCAACTGTTATTATTACGTAACAGTTTTTACTCTGTTTCCAGTGACTTTGTGTGCGTCGATTTCTTCCCAATATCTTCTAAAGGAACACAGTTTATTTTTCCATCACCATATTCCTTTTTCGTGGACTCTTTACTATGTATGCTCTGGAGTGAGACGAAAATAATGTAGTGTTCCCAGGAGTAATAAAATCTCATCAAACAAACCACGTTGATAAGAAAACAACAGCAACTTGGTCGTATCATAAAGCAACTATAATTTTCAAACTTCCTGGTCATCGCGAAACCCCATTTTGACATTTTCATGACAACTTGATGCTTTGAGAAAATATCCTTAAAGATATTCCTCGTTAAAATACAATTCACTGCTCAAGGTCTCGTATTGAGTTGTTTGTGAACCAGTCTATGTTAACCAATCAACCGCGGTTACTTCGACAAACCGCGTTTTTTTTGTCCGGAATGAATCGATCAGTTCGGTTTACTTTTATTGGATCGATTCTGAGATGACGCATACAAATTGAAATTCAGTAGGTATGCATTTGACACCATAAATCAGGCAATTGCTCTTCGGGGTGTCCTGAACAAATTAATTTTGAATTTTGGACAAGTACGACACATGATATATTCCCCCGAACTATCCCATACTTCCTAATCAACCGTTAGAGGGCGCTATTTCATCTTTTGCTTAATTATTCAAAATAAATTAATAATAAAGTATTCGTGTTGTTTTTGCTAGACGTACAGGAGTGCAGCATAAAAACGCGCTCTGATTTCAGTTTATCGTGGAAATGAACCAGTACGGCGAGTGGGTTCTACAAGTTATGAAAGAGGCCTGCGAGAGGATTCAAAAGACCTACGACGAGTACGTAGAGACCACTAGAGAAAAAAAGACTCTGTACGACGCCTTGAAAGAGCAAAATTACCGCGACGAGATTTCCATCGACAAGTGCAACAAAAAAATTGCAAAACTGCAGGTAAATAAACTTTACTGGGATCTTTTGAGCTATCAAGTGGGATGTTTTGAATATTGCACTTGTGAGGTGGCGGTTAAAGGGGAGTTATGGGTATTCTGAAGGCTGCGAAGTACAGAACAGCTATTATTGCGTTTTATGCTATTTTTATTTCTTCGCAGTAAATATTTTTGTTTCCCGCAGCCTAAAGAGCAACTGTCTTCGTTATTTTCGAACACAATTTGGTCGAGTTCCAATTCGTATTCTACGGAATTCTTTCTCTTTTACTTTCATTGGGCCTGGGGATTGTATTTCGTGGATTGAGTTCCCCAAGTTTAAATTTATGACGCAAAACCTCGAATTTCAAAACATTTACCTACTTTGACATACTACCCAACTTCCTCGCCCCTGAATGTCGATGTTGAGTGCACAACAAAGAGAGAGAAATAGACACATGAATTGAACGAGATATAGGACTGTACTGGCACTTGTTTACCACGATAGAGTTTCGATTACACGGTCACTTGGTTATCTGAATACGTGAACTAGTGGCCAGTGTCAGTAGAGCTGTGAGTAGCACGAGAAATGATGGACGAGTGTCAATCGTGAGATGAATGTCGATCGCAAGAACTGAGAGATGTGTGTCGATCAGGAGACCTGATAGACGAGTGAGGTGGGAATAGCTGTGTGTTGTCGTGGGGAAGTGAATTGAGGGGTGGGAAGAGGACATTTTGGTAAGTCCAGAAAAGGGAAAACCCGGCTAGGGGAAAGAACTGAACTGAACTAAAGATGAGAGAGGCCAGACTTTCCTGCAGCAACAAAAAAATAGCGCTTGAGGTCAGAAGATTCGATGTTCAGGGGAGGCTCGAAACAAGGACATCCCATTAGAGGCAAGTAGGGAGGTTCTGAGCTCAAAATGTCGGCTAATGTGGCCTGTGCCAGTCAGTAATGGACAAGACGGGAATGACAAGTCCCCATCATGTTGGCTGTTTCTTGCCTTTTTATTTCAGTATTTTGAATGTTGAATAACGTGTGAAGGAATGGCCGCAACTTGTTGAGTTAGAGGGAATGAATTGTATTGTTGTTGAAGCAGAGTAAACGTCTGAGCGCAAGAAACGAGAGGAAAACAAAGCAGAAAACCTGGGACACTTAACTTGGGGTTTCTCCAGAGTTCGCGTGAATTTAACCGAGAGACGTCGGGGAGAACTGCTAACCAACTGATTGGATGATTCAGAGAGAATGGAAAAGACCACAGCTGCGGTTTTGTCTGATAGAGCGGATGAGGTAACCTTTCAAGAAACTACGTTTACTGTCAAGGTTGAGAGAAACTGGAGGAGTTCCCCAGTAGTTTGAATGGATGCTCCAAGATTAATTGTAAGACTCCATTATTTCCACAGAATCCTGAAATGCTTGTCCCCGTGATGTAGGCTACAAAGGCCTAACAGTTTTTCTGCCGCCTTCCGTATTCAGTTGAATGCTACTCTTGCATGATGTAATATTATACCGCCTGACTGCCATTGTAGGCACTTGCACTGATCGTAGTTTAGTGGTCGAAGACGAAGATTCATATTCTGAGGAAACTCGCGTGTAGAATCATAGCTCAGGATTACTGTAATTGTTGACAGATTCGGGGGCTTCAACCCTCTCGTACAATATCAAGGTGCCTAAAACTAAGGGTAAGCACTAGTGAGCGTGTTTGAGATTCACGTCTTTGACTGTTACGAGCTTGTTATTTACGCACGTTCCTGTTTACCCCAAGATGGAACGAAAAAAAGCATCAGATTTGATGAGCATGACCAAAGGCGTCCTCAGCAACATTTTAGACCTGCAAACGGAAAAGTCCACTTACGACGAGGCTCAAATCATCCTTCGAAACAGGTTCGTTTCTGAAGCTAAAGAAGACCACAGGCGACTCGCTATGCTTTCTAAAATTAGCAACCAATGTATTGAGGTGAGTTCAATTTATCGGACATTCGAAAAATGACATTAATTTGTAATTCCACGGCAATTTAATGTATGACAGAATGCTATTATTGACATTTTTCGAATGAGGTTGGATATTATTATGCTCGCTGCAACGGTTTAGTTGTGATCAACACTCAACACTCAACTCGGGCCTTCCCACCAAGCCCACGTATGAGAAAATTCGGGGATTGATGGGATTGTTTTGCTGAACAGGGAACATTTGGCAGCCTTTCAATTGGCTTCTTTTGAGCAATAGTCAGTCTGCCATTTCTTATAAATGAGATCAGGGTTAATTATCACCCCATTTTTCATATATGTAGATGAATACAGTGGGCTGTTGAAGGCGTTTGTTTGATTAACTGTTAGTTATGCCTTTCTCCCGTTATTTTCCTATGTTTTCGGTCAAGAAAACCTTTTTACAACCCCCTCAAGATACTTTACATTTCAAGACATCGGGATTCTGAATCTGCAATGTCCGTCCGTTTTGTGCCTCTAACGTGGTCTAAAAAATTCGTCCTTCCGCACAAAATTCCAGTTGGTATCTAGTTGTGACAGCCTGCTCGACAATTCGATCGTACGAAGCCCATAGTTGTTATGGGCAAAAAATTTAAAAGTTATTAAAGTTAAATTAACAAAATCGCAATTTTGGCAGTTTTATTGCAAATACACCGTGTTTGGTCTCGGTTTCAAGACATTTTTAGATCCTGGGTTGAATGTAATGAGTAGCACACGGGTAGAACTGCGTACAGTGAAATTACAGCAATTATAGTGAACCAAAGTCCTAATACTAATTGAAAGAATTCACGAGAAAATAACCACAGCTTAAGTAATTGTATCGTTTGTACTTCTTCTCCCCTGGAATATTTAGTTTTTGTCGTTCCATTGTACTTAGGTCACGTTTCGTGTCGTTTACTGGTATTTTTTGATGCTGAATCTCTCAGAGATATTATATCTGTCATCTGTTGTTTGTTGCCTGCGAACGGTTTTTCATTCACAAAAGACGAGCCGTTTAATTTGTCCTTCATTCATTGGATGCCAGTGGTCTTACATGTTTGCATAATTTCAACCAAAGATCCTAACGATATTATTTACGATAACGAGCTTATGGGACGTGTCCAGTTCTGGATGCAGGGAGGGCATGGCGAACCTCTCTTCAACTTGGTTCGTCGCTGATGAGACGAAATTTTGTTTGATTGTTTTTACTTTCTTAAAAAAATTATGTGTAATGCGAAAAACAAATTGCATTTCCTTGTGTTGCGCCGTCTCCTCGTCGGCCCTCCGGCGTTAAAGCTTTAATATAATCACACATTCTGGGAGCAGTAAGGCTTTTGCAGACAGGGAACATCTCCACCAGGGTTAAGGCAAGCCTCCAAAGAACAACTAGACAGTTCAAACTGGAAGAGGCAGTGGTCCTTGCTATTGACGTTATGTCAGAAGATGTATTGAGAGACGTTCCGTACCGAGGTGGGTGCTCTGCAGTGGTACACCGATGGTTCAGTCATGGGAGGCAGAGCTGGACTGGGCATTGTTGGGCACAACTACAGTCTGGCTAAGCCGCTGGGAGAGTACGCCACGATATTCCAAGCTGAAATCCTAGCTATAAAGATCTGCGCGGATGAGATCCTGTCTAAGGGACTCAAGGGCAAGCGGATCTACATATTCTCAGACAGCCAGGCCGCATTAAAGGCCATTGCAGCCTATAGTTTTAGGTCCAGGCTGGCATGGGAATGCCTTCATGCTCTCAAGCAGCTCGGCGCCCACAATAGACTTTCCCTCATCTGTTTGCCGGCTCACAGGTGGCATGACGGCAATGAAAAGGCTGACCACCTTGCGAAGAAGAGCACAGAAACCCTACCCATTGGGCCTGAACCTCACGTAGGTATGACTAAAAGTTACCTGAACCGTTTGTGGCCCGATGGGAGACACAGGAAAATAGCGCCCATTGGCATCGCCAGCCACGACATAGACAATCGAAAAGGCTTGTTACGCCTTCTAGTCAAAGGGCAAAGGCGATGCTGACACTCTCTAGGTGGGATCTGAGGGTCTTGATTAGCTTCCTCACCGGACACTGCCCACTCAGGTATCACCTCAACAAGATGGGCATCTCAGAAGCGGTGGAATGCAGACTCTGTGGTGAGAGGACGAGAAGGCGGATCATATCCTATGTGAGTGCCCTGCCTTAGCAGTCAAACGCTTTGGATACTTAGCCCCACTGGAATTATTGAACCCCATATCATAGCGGAAGCTGCGGTGAAGGACATACTCGACTTCATAAAGGGGGCGGGTATGTACGACGCCTTTTACTAAGGAAAGGCCTGTTCACAATAGGCCCACACGTGACCGCAGTGACAAAGGGACTTGTCCCGCACGCCCTCGGAAGAAAAAAAAATCACGCATTCTTCGAATCTTTGATCGTATTCGCTCAAACTCTCAAATATCCGTCATTGAAGTCTTTCTCTCCGGAAACAGCGGTCAACAGTGAGGGAGGAGATGTACTGCCTGGCTCCCATTACAGACACCCCAGTGATTGTAGTCTAGTGGTTAAAGATGAAAATTCGTATTCCGAGGAAACTTGGGGTATAGGATCAGAGCTTGGGATCGCTGTCATTTTTTTCAGAGTCAGCGGTCCCCCAACATTTCTAATCCCCTCGTAACAGAGTTACTACTCTTTTCCCCACAACAAGTTGCCTCCAGGCTTGTTCAGAATGAAATTATTCCTCAGATATTGCACAATGGGTCTCCAAAATGATGCCAACCACAAGTTGATCGTTTACTGTGGATGTAGGGCCCTCCAATAATGTCTCTCGAAGTTGAGCCAGGGATCATCTAGGGCAGTGATTGTGCGTGTGCTGAATAGCTCTTCAGGAATGACCGGTTCTGTAAATCGGTGTGGAGGTTATAAGTGAAACACGTGTTGACAAAGGGCAGCTCTTCCATCTCTCCAAAGCCGAATCTCTAACTGCAGGACATCTCGAGTTCAGAGCATGCTGCAGTCTCGGTCGTGCCCCTGAGAGCAAATATGGCGGACTTTTGAGTGCTACATGCAAACGTCTTTGTTGGGAGAACGAGAGGGCGAGGGTTGAAGATCGAAATAAAAGAAACTCGGTGAGCGTGAGGAGGACTACATTATGTGCAATGAAGTGAGCAGAGTTTGTGTGCAAAAGGGCGACACAAGGGGGCGACTCGTAATATGGGTGGACTGGCACGGGAAACTGTTTTGGAAGGAGATAGCAAACTGTATGGGCGGAGAATAGATAGAAGAATGTGTCTGAGTGAGCACAGGGAGACGAGTGACTTTTGTGAGAGTTCGTTGGTGAATGAATTTGGGAGGAGCTGTCTGTTGTGGAGAGGAATGTGGAAAGGAAGGGAGGAAATGATATTTCGGAATGTCCAAACGAAGTGGGAAATCCGTGGTCATTGGAAATAACCACGAAGGTGGAGTTTCCCCAGGTAACAAGGGGGTAAGGGGAGACAGTGACTGCCATTAGGGTAGGTGTGGGCATTCTCTGGTCAAAAAACCGATACTGATTCGGCGTTTTGCGTCGAACAGACAGTCTAAATATTATTCTTCTACGTCCTTCATTCAATAAAAAACAAATTGACTCATTATATTCCATGTGACCAGTAGACTAAAAGCACTTTTTTCACTTCTCCAGGACCTCCAGGGTGAAGTAAAACTTGTCGAAGATGTATTGAAGTACGCGCGTCTGTGCAGCAAATACGAGACGGTGACCGAGAAAGCGCAGCCGCACTCGTCGTTGATTCTCTCTGTGGAAATTCCTGTGGACAAAGTAAGTTAAAAAAGCTCACTAAATCTTGAGGCAGGTCGGTTTATTTTGTAAGTAGACCAGCCAGCGTCGCACATGTGAGCACACTTTACAGGCGCACCATGAACACAGTTTACTGCAGTGGTAATTTACGTTCTACTCGCAGAATCTACTCTTCTAGGTTTTCTGGTTACCTGGACACTCACTCTTTTGCTTTCCTTAGCCTAACGAAGTAGGAAAGAAAGTTATGCAACCGGCTGAATGACATTGAGAAAATGGAAATCAGGTCAAATTTGATATTCAGCCTACAAATCAACAAGGGACTGCTAACTTTGAGAATGAGTATAATCGATCAAAAACTTTCGGTCCACATCTGGAGCTCTTCCTCCATATGCCGGTGAGAGTGAAGGAAAGTGGTTATGACGATTGCCTCTGCAGCCAAACTCTAATAGAAGGTTGTGAGACTTTATAAGTGCCCTCACCCTTCTTTTTCCAATCGCTGGTAGTGAAGGTGCGAAGCAAGCTTGCTGTTATTCTCCGTGTTCACACCAACGTCTTGTTGACCCTTTCGAACTCAAGTGAGTCGAAATCTCATTCTGATTTCGTTATAAACGTCAGTTTTGTAATATTTCGTTCGACCGGATTTGCGTTTCAGAAATTCGCACGATTCAGACAAATGCACAGGCTTTTGTATCGAATGGCGCAAACTGAGCTGCAATGCGATTATATGGACACGTTGAAAGGGAAATACGAAGAGGAAAACGTCAAGTTGGAAAATGTGCTGAGAGATGCTTTGGCTGGGTTTACTAACTGCGCGTAACCTCTTCGAATGCAACCGTTGAAGCAAAACTGCGTCTAAATAAACTGATGATACGGAGATTTTGGGAGTATTCAATGTTTGCCACTCCACAACAACACGGTGTTGTTACGGATCCTATCGCCAGTTCAGGAGTGTCTCGCGGAAAGACGGGAAAGGATCATGGTTTCTTGACTGCATTATCTAACACCCGCATTTTGGTTTAGAATTCATTCTGAATAATACACCTACAGTTATGATCAGGACAACGTTTTTATACCGATCGCACGAAACCCATGTTTGTTATGGGGGAAAAAATCGTGACAATTACGGCTCCATAATAAGTACTCCTTCCTAAAATAGCAATTGTACTAAGCCGTACAACAGTGTCTAGTAGTATGTTCTACTAGCACAAATTACAGAGCAGGTCCGGGGTAGAGTAGGGCACGAAAAACCGCATCCAGGTTCAAAGAGTTACAAAACAAAAAACGCTTGAACTGCGATCATCAGAGACGTGTCTAGACCTAACGCTAATATACTCTATAGTTAGATCATAAATATCGCTGAGAGCACCTCAATTCACCCCGCGCTCAGACGTAAACGTCACCCACCTGATCTGCTGGATCACCGAATGTTCTTCCATTCCCGTACATATCTCAGCCTTCCATCAGTTCCACACGTTCCAGTTACGGCCAATTATCAACTTAATCACAATAAAATTATTCCAAAGACTGTCAAGCACCATTTTGAGGTCGTATTTAACAATAATGACGGCACCAAAATGCGCAGAACCTAAAATAAATTTGTCATATCGACTTTCTATTAACTAAGAGCCGAAATGTTTCTTAGTCAGCTTTTAGAACCTTATAACTCTTTACCGTTTTATTTCAACCCTCATTCTGAATAATGAGAAGAAATGACAGTACGTTGCATGACATGGGGATTCGAAATCTGCAACGTCCGTCTGCGTCCGATGGCCTGAAAAATCTGGCCATTCTCGAAAAATTCTGTTGAGGAGCTAGTTGTAGCCGCCTAGTAGGCAATCCGATCGGACGAATCCCATGGCTGCCATGGCCAACAATGATTCACAAGATTCTCTCAAAACGAAATTTCGGCAGTTTTATTGCAACGACTTCGTGTTTGGTATCGTTCTTTAGGTATTTTTCTTGGCTGAGTTAAATAGGACGGATCTCAAAGTGTATTACTGCGTCTAGATGGAAGGCAGGGACATCACGGTAAATTAGTGAGACAATGTCGACTGCTTGAACGAACAATATAGCGAAAGTTTTCGTTTTTCCCCAGCCTGCACTCGTTTCATCTCACTGGGTCATTCCAACGTCATCACAATAGTGTCGCCTAGATAATATCAATTTTCGTTGTTCTGTTGCAATCAGGTCATATTTCAGTTTGTTAACTGGTATTTTTCGATGCTGAGTCGAATAGGATGGGTTTTGGAAGGGGATGGTTTGGAATATAGCCATTTTATATTCCTAATATTTTTCGACGTTGGATTGAATAGGATAAGTCACAATCATATAAGTGCTACTCTAAATCTAGAACTATCATCGTATAAGAGCATAATATACCTTTGCGTAATAATTAGCAGCGTTTGTTGTTAGTGCCTCAACCTTATTCTCCAACGAATTCCACGCAGTTATACAAAAACGCCTAAATCCACATTCTGCTCGAGATTGCAGCAACCATACTGCATTTCCCTTGTTTATGACTATATTACATTCATTCGACGTCATTTGCTCTGTTTCTCATTCATTCTTTTCTCTTTTCCCCGACTCACTTTCAACGACCATTGAAGAATTTTCCCGACTTTATTTTGTTTCGATCTTTGTTCTAGATTTGAGTCGATGGCTTTCAGTCTCTTTATCGACTGTTTTTAATCAATTTCACATCAACTTTGACTCGCGTTCCCTTGTTTTCTGGATTTACCAACGTTCGCTGAATTTGTATTAATTCCCGCTACTCTAAGGGTTAGAGAAGTATAGCACACCGTGCAAAAAAGTTAAGTTTTCTTCTGCCATTGACGTTTTGTTGCCTACATGCCTTGTTTGCATCAACTAAGATGTACAAAAAAAAGTTTTCCTCAGTTATTTCATGAGTTGTTCTACCAATTTGGAATTTAGTTTCAAAATAACTTCTACTAATCAAGTAGCTGTTGTCCGTAAATGTTTTATTGACTGTCCGTTGAAAGGAGAGGACAACCATTGTGCCAAATCATGCCAAAAATCGTGCTTTAAACGATATCGAATTTTTTACCTCAATACTGCGCTGGAGAGGTCTTTAGAAACTTACACCCACAAGTTGTATCTATTCCGGTTACCGTTCGGTGAACAAAGATATAAGCTGTGGTACATCAGAAATGAGATTTACCGTACACTAAATGAGAGCCGGAAAACTCTACCAACAATTAGAACTCACAGGTGTCTCCTTCTCGACTGTATGCCGCAGACTCATTCAGATTTGATTTTTCATTCGTTACGGCGATCTCGTATCTTCTCTCTGCCTTTAGTTACAAAGTGTTGTTCCATGAGCTGACGATGTTACCCTCATTTTTAACGCTATTCTCGTATTGGAGTTAATGGGTTTCACTAAATTAAAGTTCGGATGCGGTCTATTGCGGAATTGACGTTCTGGATTGATTGGAAAACCCGAAGCGTCACGCCGCCAAGGACCAGTTCACTGCACAGAAGATATGTGACCCTTTTTTTCTCCGAACGTTTTTCAATTTGATTAGTTTTTACTTTCTTTAGCCCTATGAAGTAGGAAGGAAAATTGCGTAATTTTCAACAATAAAAGACGGTTGAACAAAATGAGCTCAAATCTAATAATTAGCCCTCAAATCATATGGGACGACAAACTACCAAAATAACTATAAACGACAAATATTTTTCGTTACAATTTTTATGTGAGAGGCCATGGGCAGTTTAACGGCATTACTTTCACGTAGTTAGTTCATCCTCGTTTGTGTTAGCCAATTCATCGAATGTCGCCATTCCCATGATTTGCCATCAGCAATGCTTGCTGTTCATCAAGCAGCTCACATAAACCTACCCGAATGGACACTTGGCTTTGGCTCTTGTGGGAAACAATTTACCGTTGGTCTCACTAATTTTCTTCGAAAAGTTGTAAATGCCCTGAATATGACGAAACGTTTCGGCAATACGACCTCCCAAACGTTTCAATTTGCTTTCGACCATGTTAAACAATATACGAGTGGTACACGAGTTCAATAACAGTGAACAATGAAGCTTGTAGGTAGTACGAGAGGACAATTCTCAACCAGTAGTGATTCTTCTAGGAAGAGTACCAACCAACAACGACAGGTCTGAACAAAGGACAGTATTATTACAAACCTCCTTTCTAAAAAGGCAATTTGAAAGCCAGACGATCCCCACAGGACGGTTGACGTACGAATTTCGGGAAAACGGAGAACTTTGATTCGTAAAAGGAATCGAAATCCGGCAACCCAACACTTCAACAGAAAGCCGACCCCGATTCAACCGAGTTACAGCTACTGAGTCGGAACGACGCTCGAAATTTACAACAGAACGGTTACTAATTGAGGCCCAGAGGTACCGAAATACTTAATATCTGGTTACGCGAAATTAAGTAACCAGGACAAAAATAAAACGATATAAAATAAACTTACCACCCGTGCGCAGAAGCTGGGTGAGCGCCGAACTACCGAATAATTAAGGAAAAAAGGGAAAGGAAAGAGAAAAGAAGAAAAGGAGTGTACTAGTTCAGTATTGACGCAAAGGCGACAAAGAACACAATTCTCATTTTGGTTTATTATTCATTCTGAATAATAACCCTATGTTTTCGGTCACGAAAAATTTTTTACAACCCCCCCTCAAAATTTGATACTTTACGTTTCTAGACATGGAGATTCCAAATTTGCAATGTCCGTCCGCCGTCAATCGTCCCCCGTCCGCCGTCCGGGCCGCTTTGTGCCTTTAACGTGGTCTAAAAAATTCGTTCTTTCACGCAAAAATCCGATTTGGTATCTAGTTGTGCCCGCCATCTCGGCAATCCGATCGGACGAAGCCCGTGGTTGTAATGGGCAAAAAACTGTTAAAAAAATTAACGAAACGCAGTACAACGCGGGAGCTACAGCGTTTCGTCGTTTGAACTCCCTCCCGTCTCATTAAAAAACTCGAGGCGAGCGAGCGCGGCCTCCCGCTCGTTTCCCTCCCAACACTCAACTCCCCCCGTTTGCTTCGAGCGCCCTCGTTCCAATTTCCCCGACGTTTTGGTTTTAATGCGATTCAATTTTTTTAGATTCTTTCGTTTCATTCTCATTTTGTTTTTTTTTCATAGATTTTTGGTTAAATTTTGATATTAGTATTTAGCGTGCATGTTTTCATATTAAAATTCAGTTTTTTCTAGATACTTTCGTTTTTTTTTGTTTATTTAAATATTACGATTCAGTTCTTTTCGACCTTTTTTCGGGTTTCATTATGATATTTTTCGATGCTGAATCGAACAGTATGGGTCTCGGAGCATTAATGCTAGGTCAAGCTGATTATCCGAATAATAAACCGTTGTGTAATAATTTGCAGGGTTTTACGAAGTGGAGATGTTCGACAGGACCAAAACGGACGCAGTTTTACAATATATTAAATGAGCGAAAGTGTTGCCCAATGAACAGGTTACATTCCATGAGTACGAAACCGTTAACAATGAACTTGCAAATATCCTCTTCCAAATGGCATTTCAATTACACATTAGTATAGCAAGTCCGCTAGACGCTGATGTCGCGCGAACACCAACACACGTATTTATTATCTCATATGCAACACTTGATTTACCTTCTTGTGCATTTGTGCGTGACAGTCGGAGTTCTTATTTTTGGTCAACGCAGTTTCTCATAATTGGCTTCTTTTTTACGCTCCCACAGGCGTAACAAAGTAGGAATGTAAGTTATGTAATCAGCGGAAAATTCTTTATTGCGGTTTCTCCGCATCTTTACGGGCGCCTGAGTTCGAACACATTTAAGACATTTAATAAAAAAGGATTGTGTGTGTCTATGAACGTGATTGAGAGACAATGGTTGAACCATATAGCTCAAATTTGATATCAGGTTGCAGATCAACATGGGACGCCAATATAAGGGAAGGAACTTTAGATGCATCCAGTTTTCACTTACAATGTCATATTTTACCAAGTTATTATGAAACAAGCGAGAAGTAGATTAGATTACTTATTTATTCTTTATTCTGGAGAAACAGTATTGCACGCTGAGTAGGTACGACTTGACGTGAAAAAGTGGCTCCGGACGCCATAACAAATTCCAGCAATTCCTAATTTTGCTTCCATTCCGACTTGCTCAATCGAATTCAAACATATTCCCAATAGTGCGTGGATTAGCTTGCAGATTAGTATCGGCTATGTAGTATCGCTGTGTTCACCCTCAAAGTTTGTCTCGTTCAAATTTTTGCGGTACGAAATCCAGGGTACTGTTAACTAACTAGTATATATGCCTGGTTCTGGGTTATCTTCCCAGGAGAATGCCCATGCTACCAGGCGCGACCACGGGTTGTGGATAGGGGAACGGCCACGGCATTGTCCCCAGGGGCATGTCTGCGGCCAGCTGTGAATAAGGTCAGCATGCTGACTGAATAAGCAGCCGCGAACAATGGGCAAAACACAAGAGATCGCAGAAGAGATCCTGAACAAAGGGCTCAAGGGCAAGCGGATCTACATTTTCTCAGACAGCCAGGCCGCCTTAAAGGCCATAGTTTTAGGTCTAAGCTGGCATGGGAATGCCTCCATGCGCTCAAGCAGCTCGGCGCCCGTAACAGGCTCTCCCTCATTTGGGTGCCGGCTCACAGGGGGCATGAGGGCAATGAAAAGGCTGACCGCCTCGCAAAAAGGGGTACAGAATCCCTACCCATCGGGCCTGAACCACACATGGGTCTGACGAAAAGTCACCAGAACCGTCTGGTTGCTCGATGGGAGATACAGGAAAATGGCGCCCATTGGCATCGCCAGCCACGACCAAGACAGGCGAAAAGGCTTGTCACGCCTTCCTGTCAAAGGGCGAAGGTGATTCTGACACTCTCTAGACAAGATCTGAGAGTACTGATAAGCTTCCTCACCGGGCACTGCCCACCCAGATATCACCTCAACAAGATGGGTATCTCAGAGGCGGTGGAATGCAGACTCTGTGGTGAGGAGGACGAGACAGCAGAGCATATCCTATGTGAATGCCCTGCCTTGGCAGCAAAACGCTTTGAATACTTCGGTCAGGGGACCACTGAACCCCAAACAGTAGCGTACTCTGCGGTGAAGGACATACTCGGCTTCCTTAGGGGGGCGGGTATGTACGACGCCTTCTACTAAGAAAGGGCCAGTGTCACAATAGGCCCATATGCGGCCGCAGTGACAAAGGGACTTGTCCCACACGCCCTCGGGTCAAAAAAAACAAAACAAAAAACAAAAAACTAGTATCTATGTTGTCGATTTTGCTGTGATGGCGGAAAGTTGTGTGATGCATCGCACTGAACATTTTGTTTATGTGATGCTTCGAGAGGTGTAACTATCGTGTTAAAGTAGATATCAAGTTGTTTGTCCATGATTTGATCATCAAATGACTGATATAGCCCTCTTAATGGATTTAGGAACGACCAATTTGAGAGGAGCTGCTGGCTGACTTACTCATCGAAGTTGTGACTCTGCTTTTACATCATTTTAAACGTTATATAAACGGAAACGACCTACTGACGGTTTTACCGGCCTGCCCACGACTAAAAATAGGTGAGCTTAACGACCAACGGACGAGCTAAATTGTCTGTAATCCTTTTCGTTGCCAGAGGGGAGTAAATGTCCAATTAGCAAACCTCCCTTCAATTCCCGACATTAACTCCCCCACCTCTCCCTAACTGAAAGTCAACCGACCATCAGCCCTTCTGATGCTAAACCCTTCATCTATTGAAGCTCTTGACAAACTGACAACTCTAGCACTGACCTGCGCGTTAGAAGTAAACTGTTTTGTTGCTCATCTGGCAACCCCCCCCCCCCTTACTTAACCTGTTAACTAAAATTTGAAAACGAGCGTTTGAAGTGATTCGTACACGCATCAACTCGGTGAGAGACAGGGATGTACGGTCACAATATCTATCAGTAAGTCTCCCATTGGCCTCACTTCCGTCAAGTGGCGGTACCTGGAGAGCTGACTGGTGATAGGAGGGGGTGCAGAAGAGGCTGGAAGAGCGAGCGGCGTCTCAACTCAACATCAACAGGGGGCAGGCGCTGATCAATACGCCCCCGAGAGGAAGAGTGGAATCAGTGCGCGACTAGCATGCGACCCACACCTCGACCGACATGTCAGTGAAGGTGAGCTCTTATTCCGTCAACGTTCTAACAATCCGGTTAAATAGTTAGGTTTCGTTTGACAGGAGGACCCTTTGAGAGGAATATAAGCGGTAAACACAGGACACTGTGGTGGTAGGAGCGTGGAGAGGACTGTTAGGCGCACAGGCTTATCTCTCTCCGGCCTAGTCATATGTCTCCACTCCCTGACCAAACCGCCCGTCCCTTCGACGCCGCTTCGAATCATCACCGGCTAACCTGCTCCCAATGAAACCTCCTCTACGCCCACATAACATTGTCAAATAACAACTGTGACTGCCCCACTCTGTTATTCGTTGTAGCTGCTCGGGCAGGAGGCGCAACAATCAAATAATTTAGCACTTCATCAGATTAGAGGACATCGGAAACAAGCTGTTACTGTTATAAAAACCAAACTGCAATCATAATTAGAATAGCTCAAGAACCAAACTGTCCTATTGTTTTTAAATTGCAAACTACACATGCGGTGAAACATTGGGAAGGCAAACCTTTAAAACTGCCTACTATTTGACCCAACATGTTAAAGAACACGGATGGCAGGAGTGGCGGGAGGGGGGATATATACAAGTTCTCAACAAGCGTCGAATGTTTCTCGAAAATGCTACACCCTAACCCGGCCGTTCTACCATGAAATTTTAGCTATGACGGCAGCGTGGTGACCTGGTGGGGGAGGGGGTTGTTAAACCCATTAAGATGACATAAGTAGAGACAACCTAATACATTCTGGCTTGTGTTCTTGAAGTCAGTTCAACAGTAAGTTTTGTTTTTCCCGTGTGAAAACTATGCGAGCAGCACAATAATTATTTTAGAGCTGTTTGGTCCTTAAAAGTACTGCTCACGTGACTACAGGTTATCACAAAAATCGTGTTGGTAGTTATAAAATAACTGCCAACTCTATGATAGTTTAATAACTGTTATGAAATAATTTGGGACCGTCGCCATCTTGACTAACGAACTCTTCTCTCCAAAATCGTTAAATGATTTATCCTCTTTCGCTTAAATTCAATTCTGTAACGTCGAGCGCAACCAGTTACTATATCGTACTTAGAGTTAAGATCTACGACGTTCATAAAACCAGTTAAAACGATGAGCCAAAAACTAAATCGGCTACAATTTTATATGTAGCCCGCTGACCAGTATGAGACGAGCAAAAGCGGATTAAAACTAGCTGTAGTTATCATGGTGATAAAACATCGAACTGTTTCGCTTACATTTTTTGTGTTTGTTACAGTTGCAAATAACATTACCGTTCTCACATTGCTCAGAACAGCACAATAAATTATGAACAATTTCGATACTTGCTTCATTTGATACTTGCATTCTCTGAAAAATTGAGGTGGTAGTTTAATAACGTTCATAAGATGATCAGGAGCGGAACCCCAGAAATTCTGCCCACGGTACCCAGATAATTCCGAAACAGTGAATCACATGCTCACTAAACTCGTGTTGACCGTCGCGTCAATCTTCAACGCATTGATTACACAACAGTGGTCGTTGTATGAATAGGAGCAAGTTAATAAACTGCAAAACCTTAAGGACCTCAAGTTTTTAAGCAGAACAGCTTCTACCACTTTGGTATACTGAATGAGAAATAGATTGTATTTGTTGCTAGAGTGTCAAAATGTACATCACGTGCTGAATGTACGTGAGGCTGAGGAAAGTAGGGTGATGCGTAGCGTAAATGTTCACTTTTTAGAGAGTATTGAGACTATAGCATCTCTCTCTCTCTCTCTCTCTCTCTCTCTCTCTCTCTCTCTCTCTCTCTCGCTCTCTCTCTCTCTCTCTCTCTCTCTCTCTCTCTCTCTCTCATACCCCCACCACCACCACCATCGTGGATCGCCATTCTGCCATATGACCTTCATGATAGTTAGAAAGTTATTATAACATAATAACTGCTACTTGATTTGATCAATCTTAGTGTCTAATAGCAGCCTGTACCTATAATTTGTTCCTTGCAACTAATTCTGTATCCATCTGTTGAACGGATATATGACCATGACATTACGGATAACGAGATTTGTTGAACCTTAATTTATCGTTATTCTTGAAAATTGTTTCAACGATTTCGATAAAACTTTTATGGGTTACTCATAACTAACTAGTACCTAAATTTTTTCCTGCATAAACGTTTCCGTAGAAGTGCGTTGAACGAAGATACAGCACCGGTATGTATAGCATGTAGACGAATTTATTAATAATTATGAAAGTTGTGCGTTGCTATTCACCACACATGTTTACTTTCCTTGGCTTTAGGAAGTAGAAATGAAAGTTATGTAATAGGGTTTTCTTCAGATCTTTACGTATTGAGGCTTACTGAGTCTGAAAAACCTTATTTTGGCGCGTGGTATATGTGTGTTTCTGTAGTTTGATTTGGGGGAGAACGACTGAACCGATTGAGCTGGTTCTTTTTTGTTTTGTATGTTATCTTTTAAAGACACCAAAATAAGGTTATGGGCGATTTCAGTCGATGGGTAAGGAGGGTGGGGGACGAAAATGTACCAAAAACTAGGGTTTTTCGCATTTTTCTCGAATACGGCGCTGACGATTTAGATTAAACTTTCAAAGTCTCTTCTACTAATCAATACCTAACTTTTTTTCTCTATACATATCTCCATGAAAATACAGTGAATGGAGGTATAGACCTAAGAAGCAAAAATAGGATTTTTACGAGTTTTGCCTAAACAGCTAGAACGATTTTCACCAAACTCACGAAAATACCGTTTTTCGTAAATTCTGGGGTAACTGCTTCACCAGATGTGATCAATCTTATGGAGTGTCTTTTAGCCACCAATACCCGCATTTCGTTCCCAGTAATTATTTTTGTATTGGTATGTTGAACGGAAATATAAGCCAAGTTAACTCGGAAAAGGAGATTTGTCGAATATCAACTTATCGGGTTTCCAATTTTCTTAGAAACGGGTAGGGTAAATGCACCAATTGCTGACACTACCCCAATTACTGACACATGCTCATTCTACCTTGAAAAATAAGCGTTTCAGGACACTTCGAAACTCAAAATTGGCGCCAAATCAATGCCACAGTGATTTGTGACAGATTCCCGCCAAGACCTAGTTAGCATTAATGATGAGGGGTTCAGGAATGAAGTTTTATCATCAGTCTCCCCTCTGCTGTCGGATAGTTAACGTTTTTACTAAGGAGGTGAGTAACAATTTCATCTAGTATAACCTTATTTCTTTTGTTTCTACATTTGAATTCTTTTCTATCACTTCAATATTGATGATAGATAATAGGAATGCTTATTCAATTTCTGTATAAATTACTGATAAAACATATTTTATGATGTTAGGATTTGAGTGCCCAGAACACGGCTTTACCCAATTACTGACACTTGTATTAGTAATTGGGTTTTTTTTAGAGAACTTTAGTTCAAATGCATAATGAATTATGTATTTTACATATAACACAATGATTCTACCAGTCTTTTTGAAAAAGGAAGGGATCCATTTCCTAACAGGGGGTGTTAGTAACTAGTTGAGAGAGTGTTAGTAATCTGGAAGACAACAGTGCATAATTGGCGATTAAAACACATGAACATGATGCTGAAAAAGAAAGACTTTTGCCCCTTGTTGGATGAGGTCATTGGAGGAATCTCACCAGCAATAGTGAATAATGGCTTCAAAAAATGTGGGCTTGTACCCTGGCACATGGGAGCCACTATGCTGTTCTCTGAAGAAGCATGTACCTCAAACCCTACTGGTTCAAAACCTCCTTCCAAGGGCGCAGTTCAACAAGCATTGTTGATTCTGGAGAGATTCATTGGTGAAGAGACTACGAAGTTATTCAAGGAATCACAACGAGGTACTGGTCACATTGAAGATGCATCTCTCCTCATGATTGGAAAAGAATGCGAAGGAGAGCTCATTGAAGATGCACAAAGAGATGGGGCAAGTAAAGCGGTATGTCCTTTAAGCGATATGCTTTCCAATCAGCATTCATTGGTTGATGCCATTCAACTCGTTTCACCTGAACCTCTCAAAAACTTCAGTAACTTCCCGCCCTCCAGCACCTCCAAGAAAGCCGAGTCGGTTGTTCCTTCCAGTTCCACCCAGTTTGAGCCACATCAGTTGATAACTCCAGAAGCCCTTGTTCATGAGGAGTTAACAAAAGCATGCTGTAGAAGCTACCGTTCACATTCAGCCAATTACGCCACTAAAATCTAGAAAGATACTAGTACCAAGTTATTTCAAACGCACTCTCAGTGGGCCAGAGCCTCAGCAAAAGACTTAAATCTCGCAACAGGAAGTTAATGCCAAGTGTTGTCTCTTCCATTGAATACAAAAATTACCTAAAGACAAAACGTGATAAGAAAGCAATAGAAGAAGAAAGTAAGAAAGAACGAGTGACAGAAAGAGCTAGGAAGAAAGAAGAGAAAGAGAAGATTAAATTTTAGAAGGTAGCTGAGAGAGAAAAGAAGAAACCAACAGTTTCAAAGAAATATAAGAGTAGTGCAAACGTCATCTAGCGAAGAAGACGACGACCATGAAGTGTGGCATCCGCTTGATGAGTCAGAAGAGAACACTGAGAATGAGGAATTTTCAACCACCCACTACAAATAGACTGATAGTGATAGATTGATTGTTGTGATAGTGACGATAAGTTGTAATGATGTTTTACTGATTTCTACATTTTAAAATCAAAGATATTTTAAGACTCAAACAAAATGTATTTTAAGCATTTAAGGTTTTTAAAACCAAATTAGTACCTAAATACTTAAGAATTTGAACCCCTTGCACTTTATGATTGGACGACTGATGATATTAATGAGTTCCTAACTCTGTTATTTCGAAAGATAGGGATACCATTTACAGTTGGTACAGGTGTCAGTAATTGGGTCCTCACACTGTCAGTAATTGGTGCATGCATTTCGGTAATAGGAGAAAAATCATACACCCGAATTTTGGACAAAAAAAGGTTTGATTTATGATTTTGATAAATATAATGAACAGAATGGAGAGAACCAATATTGGCCTAATAGAAAAACTTTAGATGGTAAGGATCGGTCGCTCACAACGGGAGAAATTGTTGAAAAACCACAAAACTGTCCTTAAAGTGTCAGCAATTGGTGCATTTACCCTATTACGATTTCGATCAAACTTACGGAGTGCTCTCAGCTAACTAGTCCCTACATTTTGTTCTGCATAAATGTTCCTGTAGAAATGCGTTGAACGAAGGTACACCGCCCGCATATGTAGCTGGTGTTCTAACTTTCAGGGGGGGGGGGGAGTTGTTGCTACACACTGCTCGTTTCCTTATAAACTCCGCTCAGAAAGTAGTAGTAGAATGTTCCGAAAAATCTATGTGGTACTTCAATTGGATACCTATACGTTGAGCGCTTAATAACGAGATATATCTTATTATACAACTGACACATGAGATGAAACCGACACTAATACACCAATTCACAACACTAAGCAAGCCCTTTTCTCGAAATTGGTGAAACAAAGTCGTATTAATTTGCTTATCAGTGGCTAGCCGAATTATAACAAAGAAATAAACGCGAAGAGGGCAGTCCCCACAGGATACAGAACAAACGGAAAGGAATGGTTAGGCATGCGGTGGCAGTAACTCTGCGAGTGAAGGACGATAATTCGTTCAAATGTAGTTCAACGGTCAGTCGAGCGATTGAATTCGTATTTTGAAGAATACTAGTGCTAGACAGTTGCCAGTGATGAAAGTTGTAACTAGCACCAGTATCCGAATCGGGCAAATGTACTCGCGGTCATTGTTTTGGGAATTAGCCAAGTGATTATTATCCTCCTGAACAAACATCGTGTTCACAGCCTCATCAATAATGATCAGGGCATTAGTACGAGCAGAACAATACATTTTGGAACTGTAAGCGCTACCGCTTTTCTGCCACTGTGAAGTGGTGTTTTAGCACGTTCAAACGAACTGAGTGAATAATAAATTGAGTTAGTAGAACGAGCCATGAACACAAGTGAATTGACGTGGAGCTAAGGAATGTTGTGTGTCGCTCTAGGTACGTTTTTGTGTTGTGAGGAAAACCGCGTGGCCTCCTCGCCCGAGGGACGCCGTCCTTTTTCTTCACTCGACGTCGGGGGCTCCCAACACCGCACCGCTCGACCCCCCACTCGCCGGCCCCTCGCCCGCCAATTGGGTCGCGTCGTTTTGTTGTCTACGCGCTCCGTCGGCTCAGTTCAGTTGCGTGTGGCTCTTCAAACCGTTTCGTTAGGGCGACGATCGCGTGTTTTTGTACCGGTCGCCCTTATCTGTTTTTTTTTTACGTATTTCTCTGCCATTTCCTCGAGCCGATTTCGGAAATGTGAGCGAATCGCCGTCGATTGTCGCTGAGTAACGAAAACACGGTCACCTCAGAAGCCGAATTGTTCAATCGTCAAAATGAACTGTTTAGGACGTGAGGTGAGCAGTTTCCTCCCTTTTCTCAAATTGAATTACTACCGACAGTACAGTTTCAAATTTGTCAACTCTGAACCGCGAATAAAGCACCAATTTTGACTATTGTCAACGGATGTCTTAGCTGCCAATGAGTTAGTAATGAAATATATCGCGTTGCCCTTAAGAGTCTCAGGTCTGTTTCCTTATTAGATGACTGTTCCTAAACCCTCGACGAGGGCTCTATCAGTCACCCTTAAGAGTCTCACTCAGGATCCCTGAAGATTAAGCAATGGTTTACAACTAGGAATCTTGTATGTAGGTGAAACTCATACGACACCCACCTGTTAGCTTGTATGATCAAGTTTACTGTAATGGTGTTGTTATTACAGAAGGCATGTGACTGCATGCCTCTGTTCCCCCACCCTTCTCCTTCTTATCGCTCGCTTAAGAGAAACCCTTAGGTTGCCTGTTAACCTGCAGCTAAGAGGTGTACGATGGACTATTTTTCCCTCTGTGAAAAAAGAAATCGTCAAGTTCCCCTTCGAAATTCATAGTCGAGAATTAGTTTTACGATCATTCGTACCAAAAGAAGCAGCACGCACATACGTGTGTATCCTTCTATTACCTTCTGTTGATTACTCCTGACAGGAAGAACAATGAATCAGTGAGTCTGAAGCCAAGCATTGAGCTATTTACATAACCATGGCCGCTGACACTCTTGACGAAGGTCGGTGTTGGTCCCCCCCCTCCCCTCCCCCTCATTCTTTCTTGAAATTTGGATAATTTTTTTAGGGTTTATGACCATTCTTATATAGAAAATAAAGATTGATTATCCGTCTTTTTTCAATTTTCTCTTCAACCTCTCCTTTCCTGGTTACATCTATAAAGATAATAACAGTAACGACAGAACGGCATCAAAAAAAAAAAAAAATTAAAAAGAAAATCAGCTTTCCCGCTCTTCAATTTTGAATTAATTCTCTGGATCCGCCAGTGACGAAGGAGCAAATGGGAAATAACTTCAGCGTATTTCACCTAAGGATCCTTGCACTGTGCTTGCAAGTGTCGTTTAACAATTCTGACTCCGACACCCTCTGCCTGACACACGTTCAAGTTGGCTAGGTGAAGACAGTTGGAGGTTGGACAGGTTCTATCATATCCAAACTCAGTTATACAAAGTCGGGTATTTATAAACGTACCTCGAGGCTCTTGTTAACACAAAGGACCATAATTTAGACACTAATTACTAACGTATGATTCACATGGAAATGGACACTCGGAGAAGAAAATCACAGGCAGCGAAAGAAATTACAAATAATGAATAAATTAATTGAAGGAGACTACGAGGAATGAACGCATAGTTTGGAAGCACCGTGAACATACCTTAAATGACGTGATATTGTTTGCTTACATTAATGGAGATGGTCCATAATTACGTGGGATTGCTAAATGCAGATTTTTTGCAGTTACGGCACCGGGTTGGTTTTTGCTACGATTGGAGGGTACCCCCCAAAAATACCTTTTCACAACAGTATGTCCTCCAGCTAATAGTCTTAAGGTATAATTCTGGCAACTCGTTTTGGCAGTCATCGCCCCTGGTACCAGCCCATCTCACTGTCCTTTGGACATAATCTGGTACTGCTACGTGCAAAAGTTTGATTCTGGTTTTTTACTTTCCTTAACCCTACCAGCGTTCCTCAAAATAATTTTGGCCCTTTTATTGTCGTAAGTTGTAAATTATAGTCACTTCTGCGTCCTAAGCCATAGTTACGCGTGCTGCATTGCACAATAGCAGAATTGTAGCCACTTTATTGTCCTAAGATAGAATCACCTCTCACTGGGTCGAACTAATAATATTTTATACCGATCCATTTACATGAATTTTACTTCTACATAGTTCAGTAGCCTTGCACAATACTTACAAGTTGACATTGTTGCAACAACAACTGTCCCGAGACAAACATGGGATCGCCTCAGTGTCTCAAGGCGCAATTCAGACCACATCATTGTCCCCAGTCGTAATTCTTGCTGCGATATATGATTCTGACTAAGTCATTTACCTGTGGCAATAATTCCGGTCTGATGAGTAACCCTAGCCATTACTTAGGCGCTATATCGTAATCTTGACCACAGCAGAGTGTTACTGCGTAATTGTTCAGTCATGTTTCTAGATACAGCATCACATGAGTTCTACTTTGGACGTTTGTAGCCACCGCATTGTATTGTGTCATATCTGAGTACAGCGTCACACAAATCCTACTTTTGACCCGTTTACCGTCCTAAGTGTTGATTATTCCTGGATCATTGTCTCAAGGCGTAAATTATGTTGAGTTCTCGTTAGGCATAACTTTGTTAGGGGCTTTGCTTTGCTCTTCTGTCCAAGGTAAAGGCCCTGTGGTCGAGAGTCAGACCATTCCAGACTGTCGCTCAGAAGTTGTCCATCCACAATCGTTATAAACTGTAACTCCTTCGTAGTTGTTGTCGTCTGGGAATGATGTTTCTGAGTAATAATTCCGGCTGAGTAATTTTATTGATTAATTTGATGTGTCGAGTTATTTCTCGTGTCGATTTATATCTTGTGCTTTCTTATCTTATTTCACACCTCTCTACTCCCACTTGAACTATTGTCATTCGTGGCACTGCTCTCGACTGATAAAAAATTACCAGAAATCGAATGATTTTTCGTATTCTTTCTTCCTTTTACTCAGTGATAACGTCCATTTATGGCAACCACTTTCGCATTGGGAAAACCACAATGTCAAATTTTCCACCATGTTTCGATACAATTTCCTCGTGAGAGTTGAACAGGGAATACATCATTTTTGTGGAAATCTTATTAATGTCTCATGTATGAACATAAATACGATCCTACCTAAGAAAAAACTTACTTAATTTTCCTGCAAGTGATAACCAGACGGAAGAATTTTGTTGAGCTTTTTTCGCATATTTATGCTTTACGAACCTTTGAGTCAGAAGAACATTCAGGAAAATGGCCTGAGTGTCGGTGAATTTAGGAGAGAAGTGATCGTTGAACCAAATATTTTTACTTTCCTTGGTTCTACAAAGTAGAAAGAAAAGTTATGTAATCGGCCGAAAAAAGATCTTTTTGAGTTTTTCAGATCTTTACGTTTCAGGCCCTCCTGAGTTCGAAAAACACTATTTGGGGAAAATGGTCTGTATGTGTGTCTGTAAACGATTTTTAGAGAAAACGACCGTATCAAATCAGCTCAAACTTGATATCTCGCTCGCAGGTTACCAGGGGACGCCAAAATAAGGGTATGAGCAAAATCCACCGAATGTTGACTATAGTTCGCATAGTGATCAAAAGACCAATTTTTTCTCAAAAACAGCTGAAACGATTTTGATTAAATTGTTTATATTGATAGCTCTCAATAAGGCAATTATACCATAAAATACCCATTCGTGGGAAAATGACGAGAGCAGCACAATAATTTATCAACATTTTCTACGAAAATCGGTTTTAGCGCGGTTTTTGTTCCTTTTTGAATTCCGCTGAAATGTTACTAAAATGTTTTACAAAAATATCTGGTGCGTTGCAACACACAACTTTCCTTAGCTCTACGTCAATTCACTTTCTACCTGGCTTTTTTTACTTACTCAATTCATTTATCCTCAGTTCATTTGAACTTGGTCAAACAACGCTTAGCGGCAGCAGGAGGCGGTAGCGCGTACAGTTCCGGAATTTTAGGGGGGGGGGGACTCATTCCCGAACGAGTACGAGCAGCACAATAAATTCCGGAACGCACCAGATATTTTTTCTCAAAAACGGCTCCCGTTTCGATTAAATTTCTCGTGTAGATTGTTCCAGGCGACATAATATTACTGTGAAATCGCGCGAAAACCATCGGACAAATACAATAAATTATAGTAATTCTCGGCAATCTATTTCAGTACAGTTTATTTTCTCGTGAATCCCACTCACAAAGAGTAAGTGAGTGAACTACCACAGTGAGCAACCTATTCTGTAGGAAACCCCAAAAATCACCAAATGTGGCTAAAGAAAGTTGCGTGTTACATTGTACCAAAGATTTGACAGAAATTGTTATTGACTGAGTGACATTTATGCCTCTAAAGTACGGTATTATTTAGTTAATTTGTAGTGTGCAAATTTTACTGGTTATAAGGGGGGCGGGGATGACTTCAGTCCTTGGGGACTGTACTGCTAGTCGTTTTAGTCCTCCAACTTGTCGTCTGAAGTCATTGTATTAACCAACACGTTGTCTGCGGGTCTCAGCAACGCTTTTCCGTCTCACGTGCCGCAGGTGACACTATTTCGGAAGAGGTCGCCGCGTAATGAGTTGCTTTTTATCAGTTGGTGACAGATAACTTCCTCTCAGTTTGTCGCAGTATCTGAACCACATGCGGTTAACAACTCGAGAGCGATAAAATAGATTTTTTGTATCGTGTGACGTCCGAATTTTATCGCCTCGTTCCCCAGTTCTGACGGTTTCTAACGATCAATTGACGTTTTGTTGTGAAGCCCCGCGCTTCTAAATTATCTCGTTTGTCGCTGGTCTCTTCGAGGGAGTGGCTGTGTTAGTTTGATTCTGTAACAACAAGAAAATACAGTCTCAAAGAGGGCTAAACTTGAAGCCTAAATGAAGCGTTGGAATACGATACGCTTGAGTGCCAGAATTGATGCCAAATCACATCGAATTTTTAAGGCGTCACTCTGAAGCGAAATCTCGTTTTCACCATGCCTATAAAAGGGCAGTTTAATAGAGCTGATGTTGGAAGGGGGGGGGGCAACTGAAGACTCAGATTAAAAATAAATAAATACAAACTTGTTCCAGCCCATTCTAAATAAAAATCAGTAAGAAAACCATGGCAGCATGTTTGTGCACCAACAAAACTTGTAAGCGTTTCTCAACCGATTTTGACGATTCTTTCTTCCCAATTGCTTTTTTATTTAGTTTTGCTACAAAGATTGACAAAACTCGCAACTGTAACGGTGAAGGAGGGGAACTTATTATGTGGGGTGTTATGGTTGTTGTGTAGATGTACACCCTGACTCCTAGTGTCTGTGCTATCGCCTCGTAACAAACTGGTGTCAACAATTTTGAAGGGCCGCAGCTGACTCGGGCAAAAATTACAGCGATCCTGATACCTACTGAGCTGGACTAAGATTTTGGAGCAAGAATAAGAAGTGAAGAGCCTCAATTGACCACACGTGTGACACTCTAGGTCGGATAGGAAGTTATGGGAATAAATGAGTTGAATGGTGAATTAGTGTGAGGAGACTAGACATAAGAACAGCAGGAGACTAGTTAGAGTAAAGGTATAAAGGTGCTACAGCCACCCTGCTTCCCCGAAGGACGGAGAAAAAGAGGGATCGAAGTTACTCCGTATTTGGGTCACTTCATCACGAATTACCTTAACGATGATTTGGTTGGCGGCACGGAGGAGAACGATAGCGAAGCCTTCACCCAATGGGGAAGTTGTTCAGGAACAATCCTTCGCTTCAATACCTAGCTAGCAGTTCGGTAGTACACCAGCATCATCCAAAGCTTGGAGTTCTTTCGCACGCCTGTCTAGGACCGCTTTGCTCGCCACTGTTCAGGCTTGCAAGCGTTTAATATTGTTTCAGTGTGCATTGGTCGTCGAGAGCCTTTGATGCTCCCCCCCCCTCCCCATTCACCGTTCGTCGACGATTGGTCGAAGGTACTGTGATTTCTGTGTGATGATGAATGTGTTTTCTAAAGTTAACGTACCTGTTAGGTGAGTCCGTCTCCTTGCCTACTGGCGGATATAACCCAATTTCTTTAATGTGTTTTCTGTTTGGAATCTGTTCAGATTGTGTTAATTCTACCTCTGTACTCCCGCAATTGGTCTTCGGATGACTCGTGTTGGTGGATCTGAACCTGTAGATGCCTTCCGTTCGAGCCTATGAGATAATTCGTCGTGCCTTTCCTCCCTCCCCCTTAATTGTGTGTTTAACCGACTTCCCTGCTTCCTCCATCCTCCTGAAAGTTGGCATCTCCCAAGTTGGACTTTGACTGCTGTCCCCTTCGCTGGCCGTCGAGCTTTGTTGGATCAACTCCTGCTTCTATCCAGTTCTCCTTGAAAATCACTCCTACGACTTTCCTCGATTTTCCTCCTCATTGGTTTCACCCGCTCCTTCTTGCTAGAAGTCAAACTGTGGCTTTCCTGCTGAATTAGGCTCGAACGTTCCTAATTAAATAAATTTAGCAGAGCCAAAAGGTATTCAGAACATGTGAGTGCTCTACTTAAAACTTACATACCAACGTTCTTCTTTCGTACCCGCCAAGAAAAATCCGAACGCCCAAATCCTACGCACTAATTTCTCCCACACAATAATCTCGTAAACGACTCAGGCTTCCCATAAACATCGCTGTGAGAAGAATAACAAAACTCGTTGTTGTTTAACTAAGATTAGAACCTAAAATTACGTAACGAAATGGAAAACATCTTTCGTAACCGAACGGAATCACTTTACTCACAGTTCGAATTAGCTATAAATAAACTACGAATAGTGTTTAGTTGTTTCCGAATTGATTACGAGCCTTTCGTTAGGCTCTTGAACGATGTTGAAGGGGAGAGACAGAGAGAGAGAGAGAGAGAGAGACATTTGATTTATTGAATTCATTAGACATATTAGTAACCTTAAACATTTCGCCTGTAAGCTACACCTGTTTTGTAAGGCTTGAATTATTGCACAACAAAGTCTAGATGAACCGGCGAACTTCATACTTCCTCACAATCAACTTCATGCGAAGTAAACTTAATTTAGGATTTTATTAACAATAAAAAAATTAGTAACAATGCATCAAATTCATTTAATAAATATCTGGTGCGTTGCAACTCACAACTTTCCTTAGCTGTACGTCAATTCACTTTCTACGTGGCTTTTTCTACTTAATCAATTCATTTATCACTCTATTCATTTGAACTTGGTCAAACAACACTTCACAGCAGCTGGGAGCGGTAGCGATTACAGTTCCGGAATCTATTGTGCTGCTCATACTCGTAAACACGAATTTTTTGAAGAAGGATAGTAATAACTTTTGCAGAGTTATTGAGTAAAAACGTTTAGAACTGGTAGTAAGCGAAACGGCGATAGTTGGGATTTAGGAATTTCTGGAATTTCTTTTTTTTAGGGATTTCTTTCCAATGCATCTTGTGAGCGTTTTTAAACGCTCACCCAATAGGTATTGCATTGGACTACAATACCAATTTTTTAAACATTTTTTAAACACGCCAATCCTTTTACACATTTCAGCGGAGTTTAAAAGGAAAAAACCGCCCTAAAACCGAATTTTCGTCGAAAATTTTGATAATTTATTGAGCTGTCGCTTAATTTTCCCACGCGTGGGAATTTTATGGTATAACTACCTTATTGTGAGCTATCAATATAAAAAAGTTAATCAAAACCGTTAGATCCGTTTTTGAGAAATAAAATGTGCTGTTTTGATCACTATGATAACTATAGTTAACTTTCGGTGGATTTTGCTCATAACCTTATTTTGGCGTCTCATGGTAACGTGCGGGCTAGATGTCAAGTTTGAGCTGATTTGGTTCGGTCGTTTTCTCTAAAAACCGCGCTAAAATCGATTTCGTCGAAAATTTTGGTAATTTATTGTGCTGCTCTCGTCATTTTTTCCACAAATGGGAATTTTATGATATAGTTGCCATATTGGGAGCTACCCATATAAAAAATTTAATCAAAATCGTTCTAACCATTTTTGAGAAAAAAAAATTTGGTATTTTGGTCACTATGATAACTATGATTAACATTCGGTGGATTTTGTTCATACCCTCATTTCGGCGTCTCATGGTAACCTGTGGGCGAGATATCAAGTTTGAGCTGATTTGATACGGTCGTTTCCTCTAAAAATCGTTCACAGACACACCGTACACATACACACACAAACCGTTTTCCCAAATAGTGTTTTTCGGACTCTGTAGCCTGAAACGTAAAGATCTGAAGAAAACTCAAACTTTTTTGAGTTTGAATTCTACTTCGTAGAGCCGAGGAAAGTAATAAGATATTAGGGATTAATATAAATAACCAAAATAAGAAAGATGGAATGAAATCGTTACAGATGCATTATGGCGGTACCTAGTCATGAATCTCCAGTGCCAAGTGTTAGCAATGCAGAGTCCCAGCTGTCTATTATAGTCTATATTTTATTTTATTACAGATCATATCGTTTTGTAATTTTTCTCATCTTTCATAGTTCAGTTGAGTTCATATCAGTTTTTAATAGTTCGTAGTGTGTTTAACGAGTTCGGATTGGAATGAATATAACGATAGTGTAAATGGTATACCCTGGTTCTCGACAACGGTGACTTTAAAAAGCGATACCACTTTTCGAAAGACTATTATGGATATGCTGGTGCCAATCATTGCTTTGGATGAAGCGTACGGTAAAAGGTGTTAGCTATCCCCCTCTGAATTACTCTAAGTTTTGGTTTGGTTACAGTGTGTCGCGTTGCCTTCTCCTCTTCGGGGAAAAACCTTTCTTCTCCACCGCCACTAAACGAATGTGGGGAGTAATAAGAATACAACTGATCCAGATAATAGGAGTGAACTCGAATGTGAGGAATAATGTTTGAATAAAACGTTAGCATCAAATAATGTAAACAGCGTCCCTCAGTGTAAACAATCTTTCTATGATTTCTACGCCGAACCTCTAGTGATGCCAACTGATGATAAAAACAGCTCGAGAGCCTCCAAATTCACCCCCCCATTGAGTTGATACTGCGAATAACAACTCGATCAATTCACTCAACCTGCTGCTTGAGTTTTCGATGTGAGGAGAACTGCGAGTACCTCTCAAAGATATTCTTGGAAGCAGTTGGAAGCCGACAGCACCCCAATCTCGTCATAACCAAGTGGTGTCAGAAAGTTCTGAACTCTAACACGCTCATTCATTCCAAGAAAAGGAAGGGGCCAGAAAAAAATAAGCCTCCTAAAGGCGAGAAAAAGAAAGGTAAAGAGAGAATGATTTTTTGAATATAATTAGTGTTTACGAGGCTTGAAAGTGAACCTCATCTGAAGTTTAAGTTTCGAAGTGAACGTCATGGTGCTTATGAAGCTTGAAAATGAATTGTTGCAAAGTCAGTAGCCTCTCAATCATAGCAATCCCTTCGCAACAAAACGTTGCCAGTCCAATACTCAAACACGCTTATTCCAAGAAAAGAATGGACCGGAAAATAATATCAGCTTCCCTAGGGCGAGAATGAGAAGAATATTAAAGGGAGAAAGAGTTTTCGAACATCATTGGCGTTACGGATGTTTAGAAAAATGAACGTTACCTACGTTTACGAATTTCGAAAAGAAACCTTGTCTGAAATGTGAAGTTGTGAACGAATTTGATTGGCGTTTGGGAAGCTTGTGTACTGCCTGACCTCCGGTGAAGGAGTGATCGTGGTCTAGTAGTTAATACGCACATTCATATTCTGAGAGAACCCGAGTACAGGATCAGTGATGTGATTTAATTAAATGTACCTCAAAGGCGTTTGCAGCGCTTGAAAAAGAACGTCATCTGAACTTGAACTTTATGGGTGTTTACAAAACTTGGAAAGGAATGTCATGTGAAGTTTTAAAATGGACCTCAATGGCCGTTTGTGTAGCTTGAAAACGAACATCATTGTTGGCCCTGGGCTATACGTGGGCTGAAGGCAATTTATTGAACGCTGAGAGATAGCAGCCGAAACTTCCACTGAAATCGATTTTACTATCGTGAAAGCGAATGTGCCATGTGGTTTTTTCCTGCCTCAAGGCTTCGATGGCATTTCTAGCCCCAGCCCATCTCCTCTTCAGGGGCATTTCCGTATTAGTTTAAGTGGGCTCCGATAACGCAGGAGCATCGATCACCATCGCGTTCAACAGCTGAATATTCAATGATCCTCATTGTATTCCCTTCTAATGCAAATGCTGGCCTTAGGGTCGTTATTATTGTCAATTCCATTAGATCGAAGCGGAAACGATCGAGAGCTAATAACATCTGTCACTTACCACAGACCCTACGTGAACCTCGGCCGATTGATACGCATGAATGTTCAGTTATTTTTATTTTGACACTACAGTTGTCACTTCGCTCGTACGAACTTAGTAGAACTTTAACTGCAAATCCATATATTAACTGGTCTTCGATGTTCCGGAATTTACTGCGTTGCACTCACGCAGCGACGGTCTCGAATGATCTCATAACAGTCGATAAACTATCATGAGCACTTCGTTTTAACGATTCTTGTGAGAACACTAGTGTCATATGAGCGGGATTTTAAAGGATGAAACGGCACTAAAATAATTTATTGTG
This sequence comes from Pachypeltis micranthus, assembly GCA_020466155.1. NCBI lineage: Eukaryota > Metazoa > Arthropoda > Insecta > Hemiptera > Miridae > Pachypeltis > Pachypeltis micranthus. The sequence continues at coordinate 60,366,940 of CM035770.1, read as the reverse complement.
CTGCTCCCATCATTTTTCCACTGGTAAAGCAAAAATTGCCAATGGGTTGTTTAGCCTTGACTACGCAAGAATAGAAGACGGGATGTATTTATTAGGTTACCCCTGCCTATGTCACGACCTTTATTGAGTAATTGCATAAATAATTTATGAGACTGTCAACACGATTCTTTCGGAAGTGTTTATAATGATCATTCTGAAGCTATGGGAATAAATTGAGGAAAAAGTTAGGATTATGGTATTTAGGAGAATTTTTATTATTTTATAACCATAATCGATCGATCGTTGTGTAGTTACGATGTGTCCCAGAACGCTCTTCCCAGAATGTATTTATAAGTATATATAATCCACTATAATAGCTTTTCGAAGAAATTGTTGATACTTGTGCTTCATTTTCCAATGATGAAAATTGTGTATTGCCGTTTGTTATTTGAAACTGTTCACACAGAAGTTAGATCGAAATCTTCAATTTCCTTTTTAAGAAAAAATATCCGGTGGGATGAGAGATGGCAAGTTAGAGTTGAGAAGTGTGAAGGCTGAAGGGCGTGATGAAAAATTGGGGAATCCACAAGCGGGAAAATACATAATCAGCACCGCTCAGACAATGGAAAATGAGAGAATGGTTGACAGGGGTTCTGGGATTCCTAGTTTGGCGGCTATAGGTCAAGGCTTGGGAAGGCCTGAGCTTGTGGTCTCAGTTAGAGCCGAGGGCACCAATTTGCTGACTGAGCTGAGCCGAACAGCTTTGCACTTATGTTAAAACCTTTATTGAGTGGCGATCTTATGGGTGAATCATGTCACTGTCACCGTGAGTTCTCTGGAATTGTTCGTGTTTATTGTTATGGAGTTACGTAGGGTAAACACTGAGAAAAACGTTGGTCTCACGACAGCAGTTTGGACTACAGATTTTCTCTGGTTGCGCTTAATTACTTTACCTTTAACAGCATTCGTCATATACCTAGCTCATTAAATCACCGGCACAATTTAAAAATAATTCCAGTTTCTCAGGAGCGGGATTCATGAGAAATGACTACTAATATCTTTGCTAATAGTTTTTAAAAATTTCTATCACTGCTTTCCCTAGCATTAAAATGTCATAGTACTGTCATGTCAACTCTAACTGTCCAAGGTCTGAAATCACCTCTACAGCTGTTAACAAAAGAAATAATTACAGAACGAGGGCTAGAGTCTTAAAATGTATTTCAAAATAAATAATGACAAATAATTCACCGGTATACTTCTCTTCTACACCACTGTATTCCTCGTGAATGTTCAAGTGGCAGATCGGTCGTCTGCGTAAACTTGACATCTTTCATCGTACTTGGAACTTTAAAGGAATTCATGCCCTACGGGCTGTTGCTACTTTTTCCTGATATCAACCGGCTGGATATTCGATACTAACAACGTTAACGAGGCATCAAGGACAAGAGCGATATTTCAAGACGCAGCTCAACGCGAGGGCGCCTCCCAAACCCAAACTCATTTCTCATTTCATCCGCACTTCTACGTTCTCTAGGTCGATGTTGGTGGGAGAGAATGTGTGACTGACTTGTCGCAAATTTTAAATTTTTCTCTCGCCAAACGAAGAACAGGAAGCTAATTCGAATTCATTGAACTCCGAAATGCGGTTAATTAGAGGTTTTAGTGAATTTTTGTAGAATAGGCCTCTGAGATCTTGTATTACAAAAAAATAGAATGACCAGTTTCAATTTAATTTACTTCAAAATTTCTTTAAGTTAAGCTAATACTCGATTTCAATGTTTTTAAATTTAGTTAGTCCCACAAAGTAGAAAGGAGAGTCATGTAATTGTGAAATGCATCAGCCCCACGAACATTTGGTGATTTTTATCCTCCGGCCAGCTTATCCAATCTGTTTTTTGCTCGGATCACAAGAAGGAAATAATGAAGCACATTACAGAAGTTATTAATATTGAACGAAGCAGAAATTGTAAAACCAGGAACTAGATCCCCTGTATCCTTACTAAAAAGGTGTAAGACTTGTGCAGAAAAGAGAATAGATGTTCCGTTCTCTTTTTAACCCAATAGACTTCGCCTGTAAACATAACAATAACTGAGCTGAGTAGACGGTTCAATCACTGAAGGAAGAGGAAAGTTGAACTGATTAGGTCTTCACTTAGCTCTAGAGTGGAATGAAAATGGAAACAGGGATGAGGGCGAGAGGCTGAGGAAATATTGTTGGAATCTGGGCATCCTGGTAGTGAGGGAAAGAATTACTGAAATGCCTGTGGACGGGGGGGGGGGAGGGCAAATTACTCTTTTCGGTGGCTCGGGCGATTCATTACTCAAAAGATCTGAACGATGTAATTTGTGGAGGGACATTTTCCCGGTAGTGTTTTGACAGCCCTGCGTTCTTACCTCATTTAATTCTACCGTGAGCGAATTGTCAGTCAGCTTATATCCGCTCCAGTTATTCTGCAACATCCCGCATGTGGCGTATTGCGAAGAACTTCCGAGAACCCTTGAAGGAATAATTCAGCAGGTTTAAGGTGCGCTCACGTTTTAGTTTAACGACAAACCCTCGCACCACGGTCGTAAATGCTGGCATCTTCTGAGTTGAGTAATGATTGGACGAGTCACGTGTTGGTATTGCCAGTTAATAACGGGAACGGAAACTATTCAAAATTGCTTGATTGTTTCGATACTATGCAAATGACTGCATCCTGTGATTGACTTCTGGAGGTCTCCCAACTATTTACATTCGCTTATAAGCAAGAACCGTCGTATTTGCCGAGTGAGCAATATTCGCCGTTATACCCTCGAGCGTTCTCAGGAAAATCAGGGTGGTAATTCAATAAATTACCTCTACGATGAGGGGTTTATAACATTCCTAGGATATGTTAATTGGGAGCAACTCCAGAAATGCCAGAATTCTCAAACTTTGTCGTTTCACTTACTGCCATTTTTAACAGTTTTTAAGCGATGATTCGTTTCTTGAACCACCTATCTACTGATCACGCAATAATGGTCGCAGCAACTCCATAAATTCCGGAATCTTAAGTACTAGAGTGATAAAACTGGCTGAGTGCACGTGGGGTTGAGGAAAGCTGTGTGATGTACCGCAGCAGATATTTTACTGCAGCAATACTCCGACAAATTCGATTAAATTTCTCGTCTAGACAGTACCATATATAGGATTAGCAAACTGAATTAAACCTTTAGCAAACTGAATTAAACTTTTAGCAAACTGAATTAAACTTTTCACAAACTGAATTAACCTTTTAGCAAACTGAATTAAACTTTTCACAAACTGAATTAACCTTTTAGCAAACTGAATTAACCTTTTCACAATTAGAATTAACCCTTTCGCAATTAGAATTAACCCTTTCGCAATTAGAATTAAACTTTTCGCAAACTGAATTAAACCTTTAACAAATACAAGTTTTCATTAAATTAATTCTCTGCACTAAACATGATCAGAGGACATGAGTCGAGTCCCCAAAACAATATAGTTGCTCTCAATAACGTGCAGGTCGTGCATTCCAAAATTATAACTTCTGGAACCACAACTGCGGACGTTTTTCGTGAGTTTCTGCGAGAGCTGGAACTGAATTTACAAAATTCCATAGACGGCACCCTGCTAATTATGGACAACGCGAGAATTCGCCGTTCTACTATAGTCAATCAGTTTTTCGCTGAATCAGATATGGAGGGAAAGGTTTTGCCACCTTACTCACCCATGCTCAATCCTGTTGACAAAGCGTTTTCAAAAATAAAAAACGAAGCAAGGAAGATCCTGGCTCAACGAGGTGAACATAATTTGCCGGATGTCATTGCGAGGAACGTGTCTACTGTAAGTGCTCAAGAATGTTCAAACTACGTCATGGACATGTACCTCGTACTTCCTGCCGCAGCTACAGGCCAACCCCTCCACTGACCTTCCCCTTTCTTTATATAAATATATATATAATTTTTCTGTTTCTATATATTAACAAATTATTAAATTGTTTGTTTATTGCGAAAAGTTTAGTTCAGTTTGTGAAAGGTTTAATTGTAATTGCGAAAGGTTTAATTCTAATTGCGAAAGGTTTAATTCAGTTTGCGAAAGGTTTAATTCTAATTGCGAAAGGTTTAATTCTAATTGCGAAAGGTTTAATTCAGTTTGCTAATGCTATAACACACGGTAATATATCATTTTCATTCGTGAGGGCTTATGAATAGTGGCAACCTAATAAATTTCAGAACCTCAAGCACTTCCAATTAGTATGCAGATAGTTCAGCAAACTTCTACCTAGTTCGTATAAACTGAGTGACAGGCAGATAGGATTAGTTGTTGAAGTGATGGAATAAAGGTCGCTGAATGCGCGTGAGGGTGAGGAAAGTTGTGTGTTGCATCCTACCAGATTATCCATAATTACGTTCGATAACTTTCGATTATAGATTTGAAGTAATTCGCTCAACTTCTGTTAAGTTCTTAAATAAAAATTCATAAAAAATTGGGTGTGGCCAAAACGTTTGAAAATAGGGAAAGAGTTATCTTGACATATCAATGACAATTTGAACGAGGCATGTCGATAGCCCGAAACGTCCTGAAGATATTTTGAAGTTTTCGTTTTTTTTTGTATTTCGCGAAATATTTTAATGCCATTATGCCGTGTATCTGGCTATTTATATGGTTACTTGTGTAGTGCATATGTTCTCAGGCTGGCAGCGCACGTGGCATAATGTCCCATAACAATTCGCTCAATAGAAGGGACGCACGGCTGGAACTTATACGTCTTTGTTGTGAGTGAAGAAGATTCGGTAGCTCGTCGGGGCTCGAGGAAATTGGACAGCTACCCGGGAAATAGGATTAACGGCGACTGGCAACTGGGAAGGTCAGTGGACGACCTTCATCCCTCAACAGGATCCAATATCCGCGCCCAGCAGCTTCAGGCGATGCCCTTTTTACCACCCGGCGGAATTAAATTTATAGGCCCCGTCCCCTTCTTGCTGGCTAAGGGTCGTCTTGGAGCTCGCGAAGAGAGAAGAAAGGCCGATCGCTCAAGTGTCTTGACGAGTGGGGAATTAAGTTCCTACTTTGCCAATTGAAGTGCTGTAGGGTGAGGGCATGAGATGTTTCGGATGGCCTGTTGAGGAGCTATCTCACTCTCTGGGCTTCCTTGACTTACACTTGTCTAGTTAATTCCTTAATCTATGGACTTTGATCTGACACTAGTAGTGATGCAACGACAACAAGTACCTTAACTAATGTTAGCAACATTGACACATTTTTAAATATTAATATCAAAATCAATAACATAATAACAACGTGATATTGAACGATGCTTCACTATCCAAACCACCAAAGCAAGTTCCCTAACGAAGAAACTATCTAGTACGACGTTCCATATCCCAATACAGATCGATTTCTTTTAACTAATCCCATCTGTTTTTTAAGTTGCGTCAACCTGGCTGTAATTGTCGTCTTCTTTGAAAACTAGACGAGTTGGACGTTCCTGAATTTATTATTATGCTGCTTTTTGATCGTGATCGTTATTGACTTAACGAACAAATATAGAACATATTCTTGATTATTTTGGGGAAACCTCGTATGTATATATTTCTGAAATGACAGGGAAAACACAGAAAAAAACCTTCTGCTCCGCATCCCACTATTTTTCCTCAGCCTTAATTGCGTTCTGCGATATTTATAGCTGTATCAACTGATGCAATCTGTTTTCCACTTGGTTTATATAAACTTGGTGAAACTTAATTGAACGTTCTTCATAAAAATTTTTATTAGAAGTTCCGGAGTTTATTGGGTTGCCCCTACCTATTTCACTACTTTTATTGAGTTATCGTCCCACTGGTAATCTACACTCACAGGCCAACAACGCAGGTTGAAGCATTAAAAAAAAATCGGGTGCCTCGTATCACACAACATTTCCCACCTCTACATCACTGGTGCTCATAGCTTTTTGTACTAATTCAATTTATTTTTTACTCAGTTCATTTGAACTTGATAAAACGCCACTTTACGATGGCAGAAAAGCGGTAGTGCTTACAGTTCCGTCATTTATTGTGCTGCTCGTACTCATGCCTTGACCATTATTGAGCGATCGGTACACAGAGATTAATGAGGATATAGCCACGATTTTTTTGAGAAGGACAATAATCACTTTTTCATAGTTACAGGGCAAAAACTTTTAGAAATGGTATAACTGAAACGGCGGTGAATGAAACTTCAGAATTATATATCTTATTAGCGCTATTGAAGACTCATCCTATAGAGACTTGGTTGGACTACCATCCGAATTTTTCCAAAAATTCTACTAACATTTGAATGGAGGAGGAAAAACCTGCTAAAAAACGATTATTGATTATTGACTAAATTTATTGTGTTGCTCTCGTCAATTCCCACCAATAAGAATTTTAAGGCATTATCGTGTTATTTCTAGCTGTCTATACAATAAATTTTATCAAAGTTGTAATAGGCAGTTTCGGAGAAAGAAAACTGGTATTTTGATCACTACGATAACTACTGTTGGTTTTTGCTCATACCCTCATTTTGGCGTCTAATTGAAATTAGGGCAACATATGCTGAGCTGATTTGGTTTAGCCGTTTTATCTCAGTCGTGTAAACAGACTCACAGACGATTTTCCCAAATAGTGTTTTTTCGACTCAGTTGGTGGCCTTAAGCCGTGAGATCTGAAAAGAATTCAATTTTTTTTCTCAACCTACTACATAACTTTCTTTCTTACTTGATAGAGCCAAGGAAAGTGCAAAAAATTCTGGGCATTTCATGACTTTTCTATGGAAAGTTAAAATTATGTGGATATCAACGGCTGGACCGACTGAGCGGGTTCTGTTCACATTTTATTCGTTATTTTTTGAAGGAGCACAAATGAGGTTACGAACCGTTTTCATCGACGTGAATGAAGTGGGGTGCAAATCGAATCACAAATGAGGTTTCTCGCCTTTCTGTGACTGTTTTGATAACATTTGTGGTGTGATTAGCTCCACACGATAGAAGTTTGATATAAAAATTTTCATCCGTGGGAAGATGACGATAGTAGCACAAGCAATTCTCAACACTTTCGATTTTTCCCTCATGAACGCTACTCTTATGATTCTAGCGTTCTCAAAAAGTTAGGTTGGCAGTCAAATGAGCTACCTACACGCTGGCGGTTTAATAATAATCGTGAGATGTGAGCAAGGTCAGAAATCCCGCAATTCAAACTTCATTACGCTCCGTTTTACCTATTATTCCAAAACAATAAACGCAAACCTTCCCGAAGAAACAACAATCGCATGGACAATCCTACGAATTACCTGTACGTTGTTCACTCAATAGAGTTCGTGACTTGAGTAGGTTCATAGAAATTCCAGAAAGTTAAGGACTACTACTTTGTGTATAACAAGAAGTGACAAAAATATTGATGCGTAGCTGCAATGTGAGAGGAATTGTGAGGATAGCGTAATTAGGCGTTACTTAATTCTCTTCCAGCAAGTGATTCGTTTTGAAATTCCTGAGTTTGTCAGCATAACTAGACCGAAAAGTGAACGGAAGCACGATAATCGCCAAAATCGGTTGGGCTCCCCCCCCCCCCACCTTTTATCGATTATATAAAGCCTAATGGACAAAGACTTGGCAAAGGGAACTTTCCAAATATTCTATGCGACTGGGCAACATTTTTGGCTTTTCCATGTGAAGGATCTCTCAGAAACAAAGGAGCTAGCTGTTACCTATCAAAATGACCTATTTTCTCACTTTATCAATCTAGATCGATCGCTCGAGTGGCGTTACGAGGATTTCTCTCCGGTGGTGTGAAAAAAAAGTGAAGAAGTTGAAGGTTTGGCTTTGCTCTTAGCTAAAATCACCAGACATCGGCTGCGGTTGCGGGAATATTCTGATTTAATCCATCGCACGTTCCCTTTTCTATAAACCCTCCACGTCTTGGTCAGTTAGCCTTCGCTTCTCCGTGTTTATCGACGCACAAAGAAGGCTGTGGAATAATATAACGCGGCAGGCTGAGATGAGGCGCGTTGTCAGTAGATTGTTATTGTCATCTCTTACCGCTTTCCGAATTCCACGTGAAGGATGTAACGTGAAAAATCGAGTGAGTGTCGTATCTCTCTACCTTAAAAGAATATAAGAAGAACTTCCCATGCCGCATTCCCTACCCTGCATCTCAAGGACGTTTGAAGGCACATATCTCTGAAGGATGACCGTCCTCAAGTAAATTGTCTGTAATTGTACCAACCATTTGGATTGGCCGATACACAAAATATAACCGTAATCCTTTGAGTAATATTTTGGGGGAAATGGAAAAACGATCGTTCAATACGTGGCAAATCTCATTTTCAATACGGTTTCAATTTGATTTTAGGTGTATTTCATTTTTTTCGTCTTTATGGATTAGATAATTTTTTTAAACTTTTTTCTTCGTTTTATTTTATTACATTTCTCTTTGTATTAATTTCGCCATTTCGTTGTTGCATTCTTCCTTTTTATATTTTCGAGTTAATTCCCCTTCGATTCCTCAGCTCAAGCAGAATGGGTGCAGCTGTTCACTGTCCTCCAATTCGATTGGGCTTCCCGAGTTCGAGTTTGCGGTTTTCCTCAAAAAAAAAAAAAAAAAAGTAGAAAGAAACCGACTGCAACGATTTAGAGGGAAACGAGCCATGCCCAGGCTCTACATGCTCTGTATGTATTTATCAGTGCTAGTACGATGACATCTAAATACGTTCAACCTGCACTCACTCAAAACTCATGAGCAAACTGGTCTGCGGCAATTCGATGACCGTTGGTTTTCAAACTCGACTCCTAAAGTCCATAAGTGAGTAAAAACTGAGATGAACGAACCAGCGAAAAAACAGTATTTGTAACATAAATAAATCAAAGCCTTCTCAGTACGTTAATTGTGGTTTAATCAACTGTGATTAACGGGACCCCATTAAGCGAACGTCCGATTAACTTCGTTTTTCGTGAGCTATTAGTTTCTTTATTTGAGAATGAACTCGATTTTTGGGACGATTGGGACACAATTTCGATAGCTACGATTGGCAATTATAGGCCGAACAAGGTAGTTGTTAGCACTCGAGCTAGTGAAGTGGTAAACAAAATCTAAGTAAGTTAAGCAATGTAAACTCCCTCATCTCCCTGAAAGACTCAACTTAATACGAATTTGGTCGACGTATATCTTCTCATACCTTCAGCTCAGTGTAAAAAAGCCGACAAAGTTCAAAGTCAAGTTTGAAAACTAACCGCCAATCTCGTCAGCGTCGCTGCGGAGAAAATTCAATTTTTAGCGTTCGAAGTGGATTTCAACCCAAAGCGCTTCCTAAGAGCTTTTATTAGCTGCTCCTCTTTGGATGATGAGTTTTCCAAGTTAATTCCCCAACCCCCAACCAGAGTTTTCATCTCGGTGCCAAGTTCTTGTTTAATGTCAGAATAAGGAATTCCTGTCATGTTTGTACCGTTTTCTTCTTCGGAAGTAGAATTGTCAGGTCTTGTACGTCGTAGGTTCAAAATGTGTGTTGCCGAGCACGATCCTTTGAGGCCTCAGAAGTTATACCTTGTTAAATCGTATTCGTTGCTACACACGTGTTTTGGGCTTGAAACTGTTACCGTGGCACAATCCTCATGTACAAGGCCATTCACATAGGCGTGATTCGCTACTGTACCCCATTGTCTGGGTTAACAAACTCACAGTCAATCAAAGGAGAGTGCAGGCTTAATCTCTGGGAGCTGCGCCCATGTGGATCACTGAGGCCTACGAGACGCTTTTTCTCAACATCCGTGAACGTCTTAGGACGCAGTGAGTTGAGCCTGATCACTGGACGAGCCAGTTTCCCACAGGACTTCAATGCGTGGCTCCATTTCTTTTGACTCTCCATTCTGCACATCCCCCGTCTCCAACGCGGAGGAAACAAGACACCACTTGACGCTCCACTGCAGTGAGCAGGTTGTTGGAATAGCAGCACTGCCTTCCACCCTTGACTGCTACTAAGCAAGCGTAGAACCATTTTGCAGAGAAGGTTATGCTAAAAAAGTGGTCACAGTGGATCTATCCATTTGCAACTTGCCACCCAATAGTTAGATCGGGTGGGAAACTACGTTAAGAACTCCTTCCTGATGGCGAAGGTAACGGCGCTAACATGTTAGGGGAAACGAGACCCTTACACTGCGCAAAAAAAAGAGCACTGTAGAGGAAGTGATAAACACCGACAGGGGATAAGGAAGAGCCAAAGAGCTATCTCTCGAGCCGTATCGGTTAGGCAAGCCATCAGATTTGTTGTCTTGTGGCCGCATAGTATACTGTCAGATAACTCTTTCCCAAAGCAGACGCGCTAATGTAGCGATTGTCATAAACAATCACAGATACTCTAAGCACCGCGAATTTCAAGATGGAACGATTTCATTTGGGTAAATCCCCATGTCAAGCACCAATTGCTAAGTGTCTGTGATTACAAACGCCCCCATATCGCGATTACCAACGACCACACGCATCAGAACCTTAGGGACCAAATTGTTGATTCGCCAGGAGTTGCTGAAGGCAACCACCTCCAATCTTGAGCAAGACGGAAATGTATGCCAACTTTGGCGAAACATTTTGGGGAGTGTCAGGAACAATTATTAGAGCTGTGGGTTACTGACGATTCATCTTTGTCGTGTTACATGTCGAACAAGGAGGACATCCCAATTTTACCACCAAAACCAATCCGAAGATTCTCATCGTGGCTACTCAGATCTTTGCAGGCGGCACATTTTCGCACGCCCCGGCTCACTTCACCCAACTGTATACCTACTGTACATGACAGTCGAACAATTTGCTTCCCTCCCAAGGGCTGATTTCGTGAAACGAGGTGTTCCCCTAACGTGTCGTTCTTCTCACAAATCCTTTCCCCCTAACAGATCCTAGTGTTTTCAACTAATGTGCTACTTTCTAGGGCCCTAACGTGCTGCAGCCGTGGTAACATATGGATAACAGCTCTTCACCGGTAGACTGGCTAAATGACAACCTGTCGTATCTCCACAGGTCTGGATTCGATGGATGCTGAGCGAACGCCCTAGCAAAACTGCACTGCCACAACTTTCGACTTATATAATTCTTATATGAGGAACGGTCATTTTGATATAGAAACATACCTGACCTCAAGCTTAAGAGACGTCAATCGTCTTGTTTTATGGTTGAGAGTAGGCGAGCGTGTCGCTCTCGCATTTTTGAGACTGTGGCATATTTATGTGGGTGCAGCGAGATGCAACAATGGCATTCGGAGAACCTGCATACATCGCCACGAGTTAAACTTCATTACGAACATCACGGAATAACGATTAAATACTTCGTATACCTGCACATCATAGTGCCGCTCTCGAGCCATCTTTTGAAGTGTGCAAATTGCTAAGCTTCTTTCAAAGAGAATGACGAGTTGAGGTTCATAATAGAAGTATCTGGTACGACGCATCACGCATCTTTCCTCAGCCTCACGCGCGTTCGACTTACAAAATCGGTCCATTTTAGCGCTTAACGTTTCGGAATTTATTGAGCTACAGTTACTGATGCCACAACCTCCATTTAAAAACCGACATATAGGCAACTGATGGGACTGTCAACGTCGTTTTATGGAGCGGTTCGTGTCTTCAGTTCAGGAATTATACGGGCGACACTGCGAAAAACTAAGTAAAAAAAGAAGACTTATGGCCATTATCTCCGTTCACCGTATTTTCATGGAGATATGTATGGAGAAGAAAAGTTAGGTATTGATTAGGAGAAAATAATTTGAAAGTTTAATCAAAATCGTTAGAGCTGTTTTCGAGAAAAATGCGAAAAACCCTAGTTTTTGGTACATTTTCGTCCCCCACCCCCCTTCCCATTGGCCGAAATCGTTCATAACCTTATTTTGGTGTCTACAAAAAATAACGAACAAAACAAAAAAAGAACCAGCTCAATCGGATGAGCCGTTCTCCCGCAAATCGAACTACAGACACACGCACACAGGTCTGTTTCGTTATTTGATGACTGTACCTAAACCCTCGACGAGGGTTATATCAGTCTCACACACACACACACGGACCACTCGCCGAAATTAGGTTTGTTAGACTCATTAGGCCTCAAAAGCCTTTTTCTTTTTGACCCGGTTACTATACTTTCCTTCCCTTCGGGTAGCGGAAAGTAAAAAACTGCACGTTTCTGTCGAAATGTTTCTTAATTGATTGCGCTGCCCACGAATGAAAATTTCATTGGAACTGTTAAATTTAATCGTTACAACCTTTGTTAAGAAAAACGATTTTTAGCCTTTTATTACTATGATTACTTTAGTTATTTAGGAAACATTTTGGCGTCACATGCTGACGTGCAGGCTAAATGTCGCACCTGAGTCCGATTTCTCCCAATCTTGTTCACAGTCACATACTCTGACTTATACGCATTTGAAACGTAGAGAAGTGAATTAAACTTTCGTTTTTTCAGCAGATTACGTAACTTCCTACTTTGTAGAGCTAAGGCTCAAATTCGGATTGGTGTTTATCGTAAAAAAAAATATTCGACAAATCTCCTTTCTTGAGTTAACTTGGCTTATATCTCCGTTCAGCATATAAATACAGAAATAATTATGGAGAACGAAATGTTGGTATGGGTGACTGAAAGACACTCCATTAGAATTTATCACATCTGGTGAAGAAGTTACCCTGGAATTTACGGAAATGTTCGAAAAAACGTTATTTTCGACACATTTTGATTTTTATCTCTGTTCAATGGACTGTCAGAGGAACATTTATCGAGAATAATATGTAGGTATTAACTATTCGGATACATCTTGAAAGTTTGGTGATAATCGTTGGAGCCGTTTTGCCAAAAAGCGTAAAAAACCTATTTTAGCTTCATGGGCCTATATCTCCGTTCACCGTATTTTCATGGAGATATGTATGGAGAAGAAAAGTTGGGTATTGATCAGTAGAAGATAATTTGAAAGTTTAATCAAAATCCTTAGAGCCGTTTTCGAGAAAAATTCAAAAAACCCTAGTTTTTGGTACATTTTCGTCCCCCACCCCCCTTCCCATCGGCCGAAATCGTCCATAACCTTATTTTGGTGTCTACAAAAAATAACGAACAAAACAAAAAAGAACCAGCTCAATCGGATCAGCCGTTCTCCCGCAAATCGAACTACAGACACACACACACACACATACATACACACACATACACACGGACCACGCGCCGAAATTAGGTTTTTTAGACTCAGTAGGGTCTGAAACGTAAAGATCTGAAGAAAACCCAAATTTTTTTTTGGGCCGATTACTATACTTTCCTTCCCTTCGGGTAGCGGAAAGTAAAAATATAGAACGTTGGAAACCACTACGATTTGGTCAACGGAATTGTAGAGAGAATGAGTTGAATAAATGGACAGCGAGAAAGGATTGTATTTACACTGGTGAATAAACGTTCAATGAGACGCATGTTTGAGTTCTGAACAAAGTTACTGAGATAAAATGGCACTGATTTGAGCTCAGACGACAGTTACTGCGAAAGTGTTACTATCCGAGTGATTGAATAGTCGGAGAATAAGCGAGACGAGGTTGAGGGAAAACACTGGAGGTGAAGAGTTCCTTTACCTCTGCGGATTAACGGACCGCAGGTACCTGACTTGGGGCCATGGAAACCCAGAGCATTGACCAGAAGGACCTTAAAGTTTTAGGTGTTTTCTTATTATCTCTCAAACAGAAATTCGAAGGAATATTTACGATGAATGACGGGTTAATTACCAGTATTCACTAGTTAAAGGCAATATGCGAGTTTGGTGTAAATCGATACTTTTCCAAAACGTAGTTATAGCTCCTTTATAGGCTGATATTTCCGCTCGTCGTATTTTCATCGTGATATTTATGGAGAACCAGCTCTCTAAATTAACAACAAATATCTGGTGCGTAGCAACACACTACTTTCCGCCACCCCTTTAAGTTCGAACACCACCTACACATGCGGGCGCTATATCTTCGTTCAACGCATTTTTACAGGAACATTTATACGGAACAAAATGTAGGGACTAGTTAGCTGAGAGCACTCCGAAAGTTTTATCGAAATCGTTGGAGCCGTTTTTGAGAAAATACGAATACCGATAAATTAATATTCGACAAATCTCCTTTTCTGAGTTAACGTGGCTTATATCTCCGTGCAACATATATATACAGAAATAGTTATGGAGAACAAAATGTTGGTATGGGTGACTAGAAGACACTCCATTAGGATTTATCACATCTGGTGAAGAAGTTACCCTGGAATTTACGGAAATGTTAGAAAAAACGTTATTTTCGACACATTTTGCTTTTTATCTCTGTTCAATGGACCGTCACAGGAACATTTATTGAGAAGAATATGTAGGTATCAACTATTTGAAAACATCCTGTGAGTTTGGTGAAAATCGCTGAAGCCGTTTTGCCAAAAAGCGTAAAAAACATATTTTTGCTCCAAGGGCCCATATCTCCGTTCACCGTATTTTCATGGAGATATGTATAGAGAAGAAAAGTTAGGTATTGATTAGGAGAAGATAATTTGAAAGTTTGATCAAAATCGTTAGAGCCGTTTTCGAGAAAAATGCGAAAAACCCTAGTTTTTGGTACATTTTCGTCCCCCACCCCCCTTCCCATCGGCCGAAATCGTCCATAACCTTATTTTGGTGTCTACAAAAAATAACGAACAAAACAAAAAAAGAACCAGCTCAATCGGATCAGCCGTTCTCCCGCAAATCGAACTACAGACACACACACACACACACATACACACACACACACACACATACACACGGACCACGCGACGAAATTAGGTTTTTTAGACTCAGTAGGGTCTGAAACGTAAAGATCTGAAGAAAACTCAAATTTTTTTTTTGGGCCGATTACTATACTTTCCTTCCCTTCGGGTAGCGGAAAGTAAAAATGAGGGAATAACGAGAAGAATCAAAATCCTGTTCTCGAGAAAATTACCAAACTCCCTAATTTTTGGTACATTATAACTGTGATAACTGCTCATGAACCTTTTTTCGCGCTTTGAAACACACAAAAAGTAACGAGCTCACGGTTTAGCCGATATCACGTAATACCAACTACGGATCCACACCGCGCGACGTAATTAGGGTTTTTTAAAATTCAGGAGCTTCAAAATGTAAACAGAAAACTCGATTTTTTCACGCAAAATTGCTATACTTTGTTGGTCGTTTGGGACGTGGTTGTTGAAAACTAAATACGTCAATAGAATAAATTATTGCAACGAAACCGTTATCATCCAGTCACCTCAAATGCAGTTCTTTTTCAGTGGTATCAATATTCGACGCAAAACACTCTCCTCGCAGGATCTGCGTTAGTGCAGTCGGGAATGGTGATATCGTTGAGACGAAAACTAGCGATGAGATTTGTAACCTCAATTCTTAAAGTTTTAGTGAAAATCGCGGCGCAGCCGCAACGCATTGGGTTACTGCCACGTAATTTCAAAACAATAAGAATTTCCTTTAAGGGTATTGACCTTCCTGTTAAGAAAGGGAGCTTTTTCAACTTGAGTCCAGCCCAACTCCGTGTAACTGGCCTGGGGTGTTGCCAAGGGTGGAGGATTGTTGATTTATGCGCGCGGTGTAGAGTTTATTTTGGCTTTGACCTGTCGCTTGGTGCTTCCTGGCGTGAACCCGCTTTATTAAACTCACTGTGAGTGGCGGTGTTGGACGCTGAAGGCCATTAGATACCACATTCCGTCTTCTTTGTCCTGCAGCAATAGATTTATAGCGAAAACACAGTACACAAGCACAAGAATATATCACGAGGCTGAATTGAGTTCATAAAGGTCACTGAAATCTTCGTTGAAGAGCTCTAGAAGCGTGAATAGACAAGAGTCCTTCCAGTTTATTCTGCAGATGTGACCGTGAATGGTGGGTCAATGTAATTAGTTAAGAAAAGTTGCATTCTCATCAGAGCTTTACGAATTGAATACTGAAAACGAAGTCTCCAACTTTCGCTATGCGTACGTATCTCAGTGAAAATTCGGTAGACGGAGATATAGGCCTGTGAAGCTTTTTTACTTGTTGGATAAACAGCAGTAACGATTTTATAAGAACTCTCATCGGTATTGATCTTCATAAATGTTCTTATGACCATTCGTTTAGCGGAAATGACGACTAAAATGTCCGAAAAATGTGTTTGTCCTTCTCTTCGACTTTGAATAGCGAAAGATCTCGCAAATGAAAGGTGGAGTTTTCTTCAGATCTTTACGTTAAGGGGTCCACTGAATCGAAAACCTCTAATTCCGAGGCGTGGTGTGAGTCTGTAGCCCGAATCCACGCTCCGAAATTGGAGGTTTCAGGATGCTTCAAAACGTCCTTGCAATACTCTCCGTACACTTTTCGTTGTGAAAAGTAAAACGTTCACGCAGCTGCAAGGCAATCCGCTGTCGATTTCAAGCCATTTATGTTAATTGCAGACTCGCGACATCTATTACCATTCTTTCGGATAAACGCAGGAAAATAATACATTGGCGACGTTTCGGTACAGCGCAGAAGACAGGCATGAACGTGTAAGCACTTTTTATCCGATTCGCTCTAGCGTTCTATTTGTTTGTTTGTACCGGAGAGGAGTGCGGAAGAGGACGATTTCCGAGCTGGAAAACGATGTCAGGGCTGAAATGCGACAATCTCGTCTTCAGACTGGACTGAGCTGTGGTAACTGGAGCCCGACGGTCACGGGCATTTCCCTTACAGACCTATCGCATGACTTCGTGCCCCTCACCGCAACTAACCAAGAACGTTTCAGTGATCTGTGAATGGGTTTCTAGGAGACGTTTATTTAACTGACTGAAGCACTTGACCACGGCCGCACACTCATCGCTCTTGCACGATGCTTATTACGGTTTCATTGGTCAGATCACGAATACCTCTCAGAAATACGAGTAGAACAAAATTATTAATTTGAGGAACTTAACAAATCTGTCATGGGAAATGACGGAAATGGAAACAGCTTGGCGCTTTAATTTAATGATTTCTCGGGAGTTAATCGAACGACCTGTCGCCCCATTGGTGATCAAAAGTGGTTCAGTTGTTCTCTTTTGTTGAAAAAGACCCTCAGTCTATTTGCTCTAATGTTTTTTGGACTCCAGAGATTTTTATATGTAAAGATCTGAAGAAATTTAAAAAAATATTTCTCAGTCGATTACATAACTTTCCTTTCTTCTTCGGACAGGAACGGTTCTGAGTTTTGCTTTTATTTGGTGCAGGTTTAGAAGTTCTTGATGGGAAATCGCGGTGGGGCCGTTCCAACGTTCCTCTCATCTTTTATTTCACGCAATTAGTCAAAAAATTGCCGTTTTAATGAGACGAGGTCGAGGCCACAGAATGTTTCGTCATAGTGATAGAAGTATGGGTTTTAGCTGGTGTATGGGTGTTATGTGTTGCATCACATAACTTTCCTTAGCTCTACGTCGATTCAATGGTTTTCGTCGCTTTTGCCTCTAATTCAACTTATTGTTTATTCAGTTCATTTAAACTTGGTAAAACACCACTTTACGGTTGTGGAAAGCGGTAGCGCTGTATTGTACTGCACCCGCTCATGTCCTGACCGATTCGTAGACTAAAAATTGATTTCTGTATTAGGAAAATAATCAGTTTTTCAGAGTTTATTAGGTAAAAACGTGGCAGTAAGTGAAACGGTGGTGGTTGAAATTTCGGGATTTCTGGAGTAGCTTCTATATACTTTAAGAGCGTAATCAAACTCTCATCGTATAGGTACTTGATCGTATTATTACCTTTCTGAAGATCTTAGTTACAAGTGAGCGGATTTTATAAGGAAACAAATGTGCTAAAATCGATTTTCGTTGAAATGTTTGGTAATTCGTTGCACTGCTCTCGTCGTGTTCCCACGAATGAGAATTTTATGGAATTGTCATCTTATTCTGAGCTATTCATATAAAAAATTAGGTCAAAATTGTTAGGGCCGTTTTTGAGAAAAAATATTTGGTGATTTGATCACTAGAATAACTATAGTTAGTTTTGAAACGATTTTGCTCGCGCTTATTTTTACGTCCTGTGTTGTTCTGCAAGCCTAATATTACATTTGAGTCGCTGTAGTTAACCAATTCTTTCCCAATCGCTTTCGCAGGCCATTTTTCCACACTCCATTTTTCGGACTAAGAGCGGCCCCGCAAACGTAAAATGTATTTTTCAGTCGATTTTATCACTTTACCTTCTATTTCGATTGAGAACGATATGAGCAAATTTTTTGGTACCAGCGCCTCATGATAATTTGCGCGCTGGACATAAAGTTTGATTTGGTTTAGCCGTTTTTCTCAATCGCGTACACAGGCACACTGACCATTTTCCCATGTAGTTTTCGGACTCAGTAGGCCTTAAAACGTAAATATCTGAAGAGAACTCAAAACTTTGTTTTTGGCTGATTACTTCGTAGAGCCAAGGAAAGTAAAAAATGTTTCGGAACAAAACATTCTGCAAATTAGTAATAGAACCTACCTTAAAGTCGATCCAGTTGTCCTTCTGTGACCTCTGAATCATCGAATTTGCAGTGAATTGTGATACTTAGCATTACATATTTGTTTCAATTATTAACGTCTTCTATGTCACCGGGAAGAGAGACTAGAATTGTCATTTTACTCGGTGATTTCTCGCAGGCTCTGCCTTGTTCCGAAGAGACGTGTGTTATAGGCTTCAAGCTTGAGCTCTCGCAGCAGTGCACGTGCTTCAACCGCTCATCCCCTGCATTATTTAATTGCCGGAGAGCTTTCTCCCCTCGAAATCGCGATACAATTCCTCGTAATCCCTCGTTCTCAGGTATGAATCACGTTACGCATCAGCTTGGAAAACGGCGGATATGAACCGTCGGGAAAATAGGTGGGCGAGATCTAATGGGATTTTTAATCCACTTTACATCCTTTCGTCAGGTCTAATGAAAAATGACCCGGTGAGGGGAGTTTGGAAAATAACTTTCCTCTAACCGGCTTAGGTCGACCCTCGTTTGGTTGAATGAACCTGAATCCAGGGAATGGAGTCAAAACGCGATATATCGTCGATGAAGAGAGTTGAGTCTTACAGAACAAGGAAGCTGTAGGACGAGGTCGACCGCATAACGCGCTGCGCTGCCAGGGAATGCGAATGAAGTCATTAACTTGACGCTGCATTTATTTCTTAGCGCGTTAACGCATCAAGACCTGATATCCCGTTTTATGGAAATGAGCGATCTGAATATACCGCTGCTCACTTGCCTGTATGCACCTGAATGCAAGCTATACGTCGCTTCTGAATGTGAACACGCTCCATGAAATAACTGGGTGTTGTCAGCTGATCAGATAAATCGCGTTGAAGACGAGTCACGAACGTTCAGAGTCATCTGACGTTTTATAAATATCTGGTGCGACGCACTGCACAACTTTCATCAACCCCACGTACATTCACTAATTTTTATGGCATTAGCTACTAATACGAACTAGTTGCGCTCAAGTTCCAGAATTTATTAGTTCCAGCAACTGATACCGCAGCCTTCATTTAAAAACCGACGTACTGTTAATTCATGGTACTGCTAATTCAATTGTTTCGGAATGGTTTAAGTTCAGAGTTCTGGAATAATTGGGAAAAAACTGCGAAAAAAGTTTTCTAAAAAATGACGTACGTTTGAATTCCGGGATTCCTAAGGTTGCCCCCGATTATCTTATGACAGTTATTTAGCATCCATCGTGTAGCCTACATGTTGTGACAAAGTGGTGAATGGTTATCCAACCAGATTTTGCACACAAAGCTGTTTAATACCAAGAAATGATGGGAATAAATTTATCGTTGAGCTCATATAACATAAATAGAAAATAAAAGTAACTGCTCGTGAAAAAGTATGAAGCGAAAGTAAAAAATATCTGGTGCGTAGCAACACACAACTTTCCGCCACCCCTTTAAGTTCGAACACCACATAGGCGGGCGCTATATCTTCGTTCAACGCATTTTTACAGGAACATTTATAGAGAACAAAATGTAGGGACTTGTTAGCTGAAACTACTCCGTGAGTTTGATCGAAATTGTTAGAGCCGTTTTTGAGAAAATTGGAATACCGATAAATTAATATTCGACAAATCTCCTTTTCTGAGTTAACTTGGCTTATATCTCCGTTCAACATATATATACAGAAATAATTATGGAGAACGAAATGTTGGTATGGGTGACTTAAAGACACTCCATTAGAATTTATTACATCTGGTGAAAAAGTTACCCGGGAATTTACGGAAATGTTCGAAAAAACGTTATTTTCGACACATTTTGATTTTTATCTCTGTTCAATGGACCGTCACAGGAACATTTATTGAGAGGAATATGTAGGTATTAACTATTTGAAAACAAATTGTGAGTTTGGTGAAAATCGCTGAAGCCGTTTTGCCAAAAAGCGTAAAAAACCTATTTTTGCTTCAGGGGCCCATATCTCCGTTCACCGTATTTTCATGGAGATATGTATGGAGAAGAAAAGTTAGGTATTGATTATTAGAAGATTATTTGAAAGTTTAATCAAAATCGTTAGAGCCGTTTTCGAGAAAAATGCGAAAAACCCTAGTTTTTGGTACATTTTCGTCCCCCCACCTCCCTTCCCACCGGCCGAAATCGTCCATAACCTTATTTTGGTGTCTACAAAAAATAACGAACAAAACAAAAAAAGAACCAGCTCAATCGGATGTGCCGTTCTCCTGCAAATCGAACTACAGACACACACACACACACACACACACACACACACACACACACACACCTACACACACACACACACACACACACACACACACACACACATACACACGGACCACGCGCCGAAATTAGGTTTTTTAGACTCAGTAGGGTCTGAAACGTAAAGATCTGAAGAAAACTCAATTTTTTTTTTGGGCCGATTACTATACTTTCCTTCCCTTCGGGTAGCGGAAAGTAATAAGTTGGTACTTTGCACAAGTTTTCTTTGATCGACGTTTAACGTTCGTGCTTCTACTTTTTTACTTTCCTTGGTTCAATAGGGCTCCGGCTGTATATTGGTCCAGGTATGGTGTTGGTAGACTGGTATTAGTCCTAAAGTATGTCGTCCAGGTATGACGCTGGTAGACGTTGATTATAGGACTTGCGTGATACTGCGACCCGAAGAGAATGATAAATGCGCGTTAATGATTGAATTTCACTGCAAAGTGAGGAAATGTCAATGAATACCTAATATAAGCAGTTTTAACGAGGCACGTGCCGGTACGCAGATAGTTAGAATTGGAATGGAAGAAAGTGGCGCATGGAGCTGGTGTGCTGACGTCACTCACATCAAAACGAAATAAAATATAATACTTCTCAATGTAATTTAATGGATAACATAGTGGTGTAGCTGCCTGAACAATTCTTATAACCTTTATCAAACGCTCATCGTGTAGGTAGAGTATTAGGCTACCACACCGATTTTTGTGAGAACGCAAGGATCATATGAGCTTGATATTAGGAGGCCAAAACTACACTAAAATGGATTTCATAACATTCCGTTCTACTACTTAGTGCCGAGGAAAGTAAAAATCATCTTGGTAATTCCGTCAATTTCATTAATTTCATCAATCACCTGTAAGTTAATTTTTCAATTAAGGTAGTGGCATAGGTAACTCCCAATTGATTCTGAGCGCATTCTAATTAGTTGAAATTCTCAAAATTTTTGCATTGGGGGTTGCGGTAAATGATATTAGTTCTTGAAACGTTCACCTTAAATTGGTTAATGTTTGCGATAGCTGGCCGATGTTCATCATTTTTAGGTTAATTAACAAACATCTACAAAACCATTATTCTTTTCTAACTGGGGTTCAAGCTCACGGGGGCTTCCTTTGTACCTTTCTGCACGAAATGTTTTTTAAACGTGGCTTTTTCGTCCACTTTTCTGGGAAACAAAAGGACGACATGCTCTGTATCATACTTCATATTCATATCTTGTCGTTGGCGTAAAGAGTGAAACTGGTTTAGAGATGTAAGATCCGTGCGGAAATAGATAACTTCTTTTCCAATTTCTGTTTCATAATTGAATGGATTTCCAATATTTCGCTGGGGATTGCCAACTCTAACTCGAAAAAGCAAAAACCAACTGTTCATGACGCTGAGGCAAATCTCGTCTGCTTTAAGTGACACTAAGCTAAGGCGGGGCATATACTCCGAACCAAAGTTCACGGCGCATTAAAATATTGTGTGTGCAATTTCATACCCGTGCATTATCGTCTTCGAAGGGCTCACAAATTTCGTCCTGATGTTCTTCTGCATCCCTTTCTTCTTGATCTTTCTTTTCTCGTCTGGGTCCTCCTTTGTGAGCAGCTGAAGATGTTCGTATAACAACTTAGGACATGTGGAAGTATTAGAGGCTTCACCACGGTCCCCGGCATCACGGGTGTGAGCTTGCTGGTCGTAGTGTTACTCTTTACAGCAGACTTTTATTAAATTAATTGCGTTTTTCCGCCTGTAGGTAGATTACTAAAGTTAACGTACCTGTTTGGTGAGTCCGTCTCCTTAAGCTGGTGAGATACTGTGGGGGGGGTGAGGGGGGGGGTAAGAAAGGCCACTGCTGGCCTTCTTCCAATCATGATCAGGAAGTTCTTGGTTTGAACACTGTACCACTTCCGCAGAGGATGATGTCAAACTGTGAACGTTCACCGAGTCTCGATTTTGTTCAAATTCTTTTCGATTTGAGCAAAGACACGATCTGGAAGAATGAATGAATGCACAGGGACGGGGAAAACGACCTAGCCATATTACAGGTGATTAGGGACGTGCTTGGCCGGCCAGTACTGTAGCATGAGTGTAATCGTCATTTTTGTATTTTTACCGCCTCAGCCGTTAGAAACGCACATGAGAACTGCCATTTCGGTGAAATCAGTTTTCCTCAGTCTATCTAGCAATGCTTAAGCTGTATCATTGGGCATCGCGCTCTCATGGATGTGGAGTGGAGATAGCTGGCTTTGAAACTCTTCAAAAAGAGGATTTGACCGTTTTTGCAGCCCATCAACCCTGATTTGACTGGTTTTTTTTCGTGGTTTCTTAGTTCAGATGGACGGAACATGTATCTTAGGATTCAGAAAAGAAGTTTTTATAGTCTTTTATGTATTGTTTGTTAACTTCATGCCAATGAACCAATCAATCGATCATCGCTGGGCAACCTACAAGTGCCGAATAGATGACTAGAGGTGTGTAATGGCTGAACATTGGATTTCAACTAAACCCGTTGCGCGCATTAATTACTTTCGAAGTGAAGTTGGTAAAGAGGGGGTTGTTACTTCCTAACAACAAAACCTAGACCGCTCTTCCGCGTGAAATTAACAAGTGAATATGAAGACAAGGCCAATGGTGGCAAATTGGTGACCCCTTGAAAGTCAAATTAGCGAGCGGTTTTTGAGGTAATGCACCGTATTTATGAAGCGTGTCGGGGAACGAGCACGCGATGAGAAGCGCGTCGCAGTTATCACGCTATGGAAATTGCACTCATGTTCGAATGATCACATGCGCATGTTGGTAATTCAAGGACTAGTCTACCAAGAGCTATTAACAAAACCATCCATTGGATGGAAGAAGACTGTAACAGGGGAAGGTTAGATGATGTAATTAGCTAATTACTCTGTTATGGCGAAATACAATTATTTTTACCTTGATGAGCCATTTTTCCTGATTTTTATGTCTTCTGATTACGAATGTGAAGTTCAAAAATTGTATCCAGCACCTTTTTTTCAGAGAATGGAGATTGTTTTTTAAAAGTTTAACAATAAATAAATCGATAGAATGAATAAAGACGAGGACGGAATAAAGGAGAAGAGTAATATAAAGAATAAACATTTTTAAAACGCTGCAAATTATTGCTCAACGTTTATTATTCTCTAGCACAGCATGATTGTGACCTATCCTATTCAATCCAACGTCGACAAATATCAAGAATATAACGTGGCTATATCAACAATAAGGGAAATGTTTACTTATATGGAAACGACAATGTTTGTAGAGCACTTTCCGGGAAGCACTTTCCATCCCATCGAAAAATACTAGCAAACAGTACGAAACGTGACCTGACTACAGCGAAACAACGAAACGATAACTTTCGCTATGTAATGCCGCGAGCTCGTTCAACTCCTAAAATTCATCTCACTTCTGAGACCAGTCCTCAGTTCTATTCAGCAACGAAAAATACCTAGGAAAATATAGCAAACGCGAAATAATTACAATAAAACTGCCAACATTTCGTCTTTTAAACCGATTTTGTCACCATAACCTCGGATAGGAGGACGGATTACAGAGTAGGTGGACACAGCCAAATGGAATTTTTGAACGAAATAACGGATTATTTTTTTAAAGAAAAACGTTACAGGCAAAAAATGCCTGCACGGTGGACGGAAATTGAAGATTTAGCATGCTAACTCCAAATTTTAAGGAGAGGTTGGGGAAAAAAGAATTCGTAGGTGTATTATTCAGAATAAAAAAATGAACTGAAATAATGAATAATGAATAAATGGTCATGAAATATTAAATAATGGAGCAAGAAAATACTCAATTCTGGGAGGTAGGAAGAACGTCGACAACACGCAACTTTTTTACTTTCCTTGCTCTACGAAGTAGAAAGGAAAGTTATGTAATCGGCTGAAAAAGAATTTTTGAGTTTTCTTCAGATCTTTACGTTTCAGACCCTCCTGAGTCCGAAAAACACTATTTGGGAAAATGGTCTGTGTGTCTGTGAACGGTTTTTAGAGAAAACCATCGTACCAAATCAGCTCAAACTTCATATCTCGCCCGCAGGTTACCACGGGACGCCAAAATAAGGGTGTGAACAAAATCCACTGAAATTTCCCTATAGTTATCATAGTGATCAAAACACCAAATATTTTTTTTCTCAAAAACGGCTCTAACGATTTAGATTAAAATTTTTATATTGGTAGCTCCCAATATGGCAACTATACCATAAAATTCCCATTTGTGGGAAAATGACGAGAGCAGCACAATAAATTACCAAAACTTTCGACGAAATCGACTTTAGCGCGGTTTTTAGAGAAAACAACCGTACCAAATCAGCTGAAACTTGATGTCTAGCCTACAGGTTACCATGGGACGCAAAAATAAGGGTATGGGCAAAATCCACCGAAAGTTAACTATAGTTATCATAGTGATGTAGTGATCAAAACACCAAATATTTTTTTTCTCATAAAAAGCTCTAACGATTTTGATTAAATTTTTTATATTGCTAGCTCTCAATAAGACAATTATATCATAAAATTCCCATTCGTGGGAAACTGACGAGAGCAGCACAATAAATTATCAAAATGTTCGACGAAAAGTGTTTTTCGCGAAGTTTTTTCCTTATAAACTCCGCTGGAATGTTAGTAGAATGTTTAAAAAAATTGGTATTTGTGGTCCAATCCAATACCTAAAGGGTTAGTGTTTGAAAACGCTCATGAGATACATGGGGATCACTCCAGAAATTCCTGAATTTCGACTACCGCCGTTTCGCTTACTACCAGTTCTAACAGTTATTACCCAATAACTCTGCAAAAGTGATGACTATCCTCTTTCAAAAAATTCGTGTTTACAGCCTCATCAATATTCGGTATACCGATTGCTCAATAATGGTCCTGCAATGAGTACGAGCAGCACAATAAATTCCAGAACTGTAGGCGCTTCCGCTTCCTGCTGCTGTTAAGTGTTGTTTGACCAAGTTCAAAGGAACTGAGTGATAAATGAATTGATTGAATAGAATTAGCCATGTACAAAGTGAATTGACGTAGAGCTAAGGAAAGTTGTGTGTTGCAACGCACCAGATAATTTTTCTTCAGATATTGGCTTCCGTCTGTGATATCGATAGAGTGAGCACGGCGAAACAGAATCAGCTTAAATTTGATGTTCAGCCGACTCCTCAACGTAACGGCGAAATATACTTATGAGCCAAATTGGTCCAAAATTAACTATCACTTCTTAAAATAGAACCGCACTGTTCCGATAAGTCGCGTCAATGGCATTCACTACTCGTAGAATTCGCGCGGGTGATGACCGTTATTCCTTTTGCTTCTATGAACGCGTACTTTCGGTGTTCTTGAGTAGTAAAATTTTTGTACTTTCTGTTGTAGATGACGAGGTACAAAAAGGCGGATTTTGAAGAGGACATCAGTAGCATTGGTTCCGTCCAATTGACGGAAGGGGTCTCATCGACCGCCACGCACATACGTTACCATACTGTAAGTACAATTTAATTTATCTTCTTCTAACTGCGATATACCGTATAATTTTGCTTTTAGCACACCATCGAAACAGAGACCTGTACCAACTTCAGCATTTCTTAGGCGTTGAATTTAGGGCTAAACTTAGTTTTAAAATTAACATGCTAAGTATTTATCATTGATTGTACCAACTTCAGCATGTCGTCATTCCTTAAATTATATTGTTAATTCTAACAATAGATAATAAGTTCAATGTTAGTACTTGACCATTTGATTAGAGTTGTGATGGCTCCTCATTTTATGCTCGCACATCCAGATCAATCAGGGCACCAAAAAAGGTTACGAACAAATCGATCCGAAACTAATTATAGTTATAATGATCGAGTGCCGTTTTATGGTGGTTTCAGCTCAGCAAATCCCACAAGTTTCTCCCTCCCCACAATTAACATGCATTTTCTTTGCAGGGCACGACGTTTTGGAAATTGAGGACGGTTCTAGAAAAATGTCTAATCGTCTCGGTCGCTTCTCTTCTTCTCATAGTGTTCATATTGTCCCTTGCTCTCAGCGCCACTGGGAGCCCCAGCCGATATGTACAGTACGCCAAAGCGCCAGGTGCGTAAGTATCAACTTGCTTTGAGTTATATTTTTTAAATTGAGGAAGGTCAAGTTTGTAATCGTCTAAGTTCTAATGACGTCAGTGTGGTCGTGACTTGTTCTACACTCACTCGCGATTAAAACACAAAGTTATTCATTATTTGGTGTTGGAGGTTGAAAGAAATGAGTTATGGCCGTAGAAGGTAGTTGTGGCATTTATATAAGAGTGAAGTGGACTGTATTGTATCTAAAACACTGATTAACCATCCATCAGTGGTAACTATTTCTAGCTTTAAATCAGTCACAATGTGAAGAACACGCACAGGAATTCTAATAGTTTTAGCTCCCCTCTAAAATTTGTGAGTCCTCACTGCACATAAATCATTATTGGAAATCTTGGCTGAGGGGAATGTAATTAACGTATCAAGTACAATGGTTATTTATTATGTAAAATATATCTCAACGGAACCTTTTTTCTTCCATAAAAACTATTTATCCCCTTGGTACACATCCCATTAAAGAAATAAAACCTCTGAATCGCTCGATTGTTGGACCTCAGAAAAAATTTGGGCTATGAGAACGTGGCGATCTTATCTTGGCGTCTGAATTGCAGATAGCCTTGAAACAACGCCCACATCTAACGACAGTTGATCTGTTGAAGGGTGGTACGTCCTTCTCGTCTTCATTCTCTGCAGATGCAGCTGTCTGCCTGGGCTTGCACTTCAGGATGTGATTTCGAAGACCAACGGGAACGGGAATTACTAAAAAGTTAACGTACCTGTTTGTTGAGTCCGTCTCCTCTGGCTTGTGAGTTACTGGGGGCAAGCGCTTTCGGTGTAAAGACATCATCGTCTGGCCGTTAAGTCAGTGCTCCCATAACCCAATTGCTTTAAGACCAACGGGAATTCTTCGTTTCTTTTGGCTTCTTCAAAAAATTGCTTAATGTCGCTGAACAGGTTACCCTAACACTCAGGCGGGGTTTTGGCTAGTTTGACAATCAATATGACCACAGGAACGCGAGTTTGGATATTGTCGGGACCCTGCGTTTGCTTTTTTGGTGGTTTTGTGGTCGATTTGGTCTGTTGATCTTTACCCAAAGCAAACGGGCTTCTCTATGAGGGGACTCGTATCTGAAGAAGTGTGAAGATTTAGGACGCAATGCGCTGATTCGGTGATTTACCCAGGTTCTTTCTTGAGAAGCAAGTAATGTACTCATCTCAGTCAATAGTCCTCTCCCTCAGAGGCACTGCCATCGCAAGGTTTGCTTCATTACGAGCAGTTAGCAAGACTAGTTGGGGTGTGTGTTACGGTGACACAATCCTTTTAATAAGAAAACAGAACTGCCCAGGTGCTACTCCAAGTAAAGGCGTACGATGAACTACATACCAGGGGTTTGAAAGTCAACGCCAACGACGGAGAGTTAAGTTGATGTTCAAAATAAGGTAGGGAACGAGTGAGCGAGAGTTTAAAAAAGTTTGTCTTCGGAAAAAATGGGAGCTGGTTGAGGCAGCTGATGATTTACGCACATGTGCAGGACATTCTTTAGATTTGGGAAAAACTCGAATGTGATTTGCACGGTCGCCGTTAGGGTAGTTAACTTTTTACGCCTCGCGAATCGGAACAATCTCATTCCCGCATTGTGTCTGTCTAAACATTTGTGCGAGTAAGATTTTTCTGGACTGTTTGCTTACCATTGTATGCCGAGTGCCATGAAGCCTCTGAAATATCCATTGCTCGGCTGCAAAACCTTATTCACGCTCTAGGTCAATGGGGTAAAAAACGCAGGCTCAAATCTTGGTCACGGACATACCCGTACAACCGGAGTCTCACCAATGACTAGCGGTGTAAGGGCCTTACAATTCCTAACGGTCTCTCACACAAGTATCGTGGGGTGGTACTGGACCAAACTGGATAATTGTCCTTTGCAGAACACGTTACTACAATACGTAACCTCAAAATCCGTACCGACCAACTAAACAACTTATTACATAACCCAAATGTGTCAGTCAACGATTAACTGCTAATTGACGTGGCAATGATTCGTCCTATCTGGATCTATGGCCTGTGCATATACGGCACATGCTCACGCTCCCGATTCGGGAGGCTAGAAAGCTAGAAAAATGCGACTCTCCGTTGAATTATCGTCACAAATGGATACCGCGTTGTTCACCTTGCTGAACATAGCATCACCAGTGAACTTGAGCCGTGTAAATTTAATATTAGTCGATAACGTATATTGCGCCATGGAAGTAATGGTGCTAGTCAATAAAATAATATTTGGAAAAAAGGAGTGAGGCTGAATAGTTGCAATTTTCGTTCCTGCATCCGGCGTTTTACTTTCCTTGGCTCTACAAAGTAGAAAGGAAAATTATGTAATCGGCTGAAAATTTTTTTTTGAGTTTTCTTCAGATCTTTACGTTTCAGACCCTCCTGAGTCCGAAAAACACTATTTGGGAAAATGGTCTGTGTGTGTGTATGTGTGTCTGTGAACAATTTTTAGAGAAAACCACCGAACCAAATCAGCTCAAACTTCATATCTCGCCCGCTGGTCATCATGGGACGCCAAAATAAGAGTATGAACAAAATTCACCGAAAGTTAACTATAGTTATCATAGTGATCAAAACACCAAATATTTTTTTTTCTCAAAAATGGCTGTAACGATTTTGATCAAATTTGTTATATTGATAGCTCCCAATATGGCAACTATACCATTAAATTCCCATTTATGGGAAAATGACGAGAGCAGCACAATAAATTTCCAAAGCGTTCGACGTAATCGATTTTAGAGTGGTTTTTAGAGAAAACGACCGAGCCAAATCACCTCAAACTTGATATCTAGCCCGCAGGTTACCATGGGACGCCAAAATAAGGGTATGGGCAAAATCCACCGAAAGTTAACTATAGTCATCATAGTGATCAAAACACAAAATTTTTTTCTCAAAAACGGCTCTTACGATTTTGATTAAATTTTTTATATTGATAGCTCCCAATATGGCAATCACACCATAAAATTTCCATTCGTGGGAAAATGACGAGAGCAACACAATAAATAATCAAAATTTTCGACGAAAAGCGTTTTTAGCGCAGTTTTTTACTTATAAACTCCGCTGGGATGTTAGTAGAAAGTTAAAGAAAATTAGTATTGTAGTCCAATCCAATACCTAAAGTGTGAGTCTTTAAAAACGCTCATGAGGTACATGGGGCTCACTTCAGAAATTCCTGAATTTCAACTACCGCCGTTTCGCTTACTGCCAGTTCTAACAGTTATTACCCATTAACTCTGCAAAAGTGATAATTATCCCTCGTCAAAAAATTCGTGTATAGCCTCATTAATTTTCTGTGTAGCAATTGCTCAATAATAGTCCTATAATGAGTATGAGCAGCACAATAAATTCCGGAACTGTAAGCGCTACCGTTTCCTCATGCTGTGACGTGTTGTTTGACCAAGTTCAAAGGAACTGAGTGATAAATGAATTGAGTAAGTAGAATTAGCCATGTACAAAGTGAATTGTTGTAGAGCTAAGGAAAGTTGTGTGTTGCAACGCACCAGATATTTTGTATTGCCCAGTAACTCGAACGCAACACATTCACTCGCCTCATTCGAGCAAATGTGACGCTCAACTGCGTTTTCCTCGAGAGGAAGAATATATATTTGGTGCGTAGCACCGTTGAACTTTCCGCAACCACCGTAAATTCGAAATTGTACTTTATATCTTCGTTCAACTCATTTCTTCGGAAACAAAGGACGAGGAACGAAATGTAGGCACTTGGTAGTTAAGAAAACGATAATTTAATCTACGGCTGATCTCAGGTTTCCAATCTGCCTTAGGCTATGCCTTCTGTCAACGGACAGTCATAGTTGTAAGGAACGAAATGGGTTTCTGGAAGACACACCGTCAGGATGATTAAATTCCGCGAATATTTCGAAAAAGTTGAAAAAACACAATTTTGGCAGATTTCGGTTGCTAACTTCGTTCAGCCGACAGTCACAGGAACATTTATGGAGAAAAATATATAGATATTGATCAGTTGGAAACTCCCACTGAATTTGAACTTATTGTTCCAAAAGGTTTTCAAAACGCCTTTTGCTTCATTTGTCAATATCTCCGTTCATCGATTTTCGCATACGTATTTATGGAACATAAAAGTTGGATTCTAATTAGTGGAAAATAATTTGAAACGAGAAAAACGATTATTTTGTGTACGTCTTGATCCCCACATCTTTCCGTCGATGGAAATTGCTCACAACAGTGATTTTTCGTCTTCAAAAAATTACGAGCAAACCTTACAAAACGAACAAGCTCATTCGGTTGGCCGCTCTCACACAAATCTAAACGACAAACGCTGAACACAAATTTGGCTGGTTCGATTCGATGGGTTAAGATCTGAAGAAAACTCAACTTCGGGTAGCGGAAAGTAAAAAGTGGAGGTTAGCGATCGAAGAGGTCGACCCCAAGAGGTGACAGCTCGTCGAACGTTGTTGCTCAATTTGCTTTTCTCTCAATCGCCTCCATACATCAGGGGAAAAGCTCATAAACGTCGAGAGTCGTCTCGAGAATTCCCATCTCGCTTGTCACTCTCTCGACTTCACTTCGGTAAGGACAAGTTTTGTTTGCGAAGGAGAAGTTTGAAATCGAGCTTGTACTTAGTAATTCCATCAGTCCTTGGTGACTTATCACTTTTAGAGTGATAAATAAGTAGGTTAAAGTGTCGGTCTTATGAGCGTAGAAAGCCCCACCTGGTATGCTGGCAATAATTTCCTTGTAAAAGCCGTCAAACCCGAGACAGTTAAGCAGTCGGCCAACCGTACCCAAGGAGTATCAGTTGCAACCATGAACCCGACCACACAGGTCTGTTTCCTTATCAAATGACTGTTTCACGTAACACTCTGTACACGTAGATAAAAGATGTTGGAATGGCCGTGATTAGAAAGAACTGAGCTCGAGTCAAGGAATGGGCGACAAATGTTAAGCACGCTGTGGTCGGCTAGTTGAGTGATAGGACCATGAAATTTAATTTCGATCGGTCAAATTTTATAAATTTCAATAATAAAAACGCTGCTAATTATTACACTACGGTTTACTATTCTCTTGAGCAGCTTGACGGAGTTTGACAGCTGTAGGCAATTGGCACGACGTGGCGAGTCGAACTGGCGGGTAGTTTTAATGGGACGGGAAGGAGGACAAACGATGGAACGATTACTTTCGCTGTAGTTATTGTCCCACGATTTCCTTCAATTAGTAGACTTTGGCTCTATAATTATTGTAATTTCACTATACCCAGCTATACACCTCTCATTCCATTCGACCCAGGATCTAAAAATACCTTGAAAACGATACCAAACTGCCAAAATTGCGTTTTTGTTAATTTGTTTAACGGTTTCTTGCCCATAACAACCATGGGCTTCGTCCGATCGAATTGTCGAGCAGGCGGGCAAAACTAGATACCAAATGGGATTTTTGAGCGAAATAACGATTTTTTTAAACCGCGTTAAAGGCACAAAACGGACGGCGGACATTGCAGATTTAGAATCCCGATGCCTTGAAACGTAAAGTATCACATTTTAAGGGGGGGGGGGTTGTAAAAAATTTCTGCTGACCGATAACATAGGTGTATTATTTAAAATGAATAATAAACCAAAATCAGGCGCGATTCCTTAGCCTGACGTGCATTGAGCCTGAAAGCCTGATTTGGTCCTAACTGTATTTAAAGACTACAAATGAGTGAAAAATATATTTGCGTCCTTGGTAAAAGTAAGATGGAAAACGGAAATAACTTTCAGGCATTTTGTGCGCGTTATTATCCTCCTGGACACCCCTTTGCTGTGTCGCGGTTGTCTGTGGCTGTATATCTTAGAGCCCCCACCTGGTGTTACGAATTGACGCGCTGCTCTGGAAGTTCCAAGTCCTATTCCTATCCTATAACTATTGCCTTTCAATACAACAATCAAAGTTCCTGAAGATTTGAGAAAAGTTGCTTTTTGAAGTCTCCGGCAAGGAAAGTATAGCCGAACCATCTGCCATGAGAAAATTAGATGCATTTAAAGTTTGGGAAAGAAGATGGGCTGTGTCGCGTGGGTAGGGGGCATAAACGGGAATGGCTGTTGGAAGACTCGCATCATCATCATCATCATCATTCATCAAAGTTTGCGCACTTCACACAAAAACGAACCTAGGTGTTGGAACAAATGAATGAAATAAAAGAAGAAAGTACAAAAGTAAATATTGCTTATAAGGCAGGAGCAGAGCCGTCTAGCTTTTGGCTAATTGAATCATGGAGAGCCTGTGTGGGAGCTTCGTCAACTGATACAATCCACTTTTTACTCAGTTGATAGCAATCCACACACAATCTCGCAATCACGTTGCTTCATGCTCGTGATCTCTCACCCTATCACATGATTGCCGATAATAAACAGTTTATTACATTCAAATGTGGGATAGTTGCACTAAAGTGTTGAACGAGAGTTTAAAAAAATGAGAACGGTGCCCACTAGTGGTCGGTACCATATTGAGACAGTTTGTTTCAGGCAGCAGCGCCAATTTGTACTTTTGACAACTTAAAATCAAGTGACAGGGGGTTTGGTTGGCTAAGCCTAGTGGGATATGGACCAACTTACAAAGAAAGTTACACTCGAGTGTATCAATTCAACCTTTAAATATGAACTTGAAAGAACTTTACGTTCTGTACACAAGCTGCTAGCGTCTAACATTGCAGTATATTGAGTGGGTCCTACGTAACTCTGACCTGTGTTGAGCAATAAACAATAAATAAACATAAAGTTAATTTGTTTTGGGAAGTTTGGTTTTCACGACACGGGAATTTCGGGGGAAATACTGTGAAAAAAAGTTTGTGAAAATAACGATATTAGGTTGAATTTTAACATTTCTAAGCTTGCTTCTAATTATCTTATGACCACTGTTCGACAAGTCGAATTGGCTGGGTCTTTGACCTCCAAAATGTCTGCGCTAGCCCTAACACAAGTCACTGTTTCCTTTCCTCAACCCTTTTGTTTGTACCTGCCCAGCTCCTAGTTATTTCCAAGTGGCATCGGATTTCCCCTGTCCTGGACTTTCGCATCTGTCTTCCCCACCCCTCAATGTTAGATTCCTCTTCTCAACCGACAGCACCTTCCAAGTCAGTCATCCTTCAGCACTCGTGATACAGTCGTCTCCCAGTTCTCCCAATGATTCGTCTCTCAGCTCACGCTACTCTCAACTCTATCACTCACTCTCTCTCTCTCTCTCTCTCTCTCTCTCTCTCTCCTCGCCCATTTACTTAGTATCTCACACTGCAGAGGAAATATCAAATTTGGGGTGACTCGATGGCGCCGTTCTCTATCAATCTATCAGGTCACGGATGTTCTGTAATTCATTGGATTGCTTTCACTAACTTCACGACGTTTTACTGTGTGTCAACATTTTCACTTCACATTCAGGATTTCTATTGCCTTTTGTTTCTCGTAACTGCAACTAAACATCTACCAACGCAGTGATCAAATTGTATTCGCCCTGCGACACTAAATCGTCTCAAAGTGTTATATTTAACCAACTGGCCATTTTGAAGTTATTGCCACAGAAAAAGTCATCAAACAGAGGCGATAGTAGAGCTGTTTATGTATGTGTGGACGCTACTTCCAATCTCAATTAAACCTGTTATCAGCTCAATGGCCTGTTTACGATGAGTTGGAAAGGGGCTCTTGAAATGTGAACAACGTGTTCGTTAAAATGAACTATTTTGGCGTTTATTTGACACTGTTCGTTGAACTGAAGTTGATTGACTAACTCGTATTTTAAAGTTGTTTACACCCTCATCAATTCCGCATTTTTACTTGGCGAATTGAACTGTGCCTAAAGAAACTGTAGTGTCTGCGTATGGACAATGTAGCGTCAGGGTCTTTCACTGCCTACTTCATTGACAGCAAATCATCTGCTTAAGGAAACCACAGTTATGCGTCGTGGGCAGATCTTCATTAGTAGCTTGCCAATGCTGAATGGACATCGTCTACTTCATGAACCATCTGTCCGAGCAATTGTCCCTGCGTATCCTCGAGGAAACTACAATCTTTGTGTCTAAAGGGTCGGTTCAGGCGGGCAATGCTTACTTCTTGGATAGTCTGTCAGTGTCCACGCCAGTCCCAGCGCAAGGAAAGTGCATCGTCAGCCTCACGATGGCCACTGCCTACTTCATTGTTAGCCTACCTGTAATTAATGTCAGCACTGGAATGGACGATGCCTACTTCGTGAATAGTCTATCAATGTGCCTGTTTATTTGCCAATTGAAATTAATGTATCGTAAACTAGATGGACAGTGCGCCTATTCCATGGCTCTCAGTGAACTTGTCTATTCGCTTCTACCTAAGGAAGCTTAGTCTTAGTCTTCTGACTGTCCCAGTGTGGGGATGTGCTCTGCGACCAGATGGCCTATCGCGCCAGTCCTACTGTCTTACAGGTCAATGCCTAGCCTCCCGAGGAAAGCCAGGTAGTTCCTGAAAGAGCCCTCGTTGGTATCCATCCTGGGAGAAGTGGTGCCAAAGACCAAACGTCGCTCCCTCTCAAGGCACTGGGCCAGGACATGATAGGGAGTCTCTTCATCCGTGCCACACCACCTGCATCAAGGGGTGTCGACTATACCCATAACATTCATTCTGCATTGTCCAGTTATGATCTCAACAATCTCCCTTAAATCCTTCCTCTCCATCCTCAGAAGGTTGTGACCTATCTCACTTGATTGCTCTGAGACAATGCGTTTGGAGTGTCTTACTCCTGCAGCGTTCCAGATTGTCTGATGCAGTCTTCCGGCGTGTTCTCTCACACTCCTTTTTACTAGTGACAGAGAAATCCCACAATGGGGCGGTGGCCCAATAGGTACCGTAGACGAACCGCGTCTGGCCAGATGGTCCTAACCTAAGGAAGCTGCTACGTCAAACATTTAGGTGGACAATGCTAACCTCTTGATAAATGCTGGTGCACTCGCCTGTGTGGTGGGTGCCATTAGTGTTGGATGTGAGATCAACAATGTTTTCTTCGGAAAGCTTTGGTTTACAGTTTTTAAGTATAGGGGAAAAAGTGTCGATTAAACTTACAACGCGCGGTCTTGTACTTAATGAAGAGTCCCTCGTACGTATTTCTCTGATAATCCATTTAGAGGACCCCTAAACAGAAACACTAGAAATTGAAATTCTTTGAATGCTCAACGTTTCCTGCATGTTTCCTGAAAAATAGCTTCCAAACCTTTTTCGAAACTCGCAGGTTAATTTTTCTGTATAATGCCGGCATTTTGTTCTCCACTAACGCTGCTATAGAAATCGAGCTGAACAGAGGGCTTGTGCATAGCGAGGAAAGTTCTATGATGCGTCGCTGGTGATATTTGTGGTTAATAACTTGGCCCAGTGGCGTGATCGTGCCATTCAGTCTAGCGATATCGGTGTTCTTCTCACTGAACCCGGGATCGATGGATGGTTCGCATAATTGACAGAAACGGGGCTTCGGAAGAAAAGCGATACGGAAGAACGACGGGTGAATCCGTACGAAAATAAATGGGAAAAAAAACTCAACGAGAAATCTGCCGAACGTATCGATTCAATCAAGTTGTGTAGAGAGAAAAATTATTCCAATAACTGTTCTGTGTTTTATCTCTTGGCTTCCTCTCGTGTTTCTAGAACCCTGGCTCAATACCCAATCTCCTCTGCGTTACCTTTTCCGTCAGGATAACTCTCACTTTTTCTTCATGTTTCAACGATAGACTTTTTCCAACGGAGAGAGAAATGAGGGTTAAAATCGTGAGAAAGGTCTTTTGATTGAGAAGGAGAAATGGTCGTGTTGTCTGATTTGGAAAGACTTCAAAGACAGATTAACAACGTTGCAAATTGACGTTGGGAGAGGGGGAGGGGGAGGCTAAGGAACAACATGAAATGTCGAATAAGCGCTCCCGAAAAGTTAATTTTCGTGAACCACTCTGGAATCGCCCTCAAAACATACAAAATACGCAGTAAACTCCCATCGTGGGATGATTTCTCAACTCTTTTTTTAAAATCAAACCGCTTGAAATATTTTGAATACGCCGCAGGGTCACATCCGAGGGAATCCTTTAATTTCCTTCCATGTAAACCAAATCGAACCGGCCGAAAATTTCCGGGAAGCCGTGCGATGCGTCGTTGCGCCCAAATCAAATAAAATCCGGAATATATTTTTAAAATCGAGCAAATCGTTGAAATGTGTGATTTTTGGATGATTCAGTGAGTACTCACTTGGGGAACAGTTTGATAAATGAAGTAAATAACATCATCGTCCCTTTGGTTGAGCCGATTAAATATCTTTGGGTAATTGACTAGACATTTTCCACTCGTCAAAATTCTTGGAAAGTCGAATAGAAATTTTCGTCAAGTTATGTTAACATTATGTTGAGTGGACACGTGGCTATATTCAGGAACTTCAAAGGAGCTGGCATGATCACGGACGCGATGGTGCCCATGTATGAGTTTGAAAGGAATTATAATGTTCAGCCATTGGGAGGTCCATGGAACAGCGAGAGCCGTCGGTTTCGGCCTCCCAATGGCATTAAAATTTATGCAGATGGATCGAAAACTCCGGAGGGAACGGGCTCCAGGGTGTGGATAAGTGGCTCTGGAAGGAGTGGGACGTACATCGCCCGTTTTTCAAGCTGAGATTTATGCTATTATCGCCGGGAAATCTTAATGCATGAGAAAGACTGTAGCAACAGAACTATCAACATATTGACTGATAGTCAAGAGTCGTGCAAGGCGCTGATGAACTACTGCATAACGTCAATACTGGTGCGAGAGTGCAGGATGTGGTTTAACTCCTTAGCAAGTGCGAATAGAGTTAATGTGTATTGGATTCCTGGACACAAGGGGATCATTGGAAATGAGAGGGCGGACCATCTGGCCAGACGCGGTTCGTCTACGGTACCTATCGGGCCACCGCCCCATTGTGGGATTTCTCTGTCGCTAGTCAAGTGGACTGTGAGAGAACACGCCAGAAGACTGCTCCAGACGGTCTGAATTTGGAGTAAACTTCTTGTGATGTGCTAAGACACAACACCTTCTTGATGGAGAGGAAGGACTTAAGGTAGATTGTTGGGATCATAACCAGGCACTGCAGAATGAGCAAACGCATGTATGTTATGGATATAGCTAACACCCCTCGATGCAGGTGATGTGGCACGGATGGGGAGACTCCCTACCATGTCCTGGCCCAGTGCTGGAGACTTGAGAGGGAGCGACTTTTGGTCTTTGGCACCACTTCTCCCAGGATAGATACCAACGAAGACTCTTTCAGGAACTACCTGGCTTTCATCGGGCCTGTAAGACAGTAGGACTGGCACAATAGGTGGTCATCTGGGCGCGGTGCACATCCCAAATTGCGTTAGAAGACTATACGACTGACTTGACGAACTTCGTGCTGCTTAACAGCCAATGAATGTCTTGTTACTTATTACTGAACTAAATTTACGATTTTATAACCTCCGCGACTAGTCTACCTATTCAAGAAAAGAAAATATAATTATATGTTTGTGGGAAAATTATTATACCCTATAAAATAATTATCACTACACGGGTCTATGAAGCTAGCGGAGTTTAACATTACTTGATATGAGGTGTGTGAATTAGCGACTTCCAAT
Source organism: Pachypeltis micranthus (assembly GCA_020466155.1). Lineage (NCBI taxonomy): Eukaryota > Metazoa > Arthropoda > Insecta > Hemiptera > Miridae > Pachypeltis > Pachypeltis micranthus. Next base: position 60,328,563 of record CM035770.1, on the reverse strand, counting down.
TTCGTCTAGAAACGTCCGAAAACGTATAGTTACCACTTTTACTACGCAATTAGTTAATTGTCGTTCAATTTTCATTCTGACATTTCATGTCTTTACTTTGCTACTTAAACTCGAAAATGTAACGCGGGAGATGTAACGTGGGAGATGTTACGCGGGATATGTAACTGAGAATCGTCACGAAATATCGAATGGTTGAAGCGTAACGCTTGGTAACATCACACGTTTTAATAACATCAGTGACCAAGTGATGATGTCAATTGTAATTGACGCGGCCATTATATCGAAACCATCAACGAGCACAATCATTGCATAAAAAACAAAAATAAAAGACATAAAATGTTCCTAGTGGTTGCGTACTTGTACGAAAGCTGTACCAACCGTTTGTGTAAAGGTTTCTTTCGCGCCCGCCTGCCTCAACGTGAAACGCTACGCCACTCCACCGTTTGAGCAACAAAATCGCTCTCGCAAGGAGGTTTATGTAGAAATGCACTCAACGACGATATAGCGCCCGTATATGTATATAGTAAGTTGCCGAATTTACGGGAATTGAGGAAAGTTAAGTGTCGCTACGCACCCGATTTCAATTTAGGAACTGCTTTCCTCAGAGTCGTCGCAATGTTCATCTGACAACAATGATTGTTAAACAAAAATCGTGTGCGCTATCATTTCGAATTTCCGCGTTGCCTAGTCAAAAATATCGCAACTCTACTTTCACGTGAAGAGCGCGGGAGAAAAACGAGGGAAATCCACTTTTGGTGAAATTTGTTTTCTAGTTCGCAACAATTTCTCCATTACCTTAGTTCCTGCTTTGAAACCGTGCAGAAAATGAATGAAATTTGTTAAGAAATTGCTCACAAATGGTTTGATGTGTAAAAACATGTAACTCATAAATAAAATTATAATAATATGAATAATTATAATGAAAAATGAATGCGAATCTCATCCAGTATTGGCGTTCAGTTCACCCTTCGAATTTTCATTCTTGTGTGTAGTCAATAAAGTGATGAGAACGTTGGCGTAAGGTAGAGTGTTGTGGAGACCAAATTTTAAGAAACAGAACAGCATTGTGAGTAAATGATACAACAGGGTTGATGATGGCATCAAGCCCACAGCTTAAAGTAATAAGTTTTACATCTCTCTCTCTCTCTCTCTTTCCCTAGCCCCTTGTTGACACCACCTTTGTATTCGATCGGACATTTTTTTAAACACCCCTCTTCTCCTAAAAATTAGACACTTGACGTCTCAAGGCTTGGAACTTCCAAAGGTGCAATGTTCGTCAGACGTTAGGTCAAATTTGCTTTAACGGTGTCTTAAAAAATCCGTTCTTTCGCACAAAAAGTTTATTAGGGATCTAGTTGGGCCCGCCTACGCGGCAATTCGATTGTTTAACCAACCTTGTTTAGTCAAATTGAATTTTTGGAAGTTTTATTGCAATTACTCTGCGTTTGATATATTTTCCTAGGTATTTTTCGACGCTGAATAAGACTAGTCTCAGAGGTGTATGGTAGCACTGCGTTCAGCAAGAAAATAGCGAAATCGCAGTAAATATAGTGAGGCTAATTATAGTACTTGAAGGAACTCGAAGGGACAGTATAGCGAAAGTTATCGTTTCTTGTCGGCCTGCACTCGTTTCCCGCACCGCCAACCCGTCAGTTGGACTCGTCGCGTCGCGTCCAATTGCCTAGCGTTGTGGGGGAAAGTGTCTCTCCTATTCCTCACAAAATAGTGTTTTTAATTAAACGTAAAATAAAGAACACCTTTCATCTTTGATCTCAAAACTCAACTCCTTTTAATTTCTCGCGGCGCTGCTCATCGCCTCAAAACACCTGATGACACAAAACAGATGGTAATGAATATAATAATTGGCTGAACGTGAAATTTTTCTCGCCTACTTGGCGACAAGCGTCGCGTCGCCTACAAAATGTCATCGTTGTTCCGGTGTGATGGTCATGTTCCGTATCGTTCGCTAGTATTTTTCGATGCAAATAGAATGGGTTGGGCCTTCGAAGGGCCCTACAAACATAGTCGTTTCCATATAAGCTATTGTTTCCCGGATTGTTGATCTAGCCACGTTATATTCTTAATATTTGTCGACGTTTGATAAAAAATGATAGGTCACAATCATGGTGTGCTAGAAAATAATAAACCGTCGTGTAATTATTTGCAGGGCTTTTGAAATTATCATGATATTGCTACGTACTGCAGTGAGGGATGGAACAAGGATGAAGTACGGGGGAACAATCGAGTGATGAGTGGGCTTATGTTTTGAAAGTAATAAGTAGCAACGTTTACTAGTAGGTTCGAGTACGAAAGAATTAAACTCAAACATTTTAAATTTGCTTTCGCATTTCGAGTGTGAGCATTTAATGTTGATGCAGTTGACTCCCGCTCTATTAAAGTGAGTCAGAGAAGCTCAGGCTCGTTGGCGTTGAAGTAAAATACACATCAGCCCGCAATTCTCCGCGGTCGTGCGTGCTTACGCTTCTAAACCTTGCCGGAACCAACTTCTCCGCTGAAACGCAATTAGCGGCCGGAGGAGTCAAGGGGCACAAGCTTTTAGAAGTAGATTGACCTCATTATGGTACAAAGTACGAGTAGTACGACTCATGAGGCTCCTCGCGTGAGTTAAGGGCACAAGTCTTGGTCGCCCACAAACTCCACAGTTCGCAAACCGAGTAACTTTGTCCCTTCCGTTAAACGTAAATGGTGGAAAGCGGACCGTCGGTAAGTGGATGGAAATGGGGTTGAAAATGTTGGTGGGTAACGCGGTCTCACTGAATATCCATCAGTAAATCTGTCTACAAATGTCTGCAGCGGCGATTCACGCATTTTCTCTCTGTAAATTTGATAATAAGCTGTCTCCTCAGCTAATGTCAGCGGATGATATACTACCGTCAAGCCACAATGCATCAAAGTGAGTTTATCACCAAGTTATCATCTCTCTTGTGTACTGAACCAAGTGCATTGGAATACAACTTGTTTGTTGCGCACAGTTCTGCGATGGCCATCAGGCCAAATTTACCTTAAATTTTGATTAACTCTTGAGGCCGTAACACAAACGTAATTTTACTTCCTTTAATTGAGTTGCTGTCGAAAATCAAACCAAAGTGGGAAGTTTCGCGATGTTCAACTTCCAACTTGCTTGTTTTACCCTTCAAAGTTTAGCGTTAAAGCTGTATAATCATTATTCGCTTCTTGTTGTTTCAGATGGAAGGTCGGATGCTCCTAACGTCTGCCTAACGGAAACCTGCGTTAAGACTTCGGCCGCCCTGATGTCGTCGATAGACAAGAACGTCGATCCCTGCGAAGATTTTTACGAATTCGCCTGCGGAAACTGGATCAAAGCTAACCCGATTCCTGACGGCAAGTCGATGTGGGGGACATTCGTGCAACTGGAGCAGAGAAACCAGTTGGTTTTGAAGACTGTTTTAGGTATTGGAAATTTTTATGGCGCTAAACCAAGTTTTTACTTTCCGCTACTCGAGGACCGACAAAACCATTGCGATCGTCTAAAAAAACATAATTTCAGCACGGCTGATTGAGTTGGCTCTTTGTTTTTGATATGTAATCCGCAGTTAACCACGGAACTCCAAAAAAGAGTATGAGCAAATTCCACTCAAAACTAACTATAGTTATTACAGAGAGCAAAACGCCAAATATTTTTTTAAAATCAAAAACCGCTATTATGGTTAGATATTTGACATCGGTACATGCTGATGAGACGTCAATACCATAAAATTCCCATTTGTGGAAAAATGACGAGAGCAGCACAATAGATTACCAAACATTTCGACTCAAGTTGATTTTAGCGCAATGTTTTACTTTTTAACTCCGCTCAAATGTTATTAGGATCTTCAAAAAACTCTGTAAGGTACTCCAATCAAATACCTATACGATGGGCGTTTAATAACGCTCATAAGATATATATAGGGGCTACTCAAGAAATTACGAAATTTCAATCGTCGCCGTTTCACTTAGCACCATTTCTAGAATAGTTTTGACATTTTATGTCTTTACTTTGCTACATAAACTCGAAAATGTAACGGCTAAGCGTCACGAAATTTAACCTTGAGGCCGAGTGGACAAGGCAACGTTTTAACCCGAGTTGCAAGCACATCCCCTGTGGCCCAATGGAGAAGGCATTGGTCTCCTAAACTGGAGGTTGTGGGTTCGAGTCCCACCAGGGTTACGATTATTTTTTTAACATTTTATGTCTTTACTTTGCTACATAAACTCGAAAATGTAACACAGGAGATGTTACGCGGGATATGTAACGGAAAAAAGTCACTAAATTGGTGTTGGGTTAGGTGCATGGTAACGTCTGTTACAAAATCTAACGCTTGGTAACATCACACGTTTTAATAACCTCAGTTACTACGTGATGATGTCAATTGCAATTGACGCGGCCATTATATCGAAACCATCAATGAGCACAATCAAACGTAGTTATCATTGCACTAAAAAAAAATAAAAATAAAAGAGATAAAATGTTCCTAGTGGCTGCGTACTTGTACGAAATCTGTACCCACTGTTTGTGTAAAGGTTTCTTTCGCGCCCGCCAGCCTCAACGTTTCCAATCACTCATAAGGAATCGCATAGGTGGAAATCGAGGTTTAGTTTAAAGAAAAAGACATAAAATGTCCCTCGTGGTTGCGTACTTGTACGAAAGCTGTACCCACCGTTTGTGTTTTGACATTTTATGTCTTTTTTTTGCTACATAAACTCGAAAATGTAACGCGGGATATGTAACGGAGAAGCGTCACGAATTAACCACGATTTAACTCAATTTTCGATAATTATCCAATTAATTCGACAGCAGCAATCATAAAGCGCTATAAGGCGAAGCGCGGCCATCGTTTAGGAATCCTAACTCACAACGGAACTAAGGCATGCACGACTCAAGACGTTTAAGCAGACAATTAAGTTTAATAAAATTAACACAAGTTATTTTGCTTTGTGTTGGGCGCACTAGAGGTAAAGTGCGAAAAATAAATGGATGAACGAGGGGAGCGTGAGAGAGGGCTGTATTACACTTTGGTATAACTTAGCCCACAAGAGATATGTATGTGATTGAGAAAATACGCGAGAAAATCCATTGTCGGCTTCGGAAATAAACCCCAAGGTCTGCAGGAGAAGTAAATTGAATGGGGAGTTCGAATTTTCCTGCAGCTGCCATTTTAAAAGCCTCAGGTCAGGAAGAGCTGTACTCGCTGCTCGGAGTTTCCTATTAGGGTCCACAGCATTGAACTTATTCGACCTCAGTCAAACACTTTGTTTCCTTAATTTTTTGAAGTCAAGAAAATGAGGTTATCAGCAAGGAAGGGGTGCGTTGTCTACCAAAGATGTGGTTTTCGCAAATTGTTAATACCAAACATCCAAAGTCACAAGAGTAGGTTTAATTTGTAAATTCTCTTTTGAATTTCAACGCAGATTGATAAAATTATCACAAAGTGAAAAAGGAGCTACTTCTAAAATATTTGGACTTAATCGTAGAAATAGTTTTCACGAAATACGCTTTAGAAATTGTGTCGCTTACAAGTCCTTCTATGATTAAATTAAATTAAATTTCTAACCGTTTCGACGTGACGTGGGGAGCGCACGCGTGTGCGCTAATGGCGATTTGGAAAACTTGGCTTGAAACCGGAAGACAAGAAGCGGTATGGATCGGTGCTGCCAGATACGCCACTTGGAGAAACTTGAAATTTAGAAGAATGATGTAGACGGAGATCACGGATTGAGTCGCGGATTTGTGATGCTGATGACCGGCACACGATCCTCAAGAAAACCAAGTTTGGGTTTTCACAATTAAAATCGGAGATGTGGTCTGGAGAGATGATGAATGCGCAGAGAACAGGCTATAATCCGAGTCACTAGGTGCCTTCTGCTCAAGTGCTGACAGCGAGTCTCAGCAGGATCCAAGTTGAGGTGGACTGCAGATAGAGAGCTTGTCGCGCGCAAAACACACACGTCGACCGAGGCTTATTACGTAAACAAGACAAATTTGACAATATAAAATAAACGAAACGGTTCGGCGTTGACAGGTTGTGACGGACCAATAACGAGTTTTTCCCGCAATGTACTCATAATCGGCTCCATCCAACGATTTTTCTTTAACATTAGAACTATCTTCTACAAATCAGTACCTGACGAACGGAGATATAGGAAGCAAACTAGGGGTTTATTATTTATTGCACGAGTGGATCTAACGATTTTTTATCAAATTCACTGGGTCTCTTCAATTAGTCAATGCCTGTATATTTTTCTTCGTAAGTCTTCCTTTGACAGTCCGCTTAACTGAGATAACAACAAAAATGTGCCAGAAATAGTGTTTTTTTTAACTTCTTTGAAAATTTCAGGGTAACTGCATAACTGAATTTGATATTACAGATTGTCTTCTAGCAACTTATCCACACATTGTGCTCCCCACAACAATTTCTGTAACTATCCGTTGAAAGGAAATAAACGAAGATACTAAAGTTATCGTACCTGTTTGGCGAGTGAGATACTGTGGTCCAAAAATGTAGTTTGTCGAACATGAAATAATAGTTTTACTAATTTTCTCAAAAACTGCTCCTATAATGGGTGTTCTCAGATAACTAGTGCCTACATTTCGGTTCGTATACAGATTTAGGTAGAAATGCGTTGAACGAAGATATGGCGCAGATCGTAGAATTTACAGAGGTTACGTAAAGTTGAGTGTTGCTACACAGCAAATATTTGCTTAAACTGATCGTATATTGTTCTTTGACGTTTTGCCCGCGATGAAGGCCAGGCCATCACGTAGTGTGGTGTTGCTGTAGATTGAAGCCTGTAGGATGGGTGGGACGACATGCTGTTGCCATAGAGCACGGAGGAAGTGCTCTGGCGAAGAAGCGTCCCTTGTCAGTCAGTAGTTCTTCGATGCTTTTACGTCTGTGACAGAGACCGCGTTTGAGGAAATTGTTTTGGGGTTACTGCGAGTGGCGAGATTATATTATCCCCTACCTCCTATGAACCCAACGTGGTGCTGAACCGGGGAGGTTGACCTGTGATATGAAATAAACCTTTCTAGACTAAGGCTTTATTCACCAAGAATTTGACATGAAATGATTTTTGAAATTTGCGGCTGGTTGTAAACATTTGTAACATATGGTATGGTAATAATAATAATAATAATAATAATAAACTGGTAACGATCACCACATTCTCCCCACCCTCATTCTGTCACGTAGTCTTTCAGGTAACCTGGTGGTCCTCGTGCTTTTGGGGACCATCGAAGTTCATTTTCATTGTTTGACTCCGGTGGTAATGAAGTTGATGGCGTCCTGAAGTCTTGGGTAGTTGGTGGTGAAGAAAAAGCTGGTATGTGTAGGAGCTGGTGAAGTTGGAGTTTGAATGTTCGGCTCATTTAACGTTTGCATGTCGTCTTGACGATCCTCCACCTCTTGCGACTGATTGCTAATCAGTTGCGTGTCCCCTATTGGAGCCAGATGTCGAAGGGAGACGGTAGCCTCTTGTCCGTTTGGCAGTCGCACGAAGGCATAGTCAGGGTTGGCCTCGATTAGATCTACTTCATCGACGAGTGGCGCTTAAGTAGAACTTTTCTTGGAGAATAGAGCCAACTAGGTAAGGAACAGCCCTCTGACGAGCGGCAATGATGGAGGAACATACGTTCGTGCGGAGTGGCTTTGGTTGAGGTGCAAAGGAGCGAACGGCAACGATCATCACAACCTGTGACCCCCTGAAATTCAACCTGTGTGTCACGTTCAAAAGATAACGCATCGTCATTATTTACAATAAAGGACTTTCGGTGGGAAAGCCAGAGTCTCAGTGCGTCGAAGGGGTCTTTCCATCCATAGCCCGCAGCGCTTCATTCATCAGGTGTAACACACATTGGTGCGCGTTAAGAGCCTGTTGTGCCAAATTTTATCGAACCCTTTCTCAGTATCCAGAAATACCCAATGCACACATTCTTCTCCTCAGGGCCGAGAACTCCTATCCAACTTACCCACTTTTCTACTTCTCTTGTACTCTATGTTCGTAAACATTCCATTTAGGTTCGATACATTCATGAGTTCCCTATCGCACATTCAACAACACTCTCTTGTCCTCAGGGCACCAGAGAAAAGCAGTCTTGTAACTGTTCCATTTCTTTCTTGTCTCTAGAACAACGTTACACTCCTCATTCTCATTGACACGTTCCTACTCTCCGTTTTTCAGAACGCCCAATCACCGAACTTAAATCGAAAGCAGAGAAGAAAGCGAAACTTTACTATTTGTCTTGTATGGACGCCAATGAGACTATAGAAGCTCTTGGCGGCAAACCGATGCTCGAGCTCCTCAACGTTACAGGTGGTTGGGGCATAGCAGGGGAATTTGACGTCAGATTTTTCAACTTGCAGAGGAAGCTGCAGACTCTCCAAAACAAGTAAGCCGTCAAACAGTAACCTTTTGCACCCGTTTGCGCATTAGTTGCCCGTGTTTATTCAACTCAATTATGATTTCAGGTACAACATGGGCGGTCTTTTCTCCTGGTCGGTTCAAGAGGACGACAAAAACTCCAGCTTACATATTATTCAAGTGAGTTAACCTTAATGTACAGTGTGTGGCCCACGACTATCTCGTAATTAGTTGCGAGCTTGAGAATTCTAGTGTTAGCGGCTAATTGCGTACCGAACTCCGTGAAATATTTAAATACCCTTAACTTTGATCATAGGAGATTGAGTTTGAGTTGACTGACATCACCTGAAAATTATAATTATTTCGTCGAAATTATACTTCAAAATTAGCTCTCTTGTATGGAAAGAAACATATGGTGCGATGTATCCCTCAACTTTCTCCTCGTCCAATCAGCGATTCTCGTCACTCTGTCATCTAGTCCATTATGTTTTCTACTCATCTTTCGTGATCCTATTAGAATCCAACGTTCTGGTGCGAGAAAATCTATTTATATTTGAAAGGTATAATATTTATATTTATATATATGCTTCGGAATTTAGTTATGTCACCACCATTATCGAATAACCAGAGAAATGCTAATTTATAGAACTGTTAGTGCGATTTTTTTGGGTTGATTTGTATTTATTGTTCAGTAGTTACCGTATTACTGGAAAAAAAGATTGAATTTCATAATTATCGGATTGCTTCTAACTATCCTACGACCGTTAGTAGATTTTCATCGTGAAGGTAGCACATCAGACTAGCAAGTTAGAGATCGCTTGCTTTTTATGAGTGGGATGTACGAGGGAAAACCTACTAAAATGAAATTTTTTATGATCAATTGTTGCATTCTTGTAATTTTTTGGTCCTTAACTAGTATAATTGACGCCCCATATTCAATACGAAATTCGAGGATGATTGGTTCAGCCGTTTTCTCTTAAACGCAAGAGATATTTTATTATTCACGTCATCGAAGTCGACCAACAACTATTACTTAGTCCGTCAGTCTTGTTTTATGTATGTGCCCTGTTTGGATTTGAAAGGAGGAAGGGAAGGGATGGAATGGAGTAGGAGTGCGGTGGGGTGACAATAGTCGTTCTGGATTCGGATAGTTGCTCTTGGCCAGGAGCGATGAGTTGATTCCCAAACAAAATATTTTAGGTTCGCAACAGCTGTAACACACAGACAGCTGTTCACGTTCAAAAACAATGAAAATGGATATTGATTACGTTTCGAGTTATAAGCAATCGAAAACCCGGTGAAAGAAAAAGGATAGTTAGTTATGATGAAAAATTATCAGTACCAGGAGCGCGAGAAGAGGTTTCAGGTGAGAAGGAGCAGAGGCTCTTCCGTGGTGGTTATACTTAGCCCTCTCTCCATCCGTCTTCTAGCTCCCAACTCAACAAGGAAAGAATTTAGGATGGTAGGTAAATAGCCACCAATAAATGCAGCAATTAATAGGTGTAGAGGAAAGAGGGAGAGGAATAACAATAACATAGTGGGGAAAATTTGCACTCGAACACGCCTCTCTGGGTCGTTGAATTTTCTCGATGTACTTAACTAGCATTCAGCTTTTAGCTCTACAGCAATCGTCTTAAGCCTTGCAGGTAATGTAATTGATAACTGTCGAATAAAACTTTTTTTAGGTGGATCAAGGAGGTCTCACTTTGCCCACCAGAGACAAGTACTTGAACAGAACTGCGAATGAGAAACTTCTGAACGCCTACCTCGACTACATGACGGATGTAAGTTGCCATTTTATCAGATTAACGAGTTCTGTTACAATGTTTGTAAAGGGATTTGAAGTTAACACAAAATTGCCCTGGAGAGTCTCCATAGTTTTCCTTTCGTCGAGCCTCTGTGAGGATAATTGAGACATTACACGCCGTGAATACTGAACAATGACGGTGACGTCGTTGCAAAGGCAAATACAAAATGTGGCAATCCACTGAGCGAATTATGAACCATGTTGGGGAAAACCTGGAGTTCGTAGGATACTCCAATTTCTTCCCTCAATAGAGAAGCCGGTACAGAATGAAGAAGTTGCCGAACGGTAAAATTATATTTGACGGTGATCTTAATGGAATGTCTTAAATTCGAAATTTTAACCTGGACTGTTGGCATGATGATGGTAGAGGAGACGAAGCTGTGGTGAATCACTTGATGAGTGGTGCTGAAGTTCGTGATGAAGTACAGCTCCTTGGGAGAACAATTGTTTTGTGGCACTTTAGGGAGCACAATGTGAACTTCCTCGTGGAAAGAAAAAGAAAAGGAAAAAACCGCTATACAGTGCTACTTATAAAACGGAACTGGAGAAAAAAGGCAATGCCGAAGATGGAAGGATTTTGTGAGTAGGAGAAGAGAGGGGGAGCAGAGCAGTTAAAACTGGCCTGAAGAGTACGAGATTGAAGAACTGGACGATTAGGTGTGTGTCATACGTTTGACGAATTGGCGAAGTCCAGAGTTCACTTGCCGACACAATGCGCCTCAAGAACTCACTTAATTGCCCAAACAAACCACATCTCCCCAACTAAGTGAACCCGAAGATTGAATTGGAAAATTTATCAATTGGAAAGGTACAATTGTTACCTTTCTTTAATCCTAATTGTAGTAGGAAAATCGAATAAAAATTGTTGAGGAACTGAGTGAAAATAGTTTGGCACCTTGGGGAAAAACCGTTAGAAAATCACTGAGGAATTGATTCAAGAAGAAAGAATTGTGGCAAATGGACCTAAATTCGAGTGAAAATCGTAGGGAAGTCGAGTAAAAATGTCGTCCGAAATTATCAATGGCAAATAAATGTACCAACACAATCAGAAAACATTGTACACACATTTTTTGATAAAATAAGTAGTTTTTGGTGTTTTAGAAGTGAGAGAAATTATGTTGGGCGCATGAATGGGGGAGCGTAAATGAAGACGATAAATTAACGTCGTGAGCATGAGAACTTTATTTCACAATAGCGATATCAGTTTGAGTATTTAAATGTGAACAAGGATACTCTAAATACACGTGAACTGGTTGCGTGAAAAACTAAGTGGAGAGAGAGTTGGGATAACTGAGAGATGACTGCCATTCCTGAGAGCTGATTGATGACTGACTTTGGAAAGAGCTGTGTTTTGTGAAGAGGAATGTAAAATTAAGGGATGGGGAAAAGGATATTTTCGAAAGTCCAGAAAACGGAAATAAGTGTTGAGATGGCCTTCCACAAGTACAAATAAAAGGCTTGAGATCAGAATTGAGTTAAGGGAAACGATGACATTCCGTTAGGGCCAGTGAGTACCGTTAAGTGCGGAGGTTCGGAGGTCAAACTAAATTTGGCCTGCGCCGAACAAACTACGTAAAATTGAATGAAAATCAAGCTAGCGGGAATCGAGCAAAAATGTTGTGGAAAACTGAATAAAAATAGTTAGGAACATTATTCAAAAAATGTTGGAAGATCACCGTGGAATTGGTTCGAACTCAGTTGAGGAAGTTGAGCAAAACATTTTCGTAACTAGAGTGTAAATTGTAAAACTATCTCGAGAGTGGGAACTTATTCCATCACCCTCTGTTCACCACGCTTTGCTCGTGAGGATAACTTTATCACAGTAACTTGTTTAAGTTAGGGCCCGTTTGTTTCGTCCAGCATCTGGATTCTCTGAAAACGAACTCCGTGAACGTTGATTAATCCCCTATATCTTTAGCTGACCTTCGAATTATGACTCTCCTCTCAGCAGAAGGCTGTCTAAATATTCTGACAAGTAAACAACCGCGCCTAATTTTAGGTTCTTTCAAAAAGATTTGCGCTAGAAAGAAGAGTGCTGGAAGAAGAGTGTGGAAAAGGCGAGTTAACTTTCAAGGAGGAAATAAGGCGAAGGGCTCAAGAAAAGACGTTACAGCGAATCACTGTATGAAGAGGGGGGCGATGTACAAACTTTTAAAATCCCTAATTGTTTTACCTCGACTTCTTCACCGCGTAAAATGAAATTTCCCAATAGTTTTACTCAATTTACTAACTTACCAGGGATCCTATTCCTATTCTGGGTTCCTATTTTTACTTTCATCGGCCCAATGTGACAAAAGTATTGCGATCGGCCGAAACCCCCAGCTCTACGTTGCGACGCCCACACGATCGGAAAACAATTCCGTCTTCAGGTCCACTTGTGTGTCTGAAAGCCATTCCGTAGGAGAACGGCTACAATGGGTTGAGCTTGTTCTTCTTTCTCTGCCAAACTTTCTTTTCTACTCCGTAGTGCTAAGGAAAGTACATTATTCCACTTCAAACAATTGTTTTTATTACCATGTGACCAAGAACTTGGAGTAGAAGGTAAAGTTATAAAATCGGTTGTAAATTACTTTTTAGAACTGGTTAACCACGTCGACTCAAATGTGATATTAAGCCTGGGCCTTCAAATTAAACGTATGAGCAAACTCGTTTTGCTCGTTTCTTAGCTCTCACACTTCTCACTACTTTCTGCTCTCATCCCCACAACCCCGTTCACATATTCAGAGACCCCCTTGTGTCGCGTAATCTCTCAATCACACTCACAAAGTGTTAATACCGTCCTCTCTCACACTCCCCACTTTCATCCTTTATTTTTAATGCTCCACCTAAAGCTCCCCCTCTCAAGCGCTCAACAACCACTATTGTCAAGACACCATTATTTTATTTTTCAATAACGGCTCTGATTTTGATTACATTGGTGGTGAGATGTCCAAACCACATGTCGCTAATTTTTAAATTTAAATTAAAACGAGAAAATGATGAGAGGCGCACAATAAATCATCAAAAATGTGTATTTTATTTTATATTTTAGTGACGGGTTTTCTTGTAATTCCAGTACATCTGATATTGGCTCAAAAAATTCCATTGGCAGTTCAATAAGTTACCTATATAATGGTAGTTTAATGTCGGGTGTAAAATTATTAGGGACATTCTACGAATGTTTTGCAATGGGAGAGACAAAACGAGAGGCGGGGAAAAAAACCACATTGAGGTTTTTCCGCAGTCCAGCTGAGTGCGGAGAGGGTTATACAGGAAAATAAAGCATTCCTAACATCCAAAATGATCAAGGACGGGAATCACGTGAGACTTATTTGGGCTTTGGGGAAAACCAAAGCGGGAAGTTGGAAGGGATTTCCGAAGCGTGTTTTACGTCGGTTTGAGGTATGAGATCGGGTGTGGGGTACTGCTCGTGGTTCTCCTTTGAAACTGAGTGAAGCGCTAAACACTTGTAATTAGAGGGGTTGTGGTTGATTTCTAGCACATGTGCGTGCACGAAGGTTGAATACAACATTTTGGAACCACACCTAATTTCGATGTGCTGCATTCAAAGCAACTGCGTCAGAGCAGAGAGCATTGATGAATAGAATATCGTTTGACTCCACATAAAGCTTGTATTTCGAACGGCGGCCTTGTGGTCTGACCAATTCCACTATTTTTCTTGTATCATCTTAGGGTACCTTTGAACGATTCATACAAACATTTACTACCCAAGTGCTAGGTAGTTCAACGATTGAAAAAGTAGAGTCTATCAGACATTTATGTTTACAATCCGCTCTCTAACTTTGCGCCAAGGGTCACCCGATTCCGTCGACCAGAAGATTAGGCGAAGATAAGCCGCTGCTCCGACCTACTCACCCGCAGATCTTTTTTTTCTCGTCCTCTCCTTGATCTCTCTCGTCCACCTGTGATACCGCCAATCCGTTTTCTCGATCTCTCCGAGTGTGACCTGCGTCGAATCAGCCAAAACGCACGAGAATTTGACTCGACTTAGCGGTTGGCCTGTTTTCCCCGACTTTAGTTGCCTTTCGACCTTCCGCGACTCGAGCACTGCCTCTTCAATCAAGAGACCTTTAATTTACCAGCTCGTCTATAAGTTTAAGTGGCCGTTCAGCAGTTCTTTTTGGTTTTATTATAACTTCATAATTTATGTTTCAGTTCAGTTCAACACTCGCCTTTTGGTTTATTATTCATTCTGAATAATAACCCTATGTTTTCAGTCACGAAAAATTTTTTACAACCCCCCCTCAAAATTTGATACTTTACGTTTCAAGACTCGGACATTCCAAATTTGCAATGTCCGTCCGCTGTTCGCCGTCCCCCGTCCACTTTAATGTGGTCTAGAAAATTCGTTCTTTCGCACAAACATCCGATTGGTATCTAGTTGTGCCCCCCATCTCGGCAATCCGATCGGACGAAACCTGTGGTTGTAATTGGCAAAAAACGGTTAAAAAAATTAACGAAACGCAGTACAACGCGGGAACTACAGCAGAAGTCAACGTTTCGTCGTTTGAACTCTCTCCCTCCCGCCTGTCTCTATAAAAAACAACCCGCCTCGTCCTCGCCTGGCGACGCTGCCGGGTGGGTGGCTCAACTCCCCTTTCGCCTCGCAACGGGTTTGCTTGAAGCGCTCCCGTTCCAGTTTCCCTGACCCGACGACGGGGCAAAATCATCAGACGTTTTGTTTCTGTAGTTCCATTGTAGCCAGGACATGTTTCGTATGGTTTACTAGAATTCGATGCTGAATCGAATGGGATGGGGGAGCACTAATACTAGGTCAAGTTGTTCATGAGAATAATAAACCATTGTGTAATAATTTGCAGGGTTTTATCTTTTCAACCCCTCGATCCGACACTGATTAGTCGAAACAGTTCGACGAGGCAGAAACAATTTAGAGATACATATTGATCAATATGTCGTGTGGAACGTCCACGTACATAATGTAATTGTGAGTTCACGTAAGCAGTTTTACGTCTTTGTACGGCGACGTGGTTGTTTGAGGGCGGCAGCGATGAGGTCGGTCTATTTTCCGCTGCGCCAGTCAGTTAAGCAGTACGAGATTGTCGGATGTGGCTCAACCACAAAGACTGCTTCGGTGCCACTTATGAGAACCCTAAACGCCGTGTTTTGGAGAATGTTGCCAACACAACGCACTCTGTTCCACTGTTCAGATCACTAGGACTTTTGCACGATGAGCCAGCTTTTTATAAGGGCTCCACTTCTTCTTCATTAAAAAAAAGAACAAAATAATTACGGTTAATCCCTCGAAGTAAGTGCACAAGAGCACAAAAGGTACTACTAGCTTCTTTAACCAAATTTAACGCACTGCCAACTCAACTCAGAGAGGCAGTGCATAGAGTCAATTACAAATCCAAAATTGCTGAATTTTTCTTATCAAATGAATTGCGCCTCTTCCAACCATTTGTCACCGTACTTCGGTGTATTTGTTTCCTTTTTGTGTTGTAAATAAGTGTGTGAACTGTTAAATTTAAGTCTGTATATGTAACAATAAGAAATAAATACATTTTTTAAAAGGTCAACTACACTCGTTCCAAGCGACTCCTCTCTCTGCGCGTAGTTTTTACGACCTTTCAGAGAATATACTTCCCGAAGACGAGTTAGCTTGCACATACCTCATGTTCACTATTCATTACCTGTATTATTCGCAAAGATGACTGTCAGATTTTCTCGATTGACGTTAGAGGATTGCACTCGTGGTTCTTATTTTTCGCAGATGGGAGTGCTGTTAGGCGGCGAGAAGAACAGAACGAGAGAGCTGATGATGGACGTGCTCGAGTTCGAAACCAAACTGGCTAACATCACGCTGCCCGATGAAGAGCGGAGGGACGAGGAAAAAATGTACCATCAAATGGCAATCGCTGAGCTTCAAGAACTTGCACCTTTTGTGAGTATTCGCGCAATTTAGAAGTTGCGGACGTTCAATTTAATTTTTATTAATATTCCAGAAATTGTGAACCCGCACAACACGAAGAATTGAGGTTTGGATTTCAGTAGCTCAATCATTTTGAACGAGTTCTTACCCTCTGATATTCCACGCTCTTCCTGTTATGTAGTGCCTGCCTCAAATGCCTGATGTAGTTCCCTAGAAATTAAAATATTGTATTGTATTCCAACGTTCTGAAATATTCTTGTTTTTCCAGATAGACTGGTTGGAGTACTTCAGCGACGCTTTCCGAATAGTCAAGAAAAAAATAACTGACAAGATGAAGCTGGTCGTGTACGCTCCTTCTTATCTCACTAACTTGACTGCAATAATCGGCGAGTACTCTCAAACTCACCGTGGAAATGAGTAAGTTCCTCTCGTTTAATTTGGTTCGTTGATTATGAAACTGGGTAAAAAGTAAACTCACTGTTTTTGGCTGTGGTAACTGTGACTGAATGAAAGCACGTTTTAATTTTGCCAATGTTGAAACAAACTTTTGATCCATGTTGCTTGAATAACACGACAAGAAATAAAATATCTCGTGCGACCCATTGTGTTTTGTCACTGTTCTCATTCGTGCTAACCCAGCCAAAGGTCCTTGTAAGATAACACTGAATATAGTCGGGAGGTTATCTGCTGTGAATTCTCAGTCGTTTGAATGAGAAAATATGTCGGTCAACAGTCTATCAGTTTTGGTTCATTGAGGCAGTCATGGTTTCAACGCAATTCTAAGTGCAATACTGTGAACAACTAGTTATCATATTGCAACGCGCTAAAACTACTGCACAATGTCGAAACTGGTGCGAGAGTGCAGGATGTGGCTTAACTCTTTAGCAAGTGCGAATAGAGTTAACGTGTATTGGATTCCAGGACACAAGGGGATCATTGGAAATGAGAGGGCGGACCATCTGGCCGGATGTGGGTCGTCTACAGTAAATATTGGGCCATGGCCTCTGTCACTAGTGAAGAGGACTGTGGGAGAACATGCCAGAAGACTGCATCAATCAATCTGGAACACTGCAGGAGCAAGACACTCCAAACGCTTTGTCTCAGAGCAATCAAGTGAGATAAGACACAACCTTCTGAGGATAGAGAGGAAGGATTTAAGGCAGATTGTTGGGATCATAAGCGGGCACTGCAGAATGAACAAACGCATGTATGTTATGGGTATAGTTGACACCCCTCGATGCAGGTGGTTTGGCACGGATGAGGAGACTCCCTACCATGTCCTGGCCCAGTGCCGTAGACTTGAGAGGGAGCAACTTTTGGTCTTTGGCACCGCTTCTCCCAGGATGAATACCAACAAAGACTCTTTCAGGAACTACCTGGCTATCCTCAGGAGGCTAGGCATTGAACTTTAAGACATTAGGACTGGCACAATAGGTCATCTGGACCAGATTCAGAAGACTACTACTACCATATTTCAATTGCGTGCATAAAATCTTAGTCAATGGCGTTTATTGAGTCTATTCTCTCGATTTAAACTTCCACGTCCGAGTGAGTTGTGATCTGAGTCGGTTGATAGTTTAATATCGGTCCCTCGTTTTCCCATTCGCATTGTTTCATGTTCCAAATCATAGTTTTTTATTTCCTTTAACCTGCACTGCTGCCACAAATGAGCCTATTGCGTGGGCATACATGAGCCACCTCTTATTCTCTCAGCTCCACCCCCAGCTCATGTGGGGCTGGTGTTCTCTGATGCCGCATCCCCAATACATCTTCACCATTCTCGCACAAAACGCAAGACGACCTTGAGGGCCTTCCCTGCAATCTCGTCTGGCCATACCTGAGGAACCCCAAGCACTTTGAGGCTCATCCTTCTCAAGTACACAGTACATGCTCTGCTGGGTCCACCTCTCAGAATCTGCAACTCTGTACCTCAAGACGTACCAATCTTGGCCAGGCCTTAGTGGACAGTGGCCTGTGAACTCTCTGAATATCTCTCTTGTTCGCTCCCTAGGGGTTTAATAATCAACCTTGACTTCCTTTAGCCTAGTGCATCCCGCCAATAAGCAGACTTTCACTTCTCCTCTCACTTCCCTGCCAACCTCCCTGATCACTGGCTCTTGGTGGTCCTTACGAATGGCTCAGGTCCCACCGGGAAAAACATTGAGCCTTTTTCTCCAGTTTGTCAGCCTCCTCAGTCCCTTTTGTCGTTGACCTGTGTAATGGTTTAATGGGCAACACTATGGCCACCACCCGTGCAGTTCGCCGCTGTTTATATTAGTGGAGGAGCCACATTTTTTTTATCAGAATGGCTACCGACATCACTTACAAATCTCCCCCTTTTAAGCCAGCGAACAAGTATTTAAAGTCCCTTTATATTGTGTGAAGTATTTAAGCAATCAGACTTGGTGTTTCATTTTCTCTATTGTCCCTTTATTGTCATTTACTATCGGATTGTAGCATAAGTTATTTGTTTCATTCTAAAAGGTGTTCATTTCATTTCATTTCATTTCTATTTTTCCCTGATTAAATTCAAGTGGGTCCTATTTGGTTTATAATTTCTATTCCCAGTACTTTCCTAAGAGGCATTATTTCATTTATTTAATTTGTTCGTTTTTTTTGGGCCTGGATACGACTTTCACTCGTGTCCTGTACGCGGGTAATATTGTAAAAGCATTCCCCAAGTACATCACACCTGGCACCCTACACCATGTTAATATCTCTGTATAATATATCGTCTGTATAGTATATGATGGCCCCAGCCTCAAGGTGGGACCGCCCCCAAGCAGGCAAGAGCAGGTGAATGGAACCACTATGGTTTTACCTGGATTATCATATAACGCCTCCCCATTGCATCATCTTTGTACAGTGATCATAACCAACTACATCCATTTGCCAATTTAACTCGCAAATTTTCCTTTAATAATTATTATAATCATAGTGTAGGTTATTATTTCTAGTTGTTCAAGGTGTCAATTCATTTTATAATATTTTCGTTCAATGTATGAGTTGGCTAAACATTGATTTTTGATCACGCCCACCTACTTTTCTCTAATTGTGCATTGAGTTACAGGTGAAATTTGATTTAGGGTTTCGTGCTTCAATTATTTTTTGGTGCGCGAATTGTAGATTCTAAAATTGCAATTCTAAGCAAGTCAGCTGAAGAGGAAAATACTCTTGCTCATGCTGACTGAGAGGGAGAAACAGTATCACTCACTGAAAGTGTGGAAAGAATGGGATGCAGGGAATTCGTCTCATTCGTGTTAACCCAAGCCCCCATAAGAGAACACTGGACAGGGTGGCAATATGGCGAAAGCGATGGTGCCACTGGAAGTTCCCCAGCTTTGTTCCTGCTAATCAGAGCTGCATCAGCTGGCTGTTAATCAGGAAAATATACGTAGAACTCCTTTGTTTCAGTTCCAGATAACCTAAAGAACATATTACGAGGTGGTGATAATATGTAAAATTATGTGCAAGAGAGTAGGATGTTGGGAATTTGTCTCCGTTCCCATTCATGGACAGAGTGACGAGATTGTAAGAGAGGGCGTGATGTTGAGAGTTCCCCTGTGTTGCTCCTGCTGACCTGAAAGGAGGAGCCCCATTAAGAGGCACTGAAAGAGGGTAGACAACAGTGAAGGGGAATCGGTTGTTGGGAACTCTTCACTGTTATTATTCGTGCCAATCTAAAACAAGAAGTCCTGAACACATTGAATAGGTCCTGACAATGGCGAAGAGAAATGCAATTCACAGTCTTTCATTCCCACTGTCAGGAAACAGCATTAGAAAAAGTGGCGAAACTATCCAATTCCTGTAAAGCAATGAACGTAGCTTCAAAGGGATCACCAACGGGTCTCAAATGTCTTGCCAAGCAAACGAGCTGCACACTTGGGGAGGCTAAAGCGGAAATTAGTTATGAAGAGAGTAGTGTATGTTGTCTGCCACTAGACGTTTTTAGAAGCGTCTGGAAAGTAACATAAGGGCTTATGTTTCATTTTGATATTCTCCGCGAGTTTATAACTGTTTTGTTTGTTTTGTCAGAACTCTGAACAACTACCTCGCTTGGCAAATGGTGAATTCTCTTCGAACCTGTTTATCCAAGAGCTTCAGGGACACTTACAAAGGAGTGAAAAAAGCGCTTCTTGGAACGGAAGGTTTGACTTAAGAATATATTTATTACAGTAGACTTCCTCTCCATTGGGTGCCTTGGGACTGCAATCTACTTCAAACTAGTATGCGACTGAGCCTGTTAATGTTTTTTTATTACGTTTATTCGATTCCGTAGCCCTCAAGTCGTAAATATCTGAAGAAAACTCAACTTTTTTTACACGAGTGCTACAATTTCCTAACCCTTGCAGGGAAGGGGAGAAACAATTATTGGGGTTAAATTGGAAAAGTCATTTCAGGCTGTACAATGCGAGTAGTCGTCGTATGGAAGCGCACAGAATAAATTTGTTTACATAAACAAAGTGGTGCCAAGACAACACATCTTACTGCAACCTCTGTTTATTCGATGATATATAATTTCAACCCATTTGCATAGAAATATTTATGCAAAAGAAAATGTATATACTAGTTTAGTTCGATGAGAGCACCCTGTAAGTTTGATCAAAGATAAAAAAAACGTTATTATTGAGTGTTCTGTAAATTTCCTTTTCTGACGTATTTTGGATTATATCTCCGTGCAACACTCGGCTGCAGAAATGGTGTCAGAGGAAAATATCTGGTGCGTAGCAACACACAACTTTCCGCCACCCCTTTAAGTTCGAACACCACCTACATAGACGGGCGCTATAACTTCGTTCAACGCATTTTTACAGGAACATTTATAGAGAACAAAATGTAGGGACTAGTTAGCTGAGAGTACTCCGAAAGTTTGATCGAAATCGTTAGAGCCGTTTTTGAGAAAATTGGAATACTGATAAATTAATATTCGACAAATCTCCTTTTCTGAGTTAACTTGGCTTATATCTCCGTTCAACATATATATACAGAAATAATTATAGAGAACAAAATGTTGGTATGGGTGACTAAAAGACACTCCATAAGGATTTATCACATCTGGTGAGGAAGTTACCCAGGAATTCACGGAAATGTTCGAAAAAACGTTATTTTTGACACATTTTGATTTATATCTCTGTTCAATGAACCGTCACAGGAACATTTATTGAAAAGAATATGTAGGCATTAACTATTTAAAAACATCGTGTGAGTTTGGTGAAAATCGCTGAAGTCGTTTTGCCAAAAAGCGTAAAAAACAGATTTTTGCTTCAGGGGCCCATATCTCCGTTCACCGTATTTTCATGGAGATATGTATTGAGAAGAAAAGTTAGGTATTGATTAGGAGAAGATCATTTGAAATTTAATCAAAATCGTTAGAGCCGTTTTCGAGAAAAATGCGAAAAACCCTAGTTTTTGGTACATTTTCGTCCCCCACCCCCCTTCCCATCAGCCGAAATCGTCCATAACCTTATTTTGGTGTCTACAAGAAATAACGAACAAAACAAAAAAAGAACCAGCTCAATCGGATCAGCCGTTCTCCCGCAAATCGAACTACAGACACACACACACGGACCACGCGCCGAAATTAGGTTTTTTAGGCTCAGTAGGGTCTGAAACGTAAAGGTCTGAAGAAAACCCAATTTTTTTTTTTGGGCCGATTACTATACTTTCCTCCCCTTCGGGTAGCGGAAAGTAAAAATGGAAGTTCCGAAGGAAGATTTATGTTACGGCTGTAGATTTGGTTGAATTGATCTTCAAGCGCCACTTTGTACACCATTGACTTGATTATTCTATGTATATTTGCCCCCTCTGCAGGCTCTTCACTGCTTACTGCGTAGACCAGGTCATCGGCATATCTTGAATATCCCAGTGTCAAACCGGCTTAATGGAATTTTTCAGTGTGTACAATTTATTCTTTCCCCGCAATAAGGAATATTACTGTTGTAATTGTCTCACACCAATAATGTTTTCTTTTTAAACAAATTAAAAAATGTTTATATAGGTTGTTAGTAAACACTCCGAAACCTTGATTACAATCAGATAGACTCTCGAAAACGTTCGAACATCACATTTTTGGCACATTACCGTTATTCAAGTTCACCGAACTGTTTAGAAATCATTTATACAGAACATTACATAGGATTTGACTATTTGAGTGGTGTGATGTAAATAGTAAAGCCATTTTTTGAAATAAGTAAAGGAAACATTCTTTTTGTATTGCTAAGTGGAAGATATTTTGAAATTCAGAAAATAAATGCGAAGAGCCCTCATCGTTGGTGTATTTTGGTCTCCTTCTTCCTCATTTTATCGATGAAAACTGCCGCAGTCTTTCGTATTTCCTACAAAAATAAACAAAACAAACGAGCATTATGTCTGTGAGCTCAGCCGCTCTGCGAGTTGAACTACACACACAGACCATGCCACTAAAAGAGGTATTTTCGATTTTGTGGACCTCATGATAAAAAAAAAACAGAAAACAACCCAGATAGTTTATTGCCTGATTGGCGATACCGTCCTTCCCCTTTGGACAGTAGAAGTAAAAAAATGTTTTTAACTGTATGCAGTTGTGTGTGTAATTCTTGGGTGTTTATCGTTTACAGGAGGAGAAGAGTCGTGGAGGTACTGCGTCCAAGACACCAACACACTCATGGGCTTTGCAGTTGGGGCCATGTACGTTCGTGAGGCCTTCCACGATGAAGCCAAAGCTAAGGTACATTTTTCGTGGAGAATATAATGGTTGGGAGTTGTGTTTACGTGGACTGTAATTAGTGAGCAGTTCACTCTGCACACCCTCATGTGGTTTAGTGGCTGGTGGGTGGCCTACTTTACTGCTAATATCATTCAGTATCTGGCGAGCTTCATCATCATTAGTGCAATGACGTTGTAGGGACGTTTGCTGGTAAGGACTCAAAGTTCCCATCTGATGAGTATAAACATTGCCTTCCCCCTTGAACAGAGAGGCATAATTAGCTTTTTTGCTCGTGGCTGGCCATGCCAATCGGCGTGTTCTTCCTGTATCTCCAGGTCACCTACCAATTTAGGTGACTTTTCATCGGTCCTGTGTGAGGGTCATGCCCCACAGGGATCTTGTGCTCCTTTTCGCAGGGCAGTCTGCCTTTTCATTGCACTCGTGGCTCTATGAGCCTGTATCCAAATAAAAGAAAAACTATTATGGTCACTGAGTCATTTGAGCGCCTGAAGACACTCACGTGTCAGCTTGGATCTGAAAGTGTAGGCGGAGGCCTGTGAAGCTTGCCTGTCCGAGAATATATTGTAGAGGTCGGGGCCGATTTTCTCCCTCGAGTTGCTTTTCGATAAAAGAAACCTCCAGCAAATTTTCGAAGCAAAACTCCTTTCAGGTCAGGGGGCGGAATGGCCCACCAGGCAAAAAAAAGGAAACTGATAAATAAATGAGAACTTCCAAATCCTAGCCGCAACCAACACAAAATAGGCTCAAAAAGAGATAATCGAGCGTAATCAGAAATGAAAAAAAAAAGGAAGGAATGTGGCGGCAGCTCACTTTACTCTCGCTCAAACTGAGCGAGATGATGATTTGTGAACAGCACAATATTCCCTCTGGGGATGAATTTCTCCTTCAAGTAATTTTCCATGCAGGCTTCTTTTTTCCCCTCTGTAGCGACCAAGAGGCCAAACAACCAGCTGAAGACCGCTCCATCGACTGCAGGGATTCCCTTGGATCAGCCGGCGCTCAGTAGGGACGCGGCTTTACGCGCTTCTAGAATTGTGCCACCACAATATAAATCCACATAGCCTTGAGTCCTTTTGTCAAGATCTCTTTATCACAGGTCTTTATGACTAGAATTTCTGTTAGTTGGTCGTGGTCGTTATATGCGAAGAGAAAGGTAGAAGGGATGGTGTAGCGTCAGGGAAGGGGTGGGGGAGAAAGGAAGGAGAAGAATGAAAGTGCAGTACGTCTTAAGTAGTCTGTTGGTCGTCAGTTCTGGGTCTTTTTTGTATAGGGTGGTCTGTGAATTCGTCAGTTGGTTGTTTGTGTAGTGTTAAGAGTGGCATTTCGTGTTTAATTGTTCATTTATGAGATGTCCATTGGAGTTTTTTTTTTCGATAGATTTCCATATTTTCTGATATGTTCAGTTTTCGTCCTTTGTAGTGTCTATGTAGTAATATGCGTTTTAACGAGTACAAGTTATTTTGTATATCACACTTTGGTCGAGTGGGTCTGCGTTCTCACTCTTTCTGCTTGATATATTGTGACGTACTTCCCTAGCAGGTTGGCAAGCCTGAAGTTGGGCACTACTAGTTGCCCCTCATCACAAAACCGCACAGTGTAACATAGCAGCACACCCGCCTTCGTTTGGGATGGCTCTGTCTCTCACTGATCCTGTTAGGGGGTGTAGACGCTGAATGGCAGTTGAACATTCTGCTGCTCTGCCATAACGTCAATAGCAAAGATTGCTGCCTCTTCGATTTTGAACTGTCTCACAGTTAGTAAAGTTAACGTACCTGTTAGGTGAGTCCGTCTCTTCTGGCTGGTGAGTTGCTGTGGGCAAGCACTTTTGATATAAAGACATCATCGTCTCATAAAGTCAGTACTGGAGTCAGTCAGTTGGTCGTGGTCGTGGTTGATTTGTTCGTTTATGATCTGTCCATTGAAGCTCTGTCCACACCACACCACTCAAAACACTACACAAACGAAAACAACCAACTAATGGATTTACAGACCACCCTATACAAAAAAGACTACAAGATTCGACCACTGACAGACTATTTCAAGACGTTCCTTTCACCTCTAGTGGGTTTCCCTAGAGTTGCATGACCTCCTTCATCCTCCCCCCCTACCCTGACGCTCCACCAACGACCAACTGACTGACTCCAACACTGACTTTATGAGACGATGATGTTTTTACATCGAAAGCGCTTGCCCACAGTAACTCACCAGCCAGAGGAGACGGGCTCACGTAACAGGTAGGTTAATTTTAGTAATTTGCCTACTGGCGGATCTAACCCAATTGCTTTAATGTCTCACAGTTCCTTGGAGGCTTGCTTTTGCCCTTGTACTGCAAAAGCCTTACCACTCCCAGGTATATTTTTTAAATGTGTATGTGGAGAGGTGCGATATTCAATAGGACTTCTATTTCAACAGTAGGGCAAGTGGTATAAGTATCGTAGTTACACCAAAATGCTCTAACGCAGTTTGAATTTAATATATGAAACCTACAACAGTTTAACATAATATTTAAGAGATTACTACTCATAACAGAAACCTTAGTGAACCAATGGGCACCTGACACCACTTGCTCTACTTTTGACTGCAACGCTCTTCTTCAAATTACAGGCAGAAGAGATGATCAGCAACGTAAGAACAGCATTCAAAGAAAATCTTCGAAACCTCAAATGGATGGACGCTGAAACGAGGAAATTGGCTAAAGGAAAAGCCGACGCTATCACTGAAATGATTGGTTAGTTCCAAAAATCGCTGCAACGTCTGTACTGTCGTAGCTACTGTGACGAAA
The DNA here is from genome assembly GCA_020466155.1 of Pachypeltis micranthus. Classification (NCBI taxonomy): domain Eukaryota; kingdom Metazoa; phylum Arthropoda; class Insecta; order Hemiptera; family Miridae; genus Pachypeltis; species Pachypeltis micranthus. Next base: position 60,302,999 of record CM035770.1, on the reverse strand, counting down.
TAATTGGAATTTTTCTCGTTCTGCGCGTCTAGGTTTTCCCGACTACATTCTGGACCCGAAACAATTGGACGAACAGTACAAAGACCTTAACGTCAGCGAAGTCCAGTACTTTCAAAATAATGTCAACGCGAATATTTACACTTTGAAACAAAATTTGAAGCAATTGGGACAACGAGTCAACAGAACGAGGTACCATTTAATGTTCACTTTTTTAACTCCCTTCAAAGGGCATGGAAAGTATCGCAACTGAGCGAAATAAAAGAGAGAGGCGCTATCAGAGATTAGTTTTACTTTTTGCTGCCTCCTGAATCAGGAAACTCTCGTATTGGCGCATGTTATAAGTTTTAGGTCCAGCATTTGGGTTGCTCGAAAAATCTTTCTGTTAGAAATAGAATGTTTTATATAAGAAAACGGAAAAATGAAAGCATTTTGTTCATCAATTGAGATAAGATGACAATTTCCTGAGATTCACGTTATGCTAGCTATAAATTAAGTTTTTGCGCTTTACACTCATTGTTGCGCTCCTACTGTTTCCGTCGACGTATAGGTAATTAATGAAGCTGTCAACATGACCTTATTTAGCATTATAGGGAAACATTTGGAAAAAAGTTGAAAAAAACAACGTTAGTTAGTACTATGGAGTCTGAGGTTGTTCCTAATTATGTCATGTCCACTATTGAACTCTTACCATATAAGTAGGCTCAATTGTCATTAATCGAATTGTTAGTCAATTTATTGCACTGCTCTCCTCAGTTCCTCACGAAAGAACATTGTATGTTATCGTTGTGTTATTTGGGTTTGTCCTCTTCAAAAAATTTAATCAAAATCATTTGAGCCGTTTTTGAGAGAAAAAAGTTTGATGTTTCAACGACTATGATGACTGTGGTGCCCCCACACAACTTTCTTAATCAATTCTCGATGAAACGTACACTTACCGCACAGAAGTAGGAAGCTCGAGGAAGAATGAGAGAACTTTCCCCCATACCTAATGCCAAGGGCGGGGTAAAGGGCTCAAAACCCTCGCTCCCTCCTTGAACTTGAGGGGGTTAAAATGAACCCCACAAAACCGCCGCGGTGGAGAGAATTTAACTTACTTCATTCAGAGTCCGTGTTCAACTAAGAACAAATACTACTTACTGCACCACTGACACTTGAAGTCAAATTTTGATTTGTTCATCCCCTCTACTATTCTACTTCACTGGAGAAACTGGATGGAAACTCAATGGGGCACATGCCACTACAGGCAGGATAGCTTGCACTAAAAATGGTTGCCTTTCCGAGAGCCAGCTTTGATGGGTAACATCTCGTGATGTGCGTATTAAGTTACACCTCCGAGACAGTTTGTAGTGTACAAAGCGCGTTGTAATTGATGCCAGTACCTACGATGTTATACCTTATCTTGGCGTGAGGGTGGTGTATGTGGAATTAAGCACATAATATGTGGGCTGTTCAGTGAGTGGGGACACCCATCCAAACCTTTGGGATATTGTTTTCAGGCACACAAGGATTGAGGAGGTGGAAGCTAACCACATCCGTATGGAGTCAGAACAGTCACTATAGTTGGTGTGAATTGACTTTGCTCGTATCTCTGTTAAGGCGTCTCGTGGCGATCCGTTGATATCAAATTTCACATGATTCGCCAGTTTTCTCATCAAAATGACTGTTCCTGAACCCTCTTGGGAGGGTTGTATCAGTTGCAGGCCATGGATATTGCAGTTTGCTAGCATGGGAGCGTCCGTGTACTAGTTCAGCATTCACTGAGCCCAGACATGTAGAGGTATGGCAGGTTGTCATCATTTTGAGCAATAGGGTAGGAGACACAGTTGTAAACTCTACGCTCGACCTTCCTCTCAGCCCTTCATAAGTCGCCTCAGTCATGGGGTCGTTGGCAACAACCAAATGGTACTTGGTGAGCAGCTCTGTATACATCCCATCCAAGGGGTCGGGATCCTTAATGTGGCACTCATAGTATCAGCACATACCTTGGCCAGGTCGCCTTGATAGTTCGGCAACAGTGGCGAACGCAGCAAGGGTGCGCCGAATTGCCTGTTTACACACATATACCGATAATTTCCTCAAATGGTGTTTTTGGACTTGGAAGAAATGGAAAAGTTCGTTGGATGAAGGCGGTGCATTCAGAATATACAGGAATAAAAACCGAATTTGGCCGAAAACCGTATTATTTTAACGTTTACGAATTTCCCACAGTAAATGTCGAACTGAATAGCTGAGTATAGTGTCTTCTGTATATCTACCTATACTCACATTTCGTTTCCAGCACCTATTTCTGTAACCATAAAATTTAAAATAGGACTATTTCTCATCTACAAAACCAAAATGTAAGATGGAGGGCAGCGGTAGAGTCAGTAGTGGCAATTGAAGAGGCTGTGAGCTGAACATGATTGACATGCAGGCGTTTCTGTAAGTTTTTGCAGACCTTTGTACCCGTTCCAAGTTGGAGCGGGGCAATGCATAATATTAAATATATTGACTTTATTCGTGTTTTGTGTGTTATTAGTATTGACACTCTTTGAATACATTGTATATTTCACGAACGAAGTTGGTTTTCAGATGGAGCATGACGCCGCCCACTGTGAATGCCTACTACACGCCCAATAGAAACCAAATTGCTTTCCCTGCAGGGATCCTTCAGTCTCCGTTCTACGACACTAACCATCAGGCTGCTCTCAACTATGGTGCTATGGGCGTTGTCATGGGGCACGAGCTTGCTCACGCATTTGATGACCAAGGTAAAACTACACAGCTAACGTTAAAATAATCTGCTGTTTGTTGGAATTGTTGTTGGAAGTCAACCTGACAACAGACAGGAAAATAGTGTACTGCTTCCAAGCTCATTTGAGTGTCACATCATAATTTTCTCCAAATATGAGGAGAGCTTTGTAACCCGCCGATAATTATAGCCGTTTTTGGTGGAATTTGAAACATGAAACGTGCTTTAGCCACCAAAATTTCATAAAGGAATCTCTCAAGGGCTGCAACGAAGGTCTTCATAGCCAGTGTTGGGAGGGGAAGATAATCGGACGTTGGGTGGTTGAATGTGTTTGTCATCGTAGAAGCCGTTTTGCAACCTGGTTTTCTGTCCCAAATTCTGTACGTTCCACGCTATAAAGTGGTTTTTTCATTAGATACGTACGTCTTGAGGTATTTTGAGTCCAAGTAATGTCACTGGAGGTCGTAGAGGAGGGGATTTCATGTGACTTAAGAGCAAAAGCCTTTTTCCCTCCTTGTACTGCCGCCGCAATGAAGCTTCTCTCTTGCCCTCTTAGCCTCCAGAGAGATAGGCAACTTTCGTTTGGGCCTAAATGGTTCACACTGTCTGCACATTGCTCGAGCGATGTAACGCATTTAGTTTTGGGAACCTCTTATGAATGAGTAGTATGTCTCTCTGTCTGGAAGCACCCATAGGGTTGATTGTTTGCGCTGTCAGGCACCCTCCCGCAGTGTTGCTCCCATTACAATCTTGAGCACGGCAAGCACTTGTTGTCACCTAGTTGTGACAAACTAAAAACTGGGTACTGAGTGTCTGAGGGTCCATCCACCTTTGCCCTATACAGATCTCTGTACATCACTGTGCCACATAGTCCTCTCGACAGGACACCATTTTGTTCTGGTTTTAACGGTAGCGGCTACTTTTCAAACTCCCCACACCGTCCACATAATATGATCTTGTAATAAAACTTGTCTCTTCCAGGTCGTGAATACGATAAGTACGGGAACATGCATCAGTGGTGGAACAACAAGACGATCGAAAAATTCAACGAGCAAACTGAATGTGTAGTGAAACAATATTCCAGCTATGAAATGAACAACAAGCACATTAACGGAAAACAAACTCTTGGTAAGTTGCAGTTATTTCTGTGCTGCCCCTGTTATGTTGAGATGAGGAGTCTGTTGATAACTATCGCATGTCGGTATCAGGAGAAGGGAAAAGCCAGATATGCTTGTGTTCGGGAAGATCCCCCGAAGCCAGGGAAGGACCAGTAAGGAGGGCTATTGGAAAGTGAATGTAGGTGAGAGATGACATTTCAACCATCACCTCCAGTCTCTCAAAGGACTAGCAAGGTTTGCATCTTCATGAGGGATGTGTGTTATCATGACACAATCCCCATGTACAAAGCCATTTACCTAGGTGTGATTGGCTACTGCCCTGTTGTCTGGGGTGGCAAACTCACAATCAAACCAAAGGCGCGTACTGGTCCAAGTTCAGAGAGCTGCACTCCAGTGGACAAGGCCTACAAAACAGTGTAGACCTCTCTACTAGTGCAACAAGGGGTTTGGAGAGCCGCTGGCTCAGGCAAAAATTACGGAATAATTCGTCGGAATATGAATCTTTGTTTATGATCACTAGACTATTTTCGCTGGAGGAGCCTACAATGGGAGTCAGGCAGTACATCTCCCTCCTCACCACTAGCCGCTGCTTCTGGAATGGACGACTTCAATGAACGAATTTTGGAAAGTTGGAGTCAATCGCCTGAAAATCCGATGAAATTTTCGAAGAACGAGGGGAGTGACAAGGAAAAGGCGCCTACTTTTGGTTTATTATTCATTCTGAATAATAACCCAATGTTTTGGGTCACGAAAAATTTTTCACGACCCCCCCTCAAGATTTGATACTTTACATTTCAAGACATGGGGATTCCAAATCTGCAATGTCCGTCTGCCGTCCGGGCCGTTTTGTGCCTTTAACGTGGTCTAAAAAATTCGTTCTTTCGCACAAAAATCCCATTTGGTATCTAGTTGTGCCCGCTATATCGGCAATACGATCGGACGAAGCCCATGGTTGTTATGGACAAAAAATGGTTAATAAAATTAACGAAACGCAGTATAATCGCAAATAAGCCGTGTTTCGTATCATTTTCAAGGTATTTTTACATCCTGGGTCGAATGAAATGAGTATCAGACGTGTACAACTGCGTATAGGGAAATTACAGTAATTATTAGAGTCAACTAATTGCAGGAACTCGCGGGAGCTACAGCGGAAGTCAACGTTTCGTCGTTAGTACTCCCTCCCTCCCTCCCACCCATCTCATTAAAACCACCCACCCGCTCGCCTCGTAACGCCCCCTCGACTCGCAACATCGTGTCAATTGCCGAGGGTTCGCTGGAAGTCTCCGTCCCAATTTCCCCGACTCTTTTTGCCCGATGGGGCGGAGGAAGGTGAGGGCCACTTCCTCCACACACCCCTACATCGAATCATAAATGCCTACAGACGTTTACGGGCGCCTGGGGAATATTTAGTTTCCGCAGTTCCATTGTAGTCAGGTCATGTTTCGTATGGTTTACTAGTATTTTTCGATGCTGAATCGAATGGGAGCAGTAATACAAGGTCAAGCTGTTCATGAGAATAATAAACCGTTGTGTAATAATTTGCAGGGTTTGTTCACATCATCATAGGCCCATTGCCATTTCAATTTCGCTGGAACATTCACAGCATCAGTGAATCTCAGACCTGAGAATTCGTTTCATTATTTTCTCTCTTTAATATAAATATATATTTCTCTCTCTGGCCTTCTTCTTTTTCTTGGAATGAAAGGGCGTGATAGAGATTGGAACTTCTGACACCATTTGTTGGGTGGGGGGTTTGAAAATGTTTGGAGAGCCGCTGACTACGGCAAAACTTGCGGCGATCCCAAGCTCTGATCCAATGCTAGACTTTAGTCAGATGATATGTGAATATTCGTATATGACCCCCTACGATCACTGGAGGTGCCTTACAATGGGAGTCAGGCGGTACACTAGATGGATGGGCAATTACGTGCATGGCAAGCGAGAAGTGAATCCTCTTCAAAGGAACTTTTTCCTTAACATCTGTGAGAGTCTTAGGAGAAAGTGGGTTCAGTCAGACTACTGGATGAGTCAGTTCCTTACAGGACATCCAGTTCCACTCTTTTCTTTCAAAGACTCTCCATCCTGCACGTCTTGCGCCTCCAGGGGAACATAGGTGAGAAACCAGATTTAGAGCTCCCAGATGGTATTGGATTCCCCAAAGTTGAACCTCCGCATGGCTAGCACAGGCAGTAGCGCTCCACTGAGCGAGTGGCTGGGCTCTTGCGTGATAGCCAATCTGCAACTTCCATGACACGAGAGAGCTATAACTCTTTCAAAAGAGATCAGAAAGAAGAACGAAAGAGAAAAGGAAACAAACGTGTGGCATCAGGAAAAAGAGAACAAATATACCACGTCACAAAACTTTCCTCTGTAAACACAGAGTTGTTTGATAAAAATAGTTAGAACCATAATCTTTTTCATCAATATAATTTTTGCCAATAATTTATCTCATTCATCTATCCGAAGGGCAGAGTATTGCTACTGTTTAAAAGAAACTGTGAATTCCCAGTGATGGTTGACGATTTGGTACGAAGAACTTTGCTCCTCAGCCCCAAGATTGAACCTGGTTCCACCGCATTGTGATCCAGCATCATAACTACTGCTGGAGGATCACAACAGGCGTAATGCTCTTATTTGCCGCCCTTCCAGTTCTATCTTTGTCATATTGAGTGGTCTATGGCGTGACAGCCATCATCTGGGCAGTGAGGTCCAGGATGGGACACACACATACACATTGTGGGGAGGGGGGGGGGCACCGAAATTTGATGGCGACGAACTATTCGGTTCAGGAAAGGGAGTTGGTTCTCATTGGCCTTGGAAGACTTTGACGAACCACTTTCCTGTACTATGTAATGGGAAGGTTTTTCGGGTTTTCATAGCTGAAGTGGAGCTAAGCTGGGATATTGGCTGAGCTAGGCATGAAAGTTCTTCTGATTAGGCGAGTGACTGTCCCTCAACTAACAGTTACTTAGTCTCAATTTGCAGAAGAAGCCTCCTTGGGAGATAAGAGAAGTTGACTCAAGTTGACTTATATTCGTCTTTCTTAGTATTACTGTATTATTTGTAGTACTTTCCACTCTACAATGTTCCTGAAATCTTTTTTACAGGAGAGAACATCGCAGACAATGCGGGACTTAAAGCTGCATTCAGAGCCTACACAGATTGGACGTCTCACAACCCTGAAGAGCTTCCTCTCCCAGGATTGAACTTGACCCACAAACAGTTGTTCTTCTTGTCCTTCGCTCAGGTGAGAGTCCTCTTCTCAGTGATTCGTCCTATTAGCGAATAACCTAAGCTCCGGCTTGAATAGGAAGCGATTCGAACTGGTAAAGCTCGATGCCCCTTCAAATTTAGCTCGTAAAATCGTCCGTAGAGAATAAGTGCATGGGTTAACCACGAGAAATGTCAGAGTTCACCTAAAAATTCCAAAATGTAGAACATCAGCCTTCAGTAATTCATTTATAGTACAAGCCACAAAAATACATAACACGAATCCTGAACCATTTACCCATTCTGTACACAAATTCAAAAATTTGAACACATTGAAGTGGATGGAGAGACACAATTGAGGTGAAAATTTTTAATCCTTCATACTGAGTGTTGGCGTGATGAAGGCAGGCTTATTAAGGCAAACACAACAGCTATTGCCTTCCACTATGTTCTACTTTGCCTAAGCGCAAGGTTCCTTCCTATTTGGGATATCGGCCTCTAATGCCAATTACGGTTCAAGAATGTTGCCAGGAATAACTGGGCGCAGGCAATTATATTTAACACAACAATCTCTACCGTCTGTTAGGTCGATGGTGTAGTGACAGCACCTGGAAACAGCAGCAGAACTCTGTTGACCGCTGTTGCACCTTCTACAGTTTGTAGCAATGTGATAGAGAAAACGCAAAAACACACTAGCACGACTCGGAAAAGAATCACTGTATTAACAGGCAGGGTGAAAAACCTTACAAAGGCGAAAAGCAAGAGTAGTAACAAACAACAACAACAAAAAATGCAACCTTCTCTCAATCTCACTGAGGAGGGATGTGTTGGTGGAGAGAGCTGGTTGGGTTGGCAGCAGTGAGAGAGTCGTATGGTTGTAAACACTCCTATCAAATCACTCTGCCAATAATCTGGAAACGCAAATGTTTGGAACCTGGTTGGCTTGCAGTGGTTGAATAAAGCGAATGGGATCGGTTGGTGGGCGTAAAGGCGCCATGATGGGAATTTCAGCTTCGTATTGCATAAGTTTGGTATCAAGAAACACTGAACATTCATGAAGCATCAGTGTCAATTTTCTATGTTTAAGTTTTTCTTTTGTTTTCTGTTTTTATTCTTTAGTGAGATCATTATGTTTGATATTATTTGACGCTGGAACGTAGTGTGTGAACTATTTATTCAGATGGAATGGAAGAGAGGTCCGTCAGTCCTTTGAAGGCTTCTAGTAGAGATAAAAACTCGATTTATTCCAAAGACTGAATAGTGGGAGGTTTAGATGCTCTCAGAAGAATATCTGCATCGTTAATTCAAACCCTCACCTATTGTATACTGAATATGACTGAGAAGCGCCCCAAGCTCAATTTACATGAATCAAGTAGAAGCTGTTCGACGTGTAACTGAGAGGTATGAAACTAGGGGGAATGAAAAGGAGATGGGTGTTAGCAAATTGAGAGCTGCTTCCACGAGGTATGGAAATGGAGTGAGAATCTTGGTTATCAGTGGAAGGCTCAGTGGTGGTCATCTGTCGAGCCAGCACTCTCGATTAGGCGTACTACATATTTGGGCCACTCATTTACTCAAATTCAGTTGTCGAATCAGTACCATATCTATCATTCCTCATGCCAGTGATAAGGTTGATCGCAAGGAAGAAATATCTGGTGCGTTGCAACACACAACTTTCCTTAGCTCTACGTCAATTCACTTTGTACACTTTGTGCTGCTATCGTCATTTTCCCACAAATGGGAATTTTATGGTATCATTGCCTTATTGAGAGCTATCAATATAAAAAATTTAATCAAAATCGTTAGAGCCATTTTTGAGAAACAAAATTTGGTGTTTTGATCACTATGCTAACTATAGTTAACTTTCAGTGGATTTTGCCCATACACTTAATTTGGCGTCCCATGGTAACCTGTAGGCTAGACATCAAGTTTCAGCTGATTTGGTACGGTTGTTTTATCTATAAACCGCGCTAAAATCGATTTCGTCGAAAATTTTGGTAATTTATTGTGCTGCTCTCGTCATTTTCCCACAAATGGGAATTTTATGGTATAATTGCCTTATTGAGAGCTATCAATATAAAAAATTTAATCAAAATCGCTAGAGCCGTTTTTGAGAAAAAAAATATTTGGTGTTTCGACCACTATGATAACTATAGTTAACTTTCGGTGGATTTTGTTCAAACCCTTATTTTGGCGTCCCATGGTGACTTGCGGGCGAGATATCAAGTTTGAGGTGATTTGGTACGGTGGTTTTCTCTAAAAATCGTTCACAGACACACATACACACAGACCATTTTCCCAAATAGTGTTTTTCGGACTCAGGAGGGTCTGAAACGTAAAGATCTGAAAAAAACTCAAAATTTTGTTTTCAGCCGATTACATAACTTTCCTTTCTACTTCGTAGAGCAAGGAAAATAAAAACAATAGTGAAGCCCTCTCTCCAGGGGGAGGATGAAGTTGCTATGGAACAGCCCCTTCTCTCGATAGCGCCATTCTTTGGGCAGTACATCCTCTCCCAGTTCGATTTCAAAAACAATTGTTTTGCCTGTCCACATGAAGACATATCCATAGGAAAGCTGGAAATGAAGAAAAAAGTAAAATATATAAACTTGGAGGATTCAAGGAATATCCCATCTTAAGGAGAAATTGTGCAATGAGTGGTAACAGTCAGGGAACAAGAACCTCATCACAGTGAACGACACTAGGGATGGGCCTGAGGACTGTAAGAATACCCAATGCCCAGACCAAGCACTCACCCCTCGGATGACCTGCCAGGCTAATGGGGGGGAGGGGGGCCCTCTAACCCCCTTACTGCTAACAGAAAGATGAAATGTCTGTACTCACCTTCGAAAGGAGACGCTCAAATGCGCTGTCCAGGAGGTGGCATCACCTGGTGGGCCACCACACAAGCCATACTGCTCTGGCCGGCTCGTTCAAGTCAGTCACTTGCCATTATCGGGTTTCCTCCTGTGTAGTCCTCATGCTATCACGCTTTTCTACGTTCTTAAATTTCCTCCATCACTCTGCTCATAAAATCATTTATCCTGTCAACTTGCAATATTGCCTGAGTCGTCTGAACGTCATCTCCGAGCATTGTGAGTTCCTCTAGTGGGTTTCCTGTAAGCAGAACTAACTTCCTTCACATTCAACACACAGTCCACTTACACCCAGCAGGATCCGCAACAACTTCAACAAAAAAACTGAATAAAGAAAACGTAAAACGATCTGGTGTGGATAAATATTCTATAAAATCTTTGAAAGGGAGTTAATTCCAGTGAATACAAAGCAATAAGTGCACAGAAATTTAAAAAGTCACCGACCCCCCAATCACGCCCTGAACTGTTTCCAGTGCCTGGTAGAAAAAGAATTTATACTGTGTGTACAATATGCCTCACCCCATGATTTAGATCCTCATTTCTTTTCCACCTGAAATGGTGGACGACTCTTCATGTAATTGCAGGTTTGGTGTTCAGCGAGCACCGAAGAAGCGACTGACTTGCACGTAGAAAAGGACACGCACTCCGTGCCCAAATATCGAGTCAAAGGCTCCCTCTCGAACCTCCCGGAGTTCTCCGAAAACTTCAACTGCAAACTCGGCTCAAAAATGAACCCGAAAGACAAATGCGTCGTTTGGTAAGGAGTCCGAGGTGGGGAATCAGCTTTGCTCCCGCTTCTCGCGGGTAGAATCTTAACTCCCGAAGGGTTTTTTATTACCTCTCAAGTCGAGGTGAACGGGAAAACTCCCTGAAATGGACGTTTTCCGTCGACAAAAAAAAAGGTCAGAGCTTGTTGTTTGGTTAAGAAACAAGGTATTATTCACGTACTCTCACTAATGTGTGCTTTTGTGTTGATAGCCCAAGTACTTTTGCTATTGTTAAGTTCCTTGTAAGCGGTTGACTTCGTCACATCGGCCGCCTCATTCGGGTCAAAGATCAAGTCTTAGTTTTTAATTATCTAGTCCGACATGTGAACAAAAGCCCACCTTTAATTGTAATTTTTTTGCGTCGAAAAAAGAGGAGGTTGTTTGTATGGCGGTTGCCACGATACCATTAAACGAAATAGTTTCATTACGCACAAATTATCCTCAAGTCATCTTGTGCAATGTGAAGTATTGTAAACCGGTTTGGACGTTTAATTTTATTGTTGAAGGTAATGAGAAGTTGTTGGTACTGCTATGATTGAGTCAGCACTGATTAGCTCACTTGGAGATCCGTCAGTTTTGTCGAGTTTACCTCATGAAAGTACAAATATTGTTACTCTGGTGCCTAAATGTGATGGGCGTTGAACGTTAACTTCTAATCGGGAAATTTGTCCCCTGGGGGCCGTAGGTTCAAACAGTTTTGAAGGCATTTCTAGCTTCAATGAGTTGAGAAAATTCCTGTGGGGTGTCTAAGTGCGAGAGGAGGGAAAATGTAATAAAACCAATCACAAAGCTAATGCTCCTGGGGACTGAGCCTCACCAACGAAATACCTTGTTGGTGTATCAGGTCTCCTGAGCACCATGCTTTAAAAACGTCTCACAAGGTGTGTTCTGAATCCTGAATGTATCTGAAAATGCCTCATAGTTAGGAAAGTTGCTTGTAGAGAAACCCCTTCAGCCGTTTATCTTGCCACTTTCTGCTACCAAGGGTGAGGGGAGGGGAGGGGGGTGATTGTTGTGGTCTTGCCCAAAAAAAGAATTTTCCCCAGATCTTAACCTTTTTAGATCTACTGAATAAAAGGAACCTAATTTTCGGTGTGTGGTCTTTGTGTAGGGAGATTTGCCAAATGGCTGAAACGATTAAGCTGGTTCTTTTCTTGTTTTGTTCGTGATCTTTCGAAGAGGTTATGTGCAATGCTCATCGACAAGTAACGGCGGGGGATCAAAGTGAATAAAAAATCGGGAGTTTTGAATTTTTCTCAAACAATTTTGACTACTTTTCAAATTATCTCCGGTAAAATTTACATTTTCTGGATTGAAGGGTGCATGAATACAATTCATGGCCAAAGATTTCACGATAACATCCTACAGACACAATTGAGGCTGTTTGACCAAACGTTAACAAAAATGGGGAGGCGTGAAGTGCAACGAAAGTGTCATCACCCCAAATGTAAACAGATTGTTAGCATTTGGCGACGACTCGTTTTACTGCCTTCCAAGAGGTAGACATCGATTGCCTCCTTACCAGCACACCTCGTGTTGACATCCTCTGCTTCATGACTGCTCTCTATACTGTTGCTGTTGAAACACGATGAGTGGTGTGAACCTCAGTCGGTTACAGTCAGCACTCACGGCTCACAAAATATAGAGACAATGGGGAGTAACAAAATGAAATCAAGTAAAGGAAATATGATGGAAAAAAAAAAAAAAAAAGATCTAAAACAAAGGGTTATAAAATTGAAAAGAACGCTCTAGTTGTGAAATAAAAATAAATCTTAAACAAGGAAATATACAAAATGGGTACCCAAACCTGGCCACTATACAATTGGAAGTGCACGTTCCGAAAATAAGCCCGACTCAGGGAATATTACAAAAACAAATCGAAAAGTCTCCGTAGTCGAGAGGACCAGGACCTGCAGACCAGGCGATATATCGAATTGCTTCGCCCAAAATCGTTGATGGGGAAGAAACTTGTTTTAAACGCTGCCTAATATCGACCAGACAACAACGATAATAACGAGGCAACTGATCTCCACGACTTGTTTTGTCAGATCAGCCGTGATAGGAAGATCGCATGGAGATCAAGAGAGAGAGAGATTGAGGTTCCGTGTTTCCTTGACGCCAATTACTAAACAGTTGGTGTGGGCTACACTATCAGGGTTCTTGAAGGAGTGGTTAACGCTCGAAGCCTTGCGACTGAAGGTTTCCAACATTACTATTTTAGACCATTTGAAACCGTATGACGTGCGTGTGTATAACTGCCATCAATGCATCCCCCCCTCCCTCTGTCTTCAACAACGCTGATATAGCAGTTGTAGTATAATTTTTCGATCTCCTCCAACGTTCATTTACCCTCTATCCTTATTAAATTTTCGTTTGCCAAGTTTTAATTCGTCAATTTCCTCGATGACATCGTCACCTCCAATTTAACTTCCATACTAGTAATAACAGTAGTGCAGTATGAGCGGACACTTTCACATCAATCATTGCAGGCAGACCCGTAACCCAATAGAGCACTGTACTCAGGCGACTTAACCAACTCTACCCACATCCCGCTCGAAGTTGTGACTATAATTACAACATCAAACTCATCTTGGAAACCACTTCGCTCACATAACTGGCTGCATTCAGGACATGAGTACTTGTCAAGGATCAAACTAACCACTGTAGAGCTTCTCGTTTGACTTGCATTCTCAATTGATGAATGAAACCACACAAAATGTGCGTAAATCGTACAAAACGCAAAAAGGCCGTGGAGAAGGCACTAAACAGAGGTGGCAAAATATAGCCCAAAAACACAGTTGAATGGCACTGGGGGAAAACACCGGGCAAACACCTTGGCGGCGACTCAAGAACTGAAGGTTAAAACGGTATTTGTGTTTCCATTGAAACACATTTTGATTCAGGTTCATTTGAACCGTTTGATGCCGTAGTCGAAAAGTTCCACGGTTCATTTCGTTGGTAGATTGCAGTACTGAATGAAGTCGGGGGACAATTTAAAGGGAACAGCGAACGAGTGAACTGTACTCATGAACCCTACAATCCAGACAATGCAATTCAGCCTTTTCTCCAACTGATCAAAACTAATTTCTGTTCTCCGTAAATATCTCCACGAATGTTCTGTGCAAGTAGAAATAGGTTTTATCAACATGTTGGAAAAAAGGGCATTTATCGCTTTCCACCAAACATATAGTACGCTCAAGAAACATAAGTTTATATCTTTGCTAACATAAACGTGCCTCTGACGGTACAAAAATCTCTGGTGAGTAGCAACACACAGCTTTTGGTAACTCGTAAATTCGACTACTTGATGTATACATGGGCGCTATATCTTCATTCAACACATTTCTACGGAAACATTTATGAAGAATAAAATATAGGTACTGGTTAATTAAGAAACACCGTTTGATCAAAATCGGGAGAGCCGCTCATGAGAAAATTGGAAAACTGTTCGACAAATCTCGTTTTCCGTGCTATCATGACTTCTAACTCCGTTCAACAGGCATACAGAAATAATTGAGTGGACGAAATGAGGGTATAGATTGCTAGAAGACACGTAAAATGGATCAAATCCGGTGAAGCGGTTACTCTGGAAATGACGACAATGCGACAAAAGATTATTTTCGACACATTTTGGTTTTCATTTCTGTTCAATGGACTATCAGAGGAACATTTATTCAGAACAATATATAGTTATTAAGCATTTGAAGACTGTGAGAATCGTTGAAGGTGAAAATGTGAAAAAAATCTTTAAATCGTTGAAAAAGTGAAAAAAAAGCTATTTATGCTTCAAAGGCCTGTATCTCCTTATTGACGCATTTGTAGAGAGTAGAAGTAGGGTACTGACTAGTAAAAGCTAATTTGAAAGTTTAATCAAAATCCCTACAACCTTTTTTGGTACATTTTGGTCCCCCACCTCCCTTTCCAATCAACGGAAATCGTTCGTAGCCTTATTTTGGCGTCGTCAAAAAATAACGAAAAAACTAAAAAAGAACCAGTTCAATCGGTTCAGCCCTCTCCCATTCAAAATTGAACTACAGGCGCGCACCCCTGGGTTCAGTATTTATTTACAGTGAATGGGAGCAAGCCCGGTAACAATAGGTGATAATAGTGGTCGCCAGGACACACTCGTGAGAGTGCTCGACTGAAGGGCCAGGAAGCAGTAGGTGAGTGGGGGACGTGCAGGCCAACCTGAGCGAGAAGTCAGGGAATATCAAGTGACTTGTTGAAGGCTATGTATTGTGGAGGCAAAATTTTCGATGCGTCCCCACTGTTCGCCAGCTGCTCTAAGCAAGGGAGTAGCCGAGCCCTGCGGTCGAAAGAGCCGGTCTTCCGCTCGTCATCGTCGCTTCGGAACTTGAAAAAGGAATCACTAGCATTGAGGATCGATTCAAAGGAGAAATTCATCCCTTGAGGGGCTTTTTTTTCTAGACAGGTCTGGTCTAGTCTTTTTGATTACCGTTCCTAAACTCTCGCTCAAACCAAGCGAGAACCAGGTGAACTGCCGCCACATTTTTTTCGAGCCCATTTGTGTTAGTAGTTGTTAAAATTTGGAAGGTCCCGTTTATTTATTGTTTTTTTTTTTTGTTTCGACAATCCTGTACCTGGTTGGCTGTTCCCTCGCCCTGAGATTAGGTGTCTTTTCCGGAAGCTTTGTAGAGGGTTTTCGAAAAACTACGAGAGAGGAAGTTGGTAATCGGCCCCAACCTCTACAGTATCGTAGGAAGACTCGATGCGCTCGACATGACAACCATAAAACGGACCACACCTGTATTCGATAATAGGAAGAACGAGTGCTCGAAAAGAGCAGTCAGTGCAGGAAGGCGGGTGAACTCCCCTGGTGTGTCGTTTCAAAAAGCCATGCAAACCCATTGTACGAGCGGAAATCTCTGCAATACGGTCGGTGAAGGTTAGCTGGGTGTCCAAATGTATTCCGAGGTCCTTTACTATAGAGAGACCACCTCAAAACGTAAAGATCTGAAGAAAACTCTACTTTGTTTGCACGATCGCAACACTTTCCTTATCCTTTGAGCGGTGGAATGTAAAATGTGCCAAAATTGTGCTTTTAGGCCGTCAAATATTTCTGTAGCCGCCTGTTGAACTGTGGGATAATGTAATGCTTTCTTCGAAGTTCCTACAAACTGAGTAAAAACAGAACGGGTTATTTGTTGAAGTGATAAAACTCGCGAAATGCGCGTATTGCTTTCTAAATTGGTTTTTTACACTCAGGAGCCTTGGAATGATCTGAATATAACTCTAAAAAACAAATTTCTGTTGATTACGCTAGTTGTCTTTTGCATTTTGCGGGGTTAATGGATAGAAAAAAATGAAAAACAATGGCGCACTGCTCAGTATGAGAGCAGTATTAGGATCACTGTTTTGAAAGTGTGTATCCTATGGGTGTGATTGAGTCAACACCCATCAACCTGGGATTGATGTGTTAGAAAGGTCCAATAAGTACTTAGCCTGCAATAAAAAACGAAAATTTCGGAAAAGTTGCGATTTATTTCTCAACGTAGTCTCCTTTTAGCTCGATACACTTGATCCAGCGATGCTCAAACTTATTTAACCCGTCTGAATAATATGTTTTCTCGAGGTCAGCAACATAGGCCTCCATGGCGACGATAACCCCAAATTCCTTCCTGGTGAGTGACTTTTTCAAGTTTGGAAACAAAAAGAAGTCGCACGTAGCCCAATTCGACCAATTTTCGTGGCGTAAGAAGCAGTTTTTTATTCGCCAAATGTGGCCTTTTGTCTGCAATTTGGCGTTGAATCGGCCCAATAATTCGGCATAGTAGAGCCTTGTGGTCGTTTTACGCTTCTTCAGGTAGTCGATGTAGATCACACCGTTTCAATCTCAAAAAACGGTGGCCATCACCTTAAGGCGGCTGATGTAGACAGCCTTTGCCTTCTTCAGAGGATGTTCGCCAAGTGAAATCTACTGTTCCTTGGTCTCTGGAGCGTACCAGTGGATCCATGTTTCGTCAATCAACACGAAACGACGCAGAAACTCCATCGGATTGCGCTTAAACTGCGTCATACATTGTAGTTGTCTGGAGTGAGCAAACGCGGCACTCATCGCGCTGACAGCTTTCTCATGCCCGAAATTTCATACAGGATACCCACGCGGTCTTTTGAGGTGCCTACTTTCTTAGCTATCTTGCGCCCCGCAATCAATCGCGGGTTTTTGTAACGTAATCATCTGTGGTAGAGGTTTTTGGGGCACCTGAACGTGGCACATCGAAAACCAACGTGCGACCACATTGAAACTCGTTAAGCCAATTTTTGGCGGTCGCCATCGAAAGAGAAGTCACCTTATACAGCATCCAAGCGCTCTTTGATTTCACTGCTCAATTTCTCTTCCAAAAACAAGAATCTAATTACCAACCGATATTGCTCCTTTTACCATTTTTCTAGAATCTGAGAACACGCTCGCTTCTACACGCAGTCAAAACTAAACTGCGAGTCCGATTCTGCTGAAATTGTGACAGTAGTGGCCTAAGAGATGTACTGCATGTGTTATGTGGGGAAATGTAGACTCTAAGGCTCCAACCAAATCTGAGTTATGAAAATGTGTGGACTGTATTTAGTATGGGGAAATGCGAATAAATTATGGGAAAACAGTTAACAATGAATAATTTACTATATAAAAACTAGAACACGGAACGTTTATTTGGCGGTTGAACGGGATGGTTTCTGAGAAGTTGTAGCAGATCGTAGAAAATGGATCGGACTGACCTGGAATCCAGACTGACGTCAGAATGTGGACCCTTGTAAACTTTGTGAAACACAGGCTACGGAGTAAATTTGCACAGCAAATAGTTGTTCGAACGTCGAAACTAGCGGTTGGAATGCACGCGAACAGCAGTGGCCACCAAAAAACTCGAAAAAAAGGAGAATTGGGAGAACGTCTCAAACTGTTCGTCAATGGCAGTAAATCGCAACTGGTCACACGTTTGTCCGCGATCAGGCACAATCACGGGCCCTTGGTCGAAGTAGGTAGATCGGCGATAATGATTTGCGATAAGTTCCTCGGTCAACACATAGCAAAAGGGGAGGGGGGTTTGTTGGTGAGTCTCCTTTTCCTTTTGGGTGAGCATGTGACCCCTGACTCTGCCACCTTTCTCTATCCTTAAGATAATTCAACAACATCATAGTTGATTTCTTTTGCGACAGTGGGACGGCGAGGCTAAGTACTTAGCGGACCGCCCTCATTTAAAACATATTGGTTTCTCTCCTTCATTTGGAAGCAAATTATTTTCATCTCAATCAGTCCTGAGTACTGTCTCTTGAGCAATCAATTGTTTACTTGTAACACCGAGATGGACGCTTGATTGTGTCAAAGTAATATGTGCTTCCAGTGCATCAATCTCCAGTTCTAAGGACGGGCAGTTAGCAATAACAGAGAACCCAGTTACCATCTTTTTACTTTCAACCATGCCCTTCAAAATGCTCATTCTCATGTAGAACTAGTGTTTGGTCTGATAAGGTACACCATTGTTCTTCCTAAAAGTCTTATTGTGCCAACTAATCACACCTGAAGTGCAGCCCAGGTAGCGTAAGTAGTGGGGATATGTCAACATTCATCTTCGTCAGAATGATTTCGTTGGTCTGAAACTCATGAGGTGCTTGTAAATCGCAATTTTCAAAGGTTGGCAACGTACGTACAGTTTTGAGTAATCGTTTGGTTTTCTAGTGACTGGGTGCTGGGATATTTAGGAGGCCCGAAGTACCAGATGTGGCGGAAGTGAGGGGTTAGAAACAAAATTATGAGAATGAGGCAGATGGGTGGACAGTTGATGTTGATATGAGGAAAGAAAGGGGCAAGGTGACCTGGAAGATCGAGGTTTCTGTAGAATTGCCCTCTGCTTAGCGAGTATTCCCAATTCAGCGTAGTTCGTATTTGAGCCATTTGTTACTTTGCAGTCAGTTCTCGAATCAGCACCACTCCTCGTGTCACTTGGTGCTGGTTGGTAGACCAGAGGAGGAATATTATCGAAGCCATCTATTTAGAGGGAGAACGTAGTGGCTCTGGAACAAACAGGCCTTTGCCTCAATAGTAGCATTCTCTGCAGAACACACACACTCCCTGCTCCTCCGCTGAATCACCTCTACCCCCTCCTGCAATTACTGTAACGATAATCATGCGTTTTGGTCGTCTCACTCTCAGGTTGTAGAGAGTGCCAGAATGGGGGTTCCTACAGCACACAAACATTCATTACGTCTATGAAAGAAATTACTGTATTATGAGTACGGAAGCACAAAACTTCTTTCCTTATTTTCACAGACTTACTGAGGTGTGGGATTGGGAGATTATCAGACTCTCTTGCAGGCATTCTGGGCTATCATATCAAAATGGTTAGACAAATTGTTGTCATTTCCTTATGGCAGTCGGAATGAAGGGAGGAGGGTTGCCATCAATTAGCGCCAGCTATAGTTGGTGGTGAAGGAGGGTTAATGCTAGTGTGGAAGTGGAGCCCAGAGTCGTTTTCTTTCCTGTATCCGCTGATCATCGTCCAACTACTCTTCAATCTTCTGACCTTCCCTTTGAAACCCGAATGAAAAAACTGAATATGACAGAATTGAACTGGAACCAATTTCCGTGTCACTCGTCTTGTCTCTGATTTGTATTTCGTCTTTGTGGGGTTCGACAAAGTGGAGGTCTTAATTTATTTTTGTATTAGAAGTAACGTGATGTCCAGTGTACTCAACGTGGAGCCGTGTGTTGTTTGTAGTATATACATATATATATTATTATCGAATGAACGAGCCTCACATTTGAACATAAGTATCAGTTAAAATTTATAGGCATTAAAACTGTGATATTCATATCAGTGTACCCGGGCATTATGCTTTAGTTTGTAAAACGTTGTACCTTTTGATGTCGGAGTTATTCCGAAGAATAAAATATTAATGTTTCGTTGTTCGTATTTTTGTTCGCGTCCAAAGCCGCATTTTAGCATTCAATAACTCCACTGAGGGCCGTTTTCACCAAAACAGCACTGATCATGATCCAACTGATTGCGGCTAGATAAGTAAATCAAAGCTAGCGTGTTTCGTTCCCTACTGTGGGTGATTAAGCCATATCGAGAAGGCAGCGGACTAAAGTAAGGGAATTGGACGTCAGTTCAACATCCCATCCTGTAAACAAGTGTCTTGTAAACAATCCAGATTTGACCAAATTATTATTTCTAATGATCGTCAGAAGCTAAAGTGGTTGCATTAACCTCTGCCGAAGTTGAAACTGATGAGGAACATACAGTGGAAATAGGCATACTCCAACTGCAAGAGCTGCATGAATAAATCAAATTAGTACGGGAGAATGCTTTTTTTTTCTTTTTTTCTGAAATGGTGGATGCAGGCGATACTCTCACTGCAGCCACAAAACGGGCCTATTGTAAGGGCGTCCATGAGCCTCAGATCATGGCCCCCCAGCACAACCCCAGGGCCCCATGGCACTGGACTCACTTGGTGTGACGTCGCCTATGCGCCCCCATCTCCCCCGCACAAAGCCGAGGATATCCGCATGTTCTGCATTCGACACCTCTTCTAGCTGAAGAAAGGCCCTCCCAAACACACAACGGGGCGAGTCCATCGTATACGCACAACACATGCTCAGCCGTCTCTAGCCCTACCTCGCAGAACCTGCATACCTGTACCTCGCACTTGCCAATATTTGCAAGGTGGTACCTCAGCGGACAGTGATCTGTGAACAGGCCACATACGATCCTCATATCCTTCCTCCCCAGTGCAAGCACCTCCTTGGCCCTCCCTTTGGAGAGTTGGATGAAGAGTTTTGACTGTCTAAGGCCAGGCAGCACCTGCCAAAGGGCAGCCCTGAACCTATCTCCTCCCATTTGCCAACTTCTCCACGCAGGTGGCTCCTAGTAGTCCCAACAAAGGGCTCAAGGCCAATAGGGATCTGTGCAAATCCCTTCTTAGCCAACCTATCAGCCCGTTCGTTTCCCTCTTTACCCTGATGCCCTGGCACCCAACACAGTGTTACACTGTTGTCCTCAGCCAGGGCCTTCAGTCCAGTCAGACACTCCCACACCTGCCGCGATGTAAGACAGTATGAGATTGAGGCCTTGAGAGTGGCCTTACTGTCCACCATGATGTAGATTCTCTGTTGCTTCAGTCCACTCTGCAGCCGCCACTGCACATAGACCGTCACTACAGCCACCTCTGCCAGCGACCCAGGGAGAATGCTTTGTGTGAACCAAAAAAATCGGAAGTGGTACAAGAAAATGAACAAGAAATAATAAACAACTTTTACAAGCAAGAAACTTTAACAATGAAGGGAGAATTATCGTGTTTCATACTCTAACTTATGTGTAAAAGTGTGTTATTATTTAACATTTCCTCCCTATCTGCTTTCAAATCCACCCAGGTAAGACATTTGCGTTTGGGTTTTCTAACACGGCAATACGACGTTTAGAGTTTTCTCTAAAACTGCTCAACTCACATTTTACGCGAACAACAACTTTTAATTGCAAGTAATTACAATCGTGATACTTTTGTTCGCAACAGAATTTAAATTTGTTAATTATTTATTATTATTCCAAAACATCTGTAAGTTATTCACAATAATAGAAGAGAATACTCGACGAAGCACGGTAATGGCGGACAAATATCTGATAAAAATATCTGGTGCGTTGCAACACACAAATTTCCTAAGCTCTACGTCAATTCAATTTGTAAATGGCTAATTCTATTTAATCTATTCATTTATCACGCAGTTCGTTTGAACTTGGTCAAACAACACGTCACAGCAGCAGGAAGCTGTTGCGCCAACAGTTATGGAATTTATTGTGCCATTATTGAGCAATTGGTACACAGAAAATTAATGAGGCTGTAAACACACATTTTTTGAAGAAGGATAGTAATCACTTTGGCAGAATTATTGGGTAAAAACTTGTAGAACTGGTAGTAAGCGAAATGGCGGTAGTTAAAATTCATGAATTTCTGGAGTGAGCCCCATGTACCTCATGAGCGTTTTTAAACACCCACCCTTTAGGTATTGGATTGGATTACAACACGACTTTTTTAAAAACATTCTAGTAACATTCCAGCGGAGTTCAAAAGGCAAAAATCGCGGCAAAAACGCTTTTTGTCGAAAAGTTTGATAATTTATTGTGCTGCTCTCGTAATTTTCCCACTAATGGGAATTTCATGGTATAATTGCCTTATTAAGACCTATCAATATAAAAAATGTAATCAAAATCGTTAGAGCCGTTTTTGAAAAAAAAAATTTGGTGTTTTGATCACTATGATAACTATGGTTAACTTTCGGTGGATTTTGCCCATACCCTTATTTTTGCGTCCCATGGTAACCTGCGGGCTAGACATCAAGATTCAGCTGATTTGGTGCGGTTATTTCCTCTAAAAACCGCGTTAAAATAGATTTCGTCGAAAGTTTTGGTAATTTATTGTGCTGCTCTTGTCATTTTCCCACGAATGAGAATTTTATGGTATATTGGGAGCTATCAATGTAAAAAATTTAATCAAAATCGTTAGAGCCATTTTTGAGAAAAAAATATTTGGTGTTTTGATCACTATGATAACTATAGTTAACTTTCGGTGGGTTTTGCTCATACCCTTATTTTTGCGTCCCATGGTAACCTGTAGGCTAGACATCAAGTTTCAGCTGATTTGGTACGGTTGTTTTCTCTAAAAACCGCGCTAAAATCGAGTTCGTCGAAAATTTTGATAATTTATTGTGCTGCACTCGTCATTTTCCCACGAATGGGAATTTTATGGCATAATTATCTTATTAAGAGCTACCAATATTACAAATTTAATCAAAATCGTTAGAGCCGTTTTTGAGAAAAAAAAAATTTGGTGTTTTGATCACTATGGGAACTATAGTTAAAATTTCGGTGGAAAATTTTGTTCGTACCCTTATTTTGGCGTCCTATGGCAACCTACGGGCGAGATATCATGTTTGAGCTGATTTGATACTGTAGTTTTCTCTAAAAATCGTTCACAGACACACATACTCACACAGACCATTTTCCCAAATAGTGTTTTTCGGACTCAGGAGGGTCTGAAACGTAAAGATCTGAAGAAAACTCTTTCTGAAGTTCTTTACTGAAGAAAAAAGTTTTTTTTCAGCCGATTACATAACTTTCCTTTCTACTTCGTAGAGCCAAGGAAAGTAAAAAGATAATAGCTAACCGGACCAAACTGCCAAATTTTTTGGGGTTGGCGCTTGATCAGGGCTGGAGCTTAACCCAATCTGGTGAAACCCGTTTTTGGGGTGTGAGCCGGTTAGACACTGTTGATCGAGTTAAATGGGATTGACGCAGTTGGTGAATACGGCCCAGAGTGAACTGGAGCAGGCTAACTGTTTGGACGGACGTTGAAAATGTAACTATTTGCTGCAACAGAACTTGTTATAGAAGGTGGTTCGCGTGGAGCGTGAGGATTTTGGGCATGCAGTATTGAAAATAACGTTCATTCTGCTTTATGTTCTCAATTCAGAAGTGAGAGGAAAAGTAGATAATTGTTGTGAGTAAAGATCAGCTCTGTTTCCCCATCAAAATTACAGTTCCTGAGCCCTCTTGAGAGGGTTATTTTAATTTCATGTCATGGAGGTTGCAGTTTCAGTTCTAGCCTATCTCCACTGGATTGCTGTTGCCCGTGTGTTACCATGTGAATGTATGACGCTGGGGAATCCAGTACCATATGGGAGGACTTCTTTATTCGGTTTCCCATTTACTTGGGTGGCAATTTCAAAACCGACAGATCAACCGTGCCCACGTTTCTTTGTCATAACCTTTTCTACAAACTAGACGAAATGGTAGGGTTGCCGGCTCGTCCAACAAACGCTGCTGAGTGACGTAGGAACTACGATGGAGTAGCACGTGGTTTCTTCTTTCCTCCGCACAAAAGGGGCAAGATGTACAGCATGGAGGGTCTTTGGAAGAAAAGCAGTGGAGCTGTCCATTAAAGTCGCCATGTCTCGCCCAGTTGTCTGGCCTTTCACGATAGGCATTCACAAATGTTGGAAAAAAAAGTCCCTTTGACGAAGATTCCCATCTCGCTTGCCATTTTCTAAAATGCCCATTCATCTAGCATGGCAAGTTTTTGTCCAGTAGAGAGCACAGAGTCTAGCCCAGAGCGAAGGAAGCTCCCTTTTCATTGTCTACTTTCCCACTATGCACTCAATGGCCAAATCAACCAGTTATTGGCCAGTGATCACTTTCAGTGCTTCGATGAACGCTGCCTTGTTGGCTCGCAGGGTTTGCAGGAGTGCAGCTCTCTGGGGTTGAGCCAGTGCTCTCCTTTGGTGAGTATGCTGCTAGAGACAATGGGGCAGTAGCTAATCATGCCTCGGTAAATGGCCTTGTATCACAGCAAACACACACCCCAAGTGTCCTTACTAATTGCTTGTAATGAGGCAAACCTTCGATGGTACTGCCTTTGAGGGACTGGAGGTGTTGGATGAATCGCCAACAACCAAGAAGTATTCCGCAACTTTTACCTTTGGCTTCTAAAGCGTTTTGTCAGTTGGGTATTCACTTTTCCATTAAAAAGGATTAGCTTGGTTTTTTCCTCGGCCACTTGCAGCTTGACGAGTTAGCTCTTTTGGATTACAGGAGTAAGTGATGGGTTTTTTGTATCGATTCGGTAGATGACAGGGTGGATTTTCGATTCAGACAAGCCGATGGGGTGTATCTGACGTAGATCTGTCAAATCCGAGTGTGACACAACTTTCCATTGCGTGCCTGGCGGCGGTCGTGGAAACTACTTTTCAAAAGTCGAGCGCGTCAAAATCACTGGTACTGTCAACATTTTGTGAATCGACGGGGCAACTTGTTTTTCGATTTCTTAAAAATTGTATTGATAATTTTGTACGCAAATGGGAGGCAATCACACGCCCTCTTACCTCGTTTGCTAACGATCTCAGCTCTTCCGCGTCACTTGTGTTGTATATTATCGTCAAACTCCTTCTACCTCCGACTCTATTTATGACCAAGGGATTCTGGTATGGCTGGACACCAGAATCCGTTAGAAGCTCGGTAAACCACTTCTGTCAGTTTTCTCCAAATTGAGTAGGTAGCTGGTAGAAGCCATGAACACAAGTGAACGGGCATAGAGCTAAGTGAAGTTGGGCAGTGCCTCTCACCTGATATTTTTCGAATTGATACTCAGGGCATCTAGTTCATGTTTAATTGATTTCTGATAACCCTTTTCCCAGGTGTATTTGGTGTCGCTTTTAAACTGGCGCAGGGAAAGTGTGTGCTATGAAAAACTGAATTAGAAAATTGTGAACGAGTTCGAATTCCGCAGAACTGTATCCAAATATCGTTAAAATCGTATCAACAATACAAGCTCGATGAGCTCATAACGCGTCTGTTTCATCTCATAGTTCTTGATCCCAGTTGCTAGAAGACACTCCATCAAGTTGAGTAAGTCACTTAATCTGTTACTGAGGAAATTTTGAAATATTTTTGACACATTTTGGTTGTTATCTCTGTTTAATGGACTGTCAGAGGTACACTCATGGAGAACAGTATATAGGTATTGGCTAGTGAAAGACATTTTGTAAGTTTGGTGAAAATAGTAGCACGGTAGAGACAAAAACGTCTCATCCTCCATCATCACTAAGCTACAATCTTCTTGCCCTCACAATATTAGCTCGACTCACCATGACATTGTACGCTACTTCTAACTTTTCGTCATGTTTTGGTGCCGTCAGTGCAAAAAAAGTTTGTGGCTAGAGGGAACTTACGTTTAAACTTAATTCTAATTTGCTTCATATATTGCGTACAAGCGATGCACAATAATTGCCCTAAATATCAGGAATTTATAACCTTAAGGTATCACGATGAACAGCGTACACTCTCTTTGACTACGTCGTCACTTGTGACCGAATAATAAAATTCATTTCAATCGTCGAACTCTCAATTCTAAAAATAACAAATGTACAACTTAACCTACTATCACAATTAATACTTAACACAATGCTAATTCACGAAATTACACATCACGTTTTGAAGTCAATTAAGTACGTCAACGATCGCTCACAGTACAATGTTTATAAAATGGCACACTTTGTGTCGGCCGCGTGCCTTTACGCCGATTTTGAAGAGATATCGATTGGTCCAACTCGTTTTATAATTGAAAGTCTTGCAATAGGGAAGCCGCTGCCCATATGAAGGACGTCAGTGGGAGGAAAGTCGTGCTGAGGGCACTCGCTCTCCCGACGTCTCCTGAAGTTGAGTACCACGTTTCGCATTGTTGAGAATTGAATTTGTCGCAGTGGCTGATTATTTCTTCTCTGTAAACGAGAAGGTTGAACAGAGATATAAGTCGGAATACATCGAAAACATGAGATTTGCGAAACAAGAAATGACTTAGTTACAGTTTGATGTGCCGCGTTAGGTTTTTCTTATAGGGTCTTGTTGATTGGTACCCTGTTCAAGTCTTACAAACAAATGAATGTGCTGTCAAGTTAATCAAGACAGCGTTTATGTTTTTCCCCCGTTCTTATGCAAAACCGTACAAACTAGACTCTCAAGGCAGGTTTACTGTGTTCTCGTGCAGCTACGAAGGGGGTTTGGAAATGTTTGGGGGCCCGCTGACTCAGGCAAAAATTATAGCAATCGCGAGGAGCTCCGATCCAATAAACCGACGTTTGTCAGGCTTATGAACCACTGTCTTAACCACTAGACCACGATCGATGCCTATAATGGGAGTCAGTCAGTGCACAACCCTCTTCACCCTATGGCTTATCAGTGTGGGGTTGAGCTCACGCAAATGTGGTACATGCAGTGGCCATTTTGCAGAAATGTTTCGTTCGATATCCACAAAGCTCACTGCAGAGTTTGTACAGCTCCATCATTCGAGTATCTTTAGTTGCTTAAATGGAGTGAACTTTATGAAAGAAGTGTGATCTACTACCTACAAAAATGTGACGGCTTTGCATTGCCTTCACGTGCTTATGTCACTCAATTCGTACAAAGAAGTTTCCTGACTGTTCCTAAGCTTAGAATTTGTATTTCGGTATAAACGAATAATTGAGGTCGGGTGTGAGAGAGGTGATGGGCCTATAAAATCTGCCTGAGAGGATTGTAATTACACTTGTGAACGATAGGAGTAGAGCATGTGAGATACAGAGTTGACGAGACACGAGGGGGGTCTCTGGTGAGGTACACTATAGTGTACCTGGACGAACCAAACTCTCCCATTCAGCAAAGGCTCGTCCTGGGCAATTGTGCGGACTGGGCACCTCAAATGCCGTGATTCGCTCGAAACGTCTCTCTGTAACTGAGCCGTCCCCTCGTCGTCCAGTCACTAGCCCCCTCATTTGCTCCCACCCAGTTCCCTGTTTGTGGTGGTAATTTACGAATAAAACTCTCCATCCCAATTGCATTCGGTTGATATCGCACTTACTCCCCGACTCGCTTCGTGCGACATCGCTATTTAATTATTAGATTGGCGCCCAACGAGAGGTCGAACTTTCACTGCATAAGTTCGCGATGCTGCACACGCAGAAAAACTTGAAGGTTCTTTTAATGCGATGGGAATTTTTGATCCCCGCCTTCAATTTTTCAGTCCTTCTGCGACCTACTTTCTCGTTCAAACCTTGTCTGTTATTGACGAACAGTTGAACACAGCAGGACGAATGTAGAGAAGCTCCTCGTCTATCAAGATCTGGCTCACATCTACCTGGAGGAAGTGAATGCTTATGTAGCATCGCAGCAGCGCACAACGTGTCAATCCCCCAACCTTCATCAACATCGACATCTTCCTGCGTGTCTGTCCCCGAACGACCTCTCAAACAACAAGTCTGGGGAAATCACGCAGTTTGGAAAAGGTCTGGGGATGACAGAACTCCACCGCCGGATCCACATCGCTGCCCTATCTAAGGTAAAAATGTGCCCACGCTTCCTCAACTCCAGCCAGGATGCTCAAAGAACCTACGAATTGTCTGGTAACTTCATACACAAGAATGTGTCAACGTGTGTGAATGCTGTCAACGCAGGCTCCTACACCCCATGAGCCAGAGTGCTGTACTTGTTCCCAAAAGTGCAACTAATCGGCTTACGGTAGTCACAGCATCTTCGCTCAGAACTGCCGCTTCTGGAACACCTCAGGGCAGGTGTTCTCTGAAGAGGAGGGAACTCCAACTCCCCTTACTGAGCGAATTGTCTTTCGCCAAGACACAAATCGATTATCTGATCCATGGATGTCGCAGCTGTGGGGAACGAAGACGTACGATCCACAGAAGATGTGTACGCCAGTGACATTGTGAAGTGAATGTTTATTTGTAGTTCTTGATTCAATACTCCCACGACAAACATGGGCACCCATTTCTCTTACTCTCTGCTCAAGATCAGTTTCCCCTTTGTTGGATGGACAACAACGCTTTGATTGCAGTGCACAGCAAGAAACTGCCGTGCTCATGAACGCCTGAGGACAAGCTTTTCATCAAGTGCGGAGTGATATACCGGGACGAACCAACCTCTTCCATTCAGCGGAGGCTCGTCCTGGGCATTTGTGCTGACTGGGCACCTAAAGTGCCCCGCTGTCATCAGTTGTAACTAAGCAGTTCCCTTGTCACCAGCACTCGCGTTCGCTCCCACTCAGTTCCCTGTTTGTAGTCGTTAAAACTTCTCCAAAAGTAATTCGCGAATAAAACTCACCATTTCAATTGCAATCGGTTGATATCATACTTACTTCCCAACTCCCTAGTGAGAAATCGGTATTTAATTATTACTCTAGTGTAGGGAAATGAGTTCAGAAACAATCAAATTGATAAGGAAACAGACCTGTAGGGATGAGCGTGGAGTTTCTAGGGAGTAACTGGGAGAGAACATTACATCACTAGGGAGACTCCAATAACTTTACAATTGAACTGACGTAGTTCGGAGATGCTTTGAAGAAGAGCTGCTGACTCAGGCAAAAATCACGGCAATCGCGCTGGAGCTCCGATCTACAACTGTGTCTATTATGAACAGTGTCTTATCCACTAGACCACGATCACCGGGTTCCTTTAATAGGAGTCAGTCAGTACACAATAAGGTATGTTGCTTTATGTAAAAGTCTCAATATGCAATGCAATATGAAAAAAAACTGCAAGTTGGTTGTTATAGCGACACAACCTGCAGTCACTAAACGCACACTTTCCAAAGCCGTTCTCACGCTTCTCCGCTCACCGCCCAACAAACGCGTAAAGGATCTGAAAAACGTCTCTAAAAATACTCTTCGACGAATGCATTATAATTTCACTCACCTCGTTCCGACTTGCAGGAGGATCGCCATCCCCATTTCAACGTGGTTCGTCACGTGACAGTGGAACATCCACACACCTGAAACCCACAAACATTTGTTTATTTGGCGCACCCTGACATCATTTTGGTTGAAACGGAGTTCATGAACTCGTGCCTATCTTAGGAAATTGTTGAAAACTATCGTTCGATCCTGCCTAACCAATCGAACGCTCGCAGTAAGTATCAAACTGCTGTCGCCCGATCTTTCGAGATTAGTGTAGGAGTGCCACAGGGCAGCAGCGTGCTTGGGCCTTTCGTGTAACGACTGTCTAACAAATTATGCTATACAGATTGCCCACTTTGCAGATGATGTAGCAGCCCTGTCGAAAGAATCGAGCGGTGAAGAGGCCATGGAGACTCTTCAGAGTTTTGCTTGTACGTTCGAAGAGTGATGCTCAAAGTGGAGAGTCTTTATCAAAATGAACGGTACCTTAATAATGCCATTACCTAGGCTTAAGCCTTGATGCTCGGTTTCCATAAACGTCCCACATTTCCGCTATCGTCCAAAAGACGCGTTCTCGCATGCACCTATTGAAGCACATGCTATATCGTTGCGTTCAAAAGAGCTGATGTATTTGCTACTCATTAGATCGGTGTGTCAATACGGATGCGTGATTTGGTCTTCAACAGCAACCTCTCACATCAAAAAGGTGCAAACAGTATAAAATCTAATTCATGCGAATTTAGGCATACCAGAGGCCTCAGCTCGAGTTCTCGTACAATAATCACCAAAGGAGAATACAACACCATCCAACGACCTCATTAAATAAATTCATGAAAACACTCCACCACCACGGAGCGTGAGGAGCTTGAAA
This sequence comes from Pachypeltis micranthus, assembly GCA_020466155.1. Taxonomy (NCBI): domain Eukaryota; kingdom Metazoa; phylum Arthropoda; class Insecta; order Hemiptera; family Miridae; genus Pachypeltis; species Pachypeltis micranthus. The sequence continues at coordinate 60,273,204 of CM035770.1, read as the reverse complement.
AGAACATGGCACTCAGATCTGACGGCTAACTATCCGCAAAACACGCCAGTAAGAGTGTCACCGTTACTGTTAATAGCTGTTTTTGGGTAGTATCTGGTAGCAAGTGAAACGGCACTATAAATCCCCAATCGTGTCTGTGGCTCGATGGACTACCCCCTAATTTTGCTGAGAATTTATAAGGAAAAAACCACCGATTTATGACATTGCTTCTTCTTAGATCACTACTTTGAGTGAGTGACCAGGAAAGTGATAATTTATGGAACTATTATCGTGATTTTGTTTAGGAAGCATCGTGTTTATTGTTTTGGAGTTACATAGTAAATAAACAATGAAGTGAAGAAGTTAGAAACTGTAATTTATCGAATCGCCTCTAATTATCCGACGATAATTGGTAAACATTCATCGCGTAGGCACCGGATTGTGCTAGTCCAATCTGGTTGTTTGGAAAACGTCAGCTTTCCATGAGCGCGATTCATTAAAAAAAAAACAATTCGTTTATCACTCAGATCATTTGAACTTGGCCAAACAACATTTCACGACAGCATAAAGCGGTAGCGATAACAGTTCCGGAATTTATCGTTCTGCTCGTACTCATTCCCGGACCATTATTGAGCAATCGGTACACTGAGAGTTAATGAGGCTGTAAACACTATTTTTTTGAAGAGGATAGTAATCACTTTTGCAGAGTTATTGGGTGAAAACGTTTAGAACTGGTAGTAAGCGAAACGTGGGTAGTTGAAATTCCGGAATTGCTGGGTGACCCTCTTAAATCTTATGAGCGTTACTTAAACGCTTACCCTATAGGTATTGGAATTGGACTGCTACAGCAATTTGTTTAAACCTTCTAGTAACCTTTCAGCGGAGTTTACAAGGAAAAAACCGCGATAAAATCGTCCAAAATTGTGGTAATTTATTGTGTTGCTCTCGTCATTTTCCCACAGATGGGAATTTTCTCGTATGATTTCCTTATTACGAGCTATCAATATAGAAAATTTAATCAAAATCGGTCGAGCCGTTTTTGAGAAAAAAAAATTTGGTGTTTTGATCACTATGATAACTATAGTTAACTTAAATTGGATTTTGCTGATACCCTCATTTTGGCATCTCATGGTAACCCGCAGGCTAGATATCAAGTTTGAGCTGATTTGGTACGGTCGTTTTATCTAAAAATTGTCACACGGACACATGGACACACAGACCATTTTCCCAAATAGTATTTTTCGGGCTCAGTAGGGTCTGAAACGTGAAGAAAACTCACAATTTTCTTTCTTCAGCCGATTTCTTCCTTCCTACTTTGTAGAGCCAAGGAAAGTAAAAACGACTAATATCAGCAATTCGCTCTGTTAAAACCTTGAGTTGTTTTTTCCCCATCCTGGCCAACGCGGCATTTCTTCAGGGTGGAGCCATGTCCCCTGGTCCTCTATAAGGGCGCCCTACCCTTCTTTGGAAGCCAGACACCACTAATCATTCAACTCCTCCATCCTCTTCTGATTGAGCACGGCCCGAACGAATCCGTCCACAGCCACCCACTTCGACTCGTTCTCCAACATCCTACTGACAGCCGTGGACGACAGGAGCTTCCCAGCTGCCTCCTTCTGGCACCTGCAGAGTTCGGCCCACCTGGGACTGGCCAAGAACGTGTGCTTTGTGCTGTCCAAAACCTACAAAAGGGATCTTTTTTTTCCTATTCTGTGGAGACACAATCTTAAGGAATTCAAACCAGGAGACGAGGTAAAACAACCTTATTCAAAAGATAACACCTAAACAAGAATTGAAACGAACTGGAATTATGTGTGCTAAAGAAGAAACGTGTGGAATGGAATGAAGAGCAGAATAGCCAATGAAAAGAAGGTACTCGGTATTCATTATACTTTTTCAGTGGTTTATCGTATTAGTGGATAATCTGGGCTCGGACGTAAATATCTAGCCGATCAATATGAGAAAATGGGGTAAGAAATCGCACAATTAGTCAACTCAGACTGTCGCTTATAGGGGGACAGCTAGTAGATTTGCACCACAGACTAAGTACCACTGTATACAGAAGATGGGTATGTAGTACGTTATCAGTATAACGTGAGGCTATACATTATACTCAGAGCGAGTCAGCGAAACTGTGAACTCTGCGTTGAAACAAAACAATTTTACATAAAAACGTGAAATAATCACCTGCGTTGTTAGCGAGAAATCGAATTGCCATCCATCCTCTGTTTGGGATTCCAGCCGAGTCTTTGAGAACCGCTTTGCTCAACTTTTTTGGAAGGAGGCCGGCTTCGTTGAGATTTTTGATGTCTTCCAACGTTTCGCTCTCGTTCAAAAGCCCTTGCCCCACAATGTGGAACGTGTAGCCGTGAAGGTGGATCGGATGATCTTGCATTCTTTGCCAGCCTGAATTACAATTGAGCGAAATTTACAAGTTGTAAGCGTGCAAACATGATGCTGAAAGATAAATAAGATTGAGGAATTCAAAACTAGAACCGCGCCAGGTGGATTTAACTTTAAAGTTCGCCGACTGCCTTCACATTAGTTGCGTGATACGACGTAACTTCTTTTCTAAGAGAAAATTCGTCCAACACGTTTAGAGTGAGGAGGAACGCTTGAATTGCTGGACCAAGTGTTCGGAGACTTCACATTTCTTGCAACCACTAGCAGCACTGGACTCACGTCAGCTCCGTACATGCCTGAGGGCCTTGTGAATGAACTAACTGCCGTTCTGTCCCAGTCCACTTAGGTCAGGCAGTTGGCACTTTTTGTTGTACATTAGTACTCCCAAATACGTTGATGTCCAATGGAGAGAATATTATATGATGAGTGACGCATCTCGCAAACTTTCTTCCGCCCCTGAGCATTTAGCGAGTTTGAGACTCAAGCAACTAATCAAATATGATTTTCAGTTCAGTTTACTGTTTACTGTTCTGCATAGAAATATGCAGTGCTTAAGGCTCCAAAATTTATCGCACTGTTCCTATTTCTGTCACGATCTTCATTGCATAGGTAATTTGTGGAACTGTCGAGGTGATTGTTTTTAAAATGTTCAGGTTTATAGTTATGTAGTTACAGGGAGAACGTTGTAAAAATATCATTATCATGGAACTTCCTTCAACTCAATGTACACTCAATGGTTTGGTTTTTTACTGCACTACCAACTACCCAGTGGGGGAAATGGGCCAGGCCAATATCAGGCATATCGGCTCATTGACCAATTTGTGCCTCACAGAGAGTGTGGGCAGCCTTGTGCCTGCAGCCCTTCTACAGCGAGCTGAAGCTCCACCAGTCGCAACCAGTGGAGCAGGAGCCACCCAGGCCTTGAGCTAATGCTGTTTATGAGCCCAGGCAGGCGCGAATACAGCTAACCGCTGTACGGTTGATTTGGTGGCTAGCAACGAACCGACAGCTCCCTTCTTAGGGATGTGCCCTTGTGCTCTCACATCTTGGTAGAGAGGGCAGACGACGAGCCCACGAGATTGTGGATAACTTTTAGGGTGCCACCACTGCAACGACATACAATGGCGACCGAGGAGAAGTGTGTACAGGTGGCGTGCCTTGGCTCCCATGTCCCACCTTGCAAGCTACTCAGTTACCACCCACTCATGGGCCCACGTGAGTTTGAGCTCGTCCTTCACCAGCTGGAGAAGCTTTGTACTGTGTTGAGGTTCTCTTTGTGACGTGATTTCTCACTGCTGCCAAGTTCAGCTGCAGGTCCAATGGGAGAGTGTAAGTAAGAACCTGCAGGGCCAAATGGAAGGTGGTACGATACACCCGAAGGACTACCAAAAGCATTTCCCTCTGGAGCGTGTCTGCACGCTGCCTATCTTGCTCAGAGGGGACTATCCACTATGTGGATGCAGCGTATGTGGAAATAGGAACCAAGACTGACTGGTAGTACTTGAATATGGCATGAGGTGAGGGCTCCCCCGGGTATGGGGCCTGGTGTGGGCTGGGACGTCTGAGCAATTGGCCCTCAGAAAGATCAGGTGAAGTGTTAGGTACCCCTGAGGGCTGAAGGTTAGCTATGCGCTCCACAGGTACCCCAATTAGTCGGGTGACCCGCTGCATCAGCTGCTTGGCCATTCCAGGAGTGCCCACATCGATGACTACCTCAACTGCTCTATCAACTGATCCAATATGTTCTCACTCAGTTTACCTGAACATGCTACAACAACGAGTTACATAGCAGACAGTTAAATGGGGCAGACAATCAACTACCAACACAGATCTATCCTGCACAGAGCTCACCAATAAGTTATAATGTTGCCAATCACTTATGGATGGGAAGCGTGGATATACAGTCTGATATAAATTAACTCAAGGTTGTAAAACGGAGGAGGATAGGATTGTATTCACCATTTCAAGAGGAAAATATTAACCACAACAAACAATGAACTAGGTGTGAGGGAATGGGAGAGTGCAAATGGCTTCGTCATGACTGGAGAACCTTGTTTTGTTCATAACATCCCAGAGTTTCAGGTGCCACTGCATTAGAAGGCTTTCAACAACCACCCACCAGATTACGAGCTTTATATTCATCAGAGTATGTGGCGTGCTGTGAAACATGTAACATCTGACTTACTTATGTCAACCAGAACAAGTTCAACGAGGGCTCCAAGAGGGATATTTTCAGTTAGAGTGCACGAGCAGTATTCTCCCGTGCAGTGGTCCCATTTTGTCGTTTCATTGCAGAGCGTCAGGTTATAGCCAGCTGGTGTGTTCCCAGTGGCTAAGTATTGCAAGAACTCAGGGCCGGGAAATTTGAACGAGACGTCGTTGAATTGATGCCATGGGCCGGGGTATGGTACGTCTTCTGAAAACGTACAAAACGGAAGTTGAACTTTGATACTGAAATGAATTCCATGGTGTCTTACAGGTAGACATTGAGATCTTTAAAAGACAGTGATAATGAACTTTGAAGACTCACGATACGGCTTTGAATGAACTTGAAGATAAAGAGTGATATCTGGGGTCCGGTTGTATGTCGGTAGTTCGTCTTCATCGGTGCAGTTCAAATCAATCAAGTCGATGAGTTCGTAGTCCGAATAGTTATAAGTAGCAACTTGAACAGGATTCAACACCTGCAGAACAACAATACAAACAGTTCGCGCATTAATCTCCATCTCCTCTCACCCAATTAAATATAAAATAATGCAACAAAACGTGTACACACAAAAATTGCGTGAAACCATCTTCAGTCTTAGAGGTTTTCCGACGTACCTTTCCTTTTCTTTCAGCCAACTGATAAGAAACTGGAGGCATCTGACTATCGTCTGGCACAGATCCGTTGTAGCAGACATAGGCTCGTTCGTGAACTGAGCTCTTCATTTCATCGCAATCTCCGTATGCTCTAATTCTCATCCAGTAGCACCCAGTCCCATTTTCCATTGTAGGTAGCACAAAGTCGTACCGTTCTCCTGCCTCCATCATGAATGAGTCAACTGAGAAGGAAACCAACAGTTGAATTATAAACTGCATGCGTCGAGAGTCGATTTTGAGACGAGATACATCTCTAACGAATTACCAAATATTTTAGGAGCAAATATCTAGTGCGGGTCAAAACAACTAATCTCAGCTCCACGCACATTGCAGCCTCTAATCCAATCTCTCTTCTAATCAGCTCATATAAACTCGGTAAAACATAAATTAACTCTGTGAGGAACTGATAGCGCTCCGAAATTTATTGCACTACTGTCACTTTCCATGGCCACAGTTGAAAATCTAACGTGTAGGTACACGATGGGACTGGGAATTTTGTAGCAGTTTGCGTGTATGGCTCAGGAATTATGGTGGTAGTACCTGAAATTTTGAAGGTAGGCAACCCGCCTCTCCGGTTGGCTTGAGCAGGCTCCTGTGTGTTTTCGAACTCCTGTTCATTATGCAACCTTAAGAGCTACGAGTTTCAGTATAAACCAGGTGAAAAAAGTGACAGAAGTAACAGGAGATGGAAACTGAACAGGAGCCTACTCGAGCGTGGCAGGTTGCCTATCTACAAAATGTCAGGCGTGCTACAGAAACGTGTTATAGGGGGAGCTCAGGTTTTTCTTCAGCCGAGTGCATTACTTTTCCTTTCTACTACGTACAGCCAAGGATTGTAACAAAACGGATATTCTCATGAATTGAAACAAACTCTGCTTGAATTGTCGATCCGATTTTATCAATATTTGTGGCCAGTTCTCCCAAATTTAATTTTTCTTCCGCCGCCTTTTGACACTTTTTGGCCATTTCGTTCACAATACGCCGATTAAGTCACGCTTAGCTCACGTTCTCTTTGTCAGTTCACTGTGCCTTCTAAAGTATTATTTTTTGGGGTGGCAGCGGTTGTTCGTGATCAGTTGAACATGAATTAGATCCCCCAACAATCCGCTGCCCACTTCAAAAACCCTGCAAATTATTACACAATGGTTTATTTATTATTCTCATGAACAGCTTGACCAAGTATTACTGCTCCCCCATCCCATTCGATTCAGCATCGAATACTAGTAAACCATACGAAACATGACCTGACTACAATGGAACTACGGAAACAACACGTCTGATGATTTTGCCCCGTTGGGGTCGCGTCGGGGAAATTGGAATGGGGGCGCTTCGAGCGAACCTGAATCCGTTGTGAGTCGAAAGGGGAGTTGAGTGGCGTCGTTGGGAGGCGAGCGAGCGCGGGTGGTTTTTTAATGAGACGGGCGGGGAGGGAGGGAGTATAAACGACGAAACGTTGACTTCCGCTGTAGTTCCCGCGTTGTACTGCGTTTCGTTAATTTGTTTAACCGTTTTGGTTTATTATTCATTCTGAATAATAATTGGTTTATTATTCATTCTGAATAATAACCCTATGTTTTCGGTCACGAAAAATTTTTTACAACCCCCCCTCAAAATTTGATACTTTACGTTTCAAGACATGGAGATTCCAAATTTGCAATGTCCGTCCGCCGTCCCCCGTCCCCCGTCCCCCGTCCGCCGTCCGCCGTCCGGGCCGTTTTGTGCCTTTAACGTGGTCTAAAAAATTCGTTCTTTCGCCCAAAAATCCGATTTGGTATCTAGTTGTGCCCGCCATCTCGGCAATCCGATCGGACGAAGCCCGTGGTTGTAATGGGCAAAAAACGGTTAAAAAAATTAACGAAACGCAGTACAACGCGGGAGCTACAAGCGTTTCGTCGTTTGAATTCCCTCCGCCCCGCCCGTCTCATTAAAAACCAACCGCTCTCGAGGCGAGCGAGTGCGGCCTCCCGCTCGCTTCCCTCCCAACGACCGGTCTCTCCCCATTCGCCTTACTCTTCCAATTTCCCCGACGTTTTCGTTTTAATTCGATTCATTTTTTTTAGATTCTTTCGTTTCATTCTCATTATGTTTTTTTCATAGATTTTTGGTTAAATTTTGATATTAGTATTTAGCGTGCATGTTTTCATATTAAAATTCAGTTTTTTCTAGATACTTTCGTGTTTTTTGTTTATTTTAATATTACGATTCAGTTCTTTTCGGCCTTTTTTTGGGTTTCATTATGATATTTTTCGATGCTGAATCGAACAGGATGGGTCTCGGAGCATTAATGCTAGGTCAAGCTGATTATCCGAATAATAAACCGTTGTGTAATAATTTGCAGCGTTTTTTGCCCTTAACAATCATGGGCTTCGTCCAATCGGATTGCCGAGATTGCGGGCACAACTAGATACCAAATGGGATTTTTGTGCGAAAGAACGAATTTTTTAGACCTCGTTAAAGGCCCAAAATGGCCCGGACGGCGGACGGACATTGCAAATTTGGAATCTCCATGTCTTGAAACCTAAAGTATCAAATTTTGAGGGGGGGTTGTAAAAAATTTTTCGTGACCGAAAACATGGGGTTATTATTCAGAAAGAATAATAAACCAAAAGCGAACCTCTTACCAGGTAGTAAATTGAGCATTTAAACTGTGTTACGGACGGAATCTTGAGGTGAACATTTCAGGATCTGAGGCCCATCGAGCTCTGAGCTTTCCTCATTAAGGCTCCCCCTGCTCCTTCGGCGCACAACAGGAAGGGGCAGCAAAAAACCAATGCAGCTTTGAAAACTTCGTTCACCCAGTACCCATCAAGACACACCAAAACAGACATCGCCCCACCGACTTTCCTCTTTCTGTTGAGCCGCTCATGCGACCAGTGGTGTTCTGCAGATTTTCAACGCTCGATCCGATTTCGTACAACGCGATCCTTCAAACTTTTCCACGCGTCGCCACTTGTTTGTGCTTCATCTCATTCTATCCATCTATCATCTCTGCTGCTTTCAACCACTCGCCATCGGTAAGTTCATTCCAAATTTCTTTTGCGCTTCGTGCCGCCACATTAACCGCATTTTTCACATACAACGCATCACATCATCAAGGGCCCGAACGAGAGCTACGTTCACATTTATTTATTTCTTCGCTCGAGCTTTCCTTGCGTATACAAGAGAACTCTTTATTTTAATACAAACATTTTAATCATTTTTTAATTTCGAATTACTTCCCTTATTGTTCTCTCTCATTCAGCTATCCCTTTTTCACCCCCCCCCCCCCACCCCCACCCCAACCAGCTCTATGTGTTAGGTGTTACTGTGGGGTGCAAGACATTTTCATTTCCGTACCCCTTAACAAAATCGTTACACACCTTAAGTTTATTTGTTTGTGCAAACCTACACCACATTTCTATGAGGGGCTTTCAGTTGTGAATGTAGGCAACCGGAAACGTTTGCGCTAGCGGGCGCCTTGAGTTTATTCGGATATAAACCTTTAACTCATGTCTGTAACGTGCCCAACATTTTGAAGGTCGGTAACTCACTGTGATCGAGCAGACTCCTGATTATTTTATTTTTTACTGAGCTAGCAACACGTAAGGTAGCATGGGAATGAATTTCTTGCAATGTTGGGACGACCTAGTCTTGACCACCAACCTCACTGGGCCCAGATTCAATTTAGAACACATTCCTCGCCAGTCCAAGGATCGCAAAATCAGCTTTTGCATGGAATCCTGAATGTACAGGAGCTCTCGTTATCAGCAAATATCGAGAGTTCACTCACCTTCAACAGGTTCGAAAGGCGATGTGTCACTGGAAATCATCGTGAGCTGGTGTTCGTCCACAGATATTTGTAGAGGGCAGTATATTGCGCTGTTGTATATAAACCTAAAACGATGTCTAAGCCCCTGAAACACCCAACAAAACACGTTTTAGTGAAACACGAATGAGTAATTAAAATATCTAGCATGAAACACAACATGAATTGGCGTGAAGCCCTGATCAGAACATTTGAAATACCGTCAGATCTATTCCATAAAACCGATGTTGGTGCTAGAATGTTTCAAAAATTTGCGCAGAAAAAAAAACTTACTGCAGTGACGTTAAAAACTTCTCTCTCGGTCGTGAATATCTGCCCAGGTTTTTTGGGGTTGGTAAAATTTCTGAAGGCTGCTTTTCCATTTATCAAAAATCCGTGGCCAAAGACACCTCCGTTAGTCATCAGGGTGGTGACTAAGATTTCTTGAGAAGGCTGAAACGCGCATGTCGTTAAAACACATTGATAAGTAATACACGCGCAACAGGGAAGTCACATTTGCTGATCATTGTAACAGATAATTTTTTAAAACTTCCCGTCTGCACTTATCTTCTAGGTTAGGACGACACGAATGTGATTGTATCTAGAACCTACCACTCTCTGATTATTACTATACTAAACTCCTCGCCCAGTGGTGGGGGAGATATTGCCACGAATCGTAAAAAAATCATCAAAATCGGGTGACAATGGCGAAAATATCATCCCACCACTTTTTTTATTCCTTTTCAATTCTCCTTCAATCACGAAGCTCAACATTCTCGAGATTCGCTGCTCAATTCTACCCAAATGTGAATAGAACAACACGAATCATGAAAACTGGCGGAGAAATATGAGAGGTAAGGCAGTTTTGCTGTGTTTACTATTTGCCCCTTCCAGTGATGAATTTTTGAACTCCCGAAGCTTGTTGTGAAAATGAACCCTAAAATTGGACCAAACAAAGACAAATTATCGATGTCAGTTAAAAATTGCGGCCTGGGCATCGTTTTTTCAAAATGCGCATATCTCCGTAAAGACTTCCAATTATGGTTTTCTACAAGGTTTTCAGCACAGGCCAAAGTATTTGGGATCATAAGATTAGATCCATTATGATCTTATGATATAAGATCATAATTTCCCGGGTGTGTTCGGCCTTTTTCATGTTACGCTATGGGAAAGCCCGAGAACTGCCTGTTCATTCAACTTCTGAGACAAAGGAATTAAGTTTGGTTTAACTTTCAATGACAATGGATTTCCCCTTTTGAACTTTCCAAAATGTCATTCCCTCCCTCGATTTATCTCCTTTTCCAACACACACAGCTCTTCCCGGATATACTTGTCTCACACTGCTCGCTATATTCCTCTATCAACTCTTGGGACAGTCGCAGCTCTCACTCTCCCCCACCGATACAGTTTCCATGCCAGTTCATACGTATTCAGAGCCCCCCTGTGTCGTCCTTATATACTCAAATCCACATTCATTTCACGTGTATGTGCTGACTGACTCCTATTAGAGGCAACCGGTTGATCGTGGTCTAGTGGTCAAGACAGTTGATTCATAATTCTCGACGTAAGTCGAGGGTTGTGAATCGAATCTCCGGCGCGATTACCGTAATTTTTGCCTGAGTCAGCAGCTCTTCAAAGCATCTCCAACTTCCTCCTCAGTACAATTGGCGCCCAACTAGTGGTCGAATTTCTTCATTCCAAGAAAAAAGAAGAGGCCCAGAGAGAAAAATTAAAAAATTAAGAGAGAAAATAATGAGCAGAGTTCTCGGGTCCGGGATTCACTGACGCTGTAAAAGTTCCAGCAAAGGTAAAATGGTAAAATGGGCAAAGGTAAAATGCCCACTACAATGCGAAAGAAAAAAGACTTTCCTTGTAGCCCTCTCGTTTCTCGAATCAAAGATCGGATTTTCCGGGGATTCGCTCAACTCTCGTAAATTCTTTCCTTAAAAGAGTCCGCTCCAGGAGCAGCGGTTAACAGACGAGGGGGGAGATGTGCTGACTGACTCCTATTAGAGGCAACCGGTTGATCGTGGTCTAGTGGTCAAGACAGTTGATTCATAATTCTCGACGTAAGTCGAGGGTTGTGGATCGAATCTCCGGCGCGATTACCGTAATTTTTGCCTGAGTCAGCAGCTCTTCAAAGCATCTCCAAACGACTTCGTAACATGTAATACAGTCCTTCTCTCACACTCACCAAGTTCCCTTTTATTTTATGTAAGCTCCCCCTCTCATGGGCCCAACAGATTATGTAAATTATAGACGAGATCACAGAAATGACACCTACTAATATAAAAATACCACCCAAAATTTCTGATCTTCACCACTGCAAACTATTGCTAGGTAAAATGTGTCGGCGAACATACGCAAGGACTGAAGATGAGGGATAGTGATTGTTGTCTTAACATGAGGCTTTTGGGTTTATATTATTACGAAAGGCCAAGTGATTATGCACCTGTTTGTGAGAGAATAAAATATAAGTAGTGGGTAGCTTAGAATTCATTCCTTGGTAATGTTGGGCTGGATTGTAGTGTCCATCAGCTACGGCTCAACCAATGATCAATCCTGTTCTCGAGACATTACCTCTCACCAGAACCCACATGTATTTAGCAAGCCGAGCTTCTGAATGACCAAGATTTTTGCAGTCCGTGGTACAAAATGAGTTCTTCACCCAATAGCAGAGCGGTGCGGTGGAAGTGTTATGATCCCTCAACCCAAAATTACGTGGATCGAAACCACAGTATACTTACAGCCAATTTGCTACTTGCTTGGGTACTGCAATCTCAAAATCCTCTGTTCCTGATGAAATGAATAAATAATTGAAATGAACTACCAACACCAAATAATAATGTTGTTAGAACTCAGAAAGACTAAGTTATATCAACAAAATCTCCTAAGTATTTCAGTTTATAGAGGGAAGAACTCGTTTAACACCACTGACTGAGAAAAATTCGGATGGTCCGCAATAAATAGTGGCTTGCTCATTTAAGGTGGCCGTGTACATGTGGAACACCAGTAAGTTTCGTTGCGTTAAGAGCCAGATTGACACAAAAACAGCAGAATACTGGGGGAATTGATAGCAAGAAACCCGTAGCTTATATCCTATTATATCAAAATGTTTAAATTAAAACGGTTAGGTTTGTATTACCATTAAGTGCATAGTGATTGTTTGTCTGTGCACGATCTGCTTTGTGTTTGTCCAACTGATCCAGCTCTCGCTTATTGATGAGCCACCAGCTCACTGTCCTCCAGCCTATTCGCACTTCGTCCTTTAATTAGCAAGTCCACTAAGCACCTTTCACTCCTTTGTAACTGTCTCGCGTCAATAACATACACGGGGATCCTCACTGAGCTTTTGGAACGACTCAGGTCGGAATCTTTTTGTACCCATTTCATTTCTATTCGTTCCCTAGAATGTTCTAATTAAATTACTTGAAACCAGTTTCCATTTAGACCCCAAACACCAGTTTTTATATACAATCACTGGGCTACTAATGTTGAAAGCACGTTGTTTGCCAGTCTTAATATAAATCCATCGGTTTTTCATACAGACCTTGGGGTACCAGTGCCAGATAACGGCGGTGTGTTCAGCAAGGTCAGTGTCATAAAGCGAGCTCACGTAATCTGGCTCTTCCCTTCTAATTACCACAGCACCGAAGAGACCTTCAGCTTCTTGGAAACCTGAAACATCCTCGTTATTACGTAAATGCCATAAAACAACCCATAAAACTCAATGAGATGTTGGCAGAAAAATAACCTGTGAATACCCGGATCGGAAAATTGATTAACTAGCCATTGTCAACATTCGAGGGTTTCTGTTGTTAACCCACCAACTGCCGAAGAAACTCCCTCAATTAAGGCGTCTCGAGAGAATAATCGGAAATGAAGGTGCTAGTTTCGTTTAAGTTGAGCAGAAAATTAAGCCCAATTTTGTGACCACGAAACCACTTTACGCTAAATATTTCCTATTCAGCGTATTCCCAACGAAAATCGGCAAAAATACAGTTGCACGCCTTTATTCTACAAACCCTACCCACTTCCCTCAAAAGACAACTGTACGGACACATTTCATTTATAAACTTAAACTGCCCACATGAGTGGGGTGCTCTATTTTGACCAATCACTCGAAGCAAACAAGTTTAAAAGAAAAAGAAAGATTCAACTTGGTTGTCAGCCGTAAAAAAAAAAGTGTATGTACATGAAAGGAAACTGAACAAAATTAATTGGGGCTCTTTCCGAAATATCAACGAAGAAATAAAAGGTGATTATTCGATGCCGAGTTTGGGAGAAGTACATCGACGAACTGTTCAGTGATGCTCGGGACGTATACGAACTGTCGAGTCGAGAAGAGGACGAGGGACCACCACCCATTCTCGAGGGCGAGGTTCTTAGAGCGATCGGTACTGCCAAGACAGGTAAAGCTGTTGTTCCAGACGAAGTGAGCATGGAAATGTTTAAACTGATGGATAATGAAAGTATCTCCAAGCTAATAGTGCTGTTTAACTGGATTTATGACAGCGGACGGATTCCAGTGGAGTCGTTGAACTCAATCTTCATTGCCCTGCCTAAGAAGGCTAATGCACGCAGGTGTTGTGATCACAGGACCATCAGCCTAATGAGTCACGCCCTCAAGATTTTATTGCGTGTGCTTCATTACCGGTTGTGAAGGAAAGTTGAGGCCGAGATTGGAGATACACAGTTTGGTTTCCGCGGTGCATTTGGAACAAGGGAAGCTTTATTTGCCCTGCAGGTTCTCGTCCAAAATTGTCTCGACCAGCAATGCTCTGTGTATGCCTGTTTTGTAGATTTTGAGAAGGCATTTGATAGTGTGCGGCATGAGAAGCTTCTTCGTGTTCTGCAGGAGGTCGGTCTGGATCTCAAGGACGTGAGGTTGATTAGAAACCTGTACGGCGCAAGTTCGAGTATATGGCGCTCTCTCTCTGAACAGGTGTCAGTTGCAAAGGGGGTCAGACAGGGCTGCACAATGTCACCGTTACTCTTTAACATCTATTCGGAGCAGGTATTTAAAGAATCCCTAGACGACTGTGATATAGGGATCCAAGTCAATGGTTTACCTGTTTCGAATTTGAGATACGCAGATGACACAGTACTGCTGGCTCACACTGAATCGGAGCTCCAGGTCCTCTTGGACAAAGTTGCAATACTCTTGCAGGAACTATGGCCCGACCATCAACATTTCCAAAACTAAAGCGATGGTCATATCGAAGAAGGGTGTGAGGTTGGTTGTTGAGGGGCGAGTAATCGAGCAGGTGTCGAGATTCAAGTACCTAGGCCAGTGGGTTTCGGAGACTTGGTCGTTGGAGGGAGAGTTGCGGTGTCGGATCGAGGTAGCACGATCAGCATTCATGCGAAGCGTTTTGTGCCGCCGGGATTTGAGTTCTCCTCTACGCTGGCGAGTTGTAAAATGCTATATATGGTCCATACTCCTCTACGGCGTAGAGACCTGGACGTTAAAAGCCAAGGAAGTGAACTGGCTGGAGGCTTTCGAAATGTGGCTGCCCCGTTCCCGTGGACTGCCAGGCTCCGAAACGCCTACGTTCTGCAGGAAAACTCCCTGACACGTGAGCTGCTGATAACCATAAAGAAACGAAAAGTTGCATACTTGGGGCACGTTATGCGGGGTCCTAAGTATAGCCTATTGCAGACGATTATGATGGGAAAGATCAGCGGACGAGGCGAGATAAGATCAGACGAGAAAAACCTATGGAAGTTTGGGAGAGGCCGTCGCTTCATGGACAAATTTGAGCGTGGGTGAATTGTGAAACTGCTTCTCTGTTGGTAACTAATTAATGTAAAGATGGGTGGCTCTGTAAGATTGATCAAATCTCATGGAGCAGTTACCCCAGAATTTACGGAAATGTACGAAAAAACATTACTTTACCCACGTTTTTATTTTTATCTCTGTTCAATGTACTATCAGAGAAACGTTTGTTGAGAAGAATATATAGGTATTAACTATTTGAAACATTTCTGTGAGTTTGGTGAAAATCGTTGGAGCCGTTTTGCCAAAAAGCGTTAAAAAACCTATTTTTGCTCCACAGGCCTATATCTCCATTCACCGTATTTTCATGGAGATATGTATGGAGAAGAAAAGTTAGGGATTGATTAGTAAAAGGTGAGCTTAAAGTTTAATCAAAATCGTTACAGCCGTTTTTGTGAAAAGTGCGGAAAACCCCAGTTTATGGTACATTTTGTCCGAAACTCCCCTTTTCAATTGACTGAAATCGCCCATAACCTTATTTTGCCGTCTAAAAAAAATAACAGAATATCTGGTGCGTTGCAACACACAACTTTCCATATCTCTACGTCAAATCACTTTCTACGTGGCTTTTTCTACTTAATCAATTTATCTATCTCTCAGTTCAACTTCGTCAGACAACACTTCACAGCAGCAGGAAGCGGTACAGATCCGGAATTTATTGTGCTGCTCGTACTCATTCCAGGACCATTATTGAGCAATCGGTACACAGAGAATTAATGAGGCTGTAAACACGAATTTTTGAAGAAGGATAGGATAGGATAGTAAATACTTTTGCACAGTTATTGGGTAAAAACTTTTAGAAGCGGCGGTAGTTGAAATTCCAGAATTTCTACAGTGAGCCGCATTTATCTTATGGGTGTTTTTAAACACTCACTCTATAGGTATTGAATTGGACTGCTACACCAATTTTTCTTAACATTATAGTAACATTTATAAGGAAAAACCCGCGCTAAACTCTCTAATTTATTGTGCTGCTCTCCTTATTTTCCCACAAATGGGAATTCTATAGTATGGTTGCTTTATTACGAGCTATCAATATAAAAAATTTAATCAAAATCGTTGAAGCCGTTTCCGAAAAAAAATATTTGGTGTTTTGATCACTATGATAACTATAGTTAATTTTCAGTGGATTTTGCTCAAACCCTTATTTTGGCGTCTCATTGTAACCTGCCGGCTAGATATCAAGTTTAGAATGATTTTGTACGGTCGATTTCTTTAAAACCCCGCGATGAAATCGATTTTCGTCGAAAACTTTGGTAATTTATTGTGCTGCTCTCGTCATTTCCCCACAAATGGGGATTTGATGGTATGATTGTCTTATTACGAGCTATCAATGTAAAACATTTAATCAAAATCATTACAGCCGTTTTTGAGAAAAAAAATATTTGGTGTTTTGATCACTATGACAACTATAGTCAACTTTCGGTGAATTTGACTCATACCCTATATTTTCGCGTCCCATAGTAATATCCAGTCTCTGTATCAAGTTTAAGCTGATTTGGCACGGTTGTTTTGTCTAAAAATTGTTCACAGACACACAGACCATTTACCCAATTCGTGTTTTTCAGACTCAGTAGGGTCTGAAACCTAAAGACCTGAAGAAAACTCAAAAAAAAAATTTTCAGCTGATTACATAACTTCTCTTTCTACTTTGTAGAGCCAAGGAAGTAAAAAGAACCAGCTCAATCAGTTCAGCCGTTCTTCCGTAAATCGAACTACAGACACACCCACGGACCACGCGCCGCAACTAGGTTTTTTAGATTCTGTGGCGGCATGGCAGCTTACCTGAGTGACCGTGCCAAATGTGAGTTCCGCGAGGCTCTGCGACCCATTCGTACTTGAATTCCGTGCCAGGTGGAAGGGGGATTTGATTGATGTAAGGCACGCCGTCGGAGAATGGGGAAAATTTCTGATGAACTCCGTGCCAGTGGATCGTGAGAGATTCAGTTCTGAGCTGATTGTTGACTTGGACTTCAACTGTGTCGCCTTCGCAAACCTGCAAATATACAGAGGGAAGGTGTGTAAAACAATAGTGGGTGGTGAAGAGAGAGCATGTAGGCGATCTGGACAGTTTGCGAGAGTAGGTGCCTAATGTTTATGCTGTTCTGCAAACCTGCAATTCATTTCTGTAGTGAATTTGACATTTTGGACGTAGGAACCCGTCAGGCTCGTCAAGCTCCTGTTTATTTTCGATCTTCTTTTAGTTCTCTTTTCACTTAGTTAACTTGTTTATTGGCACATTTTATACAGAGACTGGTCGTGCTTTAGGTTGCAAAGTAACAAGAGATTCAAAACAACAAGGAGCTTGCTGAGTAACGGGTTGCCTAACCTCAAAATTCCAGGCGCACTCTATGTATGTGTTGTAGGTTTGCATCGTCCTCACGATATCGTACTCACGCCCACAAAATTTGATAGTTTACGTTTCAAGACATCGAGATTCAAAATTTACCATGTCCGCCCTCCGTCTGGGCCGTTTTGCGCCTTTGACGTATTCTAAAATATCTGGTGCGTTGCAACACACAACTTTCCTTAGCTCTACAACAATTCACTTTGTACATGGCTAATTCTACTTACCCAATTCATTTATCACTCAGTTCCTTTGAACTTGGTCAAACAACACGTCACAACAGCAGGACGCGGTAGCGCTTATAGTTCCAGAATTTATTGTGCTGCTCATACTCATTATAGGACCATTATTGAGCAATTGGTATACAGAAAATTAATGAGGCTGTACACGAATTTTTTGAAGAGGGATAATAATCACTTTTGCAGAGTTAATGGGTAATAACTGTTAGAACTGGCAGTAAGCGAAACGGCGGTAGTTGAAATTCTGGAATTTCTGAAGTGAGCCTCACGTACCTCACGAGCGTTTTCAAACACTCACACTTTAGGTATTGGATTGGACTACAATACCACTTTTCTTTAACATTGTACTAACATCCCAGCGGAGTTTATAAGGAAAATATCTGGTGCGTAGCAACACACAACTTTCCGCCACCCCCGTAATTTCGAACACCACCTACATTTGCGGGCGCTATATCTTCGTTTAACGCATTTTTACAGGAACATTTACGAAGAACAAAGTGTAGGGACTAGTTAGCTGAGAGTACTCCGAAAGTTTGATCAAAATCGGTAGAGCCGTTTTTGAGAAAATTGGAATACCGATAAATTAATATTCGACAAATCTCCTTTTCTGAGTTAACTTGGCTTATATCTCCGTTCAACATATATATACAGAAATAATTATGGAGAACGAAATGTGGCTATGGGTGACTTAAAGACACTCCAGTAGAATTAATCACATCTGGTGAAAAAGTTACCCTGGAATTTACGGAAATGTTAGAAAAAACGTTATTTTTGACACATTTTGATTTTTATCTCTGTTCAATGGACCGTCACAGGAACATTTATTGGAAAGAATATGTAGGTATTAACTATTTGGATACATCTTGAAAGCTTGGTGATAATCGTTGAAGCCGTTTTGCCAAAAAACGTAAAAAACCTATTTTTGCTTCATAGGCCTGTATCTCCGTTCACCGTATTTTCATGGAGATATGTATGGAGTGTAAAAGTTAGGTATTGATTAGTAGAAGATAATTTGAAAGTTTAATCAAAATCGTTAGAGCCGTTTTTGAGAAAAATGCGAAAAACCCTAGTTTTTGGTACATTTTCGTCCCCCTCCCCCCCTTTCCATCGTCCGAAATCGTCCATAACCTTATTTTGGTGTCTACAAAAAATAACGAACAAAACAAAAAAAGAACCAGCTCAATCGGTTCTGCCGTTCTCCCGCAAATCGAACTACAGACACACACACATACACACACACACACATACATACGGACCACGCGCCGAAATTAGGTTTTTTAGACTCAGTAGGGTCTGAAACGTAAAGATCTGAAGAAAACTCAACATTTTTTTTTGGGCCGATTACTATACTTTCCTTCCCTTCGGGTAGCGGAAAGTAAAAATCCGTTCTTTCGCACAAAAATGTCATTTGGTATCTAGTTGTTCCCACCTGCTCGGCAATCCGATCGAAGGAAGCCCATGGTTGTTATGGACAAAAAAATGGTTAAATAAATGAACAATAACGAAATTACGGCAATTTCATTGCTAACACCGGTTCGGTATCGTGATCTAGGTATTTTTAGATGCTCGGCCGAATGAATGAATTCTCACGGGTGAACAACTGCGTCTAGACCGAAAATAGTGAAATCGTTTCATCGTTTGCAACTCTCTCCCTCCCGTCTCATTAAAACCACCCGCCAGCTTGACTCGCAACGTCGTGCCAATTGCCTACGGGCGCCTGCAATATTTAATTAACATCGTTCCGTATGTAGTTAGGCCATGTTTCGTATGTTTCATTGGTATTTTTTTATGCTGGATCGAATGGGATGGGTCTCGGAGGTGTGAGACTACGTCGAACTGTGCAATCGAATCATAACCGTTGTGTTATAATTTGCAGCGCTTTTCCTTTCCCTCTCAACCATTCTACCCTTAAACTTGTTAAATCTCGCTCATATGAAAATGGCATTCTCGAAAAAATCTGGATGGTAAATCCAACAAGTTACTCATGCAGTAGACGTCTAATAATTATTCATCAAATCGGGAGAAATCTCGGAAATTCCAAAATTCAAACTACCGTTTTCTTGGACTAACTTTTTTCCCAGTGTCCGTTTTCTCGTCCCTTACAACAAAAAAACGTTTTGACAGTCCCACCAATTAACTATAGGCCGATAATGAGGATCGTGGCATGAGTAGCAGCAGCGCAACCAATTCCAGGACTTGAAGAGTTACCGATTTGTACGGAGAACGATGTTTTACAAGTTCCTATAAAGTGTGTGAAAGACATACTGGATTAGTTGTTGAGTACGCTGAAGGGACTTTGGTGATGCGCCACATCAGATATTTTTTGAACTAAGAGGAGAAACAGTGAGAAAATAGGTGCTATTACACAGAACACCATGAAAATATATTGAAATAGAGTGGCTTTTTTCTTTCCGAAATTCTCTCGGAGGACAGACACATTAAGTGGGGTCTACAAGTTCGAAGGTGATTGTGAAGTGGACTAGTGCGGCTGAACAGGAAAGAAATTCCAACTTAGAACTAAGGAACAAGAATTAGAATTGAGGTCTGATGGGGAAAACTCGGCATTGCTGACTGCTCGAAGGAGGTGGGGCCATAAAGGATAAACGGAATAAGGTAGGCGTTCGAATTAAAAATAAACGTACATCTGCGTGGTAAAGGTCCCATTATGAATGCACTGGAATCCATAGAAATGCTAAAAACCCTGGAAATTATTACACAATGGTTTATTATTCTCATGAACAGCTTGACCAAGTATTACTGCTCCACCATCCCATTCGATTCAGCATCGAATACTAGTAAACCATACGAAACATGACCTGACTACAATGGAACTACGGAAACAAAACGTCTGATGATTTTGCCCCGTCGGGTCGGGGAGGGGAAATTGGAACGGGGGCTCTTCGAGCGAACCCGTTGTGAGTCGAAAGGGGAGTTGAGTGGCGTCGTCGTTGGGAGGCGAGTGAGGGAGCGGGTGGTTTTTTAATGAGACAGGCGGGGAGGAAGGGAGTACAAACGACGAAACGTTGACTTCCGCTGTAGTTCCAACGATGTACTGCGTTTTGTTAATTTTTTAACCGTTTTTGTCCATAACAATCATGGCCTTCATCCGATCGGATTGCCGAGATGGTGGGCACAACTAGATACCAAATGGGATGGGCACAAAACGGCCCAGACGGCGGACGGCGGACGGACATTGCAAATTTGGAATCTCCATGTCTTTAAACGTAAAGTATCTAATTTTGAGGGGGGGGGGGGGGGTTGTAAAAATGCGCCATTCGTGTCTCGAATAAAACGAATTCCACTGCCAACTGATTGCAATTTCTTTTTTTACTTCGTAGAGCTGAGGAAAGTAACGCAGATACGAGTACCGCAGATATAACTTTGATAAGATTTTGCGCGCCACGAACGATTCTGCTGCTCTACTCGACTCACGGTTACAAACTTCATCACGTTGCTATTTTGAGAAATGAGACTTCCCAGGCAAATTATATCGAAATTGCTCGTTGTTTCTCGGTAATCGACAGTTCCGCTGTGATGAGTCCAAATAGACGAGCAAGGAATCAAAGTTGGTATTTCAAGGGCGAACATTGGACGTGTCGCACGCTAAAAACTCGCGAGGAACATCACGTGAAATTCAAAAGGCACCAGCTCGTGTTCGCGACCGCAAAACAACGCCATTTTCACTTAGGGACATGGTGGTCCCCAACATCACGAGCCAAGTTAGCAGAGCTCCGTCCAATCGGCGGTTAAATGAACCGCGGTACGTATTTTAGTTCGCAACTGGAGATATTTGCATGCAGATGAGCCAGTTGAACGATGATTTCAGCGTTTTACGACTCCTCTTTGGGTGCGCGGATCTTCTTCGTTCCATAACAATTAGTTGTTGACCGATTATACATTCCCAATATCGACAGGCTCAACTAGGAAGGAAGCCGCTCTGGAAAGAACAGCGTTCATTCCATCACCCAGATGAGAGCATTCCATTTAATGAGAAGAGAGAACTGTTTTTGAAGGTGCCACCACTTGGAGAATGCAGCTCGAATTTCGAACCATTTTAGGTACCTTCAGATCTTACTAACACCATCTGAAGTATGCTCTACAAAAATGTCAAGCTGCGTCAGTCTTCAGTGGACAAAACCATCGTCCAAGGACGTCTTTATTATCCACACTGCAAAGGCACTATAAAATAGCTTTTGAATCGCAGTCTTCGTGGGGGTGTGAAGTTGTACCACTCTGGGCATCCCCTCTCAGGTATCAAGTTGTCTAACGTTGAGCCAAACATTGTAAATCTTGAATTTATCGGTTCGGCTCGAACGCGTTTACAGTACCTTGCGTTGTTCTCCGTATTTCTTAGTTCTCAACGCCCAACTGACCGAACTATTTACTCGGGTGGCAAATTTCAAAGGGAAAGATGAACTGCGAGGTTTTTTGGTCATGACCTTCTCCACGAACCGGGTGAATCGGTTGTAAGCCTGTAGCAGTTAGAGAAATGTTTGGCCAACAACCGTCGCGTACTACAGTGGACCATGTGGTTTCTTGCTTCCTTCGCACTGGAGGCGCAAGACGTGGAAGATGAAGGGTATTTGAGAGAAAAAGGGAGAAACCGCGCATTGAAGTCGTCATTGTTTTGTAAGCAGCTGGCTCTGGTTACTCGTTCTTGGGAACAACATCTCTATGCTCCACAGAAGTCAATGAATCTTTGGGAGACACCACCGTACTGCAAAGGCAGGCACTAATGCGGCGCACTTCTGTCCGATGGGAGTCTGAGGCCTTTCCCAGGTATCGAGTTTGTCTCGGTTTTATCGATTCACATCTTGAATTTAACGAAATATATTACCTCTACGGATTTATTCATTTTAAGCGAATACATCATAATAAACTAAGAGGAAAATGTGGAACGGTAAACACTTGAACTTCAAACTGTTAAGCTTTTGGTTTGCCGCCATCGTCTTCTGACAGCACCAAGCCAGTGGTTCATACCGATAGGAGGAAGTTGGGGATGTCCAAACTTGGCACACACATATTTCATGTGATCCTCCACGTTAAATTCGTTTAACAGTAGCATCTGCATTAGAGGATGTCCGCAGAGCAAACGCATTTTCCAACATTTTCAGGCCTTCCCTGGGTTCGATGGCACTTACGACTTCTCCTCCTCCCAGAACAAGGCAGTTTGGACTTACTGCCCTCCCTGAGGTTCGGAAGGTCCCCCAAACTTCTGCCCACTGCTCAGGGGCTCATCTGGATTTCCGTCTTCTTATCCAATGACAGACGGAACTCAATACTTGATTTTCAAAATTCCTGTAACTCGTATCTTAGGTATTGCTCATAATGTGCAGGGTATATTTCGGCTTAGTTTTCCCAAATAAATAGTATGAGACCTCTCACGTCGGTAGTTTAAACTGCTCTAAGGATATCGCGAGTTCCACGTGTTTTCACGGCGTTTATATTCGTTCCTAGGAGTATTAGAGTAGTGTGTATTTTCTTTGGCGGATCATGAAAACCCGCTCATCAGAGAACCTGCCAGGAGTTGAATTTCACCAGTACACGATCTGTAAAACACCGAAACTTGCGAGACATCCTTAAAACTCTCACGTCGTACACTAAAATCAAGATAAGAAACGATTTGGTAAAACGTTTTTCCTTGTTCGAAGAAATCAAATCTTAATTAACCGCTTGAGTTCGTCTCCGCGTTCTTGATAAGACGGTTAGGCGCTTTATCCGTCAGACTTGGAATTTCCTGACGAAACGAGAAGCCGCTAAGGGCACAAGCTGGTACCCACATGGTCGTGTTATCGCTCGCCTTGACTTCTCTTGCGCAATATTTCAATTGTAACAACGATAAAGAGAATGCGAAGACCGCGGCCCATTGGTTAACGAATAATACGCTCAGTTTGTGACAAGTGCGAGTGCAAAACTTTTGGAAAAGGAATTGGAGGGGCTGTTGAATTCAACGAGGATTTCGGAATAACTAGGATTGTGGGGAGATGCGGGTAGCATTGAATGAGTCACACTCAACGCAGGACTCAAAAATTAGCTTGTGAGTTAAATTGCTCCAAAATTAACTATAACTTTGTAGCGATACATCACACTACACTACAACTTTCCTAAGCCCCGCGTACATTCAGCGATATTAGTCACTGTAGCAACTAGTTTTTATTCACTTAGTATGAACTTGGTAGAACGTAGCACTACACATAAAAACTGGTGGCTCTAAAAGTTTCAGAGTCGATTGACCATTTTTTAATGATCGGTAATTCATGAGCCTGACAGCGAGATTTTACTGAGAGGATCGTGCCTATTATTACGGGATTACGCGTTAAAACTGTGAGAAATGGTTTATTATGTGACTCGCGTTATTTTTCCAACGGGCGAGAATTTTATTTAGCGTCATTTGGATTCGTCTACTCAGTACATTTAATAAAAAAGCTGTGGTGAGCGAAAAATTATGCTGTTTTAAGGTGGTATCTATGTGGGGAGTGCTCCGCTAGTGAGGACTCTTAGTATCCGTCTGGTCAGAGTAAGTGATCAATGAGGTTGGTAATAGGGGAGGAGAAGCGCAGGGCTGCCTACTGTCGAGATGGGCCAGGCCAAAGGCGAAGATTGGTAAGTCGGTACAGAATTGCAGATTCTGCCAGGTGGAGCTGGAGTCAGCGGAGCATGTACTGTGTACGTGGCTGCAGTGCGCCTCAGAGTGCCTGGGGTTCATCAGCTGCGGCCAGAGTAGGTTACAGAAATGGCCCTCTACGTTGCCTTGCCTGAATGGTGGTGACGTATTGGGCACGCCGTATCAGAGAGCACCTGGGGGTGGAACTGCAAGGACATGAAGGGGCTTATGTTCGCCCATACAATAGGTCCAGTTGTGGCCGCAGTGCGGGGTTTCCCGGTGTCATCAAGGAAAGAAAAGTTTTCACTTCGCCCTTGAACAGGAAGGCGCAATGAGCCTTTTCGTCTGCCTTAGCCGTGACTGGACATGCCAGTAGGCATTTTCCTCCCGTGTTTCCCAACTGGCCACATGCCAATTGAGGTGACTTTTCGTCGCTCCTAGACGAGGCTTGGCCGGGATGGTTATGGATACTGCCCCTTGTCATAACCCTTGCGACCTCAATGAGAAGGGATCTGTGGGCACCAAGTCGTTGGAGAACCTGAAGACATTCTAACGCCGATCTGGATCTGAATGTATGAGCCAAGGTTGCCTTTATAGCAGCCTGGCTGTCCGAGAATATATAACCCCGCTTCCTCTTGAGTCCTGTTACCAGGATCTCTTGTGAGCAAATATTTATGGCTAGAATTTCTGTTTGATATATCGTGGCATGCTCTCCCAGCGGCTTGGCAAGGCTAAAATGGGGTCCTGCAATGCTCAGGCAGATTTTGGCGCTTCCCTTCCACTGTTCAGCTTCCAATAGTTGCAACACTTCCACGTGGAATCAGGTGTGTTGCTCCTAACCATCTTACGAGCGATACTAAACTCTCATAGTATAGCTATTTTATTAGACTACAACACTGATTTTTCGTTAAAAAGCTAATGTCGTATGCGCGGGAATTAAAAGGAAACAGGTGCGCGAAAATCGATTTTCTTCGAAAGGTTCGACAATTTTATCACGGATCAAATCTTGTAGTGGAACCACTTTATACGAAACTGAAGATATAAACAATTTACTCAAACTCGTTAAAGACGTTTCTGAATGTGTTAATCGCTATGGAAGCTTTTGGCGCTTGAGGTTCTTGGATTTATTCAGTTGCTCCTATTTATAGCATGATTACTGTACAACAGTTTCCGAATCATCGGGTAAAACAGGAAAGAAATGCTAGTTAATGAAATGGCAGTGGGAATGGACAAATTTCTGTTATCTTAAGCAGTGTAGTTTATTTTAATTCTACCTTGATTTTCCTCAGAATGCTATTATCTTATTAGCGGGATTTATTTGTAAAAGAACTGCTCTAAAGTCGTCGGACCTTCTGATAATTTTTTGTGCTGCTCTCGTCTTATTCGAACGGATGAAAATTTATTGTAAAAATCATACACTATTTGGAACTGTCCACACAAAAAATTTGATTAACATCTTAACGCCGTTTTGAGATAGAACATTTCTGGTGTTTTGGTACCATGGTTAGTTTTAGAGTGGTTTTGCTCGTACCTTGCTTCGACGTCCCTTTATCAATCAAATTTGAGTCGATTCAGTTCAGCCGTTTTTCTCCTAATTGCGTAGTCCGGTGTTTTTTGGGCTCAGAAACACTTGAAACGTAAAGGTCTCAAAAAAGTTCGAAATTTCTTGCTTCTTAGGGTTAAGGGAAGTAAATGTGGTACGAGGGACAGCAAACTCGACCTATTTTCTTGATCTACGGGGATTTAAGATTCCTTTTCGAAGGGGGCACTGGTGGTAAATGTTAATTTCTGAGAAGAAGTCTCATAGAAGTACCTCTTTCTTGAAGTAAGTGCGATAAGAACGTTGTAGAACGTTAGACGTTACCATCTTTGCAACGGCTTTGCATTAAGTCAAGTTACAATTCGAAGGACTCGAGAGAAGTCAAACACAGCAGCAACCGACCACTCTATTTGTTTAGAGTTCCAGTCAACAGAAGGCAGGACCGCTCTAAGAAGAGTCGGCATTTCGATATAGACTTGGAAAAGGTGAGGATTTAGTTAGTTCGTCACGTAAGAAATGCCTTCACTTTGGTTGACATCATTGGTGCCATCTTTAATTGGCACGAAGGACGTCCTTCTAAACCAAGGCGACACGTAAACATCAAAATTTCATTATCTCGCGGTGCTAGAGATTTTTTCCCTCAACGTCCTCGACGTCGGAACTCCCTCAGCACTCGTCCTGATCAAAGATCGATTTGGCGCCAGGGTCTTCATATCGTCGAGTTGCGCCATTGGTCCTTGAAATCAATATTTTTGGTCAGCCTGAGAATAAAAGGAGCAGCGGAGTGGAGAGTTGCACCATGCGGCCAATGAATCAAGAAATGAACACAATGGCAGACGAGTTTAGGAAGTCGTAGACGTTGATGACTTCACCTTCTCCAACTGTTTTTATCTCTTCCTTTGGTTCTTTGCGATGCTAAAAGCCGAACTGAGGTCAGACAGAAGTCAAAGCGCTTTTCTTTACTTTAATGGACGATTTATTTTGGCTCCCTTCGCTCCGACCCAATGAACGGTTTCGAAATACCACCACAAGAGTCAGTCGCTCGCCCCATGTGCACCAACACCAGCCAATTGCCAATTGAACTGAGTAGGTCACCTAACTTCCACTTCTTCCAAGTTGAGAAGGTCACTTGCCACCGAGGTTAAGTGCTTTACCGCGTCGTGATTAACTCGGCTTCTCCAGACGAGAGGTTCGGAAGCAAGTGCTGCAGCAGCAGAAGAATGACACAACTTTCCGAACCTAAACTCAGATGCCGACTTAATTACTCTTCCCTGAGCTCGCCTATTCAGTGCCCCTTTTAATGGAAACGGCACTGCCAAGGTGACCTCGGCCACAGGGGTCTGACATCCGAAAGGCCAAACTAAACTAAATGTGCAATTTCAGTGGGAATCGCAAGGCCAGCACTTCCCGAAGACCTGTGTTGTCATTCGTTCGTAATTGACTTAGATAAAATTAAGTTTGAGCCAGCAACCTGGCGCAATACGAAGCTAGAACAAGGGGAGGGCGGTAGCGCGTACTGGCTAACCAGGATTCGCCTACAGGCGCGACCTCCTCTCGATTTGGTCCCGCCATGTGGAAGTGGGATCCCACGTGAGAAAAATCACCTATAACGATCACAGAAATCAGCTTTGACATCTCAATGAAGGTGATATGATAATGCACTGAACTGACAAAAGCCAATAAGTAACTCTTGAACATTACTTTGACGAAACCTTCCGCAATTCATGTGGTCAAGTGATTGGCCAAAGTCTTTTGTGATCAGTTTACAACTATTTGTGTGTGTGGCAGCCCCCTGCATGTGGATTCAAGAGCTTGCCTTTGCAGTGTGGATAATCGTAACGTACAGCGCGGTACTTTTGTAGAGCATAGAAATGTCATTTCCAAGTAATAGCCAGGGGCAGTCCACTAGACGAGTCAGTTTGTTGCGAAAAATGGTGTCTTTAATGGGTGTCTCCACTTCTTTTCTCTCAAATACCCTCCATCTTCCACGTCTTGCGCCTCCAGTGTGGAGGAAACAAGAAATCGCGTGGTCCACTGTAATTCCTACAACAGTAAGGGACGGTTGTTGGAAGAGTAGCTAAACCTTCCAGCTTTGACTGCTACTAAGCAAGCTTATAACCATTTCGCCCAGTTTGCAAGAAGGTTATGACCAAATATCCTCGCCGTTTATCTCTCCCTACGAAATTTGCCCTTGAACTACGCTCAAGGGTTTTTTTTTTTTTTTTTTTTTTTAAATACAACGGTGGATGCAGGCGATACCCTCACTGCAGCCACAAACGGGCCTATTCTGCATTTGCCACCTCTTCGGGCTGAAGAAAGGGCCTCCCAAACACACAACGGCGCGATGCTGCGAGTTCATCGCATACGCACAGCACATGCTCTGCCGTCTCTAGCCCTACCTCGCAGAACCTGCATACCTGTACCTCGCACTTGCCAATATTTGCAAGGTGGTACCTCAACGGACAGTGACCTGTGAACAGGCCACATATGATCCTCATATCCTTCCTCCCCAGTGCAAGCACCTCCTTGGACCTCTCTCTGGAGAGCCGGATGAAGAGTTTTGACTGTCAAAGGCCAGGCAGCCCCTGCCAATGAGCAGCCCTGCACCGGTCTTCCCATTTGCCAACCTCTCTACGTAGGTGGCTCCTGGTAGTCCCAACAAAGGGCTCAGCCCCAATAGGGATCTGCGCTGATCCCTTCTTAGCCAACCTATCAGCCCGTTCGTTTCCCTCTATACCCTGATGCCCTGGCACCCAACACAGTGTTACACTGTTGTCCTCAGCCAGTGCCTTCAGTCCAGTCAGACACTCCCACACCTGCCGTGATGTAAGGCAGTATGTGGATAAGGCCTTGAGAGTGGCCTGACTGTCCACCATTATGTAGATTCTCTGCCGCTTCAGTCCCCTCTGCAGCAGCCACTGCACACAGACTGTCACTGCAGCTACCTCTGCCTGGAACACTGTGGCCAGCGACCCCAATGGGATCGCTGCCCTGACTCTCGGCCCAAAGATGCCTGCCTCTGCAAGGCCACCCTGCACCGAGCAATCAGTGTAGTACACCAGGGCCCCAGCTTGGAAAGTGGGAGCTCCCCCTTCCCTCCTGGATCGCTCATGAATGAGTATCCGAAAGGGTAGCACGAAGTTAAACCTCACGGGCATTGAGTCCACCACATGCAGTTCAGGCCCCCCCACCTTCACCTTGTCAAGGATCAAGTGACAGGAACTCCTCCTCCCCCGCATGATCAGACCCAACTCCAACGTACGCACAGCCTGGAGGAACGCCATCCTTTTAACATGTATGCGGAGTGGAGCTAAGTGGACCTCCAGTGCAGCCGTAGGGCATGTAGCCATACAGCCTGTAATGGCCAGACACGCCCTACGCTGCAGTTTATATAACTGCAACTGCACTGTTTTGTTTTCCACCCTAGTCCACCAGACCAGGGCTCCATAGGTGACTACAGCTCAAGGGTTACGTATATTTCGTTCCTGAGTTCACTGAAGACTGACGCAGCATGACACTTTGGTGAAGCATACTTCGGATGGTGTTCCCGAGTGAGACCATGGTTAGAATAATGCAAGGTGCTTTCTGCGAGTGATGGTACCTTCAAAAACAGTTTTCTCCTCTTTTCTTTTCAGGACGGGTTTCTTCAAGTTGAGCCAGCCAGTATTATTATAATCGTTGAAATTTGGCACTCAAGTAAATAGTTAGACCAGGAGGGAGACTACATTAACTAACTATAAACTACATTACTCCTACCATTGTACGGATTCCCCAGGGTCTGACTGCCCAGTGGTAACACATAGGTAACAGCTCTTTCCCGGAAGACTGGCTAAATGACACCCTGCCCTCTACAGAACTAGGTTCGGTGGATGCTGAGCCTACTAGCGAAACTGCAACCTTCATGACATGACTCTGAATACATTGAGCTTCTCCTACTAACACCACGACGATTATTGAATAATAAATGCATCGGGCGGTAATTTGTGAAGCTGTCAACGTGATTTTTGTAAGAACATTCGTGTTTTATTTTTTAGAAGCACAACGTTAGAACTGTGAAAAATGGCAGTGGTTTGAATCCCGGAATGTCAGGGTGGCTTCCCATTATTAACGTGTGAGTGGGATCATAAAGGAAACCCTGAACTTAGTAGTGTGTTGATTATCATGATAACTCTTGTTAGTTTTATATTTATGTTGTTCATCACATTATTCGAACATCCTACGTTATCTGCAGGCTGGCAAACAAATTATAGGTGGTCATTCTTTCTGAATTGTGTTCAGAGACGGCCACACGTGAACATTACCCGTAATTTCGATCCTAAATGTTTTATCAGTCGATTACGCAACTTTCCATCCCACTTTGTCGAGCTGAAGTTCTACTAACCAGCACTGAAGGTCCTGGCAGGAGACCGTTGACAGAAATGGCAGTCCTCGTGAGGCCTCCGCCGGTGATGCAGCCACGCCGATGGCAGTCCTCAGCTACGAAAGGGCAACGCTTGCATTCCATGCTCATCGTCGTTTTCAAAGTCACCGTCCAATCGTAGTTGCAAACCATTTTCGTTCCGTTGCATGGTCTCCAACAAGGGTGGGATGTTCCGCCTGCAAGACACAACCCGCCGTCAAACGATTGCACAAAACAAGGTCGTATTCGAGGTAATCGTGAACTATATCGCTAAATCTACAAACACCATCCATATTCACCTTTGATTATTCCATCTTCAGACTGATTCCAATCCTGAAACAAGAAAATACTTCATTATTGTAGTTGTTAGGTGCAGGGGAGGGACCTCTAGTTTTCACCCCCATGTGCAGCCCCATCTGATCGGCTAGACCAGTCTACCGTGAACAAAAAGACCAGTTCACAGTTGATCTTTACGACGGCAGGTCGTTTTTTACCGTGCTTTTACCAGTCATCATTTACCATTTGACTAAATCGCCGGAACTAGATGCTCTCAGAGAATACAAAACCTCAAGGTAAGTGGACGAATAATTGATGGGGTCAACAAGCGACGTTTTGATTCTAATTAGAAGTCTCTAATGTTGCAATAAATCAACTGATGGCCATTTTTGGTTGAGGGTATTCTGAGGGGCAAGATGTGTGACTATCCTATCTTACCCACCATCACCCTCCCGACAACTAAGTTGTTACTTCTGACATTTTTCATGCCCAAACACTTTTGGTATTTCATGCTGTTTAAAGTACAGTAAAACTTCGAATATAAGTGGCAAGGATATTAAGTACTCATGGAGTCGGGCAACTATCGTGCAAAACATACTTCAACAATTTGCCCAGCCGTCCTTGAACCACAGAGGAAGGATTTTCATTGATTTGGCAACCAACTCCAACCCCCAACCCAAGTGGTAAACGAAAAAAGGAAAAAGAAATTAGGAGCTCCTATTGTACTAAGAATAAATTTAAGCGAAACTAATCTAAGGTATAATTTGAGTAGAAGAAATGTTCGAATAGAAAGAAAGTTTCGTGTGGCTGTAGTTGCTGAGACGTTGGGAAAGCGGAGGAAAGCGATCCAGGCGAGCTAGCAGGTCAGATGAAGGTGTAGCACCGTATGGGGCTGCAGATGGAGTAATGCGGATAGTTGATTCCCAAATTGCAATACCGAATGGGATTGGGATGCTAATGACCCATTAATAGTGGAATACTGATGACCCAGCTATTTCAAGAAGTTGGACAAAAAGTGAGAAGCACGCGTGCGAGTAAACGAAAAGGCGAACAACGTTGGTATGAAGGCGAGGGCGGTTGAGAACGACTTGAAGAAGAAGGGGTTGGCACGTTCAATCCATACGCGTTTTGGTTATCGTTCAGAAGTCCATATCACTTCTTACATCTACATTATTGTTAAATACAAACAACTACCTCCGGCGTTAACAGTCCTGGATACCCTGAAGTCATGGAAAAAATTTCGAAAAACTAAAGAAAGTCCCGGCTAGATATTCCTCTCCTGATTCGAAAATGGTTTCGTATAGACGGCTGCGACCATCCAGGATGGCTGGGCCAACGGTCAAACTTTCGATCATGAATATGTAGCTAACTTCAGCC
The DNA here is from genome assembly GCA_020466155.1 of Pachypeltis micranthus. Taxonomy (NCBI): domain Eukaryota; kingdom Metazoa; phylum Arthropoda; class Insecta; order Hemiptera; family Miridae; genus Pachypeltis; species Pachypeltis micranthus. The sequence continues at coordinate 60,241,615 of CM035770.1, read as the reverse complement.
CAGTGAATGGTGCATTAAACAGGAACGCTATTGTTGACCACTTTTACACGTCAGCTGAGACGACTGAGACCACTTATTGCATCTGATAAAGAAGCCAGAACTTGAAGAAGCTGAATCAGTGCAGCATATCAAGTCATACCTACACCAACAATGTCATATGAGACTCCTAAAGCCAGGTAGCTGTGGGTCTTCGTTCTTTCAATTCTCCCTTGAGGAGATCCGGCCTGACCAAAGGAAAAGCAGTAGAGATTTACCAGAAACAAGGGTGTCACCGCCCCTTTGGCATTATCTACAATGCCAGGTGATCAAAAGGATGGGGCGAACGAGAAACCCGAAGGAAAAAACCGTGCAAATTATTACACAGTGGTTTATTATTCTCATGAACAGCTTGACCTAGTATTACTGCTCCGAGAGACACACATACACACACACAGACTGACTGACACACACACACACACAGACCATTTTCCCAAATAGTGTTTTTCGGGCTCAGGGGGGTCTGAAACGTAAAGATCTGAAGAAAACTCAAAATTTTTTTTACTTCGTAGAGCAAGGAAAGTAAAAAACCAACGAACACTCCCAAGTATTGCTACCTACGAATATGCTACAGAAGTAGTGAAAACAACCCTGTAAATTATTACACAATGGTTTATTATTCTCATGAACAGCTTGACCTAGTATTACTGCTCCAAGACCCATTCCATTCGATTCAGCATCGAAAAATACCAGTAAACCATACGAAACATGACCTGACTACAATGGAACTACGGAAACTAAATATTTCCCTGGCGCATTTATGATCCGATGTAGTGGTGTGCGGAGGAAGTGACCTTCCTCCGCCCCATCGGGCAAAAAGAGTTGGGGAAATTGTGACGGAGACTTCCAGGGAACCCTCGGCAGTTGGTAGGACGTTTCGAGGCGAGCGGGTGGGTGGTTTTGATGAGACGGGAGGGAGGGAGTACTAACGACGAAATGTTTACCTCCGCTGTAGTTCCCGCGAGTTCTTTCACTTTGTAGACATTGGTTCACTATAATTACTGTAAGTTCCCTATACGCAGTTTTACGCGCCTGATACTCATTCCATTCGACCCAGGATGTAAAAATACCTTGCAACGATACAAAATGCGGTGTATTTGCGATTATACTACATTTTGTTAATATTTTTTGAACCATCTTGCCCATAACAACCATGGGCTTCGTCCGATCGGATTACTAGATGGCGGGCACAACTAGATACCAAATGGGATTTTTGTGCGAAAGAACGGATTTTTTAGACCACGTTATAGGCACAAAACGTCCAAAACGGCCCGGACGGCGGACGGTGGACGGGGGACGGACATTGCAGATTTGGAATCCCCATGTCTTGAAACGTAAAGTATCAAATTTTGAGGTGGGGTTGTAATAAATGTTTCCTGACCGAATTATTCAGAATGAATAATGAACCAAAAGAACCGCCAGAAAAGAGAAATTCCCGTAAAGAGGAAGATAGCAACAGACAGGGATGAAGACACGACGTCTGCACGTACCGCAACCAGCTGATCGCAATCACGGCATTCGCTGAGTCTTCATGACTCATGCAACAGTTTTGAAGGAGATAGGCAGTTCGTGTGCGACATACTCAAACGTAGTTTCCCATATAAAATTGAAAAGACGTACTTTGGGCAACTGCAAAATAATAACTTGTAATAATTTATTATTACGAAATAGTGATTGGTGTTCGGATTTTCACAATATTTTTCGTAAACATCCCATCCTACCCAACCCCACGTCAAAAATAGTGAACTGGACTTTTTTCACTGAACTTGAAGTGGTAACTAGGAAAGGTTGAAATTCGACCAATCTGCGACGTTTCTCAAAGGCCTACCCAACCAACCAACTTCTCTTGATATTAGAGACGGCCTTTTTACATTCCCAGTATAATCAAGCTGCCTGCTATCACACCTCATCAATAACTGTGAGCGTGATTTTTTGAAGAGGTGGTGGCGGCGGCGAGATTTATATTTAAAAAACTGCAGTAAAATAGCTACTGCGCCGCTGCCGTTTTTTCTCAATGGCGTTTTGAATGTACTTTTTATTCTATGAATAAATAGTACATAACTCATTCAACGTCGTCGCTCATTAGCGATTAGCTCGTAGGTGCTGAGACCACTTAGTGAACAAGGTCGTAAAACAAAACACCGAAGCTCAAAGACTCGCTCCAGGGAATAGCGTGTAGTTATTTTGAATTCCACGGAATTCTCGAGTTTGAAGATTCCGAAACGAGATTCTTTTGAACTTGATGACGTAACTTGTACGAAAGGCAGTGACCAGTTTGAGGAAGGGTTAAAGATTTGCCTTCCGGTGTCTATACAGGCAGAGTCTTTTGTTGTTTTCCTGGTAGGAACGAATGAGATAATAGATGCTGTTCACCAGATCTAAGAGCAAGATTTCCTCTCCACAGGGAGCCAGTGAGGTAATTTGAACGACTGGAGAATAGTAACTTGACTACCAGGCCATGAACCTGTAAAGAATCTGGTCAACAGCCTGATTTTCACTCCACAAGAGTTCTGTTGTAAGTAAATGGAACGAGCATGCAGCAGATCTGTATGATAGAGTACGTATCTACCCAGTAGCAACTGTAACACACAAAACAACCCTGTAACTGATGAGGGATCAGTATGTTGTCATCTGTCTGTCGACACTATCTCTCCCTTTCATTATTTCAACTTTGTTCAGGTATCATTTAAGTACTGGAGTGTCATAAGTAGAGAATTACCCCGTTCGATTATTTCTTCAATTCGATATACGTTTTCCTCAATTCCGGTTCTCTTCATTTCTCCAAAAATTAAAAGTTCTTGTTTCAATTTTTTTTGTTAACCTCTAAAACATTTTTGATCAAATTGATGAAAACAACTTGGATTTTGTTCCGCATGAGCGTTTCTGTGTAAAAGCGTTGAACAAAGACAGCGCAGTACAAACTGTAAGGTTTTTGCGGTCTCCACATAAAACTGTTTCCTTTTTTGATGTTTCTTCCAGGGTTTCGACGACGGAATAGAGAAGGATCTATTTACAGCTTAACTTGTTGCCAAATTCAATCAGCCCCGTAGTCAGTTGAGGGATGAACACTCCCAGCATAATCCACCTTTTCTGACTGTCACCTGCTATTACCATGTTTACTTTGCACGTTCTTCCTCTCGGCAGTCAACTTACTATCCTTCGGTCGCACAGTGAAAACCTTCAATTTAAAGCTACAGCGCTTTCTTACCACAACTTCCTCCATCGTGCATATCACCTCCTCTCCTGGAATTTCCGGATTTATCTCCCAAAAAGGGGAAGAAAGAGGAACCCTATTGCGGGTGGTCACTGTGGACAACGCCGTGCGCGTTTTCATTGCCTGTCCCACGTTTGCCGAAATGGGCTGCTGGTTGCAGGAGCCAGTGGGAGAGCTTAGGTCATCCACGGTCTTAGGCAAGGTGCCAGGGGGTCGGCAGGATCGTGGATGGATTGGTCCTGACCGTGCTTGGTCTAGATTGAATGAAGGCACCAGGTAAGTAGTAGTGTCTGGCTCCCCTAGAAACAGAAGATGGCTCCACCCTGAAGTTATGTCGCAGAAGCGATGCCAGATTGGAATCAGTCATGGCTGGTTAAAAAAAAACAACTGGACTGTACAAACCATCTTCCAATCGGGGTTTCGGCCTTTTTTGTGACACATTTAACCTATTACTATTCAAATATAAAGCTAGTCACAAATATAATTCACCCATAACCAATAAACAGGGTGTAACAACGCACAGAGGATAATCCGACTGAGACCAAGTTAATGAGATTGACCGCCAAGTGAGAGGGATCTGACGACCTTCAGCGGGAAGAGGAGCGGAGAAAGTTACGAGATCGCCCTTGACTGCTCGGGGACACCGAACTCAAGAGCTTTGGGCGTAGTGGCGTCCTCATGGCTCTGAAATATTCCATTGCCATGGTCTTGGGTGGTTCTTTGAAACAACCAACTCAAAGCTCCTCATGGCCTTCCAATCTCACCTTCGCACTGTGCTAGTCTGAAATCCAATCACTGAAGAGTAAAGCCAGAACTGTGTAGGAATGCAGTACAAGTTTAAGTGTAAGTCACGTTACACCAATGTGACGAAGCGTCTACTCCGAGCCAGGCCAAGAAGGGGCTATTTATGCGCTGTGGTTCAAGCTGTAGCTACGACCATGAAAGTGGCTCAAGATTGGGGTATGACTGAGCTACAACTGTGACCGAGTACATGAAAGGGGATATGAATACGTTATATGTTTGGGTGTGGCTCGTCAAGATACGGCCTTGTACAATCACTGTTTTGTCAATGGCAATGTACCCTTACACTCACCTTATTAGGCACCCACGTGCTTCAACTGCTTACCCTGAATACCCTCCAACAACTGAGAGAAACCAACTTCGACGACGAAAATAAAGCGCCCGCTAATACGATATTTAGTTCGCATCAAATTCCGAAACCCTTCAGATTAAGGACCCACAGACGATTCACGATTCGAATATTCGCCGACTTGATTTGTTATCGAACCTGACCGTTTGAAGGTTGACAGGAGCGATATTTTTAGAACCTTGCAAATTAGGTTTTCAGGTTCGTCGACAAACTGCCAAAGGACTGCGAGGACCGATGCGACTTGTTGCATGGAAGTTGACCCGGTCTGTGGGGCGCCAAGCACCGGATCTCGTTTTGCAAGTGAAATATTTCCCACTCGCTCACACCCAATGAGAGCAAATTCGACGAACGCCTTGTCCAACAATTCGAGTTATTGTCAGGTTTTAATGAGTTCTGTGCCGACGGAAAAAGGATAAAGAAGGATTAGGGTCGCAAAGCCCGGAGGCTCTTGAAAGGTCACGAAAAGATTTATGGCAGTTGTTGTACGTGGTGGAAAGGGTACACAACTACAACAAGCGAATAAGCAACTCGTACGAACCTCTATCAAAATTTATGTTCCGAATAGTTGCAACGCTCGCTGTTTTTTCATAAAGGGGACGTTGGGACGTTGGAGATGTTGCAATCGAATGAAGATATCTTATCAGCTCACACAGCAGCTCCTGGTAGTGATCCCTTTTCTCATTCACACACAACACTGATCTATTTTACATTTGGAACGACATTGAACTATAACGTCACTCAACAGATCAGAGCAGGAACCCTCTTGGCCGTCTTTATTCACAAATCCTTACACGATGCTGTTCCAAGTTCTAGCCTGGTTGGTTAAACCTGGGTGGTTTTGAAGTCCTTGAAAACCAGTTCATTTCCATAATCATATATTTAGTCCAACATTTCAGTTTATTTACGAGCCATCTACAGGGCTACATGAGAACAATAAGAAAACAACTACAAGCGCTCTTCCCATGCAATATTAACACCCCAATACCTCATCAGTCTTCAAAATGCGTGTGACGAAAACAATCAAAGACATTACAGCCATAATAATTATGTACAATCTATCTATATACATACAATCCGTTACCTACTCATCTTTTATCATCAGTAATTTTTTTATTCGGCATTTATGGTTTTACTGTGTATAATTTATTATCAACAACTCCTTCTGAAAGACGTTCATTATAGTGTCAATAATTCACACTAGGAGGCCTCAGAACACCTCTGATGTCATGTGGAATCAAGATAACGCCTTTACATCCCTTCTCTGTGACAGAAATCATCTGTGTTGTTGGCAACACTGCCATCTAGGAAGCTTTGGAACAGGTGCCTCTGAGGAGTTGTAGGAAGGGGTGGCTAAGCTCTTACCTGTTGAGTAGGTCAGTTACTGATATACTGAACGCACTTTTGGTTTATTATGCATTCTGAATAATAACGCTATGTTTTCGGTCGCAAAAAACTTTTTACAACCCCTCCTCCTTTGATACATTACGTTTCAAGACATGGGGATTCCAAATTTGCAATGTCCGTCCACCATCCCCCGTCCAGGCCATGAAAGAATTCGTTCTTTCGCACAAAAATCCTATTTGGTATCTAGTTATGCCCGCCATCTTGGCAATCCGATCGGACAAAGCCCATGGTTGTTACGAACAAAAAATTAACGAAACGCAGTATAATCGCAAATAAGCCGTGTTTAGTATCACGTATTTAGTATTTTTACATCCCGGGTCAAATGGAATGAGTATCAGACGTGTACAACTGTGTATAGGGAAATTACAGTAATTATTACAGTCAACTAATTGCAAGAACTACAGCGGAAGCCAACTTTTCGTCGTTAGTACTCCCTCCCTCCCTCCTGTCTCATCAAAAACACCCGCCCGCTCGCCTCGCAACGCCTGCTCGACTCGCAACGTCCTACCAATTGCCGAGGGCTCGCTGGAAGTCCCCGTCCCAATTTCCCTGACTCTTTTTGCCCGACAGGGCAGAGGAAGATTCTGAAGGACTTCCTCCACACGCCCCTACATCGGATGATAAATGCCTACAGACGTTTACGGGCGCCTGGCGCCGGGGGAATATTTAGTTTCCGTAGTTCCATTGTAGTCAGGTCATGTTTCGTATGGTTTACTAGTATTTTTCGATGCTGAATCGAATGGAAGCAGTAATACTAGGTCAAGCTGTTCATGAGAATAATACACCATTGTGTAATAATTTGCAGGGTTTTTTTTCACTACTTCTGTAGCATATTTATCGGTAGCAATACTTAGGGGTGTTCGTTGGTGTTTTTTTTTTTTTTTTTAGTTTTTATTCAGGTGAATAGTACATTAACTGACAAATTGGCCCAAAAAGCGTTTTGGTTTATTACTCATCCTGAATAATGCACCGATGAGTTTGGCCAGGAACAACCGCCACTCAAAATTTGACACATTACGTTTTAATGCATGGGGATTCAAAATCTGCAACGGTGTCTTTAAAAATCCGTTCTTTCACACAAAAAGTCCATATGGGATCTAGTGGGGCCCACCGACTCAGCAATTTGATAGGGTCAAAACCGTAATTGTCATTTTTTAAAAATAGAGATGTTTGAAGGAGTTCGCAGGGCTATATCGGAAAAGTTATCTTTTCCCCCTGGCCTGTTATCATTTTCTGCACTGCCTCTCGTCTCACTCCAACTACCCCCAGTCCCAGTTGGACTCGTCACGTCGTGCTAATTGCCTAGAGTTTTCTGGAAAGTGTCAATTTTCGTCGTTTCAATTGTCAGGTCTTGTTTTGTATCGTTCGCTCGGATAGGACTCAATCATGCCGTACAAGAGAATAATAACCCGTTTCGTAATCATTTGCAGCGTTTTTATACATACGTGGAAAACAGTTGGATCAAAGGATTGTCGCGTATTAGAATACGTAAGTAGCACATTCCGATTATAGGTTTCTGTTTATGCTCACAGAAAATGTTAAAATTTATTCTTTGGTCACATCTGTAAACCGGTATCCGGTGGATGCACTGAAGATATTGCAAGGGCTAATATCGATCGCGGTTTGAAAAGAAGAAAAATTGTCTTCGAAGTCCACAATAATATAATGAAATGCATCTCGACGGCTGAGCCGGTGACGGGAATAAACGGGAGTTTCCAAGCGGTCGTTCAGTCGCTTAATAAAAGTTGTCAGACGGCAAATGACGGCCCGGGAAACCCCGCCAGGCAGAAAGGAACGAAACAAAACGACGGGATCCACGGGAGATAGCCCAAACTATTAAGGCGGGTTTGGTCAGGGAAGCCCATCTGAAGACGATGACTCGACTTGAGTTCAGGATCACGTGGGCGAAACCTTGATTTTCCTATACTTCGCGCGGGGCTGCCCGCAAAAAGGAGGCTAATAGCCGCAGCTCGCTCTCGACAACTGTAGAACTTTTTACCAACCGATTTTCCTCAATCACAGCTTTTTTTCCTTCTATAATGACTAGAGCATTCCCCTACGAACATTCGACGTTGTAGCAACTAATCCGATTTGTATTTAATATGCTTCACACGGACTCTAGACTGTTCCACGTAAAATCAGGGAGAGCTCCAAATTCCAAAATTAGTTGAGCTACTCCTATTCACGCCTCTACCTTTATTGAATAACCTAAGTGTATGTTATTTATGGGACTGTCAACACGTTTCTGTTTGTTGGAATGTTCCTGTTGACGTTTTTGGCATTTTAGAGGAAACACTTTATAAATATTTGGTCTGACGCAACATTCAAGTTGTGTTAAAAAAAATAACGAGAATTTTAGTTTTTTTGAAATAAAATATTGATTGATAAATAAAAAATATTGATAAAATAAAAATATTGATTTATTTGTCTACATTAATGTTGTCGCCTTCAAAATAGTCCCCATTCGATATTATGCACTTGCACCAGCGCTTCTTCCAATCGTCGAAACACTTCTGAAACTAAATTTTCGGGATTACCTTAAGCTCTTTTAGCGATGCGCTTTTAATGTCATCTATGCTTGTAAAACGACGAGAACTTTAAGGTTCTCTTTATTTTTGTAAATAGGAATAAGTCACATGGAGACCTCCAAGAATATGGAGGCTGGGCCATTGTTACAGTATTGTTTTTGGTCGAGAATACATGAACAAGCAACTTCCATTCGACGCTGTTTTTGTTTAAAATTCAACAATTTTGGAACAAATTGTGCTGCCACGCGTTTCGTATCCAAAACATTCGAAAAAATTTCACGGCAATTTTTCGACATGAACCAATCAATATGTCAACATCATCAGCGACTTCTCTGATTGGGATTCGGCAATCATTCGTAACCATTGCTTTCACTTTTAGTTCTACTTTTATGGCTACCACGGAAAAAGTAAGCAATGAATACAGTTGAAAATGTTATCATACGTCAGGGGGATGTATACCATCATAAAAATAATTCATTTGGCAATTTGACTCTCCAAACCCGCCAGATTAAAAAATTCCCGTTATTTTCTGAACACACCTAGTACATCTTTCTTCAGACCCACTAACGAGTACGTTCTACCTAGCAATGCAGTATATTTTTTCAATCAGTTCTCGTAAACCTGTAAAACAAAAACCAACGTGTCTTTGTTGACAGTTCTAAAATCATTGGGGGTGACGCTGTTAAAAACGTTATCCAAATTAGTGTGAATTCCTTAATTTCTCTGGCTCTTGGTTATTCCACGACCAATATTAAATTTTGATCGTATAGACAACTTATTGGACTACCCCCCTGATTTTTCCAGGGACGTAGTGCCATATGAGCGAGATTTATCAGAAAATAACTGCACACAAATCGCTTTTCGTCGAAATGTTTGATCATTTATCGTGCTGCTCTTCATTTTTCCCGTACGCCAAAATTGTATAGTACTGTAACCATTTGGAAATCTAGATACAAAAAAAACAAAATAGGCAAACTTGCCGTTTTTGAGGAAAAAAATATTTGGTGGTTTGATCGCCAGAACAACAGACGCTTGAAGGTTGCTCTTACATATTGGCGTCCCATGATCTTCTACAGGTTAAATATCAAATTTGAACCGAATTGATACAGCAGTTTTCTTTGGGTCGCATTTACAGGTACACGCGTCATTTTCTCAAATGACCTGACCTTAAAACTCAGAAATTAGAACGTAAAGAGGTGAAGAAAAGCCTTCGTTTTCTTTTCCTCAGCCGATTGTTAAACTTTCCTTTTTACTCCGTAGGACTGAGGATGGTTAGTCAAATATCAGGTGCGTAGCATCACACAACTTCCCTCAGTTCTACGTCAATGCACTTGTGTTCTCGGCTTTTTTTTTATACGGAGGTAGAAAGCGGTAGCGCTTACAGTTCCGGAATTTACTGGGCTGCTCGTACTTATTCCCGGACAATTATTGAGCAATTGGTATACGGAAAACTGATGAGGCTATGAACACGAATTTTTTGAAAAAGATAATAATCACTTTTCCAGCGTTGCTGGGTAAAAAGTTTAGAAATTATAGTAAGTGAAACAGCGGTATTTGGAATTCCGGAATTTCTGGAGTGGTTTTAAAACGCTCACCGTATAGGTATTTCATTGGATTACCATACCAATTTTGGATTATCACACCAATTTGTTTAAAGATTCTAGTAACATTTCAGCGGATTTTAACTGCGCTAAAATCAATTTGCGTCGAAACGTTCGGTAATTTATTGTGCTGCTCTCGTCATTTTCCCGCGGATGGGAATTTGATGGTATAGCCACCTTATCAAGAGCTGTCTATGTGAAAAATTTAATCAAAATCCTCAAAGCCGTTTTTGAGAAAAAAATATTTGGTGTTTTGATTACTATTGTAACTATATTTAGTTTTGAACGGATTTTGATCACACTTTTATTTTGGCGCCCGGTTGTGACTTGCGGGCTAGATACCAAGTTTGAGCTGATTTGGTTCAGTCGTTTTCTCTCAATCGCGTTCACAGACACACAGACCATTCTCACAAATAGTGTTTTTCTGACTCAGGAGGTTTGAGGAGAACTCAATTTTTTGTCCGCCGAATACGTAACTTTCCTTTCTACTTCGTAGAGCCGAGGAAACTAAAAGATGATATTCCGGAATTATGTGGTCTGTTCCTAGTTTTCCTATTATTGGCCGTTGGTGGTTCATTGGAGTGCCAATGTGTCTTTCAACACGTCCTAAAATCCTATGCAACTCTGATTCGCGGTTTGCTAAAAAATGGCAATTGAACTTCGGCAAAGCGTTCGGAAAGAATGAGCTCGGAGAGGGAAAACATCAACAACTAGGAACATATCGTGCTGGAGTCCCTCTGGGCAGTGTTTAAGCTCCATACTTATACTCCGTTTACTGCCACGACCTGCCACTACATTTACTTTCTCAACATTACACGCTGACGATTTACTTCGAGCTGGCTGACTTGACAACAGCAACAGGCATTCTTCAGCCAATTTTGACAGTATTTAGATAATGATGCAATAAATTGACGAGACAATCCAAGTTCCAACCTTCCGACAACACGAGGAATGCGAGATGTCTGCGTGAGGATATTCAGAACCGGCTCCCCCGAAGTTGATGGCACCTTCTCAAGAAAGTACACGACCTTTTAAGATCCTTCTCCCTCTTCCTATCGCCACTCAAATCGCTCCGCTACGAAATCACCGCCGTCCAGATTCAGAGAGGACTTCCCCAACGTCTACCAGGTCAATAGTCTGACGTCTTGAATCTATTTAGTCTTTAAACTGGTTCTGACGTCTTTGGCTTCCTCATTCCCCTTAAAATACCATTCGCGCTCGACTACAAAATATCTAATGAGAAGCGTCCCGCTAATTCGATGATGCGCTAAATACGCAGGCGCAGTGCCTTCGTTTAACGCATTTCTACTTGACCAAATATGAAGAGTGGTTCATCACTCTGAAGTAAGAACACGAGCCTGAAAAAAAAACTGTTGTTTTCTCCAGATCTTAACGTTTTGGGGCCTTGTCAATGGATGAAATGCTGCAAATTATTACAGAATTATTGTGACTGTTCAACGGAGATTAGACCACTTTTCTCTCCATTCTGGCTATAAAATGAGGGAATATTTATATATATAAATAAAACTCATATACACTTTTGAAGTGAATTGTTTAAAACAGTTTTTTACACCTCAGAAAAATAATAGGCAAATAAAATAAACACAAAATCAATAGGTTCAGTGCTTCTCCCTCTAAGTTGACGACAGGATTATACACACACGGTCTGTTTTATTTTATGGAAACTAGTTCTAGTTCGTACAGGCGCCGTTCATTTTTTTCTTCTTCCATCACGCGCGGCCTACTCCCAGTTAACCAGATTGGTATGAGGTCTTGGGTGTAGCGTATGCTTGGTAGAACAACCAGTTAATCACAGTCACTACCTTGAAAGACGCCCGAACACACGGTCCCATTGTCACTCACACAGAGTGGATGTCAAAAAATACCAATTGCAGAGTTGACATTTATGACAACGCTGTCTTCACTTGCTGATTCTACCGCGCAAAAATAAGGAAACTCGAGAAAAAAAAACATTCGAAGCGTATTCCACGAAGTCGATGTTGCCATTTGACAACCAAATTTCCTGCATCGTTTCAGCGCCAGTTATAATTCGGCTTGGCACCCCGCCAGCGCCAGTCAATGAATTCGCGTCTGTCGTGTAAGGTTTAAATACGCCTCAAACCCGGTAGTCCTAAGTTTTACGACGCCTCCAAACCTTCCAAGTGCTTCAACATTTCCCCGAGTGAGGAACCTGAAGTGCCAATTTGGAAGCGCTTCTAAATTATATTGCGCGGGATTGTAAACGAGTTTTCGAGCTGTCGAGCCATTGTGTGAGCAACTTAACGAACTGTCAACCGAAGTTACGAAGTCACTGTCAAGTAATAGTCAATTTTAAAGATACGAAAGCGTCTCGTTATTAGTTTTTCTTATGTCATGTTAAATCTACTACAAGGCGTGTCGAAATTTCTTACTACACGCTCGTAAGATTGTATAATTTGATCCCTATTTAACGCTCATGCTGACGATAGTGAGTTTGGATTCTTACTTCTGGAAAATCCTAAGCAAAATGTGGGCATTTAATGTTTTGGGAGGATTTTATGCGACTATTGAATTCTTGTGAAATTCGCCGGAAGCCATCATGGGCTCGACACACCAAATATTGTGAAACCCCTTTTGTAGTTGTGTACAGTTTCCCTTATGGCAAGAAATTGACCACAAATGTTCACTAAAAAAAAATTCAATTTAAAAGCTCTGAAACTCTAAATGTACAGGAAAATGTGAAATTCGTAAGGTATCGTATTTTTACGTTTTTGCCGGTCTTTGTACGTGATAGTTGCTGAAAATTTCATGTGTTTTGAATTAATGTTGGAAACAACCCTTTTTTATTGAATTTAAATTGGGATGAACATTTGATGAAGTTGTTGGTAAAATTAATGTTTTACGTTAGTGTAATAAAATATATTGAAAACTACTCAAACCTGCTCATCTCCTCTCAAGTGCAACTCATCTCAAAACTTTCTTTAGCTTTATCGTTGCTTTTGCTACTAATACAATGTTTGTTTCCTTCAGTTCATTTGAACTTTGTCAAACATAACTTCACAGTGGCCGAAAAGGAATTTATTGTGGTGCTCCTACCTTGTGCCATGACCGTTATAGAATGATCAGTAAACAGAGATCTCATGAGATCGTGAACACGGTTTTTTGAAGAACGGTATTAATCACTGTTTCTTTAATAATCGGAATTTTTTGAGTAGCTCCTATGTATCTTAAAAGCGTTATGAAACGCTCATCGTGCACCTTATTGATTACACTACCGCCTCAATTTTTCTAAAAATTCTGGTAACATTAGAGCGGAATTTATACGGAAAAAAACGCTAAAATATTTCGTCGAAATGATTGGTAACATCTATACAAGAAATTCCTGGTTTCTTCGAACGAGAGTAGAGAGACACGATACTATTACTCCCGACTTGTCTCAACCCAGAACAACTAGCCAGCAAAAACTCTCAGTGATGTCTCCCCCTCCAACTCCATCTCATAGAAATTCAGTGCAACCATTTTTGCCTATTGTTTCTCAGCCAGAGACTCCTTTCAAAAAGATACCTGTCAGTCAAGATCTTGGTTCTCCGCAACTTGACAGTTCTCCCTCTAAGGAACCAGTGAAACAAACTCATAACATTCCAGCATTGGTTTCTACAAGCCGTGGGAGAGTCATAAAGCGTCCAAAAAGATTCACTTTTGAATAAGGGGGATGTCAGGGTGTTTAATTAATATATAAAAAGAAGAAGAAGTTTATTTTGTACTATAACCTATTTGAATAAAGAGATTACTTTCCGGTTATACTTTAAACAACGTGTGTTAGTTTTCCTAAATCCCTTTTAAAACAGTGATTAAATATTACAGTAAGGTATTGTGCCGATTTCGTCATTTTCCTACAAATGAGAATTGTAAGGTATTAGCGCGACATTTGGCGCTGTATGTACTTAAAATTTAATGGAAATCGTTATAGCGGGTTTTGAATCGAAAATATTTAGTGAGTTGACCACTACGATAACTATAGGTAGGCATATCAAGTATGAAGTGATTTGGTTCAGGCATTTTCGCTGATTCGCGTTCATAGACACACACTGACACAGTGGGACTCAAAACGTAAAAATCCGAAGAAAACTCAAGGCTTTTTTAAAAATATCTAAATGGGAACGTAACTGGGGAAGTAATACCTGGATTTCACAATAGCGCAAGCTTACCCTTGACCTTTCTAATCCCATTGTGAGGAAATTTGTAGGAGCATCTTATGGTCAGACCCAACTTTAGTCCTGACTTGGGAAATGTATAACGAGGGCCATTTAGGAACTAAACTGTATATTTTGAAAATGTGATCGAAATATGTGTTTTTACCTAGAAAGTTTGTTTGGGGCTAAGTGCAGCAATTATGGCGAAAGCTTTGAGCTCCAAACTGCCGAAATTCTGGTGTGCCGATCCTTTCTTTATAGTCGCTCGTTAAATTATAATCGGAAATCCTTTTTTGGCTTAGCGGCAATGCGTTGTAATTGCAGATAGCCGTCCTCGGAACCTATAAAATTCATTTATATTACCAGAAGGGCTTTCAGTCATCGTACAGTATTTCCTGTATCCCACCTCTCTTAATGCTCTTTTCTCTGAGATCCTCCTTATAGTTTGTTAGTCCTCAACCACCAATTTCGTGAGACAAGCCTCAAAGTACATGGCGGGATTCTGAGCTCTCGCTTTTCCATTTCGATGTCATTTGTGAATATCAGTTAAGTGTTATTCAGTATTGTCGAATAGTATCGATTACTTCACAACAATGCCTTCTACCTAGTACAGAACAATTTAATGTATTTTGCGTAGGCGCTGCTGGTCCAAGTGATATGAAACTAAGGGTGACATAGAAGGTGTAATACACACCACTTGAAAACTGTACGGTAACCATATAATTTCTAGTTACGATATCAAAATCTCACCATAATTGAGGAAGTTATACCTAGAATTGACAATTGCTCGAACCCCAACGTCAGGGAACGAAAGGATTGTTGCACATTGTACGAGGCGATTTGGGGCACTTTGTGTTTAGCTACGATTCCATTCACTTATTTGTCCTTTTTCTCTGCCAGTTAACCCGATACGAAAGTCATAGCGTGCGCGAGTTCCCGACGCACTACGCTTATAAACTGGTGAAAGCTTGTTGACATCATAATAGTTTGACTTGTGGCTAGGAATTCGCCGCAGACACTCACAGAAATAAATTGGTTCGGAAATCCGTAGATAAAGAAATATTCGAAAATGCCGAATTTCGTATGTAATAAAATACCTTACTTTTGTAATTACAAGTAAGGAAATTTGCAGTTACTGCCAAAAGTGCGATCTTTATACAGCTCTATCATCAGATTTCATGTTTGAAACGATGTACTTGGATAGGAAATTCAAATTAGTTTAAAATTTACTCGCTCGTTGTAAGTAAAACAAATACTTAAATTCATATTTGATGTAGATCAAACTCGCGGAACCCAAACCTGCTACACGCCTAGAGAGACGGGCCCCGATCAGGTCAAAGAAACGTTCGAACTCAGAAAATACTGTGCTTTTTTTGACGTTTTTGTAGAAACGTCAAACTTCCGTACATAAAATTTCTGGTATATTCTATCATTTGTTGAATGAAAAAATTAGAGTGTGTGATATTTAAGACGTTTAAATTAAACCAAAAACTTCATCACAACTTTTGTCGTCAAAACGGTGTGGTTTTAGTTTTAGTTTTCGGGTAAATTGGAACAAAAAGTGTTGAGACTGCTCTTACTCCAACATCATCAGAATCTGATCATGCCAGGAACGTCCGATCCTCCTATACTGACGAAATTCACAGAAATATCAAAATTACCATTAAGGTCATCCTATTGGCCTGAGACAAACTGTACAGAGTCATTAAAGAATTAACCTGAAGGACTATGAAAATCTATAAAAATCATTTGGGCACTGTAGTTTGGCAGGGCCTCAGTTTATGCATATGTGCCATTGTGCATATGCCAACAGATGTGAAATTCATTGGAGCAAAGAATATTTTTAAACGTTGTGGTTTCATTTGGAGCAAAAAAAATGCATTACGTAAGTTACAAGCAATAAATTGGTTCAGAAAGTATTGAAACTCTAAATATGAAAACACTAAATCAAATTGGTAGGACCCGTGTTCTCTTTAGCTGAGCAGTTTATCCGCTTGGTTATGAAGTTTTAGTTGCGTTAATTTTTTAGATCGAGCTGAAGAAATACCTTTGGCCTGAACGTTGGAAAAATTCGTTTAAGATAGTTTGTACTAGAAATTGTGCAGGTTTAATGTTAGTAAAAGTACGAATTACAGAGAATTCAGAATTGACGTCTTGATGGTTAAATTCATGTTGCGAATTCATATTTTGTGACACTTTTATTCGAACAAAATCTTGGAAGTAAAAATGATGAGGTTTCGATTTTAGTTTAAAGTGCACGAAAAAGTGCTTACTTGGGCTCTCGAGACCGACGTCGTACAACTCAACGATGAGACGAGCAGCGTCCACTTGGCAAGATTCAGCATTTTACTAGAGAAAGACGAAATTGACAAAAACGGCTTGACGTTCGAGGGACAAGATCAAACGGAAGCGTCAAGAACTCGTAACTCGGCGAAGAGTCCGCTGATAAAAAGGGAAAACCGGAGCGAAGTGACCGGCACGAGCCGACGAGGGAAATGAATGCGAAAAGACGGTCTGCGGAAGAGTGACCCGGGTCTGCGAGAAGACCCCTCTACTTTGTACTGCAGGAGGGTGGAGGACTGAAGATATATCTGCCTAGTTGTGCAGGTTATGAGTAGGTACCTGATGTCATGACTCACTGACCTATAGGCAACCGTTGGGCGGTTGAAGGACTCTTGAGGGGGGCCAGCCCCGACCCTGGACAGAGGATCAGCCGTCTGCTGCTCTGAATGTCAATCAAAGCTCAGCGATAAGACTCTTCGTAATTGGGGAACTCAACCAAGAGCCTCTGAAGGCGATACCTGTCAAACCAAACCGCCAACCCTTGACACCTTCAGCCTCTGTCCACTGCAAACCGCAACTGTTACTAAATTATTCCCAGGTGTTCACTGACACTGTCACTACTAGCAAGTGAAAAGTAAATTAAAATATCTGGTATGAAACAACGAACAATCTTCTTCATCGATGATGCCCTACAAAAACGCTTATAAATAACAAAATGGGCGGGCTAGATAACTAAAAGTACCATGGAAGTTTGATCGAAATAGTTGAGCTATTTTTGATCAAATTTAAAGGACGAACTTTCAGTGTTCTGATGCACTTGATTGAGTGGTTAGGGGAATAATTGCGAAGAATAAAATGAGGGTAAATATTACAAGAAGACCGAGAAGCTCATTCAGTTGGGCCGGTTGAGAGCTCTAGAAGGTTAACATTCAAATATCATGAAGCATATGTGCGATTAAATGAATCTGGTTGGACGAAAGCAAAGCCTAAATTTGATCGGGATCGTCGAGTCGTTTCAAGGAAAAATTGGAAGAACGGTCGTTTGATTAGCCCATTCTTCGATTTCCGTACCTCCCCGTTCAACAGATAGTTTCAAAAATTGTTACAGGAAACAAAATTTGGCTTTGGTCAGAATTGTACTAAATACAAAGGCAACAAACAAATATATAGGTTGTATCATCTTCACAGATTTCGATTGGTCGTCTTTGAATAACAATATGAAACAATTGTGACTATTTGAGAACAAAAATTAATAATTTGATAACCTGAACCAATAAAACGCACGAAATCGCTTTTTTGAAAATGTTGTGATGTAGGTGTTGCGGACACCCTGTGAGTTGAATGAAATTCGCCTGAGCCGTCTTTCTGCAATGTTGAAAAAACAAAACGTCTTTTCACTCCATAGGAGTAACTATATATTTGTTCTCCAAATTTTCAGAGATTTATTTACGGCGAACAAAAGTTAGGTATTGAATAATATAACATCGCATACAACGCATCATACGACATTCCTTAACTCTACCTAAATTCACTGGTTTGCTACAGATTCAATTTATTTTTCACTCAGTTCACTTGACAAAGCGGTAGCACTAACAGTTCCAGCATTTATTGTGGTACTCACGACCATAATTGAGCAATCAGTATACGGAGGATTAATGAGACTGTACTACAATTGTACTCGTTGCTCAACTCCTCAAAAGAAACGTCAGTTCCTTAGCTCTGGCATTCAATTCATTCTTCCCTCAATTCATTTGAATTCGGCCAACTATAAATTCCGAAATTTATTGTGGTGTTCCTACTTGTGCTGCGACCATTATTGAGGTATCAGTCCGCAGAGGATTAAAAAACACTAAACACGACGATAATAATCACTGTTTTTGAAAGAGCTCCTATATATCTTGTGAGTGTTATCAAACTATCGTCGTACATCGTACTACTTCCACTTTGCTGAAGATTTTAATACCACTTGAGCGGAGTTTATAAGGGAAACACTGTGCTAAAATCGTTTTTCGTCGAAATGGTTAGTAATTTATTGTGCTACTCTCGTCATAACGTCACGAAAGGGAATTTTATAATACTCTTTCGTTATTTGGAGCTCTTCGTGCGAAAACTTTAATCAAAATCATTGTAACCGTTTTTGAGAGAATAAAATGTAGTGTTTAGACGGATTTCGTTCATGCCCTTATTTTGGCGTCCCATGATAACCTGTGGGCTAGATACCAAATTTTAGCTGATTTCGTACAACAGTTTTTTCTCAATCACATTCGCAGACACACGCAGACCATTTCCCCAAATAGCGTAAACGTAAAGACCTAAAGAAAACATTCCATTGACTTAATTCTCCTTTCTGCTTCATAAATACGTCGTAGCTCTTTTCCAACTATTTTTGGCACACTTTGGTGTCCTACATTCCTTCCCGTCGAAGGAAATTGTCCTTAATCTTATTTTTTTGAAATAACGAACGAAACAAAAAAAGAACCTGTCGCAGGCACACACACGCAGACCGCGCACCAACAAGGATTTTTGGATTCAGTGGGCCTCAAAATGTAAAGATCTGAAGAAAAGTTTTTTGTCGCGACTTTCCTTGCACTTAGGGTGGCAGAAAGCAACGTGAGCGATGACCTCGTGGGGAAAACACAGGGGATTTTCCTGGTGATTTGAGCAAGGGAATTAGCGGGTTGGGCTCCTCGCTATTGTGGCGGTGAGTCAAGTAGTAGCGATTGGTGGCAAACTCGGTAAAAATAGTTCGGAAAAGCGGAGGAAAAGTCGAAGAAAAATTGTTGAGAGAGGAAGTAAAAATAGTTGAGCACCGAGAGTCGAGAAAATTTAAAAGTCGTGAGGAAATTATCGAAAATTGATGTAGTGAGTAGCGATCATTTCGAAGCCTGTTATGTCACTTGTTCGGAAATCGACCAAAATTAGTAGGAAAATCCTGGAAAATTTGTAAATACAAATACTAAAAAATGAGTAATTGTTCATAAATTGTTCGAAATCGGCTAAAAACAATAAGGGATTGAGTGAAATAGTTGAAAAATGCGCGTGACAAGTTTGATAAAGCTAACTAGTAAACCTAGGCAAATTGCAAATTAAGATTTTTGTTTTTTACATCGCTTTCTTTTCCAGGGTGAAGGTGAGGTCATGGCAACCTTTAATCTTCAACTTTCAACAATAGCGGCTTAGGTCTTACCCAATTTCGGCTCTGGCCTTGCACAGTGTTCGAAGAATCTCATCTTCTGATGCATCTTGGAATACGTCTCCGTTCAGCAATTGGTTACTGAAACGTTGTGAAGAATAAAAATGAAGGTAAAGGTCGTCTGCTGATACTACGTCAGGTTGCTCAAATTTGGTTTACTGTGAAAATATCAGGTGTTCATGGATTATTATGAGAAACATCACATCACAGCGGCAGAATGGGGTAGCGCCTACAGATACGTAATTGATTGCGGTGCTCGTACTCATTCCCCCACCACTATTGAGCAATCGGTGCACAGAGAATTAATGAGGGTCTAACCCAGATTTTTTTGAAAAGGATAATAATTACTTTTCTTGAGTTATCGGGTAAAAACGTTTAGAAATGGAAGTAAGCGAATTCCGGAATTCCTGGAACATCCCCTGTATATTTTATGAGCGTTATCAAAGGCATAGGCACTTGGTTTTAGTATCACATGGATTTTTCTGAAGAACCAAATAACATTCGAGCAGAGTTTATTAGGGAAAAATTACGCTAAACTCGATTTTCGACGAAATGTGTCGTAATTTATTGGGCTTCTCGTAATTTCCGCACAGATAGAAATATTATGGTATTTTCATGTCATCAGGAGGTGTTTATATAAACAATTTAATCAAACTCGTTAGAGCTGCTTTTGAGAAAAAAAATTGGGGTTTTGATCATCATGATAACCATAGCTAGGTTTGGGCGGATTTTCAGACCCTTATTTTGGCGCCTGACGGTGGTTTGTTGGCTAGATATCAAGTTTGAGCTGATGTGGTTGAGCCGTTTTCTCTAAAAATCGTTCACAGACACACAGACAATTTTCTCAAATAATTTTTTTCTGGTATGGCAATTGGGTTAGTTCTGCCAGTAGGCAAATTACTGAAGTTAACGTAGCTGTTAGGTGAGTCCGTCTCCTCTGGCTGGAGAATTACTGTGGGCGAGCGCTTTCTATGTAAAGACATCGAAGACATTTACAGACCACCCTATACAAAATTTTCAGACTATTCAAGACATTCCTTTCTCTTTACCTCTACTGGGTTTCCCCAGAGGTGCATGACCTGCTTCCTCCCCCTCCACCATCCCGTTTACCTTTCTCTTCGTATATAAAGACCACGACCAACTGACTGACTTCGGAGCCCCCAACCCCTCGGACATCGTCCGTAGGCCCTGCTCTCTCATTCCACGCTAACCCCGTCCCGCCCTCCCCACATCGCACATGCGCATGAGTCTTCCTGCATCTGCAGGCTGGCCTCCCATCCTTCTGGTTTAGAACCTCCAGGTTGGCAACCGCGGGGGGAGGGGTTTTAGTCGGTAAAAATCCGACACTACCCATTTGGGTGTCTTTTGAAGATTTCCCCTCCCCGGAAGCGTCTGAAAAAAAAAAAACTGACTGACTTCAGTACGGACTTGACTGCCCGACGATGATGTCTTTACATCGAAAGCGCTTGCCCACAGTAACTCACCAGCCAGAGGAGACAGACTCACCTAACAGGTACGTTAACTTTAGTAATGTTTTTCTTACTCAGGGGGTTTGAGGAGAACTCAATTTTTTTTTCAGCCTAGTTTTTCATTCTACTTCCCTTTTTTTAACAGAATAAATAAACTTTAGTCGTGGAAAACACTATTAAGTGATGTTTTACCGGGCCCAAATAACAAACAAGTTATCTAGTTGTATACACGGTCTATTCAGATTCGGTTGACTCAAGAATATAGATGCAAGATTAATAAAGTTGGTGTACAGAAGCTGGAATATATCTTCGACCTGACGAGCACACACGCGCGATCTCCATGAATAGAAAAACCGCCGAATTCCCCAAAAAAGACATTTGGGCCAACATGACAACACTTAAACCGCCCATGGAGGGCCACCAACACAACAGCAAACTGGATGGATAAAACAAAAGGGCTAGGGTGAGCCTGAATGGTCCAATCGAACTGAACTTGAGGACTAACAGATTTAAAAACCCTGCAAATTATTACACAACGGTTTATTATTCTCATGAACAGCTTGACCTAGTATTACTGCTCTGAGACCCATTCCATTCGATTCAGCATCGAAAAATACTAGTAAACCATACGAAACGTGACCTGACTACAATGGAACTACCCAAACTAAATATTTCCCCGGCGCAAGGTGAACAAAAATGTCTGTAGGCATTTATGTTCCGATGTAGGGGTGTGCGGAGGAAGTGTCAGGCAAAAAGAGTCGGGGAAATTAGGACGGGGACTACAGCAAACCCTCGGCAATTGGCATGATGTTGCGAGATGAGATGATGAGATGGGAGGGGGGGGGGACTCGTTAGTACTCCACTAACGACGAAACGTTGACTTCCGGTGTAGTTCCATTCAATTAGTAGACTCCAATAATTACTGTAATTTCCCTACACGCAGTTGTACACGTCTGATACTCATTCCATTCGATCCAGGATGTAAAAACACCTTGAAAACGATACCAAACACGACGTATTTGCAATTATTCTGCGTTTTGTTAATTTTTTTAACCGTTTTTTGTCCATAACAACCATGGGCTTCGTCCGATCGGATTGTCGAGATGGCGGGCACAACAAGATACTAAATGGGATTTTTGTGCAAAAGAACGGATTTTTTTGCCCACGTAAAACGCACAAAACGGCCCGTCGGCGGATGGGGGACGGGGGATGGCAGACGGCGGACGGACATTGCAGATTTGGAATCTCCATGTCTTGAAACGTAAAGTATCAAATTTTGAGGGGGGTTGTAAAACATTTTTCCTGACCGAATACATGGGGTTATTATTCAGATTGAATAATAAACCAAAAGGGAAAGGAAAGTGACAGCATGGAGCAGTCGGACACCTTCTGCATGGCATAACAAGTGCGCAAATACAGTTGAATACTAACTATTTGACGCTGGTAAAGTTAGACTACCCACTCGCTACGACTTTTGATTTGTGTTTCTGTTATAAACAGACAATAGGGGAGTTTTCAGGTCATAGAATGATGGTCACAGCAGAGCTTCTTAAGTTAGGAGTGAATGTTGACAGCGAAGATGTTTATGAAGGTGAGTGGAAGCTGAGTTGAATTAGTCAGGTCTATCGGGGATCATCAATTGATCAGAATGCTTTGAACGCCGTGTTGACCTGGCCTTCTACTTCGTAAAGCCAAGGAAAGTAAAAATTGATAGTGTTTAACAAAACATCTAAAAAAATTCTTGTTTTTCTTTTCAACAATGCCATTTTTGCATCTTTGCTCACTGCACTTTAAGAAGTAAAGTTAAATCGAAATGGTTAGGCTTTCTTGAGAAACGTGCCATTTTAGCCACGGTTGAACTGATTTTCTGTCAAGTATTAACCTAATGATGTGCAAAAACGTCAAAAAACTCGTCCTTTGCACATTTCGGTTGATACCTTCGTCCATACGACTGTCTGACGAACATTTACGGAGAACAACGGAGTTCAACACACCCTTTGAGTTTCAAAAAATCCCCTTTTCCTTTTAAAACCCAAACATCCGCTCAACGTATTTCGACAGAACTTTTTTTATCGTTAGATACTCATTACTTAAAGATATGGGCACAGACTTGGATTGGTCTGAATTCTTCGGAGGTACATCCGCGGTGCTTCCTTTCCTCCAGTGTAGGAGAAGAAGTAGTCGGGCTGCAAGATCCTCCTTTTGCACTTGTGCAGTGGTAGATCATGCCAACTGTACTGATTTGCCTCCTGTTGTCTTTTCACATAGAGTACTCTTGGTTTGCTAAATGATCTCTGTCACTGACTACCCTGTGGCATCCGCCCTGGCAGCGCCTTGACGTGATGACCGAGCTTCATGATTATCTTCCACATCTACTGTTCGAATGAGCACGACAGTGCACTCGCAATAGTCACACAAATCAACATTCTCTCCTTCTGCTTGAATAGGTTTCACTTCTGCGTAAATTGTACCAGACCTCCACGTTTGCTGTTTGCGCGTTCCTTACCGCCTAATCCAGAGCTAAGACTGGTGTTGGTAGATTTAATGAAAATAGGGTTAGTCGTGTTCGACAGAAATAGCCTTCGGGCTTAAAGGTGGGATGTTATTTGGTTCTACGTCGAGGTAAGTTTGTGTTCACTTCATTGGTATTTCTTGATACGTTTTAACACGCAACCGAAATTCGCGAAACCTGCGTAAACCAAAATATTCCTGTAAGCTGAGTATTTTATTTATTTGTTTGATTTATGTAACTCTGATTGTCCGTTATTTGGGATGAGCATCACGCCCTCATTGGCCTATTGTGTCACAGGCCCATGCCTAGCGTCCTAAGAAACGCCATTATTTCATGCAAGTCTTCTTTGATGTTTACCTTTATAGGTGTTGTACTAGAGAGCTAAATCGCTCCATTTCAAGTCTCCGACATTAGACCAGAACATGGTAGAGAGTCCTTTTGTGCACCCGCACTGGGGAGTGTCACTTATACCCATGACACACATGTGTTGGTTCGTTTTGCAGTGTCCCGTGATGATTCCCACTATCTGCCGTAAGTACTTCCTCTCCAACATCTGAAGGCTATCGTTTGGAATGTTTCCCACCCATAGCGTTCCAGGCAGTCTGATGTATTCTCCTGGCACGTTCTCTCACTGTCCTCTTGACTTGTGACGGAGATGCTCCACAATGGAGAAATGGCCCTGTAGATACAGTGGAGGAACCGAGTTTGGGTCTAATAGAGTTTGCTGAAGAGCCGAGCCCCATTCGGTTTTGACGTGAGGAGTAGTTCTTGAGTGCCTAGAAGGACGCTTGACTATACGTTGATACTTTTATTGATATATCCTGTTTCATGCATCATGAGTGCTACTGCGATGATCGCATAAATCTCTGCTTGAAAACCCGTTGGAGGGGGATTTAAGGCAATGTACGTCCGACGCCTCCCAAAGCCACTTATCCACAAACCAGAGCCTGCACCTTCCAGGGTTTTACATCCACCTGTATCCATTTGTTAATACCTTTTAGAGGATGTTCGTTGCTCCATGGGCTTCCGTCTGGTTGCACATCGTATTTCCAGGTCGAACTCGTACCTGAGCATCATGTCAGTGATTATGCCGAGTTCTGTTAAGGTTTCCAAGTTCCCTAATATTTCAAGCCTAGCTAGTTTGTCTGCCACCTTCATAGGCTCTGCCTTGACGTCTTCGTAAGAAGTTTCTCCATAGCACCGGTAGGTGTGGTTTTCATTACCCCAGCCATTGTACTTTCGCAAAGCTCATTTCTCTTTGATAACAGCTGTGTGCCACACCTACAATCGACCCATAAAACTCGTAAAACCAGCAGGCCGTTCTAAAGTTAAAATTCTCCCGCACATTCTGAAACGATCTTTACAAAATAAAAACAAAAAAAACAACCTCATGAGTTTTCCGGTGAGCTCGAAGGTCGCGGTTAGAGTTCAGAAAAAGAAGAAGTCCTACTTCACTTCAGGGTACAGAAGTCAAACATTAACATGAACAACGAGGACGTGTCTTGTCCGATGAAAGGGAAAGTTGAGGGCTTCGCGATTCCCTAATTGAAATTCAACGTTTATCAACAAGTTGAACGAGCGGTCTTTCTGTTGTCTTTGATGATTCGAATTCAATTGCTGGCGAGTTGTTTGAATGACGACAGCTCAAAGTTGTAACCACGAGCCTCAAGGACGACACTGGAATCCTCCGCACTTCATCAATTGTTGGCGTATTTACGGCTTTTCATTACTATGTAAATTCACGTTCGAAGATGCGCCGTCTTTTAAGGAGCTCGTTGACAATCGATGCAGTTCAAGGAGTCACAAGCCCAAAAGAGAACAGGGAATTTAGCTATCATAATTCTTGATGGTCCGTTTATGTTACTGAGTCTCTATAATGTTCGTGGTCATTACACGCAAAAGGGGTGGGGGGTTTAGAAAGAGAGTGTGGGAGCGATATGGACGACTCTTTATCAGAGAGTTAGCGTGATGTGAGCACAAGAAACATAAAACGCTGCACGTTATTACGCAACGGTTTATTATTCTCTTCCGTAGCTTTAAGTAGTCTCACACCTCCGAGACCCATTCCTTTCGATTCATCATCGAAAAATACTATTAAACGATACGAAACATGGCCTGACTATAACTAAATATTCCAGGCTCCTGTAGGCAACAGGCACGACATTGGGAGTCGAGCTAGCTGTTGGTTTTAATTAGACGGAACGGAGTACAAACAATGAACCGACTACTTCCGCTGTAGTTATTGCCCCGCGAGTTCTTTCAATTAGTAGACTTTGGCTCACTATAATTACTGTGATTTCACTATTTTTGGTCAAGACGCAGTCGTACACCTCTGAGAAATGTTTCATTCGCCCCAGCATCTAAAAATATCTAGCAAACTATACCAAACACGACGTATTTGCGATAAATTTGCCGAAATGTCTTTTTCGTTTAGTTTTTTAATAGCCGCTGGGAGAGTAAGCCACGATATTCCAAGCTGAAATCCTAGCTATAAAGATACGCGCGGAAGAGATCCTGTCTAAAGGACTCAAGGGCAAGCGGAACTACATATTCTCGGACAGCCAGGCCGCATTAAAGGCCATTGCAGCCTATAGCTTCAGGTCGAGGCTGGCATGGGAATGCCTTCATGCGCTCAAGCAGCTCGGCGCCCACAATAGACTTTCCCTCATCTGTTTGCCGGCTCACAGGTGGCATGACGGCAATGAAAAGGCTGACCACCTTGCGAAGAAGAGCACAGAAACCCTACCCATTGGGCCTGAACCTCACGTAGGTATGACTAAAAGTTACCTGAACCGTTTGTGGCCCGATGGAAGATACAGGAAAATAGCGCCCACTGGCATCGCCAGCCACGACTTAGACAATCGAAAAGAATTGTTACGCCTTCCGGTCCAAGGGCAAAGGCGATGCTGACACTCTCCAGAAGAGATCTGAGGGTATTAGCTTCCTCATTGGACACTGCCCACTCAGGTATCATCTCAACAAGATGGGCATCTCAGAGGCAGTGGAATGCAGACTCTGTGGTGAGGAGGACGAGACGCCGGAGCACATCCTATGTGAGTACCCTGCCGTGGCAGTCAAACACTTTGATTATTTTGCCCAGGGGATTATTGAACCCCATATCACAACGGAATCTGCGGTGAAGGACATACTTGGCTTCATAAAGGGGGCGGGTATGTACGACGCCTTCTACTAGGAAAGGGCCTGTGTCACAATAGGCCCATTTGTGGCTGCAGTGACAAAGGGACCATGTCCCGCATGCCTTTGGGGAAAAAAAAAAGAAAAAAACATTTTTTATAACCATTTTTTGCTCATAACCACCATGAGCTTCGTCCGATCGGATTGCCGAACAGGCAGGCACAACTAGATAGATTTTTTAATTACATTAGAGGCACAAAGCAGCCCGGATGGCGATCCCGATCCTGATGTCTTGAAACGACCCCGCTCAGCCGTTTTCTCTCAATCGAGTTCACATTTTCTCAAATGGCGTTTTTTCTGACTTTTCGGACCCTTCAAACGTAAAGATCTGAAGAAAACTGAAACTGTTTTTTCAATCGTTTACGTCACTTCCATTCCTACTCCTTAGGGCTAAGGATTGCAAAAAGAATTGCAAGGCCGGTGGTCTCGGGCGAGAAAAACGCACAGTAAAGTGTGTCAATTACAAATAGTAACGTTAACGCTGTAAGAAACGTACTCACTCGCAATAAGGTCTACCACTCGCTATCTTAATTAGTCATACCTTTTTTTGTTACATGAGGAACGAGAATATGACGCATGAAAGAGAGGACTGTCGTGGTTCTGGATTTAGCCCAGTTTAGTGTATTTTATTTATTTATTTATTTTATAACATATACGGGCAGTGCCCAATTTAACAGTTAGACAAATAAAAATAGGACAATATGAATCACAATAAATTGGCACAATACAATCGGCAGCAAACCCGAGCCAACAAACAGATATCTCAATAGCCGTTGAATTTTGGACCTAAAAGAGTCTTCCGACAACAACAGTAGGTCCACCGAATCGTCGTGCGATAACCTATTGAAGTCCTCCTGAAAGTGCACCATGGCATTATTACGGAGATAGTTGGTCGAAGAGGTATAAACATAAAAAGGCTGATGGAGTCTGGTAGCGCATGGAGGGGCATAGAAGTTCAACATGGAAAGCAGATACGGACAATCCAGTCGACCCGCTGTCAACCCATGCAGGAGAAGCATGTCCGCCTCACGTCACCAATTCTCCAAAGAGAAGAGCCTTCCCTCCTGAGCGCCACTGCGTAGGAAAAGTCCCTATCGCCTCTCTTGTAGGACACATAGCGCAGGAAGTGGCGCTGAACACGCTCCAATGTATTCTTGGCACTGGTATACCACAGTGACCACACAGGAGAGGAAAACTCGAGAGATGTACGGACAAGGGAGGTGAATAGCAGCTTAAGAGCGGTTGGTTCCTTGAGATCCCTCGTATTTCTTTTGAGAAAGCCCAGTTTTCTCATTGCTTTTGAGCATATTTCACCAATATAGGCCGAAAACGTAAAACCTGCATTTATCAAACTCCGAGATCCCGCACCAGGGTTTTACGCCAGAGCGACGCCCCTCCTATCGAGTAGTCATGCTGTAGGCTGGATACTTCTCGACTGAAAGTGACCACTGAGCACTTATCAATATTCAGTCTAAGCTCATTTCTCAAACACCATCCATGCAAGGCTGTAAAAGCATTCTGAAGAACCAAACAATCGCTCATTGAGACCACTCTCAAAAAATCTTCATATCATCTGCGAATAGCAGATGTTTCACAGTCCCCTCACACAGTTTACTCACGTCATCAATGAAGATGAGAAATAGTAAAGGGCCCAAATGTGATCCCTGGAGCACACCCGATGTGGCAACGAACGAATCAGAGACTATGTCGCACAGTGTAAATGAACGTCTTAAATCCCACCCATGCCCTTATCACTGTATCTACTATTCGTCATATAATTGATCATGCCCATAACTCCTCTTCTGTACGGTGTTCTCGTGAGTGATTAAGTGTTTATCGTCTGTATGTATCGCGAATGTTTGTCGAACTCTTCGAATCATATAAATTCGTCAATGAGCGTACAAAAATGAGTCTTGCGGTTTTGATTAGGCTTACAGGGTATTTGGCCGGAACTGTCACCTAGTTTTAGCTTTCATGACGCTTCTTGTAGAAATACTTTGTACAATGTAAATAATTGGCCTCTCTAGCAGGCTGTCGGAATCATGTAGTGTTTGTAAATACCCACTTAGTGTTCGCTAAAGGCAGACGGAGTGATACCTCGCTCATCGGGAATATAGGGAGCTCAGAATCCTTCGAGCGGGCGTACCAATGTATGCAGCTAAAAGAATGGACTATGCTGCTCCCCGGCCACTTTTGCGAAGGAATGGAGCAATGCACAGTTAACATCGTACAATTTGCGTTAACGTGTGAGGCTAAGCCGAATTCGCGAGGACAACAGGCATTACACCAGTCACGTGTGTCAGAGCGTGTGAGTGCTACACAACCGCAATTAGCTCTCAGTACGACAGATCCCAACTTCGAATGAGGAAATGGAACATTCAAAGAAGCGCATTTCTCGATTTTCAAGGTCACATTTGCGGTAATTGCCCTCGTCATCTCACGCGCTCGCAATTATCTCTGGAACGGAATCCATCTGAGAGCAATCATCCCCCGCGACGAGGAAAGACGAATTGGCTGGAATTATCTTATTCGAGCGAAAGCCAGGTGGCGTTTTCAGATTCGGTACGTGCTATCGCTAAGTCACATTTACTTCACGTGTTTCCTTTAAGCATAGACGGGTGACCATTACAATTGAATCATGTGACTTTGTTGTGGTCTTGGAGCACACGTGACAGAAGCGCCCACAGCTTCAATACCTGAGAGTGAAGTAGATGGGAGGGATTCCAACACCTACATCTATTTATTTCTAAGACCAGTATCCGAGGTCACTAAGACAAGCGAGCATACGAAGGTTCTTGGACTTGGCATTTCTCGCCAGTAGATCACCTGTCCAAATTGTTTTTCACTCAGCTCCGCTACAAGTCATACTTTGGATGAAAGATACTCGTGAACCAGTCGTACGAGAATCGGTTTTAGTCCAGTTCGTTCCTTATAAATCTTGCTCATATGATACCTGAGTTCTGTAAAATACCATGATGGGAGTCCAGTAAGCTATCGACATGGCAGTTTGACAATAGGCATAAGTTAATCAGGAGTAGCCTCACAAACGCTCCTTTTCTTTGATGTTTACTTTAAGGTACCTAAGGAATAAGGAAGCACGTGAACAACGTCTTTACATTTTCAGGCCTGATGGATCGAAAAATCCTCATTTCCTGGTCTGCGTGTGTGTATGGAGCGGTACCTTGGGGTCGAGTTCACCTCAGCTGGAAGCCGTTTGGACCTTTATGACTTTTGCCTCAATTACACTATCCTTATGTACGAGGCAATATATCCAGACGTGATTGGCTAATGCCCCATTGTCTGGGATAGCAAACCAACAGTCAGTCAAAAGAGAGTATTGGCTCAATCCCAGAGAGCTGTGTTTTTATGGATCACCAAGGGGTATAAGACACTATCAACAGAAGCACTTCAGGTGATCATTGGTTAGCTATCGGTTGACTTGGCAGTTGAGTGCAGTAGTTGACAAGTAGAGAGTGGAACTTGCCACCCAAGTAAGTAGTTAGATCAAGTAGGAAACCAGATTAAGAACTCCTCCCAGATGGTACGGGATTCCTCAGGTGGTCACATCCGCGCGGTAACACACGGGCAACAGCTCTCTCCCGGGAGACTGGAAAACGAACAAATACCTGCCATATCTCCACAGGTCTGAGTTCCGTGGATGCTGCAGGGGCTGGCCTCTTGCATATTAGCAAAACTGCAACTTCCATGACTGATATAACCCTTGTCAAGGGTTTAGGAACAGCCATTCAATAACAGAAGAACAGAAACAGACATATTTCCGGGAAGTTCCCATGGCTCTACTGAAGCTGAAGAAGAAGCAACGTCTCCTCCGGACTTATTTGCTTCCATAGCTAACCTATGGGCTGTTGTGAGGTTGACTGTCCGAAGACTAGTAAGTCTTGATAGAATGGTTCGCTCCCTTGTGCATACATTCACATTCCGCTTGGATCCGGAGGACTCGAGGTTTCATCTCTCTCTCTCTCTCTCTCTCTCTCTCTCTCTCTCTCTCTCTCTCTCTCTCTCTCTCTCTCTCTCTCTCTCTTCCACCACTAGTGGCGCTGCGTTCTTACCCTGTAAGCGCATGCTTGCTTTGCAGGCAACTGGCTGGGATGTCACACTGGATGATCGTGGATTTGTTCAGGATCAGCTGTGTGAAAGGTAGTAGAAGAATAGAAGGGAATGAAGAGAGAGACAAACTGGTGAGAGACCAACAAAGCCACTTGAGGAGGTGGGAGGAAAAGTGCAGAGCTGCGACAGAGTGTTCTCCTTTGCCAAGGTCTTCAGACCAGTTGAGCATTCCCAAACCAGCCCTGACGAAATAATATAAGAAACCAGGGTTACAAGTGCACCCGAACTGACTGTCTGGCGTAATATAGATCTTTTCTGTTCCAGCCCTGTACAGGAGATGCTGAACACACCATCACTGCAACGATCTCCGTCAGGAAATTTGTTGCCAGCTCATGTAGTGGTATTGCTGCCCCAAGCTCGAAGTTGAACTTCATCCGTACCAAGTCCCTGACATGCAGAGCATGTGCAGAATATCAGGTGGTACCTCCCTTCTACCCGGCCTGACAAGACCCAGTTCAAGCATACTGCCTGTAAGTAGGCAGCTCTCTCCTCACATATGCAAGACCCAGCAGTTCCTCCAGGGGAGCTGTGAGGGTTGTCTGCGTACACCCCGTCACAGCAATTCAGGCCCAGCCCTGTACATAGCTACTGTACATAGCTGCAGTTGTTTAATGTTACATGGCCCCAGCCTCAAGCGTCCGACCCCCCCCCCCACTCCCCTTCTTTCGTGAATAAGTGTTCTGAAGGGAAGTTCAAAGTTGTACTTCACCCATCCTGAGTCCATTGCATGCGGAGCAGCCCCTTTCTTTCCAACCATCTTCTGGACTGTCCACATCCCCCAATCTTGTTCTCTCCATGCGAGCTTTCTATTTAGGAAGACACCCAGCTATTTCACCTCCTGTCGACTGTTTCTTCTCCCATGCCGGAGTGCTCGCAGTTGTTTCTCTCCTAAATCTCGCTCATATGAGACTAGCGATCTCAAAAAAAAGCAGAATAGCAGTCCCATAAGCTTCCAATAAATAATAATAATAATAATAACTCTTCCATTGATAAATTCTCGCTCATAATCATATTGTGGATAATAATATCATCTGGACGAACCTCAAGAATACAAGAAATCAAAATTTATTTTGACGACCTTTTTTCTCTGTTTTTCCTCTATAATTACTTAAATCAGAACACGAACCTTCCCAAAAAACAAAATCGTGTTGACAGTCCCATCAATACGACGGATGTTCGATAAAGGTCGTGGCGGAAGTAGCAGCAACTTCGAAGGCGCAATTGTGTTTTACTGAGTGAGAAATAGATCGGATTGGTAGGTAACAGTCACGAATCCAATGGAAGGTCGATAAGGGCTCCCCAAGAATAATATCCAAAAAATAGTAATAGTAAACATTCGCCCCCCCCCTCCCTCAACAATCACCCAATTCTAGGCAGAGCTATGTGGATCGACAAATGTACATGGAACTGAGTTGTGTGATGCGTCGCTCTGCATACTAGATCCCTCAACTAATTTTATAGGATTTGCCATTCTCAACTATTGTACAACATTTTCGCTGATATTTTTACTATTTTCTGTACTATTGTACTGTACTCTTTCTTCTGTATTTATCAACTCTTTCACTAGTATTCTACCCAATTAATACGGTTTATTGGTAGAAGATGGCCACACACGAGTGAGTCGCTATAGAACGCTCACGTTACTCCACTTGAACCTCGAGTCGAGAGGAGCACAATGCTCTTGGTTTGGAAAAGCTGCGTGATGCCTCGCACCTCGAATCTGCCAATTAGCGCCTAAGTATTCGCTCCCTCGCAGCGGCCTGAAGAGCGCCCCGAAGACCTTCAGGTGTGTTTCTAACGCGAAGGCCTTAAACCTGGAAACGGTTTATGAGTCAAGGAAGGTTTATCTCGCTTCGTGTGAGTCGGTGAGTTGTAGACTGAAACTCTAGGGGAAATTTATTCTTGTTTCTAGAAGGTGTTGGACGTCAAAAGGAGGTATTTTTCCTCAACTAGTAGATATTCTTCAATTGGACTTCAAGTGAAGAGTTGCGTGTGAGGTATTTCCGGCACTAAGGAGCTGAGAGTCGAGTTTTTTATAACGAGGGTCGGGATTCCCCTGACATATCTGGGGAGTCGCATCTCACAACTTTCCTCGGTCTCACGTGAATTTAGCAGCTTTTTTTTTTTTTTAACTCGGTAGAAAAGGCACGTTCGACTCTCGGGTTTCAGAAATGTTCTCGCTTGTGTCACGACCTTAAAGAAGTGATCAACTGTTAACAGGATTATTTTTGGGAAGGTTCGTGTTCACACTACTGGAAATACTTTGAAATAATTCAACGATCGCTGTACAAAAGCTGCATCTTCGTTCAACGCGTTTGTATGGGCGCTTGTGCTATTTACCTCCGGTCCACGAGCTCCACTGCCATACGAAAATCCATCCTGTTAGCGCCAGATCCCGGCTACCAGATACTACCTGGACATTCAGAATCACTGCAGACTGGTCCGGACGAATGGCGACGATATCAGGCCACCTTATCCAAAGACAACCCCCTCATCTCCTTAAACTGGTTACCACATTCGCATCAGTGAGCATCTACAACGTTTCAATCGCTACACGAATGTTGCCAAAGTGCTGGTGTAACCTCTTCCCACCGAAGAGTCGGGGACACTATCCAAGTTCTCGCCCATCAACCAAATCGTGCAGAGCAGCCGCCAACTACAAACCCTTAATGGGTTTAGGGACAGATGGAATTGCCTTGTCACACTACCGCAGCGGATCCTGAAAGAATCCAAGACCAGCCACAGCGCGTGTGACACTCCAGCCGAATGCCTGCAAAGCAGACAGAAAATTGAATGAAAATGGTAACAACCGGTTTTGCGAAAAATATTTCACAACTCGTATACACATACAAAACTACTTCGTGTTTTTTAAATCAATACAATGTATACAGTTTAAAAGAAATTTGTTCAAAGCCTTATTTAGGCGTTCCACGTTAATCTGCCGGCTAAATATTATTTTTGAGCTACTTTGATTCAGTTATTTTCTGTCAATCATATGATACCCACACAGACCGCATTACATCCAAGAGAAAAAGAGAGCAAGAAAGATTTGAATTAATTGACGAATGAGATGAACGAGGACTGTAACGATACACTGGGGTTAAAACAGTCACTTGATTACGACAATATTGTAGCCAGTAGAACTAGTTCACACGACACAGTGAGTCTCTATGTTAGGACGAGAGTGGTGAGCTACTAAATACTATGGACACTGATTGTTGATATCTATTTGAGTCGGTGGGGGGGAATAAGAATGCACATTCCGGAAACTCTGAGGGTAAAGCCTGTTGTCCACCATGGAAATAATCGTTAAAGCCTTTTGTTATGGAGAGGGTAATTGAGCTCCCGTCAAGTAAACACCCGCCGCCATTAGGTCCAAGGACAACAAACAAATTCAGCCAGAGCTGAGCAGAACATACTCCTTTAACAAATGGTGTTTTTCCTACTCAAAAGTCATTGAAGAAGAAACTATTCTGTCTCTCCAGCCGAATATATTTACTTTGTATGGCTAAGGAAAGTAAAAAGAACAAACTCAAACGGTTCTGCCACACTTCTGTGAATCTGAGGAGTCGCACATATACCACACGTCTGTT
Organism: Pachypeltis micranthus; assembly: GCA_020466155.1. Lineage (NCBI taxonomy): Eukaryota > Metazoa > Arthropoda > Insecta > Hemiptera > Miridae > Pachypeltis > Pachypeltis micranthus. Next base: position 60,207,137 of record CM035770.1, on the reverse strand, counting down.
TTTCCAATTCAGTAACTCTCACAACGTACGTCCTAAGGACAATGCAAGTTTTTGCTCTCCATAACTCTACCATCAGCATTTTGGAAAACTGAAAAAAAAGAGTTGTTTTCAGGTGTTTACGTTTCGAGGACTCTCGATTCCGAAAAATGCCATTCGAGAAAACTATCTGCATGCGTAAATGCGAACGAGAGAGAACGACCCAAATTAGTATTTAGCCTGCAGATCAACATGGATCGTCAAAATAAGGGTATGCACGAAATCAGCCCAAAACATACTATAATTATCATAGGGATCAAAACAAATATTTTCTTCTTAAAAGCACATTTGACGACTTCAATTACATTTTTTGTAGAGGAAGGTCCATATGATATAAGTATCATATAAAATCGTACCCCGTGTGAACATGACGAGAGCAGCTCCACGATTTCGACAAAAATCGAAAAATTAAAAGCGATAATGAAAACTGTAAGTAATATTAGTCTCTGATAATAATTATCAAATTAGGATTCACTTTGGTTATATGAACCCGGAGGTACGTACCGAATAAAAACTGGTAGTGCTTTACATTTCGGAATTGATCTGGTTGCCCCTATTTATGTCTTCTGAAAACGATTCTGTCAAGCGGCACCCTCCTTGGAAGCTATTTCAGGAGTCGGGAACCTGAAAATATCCTTAGATTTCAAGGTCAAATTTTCGGAGCAGAGCACTGACTTCTTGCAACAACCACATGGGAGGCTGAGTCAATAAACAACTGAGAATATTGTTCATAACGCGTCCCAAAAATGAGGAATCGCGATTAAACAGCCAATCGCCCTCAGATCCGTTCCGGACGAGCTGTCGACGAGGAAGTGAAAACGACGTGAGAGTCACATTTTCCGGCAGATGTTCGGAGAGTTTATCGAAACCCGGAGATCGCGCTTTATGAAGGAGCTGGAATAACGCCGCTCCTCTGAATTCTTTGGCGGAACTCTCGAGAGATGACGTCGCAGAGCTGACCGCTTGATCTCTCATTAAGCCGATACTGACAACTTGGCGAATCATCGGCTTCATGCGAAAAGAGTCACGGGCAAGGTCGTTCTGTCATCAAGTTCACCAACCCGGATCAACGGATCGCCCTGGCTTTGGGATATTCCGAGATCGCTCGCTAATGTTCCGGCTCTTCATTTCCCTTTTACGACTTCGCCAACGATCTTATTTTATTTAATATTTTTTTATTTCATTCATTCATGATAATGAACGGAGCCATACATATGAGGCTGCTTTTCCCATCACCGAGCGAGAGAGAGAGAGAGAGAGATTTTTTATTGAAATGGTTTATTTAAATTAACCAGGGGCAGTTAAGGCCATAGGGCCCTCTCTTTCACTGTCCCTGGAAGCATTGACCTTTTTTTTTCACTTCTGGCAGTAGTTATTTACATCAAATGATCGCTTCATATTAATAAAAAAAACAAACTTAACATAAATGTACAAAAAGATAAAAAAGAAAAAAATCAAAAACTCTCAATACAAGCGCATTGCACTCCTTTTCCATTTTTTTTTCTTTGCTAGGTACTCGCACTGTACTTCTGCAACAGTAAATTTGAAAAAGTATTTTTAAATGCTCTCACACTTTGTTCTGGTCTGAAGGAGTCGGGATTGTTGTTGTAGATGCGGATGGCTGTGGCTGTGAATGATTTGTTGAATATTGTTGTTCGGTGGAGGGGTATCTGTATGAGACGCCTTCGAGTGTGATGCTGACGACAATCTTCCAGGAACGCAAACTTCTCCGCAAGGTACTGTGGTGACCCAGACTTAAGAGTCTTGAACAGCATCGTTCCGATGTGCAACTGCAGCTGCTCCTCAATCTTCAGCCATCGAAGCTTGAGGAAGTATGGGTTGACATGCTCATCCCATTTCAGTCTGAAAATAAAACGAACTACGGTATTCTGGGCCCTCTGGAGCATGTTCATCTGCTCGCCAGTCATGTCACTGAGGGCACACAAACTGTATGCAAAGTTGTGCATAATTATGGACTGGACAAGCTGAAGCCTTGCCCTGAAAGGAAAGTCTACCGCTAGCCGACGGAGCTGGTACAAAGCCCCATACACCCGTCTAGAGACTGCAGATACCTGGGAGTTCCACCTGAGTGAGGGTTCAATTAACACGCCCAAGTTCTTCAATAACGATTCATATCTGAGCGTCATACCACCCACTTCGATCTGTGGAAGCTCTACAATATTAAGCCGTGAAAGCAGTCTTGAGTACCCCATCGGCTTTGCACTTAGGCGAGTTTATCACCATGCCGTGCGATGAACACCACGATAGAAGGCCTGCAATCTCAGCGTTCAATGTCTCTATTGCATCCTTAACCCGGTCAATCGGCGAACTTATGTAAATCTGTAAGTCATCAGCGTAGACCATAAATCTGCACTGGTGGAAGACTGAGGTTGCAGAATCAATCGCAAGAACAAATAATATGGCTGATAATACCGACCCCTGCGGGACTCCAGTTTTGGTGACTGACTCTTTTGACAAGCTGCCATCAGGGCTCTTTACCTTCTGCGAGCGATCAGAGAGGTATGAGGCAAACCACTGAACCATCTGGCGCGATATACCCACTGAAAAAAGAATCTCCAGCAGAACGTCACGTCTCACTCGATCAAAGGCCCGAGAGAAATCAATCATCACCAAAAACGTGACTTCCTTTTTGTCCTTCGCAAACCTGACATCGTCGAACACTCGGATCAGTGCTGTCTCCGTGCTGAAACCAGTGTGGTACGCTGACTGCATGGTGCTCAGTGTCCGATTTGCTGTCAGAAAGCTGTTGAGATCCTGAAAAACTAGTCTGTCTTTACCAGGAGCACAGAGAACATTTATTGGCCTAAAGTCACTTGCACACAGCGGTCTAGAGGTTTTTCTTATTGGAGTGATAACGGCTTGCTTCCAACGGGATGGATACTTCTGTGATTCTGTGAGAGAGAGAGAGAGAGAGAGAGAGAGAGAGAGATTGATTGATTGATTGATTGATTGATTTTATTTAACCACCTGGGGGAATTAGGGCCATGGGGCCCTCTCTTCCATTCCCCCAGGCTACAGGTTTCATAATCATCCTCTAAATTTGCATTTACAATAATAACAATCACTACGACAACTTATTCATACTCCTTTAACAATTTTTCTTTGAAATTTTTTTGAACACAACAACGTTTTTCGTGTGAGAGAGAGAGAGAGAGAGAGAGAGAGAGAGAGAGAGAGAGAGAGAGATTTGGTCAATCTAGCAACCAGACAAATATTACTGTGTCTAACCGAGTCCAATACGTGGCGAGGAGCATCCACTGGTAACCAGGCAGGACACCGAGGTTATTAGCTAGCAAAACGTGGTACAGCAGTTCTAGTGAAGTGCGGTGTTCCTGGCGATTCGTCTCCTTCGTCACAAAGGTGCAACGATACGAGGTTATTCTAAAGGGCTGTCTTCCTGTCACATCCCCAGTGCCTACTACCATAAAACTCCTTTTTTTTTGGTAGGAGCGGCAAAAAAATTGACGTCATTCGTTAGTTCGCCTTCGAAGCCTCCCACAGGCCTAACTGATTCACGTATTTCAGTCGATTACCATCGCGCCCATCATTAGACAGATAACCGACTGGGAGCTAATTCAAAACAAATTGGGTTGTGTCCGCCAGTAGGCAAATACTAAAGTTAACGTACCTGTTAGGTGAGTACTGACTAAACGGCCAGACGATGATGTCTTTACATCGAAAGCGCTTGCCCACAGTAACTCACAAGCCAGAGGAGACGGACTCACCTAACAGGTACGTTAACTTTAGTAATTCAAAACACTTCATTTCGAGGAGCGTTCCATTTTAGAATGAACGATAACTTGGGCGAGAAATGGCGGGCTAGTGCCAAAGCGAGGATTACGCAACTCGTCGACCTTCGGTTTGGCAGCCTACTTCGATTGGAATTCGCGTGATTATCGTTTTTGAGTTGTTTTCGTGACGCGTGAGATGCGGCAGACAGGCTCTGACCTCTGCCGCGTTCCACGTCATCATCAACGACGGCGTCACCGAATGAGCTAGTCAAGTTCACGGTAAAATCTCAAGTTCCTAGAAGGGATAGTTACCCGGCTTACTAATGCAGTTCCTGGCGGGTGGGGCTTTGCTAATACCATATCAAAGCTTTTTACTCGAGCTTTTCCAATTGATTTTTGATCAATGTTCTCAAGAAACTACAACGCGTACCAAATACCCCAATTTTTTATTCTATTCTCAACTATTCTCAAAAGAATGTCTTTTTGAAGGCACCTCGCAGCAGTAAAAGTGAGACGATAGAGTTGAGAAGAATATAATGTGAGCTTTTCGTCAAGTGTTCTATTAACTTAACGTTGTCTACGATTTGACTTCATACATCGTTTCTCAAAGTCAAGTGTGACAGGTTTAGTGATTATTGGGTGAGTGTGGAGGGTTTGGATTATTAAATCGTTGTTTGAGTGCATGGAATTTATGTTTGAGACTTTATTATACAAAATTATACTGAGTGACAGGACTGAACTAAGACGAGAGTGGACTGAACGTAGACGGAGGTATTCACAAGAAATTCTGTGTCGGCAGCGTTGTACCTGAACCATACGTTTTGAGGAAGTTAGGATCGCGACAATCGATAAACAACCTGAATTTATACACTCAGCAAAATTAGATTTAACTTCCAGATTTTTGTCAGTCTTGCTTTTGTTTAAACCTTGATCTGTTTAGAATTGGACTGTTTATTAACGAGAACGGGCATTTAATATATTTTGGGGGCCACACTTAGATAACTTGCCGTTATTTATAATCGTACTGATTTTATATGAAAGGGCTTGTGTTGAATCCGACTAAAACTAAACCGACTGTAAAATTCGGCCATTCCACACCACGCGATGCGAAACGTGGCAATAATTTTGTAGCACAACGGTGTAACGAATTTCGCCTTTGTTGAAACCACCAATTTCCGACTCGGCATGCCTGAGTGTGAACATTTCTCTGCAGGCTGACTCGACTGCTACTTGACCTCCCAACTTAAACGATCCAAGCACGACCTCTTTCCTACAGCACCGGTTCTAATCTCTCCAAGAACATTATTCCCATTTTAATTCTTTGGAAGATTAATTTTTTTCCTCATTCAAGTTCACAATCGTGTTCTGATTACAAATTTTACTTTCCGCAACCCAAAGGGAATGGAAAGTATAGTAATCGTGTCAAAAAGGAGTTGGGGTTTCTTCAGATCTTTATGTTTTGAGGCCTACTGAGTCTAAAATTTCGGCGCGTGGTCCGTGTGTGTGTCTGTAATTCGATTTGCGGGAGAACGGCTGATCCGATTGAGCTGGTTCTTTTTTTGTTTGGTTTGTTATTTTTTGTGGACACCAAAATAAGGTTATGGGCGGTTTCGGCCTATGGGAAGGGGGGTGGGGGAGAAAATGTACCGAAAACTAGGGTTTTTCGCATTTTTCTCGAAAACAGCTATAACGATTTTGATTAAAATTTTAAATTATCTTCTACTAATCAATACCTAACTTTTCTTTACTATACATATCTCCATGAAAATACGGTGAACGGAGATATAGGCCTATGAAGCCAAAATAGGTTTTTTACGCTTTTTGGCCAAACGGCTCCAGCACTTTCCACCAAACTTTCAGGATGTTTTTGAATAGTTGATACCTAGATATTGTTCTCAATAAATGTTCCTCTGAACAGAGATTGAACAGAGATAAAAATGAAAATGGATCGAAAATAACGTTTTTTCGAACATTTCCGTGAATTCCAGGATAACTGCTTCACCAGATGTGATCAATCTTACAGAGTGTCTTCTAGTCACCCATACGGACATTTCGTTCTCTATAATTATTTCTGTATATATATGTTGAACGGAGATATAAGCCAAGTTAACTCAGGAAAGGAGATTTGTCGAATATTAATTTATCGGTATTCCAATTTTCTCAAAAATGGCTCTAACGATTTCGATCAAACTTACGAATGACTCTCAATTAACTTGTCCCTACACTTTATTCTGTATAAACGTTCGCGTGGAAATACGTTGAACGAAGATATAGCCCGCCTATGTAGGTGGTGTTCGAACTTAAAGGGATTGCGGAAAATTGTGTGTTGCTACGCACTGCTCGTTATTTAACCGAATTTATTTTATTTATGTTATATTCCGGTTCTATCAATTAACAATAATATAACACACTTTCTAATGATTTCTATTCCATTTAGAAACCATTTTCTTAAGAATAATACGTCAATTTTTGATCAATTTTCTTCTTTTTTTTTTAATTTCGTGAAACTGTTCACTAAATTAGCTAAAAAAATGTATTCTATTTCTTATCATTTCCAAGTGAATAATTTCAACTTCCGTTTTCAAAGCTTTCATCTCCGACCCCATCACTTTCGTACAAGAATTTTATTCACATCGTCGTACAGTTTCCTAACAATTTTACTCAACTCTATGAAAATATTTATGCGATTTTCCGCGCGTTTTAGTCCTTTTTTTCACAATTTTGAACTAGTTTAAACTCTTATTGCCCAACAATGATTCAAATGTACCCTTTCTCGTCTAAATTCCACCAGATACGCTGTTTAAGAAACAGTACACTTCTCAATACGTTTTGGCACCTAAAGTAAGGTGTCACAAATCCAACGTAATGTTCTAAGCCTATTACCGTTTAATGGTTCATTCTAATGAGAATCTGTCGGCTCAGATTTGGAGGCGAGCCATTTAAAGCCAATAGGCCTGCGAGCAAACAATTCTTGCGTAGCGTGACAATCAACATGTTTCACTTCGCATCGACTTAAACGGCTTGTTGGTCGAACGCGACGGATTATTAATCTTTCGAATCGACGAGAACGGACTCGTCACAGGAAATAGCCTCGTGTCCATTCGCCCTTGTCGCATTTCATGGTCTCAGTTCCGCTATGTGGTAAACAGTAGCCGCGACTTAAGCTCTGTCCGTAGACGCATCTTCGCTTCTTAAGGTCATCTTCCCAAGTCATCGCTGGCGCTAACATTGTGATCCTGGATGGGATCCGCTCGCCTGATACGTCCGCGTTGTTGTGGCCGCTCGAAGAGTTCGCAGGATCTCGACGGTGATTCCGGCGAGCGACCCTCGGAAAAACAACGGTTGAGAAATTAAATTGACGGCTTTTATTTCGGACAATGGGCCAGTGGAATGGAGGTCGAGTCAAGTTGGAGCTCAAGTCGCGGAATGTCGAAAATCAGAAATGAACCAACTTCAGCGTTCACAATCATCATTTTCCGCGACGCAAAAAGTAAGAGAAGGACAGTAACCAACAATAATAATTTGATAAGTAGCGGATGCTTTACAGGGGCATCTCATTAGATTACACCACAATATTCTATTATGCAGTGACCAAGAGATTGGAGAGAGGGGGTGGATGTACCAAAAATGAAAGGTTTTCGCATGTTACTCAATAACGGCAGTAAAAATTTTGATTAAAGTTACAACCTATTTCCAACCGTCGTCCTTAATAAAAATCTTTGTTAAAATATTGTGAACGGAAATAAAGGGCTAAGAAGCAAGAATAGGTTTTTTGACTCTTTTGGAAAAACAGTTCACTGTATCTCTTTAAATAGTCAATTATTACATTGTTCGGAGGTAAATGTGTCAGAAACGTGTATTTTTTAATTTTTCAAATAAAATCAAATTCGAATTTGATCAACTTCATGGAGTGTCTTCTTAATAATGGTTTGAAGGATTGCGAGACAACTCAAGGGGGTTATCTCAGCTAACTAGTACTTACATTTTGTTTGAGCCCAGTCAGTAACTTCTAATTTTGCAACGTCGGGAAGTGGAGAGTCGTGTGAGGTATCGCACCAACAATTTCTTTTATGCTTCGTCCTTGAACAGTAAAATTGAACAATGGGATGTACTCAAAGATAATTTTGAAGTATAAGAAATCTATAACAGTTAGGCCCTGCACGCAATGTCGACTAGAACGAATTATTTCGGCGAATGTTTTGACAACGAATTGAATAACGGCAATAGCTTTAACCATTCCGCGGATATCGTGATTTTGTCAATTCTTTCATTTTGTGTTCATAGTTTTGAATAAGTGCAAGAATGGGTTTAAGAAGAAAACCTTTAAGATACTAGGAGTCAGAAACGAGTCGTGTCAATAGGCTAGCCAAAGCTGTTGGGGCATATTCAAGCAACATTCGCGACTAGATCGCGCATGACGCCGATTTTGACGAGAGCACGAGGACAAAATGCGATTACTCGAGCAAATAATGATTTGAATTTTTTGGTGGCCACTGCTGATTTTGTGGAGCTGTGATAGGAAGACACGTTCCGAAGAAAGCTACTTCAATCCGAACACAGAGCTAAACTTTTATTACATTTTATTTTCCAAATAAATGTTCACAAATTTGTTCAATTTTCGCTTTTTAAAGTATGTGGCTTGAGTATTATTCTGTTGGTTCAATTATCAACCTGACGTTTCGACTGAAGAAGTTTGTCAATGGGCTTACTGACTAGTTGTACTTGATGAAAATGACTCAAATAAGGGAAATCGGGTACTCAAAAACGGGTTTCAGTAGCGAGGAACAAATTAGATTTATCCGTTGTGGAAGGCAGCAGCGCCTGAGTACTAAGGAACCGTTAAACCGCAATGACATAATACGTTGCGGGTCTGCATAACTCAGCCAGTGACGGCAGTCCCTCTACCTCTCCGCAGAAGCAACCCGCAAAGATTGACAAGAGCCGACACTAAATTATCAAATATTTCGGCAAAACATTTTTAAACACTTACATATCTTCCACACACATGACACCATCTTTGCCAAAATTATGGTGGTAGTCCCATGAACACTATGGAATTTGATTAAATTTATAAATAATTTTATAACCTTTATTTAATATTTAAAGGTTATAAAAGTATTAGTTACAACCAACGAGACTCCGAAGTTCAAACTACTGTCCTTTCTCGACTTTGTTTCGCCTTCAATTCCGGAAGTGTTTTCTCTTTAATACCAGAATAGTTTGAACGAACCTTACCCAAAGGAATCGCGTCGAGATTCCCATAAATTATTTTTACGCTGGTTATTCGTATTCGTTTGTGTGTATCACTTCGAAATTTATTGGCTTACGTTTACTAATGTCACTACCTTTATCGAGTAACCAGCGTATAAGTAATTTATAGTGCTGTCAACAGTTTTTGTGAATTTTTTTTCACCGTGTTGGAATTATTTGGAAAATACAGAATAAGTTTTGAGTTATTCAAAACAACACATCGTTCGGGCTTACTGGACTGCCAAAGTAAGCGTATGAACGAAATAATTTTCATAGTGGTCAAAATACCAAATAAGTTTTTCTTAAAAGTGGTTATAACGATTTTGATCAAATGTGTGCATAGGCACGATTGTACCATAAAATTGCCATCGTGGAAAGATGACGAAAGGAGTATAACAAATTAACAAATATATCTAAGGTAATCGAGTTTATTGCCAACCCATATGATACAAAAGTTATCAGAAAAATCAGAGTGGTAGCCTGCTAAACTAGCTATACAGTAGACGTTTAATAGCGTTCATAAAATAGTTAGGAGCAACCTCAGAAGTTCCTAAACCCTAAAACCCAGCTGTGGCGGCTGGCCACCCTCTTCTACCTACAAAAGGCGCCTCTGAACAAAGTCATCAACAGAGGGCGCTAGCCGCGAGCCACAGACGACTCCTGGAGGGGATAGCAGGTAGCCAATGCGAGAGGGCTACACCCTCCAAGAGATCGTACATAAGGGCCTGCCTGCAAGGACATTGATGCCCTCTGCACTAGAGGAATCCACGGTTACTACAGCCCCTACAAAGACCGAGAAACGGTCTCGCCCAAACCGCATCCTCCCCCCCCGCGTCTGATTCTGACTCGGACTCTGACTCCGAGGAGGAAGATACAACCAACTCCTCCACTCACCCCCCGCCAATCGTAATAAAACAAACAGAGCGTTGGCCGGCTATTCATGCCTACCTCGGAGCAGAAGGCATCACCCACCGCCGCTGCATTAACTCAAACGCAGGGTTGAGGCTGTACCTCAACACTGTCGACGATTTCCGTCGCCTCACAGCACTTTCGAAGAGGAAAAAAATTGAATATACGACCCACCAAGTCCGCCAAGATCGCGACTTGGAAGTGGTGATCCGCCATATCCCCACTACCTATCCTTGAAGACATCAAACTCGGACTGGAGAACCGCAAATTCCCCATCAAATCCGTTTACCGGATGAAGACTGGAGAAAAACTCTGGCCCCTCGTCCTCGTCCACCTGGACGCAAAATCCCCAGCGCCAGGTCTATCTTCAACCTCACCAGCTTCGACGGCCTGGTAGTCAAAGTCGAACCTAAGAAAAAATCAAAAGTGGTGCCCCAGTGCCTTCGCTGCCTCGGCTTCCAGGCACACGGCAAATTACTGCCCGCGCAAAGTGGGTCTGCGCTTTCTGCACAGAATCACATCCCACCCCAACCTGCCCACTCAAAGACTCTACGCAGGATGCCGGTCTCGCCCACTGCAAGGGCCCCACCGTGCCACCTATAGGGGCTGCCCAAAGCCCCTAAGAAGAAGCCCTCCCAACAGAGGAAGGCAGCCCACGCTCCCCCTGCCAACCACCAACCAGCCCCCGACCAGCCCCAACACCAGCTCCACTGGTCACCTGCCCTCTCATCGCCCAGAGCTGCTGCTAGCAACTCCCAGCACAGTCCCCGTCCAACCCCCGACCAACAACAGCCATCACCGCCCACCCCAGCCCCAATCACTGCCAGTACTCACCCAAGCCGCTGCAGCCACCCCTTCAACTATCCCCTCCGCAGATCGTGAGCGTGCCTTGCGGAGACATCGCCTCCTGCCTCTCCCAGGCCGTCCTCCTCCTCCAGACCCTGTTCACCACCAGCGCCTAAGGCAACATCCATCCTAAATTGGGCGTAATGGCATCTTGGCCAAACACGCCCAACAAAGTTGCCGAGCTCCCACGACCTTCTACAGGAGTTATCAGTCGATGTGGCCTGCATCACTGGAAACCCACACACGGTCTACAGACAAGCTCTTCATCCCGAACTTCTCGGTATACAGAAGCGACACGCCCCTGGATCCCAAACTGGGGAGGAGGTTGCCATCTTGGTCCACAACTCCCTCAGACATCAAGCCTTCAGCACCCCACACTATCCCTGAAGCCTGCGGAGTAACAGTTCAGCTGAAGTCTGGCCCCTCACGGATTGTCTCTTGCTACTCCCGCCCAATACCCACAGCACTTGGACGAAATTGCCCCCTGCTAGACTCACCCCACCCAACAGTGCTTGCTGGCGACTTCAATGCCAAGCATCAGTCTTGGGGTTGCCGAACCAAGGACAGGAAAGGATCCTCCTCCTTCGCTTGCTGCATCGACACAACTTCTCTATAGATGCGCCGGCAGACACACCTTCCACTCAGCCGACCCGAACAAACAATCGGACATCCGACCTCTTCATCTCGAAGAACACCACAATCGAGAAAGAGCCTCGGACCCTACCTGCTCTCGACTCCGACCACTACCCTGTGATTCTGGAGAGTCCCTGGCACCAGACGCCACTCAGATCACCCACCAGCGAATCGACTGGCTCTCCCTTCGTTACTACCTGGAGACCTCCACCTTTAAATGTCGCACTCCCGGTCAAGGGAAGACATCGACTCCGCTGTGTCCAACCTCACTCTGGACATCCAGGACAAGATGCGGCTTGCCACAACCTCCTCTCCAGCTACCCCAGACCGCCAACGCCTCTGCCGGACATCAGAGCCTGATCCGGGAAGAAAAACCACTTACGAGCTGCTCCAGCGGATCCGCCTCCAGTCCCTACCCAGGCTCAATGCCGCCAAAGGGAGCTCAACGCTGCCCTTCAAGCTACCAGAGACGCCAGCTTTGAAAATACATAGCTGAAGCTGAACTCAACCCCAAGCGCTGTTGGAAGATGCGTCAAATCCCTCACTGAACAGGCAACCACTCTCCACCCTCTACCACAACAACACCTCACACTCCGCTGAAATCGACAAAGCAGCCATCTTCGCCGAATCTCTCGAAGAACAGTGCTCCCCTTTTCCCCCCCACGACGACCACACCACTTTCCACGCCAGGTCAGCTCCTATGCGCAGCTTCCCTCAAGGGCTCCCTGCAACCTTCAGTCCAACCTCCCCGAAGGAAATCAGCGAAACCATCAAAGGCCTCACCAAAAACAAGGCTCCAGGCAGCGATGGCATTTCAAGCGAGTCCTGAAGACACTCCCCAGGATCCACACAGTAGCCATCTGCAACATCATCAATGCCTGCATGCGCCTCCAATACTTCCCTGCAGCGTGGAAAGAGGCCACAATCATCTGCATCCCCAAGGCTGGAAAGCCTCTGAACAAAGCTTCTGGCTACAGGCCCATTAGCCTTCTCTGCACCCTGAGCAAGATAGCCGAGGCCATCATTTTAACCCGCCTCATCAAGTTCATGGCCACCAACAAGGTTCTCCCAGACTTCCAACATGGCTTCCAGACACCATCACGGAACCTCCCACCACCTCCTCAGGGTGACTGAATATTTAGCTGAGACCCGGCACTAGCATCGGCACACATGCATCCTTTCACTCTACGCCGCTCAAGCCTTTGACAGGGGCTGGCACGAAGGGCCGATATACAAGCTCATCCTGCCGCTGTCCACCCTCCCTCATTGAACTGATTAACTCCTTCCTCACCCACAGGACCTTCAGGGTGAGGGTTGGTAATACCCTATCCACCACGGACCGCATCACGGCTGGCGTACCCCAAGGCTCAAAACTCTCCCCAGCCCTCTTCAACATCTTCTGCCATGACATACCAGTCCACGAGAAGATCGTCACTGCACAATATGCGGACGACGTAGCTCTCCTTTACACCTCCAAAACCAAGCTGCACTGTGCCACAGTCATAAATAAGTTCCTGCCGTCCCTGCTCAGCTGGTACCACAAATGGGGACTACGCCTCCAGCGAATCCAAATCAAGCCGTCTTCTTTTCCGCCGTAACATCCCCCAAACATCCAAGTGGGAAACCATCCAATCCCCTGGAAACACCAGGCCAAGTACCTCGGTGTCATCTTCGACAGGAAACTCAACTGGTACAGGCAGACCCTCGCAGTTCGCGCCAAAATCAACGGAGCCTTCATTGCTCTCCGACCATTCTTCAACAACAAAAAGGTCTCACATCCAACGAAAATTCGTGTCTTCAACGCCATCATCAGGAGCATCAGCACCTACGCTATCCCGTCTGAGGCCGCGGCCTCCTCCCATAGGCAAACTCGAGGGGCACCTACATGAAGTCCCTCCGAGTGTCCTCCGCTCTCCCTTCTACATCAGAAACCAGCAGCTCTTAAAGGAAACAGGCCTCCCTCGCTCCAGTGCGGCCGCCTCAACATATGCCCTCAACCTCCGCAGCTCGGTGGCGGGTCACCCTAACCCGTCCATCAGCTGCCTCACACAATATGCCCCATCCCTCGGACATCGTCCGTAGGCCCCTGCTCCCTCATTCCACTAACCCGTCCCGTTCCTCCCCGCATCGCACATGCATGAGTCCCCTGCATCCATGAGGCTGGCCTCCCATCCTTCTGGTTTAGAACCTCCGGGTTGGCAACCCTTGAGGAGGGTTTTAGTCGGTAAAAATCCGACACTACCCATTTGGGTGTCTTTTGAAGATTTCCCCTCCCCGGGAGCGTCCGAAAAAAAAAAAAAAAAAAAAAAAAAAAAAAAAAAAGGACATTGATGCATTCCTTCTTCCGACTTCAAGGTGCCAACATCAACTGACCAGAGACTACGGTTTAGAATGTGGAATATGGTTTAGAACCAGAATAGGAAGACTTGGAAGACGAACCATAGATAGGAACGATATACGACGCAATGAATGGAGGAGCATCCTCAAATATGTAGAGGGGACCGGAAGATTCTGGTACCCATTCTAGGAGCCAAAGCCAGATCCCTTATACAACTTGGGTGATGGGAAATGGGCCCATATGTGGCCACGACTCAGGTCGCTGTTCCCTCGGCTTTGGCTGATGCCCTGCAGTCTCTCTCTCTACACTTGAAGACTGCGCCAGCAGAGACGACGAGTCCTCGAGGAGCCGCTGCTCGACTGAGCCTTCGACTCAACCGAGTCCCTCACCGACTCAGCAGGCGAAGGAGCGCCAATTCAACCGAGTCCCTCGCCGTGAGGATCTACCGCTCGACCGAGCCCTCCGATCTACGCTCCGACTCAACCGAGTCCCTCGCCATGAGGAGCTACAGCTCAACCGAGCCCTTTGACCGTCGCTCCGACGCCTGAGGAACTCGTCCCTTGCTGTGAGGATCTACTGCTTGACCGAGCTCTCCGACTCAACTGAGTCCCTCGCCGTGAGGAGCTACAGCTCAACCCAGCCCTTCGACCATCGCTCCGACGCCTGAGGAACTCGTCCCTCGCCATGAGGATCTACCGCTCGACCGAGCCCTCCGACCTACGCTCCGACTCAACAGAGTCCCTCGCCGTGAGGAGCTACAGCTCAACCGAGCTCTTCGACCATTGCTCTGACGCCTGAGGAACTCGTCCCTCGCCGTGAGGATCTACCGCTCGACCGAGCCCTCTCGCGTCTGCAGGAGAAGGAGCGCCGACTCAACTGAGTCCCTCACCGTGAGGCACCATTGTTCAGCCGAGCCCTTCGACCAACACTTTGATGCCTGAGGAACTCGTCCCTCGCCTCACACTTTGCCAACCGGGAGACACAGTACCAACAAGACTTTCGTTGGCCCTTTTTAAGGCCACACCCTTGAAAAGGGACTCCGACACCGGCTTCCCATAATTTCAAAAATAGTGAACACGAATCGAAATTCCGCCTCAAGCTATCAAGTAGGCACCAAGTTCATGTATAAAATTCCGGTTTATTAGTTGATATAGTGATCAAAATAGCTGAATGCGCAGAAAGTTGTGTGATGATTTTCAGAACGTTAGTTAAAATTGGAATTTGCAAGGAAAACCCTGAAAATAACACCTAGTGCTGAAATATTTTTTAGTCGAAATTTTTTATAATTTATACAGCAGCTCTCGTTATTTTCTCACGAAGCAACCTCAGAAATCCTAAATTCAAACCACTATAATTACAAACTAAAGAACAAGATCCGTCTCAGAAAAATCGTGCTATCAGTCTCATACACTACCTATACGCTGCTTACTCAATTATGGTCGTTGCCCGAATGGAAACAACTCAATAAATTTCGAGATGACACGTTTGCCCGACAGTTGAGTCATTTGGAACGGTCCCGCAAAACTGATCTCTGCGATAACTGAAGTTAACTTTGAATCGACTTTGATAACCTGATTTTGGCATCTCGTGTAGATTTGCAGGACGTTATTAGAATTGACCTGATTTAGTTCAGCCGGTATCTCCCCATCGTGCTCGCAGACTTGTTATCGAAATGAGGTTTTATAAACTCAGCAGACTTTGAAAGGAATCAATGTGAAGAATACTATTTTTAAAAACTCCAGTTATTTTGCAGATATCGAATACAAGTATCGATGTCAAAAACATCGTTTTAACTGCGCAGAGCTGAACAGCGCTAATCTTTTCATTCTTATCAACGCTTCGATAAATGTCATCCCGGTGTTTAATCTAGTTTCTAGTGCTCTTTATTAAAAATTAAACAGCTCGTGTACAACTCGTGGGTATTATCATCGATTAAAGGCAATAATTTAGCAGAGCCAGTCCAGTCCGCGATAAACGTTATTGATTTTGTATCTATTTTTAATTGACAAACCAATTTGTGGGAGAAATGTCTGCTTTGCTCAGGAGATCGATGAGAGCTTTGGCATTCGCCAATCGTCTCTTCAGTCCAACAGTGACCCCTGCCTGTTCTAAGTCGTCCTTGTACAATCAGCGTGTGTGTTTGATTAACGTCAGTGGATCCTCTCGTCGATGTAAGTTGGTAATTTATGCAATAGAAATATGCTAATTGAAGATTTGAGTAGGCTTTTTCTTGGTTGATAAAGAGTTGAGTTCCGCGAACTAAATAGACGGAATCGGGATGTTGACAAAGTGGCGTATTATTCTTTACATTGAGGTATTACCTCCAGATTTGGTATTCAAATCACATAAAATAGTTATTGTCAAACGGAAAAGGAAGCGGAAGAAGGATACTAGATAAATAGGGTTCAGCGGTGACTCTTGATAACGGTTCATTGAACCGTCTTGGAATGTGTTGTTCTGAGCTGGAGTTCCAGAAGTTAACTTTCTAATGGGATCCGGTAGGTACTTTAACGTTGTAAATTATTCTACTATATACTAGTATTGAGCGATACTGTGTATTTTGAGTAGCATGGTACTGTGAGAGAACAGTCTCAGGTGATTTCGGTGGCAGATTTGATGGCATCCGTTTACAGCATATACTTGTTGCTTCTCTTAGCTCTACGAAGTAAGACGAACGATTATAAAATCGGTTAACAAAATGTGAGACGAAAGTTTCGACATTCTGAGTCCTAAATACCAATTCGAAACATCATACGATTTACATCCAAACGTACATTAAACCATAATTGAATTGGCAGAGGGATCAAGTCATCTTGAATCTAGTTAATTTATAGTAGCACCACTAATACATGTTGTGCTGGTGGATGCCGTTAACTATTATTGGAAGCCTTGAACGCTATCCAGTTTTTTTTTTCAATTGAGTCAAAATTGGGAGGGGGGCTTACTGAGTAAACTACCAATAATAAAAAGTAAAAGTAGCAGCTCGTTTCTATGGTAATTACAACAAGACCAAGTTATTTACAGATAAAAAATACCGAGTAAAAAGGTCAAGGGGGTCCATCACCAATAAGTAAATTTGACTTGTGGCAGAAGGAATCCAAACGTCTGGAAATTCGCAGTGTGGAGAAGGAGAAGTATTTTCGATTCCTTCTGTAAGCCAGAAAATTGTGAAAATAGTCGGGAACCAATGGAAATATGAGGGAAGGCGAATACCAGATCTGAGATACGTTGTTTTGTATTGAGAGCATAAAAGCTGATATCAACCCCAGAGGGATCCTCTGTCTTAGACAAACGGAATGTGGCGCAGAGCTGGAAGGTTAGGTCCATACAGTTAAAGGAGTGACAATTTCTTCAGTATTGCATGAGCTGTCAACGAATCTTCCAGTTCTTAACGTTTATAAATTGTCAGACAGAAGAGCACCTACTGCAACCAAAACTGCAGATTCATTTCAACTAACTCAGGGACCTCTGTATGCTTTGGAGTGCTGATTAACCCAGGATTACCACTTTTGTTGGTGGGGTCCAATTATAAATCTAATATACATTTTCAGGTAAAAGCAAAGAATATGGACCGCTCCCTCTGGTAAGGCAATATATCGATATATCACGACCGAGGTCAGGTTATTGATATGCCTGACATCGCTCATAGGCTCTCCCCCACCAACTGCGCCGGTGATGCATATCGATACTTGCAGTTGTAGCGTTCAAGCGAACTATCGATACATGCAGTCGTAGCGTTATCAAGCGGTCGGTCCATGTTCTTTAGTTCACCCCATTTATATTCCAAAACATTAACTTATATTAGCAAAAACTCTTTGGCAAATATTTATAAATGTGCCACTTGTTTTGCAAGACTTTGACAAGTAATCAACTCACAGACTATTATTGTATTTGAAGTCTTGTGTATTAAATTTTGTGAATGAGTGCTACGTATAAATACCTTGATACTGTTAATGACAGAATGATTACTTTTCTCAAAGAAATTAATGGGTTGATGACACGAAGGTGGTTTCATTGAATTTTAGGTTTGTTTGGGACTCCAATGAGTGTTTTTCCAGGTGATTGTTGGAATTTTAAGAGTTCATTTTTCCCCACGCTTTTGTCATCTTTGAACGTTAAACCTACGCGGTCTTGCTCCGTGTGCAGCACTGGTGAAACACTGCCACCAATGTGATGCATAAGTAGAGCATAGCTGTACAGACAGCCACAGGGTGGTCAGTGGCTATAGTAATTGTGGAAACAACAATCAATCTAGACTTCAGATGATGGGACAAGGCAGGGAGATACCTTCCCCTACCACTCAGCATGAAATAAGAATCCTGTAATAACCGTGCTCGGGGAGACTGTGGGCTATTGTTTGGCCTTCCTACACTCAGGGAGCGAGATTACTTCCTCTGGCCTGTTACTGACAGTCTCAGCTCAGTCCAGTTAGGTAGAGAACAGAAAAACTGTGAGAAGTGTTCACACTTTCTAATCAGCTGCCCATTCCCCATCACTGCTGGTTCAAAACCACTCATCCTTAACCAATTTGTGTATTATTCAACAGACTCGACCTTTTTTGTTGCCTTATCTCTCCTTCTCTTCGATAATCGCTGCCCTAATCAGTTTGCAGTTACATCCTTTGGCTATTCTGTATTGCAGGCATGAGTTTTTTCCCTTTTGGGTCAGTACCATTTGCACTAGCAGCGATTGTGAAAGAAGTGTGAAAGATCCCAATGTGTGGGATCTTTACCATTACATTTATATGTACAGCTAAGATATAAGTGGATACTTTTTCTTGGTTTGTTAAGAAAATTTAGGGATTCCGGATTAACGAGTAGAATAATCCTTCATTAGAAGCAAAATTAGGTATGTAGAGAGAGGAACGGGTAATGCTTTTACTAATATGGCGAATTTGATCGGTAGCACCACTCAAATCCTGTCAGAGTTACAATTTTGAGGTTGCCATGTCATCATCGCTTTGGCACACAAACGAAAAATTCGGTACTTTTTATCTGAAAAATCCGGTAAAACCAAATGCACTCTTAGCATATTTGACTACTCAACATCTACTAAGTAACTGATATGTTATCTTATCGAAGAAAGTGCAATGAATTCAGGAAACGCAAGCATGGTGAGTTACAAAAGAGTGAGGGAGCACCCACCGACCGACCTTAAAGCATTTTCATATTCTTGCTGCTTTGCGCGCTACCCTCCTTGGGTTCCCATGAGAATGCTGTACCGTTGATAATTACTTAACAAGCGATTGGATGAGTGAAGCTGGTGCTGAAGTTGGAATGATGTCTATAATTTTTTTTATTGTTTTGTTCCAGTTGCGTCTTCAAAAAGTGAAGAACCTGTGATGAACTTATCTACTGTCGAAGTATTAGAAGAGGGGAAGAAAGGCGTTCAAATTATTGACGTCAGAGAACTTGTGGAAATCCACGACACAGGCCTCATCCCTGGCTCTGTCAACATTCCGCGTGAGTTTCTTCGTATTTTATGCGAGTATTTTAACTGTGTATTGTTATTATGATCGAAAGAAGATTCGTACGTGTCTGTGTTTATAACGAGAAGCAGTAAGTGGTCAATAGCTTTGACTATCGAACATAATCAATTATTATAGCCAATATGTAGTGAACTTAGCTTTAAGATAATCATTGTAATCAACTTAGCTCAAGTACACAACCAACAAATAATATGTTTTTATAATATTTTATATCAAACTATGGAAATACGTTGGAAATAAACCACTGACAAGAAGGTCATCCACCTAGGTTTCCCCTGGGCCCAGGTCAACCCCCTGAGAACACTGGGGGATTTCCCAGCACACGAAGAAGGGGGTACCTTGACCTGTATAAATATCGAAAGGGCCTCTAGCCACTTCAGGCAGTCCATTCCGACCTCCTGTCAGTGACTGCTCTCAAAAAAACCTCTTTTCATTTTTAAACCTAAAAAGTAAACGACTCTTTGCTTATTGAGTGTAGCTGTTACTCTACCCTGTAGAGTGTATTTGTCTCCTCAATAAACTGGTGTAGCTGTTACTTCCGTTCAGGAAGTGTACTTGCTCCCGGTAAAATTGTAGTGCAGCTGTTGATTCTCCTTCAGGGGTTCGTACTTGCTCCTACATTAAATTGGTGCAGCTGTTGGCTCTCTTCAAACGCCGTACTTGCTCCCAATTAAGTATACGGTCGAGCAGTTGATCCTCCTTCAGAGGTTCGTACTTGCTCCCGCATACAATCCAATTGGTGCAGCTGTTAGCCCTCTGAGGACCGTACTTGCTCCCAATTTTTGTATGGATGAGCTGTTGACCATCCTTCAGAGGATCGTACTTGCTCCCACATTTTTGGGGAAATTGGTGTAGCTGTTGATTTTATCATACTTGCTCCTATTTTTCTGTGGAGTAGCTGTTACCTCCTTCAGAGGTGTACTTGCTCCCACACCAGGTGTAGCTGTTCCCCATAACGAGGGTACTTGCTCCCTCAAACTAGGGACACCCCCTTCAGGGGTGGACAAGGTGGAGTCACAAGCTCATGGGTCATGTGCCCGTCACAAGAGAGATATTAACGTCAGCAACAAACGTAAAAACTGCAATACATCGCAAGTCTCCTACTCTTATAGTTCTTTCTGAGTTTATTTATTGTCCAGATCTGTACGTTACCAACGCTGCTGAATTTGATTTAATGACGCAGATACGAGGATCCACTCCGGGAATTCCCGAATTTCAACTGCTACTGTTACACTTATTACCATTTCTATAAGTTCGTACCCGATTAATCAAAAATGGTGAACTCGATCCTTTTAAAAAAAATCACGTAGACAGTCTCACGAACCTCCAGTGCAGTAATTGCTCAATAATGGTCGTGGCACGAGTAGGAGCAGCATAATAAATTCTGAAACTTTAAACGCCGCTAGTTTTCGAGTAGAAATTTGTAAATTGAATGAAAAACAGATTTGATTGGTTGTCAGTCAAGAAAATCGTTGAATGCAAGTGAGGCCAAGAAAAGTATTTTCCAAATATGTTTAATTGAAATTTATCTAATTTATTGTACGTTTTGGAGAAAAAAAACGTCTTGGTCGCCCCCTGAATTTCCTAATTGATATCATTAATTATAATTAAATTTATATTAATTATTTTATTAGTCGTGACATGTATGAGCAAGCCAATAAGAACTGGAATCTTAAGCACTAGTGAAATAAACTTATGGAAAATAATAATAACTATAAAACTGGATAATAAAGGTAATACCTGAACACTGGTATCCGTTACTGAAGAGAACATAAGTAAACCTTTTATTACCTCCACGCATAATCGATCCGGGCTCAACCACAGTTGCCAACATCAAATTATACAAAATACAACAAGTTTCTATGTAGAACGTTCAGTTAAGCCATAAAAATCGCTGAATGTGCAGAAATGTATGTATGGAGAGAAAGTTGTGCGATGCATCGCTCCAAATTATTATTAGAGAAATGTTACATTGCGTCTGCGAATTTACAGTGGGTCATTTGGAAGAAGCGATGAAGATGAGCCCCGAAGAGTTCAAGGAACGGTACGGAGTCAACCAACCCGAAAAAAACAATAAACTCATCTTGAGCTGTAGATCTGGGGCGAGGAGTAAACGGGCCATTCTCGCTCTTCAAGGCCTTGGCTACACAAAGTAAGTACTCTATTGAGATCACTGTGAAATCTTAATTCTATATTGTCAGATGAAGTTGTAAGATTTTTTCAGGTTGCTTTACCTGTATTTGCTTAAAAACAATGTTCTTATGAACTTCAATTGGGTGAAAAGTCTATTAGGTTAAACATTGGTTGGATCTATTCGGGTAAATCCTCTAAGTTGCACTCTCCATATGGCTGATTTCCACAACTCACTGTCATTTTCTCTTAACTCTCAATTGAAGCCCAGTTCATGCAACAGTTTATGATTGACGATTTCCTCTTTCAGCTTGTACAATAACGGGGAAGGCTGGTTGGGTTACGAGGAGTACCTCAAAGAAAATGGCCAGAAATGAAGAACAATCTGACTTATGGGATACAACTTTTATCGCACAGACACTGCCATGTTGAGTGCCAACGATTGGGACTGTACATTGTACTGTAATCATATCACCTCCTGCAATATTTGTGGATTGGTGCTACTTTCAAGCGAGTAGGATATTTATGTACCGAACGATCAAAACCATGGACCTGAATTGTAGTGTAATTGAATGATAATGTTGAGAATCGCAATGATTCTATTGAATTGTATCCAATAAAGGCATCACAGCAGCTGTGATAAAAATCTTGAAAAGCTTAATGGGCCTACTTTTCCCTTATTCCGTGTAATTGAAGAGTGTTCAAGTCATAATAAGAGTACACAGTCTCTCAGCTTTGCTTTTACTTCGTTGAGCTCTACAAAGTGGGAACGAGAGGAAATGTTAAAGTATGAAGAAATTTCTTGGGATTGTGAATGGAAAGGAAAGAAGTAAAAACATGAAGAGAAAAATATCATTTGTCTTTCGGGAGTCTATCGTAAGTTAAGTGTTGTTTAAGCCTCCGCTGGCATTTATTAATTGCCCTACCAAGAGTTTGAGAACGCTGAGGAGTTCCTGAAGCCCGATCTAGGTCATTGGTGGACCTATCGGGCAGCTTGGTGCATGAAGAGCTCAGGACAGGATCTCGAGTCGGCGTAGTCAAAGCAGGCATGTGGAGGGAGGGTGATGCAGGTTCAGGGACTGCTACTGATTCCACAGGAGTACCAGGCCACAGCTCGTCCACAGTTGCTTACATTAAGTTCTGACTACGTAGGTTTGAGGACCTAGATTGTCCATGACTTCACCCCTACTCATTTTTTGCTGCCCATACCTATAGTGTCAGACCCAAAAGTCATTGTTCTTTTTAAAACACACATTCCAATGTGCTCTTCGTTTTACAGTGGAACTTTGACGTCTCAGCGGGACATTGTCTTGTTTTTTTAACGGTTTGTACGTATGTTTATGCCGTATTTTGTTGAGTTTGAATCGATAAATTGTTCAAATCACGATTCCTGTTTTCATACAAGATACAACACACTTTTGTGCTGTTTTTCCTTATATATCTCGCTTACATTATATTTGTATTTACACAAAAATCGTGTTAGCAGTCCAATAAGTTACCTATGCTAGGGTATTTTAATAACGGCTATAAAATAGTTTTAGACATCCCACAAAATTCAGCATTTCCAACGATATTCTTTTTTTTGTTATTTCTCAACGTTTTATCTCCAATTGCCGAACTATTAAGACTAATGATTTCTCACAAATGGACTTGATAAATTATCTTTACATCAGTCAGGCAATGAAGGTCGTATCATGAGCCAATAAATTCTGGAATCTCTTGCACTACCAATTTCTGCATAAAACGTTAAGTTGCCTAGTTCGTATAAACTGTAGGGAAAACTGGTTGGATTGATAAAATCGTCTTTTCGAATTATAGCGGTAGGAAAGGCTAAAATAAGTCTAGCAGAAGTGTATTAGCACTCTTTTTACGCATTTTATGGTGCTACACAGACACCTTTGAAGAAATGCAGGTCTTAAGCCCACCTCGAAAAGGAATCACTCCAAAATGATCAATTTTTGATCTATCGATTCCAAAATTGTGAGGTTTTGGTGGATGTGGCGGCTGGCCACCCTTTACCTACAAAAGGCGCCTCACAGCAAAGTCATCCCGACAGAGGACGCTAGCCGCGAGCCACAGACTACTCCTGGAGGAGGTAGCATGTGCCCAATGAGAGAGGATTACTCCCTCCAAGAGAACGTATATAAGGGCCTGCATGCAAGGGCAAACAGCATTCTTTCATTCATCCCTTCACCTGACAACAACCTATCACCATCAGCAGAGCCAGTGGAGATGACGAGTCCCTCCTTTTGCGTCAGCAGGAGGGAGCCCAGTTATCGGGGTCCCCTTTTCAAGGGTGTGTGGCCTTAAAAAGGGCCGATGAAAGTTTGTAGTGTTTGTAAGTCCTGTCTCTGCGGGTTGAGAAAGTGTGAGGGGAGGACGGGTTTCTCGGGCGTTGTTGCGTAGGTTGAAGGGCTCGGTTGAGCAGCTCTGCACGGCAAGGGACTCGGTTGAGTCGTCTCGCTTCTTCTCCCTCAGACGCGAGATGAGAGACTCGGTTGAGTCGGAGGGCTTGGTTGAGCAGCGGGCGAGGGACGAGTTCCTCAGGCGTCAAAGCATAGGCTGAAGGGCTCGGTTGAGCAGTACCTCCTCACTGCGAGGGACTTGGTTGAGTCGTCGCTTCTTCTCCCTCAGACACGAGAGGAGGGACTCGTCATCTCCGCTGGCTCTGCTGATGGTGATGGGTTGTTGTCCATTGAATGGATTAATGAAAGAATGCTGTTTGTCCTTGCAGGCAGACCCTTGCAGGTCTTGGAGGGAGTAGTCCTCTCTCATTGTCCACATGCTACCCCCTCCAGGAGTAGTCTGTGGCTCGCGGCTAGCGTCCTCTGTCGGGATGACTTTGCTGTGAGGCGCCTTTTGTAGGTAAAGGGTGGCCAGCCACCACAGTGGATATTGAGGTCAGGGGAAATGAAAGGACAGCCCCAACGTATAGCATAAAGAGAGTGAGTTATGTCGAGCTTTCTTCAGCCCGGTTGTGACATGTGAGATGCTGAGAATGCTTCATGAGGAGGTTGAAGCGACTGGCGGCTGTGACAGTCCATGTTTCCTCTCAGTGGGGTAGTGGTAACTATCAATCAATTTCTATTCTGTACAAGCATTGGTTATCTGCTGTTGTTTCAGCCATTTAATGCTGTGCAGAGTACGTTTAGAAATGTGTTCTCACCACACATCCTCAACTTGATTTGTATCAAACTTGGCATTGAACGTCTTCATAAATCAAGGTCGCAGTCTGTTGCCATGAAACTCCAATAAACCAAAATAATTTTAGCATTCGTTCGATTCCATATTTATACTCTTGAGCTACTTGAGTGATTCACTCATTCATTCAAAACTTGGTGTTGACAAGGAATGAAATGTTCAGAAACAGCTATCAAAATGGACTCCTATCCATCTTTTACAGTTGTGGCAGTCAGCCTCTAAGACTCTGGTCAAAGAATGTAAGTTGGGTCTATCCTATAGCGTTATTTGTGTGATTTGAAGTTTTCAAGACCCTTCCAGCTTTGAAATGCTTAATAAGTGCTGTTGAAATTCAAAGGTCATTACTATCGGCTGTCTTGAATTTACCTGTTGAGCGTTCCGAAAATATTGAATGCTACGTGGCATTTAAGTTGCACCGTGAGGGAGCCTATCATGTTGCTTCCCTAGTCAGATTTGAGCTGCCTTCACTAGCCAGGTGCAGGTTCTTTGCAAACTTGACCCTTGAACATAAGTTCCTCCTAGCAGTATTGAATGTGCTAAGGCACTGAACAGCCTTGCTGACTATTCGATCTCCGTGTACTCACGCATAAAGTGGCTATGGTGTTTTTTAAGAATGTTCCATACTTCCTCAAACGTACGTTAAGGAACGAGCACAGGTTGTATGACATAGCACGCCTTATCATAACTGGCAGGAAATAAAGAACTGACTGCTTCGATGGGACATTTCATTCCTCATTTTCTACTCTTATTGCGACCCTGCTCACCCATTGAGTCAGCTCCCATTGAATCTAGGCTCTACCACTGGGTCTCTGCTCTCCTAGTGAGCCTCTGTTTCCATTGGGTCTCTGCTCCCATTGAGTCTCTGATCTCATTGGGTCTCAACTCTCCCCTTGGGTCTCTGCTCTCCCAGTGAGCCTTATCTTCCATTGGGTCTCTGCTCTCTGATTGTAAATTAATGAATAATCAGGAATTGTAATGAATAATACAAAACAATTCGATAATGAATAATTGGGAATCGCAAATTACTGAGAGTAGACTAACTAAAATCTGGGTGCTTCTAAAGTTAATTATTGATATTGTAATTACCTGCTTGTGGTGGAAGTTCAAATGGACGTGCTTGTTAGTGTTGCTATACGTTGAATACATCTTTGATCAATTTGATGGTTATTCCAAGATGAATGTTGATCCTTACCTAATTCTTTCCACTGATTTTTTCCTTGCAAAGGTGAAAAATGGTTACGTTAAAAGGGTCACTGATGACCAAGTGAAGAGTTTAGTTTTAGAACTCGTTGGTAACAACGTCGTCTCAACTTACATTGCCTGCCCGCCAGAAATGAACGAGTCGCTTGGTATCAAACTCCCATTCCTCATTCTGATTGTCAAGAACCTCAAAAAATATTTCACGTTCGAGATACAAGTGAGTCATTTTGTAGTAATAGATCGAATACCGAAGCCTTTTCAAAAATATTTCCTTTGATGCCATGTAGGGCGGTACAGTACTGTGAATGAGGTGTGAGCCCGGCAAGGTCACTTGGGTGTGCCAAACAACGTAAACAAAGCTGTTTGATTATGCGGGATTGACTGCCTGTTGTTTGGCGCTGGCCAAATTTGACTTCCCAACATCTGGGCTTGGTCCCAAGTCATTGTTTCCCCGAGTATGAACCCCCTTTGTTTATACCTATGGGAAGTCGGGCTCCTCAGTTACTGTTATTCCTCCTTTTCTAGACTTTTCAAAATATCCTTTTCCCACCCCTTTGTTTACTCCAATCTCCACAACAAACTGCTTCTCCCAATACTCAGTCAGCTACTATTTCTCACGAGCAATGGTCGTCTCCCAGCAGACATAAGTTTCACCTCTCTTCGACATCTAATTCAGATTCATCCTCCCTTTCCCATATTACCACTTTCACGCCTTCAGAGCCCCCTTGTTCGCACTTGTATAGTCAAACTTTCATCCTGTTCTAGTCACTTCTTCTTTGTACATGTAAGCGGTTGAATCTTTGAACCTCCAACTCTTCAATTACAAGTACACTACAGTGAAACCCGTCTTCGCGATTCATTCAAGTCTACTGTGGTCAAAACAGTCTGGAGTAGTAAGGTTAACGTCAATCAAAGCAGCGCTCCTGTGGATCACCAGGGCCAACGAGACAGCATCCACTGAAGCACTACACATGATTAAAGTTTACGTATCTGTTAGGTGAGTCCGTCTCCTCTGGCTGGTGTGTTGCTGGTGGCTGCCACCAGCAACACACCAGCCAGAGGAGACGGACTCACCTAACAGATACGTAAACTTTAATAATTTGCCTTCTGGCGGACATAACCCTATTGCTTTAACACTACACATGATCACTGGTCAATTACCAGTTGACTTGGCCAATGAGTGTGTGACGGAGAAGTGGAGAGTGAAAAGGGAGCTTCCCCCGATCTGTTCTGAACTCTGTATAGACCTTTCTATTGAACGAAAACTTACCACACTAGATAAATGGCAAGCGAGATGGAAACCCTCGTCAGAGGGATGTGTTATTATTTCTTAACATCCGTGAATGTCTTAGGAATAAGAAGGTTGAGCCACACCACTGGACGATCCAGCTCCTTTCAGAACATGGGTCCACTTCTTTTCTCTCCCACGCCCTCTATCCAGCACGTCTTGCAGTGTGGAGGAAACAAGAAACCATTTGTTGCTTCACTGGATTTCCTTCAACAGTGAGCAACAGTTGTTGGAAGAGCAGCCAAACCTACCAGCTTACTAAGCAAGCTTATGACTGTTTGCCCCACTTATAACCGCTACCTCAAACATGGTGGGGAGTATCTAGAGGGGGAAGGGCGCTTTGGGAGCTTGGGGTTTTCAATGAACCAGTTGTAGAAAAGTAGTCGAACCAAACTCATTCTGTTGGTTTTTCTGTAATCTGTATTGGGCTCCCCCACTCCTGCAGATGATTCGAATTATGTGGGGTCACTGTACCTCAATTTCTTACATTTCCATAGTGCTGCTCCACACAGATTTGGGAGTTGGGGTCAATTGCCTGACCACAACAACAGTTCAGACAATTTCTTTGACTCAACTGGTATTTTTACTTTCCGCTACCCGAAGGGAAGGAAAGTATAGTAATTGGCCCAAAAAAAAATTTGGGTTTTCTTCAGATCTTTACGTTTCAGACCCTACTGAGTCTAAAAAACCTAATTTCGGCGCGTGGTCCGTGTGTATGTGTGTCTGTAGTTCGATTTGCGGGAGAACGGCTGATCCGATTGAGCTGGTTCTTTTTTGTTTTGTTCGTTATTTTTTGTAGACACCAAAATAAGGTTATGGTTATGGATTTCAGCCGATGGGAAGGGGGGGGGACGAAAATGTACCAAAAACTAGGGTTTTTCGCATTTTTCTCGAAAACGGCTCTAACGATTTTGATTAAACTTTCAAATTATCTTTTCCTAATCAATACCTAACTTTTACACTCCATACATATCTCCATGAAAATACGGTGAACGGAGATATAGGCCCATGAAGCAAAAATAGGTTTTTAACGCTTTTTGGCAAAACGGCTTCGGCGATTCTCACCAAACTCACAGGATGTTTTTCAATAATTAATACCTACATATCGTTCTCAATAAATGTTCCTCTGACAATCCATTGAACAGAGATAAAAATCAAAATGGGTCGAAAATAACGTTTTTTCGAACATTTCCGTAAATTCCACGGTAACTTCTTCACCAGATGTAATAAAGTCTAATGGAGTGACTTTTAGTCACACATACCAACATTTCGTTCCTTATAATTATTTCTGTATATATATGTTGAACGGAGATATAAGCCAAGTTAACTCAGAAAAGGAGATTTGTCGAATATTAATTTATCGGTATTCCAATTTTCTCAAAAACGGCTCTTACGATTTCGATCAAACTTTCGGAGTACTCTCAGCTAACTAGTCCCTACATTTTGTTTTGTTGTTGTTTTGTTGAAGGGGTGCCGGAAAGTTGTGTGTTGCTACGCACCAGATATTTTTTCACTTCTGACTGGTCCCTGTGCAGTTTCCCTATAAAGCTCCCTGGTGAGCCGATTTTCCTACTATTTAAGACAAGCCTCTTGCAGTTATTTTTGTATTCCTCATATGGCATGTAGCATAAGGAAGGTTTTGTCGAACTTGGCACAACCAAGGGAACTCCTAACATGAAGCGTCACAGGTAGTGCTATGACTGAAGTGTTGTGTTGCTAGCTCATTGCTTCAACCCTGTTTAACGCCTGAATAACTGGCACATCTACGTCAGTGGTGAACTGTGTTGTGGAAGGGAGGGATGGGGTATGTCTCCAAAGCAAAGCTCTGGGTGGATAAAAAAGGCGAGGGAATATTATTAAACTTTTCTTGAGTAAACGGTTGTGAAGAACAGGAGTGTAAAGAAGGTGAGGAGTACAGAGAAAAGTGAGTTTGTGAAAAAAATGCGAGGTTTAGACAAAAAGAAAACAAGAAGGCAAGTTGAGGTTCTAATGAGAGGAAAGTGAGTGGATGTAGGACCTGACTCATGCCAAGAAGATGAGGTGTGATCCCAAACTAAGACCATTGAGAAGGGGCAGGTAAATGAATGGCTATGGGCTGAACTTCACCAGCTCTGTGTGTCCTCCAGTAGTTTAATCCCTTCTTCTCGTGCATTACAGGTAATCAAAGTAGAGTACAGCACCTCTAGTAGGTATGATTATAGGGCTGCATGTGACCATTTGAGAATTAACTCAGGAGATTCGTTCAAGGCGCAGCAACAGAGTGGTACTCTCTAATGCTGTTCAGTCATGGTGAGAGACTCCCAGTATATTCCTGCTCTGATCTTGCGTGTGAAGGGGGATAGAAGAACGTCGTATAACATCACACCAGTATGATGTATGTCCTAAGAGAGCTACACAGTGCATGTAACATATGCCTTGTTCTTTCCTAAAGTTTTCTTTCTTGACGCCGACCTAGAACTTGGGGGAACAGACCACCTCTTTTCTAAGTGCGTACGACCAGAGTAAGTTATACTTCATTCATTAAACTCACTTCATGGGGTTGTGTTGAGTAATTTAGTTAGTAGTTGGCATTTGGGGCTGCTGGGCAACATTGGACAATATGATTCCGTTTTCCTCTAATTGACGATCAAGTGATTTGTTTTGATTTAGATTTTGGACGACAGGAAAACGAAGAGGCGGTTCAGAGTCAGCAACTACGCGTCAGCCACAAAAATCAGACAGTTTGACTGTTCGATGCCGATTTCTCTCAATCCGGGATGGAACCAAATATATTTTAACCTGCAGGACTTCACTCGAAGAGCTTATGGAACCTCATATGTAGAGTGCACGCGCATTCAGGTGCCCTACTAATAAATTCAATACCCTTGAAATTTGATTTTAACCACCCATCGCGCAAATTTCAGAATTTGCAATTTGTTAAGCAGCAAACGTGTGAAAAATAAAATAAGCGAACACAAACTTATCTGAAATGGAAACCGAATGTACTATATTTAGGGAACGTGAGGGATTGGGATTGAAATTTTGGTCCCATTTGAGTTTGATGAACGAAAGAAACTGAACGACTCCTTGTTCGTGAAAGTAAAAACCCATTTGCTTTGATTGTGAGACATAAGAAACAGACTATGAGATAATACAAGGGCAGCAAATAGTGAGGCATCGCTCCAACAATTATTGAGTGGCTCTACAAGGGGCTAATAAGACCCCATGTCACTTATGCCTCCACTGTGTGATGGAAGGGAACAGGTCGGCTAACAGTTCAGGGGAAACAACAGCAACTGCAGCGACAGGCTTGTCTTGTTATTACAGAAGCAATGAGTACTTGCCTTACTGCTGCAATGGAAGTCCTTTTGAATGTCTCACCTTTTCTCATAGACATTCAGAGGACCGCATACCTGGGAGCAGTAAGGCTTTTGCAGACAGGAAATGTTTCCATCATTACTGAGGTAAGCCTAAGGAACGACTAGACACTTCAAGCTAGAAGAGGCAGCAGTTCTTGATACTGACGTTATGCCAGAGTGGAAGAAATTTCAGCTGCTATTCAGTGTTAGTGTCCACTAACAGAACTGAGGTGGGTGCCCTGCAGTGGTAAACTGACAGTTCTGTAATGGGGGGTTGAGCTGGACTGGCATTGTAGGGCCCAATTACAGTCATGCTAAGCCGCTGGGAGAGTACGCCACGAAGCAGAAACCCTAGCTATATAGATCTACGCAGAAGAGATCCTGACTAAAGGACTCAAGTTCAAGCAGGCCTACATATTCTCGGACAGACAGGTTATTGACTTTGTCCCGTATGCCCTGGGGGGGATATAACAAGGCTCAACTGCCGCCTACAGTAACTCATTTCATTGAGTGAATAGAAATTGGAAAGGGGCAGAAAAGTGCAAAATGGAACAATAACTGCTTGGAGGAGGGCACTACAAGAAAAGGGAGACACCCACTAGGGAGGCAATTGAATTACCATAAAAATGGCTGCCGATTCGACTGCTCCGTCAACCCCTCTCGACCCTGACAGTTCTTACGGAGATTTGACTGGATGAGAGAGCCTCTGGGGCCTACTAGTTTACCTTCAACAGGGAGGCTGTTGAGAAATTCTGCCCGTAATGAGTGGCATTCCTTCTTTGGCTCTCCACTGTTCCATCATTAACTGATCCCTTAATCTCCACTTCTTCCAGTTTGTCCAAGGCTTGTCTAGGCTGAGTCCCAACCCATGCAGGATACCACGTCATGAAGCTAGCCCACTTCAACTCGTTTACTCGCCATTTGACAGAGCTGGGTTGGAATGAATGAATGAAAATGTGCCATCATTGAGAAAATATGTACAGTTTAAATTCAAAATGTGGGCAATAATTATGGTTACATGATGAGGCTGCCATTACCATCCACAGTAATTGGAAACAACAAAAGCGCGATATTATTCATAAATAACAAGTAGTTCGGCGTATAAATTATTAGGCGTATGCAGTTAGGGTGGATCATGTTTACTACCAAAAATTTAAACGAACTGAGTGATAAATGAATTGAGTAAGTGGAAAAAGCCATGTACTCGAGTGAATTGACGTAGAGCTAAGGGAAGTTGTGTGTCGCAACGTACCAGATATTTTTTAAACCTTCTAGTAACATTTCAGCAGAGTTTAAAAGGAAAAAAAAAACCGCGCTAAAATCGATTTTCGTAGAAAATGTTGATAATTTATTATGGGAATAATAATGGGAAATTTATTGAATAGTTGCCTTATTGAGAGCTATCAATATAAAAAATTTGATCAAAATCGTTAGAGCTGTTTTAAAGAAAAAAAGGATTAGAAAACTTCTTTCTTAAGTTTTCAACATAATTGTATCATATCCTAAATATTTTTTTATAACTGTGACCATACGATATTTGGGATGAGCACTGCAGCCTAAAGTCCCATTGTGTCAGTCCTACTGTCTCGTGTGTCCATGCCTAGCTTCCTAAGTAATGCCAGGAATTTCCTGCAAGTCTTCTTTGATGTTTACCCTCGGAGAAGTCCAAAGACCAAAAATCCCCCACTTTCAAGTCTCTGCCACTGGGCTAGTACATGATAGGGAGTTTCCTCATCTTTACCACAGCCCCTGCACCTAAGGGTGTTGACTTTGCCCGTAACGTGCGTGAGTTTGGTCATTCTAATGATTCCCGTATCTGTCTCAAGTCCCCTCTCCTCTTATCTCGTGTGTTGGTGCTGAGATAGAGCTTTTGGAGTACCTCACTCCCACACCTTTCCAGACAGTTTGATGCATTCTCCTGGCATATTCTCTCACTATCCCTTTGACTAGTGATGGAGATGCCCCTCATTGGGGAAGTGGCTCAATAGGTAGACTGGTAGACGAACTGAGTCTCGCCAGATGGTCTCCCCTCTCATCCAGTAGACATTATTTCTATTGGCGTTTGGTAATGAGTCCAGCTGCAACCTGCACTCTCTCACCAGTTTTGAGGTTGTGCAGTGGTTCTTCAATGCCTCGGAGGATGCTTCACTATCATTATGATGATACGTTAGTGCTGTATCCTTTTTCATGCATCATGACCGCCCCAGCCATGATAGCATACATCTCCAGAGTCTGTGCTCCCCAGTATTTTAGTTCCGTCTGTGCACATGTTAATACTAGATGCCAACTACTAGCTTGTGGCATCTTACTTATTCCAAGCTGAGTCCCGGCACTATGACTGTTTTAGCTGGGTTGATGAACAGTTCCATTTGCGTCCTCCTGGCATAAACCATCTGCAGGGCTACCCCTAAGGTCATATAGCTCACTTTGAACTCTGCCCTGAATGAGTGCATCATCAGCATATCCGTGAGCGTAAAACCCTAATGCGTTCAATACCCCAAGAGGAGAGCGTCTTCCACCAGGTTCCATAGGAGTGGAGATAGGACTCCACCCAGAGGTCAATAGTTTCTCCCTCTTCCTCCCTCAATGAGCAGCTTCCAAGTGAGATTTGAATCTCTCTGCTGTTCAACACGGCAACGAATGGAGGTGAATCATATTTTAGTTATAACATCATGTGTTTTGTCTCTCAAGCCTTGCGCCACAAAACAGTGCTTAACTTGAAATCTAGCTATATTCTTTTCAAGACAACTCATTTTAACGAATGTCGTCTTACTCTTTTATAAAATGAACGTATTTTCTGACTGCTCATTAAAACGAATCATTAGGTATGATTTTGAGTTTCATACAGTCTCAGAGGCGAAAGATCGCCTCTGATCTTTAACAACCACTTGCTTACCTGAAAATTCTCCAATTGGTTTAGGGGTATCACACCACTCTCCAAAAAATGTGCCTGGGAATTGTTGGGGGATCCTAGCAATTTTTTATGCACACTGCTCCAGTTAACGGCAATTCCAAATGTTAATTCCTGGGGAAATTGCTAGAGGAGCGTCATTAATTATCAACGATTTCGTTGAAAGTCGATTGTAGTGAAGTTCTGGTCTTATAGATCCTGCCCATATGATACTAGAATTCTCGAAAAATCCAGGGTGGTATTCCAGTGAGCTGCCTGTACGATGGAAGTTTAATAACGCCCTTAAGATCACTTTTAACAACCCCAGAAATTCTGAAATTCTAACTATTCTTATAATTGTCAGTTTTTTTCACAATTTTTACACTATAATTCAGAACCGCTTGCAAACTTTATCATAACCATGTTGACAGTTTTACGAATAGTATATATATACTGGTTAATGAATTAAGGTCGCGACGTAAGTAGGAACAACCCAATTAATTTCATAACCTAAAGCTCTGACAGTTTTCTATTAAAAATATCTGGTGCGTAGCAACACACAACTTTCCGCCACCCCTTCAAGTTCCAAGACCACCTACATAGGCGGGCGCTATATCTTCGTTCAACGCATTTTTACAAGAACATTTATGGAGAACAAAATGTAGAGACTAGTTAGCTGAGAGTACTCCGTAAGTTTGATCGAAATCGTTAGAGCCGTTTTTGAGAAAATTGGAATAGCGATAAATTAATATTCGACAAATCTCCTTTTCTGAGTTAACTTGGCTTATATCTCCGTTCAACATATATATACAGAAATAATTATAGAGAACGAAATGTTGGTATGGGTGACTAAAAGACACTCCATTAGAATTTATCACATCTGGTGAAAAAGTTACCCTGGAATTTACGGAAATGTTCGAAAAAACGTTATTTTCGACACATTTTGATTTTTATCTCTGTTCAATGGACCGTCACAGGAACATTTATTGAGAACAATATGTAGGTATTAACTATTTGAAAACATTCTGTGAGTTTGGTGAAAATCGCTGAAGCCGTTTGGCCAAAAAGCGTAAAAAACCTATTTTTGCTTCAGGGGCCCATATCTCCGTTCACCGTATTTTCATGGAGATACGTATAGAGAAGAAAAGTTAGGTATTGATTAGGAAAAGATAATTTGAAAGTTTAATCAAAATCGTTAGAGCCGTTTTCGAGAAAAAGGCGAAAAACCCTAGTTTTTGGTACATTTTCGTCCCCCAACCCCCCTTTCCCATCGGCCGAAATCGTCCATAACCTTATTTTGGTGTCTACAAAAAATAACGAACAAAACAAAAAAAGAACCAACTCAATCGAATCAGCCGTTCTCCCGCAAATCGAACTACAGACACACACACGGACCACGCGCCGAAATTAGGTTTTTTGGGCCGATTACTATACTTTCCTTCCCTTCGGGTAGCGGAAAGTAAAAAGACGTGGCAATGAAGTGATAAAAGTAGCTAAATACAATTAGGACTGAAGAAAGTTGTGAGAAAACCAGATATCTGATAAAGCAATGGGGCTGTGCGTACTTTTTACTCAAAGTCACACCTGCGACAATAAAATTAATTCTGCCTTAAATTACTTGCCCCACTCGCTCCAATGTACAGTGTTTTTCAATAATTCTTGTCTCAATATACTTTAACCCAATGCATTTTTCTACCATTGAATGATCCTCAAGTGATTTTAGAATCGTTTAATATTGTTACGAGGGGGGGTTTGAAAATGTTTTTAAAGGGCCGCTGACTCAGGCAATTATTACTGCAATCGCGAGGAGCTCCGATCCAATGAACCGCCATTGGTAAGGATTATGGACCATTGTCTTAACCACTAGACCACGGTTGCCTTTTAATGGGAGTCAGTCGGTACATCGTCGGCCTTAGCCGCTGCTCCTGGAGCGGACTCTTTTAATGAACGGATTTTTGAGAGTTGAGCGAATCCTCGGAAAATCCGATCTTTGATTCGAGGAACGCGGGGGCTAAAAGGAAAGTCTTTTCTTTCACATTGTAGTAGGCAGGTTTGTTTCCTTATTTGATGACTGTTCCTAAACTCTCGACGAGGGTTATATCAGTCATACATCATACATTGTAGTAGGCACGTCGCCTATTCGTCTCATTATTTCTCTCTTAATTTTTGAATTTTTCCCGTTTTGCCCTCTTCTTTTTCTTGGAATGAAGGAGCGTGTTGAAGTTCGTCCGCTAGTTGCCATATTACACATGATATCCTTTTAATTTAATTGGTTGTTTACTGCTATTCCAGGTGTAAAGATTCGCTAGATTTTGTAGCTCTTTAATACATTTTCAGGTTCACGCTAATTGCCGCCTCCGCCGGATCTATTTCTCCGATGTATTGTACTCCGAAGAAGAGCTCCCCAAAGAGTATAAACTGTTATTACCTACTTCTTGATAGCAGAATATATTGTTATACAATAGAATTCGTGTTTTTATTTCGGTTCGCATAAAAAAAATTTAGTTTTAGACATTTAAACGAAAACATTTTTAAGAAACTATTTCGTGCGGCGGATCATACAACTTTCCTCTGTTTCACATCGGGTAATTTTGTTATTCGACGAACTGATCAATGTTCTTCATTCAATTTATGTGAACTCGCTATAACTTGGCTCAACGTCTTGTACAGAAACTTGTGGCGTTTGAAGTTGTGACTGTTGCGTAGGTAACTCATGAAACTCTCTCAACGCGATTTTCGGTTTATTATTCATTCTGCATTCATTCATACTACTCAAAATGTGAATGTTTTCGGCAATAAAAATTTCTTCAGCCCCCCCTTGAGGCTTGTAGATTTCAAACCTGCAATGTCAGTTCGCTGTACACTGTCGTCCAGGGCATATTTTGCATTTTGCCGTAGTCAGGCCGTGTTTCATATCTTTTACCAGTATTTTTCAATACTGAATCGGATGGGATGGTCCTTGGAGGTGTTAGACTCCGTCAAGCTGTCTAAGCATGATGTGTAAGAGAACAATAATCCACTGCGTAATAATTTGCAGCGTTTTATCATAATTACGTCGTGTTAGGTTTCGTTTACTAGGTATTCTTCGATATTGAGACGAATAGGACTTCTCAGATGTATAAGATTGCGTTTAGATGGAAAACTGTGAAATCACAATAGATACAGTGAGACGAATTCTATTGAAGGAACTTGCGGAACAACATAGCAAAAGCTATCGTTTCTCCCCAGTGTGCACTACCTCCCATCTCATACCAACCACCATTTCGACTAGCATGCCAAGGCAATCGCCTAGCGTCACCTGAAAATATCAATTTTTCGTGTGGAAACGTTCATATTTACAGTTCTCAAATAGTAAGGAGAAGCAAAAGTTAGCCAACAAAAGGAAAATAGTTTGAATTCCCCAATTTCGTGGAATGTCCTCTAATTATGTAATAACTGTCATTGAAATTCCTTCGTGTAGCTAACTTTGTGGACTATCAACCGGATTTCTTGAAAACGTTAATTTATGAGGACAAAACTTCACTAAAGGTGTCAAACGTTTTGATAATTTGTTGTTCTGCAAATGAAAAGTTCATGTTAACGTCATATAGAGCTGCGCTCGCAAAATTCTTAACCGAAGTATGTTTTTAAATTCTAAATGTACTCGCGCCTCGATGACATCAAACTGACAGTGCCTTTTACCATTTGGCACTTACATTACGTTCTCTCCGACTGTTTCTCTTACCGTTTGTGCTCGGATATATTTGCCAAAACACGATGTTTAACCTCAGGCGGTGCATGCAACTAATCGGTGACTAAATTTCTGTGGAAACACGAATGAAGAGCGACGGCGTCTCTTCGTATAATTAACCATCAAATTTCCATTGGAACGAAGAAAGTAGTGTGATTTCTTGCACTATCCTGTTTTTTCAATTTTCTTAGCAGTAAAGAGTTTAATTTATGTAATTAGTGAAAAACAAAATTGAGTTTTCCTCATTTGCTTACGTTTCAAAGGCTTCTGATTCCGAAACTTTGAGATATCTGGATATCACA
The DNA here is from genome assembly GCA_020466155.1 of Pachypeltis micranthus. NCBI lineage: Eukaryota > Metazoa > Arthropoda > Insecta > Hemiptera > Miridae > Pachypeltis > Pachypeltis micranthus. The sequence goes on along the minus strand of CM035770.1, from coordinate 60,169,806 downwards.
CAACTATTCTTGTCGAAATAATTGTAATAAGTTTGAATCAATCAACGACACAAATCCAGGGTGTGTGTATTGGGTTCCTCAGGATCAATCTGAGCGGGCTCTGGATGGTGACGACACTGTAAAACTATTATGTAATGAACCTAAATATGGCATCAACTTATCAAACTGTAGCACTGGTCACTTGCTCGTTCTTTTCGTTTGTTTATATTTAATTGAGACTATACGATGCTAGGCAATCTTGTATTAAATGTTACCAGATTCTCGATGACACGCACACAAAACGAAAATTCAACATTTCTAATGCCGCTACGCAGACGAAGCTTGGTAACTTTGAAACAACGATTCCTGTCAACTTGAACCCCGGCTGGAATCAGGTGAGTGCCATGACAACCAACAACAGCAACCGTGTAATAAGTCTCAAAAAACTTAACAAAGTTCTGTGATCCCCTAAATTGTGATCAGTGCGAACCAATGATGTCTTGAGAACTACAACGATCTTTTGTATCTATTTCTGAGCCCTACAAAAGCTGAAGTTGGCAAGGTCGGCGTTTTATGTCAGAGACGAACGTTCACTTCCACCACGTTCATTTCCAGATGCGAGCTACTTACGAACACTCACCAAACATAATGGCATTGGAGTTCATGGCAACGCGTTTCCTGGCTTGAGTCCTTCTTGATGTCTGTCGATTGACATCTTTAGGGCTGCTTACGTTCCTGCAAACGAGACACGCGAAAGCCTGTGTTGGGCGTCAGTAACAAACTGGACACTGTATCAAAGTTCAGATTAGAAGCCCTTGCTGGGCTCTTATTTCGAGGCATGTGTGACTAGCGTCAGGCCAAGGTTTACGTTTTTGCCGCCCATGGGCATGAGATGGCCGACCGCTAATAACGAAACTGATTGAAAAAACAATAGTGCCGATTTCATTTCCTAGCATATTTTTAAAATGAGTAAATGTAAAACCACGCACCTTTCCTCAATTAGGTATAATTTACAGGATTTATAAGTTCCAGAACTATAATTAAGTATTCGCGTTAATGTAATTGTCTGGGCGCTATGGTATTTATAATGCAAGAGGATTACAGTTTACAGAAAACTAAAACTAAAAAAATTCATAAAAATTAAAAAGTACAATTTAAAGAAACATGTTTAAGTTAATAACGAGTCTCTACTGTCATAAATTTGTTTACCTTGGGTAACCACTTAAACTTTACACGTCTGGCTTCATTGTTTACAAATCGGGAAGTTATATCTTCAAAATCTAATCTAGTAATTAAATCCTTTTCTACGAGTATAGCTAAAAATGCAAGATAATTCAGCCACTTCTATCTTGCAGTAGAACGTAAAGAGTTTTCAACCTTTGAGAGAATAGAGAATGATTTCTCTGAATAGCAGGTTAAAGCAGGGGTGCACAGATATATTAGCAAGGCAATATTTACATTCGGGTATAAATCTAGAGACTTTGAAATTAAAAACTTGTGCAGTCTGGACAATATCAAAGCCTCATCAAACTTCCCTTACCGCTTTCTTTAGGCGCCGCTCCTTCAGCGACTGTCCCTGTGGAGGGGCCGCGGAGAGTGTGCCTCATGTCCTCTTCGCCTGCAGACTCTATGAGGACGTCACAATGCGCGGCCAACTCCTTCCAGTTGAGATTGCCCCCAAGCTCCTCTTGGGCAAAGCTGCTGCCCGCCAGTTTCGCACATTTGCGCAGCAGAGGGGTCTAGAGGCGTGGAGTCTCCCTGATACAGTGGATACTGCAAGGCCCGCCTCATAATTAGCATAATGTAGAGCCGCATACCTTCCAACTCCCTTCTCTCCCTCTTTACACAACGAGTCGGCAGGCCTGACTATAAGGTCTGGCTTGTTTCCCCATCAGGTAAATCCGGACTTGATGAGCAAGTCTTCCCTCTCTGTCTTCCTCCCTCACAATCTCTCACTCTATTTATTCCTATAGGAAAGGGAAGGAGTTGGTGTCAGTGTGTTTATGAATGTAATTGATTTTGAGTCAATGCACGTAATTTAACTGATTACGATGGCGAGAAAGTGGAAATGAGATATTTTTGACGTATTGTTATGTATTTGATACGCTTATTTTATTTGTTTTGGACACGAATTGAATTGACATCACCCAATATCAAGTGTTGCTCAACGACAATTTGTGTAGAACGTATGAGAAAGAGTCTCCTTGTAATGTGGACGAAAAGCTCGAGGCTGACTGAGGTTTTTCATTCACCTCAACCAGCTGGTATGAATGGTGTGTGCATGACTAATGTACGAGTGTGGGGAGTGTTATTTATTTAATGTTTCGCGTGAATGCAGTTTACTTAGCATGAATTTAATATGTGTGGCATGTCAGTTATTAGTCGCCTATTGTTGGTGAGTACATTATGACGATGTTAGTATTTAAAAATTGTTAAAATTGACTGGGTGTGCAGCATAGACACACACAGACAGTGTTAATGAGGACATATTGTAATGCTTGTTCGCCAGGAAGACTCTCTCTCTCTCTCTATCTCTCTGCCTAATGTGTTGCAGCACTGCTCTTAAGGAATGTATGCGGATGACATACAACTATATCTGACGCGCCACCATGTCCATTTCTCGTCTTTTCTTGTTCTTCTTTTTTTAGAGTACGCGTTTGCCCTTCAATCCTGTGCTCATAATTTAGCCAGTGTTCTCTTCTGAACGACAGGGATACTTACAGGGCCACGCCTTAATGCCATGTACGGGCATGATTCTCAGCAAAGGTTTCCTGTTATTTCGTAGCGAGTATGGTGATGTGTGCCATGGAGGAGGTAGGGAGAGCAGTCGAGATGATTTATGATGACCTTATCCGGCTGCATACATGCTGTTGGTCAATTCCTGGCTGCTATCCCAGATCCATCATACTTACACCCCATCAGTTCAGATTGGCAATGAAATTGTGGAAATAGTAGATTCTTTCAAGAACCTGGGTGTCCTAATGACCAGCACAACTGGAACATGGAATGGACGACTCTCGTTGTTCCATAGGCCTCCCAATGGTCGCACATTGTATTTCCTCCCGTATTAACGTTGGTTACCAAGCTCCACCTTCAATGTCGAGGTGTGGCAAAGACGATCATCAAATGGTTTGCTGATTCAACCAAGCGCAGAATATTTCTGTTCCATGATAACAATGAGATCAGATATTGCCATATATCCGCCTTACCATCTTGATATTTGTAGATCCAGTTCAACATGGTCGACATGACCAAAAGAGTTTATGGCACGAAATTCATGGAGTGCACCCGAGTTCATATACACGCCAACTGCCGACTTCGCCGAGTTTACTTCTCTGATAGACTATACGCGGATGAAGAACTACCTAAACAGTACAAGCTGTACGTCGACGACATCCTGGCTCTCAAAGGAGAAACTCAGAGCGAAGCAGATGAAAAAAGTTAATTTTTCAAGCGGTAAGTTTTTGAAATAAAAATGTATCGTGTAAATCTAAATCCTCAATTCCCTGAGGGAACCAGGTGGATCCCCAGAGGTCCATGGGAGACTCAATGGGGTCCACAATTCGTACTGGGGGGGTCAACGAAAATGTATCTACTTTCGAAAGAACTTGAACGTTTTCTTGGCTGTTCTTGTAAAACCTTTCTTTTATTTGACAGGTATGTGATGTCGTCAGACTGCTGTCGTCTTCAACATAATGATCCTCAAATGCTCAAAAGAAATCACCTAAATACACCAAGTCTAATTAAATGTTCTTTTCTTCATTGAATCAGTCGCAATGTGAGTTGGCGCTCAAAACATTTAGGTGAGCTACTCACTGAATTGACAATAACTTCTCTGAAAACCTCATCTTGGAAACGAGGCTTGTCGGCTGACCTCGAGGTAGCTGTAACTTGAGCCAAGTAAGTGAGCAGGATGAAACTAGAGCTGATGTACAAAACAAACTGAAACTGTATAACTCAGCTTCAAAAAGGATGAAGGGTTTATAGAATCTTCTTTGAATATGCTTAGCGTGAAACGTTTGGCAACTAACTTTGGAAAAGAGTTCTTCTTGGGTGTTCAACTTGTGTCAAACACTGGCGTCTGATGGTCAGGTGTGGAGCAGGGAGTAGAAATACCAATCTATATAATCGTGTACATGTCATATCAAGCTTACAGCCAGGCGACTGTTATATTTGATAATTAGGAGGGGTGCGAGTTATCATGAAGCTTCTTTCAGGCGAGAAGCCTAGAGAAACATTCCTGTTGGGGTTGGCAAGGGCTGAGGAGTAGTTATTAAAGTTAACGTACCTGTTTGGTGAGTCTGTCGTTTCTGGCTGGTGAAATACTGTGAGCGAGCGCTTTTGATGTAGACACCATCGTCTGGCTGTTGAGTACTGACTTAACGCCCAGATAATGATGTATTTGAATCAAAAGCACTCGCCCACAGCATCTCACCAGCCAGAGAAGAGGGACACACCAAACAGGTATGTTAACTTTAATAATTTACCTACCGGCGGAATTGACCCAATCACTTTAATACCTGAGGAGTAGTACCCTAGAAATTGATGGACTTCTACCACTCTACGTTGAAGTGGAAGCTTGTTTTATTGATGGTCATTATTGGATGTATGAGGCTGCAAGGTACCCCAAACCGACAATCTGAAGGGTCATTCCAGCACTATACTGGATGGAATCGGTTTCTCACAGTCACGCCTTGAGCTGGCTCAATGAACTAGTGGATCTCAGTTCAGCAGTTCTGGCTCCAGAATGTTGCAGATAGTGGCGGATCCAAGCGGTGGCAGAGAAAGGCAGCCCTCCTGTGAACAGTTCTCTGTACCCCTCATTGAAAGCAGACACCATAGTGTCCAGGGTCATGTCCCTTGCACAGTCTTTTCACTTACAAGCCACTTGCCACTCACGAAATTGGTGTTACGTGTCACAACAGAGACATCTTGTACCTTCCCCAGGTGGTGAAGAAGCCATGCACCATATTCACCTCCCTGTGCCAACCCTCGGGCTGCGGTCAAACCCCTTGACGAGTTTTATCTTCCCAACGCCAAACGCCATTCCTCTACCCAAGTTTGCGAGGTCGTCCTCAGAGCTTCTGTCATCATCTTATCCTTACCAAGAGGAGGTATCTTCAAATCTCAGTCTGGTAGAGGAGGAGAGTCTCCCTATTGCCACCAGATCTGCTCCCTATTGCTGAGTCGCCAGCCAATTGTAAAATTTGGACAAAAAGGAGTAGTTTGTTGTGTAGCACGTATTTACAGTGTTGTAGTTGTGAGCAAAGATGTGTGCTTTGGCCAGCATTTACTTCTTCTTCTTCAGCACTGCAAAAGAATCACTCCCACTCCTCACCTAAGATCTACATTCAATTTATTTAAGGATGAAACATCACACCTTCATTTCAATCAGGGAATTCCGGACCCTTCTCCTCTCCTTGGGATGAGTGCTAACGATTGAGTGGGGAACTGTATCACTATGCCACTGGTGACTTCACAAGTGTACCTGGCATATTTTGGAGAGTCTTTGATACTGAGAGCCTCAAGCTAAGGCTGAAAAGTGGTGGGGAGATAAATTGACAAGATCTTCAGTTTTCTGGTTACTTATGGCATTACACAATCCCTCGTAGGTTTTGACACAAGCACAAAAATACTCAATATAATTTGCTGTATTAGTTAGTAATTGACAACTATGATTCACACCAAGATTTTGACTGACTGACTGTCTTTGTTATTGCCGCGTTCACAAGTTTGATAATTATTTCTTTGTAATTAATGATATCGGGCCGCTCCAGGGCCTCCTTGACCTCTCCGCGGAGACTTCTGCTCGTGCTCTTCAATTCAAGTTTAGGTCCAGTAACTCCACTTTCCCATGTCAGACTTCCGCTGTTCACCTGAACGCATGGAAACTGGCCAATCATAGCCAATTGTACGTTGAAGGAAACGTGCAGTCTTGCGTCAGATAATGTGATGATTCCTGACATGGGAATGTAGGTCATATTTGAGAGACGCACGTACGTCATTCTATTGAAAACGGCTACAGTGTTGCGTAGATCCAATGTTTGTGTGTGCACCCATTCAGGTCCAGGTGTGGTTTTGTGCTCATAACGTGGTTCAGTCCTGCACAGGAAATCAAAACTATCATAAATCGAAACCAAGGGGGTGAAGTACAGCAACACTGAACCAATAGGGATCAAAGCAACCCCCCCCCCCTTGAGGCACCCCGGCATTGCCTCTGTGGCATAACTTGGAGCCAGCAAGGGTTTTCTACTCTGTCTAGGGTGAGCTGGATGCTACTACTTATCCTCCTCTATCTATCCTTTACTGGCGGAGCCTTCCACAGCCCCTCTCTTCACTCTCGAGCATCTAGTCAACGACTGCGGATGGCCAAAGCTCTCCCACTACCCCCTGCAGGATGCAAGGAAGCCTGGCCAATCTGGGGCAGTTGAAAAGTGCGTGTTCTGTGCTGCCCACAGTGGACAACCCGCAATATCTGCAGTAGGGCGCCTCTACCTTTCTTATTTGTGGACGTAGCTTCAGAAGTAAACATGCCCCATTAGGTACGGGGTGAGGTATAAGTTTATCTCACTGTGGTCTCTCTCTACCCGAGGGCAGACCTGGGCAATGAGAGTAGCAGTCCACTGTCTTCCAGCCTCTGCCTCCTGCAACATTAGAAGGTGCTCCTCTCTCTTCATAACCAGGTTTCACTCTTCAGCCCTCTGTAGGTCCAGCCTAAGGTCAATGAGAGTGGTGTCTGCAACCTCAATAACAGCCAGCACTAAGATCATACGGTAGAACTAGGCCCCTTTGCCAGCTGTACTGCTGCACCCACAAAGAGTCACCCTGTGCTACTGCTGTATACAACCGCACCCCTCTTCTACCCTCATAAGAAGCCAGCAGACGTTTTTGGCCATTAGCTGGCCCAGCCTGCCGACCACAATAAGAGCCTTAGCTGTAACAGCCTTGAAGTGAGCTCAGTGACTGGTGTCAATTATTACACCAAACTGCCTCACTGCAGCCTTCGTGGTAATCCCAGTTTCCTCAACATTGAACTGGGTTATGTTGAGGAATCCGATGTTTCAAGATCACCCCCATGTCAGTAAACAGTAATTGAGCATAGCCTGCCAGTAGGAGTACAGTCAAAGTCAATGTACCTGTTGGGTGAGGTCATCATCATCTTCCCTCGCTAGTAGTGCACTGTGGGTATACGTTTCTGCTGTATACACATCATCTTCAGGCTGTAAGAACGTACTCCAGTGTAGTCAGTCTACCACGAGCTTTATAAAGAGAGAATAGGAGTGCGGAAGAAAAAGGGCCCGGCAGGGAGTGAGGAGGATCTAGAAATGAAGGGAAGGTTGGTTATTGATTTCACTCCCCTGTAAAAAACTCATGACAGGCTGGCTCCACTGGAGTGCTGACTGATGGCGAATTTCCACGTTTTACGTCAAAAACACTTTCTCAGTGCATTAAAATGAAGAAAAGATGGGCTCACCAAGTAGCTATGCACAATTTGACCAAGTTGAACATGCGTATACGTTGGATAAAAGCAATCATGCTCAACTTGAGAAAAACCAGACTTGATTACTTCACTCCTAAAACCGTCATCAGTTAGACAAGGTTGGATATGACTGTGAAGCATTTCAACTCCTGGAGACATCAAAACTACAGTGAAAAGTTATTGCTCACCTTTCGAAGAATTAAGCTGACCAAAACACAAATTTCTCATTCCATGAAATCATACTTCGTATTTTGGGAGTTGGGGGGGGGGGGGGCTGAGCGCGTTGGGGCGCAAGGCCTTCCGAGCCAGGCGGGGATAGAACCAGCGGACTCTGGTTCGATCCCCGACCGGGCACCTCCCTCCTCCAAACCCAGGGGGGTGAGGCAATGGGTACCGGCGGCGGCTGGGAAACTAGGCGGGCCCCCCAACGGGCTTGCCAGGGAGTTAGGACATGGGCCCAATGTGTGCCACGGCGAAATGCCATTGGTTCTGCGGCTCTAGCGGTGTTGTATGGCCCGCAGCCGCCTCCGGATGAGTGAGTGAGTGAGTGGGGAGTTGAGGAATTCTAAGTTGGCCCATGCTTCCTGCTTTCCCTTGATCCCATGTCCACACTCTTTTGAGTACGCCCTTTCTTTCTTTATAAGGTCTTTTCGCTCATTTAGGGAATGGGGGTAACCAAAAGTCAATTCCCACTCCTGCTATGAGTATTTTCCTGACATATTGATGATAGAACAACCCAAACTCATAAGGGTCTGTAACTATAATGAGTTGAACTGCCTTTCTAAGTTGGTAATACTTGTAGTAAGAGTTAGTAGAAAGCAGAGAAACACCGTGCTTCCAAGTATACCCTTTCTAATATGCTCCACTGACTTACTTAGAAACTGATGAAAATTATGCATTCCACAGTTTACTTACAAGGAAAGAATTGTGCTTGTGAAGGCTCCTGGACCAACGTTGAGGGTGGCAACTTCTCCAAAGGGGATTATAACTGCAGGGATTGTGCTCCACTCGTTAATGTGCTGTTGAACCGCGACAGTAAACAATTTGCTCAATTTCAGCCCCAACTCTTCAGCGAACATTGGTATAGATGGTTCGGGCGTTGGCTTCGGTTGGGCGGTAGTTCCAGGTGCAGGTGTTGGTTTTGTTGGTGCAGGTGTCGGTTTTGTGGGAGGTTCAGGTGTTGGTTTTGTTGGTGCAGGTGTCGGTTTTGTGGGAGGTTCAGGTGTTGGTTTTGTTGGTGCAGGTGTCGGTTTTGTGGGAGGTTCAGGTGTTGGTTTTGTTGGTGCAGGTGTCGGTTTTGTAGGAGGTTCAGGTGTTGGTTTTGTTGGTGCAGGTGTCGGTTTTGTGGGAGGTTCAGGTGTTGGTTTTGTTGGTGCAGGTGTCGGTGTTGTGGGAGGTTCAGGTGTTGGTTTTGTTGGTGCAGGTGTTGGTTCTGATACTTCTGCAAACAAATGAGCAACATCAAATTGATTGACATTAAGCGTTCTCCATAAATTGATACAAATAATTTATAAGCGCTGAAGACAGTGATTCAGGGTCAGTAAAAAAAGGAGGTATGGGAAACTAAAGAGTTAAACTGCAGACCAGTTGATCTTACTGCAATGTAGGACTCGACAGCCCCACCCACCTCACACACCAATGAATGAAGATACTCCTGATGCTGAAAGCCCTTAGGGAGTTAACCTGCGTGAAACTATTAAGGAGCTTCATTTGCATTAACTCCATATTCCACGCTGTTTATGGTGGTCAACCAACATTTTCCCATCAAGGCTAAAACTCTTGGCACATGATCAGAATGTACTGTTGTCTTCAGTGATGCGTCTGCCTCTTCAACGTCTTCCTAGTAGTTTAGTTTAACCAAACCTTTGACTGCTAAGTGTGCTCATGTTGGTCAAGGATCCCCTCCAACTTCGCTTATTGCTGCATTCTCCATTTGCACTTGTAATGCGAATTGATGTGACTCGCCTTCAGTTCCATCATCAGATAGTGCGTTAGACTCCAAACATTGACGGACAGTTTGGGTGTTGGGGTGAACGGCATTTCCAGACCATTGTGTTCATTGTTTGCTCTCAACTGTTCCCCAACTAGCTCGTTTTACCTCTGGGGAAGTTTTGTACGATGGAATCATCTCTTGCTTCGTCAAATAAGCGTTTATCTGTCAGTATTCGATTTGCTGCCAAGGTGTTGCGTTTTTTGTTGTTTTTTACAACCTATTGACAAGCCATGAATACGCACATTTCGATTGGTTTGATTCATCAATTGAGGATGCAAGGTGAATGTTGAGTTCTACAGTGGGGTATTCGATCCCTGACTAGTATTTATTTCCTGGATGTGGCGAATGAATGAAATTGTGCGAGACAAGTGGTTCGCAAGACAGTTTTGAATGGAAGTGTAAGGGTGGCCACAACCTCAAACGTTCTGCGCGTATAATGTCCCAGATAACCCTTACTCGCCTGAGTGCAGTGAAACCATCTGCTCACACCATCGCTGACCAGATGAACTGCTGAAAAGTAACCACTGATGTGACTACAAGAGTGAATTGTATAATTGGGAGTGAAGGTGATCGTGGGATCTGACGAATCAAACTCCAGCCTACACCTCTTAATTTTCGAACACCAGAAAACGCTATTGGTTTATTATTCATTCTGAAAACCCTATGTTTTCGGTCACGAAAAATTTTTACAACCCCCCCTCAAAATTTGATACTTTACGTTTCAAGACATGGAGATTCCAAATTTGCAATGTCAATCCACCGTCCGCTGTCCCCCGTCCCCCATCCGCCGCCCGGGCCGTTGTGTGCCTTTAACGTGGTCCAAAAATTCGTTCTTTCACACTAAATTCCAATTTGGTATCTAGTTGTGCCTGCCATCTCGGCAATCCGATCGGACGAAGCCCATGATTGTTATGGGCAAAAAACGGTTAAAAAAATTAACGAAACGCAGTAAAATGCGGGAACTACAGCGGAAGTCAACGTTTCGTCGTTTGTACTCCCTCCCTCCGGGCGCCAAGGAAACCGCTCGCCTGCTGGTCTGGCAACGCCGCTGCTGCTCGCCTCCCCTTTCGACTCGACTCGCAACGGGTTTGCCCAATTTCCCCGACCCGACGGGACAAAATCATGAGACGTTTACGGGCGCCAGTTTTTTTTGTTGCTTCCTCTAGGAAGCGCTCGTGTTTCGTATATAACCTTTGGCACTACGATTTGTCTCTTTACCGTCCGATTGCCTTGTTCTCGTCTTCACCTCCACGAATGACTGTTTTGCTCTGTCTCAACTATTTCCTTCAGCAAAATATCTGTTATCTTCTATTGAACTTTTCATTATTCGCTTATTTTTGGTTTATTTATTTAATAGTTCGTTCGTTTCATTTTTTTTGGTTTTAATACGAATCAATTTTTTTAGATTCTTTCGTTTCATTCTCATTTTGTTTTGTTTTTCATAGATTTTTGGTTACATTTTGATATTGGTATTTAGCGTGCATGTTTTCATATTAAAAAAGAAAAGTCTTTTCATTTTAAGAGTGGCAAGTTCCGCCACATTAACCCCGTCTTATTAACATTTACACGTATAAACGCTAAGTAAAAGTGACAGATTTTCTGCTGATGTCGAAGTTTGAGGAAAATTGGAGGCTCTAGCGTGTGGGCACTTTTGGTTTATTTTTCATTCTGTTGTACGTAAGAAAACTTTTTTTTACAACCCCCCTTAAAATTTGATACTTTACGTTTCAAGACATGGGGATTCCAAATCTGCAATGTCCGTCCGCCGTCCGGGCCATTTTGTGCCTTTTAACGTGCTCTAAAAAATCCTTTTTTTCACACACAAAAACCATTTGGTATCTAGTTGTGTCCCCCATCTCGGCAATCCGATCAGACGAAGCTCGTGGTTTTTATGGGCAAAAAGTGGTTAAAAAATTTAACAAAACGCAGTTTAATTGCAATACGCCGTGTTTGGTATCGTTTTCAAGGTATTTCTACATCCTGGTTCGAATGGAATGAGTATCAGACGTGTACAACTGCGTATAGTGAAATTACAGTCATTATAGTGAGCCAAAGTCCACTAACTGAAAGAACTCGCGGGAACTACAGCGGAAGTCAACGTTTCGTCGTTTGTACTCCCTCCCTCCCGTCTCATAAAAAGTTCCATTGTAGCCAGGTCATGTTTCGTATGGTTTACTAGAATTTTTCGATGCTGAATCGAATGGGATGGGTCTCGGAGCAGTAAAACTAGGTCAAGCGGTTAATGAGAATAATAAACCGTTGTGTAATAATTTGCAGAGTTTTTTAATTGAGCGTGCCTCTTTATATTAGGGGTAACGACATTCTTCCATTGCATTTCGACCTAACGTGTCGCAGGTGTTTGTTTACATTTGGTCAAACCACCTCAACAGCTGTTCTTGGGAGCTACTATCATGAACTCTTGTGCCTAGAGTTGGCAACAGGGATACAGCAGGAATGAAAGAGCGGATATACTGGCCAAAGAGGGATCGACCGATCACTTCCATGGACCAGAACCCTATACGTCAGTTGATGGCAACAGTCAAGAAGGCCATAAATAATACCCTCTGGGGTAGAGCTAGCAATGACATAGACAACAACAGAGGCCTTGAATTCTCTAAGGGTACAGGGATCACAAGGTACAACAAACAAAATACGGAATGGGCGGTAAAACTAAATAGGCATCAATTAAGAAGATTAATAGGCATGTTAACTGAGTATTACGCAGTCCGGAACACATTACACCGATGTAACCCAACAATTGGAGCTGAATGCTCCTGCAGGGAAATAGAAACAGTTGAGCATTTCATATATGAATGCCCAATATGGTTTAGAACCAGATTAGAAAGACTTGAAGGACGAACAATAGATAGGAATGACATAAGACACAACGAATCGAGGAAAATCCTCGGATTTTTGGGGGGAACTGGAAGATTCTGGTACCCGTTCTAGGAGCCAAAGCCGGATCCCTTAAATTACTTGGGTGATGGGAAATATGGGCCATATGTGGCCACGTTTCAGGTCGCTGTTCCCTCGGCTTTGGCTGATGCCCTGCAGTCTCTCACTCTCTCACTCTCTCTCTCTCTCTCTCTCTCTCTCTCTCTCTCTCTCTCTCTCTCTCTCTCTCTCTCTCTCTCTCTCTCTCTCTCTCTCTCTTTTGGCCAATTTCCGTCAGCCGGAATATCAGCTCATGACACGATTTACTGCTGCCTCCCGTTATTGTATCGCAACAAAATTCATAGGTTCATAAAAACAAGGAACTTCAAAAACTACGACAAAGAACTGATAGTAAATGATTTTAGTGACATTTCCTTCTCAGAGGTGTATAACTCCGATAATCTTGCCCAAAAGGTATCAGTAGTGTCTGTTCTCCTCGAGGGTTTAATGGACAAGCATTTTCCCTTGCGTGAGATCCGTGTGACGAAACCACCCACTCCATGGATGACACCCACCATCAAAAGACTCCAGGAGGAGAGGAACAGAATCCTACGAAAAAGCAGACGGACTGGTTCGACAGAAGATGAATTAGCGTACAAGAAGCTGAGAAATAAAGTAAAAAATGCTATTCGAAACGCCCGTTTTAAATTTATAAAAAACCAACTATTAAATGTAAAAGATCCGAGCAAATTCTGGAAAATTGTAAAACAGCAGGGGATTGGTAAGCGAAAGCGCACGGTTGACGACATCCCTAATATTGATACCAATGGTTTGAATAATTTCTTCTGTAACTTAGGAACACAACATGAAATCGATCTCTCCCTAATCTCTTTTTATGAAAACTTAGAGCCCACATGTACGCCGGGATTTCGATTTTTGCCAGTAACTACTGACAGTGTGAAACAGGCCATAAAGGATATTTCCTCAAATCCGACAGGGCCTGATAACGTTTCGCCAATCCTAATGAAGATCATATCAGAGAAAGTCGCTGACATCCTTGTCCACATCTTCAATTATTCAATCGAAAAATCCATTTATCCAGATCAATGGAAAAGCGCATTCGTTCTACCCATAACCAAGAAAAGCCCGGCCCTTGAGTTTGGCGATCTCAGACCAATTTCTGTTATTAGTGTCCTAGCAAAAATTTTCGATAGAATAACCTTTGCACAATTCTCAGCGTTCATAGAGGAAGGCAATATCCTGGATAGCTACCAGTCGGGTTACCGAAGGAATCATAGCACGCAGACCGCTCTAATTAAGGTGACTGATGATGTAAGAAAAGCGATGGATGAAAGGAAACTGACTGTCTTCACAAGCCTTGATCTTAGTCATGCTTTCAATAGCATAGACCACAGGTTGATGATCGCCATCTTGAGATCCATTGGCTGCCATGACTCGGCACTCTTGTGGTTCGGGTCGTACCTGGTGGGACGGCGGCAATGCGTAAAAAGGAGCACTGGTGAGGTTTCTTCGTGGGTGGGGCTGGTAAGAGGTACCCCTCAGGGAACGACTTTTTCTGCAGTATTGTTCGCTCTGTACATAAATCGATTAGCGGATTCTCTATCTGTCTGTGAAAGGGGGATGTATGCCGATGATCTGAACATATACCTATCATGCAAACGGGAGGAACTTTATGAGGCTGTCAGCGCTGTCAATCGGGACCTGGAGAATCTTTCAGGGTGGTTCAGTGGACATGGCCTTGTGCTGAATCCGAACAAGTGTAGTGCCATGATTATGGGGCATGCCAGATTGCTTGGCAATTTCTCCCTCAGTGGAATCCCAAAATTGGCGGTTGAAAATGTACAGATTGCCTATGTAAAGCAAATGAAATGCCTAGGGATTATATTGAACGATGATCTGTCTTGGACTTCTCAAACTGATGCCACTGTGGGGAAGGTTCACTCATTGCTCTACGCTTTCAGGAACTTAGTTTTCTGTAAATCAGTAAGCCTTAGAACGACCTTGTTCAGGACATTGATCCTACCTTACTTCATGTATGGTGCTGCAGTCGCCTGCGATCTGGACTCTGTATGTCGGCTCAAAATGCAGAGAGCTTTAAATACCTGTATTAGGTACATTTTAAATCTTAAATACGACGACAGGGTGTACGACAAATATCGACATCTCCAAATCCTGAAAGTTGATGAGCTTATCCAGTACATGGTTCTAATCACGATGTTTAGAATAACCTCATCAAGAAGGCCCAGGTACCTCGCTGACAGATATCAGATGTTTTCCCAAATTCACACCCTTGAAACCCGGAATAAGGATATATGTTACCGGTTGCCGCCGTGCCGCACTACAGCCTATCGCCAGTCATTCCTTATGCAGAGCACTTCATATTACAACGGACTTTCACCTGACCTCAAGAAATTGACCAGTTATCCTGCTTTCAAGAAACATCTGAAGGAATACTTATTATCTTTTTATACTGAATGAAAAATGAAGGACGTAATTACCTATGTGGAATGCAGTAAAGAAGACATTTATTTAATTTTATTTCTTTTTTTTTTTTATTAGTAGTAGTAGTTTTTTTCTTAAACACAAAGCTGGAGAATTTTGTAACACAAAATTGATTGCCATGTAATGTCGCCTTGTGCCAATCTGTGCTCGTAACTTGTTGACTGAAAAGTTCTGGTTAGGTGGAAGAATGGCCATGTATGGCCAAACCTCGCCAGATTCAATAATAAAGACGTTATCAATATCTCTCTCTCTCTCTCTCTCTCTCTCTCTCTCTCTCGCACTTGTGAACCCTACGGTCCAGACAATTACGCAAAACTATTGATCCACTCGAATTTGAATGAAGTCAAAAATAGGTCCCTTTTGCTACTTAAACGAACATTTAATTGCTCTGAATAACTCGAAAACTGATGATGGAGGAAACGAGGCAGACAAAATTAACAGTCAAATCAATTAGACATTCAGCTCATATTTTCATCTAATAGACGGGAAAAAAGACTTTTGACGACCTGATGGAGATGATAAAAAGCAATGTGGATGCTAAGAATGAAAAGGATTGTATTCGTAAACGTACAGGCGAACACTTTATTGGTGAAATAATGAATTGATTGATAACTAGTAATTTGAACCATCCAAAACAAATTTTAGGGCGGCTACAGAATAATAACCTTGCTGCTTGACTGGGTCAGGAAAACACAATAGCTTAATGAGACTGGGGGAGTGCTATTCACAAGCTATGACGCCATAGGCCACTTTTCTTGGAAATGGCAGGCTTCACATTTGCGGGTTGGCCTTGGTTTTCAGAATCAACTTTGACGCTGATTAATATTCTCTGATGAAATGGTCAGAATGGTCGCTATCGCAGCAACTTGGTATGGTTGGAGCTTATTGTCCAAAACTGTTGAGAAATCAAGCATCAATACTGGCCAGAACATGTTTAATTCTTGAGTTAATTTTATCCTCACTTCAGGATGTAATGGGTTCCCCTACAATCTGACAAGGGCGAATGGCAAACAGGTGTATAACACTCAAATCATTGTCACTCAGTGCGATCTGATGATTTATGCCAACATTCAAGGCCCAGTGATCCAACGTACTCGTCACCTGCCACCATTCTCAGTCTGTTCTTATATAATTCTTGACTTACGGGAGAGAAGGTGCCTGTGGCCACTCAAGTTATCCCTTGTGGCTTGGAGCTAGTCACCTTTGTCACTCTTTCAGTACAGTGGTTCTTACAGCTCATATTTATTAACTCATAGCCATTACCCTGGACAATGAACTCCTCCCACGCCCTCCTTTTTTTACAATTTTGACAAGTCCCAGCTCCACACTTTTTAATTGCGTGCTACAATCCGTAAGGTGACTTCACGAATGACGTAAATCTTTCACAAATCTTATTGACTGGAGGAAGCTGCCAAAACTCTAGAAGTAGAAATTATTTCCCATAATGACTTACCTTTGCAGATATCCACATTGTTCAGACCGTTGACCAGAGATGAGAAAATTAATGCTTCCAAGGAGTGAACAATATCAGCCTGGAAGCCCTCGTGAATAACGTCTGCTGCTATAGGAAACGCGTCACCTCCAGTAGAAACAGTTTTAGTCGGATCATAATTGACCTTGTAACTGTTCATCGCAGTGATACATTCGTCGTCTGATGAGTCCTTAAAGCCGAGCGAGACGTCTACAAGTACTTCGCTCGTTTTTTCTTCGATTAATAGCCTATTGGAGCTGCCTTGACTGTATAAAACGATGTCATCGTAGTCAATCACTAAATTCAGCAAATTCATGGTGAACGTCAGAACTTGGGCTCCTTTAGAATCGACCTGGAACGCCGCCTTTACCCTGCAAAACGTCAAATAGGTTCATTTAGATCAAAAACTCTCATGGTCTGACCAACCGAGTTACAAAGTTCAACTTAAGGAGTTCTTACAGAAAACGAAACTGCAGCACACACAGCAAAGAAGGGGAATGGGAACTTTGGTGGTTGGAGCTATTTTGGATTGGGTTTTATTTGTTTCTTCTTTATGTTAAAATCAATTGTTAACTGAAATACCTGTGCATTGTAGACGTTCATGTGGAGTTGGTGGTTGTGTGAGTCAGGTCTGCTGATGACTGTTCCTAAACTCTGTTGAAAGGGTTATATCAGTCGCATGCCATGAAGGTTGCGGTCATAGTATCACGCAAGAGTCCAGTCACTCACTCAGCATCTACAGAAACCAGACCTATGGAGGTACAGCAGGTTGGAACTCTGCCAGTCTCCCAGTGGAGCCCTTTTGTCTTTTGGGAGGAGTTTTTAATCTGGTTTCCCCCCTGATCTAACTATTTACTTGAGTGGCAAGTTTCAAACGGACCGATGAACTGTGGCCGGATTTCTTTGGCAAGCCTTCTTCGCGTACTGGTCTTCATAGCAGTCAAAGCAGGTAAGTTTGATTGCTCTTCCGACAAATAGTTCGGTGCACTAGAGGTACAAGGCGCGTAGGATGGAGAGTCGTTGAGAGAAAAGAAGTAGAGCATTGAAGTCGCTGTCTCATAAGGAACTGGCTCGTCCAATAGTGTGGCTCAACTCGCTTTCTCCCTAAGACATTCACGGATGTTGGCCAAAACTCACGTGTGTCACATCCTTTTGATGAGAACTCTCATCTTGCTTGTCATTTATCTAACGCCCATTCATGCTTGGTAAGTTTTCGTTCAATAGAGAAGTTTACACGAAGTTAGAAGGAGGCTCTCTTTTCACTCTCCACTTGCTCACCATGCACTCAATGGCCAAGGCAAATGTTAAGTGACCAGTGATCACGTGGAGTGTTTCAGTGGATGCTGTGTTAATGGACATTAACTGGAGATGTTGTTATTGTCCTTAGCGCTTTTAACACGATGACAATATTTTTTTCACAGCCCACTACTGACACACACACATAAATTACACTTACTTTTTTATGTTCTCCACAGATTTTAGTTTGGCTCCCCCAATAGCTATTTGGTAGGTAATTCCTGCCTTGTCTGTCTTCTGAACCATTTGACCCGGGAGTGAGAACCATGACGGGCCTTCAGATTCAATCCAAGTTTTAATGTGGTAGATGGCGGTATTCGATAAGATATCAACTGGACTACCCTCAACCCACGAAACTGTTAGGACAGTTAGAACCAATAATTTGACGAAATTGAGTCCCTTCATCGCAAGAGCCGCAGCAACCACCTGAATCAAACAAAATGGATTGTCATGAGAACTAAAAGATGTTACGATTTCATTGACTAATACGCACTGCTGACAGGTGCCACTTAGAAAGATGGGAGGGGGGAAGGACATTTTCTAGGGGTGAGGGAGGGTCTCAGCTAAGTTATATATATATAGTAAAAACAGTACTGCTGTATGGCTCAAGCATTTGGCGTCTCAGGTGCCTCGACAGAATTGAGAGAGTCCAGCCCAACTTCTTGAAGTGAGTTCTTCGTCTGGAGAGTTCAATACGAACGCAGTTGTTTGAATGTTTGGTGCTACCATCCTTTTGGACGCCACGCGGTTGCTGTGCAGGGTACTTTCCGTGCGAGAAGGTGGACTAACAAGTGCTTACTCACTCCGCCTCACCTCTCTAGCCCCATCACCATTTGCCAATATCTGGTACAACTGGTTGAGGAAGCTCACAACTTCTTCTCTCGAGTATGCCCGGCCTTCTGTAACATGCCTCACAACACCCAACCTTCCTAGGTTCTTTTATGACTGCGACTTCAATACCACCTGATCATCTCACTTCAGTTCATTATACTTAGACTTGGTAGTTGATTCCCCTCTAGCTCACTAACAATAATAATAAACTATTAAGCGCTTTGTGCCAATCATAAAGATCAAATTATATACAACTAACCGGGAGCGCACTTACCCCTATTTATAAAGCGTTCTGGGGCAAAACAAAATCTGAATTATCTCGTGCGTAGCAAAGTAGAACCGTCCACAACACTCGTAGTAAATATATACGATTGATCTCTCTTCGTTCAACGCGTTTCCACGGAAACATGTACTGAGAACAAATTTTAGGTGCCAGTAAGCTGAAAGCACCTCGTAAGTTTGATTGTGAGGGGACGGGGGATGAAAAAATGAGGAAAAGCACGATTTTTACCATATTTTGATTGTTATCTCAGTTCAACAGATTGTGAAAAGGGCATTTATGAAGAACAAATGACACAAGCGGGCAGCATCTAAACCTTTTCCACAGCAAAACACCTGTTTCTTCGTATCGCATGGTTGTCTTCTTAATCAGACTTTTAGCGACACCGGAAATAAAGGTCAGTAAACGACCACGCAGATCCGTCAGATTAATCAATGAGTGAAATAGGTAAACAATATCTGGATTAAAAACTACGCGTTATGTGAGCTGTGACTTGTGAAAACCTGTCTAGCTAAAAATGAACTTAGTTGGGCCATATAGGTTGACTAAAAGAGACCTCCGTGTGAGCTGCTATTTTAGGATCAAAGGGACTTGTGAAAACCTGACCAGCTAAAAATGAGCTTAGTTGGGCCATATAGGTATTTGCCGTGTGAGTTTGATGAAAATTGTAAAAGCCGTTTTACCATAAAGACAAAAAACCTTTTATTTTGCTTCATAGGCACTGCATTCACCGTTCACCGACATGTTTACGTAAAACTTAAGTTAGGTATTAATTATTAGAAGATGGTCAGGATGTTTGATCAAGATCGTTGGACCAGTTTTTGAAACTTAGCTCTACGTCAATTCACTTTGTACATGGCTAATTCTATTTAATCAATTCATTCATCACTCAGTTAATTTGAACTTGGCCAAACAACGCTTTACGGCAGCAGGAAGCGGTAGCGCTTACAATCCCGGATTTTATTGTGCTGCTCGGACTCATTGCCGGACCATTATTGAGCAATTGGTACACAGATAATTAATGAGGCTGTAAACACAGATTTTTTTGAAGAAGGATAGTAATTACTTTTGCAGAGTTGTTGGGTAAAACTCTTAGAACTGGTAGTAAGCGAAACGGCAGTAGTTGAAACTCAGGAATTTCTGGAGTGAGCCCCATGTATCTCAGGAGCGTTTTTAAACAATCACCCTTTAGTTATTTGATTGGACTACAATACCAGTTTCTTTAACTTTCTACTAACATTCCAGCGGAGTTTATAAGGAAAAAACCGCGCTAAACACGCTTTTCGTCGAAACTTTTGATAATTTATTGTGCTGCTCTCGGCATTTTCCCACAAATGGGAATGTTATGGTATAATTGTCTTATTGAGAGCTACCAATATTAAAAATGTAATCAAAATCGTTAGAGCGGTTTTTGAGAAAAAAAAATTTGATGTTTTGATCACTATGATAACTATAGTTAAATTTCAGTGGATTTTGCCCATACCCTTATTTTGGCGTCCCATGGTAATTTGCGGGCGAGATATCAAGTTTGAGTGGTTTTGGTACGATGGTTCTCTCTAAAAATCGTTCACAGACACACACACAGACCATTTTCCCAAATAGTGGTTTTCGGACTCAGGGGGGTCTAAAACGTAAAGATCTGAAGAGAACTCAACTTTTTTTTTCAGCCGATTACATAACTTTCCTTTCTACTTCGTAGAGCCAAGGAAAGTAAAAACACGAAAAACTCTCCATTTCGGTACATGTTGACCTAGATCCATGCTGAGTGTCGTGTTTAGATCGTATAACGATGTGTGAAGGTTTGTGTGGTCGGCTATCCGGAGAAAAACAAGCTCTTGAGGGTTGAGTCCTCAAAAACATTGGACGGGCAGCTTAACATGTCACTTATGCACTAATTAATCGATGATGGTCGCGGCATAATTTGGAGCAATTCGATTAATTCCTGAAACTCATAAGCCACGAGTATCTACGCGGAACGTTCAAAGACGTTCTTGTGAACTAAACGAAAAATATATTTGACTAATTGCTCTAGTGATGACAATCGTTGAGTGCTGCGCGTTCTGTGGCTGAGGAATGTGGTGTGACGCTTCGCACGAGGTCTTCACGTCGGAAAAGCCTTTTTTCAATCATTTTTACGAAGACCGCCATCACCAGCCACAAATTCATCAGTGGAATAACTTATTTGAGTGTTCAGAATGGTGCCTGCAAGTGGGCTTCAAGGCAATCCGACAAACGAACGGAGGTCTTAATGAGCACAAACTAACGCTACGAACTCACCTTAGTCGAATTCACTCGTCTTCCTTCGCAGCTGTAAAATCCCTCGACCAACCGCGAGTGATATTTATTTGAACTAACGTCTAGCAGACCGATGTTCTTATCATCCACTCAAACACTACGCCATAACGAGTCTTCAAACAGAATCTTCAAAACTGCTACTAAACACGAAGTGGTCAATTCATCGAGGAAAATTGAGTAATTAAATTTCCTATCGCGAATTCATACTGCGAGTTAAATTGTAAACACTTCCTCTTTTAAACACTCGAGCGGCGGCAAAATTGTGAACGTCGAATGTTGACTCGTTCCGAACTACTTCAAAGTTTTAAGACGTCTGTTTTACTTGACTTAGCCCAACGTAGTAGGAAGGAATGTTATGCACTCAGCTGAACCTCAGCATAGCTTTTACTATTAATCCAACTCATCTTTCACTCAGCGCATTCGAACTTGCTCAAGAATAACATCACATTTTAGTGTAGTTTCGGCATTTATTGTGGTTCTACTCATGCCACAACCGTTGTAGGGCAATCGTCAAACTTCAAAACTTTTAGAAATGGTCGAATTTCTGGAGTGGCTTCTGTCTTATGGGCTTTATACCCATTTATTCTTTTACCTGGATTTTTCTGAAGATCCCAGTCACCTTTAAGCGGAATTTATGTATCTGGTGCGTTGCAACACACAACTTTCCTTAGCCCTACGTCAATTCACTTTTTACGTGGCTAATTCTATTTAATCGATTCATTTATCACTCAGTTCCATTGAACTTGGTCAACCAATACTTCACAGCAGCAGGAAGCTGTAGCGCCTACAGTTATGGAATTTATTGTGCTGCTCGTACTCATTGCATTACCATTATTGAGCAATTGGTATACAGAAAACTAATGAGGCTGTAAACGCGAATTTTTTGAAGAAGGTTAATAATCACTTTTGCAGAGTTATTGGGTAATAGCTTTTAAAACTGGTATTAAGCGAAACGGCGGTAGTTGAAATTCAGGAATTTCTGGAGTGAGCCCCGTGCATCTCATGAGCGTTTTTAAACACTCACCCTATAGGTATTGGATTGGACAAGCACGCCAATGTTTTTTTAACATTCTAGTCACATTCCAGCGGAGTTTAAAAGGAAAAAACCGCGGCAAAAACGCTTTTGGTCGAAAATTTTGATAATTTATTGTGCTGCTCTCGTCATTTTCCCACAAATGGGAATTTTATAGTATAATTGTCTTGTTGAGAGCTATCTATAGAAAAAATGTAATCAAAATCGTTAGCCGTTTACGATAAAAAAAATTTGGTGTTTTGATCACTATGATTACTATAGTTAACTTTTGGTGGATTTTGCCCATACCCCTATTTTCGCGTCCCATGGTAACCTGTAGGCTAGACATCAAGTTTCAGCTGATTTGGTACGATTGTTTCCTCTAAAAATCGCGCTAAAATCGATTTCGTCGAAAAGTTTAATAATTGATTGTGCTGCTCTCGTCATTTTCCCACAAATGGGAATTTCATGGTATAATTATCTTATTAAGAGCTACCAATATAAAAATCGCGTACATAGGACAAACAGGACGAAAAATACGGACCATTCAGAACACATTAAATCTCTTAGTAGGAACAGAGACGACTCAAATTTTGCCAACCACCTCAAAAACATTCAACAAAATATCTGGTGCGTTGCAACACACAACTTTCCTTAGCTCTACGTCAATTCACTTTGTACATGGCTAATTCTATTTAATCAATTTATTTATCACTCAGTCCCTTTGAACTTGGTTAAACAACTCTTTACTGCAGCATGAAGCAGCAGTGAGGGTAATAACGGTTAGAACTGGTATTAAACGATTAGAACTGGCGAAACGGCGGTAGTTTAAATTCAGGAATTTCTGGAGTGAGCCCCATGTATCTCATGAGCGTTTATAAATACTCACCCTAAAGGTATTGGATTGGACTACAATACCAATTTTCTTTAACATTCTACTAACATTCCAGCGGAGTTTAAAAGGAAAAAACCACGGCAAAAACGCTTTTCGTCGAAAAATTTGATAATTTATTGTGCTGCTCTCGTCATTTTCCCACAAATGGGAATTTTATGGTATAATAATCTTATTAAGAGCTATCTATATTAAAAATGTAATCAAAATCGTTAGAGCCGTTTTTGAGAAAAAAAAATTTGTTGTTTTGATCACTATGATAACTATAGATAACTATCGGTGGATTTTATCCAAACCCTTATTTTGGCGTCCCATGGTAACCTGCGAGCGAGATATCAAGTTTGAGCTGATTTGGTACGGTGGTTTTCTCTAAAAATCGTATACAGACACACACACACACACACACACACATACACACAGACACACAGACCATTTTCCCAAATAGTGTTTTTCGGACTCAGGAGGGTCTGAAACGTAAAGATCTGAAGAAAACTCAAAATTTTTTTTTCAGCCGATTACATACTTTTACGTTACTTCGTAGAGCCAAGGAAAGTAAAAAACTTCAATGGACAGATCAGAAATGAACAAATCAACACAAAATGCGACACCATTCAAAACACTACACAAACGAAAACAACCAACTGACGGCTTTACGGACCAATTTATACAAAAAAGACTTGGTCTCGACAACCAACAGACTATTTAAGACATACAAAACTACCCTTATATTCCTTTTCCCTTCACTTCCAACGGATTTCCCAGAAGGTACATGACCTTCCCCTCTTCCCCGACGCTCAACCATCCCGTTTACCTTTTTCTTTCTATACAATAAAAGCCTTGGCCAACTAACTGACTCTAGTACTGATTTAATGGCCGGCCGATGATGTCTTTACATTGAAAGCGCTCGCCAACAGTATCTCACCAGCCAGATAAGACGGATTCGCCAAACAGGTACGTTAACTTTAATAACGCGAGTTTCTTCCTAATTTACCCGAGTCTCCCTTCCCCAATGACTTCAATCTGAACTTTCTTCACCGTTCTTCTTACGTTTTCATCTATCAATCTCTGAACGTTACAGTCTTCTACAGTTTCCCCACTGATTCTCTTATTCCCGCAAGTTCTCCTCTTCCTCTTTTCCATTAAACAGTGAGGCTGTCAACACTTGAAAACGATTGTGTTTATTGTTTTGCAGTTATCGGGTAAAAACTGTGAGAAATGGGTATGATGTAAGTTCTTAATAAAATAAACTGCTCAAAAATAGATCATTTAAAAATTTTTGATAATTTATTGCGTAGCTGAGTTATTTGTAGCTGTCCCAAGAGGAAATCGTTACTAATAACGTTATAGTAGTTTTTGAGACAAAAATTAGGGGTTTTGATCACCCTTTGTTAGTTTTGGGCGAATTGCGCTGCGCGTTTTCCTTCACTTTGGCGCCCATAATGTTCTGCAGGCTAAATATCACATTTGGGTCTATTTGGTTGAACCGTTTTGTCTCAATCCCATTGTTTTTGGTTCACACGCACTCAGACAATATCGTTTCTTGGGCACAGATCTGAATAGAACTATTTTTTTCAGCCGATCACATGACTTGCCTTTGTACTTCGTAGAGCGAATTAAAATAATATAATAAAAATTGTTTATTCACGGCTGAAACATGATTTCTTCGACTCGTCATAATCTTCGCATTGTACTGCAATAAATTGCAGAGGGGTTCAAGAACGTTCGCTGTGAAGGAAAACTCGAAACTAATTGAGGCTTGTTGACGCGAGTTGTTGATATTTGCGACCACTTCAGGGAAATCCGATTTTTCCTCCTCCGCCTGTTGATGGCTTTCAGCTACTTGAAGCCACGCTTCGCTCACATTTCCTCTTCGCCACTTCGAAGCATATCATTCGTCTGGAACGATGATAATCCGCAACCGACTGGAACCCGCGACATTAATTTTTTTAAATAACTGGTGCGATGATGCATCACAAAAATTTCTTTAGCCCCATGTGCACTCGGCGTCTTTATTTATGTTCGGGGCCTGCCGAATTAGTTGAAATATTGAGCTCAGGCCAGGTGCATTCGGTACACTTATTTCTGACTTGGAGCCCTTTGTTTGTTGCTACGAGAAAGTCCGGCTTGCCTCGCCAGTTATTTCCTAAGCTGACAACGGGTTTCGTCTTTCTGTACTTTCCAAGATATCCCCTTCCCACCCCTCAATTTACTTCCTCTCCACAACACACAGCTCTTCCCAAAAACTAATTCGCACTCCTCTATCCTTCTCCCACAACCAGTTCATGTATTCAGAGCCTCCTTGTTTGCGCTTAAACCTATTCTTACTCTTCTGTCAAGTGTAAATACAGTCCTCACTCAAGCTCACCGCGTTCATTTCTTTCTCATACTCCTATACAAGATCGTGCATCCAACAATTTATATATCCAATTTATTTTTCACTCAGGTCATTGGGACTTGGTAAAACGGATTTATAAGGGAAGGACTCACAGTGGACTGTTCAGGTTCCGCAAAGCAAGGAGTAGCGATAAGATCATTTCCAATATTACCATTTGTGCTCACTCCATGGAGGCCAAACAGTGATCTGTATATTACAAGACCTTCCTAATTCGTTTGACGTGTTATCTCATTTAATATTGGTCAAACCATGGCTTCGTGATTTGGTTACTTGGAAGACCCCAACAATTTACGAAGGCTGGTCAAACTGTTAATGGGGAGGAGCCTTGCAGATGGGATATACCTAAGGTGACCATATTTTTGTTTATCCAAAACGGGACACAGGTTGAAACTGAGTCGAAACATTGGTAGAGTGCCGAGGGGTTGGCACCCCAACACAATTTTGAAAACTAGGAGTAAAATTGTGAGTTTTGAGGGACTTGGAAGATAGTTTTTAAACTTTGCGCTCTTTTATATTTACTATTTTTTTCCTGTACAAAAATATTGAATTTAATTTTCTACTTGAATTGTTATGAATTATGACCAAATTAATTGTAAAGTAACAGGTATTTATTTACAACATTTTACAGGTAAAATGTTTGAAGTTATTTAAGATGAAAACAACATTTAAATCACATGCACGACAGTGTGTGTTCGACGCAAAGCATCGAAGTTGTCAGGGTCTTCGACCTGGGCTTCCCCGCGTCATTGTCTCCATCCGCGTAATTGTCTCCAACCGTTTCAATAACGGACCCTAACCTGCGGGCCCCCAGCCCCCTTTTCTTGGTTTTCCCCTTTTTTCATTTCTTTCTCCCAATTTCATTTTCCTATCGATGACAGAGCTCTTCCAAAATCATTCTGCTTCCAACAACCACCCCAGTAACTTCTCACTCTCTCACACGGTTGCCAGTTCACGCGTTCCGAGTGCTGCCCTTGTCTCCCAGTTGTACTCCATCTCACCTCAGTTTTAATTCTACTCAATTCCGCAAGCACATATAATACAGTCCTCCTCACGCTCACCGAGTTTCAGTTTTATTGTGATCCTCAGCTCCCCCATTCTTGCACCCAACAGTGTGCATGTTTTAAACAATACAGGATTACAAAAGTAAGCTAGCCAAATCAAGTCACAATAATCTGCAGCCACAGATTTCTAAAAGTTCAAGATTGTTCTTCATGTGTTTATTCCTCATACTTTTCTGACAATGAATCTTCCTCAAAATGTCTCGTTTCTGTTTGAGCATTTCCAAGAAAGCTTCACATGACATATTAAAGTTGTACTTCACCGTTAAAATTGCTTTTAGCGTAGACATTTTCAGTTGGGATTTGTTCTCTGACCAAAATGTCATTGATCAACGTGAACACTCTACTGGCGCGTTCGTTCTTGGTAGCGAGAGAAACGTCATTACATGTCATTTAATTTCTTTGAGGTTGAGGCTGGCGGGCGCGAAAGAAACCTTTACACAAACGGTGCGTACAGCTTTCGTACCAGTACGCAACCACTAGGAACATTTTATCTCTTTTATTTTTATTACTACTTTTTTTATGCAATGATACGTTTGATTGTGCTCGTTGATGGTTTCGATATAATGGCCGCGTCAATTGCAATTGACATCATCACTTAGTCACTGAGGTTATTAAAACGTGTGATGTTACCAAGCGTTAGATTTTGTAACACACGTTACCATGCACTTAACACAACACAAATTTAGTGACGCTTCTCCGTTACATATCCCGCGTTACATTTTCGAGTTTGTGTGGCAAAGTAAAGACATAAAATGTCAAAAAAATAATCGTAACCCTCCTGGTGAGACTCGAACCCACAACCTCTGCCTTAGGAGACTGATGCCTTAATGCATTACGCCATAGGGGCTGTGGTTGCAACTCTGGTTAAAACGTTGGCTTGTCCACTCAGCCTCAAGGTTAAATTTCGTGACGCTTGGCCGTTACATTTTCGAGTTTATGTAGCAAAGTAAAGACATAAAATGTCAAAAACGATACAATCAGTTTTAAGTTCTTGATTGGGACATTTTGCTTTGTAAAGTGTGAAAATATCTCCACCCATTTCTGATTCCAAAGGAGTTTTTTCATCGGCCCACTTCAGGAGTTTTTCTTCTGCTACAAATTCCTGTAGATATGTAACTTCATCAAACAGCTCACTATATCTGTAATCTCCAGTTTTGTAAATTTGTTTGAAATCAAATCTATCCCTTTCTCATGTTATTTTCCACTCTGGCACTACCGTCAAAACTAACCATTGATGTTTTTCCATGTCATGTCCACATGTTTAAATTATCGGTACAGTTTTCATATAAAGTGCAGATAGTATCTAAAATGTGCTCCTTGTCGTCATCTACTTGCTTGATGTAGTTACGGGCCACTAGAGGTATGAATTGTTTTTCCAACCTCCCTTCATACTTTTTACGCAGATCAGACAATACTGGTGCAACTTGAACTGCAGAACCATCCTGGCCTTCAACTTGCAATACTGTTGAATGGAAAACAGCTGCTTGACTGTGCACAAAGAGAAGCCAAACTTCGGCACATGGTCTTTGATGAGTTGAGGACTTTTGTCGTTGAATAGAAAATACGCTTTCAGTGGCTTAAACAGTTTCAAAAGCCTGTCCACAACCGCCATGAGTGCCAGCCACATTGTTTTGCTGTTGTGTAAAGCAGTTATAAAGTATTTTAAACTAAAAAGTAATTGTAACATAACCAAAAACGGA
The DNA here is from genome assembly GCA_020466155.1 of Pachypeltis micranthus. Lineage (NCBI taxonomy): Eukaryota > Metazoa > Arthropoda > Insecta > Hemiptera > Miridae > Pachypeltis > Pachypeltis micranthus. The sequence goes on along the minus strand of CM035770.1, from coordinate 60,141,724 downwards.
AACGGGACAAATAAGCGTCCCGAGAGGGTTAGTCGGGACAACCGGACATTTCTCTCCAAAACGGGACTTAGATACCCCAAGGTACGGTCCTGGGCCCCAGTATATTTCTTTGTTTTCATGGACAAGCTGCTGCGAACTGAGATGGAAAGTGGCTGTATCATTCGCCGACGATACAGCATTCATTGTTTTGGAATATTCTTAGAAACAGGCCATGGAATGGGCTTGTAAAACACTTGTCTGAGGAACGTGAGCATGAAGCTGAATGTTGACAGAACCATCTTCGTGCCTTTTCCTTTTTGTGAATCCAAAATCCCTCGTTCAGTCCTCAACGGCACATTGGTCAAGCGTACATTACATTATTTTGCAGTTTTTGGCGTGATCATTCAATCAGTTTAATACGACACAGTTTAACAATTCAACACAATTATTCCAAATAATCAATTAACAAATATCTGGTGCGTTGCAACACACAACTTTCCTTAGCTCTACGTCAATTCACTATGTGCATGGCTAATTCTATTTAATCAATTCATTCAGTTCCTTTGAACTTGGTCAAACAACACGTCACAACAGCAGGAAGCGGTACAGTTCTGGAATTTATTGTGCTGCTCGTACTCATTGCAGAACCATTATTGAGCCATTGATACACAGATAATTAATGAGGCTGTAAACAAAAATTTTTAGAAGAATGATAGTAATTACTTTTGCAGAGTTATAAGGTAAAAACGTTTAGAACTGGTAGTAAGCGAAACGGCAGCCGTTGAAATTCAGGAATTTCTGGAGGGAGCCCCATGTATCTCATGAGCGTTTTTAAACACTCACCCATTAGGTATTGGATTGGACTACAATACCAAGTTTTTGAACATTCTACAAAAACTCCAGCGGAGTTTATAAGGAAAAACCTGCGCTAAAAACGCTTTTCGTCGAAAACTTTGATAATTTATTGTGTTGCTCTCATCATTTTCCCACGAATGGGAATTTTATGGTATCATTGCCTTATTGAGAGCTATCAATATAAAAAATTTAATCAAAATCTTCAGAGCCGTTTTTAAGAAAAAAAAATTTGGTGTTTTGATCACCGTGATAACTATAGTTATCTTTCGGTGGATTTTGCTCATACCCTTATTTTGGCGTTCCATGGTAACCTGTAGGCTAGACATTATGTTTCAGCTGATTTGGTACGGTTGATTTCTCTAAAAACCGCGCTAAAACCGATTTCGTCGAAAGTTTTGGTAATTGATTATGCTGCTCTCGTCATTTTCCCATAAATGGGAATTTTATGGTATAGTTGCCATATTGGGAGCTACCAATATAAAAAATTTAATCAAAATCGTTAGAGCTGTTTTTGAGAAAAAAAAATATTTGGTGTTTTGATCACCATGATAACTATAGTTAACTTTCGGTGGATTTTGTTCAAACCCTCATTTTGGCGTCTCATGGTAACCTGCGGGCGAAATATGAAGTTTGAGTGGATTTGGCATGGTGGTTCTCTCTAAAAATCGTTCACAGACACACAGACCGTTTTCCCAAATAGTGTTTTTCGGACTCAGTGTGGTCTGAAACGTAAAGATCTGAAGAGAACTCAATTTTTTTTTTCAGCCGATTACATAACTTTCCTTTCTACTTTGTAGAGCCAAGGAAAGTAAAAACACAATGAGAGAAGCAGAGCATTTTTCTCAATTCCTCTCCACATCACAAGTCTGCGACTGACAGCGGGGAGAGAGTTATCATTTTTTTAAATATAAATGTGTATTTCATGAAAAAATGCGAGAAAAAGAATTAAAAAACTGCATAACATCGCTTTTTGTCGAAATGTTTGTTAATTTATTGCGCTGCTCTCGTCATTCTTCCACGGATGAGAACGGTAGTGTCATGAAAATGTCAATACAAAACATTTAATCACAATTTGGTGTTTATATCACTGTGATAACTATAGTTAGTGTTGAGCCGACTTAACTCATACCCTGATTTTGGCGATTTACTGTTACCTGTTCGCTAAACATACAATTTGACCAGATTCGATTTCGTTTCCTTTCAATATCATTCACAGACTCACACAGATCATTTTCCATATAGTGCTTTTCGGATTGAGAAACCCTTGAAACGTGAATATTTGAAGAGAACTCAAAATGGGGTATTCAGCGAGAGTTACAGAACTTTCCTTTGTGCTTCGCACAGTTATGGCAAGTAAAAGCACTAGTCCTCCATTAGAAAATCTCTCATTGTGGTGGTAAGGTGTATAAGATGTGTTATGAATGAGTAATTACACTCCCTAAGTTTATTTGGTTGTGCTAACCTACAACACATACTACGAGGAGCCTTCAACTGTGAACGTTTGGGCTAGCGGGCGCCTTCCGGTTATTTGTCACGCAAACCCACAATACGGATCTGTAGTGGTCCTGATATTTTGAATGTAGGCAACCCGCCATGCTCGAGCAGGCTCCTCTTTATTTTCGCCCTCCTGTTATTAGTTTCTAAATTGATGGCGTTCAGAGGGTAAAGGCCAGAAATGTGTTGAGTAGGTTTCGTCGGCAACACGTTTGCAGTTGCAGCTCACGATTAAGGGCAGTGGTGAGCGGTGGGGAGGTATGAAGTGTTGGAAGGAGGTTGTGTATTCGACTCGACGTGGAAGAGGGGAAATGGCGGTGGAAGTTTGACGTGGGTCGAGGGGAACCTGCCGCCCTCCGCCAGAGAGCTCCGCTCGAATCTCCTCAGTGCGAACCCCAGGGGCGGTCAGTGAAGTGCGCTGGTGACGTCAACCGCCGCCCCTCCCTCCCCCCTTTACACTAATACGTCCCCCCTCTCCTTTATTTTTCGATTATCGAGTCCGCTCCGTCCGTCAACTTCCGACCGCCACAACACGAGAGATCAGGATGAGGTAAGACAACAACAACGCAACCAGACAAACTCACTAGACAACGTACTTATCAATTAACCTTCGAACGTGCGCGTCGATAAAGTGCATTGATTCCGTACCAAGTTGGGAATTCCCGGGCGGTTTGTTGTGCTCCTCTCGTCTATCGATCATCCGCGCTCTCTCGAACAAACCTCAGGCGACCCCGAGCGACCTGCAAAACTTCGTAGATCTACACCCTACACGACACACTCTCCTCCTCCTACAGAACGCGCGCTTTTCTGAAATGTTCATCGAGCAAACTCATTCATGCGAGTTTAGCGAATATACTCTTTTGGTAGGACATCAGTGTGATTGCCATTAATGACCCTACCGCTGAGAAGGTCTTTGAGGCACCACCATTGATGTATGGGGGGGGGGGCTACTGCACACACTGCCAAGTTGATGAGTTATGCCTAGGCCACACTGCAGGAGATTTTTGACTGGACTGATTTGTTGAACACATAACCAGCTTGTAGTATACTATATTACACACACTAATTCATGTCCATAGGCTTGAGCAACGATGTTAGGTGTTTTGTGTGCTCCAATAGTAATGTCCTCATAGGTACTGGCAACTGACAACTTTGCAGAGTACATTTTCTAGCCAGCCGTACCCGATCTTGATCTTAATGCCCACAGCGGTAAAGAAGATGATCCCAATTTTGCACCACGCCAACCAAGCATGTGTAAGTCGCCTCAACTGAGTGGTGAAACCGATGAAGATATTCCCATGCTCTTCCGCGTCCAGTCAAAAGCAGTGTCAGCCTCCAGGAGAAGGTCTGTGATGTGATGTCTCGTCCTCTGTGCGTCAGCTGTCCCCTGCCACTCTTGCTCAATGCTACGGTGCCTGCAATCTCTTTTTACTCTTGGCTGTGGCATCAAGATGAAGATAGCAGCAAGCTCGTCAGCCTCTGGCTGCTTCTTTTGCACCAGCATCAGGCCTCTGGCATTGCCAACGCGTTCCCTTATGTACTTAACTCCTCCATTCCGCCTATTAACAGTCATGAGTACTGAAAAGAGTTCCCTCCCAAGCTCAATTATTAGAAGATTTTCGCAGTTGGCCAGCATAGCAAAGCACACCTGACTGCCCAAACGCACACAGGTAGCTTTTCCCCTTATAGTTTGTCGCAGTAGCTACTCCAAAGCCTTCATAGTTGCCAAGGCCTCCACATGGTTGTTTGAAAAGAACTCCCCAAGCCCAAATAGTTGACAGTAAACGGGGTCAACGAATGTGCAACCAACCTTTCCACTACTCATGTTATTTCCATCTGTGTAGATTTTAAAACTGACATCTCCACCGTCCTCCAAATCTTCATTACCATTGATCCTTGCTGATGAATGCCTCATTACCGTTGAGGGGGTAATGACTGCTCCAGCGTGGACCCTGTTCATTTCCTGCGCTTCAATTTCGATAGGCTTCTCTCTGTCCAGGAGTAGGCCTCCAATGACATGGTTTCCACTCCCAGAATCAGTCGAACAAGCATTGCAGGAGATAGCGGGGAAAAACCTTGGCACCCAAAATCCCAAGTGGGACAATTTTTCAAAAGTGTTTACCAGCTGTTCAGTAAAGTAAGTAGACTCACCTACCTACCCGTGGCACCGGTTTTTTTAATTTAAATTTTGTGTGTAGTTCACTAAAAAGTTCTCATACGTAAGAATTATACGAACAATAACTTAGGTATTATGAATAACCATGTATAGTCCACATAGCAATCCATAAGTTTTTCATAAGACTGCCAGTTTAGAATCTGGTGGCGCTTACGATTCTTATGGTACAGTCATAAGTGCTCAGTACATTTATGAGGCTGTCAACGCGGTTTTCCTGAGAACGTTCGTGTTTAATGTTTTGGAAGCAAGAGGAAAAGTGGGAAAGATGGTAGTATGTTAAACAGCGATGGTTCAAATTTCGAAATTCCTGGGTGTTGGGCGCACAAGAGAGCTAGAGTTGAGAAATAAACAGACGTTGTGAGCGTGAGTCAGGACTGTATTACTTTGACAGAATAGAAAAATGGGTTTGAGTGTGTATATAAGCGTGAACAAGGGGGCTCTGAATACGTGAACTGGTTATGAAGGGAACAAGATAGGAGAGCGGATAGCTGTCTGTAAAAATGAGTGTCTGTAGTGAGAACTGAGAGACGAGTTTACATTTGGGAAAAACTGTGTCTGATGGAGAGGAGGTAAATTGAGTGGTGGTGGTGATGTTGGGCATTTTGGAAAGTCCATAATGGGGAAATTCGTTGTCAGTTTGGACTTCCCTGCAGCTATCATCAAAAAGGCTTCCGGTTAGAAATACTAGGACTGAATCCACCTAAGAAAGGCTTGAGCTCAATATTTCAAGTAATTCGCCTTGCGCCAAACATTGGGCTTGCTCCTAATCATCTCACGAATGTTAGTAAGCTCTCATCGTAAAGATAATTTATTGTAATACCAACGGGATCTCTCTGAATCACACGTGTCTGTGCACCAATTAGTATTTTCAAGAGGGTGGTGGGGGTGCTAGGGGGTTGTACATGGGAAGGGGCACCTGATGCCCAACAACGCAAGTTAACTCCCTCCACCCACCATGCACAGACGTGGTTGAGGACACTGGGCCACCACATGACGTTGGTTGAAAGAATTAGAGAACAAATTTTGCTTGATGTTTCAAACGTGTTTATTCTGGAATTAATTAACGTAGTTGAAATACAAATACCAAAAGAAGAGCATCGTGCTGAGTGCCACCAGATTGAATAGTTCTCCTTTTTTAGTGATTTCAGTTATCTGAGGGTCGTATGTTGACTGGTACAGAAGTAGCCCATAGTCCCGAATTGACGTTGGGTCTATTTTTCTTTTGATGAACGACATAAGTCCATTCGTTGAGGGATCGAAGTTTCGTGTTCTTCTCGGGTCGTCGACGTACTTCAGCATCGTCGCAGCACTTTCGATTCCATAGCTGTTGCTTGGGTGCACAAAATGGTCGACATCCCATACGACACTCTGAACAAATGCTTTGTTCTCGTAGGTTGCCATTAGAGCCCCCAGAGTGAATGGAGTTACTTGCTTGACCACAATGGAGTTGGATGGCCTGTTGCCTTCAAATACCTTATGTGGCAGGATTTGTTCTCTGCCCTCGGGGGGAACGTCTCGCAATTCCTCCTCCACTTGAGCTGCAGGTTTCCCTTTCATCAACGCTTCTGTTTGAGCCAAGAAGTTCGCCACCAAACACTTGTGATGCTTCCCCCCTTCAATCGGGTTGTGCGACAGAGCGGGGATGATGAAGTCGCAAGGCACGAGCCTCGTTCCTTGATGAAGCAATTGGTAGAAAGCGTGTTGGCCGTTCGTGCCGGCCTCTCCCCACGTTATTGGAGACGTGTCGAACGCTGCCGAGCTCCAGCCTCCTCCCAAAAAGCTCTTTCCGTTGGATTTCATGTCTAAATGCTGCACATAAGACGGAAAGCCGTTCATGTACTGATCGTACGGAAGAACCGCCTGGGCGCTCGCTTTGAAGAAGTTGATGTACCAGATTCCAATCATCGCGAGAACGACAGGCACATTTCTGTTCAAAGGGGCAGTACGAAAGTGTTCGTCGATGAAATGAGCTCCTGCTAAGAACGAGGAGAAGTTTTTAGTGCCAATAGACAAAGCCACGGGGATTCCCATTGTGCTCCAAACTGAGTGACACTCGCTGACATACTCTCCGTATCTGAAGATCCAGTCGTGGCGCACTCCGAATACTTTGGCTTTGGGAATATTAGCCGTGACTGCTACGAAGTGCCTCTGCATGTCCTCCACAGTCGACCATTTCAAAAACCAACGCTTGGCCGTTTCTGCGTTTTGCATCACGTCAGCGTCTTCGAAGTTGTCGCTGACGATCACAAACAAAACGGTGGATCTTTTGACATTCGCCAGGACCTCGGTGATCACAGAGCCGTCCACGTTGACGACGAAATGAATGCGGAGGCCTTTATTGTAAGGAGTTAAGGCAGCGACGACCATTTGGGATGCCGTGACGTGTCCTCCGTGACCTATCACTATGACGTCCGTGAGAGGCTTCTTGCGGCTCCCTGTGATCTTGTTCGAGTGCACGTCATCTACGAAGTGGTACATTTTTTCCAAGAAATCTGTGTGGCAGATACAAAACTGTTACGTAATGATTTACATCGAAACTACGTCAGAAAATAGCTCACTTTTTAAACAGAACGAAGAAAAAAGGATTGACGCGCAGTCAGACAAAAGGAAAATTTACCACTGCACTCTTTTCCCCTCCCTAGGGAACACTATTTAAGCTCAGTCAAAGCTTCAGTTGTGTTGCTGGACGGCTTCCACGTGCTTTTTGACGAATCCGTACGTGCTCCGCTTGAAAACTATCCTCTCCTTCAGTTGCACTTATATCCCAGACGTGCAGGGTACCCCGCCTTGCCATGTGTCACTTCTCACTGATCGTCTCTTAACCCTACCAAACCTTGCCCTTGCAAATCAATTTCCTAATGAGATTCACATAATTCCCCTGCTACTCAGTCTCATGGTGTTCTCATAAACGTTGAACGTGGCTAATGCGCATAATGTGTGGAAGTTTTAGTTGAGGAGAAGAGCATTTCAGCACAGGGACGAGTGAGGATGATATCCCCTCGACTTCTCCATCCACAACACCTACCACAAGTGGATTAGCCTTTTTAACCCCCTCCCCTCCCATTTGCAACCCACTCATTCATATTCACGGTTACGATCTATGTAGCATTTGTATAGGGGCGTAAAACGGAAAAATATTTACATTACATAGGTCAGTCAGGTTGCACTGTAGGCCCTGGCTTCCTACATCATTCCGTCAGGACTGGTTTGGAAATGCCTGACTGGGCAGAAAGCTCTGGCCTTGTGTTGGGCGTAGAGTCATCAGGGAACAGAGGAGAATGAGCAGGCCTGGCGACTGAAAAAGACTGAGACTGGCAAAGGATGGGCCTGCACAGATCCCAGAGGGACCTGAGCCCTTCGTGGGGCCCACCAGGAGCCAAATGAGTGAGAAGGTTGACGGGAGGAGAAATTCAGGACTGCCTATTGGTTATGCCTGGCCAAAAGCTGTCAAGGGTATTCAATAGACTCTCTAGGGAGCGATTAGGGGAAGAAGGGGGAGGCTTTTAGTGAGGAGCTCCAGATTCGGAAAGGTGGAGTTGGACTCAGTAGAGCTGGCTGTGGCGAATCCATTACAGCCACTCTGAGATAGGTACGGTCTGCAGTTCCTGAACAACGACCTTATGTTAGGTTCTAAACTTCATGACCACATTATTAGCTTTTGGTGAAAAGCAGCCAGACTCCTCACGATGTACGTGGACCCCCGAAAATAGCGCTTGATAGAGTGAACTCATAAATTGAGCACTCCCCTGGGCAAACGTGCGGCTGCTCTTCAAATATAGAGAGCACGGTACTTAGAACTTCCAGTTCCAGCAAGAGGGGGGTTTGTGTGAGATTCCACAGGTCGTGATTTCCCTACAGAAGAACATTCTGTTGTCCCTTGCTCGTTGGATTGGAGTCCTTGAGATTTCTTCAAGTGAGAGGTCTTCAAACATCTCTCTAGGAAGCCTCCTTGAATCCTTAAAGGAAGCAATTGAGGAGAAAAACATCCGAAATGTACATGTATGCGGAAGCGTCATGGAAAAAGCTTCAAGAAGTAAGAGTTGGGTAAGTGGGATGAGGAAAAATCCGTTTGGGAAACCCTAATAGGGAAAATACGTTGTCGGCTATTGAAGTGTGTTGGCAGGGCTTCAAAAATCATAGATGTGATTGACTGGAGCCTCTGGGATTCCAGGGTTGGCATATAAACATAAATGCTCGGGAAAAGCCGTGGGAACTGAACTAATTTGGTCAGGGCTGAGCCAAGCATTGTCCCCCGCGCCGCGCGAGCAGAACGATCCCTGAGCTGACAGGCCCTCTATGGCACCTCCCTGTGCGCTTACCCTTCCAATTGCGCCTTTTGTGCAGTACCCCAGCCCTTATGAACCCTAGTCCTTGTTAATCCAGCCTAGTCGCTCAACATTCGCCCCATTATCATGCTCACTCAACTTCTCAACTCGCAACACTAATTCTTGAATCTTGTGACCTACCCATGTGTCATCCTTCTGTGCTCTAGCCCTCTTGGTCAGACCGTGTATGAGGTAGCAATCCTCTTCAGCCCTGGCATGCTGAAGGGCTGCCCCTGTGTCCAGCCCTTGTGCGCACTAACCTTTCAGCTCAATCTAACTGCCGACTGTACCCAGCTCGAGGTTTATTCTGCTGCCACGGTGCGGGAGAGAATGTTTGGCTCCAATTAGTTCAGTAACCATTGTCCTGAGTGCAGTGGTCTTTCCCTAGTTGCCATTCCTGGAATCTCAGAGCCCTCTGTCAATCAAATCTTCGAGATTTCAAGTCCTGCCGACACACTTCGAGAGCCGACATAGTTTTTTTCCTGTCAGGGTTTCTCAAATTTCTCCTCATCCCACTTCCCCAGCTCCCACTCCTTAGCATTCCAACTCTCAGCTCTTCCCCAGACACTAGGCTCTCAAACTTACTTACAGTCGACTCGTAGTTCTCGTCCAATTACAAACACTTGTTCTCAGCTCTCGTCTGTAACCCAGTTCACCTCCCCACAGATCCCCCTCCTTCCGTACCATGTGAACTTTGTATCTCACATGCTCTACCTCTATGGTTCTTAAGTGTTAAAATACAGTTCTGTTTCATTTATCTCATTTTTCAGCTTATCTTCGCCCGTTCTAGATTTGACATCGCTCCCTCTTTAGCACCCAACATTGCAAATGTGTGTCACCCGCCTAGGCCACAATTTGGAGACTTAATTTCGAGTCATGTGAGAACAAAAACTTGATCACACGAGCTTCCCGAATATGAAAGCTGTGCTTACCACTACTTTCATATGTGGGAGAACTAGTTGGCATGCCCAAGATACGACCTGCTACTTTTTTACGTAGGCGTTGAAGAGATGTAGTTATTTCCGGGTCTCGTTAGTTTAATTGCAGTTCGAGTCGAGTATGCGAAAGCGTCTAGTTGGACTGTTGTTTGGCTTCTAGTGGGTTCTCCACAGTTGTTCGCAATTGTTTCGTAACTCACCTGGTTGAACTGTCCCAAGTGTCACTAAACACTCGAAACGACGACATTGCCGCCAAATACACGACGAACGGATCCGCTCTCACCTTCGCATTCGTCCACGATGTTGAATTTATCCACCACGACAGCTTTTCCCGGTTGTCTTTTGAAGTCGGCCTTACGGAGGGCGTAATGAAGGACGGGCTTATCTTCGACTATGTTCACCTTCTTCCCGCTCATCAATTCGTCTCTCGCCCTCGCAACGCCTCTCGCCTCGGCTAACTCAATTAACTTGTACATCAGCTCTTCGGTAATTCGATTCTTCGAATAATCCACGAGAATGTCGCCGTCCGACGGTGTTTCGAGGAGTAAGCTGAAACAAGAGCCCTTTTGTGAAGCTGGTTAGCTCGTAAGAAGGGTATCGATGAAGTGAGGCCCAATTTCCCTATTCCCAAACTTATTTCACGGTATCGGCTCTTAACAAATGTGATCAACCGGCTCTGATAACCTTCGTGGTTACTGCTATTCTCACTATCACAACGCACTAAGTAAAGTTACGTAATCGAACGATGGAAAACTATCCTTTTCACGACGCATCGCACGACTTCCCTGAGCTCTGCGTTCATCCACTGCTTTTCGTGATTTCTTTCTACTGATTCGATGGATTTTTCACTCACTTTAAACCAAACTTCACAGTCGTAGAAAGTAGTAGGTCTTGAAGTTCCAGAATTCATTGTGATGCTCCTACTCATCATTGACTCACTATTGAGCCATCAGTTTACAGAGAATTAATTCTAGACTGTCAACTTTACGTTTCAAGACATGGGGATTCCAAATCTGCAATGTCCGTCCCCCGTCCCTCGGTCCTCGTCCGGGCCGTTTTGTGTCTTTAACGTGATCTAAAAATCCGTTCTTTCGCACAAAAATCCCATTTGGTATCTAGTTGTGCCCGCCACCTCGGCAATCCGATCGGACGAAGCCCATGGTTGCTATGGACAAAAAATTATCAAAACGCAGTATGATCGCAAATGCGCCTTGTTTCGTATCGTTTTCAAGGTATTTTTACATCCTGGGTCGAATGAAATGAGTATCAGACGTGTACAACTGCGTGTAGGGAAAGTACAGTAATTATTAGAGTCTACTAATTGAAAGAACTCGCGGAAACTACAGCAGAAGTCAACGTTTCGTCAGTACTCCCTCCCGTCTCATCGAAACCACCCGCCCGCCCGCTCTCGTGCCAATTGCCGAGGGTTCGCTGTAGTCCCCGTCCCAATTTCCCCGACTCTTTTTGCCGGACAGGGCGGAGGAATGTTAGAGCCACTTCCTCCGCACACCCCTACATCGGATCATAAATACCTACAGACGTTTACGTTCGCCTTGCGCCAAGGGAATATTTAGTTTCCGTAGTTCCATTGTAGTCAGGTCATGTTTCGTATGGTTTACTAGTATTTTTCGATGCTGAATCGAATGGAATGGGTCTCAGAGCAGTAATACTAGGTCAAGCTGTTCATGAGAATAATAAACCATTGTGTAATAATTTGTAGGGTTTTTTTCAGAAGGATTATTGTGTAAAAACTGTGTTAAATGGGAGTAAGTTAAGCGGTGGTTGAAAAGCCAGAATTTCCGAAGTACCTTTTACATATATTATGGGCGTTATCAAAATCACTGGACTACCGATATAATTTTTCTGAGAATGTTAGCATCATTTGAGTGGAATTTATACGGAAAGAACTGCGCTAAATTCGATTTGCATCGATCGAATGAATTGTATGGTATTGTCGTGTCATTTGGAGCTGTCTTCACAAAAAATTATTTAATCAAAATCGTTAGAGCCGTTTTTGTATAACTCAGACTATCTCGGTGGGATGAGCACCGTGGCCAGTTCGGATGTCGCACACGTCCATGCCCAGCTTTCTAAGGAATGCCAGTCATTTCTTGCAAAGAGTCTTCATTGATGTTTACCCACTGAGGTTGTACCAAACACCAAAAACCGACTGTGGCACTGGGCCTGAACCTGGTAGGGAGCCCCTCATCTGCACCACCGATGGGTCTCGCTTATGTGCATGACATACACGCCCTTGTTCGTTCCAGAGTGACCCGTGATGGTTCCAACTTTCCGCTCAAAGTCCAACCACCCCTTCATTAGAAGGATCTTATGTGTTGGTCCGGAGACGTGTGAAATACCTCACTCTCGCTGCGTTCCATACAGTCTGATGCCCGGTCTATTCTCTCACCGTCCTCTTGACTGGCGACGCCTCACAATGGGAATGTGGTATATATGTGTGCAGTAGTTCTTCGGGTCACTTGGTGAAGGAGGAGGTATATGTAGTACTCCACTCGCGAGTCGACTTCGTTCGCTGGGGAACTGTAAGTTGTTTTGCCTGGGCTGTCGCCAATTTGATGAGTTCAAACGAACAACAATTACTTGAATCAACACCAATGAACACCGAACAAGAACTGAGTTATATTTCCATACGTAAACAACAACAATCTAAGTAGGTAGCTATTTTGCGGGTCACCAGTTATTCACTACAATAGCCTCGCTATAAAGTAGCATACTCACGCCGATGAAGAAAAAAAAAGTTGGTTCAATAGAAAATAAATCGATGAACAAAGCCCTAAAACATAAATTTCGATACCACTTTCTCCTCGTAACTGACTTTCAATGTGTTCTCAAATTGCCGCGAACAATCGATTCAAGACATGATTTGCGTATTCAATCTCTCAGAAATTCCCATCATGAGCAGTCCATTTCCTGTGCTTTCCCCACTTACTTTCGAGCCTCGTCAAAGAAAATCAACTTTTACCTCCGCTTTGCCTTCTTCAAGTTCTCTCATTAACTTCTGACTACATTTCAGCACCTGCCCTCAAGATCTTTCATTCGCGTAAGCGACGGGGGCTTCGTTATTTTCTCGCAAAAGAAGCATCCCCTCTTCCGTACCCTTCCCATTCGCCTTATTTAATGAAAACACTGACAAAACTTGAAGAGAGCTAATCCGACTCCGTTTCACTTCGGTATTAAGATTTCCTCCCAGCTCGAGACTCAGAGTGTACAGTTGGGCATTTTTCCTAGTCTGGAGAAGTAGAAAGGAAAGTTATACCAGGAATAGTATTAGCTATATACTAATCTAATTTTTACTTTCCAATACCCAAAGGGTAAGGAAAATGTTGTAATTATGTCAAAAAAAGTTAGGTTTTCTTCAATTCTTGACTTTTTGAGGCATACCGAATCCAAAATATCTGGTGCGTTGCAACACACAACTTTCCTTAGCTCTACGTCAATTCACTTTGTAAATGGCTAGTTCTATTTAATCGATTCATTTATCACTCAGTTCCTTTGAAATTGGTCAAACAACACTTCACAGCAGCAGGAAGCGGTAGCGCCTAATGTTCTGGAATTTATTGTGCTGCTCGTACTAATTCCCGGGCCATTATTGAGCAGTTGGTACACAGATAATTAATGTGCCTGTAAACACGAGTTTTGTGAAGAAGGATAGTAATCACTTTTGCAGAGTTATTGGGTAATAACTGTTAGAACTGGTAGTAAGCGAAACGGCGGTAGTTGAAATTCAGGAATTTCTGGAATGAGCGGTTTTAAACGCCTCAACCTCTGGGTATTGAATTGGATTACAATACAAATTTTCTTTAACATTCTACCAACATTCCAGCGGAGTTTATAAGAAAAAAACCGCGCTAAACACGCTTTTCGTCGAAAATTTTGATAATTTATTGTGCTGCTGTCGTCATTTTCCTATGAATAGCAATTTTATGGTATAATTGCCTCATCAAAAGATATCGATATAAAAAATTTAATCAAAATCGTTATAGCCGTTTCGAGAAAAAAATTTGGTGTTTTAATCACTATGCTAACTATAGTTAACTTTCAGTGGATTTTGTCCATACCCTTATTTTTGCGTCTCATAGGAACCTGTAGGCTGGAGATCAAATTTGAGGTGATTTGGCTTGGTCGTTTTCTCTAAAAACCACTCTAAAATCGATTACGTCGAAAGTTTTGGTAATTTATTGTGCTGCTCTCTTCATTTTCCCATAGATGAGAATTTCATGGTATAGTTGCCTTATTGGGAGCTATCAATATAAAAAATTTAATCAAAATCGTTAGAGCCGTTTCTGAGAAAAAAAAATATTTGGTGTTTTGATCACTATGATAACTATAGTTAACTTTCGGTGGATATTGCTCATACCCTTATTTTGGCGTCCCATTGTGATCAGCGGGCGAGATGTGAAGTTTGAGCTGATTTGATACGGTGGTTTTCCCTAAAATCGTTCACAGACACACTTTAGTGACACACACATACAGACCATTTCCCCAAATAGTGTTTTTCGGACTCAGGAGGGTCTGAAACGTAAAGAGCTGAAGAAAACTCAATTTTTACTTCGTAGAGCAAGGAAAGTAAAAAGCCTGGTCCGTGTGTATGTGTCTGTAGTTAGGTTGTGCTGGAAAGTGGAGAGGGAGCAGCAGTGCCAAGTTGTCTCTGGAGAAGGACTGAGGCCTGACATCGTCGCCGTTGTTCCTAGCCAGTCTGCGCTGATCCTGGATCTATCTGGAAGCCGGGATTTTGCTCTAACTTCGCCAACCAAAAGGCGCAAGTATGACAAGACGGATCGCTCGTGGGAGGCAGCGTTGACAGTGTACTGGCGCAATGTGTGGTGCAAGAAAATTGCTGAGGAGATGCGTCGACTGGGTGTGTCAGTAGACGTCGAGGTATCACCACCTGCGTGTTGCTTGGGTCGTATCTAAACTGGTGGGCGTTCTTCCTCACATCCTCCTATCCTTCTTTCCTTCCCCATCCCAATCCTTCTATCCCAAGAGCCCGAGTACATCCGGGCCGAATGAGCCGATTCTTTTTTTGTTTTGTTCGTGATTTTGCGTAGACGCGAAAATGGACGATGTCGGTCGATTGGAAAGGGGTGGAGGACAACGAAAAGGTACCACAAACTAGGGGTTTTCGCATTTTTCTCGAAAACGGCTCTAACGATTGTGATTAAACTTTCAAATTGTCTTCTACTAGTTGACACATAACTTTTCTTTTTCATAACCTGCTCCATGAAAATACGGTGAACGGCGATATGCCTATGAAGCAAAAGAGGTTTTGCACGCGTTTTGGCAACACCACTACAACGATTTTCACCAAACTCTCAGAATGTTTTTAAATAGTTGATACCTGCGTATCGTTTTCAATAAATGGGCATCTGACCCTCCATTGAACAGAGATAAAAATGAAACTGTGTCGAAAATAATGATTTTTAAACAATAACGTTTCCACACTAACTGCGTCGCTGAATTTCATTAATCTTACGATGTCTCATCTAGCAACCTATATTCACATTTCGTCCTCTGTAATTACATCTGTTGAAGGGATTTGTAAGCCATGATCACTTGGAAAACGAGATTAGTCAAAAATTGATTTATCGGTTTTCAAATTTACTCAAAAATGGCTCTAACGATTTAGATCAAACTTATGGGGTACTCTGAACTAACCAATATCTACATTTTGTTCTCCATAAATGTAGAAATGTGAACGAAGATATAGCGACTCGAATTTAGGGGGGTCGCGGAAAGTTGTGTGTTGCTACCAGTTATTTTTTAATGTTTTCTTTACGTGAGTATCAAAAACACGTTTAAAAACGTTTGAAACACGCAACTTTCCTTAGCTCTACACATTCTGGTAACATTCAATCGTGTTCATGGTGTGTGGACTTACTCAATTCATTTATCACTCAATTTATTTGAACTTGGTCAAACAACGCTTTACGGCAGCAGTACGAGTTACGAGCAGCCCTAAAATTCCGGAAGTGTAAGCCCTACCGTTTCAGTTACCACCCATTTCTAAAGGTTTTTAACCGATAACTCTGGAAAAGTGATTACTATCCTTCTAAATAAGGACATGTCTACCAATCTCTCAATAATGGTCGGGGCGTGAGTGGGAGCAGCTCAATAAATTACGGAACTGTAAGCGCAAGCGCTTTTTTCCATAGTGAATTAGTAGCAAATGCTATGAAATGAACCAGCTTACGTACATGTTTCGTTGAAAATTTTGATAATTTATTGTGCTGCTCTCGTCAGTTTCCCACGAATGGGAATTTTATGGTATAATTGCCTTAACTAGAGCTACCAATATAAAAAATGTAATCAAAATCGTTAGAGCCGTTTTTGAGAAAAAAAAAATTTGGTGTTTTGATCACTATGATAACTATAGTCAACTTTCGGTGGATTTCGTTCATACCCTTATTTTGGCGTCCCATGGTAACCTGCGGGCGAGATATCAAGTTTGAGCTGATTTGATACGGTCGTTTTCACAAAAATCATTTACAGACACACATACACTGACCATTTTCCCAAATAGTGTTTTTCGGACTCAGGAGGGTCTGAAACGTAAAGATCGGAAGAAAACTCAAAAACATTTCTTCAGTCGATTACATAACTTTCCTTTCTACTTTGTAGAGCCAAGGAAAGTAAAAATAACCAGAGAGAGAGACAGCTGAACCAAATATTTAGAGTGCAGATCAACGAAGTACGCCAATGTGAAGCTTTGAGCGAAATGGTCTCGGAACTCTACGGGTTTTGGTTAAATTTCGCGTGCGTACAGAATCAAAAGACGAAATGAATTGACGGTTTTAGCGCAGTTTTTCACGCTCATAGAGAAGTAACGTTCCCAAAAAAAAGTTAATTTTGTGGTCTATCACCCTGCCTGTACGATGGTGGTTAATAATGGTTAAAATATTCTACGGCAACGCAAGAAATGTCAGAATTCTATCTACTTTCCGCTCCCGGAGGGTGAGAAAATGTTGTAACTGTACGGAAGAAAAAAAGTTGAGCTTCCCTCAAACCTTTTGAGGTCTACTGAGTCGTAAAAGACTGAAAATTATTACACAACGGTTGATTACTCTCTTGCGGAGCTTGACGCAGTCCCACACACTGGACGCCCATTCCATTCAATTCAGTATCGAAAAATACTAGTAAACGATACGAAACATGACCTGACTAAAACGGGATAACGAAAATTAACATTTTCTCGGTGGCGCTAGGCAATTGGGGAGAATGGTGGTTGCAGTGAGACTGAAGGTAGCGCGGAGAAACGATAACTTTGGCTACATTGCCCCTCGAGTTCATTCAAGTAGCATACTGTGCCTCATTATAAATATTAGATGCAGGACTCTTGTATGTAGCATATCATTGAATTGCGATGGGGGGGGGGGGGGCAGAATTTTCTGTGACGTGATCACACCAGATATTTTTGGTTTCTTAGTCAAACCCTTCTGGACGATAGTTTTAGGCAAAGAACAGCAGAAGACTGATTGTGTGCCCTTCCTAGCGAGAGCACCGGCTCTTGGCTCCCACGGGATTCTTAGGTCGACCCAGAGTCTGGCATGTGCTAGCTACTTCCTTAATGCTTCCCACGGATCAGTACTTTAAAGACCCCACTGACCACTGGTCTGTATGCCCCTAGGAAACACAACTGCTCGCCAGAAAGTGTACAACTAGTTGGGGCCCCTGCGTCCCCAGAGGATTGGCTTCAACAATTAGGAACTGAGGTGAAGGGAAATAAGGTATGATCCTAATTTGGAATGGGGCCACAGATGTAACTGCAATCACCACAATAAACTGCAGTTAGGTAACCAATAACGTGTCACCTGAATTTCTTGAATCGCCCTGGGTCTTCGGTGAACAGCTCGTTGATGTTGATGTGTTCGCCCTTTGCGTAAAAGTATTCTTGAATCTTTTGATATATTTCCTCATTAGGAAGCTGAGGTTTCTTGCCAAAAGCCATAACTAGGACTCAATTTTGGTGGCAGTGGTTTTTTTGTAATTCGGGTAATGGTTAATTTGCAGCCTATACAAAATAAAATAAATTGAATTAGTTTGTAGATTTTGAATGATACGTTCCCAAGGAACCAATTACGGTTGAAGTCTTGTGGAAAGAAAATGGAGTTTATGGTTCTGGTTAAGGATAGAGGGTGCTAGTGTCAAATGACCAAGATTTATGAAAAAACGACTAAAATAGATTTTTGTAGAAACTTTTGCTAATTTATTGAACTGCTCTCGTCATTTCCCCAAGATTGAGTGTTTCTGGATCTGTCATTTGAAAAAAATTTAACGAAAAATGTTGGGGCTGATGAGGGCTAAGAACCACATTGGAGTATTCTCAGACACAGGCTGTTTTCTCTCAATGGTGTTTTCAGACTCAGAAGACCTCAAAATTTAACCGTTTAGAAAGTGTATAATTTGCAAAAAACCGATCTAAGAAACGTTATAGACATAAATGAATATTGGGGTTCAGCCGATAAGGACACATATCCTGTGGTGATGTTTCGAGGTTTTAATTTCCCTCATAATCATACCCTGCAATAGATGATAAAGGAATTGGCAGAAACTCTAAATTGCAGCCTAAACTAAACCTGGCACTAAATCATGCAAAAACTAAAATTTAAAGAACCGAGTAACTATCTAGCGAGTGATAAATTTACAAAATGGTTTGAACTTACTGTTGGCAAGGTTGATTACTACTCTCTGAGCCTTATGCTTACTAACTCACTATAAACCACAGCCTGCCAAGAAGTATTGCAGGTGTTGGCGATAGAAAAAGGTATCAAGGGCTCCAAACGAACAGCAGAGGTGGTTTAGGGAGGAGTGTTGGTTTATAAAAAGGAAGAACCCTCTAAAAGATATCCGAGGTTTTGTCAGAAAAGGAGACAATCTAAAAGAACATGGGAGGTGTATTGTGTTAAGGGTTGGGGTTTTCCTAGGTTTGGAAACCCTAGGGAATTAATAACTCTTGATTCTTAAATATGAAATGAACAGAAAAACAATTTTTCCGCTGAATTATTGAAACTTAATTATCTCACATAGTTTTTAATCATTTCAGGTGACTGGATATGAAAAGAGACCCCACTTTTCAAGACAACACACCGTCCAGAGCGCCCATCATTCAGTACTACGGGGTAATTTAGAGTTTTAATAAATGAATGAGTTCTATTTGTCATACTTGTCAATCTCCAGATTAATGAGTAGACTGAAGAGAGGCTTTTTCAATTATAAAGTGTCGTTTTGACCAATCGGTACACACAGTCTTAGAAGATAACAAGGTGATGCCCACGTGGGGCAATATCAGCAGCCATTGAATGTAGGTTATGTCACGCAGAGCCTTCTGTTTGTTTTCTTTTTTGGGAAAAAATTGTTATCATATAGGAGTCACTCGAGGCACGCTATAGATACCATAGGCTCCACCTGACCTACATGGAACGCCTCTGTAAACATTTCATCTACATTTCCTACTATTTGAGCTGATATTTTGAGTGCCACGCTGTGTTAGTACTTGATAATACATATTTGCTGTTTTTTCACAGTTTTTAACGCTGGTGGTGGCATCTGGATTCGGTTTATTGGCTGTGCTTGCCTGCTGGTTAAGAAAAAACTGTAGGTAAGTCTAAAAATGTCCGAGACTTTTTATAAAAAATTGAAGTGCTCTTCGTAAGTGGAATCGGCTACAAATTTTCAATAAACTATGTCGAGCCATCGTTTTCGACAGCGCAGCGTTTCAAAGGTTGGAAACAATTACACGAGGCCCATTTTTCATTCGTCATTTTAGAGTGAGGCTCATTAAAGCAACCTTCACAATTTCCAAGAAGCCCGTCACTGAAGTGTGCTTCACTCTACAACTTGTTCAATGTGTGGCAACTGTGTTTCTACAATATGAAGGCACGCGGGAGAATTCGTGAGGGTGTTTGATGAAAGCGCACACATTTAAACATTGATGTGAACTAAGCTCTAACTGTATTCCTCTCGTATTTCTTCTTACCTTTTCCCTCGCTGCGTTTGTTTGTCATATGTTCTACACGTTTGGTGATCGACTTGTCTCGGTGTATTTAGTGATTGTCGCAAGAGTAAGCACAAATTAATAGCAATTAGATCAGTTCTACTGTGGAAATAGCGAAGTAAATCATGAAGCATTTATTAATCAATTGTTGGTGGCATGGGCTGTCATCATGCTTTCAACCCTCTCCAAAATGTAGGTAATAGTTCGTGCTTGTAATCTGGGAAAGTCCCTATTTACTTTAGAGATGGATTGGAATTATCCTTTTGTTGATGACCTGACACCAATGAAAACAAAAAAAAAGATGATAGGGAAAATCAGAAGTAAATAGAAGGAATCTGAGTGAAACCTGCTGATAAGGTCACTGTACGTCTTCAAGGGAGGGGGGGGGGAGGTGCAGTGGGATAAGTGCATTGGGGCATGAGGCTGTCCCTTCCACGCAGGGGTACAACCAACAGACTCTGGTTCAACCCCCAACTACTCATTCCCCCTCCTCCTCACACTCCGCAGCAGGCCCATGTAGAGGGGATGGGAAATGAGCCCAACTTGTGGTCGAGGCAACTCCCATTGTTCCCTACAGGAGGACGCATGACTATTAAATTAAAGTACGACCAGAAATTTATAAACCTCCCTCAACACTGTAAATAATCTATTATTATTTTCAACGATTATGTCAATTCACCTTTTTTTATGGATCAGAGGGTGATCAATAAGGCATCCTCGAAGCTATGCTCTGAGGAAAAATATGGATTTGTGAGGCCACTTACCCTCAAAATAATACTTTGGTTTTTTATAAACTGTTAGCATAATCTAATATTGTGCGCAGTGCCAGAATTAGCGACAACAGTGATAAATAAATCGGGTCGAAGAAGTAATGTGTATGTAGAGCAGCTAATGAATGAGGAGTAAATGTGTTGGCTGATTCTTACTTAAAGCGACTTCAGCGCTGTAGTCTAGTGCCTTATGTGGGAAATCTTATTCAGAGAACAACTTCGAACGTAGGTTTGTACCTCTTAGTTGCTGTTTCAATAATTCACATGAAGCTATTAGAAAATACCAAAATGCAACACAATGAACAACGACAAAAGCGAAACAAGCGACCCAAAAAGAATCTCCTAATGGATTAAGAGAATGCTTCGTTTGACTCCTATTTATTACACCTTCAGACCATACTCTAGTGGATCAGCATGGTAAATGAGTTTAGAGCTCGTGGTTGCTGCAAATTGGTACGCTCCTCACACAATGTCATTCGAAAATATCAACTACGATACACTCAATAAAAGTATAGAAGAGCTGGTTTGCAAGATAGAATGAGGGGCCCATAATACGAGATTGTTATGGGTCTGACTCTGAAACACGTGAGGGTGCAGCCCATCACAGAGTTCTTCTGTTGCTAACCTTCCAAAGACTTCGAGGGTTGCTTAACCTCTCAAGATGGTTACACGCGCTGTGGTTGAGCTCTGGCTAACAGATATACCGCTTGACTCCTATTTACAGCATCTTCAGTGGATCAGCGTAAATCATCGTGTTCGGAAGATAACGCAGAATGTTTTTTGTCCAACAACTCCATACAAACTATATGGTTTTTTGTCTTATTACATAAAAAATAAAAATGCCGTTTTTCATGCACTCACGAATCACAATTCAATGATTGGGCACGAGGTCATCTTCAATCTGTCGTTAAGAGAAGTTTCTCGTGCAGTTCATTCTTCTCACATCCTCCAATTGCCATCAGTTTCTGTTCCTATTCCCTTACTTAATGGTTCCTCCTAAGTTCTGAACTGCGTTTTTTAAGGCTTGGGTGTTGGAGATTCTAGTACTTTTGTAATCAGACCTTCTTATTGATTCCGTTCCATTCGAACAATTTTATTTCTTCGTCGCTCTCATGAAATAATCTACTCTCAACTATACTTTCAGCAACTGGATGTTTATTTTGTTCCCATTATTATTCCTGAACACAGAGGGAAATGTGATTGAACTCAGGATGTCCAAGGGCCCAGCAGTGGACTGTATTATTGACTGAGTTAGGTATAATCAACACAGAAACGCTAGACTAATAACGTACCTGGAATGACCGTGGTACACAGTGTTTGGGCCATGAGGCACCCATTCATTCACGAATTCGTTTCTCCATTGTTTTATTTGAACACAGTCGCTATCGATGCCGTTACTTATTGGAACCTAAACTTAGGATATATATTATTTTGTAGTAGTTATTACAGTGTTGACTGTTCTTTAATAAACGCTAGTTACTCAATGGAAATACTAAGGGACGACAAGAAAAGTGATTTAGGCAGTTTTCTTCTGTTCTGGAACGAAGTGCTAGTATCTCTACTTATCACGGAGTTTACCAGATAGTAACACGTCGATTTACTATGAATTCTTCTATTAATAAATTAAACACTTTGTTCTTTCCTAAAGTTCAGTTTAACTGTGCTAATGAACACTATCTGAACTGCATGTATAAAAACATGATTGATACGAGAAATCAGAATCGTCAGTGTGTAAACATCCCAATGCTTGCTCAGTACGTATTTGCACAAGGCTATACCAATACCAAGCTGGCCAGTGCAGCTGAGCATCACGAGACAAAACCATCCGATTTACTTCAGCTTCCTCGAAGGATAAACAACTTTTTGAATGCCACAGGCGTTGTCTCATTCAGCTTGACGTCTTGAATCATGACGTCAGAGTTTGAAAATATCGCAGGATTAATTAGATGTATATCGATACCCAGGGAAAGGGTTCTTATGCTCCTCCAGTTATATTTTGTTCAGTGATAAAGACCTTGCCTTCAACTGAGGGTAGTAAGTTTTTTGACTAACCTGTCACTTGGAACTTCCCTCAAGGAAGTAAGGGCATTGCAGAGGTCGTATCTGTTGTGTGAGTGCTGGGCACTCGTATGTTACACGGAATACACCCTTTGCAGTCACCCTGCACCGTCTGCATAAGATTGTTATTTAAGACGGCTCCTGTATCCTGAAGAATGAGCAGGGGAGCACAGCTGAGTAGTAGACTCACGTACTATGAGTCCTGCATTGATTAGAGATTGATTACTCAGCTTGGAAGACTCTCAGGTTTTGGATCAGCAGCTGGCTTAGGGCGACTGTCGCTACCTAATAGTGCTGCAAGTTTATTCCGACATCGTTAGGTTAGGAGTCTGAAAGTGACTCCCTGGGTTTGGAAGAAGGGTTGGAATGTACTTTCTTTCGTCCATTATAGAGGCTCTGGTTGATCTGGAGAGTCGAACAAATTTATTTTTCAAGTTGAATAACGCTTCCCTGTCCCAACACTGTCGCACTATTTTGCTAGGATTTGAAAGGGAATGCCTTAAGGATTGATGGCAGCATTATTTATCGTTATGTCGGTCAGTAGAGCTGAGAGTTCATTGCTGCCCACAGGGTCCCTGACAGGACCTGAAGTTGCGTCACTTTTAACACTTCTAGTTGGATTCATCTTCTTCCCTTGAGAAGCTGGGACACATAAATGCCGGGTCAACTGGTACCCGCAGGCAGCCATTCTTAGATCAACTTTACCCTCTACACGAATCAGATCTTTGGCAGATCATGCGTGCCTTGGAATTTCACATTGTTACTTACCTGTACAACAGCCTACACTGTTCTGTGTTTGGCATACTTTAAGACACAACCACTTATAGTCGGCAGTGTGTGTGTGCGGTACACCCCCACTGCAACATCTCATGGATGTCATAGCACAGGTCTAGTTGCAGGGGTCAGTGAATCTATCAATGAGGGGGGGGGGGGGTTCAAGTCAAATAATGCTTCCCTGTCGTTGGGGAAAGGTATTCAGCTTACGTCATCCTACTTTGCATTGAATGGGATTTTCTATCACTTGTAGTTTTGTTGCTTTCGACGTGTCTCTAGGTCTGTTTCCCTAATAGTTTTATACCATTCAGCAGAAAAAGAGCCGTAGGCAATCAGTAATTGGTTTCAGGCACAAGCGGAGGCCTTCTGACGTTTTTCTACCCTCAGCTAGAGAGGTTTGCGAGGTGTAGTTGCCATTTTCTTTCCTACATCTCTTATCACCCCCACCAAGTTTAAAGCAGCTTTTGTCAGTTAGAGCCTCCAATACTTCCTTAATTAAGCAACTACCTTTGGGATTACAACACACCCTCCGCACCCCAGAGCGCCAATGGTCTCTGCTTTAAGTTGTTCTTCTGTTGTACCGCTGCCACTAGGGACCCATCACATCACTTTCAACAGCCCTCAGAAGAAGCCAGCACATGAACAATCTTGGCCCTGACGTGTTTTCCCATCACTTAGGTATAACTGCTCGGCTTTCGCCACTAACTTGGTGTTTCTTGTGGTCTGGAGATTGGGAACGTCAATGTCGAAAGCATTCAATGGAGTCTTAATAAACTTTATATTTCATAGGGACTAAGGTTTAGATTATTGACACCAGCTTATTGAGTTGGCAACTGTGTCAGCAATTGACTTGTTAATAAGGTTGGTAATCACTGACCCAAAGTTGAAGGAGTTACTTTTCTCCATTGCGTCTTTTACTTCTGGGCGTTGGTGGCTTGGGTCGGTGTCAGTGAATTTGAAATCGACTTGAGGCCACGCAGCGTTGCCGACCCACTTCAGACTTCCGCTGTTTACTCGAACACACGGGAAATTTCCCTTAAGAGCGGACTGTACATTGAAGGAGACACTCACTCTGGTGGCAGCTATTGTGCTAATTCCTGATGAAGGAGTGTATGTCATGTTGGCTAATATCGTATACATTATACTGTTGAAAGCAGCCTCTGTGTTGTGCAAATCCAGCGTCTGCGTGTGTATCCATTCAGGTCCTGCTGTGGTTTTTGGCTCATAGTGTGGGTTAGAGCTGTGAGCAAAAAAAAAATCAACGTAACCAAATGAACAGCCGTTATAACGACACATTCAGAACTACTTGAAAGCTGAAGAATTCACGACATTCTTGTTTACCAGTCAACATGGAGCCAGTGTTTGGCTTATAATATAAATCTTCTCTTGTCAACAAAAATAGAAGGCAGCTAGTGTGACGAAGCTTGACAAAAGTAGGTGTTAATGTATCAGCAGTTACAGGGTTGCAATCATCCCGCACACACCAACAGAAAGCAGGCGTTTTTCGCAAAGCCACATGATGAGACCTCCATGAAAATTCAAGCTTCAGATATCCTCAGTACTGACTAGCACAAAAAATCTAAGAACACTGCCAGCCTGCTCAGATAGAGCGATGACATGCAATTGAGGCCAATTGACTTCTTTTGAATTGCTCTCGATGAAGAAGAAGAAGAGCCATATTCCGAGGAAATACGGAGGACAGGTTTAAAGCTCGGAAGTGTTATTATTTGCTCCATTGTCCTGGGGCTTCACAGCACGTGAGTAGTGTAAAAAGGGGCGAATGGCGTATCAGTAACTGACCTTCTCAACTGATGAGGGATCAGGTGTGGCGTACCCCTCTCCCCCTCCCGCCCTTGACGTCAGTGCTTCCCTGAGATTCAGCTGTTCCACTGCCTTCTGGAGAGCAGTGTTGCCAACAAAACAGGTGATTATCATCAAAGAGAAGGGATTTGAAGCTATTACTTAACCATGTTTAGGTGATGTCAGAGGTCTCTAAGGCCTCCCAGAGAGCAGTGTTACCAATATAACGAGCGTTTTCACGGAAGAAATAAAAAGTTATTGCTGGACTGTGCTAAGCCCTGAATCAGCTGATACTGAAGTCTTGACATCTGTCATTCAAGTGTCAGTTTGACATTTGTTGTCTAAACCAGATGATTGCCGAATTGTTTTGACGTCTCATTATCAACTGTCATTTTTGAAATGACGTATTTCACCGTTTCACTATCTGCCCTCCCTTCTAAAGCTGTTTAACGTATGATCTTGGCGTTTCCTATCAACTGTCATGGTCAGAATTAGTATAACATAACAACATAACATAACATCCTCATACTAATTCTTACAGGAAGAGCCTTTATGTGGGTGCACACTTGTTTTCAAAGAGCCTACTCCTTTTGCAACAAGCCTGGTCGGAGTGACTCATTCCTACCTCTTTCCTTTAGTCTCTACAGATAATAACAATGGGCTGACTGAAGAAGTGTGATAGGCTGTACTGCCTCAATAGATATCAGAGGGGAATCCACTCATCCCCGCTTAGTTCATGAGAAAAACCCTGCAAATTATTACACAACGGTTTATTATTCGGATAATCAGCTTGACCTAGCATTAATGCTCCGAGACCCATCCTGTTCGTTTCAGCATCGAAAAATATCATAATGAAACCAAAAAACAGGTCTAAAAGAACTGAATCGTAATATTAAAATAAACAAAAAAACGAAAGTATCTAGAAAAAACTGAATTTTAATATGAAAACATGCACGCTAAATACTAATATCAAAATTTAACTAAAAATCTATGAAAAAAAAACAAAATGAGAATGAAACGAAAGAATCTAAAAAAATTGAATCGTATTAAAACCAAAATGTCGGGGAAATTGGAACGGGGGCGCTCGAAGTGAACCCGGGGGGAGTTGAGTGTTGGGATGGAAGCGAGCGGAAGGTGGGCTGCTCGCTCGCCTTTTTTAATGAGACGGACGGGCGGCAGGGAATTCAAACGACGAAACGCTGTAGCTCCCGCGTTGTACTGCGTTTCGTTAATTTTTTTAACCGTTTTTTGCCCATTACAACCACGGGCTTCGTCCGATCGGATTGCCGAGATGGCGGGCACAACTAGATACCAAATCGGATTTTTGGGCGAAAGAACGAATTTTTTTGACCACGTTAAAGGCACAAAACGGCCCGGACGGGGGACGGGGGACGGCGGACGGACATTGCAAATTTGGAATCTCCATGTCTTGAAACGTAAAGTATCAAATTTTGAGGGGGGTTGTAAAAAATTTTTCGTGACCGAAAACATAGGGTTATTGTTCAGAATGAATAATAAACCAAAAGATGGAAACTATTTACCCTCCTTCACAGGTCTGCTTCCTTATTTGATGACGAGGGTTATATCAGTCATGGAAGTTGTGGTTTCGCTTATATGCAAGAGATCGATCCAAACCAAACTCAGACCTACGGAGAACTACATCATGAAATTAATATTTCCTACAGTTGGGTCTAATCAGGCTTTGTAAAGTGAACCCTCACTTGAAGATCACTTGTGGGACAACCTGCTTTGCATGCTAAGGACTCGATGAGGTACTACGAATTACCCATCAGGATAGTCATTTGTGAATGGTCCAAATGGGAAAAGGGTGGAACCATGCCTGAGGCTGAGGTCTAGGTAAACTATATCAATGAGAGGATCTAGAAGGAGCATGTGTCTATGAGCAGTAACACCGTTCCATGCGCTGGCAACAGAGTTACAACGTTCTCAGTGGTTTGGTTGCCATCTGACATTTTTTAAAATGCTGCAAATTATTACACAACGGTTTATTATTCTCTTGAACAGCTTGACCTAGTCTCACACGACGTGACAGTCGAGCTGACGGGTAGTTGGTATGAGACGATTACTTTCGCTGTATTGTCTCGCGATTTCTTTTAATTAGTAGACTTTGGCTCCCTATAATTACTGTAATTTCACTGTTCTCGATCTATGCGCAGTTGTACACGTCTAATACTCATTCCATTCGAACCAGCATCTAAAAATACCTTGAAAACGATACCAAACGCGGTGTATTTGCGTTAAAACGGCCAAACTTGCGTTTTTGTTAATAATTTTTTGCCCTTAACAACCATGGGCTTCGAACGATCGAATTGCCGAGCAGGGGGGCACAACTGGATATCAAATGGGATTTTCGCGCTAAAGAACGGATTTTTTAGTTCACGTTAAGGGCACAAAACGGCCTGGATGGTGGACGGACGTTGCAGATTTGGATTCCTGATGCCTTGAAACACGTAAAATGTTGCATTTTGAAGAGGGGTTCGTCTAAAAATGTGGCTGGCCGAAAATGATAATGTTAAACCAAAAAGAGGGAAGAGTTTGTGTTGGCCCACTTAGTGCTTTGAAGGAGCTGGAAATGAATACAGCACAATCTACCTGTTGAAGCCTTCATGCTATCGACGGTGCAATAAGACGCATGTCAACAGAACAGCATTCTCTGGCGAATTTCCATCCTTAGCCCATTTACTCATACTGGAAACTAGTATGTAAGAGTATCCAATTGCCACTACTAATGGCGAACGAGGTGGAGATGAGAACACCCCTTTCCAGTTGAGAAAATATTCTTTATTCTCTGCTTCCCTTTGTGAAACCCACGCATCTATTGGCTGCCGAAGGATAATTTTGCTTCAGGCATTTCGAAGTTGATATTTCTTATATCTGCTGTTGATACCGAAGCCTCAGGCCAAAGGGAGCGGCCTAAAAGCCAGCCTATTCCTCCTAGTTCCTAGCCGACTGGTTATTGAAATGAAATACCAATGAACTGTCTCCCTCCACTCGCCATCACTTAACATGAAGTTGGCATCCTGGAAGGACTTTATGAATAATTTGTCAAACAGCTCTGGCTCCTCAGACAGGGTCTAGAGTGTGCCCTTCCTCGAGGGTCGCTTGGATGTGATTGGAGGAGAGTAGTTAATGTGGCCAACTTTTATGTTGAACCAAGATGGCAGTTTTCTCTGAAAGACTCCCGCTGGCTGTCCTTCCACATTTAGTGTACTCTGTCTTGTTACCCTCAACGAGTTGCCTGGTAGTTGCAGCCCCATTTGGACGCTACCCGCTCTCCTCATCTCAAATACAGTTCAATATTTAAATGTAACGATTGTAAAATAATATCGAGATACCCAATAGTACTTACAGAGCAATCGCAGTTGTTACGAAGCCACTTTGACCCACGTTGAGGGTAGCACCTTTTCCAATCGGAATGATAACCGCGGGCATGGTACTCCACTCATAAATGTGCTGTTTGAACCCTTGAATCATCAAATTGCTCAATTTAATACCCAGTTCTTCGGCAAACATTGGTATAGATGGGGCAGGCGTTGGCGTCACCGGTGGTTTTGTAGTTGGTGGCGTCACCGGTGGTTTTGTAGTTGGTAGCGTCACTGGTGGTTTTGTAGTTGGTGGCGTCACTGGTGGTTTTGTAGTTGGTGGCGTCACCGGTGGTTTTGTAGTTGGTGGCGTCACCGGTGGTTTTGTCGTCGGTGGTGCGGTAGTGGGTGTCGTTGGTGGTGGCGGCGGCGTTGTAGGTGTTACAATCTCTGTAAACAAATGAAACAAGACTAAATTAGGGCAGCCTCGATGGTTCTCATTATTTGTACCTATAACTAATTTAAACAAATTAACTCAATAACTTTAATTTTGTTAAACAGTTAAACATTCATGCTCAGCCAAAATGAAAATGAAAAACCACGCTGACAGCCCTCTTAATGTGCTAATTTTCGCAGATTATTGTGAAATCAGCCTCAGAACTTACGTAATACACTAATAATCCTAACTGTGGACCAATGTCCTTTCTCACTACATCGAAAGTTGACCAAAAACATCGACCGAATAAAGATATCTGGAGTGGCCTCATTTAAATTTTACTCTCCTTAGTACTACGGAAGGAAAGATAATTTACTTAATCGGGCGACAAAGAACGTTTAGAGAGATTTCTCCTGATTCTGAGTCCAAAAACGCCATTTGAGAAAATAGTTGATTGCTAGATCTGCATATCAATGTGAGTCAATATACGTTCAAGCAAAATCGTTTCAAAACTAACACCAGTTATCGTCCGTCACACTCCATAACGCCCTTTTAAGAATGTGTTTTTTGAAAACGGCGGTTTGTGTGGGCAGTTCCAAATGACACGGATGTTATTAAAGTTTCATCGGTGGGGAAAATGACGACAGCAGCCCAAGAAATTATGAACAATACATTTGTTTCGACGAAAAGCGATTTTAGAGCAGGGGGTTCGTTTTAAACCCCACTTGTATGACGCTACCGTTCTCTCTGACTTCTTTTGTTTCGGAAGTGCGAAAGTTGGAGCGGCGACAAAGAGATAAAAAGGTTTTCGACTATGTATAAATGGAGAACGGCTGCGAAAGAATTAACTCAGTTGTGCGGAAAACTGGCAATTCGAGAATTTCGGAGGTTTTGAGAATGTTCATGCGTTAAGAGGGTACGAGTAAACACGATTCAGGTTACTGACATCGGACCTCTTGTTGACTGCGGTTTTTCTATTAGTATTATTTCTTCCAGCTCTAGTTTGAATTTGTTTGGTTCGCAACATAAAAAATTGACGTTAAATTTGAATGTAAGACCCAATTCGTTGAAACTGGGCAGTTTGAGTAGAGAGGTCGATTTTCGCCAGTCTTGTATTTTGCTTGGCTCTACGAAGTATGAAGGAAAGTTATGTAATCGGCAGAAAATGTTTTTGTTGAGTTCTCTTCAGTTCTGTACGTTTTAAGGCGTGTTGAGTCTGAAAATAATTATTTGGGAAAATAGTGTGTTTTTTTATTTTAATAAATGTATTTGAGCTTGCGCTCACGATGATTACAAGCGTACGCTGTTAAATACACATTCTGCACATTTCCAGATAACTTAGTACGCGAATTAAGCAAACAAAATGCCAGAAGTAATTACAACAATCGCAGTGGAAAAAAAACTGCTCTATTTGAAAACATGAGCAGCTCCTGTATGACGAAGTCAAAATATTAATGGGTATTTGTCACCCACTACGTAGTAATGTGAACACCCGCTGCGAGTGCGTTCAGGTCCTGGCTGACGGCACATACTGAGCAACGACAGTCAGGAGACCTGTCAGTGCTAAACCTACGGAGGTAAGATCGCAACCTTCCATCCTCCAAGGGGTAGGCAAAGCAAGGCAAAGGGTCTGAGGCTGTAAACACAATGTAGAGAAAGCGGCTGGACCAAATCAGCTTGAACTTGTTATTCAGCCAGGAAGTCATCATGGAACGTCAAAATAAGGGTATGAGAAAAATCACACAAAACTAACTATAGTTATCATAGTGATCAAAGCAAAATATTTTTTTAAAATATATTAAAAACGGCTCTAAACATTTTGATTTAATTTTTTGTATAAATAGCTTCAATAGAGGCAACAATAACGTAGAATTCCTATTCGTGAAAAAATTACGAGAGCAGCACAATAAATTACCCAACATTCCGACGTAATTTTAACGCAATTTTTTTCTTATAAACTCCACTCAAATGTTAATATAGTCTTCGGAAAAATTCAGGTGGTAGTCCGATTAATTATCAGTACGGTGAAATTTTAATAACGCTCATAAGATATACAGGGGCTACTCCAGAAATTCCGGGATTTAAACCACTGCCGCTTCAGTTAAAGGTTTTTAACCGATAAATCTGGAAAAGTGATTACTATTCTTCTCAAAAAAGACGTGTCGCTCAATAATGGTCGGGGCATGAGTGGGAGCAGCTCAATAAATTACGGAACTGTAAGCGCAAGCTCGTTTTGCCATAGTGAATTAGTAGCAAATGCTACGAAATGAACCAGCTTACTAAGAGCTAAGGAAAGTTGTGTGACGCCTTGCATCTGATTTTTTTTAGTGAATTGCAACGGTATGCAACCGCACTTAATGTAACAAAAACAATCCGGTTACAGTAGACCGAAAATGGAGAACTTTTCTATCTCAATCCTTCGCCGATGTGTAATTTTTACTTTCTGCTCCCAAAGAGTAAGGTATGTATTGTAATCGTGTCAAAAGAAAAAAAGTTGGATTTCTCTTAATTTCTTAACGTTTTGAGGCCTACTGAGTACCAAAAACCTGATTCCAGAGCGTGTTCCCCGTGCGCGTGTCTGTAGTTCGTTTTGCGGGAGCCAAACAATCGCAAATTATTGAACAACCCAGTGACACACCTCCAAAACCCATCCCATTCGATCGGGTATCGAATAACACCAGTAAACGATACGAAATATGGCCTAGTTAACTACGAAGGAACAACGAAAATTGACATTTTCTAGGCGACGCTAGGCAATTGGCACGCGGAGGTGAGTCCAGCGAATGAATGCTCGAAGCGAGAAGGGTGGCAGCGCTGGAAATGAGCACAGGCTCGAGAGAAACGATCTGGTTTCACAGTTTTCTATCTATACTAAGTCCCACACCTCTGTAATCCATTCCACTCAGTATCGAAAAATACCAAGGAAACGATACCAAACACTACGCAATTGTGATAAAACTGTGATAATTTTTTAAACCATTTTTTGCCCATATGTGTTAGTTTCGGGCGTTAGTTTAATGACGCGTGTCAGTTGGAGCACCTGTGCGTCCCTCCACAACCTGTCGTTTGAAAGTGGCATATTTTACCTGCTGAGCAGTTCCAAGAATAGCCAACAAGATAACGTTGAGCTTCATTTCTTAGGTAGATGAACTGCCTGAAAGTTATATATGGAATTATAGAAGCAAACGCTATCGGAAAATTTCGCACATAAGAGCCTTGAGCTTCGTCCGATGCATTGCCGAGTAGGCGGATATCAGATACGATACCATATGGAATTTTTGCGCGAAAAAACGAACTTTTCAGACCATGTAGTCCTGAGTTGTGGACGGACATTGCAGATTTCGAATCCCCATGGCATGACATGTCAAAGGTTGCGGTGTGGTGGGGGATGTTAAAAAGATGTTGAGGTAAAAAGATGTTCCTGAACGGAAACGACTAAGTACCGTTAGGTGTCAACCTTCAGGAAAAGTAGCAAATTTAATCAGCTTTCTAATGGCATGGTCGACTTCTAAGCAAAGCAAAGTGGAAGAAGGTGGGTTTTTATGGCCAAAACCGTGGTTTTTCCCAAAAAAGTTTGAAAAAATGATATCTCGTCAACGGATTGAGATATAACGGTGCGGTTGTCGGCATTCTGCCACATATCCAGTCAGTTTTACCCAATTTGTTTTGTTACATCAAGTGCGAAACACCTGTTGGTAGGTTTTAGATTGATTTGCTTATAGTGCCACTGTTCCTGTTCCTAACTGTAAGTTTGAAACCTTATTCAATCAAAACTTACGTCCGCCGCAGAGATCGAAATTGTAGAGACTGGTGACGACTGAAGAGTACATCAGAACGCTCAATGAGTTGGCCACGTTCGTTTGAAAGTTGGCTTTAACTGCATTTAACGCATTGGGAAAAGCGTCGCCTCCTGTGGTAGTAATTTTGGAAGGATCGTGGTTGATTTTGTAGGTATCCATCACACCTACGCAGCTGTCGTCTCCTCCTACGAAGGATAAGGTCAAGTCTACGTTAGCTCCGTCCGTGTTGACTCCGACCGTTGTATTGCTGACGACGCCTTGACTCACGTAGATTATGTCGTTATACTCAATTGCTAGCTTCATCAAGTTTAGAGAAAACTTGAGAACTTGTTTTCCTTGTTGGTCTTCCCCTAGGGTCGCTTGACCGAGCCTGGAAAAGACGTAAGTTGAATTTATCCGTTTAAATAAATGTATTCGCACTATTGAATCCACGAATACATCAAAAGTAACTTTCTAATTTTTAAAAATGTTTCCATTCGTTATAATTACAGCGAAAACGTGTCAACGTTTGGGTTATGAACTTTTAAAGCGTAGTGCGCCCCTTACCTTTGAAGACCGCCTATAGATTTCAGTGTGGCTCCCCCAAAAACCACGTAAAAGACGCCATTGTTACCATCATTGCCATTTTTCAAATCACTGGGGAGCGTCATCCAAGATGAGCCTCTCGTAAGAATGGTGGTTTTGATGCGAGCTAGGGCTGCATCTGCTAGGTAGTCCCCTGGAGAACCGTCGACCCAGCAAATTGTTATGACGAGGATTAACGCGGATACTGTGACTGATGCCACTAGCTTCATTTTGAAGCTTCAGCAATTACCTAAAACATAGTTAACTCGAGTTATAAATGGGTCATCTTTTTTTTGCTAAAAAGTACAGGTTTAAATTTTTACAAATATGTGTACATTGTGCACTATTGCTCCTATGGACTTGCAAATGTAAAAATGTTGAAGTATAGCTTTTCTCCTACATTAAAATATGGAAGTATGTGTTTTACTGTAAATCGGACGTTATTGGTGCGAAGCGACATCCAAGGGAGTACTAATGTGGAATTCATCCCCGAAAGCGGATGTTCAGATCGAGGGAGGTGCCCAACCTATCTGTGCTACCATTCTCTTAGACGCCACTCAGTGGCTGTGCCGGGTGGTATCCGTGTTGGCAGGTAGACTGCTGACTAATCCCTCCAAATCCCTCATGAGTCCCAGTTTCCGTCGGGATTGTACAAGGTCAATTACTTACTAGGACTAGGACTAGTGCTCCATTGTCTGGTGTTGCTAATTCATGGTCAATCAAATAGAGTGCAGGCCCCACCATGGAAATCTACGCTCCTGTGGATCACCAAGGCCTACGTGGCAGCATCCACTGAAGCACTCCGAGTGATTGCTGGCCAGTTACCAATTGACTTAATCGTTGAGTGTATGGTGGAGAAGTGGAGGGTGTAAAGGAAGCTTCCGCCACTCTATTCTGGACTCTGTAATGACCTCTTTACTGATTGAAACGGATGTGACATATGTAAGTTATTTCCCAACATCCGTGAACATCTTGGGAGAAATTGGGTTGTGCACAGGAAGAGCCTCCACTCATTTTCTCTCAAAGACTCTCCAGCACATCTTGCTTCTCCGGTGGAAACAAGAAACCACGTGCTCCAGCATTGACTGCTACTAAGCATGCTCATAAACATTTCATCCAGTTTGCGAAAAGGTTATGACGAAAAAGCGTGGCAGCAGTTGATTTATATATTTTAAACTTGTCACCAAAGTAAATAGTTAGATCAGGTGGGTAACCAGATTAAGAACTATTCCCAGATGTTACAGATTCCCCAAGGTCAAACCTCTGGATGGTAATACTCAGGCAACAGCTCTCTACAAGGAGACTGGCTAAATGACAACCTGCCGTACCTCGCATTCTGGCAAAACTGCAAACTGCACGGCTTACGACTGATGTAACTCTCTTATGAGCGTTAATTAACCCAACCTGTCGGTTGCCCTTTTTGTCATCCGACAACAGGCACAACTTGATCGCGCAAGTCGCTACTTTCTTGATTGTTGAGGTGTTTCCCTCTCAATTCTGCATTGCCTTTTGACCTCTTCTCACGATGCGACGCACAACCTAACCTTCTTTCCAGGTTCTGTTAAAACGTGACCTCGCTGCCATCTGAGCGATTGATGTCAGCTCTTTTTGCCCAGATTTGGTAGTTGATACCTTTGCTCCAATTGGTCCCTTCCCATTGCCGGCCCCATAGCTATACTCCCTTTAATTGAATTTCATGGAGGCTGGACTCTAGTTGATAGCGCATCTGCGTGTTTTCGCGACGTCTCATTGCGTCCACTTTGCAACTGACGTGCCCTTGTCTTCCTAATTCAGTTGCTGTTAGGATGCCCCATATCTTCATACTTCTGACAGCCGCCCTCACTTATCACGAGCAAGCCTATCTACTTTTGCCATCTGGTTTGAGCTTCTTTTTCATTCGAGAGGTGATTGAAGTGAGAAATGTGATCCTCTAGCTAAGCGTCTTTCTTTTTCTCTTCTTCAGTGTTAGCTTACACGTCGTCGTGCACAGTTTTCTTACGTTCTTTCGTCCTTTTATATCGTTTTGCATTGTTCTTTTTTTTCTGTTGGTCTTTCTATACTATTTTTCCATTTTCTTTTGTAAGAGTAAGAGTAGATTGCAAACCCTTCTTGAATTCTAAAATGAATCTAGAAATACAGAATTGATTGATTGATTGACACAGCGACCAAGTAGCTCTTAATTGCTCACCCCTTGGTTCAACTCTGGAGGTTTGCTGGCCCAATTTAGAAGTAATACCGATATTTTAACATCTTCGAACAGTCACAAAATGGGGGAAAGAAATTAGCTGTTGTTTATACGGAGTTTCATTCAGAACAATCGTCTTAGTGCAATACCTAGAGAAGCTGCATTACGGTACCTAATAGATTTTGACTTTCCTTGGCTCTACGAAGTAGAAAGGAAAGTTATGTAATCGGCTGAAAAAAAATTCTGAGTTTTCTTCAGATCTTTACGTTTCAGACCCTCCTGAGTCCGAAAAACACTATTTGGGAAAATGGTCTGTGTGTCTGTGTGTCTGTATACGATTTTTAGAGAAAACCACCGAACCAAATCAGCTCAAACTTCATATATCGCCCGCAGGTCATCATGGGACGCCAAAATAAGGGTATGAACAAAATTCACCGAAATTTAACTATAGTTATCATAGTGATCAAAACACCAAATATTTTTTTTCTCAAAAACGGCTCTAACGATTTTGATTAAATTGTTTATATCGATAGCTCTCAATAGGGCAATTATACCATAAAATTCCCATTTGTGAGAAAATGACGAGAGCAGCACAATAAATTACCAAAACTTTCAACGAAATCGATTTTAGCGCAGTTTTTAGAGAAAACCACCGTACCAAATCAGCTGAAACTTGATGTCTAGCCTACAGGTTACCATGGGACGCAATAATGAGGGTATGGGCAAAATCCACCGAAAGTTAACTATAGCCATCATAGTGATCAAAACACCAAATTTTTTTCTAAAAAACGGCTCTAACGATTTTAATTACATTTTTTATATTGATAGCTCTCAATAAGGCAATGATACCATAAAATTCTCATTCGTGGGAAAATGACGAGAGCAGCACAATAAATTATCAAAATTTTCGACCAAAAGCGTTTTTCGCGCAGTTTTTTCCTTATAAACTCCGCTGGAATTCTTGTAGAATGTTAAAAAAAATTGGTATTGTAGTCCAATCCAATACCTAAAGGGTGAGTGTTTAAAACGCTCATGAGATACATGGGGCTCACTCCAGAAATTCCTGAATTTCAACTACTGTCGTTGCGGTTACTACCAGTTCTAACAGTTATTTTCCAATAACTGCAAAAGTGATTACTATCCTTTTTTTAAAAAATCGCGTTTACAGCCTCATTAATTATCTGTGTACCAATTGCTCAATAATAGTCCTGCAATGAGTACGAGCAGCACAATAAATTCCGGCACTGTAAGCGCTACCGCTTTCTGCTGCCGTAAAGCGTTGTTTGACCAAGTTCAAATTAACTGAGTGATAAATGAATTGATTAAATAGAATTAGCCATGTACAAAGTGAATTGACGTAGAGCTAAGGAAAGTTGTGTGTTGCAACGCACCAGATATTTTTAAAGAAAGAGGATATGGTTAGCAGGTCGCTGGCAATAACTGGACTTGATCAATGTGTCAAATTACACTGGATTGAACGCTGTATCGAGCTTATTCCCTAGGCTATGACGCCATATTTCTCTAGTTGTAAGCACTGTTTACAAATAAGGAAGTACCAATCGTTCAGTCCTAATAATGTCAGGGTCTGGGGTGTTAATTTGAATTTTACTTCTTAGGGTGAGATTCTAGTGGAGATAAACCAAATGTCAGTTCTCTGTTTTCCCGTTGTTACACGGTTTAGTTGTCCATAGACCCTTAAGTTTTTGTTCTGAATAACCAGCAAAACTTTTTACAACCCCCCCCCCTCCCTCCCTTGAAACTTTGATACTTACGTTTGTGCCTTTAACGTAACGTATCGTTGTCTGTGTACGACTGCGTCTAGACTGAAAATGGTGAAATAACATTAGTTATAGTGAGCCAAAGTCAAATAATTGAACTAACTCGCGGAACAATACAGCAAAAGTAATCGTTTCATGGTTGGTACTCCCTCCCTCCCGTCTCATTTAAACCACCCGCCTGCTCGACTCGTCATGCCGTGCCAATTGCCTAGAATATTTAGTTTTTTAGAAGTTAGGTCATGTTTCGTATCGTTCATCGTCATTTTTGTATGCTGAATCGAATGGGATGCGTCTCGGAGGTGTGAGACTACATTAAGCCGTGCGAGAGTATAATAAACAGTTGTGTGATAATTTGCAGCGTTTTATTCAATGAAGGGTAACCAAAAATTAACGCAAGATTTGAATTTGCCACCATTTTTGCATTAAGTTGTTGGCAACCCTGAAAAATAAAACAGTTTGAAAGCCGAGAGTTTAGGGTTAATGAAAATGGAGCATTATAGGAGACAACAGCACGTTTCACAAACTGTGTTCGACGCAAATCGCAGAATCAGTTTGGGTTTTTTTACTTGGAATTCCCACACCTGCCCTAACGCGACTCCCTGGCCCTTAGC
The DNA here is from genome assembly GCA_020466155.1 of Pachypeltis micranthus. Taxonomy (NCBI): domain Eukaryota; kingdom Metazoa; phylum Arthropoda; class Insecta; order Hemiptera; family Miridae; genus Pachypeltis; species Pachypeltis micranthus. Next base: position 60,103,846 of record CM035770.1, on the reverse strand, counting down.
GGCAAAGTCATTGTTTCCCCAAAAACCTTTGCCCTCAATCCCTTGTTACCGGCGGAAATTCTACCTTCGTTGTTATTTCTAACGGTAACGGATTTTCCCCTGGTTTTCCCATCTTTATTTTCCCTATACTCAATTTCAAATTCCTATCCTCAACAGATAGCTCCTCCCAAACTCATTCTCCCACGGAGTCCCGCGAAAGTTGGTCCCAATGGAAATTTGTTTCACCTCTCATCGAAATCTAATTCGGATTCCTCCTTCCTTCCCTGTCCAACCAGTTTCACGGCTTCAGAGCCCTCCTTGTTCGCGCATATATTCTCAAATCATATCTTGTTCATGTCCCCTCTTCTTGGACATCTGAGTCTCTAAATCTTGTGATATACCAACTCTTCCAATTACAAGCTCGTGCTCAACTAAAACCCGTCCTGAGATTCATTTGAGTATCCTGGTCGAAACACACTACTTCAGTATTGACATTAGAACAGGTTGTTTTGGACGACCACTGTGTTTCAAATTGCTGCCACCAAGCATTTATTAGTTTTAAAATATTGTTCAATAATGAAGTCACGTTGTTGTATCTTATAACGTTCCATTTTCACTCTCCCTAAACTCCCTGCTTTCAAACCGTGATTTTGTCAGGGTTGCCAACAATTTAATGCACAAATGGCGGCAGATTCAAATCTTGTGTTACCGTAGATACTCTCTATATCGAAGTATTCCCAAATTATGCGCAACGAGGTGGGTATGATCGTGTCGATTGGTTTAATTTCCAGTTTCATGCGTGTGTAGGTTAACTACCCCCAAAGTTCTGCGTACATATTTGGCACCATTTTCCTAAGCCTGTGTTTGGTCTGACATCGTTCTTCGCTAACGAATTTGAATTAACGATCATTTGATTACCACACACTCACCTGATGTCGAGTCCGAATTGAATTCAGTCTTCTTCACTCCCGCAAAAACTCACTCCCATAAGCGATGTAACGTAATAAGAGCACATGAGCACAACTATTCCGATACACACGTGCCATTCAATATACATGTATACTCCTTCCCTCACCACCTTCTCATCCCTTCCACTCCAAATCTACGAGATAAAAAGGTGTTTTTACCTTGGAAATCATCTCCAAAATGAAAAATTACCGGTCAACCCTAAAAAAATGTGCCTGATTAATTCATTTATGTCGATAACGCGCTTCGTTGAAGCTCTCGAAACGGAAATTCCGATCCTTCACTCACAAATCCCTCGTTGACGTTCAATGTCGCGAATGGTAACAAACGCTGGTCACACCTGCGCACAATTAGGGCTTTCGAACGATGATTCAGTTTGATGAGCTTGTTATTGTTGACGTTTTCAAAAACCGAATTTCTGTTTTGCGTGTCACGCTCAATTAACATCCAATTCCTCAATTCAACTACAGGAGTAGGCGCCATGCATCGAACCAACTTCTCACACCTGTAACTCTCGTTGGTTACTTTTCGAGCCTAAGAACTCTTTGTCATGGAAACAACGTTAACATAAATTTATATTTTGAATGACATTTAAAAGATATCTTCGGCCCAAAGAAGTTAACCTAACACACAGATCTGTTTTTCTTCCTTTGCTGTTCCTAAACTCTCGGATAGAGGGTCATTATAACTTAACACACACACACACGCACGCACGCACGCACGCACGCACGCACGCACGCACGCACGCACGCACACACACACACACACACACACACACACACACATATACATGAAATCGGGGAAAATGTACAATAGGAGGACATACAGTCTTGCTTTTGGTTTGATGCCATCAGAATTTCTTCTGCTCAGACGGCGTAATCAAGCCGAAAGCTCGACAGTATGTCCTCTATTTAAATGAAACCCTTCTACATTTCTATTTCAATGTGCGCTACAATGGCCAAAAAACGCTGCAAATTATTACAGAACGGTATATTATTTTCTTGGGTAGCATGATTGTAACCTATCTTAAGGATATACATAACTATATCAACCAACCAAGAAATGACAACTCTTAAGCACCTCCAAAACCCATCCCATACGATTCATTATCGAAAATACCAGTAAACGATATGAAAAATGACCCGACTTAAACAGAACAAAGAAAATTGACGTTTTCTAGGCGACGCTAGGCAATTGGCAATACGCTACGGGTCGAACTGACGAGTGGTTGGAGTGAGGCGGGAAGTAGCGTGGGAATTGAGAGCAGTTGGGAAGAAACTATAACTTTCACTGTATTGTCCTGCGAGTTCAATTATTTGACTTCGGCTCATTATATTTACTGTGTTTTCACCGTTGACCATCGAGACGCAGTTCAACATCTCTGAGACCCGCACGCAGCATTAAAAAATGCGTAGCTCGATGAGTTAACCACGTTCGTTCGGAAAAGCGTTTCCTCCGTTTAAAAAAAATAAAAATATTTTCCCCCATCATGGCTTGGTCCACTTTGGAATCGACTACGCGGCATTTCTTCAGAGTGGAGCCATGTTCCCTGGCCCTCTCCCTTCTCTATAAAGGCACCCTACCCTTCTTTGGAAGCCGGATGCCACTAATCATCCAACTCCTCCATCCTCTTCTTTCCATGACCTCTCACGACTCCTTCTCCAACGTCCTACCGTGGGCGGTAGGAGCTCTCGAACTGTCTCCTGCAGACACCAGTGGGGTTTGGTCCACCTGGAACAACCTTAGAATGTGTGCTTCGTGCTGTCCACAGTGTCCTGCCCACAGTACCTGAAGAAAGGATCTTATTTTTTCCTATTCTGAGGAAATAACTCCTTAAGTTCCCGTGCCCTGTCAAGAACCAACTAAAAATTTATCTCTCCATTGGACTAGTGGGAAGATAGTGGCTGTCCACCTCCCACCGGTTTCTGTCTCCCAGTGACTCTGCCGTGATTGGAGCGTTCGAAGGCGTTCCTCTCTTTTTACCTCTCGTAGTTGTAATTTTGGAACGTTTGTGATTGATTTTGAAGATGACCATGACACTCATACAGCTCTCGTCTACGCCTATGAAGGAAAAGGTCATAGAAGGATGATGTCAGCATCAGCTTCGTCTGTGTTGGCTCATACCGTTGTATTGCTTACGACTCCTGGACTCATCTGGAAGAACGACGAAGTCATACATCTCTGAGACCCATCCTGTTCGATTCAGCGAATTCCTATTCGAAAAATATGTTGGAAAACGATACGAATCATGACCTGGCACGTCATTGACTGTTCGTGCTGACTGAACGCAAACGATGAAATGATCATTTTTGCTGTATTGCCCAGTTCTCTCAATTAGTAGAATTAGTAGAACTACAATTACCGTTATTTCACTGTTTTTGTTCTTCACTTTTCTGAGACTCGTTCCATTCGACCCAACATCGAAAAACACACAGAAAAGATACCAACACAATACACTGCGTAGTTGCGATAAATGTGCCAAGTTTCGTTTTCGGCTAAGTTGTTTAACCATCTTTGCCCGTGGCAACCATGGGTTTCGTCCGATCGGATTGCCGAGCAGTCAGTTATCACCGAACGGAATTTTCGCGCGAAGGAACGGATCTTTTAGACTACCTTAAAGCTATGGCGTGGATGGTGGCCGAACATTGCAGATTTAGAATCCCCATGCCTTGAAACCTAAAGTGTCAAATGTTGAACGACAGTCGAAAATTCACCTGGAGTCTGCCGAAGAGAATCAGAACGCGTGAAAATCACCTCTGGGAGCGCCAAAACGCGGCTTGTGCTGAGGAATACGTCCAGTTCCGGCCGCAGCACGTTTTACGATTTGGAGCCCGAGTTTTGCAAATCTCAACTCATCAGTCAGCGCGAGTGGACATTTCTCATTCCTCGAGTATTTGTTCGGCAGCGGTCAACGGGGGTTTCTTAATCCGGATGAAGGGCCGGCACTCGTTGAGCTAATCTCTCAAGATCCGAAGCGATCATTCGACGACAAAAATGTTACGTCAGAGTCGGCCGCAATCGGATGTTGACAACAATAAAAAAACTTGTTGCTACTTGAAAAGATGAATCGCTCTTTACTCAAGTGTAGTCGTTTAGACTCGTGAACGTGGTGCATTTTTCTCATGAATTATGTGATTTGAATCTGTTTATCTTGACGAAGACCTTCACGAATAATATGACAGCGGTATCTACATAATTGAAAAGCGAATTCGAATATTTTAGTCACCTTCACTCTGTTCAATGGCGCAATTAGTGTAATTCAAATAACAGAGGCGAGAACTGAATCTAAACCCTTCATTTTACCAGCGCTCTGATGGTTCGTGATTTCGAAGGGGTCACCTGTTATTTAAGCGACATCAAGAACCTACACGTAACATTCGTTGATTACCACTTATGGTGTTAGACTCACTCGATGTTATTTATTTATATTCATAAAGGGGCATGCCCAACTTCAGCAAAAACCCCTGCAAATTATTACTGAGACCCATCCCATTCGGTTCGGCATCGAAAAATACTAGTATACCATACGAAACATGAGCTGACTACGAAAGAACAACGAAAATTGACATATTCTAGGCGGCGCTAGGCAATTGGCACGACGTGACGATTAGGGTGGTTCAAGTGAGACTGCGCGCGAGATAAGGGCAGGCAGGGGAGGAACGATAACTTTCGCTGTATCGTCTTTCAGGCTCTTTCAAGTAGTGGAATTCGCCTCACTTTTTTTATTGACATTTCGTTGTTTTCGATCTAGAAGCAGACCTACACCGCAGAAACCAGTCCTCAAGATCGAAAATTATTTTGAAAAAAATGTAGTGAAAAGAAGAATTTTTTACGGGGTGGAGGGTTGTAATAAAGTGTTCCTGACCGAACAAATAGGTGTACAATGGCTTGGCGGTCTAGAATAGTAGTGCAACTTATCGTCTAGGACAGGGGTCTCCAAACTACGGCCCGCGGCCCACATCCGGCCCGCGGAGAGCTAGCATACTTGAAAACTCTTTTTAGAGAACAAATTTTTTATAGCAAATGAAATTTAGTTTACTGATTTTGCGGACTTTAGTCCGATTTGCAGCCTTTTTTAAACGTTGCGTACTTTTTCGGACTTTCTTTTCCATCAGTGGACTATTTCACTTTTTACCACCAGCAACACTGATATACCACTGATATACCAGTTTTGACCCTTGGAACTGCAGTCAGAGGCCAGAGGCATTCGTCCGCATCATATTGAATTTCGATAAAACGAGGTGCATTGCTGTATTCCCATTTTTTTGCGCTCACCCTGAAGAAGTTGGAGGTTGCTGCTGATCCAGCGCAAGTGTTCCTCAGGAATGATGCTGGCATGGAGGAAGGGACGGCAAACCTTGACGAGAGGTTAGGAATCGGATTGGGGGATAGAATTAGTGTTGGCCACTTTTCTGCTAGAGTATTTGTAATAATTGCAGGTATTGTCCACAACTCTTCAGAACTAGACGACATCGGGGTGGGGGGTGTATATATCACAGGCGCAGGAGCTGATTGGACCCCTAAGATCGGTTCCCACTCTTTTAACGGGCGACATTTGATAACTGGCAAGCGAGATGGGAATTCTCGTCAAAGGTAAGCGTCACGTATGAGCGTTTTCAAAACATCTATGAACATCTTAGGAGGAAATGAGTTGAGCCAGACACTAGACGAACCAGTTACGTACGGGCAAGGTGACTTCAATGCGCGGCTCTTCTTCTTTTCTATCAAAAACATCCTACACATCTGCAATGTGTAAAGGAAACAATAACGACCACGTTCTACTGCATTGTAGTTTTTACAACAGTGAGCATCGGTCGTTGGAAGAACAGTCAAACCTACCAGCGTTGATTGCTGCTAAACAAGTTTATAACCATTACGCCCAGTTTACAAAAAAGGTCATGGCAAAGAAACGTGACTCCAGCTGATCCATCCCCTTGAAACTTGCCACCAAAGGAGTTAGATCAGGTGGGGAACCAAATTAAGAACTCCTCCACGATTGTACGGGATTCCCCTGGGTCATATCCCCGTGTAGTCACATACATATGGGTTGACAGCTCTCCACCCGGAGACTGGCAAAATAACAGCCTGTGGTAACCCCCCCGGTCTGGGTTCAGTGGACACTAAGGGAGTGGCTGGGCTCTATGACTGTCGACATACATCTCTCTCATGATAGTTCACTTAGAGTCACTATGATAAGAAAACAGACCTGTGTTTTTAGCGCAGTGTTTACTTTTCTTGGCTCTACGAGGTAGAAAGGAAAATTATGTGTTCGAGTGACAAAAATATTTCCTCTACAGAGGGGAAAAATATTACCCCTTGCCACCGACAAGCTCACCACTTCTAAGTGACCTACGTCTAATTTTACCATCACAAGTTAACAGTTTAACGAATGCTTTATTATTTTTCAAAGAACCAAAAACCAAAGGAACCAACTCAAAAATTTTCGAGAACAGAAAACTAAACTATTTGAAGGCTTCTCCTTCAGACTTCTTCCACGTTTTCTTCGTCTTCGTCAAACTCGCCAGCCTCTTCTGCCGTGGCGTCTTGATACTGCTGGTATTCAGAGATCAAGTCGTTCATGTTAGACTCGGCTTCTGTGAATTCCATTTCGTCCATTCCTTCTCCCGTGTACCAGTGCAAGAAAGCCTTACGCCTGAACATGGAGGTGAACTGCTCCGAGACTCTTTTGAACAGCTCTTGAATCGCAGTCGTGTTACCGATAAAGGTGGAGGCCATTTTGAGTCCTCGGGGAGGGATATCGCACACGGCAGTTTTGCAGTTATTGGGAATCCATTCCACAAAGTACGACGAGTTTTTGTTCTGAACGTTGAGCATCTGCTCGTCGACTTCTTTCATCGACATCCGCCCTCTGAATATCGCGGCGACAGTGAGGTAGCGACCGTGTCTCGGGTCGCAGGCTGCCATCATGTTTTTGGCGTCGAACATTTGCTGAACGAGCTCGGGGACGGACAGGGCTCTGTATTGCTGAGAGCCTCGAGAGGTGAGCGGGGCGAATCCCGGCATGAAGAAATGAAGCCTGGGAAAGGGAACCATGTTGACGGCCAGTTTCCTCAGGTCGGAATTGAGTTGACCTGGAAAGCGCAGGCAAGTCGTCACTCCCGACATAGTCGCCGACACTAAATGGTTCAAGTCGCCGTAAGTTGGAGTTGTCAATTTGAGAGTTCGGAAACAAATGTCGTAAAGGGCTTCGTTGTCGATGCAGAAGGTTTCGTCCGTATTTTCTACCAGTTGGTGGACGGACAAAGTTGCGTTGTATGGCTCGACGACAGTGTCGGACACTTTGGGCGAAGGCACAATGCTAAAGGTGTTCATAATCCTATCTGGGTATTCTTCCCTGATTTTGGATATTATCAAAGTCCCCATGCCGGACCCAGTGCCACCCCCGAGGGAATGGGTCAATTGAAACCCTTGTAAACAATCACAACTTTCCGCTTCCTTCCGAACGACATCCAACACGGAGTCGACCAACTCGGCTCCTTCCGTGTAATGCCCTTTGGCCCAATTATTTCCAGCTCCGGACTGACCGAACACGAAATTGTCCGGTCGAAAAATTTGTCCGAAAGGTCCGGACCTGACGGCGTCCATAGTTCCTGGCTCCAGATCCACGAGAATCGCTCGGGGCACGTATTTTCCGCCTGTGGCTTCGTTATAGTACACGTTGATTCGTTCCAATTGAAGGTCGCTGTCCCCGTGATACGTTCCAGTCGGGTCGATTCCGTGTTCGTCGGATATGACTTCCCAAAATTTGGCGCCAACTTGGTTCCCACATTGTCCAGCTTGTATGTGGCAGATTTCTCTCATGACGAATCGGTTATGAACTCAATGCGAACACAAAGCGAGATCTACCGAAATCAATAAATGCTTTTTAGTCAAGCAGGTGTTGATTGCTATCGATTCCAAAATTATATTTTACAGTACCTAGCGACGAGCTCTTACGACTAGAGGCAACTTTTTCAACAGTCGCTTCTACACAGACGAAGGTTAAACTATAACAACTAATTTCACCTCTTGCCAAATATCCCTGACAACAGTAATTGGTACAAATTAAACATAAACAATTTCAGCGATGAGAGCGATTTCATTCGCATTTCAAATGCCAAAATCAGATAATTTTCCTTCCCTGCGAACATAGTGACCACCGCAGCTTTCAAAACGTACTTTAATTTCAGTTCATTTTTTTTCATTTTCTCAGTTGATTTCTAATTTTTACTTTCCGCTACCCGAAGGGAAGGAAAGTATAGTAATCGGCCCAAAAAAAATTTGGGTTTTCTTCAGATCTTTACGTTTCAGACCCTACTGAGTCTAAAAAACCTAATTTCGGCGCGTGGTCCGTGTGTATGTGTGTCTGTAGTTCGATTTGCGGGAGAACGGCTGATCCGATTGAGCTGGTTCTTTTTTGTTTTGTTCGTTATTTTTTGTAGACACCAAAATAAGGTTATGGACGATTTCGGCTGATGGGAAGGGGGGTGGGGGACGAAAATGTTCCAAAAACTAGGGGTTTTCGCATTTTTCTCGAAAACGGCTCTGTAACGATTTTGATTAAACTTTCAAATTATCTTCTCCTAATCAATACCTAACTTTTCTTCTCTATACATATCTCCATGAAAATACGGTGAACGGAGATATGGGCCCCTGAAGCAAAAATAGGTTTTTTACGCTTTTTGGCAAAACGGCTTCAGCGATTTTCACCAAACTCACCGGATGTTTTCAAATAGTTAATACCTACATATTGTTCTCAATAAATGTTCTTCTGAAAGTCCATTGAGCAGAGATAAAAATGAAAATGTGTCGAAAATAACGTTTTTTCGAACATTTCCGTAAATTCCAGGGTAATTGTTTAACCAGATGTGATAAATCCTAATGGAGTGTCTTTTAGTCACCCATACCCACATTTCGTTTCCCGTAATTATTTCTGTATTCATATGTTGAACGGAGATATAAGCCAAGTTAACTCAGAAAAGGAGATTTGTCGAATATTAATTTATCGGTATTCCAATTTTCTCAAAAACGGCTCTAACGATTTCGACCAAACTTACGGAGTACTCTCAGCTAACTAGTCCCTACATTTTGTTCTCGATAAATGTTCCTGTAAAAATGCGTTGAACGAAGATATAGCGCCCCCGTTGTGTTCGAACTTAAAGGGGTGGCGGAAAGTTGTGTGTTGCTACGCACCAGATATTTCAATCTGTTTAGCAGCGGCTACTTGCATTTAGGTGACTGCTGACGATTCCAGTTAAATTTTGTGCGCCGCTTCTGGTATCGCCAATTCATTCATCAAGCCCTCCAACTCAGAGTCGCAACTGTTTTATTTTGTGCTGACGTCAAATCAAACGTTCATTGCATTGTATAGGTTATTAATTAGACTAGCACGTTAATTTTTCTGAACGTTCTAATAATATTTGAGCAGAGTAAATAAGGGAAAAACCGGGGCTAACATGTTCGTCAAAATGTTTGTTAATTGATTGTACTGCTCCCGTCATTTTCCCACAAATGAGAATTTTATGGTATTGCCGTGTCATTTTGTGCTGTCCACATAAAAAATTTAATCAAAATTATTAGAGCCGTTTTTGAGAAAAAAAGAAGTGGTATTTTGATCACTATGATAACTATAATTAGTTTTGGGGGGATTTCGCTCGTACCCTAATTTTGGCGTTCCATGGTAACCTGGCGAATTTGAGCTGATTTAGTTCAGCCGTTTTCGTTCAATCGCGTTCTTTGTTTTCAAAGCTCACCATAAATGGCACCCAAAAAGGAGAAAGTAAATAAACAATATTAAAGAAATGAGGAGGGCGCCTAGACTACCCTCTAGGGACTTAGCAACACGTCGGTGGTGATACCTCAGAGAATGCGTGCTGATACACTCAGTCGACGCATCTCCTCAGCACTTTTCTTGCACCACACGCCGCGCCAGGGTACGGTCAGTGCTGCAACCCTAATGTTACCTGCCTCGACTCCAGGAGCTTCCGAAATGGCCGTACAAAGATCGATCCTGTGACATTAGTGCCGCAAGAACCCATCTGTGGGTAGGTCGAGATGCCTGGCCTCAGTCCTTGTCCAGAGACAGTCCCCAGAGGGTAATGCACTAGCATCTGTGTCATGACATTTGAGGCAGCCCCCATGAGTACGAGGATAACCTGCACCACAGGGCTCAGCGACTCTACTGATTACTACATGGCACGACAGCGAGCACGCACAACGTTATTATCCCGGCCTTACAGACCATTTTCCCAAATAGTGTTTTTCGAACTCAGTAGTGCCTGAAGAGAACTCAAAATTGTTTTTTCAGCCGATTACGTAACTTTCCTTATTACTTCGCATAGCAAAGGAAAGCAAAAAGTTAGTCAATGAAATCACGGCAGAATAAATTCCGGACTTTATCCGGTTGCTCCGAATTATTTTACGCCCATCGTATAGGTTAGCACATGTACCACCAGCACCACTTTATGGGAGATGGATTTATAAGTAAAAATAGTGTACTATAGCCAATTTCGTTCGAAATGTTTGATAATTTATCATTTTGCTCTCGTCTTTTCCCCGCAGATGAAATTTGTGTAACTGAGATATAATTTTTGTTGTTCGGAACTGTCCATACAAAAAATTAAATGAATATCGTTCGAGCCGTTTTTGAGAATTAAGTTTCTTTGTATTTTGATCAATATAATAGCTATAGTTTGTTTTTGGTCAATTGGGTTCATACCCTTATTTTAGCGTCCCATAGAAATCTGCAGGCTAAATAAGGAACCCAATTGCTTTAATACCTAAATAAGGAATTTCATCTGATCTGGTTGTCATTGTAAGACACATACGAACCGTTTTTTTCAAATAGCTTTTTTCGAACTCAGGGGCCCTAAAATCGTAAGGTCTGGAGGAAACAATTTCAAAAATCTGCAAATTGCATAACTTTCGTTTTTACTCTGTAGGGCTAAGGAAAGTGAAAAATATACCGAAATAGATATATACAGGGTTTCACATCACTCAACTTGCGACGAACTTTGCCATTAATTTCTACGCTCCAAACACAACAAAAAACTTGTACAACTTATGCCAGATTTGATATCTCGCTGCTAATGGACTCTGGCAGTTTATTCTGCACGAAATCCACGTTCAGCCTCTCGGAAGTCGTTCGTAGATTTGAGGAATGCAAAAACAGAACTGCGGCACACGTAAGCTGGTTCTCGCGACGCTAAGAAGGAAGTAAACGGTGATAAGTGTACCAGAATGGAAAAGTCAGAAGAGAAGGTTTCCTGAAGGTAGCGAGGGCGAGAGCGTGGAACACACTGTTGCCACATCTAGTTTCCTTTCACCCCAGGGCCTGGGCTATACAGGTGGTATATGCCACGTTGTGACAGCCACGAAAGAGAGTAACTGCTGCAACCCTTCCGTATTCTTCTGCAAACTTCATTGCAATTAGAATTGGCACCACGCTTCTACTGATTCCCTGACGTCTACTCTGCTCATGCAAAGCACTTCTCAAACTCAGAATGGTTACATTGTGCCAGGACAGATGGCGTTGCTGTACAGAGCCATCTCAGTTGAGCCTATAACCCTACCAGGCAGCAAGCGCTAGATGCCTTTGGGTTACAACGTATAAATTGCTGCCGTGAATACAACTAGTTTGGGCTGGAGTTTGAACGTCCACACAAGAAACGCTGGAGGCTTGATGTACTAGGCTCTGCAGCGTCACCATTATCTAAAGTCTCGTCACCCACTACTTCCCAAATAACACCCTGTTGGTCAGCTTTAAGGCGAGGCTGCTGCCAGGGCTTCAATGCTGTAGCGACCCAAGAATAATTAACAGGGATGCTTCCACAGGTATATGACAGACGAGTTCCAAGCTGAAAATGGCAATCACGGCTTTGAGATCATCACGGGCGTCTTGGCGAGACGCCATATGACTTAAATCTATGACTGATGGCAGTTAGGGGTGCAAGTGGATCCACAACTGCATTGTGGTAGCCTGCAAGATGTCAATCTCGTAGTAAACTGATGTATTTCAACTGTCTAGTCTGTCAGGGGTTCGTCCTGCCCAAAATTTGCTAGAAATCATAAGTGGTGTGGGATAAGTATAAATTTCAAAACCCTGCGCTTCCAACAGGTGTCGAAAATGCTTGGTGTTTGGCGCAGGCCGAATTAACTGGATTTTTTTACCTCCAAACGCCCGCACTTGAAGGTACTCACTGGCCCTAACAGAAAGTCATTGTTTTTCCGAACACCTTTCAGATCTCAACCCTTTTGTTTGTGTCTGTGGAAATCCCAGCTCTTCAGTTATTTCTGTGTGACAACAGATTTCCCCCTTTTCTGGACTTTCCAAAATTTCCTTTTCCCACCCCTTAATTTTATATTCCTCTCCACAACACAATGCTCTTTCCAACAGTTAGTCATCCATCAGCTGTTGTCTCCCAGTTCTCCCAACTCATTCGTCTCTCAAGCCTCACGACTCCCTCGTCTCTCAGCTTTCCACTTAGTTTCCCAAGCAACCAGTTCACACGTATTTAGAATTCCCTTGTTCGCGTTTAAATACTCACACTCAAACTGATATCGCTATTACGTCAAGTGTAATACAGTCCTCACTAATTTATTTCTCAATTCAACCTGCCCTATTCGTGCGCCCATCAATTGGCTATCAAAAGTGCAGCTGATAATTCTCTGCCGTACTAGCTGTAGCGGCGGTGACTGCCCTTCAATGTTCGTGGGTGAAATTCCAGTGGTTTAGAACGTCATCAACAATCTAAGGCACGGGGTGGTTCACTATGATATTGTAAATTGAGCTTCAATGCCTGGGAAACTATTTTCGAATAACTTCCAAGGCCCAAGATCCTGAACCGAGACTCAACAACTTGAGAGCACTAAAGCTGCAGGACTCTTTTTAAACCCTGGGGACTCGCTTGTGACGAAACAAACAATGTGGAAATGACAGAGCACCAAGAAGGACAAGCTTAATTTCTCGTGCTCAGCTACTTTATAAACCAAGGCAGGAGGTCAGTTCCATCCCCGAGAACATAGTGCACGCCATCGCCTCACCCCCATCGCTTCTGGAGGGAAACCAAACCCTACTTCTCGTAGCAGCTTACATTTTGAATCTCACTAGTGAAGAAGAGTGGGGACGTGAGAGTTCACTGCCAAGCACCATGCCTGTAGGGCTGTCATACCCCCGGGTTAGCCCATACAGTCATTAGTCCATTCTAAGCTCCAACACCACGTAGGTAAGGGCCCGCTGGCTGATTGTGAAACGTTCGGTCTGTTGAAACTAAATTTTTTTCATATTTCTCAAATTAATTAGTTTAAGATAAGTACAAAACATAACTGACCCAATATAACCCAAAAGTAAATCGCGACGACCTTCGACTTGTTAGTGGCTGTGAAGCGTCAGCGGTCTGGTGTTGTCGAACTCGGCGATTACTGTGTGAGGTTTTTCAAAGCCTGTAGTCCCATATCACAACAAAAAGGTGATAACTAATCAACATGATTGGTCTCTAAATTCAAACAATAATCGTATCAATAGGTCACCTAACGACCGCCACATGTGAATTGTGCCTCAGTGTTCAACGTATTGGAACCGAAACTTGTCTGATCTGCGTGAAATACTTTGGAAAGGTTTGTGCTTATGGTTCTTCCGTATAATACGGGGCAAAAATTAAAGATCTGGTGCGGCGAATCACACAACTTTCCTTGACCTCGCGTGCATTCAGCGATTCTCTTGACTCTAGCAACTAATCAAATCTGTTTATCATTATGTTCATAACATCGTTCTGCATGACAGCAGAACGCCCGAATGGTTTTGGAATTTATTGTGCTCCTCCTACTTCCTCTGTGTATCGGATAAAAACTGTGAGAAAGGGTAGTGGTTCAAATTCCGGAATTACTGGTGTAGCTCCTATATAACTTACTAGTCGCCGTTCCGGTTCTGCATGGGTGGAAATTTAAAAAAATCATGGCAAATCGCGTGGAGCTCCGATCCACAATCCTCGGCGAAAGTCGAGAATTATGAACCAATGTCTTAACCTCTAGACCACGATCGCCCGGTGCCTTTAAAGGGAGTCAGGCGGTACACAAGCACGTCAAGTTGCAAGAGGCAGAGGAAAAGTCCCAAAGTTTTACAGTTGATCTGATATCTTTAAAAACCCGCGATACATTTTCGAGTTTATGTAGCAAAGTAAAGACATAAAATCACTAACACAAACGATGGGTACAGCTTTCGTACAAGTACGCAACCACGAGGGACATTTTATGTCTATTTCTTTTAAAAATCTGTTAAATTTTTGACAGTCCCATCCCTCCGAAACCACGAGCACACCTTCAAGAAGATATGAGCGGAGGTAGAACCCCCTATCATCATAAAACTTGCAGCTTATTAAAGTTATCACTCTTTATTTTTTGTTTTTGTTTGTAACCCCAGTGTTACAAGAGGAGATTTATAAGGAAATTTTAAGAAAGCTCTTAGCAAAGGGCGCTTTAATCGAGGTTGAGTACATCTCCGTTCACTATAATTCGACCTATTTGTGATCTTTTCGAAAATCTCGACCTCGTTGCTGAGTGATAATTATTTAGCCCGTGAAGCGGCAATTGCGCGTTCGCTTTATATTTCTACGCATACGGCCAACGTTCTTCAGCATAATCTATGAAACTAATTGTAGACAAAACGTGAAGAAGTAAGAAACTAACACAAACGGCGCGTACAGCTTTGGTACAAGTACGCAACCACTAGGAACATTTTATCTCTTTTATTTTTTATGCAATGATAACTGCGTTTGATTGTGCTCGTTGATGGTTTCGATATAATGGCTGCGTCAATTGCAATTGACATCATCACTTAGTCACTGAGGTTATTAAAACGTGTGATGTTACCAAGCGTTAGATTTTGTAACGGGCGCTACCATGCACTTAACCGAACACAAATTTAGTGACGCTTCTCCGTTACATATCCCGCGTTACATTTTCGAGTTTATGTAGCAAAGTAAAGACAGAAAATGTCAAAAAAATAATCGTAACCCTGGTGGGACTCGAACCCACAACCTCCAGTTTAGGAGACCGATGCCTTATGCATTACGCCACAGGGGATGCGGTTGCAACTTGGGTTAAAACGCTGGCTTGTCCACTCGGCCTCTAGGTTAAAATTTCGTGACGCTTGGCCTTTACATTTTCGAGTTTATGTAGCAAAGTAAAGACATAAAATGTCAAAAAGATTTTTTTTTGGTTTCTATGTTTTCGGTCAGGAAAATGTTTCACAACCCCCCCCCCCGTCCTTAAAATGTGATAATTTACGTTTCAAGGCATGGGGATTGTAAATCTGCAATGTCCTTCCGCCGTCCGGGCCTTTTTGTACCTTTAATGTGGTGTAAAACATCCCATTTAGTATTTAGTTGTGCCCACATGCTCGGCAATCCGATCGGACGAAGCTTGTGGTTCTTATGGTCAAAAAACGGTTTAAAAAATTAACAAAAACGCAATTTTCGCAGTTTTTTCGCAAATACGCCGCGTTTGGTATCGTTTTCTAGATATTTTTAGATGCTGGGTCGAATGAAACAATTCTCAGAGGTATAAGCTGCGTCTAAATCAAAAATAGCGAAATCACAGTAATTATAGTGAGTTAAATTCTACTAATTGAAAGGACTCACGGGCGAAAGTAATCTTTTCTTCATTTGTACCCCCCCCCCCCTGACTCATTACAACCCACCAGCCCATCTCGTCATGTCGTGCCAATTGCCTACAAAGCCTGGAATATTTAGTTCTCGTCGATCCATTGTAGTCATGTCGTGTTTCGTACGGTTTATTGGTGTTTTTCGAGGCTGAATCTAATGTGATGGGTATCGGAGGTGTGAGACAAGGTCAAGCTGTTCGAGAGAATAATAAACCGTTGTGGGAAAAGATAGTTGAGAGAGTTCAGGAAAGTGGAAGTTCCATAGTCAAGTGGAGATACTTGAGGAACGGGACTTCCACAGGTACAAACAAAAGGGTTGTGATAGAAAGGGGGTTGGAAAAACAATTACTTTACTTAGGGCCAGTGAGTACTGCGTTAACTGCAAGCCTGGATATTCTGGAAGTCGAAGACCCGGCTAATTCGGCCTGCTGAACAACTAATACATTATATTGATTATCTAGTGGGGTTCAGCCAACGTTTGCAATGTAAGCGCAAAAATGTGATTATTTACGACATCACATTAATATCCTCTAAGTTTATCAGTGGTCTTCTACAATATTATGCATGTATTTTACATATAAACCTTACTCTTGAATCAGTTTATCTAATAAGCAAACAGCCTCAAAATCCGTCTAATTTAAGCATACATAGGGTCAGAAACCTACAGCGACTTCGTTTTATACTATGTAGTAATAAGCATTATTAAATCATTGCATCGGTACTTGATAGGACTACTATCTCCATTTTTCTGAACATTCCAATAACATTTTTACGGAGTTTAAAAGTAAAATATCATGCACATAACTTTCTTCAGCTCCCCATGAATTCAATCGTGTTCATTTGTTGTCTAATTAACTTACTTTTCACTCACTTTGTTTGAACTAGTTATCACTCCACGGATGCAGAAAGCGGTAGCGCTTACAGTTCTGAAATTCATTGTGCTGCTCATACTCACGCCCTGATCATTACTGAGCAGCCGCTACTCACAGAAGTAATGAGACAATAAACACCATTGTTTTTAAAAGGATAATAATCGTTTTTCCAGAGGTTTAGAAGTGGTAGTAAGTCAAACCGGGGTGATTAAAATTCTCGAATTTCTGGAGTAGCCCGTGCATATCTTAAGAGTTTAGGCGCTAATAGTATAGGTACTTGGTTGGACCACCGTCTGAATTTTTCTGACGCTGAGTTGATAAGGAAAATACTTCGCTAAACATGATTTTCGTCGAAATGTTAGGGTAATTTACTGATCTCGCCATTTTCTTACGTATGTGAGTTCTATGGTATTGTTGTATCATTAGGAACTGTTCGTATAAAAAATTTAATCAAAATCGTTAGAGCCATTTTTGAAAAAAAAAAAAAAAATTGGTGTTTTGACCACTACGATAAGTATAGTTTTTTACTTTCCTTGGTGCTACAAAGTAGAAAGGAAAGTTATGTAATCGGCTGAAACAAATGTTTGAGTTCTCTTCAGATCTTTACGTTTCAGACCCCCCTGAGTCCGAAAAACACTATTTGGGAAAATGGTGTGTGTGTATTGTGTCTTTGAACGATTTTTTGAGAAAACCACTGTACCAAATCCACTCAAACCGTAGGTTACCATGGAACGCCATAATAAGGGTATGAGCAAAATCCACCGAAAGCTAACTATAGTTATCATAGTGATAAAACACCAAATTTTTTTTTCTCAAAAATGGCTCCAACGGTTTTGATTAAATTGTTTATATTGATGGCTCCCAATATGGCAACTATACCATGAAATTCTCATCGTGGGAAAATGACGAGAGCAACGCAATAAATTGCCAAAACATTCGACGGATTCGATTTTTTCCTTATAAGGAAAAAAATCGGTGTTGTAGTCTAATCCAATACCCATTAGGTGAAAGTTTAAAAACACACATAAGATATAAGGGGTTCACTACAGAAATTCTGAAATTTCAACTACGGCCGTTTCGCTTACTACCACTTTTAATAGTTTTTACCCAATAACTCTGCAACTCTAATGGTACGGGAATGAGTACAAGCAGCACAAGAATTTTCGGAACTGTAATCGCTACCGCTTTCTGCCGCCGTGAAGTGTTGTTTGGCCAAGTTCAAAAGAACTGAGTGATAAATGAATGAGTAAGTAGAAAAAGCCATGTACAAAGTGAATTGACGTAGAGCTAAGGAAAGTTGTGCGTTGCTACGCTCCAGATATTTTTATTTTAAATAGTTCCTTGGTGTCACTGGGAAAAACCACCACTGTGGCCACAACTGGGGGTATTGTGCGGGCGAGCATGAGGCCCTTCATGTCCTCCCAGGTTCACCCCCACCTCCCATGGAATTGCCGTTCTCCGCTGCAGCGTCCCCAATATGTTCCCACCATTCTCGCACAAAGCGCGAGACAACCTTGAAGTCCATCCCTGCAACCTCCTCCGGCCGCAGCTGATGAACCCCAAGAACTCTGAGGCCACCTGCAGGCAGCCCCTTACGTGTACACAGTACATGCTCCACCTCGCAGAATCTGTAATTCTGTGTCTGTTCTCTGACATACCAATCTTAGCCAGGTGGTACCGTAGTGGACAGTGATCTGGCCACATACCATCCGTAAACTATCTCTCTAGTTCGCTCCCTGGAGAGTCAGCTAACTATAGTTGTGCGGATTTTGCTAATGCCCTAATTTTGGCGTGCCATGGTGACCTGCGAGCTAGATATCAAGTTTGAGGTGATTTGATTCCGCCCTTTTCTCTCAATCGCATTCACACACGCACACACAAACACACACACACAAATACCTTTTTCCTAAATACTATGTTTGGGTAATTTTTTTTGTCTCTTTCCTATTTCGTAGAGCCAATGAAGAAGTACGCGAAATGCTAATCACCCAGTGTGTTCTGAGAGGATACATTCCATTTCATTTCAACTTTTAGCAGTCTTTGCCTCTGACTGAGGAAGGAGGTCCTCGAAGATGCCTCTCCAATCAGCTGGCATCAAGTTGGAGCCCGAGTGCAGTGGCTGCTGAGGCCGTGGCCAATGAGCCGGAGAGGGAGGTCGCCTCCGAGTTGCCGCCTCCGACGACACAACGCCGCCGCTGTGTGGGTCTTGGCGGGGGCGGGGGAGCGAGGCCGCCGGCGTTTGTCTACGCGAGTGGGGGGAAAGGAACGGGCGAGTTGCCGCCTCCGGTTGAAGCTGAGAGGGAGCCAGTCATGTTGAACTTGTACAAGTCGCAGTTGGGCCGCTCTCGTCAGGAATACACGGGGCATGACCGGTTTTCGCAACATTATCCTGAGCGAAGAAAGAAAAAGCCGGTACTTTACCAGCGATCCGCTTCCGCCTCCGAACTTCAACCGCTCGCCAAATTTTTTTCCTGCGTCTCCAATTCGAAATCGACTCCCCCCAACGACAACGACAAGTGAGAACTCGACTACTCGTTAATTACCTGTTATGTATTTAATATTTGTTTTAAAATGCACACTTTGAAGCGATTTAGGAGCTTTTACTCCCTGTTCAAGTGCGAAGCATCACATTACTACCTTCATTTCCAATTTACTCCACCGAAAGTATTTTAAAACTTCCCTCAACTTCAAGAGCAGAGAAAATTCCATAAAAATATCTGGTGCGATGCAACACACAAATTTCCTTAGCCCTACGTCAGTTCACTTGTGTACATGGTGTTTTCCACTCACTCAATTCATTTGAACTTGGTCAAACAACACTTCACAGTAGCAGGAATCGGTAGCGCTTACAGTTCCGGAATTATTGTGCTGCTCATACTCATTATAGGACCATTATTGAGCAATTGGTACACAGAAAATAAATGAGGCTGTACACGAATTTTTTGAAAAGGGATAATAATCACTTTTGCAGAGTTATTGGATAAAAACTTTTAAAACTGGTAGTAAGCGAAACGGCGGTAGTTGAAATTTCGGAATTTCTGGAGTGACCCCCATATATCTTATAAGCGTTTTTAAACGCTCACCCTATAGGTATTGGATTGGACTAATTCACCAATTTGTTTTAACATTCTAGTACTATTTCAGCGGAGTTTATAAGAAAAAATCGTGCTAAAACCGATTTACGTCAATACTTTTGGTAATTTATTGTACTGCTCCCGTTATTTTCCCACAAATGGGAATTGTACGGCATAATTGTCTTATTACGAGCTATCAATATAAAACATTGAATTTCAGATCCGTTTTTGAGAAACAAAATTTGGTGTATTGATCACTATGATAACTATAGTTAATTTTCGGTGGATTTTCCTCATACCCTTATTTTGGAGTCCCATTGTAACCTGCGGGACAGATATCGAGTTTGAGCTGATTTGGTACGGTCGTTTCCTCTAAAAACCGTTCACAGACACACACACAGACCATTTCCCCAAAATAGTTTTTTCGGTCTCTGCTGAGAACTCAACTTTTTTTTCTGCCGATTACATAACTTTCCTTTTTTTTGCAGAGCCAAGGTAATTAAAAAATGTCTGATGGGCGTCGCATAACTCTCCTTAGCCCTTTCCTCAGTACATGCACCGGTTATCACAGCTAATAGTCCTAACAATTTTTCATTCAGCTCACTTGAACCCGATAAAACCAATCTTCACATTTTACGCATCTTGTGGTAGCTCTCGAAGTTCCAGAATTTATTGCGGCGCACGTACTTACGCCATGGTCATCAACAGTTAGTACACAGAGTCATTTTTTCGAAGGGTCGTGTTTACTATTTCAGTATTATTAGGAAATAATTAAGAAAACTGTTAGAAATATTAAGCAGTGAAACGGCCGTGGTTGGAACTAACAGGAATTTCTAGTGTTGCTCCTATTTATCTTTTGAGCGCTCTTAAACGTTCGCCGAATTGCTACTTCATTGCAGCTCATACAATTATGAGCTGGATTCACGATGAAATGACTTCGCTACCATAGTTAGTCGTTTTTGCGGGGAAACAAAATATCTGGGTTAACTCGATTCTGTTCACACCCTCATTTTGGCGTATTGACCTGCAGGCCAAGCACAAAATTTATGCCGATTTGGTTTAACCGTTTTCTCCCAATCGCGTCCGCAGTTACACCACACACAGACCATTTCCCCGAAATATGTTTTTTAGACTCAAAACCCCTTAAAACTAAAGATCTGAAGAGAACTCAGCTGATTGCACAACTCTCCTCTCTACTTCATAGAGCCATGCTAAGTAAAAAACGGGTAAAACTAGACTATATATCTGGTGCGTTGCAACACACAACTTTCCTTAGCTCTACGTCAATTCATATGTACATGGCCTTTGAACATGGTCAAACAAAACGTCACAGCTGCAGGAAACGGTAGCGCCTACAGTTCTGGAATTTATTGTGCTGCTCGTCCTCATTTCACGACCTTTTTTGAGCAATTGGTACACAGATAATTAATGAGGCTGTAAACACGAATTTTGTGGAGGAGGATAGTAATTACTTTTGCAGAGCTATTGGGCTGTTGGAACTGGTAGTAAGCGAAACGGCAGTAGTTGAAATTCAGGAATTTCTGGAGTGAGCCCCACGAATCTCATGAGCGTTTTTAAACACTCAATCTTTAGGTATTGGATTGCACTACAATACCAATTTTTTTTAACATTCTACTAACATTCCAGCGGAGGTTTAAGAAATAAATCGCGCTAAAAACGCTTTTCGTCGAAAACTTTGATAATTTATTGTGCTGCTCTCGTCATTTTCCCACGGATGGGAATTTTATGGTATAATTCCCTTATTGAGAGCTGTCAATAGAAAAACTGTAATCAAAATCGTTAGAACCGTTTTCGGGGGAAAAAATTTGGAGTTTTGATAACTATAGTTAAATTTCGGTGGATTTTGCCCATACCCTTATTTTGGCGTCTCATGGTAACCTGTAGGCTAGACATCAAGTTTTAGCTGATTTGGTACGGTTGTTTATCTAAAAACCGCGCTAAAATCGATTTCGTCGAAAGTTTCGACAATTTATTGTGCTGCCCTCGTCATTTTCCCATAAATGGGAATTTTATGGTATAGTTGCCATCTTGAGAGCTACCAATATAAAAAATTTAATCAAAATCGTTATAGCTGTTTTTGAGAAAACAAATATTTTGTGTTTTGATCACTATGATAACTATAGTTAACTTTCGATGGATTTTGTTCGTACCCTTATTTTGGCGTCCTATGGTAACATCCAGGCTAGATATCAAGTTTGAGTGGATTTGATACGGTCGTTTTCTCTAAAAATCGTTCACACATACACGGACCATTTTCCCAAATAGTGTTTTTCGGACTCCGGGAGGTCTGAAACGTAAAGATCTGAAGAGAACTCAATTTTTTTTTTTCAGCCGATTACATAACTTTCCTTTCTACTTCGTAGAGCCAAGGAAAGTAAAAATGAAGCGGCTGAACTACGATTTTTTTTAAGTTTAAAAAAATAAAACCTCGGTTTTTACCACGTAAACCCACGTTCCTCCTCTTTAAAACAATATTTTCATTTTTTGACCAAATTTTCGGATTCAGGGTTAAATTTATCATACTGCTAGTGCGCATTCATAATGAACCCTTAAGGACCAAAACAGCAGTTCAAACGTTGACGATTGACAAGAAATTATGTTTCTGAAAATACTTTTACGTTAATTGCATTTCCAAAGAACGAGCTGGACAGATTTCAAGAAAACTTACACATTTAATCAGCTTCCTAATGGTGGGGTCAATGTTGCGAGTTCTTATCGACTTTATGGAAAAATCGAAGTTTGAAAGAGAAAAAACACTAGGCGCCTACAACAATCAGCCTAAAACTAAACATAATATTGCGAGTGAAAGTTCTACGGTCCTGGACATTCGTGAGGTTCTATTCACCAACTTATGAAACCTTTGACTGGTCTTGCGCCACTTGAGAAGAAATCACGGCAAGACGTGTCCCGGACACCGTATTGTTCCTGGAAACTCGTTGGAATCGCTGAATGCACGTGAGGCCAAGTAAAGTTGTTTGATGCGTCGCACCAGATTTTTTTTTTTGCTTGTTCGTTTATGATTAAGAGTGTGCCGAAGGCTTATAGGAAATTCAACGCTGAATTCGCAAATGAGGTTGTTCGATGCACAGCGCCGAATCAGTCCAGGTACCTGCCCAAACCGGACTCCCAACGGCAAAGTCATTCTTTTCGCAAACGCTTTCGTCCTCAGGCCCTTTGTTACCTGTGGTAATTCCACCTTCTGTGTTAATTGCAATCGACGATGTATTTTCCCTTCGTGTGGACATTCCCAATTTTTCCCACTCCTCAATTACAGACAGGTAATTGAAATAACTCGCGGAACAATACAGCGAAAGTAATCGTTTCATCGTTGGTACTGCCTTCCTCCCGTCTCATTTAAACCACCCGCCTGCTCGACTCGTCATGCCGTGCCAATTGCCTAGAATATTTAGTTTTTTAGAAGTTAGGTCACGTTTCGTATCGTTCATCGTCATTTTTGTATGCTGAATCGAATGGGATGAGTCTCGGAGGTGTGAGACTACATTAAGCCGTGCGAGAGTATAATAAACAGTTGTGTGATAATTTGCAGCGTTTTATTCACACACCACACGCCAGCTCTGCTAGCCATGTCGTGCCAAATGCCTACAGGCGCCTAGAATATTTAGTGTTTTAGAATTCAGGTCATGTTTCGTATCGTTTATTGGCAGTTTTCGATGCTGAATCGAATGTGATGAGTCTCGGAGGCGTGAGAGTATAATAAACTGTTGTGTGATAATTTGCAGCGTTTTATTCAATAAAGATTAACCAAAAATTAACGCAAGATTTGAATTTGCCACCATTTTTGCATTAAGTTGTTGGCAACCCTGAAAAATAAAACAGTTTGAAAGCGGAGAGTTTAGGATTAATGGGAAAATGGGAGTTGCATTATAGGAGACAACACCACGTTTCACACACTGTGTTCGACGCAAAACTTGGAATCAGTAAGGGGTTTTTTACTGGGAATTCCCGCACCTGCCCTAACAGGATTCCCTGGCCCTTAATGGAAAAGTCATTGTTTCCCCACAAACCTTTGTCCTCAACCCCCCTTGTTACCAGCGGAAAGTCCACCTTCACGGGTATTCCCAATGGCAACCGATTTCCCCCTGATTTTCCCATCTTTATTTTCCCTCTACTCAACTGATAGCTCCTCTCAAATTCACTCACCTACTAACTCTGACGAAAGTAACTACTCTCCTTACCAATATAGTTTCCCGTGCCAGTTCACACGTTCCAAGTACTATCCTTGTGTCGCCCCTGGTTTAGACGAATGAGGGAGCTTGAAACTACGAAATAAATTAACATAAATGAATGTTGAGTGTGAGTGAGGACTGCAATATCCGATTGAGTATGAGTATATAAACGCACTCAAGGGATTCTCAATACATAGGAAACTGGTTGTGAGGGACAGTGAGAGAGAGTAAGAAAGAAAGAAAGAGAGAGATTGACCATGTTCATTTATCCACCAGGGGAAATTAGGGCCATAAGGCCCTCTCTACTATTCCCTCCGTAATCAATATACAACATCCTCTCGTGCTACAAAATTACATTGCCCTTAAGTTTTACATAATTGTCCACTAACGCGACAAATTTCTCTTCCCAAAGAGAGCGCAATCATACGAAAACACCGTTCATGCTAAAATAAATTACACTCATACCAACACATTCACGTCTACTAACACATAAACGCTTACCTACTCGTATATTCCTCCCCCTCTCAGCAGCAAACGAACTAAAATTAATATACACAACAATCAACCTCATTCATGCCAAAATAAATTACACTCCAACGCATAAACACTCACTGCTGTTACGAGAGAGAGAGGGGGGGGGGAGTGGAGTCAAGAGTAGTGCGAGCTGAGAGACGAATCGTTGGGAGAACTGGGAGACGACTGTATCGCGAGAACTGAAGGATGACTGACTTGGAAGGAGCTGTCTGTTGAGAAGAGGAAAAAATATAAATAAATTAAATTAAATAAATTAAATTGATCGCTTGGAAAAGATAGATGAGAAAGTCCTGGAACGGGGAAATCCGTGTCAATTGGAAATAACTAAAGAGATGGACTTTCCATAAGTAACTAAAGGGCTTAAGGGAAAACAATGACTTGTTTTTGGGTTTAGTGCGGACATTTTGGAGTTCAAAGACCCAGCTAATCAGGCCTGCTGAACAGTCTTTTTAAATCCACTCTTTCACACACACGTTTTTCTGGATGAATCTCCGGCCTACAAAGACAACATTTTTTTCTTCAAGTCGATTACATAACTTTCCTCAAGTAAAAAGTATACGTTTTTGTAGAGTATAAAGTCAGGGTATGGAATCAATAACGCCATATCTCAACGGATAATCCTTGTAGGTATGCAACTCGTAAAAAAAAAGTCATTTCCTCGTTACCTCAGTTTCTGAAATGGTTTAATTTTACTGTGGACGAGCACAAGTTCCCGCTCTTCAATTGAGATTTGCAACGCAAACTGCATTTGACATTTCGAATTCAGTCGCGGCTTTGTTTATTATTTCGTTCCTAAAGTCGCGATGTTTCCAACCGTTAGGCGAACTGAGAGGGAAATGTCAACCGACGGGGAGTTCTCAGTTGTGACGGCTCGAACGTCAACAATCACCAAACTTGAGGCAGATGGAGCAGAATAAAGTAATTTATTCATAATAGCGACCAGAGTATTTTCATTCGCGTCGTCTGAACTCAATGAGTGAGCCCTTTAATATTCAAGGAACCGCCCTCCAACTTTGACACTTCACGAGGTTTCAACGTTTGTAGTTTATCCAGAAGCGGAATTTAAGGGCCACCGCGAAACGTTAATTACATACAATTCTTCCGGTATTCTTCCACTTTTCACTTTCCTCGTCCCGGGGGTAGAGCGGTTGTTGTAATAGATTAAGACACAAGTTGAGTTCTTATCGGATCATAACGTTTCAGTAGGTCCTGAATACGAACACCCAATTTGAGAGAGTGGTCTGCACGTACATGGCTGTGTCTATTCCTACGAAGTGGGAAAGCAATAAATACGGCTGAAAAAGTTTCAGAAAGAAGCTGTAGCTTCCTATTGATCATTTGAGATAAACATCACTTGATCAATTCTGTCAAAATGACTACAGCACGGCTTACATTGCGGCTGTGGGTGCGATTGAAAGAAAATGGCCGAACCAAGTCATCTCAAACCCGCAGGTTATGATGGAACGCCGAAGGGTATGAGCTAAATATGCCCAAAACGAACTAATAAAGTTATCCACGATCCAAACACTAAATATTATTTTTCTCACAAACGGCTTCAGCGAGTTCGATTACATTTTTTGCACGGATACCTCCTAATGACACGACAATACCGTAAAATTCTCTTCCGTGAGAAATTGACAAGAGCAGCACAATAAATTAAAAAACCAATTTTAGTTTCTCCTTATAAACTTAGCTCTAATGTTACTGGAATCTTCAGGAAAATTGACGAGGTAGCGCAATCTTGTAACTATACGATGGTAGTTTGATAGCGCTCATAAGGTGTGTAGGAGGTACTCCAGAAATTTCTGGATTTCAATCCCCGCAATTTCACGCACTAGTTAGTTTTTACTATTATAATTCTGAAACAGTTTTTATTAACGTTCTCAAAAAAATCTTATTTACAGTCCCATTATATAGCCTTCTGACTGTCCCACAAGTGGGATATGCACCGCAGCCAGACGACTTATTGTGCCAGTCCTGATGTCTTACACGTTAATGCCTAGCCTCCTGAGGAAAGCCAGGTAATTCCAGCAAGAATTTTCATTGATATCCACCCTGAGAGAAGTGGTACCAAAGACCAGAAGTCGCTCTCTCTCAAGTCTCCAGCACTGGGCCATACTCGAGTGTGCGATCACGTCTAGCAACAGATGGCGTTAACATAGGTGAGGGGTGGGGGGGGAGGTGGCCAAGCATTTTGGGGCGTGAGACCTAACCAGGTGAGTGCCAGGCAGGGATAGAACCAGCGGATTCGATCCCCGACCGGGCAACCCCCTCCTCCAAACCCAGAGGGGTGAGACAGTGGGTACCGGCGGCGGCTGGGACACCCCAACGAGACTACGGCGAAGTGGCATTGGTCCTGCAGCTCTGGTGGAATCCTATGGCCTGCAGCTGCCTCCCTGCTATCTTCTTCTTCTTCTAGGTGAGGTTCAGCCAACATCTCCAGTCCCTCAAAGGCACTACCATGCCTAACTGTGAGCAGTCAGTAAGGCCACATGGGGAGTGTGTTACTGTGATGCTATCCTTATGTACAAGACGCGATTGGCTATGGTCCTTTTGTCTGGGGTAGCAATCTCACTGTCAATCAAAAGAGTGTATTAACCCAATCCCAGAGATCTGCTCTCCTGTGGATAATCACAGCCCACAATAGTGTATCGACAGAAGCACTCCAGGTGATCTCTGGTCAGTTACCCGTTCAGTGCATGATTGACAAGTGGAGAGTGAAACCAGAGCTTCCCCCCCTCTAGGGCACTCAATCACTGGCCACTTAGGGAGTCTCCTCATTCGTGCCACACCACCTACATCGAGGGGTGTCGACTATACCCATAACATACATGTGTTTGTTCATTCTGCAGTGCCTGGTGATGATCCCAACAATCTTCCTTAAGTCCTTCCTCTCCATCCTCAGAAGGTTGTGTCTTATCTCACTTGTTTGATCTGTGATAAAGCGTTTGAAGTGCCTACACCTGTAGCATTCCAGACTGTCCGATGCAGTCTTGTGGCATGTTCTTCCACAGCCCTCTTGACTAGTGACAGAGAAATCTCACAATGGGGTGGGGGTACCACCCAATAGGTACCGTAGGCGAACCGCATCTAGCCAGGTGGTCCGCACTCTCACTTCCAATGATCCCCTTATGCGTTGGAATCCACATTAACTCTATTAGCACTTGCTAAGGGGTTAAGCCACAACCTGCACTCTCGCACCAATTTTGGCGTTGTTCAGTAACTCATCAGCGCCTTGCACGACGATTGACTATCAGTCAATATGTTGATAGTTCTGTTGTCACAGCCTCTCTCATGCATTATGATTGCCCCAGCGATAATAGCATAGATCACTGCTTGCTAAACCGTTGGAGTGGGGCCTATGGTAATGTGCGTCCTACTCCTACCAGAGCCGCTTATCCCCACCCCGGAGCCCGTCTCCTTCAGAGTTGCTGGTCCATCTGTATAGATGTTAATGTCATTAGGAGGCCGGAAGTGGCAACTCTCGCTGTTCCATGGACCTCCCACTGGTTGCACATTATATTTCCTTTCGAACGCATATATGGGCACCATCGTGTCTGTGATCTTGCTGAGCTCCTTGTAGGCCTCCAAGTTCCTGAATATAGCCAGGCATCCATTAGTCGCCTGTGGCAACTTAGCTATACCGAGCCTGGTGAGTCTATAAGCTACCTTCATCGCCTCTGCCTGGACATAAATGGCCAGGGGAAGAAGGTCGAACAATCTCTCCAAGGTGTTGGTGGGTGTAGTCTTCATCACCCCTGCTATAAATAAGCACCCCAGCCTTTATACTTGGGCCAGGCTGCTGCCAACCTCTCTAATGGCAGCTGTACAACGACCAATATGAGATTATTGGTCTCCCAATGTCTTCGTAAAACCGAGCTTTAAGCCCCATGTCTTCCCGCACATTCTTTGACACGTCCACACGACCATTGTTGCCTTTTTGGTCGTGTATTTGATGTGCTCTTTCCAGGCTAGTTTCCGAACCAGAACCACACCCAGATACTTGACCTGCTTACCTCGCCCATCACTATCTGCGGCCTCAGTCCTGACAGTTGTCTTTACCTTTTGAACCGCACTATGACCGTTTTGGCTGGGTTGATGGACAGCCCCATCTCCCAGCACCCAGTCCCATTAATTGATGAATTTGTAGAATTGAATTGTAGAACTTGTTCTTGTAAACTTGTTGATGTTTTACCAAGTTCAAATGAACTGTGTGAAAAATGAAATGAATTGGTTGCAAAACCAGCGAATAGGGCGAATAAGCGTAGAGCCAAGGAAGGTTGTGTGATGCGTCGTACCCGATGTTTGGAAATGCAGTTAACGTACGAGTATTTTCAGAAACTCAAGTTTTGGTCAATATTCAACGTTTGAAGTGCTATTGTGGTTCTTAGGGTTTCGTTATTGATTATGAACGTACACTAGGAGTATACTAAACACTGAAATCCGAAAATTTGGTCAAAAATGAAAGAGGAGGAACGTGGGTTTATAAAGCAAAAACCGTTGTTCGGGGCAGCCTGAATTAGTTGTAGTTTTGAGCTCTGAACTTCCGCATTTGCCTCTCGCGGGAAGTCCTTGTTCCCTGTGTTGCCTTCCCCCAACATCAAGCCCTGACCTGAAGTCTTTTGTCAGTGGCTGCAGGAATGTTCAGCCTGCCTTTTCTTCAGTTCAGTTCAGTTATTTCCTTCAGTCGGGTTTCCCTTCTCTGGGCTTTCCAAAATATCGTCTTCCCATCTCTCAATTTACTTCCTCTCCACAACGCACAGCTCTTCACATACTCACTTGTCTCTCAGTTCTCGCAATACACACTCGTCCATCATCTCTCATCCTACTCACTGCTCTACTGACTCTCTCTCCACTTAGTTCCCCTCGCAACCAGTTCACGTATTCAGAGCCCCCTCGTGTCGTGCTTACAGTCACATCCAAACTCTTGGTACACCAAGCACTAAACACCTTGTATAGTACGGCGCATTCTGCTAAAAGTTGATTTAGTTGCTGAAGAGTTGGAGGTTGCTAAATACGCGCCACATAAAATATTTATTCAACAAACGCTGCGTCTTGCACGAATGTAAATTACATTGGCCCACAGTTGCCAACACGTAAAAACTTACAATACAAAGTTGATATTTCACGGAGAACTAGAACTGATTCAGTTCATCGTTCTATTTGCAGCTCAAAGGCTTATGGGGTGTGGTGAAGGGGGGGGGGGTCCGATCGTAATTATAGCTCTACCCGTATAGCATTTTCAAAGGGATGCACTTAATATCGTGAGGCCAGGTACTTAAAAAGCTATTAGCTCAAATTTCTTCAGAGCTCTTGAGCTAAAAGCTTCGTCGTCATTAAATGACTTTAAAAAACGATGAAGACGATTCGAACGAAAGAAACTAGAATTCTCTAATGAATATATAGTTAGTCCTCGACGCT
Source organism: Pachypeltis micranthus (assembly GCA_020466155.1). NCBI lineage: Eukaryota > Metazoa > Arthropoda > Insecta > Hemiptera > Miridae > Pachypeltis > Pachypeltis micranthus. Next base: position 60,074,133 of record CM035770.1, on the reverse strand, counting down.
TTGTAGTTCAAGTCAAAAATTGCCGGTATTAAATGTTTAAGAAGTCGGACTTTAAATTCTACGCCGCTACTTTAGTACTATGTTTAGTACTTAACGGCATATTGTTACAATTCGTAAATGGAAAACGATCAATGAGCGGATCACTATTACAAGATGACTTTTGGTAGTTAATTTGTCAGAAAAAGTCCTCCCATCGTGTTCATGAACTTTTCGTGCACTTGGATCACTATTTGAAATGAGCCACTACAATTATTTTTAATACTGGTAGAAAAGTAAATGAATTCGAATGAGTTCTTCCAATTTTCATGAAATCTGTTTTACATCCCCCCCCCCACCCTCTCGCACTCTTGAAAACTTTAAAAATTGTTGTGCTTAGGTAGGGTGCCTATAACAGATCTCCATCCTTTCATTATATTGCCATGATGGTTGTAAATCGGTAGTTGGTTGATAGGACGAATGCCGCCGAAGAAAAATTAAAAATTGTACTCGTTAATACTCAGTGGATTATGTAGACGAATTTCATGCAATTTTTGCAGAAGGTTATGGGAGTATGTGAAAGATTTTCGAAACCGAGACTCCCATCCGAGGGGTATAAACTAGCCTATCTTTTATTAGAAGGGATAGGGATCCAAAATGAGATAGAGCGGTTGCCTTACACCTCCGCGCGGTAACACACGGGCAACACCTCTCTACCGGGAGACAGGCTAACGACCAAATACCTGCCGTACCTCCACAGCTCTGAGTTCGGTGTATGCTGCAGAGGCCAGCTTCTTGCATATTAGCGAAACCGTAACTCCCATGACTGATATAACCCTCGTCGAGGGTTTAGGGGCAGTCATCAAATAAGGAAACAGACCTGTGTGTGTGTGTCTGTAGTTCGATTTGCGGGAGAACGGCTGATCCGATTGAGCTGGTTCTTTTTTTGTTTTGTTCGTTATTTTTTGTAGACCCCTAAATAAGGTTATGGCCGATTTCGGCCGATGGGAAGGGGGGGGGGAACAAAAATGTACCAAAAACTAGGGGTTTTCGCATTTTTCTCGAAAACGGCTCTAACGATTTTGATTAAAATGTCAAATTATCTTCTCCTAATCAATACCTAAATTTTCTTCTCCATACATATCTTCATGAAAATACGGTGAACGGAGATATAGGTCTATGAAGCAAAAATAATTTTTTTTACGCTTTTTGGCAAAACTGCTTCAACGATTATCACCAAACTTTCAAGCTGTTTTCAAATAGTTAATACCTACATATTGTTCGTAATAAATGTTCCTCTGACAGTCCGTTGAACAGAGATAAAAATGAAAATGTGTCTAAAATAACGTTTTTTCGAACATTTCCGTAAATTCCAGGGTAACTGCTACATGTGATAAATCTTATGGAGTGTCTTCTAGCATTCTTGACCCACATTTTGTTCTCCGCAACTATCTCTGTATCCATCTGTTGAATGGAGATATAAGCCAAGTTAACTCAGAAAAGGAGATTTGTCGAATGTTAATTTATCGGTATTCCAATTTTCTCAAAAAATGCTCAGACGATTTCGATCAAACTTATGGAGTACTCTCAGCTAACTAGTCCCTACATTTTCTTCTGTATAAATGTTCCTGTAAAAATGCGTTGAACGAAGATATCGCGCCCGTATATGTAGGTGGTGTTCGGGGATTGCGGCAAGTTGTGTGTTTGTGTTGCTACGCACCGTTTTTGTTTAAGAGAAAGTGACAAATATTCATTTTGTAATCGCGGTGGTGTACACATCTCCTAAAATTGGTCAAATTTCTTTTGTATTTGATTAGTATGTATGTTATTGGCAAATTGCAAGACCGTACTATTGATAGGAGACTGTTGGAGTTACACGCAGAACGGGATACCCGATTTAGCGTGAAAAAACTAAATGGATAATGTGTTAGTGCGCAACTGAGCTGATTCTATATCTCCACCCGCTTGAACGCCGGTCGATTGACTTAACGTGTGGGCTGTAGGAAAGAATGCAGTACTCGTCACTAGAGCCCAGAATTATATGCAAAACGATCTCCCCAAATATGCCACAAGAAGTGGAAAAATATGCCAAAGACCCAAATAGTTCTCAAAAATATTCAAATCCTCCGTCATTATACATAAAATCATTAAATCTCTGTTATATGGGTAAGGTACTTAAGTCCTCATTGAACTGCTTAGAACAAACATCTTCAGACGCTTGTTTGGAAAATTCTGAGGCGATAGACAGCTGCTTTGCACCTGCTTGACGGGCTTTAGAAACACTTTCAGCGTCGGGAGGTTTTGTTTTGTGTTGGTCGAGGATGAATTTGTGGAGCATTTTACCTGGAAGTAAGACTCTGTTAGATTTAATTTCGAAACTCGATTTGAATAAAATTCAGTCAAACATATCTTCGCGTGATTTAGTGGGTGAACTTACCACTTTAGCACAAGGCGAGCAAAAGATATCGGAGCCTTCAATTTTGAAAGCAGAATCTTTCGCAATCCTGCTCAACAGGTCTTTTTGAGACGGAGAAGATAATCGCTAGATGAAACACTAGACGAGCAGCGCTAGCCCACGACGATGCTATGTGACACATCTTGAAACGACCCCATACGTGAGCGTTTCCGGTCATTAAAGTGAAGGGAGTTCTCGCGAACGAACCCTTAATTCGAATTGGGCTGCGTGTTATCCTGGTAGACGTGGGACTCGTCATTCACAGCTCATTATGGGAAACCTTTACCTGAGCTTGGGTACCTAAATTTCAACCAACACTTTCAAACGAAAACAGATAGCCACGACAAAGGGCTGGTTAGGGCGCGTTTCTACGGAAACATTTATAGAGAGTAGTATTTAGGTACTACTTAGTTGAAAGTATCCCGTAAGTTTGATTGAAATCGTTGGAGCCATTTTTTAGAAAATTAACAAAACGATAAACTAATGACAAATCTCATTTTCTGATCTCCGTTCAACAGATAGATACTGAAATTCTTGCGGAAAACAAAATATGGGTATAACATACATGCTTAAAGACACTCGGTAACATTGATCAAATCCAGTATTTTCTATCAACCATTTCCATTGATGACGTACGCTCTTCCCAGTCCCTAAGCCAAATTCCTTAACAAATAAAATCGGGATGCAGTGAGGGATGTTCTCCAAACGTGACTTTAAGTATTGTTCTTCAAACAGGACTATTTTCTCATCAAAATGCCTGTTCTTTACACCCATAAGAGAGTTAAGGTCGAAAGTTTGCTGTTTCGGTAGGATGCGGGAACATGAGACTCGCTCAGCATCCACCGAACCCAGTCATGTGGAAGTAGGGCAGGCAGGGCAGTAGAGAGCTGTTGCTCATCTCTTACGACACGAAAGTATGAATCCTTTAGGAATTTGTACCAACCTGGAGGAGTTGTTAATCTGATTTCCCACCGCATCTAACTATTTAACAATGTGAGGGATCAACTGTGGCTGTTTCTTTGTCATAATCTTCTTTGCAAACTGGGCAGAACAGTTATAAGTTTGCCTAGTAGCAGTCAAAGCTGAAAGGTTTGGCTGCTCTTCCAACAACCGTCGCTCATTGCTATAGAAACCTTCCTTACCTGTTCCCTCCACACTGGAGGCACAAGATATGCAGGGTGGAGAGTCTTTCAGGGAAAAGAGACGGAGCCGCGTATTGGGGTTGCCATGTTGTGTGAGGAACTGGCTTTTCCAGTGGTGTGACTCAAGACGTTCACAGATGTTGGGAAAATGCCGTACGTGTCACGCCCCTTTGACAAGGATTCCCATCTCGCTTGCCATTCATCAATCGCTCAATCATCTAGCGCAGCAAGTTTTCGTTCATTGGAGAGGTCTATACAGAGTTGTGCCCAGAGCGGGAGAAGTCTCCCTTTTCTTGACCACCATGCGCTTGACCACTTGGAGTGCTTGTTCTGGTGACACTGTGACTATTACGTTTTCTGTGTATTCTACTCGACTTTTAAACTTCAAAGTGCGGCTTTCTGGGTGTCATGCGCATCGTGGGCCTTATTTTGCGACGCCCAGTGAAAATTAGTGTTTGTTATACTTGCTCTTCCGTTTTCCCGTTCCCCACCTTTAGTCCGTCTGCCGCCGCTCTCCGGTAAACCCGCGCGAGTGCAAAACCTGAAAATCTTTTTCTGTTCCCGAACTCACCATTTCGAGCGATATTGACCACTAGAAGCCCGTCGACGGGAAACGGATTCGCCTTCATCTCCAGGTATTTAACCCTCAGCAGTTATACGTGTTCGTTTGATTTGGGCTCTGTGTAACGAGCACCAGAAATCGATAGTATTTCAGCGCTGTGCAGCCTGTACATTTCATCCCTCAATAGGATTCCGGTTAGGTACTGCACAGTGTAGTATATAAATGTACTTATGTGAAGATGTAAATTAGGCTCTGCATTACCCACTCATCCCATTACTCAAATGTGTTTGGTGTCCGAAAAACCTTGGAAAATGTTTTTAGTCTCAGATTTAATTAAAAAGAGGAAAAAAAAGATATGTGATGCTTCGCACCTGCTATTAAAAAAACGTTTCAACCATTGATATTCTCAACGTTAAATATGATCTGTCTTTAAGCCTTAGCGAATTGTTCTTTCAAAACTCATTCCTGAAACGTTTCTCAGTGCATTTTGTTCGAAACTGGGCGAATCGCACATTTGTGTACTCGACCTTTTTAATTGTACGTTGGCGCATCTTGTGACATGCTCTTCATGTCTGAAACCGTCAGGCGCAGAGGAAGTCGTAGGCGGAATTCAGCTGCCGCTCTTCTGCAGCCGCACCAACAAAGGGAGAGGAAACCGTCAGTTGGCGGCAAGAATTGGGGCAGCTTGAATAAGTAAGATTTTCGAGGCGGCGAGAGGTGAAGATAGTAAGAAAAGTAGTACGTTGAAACCCGTAGTAGGTTGTCAATCGTCGAACAGAAGGATCGTTGTAGCGCTTTTTGTTGGAAATTCGTTGATTTGGCGTATGATTTTGACTCGACAAATAGTAGACAATGCTGCCAACTTGACAGAAATTAGCTCGTTTGGGCCATCGAGTAGTGATACAATCCCCCCCACCTATAGAACTGCAACAATTACTTCCTGGTCCCCTAGTCATTTTGAGTATCAATTATTGTAAACACACGTACTGTAATATTACACCAAATTTCCTAATTGAAGGCACACTTTTAGTAATATTTCGGTCATATTGACTCAATTCTTTTACTTTATTTGTTAAGCAGTAAAAAACGTATCACATTCTGGCTTCAGTTGGCAACTCTGATACTGATGATTTATGCACCAGAAGGAAAATGTCCTGGAAGTGAGCGAATAAGTATTGAACGATTAGCACAGTCGAAAGTGGTCGACTATATTAATCAAAAAAGAATCGGAACTGTACTATACTTGGACTGAAAGGGTTCGTAGCAGTTCCAAGACTTGGGCCTTTAAGACGCAGTCGTTTGAGTACAGAAGAATGCAGGGGGGTTGAATCAACTCCAAGGACAGATTTATGGGCTCTGAGCCCCAAGAATTGTATAAATCTAGAGTTCGGAGCAACGACGTAATAGAAACTCAGCTTTCAATTTCATTTTTGGCTTGTACCAAACACAAAGGTTAAAACTAGGCCTTTACTTACTGTGCTGACTGACTCCTGTTAAAGGCAACCGGTTGATCGTGGTCAAGTGGATAAGACAGTCGATTCATAAATCTCGACGTAAGTCGAGGATTGTGGATCGAATCTCCGGCGCGATTGCCGTAATTTTTGCCCGAGTCAGCAGCTCTTCAAAAAGCATCTCCAAACTTCCTTCCTTTTGTAACAATTGGCGCCCAACTAGTGGTCGAATTTCTTCTTTCCAAGAAAAAGAAGAGGCCCAGAGAGAAAAATTAAAAAAATTAAGAGAGAAAATAATGAGACAAGTTCTCAGGTCCGGGATTCGCTGACGAGTTCTCGGGTCCGGGATTCGCTGACGCTGTGAAGGTTCCAGCAAAGGTAAAATGGGAAAGAAAAAAGACTTTCCTTGTAGCCCTCTCGTTTCTCGAATCAAAGATCGGATTTTCCGGGGATTCTCAACTCTTGTAAATTCTTTCCTTAAAAGATTCCGCTCCAGGAGCAGTGGTTAAAAGACGACGAGGGGGGAGATGTGCTGACTGACTCCTGTTAAAGGCAACTGGTTGATCGTGGTCAAGTGGATAAGACAGTCGATTCATAGTTCTCGACGTAAGTCGAGGATTGTGGATCGAATCTCCGGCGCGATTGCCGTAATTTTTGCCTTAGTCAGCAGCTCTTCAAAAGCATCTCCAAACCTCCTTTCGTAACATTACTATGGAGAAAATGTTTGACCTTCCTATTGACAACTTTGTCAAGGCAGAGGCTATGGAAAAGCAATGGTGCACAGGCTGGTAAAGAGCATCTGGCTGCATTATGGCTTGGGAACCTTTACGCCCAGAGATACCTTTACGTGATCACTGATATGATGGTGCCCAGATCTGAGTTCGGCAGGAAGAATGAGTCCAACCAGGAGGAAGCTTACTAAAACAATTAAAGTCGTTAGTTCTGGCGTAACATCATCTACACGGATGGGTGCTCTGGGAGCAATTGAACGTGTACTGCCTTGGATCTCACTCTAACGGGGTTTCAAGCAGAAATGTATGCTATCATTGCCGGGGCTGATGCGTGAAAGAGGATATATTAATACAACTATCGACGTAATGACTAGTAGTAAGCGTCTTGCAAGGTGCCGAAGAAGTACTGCAGAACGTCTAAATTGGCGAGGGAGTGCAGGATCCGGCTCAACTATTTATCAAACTAATAGAGTTAATGTTTACTGGATTCCTGGACACACAAGGATCACTGGGAATGAGAAATCAGACCAACTGGCCAGACTCATACCTATAAGGCTACCTCCCCACTGTGGGGCATCTGCGTCACTAGTGGAGAGGACGGTGAGAGAATATCCCTGGAGAATGTATACTAGCTATACGAGGTATATCCACAAAGTAATTTTCTTTTCTATTTCTATGTGCGGCAGTGCTGCGATCACAGTTTTGAGCATGCGCACCAGTTACTCCGACTCAAGCAGAAGAAATGTACGCCATTTTCAGATCGCTGCTTCTTTATAATGTCGGCATTATTTGAAAATACCACCGCTCCTGTAATCAGATCAGTGATCCGTTTTCTAAATGCATAGAAATCGGAAAATCTTCGAGGTTTACTGACAAACTGCTTGAGTGATTCAACGGGATGGCGCGTTCCCAACGAAAGTTAAGCCTAGACACCTAGAACACTTACTTGGGCCGCTTTTTTGGGCAGAAAAGGCATTTTGCTGATTGATGATTTCTTACAACGAGGCCAAATACACAACAAGCACCGAGGATTACTGTCAAAAGGTGTTTTTTTTTCACAACAATGCCCAACCTTACGCTGCGAAAGCGACTGTTTGTTGCAAAATAGTAAGGGATGAACAAGAATTAGTTAGTGACCGGTAGAGGACTGTAATGTTCGGAAATATATAGATCGGCAGGACAGTGACTCGAGACCACAGTGGAGAAAGTTCAGAGTAAAGTCACTGAAGAACGGGAGCGTTACACGAGAGTAAGTTTGGTGGAGAGTAGGGTTAGAAGACGTAGCACACAAGTGGTAGATGAGATCTATTCAGATCATTTGAGACGATGATCAGACTCCATACGTATCCGGGGGGTTGACAGGTGAGCAGAAAGTGGGAAAACACAAGGAAAGAAAGGCTTAAGGGAAAGGAAACCCGGACCGTTGACCTGTGTAAGGTTTTCGGGGACTGAGTTCTTCATTCCCCGAACAGTGCTTATGGAACTCCTTTAGGAATTTGACTGAGACGTGTTCGATCATCGAGTCTACAGTTCGGACCTGGATCATAGCGACTTTCATCTCTTTCACCTAAAATATTTCCCTGGTGGTCAACCTTTCTGTAATACCACATGGTTGAAAACACAGGGGCTTCTATGAAGAAGGCATGCAAAACCTTATTGCACACGATGACAAGTGCCTACAAAATTTCGGAAGCAACGTTGAAAACTAGTTTTCTACATAGCTTTTCTATAAGTTTTGCCCAACAAATATTTTTTCTGTGTGACCAAACGGAACATAATTTGTGAATATACCTAATAAATCGCCATAGTTGACGTTGACGTTGGCGTTCGCACAAAAATTGCGTTGGTGGTCCAATAAGCTGCCTACACTGAGGCTATTGAATAATTTACCGTAAAATCTGAAGGAGCGATTCAATAAATTCCGGAACAGCAAGTCGATTTTGTGGCTAACTTTGTTCTGCGGTTCGAAATCATTTGTGGAATCTTCTGATTGTCGAGAAACTGTGCCATGGGTTGAACCTGGTATTTTAATTTACTGGATGAGCGGCACATATAAATATGTCAAGCCTTCAAGTTGTCCATGGGCGTTGATGTCCATCATTAAAGTTCAAAGAGGTTGTTGCGTGACTAATCAGTGGTAATCAGCTTATGTCCAACTGGGACGATAGGGTTTGACTGAAGCCATCAATCGGCAAATCCAATTGGCGGTTGGAGAAGACTTAGCTGGACTGCATTTACCCCTCTCCTGCCAACAACGCTACTAAACATGGGGAACTCCATTGAAACTATGATCCCTATGGCCCAGACTCCTGGCCTGAACAGAGGGTGCCTTTGGCAGTGAGGGCAGAAGCCTGCCATTTCGCTTGAGCATCTTCAACACACTTCAACAGGTGGCAGACCTCTTTGTCGGTATTGCCACAAGGCGCCAACATTTACATTCCTTTCCCACGTGAATTTCGAGGATTGGCCTGGCCCCCGTCCTTCACATGGGAAAAGGAGAGCAAACTACCTGAACTGCGGTCCCTTCAAGAACGCAATCGCAATTGGGTAGCAGCTCTTGCAGACCCCTCAGAGTTCCCTTCCACGCACCCAGTTCAGACTCCTGTGCACACAGTTCCTATGGATGACTGGGCCTTGTTAGTGACGTGCCTCGCTATATCTCCGGCAGGGACCTCGTTGAGGTGAGGTTGTCTTAACCAGTAAAGACCGAGGAGGATTGCTCCCTTGGTCCTCGATACATTCGCTTATCTCGCCCTTCTCTCGCCTCAGACTTGAGAAACGTCACGTTCGGACAAATTTCTATCCAATATCCTGAAACAAATCGGGCGAGTTTGGTTTTTTATGTACTTGACAGAGCCGCTGTGTCTGAGGAATCAGTTCCACACAATTCTTCGAAGGGTTTGCTCCCAATTTGTAGAAGTTGCAGAAGCCCGAACCAAAGTAGGTTTTCATTTCTAGCTCACAGCCCCGCGCGGTTTTACAAACAATCACGCGGTTGGTGGAACTTCATTCAAGCGAATCATTAAGAATGATGTCTGCAATAGATCTCATGCTTTCTGCAAATCTATTTTGTTGGATTCGAAACAACGTGCATTCTCTATTTACAGAGAGGACACTTACAGTGATGTGTCTTTATTCTCGCGTAAGTCAGCAATTAGTGTCACCGCCAGAAATACAATGCTCGTCGATCTTCGGAAATGTTTAAAACTGACTCGTTTTTTGGATGTTCGTGACCTGTAATGATGCTAAGCCTGACTGACTCACGACTGTCGTGTAAATCTTGAAATCCTCCGTTTGTCAACCATCGCTCCCAAAAACCCAGCGGGACCCACAAAGCAGAGCAGTTCGTGACAAGCAGTTATCAGGAAGAGCAGCAAATGTGCTGCTAAATGCGATCTCGTCCCCCCCCCCCCCATCACAACAAGTTCATCGATTCCTTAACTTTGGACTGGTCGTAACCACTCGTTAGTGACGGGCACTCAAGTTCACTCGTCGAATGGGCGACCACTTTCATAGATACGCGCTACTCCTAAAGCACCCAAGTTACGAACTCGTGTCTCCAGACATCGCAAAGGGGCTAAACTGGCGAAACCATCTTATCTCCGTTTTACGACGCCTCCACTCGGCTTTGTCCTGAATCTTGAATTCCAGCTAATTCCCAGTCGCACTAAAAACCCCCCTTAAATCAGATTGGTTCCGGTTTTGTTGTCGTCGTTGTGCGGATGCTGGAGCGAGATAACTGAAGCGCTGAAATATTCCTGCCCAACGTGGAATTAACGGAGAGCAAAGGGCATTTAAATCTGTGTTTTGATGCTCGTTGAGGTAATTTCAATACATTGTCAGAATTTGTTACTTCTCATTTAGCGAAAAAGACTCGCTCTTTTTCCACCGGTTTACTTTCGACTTCTAATCTTTCCTTTTCATAGTTTTCCTTTCTTGACTGTACAATAAGTAGTGAAAGGGCCCACTGAGTGGTCAACAGTTTAGTTTTTTTTTAGTTCTTTGCTCACCGGTTTTCTCATATTACACACTTTTTCGTGCTGAACCCACAACAGACTGGGGTTTACCTTGAATAAGTCAATTCTTCTCGCTATACTAAATTGCTTGGAGACGGAGAAACTTGTTTTGTTCAAATGTTTCGTAATACCCAACCAACTTTGATCAAAAGTGCCTTCGTTCTGGTGACATCGGGCGAAACCCGTCAGAAAAGAAAGTTCTTATAACATTTGACTGTCTTTTCGTCGAAATTGCTAAGGTTAAACGCTCTGAGTATTATTCACCTGCCAATTCCTACGTTTTGTTCTTCGCAGGTACTTTTGTCTTGTTCCGCTCACAACTTGTCTCACACTCCATTTTTGTTTTCCTCGAACCTTCCTGCGTAACTCACACCAAACCTTGGCTGCTGGGGCTCACCTTGAACTTTGCCGGGAGTGTTTGGTTGGTTATTCTTGCTGTACTGCATTCTCTGGAGATGATAGTGTTCGACGCAAGCGCCGAATCCCTCCAGGTTTTCGACCTCGGAATTTCCGCTCCTTGCCCAACGGGCACCTGTGGCAAGGTCATTGTTCCTCCAAAGGTCTTTGAGCCCATGGAAATCCCAAATCGGAGGATATTTCCAAGGGTGGTTTTCCCATCCTTCCCCTCTCCGCTCTTCTCAGATTCCTCTCCACAACAGATACCTTCTCCCAAAAAATCATTCAGCTACGAAGTGTCGCCGAAGTCAGTCGTCACCTGTTCTCCCAACACTTGTTTCCTAATACCTTTCGCGATACGGCCGTCTCCAATTCTCCCAACGGATACCTTTTTCACCTCTCATCGACTCGAATCCCGGTTCAGCTTTCTCCCTCCTTCCCAGTACAACCAGTTTTCACGTCTTCAGAGCCCTATTTGTTCGCGATTTCATATTCAACTCATCTCCCGTATAAGTCACCTCGTCTTTGTACATCGAAGTCCTCAAGTCTTGTGATATACCAGCTCACCAATTACAAGTTTGTGCTCAGCAAATACCCGTCTCCGAGTTTCATTCACGTCTATCCTGGTCCAAACAAATAGGATTGCCCCAGGAGCCTTTGTTAGTTGTTAAAAGGAAATTTCACTTTGTGAGTAGCGACCACAACGTCGCCGATAGTTCATCGAAGGCAGGTAAAACAAACTGAAATAATGAAATGTGTCCACTCCAGACATTTTCGATTCCGGGAGGGATCAAAACGTGAAAATATTATGAAAACTCCATTTTTGGACGGATTACGATACCCTTATCCTTCGTATTCCGGAAAGTATAAACGACATTCAGCGTTCAGAAAGGTATTTCAGGCTTTCTCGAATATTAACCGCCGCTTATTTCAGTTTGTCGAGATGGAATCAATTTGCACCGCGACGGAAGCAAAACTGCTACTTTCTTTCTTCTCCTGTATTCCATTCATATTGAACTCCTCATTAAACGTAAACGTCTGAGGGCTACTCAGAATTTACATTCTTTTCGCTCTCCGAACCCACTCTACCTTCAGTTCATCCCGAAATAGCGTCCTCCGACGATGACCGCTTGTTTTCTTTAGGGCACCCTGAATTCTTCGGAGCGCCTTTTCTTATAAAAGGAAGGGAGCAATCAAAGAAGATCCGCTAGAGGAGGGGCGGCAAACAAAAGATGTGCGATGTACGAAAAAAGAAAAAGGTTGATTCGATATTGGGGCGGGAAGATTGGAAAGGATAAAAGAATTCTAATCTTATGGATGTTTGGCTTAAATTCGTTTTAGCTTCATATGGGGAACTGCCAAATATTTTTTCAAGCTAATGGCCTTCCGGCCCGTCAGAACGGGGAAGGCTCGAGGCCAGGAATTTTCCGCTCGGGAGAGCAACGAAAACAACCGGCTTAGATACGAATTTACGATGAGATTCGATTATAAGAGCTGATATTGATGCAGGGAAATATCTGGTAGGACGCATCACACGACTTGCCTCTGCCTCACGCACTCTGCAAATGTTAGCGTTCCGCGTACTAATCCCATCTGTTTCTCACGCAGTTTATATGAACCTTGCGGAACTCAACGTTCTGTAGTGGTAGTGCGTAGTGGAATTTATTGCGCTGCCCTGCTTAAGTCTCGTCATTCATTGAGTGTCCGGCGTGTAGGTTTATCGTAACTTCGACAACTGGTAACATTAACACACGAAAAGTGGAATAAATATATGTACATGAATATTTACACAGAAATATGTTTAAACAGCGCATAAAAGGATCTAATTTTTAAAAAACTAATTAAAAATTTGTAAATGCAGTATATCTGTGTAAAATCACGAAAACTAAAACAAATCCTTTTGGCCGTCAAATCAAAGTCGATAGAAGCGGATGATATCTCTGTCGAAATACTTTACGTATTGGTTGAAGTGATATTGCATGTCTTAACCCATATTGGCAACTACTCTCTAGTAGTGGGAGTGTACTCCGAAGTACGGAAGCAAGCCATAATAAAACCCCTGGGGAAGTAAAAATATTTAAAAATTCCGAAGACATTATAGATTTAAAATGCCGAGACGGTACCAGCCCCGACCAGTAGCGCGTGCGTATAAATTGAGCGCCGAAGGCCGCTTCGCTCCGTAACACTTTATGATAAGCAGCCAACAGATTAATGGGATAATTATCGAAAATTGTAGTTAAGCTTTTGATTATGGCCTTTATTTTAACAGATTTTTTAAAGAAAAACACAAACGGTGGGTAGAGCTTTCGTACAAGTACGCAACCACGAGGGACAGTTTATGTAATTTTGTTTAAAACTATATGAAGAATCTGGTTAAGAATGTGTGCGCTTTCTGTTTTGAACGGTTATAACCATATCCGAGATCCTGAGATCGTGAAAGCTATCATAAACACCACCTGAGCTTCTGAGAGCCCCCGAAGGTGTACCTCCTTGCGAGAGCGATTTTGTTGCTCAGACGGTGGAGCGTCGTAGCATTTCACGTTGAGGCTGGCGGAACCTTTACACAAACGGTGGTACAGCTTTCGTACAAGTACGCAACCACTAGGGACATTTTATGTCTTTTATTTTTGTTTTTTTAAAGCAATGATAACCACGTTTTGATATAATGGCCACGTCAATTGCAATTGACATCATCACTTAGTCACTGAGGTTATTAAAAGTGTGATGTTACCAAGCGTTAGATTTTATAACAGACGTTACCATGCACCTAACCCTACACAAATTTCGTGACGCTTCTCCGTTACATATCCCGCGTAACGTTTTTCGAGTTTATGTAGCAAAGTAAAGACATAAAATGTCAAAATGAAATGATTTGTTTGTAAACATCAAAATATTAGATGTTTCGCCTCTGTGAAAAAGTTGGTATTATGAATATCTTGTGAATGCCTATAGAATCGCTGATTCTATGTAATTACTTTAGGATTCAGATAGACTAAGTAAATGATCGATTAATGACTGCGTTTATTAAAAATAGTTTATCGAAAAAGACGGAAAGAAAGTGGTAAAACGAGAACAAAGGGAAAACGCGGATAGAATGGATTGGTGTCGGAAACTAAGGTGACAGCCTGAAATTTGTGAATGTCGCGTGGAGTTGACACTTGTGTTCTTCTGTGAAGCTGCAGCTGGTTGATAGGGCTGGTACCCCGCGTGGTGGTCGGTGATGGAAAATCAGTGCTCTGTGTAGGTGCGTTGTTGTTGGAGTACAGAATGAATATTCTTCGGTCAGAAAGGTAAATGCATCTTTGCCACAAGGAAGCATACTGGGCCCCTACCTGTACATATTTTATTGCCACGACTCCCATCGTAACCTGATTTCTCTGCACTCTACGATGATGACTTAGACGTAATTGTACTGTGTCACAAGGATGGGGAGCAAACTCACATACAACAGCTGCTAATTGAGGGTCTGGGCAAATGGTGGGGCGTTGAAGGCTGAAAATGAATCCAAACAAGTCGGCAGCTGTCAGCTGCACGTGTAACACAAGATACTCTGAATCATCGCTCCTGTACCTCCAGCTCCAAATCCCAAATACCATCGTTACATAAGCATTATCCTAGACAGACGCCTCACGTTCGTAGACCATGTGATTCATCTCCTTAAACGCCTAATAAATAGTGTTACAAGGGGTTTGGAGAGTCGCTGACTCAGGCAAAAATTACAGCGATCCCGAGCTCCGATCCAACGCCCAACTTTCCTCTATGACCACTGGACTACGATCGCCAGATGTGCCTCCAATGTGAGTATAATAGAACCTGTCAACTCAAATTTCTATTCAACAATCCAATTATCAGCCATTGCAACAAAAACCCTTCCCCGACCCTCCATCATCCCGTTTTACCTTCCTTTCATATATAAAGACCACGACCAACTGACTGACTCCAGTACTGACTTAACGGCCAGACGATGATGTCTTTACATCGAAAGCGCTTGCCACCAGCAACACACCAGCCAGAGGAGACGGACTCACCTAACAGATACGTAAACTTTAATAATTTGCCTTCTGGCGGACATAACCCTATTGCTTTAATACCTGACACAGCCAGTCCGGCTAAGGTACTACTAACAAGACTGACCAACAAGACGCTACAACTACACAAAACAATCGCTAACATACGCTACAACAAACAATGCCTCACTCACAACATAACACCAAAATACGCACTCATACAGATCAACAGACAGTCATACTCTGCACAAAAAACAAAACACTTAGCTCAAAAACTTTGGATTAGGACAGAAATACGGACGTTATACATTAAAAAAGACAAACTTAATAGGGAAATATACAAAATACACTTAGAATCAGCCAACATAATGACGAAAAATAACTTATACGACATATTCATAGACTTCCTAGACTACCTACGTACAAAGACGAATACAATCATGACCAACAAATACAAGAATATGGACAGAAAACTCGACAAACTCAAGAAGAAACTAGACCCTATCTCGAAACCCACAACAACATTTCATAGTAGAACAGTTAACTTGACGGACGTAAAATTCACTGACAACGAATCGCAACTATTAGAAAGAGGACTCAAACATAACTTACCTTCAACTGACTTACAAAAAGAAATTGAAACGAACATCTTGGACGCTGAGACAGCCATACAATACCTACCAATTGAAAACCAAGAACGCATACGCCACAAAATAGCGAACAAAATCGAACAAACCATCAAAGAATACACAAAGAACAGGACGGACCACAAAGACGTACAAACAGCTAAACAAATTAGGACCAAACTCAACAAAAATAATTTAATTTTGACAAAAGCAGACAAAGGAAACGTCATTGTCATACTAGATAAACAGAACTACATAAACAAGACGACTGACTTCATCAACCAAACACAATGCACGAAACTGAAAAAAGACCCTACGGACTCGTATCAAACACAAATACGTAATGCACTTAGAAACCATACTAACATACCAAAGAACAGCATTATAAATACATAAACATGAACCCAAAACCACCACTACTCAAAGGACAACCAAAAATTCATAAAAAGGATACACCCATCAGACCAGTCATAAACTTCACATCTGCACCAGCATATAAACTCTCAAAATACTTTACCACAATGTTAAAAAGTACCATTACATTACCAAACAGATATACGATACGTAACACAGAAGAACTCACCACTAGATTAAAAGACGTAACTATAACTCCAAACACTAGATTGGTATCATTTGATATAAAAAAATTATATCCCTCCATACCAATAAAAGAAACCATTGATATACTACAAACCAAACTAAGACAAATAGACACGACCACCACTAAAAACGTTACCAACCTCACCAAACTGACACTCGGACAAAACTACTTCCAATTCAACAACAGCATATACAAGCCAAAAGATGGATTAGGTATGGGAAACCCTACCTCGTCCATATTAACTGAAATTATTTCTACAACATTACGAAGAAACTCACATCCAGACCTTAATGACAAAACACGATATTAAACCCTACGCCAGATATGTAGATGATATCATCTGCATATTAGGCCGCGATAACACTGACGACATACTAAAGGACTTAAACAATATCCACCATAACATCCAATATGACATGGACAAAGAACAAAATAAAACCCTTAATTACTTGAACCTGAAAATCACAAGGTTGGACAACGAACTACAATACGACATTTTCAGAAAACCCACTGCCACCGACACGACCATACACTTTACATCAAACCACCCACAACAACACAAACTAAGTGCATTTAGACACATGATACGGAGACTAAAAACTATCCCACTACCCGCACAAAATTACAAAAAAGAACTTGATACTATCAATACCATCGCAGAAAATAACGGTTACTCCAAAAAAACAATAAACAAATTATTAAGACAATACGAATCCAAAACACACGACTCAAAAACACAGAATACACAGACTTTAACAAGACGCTGCACATTCACGTACACAGGACTAAAACATACGGAATAACTAATATCCTCCGAAAGGAAGGTATACAAATCGCATTACGTACGGACAACACACTTAGAACCAAACTAACTACAAAGACTGAAAAGACAGACCCACTCGACCAAAGTGGGGTGTATAAAATAACTTGTACTTGTACAAACGCATACATAGGACAGACAGGACGAAAAATACGGACCAGATACTCAGAACACATTAAATCTCTTAATAGGAACAAAGACGATTCAAACTTTGCTAACCATCTCAAAACAACTGGACATGAACCTACCAAAATACAGGACTGTACCACCTTACTACACAAACAATACAAAGGACGAAAACTGAACATATTAGAAAACATGGAAATTTACAAACAAAAAAACTTCAATGGACAGATCATAAATGAACAAATCAACACAAAATGCGACACCATATTCACACCACTCAAAACATTACACAAACGAAAACAACCAACTGACGGATTTACAGACCACCCCACACAAAAAAGACGGAAATTCCACAATTGACAGATCACCCAACACGTCCCATTTATCTCTAGGGGGTATCCCCCTGAGGTACATGACCTCCTCTCCCCGACCCTTCCCCGACCCTCCATCATCCCGTTTTACCTTCCTTTCATATATAAAGACCACGACCAACTGACTGACTCCAGTACTGACTTAACGGCCAGACGATGATGTCTTTACATCGAAAGCGCTTGCCACCAGCAACACACCAGCCAGAGGAGACGGACTCACCTAACAGATACGTAAACTTTAATAATTTGCCTTCTGGCGGACATAACCCTATTGCTTTAATATATATTACCATTTTTACCTAGACTCTCTGGCGAAATGCCTTGAAAACAGCGCAACAACATTCCTTAATCACGGCATTAATCAAGCAAACCAATTGGCGGATACAGGCTTTGACTTCTCGCCAGTTCTGAGATTGACTCGTCCTCGGAAGGTGCAGGATCTCCTACCTGAACTATAACAAGTGATCTAGTGGCTCTTTTTGGAGTTAAATCGAATGAATTTCTAGTTTTATTTGTACCACCACACTAAAAACAACCTTAAAATTACGGTTTGGCCAATGTAGCTTCTTTGTTTGTTGCCGTGATGTTTATTTGTAACAGACTCTAGTAAATGTACAAAAAGTGAACATGGGGCCCAATTTCTTTCATTCGCAATCAGTAAATTTCAGCAGCCGTAGCAACGGCTATAATTTTCATCCGTGGGAGAATCATGAGCGTCGCAATAAATTGTAGAACATTTTGACGAGTAGCAATTTCAATTTAGTTTTGTCGGTATATGATTCTAGCGCCTCAAAAAATCATGTAGGTAATCCTTTAAGCTGCCTACACGAAGCCCATTTAGTAAGGATTATAAAATAGTTAACGAAACAGCCCACGTTATTCCAGAATAAAAACTACCGTTTTAACTTGAGAATTTAACTACTGTCATCACCTGACAAACATTTTTGCAGTTTTTCCTGAACGAACGTACACAGAAAAATCGTGTTGTCAACCCAACTAGTTACCTTTACTTGATACAAGTCGTAGCATAAGTAGGGGCAGCTTAATAAATTTGGGAATCTTAAGCACTATCCTGTAGGACATTATCTCGGAAAAAGTATTCGTGAAAGTAGGAAAAACAAATATTACGGATAGAAAGGTGTGGCACATCAGTAGTATGTTCTGTAATAATAAACTGCACACGACGATTACAGATCGAGCTCACCACTTTGTTACCCCCCTCATATCTGAAAACTTTCTGTTGGATCTCCAGTGTTACTTGCTGCCATGGCCCAACTGCCTCCTCAACATGATGCGTGTTCCCTACAGTGTGTTTTGGTGACTTTTGCGGAATCTGAGAGTGGGTGCTACGAACATCACATCGCCTGGAACTTCTCAGCTCAGCTTATCCCCACTCAGTGGTCAGACCCAGGCTGTTCATTATTATATCGTTCTTCCTAACGACTCGTATCACTTATTTTCAAAATTTTTGTTGACTTTTCTCCTCTGTGGCGTCATAATCTTCGTAACGCAAGAAATTCGCGTCGTAGCCCGTGTTTAATGCGTCTTGAAGATCCATAATCAACTCCCTCAACCTTGACGCGACTTGCTTCTTAGGCGGTCAGCGAGGACGCTACTGGCGCTTCAGGTCAAATCCTCTGCTTCCGTTCTGCACCAAAATCCACAAACAAGTAATTTGACTCGCCTATTCTAGTCATATTTATTTCCATTTGTACCTCTTAGTCATATTTTTTGTCGTACACCAACATAGCAGCGCTTATTTTGTGTCTTCAAACTTAACTTGTTAACTATTTATTTGCTCCTCCTTTTCTGGGTGAATCTAGTCAGTCTTTTGTAAATAAGCGAGTTACGTGTCTCCCAATTAGGGTCTCCAATCCCAGGCGTACTCGAGTGGTCCGTGCTATCAATCGCACTGGTCTCACAAAAAACATGTAGTGTCCACTAAGTCCATATGTGTCCTTTATTCCATTTTATTTACACCAATTTGCACATTTGAAGAGTGCAAGTTGAGTTGAGTTTGAGTGAGTAGAGCTCGTTGGAATATTCTCTATTGGCCCCAGGGCAATAAGCCGGGTGTGTATACGTTTTTGGGGGTGTTGAGCGCCCGAGAAGGGGAGCTTGAGGATCGAAATAAAAAATAAAAGCGAACTCGGTGAGTGTGAGAGAAGACTGTATTGTACGTGCGGAATTGAGTTGAGTTAGAACTGAGCTGAGATCGTGTACAAAAGGGCGGCACAAGGGTAGTACTTGGATACGCATGAACTGGCGCGGGTAAGTGTCTTGGATGGAGAGAGCGAGAAGTTACTAGGGCAAGAGTTGATAGCGGAATGTCTGTCCGTTGTCGTTGGTAGTTAACCCAAAGTTAATCCCTTTGTCGGTGGAGAAGCCGACTGCTGAAGGGGCAGTCCTCGGACTTCCCCGCGGCATCACATGAAAAGGGCTAAAACCGTTGGGTTGGGCGTACGCACCAGGTAAAGGAATCAGCCTTTCAGCATGCGCTGAACTGTGGGAGTTGAAGAGTTTCCAAGGGAAGCCGGAAGGGAACTATACATTTGGTGGATGAGGTGTTGCGGTGAGTGACACATTGATTTTAAGATTAATACCTCGCTGGAGGTACTGGAATCAAGTCGAGTGTGAGTGTCCCGAAAGGAAAGAACCACGTCTTTGACAAAGGTCTGGGGGGAGTTGCGTTAGTGTGGGACTGAGGAAAGTTATGCAATGCGTAACACCAGAGACTTCATTGGTCAATGTCGCAATTTAATCACTCAGTAAGCGTAATGGGGAGTTTGATTACTTCGATTGTTAACTGAAATAGAACTCCACGAGTCCGCTCTGGCGATTTACTTCGTATTATTCCTCCCTAATGAGTTGTCGTCGCTGCATTTCGCGATTCCATCACCCGATACATTCAGACATGACAGCACGACGAGAATCGCTTTGGGCACAACAACAAATGTAAAGTTCGGAGCATCGAATGCGGCCAACTGGCGAAATTAGTCGGTCGAGCTAATGGAACGACGCGTTTCAGAACCTTCAACGGCAGAAATCATCTCCAGCGCTCATTTTTCCTCGGATTTGACGAACGTTTCCATTTTCATGGCCGATACAATAAATCACCAAATATTTTCCCTCTCCGCGTTCATTCTTTCCGAATGATCTGCCAAAGTTCAATTGTTGTCATTTTTCATCAGAGCGGCGTCGGATTTTCAGCGTTGAAAGATGATTCGTATAATGACGGTGCAGTTCCAATGACGAGAGTTGTCCAGAATTAATTTGACTCTGGCCCTACGAAAAATAAATGTAAATGGCTTGTCAAAAATGTTGGTATCGCGTTACTATATTTCTCTACCTCATCTACTGCAACACATACATTTCTAATTAGAGAGTGCACTGCTACAACCTTCGTTTACCACGAACGGAAGACTATTGATGAAGTGACGGACCAATTGACTTCAGCAGAGGTTGGCAGAACTGGTTGCTGTGACTTTTATTTATCGGACAAGTCCAATTACAAACGAAACACAAAAAACCTGACAACACACGCGTAAAGGAAAAGTAGCCACAAAAGGAGTTCTTCTGTTGGGAAGAATTAGAGCTGAGATGAAAAAAGAGTTGGTATTTGGCTGAGGAGAAAGCAGTGATGAAACAATGTCGATGATAGGAGGAGATGTGGAGGGATGGTTAACTTGGTGAGGAATACGGTAGAAGGGACGGTCATACGAAGACAACGGCAAAGGGCGATACAGCACGAGGAAGCTGACACGAGCAAGGAGATCAAGAAAATCAATCCATACCGATAGCAGACCATGATAGAAAAAACATCTGCGCACAAGCGATGGTCAGGCGAAGACAGCAGGCAAAAGCGGAGAGAGAGCTCATCATAAGAGGCTCTCACTGGGAATTGAGAGCTTGTAGCCGAGGTAATGAAGAAATGCTCTAAAAATATGCTCAAGCTGCACAATATGGCACTCGTAGTGCAGGCTCCAGATTACTGATGCATACTCTAGGATTGGCTGCTCTTGTAGAAATTAACTAAGGGCAGGGATCCATGAGAGCTTTCTAGTATTTCGTTTTATGAAGCCGAGCATATAGAACCCATGAGCTGCAACCCGAGATATGCGGTTCAAGAAGGAGAGCTGGAAGTCATACGCCAACGTCCAAGATAATGACCTAGAGAGGAAGTGTAGCTCTGCTGATCGTGTAGATATGGAGGACAGGAGAGTAAGATCCATAGAAAGAGGTGACAGCACATTTTGGCGGGTTGAGGGCCATTGAAATTGCACCACTGAGCGAGGGTATTGAGGTTCTGCTGAAGGAGAAGACAGTCTGGGGGGGTTCTGGATAGAGAGGAAGAGCTCACATAAATTAAAAAGTTAGTGGGATGGAGGAAGGAACTGATTCCATTGATCACAAGGTTAAAGAAAAGTGGGCCTAGATGCGAGCCTTGAGGAACACCAAATGTGGCGGAGGTGGAAAGAGAGACGACGCCATTGTTGCGCACTGAAAGCCGTCTAGCACTAAGGTACCTGGCGATCCATGCAGGAAGAGACTCGTCAAGCAGTGTATTGTAGTGGAGCCTATCGAACGGAGGTGACGGACGGACGAGATCCACCTGATGAGATTTGTCACGGTTGAGCGCCCTTTAACAAACCCGTGCTAAGAACGAGTTAAACAGTTGCGAGAGTTGAGCTTCACCGTCAGCTTCTCGTGTAATTTGGGATTAGATGACAGAAAGCAGACGACTCGAATAAACCAGCTAAACTCACCTGTGCCATACAGCCCACGCGTAACCTTACTCTCTAGACGAAGCTCGTAAATCAATCACCCCAAGTCTCAAATATCCGTGAAGGAGCTGAGCAGTGAGGAACGCTATTCGTGTTTATTCCTCATACTCCCCCCTAATTTCAACCCCTGAAAAGAAATTAGCACCGAAAAATACCTCATCTCCCGCGGTGAACCGTGTAGTGCACCCTGTTTCCTAATTAAAATTAATTGTTTCGCGGTACTTATGAAGAAAGGTCTGTGGGCGTGAGGCTTCACACAAAGTCCGAGCTAGAAACCACATTATCAGCTCCAGCGCTGCCCTAAACGCCCTGAACCCCGCTTGAGCTTGCAAAAGAAAAGTTTCATTACTTCCGAACAAAAGCCACGGCACGGCACGGTAGATCTACGGGAGGGAAATCCAACTTCAAAACGAAAGAGGGGGAAGGCGGTTCTCAGGAAGATAAAGCGGGAAAAAGGAACGCTTTTGCCAATTTGCGAAAAATAACTCGGGATCAGCGAGAACTCCCCAACTCGACGAAATGGAGGAAGCGGTCCAAAACACGACGACTGGCGAAGTTTTTTTTCAAGGCTCTGCCGTTCAGACGGGAAGTGCTTCCAAAAGGTTAACTCCGTTAGGAATATGAAACCTGTCTCTTCCGCGAAGTCCTTCTTGAAGGATGTGGAAATTTCCTCTTCTCCGGTCTGCTCCTTGTTGTTCGAATTATTGAGAAAACTTGGCGTTATTTACTCGAAGGCAAAACATAACGCACACCTTCACAATGACGTGATAGACTGTTGGTTCTCGTCGCCTGTCACCAACCTTTTTTTTGGGGCTCCTAGCGGTCCTTCGATTTTACTCCTGCGCATTGAGAACCGAATCGGAACCGTTTAGTAGATTGCATCGAGTTGACACGTCTTTCTTACAGTGTGCCGCCATTCCCATACATCTTTCCATATTGCCTGACAGTTTGGAAGTTTCACGAGTGGTCTTCCATCCATGTTCACTAATGATATTCGAAAGATACTGGCATTGTCCTCTTCTAGAGCCACTCTCTTGAGTTAGGCTGAGGCGGGGGATGCCTCGCATTGCAATCCTCGCAAACCAGAACCTGCTCCCCCACTGCTATAATGGCTTCGTTTAGGTCACCCAATTTCCCCCCAAAGAGCCCAGTTGGGTGTCTAGAAGAAAGGTAGGCATTAAAATCCTTGCACCAATATGTAACCTCGGCCTAGTCCATAGTTGGCTGGGCCAGGAAGAAGTGTCTAGCTCGTCCATGGACCAGTCCGCCTGGTTATGATGCTGCTTGCTCAATAGCAGCAGATCGACTTCTCTGGCTGAAACTGCTGAAGAATGTCTTGCGCTATTGTACTTTGGTGAAGGTTGCCGTGGCAGATGCAAACCACCATCGCACACTGCAACTAACCTTTGCCAGGGCCAATCCTCCCCCATTAGGCAGGTGAGCCACCTCATACCCTGCAACCCCCTGCTCGAAACAGAGCAGGCCCCTTATGGCTCCTGTGCAGTCCATCTGAGTGTGAAATCGTTTCCTGCAGCAGTAGCAGAGAGAGGCGTGGTCAACTCTCTTGCAGTTAGCTACACAGTGCCCATAGTTTAGGCTCTGAAAACAGCCCATTACTTCCACCCAAGGTGATCCATTCGGCTCTTCCCCAAGAAGAGAGATGCAGCCTTGGCTTCTATCTTCATAATGTATCCTTGTTGTTCATTCACTTCGTCAGGTACTGACCGGGTTCGTTTAACTGACACCCTCTCTCTGAAGGTCCTATTGCACAGCTGCCAGAGTACTCTGCACTGCAAATGCGCTGTCATCGTCCAGGAAGATGGCAATCCTGACCATACCACGATCACGAAGAGCCTCTGATCTTATATGTACCAATTTGCTGTATTTTATTGACTTCGTTCATCGTCAATTGTCCAAGATGGTACAGACATGATGTCACTGGACATCAACTCTCTCTCGGACATCGGCTCTCGTAGAGTCGCTGGGTGCGTTTGGGCCCTTCCCACAGCACAGTTGTTACTCTTGATCTCATTAATCGACCTAAGATACTTTCTGTATGAGGGGGGAGGGAGGGATAATGGCTGCCCAGCGGTGATTTCAAAAAATCGAAGACCGTAATTCTTTGTGTGTATACCACATTAAATTCCACTAGAGGGCAGCTCTCTTTTGGATTTCCAACCCTAATTGCCCCCACCCTCAACTCACCGCCATTTTTTGGGCTTGTTTGAGAAGCAAGGCCTGGGCTAATCCAGAAGGTTCTCCGTTCCTCCCACGGTTTATTGAAACGAACGAGGGTCTGTACGTTCGAGCGTTTACTTCTCCCAGGATTTCACGATCCGATTTCCCAATTAACCAAATTCGTTTATTCCTCTCTTTGAAGACAGGTTTCCCTCCGCGTCGCAGTTCGGCGAACATACAAAATAACGTTTTAGCGAGCTGCAACCTAAAATGGGTTTCGATGGACCGAAACATTTTCTCACGCCGTGCGAATGGCCGGAGTGGAAATCCACTTAGTCGCAACCGCCCTACAATTTTCTTTCCCGCCGGATACAAAGGAACACATTTTGTTTTCTGCCCAGAAGCTGAAAAATATTCCGCGGCCCGTAAAAGGCGGCTTTCTCGGAAAATATGGGGAAAGAAACCCGGTCGTTTACGAAATAGAAGCGCCTATGGAAACCAGGGCAGGGACGATGGTTGTGGGTTGATTAGCTCCCCGTAGTCACGCGACTTTTCCTCTCGCACTCTACTGACTAGCTTTCCAACGGCGTGTAAATTTACTTTTATGCGACTATACGAGCACTCGCCTCTGGCTTTTTCATAGCGCGGCTTCGGCAGGGAATTCTATTAGCGATAGATTCTCGGGAGTAATTGCTCCATTCGAAGGTAGAAATATAGGAACGTGAGGGAGTCGTGTCGTTACTCAGGAGCGTTCTGTTTATTGCAAACATACTTTGTCTGATCACATTCCTTCCTCAGAAACCCCTCGGGAACACCAATCCATTACGCGATGTTTGAGACTGTGAAACTCGCTTTTCTGATTCCATATTTCTTCATCTGAAGTATATGGACGTGTAACCCCCCAGAAGTAACTGTAGCACTCTCATAGTTTTTGCACTTTCATTTTCAAAATCACTGAACGTTCCGTGTAAGAAGACGAAGGAACACAATAAGCTTGATTTTAATGAGTAATTTTATATTCACCCCACTAGTTAACTATTATAATTTAATTAACAACTGTTCTGCTGAGTAGTGCTAAGAGTTTTTGCAAGGGACGTCAATAATTAATCACTTGGCTAATAAACTCGTTTGGCAAGTGCAATTGATTTAGTGCGTATGATTGAGAGACTGTTGAATGAGCCTGTTTCTGACCAGGCATAGTGACTTCAATGTGCAGTTTTACTTGTGAAATGCTGCACTTGCGAGTGCTCGGGGGAAATAGGAAACCACGTTTTACGGCATCGTAGCTCTTGACTTCCAAGTAAGTCCCTACGAGTTTTGGCCAATTCTTAAACAATGCATCCTTGCAAGCTGCCTCTGCTTGCTTCCTTGTGGTCAGGGATTGGCTTGATGGAGTCGGCTTAAAGCTAAATTTTAGCCAATCCAATTTAGTCGATTTTTCCTCGCGTAATACCACTGTCCCTGTTCTAGGAAATATCAAATGCCACATTGTGTCAACCTGTAGTGCAAGTGATTGCAGTTGCCCTGGTATCAAGCAGATTCCACAAGCTACGTATTTGGGGGTGGAAATACCATATTGACAATATATGCTTTGTACAGTCATCCCCCTGTGCCTTGAAATCCGAAATTGTATGTCTATGGGCACACTTAAAACGTTTTATCATGCTCTAGTACACTCCGTAACATCCTATTGTATTCTTGTGTGGGGATTGGCCTATCAAACTTACCTAGAGCCTTTGCATATAACCCAGAAAAAAATTATCAAAATTTTACTGCTTAAGAAAATGAGATTCCTCACCTCTGCAGTTCTTAAGACATTCGAGGTATTGGACATCTTTCACATTTACACAAAAATTGTAACCATATATATATTCGAAAATTTATCTGATTTTGAAAAAAATTATGGGCAGACGAGGTCATCTGGTAACCTTACACTGAAGTTGCCTTTTACATTCACCACTAGAATTCAGACTTTTTTCGCGTACAATAAAGCTGTTTAATAGTCTTCCAAAGGAATTAAAGATGCTAAATGATTTAGCAAGGTTTAAGCGGCGCATCAAAGAGTACGTCCGTGTGGAAATGCTCAGGTGGTTCTCCTTTTAAATTTTTTTTTTCTGATTTTTTATGAACTATCATATAATTCAGTATATTGTACTATATAGGTTTGCGATTTGTACCTATTAATCTGTAGTTAGAAAGTTATAACGGCTCCTCCCCTCAGCACAAGTTTTTACTTATCGAGGGGGGAACGCATTATGTTGTATTTGTGTTTCTTTTATTTTGTAATATTCTTGAATAAATGCATTACTTTAAAAAAAAATCTGGTGCGTTGCAACACACAGCTTTCCTTAGCTCTACGTCAATTCACTTTGTACATGGCTAATTCTCAGTTAATTTGAACTTGGTCAAACAATACTTCACGGCAGCATGAAGCGGTAGCGCTTACAGTTCCAGATTTTATTGTGCTGCTCGTACTCATTGTAGGACCATTATTGAGCAATTGGTACACAGATAATTAATGAGGCTGTAAATACAAATTTTTTGAAGAAGGATAGTAATTACTTTAGCAGAGTTATTGGGTAAAAACGTTTAGATCTGGTAGTAAGCGAAACGGCGGTAGTTGAAATTCAGGAATTTATGGAGTAAGCCCCATTTATCTTATAAACGTTACTTAAACGCTAACCCTATAGGTATTGCATTGGAATACAATACCAATGTTTTTTAACTATTACAAAAATTCCAGCGGAGCTTATAAGAAAAACGCTGCAAATTATTACACAACGGTTTATTATTCGGATAATCAGCTTGACCTAGCATTAATGCTCCGAGACCCATCCTGTTCGATTCAGCATCGAAAAATATCATAATGAAACCCAAAAAAAGGCCGAAAAGAACTGAATCGTAATATTAAAATAAACAAAAAAAACACGAAAGTATCTAGAAAAAACTGAATTTTAATATGAAAACATGCACGCTAAATACTAATATCAAAATTTAACCAAAAATCTATGAAAAAAACATAATGAGAATGAAACGAAAGAATCTAAAAAATTGAATCGTATTAAAACGAAAACGTCGGGGAAATTGGAAGAGTAAGGCGAATGGGGAGAGACCGGTCGTTGGGAGGGAAGCGAGCGGGAGGCCGCACTCGCTCGCCTCGAGAGCGGTTGGTTTTTAATGAGACGGGCGGGGCGGAGGGAATTCAAACGACGAAACGCTTGTAGCTCCCGCGTTGTACTGCGTTTCGTTAATTTTTTAACCGTTTTTTGCCCATTACAACCACGGGCTTCGTCCGATCGGATTGCTGAGATGGCGGGCACAACTAGATACCAAATCGGATTTTTGGGCGAAAGAACCAAAGTTTTTAGACCACGTTAAAGGCACAAAACGGCCCGGACGGCAGACGGGGGAGGGGACGGCGGACGGACATTGCAAATTTGGAATCTCCATGTCTTGAAACGTAAAGTATCAAATTTTGAGGGGGGGTTGTAAAAAATTTTTCGTGACCGAAAACATAGGGTTATTATTCAGAATGAATAATAAACCAAAAACAGCGCTAAAAACGCTTTTCGTCGAAAATTTTGATAATTTATTGTGCAGCTCTCGTCATTTTCCCACGAATGGGAGTTTTATGGTATGATTGCCTTATTAAGACCTATCAATATAAAAAATGTAATCAAAATCGTTAGAGCCGTTTTTGAGAAACAAAATTTGGTGTTTTGATCACTAGGATAACTATAGTTAACTTTCGGTGGATTTTGCCCATACCCTTATTTTTGCGTCCCATGATATCAATCATATGTATCAAGATTCAGCTGATTTGGTGCGGTTGTTTTCTCTAAAAACCGCGTTAAAATGGATTTCGTCGAAAGTTTTGGCAATTTATTGTGCTGCTCTCGTCATTTTCCCACGGATGAGAATTTTATGGTATAGCTGCCATATTGGGAGCTATCAATGTAAAAAATTTAATCAAAATCGTTAGAGCCGTTTTTGAGAAAAAAAATATTTGGTGTTTTGATCACTATGATAACTATAGTTAACTTTCGGTGGATATTGTTCATACACTTATTTTGGCGGCCCATGGTAACCTGCGGGCGAGATATCAAGTTTGAGCTGATTTGATACGGTCGTTCTCTCTAAAAATCGTTCACAGACACACAGACCATTTTCCCAAATAGTGTGTTTCGGACTCAGGGGGGTCTGAAACGTAAAGATCTGAAGAGAACTCAAAAAAAAATTTTCAGCCGATTATATAACTTTCCTTTCTACTTCGTAGAGCCAAGGAAAGTAAAAATATGATGCCTAAAGCCACATAGGTGAACACAGTTTGAGAAAGTGGGCAGCCAGAAATTAGGTACAACATTAAAGTATTGAGTTTCATCACGAGTCTTGCTGTACATCCCGGGCATGCTGCTATAACGTCCGTTGGCTTTGATGCAGTTTGAAGTTGTTATCGGAACGCAAATATTCAGCGTTGAATCCTGTTGGACTATTGAGGAGTCAGAGGAACTGGTCTTGAATGACTCTTCAGTGCGTTCGATTTTAGCTTCTGGAATACTCGGGTCACGCGGTTTTTAAATGTTCTGGGCAGTCACATTTATCGAGGGGAACGACGCTTGAAATTCTGAGACGGATGTTACCAGTCGGTAGTTTTGCGTGTTGATTTGTCTCAATTCGTGTCGCTTTCTTGATTCGGCTTTTATTGATTTCGCGGTTGAAACCTGGACGGTCAGGTTTGAGGCTTGTACGGTTCGTTCTAAGCAGCGGTTGAAGGGATACCGCCTCCCTCATTTAAACGTGGATTTGCCACACAGGAAGGCTGCTATTTCTGTAAGTGGGATGGTTTCCTGCTAGATCGTGCTAACAACCCTCCCGTCACATAGTTTTGAATTGTCAGTAATTCTAATTGACGTTACTGAATTCAATCAACAGAGCAGTGTGTGAGTGACATATAAACGCGGATTGGCCACAAATGTGAGTTGTTATTTTTGTACCACTGACTGCGCTATAGATTACATATAAAGCTGAACTTTAAGGTGTATTTTTCGACCACCAAACGTAAACGTGGCCATGTTTTGTATGACAAAATTGTATCAGCTCAATTAAGCGTTGCATTGAAATGGCTAAATTCCAACTAACTCAATCCGTGCGTTGCTCACTAGAAGTCTGCTGCATCTACAACCATAAGATGGCGTCCAGATTGTATGGGAGGACTATGTTTTTCTTACGGACACGCTTCTGAGGCTCCAGTACATGAAAGAAGAGTGAGGATGTAGGTGAAACGGACAAATGGAACGGCAGACGTATCGATTCATTCTATTGACTGCCTCGTGTGGTATCCAGCCTGTTTCTCATCCCTGGAACCCCCCCCCAACAAATATAATTCCTTCCTTCATTTTCTGGAAGAGAGACACAGAAGGCTGAAATCGTTGTGTGTCGAACACTACTCGGGTTGAGCCGGGCTCCAGCGTGAGGCGAAAAATAATGTAGTTATTAACTCAATAACTCATCTCTACAATCTCGAAAGACGTTGCGAATAAACTGATGAGTTTGCGAATAAAATTGCTTTGCCGCTGCAACAGATTTGTCTCTTGGAATTCGACCAAATCAGATTCAGAGTCTCCGGTTTCTCCAAAACTGTCGTCAGCTATGAAAACTTGGCTCTGGAACAGACAGAGCTCGGAGTTGACCTCTTCGATTCGACCTTAAGGATATAACAAGGGCCGCGAGAGCCTCGTGAAAGGGGCATTGTAAAAACGACGGGCCTCTCCCCGTCTTTCGAGTACATTAGATAGAAAGTCTACAAACACTTCAACTCTAAACGAAATCGATTGTCAACTTTCTTCGATGAAATATTCCCGACGTGAAGGCTCGTCGTTTTATATTTTCAGCTTTTATCTTGAGCACGGGAGAGGGGGACAACCCAAAGCTCGTAATCAAAGTTGCACAAAGTGGCACTACGTTAAAATGATGTTGGTAGCTGCAAGTAATGTGGTTAACGTTTTTGGCACGCTTGGGAATCGCAATTCACAATATGAGCACGAATTTTGAATAAATTAAACGTCACCCGTAAATCAAATCATGTGTGACTCTGATTAGGAATCGATGTTTAGAAGCTGTTTTATATGAATGTAAGACGCAATTGAACTACTCTTTGATAAAGTTCACTTCGAGAATACTATTAACTCACGGCGCGCCTCATTCTTTGTAGAAGTGTTTACAGTGAAGAGAAGAACTAGATTTATCCCGCTTATTGAATATGGAAGATTTAGTTGTGCTCACTAAAATGTTTCTAACTCGTTACGCCCCTGAAGATGCCAACCCAATGCTGGCAGCAACGCAGCCCACTTGATGACTCGCAAGTCGCTGTTTATATCCCCTTCCTTGCCACCCCCACCCCCCCACAAATGTGTGATTGTGCGCACAAGAAGGAAGGTAACACCATTGCAGCAATTGCAGCACTAGAACTGGAGAGGTGCCAAACTTCCAGATGGTTTTATACCCGAAAAATCCTGGGACTAATATGTTCCTCTGGGAATCTCCCCCCCCCCCCTCGTCGTCCCATTGACCACAACATTGTGAGGTGGGATCATTGAAAACGCAAAAACAAAACGCAATGTGGTCACTATAAACATATCTGGTGAGCAGCAATAAACAACTTTCCGCACAACCTGTTACATACGTTACGCATTTCTACAGGAACATTTATAAAGACCAAAATGTAGTTACCAGTTAGTTGTGACTACACCGTGTGTTTGATCGAAATCGTCTTTTTGAAAAATTGGAAAACCTATAAATTAATATTCGACAAATCTCGTTTTTCGAGCTATCGTGACGTATATCTCCTTTTAACAAATAGCTACAGAGGTAATTGCTGGGTACATGTGAGTGTTTGCCATTAGAAGACACATTGATGAAAAATAGTGGCGCAGTTACTCGGGAAGTCACAAAAACGTTCAAGAGAACACTATTTTGGACATTTTGATTTTTATCTCCGCTCAAAAGAACGTCAGAGGAACATTTATTGAGAAAATTAATTGGTATCAATTATTTTAAAACATTCTGTGAGTTTGAGGGTAATCGTCGAAGCCGTTTTACCAAGAAGCGTAAAAAACCTACGTTTTCGGTCACGAAAAATGTTTTACAACATCCCCCTCAAAATTTGATACTTTACGTTTCAAGACATGGGGATTCCAAATCTGCAATGCCCGTCCCCCGTCCGTCGTCCACCGTCCCCCGTCCGCCGTCCGGGTCGTTTTGTGCCTTTAACGTAGTCTAAAAAATTCGTTCTTTCGCACAAAAATCCCATTTGGTATCTAGTTGTGCCGGCCATCTCGGCAATCTGATAGGGCGAAGCCCATTTTTGTTATGGGCAAAAAATGGTTAAAAAATTAACGAAACGCAGTATAATCGCAAATAAGCCGTGTTTCGTAGCGTTTTCAAGGCTCGCTCGACTCGCAACGCCCTTTAGACTCGCAACGTCCTGTCGATTGCCGAGCGAGGGTTCGCTGGAAGCCCCTGTCCCAATTTCCCCGACTCTTTTTGCCCGACGGGGCGGAGGAAGGTTATGGACACTTCCTCCGCACACCCCTACATCGGATCATAAATGCCTACAGACGTTTACGGGCGCCTGGCGCCGGGGGAATATTTAGTTTCCGTAGTTCAGGTCATGTTTCGTATGGTTTACTAGTATTTTTCGAAGCTGAATCGAATGGGATGGGTCTCGGAGCAGTAATACTAGGTCAAGCTGTTCATGAGAATAATAAACCATTGTGTAATAATTTGCAGGGTTTTTGCTTTTAAGACCGTCTCCATTCACAGTATTTTCATGGAAATATTTATTGAGAAGAAAAGTACCCTTACATTTGGTATTTTTGCAGAAGAAAAGTTCGGCGCTAACTAGTAGATGATAATTTGAAAGTTTAATCAAAATCGTTAAAGTCGTTTTTGAGAAAAATGCGAAACCTCCTAGTTTTTGGTACATTTTCTCCCCCGCTCCCCTTTTCCATCGATGGAAATCGTCCTTAACCTTATTTTCGCGTCTACAAAAAAAGAACCAGCTCCCACAAATCGAACTACAGACACACACACACACACGGACTACGCTCCAAAATTAGGTTTTTGGGACTCAGTAGGTCTCAAAACGTAAAGATCTGAGGAAAAATCAACTTTTTTCTTGACACGATCACTATATCACTGAAGTAAAATGAAACGAGTCAGGAGGGGAGGTAACTGCGTAATTTTTTGAGTCGATCCGCATCAACGATTCTCCCTCAGTACCGCTCATACACACAGCTCATTCTCTCCAATGGTGTTTCGTGAGCTCAACATTTTCTTTTCCACGAGCGTTTTCGTTTAAATTCGTTGATCAAAGGTCGCTTTATGTACAGCGTACAACGTGCTATGGTCAAAGAACGTTGGTTGATGCTCCGCATCGAATATTCTTACGACTTGATTAGTTTGCTTTTGATTTTATCTTCCCTACACTCGACAACACACTTCAGATAATAGAACACCGTTTTTATAATTGATCGAGCCCAACCTAATTACCGCGCAGATTCTGAGTCTTTGTTGCTTATTGCTTATCTGAAATCCGCCAAATCGACTCGCTCTTTCAATTCAATTGCCGTCACCGAGGAAAGGGGGTTTGACGACGCCTTTTGTCTCTCGCAAGGAAGTCCGAGGGGACCCAGAACCCGCGATAATTATCTACTCGCAAATTCAATTAGCGAGGAAGGAAACTCTTCAAACTTTTAGGTCGACTAAACGGTTTCTCGCCTGACTGGAAACGGGAGGTTTCGGAGCGAATCCGTTTTCAAATGAAATACAATAGCGAGGACCTTCAAACCGCGCTTAATAATAAATTGTTGCTTCCATTAAAACTGTCTAATGCGACGAGTGACGCAACGTACCACATCATCCTTTGAATTCTACGCGCTGCGTATTTCTGTAGGCATTTTTATACGCGAATAAAACCTGACAACTAATTGTCTGAACCCTTTGATAAAAACTGTTAATACAACGTTCTAAGAAGACCTGTGTAATGCAACTATTTGGGGTGAAATAATGGAAATTCGCTATGAAATAGAAATGTGAAAAGAAGTAGTATATTTATGTGGGGATTTTGTATTTGTAAACCTATTGACTTACTTACTTGACTTAATTCCTGTAACTCCTAAGAGGAGCATAGGGCCGCTACAACTCAGCGAAGGATCAGTCCGGCGATTATTTGTATTGGTTTCTGTAATCAGGTGTGAGATTCAGGTGTGTGAGGGATTGGCCCACAGCACCCTAGCTTGGCAGAGGACTGGCCCTCTGTAAGGACTTCCAAGCTTGCTCCCACCGCTGCTTCAGAGCCCATTAGCTGATCATGGGCTCCTACTTCCAGAGACGGGTGTCAGAGCTACCCCATTCGGGTTACAGCGGTGGCCCTCCTCCTTTCTCAACACGGGCTTGGGACCGGCTATGGCGGAGTAAACCTATTCCCGTTTTTATATTATTCCGAGTTCGTTTTATGTATACTGACAATACTATACAAACATTTTACCTTATTTCTTGATTTATCTCGGCGTTTATATGGATATGTTGGTGGTTACGTAAGAGTGAGGAATAGTTTGCAAGAAGCCTCCGTGAGTATAAACAAAATGCTGTAAAAATGTATGAAATCGTTTTTGGTACGTTTCAGTTTTATATCCATCCAACGGACCGAAGGAGAAATGTTTGTGATTTACTCTCTCGCTCTTGCTGTAGCAACGATGATGTTTAGGCCTGAGGAAACGACTTGGATGAATGGTGTGCACAGTAGGGTCACGAGAAATTTTAATAAAATCATGCAAACGCCTAAGTATACAAGCACAATGTACGAGCGATCATTTTCGATTCAACGTACCAACATTTATAATGAATAAAAGTATATGTTTATCTTGAGAGAAAGGAGCGACACTTTTACGAAGAAATTTGAGAAATTGTTAGACGAACGTGAGAAATAAATATAATAAAAAAGGAAAATGCAGTTATGTACAATGTCAACAGACTTATTATTAGCGTAAGAACTTTTGAGTTAATTATATATTTGTTGTTTTGGTTTATTATTCATTCTGAATAATAACCCTATGTCTTCGGTCAGGAACAATTTTTTACAACCCCCCCTCAAAATTTGATACTTAACGTTTCAAGAGGATTCCAGGATTCAAGGATTCCAAATCTGAAATGTCCGTCCGCCGTCGGCCGTTTTGTGCCTTTAACGTGATCTAAAAAATCCGTTCTTTCGCACAAAAATCCCATTTGGTATCTAGTTGTGCCCGCCATCTCGGCAATCCGATCGGACGAAGCCCATGGTTGTTATGGACAACAAATGGTTAAAAAAATTCACGAAACGCAGTATAATCGCAAATACGCCGTGTTTCGTATTGTTTTCAAGGTATTTTTACATCCTGGGTTGCATGTAATGAGTATCAGATGTGTACAACTCTGTATAGGGAAATTACAGTAGCTATAGTGAACCAATGTCAACTAATTGAAAGAACTCGGGCGGGAACTACAGCGGAAGTCAAGTTTCGTCGTTAGTACTCCCTCCCTCCCTCCCATCTCATCAAAACCACCCGCCCGCTCGACTCGACTCGCAACGTGCCAATGGCCAAGGGTTCACTCGGTTCAAGGTTCCCCGTCCCAATTTCCCCGACTCTTTTTGCCCGACGGGGCGGAGGAAGGTGAGGGCCGCTTCCTCCGCACACCCCTACATCGGATCATAAATGCCTACAAACGCTTACAGGCGCCTGGTGTCGGGGTAATATTTAGTTTCCGTAGTTCCATTGTAGTCAGGTCATGTTTCGTATGGTTTACTAGTATTTTTCGAAGCTGAATCGAATGAAATGGGTCTCGCTGCAGTAATACTAGGTCAAGCTGTTCATGAGAATGATAAACCGTTGTGTGATAATTTGCAGGGTTGTTTTTTAGGAAGAAAGATTACAAATGATAAGGAGAATGGAAACGGGAGAATTTCCTGTTTTGTGTGAAAAAGGAGAATGTAAAAAGTTCTGTGTCTCCTGGGAGAATGGAGGAGAGGGCACGAAGGCCGTAATTTCTCTCAGAGAAATAAATAAAACATTTCAATCAATCAATATCTCTAGTGACGAAACGTGTTAGTGACGAAACGGCGATTACGGTGAGAATATTATCAACGCCTTACGAGAGTGGCTGCTCCACACAGCTACACGATATTCACCACAAGTCGGGATTTGGTCTTACAGCTATTCAAGTATAATACCACAGATGGTAGTGAACCAAGATGAACCAAACTCTTCAATTTAGCGAGGTTCGTCCAGGGCATGTGTAATGGTTCTCTCGAATCTGGTGCCAGGAGTTGAAAGAGGGCTCCTCTGGTGCTCTTGTCTCATTGAAGTGTCGCCCTGTTGCCCGTGCTCGCGTTCACTCATACCCAGTTCCCTGTTTGTCGTATATATCTTCTCCCACTGTAATTGCAAATAAAACTCCTTGTTCAGATATCGTTAATATTACAGTAGCTTCGCACCTCCAGCCAAATGTCAGAACCTGCAGTTCCTCTCATACTGAGCAGGATTACAACGGCAATGACAGTTCATAAGTGGAGTCAAACTAACCCCTCTTTCTGGGACTGCCTGGGGATGAAGGAGTGGCACCCTTCCTTCTCTGCAGTCCAGTTTTTTTCTGGGCACAGGGGCTTCAACATGCGGCTAAATTTTTTCGATTGCCGCCCATTTCAACACTGTCTGTGTGAAGGGGGACTCAGCGAGAGTGCAGATCGCACGTCCTCTTCGCTTGCCCCCTCTCCTAGGATGTGAGGGCCAGAGCTGCGTGCCCCTCTTGGAGGGAGCTACTGCGGTTCCCTCCAGTAGGTCAGCGGGGCACTATACTCCGTCTTGGGTTCCTGTGCTGAGTTGTAGAGATGTGCCTGACAGGAGAGAGCCATTCATGAACAGCTTGATACTCTATCAGGGCTAACCCGACTCAAGACGAACTAAACCCAGCTCATACCTTCTATTGGCGGGTGAACAATCCGACGCTTGGCGAATTCTGCTTCGTAATGGCAGGAAGTCGCTATTTACGCTTGGCCACCACGAGCCAGTTATCCTTTGGAACTTTTTTCACACGTCTTGCTGAAAACTCTTCGAACCTTAAGAGTGCATCTGCAGTCTCTATACGCACTGAGCACCGTGATCAAGCCAGCATTTGCCCCTCGGATATCGTGCATGGGTTGTATATGTTGCAGCCGAGTCAGGATGGTTCGGGTGATCTCCTTCACTTATCTCGCCGTCCTCGAATTCCCGATGCATGACAAAGACACAAATGAAGAAACTAGTTTTAATAACAACTGACGAATTAGATTTTAAAGTGAAATTGGTAAACAGAAAAGTAGCACGTCAAGATGACGAAGCTCTCCGTCCGGACACTTGCCGTAAACTGCCCTGGCGTTGGAGAGGGTATACCCTTCCCCTTCTGTCCGACAGGGTGCGACGCAAGAAGATCACACTGATAATCTTGACGTAGGTAGGGAGGCGAACTGCTACATATATAATGACAAGAACTGCGCAATAAATCTTTTATTTATTAAGGAAACTTTCAACCATGTTGACAAAAATCGATCTTAGCACAGTTTACTTCTTATAAATCTCACTCGCATGATACTAGCATTCTCAAATAATTAGGAGCAACCCTACATACTCGAGAATCGAGACCATACTACAACCATGAAGTTTTGCCTCCGGTAATTACAAAAACAGCATGTTTACGTTGTATTCCCTATCAGTTCCTCTCGTTGACGTCAAGTATGACCAGCTTATTTTCAACTTTAACATTCTTAGACCCCGGGATAGTCAGTTGTGTGCGGACATCCCTTTTTTCCACGGCCCGAAGAATCTGGATCTGGTCGTATCAAATCCCCCGTTCTTCTCTCCAGCTTTGGCTTTCGTGTACCCTCATCTCAATCCTCGTTCCATTCTCCCATACCAATTATTCGTACCGTCTCACTTTCTGCCGAATCCCAAGGGCAGCAACCCTCCGAGCGCAATCTCCGTCTCGCCTCAACCTTCAATCTTTGCCCTCACCACCATCAAGAAGCGTCTCTCTGAATTAGTTCCGTCCCTCTGCATCTTTTCCCCCTGTTCTTACTGTTTCGCAGATTTGTCCCCCACCTTCCACCTTACCTCTGCGAGGCTTAACCTTCTCCGTTATGTGCTACATAATTATATATATTTGGTTCGGCCCGGTACTTGTCAATAAACATAAACCTTCTCGCAAATATGATATTTACTTATTTCAGTACAGGAGCAAGCCCGATACACCGCAAGTTTGAAAGCAAATACGTGAAGTAAAATCACACAAAAAGGAAATCTCCGAGACCCATCTCATTCGATTCAGCATCGCAAAATACCAATAAGCGATACGAAACATGAGCTGACTACAACGGAACGACTAAAATTCAGGCCTCTGTGGGCGACTGTAGGCAATTGGTACGTCGTGACGAGTGGTTGGACTGAGGCGAGGAGGAGTGCAAACGACCAAACGATTACTTTCGCTATACTGTCAAACTCTCTCAGTTAATAGATTTTAGCAGTATATTTACTGTAATTTCACTATTGACACAATGTAGACCTCTAGGAATAGTTCCATTCGATCCAGCCTCTAAAAATACCTTGAAACGATGCCGAACACGGAGTATTCGCGATGAAACTGCCAAAATTGCGTTTTTGTTTATTTGTTTGTGGATTTTTTAGACCACGTTAAAAGCGTGGACATTGCAGATTTGGTATCCCGATACATTGACACGTTAAGTGCCAAATTTGAGAGGGGGTCGTAGAAATATTTTCCTGACCCAAAACATGGGTGAATACAATGAACAATAAACCAGAATGAAGTACCCAAAATAAAAGCTAAGAAAGCAGTGGAAGGACCTGAAGCAAGTGAGATTCCAATAGAGTGAGCCAGGGAGGGGATCATTCTTGTATACAGAAATGAGCAGGTTAGTAGAACAGGCGAGGCGGCTGAGTGGACGATGAAGCAAGTACTGAGTGAAAACGTTTCATGTAAGCTCGAGTCAGGCCAATCCTCACGTCAACCAAAATCCAAGTGTGTGTGTGTGAGGGTGGATTTAGTATCCACATTGCCAAGTAAAATCCTGGTGTAGGGTCACTTCAGGAATCACTCTTCTGTTGACGTGCGAAGGAAGTCAAAAACGAAAGTTGTGGTGATGACTCAACAATGATCGTGGCATAAGTAGGAGCAACTCTATACATTGGATCGGTGATGCGCGAGGGGCTTTTGTATGTATTTTCCTCACAATTTGTAAGCGCTATGCCGATGGTAATAGGCCAATGTTTAGGTTTGTGTTATTTGTGTATTGCGTATGTTTTGGAGATGGTTCGCTCATTAGATAGGTTGCGTGCCAGAAACCGTTCTTATTGCGGTTTAGTTTTAAGGGAGAGAGATGAGAGATGCTCGACTGGATGAATTAACGCCCGCATGCCATCCCTCCTGTCCGTTTTATGTAATGAACGAGGAATAAGCTCGACTTTACACATCTGGAAGAGGAGTGATATCACGTTACGGAGCTAAGGCGTTCGTGCGCTGAAACCTCCCCACTTATCGTATTCGCGTGCCCTGAAACCGTCTGGAGCCCAAAGGGATTCAGTCGCACGAGGGAGGCCGAGAGTTACAAGACATGACAAACCTCTTTGTCCTGTATTGTTCGTGCCGCGATACCATCATAACACGACCAACACGCAGGCGTTTGTACTGCGGACATGAGTCAGATTTCACGAGTAAAGGTTGAATTAATTGCTCGGCTTATCATCACTGGAAACCCCCGTATGATTCAACGTGAAGCGTTTTGAAAGTTAATTTGATTATTATTAATGAGGTTACGTGGAGCTCGTGGGCAACTCTGCCTAGTGTCAGGTTTCTTCATTATATGTGATCATAGTGCAATAAAATACGATACCCAAGTCCGATGGTTGTTGCTCTAAACTCATTTCTGTACATAATTCGACCGTGATGGTAAACAATCTATCGATGTTATCACTGCCGTGACCTAAATATTTGTTGCGACACATCACGCTACTTTCCTCAGCCCCATGTACATTTATCATTCTAGCAACTTTCATTCACTTTATACTAAGCCTGGCACAACTCAGAGATAACATAGATACTGGTCGCTTTTGGGGCCCGGAATTTATTGGTTTTGGGGGTTCCGCATCTCACGATCTTCAATCAGTGAACGTTGCTCAGCTAAAATAGGTATGAAAATGCCCACATGATTTTTTTTATGTTAATTATTATCAGAAAAATGCTACTCTCGCATCTTCTCGCAAATGAAAAGGTTATATTAACATTCGTTTGTTTGGAACTGCTCAACACAAAATATTTAGTCGACATGTCGGAGCTGTGTTTTCTACTCCACGGGGCTGCTAAGCTTCATGTCCAGAGGGCGATGCACCTCATTATAAATTGATGTCACCACAGGCGACTCCAACTGGCAGCCCCAAAGACGCGGCTTCTGGGGTTCGCACATTTCTGCCACATTGAAATTCCGTCAGATCCATGCTAGTGCCGAGTACCTGGGCGTTGCCTTCTGTCTGCCTGGTTACACCCAGAGCTTAACCGTGTTACCTCACAGTACATACACGCTCCTTATCCAAGCCCACATTGGGAGTGCCAACCCATGCCTGACAGTTGTATAATCCATACCATATTTCTGTCGATAGTAAAATACGCTGCCACCGCCTGGTGAATACTCCATCACAGAGGTATTGGCATCACTGAGTCTGTCAGCATATTGCACT
This sequence comes from Pachypeltis micranthus, assembly GCA_020466155.1. Classification (NCBI taxonomy): domain Eukaryota; kingdom Metazoa; phylum Arthropoda; class Insecta; order Hemiptera; family Miridae; genus Pachypeltis; species Pachypeltis micranthus. The sequence continues at coordinate 60,034,076 of CM035770.1, read as the reverse complement.
ACGACACATCAGGTATTGTATGTTCTCAAGGGGTGTGCCCCAATGGACTTGAGGGTGGTGCAGTCGCACATCAAGAGGGACTCGTTCAGTGACTACAAGGGTGTGCTACTCGCACTCGTTCCCAAGTTGAGCTCAGGCTCAGGGCTCTCTGGCAGGGTCATTGGGACAGTGCAGTGACAGCACCATACTTGGGCTGTTCTATGAATGGCCGATGTTCTGCTACAACGAGGGGATTGTGGAGGATGTCTCCATCCCATGCTCTTTTCAGCTCTACAATGACGTCCCCACCCCAGCTCGGCTCCCTGAGAGGGGTGCAGCTGAGTCCCTCCTGTGTGTCCAGACATTCAGCGCCTGGCTTTCTTCACCCAAGCCTTGGAGAATCGGGCGATCTCGCCATAGCAGTAGCGTGCATGGAAGCCTACCACTAGTTCAAAATCCGTCGATAGATGCGGCCACCAACGCTACAGCTCCTCATTACCAATGAGCCAATAGTCGATAATAGACTCCCAGTAGCTCATGAGTTGAAAAAGACAGTCACGTTTATATTCCAGAACAAACGCCTGAGACCACCACCCATAATGTCAACTAATGTTTAGAACTCTGATTTTACATCGAACCTCCATTCCAAGGTCAGTAAAAGCTGATGGTAACACGGCATCTTGGTGAAATAGTGAGCTTCCACCTTCTCAACCAGGTTCAACCAATAAAGTTAGCCGAAGACTATGATTATTTCTACTAACGATTTAAATTCAAATCGGGTAGACGTGTTTTAACGTTCGATCCGAGTCATCAACTTTTCCCGACATGTTATGGCGATCTCTCCCACTCAGAACATAATTTGATGAGTTAAGTACATTCCCTTCCGGCCACCAGACGCTCCCAAGTTCCGTTGTTTCTAGCGGGAAAGTTTTTCTCGGCTTCTCTCTTGAGAGAATTTGGAGCGAAGGGCTGTTTGTATCGACTTGATTGGTTTTTGAAGTTCGCAAGACTCCTCTTTTTCAACTACTTGAAGGTTGTGGCCATCGAATTGAATAGCTTCAGCTTCCCAAGGTTCTACTTTTCGCTGGATTATGAGGCCTTATTGAATCGTTAAAATTCACCAACTTCGGCGGCGGAAATATGTCTGAATAATTTGGTGTTGAGCTTCACGTTGTGAGACAACTCTTTCTCGAAAGTTCTACGGGTTTATTGGGTAGCTGCATTTCTGCCTCATATCAGCATGTGCACGACGTGCATGTGAATCTGCTTGGGTAATCCTAGTAGACCTGGTAGTTTTGATTACATGAGGTTCGGCTAGAGACACCTACGTGCATTTCCGCTGGATCTCAAGCCTCTTTCTTTACTTCGCCCTCTGCCCATCACATTCCTCTTTGAACGCTATTGGCTTCCTTATTTACTTTTTCAGGGGCTCAAGCCCCGCAGTGGCTCCGCTCAAACAAAGAAACATTCCGGGGGCTTTTTGTGACATTAACGTCTAATTAGGTGGGATATAGCTATCAGCATTTTTGTTCCATTTATCAGCCTTCACTAAGTGGCCTATTCGCTCCAGCGAATCAATCCATCATGCTGTTTGTCTTCATCAATTTCTGGTATCGGCTCAATGACTTTCTGTTACACTATGACATTTCTATTACTTAAGAAATAAAATAATCGCTGCTAACACGATCTTGCCTGCAATTCAACCAAATAATAAAATTTTACGTGTCTAAAGAGAAGAACTGGAGCCCAATAACGCTGGGAGAGGCAAGCCTCATGAAAATTTATCGATCACTTAAGAGCAAAATTTAGGGATCATTTTAAGATTTTTCCTTCGGCCAACGAGTCGGAAATTGAAACATTCAGCCTCTGCATTTTGCTCCGTCTCATTCATCAAAGTCAAGAAGTCGACTTGGCAAAAACAGGAGGGAAGACCGCTTTCAAGGTTCCTATGAAAGGATTGTTCATTCATCAAGAGGAGGAAGAAAGGAGGAGCCTTGATGATCGCCTGAGAGAACTTTATCCCCCCCCCCCACCTCCTCGTGAAATATGTTGGGAGGTGGTTCTTTTGGCTCCGCAGGCAAAAAAGTAGTAAGTTGAATTAACAACCGAAAGTTTCAGATTGAGTGGTCTTTCGGATAAGGCCGACCCGAATTATGTTTTCCTCTCTAAATTACGTCCTTATCTTACGACACGAAAGAAAGGTGGATTCGTCAATGTTCGATAACTTCTGAATGCCATTGGGATACAAGGGTTTAGTTTATAATTACACGAGGAGATGAGTAACCGCCACAACTGGGGGGAGCATGTGGGAAAGTGGGCTACTACGGACACTGTAAAGCGACTCGGTTACAACTGATGATTACATTCCATTCGGAACATTGTTGGTGGTTTGATTGTGGTTCTCCGTCAGCACAAGAGCCCCGACGGCTGTTGTATAAATCTGCCGGGACGCTCTCTAACCATTTTATTTATTTCTTCGGGCAGGCAAGACTGCAGCTCTGCTTGCACTCTGTTTTCTCATTCCTTGCACAAAGGAACGTGAGGTCAAAGCGCTTTCACTTTGACAGACATTTGTAGACCTGTGCAGTTAATAACTAATGACCATTCCTCCAGTCGTGTGCTCTGTTTAGGAAACTATTTTGTTTTTCTTGAACACATCAGAGCAATGGTGGTATTCTATCACGCCCGTGTCACTCATTGAGCTATTTATACTCTCACATTAAATACACGCTCGGCGGACTGGATCACTCAAATTTCGAGTGAATTTCAAATTGACAATTAGTTGGATTATCGCAATTTGTGTTCTCATCGTCTGCAAAGCGTGACGTTGGAAGTTAATTATTTTCACTTATTCTATCGATGGAGGAGAAGGTCGTGTGACCCTTTCCACGAAGCAGACGTTAAATGTAGGTCGTTGCTGTGTTCAGCGTGGACTCAGGATCGGTAGATTGGCGCTATACGATTGACACTAAGCGTTTAGTTTCCCGTCAAAGCTTCATTCCAAATGTCCTCTCAGAGTGATATTTGCCGTCCGGTAATTCTATTGTCCCATGAACCTCATATCGCCTGAGGGCGTCAGATAATGCCTCGAATGCCGATCCGCAATAATAGTTTTGCATATTCGAGCGAAGCCCTCCTACTTATCAACGCCATGGCGTCCTTGACCTTGAATAGATAACAGTTGACGCGATCAATAGAGAAGCAAATTTTCTTAATGCTCGCTGCTATAACGAGTCTGTAATGTCTCTAATTCATCGTTCGTATCGGCCTTTTGATACCTTCGAACCATTACGTGACAGTACCGTCGATTATTCAGTGAGAAGCACATCTTCAAACATAACGAGTTACTGTAATAATAAGCCATGAAACTAACTTGAGATCAACTGGCATACGCATTTCGAAGTATAAAGAACAAAATGTAGTTGCTAGTTAATGCAAATTCGAAAAAATTGAAAAAAACGATGATGTAATGTTCGGCAAATATCATTTTCGGCCTTATTTTGGAGTCTATCCGCGTTGAACCCATTTTGGCCATATCGGTTTACTTTTTTGCACCCACCACCACCACACTAATTTACATTTTTAATGTTGACACTTGACATTGAAGGCATGGGGGTTCCGAAATTTTTGAGTTGAATAGGAAGGGCCTTGGAAGTGAAAGAGTACAGGGAAATCACAATAAACATATTGAGGCGAGTTCTGTTGATTGAAAGAACATACGGGACATTGTAGCGAAGTTAACGTACCTATTTGGTGAGTTCGTCTTGTCTGGCTGGTGAGATACTGTGGGCGAGCGCTTTCGATGTAAAGACATCATCGTCTGGCATTCAAGTGAGTACTAAAGTCAGTTAGTTGGTGAAAGGTGAACAGGATGGTATACGGGTACGGGGGGGGGGGTGAAGGGGAATCTGTAAACAAAAAAACTTCACCTCTCAAGATGTACACTAACGAAAACAACCAACTGACGGATTTACAGACCACCCTATACAAAAAAGACATGGAATCAACAATCAACAGACTAGTTAGAACATGCCAAAATGCCCTTACATTCCTTTCCCTTCACTTCCAATAGATTTCCCAGGAGGTAGTTGACCTCCTTCCTCCACCCCCACCCATCCCATTGTTGTTTGATCACGACCAACTAACCGACTTCAGTAACAACTTAATGGCCAGATGATGATGTCTTTATATCGAAAGTGCTCGCCCACAGTATCTCACCGGCCAGAGAAGACGAACTCACCAAACAGGTACGTTAACTTTAGTAATTTACCTACTGGCGGAACTATTCCAATTACTTTAATACCTAATGTAGAGAAGGTTAAGCGAAAGTTATAGTTTATCCTTGGCCATCGCTCCCCCACTGCCTCCCATCTCACTTTTACCTCCTATCTGTTACACTCGTCATGACCTGCCAGTTGCCTAGAGTCGTCGAGATAACGTCTATTTTTGTCGTTCCGCTATAGTTAGTTCATGTTTCGTATCGTTTACTAGTGTTTTTCGACGCTGAATCGAATAGTATGGGTTTCCAAGGTGCTCTACACACGTGTATTCGCATATGACCCTGATCGTTGATATAGCCGTGTTGTAATCTTAATATTTTTCGACGTAGGATTGAATAGGATAGATCTAAATGATGCTGTGCGAGAGAATAATAAACTCTTGTGTAGTAATTTGCAGCGTTTTTCGGTTGTTATATTTTACCGTAAAATATATGGAAAACAATAACAGTTGGAGCCGTTTTTCTCATTTTGCTTCGTACTGCGCTATTTCCGGTCAACATTTTTTAACAATGGTGGGTGGCGTTGGGGCGTAAGACCTTCCGAACCAGGCGGGGATAGAACCAGCGGATTCTGGTTCGATCCCCAACCACCCCCCATCGACCAAACCTAGGGGGGTGAGGCAATGGGTACCGGCGGCGGCTGGGACACTAAGCAGGCCTCCCAACAGGCTCGTTGGGGAGTTAGGACATGGGCCCAACGAGGCCACGGCGAAATGCGGTGTGTGGTGGCTGTGAACAATGATCAAAGTAAACACCGAGGCATTTTTGAAGAGAAAAAGTGAAAACTTCCTTTTGGTTCATTATTCATTCCGGATAATACTCGCACCTAAACCTAAATAAAGCTAAATTTTCGCCATTTTATTGCAATTATGTCGAGTCTGGTATTGTTTTTTCGAGAACATATTTGGAGTTTTGAACACTATGATGAGTATAGTTAGTTTGGGGCAGATTGTGCTCATACACTTATTTTGGCGTCCCATCCTACCCCACGGACTGGATATGAAGTTTGAGGTGATTTGGTTCAGCCGTTTTCTCAATCGCGTTTAAACACACAGATCGTTTTCCCAAAAAGGGTTTTATGACTCATTAAGATCTGAAACGTATTGATCATAACTTTCAGTAATTACCCAGGAGAGCCAAGGAAAGTAATCAGTTTCATAAGAAAGTCGCATGAAGGGCTAAGAAAACCTCTAAAATGTTGATAACGAAAGTGTTGCAAAATTACAAGGAACACTAATGACGCCGAATGTAGCTCATCGTAATGACAAGAAAGTACCTAGCGCGAATAAAGTATCATTTATTTTCGTATAAAAGTCTTAATCTTTAGGTTTACTGACCTCGCGTTATTCCTCGAAAGCTCCCGTGGAAATTCTAAATAAAACGCGATGCGGCTCGAAGAATAATTTGGTATTCCGCTTGGCCTTCGTGTTGATTGATTCACGTGGGAGATCGTCCCTTCACCTTCACCTTCTGACCTTTCACCAACTTCAAAAGCGCTCTTGAATGCGCCCCTATTTGAGCTCGCGACGACGCGGGGAGTCCACAACTCGGGGTATGTTTACATTTGACGAGATAAGATCGCAAATATTGTCATTTCCATGGGGGCTTTGGAAAAGGCGAAGGCGTCTGGAGGCAAGACTGCCGACCCTCATCCCCTAAATGAATTAAACCTGAAATGTTGATCAACTTACCTCGTGGTACCAGGAAACGTGCATGTTGGTCCCACATAGCGTGTAGGGAAAACGGAGTAAGAAGAGTTGAGAACTTGATAGTGAACGTAAATTGGGAAATAAGGGGAAAGTTTTTCTATATTTTCTTTACGTCGGCCGATATTCAAATTGGTCACGGTCACACGGCCGGTTCCACCAACTCGTTAATCGCGTTCATTCTCTATTACAGTCCAAAAGCCGCGGGGCCAATTGTTGAAAGTTACTGACTACTTTTTCTGAAGTTCCTTCCATGTTTAGTGAATGATCAGTTCTCCGTGAAGCAGGGACTAAGAATATGGCGGCTCGACCAAAAAGTCAAACTATGACTTATTAGTTTATGGTTACAATAAGGTCACAGTGAAGGCGTTGGCACGTACTTTGCTAAGTCACAACTCAGTTACTCTCCATCCTTGGCCATCAAGTTGCAGAGTCAATGAAAATTTTGTTCGAATTCGCTTCAAATGTTGACATATCGAGTGGACGGTTGTAACCTCTCCCACGCGAATGGGTGCAGGTTCTACTTCATCAAATTTTGACTTATTATTTACGTTGAAAATTTGTATTTGTTTTTAACTGAGTCGTAGAAACCGAGTCTGCCGCAAAAAGTATACGCTCTTTGACAAAAACCAAATTAGATGGACGTTTGATGAATCAATGACTTTCGTAGTTGACACTTGAAAATTGACTTATTAGTGATAACTCCAAACAGAGAATCAGTTCCACAGCCACCGACTGTACTACAAAATGGTATCTGCTACCTTTAAAAGGTGGATTTTTCAGAACATAGTCGATAAATAGCGTTTTCTACAATTTGAAGGAAAAAAAAACTGAAATGTGACTTCTTCAGTCACTCCGTAAACTACGAAATGGTAACTGCTACCTTCAAGAGCAGACTCAACTATTGTGCTGCAATTACCAATTAGAAGAAAAAGAGGGTTTTATTTCGCCAAACAATTAGTTTTTCTCAAGAGTTCGGATTACAAGGTAAAATATCAGGTGCGCCGCTTCACACAACTTTCCTTAGCTCAACTTAAATTTACTAGTTTTCATGGGCTTTTCCACCAATTCAACTTATTTTTCACTCAGTTTATTTGAACTAGGCAAACACCACTTCACGTTGACTGAAAGCGGTTGAACTTACTCTTCCGGAATTTATTGTGCTGCTCGTGCTCATGCCCTGACCATTATTGAGCAATTCGTACAAAGAAAATTAATGAGACTGTACACACGAGTATTTGAAGAAGTAATAATAACATTTCCAAAGTTATCGAGTAGTAAAAACTTTTAAGATGGGTGGTAGGTGAAACGGCAGTTGTTGAAATTCTGGGAGTATTCTGGGAGTTGAGTTCCCCTGTATATCTTACGAGCCTTATTAAAGATTCATCGTATAGTTCATTCAGAGTTCCCTAAACTTTTTTGTGTCGTAGATAGACCCCTTGCCATGTTTTTCCGTGTTGGGTAGACCCCCTACTTACCTGATATTGATTTCCTGTAAATTTCTAATTGTAGTGAAGTTTAGTGTTAAAAACTTGACGTAAAAACACATGTTAACTTATACATTTATTAATTGAATTTAAGTTAAAACTGCTCAAAATAAAATTTTGTATCTGTTATGTAAAATATACGTATCATAAAATAAACTATAAGTAAAATAACATAAGCAATAAGTCAATATTTTTAGTGAGAAGGATGGACCTGATGCTTTAATAATAAATTATCAATTTTGTAAGGGTTAATCTTAAATCTCCTCGGCTAATGATGTCCAGTCGGTTTCTTTTTACTTTCCGCTACCCGAAGGGAAGGAAAGTATAGTAATCGGCCCAAAAAAAAAATTTGGGTTTTCTTCAGATCTTTACGTTTTGAGGCCTACTGAGCCTAAAAAACCTAATTTCGGCGCGTGGTCCGTGTGTATGTGTGTGTGTATGTGTGTGTGTCTGTAGTTCGATTTGCGGGAGAACGGCTGATCCGATTGAGCTGGTTCTTTTTTTGTTTTGTTCGTTATTTTTTGTAGACACCAAAATAAGGTTATGGACGATTTCGGCCGGTGGGAAGAGGGGTGGGGGGACGAAAATGTACCAAAAACTAGGGTTTTTCGCATTTTCTCGAAAACGGCTCTAACGATTTTGATTAAACTTTAACATTATCTTCTACTAATCAATACCTCACTTTTCTTCTCCATACATATCTCCATGAAAATACGGTGAACGGAGATATAGGCCCATGAAGCAAAAACAGGTTTTTTACGCTTTTTGGCAAAACGGCTTCAGCGATTTTCACCAAACTCACAGGATGTTTTCAAATAGTTAATACCTACATATTGTTCTGAATAAATGTTCCTCTGACAGTCCATTGAGCAGAGATAAAAATCAAAATGTGTCGAAAATAACGTTTTTTCGAACACTTCCGTAAATTCCAGGGTAACTGCTTCACCAGATGTGATAAATCCCAATGGAGTGTCTTTAAGTCTTCCATACCAACATTTCGTTCTCCATAATTATTTCTGTATATATATGTTGAACGGAGATATAAGCCAAGTTAACTCAGAAAAGGAGATTTGTCGAATATTAATTTATCGGTATTCCAATTTTCTCAAAAACGGCTCTAACGATTTCGATCAAACTTTCGGAGTACTCTCAGCTAACTAGTCCCTACATTTTGTTTTCCATAAATGTTTCTGTAGAAATGCGTTGAACGAAGATATAGCGCCCGCCTGTGTAGCTGGTGTTCTAACTTAAAGGGGTGGCGGAAAGTTGTGTGTTGCTACGCACCAGATATTTTTCATTAGATTGGTAACAGCGCTGAACCTCCTTTCCACTAGGTAAGACGATGGACGGTGGACCCCAATTTTCATTTCACGGACCCCTAAATTTTTTTTCGCTGACGTAGACTCCTTGCAGGTTGTCATAGACCCCTAGGGGTCGATATAGACCACTTTGGGAATCACTGGTATAGTTGCTTGATTAGACTACTAACTGAATTTTTCTGAAGATTCTAGAAACATTATAGCGGAGCTTATAAGGAAAAAACTGCGCTAAAATCGAAATTATTTTGCTCCTCTCGTTATTTTCCTGCAAATAAGAGTTTTTTGGTATTTTAGGTTAGTTTGGAGAAGTCTTTACAAAAAATGTAGTCGAAATCGTTTGAGCCATTTTTGGGAAGAAAAAACATTTAGTATTTTGATCACTATGATAACTATAGTAAGTTTTGGGCGGGTTTGGCTCACAACCTTATTTTGGCGTCCCATAGTATCCTGAGGGCTAGATACCAAGTTTGAGCACATTTGGCTTTCTCTCAATCGCGTTCAGACACAGAGATTATTTTCCATAACGTGAAGAGAACTCAAAAAAAAAGAAAGTTGTCTGCCGATTCCATAACTTTCCATAGTTACTTTGTAGAGCCAGGGAAAGTAAAAAGTGACGAAACTGATCGGTAAGAATGAAGGATTCAAAGTGCTCACATATAGTGTAACTACGTACACAGTTGGTAATTGGTAATGTAGCTCTTCTACCAACTTACAAGTAGGTACCCACATTACCTCCCTAGTCATACGATATTAAATTTTAAACTAACAAAAAGAAACTTTCGTTTACCGTAAAAGCCCTCTGCCACAACACAGTCTGCAAAAAAACTAGTTACCCTTGTCAAACCAATGTCTTGGAATAAAATTAGCGAGCGAAACAGTGCCGTGTAAATAAGTCAAATTGTGACTTTTTGATTGAGCCACCAATTTACTACTCCATACTCCACAGAAAGCAGAGAACGGATTTAAAATTGAATATCGAGGGAACTTTCAACTGATGGGTCAACGTTTTGGGCTCTCATCCTATCAAACCGCGGTCAAACCCTAGCTGCGCGGGCGAGCACAGTTAACCACGCATCAGGCCGACATCTTTGTTTACCTGTGTCAGTTCATGCGCTAGTACCGAGGCAATACACTGTTTTCATCTTTTTTTTACTTTCCTTGGCGCTACGAAGTAGAAAGGAAAGTTATGTAATCGGCTGAAAAAAAATTTCGAGTTCTCTTCAGATATTTACGTTTCAGACCCTCCTGAGTCCGAAAAACACTATTTGGGAAAATGGTCTGTGTGTGTGTGAACGATTTTTAGAGAGATCCACCGTACAAAATCCACTCAAACTTGATATCTCGCTCGCAGATCACCATGGGACGCCAAAATAAGGGTATAAACAAAATCCACCGAAATTTACCTATAGTTATCATAATGATCAAAACAACACATTTTTTTTTCTCAAAAACGGCTCTAATGATTTTGATTACATTTCTTATATTGATAGCTCTCAATAGGACAATTATAGCACAAAATTCCCATTTGTGGGATAATGACGAGAGCAGCACAATAAATTACCAAAACTTTCGACGAAATCGATTTTAGCGCAGTTTTTTGAGAAAACCACCGTGCCAAACCAGCTGAAACTTTATGACTAGCCTACAGGTTACCATGGGACGCAAAAATGAGGGTATGGGCAAAATCCACCGAAAGTTAACCATAGTTATCATAGTGATCAAAACACCAAATTTTTTTCTTAAAAACGGCTCTAACGATATTGATTATATTTTTTATAATGATAACTCTCAATAAGGCAATGATACCATAAAATTCCCATTGGGAGGAAAATGACGAGAGCAGCACAATGAATTATCAAAATTTTCGACCAAAAGCGTTTTTTTCCTTATAAACTCCGCTGGAATTCTTGTAGAATGTGAGAGAAAATTTGTATTGTAGTCCAATTCAATACCTATAGCGTGAGTGTTTAAAAACGCTCATGAGATACATGGGGGTCACTCCAGAAATTCCTGAATTTCAACTACTGCCGTTTCGCTTACTACCAGTTCTAAAAGTGTTTACGCAATAACTCAGCAAAAGTAATTACTATCCTTCTTCAAAAAATTTGTGTTTACAGCCTCATTAATTCTCTGTGTACCAATTGCTCAATAAAGGTGATGCAATGAGTACGAGCAGCACAATAAAATCTGGAACTGTAAGCGCTACCGCTTCTTGCAGCCGCAATGTGTTGCTTGACCAAGTTCAAATTAACTGAGTGATAAATGAATTGATTAAACAGAATTAGCCATGTACAAAGTGAATTGACGTAGAGCTAAGGAAAGTTGTGTGTTGCAACGCACCAGATATTTTTCGTTGTATTGATTACTATCTAAGCACGAGCGCGCTTATTACAAAAGGCTTACGAGTATTATTGTTTCTCATCCGGGGCCTCAGCAAGATACTTGAAACGTTTGTGACTTCATTAATTTGAACGATACCGACTTCTCGATGATTAGCCAATTGCCGAAAGAAGTCGTCCACGGCGTACTGGATAAAATATAATTTTTACGTGGATTATGAATGTATGGATTGTTCGTAGTTTTTAAAGTTATTGAGGTAATTGTTACCTTTGGTAGCCATTGGGGGTAGTTGGTTTCTTTGGCTGCCTACGTCATATTGGTAATTTATCTGGATTTATTTGAAATAAACTGATATTAAGTTTAAGTGGAACATCAGAGAGGCTGAAAGTAACTTAATATTTGATACACGTTGTTGTTGAGAGACAAAGGGACCTGTGCGGTAGGAAACTCGACTGAATCAAACTGTATTGATCAGACTTTTCATCAAAACGTCACGTGAGTTCCGTTCTCCTCGATTTCCTCTGTATCTGAGTTCTACGTTCCAGTGTTTTAATTGAATTCAAAACTCAACTCTGTTACACTCGACCACACTTCTCGAAGTTTGGAGCGGACTCACCACGCGCTCAGGCCCAGCACGGCTTCGCTGGCCAGCAATCAATTCTTCGAAAATCCGCCCTGTCGTCATTTGTCTCTCGCCCTTTGCAGAAATTGTGTCCGCTTTTGTACAGTCTCCAGTTGAATTCATAATGGTTGACCTAACCGGGGGCTGAAGTTATCTTTCATGACGGACTATCAGGCCTTTTTAGAGCATAAACTCGACGTTTTCACAGTCTATTGAGTAAAACACCGCGATGAGATGCTGTTTACTCGTATGATGCCACGGTGCCGTCGACGACTAGGTTTCGAGTGCTTTATTATTTAATGGCTGGGAAGTGGATCGTAGCCGTCAGTCCCAACCTGTTTACGGTGTTTCTAGCTGTCCATGTCGCATATAGAAGCCGGGAACCTGCGCTCACTTGGCGTGCCTAGAAGAACAAAAATCTTCTAATAGTAATGTCAGGAAGGGCAGGTAACGTTGGGTTTGGAACGTTACTGCGTCGAGTAGTGTGTGTTTCAGTGGCTGAGGAGATACCAGTAATAGTTACTCCCGTGTGTCGCACAGTTTGCATCGTGTGTGTGTGTGTGTATGTCTACCAGTTTTTCATTAACATTCGTGAAAATATTAGAAGAAAGAGGGTTGAGGTACACCATTGGACTAGCCAGTTCTTTACGGGACATAGTGACTTCAATGAGCGGCTCCGCTTCCTTTCTCTCAAAGACTCCATCCAGTAAGTCTTGCGCCTCCAGAGCGGAGGAAACAAGAAACCGCGTGCTGCTTCACTGTAGTTTCAACAACAGTGAGTGACGGTTGTTAGAAGAGCAGCCAAACCTACCAGCATTAACAGCGACGCGGCAATCAGATTAAGAGCTCCCCAGGGTCACTACATCCATGACTTCCTGCTGACATAACTCTTTTACGATTGTTAATAAGTAAATTGGCCTGTGTGTCTAAAAACACGATTGAAGAGATCAGTTCAAATTTAAGGGTCTATAGGGGACACTAAAATCAGTAAAATGGTCTAAAACTAACCGTAATTACCATAATAATAAACATGGTGGGAGACTCAATGCCCGCGAGGTTTAACTTTGTGCTACCCTTTCGAATACTCATCCATAAGCGATCCAGGTGGGAGGGAGGAGCACTTTCGTTTGAAGTCGGGGGGGCGGTATATTACACTGCTGGCTCGGTGCAGGGTGGCCTGGCAGGGGCAGCCATCTTTGGGCCGAAGCCTAGAGCAGGTAACTCCCTTGAGATGAGGTCTCTGCAGTCAAGATCTGCGTTCAGTGGCTGCTCAGAGGGGACTGAAGCGACAGAAGATTTACATTATGGTGGACTGCCAGGCCACTCTCAAAGCTTTAGCCTCGGATTGCCTTACATCGTCGCAGGTGTGGGAGTGTCTGACTGGGCTGAAGGCCCTGGCCGAGGACAATAGCGTAACAATGTGTTGGATGCCGGGTCGTCAGGAAATAGAGGGAAACGAACGGGCTGATGGGCTGGCGAAGAAGGGATTGGCGCAAATCCCTTTCAGCCCTTAGCCCTTTGTTGGGATCACCAGGAGCCACCTACGTAGGGAGGTTGGCAAATGGGAGGATTGGTGCAGGGATGGCCGGTCTTAGATAGTAAAAACGTTTCATAACTCTCCAGAGGGCAGAACTTGGTAATGTCCTCCACTTTGTGCAAGGGTGGTGGGGGTGTGTAGGTGATGTCGCACGAAGTGAGCCCAGTGCCTTGTTGTCAGGGGGGGGGGATGAGCTGAGCCTCATGGACGCCTTTACAATAGACCCGTTTGTGGCAGCAGATCTCCAGCATCCACTTTAAAAAAAAACGCGGCTTTAACGATTATGATTAAATTTCCAAGCTGTTCCAAACAACTTTAAGCTAATACGAAATTTTCAGTTAGTACTCGCACAATAAATTGTCAACAAAATATATGTAAGATTTTCGTCATGCCAGAATTTCTTGATGCATTTCGAACCCGAGCCTGATCCGCAGTCAATTTTCTGATATCCAGTTTGAGTCTCGAGGATGCCTCACTTGCGACTCAAGAAAAAAATCGTGAGTGCCATAGTGGGAGCTGGTATACAGGTAAGGCATTCCAGATAATTTAGCTTCCGTGACAGCGTTTTTCTGAAATCTCTCTCCGCGAATAAAATATACCATTTTACCGACGAAAGAAGAGGATTCAGACATTGACGTTGTATCGGGAGTTGAATGAACGTGTTAAGTGCACAAGTATGATAGGGGTCTTCGTCGGGTTTATTTTCATCGCGGTGGGTCTTCGGAATACTGAATGAGGTTGTCAATGTTTATGGGAGACCATATACAGTCAGATAGCGAGATGACTATCCGTCATGCAAACTGCGAGTTACAGAAGATGTCTTCCGCTTTTTACTTTCCGCTAACCAAAGGGCGAGGAAAGGATAGTGATCGACCTACTGAGTCCGAGAAACATAATTTCGGCGCATGTGTGTGTCTTTAGTTCAATTTGGGGGTGAATGCTGTACCGATTGAGCTGGTTCTTTTTTGTTTTGTTCGTGATTTCGGTCGATGGGGGACAAAAATGAACCAAAAACTAGGTGAAAAGGTATAAAATTAGGGATTTTCGCATTTTTCTCGAAAACGGCTCTAACGATTTTGGTTAAACTTTCAAATTAACTTCTACTAGTTAGCACCTATCTTTTCTTCCGTACAAATATCTCCGAGAAAATTTGATGATTGGAGATATAAGTCTATGACGCAAAAATAGGGTTTTTACGCTTTTTGGCCAAACGGCTTCAACGATTATCCCCAAACTATGCACAGGATATTTTCGAATAATTAATACCTATATCTTGTTCTCAATAAATGCTCCTCTGACAGTCCATTGAACAGAGATAAAAATCATCAATCATCATGTGACAAAAATACCGTTTCCGTTTTTATCGGCCCCTTTTTTTTTACAACCAACCAACAACCACAAATTAGATACTCTGCAATGTTCATCCGCAGTCTGAGCCATATCTTGGTAATTTTGGCAGTTTTATTGCAAATACACCACGTTCTTCTCGGTATTTTTAAATGCTGGGTCGTATGGAACGAGTCTCCGACAGAAAACAGTTAAATCGCCGTAATTATGGTGAACCGAAGAACCCGCAGGACAATACAGCGAAAGTAGTCGTTTCATCGTAATTATTTCTGCATCTATCTTTTCAACGGATATATAAGCCACGACAGAAAAAGAGATTTGTGTAATATTAATTTACCGTTTTTCAAATTTTCTCATAAACGGGTTGAACGATTTGAAGCTAACTTACGAGGTTACTCTCAACTACATGTTGGTCTCCATAAATTGTCCTGTAGAAGATACAGGAGCCGTATTTATGGTAGGTCTTCGAATTTACAGGGGGTTGCAAAAAGATATATTTAAGAAATTTTTGAAGTTGAAGTACCTGGCTGGTGAGATACTGTGAATGAGCGCTTTCGATATAAAAACCCTGCAAATTATTACACAATGGTTTATTATTCTGATAAACAGCTTGACCTAGTATTAGTGCTCCTCCATCCCATTCGATTCAGCATCGAATACTAGTAAACCATACGAAACATGTCCTGGCTACAATGGAACCACGGAAACAAAAGTCTGATGATTTTGCCGCGTTGGGTCGGGGAAAGCGAACCCGTTGCGAGGCGAAAGGGGAGTTGAGCCGCCCGCCCGGCAGCGTTGCCCCGAGGAACCCGAGGAATTTATACTAGTACTGTTTAGTACCACATTCCTTCATAACGAAGCAGTGAGGTTCATTTTGATGGCCTTGATTGGTGCAAATAGGTGCATTTTTGTAAATTATCGTGGCACCACAGACGCTCAGTTGTCAGTGAATTCGATTTCGTTTTGGTTTTTGTTTTCACAGTTAAGGTTAATTTTTCTTTATATTTCTTCGATATACAAACGTCATCGGTCTGAACCACCTGTTTTTGTGATCCGCAACGTACAATCATGCGATCTTAATTGGCTCCATCTAGCAGAGTATTGTTCAGACTCCAAAGAGTGTGGCAATTCCACTATTTAATCGCCGAAACAAATTCTATTTGAAAAACTATAATTTCTCTTAGTTTCTATCCGTTTCAACTCCCGCGTGTAATTCCAACTTTAAATGTTGAAAATCTACGCACTGCTCACTCTTTGGACAGTTGCTTTAAGTCAGCAGCGTCAATTAGGACTACTCGCTAACATACATCATGTGACAAGAGCTTCGTTGGCTTCATCTAACGGGATGTCCCATCTCCACCTTTAAATGTTTCATCAACATTTCAACAAACTTTTGTTCTTCACACCTCCGAATGTTTTGACCCGATTGCGATAATTTATTTTTCAATGAGAATCAAGTTAAGCAAGTGAACGCCACATGGTCGGTAAATAGTGAAGTAAACCTTTTAATCTGATAGTGAGAAATTGAATCAAAGTTGTTAAGAATTCTCCGTTAGAGCTTGAAGAATCCAAACTCCTGTGTTATCAATATTTGATTATCCAAACAGTAGACCACTTCTCATTCCTTGAACATAATTTGATTGATTGCGTGAGTTGTCCAAGTTTTTCAGCAGAGCAATCTTATAATGGCGGCCGACGCGGAGTAAACTTTGAAAAGAAAATATGACATCTCGCGAGGTGACCGATGAGATTTTCCGAGGGAAAAGATGAGGAATTGAGAAGGGAAAGGGATGAGAAATGCTGTCGTATCAAATAGACTCGTGCTTCTAAACTATTCATTCATCATCCAACATTTTCTCTCATTTTTATAAATCGCCCAGAGCTCTCTCTTCCTCCGTCCATACTCCATTACTAATCTTTGGCGTTATTTTCTTCGTGTCCTCCCGACTCATTTGTGTCGCATGAATAAGGGATAGAATAATATAAAATTAGAACGTTCATTTCTTCCGCGACTGTTAGAGCGGTTGACTCCCGTGGACGAGCCGAGCGTTAAAATCCTGGGGGTTTGCATCTAACAAATACATGTTTTTCTTCTGGTTTATAAAGCGCATGAGCGCGCAATCACGCCAAGAAATTATGTTGGCGCCAGTGGTGCAAAACTCTCTTCAGATTCCTAGGTGAAGGGGATTCCCATAGCGGAGGAAGCCAATTTCTATTTTATTGCCGACATAAATTTTTCGGTGGATAAACTCCAACGGTATGGGAAAAGTTCTGCGAAAGTTCCCACGCTTTCCATGAAAACTACCCTCGTGATGTCCCTTCCCTGGAATGACTACTGGCTAGCAACCTGCTGGCGAGTGGGTCGTTATGGGGTATTAATCTATTTGTCTATATGTGGAAGAGCTGATGGTTCTCATTTAAACGATTAGTAAAGCAGAGCTGGGTGGGTGAATAAATAATGCTAATTGAAGCGTTAAAAAATCACGAGAAGTGAAGAGCGCTGGAACGCACAATATAATGCATGAATGCCACGGAAACAGGGGAGATTTCGAACTAGCGGAAATTCTTCGTGAAAAGGGAGTAGGAGGAGGCATCCATGGTTTAGTTAAACGCACGCGTGCATTGATCGATTTTCATCAGAACCTGGTAATGCTACATGCGTCGTTTTTTGCAGAGGCCCACCTCCCCCCATAACCACAGATAGTCCTTGTGTTCTTGAGCTGCCTCATTTCCTCCCAGTTCTACAAGATCCTGCGAAGCTGGCGTTCCTTGATCACACGCCCCCAATGCGACCCCTGCCCCTCACAAGTACACACTGACTCCAGCCTTGCCTCGCAGAATCTGCTACTCTGTGCCTCTGACGTAACGATATTCGCCTTAGTGGTCAGTGTCCTGTGAACAGGCTACATACTAACCGTATACTTCCGCTTTCCAGACTGAGGACCTCTCTTGATCGCTACTTGAGGGATCTAATAAACAACCTGGATTGCCTTTGGCCAGAGCATTCCGCCAATAGGTAGCCCAACACTTCTTCTCCCTCTTGCCTTCCTCCTCTTATTCAAGTGGATCTCTACTAAGGGTTCCTTGCCAGTTTGTCGGCCTCCTCATTCCCTTGTATTACCTGGCACCCAACACAGTGTTAATGCGCTCTCCTTAGACGAGGTATTCAACCCGTACCCGTCGAACTATACTGAACACGTTGTGAAAAGTTTTAGCCAACAAAATACGTTTTGAATTTCGGAATCTCGTGGCTTTTATAACAGTTGTTAAACTAACGTTGTATGGGTACCTTATTGAACTACCAACACGATCTTATTGAGAGCAATATTGTCATATCAGCCTGATTTATGAGGAAAAAACTAAACATAAACCGCTGTTCGTCGAAATATTTTATACTTTGTTGTACTGCTCTCGTCATATTCCCAAGGATGAAAATTGTACGTTACCGTTATGTCATTTGTAAGAGCTCGTACGAAAATCTTTGCTCAAAATCCCAGCAGGCCCTTCGAGGCCAGTGTAGGGTTGTCGACCTCTGATCTCGTTGGTAGTTCAGTTGAGAATCGTCTTGGAAGCCCGATCAGCTAACTACTAATGTCTAATTAGAGTCGTAAGATAATTAGGAGCAACCCCAGAGATGGTGGAATTCAAATTGCTGTTTCTTTTTTTCATTGTGTTACCTTCATAATTGTTGAACCGTGAACACGAACCTTCTTCCTAAGCAATGCCAGGCATTTCCTGCAAGAGTCTTCTGTGATGTTCACTTTATGGTAATTGCACCAAAGACCGCTTCCCCTGAAGTCTCTGGCATTGGGCCAAGGCATGATAAGGAGTTTTCTCTGCTGTACCGCGCCAACTCCAGCGAGGATTGTCGACTATGCCCATAACATACATGTGTTTCTCGTGACGATGCCCATTATAATAACAGGAATAGAAGGAAGACGGCTACCGTTGTGCAGTAATACAGCTTTCAAACTAATCTTAGATATATACAGCTTAGATCATTCAGTAGGATCATGGTTCAAATCCAAACATTTCATCAAGCCATTAACATTGCAACAAACACCAAGATTGTTCATCTTCACAAAAAAAAGAATCATACCCTGACATCACGTTGTAGAAGGTTCCATTGCTGTAGTCTGGAACCTAGGAGTTCTGCCTTATCCTTTGACAAATCAAGGTCTCGAATGAGATCACTCAATTCCGCTTGGCTCAGTCTGTACGGTTTATCATCTGTTTCCTCAAAATCAGGATCATGAGATGTGCAAGGCTCACTAAGTTCTTAAGTTCTTCTTCACTACTATCTTCATTTTCTTCTTCAATTTCATAGGCCGAATAGCAGAAGGTATATTTGGGTATTGAATTGTTCCTCTTTTCTTCATTGACAATCTAGACTTAACAGGTGGAGTCAAGCAGAAGTAGCAGTCATTTATATGGTTTTGTAGGCTCCCAACAAACCATAGGTACAGTAAAAGCCATGGATCGTTTTTTGTTTTTCAACCATTCTCGTAAAGTAACCGAACAAGAGTTACATTTATGTGGAGCCCACAACTTATCTTGATCACCTACCTTCATACCAAAATAATGGTGATAGGCATTCCTAACAATAAACGTGAAATTGCGTTTATTTCACCAAAAATGTAACAAAAGTTATTCACTAGGTTCACACAATTTCGAAACATTTTTAGTAAAAAACGTTCACTCTTTAAAAATCACTTCAAATCAATAAATCCTATAAACAAAACAAGAGAAATCACAGAAGCTCACTGTTATCACAGCACTTACAGTAGTAGTTACGTTATAACCTCTGAAAAGCTGTAGAACTCTTTGTTTTGTCTTAGTCTTGTTTTGAAAACCAAATTTCTCAATTAGTGTAAATATACACTATATAAATTGACGTGCCTCTGTATCTCAAAAATAAGAGCTAATACGTGGTTTTTATGTTGATTTTTGAACTCAGCAGGTGAAAATACATATGAATCGAATATTTTGAAGCCCGAAACAATTTCATTGTTGACCAGTGTTATCAACCAGACGTCCTTACTCTTTATCAGAAGAAGGCTACTTCTTATATCTTGTGTTAGTCCTGAGATAAAGATGTCTGATGCGTTCTCCCGGCATATTCTCTGACTGTACTTTGTGTGATGCCCCACCACGGAAGAGCGGCCCTGTAGGTACAGTAGACGAACCGAGTCTGGCAAGGTGGTCGGCCCTCTCATTTTAAGTGAGCCCTTGATGCCCAGAAATCCGGTAAACTTCAACTCTATTAGAGTTTGTTAAAGAGTTGAACAGCGCTCTGAACTTGCTTAGTCATCACGTTAATAGTTTTACTGCTATACCCTTTTTCATGCATCAAGACGGCACCGATAGTATAAATCTCTGCCTGAAAACGCGTTGGAGATGGAAACAGGGCAATGTACGTCCCACTCCTACTGTACATCCACACCCCACAACTAGATCCATCTGAGTACACGTTGATGCCATTAGGAGGTCGCAATCGACAACTTTCGCTGTTCCATAGGCTACCTTCTGGTTACACTGTGTAATTCCTGTCAAACTCGTTCCAGGGCACCATCATGTTAGCGATCACGCTGATCTCCGCGAAGGTTTCCACGTTCACTAACGTCGAAGAATAAGTTGACAAATGAATAGTGAGAGAGCGAACTGAATTGTTATACCTGCCGTTCCTCCGCAGGTGGATGCTGCAGGAGCCAGCCTCTTGCATATTAGCGAAACCGCTACTTCCATGACTGATATAACCCTCGTCGAGGGCTTAGCAAGTCATTTAACAAGGAAATAGACCTGTACTATTGGTTGATTGAACGTTCACTTTAGACACCATAAAGATAGAGTCCAGAGTAGAGTAGGAGAGGAGACGACCGTGATGAGCGGGCAAGTAAGAAGAAGTAAGATGAGGGAAAACCCAACTGGGGAAACTGTAAGCGGGGAAATACGTTGTCTGTAAACAGGTGTTCTGGGACGGGCGGCTGTAGATCAAGGCTGGAGGTCTAAGCTCAGAATTTTCATTCCAGAGCCAAAGACAGTGAACTCTGCTTGAGCTGAGCCAAACTACAGTGACGTCAGTAGGAGCAACCCATTAGATTTCGAAACGCCAAGCACTAAGTTTTTATATAAAAATCTATGAGCGTTCATGGGGCTCAGGAAAGTAGTTTGATGTCGCACCTTTTTGAAGTAAGTTTCGGCTCTAATCTCTAGTTAAGTATTTTTTATCGGACGTTGGCCACTAAAATACGATTCAACGCAGAGACTTTACAAGAGGTAACCGCTTTAACCAGAGCTCAGTAGGGCAATCATGTTTCCGTGGAAAGTCGTATCGATCGTTCTCACAATAACGAAGCCTGAACATGTGATCTAATTACCCGCTGGGAAACGACCGCAGGTTTCTCCTGCACTCGACGCCGTTTGTAACCTGTTGAATGCCCCACGTCCTCACGTGTTAGCGATCCTCTAAACCACGCGCCACAGAGGAATCCTAAGTCTGCTCTGAGGTAGCGAAAGTGATGGAGACCAGGACAGATAACAGTGGGGACGTTAGTGGCTCAGTTGTTGATCTCAGTGTTACTTTCGTCCAGACAAAAGAATATTTAAGATAGTTCAGAATGATTAGGATATTTCGACGGCGGTGGTTGTATATTGAGCTGAATCTTTTGCTCCTAGCTGTTGTAAGAAGTGGTATAGAGTTTACTAAATTGTGTTCCAGCACAGAACGGGAAGGATAGCTGCGGATGTTGGTTCTTGTTACAATATTACAGTATTTGTGGAAATAAACTAGTAGACTTACATTAAACAGTTATTAGTACGGTGTGACGGGTACCTCCTTGGCTTTCCTAGCATTACACTCATTTTTGGCAGCTTTGACGGAGTCTCAATCGGTTGAAAGGGCGGGCACAAACAACCGATGGTTGTACTGAACGAATCATCAGGTACTTAGATTTGACGACATTCAACGTTCAAACGCTGTCTTCGGTCCATCGATAACATAGCAGTAACATTACTTATCAGTTGTTACATTCGGTTACCCACACGTTCACGTGTACACCTCTTTTGGTTTATTATCCATTTTGAATAATAACCCTATGTTTTTAATAACCCGCCCTGCCCGTCTCATTAAAAAAGCAACCGCGCTTCGAGCGCCCCCGTTCCAATTTCCCCGACGACAGGGCCAAATCATCAGACGTTTTGTTTTTCGTAGTTCCATTGTAGCCAGGACATGTTTCGTATGGTTTACTAGTATTCGATGCTGAATTGAATGAGATGCGGGAGCACTAATACTAGGTCAAGCTGTTCATGAGAATAATAAACCATTGTGTAATAATTTGCAGGGTTTTTTTCGTTGAGGGTTTTCAACGTTGAAATACGCGATTGAACCGCCCTCTTGACAAGTACTCTACTTTGTAAGCGGGTTTGAAATTGGCCATTAACATGGAAGATTCACTGCCACTGACCGAGGAATTGAATGAGTGGGAAGGCTAACGGCCCGTGGGAAGATGGTCAAATCCATCCCCATCCCATAGCTCAACTTGCCAATTCCTCTTTCTCTCTACTGAAGCTGTACGAACCCGATGAATTCGAAGATTTAAACGCGAAGGTCTGAAAATTCCAAGTCAAGAGAGGTCTGAAAATATGATTTTTATTCGAGCGAATCAAATTACAATCAAAAGCGAAACAGAAAATGTCAATTTACCTAACAAACTTAGAGAACGACGCTTTAAACGGAACCTTCCCCAAATCGGATTAAATCCACTTCTCGCCAGAAATGTCCTTCGGTTGGCCAAGTCCGGGGTTTGGAACGAGAATTAAAAAAAATCGAAGCAGGCTGGTTCGTCAGCGAATTGAAGTGGATAATGAAACCGTTGCGATTGCGTCAAAGAAGTTTGTGATTTTCGACAAGCACTCACATCTGTGCTGTTTATCTACCGAATGGCGACCTCTATCAAATTAAACGAACCCCCCTTTGCAGTCTCTGCAACCTCTTTGACAGAAGAACAAACATCGCTGGGAACACCATCACCGCCATGCATTTGCTCATCTCTCCCCGTGATCACGAGCTCAGTCATTTCGTCCTCGTCTGTTTTGGCAGTACGTTTCGCCCAGCAGCTCTCTCTCCTGGTTAGGTGTAAGAATGGTTGAGTACGACCAAATCTCGCCAGATGTATTAATAAAGCCGTCATTCATTCATTCATTCCCTCTCTACGTTCTCTTTCAAGTACCGAAACGTTCAACATCCATCTTAAATATATCACTTGTAGTAAAAGCTATCAGTTTATATAGAGAACAAATATATCATTTTGACTTGAGCACGACCATCACACTTTTAAATCCTAACTCAAAGACCAACTCTATAGAGACAGTTGAGCAATCTACGACGCACAAAAAGAATTCATGCTTGTTTGTAGTTATAAACGCTCAAGAAGATTTTCTTTTTTTAAGCTATAATTGATTTTCTAGTTAAGGATTATAATTAACTCTCAAGGCAATATACATTTATATTTTAAAATTTTAAACCGTGGTCCAGGGGGTAGGGAACAACGGGAATTCTGCCTCGACCGCTTCCCTGATGGTTAAATAAACAATTCATTCGTTGATTTATTCTCCCTTTCTTTCTCTTTTGGAATACACCAGTACTCACCCAGTACTTCTCAAATGAGCAGTCGGTATGATACTGAGTAGGTGGGCTTCAGCCAGCCCTGAGGAGGCGGGATAGGATTAGGTTGGTGCTCGGTTATTTCATTTATTTATTTATGTTTTTCCTTAATCAGTGTTTATTTAATCATGTTTTCCTTATATGATTTCAGTGTTATTATGATTTTTTTATGTAACGGGACGAACCAAGCCCTTCGATTCAGCGGATGATTGTCAGGGACGTTTATGCTGACTGGGCACCTCAAATGCCCCGATTCGCTTGAGACTTCCCTGCCATCAGTTGTAACTGAGCCGATTCCCTTGTCGCCATGTCGTCCGTGCTCGCGTTCGCTCCTACTCAGTTCCCTGTCTGTGGTGGTAAAACTTCTCCGAATGTAATTCACGAATAAAACTCCTTGTTCGAATTGCATTCGACTTGGTTGCTTCGAGGAAAGCAGAACAGATTTGAAGGAGCTTCAGAATCAACAGATTTTCATGGCCGTCTCAGGACCTCCCTTGGGCTTAGGGCTGGCTGGGGTTCTTTCACCCACCCCAACCGGCTGTTATGAAAGGTTTATGTCTGTTTTATGTGTGTGGTATTGTTGGTAGGAATGCATGTAATTTATTTGGCATGAACGAGTTATGCGATTGGTGATATAAATTTGAAGAGCGACGCGAGGTTATTTATTTATCGTCATTGTACTATATAAGATTCGAATGTCACGTGAAATTCAACTGTAGGGTGTTTGTACAGTAAATCTTCAGGAGAAGGGGAAGAGAGGGGTGCATAGCCTTAACTTCCCCTGATAAAATATTTCAGTCTGCCACTTCTCTCACTCTCTCTCTCTCTCTCTCTCTCTCTCTCTCTCTCTCTCTCTCTCTCTCTCTCTCTCTCTCTCTCTCTCTCTCTCTCTCTCTCTCTCTCTCTCTCTCTCTCTCTCTCTCTCTCTCTCTCTCTCTCTCTCTCTCTCTCTCTCTCTCTCTCTCTCTCTCTTTCTCTCCCTCTCACTCGCTCTCTCCTCTCTCTCTCTCTCTCTCCCTCCCTCTAGTTGTCCTCTAGACGTTAACCAGTCAACACCTCGTCCCCAAAACTTTTGTGGTTTGAGCAGTTGTGATGTCAGTCAAGTGTAAAGTATGTGTGAAAGGCTTCGCCAACAATGCCTACCGTCTTGAGTGCGGTTCTTGTGACAGTTGTTTTTCACTTGGATTGCGTAAAGATAAAAAAAGAAGACTATTTATGTCTGAAAGAATAGAAGAAGATTTTTCGTTGCCTGCCCTGTGTCAACGAGAGGCGTGGTTCACTATCTTCTCAGGGCTCTAGAGAGGGAGATGGACGTAGAAGTGGTGATCCTGTGGCAGCCAATCCCAATCCTGCACCTGACGTGAGTATCGCCAAACTGTTTGAAACTATCACAGAAATGAGATCTGAGTCAAGGCCCGCGAACGTCCGCTTTGAAAAACAATTGGCGAAGTTCGGCGCAGAGATGCAGAGACGCGAAGGAGCATCTGAGCCGGTACGCCGACTCAATTGACAACAATACGTCTTTGATCAATGCGCTCGACGTGAAGTTTTCCTCCCTCTCGGACATGTTTGGTGAGGTTTCGACCCGCTGTTCAGGTTTGGAGGCTAGAGTCGCTGAGCTCGAGGGCCTTATCGCTGACACCAGCAGTTAGCTCTGGTGAACTGTGTAGAGATCGGCGGCGTCCCTAGGAGAGGAGAAGACGTTGTCGAGCTAGCTAGGAAAGTAGGGTCGGCACTTAACGTCACTGTCTCTGAAGATATGATAAACAATTGCTTCAGAAGACGCCCCCGCCGCAGTGGGGACCTCACCTGGGCCCATCCACTTATCTTTTGTACGGAAACTCGATAAGGATCGTTTCATATCAGCTTCTCGTCAGCGGCGTGATCTTACCTCCCGTCATTTAGGTTTTCTTGATGGTGAAGCGGATAGGATTTACATTAATCACAGCCTATGTCACACAAAGCGGAAGCTTTGAACGCAGCGAAGATAAAAGGAGAGAATGGGGTTACAAGTTTGTTTGGGTGGCAAATGGAAACATCTATTTGAAAAAAGAGGAGGGCGCCCAGCCGCGATTGATACGGTCTGCTCGCGATTTGAAGATCACGGCAGCAAAAACGGAACCGCCACCTCCTAGGTTTAGCCAGGAAACTTAAGCCTAGGCTCAGAACAAGGATTGCCCACGGATCACGAATCTCTTCTCTTTTTGGTATTTTTTACTCTTGCGTCATTATGTCACAATTAATAAATGTTGAGTGCAGCTCCACAAAATTTTCTCACGTTACTCTACGAATATACCCTTTTCCTGCGACGCGCTATATAATCTCCGCATGGGGGCCGGTCTTTTCATTCCATCCAGCTCATAGGCCAACACAGAATGAAATTATTCGTTCACATCTAGGACCCGCCCGAGGGCACCAAATGAACCTAGCCCACATCAATGCTGAATCTGTTCCTGCACACTTGGATGAAATACGGAAATTTTCAAAGGTGCCATATTTGATGTCATTGCCATTTCTGAGACTTTTCTCAAGCCCCATGTAGTATCAGACACGGTCAAAGTTGACGATTACGTTTGGGTTAGAAACGACCGCACAGGGCTGGGAAGAGGAGGTGTTGCCCTTCTCTTGCACAACCGGCTAAATTTCCGAGTTGTGGCGCAGTCGGCCTCTGTCTACTCAAAAAGCCCGGAGTATATTTTCGTCGAAATAGGGTGCGGCGTCGCAAAAATGGCTGTCGGCGTAGTATACAGACCTCCAAAAACCGGAAGGCTTCAAGAGGTTTTCGATGTCGTCGCAACATTATTAACGTTGTACCCCACGTAGTAATGCTTGGTGACTTTAATTCAGACTTGTTAGTTAGCATCGGATAGCAAGCGGCTTCGTAGAATGCTAGACTCCTTGAATCTGGAACACCTACCTTTCAGCGCAACACACCACTCCTAACTCTAGTTCTTTGCTGGACTTGATCATTGTAAATGATGGCAGTAAAGTAGAGAAATACGCCTTGATTTCCGGTTTGCGGTCTCTCAAGGCACGACCTGATTTGTTGTACTCTGAAACTAAAACCGGAAAAAGGCCGAACGTAGACGCATTTCGTTCGGGACAAGCGAAGTCTTGATGAGAAGGAATTTTTGAACGACGCGAAGAAAGCGGACTGGGAGAAAGTGAAGAAGGAACCGGAGCTAGACGGAAAAGTAGAAGTTTTCAATAGTATGATCATCGACCTGTACAATAGACATTACCCATTAGTCCAGATCAAACCACGGTGTCTGCCCGCCCTTGGATTAGCTCCGAAATCCGGAAGATGATGCGGAGTCGTGACGTGGAATATAAAGTTTTCGTAGAACGAGGACCGGGAAACTCACAACCGGTATAAGAAATTGAGGAACAGGGTGAAGCAGATGCTGCGAAATGCCAAAGCTAACCACTATTATGGAGTCTTTAAAACAAGAAAGAACTCGGCGGATCTGTGGAGGGTAATCAGAGGTTTAGGCCTATGTGGAAGAAAATCGGAAGGAGAACTAAGCGTCTCCGTTGGGGCCCTCGGCCGATTTTTGCCGTTCACGGAACCTCCCTCCCCGCCTGGATTTATTGAGCGACTGGCCGAACGGAGGCCGCCTTATAGTCCTTTCACCATTCCGCCGCTTTCCGAAAATTGCGTCAAAGAGGCTCTGGTCGCTGTGAAAGCCAGATCTGTGGGGGCGGATGGCATACCGGTGGAGGTGCTGCACGTGATTGCCGATGCAATTATTCAACTCTAACGCACATTTTTAACTCGTCATTGGAACGGGGTGAATATCCGAAGATTTGGAAAAAAGCCATTATCAGGCCGATACCGAAGGTGAAAAACGCCAACTCCGTTAGTGAGTTCAGAGCAATCTCCCTACTATGTGCCATGGGCAAAGTGTGACAAAATCGTTCACAACGCACTTCAGTCCTACATGAGACACGCATGGAGTACTCAACGAGCGGCAGTCGGCCTACCGAACTTCCTACAGCACCAGAACAGCGCTCATTGGGGTTCTTGACGACTTCCGCGGCAAATGGATGAAACACGTCACAGTTGTCGTCCTCGTTGATTTTCGGCTGCTTTCGACCGAATGAGGAAGGATGTCATGCTTTCGGTGCTCAAGACGATAGGCCTGGAGGAGCCATGCTGGCATGGTTCGGATCGTACTTGACGGACAGGCAAATTGCAGTCAAAAGTGACTCCGATGAATTGTCCTCATGGAGAAAGTTGGAGGTTGGCACACCGCAGGCTCCGTGTTGTCAGCACTTTGTTTACGCTCTACGTCAACACGCTTCACGAGGTACTGTCGGTGGGAACCTCTCATATGTCCCTACGCTGATGACTTCCAAATCTACAGGTCCTGTGAGCCGCGTGCTCTTGAAGAAACTATCGGCAGGCTTAGTGAGGATCTGAGCAATGTGTTAAAGTGGTGCAGGAAACAGGCATGGAAATTAACCAAAGCAAGACGAAAGCCATGCTGCTGGGGTACCCCAAATTGTTGGCCAAGATAGACAGCCTTTGCGTTCCCGCGTGTTGTGCGGTTCCTCCCAGCTGCAGTACGTTGACTGTGCGAAGAATCTGGGCGTCCTGGTTCAGTCTAATATGTGCTGGGACAGTCAGGTTACCGCGACGTGCAATGTGGTTTTTCCGGGGCGTTGGCCAGTTGAGGCGTTTAGCGGCTGATTTTCCCCGTGAAGTGCGCCTGCAGCTTGTGCTTGGTCTTATTATGCCACATTTCGATTACGCAGCAGCTTTCACCGATCTAAAAGCGAAGACCTCGACAGATTGCAGAAGGCTGAAAACGCTGCGCTTCGTTTCGCCCTGCGCCTTCGGCTGGACGAACGCCTGACACCGCACTATCGTCAGCTAGGGTGGCTGAAGATTAGGGACAGGCGAATGCCGCAGTGGCAACGCTAGTTTTCAAGACGCTTAAATTTGAAAAACCCTCCTATTTATTTGAGAAGTTCGGTTTCCTCCTTCACCGGGGTGCGCGTGGGAGGAACAGGTTCTTGAGAATTCCTTGCCACAGAACTGAAATGCTCGCGCGATCCTTTTATGTGCAGGCTGCGAAAGTTTTCAACGAAAACGTTAATCTGTTTGATCTGTCGTGCAAAGTTGGAGCTTTTAAAGATAAATTTCGCAAGATGCTGTTGGACAGATACCATTGATGACGCAAGAAGATTATAATGTTTACTGCTTTTTAAATTTTTGCATGTGTAGCATTGTTTTTCATAGTTAATATTAATGTTTTTGGATTGATTGTTTTGGACATAGATGCGTGGCAGTACGAGTCTCTCTGCGAACGGCGCAGTCATTTTTCTTGTAGTTTAATGTTCGTGATTTGTGTTCTTAGGTTAGTTTGTGTATAGTGGGAGAAGGGGAGGAATATACAAGTACTCGCCCTTCTCATTGTATGATTGTAGATTTTTGGAGAGAATGTAATTTATTTGGTATGATTGTAAATGTTTGTGTGTGTTCAGCGTCAGTGTGCATATAATTTATTTCGGTGTGTGATGATTAATAGAATATTACAAAGTTCTTGCGCGGAGAGAGTCTGGTGAAAAAACATACAAACTGACAGTCACGTTGTATAGTAGTCTGTATATATATGTATATGTCAGTGTTTAACGATATGAGGAATTGTTTGTGTTTGGTTTCCAGGGGAAATGGTAGAGAGGGCTCTATAGCCCTAATTTCCCCTGGTCAATAAATCAATCAATCAATCTCTCTCTCTCTCTCTCTCTCTCTCTCTCTCTCTCTCTCTCTCTCTCTCTCTCTCTCTCTCTCTCTCTCTCTCTCTCTCTCTCTCTCTCTTTCTCTCTCACTCTCTCTCTCTCTCTCTCACTCTCTCTCTCTCTCTCTCTCTCTCTCTCTCTCTCTCTCTCTGGCTTCAGCGCGGGTAAAGCACAATAGCCTGCTAGGAACACTCTTCAGTGGTTTGGTACCTCTCTGATGCCACCCTTTCCAAAGAGTCAGCAAGTAAAACTGGAGTCCCTCAGGGGTCGATATTGTCGGTCTATCCTGTGTATCGTAGCAATTGATTCTGCGACCTCAATCTTCAACCTGTGCAGATTCATGACTTAGGCTGACGAACTCGAGGTCTATAGAAGTTCGCCGAGTGACCAAACACAGGAATAGTTGGCCTTCAACTTTCCAAGTGGTAATTGGGCACTCGAGGCTACTTTCAGGGTGTGTTAATGGAACCTTCACTCAGGTGGAGCTTTAATGTATGTACAGTCTCTAGGCGAACGTATGGATCTTCTTACCAGCTCCGTCGTTTCGCAGTGCGCCTGAGTGACACAAATGGCGAGCAAATCTCTATGCTCCGGGGGGCCTAAAATGCTGTGTTATGGTTCGTCTATCGGCTCAAATGAACGAGCATAGACACCCCACGCTTTCTTTCGGATGGCTGAAGGTCAAGTAGTTATTTGGAGAATGTTGTTCAAGACGCTCAAGTTTGGGTCACCACAGTATCTTGCTGAGAAATTCGCATTCTTGGAAGACTGTCACACGAAGGAACCTCATACAAATCCCCCTCCATCGAACCACAATTTTCAATACATCTCCATATACGTCAATAATACTACTCTTCAATGTCAGCCGTTCAAAACTGCTTTCTAAAATATGCTAATACGGAAGTGCCAGTGCCTAACAAATATGAGAAATGAACAAAAAGAGCAATAAAGTGCAATGTAGGCGCATTTATTGTTATTTTTATATTCTTTTTTTCACTTTAAGTTGGAATTAATATGTTGTATATAACAGTAAAAAGCCTGTAAATTGTTCAATCCTTCCAGGAACAGCGGAAGAGCGGGGGACCTATGGCCCTGACTGTCCCAGGTTGATTACATAAACAAATTCAATATCTCTCTCTCTCTTCCCCCCCCCCATCTCACTCTCTCTTTCGAGTTATTCAAGTACAGAAGTGCAGTACAGTCTACATCATTATCGTCCGTCATTCACAACCTTCAATTTCCAATTTTAAGTCCATTCTTGACATTTTGCGATCCATAAAAAATACAATACCTGGCTCTTATAGAAGTGTGCTCGAAAAAAGAGTGTTCGTCATGAACAATTTCCAAATTTTCAAAATTGGTTCGACATTATTTGATGAGAAGTACACTTACAAATGTGACTAGCCAAGAAAAGCGCCCAGCCGAAATAGACGCGAAAGTTCCGTAGACATTTGAAAATATAGTCAACTAGCTGTTTTGGGGCCGAGGGATATAGAGTGTAATCCTTGTTCAAGGATCTATGAAAGAAGCCCAGAGAGACAAACCAGGAGTGGTGGAAGACGTGGCTGAACTATCAAAGAATCCAAGTCTGTAGCTCAGAGAATCCTTCGCCCGAGAATGAATGCTTGAACAAAATAAAGCAGAGATTTAAGAAGGATCATGAAGGCAGGAGCAGTTATTCGGTGAGATATTAAGACAGATTCGGGGCACAATCGCTAATAATGCGACATTCTCCTTCTTCAGTTGCTACAAATAATGATATAAACTTGAATTAAATACCGAGTGTAACGCCATCTCTCCTTCCGACGCTAATTCAGGGATTGTTTCCGTCTTAAAAAGAAAGATTTTGGCTCGGAGATTTATTTTAAATTAATTTTTTAAAATAGAATCCTGGGAAGTAGCTATATGCTAAAGCGTTTATTATAAATGGTGTTATAATCAATTGATAATGTTTCTATACTTTAGTACGGTTTGATTCATTGCAGGCATGGAGGAAGGTACGAGTACATGGCTCTCGAGGCCGAAGGAGGAGGCGCCGAGCGGCTGGAAATGGAGCGCAAAGCCAAAGAGGAGGCGAACACGGCTTGTTGCCACTACTTGAGAGGTTGTCCACGCTACACGCTCTTAGAACACTTGAAGGATATAGGTGAGTTCTCTCGACTAGAAATTCAACTTTAAAGCGGCGCATTTCGGTCTAAAAAAAGCGTTTATTTCGTTCTTCAGTAAAACACGTTGTCGCTAGAAAAAGATCTTCTGAACGACAGCACAAATTACTATTAGATAAGAAACTCGTCAAGAGAAATATTTATCCATTTCCAGTGCATCTTTAATTCGTTGATCTACCCCTACCATGCTTTCGAATTTAAAACAATGACCCAAATGAAGGTTCGATCGTTGGCAGAAATACTTACGATACGTGTTAATCCCACACACTTGGTGCGTGAATGCAAGGAAGTAGCCAAATGAGGGGTGAGAAGTGAGATAAGTGAAGAGGCTTTACGGGAAAACCAACTGAGCGATGGAAAAATATCAGCATGTCAGCTTTGGAAGTACTAATCCTTGTGTTTGACCAGGTTTGGAATATTTTACGATAAAAGTTGTTCTAGCGGCTGCAATTCGAACGTTGTGAGAAAAACACAGCTTGACTTCAGAAACTCTGTCATTTATATCTGACCATGCTCAAAATTTAATCAAAATCGTGCACTGATTGCATACTAATGGTCATGGGGGATGTAGGAGCGCCTCTATAAATTATGGGAATTGGAGCTTTTACGTAAAAAGTGATGTTATCTTTTACCAAGTTCGGGTGAACTGAGTGAAAAATGAATTGGATTAGTAGCTAAATGTATGGAAATCACTGAATGTACCGGGTGCTGAAGACAGTTCTGTGATGCGTCGCTCTACATATTTATTATTTGATAATATAGAGTATTTGAGGTAGTTTGACATCCGACATTTGAAGTCGGTTTTAAATAATATTCCTTAATACTTTGGAATAATTCACTCATCACCCCGCCCACCAAACCTCCCAGTTCCCCATCCCTTTCACTGTACCCTCTCTTCTCTGCCTACGTCACTGCTTATGGTCCTACCTCACTGTGAATGAATGAAAAGCTATATTTTCCTTTAGCAGCATTTCCTTTAGTAATACGCAGGACACGCTTTGGTAATATTGGGCCCATTGAGGGCGAGAGTTGCAGATCAAAAATAAAAGAAACTCCGTGAGTGTGAGGAGGACTGTATTAAATGCAATGCAGTGAGTAGAGTTTGTATACAAAAGGGACGACTCGATATGTGTGAACTGGCGATGGAAACTGTATTGGAAGGACATAGCCAAACGTAAGGGCGGAGAATCGATATAGGAAAGTGTCTGAGTGGGCACAGAGAGACGAGTGTGACTTTCGCGAGAGTTCGTAGCTGAATGAATTTTGGGAGGAGTTTTCTCTTGTGGAGAGGAATCTGAAATTGAGGAAAGGAAAACCCCACTTCAGGGAAATCCGCTGTCGTTGGAAACAACCGTGGAGGTGGAATTTCCACAGGTACGAGGGGGTAAGAAGAGACAATGACTTTGTCATAAAGGTACCGGGGAATCCCATTACGGCAGGTGCGGGGAAATCGGAGGTCAAAAGACTCGGACTGATTTGACTTCCGTCGAACAGGTAATATGTACAGAGGAAAACTGTTGTTTATGAGCCCTTGGGCTTGGATCTTTAGCATGGTATGGCTTTGGTGGTTCAATGCCTAGTTTAAATACACTAGTTCTCAGTATTATGTTAAGTGTTATATCTATAATCTTGATTATCAATAGAAAAAGGAAAACAGACAATCAATGAAGTAAGGAAGAACCATGATAAGGAATCGAGGATTTTTCAATGATCAGTATTGTTACTAAACTCCAAAATAAGGGATTTCCTGTATCGACAAGCGTCGAAAAAGTAGGCGCAGATTCATAGCCAATTCAAGCTAATCAAAACTACCACCAATGGTCTGGGCAATGACACTCTCCCAATGAGCCTACAGTTTCATTAGTTGGGAGGTTCCGCAGTCCATTGAGATGAACCGGTTCGAGTCCAGGACTCGTAATTGAGGTTCAGAAGCTCTCCCCTGCACTTCATCATTACCATGGCCTCATTCGATGCACTCACCTAGGGTTTAATTGGAGATTTAAGATACGGTACTATGCGCTATTGGTCAGTACAGGGATACCGTAGATAAAACTCTTCTGAACCTTTGGAACGATCCTCGATAGGAAGAAATTCTCCGAAGGAAAAAGGATTAAGCGGTTTCAAACAGGATTAAAGTGATTACACGACGTTCTCCGATGGCAGAAGGATTAAACGGGTTACCAGAAGGGTGCCCCAGGTGTGGAGTGAATATTTCTCATACCTCAGCTCGACCGGTCTTTCTCCTAATCACCTCGAGCGCAGTAATTTGTGTGAATCAACCTTCCGGCTGGTTGAACACCCTTAACGAATAGTCTACGTTGAGCTTCAATGTTGATAGAAAGACTAGCTCCTACCTTATTTCATTGTAAACAATATAATTAGGTGAGTTCATGGGTAGTCTGAAGAGTTTCTGTTGGGAAAAGCTATTCCCTCGGATTGATCAAAATTGTGTTGAACAATTAGATAGGACAATATGTTCACCTCGTACGTTTTTCGTAAAGAAATTCCGACAGCATTGGCTGCCCTGAATGACCAAAATTTGTCGAAAAGGAGTGAAAAATATTCACTTATCAACTGGCAACAGCTACGCTGCAGGTATATTGTTAACCCGGCAGCAATGCGAAGATTTGTGAAGAGCCACTCATGAGGGTTCCGTCCCCTGTGGTTCTGGTACCAGAGTTGTTTTATTTCTCGTTTAACTGAAACCCCGCTTTTCTGAAAACAAATAAAAAAGATGGGGGCGAAGGTGGAGAGGGGAGCTCTCCTCTACATTTATCGTTTCTGTCCACCTCCACTGCGCTGGAACTCCCAAAGTGCAACATCACTCTCTCAAAATAGCGAGAAGAAAAAAACGCGGATACGTTTTGGCGAGCTGAATTGCACCGAAGGGGTAGTAGATATTGGCCTGAAAGCCCCAGTGAAAAATGAGGACGAACGAAAAGTGAGTAGCATCCCATCCGAAGAGAGCATTTACGTTTCATCGTTTTTGGATGGGAATTCTGATGCTCGTTTTTCGTCAATGCGCTCTTCAGTGAAGCGTATTCAAACGTTGAGTGGTTTGGAAGGAAACCCCTTCTGTCAAATTGGGTCAAAGCTCCTTCGTATTCCATAACAGGTCAGTTTCTTTTTCTCATCTACACTCCAGCAGGGATCATATGACCCGCATCGAGGTTATATCAGTCATGATTGATCAGTGGATTCAAACTTGGTAACGGGTTTCGCTATCAAATGCAGGGCACAAGGCGGCCCGTAAAGTAACCTCAGTAACACCTGTAAAAGGAGTTCGATTTGTTTCAGTTTGTATGCGACAGAGGTATATGTGAGTTACGATGCGACTGTTATCGTCTGTGGCCACGCAAAGCCCTACTACAAAATCCCCTGAGGGGTGAGGACCTAATAAATCTGATCAAGCATCAAAGCGCCTAGAAATGGATTGTGATCCATCAAAAATACTCAAGCAACTTCCAACAACCCCACGTACACTTAGCGATCTAACTATCACTCAGTTTACGTGAATTTGGTAAAACTTAACGTTTTTAATAAAAACGAGTAGTGATTAACGTGATGGAATTGAGTTGCCGCTACTTATATCAATATGTGTATCTCTGCATATGATTTTTTTCTTCTGTTTTCCATTCTTCTGTTCCATGTACTGTTTAGGAATTGAAGGGAAAACACTGATGAAAGTAGGATAACAGTGGAAAAAATATTATTATGTTAGTAGGAATGGGGCAGACTTAACACGATCACAGAAGTCTCTGGATAGTTGAACTGGTGTAGCACGTACAAGAGATGATGAAGTTCTGTCAGAGATGACAAAGTGAGGGATGATGAGGTAGATAAGGAGAGAGGGTCACGTGTTTGAAGGGAAATACTACACACAGCTAGGGGTTTCCATGGGTTCTCCCTTGTCACCATTGCTCGCAGACCATATCGAGGAACAGATTCTTAACAAATGCAAACCGAGTAACCTCTTGTATTGGTATAGATACGTAGATATTATCATACTGTGGACAGGAACAGAAAGACAGTTAAATTCTTTTCACGAAAGCATAAATCAACTAGATGCACATATTAAATTCCCTCTTGAGTTAGGCTGTAATTCTCTTAACTTCCTCGATCAAAAATCAGTAACTAAGAATATAGCGGCGAGCAATGGTTATAATGAAGAGCTCATCAATTCTATCTGGTATAGGGTCCTTAAGAAAAATAGTAGAGCCAGGATTTCAAAGCTAGTTAGAGAGGTTGTAGTTGAAAGTAGGAATTGGATTAGCATACCATACTATGGGCCTGTTTCCGACAAAATATCCAAAATGTTGTCATCTAGAGGGTATAAGGTTGGGTTTAAACAACCCTGCAAATTATTACACAATGGTTTATTATTCTCATGAACAGCTTGACCTAGTATTAGTGCTCCCCATCCCATTCGATTCAGCATCGAATACTAGTAAACCATACGAAACATGACCTGACTACAATGGAACTACGGAAACATAACGTCTGATGATTTTGCCCCGGTTGGGGAAATTGGAACCGGGGCGCTTCGAGCAAACCCGTTGCGAGTCGAAAGGGGAGTTGAGCAGGCAGCGTTGCGAGGCGAGCAGAGAAGGGAGGGAGGGAGTACTGACGACGAAACGTTGACTTCCGCTGTAGTTCCCACGATGTACTGTGTTTTGTTAATTTTTTTAACCGTTTTTTGCCCATAACAATCATGGGCTTCGTACGATCGGATTGCCGAGATCGCGAGCACAACTAGATACCAAATGGGATTTTTGTCGAAAGAACGAATTTTTTAGATCACGTTAAAGGCACAAAACGGCCCGGACGGGGGACGGCGGACGGACATTGCAAATTTGGAATCTCCATGTCTTGAAACGTAAAGTATCAAATTTTGAGGGGGGGTTGTAAAAAATTTTTCGTGACCGAAAACATAGGGTTATTATTCAGAATGAATAATAAACCAAAATCAGCCTTAAATCTTCATTAGGCTCAGTTAAAGATAAAATACAAATTCAGGATAAAAGTAGGGTGTATAAATTGAATTGTTCTTGTGGGCTAGAGTATTGTGGACAAACAGGATGGAAATTCAAGGAAAGAATTAGGGAGCACGAAAAGGATTATAGGGATAACAAAGGTGGTTCAGCTTTTGCAAATCACCTGATCGAATCCAGCCACTCTTTCTCTTTTGATCTAACAGATAGGCAATACATTGAATTTCTCCTTTGTTCCTCCAAGGGACGTATATTGGATGTACTTGAGAAATTTGAAATCATCAAAAGCAACTGGTTAGATAGGTGTTTAAATGAGGTGATCCCGCAAAGCATTCCTCCATTGATGGTTTCATTTTTATGAAACCTTTTTTGGCCTTAGTACAATAACCCCGCTACGATGTACCTGCCACTGGGAAAATCCGACCTAACGTTCTGTGTATAAGAGAACCTCTCTGCTGTTCCCCTTTCAGTTGCTTTTTTGTTACTGATGATGACTTGACCGTCGAAATCGATCTAATACTGAACTCAAATTTAGTGGAAATGTGCAATCGTTATATATTTGTATCCGTTTTATTTCATGAGAAAGGATCACATGAAACTCCAGTGAATGTTGGGGAAAATACGTTGTCAGCTCTTGAAATATTAACCCTTGTGTTTGGAACATCTTCAAAAATATTAAGGAATGAAGGTGATTGGCAGGCGGCTCTAGGATTCTGGGAGTGGCGGCTGTTAGATCAAAGCTGGGGGAGCCCGAGAGGGCCCACGATCTCTATAAGAGATTAACAACACAGACCATTCTGTAGAAATGCGGTTAAACCAATTTACCGAGATTGCAGAAAGGTGTAATCATTCGCACCAGATATGTTGACAGTATTTTGCTATAATGTTTCCAAAAGAATCACACTGACAGTCTTATAAATTCCCTGAACAAATGTCACTCAAGAAGATTGTAACAAATAGAGGTTACTTCATAAATCCCACCACCTTAAGCACGATCGCATTCCATTTGAAGTCAAAATTCTAAGAAATTCTTATTAACTGAATGATTAGTTGATTTGATTGATTGGGATGAAAATCGCTGGAAGTACACGGGGCTGAGAAAAGTTTTGTCATGCATCGTACCGATTATTCGGGATTGACGTCCCGCCAGGCGCAGCCTCCTGTCGCTGATAGCAGGACTTGGCCACTTCCTCGTTGGCCGTCACTATCGAGACAGAAGTTTCAAAATTTCACAAGGTTGAAGCTCAAGTTTTTTTTTTTGATGTTTCAGAGTTGAAGAGGGTTTAGTTTGTACTCGAGCGATAGAAGTGAAGAAAGAAGAAGTAAGCTCACGCGGCTCGTGCCACACTCGTCCGCTTTCATAGGTGGCTTTCCTCAATACCCTCCGGTTACATAATTGAGTTGGATCGATAGAAAAGAGAGAAAACAGTGCACGGGGATAACGTACAAATGCGCCCTGCCCTCCTTCTCGTTCATCCTTCTGCTCCGTTGAACGCGCCAGCTGCTTTGACGAGAACGAGAACAATATTTTTACATTCTAACGCACCTGGCTCTCGGCCGCAGCTCCCAGCTTCCATGCAAAACCAAGGAAAACATTAATTTTGAAAACGAATAAGGAATAAAGTACTCGCTCTACAAACTTGGACCTAATTCAGAGGTTATCCGCTCTACCGAAACGCCATTAACCCAAACAAAACGAACTGGTAGCGCTTCAAGTCCCGAAATTCAATGAGCTGATGTTACGACCTTCGTTGAAAAAGCGGCAGAAAGATAATTGGTGGGACCTTCACTGTCAATACGATTTTTTTGGGGAAGTTGTAAAATAATCAGTGGTGGGTGCACGAATAAATAGAGAAATAGACGAATTGAACGAGATTTAGGACTGTATTGATACACTTGTTTACCACGATTTGATTACACAGTCACTTGGTTCTCTGAATACGTGAACTGGTGGTGAGAGTCAGTAGAGCTGGGGGTTGATAGAGAAATGTCGATCACGCAACCTGAGAGATGAGTGTCTGTTGTGAGAACTGGGAGACGAGTGTCGACTGTGAGAGCTGATAGATGACTGAGTGTTGGAAAGAGTTTTGTATTGTGAAGAGGAATGTAAATTGAGGGGTGGGCAAAGGATATTTTGGAAAGTCCAGAAGAAGGGGAAATCTGTTGTCATTTAGAAATAACTAAAGAGGTACACACAGTTACAAAAAAAAGGCTTGAGGGCGGACTGGTAGACAATGACATTCCATTAGGGCAAATGAGTCTCGTTAGGGTAAGTGCCGACGTTTAGAGGTCAAAAACCCAACGAATTGCGAACAAACAAAATTAAAAATTAGCCACCGAAACGATAGTAGTTTGAATTGTTAGTCGAGGAAATAATTTGAGATCTGGAATTTCGGAAGATGCCCCCTATTATTTTATAACCGTTAATGTGGTACATACAACATTTTGACGCCAAAATAAGGGTATGAGCGAAATCCACCCAAAACTAAGTATAGTTATAGTGATCAAAACGCTAAATTTTTCCTCACAAAAACGGCTGTAACATTTTTGATTAAATTTTTCGCATGAACAGCTCCAAATGACAAAACCATACTGTAAAATTCTCATCCTAGGGAAAATCAAAAGAAAAGAATTACCACACATTTCGACAGAAATCGATTTTCCCGAAGTTTTTTCCGTATATACTCCGTTCAAATGTTATGAGGGCCTTCAGGAAAATTGACGTGGTAATCCAATTAAGTACCAATACAATGAGCGTTTCATAACGCTCATAAGATATATAGAAGCTACTCCAGAAATTCCAGAATTCAGCATAGTTTTTACCCGATTTTTCCAAAACGATGAACGCAACCATCTTTTAAAAAAAACTCTTATACAGTCTTATAAATCACCTGTGAGCTTATGTCTCAATAATAGTCGTAGAGCACCACAATAAATTCCCGGACCTTGAAACGTCACCAGTTTTCACGTCGAACGTTGTTACGGACAGAATGAAAAACAGATTTGATTAATTGTTCGAGTCAAGAGAACCACTGAACGCATCTGAGGCCAAGGAAAGTTTTGTCATGCTCCACACCGATACTTTTTAGACCCATGGGCGGGATTTATAAGAAAAAATTGCCAAAAATCGATTTTTCGTTCAAATTGTTGATAATTTATTCTTCTTCTTTCGCCATTGTTTTGAAAGATGAAAATGTTGTGTTAACGCTCTGTTCTCTGGAGCTGATCACATTAAAATTTAATCAAAACTCACATTTCACAAACACGCGTAACAGTTTTACAAATGGTGTTTGTCGGTCTTAGAACCTTTAAAACGCAATGATCTGAAGAAAAAACGTTTACTTTTTATGACCCCACTACCCGATTTCCTTTTTACTTCATACTTTAAAGGGAAGTAAAACGAGCAAAGGAAGAACGGGAGAAAGAAAAAAAGGTTAATAGAAATGGGGAAAGTGAGAGGAGAGGAAGAGGGACGAAAGGAAAAGAAACGGGAATTGAGAGGAGGCTAGAGGTGCGTGGATATTGTACAAATATTGCTAAATATTGTAACTAATTTAATAAATTAATTGCCAAAAACTAGCGAGTGCACTCGTAATTATGTGGAGATGATTTAATGGGTGTAATACAGGAAGTGAATTTACGTGTATTTTGGTATAACTACGAACTTTAATAAAATTGGTAAAGTGAGAACTACATTTGAAACACAGAAGATAAAACTGTTTTCCTAGGCGAATTTCTCTTTTTCGTACGTATTTCTGTGTAGGCAATTATTTTATATTATTTCTGTTCCGCTACGACACGAACTCCAACTTACGACATTATACAATAAAGTTTTTGCCATTTATAGGCGTAATATGTGTTTACTGTTTTGTTATCAGGTTCTCGAGTTGATAAACACTGGTTCGTGGTGAGGGACACATCCGTTAAGACTGAACGACTTCTGACTCTTGTGCCCAAGAGCCCTTCCTGCCCTGTCAAAACAGGTAAAACCGCTCATGAACATTACGTCATTCTCTTCGCCGTAGGCTGTAATATTAGTGTGGTGCTGCACTACGTCATCAATAATGTTCAGTTAGGGACGCAGCTGTTCTGGAATCCGCATTTACCAGTAGTGTATGCTCCGCGGAAAAGGCCTGGGAAACCAGTACCTAAACACGCGTTTTGTTGTTCAGTCATTTCAGCATTTCCAGCAGCCGAAGTCAAAATGTGAAGCATCGGGAAGCAGTCATCATCTGATCGCTCACATTCGGCCTCTCCACTGCATACGATTGGCTACAGCGCTCTTCAACTGTACCACCTTACTTCTTAATAGGGACTGAGATAGTTAACATCAACGGGGCCTTTCCTATCAAATACTAAGTGCGTGATCAACGGCTGTACGGATGGAAAGATATGCTATCGGCTGAAAAAGGCGGAGTTTTCTTCAATTCCTTAGGCTAGTTTTAGAGCGTGCGAGCCCAACATCTGCACTGATTGGCTCAAATATATATTTACCTTGCTGATCATCTTCAAGGTCACTATGGAGTATAAATAAAATAGGTCAGAACTATGGTTATCGAAGTAGTCAAAATACCAAATATGGGTTATGACGTCACATGATGATGATGGCGGGGGGATGACGTCATCAGCTATGTGGTGAGGGGAGTAGTCTGACGTCAATCGACCCAGGTGTGCCTTAACCTTAGCTACTGTCGTCACGCAAAAAGCAGAATGCGAACTATTGAATAAACTAACGTGGAAAGGACACATCAGATGTGGAGGTGTCAAAGAATGTGCAGGAGGACTTGAAGCATAAAGCCCAGAATGGCGTGCTGGTTTTATGAGGCCATTGTAAGACCAATCATATCGGCCAATTATGCGCAGAGCTACCATCCAAAAGAATTGAAGCAGCTTGGCCAAAGTACAAAGGCTGCTGGGGCGCATACTAACAGTGTGGGGGGGGGGGGGATGAAAGCCACAGTAGAGGCTACGAAGGCGGCATACAGACTAATTAGGCTTGAAATAGCTAAGGTCGCACAGGCGAATAATGATCACCTGGCAATATTCAGGAACTATGAAACCTTCTAGAAGCTTGGCATAGTCAATGACATAATGGTTCCCTAGTATGAGTTTGAAAGGAAATACACCGGGCAACCAGAAGCTGTGGATCTCCGCCTCCTAATGGCATGAACATCTACAAATATGGATTTAAAACCCTGAAGAACCATGGCTCTGGGGAGTGGCTGTGGGAGAAGTAGGACATACACTGTCCTGGGCCCCACTCCAACGGTTTTAGAAGCAGTGATCTATGCTATCATTGCCAGGCCTGTTTTGACCAGGGCAGACTAGAAAGAACCACGGAGACAGGTTATACTGTAGTACGAACTTATGATTTGAAGAGTTGGGATATCACAAGATTTGAAGACTTAAGTATACAAAGAAGTGTCTAGAACTTGGTTTAATTTGAGTAAAGAAATGCGTGAAACTGGTTGTACAAGGAAGGAAGGAGAAATTCGAATTAGATAATGTCTAGTAGAGGTGAAACGTGTGGCTGTTCGGAGAATTGTATTCCACAAGAGCTAGCTGATTTATGTGTATTGGGAGAACTGGGAGACGACCAACTTTCGCGGGAACAGGTGTAGGTGAATGAGTTTGGAAGAAGCTGTCTGTTGTGGAGAGGAATGTAAATTGAGGGTAGGGGAAATGGATATTTGGGAAAGTCGAGAAGACGGGAAAATTCGTTGTCATTTAGAAATAACTGAAGAGGTGGACTTTCCATAGCTAAAAAAAAGGGCTTGAGGACAGAAGGTGTTCCAGGAAACCAGTGAGGACAGTGAGTCCCGTTAGGGCAAGTGCGGGCATTTTGTAGTTCAAAGACCCAGCTAATTCGGCGTGCGCCGAACAGAGCCATCATAATGCATGAAAACTATCGATATAATGACTAGTAATCAAGCGCCTTGCAAGGCACTGAAGAATTCATGCACAACATCAAAAGTAGTGGGAGCATGCAGGATGCGGCTCTTCCCATTTGCTACTCCAATAGAGTTAACGTTTATTGGATACCTTGGCGTAAGACGATCACTGGAGATAAGAGGGTGGACCATCTGACCAGACTTATTTTTCCGTTGTAGGGCATCTCCGTCCCTTGTCAAGAGGACTGTGAGAGTGTAAGCCAAGAGAAGGTATCAGTCAGTCTGGTATGCAGCAGGAGTGAGGCACTACAAACGCTTTATCTCAGGGTGAACACACGCGATATAGTGAAGCCTTCTGATGATGAAGAGGAAAGGGCTTAAGTCAGAAAGTGGGTATCATCGCAGGGACTCTGCAAAATGAACGAACGCATGTACGTTATGGGAATAGTCCCCTATGGACACCCCTTGGACCTGGTGTGACACAGATGAGGAAACTCTCTGTCACGTCCAGGTCCAGTGCCAGAGACTACTCCAAGGGTAGACATCAAAGAGAATGCTCGCAGAAAATATCTTGCTTTCCTTAGGAAGCTAGGCATGGACCCTGGAGACATTAGGACTGGCACAATAGGACTTCGGCTGCGGTGCTTAGCCCAAATATGAGACAGTCATAGTTTAAAAAAACTATTGCAAAATGTTTTACCAGTGTTCTCCCCATCATTCCGGAGTAGAGTCAAGTCAAGATTCCCTTCAAGTTGCCAGTTTCATAGGCAAAATGACTCGAGAGAAGTCGAGACATGGGAAGGAGTAACCCAATCAATTCCGAAACTGTGCGAAGCTATCTCAAATGAAGTGAGTGCTACCACGTTCGTGTAAACTGAGTTTGGAGCATATTGGATTTGTTGACAAACATCACAATATTTACGTGGGCCTGAGGAAAGTTGTGCGATATTTAACGGTCCAAGCTTGCAACATACAGGTGCCTAATCTGTGGAAAGCTAATATTGGAAATATTGTAACTTTTCAAGTCAATGGAGGCATTTTGCTTAATTACAAATACGAAACGCCCTTCAAACGATGCACGTGAGAAACGCGGTGTGCCAGTTGGCGTTTTGTTAGGCAGGTTTAGGTATTGCAGGAAGGTGAATTAATGGCAGAAGGATCATAATAGCAGGGATGCCAATGGTATCTTAGCTCCACATCCAGGGAGATTTAGAAGTATATGAATGTCAGTAACGCTAACCGCATGTTTGTGGGCGGAATGTCCCTTCAGATGATTTTAATGAATAAAATACAGAGAACCAGTATTAAACATAGGGAACGTAATAATTGAACAAAGAGACTCATTTTGTAGACGTGGAGCTCAAGTAAATTAACGATTACTATTCACTGGGTTCATTGAAGAGCTCGTATTTCCTGTAGCTCAGATTATTGGCGCCGTAATCCTTCTCTAAAGACCCTCCTCCTCAGCTCCACTCATAACATGACGTATAATAAGCTACTTGCGGTCAGCTCACGAAAGCTTATTTCGATTGAGGAGATTTAACAAACCCACGAGCCTGTGATGACTTCTGAAGTGCCCCTCTCGCCTTCCAGCCATTCATCATCCGCCTTCCTCTTCAATTGGCCGTTCGATTGAAGCCATCTCTTTCCTTTAGAAAGCCTGGCCTTTCATGATTCATGTCCGGCCGTCCAACTGCCTACATCTCACTATTCTGTGAGCCACTAATCCCCTGGGACTATTCAATAAAGCCGACTCAATGAATGACTCCTCTCCTTCAATTATTTTTCTCTTTTCGCCATCGTCCATTGAACTGAACGATCGTTAACCGTGTCACTAAGCCCCACGTATATTCGGCGGTTTTTACTGATGTAGAAACTAATCCAATGTGTTTTTCAACTCAACAATATATAGAGCGTTAAGTTATGTTTACTAACTTCTGAGTGAAAAACAGATTGGATTAGTTACCAGAGCGATACGTCGAATGTATGTGAGGGTTAGGAAAGTTGTGTGATGCATCGTGGTTCATGCACATATCTTTTATCAGAAAGTGCGTGTTTATTGCCCTGCTCAGCTCAAACCGAATTGGCACAGAAGTTCACTGTCCTGAAACCTGATCAAAGTCCCCAAGCTCGAACCTTATGCCCTAAGGCCTATGTTTTGGAGACACGGAAACTCCAGACGACCCCCCCCCCGCTAAACATTCAACTTTCTTTTTTCATTGTTCAGAGCCCTGCTGGCACAAGGATAGGTATTTCGGGAGCAGTCAACGTGCTTTCCCAATTATGGTTGTATTGTTTCAACCATTCTTCCCTCATCGCACTTCTCACCCCATAGTTTTGCCACCTCCTTAGAGCACTTTAGCCCTTAAACTCGTACAATTACACGCTCTATCACAGCTCTCATCTCTGCTCACACCAGTTCAACTATCAGAAATGTACACTTGTATACGTCAGGTGAGCCCTGTATCTCATTAATTCAACTATCTCTATCCTGTATCTCAAGTGAACTTTCAGTTGGCCTGTGCATTTCCTCTCAATACAATCCTCTCTTGCTCGTCTCATTCATAGCAGCACTAATAGGAAAAAGCTAAGTACAAACTTACAAAAATTGCGCAATTACATCACCTGGAAGTTTTCCACTCTCTTCTTTTTTCATCGCACCTTGAACAATATCCGCACACGAAAAGTGTTCATTCATAAACTCAGGAAGATGAACGATTGTCAGATAAGGGTTGAGTCAAATTTGATTGAATGTACGGGCATAGTTTCTAACATTGAACTCCGAGCATCGCGCTTTACGACATGATGGAGGTTCTGAAAGCCTGGTCCACCACAGTGTTTGCCTTTCTCCGTAACGCAAAAGTATTCGAATTTGAAAACATACGCGCATTTTGTAAAGACACTGTTTTTCCACTTGATTAATGTG
Organism: Pachypeltis micranthus; assembly: GCA_020466155.1. Classification (NCBI taxonomy): domain Eukaryota; kingdom Metazoa; phylum Arthropoda; class Insecta; order Hemiptera; family Miridae; genus Pachypeltis; species Pachypeltis micranthus. Next base: position 59,989,080 of record CM035770.1, on the reverse strand, counting down.
CTGAAGTTCGTCGTGGTTCGTTTTGTTGCAGATCAAGATACCAGAGGGACGATATTAGAGCTTCTCTTGAACCTCCAACACCCCTACATTTATCCGGTTCTCGACCTCGAATTTACGGACGTCGGTCCCAACGGCCACGGCACTTACATCGTCCTAGTCATCCCGTACAATTCCAAGGGCAGCTTGAAAGATCTCATTTATAAGGTCAGTTCCTCGCAGTTTTTACATCCCCAAGTGCAGTTAGGTCGTGAATGATTCAAGAGTTTACTGCTCGCGCTCAATACAAATTAGTGTTTGAAGATCGATGAATAGTTGAATATTTCACGTACGAAAAAGCCTCCTCCTCTAGACTCCTGTACATAATACATCGTGACAGAACGATGGGTTGCTCCTTATAATGAACCTTCAAGCAGGATGCCCCAGTTTCTCTCGAGGGAGGCTAATTCGTGGTTTGGTGAAGGGTATTTCGGTAGCAGGAAGGAGGGGGGAGGGCTTGTCTACGCGTTCCCCGTTCTTACACATGCCCTTCGAGTAAACATCAAGTAGTGCCTCATAGGATAGCACCAGGGCAGAGATGCCAACCTTCTTCCTATCAACTTCATCAACCCACCACGTCACGCGGCTGTCAGTGCCAGAAATGAAAAATGACACCAGGGTGGCAGGACCATACTGTCGAATGTAATGAAGTGATGAGTGTAGGCACAACGATGTGCAAGCATACTTCTAAGGAGATGCGCCTCTCATTGCAGTTACTGAGGCTGCGAGGGAGTGCTCATAAATCGATTCCCCGTCGGCAGTAAACCGCAGAATAAACCGAAAGCTCGTGTTTCAAGCGACTACCAGGTTTTCTCGATCGATCCGAATTCTCGAGATGGAAAATATGCCGAGGTTTGTCGACAGAGCCATTTGCAACTTGATTTACTTGTCATATGACTCGTTCTTCTGAACATGATATCATCAGACCACAGCTTCAACGTTAGTCCGCGAAAAGTTACGATTCAAACTCAAACGTTTTCTTGTGGAAATAGTTTGCTTTCCCCCTCTCCGCCCCTTCTCCAAAATACGAAAACTCAATTGAAACTCTTTTGGCCGATAAATGTTCTCAGGTTTGACCGAAAACAACTTCCTCTTTATCGTTCCACTGCACGACCGTCGACGGGAAATCGAATTACTTTTCTCAAAACCGGCGCCAACCAATTTATTCCGTGATTAATAGGAAATCTACCCTGAATTTGATGTTAAACTTGGAAATTACTCGCTTGAGTTGTCGACTGTAAGAGCGTTTTGAGAAATCGGGTTGGGCGGAAACTTCGGTCTCGTGTGTTTTCAAATAAATCAAGGGATTTCTCCTTTGGGCGGTAAACATGCCCTTGAACGTTCTTATCTGCACACCAGTCACCTTAATTTTTGTTGTAGCTATTTGACGGGGGAAATTTGTTCTTATTTACGACAAGAAAAGCGGAAGAGACAAAATTAAAGTGGTGAAATATCAACTAATCTATTTTTCATTCACTACGAAACTACTACAATTTAACTAGTTGTTCTATGTAGCGATTGGTAGTGCTCAAGGTCACAGAATTCAGGTTGCCGCTATTCAATACCCACCGCACAGGTAATTATGGGACACATCTCCTTCTTTTCTTGCACTTCACGTTACGCCAGGACACGATCAATGCTGCTACACTGATGTTAGCTGTCTCCACTCCACGAGCTTCCGACACTGCCGTACGAAGATCCGTCCTATCGTATTTGCGCTTCTTGGCCTGCCAAGTTAGCGCAAGATCCCACTGCCAGATACTACATAGGCATCCAGAATCCCACTGCAGACTGGTTGGGACCAACGGGGACGATGTCAGGCCAGAGACAACCCAGTAATGCCACTCTTTCTCCACTTCGCAGCCCTCAGATGACAATACACCAGTAACCTGTTTGTAAACTGCGTCATGACGCATGACACGGCCCCCATGAGTACACAGCACCTGCACTACATGATTCAGCGACTCAAACAGGTTACCACAGGCATGACAGCGAGCATTCACAACATTACTATGCCGGCCTGTTGTACACCTCATCGCTGTAAGCAGTGACGCCACACAAACAACGTGAAAGTGCCAGTAATGCGTCCCATTGATGCCCTCTGAAGCCCACTCCCCCCAGGGGTAGTCAGGATACTGCCTGAGTTCCTGTCTGTCAACTGTACCATGCAAAGCAGCCACAAACGCTGAAGGCTTGGTGGCAAATGGAGTCGCCATGTCACACCATCGCCGCTGACCCTGGATGAATCCATACAGGCACAGCGTGATGCCTGGAAAGCAAGTTGGCACTTACAGCGCAAGAATGGAATAGTGATAGAACACCAAGTCCCTCAGATCAAACTGGAGCGTGATGTTGGGTCTACGCAAATGCGAACAGTAGAGCGCACCATTCTATGGCATTCAAGGCTTGTCAGCCTTGGGACGGCCAACCTCCCAAAAACCAAAGGTCAGCTTTGGGCGCCAGTCCGTCCGAAGAAGGCGCAGCTTCAGTAGAGCGTTGGCAACTACACACAGAAGCACCCAAATCGAGTTTTTCAGGCCCATTAGGATCATATAACTTTCCATTCTACTTCGTAGAGCCAGGAAAGTAATAATCAGAAATGATAGAACAGACCTTCAAAATTCAAACTACTGCCGATTTTTGACCAACTTTTTTCGTTGGGTTTCCCCATTACAAACAGTTCCACAAAAATCGTGTTGACAATTTTTTTTAAATGGGAAAATAAGGAGAGCAGGAAGATAAATTATTAAACGTTTCGATAAAAGCTATTGTTTAATGCAGTTTTTTCATCATAAACTTCGCTTGGTACAACAGCATTCGCAAATAAAATCGGTGGTTCGATTAAGTATGATTTAAAATGGACGGAAATTCCCCAACCCAAGCTATCGTCGTTTTGTTGACTAATTTTGTCCTCCGATAATTCGATAGTAACTATTGGCGCGAAGCACTCCAAAAACTCATGTTGACAGTTTCATAAATCACCTATAAGTCAGCTTTGAATGATGTAGTGGCATAAGTAGCAGCAGCTGAATAAATTCCAGAGCTGTAAACTCCCACAAGTTTCTACGTAGAAGGTTAAGTTATGTTCTACAAGTTCGTATGAACTGAGTGAAAAATAGATCGGATTGGAGCGATCGTACGTTACGCCGAGGAAAATTATGTAACGCGTCGTAGGAGATATTTATTTCGAACGTTCATAACCTATTGCCTGGATTGAAATCATGTTGGGTATGAAGAAGCGATCAAGTAATGTTTTGTCTAACCCCGACCGACCGACGAGTGATGAACCATTCGTGTTAACTTCAACCAGGTGAGAGCTTTGATCGCTTCGGTTGAACAGAATTGAATTAGATCATTTAATAATTACTCGCTGAAACTCCGTTCAACTTCGCCAAGTTTTAGAATTCAACCGGTGAATGAAGAGGAGGTACGGCCTACTGCTCGTGTGGCGAGAAGTTGGAGATGGAAATTAAGTTCCGTTCCGATTCGCTAATCTCGGGGAGGAGAAATTACGTCATATCAATAGAGTCGCGCAGGAGGAAATCGTATTGGTCTTTGACAAGAATGCTGCCGACCGGAGAGAAAATAGCAACCGACCGCAACTCAAATCTGGTTGTCCCTTTCTCTTGATGGCTCCGAATATTCTTGAGATTTGCTCAGGAAGCGACCGCAATGCGGAGGTCGAGATTGAAGCACGATCCATTTAATGCGCTGCTTTTTGTAGAGGAGACCATTAAAACTATAGACCTCGTTCGCTCAGTCTCTGGACAACTGCCTCAGCTGCAAGTATTTCTCTCTTAATACCTATATTTTAATGTTCCCTCTTTTTCTATGTTTATTACTTTTCTTGGCTCTATGAAGTAGAAAGGAAAATTATGTAATCAGTTGAAAAAATTAGTTTATTCAGATCTTGATGTTTTAAGGGTTTCTGAGCACGAAAAAAACTATTCGGGAAAATGGTCTGTGGGTCTGTGGCTGAACTGCGAGTAGACCTCGAACGAAAACTTGCCACGTTAGTTAAATGGAAAGCGAGAAGAGAATCCTCGTAAAAGGGACATGGCGTGTATGAGTTTTCCTCGACATCAGTGAACGTCTTGAGAGAAAGTGGGTTGAGTCAGACCATTGGACGAGCCAGATTCGTATGGGACAGGGGGACCTCAAAGCAGTGCTCTACTACTTTTCTCTTAAGGACTCGCCATCCTGCATGTCAGGTAGATCCAGTACGAAGGAAACAAGAAACCACGTGCTGCTCAACTGTAGATACAACAACAGTGACGGTTGTTGGCGAAGCAGCCAAACATAACAGCGTTTACTGCTACACAGCAAACCTACAACCGTTTCGCTCAGTTTGAAATGTGGCCGTAGTTGATCTGTTCCTTTGAAACTTGCCACCCAGGCCTGTTTCATCGACGAGGGTAATGTCAGTCATGGATCTTGCGATATCGCTAATATGCTAGCCCCTACAGCATCGACCGAATTCAGACCTGCGGAGGTACAGCAGGTATTTGGTCGTTAGCCAGTCATCTGGTAGAGAGCTGTTGGCCATGTGTGGCTGCGGAGAGGTGACCACTAAAAGACTTCCGTACCGTCTGGGAGTTCTTGTTCTGGTTCCCCACCTGATCCAGCTATTTACTTGGGTGGCAAATTTCAAAGGAGCAGATCAACTGTGACCTCGTTTCTTAGCCATCAACTTCTTCGCGAACTCAGCGAAGTGGTTGTAGGCTTGCTAAGTTCCCCTAGTGGCCCGACCAACAACTGTCCCTCACTGTTGTAGAAACTGCAGTGGAGCAGCACGTGGTTTCTTGTTTCCGTTCCATTTGGAGAGTCTTTGAGAAAAAAGAAGTGGAGTCACGCATAGCCATGTCCGTCCATGGTCTGGCTCAACCCACCTTCTCTCAAGACTTTCAGAGGTGTCAAGTCCCTTTATCGAGAATTCTCATCTCTGCTAATTTGCTAACGCCCATTCGTCGATGGCGGCAAGTGTCCATTCTGTGATGACACAGAAGATCTGCATGCACTCAACGGCCAAGTCAACCCGTAACTGACCAGTGATCACCTGGAGTGCTTCTGTTGATAAAGTCTTATAGGCCTTGGTGATCCATAGGAGCGCAGCTCTCTGGGATCGGGCCAATACTCCCTTCTGATATCGACTATTACTTGGCAACCCCAGACAACGTTTAAATAGTTACATCAGGTGGGAAACCGTATTAAGAGCTCATCCCAGAGGGTACGAATTCCCCTTACCTCTGCACCGTAACACAGAGAAACAGTGCTCCATCGAGAGACTGGCTAAATGACAACCTGCCGTACCTGCACAGCAGGAGCGAGTGGTATACTTCTCTCAAGACGGGTCAGGAACAGTAATTTTGATGAGGAAACAGACCTGTAAGTGTATGTGTGTCCGTAAACGCGATTGACAGAAAACAGCCTGACCAAATCAGCACAAACTTGATATCTAGCCCGCAGGTTATCATGGAACGCCAAAATAAGGGTATGAGAAAAATCCACCAGAAACTTACTATAGTTATCATAGTGATCAAAACACTAAGTATTTTTATCTCAAAAACGGCTGAAACAACTTTGATTAAATTCTTTGGGTAGACGGCTCCAAATGGCCCAACTATACCATGAAATTGTCATCTGTGTGAAAATTACGAGAGCAGCACAATAAATTACCATACATTTCGACGGAAGTCAATTTTAGCGCAGTTTTTCCTCTATAATCTCAACTCAAATGATACTAGAACGTTCAGAAAAAGTGAAATAAAGTACCTATACGATGAGCGTGTAGTTTCTAGACTAGAGAGATTACGAGTTACCTCCAGAAATTCCGGAATTCCACCCACGGTTGTTACACTTAATACCTTTTCTAAGAGGTCGTACACGATTATTCCAAAACGGTAAACACAATCATTACCAAAAAAATCACGTAGACACTCTTTCGAATCTCCTATGCACCGATTGCTCAATAATGGCTGAGGCACTAGTAAGAGCAGAGCAGTGCAATAAATTTCGAAACCCTAACCACCACTAGTTCTTATGTAGAACGTTGTTACAAACAGAATGAACAACAGATTCTGATTGGTTGCCAGAGTCAAGAAAATCGCTGAACGCACGTGGGGCCAAGGAAAGTTGTGTGATTATGCTTAATATCGTCACCTATTGTTTCTTGATGATTTATATTACCCGAATTTGACGTATAACTGTTTCTATCCTTTGCCTCCAGAGCGTGTGGCAGGACGACTGGGCAGACAAATATGGTGAGAAATCGGAAGGGCTTCCACCGTCCCAAGTGCAACGATTAGGTCGGCAGATACTGGAAGCTTTGTTGTTTTTGAAAGAACGAGGTTACCCGCCCTGCTCTCACCTTCACAGCGGAAACATCATAATACAAAACGGCGTCGCCAGGTAAAGATTCACATTTGTATTCTGTATCCACTTTATTAGCTGACGTGACAGAGTTGTAACGGATAACAGATAAGTTATTTTCAGGACTTACCAAACGAGATGTGGAAGTACTAAAAGAACAAATTAGTACGTTCCCTTCTAAATATATTCAATACACTGAGCACAAAAAGGAACGGTTACTGCAATATTGCGTGCTCCAATACGTCCGAGCCGACTAAACTGGATTTATTCCGTCTAAAAAATGAATTAATTGAAATCTTTTTCCCTTGGGAAGTTATAAAAGCGAATAATCGAAAAAGGGGTCAAAGGAATACGGCACAATCCACCTATTTCAACTCTTTTAACTCACTGAACAGCTCCATTGTGCACCACTGGAGTCGTTGGAGGAAGCTGACTCGATAACTCAGCCCAGTACATTTAAATACATTGTTGTAGTCAACATAGTCATGTGTACAGTAACACGGCCTTCTTGCTCTTGCGTAAATAACTCGTTCCAGGCCATTCACATGCTCATACTCTGAGTGTGTTATTGTTAATCTGTTTCTAAGCAAATGATAAAGTTAACGTGGGGGAGCAGTTGAGGGAATAGTACGTGCCCCTTGTTACTCACCTCCGCTTGGAAATTTTGTCACCGACAAGGTCTGAGACTTGGAAACAACGTTAAAGTCTAGTTACATCTTCATAATTAGCGTCCCTTATGCAAACGACGTTTTTCGTTTTTGTTGAACGAAATGAAAGCTGTCGACGCTACTGAAACTTTTGTTTTCTTTTCTCTTCTTATTTCCACAGGTTAAGCGGCTTGGAAAATGTTTTATTCGGCTTCACGTCGCGGATTTACCCCGTCATTTCCAAGAGTTTCAGGTCAGATCTGTCTGTGATTGATGTCGTTTGTTTCGGTAAGTTATTCTCAACACCCCTTTCTTTCTTCTTCGAGTGCCTTTTCCGAACAAAATTAAACACTCGGCGCACTCTCTTCGCCGTTCGCTTCCCTCAGTCATACGAAATGAAAAGAAACCTTATGTAAGCGACTAAAAAACACGATTTAGAGTCGTCTTCAGATCTTAACGTTTCAAAGGTTTCCGAGTCCAAAACTCACGTGTCGATGAAAATTGTCCGTGAGTTCGAGATGACATAATACGAAATTTTCACCTGTAGAAAAACGACGAGAGTGGCGCAATAAATTATCAAATATTCAATAATCCTCGGAAAGTTGCCAAGGCAACACTGTAGGCAATAGCTACGCCTCTTTACGTTTTGATAATCATTTCCTTCGGTGAATTTTTCAATCTTTTTCTCAAAAATTGCTGTAACACTTTCTAGTTGACTTTCAAATTATATTTTCCAGATCTATGCCCAACTTTCATTCTTCATAAATATCTCATCAATAAATCAAAGAACGAAAATATAAGCCCATGAAACTTTTTGGGAAAATGGTACTATAACAATATATTGTTCCTTACAAATCGTGTTATTTAACGTTTTTGGATTTTACCCGTAAAAACGCGGAACTTGCTTTGGTCAGTTCGAAGGAGTGTCTTTAAGCGACCTATACCAACATTTCATTCCCCGCAAAATTTCTGTAACCATCCGTTGAACGAAGATATCAGCCAAGATTCGTCAGAAAAATAAATTGTCCGAATATTACCATCGTTTGGCCAATTTTCTGAAACACTAATGATTTTGATTAGGCTAATGGGCTACTCTCAGCCAACTAGTACCTACATTCTGGTGTGCATAAATGTTTCCATAAAATCGATTTGAGTGCGCGAATATGTAGCAGATTGTCGAATTTACGATTGCGGAAAATTGTTTGACCTTTGGTATCATGGGGTAATATTCTGTAGAGTATCACTCTGGAATTATAAAACCCTGGATGACTTTTTTCAAATCACCGGCTGAAATATCGACCCCCCCCCCCTTCACCTCCTCGTCATCACCAACTCCCTTTACCCCGAGAAATGTGTAGGTTACATTTAGCTACTTCCTCCACTCTTCGTCCTGTTTTTTTTTTTTAAATTTAATAGCTTTGACTGTCTCTTACTTGGGATGAGCAGCGTGACCTAAAGTCCTACTATGCCAGTCCTTATGGTTGTACCTAAGACCAAAAATCTCTCTCTCTCTCTCTCTCTCTCTCTCTCGTCGCTGCTGCTAGGCCAGAACATGACGGGGGATTTCCTCATTTGTGCCACACCACCTGCACCGAGGATTGTCGACTACGCCAATGTTACGAGGGAGTTTGGAAATGTTTGGGGAGCTCCTGACTCAGGCAATCCAATAGCCCTACTTTCGTTGGACTATGAATCTTCGTCTTACCACTAGACTACAATAGCTCGGTTCCTACAAAGGGAGTCAGTCAATACACCCACAACATACATGTGTTTGTTCATTTTACATTCCACCGCGGTGATTCCCAGTATCCGCCTCAAGTTCTTCTTATTCACCGTCAGAAGGTTCGTCTTATCTCATGTGTATGTCCTGAGATAAAGCGTTTCGTGTGCCTCACTCCCGCAGCGTTCCGGACAGTCTGAGGCAATTCTGCTGGCATATTCTCTCACTGCCCTCTTGACAGGCGACTGCTACACAATATGGCATTACGTCGGCCCCAGCAATGATAGCATGAATCGATGCTTGAAAAACCGTTGATGTGGGACCCAGGGCGATGTACGACCCACTCCTCCCAGAACTCAAGGGTTTTAGATGTATCTGTGTAGATATTGATACCATTAAGAGTTGAAATCGACGACTTTCGCTGTTTTATAGGCTTTTTTCTGGTGAATCGTACAAGTACTTGTCCAACCAACCAGAATTTTTCTGAAGATTCTAGTAACATTTGGACGGAATTTAGGAGGGAAAAACTGCTCTAAAAGTTTCGTCGAAATGTTTGGTCATTTATTGTACAGCTCTCGTCATTTTCCGAAGGATAAGAATTTTACGGTATTGTAGTGCCGTTTGGAGCTGTCTATACGAGAAATGTAATCAAAATCGTTTGAGCCGTTATAGAGAAAAAAATTAAGTGTTTTGCTCACTATAATAAATATAGTTAGTTTTTGGCGGATTTTGCTCAAAATCTTATTTTGACGTTCCATGGGGACCTGCGGGCTAGGTATCAGGTTAGAGCTGATTTGGTTTAGTTGTTTTCTCTCAATCGCTTTCACAGACGCTCGCACGAACCATTTTCCCAAATAGTGCTTTTCGAACTATCTGAAACGTAAAGATCTGAAGAGAACTCAATTTTTTTCAGCCGATTAAATAGCTTTCCTTCTCACTTTATAGGGCTAACGAAAGTAACGCGTATTCATTAGTAGGAAATAGGAAATATGCACTTTCCAGCATTTCCAGAGGTGGAGCTTCCTCCAAGAGTTTTCACACGCCATACCCTCTCCCCCTAGTACTTTTAATCGCCTCATTTCTACAGCAAGTTAAGAACTCGAGGAAATGTAGCGGGAAGTTTTCAAGGTTATCAATAATTTGCCAGTTTGTCTAGAGAGGTTTTTGACTACTATAACGCGCCCAGTAACTACCTCACGATCAATGGGTGTTTATAAACTCGCTACTGTTGTTCCGGGAAATCCTTTGAATACGCCTGATTGAAAAATAAGTTGTAGCGACGAAAACCTTACCACCTTTGTCCCGACTAAAAACCAACAACCCGTTCAATGAAGAGCCCACCGGGGCCAAGTCAAGGTCCAAGGGATGCCCTGGGCTTCGAGCCAAACGTCTATTGTAAGTTACAACGTACCTGCTCTCATAAATATTTTCCCTTGTTCGAGCAACAGTATTTATGCATTTCCTTTTGCCTTCCTTTATCGTTTCCACTTGTTTTTCTTTCTAGGTCACGTGCTGTTTGAAATGTGCGCTGGTTACGAGCTTACTGTCGCCGTCCCCACCGCGGCCCATCTCTTGGACATTGCCTCTTATCCCCAAGTAAGTTCACCTTAGTCTGCAAACCTGAAAGGGCAGCACCGTGTAACTAGAAAATAATGTATTTGCAATTTACGGTATCAGCTCAGAAAGTTATTGTTATGGTCGACGATTTGCTTCCGAGAATACCAAACGTATTCTTCTGCCCTTTGTGTTACAATGAAATATTTGCGTGGTCTGATTTCAAAGTATCCACTACGTTTTAGATGACTCGCGGAGAAAGGGTGGAAAAACAATATGAAAAGATTTAAAAGCTACGCGAAATTTATCGTCCCCTCACAAAATTTCTTGAAAGTATAACGGTTTTGTCGATTAAACCACCATCAGTACCTCTAACAAACAGGTCTGCGGACGGGGTTTCTTGGAAGAAGTGTGCGTAATGAGGGTAAGGCGACCAACGAATGATACCTTTGGAGCCAGAATTTGGTTCGTGTATTGCAATTAACCAATGTAACTTTAACAGATTTTGAGCGGAAAAGATAATTTCTCCCAGTTCCAATCTCGTCTGGAATTAACCACTTTTATATTGTGCGTTGCATTCTTTCTGAGCAGCTTCGGTATTTTTTCCGTCTGTTAGTACAGATTCCACGCTACACTCCCTCAATGTTTCGTCGAGTTTCACGCGATATTAATACAAATCAAAAACCCACTAGATAAGCACCCGAGGATTTCGCTAACGAAGCACATCAGACTAAAGCAAGCACATCGTTCCTATTAAAAATATATAGTGAGACGCTCCACAATAGTTGCAGAAATAGACAAATTAAATAGTATAAATAATGTATTATGACGCGAAATATCACTTGTTGGAAGTATTTTCTCCATAGTGCTTTCTCTCGCACGTCGTGTGTTACGTACGTTTGAAATGTTGGTAAATTACCAATACAATGGCCACGGGTACATTTGCGTCGAACTCCAGTTCGCGATTCAGAACGTTTATGAGCGTCACTGATACTGGTGAGCCTAACAGTAGCAGTAAGAGTTGAGCAAAGTTTTGTCGTAAAAGTGAATGTAAACGGCAGAGTTGAGATGTAATCATTACTTTGAGGAATGATTACTTTTCCGATTACTTTCATAATATTTCACAAACATATGGCCAGTGAAAATTACTGTAATTACTTCAGGGGTAATCGCGATTACCGTTCCAATTACTGTAATGGTAATCGAAATTACAATTACTTTTTCCGATTACAAGTAATGGTAATCGAAAAACGATTACAATTACTTGTATTCGGAAAAAGTAATCGTCGTCCCGATTACCATTATAGGAATCGGAATGAAGTAATCGAAATTCGATTACTTTTTTGAATCCGATTACTCCATTCCAAGAACACGAATTTGGTTTATAGCTTGCGAAATGTACTGCCTCAAGTTTTTCACTAATAACATCAGCCAATCAGCTTTATTCGAAAATAATCAACTAAATAAGCTCTTTTTCACCCACTTTTTTTTTCAAGTGGAAGTAAACGTGTATATTGATTGATAAATGGAAAAACATTAAAGAATTCCTGGAAAAAGTTTTTGGTCTGAACAGTTTTTGGAATGAGCCAAGTAGTAGTTAATAATGTCAATTTCATTTAATTTCAAGTAATTATTGGCAATAACAGAATAGTACAATCTGTTTGAATTTAGATTTTGGTCAATTTAGGTTTTAAAATTATTTTATTATTAGGTGACCCGGCAAACTTCGTTCTAACATAATAAATTAACGAAGAAATAGAATGTAAGAAACAGGTATTATCAGGCTTCGCACAAACTAATGGATAACACAAAGTTACGGAAAAAGCCCAATAACCCTGAGGCAGACCTTCAAATTTGATTTTCTCAGAGCTAAATAACGATTTTTGGGCCAAGCCTTCCCCCACCCACGGTCATCCCCGCTATGAGTTGGGGTCAGATTCGGAATCAGCGCATCCAGTAAGCCGTGAAAATTCGAATTTCCAGTACTTGGTGTAATCGACCCCTCCCCCTTCCTCCTCGGTTTAGTACCTATGCCAGAAACATTGACGGGAGGGCACCCAACAACAATTCATATGAGTAGCGGCTGAACCCAAGATCGTACTTCGGGTAGATGCTATTTATTTTGTATTTTAATGACCTATATCTTTCCCACGGCGACGACCAATCCAAAGCATCAAAAATTATCGAAATTGCCAAGCTATAAATGGCCATCCTCCATTTCGCAACCTATAAACCAAATTCGTGTTCTTGGAATGGAGTAATCGCATTCAAAAAAGTAATCGAATTTCCATTACTTCATTCCGATCCCTATAATGGTAATCGGGATGACGATTACTTTTTCCGACTACAAGTAATTGTAATCGTTTTTCGATTACCATCACTTGTAATCGGAAAAAGTAATTGTAATCTCGATTACCATTACAGTAATTGGAATGGTAATCGCCATTACCTTTCTTCAAAAGTAATTGGAATTTGTAATGGGTAGTCGAATTACTTTTCTAACAACTCTGGTAAACGGGAAGAGTGTAAACAATGGAATACGCGCGAAACTGACTCAATGCGAACAAACAGAAGCAACACAAATCGACGGCTACAAAAATAATAGATATCACTAGCGTAATGCAATGCAGACATTGCCGACCACAAAAATAAATTGAAATATCACTCACTTCTCAAGTTACGAATCCGAAGGGAGGATGGGGGGGGGGGAGGAGATAGCTTTGATGGTTTCAAATAACTCTGTCATTCATCATCCACCCACCACATTCAGGACACTTATACTCGTCAGAGATGAAACCGACACTCAAATCAGTCCACGACACTTCGCAAGCCTTTTTCTCTGAATCGATGAAACAAAGTCGTATTAATTTAATAAATAATGGCTGGTCGAATTATAACCAACAAATAAACGCGAAGAGGGCAGTCCCCACTAAAGCAGAAGCCGGTCGGAGGAGCGCGAAAAAAATGGATTCGCAACAAACGGAAAGAAATGGTTACGCATGCGGTGGTAGCAACTCTACCAGTGAAGGACGATAATTCGGTTACAACTGAAAATTGACGAAGTGTGTTCAAGTAAAGTTCAACGGTCAGTCGAGCGATCGAATTCGTATTTTGAAGACTACTAATGCTAGACAGTTGCCAGTGATGAAAGTTGTAACTGGCACCAGTATCCGAATCGCGAACCGAAGAACCGGTGCAAATGTTCTCGTGGCCATTGTTTTGGGAATTAACCGAAATTTTTCTTAATATTTCAGTTTTTAATCAAAGGTCAAAATGATTGGTAAATTTATTATACAGCAGCGCTTCTTGGACCATAAAAGGAAATTTATTTGATCCGATTTGGTACCACCGTTCTCTCTCAATCGCGTTCACACTCAAATTCAAATACTTCATAGAGTTAAGGGAAAGTAAAATAAAAGGTTGAATACAAGGGGCTGAGTAAATCTGTGTGATGCGCCGCACCAGATATTGTTTACGTAGAGACTGAATCGCAATAGCGTTACTTCTTGAGAAATCTACCGCATACTGTCCGAAGTGCTAAAACGTTTTCATTACGCCTGACGTTATTCTGTCGCCACAGTCGCTAAGGAGAAGGAAGACTGATCTTGGTGTTCGTATTAGATACGATCTTTGCGGGCTCACGCTGATGAAATAATCTGCAGAAATGTAGGGCGTTAGAGGGTTGTCTAGAGAAACAACAGAGACTTCACTTGCCGGCAGGGATTGCGTCTTAGTCCGACCCGCAGTTTAGTTTGCTTCACTAGTTCGGCGTTTTCATCTGCCAAAACGCCAGAGGGGCCATTGGATCTTATTCAGAGGATTGTTGCTTTAGAAGAAGAGGGGAGGGGAGATTCGGTGACGTAGAAAAGGGAAACGTAGTTGGGAAACTAATGCTGTGTTTCTCTAAACTGCTTTTAGCTCACGCCAACTCTCGTTGCGAACTAATACATCACTTGTAGTTCTGCAAGAACGTTTTAACTAAGAAACGACGTTGCGGGGAAGTGTCTTTTGTATCAGTACATTGTAAAGTATTAGTTTCTCCAGTTGGGACATCATCAGCATCTAATTGCTAATAGCCCGCTCTGCGCGTCGAACATATTACTCCTTAGCTCTACAAAATAAGAAAAGTTGTGTGATCGAAAAGAAAATTGTTATAACCGGCTTTTAAGAAAACTGAAATTCAGGAATTTATTGAGCTACTTCATACGCCTTAACTTACATTGAATTGTTTTATACATCAGCTTGCGTTACAGCCGGTAACACATATAAGCTTTTTCATGTTCCGAATCGGCAGGAAAACGTCGTCTTCCCGGCACCTTAACTTCTAAAACCTCTCGACAACAGCTATGCGATATAATGCAGACATTTCCCGTAAATAAACCCCCGCAAGCCGTACTTGCTCGTCAGAAGTTACCTGGCAGACATAACTGATACGATCGAATGCAGGCAAGTATCCGCCCGGAGAAAGATTGAGAAAGGATGCCCGACAGGGAGAGCACTATGGAACGTTATCTTTGAAGGTCTTATTAGGAGACTATGTGGATGACCTAACTGTGCTGATCTTAGCTCTTAGCTCTTTGGTATTTGCCAAATCGAGCCCAAAACCCACCACCTGCTCCGCACCATCACCCAATGGTGTGAGCGTGTTAAGATGTTGAGGAAAAAACCCAGCTAATCCTCTTGAAAGGAAAAGTGGATAATCAACCTTCAATACGCTTTAACGGCCACAGGCTCCTCATTGAAAAACACGTCAAGTATTTAGGAGTGAAAATAGTTGAGAGGTTCAGTCAACACCACCAGTCCCTTAAAGGCACTACCATTGCATTAAGGCCTACTGGCCCATTGTCTGAGGTAGCAAACTAACAGTCAATCAAAAGAGAGTATTTGCCCAATCCTGGAGAGCTCCTGTGGATCACCTAGGCCTATAAGACTGCCAACAGAAGCACTCCAGGTGATCACTGGTCAGTTACCGGTTCATTTGGCCATAGAGTGCATGAGAGTGAAACGGGAGCTTCCCCTGCTTTGGGGTGGCCTCCATGTGGATGTCACCACAGAACAGAAAGTTGCCGCCATCGGCGAATGGGCGTTGGAGAAATGGCAAGCGAGATGGGAATCCTCATCAAAGAGACATGACACGTATGAATTCTTCCCCAACATCCGTGAACGTCTTTCCAGAAAATGGGTTGAGCCCGACCACTGGACGAGCCAGTTCTTTACGGAACATGGTGACTTCAATGCGGGGCTTCATTTCTTTTCTCTCAAAGACTCTCCATCATGCACGTCTTGCGCCTCCAGTGCAGAGGAAACAAGAACCCACGTGCTGCTTTTTGGAGGGCAGTTGAAATTAGCCGAGTTCTCGGATAAGGTGATGGCAAAGAAACATGGTTACAGTTGATCTGTCCTTTTGAAACGTGCACCCAGTTAAATAGTTAAATCAGGTAGCAGCCCAGATGGTAAGGGATTCCTCAGGTGGTCACCTCCTCACGGTAACACACAGGCAACAGCTCTCTATCGGAAGACTGGCAAACAACTAAATACCTGCCGTACCTCCACAGGTCTGAGTTCGGTGGATGCTGCAGGGGCCTCTTGCATATTAGCAAAACCGCAACTTCAAGTGATATCACCCTCGTCGAGGGGTTTATGAACAGACATTTACCAAGGAAACAGACCTGTTCAGCTACAGGTATCGCGTACAGAATGAAAAAACTTTTCGGAATCCGTCACACTTTTTCGCGGGAAAGGTTGACGTACAGGAACGCCGCAACAGCTTACACGATACTTAAATACCACTCTCGTACCTTCATGTTATACGCAGTCACTAAATCTTCGGCTTCACTTATACCAAGCCATTTAGAAAGATATGACATTGTCGTGACGCTTTGAAAGTTCATGTGCCAACGTGAAGCCATGAAAATGTCAAACATTATCTTTGCGCTTCGGACCCTAATGATCTTCAACTTCCTTCCGAACCGTCGAATTCGTTCTAGTTAACGGTTTTATCCTTCCAGGTGTGTCATAACATGTAACTAGAACGATTCATGAGCGAAAAAATGTGTTCCCAATTTTCGTCTTCGTTGCTTTTATTGTTGAATAAATTCGTTACTAAAAGCTGTTCTATTCTTCCACTTGCGGCATTCCAAACACAAAATACCAGGTGCGCCGCATCACACAACTTTCCTTCACTGGTAGAGAACAGCAGTGCTTACAGTTCTGGACTTTATTGTACTGCTCGTACTCATGCCCTGACCATAATTGAGCAATTCGTAAACAGATAATTAATGAAGCTGTACGCACTGTTTGAGAAGGCTAATAATCCTTTTTCCAGAGATACTGGGTAAAAAGTTTTTAAAATTAGTGATATATGTTTGAAAGGCATGATCAAACCTTAAGAGCTCAAAAATACGGTCCAGGCACAAGGGGTTTAAATATGGTGTGAATAAATAAGATTAGAAGTAAAAGCTGAACAATAAAAATATAATCTCTTAACAGACGATTCGATGTTTCAGGTGGTGGAAGTACTCGAATTCATATTCAACAACCCTAAACAAAGATGTCCGTCCATAGAAGAGCTCCTCCTCTCAGATTTCTTCAGAAATATCGATTTGAGAGAAATGAGAGCCACTTCTCTCCCGGTAGGGCTCTCGTTCGTAGTTCCCTCTTGAATTTATTAGTTTATAAGTTGTACACTACGGGAGTTTTCATACTTTTTTTTTAGTTTTAATTAATTACACAACTTGACAAACGGCAGCAGTCTAATTAATTGAGGCTCAAAAGTTCATTAGGCTCTAAATTATTCAAGACCGTGGAATAAAACTTTCAACCAGTTCTTCGCATGAGATTGAAATTTTTACGCGAGAAATCCACAACTTTGTTTGTGACGTTTCAAGTAGCATTACGCTTGCTCGCAATTTGCATGATGTATTGCACATTAATCACTTCTAGAGATGCAGTCAACCCCTACAAAACCGAAAATCTTATTTAAAGGGGTTTTGAGTACTCGGAACGTTCTGTTCGTTGCACTTAGCGCAGTGGAGAGAACTCAACGAATGTGAGTTGTCAAACAAACAAAATGTCAGTCTTTTCTCGCGTCGAGTGCTCCCCAAAATGCCATTGCCTCGTCATCAAGGATAGCATTGGGATCCCAGACAGTTGTTAATTTACAGTTTCCTTGGCATCCCAGTGCATCTACTTTGTGACAAAACTGTATGCCTCTAAACCGTGATCTTGTGCAGGGACACTATTCTATCCCACGCTCTCCATCTTTACTTTCCTTTGATAAAAAAATTGTAATCGGTAAGCACACAACTTTCCTCAGCTCTAGCAATTAATCAGAGCTGTTTTTACTCAGGTTAAATGCACTTGGTAAAGCTTTCCTCACGTTCTATATAGAAACCGTTAGCGGTTAATATTACGGAAGATTGCCCTAATTACGTCACATAACTTCAAAAGTTCATTAGGTGGTAAGGACCTCATTTAGGCAGTAGTTTATTTGTTCCATGGGTGGACTGTTAATATGATGATGATGAAAGGGGGGGGGGGGACTCTCTTGCATGATTGCACAAGTGGCGGCAGTCTCACACTTCCTAGATCCATACCATTCGATTCAGCATCGAGCAAACTGGTGAACGATACGAAACATGACTTGACGATAACAGAATAACGAATGTCGACATATTCTAAACGGCGCTACGCGTTTGGTGTGACGTGACGAGTCGAACTGACTGGTGGTCGAAGGGAGACTGGAGGCAGTTTGGGCAATGGCCGTAGGCCGGGGAGAAACTATATCTTTCGCTACAATGTTTCACGAATTTCTTCAAGTAGTTGAACTTGCCTCGCTGTATTTACCGTTAGTTCAGTTTTTCACCTAGACGCAGTCGTACACCTCGGATACCTGTCATACGCGTCTCTGCATCAAAAAATACCTGGGAAACGACACACGACGTGATTACCTAAAACCATTTTTTATTTATTACAACCACGGGTTTCGTCCTGCCACACAACCGAGTGAGCGAGCACAACCAGTTCTCAAATGAAATTTTTGTGAAAAAAGAACGAATGTTTCACACCACGTTAAAGGTGAAATATGTAATTGTCGGTGGACTGATATCGTAGATTTGGACTCCA
The DNA here is from genome assembly GCA_020466155.1 of Pachypeltis micranthus. NCBI lineage: Eukaryota > Metazoa > Arthropoda > Insecta > Hemiptera > Miridae > Pachypeltis > Pachypeltis micranthus. The sequence continues at coordinate 59,970,630 of CM035770.1, read as the reverse complement.
TATGCCTTGAAACGTTTAGAGTCAAATTTTGAGTGGGTGGTGGGAGGGGGGGGGGTTGTAAAATAATATTCATAGATGGAAACATAAGTTCAGAATGAATAATAGAACAATAAACCTAAATCAGCGCTTGAAATCTCAGTAGATTCTAGAATGTCTCCTAATTATCTGAAGACTAATAAACTACCACCGTGTAGATATCTTATTGTACTACCTACAGGTGCATTTCTTGAAGACGCTTGCATCAAATAAGCGCTTTTTATATAGAAAACACTGCACTAAAATAGATTTGCTTGAAATCTTGTGCTGCTCTCGTAATTTTCCCGTGAATGAAAATTGTATAGTACCGTTGTGTTGTCTGTAACTGTTCACACGCATTTGTGTTCATAATTTTCCAACTAACTCAATTTATTTTTTATTTGAACTTGGTAAAACATCACTTCACGGCGGCAGAAAGCGGTTGGGGTTCCGGAATTTATTGCGCTGCTCGCATTCATGCATTAATGCGTATTGAGCAATTGGTACGCAGAGAATTAATCAGATAGTAAACACGATTTTTTTCTTAAAAGGATAATAATCGTTTCTTCAGAGCTATCTGGTAAACACTTGTAAGTGAAACGGTGGCGGTTAAAATTTCGCTCATTGCTCATGAGCATTATTAAACGCTCACCGTATAGGTATCCGATTGCTGCTCACGTCATATTCCCGGCATTTTATGGTGTTGTCTCTTCAGGAGCTGTCCATGTAAGAAATGATGGTTAGAGCCGTGTTGAGTGAAAATAAATTGGTGTTTTGGCCACTATGATAACTATAGTTGGTTTTGAGCGAATCTTGCTCATCCCCTTACTTTGGCGTCTCATGTGAATTTACAGGTTGAATATGAAACGATATTTTTCTCAATCGCTGTCAGAGTATACTGAGTTTTCAAGATGTGTATTTCTCTTTCTTCCTTATGCGCTTGGGGTAAGAAAAGGAAATCAGAAATCATCGGAAATTTTTATTGTTTTGTTCTCTTTCGAGGCTCAAAAATCTGTTTACTGGCAGTTTCTAACTTTGGGAAAGGGTTAATTTAATATAAAAATCAGTTTTTGCCAAGAAAGCGGCTGTTGCAATACGAATGGAACTAACAATTATTTCCAACTTATCAATAACTAACTTTTGCTCTCAGTGCAGCAACACACCACTTCATGTTAGCAGAAGAGCGGAGATATAAGCGAAAAGCGTTATTTTTGAAAATTTTGCTAAAACGGCTTTAACTATTTAAATCCAACTCGCACGGTGCTTGCAAGTAGTCAATGCCTATCTGTACCCTTAAATATTCCTCTGGCAGTCCATCGAACGGATACAAACCCCAAAATGTTCCAAAATACATTTTTGTTTTAAAATGTTTAACACTAAATGACACATTGATTTTGCTGAAACCCTACACCAACAGTTTCCTCCCAGCAGTTTTTTCTCTAAACAAAATAGAAAAAATTCTCCGATTGTTAGAAGCTAGTTATTTACATTTTCTCAAAAACAGCTTCCTCGGTTAATGTAAAACTCACTGGGCAATTACAACTAACTGTCATCCACGTTTTGTTCGCTATGAGCATTTTCGTAGAAACCAGATATTTTGATGCCTGGCTTTCTCTTTCATTTTGACGACCTAACGAATCACTTTTGAAATATGAAAGTAGGGGCGAAAGACTTTATAAAAAGGTTGTGAACTGTTGCACTCAACTCATGCTGATACGTGACAATTGAGTTGTCGAAGTTACGTCAATTGATTTTCGTTTTGTTGTTTAGCAAGTCTACCACGCTCACCTGACGGCCTCGACTCTCGCCCTCCTTAATGACATTAAGAAGAATCAGAGACCACGAAGGTAGGTTAATCATTATTAAATCACCGTTTTACCGAGGTTTTTTTTTTCTTCTTCTATACTTCTGAGACATTTTCAGCCCACGTTCTTCGAGTCGCCCTTTCGTTTGCCCTTAAACTCGACCTTCAATCCGTTCCGGAGTGAGTGGGTGGGGGGTATTAGTCCGCTTGGTCAAATAGAAAGACTGTGACGGGTAATTATCTGCTAAAAGCAGGTTTTCGTATTTTTGTAGCTCTTCGCTGGACTGATTTTCGAGCTACCTTACTGGACGATGTCAGCTCGTTCGTATCTAGTCCAATTATTCCTCCCCTTATCCAACCACATCTGAGTACCCCAGGGATCGCGTATTGGGCCCCTCGTGGCTTCGCTATTTCTCAGTGAGGTCATTTGTGTCTGTTCGTGGATGACCTGACGATAACGATTTTTTACTGCTTTGTGAAATTCGTAGCATAACTGATGCTCAGATGGTTGGTTGAACCCTAACCATGGTAAATGGGCTACAACTCTCTTCTCAGCCTGTCCACTACAGTTACATCATAGAAGGGTAACTGCAAGCAAGTATAAGCCATGAAGGATTTAATGATGACGTTCGGTGTTTGTTTGGCATTGACAGTGACCACGTTGGCGAAATTTCTTCAATGAGAGCACTACGCTTTTTAAAGCGTCATACGAAGGTTTTTAGAGATGCTTTAGTGGCTTCGTACAACACGCTCGTACTTCCCATTTTTGGATACAGATCTATATGACTCCCATTTTACGCTAATGCAGAGGAATGGTTATAGCTCATTCGACGTAAGTTCTTGAGCTACATTTCATGAAACAGGGGTACCCGTTGGCCTGTGTTAAGTAGCAAATGTGGAGTGTACTTAAGCTACCTTCCCTTGAAGTTCGTTCCTGTCACAGACCTCACAGGCCTAACTGATCTTGTTCATTGCCCTCAACTTCTTGAACGGATAGAATTGCATACCCCTCTGTTTCACTAATCGACCATTCTGCCTCACTCCAACTGCCACCGACTGCTTGCTAAATAACCCTCTTAATTGGGCTTAAAGATCTTCCAATAAGTTGGTTGAAGACAATATTGTAGGCAGTCATTTAATTCCATCAGAAAGACGGATGGTTCTTTTTCTCTCATTCGCCGTTTCCTGTTGTTTTTGTCTCTCTCTTTTTGATTGATACGATAATCATTCTTACTATTGTATTCGTGATTTTGAGCACCTTGACATGGTACACAAAAATAATAAGTAAAAGAGTCCCATGGTAAATAAGTTATTTATAGTCAAAATTAACTTAAGCGACCAAAAACATCGACAGTGACAGTTACGAAAGCGGCACAGAACAGCGAGTGCAACCCAGGGACATTGCCATGGATCCACCCCCATAATACTTCGGTCAGAGTTGAAAAATGAGTGCACGTCGTTTGAAAAGTGAAAATCGTAGGAAAACAGCCGAAATTGTTGAAAAGTTGCAAAAATCAGCTGGTGAATCGTGTAAAACAGTTGGGAGCACACAAGTAAAACTAGATGAGAGTAGGGGGAAATATTATTGATAAATCAGACGTTTATATTCGATAAATTTTAGGAAAATGTAGGCAAATCGAGTAAACGAATGAAAGCTAACGCGTAGAATTTCTTTAAAGCTCTCATGTATTAATACTATTTTCTTCTTTTTTTATTTCAGAGGAAGAAGATCTCAATCGACATCCGGAGAGCCAGCATCCCCCGCCACATCACAACAACACAGGTGAGCCGACCATTTCCTCTCAGTTTTCAGTATTTGGCCACTCGAATTTCTCGCTGAACTTTTCTTGCCCGCTTGAATTGCCCTAATATTTGTCCTTCCTCGATTCTTTCGTAAACTACGCCGAAACCACAGCTGCTGCCATTCGACACACAAATTTCTGTTTGATTAGTCACAAGTACGCTACGTTTCTTTTTTCTGAACACCTATTTTCTCTTCTCCCATCACTTCAAACCCCCTCAAAGCATTTTTGGCTTCGTCGAACTTTACTGATTGTTTATTTCGTCCCCCCCCCCTTCGCTAAACGCTTGACGATGCTGCATTCTTGTCTCTTGAGGTGATTGGGGGTGGTGCTTTTCTCGTCCGACAGTTTTGCTTCTTCACTTCAGCCACACGACAGCCACAAAATCATCAACACGCAACTGACCCAACGAATTAGGGGTACTTCTGGTTCAATCGCCAAAGCACACACAGTCACTTTTCCGTTGGGGCCAAAGATGGTCCACCTACACAAATATATCCTTCAAATGCCCTAATTCGTCGTGATTTCGTATTCATGTTAAAAGTTCAATTACGAAGCAAGATTTAGTCAGTACCTACAGGTACGTCAGTTACTCCTTTTTTTTAAATAGAGAAGCGATTTACGAAATGAGCTAAGAAACAACACGCATAAAAAGATGTGGAAAATTCAGCCACAATGAGATCCAGAGACGCTCCAGACGTGATAGCATAATGCTATCAATGCACCTCCATTGTTTGTGAGTGCTATCAATGCACCTACAATGCGAGATTGTGGAGCAGAGATAGAGTTGTCAGGAATGGATCACAGTAGGTTAGGTTGATGTTGTAGGAGAGACATTAATTGATACGGCACACATTTCCATAAACAGGAGAAAATTAGGACTTATGCCTGTCCCATTAAAAAAAACACATCTAAAGCAAAACCGCACCCCTATGATTTTTGAATTGATCGTACAAGCATCTTGGCTTACGAAAGTTTGATAATCTTGAGACGCACGATCGCTGTGGTTATTTTTTAAACAGGGAGTCGAAGGGTTGAGTTCCAGAAAGATGGTTTGGTTGGGTAAGTGAGGGAGGTAATAGAGGTCAGTAAAATGAAATAAAGTAGAGGAGTGGAGGGAAAATTAAATTAAATAATGATAATACATAGAAATAAATGCAATTATGAGCCCCAGAAAAAAGAAAAAACTAAATAGAAATAAACTAAAAACGTGATCAATTTTTATTTACCTGAATTTAATATAATACAAAAGAAATCATAAAAATGGTTTAGAGGCAAAATTATAATCATTATAATTTTACTGTTGACAGTGTGATAGTCCTATCTGTATTTCCATATCCCTTTAACCAATTTAGGAAGAACGACTGCGCATGTGGAACTTTTTTTGTATCTTCGTATCTGCAAGCGATTGAGGGGCCTCCTAGTTGTAGGGCTACTGGTTGTAGAAATGGCTTAATCAAAGACAAGTTCTATGGACATAATGAACTCCTGTATTCATCACACACACAGTTATGAAACTCTAGCGTTTGACATGGGGTGGGTATCATCAAATCACTCTTATTTCTAGAACTGTTTATTAAATGGGCGTTGTTTGAAACTGAATCAGAGTTTGTTTTATTCCTTCGAACCATTTGTAGCAGAAAAACAGTATTTTCATATCATAACTCTACAGCTCCGCGTAATTTGAACCATTTGGAGCACATAACATGCCTCAGAGCAGTCTATGGACCTAGTCATGAACCTGATGTAGAGTGCAGAGAGAGAGAAAAGAAAAAAATCCAGAACGACTGACTTGAAAAACAGTCAACGAAAGACGAGTGACGTGAATCAGTCTAACCTTACTCTCAATGAGACGTCTCTGACAGCCACATTTCACCCGCAGTAAATGCCTTCAAAGGGTTCTTTGTCGATAGCCCAAGCCTAGTTGACGACTAGCTCAGGGATGGAGTGAGAAGTTCTTTGATACGAGTACTTCAGCCTCTTTTTACTCAGAACAACACAACCTTTGTATACTAGGCCCACAGTTCCATATCCCGCCATTCTTACGGAGCACTTGACACGCATCAGAGTAGCCCAAGGGATTACTTACGAAACCCTTGTGAATTAAGACGTCATAAATAAATATAGAAATTTAATTTAGAACGACAGAAATTAAGACGTTATCGCGTAGAGTAATTTTGTTCTAATATTCCACCAACTACAGATGATTTTGTGGCTTAGGTTATCTCTAAGATATTGTACACAAAGAACTGGTTTTCTAAGCCAAGGTGAAGAGAACCACCACCATCTCATTTATAATTCGTTAGAAACATTTCACACATATCAGTTAACTTTGCGAGAAACTGTTGAGACACAAATAACCTAAAGACAATCAGCCATTGAAAAAATATATAACACATATCTCATTTATCTGCTTACAGATATAGAGATGGAGTTTCGTTGGACGATAGTAGGATAGCGCCGTCAAGGCATGAATGGGAAACGAGAGTTTGAAATATTTGTTATTAAACTGTTTGTTACGGATGCTTAGAATAGCACCACAGAGAAAAGCAGTAGGACACACACTGTGGGCCTCAGACAATAGGCTACTGATTGACTAAATGATTGGCATTTCCGTTTCCTTTTCATAATTATTTTCTTCTTCCTAAAATATAAATTGTAAGTTCGCATTAATTTTACATTTTTGAATGCTAAGCTGCCCAGTTGTTTGCGAATTATTTGGACGGTTCGTTTCGTGTTTTGTTTTATGAGCGTTTGTTTGCACCGAACAATCAACTTTCAATGTGTTAGGAACTAGTGACAGTTATTTGAAGCTGCGAAACAGGGTATGTGCATCTCACGTTACTTTTCTTTTACTGGAAAGAGAGGCCAAAACAATCAGGACGTGTTGGTCGCCTAGCAGGCAATTTTGGAAATATTGAGAGAAGACCTCTATCACATTTCATTGTGAGCTCGAAGCACGGAACTAAGTGGGTTACACCGGTTCGCAGCTCGGGTGGTTAGACCGGGGTGTCCAGTCACTTGGTGACAGTTTGCTGAATTTATTTTGGTAGTTTTTGTATATCCAACTGGCTTTTACCCTTATTATACAGTTAGATCCAGGTAACGAGCCAAGTTTGGCCAAGAACCTACGTGGATGGAGTGAAACCTCAGAGCTTACCAGGTCATTCGGCAAGACCATGGTGTTTAGTCTTTTTCTGCAGTTTGGCCGTGATGACCATTATGCTCAATGAGTTTAGGTAGTTTGTGAGCTCAGCTGGTGTTTACTTTTTCTGCACAGTTAGATTCAAGTGTTCAACAAGAGTTTGGAGGAGTTAGACCATGTTCAATGGTTCAAGAATGCGCTGTGAAAGAAAACATACCTGTGGGGAGTTAAAACCCTGGCGTCCAGCCAAGATTGGGCCAGTAGGCTGAAAAGGGTATCAGCTGTGGGATGAAATATGGTGTTTAGCCTAGTACTGCAACTAACCACTGATGATTGTTTGACTTGAGTTTAGGCAGTTTGGGAGTCCTGCTAACGACTACCCTTGTTATGCAGTTGGACCCAACTGTTTATTGAGAGACGGCTGTTAGACCTACGTGTTCAGCCAAGTTTGAGCAGTTAGGTCCTAGCGCTTGACCGAGTTGTTCGGCAAGACCCTATAGTTTGGCCTAGTTCTGCAGTTTGATCTAGATAATTGTTTTGCCGAGGTTAGCTAGTTTGTGCGCCCTATTGGTGTCCTTTTCTGCTAGTACAATTATGGAATTTTACTAAACAACACCGTCTCAAATTCACCTTTGCAGCAATCTACTGTGCAGCTGAGAATGACGTAAAAGCTGTAAGCTTACAAAGAGCTTAAATTTTTCAAAAACTGTTGAGAACAATTATAACGAACGACACCTTTCATGTGTTCTGCAATATATAGAGTCTGAAAGTAAAAGTTACGTTGTAAAACTTACTAATTAATACTGCGATAGACGATAAAATTACTTAATAGCCTTTAGACATATCTACTAAATGGAAAACAATAACAATGCATATATTTTTTAAGAACAATAACGTTAGGGGTTTTTAAGGGAGGGAATTTACATTCAATTGTGGTTTTTATTGAAGTTGAAGCGTAGGTTGTATTACTTCATAGTCGTAAATAAATATTTACTTGATGTAAAACACTTGCAATACGATCAAGTTTTATAAATTTGTAAAGTTGATATCAAAGTAAACTGTTGTAACATTTCCCATGAGAAAGTGCTCAGTAAACAGTTTGTTTGACTTACTTTCTTTTACGTTACAAAACGACCCAGTTCCTGAATCTTTTGAACTTCTAAAAGCATCTAATTAAATCACTGCAGTTATCAGATATGTTGACTGTTCGACCTGTGTTTGTTGCGTTGGCAACTAGATTTGGAAAACTGCGTTGTTCTGCACTTGAGATTTTGCATCTGTACTAAAAGGTTGGCAACTAAAAATTCGTATTCTTGGTCCGCTCGAAATTCTTAACAATCTTACACTTGTTGAGCCCCTCTCTGGTGTTGGTAGTGTGAACTCATTTTTAACGGTTTTTTAATTTTAGTTTTTAACTATTGCGACTATTGCTAAGAGAACGAATTTTAAAAACAATTCCACCAAAATCCGTTTCATGGGTTCCCAAACAGATCCCAGATTATATCATTTTTATGTATTTCCAATAGGAATGAGCCAAAGACTCCTCCAAGGCTAAAGGCTCTTCAAGCATGGCAGACAAGTATTCCTAGTAATTCCATAAGACAAGGAGAATTGAATAAGAGCGTGTACTCCAAATTTGATTTAGAAAACTTGAAAATTCATAACGTCGTAGGCACTCCAAATCTATGCTTTGTTCAAGAGGTCATGCATTTTACGCTAAAGCTGTTTGAAATACGAATGTTATACACCTGAGATATAAATTAATTAATTGGAATTCATGGCCCAGTTCTTAAGACATCCCTGTGATCTGTCTCTTGAGGCTACTAGTCAATCAGAAACCCTAGGTTCCCCCCTCAATGAAACCTCTAGGAGCCACCTATGGCCAATGGGAGCATGACTTCACTGATTACTACTGGTGGGCTGTACAAAACTATCAACGGAAAGATTGAGCATCTTTGGTACATAGACACAAAGAATTGGGATTGCATGCGGTTATCTTCAGAGCTCTCCTGTCTGCTGTTCCACCTTACCAACGTCTAATGTGCAGACTTGCTAGTACTATGAAGCAAAGCAACAGTCACCTATGCAAACCCAAAATAAGACGAGACTGCAGTCTTAATTAGCTACTAGATAATACCTAGACATATGAACAACAGTTGTCAGCCAGTTAATACCATACAGATCAACAAGCTCAACATCTTTGTTTAATTTCAAGTGCAGATAGCATTTGAGACGTAACTTTCAAGATTTCGGTACGTTTGCGTTGTGATTGTAATTTATTTGTCCAATATCTGGGATGCGCAGGGCCCTTTCAATGTTGTGATGCCAGGGCGACCACAATCGAAAACGAAATGGAAATTCGAGACTTACATGTTTTAGCGTCTTATTAGAGAGTTAACTAAGGCAATAGAATAAATCCAAAAACATAGAATCACAGGAGGAGGTAGCGCGAAATTAGACGTAGTTAGATGACACAAAACTCAACTGTAGCGATTCTAATTAGCTAAACTAACACAACGCGAGTAAATAAAACCTCAACTTAGTACAATAACTTTAGAGCAGCTTCTAGTCACTTTAATTTCCTACTTAGTTTAGTATCAACTGCCAACAACTTCGCATGAGTCAAGGAATGAAGAAACACGTCACAAAAAAAAAGAAGTTACTCTTTGAAGAGGAAACGAATGAGACCACGCAGAGCATGTGAGCATGATAGAATTGCTCTTGTCGTATTGGATTGGAACAGTAGAGATGAAAATAGTCACATACAGTTCACGTTGGACTCTTCAATTTAGTTTTTATGTTCGTCTTCTATAAGCATGTCCTATCCGATGTTACGATTCTCGATATGGTTTCATGACGTTAGTGCATGCGATGTAAATTTTTTCCGTTCCATTTCAGTTTCCGATTGTAGTGGTGACAATATTAATTTGCAAGCGTTATACTGCTGTTCAGAATGTGATTTTAGTGCCACGAAATTCCTCCCACTGGCAGCGGCTCTACTGGTTGGACATCTTGAGGGAGGTATAGAGTTGTTTCGGATTTTGGTAAAACGCAGTGTTGGGTAAAGCAAAGAGGTGAGGGTGTGTTATAATGCTAGAATTGATACTACTTGAAAATACCTAAGCCGTTGTAGATGATAACTGTTGGGTGCGAAAAAGAGAGCGAGAGGGGAATTAAATGAGAGCGATGAAGTAATGATGAACGTGGCGAGCGATAAAAGGCTGTTTTGTAAAAGACACTGCTCGGATAGATAATCACGAGAGATCCATGAGAGAGTGAAAGAGATTGAAAATCAATAAACACCCACAAACGTAGAGACTTTGTCTATGGTTGGGTGAACGTGGTAGACAAAAGAAGAGAAGTCGTTGGTTGAAAGTTCAAGCATGAACTGGGAAGTGATGGAATGAGCGGATTGGGATGGACTGAGGAGCAACGAAATGTAATGAGAGGGTACAAAGCAAAGCAAAGCAAGCACGAGCAAGGGTAAGCAAAGGGTTACATGGAAAGACACTTTTTTCACATTTTTGGCATCAAAAAGTTCATCCATTGGAAAACGTGAGCAGCACAATAAATTCTCAAGAGTATCGACAAAACTAAATGTTAGTACATTTATTCCGTTACAAGTTCCTCTTTTATGGCACTATCGTTCTCATAAAACCTGTTGGGATTCATTAAAAAACAGAATAAACGATAAATTGTCTATGTTTCCACAGAAATAATGAGCACAATTGTAAAATCGATTTCGACGGTTAGGTCATCATCAGTAACAAACATGAACTTATTTGTTACTGATGATGACGTAACCGTTGAAATCGACTTAACAATTGTGCTCATTATTTCTGTGGAAATATAGACAATTTATCGTTTATTCTGTTTTTTAATGAAATGGGTTTCCACAATGACCTCGCGAATGATTTAGTTCATACCTGTTGGGAGTCCAATAAGTCACCTAAACAGTGATTGTTTAAGAGAAGGTTATAAAAGAATTTTACGTCAAAGGGTAGCTCTACCTGTCAGTAGTTTTGAAAATTGGGACTGAAGGGTTTGCTAGGTTAGAGCCCTGCCACTTTTTTTTCTGATACGTCAATTAAACTATTTTCGACTCTGCGCCCTGAAATCACATTCTGCACCGGTTGGTGCGTCAAAACACGCTGAGTGAAATTAGATGGTTTTGTCCACGTGTGTTCCTTGTACCAATGTTGACAACAACTGTACTTTAAAGTGTCGTTTGAATAGTTCGAAAATATTTTTATTTTCCGTGACTGAGTTCACTCGCGGGAGCTTTTTGAAGATTGTGATTCATGATGTAACGCGTGGCACATAAAGTCCCACGCTGAGTTTCGTTTGATTTGGGGCACCACTTAAGTGCATGAAGTATCTTTAAGGAGAAGATAATCAGCTCAGATGAGATCAGGTCTGACAATCTCTTCCGAAGACGTCATACTTACGAGAGTGTAGAACTGGCCCCTACGACCATGTGAGTAATTCGAAAATACTTTTTTTTATTACACTTTTTGTTTATCAATACTATTGAGGTGTTGAATTAAAGATTCTTACGAGCTTTTTGGGTTTCCCCCCACTCAAAGTTCAGAGTGTTGATTGCACCAAATCAGTAAATGTGATGCAGAAGAACCAGTGTTGGAGGACACGTTTTACCCTACTACCAAAACCAACCACCGCCGTCCTTGGCACTAAAACCACTTAAGAATACAACCTTCTAGTGTGTTCCTTTGAGCCGTGATTGGGAAAAGGCTGTAAAAGTAGTTCTTCAGTATTTAGGTTGAATTAGGCCTTTCAAAGAAGAAAGTGTGGCATTGACCTTATTCCCACATTGAGTGGGATTTCCACACCCTGAAAATGCATCAATGGATTCCAGTATGGCCCAAGATGTCATATGAAATTTATTGGTTCATGATATATGTATACAGGTAACCTAAATTACAGCAAAGGTAACGGTACACATGAGTTACGATGCAGTAATGTGGTACTTGTGCTAACACAAGAGGAATAAAGCTGAAGGCTCAATCAGACTGAAGAGTTCTGAAGATGAAGCTATGGCAGACCCGAGAGAAGAAAAGAAAAGCCAGAGTTTGATGGAAACACAAAACAAGGGTGCCTAGCGAGTAGGCTCTTCATGAGGCTCAGCCACTCATGTATGAAGCACGTTAGATTACATGATAGCTCTCTGAGAGATACTCTCCTCACACTCGTGAGTACAGGAAGACATAGATCACTCTCCAGTCAGACTCTTCACTCAGCTTGTGCTCAACTCCTGTCTCTGGCCTGAAAGCTAAGGCCTAGCAAGGTTATTTTGTCTGCCATCACTAATAAAATGAGTTCTACGATTCTCGTATTTTCTTAAAGAACTCACATGTCTAGTAAAGCACGCTGAAAACATTGTTAGCCTAAGGACATGCCTCACGAGTTTACTCGTCCTCTCCCAACAACCAACGTCAAAAATACCTTGTAACCTATATGTATGTGTTTGTGATCTTTCGTGAAACGTAAAACTTCAATTTCTTAAATTTGACAGTGAATCAGAAGATGAAAAGGACAGCGAGTGCGAGAGGATGGATGAAGATGACGACGTTACAGGTGGTTCCCATGAGGACTCTGATACTGACACCCAAACCGAATACGTTGTGAGTAATGTTTTGTAATCCAATTCAAGTTCATGTACTTAACTAGATTTCCAAGTCATATTGCGCTATCAATCGATTTAGTGTGAAATGCTGATAAATGAAACGGCAGTGGTTCGAATTCTGGAATTTCTTGGGTAGCTCTAATTTATCTTATGAACGTTATTAAAACTCTCACTGAATAGGTAGTTTACTGAAGGACCACCCTGATTTGTCTGAGAATTCCAGAATCATATGGGCAAGGTTCGCAAGGTTGCAATCGTTGATAGTTTACTCTGCTGCTCTTGTCATTTTCGCAATAATGATAAATGTTGGTTCTGGCGTGTCATTTGGAACATTGATGAAGGAGAGCAGCTACATTCTTATCAACGTCACCACCCCAATACATATCTCGATTTGTACTGAATGGTTGAACCAATTGAGTTGTCTAGTTGTTTCATTTCAAGGGGAAAAATGAGATTGTGCATTGTGCAGTATTCTTCAATTAGGCGGTTGCCGAGGGGGTCTCATTTGAAAAACGGTGCAACGCTGCAAGGGTTTTGGTTAAACTAACAACATATTTTTTAATAACCAATACCTAGCATGTACTAAGTAAATATCCTGTGAAGATGCAGTGAGTAGAAATACAGGTCCAATAAGTGAGGAAGGTTTTCTCAACCTGTTACAGAAGCAACCTTAGCAATTTAGATCAAACTGTTGAATGTATTTCATCAAAAAATGAAATGTATCCATGAGCGTCCCTGAAGAACATCATCGAATCAAGATGCAGGTACAATGCCTGGCTCGAATTTTTCCTGGGTTGAAGAAGTTGTGTGATGCTTCGCACCAGACATTCTTAAATTTTGTACGGTACGAAAATTAAGTTGAAGACTTAGACGTAAAGCGAAAATATTTCATGGAGCGGTCAAATTCTCTAGAATGTTATTGCTTCGAACGTTCTGGAAAGCCTCCTCGCAAACGATCCGATAAATCGAAGAATATCCCATCGCCGCCTGAGTTCTCAGTAAACAACTAAATAGTATCATTTATCGTTCTCGAATACGTTTGTAATATGAGCGAACGAATTACCTGTGAACTCCTCCTCAGGAGCGTCATAGTTATTTATTCATTTTTCTTCATTTCAATACCTCCGCTGAGAAAAATATCAAAAACTGACGGCGCTAATCTTAGCTGCATAATCGTTATTAATCCCAATACTGCAGCGGCGATACAAGGGTGAAGGGGCGAGTTTTTTTTAGCAAGCTTTCTCATATAAGAAAATTAGGATTACTTAGCATTTTTGCCTTCAACCTTTCCTTTCCGGTTGCATCTATTAAGATAATAACAATAATAAGAAAAAAATAAACATTCATCCCCCCCCCCCCAAAGAACTTTTCTCTGGATGCCAATACAGTACTGCACTAAACGCGAACTCCCTTACTATGAAACATGAACGGCGCACTGTTGAGTGTAAAAAGCCTAGTTACTGAGTAAAAATTGCGCGTGAATCCTTCTGGAGACGATTATTTATTATGCAATAAATCCAAAAATGTTCATACTACGATTTACTTCTGTTTCGTCTAAAACAAGCTTAAAATGGTACTAAATAATATCATTAGACGTTCTCAAATATAGTTGCAAAATGAACCTACCTGTGAATACATCCTCAGAGCAAGACATTTGCTTAATTCCTTCTCTTCATCTCAATCGCTTCACCGAGGAAAATATTGAGCCCCAACATCGACAATCTTAGCTGCATAATCTTAAATTGCTAAAATAGCGCACAAAACGCGAACTTCCGCGATGTATTAAACTAGGAAACTGATTTAACGTGTGAACGATACTAGGAGCAATGTGAAGTGGAAGGTGTTAGCCAATGAGTAGAAATAACGCTCGAATCCTTAATAGTGACTCTTAATCGATTTTGCCCTATTTAGTTTCTTTCGTTCTGGATGACCCTTCCCAAAAGATTGACAAAATTTTCAATGAATTTTCGTTACCTCGATTTATACCTACGACTGTCAAAAAAATGTACACTGTACTAAAGTGTAAATGTACACTTTCTATCAAACAACACAAACTACCAAAATCTTGAAAGCTGGTATGTTCTCAAGCGTAATAATAATATGAACCAACAAAATACTCATTGTGGGTACATTTTCAATTGACAGCACACTTTTCTCTAACTTATCACTTTACCAAAGGAAAATTGATTGATCAGATTTGAAAGGAATCATATCTGGTACTAGGCATGCAACTTTCCTGAGCCCCTATAAATTTGTTGGTATGTTGTATTCAAGTTTATACAAACTTGGTAGAACGTAGCTCAACGTTCTACATAGAAGCTGGTGGCGCTTAAGGTTTCAGAATTTCTTGAGTCCCTAATACTTATGTCACGATCATTATTCAGTATTCTGAGACAGTCAACTTGATTTCCCCGAGAAGGATCGAGTTTATTGTTTTAGAGTTATTGTCTTAAAAACCGTGAGAAATGCTGTGAGCGAGTTTATTAGGAAAAAACCACTGAAATCGATTTCTTTTGAAACAGTTGATACTTTATTGTACTGCCCTCGTCATTTTCCCACTATTGAGAATAATATGGTTCTGTTGTGTTATGTGGAACTGTCTATACAAACAATTTCATGAGGGTAGGGACACTGCTTGAGTTTCCATTTGTCAACTGCAAAATCATGCAGAGTGGCAACAAACTCAGAAAGCTTGCGAAGGTTAAGTACAGCTGATGTTGCTGTGTCACACCCCCGTAGTTAGTCCTCAACGCTTCTAAGACTCATGGTGCGCATGAAATCCTAGCCAGATGTCTGTAAAGCAGCATACCCCCTGGCCATTTTCCCAGGTTGTCTTTTTCGGGCCCAAGAATCGTCCGATTTATGCAATGTTCTAATTAAAATAGTTCCTACCAGTCATACCCCAGCCTCCTTGTAGATTGGTTCACATCCGTTAAATTTTACTGAATCATCCATTAATTAATTCACTGCCTTATATCGTTATTTGAACTTGACGACTTACAGGAGCACAGGCATTTGAGTCTCCACTTGTACCAGAACATGAGCCCCGTCAAGCTGTTGGATGACCAAGGGATGATCATCAGATAGCAAGAGGCGTTGGCCCGAAGGAGGTTCCTATCTCAAAGCTGAAGGCGAATCGGACCGCTTCCACACCCTGCTACATTCGCATTATACAATTGTTAAATCAATAAGTTAAGAAATGCATCGCAATTATTTAAAAGTAACTGGGTTTTGAATGTTTGACGCCATAATGTTTAGCGTCTGTTAATTACTTCAAGGTAACTCATTTAGAGGTACTTTCAGATTAGAGTTAACAGGAAGCACTTATCTCGAATGTACACAATCGATTGAGGAAAGTTGAGTCAGGAGCACGTTGAGATGTCAGACGGTTTCTCTCGTGTAATTTCTTGCACAGCTACACTGCTAATAGCTCATCAGTCATTCAACTCCATTTTCATGTAGTGAATGAGGCTGTGAAAAGAAGAAACAACAACGATCCTGCTCTTCTTACACAGCAATACAAACATCATATGTTGTTTGGTTGGAAAGCGTGTGCCCCTAGCTGCCTCGTGTTCAGTAGGTTAGGATACTGAAACCTAATTTGGGACGAACAAGAGTTTTGAGCATGTTTCATGGGTTTCCTCCCATTGCGTGTCTTGTCAGTGTTTAACCCATTCAATGCGGGGAAAAAAAGTCGGACAACCTAACGGTCGGAAAAATTGGCGAGGGGCGCTCTTATTGTTGGGCATGGCATCGTATGATGCCACCCGTCCGAGACGAAAACCACCATGACATCACATGATGCCATCCGCACTGAATGGGTTAAGGCGTTTTTGATCATTTATAGACTTTATAAAGCTCCTATGAAACCCCATTCTGCTTCTTCATTGGGCTTGGCGCGCTCCTTGGCTCATCTTCCTCCTATTCAAATGCAGCCATTTAGAATCTCTGGGCGTACGTTCTCTCACTTGCAGCTTGAAAATTATGGCGTAGCTTAAATGCTTAATTGTTTAAAGTGTGCTGTGGATCGACTCAGGAGACTCGTAGGTCTAATTATTCGATTCGTAAGTAGTTGCTATTTGCTGTGTGAAAGTGAACTGTAACAATAATGTTATGATGATAGTTTATTTTAATTAATACAACGAACAAGAATAAGAGTACGAATGCTCAAGACAATACTTTGAGATCGTGTTTGCTGCGCATTATATCATCGAGGAAAATTCGTTCTTCGTCTACTAATGCCAGTTTGCTGTGGAGTTGTTTAATTCTACTATTGTTATCTCTTATCTCTGCAACTTAAGTATGAACTGCAAGTGTAGACTATCTGCTAAAACATTGTGTGGGGTATTCATGTTTGGCGCAGTAGTCACTGTAGGAACTTGTCACTTTCAAGCTCTAAAGGTATCTTGATGAGGGCTTGCCAGAATCCCTGACTGTGACAGTATCTGTTTTAGCTGTGCGAGAGTATAGAAAACTATGTCTAATATGTGGGCAGCACTATTGGTGAATGGAAGTTGTTCATTAAGCAATGAAAGATCTTGAAGGCTGTAACCCAGACTTTTTTGCATTTGTGTAAGTAGCTAAAAACATAAGAGGACACAAACTTCATATGCGAGTCTGCTCAGTTGTATACACCTACGTATGTGTTTCACAAGTAGTCAACAATACAAGTGGTTAACAATACTCCATCAACGATGGATTCCTTCTTTGAAAATGAATAAGCAGCGCTGATAAGTAAATAAATTAATATCCATAAAGAAAGCTGACTTTTTTCAACACAATTCATATCAAAATCTGCGCTATCCATTTCTGAATTCTAACTCACCGAAATATATAACATAATGATATAAAGAATGAGGATGGCAGCAAGCCTGTGAAGAATTGCAATAAAATTCAAAGTGACCCTAAGGAACAATCTGAAGGAACCAGGTTGGCCATCCCAGGGTGGAGACAAATCAGGTTCTTATATTTAGCTCCACCTCAACATTCTTGCAGGACTTGTATGAACCCAATTGCCACCTCCTACCAATGAGGAAACCTAGGTACTTTAAGCGTCCACGCCAGGAAGGAGACTATGAATGGCTTGATAATCCACAACTCATCAAAAGGTGACCTGCACTCAACTCATTTTGTATTTGAATTGTCCTCCCGCGAAAATACAATAAATTATGACAAAGATAACTAACAAATGCTAGTCTGGTCTCGAGCTCATTGTTCCACCAGACGAACAACTTGGAATTGATTGCAGTTCTCTTGTAACAGACTTCACTTTCCTTCCTTAGTTTAGGAACCCCGCTGTTTGTGATAGACAGTCGTTGGCGCTGCATAGAAATTTGCACCGTTTTCACTTCTGACTTTTTGCCTTTTTCGAGCTTTAAAGCAATAAAAGTTTAAGGTTTAATGACAGTTATAATAACTAGTTCGTAAGAATTTGTAACTTTTCGTACATTTTGTAAGTCGGTTTTGGAATAAAATCGGAGCGGGAAATTCACTGGACGCCTCAATAATGAATAACAAATTCCAAAAATTAAGGTTTGAGTTGTGACTTTGGAACATTGTTGGACACAATAGTTCAGTACTTTATGTTGTATTTGTTGATACTCAGGAACCTCCTGTGCTTTTGTGTTTGTTCATACAAGTGTTGTAAATCTTGGGGTGTTTCCTTTTAGATGTGTTTGTTTCGGTGTGAATAAGGTAAGTAGGACGCAAATGGTGGTTCTAGCGCTGGATTACATGGTCCGTCCTTCTAAACTGGTTAATACTTGCGTGTCTCACATTAAGGACCAATGAGAATCGTGAACAAATGAAGGTCTGTTAGGTTAGAATTTTGGAACAGCACAGATCTAATCAGGCTCTTTATCAGGAGCGTTCAATTAGTCACTCAACCCGTCTTGAACTGACAGCTGCTATTCAGGAGTTCCTAAACAGGCTCTGTGATTTTTCCAAAATCTTCTGTAAAAACGAAGCAATGGTGAAGTATACGCAAGAGGCAGTGAAGGCTACCTACTATGATTAGTTCTGAGCTGAATTGGCAACACCCCTTCGCAATAAATATTTCTGCCTCGAGCCGATGCAAGAAGAGCTGAAATGGATGGTACCGCTTTTTTATAAGAAAATTCACACAACAGTGGCACCTGATTAAGTGGTCCTTCAATTGATGTAAGTTGCTCTGTGAGCTTCCAGATGGGTGTATGGGTTTATCTATCATGAAATTTCATCTGGTTGAGCAAATACAATTATGGATTTACTGCAAAATTTCGAAAACATTCAAAGACACGATTTTTGGCACATTTTGGTTGATATCTCTGTTCAACAGACTGTCGGAGGAGCATTTACGGAGAATAGTATGTACTGTATGACTAGTTGTAAACACCCTGTGAGTGAAGACAATCGTTAAAGCCGTTTTGCCAAACCTTCAAAAACATCGCATTTCGCTTCACAGGCCTATATCTCCGTTTAACCCATTTTCGCAGAGACATTCACAGAAAACACAACCTAGGTACTGATTAGTCGAAAATAATTTGAAAGTTTGATCAAAATCGTTAGAGCGGTTTTTGAGAAAAATGTGAAAGCTTCTCCACTTTTCTCCCATTCGTTTGCTTTTGCATCTGTCTTCGCCAATGGCACCAGTCATTGGGAACCCCCTTCTACCTCTGTTCCTTCCACTTCGATCTTAAGAACTGCAAGGCTAGTCAATAGTTAATTGTAGCCACTGTTAGGTTTTGCGAGTACTTCGTTCACCCCATCACGCATTCCAACGCTAGAACCAACTACTTCGCTCTACTACTATGAACAACGTGTATCACAATAAATTAACGTATATTGTTATAAAATTGGTTTTCCGTCCGCTTGTTTCCTAATAGTTCGTCCAATTATCTCCTAGAACATCTCAAATAGATCAATTAGGCCTACGCACAGTTCATTCTACGTATCGTGTACCCTTGTTCTTCTAGTTATCTCATTTAGACATAGTCGTTATTTAGTTTTTTACTACTGGAAGCAATTACGAAAACAAATATTCGCGCTTAAGGAACGCTTTCTGCCGAAATTCGTCGGCATTCAGCAGTAAGATTTGCTGTAGTGGTGAATGGTTGGGTGTTCAATTTGTAGCGTGGCAATACATAAATAAATGGCCGCTCTCAAGTTTCTGGCCTACTGCTTATCGAGCCGCTTATAAACTGCTGAAATGACAAACGATGTTGTCAGTGTTAAACAATTAACAAGTTACTGTTGTAATATTGTTTTTAGTTGAATTATAGTCGACTTGAAATATTCGTAATTGTCTTTTATTGTTCCATCCATGTTTGTGGCATAATGCATCCCAACTGATACTGAATCTATATAGAATAAAAGATCAGTTCAAGGTTTATTAAAGGTCTAGTACACACGCCACAAAGATCTAGCACTAAAGGAATGAATAAAATAGGTTGATTTGACAGGCATGACTTGAAGATATGAGGAAAGACGCCCTTGAAGAAGGGCAGCCTTGAGAGGAGGCGAGTGTATGGAGTTTCAAACCAGGCTGATGAACTCTAACATTGGCATCCCTAATCTGTTACCGCCACTTTCAGGATTTATCGACTTGAAGTCGACTTTCAGGACAACGGAACTTGGAAAAAGCCGAGGGAACAATGACCTGAGTTGTGGCCACAAGAGGCCCCATTTCCCATCACCCAAATGAATAAAAAAACACGGTTTGATTGCTTATTAACAAAAGCCACGTAAACAAAAAATTTATGAAGAGCTAATGAAACTTGTGTAATTTTGTAATTTGTCGCACCTGATTTCCGCTGATATGTTACTAGAATATTCAAAAAAATTGATGTGGTAGTGTCTACATAATAAGATATAAAGGGAACACTCCTGAAATTTAGGATTTCGACTACCACATTATTACCATTTCTAAAAGTTTTCACCCAATAACTATGGAAACCAAGGTAACGTGCGGGCTAGATCTAAAGTTTGAGCTGATTTGATATGGTAATTTTCTCTAAAAATCGTTCACAGACACACATACACACACACACAGACCATTTTCCCAAATAGTGTTTTGCGGGCTGAGGAGGGCCTGAAACGTAAAGATCTGAAGCAAACACGTCTAAATTATACGTTAAATTATAAACATTCTAATTTTGGTAATTTATTATGCTGCTCTCTTCATTTTCCACGAATGGGAAATTTATGGTATAATGTGTTATTATGAGCTGTCAATACAACAAATTTAATCAAAATCGTTAGAGCCGTTGTTGAGAAAAATTAGCTTTATGTCAATTTACTTTTTACATGGCTTTGTCCACATAATCAATTCATTTACCACTCAGTTCATTTGAACTTGGTCAAACAACACTTCACAGCAGCAGAAAGCGGTAGCGCTTACAGTTCCAGAATTTATAGTGCTGCTCGTACTCATTCCAGGACCAATATTGATCAATTGGTGCACACTGGATTAATGAGGCAGGGAACATGATTGTTTTGCAGAGGATAGTAATAATATTTGCAGAGTTATCGAGTAAAACCGCTAGAACTGGTAGTAAGCGAAACGGCAAAAGTTGAAATTCAGGAATTTCTGGAGTGAGCCCCATGTATCTCATCAGCGTTTTTAAACAC
Organism: Pachypeltis micranthus; assembly: GCA_020466155.1. Classification (NCBI taxonomy): domain Eukaryota; kingdom Metazoa; phylum Arthropoda; class Insecta; order Hemiptera; family Miridae; genus Pachypeltis; species Pachypeltis micranthus. Next base: position 59,949,613 of record CM035770.1, on the reverse strand, counting down.
TCACCCTATAGGTATTAGATTGGACTACAATACCAATTTTTTAAACATTCTATTCTATCTAAACATTATTCGGTTTATAAGGAAAAAACTGCGCTAAAAACGCTTTTCGTCGAAAATTTTGGTAATTGATTGTGCTGCTCTAGTCATTTTCCCAAAAATGGGAATTTTATGGTATAGTTGACTTATTTAGAGCTATCAATATAAAAAATGTAATCAAAATCGTTAGAGCCGTTTTTGAGAAAAAAAATATTTGGTGTTTTGATCAAACTATGATAACTATAGTTAAATTTCGATGGATTGTGTTCAAACCCTTATTTTGGCGTCCCATGATGACCTGCGGGCGAGATATGAAGTTTGAGCTGATTTGGTACGGTGGTTTTCACTAAAAATCGTTCACAGACCATTTTCCCAAATAGTGTTTTTCGGACTCAGGAGGGTCTGAAACGTAAAGATCTGAAGAAAACTCAAATTTTTTTTTCAGCCGATTACATAACTTTCCTTTCTACTTTGTAGAGCCAAGGAAAGTAAAAAATAATAATAATTTGAGAAGAGGCAGTTAAGCACCTTCCCTGTGCTACATGTGCTGGCACTATACCTTCAGTAAACGTGTGTGTACCCAAATATTTTGGAAAGAGCCCGGTGAGAGTACCTTAAGTCCTTAAGCAGTCTTTGAAGAAACTGAGAAAGTGGCACTTAAGGCCTAATTCGCATTATTCTGAGAATATTTTTGTACAACCAATTAAAAATGGGTGTACATAAACGTTGCTTAATAATTGTACTCAGCTTGTCATTGATCCAGGTACGTTAAAATTCACAGAACAATCTGTCGTCTAATCCACGCATAATTGCGTGACAATTGAAACATAATGGAATAAGTACGGAATATGGCGCAGGTTCTTTATGTATGACTGGGACGAAATTCATAGAGAGCTATGGAACTCCTAAACCACAACTTCGGGATGTTCAAAGTAAACTCTGGATAGCTTTCTAGGTAACTAAGCATCTACTTAGACATGCCGATACACAGGTAAGGAGCGAAATATACTCTTAAAATTGTAACTTGTTGCACGAACTTTTGGTTGTGAAGAAACATAGAAGATAGAATGGGAGCCGGTCAACAAGTTGAGGTATCACCGTTCCGTGAACCGATTAGGTAACAGCTCCAGTTGGAGCGGCTCATTCGTCTGGCGCAAGACAACATGGAAGTGGTTCATTTCAAAATGCGTTGAATCGAACATAACTTCGAAAGTTTCAGGTACAAATATTTGTTCTAATTCGTTAAAAGCCAGTCCAGAATATCGTTGGACGACAACACTTCCGCGTTTTCATGACCCCCGAGGAGAGGCAGCAGAACGTTATTCACGTAATCGTTCAGTTTGGAACACTTCTGAAGGCTACTCGTGTCTTTCGACGATCCCCAAACGATGACTCCATTGGCGCCTGTTTTCAGGGGTACCTCCAGCGAGCTCTTCATATCCGCCTGCGATAACGAAACAGGTCCAATCAGTGTTAGTGTTGCTGCAGAAAAGCAAAGGAGTAGAAAACAAAATTCTTACTTAACCATCCATGCTTAATCGTTTAAAAGCGTTTCTATGTTGTAAAATGGTCTAAAGCACGATTTGATGAACTGTTCGGTTCGATGAGTTTATGAGCTACAAGAGGCAATGAAACCTATTTCGCTAACAATACCACGAATATATAGTATGCTTAGATGGGCATTAACCTGCGTCAGTGGACATTGACTAAAATATATGGTGTCAAGTAAATTTCCCAAACCTATGTTCAAGCCTCTGCCGAAATGCTACAGATAACGAAATATAGATGCTGTCTTACATAAAGTAGTTATTAATAAACCAAACTCTAATCGATACTATCATGTGTTTCAAGTTATTAAGTTATCATTCAAGTGTCCCTCAAATTCAGGATAAGACAGGTTGTTGGGGCATGACAAAGATAGAGAAATAGACACACAAATTGGACAAGATATAGGACTGTATTGATACACTTGCTTAACACGATAGAGCTTTCATCACACTGTCACTTGGTTAGAACGATAGTTCTCTTAGTACAATACTGAAGGATGGGAATGTGAGTATATAAGCGCGACATAAGAGGCCTCTGAATACGTGAACTGGTGGCAAGTGGGACGAAAGCAGTCAGTAGAGCTGTGAGTAGCATGGGAGTTGATAGATGAATGTGTATCCCAAAAACTGAGAAACGAGTGAGTTTGGGAAGAGCTGTGTGTCATGGAGGGGAAGTAAATTAAGGGGTGGGAAGAGGATATTTTGGGAAGTCCAGAAAGACGAAATCCATTATCGCTTGGAAATAACGGAAAGGTAGGCTGGACTTTCCACATTTACAGACAAAGGGCTTGAGGTCAGAAATAGGTGGACTCGATGTTCAGGGAATGCCTGAAACAAGGGCTTCCCATTAGGGCAAGTGCGGTAGTTCAGAGTTCAAAACTCCAACTAATTCGGCTTGCGCCGAACAGAGGTAGTTTTTGATCCGTTTCCAAAAATAATCTGCAAATTATTACACAACGGTTTACTATTCTCATGAACAGCTTGCAGTCTAGTATTACTGCTTGAGACCCATCCCATTCCATTCAGCATCGAAAAATACCAGTAAACCATACGAAACACGACCTGACTACAATGGAACTACGGAAACTAAATATTCCCCTGGCGCCAGGCGCCTGTAGGCAATTGGCGTTGCGAGTAGAGCAGGCGGGTGGTTTTGATGAGACGGGAGGGAAGGAATACAAACGACGAAACGTTTCTTCCGCTGTAGTTTCCGCGAGTTATTTCAATTAGTAGACTTTGGCTCACTATAACTACTGCAGTTTCACTATACACAAGTTTTACACGACTGATACTCATTCCATTTGACCCAGGATCTAAAAATACCTTGAAAACTATACCAAACAGGGCGTATTTGCAATTAAACTGCGGTTTGTTAATTTTTTTAACCATTTTTTCGGATCGGATTGCCGAGATGGCGGGCACAACTTGGTACCAAATGGGATTTTTGTGCGAAAGAACGGATTTTTTTAACCACGTTAAAGGCACTCAACGGGAAAAAATGGTTCGTCCCGGAGGGCGGACGGACATTGCAGATTTGGAATCCCGATGTCTTTAAATGTATAGTATCAAATTTTGATATTGGGGGGGGGGGGGGGGGGGGGGTATAAAAAATGTTTGCTGACCGAAAACCGTTATTTCATTCTGAATAATAATCCAAAATGGTACAGTGGCACTTCACTAATCCACAGAAACTCCAATAAAGCTTACTTTTGATAGGAAGGACGACGTGTCTTGATATTTGAAAGAGACATAAACATAAACTTCGAGCGGAAAGCTTTTTTTGTTCCCTGCAATCCGCAGGCCTTCGGTCGTCCTCCCTTCGATCATTTTGGCCCTTTTCCCTGCCGGTAAGACTTTCTCATGCATGTAAGCAGAAGGAAACAACGCGTTACCGGCTTCCCACAACCAATACGACCTGTCAATTTGAAATGACGTAGAGATAAAAGCAGAATATACGACGAAAATAACGTTTTTAAAAACTATATTTACATACAATAATACAATGAGTGGATTGAGGAATGGCTGAGCTTAGCCAATTAGTCAACTTTTTGTAGAGCTTTTGTGGTAGCGAAAACAATGAGCCCATTTAGTGGACTGGCTTATGTATGTTTTCATTTAATTTCCGAATAATCTTGGGAATCAATTAATAATGAAGCATGTTTCGAGGCTTATTTCTCGAAGCTGCCCAAATTCTATTTCAGAAATTCTATAAACTCATACAACTTTGTCTTCAAATACCGATTCGGTTGTGTTTTTACCTCTACATACCAAGAAGAACCTTGAGGATTATATGCAAGTTTATACTACAGTAGCCTCCTACGAGGAAAATTCTCCCCACCACTCCCATTTGGTCACCTAATCTAATTCTAAACGTAAATGTTAACTTACCTTTCGTTGTCCTCTCTCGCTTCTGTTGTACACTTCATGTAGCTGTTTTTAGGGGTGAAGTTGAAACAGTAAGGGAAAGCGTAGTAGCCCCATCGGGCATTTGGCCGAAGCTTGCGAGCCAATAGTAAGGTTGACTGAATGAAATTGTAAGCTGCTTTCTCAAATCGCTGTGTGGCCTAAAACAACTTTGGAATGTATAAACTACTAAAATTCAATCGTACAAAATTCGAGGTACGTCGTTCTTACATCCGATGACCCATCCGCGGCGAAAGTTCCCACTCACTCTAAGAATTTACCCCTACAAATATACCAAATTATAGTTCTGTGGTTGTTTATCTTACCTTTTTCTCAATGGCGCTTTTCGATGCCCCTGGATTCTTCTTCGCTTCTATGGCCCGAGATCTTTGCCGATAAACGTCCAGCTTCCCCCAATTCTCCCTCCATATCGGTCGCCAGTGCTCAAAATCGATTATTCCGATTCCTGGAAATTGGAGAAATGCCCCTCTTAATGGACTATACCGGAGGGGGGGGGGAGGCCTTCAATGTTGATAAAAAAGAATATAAACTATATAAAAAGCTTTTTTGTGGGCTGAAGCAGAAACGCATCACATAATTTTCCTTTGCTTTTTTTCCGCTCAGTTCAAGCGAACTTGTAGAAAAATAGAATAAATATATTAATTTCTTTCTCAGTAGAAACTGGTAGCGGCTAGAGTTCTGGAATTTATTGCGCTGTTGCTAGCATTGGACTATCATCAAAGTTTTGGAGGACGCTAGTGTCAAATGAGCAAGATTCCAATTATAAAGAATTGAGATCGTGCAAAATAAGTTGACTTTTTCAAGTTCTCCCATTTTTGAGGCAAAAGCATGCATTTTGGCGCATGGTCTAGGTCTGTAGTTAAATTTGAGCGATAATGGCTTCACCGATTGAGCCGTTTTTTTGAAGGAGCAAATATGAGTTTATGAGTCATTTTCGTCAAGGTGGTGTCAGGGGGGGGGGGGATCTCATTTTTCTTCTAAACATCTCTATCTGCTTAAAACATTCTCTATCAATCTATAACTAACTTTGTGCTACATATAGCACAAATTCAAAACGTCCCAAAAGTCGTGTTTTGACTGTTTTCGAATTTGCATAATGCTAACTGATTTTGATCAACCTGACTGAGTGTCTTCTAGCACCAATATGCTTATTTTTGCCACAATTATTTCTAAAACTGCCCGTTGGAAAGAAGTTTAAGCCATGATATATCGGAAAATAAGGTTTACTGAACGAGGTTTACTTTCCTTGCTCTACGAAGTAGGAAGGAAAGTTATGTAATCGGCTGAAAAAAAAATTTTGAGTTCTCTTCAGATCTTCACGTTTCAGGCCCTCCTGAGTCCGAAAAACACTATTTGGGAAAATGGTCTGTGTGTATGTGTGTCTGTGAACGATTTTTAGTGAAAACCATCGTACCAAATCAGCTCAAACTTCATATCTCGCCCGCAGGTCATCATGGGACGCCAAAATAAGGGTTTGAACAAAATCCACCGAAAGTTAACTATAGTTATCATAGTGATCAAAACACCAAATATTTTTTTTCTCAAAAACGGCTCTAACGATTTTGATTACATTTTTTATATTGATAGCTCTAAATAAGGCAACTATACCATAAAATTCCCATTTTTGGGAAAATGACTAGAGCAGCACAATAAATTACCACAACTTTCGACGAAAAGCGTTTTTAGCGCAGTTTTTTCCTTATAAACTCCGCTGGAATGTAGTCTAATCCAATACGTAAAGGGTGGGTGTTTAAAAACGCTCATGAAATACATGGGGCTCACTCCAGAAATTCCTGAATTTCAACTACGCCCGTTTCGCTTACTACCAGTTCTAACAGTTATTACCCAATAACTCTGCAAAAGTGATTACTATCCACTTCAAAAAATTCGTGTTTACAGCCGCATTATTGATCTGTGTACCAGTAGCTCAATAATGGTCCTGCAATGAGGACGAGCTGCACAATAAAATCTGGAACTGTAAGCGCTACCGCTTCCTGCTGCCGTAAAGCGTTATTTAACCAAGTTCAAATTAACTGAGTGATAAATGAATTGATTAAATCGAGTTGGCCATGTACAAAGTGAATTGACGTAGAGCTGAGGAAAGTTGTGTGTTGCAACGCACCAGATATTTTTGATTTTCTAAATCGCGGCCTAATGATTTTGGTGAGATTAACGTTGTACTTACTTTGTACATCTCTATAAATATTCCTGCAGAAACACTGTAAATTGAGATGCACCTCCCGTATAAATATCGTATCTTCAAATTTACGGGGTTGTGGCAGGTTGTATGGGGCTACGCACCAGATTTATACACACATTGATTCACATTCTCTTCTGTAAATACTTTCATGGCAAAATGGCTAATCCTCTAGGATAAGAAACCATTTATTTAACTGTGTAAATCAGAGTACTATGACTATACTACCGTTGAAATTCGATGCAGGAACAGCCGATTGAAGGTCCACTGCGAACTTCTTCAAATGAAGCTCCAAATTACTTTCTTGCGGAACTCCTCCGTTTCTATCTCCTGATAAAAGGCGCATGAATTCATTATTTAATCATATTAATTGGTTACTAAGCATAATGATCCAATATCAGGCATTAACCCCCTCAGGTCTGGTGGACAATTGAAGTAGATTCTGCTAGAAGTTTGAACAGTTCAGAAACGCGACTTATTTTTGTTTTTTTACAATATAAAACGTGCTATTGAGTTAACGCCCCTAGTGTTTGGCATGATGCAGTACACACTACTGCACATTACAACACATGTTAGGAAAAATATCACTGCGTACCTGAGCTGAGGATTGCGGGGAACAATCCTGGGTCGTAAAGTATAGTCACTTGATCCCCTCTGAAAACATCTTTGGAGTTCTGTACAACCCCATTGGCATCAAGTTGAGAGAAATTGAAGCCATGCTTGTGGCACATTTCAGTAGGAGCGTTCCAAATTACTTTGAAGCCTTCGATCCAGTTCGAGCTTGATAAAACATGTTTGCGATGTCAAGTTACAATCACCGACGTGATGAAATGTGTGTGTGTTTTTGTTTTTTTTAAACGAATTCCAAGGCATTAATAAAATTGTACCTGAAAACGAGAAAAAGGAAGAAGGGCGTGAGCGATAACGTCATTTCAGATGCCCGACCGCGGATTTGACGTCAATCCGGAAAATTAATCGACGGAAAAGGTGCAGGTTTGGTGGTTGTCGTACGACTGAAGTTCCAACGACCAGGAAGGCGCTGCTCCATCGACCGTCAGCTCCCTGTTAATTTGTATGTAAATGGAAATATAACAAAAGATAAAGCTGTCACCGTACGAAAAATGGAAGGGCGTAACTCGTAACTCCAAATGAACGGCAGCCGAGTAGGTTGAGGACGTTTCTGGCCCAATAAACAAATCTGTTGATCCGTTGACACAAATGATAAAAAAGACCGAAGTTGGCAAAAGGGATTAAATGGCAACAGCTTTGACCCCAATTGACTCATTGACTAAATGTTTGCGGTAGATGCACCGACACCGGGAAAGACCTTGGACGCTTCCAAGGCCCTGAAACCGAGTCGTGTGGTCGCACATTTAACTTGGTTGTAGCTTTCCGTCTTGATTATACTACCTAACGTATATATTGTCTGATGATGCCTGGAAAACAATTCTAACAAGAGACTGATTCAAAGATGGGAAGAAGGAGAAACATACGAAGAAATATCCGGTGCGCTGCTTCACACAACTTTCCTTAGCTCTACGTCAATTTACTTGTGTTCACTTTTGCTACTAACTCAATTTATGTTTCACTCAGTTCATTTGAACTAGGTAAAGCACCACTTCACGGCGGCAGAAAGCGGTACCACTTACAGATCCGGAATTTATTCTGCTGCTCGTACACACGTCCCGGCCATTATCGAGCGATTGGTGCACAAAGAATTAATGAGGCAGTAAACACGATTTTTTTAAAAAGGCTAATTATCAATTTTCCAGAGTTATATGGGTAAAAATGTTTAGAAATGGTAGTAAGTGAAACGGCGGCGGATGAAATTGCGGAATTTCTGGAGAAGCCCCTGTGTATTTTATCACCGTTATTAAAGACTCGTCGTGCAGGTACTTGGTTGGAGTACCACGTGAATTTTTCCGAAGAACATAGTAACATTTGAGCGGAGTTCTTAAGGAAAAATTTACGCTGAACTCGATTTTCGTCGAAATGTTGGGTAATTTCTTATGTTACCCTCGTCATTTTCCCACAAATGGGAATTTTATGTTATTATCGTCTCATCAGAAGCTGCCTATATAAAAAATTTAATCAACATCGTTAGAGCTGTTCTTTAGAAGAAAAAAAACAGTGGTGTTCTGATTACTATAACTATACTCAGTTTTCGGGGGATTTCGCTCGTGCTCTTATTTTGGCTTCCCGTCGTGACCTGCGGGCTAGATATCAAGTTTTAGCTGATTTGGTTCTGCCGTTTTCTTTAAAAATCGTTCACACAGACCATTTTCCGAGTGTTTTTCGGACTCTGTAGGGTCTAAAAGGATCTGAAGAGATATCAAAAATATCTGGTGCGTAGCAACACACAACTTTCCGCCACCCCTATAAAGTTCGAACACCACCTACATAGGCGGGCGCTATATCTTCGTTCAACGCATTTTTACAGGAACATTTATGGAGACCAACATGTAGGGACTAGTTAGCTGAGATTACTCCGAAAGTTTAATCGAAATCGTTAGAGCCGTTTTTGAGAAAATTGGAATACCGATAAATTAATATTCGACTAATCTCCTTTTCTGAGTTAACTTGGCTTATATCTCCGTTCAACATATATATACAGAAATAATTATGGAGAACGAAATGTTGGTTTGGGTGACTAAAAGACACTCCATTAGGATTTATCACGTCTGGTGAAAAAGTTACCCAGGAATTTACGGAAATGTTAGAAAAAACGTTATTTTCGACACATTTTGATTTTTATCTCTGTTCAATGGACCGTCACAGGAACATTTATTGAAAAGAATATGTAGGTATTAACTATTTGAAAACATCCTGTGAGTTTGGTGAAAATCGCTGAAGCCGTTTTGCCAAAAAGCGTTAAAAACCTATTTTTGCTTCAGGGGCCCATATCTCCGTTCACCGTATTTTCATGGAGATATGTATAGAGAAGAAAAGTTGGGTTTTGATTAGTAGAAGATAATGTGAAAGTTTAATCAACCGAGCCGTTTCTGAGAAAAAGGCAAAAACCCTAGTTTTTGGTACATTTTCGTCCCCCACCCCCCTTCCCATCGGCCGAAATCGTCCATAACCTAATTTTGGTGTCTACAAAAAATAACGAACAAAAAAAAAAGAACCAGCTCAATCGGATCAGCCGTTCTCCCGCAAATCGAACTACAGACACACACACACATACACACACACACGGACCACGCGCCGAAATTAGGTTTTTTAGACTCAGTAGGGTCTGAAACGTAAAGATCTGAAGAAAACCCAAATTTTTTTTTTTGTGCCGATTACTATACTTTCCTTCCCTTCGGGTAGCACCAGATATTTTGTAATTGAACTTTGATAAGATTGGCCATCGTAATTGGTCTTCTTTCTACGCGCCAGCGTTTTCGCCTTTCCTCGGCATTATTTGAATTAGGCGCTCGCTCTGGCAACCAACTTTTCCGATCTACTTAAACTGGCTGCCTCAACTTATATCATGACCTCGAGTGAGCAACCAGGGCATAAATTGAACTAAATTCCGTAGGACGTTCCCTAATGCTTTATATCTGCCATTAAACGCCCACAATTGAGTAGGTAGTTTGTGGCACTACTAACACGATGTTTGGGAGATTGAAAGTTCATATGAGCAGGATTTACAAGGGAATATGCACTAAAATAGTACTTTTGAAATGTTTAATCATTTATTGCGCTGCTTTCGAAGTTTTCCTGTAGATGAAGATGCTAGGGAAGAAGGACTCGCCCAAGAGGTACGTTGATGTATAAACAGAGCGATAATTCAAAATGCTCAACTCTGGATACATTCCGACTAAAATCAGAGTCATAGTCCAATAAGCCACCTATCAGATGAAAGTTTTACAATAGCAATAAGATAGTCAACAACCCGAAAAATTCTGTAATTCAAACTAAGTCGTTTCATTCACAACTTTTTCAGTCTCCACTAATCCTAAAAATGATCTAAGCAACGGTTACTCAATAAAGGGAGTTACGCAAGTAGAAGCAACGCAATAAATTCTGAAACATTATGCACTGATTTAATATTTCTCAATGGAGCGTAATACTGTTGGTTCAACAGTAAAAATTGAACCCGCGTAAGGCTGAGGAGAGTTGTGTAGCAGTATATTTGTGAGAAGGTTTGTCTCAACTTATCTGTTATTATAAGGGAAATGCAATGGAAAAAAAGTTAATGGAAGGAGCAATATTTTGAATTCTATGTGTCGCATTGAGGGCCATTCATCATGTTGCTCTCGTCTTTTGACCACTGCTGAATATTTTGTATTACCGTAAAGTTGTTTGGAAACGTATGCACATAAAAATTAATCAGAGTATTCGGTGATAACTTTAGTTGGTTTTGAAATAATTTGGCTCATAACCTTATTGTATCTTGACCCGCAGACTAAATATCACATCTGAGCTGTGTGGATCAGCTGCTCTCTCTCAATTGCGTTCACAGACCATTTTCTGAAATGGTGTTATTTTGGCAACCGAAGCCTCATCGCGTAATGATCTGAAGAAAACTAAAACCCTATTGTTGACGGGTTACGTGACAGTTCTTTCTACTTTGGAGAGCTGTGGCAAATAAAACGGAAGATAAATACGTCGATAAACTTATTTATTGAGAAACACACAAACCAAAACGAATACACAAAACTAAATTTATCCGATTAATTAGCAACTCAATTACATCAACTTTAAACACTAAAGTAGTTATAAATTTAAATTAAAATAGGCGCCACGCAAACTCTAGAGATTTGAGACCAACAAACTCCTCAAAAGCTAGTGGAATAAAATAAATCTTAACCTCAACATGTGCAAAATAAATGAATCATCACATAAAACGGGTATTAGAATGAACGGGGGCGTATCACAATTTTATTCCACAAAAAGTCCATTTTCATCCCCTAAATACTCTCAATGTATTTTTAATAGCCCAACGTGATTTTTGTGAAAGGAAGAGGAGGGGGGGGGGCAGAAAGGAAAAGGGGTAGGTGAAGTATAAATTTTGGAAAAACACTAGACTATTCAGGTTTCGCTAGAGATTAAACAATTACACGTGAAAGTACACGGTGAGCTAAATTGTGTTTAACATTTAATAACCAAATGAGGAGACTGATAAAGAGGGAGACGATCCGTTCAGAATTTGAAATGTTCAAGGCGTTTGAGGGTGAGAGTCAGCTCCGTACACGTTTTCGTCGCTGTACGCGATGTAGAGGAACGAATCTTCTTCATGGTGCTCCCCTAAATACTCTCAATGTATTTTTAATAGCCCAACGTGATTTTTGTGAAAGGAAGAGGAAGGGGGGGGGGCAGAAAGGAAAAGGGGTAGGTGAAGTATAAATTTTGGAAAAACACTAGACTATTCAGGTTTCGCTAGAGATTAAACAATTACACGTGAAAGTACACGGTGAGCTAAATTGTGTTTAACATTTAATAACCAAATGAGGAGACTGATAAAGAGGGAGACGATCCGTTCAGAATTTGAAATGTTCAAGGCGTTTGAGGGTGAGAGTCAGCTCCGTACACGTTTTCGTCGCTGTACGCGATGTAGAGGAACGAATCTTCTTCATGGTGCTCCTGGAACAGATAGAACAGTTCGTCGTCGATTCAATTCTAGTTTATTTGCACAAATAACAATTACACTGCAATAAATCCATGCTAAATGACTTATGTTACACACATTGCAGAGCTGAACGGAGAAATTTCCTTTAAACAAATGTTCTGCTTAGTATCGCAGAACTTCTGCAGCACCAGTAAATTCTATTATACCAACGCATTTCCATGAAGATGGCTATAGGGAACCAAACGTAAATACTAATTAGCGGGAAGCACTCCGTGTCTTTTTTGAAACGGCAAATTATCAGTTAACAGAGAGATACAGAAATTATTACTAGGTACAAAATGTGGGTTAAGGTTGCTTAAAGACTTTCAGGTTGATAAAATTAAATAACGCATTTACAATAGCTACTGACTACTTGTAGACAATCTGCGAATTGATTTTTCCAAAAGATTTCAAAATCTTGTTTCGGCTTCATGGAAGATTTTTGCTTGTTAAGTTTTTTTTTCAAAAGGGCTCCAATAAGATTTTAATAAAATTATATGTGTCAACAGTTACAAACAGCAAACGATAATACATAATGTTCATTCCTCGGAAAATGAAAAGAGCAGCACTGAAATCACAATAGCATTGACAAGAAAATTAGAGTTTTAGTGTGATGAGCTAAGTATACGACGGATGTTTAATTGTTGACTAACTTTCTTCACACTTTCTCGCTTAATTCCAGAACTCTCGACAAGAATCTTCACTAAAAATCATGTTTAGAGTCCATTGAATTACCTATACCCAATAGATTCTGTCTGTTTCTGTATGGTAAGTTCCACTGAGTTAAAAACATAATGGATTAGTTGATAGAGCGACAAAAATCACTGATTGTGCATGAGACTGAGGGAAGTTGTGATGCACAATTGCCATCAACTTCTTTCACAATTAAGCTGGTATTGCTAACGTGATCAGTAGTGTACGTATCCTCTGCGGAAATATTTGTATTTGTCACCAATAAACGGCGAATGAAATGGTGCTAACATATAACGCTATATTACGAGCTGACATGTTCATCAGTTTCTTTTATTTAATCTGAAGCACTTACTTAAGGCCGCTCAAGGAACAATAGGAGGAAGTCCAAAGTTAGTACACTCACAACCAATTTTATCAAGGCAACAACAGTAATTGTTAGGGCGCCTATCACTTCCTGCACTTCACTATAGTGCAACTCAGATATCACAAGTTTCAGAGTATTAATCAAGGAGGCCGACAAGGTTCACCTTCAGCTGACAACAAGGATAGCTTGAAGCATCATGCGTCAGACTATGCGCTTGGTCGATAGGCACCTTCCAAATAATTAGGCGTTAGAAGTTATTCTCACCTGGTAGAGAGAGCCCATCGTAGCAGAAGTGGGCGGGATGACATTGTTGACGAAAAAGAAAAGGGCGTCGTCTGGGCGAAGCTGGACTCGTTTGCGGATGAGAAAGTAGAATTGGCCGACAGTCAAATCTGAGGGCACGAGGTACTTCTTCTTGTCAAGATCCCCGATCCTCGCCTTCGGTGCCTTCTCGACAATCACCTTAAAACAAAAATTGCCATCATTAGACGCAGCAGGATATCGAAGTGAGATACGGATAACTCAAAATGTTGAGTGAAAACTTAAATACCATCATTACATAGGTTAGGAAGAACACTCCATGTTTCGTTGATACGTTTTCGTGTTTCTAATGGTCATAGGAAATGAAGCTAATGCAATCGTGTACAAAAATATTTGCCTATCCATGGCTGGTCGAATTAAAACAAACAAATAAACGCGAAGAGGGCACTAAAGCAGAAGCAGAAGCTGGACGTATTTTGAAGAATACTAGTGCTAGACAGTTGCCAGTGATGAAAGTTGTAACTCGCACCAGTATCAGTGACGCTCTTCAATGTTCCGAATCGCGAACCGCAGATCCGAGAAAATGTACTCGTGGCCATTGTTTTGGGAATTAGCCAACGCTTTTTTTGTTAGCTAACAAACCCAACGTTTCGATGGTCTTTGAAATGTAATCTAAAATATAAATACATGCATACGTTCATATATCAGTTATGTGACAGTAGTCGAGTAATGTGAACCTTCTAATACTACGAATCCAAAATTCAGAAAACATAATCAGCAACCCCCCCACCAGCTACCAGGTGACTTCAGTTGGTCACTTCTACATAAACTTTACGTCAGTTATCAACAACGACCAACGATCCATTTTTAACTCGCAGATTTTGAGTATACATTTTGAGAAAAAATTAGTTCAACTTCATTTTCATACGTGATTGAAATAACTACATGTGGTTGAAGTGCGCTGAAGCTATATCCACTGGCGGATCCAGAGAATTTTGCAGGAGAGGCAACAGATGAATGTTTATTTTTATTTATTTATTTTTTGGTTTCTGAATATTACTATTGCTGTTATTGTGATCTTTATGGATGCAACCAGAAAAAGGAAAGATTGAAGGGAAAATGGGGAAAAGGGGTAAATAATCGAAAATTTCAAATATAAGCTAATAAACTAGCTGAAAAATGTTCATCCAAAATTGCCGTTCTACTGTACATACTATTTCTTGGGAGTTTGTTAACGTCGAAAATTTTTAGGACGCCCTTCTCAGTCGCATGTATAATAAACTTGAAGAAAAAATAAAGAATGTAGTATTATGTAAGGTATTTTAGAGCCAACACTTTCGGAAACGTCAACTTTTTCAACGTGATTGCAATAGCTCACCTTTCTATTAAAACTCCTTAAGAATATATTATGTAAATAAGTATGAAATAAATTGACCTAACGTATACGCTCTTTTTGTCAGTAATTCGTCCGTATTGCAATAGCTTCCTAATGAGCATGAGACGGAAGAGGAAGAAGCGGCAAGACGTCCACCACTTTTCATCAAGGGCGCAACAGCAGAGGTTTGAGCAACAAAAACATAATTTGTCAGCACTTCATAACTTGCGAAGTGATGAGCTAGTTTTTTCACATTTTACCAATCATTTCGATCTCCATCATTATTCAAGAGTTTCGACTCACTCAAGTATGTTCCAACAAAACGTCATCAAGTTAAGCAATAACTCATAATTCAATCGGTCAACGTTTTTCGTCAATATGTAATAAAAGCTCGTGATATACTCACGAAGAAATAATGGAAACCAATTCCGAGTAATACGATGGCCACTAAGCTGAGCTTCGATTTTATATCGATTTCGATATAAAACCCAGTCCAGCAATTAACACCCCGTTATTAATGATGGCCGTAGAAATCGATCAAAAATTGTACCTCCACCTGGAAAAAAGACACTATTTTCCGTTTCTTTCCTAAGGAGTGACGAGTAGATATTGAGGTCTGATCGCGAATTTCAGTCTTTCAGTGAGATTCAGCATTTAGATAAAAAATTATTGATTCGCAGCCGAAATAACGCAAACAATGCAGACTGACACAACGATAGGACGATTGTGTCACCCCTCAAATAACAATCTACGCGATAAAGAAGAACGCAGATAATAGGTCGTCCGGTAGTCAGCCTTTGTTGACGTATCAATCAACAAATAGGATTACACCATCTTCGCCCACAAACACGATAGCTGCGCGTAGTCGAATGTGGAGTGAATAAATACTACTGAAACCTAGAATGTGATTCTAAATGCAGTTTTGAACACATTAATTAGTGCAAGAGAACGGTGACGATTACATAAGTGACCATGGGACGAGAAGAATTTAATGAAATGAGCGTACAAATCCATTTCATAACAATTTCAAGGGCAACAATTAGTATAAACCTAATTAACAGAACGGAAGGCGACGTTGCAATCGTTTCATGTATACGATTAGAACATTGACGTTACCAAAGGAGGTCAGCAGGGAATTTCCATCAATGGCTTCAAAATCTGGCTGTTGAGGCCACCTTACTGACCGTCGTTGTCGATAAGATTTCGATAGAATAAAATAGGATTATATCAACAAGTACGTGAAGTCTAGTAAGAAGTGAGTAACGTACAACAGACAGAAATAATACGTAACCACAACAAAGAAAATAGCTTCAAGGACTTACGGGCACTCGATCAGCATATTTCCGACGGATTTTCTCCCCTTCGGTTTTCCTCTTCTCGAACGGATGCTCTTCTTTGTATTGAAATTTCATGTCGAAAAAGATTTAGTATTGACACTATCCAACCAGAAATTGAAACTCTAAAGTACGATAAATTGACAACAGCAAGTTCACTGGGATGTGAAGGTAGACAGAATGTGCGCAGTAAAAACGAGAGGCTCGAGAGAATTTGCTACCAAACAACGGAACAGCTGATTTTCAAGGCTGCAAAACAAAACAAAATTTCTCTTCGTAATGGATGTAAATCGATACTTCAATAACATCGATAGTGAATCACGATAGTATTCATTGTTTTACATTGATGCAGTCTGTCGATAATTATATCGATAATCGTTAATTTCGGTAAAATATTAATATAAACAGTACTTCGCTTCTGCGTTCTTGACCGTTTCATGCGAGAAACGTTTTTCAAAGGGGATGATAGTTTTAACTCAACTGAAGCGAGAAACCCTTCTAAAATTATTTTGCCTCCGGAGTGTTCTAAAACATTATTTCATTGATCATTCATAATAAATGATATTTCAATGCTCTGACACACTCAAAAACTATTAATGCTTAATAATGCTCTTTCCAGCGCCTAAGTGTTCATACTTATTTGAATTTTTTGCAACGGATAAGTCAGTTTTGAGATTTGTGAGGCGCCTATACAACCCTCGTAATGGATCGCAATATTCCTCTCTGAGGGTTCAGGAATGGTCAATATGAGAAGATTCGTGTTTCTTACAGACTTCCGATTTAAATATGGTATTTCTTTCTCTTTTTAAGTAAATTGCCTTCCTTATGAGACACATTATAAACTCCAACCTCTGGAAATTCAAAGATATATTTTCAAATATTTTTCTCAATAAACTTTTTTAAAAGTTAGTTAATTTTTCCAACTTTCTTGGGTTTGGTTGCACTACACTCTTTCGTGTTTTTTTTGTTAGTTTTTTTTTCCTTCAACTAGTTCGTTTCATGGTAATGTTTGTTGTTATTGTTATGTGACTATAGAACTACAACCATAGGTAGTCACATCCAGCATATGCATAGTTGATAACGTTTTCATTTTCTAACATGTTTCATATTTTACTTATAAATGCGCTGTATATTAGATGATGTGCGAAACATGTCAAAGGCCTGCTATCGAACTGATAAAAATTATTAGCAAGCTGGTATTTCAAACCCACAAGTATATCTGAAGCAATTCATTTTTGAGTAAAAAATTAAAATAACAAATCCCCATTGAAAAAAACGTATTTGGCCGAATATCTTAACCAAGGATATGAGGACCAATTTATTGTAGATATCGATGTTGGGAGTCAGATATTGGTGTTAATGCAAGTATCGATACTAAGAGAGGGGGTGGGGGCAATATTGCTTCATGACTCCCCGTATGTTCGACGATGAAAGGGTCATAGGTGGCCTTAAGGCAACCATACAATGGTCAAGCAAAGCACGGAATCGAAATTATTAGAAAATAGCTGGCGAATGAAAATTGCTGAAAATATCTTGTACGAAGCATCTCTCAACTTTCGTCAACGCCTGAAAATACGAACCGCTGTAAATAGTAACGTGCTATGGAACTGGGATTGGATTGGGAAATTTTAAAAGTTCCCTATATGCGTAGGAAGCTTAATGATGAATAACTGAACTGAAACCTATGTAGATTACGTCGCCTGTGAACCAATGTCAGTGGAACAAAACGGATTTCCCTCTTTCAAAACCTTGCGCTCGAAGCAGTGTGCGGTTGAGTATCCCTCCTGAATGTTCTACCTCCTCGGAAGTCAGACTTTCATGGCTACCAGACGTAGTGTGACGGAGCATAGAGTATCAGCTAGGTCTACTTACATTCTTTCAACGAATTCACGTCACTTGTCCCACGTGCATTGAACACCATCAGGATGGGCAGACCTTCCTCCAATCCAGTCTGGAGTTCGAGAATATATGTGGAAATGCACAGTATTGGCCTGGATTGTCTGGACCTTTCTCCTAACTTCAGAAAGCTATCTTAGACATGTTCCACGGAAGGTGTGTATACCGAAGGCAATGTAAAGTTATCGACTGCCTGTGACCTGCCCATCTCGTGTACATTATATAGTTAAGGGAAGTTGTACGAGATACAACGAAGTCAGTGACGCAACGATCTGGGTGCTGATTGTAAGTTTCCACAGAACAATATTTTTAAATTAATGGACTTCATAATGAACCATACTCCTGATTTAGCTGCAGTAGTCCAGGGACCTTTTTGCTGACCAGGCACTTCACACACCCTGAAGTATAATACCAACTGCTTGAAATGGGTCGCTTTTTCATGTTCGCTTCCATCTAGTACTTGTACCTCGTTTGTGGAGGTTAATCCTCTCCACCCTCCCATTTCAAAACGAAACTTTGTATTCCGATTATTTCGGAATTTATGTTTACTGTGTGCAAGTATGGCCCGCCTCCCACTTCTTAGGATGACGTAACAACAT
The DNA here is from genome assembly GCA_020466155.1 of Pachypeltis micranthus. NCBI lineage: Eukaryota > Metazoa > Arthropoda > Insecta > Hemiptera > Miridae > Pachypeltis > Pachypeltis micranthus. The sequence continues at coordinate 59,931,288 of CM035770.1, read as the reverse complement.
AAATTCGAATTTTTTAGCATTCAGGGACCCCTCCGCATAGCAGCAGTGATGAGTGAGAATCAAAGTGGTTAGTGCTCTCATTTTGAAGATCATAAACAGACACTAAGTGACCTGGACCAAGTGCCTTAGCACTCATCAGACGGCTGAGTTGAATTCTTTGCAAGTTACATGGATCAGATGGTAAGTGATCAAAAGCTTCGTCTTTTCGTAATCATTTTATACAAACAAGTCCAATTTAAAGGTCAACAGATAGACAGCAAATCAATGAGCACCCAATTCTAGAGGAACGAAATTAACATCATAAATATTTCATAATTGGTGGCTGCTCTGAGATAAGTTACATATGGTTGACACACTTAGTGAGTACAGAAATGTATTCAAGAGCGTTGACACAGGTTGGAGAAAAAGGATTTAGCCTGATGGCACCTTGCATTGGTGCAATGAGGGCACCTCGTAAGAAACTTCGGAGAAATAGGTTGATCAGAAGAAAGGTGAGTTGAGACGATGTCAGCGAGGGCTGAAATGAACAAAGGATGATCATTTGGAGCTGCAGCCCGTCTTATGCACTCAGCTCCAACCTGGAAAAAAGTATCACTTGAATCATGACTGTTGTCAAACACAAATTATAGTTATGTTTACTGACACAGGTAATGGAGGCGAATGCTATGGGCGCACTGCTCCGTTCTATGCCTGACTTTGGCTATGGATCAACTTCTGTGCATGGAAACTGCGCAGATTGTACAAATTGTTGATCCACAAATGTAGATGAAAACACAGGGTAGAGGATTATCCTCTCACCGGGCCTCCTCTTATTTTTTAAACTTTGGTGGCACATAAATTACTTTACCACACACTACTGAAACGTTGTAATTTAATTAATTTACATTTAATATGACCTTGAATCGGGAACACGCGTTAAACCAACGGGAAACATGCCCACACAGTAGATTGATACTCACTTCTTTTGCCAGATCGTGGCAGTACTCGATATCCATTTCGTGCAAAGTTTCAATGTGTTCGTTCACAAATGCGATTGGAACAAGAATGAAGTTCTTCTTCCCTTGTTTTACGTAACCTAAAAGAAAAACATTGTAATTATTAACGCTACATTTTTACTTTTCTTTTATTTGTGCACTACGCAGTAGGAAGAAAACTACTGAAAATAAACCTTCAAATTTTCTTTTCATCCTAACGTTGTAAAGGCTGCTATGAGCAAAAACCATCAAACCATAGTCAATGAGCGAAATGAGACCAAAATTAACTATAGTTATCATGTGGACAAACGAAACGAAAAATTAAGAAAAAAAAATCTCTCTGACTAAAACGCCAACCTGTTCAAATCGGCAACCACAAACCTATAATTTATAAAACTGCGCGGTATATGAGCAATCGTGTCTATTAGGAAAAAATCCAACCTTTTATGGCGTCGTCTGTGTAGGGTTGGAGCCAAGGAAGGGGACCGACTTTGCTTTGCCACACAAGCGCGTAGGGATTGGAGTAGCTCAGCTCCTGCATCACCATTTGAACAGTTGATCCAACTTCACTGGGATACGGATCTCCTCTGTTAACCGCCTAAAACAAATAAAAAATGTGGAAACTCGCTCGTCAACTTATCAAACGATTACATTATATTACAATTTATTTTCTATAAAAATTCGCAAATGCGTATTCTGCAGTCAACTTTATGCGAACGGTTAAATCGATTGAGCTCGTTGTTACATAATTTTGTTCGTAAGATTTTTGGCGCATACCTTTAGCGGGAGAGAATGCGCAGAAAATAGAAGCAAAACTTCTTTCTGCTTTTCACTCGGAAACTGTTTGAGCTCTGATGAGATTCTATCTGCGACAGTTTTAGCGAGCAGTGGGTGACAAGGCCACCGGTCAATGAGACTCCACTTCACATTAGGATCCAAATTTCTGTTGAAAATAACAGTTATTGAGTTATAGCACGCTGATCTTATGAACAAACTATGGTGGAGCCGAGGGTGAGAGAAACAAGAGATGCAAAAGCAAGAAAAGTAAAATGAGAATGAACCAACATCGATTAAATTGGAAGTTCAAACTCTTCATTTTTGAAACCCCATTAAAAGGATGTTTGTCACACAACGAAACGAAAATATCTGGTATGCCACAACTTTTCTCAACCCTTCACAAATTTGAAGGCACAAAATGAAGGTATTGATTTGTGACGAAGAGGTTTGGAGATGCTTTTGAAGAGCTGCTGACTAAGGCAAAAATTACGGCAATCGCGCCGGGGATTCGATCCACAACCCTCAACTAACGTCGAGAATTATGAATCGACCGTCTTACCGCAAGACCACGATGAACCGCTTGCCTTTGATAGGAGTCAGTCAGCACAGATTATCTAAACGTGTCTGTAACCTTTAACGAAATTGTTAAGAGCTGGTCAAATTTGAGAAAGAATCATTAGATGTTAGACGAGTCTTGTTTTCTGACGTGTTTTGGCTAATGAGTTGATACGACGTCACTATGCACCATTAAAATACCACTATGCCACATTCTAATGACTGTTGTATGACGAAGCTTCTTTACTTGTCTTCTCTTTTCTGTAAATGTTGCACTTTCTTCTTATTTCTTAATATAACTTCGTTCCTATTTCGTTTTGTCAATTTCGTGTTCTGCGTTTAACTTTGTCAGTGCGTTATTAGTATCTTGATCTACTTTATGGCCATTAGTCGTTTTAGAAACCAGAATTACTATTGAACTATCCCACTTTCCTTGGCTCTAAGAAGTTAAAAGGAAAGTTATGTAATCGGCTGAAAAAATATTCTTGTGTTCTCTTCATATCAGTATATGGTTAAATCCCAGAATAGTGTACGCGGGTACATTTGTCCGGTTCTTCGGTTCGCGATTCGGAACGTTTAGTAGCGTCACTGATACTTTCTAGTGCTAGCACTCTTCAAAATATGACTTACATCGTTCGACTAACCCTTGAACTATGGAATCATTCCGCGAATCCCACCCTTCGGCGAATTTCCGTTGTAACCGAAATATCGTCCTTCAGTTGGCGAGTTGCCGCCACCGTATGCGTTCTTCCTCCTTCGTCGTTCGTTACGTATCCAATTTTTTTCGCATCTGTCCGGCTTCTCCTGCTTTAGTGCTTTCCCCACTGCCCTCTACGCGTTTATTTTTTTGATCTTTTTCGACCAGCCATGGATAGGCGAATTAATACGACTTTGATTCTTCAATTAAGAGAAAAAGGCCCGAGGAGTGTTGTGGATTGGTGTATGAGTTACGGTTTTATCTCTGACAAGTATGAATGCGGTGGATGGATGAAATTATGTCGAACGATTTAAGTCATATTTTGAAGAATACTAGCGCTAGAAAGTTGCGACAACCTCACGAAGGCTTTCTTCGAGGCGATAAAACGAGCCTATCCTCCGCAAAGTTCGGATACGTAAATTGAGAGGTGAGTGATTTTTATTATTTGTGTGGTCGTCAATGTGTCTTCTTTTGCACTACGCGAGTGATGTTTATTATTGTTGCACTGTTTGTCCACGTTGGCTCAGTTTTGCACGCTTTCCTTTGTTTACATTCTTCCTGTTTCTTTCGCGCGCTTTGTTTACAGTCACTTTTACGACAAAACTTCACTCAACTCTTACCGCTACCGTGACGTTCACCAGTATCAGTGACACTACTAAACGTTCCGAATCGCGAACCGAAGAACCGGACAAATGTACCCGCGTACACTACTCTGGGATTTTACCCAGTATGTATAATTTCTACAACTCACTTTTTAGATAAAACGGAATAAATAGCGTTGATACTGGAGCCAGAAGTTGCGCAGCTGTACTGAGGATATTGAGAGAATATGACCACCTGTCGAGCTCCGTCTCTGGGAAAAATGAATTCGGTCATTACGAACAATGAGGAGAATGATTACATGACAGTACGTCTTATACTGATTACATGTCAATACTTTTTGGCAGCCACAGGCTACCTCCAACGCACCAGTGAGTGAAAATGTGCGCCATTAGGAGGGGCTAGTTCCCTGGGGAGCTAGTGAGTGGTTATGGCTGGAAGAGGGGGAGTGGCCACAGTTTTGTCACTAAGAACCAAACTATTGGCTAAGGTAACTCGAGGCGACCCCTCAAAATGTAACAGTTCGGACAATTGATGATAAGATACAATTCGAACTACACGATTTACCTTTCAATTTGAGCCAAAGTTTCCTCAGTGAGCGGGTCGACATAACGGAAAGCGATGTAGTGCTTGTGTGGAGCCGTCCCAGGAGACAACATGTCTAATTTATTGCACAAAAGTTCCCCCTAGACACGTAATTTATTCGGTAAATCGCAATAAAATCGAAATAAACGAAAATAATATTTTTTTAAAAAAGTGTTACCTGAATATTCGTCCATTTGTAAATTGGCGACCCACCGCCGATTTCATTGTACTTTTTCTGCACCTCTGCCGTTCGCCTTCTCGCAATGTACGGCCCTAATCGACTGAAAACAGGTTGAAAGCTAAATTGAGGCACTTCAGAAAAATTTACTTACTTTTAATAAAATGTAAACAGGGATGTTAGTTTGTTAAGCTCTCATCGATTGTTCAACCTTCACATCGACATTCAGCCGTCGTATTTATCACATTTTTGTTTTGTATCTGACCGATTTGATGAGCATTCGAATCATTCAGAAAGCACGAAATGTTCTAAGCATCGTGTAATCAGAGAGTACCAAGGATATTTGTTAGGACAGGGGAAATTTGGAAATGGAGTGCCTCGGCATAGTCTTGTACTTTTAAATCGTTAAATCGAAAGACTGATTGTTTTTTCTACGCTTATCATCCAGTTCCCACAGCCTCAGAATCTAAGAATTGCAGAAAATGATCAACAGTTTTTAGTCCTATTTTAGAACTTTGAATTATATCGTTAATTCGGGCAAAACCAAAAAATGACATTCACAATGAAGGGAAGGGGGGTTGGTAGTGCATGGGCTGTCACGAGTTATAAATATCTAGGCGTGCTTAAAAATGGGGTGTCACTGTAAGGAAAAATCAGGTGCGATGCATCACACAACTTTCTTTAGGACTACGTAAATGCAATGGTTCTCATGGATTTCGCTATCAATTCGATCCATCTCATTTTTGACTCAGTTCATTTGAACTTGGTCAAACGTAATTTCTCGGTGGTAGAAAGTGATACCGCTTAGAGTTCCAGAATTTTTCATGATGCTTCTTGCTCCACAGCCATTTTGAGCAATTAACACACAGTGCATAAATGAGACGCGTTTTTTTAAACGATTATAATCACTGTTCCAGAATTATTGGGTAAAAACTGAGAGAAACGGTAGTAAGGGTTGAAATTACGGAATTTTCTTATGAGGGTTGTCAAACGTTCATTGTATAGCTACCACGGCAATTTTTCTGAAGATCCTAGTAACATTTGAGCAGAGTTTCGATTTTCGTCCAAACGTTTATTTATTGAGAGCGCCCTCGTCATTTTCACACGAATGAAAATTCAATGGTATTGTTGCTCTTGTAGCTGCCTATGAAAAAAATGTAATCTAAATCGTTGGAGCCATTTTTGAGATGAAAAAAAAAATTAGTTTTGATCACTATGATAACTATAGTTGGTTTCACGTGGATTTTGATCATACGGCTAAGGATAACTCAAAAAAAATTCTGCTAATTACATAAAATTTCTTTCCATGAAAGAAAAAAACTGAAAGCACAGGAGTGACTGTACACGAAAAAGTTTGTAGCAACTGATGAGGTTTCTCGTGCAATAAAATTGCAGTGTACCAAGTGGTACTGACTATTCTGTGTAGTGGTTAGTAAGTGTGGGGCTGCTGTCAGTTACCACAGGTCAACTTGTTTGAGTGTTTCTCTTTCAAATCATTATTCTCCTTACCAACGAATACTCCTAACCGAATGATGTACGATGAGGCTGGGTTGGAACAAATACAGAGCGACACACTCGATGCAGGAAACGTGGATAAAGAAAATTGACCCTTTGCAAGTTGACGAGACGTGAGACAGCTGAATTTATTCCGTAGAATACCATTATGTGACAAAGATAATTTGTTAGTTAATACCGAGTTCATTCCCATTTCCAATCAAGTTAGGCGCATCTTATCACCTCTGTACTGGAAGTTGTATCATGTCTCTATCAGTCATTATACGATGAAGGTAGTCTCCAACCTGATCCACCTTCTGGGGCCCACCCATGTTCAACATCATGATGGCAGTTTTGACATTTTTAGCTGTTTTTTCCAGCGGAGCTGCTGTTGAATTATATCTAACGTCGCCTGCAAACAAACACGAAAATCTTGAATACCCTTAAGTGACTGACAGTTTAAAAAACACATGGTCATTAGGAGCTCATCCCAGAAGAGTCCATGAAGTATTTGTTATCAAATAATACATAAATGGAACATGCATGACGTAAATTTTCTACACACTCACACCGTGTACAAAAAGGCGTTTATTAAACACTGTGGGGTCAAGATCAGGAGATTCTAGAACCTTAAATCTAACATACTTCTTACTTACCAATTCTACAGTAACCCCTTCCAAAGCTTTCTGTACAAGCCGAAACGTTTGATGATTCTAACAAATACGTTTTTTACTTTCCTTGGCTCTACGAAGTAGAAAGGAAAGTTATGTAATCGGCTGAAAAAAAAATTTTGAGTTCTCTTCAGATCTTTACGTTTCAGACCCCCCTGAGTCCGAAAAACACTATTTGGGAAAATGGTCTGTGTGTCTGTGAACGATTTTTAGAGAAAACCACCGTACCAAATCAGCTCAAACTTCATATCTCGCTCGCAAGTTACCATGGGACGCCAAAATAAGGGTATGAACAAAATCCACCGAAATTTAACTATAGTTATCATAGTGATCAAAACACCAAATATTTTTTTTTCTCAAAAACGGCTCTAAAGATTTTGATTAAATTTCTTATGTTCATAACTCTCAATAAGGCATACCATAAAATTTCCTTTCATGGGAAAATGACGAGAGCAGCACAATAAATCACCAAAATTTTCGACGTAATCGATTTTAGAGTGGTTTTTAGAGAAAACGACCGAACCAAATCCCCTCAAACTTGATATTTAGCCCGCAGGTTACCATGGGACGCCAAAACAAGGATATGAGCAAAATCTACCGAAAGTTAACTATAGTTATCATAGTGATCAAAACACAAAATTTTTTTCTCAAAAACGGCTCTAACGATTTTGATTACATTTTTTAAATTGATAGCTCTCAATAAGGCAATCACACCATAAAATTCCCATTCGTGGGAAAATGACGAGAGCAGCACAATAAATTATCAAAATTTTCGACGAAAAGCGTTTTTAGCGCAGGTTCTTCCTTATTAACTCCGGTGGAATTTTAGTAGAATGTTTAAAAAAAATTAGTATTGTAGTCCAATCCAATACCTAAAGGGTGAGTGTTTAAAAACGCTCATGAGATACATGAGGCTCCCTCCATAAATTCCTGAATTTCAACTACCGCCGTTTTGCTTACTATCAGTTCTAAAGGTTTTTATCCAATAACTCTGCAAAAGTAATTACTATCCTTCTCAAAAAAATTTGTGTTTACAGCCTCATTAATTATCTGTGTACCAATTGCTCAATAATCGTCCTGCAATGAGTACGAGCAGCACAATAAAATCCGGAACCGTAAGCGCTACCGCTTCCTGCTGCTGTGACGTGTTGTTTGACCAAGTTCAAATTAACTGAGTGATAAATGAATTGATTAAATAGAATTAGCCATGTACAAAGTGAATTGTTGTAGAGCTAAGGAAAGTTGTGTGTTGCAACGCACCAGATATTTTCGATTGACCACTACAACTCCTATGCAATAGTTTCGTTCGACTGTAATGGACGCTTTAAACACCTGGTCAGTATCTTATAGTTGCAGCAAGCATCAGACCATGGCCACTGGGTGCAGAATCATTGCTGCAGGTGAATTAGTGAACAGGGGCTGTGACATCGAAGTTTGATGAGTTTGAGGTGTCATTGTTTCTTTATGAGCTCTGTGGTTGTGGTCATCGTGATTTGGCTGGTGAAGGAGTACTTATGGTACATAATGCTCGAGAGGTTTCGAACCACATGCAAGGAAACAACAGTCCATGATTCGTGCAGAGAGGCGAGAGCAGGTATGTTGGAGAGCTTTACTAAGGTGAATGAGGTAGGTAGACGATGAAGAAGTTCAGTTGCCTGTCTTCAATGTACCCATTGCTTGCATTGCTTGTTTTTCTCTTAGCATTTCAATGAAAGCGATACAGTTGGCCCGAGATCAGAGGTACATATGAATAGTTGCTATAGATAAAAACTTGCTACTGTTGAGCAATTTTTGTATTCCGACTAGTTGCCTTCTATTAACACCAATTACATGTTGAATTCCTACTTTCGGTCGATTCAGTCGGCACCCCTGTGATAGAGTTGTGGGTAGTGTAGCCATTTGCCCTGAGGACGTTAGCTCGAGTCAATTTGGAGGGGTCAACAGCCTCGTCCTGATAAGGCCTCAGTACGGAGTTTTAAAGTAAAACACCACCAACTTCGACCGCCTCGTCCTCTCAGCTCTCATCATCTTCAGCAGACAATTCCTACTCGCAAATGTCCCCGAAAAGAGACCATGACACGAAATAAGGAATTCTCCTGATAGTACTAGATACTGTTACAACTAATGCTGCGAATTTTACCCGCTAGGAAATACAAAAGTTAATAAAGGACGTTCATGCTTTAATCGAGAATTTCGCTGAAATAAAAACTCACTTTTCAACACAGAACGCCAAGTCATCTTCAAAGACATTTCTTGGTTGTTCAAAGACTGAAACAATCTTGGAATACACCCGGCTCTTTTCATTTTAACTCAGTTACTGTATTTCCGGCAAACCAAGTGGACTTAAAATACGCCTTTTAGGGCAAATAAGAAACAAACTATTGAATGTCTCGCCAAAAAATCAAAAAAACAGTGACTTGCGGCTAATTTTGATAGAGCAGCAAACGACCGATAACGGAACTCCAAAAATCCTCAGAGGCCGTGCGAGTCGTAAGATAACGAATTACGTAACTAATTCCAAAATTATGATACGATAAACGTCTTGATGAAATCATTGTAGGCTAGAAAGCTAAGTAATATATTCAATTCACTAAATATTTTATAGAAGCGATTTATAACAATTAGAGCAGAACTTTATTTTACAAAATCTGATTTGTAAGATTTTAAGATTTTAGTAATTAGGAAATTAAAAATTATCTAAGACTTTAGGAAAGAGAAGAATTTTAAAAAAATCCAGAAACTCTGTTGAAGGCATTGGAATTTTATGAGAAACAATTATCCCAAAATAACCATGAGATACCAAAAAATCGGGTGAAACCTGTTAATAAAATGCGTTTTCCATATTGCTGTCGATAGTTTAACCACATGACTGTAAGTTAGCGCTACAACCACTGCATTATGCCAATTTATTGCGAATCAATTTAAAAAATTATTTCCGTATCTCTGTTGTGAGGTTTTGTCAAAAAACCCTGGATTTTTACAAACAATATTTGTTGTCTACAGACGACTACAAGTCCCCCTGATCCCAATTCCAATTGCTCTGCTATTTTCTTCAGTACGCAGAGGACAGTTTCTTTCATAAAGTCAGTATAGCCCAAAATTGATGAAATCCTTTGACCATGAGCTTGATGCAGTGACTCGGTTCAAACTGATGATATCAAAATCACACCGAATTTTGGCACATTTCAGTTGCTGTTTCCACTCAACAGCCTTTGGGAGGAAAATTTATGGGGAATGTTATATAAAGTATTGGCTTGTTTATTACACTGTGAGTTCGTTGTAAATTGCTAGATCAATTTGCTTCATAGGGGTGTATCTTCATTCTCTGTAGGGCAAGGCTGGTCTGGGGCCCTGTTGCTCCAAACTTCAGTCTTGTCAAGCACTTGGAGAGTATGCTACAGTATATTAAGCAGAAATTCTAGCCATAAAGATCTGCACAAAAGAGATCCTGGCAAAAGGGTTCATGGGTGAGCAGAAATATATATTCTTGTACAGCGAGGGTGCTTTAAAGACAGCCTACACCTTCCAATCCAGGTGGACGTGGGAATGTCGTCAGGAACTCTCAGCTTTCCCTTCCTGGCTCGTAGGGGCCAAGAAAAGGTAGACTGTGTAGCAAAAAGGGGTACATAATCCTTACTTATTGGGCATGAGCCTCAAATAGGAACGACGAAAAGTTACTTGAAACAGCAAGTGATCGCGTGGAATGCAGGAAAAACACGACTACTGGCATGGCCAGCCACGATTAAGATTGTACCCTCCTGTTCAAGGGTGACAAGTGCTTAAACTCTCCAGACAGGAACTAAGAGTCCTCATCATCTTTCTCACCTGGTACTGCCCACTTAGATATTTCTTCAACAAGATGGGCAAATCAGAGGTAATTGAATGCAGACGCTGCGAGGAGGACGAAATAGCAATGCACATACTACGGAAGTGCCCTGTCTTAGTAGCTAAGCGCTTCAAACATCAGGGGTTAATTTGAACCCCAAACCATAGGGGAGCTTCTTAAGATGCACGATTTGTTTTTTTAGGCACAATAGGCCCAATGTGTGGCTGCAGTCACACAGGACAAAAATTAAAAAAAAAAAAAAGAAACCCCCGAGTAAACAACGAGTAGATACGAAAAATTATCTCGAGAAAATGCACGCAGAATTAGTCGCACATCAAAACAAGAAAAACAAGAATGCTGGAGAGGACTGTCGAGCGAAATTCTAGTCTGAGAGAAGTTAACCATAAAAAGTGCTTTCTTTTTGCAAATGGAACGGATGAAATTTGAAGGCGATGCATGGAAAACAATTTGACCAAGCTTACTTTATTTTTCATTAATTTTAATTTAACACAGCAAACTCAACAATACTGAAGCAAGTATTTCATATGTGTTTAGCTGAAACAACTTTTTCGCAAAATAGCCCATCAGCTTTACTGAAGATGATAAAAACCACGCTCGAACATGATCGTATGATGAATAGTTTCATTTCACGTATGCTTCAATTTGTGACGAGAAGTTTCCTCTAGTTAACAAACTGGTAAACATTGCTTTTGGTTTATTATTTCTTCTGAATGATACACCTATGCTTTCTGTCAGGAAATTAATTATAACCCCCTTCCCCCCTTGTCGGAATTGGACACTTTACGTTTCAAGGCATGGTGATTCCAAGTCTGCAACATCTACCTACCGTCCAGACCCTATTTTGCCGTTTTGGTTTATTATTCATTCTGAATAATAACCCTATCTTTTCGGCCACGAAAAATTTTTTACAACCCCCCCTCAAAATTTGATACTTTACGTTTCAAGACATGGAGATTCCAAATTTGCAATGTCCGTCCGCCGTCTGGGCCATTTTGTGCCTTTAACGTGGTCTAAAAAATTCGTTCTTTCACCCAAAAATCCGATTTGGTATCTAGTTGTGCCCGCCATCTCGGCAATCCGATCGGACGAAGCCCGTGGTTGTAATGGGCAAAAAACGGTTAACAAAATTAACGAAACGCAGTACAACGCGGGAGCTGCAAGCGTTTCGCCGTTTGAATTCCCTCTGCCCCGCCCGTCTCTTTAAAAAACCAACCGCTCTCGAGGCGCCTCGCTTCCCTCCCAACGACTCCGCCTCCCCCACTCGCTGCTCCACTCCCCTTTCACTTTTCGCTTCGAGCGCCCCACCCCCGTTCCAATTTCCCCGACGTTTTGGATTTAATACGATTCAATTTTTTTAGATTCTTTCGTTTCATTCTCATTGTGTTTTTTCATAGATTTTAGGTTAAATTTTGATATTAGTATTTAGCGTGCATGTTTTCATATTAAAATTCAGTTTTTTCTAGATACTTTCGTTTTTTTTTTGTTTATTTTAATATTACGATTCAGTTCTTTTCGACCTTTTTTTGGGTTTCATTATGATATTTTTCGATCCTGAATCGAACAGGATGGGTCTCGGAGCATTAATGCTAGGTCAAGCTGATTATCCGAATAATAAACCGTTCTGTAATAATTTGCAGGGTTTTGCTCTGCTGTGGCATAAAAAATTCATAGAAATGACGTTTTGTATTAATATTTTTTGTTGCTGAGCCAAATAGGACTGATACCTGAGGTGTACGACTATGTCTAGATTACTCGAGACTACTTGAAGGAACTCGTGGGACAATACAGTAAAAGTTATCGTTCTTCCCCAGTCTGCACTCATTTCCCGTGCTGCACACGTCTCACTCCAACCATCTGTCAGTTCAGCTCGTCACGTTGTGCCTATCGTCTTGTGCCACACGTTGCTCTGCTGTAGTCAGGTCATGTTTCGAATCATTTACTTGTATTTTTCATTCCTGAATCGAATGGGGTGGATTTCTGACGTGTGAGACTACGTCAAGCTGTCTAAGATAATCATAACCGTCGTGTAACATTTCCAGCGTTTTTTGAAAATTGTCGGAAAGCAACTTTGGGGCGAACGTAGTTCATAAAATCCTCACAAAAGCGCTACTTCAGCGGAAAAAAACCTCCTGGAAGTTTCCACCTTATCAGACGCTTAGCTGATAATTTTGTTCGACAAACTTGTTTGTAATACGCTCATCGTCTACCCGGTGTTGTGAATTAAATTGTCAGGACTACGCTTCAAACGGTGGGCTCTTATTTCTTTTGAGGAATCCACGAATACCGAAAAATGGAGTCCGGTGTTGATACTTGGGTCCGAGATTCTGGCCTCCCTTTCATGAACGTGAGGGTGAGTTGTGCGAATTTATCGCGTTATAATTTCTTTGTTTAGTTAACGCTGAAACATTACTCTTATTTTTTGCCGTATTTTTTTCAGGGGATGTTCTTCGCTCATTTCATCCTGCTCTTTTTGTAAGTATTTTCCGAGAGCTGCCAGTACCATTTAGATTTGATACCAATCAAGTCACGTAAGATTATGTAACAATCCCTGGAAACGGCTAAGTGCCGCCCAAATAATTACGTCATGCTTTTTTTCTAACGGAGAAATTATTCTCGTTTATTTTCCGACAGCATAATGTAGTCAGCCGATAGTCAAGATGCAGATTGTGCAGATTTTTGATGTTGTATTGGTTGTGGCGTTGACGCAAAGAGGAAAGATGATGGTCGTGCGACCATGACCTTGGAACAGTCGGTGTATTTACCCTCGTCCGACAACCAGTTTTATCGAAAAGGAGACATCCGTGGGTAATAAACAACCCTGGCCCTGAAGCGTCTTTACGGGTTGAAATGAGATTTTTCTTAATATTTTATCATTTCAATTGTCTTGTACAACTTAGCCATTTCGTTCTGAGATATTTCCCGATGATTCACTGTGAAACTAAGTCATTCACTCATTGTTGGTATGATGACTGCTCTTTCATGCACTTGCTTGGCTGGTATAGACTGTCAGGTAAAAGCATAGAATATGGACCGCTCCCTCTGCTAAGGCAATATATCGATATATCACGTCCGAGGTCAGGTTATCGATATGCCCGACATCGTAGGCTTGACTCGCCATGTTTGAAATTAGAAATAACGACAGCTGTACGATTATGCCAATTATTTAATGTTCATTATGTAATACCCCGTTATACAATTATTTTAAATGTACTAAGACTATGAAAAGGAGTTAATTCAATGAAATTAAGAATGGGTATATGAAATAAATATGAGATAACTAACGGATTGATTTCGATACATGCAGTCGTAGCGTTATCAAGCGACCTATCGATACATGCAGTCGTAGCGTCATCAAGCGGTCGGTCCATATTCTTTGTTTCACCCGTTGCGTGGACAGTTCCGAAGTAAAGAGAGCTGCTCGATAAATGATCAAATAGTCGACAAAAGTCGATCTTGTGAAGTTTTTTCCTCATAAAACCCGCTCATATTAAGCTGACTTGCGCACAAAAATCGTGCTGGTAGTCCAATGTGCAACCTGTACTATGAACGTTTAACAATATGGTAAGGAACAACTCGAATAATCGTTGTTTCATAGTGCTAACACTACCTTCGCAACAATAAACAGGAACCTTTAAAAAAACGCCTTCACAGTTCCATGAATTTCTTCTACGCTGGTCATTTAATAAAGGCTGAGACGTAATTAGGAGCAACCTAATAATTTCTGGAACGTTAAGTGCTTTCAGTTCATGGCTGTAGAATGTTGAGTTGAGCTCCAATGAACTTGTACAAATTGAGTAAAAAAAAGAAAGAAATATCAAGTAAGTATTATGCTGGAGGGATGAAACGCACGTTATTCTGAGAAAAGTTGTGTGATACGTCGCACCAGATATTTTGTAATCTAGCTAATTAATCAAATTTTCGTTGTGTACAGTTCGACTTTGGGACAATGGAATCCCGACTCTTACATCTTCTACAACGGAGTGTTCCTCATTCTTCTCCTTTGGGGGCTGATACACAAAGACAAAGCAGAACACCTCGAATTGGTACGACAAGATTTAAATTTGACTCCTTAAAAATTACTTTGGAATGTATGCGTTCTCCATTGAGGAAATATTAATACGCATATGTATCAGATTTGATGTTTGGTAATGAAATATGTTGATGCGTACGGCGGCATTTTTAATTGTAATTATCTGGTCACGAAGAATCTATGGTACTGTATCAATTAATTTGCTTGTTTATTACAGGCCATGACGATTGATGGGGTGTCAGTCATGTTTGATGTGTTTTGCATCGCCTCGAATTTTCCCGATGGTGGTAAGTGTTCTTATCCAAGTGAAATAAGGAACCAGTCATTTCCAGGCCCGGGTATACGTTTTTGCTGCTCGTGGGCATGAGATGGGCGACCGCTAATGACGAAACTAATTGAAAATAGTTAGGGTTATTAATAGTTAATAGGGCTATTAGTCAGAATTAATAATAAACCAAAAGTAGTGTTTTGTTTCCTTGCATATTTTTAAAATGTGCATAATGTAAAACCACGCACTTTCCTTAATTAGGTATAATTTACATTTAAATTTCTTAAATACGAGGGTGAATCAAATATAAACAAGACTTATTTTTTAAAATATTTATTTTGATTTTAAATGCACAAACAATCAAAGTTTATTTTTCGACATAATCTCCTGATTTATAAACACATTTTTCCCAGCGTATAGGTATTTTTTTAATTCCTTCCACGTAAAAAGAGTCAGGTCGTGTTTGTAACCAATTGTGTACATATGCTTCAACCTCATTATCGCTGTGGAATTTTTGCCCTCCCAAAGCTTCCTTGAGAGGACCAAAAACATGGAAGTCGCAGGGAGACAGGTCTGGACTGTATGGAGGGTGTTCCAGTGTCTCCCAACCCATTTGCTCCAATTTTTGTACGGTCAGGGCTGCTGTATGGGGGCGAGCATTGTCATGGAGAAGAATCACTTTTATCATCGGAAGGTCTCGTCTTTTGCGGCGATATGCAAGTCTGACCTCAGTCAAAATTTGGCAGTAGTATGCCGCATTAATTGTTCTGCGCTCATGCAAAAAATCAAGGTGCAGCAGGCCACGCTGGTCAAAAAAAACGGTAGCCAAAACCTTGCCGGCCGATAATCGTAACTTGGCTTTCACTGGTCTGGCTTCTCCTTTCTTCCTCCACTCCATACTCGCTTGTTTCGACTCAGGGGTGTAGTGATGCACCCACGTTTCATCACAGGTGACAATGTGAGAAAGAAATGGGTCTCCTTCTTCCCGAAATCGTGCAAGAAGACGCTCACACACTTGAAAACGATTCAGTTTCTGGTCAACTGTGAGAAGGCGAGGAACCCACCTGGCACACACCTTGCGATACCCTAGCTCCTCTGAGAGTATAGAGTAAGTGCTCCCATAACTTATTCCAACCTCAATTGCAATATCCGAAGTTGTTAGACGCCTATCACCTTAAACAAGTTGACGAACACTGTCGATGTTGCCTGCTGTAACGCTGGTGCGGGGTCTGCGGTCATGGCAAACACTCTAGCTCGCGACAGTGTCTCTTCCCCGAACTGTGCAGTCAATCTTCTCAAGATTTCGGCCGGTTTTACACCTTCTGCAGCTAAAAACTTGATAACAATACGTTGCGCAATAGAGGGAGGTACCTCCTGGTCGGACATCGTAACGATGGACACTGAGCGAGTCTATGATGATGAGTCACGTGCTTCCCTCACTCCTGACAAACCAACCTAACAGCTAATAACAGCGGAACGTTCTTCCATCACTATTGCGCGCGCAAGTCCAAAAGTCTCGTTTATATTTGATTCACCCTCGTATAATTACTTATTAGCGTTAATGTAAACAATGTCTAGGCGCTTGGGTATATTTTATGAAAGAGGATTACAATTTACAGAAAACATTCATAAAAGTTAGAAATTACAATTTAAAGAAACACGTTTAAGTTAATAACGAGTCTCTACTGCCATACATTTGTTCACATAGGCTGACTAAAGAAACTTTACACGTATGTCTTCATTGCTAGTAAACTGGGGAATTACATCTTTAAAGTAGTAGTTAAATCTTTTTCAATAGCTAAAAATGCAAGGTAATTCAGCCGCTTTTCTCTCGTAGTTGAACGTAAATAGTTTTGAACCCTTGAGAGAGTATATAATCAGCCGAAGCAGGGGTGTACAGGTATATAATCTTGAGACTGATATTAAAAACTTGCACAGTCTGGACAGTGTCAAAGACTCGTCAAACTTCTCTTGGCGCAGGAAACATTTTAGGTGAATGCATTCACTCAAAAAATGGCGATTCCTCGAAGTCAAACTTGTCGTGGTTTAAGTTTCCAATTTAAAAACAAACCTCCGAAAATCGCCCACGCCGGGGACGTGCCCATGCGGTAAATCCGGACTTGGTCATTTCTATGTTCTACTAATTCATGTGCAAGACCTTGAAGAATGAAGGAATGTTCCAACCTGAATAATGTACCGACAAAATGATAAAACTCACTAACAATCTTCCTCGTGGCATTCTGATGTACAAACAACGTCAAACTCACGATTATCTTGACAACTGTTCAAGCTATCAGCTGGACACACCTGATTTATACATTCCGCTGGCCGGAGGGCAAGGTATTGTCGTAGCACAACAAACCGAAGATTGTGTTTTGTGTCTTTAATTAGATTTGAGATAGAATGGCTAAACTGAGTGAGGTCGTCCTGTTCTTATTTGATTTGTGATTTTTAGAAGTAGAGTGGGGGGACCAAAAAGTACCCTCACCCCCACCCCTCCCCACACGCCATAAACAATTTTGATTATACTTACGTAATGTCTTTAACTATTCACATCTAACTATTATTATTTATAAATATATCCGATTTTATTTTATTATTTATAAAATCGGGGAATGGAGATGTTGGTCGACGAAGCAGAAAGAGGGCTTTTTGACTTTTTGAAAAAACGGCTCTGACGAGTTTAACCGAACTCAGAGGATGTCTTCAACTACCCCAATACTTATCTATCGTTCTTCATAAATGTTCCTTGTACAGAACAAAACTTGTGTTATTTTACGTTTTCGCATTTCATTTCATTAATAATGCTGAATGCATTGTTAATGTGACAAGAGTGTCTTCTGGCAACCATTACGAACGTTTCGTTCCCCTCAATAATTTAATTCCCCTCTGTAATCATAACGGAATTTGAGCCAACACATTTCGGAAAATGAGATTTGCCCAACTTTTGAAGATCGTTTTTTTGATCTTTTCAAAAACGGTTGTAACGTTTTTTACCCAACTTACGGGGTACTTCCTGGTAACTAATAACTTACAGTTCGTTCTCCACAAACATTTCGATATATACATATAGCGAGTTGAGAAGGATTGTGGAAAGGATGATGTTTCGCCCCAGATATTCTTGTTTTGTTCCTTATGTTTTGTCGTGAAAATGAAATTATGATCGTTTTCCATTGAGCATTCCAAACACGTGGGGTTTCCTAATTTTTTCACAACTAACGAAATGGAAATTTTAACTAAACCATCAAGAATTAACATTTTGATTTAAATTGAAATTCTACGTGGGCAGCTCCTAACAACAGAACGGTATAAGTTTTTTATTTGTGAGAAAATGGCGAGAGCAGCACAATAAATCATCAAACATTACGCCAAAGACTGATTTTAGTAACAGTTTCTTCCTTATAAATCCAGCTCGGATATTGGCGCCTGTAAAATGATTAGTGTAGTGGTCCACTATCCCAAACATACAATGGTTGTTTAGTGACAGTTATAACAATATCTGGTGCGCATCAGCTTTCTGCAACTCCCGTAAATTCGACGACCTGCCGCGGCCTGTGTCATCGTTCAATGCATTTCAACGGAAACATTTATGGAGAACAAAATGTAGGCGCTAGTTAGTTGAGATTATCCTGCGAGTTTGATCGAAATCGTTCTAGGTGTTTTTGAGTAAATTGGAAAAACTATAAATTAATGTTTGACAAATCTCGTTTTTCCAGCTATCATGGCTTACATCTCAGTTCATCAGATAGATACAGAAATAGTCGCGTAGATCAAAATATGGGTACAGGTTACTAGAAGACACTCCATAAGATTGGCCAAATCCAGCAAAGCAGTTACTCGGGAAATTATGGAAATAGAAAAACACCATTTTCGACACACTTTGGTTTTTATCTTTTTTCAATGGACTGCCGAGGAACATTTATTGTGAACAATACGTAGGTATTTATTATTTAAAGACATCCTGTGAGTTTGGAGAAAATCGTTGAAGACATTTAGCCAAAAAGTGGGAAAAACCCTATCTTGGCTTTTATCTCCTTTAACCGAATTTTCTAGGGGCTATTTATCTAGAAGAAAAGTTGGGTACTAAGCAATAGAAGATAATTTGAATGTTAAATCAAAATGGTTCTTGCTTTTTGAGAAGAATGATGTAAACCCTAATTTTTGGGACCCCACATCACTCATAATCTTATTTTCGCGTCGTCAAAAAGTCACGAACGAAACTAAAAGAAGAACCCGCTCAATCGATTCAGGGATGGATTCCCTCATTCTGTAGGCCTCAAAACTTTGAGATCTCATGAAAACGCCGATACATGCACTCGGTCAATTGGGCGACGGGATTATGCCTGAACGCTGGCTGACTCTCAACCATTAGCCACGACAAAGCTTTAACGCTCGTGAGTCGAAAGGCCCAAGTCAATGTGACAACTTTTTTTCGTGATACGATTGCAATAATTTCTGCTACCCTAATTCTTGCCAAATTCCTGACGCTTTCCATAGGGGAGCTTCTTAAGATGTACGATATGTTTTATTAGGCAAGGGATATTGTCACAATAGGCCCAAGGAGGTGCCTTTGGGTCAACAATTTAAAAAATAACCCCCCCCCTCCCCCCCCGAAATTACGCAGATACATCTATAAGAAAAATTAAAAACTGGTAGTTTTTGGTATATATCTCCCCTCCCCCTCGTGGATATGGACACCATAATACGCGCTACAGTTATTTGACCGAAATAGTTATGGGAAACAAAATGTGAGCTGCTTCAAGACTGTCAGGTTGGTGATAGTATTTACTATGAAACATTTGGAAACAGTATTTGGAAAACAATATTTTTGGTACATTTTCAGGCGTATCTCCATTCTTCAAACTGCGAGGGAAACATATGTATAACAATATTCCAGGTATTGACTAGTTGAAGACATATCGTGAGTTTATTTCTCCAAAATGGTTATTTTCAGTTCCTATGAAGAATACATGCTACAACAATCATGTACGTTCTAGCTTCCCTTTCTGTCAGCAGTAAAATATATAAAGACGATGTATAAACAACGGTTAGATACGAAAAATTATCACGAGAAAATGCACTTATCTAGGAACATAAATAAATTACACAGAATTAGTCTCACATCATAACAAGAATGAGAAATTCCAGTCTGAGAGAAGTTAACCACAAAAAATGCTTTCTTTTTGTCAATGGAACGGATGAGATTTGTGAACGATGCACGGAAGATAATTTGAACAAGCTTACTTCATTTTTCATTAATTTTAATTTAACTCGGCAAGGCCAATAATACTGAAGCAAGTGTATTTCATAGGTCTTTAGCTAAAACAACGTTTATCCAAAATCATCATCTCTGCTGAAGAAGTCGATACAAACCACACTCCAACATGATCGTGTGATGAATAGTTTCTTTTGACGTATGCTTCAATTTGTTCAATAAAACGTTTTCTATGTAATTCCTGAAGTATGAACAAGTGCGTTTCAAAAAAATTAAATCTAGGGACATCCCAATCAATTCGTGAGTTTTATGTTCAGTTGAGCGCAGAACATATAAAGCTCATACAAAGTTAGTTAAAAACGGATTGGAGAGCGATGAAAATAGCTGAATGCTCGTGCGACTGACGAAAGTTGAGTGGTGCTTCGCACTGATATTTCATCGATTTTTCGAAGATCCCTTGTTGGAAGCTTCCATGAAAAGTTTGATTGTAAGAAGGTAGTTTCAGTCATTTTTTTTCCTTTTTCAGGAATTAGGCAGTTTAGTGCAGTGATGGCAATTTTCAACTTGATTCTCAGATTCGTCTCCTTCTTAGTTATTAGAAACGAAGTGAATAGCCGAAGTGGACCTCTTCTTGGTGAAAGATCGTTTGGTAAGTAATTAGAATTTGTCATTTTTCGTCTCTGGTATGACAATGTTCTTGGTTTCTTGTTTCCTCCCCACTGGAGGCATGACACATGCAAGCATACAGAGTCAAGAGAGAAAAGTAGTGGAGCCACGAATTGAATGAAGTCGCCGTGACCCCTCTTTCGCATATGGGTTTCAGACCTGAGAGGTGGAAGCTCCCTTTTCACTTTCCACTTGTCCGTCGTGCACTCAACCGCCCAGCCTACAAGTAACTGTCTAGTGATCACTTGGAATGCTTCAGTCGATGCTGTGTTGTCGGCCCTTGGTGATCCACTAGAGCGCAGCTCTATGGGATTGGGCCAGTACTATCCTTTCATTGACTCTACATAACAGGGTCTACCACGCCTAGGTAAATAGCCTCGTACGTGAGGATTGTATCACTGTATTAGCTGAAACTCCCACCTATAATGGCTTCCAAGTACTGGATTTCTCAAGAAACAGCCTGTGGCCGCCAAAACGTATTGATGGTTGGCTATTTTCCTTTTAAGAGGTGTTTATCCCCAATCTTAGACGAACTAAGCCGTGAGGCGCAGTGGAATATTGGCAGAATACGAGAAAAATAAACGCAATCGGGAAATACGGAAAACTAAAAATATATTACTTGCAAATAAAATTAATAGGGTGGACCGCAAAAGGGGATCTGAAATGGAGGAAGTAAAAATAAATTTAAAAAACACTTCTTTTCACTTAATCAAACTATTTCCCAGTTCGATAGTTCAGGTCCCGATGGTGGAGACGCAACAAAGAGAATTTCTCGGAGAATTTTCGATGTCTTCGGGCCCAACTTCGGGATTCGCAGTTAAATTGCAGAAACAAAGGAAAATAGCGGTGGACAGAGTGTCACAAAGGGAATAAGATGATGTTGTGACAAAAATAAAGACCGAAGGCCGAATCACTGTAGTGGGAAGATCAACAGATGAAAGGTTGATCCTTTGATGCGTCAACAAAGGGCAAGGCGACAATGGTTATCGGAGATGTGATTCCACAATTGCTTCATTGAACCCGATAGTTGATCTGCACAATACAAGAGCTGCGTTTTCTTCTTAACACGTTCAGTGCGTACTTCTGTTGTATGAACAGAACAAACCCACCCCACCTGGCGGATTGGGTTTTTTTTTTTCATAAATCTGACCGAAATGGTTCCAATATTAGTCATTTATAGGTAATTAATCTTAATAGTCGAATTTGATTAAATTTTGCTCATTACGCACCATGTGAGAGAGAGAGTGAT
Organism: Pachypeltis micranthus; assembly: GCA_020466155.1. NCBI lineage: Eukaryota > Metazoa > Arthropoda > Insecta > Hemiptera > Miridae > Pachypeltis > Pachypeltis micranthus. The sequence continues at coordinate 59,909,482 of CM035770.1, read as the reverse complement.
CACAGATTTTCTGAGGAATGGCGCCGGCTTGGGTCTAATAGGAAAATCGTGTTTTATGAGGTTCGTTTGGAAAATATCTATAGAAATAGAAACAAGAAATGTTGGTATCAGCATTTTTATTGGGGTGGTTCCATAAATATCTACTCCATCAGCAAAAATACACGTCATGGCTCATACCATAGGTATCTCTTAGCTACCTTGTCGGAAGAAAATATTTATCAATTACTATATTTATGGTATCAGTCCAATAATATATGTCAATCACAATCAAATGTCAATGAAGGATCTATAAATCAACCGAATATATCAATCAGTTTCTCTATATCCTCGTCTGAGTATTTCATCTTCTCCTTAGACAAGTGAGGGATTTTTGGTTCCGATTGTGCGTCATCAGACATCTAAAATACCAATACAAATAATACCGTGGGTAAAAAAGTACTTGATAAAGAGTGTATGTTCACACAGAGGCGGGGTTTCTCTAATAAAAAAAACCAATTACCTAAAGTCGTATAATACGAAAAGAAAAGGGAAGGACAATTAAGAGCTAATATTAGTTGAGTTAATATAAGAACCATTAAAATGAAAAATATTTAAACTACTGTCCTTCGAAATGTAGTAACAAAAGTTTTACGTCTGACCGGATAAGAGAAGTCGGCGATGGTAATTTTATTAAATCTGTGCGTGTTGTGGGATGCTGGTGACCCAGTTGCGTTGATTTTGGGATGCTGATGACCCACTTGAAACGAGAGAAGAGAAGCAACTGACTTGAAAAATGGAAGAGTCGATCTCCGGAGAGGTGAGAGAAGTGGGGATGGCGCGGACAGAAAGCTTCCTCACGGTCAAAGATTAAAATTTTTACTTAGGGTAAACAAATGGCGCAAACATTCCGCCCGCCAAATTTGAGAAAATGTAATCAAGTAAAGTATGAGTATAAGTACATCTACTTGGGTTAAGAAGGAGAGGATGGGACAGAAAGATGTTAAGCTGAGGCTTCCAGCAGTACAGGCATCGGACATCTTCTGCTCGGCTGTGGTAAGTGGGTACGAAGATGGCTGCTGATGGGGTTGTGGAGCAAATAATGGGACAAGCTTGGTGGCTGGACATGTAAAAATGGAAAAGGGAGTCTTCACGGTCAATGATTAAAATTTTTACTTAGGGTAAACAAATGGCGCAAACAAAGAGAACTAATCATAACCATCATACTGTACCAAAATACGGGGCAAAATGGTGGGAAGAGATCAGAAATCAGGGATGGTGCTGTACATATTGGTGCCAAAACCAACGTTTATTCAGTCACTGCCTGTTTGTAATCATGCATTATGAAGTAATTACTAATTTATTATTGATCTTACCTTGAATGAGAGAAGAAACAGCCACGCGAGAACTCCAGAACGCACAATAATCGAATGAAAAACTCCGATTTGGAGCGTCTGTGAAACACAGTATTTTCCGAGTGAAATACATCTCCAAACTGCAGACGGCGCATTCTATCGGTTGTTCATAGTACCTGCTCATGGCGGAGAGAGCTGTCTCCCAGTAGAGAGCTGTTGCCTGTGTGTGACCGCGCAGAGGTGACCACCTGAGGAATCCCGTACCATCTGGGAGGAGTTCTTAATCTGGTTTCCTACCTGATCATGCTGTTTGGTTGGGTGGCAAGTTTCAAAAGTACAGATCAACTATGACCACGTTTCTTTGCCATCACCTTCTTCGCGAACTTTGCAAAATGGTTATCTTTGTAGCAGTCAAAGCTGCTAAGTTCGTTCGCCCTCCCAACAACGGTCGCTCACTGTTGTAGAAACTACAGTGGAGCAGCACATGGTTTCTTGTTTCCTCCGCACTGGAGGCGCAAGACGTGCATAATGGAGAGTCTTTCAGAGAAAAGAAGTGGAGCCACGCATTGAAGTCACCATGTCCCGTGAGGAACTGGCTCGTCCAGTAGTCTGCCTCAACCCATTTTCTTGAAAGACATTCAAGGATGTTGGGGAAGAACTCATACGTATCACGTCCCTTTGACGAGGATTCCCATCTCGCTTGCCATTTCTCTAGAGCCCATTCATCGATGGCGGCAAGTTTCTGTTCTGTGGTGAGATCCGCGCGGAGTTCAGCCCAAAGCGGGGGAAGCTCCCGTTTCACTCTCCACTTGTCAACCATGCACTCAACAGCCAAATCAACTGGTAACTGACCAGTGCGCACCTAGAGTGCTTCTGTTGATACAGTCTTGTAGGCCTTAGTGATCCGCAGGAGCGCAGCTCACTGGGATTGGGCTAATACTCTCTTTTTATTGACTGTAAGTTTGCTACCCCAGACAACCGGGCAGTAGCCAATCACGCCTAGATATATAGCCGTATACATGAGGATAGTGTCATGGTAACACACACCCCAAGTGGCCATAGTAATGGCACGCAGTGAGGCAAACCTTGCAATGGTAGTGCCTTTATGTTACTGGAGGTGTTGGTTGAAACCCCACCTCTCACCTATATTCACTCCTAAATACTTGACGTGCTTTTCAAGAAGGAGCCTGTGGCCGCCAAAGCGTACTGGGGTGGATTATTCACTTTCCCTTTCAAGAGGATTAGCTGGGTGTTTTCCTCAGCCACCTGCATCTTGACATGCTCGCACCATTGGTTGACAGTGCGGAGCACGTGGTGGGTTTTTTCTTCAATTTGGCGAACTGACTCTGCAAAGATCAGCACAGTCAAGTCATCCACATAGGCGTACGGCTCGCAGTCAGTCTTCATGAGTCTCCTGAAAAGACCTTCGAAGAAGGCATTCCAGAGTGCTGGTCCTAGGACCAAGCCCTGTGGGCACCCCTTCTCTATCTTTCTCCGGACGGAGACATGCCTGCTTTTGATCGTAGCAGTTCTGTCTGTCAGGTAACTACAGCCGGCAGTACAGGTTGCGGGGATTCCCTACCTTTGAGCTCATTAAGGGCGCTGGCCACCAAAAGGTTGTCAAACGCTCCTCTGATGTCAATCAGAACTGCTCTCGGCGTACTTAGCCGGTGCCAGCAGAAACACGCGAATCTCGACAATGACATCCTGCGTGGACCTTCCTTTGGTACACCCGTATTGCCTGCCTGTGAGGTTGCGGCCAAAGACTCCTTGAGGGACTGCAACTTCAAGATTTCTAGTGTTTTGCCTAATATGGAAAGAAGGCTGAGTGGTCTCCATGATCGCGGGTCTGACTGATTCGGTCGCCTCCCTTTTGAAGAGTGACAATGCGGCGCAGACTTCCACTGGTGGGGAACTGTCCGACCTGCAGACAGCAATTAAATAAATTAAGAGACCAGCTGGAGATTGTCCGCTCAGCCTTCCTTAGCATATTGCTTTCTATTTTATCTGGCCCAGGAGATTTGTTGGGCTTTAAGGTCGCAGGGCCCTGCCGGGGTCGCCTGTTGTCCACAATGGGATGTCGGGCTCGTTCGGGAGGGTCCATGATCAGCTCCTTGCTGCCCTCTGGGCTTCAGTGTCTCGAGCTACTTGGTCATCTGGGAACGCCTTCTCAAGGAGGGTTTCAGTGAAACTCGATGCTGCAGGCCCAGCCTGACTCATTTTGCATCGCAGCTAAGACCTGCTCTACATTTGCTTTTCCTATGGAGGACTTGTAATGTCTGCCCCAGGGGTTCTCAGAGCTCTCCGCTTCCACAAAATTTCGCCAGCCTTGCCGTTTGGCTCGTTTGCTGGCGCGGTGGAAGGCCTTCTTCTCTTGGATGAAGGCTGTTCGGAGTGTTGCTCTGGCATCAGGGTCACGAGTGTTTTGGTACATCCTTCTGGCTCTATTTGCACTTTGCTTGAGGGGATTAAGTTCCTCAGTCCACCATGGGACTTTGATCGCCCTGTGCTTCTGTTGCCCGAGTACAGAGAGCCCAGCAGAGTGCAGTGCTGTGGTAAATATGTCCACTTTGCTGTCCACCTCTTCAGGTGTGGATGCTTGCACTATTAGGTCGGTGTCTGCGGCACCGGATTCACACATCGTATGCGTGATACGCACGGGACGTGTTAAGGCACCTGCAGCTTGCTGCGCTCACGCCGTTGTTGGTTTTTGTCTCGATTCGGTGGATCGACTGTGCATGGATGTGGTCGCCCACATAAGTGTATGGTTCGCACTCCACGACGCTCCTAAGAAGACTGCTCTCACGAACACAGTCCATGCATTGAAATAAAGTGTTTTTATTTTATTCAGCCTGTGAAGAAAACTCAATTTTGTTTCGCACGATTGCAACGCTTTCCTTGCTTTGAGGAGCAGAAAGTAAAAAATGGTCTCACGTGTAAATTTTTGATGTCATAAAAATGTTTCGAATCATTCAAAAAATAGAGATGTAAATCATGTACATTTCCAGGTGGTCCGTATCAAGACATTGACAGCGGCGATCATTGATACCTTCAACTTCCATCGAGCCGGCTGTTCGGAGGACCAGCGGTCCACTTACTGTATTCATTTGTCCCTTCGCTTCGATATTACAACCAACTCATCTGTTAAACGTCATTAGATTCAACGCCAGACAATAACATTTGGTAAAATCACGTGAGTTGCATTGAATCAATCAATTGTGATCATCTGTCGCGTCACAAAGTGATAAAGTTTTGTTTGTAGAAGGCATTTGAAATTGTCGAACCTGACAACTCATTGTAAACGCGCCAGGTTCAAAAGAGTTAGTTCTGTTTTTGTACACTCGGCAATCAATAAGCGTAACAAACTTTAGAATAGTGGGTTGAAGTACTCGTGTTTCATTTCATAGTGTGATCTAAACTTTTTGCTCATAACGTGCATGTCTTGTCGTACTTGTGCCACGTATTGATTGGAGGATGGTTTTAAATGATGAGAGGACGCTTTTAATTCCCCCTCCGTTCCCACACTCATTACCTTAAGCTGATTTGTGGATTTGTACGATGGCGTTAGAATTATCTATTGTCAAATGTTTTCATTTGTTTGTTAATGCGTGCAGTCGCGCGTCTTTGAAAAGATTACTTCAAAATTCTCCATAAATTTGGACATCTTCTCGGTAAATAGATCTGAGATTATGCGACTATTAGAATTTGAGGGTCAAGGGACTTCATCACAATAATTTGCCACCCCATAAAATTAAATTATGTTCGTAATGACAAAACTGGAAGGTCTTGAAAGGAAATGGCTGACCGCTAAATTTAAAAGTATTCTTAAACGGAATAGGGTAACTACAGCTGGCCTGAGACGTCTCTCTTCAGTAGAATGACATGATGGGGTGCGAGTGGGTGGTTGGTATTTTCTGATTTAAAGTGCCGTGAGACGATGTCGATGATGTGTTAACGCCCAAGAACCAGGGCAGAGCTCCGCAAAATACGAAATTCGGAACTTCCTTCGCGTTTCTTGCAAAACCGAGTCATGGGTGAATCATAACGACAGGAAATAGATTGACGGTTTCTCTCGATGTTAAAGAAGAATAGAAGATAGAAAAACGAAGGAGAGTTCACTGAACTGCACTCACATTTTAGTGCGTAAGATAAAGTTCTGGGCAATCAAATGAACAAAACTGAAATTAAGAATTAGTTACGTATTCTTCTAAAGTATATTTCGGTTAACTTTGGTGAAACAGGGCGATTATGTTAAGTTAAGAAGTTCTTCGAATTCCAAATTCATTAGGAACTGGCATTGAGATCAAGTTGAACGAGGGCAGAATATCAGGATGTCCATTTATGAGTTGATACCGATTTAATGATGAAGCACACGCTGAACGATACCTCGTTAGTATTTGTAATAAATCAACAAGTTAATAGACAGTCTCTACAAACTAGGAAGATATTGCTTGTAACAATTTTCGTAAACCTCATGTCCCAACAACTAAATCGCAACTTCTGCGTTGTTGTTGCCACTTCCTGAGTGGAAGGGTCGGGGATGGAGGACCCTTTTGACAGAGGAACCAACAAGTGTTTCCCTGAAAAACCTGCGTTTGGGTGGAGCGCCTGTGAAGACTCGAATGAGAAATTAACTTGTTCGAAAGTCACAGTAACAGTGGCAGGTCTGTTCAGTCCAGTAGCCTCTACAAGATCCGAATGTTGAATGGCTGGGCAGAGGGAGCTCCATTATTGGAGCCCCCCCCCCCCCTCATCAGCTTCATCTTGGTTTTCAACTTTTGTGTCGGAGTTTTATGAACTCGCTAACATTTCGATAGAACTTGATCTCGTTCCATTCTGTTGTCACCGCAAGTTACTATCGTCCTGTAACATCACTCCCCCTTGTAGAAAGATCATGTCATCACGATCTTCACGAGGGAGATCCTTTTAGTCCTTTTGGAGAACGTGGATGAGAGAATCGGTCAGTGAGAAGGAAGCATTGGTGGTTACGTGACATCGAGGGATTGAGTGCTGGTAGTCGTAGAATTTGAAAACGAGAATAGCTCAGGCAGCAGTCGTTAAGCGTTCTAGACTGTAGGCCACAGTGATGGGCCTGAGAGGCAGCAGGAGGGAGGTTAAGTGTTGGTATCGACACATATCGGCTAGAGAAACGAATGCTCCCCAAGGTACTCCCCTCACTAATATGCCATGCAGTGGATGTAAAAATATACGAATGTGAAGGGTAGGTAACAAAAGAATAGTAGATGTGGCAAGAGAGTAGTACCGATAAGATAATTAAAAGTAGGTACAGAACAGGAAAGACTAGACTTAAAAATAAGAACGACGCAGTGTAGCAAGTACTGACGTCCTTACTGAAGGCAATGAAATGAAACGACAGGTTTCCATAACACTATAACAATAAATTTGTTACCTGGCCAGTTCTACAAGTACCATTCAGTCCAATAGCCTGTACGAGATGGAGCGACTGACTGGGACGCCCCATTGTAAGCGCCCTCCTGCTCAGTATCATTATCTTCAACTTTTGCGTCGGAGTTTGATCAACTTGCTATCGTGTTCTGTTTTGATAGAACTTGATCTCGTTCCATTCTGTTGTCACTGCTGGTCCCAATTGTGCCCGTAACTGTTCTATCAGGCCAACAGTTTACTATTTGATGAAACAAAAGAATTAACAAGTCAAGAGTATAATAAGTCTATTAGCCATAGATGGACCGCAGTTTTGTTATGATAATATGATCAAAATAAACAGAAAACAGATTCATTCCAATTTTGTCTACTCAGGTTTGTTAGTGCGGGGATTTCTGCTTCAGTCAGGCACTGTCAACTCGAGAGAATAAAAGTATTAAAATAATAAATGAACTAATCGCCTCTTGATTCATCAAATTGCATCAGAAACCAGTAAAAAACAGTGATGTCAGGTGGATTCAACTAAAAACCCAGTAAAAAACAGTGATGTCAGGTGGATTCAACTAAAAACCCAGTAAAAAACAGTGATGTCAGGTGGATTCAACTAAAAACCCAGGACCCAGGTTGTTAAAAAAAAACAACTCTTTGAGCTTGAAATTAAATCGTATTCAGAAGCAAGACCAAAATATGCCCAATGAAATTGTGAAGAAGAACAAAAAGTTCACGCCTGATCGTTCGTGGCAGCATTTCTTCCACTTTTATATAATTTGAATGTCTGGCGATACTGGAGTTAGTAATCCTCATCCATTTGAGCTCTCACGCCCTGCAAACCTGTTCAGGCGTTCTTTGTCTGTTTTCAAGCTTTTGGTTAGTATGCGGAAGCACGCGAATCGGTCTAGTGGGGTTCAACCTGCTTTCTGTATCAGTGCCTCGCAGAATCTACACCGAGCATTGTTCTTGACGCAGTGTTTTTAGAAATTTCTTGCGTTCTTCCATTCGTGGGGTGAGTCGAGGGATAGCAGACATGGGCTGAGGCGTAACTGATGTTCTGCGAGTGGGGCAGTTGATCTGTTATTGTTTCGAAACCAAAAGTGAAGAGGAGAGGTAGGATGTCCACGACGTTCCATCTGAGCTCTTCACTCCATTCAAATCTTGTCATTCCAGTGGCGCGCTACTGCACTTGTTGTCTTCGCTTCAAAACTGCTCGTGCATGTTACCAACCAGACAGGAACTGGCTGATCTTACGCCCAGTGGAAGGCTCAATTGCCTTAATTGTAGAGAGACGATGTGAATTGGCGGGGGGGGGGGGATCTTAGCAAAATCCACCAGCCTGTCATCAATATTCAGTTTTAAGCATATGTACGAAAGACCTGCTCAAATTACCCGTCAGCCCGGCCGCCCTTGTCAACATTTGTGAATGCCTCTATTAACACGTATTATGTCCACGAACTGTACGATTTCAATTTACTTAGTTTATAAGTTGTCTTTTGAAAGTGACAGAATTTTCACTGTACGTTTTTGTCTTATCAACGTTGTGTGGTGCGTAACAATTGCATTTACATGTGAAGCAATGGTTTTTGCTGTATGTTTTCTATATCGATGTGTGAAAAATTTTATGAATGTTATCGTAGAAATATAATGGTTTTGTACAAATAAAAGAGTTCTCCTCTTCAACCAGATCCGTAACGTGATTTCTAGAGTTTGGTAACGGTTAACTAATTCTTGAGCTGGACTGACACCAGTGCGGACTTTTGGTTTGTTGTGGCCCTGGGCCCCCTCAGTGTAATAAATTCAATTAGTTTATATTTTTATTATAAATGTTGCGGATCGCACTGATATTATCGTCGGAGTGTGAGTGGACTGTATGATAAATGTGAAGGAAGCTCTGCTTACAGAAAAGACACTAGAGGTACTTACAATACTTTGAGATGATGTTGAAGACCACTGGATGGCTGGAGAGGTGCTGATATGACGATATTACAAGTCAATGGGATGAATGATTTGATGAGCAGGGCGATGGAGGGAATTGAGATGCACAGACAGCAGAAACATCACTATAGTAAACTATAAATTTAAAGAGAAAACAACGGAGAAAAGCGTGATAGCACGGGGGGGGGGGTACACAAGAGGAAAACCGATTTCAGTGAGTTACTGACTTGAAGAAGCCAGGTAGAGGAGTATGGCTTTGTGTGGTGGCCGATTAGGTGACGCCACCTCCTGGACAGCACATTTGAGCGCCTCATTTCGAACAAATGTTAATTTTATAACAAATAATTCTTGTACGAATTAACTTTTCTTGCTTTCTAAGTCGAAAATTATGCAATTAATTCAACGTAATAAGCGTAACTACAACACGAACTCCTAATAAAAACAGCATTTGTAAAGTTCCGACAACTTTTCATGAGTTGTTGCAGTCAGTTAGTCCCCTCTCTTAGATCTTAAAAGTGGAGATAATACCATATGCTAAGCAAAATCAAATATCTGGTGCGTTGCAACACAAAACTTCCCTTAGCTCTACGTCAATTCACTTTGTACATAGCTAATTCTACTTACTCAATTCATTTATCACTCAGTTCCTTTGAACTTGGTCAAACAACATGTCACAGCAGCAGGAAGCGGTAGCGCCTACAGTTCTGGAATTTATTGTGCTGCTCGTACTCATACCAGGACCTTTATTGTGCAATTGGTACACAGATAATTAATGAGGCTGTAAACACGAATTTTTTGAAGAAGGATACTAATAATTACTTTTGCAGAGCTATTGGGTAATAACTGTTAGAACTGGTAGTAAGCGAAACGGCAGTAGTTGAAATTCAGGAATTTCTGGAGTGAGCCCCATGTATCTCATGAGCGTTTTTAAACACTCACCCTATAGGTATTGGATTGGACTACAATACCAATTTTTTTAACATTCTACTAACATTCCAGCGGAGGTTATAAGGAAAAAACTGCACTAAAAACGCTTTTCGTCGAAAATTTTGATAATTTATTGTGCTGCTCTCGTCATTTTCCCACGTATGGGAATTTTATGGTATAATTGTCTTATTGAGACCTATCAATATAAAAAATGTAATCAAAATCGTTAGAGCGGTTTTTGAGAAAAAAATTTGGTTGTTTTGATCACTATGATAACTATAGTTAACTTTCGGTGGATTTTGCCCATGTCCTTATTTTTGCGTCCCATGGTAACCTGTAGGCTAGACATCAAGTTTCAGCTGATTTGGTAGGGTGGTTCTCTCTAAAAATCGTTCACAGACCCAAAGACCATTTTCCCAAATAGCGTTTTTTTCTGACTCAGGAGGGTCTGAAACTCAAAATTTTTTTTTCAGCCGATTACATAACTTTCCTTTCTACTTCGTAGAGCCAAGGAAAGGAACAATTGATCCAAACACCCAGTTGGACGTCCATTCAGTTTAGGATATAATGGGAAAACTCCAAGCTACAAGAAGGGGGAGCAGAGTACCTAGCCTGACGATCTGTGTGCCTTACCTCTGCCCCTGTAAAATTGAAACAAAAATAAATAAATGATTGAGAACCGTCGTCTCAGCCAAAACCTGGCTCCGCCACGAGGTCCAGCCCGGACGTGCTAAGAGGTATTTTTAATGCCAGGAGGCCTGCTGTTCCCAGGCGTGTCACTGCTAAGGCGAAAGTATCCTTGCAGTCACAGAGAAGAGAACAAATAGGGGTGACCGACAGAACAATAAATGGTAAGGCCACCGAAGTGCTGACGGGTTGATATAGGCCACAGAAGAGGCCTAGGTGCAACAGTCTCCCCACCGGTCCAGAGCAGCAGGCTACGGCCACCTGGTCTGACCAAGACCCGGCTGCAGCCCTCTAGGTAGACTACACACACGGAAATCAGAGTTTTCAGGTTCAGGATGCCTCAAAATATTAAAAATCTGAAGAAAACACAACTTTCGGTTTTGTACCCCTTCGGGTGGGGGAAAGTAACAAGAACCAGCTCAACTGAAATTAGGTTTTTTCGGTTTCTTTTAGCGGAATTATGCAGGGTCCTCCACAAAACGTAAATGATAAGGTGAGGGAGGGAGGGGGGTCATAAATATATGGGGAAATGCAGCAATACAAATGACGGCTTCAAACTCAACCATTTATTTTACAAAATACGATATAATTTTCGTCCTTTTATAACAATCCAAATGACTTTTTGTACAAAGTTTACGAAATAAGTTGCGATAAAAAGCAGAAACCAGTTGAAACGCGATCAATTGATTAATGGCCGTGGCGAACGTTAAAGTCAGTGAGGCCTTTTAATTAGTCGTCTCCCGTCGGTTGGAGATCAGTCGTGATAAAAATGGTGAGGAGCGTGGGACCTCATTGAGACGCGGGACATCTCTCGCGGCAGTCGCAGTGTTCTCGAATGTACTTCACAGAGGACCGTGGAGTTGTGTAGCTCTCGTTTGGCGCCTCCTGACTAGTCCAGGAGGCGGCGGATCTCACTTGAGGGAGCGTTGCGAGTCCGTAGACGGGCGGAGGGGTTTGGAGCAGTGTACAGACTCCGGGAACCTCTCGTGGTAGCGGTGCTCTCGAATGTACTTCACAGTAATGAGGTTCGAAGCGAACCAAGACCCGTGAAGCGCCCTGTAAGCGACTCCTGCGTCCGACGGCGAACAGCATTTCATGTAAACGAGCCCTTCGGGCGACTGACGGTCGACGACTAGATGAAGGATTTTGGCGGTACCGCACTTTTCTAGAATGGCGTCGACGACAGTTGTCACCCAGTCGTCGCCCTCTTCTTGTCCCGCTTCGAACATGTGGCGAATTTTGAGGCAATTGGTCGGGCTGTCGACGTGCGAATTGAGGTTACCTTCCAACGTGTCGAAGGCCTGTCCTTGCCACACTTTTTTCTTGTTCGTCGTCAAGTTGGCGGCCAGCCACCGCCAGACCATGAAGTGCTCTCCCTCCACCTCTTGCACTTCTTTCCTCAGCCGGGAATCGGACTCGAGCAGCGACAACGCGTCCTCCCACAGCCTCCTCATTTTCTGCTTGTCTTTCATCGGGATTAATTGATCCCTGACGTGGTTAATAGGTACGAAGCTCTCGGAGGAAGTCGACTTGGAGCTTACGATTTCGATGATGTTAGCAGCCAGTTTGTACACGTCTTCTTTATGCCGGGCTTCTTTCCTGATCCACCACCGGACGGTCAAATACCCTGCTAGCAGAATCAAGAAGACGACGCTAATTTTGACTATCCAGTCAGCCAAGACTGTCACGTAAGACAAAACTGTGCAGTACAAAGTCTGTGGGAGGTTGGTCAGTTCGATCCCTTCGCTCGTCGGCTTTACGTTCAGTTTTGGATTCGACTCGAAGACAATTTTCAAATTGTTCAGGTTGTTCTCAACGCCCCAGGAGTGAAGTGTGTTGTCACTTTTCAATATCAGAAGCTGGAGTTGATAGTTGGAGAAGTGGAGGGACGTTGAAGAGCAGGAGGCTTCTGCGATCTTCTCGTTCAGAATCGGCAGGAGGATGTTGAGCATGAGCTCGACATAAGTGAACTCTTCGTCTTTGACACAGTTGTAGTCCATAATGTGGCTCGGCTGGTTGCGGCAGAGCACGTAGTTGATGTCTCGCGGAGGTCCGAGGGACGTCACTGCTGAAGTTTTGTTAACATAAACGACTCCGATAGCCCCGAAAAACAGGACGAAGGAGACGAGGAGGAGAGCAGACACGGGCGAGTCGAGACGATACCAAGCGTCCGAAGAGGCGGTTTTCCTGTACACTTTCCCGCTCGGCGAATCCCTCGGAGCCCGCCCCTGACTGAACTTGGCGTAGTTCGGCGCTGGAGTGGAGTCCTCGTCGTCGCTCTCCTTGACGTCGAGAAGTTTCTTCGACAACCCCGGCGATACTTCTTTCGACCGCCCGGCCGTCAATCGTCTCAAAAACTCTGAAGAAAAGGGCGAGTCGGAATTGTCCGCTCTCAACTCCCCTCGATCGGAAGATGAATCGTTGCCGTATGAATTGGCCGAATAGGACGACGAAGGGGAGGACGAGGGCGGCGGGGAGTGGTTGTACATGGACGCGTTGAGGCTCGCGCGAAACGCTTCGTTGCCGATCCGTTGAGAATATTTGGGGGATGGGACGAAGTTATCGGCGGAGTCGTCGAACGGGAAGGCGTTTGAGGGTTTGACGGGTCGCGGGGGCTCGATGAACGTTGAACTGGCGACGGGAAGCATTTCGGCGAAGGAGCGTCCCGGGGATTTTCTTTTGGGGGAGCGAGCGGTTTTGGGCGGCGGCATCGCTTTCCTTCGGCCTTTGGGCGTCAGTCGTCCGCCGTCGCTTTCTTCGCCGGAGGTGCTCGGCGGTTTGGCGCCCGAGTCGAGGAGCGCCTTCAGTTTTTTCAACATTATTTTCCGCGTCGTCGCCGTGACGGGCCCCACCGGGTGCCCCAACTCGATGAACTTCGCTCGGATTTGAGCGTCCGTCAAATTGTCTAAATTCATTTTTATCAATTGTCTAACTAACGCGGAGAAACGAGAATTAACTTAAAACGTATTGGACTAAAAACGAAGGGGCGCTTGAATTTCGGTCCATAACTGGCGGCTCACGGCACCCGACACCGCCCACAAGCGCCGAACGAACTACTTACAATAGGGAGAAGAGCGGGCTCACAACTGATAACTCGGCTGCCAATTGTCCGAAAGTCTCGTTCAATTGCATCTTTTCCTTGTCTTGCAGGTCGTCCAAGAGAAATTACGAAGCAAATTACACCCAACAAAAACAAACTTAGTCCAAAACGAACAGGTTACAGAGCAGTGTTGCCACGTCAATAGTGTGAAATGCAAACGTCGATACTATCGATACTATACTCTTCGATATCTCAGTAAGTACCTCCTTTTACGCTCATATTCCAATACATTTGTATTACTGCGAGGATAACAAATATCTCTCCTCAATGTTCATTAGAATCCTGCAGGGAGCACGTTCCTCTTGGAGCTAGTACATGAGAACAGTTCCGAGTATCCTGATATTTTCCCGCTATTACCGCGCTCAATAGAGAATTCTCTTCTGTTATTGTGAATAATTGTATGTTTTGGAATAATAATAATAATAAACAAAAATGCTGTTTATTAGTGCGCAGTTATTGTAGTTGTTTTTCCGTTACGATAATAATTTAATACGTCATGTTATCGTCATCTCACCTGGTGCTTCAGATGGATATGAGAGCGTTCCGACGACTTCAAGATGTAAGAATTTACGTTCTTTTGCAAACAAAAGTATTACGATTGTAATTACGAGTTGTTGTTCGCATAAAATGTGTGTTGAGCAGTTTTAGAAAAAGCCGTCGGAAAATCCAAATGGCTTACCTGGGTGGATTTAAAATGGAGGAAATGTTAAGTAATTAGACACTTTTACACACAAGTTAGTGTATTAAACAACTTGTATTCAATACCATAATTCTCCCGTCCTTGTTAAAGTTTCTTGCTCGTAAAAGTTGTAACCTCACAATTTCGGTGTTTATTATTTCTTGTTCAGCTCTCATAATTACCTTCCTCTGGTCTACAAAGTAGAAAGGAAAGTTATGTAATCGGCTGGAAAAAAAATTGAAGTTATCTTCGGATCTGTACGTTTCAGACCCCTCTGAGTTCGGAAAACATTATTCGGGATAATGGTCTGTGTGTCTGTGAACGATTTTTAGAGAAAACCACCGTACCAAATCCGCTCAAACTTGATATCTAGCCCGCAAGTTACCGTAGAACGCCAAAATAAGGGTATGAGCAGAATCCACCGAAAGTTACCTATAGTGATCAAAACACCAAATTTTTTTCTCAAAAATGGCTCTAACGGTTTTGATTAAATGATTTATATTGATAGCTCTCAGTAAGGCAATTGTACCATAAAATTCCCATCCGTGGGAAAATGATGAGAACGGCACAATAAGGTTTTCAGCGCAGTTTTTTCCTTATAAACTTCGCTGGAATGTTTAAAAAAAATTGGTGTTGTAGTCCAATCCAATATCTATAAGATGAGTGTTTAAAAACGCTCATAAGATACATGGGGCTCACTCCAGAAATTCTTGAATTTCATTGAAAACGTTTTTACCACCAATTACTTGGCAAAAGTAATTACTATCCTTCTTCAAAAAATTATTGTTTACAGCCCCATTAATTTTCTGTGTACCAATTGCTCAATAATGATCCTGGGATGAGCATAAGCAGGACAATTAATTCCGGAACTGTAAGCGCTACTGCTTCCTGCTGCTGTGAAGTGTTGTTTGAACAAGTTCAAATTAACTGAGTGATAAATGAATTGATTAAGTAGAAAAAGCCATGAACATGAGTGGATTGACGCAGTGCTAAGAAAAGTTGTGTGTTACAACACACCAGATATTCTTATACCACTTCCGATTTTCCCTGTTGACAAGCATTCTCCCATACTAATTTGGTTTTTTCCTGTGTGTCAGCTTCGGCAGAGGTTAATGTGGCTACTTTTACTTCTGATAATTATTAGTAACAATAATTTGGTCAAATCTGGATTGTTGGGGGGATTGTACTTTCGGATGTACAGTTATGAGGCCGTTTATGTTTACACGAAACTTGATTACAGGAGGGGATGTTGAGCTGACGTCCAATTCCTTACTTTAATGTAACCTCACTAGTCTACTGCCTTCTTGATATGGCTTAATTGCAGCGTAATCACGGGTATCCTAACTGTATCCCTCAGTGATCTCGGCTAGTGTGGTGGGGATGAAACATGCTAGCCTTGATTTACTTATCTAGCCATGATCTGTTGGATCACAATCGGTGCCGTTTTAGTGGAAACCGCCCTTAAGGAGCTTTATGTAGTCTCTTGACAAGAGTTGAGGAAAATATCTGGTGCGACGCATCACACCACTTTCCTTGGTCTCGCGTGCACTCAGTGACTAACGTAGCTCTAGCAACTAATGAAATTTGTTTTTCATTCTGTTTGTAACGACGTTCGACATGAAAACTGGTGCTGTTTAAGGTTCGGGAATTTAGGATCAGAGCTCAGGATTGCAGCAATGTTCGTCTGTCTTATTTAAGGCTCGACTGACAAATGCCAAATGCTCAAGGCCTTCATGGATATGACTGAGAACACCTCCAATGCCATCCATCGTAAAAATAAACTCTCTTGAAAAATTGGGGAAAATCGAGAATAGATAGAGGGATCAGCTTTTGCTTTAAAGTGGTGAACGCGATTTTTTGCTCTGGTTCCCAGATAAATGGTACATCTTTTTTTTTAAGGGAATGGCGATGGCTGCAAAGGAGTTAATGTGCCTACGATAAAATGAGCAGAGCCCAATGAAAGCCTTCATCTGGCAAACTGTCTTGGAGACTTGAAAATCTTGGACGACAATACTACGATCACGAATAATGTTAGATTATTGGATAATCGGACCGTAAAACCTGAATTCGTACTGCACTAGCAGTTGTTTAGATAACGGTTCAGTTAGCAAGTAATACGTAACTAGGTGAGTGATTTAGCTTAAATTCCACACTCCCCTCACAAGCGCAATTAATGGAGACCTAGACGACTTCACGAAGTTAACTTCTGGGTTAGCAATGTCTGCTACTTTGGCTTCCGACAATTATTAGAAACAATAATCTGGTCAAATCTGGATTGTACCTTGGGATGTACAGTTACAGGGTTATTTACGTTCACTTGTTTACGGTACGGAGGGCCATTTTCACCAAAACAGCACTAAACGTGATCCAACTGATCAGGGCTAGATAAGTAAATCAAGGCCAGCCATTTTCGTGCCCACCATGCTAGCCAAGATCACTGTGGTATGCAGTTAGCATAGACGTGATTACGCTGCGATTAAGCCATATCAAGAAGGCAGTGGACCAATGAGGTTACAGTAATGTAAGGAAATTGGGCATCTGTTCGACATCCCGTCCCGTAAACAAGTGTCATGTGTACGTAATGCTCGAAAAGCCGGATTTGACCAAATTATTGTTTCTAATTATTATCAGACACCAAAGTGGCTGCATTAACCTCTGCCGAAGCTGAAACTTGTGAAGAGCATAAAGTGAAAATACGCGTACTACAACTGCAAGAGCTGCGGGAAAAAGCCAAATTAGTCCGGGAGAATGCTTTGTGCGTGTAGGAAAAATCGGAAGCGGTACAAGAAAATGAGAACTGAGCAAGAAATAATAAAAACCCAAATTATGAGGTTACAACTTTTACAAGCAAGGAACTTTAATGAGGAAGGGAGAATTGTCGTGTTTAATAAAAGTTGTTTAATACACAAATGCGGTATTATTTAATATTTCCTACTTATCTGCAACTAAATCCACCCAGGTAAGCCATTTGGGTTTTCTAACAGGGCGATATGACGTCTAGTTTTTTCAGAAACTGCTCAGCACACATTTTACGCAAACAACAATATGTTTTCGACGTTTGTAATACTTTTGTTCACAACAGAATTTAAATTCATACTTCGAGAAGTCGTCGGACCCCGCTCATAGCCATTTGAGGCGCCGGGTGAGATGACGATAACCCAACATATAGATTATCATCGTAGTGGAATAGCAACTAAAATAACTCCGTAATAGTGAACAATATGTTTGTTTACTTATTCCAAAATATACGTAAATTATTCACAACAATAGAAGCGAATACTCGACAGTGCGAGGTAATGGCGGACAAATATCAGAACATGATAAAGAAAGATAAGAGCTAACCAGGCCAAACCGCCCAATTTTTTGGGGTTAAGGGTAGATCAGGGCTAGAGTTAAGCTTGAGCCAGTCTTGTGAAGACCGTTTTTATGGCGGGAGTGGGATAGGTGCTGTTAATCGACTCTAAACGGGATCAACTCAGTTGGTGAAAACGGCCCGGAATGTTGAGCAGACGTTCAATTTCTTTGCTTCAATGCAACCTCATTTGTCCACTGCCTTCTCGATATGGCTTAACCGCAGCATAATCATGACTATACTAACTGCACCCCTCAGTTATCTCGGCTAGTGTGGTGGGAACGAAACAGGCTAGCCTTGATTTACTTATCTAGCCCTGCTCAGTTGGATCACGATCAATGCTGTTTTGGTGGAAACGGCTCTTGAGGTGAATCTGTAAATACGGCCCCTAAACTACTAGCAAGGTTTTTCTTCCCCACAAGCGCCCCCATTGATGGTTTTTTTCTTGGGCACTGCTCTTCTTTGACGGCGATGCCATGAGGTTTCAATAAAACTGGCTGCATCTTTTGATTCCTCACTTCAACTTCCTACAGGTAGCGCCATTAACTACTTTTCGACGAAAATGTCAATAATGGGGTTTTTCCTCCGTACCCTTCAGGTGTTTTCGTCCAATGACCCATTCAGATAAGCAGTTATAACATCCAACTGTGCCAACTCTCTTCTCCACTTATTTATTAATTTATTAATTATAAAAATATCTGGTGCGTTGCAACACACAACTTTCCTTAGCTCTACGTCAATTCACTTTGTACATGGCCAATTCGATTTGATCAATTCATTTACCACTCAGTTAATTTGAACTTGGTCAAATAACGCTTTACGGCAGCAGGAAGCGGTAGCGCTTACAGTTCCACATTTTATTGTGCTGCTCGTACTCATTGCAGGACCATTATTGAGCAATTGGTATACAGAAAATTAATGAGGCTGTAAACACAAATTTTTTTGAGGGAGGATAGTAATTACTTTTGCAGAGTTATTGGATAAAAACCTTTAGAACTGATAGTGAGCGAAACGGCGGTAGTTGAAATTCAGGAATTTCTGGAGTGAGCCCCATGTATCTCATGAGCGTTTTTAAATACTCACCCTATAGGTATTGAATTGGACTACAACACGACTTTTTTTTTTAACATTCTAGTAACATTCCAGCGAGGTTTAAAAGGAAAAAACCGCGGCAAAAACGCTTTTCGTCGAAAATTTTGATCATTTATTGTGCTGCTCTCGTCATTTTCCCACAAATGGGAATTTCATGGTGTGATTGCCTTATTGAGAGCTATCAATATAAAAAATTTAATCAAAATCGTTAGAGCCGTTTTTGAGAAAAAAAATATTTGGTGTTTTGATCACTATGATAACTATAGTTGAATTTCGGTGGATTTGGTTCATACCCTTATTTTGGCGTTCATTGGTAACCTGTAGGCTAGAAATTAAGTTTCAGCTGATTTGGTACGGTGGTTCTCTCTAAAAATCGTTCACAGACACAGACCATTTTCCCAAATAGTGTTTTTAGGACTCAGGGGGGTCTGAAACGTAAAGATCTGAAGAGAACTCAAAATTTTTTTTTCAGCCGATTACATAACTTTCCTTTCTACTTCGTAGAGCCAAGGAAAGTAAAAACGGGGGATCCCTATTGAAAACAAAAGTGTGAAATAATGAGAAGTGTTTTTTTACTTTCCGCTACCCGAAGGGAAGGAAAGTATAGTAATCGGCCCAAAAAAAAAAGTTGGGTTTTCTTCAGATCTTTACGTTTCAGACCCTTCTGAGTCTAAAAAACCTAATTTCGGAGAGAGGTCCGTGTGTATGTCTGTGTGTATGTCTGTGTGTATGTCTGTGTGTATGTCTGTGTGTATGTCTGTGTGTGTGTGTATGTTGTTCGATTTGCGGAAGAACAGCTGATGCGATTGAGCTGGTTCTATTTTTGTTTTGATGCTATTTTCTGTAGACACCAATATAAGGTTATGGACGATTTCGGCCGATGGAAAGGGGGGGAGGGGGACGAAAATGTACCAAAAACTAGGGTTTTTCGCATTTTTCTCGAAAACGGCTCTAACGATTTTGATCAAACTTTCAAATTATCTTCTCCTAATCAATATCTAACTTTTCTTCTCTATACATATCTCCATGAAAATACGGTGAACGGAGATATGGGCCCTTGAAGCAAAAATATGTTTTTTACGCTTTTTGGCAAAACGGCTTCAGCGATTTTCACCAAACTCACAGGATGTTTTCAAATAGTTGATACCTACATATTCTTTTTAATAAATGTTCCTGTGACGGTCCATTGAACAGAGATAAAAAGCAAAATGTGTCGAAAATAACGTTTTTTCTAACATTTCCGTAAATTCCAGGGTAACTTTTTCACCAGATGTGATATATCCTAATGAAGTATCTTCTAGTCACCCATACCAACATTTCGTTCTCTATAATTATTTCTGTATATATATGTTGAACAGAGATATAAGCCAAGTTAACTCAGAAAAGGAGATTTGTCGAATATTAATTTATCGGTATTCCAATTTTCTCAAAAACGGCTCTAACGATTTCGATCAAACTTTCGGAGTACTCTCAGCTAAATAGTCCCTACATTTAGTTCTCCATAAATGTTTCTGTAGAAATGCGTTGAACGAAGATATAGCACCCGCATATGTAGCTGGTGTTCGAGCTTAAAGGGGTGGCGGAAAGTAGTGTGTTGCTACGCACCAGATATTTAGAACACCGAATAGAACGCTAAAACATGTCAGAAATGTATTAAAAGAACTGGAGAAGAAGTCCCAACGGGCATAGTTTTGAAGAAGAAAGATAGCATCGCGGGGAATACGCTGCCACGTTGCGAAAATGATGACGAGAGAACAGGAGCCTGGAATGCGTCCACGAGGAAGGCAAGGCAAAGTTTTGAGACACCGCACACCGCCAGCCGATCGCTCTGTATGGTAAATGATGAAGTTATCAAGTCCTAGCTCTCAAGAGTGAACAGGAGAGCCAGGTGTGGAAATAGTTGGGCCTGAAAATGGGTGGTTTGGTATTGAGAACACGGCCTTTTTGATAAAACACATCCAGTGAATGGTTGACAAAGGAGTGACGAGCGAGTTATTTGGTAGAGTGCGCCTTGCTGGTTTTCTTACGATCCTTGGGACTCTGGATGTATTTTATTGTGAGGTTATCCTCACCTGGACGCTCTCTCAGACTTTCACGAAGATTAGCCGGAGATTACTTCCGTTCACAGGAGTTTTATCTGAAGAGGCAGAGGACACTGGGAGGGTGGCAGAACGATTGCTGACGAGAACTCAGGTAGCTGCGTCGGGAGAGAATGTTACATTATAGTCAACCTATTTGCATGGCTTTTCTAACCAATGTCCCGTTTGTTCTATGCACCATTTTTGGATCTACCACGTTGTTGTCATCCTTCCTTTCAGTCAAGTTTAATTTTCAGATGCGATTTCAATTCACTTTTCATTGCGTTTGACCATTATCCAGTGCTGCCAGTGTTCAGCGCTTCGACAACAGAAATTCTGCAATAAGCGGATAAGCAGCAGCAGCAGCTCGATGAATTCCGAAACTTTAAGCGTTACCAGTTTCAACGTACGATGTTAACTTATATTTTGCCACGTTCATATAAAGTTCGTAAACAAATAAAACATTATACGCGGTGCTGAGGTCAGTTGTAAGGTGCTCAGTATCAGATAATTGTATTTGCTAAGGCTTTTTATATCGACGTCGTAATT
This sequence comes from Pachypeltis micranthus, assembly GCA_020466155.1. Lineage (NCBI taxonomy): Eukaryota > Metazoa > Arthropoda > Insecta > Hemiptera > Miridae > Pachypeltis > Pachypeltis micranthus. The sequence continues at coordinate 59,888,355 of CM035770.1, read as the reverse complement.
CTAGATGGAGACCCAAGTGCCGGAATAACCCAACGGTAATTTCCGACCAGACGACACGACCCGCCAGTGTCCGACGACCTTCTCCAGACAGGATCAACTTTCAAGGACAGACCCCCGAGTCTTGTGAGATCACCTGGCTCTTGAAAGCTGTCCCGCCGACAACTCTCTTCGCGCAAAAACTTCCTTTTCGTCCTCCCTCCATTTTTTATTTATTTTTTTTCCCCCCGCAGTATCATTTCCTCAATTCGTAAAGCGGAAAGTTCGCCAGTTCCGGGGTTTTGATGCGCGAAAATAGCGAGAATCAGTGGGGGATTATTTTACGTCGGGGAGGACTTTAAAAATACGACGATTTGCCGTTTAGGGAGTCAGTTACTCGTCGCAGATTTGAGTTAGCCACTTCGACGTATTAAGATGAAGGCGGTTTGTGTTTTGTTGGCGGTGGCAATTGCGCTTTCGGTCGTCCACAGTTCACCAAGTAAGACTCGAATGGAAGTATTTGCTCCGTTCTTCCCCATAACTTCCTGAATTGATAGTATTTACTATAAACGCCATCCTATACGATCGAACTTTATGTGTTTGCGGCCAACAAATATTTGATACGAATCGTTCGGAAATCGACAGTTTTGAGAATTATAACCATATTTTAACTTCGCCCAAATTGTGGTCAGGCAAAAAATTCGAGTTTTTACGTTTACGCCTGGTTCGGCCCGCACAATTCGGCCCCATTTTCATCGCAATAGCTTCTACTTCATTACATAAACTTGGTAGCTCAACGTTCTACATTGAAACTGGTGGAGCTAAAAACGTAACGATCTGAGGAAAACTCAAAAAAATTTTTTCAGCCTATTACATAACTTTCCTTTCTACTTCGTAGAGCCAAGGAAAGTAAAAAGAAATTTGATTAGTTGCTAGAGTCAAGGAAATTATTGAATGCATGTGGGGCCACAAAAAGTTATGAGATGCGTCTCATGTGATATTTTTCTAACGTTTTCAAAATTTTCCAAGTAATCGCTTAACTTGGTCCTCCATTTAAACCCACATTTTGTTCTTCACAAGTAGTTCAACCAGGTCGAACGGAGATATACGCCAAAATACGTTTTATAAACCCAGACCATTCCCACTGGGATTTCGTAGTTGTAAATTGGTTTTAACGTGTACTGACTGATTCACGAATGTGAAATCCCTGCTTCTTCTCGAACGTCTGTTTTACAATAATTCCTCATTGCTGTTCGAAAATGTCTGTACACCCGTTCCATTTGTTTAACAGCTCCTCACAAGCTGTTCGGAAAATGGAACCGCCACCAGGGAGGAGGATTCGGAGGATTCGGTGGACTGGGAGGCGGTCATGGAGGTCACGACGGAGGTTTCAATAGCGCAGCAGCTTCGTCTTCTGCTGCCGCCTCGAGCGGCGGTGGCCATGATGGAGCTTCCGCGCAATCACAATCAGCTTCCTTTTCAGTGGGCAACGTGGCAGCGAGTATCAGTTCCAGTTCTGCCAATGCAGGTTTCGGCCGTGGAGGATTTTTCGAGTAAGTTTGAAAGCGTTTCATACAAGTTAATATTTTCAGCGTGTTGTTTTTACACGCAGCATCTTGAAAGACAAATATGTACACCAATAAACTCACTTTTAGTTGAATAGCCACAGTATAGATAGTTGTGTACAGCTAGATACTATAATTACTTAGCTGTTTGGCAGATTGTGCAATAAATTATATTAATTCTCGTTTTTTTTCTTTCAGTGATTACTGAGTGCTGCGCTTCATCCTTGTAAAAAGTTGTATTTAGTAGTTACCATGTAATTTAATGTAAATATTTATACATCTCATAAACCTTCTTTGATTGACATGTGCGATTATTGTGACAACCCTAGTAGTCCTTCTTCTACAATGAATGTAAATAATCTTTTTGTGACTCATCAAACTACTTTCTTCAGCCCACTGGATTGTGGTACCTATCTGCCTAGCGATTAATCCAACCTGTTTTTCCCCTCTGATATAATCTTGAACCCGACAGAACTAAACTTATCATTCATCATGAACACTAGCGATGCTTCAAGTTACGAATTTTATCGTGATAACCCTATTCATGTCCTTGTACCCAGCAGATGGTGTATACAACTTTAAACGGGATTCAGGCTCTTTGCATTCATTGTTTTGGAACTATAGAAAAAACACTGCAAAAAAGAATTGGTCTAGTTGTCGACGGTTGGTGCTACTAATTATTTCATAACTACTACCAACCTACCATTGTGCAGGGAGTTTGTCGGACTGCCAACATGAGTTTTTAAATATAATGGTTACATGAGCAGGATTTATGGTGAAAAAACGTAATAATTTTCGCTAAAATGATCAGTAATTTATTGTGTTGCTTTCGTCATTTTCCCACAGATGAGAATTTCATGGTAGTTTTGTGTTATTTGTAACTTTTCATTCACCAATGTCGTCATAATTGTTCAAGCGGTTGTTGAGAAAAACGATTGGACATTATGATCACTATGCTAACTATAATTAATTTTGGACTGGTTTTGCTAGTACGCTTATTTTGGAGCCCATAGTGACCTGTAAGCTTAATACCATATTTGTTACTTCACATTTAGAGACACGCAGAAAATTTTCCAAAATGGTGTTTTTTGTACGTAATGTAATGAAGAACACTTCAAATTGTTTATTAAGCCCTACAGAGTAGTGCAAAAGTTATGCAATCGGCCGAACAAATTTATTGTTGAGTTTTCTTCAGATCTTAATGTTTCAAGGGCTACGAGTCTCTAAAATACCATTTGAGAGTCATTGACCAGCCGAGTGAGTGTATGAAAGGACAGTTATACAGTGAGATACTGAGTTAGGTAGTTTAGTTTTGTAGCTAATCGTTAGAAAACATCTCAGAAGCAAATTCGAATAGGTTGTACAAAATACTTGGTGCAATAGTGTTCTTGTATTTATAAATATAAAAATAGAACCAGTGTTTATTACATTCAAATGTGAAACAGTATTTGACATACTTCATTGTTAGCAAGTTCAGGTACAGAATCTCTCTCTCCAGCGAGGCACATCATTTTTCTAGCATGTGGCGTGAATATGTTAACTGTACATGACAGTGATTCAACTATTGGTAATTTCTCCTCTTCCACAAGTTATGTTTTGTTGGTGATTAAATGTAGAAAACTGATATTCATACTTGTACATGCGCACTGGGGATAACTATAATTTGATTGTTATTCTAAACTTACGCTAAACATAATACCAATGGTCATTTAGGCACTCAAAGGATTAGTCACATAATTCATCACATAAATTGCGAGGGTGAAGGTTAGCAGCACTAAATGTCCTCATCTCCGAATAATTAAGGAACGTGATTGTCCACCGAAAATTGTGTTAAAATGTGTTTTTTGTGAAGAGCGTCGACCCTTGTTCTCTTCGAGGGCGCCGTCTCATCTTGAAACACACAAACGGCTGAGCATTAGGGAGATAGTTAATTTTTGTTATGATCCCGTTGTTGCTCAAGAGTTTTGAGATGTGGCATTAGGAGTGGATGGTTTGGGATCGACGACGACGAGTTTGGTCCTCCCTTGCCGTCCCTGGCCGTTCTTCCCTCGAACAGTTAGCGAAGATTCTACGACGATTTCGTCAAAAGAGGACACAAAAGGTGTAACTGAAACCAACTCAACTCCATCAATACACGTTATTACCAACATTACCTCCTAGTGTCCATACATTTTTTTGGTAAAAACTAAGACAAACTAGTTACATCTAAGTTTAGCTACAGACACGTATCGTGTTGTTATCGTCAGTGTCGTTGTTGTTGTAGTGTTAAAATATGAGTATTTGGCGCCACACAAGAAGATAATATGAACTTGGAAATAAACAGTTCTGAAAAATAGGTAGGAATGAAACTGGTCCTTTTGTTTAGTACATATACTTTATATAAGGGGTGCACGTACTATGCTTGTAGTGCCAGCTTAAATATGTTATAGTTAGGCTCAGTGGTGTTTACAGCCAGACATCTTGCTGTACGGATCTGCCCCTCCTGTTATTTGTCTTTGCTACATTTTCAATCGTGTACTAGTACGTATAACTTGCGGAAACGAACTAATTTTTTGAAGGTCAAATTCGCCCTCTAGTAATTTAACTTTTTCATATTTATTCTAGAGAGCTTCACTTGCTGGTCGTCACTGAGTTGTTGACCAGGTGGCAGTCATGATGAGCTGATAATAAGAGGAAATTGAACAGCATCGACATCGGCATTCACGCCGAACGACCCAACAAAAAGTGTTGAAATCTTTTCAGGGAAACTATTTCAACCACCACCTTCGTTTACCTCAGTAAGTGCTCAGTTAGCATGAGGATAGATGTCCAGGTTATCTGAAAGTTCGACGAATTGTTGATTTCGAGTTGCATTTAGGCAGAAAGTAGAAATCATTACGAGTCTCCGTTCATTTGCCAAAGCCTATGATTGAGGTTTTGCATATAATGCGATGATCCATTTAGCTTACATCCTCACTTTAGAAGATGGCTTCGTAGGGACCACCAAGAGCCACTTGAGTAAAGAGGTTTGTTAGTGGGAGGAGAAGTACAGGGCTGAGTATTGGCGAGATGTGCCTTAATTTATTAGACTCTCCAGCGAGCAAACAAGAGAGGTGCTCTCTCTGGAGACAGAAAGTATACATAGTGTGTGGCTTGATCACACTAAGGTACCTGGTCAAGTTAGAAGTACAGAGTTGCAGGATCTGCGAGGTAGGTGTACTTGTGAGGAGCTGGCTATGGTGCGCCTCTGAGGTTACAGGAATGGACCTCAAGACGGGGACGTCCCAGCAGTGACTGTTGGGTGCATGAATGGGGGAGTTCGAGTGAGGACTGTATTACACTTGATAGAATAGGAGACCAATAGTTGAGTTGAGAGTAGCGTGGAAGCTGAGAGATGTGTGGGTCGCGAGACTTGAGAGACGAATGATTGGGAGAACTGGCAGACTGTTGTTCACAAGAGCTGATAGATAACTGAATTTGTGAGGAGCTGTCTGTTGTGGAGAGAAAAGTAAATTGAGAGGTGTAAAACGGATATTTTGGAAAGTCCAGAAGAAGGGGAAATCCGTTGTCAATCGGGAATAACTGAAGAATTGGACTTTCCATAGGTAAACAAAAGGGTTTGAGAACAGAAAGGTGTTCAAGGAAACAATGACTTTCCGTTAGGGCCAGTGAGTTCCATTAGGGCAAGTGCGGACGTTCGGGGTTCAAAAACCCAGCTAATTCGGCCTGCGCTGAACAGTGAACACACGCCCCACAGGTACTGGGAGTGGAACTGAGATGATCTGAGGCAGCTCATGTACGCCTCACTATAAGCCCATTTGAGGTTACACTGGGGGTTTTCTCAGCCACCACCAGTATTTAGGGTAGGGGGGAGATTAGATTTTGAACTGAACTTGAAATTAAACGAGGTGTAACATTTGCAGAAACCGGCGAGTAAATGATATACTGCGTTATCTGAGCGTTTCGTCGACGGATATTCTACTGGTAATCTAGAAACCAACGAAACTAATGCGTGGGTCATTACCACTCGCGAATAAAGGGGACAACATCCAGTTCAAAACGAACACAGGATCTCATTGTTTGTTAACTTCTTCTGGAATCCACTAGAGACGTTTACGAATATTATGATTAAGTAAAGGTTCTTCACACATTGCTACTTCACGCAGCCTGAAGAGTAACGTAGTATTCGTCGTGAAAAAATGTGCATTTTCATCAGATCTTCACTTTATGATGCCCACTATCGACTACCGTACTGTATGTTGTCAGAATTATCGGTATTATCCGCTAGACCGAGTAATTTTTTAGTTTAATTCTGAATACTAACCCTGTTTTTTTATTTTGTTCGTGCTCGAGGTTGAATTGTTCATGTTTAAGTGTTGTTTGGGACAGTGTATGTTCTAATTCCTCTCTCCTGTCTCGCCTCGCTTAATTCATCCACATTCCAACCCCACTCCTGTTCACCCTCCGCCATCATTTTCAGGTGGAAAACCCCAATTTTTAACTCATCGTGCGAGATGTGGTGTCGTGACATCCCTCAATTGGCAATCTCTGAAGAGGAAAAACGTCGGAGTGGGGGGGGGGGCTTGTTAACGATTCGACGCTACGTGGAAAGGGGTGGACATATTTTTTCCTTTCTTTAAATTAAAAATACAACATGAATTGTCCACTTCGAAATGAGGCCTAGTCAAATTTTCATTGATGAAAGAAGATAGAAGGAGGGAATTCACCAGAAATAAGAGATTTTCGTATTTTTGAACAATTTTGGTTTAACTTTCCTATTATTATCTACTGATCAATACCTAACTTTCGTTCTCTATAAATATCTCTGCAATCGTTTGATGAATAGAGATGTGCCTACATATATGAGGACAAGCGCTTCAAATTATTTATTATTCTCTTGCACAGCATGATTGCGACCTATCTTATTCAAATCAACGTATAAAAAATATTGAGAACATGACGTGGCCATGTTTGCAGAGCACCCACGAAACATCCCATTCGATTCTGCAACGGAAAATAATAGAACATTTTCAAGGCGACGTCGAGGCAATTGCACGACGCGACGAGTCAAACTGACAAGTGGTTGGAGCGAGACGGGAGGAAACGAGGGTCGGGGAGAAAAGATAACTTTCGTTTATTGCCCCGCGAGTTCCCTCAAGCAGTAGAATTTGCCGCACTGTATTTACTAGGATTTCACAGTCACCATTTAGGCGCAGTTCGACGCTTCCGAGGGTCGTAATACTCGTATTCGGCCAGGCATCGCAAAATGCCTGGGGAACGATTTCAAACACGAGGTAATTGCAATAAAACAGACACGATTTCTTTTTTTGGCTAATATCTCAAACAGTTGCCCATAACAACCATGGGATGGGTGGGGTGGGGGCACACAACTAGATTCCAAATGGAATATTTTTGCCAAAGAACGCATTTTTTTGACCAGGTTTAGAAAAACGGCAACACGTGGCCTGAAAGGCCAATGGACGTTGCAAATTTGGAATCTTCGTGCCTCGAAACGTATAGTTTCAAGGTTTGATTCAAGGTGGAGGGGGGGGGAGAGTAAAACCTAGGTGTATAATTCAGAATGAATAATAAGTAAACCAAAATGAGGTGTTTTTGAACTATTAAGAAAAACGGCTCTAGCGATTTTCATAAAACTTGCCCCATCTCTTCACATAGTCGACATAAATTGTATTCCCTCAGAAAAGGCATAGCTGAATTTGATCAACCTGACGGAGGCAACCTGACCTGTTACGAGGAGGTTTGGAAATATTGACTCAGGCAAAAATTACATCGATCACGAGCTCCGATCCAATGCTCAACTTTTGTCAGATTATGAATCTTCATATATCACCACTAGACTATGATAACTGGGGTGCCTACAATGGGTGTCAGGCATTTCGTTATCTGCAACAATTTCTGTGACTGTCAGTTGAAAAGAAATACAATCCACGATAATTCAGACAATAACATTTGCCGAGCGTTGAACAATCATTTTTCAAATGTTTTCCGAAATGTCTGAAACAATTTTGATCGCCTTCGCGTGCTGCTTTCAGCTAACTAGTAGCCTATAGTTTATTCTTCGGTGATATTTTGGTAGAAACCTGTGTTCATACCTTAGCGTTTGTAATGGTTTACAGCAGACTGCGGATGATGGCAACACTGTTGCCGCCACCTGTGCAGTTCGCCACTGTTTATATCAGCGGAGGAGCCGCAATTTAGTTTCATAACAGCTACTGACATCGCTGACGAATATGCCCCTTTTTTACGCCAGTGTTTAAATTCCCCCTTAGATTGTGTGAATTAAGGTAAGCGATCAGAGGTTGGTGTTTCATTTTTCCCATTATCCCTTTATTGTTATTAATACAATCCGAGAATAGGTTATTGTTTCATTCTAAAAGGAGTTCATTTCATTTCATTTCGAGTTTTTCCTGATTAAGTTCAAGTGGGTCCTATTTGGTTTATAATTTCATTTCCTAGTACTTTCCTGAGAGGCATTATTTTATTTATTTTTATCAAGTGAGTATAATTGAGTGTATTTAATTTGTTCGTTTATTTTGGGCCCGGACACGACTTTCACTCATGTTCTGTACGTGGGTAATTGTAAAGAATTCCCCAAGAACGTCACACGTTAGCGGAAAGTTGTGTGATGCTTTCCCACCCACATGTTTCTCTGTTGTGTTTGTGCGGTATACGTAAAAAGGTCAACACCCCCCCCCCCCGGGTGACCCCCTCCTGTGAAACTAATTTTGCCCCGAAGAGCGAAGCGAAAATCATCACTCTCGCCGTTGGGACGTGATTTTTCACGAAAATTTGCTTGAATCGTCATAGCTATTCGGAAGAACCGTGTATTTAAACATGGAATTGGTACAGGTTGTTATTTCTGGAGGTTGTCTCTTGCAATATCTTGCTAGATGCAGCTAACTAAGCCCGTAACATGATAGCAACTTACCGATGACAGCAATTGCCTGAATATTGGTATGTGGGTGAGCCATTTAAAGATGGAATTGCCACGTGGGGTTGGAGGGTTTATGTCTGGAGGGTGTGCTCTATCTGCTCCGCGTCATAGCAAAAAGCGTTTTGTACTTGTTGATCTAATAGTACAATTTGTCGACAGTTAATTCAGAGAAGGCAGAAATGTTCGAAAGCATTCAACAAAATTGTTTAGCAAACCTCGTCATTCGCTCAACTGCAATCAGCTGGTCGTCTGGAGAGGACGCTCTCAGATTATCATTTCAAAATCGGCCTTGACGACGCTCCTTCCTCGCCATTGAGATGTCGTCGGTTGGCAATTCCGGGTCCTTTGTTTATTATATTATGATTCACGCGGCGGGAGGAATATAGTGAGAAAACGGCCGGTGACGCAACGAATCAATGAAATGAAAACAAGACTCGAGTTATTGGATTCGATTCAATTGTCTGACTGAGGCACGCAGACTTCCTTAAGGCCGCTGTCAACGAACTTGAACGGTCATCGCGTTGCGAGACCTAACGCCAAATCAGTCCACAGACGGTTGAGGATTGAACGTTAATTAAATTTTTAAACCCGGCAGGCAGGTGGAGGGAAAACAAATTATAGACAAATTTAGGTGCAGAAAACTCGTATTTACAGGAGCGTTGACTCCTCTCTGTCCCTCCAGGCTAACAATATTGAAAATATCTTGTGGTATGCATCACACAACTCTCCCCTACTATAGTAAATACCAGTTGATTGCAAGTGGCGTGTAAGGAGCCCTGTTCGCCTCATTGAGGGCATTCACCTGGAAAAACCCCGGTGGCCGATGGGACCTATGCTTGTCCATAGCATCCCATCCTCCCTGGCCCTTCTCACAACTTCACCTGGACACTTTTAGCCACTTCGCATTCATACGCGTCCTGTTCTTTGTACGATTTTTCCTCTAATTGTGGTTTGTGCCTAGTATGTTCCCATCCTTCAGTCTTGTAGTATGAGAACTACCGTTCTAATCAAGTGTCCGTTGTAAAAGTGAAAGAGGAAGGATACTGACACGGCTGGGTATTTCTTCCCTCGTTAGTCAAGGCACCAGTCGAGCCGCTTGGAACAGCGCTTGGTCAAGGTTTTCTAAGAGAAAAAGGTTATGCATTCCCTGGCCGATTTTCTTCGGACACGTTTCCTGTTCCCCTGTTTCGCCGTTTTCTCCCGGCCTCTTCCCTAAGGAATACTGGTTCCATTAGAATTTCCCCTTTTGTTCGAACGAAGAGAGAAGACTCCAAGTTGTCAAGTCCGTGGCTTTACATATTTATTTTGGGCATGCCGTAGGTTCGATAGGAAAGACATTATCTTTTTACATTTTAGTTCTTTTCTAATAGTATATTTTACTTTAAATCAGATTTGTGTTTCTTTTTCCTTTTGCTTGAATTTATTAAATTTTGTTGTTAATCCCGTTGAATTTATTAATTTCCTTATTTTCCCTTCATTTTAATTTCACACTGTGCACTCAAAACTATCGTGTTAAGCATGTCAATCAATATTGTTCTATATCTCGTTCAATTCTCGTGTCTATTCCTCTCCCTTTCTTGTGCACCCAACAAGCCCTTTGGTATTAGTTGGATGTAAGTGCCACGTAAGTAGCTCTTCTCAGGAGCCTAATGATTTGCAACCCACACGCTTATGTGGACGACCTGACTGCTGATCCGAGCACAGGTTGAATCTCGCTCAAGTGCTTCTAATCGTCACCCGATTGAGCGAGCATGTCAAACTGGAGGTGGATGAAGATAAATCCAGCTAATCCGCGTGCAAGAAAAATTAAATAGCCAACCGTCAATATTCAGTACGCCAAAAGAGTCGATAAAATTGTAGATGAGTTGGTTGAGTCGTTTTCTCGGGAACGCTGGTGCAGGTTATCAAAATTAGAACATTTCCACGGCATTGGGAGTCAAAGTCCTCTTCGTAGTACATACGATATTTTGCTATCAATGCGGACTAAAAACCTCGATCTTTCAACAATTCCAATTGTGCTCGCCTACTCGGCAATCCGATCGGACGAAAACCATGGTAGTTATCGGCGAAAAATGGTTTACACAGTTTATTGCAATTACGCCGTGTTTGGTATCGTATCCGAGATATCGAATAGGACGGGTCTCAGAGGTCTATGACTTCGTCTAGATGAAAAAACACTGAAATTACAGTAAATCTTGTGAGGCAAATTAAACTATTTAAAGGAACTGGGGGGTCGATACAGCGTTATCGTTTTTCCTCAGCTTACGTTCATTTTCTGCACTACATCCCGTCTCACTCCAACCACCAATCAGTTTGACTCGTCATGTCGTGCCTACTATCGCCCAGAAAACGTCAACTTTCGTTTTTCCTTTGTACTCAGGTCATATTTCGTATAGGTTTTTTTTTTTGAAACGGTGGATGCAGGCATCCTCATCCACCCTCACTGCGGCCACAAACAGGCTTATTGTAAGGGCGTCCATGATCCTCAGATCATGGCCTCCCTGCACCACCACCAGGCCCCACGGCACTGATCTCACTTGTTGTGACGTTACCTATGCGCCCCCACCACCCCCGCACAAAGCAGAGGACATCCGTTCTGCGTTTGCCACCGGCTGAAGAAAAGGCCTCCTAAACACACAATGGCGCGGTGCCGTGAGTCCATCGCATACACACAACACATGCTCTGCCGTCTCTAGCCCTACCTCGCAGTACCTGCATACCTGTACCTCGCCCTTGCCAATATTTGCAAGCTGGTACCTTAGCGGACAGTGACCTGTGAACAGGCCACATATGATCCTCATATCCTTCCTCCCCAGTGCAAGCACCTTGGCTTCGTATAGTTTACTACAGCTTTCTGTGTGCAATCATGCCGCGCAAGAGCACAATCAACCGTTGTTTAGTAATTTGAAGCGTTTTGTGATTTGCTCGTGAGTTTTTTTATTCGTAATCAAAAGTTCAGCGCGTTAAGAAGAATCAAAAGTCGTAAAATCACCTTTTTTGCTGGGGGATGAGGTGTCATTTGCAGGAGCTGCGGCTGCAAACACAATGGCAGCAACTATCAACGTAATGAAGAAAATCGTCTTCATTTTGCCTGTAAATAAACCACAAAGTTTTAATATTATAAACCACAAAATTTATCTCCGATGAACGAACTATCGGAAAGTTGGAATTAACTCAGAGACTAATTTGTAATGACCATTGACAATTATCTTTTGAAAATCCAATTAAAAATTGATTGTAACTGCCGAGTTGTGAAGTTCTGACGACTTTCCCGAGATTGTTAGAAAGTTTCGTCGAATGATCAAAAATGCCGAGTTGCCTCTTCATCGGCTGGTTGCCGTTTTAGGGGATTTCTTCCGTCAAACGGAAAGCTCTGGGGCTCTGTGAGACTTTCTATGTTAGGACATGTCGACGTGCCGCCCTCGTGTGCTGCTTGCCCTTTTTCTTTCAAAATGTACTAGTGATCTCGACTTATAGTCAATCAATATATAACCAATAAACTTAGTTTTATGCCACTCCCCTCAATCGAGACGTAGCGATGTGCTGTCCCTTTTTTTACTTACCTTTCCTTAGCCCTACGAAGTGAGAAGGGAAGTTACGCAGTGGCCTTTTACAAAACTCTTTTTAGATATTTATATTTTAACAGTTTCTGAATCAGAAATAACCATTTGAGAAAATATCGTTTTTCACGATTGTGACAATATGGCTCGATTAAATCAAAATTTTATTTCCAACTTGACGATTAACACAAATAAGGGTTTGGATGATATTTGAAAACTAAGTATAGTTTTCATAGTGGACGAAACAATAAATATCTGTTCTCACAATTATAGGCCGATTTCCAGGTTCAACGTACTTTCAAAAAATTTTGAAAAAGGGGTGAAGCGGAATCCGCAGTCCAGCTAGAGGCCCAAAATATTTTGACCCCCTTTCAGTATGGTTTCAGGCAAAGACGTGGAGTTTAAGACGCTCTTTTTGGGCTCACTGAGCGGAGAGATTACACATGGCGGTTCTAGCTTGCCTTGATTTATCAGTGTTTTGACTCTATTGACAGAGATTTGCTCCCGGAACGCTTAATGGGAGTCGGAATTGTGGGGCCGAGTTTCGATTGGTTTCTTTCGTATCTGTCTGATCGATACCAATTTGTATCAGTCGGTGATCGTACCAGCCAGCATCTAAGGGTGGACTATGGAGTGATTCAAGGCAGCTCTCTAGGGCCCATATTGTTCTTAGTTTTCATAAATTCGCTTTCAGGTATATCCAATCTAGGGAAATTGTTTGTTCTTCACTGATGACAAGGGCATCTTGGTTAGGGGTCTACGCGACGATGCAAGAGCTTCTTGGGGTGAGATGGTTGGTGGGGAGTGTGCTCACCTTAAATGCTCTAAAACCAAGTATATGGTCTTTGGTAGTATGGAAGGATTGCTCCCCCATCATCAATTGAGTGTCCACTCTTACGCTGGGGGAGGACCCAGTGACTGCCGGCCTCTGGGAAGGGTTTCAAAATACAAATGTCTGGGGATTGTGGGCGCACCACCATTTCTCCCTTCGCTGGAACTTTCACAGCGTCAGCGAAGCATCTCCTTGAACTCGAGAATTCGTCTCATTATTTTCTCTCTTTAATTTTTTTCTCTGGCCTTCTTCTTTTTCTTGGAATGAAGGAGCGTGTTGAAGTCCAGGAAAAAGTTACAGCGAACACGAGCTCCAATCCAATGCCCAACTTCCGTCTTCGTCTATAACCACTAGACTATGACCGCTGGGGTGCCTACAACGGGAGTCAGGCTGGAGTTTCTGTGTTTACTTGTGTTCTCTCTCTTTCTCTACCATAAACGCCTGAAGCTTTTTCCGTCAAAATTTGGGTGTGAACAAATCCAAATGACAAAAACAGCACAATAAATTATCACGAACGTTCACAAAAATCGACGTAATTGCAGTTTTTAATCAAAAATCCCCTCTCACAAAAATTTCACTGGTAGTACAATGTGCACTTTGTACGATAAAAGTTTAGCGGCAATTATGAGATAGTTACGAGAGGCCTAATAAATTCGCGAACTCAAACTGTTATCGTTGACTAACTTCTTTTTAAGTTGTTTACCCGCTAACTCCCGATCAATGCACAGGGATCTTTCAAAAAAGTTAACAAGGCCGGCCAACAAATTACGTATGTGCTGATTAGTAAACGAAGATCGTGACGTGAATAGGAGCACAGCAACAAATTCCGGAAGGCAAAGCGCTACCAGTTTCTCGATGTAGAACGTGATATCTCCAGTTTACTCGCGCCACGTATTAAATTATCTCCTAAATATTGATTCATAAAGACATTGTGCATGATGTGTTCTTAGAGACAGCTAATATAGTTTTAAATTCAATGTAAAGATTCGTATGCAAATTGAATTTGCGGTGACTTTGGTTTACTTCGCTCAGAAAGTGGAGAAAAATTGTTGTATATAGTCATCTATTCACGTAATAATAGAATGTGAATATTTATAAATATATAAATTATTGGCGTGGACTGCAGTAGAGCGCAGTCGTTTGGAATCCTGGCAACAACTATTGCTCTGAAAGCTCCGGCTGTTGGAAGAGCCCTTAGGGTTGTTCAACCTGGTCATCAGTATTCAAGCAGACTGAGGCTATTTGCATATTTATTTAGAGACGTTCGAGTCACAATTTAACGCGGATCTGGAAACGACGTCAGTTCGTGACATTTCGAGAGGCTTTTAAGTCGGCAGTTTAAAGGTTTTATTTGAGGAAAGAGCGACGTCTACTCCAGTCAATCTCGCGGAAAGACGCGACGAGGTACATTACATTTACATGTACATTCCGTTCATAAAAGAATAGCTTCGGCGATGATGATTTAGTATGCGACTTGTGCCAACATTAAGGCCTACATGTCTTACAGGAAGACGAGACCGGATTGGCAAATCGAAGCTCCTCGCGCATCGTCGCGCGAACTATTTTGGCTCTTGTTCAACGCACACATTGAACACCTGCTTTCGAATCAGCTTCTCCTCCTTAAGACGGTGTACTCGAAGTGTTTACGATTCAAACTCAAACCTCAAGACAAATGTTCGCTCCTCCCGGAGAATGTTCATTTCCACGTGCAGATTTGAGTTTCCATTTAGCATTTCAAGCCGAACGACTGCGAGACGTTCTGCGGTCATTTCAACGCGAACCGAGCGACAAGACACAAATCCCGAAGACGCGAACTTCATATTGATACGCGATTTAGGTTTGAGCCATTTCGATGCCAATTACAGGAGAAACAACGAATTAACGAGTGCTCAGTTCTATTGAATTTCTTTTCTTTTTATGACTCCAACTCCCAGCAAAAGATCTCTTAATGGGAGTTGTAGCGCTTAGCACTATATTACTGTGCTAAATGTATATATTAAACGCAAAAGGAGAAATATAATATCCGAGCTATATCTTCGTCCAACGCATTTCTACAGAAAGTTTTAAGAAAATTGGAAAACCGACAAATTTTCCGAGCTATCATAGCTTATATCTCCGTTCAACTGGATACTAAAATAACTACGGATTGCAAAATGTGGGTACTGGTTGCTAAAAGACACTCCATAAGATTGGTGAAATCCAGTGACTCAGTTACTCGGGAAATCACCAAAATGTTTATAAAAATCATTATTTCTGACACATTTTTATTTTTATCTCCATACAATGGAATGTCAGAGGAACATTTATTGAGAACAGAGAATATTTAGGTATTAACCATTAGTGGTGAAAATTGTTGAAGTCATTAGGGTAAAAAATGTAAAAACCCTATTTTTTCTTCATTGAGAAGAAACGTTTTGTACTAACTAGCAAAATATAAAATCGTTAGAGCCTTTTTCGAGAAAAACCCTAGTTATGGTACATTCCTCACCACATCCCTTTCCCATCGATGGAAATCGCCCATAACCTTATTTTCGCGTCTAAAAAAAATTACGAATAAAACAAAAAATATCGGGTGCGTTGCAACGCACAACGTTCTTTAGCTTTACGTCAATTCAGATGTGCACATGGCTTTTTCTACTTACTCAATTCATTTATCACTCAGTTCATTTGAACTTGGTCAAACAACACTTCACGGCAGCAGAAAACGGTAGCGCTTACAGTTCCGAAATTTATTGTGCTGCTCATACTCATTCCCGTACCATTATTGAACAACTGGTACATAGAGAATTAATGAGGCTGCCCACACGGTTTTTACTTTCTGCTACCCGAAGGGAAGGAAAGTATAGTAATCGGCCCAAAAAAAAAATTTGGGTTTTCTTCAGATCTTTACGTTTCAGACCCTACTGAGTCTAAAAATCCTAATTTCGGAGCGAGGTCCGTGTTTGTGTATGTCTGTGTGTGTGTGTGTCTGTAGTTCGATTTGCGGGAGAACGGCTGATCCGATTGAGCTGGTTCTTTTTTTGTTTTGTTCGTTATTTTTTGTAGACACCAAAATAAGGTTATGGACGAGTTCGGCCGATGGGAAGGGGGGGGGGGACGAAAATGTACCAACAACTAGGGTTTTTCGCATTTTTCTCGAAAACGGCTGTAACTATAACTTTATGTAGGTATAATTTTGATTAAACTTTCAAATTATCTTCTCCTAATCAATACCTAACTTTTCTTCTCCATACATATCTCCATGAAAATACGGTGAACGGAGATATAGGCCCATGAAGCAAAAATAGGTTTTTTACGCTTTTTGGCAAAACGGCTTCAGCGATTTTCACCAAACTCACAGGATGTTTTCAAATAGTTAATACCTACATATTATTTTCAATAAATGTTCCTGTGGCAGTCCATTGAACAGAGATAAAAATCAAAATGTGTCAAAAATAACGTTTTTTCGAACATTTCCGTAAATTCCAGGGTAACTTTTTCACCAGATGTGATAAACCCTAATGGAGTGTCTTTTAGTCACCCAAACCAACATTTCGTTCTTCATAATTATTTCCGTATATATATGTTGAACGGAGATATAAGCCAAGTTAACTCAGAAAAGGAGATTTATCGAACATTAATTTATCGGTATTCCAATTTTCTCAAAAACTTTCGGAGTACTCTCAGCTAACTAGTCCCTACATTTTGTTCTGTATAAATGTTCCTGTAGAAATGCGTTGAACGAAGATATAGCGCCCGCCTATGTAGGTGGTGTTCGAACTTAAAGGGGTGGCGGAAAGTCGTGTGTTGCTACGCACCAGATATTTAAAAATATGATAGTGATAACGTTTGCAGAGTTATTGGGTGAAAACATTTAAAAGTGGTAGTAAGCAAAACGGCCTTAGTTACATTCCGGAATTTCTGTGAGTGACCCTCATGCATCTTTTGAGCGTTTTTAAACGTTCACCCTATAGATATTGGATTGGACTACCACATAAACACTCTAGAGACATTTCAGCGGAATTCATAAGAAAAAAATCGCGCTAAAATCGCGGTAATTTATTGTGCTGCTCACGCCATTTTCCCACGAATGAGAATTTCACGGTATAATTTTCTTAATACGAGCTATCAAGTTAAAAAACGTAATCAAAATATTTAGAGCCGTTTTTGAGAAAAAAATATTTGGTGTTTTGATCACTATGATAACTATAGTTAACTTATGGTGGATTTTGCTCATACCCTTATTTTGATGTCCTATGGTAACCTGCAGGCTAGATATCAAGTTTGAGCTGATTTGGTACGGTGGTTTTCTCTAAAAAATCGTTCACACACACAGACCATTTTCCCATATAGTGTTTTTCAGACTCAGTATGGTCTGAAACCTAAAGATTTGAAGAAACATTTTTTTTCCGATTACATAACTTTCCTTTCTACTTCGTAGAGCCTAGGGCCGGTGCCATTCTCTCGCAAATCGAACTGCGGACCACGCGCAGAAACTAGGTTTTGTGGATTCAGTTGTCCTCAATAAGTATCTTCGGATATTAGAAAGATGGATTTCCGGAATTTCGTGGGATGCCCCAATTAATTTTAAAACTGTTATTAAATTACAATCGCGTAGGTTACTCATTGAACTACTTAGATGATTTCTTGGAGAGCGCTAGTACCACATGAGCAGGATTTGTAAGGAAAAAATGCACTAAAAATCGTAAAAATTTCGATGATTTATTGTGCTGCTCCCATAATTTTACCATAGGTGAACAGTTTATTGTACTTCCATGTCACTTGGAACTTTCCATGCAAAAAAGTTCATCAAAATCATCAACACTTCTTTTGAGAAAGCGAATATTTGGTGGTTTGGTCTCTGTGATAATTAGTTAATTGACGTCCCTCGTTTATTTAAAGGTTGGGTGTCAAATTTGAGTTGATTTGGTTAAGCTTGTTTGTCTGAATTCATAAACACATGCACACACTGTTCCATATTCTCAAATCGTGTTTTTCGGTCTTAGAAGCCTTTGAAACGATCTGAAAAAACTGTTTTTTTTTTCGGTCGATCACATAACTTTTTTTCCTACTCCGTAGGATTTGGGCAAGTGGCAAGCGGGAAATCTACGTTACATCCTTGGCGTACTACGATTTCCGGCTTGATGGAGCCCTCAACCCCTCTACAATGAATTGTCATGAGTGACAACATTCCGAAAATGTTTCAACTGAAACGATTTTGCGTAACTGCCTCCAATAAGTTTCTTGTAGAAATCCTCCTGATAGGGCTCAGAACGTAACATTTCAAAAACTCATCGAACAGAAAACCAAAGCTGTTCAGATAAGTAAAAACAGTAGTTTTGATACTAGAGCGGGACGTAGGTCTCAAAACGTAAAGATCTGAAAGAAACTCGACTTCTTTTTTTGACACGATTACTATACTTTCCTTGGCCTTAGGGTCGCGAAGAGTAAAAAGTGGGTCGGCTGTATTACCCATTCCTTACTAGCCCAAACCAACGCTTATATGAACTGTCGTATGATTTAATTGTATTGTCAGCAATGGTACCGGATAGTAACTTTTTTCCTTGTTTGCGTTCCTCCGAATAATTGAATAATAATAAATTAACTGCAAAGTCGTCACACCCAGTGTTTTCTGTGGACCTTCGTATTTTCGAATGAACTGCTCTCCTGGTATTATATACGTCAAGCATTACAAATCTTGTGTCATCAAGCGGGGTTTAGAGCGGAAGGTTTTCGAAAATTCGAACTTTTATTAAAATAAAACTCGTCCACTTTTAACGACCACAATTTCGTGTAGTGGGCGAAATTAAGGGCAGCTCGAGGTCATTTAAAAACGAAACGCGGATGAGTTTTGTAAATTCATGAATCCCGTTCTACCGTTTTGTTTGTTGTCAGGGAACGCGCCTTAGTTATTGGTCGGGGTTTGTTTCAGATTCTTTAAATGACGACCGAGGTGAGGTCTCTCAAACGCGAGCGAGTTGTTATTTAAGAAATCTGTAAGGTTAGTGCTGGACGTGCGAGATAACGAGTAGTGTCCTCGTCTCACATCGGAACAAATGATGGGAAGCTGAAGCACGAGCAATTTAGTTTAACAATATTACTCTGTTTCACTTTCGTTGGCTCTACGAAGGAGAAAGGAAAGTTACGTAATCGGGGGAAAAAGTTGTTTTGAGTTCTCTTCAGATCTTTACCTATTGAGTTCGAAAAACACTATTTGGGTAAATGATCTTTGTGTATTTGAACGCGATTGTGAGAAAACGACTGAACCAAATTAGCTCTAACAGATTGACCATGGGACGCCAAAAGCAAAATCCACCCAAAACTAACAATAGTTAGCACAGTTATCAAAACGCTAAATATTTTTTTTCCTAAAAACCGCTCTAACGATTTTGATTAAACTTTTTATATGGACAGCTCCAAATAACACGACAGTACCGTAAAATTCTCATTTGTTGAAAAATGACGAGAGCAACACAATAAATTATCAAACACCTCGTCGAAAATTGATTATAGCGCAGTATTTTCTTCTTTAAATACTCCGATGAAGCGTTATTAGGAACTTTATTGTAATGGTAGTCTAATTAAGTACTTATAAGACGAGCGTTTAGGAACGCTCAAAGATGTATAGGAGCTTCTCCAGAAATTTCGGAATTCCACCACCTACTACCATTTCCAAAAGTTGTTTCAAAAAGGGGAAGATGATTCTCAAATAAATAACTTAGACCGCCTCTTGAATCTCCTGCGCAATGTTCGTTCAATAATTGTCATGGCACAGTAGGAGCAGCACAATAAAAACCTTAAACTCCACCAGTTTTGATGTAGAGCGTTGTTATCGACAGAATGAAAAACAGATTCGATTAGTCACTAGAGTCGATAAAATCGCCGAACGGACAAGGTAGTTTTTATTATAAGTGCTTTTACAAGGATGTTTTTATTATAAGTGCTTGGAATAGCTGCTCATGCTTGTACAGCCGGGATACAAACTTGATTGTTGCGCATTATAAATGTAAGTACTCGTGAAAGCTACCGATATTTGCAATTTCACCGTCTCAAAGGGGGCAGACGGGATTTAATCGCGCTCTTATTCCCAAATCAAACCACCTGTATGAACGATGAAATTATGTACAGCGAACTATCTGCATGTTTGGATAACAGCGCTTACCGAGGCAGAGTAGGTTTTAGCACCCAAACAGCGCTAATTACAATATTAGACGGTGTTATTGTAGGACTAGTCCAGAAAAAGGTGTGTATCGCAACCGTAATTTATTTACATTTCAACCTGGTAAGGGCTGACATATTATTACGCATACTGAACTCAATTGGAAACAGACTCGAAAGCCTTTGAAACGTAATGGTCGGAAGAAAACTTCTTCTGTCCTTCATTTTACGTGCTCAGTCGATTCAGTCGACCACAAAATGTAAAGATCTCTTGAAAACTAGACTTCTTTTCTTTCGCAAGATCGCAATACTTTTCTTACCCGTCGAGTGGAGGAAAGTAACAAAAATGGATCAAAGGTGAGGAACAAAATTGAACCATTACAACACTGGCTGATTGAAAAAGGCAGAGACTTGTTGAAATAAAGCTCGTTTCCTTCTTTTCTCGAATGCACTCCGAATCACCTGCAGTGCAGTGCAATACTCCGGAATATGTAATAAATACCGCGCGATAATGTAACTCACATCAACGTAAACATTATTGGGACTTTCTCCGGTTGTTTAACTCCACGACGCGATTGCAACTCGAGCAGCTGAACCCACTCACCCTGACATTTCAAAAGTTGCGACATGCTCTCTTTCTGCTCTAAACGCTGCGTTCCGAATCTTGTAATTTACCGCACAATTAAAATTGAGTTTAGTGCCTCGAGGAATCGCGGAAAACGATTTCGAAGAAAATTTGATCCGAAAAAGAATTCATGCGACGGCATACTACTCGACGTATCACGCAAGTTTCCCCGGTCCCACGTACATTCTGTGGTTTTTTATCGCTCTAATCAAACCTGTTCTTCATTCCGTCTTGGTAGAACGTAGATCAACTCGTCGCCCTTAAAGTTCCGCAATTTATTGAGTAGTTCTTATTTATGTTACGCCCATTATTCAGTAATCGGTGCGTAGGCGATTTAAAAGGCTCTCGAGGAGAGTTTTTTTTTGGACGATTCGTGATTTTAGATGAATTCGTAGATAAATAATGCTCTACAATAATAATTTTCCGCCGAAATTTCTTGTGCTGCTCTCGTTATTCCCACGTGTATACAAATTTCGTAGTGCCGTTAGGAACTGTCCACTAGAACAAAAAAGTTAAAATCTCCAGACGTGTTTTGAGAAAAAAGTATTCGGACGGTCGTAAAATCACTTGCGGGGGACGACGAGTGGCAATTAGTTACTAGAAGATCTAAATAAGAATGCGAGTTTTCTGTTCTTACAGAACCAGAATCGTTAAAACCGTTTTTCCAAAAAGCGTTAAAAAATCTTTTCGCTCCAGTTAGCGGAATTTACGCAGAGATTTATGGAGTTGAAAATGTATTAGTACGCGATAATTTGAAAGCTTAATATAAATTGCTACGACCGTTTCCTAGAAAAATGCGAAAAACCCCTAACTTTTGGTATATCTCGATTCCACGTCCTTTCTACCGATTAAAACAGTTCATACACTTATTTTCGCGCTCAGCGAATAAAAAAACGAAAAAGTACGAAATCAATCGCAGCAAACGCCGAAATGAGGTTTTTTTTCAGATTCAATCGGCCTCAAAACGTAAAGATCTGTAGAAAATTCTAGTGGGGGATACTGTAAAACACCTAAATTTAGATCAAAGTAGTTGCATAATATAATTATTGAACGACTCATCGACAAATCGAAAATTCCGTCAAGAAATAAAAAAATAACAAGATTAAAGTAGAAATATGTGAGAAACGAACGGATATGTTATGGAATTGTGTGAAAATTGTTGGAAAATACACAATAATGAAATTGGCAAACGGAGAAAGTAACCGAAAAGTGAGGGATCCTTTAAAAAACTAGTGCGACGCACCACACAACTTTCCTTCGTCTTTCGTGCATTCAACGATACTGTTGACTCTAGTAATTATATCGTTCATTGTGTGTTTAACAACAGGACGGGCTTATGAATCCGGAATTTATTGCGCTGCTCCTACTTTTGCCACTACCATTATTGAGCAACCAGCTCACCGGCGATTTAAGAGCCTGTCTACATGAAATCGTAGTTAATGAAACGGCAGTGGTTGGAATTCAGGAATTTCTGTAGTAGCTCCTACATATCTCGTTAGCTTCATCGTATAGGTACATGATTGGACTATTACCTCAACCTGTCTGAAGATTTTAGTAATATTTGCGCGGAGTTAATAAGGAAAAGCCCGATTTTCGCCTAAATGTTTGGTGATTTATTGTGCTGCGCTCTGGCCAAGGAAAGTAAAAATACTCAAGATACTTCTCCCTGCAGCACATGTTCCGGTAGCTATTACAGATATATTACTTACGTTAATGTTCATGAATAATATTGAGCTTTGGTTCTTTGCTTCACAATCACACGCACAATCCGTTCAAAACGTATCGCGAATTTTGAATTTCACCGAGAATAATTGATTTATTTGTGACATTGTGTTGGTCACCCATGCACCCCGCGCACATTCACACACACGGACTGACTAGGACTCAAAACTCAAAGATCTGAAGAAAACTCAATTTTTTGACACGATTACAATACTTGATTTACCCTTCGGGTGGGTAGCGAAAACCAAAAATTTGGTGTCATCATTAATATAACTGTAGTTAGTTTTGGATCGATTTTGATCAAACTTCATTTATGCGTCTGATGTTGACCTGCAGGTCGAATATCAAATTTGAGCAGAATTGGTCCAGCCGTTCTCTCTCAAGTTGGTTCACAGACTCGCGCTCACAGGTCGTTTTCTCAAATGGTATTTTCCGAATGCAGGCGCCTTGGAAACGTAAAGCTCCGAAGGAAACTCAATATTTTCAGCTAATTACATAACTTTAATTCCGACTCCGTTAGGGTTAAGAACGTAAACACACGAATTTTTCGTTTACTCTGTGTAATTGGTTATGAATAATTAAAGGGAATGCTTACTTGTTATCTGAGTAATCGGTGATAAGCGGAAGGCTGGTGAGGCTAATCATCGACTGAACGGTGAATTCGCCCAGAGAGGAGAAAGCAAGGCGAGTCTCAGAGCCAGCCTCAGGCGCTCCCCTACTTCTTCGACCGCGATAACCCTGCAGCGATGTCAAGAGATCGCATAATACGTCCAGACCGACGACGACTAGCGAACGGCTCGACTCGTTCACCAAACCTGAAATCGAAGTGCCCGAATCATAAATATTTAGTTTTATCACCGCGACATAACGGAAGTGTGCTTAGTGGAAAATGGACTATCACGGTTTGTGAGCTCGCGGACGTCAACTCCTGAAGACCTTCTTCACATTTGGGCCTATTATCGTGATCCCCGCGCGATCTAATTGTAACTTCCACGGTTTCAAAGATGTGACCGTCCTACGAAATAGGAAAAAAAGTTATATAACCGGCTGAGAACAACAAAACATATTCAGTTTCCCGCGTCAATTTCTGTAACTTTTGGATACTAATACCTACATTTTGTTCTCTGTAAATATTTTCGTAGAAATGCGTTGAGTGAAGATACAGCGTTCCTAGTAAATATAGCGCACCATTTAATGCCGAGGGGTTGCGAAATGTTTGTGGTGCTTCGCAGTAGATATATTTCTATTCACTTTTCGTTTTTCTTTTCAGTTAATTCATTCTTCCCCATTTCTCTTACTCTCCTTCGTTCCTAAAATCCCTTGGCTCCCTCTACTCCGTCCTGTTAAGGTATTTTGGAAAGTTCAGAAAGGGAAAAACTGGCTGTTAGGTGCAAG
Source organism: Pachypeltis micranthus (assembly GCA_020466155.1). Taxonomy (NCBI): domain Eukaryota; kingdom Metazoa; phylum Arthropoda; class Insecta; order Hemiptera; family Miridae; genus Pachypeltis; species Pachypeltis micranthus. Next base: position 59,864,609 of record CM035770.1, on the reverse strand, counting down.
AATCTGAGCTGAGGATAGCAATGAAACTGAAACTCGGTGAGCGTGAGGAGGACTGTATTATACGTGCGTACGGAATTGAGTTGAATTAAAATTGAGGTACAAATGAGCGACACAAGGGCAGTATTCGGAACGTTGAACTGGCGTGGGCAACCGATAGAGAGAGAGTGAGAAGTTACTGTGGTGGAAGTTGGAAGCAGAATGATTTTGGAGATGCTCTGTCGTCGATAGGAAAATGAAATTGGGAGAAATAAATAAAGAAAGGGGAAAACCTAGAAGAGGGGGCTGGGGGCCCGCGGCTGAGGGATTCCCGCAGGGGCAGGTATTGAAACGGTTGGAGACGATTAGGCAGACGGAGACAATGACGCGGGGAAGCCCAAGGTCGAAGACCCTGACAACTTCGACGCTTTGCGTCGAACACTGGCCATCAGCTTAGGAAGTAATTGAACGGGCAGACTGGACTTTCCTGTCAGCTGCGAACAAAAGGCCAGCAAGGGTTGGACTCGGTGTTTGGGGAAAGCCTTAAACAAGAACTTCTCGTTAAAGGCAAGTGCGGAGGTTCTGTGTTCAGAATTCCAACTAATTTGGCCTAAGCCGAGCGACCAACGGGATTTCAAGCTTTTCCGGCCCGTAAGATGGTAGAAGCAAGGAATATACGAGTATATAACGGCATGGAATGCAATATTCCTTTGTTTTGATGGTCTGTTTGCCCTGTTTATTTCGAGATTTCTGGCTTTTCTGGTTTTCAACACGGTAATGGCGGGAAACGTATGTACTGGGATGAAGGGTTATATGCCTAGGTTTTTTTGGGCGCTGAACGAGGAGCCACTTTCACGATGAACGCGGAATCGTATTCCTGTGTCTTCCAATCCAACATAATTGGCCATGACATAAGGATTCAACCCCATTCCATCCATCATATTCAACATAAGTTCGCTCAACTCAAGCCAACAAACCAACCAAATGATGACTTCGCGGAATTCAAACCAATGAAGCTCAACTAAGCCCCAACCAGCACATCTCAGCAGAATTCAACGCGAGAAACCACCTGAGCAATCCATCATAATCCAGCTATACCCAATCTAACCCAATGCTACTCACGCCAATCGATACAGCCTCCACATAACTTTGCCGTACACCTTCCTCAATTGTCTCGGGACCAGGCGAGTTTTACGTATTTCTTCCATATCTACCGTTAATCCAAGGGTCTATGATTACCGCACTTTACCATCCCAGCAACCTGTAAATTCCAAGAAAAGCGGAAATCCCGACGTTACAATGAAAACAGGCAACGGTATCGAATACATGGCCCCAAAAAACAGGTAGGGTGGTATACAGTTTGTCAGACTGTGAATCTTTTTTTGTGGCTGTGTAATCATTAACCAGAAAGTTGTGGTGAACTAAGAACGTAATAAGACCCACTTTGAATTTTTTGGAATAAATAGAAATGAAATATTTGAATCGAACTGTTTTCAATATTTAATCAATGTAACATAATTTGCTCGGATTGTTATTAAAGACAATATCGGGACAAGGGGTTAATAAACAGGGATTCACCTTTATCTAACAATATTCAAGCGAGTGAGAGAGAGAGAGAGAGACAGAAAGAGAAAGAGAGAGAGAGCATCAGCCAAAACCGAGGTAACTTCAAGCAAGAGAGGAAAACACTGAACTAGAATCTCTGGCTGATAAGGCTCGATTAATATGTTGCAGCGCAGAGAGCGCTAAGGAAGGAGAGCCGGCAGAACCAGAGACTATATCCTTCACAATGTTCATCACCCTTCCCCTCCAGGTTAATACTTACGAACTAACATATATGTACTTTACATGCATATAATATGTATTACTTTATGTAGCCCTTTGGGGTAGGAAAAAAACTCATTTAATCGGTAGAACTTTTGAATCCTGTCTCATCTTAACGTTTCTACGGCTTCTGACTCAAAAAACACTATTTGAGTAATATGCATGTGACTCAGCGAGACTGAGGAAGAACGGCTCTAGCAAACCATCTTAAATTTCATATTTAGGCTGAAGATCGTCATGGGACGCCAAAATAAGAATGATACAATCGGCCCAAAAGTAATAAAATCTATTGTTTTCCAAGTAGTACAACCATGTAGTTCTCATCCGCGGAAAAATGACGAGAGCAGCACAATGACGAAAATTTAGAAAAAAGTGATTTTAGTGCAGTTTTCTCTCTATAAATCAAACTCATATGACACAGAGTCCTCTGAAAAATGATGGTAGTATGCTAATAAACTACTTACACAGGGAATGTTTAACAAAGGACATCCCCACGCCCTCCTGCAACTTCCATTTCACTTATTCCCATTTTTCAAAGTTTTTACCATTAACTCTAAACTACCCACCTTCTTAGAAATAACGTGTTGACATTTGTAAGCTGTGAGTGGTCCGAAGACCTTTGGCGGTTGAAGAGGGCGCCAGGCTAATCGGCCTTTACCCCTCCTCGTCGCCCCTATGAAACGCAAGAGATCGATTCATCCAAACCATGACTCCCAAGATTCACTTCTTGGTCAGTGGTACTGTGCCTGTGGTGGTACGGGCAGAAGCCTTAAGTTGGCCATGGCTTGAGCACCTGTAGGTACTGAATGGGTGGCAGGCCCGAGTGCCAGAATTGCCGAAATGCCTCTGCCTGCACCTACGCTTCTTTTCCACGTGGATTTCGGAAATTGAACTGGCTGTCATCTTCCACAAGAAAAAGAGGTCGAGCCTCAAGAAAGCTGAGCTGCGATCCCTTTGAGAACCAACTTTGCCTCATGGGTAAGCATCACCCACTGTCGCCTCAAAGCCCTACCACCCAGTTCCGACTCCCGTGGACACAGTTTCCCTGGCCGACAGGACCTTGTCAGGGCCATGCCTCGCTGCCATGTATACAGCAAGGACCACGTGAAGGTGAGATTGTCTTGATCTGTAGAGGCAGATTGCTCTCCTGGTCCTCAATATATTCTCACCTCTGGTACTTCGCCCGCCAACATCACGTTGACATGTGTAGGACGTGTGGTCCAGTGACCTCTGGCAGTTGGAGAAGGTACCTAGCCCTGTGGCCTTAACCCCTCTCATGTGATCATGTGAACACGCTATTTGACGTGGGGAGATTTCCATTGAAACTACGCCCCCACTAATCCAACATCTTGGCTTCCCGGTGAGTAACACTTAATGCCACAGTGACTATGGCGGCAGGGAGAAGCCTCCCCTGGTACCATTTAAGTTAGCTGCAGTTTGAGCAGCCTGAATGGCAGGTCCCAAGAAAGAACTCCTCCACCTACACTTTATTCACACGTGGACTATGAGGATGGGGCTTGCTCCATCCACCACATGAAAAAATGAGCCAGGTTGCAAGGGACCTGAACTGTGATCCCTTTTAGCCTTGTAGGTGTTTCCAGAGGGTAGGAGTTCACGCTGTGTAGCAACTACAGCCATTCCCTCAGAGACCCGTCACTACTCGGACAACGCCTTCTTTATGGACATAGTTCGACACCTGATCGACAAGATCTCATCTGCGACGTGAAAAGCGAAGTTCTCTCGCCACGTCTTCAGTAGGCAATTGTAGAGGTGAGGCTGTCTTGACCAGTCGAAGAAGCTTCCTGTTTCCTTCTCATCTCTTGGTGTTAGTGGTCCAAAGATGACACGCGTTGTCCAAGGACCTGCCAGACAGCCTTAAAGGCTATTGCGGCCTACAGTTTTAGGTCCAAGCTGGCATGGGAATGCCTTCATGCGTTCAAACAGCTCGGCGCCCATAACAGGCTCTCCCTTATTTGGGTGCCAGCTCATAGGGGGCATGAAGGCAACGAAAAGGCTGACTGCCTTGTGAAAAGGGGTAAAGAGTCCCAACCCATCGGGCCTGAACCATGCGTGGGTATGACAAAGAGTTACCTGAATCGTTTGGTGACTCGATGGGAGATAAAGGAAAACAGCGCCCATTGGCAACGCCAGCCACGAATAAGACAATCGAAAAGGCTCATTATGCCTTCCTGTCAACGAGCGAAGGGGATGCTGACACTCTCTAGGCAGGATCTGAGAGTTCTGACAAGCTTCCTCACTGGGTACTGCCCACTTAGATATCACCTCAACAAGATGGGCATCTCAGAGGTGGTGGAATCCAGACTTTGCGGTGAGGAGGACGAGACGGCAGAGCACATCCTATGTGAATGCCCTGCCTCGACAGTTAAACGCTTTGAATATTTCGCCCAGGGGACCGTTGAACCCCACATCATAGCGGAATCTGCGGGGAAGGACATGCTCGGCTTCCTGAGGGCGGCGGGTATGTAAGACGCCTTTCACTAAGAAAGGGCCAGTGTCACAATAGGCCCACGTGTGGCCGCAGTGACAAAGGGACTTGTCCTACATGCCCTCAGGCGAGAAAAAAAGGAGAGGTTTGTTGAGGGTATCTATCCGTGCTGCCTCTGCCCCTCTTCTTCCAACCCATTTCATATTGACAGTCTCATGAATCACCTTTGCACCAATTACCAAGTATTAGCAACTCAATAAATTCCGGAACCTTAAGCGCCTTCATTGTCTACGAAAAAACATTGATAACTATTAATGTTTACGTATCTGTTAGGTGAGTCCGTCTCCTCTGGCTGGTGTGTTGCTGGTGGCAAGCGCTTTCGATGTAAAGACATCATCGTCTGGCCGTTAAGTCAGTACTGGAGTCAGTCAGTTGGTCGTGGTCTTTATATATGAAAGGAAGGTAAAACGGGATGATGGAGGGTCGGGGAAGGGTCGGGGAGAGGAGGTCATGTACCTCAGGGGAAAACCCCTAAGGTGAATGGAACGTCTTGAATGATCTGTCAATTGTGGAATTTCCGTCTTTTTTGTGTAGGGTGGTCTGTAAATCCGTCAGATGGTTGTTTTCGTTTGTGTAATGTTTTGAGTGGTGTGAATATGGTGTCGCATTTTGTGTTGATTTGTTCATTTATGATCTGTCCATTGAAGTTTTTTTGTTTGTAAATTTCCATGTTTTCTAATATGTTCAGTTTTCGTCCTTTGTATTGTTTGTGTAGTAAGGTGGTACAGTCCTGTATTTTGGTAGGTTCATGTCCAGTTGTTTTGAGATGGTTAGCAATGTTTGAATCGTCTTTGTTCCTATTAAGAGATTTAATGTGTTCTGAGTATCTGGTCCGTATTTTTCGTCCTGTCTGTCCTATGTATGCGTTTGTACAAGTACAAGTTATTTTATATCATGCAGAGGGAAGTTGCATGATGCGTCTCGCTGGATGTTTTTTGTACAACAGAAGCAACAATAATTAGTCGAGATCAACTTCCAACAGAGCAGCTGTAAAGTAGTTGTTTAAGTGGACAGCCAAACACGGTATTTCGCTGAGAATACCACACAGGTGTCAGTAGGTCGGTGATATACCTCGGGTGAGTGAGTCGACGCCGTGATGGGGGTTGGAACCCTTCGTTGACTAGAGGATTATCATGTGCGGGTGCGGGAGACAAAGCTGGCAGGTATCAATATGTCAAAGGGCCTCGTTGCATTATTCTTTTTTGCAAGGAGTTGTTTTACTGCTGCTCTATGCGACGGAACTGTGATCGGGAGTAAGAGCTCCATATTTCTCGGGCATATGTCCAGATCGAGCGAATGAGGGTTTTATATATAAGGATTCTATTTAGGAGTGAGAGAGAATTATGTGAGCGTTGAAAGTTGGACGGCGATCCAATATGACACCCAGATATTTGTAGGTTTGCATCGTAGGGATGATATGTGTCTGGCAATATAGTGGGAGATCATACGTTGGCGTATTATAGGGGTAGGTAACGGTACACGATTTCGATGGATTAACTTTTATCCGCCACTTATTGCACCATTGTTCGAATGCTGTATGGGCTGCAGCATCATCAGCGTATAGTGCTGAGAAGTGAGAAGGGGAGGGTAGTGGTAGGTCGTGGCAGTAAATGGAGTAAAGATATGGAGCCCATTCGCTGCCCTGGGGGACTTCAGCTCTAATGTTCTCTGTTGTCGATGATTCTCCTCGTAATGTCACGACAAATCAGGCCAGAAGTGAGCTATCGACATTTATTACGAACGTTGTTCTTGTAGCAACCGCTGAATGCCGCCTGGAGATGAGTCCTACCCGTTAGATAGCTAACTCTGACTGAATAAAAATTGTTTACTGGCGTCCCATCTCTGAAAGGGCTTCGCTAGTTAATCCTCAACGACTTCCTCACTCTGAGAATAAACAATTAGCATATAATGGCCTCTGGAAATTTCGCGAGTGATTCACCTCCCTTCGGACGTCATTCATTTAATGCGAACGAACTCCTTTTCTCACAAGCCGCGGCTCTGCTCAGGAGCCTGACGTACATAATAAAAATGAAGCAGAACGAGGAATGTTCTTCGCGAACGGTCGTCTGTGTTGAGAGAGAGGTATTTTATCTCTTCGTTTAGCCACCAGGAAAAGGATTGGGCCACGTGTCCCTCTCTTCCATCTTCACTGGATATAAGCCTCCTTAAGACCGCCTCTTTCTTAGGGTAGCAATAATGTGAACAATAAAATACATCCCGCTGCTTACATATCCTCAATATATTTCTTCTTCTGTTTTGTTTTAAGTGTCTCAGTTTTTTATTCTAGTTTATAAACCTATATTTATTAAAAATCTCCGTTCTATGGTGTTCGTTAGGGGCAATAGGCTTTTAAGATGACAATAAAAGTAAAATAAAAGAAGCCTCCTGACTATATTCACATAAAATTGAGTATTCCTCTCCAACTCACAGCTCTTCCCGGATCCAACCCAGAAACAAGGCTCTCACAGTACTCACCGCTCTTGTTCACCTACACAGAGACCCCCTTGTTCGCGCTCAAATACTCACTCAAACTCATATCCAAAGTGAGGTGTACGAGGGCAAACAGATACGCATACGAACAAGACATTTCGCTTCCGAATACAGAACGCTGAGTGCGCTCTGACTGCCGTGACCCGACAGTCAATAGGAGGGGAAAACGGGAACAATCCTGCGTTCATTACATTCCTCCCAATTTAAATACGTTCGAGAGAAAACCATATTTAGAATAAATATCTGGTGCGTTGCAACACACAACTTTCCTTAGCTCTACGTCAATTCACTTTTTACATGGCTAATTCTATTCAATCAATTCATTTATCACTCAGTTCATTTGAACTTGGTCAAACAACGCTTTACGGCAGCAGAAAGCGGTAGCGCTTACAGTTCCCGAATTTATTGTGCTGCTCGTACTCATTGCAGGACCATTATTGAGCAATTGGTACACACAGATAATTAATGAGGCTGTAAACACGATTTTTAAAAAAAAGGATAGTAATCACTTTTGCAGAGTTATTGGAAAATAACTGTTAGAACTGGTAGTAAGCGAAACGGCAGTAGTTGAAATTCAGGAATTTCTGGAGTGAGCCCCATGTATCTCTTAAGCGTTTTTAAACACTCACCCTTTAGGTATTGGATTTTAACATTCTACGAGAATTTCAGCGGAGTTTATAAGGAAAAAACTGCGCGAAAAACGCTTTTGGTCGACAATTTTGATAATTTATTGTGCTGCTCTCGTCATTTCCCCACGAATGAGAATTTTATAGTATCATTGACTTATTGAGAGCTATCTATATAAAAAATGTAATTAAAATCGTTTGAGCTGTTTTTGAGAAAAAAAATTTGGTGTTTTGAGCACTATGATGACTATAGTTAAATTTCGGTGGATTTTCCCCATACCCTCATTATTGCGTCCCATGGTAACCTGTAGGCTAGACATCAAGTTTCAGCTGATTTGGTACGGTTGTTTTCTCTAAAAACAGCGCTAAAATCGATTTCGTCGAAAATTTTGATAATGTATTGTGCTGCTCTCGTCATTTTCCCACGAATGGGAATTTTATGATATAATTATCTTATTAAGAGCTACCAATATAAAAAATTTAATCAAAATCGTTATTGTAGTTTTTGAGAAAAAAAATATTTGGTGGTTTGATCACTATGATAACTATAGTTAACTTTCGGTGGATTTTGTTCAAACCCTTATTTTGGCGTCCCATGGTGACCTGCGGGCGAGATATCAAGTTTGAGCTGATTTGGTACGATGGTTTTCTCTAAAAATCGTTCACAGACACACATACAGACCATTTTTCCAAATTGTGTTTTCGGACTCAGGAGGGTCTGAAACGTAAAGATCTGAAGAGAACTCAAAATTTTTTCTTCAGCCGATTACATAACTTTCCTTTCTACTTCGTAGAGCGAGGAAAGTAAAAAAACAATTGAAAGTTGCTAGAATACAACTGAATTCACAAAATAATAACAACCCTTTTGTGAATAAAAGAAAAATTGTTCTTTGAATAAAAATAATAAAACAAATATAATTTAGTACAAAATAAAATAGTATACTCTTCGTGTTTTGTGAACTTGAGCTTATGTATTTTTATTTAGTCTAGGCCACTGTCGGGGTACAGAGCGCTCATTATGTCTATCAGGTGTGACATTTGATTGCCGAACGAGATAATTGTCATATGGTACCCGGTTTAAAAAAAATATTTGCTCAGTGAGCCGCTTCCACGACTCCCCCGGCTCCAGTACCATCCTAGTGACAGAACCCAACAGCTTTTCACAACGAGCTTTTGCCCATTTTTCCTCCTCCTCTCCGTAGTCTCTCACTCGCGTCCCCACAAATAGCAGTATTAATCGTCGTGCTTGCGCTGCTTTGGCGAGCCTGGTGACTGTCCACCACCACTTGAAGCTTGATAGGAAATAGGCCCAGCGAATTAAGCGGTTTTGCAATATTATTAATTGAGTTTTGAAATTTCCGAATATGAATTTAAGGGGTTCGTGATCTGTTGTCAACTTTATCTCAACGCCACAGACAAATTGATGAAATTTTCTGAAACCGAATACAATAGCGGCAGGATTTACCATTAATTTGAAATTGATTTCCAGTTTGATTTTAAGAAAGGTATGACGGGTTGTATTTCATTCGTAACTTTGGTTTTGAGAGGAAAAGGTACGCGATACGGTTTCAGTTGCACTGGCATTGTGTTAAGCTTGAACGTTAGTTTGACAAGACTACCATTATACGTTCCTTGGTCATCGGAAAACAAAGTAGGGCACTTCTTACACAAATTGTCACAAACTTTTGCACTTGAAAGTTTATGAAAATTATTCTCATCTGGAGGAGCTTCGGGTGCATGAACGATATTTATTTTATGGAACGGTGACCACAATTTTAGTTCGCACAACCAACTGCAACCGATGAAATTAGAACCTGATCCACTCAAAACGTACAAACGTAATTGTTTTCCAATACCACCATAAAACACTTTTGGGGGCTTCATGCTTCATCTCATCGTAACATTTTAATGACGATGTAGTGAATTCCAATTTTGAGAAGTAGAGCTCAACTTTTTTTCCTACTTCTGAAATCGCTGAGACGTAATTGCGTAGTGTTATCTATTTTCTATTCGACGCGAAAGGGGCGCACAAAATCGTAGTCGGTACCTGTGCCGTAGAATTGCGATTGAATACTCACTGACTCTTCCTTGGCCCTTGGACAGTCAATTTCCAACGAGTAACAGTCGTATGCGCGAACGTTAAAATACAGTCCTCACTCACTCTTACAAGTTCATTTCTTTTACTCCAACTAGAGCTCTCCCTCCTGTGTGCCCAACCAGCGCAATAAATTATCCACCATTTCGACGAAAGACGGTTTTAGCGCGGTCCTTTTATTATAAATCCTGTTCACGTATTAGCAGCATCAGAAAAATAAGAGCGGTACTTCAATAAACTGCCTATACAATGAAAGTTTAATAACGCTCATGAGAGAATTAGAAGTAACCACCGAAATTTCGGAATTCCAACCATTGCCGTTTCACTTATTACCATTTTTTAGTCGACGATCCTCCTCATAAAAATCATGCGGTAAGTTTCATAAAATCACTGTGCATTGATTGCTCAAACATGGTTGAGGCATGAGTAGGAGTAGCTCAATAAATTTTGGAACTTTAAGGGTCATCAGTTTTCATGTAGAATGTTTCGTGGAAACCGCCGAGCCGATTTGTTCTTCTTCTTCTTTCCGTGTCCAGATCCACCGTTTAAACTTTGTATTTCCAGTATTCAGCCGCTTGGATCGCTTTGTCATTACATGCTAAAGTATCTTCATATGTACAGGGTGATGTTAGTAAGTCACATCGTAAAAGGTGATCGTAATCTTGCTCTAGCCCACAGTCGCATGTTGTATCTTCTTGAGTGTTGCCCCACTTAACCAGATTGGTTTTGCACCTGGTTACTTATGTACGAAGTCGGTTTAGTGATTTCCAGGTGGTAAAGGGAAGTTCAAAACTACCGCTTGGTTCTTCTTTTAGTTCCAGTATTGGAGTCTGTAATTTCTCTTGCCACAAGTTTAGCCTTCTTTGTTCTGGAGTCATGCTTAGAGGTTCTGTCGATTTAATTAAACCTTTCCTGGACTTGAGTCTTGTTCGTTGTTGTTGGTGATTGAACAGAGGATGTCTTGGATCACTGGAATGTGTTTTCCGCTCTATTTCACATGCAGGGAGCTATACCAACAGTTGGGTCAATTTTTTCGATAGGTGTAAGGCATCCTGTAATGATTCTTCCTGTTTCATTAACCGCTATGTCGACTTGTTTTGCATGGACTGACTGGGGCTGCGTATTCTGCTGCAGAGAGACATTGCCATCGCTGATGTACGTAGTACGTGAGGTTGAGCTCCCCAAGTTGTTCCTGTTAATTTCCGTATTATATTGTTTCTAGCAGTTACTTTCCGCTTTGTATCATGACAGTGAGCTTTGTAGGAGAGTGTTCGGTCTAATTTAACGCCAAGGTATTTTGGCGTACTACAGTGCTCAAGCTTCTGTTGTCTCCATGTTATTTTACGTTTCCTCCAGGCTTCTTTGTTCCTCAGGTGAAAAGCACAAACTTGGGTTTTTACCGATTTGATTAAATTATTTGTTTGGACAGCTCCAAGTAGCACGATTGTACTTCAAAATGTATATCTTCGAGAAAATGACGAGAGCAGCTCAATAAATTATAAACTATATCGAAGAATGATTTCAGTTCGGTTTTGTCATTGCAGGTATAGGCAATTAGCTGGGATTCAGCGCACGTTCATTTGATTGTTACCGTAAAACGGTACAACTTTGTGATGGGGGTACAACTATAGGCCATCACTACTTTACGACCTGTAGTGCTCTCTAGCGGGAGTTGATTGGAGTTTGGCGAACCAGAAAAAATGCACCGTCACCTTGGGACATGTATGGAGCGAAGTCGGAGAGGAAGAAGAAGAACTTGTTATCACTCCTTACCAAAAACTCCGAGAGATGGACTCTTCCGAACCTGATGACCCAGAACCAAGCCAACGTTACCGACAACGAGCACGGCGAGACCATCAATCAGCCAGCCAACGGGCGCCATAGTTGCCCCGACCCTCAGAACGGTGTGGCAGGAGCAACCGTCCCCACTTCGATGGCAGTAAACAACGACGATGGCCCCAGCTGCGAAGAGAAATTCGTTTTGGTCAAGCACGGAAAGAAACTGCACCCAGGGCGTTTGCTGTCAGGCCCGGACTAAAGTGGGGAGTCCCAGGTTTCCACGATGGCCAAGAATGGAAATTTGTGGACATGGCCAGCGGTTCAGGACATCTTATGGTACCGGCAGGACCACATTATAAAGCCGATCAACCCACCAAAGAAGATTTCGGATAACTTGTTTGAAGTTGACTGATGATCATTCAGTTTTGATTTCAGCCCTCCTTTTCTTAAGACTGCTAGTACGAAATGAAATTTTCATTGGAATTTTAAAATTTGTTAGTCAACCTTTGTGAGTTCCTCTTTGCAAGTTAATTTTAATTGATCATTTGCAAGTTCCTCTTTGTTAGTCAGAATTGAAGTATTGTTCCTATTTAAAATATTTGAAAAACATGACTAATGTTCCTAATGCGTTTTTTCTGGAAATGCTTACATTTTGAAATAAAAAATTGACAGCACTATTCATGTTAAAACTACAAATTTTGGTCAAAAAAGGATTTATTTGGGCAGTTTTGACAGGAGAATGTGTTGGCAGGTAGACAAGCAGGCAGTGATTTCATAGCGTTCAAGCTCAGAAAATAGGACTGGCCCATAGTTGTACACTCCATGGGTACATCTATGTGCCACGGAAAAAAATTCCCCCTCCTTACCTATTCAAGATAGAATTTTTTTTGATGCATGAACTGAAAGCTTAGATGTGTAGGTATGCTGAGTAAACTCCACAAAGATGTAGACAATTTTTTGACGGAGTTATTCAAGAAAAACCTTGAAAAGTGGCACATAGTTGTACCGTTTTACGGTAGCTGTTACGCAGAATTATTTGTAGGTACTGTCTGTTTATGTTCTTATTGTTTCTGAGGTATTTGTATTTTCTGCATGTTATTTATGCACGTGTTAGCTACAAGTATAAAATGAGCTTGCAGCAGCAGCTTTCCGTTGATACGCTTCGAGCGCGGGTTCGAAAGAAAGCGTCCGATTTTAGCTCAGGTTTTGGATCGGCCTTCATTATGAATTCCGGGTGTCGCCGTCTCGGTCATCCTCCGCCTTGGATGTTGAATTCCGCCACTGGTTAAGGGCCTGCACGATATTCTATAGCTTCGTGGGCGATAAGGCCGTTCTATAGGCGAACTAAGTTCACTGACCTTACAACAATTCTTTCTCACTTGAGCATCCAGAGTGGCTTCGAAGTTTCATAGGAACTTTGTTGACGACATCTTCGTTCCAACCCAACCGACGCATAACGAAATTACGTGACTTATCGCACCAAAATCAGTTTCGAGACGTTTAATCTGTTGTGGCAAATGGGTGATTGAGGAAGGGAGAGGAGGACGCATGTAAATTCCGCCTCGCTCAGTTTTTCAACAAACCTTACACAATCTCCCATCGGCTAATAAAACATTTTGAATTTTTTTACTTTCCTTGGCTCTACAAAGTAGAAAGGAAAGTTATGTAATCGGCTGAAAAAAAAATTTGAGTTTTCTTCATATCTTTACGTTTCAGACCCTCCTGAGTCCGAAAAACACTATTTGGGAAAACGGTCTGTGTGTGTGTATGAGTGTCTGTGAACGATTTTTAGATAAAACCACCGTGCCAAATCAGTTCAAACTTGATATCTCGCTCGCAAATTACCATGGAACGCCAAAAAAAGGGTATGAACAAAATCCACCGAAATTTAACTATAGTTATCATAGTGATCAAAACACCAAATATTTATTTACTCAAAAACGGCTCTAACCATTTTGATTAAATTTTTAATATTGGTAGCTCTTGATAAGATAATTATACCATAATATTCCCATTTCTAGGAAAATGACGAGAGCAGCACAATAAATTATCAAAATGTTCGACGAAAAGCGTTTTTAGCGCGGTTTTTTCCTTTTAAACTCCGCTGGAATGTTACTAGAATGCTAAAAAAAAGTCGTGTTGTAGTCCAATCCAATATCTAAAGGGTGAGTGTTTAAAAACGATCATGAGATACATGGGGCTCACTGCAGAAATTCCTGAATTCCAACTACTGCCGTTTCGCTTACTGCCAGTTCTAAAAGTTTTTACCCAATAACTCTGCAAAAGTAATTACTATCCTTCTTCGAAAAATTTGTGTTTACAGCCTCATTAATGATCTGTGTACCAATTACTCAGTAAAGGTCCTGCAATGAGTACGAGCAGCACAATAAAATCTGGTACTGTAAGCGCTACCGCTTCCTGCAGCCGCTAAGTCTTGTTTGACCAAGTTCAAATTAACTGAATGATAAATGAATTGATTAAATAGAATTAGCCATGTACAAAGTGAATTGTTGTAGAGCTAAGGAAAGTTGTGTGTTGCAACGCACCAGATATGTTTCAGATCTGTTTCAAGGGTTTTTCAATAAACACTATTTGAGAAAAAGGTCTGTGCGTTTGTGAACACGAGAGAAAGCGTCTCAAATTTAACCTGTAGATCAGGCGTCACCACGACGTATTTGATTTTAATGTTTGGAATTTTATGTTGTATACAAAAATAAAACAAGCACAATAGCAAAACCTACAACATTTATACTGTGGCGTAAATTGTGTAGCCTGTGCCTGAGCTACACTCAATCTGACGCCGGTTAATAGAAGAAAGAGAAGGAGAGAGAGAGAGAGAGAGAAATAAAACTGAAAAATGTGAGAAAAATTAAAGTTAAAGTGGACTGTATTTATGTAAGTGCGCAGTGGTATCATGGGCACCAAAGAAAAAGGGAATTGAACTAAGAGCTCTGTACAGGAAAACTTAATAAAGGAATTATGCTCTCGTTTAAATATTAATTCTGGAACTAAAGGAAAATAAAGACGGAATGATGTGACCAGGACCTCGTGTTGAGACGATTGAAGCCGAGGGAAATCCTGGTTGTTCTTCTCGCTTCCGGGTGTTCCGGGGGGAATACTAGCAAAGTATTTACTAGGAATCGAGCCCCAATTGGGAGGCGATATACGGAGTTTCGGGTTGAATGGCACATTTCCTTGTCCAGTAATGTCCAGTAGTAATGGCCACCTTGAGAAGCCTTCAGATCCCCGGAAAATATTGTTACGAACTAAGCGAAATATTACGTAATAACGATCGAACTAAGCACCGAACTGAACTGTCGTTTTATTAGCAACGGGTTTCTGGGTAGCAACTGACTATAGACGGAATTAAAACAACACGACAAAACAGTCAGGTGACAACATTCCCAACAATATGAACGAATGGAGAACAGTGTGAGGCACAGACCACGTGGCCGATCGTTGGCACAATGCGGCTGGGGGCTGGCATTACCGTGACCAACGAGTTTGTGCGAGTGGCGTTATTGTTGTAATATGTGTTAATATCAAGAGAAGCCGTGCGAGTACCAAGCTATTTTGACTGGGTTGTAATTGACTTGAGTTCAGGTGCTGACATGACTCATCCATTGCTGTCGTCACCAACACTGCTGCCCACCAAACTCTACCACAATTTAATAATGGGGTTAAAGCAACAAAACAAGGCTTAGTAAAATTTAAAAATGTACGATGTTCCACCAATACTTATGTCCATTTTCTTTACAGCTACCGTCCTATACGTCGCGCTACGATACATTTTTTAAAGAACAGTGGAACACAATGGGACCGATGTTGTGTACCACGACACGCGTATCACAGAGATTCGAGCGATATCGCACAATAGGTTATGCGGGAAGCGCGGCACGTATAAAATGGCACTAAAAGGTTTCGCTGATTTTTTTTTCCTTTTAATATTGTGGCCCGCCAGACATTTTCAACTTCACAATACGGCCCTGCCCTTAAAAGGTTTTGAGACACCTGCAATAGATCACAATGGAACACCAAAATAAGGGTTTGAGCAAAATCCGTAGAACACTGAGTCGTCGTAGTCATCAAAGTACCACTTTTTGTTTCTTCTTAAAAACAGCTTTAAAGATTTTCATTAAATTTTTTGAATGGAGAGCTCCAAATGATGTAACAGTTATCTCCTTATTAGTTTTGAACCATTTTCCCCAAGCCCGTACTTTGGAGTCCCGTGTTAGCTGGCTAAATATCAAAGTTGACTGAATTTCGTTCAGCCGATTACATAACGTTCCTTCCGAGCTATGGAAAGTATAAATTGATCGTGGGATTGTTGGAAAGTTGAGCGTGTCAATCGTTCGGCTCACTTCACCACTCTCATATCTTTGTGCGATTTGTCTTACTTTCATCAATAATTTGCTGTAGCGACATCCCAGACGCTTGCGGGACTGTCTTCCGTCAGTAGGTCTCAGATATCCTTCATAGCGATCTACTGAGTCACCAGAAGTAACTGACGACTGCCGCCCAAACCAGCAACGCCCGCGTCTCGTAATTGTCACCTAAGCGATAAATTCGGTAGACGATTTCCAATTCAGCGAACGATCTTCAGTCGATTTGTTCCGCCTCATTGAACCCGTGCCAGCTCCTCTTCTTTGACCATCTTATTTTTCTCTCGTTTTAAACGAGCGAAATCCTTTCACTTCCTGTCAAACCCCGAGGCATCTCTTAGGCGGTTTAGCGTCTCGCACATTCTTGAACTCGGTCCAGTGACAGAGGCAGGCAGTCGCAGAGGAGTGAATAAGCCGGTAATTATAAAGACATCAATCAGAAGACGCGATCGTACTCCTAAGCGAATGCGTAATTACTTCGACGCCTTTGAGCGAAAAAAAAAAAAAAAAAACCCACCCCCAGGCTACGTCGAGCTGTTTTTCCCAGTAGTAATGTCCAACACAAACGTCTTAATAGTCTGCAATGATTTTTGATCCCAATTTCCGATCCCTTGGCTCAGTAGAAGGTGGCTAATTAACAAGTAATAATTGTTGGCAACAGTGACAATTGTTGAGATATGACGTAAAGAGCATTCACTAACTGGAGCTGAGTTAATATTGTTAAGAAGTACAGAACGCTAGTACAGAGCTGCGCAGTCTATTGATGGAAATTTGTAGAAAACTGTTTTAAATGTAATTAGAATATCAAAATTTATTATTGTACAGCAAGTCGATTCAACCATAATAGAGGAATTAGAAGAAAATGAAGAAGCAGAAGAAGAAGAATAAGAATAAGAAGAAGAAGAGAGAGAGAGAGAGAGAGAGAGAGAGAGAGAGAGAGAGAGAGAGAGAGAGAGAGAGAGAGAGAGAGAGAGAGAGAGAGAGAGAATCCTCGTTTATTCGAAAATCACAAAATAATTAACACTAATTAACACTTCTTCTAAGGTCGACTGGCATGGAATTAAATTACATTAACTTCTTAAGGTAAGGGATAAGTTCACTTCGTGATTGACTACATTATACTGTAGCTTGAAATTTGATTTGACAATAGACAGATTACGAAAAGCTGTCGCATGGCACCTTACCCTCTTGAAAGATGAGATAGCTAGAATAGCGTCTAGGCTTTCCCTCCATTACCCTTAACATTTCTTTCTGTAAGACAGATGATACTGGCGGATGGCTGAAGAGTGTTCCTCCCCAAACCAAAATCCCGTATTGGAGCTTCGACTTCACGAGGGACAAGTAAACCAGGTAGGTATGATTTTACACGATGGAATATGAGAATCCGCGAAGCACAGAGGTTGGAAACGGGCTGGTCCCACAGAAATATCAAGTCATCATTATCATAATATCCAAATACTCGTGCCAAGAGGCTCACAACCACAGGATCCTTCGTCCGCAGGAGCAAATACTTGAATTGCCAGTATCGGAACCTCCTCCATTGAGCATCTATTTTGTCTTTTCGATTTTCAGAGTGAGGAAACTCCCGAATAACGAGCCGTTTATCCTCAGAAGTCCTTGCACTTCCTCCATCACGCCCTCCCACGTGGCAGCCGCCGTCAACGCGGTGGAAAGAAACATATCAGCCATGAGCGACTTGAGCCCAGACGATCGATAGAGATTAGAGAGATGACTAGTCTCCGCATGCTTCCCTTTGCCACTCTGCAGTCGATGAGCCACTACAAGCTTTTCGAGGGAGAAACAAGTTTACAATAACTCGCATTGTTATTACCTCAAACCGTCTGCCAGAGGAACGAAACTCAAACTTAGGACTACCTGCACAACGGCTGGGCTATCCAAGCTCAAATGAGAAGCGAGTATTTTGCACCATGACAGTGGCGGATTTGCCCTAAGGCCCAGGAGCGGCAAAATAATCTATAGGCTCACGCACATTATGGTGGGCCGCACTGCACCGCATCATATAACAATTAATCAATTGAGTGTACATTTTCCTCAAAATTACAAAAATAATATTTCTGTGATAACACACACATTTAGACAATGGGACGTGCCCGTTTTGCCGGGGATAAACTTTCCACTAATCCTTAACATTATGTTGAAGGAAACAACAATACAAGTAAATAGGCAAGCAAACAGGAACTCCTGTAAAAAGATACACATCGCAAACGAATTATTTTATTTATTTTCAAGTGGAGTGTTCTATCTAATAACTGAATTCATCAATCAACATCTTGCGATATTTTATCGCATCTCTGGCATGTATAATATGTTACGTGGAAGATTAATATAGTAAGCGGTATCGCACCAGGTGAGTCAGGAAGTAGTACGATAGAAACCGAATGCGATTCAAACAAGGAGTTTTATTCGTGAATTACTTTTGACATGTTTTACCACCACAGACAGGGAACTCAATGGACAGGGACGACACAGCGACGAGGGAACCGGCTCGGTTAAAACTGACGTCTCAAGCGAATCGGGGCATTTGAGGTGCCCAGTCAGCATAAATGCCCCGGACGAGCTTGCGCTGAATCGAAGGGTTTGGTCCGTCCCGTTACAAATACATTCCAATTCATTCTATCAAGACATATTGAGAATGTTTGTCTATCAATTTCCGTTATTTTCGTCCACCGAAGTCTGAACTCTCCAAGTATTGGACAAACCGCAATAAAGTGGAACGTGTCCTCTTTTTCATCCCAGTTACACAATGCACAATTTTGCATTTCTGCCTCTCTCCACGGAACGGCATTAAGACCCAATAACTCACATCTAATCCTAAATATCAAACTGATCATCTGATGATTGATTCTCAGTGACTTATACACATTTCTGAAAGAAGATCTTTCTCGTTCCCTAAGACATTAATTGTGCAGCACTTGCTCCGGTTTAGCCAAAACGTGTGCACCCTGACATTTAACATTTTCTTTAGTAATCTCCTCAATTTCAATCCCATATTTGTCACACAATCTTAACCAACCATTCACCCAAAATACTTTGCGTTTCAAAGTTAAATAGGTGAAGAAATTCGGGAGTCGATGAGGCATATCCATTGTTTTAATTACATAGTCTAGGTGCAACTTAAATGTATATAACTGGGTGTCTGTCTGCCGGTTTCCAGATATAAAGCGTAATTTGGTGTGTTTGGAGGAAGCATTAGGACTTTTTTTATAAAAAATTTGAGCCTTTTCCACCAAATTGTGGTCTTCGTATTCCCTCACCCGCGGTCTGTACGTCATTACAGCTCTAGCAATTGAAAAAAAATTACCCATTTCTTAGTTACCGGAAATTCACTCTTCCTCATCATCCTTGACCAGAGAATATTTGTATTAAGTTTTGCTGCTGCCAACTTCTCCTCAAAGTGTTTATTCAGTGATAATCGTGGGGTCAACCCTGCCCCCAAATACTTCGGGGGTAGCATCGTCTAACAATAATCTTCCTTCGTCACTCTTGTACTTTTTACTTTCCGCTACCCGAAGGGAAGGAAAGTATAGTAATCGGCCCAAAAAAAAAAGTTGGGTTTTCTTCAGATCTTTACGTTTCAGACCCTACTGAGTCTAAAAAACCTAATTTCGGAGAGAGGTCCGTGTGTATGTCTGTGTGTATGTCTGTGTGTGTGTGTGTCTGTAGTTCGATTTGCGGGAGAACGGCTGATCCGATTGAGCTGGTTCTTTTTTTGTTTTGTTGGTTATTTTTGTAGACACCAAAATAAGGTTATGGACGATTTCGGCCGATGGGAAGGGGGTGGGGACGAAAATGTACCAAAAACTAGGGTTTTTCGCATTTTTCTCAAAAACGGCTCTAACGATTTTGATTAAACTTTCAAATTATCTCCTACCAATCAATATCTAACTTTTCTTCTCTATACATATCTCCATGAAAATACGGTGAACGGAGATATAGGCCTATGAAGCAAAAATAGGTTTTTTACGCTTTTGGCAAAACGACTCAAGCGATTTTCACCAAACTCACAAGATGTTTTCAAATAGTTAATACCTACATATTGTTCTCAATAAATGTTCCTCTGACACTCCATTGAACAGAGATAAAAATGAAAATGTGTCGAAAATAACGTTTTTTCGAACATTTCCGTAAATTCCAGGGTAACTTCTGACCAGATGTGATAAATTCTAATGGAGTGTCTTTTAGTCACCCATACCAACATTTCATTCTCTATAATTATTTCTGTATATATATGTTGAACGGAGATATAAGCCAAGTTAACTCAGAAAAGGAGATTTGTCGAATATTGATTTATCGGAATTCCAATTTTCTCAAAAACGGCTCTAACGATTTCGATCAAACTTTCGGAGTACTTTCAACTAACGAGTCCCTACATTTAGTTCTGAATAAATGTTTCTGTAGAAATGCGTTGAACGAAGATATAGCACCCGCATATGTTGTTGGTGTTCGAACTTAAAGGGGTGGCGGAAAGTTGTGTGTTGCTACGCACCAGATATTTATAAATAAAATGTAGAAAGTGTAATGTGAAGTAATTATTTTGTTCATATAAAATGTACGTATATATAAGTTATTTCATACATGTAAGTAATTTAGGGGGAATATTGTACCAGTAGGTACCAGTGACATTTTGAGAAATTATACTGTCAATCTTTCGATCCAAGTTATGCCAGTCTGAGGACTCTAAACCCGTCCCCAAGTCGTAGACAAGGAAAAGCAACTCCTGGGCCAGACGGCTCCAGGTGCCCACCCTCCAGCACACTGGGGGATTAGCAGGGAGTCTAGTAGCCCGTGCCATTAGTTGCTAAGTGAGCCTTAGGTTGCCACTAGCGGCCTTCTGTTGTGCCCACATTGCTTGAGGGGAGAGGCTTTCAGGAAACGAACTCTCCTACTGCTTCCTCCAGCAAAGCCTGCTAGCCCCTCCATCCCTGTGCCTTATGCACGTGTAAGCCTGAAGAGGGTTCGAAGGCTCGTGCAATACTATGAAGGCCACGGTTCCCCATGCGGATATATTTATGACGATGCTAAGACATTCTTCCAACAAAGACCTCCAGCTGTAATCTAGAAGCCAGATGCACGTAACAAGTTAGGTCCGTCGGGAGCTCAGCCTCGAACACCAGCTCCCTCAGATGTGCTAGGGATATTCATGGAGTACGTGTTCCACTGATTCAGGGGCAGTTTCACAGCTACACGTCTCCTTATTGCAGAGACTGAGTTGATGTAGCTTAGCCCTGAAGTCCCCATGCCCAAATACACAGAGAACCCAGGACTAACCCACATCGTTTTCAATCTGCTTTCCACAGACAGTAATTGAGCGAACGTCCATCAACCAGTGTCAGCCCCTGTCCACCTAAAAAGCGTTATTTTCGGTACATTTTCATTTTTATCTCTGTTCAGTGGACTGTCAGAGGAACATTTATTGAGAACAATATATAGGTATAAACTATTTGAAAACATTCTGTGGATTAGGTGAAAATCGTTGAAGCCGTTTTCGGGAAAAATGCGAAAACCCCTAGTTTTTGGTACACTTTCGCCCCTCACCCTCTTTTCCATCATGGAAATCACAAATAACCTCATTTTCGCGTCTACAAAAAATAAAAACCAAACCAAAAAAGAAACAGCTCTATCAGCCCACCAAATCCAACGTCAGACTCACACATTTTTACTTTCCTTGGCTCTACAAAGTAGAAAGGAAAGTTATGTAATCGGCTGAAAAAAAAAATTTGAGTTTTCTTCAGATCTTTACGTTTCAGACCCTCCTGAGTCCGAAAAACACTATTTGGGGAAATGGTCTGTGTGTGTATGTGTGTCTGTGAACGATTTTTAGAGAAAACCACCGTACCAAATCAGCTCAAACTTGATATCTCGCCCGCAGGTTACCATGGGACGCACAAATAAGGGTATGGGCAAAATCCACCGAAATTTAACTATAGTTATCATAGTGATCAAAACACCAAATATTTTTTTTCTCAAAAACGGCTCTAACGATTTTGAATAAATTTTTTATATTCGTAGCTCCCAATATGGCAACTATACCATAAAATTCCCATCTACGGGAAAATGACGAGAGCAGCACAATAAATTACCAAAACTTTCGACGAAATCGGTTCTAGCGCGGTTTTTAGAGAAAACAACCGTACCAAATCAGCTGAAACAAGATGTCTAGCCTACAGGTTACCATGGGACGCCAATATAAGGGTATGGGCAAAATCCACAGAAATTTAACTATAGTTATCATAGTGATCAAAACACCAAATGTTTTTTCTAAAAAAACGGCTCTAACGATTTTGATTACATTTTTAATATAGATAGCTCTCAATAAGACAATTATACCATAAAATTCCCATTCGTGGGAAAATGACGAGACTAGCACAATAAATCATCAAAATCTTCGACGAAAAGCGTTTTTAGCGCAGTTTTTTCCTTATAAACTCCGCTGGAATTTTTGTAGAATGTTAAAAAAAATTGGTGTTGTAGTCCAATCTAATACCTACAGGGTGAGTGTTTAAAAACGCTCATGAGATACATGGGGGTCACTCCAGAAATTCCTGAATCTCAACTACTGCCGTTTCGCCTACTAGCACTACCAGTTCTAAACGTTTTTACCCAATAACTCTGCAAAAGTAATTAGTATCGTTCTTCAAAAAATTTGTGTTTACAGCCTTATTAATGATCTGTGTACCAATTGCTCAATAATGGCACTGAAATGAGTACGAGCAGCACAATAAAATCTGGAACTGTAAGCGCTACCGCTTCCTGCTGCCGTAAAGCGTTGTTTGACGAAGTTCAAATTAACTGAGTGATAAATTAATTGATTAAATGGAATTAGCCATGTACAAAGTGAATTGTTGTAGAGCTAAGGAAAGTTGTGTGTTGCAACGCACCAGATATTTTTTTTTTTAAAGCTCACTGTAAATGGGACGGTGTCACCCAAAAGGAAATGGAGGGCGCCCGGATTACCTTACGCAGGCTGTGGGGATAGAAGGATTGGGATGGGGAAGGAAAGAAGGATAAGAGAATGTTCCACGATAGAACGACCACCAGTTTAGATACGACCCGAACAACACTCAGGTGGTGATATCACGGAGAACGCCTGCTGACACACTCAGCCGACGCATCTCCTCAGCACTTTTCTTGCACCACACGCCGTGCCAAGGTCAATGCTGCAACCCTGATTATTACCCGTCTCCACTCCACGACCTTCCTACGCCTTACATTTGGGTCGCGGAAAGTAAAATGAGTGTCGAGACGAGTTCAGAGATCAAGAAAGCTGAAGGAGTGATTATAAATAAATTTCGAGTGTAAAGTATAGTTGTGATTGTTCTGTAATTGTGTAGCGGGGCGAAGCAAAATGAAACAGAATCGAATCGAATTGGCGAAAAATCAACCGCGCGAGGAGGAACCAGAAGACATCGTTCTGTCCCCACGCAGACGAAAATGAAGTCCTCAACCTGAACATAGTTTTTAGTAACAAGAAGCGTTCAAGTCCGGTTTGCTGTTGAACGCGTTGATTGTCCCCATTTGTATTGGTATTCCTTTTGCCTCGAGGCACCTCGACCGTGAGAAGTCTGGCCATAACGGTCTCCGGAATATGTCATACTCGTCATTCTGTATTCAACGCCCTTTTCCCTACGCCTGTAGTTCAACGTAAAGCGATCCCGCTGATTTGTAATGAACTTCGGGTTTTATACTGTTCTAGACGTCGTTTTGGCGAAAACGTTAAAGGCGCTAACGGGGTACTTGGCGGCGATTCACAGCATTTTGTTTGTACGCCTACGTACTACAATGTGTAATGCCACGCGGTATATACCGGCACCGTAACTTCGTCAACTCAAGTCTACTGCATCTCTGCAGTTTCTTTTGGCTGGAAGTACCTTGCGTGTTTAATCCAATGCATTAGAGCCGTTATTGAGAAAGTTTGAAAAAAAAGGACTAGTGTTTGGAGAATCTCTCTCTGTCAGCAGTACTTTTCCATTCCAATCCATCCATGGCTTCCAGGGAACAAAATGTTATCCACGGTTGCTACAGGAACCGTCAGTCAAATTCAGCCAAGCGATTACTGTGAAAAAGTTGAAAATTGTAAAAAAAAACAAGACCTACCACTGTGCTCATCGTATTTTCACAGAGATGTTTATCCTGAACGAAAGTTAGGTACCTAGGAGTAGCCTTTTTCAAGGAATAACGAAAAATTATCATTTTTTTCTCATTTACGTCTTCCTCCTCCCGTGATATGGAAATTGCTCGAAATTTTATTTTTGTGTTTCTAAAAAATAACGACTAAAACAAAAAAACCCTGCAAATTATTACACAATGGTTTATTATTCTCATGAACAGCTTGACCTAGTATTAGTGCTCCCCCATCCCATTCGATTCAGCATTGAATACTAGTAAACCATACGAAACATGTCCTGGCTACAATGGAACTACGGAAACAAAACGTCTGATGATTTTTTCGTCGGGGAAATTGGAACGGGGGCGCTTCGAGCGAACCCATTCTGAGGCGAAAGGGGAGTTGAGTGGCGGCTTCGTTGGGAGGCGAGGGAATGTTGCTTTTTTAATGAGACGGGCGGGGAGGGAGGGAATTCAAACGACGAAACGTTGTTTGCTCTAGTTCTCGCGTTGTACTGCGTTGTCGTTAATTTTTTTAACCGTTTTTTGCCCATTACAACCACGGGCTTCGTCCGATCGGATTGCCGAGATGGCGGGCACAACTAGATACCAAATCGGATTTTTGTGCAAAAGAACGAATTTTTTAGACCACGTTAAAGGCACAAAAACAAGGCCGGCCCGGACGGACATTGCAAATTTGGAATCTCCAAGTCTTGAAACGTAAAGTATCAAATTTTGAGGGGGGGGGGGGGGGTTGTAAAAAATTTTTTGTGAACGAAAACATAGGGTTATTATTCAGAATGAATAATAAACCAAAACGCTTCAAATTATTACACAATAATCTTTTGCATGAATAGTCTCACATCTTCGAGGCCCACTCCATTCGATTCAGCAATGAAAAATACCAGTAAACGATACGAAACATGACCTGACTACAGCACAGAGCAAAGTGTGGCACACTGTGACGAGCTGAACTGATGGATGGTTGGAGTGAGACAGGATGCATCAAGGGAAATGAGTGCAGGCTGGCGAAGAAGGATAACTTTTATTGTATTCCCCCACGAGTTCCTTCAAGTAGTAGAATTTACCTCACTATATTTATTGTGATTTCACTTCCATCTAGTCACAGTCGTACACCTCCGAGATCAGTTCATGTTTCGTATCGTTTACGGATATTATTTTACAATTTAAAATTACACATTCCAGGCGGCTGTAGACAATTGGCATGGCGTGACGAGCTGTTGCAAGCGGGTGGTTGGAGTGTGACGGGAGGGACTGCAAAACATTCCTATTATATTAATATTGCGAATGTACAATACTTTCGCTCTACGAGTTCTTGCAATTTGTAGCCTTTGGCTCTGTGATTTTCGGTATAGACACTGCTGTACACCTCTGAGGCTCGTCCCATTCAACCCAGCATCGAAAAATAACTAGAAAACGATACCAAACACGACCTAATTGCAATGAAACTGCCAAAATTGCGTTTTTGCTCATTTGTATAACAAATAATAAACCAATAGGACGAGCTCAATAGGTTCAACCGTTGCCCTGCAACCTGAGAACACTCACTTTAACGAGGTTGACATGGAAGGGACTGAGGCATCCAAAAAATGGCTAAGTTAAATTACGATTGAGGGCAAATGGGAGGACCCCCAAGCTACACTACACCAGCTCTCAGGATTGAAGGACTACAGTGTTAGAAGGATAAGAAAAAGTGTTCTGCTTATATCGTTACTTGTACCTCACCAGAAACCAGACAGTATCATTGCTGCCACCCAGATGTTATTTGCCTCCACTCCACGAGCTTCCTATACTGCCAAGGAAAGATCCGTCCTCAAAATGCGCATCTCGGACTGCCAACAACCTGTACGTGCAGACTGGTTGGGATCCACGATGGAGATGCCAAGATTCTCTTTTTCTCGAAAGACAATCTGGAAATGTCTGTATTTCCCACTCAGATGACAAGACACCGACAGCCTGCATGCATGCCTCATGGCTATGCACTGCACCGTATGGCTCTCAAACTGGTTACACATTGTGCAAACCTTCACAACATTATGATACTTGTAAACATCACCGCGATAGATAGTGACGTTAAAGTGTAAGTAACCTTTTCCGATGATACCATTTTACCCACACTGAAGAAAATTAGTAGTCAGATCAATGCCTGAGTCTACCAATCGAACCATACAGAACTTAGGAAGGCTGATTTGGCTTTGAGCCAGATTGAGTTGCTGTTCGCAAATCTACGATAAGCCACAGTGCTTGCAGCTTTATAGCCATAAGGAATAGTGGCACCGAAACTAGAAACACCGTATCCTCCAGATCTAACCTGAGCGTGAATGTGCACCCACTGGATGCGATTTGGAAGGCCCGAGCCCACAGTAGAGTGGGCAATTCTATCTAGCATCTTGATGGGACCACAAGTTTGAAAGCAATTATGTTCGCAATACTCAATGCTGCTGCAGTTTTGGCTGTGCCTTGACAACGCTTTGAAGACAACCACTAAAGAACACGCAGGTTTCAGCTGAGGAGGCTGCAACGAGATTGGAACCTAACGATGCCAATGGCTGGTTCCCAACAATGACGGAGTGACTTTCTGCAGTAACATCGGCAAGCTGGCACCAAGGGGACACTTCTCAGGATTCCATCTCCCCCCCTCCCCATCTGCACATGCCAAGCTGCTTTACGACCCTGTCCAGGGTGGTCTCTCCTGCACAAGTCCTGCTTTGTGCCTGCGTGGAGGACGATATCACTCTCAATGGCTGATGTTCACCTTTGGAGCGAGATTAACCCCCACTTCCTGCGGCAGCGTACCTACCCAGTACTGTATCAATCGTTTGGTTGAAGTGAAGTGGAGACACAGAGTACTGCTGCCAGATGCCACACCCCCTTGCATATCTCCTCTAACTTGGGTGTGACGGCTCTGCTAAAGAAAAAGTTCACATAACCGACGAATTGAACAAGGATCCACCCAGTAGCAGTAGCATTCACTGGCCAGAACTGGACGTGTCGAAGGTCACCAGCCTTCTGGTTGTGTTGAAAGGCCCCTGGTCTAATCACCCCTTGTCGGGACAAAGACAATTGAGGTGCGCGATAGTAGACAGTTCAGCAAAAGGTTTTCCTATATAGAGTTTTCCTTTCTTACGCCACACAAAAGTGATCAGTTGCTGTTGGGCTCAAAAATCTGAAGAAAACCCACAAAACTTACTTTCGTTGGGTTGTGGAAAGGGGAAACTACTTTATAGCTCATTGACTGTCCCAAGATTGGGATGAACACCGCGGCCTAAAGATCTATTGTACCAGCCCTAATATCTCACAGGTCCTCGCCTAGCCTCCAAAAGAATCCCAGGTATTTCCTGCAAGAGTCTTCTTGACTAAGAGAAGTGGTATTAAAGACCAGAAATTGCCTCCTCTCAAACCTCTAGCAATAGGTCAGGATGGGGAAGGAAGTCCCCTCATATGTGCCACACTACCTACATCGAGGGGTGTCGACTATGCCCATAACATACATGTGTTTGTACATTTTGTAGTGAAAAATCCACCCTCAATACGCTTTGGCAGCCACAGGCTCTTTCTTAAAAAGCACGTCAAGTATTAAGTAATTAGTGCGAGGTGGGGCTTCAACCAACACCTTCAGTCCCTTAAAGGCAAAGTTTGCCTCACTGCGTGCAATTACTAAGGCCCCTTGTGGTGTGTGTTACCATGAGTAGTGAACACACTATCCTCATGTACATGGTGACTTCAATGCGCGGCTCCACTTCTTTTCTCTCAAAGACTCTCCACCATGCACGTCTTGCGCCTCCAGTGCAGAGGAAACAAAAAACAACGTGCTGCTCCAGTGTAGTTTCTACAACAGTGAGCGATGGTTGTTGGGACAGCAAACGAACTTAGCAGCATCGACTGCTACAAAGCAAGCCTATAACCATTTTGCAGAGTTCGCGAAGAAGGTGATGGGTAAGAAACGTGGTCACAGTTGATCTGTCCTTTTGAAACTTGCCACCCAAGTAAATAGTTAGATCAGGTGGGAAAACAGATTAAGAACTCCTCCCAGACGGTATGGGATTCCTCAGGTAGTCACCTCCGCACAGTAACATATGGGCAACAGCTCTCTACCGGGAGACTGGCTAACGACCAAATACCTGACGTACCTCCCCGCAGGTCTGGGTTTGGTGGATTCTGCAGGGGCCAGCCTCGTGCACATTAGCAAAACCGCAACTTCTGTGAACGGTCATCTAGTAAGGAAACAGACCTGACCCGACATGATCCCCACGATCTGCCTTGGGCCCTTCCTCTGCATCACCAGAATGCTCTGTCTTATCTCGTGTGTTTCCTCTGAGATAAAGCGTTTAAAGTACCTCACTCCCGTACCATTCCAGACTGCCTGATTCATTCTTTTGGCATATTCTTCCACAGTCCTCTTGACTAGTGACAGAGAAATCCCATGATGGGGAGGTGGCTCAATAGGTATAGGCGACGAACGTTAAGTCCTATCATTACCTCCCTTTACATACATCCCTTTATGCCCAGGAATCCAATAAACATTAACTCTATTTGTGTTTGCTAAGGGGTTAAGCTGCAGCCTGCGCTCCCTCACCAGTTTTGACAGTGTGCAGCTGTTCATCAGCGCCTTACAAGACGCTTGACCATCAGTCATAATGTTGATAGTTCTATTGCTATCGCCGTTTTTATGCATTATGACAGCCCCGGCAATGACAGCATACATATCGGCTTGAAAACCCGTTGGAGTGGGATCCAGGTCAATGTACGTCTCACTCCTTCCAGAGTGACTTATCCTTGCAAAGTTTTCGTTCCTCCGTGTAAATGTTGATTCCAATAGGAAGACTAAATAGAACCAGACAAATACTTCCTACTCATTTTGGTGCATACCTAAAGTTTCCAGTGAGAATTTAATAGTGCTGGTTGACGACGTGTAGGTAATTACAAAAGCTATTTTTGTGTCAATCGCTAACTCTCTCCAATCAAGTATTATGGAGCTTAATAGCGTGTTTATGCCGCTGTATAGTATAAAACAAAGTCGCTATGGCTGTCTGTCCCTATTTACAACTACGCAACGGTATGATAATTGATGGAGTGGTTCAAAACAAGAGTTTACGTGTACATGCATAATATTGTAGAGAAAACTGTTAGGTTTCTAATGTGATGTTGAAAATAAACACATTTTTTGCGCTTACCATGCAAACGATGGCTGAACCCCGCGAGATAATCAAAATAATTGTACAACCTCGAAAAGGTGAACAAAAAAGTTCGCGATGGTATTTGTCTATCTCTTACGGATAACCCACAATAACAATTTTTTATTCTTTACATTTTACGGCAAAAAAACTGCTTATTTACGAAGTGATTATAATCCTTATTCAATTAAGTACCTGAAATACATTGTCCATTTAATATAGATCAATATGGCCGTTACCACATGTGATTTAAATTAATATCCCCGAAGAAATTACAGATTTAAAATTCAGGGACAAAGCTACACGTGTGCTATAGCACTTAATATTTAGCAGCCATTGGATTAACTGGATAATTATCGAAAATGGAAGATAAGTAAAATAACTGAATAGAACTTTTATTGTTTTTTATAATTATTGATTACTTTTAGTTTTTAGTCGAAAGAATAGTAATGAAATATTTTTGACTGCAGCGCTTACTAATAATTTGTGCAATTGACATTTAATGTCTCTACTTTGCTACATAAACTCGAAAATGTAACGCCAGAGATGTTACGGAGAAGCGTCACGAAATTTTTAACCCGAGTTGCCAGCAACAGCCCCTGTGGTCTAATGGATAAGGCATCGGTCTCTTAAACCAGGGATTGTGGGTTCGAGTCCCACCAGGGTTACGATTATTTTGTGTTTTTGACATTTTATGTCTTTACTTTGCTACATAAACTCGAAAATGTAACGCGGGATGCGTAACGTCGGAGATGTAACGGAGAGGCGTCACGAAATATTTGTTTGGGGTTAGGTGTACGCTTAGTAACGTCTATATAACGTCTATATAAAATGTCAAAATGTCAACGTGTGATGTTACCAAGCGTTACATTTTGTAACATCCAACACAAATTTCGTGACGCTTCTCCGTTACATATCCCTCGTTACATTTTCGAGTTTATGTAGCAAAGACATGAAATGTCAACAATTGGGCCAAGATCGTTTAAATAACTCTGAGCGATGAATCATCAATTGATATCGCGTGTCTCGAGACACAAATGCTTAACGGTGTTGGTCAGATATGATGTTCTTCCACGCTAATATTATATAGAGAAAATATTTGTACGTAATAACTTAAGAACTAGTGGACTTAAAAGTTTAAAATTAATTTAAAATCTTTATTTATTTCAAAATGTGCTTTTTTAAATTTCCACCTGTGCGAAGCCTCAGAAAAAGCGTTTAAAATCTTAAATTTATGATTTGCTATTGAGTGCACTGCGTTTTGGAGGTTTTTTGGGTGATCTGCCGTCAATTTTCGTTGTTATGAAAACGCACCTTTTACGAAAATTCTCTATAACAGACGAAAGTTGTAATTCGTTCGGAAAAATCAAATTTCAAAGACGTTCTGCGTCCCGTCCAGCAGACTGGTACTTCGGAGCAGCCGGGTGGCAGTCGGCCAGAAAAGCGTCGCTTGACGAGCTTAGCATCCAAAATGAGCTCGTTCGTCGTCTTAGTATAAGAGGCCGTCCAAGTCCAAGTCCAGGGCCATAAGCAAACTGAGAGTCATGTTGGTGCACACAGTCCTTCTTTTCGTTAGTGCCGCCAGCGCCCTTCCTTACGTCGCTCGGGAGGGTAAGTACGAGCTTTTTAAAGGTTAACGAGCGAAATATTTGTATTACAACTGACTAGTAATATTTTGTTCTTGTGTTCCGTGGTGGTGGTTCCTGATATGCCTTCGTTTTATTACTTTATTGCTAGTGCGAGCTACTGATTACTTCGTCAAACTTCACTGTGAAACGTTTACCATAAATCACATTCCTCATCCGAAATCTGTAAATGCGACTCTCCCTTTTTACATTCCTTGCTGTACGAAGTCATTGGCAGTAAAAGGTTTTTCATATCTGTACGTTCTAAAGCTTACTGATTCTGAACCCCCTATTTGGGCAAATGGTCTGTGGGTGCCTGTGAATATGATTGAGGGAATACGGCTAGACTAATCAGCTCATATTTACCATGGGGAGCCAATGTGAGGGTGTGAGCAAAATCCACTGAATAACTATGCAACAAATAACAATAATTGACGTAGCGATTGATCGAGTAGTTAGAATCTTGAGCTTGTGCCTTTCCCAGGTTCGTTCAATCCAACTATTTCTGAACTATGGCTTCCTCTCCCGATAAGGAGATTAAGTTCGGTTTAACATCCAAAGCTACAACGGACTTCCGCGTTTTTGGGCTTTCCATAATATCCTTCCCTCCCATCGATTTACTTCCTTCTTCAATACACACAGCTCTTCCCAGGTACATTCGCCATCCAGTTCTCACTACAGACACTCCTCTACCAACTCCAGGGCCAGTCACAGCTCTTCTCTCTCTCTCTCTCCAGTTCACGCGTATTCTGAGTCCCCTTGCGTCGCGCTTGTATAATCACACTCAGACTCATAACGTGTATTCATTTAAAGTGTAGTACAGTCTTTCTCTCACTCTCAACGAGTTCCCTTTTATTTATCAACTCCATTTTGAAGCTCCGCCTCTCGTGCGCCTAACAGGGATCAAAACACTAAATATTTTTTTCTCAAAAACTACAGTAACGATTTTGAATGATTATTTATATACACAGCTCAAAACAAGACAACAATACTGCAAAATTCTGATCTGTAGGAAAAACAGCTCATTGGAGTGTTGACACTATTTTCGAGGAAACCGCCGATCATGCGAGCAGAATTTATAATTGGCATTTCTTTGCACATTTTGGTTTGTATAGTTTAAAACTTGTGGGGAACTGACGATTAGTTTAAGTTCACTACTAAGTTATGAACGTTATTCGCTATCAGCCCTGCTGGGGTTAAGCCTGGGCAAGGTTTGTTGATGGGGAAAGTTGTGGTTGAACTAGTCGTTAGGGCCCATGGAGGGCAATTAGTGTAATCAACTGCAAAACTAAATTTTGAGGTTTCTTTAGATATTTGCGTTTCAACTGAGAAAAAATGACGTTCCGCAATTTATTGAGTAGCTCCTACTTGGGCCGCGGTCTTCATGGATCAACCAGTCTATAGGTAGTCCGCGGGGCTGTCGACGTAATTTTTTTTTTATGACGCTCTGTGTTCACTGTTTAGGAATTATTGGAAACAGTTGATCGAGAATGGGTCGGTTACGGATTTTGAGCCATTCCCTTCAATCATGTTCACAGGCACACACACTCTCACACACTTGATCTGAAGAAAACTCTAGTTTTTCGAGCCGATGGACATAACTTCGTCTAGCTGCGGAAAGTGAAGCTTGAATAACGTAAATATCTGATGCCCAACTTTCCGCAACATCCGTAAATTCGAGACGTGCTATATATAGCTGTTGATATTCTATTTCTAAAGGTTCGAGAAGTTGCATTAAAACAGAAAACGTTTCCTCCCCCTAGTTTTCCTGTGTTATAATCGAATAGCAATAGCGCAATAAGTGAGAACGAGGTCCATCGAATAGTAATTGGTACAAGGAGTTTTATTCGCGAAGTACTTCTTTTAAACGAAGAGTTCGGTTCGTCCCGGTACATCACTCCTCAGGTATTCATGAGCACTGCAGTATCTTACTGTGTAGTGCAATCAGAGCGCCGCTGTCAACCCAATTATACGAAACCTAATTTGAGCAGAGAGTAAGTGAATTTTGAATAAAGTTCCAAAAAGATTACAGTGTTTGTGGAGGAAGTATTGAATTAACAAATATAAAGTTGATCGAACAATAAACACTCACTTCACAATATTGTCTCTGGCACAATCGCGTGCACATCTTCTGTGAATCGTAAGTCATCGTTCTAAACAGCTGCGACATCCAGAGAATAGGTTCATCTTTTGGCGAAGGGAGATTCTCTCAGTAAAGGTAGTCGGAGCTTCCCCTCTCTTCAGAGGACACCAGCCCTAAGAATAGCTAAGTGTTCAAAAGGAGGAATAACACTTTAATAAAACTTAGTTAATGTGAAAGTCTCCAGGCACATTTCTGCCGAAGGGTCAATCGGAGCTCTTGAAATTGCGAGTTAGAACGCGCTGCGTAATTATCTTTCTATTTTTGAATACCGATCAGAAGTAAAACTCTGATTATTCTTGTTGCAGATGAGGAAAGAGGTCAGCGAGGGATGACCTGGTCGAATTTCATGCCCGGAGGAGGTATGACCCTTTGGAGCTCGGCGACAGACGATTTTTGGGCGCCCGAACCAGAGCGACGCCTCGCACCACCTGCTCCTGCCGACGAAGAATCCTGGGGCCCTACGTCGTCCAGAGACCACGTCATAGGCCATCCTGTTGGCGAAAAAGAAGAGCCAACGACCGTGGGCGAAGGTGCAGCAGAAGGCCCACCGACTGCAGCCCGGCCTTTTGACGACGAAAGGGAAAGGAAACCAACGAAACCGTCTCAGTGGCCAGGAGGAAAGCGAGGATATAAAAACCAAGAAGATGATGAAAGGAGATATTCTGGTGAGTTTGGTCATTGCGTTTTGATTCTTTGAATTTCAAAAAAATATTGAAGAAAATTAACACACACTTCAGTTTATGTTGGCGATAGACTCCACAAAATTGCTTGTGACACAATGAGCTCAATTTAATCAAAACCTGAGAACTGTTTGCCTGATGGAAACTACACATCCAACATGATTAATACGCGACTCGTGAATCACGACTGATACAGCCCCTTTTATGACTCAGAAGGCTCTAGTCGGATGGTTAAGGGTTCCAACGAGATGAAATTGCGGACTGAACGAAGCTCAGAAATCAGAACGGGCTGATGGAGAAATGACAAACTGATTGTATATGCGGGACAGTAAATACTTACCAGGAATACTTATCATTGATTCAGGGAAGTTCGTCCCGAGAATCCTGATGAAAACTGTGGGTGCATGGCCCAATTTGTCCTAGCAATTATGAGTTAAAAGAAGGTGGCTTGCAGATCTGGAACCAACATCCCCGCAGACATGAAGAGTGAATACTGCTCCTGAACCGTGGAAGCTGCTGGGCAAAATGGGAGGTCGTTTGGGAATGGCAGCTGTCAGCAGAATTCTTGGGAGGGTAAGAGTACGAGAGGAGCCGCCATTGCAGTGTCGTGTCAGTGCCAACCTGATGCAATTTTCTAAACGGTTCAGGATTGCCACATAAAGCAGACGTAAATTCAGTGGAGACCAGACGGTTCTTCCTACGTCCCGTTACGTTGGCTCATGCTGATCAGAAAGTTACAAGCTCAGCTTTTACTAACAGAGGAGTGCATCGTCAAACACTGCCACCAACGAAATGTAGGATCGGTTCTAGGCGAGTTGAACATCTGGTACTGCTTCCTATTGGTTCAGGGCTGAATCTGGAAAGCGAAATGCAAAACAACTTGTACCAAAATAGCAGTTTCGCACAACACTTGTAAGAGAGTTATATCAGTTGAATGGTATGGTTGAGGTTTTGCTAGCTTGTTAGAGCACGACCAGTGGACGTGTGGAGGTACGGCAGGTTGTCATTTAGCCAATCCTCTGGTAGAAAGTCCCGGACGAGTTCTTAATCTGGTTTCCCACTTGTTCTAACTACTTACTCAGATGGCAAGTTTCAAAGGGAGAGATCAACTATGACAGCTTTTTTTTTTTTTTTGTCATAACCTTCTTCACAAACTGGGCGAATTGGTTATAGGCTTGCTATAGGTCTGGTCATAGCTGCTTTTCCAACATCTGTCCCCCACTATTGTAGCAGCTAGTGGTTTCTTGTTACCTTCGCACTGGAGGCGCAAGATGAGTAGGAACGAGTGGTTTTGAGAGGAAAGAAGTGGACTTGTGGATGTCCCGTAAGGAACTGGCTCATTCGGTGGTCCACTTTCTCCTAAGACGTTCACGCACGTCCCTTTGGCGATGACTTATCCAGTGCCCATTCATCTAGCGCATCAACTTTTCGTAAAGGGGAGAGGTCTATACAAAGTTCGACTCTTAGTGGAGGAAGCTCTTTTTCGCTCTCTACATGTCCACCATGCACTTAATGGCCAAGTCAATGGGTGACAGGTAAGTGATCACTTGGAGTGCTTCAGTGCTTGCAGGCTCATTGTGAGCTAACAGCAAGCTCCTTTCTAAAAACTGGACTTGTGCCTCGAGTTGGTGGTTCAACTGTGCGCGAAACAGCAGTCCTTCAGTTCTACCACATCACGAATATCTCTTGGCAAGTTGAGTACCTGGCGCCGTTGAGTCCTGACGACAGGTTGTAGACGCCCGAGGCGTCGAGACATCCTCGAGCAAACGACCCTTGACACAATTTTCTCGAGCTCGCTCCGCTAAATAATTATACTAATTAATGACTCGTTGAAAATTCCCTATTTACCCGTCAGCCGGCAATTCTCAAGCAATCGGTCGAAATGACAAATCTGGTGAGAAAACAGTGGCGCCTCTTTGTTCCGCAATGCGTTGGTTTCCCAGTTCGTTTAACTCCTGCCAAATATTTAGGCAGAAATGAGCTGGACAACGATCTACCTCGCGTCGCTTCCTAGTAACTCGTGACGTTCAAGGGAATTCCCCCAATCGTTTTCATTTGTAATGTTTGTCAGCCTGCCGCTTTGGTCTTCAGCTCCAACGATTGACGTCAAAATGAAAAAACTGTTCAGGATCTGTTTCGAAGAAGAAGCTGAATGCTTTCACATTTCAGAGTGAGGGGGCTTTCAATGGGAAATATCGAGCCGTTAATTTACTTGTGAGTCCAGGCACGGCTTCAATAAAAGCTCCAGCGGTTTTGTTGTATTTGTCGAAATTAACACGAAAATAAAGAGTAGGCGTTGAAACACGATGAGCGGTGTGAACCTCAGTCAGTTACATTCAGCACTCACGGCTCTCATGTATATAAGTTATGTATCATGTAATAGCTAATCATAATTGAATTATGTTGCGTCAACGATGTAACCTGCTGACTAACAATCCGGAGGATATAAAAGCTGGCCTGCGCGCCTGCATCCTCAGTCTCTTCCCGTGCTCCATCAAGTCCGTATTTCTGTCCGTTGTGTGAAGTTGTAAATAAAAGTATTTTTAAAAAACTCAATCGACAAGTGTGAACACTAATATAGACAACGGGGAGTAACAAAACAAATGGAAATGAAGTAAAGTAGATATAATAGAACAAAACAAAGGGTTATACGCTGAAAAGGACGCTCTGGTTGTAAAATAGAAATAAATCCAAAGGCTTAGACAAACGAAAATATACAGAACGGGTACCCAAACCTGGCCAATATACAATTTGACGTGCACGTTCCGAAAATAAGTCCGACTCTGGGATATTATAAAAACAAGTCAAAAATAGAGAGGAGTAGCGATATTGTCGCGTTACTTTGCCCAAAATCGTTGATGTGGAAGTAAATGGTTACACGCTGCCTAATATCGACTAGGCAACAACAATAATTAGAGGCAACTGGTATCCACGACTTGTTTTGTCATGGTCGATTCTGATCTGCCCCTTAGGTGTACAAAAGGTGTACAAAACTAGCCGTTATTGGAAGATCGGATAAAGTGAAGATGTTCCGCTCGTTACATTGACACCAATTACTAAACAATAGACATACGAGAAAATGACTATTGTCGTTCATTAATTCACGAAAAGGAGCTTGTTTGAATAAATATTTATTAGGCACTGTGGGTGTAATACGTTGTAGTTCAACGCCCATTGATGTACTGTGTGTTTTGGAAAAAAAAAACCATAACTTACGCAAAACTGACGCGACGTATCTCACAATCTCACAGCCACCTCATCACGTACATTCAATGATTAATTAATCCAACGTGTGTTCACTTTCCTGTGCCCTGCGGAATAGGAAGAGAAATGGCGCGATCTGCCGAAAAAAAGTGAGTTTTCTACAGATATTTACGTTCCAAGGCGTCTGAGTTCGAAAAGCAGAGAAAAACTTGAGAGGTCTGTGTGTGTGTCTGAGAAGTAAATTATGAGAGAAAGGACGTTCGGAGGTAAACAACAACCCACCTACTTCGGCCGGCCGAACAGGCTGGTAGAGTCCAAAAAACACATTTTGTGAGCTGTGTGCCTGTGAATGCAAATGACAGACTCAACCAAATGGGCTACAGATTGCCGTGGAACGCCAAAATAAGAAAATGAGCAGAATCAAACCAAAACTCACTATAGTTATCGTAGTGATCAAAACACATTTTTTTTCCTTAAAAGCCGTCATGAATTTTAATCGTTATTAGTTTCAAATAACACAGTTCTCATCCGTGGAAAAATGACCGTGACAGCACAATATATTATGAACAAAATCAACGGAAAGCGATTATTATTTTTACTCTGATTCTTTCTCCTTCAGTCTCTCTCTCTCTCTCTCTCTCTCTCTCTCTCTCTCTCTCTCTCTCTCTCTCTCTCTCTCTTTTACGTATTTTTTATTTTTGCAAGAGCCCTTCCTTACCTCAACCCACCTTCAACTTACTTATTCCCTTTACTGCTGGGTATTACCTTGAACTTTGCCTCAGTGCGTACCAAAATTACGAGTCTCTCTCCGATTACCAGAGAATAGTGCTCAGAACTTCGGTGGACATCAATTTTATTTCTATCCTGAACTTAGATGCGACCTTAGCTTCAGTTGTCAGCATTTGTGCAGCAGCATTACACGACAGGCTTATTGTCGTGTTATACGCATTCTATCATTAGTAGCTCTGGGGGACAAGCATAATCACATCATACCGATAGCTTGTTGAAACACCATCCCTTGACATTCCAGATTCACACTTTTGGTTTAAAAATTGTTGTAGTAGTTTCCTTATCAGAGACATTGACGCTTACGACCATTTTTATACTCAGGATCCAACGCTTCAGTCAACGCCTGGTTCCCGATAATGTTCGGAGTGATGCCTCAGGACGCCAAATCGAAGCAAAATGACGCAGGAAGCGCCCCGGATCAACAGGACTACCCTGATCAAACTCGCAGCATCACGGCGATCGCCAACAGCGTCAATCACGCCAACCGCGGTTTGGCCAACGCTCACACGGTCCTTTTCGCAGGCGAGCCCCCGCAATCTTTCAAACGAATGGCACGCTCTCTATTTCGAATCAAATAAGACTAAATCAAAGATAATCTTCAGCTTATCGACGCTCGACATTGGTATTGACGACGCGTGAGTACCGGATGTGGTAGCACGCTGTTGAAATTGATAAGGTAGACTGTTTTGACTCCAACTAGGGTTTTATAAATGTTCACAATGGGCTTTTCAAGGTTCTGCTATTTATTGACGGCTTTGAGCTAAGACAGAGGTCGATTTTGTGTGGATAATTCGTGGCTTGTCTGTTGAGAATTAAAGCATTATCAACATCAAGCATGTTCAACAGAAGAGTTGACCTAATTTTAGCTGTAGCTCTAATTCTAAGCTTCATTGATACAATACTATTTTTGGGCAACAACAAGGTTGATGTGTCGTATAGTTGTCAAAGGATTGATGATTTTCTACGTAAAATAAATACAAAAATATTTTTCTTAATGATTCGTCCTCCTGATCACTTCATTAGAAATGTCTTTGATTCACCTGAAATTGTGGTTGTCGACGTTTGATTTTTGAACAGCTAGACGCATCACACAACTGTCCTCTTACCCTAAACCCTCTATGTGCTTACCATATGATCAGCACATCTCTGGTAAATTTAATATAAATCGTTGGAGCAGTTTTAGGGAAAACTACGGGAGTTTCGTCTTGTATCCATCGTCATCTGTGAAAAGCAACGTGCAATACGAAAATGTCCGAGGAGACGCATCACACAACATTCCACGCTCTACCAGCTAACCTAATGAGTTTTCCACCCAGTTTATGGGAACTGGGTGGATCTACACGGGCATGTGTCTAATTAGATTATAAACTTGAAATAACAGTGACTCGTGCGTACTACCCCATTGTATTTGGCGATGAAAATTGGATTACAAAACTTTACGAATTAAAAGACTTGAACGAAAATAAACGAACACGACCAGTAGCGCGCGTGAAATGAAATTGAAGTGCGCCTGCTGCAAGAACACGTAATAAATAAAAGGTCTCTCAGGACCAAAGACTGTTGACAGCGGCGTGGATTCTGGATTCCAACTAGCCACTGGCAACGTGGCAATAGCTCTTCAAAATCAACAAGACTGGAGACACAAAAATAAACCGAACTAGAAAAATGAACTCGTCTTTGATCCAAACCGCCCACCAAGTTTTGCTGAGGTAGGATCGGTAGGACAAGAGCCGCAACGGGATAAAATTGGCAGGAACTGGCTTGTGGACCACTCCAGAGGAAGGCTGGATGGTCACGGCTTGCACATTTCCATCTGCGCCTGAGTGAACTTCTACAACCTTGGCAGTAGGCCACTGTCCACGGACTGAGTCCTCATATAGAAGGACCAAGGTCCGGACGGCTAAATTTCTACTGTTTGTACCACTTTAGCCTTCGGTGAAGGGTTACCGAGTACTCCATCTTCCATCGAACCCAAAACTGTTGATATGATTGAGTAACCAACTACTCCATCGTTAATATGTTCTCCTTAGTATCGAGCAATGACAAACCCGAACCTGGATCTATCACGAAGTGGCCTGGACCCAAATACATTCATTTGGGCTGTCCGATAACTCGTCGGAAATTCAATTTGGCCTCAATTTTAAGTGCCATTTCACCGAGTTTAACTCCAGCTTCCCAAATCCCGACCGTGAGAGGAGTGTGAGCTGTGCCGAATCCACTCGATGGGCTGTTTGAGAGCGTGTGGCTGCATGTACGATAGGAGCTTAATAACCCGAAACATTCTGTATTTCGAACGTGCGGATTTTTGTTACTGAAACGGAATGTCGATGAAAAGCGGCTTTTGCGCAGTTTTTTTCCTCATAAATCGCACTCACATGACGGCAGGTCTTCCAAAAATCAGAGTAGTACTCCAATAAGTTACGTGTACCGTGTTCGAATGAGCACGTATGTGTGAGTGTGTTGGATCGAGGGGTTCGAAAGATATAAGGCGAAAGTTGAAGTGAACTGAAATGTTAACTATGAAGTTATAATAAACCAAAAGAAAACAACTCAAAATTATTGATGGGAAAATGAACAAATCGATAAATTAAAAGTCTCTTGATTGAAATCAAATACTCCAGACCTAGGAATGTGGTGCTCGTGTGGCTGAAAGTCGCGAGACAGGGTGTTCGCACTGTCAGGTGAAAAGTTCGGGTTCTGGATGGTCATTATGCGATGGGATAGCGGCGCTGACTAATTGGTCGGGGAAGCAGACT
Source organism: Pachypeltis micranthus (assembly GCA_020466155.1). Lineage (NCBI taxonomy): Eukaryota > Metazoa > Arthropoda > Insecta > Hemiptera > Miridae > Pachypeltis > Pachypeltis micranthus. The sequence goes on along the minus strand of CM035770.1, from coordinate 59,824,415 downwards.
GGCTGTAGCACAACAGACGCGAGACATCAAGGAGAAGTCGGAAAAAAGATCTGCCGGTGTGCAGGTCGGAGCTGCAGCTTATCTTCGCTTAATCTTCAGGTTGATTGAATCGCATGACCCTTAGCGCAAGCAGATGAGAGAGCAGATTGTAAACACTGAGTGTAGGATGGATGAATGTAATTTATTGGGCGTAGTGTTGTAAGATCGGTGGGGGGAATCCCTTGGGGACGGAAAGCTGGCATTTGTGATTGGACTGGAAGGTGCCATTGCAGGACAAGCCCAAACCCTTCCTAAATGGAGGTACCCGACTCACGTCTGAGCAGACTAGCGACTATTCCAGCCTCGAGGGATAAAAGGGTTCTGCGGGGGAGCATAGCCCACGGCATTAAGCCGAGGCATGTAAGGTTAAAGGATCTGAAGGGCGCAAGGGTAAAGGTAGAGAAATCCGCCGAGCAATCCCAGAAGGGGCCTTGCAGATATCTCACTGAATTCTTTTTGTCTGGTAGGGCGGGGGCAGAGGCTGGAACTGCCTTCGCACATCCCATACATCCAAAAATGTACTGAAAGAGTTTAATAATGGCCACAACATGATCAGGAACAATCTCAAACCTTCCGTAATTCAAACTGACGTTGATTTTTACCCTTTCGCAGTGTGTAACGGTGTGGGGTTGCCTGCCGATGTTGGCAACACTGTTGCCGCCACCTGTGCAGTTCGCCTCTGTTTATATTAGCGGAGGAGCCACATTTGAGCGATATAACGGCTACTTACATTGCTGACGAATCTTCCCCTTTTTTTAAGCCAGCGTTTAAATTCCCTTGTAGAGTGTGAAGTAAGATACGCGATCAGAGCTTGGTGTTTCATTTTCCCCATTGTCCCTTTATGGTCATTTACTACAATCCGAGCATAGGTTATTGTTTCATTCTAAAAGGAGTTCATTTCATTTCATTTCTATTTTTTCTTGATTAAATTCAAGTGGGTCCTATTTGGTTTATAATTTCATTTCCCAATATTTTCCTGAGAGGCATTATTTTATTAATTTCATCAAGTGAGTATAATTGAGTGTATTTAATTTGTTCGTTTCTTTGGGGCCCAGACACGACTTTCGCTCGTGTTCTGTACGCGGGTAATTGGTAAAAGAATTCCCAAGTACGTCACAAATTGGTAGCAGAGCCTTTCCGATTCACCCTTCTCGAAAATACGTCGCGCTTGCCTTCACGAGAAATCCAGAACTGTAAACACAAACCCCAATAATTCACAGCTCCATCAATTACTCATGCTTTGGGTTTTCAATGAAGGTATTGGCACAAGCAGCATCAGTGCAAGAAATTCTTCTGGTCTCCATCAGTGTCTACGTAGAACGTTAAGTTATGTTTTACACGTTCGTATGAGCTCAATAGAAATATAATGGGTTAGCAGCTAGGCTGAAGAAAGTTGTGTCGTGCTTCGCACCAGCACACACGAATTTGGGAAAGTGCTGAAACTGGACTTTCTTCAGATGTGAATTCACAGGAAGGCAATTGACGCGATCGTAACCCTGACATAATCCTTGACACTCGCCTTTATCGCACGCCTTTACCATCGCAAAGCCCATTTTCTCTCGACGTTGCAGTGTAGTACACGCAAGTTATAAGAAAATGAGATGCTGGGGCAACTATTTTGATAAAAACAACCCGCATTGGGAGCCGATGAGGGTTCAGTTGACGTCAACCTAACCGACAGGACATGGAGCGGGGCGGTGAAAGTTGAGTAAGTTTCCTGTGAGACCTTGACCGTGACGCCTGGCGTGTTGCGTGATTATGTCAGACCGAGAGACGTCCCGGAGGAACATCGTTTTGTACCCAGCAAATGGATATTTCCCCATCAAACTCGCCTTCGGTGGGAACTAAACTGAAATTTTCGCTTAACGTGGACGTTTTTCACCTCAGTACTCGAGTCTAAGTGCAGTTTGGCCAATCCTGCACAGTACAGGCAAAGGTGATGTAACCAGGTGTAAGTATTTGAGTGACAATGCGAAATTGACGGGGCATTGCCTACGACATATTGAACAACATCGTGAGTATCGGCCCCCTAAATCATTTTGGTTTATTATTCATTCTTAATATTCATTCTTCCTATGTTTTCGGGCAGGAAAATGGTTGCACCCCCCCCTCCCCCCCACATGCAAAATTTGTCACTTAACGTACCGAGGCATGGAAATTCCAGTTTACGATGTCCATCCGCCGCCCAGGCTACATTTTGCCTTTTTGCGCCGCCTAGAAAATATCAATTTCATTGTTCCGTTGTAGTCAGGTCATGTTTCGTATCTTTCATAAGTATCTTTCGATGATGAATCGAATGGGATGGCGCTCGTAGGTGTGAGACTAAGTCAAACTGTGCAAGAAACTAATAACCCGCTGTCCATCGGTCGTCCCCACCCGTCCAGGCCATATGTTATCTTTATTGGGGTCTGAAACATACGTTCTTTTGCTCAAAAGTTCCATTTGGCTTCTATTTGTGCCTGCCTACTCCGCAGTCCGATCTGACGAAACCCATGGTTGTCACGTACAAGAAATTCTAGAAGAAATTAGCCGAAGATCGAATATTGGCAGTTTTCCTTGGTATTTTTCGATGCTAAGTCAAAGAGGACGGGCCCCAGAGGAATACGACGAAATCGCAGTATAGTGAGAGCAATTATACCACTTGAAGGAACTCGCAGGTCAATATAGCGAAAGTTATCGGGTCTCCCTGGTCTGAACCCATTTCCCTCTCTTCCTCCCATCATACTCCTACCAGCCAATTGCCTAGCGTCGCCTAGAAAATGTCAATGTCGTCGTTCCGTTGTAGTCAGGTGATGTTTCGTATCGTTCATTAGTACTTTTCGATGGTGAATCGAATAGAATGGGCCTCGGAGGTGCTTTACTTAGTCGTTCGCATGTGAGCTGCCGTTTTCCGTGTTAATGACGCAGCCATGTTACAATCTTAATATTTATCGACGTTGGATTGAGTAGGACGGGCCCCAATCATTTTTTTCAACCGAATAATAACCCGTTGCGTAATAATCTGCGGCGTTTTCACTGTCACGCAGTTCACTCTTTTTACGTAGAACGTGATTGCGCATAATGTTCCGGAACGTATTGCGTTCCAATGACTAATCCCTCGACGTTTATTGAAAAACCGTCGTACAAGTAAACAGTGGAACCGACAAAGTAATTTTTTCCAAAAGAACGTGTCTCTTTTGTCGGAATTATCGGGCAAAAGCAATAGTTCCTGGTTTCTCGGGGATGCTGCTAATTACCTTATTGTACTGAGATAGTTTGGAGATGCTTTTGAAGAGCTACTGACTCAGGCAAAAATTACGGCAATCGCGCCGGAGCTCTGATCCACAATCCTCGACTTACGTCGAGAATTATGAACAATGTCTTATCCACTAGACCACGATCACCCGGTTCCTTTAATAGGAACCAGCACATCAGTCAGCACATCTCCCCTCTCGTCTTTAAGCCGCTGCTCCCGGAGCGGACTCTTTTAAGTTACGAATTTATGAGAGTTGAGCGAATCCCCGGAAAATCCGATCTTTGATTCGAGAAACGAGGGGGCTACAAGGAAAGTCTTTTCTTTCACATTGTAGTAGGCGCGTCGCCCATTTTATTTCCCTTCGCGCAGGAACTTTCACAGCGTCAGCGAATCCCCCCGAGAATTCGTCCCATTATTTCTCTCTTAATTTTTTTGTTGACATTTTATGTCTTTACTTTGCTGCATAAACTCGAAAAACGTTATGCGGGAAAAGGACGAAGATTTAACCTATGACCTAGTGAACAAGGCATCGGTCTCCTAAAACCGGAGATTGTGGGTTCGAGTCCTACCAGGGTCAGAAATAATTTTTTAATTTTGTTTTTATTATTATTTTTTTTAAATTTTTTATTTTTCTTCTTTACAGATTTTTTAAAGAAAAAGACATTAAATGTCCCTCGTGGTTGCGTACTTGTACGAAGGCTGTACCCACCGTTTGTGCTAGTTTAATGATCGTTTCATCGGCCCACTTCAGTAATTTAGAGAAAACAACCGTACCAAATCAGCTCAAATTTGATGTCTAGCCTACAGGTTACCATGGGACGCAAAAATAAGGGTATTGGCAAAATCCACCGAAATTAACAGATTAGGGCTGGTTTCATACAGTTTGTAAGAACCACGTAGTACTTAAATTCCTTGGGGGCCCTGTGACGGTAAACTAGTTTTTCTCAATTTTAATAATTGGTACAAGTAAAATTAGTCCACAACTACAGTCAGTGGAAAATCTCAATTACATATATCTTCTTGACATTTTATGTCTTTAATTTGCTACATAAACTCGAAGATGTTACGCGGGACATGTAACGGTGAAGCGTCCCGAAATTTGTTTTGGGTTAAGTGCATGATGACGTCCGTTACAAAATCTAACGCTTGGTAAAATCACACGTTTTAATAACCTCAGTGACTGAGTGATGATGTCAATTGCAATTGACGCGGCCATTATATCGAAACCATCAACGAGACAATCATTGCATTAAAAAAAAACATAAATAAATAAAATACATTCCTAGTGGTTGCATACATGTACGAAAGCTGTACCCACCGTTTGTGTAAAGGTTTTTATTTTTTATTTTATCCAAAAGCATTTATCCGATACAGTTTATTAACATTTTATTTTTTAAAATTTTATTCTCTCTGTGCCTCTTTTTTTTCTTGGAATGAAGAAGTTCGACTACTAGTTGGGCGCCAATTGTACTGAGGTAGTTTGGAGATGCTTTTGGAGAGCTGTTGACTCAGGCAAAAATTACGGCAATCGCGCTGGAGCTCCGATCCACAATCCTCGACTTACGTCGAGAATTATGAACAATGTCTTATCCACTAGACCACGATCACCCGGTTTCTTTAATAGGAACCAGCACATCAGTCAGCACATTATGGGCGTTTTAAAACTTTTATCGTATTATTGCACTCCCCCTTTTTCTGAGAACCCTGGGACCTGTAAAGATCTGAGGAACACCAAGTTCTTTCTTACTTACTAAGGAGTGTAAAATGTGGTACATGGAACGACAGTAGTTTGAATTGAGGGCTCAAAACATGTTTACTCTAGTTCGCGGAGTCAAGGCGGGTGTATGGGTGAGTTGGTCACTTCAATAACTGCGTTAGGTTCTCACAGACTTTGCTCATAACGTTGTTTTTGGCGTCCCTTGTAGACATGCAGGGTATCAATTATTTTTTTTTTTTTTTTGGTCTCAGAATCCCTGTAAATATCTGAAGAAAATTAAACCTTTTTTTTTCAGTCAATTACGTATTTTCCCGTTCTACTTCGTTAAGCCGAAGAAAGCAGAAGCATAAAAGCAAAAATGTCGTCCTTTGCATGGAGTTGAGTCATCGATATTTTGACTAGCGCGACCTAGACGTAGACGTTTTTGAAACCAGCTCTAGTTGCTTGGGGATTACAGTTCCCCCACTATCACGAACTGCTGCACAGGTGAAAGGGGCGCGACAACAATAGAGTCCCGAAGATCTGCCAGAGGGACGACTCTCGCTCTCGAAGCCGTCGAAGCCTCTGACGAACCTCGCCGCCCCCGTCAATTCCGCCGAAATACGCGATGAAGTCGTCACTGTTGCTGTTCTTCGTCTTGGCCGCCAGTTTGATGGCTGTTGTTGCCTTCCCGGAAGTTGGTGAGCTATTTTTAAAAATTTAACATTGTGAATTTAAAATCTCCTGTCATCTAAGGTTCGTATATTTGTGCGAGTCGAAGGTCTAAAGGATGCAAGAAACATACAATTTAAAAAAGCTTCTGGTGCGACGCAACACATTTTTCTCAGCCTCATGTACATTCTATTTTTCATACGAACTCCTAAAACATAACTCTAGGTAAGTAATGGAGCTGTCAACGCGAGATTCATGGCGAAAACACTGCAAAAGGAGTTGGTCAAAAAATGAACGTTAGTTTGAATTACGAAACTTTAGAGATTGCTCCTGATTATCTTATTGCCATTGCTCCTGCAGTACATGTAGCTTATTGGAGTAACGCCAACGTCGTATGAGATTTATAAAGCAAAAACTGCGCTAATGCTGCTTTTCGTCGAAATTTTCGATAATTTATTGCGTTGCTCTCCTAATTTTCCCCAGAATGAAAACACGTACAGTACTGTCATGTCGTTTGGAACTGTTCAAACAATAATTTCAACCACAACTGTCTTTGAGCAAAAAATATCTGGTGCATAGCATCACACAACTTTCCTAAGCTCTGCGTACATTTACTTCGTACATGGTTTTATCTACCTAATCAATTAATTTATCACTCAGTTTATTTCAACTTGATCAAACATAACTTCGTGGTGGCGGAAAGCGGTAGCGCTTTCAGCTCAAGAATTTATTGTGCTCCGCGGACTCATTCGCAGACTGCTGTTGAGCAATTGATACACAGAGAATTAATAAGTCTGTAAACACGGTTTTTTTAACAGGATAATAATTACTTTCCAGAGTTATCGAGCAAAAACAATTAGAAATGGTAGTAAGCGAAACGGTAGTTGAGATTCCGAAATTTCTAGAATGATCCCCATACATCTTATGAGCGTATTTGAATATAAGCATTAAATTGGACTACTACACCAATATTTTTAAAACATTATAGTGACATTTCAGGAGAGTTTATAAAATCGAACATGTTGGTAATTTATTGTGCTGCTCTCGTCATTTTCCCACTATAGGGAATTTTATCGTATAGTGGCCTTATTGAGAGCTATCAATGTAAAAAATGTATTCAAAATCGTTAGAGCCGTTTTGGAGAAAAAAAATATTTGGTGTTTTCATCGCCATGATAACTATAGTTCACTTTCGGTGGTTTTTGCTCATACCCTTATTTTGGCGTCCCATGGTGACCTGTGGGCTAGGTATTAGGTTCGCACTGGTTTGGTTCAGTAATTCTCTCTCAATCAGGTTCACGCGAACTCGCGTCAGAAAAATATCTGGTGCGATGCATCACAAAACGTTCTGGAGCCCCACGTGGATTCAGTAATTTTTGTCACTCTAGCAACTAATAAAATTCGTTTTTTATTCAGTTTATAATGCATAGAAAGCAGTGGTGCTTAAGATTTCAAGTCAATTCGATTCAGGGGTCCTTCCGAACTTCAGGGAAGGCAGAAAGTCCATACCGTGTGGTTCTGGAATGGGGGCCCAGACATCCTCAAAAGCAGAATTGTAACTATCAACTCGATTTATTTGGAGGAGGATCGTGTTTACTATTTACAAATTATGAGTAAAATCTGTGAGATATTGTAGTAAGTGATGATTTCGGAGGTAGCTTCTAATCATCTTGTGAAGGTTATTGAACCACCCTCGCATTAATAGCTAAGCAACCTATCTCCTTGACTTTTCTACTTTTCGGAATTTATGAAGGAAATCTTGCTGTAAAATTTTTCTAAACTTTACATTCGATAACATATTGTGATTTTTCGATTCTCGTGATTTTCGTATGAACGAAAATTTCAGGGTACTGTCATGCCGTTTGGAACTGCCCATACAAAGAAGAAAACAAAATCGTTCATTTGGACTACTCTGATCAACTACCGTTTTTGCCGGTACCCTTACTGTGGAGCCCCGTGGTGATATGCAGACTAAAGTTGACCTTTAATCCGATTTGTTACACCCATTTTTTTCATACTCTTTCGCCGACACACCTACTATTGTCTCAAATGACGGTTTTTTACGTAGGAGCCCTTAGAACGTAAAGATCGAATAAAGAAAAGAACCGACTAGGGCTAAGGTGTGTGAAAACATCAGGTGCAACGCATCACACAACTTTCCTTGGCCCCCTCGTGCGTTTTTTGGTAGAAACTAATCAAATCGGGTTTTCATTCTTTTTACGGCTGCGTTCTACGTTGAAACTGGCGGCGCTTAAAGTTCCGAAATTTATTGTGCTGTACCTACCATTGCTGTGAACATTATTGAGAAATCAGTGCACAGACGATTTAAAATACCGTCGACCTGAGAAGGATCGTTGTTGACAGTTTTGGAATAATAGGGTACGAGCTGTCAGAAATGATAATTGAAGGGGTGGGGATTGAAATTCCGGAATTCCTGAAGTGGCTCCCATGTATCTCTTGAGCATTATTAAACGCTCATCATTTAGGTACGTAATTGCATACCACGTTAATGTTTCTGAAGATCCTAGTAGCAATTTAGCGGAGTGTATAAGGAATAAATTCGATTTTCGTCCGATAAATGTTTAGCAATTTATTGTGCTGCTCTCATCATCTATCCACGTATTGTCGTGTCGTTTGGAGCTGTCTATACAAAAAAATTAATGTAAATCGGCGTTTTGGGGGAATAAATATTTAGTGTTTCGATCACTGTTCGCCATTTGGTCGATGGGCAAGCCGTTTGGGGCTCCTGACCATTCCTTTGAGGTGCCCGCTGCTCTTCTCATGCCGACTGAGGGCATTAGTCTTATTGGCAAGCCCAACTACGCATTTTTCCCTCTTTCCACCAAAATATTCCGTTGGTTTTGCTCTTCCCTTCCACCCCCTTTCCACTTCCCACTACTCAACTCTGGTTCTAGAAAAGGGACATTCGCGCTATGCTCTCGTTTCGTCACAACGGTGTCTTCTGTTAACTTTCTGAATGTTCTTTCGGCTATTTTTCTTGAACAATACGTGTTCAGTACAGTCTTCTACTCTTTTATTTCGTCCTCAAGCTCCCTCTCTTGTGCGCCCAACAATCACTATGATAACTGTAGTTAGTTTTGTACGGATTTTGCTCATATTCTCATTTTGGCGTCTCAAGGCACGGACGTCGGGCTGGTTTTGGCGTATGGGCTAGATAACAAGTTTGAGTTGTTTTCTCTCGATCGCTGTTTGGTGGTCGAGGAGTATGTTGTGTTTGGTACTCGGAAACCCTTAAACCTAAAAGATCTGAAGAGATGAGAGCTAAGGAAAGTAAAAACGTGGGGGACCTCTGATGTCGCTGAGCGGTAGGATCAGTGTGAGTGTATGTAGCAAATTGGTGACTCTTGTCGTAGCAGAATTGTGCTCTGCACTCAGCGAGGGGTTACAAACAGGCACAATGTCAATAAACAATTATAAAATTAGTCTTTCCGTCTATTCCCTGAACTTAAGTCGATTAACGTTATTTTCAGAGCGATTCAAGAGGAGCCTTCACCGCCAAAAGCTCAAAGTCAAGATAGTCGCGACTGGGCCTTTGGGCTTTAAACATCGCTACCGGTACAAAGACCACAACATCAACTACGGCGGCGGATTCGGCGGTGGATTCGGCCTCGGACATTACGGAAACGGCAATTTCGGACATCACGGAGGCCACTATGGTTGGAATAGGTTCGGAGGGAACAAAGCTTACGCATCATCTTTCAGCTCGCCGTTGGTCAGTTACGCTTCGGCCGGTGCCATTTCGGGGAGATGAGTGGGAAAGCGTTGAGAGACACGCTGTGACGAACTTCTTTCGTCGCACTTTTAACGATAACGATAGTAAGACTTGATTAGCCTTGAACCCGGCGGAAGAGAAACGGTTGGTGTCGTAACTTGGCACGGGACTGTGTCGTAATTGGGAACAACGCACCTCTTCCCTATTGTCAAGCCCCAAACTAAATGATTGATGAATGTTTCACGGGGACGGCTAGCCGACCACAACGTTCTGGCTCAATCTTCCAAGAACACCGCTTCCCGTTTCTTTCCTCCTCTAATCGCCCTCAGAACTGTACCCCTGCTGTAAAATATACGATAAAATCCCACTTTCAAAACTGTGTTCACATCTCAAAATAAACTACATTACGTAATTTTAAGTTCGTACTATACCTTTTTTCACAATACAACTTTTTATAACACAATTTATTAATAAATAAAAATTGCCGTCGTCTACTTAGCCATTTCCCTCCACCGCTATTTATATATACTTTATGAAACCTCTACGCGTGATTGCCTTTTAAAAATGTGCATCTTACAACACTCTTCAAAGCCACGTCAGCGATTTTCGTGTCACTAGAAACTACTCTAACCTGTTTTTCGTGCAGCTAATGTGAGCTCAGGAGAACGTCACTAAGTAAAATATCTGGTGCGTAGCATCACACAACTTTCTTCGGTCTCACGTGCATTCAGCGAATCTCTTGACTGGCCAATAACCAAGTCAGTTTTTTTAATTGGGTTTGTAACAACGTTCTACGCGAGGCGCTTATAGTTCTGGAATTTATTGTGCTACTCCTACTTGTGCCACGACCATTATCAAGCAATCAGTGCACAAATGATATAAAGTACTGTCTACGTGATTTTTTTGGAATAGGATCTTGCTCACCGTTTTGGAATAATCGGCTACGAACATATAAAAATGGTAGCATTTCGTTATTACACTCTCATTGGGTGTTTACTTGATTGGACTACCAGGTCAATATTTCTGAAGGTTTTAATAAAATTTAAGCAGAGTTTGAAACGAAACAACCGTGGTAATATCGATTTTCGTTGAAATGTTTGGTAATTTATTGTGCTGCTCTCGTCATTTTTCGATGGATGAGAATTTTATGGTATTGCCGTGCTATTTGGAGCTGTCTGTACAACAAATTTAATCAACATTTTTATAGCCGTTTTTGAGAAAAAAATGTTTGTGTTTTGATCATTATGGTAACTATAGTTAATACTTTTGCGGATTTGGCTCATATCCTGATTTTGATGTTTCATGGCGACCTTCAAACTAAGTATCAAGTTTGAGCCTATTTGGTTCAGCCATTGTCTCTCGATCTGAAGAGAACACTATTGAGAACTCGGCAATTTTTGTTTTCAGCCATTGCCCGGACGGCGGAGTTCACGAGTACAGTTCAGTGCAGAAGGGTTCACGATAAAAGTTCACAATAATACCTCTCAGTGGCTGTAAGACCGTTTTGATGGCTTTTCGAAAGGAAGCCGCAATATCAGGCGACTTGTTTTGCAAACACACTCAAATAGGTATCCGTCCGTAGGCCCCCTACCACCAAACGCTCGTTTTGTGTTATTTGTCAGGTATTAAACCGACATCCATACACCACTGTATAAAATCACGTTCGCCTCGCTTTCTCAATCGATAAATCGAATCAGCTGAAATGTGCGTGCGTACGAATCGACGAAAAGTCGCACAGAAACACACCTTCGACGCAGCTCGAGAACTGACGTATTTGACGAAGCGAAGGACGATATTCAGAACGTTTGATCACAGCTTGCGAAAGTTCAACTGTTAGTATGATTCATTTCGACTTTGAAACGACAGTAGAATGAGCTAGTTGTGGATTTGAAATTAACAGGCTCTCGACCGGCGGACGCTACGGTCCGGACAATGCCATTTACCCCGTTACTGGTCGTTCTATGTAAAATATCTGGTGCGTCGCTACACAACATTTTTTTAACGCTAACGTCGTACAAGCGAAATTAAGGAGAAAACTACACTCCTCAAGTAGAAAGTTTTGACAGTTCATCCACAACACCCACAATTATATTCCTCAAACAAATTTAATCAAAACCGTTCGAGTTGTTCTATTCGGGAAAATCGCTTTTGGTGCTTAGATAACGTAGTTAAACTCGTAAACGGTAGTGCGCCTGACCTTTTGAAGGCAGGCAACCCGCCATGATCGATCAAGCTCCTCTTTTCATTCAATCTCCTGGTAATTGTGCACACTGACCTACCAGTTCCGAGTAAAACATGACGTCCTTCTCGGGAGGAGGAAGAAGCCGCTCATCAGCCTTGAAAGTGTGGCTTCTGAATGATGAAAGATGATTGAAGTTTTTTCCAATTATTGTGTTCACCTTCACATCTTGAATAAAGTTTGTCGTAGTTCATATCAATTTGTCGTGTTAAGTCTCAATTCGTCATCTTACTGCCGGATCTTGTTGCTCGTCGTCTTTATCATTACCTTAAGGCAAGATGACGAAATTGACGTCTTTCTGAGTGTTTAGGCTCTCATGGTAGGACAGGGCCTCCACAATTAAAATTCCAGCTCCTGCCTATATAAACCAGGGATATTTATTTATTTTGTTCAAATATATTTTCTTTTTTTTATGTATAAAGTAAATGTGGCCAAGTTACTGTGAAAGTGGTGTGATTAAAAACTAGTCAGCCGCGACCAGAAGTCCCACAGCCGCCATACCTCGATTTTCATCTGCCCATCCGACACCATCTTAGCTTTCTTTTATTTTTCTACAGCTTGAAATTCTCCTAGCAGGTTGTTCGACGTATATTACTACAACTATGCATTCCTTGCTGGAGCTCTCAAGCGAAGACAATTCTGAAGAATCAAGTTCTACCACAAGGTCTACGCATTTTATCTCCAACGAAGGGGGGCCCCATATACAGACGCGGACGCCACAATTCATCCATCAGAAGGTCGATCATCGATTATATTCATTTACTTTCTTTTTATTTGCAATTTTATTTTACAAGAAAGCGAATTTATTTTAAATTATTAAATTTTTTGTAAATATAGTTAGGAGCATTGCAGGTTGGAGGTTTTTACTTTTACTGTCCTCTCTAAGGCTTATTGCCCCTAACAAACACTGAGAATAAAAAACTTTTTTGTTTCATCTACTCGAAGTTAATTTAAGAACTGCAATAAAAAATAGTTTACTCGGATGCTTTTCAAAAACTCGATGCTAGAGAATTCTCCATTCAGGGATAGTAATACTTGCGGTTTGGTCTCCCCTCTGTCCTTAGCATGTCTCTCAGTCGGATTCAATATCTATGGCAGGCAACCCGAACACATCCTGGTAGAGCGCCTGGCATTTTGTATCGCTATCCTAATTTCCTTTCCCCTCCCAATCTTTCTATTCCAAGAGCTGGCGTAACGTGGGCCCTTCCCATTTCCTTAACTATTATTTGTTTAGTTTCCTTTTTTGGGTTCCCCACTGTACCACTTGAGGTGAGTTTTGTAAAAAGGACTTATGTGCTCCCAAAGGTAACCAAGCTGGTTGTTGGAAGGTTGAGTGTCTGAAGGCAGTTTCGATAGAATGGTGCACTCACTCATTCACGCATTGAATCAATCTGGGGATTCCGCATTCAATCTCTCTCTATCGCTGTTACGTTCTTGCCAGCATCCGGCTGGGGCGTTGCACACACTCTAGCTAGTCTTGCATTTGTTCAGAAGTGTGACATGACGACTCCATCTGCCCCTATGCCATGCTCAGTAGCCTAGAGAGTTTGCTGTTGCTCTGCATGGTTCGGTTGGTAATGGGAACTCTGGCAGTGTTCCAACTCCTCTTACTCTGCAGTGTGGGTGGAGTGGGTTACAGAGAGCATCCATTACTGTACTCTCACGCCCTTACCCTACCTAAAAGGGTAACAAATCAGGCCAGTGCTGGCCTGGCTGCTCGTTGCTGTGAGGGTCGTTTATGAGTGGCTCTGGCCTGTCAGACACGTCTCTACATAGATGCAGAAGTCAGTGGGGGGGGGGGGCTGCGTGGAGATTGTGAGAACCAGCACCAGGCTGACCTACTGGGGAGAACTGCGAGGAGGACATGCAATGCACTCTCACCGAGTCCCCCTTCACATGGGTAGTGGTCGAATGTGCGACGCTTGAAGAAGTATAACCACGCTTTGAAGGGCCCGTGCCTGGAAAGCAACTGGATCGCAGGGCAGGAAGCCACTCCTTGATCCCAAAGCAGTCCTGGACAGAGGGGATGATGGCGTGAAAATTCTGTGCGGTGGGGCCCTCGTCCCACTTTTACGCCGTTTGTGTGACGCCACAACAATGAAGTGTGAAAGAGGCTGGGATTGTAACATTGTGGCTCTCGCTGTTGTGCCTGCGGTGACCAGTCTGTGTACCAATTGCTCAATAAAGGTGATGCAATGAGTACGAGCAGCACAATAAATTCCGGAACTGTAAGCGCTCCCGTGTTGTTTGACCAAGTTCAAATTAACTGAGTGGTAAATAAATTGATTAAGTAGACAAAGCCATATAGAAAGTGAATTGACGTAGAGCTAAGGAAAGTTGTGTGTTGCAACGCACCAGATATTTTTAAAACGACCTCAAGGGTTTTCACGAAATTCATATGATGTTTTCAAATAGTTAGTACATACATATCGTTCTCAATAAAGGTTCCATTGAACAGGGATAAAACCCCAAAATGTGGAGATGAGGTTTTTTGGGTTTTTCATGATTTTCATAGTAATTGCTTCACTGCATTTGATTAATGTGAAAGAGTGTCTTCCAGCAACGTATACCCAAATTTCATTCGCGGCAATTATTTCTGTATATATCAGTTGAACGGAGGTATAAGCCACGATAGCTCAGAAAACAAGATTTGTCGAACGTTAATTTACAGTTTTTCCAATTTTGTCAAAAACCGCACTAACGATTTCGTACATTCGGGGTTTTCTTGGCTAACTAGGATCTACGTATTGTTTTCTGGTATATTATACTGACGGATCAGTCAGAGGTGGCCTGGCAGGTGCGAGTGCTTATAGGCCAGGGGTCTATGCAGTGATACCACTAGGTGCACTGGCAACAGTTTTCCACACGGAGCTCTTTGCAGTGATGATGTACATGCACAGAAGTCTGAAACTGAAAAGAATATTGTGCTGCGAGTGATATCGCACTAAATGAGGAGGGGATTGTGTACGATATCGACTAGGTGCAGTTAGAACAAGGAGTTTTATTCCCAATTACACTCAGATATGTTTTACCACCACAAATACGGAACAGGGTGGGAGCGAATGTGAGTGTGGGCGTCAGGGCAACGCCTCGATGAGACAAGAGCTCAGTTACGACTGCTAGAACGGTAGTTTCGTGTGAATCGGGGCAGTGAAGGTGCATAGTGAGCACAAATGCCCCGTACAAACCCCCTCTAAATCACAGAGTTGGGTTCGTCTAGGTACAATATATGTGTGTTGGGCAGTCAGGCTGCACTTAAGACCCTGGTTTCCTATACCAACTTGTAAAAGCTGGTTTAGGGCTGCCTCACTGGCCTGGAGGGTCATAGAGGAATGGAAGGGAGGCCGAAAAACTGGCAAGGAAAGGATCTGTCGTAGGGACCACCAAGAGCTACTTGATCAAGGAGGTCGGTAGCGGGAGAAGATGTACGGTACTGCCTATTGGCAAGATGTGCCACCCCAATGGCAGTCAACGTTGTTAATTAAACTATCCAGGGAGTGAACGAGAGAGGTTCTTAGTCTGGAGAGAGGAAGTAGACGGATATTCACAGGTCAGTGTCCACTGAGGTACCACCTGGCCAATATTGGTAAGTCAGAGGTATAGAATTTCAGATTCTGTGGGGATTCATGTACTGTATACTGAAAGGCTGGCTGTGGTACGCCCGAGAGTGCTTGGGTTTTCCCATCTCTGGCTGGAGGAGGTTGCGGGGACGAGCCTCAAAGTTGTCTCACATTTTGTGCGATAATGGTTGGGAAGTCGCATCAGGAATCTGGGGGTGGAACTGGGACGATATAAGGGGGCTCAAGTAGCCACACAGTAGTTGCATCCAATTAAAGATGAATAAATATTTTCCTCCATAAGTGTTTCTGTAGTAATATGTTGAACGAAGATATGTAGCAATATTGGTAAGTCAGATTTTATGTAGCAGGTGGTTGAGTTACGGGAGTCGGGGAACGTGCTGTGTGAAAAGTCGAACCAAAATTTTCTGCTGCTTACGTAACTTCGCAGTGCCACTGAAAGCAAAAATATCTTGTTTTTTGCAATTGAAAACAGAACACCTCCACACCTTGCCCAGCTGCAGCCGTCGGAGGGGCCGCACTTGTTTGTACCGTGAATAACACTTTCGTCCAATTTTCGACAATTAGTCACCTTCATCTCCTCAAAAAACCCACCGGCTATGCGAATTTTCCGCGTTTCACGAAGGACCGGGAACTAATCCAGTCGTCGAGCTGCTCGGAGGGGTTTCCAAATTAAAATAAGGGGCGGCAAAAGTCGCCCATTTCCGTGCCCGAGGTCATTTGGGATATCGGATATTTTCCAGAACTGCTAATCACTTTGTGGGGGAGATTCTTAACGACAAATGACTAACGTCGTCGGGAACTGTATATAACGTTCGGGCGTCCTCTCAAAATATCGTTATTTTTCGGAAACGCTATGGCACGAGCTGTTCACCTGTTGCTGTTGGCCGCTGCGGTCGTCTTCTCGTCGGCCAACGCTGGTAGGTACCTCAAGATTCTCTTCATTTTGTGGTTTAAGCAAGAAATGTGGTGTATGAGAGATGACAATTGCAAGTAGTTTGATGATCGGGCAACCCACTTTTGTTTTCACACGTAATTCCGTAATTCTGTCCCTTATTTCGGATGAGCCCCGCCGAGTCCTATTGTGCCGGTCCTAACGCCTCGCAGATCCCCCCCCCCCACCCTTGCTTATAGCTAGTCCGCCCTCTCATTCCTAGTGATCCAGGAATCCAGTAAACACCAACTCTATTAGAGTTTGCTAAAGAGTCGAGCCGCATCCTACACTCCCTCGCCAGTTTTGACGTTCTGTGTTAGTTCTGCCTTACAAGACGCTTGACTATCAGTCATTACGTTGATAGTTGTATTGATATATCCTCTTCCATCACAAGAAGGATCCTCAGTCTGAAGACAGATAGCATACGGGTGGTACGTGGCTTATCTTCACAAAGATTGGTAAGCTCAGCTGGAGCCAGGGTACAGAGATGGAGATGTGAGAATAGTGGGGACGTATTGGGGATGCCGCACCATAAAACACCAGCTAGGAGGACAAGAGGGGGGTCATGTACGCCCACACAATACACCCAGTTTTGGCCGCTCTTTCATGCATCATGGCGGCAATGTTAGCATACATTTCTACTTGAAAAACCATTGGACTGAGATCCGGGGCAATGTACGTCCCATTCCTCCTAGTGCCTCTGTTCTTCAGTGGTTTAGATCCGTGCGTGTAGATGCTGTTACCGTCCGTAAGCCGGAACTGACGACTTTCATTGTTTGGTTAGCTTCCTTCTCGTTGCAGTCGTACTTCTTGCTGAACTCGTACCTGGACGTGTTCATGTAGAGGTTCCTGAAGACAACTAGATGCCTTTTACCAGCCATGCAATGCATGTCATCTTCATAGCTTCTGCTTTGACGAATATATCGGTATAAAAACCAGGGATCGTCCAGGGGGAGGGGTATAGAACAGGGACCGCTTCCCCTGATAAGGCAATATATCGATATGTCATGACCGAGGTCAGGTTATCGATATGCCCGGCATCGTAGGCTCTGGCGCCATGCTGGAAATTAGAAATAACGACAGCTGTACGATTATGCCAATTATTTAATGTTCATCGTGTAATAACCCGTCATATAATTATTTTAAATGTACAAAGACTATGAAAAGAAGTTAATTCAATGAAATTAAGAATGGGTGTATGAAATAAATATGATATAACTGACGGATTGGCGAAAACGATTTCGGGCATATCGATAACCTGTCCTCGGTCGTGATATATCGATATATTGCCTTATCAGAGGAAGAGGTGTCAGCGGTCCCTGTTCTTTTGTTTCACACAATATATCAATAGGGAGAAGGTCAACAATTTTCTCCAGGTAAAGACCTAGAGAATGCCCTGCTTTTCTGCTAAGCCGTTGCTGCGAACACTAGGTTTCTCGAATTCATTGGACTCTGAGCCCATAAATCTGTTCTTTGAGTTTTTTCACCTGCACTCTTCTGTACTCCAACGGCTACCCCATATATTGGAAACTGCTATGAACCCTTTCAGTCGTCAACAAAGACGTTTCCTGCAAGCGATCATATCTAGTCGCTCACTCATCACATCGTTGGAAATTTGGGGAAGTGGCCTCCTAGGTACAGTAGACGAACCGAATTTGGCCAATGATAGTCGTCTCTCATTTCCAGAGATTTCTTTGTGCCAAGGAATGCAATAAACGTTAACTATGTAGTATAGTTCTTCAGCGCCTTGCAGGACGCTTGACTGTCAGTCATAGTTTTATCGCTATACCCTGTATATTGCACTATGACGGCCCCAGTGATGGTAGCATAAAGCTTTGCTTCAAAACCCGTTGAGGTGGGGCTCAGGGCAATGTGCGTCCCACTCCTCCCAGTCAGCACCATCCATGGTTTTGCTTCCATCCGTGTAAAACAAATGTTGATGCCGTTAGGAGGCCGAAATCGACGTCTTTCGCTGTTCCACAGGAAGCCTGTACTTCGTATTTCCTGGTTTTGGAAATGCACCTAGTGGTACCGTATGCTGACCAGAGTTATTACAGCAAATATTATATATCTAGACGATTTTAACACTCTAACGACTAAACCAACCCATTTTTCACTCAGTTAATATGAGCCTGGTACAACTTGACTTTTTATATACAAACAGGTAGCGCTTAAAGCCTTGGAATTTATTAGGTTGCTCCTACTTATGTTACGAATATTATATATGTAATCAATTACAAGGAAAACACAGAGTAACGACAATAGGTCGAATTCTTGGGGCGTTCCTTAGTATTTTATAGTCATTACTTAAACACCTTTCTGCTATCAACACGATTTCCCGTTAGAGCTGAATTTAAAGGCTACCAAAGTTGAGCTGATTTGGTTTTGCAGTTACCTCTCAATCGCCCACACATATATTTAGCAGTGTGCCCAGCAATGGCGGAAAATTACAGACGGCGAAAGAGCAAAAGCTTTTACCCAGAGTATTGATTACTGTCTTGGAGGTTGGAGCTTCTACTGACACGCCGTTACGATCGAATTCCGCGTTATTGTGGGAGGCCCAGGACTTGGAACATTTGGTGTTGCGGTGTTTGTGCATTGAACAGCAAAGGGCGCGACTGGAGTGGCAAAGTGTTCTTCGCTACGGGGTGTGGCCAGTGCACTCCGCGTTTCAGGACGTTCGAAACAGCCTCTTTGACGATCTTGGTGATTATGAAGGAAAAATACGTGAACCGATCCGCTCTTGATGTTCTTAGACGCGTTTGTCGTCACTGCAGGGCTTAGAACATGTTATGGTTGGCTTAGGGTTTAAGCAGGAGAAGCTGTAGGGGCGTGACGTCGGGACACCAGCTCCGCAGTGTGGAGGGAGCTGAGACCCCACCTATCGCCACCACTCAAACACCACCTACTCTAGAAGCATCATTGCCTGCTGCGACATGAGGCCAGATGGTAATGTTGGGAACGCTTTCTGCCATTTCTGTAGGAATCTGAGTTGCTGTTCAATGTAGAGCTCTAGGACTCGTCAAGACCATTTCAAGACTGTTTCATGCAGTCAGCAAGCAGATCACTGATGTCTTAGAAACCAAACGGCGAGGAGATAGAGAAACTTCCAGTTTGTCCCTGGAGAATGTCTGAGGTCTGCCGTTGTTATACAGATCAGTTTGCTGCGACGTTGGAAGCACAATTAATCTCTGGAGCAATCAACAAACGCTCAAGGAGGGTTCTCTGCCAGAGCGAGGAATATGTCATTCCCAAACCAATAATTTTCACCATTATACATTTTTTCTTACGTCGAGGGTTTGTATTTTGTCACGTGGCTACGTTTAATTTTTCAGTTCCCAAAGTAAGAGTGGCTCGAGGATTCGGAGGCTTTGGAGTTGGAGCAGGCATTGGAGCAGGTGTTGGAGCTGGTTTTAATAACTATGGAGGTTATGAAGGTTTCGGAGGTTACAATAGCGGCGGATACGGAGGTTACAATGGCGGCGGCTACGGAGGCTACAATGGCGGCTATGGAGGCGGGTATGGTGGCTACAACAGGTTCGGCGTAAACGCCGGCTACCAACAGTCTAGCAGCTTTGGAGTAAACGCCGGCATCAACGCAGGAGGTTACAATGGCTTCCGAGGAAGCTACGGCGGCTTTTGAAAAGGAACTTCAAAAATTCTGCGCTCAGATCATCGGTCAGCTACTTCATTTCAGTGATCCAAGATGATGAAAATAAAGTTACGTCGTGCTCGCAAATTGACGCTTATCTGAGCTCATAAATCGAACACAAGTATTCAATATGTTTGGGTGATTAATATTAAGAATGAAGAAAAGATGTA
Source organism: Pachypeltis micranthus (assembly GCA_020466155.1). NCBI lineage: Eukaryota > Metazoa > Arthropoda > Insecta > Hemiptera > Miridae > Pachypeltis > Pachypeltis micranthus. The sequence goes on along the minus strand of CM035770.1, from coordinate 59,804,468 downwards.
TATTTATATTAAAAACTTGCACATTAAGGACCATTTCATCAAGGCCCATACAATACAAGTACTGAAGTCCTGTTGTACTTTGTCTACGAAACAGATCGTTTTGCCATATTCATAAAACACAATGTGAGCTCGTAAGACGTCGCTGAAAACAATTTCTCGCGAATCTTTTCTGAACGCCATATCGCTAGTGCACGTCATCTGATGCAGACCCAGAACTACATAAGGAACAGGCTTAATTTGACTTCTCAAGGAACTGGAGTAACACACCATTTCAATGTTCAACTTTTGTGCACCAACAGAGGCTTGTTGGGGTACGTGAAAGCCCTGACGTTTATTTTCTGACATTTATCTTTATTACATAGCACTGTCCAACCTGTCAATTGCAAAGCTCAAGAGTTACCTGCTTTTTTTTAAAAATCGTTTATAAAGCGACGCACTAAAAAAGGGTATTTCAAAACAAACTTTTCTTCAACCAACTTTATTCCAGAAGAGAGCAGGTCACGCGGTAGGGGCTGACTCCAGAGGTGGACTCCCCATCGAAGGAAAATTAGCAGCAGCGGATTAATGTGAGTCGCGTACAAAATTTCGCCAACAATGTCCAAAATATCTGGTGCGTTGCAACACACAACTTTCCATAGCTCTACGTCAATTCACTTTTTACATGGCTTTTTCTACTTCCTCAATTCATTTATCACTCAGTTCCTCTGAACTTGGTCAAACAACACTTTACAGCAGTAGGAAGCGGTAGCGCCTACAGTTCTGGAATTTATTGTGCAGCTCGTACTCATCGCAGGACCATTATTGAGCAATCGGTATACCGAATATTGATGAGGATGTAAACCCGAATTTTTTGAAGGAGGATAGTAATCACTTTTGCAGAGTTATGGGGTACTAACTGTTAGAACTGGTAGTAAGCGAAACGGCGGTAGTCGAAATTCAGGAATTTCTGGAGTGAGCCCCATGTATCTCATGAGGGTTTTTAAACACTTACCCTTTAGGTTTCGGATTGGACTACAATACCAATTTTTTTAAACATTCTACTAACATTCCAGCGGAGTTTATATGGAAAAAACCGTGCCAAAAACGCTTTTCGTCGAAAATTTTGATAATTTATTGTGCTGCTCTCGTCATTTTCCCACGAATGGGAATTTCATGGTATAATTATCTTATTAAGAGCTACCAATTTAAAAAATTTAATCAAAATCGTTAGATCCGTTTTTGAGAAAAAAAATTTGGTATTTTGATCACTATGATTACTATAGTTAACTTTCGGTGGATTTTGCCCATACCCTTATTTTGGCGTCCCATGGTAACCTGTAGGCTAGACATGAAGTTTCAGCTGATTTGGTACGGTTGTTTTCTCTAAAAACCGCGCTAAAATCGATTTCGTCGAAAATTTTGATAATTTATTGTGCTGCTCTCGCCATTTTCCCACAAATGGTAATGTTATGGTATAATTGCCATATTGAGAGATATCAATGTTAAAAATTTAATCAATATCGTTATAGCTGCTGTTGAGAAAAAAAATATTTAGTGTTTTGATCACTATGATAACTATACTAACTTTCGGTGGATTTTGCTCATATCCTTATTTTGGCGTCCCATAGTAATCTACGGGCGACATATCAAGTTTGAGCTGATTTGGTACGGTGGTTTTCTCTAAAAATCGTTCACAGACACACATACACACAGACCATTTTCCCAAATAGTGTTTTTCGGACTCAGGGGGGTCTGAAACGTAAAGATCTGAAGAACACTCAAATTTTTTTTTTCAGCCGATTACATCACTTTCCTTTCTACTTCGTAGAGCCAAGGAAAGTAAAAAGGACGGGCCATGTCGTTGCAGGGTTCAGTTCTACTTCTTTCCCTCTGCGACGCTTTATCACCTCCACACAGTTGTAGTTAATGCCTGGGGAAAACACCACATCCTGCTCTATTGCTGACATCCCTGTCGTGAGCTTTCAAACAAGTCATTGACCGCTTCGGCAATGGCGAAAAATGAGGTTAGCGTTAAATTCTTCTTCGACACCTGCAAGGCCAATTGGAAAAGTCGAGGTTGTGAGTAGTGATTGATGTTTCAGAGATTCCACAGGCACCTTGTCAAGAAGTTTTAGTCTTTTTACCAGAAACTCCATCGGCTTAACTATGGGGGAGAACTCTGGAGGGAGGGAAGGTGCCTCAAAATGCTAGAAGTGGAGCTCTCAGCATTTACTAAACAGCCAACAAAAAGTTGAATCGATTTGGTTCAATACAGGTGGAATCTCTCTGCTGCGAACGCAAAGGTAAACCAAAATAACCGGAAGAAGTTGTTAGAGGGTAAATCCACAAGAAAAGTATATTTTTAGTGTATACTTAATTTTATGGTCTCAGAGTACAAATAAACCCTTACCGACTACTTTCTCGAGTCCTGATTGAGCTCATACAGTCATACATTTCTTCAGTACTCACTCACTAGAAGGGGGGGGACCTAAGTGGCTAATCCAACTTGGACGAAGGACAAGACAACCACCTACCCAAACAACGCCCACAGTCTTAACAAAAAGAATCGGCATAAACCACGAGCTAACTCTCGTTTCTGCGACGCTCAATCGCATTTGGCTCCCCAAGGCACTTTATAAACAATCGTAACGTTTTGTGAGACCTTGATGGGCATGTTGATCATTTTAGGGTTGTTATAAAAACGAGAAACATGTCTGCCAACCACCTGGAAAGTAGACGTCTAAAAATTGATAAGTCGGTTGTCTCATCAAAATTGCTGTTCGCTGGCAGAGAACGGGCGCTCTCCTTACACCTGTGGAGGTACGGCAGGATGTCATTTTGCCAGTCTCCCAGTGGAGAGCGGTTACCCACAGAGGTATGACCCTCGGGAATATGACCGTCTAGGAGGAATTCTTAATCTGGTTTTGGATGGGAAGTTTCGAAGGGAGAGATCAACTGTGGCCACGCTGTTTGTCATAACCTTCTTCGCAAACTGGGCGATATGATAGCAGTCAAAGCTGGAAGGTGCTGCTCTTTGATTAGCCATCCCCCACTGTTGTAGCAACTAAAGTGGAGCAGCAAGTGACTTTCCCCGCATTAGAAGCGCAAGACATGAAGGAAGGAGAGAGAAAACAGGTGAAGCTGCGCATTGAAGTCGCCATGTCCTGCGAGGAACTGGCTCCGCAAAGGGGTCTCAACACACTTTCTCATAAGACGCCTATGGATCTCGTGCGTGTCACTCCCTTTTGATGAGGATTCCCATCTCACATGCGATTTACCTGATGCCCACTCTAGCGAGAGAAATTTTCGTTCGACGGAGCGATCTGTGTAGAAAAAGGTCCCTTTTCACTCACCACTTGTCCACCATGCACTAACGGCCAAGTTTTTAGGTAACTGCCGAATGATCATTTTCAGTGCTTCAATAAATGCCATTTTGTCGGCCTTGGTGATCCATAGGAGAACAGCCCCCTGAGATTGGTCCAGTACATTCTTTTGATTGACTGTGAGTTTGTTACTCCAAACAACGGGCTGTGGCCAACCACTCCTCAGTAAATGGCTTTGCAAATGAGGATTGAGGCAAACCTCGCGAGGGTGGTACCTTTGAGGAAATGGAGATGGCTAAAATGGCTGAAATTGACCTCTAGTTCTCAGGAAAGAGCCTGTGACATCCAAAGCAAGGTGATGGTTGGATATTTAATTTTTCCCTTTAGAGGATTAACCAGGGTTTTTTCGTCAGCCACCTGCAGCTTGACGTGCTCGCACCATTGGGTTCGATTCTGAGCAGTTAATGTGTTTTTACCTTAGTGACTGGGCATGAATCAGCACAGCCACAGGAAGCGACTAAGCTCGTGGATTTTGACCGCGAAGGAAGACTCTTCAAGTTTTGTCTGCGCTCCTACAGTTATTTTTCTAGTCCCTCTCATTTCTCACTAGCTCAACTGTTTGAGGAGACACCCCAGGTGGAAGGCCAGGACCATGAATAGATTCGCCTCAGAAAAACCAAATTTCTCGTCACAGTTGGAAAGCGAAGAGAAGTCCTAGTACCGACTATTGGGAAAGTTAGTGTTATATAATTGTAATAATAAGTTCTCATTATTTGATCGCCGCATTCTGAGCTTCGCCCAGAACCAATCTCACGAGAGTGGACACCTCGTTGTTCTTCGCCTAGACGCGGCTTGTGTTATCTTGTGTTATCGCTTTTGTGATTTACCGTTTTAGTAGCAATAAAGTGTATTGCCGGATTACTGGTTTATTACTCTGCGCAAATTAGGTAGAGTGAACTTATAAATTAGAATTTCAGAAGAAAAAAAATTTTTAAAAACGAAACCAAAATTTTCAAGTGGTTCGAGAATGACCGATAAGAAGTTCCACGTGTTCATCGTAGCCGAAGAATCACCGGATAAGAAGACAACAGTAGTGAATCTCAAACGAATCAGGATCTATGATGAAGATGTTTGGTACCATATTCCTGAAGATTTTCAGAAGGTTTCGACTTACCATAGCGCATTGGCGGCTGTGGGTCCAGTTAAATCAGCCCTTAATGCTATTAAGAACCGCGGCCAACATCGGTCAGTCAAGGTTACAGTTTCTAAGGTAATCGCTGACACTTATCTCGACGAAGATGAGAACTTCGTATTCAAAGGCGTCATGCTGGAAGACGTGGTCGTCGGTACCGAAGGTCGCCCTCCCGACCCAACGACGGCAGAGTTGGCGTTATGTCTTCAACGTTTCAAGCCACTGGAGTCCGTGAAAGACATTTTGGAGCATTTCCTAGTGGAGAAATTCTCGCCGAAAAATCACAATGTGAAGGCGTGGTGTGAACTCTTCGAGAAGGAGTCGTCAAGATTCAGCCTAACAGGTACGAAGCAGATTGAAGTTTTCAAATCCTGCCTGGATCCTAGCATGAGTGATTGGTTCGCTGTGGGTCAACGGAGATTATCGATTTCTGGAGATTGGGAGCAGTGGAAGGAGTTACTGGTTTCAACATATGCAGACTCTTCTTGGAAGCCAATCCGGTACGCGTATTTATTTAAACATTTTGGTGGTTCTTTATTGGATTACGCTGTTAAGAAAGAGAGGATGCTGTTGGAGTTGGATAGAGATTTGCCTGAGTTAGTTATTTTGGATTTAATCGTAGTAGGGTTACCGAATCACATACAAAATTCTTTAGATCGAAACACAGTAAACAATATTCAAGAGCTGCACAATAAATTAAAGAAATACGAAGCTGGGGAAAAGGATTTTCCATCCAATCAAAAGTTTAGTAATTTTAAAATTCCCCCTTCTAATACGAATAGTAATACAAACCCCACCTCTAAAAATTTCGAAAAGAAGAATAACGTAATTAAAAAGCCTTGCTCCATTTGCGCAGGAAAAGGCTTTGCTAATAGATATCATCCAGAGACCAGCTGTTGGAACAGAGTAAGTAAGAAATCCACCAATAGTGCAGAAGCTGAGTCCCCCCAAAGTTCTGGCGAGGAAGCAAAAACGAGCAATTCGGCCACTAATTAAAATAAATTGTCTTTTAAATGATAGTCTTTTTTGCAAAGGTCTGTATGATTCTGGGTCAAACATTTCTATCATAAATAAGAATTTAGTCGAAAAATTGGGAATAACTTGTTTCAAAGTGAAAAACCCAGAGTTTAAAATGGTTAGTGGCCGAGGAAACGTAGTGGGCATAGCGAAAATTAAAGTAAATATTTTCTCTCTCACCAAAGAAGTAATTGTGTTTGTGCTTGATTTTGGTCATGATCTTTTGATTGGCTTAGATTTAATTGTTGAATTCAAATTGTGCCAAGATCAAAATTTAAGAGTTTTCCAGAATTTAGCATGTGAAAGACATGAATCCAGAGGAGGTAACCTTTCCAGTGACTTAAATGTACATTTTTGTCAGTTAAGCGATTCATTACACCATCTCTCCTCAGAAAGACAATTGTCAGTAAAAAATTTAATTTCTAGGTTCAATGAAGCTTTTGCTACAAATAAGTATGATGTTGGTGGAGTCAGTAATCACGAGGCTCATGTAAAATTGTCAGAACACAGATATATATCCAGGAAGCCTTATCGTTGTAATGTGATCGATCAAAGAGATCGAGTGCCAAATCAATCAATTACTGGAGGCGGGGCTCATTGAAGAGTCCACTTCTCCGTTTGCAGCTCAGTAACGTTGGCATTTAAAAAACAGCCTGATGGCACTAAACAAAAAAACCGTTTATGCATCGATTACACCGCCCTTAACAAGTTAATTATTCCAGAGAGCCAACCCTTTCCCAGAATAGAGGACCTCATAGTTAAGGCCAGGGATTGTCAGTGGTTCTCTGTGTTAGACATCAATAGTGCGTTTTGGTCGATACCAATTAGAGAAAAGGACAGATATAAGACTGCTTTCGTGACTCAGACAGGGCATTACAATTGGCGCTGTTTGCCCTTCGGGCTCAAGACATCCCCTGCTATTTTTCAGAGAATATTAAGGAACACCTTAAAAAAATATGGCCTGGACGAGTTTGCTGTCAATTACATAGACGACATTTTAATATTTTCCAAAACATTTGAAGAACATTTGGCTCACTTAGAAAAATTAATTTTTGGAATTCACAAAGAAGGTTTCAGACTTAGCTTGGCAAAATGTGAGCTAGCAAAGAGTAGAGTAAAGTATTTAGGTCATATCGTAGAAAATAACTGTACTACCCCCATATTTGATAATGTAGCGCTCCCTTAAGGAGTTTCCCAGTGCCCCAAAATCAGAAAAATGTACGGCAATTTTTGGGGAAAGTAAATTTTTATAGCAACTACATACCTAATGCAGCAACTATTTTGGCACCTCTCCATACCCTATTAAAAAAGAATGTAAAATTCGAATGGTCGCCAAAATGTCAGGAAAGTTTTGATTTCGTAATAGAGCACCTTTGTAATAGCCCATGCCTTGCTATTTTCGACCCTGATAAACAGACGTTTGTTTATACTGATGCGAGTATTAACGGTATAGGCGCGGTTCTGAAGCAGTTGCAGTCTGATAATACCGAAAAACCGGTTGCCTTTTTCTCCAAAAAGTTAATCGATTCTCATAAAAAGAAAAAAGCTCTGTTTTTAGAATGCCTCGCAATTAAAGAAGCTTTATTATATTGGCGTCACCAACTCTTGGGCATACAATTTAAAGTTCTAACTGACCATAAACCACTTGTGGGAAAGAACGTTAATAGTGAGCTCGATGATGAACTAAGAGAAATGCTTTTGCATATATCACAGTTTGAATTTGAAATAGAATACAGACCAGGAAAAGATAACGTGGAAGCAGACTGTCTATCTAGAAATCCGGTGCTGGAGCATACTGATAATTTCACAGATCTCAAAATTGTTAATTTTCTGGATTTCTCAGAATTAAGGACTGATCAAAACAATAATCTGGAAAACATAAAAGTAATACTAATTTGATTGAGGAAAATGGGATATTTTACACTAATGTAAACGGGAAAAAGAGGTTATTGATCAGCAAGAGTTTTGCTAATGCACTAATAGAAAAATCCCATTTACAGTTTGGTCACATAGGAGCAAAGCAACTAGAATTTACTTTATTTCCTCACTTTTATATTAAAGGTTTTGGAAGGCTCATGAAATCATACTGCCAGTCATGCTCCATTTGCATTCATAATAAAACTAGGATTCACCCGCACTATGGTCTATTGTCCCACTTAGGCCCTGCATCCCAACCTTTTGAGATAATGTCAATAGACACCATAGGTGGCTTCTCTGGAAGTAATTCCCCTCATAAATATATTCATTTACTTGTCGACCATTTCACTCGATATGCATTTGTATTGACGTCTAAGAGTCAGACCGCTACTGACTTTCAAAAATTATTAAATTTAGTTTTAAAAGATGGCAATAAAATTCACACGCTGCTATGTGATCAGTATGCTGCTTTGAACTCGAATGACTTCAAAAATTTTGTCGAGCATCAGGGAATTAAGCTCCTATACACTGCAGTCGACTGCCCTTTCTCTAATGGACTAAATGAGCGACTTAACCAAACTCTAGTTAATCGCCTAAGATGCAAAAAAAATGAATCTGTTGGTAACAAGAAACGGCCGTGGTCTGGCATTTTAAAAGAATGTGTCGAGGAATATAATAATACCATTCATTCAGTCACTCGGTTTTCCCCTAATTACCTCTTGAACGGAGTACCCCTCCAAATTTTCAAAAATTTTATTTTGCAAAATAATTCGACTTTACAACTTGACAGGAAAATAGCTCTGGAAAACTCCATTTACGGCCACAGACGCAACGAAAAGACATACAATAAAAACAGGAAATGTATACACTTTAAGCCAGGTGATCTTGTTTATATCAACCATGGAAATTCTTGTAATAAGAACAAATTGGCGCCAATTCGTACTGGGCCTTTCACAATTATTAAAACCTGTCAAATATCATGTATCTAGTAGACTCAGGAATTCGTCGAGTAGAATCAAATGCTTTCCATGTCTCGAAATTATACCCTTTTCAGCCTGCGGTACACTAAGAATGTATACTGTTGTTTAAAATTATAAAAAAAAAGGAAGTTATTTGATTACACATTTATTTGTCAATTCAGATGCATTATGCTCATTGTAATCTTTTTTTTAAAATGTACATTCATGTTTTTTTTTGTTTATGTTGCAACCCCCCCCTGGTTGTTTTCTCGAAAAGTGGGGATGTAATAATAAGTTCTCATTATTTGATCGCCGCATTCTGAGCTTCGCCCAGAACCAATCTCACGAGAGTGGACACCTCGTTGTTCTTCGCCTAGACGCGGCTTGTGTTATCTTATGTTATCGCTTTTGTGATTTACCGTTTTAGTAGCAATAAAGTGTATTGCCGGATTACTGGTTTATTACTCTGCGCAAATTAGGTAGAGTGAACTTATATAATAATTAGTGATGCCAGTTTTTTGTCGTCACCCGAATCATTTCTGTTTTTACTTTCCTTGGTTCTACGAAGTAGAAAGGAATGTTATGTAATCGGCTGAAAAAAAAATTTTGAGTTTTCTTCAGATCTTTACGTTTCAGACCCCCCTGAGTCCGAAAAACACTATTTGGGGAAATGGTCTGTGTGTGTGTGTGTGTGTGTGTATGTGTCTGTGAACGATTTTTAGAGAAAACCACCGTACCAAATCAGCTCAAACTTGATGTCTCGCCCGCATGTTACAATGGGACGCCAAAATAAGGGTTTGGACAAAATCCACCGAAAGTTAACTATAGTTATCATAGTGATCAAAATACCAAATATTTTTTTTCTCAAAAACAGCTCTAACGATTTTGATTAAATTTTTTATACTGATAGCTCTTAATAAGGCAATGATAGCATAAAATTTCCATTTGTGGGAAAATGACTAGAGCAGCACAATAATTTATTAACATTTTCGACGAAATCGATTTTAGCGTGGTTTTTAGAGAAAACAACCGTACCAAATTAGCGGAAACTTGATGTCTAGCCTACGGGTTACCATGGGACGCAAAAATAAGGGTATGGGCAACATCCACCGAAAGTTAACTATAGATATCATAGTGATCAAAACACCAAATTTTTTTTCTCAAAAACGGCTCTAACAATTTTGATTAAATTTTTTATATAGATAGCTCTTAATAAGATAATTATACCATAAAATTCCCATTCGTGGGAAAATGACGAGAGCAACACAATAAATTATCATCATTTTCGACGAAAAGCGTTTTTCCCACGGTTTTTTCCTTTTAAACTCCGCTGGAATGTTACAAGAATGTCCAGAAAAAGTTGTGTTATAGTCCAATCCAATGCCTATAGGGTGAGTGTTTAAAAACGCTCATGAGATACATGGGGGTCACTCCATAAATTCCTGAATTTCAACCACCGCCGTTTCGCTTACTACCAGTTCTATACATTTTTACCCAATAACTCTGCAAAAGTAATTACTATCCTCCTTCAAAAAATTTGTGTTTACAGCCTCATTAATTATCTGTGTACCAATTGCTCAATAATGATCCTGGAATGAGTAAGAGCAGCACAATAAATTCCGGAACTGTAAGCGCTATAGCTTCCTGCTGCTGTGAAGTGTTGTTGACCAAGTTCAAAGGAACTGAGTGATAAATGAATTGATTAAATAGAATTAGCCATGTACAAAGTGAATTGACTTAGAGCTAAGGAAAGTTGTGTGTTGCTACGCACCAGATATTTTTAAGTTGTTCAAAGTACTCTGATTTTCGCTCCGCTGCTTGTCTAGATTATCTTTCATTGTTTCTCGGCAAATGGTATTGCACTCGGGGGAATATGTACTATGAATTAAGTGAAGCAAACTCATTGTCCACACGGCCATTGACCACAATTTCTGCGTATCCCTCCACAGTAAATTAAGCTGTTGCATGTGTTCAAATTCGGTAAAAAAACGTTTATTTTGACGATAGGCTGAGGGGTCGCTGGACGGTTATCGTCTGGGAAGGACCGTCTTTTCCCCTCCCTTACCACTGTCATTTTCCTCTCCCTCTCTGGTTGTTCCCTTTTTTCTTATTTTGTGTTCATTCTGACCCTACCTTTTTCGAAAACAAGAGCCGTTTACAACCTTTCCTTTTCACCCCTTTTTCTACGTAAAAAGTGCAACAGATTCGGTTTCCATGTCTTGAAACCCTTCCGTGGATGCTCACGAACAACTGTGGCTTTTCTTTGAATCGAAGAGCAAGGAAAACTCGGGTGAGTCCTGTATCATTTTCTCACTCCATTTATATTTTTATTGGTGTATTCCTTTTCCAGTTGCTCGCCGCTTGAGGGTAATCCGTCCAACGGTCCGAATCGCAAGGGTGGTATCAAATTTCCCACTACAGTTACGATTCTGCATTTGGGGATGTCTGGGGGGTTACGGATCTGGTGGCCCTCACCTTCCTCAGACCCCACAGGTAAACGATAAATTGGTATGGGCGAAGTACCTTCCAGCGACCCCACGACTACCACGATGTCCGTAGGTCTGCGCATTTTCCACTATCTTCAGTCGTTAACCGGGGTAGGAGTTGGATTGGTCCGTTCTACCTACCTTGCCCTGCGGAGGCAGCCACCTGTTGTGGCCTTAACCCATTGCACGGTGCAAGGCTGCGACGTGTGCATTCCCGTGGTACCATGTTTGGGTCAAACAACCTCCTCCGCCCAGGACAAGACTTTCTGCCTTCCCTTAGGTTCGGAAGGACCACCAAGCATCCGCCCACTACTCAGGGGCGCGTCTTCCGTGCATCTGAAAATTTGGTCATTTAATTATAATTACCCACACCCGTGATAATTCCTATTTTGGAGTTATTTGGCGTCTCGTGATACAGTCCATCAAGCTAGTTGAGCACAAAAAACAGGGATTTTCTCGAATAACTTTTAACAATATATAATTGACAATAAAAGCATATTTCAGTCAGTCGTTCATTCATCTGTCTCTCTAGTTAACTTGGAGCTCCTGAGCGACGCCACAGAACGTCTGATGCCGAAGAAGTTGCATATAACGCTGCAAAGGAAACTGTCATGCGCAGCTCTGCCAACTAGAGAGTCCCGAGCAACTGTTGGAGTATTTTGGTGCGAATTGGAGAAACTAAGAAGCGAGGGAGCTTGAAAGCGGGTAGAGGCAACGATCGAGTTGGAAAAATAGAATTAGGTTTATTGGTTATATAGCGGAGGTGAGACGAATAATAAACTGATGTGTACAGTTCATTAATTTTACGGTTGGATATTCCTCCAAGTAGAGCTCCTGCATTTGAGTTCACGTAGGTTGAGCTATCGTCTCCCGTGAGGTACGAAACCGTAACCTGCAAAGAAAGAGAACAATTTATGACAAATTTAGAAACAGAAAGCGCTTACTGTAATTCAAACGTACAATTGCTCTGAACACAACTAATTTTGAAACCAGGGAAACAACCACTTCTCTGATGGTCGTCAGCCAAGTGGAGAAAAACTATAAAAGTGGAAATCAGCCCTCTTGCTTTCCGATAACTTGACAACTTTGCCACTGTAGGTAGCACCGCGTAAAGGAAATAGAACGGAGGTCGAAAACAAACGCATTAGGAGCGTAAATTACCGTCCATTTAGCTCGTTATTAGCGAGAGGAATGCACTCCAACGATTTTACGGGACGAAAGGAATTCAGTCGTATAATAACTCAAGAGGCGTTTTGCAAGTTCAATTTGCGCAGAACTAAACTAAGTGTCAAAGATACGGCCCGCGATCGCAATCTGATCACAGAACGTCCACAAAATGAATGAAACGAAATTCCCAATTTTCAATAATCCATTCAATTTTGAAGCTCAACAAGCACCAAATGAAGCTCATTTGCAAATAGAGTTGATAGATTTTCTATCGGACAGTATTTTGAAAGAAAAATTTAAACAGCGCTCTTACATTTTACATACAATATTTCAAGAGTTTGGAAAACTACCCGTAATTAAGAAAAGCATACAGCATGTATTCTGTGCATGTTTGGTAGTACCTATTTATGTGAGCAGATATTTTCTGTCATGAAAGTAAATAAGAACAGACGTCGCGCGAGACTTACGAACGAACATCTCCAATCAATTCTTGAAATAACTACTACGAATCCTGGTTCTGGGTTATCTTCCCAGGAGCATGCCCATGCTACCAGGCGCGACCACGGGTTGTGGATAGTGGAACGGCCACGGCATTGTCCCCAGGGGCATGTCTGCGGCCAGCTGTGGATAAGGACAGCATGCTGACTGAATAAGCAGCCGCGAACAATGGGCAAAACCCAAGAGATCGCAGAAGAGATCCTGAACATAGGACTCAAGGGCAAGCGGATCTACATTTTCTCAGACAGCCAGGCCGCCTTAAAGGCCATCGCAGCCTATAGTTTTAGGTCTAAGCTGGCATGGGAATGCCTCCATGCGCTCAAGCAGCTAGGCGCCCGTAACAGGCTCTCCCTCATTTGGGTGCTGGCTCACAGGGGGCATGAGGACAATGAAAAGGCTGACTGCCTTGCGAAAAGGGGTACAGAATCCCTACCCATCGGGCCTGAACCACACGTAGGTATGACGAAAAGTCACCTGAGCTGTCTGGTTGCTCGATGGGAGATACAGGAAAATGGCGCCCATTGGCATCGCCAGCCACAACTAAGACAGGCGAAAAGGCTTGTCACGCCTTCCTGTCACAGGGCGAAGGCGATGCTGACACTCTCTAGACAAGAGCTGAGAGTACTGATAAGCTTCCTCACCGGGCACTGCCCGCTCAGATATCACCTCAACAAGATGGGCATCTTAGAGGCGGTGGAATGCAGACTCTGCGGTGAGGAGGAAGAGACAGCAGAGCATATCCTGTGTGAGTGCCCTGCCTTGGCAGCAAAACGCTTTGAATACTTCGGTCAGGGGACCACTGAACCCCAAATCATGGCGGAATCTGCGGTGAAGGACATACTCAGCTTCCTAAGGGGGGTAGGTATGTACGACGCCTTCTACTAAGAAAGGGCCGTCACAATAGGCCCATATGCGGCCGCAGTGACAAAGGGACTTGTCCCACACGCCCTCGGGTCGAAAAAAAAAACAAAAAAAAACTACTACGAATATAGCAGAATAGTTGAAATGTTGAGCTCGACATCGAGTCCAGCGCTTCCTGACCTTAAGCCTTTTTGTCTGCAGCTGCGGAGAAGTCTGGCCTACCTGTTCAGTTATTTCCTAGGCTGAATACGGATTTTACCAAAATATCCTCTTCCTGCCTCTCAATTTACCCCCTCTCCAACTTTCTCAGCTGTTCTAAAACCCAACACATTCAGACGCTCATCTCTCACTACTCGAGCCACTCGAATCTCTACTCACTCTCTCTCTGCTCTAGTTCTTGTGCAACCAGTTCACATATTCAGACCCCTTTGCATCGCGCCTAAATACTCACACTCCCACTCATATCGCTATTCTGTCAACATTGAATACAGTCCTCAGTTCATTTATTTCTGAGCTCATATTCCATCTCTCGCGGGCCCAACAAATATGATACCTGACATCAATTAGCGTATCAAAAAGAATAGAAGTCAGGTATCTGGATCCTCGAGCTCAAAATAACTACCCTCTTTTATAACTTTGATTTGATTTTTTAATAACCATACTATTGTATACTATATGTAATTAAATAAAATAGTAATTCAGTGCATTTTTAATTAATATCCGGTCTGCCTACACATTCTAAATTTAATATACGGCCCTCTGCAAAATTAAGTTCGACATCCCTGAAGTAAACGTTGTTTTAATAGCGGGATTTTATCCAAAACTGGTGTAGAGGGTAAGGAGCTAGAATGGAATCACTATGCAGCGTAGGTTAGTCTGCGTTAAACCTGTCGCTCGTTTGCGAGTTATTTTGGACCTAGTGAGACTGACAGTAACACGATCGAGCTCTAGTCTGGGAGGAACTTTTATCTACATCCATTAAATGTATCTTAATGGCCATTGATACGAGAACAACCCTAGTAGCGTTCAATTCAATCAATCAAGGCCAGAGGAAATGGATGAGTGCTTCATGATCCATCCTGAGGGCAACCGGAGTAAAACTTACAGGATTACAATAACTGCAGTGATTACCTACAGCGAGCCAACGCGATCGAGGGCCCAAGTAGCATATTAACACAATGAATGATACGCTCCCTTCATTTCAAAGCATCTCTTTTACTTTCCTTAGCGTAATTGGTTGCATTTTGTGTTTAAGTTTCTTTCTGGTCTCTACCTTCCAAGGCCTCTAAGCCCCCAAAACATCATATCTGGGTGACATAATATCAAATCAGCTTAAAATGAATATTTGGGATGAAGATAACATGGAAAGCCAATAAAAGGGTTCTAGCAAAACCTGTCCAAAACTAACTATAGTTATCGCTGTGATCAAAACACATTTTATGACTCAAAAACTGCTCGAACGGGTTTTGTAAAATTTATTGTTCGGGCAGTTCAAAATGACATGACATTACTTTATTGTATTTTCATCCTTTGGGCGATTAAGAGAGCAGCTGAATAAACTGTTTAAATGTCGCCAAAAATCCGCTTTAGTTTTCGCTGCCCGAAGAGTAAGAAAAGTATTGCAATCGTGTAGAACAAAATACTCCATGTTCACATCAGTCCTACTGAAATCAACAAAGCCTAATTTTAGCGCCTGGTCTGCGCGTTCAATTTACGGGAGAACGGATGGACAGCTTAAGCTGGCCCTTTGTCGTCTTGTTCGTGATGACGCGAGAATAAGATTATGAGCGCGTTTGACCAAAAATTTTTTTGCTTTACTTTCTTTCAATTTACGAAAAACACTTACATTTTATTCTTCATAAATGTTAAGGTAGAAATGAATTGGACGAAAGTAGAGCGCCCCTACGAGTATTATACATTTAATTTACAGAGGTAACGGAAAGTTGTGTGTTGCTACGCACCAGATATTTCTAGTAAGTCCCGCTTGATCTCAAAAATATCAGGGGGGTAGTCGAATGTGCCGCCCATACTATGAAAATGTAGCAATGGCCATAAGATAATCAAGAGCACCCTTAGAAATTCAGAAATGCAAAGTAGCGTCTAAAGGGTGTCATTGTTTTCCCTTAAAGTCCAAAAATACGAACATTCTCAACAAAACAAAACAAAAATCGTGCGAATCGGCAGTACACTGATCACTCAATAAACGTCCGGACATAAGTAGCAGCAGTCGAATTAATTCCGCTTTCAGCAATTCTTAATTTAACTTCCAGCACGACCAGTTCCTTGTTAGAAGGTTGTGTTTCGCCAGATTCATGTACATTCAATTAAAAAAGCTTGGTTCAATCGCTTGTGTGAAGCGAATGAGATTGCTGATGTGGCAGAAGAAAGTTCTGTGATGTGATGCACCAGTCTCAATTAACAGTTCTCAGAGCACCCATTTGATAGGCTGAGATGATTCAAAGTGCTTCAGAAGATAGCTTGAAGAGACGCTGGAGTCTAATGAGACAGCGCTTTCTGGGCGTTGGAGGGAAATACTGCGCTTCAGAGAGTGAAAAGGATGTGCCGGATAGACTATTAATAAGAATGTTGTCTGTCTGGATCTCTACAAAACGAGCACACTCAACCTGCTGAACTCGCCAGTAGCTGGCACTCTTCTAAAGTAACTGAAGGAAGAGAACCAGAGCATAAAACACGCTGGCAGGTATTTTTCAACTCCCTACTTTCCAAATGCGTTGGGGTAATTTGAATCTCTGCTCAAAACAACACGAAAGGCCACCCTAATTAGTTCATAAGTCCTGCATAAATGTGTCTTGTTGGGCCGTTCCGTGGGAGTCGAAGGAATGAACGAGTCGTCTCTCAACAAATGTCAAAATAGGTTTCAGTTCGGTACGATGAGTTGGGCAAATACCTCTCGCAAACCGTCAGATCTAAAAATATTGGGCGCGTGTACTTTGTCCACGGTCGTGATGCTGTTGTTGCCTCCAGTCATCTAAAGACTGGGAGGAAAAGTGAAAGATTGTCACGCGCCCGCGCACAAATATCAAATAAACAAGTTGACACGGAATGAAACAGTTCAGCCAAACTTAAACACATCATTGGCCATTAAATTGTGCGATTAATAACATGAACATATCATGCAGACAGATGTACTGTAGCAGTCAAGACATGAAATGGACTGTTCAACATACATTTTTGATGTGACGGACAACCCTAATGAAGAGGAAAGAATGGACAAGATCATCATGCAGCATGCCACCTGTTTTTCGTGGACAGAACACTCCGTTGTTCATAGTTTTAGTAGTAGTAGTTCTCGTGGGCATGCTCATAGCTCATGCAGGACCAGTTCAGTTTTTTGTTTATTTTACCATCAGCTGTGAAGCGGTTATCCCAAGAAACTGGATGAACTCGAAGAGCTGGATGAGGAGGAGCTGCTTGAGGAACTCGTGCTGCTGGAACTTGTAATCGTGTTAAAGTTAGATCCAATTACTGGTCGAGTCAGTCCAGTGACAATTCCAGTTCCACTTGCTCCGGAGGCAGCAAAATTACTTGTCTGAGCGTTAGAGTGACCTCCTAATAAACTGCTGCTAAGACCACCTGTGGTGAACTGAGAGCTTCCACCCAAAGCGTTGTTTCCACTATTTATTCCTCCTGTGAACGGGGGAGGCCCGAAAACACTTGAACTAGCTCCCGCTATGCTCGACGCAAACTCTCCAGAATTGCCGAACTGAGCGCCTGACACAGGGGGAGGTCCCAATGCAACTCCAACGCCTGAAGAGGAAGGTCCACTAATTCCTGCTCCGAACCCAGAATTGGCGCTAGAAATAGCGCTCGAGGACAACCCAGACCCAGATAAAGATCCCACCTCAAGGCCGGAATGAGGGCCAGAGTTCACACCTAGAAGAGAGCCAGATGACATACCACCGCCTAAGCTTCCAGAAGAAAAGTGAAAGCCAGATCCAGACATTGAACCTCCTCCATATTGCCCTATACCGCCCCCTATGGGCCTGCTAGGAATGCCCGAAATTACACCAGAACCTCCGTGGTTAATAGATGACACTAAAGAGCCAGTTTGGTAGTTCGATCCACCTGAAACGCCATACCCTGAGCCTCCATACCCAGAAGAAATTCCCAAGATGCTCGGTTTAACCGAAATAATTGGGGTTGGGCTAGGGATCAACGTTTCACTTCCAAAACCTTGACTCGATTGAGAATTGAGTGAAGTCAGAGAGCTTCCAAAACCTCCTGTTCCAGAGGAGTAGCCTGAACCAACTCCAGCACCACTGAGAACCACATTCCCGCTGCCACTTGATACCGCTCCAGCACCAGACAAGCTCGATAAAACTGCGTTAAGGCCACTTCCTGCCAATGCTTCAACAGTCGGAACTATTCCGGACCCAGCACCTCCGAAAGAAGATGCAAACGAACTGCTGGAGGAAGACGATTGAGAAAATGCTTGGCCAACACCCGTAGATCCCCCAATGAATTTTGGCTCGGATAAAACAACCGGGCCGTCATCACTTCGAGAGACAAGGCCACTCTGCTGATGTGACTGTTTGGTGTTAGCTAAGTCAGACGATTCTGAAGCGATTGAGACAGTTTGAGTACCTTCGTCGCTTTCTAATAAATTTTGCGCATCAGTGAACGATGACCCTGCGCTCTTGGAAGATTGAGATGCTTCAGAAGACGCAGCAACAACGGAATGTGAGACTGTGCTAGATTTTTCAGAAGAATGAACCCCTGATGAGTTGTCTTCTGTTTTAGCAGAACTGAATGTGGAGTGTGTTGCGGTAGGAGTAACCCCACAGTTTTGCCAAGACACCACTTGAGTGTTGATGATAGGAACATGTTGCTCACTGATGCCACTGTGAGAGGTGCCTATTTCTTCAGAATGGGACGTGCCTATTTCTTCAGAATGGGAGGATTCAGAGGCTTTCGAGGAAGACGACTGAGCTTGCACAATAGTTGAACTAGACGATGGTACTTTAGCTATTACTGGTCCAACAGGGGCAGACAGGGCTTGGGACGATAAGATCCCTGAATCGTGAATATCAGAGTTTGAGGCGTGCGAAGAAGAGAATGAAGAAGATGAAGAAGAGGACGAGGAAGAAGCGAAGGATGCAGACGAAGCTTCAGAGTTGGCGAGTGCGATGGATTGTTTTGAAACATCTGAGTTTGGAGATGATAGTACAATACCAGAGCTTATTGAGGAAGAAGACACTAAAGGTTTTTCCTGGCCACGAACGAAGCCTTGATGGTATGAAGATGCGTAGGAGCCTGCAACACTGTGTGAAGCACTATGCTCAGCTGTAGAGCTCTTCACGTTATGAACCTCATTCTGCTTCTTACTTTCCAATGCGGACACTTTGCTGGGGTGCAAAGGAGCACACACACCTCCTGCGCAGGAGCTGCTGACCACTCCATGCTTTTTTATGGCTGAGAACTGAGAGCTTCCATCCAAAGCGTTGTTTCCACTAATTATTCCACCTGAGATTGGTTGAGACACTAAAGCATTTGAACTGGCAACATGATTAATGCCAGCTCCCGCTATGCTCGATGCAAACTCTTTGGTATTGGAAGAACTCTGCACATTCGTAATGCCGATCTGAGCGCCTGAAGACTCAGATGGAGGTCCCAATGGAACTCCAACGCCTGAAGAGGAAGTTCCACTAATTTTTCCTCCGTATTCAGAATTTTCGGTAGAACTAGCGCTCGAGGACAACCCAGATCCAGATAAAGATCCCACCTCAAGGCTGGATTGAGGGCCAGAGTTCACTCCTAGAAGACTGCCTGATGACAGACCACTTCCTAAGCTTCCAAAGGAAAAGTGAAAGCCAGATTCAGACGTTGAACCTCCTCCATATTGCGCCATGCCGCCCTCTATGGGCCCGCTAGAAATGCCAGAAATAACGTCAGAACCTCTTTGGTTAGTAGATGACACTAAGGTGCCAGTTTGATAGTTCGATCCGCCTGAAACGCCATACCCTGAGCCTTCATATCCTGAAGAAATTCCCAAGATGCTTGGTTTAACAGAAATAATTGGGGTTGGGCTAGAGATCAACGTTTCACTTCCAAAACCTTCGCTCGATTGAGAATTGAGTGAAGTCTGAGAGCTTTCAAAACCTCCAGTTTCAGAGGAGTAGCCTGAACCAACTTCAGCGCCACTGAGAACCATATTCCCGCTGACACTCGATACCGCTCCAGCACCAGACAAGCTTGACAGAGCTGAGTTGACGTCACTTCCTTCCAGTGCTTCAACGGTCGAAACTGCTCCAGACCCAACTCCTCCAAAAGAAGATGAATACGAACTACCGGAGGAAGACGATTGGGACAGTGCTTGGCCAACACTCAAAGATCCTCCACTCTGCTGCTGTGACTGTTTGTTGTTCGCTTCAGACGATTCTAAAGCAATTGAGAGAGTTTGATTACCTCTCTTGGAAAAATCTTCCCCAGTAGTTTGAGATTGCGCATTAGCGTACGATGACACTGCGCTCTTGGAGGATTGAGATGCCTCAGAAGACGCGGCAAAACCAGAATGTGAGACTGTGCTAGAATTTTCAGAAGAATGAACACCATACGATTTGTCTTCTGTTTTATCAGAACTAAATGTGGAGTGTGTTGGCTTAGCAGCAACTTCACCATTTTGCAAGGACACCACTTGAGTGTTGATGATAGGAACATGTTGCTCACTGATGCCACTGTGGGACGTGCCTATTTCTTCAGCATGGGACTCTGCTGTAGAATGGTAGGATTCAGAGACTTTCGAGGAAGACGACTGAGCTTGCACAATAGTTGAACTAGACGATGGTGCTTTCGCTATTACCGTTCCAACAGGGGCAGACACGGCTTGGGACGATGTGATCCCTGAAACGTGAATATCAGAGTCTGAGGCGTGAGAAGAAGAAAAAGCAGAAGATGAAGAAGAGGACGAAGAAGAAGCGAAGGATGCAGACGACGCTTCAGAGTTGGCGAGTGCGATGGATTGTTTTGAAACATCCGAGTTTGGAGATGATAGTACAATACCAGAGCTTATTGAGGAAGAAGACACTAAAGGTTTTTCCTGGCCATGAACGAAGCCTTGATGGTATGAAGATGCATGGGAGCCAGCAACACTGTGTGAGGCACTATGCTCAGCTGTAGAGCTCTTCACATTATGAACCTCATTCTGCTTCTTACTTTCCAACGCGACCACTTGAGTGTTGATGATAGGAACATGTTGCTCACTGATGCCACTGTGGGACGTGCCTATTTCTTCAGAATGGGACGTGCCTATTTCTTCAGCATGGGACTCTGCTGTAGAATGGGAGGATTCAGAGACTTTCGAGGAAGACGACTGAGCTTGCACAATAGTTGAACTAGACGATGGTGCTTTAGCTATTACCGTTCCAACAGGGGCAGACACAGCTTGGGACGATGTGATCCCTGAAACGTGAATATCAGAGTCTGAGGCATGCGAAGAAGAGAAAGAAGAAGATGAAGAAGAGGACGAAGAAGAAGCGAAGGATGCAGACGACGCTTCAGAGTTGGCGAGTGCGATGGATTGTTTTGAAACATCTGAGTTTGGAGATGATAGTACAATACCAGAGCTTATTGAGGAAGAAGGCACTAAAGGTTTTTCCTGGCCATGAACGAAGCCTTGCTGGTATGAAGATGCATGGGAGCCTGCAACACTGTGTGAGGCACTATGCTCAGCTGTAGAGCTCTCCACGTTATGAACCTCATTCTGCTTCTTACTTTCCAACGCAGACACTTTGCTGGGGTGCAAAGGAGCACACACACCTCCAGCGCAAGAGCTGCTGACCACTCCATGCGTTTTTATGGCTGAGAACTGAGAGCTTCCATCCAAAGCGTTGTTTCCACTAATTATTCCACCTGAGATTGATTGAGACACTAAAGCATTTGAACTGGCAACATGATTAATGCCAGCTCCCGCTATGCTCGATGCAAATTTTTCGGAATTAGCAATCCCTGACTCTTCGTATCCCGAAGAAATTCCCAAGATGCTTGGTTTAACAGAAATAATTGGGGTTGGGCTAGAGATCAACGTTTCACTTCCAAAACCTTCGCTCGATTGAGAATTGAGTGAAGTCTGAGAGCTTTCAAAACCTCCAGTTCCAGAGGAGAAGCCTGAACCAACTCCAGCGCCACTGAGAACCATATTCCCGCTGACACTCGATACCGCTCCAGCTCCCGAAAAGCTTGACAGTTCTGAGTTGACGTCACTTCCTTCCAGTGCTTCACCATTTTGCAAAGACACCACTTGAGTGTTGATGATTGGAATAGTTTGCTCACTGATGCCACTGTGGGACGTGCCTATTTCTTCAGCATGGGACTCAGCTGTAGAATGGGAGGATTCAGAGACTTTCGAGGAAGACGACTGAGCTTGCACAATAGTTGAACTAGACGATGGTGCTTTAGCTATTACTGTTCCAACAGGGGCAGACACGGCTTGGGACGATGTGATCCCTGAATCGTGAATATCAGAGTCTGAGGCGTGCGAAGAAGAAAAAGCAGAAGATGATGAAGAGGACGAAGAAGAAGCGAAGGATGCAGACGACGCTGCAGAGTTAACGAAAGCGCTGGACAGTTTCGAAACATTTGAGTTTGGAGGTGATAGTACAATACCAGAGCTTATTGAGGAAGAAGGCACTAAAGGTTTTTCCTGGCCACGAACGAAGCCTTGATGGTATGAAGATGCGTGGGAGCCAGCAACACTGTGTGAGGCACTATGCTCAGCTGTAGAGCTCTTCACATTATGAACCTCATTCTGCTCATTAATTTCCAATGCGGACACTTTGCTGGGGTGCAAAGGAGCACACACACCTTCAGCGCAAGAGCTGCTGACCACTCCATGCGTTTTTATGGCTGAAGCTGAATCTGATTTACTTTTTTCTTGATGATTTGCAACGTGGCCTTCTTCGTTTATTGAATATCCACCTTCTCCAGCCTCTATTCCCAAACCGCTCAAAGTTTCATAACCAGCAGACGCTGCTGAAGAAGTACGGTGTTTAGACGAAACACTAACTTTCCGATTACATAGGCTCTCATCCAAAACTGCTTCATTTTCTGGCTCTTTGACTGGTTTCACTTGGCCAATTGTGTACTCGTTCCTTTCATCATCGGTAACGGGGACTTTCCAAGGCCTTTCGCCGTTCGTTCCTGGAAACTCATTCGAATCTGAACTACCTAAAGAGGATCCGTGAGCGTGAAAAGCGTGGGTTGAGCTTGCAGCGCTCGATGCCACTGCATTGACTGAAGCTGCTCCCAGAGTGTGGCCTACACCTGCGTTGAATCCGATGCTCTGGGAGTGACTAGCCGCCACAGCACTGGATCCTCCCAGTCGTTGGCCGACGCTTGCAATAGCCTCTGACAGTGACGTTGCATGAGCGGTGCTGGAGATTCCAGGGAAGTTGCTGCCAATGGAAAATGGGCCGTAGGCTAAGCTGCAATAAAATCAAAACAAGAATTATTCCAATGAAAATAGTTATAGTAGAAATAAAATACTGACAGTGCAGACTGATCTCGATGAACGTCGTCTTTGTTAGTTTATATCATTATGAGGTAGGAATAAAACGAGGTGCCTAGAGTACTAGAGTGAAGTCTAAAGGCACATTCTGCGTTGACCCAGTCGCCTAATGCCACCACTCCTCAGAGTAGTTTGGCGCAGGGGAACTCACACGTGGCAACAGAGGCCTGAACGAACCAAGAGCGTTTATCAAAAGCAGATACTTTCTTGAGTCTCAGGTCAACGTTTTGAAATTCCGTAGAAAATGAAGGTATTGCAACTTCACCATAAATGGTAGCGACTTTTCGAGAAATATCCCCTCCTGTACGAATCCTGCGTGTTCGGAAGTGAGGGTTCGGGGAGGTAGCGCAGACCAGCTCACGACTGCCGTACTGGAGGCAATTCAGCTCCTGAACGAGGCACATGACCTCTCCATGGCTCCTCTCGACCCAAGACTTTAACCTGCTGATGAGTTTGGACGTTCGTAGGACTCCCATAATACGTGTTCTAACACTCTCGTTCACTAGCATACTTCTAGTTCTGGTTTTATGAACAGTGGTAGCGTAGGCATGGTACCCTCTTTGCTAAACTACAGGAATGTCCAAGGAATAAATGCTATATAATTACCAAAATATTCCGAAAACGTGTGGCTTTTCGCATTTAAGACCCGCTGGTTGATAGTCAAACTAAAATACGTTCTGGAGATGCCATCTGACACCTCTGCATCAATCCCAAGTCAAATACCCCTTAAACCAGTGCATTCATACGCCTTGTGCCTTGCCATCCTCTCAAAGGGCAAATCGACAAGAGGTAGAGGTTTTGGGAGCAATCCTGCCCCAGCCCGGATCTGGTAGGGCTTTGAGTGCAACCTGGTTATCAAAAAAAGTTTATGCCTTGTTAAGTTCATGACATGGTCACTTGAATCTAAACCGCGAACCATACAATAATTTAGTTTATATAATTAGAAACGTAATAAGGTCCACTCACAACACATGAGGCTCAGGAGCATCTGAAACAATAAGTCACTTAATTAGGACTATGGAACTATTTACCAATAGCTTCAGAGGATAATATCTGGTGCGCAGCAGCACACAATCATCCCACAATCGTGTAATGATATTCTGTGGTACATACAGGCGCTGTAGTCCTCGTCCAATGCATTTACACGAAAATGTTTATGGAGAAAAAATGAAGCTTCTATAGCTTCTATAGATCCTCAACCCCCCCCCCCCAACCCTTTAGAGAAGGTTGTTTCATTCAGTAGCGCCAACATGGACTACAGGTAACTTACAATCGAGTGGCAGAGGGTTGCTTGGTTCCGTTTAGTGGGTTATTGTCCAACTCCAAATATAGCAACCCTGCTGTGTAGCAATTCCGCGTTTAAATGACAGGGGTTTGGTTTGCTCAATCTAGTAGGATGTGGTCCAACGTCTAGAGAGTTTAACGGAGTTATTGCCCAATGAGGAAACGAGCCAGGCCTGTTTTGGCATGCTGGCTCATTGAACTGTGACGGGCACGCGGCTCTATGCTGCAGCAGTGATGGGCAGCAGAGGCACAGCCCTGCGTGTGCTTGCGTTCGTGGGAGCTACCTCCTGTATCTCTGACTCATCAGGGGGCCACCACAACTCCAGGCCCTTCCACCTATTACTCACACCTCACACCTGTGTGAAGATGTGAATCCCTTGGATCTCCGCCTTGCTGGTTGAGCTGAGAGGTCCTCCCATGGAAGGGGCCAAGCTCACTCTCGCGTCGCTATAATGGCGGCAGGCGAAGAGCTAGTGAGACATCCAGGGGCAGTAGCTGAAGGGGCAGCGCCTGAAGAAGTGCAGCCATTCGTTGAAGGCCCCATGGCCCGAGAACCGCTGCCAGTCACGGTTGGTTAGGGGCCACCTACCGCATCACTGCCTGTATACCGTGCCCTGGGAATGAACGGCGTAGGTCGAGGCCCCCCAGCTTGGCCCTGATAGGGACCTGATCTGAGAGCTTGCGCCTTAGTAGAAAGGTTAGGTGCTCGGTTGAGTGGACATGTGGGCAAAACTTCGTGTACAGGTATAATGCAGCGAGCCCCAGGGCAGCCGTCGCTCCATCAGGCAGCTCCACTTGCTGCAGAGTAGGGGATTAGCCTGAGTGTAGTACGACGAGTTGGGTTCTGGCCCTGGATAGGCGGAGCCAGCCGCATCGCCTGCTGCATGTGGAGCTTGATCTGGCTGAGGTGCTTCAGAGGAATTGCCACACTCCATAGCTGCTATTTTGGAAATTCAAAAATAGCAGATGGTGCTAACAACCAAATTGAAGCTGCCTAATGAAAGCAACAATCTAAAAATCGGTCGGTGCGTGGCTGCTCAACATTTAAAATTAGAATTGCCACACAATGGTTGCTAAGTTGGACGATATCCTACTAGACGTTGCGAAGTAATCCTCTCCCACATGATTGTTAGTTGCCTAAAGTCCAAATAGAGGCTGCAGCATGAAACAATGAACTATCAGTAACCTAGAGTTCCCATGCCACATGATTGATAGCTATCTAAACATATAAACGATCTCGTCTTGTTACTGATGGTGACCTAACCGTCAAATTGATTCAATCTGGCCTAACCCCTTTCTATTATACGCTGTGTTCTATATGATCCATCAGTAAAACTCCTTCCTTGTGTCTATCGACTCTGCCAATATCTTTCCACGCCCTTTTTGCAGCAAAACGCAAATCTGGCTATAAGCCTAAAAACAAATAAAAAAATGTCCAACAACAAAATTACATACAGCCAAAAAGTTCAGGTCGACACGCCAGGTTTCACTCAAAATATAAAAGAACAAAGCATAAAACTGTTTTGAATAATTCGAAAAGGTATTACAATTGAAGATTCATGAAATAGTCCTTGCCTGGGGTCCTGCTGCTCAAAAATATCGAGTTCTGTGATTACGATAATCCCAACAAAGGGAGCGATCAAATATTAACCAACGTGACTAGCAATCTGACACCATCCTTCTGGCACTGTTAGGTTTTACTTTCCTTAGCTCAACGAGCTCAAGGAAAGTTGCCTATTCGGCTGAAAGAAATGTTTTAGTTTTCTTCCTGAGTCGAAATAACATCATTTGACAACTGACAACAAAAACATCAAAACGGCTCACCCGGATCGGCTCAAATTTTATTTTTATCATGCAAGACACCATGAAACGCCAAAATAAGGGTATGACCAAAATCGGCACAAGTATCCATCGCGGTGATGGGGTTATGGTTCTCAAAAACGCCGCTAACCGTTTTCATTAAATGTTTTGTATGGACAAGGCACAATAATTATCAAAAATTTGAAAAAATTATTGTGGTAGTCCAATAAGCTACATGTAATGAGAGAGTTTAATAACGAACATTTCTCGCCCGGCCTCCCACCCGTCAGTTCGACTCGTCACGGCTTAGAAAATGTCAATTTTCGTTGTTCCGTTTAGTCAGGTCATGTTTCGTATCGTTTACTAGTATTTTTCGATGTTGAATCGAATGCGATGGTCTCAGTGTTGTGAAACTGCGTCACGCTATAGCCATGCTGCGCAAGGGAATAATAGAACGTTTTCGTTTTGTCGCAATTTGCAACGTTTTCTTTTATATATCTAGTCATATAATAATAGCGCTCTGAGAAAAATGTGAGGTTGTAGTCCAATAAGCTATTTATGCGGCGAGAGTTTAGTAACGTTCATAAAATAATCAGGAGCCCCAGAAATTCCGGAATTCCACACACCGTTTTTACCCGATAATTCCTAATCACAAAACACGATGAAACTCAAAAAACCATGTTGACAGTTTCATGAATTCCTCCTGCATTGATTGTACTTGACTGTGTGGATTCAATAGTAGTCGTGGCATGAGCTGGAGTAACTCAATAAATTCTAAGTTAAACGCGAGGTTATGTTTTGCCAAGTTCAAATGGACTAAGCAAAAAATAGGTAAGATTGCGAGCTAAACCGTAAAAATGGCTGAAGATAAGTTGGGTTAAGGAAAGTTGCATGATGCGTCGCGCGAAATATATTTTTCAAAAGGAAAGAGACATCAGTTTCTCGTTCAGTCGGAGATTTTCATCGCTCCACCTCCAAACCCGAATTGCTTTTCAATCAGCTTG
This sequence comes from Pachypeltis micranthus, assembly GCA_020466155.1. Classification (NCBI taxonomy): domain Eukaryota; kingdom Metazoa; phylum Arthropoda; class Insecta; order Hemiptera; family Miridae; genus Pachypeltis; species Pachypeltis micranthus. The sequence goes on along the minus strand of CM035770.1, from coordinate 59,777,458 downwards.
CATGAACGTGCATGAGTTTCGGGAATTTATTGCTTTTCCCTGAACTGAGTGACCGTCGTGTATGTAATTTATGGGATCGTTAAATCGTTTTTTTTTTCTCTCGAAAAGGTTCACTTTTACTCTACAAGAATTCTATTGAACGCGCTGTTTAAAAATATTATATTATCAAACGGACGACAATACGGCCGTTCTTCCGTAAATCTAACTACACACACCTGCCACGTTCTGAAATTGTCGTTTTTTGGGTTTTGTTTTTGCATTAGTAGGCCTCGAAACGTAAAGATGCGAGGAAAACCCAGATTGTGAGACTGACGCCCAATTATTAAATCACTCGACGAAGCCACGCGAAGTTATTATAGTCATTGGGAGAGTGACTCATTTGAAGTAACAACCGCCGGGAGCTAACCATTTCATTCCCCGTGTGGGCTTAGCGCAGACTTCAATAATTTTTTTGCGAATTGCGATAAAAACGAAGGGTCGACCAAAACCTGGTTAGTTCCCCACCAACCGAATGAGCATATCGCTTACACCTCTATTCGACGGATACACAAATAATTGAGTTACAAAATGTGTATATAAATTTGTAGTACAGGTTGATCTAGTTTAGTTACGGGTTTACACACAAAAAATCGAAAACTTGAAAAAACACGGTTTTTGTCACATTTTGGCGGGTATCTTAGTTCGCTGGACTGTCAGAGGGTCATTTATAGGGCGCAACGTTATTGACCAGTTAAAGACTAGCGAGTTTGATGAAAGTCATTGATTTTTTTTAAAAATAAAAAGAAAACTCATTTCACTTCATAGGTCTGTGGAACATCTTCGTTCACCACATTTTCACTTTACACTTCTGATTCGGAAACAATTTATCACCCAACAAGAAAGATGGATCTCACACTCCACCCCCCTTACTACAACAATTAGCCTCAAACCCTCCACAGCCCAGACCAAGACGCCGACTCCAGAAGAAACGAGAAGACAACAGAAGCATTTGAGGATGTATCAGTGGAGAGGTACCTCATTCACGTTCCACGTCCATTATTTTGATGTTTCCAAAACTTATCCTCTACTATAAAGTATTAGTTTGTTGCAAAAAACACGTTTTCGTATATATATATATTAATCGCGAACAACGGTTAGTTATTGGTTGTTTGAAAGTTACAACAAATTTACATTTTTCCGAGAAAAATGCAAATACACATTTGGTACATTTTGAGCCCCCCACCACCCTCCATCGAAGGAAATTGCTCGTGAAGTAATTTTTCGGAAAAATCAAGACAGAGCTCAATCGGTTACGCCGTTCAATCACAAATTGAACTTCAGACCACACGGCCACATAAATGATTAAACGTCGCTCCTTGAATTTATGGACCTGACGCTGAGCTGACCACGCACACAGAAATGTTTTTATTCGATTCATAGATCAATTAGAATGAAAAACTCAATTTTGTTACCGACAGATTACGATACTTTACGAGGTCTGATCAACAAGTTCCAGGAATTTTTCAAAAACGCTTTATTAAATTATCCCCTTCAAAGTACTCCCCTTGGCTACGTAAACACTTCTCCCAGCGGTGTTTCCATTGGTCCATACACCGGTTATACTCATCTCCTGGGATGCTGTATAGATGCTCTTGCTTGTTTTGCTTGATCTCCTCTTATCGTCTGAAATCGCTGTCCTTCCATAGGGTATTTGAGCTAGGGGAACGGCCAGAAGTCACAGGAAGCCAGGTCTGGGGAAGGGTTTTCGTGGAGTCTTTGGCGAAAAATTCGCGAATGAGGAGCGCAGTGTGACAGGGCGCCTTGTCTTGGTGGAAAAACCACTCGCCAGTCGCCCTCCATATCTTTTGGCGCAAATTGTGGAGGATTTGAAGGTAATGAAAACGATTAATTGTTTCACCTTGTGGGAGGAATTCGTGGTAAACAACGTCCTTTGCATCAAAGAAAACAGTGGGCATGACTTTGACACTCGATCTCACTTTTTTGTGTTGTGAAGAGGTTTTCGACTTCCACTGAGATGAATGAATCTTGGTTTCCACGTCGTAGCCGTAAACCCACGTATCGTCACATGTGATAATGGTTTTCGTGAAGTTTCCATTGGACTTGTCCATGTCCTTAGCTCCTTCTGATCCGCTGTCATCAGTCGTGGCACGAACTTGGCTGCAACCCTTCTCATTTCCAATTGTTTGGTCGAAATCTCCTGACACGACCCAAATGAGATGTTGCACGTTGTCGTCAAACGACGATTGGAACGCACATGGGCACTCACTTTGGCCACTTATGAGTCTTCAGTTGAGGTTGAACGTGGGGAGTTGATCTTCTGTCTCCCCTGAACCTCTGAAACCACTCATGACACCGTGAACGACTCATCACATCACCTCCATTAGCTTTCCGAAGCATTTCAAAAGTTTCCGTGAACGATTTGTTCAATTTCACACAAAATTTCACGCAAAACGCGCTGCTCTTCCTTCGTGTTCATCACAAACGCTCATGAACAACTCATAAATTCGAAAAACGCAGAACACGACAAAAGAGGTTCACAAAAACCGCTATAAAATCGGACTGGGGAAGGCTACAGCAATAAAACAACAAGGAGGTTATTTGGGAAGGTTCACGCTAAAACTTGAGCGCCAAAGCAACCCTCTCCGTTAACGTGAAGGCGCGCAGCTCAAAAAGGCCTGTAACTTTTCGATCAAACCTCGTACTTGTCCTAGGGTTCGTTAAAATATCTCTGGTGCGACGCATCATACAACTTTCCTAAGCTCCACGTACAACCCACGATTTTTACCGCTCAAGTTACTTATTAAATATGCTCTTCGTTCAACTGCTGTTGATGTTATAGAACTCGACATTCTCTAAGGTGAGGCTGACAGCGCTCAACCGTCCAGACTTTACTAGGCCGTTGCTACTTATCACTGAAGTTTGGGTAATCGGTGGTACTAGAAACATTCTCAACTTCTGAAATTAGTGACGTAAAACTGCGAAATAGTTGTACGCAAAAACGACGTTGGTTGAGTTCTGAAATGTCTGTAGATGCTCCTGATTTTATTATGTACATAACTAAACAGCCATCGTCGGTTGCTGATTGGACTATCATCCTGACTTTTTTTGAGAGCTCAAGTGTCGTACGTGCGAAATGTTTAGAGAACAAACTGCAGTAAAATCGACTTTTGTCGAAAATTTGTTATTTTATTGCGCTGCTCTCGTAAATTTCTCACGAGTCAAAATTATATAATAGCCCTACTCAATTTTGATCTGTTGACGGAACAAATTAAATCAAAACGGTTTTCTGACTTGTAATTCGTAATCAGCGTACTCCAAAACGCGAAGGGAGGATTTTGATGTGAAAGTGAGAAGGTGGGTGAAATTATTACAAGAGTACCGCAACACGAGGACATGGACCACTTACCAGAGCTCCGCTTCGTAAAAGTTCGAAAGGGGCTGAATGCTTTTCTTGTTGTGGGCGCCACTTCCACTGCGTTATAAAAGTAAGCTATTTTTTCAAAGTATGAACGGTGTATTACTGTATTATACATTGTATTATTAGTATTACTGTATATTTCATCGTACATGATTGGATCACCACCTGAATTTTTCTGAAGGTCATAGTAACATTTGAGCGGCGTTTATAAAGAAAAAACTGTGTCGCAATGTTTGGTAATTTATTGTGCTGCTCTCGTAATTTTCCCACCGATGGAAATTGTATGGAATTGTCGTCTCATTAGGAGTTGTCAATAAAAAAAATATAATCAAAATCCTCAAAGCTGTTTTTGAGAAACAAATTATTTGGTACTTTGATCACTATGATAACTATAGTTAATTTTGGGCAGATTTTGCTCATGTTCTCATTTTGGTCTTTTATGGTGACCTGCGGGCTAGATACAAAGTTTGAGCTGATTTGAACGAGCCGTTTCTTCTCAATCGCGTTAACAGACACACACACACAAACCATGTTTTCCCAAATAGTATTTTCTGACTCAGTAGGGTCTGAAGCGTAAAGATCTGAAGAGAAATGATGGATATCTAAATACAATTCGTATTGTAGTGAACTCACTGTAAGGCCGTGCCGAAGCGACAGCTAAAAACAAAAGCCAGACGAAGACCATCGTTGAGGAGTCGAACTCTCCGCACTGCACTCGGTCGATAAATGGGAGCGAATGGGGACTAATTGCCTCCGAATCGGGGCTCAACTCTCTTTATAAGCGACAGGCCAGAAAATCAGTTCCCTCCCTCCATTTTGGGCGACCAAAACCAGGTGATGGCAACGAGCCGACGATTAAAATCTAGTCCGGGAAATGGAAAACAACCTTAGGCGGGAGCTCGAAGGGGCTCATCCCTCGGAACTTGAAACTGCGGCGGAACGACGAGGACGTCAAAACTCGGGACCTTTCGGGGAAAGAGCATGCTAAGGGGTGATTGTCTCGCATCTCACGAGTTTCCTCAGCCCTAAGTACATCTATCAACTAACCAAACCAATTTTCCATTCAATTAATGTGAACTATCACTTCTTCAGTGGAAAGATGCATAATGCTCCGAAATTAATTCAGTTGTGCCGTTGCAGCCAAGTCATGTTTCGTCTCGTTTTCTTGGTATTTTTACTTTCCTTGCTCTACGAAGTAGAAAGGAAAGTTATGTAATCGGCTGAAAAAAAAATTTTGAGTTCTCTTCAGATCTTTACGTTTCAGACCCCCCTGAGTCCGAAAAACACTATTTGGGAAAATGGTCTGTATGTGCATGTGTGTCTGTGAACGATTTTTAGAGAAAACCACCGTACCAAATCAGCTCAAACTTGATATCTAGCCCGGAAGTCACTATGGGACGCCAAAATAAGGGTATGGACAAAATCCACCGAAAGTTAACTATAGTCATCATTGTGATCAAAACACCAAATTTTTTTCTCAAAAACGGCTCCAACGATTTTGATTAAATTTTTTATATAGATAGTTCTCAATAAGACAATTATACCATAAAATTCCCATTCGTGGGAAAATGACGAGAGCAGCACAATAAATTATCAAAATTTTCGACGAAAAGCGTTTTTAGCGCATTTTTTTCTTATAAACTCCGCTGGAATTTTTGTAGAATGTTAAAATAAATTAGTATTGTAGTCCAATCTAATACCTAAAGATTGAGTGTTTAAAAACGCTCGTGAGATACATGGGGCTCACTCCAGAAATTCCTGAATTTCAACTTTTGCCGTTTCGCTTACTACCAGTTCTAAACTTTTTACCTAATAACGCTGCAAAAGTAATTACTATCCTTCTCAAAAAAATGTGTGTTTACAGCCTCATTAATTATCTGTGTACCAATTGCTCAATAATGGTCCTGAAAAGAGTACGAACAGCACAATAAAATCTGGAACTGTAAGCGCTACCGCTTCCTGCTGCCGTAAAGCGTTGATTGACCAAGTTCAAAGGGACTGAGTGATAAATGAATTGATTAAATAGAATTAACCATGTAAAAAGTGAATTGACGTAGAGCTAAGGAAAGTTGTGTGTTGCAATGCACGAGATATTTTTTTATGCTGGATCGAATAGTGTACGACTGCATCTAGACTGAATCACTGAAATCACAGTAGTCATAGCGAGCCAAAGTCTACTAATTGAAAGAACTCGCTCCATCGTTTGTACTCCCTCCCTCCCATCGCATTAAAGCCACCTGCCAGTTCGACTCACCACATTGTGCCAATTGCTATGGGTCCCTGGAATATCTAGTTTTCGCCGTTCCGATGTAGTCTGGTGATGTATCGTATGGTTTACTGATATTTTTCGATGCTGAGTTGAATGGGATGAGCCTCGGAGGTGTGAGGCTATGTCAAGCTGTGCGACAGAAACATAAACCATTGTGCAGCGTTTTTTCTTCATTAATGACTTCGATCCAATGTTTTGTGTGGACAGATTCGTATAGGAAGACAATTACGTAAATGATGAGAGCAGCACAATAAATCCGTCCTAAATACCGATTAAAAGAGTTTTTAGTGTTTCTATATTTTTCATTATAAATCTCGCGCATATGACCTGAGCGTTCTAAAAATAAAATCGAGTTGGTTGGCCAATAAGTTATCGTAAGATATTTGAACGGTACCGGGGATAAAACGTTTTTGTCAATTTTTTGTGAAAATGGGTTAGCCCTGCCAACTTGTGGGGTCTCTTGGAACCTTTTGGAAAATGAATTCATAAGCGGGAAGAAACGTTGTAGTCATGGGTTTTTTAATGGCCAAAGTAAATGCGTGCTGGGGAAGAAACGTTTGTGTCCACGCGCTCCCTGGAAAGAAACGTCAATCTCAACATTGCCCCTCCCTTTGCCCGTTCCGTAGTTGTCTGATCTAGTTTGTTCGTTTCTAGGTTGTTCGTTCTTCGGATTCGTTTTGAAATTTGCTATTTCATTTCTGCAATATTCTGTACAATGAATCTTAGTGATTCCGATTTGATTTCCAGTTCGAGTGATGATGAGAATCGAGTGAATAAAGAACCTTCTGTAAAAAAGCGCCAAAAAACGGGTCGTTTGTGCGATGTAATGAAATCATTGAGAGCAACAAGTAATGAGGTTGGACCAGTTTGCTGTTGTAAGCGTTTTCAATGCTTCAAAGTTATTCAAGAAGATGAAAGACGGCTGGATTCGCGGTTTTAATAATCTTGGCAATCATGACGATCAGAATGCTTATTTAGGCGGATTGATTACGGTTTTGCCAGTGAAACAGAGGCGTTCGCGGGCAGAAAACGAGTCGGATGCCCACCACCTGCTTCTTATGCTTACCGCGTACGCTGCCTGCAAAATGGTGTACAACATGATGTACAGTTTTAAAGCATTCGTTTGTGTACATGGAGTCTCTAATGGTCGCATATAAAATATTCGTGAACACCTAGCCGCTAGAGGGGAAGTTCAAAAGATAATAGAGGAAAGCACTTTAATAGGCCTCACAAACTTCCCCAACAAAGTTAAACAGTTCATTGGGTCTCTGAAAGGGAGGAAATCCCACTATTCCTTAAATGAGACTAGAAAAGTATACTTACTCGAAGAACTGAATGTGAAACTATTATGCGACATGTACATTGAAAAAAATCCCGACGACGTCATCTCCTATGAAAGTTTTCGAAGAATTTTTGAAACCAATTTCAATATTGGGTTTGGTTATCCTAGGAAGGATACCTGTAGTCAATGTGATGTTCATAAAGCTGATTTCGAGTGCCTCTCCTTGAAAATCAACCCAACCAGACGGTGCAGACAAGCTTTCAGGAATCAAAGAACGGGAAAAGAAAGAAACAGAACACAAATTGCACTTGAGAAAAGCTAAGAAATTTTTACGAACTCAAGACAAAATGAAGAAAGATTTCTAAAAATATCTGGTGCGTTGCAACACACTACTTTCCTTAGCTCTACGTCAATTCACTTTTTACATGGCCATGTCCACTTAATCAATTCATTTATCACTCAGTTAATTTGAACTTGGTCAAACAACGCTTTACGGCAGAAGGAAACGGTAGCGCTTACAGTTCCAGATTTTATTGTGCTACACATACACATTGCAGGACCAATATTGAGCAATCGGTACACAGATCATTAATGAGGCTGTAAACATAAATTTTTTTAAGGAGGATAGTAATCACTTTTGCAGAGTTATTCGGTAATAACTGTTGGAACTGGTATTAAGCGAAACGGCGGCAGTTGAAATTCAGGAATTTCTGGAGTGAGCACCTCTATCTCATGAGCGTTTTTAAACACTCACCATATAGGTATTGGATTGGACTACAGTACCCATTTTCTTCAACATTCTACTAACATTCCAGCGGAGTTTAAAAGGAAAAAACCACGGAAAAAACGCTTTTCGTCTAAAATTTTGATAATTTATTGTGCTGCTCTCGTCATTTTCCCACAAATGGGAATTTTATGGTATAGTTGCCTTATTGAGAGCTATTTATATAAAAAACTTAATCAAAATCGTTAGAGCCGTTTTTGAGAAAAAAAATATTTGGTGTTTTAATCACTATGATAACTATAGTTAACTTTCGGTGGATTTTGTTCAAACCCTCATTTTGGCGTCCCATAGTGACTTCCGGGCTAGATATCAAGTTTGAGCTGATTTGGTACGGTGACTTTCTCTAAAAATCGTTCACAGACACACATGCACACACAGACCATTTTCCCAAATAGTGTTTTTCGGACTCTGGGGGTTCTGAAACGTAAAGATCTGAAGAAAACTTAAAAGTGTTTTTTCAGCCGATTACATAACTTTCCTTTCTACTTTGTAGAGCCAAGGAAAGTAAAAACAGGAGAACTTTGAGGCCACAGTCATGGACTACCAAAAAAATTTGCCAACACCGAATTTGACGACGAATGACGTTTATTATAGACGTCAACTAAATGTTGAATCATTTAATATTCGTGTACTATCCGATTCATCTGCTTATTTCTACACCTATGATGAGCCCGTGGTTAGAAAGGCCCTCATGACGTATTTTCGATCTTGTACCATTTTTTAAATAATTTACTGTCACCAAAAGTTCGTGAGTTAGTCATATTTCGTGACTCATGCTCTGGTCAAAACAAAAACTATACTGTTCTCAGATTTATGCACTATTTGGTAGTGGGAATTCAGCGTTTTGATGCAATAAAAATGATTTTCCCAATAAAAGGTCATTCTTATGTTGAATGTGATCAGAGTATGGTGGTAAATCAAAAACCCTGCAAATTATTACACAACGGTTTATTATTCGGATAAACAGCTTGACCTAGCATTAATGCTCCGAGACCCATCCTGTTCGATTCAGCATCGAAAAATATCATAATGAAACCCAAAAAAAGGTCGAAAAGAACTGAATCGTAATATTAAAATAAACAAAAAAAACGAAAGTATCTAGAAAAAACTGAATTTTAATATGAAAACATGCACGCTAAATACTAATATCAAAATGTAACCAAAAATCTACGAAAAAAAACCAAAATGAGAATGAAACGAGAGAATCTAAAAAAATTGAATCGTATTAAAACCAAAAAAAATGAAACGAACGAACTATTAAATAAATAAACCAAAAATAAACGAATAATGAAAAGTACTAACGACGAAACGTTGATATCTGCTGTAGTTCCCGCGTTGTACTGCGTTTCGTTAATTTTTTTAAACCATTTTTTGCCCATAACAACCATGGGCTTCGTCCGATCGGATTGCCGACATGGCGGGTACAACTAGATACCAAATAGGATTTTTGTGCGAAAGAACGAATTTTTTAGACCACGTTAAAGGCACAAAATGGCCCGGACGGCTGACGGTGGACGGCGGACGGCCATTGCAAATTTGGAATCTCAAGTATCATATTTTGAAGGGGGGGGGGGGGTTGTAAAAATTTTTTCGTGACCGAAAACATAGGGTTATTATTCAGAATGAATAATAAACCAAAAGCAGAAACTGAGGTCCCAGAAGATGGGAGGGAAGTACTCCCTCATGCCCGACACGACCCCTCACCGTTTAAATTCGTTGACTGTGGCCGAGAAATGGAGTTTTTGAATTGGACTCCACACTTTTCTAAAAAAAATACCCGTAGAAATGCCCTGTACTGACTCGTCCCATTCGAATTTTGCACATCAAAAATGAATCTTCATCTCTAATTCTTACTAAAGAAACATTTTGTGAGCCATACTCTACAGGGGAAAAAACTGGCAGGAGGTAAAAACAACAAAGGCAAAAAAAATGCGAAAGCAGTGGGAAAACGAGGGTCAAACCTACCAGGAACCAGCGGAAAACAGATGGTGTGGGAGAAGCTCTTTGATTCACTTCCTGAGTAATAGCCTATCAATCCAGCTAAACTGAAGGATCTTTCCCATTTAAAACAATTTTTGAAGAAACCCGAGTCCAAGAAGTTTTATGAAGAACTGTTATCAACCAACTCGGCCACGCTACCAACCCAGTCAACTGAGCCTGATGAGACTTATTCCGACTACGAGGATATCATCATTAATGAAGAACAGGCGGAACATTGAAAACCCGGGGAAGAACAGTTTTTGTCAGTGGATTTTTTGCAAAATAATTTTTTTTAAATACTTAATAACTTTTTGATATTGATAAAAATTCTTCAATTCACTAAAAACATGTTGAACGGCATATTGCATAATGTTTTGTAATTTCACAGATACCGTTATGACCTCCAGAAGTTTGTAAACATTAAAATTGATTTTCCCAAAATTTTGTTTTTTTGACACATACGTTTTTTCCGCTGTTCATTCATGAACAACCCACAAATTTCTTGAATCAGATCAGTACAGTCGTCCCTGGACTCCCAGACTACTTTTTCACTGCGACATTCCTATAGTTCGAGAGCAGTAAACAAGAACTTTCTTCGACAAATCCTGCTTGGCAGTCTCACGAATTACCTGTACGAGTTCGTTGTTTACTCAACTAATTCGGGAACGTAAGGCATCACTCGTTTTACCGGGTTCAGACAGAGTTCAGTAGCTGAAGCGATAACAATCTACGAACGTAGGTGAGGCTGAGGAATATTGTATGATGAGTCACCCGCGATAATTAAGAAATTGATCGATGCCACCGGTTCATCGAAAGTTTTGGAGATTACGGGAGTTGAACGGTCCTTGTATGTTCCGAGCCATTTTTAGTGTCGTGGTTAGGGTTCTCAGGATGTGTGTTGCGAATGTTCGATAATTGAGTCTTGACGATACACGAAAATTCGCTCTTCAGGAAGTCTGCGTTTGAGGAAAACGTTTGTTTTTCTATTTACAGCGCCCCTGTTTCGACCCAAAACCGAATGTTGTTCAATTGCCCTCGTACGTTGCGCAACTTGTTAACCTTTTCTCCAGAACTAGATGAAGCGCTGCGATAAGCTTTACTCGTCCCTCGGCTACGCGGTAATCCTCTTACCAGTTAACCCGGTAAACATCACAATTAACTGACTTTATTTTAAACACAAGCTCCAAAATGTGAAATTTTGGAAGACTGTAAGAGACATTTCAAGCTGCCACTTCTTCCAACGTCTTCTGTCCTGGTTACCAGCTAAGCTCATAAAGGTCACCAGAAGCTAACTCCGAAAATGCGTCGTAAAAGCGGACGAATTTCAAGTCCACTTTCTCAACCAATGAAAATGGTAAAGGGTCGAACGAACCTAGTCTGTCGCCTCACACCCGGTGGAAAGTACAGGCAGACGGTGCTTGATAATGGGTGTGTATGAGACAATATGGATAGTGAACTGTATGCGTTTTGAAGTAATAATTGGGAAGGACTAAGGACTCACCTGTGAGGTCTGCAATCGAATGATAGTTACCGGGGCGTGCAAACTAGACGAGGCGTTCAATGTTGCAAACGATAGATAGGTGAGACATAAGGAAAATGGGAGCTTGGTATAATTTTTGGAAAAAGAAGTACGTACACTCCAGGAAAGAATGCACCGACGAAAATGGCACAATAAAGAAATGGTGAAAAAATTTACTGTTTATCTGCGGTTTCACGAAAGACCACGAATGCGGTCAGCTCGAGTTTTCACTGATAGCAGATAAAATAATAAAATATCTTGTGCGTTGCAACACAAAACTTTCCTTAGCTCAACGTCAATTCACTTTATAACATTTCAGCGGAGTTTAAAAGGAAACAACCGCGCTAAAACCGTGATAATTTATTGTGCTGCTCTCGTCATTTTCCCACGAATGGGAATTGTATGTTATAATTGCCTTATTAAGAGCTATCAATATAAAAAATTTAATCAAAATCGTTAGAGCCGTTTTTGAGAAAAAAAATTGGTGTTTTGATCACTATGATAACTATAGTTAATTTTCGGTGGATTTTGTTCATACCCTTATTTTGGCGTCCCATGGTAACCTGCGGCCAAGATATCAAGTTTGAGCTGATTTGGTACGGTGGTTTTCTCTAAAAACCGTTCACAGACACACAGACCATTTTCCCAAATAGTATTTTTTGGACTCGCTCTGAAACGTAAAGATCTGAAGAGAATTCAAAATTTTTTTTCAGCCGATTACATAACTTTCCTTCTTACTTCGTAGAGCTACGGAAAGTAAAAAGGCGGGGAACCCATCTGCTACGGAACGTCGCTCGAAGCTAATTTTGCCCATAGAAACGATCGTCCTAGAAAGTCGGACGAAGCAGTTCCAGCGACGAACATTTCATCAGTTCGCAAGAAGTTTCATTTAGTACAAAAAAGTATTGATTCATGAAAGCTCCAGGTGGGAAGGGGGTGGTCCCACTCTTGAGGGTGTGCCATGGTATATTATTCAGACGGATCAGTGAGGAGTGGCCTAGCAGGTGCACGAGTGTATGAGCCAGGGATTTGAGCAGCAATACGATTGGGTTCGCTGGCAACAGTTTTACAGGCAGCTCTTAGCAGTGATGGTGTGCGTGCAGCGTGGGTCAGGGGTCTGAATCGGAAAAGGATGTGTGTACATTATGCCGGCCAGTCAAGCTGCACTTAAGACCCTGGCTTCCTATAACATCTCAGCGGTGCTTGTTCAGGAACGCCTCATTCACCTGGAGGCCTTGGCGAGGAGAACACATTAACATTGTGTTGGGAGCCAGGTCATACAGGAATAGAAAGGAATGAGGAGGCCGACAAAGCGAAAACGGGTCTGTGCTTGTCTCGGTGAGACCTGAGCCCTTCAAGGAGATTGGCAAGTGGGAGAAGAAGTCCAGAGTTGTCAATTTGCGGAATGTGCCTGGCTAAAGGGTGTCAAGGCTCTTAATCAAACTCTCGAGTGAGCGAACGAGAGAGATCCTCAGTCTGGAGAGAGGAGGTAAACTGATGGTATGAGGCGTATTCACTATCCACAAAGGGTACCTGGCCAAAAGGGATAAGTCAGAGGTACAGGAGTTGCAGATTATGCGAGGTGGAGCGTGAATTGTGTACGTGAGAAGGGCTCACTGTGGGCCTTCAGAGTGCTTGGGGTCCTTCAGATCAGCCAGAGGAGGTTGCAGGGATGGACGCCAAGGTCCACAAGCGTTTTGTGCGAGAATGGTGCGGACGCTGCTTTAGGGATCTCGGGGTGGAACTGGGAGGACATGAGGCGGCACATGTACGCCCATACAATAGACCCATTTAATGCCACAGTGGGGAGTTTTCACCAGTTGCATCAGGTTTGGGGGAAAAAATAGTACAAAAAAACCCTGCAAATTATTACACAATGGTTTATTATTCTCATGAACAGCTTGACCTAGTATTACTGCTCCACCATCCCATTCGATTCAGCATCGAATACTAGTAAACCATACGAAACATGTCCTGGCTACAATGGAACTACGGAAACAAAACGTCTGATGATTTTGCCTCGTCGGGTCGGGGAAATTGGAACGGGGGCGCTTCGAGTGAACCCGTTGCTAGGCGAAAGGGGAGTTGAGCGGACGAGGCGGGTGGTTTTTTATTGAGACGGGAGGGAGGGAGGGACTTCAAACGACGAAACGTTGACTTCCGCTGTAGTTCCCGCGTTGTACTGCGTTTCGTTAATTTTTTTAACCATTTTTTGCCCGTTACAACCATGGGCTTCGTCCGATCAGATTGCCGAGATGGCGGGCACAACTAGATACCAAATCGGATTTTTGGGCGAAAGTACGAATTTTTTAGACCACGTTAAAGGCACAAAACGGCCCGGACGGGGGATGGGGGACGGCGGACGGACATTGCAAATTTGGAATCTCCATGTCTTGAAACGTAAAGTATCAAATTTTGAGGAGGGGTTGTAAAAAATTTTTCGTGACCGAAAACATAGGGTTATTATTCAGAATGAATAATAAACCAAAAGCACCCATTTTTCAAGCACCATCCGCCCGTACTGTCAGATGTGGATTTTTTGTACCCACCTGGTTTGCAGGATTTCTCATACAATTTTCAGCTATCCGTAAGTAGTTTCAATTTCCACAGTTCTTGGACATTTAAAACGGTTGCCGTTGGTGCGGTGGGCTCCACTGTGAGACGACAGATGTACAGATGCGTTCAATACAGTAAACTCTTTCACTTGCGTGCATTCGTCCTCTTTCTACGTCTGTTGAAGCACAACAGATCAACAATTGCTCGTGTTAAGCCCGAGAGAATCTTACCATTAGGCACAAAACAATCACAAAGGATTGAATGCTAATGTTCACATTCCCTCGAGGGGTCCAATTTTCGTGTTAATAATGTGGAAGCCGTCCGCCGTGTCTCGAAAACAAATCTCCGCGGTAAACGATATTGTTTCCTTCTCCAACAACCGAATATAGTTTTCTATCTGCGGTAATTTTGCTTATGATTATCGAGCTCGTGAAGATAAAAAACGAAGGCTACTAATAGCTCAGGGAGATCAGCTAATGGACAGATAAACTAAGAGATGCGGACCGAAATGCAGCTCTTCAACATTCTTCGGCCGAAGAGCCGTTTGTCGTGGTTCGCGCTCAATCAAGCTCGATCAATTAACTGGATGCGGTGCATCGCATAACTTTCCTCAGCCCTACGTGCAGTCAGAGCATTTTATCGCTCTGCAAACTGATTATATTTGTTTTTCTCTCAGTTTGCACGGACAGTGTGGAACGTACCTGAGTGCTGAACAAAACTGTTGCTACATTCGACAATTTATAATAATACTCTGACGTTTTTTAGGGGTCGTTGTGGAATTAAGAAGAAACAGATCGTGAATTTCGTCGGATGCCCCTAATTATATTATAACTAGAGCTCAGAATTATATTAAAATATGCAAAATATGAAAATCCTCCGTCATAATTCAGAAAATAATTAAATTTCTGGTAGATGTAGCCAATCAAAGTAGGCACTGCACAGCACATCATTTAATCAAAATTAGCTTCATTAAATTGAACAATCATGCGCTGCTCAGGTGTGTCTTTTGTCTGAAGGAAGAGCCTTCAACGTTGAAAATGGCCGTTCTACATCGACTGAGACGATAGGAAGAAAATTCAAAGCAGCAATATCAGCTCAGCGGGGTCTTTCCACGGACTGCTGCCAACCTCGTCTTTAGGGCTTGTCCAATTTCTCCCGGCCACTCGGGAAGTATTCTTTGGAACTCTTCCACTGCACTTGCTGCGTCCTGGAATTTGATTCGTCGCGTTTACAGACGCTTAATCAATATGGGGCATTCCCAGTCATTAAAGCGAAGGGCGTTCTCGCGAACGAACCCTCAATCCGGTTTGGGCTGAGTGTTATCCTGGTCTTTAGGCACGGGACTTGTCATTCACAGCTCATTATGGGAACCCTTTACCTGAACTTGGCCATCTGAACTTCAACCAACACTTTCAAACAAAAACAGGTAGCCACGACATATCGCATAAACTCATGCTTTAAAAATGGCAACTTTTTGTGAATAACGTGTTTTTTTCCCTCATTTTCAATAATTTTCGGAACATATGCTGTAATATGCACATTTTTGAAAAAATGCTGATTTCCCGAAAAATGTCAAAACATGAAAGAATAGGCAAATTTAAATTTGAAATTTTGAACCGAATTTGGGTGGAAATGATCCAGAACGTCGAATCCCAACGATGTACCTGCTAAAAATGACGTATGCAAATATGCAAACTTCCAGGTGTTCGACGCAAGTCAAATCAGTTCGGGTCTGTTGACCTCGGAGTTCCTCATGCCTGCTTTGCCGGGACTGCCTGTCCCTTAATGACAAAGTCATTGTCTCCTCTGACCCCTCGTAGCTGCGGAAATTCCACCTCCGTGGTTATTTTTAACGGCAGCGGATTTCGCTGAGGTGGGTTTCGCCTTTCTTCATTTTCCCTCTTCTCAATTTCAGATTCCTCTCCACAAGAGGCAGCTCCTCCCAAAATTCATTCAGCTACAAACTCTCGCAAAAGTCATGCTCGTCCCCCTGAGCCCATTCAGACACTTTCCTATATCTATTCTCTGCCCATACAGTTCGCTATCTCCTTCCGATACAATTTCCCTCGCCAGTTCACGTGTATTCCGAGTCCTTCCCTTGTGTCGCCCTTTTGTACAAAAACTCTACTCACTTCATTACATTTAATACACTCCTCCTCACGCTCGCCGAGTTTCTTATATTTTCGATCTTCAACTCTCACCCCATTAGTAAGCTAAAATATTGTAAATAAACTAATTACAGAATAAACGTACGTACGGAAGGTAATGAATACTTTGAGAAATGATCACTTTTTAAATTACTTTCGTATTTTAATGGGAATTCACATCAGACCCTAGCAGTTTTAAAACTATTCGAAACATGACCTGACTACGTCGATCGAGAAGACGGATAGTTGGATTGTGACGGGAGGCAGGGAGGGAAATGATAGCAGGCCTGGTGGAGACGATAACTTTCGCTATATTGCCCCGCGAGTTTCTTCAAGTACTACAATTCTTCTCACTATATTTATTGTAATTTCACTCTTTTCAATGTATACCACAGCCTAAACCCCTGAGTTTGGCTCAGCATCGATAAATATGAGGGAAACGATACCAAACACAACTCAACTGCGATAAAACTTTCGGCTAATTTTTGAAACCTAGATTTGCCCATAATAAACATAGGTTTTGACCGCTCATATTGCTCAAAATAGAACAAATTAATAATAAGGAATAACTAAATTAATAAATAAGGTCTGGTCCGAATATTCCGCGCGAGTATTTATTAACTTAACTTAACAATCTTCATGTGAACCATTAGTACTTAACGTCCCGGAATTTATTGGGTTGCTCCTGCTTATATCGGGCCCTTTGTTGAGCAAAACGTAGAATATTCACGGAGAAACGGTGGCAATCCATTTCGTAGTAAAAAAACGCAGCAAATAACTACACAACGGTTTTATGTACTTATTTATTTATCTTACACCGCATGGTTATCCAGTTTGGCGTAGCCTGTTCCCTTCCGAGACTCACCCCATTCGATTCAGCATCGAAAAGTACTAGTTAACGATATGACAAAAGACAAAAAGGACCAAAAATATAGACCAGATATTCACAGCACATTAAATCTCTAAATTGGAACAGAAGACGACTCAAATTTTGCCAACCACCTGAAGACATCTGGACACGAACCTAAAAAATATGAACCACCTTACTACATAAACAATACAAACGACGAAAACTTAATATATTAGAAAATATGGAAATCCATAAACAAAAAAATTTCAATGGACTGATCATAGATGAACAAATCAAGACGAAATACATATTTACACATTTCAAGACACTAAACAAACGAAAACAATTAACTGACAAATTTACAGACTACCCTATCCAAAAAAAAGACTTAGAATCGACAGTCAACTGACTATTTAGGACATACAAAACTACCCTTACATACCTTTCCTTTCACCTCCAACGGATTTCTTCCCCCTCACTCAACACCATCCCATTTACCTTTCTCTTTCTATATAAAGACAACGACCAACTAATTGGCTTTAGTACTGACATACCGGCCATACGATGATATCTTTACATCGAAAGCGCTCGCCCTCTTTCGCCACATTGTCCCGCCAATTCCTTCGTGTATCTCACCAGCCAGAGAGGACTGTCTCACCAAACGGGTACGTTAACTTTAGTCATTTATCTACTAGCGGAACTAACCCAATTACTTTAATACCTGATACGAAACATGACCTGTCATGCTGGGCAATTGGCACGAAGCGACGTGTAGTTGGAGTGAGACGGAAGGAAGAGTGGGAATTGAGTGCAACCCGGGAAGAGACGGTAACTTTCGTAGCATTGTCCCGCCAATTCCTTCAAGTAGTAGAATTCGTCTATATTTATTCACTTTAGATGTAACTGATTTTTTAAACCATTTCCAGCTAATTTTGTTAACCGTTTTTCGGCAGTAACCACCATGGGTTTCGTTCGATCGGTTATCGAGCCGGCGGGTACAACTAAATACCAAATGGAGTTTTTATGCGAAAGACGGGGACGGGGACGGGAGAGGGTGGACGACAGTGGACGGACATAGCAAATTTGGAAGCCTCATGCCTCGAAACGTAAACTGTAGAACTGTGTGTGGGGGGGGGGGGGCTAAAAAACAAAAATGCTTCAGATCGAAAACCTGGGAATATTATTCAGAATAAATAATAAACCAAAATCGGAGCTTTTGAACGAAAATTACATCAAAAGCACATCCAATTCCTGTAATTCTAATCAGAGGCAAATAACATTTTTGAGTATATGTAGTGGAATGCGTTTTTTTTAATTAAAAAGTGATTGGAGTTTTCATTACACACGTGATTGGAATGAAAACTGTCGTTTCAAAACTTGGGAGAAATGGGAATTCCTTCTTTTTTTTACCACTCACGGGGTTTGTTAGGAAAAATTGCAGTAATATTTTTCATAATTTGTTGAGCTACTCTCGTCATTTCCCACGCACGGTAATTATGTATTACCGTTCCAATGTTGCGGAAGTCAACGCAGACACATCGTCAGCGTCACTTTAACTGAAATATCACTCTGGGATATTTTATCTCTCCACCTACTACTGAAACCTATTTTTCCCCAGTTCATTTGTGCTTGGTAAGGTACAAATTAATGTTTCACGCAGAAACTAGCAGCCCTTTATGTTCCAGGTAGTTGCGGTGCTGATTCTTGCGACGCAACCTTCATTTAAGAAACCTAATGGGGAAACTAATCGACAAGATTTCATTTTTTTTAGTAGAATCGTGTTTTCAAGTGAAAATTTATTGAGCTTCTCTCGTCATTTTCTTACGTATGAAAATTGTATGGTACTGTCTCGTCATATGGAACTGTCTATACAAAAAATTTAATCGAAAACGATACATTGAGAAAAACAATATTTACATTTTTTTATTGAAACAGTTTTGTCCTACGGGCCAAGTACGACATTTGAGGCTATTTGGTTCAGCCGTCCGAATATTTTCTGAAATGGTGTTTTTTGGCTCTAGAAGCCTTTGAACAGTAGAAACTTTCGAAGGATACTTCGTAGGTATTATGATACCTCTCAGAGCTATGTAATGTAAAATCATCAACTTCAAAATACTTGCAGAAAAGAGCACATACGCCGAAACCGGGGTTTATCACATTTTTCCTATTCGACAGCAAGAATCAGTCGCTATCTGCGTCACGGTGACTTGTGTACCCTCCGCTGGAATACAACAGAATCGGGGAATGGGGTTCAGATAACCTTCATTGTGGTATGTTTGGAAGAATGTTGAAAAAAAACACGGAAAACAGGATTTCCCTCGATGTGATATCAATCGATTAGTTTTAGACAAGTCAGTCGTCACAACTGACCATCCCTCAGACTGCTAATCTACTTAAAATCTGTTAACACGGCATACAAGATGAGACTTTCAAGAAACACGTTTAGAATGCAGATGGTCAAACTAAATGGTAGAACGAGTAAAAGTGCGCGCGATATCATCGGCTAGCTAGCGCCGTATACTAGGTGTACGCAAAACCTGCAAACTTGTAAAGCGTTGCGGGTTAAGTATGCGAGAGTTTGACGGCGGAAGTCCCAGCACGAAAAATCCCGCTGAGGGCGGTTTATCAATTCACTCTAATGGCTGACGAGGACTAGTCGCTGTTCATCATTGACTGTCAATCTGAAGCTTTAGCCGTGCACCTCAGTTAGTAAGGCTTCGTAGCAGCTATGTTGTATTACGTTCAGCCCTTGTACTTGAACGTTCTGCTTACTGTACGATTACCTAAACACAAGCTTTACAATTAGACGAAATAAAATTACAAAAACACAAATAAAGAAAAACGACTATCTAGAAAAATGTAGTATTCGCAACATAATGTTGACAAAACTGTAGAAAACACAAATGAAGATGCCACCAGAAAGTATAGCACAATACAGGGCGATGAAGTGAGTTAATGATACAATGAGGGCGAGTTATTAAACGGCGTATATTAAATCGAACTAAATTATCAGGGGGTGCCGTATAAGGCTTATGAACCTGTTTATTCATCTTCCAGGTGTGCAGCAACTCAAGATTCCCCTTCTGAATGGAACGAATGACACCAGTCTCCTGAAGACGAGACGTTAGCACCTTCTGGTTGTGTTGAAAGGCTCCCTGGTCTGTTCACCCCTTTCTTCGGGACGAAGACAGTTGAGGTACGCGATAGTAGACAGTTCAGCACAAGGTTTTCCTACACATAGTTATCCTTTCCTACGCCACACACGCAGGCAATCAATCGAGGGAGGGCTCGAAAATCTGGAGAAAATTTTAAAAACCCTTTTTCTTTGCCCTTTGGGTTTTGACTCTGACTGTTACAAAATGGCGATGAGCACCACGGCTTAAAGACATATTGCGCCAGTCCTAATATCGCACAGGAAGGCGAGGTATTTCCTGCAAGAGTCTTCTTGACTAAGAGAAGTGGTACCAAAGATCCAACATCGAGGGGTATCGGCTGTTCATTTTGCAGTGGATCATATCCCCACGATCATATCGGAATGCTCTGTCTTATCTCGTATGTTTGCTCTGAGATAAAGGGTTTGAAGTGCCTCACTCCTACCAGACTGTCTTCTGGCACAATCTCCCACAGTCCTCTCGACTACTTCCATTTCCCTGGAAGATTTGAAGTGGCAACTTTCATTCCGATTCCTGTAATGTTAATCAAAATTCCTACTTTTTTTATATTACGTGTGATGTGTTTCTGAATTCCTATCACGCGTAATAAAAAAAGTAATTGGAATTTTGGAAACCGTTGCAAGAATCAGGATGGAGTTATCCCAATTACATGCCTGAACGTGGAGGTTTTTGAGGGAATGTGAGATTTAATGCAGGACTAGCATTTCGTGTTGAAATTGTTGGTTTTGAAGGGTTTTTTTTGCATTACGTCCTAAAAAAGTTTTTTTGAGTTGACTGGAGGAATGCTGACAGACGTACTGCAGATGTTTGATTGAACTGAAAGACGACTTTCTTACCCCCCAACGGATCAGAAAAAGTAGTGATTCCAACAAATCAAACAACTTTAATGATTCGGTTTATTTTTAAACCCGTGCTCTACTTAAAAGTGAGTAACGTGTGGTTTGACATTGATATAATTTATACCGGAATTCATTTTGAGACTCCTCCTTACTATCTCTGAGAAACTGACATACGTCTAACCACTAACCCGCAAACTTCGATTTGGCCTAACGCTGCGTGATACAATACTCTCGAAATGTCATTGCAGGGATGGACCTCAAGGTTGTCTTAGGTTTTATGCGAGAATGGCGGGGACGTATTGGGAACGTCGGATCACAGAACACCAGGTCCACGCGAGGTGGCTCATGTTCACCCACACAATAGGCCCATTTGATGCCACAGTGTGGGTTACCCCAGGGAAAAAAAGAAAAAATACTGTTGGGCGCAGGAGAGGGGGAGCTTGATGATCGAAATAAAACAAACTCGGTGAGCGTGAGGAGGACTGTAATATACGTGCGGAATTGAGTTGAGGTAAAATTGAGCCGAGATGGTGTACAAATAGGCAGTACTTGGAACGCGTGAACTGGCGGGGGAAACCGTACGGGAGAGGGAGAAGTTACTGTGACGATAGTTGGAAGTGGAATGAATTTGGAAGTGCTCTGTCGTCGATAGGAAAATGAAATTGGGGTGAAAGAAATAAAGAAAGGGGAAAACCTGGGAAAGGGGTTAGAACCAACTGACCGCAGCTGAGGGATTTGCGCAGGTATTGAAATAGTCGAAGACAATGACCCGGGGAAGTCTGAGGTCAAAGACTCGAACCAATTTGGCGCTTTGCGTCGAACAAATACATTGAGCCAGATTTGCCTTGAAATGTCACCCAGATCCATCACTTAGTACTTCATCTTCTGATGGTTCTTGTATACTTTTTACTTTCTACATATTTTTCAACGCCTTTTTTTCGTTGTTGATAAGTTTTGTTACGAGGGGATTTGGGGATGTTTGGGGACTCGCTGACTCAGGCAAAAATTACAGCGATCGCGAGGAGCTCTGATCCATCTCTTTCATTGGGATTATCAACCATCGTCTTTAACCGCTAGACTACGATAGCAGAGAGTATTTTCGCAGTACCAGAGTACCCCTCGTCGCCAGGTGGCAACTCAGGGCGAGGGTTGAGGGAGAGTGTGGGATTCGTGTTCGGGTGCGTGCCAACTATTCCATCCCTTTTGTGTTGTGTTCTCACTCTGTGCTTTCCTGGGATTCCTCTTTTTCGCTTTAGGTACAAGAGTAGTGTATAAGACGAGTTGCGTTGTGCGGCAAACAAAATAGTCATAAAAATCTTGAAATACGCCTTCTATCCACTGTACCTAAGAATCCGATTTCCGTGTATGTCCTGTAATTTCTCTTCAGCAGTGTCATCGTAATTCTATTTTCTTCTGCTTTGACTACTATTCCTAATATCTGACTTACACGAGCACTGACAGTTATTACGGAAATTTTACGACGATGTACCAAATTTCCACACCTGCTTTCGTGTAACGTATTGATTCCCCATTTCCTGATGACGATTGCGACAGCAGCGGCAGCTCCAGGGAAAAACATGAACCAACCTGGTAATCTTGCTGGTACCTCACCTTCTCGGGGAGTCCATCACTGAGACCATTCTTCTGATTCAACTCTCGACGTACCTGCCTGGACCAAGCAAATCAGGCCTAACCACAGCTCCTGCCTACCTGGTCGCATGAAGACATGCTCAATTTAACCTGGGGAGCCATGTACCGCCCAAGGAACGGCGCTTTCGAGAGGAAGGACTGTTCCTGAGAAACAGCATTCTCCCCCTAGAGAGACCATATCACCGGCACGAGGAGTGATAGACAAGGTACCGGCTCGAGAACCGAATTCGAGGTGGCGAGTGGCCCAAATACAGAGTTAGGCGAGTCTGTCTCCTCTGGTTGGTGAGTTACTAAGGGCAAGCGCTTTCGATGTAAAGACATCATCGTCTGGCCGTTAAGTCTGTGCTGGAGTCAGTCAGTTGGTCGAGGTCTTTATATACGAAGAGAAAGGTAAACGGGATGGTGGAGCATCAGATAAGGAGGGGGAGGAGGAAGGAGGTCATGCACCTATGGGGAAACCCACTAGAGGTGAAAGGAACGTCTTGAATAGTCTGTCAGTGGCCGAATCTAAGTCCTTTTGTATAGGGTGGTTTGTAAATCCGTCAGTTGGTTGTTTTCGTTTGTTAAGTGTTTTGAGTGGTGTGAATATGGTGTCGCATTTTGTGCTGATTTGTTCGTTGATGATCTGTCCATTGAAGGTTTTTTGTTTATAGATTTCCATGTTTTCTAATATGTTCGTTTTTCGTCCTTCGTATTGTTCGTGTAGTAAGATGGTGCAATCCTGTATTTTGGTAGGTTCATGCCCAGTTGTGTTGAGGTGGTTGGCAAAATTTGAGTCGTCTTTGTTTCTACTAAGAGATTTAATGTGTTCTGAATATCTGGTCCGTATTTTTCGTCCTGTCTGTCCTATGTATGCGTTTTTACAAGTACAAGTTATTTTATATACCCCATGGTCGAGTGGGTCTGTCTTTTCAGTCTTTGCAGTTAGTATGGTTCTAAGTGTGTTGTCCGTACGTAGTGCGATTTGTATGCCTTCCTTTCGGAGGATGTTAGTTTCCGTATATTTTTGGTCCTGTGTACGTAAATGTGCAGCGTCTTGTCAAAGTCTGTGTATTTTGTGTTTTTGAGTAGTGTGTTTTGGAGTCATATTGTCTTAATAATTTGTTTATTGTTTTTTTGGAGCAACCGTTATTTTCTGCGATATTATGGATAGTATCAAGTTCTTTTTGTAATTTTGTTCGGATAGTGGGATAGTTTTTAGTCTCCGTATCATGTGTCTAAATGCACGTAGTTTATGTTGTTGTGGGTGGTTTGATGCAAAGTGTATGGTCGTGTCGGTAGCAGTAGGTTTTCTAAAAATGTCGTATTGTAGTTCGTTGTCCAACCGTGTGATTTTCACGTCCAAGTAATTAAGAGTTAAGAGTGAGTTTTGTTCTGTGTCCATGTCGTATTGGATGTTATGGTGGATATTGTTCAAGTCCTTTAGTTTATGGCCAGTGTTATCACGGCCTAATATTCGTATGTAAAGACCACGACCAACTGACTGACCGAAGTACTGACTTAACTGCCAGACGATGATGTCTTTGCTTGTGACATCGAAAGCGCTTGCCCACAGTAAGCCGGAGGAGATGGATTCCTAACAGGTACGTTAACTTTAATAATTTGCCTACTGGCGGACATAACCCAATTGCTTTAATACCGAAACGATAGTGTTTGCTCAGCAGAGGACGTCCGGCGAGCCTTCCACCCAAAACCCGAGATCTCTCTCCATTTCCGTCCGCCGAGGAAGCAGCTTGCCCTTCATTAACACCGCAATATATTTTTCTAGTCTCCACAGTTCTTCTTTCTCTGTCCTTCCTGTGCCTTCTTTCTCTCAACACTTTCTCTGTTACATATCTCTTCGCACCTTTCCTTATTTTCTATTTATTATCGTTAATCCTCCGACCCCTCAGTTTCGGCCACGTCGGAGCATTACAGTTTAACTGAATTTTCAAAAAATGTACAGTCCAGGTCCTAACAACCAACGTCGAATTTAAAAGCCCTCTGCACTACGCTCCCTAACAATTTATACTCAATTTCTCAACGGAACGTGCAACTTTGTACATTTGCGCACATCTCAACCGAAATCTACAGTTTAATAAGTTGAAGTTGAGTGAACAATTTTGATGCAACCGGCTCTGCATCTTCCATGCTTCATTCCACGGTGGCCCGATCGGTGGCGTTGGTGGCCGTGAAGGAGTTGTGATTCTGCCAGTTTTTTTCAGCGAAGTCTCCTCCGATGACCGCGAAAACTGCTTAAACGGGAAGAAGTACGAACCGGTAAACACGTCCAGCATCGCATTTTTATTTTATTTCGTTCGTTCGAAGAACGGACTGAGCCTCAGTTATAAATAATTCAATTATCGACGAGATCGTAGTGGCAATAATTGTTGAACGGAAGAACGACAAGAGGAACTCTCAGCGACAAATACACAGCCGGATAAGTAGCCCACTGAGAAATATAAGTAGCGAATATGTATTCACGAGGCCGCGGTTAAGTACGATCTGAGACGAAATTCATCAAGGTCCTTACTTGAAAGAAAACGATTAACCCTGAAGTGTCAATTGCCACTTGGGTTGCTCATAGTCAGCGACTAAGGAAATGCAAAATGCTCCATTCTTATCCTTGAGCATTATTACTTTCTACTACTTGGTGTGGAAAGTATTGCAGTAGTGAAAAAAGCGCTGCAAATTATTACACAGCTTTATTATTCTCTTACTCAGCGTGATTGTGACCAACATTAATCCAACGTCGAAAAATATTAAGAATGTTATGTGGCAACGTCAACAATCCGGGAAACGACAACTCATATGTGTAGCTTGATGTTTCAATGACTTTCGATAATATCCTGGTTATCTGGTCCTCACAGCTCCGAGGCTCAGGCCAATAGTTAAATAACGAAAATTGACGCTGAGTAATGCTTATCAAGTATGGCTAATTCGTGAGGCTGTCAACGAGGATATTTCGAAGAAAGCTCTTGTTTACTGCTCTCGAACTATGGGGATGTCACTGCGAGTCCAGACCCAAAAGTACCTATCCGATTCAATAAATTAGTGAATTATTCTTATGATAGTTATTAAACTCCAATTCGATAGGTTACTTCTTGGGCTTCCGACAAGATTTTACTCTTAGAACGCTCCTGTCATATGAGCGAGATCTGTAATGCAAAAAAAGAAATGTGTGACAGTCACACATGGTAGAAGTGAAATTTGAACGTGCAAAACCGAATCGCAACGGACTAGTGGAAAAACGAATCACAACAGGCAGATTGTTAATGTACTTGTCGAATTTGAAAACCCGCCCGTAAAACTTCGAGTAAAAATGTTTTTGCGATGCGTTTTTCCACTTTTCCGTTGTTTTTCTACTTTTCCGTTGTTTTTCCACTTGTCCGTTGTGATTCGTTTTTGCACTTGTTCGTTGTGATTCGTTTTTCCACTTGTCCGTTGCGATTCGGTTTTGCACGTTAAAGTTTCACTTCTACCATGTGTGACTGTCACACATTTCTTTATTCACAGGTTTACTGCAAATTATGATTTGGTTAGGGTAGGTAAATTGTAATGAATGCATTTTTTATATTATTTAAACAAATTTTATTTTAGTAAACAAGAAAACAGAATTCAGCTACAGAAATAGTTGCGGGTAACAAAATGACAGGATATGTTACTGGGACTCGGCCGGGTGACCAAATTCAGATTTCCACTTGTTTTATTGTTCAAACAAAGACTAGTACAAGGAAAAGAAGACACTACCGGCACGCGGTGTACCCTGGCGGTCACCCATCTAAGTACTAACCCCGCCCGACGTTGTTTGACTTCGGTGATCGAACGAGACCCGGTGTGTTCGTCTTGCCCTACCACGTGACCAGTAACACAATTTTTCGTGGCTTGGAAATCCTAAGACACCGTCTATATAGAAGTTTCACTTCAAAAGGAGTAGCGCTTACAGTCCCGGAATTTATTGTGCTGCTCGTACTCACTCCCAGACCATTGTTGAACCATTGGTTTTTAAAGGATAGTAATTACCTTTGCAGAGTTATTGGGTACAAACTTATAGAACTGGTATTAAGCGAAACGGCAGTAGTTGAAATTCAGGAATTTCTGGAGTGATCCCCAGGTATTGGATTGGACTAATACACAAATTTTTTTTTACTATTGTAGTAACATTTCAGCGGAGTTTATAAGGAAAACACCGCGCTAAAAGCGATTTTCCTCGAAAGGTTTGGTAATTTATTGTGCTGTTCTCGTCATTTTCCCGCAAATGGGAATTTTATGGTATGGTTGTCTTATTGGGAGCTATCAGTATAAAAAATTTAATTAAAATCGTTAGAGCCGTTTATGAAAAAAAAGAAAATTAAATGTCTTAATTACTATATAGTTAACTTTCGATGAATTTTGCTCATACTCTTATTTTGGCGTTCGACAGTAACCTGCAGGCTAGATATCAAGTTTGATCTGATTCGGTTCGGTCGTTTTCTCTAAAAATAGTTCACAGACACACATACACGCACAAACTTCAAAGCTCTCCGTGAATGTGACGGTGGCACCCGAAAAGGATAAGATAAATAAATAATATTAAAGAAATGGAGAGGGCGCTCAGACTACCCTACACCGCCTTTAGGGAGATAGATGGATAAGAAGGATAAGAGGATATTCCACGATAGAATGACCACCGGTTAAAGTACGACCCGAGCAACACACGGGTGGTGATACTTCGGAGAACGCCTGCTGACACACCCCGCCGACGCATCTCCTCAGCACTTTTCTTGCACCAAAAACCACGCCAGGACAGGGCCAATGCTGCAACCCTGATGTTACCTGCCACCACTCCACGAGCTTCCAACACTGCAATAAGAAGATCCGTCATGTCGTATTTGCGCTTTTGGTTTATTATTCATTCTGAATAATAACCCTATGTTTTCGGCCGGGAAAATTTTTTACAACCCCCCCTCAAAATTTGATACTTTACGTTTCAGGACATGGGGATTCCAAATCTGCAATGTCCGTTTGCCGTCCAGGCCGTTTTGTGCCTCTAACGTGGTCTACAAAATCCGATCTTTCCCACAAAAATCCCATTTAGTATCTAGTTGTGCCCGCCATCTCGGCAATTCGATCGGACGAAGCCCATGGTTGTTATGGACAAAAAATGGTTAAAAAATTAACAAAACGCAGTATAATTCGCAAATACGCTGTGTTTCGTATAGTTTTCAAGGTTTTTTACAGCCTGGGTCAAATGGTATGAGTATCAGACGTGTAAAACTGTGTATAGGGAAATTACAGTAATATAGTGAGCCAATGACAACTAATTGAAAGAAATCGCGGTAACTACAGCGGAAGTAAATGTTTCGTCGTTTGCACTCCCTCTCTCCCGTCTTATCAAAACCACCCGCCCCCTCGACTCGCAACGTCGTGCCAAATGCCTACAAGCGCTTACGGGCCTGGCACTGGGAGAATATTTAGTTTTCGAAGTTCCATTGTAGTCAGGTCACGTTCCGTATGGTTTACTAGTATTTTCCGATGCTGAATCGAATGGCATAGGTCTCGGAGCAGTAATACTAGGTCAAGCTGTTCATGAGAATAATAAACCATTGTGTAATTATTTGCAGAGTTTTTGGTTTGCAATGTCAGCGCGAGATCCCGGCTGCCAGATACTACCTGCAGACTGGTTGGGACCAACAGCGATGATGTCAGGCCTTAGTCCTTCTCCAGAGACAACCCGGTAGTGCCGCTCTCTTTCCACTTCCCCGCCCTCAGGTGACAGTGCACCAGCAACCTGCTTGCAGACTGCGCCATGACGCTTGCGTATGCGGACACACTTACACCACATGAATCAGTGACTCAGACAGGATACCACAGGCACGACAGGGAGTGTCAATCGCCACACAACATTACTATCCCAGCTTCTTGTATACACAGACCATTTTTCCAAATAATATTTTTCGGACTCAGTAAGGTCTGAAATGTAAAGATCTGAAGAGAACTCAAAAAAAAAATTCAGTCCATTATATAATTTCCCTGTGTACTTTGTGGAGACCAGGAAAGTAAAACCCGCCAAAATAGTTTTTGATCGTAATTTAGGATAATTTATTGGGCCACTCTCGCCATTTTTACACGAATGAGAATTTACATTATCGTCGTATTAGAGCCATTTTCGAGGGAAATCACGCTGCACAATACACAACGGTTTTGTATACTCTTGCACAGCACTGTTATGCAGCTTGACGCACCCTCACATCTCCGAGACCCACGCCTTTCGTTTCAGTGTCGAAAAATTCTAGTAAACGATACAGAACATAATCTGACTACAACAGAACAACAAAATTGAGATTTTGTGGATGAATACTTGTCAAGCCGAGCCACAGTGGGAACAGTGGGTGGAAAAGAGAGCAGGCTGGGGAGAAACGATAATTTTCGCTATACCGTCCCGCGAGTTCCTTCAGGTGGTAGAATTTGGCGCATTAAATTTACTGTGATTTCACTGTTTTCCATCTGGATGTAGCCCTTCACCCCTCATACCGGCCTTATTCGACTCAGTAGTACCTGGGAAACGATACCAAACACGACGTGATTACGATAAAACTCCCAAAATTTCGTTTGTGGCTCATTTTTTGTCCATAACTACCATAGGTTTCTTCCAATCGGATTATCCTGTAGGTGGGCACAACTAGATCCCAAAACTGAATTGTTGCGCAAAACAACGGGTTTTAAGACCACGTTAAAAGCCTAAAATATGACCTTGCCGTTGCAGTTGGGATTCCCATGCCTTCAAACGTTACATTTTGTGTAGGGGTTGTAAAAAAATGTTCCTGGGCGTAAGTGTATTATTCAGAATGAATATTAAAACAAAAAGTAGCTACTTGTGTGAGAGGTCTACGCAAGTCGATGAAAATCTTCCGCACCGCGGATAATAAAATCAGAAATGCTATAAATTTATGTTGTAGTATAGTCACAGAAACAATTGCGGGGAAAGACAGGGGCGTATTGATTTTGGTTTATTATTCATTCTGAATAATAACCCTATGTTTTCGGCCGGGAAAATTTTGTACAACCCCCCCTCAAAATTTGATACTTTACGTGTCAAGACATGGGGATTCCAAATCTGCAATGTCCGTCCGCCGTCCCCTGTCCACCGTCTCCCGTCCGCCGTCTGGGCCGTTTTATGCCTTTAACGTGGTCTAAAAAATTCGTTCTTTCGCACAAAAATCCCATTTGGTATCTAGTTGTGCCCGCCATCTCGGCAATCCGATCGGACGAAGCCCATGGTTGTTATGGGCAAAAAATGGTTACAAAATTAACGAAACGCAGTATAATCGCAAATAATCCGTGTTTCGCATCGTTTTCAAGGCCCGCTCGACTCGCAGCGCCCTTTGGACTCGCAACGTCCTGCCAATTGCCGTGTGAGGGTTCACTGGAAGCCCTCGTCCCACCCCTCCATCGGATCAGACGTTTACGGGCGCCGGGGGAATATTTTTAATTTTCGTAGTTCCATTGTAGTCAGTTCATGTTTCGTATGGTTTACTAGTATTTGACGCTGCATCGAATGGGATGGGGGAGCAGTAATACTAGGTCAAGCTGTTCATGGGAATAATAAACCATTGTGTCATAATTTGCAGGGTTTTAGAAGACATTTCGTTTGATCGATCAAATTCAAATAAGTGGCTCACTTATTCATTTTATTTTAATTTACTTTTAGGAGTCCTCGTGCAATACGAGCGTGTTGAATAAGGAAAACATCTGGCGTGACATTACAATAATGTGTGAGGAACGTCAAATGGCGGTTGATGAAATTCCGACATTTCGGGGGCTGCGATTTAACGAAGGCGCTGTACACGGTCTCATCTATTTTTGGAAGTTCACCGACATTTGTAGTGTCTTCCTCGTGTTATTTCACACAATCTAGTGGAAATACTCGGTAGCGAACGAGTTGCAGGACATTTTCATCAAGTTGGAGAGTCGAATCACAGTTGTTGTTGGCAAATTATGGACCCCCCCCCCCCCGCAACCATTAGTTGAAACATTTATCTTCTCGAAGTGAAGGTGATTCTAACGGTCTTCGGCTGCTCACTTGACAACTTCCCGTACATTTTATTTGAGCTCTTTCACGAATCATCATTTCGGACTTTTATACGCACCAGTTAAGTAGACGGCAACGAGGCGATGAGACGCAGAGGAGCAGAAGGTGGCCTTGAAGAATGTTAATTTGCCCTCCGATCCGTGACTGCTCGGAACTGAAAATAAATCATTGCCAACTAATTAAGTGGATCCGAAGAAGGGGGAGTTAAGATCCTTCTTGGGGAGGGATTAGTATAGAAATGAAAAGAATCAGCAGCAAACCGCTTGCGTTATACGTTTTCCGCGAAGAATACGTCCGATCATGACGTCAGAAAAAGACGAAGTCGTTCCCCAGCAGCTCTTTAAACATTGCGGAATGGATGATACCGTCAGAATTGAAATGAAACCATCAACTGGTGAAATGTAGTATACCGTACACACAAACGAGTTCAACCCGTGTTTTACTTTCCTTGGCTCTACGAAGTAGAAAGGAAAGTTATGCAATCGGCTGAAAACAAAATTTTGAGTTTTCTTCAGATCTTTACGTTTTAGACCCTCCTGAGTCCGAAAAACACTATTTGGGAAAATGGTCTGAGTGTGTGTGTGTGTGTATGTGTGAGCAATTTTTAGAGAAAACCACCGCCAAATCAGCTCAAACTTCATATCTCGCCCGCAGGTCATCATGGGACGCCAAAATAAAGGGTATGAACAAAATCCACCGAAATTTAACTATAGTTATCATAGTGATCAAAACACCAAATATTTTTTTTCTCAAAAACGGCTCAAACGATTTTGATTAAAGTTTTTATATTGATAGCTCTCAATATGGCAACTACGCCATGAAATTCCCATATACGGGAAAATGACGAGAGCAGCACAATAAATTGCCGAAACTTTCGACGTAATCGATTTTAGAGTGGTTTTTAGAGAAAACGACCGTATCAAATCCTCTCAAACTTGATATCTAGCCCACAGGTTACCATGGGACGCCAAAATAGGGTATGAGCAAAATCCACCGAAAGTTAACTATAGTCATAATAGTGATCAATACACAAACTTTTTTTCTCAAAAACGGCTCTAACGATTTTGATTAAATTTTTTATATTGATAGCTCCTAATATGGCAATCACACCATAAAATTCCCTTTCGTGGGAAAATGATGAGAGCAGCACAATAAATAATCAAAGTTTTCGACGAAAAGCGTTTTTAGCGCAGTTGTTTCCTTATAAACTCCGCTGGAATGTTAGTAGAAAGTTAAAGAAAATTGGTATTGTAGTCCAATCCAATACCTAAAGTGTGAATGTTTAAAAACGCTCATGAGGTACATGGGGCTTACTTCAGAAATTCCTGAATTTCAACTACCGCCGTTTCGCTTACTACCAGTTCTAACAGTTATTACCCAATAACTCTGCAAAAGTGATTATTATCCATCTTTAAAAAATTCGTGTTTACAGCCTAATTAATTTTCTGTGTACCAATTGCTCAATAAAGGTCCTGAAATGAGTACGAGCAGCATAATAAAATCTGGAACTGTAAGCGCTACCGCTTCCTGCAGCCGCAAAGTGTTGTTTGACCATGTTCAAATTAACTGAATGATAAACGAATTGATTAAATAGAATTAGCCATGTACTATGAATTGTTGTAGAGCTAAGGAAAGTTGTGTGTTGCAACGCATCAGATATTTTAAAGGGGTCGTATTGTTCAACGCGGTAGGGAAGGGAAATGGGAAATTTTCTTTCGAACGGAACTCTTGAACCACACGACATACATCAGATTTATTAACAAAAAAAAAAGGAAATTATTATCTCGCCGAGTAAAATAGAAATAGTACTTCCAGTTTAGGCACTTATGGTAGGACAGGGCCTCCACAATTAAAATTCCAGCTCCTGCCTATATAAACCAGGGATATCTATTTATTTGGTTCGAATATATATTTTTTTTAATGTAGAAAGTAAATATGGTAAAGTTATAAAGTGGTGTGGTAAAAAACTAGTCAGCAGCGACCAGAGGTCTACCGCAGCCGACATTCCTCGATTTTTCGTCTGCCCACGCGACACGATCTGAGCCTTTTTTATTTTCTGCAAGCTTGGAATTCTCTTGGCAGGTTGTTCCAATATCGACGTATACAGCATCAACTATACATTCCTTGCTGGAGCTCTCAAGCGAAGACAATTCCGAAGAATAAAGTTCTAATACAACATCCACGCATTTTATGGGTAACGAAAGGTGGGCCCCATATACAGCCGCGGACTTCCACAATTCCTCCTTCAAAAGGTCGGACGATTCATTTTCTTTCATTTTTATTTGCAATTTTATTTTACCAGAAAGCGAATTTATTTTTAAATTATTAAACTTTATGTAAATATAGTTAGGAGGAAAGCAGGGTCGGAGGTTTTATTTTACTTTTACTGTCCTCTCAAAGGCCTATTGCCTCTAACAAACACTTCCAATAGGCGCTAAAGGTTCCTTGTGGAGTTCCACTAAACACTGCCCTTTAAGGCCTGCCCAGAGGCGTCTTCTTCAGTTTGACTTCAATTTTGATGAGACGAAATTGTGGCGATAGCACTGGACACACGAAGATACAAGTATATCTGTGTAGATCGTGTAAATGTCCGACTGGATTCCCTGTCTGTTGCGCAAAATTGCGCTTCAGGATTCCCAAAAATTTGAACGGAGTAACCGACTTCCAACCGACACGTTCTAGATTACCAGGGAAGAACAATAAGAAACATGCGGGCGAGATATCAAGTTTGAGCTGATTTGGTACGGTGGTTTTCTCTAAAAATCGTTCACAGACACACATACACACACAGACTGACACACACACACACACAGACCATTTTCCCAAATAGTGTTTTTCGGACTCAGGGGGGTCTGAAACGTAAAGATCTGAAGAGAACTCAAAAAAAATTTTTTCACCCGATTACATAACTTTCCTTTCTACTTCGTAGAGCAAGGAAAGTAAAAAGATCCGAGTGGCCAGACGAACGTCCATTACGTAATAAAGCAACAAAAAAAGGAAACGAAACTTATGACTAAGGACACTCAAAGCAGTAGTTAGTGACATTTACCAAAAAACATCGGTTTTGGTCCATTATTTAGGGCTTACTGACCCTAAAACCGGGTTATGTGTCAGTTTTGGCCGTTTTCATTTTTCTCTTCCCTTGGTCTCCATCGATTGCGATTGAAAGGAGCCTCGTAACATTGATGCTTACAGGAGACAAATGGGGACGAAATTTCTGATGTGGCGTACATAACCCCTTTCAAAAGAAAACTTGCTAACTTGCGTATTAGGTTACCATCGAATTTCAAGGGCTGCGATGCAAAATGAAAATCGCTTCTTACAAAATGTTCCCTTGCCCCTCACTGAAACGAAACGATTCGACAAAATCGTTCAATTTTCGTGCGATTCGTGATTTTTCTCTCATCAGAAGAAAACTTCGGAAAGTAGATCGCTTATATAGTATTCACGACCTAACCAGAATCGTAATGATCAGTAGCAACGCTAAAAAAATTCACGGTATGTGAACTGCATGACTCCTCCGAGTTAATATTGAATTGTGGTCAAACTTCGCCGGGACGATTCTTCAAGAAAACCGTTGTCTTCCAAATCCATCAATGAACTGCATATGATGAACATCTCCGGATTCAGTCAGTTCATTTTTGACT
Organism: Pachypeltis micranthus; assembly: GCA_020466155.1. Classification (NCBI taxonomy): domain Eukaryota; kingdom Metazoa; phylum Arthropoda; class Insecta; order Hemiptera; family Miridae; genus Pachypeltis; species Pachypeltis micranthus. Next base: position 59,743,294 of record CM035770.1, on the reverse strand, counting down.
CGCCCAAACCAGGATAGGCGGTTGCTTTCACTCAAATTAGTGGATCAGCCCGACACTCTTTCGCCCTGACAAAAACCCATAACTGACGTCCTTACTCTCCCAGTAGAAAAGAAGATTCCTACGGGAATAGTTCCCATCGACCCCAACAAGATTGCTGATCTGCGGAGCTTGATGTGCAACATTTCACAAGAGCATCGCCAATTTTATGAAGGTACAATCAATTCGTGGTCAACCGAGGACAGGGCAGGTACTGACGAGTAAAAATTGACGGGATTCGGTTATTGAAGGTTTCTATTTTTCACAACCCACATTTTTCTATTATTCATTAAGAATACTTTTTATACGATTCGGAAAAGAAGTTTTCCGTGTAAATACATTTTATGAGAAGAAGAACCTGTTTATTAACATTATTTTAATTTTGAAAAATTCCTTTTTTTTAAGGTGCCACGTAACCGAATTTCAAAATACAATTTGGTTCACTTCCTGCGGCTGCAAAAGTTGTGTAACTTCTGAAAAATTGGATGTTTCAATTGTATTGACGACGTAACCATACCCCCTCTAACAAAAAAACGGGTTCTGTTAGAAAATTATACGGCGTGAAAAATCTTATCTCAATCCCCTGACACGTTTTACACTGCGCTGTATCCTCGTTCAACGCATTTCTACGGAAGCGTTTATTGAGAACGAAATAGTGAGTGCGACGGATCACACAACTTTCCTCAGCCCTACATGCATTCAGTGATTTGATTTTTCTCTAAACACCAACACAATCATTTTTCACACAGTATATATGAACAGCTCAACGTCCTCCACAAAGACTGGTGGTGCTTGAGGTGACGAATTTTGTTGAGCTCACGATCATCACAAGCTTATGAGACTGCCAATTCGATTTTTTTGAGAATGATCGCGTTTCATTCGTGTGGTCTCACGGGCTCGGAATCCGACTCGGATTCCCGAAGTTATAATGGATTGCAAGACCTGCACTCGGCAATTACATTCCCCTAAGAAAACTACGAAATGTGCTGTTTGTTCTGCCTCATTTCACCCGTCTAAAGACCGTGAAAAATTATAAGAAAATGAAAAAGGAGCTCAAGATGAAATGGAAATGCGATGTGTGCCCTGCCGGGTCGGATAAAAAAGAGCCAGAGTTAAGCACTGAGGTAGGAAATGATTCCAGTGACAGTGAATTGTCAGATGGACAAGCAGATTGTAATGCTCCAACAACTTTCATAAAGGAGGATATAGTAGAATTATTTAAACAGTTTGAGGTGCAATTGGGTACAACGGTGCGTGAGGCTGTTCGCTCGGAGATTTCTGAGTACGTCGAAAAATTGGAGAGTTGTGTTGCAACCATTGAAACTACACTCATGGCTCCGGGCAACAAATCGGATGGTTTATAACAACAATTGAGTGGTATTTCTGCGGAAATTAATGAACTCAAGGGAACTAATCTTGTTGAACGCGTGGAACGTCTGGAAAGAGTTTCTGAGTCTTCTGCTTCTGTGCCAACTGAAACCTCCTGGATGCGGGCAGTTTTCGTTTAGAGAGGGTACTATCCGAATTGAGGAAGCGCCAGAGGTGTGCAAAAAATGTTGTTTTTTATAGTGTTCCGGAGTCGACCTCTGTGTCTCTGATGTTCGTATTGAGGAGGAAAGTGATTTTCTCAGGGCTGCTTTTGCTAAGCTCTCCGTGGATTTTCAGAGCCTTGTTTTGAAAATCAGTCGCATTGGTGGACGTGAGAGTGGAAAGATTCGCCCCTTGATGGTCGCTATGAATGACTCTTCTTCTGTATCCAGGGTTTTCAACGCTACTCGATCAGCAAATCCTCCACTTTATCGGGTTTCGCAGCACAGATCACAGCGGGAACAAGACTATCTCAAGCAGCTTAGACGTCTAAATTCTGGTGAGGTTGATTTAACTATTAAATATGTCTCCGGATTTCCTCAGACAGTTTCAGGCACTCCCAAGCTCCAGCACTCGTCTCGTTTATCTCAGTCAGCAAAAAACGATTAAATATTACGGCGTAGTATACAAGAGAGGCGATAGGTGGGAGGACTTTTCCTACGCAGTGGCGCTCAGGCGGGAAGGCATGTCCTCTTTGGAAAATCGGTGATGTGAAGCGGACATGCTTCTCCAGCATGGATTGACGTCTGGACGACTGGATTATCCGTATCTGCTTTCCATGTTGAACTTCTACGCCCCTCCATACGCTACTAGAAGCCTTTTTATGTTTATACCTCTTCGACCAACTATCTCCGCAATAATCCCGTGGTGCGCTTTCAGGAGGACTTCAACAGGTTGTCACACGATGATTCGGTGGTCCAACTGTTGTTGTCGAATGACTCTTTTTAAGTCCAAAATTCGACGGCTATTGCGATCTCGGGATTGCTGCCGATTGAATTGTGCCATTTATTGTGATTTATATTGTCCTAATTTTTTTTCCACTGTTAAATTGGGCACTGCACGTATATGTTATAAATAAATAAAACAAAAATTTACTGTTTTCAATTTTCGGGTAAAAACGATGAGAAACGTCAACCTAAAGCAAACGGCGGTGGTCGGAATTCCAGAAGTTGCTCGTAGTTATCTTAAGACCTTCTCGTCGTATAGATAGTTATTCAGCTTGAATTTTCTGATAAATGATAGCTTCAAAATTCATGATAATTTATGGTGCTGCTTTTGTCATTTTCCCACAGTTGAGAATTTTATCCATTAAGTGTCCATACAAAAAGTTTGTTTTGTCATACCCTTATTTTGTCGTTCCATGGTAATCTTCAGAGTAAATACGATGCAAGTAAGCCATTTCCCCGCTATTTGCATTTTTCGAACTCGGAAGCCGTTACAACGTAAAGATCCGAAGAAAACTATTAACCCCCCCCCCCCGTGTGACTCTTTTCCTGTCTACAACGTAGGGCTAAGGTAAGTAAAACATACGTCCTAGTTAGCCGAGAGTGCTCCTTATTGAATGAACATTGAGAAAATTAGAAAAATGATAGTTTAATATTCGTGAGTGTCATTTCTCGATTTTCGAATTCATCTCCACTCAACGGATGGTTACAAAAATTGTTACTGAGAAAAAAATGCGGTTATAGATTACTTTATAGATTACATTCAAAGAACTTGTTTATTGGCACAATCTGGGAGGAGAGATAAGAGAACTATAGCGAGATTAGGTCGCGCACGACCATACACCTAACCATTTGAGTCGGTGTGAATTTTGTTCTAGTCTTCTGTACTGGTTCATTGCAGCAGATGGAAAAGCGAGACTCTCCTTTAACTAGGCCAACGGCTTAGGAAAAGACAAAAATTACTTAAGGGTTCATTAATTCGCAACCAAAGGCATCTCGATGGCGAGAAGAAGTTAGGAAGCAGACTGTTGCAAAACGTCAAGTGGTGTTCCCGATGTATCGTGTGCTGGAACAGTTCCTAACGAACAATATCGTTTGTTGAGAGTTGCTGGCTACTTTTCGATTGAAATACCTTTCGCACGATTTACACGAAGATATTTCTAGGAAACGAAAGTTTGTTCCTATTAACCAGAAGATGACTAGTCAGTTTTACAAACATATTGGTCCCACGGTTGTCAGCACTTTCTATTGAACGGGAAGTGATTGAGCGAGAACCGAAATGTACCGAGAGTTTTCGTTTTTTTTCGAAAACTCCGATAACGATTTTCATTGAACTCGAAATAGATCGAAAAATGATTAAATTATCGTTTATCGATTTTCTCAAAAATGGCCCGACGATTTCGATCAAACAGGGTCCTCTCAACTAACTAGTTCCTACGTTTTGTTCCACATATATTTTTCCGTCGAAATATACAGTCCTCCCATACATAACAGAGCAGAATTGGCAGAGGTTGCTACGCACCAGATATTTCTATTCAATGAACAACACAATTTTGGTAATAATAAGATATAACGAACATGTAACACGAATATAGGCATATCCCAGTGGATTTCCTTGGGCATGTTACAGCAAACGTAGAAATAAATTAATAAGCCGCTTTGGAACGATAATAAAGAAAATGAGGGCCTCAGGAGCACAGGGATCCGAGTGATTTGCCTGTTCAGTGATGCTTTCTGGGTAAAAGCAAAGAATATGGACCGCTCCCTCTGGTAAGGCAATCTATCGATATATCACGACCGAGGTCAGGTTATCGATTTGCCAGACATCGCTCATAGGCTCTCCCCCACCAACCGCGCCGGTGACACATATCGATACTTGCAGTCGTAGCGTTCAAGCGAACTATCGATACATGCAGCCGTAGCGTTATCAAGCGGTCGGTCCATGTTCTTTAGTTCACCCGCTTTCTGTGGCAGTGGATGTAACTACTCACTAGAAATCTGTTGAATGGCAAGGTGGTACAAGTGACACTTGGATACCCTCTGCGTGTAAATAAAATACTACTAGCAGACTGTTGGCTTGTGTAATTGTTGCATGTTGCCTCAGCAGTAATATTGAGTGGCCTTTGCAACAATGATGATTGACCCAGATGAAAGTGACGGTAAGTACTTACTTTTATAAGCCCATTAAAATTTATATATGACCCGCTCCCACGTTAACCTGTAGTTAGGTTTATTGTTCACGTCAGCTGTGGACACACGATTCGGGAGTGCGCAACTTAAGCAACAAAACAGCTACGATTTTCATGTGGCCACAGTGTGTGGGATCAAGAGGCTCACATGAGATTATGTCTCATCTTTTAAAATATATCTCGCAATTACGTCGGCGTGGGCAAACCGACCATGATGCGGCGGCTCGATTAGGGTTAATTCCCCTTCCCTATTCGATCTCCACATTGGCCACATTGACACATAACACTGGGAGGAGCGTCAAGTGCAGTGCGGTTGTAATAAGTCCGCGGTATACGTTAGGCGACTAATTGAAATTGATGAGTGAAATAGTAGAGAGTGATAAGCGGAACTATATTCGGGTACTCCCGCTTTGGAACCTCAAAACGCCACGCCAGCACAAACTATGATCTTATCAGCGACGCAGGTAGATTAGCGCTCCTCGAGCCCTTCAACCCGGTGCTGCTCAATCCTCAGATAGATCCTCTTCCCCTAGATATATAGTACTGCCAGTAACACCCAAATAGAAACAGTAAACCTCAAGTTCTTAACAAGTGGACATGCATTTCTCGAATGTGACCAACAAATGCGAGAATAACTCTTTTGCTGTCGTACCTCAGGATTGGTATACTGTAAAACTCCACCCCTAAAATTTACCTGTACTGAAATGAACCGGGAGGCTTTTAAATAATCATGTTATCAACAAAAACAAAAAATCCCTATTCCATTCAGTTATTTTTTTAACTTAACTACAATATTCAGTAATTACCCGATTAATCATAAAATGCTATAGGGTGAAGGAAAGGGGAAATATCTGGTGCGTTGCAACACACAACTTTCCTTAGCTCCACGTCAATTCACTTTGTGCATGGCCTTTGAACTTGGTCAAACAACGCGTCACAGCAGCAGGAAACGGTAGCGCTTACAGTTCCGGAATTTATTGTGCTGCTCGTACTCATTCCAGGACCTTTATTGAGCAATTGGTATACAGATAATTAATGAGGCTGTAAACACGAATTTTTTGAAGGAGGATAGACTTTTGCAGAGTTATTGGGTAATAACTGTTAGAACTGGTAGTAAGCGAAACGGCAGTAGTTGAAATTCAGGAATTTCTGGAGTGAGCCCCATGTATCTCATGAGCGTTTTTAAACACTCACCCTTTAGGTATTGGATTGGACAACAATAAAAATCTTTTTTAACATTCTACTAACATTCCAGCGGAGATTATAAGAAAAAAATAGCGCTAAAACGCTTTTCGTCGAAAATTTTGATAATTTATTGTGCTGCTCTCGTGATTTTCCCACGAATGGGAATTTTATGGTATAACTATCTTATTGGGAGCTATCTATATAAAAAATTTAATCAAAATCGCTAGAGCCGTTTTTGAGAAAAAACATTTGGTGTTTTATGCACTATGATAACTATAGTTAACTTTCGATGGATTTTGCCCACACCCTTACTTTTGCGTCCCATGGTAACCTGTAGGCTAGACATCAAGTTTCAGCTGATTTGGTACGGTTGTTTTCTCTAAAAATCGTTCACAGACACACACACAGACACACAGACCCACAGACCATTTTCCCAAATAGTGTTTTTCGGACTCAGGAGGGTCTGAAACGTAAAGATCTGAAGAAAACTCAAAAAAAAATTTTTCAGCCGATTACATAACTTTCCTTTCTACTTCGTAGAGCAAGGAAAGTAAAAAAGGTTATTGTGGTGGTATCTTTAAGAGATACCATCGTGGACTTTTTTGTTGAACTTTTTAAGGTTAATTAATACTGTAGTATATTATTTTGATTATCTCGTGGGGTTCAGTCAGCGTTAGCAATGTAAGCGCAAAAATGTGTTTATTTACATCACATTACAAACATCCAAGCTCATGAAAGGTAAACTGTGATACGAATAAGGAAAGTGCTATGGTTCCACTTTGAAAATACGTCTCCTCTCACCCTTCAGTACAAAGAAATCGTAAATGATGACTTTCCACAACCTACCTTTGAAGCAGACAACCGACCGACCGCCAATGACAGTTCAGCTCAACATTAAAACACCCAAATACAAGGACCTGCTAGGGCTGGTCGCTCTTCATACCACCAATTCATCACGAGTACTAGGGGAGCTTGCCTTACACAGTATCAAGAGTTGTAACTCAACCTGCTGGAGATGAGGGTGAAGAGGATGATGATGGTGTGCTTGATTCAGACTATTAGGAGGTTCAATCAACCTGAAATGTCTACCAAGATATATAAGTTATTCAAGTTATTACAATAACTTTTGCTTACTGTCTTATTAACGCTTCTTATACTTTACTGTTTTTATTATTAAAACGTTATTATAGGGCAAAGAGGTCCAAGTAACTTTTTAGCAGCAAACGGGTCTAAGTGGCTGCCAAGCAATGCAAAAATAATATTTTGATACATGTCTTAATTAAATTTCATTATATAAATATATAAGTTATATTGTGAATAATGGTTAACGAAGTGATATGACACACAGTATTCTAAGAAGCCACCTGCAACAGTTCGTAAACAAGGTGACTCATTACCAGCCATGCGAACGCAGCAAACTAAGTCGCTGCGTCGGCTATGCGAACCTACATAAACCCCCTCTCGAGCTCAGCTCGGTGTGTACTCGTTCAGCTGTCTTGCCGTCAGTATCTGTCCCTGTCTAACGTTTGTAATTTAAAATTTATTTGTCGAAAATTAAAAGTTTCTTTTTAAAAACTTCTTCGTCCCCAAGAAGAACTTAACTTATATATATAAATTGATGAATAGAAAAAGATTACCCCAGAATTTATTAAAAACGAGTAACTTTTGACTAGTTTTTATCCAAATGCAAGAAATGTCACTTTCCATAGCTTCTCAGGCCCTCGATTGGAACAACCATTCAATTCCTCGTCAAGTAAACGGATAGTTTCGCCTTCCCCGGTTCTCTCTGGGACTAGCTTTGAAGCAATTAATCGCACGAAGTTCATACTACTACCGTAGCTTGTGAATATCCAGATCCTTCCCTAATAAATCTTGTCTACACGTCGATAACTCACACAGTGGTAACTCAATGAATTATAACGTAGAAATTAGAAAAGAACTAGGGCTTCTAATTTAACTGGTTTCAATTTATTCATCGTCGTCGGCACGTATTAAATGAACGATATAAAATGAAACCGGCACTCAAACGTAAAGATCCTGTGGAAATAGCCTACTTCTATTGGTTTATTATTTATTCTAAATGACACACCAATTTTTTTTAGTCAGGAACATATTTTTTACATAATTTGACAGTATGTTTAAAGGCACGGGAATTTCAAATACACAACGTCCGTCCGTCGAGGCCATATTTTACCTTTAACGTGGTCTAAAAAGTCAATTTGATATCCACTTGCTCGGCAATCCGGCCGTACGGCAACCCTTAGTTGTTATAACCGAAAAATGGTTTCAAAAAGTAGCCGAAAAAGAAATGTTGGTAGTTGCGTCCAAATTGAAAACACAGTGACTATAGTGAATAAATACACGCGAGTTCCACTACTTGAAGAAATTTGCGGGACAACTTAGCGAAAGTTATCGTTTCTCCTAGGCTTGTGCTTATTTCCCGCACTTCCTTCCGTCTCACTCCAACTACCCGTCAGCTCTAAAAAGTCGATTTTCGTTATTCCGTCGTTGTCAGGTCATGTTTTGAATTGTTTACTAGTATTCGTCGATGCTAAATCGAATGTATGGTTCTCAGAGACATGCGACTGCGTCAAACTGGATAACCTTGCATTGCAAGAGAATATTACTTATATTGTTGCGTAATAAAATACAGAGTTTTGACTTTCCCTGGCCCTACGAAATAAGAAGGAAGTTTACATGATTGGCTGACAACTAAATTTTGAATTTTGTTCAGATCTTCACGTTTCAGATCCTACTGAGTTCGAAAAACACTATTTGGAACAATCGTCTGTGTGTCTGCACCGCAAGAAAAAACCGTCAAAGCTAACTAGTTATCATGATGATCAAAACTCTCTTTTTCTCAAAAACGGCGATAACAATTTTCGTTTACTTTTTTGCCCAGACAACTCCAACTGTCTCGACAATGCTGTGAAATTCTCATTTGTGTGAAAATGACAAGAGCATAATAAAATACCAAAGATTTCGACGAGTTGTTTCCTTATAAAATCCGCTCAAATGTAACAAGAGTTTTCAGAAAGATCGACAGAGTAGTCCGGTATTTATCGTCTATCAGGCGAGTCTTTAACAACGCTCATAAGATGAATAGTTTCTACTCCAGAAATTCCGGAATTTCACCTACCAAGTGTTTATTCGATAACTCCGGAAAATTGATTATTATCCTACTCGAAAAACCGTGTCTACAGCGCATTCGCTCAATAATGGTCCGAGCAGCGCAATAAATCCCGGAAATGTAAGCGATACCGCTCTCTGCCGCAGCGAAAAGCTGTTTCACGAAGGAGGAATAATAAATTTAATTAGTAGCAAAATCCAAGAAATCAGTGAATTTACGTAGAACTAAGAATAATTGTGTGATGCGTTGCACCTGACACTTTAGTACGACATGAATTTTCGCTATTTCCCCGTCAATATTTTACGTTTTACTCAACGAAAGTCGAGATATGAGAAGGAGCAACCCAATAAACCACTATTCTACACGTAAATCGTTAAGTTAAATACAAATTGAGGAATACGCTGATTGATACTGCGATAAAAATCTGCTTTTGAAACGGAAAGTCGTGTTTCGTGATGATACATGATTGATTCGATCTTCAGTCAAATGTAAATGTCGGCGACCGAGCTAAGTGAACTTCCCAATTGCGTCCGTTCCGTCGTCAGTTTTCCACCGATCAAGAAAATCACAGAACTCAACCAAATCCGGAAGTGGCTCCCGGAAAGTCCGACGAGAATATTCCATCGGTCGGGAACCCCCGGGATGAAGGCGAGTCGAAGACGAGGAACTTCGGAAGGAGGGGACGTATAAAAACGTATAGTGAAGGTCAGGCATGCCACAGTGATGCTAAGGAATAAGTTAAACCTCCAAGCGACCGCTCTTGTGGCTCTCCTGGTCGCCGCCAACGCCGCCCCGTTATTGGGAGGTTAGTGTTTTATATTTACATATGTCGTCTTTTTTAGAATTTACCGGTCTACATTTGTGAATATCAAATCGCCGAATTATGTTACTTCTTAAACTTTGATTTATTACAAATAATATCCGGTGAGCGGCATCTCTTCTACGAAGAAGAACACAAAATGTAGGTACTAGTCAGCTGCAAGAACGCTGCGAATTTGATCAATATATATGGTGCGTAGCAACACCCCTTTACGCTACACATGCGAGCAATATATCTTCGTTCAACGCAGTTCTACCGGAATATTTATAAAGAACAAAATGTAAGACCGTAAAGACTGTAAATCGTTAGACCTGTTTTTCAGAAAATTGGAAAACCGATAAATTAATATGAGACAAATCTCCTTTTCTGAGTTAACTTGGCTTATATCTCCGGTCAACATATATACACAGAAATAATTACGGAAAATGAAATGTGAGTACGGGTAGCTAGACGACACTGTAAGAATTTACGGAAATATTCGAAAAAACATTATTTTCGACACATTTTGATTGTTATCTCTGCTCAATGAACTGTCAGAGGAATATTTATTGTGAACAATATATAGGTATCAACTATTCGAAAACATCCTGTGAGTTTGGTGAAAATCATTGAAGCCATTTTGGCAAAAAGCGTAAAAAACCTATTTTTGCTTCAGAGGACTATATCTCCGTTCACCGTATTTTCATGGAGATATGTATGGAGAAGAAACGTTTTGTACTAACTAATAAAAGATAATTTGAAAGTTTAACCAAAATCGTTATGGCAATTTTCGAGAAAAATGCGAAAACCCTAGTTTCTTGGTACATTTTCGTCCCCCTTCCCCCTTTCCAATCGATCGCAATCGCCCATAACCTTATTTTGGTGTCTACAAAAGCGAAAAAAGAACCAGCTCTATCGGTTCAACCGTTCTCCTGCAAATTGAAATACAGACACACACACACATGCGCCGAAAGTAGGTTTTTTAGATTCAGTAGGCCTCAAAACGTAAAGATCTGAGGAAAACCCAACTTTTTTTAGACTCGATTCGGGTAGCGGAAAGTAATATTCGTACGTTTTCCAACCAGAAAAACAATCTTTTAATATTCAGATTATAAATTTTTCAGATGCATCTGGACTAATACCTGCAGACTAAGGATGGTTACTGAAATAATTGTGAGAGGGTGGAGGTGGCGAGAACACACTCAATCTGAGTGACTAAAATCAGTTCGGCATTAACACCCGGTCAATTAAAAAAAGTCTAAACAATTTATTTTGAAAAACGTTTACTTTATAAAGTTTTAGGAACGACGCATCACACACCTTTCCTTAGCCCCAACTAAATTCAGCAATTTTCGCTGCTATATCAACTAACGGGTTACCAATCTACTTTTCAATCAGTCTACACGACGCTCACTCAAGTCAGTGACCGGTCCACGGTTAACTCATGGGACTGTCGACGTAATTCTGTTCTCGTACATCTCTCCGGAGTTATGAAAGGGTTGGAAAAGTCAATGTAACAACAGCAGTTCGAATATCGGAATTTATCCGGTTTCGCCTGATTACAAACGTAGTTAAACGTTCATAGCCTGTTTTTTAGTTCGTTTTTTTTTGTTAGAACGATAGTGCCATACGAGCGAGATTTATACGGAAAAAGTGCGCGAAAATCGATTTTATAATTTACTTTGCTCTCGTCATTTCCTATCAAATGAACATTTTTTAGTGCAACCCTGTTATTTAGATTTGTCTACACAAACCATTTAATCGCAAGCGTTAGAGCAATTTATCAGGAAAAAAATAGTTGATGTTTAGATTTGCTATGATAAGTATGATTAATTTTGAACCGATTTTGTTCATACCCTTATTTTGGTGACCTGTACACTTAACGTCAAATTCCCGCATTCGTGTTCACCCACGCAAACTATTTTAAAGTTATAAAATCTGAAGACAAAACAATTTAGAAGGATAAACTGCACTTTTTGTCGACATTTGTCACGATTGATTGTGCTGCTTTTGTCATTTCCCCACAAATACAAATGTTGTATTCACGTTTTATTATCTAGTGCTAATTACACAAAAAAAACTGCAACGAAGTTATCTGAAAGAACTAAGTATATATTTGACGTTTTGAAGACCGTGATAATTACAATTAGATTTATACTGATATTATTCACCAACATACCAAATTTGAACGGATCAACCCCGGCCGTACTGTGTTAATCGCGTTCAAAGACACTCACACACAGACCATTTCCTCAAATGTGGTTTTTTGAAACTGAAATATTTTCCTTCGATTAACAAACATTCTTATCTACTTCGAAGTGTTAAAGAAAGTTGAAATATCGATAATTCCGACGACTTTAGCCACATTCAGTCTTTCACAGACATGTTTATGCACATCAACAAATCGTATATCAATTATTTCCCGAATTTAACTGTCAACTCCTAAGCTCCGGCTCTCGTGCGGTCTTCAGCATCGCGTCGAGGCTAAACCTCGTGTTCTGTATTTCACTAATCTTCTGGAACGTATTGATTACAACCCGAAGGGTAACGTGTTTTTTGCGTTAAACTTGGCACTCCGTCCGACCGTTTCGCTTTTGAGAGCTTCAAACCCCGTCGGATGCTTCGCTTCTGCTTTGGGAGGACGAAACTGTTTGCGCTCTATTTTTAAATATTCCGCTCGTCTTTTCAGGGACACCTTCGGATTTGTTTCTGTGTGCTTGATATCTTGGTAACGCACACAAATTCAAACCTAGTCGGTTTTCGAGGACTGAGGTTGTTGGCGTTGGTGCGTTGAAGGTCTCAACTGGTCAGGCACAATGCTTGCGATCGTCACACCAGCATGAAACGAATTGTATTCGTGTACTGTATGTAACTAGTAGTTCGGGAGGTGTACCGCTTATGTTTCAACAACATCATTGATTGAAAGAGCTGTTTTAACAACGTTACGGCAATCACCTTTGTCGATTCACGTTGGCTTCCTTTCCACGGGCTGACGAAGAACATGCAAGTATTGCCTAGTCGACGACACCCTCCGAGTTTATTAAAAATCGTTGAAGCCGTTTTGGCCAAAACTGAACACCGAATTTCTACAGAAATAGTTTTGAAGATAATTTAGGTGTTGATTGGTAAAAGATAATTCGTTACGCATTTCTTCACAGTCTACACACAACATTTATTCAAAATCGTTAGAGCTGTGTTTGAAAAAAAAAGTTTTGGTCACTGTGACGACTATAGTTAGTTTTGAACTGATTGTGCTCAAACACTTATTTTGGCGTATAAAATTTGATTTCATTCACGTTGAACGACACATACAGATGCGCTGTGGTGGAACTTTTAGGAGAAAAGCCTTTGGAACCTTCAAAATTTGTTTTTTCGCCGAATTACATAACGTTCTTCCCTACCAGCTTGTGGTAAAAAAATTAAAACGCCTGTGGCAGATGTCAACGAAAACATGAATTCTTCGCAAACGCACGGCTGTTACTAGAATGGCCCGGAAAGCATGCTCCCACACCACGAGGACTCATTAAAAATTCAACTGGTTCGACAAACTCCGTTTAGGAGCTCGAGATGGCGTGTTGAAGCTTTTCAATTACCGACGCTAAAATCCCTCAAAATTTTCCGCGTCAACCGTTTCTCGTCGGAGGTTAAAAAAAAAGTACATAAACGCTTCCTGTTTCACTAATTAATCCGCGCGTCCGAGTTGGGATCTTAATTGCTCAAGTTTCAAGTGCTGTTAGTTTTTTGTTGGGCAGCGCCCGTTAATTAAAATGAGGAGTTTATCGGCGATTTCGAGGGGCTTTCGCATTTTTATTAAGAGGCTGAATATATTTAAAGATTGAAAAGGAGGCGATTTGCGGGGAACGAGGGTTTGATGATTGTTCCAAGGACGCGAGTCGAACGGTGGGGCTTCAACTTCAGCTTAATGAGCTCGTCCTGGATCTTTCCTTGTGACCATGTCGTTCTGTGCAGTGTTAAGATGTTTCTACGGTGATGAGAACTGTAAATGTGTTTATTTACGAGACAACCTCCGACACTAACTCAACCAGTCGTTGACCAATCGGTTCCTGTGGCAGGCCTTTCCCTCCTCCATCAATCCTTTATAGAGCAAAAATCCGAAGAAAATTCCTGTAGACAACCCTAGGTCTCTCTCTCTCACGAAAGGGAGGAGTATCTGCCAGTGTCTTGGTGTATGTGGATCACTCTAGAGGCCCTTGATATTCAAATCGTATTCCTCAGCAGGACAATAGTTGAAAAATGGAGATACAGGCTTATTCCATAATTGTTTCACTCGTTTCTTACCCGTTCCCTTTGACTTCAATCAACCTTCAAAAGTGACAATTGAAGTACTTCCTCGAATCCTGACAACATCAAGGACCCACAGTTCCTGACAAGAGCAGAAAGACGGTTCTGTCGGAGCCTCAAAGGGTGACTCGAAAACGTTCCCACTTGATGATCACATTAGCGCTTCGGCGGCTGACCTGTCTACGCCTGCGGATGGAACAAGGTCGAAGATGTTGACCTTCTGCTCGGACAGGTTTTTCTTCTTCTTCGATGCACTTCAAAAGTTAATAAACGAGTAATTTAAGTTCATCTCTCGAGCGTCGATAATCGAAAGGAACGAACTTGGAGCTTCACAAATTCGTATTGATTTTTTTTTACTCACGAAAGACGTTCGTTTCAAACAAAATGCCATTAGAGGAGTTGATAAAATGTTGACCTAAAGCTTGTAGTAAGGAGGAGGGGGTTCTACCGAGGCCGGCTTTGGCTCATAATAACTTGCCGCAAATTGAAGTTTTCTCATTTATTTGTTTTGCCAGTCGCTCTCTTTATCAACTGCCGATAGAGACGTTCTCCGGCCTTTCTCACAATTCTCTGGGTGTAGGACTTGGTAGACACCCCCTGGTACAACCCTGTTAGTGCAGGAAGCTGAGCGCATTACATTCCCGGCTATTTTGACTTCCCTTTGGCCCACGAAGCAAAACGAAAAGTTATGTAATCGAATGGAAAAAGTTTGATTTTTACTTTCCGCTACCCGAAGGGAAGGAAAGTATAGTAATCGGCCCAAAAAAAAATTCGGGTTTTCTTCAGATCTTTACGTTTCAGACCCTACTGAGTCTAAAAATCCTAATTTCGGAGCGAGGTCCGTGTGTGTGTATGTCAGTGTGTGTGTGTGTGTGTGTGGCTGTAGTTCGATTTGCGGGAGAACGGCTGATCCGATTGAGCTGGTTCTTTTTTTGTTTTGTTCGTTATTTTTTGTAGACACCAAAATAAGGTTATGGACGATTTCGGCCGATGGGAAGGGGGGGGGGGGTGGGGGACGAAAATGTACCAAAAACTAGGGTTTTTCGCATTTTTCTCGAAAACGACTCTAACGATTTTGATCAAACTTTCAAATTATCTTCTCCTAATCAATACCTAACTTTTGTTCTCTATACATATCTCCATGAAAATACGGTGAACGGAGATATGGGCCCCTGAAGCAAAAATAGGTTTTTTACACTTTTTGGCAAAACGGCTCCAGCGATTTTCACCAAACTCACAGGATGTTTTCAAATAGTTAATACCTACATATTCTTTTCAATAAATGTTCCTGTGACGGTCCATTGAACAGAGATAAAAATCAAAATGTGTCGAAAATAACGTTTTTTCGAACATTTCCGTAAATTCCAGGATAACTGTTCTACCAGATGTGATCAATCTTACAGAGTGTCTTTTAGTCACCCGTACCAACATTTCGTTCTCCATAATTATTTCTGTATGTGTATGTTGAACGGAGATATAAGCCAAGTTAACTCAGAAAAGGAGATTAGTCGAATATTATTTTATCGGTATTCCAATTTTCTCAAAAACGGCTCTAACGATTTCGATCAAACTTACGGAGTACTCTCAGCTAACTAGTCCCTACATTTTGTTTTCCATAAATGTTCCTGTAAAAATGCGTTGAACGAAGATATAGCACCCGCATATGTAGCTGGTGTTGGAACTTAAAGGGGTGGCGGAAAGTCGTGTGTTGCTACGCACCAGATATTTTTTAGCTTTCTTCAGATCTTTACGTCTTCAAAAGATTCAGAGTCCGAAAAACATCATTTGAGTGGACGCAATTGAGAGAAGGCGAATTTGATGTGCAGCCTCCAGGATAATAAGAGTGTGAGCCAAATTGGCGCGGACAGACAGTCTGTCGCTAACCCTTCCGGCCGCTTCCTTTTCCTCCGCATTTTCGGATTTTCTGCGATTATCTTTTAAATGTGAGTCCGCAAGATTGACCAAATCTAGTGAATCAGTTACTCGGTGAACAACTAAAATGTTTAAAAAAACATTATTTTCGTCGAATTTTCATTTTTATTTTTGTTCAATGGACCGTCAGAGGGGCATTTATTGAGAACAATATACAGGCATCAACCATTTAAAAACATCCTGTGAGTTTGGTGATCGTTGAAGTTATCTTGCCAAAAAACGCAAAACACTTTTTTTGGCTTATTAGGCTCTCCGTTCGTTAATTTTGATGGAGATGTGTATGGAGAAGAAAAGTTGGGTACCAATTAGTAGTAGATAATCTGTAAAATTTAATCTTTAAATCTTTAGAGCTGTTACCACCGACCTAGTTTTTACTTTCCGCGACCCCACGGGTAAGGAAAGTATAGTAATCGTCTCAATAACGTATGCCAGCGCTATATCTTCGTTCAACGAATTTCTACAGAAACATTTATGGAGAACATAGTGTAGGGACTAGTTAGCTGAGAGTCCTTCGTAAGTTTGATCGAAATCGTTTGAGCGGTTTTCAAGAAAAAAATGCGAAAATCCCTAGTTTTTTGTACATTTGGTACGCCACCCCTCTTTCTAAACGATGGAAACCGTCCATAACCTTATTTTCTCGTCTACGACAAAATCACGAACAAAACATAAAAAGAACCAGCCCAATTAGTCGAGCCGTTCTCCCGCAAATCGAACTACAGACTCGCGCACACGTTGAAATTAGGGTTTTCGGACTTTCCTTGGGTCGCGGGAAGTAATAGGATCTTCTTTGAGTCAACTGTCAACTTGGACACAGGAATCTCCATGTAACCTCCCCCCCCTCCCTCTCACAAACGCTAGATTTCCTCTCGAGAAGTTAAGCCTAGAAGGTGAGCTAATTTTGAACTCCCTAGCTCGTACATATTGTGCCTAATATCGATTATATAGACGCACACATCCAAAAATGTTAAACTTTAGGATTTGTTGGGACATGAACGGATTTTAGCGCACACGTTTTTCGATAATTCGCACTGACTTTTTTACGCAATTGAAATAATTTTGCTCTAAATGAAAAAAAAAAATTTGTTCTGTGGTCAGAGGGCAAATGGTTTCAGCTAATAGTTGCCATTGAATCCGCAATATCGTGGAACACAAAGAGCATCAATATTGAAAATGTTCTGCTGCCACAAACAGCAACACCTTATTCGTGGTTTCCAAGTCGGAAACAGGTTAAATCGGAACCAGTTTGGCTCATAATTCGAGCCGCATTTTTACAACACGAGCGGATCGTGAGGCCTCAGCCGACGCTAAAGATACTAGTGGAAACGTTGAAAAGTAATGAGGGGGTTCGATAGTAAAATATGACTCCGGCCCGACCCGATGCTCCACGTTCCTCACGACCTGGGAATTTCGTTACCTACCTCACGGTTCATCCTGCTGTTAATTTTTGCTGCCGCCAATAAAACGTTCCCAGAAAACTGCGCCGCTCGTTCGACCGACGAGAGAATAATTCGAGTCTAATGAGGTGTAGGGCCATCAACCTAACGAACGTGAAGTTTGAACATCAAGTGTTGTTGTCTTTTTGCTGTAAAGGCTCTGAGAAGGAAAGCCATGCAGTAAGCGTGGGAAGGGGACAACGTCTTTCCTTAGTCTTATGAGTGAAGGAAAACGAGAGCAACACAACAATTACCAAAAATGTCAATTCGTGTTCAGTTATTTCAAGTAATTCGTTTTAACTCTGACTGCATCGGTTATCCAACTCTTAATTTTATTCATCTTTGTCACCAGGTGGTGGTTTACTAGGAGGTGGCATACTTGGGGGTGGCGTACTTGGTGGACTCATTCAAGGACTCAACGGAGGTGCTGGATCGAAAGCTGACAGCTCCAGTTTGACACTGACTGGCCCACTAGGGAGCCTTGGATTTTCGAGGTCATCAGCTCAGTCGGCAGCTAACGCCCAAAGTGGCGGTTACGGCGGTGGCTATGGCGGTGGTTACGGCGGTAGCAGCGGATCAGCCAGCGCTTCAGCAAATGCTGGTAGCAGTTCCAACGGTTGGGGAGGAAATGGAGGAGGCAACAGTAGAGCTTCCGCCAATGCAAATGCTGCTTCTTCATCAGGTGGAGGACTCTATAGAGGTGAGATATATTGAATTTAGCGAGAACATGTCGTTCGAAGTTAAGTTTAGGAAGTCCAAATTTATCTTTAGAGACAACAAACTGACCAATAATGTATGTAAACACTCTTTTTGTCATTAAGAAATTTATGAATGTTTCAGGGTACCAAGATGGAGGTAGTGGTGGGTATGGGAACGGAGGTAGTGGTGGGTATGGAGGGGGTAGCAGTGGAGGTTATGGGAACGGAGGTAGCGGTGGTTACGGAGGAGGTAGCAGCGGAGGTTATGGCAATGGTGGTTATGGAGGAGGCGGATCTGGAAGCAACAGTCAAGCCAGCGCATCTGCTCAAGCAAATGCTGCCTCAAATAGCGTTGGGTTCAATGGAGGCGGTGGAGGAGATTTTGGAGGCGAAGGATGGAGACCACCAAGGCCTGGAATGCACGAAGGCAGACCTCATCATCACCCACCACCCCCGCCGCCACCACCACCACATCATGTAAGGCCACACCCACCCCCTCCACCGCCTATGTCACCTCCCCATGGTGGAGGTGGTTTTGGAGGACAACAAGGCCAGTACGGTGGGGGATCAAGTAGTAGTCAATCGGGGGCTTCTTCTGGAAGTTATGGAAGCGGTGAAAGCCACGAAGGCGGAGGGTTCGGAGGTGGTAATCAAGGAAGCCACGGATTCGGAGGAGGAAGTTTAGGAGGTGGTGGGTATGGGGGTGGCAGTTTCGAACAAGGAGGAGGAGGAATCGGCGGCGGAGGACCTGGTGGGTTCGGAGGTGGTTCGGGTGAATTTGGTGGAAATGGAGGTAGCAGCGGAGGTTACGGGGGTAGTTCATCATCATCTAACAGCAAAGCTGATGCAGCTGCCTCATCAGGAAATTACAAAGAAGGTGAGATATTCAGTTTGTCTTGTGCAAGGCAAAATGGAAAGCTTATTGCACAAGGTCTTGCCCTTACCACGCAAAATGACGCATATTCGAATTGAAAGAAAATTCAAGAACAATAATTGCATGTGTGCCAATAGGTTGGAAGGGTGAGGGGGAGGGAAGAGGTATCTTTCGGTCCTGGCGTTCCTTTTTGGCGTAGAACCACGAATAAACCTATCTATAGTTCTCCAGCCAGCTGCAGATAACGCCCAGCAGGAACCAAACTGGTCGAAGGCAAATGCACCACAAACTTCACACTTTGTCCATGATATCTGCAACATAATACTTATTATGTGGAAGTACGTCCCAAATACTTGCCTGGTAAAGAACTAGGTGGGTTTGAAAGTACATACACACCCTCATGTTGTCTCTATCTCTCTCGATGGGATGAGGGAAACGCCAAGTCTTTTGAAATGGTTTCAACTGAAACTGCTAAATTGAACGGTTTATTGTAACTGAGTCAAGTAATCCCAAAAAGTTTGTAGCGTCTGTAGCGGTTTCACTTCTCAAACAAACCGTTTCGTTTAATCTCACTCACCCTCACTATCCAGTCACAGGTGGAAGCAGCTAATGAGCTTATTGGATTCCTATCCACTCAGCTTATCACCGAGCCCATGAGTGTGGAAGAGCGTTTGCAAGAAATGCATGTGTGTATAGCAGTACCTGAATACCTCGACATCCCACCAAACGCACGGCCTTAGATCCAGGAGGCCACAGTTGAGTAAAACTACTCGGTTTATGAGGAGCTTTTCTTTGTCACCACCCAAGCTGGTACGGTGGTATCTCTAGACACACACCGCTGTCATGAAACGATTTGAAGCACTGAGAGGACGGAAATACCCCAACCTGGAAAGCAAACTTTTCCCCCGTTTTATACCTTCAATTTCTACGCTTTCCCTTTCAAAGAAGTGTGCTGATTAGGCTGTGGATAGGGTGAGCTGAGAGCACGCCATAAATATTAGTTGGAGATTGTTTACAACCTTCCTTCCATCTTCTCGCTACCTGTCTTCTTTAATTTTCTCTTCTTCTTACACTAACAATTCTCTTCAACTTATTGCACCGCTTGACTGCTGAGTCTTCCCTCGAATTTTGCTGAGCCTGCACACACGACTTTGACAACACTTTTCAAACTTCTTCTTCCTCTCAGCATGGAATCTACTTTCGTTATGAACGATTCATTCCGTAACAATCGTGTACAAAAACAAAACGGGTATCGCAACTGCGTTTCTTCTCAAAAGAAGATTTTTTCACTATCAACGGTGTATGACTGCTCTTCCTTAAAGCACGCAACTCTGTAAAGAATTGGCTGAATGGACTTTAAGACTAGGGTTTGAATCATAAGCGCTGATTGGTTCTTTGGAATTTCAGGTGGACTAGGACCCGGTTTGACGTTTGCCCTTGGAGGAGGATTCAGTAAGTAATTGCATGAAAACGTAAAATAGACAATTTAATGTTACAACTAAACCTAAGATGTACGTCACAGAGTAGAGACCAACTTTTCTACTGGGCATGTTATTCCTTCAAGAAGAAAACAGCTGCTCTTTGATTGAGTGTAACTTTTCTGAATGCGAGTGGTTTCCACAATTTGGGAGATGGATGATGCGTGACAGTGTCCTCTGTGTTTTGGTTTTGAGGAGATTGCCAGTATTAAACACGAAATCAAGACTAGTCATGATGTAGGTTGGGTTTGTAATCCAGGCTGCTCTGGTCCTGGCTACAGGGATTCCCCAGCCGACCTCGTGGCTAGTCCATTTATTTTCAGAACATTCCCAAACTTGTAGTTGGGAGGTGGGAGTTTAATTCAAAGCAGAACTTGCATGGAAAATTCGACCCGTGAGGGGGAACAGAAGAAGAAGGATCTTAATGGGGTGGTCGTGTACTGAGGTAGTTTGGAGATGCTTTGAAGAGCTGCTGACTAAGGCAAAAATTACGGCAATCGCGCCAGAGATTCGATCCACAATCCTCAACTTACGTCGAGAATTATGAATCAACTGTCTTATCCACTAGACCACGATCAACCGGTTGCCTTTAATAGGAGTCAGTCAGCACATCTCCCCCCCTCGTCTTTTAACCGCTGCTCCTGGAGCGGACTCTTTTAAGGAAAGAATTTACGAGAGTTGAGCGAATCCCCCGGAAAATCCGATCTTTGATTTGAGAAACGAGAGGGCTACAAGGAAAGTCTTCTTTCGCGTTGTAGTGGGCACGTCGCCCATTTTATTTCCCTGCGCTGGAACTTTCACAGCGTCAGCGAATCCCGGACCCGAGAACTCGGCTCATTATTTTCTCTCTTAATTTTTTTTAAAATTTTTCTCTCTGGGCCTCTTCTTTTTTCTTGGAATGAAGAAGTTTCGACCACTAGTTGGGCGCCAATGTACTGAGGTAGTTTGGAGATGCTTTGAAGAGCTGCTGACTAAGGCAAAAATTACAGCAATCGCGCCGGAGATTCGATCCACAATCCTCAACTTACGTCGAGAATTATGAATCGACTGTCTTATCCACTAAACCACGATCGACCGGTTGCCTTTAATAGGAGTCAGTCAGCACAATCGAAAGACCACACGGGGACTCCACATATAATCGGTTCGTTCAAATTAGTTGAAAGAAATTCGTTATTTTCGGCCCACCCTATCTCAATAGAGGCAGTAGAGCACTTTCACTCTTTCTGTTAGTCACTGCTCCTGTAACAATGACTGCAAAACGTCAAAAACATCATAATGACGCAACCAAACAGCAAGCGAAGAAAGACGCCTTTGTTTCCCGTCATTCATGGTACCTTTGTTCATCTCTCCAGATAAGACTCCACGCTGTCTCGCTCTTCCCTTTTTACTTTTCTTAGCACTACGTAATATCTTGCGATTTCGATTGCTCTAGCAATTAATCCTACACATTTTTCACTTTATGTAGCGAAAGACTGGTTGTATTCAACGTCGGAATTTATTGGGCTGCACTCGTGTCCCACCAGCGCATTTTATGACACTCTCAATTTAATCATTTTTCGAAACGTCGATGTATGTCGTCCCGAGAAAACTTTGTGAAAAAGGTTAGCCAAAGAAACCGCAACAGTATGGAACGTCGTGGAATAACTGGGCTGAAGTTAGCTACATATTCATAATCGAAACTTTGACCGTTTGCCCAGAAGTCATGGATGGTCAAAGCGGTTGACACAAAACATTTTTAGAATCAGAAGAGGAATGTCTAAATGGTGGTGTTTTGGACTATACCTGACTTCAGGGGAAATGGTTAAAGTTTCGATTATGAATATGTAGCTAACTTCAGCCCAGTGTGGAATATCCATAATTACGCTTCGTAATATGTCTGGGAATTTCGATGTCTACACTCCGCAGTTCATAATACTGGGGAAATAGGACGTAGATCTTCGTCAATTAATAACGCCTTCGGAAGCTCACCTTAGTCACAATCGAAGCAGGAAGGAAACGGTAAGGAACTTGGAATGGTGAGGATAGGAACTAGCTGAGGATGCATTATTACGTCAAATGAATACCATCAGCTTCTTACATTTATCTGGTCTTGTGATGTAGCGCCTCAAATGAAACTAGACAATAAAGAAAAACGGTAGGTCAAAAGCAAAAAAAGCGTGGCTAACACAATTGAGTAACACAGGCCTTAATACGTACGAAGGTGGAGTAGTAAAACGGCGTATTGTTAACCTTTTGATGTTCTAAATCAAGGGTCAAGGGGTTCTGAATCAAGGGTACGCAACACGCCACAAGACAATTGACTTATAAATATGAGGATAATGTTCGTTCGGCTTGCTGTATTAAGCAGTACATTATAAGTATGTCGTAATTTTGCCAACAGGGGGAAGCGGTGGTGGCCACGGAGGCAATTTCGGCGGCGGAGGTTCTAACAGCAACTCCCAAGGCTCTGCCAGTGCTTCATCGGGTGGTAAGTGAAGGAGAATTCGCTACAGAGTATCCAATACGTTTATTTAAAGTCGATACTTAGAGCCCAGTTGAAAACCCTTCCTCATCAACACTTACGAAAGTATTAACTCGGCATTTTGAAGACACGTACAAGCGCTCAGGATGAAATACGATGTGAAAGATGACGCGAGGTGAAGATGACTCCATGTTAGGCCAAATCGATGTTGAGGACGTCGTGGACACAACTTGCACCTAATAGGAGTGTAACACAACATAAAAAACGACATGGAAAACTAAAGACAAGAGAAGAGAGACAACACTTTTAGTTAGTTGGACTTCACGATCACACGAATCGCCAAAGAACGGGCTGTACAGAAACCCTTCAGCAACCCTAACGATTGTATAGCACCGTGTACGTTCAGATATTTGTATCGCCACCATATTTGTAAACCACCAAGGTTTCCAGGGTTTATGGGAACTGAGCACAATTTATAACTGCGCAGTATATTGACAATCGTGGATCTCGCCTGGTTCTTGGAACACACTGCCTAACAACGTAGTTACTTCAGCTCACAGAAACTTTTGATCGTTCTGTCGGGTAGTCCCATCGGGTTTTTCGCTCAGTTTAATGAACTTTGCTAAGCTATACTCAACATTATATTTAGAAACTGGCTAACTGGCTAAACTTAACGGGATTTATTGAGCTGCTTACCAATATTCCACGGCTTTTGTCGTGTTTTTTGTGCTCAGGCGATTCATGAAACAGCCAAAGAGATTTTTTTTCAGAAGAACGTTTCTTTTTTTCGTGATGTCGGCCAAAAACTGTACAAAAACGATAATATATCGGCAGTGGTGTGAATAGCGGAATTTTTAAAATTGCTCCTCATTATCGTATGAACTTCATTACTCTCACTGTACATGTAGCTTATGGGACTACCACCCCGAGGAAAATATCTGGTGCGACGCATCACGCCACTTTCCTC
Source organism: Pachypeltis micranthus (assembly GCA_020466155.1). Taxonomy (NCBI): domain Eukaryota; kingdom Metazoa; phylum Arthropoda; class Insecta; order Hemiptera; family Miridae; genus Pachypeltis; species Pachypeltis micranthus. The sequence continues at coordinate 59,719,498 of CM035770.1, read as the reverse complement.
CAGCTCTCGTACACTCTCGCTACTAGTCCTAGCTCATGTGAATTTGTGAGACAAATTTACAATCTGAACACACTCAATTTTTTCGAAATGTTTAATAATTTATTAAGCTGCTATTCATCATCACGGATGAAAAGGTTGAATAACCGTAACACTATCTAGAGCCGACCAAAAAATTTACTCAACGTCGTTCCAGTATCAGAATTATCCAGTATTAGTATCAGAATTTACTCAAATTCGCCTACGCAGAATCAGAACGGATGAAAGGAGCTGTAGACTTATGAGATTATGGTGGTGCGACAAGGAAGGAATTTTCATTAATCCAGCTAAGACCACTACGGTTTCGTTTACCAGACGAAGAAACTTAAGGCCGCTTTACACGTAACGATAAATTGTTCCAACTTATCGTTCAATAAATTGGAAGGGGGGAAGGCTGTTTACACAATACGATCGGTCAAACGATTTGGCGCAACCAACCTCATCAAATAAGCTTTTGCCATGGAGGAAGCAGCATTGTGGATGGTGATGAGTTGTTTGGCGAAAAAAAGTGAAAACCCGCGAAAAGCAAGGTCGAAGTGGAGTCGTGAGTGGCTGCAGAAGAAGAGAGAATTCTCTCATGTAAATCTGTTAAAGGAGCTGACAAATGAACTTATGGACTTATGGAATTCTTTGCGAATGGACGAGGAAACCTACGTAGAATTATTAACATTAGTTTCTCCGTTTATATCAAAGTCGGATACTGTTATGAGAAGAACTATATCTCCGCATGAAAGACTATCAGCTACCCTACGATTACACTGCAGTTAATTTAAATTCGGAAACCTCTGAATCAGTAGTTCTTGCCTGCTATGCAACTTTTTGAGCCAAAAATCCACTGCCTACACCCCTACTGAAATTTTTGAACGCGAAATTTATCGATGGTACTACTCAAATAGGTGCAAGGCCTGACCCCGAAATGTTGCAAAACCTCCAACCACGTTCAGGAGGCCAAGTTTTGCAACAGGCAAAACTTGTTCGAGACAAGTTTTGTTTGCATTTCAACGGGGAGGGGTCAGTTCCTTGGCAAGAGAAATTTGCATTGAACGTTTGAAATTTACAGTTCTTGAAAAAAAGCTTAATCATGTTCACTAGTAGATACACCAAAGGCCCAGGGAAGTTTGTCAATAATTCAGTTAATAGTTTGCAATGTACCAATTTTGGCGGCAGACTTTCGGCCGTAATAACTTAAAAATTTTATATTACAACAAAAACTGAGTAACAAGAGCTGAGGGCAACAAGAACTGAGTAATGGTGCAGGGCAAGTGCAAACTGGGCGGAGATTGGACCGATAAGTGGGAGCAACCTTTACACGTTCAAACAAGTCGTTACGATTCCCAGAAATTGATGCCAGCCGGCTCCAACCTTCCAACCCAACTCCAACTCCGATAAATCGTTACGATTTCCCATTTAGACGTAACGATAAATTGGATCGATCCGATCTTTACGATAAATCGTACGACTTATCGTTACGTGTAAAGCGGCCTTTACAAATAGTACCGCCCATTATGCATGGAGCGAGACCAGTTGAGGACAGAGGTGTAATACCCCGGGGTGACAGAGGAAAGTAGCGCCCATTGGCATCGCCAGCCACAACTAAGACTGGCGAAAAGGCTTATTACTCCTTTTGTCTAAGAGTGAAGGCAATGCTGATGTTCTCCAGACAGGAACTCAAGAAAATGGGCATCTCAGAGGCGGTGGAGAGCAGATTGTGCTGGGAGGAGGACGAGACAGCAGAGCACATCCTTTGTGACTGCCCTGCCTTGGCTGCCTGACGCTTTGAATACTTTCTACCTTAATACTGCTCATCGAACCTCAAATCACAGGGGAGTCTTCAGCGAAAGACAGCTCCTGATGGGGGCGGGTATGTACGACGTGTTCTATTAAGGAAGGGACAGTGTCAATGTGTGGTCGCAATTACAAAAGGACTTTGTCCCGTATGCCCTCGGAAAAAATATTTACTCTAAGTCGTTCCAGCTGGTTTTGAGAGAAGACAAATTTTGATGCTTTGATCGCTATAATAACTATATAGTCAGTTATGAACTTATTTCGCTCATACTCTTATTTTGCCGTCCCATGTCGATCTGCAGGCTGAATATCACATTTGAATGAATTCGTTTCTTTCATCCTCCTTCAATCGCATTGCCAGACTTGAAACTCGATAAATCTTATGCCATTGCACAAATAAATAGGTTCGTTCAACGGTGAACGAAGTGGTGAGACAAGCGTTACATCCCAGAACGCACAGAAGCTGATGACGCTCCTTCTCATTTCAAGACCAACAATCCACAAAATAAATCACATCTTTTCGATTGCGCAACGTACAGATAACAAACACTCAATTTACTAGAAAACGTATCAAGTAAAATACATTGCAACAATGCCAACGAAAACGCGCTACCAATGAAACGACGCGAATTGTAGATTCCAAGCGTTTCTTCCCCAATAAAAGGTCATAGTGACAGTCTGGCTAAGCTCCAGCACTGACGTCTTAAAAGCGAAAGGATTTTCTTAAAACTGTTCACTGCCAGCTTGGGAATACGAGCTAGTTCAACAGGGTCACACTCCTACTAACAGACACCCACCGAATCTGCAATCAACATGAAATATCTTCATCAAAAACCTTTTCACAATACGAAGTCAGTTGAATTATAAGTTATTTTTTTGCCTTGCTATGTTGAACTGTATGAAAATGACTAACACAATTTTGCTAACAGGTGGAAGCAGTTTTGGCGGCGGTGGTGGCCAGGGAGGCAATTATGGCAGTGGAGGTTCTAGCAGCAACGCCAAAAGCTCCGCAAGCGCTTCATCGGGTGGTAAGTTTTCGAAAATTCGTAACAAATCTTTCAACAAATCGTATAAATTGTCTAGAGAGCGAAGTGTATGACACGGTGCACTTCGCGTAAACAAAATTTCCACAATTAGACGACTAGAAGTGGCTTTGCTGTTACCCTCGCTGAGCGGTAGAAGGGGAATAAAGTACGAGACGAGTGTTTCTCAAATATGTCTTCCTAAGCAGATATCTCGGCTTGGCTTCTCTGTTTAATCTATGACGAATATTAAACAGACTGGACATGTGTTTTACTTGAACACAACTGAAACACGAAACTTCTCGAACCATCTCATATAATAAATATGACGAATTTGTTAACGAGCTTTCGTACCTTTAAGATCATTTTACTTGTTCACTCCTAATCAGTTGGTTGATAGGCCACGGTTGAAGCTAAGCTTTATCAAACCGGGATAATACGATACAGCCGTTAAAACAAAATGGATATGTGTATTGAGCTGTGAAGCCTTACGCATCACGAGCTATTGCTAGCTCCACGACATGCTACTCTCAGACAATCTAACCACGTTGCAAATAAAGGTTGTGTTGACGGTAAAACTGAAACTGACACGAGAGATTCACGATCTGTCTTTGAAAGTGCGTGCAACTATTAGCGGATTGTGGGAGGAAGAAGAACTTACGGTTGATATTGATAAAGTCAAGGCGACCATTGAACAGCCTGTACTGTCTGACTCCCATTGTAGGCACGTCCAGTGGTCATAGACGAAGATTCATATTCAGACGAAAGTCAGGCATTGGATCGAACAAACATTTCCAACCCTCTCGTAAAATCATTGGCAGATGCTCCGGCTATAATACGAAAATAGTTATTTTGACGTGTGGAGGTGGACGAATTGAATTGCCTGCACAAGAAATGGGGCATAGTGACGTGATCATCGTCTCTACTACCAAATATTAAAAAATCGTTCTTCCATTCTCCGACGTAATCAAGATGCTTGTTAAATAACAAGCGAATCTCAATGTCCATGTTCATTCAGCATAGTTTGGATCAGAGTTCCCCAAACGTTTTTGTGTCGTGGACCCCTTGCCATGTTTTTCCGTGTTGGGTGGACCCCCTACTTACCTGATATTGATTTCCTGTAAATTTCTAATTGTAGTGAAGTTTAGTGTTTAAAACTTAGAGTAAAAACACATGTTAATTTATACATTTATTAATTGAATTTAAATTAAAACTACTCAAAATAAAATTTTGTATCAGTTATGTAAAATATACGTAACATAAAATAAACTATAAATAAAATAACATGAGCAATAAGTCAATATTCTTAGTGAGAAGGATGAACCTGATGCTTTAATAATAAATCATCAACATTTGGCGTCAATTTTGTAAGGGTTAATGTTAAATCTTTTATCTCTTAATTTTATCTTTAGTATCCAGAAATTCTAAAATAGTCTCAAAAAGTGCAAAAAATCTTGTCCAACATAAGCCTTTCGACAGCCAGCGTACTAGAGTGTGAAGGAGTAATTGATGAAAGTGTTCGTCATTTTCTTCACACAACGGCGCAAATAACCGCGTATTCAACGCGTTGCTTCGGAGTCGGTTTACTGCATCAATGACTAAATGAAGTGATTCATGAAATCTAACACTCACATTTTTAGCAACACCCCTGACACATTTTGTTTTAAATAGCTTATAAATCCATGATAACGTTCAACCATGGCAGGTGCTCCATCTGTAGCTACTGATGTTATATTTGATAAAGGAATTGCTTTTTCAATAAAGTAATCCACTATCGTATACCCCAATTTTCATTTCATGGGCCCCCAAATTTTTTTTCGCTGACGTAGACCCCTTGCAGGTCATAGACCCATAGGGGTCGATATAGATCACTTTGGGAATCACTGGTTTGGATTATCAACAACCAGCAACTTTGTAAAATGGGTGACTTCATCTAGAGGGAAACCTTCCAACTTGAAAAATTGTCTGGTGTGAGGCAATTCCACCTTAAAAGTTGCTCTTTGGTGCTCTTTATACACGAAGAGGAACATTTAATAATTTACATTCTTAACATTTAGGTAAATAATAGCGCACTCTTGTACTTACCGAATGTTTAGTGTTTTTTACCATAAATAATCGACTAATTAACTGAACTTTAACATTTTTGTAATACTGATTTCTCGAAATTAAGCATTTTCATTCAAACAACTTTCATACAACGACCTATGTGAATTATGAATGCAGTAATTGTGTTTGTCTTTCTGTAATAAGTTATTTGGAAATGAGTATAACATAGTTTTACTAACAGGTGGCAGCAGTTTCGGCGGCGGTGGCGGCCACGGAGGAGGTAATTATGGCAACTCAGGGTCCAACAGTAACGCAAAAAGCTCTTCCAGTGCGTCATCGGGTGGTAAGCTAACAAACATCTGAACGAAATGTCGACATCTTTTATTTAAACTCTGGTATCTCGAATATCGACTTGTATGTCCGTGAAGAAAGTATGTTAGCACTCTTTATAAGTACCTCCTCTCAATTCTGTGATATGTCATGCATATGGGCCCTGAATATCTTACTGAAACATTCTTACGAAAGTGTACACAAAGAATAAAATGTAGGTACTTGTTAGTTGAGGCTGCCCCGTCAGTTTCGCCAAAATGGTTAGGAGCCGTTCTTCAGAAAATGTTCCCCAAACTTCATTTTAAGATCAACCTCAGTTCAACGAGTAGTTGAAATTAGGTTAGATCCGCCAGTAGTCCAGTTACTAAAGTTAACGTACCTGTTGGGTGAGTCCGTCTCCTCTGATACTCAGGGCGATTGCCTTTCCCTTCACCTATAGCGAGTTTCCCCAGAGGTGCATAACCTCCTTCCTTCCCCCTCCCTCTTCCTCAGTGCTCCACCAACCCGTTTACGTTTCTCTTCGTATATAAAGACCAGGACCAACTGACTGACTCAAATACTCAGTTAACAGCCAGACGATGATGTCTTTACATTGAAAGTGCTCGCCCACAGTATCTCACCAGCTAGAGGAGACAGACTCACCTAACAGGTACATTAACCTTAGTAATTCCACAAATAATTGTCGGGAGCAAAATGTGGATGTAGGTTGTCTGTGTTTAGTTAAGTATTAACTATGGAAAATTCGTAAACGTTGAAGATGTACGATGCCCGTGTTTCCAAATAAGGGAAATACCCCTGTTTTTGCTTTATAGTCCAATTTCTCAATTCGTTCATTCAAGCTCCGTGAGTAGATAATAACACTTTGTTCGAACACGACTCATTTTAGGTATACCCTCCAACAACATGCTTTCAAGCATGGGGGATGTTCAATGGGGGGGGGGGGGGACTGAGATCACCACCAAACCTGCGGTTGTGGATACCAAGTTGAGCTTCTATGCACATGTCCAGGCAGTGACAGCAATGGCGCACATCGTGATGAGCAATGTTGGCTGGTTGATACACAATGTGCTGGAGCTGTTAGTCCACCCCTGGATGGAAAGTGCGTACGGTGAGCTAAATTTTTACCTCGCCCAGTTCCTGTCGAGGCACGGGAACTTCAGGAATTACCTCAAGAGAATGGGGGAAAAAATAAGATCCCTTTTGCAAGTACTTTGGCAGGACGCTGTGGACAGTGCGGAGCACACATTCTTCACCTGTCCTAGGTGGGCCGAACCCCACAGGGGCCTAGAGGAGGCAGGTGGGATCTTCTGCCATCCATAGTCGTCGGTAGGCTGTTGGAGAGCGAGTCGAGGTGGGAGGCCGTGCACCGTCAGAAGAGGATGCAGGAGTCGGATGATTAGTGGCATCCAGTTTCCAAAGAAGGGTAGGGCGCCCTTATAGAGGACCAGGGGACATGGCTCCACCCTGAAGAAAAAAAAAAGTACGGATAAATTTTACAACGCACATTCACATCAACCCACTACCGGCCGACGGATTCTCACACTCTTTCTCACTTTGATAGCTAGACAGAGTTCCACGCGTTTTGCGTTAGCTTGAATGCCATACATTCCCTGTCAACAGTCATTCTGTGGTAGTTAATGTGCTTGAGTTAAGACTGTTTATACTATTCTATAAAGTAATCGACGACGACCTACCACACACTAGACTTTATAGGGGTGACCCGATTTGAACAAAATGCGTAGTGCTCGACAATTGACAGCATTGAGCTGAGCGCTAGTTCTCCTACATCTCTCTCATTAAATGTGATTATTGTATTAAAGGGATTGGGTTAGTTCTACCAGTAAGTAAATTATGAAAGTTATTTGGTGAGTCCGTCTTCTCTGGCTAGTGGAATGCTGTGGGCGAGCGCTTTCGATGTAAAGACATCATCGTCTGGCCGATACGTCAGTTACTCAGTATGATGATGTCTTTGCATCGAAAGCGCTCGCCCATAGCATTCTACTAGCAGGAGAAGACGGTCTCCCCGAACATGTGATTGCTGTATTCGTTATTTTAATGCCCTGAGTAACGTCTAAATGCGTTAAATGGTTTTTCCAGGTGGGGGCTACAGTCGAGAGGACGCTTTGATCGATGAGGTTTTTGGCGGAGGCGGAGGTAAAGCATCCTACGGCGGTGGAGGAGGTGGAGGCGGCGGATACCACGGTGGAGGTTCAGGTAAATTATTATTCTTTAAAGAAAACTCGAGAAAAAAAAAATGTAAACCTAAGTGCACCAAAGACGGAACTGATGCGATGAGAGAATCCTAAAAGTTGAAAATGAAGTGAACGTTGACAGAAAATCGATTAGTCAGCGTTATTAGAAACTCGTATGAACAATGACGAGATATAAAGTGAAAGTAGGTAGAAATTAAAAAGCGAATTAAGAAATTTTGGAAAACAAAAAATAAAACGTCAGTAAAAAGAGTTCTAAAAACAAGGAAAATGTTTAGTCAAAAAATTGATTTTGTACTATGTAGAAGGAGATCGATTACAAACTGTCGTGAATTGGAATAGAATTGTTGGGTATTTGAATGAAACAATCAATAAGTAGGGCACAAATTATTTTAAAAAGTTGATTGAATATTAATTTGAATCTGTTAAAAAACCGCCTAAAAAGTGTTGGGTAAACCTGATTGCAGATTGAGTTTTACATAATTGTGAAATGAAATTAGAACATACTCTAAGGTGTTTAGTATTTAGTAGGAACTGTTGAAAAACTAGTCAATTAGTCGCACTTTCCATACGTTTTTTTGATAGGAACTGAAGTTCAAAATACCAATAGCTGAAGCTTTGTCTCACGCTCACTACACTATATAAAACGAATTGTACTCGTACTTGGACTTTCTTTCTATTTTCCTCTTTCTTCTCCGGAATCCATCGGACGGGTTTGGAGACGATAACATAGCTATATTAGTTTACAGCGAAAAAGTGAATTCGCCGTCACTTTGACAATTGCGAGGAACTTCATATGCGCCATCTTTCTCTGATCACTCCCAACCCCCAAAATCTGAACTCTTCGCTACTACATTTGTCCTGTATGAGAAACGAGAAACCATGTTTGTCCCCGAATCAGATTTCAATAGTCAGTGCATATATATTTCAACCAACCTCTTTTAAACGGCGATTATTGTCAGGACTTTCTTCAAATTCCAAATCCACTGGAAACTGTTGGCACCGAGTAGGACGGAATAGGAATAGGGCGGAACATTGAGTTAATACCGATTTAATGATGCAGCACAGACTGAACAATACCTCGGTAGTATTTGTAATAAATTCTCAATAAGTGACTCGCTACACCCGAATACTAGCAACACGAGACTAGGAAGACACCGCCTAGTAGTTTCTATCAAAAACTAATTGGAACTGGGCTAAAATCGTAGGGAAACGTCAAAAAAGTTGAGATATTGTGTAAAGAACAATTCTTATTGAATAAGAAACAGAGAATATATTGTTTATGGAAGTCCAAAAGTCTCTTCGTCTCGTAGGAAACCATCAAGGCTGTACAATCAGCAATAACCAACCTGATCGGTCAAGTGTCGGCAGTTCAACTATTGCGGACTGAAAAAAAAGTCGTTTCACGTTCGAGAGTTGTGAAGGTCGAAGAACAACGTGGGGTGCATCCGGGCGAAAAAATTGTTGGGTTGGCCGATCCGGATAACCGGAAATCCATATTAGCGAGGGTCCTGTACAAAAAAAGCGCTAAAGGCTGCTTGGATATTCAATAACCGTATATAAATGTGGAATTAAGGCATTGGAGAAACCTTTTAACACGGTGTTACAAATTATTGCAGTCGTCTACAAAATTTAAAGAAACTCGCCTGTTAATGTGTTGCTATGCCCCCCCCCCTTCTCATTGCGTACCTGAGTGCTCAGACACCTATCAGTTCACCATTCGAAACCAATTTTCATGGTCTGAACCGCTGATTGTTTTTGGCGGGGATTCAATGACAAAGTTGCTTCAAATAGAGCCCCTGGCACTCCGATATATTCTAGCCATCCGAGCACTCTCGTCAAGCACATAGTATAACTTACGTACGAGGAGTTGTCCATTTGCTTCAAAGGAACCCCCGACCAAGTAGACGACTAGACGACTGACGAGTTGACTGGTATAGGTAATTCCACGCCCGCCACCTCCCTCAAGAGTTCAGCTTCCACTGACCTGCTTAACTATTAAATATCGCTTAAGCGGTAGGTAAAATAAACAGAAAAATCGTCTTATCTGCATGCCCACCATTCATATGTCATGATATGCTTGTACGTGTTAACGTTTTTGAAGGTTTGGAAGAGAACAACAAGACAATACTGGTTATTAAAGTAGTCGGGTTAGTTCCGCCAGTAGGTAAATTACTAAAGTCCGTCTTCTTTGGCTGGTGAGGCACTGTGGGCGAGCCAAAGACATTATAGTGTGGCCTTTAAGTCAGTTCTAAAGTTCGTTAGTTGGTCGTGGTCCTTGTATAGAAAGAGAAAGGTTAGGAATGGTGGAGCGTCAAGGAGGAAGAAGGAGGTCATGCACCTCAGGGGAAATCCGTTTGTAGGTGAAGGAAAAGGAATGTAAGGGCAGTTTTTTGTATGTCTTAAATAGTCTGTTGACTGTCGATTCTAAGTCTTTTTTGTATAGGGTGGTCTGTGAATCCTTCAGTTGGTTGTTTTCGTTTGCCTAGCGTCTTAAGCGGTGTAAATATGGTGTTGCATTTATGATTTGTCCGTTGAATACTGGTTTCTGTACTTGACGTTATCCCATGGGACTTCTATCTTTTGGAACAGGGCCGGTATGACAAGTTTCTACTGTGGGTAAAGCTGTAGGCTGATTTTTAAGTTTGGTACTTCATCTTTTGGCTCACCAATGCGTAAAACTCCATTTATTCCCTTGTGAAGATCTACAAAGGCGGCTCGAAAATAAATGGTGAGCTCTAATCTGATTGCTTCCCTTCTCCACCAGAAGGATGCACGCTATTTAGCGGTCAGGTTAACTTTTGGAATAAATAGGAGGACGTAGCTTCCACAGCAGCGTCTATGGAGTCTAGGAGACTCCCCAGCTCACCAAGATCAATAGCTCAAAAGATAATAATAGTTTCAGTTTGTTACTAATGATGGCATAGTAATCAAAGCCAGTCTGTCTAAATTCTACCAATACCGCTTGTGAGGATATTGACCACACGGAAGCATCAATCTTCATCAACTTCCATAGCCTTGGGATCGCCATTTTATTACTGACACGAAGCTCGAATTGATTAAAAACGTTTAAAAATGCAAAATTCAGGGTGAAAATTTGCGAAGCATAATTTTCAATCCTAAGCGAAAGAAAACATTTTCATCATGCAGAGGAATACGGATTATTTAGGACTTGTGCACAGTGTTAGCAGATTTCCTTACTTCTTTGACTTTATGATTGATCTTTTCGTGCTATTCTCAACTGTTTTGGCGCATCTCTAAAAGTGCCAGTTTGATCATTTTAAAAAAAACCTTTCAACAGGAGGCCACGGTGGAGGAGGAAGTAGTAGCTCATCGAACGCATCTGCAGGAGCTAACGCTAACAGCGGCAGTGGAGGTTACGGACAATCCTCAGCCGACGCCGTCGCCAACGCCAAAGCAAATAGTCATGGAGGGTACGGTGGCTCCTCAGCCAGCGCCTCGTCTTCAGCGCACTCTTCATCCAACGACCGAATCATTTTCGCTTAACTTCGTTTTCTAGAATTTTTAGCGATGTAATTACTTGTGATATCTGTGATTTTTTAAATTTAATTACTCGACGGACAGTACCTGAAGAAGGTGAATTGAAATAAACCAATTAATGGTGACTCTAGTGAGAACGATGAGTGTAGCGACCTAAAATAAAAGTCTAATTATTGTTTCAACGCATTTCAATAATTTCTGATTCCCTGATAATGAAGGAGGACGAATGCAAGGTGGCTGTTCACCTCAGACAGCGCCAATATTCAAAACTCTCTACTGGCACAACTTTTAGGGGAATGGTGGAACGAAGAGCATAAAGATCGAGTCCCTTCATTTAGAGCCCTGAACCCTGAACTCTTGGAATCATGAGAGTATCAAGAAGAAGAATATATCACAGCACGAGCCAAAGCCGAGAGAACAAGGACCGAAGTTGTGGCCATCCAGGCCCATTTCCCTTCTCCCCAGAGTTTGTGGGAGTCGGCTTGGCTACATTAAAAGGGGCGTTGAAATTAACTGGCCCCCTCTACGAATTCAAGGATCTTTTTCCGCTCTATGTCACCCAAGCTAGTGATGTTTTCGGGCATTCTCTAAGAAAGTGATCTACCGTCTCTATTTCCCCCATGGTTGATATTGGGATTGATCCTGTTAACAATCTTTCCCACCACGTAGTGCCCAGATAACATACCAATGATTCTTCGTAGTCGTACTTTACTCAATCTCAGTGCCCAATTGGTTCGTTGCATGTTGTAGATAGTTATGCCTGTGGTTTTGACTCGCTGGTACCCCTCATAATAGTTTTTTCATCCCCAATATTATTCCACATTTTCTCATTTATTATCTTTTTCAGTTGTTGCATTGTAATAGGCAGATACGGTTCTGGTCCATTGATGTGTCCCAGGGACTGGGCTGAAGTTAGCTACATATTCATAATCGAAACTTTGACCGTTCGCCCCGGCGTCTTGGATGGTCCAAAACACCACCATCTAGACATTCCTCTTCTGATTCTAAAAATGTTTTGTGTCAACTGCTGCGACAATCCATGACTTCTGGGCAAACGGTCAAAGTTTCGATTATGAATGTAGCCCTCGCTCCATACAGATCTTTCCACTGAACGAAAACTTGCTGTGCTAGGTGAATGGGCATTAGATAATTGGCATGCGAGACGGGAGTCCTCGACAAAGAGATATGCCGTGTATGGGGGCTTTTCCCAACATCTGTGAACGTCTTAGGGGAAAGTGGGTTGGACCAGACAACTAAACAAGCTAGTTCCATGCAGGACATGGTGACGTCATGTGTGGCTGCATTTTTTTTTTTTCTCTTAGGAACTCCATCTTCCACGTCTTATGCTTCCAGAAACGCACAGATCCTACAACCGGGAGCGACTTTGGAACAGCAGCCAAACCTTCCAGTTTTAACGGCTACTAAGCAAGCTTATAAATAGTCAGATCCGGTGGAATTCAGATTGAGGATTCCTCCCAGATGATACAGGTTCCCCAGGTGGTAACGCACGGGCGACAACTCTCTACCTAGAGACCTCCTTGACGTTATAACTCTTAAGGAACAGTCATTTTGATAAGGAAACAGACCTATGCCAAAAAATTCTCATCTATGGGAAAATTACGAGAGCAGCGCAGCAAATTATCAAAAATGTACTCGTAAAAGAAACTCCATTTTGGCGGTTTTGGTTTATCATTCATTCTGAATAATACCCCCATGTTTTCGGTCAGCAACATTATTTTGCCTCCTCAAAATTTGACACTTTACGTTTCAAGGCATCGGAATTCTAAATCTGCAACGTCCGTCCGTCATCCGAGCCATATCTTACCTTTCACGTGGTCTAAAAAATTCGTACTTTTGCACAAAAATCCCATTTGGTATCTAGTTGGGCCCATCACTCGGCAATCCAATCAGTCAGTTGTTATGGGATATAAGTAATTTTAAAAATTAACTAAAACGCAATTATATCAGTTTTATATCCATTACGCAGTGTTTGGTATAGTTTTCTAGGTATTTTTTGACGCTGGGTCGAATGGAACGAGACAGCTAGACAATACAGTGAAAGTAATCGTTTCATCGTTTGCACTATCTCTCGTCTCATGCCATCCATCTGTCAGCTCGAATCGTCATGTGCCAATTGCCTACAGGCGCCTGAAACACGTAATTTTCGTCATTCCGTTGTAGTAAGGTGTTTCGTATCGTTAAGTGGTTTTTTTCGATGCTGAATCGGATGGGATGGGTCTCGAAGGTGTCTTTATAAAATCTGCTCAAGTGGGACTAGTATTTTCAGAAAAATCAGGGCACGTAAAATAACCCTAGAAATTCAGGAATTCCAACCACTATTTCACTTGCTACTATTTTCCCCGATAATTCTGCAGTAGGGATCACCCAATAAATCCTGTTAGAAAGAGACGTTATGGACTCAGGTGGGCGCCTTGCAGTGGTATAATGATGGTTCGGTAATGGGAGGCAGAGCTGGATTGGGAAAATACAGTTTTGCTAACCCGCTGGGAGAATACGCCACGATATTTCAAGCAGAAATTCTAGCTATAAAGATCTGCGCAGAAATGATCCTGATCGAAGGACTTAAGGGCAAGCGGAGCTATATATTCTCGCCTTAAAGGCTATTGCAGCCTACAGCGTCACGTACGGCTCCCTTATCTGGGTGCCGGCTCATAGGGGTCATGAGGGCAACGAAAAGGCTGACTGCCTTGCAAAAATACGGGTACGGAACCCCTACCCATCGGGCCTGAACCCTACGAAGGTATGAAGAAAAGTCACATGAATCGTCTGGTGGCTCGATGGGGGACACAGGAAAGCAGCGACCATTGCCATCGCCAGCCACGACTAAGACAGGCGAAAACGCTTGTTACGCCTTCCTGTCTAAGTGCGAAGGCGACGCTGATACTCTCCAGACAGAATCTGAGAGTTCTGATTAGCTTCCTCACCGGACACTGTCCACTCAGGTATCACCTCAACAAGATGGGCATCTCAGACGTGGTGGAAGCAGATTTTGCAGTGAGGACGAGACGGCAGAGCACATCCTACGTGAACGCCCTGCCTTGGCAGTCAAACGCTTTGAACACTTTTCTCAGGGGTTCATTGAACCCCAAATCGTAGCGGAGCCTGCGGCAAAGGACATACTCGGCTTCCTAAGGGTCGCGAGTATGTAGTCGTCTTCTATTAATAAAGTGTCACAATAGGCACTTGTGTGGTCGCAGTGACAAAAGGACTTTGTCCCGTATTCCCTCGGGGGAAAAAATTTACTCAAAGTCGTTCCAGCTGTTTTTGAGAGAAGACAAATTTTGATCTTTCGATCGCTATAATAACTAAAGTCAGTTATGAACTTATTTCGCTCATACTCTTATTTTAGTGTCCCATGTCGATCTGCAGGCTGAATATCACATTTGAATGAATTCGTTTCGTTCATCCTCCTTCAATCGCGTACGACGCCTTCTATTAAGAAAGGGCTAGTGTCATAATAGGGATGATAGGGAGGAATAATAATATAAAATAAATCCTGTTGACGATCTCATAAATCCTTTGTGTACTAATTGCTCAATACTGGTCGTGGTACTAGTAGGAGTACCGCAATAAATTCCGGAACTTAAAGTGTTACCACTTGCTACATAAAGTGTGATCGTTCAAGTTGAAATGAACTGAGTGAACGATTGATTAAATTAGTAGCTTAAGCCACGAAAATTTATAAATGTGGGTGGGGATAAGAAAAGTTGTTAAGATCTTTTTGGTAGGTGCCACTCAAACGGATCCGTAGCAAGGGTTTCGGTTTTGGTGGGTGACTCCCCACTCAATTCCTGCATTCCCACGCGTAAAAAAAAAACACAACAAAATAAACAATTTCTCGAGATACAAAACAACTTATTTTACTAACTTCAAGGCTGATCTCTTCGAATCTGAGCGGGTTTCGGTTGTTAGAATGTGAGGGAGAGCGAGGGAGATAAGACGCTAGCGAGCTCTGGTCGTGGAGATAGGAACCTTAACGAATGAGAGCGGTCAACAGTTCGGCGCCTCGTCAAACCGTATCGGTCCTTCCTGTTCGTCCGCTATCACCTCGAGCTCCTCTCCCGGCTCTTGTTCGCGTTCGCGACTTATTATTTGAAAATTGTACTCACAATATAACGTAATCTTAAGGTGAAGTGCTCTTTAGGGACACAAATTAATAATTCGGTTCATCGGCCGGACCCGTTACATCGACGAGTTCCTGAGTTTTGCGAGTTTCTCACCGACCGGCAGACGGATGAATGGTTTATCGCATAATCATTTGGTAAGTGCCTCCGTAATTTTGGTTTCAAAATCATTTTGCTTGTAGATCAGTTGAAGTATTGGTTGTGCTCGATTCAAGATTCACTTTACGTAACAATCAAATTGACAAACAGCATATGCTGAGATACTAGTTCAATGTGCACTTTGCCTCGAGACCTTCCATTTCGTAATGAAGAAACAAATGCCTTAAAACAACGACGTTGACCATGCCGAAGACATACGCGAAACCTTCTTGAACGTCACAATTACTCGAAACTGAATCGTCTCTTTTCCCTCGGTGCCTATTTCCTGCCAAACGCCTTTTACCTTGTAATTATGAAAGAGCAGTTACAGAAAATAAAATTGAATTATAAAAATTCTCGTTTGCTTTTCTCTCTCAAAACTAGTCGCTCGGGCAACTAGTGCCGCCAGGATGCCATTTATTCGGGTTGTACCTGCCCCTCAATTTTACAAGATTCGTATACAAAATACCCCGTGGAGGGGTTATCGATCAAGCGTTGACAGGGAAAGGTCACACGAAGTTGATAAATAACGTAAACTAATTTCGATGTGTTTTGAAATATGCGACTGAAATGACCGCTTGAATGAAAGAACACCATGGTGAGGCAGAAACTTCAAATCATTTCCAGCATATTTGACAGAAGTTGTTCTTGTTCTTAAAAAGCAAATTTTTTAAATAAACGTAAATGTCCCTATCTTTACGTAACCAGTCAATGATTTGTGAGTACTAGTTCTTGATGCGGCTTAGTCTGTGATATATTGCTCTCTTAGTTTGGTGTGTAAGCAGTGCGAGTGAGTTAGTTGTATTCGCTGTATTGAATATGAAGCAAGAACGTCTGCTCGAGAGGGCAGTGACAGAGTGAAGCTGGATTTGAAGGTACATGAGTATTATTGTCATTTTGTTGATATAATGGTCGGTTGCTAGACCTCCCTTGGAGCTTTGGGCTTTTCACCTACCCCAACTGTTTTACGTTGTTTGGCTCAGCTCGAAGCAAAACAAATTGGTTGGAAGTAGGTCCCTGTTCTCGACTCGAAAAGAGTGTCCGAGCTCGAGCTGCCCTGACTGCTGGGTGTCACGAGTTGTTTAGTGTTAATGCCGCCCAACCCCGTCTATCAATTTCTTCCTTCTGCTATTGAAAGCACAGCCCGAAAACTCAGTATTTCCAGAGCTTTCTCAAAAATACAGTGGATTTTCCAGGAAGTCCTCTTCCATTTTCTCTCTTCTCCATGTCTTGTGTTGACACCTCATTGCTTCTCAGTCCACCATAGCTCACATTCAGTCATCCTTCATTCGTGCTCTAGCATTGGTTTGACTATCCAGAAACCCGAGGGTGTGACAAAGCGAACGTTTTTCGAAATGATCTCTTGTCGTCCCTGAAACACGTTTATCGGTAGAGCTAAAGGTGATCGACCCTATGCCAGTGGCAAGTGATGACGTGCTGGCTACTATATATCTTCTTCCCTTACAATCTTAGCTTCCAGGCAAATACCCTAAAGATGCTATTGCTCCTGAGTAGAAGCCTTACTTGACATGTGGTGTAAGCTCATTACACAGCTTTCCTTAGCTCAACAAAAATACCTGGTGCGTTGCAACCCACAACTTTCCTTAGCTCTACAACAATTCACTTTGTACATGGCTAATTCTATTTAATCAATTCATTTTTCACTCGGTTAATATGAACTTGATCAAACAACGCTTTACGGCAGCAGGAAGCGGTAGCGCTTACAGTTCCAGATTTTATTGTGCTGCTGGTATTCATTGCAGGACCATTATTGAGAAACTGGTACACAGATAATTAATGAGGCTGTAAACACAAACTTTTTGAAGAAGGATAGTAATTACTTTTGCAGAGTTATTGGGTAAAAACGTTTAGAACTGGTAGTAAGCGAAACGGCAGTAGTCGAAATTCAGGAATTTCTAGGTGACCCCCATGTATCTCATGAGCGTTTTTAAACACTCACCCTTTAGGTATTGGATTCGACTACAATACCAATTTTTTTTTAACATTCTACAAGAATTCCAGCAGAGTTTATAAGGAAAAAACCGCGCGAAAAACGATTTGGTCGAAAATTTTGACAATTTATTGTGCCGCTCTCGTCATTTTCCCACGAATGAGAATTTTATATTATCATCGCCTGATTGAGAGCTATCAATATAAAAAATGTAATCAAAATCGTTAGAGCCGTTTTTGAGAAAAAAATATTTGGTGTTTTGATCACTATGATAACTATAGTTAACTTTCGGTGGATTTTGTTCAAACCCTCATTTTGGCGTCCCATGGTAACTTGTGGGCGAGATATCAAGTTTGAGTGGATTTGGTACGGTGGTTCTCTCTAAAAATCGTTCACAGACACACACAGACCATTTTCCCAAATAGTGTTTTTCGGACTCAGGAGGGTCTGAAACGTAAAGATCTGAAGAGAACTCAAACTTTTTTTTTTCAGCCGATTACATAACTTTCCTTTCTACTTCGTAGAGCCAAGGAAAGTAAAAACAGTACGTATGTACTGTGATCGATTTTAGTAATGGCAAATGCGTCACCAGGTTTGTTCAGTTTGTGTGACGGGGTGCAACCATCAATTGTGGTGAACTAAATGAGCGAGAAATATCCATCATTACTGATTATACTGAATGTATAGACATAGCAGGTCACTTTCACGTTGCTGTTAGAAAATCATCAGTATAATACGAGAAACAAGAAACGGGTTCTTTATCTCCCTGCTTCAATTCCTAAATGTGAAATTATATCGGCTCGCCGTAACTTGGAGTGATGACAAATTTTATCCACAGAACATGGCTCATCTAGGATTTACAAATTGATGGAATTAGCTTGCTGTTGATCGCACAATTAATTAATAAACGTTTCAAAGAAAATCAATTTTAGCGCTGTTCTTTTCACTTTTCTCTCAAACGTATTACAGGCAATTATCTCAAATAGCATTTTCAGAAGTCTTTGAAACGTAAAGACTTTATTTTCAGTCGATTACACCTCTTCCCATCCTATTTGCCGAGCTATTAATAGTAAAAAGGGGCCAAGTGTTTCACAAGTAGTAATTTCCCTGTCTTCCCAGCGGTTTTTGCTAATTTCAAGAGTAATGAAATATTGTCTTGTACTATTATTACCTTGGATAACAGTAATATGTTGATTGAGTTGGTTATATGTGTCAAAGAAGAGCGTAAATTTGATAAAATGTTGCCAGCGAAGATAAGAACCAAGTTATAGACTTCCTCTGCATGTGAGTCTACAACTATATAGTACATAAATCAAATAATATCTTACTTTCGACGCTCATACATTTCGTTGACCAGGCAGTTTAGCATTTGGTGGGGTGTGGAAAGTTGTATAAGTTGTCAATCGCGTCTCTTGATCGAGTTTATGCAGTCTCATCGTGGCACACGCCGTCATTGTGTCACCGCTGAAGGTCAACATGAGCACGATTTCAAACACAAGCAAATAAAGGTGTTTTGACAAAACGAACGATACAATTCTCAGAAGGTTTCACAACCAAGCTGTTGCTCCCTCCGTTTTCTTTGAGTCTTTAAAAATAACACTCCTCGCTGAAAAACAATGGTAAATGAGGATTGAAGCATAGCCCTGAGGCCAAAAGACCTACAAATACGTGACATCTCAAGTTTTCATTTATTGGAATATTCGGGAACTCTCGTTTTCGCTCATAAATGAAGACACGTCGATTGATATAGAAATAACAACTCTATCGCTACCGTACAAAGTAACTTCTCGCTGTACTTTTCACCTTATAAAGACGTCGGGAACGAAACCGGTTTGTTTTACTCAAATTGTTTTCAAATATCAAGACGAGATGAATTGGAACGAAAGCTGTTACGTAACGAGATAAACATAACAAGGCTGACTGCTGTTGAAATGAGAGGCTCGTGGTGGAGCAAGTTGGCGATCCAACGCGCGAGAAATAAATGCAACCTGAAGAAATCGTTGAATAAAGAAAATGGAACCATCTCCTAAAAATTGGGGAAATTCAGAAAGTAAATATTTACAAAGTTTGGAGAAACGGTTGAGAAATCGGCTATAACTAGACGAAAATTGAGTGAAAAACGTCATCGATTCTCCCCTATGTCAGTTGCCCTAATCTCAAAAATAGCTAAATCGACTAATTAAAACAATCAAATAGTTGTTGTGTCGTATCCAAGCAACGGAAGTTGTGATGAGGTTGCTATGGAAGGACGACGGAGACGCGAGTAACAACCAAAAATATCTGGTGCCTTGCAACACACAACTTTCCTTAGCTCTACGTCAATTCACTTTTTACATGGCTAATTCTGTTTAATCAATTCATTTATCACTCAGTTAATTTGAACTTGGTCAAACAACGCTTTACGGCAGCAGGAAGCGGTAGCGCTTACAGTTCCAGAATTTATTGTGCTGCTCGTACTCATTCCCGAACCATTACTGAGCAATTGGTACACAGATAATTAATGAGGCTGTAAACACGAATTTTTCGAAGAAGGATAGTAATCACATTGGCTGAGTTATTGGGTAAAAACTTATAGAACTGGTAGTAAGCGAAATGGCGGTAGTTGACATTCAGGAACTTTCGGAGTGAGCCACATCTCATGAGCGTTTTTAAACACTCACCCTATGGGTATTGGATTGGGTTACAATACCAATTTTTTTTAAACATTCTAGTAACATTCCAGCAGAGTTTATAAGGAAAACCCGCGCTAAAAACGCTTTTCGTCGACAATTTTGATAATTTATTGTGCTGCTCTCGTCATTTTCTCACAAATGGGAATTTTATGGTATAGTTGCCATATTAGGAGCTACCAACTCAAAAAATCTAATCAAAATCGTTTGAGCCGTTTTTGAGAAAAAAAAATTTGGTGTTTTGATCACTATGATAACTATAGTTAGCTTTCGATGGATTTTGTTCATACCCTTATTTTGGCGTCCCATAGTAACCTGCGGGCGAGAGATGAAGTTTGAGCTGATTTGGTACGGTGGTTTTCTCTAAAAATCGTTCACAGACGTACAAACACACAGACCATTTTCCCAAATAGTGTTTTTTCGGACTCAGGAGGGTCTGGAACGTAAAGATCTGAAGAAAACTCAAAAAAAAATTTCAGCCTAATACATAACTTTTCCTTCTACTTTGTAGAGCCAAGGAAAGTAAAAAGATTCCCCTCTTTAATGTTTTCGTGTCCGGTTACCGAAAACTGAATGATTTGTGTGCTCAAGAACATTCGATTAATAGAAAAAGGACTGAAAATACAACAATTTTAAAGTCGTTGTACATTAATTTAATACAGTTCACGTGTTAGTTGTATGTCGTTATTGTCTTTCGAAGTTAAGCCAGTTTTTATAAAATACGAACAATTGGGAAATGGTACAATGTGCATTATTGTTAATTTCTATTTTATTCATATCGTTTGGTATAATCAATACTATAGCAGTACATATACGAAGTTTTGTTACGTCAGAATTTGTTCCTAACCTCATAAAACGGCTGAAATCGATTGAAATCGTGTAAATCGGCCGGAAAAGGAATTAAACTACATCTCTCTCCGAGAAACTCAATAGTATCATGCGTTTTTGGAACAGCTCAGCTTAATTACGGTCTCCGGTTGATGAAGTAGAGACTCTAACCTTAAAATGTTGCAGATCGTTAGGTGCCAAATTAGAAGTATGGGCATTTCAACGTGTGAGTAATCCTACCTTATCATTTTGAGGCTATTAAATCTGAATATGGTTTCCGACTGATTTCAGTAGACCCCAGTTCATTCCTAAAACTGCCCAACTTAAAATATACTCGAAAAATGTAGAAATTGACTGGGTTGCTCTCATCTTCCTTTACTTTTCGTATATGTACTGTTATAGTATTGATTATACCAAACGATGAATGAACAATAACGCATAAATTAATTGTTTTAATTTTTTGAGGTTAGGGCCCCTGTGACGTGATTGAACAATTCTAACCTCAAATTCGTGTTCAGCGACCTCAAACATGTTATAAACCTAGTGGCATGCCCAGTACATCCCACTTTTTGTTTGTTTGTTAGAATAATGAATACATTCACCATGGTTGTCATTCATTTCAGCGTTTTTAGACTATTAGAAGACATTTTTATACATCCGACAAATTGATGACTTCTTCGACACGTACTTTATTTTAACGGACGAGCGCAATTAACCGAAAAGTGGAATTGATGATGTTCAAAAAGTGGATTACAAAAGAAATTGTGTTGCTCTGGGAAGACACGCAGGTTCAGAAGGCGTTGAGGCGCAATAGCCGTAATATGGGAATATAAATGAACAGAATATCGCTTGATACATCAAGTATTTATTACTCACGACTCTTGTCCAGCCCCCCCCCCATCACCCGACTTTTGAAGTGATGAAGGCTTTTGTTACTAATTCTTCGACAAATTATCGAAAAAAGTAGGGGAAAATGTGATGGCACGTTAGCAGGTTGTTTTCATTTCCTTCGTGTTGGCGTACGGTTCTTACAGCCAGTTGTCCATTGTGGAGTCTAATTTCGGCTACTGTTTACCTTTCTTTCCCTAGCGCCCTTCTTATCTAGCCCCTTCCTTTCTTCTCATTCTCAACGTCTTCACGTAATACCGAATTCTAATTTTTCGACCATTCGAACTCTAATCTTACAAACTCTCTTGTTTACGTAACTACTTTGGAATCTTTCCAATTATTGTCGGATAAGTCACTAGCGGCAGACAATCTGAAGTGTACATATTGTTCTTGATTCCATAATCATTTCTCTCCCCCACTTTTCAACCCTTTTGCACCAAGAACCTGAAACGTTGGACGCAGCTACAGTCAATTTTTTGACGTTCCTTCGGTTTAAAGTGAAAGCGAACTATCACGAGTAATAGACATTATGGACGAAGAGCTTAGTGAAGAGCGATGCAAAGGAAGTTTGCAATTTGCAACTGACGCTCTTGCAGTCTTAGTTGGGCATAACTTCACGGATATTTTGGAGGATCCGGTATCTCAGTGCAACGATGAGAAATATCACGTACGTATTTCATGCTTCCTCAGAACCGTCACCCGAGTTTTTGCGATTGATGCCGACCTCTACGACCGCCGCAATAACCGAACCGAATTTGAGAATTGTAACATTAAACCATATGAACAGAGCTGAAATAGATCGTCTTACTAACTAGAACTGAGAAAAGTTGTGAGGTCCGTCGCATGCACCGAATATTTGCACATTTCTCCCCAATTGAACGTCTTTGTAAAATAGCATTGACTACTTCTGTCGATTCCCGAACAGTCTTACCCGGGGCCACACCTGCAGAGTGCAAGTGAGTAATTCTATGAGAACAGAGAATCAACTAGGTTTGACTGGGCGAGAGCTGAGTGGCGAAAGGAGTGGCAGTAAACTGTGTGGAGAGATTTGGGATCTGAATAAAAAACCTTTGGCTTCGGAAATGATCGTTAAGCCTTTTGCCAGGCTGATTGAACACGTAATAGTGAACCCCGGGTGTGGTGGTGGTGTTACCTTGTAATAGTGAATTTCAGCACTGAAACGTTAGAATGTTAATCGACCGCAAATCATTTTTTTAGTGGTCATCATAACTCACACAAGTTTGGAAATTGAAATGAAGTTTAGGCTCGGTAGTAAAGCAGGTTAGCCAAACCTTCAGGTTTCAGTGCTCTAAATCTGCGAACTACGTACTCGTACAATCAAGCACATTTTACGCCATTTCCCACTCTCATCTATTAAGAATATAAAATTTGTCTGGAAATATTACTGTTGAAAACTTGAAATATGATTAGGGTTTTGGGCGCTAGCAACGTTGAGAAAAAAAAAGAAAATATTTGGTGCGGCGCATCACAGAGCTTTCCTTGGCTCTGCGTAAATTCTCCGCTTTTCATGGCTTTCGCAACTAATTCAATTTATTCTTCACTCAGTTCTTTGAAACTTGGTTTAACGTCACTTCAAGAGGGTGGAAAATGACAACGCTTACAGTTCCGGAATTTATTGAGATGCTTCTATTTGTGCCACGACCATTATTGAACAATCAGTACAGAGAGAATTAATGAGACTGTAAAAACGATTTTATTTGTGGAAGGAGACTTGACACTATTTCAGAATTATCATGTAAAAACTGTGAGAAATGGTAGGAAGTGAAACGTCGGTGTTCGAATTTCTGAAGTAGCTCCCTATATATATTATGAGCGTTATTAAACGTTCATCGTATGGCTATTTAATTGGACTACCCTCTCAATTTTTCTGAAGATTCTAGTCTCATTTGAACGGAGTTTATTAGGAAAACAGTTAAAAATTTAAACATGTCTTTGCTTTTATCTCCAATCAACGAGAGCAGAAAAATAGTATGTGGTTATACTTTATTTGCTAATTCAGGAGGTTCCTCAACGTGCATAATTATTACACAGCTTTCTTTCCTATTTGGTAGTGGTCAGGGAAGTAAAACCCTGCAAATTATAACACAATGTTTTATTATTATCTTGAGCAGCTAGGCGAAGTATGACAGCTCTGAGACTCATCCCATTCGATTCAGCATAGAAAAATACCAGTAAACCATACGAAACATGACTTGACTACAACGGAACGACAAAAACGAAATATTCTAGGCGCCTGTAGGCAATTGGCACGATGTGGCGAGTCGAGCGGGTGGGTGGTTCTGATGAGACGGGAAGGAGGGAGTACAAACAATCAATTTCGCTGTAGTTATTGTCCCGCGAATTCTTTCAATTAGTAGACTTTGGCCCAATATAATGACTATAATTTCACCATACTTAGTTGTACACGCCTGATACTCATTCCATTCGATCCTGGATTAAAAAATACCTTAAAAACGACACCAAACACGGCGTAATTGCGATAAAACTGCCAAAATTGCGTTTTTGTTAATTTTTTAAATCGTTTTTTGCCCATAACAACCATGGGTTTAGTCCGATCGGATTGCCGAGCAGTCGGGCACAACTAGATACCAAATGGGATTTTAGTACAAAAGAAAGGATTTTGTAGACAATTTTAGTTTGGCGTGCCATGGTAACCAGTAGGCTAGATATGATGTATGAGAAGATTTGGTTCACCGTTTTCTCTCAATCTCTGTGACAGACTCACAATTTTTTCTTTTACATGAGCTCACAAAAAAGGAAACTAGATATATAATAGTTAAGAAAATAGGGAGGACGCCGACCCTACGCGAGTTATAGGGATAGAAGAAATCACGCAGGATAAGAGGATGTTTCATAATAGAACGACCACCAGTTTAGACACGACCTAAGTAACTTGAGGGCGGTGATACCCCTGTGGGAACGCCTGCTGACATACCCCGCCCATTTCCACATCACGTTTCTTGCGCCACACACCGCGCCAAGACAAGTTCAAAACTGCAGCCCCGATGTTGCCCGATTCCGACCACGAGCTTCTGACATCGCCTTATGAAGATCTCCGTCCTGTCATACTTGCCCTGCTTTGCTTGCCAAGTTAATGCAAGCACTGGGCTGCCAGATGCTGCCTTGTCATCCACGATCATTCCAGACTGGCTGGTACCAATCAGGACGATGTAAGGCTTCAGAGACAACCTGATAGTGGCGCTGTCTGTCCACTTCCTAGCCCTCAGATGCAGTGCATTAGCAACCTGTTTGTTGCGACCCTCGAGAGTATGCGGACACATCTGCATCACATGATCAGCGACTCAAACTGGTTACCATAGACATGGCGGTGAGCATTCACAAAATTACGATCCTGGTCTCTTATACACCTCATCGCTGTAGGCAGTCACGCCACCCTAACAGCGTGAAATAATGGTAATCCCTTCCATGGATGGCCTCTGAAACCCAATGGAGTGAAAGTGCCGGTAATCCCTTCCATGTATGGCCTCTGAAGCCCACTCCACTCCAAACAACAGGTCCGTCAACTAAACCATACAGAGGAGCTGCAAACTCCGGGGCTTAGTGGGATGGAGTTTCAGCTTATCCTGGGAGAATCCAAGATCAGCCACAGCTTGAGCGATATCCTAGTCAAATGCCTGCAAAAGCATGCTATGCGCAAGAAACGAAATGGTGGTAGAGAGAGGGGATATTTCTCAGTAGTTGGAAGCTGCACTGGACAAAGATTGGGAGATTCCAGATTTTTTCTTTTTCATTACAAGGGTCGTTCTTTACACTTGAATAGCGTAATAATTCAAGTACAAAATGCTGCACATAACCTTAGCAGAAAATTACGTTGTTGTACTAATTTGGAGAACCAGTTACGTGAGATTAAAAAATCAAATCCGTTTCATATTGAATGAAAAGGAAGTAATTACATTACTCCTTGAAATATTTAAATAACCTCGAAGCATTAACTTACAATGAAAAATAATACATTACGGATCGTGAATCTAATTGAAAAAGGTGGAAAAAACGCTGCAAACGGATTATTATCTCACTCCTCCAAGACCCACCCCATTTGATTCAGCATTGAAGAATACCGGTAAACCGTATGAAACATGACCTGACTACAACAGAGTGACGAAAATTGGCTTTTTCTGGACGATACTAGGCAATTGGCACGGTGTGATGAGTCGAGCTGATCAGTAGTTGAACTAAGACAGGAAGCAGAAAGAAACCATCACTTTGATTGTATTGTCCCACGAGTTCTTTCAGTTGGTATACTTTGCCTCTCTATAGTTACTGCGATTTCACTGTATTCGATCTAGACAGGGTCGTACACCTCTAAGACTCATTTCATTTGCTGCACCGACAAATATTTAGAAAACGATATGAAACACTACATAATTGCCAGAAAACTTCCAAAATTTCGTTTTTGTTAATTTTTCAGCCATGAGTTTTGTTCAATAAGATTGCGAAGCAGAGGAGCATGAAGTAGATACCAAATGGGTTTTTTTTGCTAAAGAAAGGATTTTAAAAGGTAAAATGAAGCACGGATGGGGGACGGACATTGCGGAAGTTGATATCCCGATGTATCAAATTTGTGAGGGGGGGGGGCGTAAAAAATGTATCTGAACGAAAACATGATTGTATCATTCAGAATAAATAATAAACCAACAGAGGCAGGTAGTAAACAATGAATCAACTCAGCACGCACTACCCTTTTATTTCCCTGACCACTTAATTAAATCAGGAAAAAAAACTCGATAATCACCACCTACTACACTTTGAAATTACGGGGAGATACAGGGAACTTGACGCTCAAGCGGATGTCACTCGCAGAATGAGAGTATGTAGTTGTTGTCCCATGGAACTATATGAATTGGAAGAAGGAATCATAGGGGTAAAGGCGATCGGATCCCTATCATAAACAATTTCTTCATCAACATTTGGCCTGAAATTTCAATTTTACCGAAACAGAGGAACCCCAAAATCTTCAGGTCTTACAGGAACTTCAGCAGAAACCTCAATTCCAAATCAACAGCTGAGTAACCGGTACGTTGAAAAGAACATGGTTGGAACCGCCACAAAATTACGTTAACGTTCTTCGAAATTGTCACAGAGCTGGCAGAAAAAGGCCGATAATTCGTTTCGAAACGCTTTAGACACCGTCGTCGTTGAGATTTGATGTCGGAGTAACTAATTACGAACACACATCTAACGAGTCCCATGCAAACAATTCGTTTGTAAAATGAATGATGGCCATCTCATAGCGAATCACAAGCGTTATTCAATATGCGTATTGCTACCTCTCCACTCCAATTACGAAACAGAAGCGATATTTCTAGCGAAAATATCGCAGTCAAGTGGTATGGAGTCGAGCGTAGGTTGGATTTTGAACGAATTCACGGACGATTGAATGATCAATGAACCCCAATGCCTTTTATTTGAGAACGATGAGAGGCTAGGTTCTCAAGTGTTTTGTTGAATGAAAAGAACCATCTGTAATGTATGTAATCCAGTCGCCGTAATCGGTAGTTTGTGTGAAACAACTGCTATCGAAACACCAGAAAATCGCGTCTCGTTTTGACTAACGTGATTCACGATCTGTAATATACACGATCCATTCTACCAACTGATCACTCTGTCCTAAGCAACTAGGTAGCCCTAGAGAGGTAAGGAAAGTATCGTAGTCGCCAACAAATATCTGATTCAACACATCACACAACTATCTTTATCCCCACGTCACTCGTATTCCATGTGTTTTTCACTCAATTAGGATTCAGACAAATGACTGGTACTTAACGTTCCGAAATTTATCTCACTGACCCCCTCACTGAATTTATGTCACGACTTTTATTGAGTAAGAAGCGTGTAAGTAATGTATGGGATTGTCGACGTTATTTTTTGGGACGTTTCATGTTTATTGTTCTGGAGTCACAAGGCAAACACTGTGAAAAAAGTTAGTCAATAAAACGACAGTTTTGAATACCCAAATTTATCGGGTTTGCTGATAATTATCTCAAGACTTAACTATTGGTAAACTTTCATCGTACAGGTAGAATGTTCGGCGGCCAGCAAGGTTTTCGTGAGCTAGATAGCTTCATATGAACGAAATTTATGTGGAAAAAACTGTGCCGAAACGGATGATTATGTATTGTACCGCTCTCGTAGTTTTTTTGTCAGTACCAAGTGTTGTGGTACTGCTATGTTATTTGGAACTCTACAGAAATAATTTAATCGTACTAAAGCCGTTTTTGCAAAAAACGTTTGGTGTTTTGAACATTATGATGACTATAGTTATTTGTTGGCCGATTTTGCTGACAAGCTTGTTTAAGCGTCCTGTGTGCTTTTTCAAGCGGAATATCCGATTTGAGCACATATGGATTAGCCTTTCTCTCTCAATTGTGTTCACTGACAACACAGATGCTAATCTCTCAAATGATGTTTTTTTGAAATCGAAGATCGAAATTGAAAGATCTGAAGAAAAATGATCCGACGCTCACGGAGGTGTCTAAGAAAGAAATCCGGGTTCTCATTAAAAATTCGTACAGACGTGGCAGTGAAAGACTTATTGAAGATTGCCGTGCGATGGAGGGGCATTTCAATTAGGCCATATCATGTCTCATGTTAGATAGGTGGAGAAATACGAAATTTTCGTCAATGTTAGGAGGGTGTGGTGGAGAGAGAGAGAGAGAGAGAGAAACTGACTGACATTTATTTATCTATCTGTACATTTTTGGGCCTAAGTGGCCCACTCTTACAAATATATAGAAACATAATATGAAAGACAAAATTCAGCCTAAATGTCACGTACATACATAAGTGAGTGTCTCTTTAAATTTTCAGCAAGTATCATACTATTTAGATGAATATCATCTTTTAAATTTACATCAAATATTTAAACATTAAGTTGTCAAAACAAAAACAAAAGAAATAATTTCCTAGTTCAATAGAAAGTTCCGTTACTAAATCCTTTCGATTAAATGTGATAATAGATAACTAGACTGGAAAACAAGTTTTTCCTTGAGCAGTCTTTTCATACACTTAACATTTTAAGGTTCCCGGAACAACTACTGGTTCTCATTGGCGATCCTACTGGCCGTGACAATAAATGAATTGCTCATTTTCTCGGTTCGGTGTCGAGGTATTTCTAACGTGTATAGGAAAAGCTCTGGTGCTACTGGTATGATAAGACGTCCTGCCCGAAGATTGTCGGTTTTGTTGCCAAGTATTTTTGGTTTTTTGTTTTTAGGAATTTAGGGAGATGAGTGATGACACACCTGTGTTAGTCTATTGGACCTTACTAGTGACGTTGAGTTCTACGAGTAGTCACATTTCATAAGAAGAAACAAATCATACTTCCACCACCAGGAACCAAACCCTCTCCTCTGCCTATGTTCTACGTCCGATTAATCTTCAACATTTCGTTTTATTGACAAGATACTTGATACACGGCGCGGTGTTGGGGCGGACCTCTATTTAGTAGTCCTTACTGAAATTTGAAAAATCACATTTCAGCTTTATTGGATACCTAGTTATTGAACAGTACGTTCCCTGATATCAATGTTTTCCAACTCGATGGGTTTTGACTGTCGTATTGTTAACGTAGACGAGCTGAACATGGAAGAATGTTCCAATTAGGGACATTTCTATTGTGAAATAAATAGTGTGGCATCGAAATATCGTACTTCTATTGCCAGGAACCGAATTCTCTGTGTCTAGGGCGAACGAACGTGCGAGTACACACTAATTTGAAGGCATTACGCAACACATACGCACTCACGCACCTTGATTAGCCAGTTTAATAAATATCGCCTGGTGTCACCAAGGTAGCGTGGCCGAGCGGTCTAAGGCGCTGGTTTAAGGCACCAGTCTCTTCGGGGGCGTGGGTTCGAATCCCACCGCTGCCACTAACTTTTTTGTCGTGGAGATACGACAAGTATGTCGCCAGGCATTGCCTATCCCCAATTAGCTACAAAAAGTTCTTTTCATGGACGCAGTTTCGTAGATCGTACATCTACTTAACCTCTGCATTTCTTCAAAGTTCAGTGCATGGGGTTTCTTGAAGCTCCAAGCAAATTGTAAGAACACGGAAATAGGAAAAAGGAACATCGTTTCGCTCTTGGCGTAAAGTCAAAAAGAAGCAGAACTGATGACGGATATGGCCTGAAAGCTAAAACGCTGCAAATTATTACACAACGGTTTATACTCTCGCACAGCTTGACGTAGTCTCACACTTTCGAGACCCATTCCATTCGATTCAGCATCGAAAAATACCAGTAAACGATACGAAACATGACTACAATGGAACGACAAAAACTAAATATTCTAGGCGCCTGTAGGCAATTATTGTATTATAAGGGATAAGAGTATATTTGTTCGACACGAGTCATAACTTTCACCTCTAATCGTCCTGAATAATGCGTGTTTATCTATCTACATATTCATAATATTGAGAGCGAGGAAATCAGAATAACAATTAAAGATTTAATTTTCCTATTCATTTCTTATTTTCTTATTTGCTCGGTACAAGCCTCAGTTTTCACATGTTGAAAGAGAAAATTTTGGTTATTTATTGTGCTGCTCTCGTCATTTTGCCACAAATGCGAATTTTGTGGTATAATTGTCTTATCAAGAGCTACCAATATTAAACATTTAATCAAAATCGTTAGAGCCATTTTTGAAAAAAAAAAATATTTGGTGTTTTGATCACTATGATAACTATAGTTAAATTTCGGTGGATTTTGTTCATACCCTTATTTTGGTGTCCCGTGGTAACCTGCGGGCGAGATATCAAGTTTGAGCTGATTTGGTACGTTGGTTTTCTCTAAAAATCGTTCACAGACACACATACACACAGACCATTTTGCCAAATAGTGTTTTTCGGACTCAGGAGGGTCTGAAACGTAAAGATCTGAAGAAAACTCAAAATTTTTTTTTTCCGCCGATTACATTACTTTCCTTCCTACTTTGTAGAGCCAAGGAAAGTAAAAAAGGCTTTGAGGATTATTTTAAAAGTCCAAGGATTTTCCCTTTTGGACTTCCCAAAATATTCACTTTTCACTTCTCCTGAGATTCCAACTGTCAGTTCTTCCCAGGCGCAACCCAAAAATGGACATTCGTCAGTTCTCACGCTATTCAGTAGCTCTCAACTCTCGTCCTAGCACCAGTTCACATATCTAGAGACCCCGTTCGATTAGAACCCTATCGCGCTATTCAAGTGACTTTTCCATTAGAATTCTATCGTGAGAATCAAGTGACCGTTTAAAACCCAGTATGTCAATACAGTCCTCTATTTCGTTCGTTCCATTCGTCAATGATTTCAAGTCTTTATTGCTCTCTCTCTTCCTTTTGCCCCCAACAGAGTTAGATAGCGTCCAATGCATCACAATCCAGTGTCACTGCTGGCATTCGTGTTGGAAATGGTAGGGAAGTACACCAGAAATGTGGCATAAGCAAGTTGTACCTACGACTGAACTTCGACAATAAATGAATAAATACTTTTTTAAAAATATGATAGGTCTCTAACAAGTCAAGGTTTACGGTTTATTCGGGAAGGTTACCCACGTAGTAATAAATGCATATTTTTGCCCCAGTTGGAATAGCTTGTACTGAAAGTCTGTGCAATCTGTCAAATTTCTAGATTTCGACGAAAAGGTCGAAGTCGCCCAAGTGACGCGAATAGTAAGAAATGTTGTGAAATGAGTCTCTGGTGTTGTACGTTATTGTGCTGTCAACGATTGGTATATATAATATATAATCTTCTGACTGTACACCCAGTAATGGGGTGTGCACCGCGGCCATATGACCTATTGTGCCAGTCCTAGTGTCTTACAGGTCTATGCCTAGCTTCCTATGGAAAGCCAGGTAGTTCCTGAAGGAATCCTCGTTGGTATCTATCCTGGGAGAAGTGGTGCCAAAGACCAAAAATCGCTCCCTCTCAAGTCTCTGGCACTGGGCCAGAACATGGTAGGGAGTTTCTTCATCCGTGCCACACCACCTGCATAGAGGGGTTTCGGCTATACCCATAACATATATGTGTTTGTTCATTCTGCAGTGTCCTGTTATGATCCCAACAACCTGCCTTAAGTCCTTCCTCTCCATCCTCAGAAGGGTG
The DNA here is from genome assembly GCA_020466155.1 of Pachypeltis micranthus. Classification (NCBI taxonomy): domain Eukaryota; kingdom Metazoa; phylum Arthropoda; class Insecta; order Hemiptera; family Miridae; genus Pachypeltis; species Pachypeltis micranthus. Next base: position 59,687,829 of record CM035770.1, on the reverse strand, counting down.
TCTCTCGTCTCACTTGTTTGCTCTGAGACAAATCGTTTGGAGTGTCTTACTCCTGCAGCGTTCCAGATTGTCTGATGCAGTCTTCTGGCGTGTTCTCTCACAGTCCTTTTGACCAGTGACGGAGAAATCCCGCAGTGGGGCGGTGGCCCAATAGGTACTGTGGACGAACCACGTCTGGCCAGATGGTCCGCCCTCTCATTTCCAATGATCCCCTTGTGTCCTGGAATCCAATACACATTAACTCTATTCGCACTTGCTAGGGAGTTAAGCCACATCCTGCACTCTTGCACCAGTTTTGACGTCGTGCAGTAGTTCAGTAGCGCTTTACATGACGCTTGACTATCGGTCAATATATTGATAGTTCTATTGCTATAGCCTTTCTCATGCATTTGGATTGCCCCAGCAATAATAGCATAAATCTCTGCTTGAAAAACTGATGGAGTGGAGCCCAGGGCAATATAAGTCCCACTCCGTCCAGAGCCACTTACCCACACCCCGGATCCTGTCCCCTCTGGGGTCTTTGATCCATCTGTGTAGATGTTGACGCCACTGGGAGGCCGAAACTGGCGGCTATCGCTGTTCCATGGACCTCCCAATGGCTGAACATTATATTTCCTCTCGAGCTCATGCATGGGCACAATTGCGTCTGTGATCATGTTGAGCTCCTCGAAGGTCTCCAAGTCCCTAAATATAGCCAGGTGTCCATTAGTCGCCTGAGGCACCTTAGCTATTCCGAGCTTAGTGAGTCTGTAAGCCACCTTCATCGCCTCTGCTTTGACATAAATGTCCAGAGGAAGAAGATCGAACAGTTTCTCCATGGTGACAGTGGGTGTAGTCTTCATCACCCCCGCTATGAGTAGGCAACCCAGCCTTTGTACTTTGGCTAGACTGCTGCCATTCACTCCAATGGCAGCTCTATGCCACCACACGATTGACCCATATGAGATTATTGGTCTCACTATGGCTTCGAAAATATGATAGGTCTCTAACAAGTCAAGGTTTACGTGAGTCCGTCTCCTCTGGCTTGTGAGTTACTGTGGGCAAGCGCTTTCGATGTAAAGACATCATCGTCTGGCCGTTTAGTCAGTACTGGAGTCAGTCAGTTGGTCGTGGTCTTTATATACAAAGAGAAAGGTGAAGAGAGTGATGGAGCGTTGGGGAAGGGGCGGGGACTGACTCCAGTACTGACTAAACGGCCAGACGATGATGTCTTTACATCGAAAGCGCTTGCCCACAGTAACTCACAAGCCAGAGGAGACGGACTCACCTAACAGGTACGTTAACTTTAGTATTTGCCTACTGGCGGACACAACCCAATTTCTTTAATATCAAGGTTTACGGTTTATTCGGGAAGGTTACCCACGTAGTAATAAATGCATATTTTTGCCCCAGTTGGAATAGCTTGTACTGAAAGTCTGTGCAATCTGTCAAATTTCTAGATTTCGACGAAAAGGTCGAAGTCGCCCAAGTGACGCGAATAGTAAGAAATGTTGTGAAATGAGTCTCTGGTGTTGTACGTTATTGTGCTGTAAACGATTGGTAACAGACCTGTGGAAGAGAAATACTTGATCACCCGCGGAATTCGTTGGGGACCTAAATATTTCCCGTCGTACGGGATGCTCCGATGCCTACCAGTTTCCATCCAGAGGAGGGAGAGCAGCATTCCGAGTTACGTAACCGCCATCTTATTTTTGTTGTTTTACGTTTTCGTATCCTCCAATTCCACGATCTACCAAGCGAATGTTTTTGCAAATCAAATGTCTTCGAGATCCCGATGGGACTTTTATACAAATCTATTGACGTAAATTGCAATTACGTTTCGCCCGCATGAATAAAAGCACCAACCGGATGCGTGATCACGCAGCTCAGTTCGTAAATTACGTCCCAAGACCTTCAGCGTTTAACTGCCCTGTGACATTTGTTTTGATTCAGACGAAGTTGAATTGTTCGTACATCGAAGAACCACTATCTTAAAATCAAGATTTTTTGAAAGTCCAGGTGATTTCTTCTTTTTTTGTAAAACATTTATTTTTAATATGCCCGAAGCCTGACTCACGAGTTGCCACCTGTTGGCTCCCATGTAATGAGCGGGCTTTAAATAATTGCCCATGGCTTACAGTCATTATGCTCACATAGAAGTTGGGGTTGACCGATGCCAAAAATGAAAGCGCCAAATGATTGGAAAATGGAGCGTGAATTATTGCAATAATAAATTCGACTGGGGTAGACGAACGTTCGAGGAGCTCGACGGGAAGCAGCTGACCAGTGGAACGTCCCTTTAAACGTGGTCCACTCAAAACAGAATGGATATAACTCAAAATAAATCGACGTGTAGGGGGCGATCTGTTCCTAATGCCACTAAAATTGTGGAGGTTGTCAGTAAGGCATCCATTTCTCGTAAGTTACTACTACAAGCAAGTAGTTCCCCAACAGTTAATTATATCTTAATTTCTCCTGAAAATGATGAACAAACGACAACCCACTGTAAAATTGTTCTAGAAAAACTGCACTTCTGTATGAAGGAAAAATGTGCGAACAAGTCTGAATGAATTGTGTTTGTAGAAGTGATGAATAAATTAAAATGTCCCCATTTGGAACCCAATTACGTTACCATTATAGATAAATACAAATGCTGCAAGTTTCGGTATATTATATTTCAAGTATTAAATGCGGGCAGAGTTAAACGGTTCCAATTTGGTAAAAGTCCAAACAAAACAATTTTCGGCAGAAGTAAAAAGATGAGTCAAAAGACACGTCACTTCTAACATTCAACAGCTGTATCAGCTGATGTGACTGTGGCGTTAGACAGCCCCTACAGCTCTCATACGGTACTTGTCCGGAAAATGCACGCGTCTTCCAATGGGTGACTGCGATGTGGTTGGATGGGGCGTGGCTGATGGTTGAGGTTGTAGAAGGTGTTGGGATGTTCTGTTCTGTTTCCTAAAGAAGGAAGGTTGGCTTTAGCCGGTCAATGGAAACATTTTGGTCCCCGCGTGGTGTTGAAAGTGAGACAAACTTATCTACCCGTGAGATGACTCAGAAAGATCCATCGTAGGGTGGTTGTAAGGGTTCGGGTTGCATCATGCCTCACAAACACGTTGGAAACTGTGACCAGATCCTGGTGTACAAACACAGGCATTGCTGTCTTGCGGAGAAATGGACCTGGGCGTAGGTGGCGGATGTGCTCTTGGAGTTTGGCGATGAGTGTGGGAATGTCTGTTGTGGTTGAGGGGGGCTCCGACAGGTCTGCTGGTAGCCGTATGGTATCACCATAGAGCAGCTCCGCAGGAGTCCTGTCGCAGTCAGGAATGAGGTAGGAGCGAAGTCCAAAGACCCACTCATCTGTTAACCGGCATGTCTCCGTCCAGAGAAAGATTGAGAAGGGCAGATAAATAAATTCCAATTTCTGTCTGTAATCAGAATACCGCTTGAGCAAACACGCACTACGATGTGGTCGTGTCCATGATGAAACGAGGTTGCTCTAATCGCCACACTTCCGGTCGTGTTAAGTCTACAACGAAGGGGTTCAAATATTGGCTTCTATGCGTTGCACAAAGATGTTCAGGTTTTTGTGAAGGATTTGCGAGGGAGTGTCGAGTAAAAAACCAAGTCCAGTACGTTTGCCTCACTGCGTGCATTTACTAAGGCCACTAGGGGTGTGTGTTACCATGACACTATCCCCATATGTAAGGACATATATCTAGGTGTGATTGGCTACTGCCCTGTTGTCTGGGGTAGCAAACTAACAGTCAATCAATAGAGAGAGTGGACACTGGTCAGTTACCGGTCGACCTGACCACTGGCCATGGTTGACGAGTGTAGAGTGAATCAGGAGCTTTCCCCACTTAGGGCTGAAATCTGTGAGGATCTCACCACGAACGAAAACTTGCAGTCATCGACGGATGGGCGTTGGAGAAATGGCAAGCAAGATGGGAATCTTCGTCAAAGGGTCGAAACACGTATGAGTTTTTCCTCAACATCCGCTAACGGCTTGAGAGAAGGTGGGTTGAGCCAGACCACTGCATGAGCCAGTTCCTCATGGGACATGGTGACTTCAACGCGTGGCTCCACTTCTTGTCTCTCAAAGACTCTCCATCATGATCGTCTTGCGCCTCCAGTGCGGAGGAAACAAGAAACCACATGCTGCTCCACTTTGGTTTCTACAATAGTGAGCGACGAACTTAGCAGCATTGACTGCTACAAAGCAAGCCTATAACCATTTTGCAAAGTTCGGGAAGAAGGTGATGGCTAAGAAACGTGGTCACAGTTGATCTGTCCTTTTGAAACTTGCCACCCAAGACCAGATTAAGAACTCCTCCCAGACGGTATGGGATGGTCACCTCCACGCAGTAACACACGGGCAACAGCTCTCTACCGGGAAACTGGCTAACGACCAATTACCTGCCGTACCTCCGCAGGTCTGAGTTCGGTGGATGCTGCAGGGCCTCTTGCACATTTGCGAAACCGCAACTTCCATGACTGATATGATAGGTGGTTTAGGAACAGTCATCAGCCCTGTATCATAGATGGTGTGAGGTTAGAAAGCCCCTACATCATCTACTCGTAGGATACGGGTACCAGTTATTAACCATAATTTTTAGCTCGTTATGTCATTTATAAACCACCCCCGTTGCTCTTTGCTGATGATTAAGAACCCTTCTGTTTCTTACCGTCAGGCTACCGTGTCCCATCACCGATTTATCCCGATTGCCCAAAGGAGTTGCGATCGTTTTCCTTGAGGAATCAGCACGAAGTATCCTTTCGAACCCTTCGTTTACTATTTCCCATTTCTCGTTTCCTCGTGTAGACGTTAATCCAGGAAGGTTTGTTGTTTACTTTTCAAAATCTCTTGCACGATATTATAAAGGAATCCTCAGGTATGATTGGCCTAAAGGGTTCATCTGAAGAGAGATGAAATCTAATATGACGAGACGAGCGAGGGAGGACTGTACTAATGCTTAGATAATGACAAGGGATTCAGGAGAGAGTTCTGAGTACTGTTCGGAAAGATACTGGTTAGTTAGATCACAACCTAGTCAGAAGACAGTTCGGAGTAACAAGTAACCACAGGGAGACTGAGTGTCCTCGAAACTTACGGGTATAAATAGTCGAACTGCTGTGAGCACCGAAGAGAGATGAGAAATGTCATTCTACGAGTTCTGGGTCTAACTGGTCGTAAGAAGGTGTCAAAGTGAGGGGTGAGAAATGAGATCGGGAAAGGGTGATACAGAAAAACCCACAGCACGGCTAGGAATATTGAAAGAAAGGAGTTGATTGACAGGGGTAGTTTGGAGCTTTCTGCGGCTCCAAATACAGACAGCCTCAAGTCGGAAAGCTTCGACCTCGGTAAGCCTAATATGGTTCGTACCAGTTTGGCTTGAGCTGAGCCAAACACTCTAGGTCACTCTCAACCATTTAAATCGTTGATCGTACTATTTCAACTTCTGCAAATTCATCCTTTCTTCCATTGTACTAAAGTTTGCCGTCTCTTATAAGCTTCACTTTTTACTTTCCTTGGCTCTACGAAGTAGGAAGGAAAGTTATGTAATCGGCTGAAAAAAAAATTTTGAGTTTTCTTCAGGTCTTTACGTTTCAGACCCTACTGAGTCCGAAAAACACTATTTGGGAAAATGGTCTGTGTGTCTGTATACAATTTTTAGAGAAAACCGCCGTACCAAATCAGCTCAAACTTCATACCTCGCCCGCAGGTCACCATGGGACGCCAAAATAAGGGTTTGAAAAAAAAAAAAATTATCAAAATTCTCGCCCAAAAGTCCGCCGCGTTTTTCGCGCAGTTTTGGTTTATTATTCATTCTGAATAATAACCCTATGTTTTCGGTCACGAAAAATTTTTTACAACCCCCCCTCAAAATTTGATACTTTACGTTTCAAGACATGGAGATTCCAAATTTGCAATGTCCGTCCGCGGTCCCCCGTCCCCCGTCCCCCGTCCCCCGTCCGCCGTCCGCCGTCCGGGCCGTTTTGTGCCTTTAACGTGGTCTAAAATATTCGTTCTTTCGCCCAAAAATCCGATTTGGTATCTAGTTGTGCCCGCCATCTCGGCAATCCGATCGGACGAAGCCCGTGGTTGTAATGGGCAAAAAACGGTTAAAAAAATTAACGAAACGCAGTTCAACGCGGGAGCTACAAGCGTTTCGTCGTTTGAATTCCCTCCGCCCCGCCCGTCTCATTAAAAACCAACCGCTCTCGAGGCGAGCGAGTGCGGCCTCCCGCTCGCTTCCCTCCCAACGACCGGTCTCTCCCCATTCGCCTTACTCTTCCAATTTCCCCGACGTTTTCGTTTTAATACGATTCAATTTTTTTAGATTCTTTCGTTTCATTCTCATTATGTTTTTTTCATAGATTTTTGGTTAAATTTTGATATTAGTATTTAGCGTGCATGTTTTCATATTAAAATTCAGTTTTTTCTAGATACTTTCGTGTTTTTTTTGTTTATTTTAATATTACGATTCAGTTCTTTTCGGCCTTTTTTTGGGTTTCATTATGATATTTTTCGATGCTGAATCGAACAGGATGGGTCTCGGAGCATTAATGCTAGGTCAAGCTGATTATCCGAATAATAAACCGTTGTGTAATAATTTGCAGCGTTTTTTTCTTATAAACTCCGCTGGAATTCTTGTAAATGTTAAAAAAAAATTGGTATTGTAGTTCAATCCAATACCTAAAGGGTGAGTGTTTGAAAACGCTCATGAGATACATGGGTCTCACTCCAGAAATTCCTGAATTTCAACTACTGCCATTTCGCTTAATACCAGTTCTAACAGTTATTACCCAATAACTCTGCAAAAGTGATTACTATCCTTCTTCAAAAAATTCGTGTTTACAGCCTCATCAATTATCTGTGTACCGATTACTCAATAACGGTCCTGCAACGAGTACGAGCAGCACAATAAATTCCAGAACTGGCGCTACCGCTTCCTGCTGCTGTAACGTGTTGTTTGACCAAGTTCAAAGGAACTGAGTGATAAATGAATTGATTACATAGAATTAGCCATGTCCAAAGTGAATTGCGTAGAGCTAAGGAAAGTTGTGTGTTGCAACGCACCAGATATTTCATTTTTACCTTCAATCTTTCCTGTCCTGGTGGAAATGAACATAAATATCCATTTGGCACGGGGAGGAGAGGGGCTTTCGTAAAATTCTCAGGATCTCCCACTGGTACAGTCCACGTTTGTTGAATTGTTATCTGTAAGTTCTTTTGCACTGTTTATGATAGTGCACGGCCTAAAATATGAATTAGAGTAAAAGTCTGCAGTTTCCTGACGAACCATTTCCATAACCTGTATCTAAGTAGAAGGTGTGTGTAAAAGTGTTGAAAGTTGAGGGGTTTCCCGGACTGCAGACTTGCATTAGCGAGCCAACTAAATCGAAAAGGGCACAGAGATGATGCGAACGAACAGTACTTTTCCGCTTGGAGTCAATCGCGATAAAATGTTTCCCGTAGCGATAAGAAAAGGAACTCGTGTTTACTAAGTTGAACGAAATGGGACGAATAACCGAATATTCCTCTGGTCAACTCTATTAAGCGTTTAGTTAGAATTAACGATCGTCAGATAATTCGTCGTGCTCAACTGCCGAGATAAGGACATTATCACGTCAAAAGTCGCTCGGAAATTCGTCACCTTTTCAAGTTATTTTTCTCGATTTTGTAGTCTACAGTTATGCTCGAAGTGTGGAGTTGTGGAAACGTGAAGTGAACTGTTTACAGTTAACATTTTGTGGAATGGACTGCATGAGGCTGAAGGAGCTCGGATTGGATTTGGTGAATGCTACAGATTAAACTAAACGTTCTTGTTCATTTACTGTTGCGCGAATTCCCCTTTGTTGATTTAATTGCGAGTAAGACGAATTCGGGAATTTCTAGGGTCTACCATCCTGATTAGGGCTGGGAATGTACCAAATGCACGGATTTTCTTCGAAATTGTCGACAATTTATTGTCCTACTCTTAGTTTTTCCACAAATGATAATTTCATGGTTGGTTTTGCGTTTACTTTTCGTGAAATATGAAGGACCAGCGGTTTTATTGATGTGTCGAAGATACAAGTAGCTAGCGAGTGTGGACTCACCTTGAGGGCTGTTTGTACACCGTCGGTATTTATCGTGGTAGGTGCTGTTGGAGGTGGAAGGGCGGATGATGTGAGGATCAGAAGGATTTAATGGGAACGGAATTTTACCTCAATTATATGATTTTGACGCTCTGTGGTCGATGCAGCGGTGAGATTGACACAAACAGACAAACACGTAGCACGTCTCTCGAGTGACGTTTGCCAGGTTTTACTTGGTAAGCTGTCAGCTTGGTTCGACAGTTATATGCTAAGGAAAATTAAAACTAACTTTAAATAACGCAGAAGTACAGAACGAAAAAGAAAGGAGAACGATGCGGATGGCGTTTGCGATAACAATGATGGTAATTGGCCGGGTAATTTTTCATTTATACCATAGGTGGGTGCGTCCCAGTAAGATTAAGTAGGCACAACCTATGTTACTGTCGTATTATTTGGTACTATCGATATAAAAAATGTAATGAAAATCGTTGCAGCCGTTTTTGTCAAAGTAGAAAAGTGGTTCGATCATTAATAACAATTGCTACTTTTGAACCGATGATCACTCCCTCATTTCGGGGTCCCGTGATGAACTGTAGGGTAAGTAACAAATCTGAGCCGATTTGGTTACGCTATTTTCTCCCAATCGCGTTCACAGACGCGTAGACCATTTTGCTAAACGGTGTTTTTCGGACTCAGCAGTCCTCGAAACGTCAAAACCTGAAGAAAAATCAATTTTTTTCATCCGTTCATGTTATTCTCCTTTCTACTTCTTAGGGATAAGGAACGGAGGTGAAACTATTAAATTCCAAAACTGTAAGCATACCAATTTCCATATGGAACGGTGAGCTAAGCCCTACCTATCGAATTAGTAGCTATTGTGAAGTAGCGGAGTGCGCTGAAGTGAATTGTCACATGTCTTCCAAGTTATCGTTGCGTTGGTTGGTTTTTACTTCCTGCAATCCGAAAGGAAAGGAAACTATTGTAATCGTGTAAAAAAAAACCGTAGGGTTTTCTTCAGATCTTTACGTTTTGAGGCCTACTGAATCTAAGAAGCCTAATTTGGGAGAGAACGGCTGAGCCGATTAGCTGGTTCTTTTTTAGTTTCCTTCGTTATTTTTTGTAGACAACAAAATAAGATTATAGGTTGTTGGGAAGAGGGGGGAGGGGGACGAAAATATACCAAAAAAGAGGGTTTTTTGCATTTTTCTCGAAAACTGCTTTAACGATTTTGATTACACTTTCAAATTATCTTATCTATCTACTAGTTAGTACAAAACTTTTCTTTGCCATACATATCTCCAAGAAAATATGTTGAAGGGAGTTATAGGCCTACGAAGCAAAAATAGGTTTTTTATGCTTTTTGGCATAACGGCTTCAACGAATACCACCAAACGTTCAAGATGTTTGTGAATAGTTATTACCTACATATTGTTCTCAATAAATTCTCCTCTGAACGTAGATAAAAATCAAAATGTGTCGAAAATAATGTTTTTTCGAACATTTCCGTAAATTCTCGGGTAACTGACAAATGACAAAAGCAGCACAATAAATCGTCAAAAATTTCGACAAAAAGTGCAGCTTATGCTTTCCTTAGCTCTGCGAAGTAGGGAGGAAAGTTATGTAATCAACTGAAGAAAAAAAAACTACATTGTTTTTTCTTTAGATTTTATTATCTTTCATCATTAGAGAAAATATTATGCGTGGGGTTTTTCCTGAAAAATGGCTCTAATACATCCGATTAAATTATTTGTGTAGACAAAAATCTCGCTCGTATGACACTACTGTTGTAAAAATAAAACAAAAGAGGGTGTTAGTACAATTTTTTGCCTATACCATGAACGTTTAACTACGTTCGTAATCAGGCGAAACCCGATAAATTCCGATATTCGTACTACTGTGGTTTCATTGACTTTTCCAAGCCTCATAACTCCGGAGCGACGTACAAGAACCTCCATAACAGAATTATGTTGACAGTCTCATGAGTTAACCGTGCACTGGTCACTCAATAAAGGTCGTGACTTGAGATCATCAGACTTGATCAATCTTACAGAGTGTCTTCTAGCCACCCATACTCACATTTCGTACTCCGAAATTTTTTCTGTTTATATATGTTGAACAGAGATATAGGAAAAGTTGACTCAGAAAAGGAGATTTCTCTTGTATTCTTATTTGTTGTATCGGTATTCCAATTTTCTAAAACCGGGTTCAACGATTTCGATCCAACTTACGAAAGACTCTCAACTAACTAGTCCCTACATTTTGATCTTTATAAATGTTCCTGTAGAAATGCGTTGAACAATAGCACCCGCATATTTATAACCTTGCTCATGGTCACTGTAGCATCAAGGGTTACTCACGAACCATATGGTTTGCTTCCGCTTGGTCTGATGAAATTTAAATGAGAGTTCAAATACTGGAAGCGATATACTTTCACGAACACTTGCGACGCATCGGACCCCCCTCCCACTTCACCACACAGAAAGCTTCTAATCATGAACTGTATCTTTGAATGGGATGATGCAGTTTACAAGTCCGAAGCCACAAATTATCTTAAACTAATACGGTTTCTACTAACAAGTCAACAACTCCCCATTTTCCGTTACTTTGAATGATTTTCCATAGCCCTACAAAGTAATGACTTCATTAATAATTCTTGTTAATTCAGAAATTGAGTTTTCTTCAGTTCTTTACGCTTCTAAAGCCCTTGAAACCTAAAAAGTCATTCGAGCAAGGGACAGAGTAGGAAAGTAATCTTCAGAATAGCAGAAAGAATATCAGCTCAACTTCGGTGTTTAACAAGTTATCCTGCACATAAAACTAATAATTAACATAACATAACGTTATATACCTAAGCGTTAGTTCCCGCAGATGTCAAAACTAATATAATATTTCATTTCGACGCGTTAGCCTGCAGCTCAAGGGACCCCAAAATAAGGCTATGAGCAAAATAGGTCTAAAACTGGTTATAGTTATAGTGGTCGTTACTACAAATAATTTTTTTTCCCAAAAACGGCTCGAACGGTTTTGTTTTATTTTTTCGCGGGGACAGTTCACAATGGCGTTCACGACAGTTCACAATCTGAGGGCAAATTACGAGAATACAGTTTGTACTCATAAATCCATCATAATTTTAGGAATGGTTGGGAAAATTACGAGAATAACCCATTAAGTACCTAAAATTCCGGCAAAAATCGATTTTAGTTCACTTTTTCCCTCATTAATCCCGCTAATGTAAAGCAAGCTGCAGCAGCTCTCACAGAAGTCGTGCTGCTATTTCTACGGGCTCTATGTAAGTTAAATAACAGTTATAATAATGAACGTCCCCATGAAATTCTGGAGTCGACTCTTTGAATAATAGTTATCCATGCAAAGACCATTTTGACTTAAGTAGGATCAACGCGATTAATTACGGAACGTTGAATGCTACCTGCTTCTCCCGATGAAACGTTGACTTCTAAAAGGATCTCACACATATTGGATTGGTTACTTGTGCGGTAAAATGTACGTAGGAGTAAGGAAAGTTGCGTGTGTTTTCATCTGCTTCACACGAGCGGCAACACTACTTCCCAGTCTTAGGAACACTCTGCAGTCCAGTACATCGCCAGCGAGGCAAAATCGAAGGAATTAATGGCGTCCTCGTCTCTGAATAAATGAAGGCCGATTTATTTATTTTTCTACGTATCCTGTTTGCTCTTTGTGTTCATCAGACGGGAAGTGTTTCGAACGACTTGTTCATTCAGCACATTAGAAGTGTGAAGAACAAAGTAAAATAGGTACGTAGCAACACAACATTCAGCAACTTTTAGAAAACAATATGTAGGCTTAAGTTAGTTGAAAGTACTCTATAAGTTTGATCAAAATCGGTAGTGCCATTTTTGAGAAAATTGGAAAACCGATAAATCAATGTTCGACAAATCTAGTTTTTCGGGTTATCATGGCTTATGTCTTCGTTCAACAGACGGATATAGAAATTAGAAAGTTCAAAAAACATTATATTCGACGCATTTTAATTTTATCTTTGTTCAATGGACTGTCAGAGGGGCATTTATTGAGAATAATATATTGGTATTCGTTGAAAATCGTTGAAGCCGTTTTCGCCAAAAAGCAAAAAAAAATTTTTGTTGTTGCTTTTTTGGCCTATATCTACGTTTACCGTATTTCCATGGAGATATTTATAAAGAAGAAAGTTGGGTACTAACTAGTAGAAGATGATTTGAAAGTTTAATCACAATCGTTGGAGCCGTTTTCGAGAAAAATTGAACCGAGACGAAGGGCGAAAAATCCCTAGTTGTTGGTACATTTTCTTTCCTTACACCTCTTTTCCGCTTTCGCACATAACCTCATTCTTGCGTCGTCAAGCAATAACGAACAAAACGAAAAAAGCTCAATCGGTTCAGCCGTTCTTCCCATACACACACGCACACGGACCAAACGCTGAAATTATATTTTTATGGATTCAGTAGTAGGCCTCGAAACGTTAAGATCTAAAGAAAACTCACTTTTTTGGCACGATCGCAATACATTTCTTACCCTCAGGGTAGCGGGGAGTAAAAGCAAGCAGCACGAGACGTACAAAACGCTTTAAGAATGTAGAGCGATGGGCGTAGCGCCGGATAATTGATAAGTAAGGCTGAATGCTCTCATAAGTTAATGAAGGAGTACGTCAACAAATTTTTCGGAACTAGGGTGTCAGCGCAGGCCAAATTAGCTGGGTTTTTGACCTCCGAAGGTCCGCGCCTAATTGACCCTACTGAAAGTCATTGTTTCCCTGAGCACCAACCCCTTGTGTATGTACCTGTGCAAAACCCAAATCATCAGTTATTTTCGCCTGACAACGAACCTTTTCTGAACTTTCCAAAACATCCTTTTCCCACCTCCATATTTTACGTTCCTCTCCAGTCACATGAAAATAACTGAAGACCGGGACTACCCACATGTACGGAGAAAAGGGGTCGGTGCTCGGGGAAACAAAGGCTTCCTAATAGGGCCAAGCAGACATTCGGAGGTCGAAAAACCCAGCTTATTCGGCCCGCACCCGAACACCCATTATTATAAACTAGCTGTGCCCGCGACTTCGTTCATGTGGTTGTCGGAAACACTATCGCGATTATCTTTTGATTGCTCACGTTGGTTTTTGTTATTATGATCGTGTATAAGGAATCTTTAAAATAATACGTTTAAAAGTACTTCAGCGTAAATAATATTTTTAGTTTTATTTTCATGTGGTAAAAGAACATACTGATTTTCCCTGCAACGCGACATGTAGTTGGCCGTGTGAAAAGCAGTCGACGTAAATCGATTCCTACGTGTTTAAATGTTTGCCCCTGTGATTTATGGTAGCAGCGTATTGTTATATAGCGTATCGCCTTCTTCGACAAATAAAATTATTATGAGTAAATCTTAAGAGATAGACATATACTGTCACGGACTTTTTTTATTATTAAAACGGAATAATTCTTTCATACATATTTTTTGAGTAACTTGAACAGTTTATGCAGCGCACGTAACGAAAGTCTTCAAATGTGAATAATTTTCCCCGTTTTTGGAACATTCTCACTGACGCTTCGCCCCTATTGGTCGCTGCGTAATGTTATATAGCCTTAAGCCTTCCTATATAAATGGACTATCCAACAAAAAAATATTTCAAATCGGACCAGTAGTTCCTGAGATTAGCGCGTTTAAACAAACAATCTCTTCCGCTTTATAATATTAGTGTAGACTAAGTAACATAGAGCCCTGTTCCCGGCTGAAAATCGTCGTGGAATACATAAAATTATCCAAAAATGGCTGGCATTGTTTATTAAGAAAACCTTACGGTTTGTAAGACTATGGATTCAATGAATAATGGTGCGAATTCAGGGGCCTTTTCTTTAAAATGTCATTTTTTCCACATCAAAGTGAGATTATTCGAAAGACAAGGGGGGCAAGAGCAACAAAACCTCCTCCCTCTTTTCACAGCTTCTATAGCTCGAACGATTCTGGAGGTATTGAGAGTAAGTGTGGACCAAAACCGTCTCTGGTCCGGAACAAATTCCCGGCTGTACTGTTTTTGTGGAGTGAGATCGATGTGGGAATACCAAGATGAAGAAAACTTCAGACTTTGCTCGGCTGTTGTAGAGAAAAGTCATTAGAAGTAAGTGAGATCGTTCAAAGTCAATGAACATCAACGCGTTAAGGGCTGAATACCCAGTTTCCTAAATGGTGTTTTAGTCTCAGATGACTTTGAACAACAGACGAGAAGAAAACTGAAAAAAAGAGTTGTTCGACTGATTATATAATTTTTCCGTCCACTTTGCGGGGCTGAGGAAAGTAAAAATGTGTTGCAGATTGAGAATTTGTAACTTGAACGCGATTTGCTTTCTTATTTTCAAACCAGATATTACTTACTGCAACTCGATATTTCTTTCATTGCCGATTCGATTCAGTTACGTCTGCGGTTTGAAAGAGCTCAAAATTAACGAGCAACTGACGTTCTCTTTTTACTCTCATCCGACCACTCACGACAGAAAGAGACGTCGCAAACGCTTCCCCAATCGCATCCATAGAGTTTTTTGTTATTCTCGTTATGAGACCATTACTACTATTGGAACGAGCTACGTGCTGCGCTGAAGCGCCTCTTTTTATTTACTTTCCGCTACCCAAAGGGTCTGGAATGTACAGTGATCGAGCAAAAAAAAGTTGAGCTTTCTTCGAATCTTTACGTTTTTAGGCCTACTGAATAAAAAAACCTAATTTCGGCACGTCTGCAGTTCGATTTGCGGGACAATAGCTGGACCGATTGAGGTGGTTCTTTTTTCGTTTAGTTCGTTATCGTTTGAAGACGCGAGAATGAGGTTATGTGCGATTTCCATCGATGGAAAAGAGGTGTAAGGAACGAAAATGTACCAACAACTAGGGGTATTCGCCCTTCGTCTCGGTTGACGAGACTTAGTACCTACGCGTACCTAACTTTTCCTCTCTTCAAGTATCATGAACCGTCCTTTGAACAAACATTGAAAAGAAAATGTGTCGAAAATAGTGTTTTTTGAACAATTTTGGTAATTTACAGAGTAACTGCTTCACTGGATTTGATCCACCTTGCTGAGAGCGTCTTTGAGCAGCCTATACCCTTATTTTGATCTCCTCAACCCCACCCATTTTCTTAAAAACCACTGTAACGATTTCGAACGACCTTAGGAAGTACTTTTAACTAACTAGTGCCTACGTATTGTTCTCCATGAATTGTTCCGTAGAAATGCGTTGAACGAAGGTACAGTCGTCGAATGTACGGGGGTTGCGGAATGTTGTGTGTTGCTAACACCACGATGTTTTACTTTAAACTGCCGAAAGGGCACTTCGTAGCATGATCTGTGTGCCTGAAGCTAAGTTTTCCTGGAGAACTGATGAATCGATTGAAGTGGTTTGGTTTTCGTTTTGTGTGATATTTTTTGAAGACGCTAAATTCCCATCAATGTAAAAGGATCAAAATGTACGAAAAACGACTGTTTTTCGCATTTGCCCCTAACGTCGCCAACGATTTTGATTATGCGTTCGAGTCATCTTCCACTATTTAATACCAGACTTTGGTTCTCAGTAAATATCTCTGTGAAAACTCGCTGAATGTATAAAATAGTGAGATAGAAGCTGTCGGAACGAAATGAGGGTTCTCTTTTACTTCCGGGGAAAAGGCTCTAACTCACATCGTTTCTTCACCAATTATTACCTGGTATTTACGTACAAACGTTCATCTGACAGCCCGTTTAACAGATACCATCCAAAATGTGCCCAATGCATAATCGAATTTGATCAATCGGACAGAGTGTGTTTTAGCAACTACACACACAAGGTGCTCTTCGAAATTCATCAGAAAATCGGCGAATGCACAGGGGTTGCGGAAAGGCGTGTGATCATAAGTTCCACACATTTCTTTTATTTCGGAAAAAATCTTTTAAAACGCTAACCGGCGAATAGCTAATTCAGGTGTTAAACGCGTTAAAGGAAACGCAGAGAATCAAAGGTGAAGTGAACTATTTTTAACGGGTAGCTCGATTTGCATTCATAGTGTTGTGTGGTTACTACATTAGTCATATGACATTGCATTGTTGTTGTGTGGTAACTATGGTGAGAGGGGTTACGAGTTAGGTTGTTCCGTAAGACGTCTTGTCTGATTATTAAAATAAAGTATTCCTTCTTCCTTGTCCGAGTTCATCACCATATGCTAAATGCTCGTTTTGTTCCTCGCGCCTAAATACATGAAAAAATTAGATTCTTCAAGTATTAAAACTTCGATTTCAAGTTCCCTTAACAACGGCTCTAACAATTTAGATCAAACTGGCAGGATATCTGGTGTAGTATATCATCGAGTTTACGTGGGGATGAGAAAAGTGTGATACTTTGCACCAGATATTTGAATATGGAGGGAAGTAACATGTGGCGCAAGGAGGTTCGAGGAGCCAATCGCCCGCCAGAACGTTATATAACCCTTTGAGAGAAGTAGAAGATCCCGCCGAGGGAAGTAAGTGGGAGAAGGGGAGCTCCACGAAAACTAAGCGCCCTGTCGCGAAGTGTACCTGAGCTGGTCAACAACTTTCAGCGGTCAAACCAAATATTGCCCGTCGGTGAGTAAAGTATAGCTCCGTACTGTTCAGACGGCTGTGCAAGATGTCCGGGGTGCCTCAGCAGCAACAGGGCGACGGAGGGAACAAGACCAAGAAAAAGAAGAAGGGCTCCCCTAAAGAAATCATCAAGAAGCTCTCTTTAACCGGGAAGAAGAAAAAGAAGGAAGAGCCGCCCAAAGTCCCAGAGAACGTCACGGCATCTCAAGAGACTTTGTGCTCGTTGGATGGCTCGCCCAACAAATCGCCTCCCGAGAGCAAAACGTCTCAAATCGACCCTTTCGAATCTCTCGCGTCGACGGACGAAGTTGAAACTCAAACGGACATCGTGCAAACTGAAGAACAAGAAGTGCAGTCTCCTGAGGAATCTCTGGTCGGAGGGCCGTTCCAAGATGATCCCTGGACCAAAGTGAGTAGTGATCCCTGGAGCAAGGACGGGGACTCGACGAGTATGGACACAGCCACGAGCACATCCGAACACGAAGTGAGTGACCTCGCTTTTTTTTTCCTCGGCATTCGCCGATTTGAATGAGTTACGTAACACAACCAAACGCCCAGCTTATGGAGAAAAAAAAACGTTACTTTTAAATTGACAAATATTCCTTTGACCTGAAATCCACTGGGAAGTTGGTACCGACTTGACCAGTTTTCTCCAATTCCAACCTGTCGAAACCAAACGTGCCCCGAATCCGAATACCTGACGCAACTTGATGAGCAATTGCGCAGAACGTGTTTACGCCACTCAAGTCGACAGGTTTAGCTTTCAATAACAGCGAGTTAGCGATAGGGCTTCTTCGATCAGAAAGATACGTATTGGCAAGTACTGCAAGAATTACAGAAACATCCCACTAGCTGATGTACAGATTGTGCACTCCAGACCTTACTGAGCCCAGGGGTTGACCTTTAATGCAAAAGCACCTGTTATGCATTTTCATCTGATGCTCAACTATTCCCACGCTTCTTTGTCGAACCAAAAAAATCATAAATGTCAGGTGCGTAGCACCACAAAACTACACTACACTATCTTCCATAATTTTTCGGTAACTTTCATTAAGCTATGTATTTTGACTTCTGTACAACGGATAGCCACAGAAATAGTTGCTGAGAACGAAATATAGGGTACGGGGAGCTAAAAGACACTCAGTCAGGTTGATCAAATTCGATTACGCGGTTATCGTGGAAAATTCGAAAATAGGAAAAGGACGAATTTAGAACATTTTGGTTGTTGTCTTCGTTCGCCATACTGTGATAGGAATATTTGTGGGGAGCAATATGTAGGTATTGACTAGTTTCATACTCTCTGTGAGTTAGATGTGAAGCGTTAGAGGCGGGTTTTTCAAAAAGTTTAAAATGACACCTTGAAAATCAACCAGTACAGAGTTCTATAGCAAACGAGCGTATTAACAACCAACTTACACCTTGACAACCAGGAAATGACCGAAGTACGTCACAGGTTACCTCAGTAGTGTTATGTAAGTTGATAAGTTATGTATTTCGCAGTAAAACATGAACAATCTTCCACTTCCTTCAGCTCATTCGCCCTTTACGAATTGTTATTCATCAATATAGAGGCGTTAGGTGTTCTGTTTCATGAAAATCGGTGGTGGCATTGTGATACTCGAGATGATAAGGTAATCGACCTAAAAGGCCGAGTGTGGTTTCACGTTCGGCTTGTGGCTTGGACCGATCTCCTTCCCGAGTACAATTAGGCGGCCGTTGGAGCGTTCGAATGGCGAATAAAGCCCAGTCAAGGAACCCGCCAATGCGGTCATCATTTTCACGGGTTTTACGTTGCTAAACCGTGCAGAAAGGTGCGGAAACTCAAACTAGTGCTTCTCTAGTACATGTTATAGAACCGATCGGCGGAAGTAACCAAATGATTCGACTCGGTCGTGTGGTGATCAAGGAATATAAACATACGCGACTGTTATGGGAGCATTCACAAGAAGTGTTAGTCGTGTTGTGTTGAAATTGCAATTTTAAGATTCGCAATAAGCCCACGTAACTCAAGAATAATTGAAACACAATATTAACTGAAGTTCAACGAAACAATAACCACGCTGAAAAGAATTTGAGAATACTAGGTAAGTGCAATTAAAAATCAGTGTTTAGCCCACTTTGTATAGAATGAAATTGAACGACTACTTGAGTCTAAGCATGACTACCCGAGCCTAAGCTCGGGCCTGAAGTGTTAGACCAGGGGTGCTCAAACGCGAGTGCTTTTTAAGTAGATCTCGAGAAGAAGAAAATTTTTAATACGTAGGTAGGTAACTAAACTACAAAAATGTATTACGTGTTAAAATAGCACTGCTTAGACCAGCCAAACAATCAAAAGCCGCTACGATCGCGTCATTTAAAATATCTCATATATTGGCGAAACACAAGAAACCATTCGAAGATGTTTCGGTGGTGAAGGAAGCATTTATTGAAGCGGGCGAGACTTTATTTGGAGATTTTAAAAATTAAACAGAAATCATGCCTGCTATTAGAGAACTTCAGTTATCTCGTCCGACTGTCACAAGGCGTATTGAAGTCACGGGTCAGGACATCGCAAATAAACTAAAACATGATATCATGGAATGTACATACTTCTCTTTACAGTTCGACGAATCCACCAATATGACAGACACTGCCCAGCTGTGTATTTTTCTAGACGAAAGAGGTGATGACACTCTGATTTTGAAAAACGAAAAATGGCTGACTGATTTGGCATTTTTGACTGACATCTCAATGCACTTAAACACTGTTAACTTGTAGCTTCAAGGTAAAGGAAAAACTATTATTGATATGATTAGCGCAGTAAACGCATTCAAAAGTAAATTGCAACTTATGATAGATCAACTGAAAAGAAAGGAACATGAAACATTTTCCATCTTTGAAAGCAAGGATTCCTCGGTTGAATTATGATACGTATGACGCTGAATTATTAAATATTTTGGGACAATTCGAAACGCGTTTTTATGATTGCAGTAAATTGGAAAATATAGCATCATTTATCAGTTATCCTTTTCCATGTAAAAACGTTGAGGAATTAGCCTAGGTGGGTAGGGTGTATCGTGTATGTACGACAACCCTGCATCACATATACTTGCAGCCTCTCACAGTCGATCGTAAGCAGTCTAAAAATATTGAGGTAGATCGCCAGCAGTTCTAGTTTGTGCACCCCTGTGTTAGACAGTTGAAAAGGGGTTGAACAATCAACACTTTTTGTAGGACCGTTTAAAATCGGGATAATGACTCAGTAAACGCCACTGACCAAGAACATGACGTGACGCTGGAGTTCTAATATCGCGCTGATCACGCAGAACTCTCGTCAATCATCAGCGACATGTGTGCCATGCAGCTTTTTTTGATGCTGAGCAAGCTTTCGATCGGCTTTGGCACGATGGCTTCCTTTTCAAAATCAGACCATACCTTCCAAACAACTTGTACTCTCTCTTGAAAAGTTATCTAGAAGGGAGAACGTTTGAAGTTAACGTTCAAAATGAAAAATCCACAACACGGCGAATACTCTCAGGAGTTCCTCAGGGTTCAGTTCTGGGTCCATATTTGTACTCATTCCACTGCCACAACCTGCCTCTGCTTCAAACACCCGATTTTTCTGGGATGTATGCAGATGACATTGTTTATGCTGTTTCTGGGGCAGATGCTACTCTGGTGGCGAGACTCCTACAATCTAAAATAGAAATCCTCGGGCAGTGGTGTACAAAATGGAAAATAAAAATTATCCCGCTGAAATCATATGCCATGACCTTCACCTATGAACGGCGTTACACAAAACCACCCCTTTCGTTACTAGGCGACATCATGCCAAATGTCCGATCACTTCGGTATCTAGAAGTGATCCTAGATAGACATTTGGCATTCGAGGACCATATTTCTGTATTGCTGCATCGATTACGGTCCCTTGTGTTCAGCTTACACAATCCCACCATTTCCCTGCACAATAAAATACTTATTTACACTTCCCTTGTCCGCACAATATGGACTTACGCCATCGCTGTTCGGGGCACGTGTTCGCCGTCGCAATTCCGCCGTATTGAGCAACAGCAAAACGCAACCCTGCATAAACATATTATCCACTCGCCTCCATTCGTCCGCAACCTGACTATTTATAATGACTCCTCATTGGAAACCCCTACGGCTCTTTTACATCGCATCATGTCCACATTCACTAGGCACAACCTCCACCACCCCATGAAGGCTTCGCCAGACCATCGCATCAACGCCTGGTCCGTCCCCACCATGTTCTTAAATATTGTAGGAACGTAAACCCGCTTCAATGTCAAATGTCAATGGTTACTGTACTGAACTAAGTGCGTAACCTTCAGCTTTAGAAAAACAGTGTGTTCCATCACGCCATTAAGGTATATTTATATTTATACATAGTCTTAATAAAGTTACAACAAAAAATATACCTATGAATGCCCAAATCACTGGCCTCATGCTGCCAAAACAATTCGAACACTGAGGGTGACCGACCCCTGACAACAACACAGCCTTACTTTTCCTTTACAAAACCCGACTACCAATCCGTCTTGGTGCAGGGGTTCCCTCATTATGGGAAAATTATAATCGACCTCCAGTCCTCAAGAGTGGTCATTACTCCTCCGACTCGCTCCATCCGAATCTGTCGAAGGATCCAGGCGAAACTCCTCAAATATTAAAGCTTCGGACTGTGCCACAACCCGTCGACGAGACCTAAGCAACGAGACCTAATTGGACAACTGTTCTACGACCTTTGCTTCAGAAGAGAGGAACAGTGTAAGGCATCAGTCAAAGCCAAGGGAACAATGACCTAGGTCGTGGCCACAAAGAGGCCCATTTCCCATCACCCAAGTAATAGAGTGATCCGGCTTTGACTCCTGGAATGGAAATCTTCCGGTTCCCTCCACAAATTTGAGGATTTTCCTCCATTCTTTATTTGAATGTAGTCCCTATCTATTGAACGTCTTCCTGGTCTTTCTCGTCTGGTTCTCTGAACCATGTTGGGCATTCACGTATGAAATGCTCAACCGTTTCTATTCCCCCACAGGAGCATTGAGCCCTGATGGTCGAGTTGAATCTATGTAGTGTGTTCCTAACTACGCAATGTCCAGTTAGCATACCTATTAATCTTCTTAGTTGGTCCTGTTCAGTTTTAGCGCCCATTCCGTCTTCTGTCCGTTATCTATGTCAATCCCAACTCTGTCCCAGAGGGTGTTATTAACCGCCTTTTTGACTGCCGCCATTGCCCCTGCTTCAAATTTACTCCTCCACAGTGTTATCTATAAGCACCTCATTTTGGAACCCTCCAAGCCCCACCTTAATTTCTGCGAGGTTCAACTCAAAATTAGCCTTCGGCTTATTGAAATGGCAGCTACTTCGGACTCGCTTCTTAATTTGATTTCACGGTCTGGTAATCGTTGAAATCCAACGAGAGCCGCTGTCGATTGTTTCGTGGCAATTGGCTGTAACATGGCGTGTCGTTTCTCTTCGAATAATGAACTTGTTCAGACGGTGTGAAAACGGCTCAATTCACATTCCTGAAAGTTGTTTCCGGTCATTTTTCTTCGTGATCACGTCGTGTCAACCTTACAAGATACGAACAGATCGAAGCCGGCAAACATTAGATTTAAGGCGTCAGGATGTTTCCTTTACATCGATATTTTGAGGTACGTAAACGAAAACTAGTGGGAACAAGTATAATTTTGTGGTTCCACGACCCCACGATGTGCCCCACCTAAACTAACCTACGCTAACCCCTCCTTAATTGAGACACATACTACAAAACACACACAAACACACCAATACCCCGCCCCCTTTACAGGGCCCTACTCACCACACCCTCCCTATGCTTCAACACATCCTCCCCAAAACGCCTCCTCCGTGCCAAAACCTCCCTCGTCCCACATACCACAGACCAGTCCCATTCCCTCCCGTCCCCCATTAACCCCTTCCTTGCAATATCCCTCCGCCACATTAGCTAAACGCATCCACCAACCACCCCAAAGATTTCCCTGAACATACCCATGCCTCGCGATTACCTGGGTGGTATTGTAATTAACCCCCACCCACCCGGCCAACATCCTCTCCCTATTGCTTGGTAACCATCCATAGGTGTTCCCTCCTTTTCCTCCTTCCCATCTCCTCTGTCATTCATCAACCACCAATGCCATCTAGTGGAAACAGTTACAACTCTGCACTTGGGGATGTCTGGGTGAGTACTGACTAGGTCGCCCCTACCTCTCGCAGACCCCGCAGTTGAAAAACGAAATTTGGGATGGGAGAACTACCCTCCAGCGACACCTTATCCACCACGCTGTTCGCAGAGCAAGCGCTTTTTCCAGCATTTTAAGGCCTGGCCCTGGGCAGGAGTTGGCTTGGGACGGCGCGTTCAATCTACCTTGCCCTGCAGAGGGAGCCACCTGTCGTAGCCCTAACCCATAATGCACCGACGCAAGGGCGCAGGCTGTGCATTCCCGTGGTACCATGCTTGGGCCAAACAACCCTTAAGGCCAGAATGGTCGCTACCCCCCTCCCCCCATCATTTGATGGCACTTAAGGCTTCTCCTCCCCCCAGGACAAAGCAGGTGGGACTTGCTGCTCTCCCGGAGGTTCAGAAGGCAGCGGCGGCAGGGGTCCCCCAAGTAAAAACAACCGAAGTGAAAAGTATGCGGTACTTCTTTTGTGAAATCAGCCTTTTTGAAAAAAGCCTAGTATTTTTACAGAGCGCCACGTTTTCGTTATAAAAGCATTAGAATGAAAATCAGCCAGGTATTTTGTAGCCTTTTCATAAAGAAGCTGGATTTGCCTTATCGTCAAACGCTAGTCTGCTTTCCAGGCTCAATCCTTGTTTGGAGGACAGGGGTTCCAGCAATGTCTCAACAACAACTTACTTGTCTACGAACCTCACTTTTCTACCAGTTACATTTAAGCTGAACTTTATTTATTTCACCTCAGCATGTACAGGGTGAGCCATAACAAATGGTGCAGTTTCAAAGGGCGATTTAAAAAAAACGGTGCAACATAGAAGATTACGGTTTGTTTTATTGAACGCCATACATCACCCCATTTCGGTAGATTAAGTCCTGAAAATTACATCAGGAAGGTGGGCGCCCTCAGCAGCGACGCACTGATGTAGGCGATTCCTGAAATTTTCAGCCGCCCTCTGGCACATTTCGATGGGAATCGCGGCGATTTCTTCCCTGATTCGAATCTTGAGGTCTTCCAGAGTGTGAGGTCGATGTTTAAACACCTTTTCCTTCAAGTAGCCCCACAGGAAAAAATCACACGCACTCAAATCTGGCGATCTTCCCGGCCACCCCAAGTCACCCCTGAGAGATTTTGACGGTTCTGGTAGTCTGGTGGTGACAATTCCTTAACAATCATAATCTTGTACGGATGGAATGACAAGTCCATGTGAAAAATCCTCCTTAGTGAGGTGTTAGAGATGTTCAGTGCTACTGCGTGCCTCCGAGCAGAGCGCCGAGGCGACTGTTCCACTGCTGCTCTCACTCGAGCCAAATTTTCAGGTGCGTTTCTTGGTCTTCCCGCACCTCTACGCCTTACTGTGGAACCAGTTTCTTCCAATGCTTGAACTCAACGTGCGATAACATTGCGGTGAGGGACGGGATCACGACGTGGGATGTTGTAACGTAGTCAGAAGGCCCGCTGGGTGGCGATGAACGAACGGCCACTTTCAAAAAACGTGCGAATGACGAAACCTCGTTGCTCTCGGCTCCAAACCATTGTAACGACTGAAAACGGGACCACTGCCCGGGCACAATGAGACCCCTCCCAGGTCGTTAACCCCACTACAAGCATGCAGCACCCCTTCGAAACTGCACCATTTGTTATGGCTCACCCTGTATTTGGAAACATTCTATTTGGTTCCAATATATATGCTTACAATCATGAAGTCGATTAAATGCAGTATAATTATGCTGAAGATGTACCATGAATACGTTAAATTAATTAAGCTGCAGAGATATATTTACAATAAAGCGGACCACGCTCGGTCTTTTTGCCAAATAAAATGGTGTGGACAAAAACGCTGAGATTTTAAAACGATACTGACAACACCACGGTGAAAAATGTTATTCAAACAGTCGGTAGCAGTCTGCATTCCGGAATTTCGTGAGTTGTTGATTCATGACAATGAAATCGAGATTATTGAATGAAAAAAGCGAAGGAACGCACGCAATCTAACATAAATATTTTTTCTAAACGCGAGGACTACAGAACAACTCGAGTAAGATATATAGACGCAGTCATACACCTCTGAGATTCGTTCCATTCGCCAAAACGGCCAAATTGTGTCGCCCATAACAGCCATGGGCTTCGTTCGATTGGATTGCCGAGCAGATGGGCACAACTAGATACCAAATGGGATTTTTTTGCGATAGAACGAATTTTTCAGCCCTCGTCAAGATATGGCCCGGATGGCGAGAGGACATTGCAGATTTGCAACACGCATACCTTGAAACGTAAAGTATCAAATTTTGAGGGAGGTTTTAAAAAAATAATTCCTCGACCGTAAACATAGGTGTATTATTCATAATCTATCTATACTAATATTATAAAGCGGAAGAGTTTGTTTGTTTGTTGAAACGCGCTAATCTCAGGAACTACTGGTCCGATTTGAAAAATTCTTTTTTTGTTGGCATTCCATTTATAGAGGAAGGCTTTAGGCTATATAACAGTACGCTGCGACCAACAGGAGCGAAGCGTCAGTGAGATATGTCGCAAAAACGAGGAAAATTATTCACATTTGAGGACACTTCGTTGCGTGCGCTGCATAAACGGTTCAAGTTATTCAAAAAACATGTATGAAAGAATTATTCCTTTTTAATAATAAAAAAAAGTCCGTGACAGTATATGTCTATCTCTTAGGATTTACTCATAATAATATTATTTGTCGAAGAAGGCGATAGGCTTAATATCAAAAGTTTACCCTGATATCGTCGAAATAGAAAATAAAGATTATCAATGGATGTGTCAAAGGGCAATATTGGCGGCGACAAATAGTACCGTTGACGAAATTAACGGCCTGATTTTAACTAAACTTCCAGGCGATATAACTACCTACACATCTATTGATAATGTAATGGATCAAGAAGGTGTTGTCTATTACCCTCAGGAGTTTCTCAATTCTTTAAACCCGAGTGGCCTTCCACCGCATTCCCTCAAGTTGAAAATAGGTGTTGCGATAATTTTACTCAGAAATCTTAAACCACCAAATTTATGCAACGACTTGAAGTCAAATTCCTTCGCAATAACGTGATCGTTGTAACAGTTTTGACTGGTTGGGCAGTTGGTCAAACAGTGCTCATACCTCGCATCCCAATGATTCCAGATGATTTACCTTTTAATTTTAAAAGAATTCAATTTCCCATTAAGTTATCTTTTGACGTAACAGTTGATAAATCTCAGGGGCAAACATTTGAACGCGTAGGAATCGATTTACGTCAAGACTGCTTTTCACACAGCCGAAAGAAAATAAATAAAAGAAGAAAATATAATTTACGCTGAAGTTCTTTAAAACATGTTATTTTAAAAATTTCTTATTCACGATCATAATAACAAAAACCAACGTGAGCAATCAAAAGATAATCGCGATCGTGTTTCCGACAACCACACGAACGAAGTCGCGGGCACAGCTAGTGAATAATAAACCGATGCTCAATAATGGTCCTGGAATGAGTACGAGCAAGACAATAAATTTCGGAACTGTAAGCGCTACCGCTTCCTGTTGCTGTGAAGTGTTGTTTGACCAAGTTCAAATGAACTGAGTGGTAAATGAATGGATTAAGTAGACAAAGCCATATAGAAAGTGAATTGACGTAGAGCTAAGGAAAGTTGTGTGTTGCAACGCACCAGATATTTTTAACATTCCAGCGGAGTTAATTTAGAAAAAACCGAGCTAAAAACGCGTTTCGTGAAAAATGTTGATGATTTATTGTGCTGCTCTCGTCATTTTCCCACGAATGGGAACTTGATGGTATAATTACCATATTGGGAGCTATCAATACAAAAAATTTAATCAAAATCGTTAGAGCTGTTTTTGAGAAAAAAAATATTTGGTGTTTTGATCACTATGATAACTATAGTTATATTTCGGTGGATTTTGTTCATACCCTTATTTTGGCGTCCCATGGTAACTTGTTGGCGAGATATCAAGTTTGAGCTGTTTTGGTACGGTGGTTTTCTCTAAAAATCGTTCACAGTCACACGGACATACAGACCATTTTCCCAAATAGTGTTTTTCGGACTCAGGGGGGTCTGAATCGTAATGATCTGAAGAGAACTCAAAAAAATTTTTTCAGCCGATTACATAACTTCCTTTCTACTTGGTAGAGCCAAGGAAATCAAAAAGGCGGACGGTTGGGTATCACCATTTTTGCTCATAGCGACATAAATCGCACTTTAGTGGCCAAAGAATGAAGGTTAATGTGGTACTAGAGAACAGGGTTCTCTGAGCCAGTAATAATTCGTTTTAATTGCACTACTCTCGTAAATGGCAGCATCCGAAAAATATGATTCACACCATCGCAATCTGACGATCTCACTTTGCCCTTTCGTCAAACTACACACTAATACTTCACAGTTTGTAACATCTCTGTTCGGCAGGCCAAATTAGTTGGGTCTTTGACCTCCGGAATATCCACACTCGCACTTAACGGTACTCTCAACCCTTTTGGTTGTACCTGTGGAAAGCCCAGCTCCTCAGTTATTTCGAATTGACAACGGACTACCCCCTGTCCTGGACTTTCTCATCAATCTTTTCCAACCCCTCAATTTTAGATTCCTCTTCTCAACAGACAGCAATCCTTCAGTATCTCGCGATACAGTCGTCTCCCAGTTCAACATTTCGTCTTTCAGCTCGCGCTACTCCCAACTCAACTCTATCTTTCTCCTCTCTCTCTCACTCTCCCTCCACTTAGTATTTCATAACCAGTTTCACATGTATTGTGAGTCCTTTGTGCAGACTTATATACTCATACTCAACCAGATATCGCTATTCTGTCAAGTGTAATGCAGTCCTCACTCACGCTCACCACGTTAATTTATTTCTCAGTTTCAATCTCTCAGTTGTGCGCTCAACAATCGCCATTGCACGACGGTACTGCACGTCAGATCAAAGAGCGAGCGCATTTTAGCAGTTATTCAACTCTCATCGTGTGGGTGGTGTATTGTATGATGTTAAGCTTTAGACTCCATTGTGGTTAAGAAGGGCTTGAAGGGGAAAGGTAAAGAGCGACAGGAAAGTGAGTATGGTACCAGAATGTCTGACCAGTATAGTTCGTGCCTGGTTGGACGTCGTTGAGATCATTTATCGGACAGCGAGGAAGACTGTCACGATGTCCTCGTGCATTGTAAGACGTGGCCGATGACCAGGAATCATATGAATGTGAAAACGAGGGGGGTACCCGTAAAGATAGATACAAGGGGGCGAATTATACCGTGTTTCGACTGAACGGTAGAATGAATGCAAGGTCCACTACCGAAAAACCAGTTCCTCAACATTCTTGTAACCAAACAGACCCATCAGCACACTCTTTGGAAGAATAGTGGTGTTTAATAAACAAATTGTCGATAACTTATTGTGGTGGTGAATACATAGGACTTTTGCTCGTCAATCACTTCTATTCATCGGTATGAGAATATAGCTCTACTGTCACTACCACTCAGCTCATCTGAGGTTGTGAGGAAGTTTTGAATTTTGGCGCGAAACCCACTCGTTCCCTCTCTACGCTACGATATGTTAAACAATTATCCAATTGACTGGATGCTCGTATCCTCACTCTTTTTTTTGCGACTAGGCACCACAGGCCGTATAAAAGTAGGGATCAAGTTTCGGCTCACGTTAGGTAACATGAATTACGTAACTACTTGTGAAGGCGAAAACCCTTTAGTCTTCCCCTCCTCCCTTCGTTCATGCCAGTTCCCCCTCTCCCGAGCGTCAAAACGTCAAAAGGTTCAGTAGTTTAACGGTCGATGATGGCCAACGTGGTCCGTGGTGTGTCAGAGGGCCCGGCACCCCTCAATTTACCGGCGGAGGAAAATGTCAAGAGCGCTCCTCATTGGGTCAGCCTCCACGTTAACTTTTTCCGGCATCTCAGTGCTTGTTATCTTTTCAAAGCATCTTCCCCTCAATCGCCTTGTCTCTCAATTCACGCCCTTTTTGGAATTGCTGTTATTCGCTTCATCCCAGGAACTAGTTCTTCCTCACGGGACACACCCATCATTCAAACAACGCTTTAAATAAATCTTGCTCTATATTTAGCGCGCTATCTCGTTTTGGGTTCCATACAACCCTCTCATGTGCTTCTAGACCTAGCTATTAGTGTGTTTTCGCCCCACAAATGCCTTCATTCTGTGACAATGACCTATTTCTGCCCAGTAAAAATCAAAATAACTACGTAATGTCACATTGCTTGATGTAACGATACAATCAATTCCGATGGTACGGAAAATAAGAAAAAGCCAAGTTGCAATAAAGGAGGATCCAAGTACAAAGATTTCACGCAGAATCTTTAAACGGATGAACATTTCATGTCGCCCATGACTGCCTGAAACACTGCCCCGAAATCAACCTGCTTCAGGGACCAATTATTCCCGTCGGAACATGTGTAGTTTAAAATGGTCGAAAACCCTGAGGTTTTGTATCTTGTAAGTAATATATGCTTTGTCACGAAAAAAATCCCTGAAAATTGTCATAAGTACCGTTTCAAAGAGAACTAACATTCTGATTTCTTTAAAATGGAACGAATGATTATTTCGGATTAAACGCGAAAAAAAAGTTGAAAGTTGAAATAGTCAAAGTCTAAAAAGTATTCTTTATATCAGCTGTAGAAATGTTCAGACTCGCAGCTTCCTTATGCGGAAACCTTCATGGATCATCATAGTCTTAGGATTTCACTTCGATGCTTTCAGCCAAGAAGAAATTGTGGTGTTTACTTAACGAAAGCTCAGGAAAATAACAAACGGAATCCACACTGGCCCCGATAAACGAAATTCTCGACACTTGAACTCACTTCCGACACCATTTTTCGATGAGGAGGTTGAATAGTCGGAAAACCGTTGACCGAGACAAAAATTATAGCGACCCTGAGCTTTGAACTCGCTCATCCTGTCCACACACGTCTGCTTTCCTTTTAGTTGTTGGTTCAGCGCGTGTTGCTGTAAGTCAGAACAATTCTGCCAAGTTTCCATCGAGGCAGAACTATCAACTGTTAACCCTCAGCACAGGATTTAAATACTGGGGTAGGGGGGCAGGGGGCGAAATAAAAACGCGATTCTCGCAATATGTAAGGCACGATCCCAGATTTTCATTTTTATTGTGTATTTAATTGCCTTTCTGTAGATAATTGAGAAAGTCAGTGATATCTGAATGACAAAGAAAGAGTTTGGTCGTTGGTGAGGTGAGTTGAGAGGGATGCGACAAGTTAGAGTATGTATAAACCTGTCTGGACGTAAATAAAATATTTGGGGTAGTTTTAAGAGCTGTGATAGTTACAAATACGTGCGCAAAGTACAATGTGTGCAGCTGTTTAAACTTTAAATAAATTGAGGAGAACAACTCAACTACTTTCAGCGGGTTTCTTCAAAGAATGTATTTCTTCGCGCGGTTAATCACACTTTTATAAACGTATACCGACTGACCCAAGGGCCTTAAAATGCCTATGGTGGGCCATACTCACCAAAACCATAAAATTATAAACGGAAGTGAGCAGCTACCCACCATAAATCGCACCCTCGTTATGAACTGCTTGCGGCCCATCTAGGGAGTGGCGTATGTGAAGTAGAGACAAGGTGTGCGCGAGCAAATGGGGTAGCTGTCTGTGGAAGAGACACAAATAACTCGAAGAGGGGAAGGGGTCTGTATAACGAACTCAGTGCAAGCCAAGGTACATTCAGGTCATACTGCATCAAAAGCAAGGGGAAGACCAAGCTGGCAATGGTGTGACAGCTAGCTGGACAATGTGTTGTGATTGTGACAAAGTGGTTCATTATCAATGTTGGCCCATGGAAATATTAGTAAAATGGGGGAAAGTTTGGGAACACCTGTCAACGTACCACCTATAGGCTGGGCTACATTGATCCACAACATGCTCACGGGTAAGTAAGACTGTAGACACTGGGGAGCGTAGTCTGGTATAGGCCTGAGTTGAGCAGAACTCATGATCTTGGACATAAGACAGTGTGAGAGACAGAAACTGTTGATGATGTGACTGCATATTCCAGCTACAAGGTCTCTGACCTTTCCAAGGCCTATAAGACTGTATGAACACTGGTCAGTTACTGGTTGACTTAGCCATTAACTGCATGGTTGACAAGTGGACAGTGACACAGGAGCTTTGGGATGAACTCCGGGCGGATCTCACCACAGAACGGAAACTTGCAGCCATCGATGAATGGGCGTTAGAGAAATGGCAAGTGAGATGGGAATACTCGTCAAAGGGTCGTGTCACGTATGAGTTATTCCCCAGAATCCGTGAACGTCATGAAAGAAGGTGGATTGAACTAGACCACTGGACGAGCCAGTTCCTCACGAGACTTTCGACTTCAATACGCAGTTCCACTTCTTTTCACTCAAATACTCTCTGTCATGCACGTCTTGCGCCTTCAGTGCGGAGGAAACAAGAAACCACATGCTGCTCCACAATAGTTTCTCCAACAGTGAGCGACGGTTGTTGGGAGGCCAAACGAACAACAAAGCAAGCCTAACTATTTTGCAGAGTTCGCGAAGAAGGTGATGGCTAAGAAATGTGGTCATAGTTGATTTGTAATTTTGAAACTTGCCACTCAAGTACACAGACCAGGTGGGAAACCAGATTAAGAACTCCTTCCAGACGGTATGGGATTCCTCAGGTGGTAACCTCCACGCGCTAATACAAAGGGCAACAGCTCTCTACCGGGAAACTGGCTAACAACCAAATACCTGCTGTACCTCCGCAGGTCTGTGTTCGGTGGATGCTGGCTGCAGAGGCCGGCCTCTTGCAACTTCCGTGGCTGATATAACTTTCGTCGAGGATTTAGAAATCAATCATCAAATAAGGGAACAGACCTGTGTGTGACTTTTAGAGCAAACCACTGTACCAAATCCACTCAAACTTTATATCTAGCCCGCAGGTTACCATGGGACGCCAAAATAAGGGTATGAGCCAAATCCACCGAAAGTTAACTATAGTTATCATAGTGCTCTCTTCCGGGTGACAGCCAAACGAACAAATACCTGTCGTACCGCCTCAGGTCTGAGTTCGGTGGATGCTGCAGAGACCGGCCTCTAGCATATTAGCGAAACAGCAACTTCCATGACTGATATAACCCTCGTCGAAGGAACAGGTCATTTAATAAGGAAACAGACCTGACTGAAGTGTACATGCGAAGGAGAGTGGGAGAACGGAAGCGCTGAGCTGTGAACAAACCTCCAAAACCCACAAATGGCGTTCGTCTGTACCTGGAGAGCAAGATAAAAGTTGATAAAGGGTTTACTATAGTTTGGTGGCCCGAAAAAACAGAAAATTAAATTAAGGTAATTATGTGTGAATGGTAGATAAGGGAGAGATACTGTATTTTACGGCCAGAAGAGCAACTTCAGTGATTTGTATTCAATTATGGCGAACTGGTGGAGCACGGACTGTTAGTTTCAGATCACATGCACACTGATTGGGCAGTGGGGAGTTGTTTCAGAAAACAAGCGTTTCTTAGATCCTTGGGAACCCAGCAATCGTTTTAAGGGGAGAGTCGGAAGGGATTTTCCAAATATGGTGGACATTACAAGGTTTCTGGAAGTTTCCTGCGCGTTGTTTGTCACGAAGATGGAATTACTTGGAAACCCACTAGGATCATGAACCGTCAAAAAAATCAATGTGTACATTGCGTTTAAATTATGCCAACTAACTTTTAGGATCGAGTTTAGTCGTTGACGATCTGTATATCACATCTGTCTAATGTTAGTGGCATTGGTTTTGGAACTCAACGAAACGTGATAGGGTTTCGCATTCGCACCCTTCAGTTTCTCAAATTGCATGAGCCGTTTGAAGACATCGATACGACTGGTACTCGCCAAATAGGTGTCGCCAAACGATTGATATGACTGACGAGAGGGAAACGACATTTAATATCAATATATTCGTGGGTATTGACGGGACCGAGTAAGTTGAGACGGCAAGTTACGTAATCCTCCGAGTCCTCCGCGTCCACGTCCACGTCCAGGTCTCCCGTTTGGAAGAGTTGGAAGGGACAGACGCCGGCACAGCCTCGCCTCAACAAGTCCGCTTCCAGTCGTTCAGCATTTGCCCGATCCGACCCAGATTTCCTGGAGCCCAGCCGCATTTATGAAGGTAAACCCCCCCGAAACCCTTCTCACTCCTGAGCACATCCTCAGTACTAAACGGTACGTTATTTCGGGTCTTTGCCCCGTTCAACTTCGGCGGTATTTCGGTGGCGCTTTGTTACGTAACGCTCGGCTCGGCCTCTTCGCGTTACGTAACGTTCGTCAAGAATTCTCAACCATTCAAAAACATTTTTTTCGGCTACCACCATTGTTCGTGTTGAAACAAAAAGCTTGTGACTTCGGAACGAACGCGGGTGAAATTCGTTTCTACTCCCAAATTGTAAAAATAGAAAAAGAGACCTTTTCTCTCGAAAAAATAACTACTTGCAGAACGGATTCGGTGTTTAATTTTATTTGTACCAATAGCGGTTAAAAAAACCGTAACATATCTTCGTGAAAGTGGTCCAATTCTACCCTACGTCCATAATCCGTAGGTGACAAATATGACGTACGTTCCAGACGATTTTCACGGAATTTGCCATTTTTTTCACGATGCCCCATCATTTACCGACGTGTACATAAGTTTACTCAAAGTGTTACCAATATTTACTTAATTTTCCCCAACTTTTGCAAACATTTACCGACAATTCAGACCATATTCAACCACTTGTTACTCGATTTCGCTCTGGCTTGACGTAATGCCCAACAATTTTCCTTTGATTTCCTCTCAATTTCACGAACGTTTGGTGTACAGTTTCCTATCAACTTTTACATAATTACCGGCACTATTTACACCAGTTTCGCTTTTTTTTACTTTCCTTCGCTCTACAAAGTAGAAAGGAAAGTTATGTAATCGGCTGAAAACAAAATTTTGAGTTTTCTTCAGATCTTTACGTTTCAGACCCTACTGAGTCCGAAAAACACTATTTGGGAAAATGGTCTGTGTGTGTGAACGATTTTTAAATTAAACGACCGTACCAAATCAGTTCAAACTTGATATCTAGCCCGCAAGTTAGCATGAGACGCCAAAATAAGGGTATGAGCAAAATCGACCGAAAGCTAACTATAGTTATCATGGTGATCGAAACACTAAACATTTTTTTCTCAAAAACGGCTCTGACGATTTTGATTAAATTTTTTATATTGATTGCTCATAATAAGACCATTGTACCATATAATTACCATTTCTGGGAAAATGACGAGAGCAGCACAATAAATTATCAAAATGTTCGAAGAAAATCGGGTTTAGCGCGGTTTTTTCCTTACAAACTCCGCTGAAATGATACTAGAATGTTGAAACAAATTGGCGTAGTAGTCCAATGCAATACGCTCATAAGATACGTGGGGCTCACTACGAAATTCCTGAACTACAAGTTCTAAAAGTTTTGAACCAATAACTCTGCAAAAGTGATTACGATCCTTCAAATTGATCGTGTTTACAGCCTCATTAATTCTCTGCGCCAATTGCTCAATAATGCTCCGGGAATGAGTACGAGCAGCAAAACAAATTCCGGAACTGTAAGCGCTACCAATTCCTACTGCCGTGAAGTGATGTTTGACCAGGTTCAAATATAAAAAGCCATGTGCAAAGTGAATCAACGTAGAGCTAAGGAAAGTTGTGTGTGGCAACGCACCAGATATTTATAATCAATTTTTACTCGTATTCTTTACAATTTTTCCACAATATCTTGTTTCATTGCACAATCTTTAGCCGGTTTGCTATTTATTTCATAGAATTTCAATAAAGTTTTGCTCTACGCCCCTGGAATTAGTTACTCGATTCGCAACAATTATCACTCGTTTATAAAACAATTCTAATCATTTGACAAGAATTTAAGCTTCTGCAAATCTTTAATCAATTCTGAGCAAATTTGTACTCTAGTTTCTCCTAACGTCTTCAATTCATAATCAAACTATTATTTCTCAGTTGACAATCCGCAGGTGACATTTCCAATTTATTTGACTGAATTTTTCAACAACTGTTACTTCACTTCCAAACTATTATAACTTGATTTGCCACGATTTTAATTTACTTTCGGACGAATTCTAGTCTTCTCAAATACTCAATCTGCCACCATTGTGTCTCAGAGAATTTAATTTCCCATAATTCCCCAATTTTCACCTAAGGCTGAAAACAATACCGTAACTTGTATTCTCCACACCTATCTCGTTGAACCCACGAAGCAATATTAGATTTTATTTTTTTACTTGTTGGAAAAACAGCTCTAACGGTTCTCATCGAACTAACATGGTGTCTTGTAACTAGTTAATACCTAAACAATGTTCCTCTGACAGTCCGGCGAACGAAAATTGCCAAAAAACTTGTTTTTTTTACGTTGTCGAAATATCCTCAATAAATCGATACTGTTACTGTTCTTGAAACTTACAGTTGAATAAAGAAACGAAAATTTCGAAATCCCCACGGAGATAAAGCGTAGGTGCTGGTAGAACGCCTTTTTGCAATTTCGGTACTGGGGGGATTCTGCCTGCGGCCGACAGGGTAAAGCCTTTGAGTCATGGCGCTGCCGGCCATGAAGCCAAGGGTTCGGCATCGTGGGGCCTGGGTTTCGCTGGAAAATCCCAGAAAATCTGTGCGAGTGTGGGAGGGGATAGGTAGACACCACAGACTCACAGAGTACTCTCCCCAAACGAATTACACTTGTTGAATGAAGAAACAGGGACTTCAGAGAGAAGCTCCGTGGACTTGGATTGGTGATGGACGGGCTGTGTGAGTGCAGTGAGCTGGACAACGTGGTGTTCCTGTAAAAATTACCAGGGCAGGGGGGAAGGAGGGAGGGATAGGGCAAGGAATGAGGTATTAGGAATCGAAGGTCGGTGGGATGGTGGTTAGAGAACAGAAGAATAGAGTGTATAGTGTATTTGTCTGCTTGTGTGTTTTGTGTTAGTGCGTGGTCTTGTGTGGGCGGTGTGAGGGATGTTCGAATATCAAGTAGCCCATCCCTGGACCGCGGGTGTAAATGTATTTAAGGGCTGAATGTATATATGGGTGAGTGTATGTTTACGTTTATGTGTTAGAGCCATGTAGGAATAGGTAGTGTAGGAAAGGTTCCAGGAGGGATGTATATCAAGTAGCACATCCCTGAACCGCACGTGTGAATGTATTTAAGGGCTGAATGTATTTATTGTGTGGGTGTGTTAGTGGGTTAGAGTGAGTGGAGTGGGTCGTGGTCAAGGGCGGCCGAATATCGAGTAGATAGGGGATCGCAGTTCAGGCTGGGATTAAAGAGGGCCTAACACCCTTCATAGGATGTACGGGGACAAGTCCGATCCCCGGAATCCCCATGGAGATAAAGGGTACGTGCCAGTAGAACGCCTTTTGGCAATTCCGGCACCATTCCGCCACCCATTCAGCTCCGTAGGCTGCTCAAGGTGCAGCTGAATAGAATGGGTACCACAGGGGCTTCTGCTTGCAGCTGGCGGCCTGGAGTCCTTTTAGGGTGTGATGCTGCCAACTGCTAAGCCATAGGTTTGGCTTCGTGGCGCTGGAAATTCCCCCAGAGAGCTGCTTGGTGCTGGCAGGAGAGAGGTTGAGGCTACGAAGCTAGGTACCCTCTCCAAGACCACGGGCGTATGCCCAGCACTCTTACAAATGTTAAATGAAGAAATAGGCAATTATTTTTCTTTCATTTCCGCAAAAACGGCTCCGTGGTGTGCATTCAGCAAGTGGTACTTACATTTTTTGATAAATGTTTACGTAGAAAGGAATTGAGCGAAGATATAGGTCGTCGTCATAAAAAAAAATCATTAATTTTTGTGCTAAGTTTGTTTTGCTACGCAACACATACTTTTTCAAGAATTAATACCACTAATCAATTGCATATTTCACACATTTTTTGTATGCCACTTTGAGGGATCTTGTTCGTTAGTTCAGAAATATGGGCTCTTGTTCGGATTATGGGCTTTGGCGATTTTCGTATTAATCAATGAATAGATGAGAATGAACTGCTTGTCCATTTGTCGAGGCTGATATCTCAACATTACAAGCCTGCCATGCTGGTATGAGCCAATCATAAAGCAGTTTCTCACAAGGAAATAGAGCGCTAGCTCGACTAGCAGTCCAAAGACATAAGCTAACTCCAAAACGAGCTGTGAACAAGCGCATACAGTCGCTAATTCCAGACGAGCAGAAGTCCCGACGGGGAAATTTGAAAGTAACTATGACAAGAAAAACTCAGATATATTTTCCAAAACGCCACTTTCTACAAGAAACTAGAAAACGACGACCTCAGCATTTCCTCAGAAAAATTGCTCCCAAGATGAATGATTCAGTCGTGTCCATGTCTCCAACAGGACTAGACGACAAATGAGGGACAGTTTGAACGCTTTGG
This sequence comes from Pachypeltis micranthus, assembly GCA_020466155.1. Classification (NCBI taxonomy): domain Eukaryota; kingdom Metazoa; phylum Arthropoda; class Insecta; order Hemiptera; family Miridae; genus Pachypeltis; species Pachypeltis micranthus. The sequence goes on along the minus strand of CM035770.1, from coordinate 59,650,555 downwards.
CGGAAAAACTACCAACAGTTCTACGCCTTGCTACTGCATGGGGTCGTCCGTTCTTCAACAGTCTCCCATCAGGGGTTTTACACGACGCTGAACGCCGCATTCCCTCCAAACTACGGCTTTATCTGCAGGTAGCCTAAGAAGACCTCCGTCATCTTCCTCCATTCTCAGTTGAATGAAATGAGTCCTATTCTTTACGACAGATTGGTCGAAAAAGGAATTATGTTCTTTCATTACTTGAAGTCGATTTTATTGTAGACGTAATTGAGAGCGCCCGTTCGTACTTGTCGCATTATGTTCCCTCACTTCCTCTTGATGGTTGAATGACTGAGGTATCCTGGCCATAGTACATAACCAAAATGTAATAAGAATCCTCTTGAATGCAACATTCCATCGGCCATCAAACATCTTAAATGGCGAGGAGGCCAGAGGTCATCCTCCCCAGGAAATCTCAGAGATTTAGGGAACAAGCTCACCGTGGAGCCGAGAAGCATCATTCACGTGTACCAACTTAGTGGCACTTCCTGGCTCTAGGACAAAGAATCACCAGAGAATCACCAGAATAACTCCAAGACCGACGTTACAACCACATTTTAAAGCGGTGATGTTGACCACACGTTGTCTCACACGCAAATAACTTAATTTTACAGTAAATTAACTGCAACTTCTAGGGAAACACGGTGCCAACTTGAGGAAGAGCTGATCGCTCTGCCACCAATTTGAAGCGTGTTAGACACTGCAATTAGAAGATATCGCCAACCATTGCATATGCAAATAACGTAATAAAATCAACGATTCAATTACTTCTTCGAAATACACTCAATTATGAGATCCCTGCAGCGTTTATATAATCCTTGTTTATTCGATACACGTACGCCATTAACGAGCTCACTACATAATAAAACATTCCAGGCGCTCAAACTAATTCAGGAGTAATCTTCAGAAACTACAAAATACGCAAATAACGCGTAACATGGCATTTACATGTGTTAAATACAGTTCAAGCTATGAATACGCCGAAGGTCTTAGTTGACTAGAATTCTTAGTAAGACGCTGGACTGGGCTCCTGTTGGGTGTGTGAGAGAATGAACGTGAGAAAGCACTGTATTTACACACTGCAGACAGGGTAGAGATATGAGCGTGAGTGAGTAAGAATTTATGCGACACAAGGGAGTCTCTGAACAGGTGAACTGGGGTTGTGGAGGCGAGAGCAGAGAGTGAGTGAGTAGCGCGAGAGCAGAGAGTGAGTGAGTAGCGCGAGAGCTGAGTGAGAAACTTGGGTTTTTGGATCGGGTCTAGAAAGAGCTGAAAGTAGGAGTCTAAAGAGAGAGGATGAAGCGAGTGGTATTAAAATTATTTAGGAAAGTCCGATGTTGGCTTCAGAAATAAACCTCAAGCCCTTTATCGGCTGTGTTAACCGATTGAGTGCGTAGTTCGATTTTTCCAGTCCCTACCATTTCGAAGGCTTCTGGTCAGGAAGAGCAGAACTCGAATACTCTGGACTTCCCGTTAGGAGCAAGAGCATAGAACTAATTTGGCCTGAGCCAAACAATTTTTAGTCACACATTTAGTCGGACATTTTCACAACCATTTGTGGGGAATACTTCCCACTATCGGATTTTGCAAATAAGTTAACAAACGGAGTCCGGGTGGAGGGAGGGGGTCGTTCCTAGGGCCTAAATCTTATTGAGATTTATCGAACGCTACGGCAGATATGTATGGACCCACTTCAACATTACGAAGTTCTTGAGGATCGTTCTTCGGACTTACACGTTTTAAAGGCGTTTAATCCCGAGAAGCACAATCCACTAATTAATTAGTTAATAACCTCAAAGGCACACACGCGTAACTAACTGTTGTTTTTGTTTTTTTCAAGGCGGGAGGAGGTTCCAAAAAAGAATGTCTCTACAAAATCCTGGTGATCGGGGAGCTCGGGACTGGGAAGACGTCGATCATCAAGCGATATGTTCATCAATTTTTCTCTCAACACTACAGAGCCACCATAGGAGTCGATTTTGCTTTAAAAGTGCTCAACTGGGATCAAAACACCGTCATAAGGCTTCAATTATGGGACATCGCAGGTAATATTCTATAATTGGGTTTTAATTCATTCAAGACACCGAAAACACTAACAGAGTAACCTAAAACAAAGGGTTTCTGTAATGCGATTGGCAAGGCGCGGGGGGGGGGGGGATTCAACCGAAATATGTTTCACAGCCTTCTAAATCAGAATCCTAAATTTTAACGTTTTTGGAAGTCGGTCGCGCTAACGAATATACGAGTAATTAGTCTTGCGATGGCCCTCCAACTGAAACACGATTCCCTGCCATTTATGAATTTTCCTGTTTTTTTTTTCTGCCTTTCATTCTCATCTTCCTGTCCCACGTGCTAACGGATGTACGCACTTAACGTTAAAGACGGGAATAAGAGGTGAAATGAATGAAAAGCTGCCAACATCATGATAGTAGGTAACTCAACGAAATTACGGAATTCTCACTACTGTCGATTCATTGACTAACTTTCTTCAGAGAGTTTTCAATACAATTCTCGAACTAAAAACTGTACATTTCCAACAACAACATAAATCATATTGGCAGCCTCAGAAATTAGTTACGCACCGATTTTTCAATAAAAGTCTTGACGTGAATTGGAGCAGCCCAATAAATTCTGAAATTCTAAGCGCTACTAGCTTCTATGCAGGTTCATCAAATGAACTGATCGCTCCATACACATCGAGACTATTTTCGAATGGCATTTTTTGCACCCAAACTTGAAGATCTGGAGGAAACTGAAAAAATTGCGTATATGGGAAAATGTTATTGTTTTCATTGCATAATTTGATAATTTGAAAGAGTGCATAGTTGTCCCTTCTACTTCTCCCCCTTAAGGAATGTACTACGTGCACTAAAATATGATGATAGATGATCTCGTAATTGCCTCACGTTAAAATTGTCTCTACTGTCAAGTTGTTTAGACCTGTCGATACAAGAATCTCTCGCTAAATTGCCCAATGCGTTCATTTATATTTGGTTGTTTCAGGTCAAGAGAGGTTTGGTAACATGACGAGAGTTTATTATAAAGAGGCGGTTGGAGCCTTCATCGTATTCGACGTCACAAGAGCTGCAACATTCGAAGCGGTTCTTAAATGGAAGCAGGACCTCGATGCCAAAGTTCAGCTGCCTGATGGCTCCCCCATCCCGTGCGTGCTCCTCGCTAACAAAGTAAGTAGTTGGAACTTGCGCGCGTGAAATGAGAGTGCTTCGTGTACATCACTAATAGTATCGCCTGTGTTCGGCGCACGAGAGGGCGAGAGTTGAAGAACAAAATAAAAGAAACTTGGTGTGCGTGAGGAGGACTGTATTATGTGCAATGAAGTGAGTAGAGTTTGTGTACAAAGGACGAAACAAGAGGTAATATTCGTGAACTGGCGTGGGAAACTGTGTCGGAAGCAGATGAGTAGACAAAGGGAGACGAGTGTCTATTGTGAGAGTTCGTAGGTGAATAAATTTGGGTGGAGCTGTCTGTCGTGGAGGAATCTGAAATTGAGGAGAGGGAAAATAAAGAAAGGAAAACCCCACTTCAAGGAAATCTGTTGCCAATAACCGCGGAGGTGGAATTTCTACAGGTCTTTGGGGAAACAATGACTTTGCCAGCGAGTCTCGTTTGGGAAGATGCAGTGATTCCGAGGTCAAAAAACTCAGTCTGATTTGGCTTGCGTCAAACAGTCTGCATTAAGGTCACGGCACCCTCAACATATGTCTGAATTCTCATCTTTAGTAGTGTGAATAAATCTTAACCTTCTTCACTGGCAAGCTTTGTAGATTAGTTTTTTGTAATTTTGAGGGGTGCATGATAAAATAGATGAAATCACTCCTCCTGAACTTTGATGTGAAACTGAGACAAAGATCAATCATGCAATCTAGGAATTGATAAGTCGAGAAACGTATGACACAAGAACTACCGCTAATCACAATTTGAGTAATACGTTTGGATACTACAAAAAATTCCCGCTGTAGAATCTCCTCAGCGATAACCACTAATTTCGACGTTGAAGTCAGGGCTGCAGACGCTTGCTTGACCGGTGGTTTCTCCTCTGCCGTCATGTTAGTTGAGTATTAAACGCCGGTCACGGAAAATTCTAACCAGACCAAGACACGAAATCCAATGGAAAGAAGAGTGAACAGCTCAACGAACCTATCTTGTAGGAAAGGAGTAGCGTGCCTTAGACTTGGCACGACTTTTTACGTTCCTTAGCTCTACGAAATACGAAGGGGACTTGCGTAATCGGCTGAGAAAAAAGTTTGGGGTTCACTCCGTTTCGTTTTTAAAGGCTTCTGAGTAAAAAAAAAACGCCTATTGTGAAAATATTCAGCGTGTCTGAGAACGGCTGAACTAAATCAGCTCAAATTTGATATTTAGCGTGCAAGTTACTATGAGACGTCCAAATAACGGTATTAGCAACACTAACTAGTGATTAAAACATCGAATTTTTCTTAACCTTAAAACCGGCTCTAACGACTTGACGATTTTTTGTAGACACCAAAATAAGGTTATGGACGATTTCGGCCGATGGGAAGGGGGGGGGGACGAAAATGTACCAAAAACTAGGGTTTTTCGCATTTTTCTTGAAAACGGCTCTAACGATTTTGATTAAACTTTCAAATTATCTTCTCCTAATCAATACCTAACTTTTCTTCTCCGTACATATCTCCATGAAAATGCGGTGAACGGAGATGTGGACCCCTGAAGCAAAAATAGCTTTTTTACGCTTTTTGGCAAAACGGCTGCAGCGATTTTCACCAAACTCACAGGATGTTTTCAAATAGTTAATACCTACATATTCTTTTCAATAAATGTTCCTGTGGCGGTCCATTGAACAGAGATAAAAATCAAAATGTGTCAAAAATAACGTTTTTTCTAACATTTCCGTAAATTCCAGGGTAACTTTTTCACCAGATGTGATAAATCCTAATGGAGTGTCGTTTAGTCACCCATACCAACATTTCGTTCTCTATAATTATTTCTGTATATATATGTTGAACGGAGATATAAGCCAAGTTAACTCAGAAAAGGAGATTTGTCGAATATTAATTTATCGGTATTCCAATTTTCTCAAAAACGGCTCTAACGACTTCCATCAAACTTTCGAAGTACTCTCAGATAACTAGTCCCTACATTTTGTTCTCCATAAATGTTCCTGTAAAAATGCGTTGAACGAAGATATAGCGCCCGCCTATGTAGGTGGTGTTCGAACTTAAAGGGGTGGCGGAAGGTTGTATGTTGCTACGCACCAGATATTTTTGTTAATAAAATTCACTTACTTAATAAGTTGTCGAATCATTTTTATTTTTCAGTGCGATCAGCAAAAGGAGGGTCTTATCAATCAGCCCATCAAGATGAAGGAGTACTGCGAGGAACATAAATTCACCACCTGGTTTGAAACGTCGGCCAAAGAAAACATAAACATTGAAGAAGCTGCCAAAATACTCGTCAACCAGGTGAGCGCCTTTCGACATGAAAGCCACATTGGTGGTTAAAACTTATTGACGCTGCTGGATCCCAGATTAGCGTTATTTTAGTTATTGCGGAATGGGTTGGCCTCGATGAAACGGACTGTAAGTAAAACTGCAATTATGGCGGAACGAGAGTTGTATTGAAATAATCTGGATAGCCTGAAAGTCATCTGAAGCGACGGTCGTGTGAGAACGGTTCAGGGCGAAAAAAACGTTGGAACGAGGACGAGGTGAAGACATGAAAAGCAGGTCGTGAATCAAGCGGCCAACCATCTGCCGCCAATCGCCGATCTGATCTTTCAAAAATTGCAAAGAAAAAGGAAACATCAAGGTGGGCGGGACCATTCAGTGATTTTAGTCGCTCCAGGAATTAGTTCTTGTTCAACCTGTTTCTCTCTCTCTTAGGAGTGCTCAGTTTATTGGGTTGCTCCTACTTTTCACGACCTTAACTGAGTGAGGACTTAAAGGCAATTTGCGAGGCAATCAAGATTTTTTACTTTCTTCAAATCTCTTCATTTCAAGGGGTTCTGTTTCTGAAGAAGACCAGTCGAGAAAATGGTCTGTGTGACTCGATAAAGAGAACGGTTGAACCAATTCGGCTCTAATTTAATATACAACCTGCTGGTCGACGTTGAACGCCAAAATGATGGCATGAGGTGTGGGTATGATCGATCTAAAACCAACTATGGTTGTCATAGTGATCAAAACACCGAATACTTATTTTTCTCAAAAGTCGCTCGAATGATCGATGAAAGTTCACCAATTGCAATATTTAGGAGCAACCCGATACATTCCGGAATCTAAACAACTGCCCTTTCATTGACTAACTTTTTACTTTCCGCTACCCGAACTTCAGACCCGAAGTCAGTTTTCTCAAAAAACACAGTTTGCTGTCCACAACCGCTTTAGTAGAAATTCGTTGAATGATTAGCACTTATAGAAAATCGTCAAATTTACGTGATTGTGAAAACTTGTGTACTGCTATGCACCAGATGTTTTACTCTGCTAAAAACAAAGGATATTTATGTAATTGGCTGACTTGAAAAATTTGGTTCTCCTCAGGTCTTTACGTTCAGAGCCTACAGAGTACTATTTGGAAATATCTAGTGCTTTGCAACTCACAACTTTCCTTAGCTCTACATCAATTCACTTTGTACATGGCTTTTTTTACTTACTCAATTCATTTATCACTCAGTTCATTTGAACTTGGTCAAACAACATTTCACGGCAGCAGAAAGCGGTTGCGCTTACAGTTCCGGAATTTATTGTGGTGCTCGTACTCATTCCCAATATAAGCTATCAATATAAAAAATGTAATCAAAATCGTTCGAGCCGTTTTTGAGAAAAAAAATTTGGTGTTTAGGATCACTATGATAACTTTTAGATTTCGCTCATACCCTTATTTTGGCGTCCCATGGTAATCTGCGGGCTAGATATGAAGTTTGAACTGATTTGGCATGGTCGTTTTCTCCAAAAATCGTTCACAGACCCACATACACACAGACCATTTTCCCAAATTGTGTTTTTCGGACTCAGGGGCGTCTGAAACTTAAAGATTTGAGGAGAACTCAAAATTTTTTTTGTGCCGATTATATAACTTTCCTTTCTACTTCGTAGAGCCAAGGAGAGTAAAAACGGTCTGCGTGCATATCTGTGAACGCGGTTGAGGAAAACCGGCTGTACAAAATGAGCTCAAACTTGGTACCTAACCCGCAGGCTACGCTATTTTTTTCTTCTCAAAAACGGCTCTGGCGGCCACACTTTTTGTATAGACAGCTCCAAATGACGCAATAGTACTATAAGATAGCTGTCCTTGGGAAAATTACGAGAGCGGCACAATAGATTACTGAACATTTCGATGAAAATTGATTTTAGCGCAGTGTTAGTTATAAATTCAGCTCAAATGTAACTAGAATCTTCAGAACAATTGAGGTGGTTAAAGCACATAAAGTACATAAGATATACAGGGGCTACTCCAGAAATTCCGGAATTTCAACCACCGCCGTTTAACTATCACCCTTTTCTAAAGCTTTTACCCGATAACTGTCGAAAAGTGATTATCATTCTCAAAAAATGAATAAATTCCGAAACTATCTGCTATCATTTTTCTACCGCTCTGAAGTCATGTTTTGCCAAGTTCAAATAAACTGAGTGAAAAATAAATTGAATTAGTATCAAAAGCCACGAAAACCAGTGAATTGACGTAAAGCTGCGTAATGCGTCGGATCTGATGTTACGACGCTGCCCTACGCAATTGGAAGGAAAGTTATCGAATCGACCGAAAAAACTGTTTTTGGAGTATTTTGAGCTTTCTTCAGATTTGTTTAAAGTCTTCCGAGGTCCTGAATGCTAAAGACACCGTCTAAGAAAAGTTTCTAGCGTTCTGAGCGAATTCGTGTAGAAGCTGAGGAAAAGTTGTGTGATGCGGCGCACCTTTTTTTCACGATAGCACCCTTCGGGTGGCATAATGTAGAAAGTGAAGAAAATTACACGGACTTATGAAATTCTTTGAAAGGGAATAATTAATTTGGTGGGAAAACATACGTTCCTACAGTGGTATTTACAACAGTTGTGCTTTCATCACAACTGCCAAGTCCTATATCAAAATGGGAAGCTGTCACAAGCCAGAAAGCAATAATCTTCTGAATCAGGGCTACAATCTGAGGCTTCACGACGTTGTGGACACAAGTTACTTGTGTGTGATAACTTCTTCGAACCACAAGAGGTTTACTTGGAATTATAAACTTTTCATAAAATCTGCAATACTCTTCGCTAATCGCCATTTCTTTGTTGCCCAGATATTGACGAACGACACCACACACAATGGCCGGACGCCCCACGACAGCTCCAAATTCCCATTGGACGGCGGGCCCGAGGAAAGCGGAAAAAACAACTGCAGTTGCTGAGAAGTGTTCATCATAAAAACAAACAGATTCTCCATTATTGTCAAATATTGCGTCCTTTATCATTGAGAAGAACTCATCACGTTACAAAACTACCTCCGATGTCAGTCGAAGTTCCCTCTGGGTCCTACACATCCACTCCTTAATATCTCCCCCCCTCTCCCATCACCTGTTCTTTTCAACGTGTCGCTTCTCAATAAAAATACCGCCATTGCCTTATTAGTGCCATACGAACTTATATACTGTAATTTGTATCAGCGGACTGGAAGACAAGAGTCTCACGGCGCTTCTTCTAGTGTAAATATTGTACATTCAAGTTACATTCCAGACATTATTGCTCAGCACATGTATCGGAACCGCTTGATATTGTAACACTAAGTGTACAAAGCGGATAACAGAATGGCGCTCATTAGCTAATCGCTTCGTATTATCAGTCTCAACACGACGAGTCCCTCACCTCTTCAACCACATTATTCGCTTCAACGAGAGGAGGGGCACTTGCCAACACCTAATTTTTGATGCGAACTCTGTCAATTCATTTTCAGTTCTTTGTTAACTCGAGGCGACCACACTTTTCGAATCATAACTTTTTTTTTCTCATAAACTGCTTCTAACGCGTTGCTCAAATTTCAATTCTAATCAAATCAGCTTCTCGTGTTTTTATCACACTTTTTTTTATTGAGGATTTGTTAACTGCCTTCAAATGTGTTAATAAATTTATCGTTAAAGTGTTAGCGTTAGTTGTAATTTTTTTTTAAATGTGCCTTCAGTGTAACTGTTATAGCACGTTAGTTGAACTTTGTACTGAACGTTGTTAATTATAAGATATTTAAAATAACGAGAAGTTACATTGGTGGAAATAAAATTTTATGAAATGTTTGGATCGTGCGAGGCGTTATGATTTTCCTATTTTGGCTCTTAAGGAAATTCGGTTGAGCACAATGAGGGATGTCCATAGTAAGCCACTGCTAAAGTAGGTAGTCATAAAGTGGTGGTGATGGTTGCCTGTGATTGGAGGCTCCAGTAATCGTTGTTAGAAGTTGTAGAAATACGAATTAATGGACATAGTTGCATGTGATGCGAGGAAATTGTTGCAGTCACAACATCACTGGTGCAAGCACACCCCGGATGATCTGTGGTAGCTATTCATTGCACAGGTCCAGGTTGAGGCGCATGCTTTCAATATTTTGCGCCAGTGCGCCCGAGCATGTTGAATGGCTGATCTGTTGGTGAGAAGGTATGATGCATTGTCCCTCCCTGGGAGCTGAGCGCGAGTGCGGATGTTGGTGTAGACAGTAGGCGAATAAGACGATAGGGATTCATCGAGGATGCCCCTCACAGCACAGCTAGTCATCGAATGCATGGCGCCTTAAAACCTGCAGCCACATATTGAATGCCCCAGAACTAGAGAGGAGCTGGGTTAGTGGGAAGGTGTCGTGACAAAGTCCAGACGTTCGCCTACAGATGTTAGGTTGGCGGAAAGGTGACGCTTCATCTCATTGGGTCTGCCAAAGGGGAGCACGAGATCATCATCTGCTCACGAACAAGCCCTTGCAACGCACTCTCATAACATGGTGTGACCCAACACATGTCAGTGGCATACTGCACCTCAGTGGAAAGAACGCACAGAAGTACAGCATCTGGATGTGGGCCAGTGTGGGGTCGGACAAGGAGTTTAGTGCGCTGTAAGGGTAAAAGGCCACATCTAAATACCAAGTGGTCGCTGTTAGTGTGGCCCTAGTGCCTGGCGCCATCTCTATGTGGCAGATTGCAAGGGCCACAGTGAAAGCAGCACTAGGAGCTACCAGCTCTAAAAGCCTGTGGCCCTATGGACACAGCCTTGTGCAGTCAGGAAGTGAAGGAGGGGGTCAATGAGCGTCGCCCACAAGATGGAGTTGTGTGGTTTTACTATTGGGAAATGAGGCCATCGCGGACGGCCTCGTGCATTAAAGAACGAGATTAGGATGACTCACCTCGACCTGTCTCAAAGTCTGGCAACACATTTACCGATAAGGAAGTTACAGGAGCTTCCGCATTCCTCAAACCAGGCAGTACAATTGTCCATCAATCCAAACTGGACTTACCAATTGCATCCAAACCTCTTCCTATTTTTGCAAGTGCAGGTGCTCGAACTCAGCAATAACTGGACTTCAACCCAAATTAATGACAAACCAACAGCCCGTCCCCTCATTTGTTCCCGTCCATGTAGCCAACTTCTACCGCTGACAGCGCCATTCACAACTTCGCATCATGTCCAAGATCTTCCAGTTCACCTTTCAATTTCTGGTTAGACCAACCCAACTTCATATACCACCAAGCGTGCGAAGGATTGGAGCAGAGTAAATGTCTGAGCGCAAGAAACGAGAGGAAAACAAAGCAGAAAAGCTGGGACACTTAACTTGGGGTTTCTCCAGAGTTCGCGTGAATTTAACCAGGAGACGTTGGGGGGAACTGCTAACCAACTGATTGGATGATTGAAAGAGAATGGAAAAGACCACATCTATACGTCATCGATTTTCTTCCCAATCTTTAACTTCCAAGCAACTTTTCTTTTAAATATATCTTTCCGTTTGATTTGAAATAATTGGTTTTTTGATTTCTTGTTTGAATCCCATTTCAATTTCTAACAGAAATAATAAAACGACGATTGTCTGTTTCTACTAAATTTGAGTTACAATGTTATATCGATTTCGATGGTAACGTCACCCTCGTCCTAACTCCATTCTACTATTCACATAGGTTTCCACAACTTCGCCACAAGTGATTTAGTTTGTGCTCTCTAGCTCCAAACTAGGACTTCAGACCATGAACAGCAAACAGAACAATGACAAAATATCGAGAGAAAAATTTATTCCACACAATCTGCTAACTTAGCCACAAATAGAAAACTTAATGAAGAAGAATATTTGCACTCTGCGAATTTCATGTCCAACGAGACGCTTAAAAGGTTTCCCGTGATTACTGAGAAGGTGGTGGTGGAGGGGGAGGAGCAGAAATAATAGAGGAAACGTCGGGTGGAGGAGGAGGAGGTGGCATAGCGGGTGTTGCAGGGACTCCTGGTAACGGGGCACTCATGTACGGCGGAGTCGGCATCGGCCAGTACATGGGAGGAGGCATCTGGGTCCAGGGTGGTGGGGGCCCAGGTGGTGGCGGAGCTGCTGCAGCCATTGGCGGCGGTGGAGGTTGTCCCCATGGTGGGGGAGGCATCTGAGTCCATGGAGGAGGCGGGAGCCCTGTTGTACCAGGTGGCATCACTGTTTGTACTACACAAAACGAAGACCAAAATTAATGTAGATCATATAAACTATTACTTCGTACAGCTTTGAATCAAAATTCAATTTTTTTGTTGCCATTTGCTATTTGTGAAAAATTTGTCAAGTGTTTCGTGAACTCAAAAAAGGGTAGGACAGGCTGCCCATCAATGAGCGACAATTGCTTCTAGCCAGACATCCATGGTAGAGTGGACTATTTCATTGAGACTTATCAGCCTCCCAAAAACCAGCCCCATCGAGCATTGGGAGCAAGTATGTCTGCACTTAAAATGTATGTTCTCCGTACGTTGAATAAGTTTTTAAACGCTTTTGTAACTTTAATTGATACAAGTTGCATGTTGAGAACGATAAGAAGAATGAACATCTGCACTGAGTTTCCCCCCGGGGGAAAGTGCAGTTTAATTTAAATAGAAAGAGTGTTTCTGGTAGTACATCCACAATTTACACCGGGAAAGGAAAATAGTAATTACTTCTAAAACGCAGGATGTCGGCAGGAAACTAGTGCAAATCCATTTCATTTCAAAATAAACATCCAACTCAAACAGACATTTGAAAAGAAGAGTCCGCAGAAAATTACCGCGGAAATAGACTACTTCTTTGCGAATTTATAAGTCAGACTAATGATTTCAGCCACTTTGGCACAGGAAACAGACAGGCGATGCAAACCCAATGAAAGGTAAAGCGTGCAGAGAACAACCCTTGATTCAGCTATGAAATTAATAAAGCTCAGTAAAAGAGGCGGCACTGAGGCGAGGCTCTACAGCTAAGGAGGTCGCTGTGACATGGGACAATCATGCTCTGCTAAACAGCAACATTTACAAGAGTCGGAATTATGATGGTGATTACGAGAAAAGTAAACGCACAAACCTGGAGGAGGGGGTGGTGGAGGCGCGCTGGTGTCTGGAGGCTTTGACCACGGAGGTGGCGGCAGTGTTGGGGGAATCGACGTAATCGGTGGTGGCGGAGCAGCTGTTATTGCCCTCATCGGGGATGGCTTGTCAAACAAGCTGGACGTTGACATAGAGGTAACAGTCTTTTTGGCTGTTTTGTCAGGCGGTGGTCCTTCTCCAAGCTCAGCCATTAAAGACATGTACTGGAAAGAGAATTTCAATTACCACAAAAATTATAAAAGGTCGCCAAAAATAAAAGTTAAGTGACAAGGGTTCGACTACTGCATCACTTGTGATCTCTCAATTCTGTTTCGCTATTCTCCAGTTCTCTACTACCAGAAATCCAGACCTTCCTATATGCCCCATGAAAATCTACACAACAAACGAATGAGGTGAGGCTCCTGGACACTGCAGCCAGTAGGTTTCTTCTAAACTGTGATGTAAGAACATAAACCCACCTCACGCACAATACCAACATAATGGAGTAGGATCAAGTCACATTGCCTAGCGTCTACTGCTCAGTGCTCCCCACCTTCCTTTCACATTTGTAAAGTTACACTCCTTTACACCATTGACTAATGCCTCACTCCTCGGCACTACGACCAGACACCTCTGCCCTTGCGTCAACATATCAGGTGAACATTTGACCTGATATTTTTAAGGAGACAACAACAAGACAAACAACACCCATATACCCACCGCATCCTGCTCATATATCTGAATGGTCGGGTAATTCGAGAGCAGCGAAGACCAACCTTCCAACAAAAAGACCAGATAACGCAGAAGGGAGTAGTCGATTGAGCGATAAAAATAGCTGAATTTACTTGGAGCTGAGGGAAGTTGTGAGTGGCACTGTGGCTGGTCTGCATTCAATTTGCGCTTTTCGTACAGAGCAGACGCTTTTCCCGAGTAACTGCTGGATGTATTCTCTGCAAGAGTGAGCAGCAGAACTCCCATATGAAGCTCTCCAATGTGGCTGCTAACGCTGGGGATTAGGAGGTTGCTAGTGCCATTTGTGATCTAATAACTGCCTCACACGCCTTGAGTCTTCACCCTAAAGCAGGTCGAGTACCACCACAAGGAGTTTTTGATGAGCCACAGAGGGAAGCATTGCAGCAATAAAGTAGAAATTGTCTGACAGAGTGCAAGCCCAATCAAGCAGCACAAGTGGCTGAGAAGTGAAATAACGGAGTTGAAACCCTGGAAATCCCCTTCATTTGCCTTCATAGATAATACAGACAAACAACCTTAAAACAGTATGTTTACCTGAACACTAACGTCGGTTACAAGGAAATCATGGTCACCCACTAGTATCTTTTCCAAGTTCAAGTTGAAAAGAAAATAAATACTAAGTGCTTGGTGGTTTCTGCTACAGCTTACCTCTTCATCAATCTTGGCTCTGTCTTTAACACACGTCACTTGAGAGGAATCAGTCGTTTTGTCAGCTCTGCAATCTTTGGCGATGTGCCCTGCTCCTCCACAAGTGGTACAAACAATGGAATGCGTTACATTTGGCTTATCCGGACACTGAAACAACAAATTATATTCAGAACAAGAACAGACTGGTTGCTGGAAAACACTTTAAATCTAGCTGAAATTACTATGGCGTTTGCTCGTAATTGGACTCACCAGCCAGGATTTGTGATCTGCTGCACCGCAATTGGAACAGCGAGGGCCATCATTTTCACGCAGAGTTCCATTGAGTAGAGCCAACTCCCGAAGCTGCATCCTGCGCAAATCATTCTGCCCCTCAGGTACTTCAACTCCCTGACGTATTATTTCTTTAATCTGTGAAACACAAAACACGATTAGTCTTTCATGAGTACAACAAGAATTTGATTTTGGTGGGGTTTAAGATTATGACATGGAAACCACAGATGAATCATCGCAATGGAAGATATTGCATGAGCAAGACTGAGAAAGCATGTAAAGTTCAGTCGAATGTGAACATTTTTCTCTCAGTTCTCATCGATTGCAGGAGCGTGGTGCGTCATGAATTCTTGCCACAGGGTTGTACGGTCAATATGGAACGTTTCCTGCAAGTTGATGTGGAATGTTCAGAAACGCCTGGTTTTGAGGAAGAACAAAAACTGTTGTCGCACCACGATAACGTGCCTACCCACACATCATTGCTTGTGCACGAAGTGTTGACAAAAAAGAACATTGCCGTACCCCCCCCCCCACACTTGGTCCCCTATGAATATTTCCTCTTCCCAAAATTGAATAGGCTCACGAAATGACGACGGCAATAAAGATGGCTTCGGAAGAGGAGGTTAACAAGATTACAAAAAAAAAATCTATTTTAAAATTGCTTCTAAGGTTGGGAAATTACTTTGAAGGTACCTAATTAATGCACTTCCTACAAAAACACGTAATTATCAAGACTTATTGAATAAGCTTCTTAATGCCACAGATCGCCTCAGCACATGGAGAGGTCTAGAAGTCTAACAAGTACCGCGCTACATTCGTCATAATTGAAACCAACCTTATCAACGGCCTTTTTGACGAATTCTGGATTGTTGGCTGTCACGTAGGCGTGAAGAGGTTCATCTTCACCGGGAAGGGGGTGACCATCCTTACGCCCCACTTTGCCCTCTTTTACAGATCCTTTGCCGCGTATGATGATTTTGGCTCCAGTTTCTCGTTCCATGGCTGTAAGGTAGAATGCAACATGAAGAAAAACAGTGACGAAATAGAAATGCTCTGTAAAATTAGGATGGCATTATGTTCGCTGTAACGTTGTCCACAACCGTAAATCGAACAGTTATAAATCAAAATATCTGTGCCTACGAATATTAACCATTCTTGAACACGGGACAAAAGAGTCTTGAAGTCTTAAGATCCATTATCAGTTATATTAGTCAATAAACCAAAATAGAGCACAAAATAAGATTCCCAAAGTATAAAAGGTCCGCTTTTCGTACTTCCTTAATGGGTCAAGCTACGTTCATCAAGCTGACACAGTGCTAGCTAGTGACTACATTTCGTTCACGATAAGTGTTCCTGAAGATTGCGTTGAACGAAGGTACAGTAACTGTCTCGAATTTTTCAGGGATTGAGGCACATTGTGAGGCGCTTCGTGCTAGACTTTTCTAAACTTTTTACGGTTATGGACGTAGACGTAAAGCTATATAGTATAAAGCTATAAAGTATTTCGAGGACTAGAAAAGCAATCAAACCCTCAACAGTGATTTTTTCTGGAACACTCCGGAAAGATCCCTCTCTAACGACTCAGCCATGTTCGTACCTCGATCTATCCACTCATCACCGCCAGTTTCCTCAACAAAGCGTAAACCAGTACTTAAGTGTATCATATAGGGTTCTCAAATATAATTGTAATACGAATCAACGAAATACCTATGAACAAATCCTCAGGAACATCATAGTTCCTTATTTATTCCCTCATATCAATCACTTTAACATCAGTAATAGGTCGAAACCCAATGGCAGTGTTATTTTCTCTAAATCTAAATTAGGTTCAACACCGCACTAAACAATCCAATCCAATGAAACTCCGTATCTGATTATGAACGTGAAGTGGAGGAAGCTTTTCACAGAGTAGGAATTACTTGATAGTTATTTAGGCTCGAACAGATTAGAAGGGGTCTTCTCAAATGACACAGTAAATCGTAAAATGTTCTAGCTTCAATCTACAACTACCGCTGGTTTCCTCAACAAAAACTTATATACGTAGTAAAGCGTATCATGTGTTCTCAAATATAGGTGTAATATGATCCTACCAGTGAACAAATCCTCATGAGCTGTATACTTCCACATTTACATTTCTGCGTCTCAATTGCTTCACCAAGAAAAATATCGATAACCGACTAAGGAATTAGGTGCATCACTTTAAATTTTTAAAACATCGCACAAATCGCGAGCTTCCGTATCCGATACAACTACTGAACTGATTATTAACGTACGAATGAACAAACAGCGCACCGTGAAGAGGAGGAAGTTAGTCAATGAGTAGAAATAGCGTGCGAATCCTTAATAGTGATGAGTCTCGAACTGTAAGATCTCAATCGATTTTACTCAATCAAGTCCCGATTGAAAAAACTGCGAAAGAACATCCGTAACCACCTTTAACCGTTATTTCTGCAAAACAACAGAAAATCTAGAATGGTGATGTAGCCCCGAGTACAGGAATAATAAGAACCAACTAAATACCTGTGAACACTTCTTGAGGTACACCATATTTTCAACCAAGAGACTTCTCTTTCTCTCAATCATTTGACCAAGAAAAATGGATCGTCGGCGCTCAAGGTACTGGAATTTATTGAGTTGCTCTTATACCACGACAATTATTGAGTAATCAGCGCATTGGTGATTTATGAGACTTCCAACTATATTTTCCTGAGAAGGATCGTGTTTATTGTTTTGGAATTATTGAGTAATAACCGTGATGAGTAGTGGTAGGTACAACGGAGGTCGTTTGAACTCTAGAATTTCTGAGGTTGCTCCTAATTATTATACGAACGTTATCGAATACACACACCACTTTCCCAAATGGTGTTTTTCAGACTCGGAGTGCTTAAAACGTAATGAACTGAAGAAAAGTAGTATACAAAAAATTACCAGGAAAGTAAAAATTACTGGTGCAATGCAACACACAACTTTCCTCACCCTCCTTTAAATGGTACACTGCTGCGCATACATAAATGAAAATGCCAACAATCTATGATTTGACGTGGAAAATATTTTCTGAAATGTTGGATTCAATCTTTTTGAAGTGATTACAATAGTTCCGCTTTCCAACTTCCCACAAAACGTAATTAAAAGGGCAACTTACATTTCAAGGTGTTTCCTCGGGGGCCTATCAGCAGGCCAACGAAGTTGATGTCGGGATGTTCTTCTTGAGGTATCATAACCTTGTCACTCACTCGCACAATTGGAGGCCTGGGAGATGGTAAAAGCAACATGTTTAGTTTAAGGAATCGTAATATTAAATTAAATTTGTAATGCCACTTATGAAACAGGTTGAGGGTGCACGCGTATTAGAACATCAGTACCTGTCAATTTTGTGGAAAATGCAGTAATCTCACAGTTCAGCAAACATAGGTATGCCAACCCTTACATGACGACGATGTCTACATTCGTGACCCAAACAATCAGTCAAAGTGTGCCCACATGAGGAAAAGTGACCCCCTCAGTGGGTGCTACAATGACACTCCTTACCACTCAGCACCTTCCATCATTTTTTTTTCTAGGGACTCACAGCACCCTTTCCACCCATTTTCTCGCGTTTCTTCTCTGTTGGAGCTCATTTGCAATCTAGCAATCCCGCATTCCTGTGCTCCTCGACTCATTTCTCTTTCTCACCTCTCACGTGTGTACAGCTTGCACAAACTCCACTACACAACCAAGTAAATGCTGAGTCGTATAAGCTTGTACTAACTTATAATCTGCAGGAGGTTTAAAGTCAGGGTTGACTTTCAACATCTTCTGAATAAGTGAATGCCGTTCTTCTTCCAACGCCTTCCTCGTTCGAAATTCTCGAGTGTTGAGCCTTTTGCCATCACTGCTGTATATCGGTTCAGGGCTCGGGGATCTGCAAAATACAAAATGAAAAATCTCGTTGCAGAGTGGAGCTACGAGCAAGAGGAACCTACCTAAACTCGGGCTTCCATCAGAACCTAGAGGAGACTAAACCTACAGGCGGAATTAGTTCAGACACCGTTTACTCGTCCTATTCTAAAAAAAAAATTATTCCCTCAACGAAACACGTACAACACGGACACAGCTTGAAGTAAAAATCTGCAAGGTATTTTATTACGCTGCAAAAAAATGTTTGATTATTGGCTATTACCCCTGTTAAAAGAAATATAATTAGGATAATTCGAGTTTAACCTGCAGGGAGAATGAAAGGATTAGTGTTGAGAATGAGGTCGGCTAAGCTGCAAAAGAAAAATTAACTCTGAAATTGATTAGGGTTAATATCAAATTTATATTATATGAAGCAATATTTGAAGGGTGAAAAATATCTGAAGTGTCTCGAATGAACTCAGCAAAATCTTGTTCGCAGAATAATATATTTCAGTAGTTCGCCCAAAAAGCTGCAAAAGTGAAGAATAAGAGCCTGTTTCGTTATTAGCCAAGTGATGGTAAACTAAGGGTAGCAAAATACATCGTATGGATTCGTAAAAAAGCAACGTGTGATATTACTGACCCAACGATCCAGCTTTATTTTTATTCGTAGTCCTAATTTTACTTTTAGCTATCACTTAAAAAGCTGTGTTCAGGGAAGCAGATGATACAAAACTGGGTTCAGTTGGCTCAGCATTACCTCACGGGATAATTTTACCATGACAAAAAAAAATCTACCTAGTTCGTTGATAAAATTTTATGGCTAAGCAACAAAATTGCTAGTGACCCTCTAACAACCTCCCCCAAGGAATCACTAGCCCTTTCACCTAATCTCTCCAAGTCCTCATTAGTTCCCACTTTAATTAACTAAGTTTGACAAGAAAAATTCAACGAATAAGGGATATGGTGGAGGTGTGGTTGGTTGTCTGCTCCTAGTCCTCAGCCCGAGCATTTAGTTTCACATCTTTATTTGGCGTTATAAGAAATAGCTGCTTTCGACTTAAACGTGCCCATTAATGGTGTCTAAATAGAATTCACTCCTTTACATGGAGTTGGCGATTCAAAAAGTGAGCTACTGAACTAGTTATTGTGCTATTTGTCCCTTTCCTCACTTTAGTATTGATAGCATCTGCACTTCTCTCACCTCAACCCTAAGGGCGAGAAAAGTATTGTTATCAGCAAAATTAAAAGCAAATTTTCATAAGATCTTTACGTTTTGGGGCCTCGTGAATTGGAAGCATAAAGTGTGAGTGAAGCTCTCACTATGGAGAGCTTCATAGAGCAGCGAAAGATATAACTCTGGAGGGTTGCAAAATTTATTAGTGGCGCAAGATCAGCAGGGCATTTTAGCTAGCAAAGGTTCTACAGAGTAGAGTAAGTGGTACTAAGTAGCAAACGTTCAATCGTGTAACTTCCTTTCACCCTTTGTAACTTACTGCCCTCCATGAATAAAGATCGTGTAAGGCATCCCAGATGCCCATCCCATTCTTTAATATTCCTTCATTTATTTTGCTTTCTGGGAGATTTTCAAAGGGAGAGGGAGGGGACCAATTTTCATTACGCCAGATCTTGTTGGTGATGTCTGCTTTACCTGATTTCCCCTCTGCATACTCATCGTGAGCTACTAAAACTGCCATTAAATGACTGGTTAAGACATATCTATTTGTCTCGCCTTCTTAGGCTTCACAGACCACTAGGGAATTCAGGGCCTTGCCACTGATCCGGAAGAACAATGACAATGTCAGGCCTCAGCCCCCATACTGCACCTCACCACATAACAACCAGTCGCCCACTTGAACAGCCTCTGTGCATCATGTTGCTTGATGCATCCTATGTGGTACACCACCCCATCAACTCCCGTTATTCCGAATAAGGCGAATCAAAACGCAATCATTGTAGAAAACGTGACTGTTTGAGCTGATTGTGATAATTTTTAACCCTTTCGGTTGATTAAAGTTGGAGTTTAGAAAAAGAAGAAAATTACTAGCTAACTTTTGAATGAATTTGGTATCAAGACAGGACATATTCATACTTGACTGATTGGGAAGTTGTGGTTCACCAAGAAAATATTTTACAGGTTGAATTTGAAAAATTTTGTGATGAGAATCAGGAGAGTCAGAGAGTCCTTATTTAACGGTTGTTCAAAATTAGCCCCGCAGTTATCACATCCCCTGAAGAATGACGAGATAATGTTAATGAAAACAAAAGAATACCACAGATAGTCGTTGATCCTCTCGCTTAGGCAGGTCGAAATGAAAAGTAGTTGAGAAGTCTACGCCACCGGTGAAGGTCCTCGCACGGTTGGAATCAGCCAATAAACAATTTACGAACGCTTGACTCTTTCGTCTACCCTAACTTTTGTCTTCCTACGAATTCGATCAATAGATATTCATTAAAAAATTTTCTAGACGCTACTACACCTTTCTTCGGGGTTGGCCGGAATACCAAGATCACCCGTCCTCAATTTTCGGCTCACCTCTTCGATCTGCAGTTGCACTGTAACGATGACAACAGAGCAAAAATGGGGGTGGAACCCCCGATTAGACAAAACACAATGAACATTAATAGAAACAGAAGCAATGAACAAAATAAAATTACGGCGAATATTTGATGATTTCCGGCGTTTGCAAAAAAATAATTATATTATATCGTAACGCAATCTTACGCATAGAAAATTCCCGGGGCACACCACCTCGTATACGTTCATCGATCATCCCGTCATCAACCTCAGAACTGTCTTTTATCACTCCTGAACTTGGTGAAAATAACTTGAATGCCACCATACGAAAGCTCCAAGAATCAACTCAAAGTTTTCCGACAGCTTATGCCATATTGAACGAGCTTAAAATATATAGTGCGCAGCAACACAAAACTTTCCCCAGTACCCCGATAAATTCAACAATCTGCTATATATACGGGCGGCGTATCTCCATTCAAGTCATTGCTACGGAAACATTTATACAGAATAAAATGTAGGTACTTGTAAGTTAAGAGTATCCCATAAGTTTGATCGAAATCTTCAAATATTCAACAAATCTTGTCTTCTGAGCTATCAAGGCTTATTTTTTTGTTCGATAGCTACAGAAATGCTGGTTAAGATCGAAATATGGGTGTAGGTTACGAGAAGACACGCCAGAATCCAGTGAAGCAGTTACTATGGCAATTATGAAAATCATCAACAGAAAAAACCACTATTTTCGACCCATTTTGGTTTTTATCTCTGTTCAATGTACTGCCAGAGGACAATACATAGGTGTGAATTATTTGAAGACGGTAAAAATCTTTAAAACCGTTTTCTCAAAAAATAAAAACCCACTATTTTCCCTTCATAGGCATATATCTCCGTTCACCGAATTTTCATGGAGCTACTGGTATTTATAAGGAAGGAAAGTTAGGTACCAACTAGTAGAAAGATTAATAAAAATCGTTAAAGCAGTTTTCAAGAAAAATGAGAAAACCCCTAGTTTTTGTATACATTTTAGTCCCTCTCCTCCCTTTCCAATCGATGGAAATCGCGCAAATCTTTTTTTCGCGTCGTCCAAAAATTACAAACAAAACTGAAAAATGAGCTCAATCGGTTCTCCTGTAAATAATACTACAGAACGTACAGACGGACCATCCGCAAAAGTTTTTTTTTTATTCAGTAGATTTCATTAAATTACGTGTGGAAAACCCAACTTTTTTTGTTTGACACGATCCCGATACTTTCCTTACCCTTAGGGTAGCGGAAAGTAAAATGAACCATTTTATATGTTCCTATTTAATTCTATGCGGGTGACTGCGTAGATAACTGTCATCACGGCATTTACCCCCTGGACTCCTATCCATGGTGAAGACGACACACAAGAACAATAACTCGCATCTTGAGAACAGTTGAAGCTATCGATTGCTCATCATTTGATTTGGAATGAAACGACAATACGTCGAAATAATCTCCGCACTCAACAGAAGGCCACGCTGAAGATTTCGTTTTATTCAATTTGTGGAATTTTCAAAATCAAATTTTCACTCATCGGCAATATTTTCTTGCTGGTTAACGAACTTAGTTCGATTATTTAATGGTAGCGTTTCCCCGAAACCGTTTACAATAAATCAGCAACCACACAGAACAATTCAATGGCTAAACTAACCTGCCAGTTTTGGCAGTAACTTGTCGACGTTTAGTTCTCTTGAACTCTTTCAACTGAAATGTACATTTATCATTCGTTAACCTCAAAGGTTAGTGGGGCGTCAGTAAGCTTATCGTGGAAACAGAATAATTTTAATGTCACTCATTAGTTATTTTAGACGCACACGCATCACATTTCCTCCGTACAAAGATCTTAATAATTGAGGTACTGACTCCCTAAATGTTTAGGTAACTCTATTAAAACTGCGGACATAAATTGTATACCTGAATTTCATGGCAGAAACACTCGTTCGGCCCGGGTTGTTATTTACCTGCTTGAATCATACGCACTTACACAGTGCCACGCCGCTTTGTTGGTGAACCCTCATTAGAAATTGGACATACCAGGTCTACAAGGCTGTCATTCTGCTCACCCAGGATCCGTATTTCTTATTGATGAGCCTCACTACCTTAATAGATTTTTTTAGCGTTTTCACTATTGTACTGGCGCGCTTGGTTTGTTCGAACTCTTACTTCCCCTCCAAGACCCAGACAGTGCGAAAAAAAACGAGGTAAAACAACTTGCAGTTACAATATCATACATATACAAAATCAAAACGCTTCAACCATCGCACAAGTTTGTTACTTCTTCCCGAGTAGGTAAAACTGCCGCTCCAATCAGGAATCTTGAAGGAACAAGTCGCATCAGGGCATCATAACATCCCAAAAGAATGGATTAGGTAGAACACATCACAAGTTAACTGCCTACTTTAATGAATTCATACATAATCAAGAAATCACTTGAATATACTGCATTGTGAAAGCAAAATGATGAAGCACTCTTATTTTTATTTTTACTCGTGCATTTTTACGCCCTACGACAGAGTGTAAAAATTCAGGAGCGACTGGACTTTACACACCGTCACATCAATACTGAGTCAGGCTGTCAGGATATGTGAAAAGGGGGAAGAGGCGTGGGGCTTTCTCACAGCCTAGACTACAGTTCAGTTGATAATTCGCTATAAAGGCTGGTTATCTTGAGTCTCCAGAGCATAAATTCGAACTATGTAGTTCAAATTATATGCCCCACAACACCCCACTAGTAACGAATTCCTACACTATATGGTTGAACGGATGTGCCTTTCAGTGACGGAAAATAAAGGCGAGCAAAGGCAACCTGACAAACCCACGCTATCAGAAGAAACACTTATTAATTTCACATTTTATCCCGCAACATCGACTTTTCCTCGACTTCATTGCCCTGATCGAAAAAATAGCTCAGAGAATCCAACTAAAATGATGCAGAAATAAAACGAGCAACAAAGGAGGAACTAACGATGTGACACAAAAATGACACAGCAGCAGATAAGCACGCTGTTTAGAATTTTGAAGACAAGCAAGCTTATTAAATTTTTTATTCAATTATTTTCAAAATTAATGATCATTTCATCACATTTTCTCAACTTGAGGATTGCTTAAGAATTATCATTTTCGTTATTTCTTAATTTAATTGTTTTTTCAAATTCATAATTTCTTCAATATGGTTATTATCGAAAACCGTAATTTTTTTCATTTCTTCATTTTCTCAATCAAAAACCAGTTAGATGTTTTTATTCTCCAACCTAATCTATACTTTCTTTGACTTACTTCCAAACTTTTATTTTTCGTGGTTAGTTACAAAAAAAAACGTATACTTTCTTAGGTTTTGTCATCTTTCATATTTATGATTTCTTCGACGTATAATTTTTTTATTTCGTTCACTTTACCATATACACCACACTTATGATGTCTTCAAACTGATTAGGTTCTCATTTACACTTTCCTCGATTTTGTTACAAATTCACGATTTCTTCGAAATGATCATTTATAAAATTTGTGAGTTCGGTGATTTCATCATTTTCTGAATTTACAAGTATAATTTCAGGGACTTCATCACTTTCAAGTGTGCAATTTCTTGGAGTTTAGTATGAGTGAAGCTTACTAGAAAAAAGGGGAGATGGATTGGCTATAACTGTACATCAAATGGTACCCCTCAAAAGAAGTATTTTTGTGGCCGGGCTGTACTTGAAATCAGCCAAAACACACAGTTAATTGTAATATTCCATTAAATAATAAATCGACGAAATAAGTTATATTATACAAATATAGCAACAGAGGACATTTTAACTATGGTAATGTGGCAAGGAATGTACGATGTGAAAGCAACATTAAATGACAAGAGCAACTTGATGAATAGACAACACAATCATTGAAATGATTAAATAATCACTAACAAAATGCTCACAAATTTACATACGACAAAGACGAATTATGTACATTACTTACAAAGATAAGCTTCTTCTTGTTCTTTGCTGAGATTGGTGGGGAGAACAGTGGGCATCCCCAAAATGAACGACTTGTCCATTTCATCGCCTCCCCACCGAGATTTTTTCTTCTTTTTACGGTCCTTTTCGCTGCATCCCAAACCTGAAGTTGTCATTTTTAAAAAAACTTGGTAAATTAAGCGTGAACACTTGGTTACCTGCAGTTTTGAAACTAGTGAGAAGTGTGGATATAAAGTATTAATGGTTCTCAGGAGCATTACAGTACGTTCTTGGAAAGTAAAAGGTTATGTCTGCCAGGGAGTGCAATTGTTGGGAAGGTGCATCATTAGCGTAAGATATATATTTCTTTGAAGAACTGGCAGCCACAATTACCTATGAACCAATAAACATACCGAGAGAAAAGGTAATAGGATCGCGCCCACAGGACATCCTGGATGCTTAGAGCCTGAGGATAAAATTCGAAAACATGGACATGCTTTAGCCACCAGAACCTTACAAGGAGAAACTCTCTGAAGGGCTGGGCTGAACATCTTCACTGTGACTGAACGAACGAATGAGTAACTCTGGATCTCCAAAGTTATAAGAAGGACGTAACACAACTGAATAGCTTATTATTAGCAGCTATACAAGAGTATGTTTACTAAACCTCCGACACAATGAATTTCATCGGTTCCATGCTCTTGTAGTACCCCCCTCCCCCTCCCCACAAGTTCACCACTAGCGAAGTTGGAAAAACTAGAGCTTGAAGAACTGTACACAATTGAAGAAAGTGATGACAAAGCCTAGTATCACGGTACTCAACGGCACCTTCAATTGATTAATTTCTGAAAAGGACTCTAAAATGAAAGCTGTTACAGTTAACGAATTGAAATTGAAAGAAACGTTTTATATCGAAGATTAAACTGGGTTAGCGTGTAGTAGGACCCCAAAGTGTTGGGAGAGGCAGATTGTCGTCGTTTGGCAGTGTGCTGCTGTGTTTATTATTCTTTCACTTCCAGTTCCACTTAATGCATTTCTCCCGCACTCTTCGTTCACATACACAATGAGTATCATACGGAGGTCCTCCACAGGTCACAACCATGAAGGTAAAACACCAAATCCCACCAGCGATCAACGTGAAAACCTATGGAAGTGCTGGCTGAAATCAATTAACACCAGCTTAACCATTCTCGAAGAATCTGAGGGGGTCGTCCATCTACTTTGAAACCAACAATCCTCACTAATACTCGCGATCACAACTGATAAATCCGCGGAAGCTTTCTTCTCAAGACATTAGCGCAGCAGAGGTAGAAGTATGAGCAAATTGTGATCAACTCATCAATTCATTAATCCGACTTATAATCCTTCATAATCCGAAAAGGCCACTGAACAACAGCTAGAGGTCAAACACAAAAAACGCTGTAGGCGGTACATCACAATCGCCGTACATTCTGCACCAACACCTCAGCAATGAAATCACCCGAGACTGCATTTCCCCTGCACTACTTTAACATAACTTGGCGAATGAAGAAGTGGTTTGGAGTGAACACACACAACCAGGTTCGAACATATCACTGCAATTGTCAATCGATGAACGAGAATAAGTTACTTACTGTCGCTTTCTCGTTTCAATGAAGCCCGCTCAGACTCCGGCATCATCAGGCGATAATCCGTATCGCTGATGCCCAATTTTCTGTAATCTGTGTCAAACATCATTTTTCAAGGGCTCTCGAATTTCACACTAAACGCAATCGAGCTGAAACGATAGTGATTCAATGGATCCCACACCCGGACATACGCGACTAGCTGAACTAATATTCATTCGCACGAATAAACAGTAATTGCCTAAATACGCCGAGATTTACTTATTGCGGAGCAATTCGTGTTTTCATAGAATAAGAAACTAATCCTACCGATTTTAGTAGCTAGTTCAACATGGAAGAAATTCAAGAACGCCAACTACGCGAAACAGTGTTGCCAAAATGTTTTTCAGTGGAGGGGGTTTTAGCTCTTACTAGCGCTTCATGCGGGAATATGTAGAACTTATTTACTAACAACGATCAATCCAAAGGTTCACTAGAAAAAAGATTTTCCGACGTATACAATTTTGAAATAAGGTCTGTTCATCCCTTGCAGGAAAAGCTCAAAGCACAACCCCTCCCAGTATTTCCTTCGATATCTCTTCCAAAAACATCGAGATTCTAACGGATAAACTAATTTGCTATAATGCAATTCATAATTTTCCTGTCAACATCTGAAAATTGTACTATTAAACTCATTAAAGAACAGCTAGGACTAGATTCACCTAAGTGAAACCAAGTGTAAGTAGATAATGAACTCAGGCAGCCTTTATTTCGTCTTCTTCATTTCTATTTTCAAAGCTACAACTGCTATTTCATAACAATTTTGTTCATCTCATAGCCTTATTCACCACATAACTCTTACAAATGATATAGGCTGACAAAACCATTTGATACAGAAAACCACAAAAAGTTTAACCAGTGTAATCAAGATTAATGGAAGCAGACACAGCTGCTTAACTTCACTTTGTTTTTTCAGTGAGAAGCTGGTTGTTCAGTCCAAATCAAACATGACATTAGATTGAATTGATTCGTTCTGCGCCTGAAAATAAACGCATTTGTTAGTATTTTAAATTCATTGCTACTCTGTCAACTCCCAAATGTCTCAGCCATGTTCATCATTCTAGCTGTGATATAAAAAAAAGTGCAGTGCTAGCGTATACTACATAAAAGCTAAGAGCTAGTGAGTAATATATTTGATTAGCTGAACTTTTGTGCACAAAGTTGTAGTGATAGCATGATGTAATGTATACATCATTAAACATAAGAGATTTTGTGGCACATTTTGGAATCCCCCCCTTCCTGTCGACGGAAACAGCTCATAGTCTTATTTGTGCGCCTTCGAAAAATCGTAAAAGAAAGAAAAACCAGCTCAATCGTTCCACTCGTTCTCTATAAAATTTAATTGACGACATGCACATACAGGGCAATGCATTAATTGAGCGAACGACGAGACCTCTTCACAGAGCAGCTACTTGTTTCTATTACTTCACTATGTACGAGTATTTTCACTCTTTTGCAGTTTAGTCACTTCTGCCGAACTTCCTTCTTCATCCGAAGAATATCCACGACTTCATGGCAAGTATGCGATTAGTTATTTTATTAATACGTGTTAGAATGTTAATAATAAATATAAGTTACTTTCAGAGTGTTTGAGTTCTTGATGCTCGTATCTCTATATTTACTTCGTTGTGGCATATCTTATCTACTTAAACACAACTAATCTGAGTGAGACTGTTAGTTTCAGAGCGGTTGATGGCTGATCAGCTATTAAATCTTAGGGTTTTTTTTACTTGCTCGTAGAACACCAATGGGGTGCTAATTTGCAGGCGTTTGAGGAGCATCGTTGCTATCATATTAACTAAACCGAAGAAAATGCTCGATTTCGACTCTTTCAGAAAAGTCAGTGAAATGGGAGGGATCACACAACATTCCACTCGTTCAAAACCAATCCACAACACTATGGACACATTTATGGGGGATAAAATATGAATATTATAAATTATCTTTTAGCTTCTTAATTAAAAGTTCGAAATACCTTTTGCCACCCTTTCTGCTTTCTGATCGATGGGCGCACACCATAACTTTCTTTGCACGTCTCAAACAGTACGAACGAAAGGAAGGTAGAACGAGCTCAATCGCTTCAGTCAATCGCCAGAGAGCTTCAGTGCAGACACCCGCGAACACAACAACTTGAACTTTCTGACTTTGAACTTCAAATTTTTGTTTCAAAACGTAAAAATCTGATGAAAACTATACTTTTTCTAACCATTCGAGTTTAGGAGGGGATATAGTTCATAAGACTGAAGCACAAATTTCTTCAGATCAGCTTTCACAGACTGGAAGAGTCTCCTTTTGATAATTTGGGAGAGTTTTGAGCCTAATTGCTTTCCTTTCCGACTTACCAGAGTCAAATTTGGAAAGATTTTAATTGAGATGACAAAGTAGGTTCTTGCTCGGTACAATTGAGGGAGCTGTGTGTAATTTCATCCTTTTCAACTAACGAGACCACCCTATTTGGTGTATGTGACGCGTTATAGGTTTGGAACCGGACGATCTACATATTTACTTTAAAAAAAGCATATTTGAACAAGCGTCGTGAATATGCTACAACATATTTTGCGTGACGAATCTGTCTTACCTCCAAATGTCGGTTAATTCGTCTGATTAGCTTCCATTCATCTTGCTCGAGATACTCTCTAACCGTACCAAGATCCTCAACACGTTTTTCCATTTCGTAATAGTTGGCAGTAATTTCTTTAATAGCCAGTTTCAATTCATCGATTTCATTCTGGAGACGAACCAATTTTTTCGTAACTATTCGATTATCCTCCACCTACAAAACGACGACTAGTAAGAACTGTTGTGTGTACGCACTCAAATTGCTGATCTCGTCAACAGATGACTGTACGAATGGGGCTTACGCGTTTCCAAATGTGAGTCGTAGTCACCAAAGACATTTCAAGCCCTCCATCGTAGATCAATAAATCCATCAAAAACTCTTGTCGTATCCTGTGTAGAAGGAATGCTCTCTCCGGGTTTTCGAGAAGTTCCTGCCTTAAAACTTCAGCTGGAAAGGAACAAGGTGCAAACGCTCAAATAAGAGACGATGCTTGACAAACGAAGGCGTTTGGAGGAGCTAGGGTGGGCTGTTCACAAAGCTCCATCATAATGTGGGAAAATGACTTTGTTGAAAATACAATGACAACCTCGTTCTTTGGTACTTTTCGTTGGGCCTCGTAGTTCTAGGTCCAAAGAAGGCTGAGTTACTTCTTTGCTTAGTCGGAGTCACTTACTTGGGAACTCCCAGGAATCCATAGAATGGGCAGAAGGAATTTTCAAAGGAAGCGACCCTGATCATTCCAAATTTGTTGCTAACTTCAAATATATGGTGCGACGCGTTACACAAATCCTCAGTCATTTTTCATTCAGCGATTTTCGTCACTCAATTCAAATATGTTTTTTATTCAGTTGATCTGAACTAAATAGAACTTAGCATAACGTTCTACAAAGAGGTAGGCTGCTCATGTAGCGACCCTCATCGAATGACCATTATCAACCTGTATGTAATTTATGATTGTGAACTAGGGGTTTCTTGAGGAGGTTCGTATTAACAGTTCCGTAATAAAAGGAGAAGCATTGTGGAAAAAATTCGTCAAACCAGCTTATAGGTATTTTTAGGAGTGTCTGCACTCCGTAATTTCTTGATTGGCTCCTGATTGCTTTACAGCCATCGTTAAACTGTTTTCTTGTAGATAGTGCATTACATTGCCAGACGTTTGAGAGTAAGTGTCAAACACTCACGTTTTTGATATATCCGAGTTAAAATCGATCGAACTTTGTGGTAATTTATTCTGCGGCTGTTGTCATTTCCACAGGTTAAACATTTTGTAATGATCCGCTGAGAATTTAAGCTGATTTCAATTCCACTCACACACGCATAACTCGTACCTTTGCATTCATCACGACCTAGTTATGAACAGTGGAAATGGGTTGTGCACTGGTTTGTACCAGATTATTTATAGCGATCTCGAGGAACAGGAGTTTTGAGGGCTACGTGCTCTATGTTTGCGTGTCGACGGTTCTCGCATATGCGATGGCTCGTGATGAAGATGGATACAATCAAATTACATCTTCGCGGATGGAGTAGTTGTCTAGTGAGTGCGCGAACCTCATGCTGCGCCACCGAACACCGCGAGATTACAATCAATTCTTAAACCCTTGCATGTGGTTTTTCCCCAGCAACCTTTGCCAATGGTTATAAATTATACGTTAAGAAATACAGTGCTCACTTGGGAAGCTTTGTGAACATACCGAACGCTTCAAAGTGCAGTCTATAACGCCCTGCACAATATTTTCTGTTGATGGCGTGACAGAGAGAATCGTTGTATTCCAAGCACTTGATAGTGTTCTTGTTCATCTCCGGCTGGTCTGGTTCAATCGAAGCCTGTTTTAATAAATGACAACAGTTTTTGGCCTAATTCGATCATTGATTAGTAATTACTGAGTAATGCGTCAACGCTGTGTATTGTTACACTGCCTTTGCTTTGAACTTTTTTGTAAATACCACCCAAGGTATTTAGCTTCTTTTTTTATTGTACTATACTAATTATTGCAAATTGACATTTTCGTTTTGAACTTTACTTTCATTTCCCAAAACCCCATACTGTCTGTCCACTGTAGAGGTGGCAATACTGCATCCATAGCTGCTCGCTGCTCGTGTTTTCTATCCTTGAAAAGATCTTGATAAATCGTCGGAAATGAGCAATAATCCCGAATTGGCTGAAAACCCCCGAAAAACAACATCAGCCACCATAGCCTTCGTTTAGACTAAAATGTAAATTTACCTCAATTTTATGGCAAGTGTACACTAAGCATTAGTCAATTAATCCCTTCTTACTTCTTTATTACTCAAAAGATCGCTGTACCACTCACTTTAATATCCGGCATGTCTGAATTTGGATCCCCCATCAATTGGGGCTCTTGAAATTTGATGAGCTTTGGAAGGAAGGAGAATTCGTGTAGCTGCCGGTCGGCATCTTTTGAAAAGTCCACCAAATCCGCAAGTCGTTCTAGTAACTTTGTGTTGTAACAAGTCCTTCTTTCGTGATCGATCTCTTTCAACTGCGGGTAACACGTTTGCAACGAGGGCATATTAGTCAGGAAATGGTTTACTTTCAAATCCGCACTATCTTGCATCCATTGGCAGTACACAGCGTTTTCGGTAGTTGATTGCAGTTCTTTAAGGTTGCCATCTTTCACTAATCTGTTTTCTTTCACTCTTACAAAATATCCGAATCTTCCTGGCTTATCCTTGGCTAATGGTTCTTCTTTTTTTCTTCTTTTGTGGGCTTGATTTTGCTTGCACCAACCTTCGAAAGGATGAGCGTTTTTCTCCGAGTTGCTCCATACCATTCGTCTCTCGCAATTGTTCCTCATTTCGCAAAAAGTGCTAAAATTTACATCGGGCCATTCATATTTGTTTCGCAGGAGTTTTCGCATGTTGATCGTGTTCTGAGTCCTTTTTTTCAACTCGGAGGACGTCAATATATAGGGAATGTCTGGGAGGGCGCCAGGTCGTTTCATGAACTTGCTCCACGGCTTCGTCTGCGCGCCGCAGCTCAAGCAAGAGCATTTGTTCACTTCTCGATTGGCACCCGTGCACTTCTTTTTCTCGATTTTCTTCCATTTGCTCGAAGCTAGTTCAAAGCTTGGCAATTGGTGTTTCCTTTGTGTTTGTGTCCACAAATCCGTCTCAGAGGAGCTTCCTATGTAAATCCCTTCGTTGAAGCAGGAACAGAGATAACGCTTTTTCTGGGTGCTTCGTCGTTTCCTACTTCGGTGTTTAGCCCTGAGTTTCGGGGCGCGTCTCACGTACGTCATTCGAAGCTGCCTGGAGAGTTCCTTGAGTTTGACGGGGATTTTACAAATTAAGGGAGAGCAAAACGTTCGTTTTCTTTTGCGACGCTTGCGCTTTTTTTGGCGGGACTTGGGCAAAGGAAGTTTCGAAAAGTTGCACGTTTCCGGAGCACAAGGTGGTTCTTCCTCGATATTCCTGGCTTCCGTGTCTGGGAGAGTCTTGTAGGAATCCCCATCGTCCCTACTTTCCATTCCGTCGCTGGAGGTTTTCGCTGAATCACTCATCACCTTCAAATCAGACGATGTTTCAATTTTCAGTTCGCACGGGACGGTCCGATGAAATGATTTGCAAACATCAGGATTACAAGAGGTCAACTGTGAGACTCGATCTGATTGCGCTTGCTCGATTTGATCGCCTGTGGATGTTTCTTGGCCTGGCTTCGAATTTACCGCGGTGTCCGATTTAAAGGGCTCAATTTGTCCAGCAACGTCTTCCTCCTCCTCTTGAACGTGAAGCTCTTCAGAGTCCGGAGAACTCGGTTGTACTGCTTCATAGTGACAATGCTTTTTAGTCTTTTTACGCGTTTTCGTCACACACTTGTGATGTGATTTGCTCCGATCGCAATTGCAAGCCGTTTTCTTTCGACATCTCGATTTCGCCTTAGTAGGAGGTTTACGGATGTGCGTGGTATCATCTAAAGGGCTTTCTCGCGCTGGATAACAGATTATAAAACTAAAATACAAGTATAAGCAAGCGGCATTAGATACGAGAATTTAGCTGCCACTGTGTCGTGGAAGAGTTTCCCAACTGGCATTTTCTGCCTTTACATTACCAGTAGCGGGTTGGTGTGCGAGGGAACTAGTGGGGACTTCCGACATTACGTGCAAATATAGCCAACCTGCCATCTCATACCTCAAATTCGTCAACCCCAGGACACAACTCGTGTCTGCTCCACATACTATAGCAACTAATTCAATTCCGCACTCATGAACTACAGAAATTGGTTTTTAACGTTTCGGAATTCATTGCATTGCTCCTACTTATCACACGACCTCTATGCGGCAATCAACGTGAAGCTAATTAATAAGACTGGCCACATAACATTGCTTTTCTTTTTTGGGAGGTTGTTGTTTACTGTTATGGACAACACTGTGAAATAAGTTAGTCGATGAAACTACAGTTGTTTCGGTTTCAGAATTTCGGTGGATGTTCCCATTCACCTTACAGCCGCAGTCATAGTTAGTGGCATTTAAATGGAAAACTTACTTAGAAATACGTTTATACTCAACTGATGAAAATGGCACAAAACCGTCCAGTTTTTTCTTTCCTTAGCTTTGAGTAGTATCTAGCCTACAGATCAGTAGCCGCCAAAACATAATCAGCTCAAAACTATCTATAGTTATCGTTGTGATCAAAATACCTAATTTGTTTTGTTTTCTTTTCAAAATCGGTCGTAACGATTTTAAAAATATATATATATATATCTGAACAGTTTCCAAATAACACGAAAACACCGTGAAATTTTCGGTCCTGGAAAAATGACAACGCCGCTATAAACTATCAACAATTTCGAAGAAAATAGATTTTAGCGCAGCTTTTTCCTTCTAATTCGCGCTCAAACTTAGTATTCTTTTCAAAACAATTAGGGAAGTCGTTTTACCAGGACAAATAGATTGGATTAGTAACTAAAGCCAAGAAAACCGCTGAAAGTCCGTGGGGCTAAGCAGCAGATAATTTGGAACTGCCTTTGTTCAAAATGTTATCGAAATTATTTGAGAAAAAGTCATCATTTAGTGAAAAAAAGTTACGAAAACTATAGTTTCGACAGGAAAGTATAAATTTAGAACCTCAGGAACAGAATATTGTTTGTTATTACGGAAGCCGTGGTGTTATGGCTAGGAGATTGCGCCAGTTCACGATGTGTTGGTGTAATTGGCATGCACCTTCTACAAAAACCCCCTGGTCAACTCGTTTTTGGGCGCGCCCAGGCCACTTATAGGCAGACTTGAAAGAAATTGTCACAGCGACCATTTAAGTGTCACTACTTACAGAAAAGGTGGCCAGTCTGTATTTACTTAGTGTCGAAAAACAATTAGAATAATTTGCAACGTAAATCTCATTTCTGTACGATAATTTCCGCTAAGGTAAATAGTGACAAAATAATAAACAGACACTGGATGTAATGTAACTGACCGAGCCCTCGAAATTTTTCTTCCAGAACGCGTCGAGAGCATCGGGTAGATTGAAATTCTTCGTCAGAGGAAGTGGATGAACATAACGCAACGGGTGCCAAACTGGGAACACATCACGATACAACTCATTTGGAAGCAATACGATGTTTTTCAAGTGCATTTGCACATTCTAGTGGTGAGCTCCAAGTGTCAATGTCTGTAACATCACTGATTAAGTGACACAAGTGCTGCCCAATATTTACATACGATGACGAAAAGACGTCGTGTATAAAATACTAACTTGTGAACACATTGCTGAGGATTCGATTCAACATTGCCGAACATAGAGTAAGACAATTTCGAAGAAATAAAGTAAAGTTTGTTGGCACTTCCAAATCTATAGATTTATTTAAAAATTAACTAATAATTGTGATATAATCGAATTATACTTGTTCGCAATAGAGCGAAATTGTGTAAACTTGTGAGGAACTGGTGTGAATCATCGAAAATTGCACTAGTATTCCGACTGTTGAGAAACCGAACCGTGTCGGAAAAGTGACTAAAAATAGCATCAGCAGTAAGTAAAGATTGCGAAAAGATCTTTCAGAAAGATCGCTAGAGGAAATTAAGTAAAATACAAAACATTGTAACTACATTGTGTGGACATTTTTGGGGAATTTTTCAGAAATTCGATGCGAACTTTGTCAGGAAAATAGCGTAGAAAATCGTATTAACAAAGACAATGAAGTTCAACCTCTCAAAACACACAGCTTCCTCCAACGTCCGCAAATAACGATTTATTTTGATGATTGTTTTTCTATAAAGGTTACAATAGTGTTGGCGCAGCGAAAAGGGGTTAATGAGCGTAACCGCCGACTTTCTCAGTCCAACATGTGTTTCAACTGCTCTTGTATTAGGCACAAATGAAATTGTAAAATACTGGTACGAATGATGGTTATACGCCGTATGGGCCAAATTATAAAATCGGAAAAATCTGACCGGGAAGAAGTCCAAGGAAGTCTTGAAGGAGCTGGAATACTGGGATCCAGCAGCGTTAATAATTCTCGTGGAGAATGGGGAGTTGCACACGAAGGATGCAGGGACCTTCGGTGTAACTCACGTCGAAAAGGTTAATAATTAAAAACAGGGGTTTTCGAAAACTAAAGCGGGTTTTATCGTCGCATGGAGCTCGGATCGGAATGACTCGGGAGCGGCGTCGCGCGTTGGGTTGAAGGCGTTATCTCGGTCGGCGGCAGGGAGAGGGCCGCTCTCCGCACGGCCGTCCTTCTACCGCGTTCGCGTCGTCTTCGTTGCTACCCTTCGTGTCATGTGCCGCAACAAATAGTGGCTATAAAAAATATGTTTGACTTTTTAATATTGGCTCAAGTATCTTTGTACGTATTCGTGGAACGGAGATATAAGCCATAGTGGTTCGGGAAATGAAATTGGACGAACACTAAGCGATCATTTGTTCGACTTATCTAAAATGGCTCGATTAAACTTACGGGGTAGTATCAACTAACTGGTACCAACATTCGTTCTTCGTAAACGTTTGGCGTAAAATTGCGTTGAACGAAGATATAGCGCTCGTATATATAGCAAAGCGTCGAATTGACGAGAATTGCGGAAAGTTGTGTGTTGCTGCGCCTCAGATCTTTTTTGCACGATCAAAAATGGAATGAAACGTGACTAAAAAACCTGAAACTGGATATCTCCATAACTGTTCACGCTATCGGGTACGTTGTAATTCCGTTAGTTATTACAACCAACGCTCCAATATATCCTTAAAATTCCTTATGGATTTCAGAAAAAGCAATGGTGTAATCTTACTGCCTCTGTTCGCCGAATACAAGATCGGCCACGGTGCTACAGTGATTTCTCGCCAAAGTATCGGATGGCGGATTATTCTGCGCACCCCCAGAGCGCTTATTTATAGGTAGAACAGGTTCAGATAAAACTTGGCTGTTGGGATTCAGCAAGTCGTGATCTGACGTTATTGAAAATGCGGAGGACGATTCAATTTGTTTGACCAAATCGTAGTTAGATAAATGCCTAGCAAGAATTATAGATTTTTTGAAGTTCCTCAAATTGTCGATGGCACACGAGATCATGGAGGACGATTGTTTTCTTTCGCTTTTTTTACGGCGGAGAATTCTACTCAATTGCTCTTGGTCGAGTTTGGTTTCGGAACCTTTTCGCGCCGACTGTTCGTCAATTGTCTTCGAGACTGCATTCGTTGGCTGTGTTACAGACGAGGAGAAACCATGAGCCGGCAATTTATCAACTCGACCTGGTTGGAAATCCGATTTGGTCGTTGAAGTCTTACGCCTTTCCTTGCCATCTTTCTCTTCCGTAATTTTCACTGAAGTCGCGCTGCTTTCGGGATATTTGCTGGCCAGCGAGATATTTGCGTGTAGCAGTGAAGTTTCTTTCACTCTTTGGTCGAGTTTGAATTGCTCTCTTTTTATCGAGGATCTTCGCACCTTGAAAAGAAAAAAAAACACTTGTTGTTTCAGTTCCCAACTTTCAGGTACAGAAATTTAAGCTGAATTGGGGAAAATTGTAAGCTGAGGGATGTATATTTTTAACACTAAGTACAGTGTCGAGGCCTGAGGTTAATATCTCCGAGGGTCCACCTAACTGCCGAAATGTGCCCTGCTTGCATTTTTTAGTACAAGATGCTAAAAAAGAGGGAGGCGTCTGCACGAAAAAGCTTTTGTCGCATCGTTTGAATTGTGCTGCCCTCTTCACTTTCCCACAGACGAAAATTTAACTGACATGTTTTGTCATCTGCACTATTTTGAGAACAAAAAACTAGTGTTTTGGTTACTACGATAACTATTGTTAGTTTTGGACTAATTTTGCTCACACCCCGATTTTGGCGATCTCTGTTAGCCTGCTGATCAAGTGTCAAACTTGAGCTGATTGGTTTATCACACACAGACCGTTTTTTCAAACGGCGCTTCCGGAATCAGAGACTTTTTATCTGAAAATAACTAAAAAAAAAAGTCAGCCGATTGCTTAACAATTACAATTGCAATTATGGGCTGAGGAAATTAAAATGATCGTTCAATCGTTTCCTGACATATTCTATTTTGAAAGTGTTAACGGCTGCTAAATGAATGAAGCCTTCGTAGAACAGTTAAGAGGCAATTAATTGAAAAAACGACTGTGAAGTTGATATAATAACCACACAGAGCTGGACAAGCGTAGACCTTTGGCTCTGCCGTATGCGACCCATGGTTAAGATTGGGGGGCAAACAGACTTGAGCTGACGGCTCCAGGCCAAACGGTTCCGTCGTGTATGGCCGCTTTTGAGAGCCATTAATCAATGGCCATCAAAGATACTACAGGGAGATTGATGGAAGCGAAGTGGCAAACACAGAGCGAAGGCCAAATGCTCCAGGGACGTCAGGCCTTTCACGGTTGCACATCCATTCCATCGGAAGACTGACTAGGCTTTATGAATGGCTTTCCTTGCCTCAATTAAGCAGAAAGCAAAGATACAATGTTTTTTGGAGTTCTCTTCGGATCTTCACGTGTTAAGCCTACTGAGGCCGAAAAACACTATATGGGAAGAGGCCCTGTGCGTCTGTGAACAGATGGCAAAAAACGATATGACCAAATCAGCTCAAATTTAATATGTGGCCCACAGGCCACCATGGGACGCCAAAATACGGGTATGAACCAAATCCGCTCAAAGCTAGCTGATATAGTGATCAAAATACCAAATTTTTTTCTGAAAAACGGGTCGGAGGATTTTTATGAATTTTCTTAAATGGACAGCTCTCAATGAGACAACGATACCATAAAATTCCCATTAGTGGGAAAACAAAGACCGCAGCACAATAAATTACCAAACTTTCCGACGAAAACGTTCCGACTTTCCGACGATTTTAGCGCAGTTCTTTCCTTATAAAATCCGCTGAAATGTTATTTGAATCATCAAAAATATTGGTGATGTCATCCAATTAAAAATCTACAGGATGATTGTTTAAAAACGCTCATTAGGTATAAAGGGGGCCACTCCAGAAATTCCGGAATTTCAACTACCGACGTTTTTCTTACTACCATTTTGTAATAGTGTTTACCCGATAATTCCTGAAAAGTGATTATCGCCCTCTTCAAAAACATCGTGTTTACAGCCTCATCAAATCTCTTTGTACCAATTGCTCAATAATGATCTGAGATTGAGTATGAGCACCGCAAAAAATTCTTGAACTGTAAGCGCTACTGCCTGTTGCCTCCGTGAAGTAATGTTAGACTGAGTTGTAAATAAATTGAGTAAATAGAAAAAGCAATGAACAAGCGAATTGACGTAGAGCTGAGGAAAGTTGTGTGATGCGGCGCACCTGATATTTTACTACACACACACAGCTTTCCGGAGCACGTACTCCCACTGCTTCTTCCCCCTACCTAACCTTTTTCCTCTCACCAAGGAGTTATGCCTGGTGTTGCAGGAAGCGCCATAGACCGAGAATTTAGGGCACCTTACCCAGCTCTGTGGCTCTCATCTTGATTGCCGCTCCTGTCCTACTCATATTTCTGAATATTAAGTGCTTGAGAGGGAAGTACAAGCGAGACATGGTGTTTACTGTCTAGGCACCATTTGTCTCCAGACGCTCAGTCAGCAAGTGCGGGGTTCTCCCAAGTCTGAGATCCCAAAAGTGTCCCTGTGAATGTTTTCCACGAGTTCTGCTGTTGGAAAGTTGTACTTTTTTTAACGAAAGCGTCTACTTTCACTAGTATATTTTGCAAGCGCTGCAAAGCAATGTCATTGAGTTTCTAATACTTGAAAAATGGCATAAGGGCGCTTCTTTCATTTCACATACCTCAGAAACTGAGTGCAGGCGCTCGTCCTTCAATACTGTCGAACTGTTGATCTTATCAAGACATTTCTCCTTGCTGTCCAAAATTCTCTTCCTCCAGTCATCCTGTACTTCGTCCTCGACTATGGCCCCCGCAAGATCAGAAGGTGATCGCTTCGACGTCGTTTTGTCGAATTCCCCCTTAGACTTATTAATCAACGGAGAAGTGATTAAACCATTTCGTAGTCTTCTAGTCAGTTGTGGTTCAACTCGGTTCTTGTTCATCTCGCGAAGCCTCGTGATTGCTTGATTTGAATGCAAGGGATGTCGCGCGTGCCAGAGTTGGGTCTGGAGGCAATTAGGATTAACGAGATTAAGTGATCGTTCATGATTAGCGTGGATATTACTAACGTACAAGCCCTTCTGATTAACCCTTTTAATGTTAGCGCGGTATTTGCTGCCCAAACTAGGCCGCTGCTGTTGCATATAGTGATGTAATTGTGTGCCTATCGCTCTTCAATTGTTCGTGTGTTTAGTTATAATGCGAAAGAGCAGATTTAGTTCATTCAAAAACATCAACAAAAAAATCAGGAAAACTAAAGTGACCCGGTTCAGTTCATCCTCCTTCGCCGTTTCGCACCACGTTGTCAAGTACCACATTTTCAGTTCACACGTTTAACCAGTAGAACGCACGCGTTACTCCCTTTTCTTGGTTCTACGAAGTAGAAAGAAAAGTTGCATCATCGGTGATCAAAACATTAAATTTGTTTTTCCTCTAAAACGGCCACAACGATTTTGATTAAATTATTGTTACGAACAGTTCTGACTAACTCAACAATACCATGAGATTCATATAAATGGCAAAGTGATGAGAGCAGCACAATCAATTACGAAATATTTCAACGATATTCGATTTCCTTATAAATTCAGCTCAAATGTTACTGGAATCTTAAGAAAAATTGAGGTGGTAGTCCAATCAAATACTTAGGCGATGATAGATTGATAACGCTCATAAGGTAGGTAGTATGTAGGAGCTACTCTAGAAGTTCCTTAGTTTCAACCCCCACCGTTTACTACCATTTCTCGCAGTTTTTTTCCTTATAAACTCCGTTGGAATGTTAGTAGAAAGTTATTTCCTGTTAATCTTGTCCTGTCTGTTGTATTTTTCTTATTAACTCTCTGTGTAGTAATTGCTCGGTTATGGGCATGTATAAACAGGAGCCCCACAATAAATTCCGGAACTATAAGCCCTACCACTTTCACACACGGTGAAGTTATGTTTGACCATGTTCAAATGATCTAAATGAAAAATTAATTGAATAAGCAGCAAAATCCATGAAAACCATGGAATTGACGTGGAGCCAAGGAAAGCTATGTGATGCGTCGCATCTCATGTTTTGTTACGGAAGTTGGAAGAAAAGTTATTCTAATCGACCGAAGAAAACTACTTTTGGGGATTTTGAGCTTTCTTCGGATTTGTTGAAAGGCTTCTGAAATCCTGAGTGCAAAAGAAGAATAAAATAAAATTTTGTGTGTGTCTCCCTGTGTTTGTGAACACGTTTGGTTGGTCGAAAGAACGGCTGTATTTAACCCATTCAAACTCAATGATCCAACAGTTTTAAGAGTAGCGATTTGAGGAGCAGTTTTGGAGCATTAATCATTCTGAAAATGTGGACACTTTACGTTTCAAGGCCATATCTTGCTCTTAGCGTGTTTTAAAAAATCCGTTATTTTGCACAAACATTCCATTTAGGATCTAGTTGTGACTGCCTACTCAGCAATTTGCATTGTTCCGTTGTAGTCAGGTGATGTACTACTGTACTGTATTGTGTACTAGTATCTGTGGACGCTGAATCGAATGGGATGCGGCAAGCTGGAAATATTGATTGTCGATATAGCCATGGAACATTCGAAGGAATAGGACAGGTCTGAATCACGCGGTTCAAGAGAACGATAATCCGTTGTGTTATAATTTGCAACGTTTTTCCTAATAAATCCAAGACCCGTGCCACAAGCGTCCTCATAAAAATTGAGCTTGTTGCCCAATGAGCTACTTATACGATGGAAGTTTATTACAGGTCATAAGATGATTGGGAGCAACCCAATGAACTCTGGAATGCAAACTACTGTTGCTTCGAATAGCAACTATTTTCAGAACATTCTTGTCAAACAGCCCAAAACGAGAGTCCATGGAGATGTCTGTATTTCATACTACACGGCATCTTCAAGAAATTTCCCACTGAACTTTTAGTTCAGCTGCAACCTTTATGATATTCATGAACGGCCAATATCACCCACTTAATGGGTCGCAAGATAGAGGCTGACTGACCTTAGGATCGCAAGACAGTTGCTAAGACCTCTAGTAGATTTGTGGTGGTACAATGGCTTGCAAATAGTTCATTAATTCACGTTGTCCACTCCTTCAACGTTTTCAATTCACTTACTGATCAAGCTGAGAACCAAAGAATATATTGGAACAAACGTTATGAGTATCTGTCAAAACCGGTGAATCTAACCTTTTAAACTTCCGTCATTTAGATGTTTTGTTAGTACGTCGCTACGTTTCATAAGTGACTGAAGAACGGATATGGAACTCAAGAGTGAGACTTAAATTGAATTGTACGAAACGCAAAAGATTTGAGTGTTGGCATTTGCTTGCTCCATAATATTGACCACAGATACAGAGGTGGAGGTGGTTAAGCAGCTCTCCGCTTCGTGCTTTGTATTGGACCCGTCTACAGAGCTATCACAGACCAATATCTGTGTCAGCTGTCGTCCGCCAATGGTGCTACTGTCCCAGCCAAGCGTCAACCCCCTTGTTTTCATAGGTTATGTTGATGGTTTTCAGGAATATGGCAGTAAGCTTTCACACCAGGTTTCTTGGTACTTGCCACACAAGTATATAATTAAATCAAGTGGACAAGTAACCCCCAGGTGTCTAGCACCCTATGCACACTCTTCTGATATTTTGTTGCGAGAAGAGAACTGGCCAAACTTAAAACAAAATCACTATCAGCGCCTCAGGCCTGGAACCTGTAACAGGAAACCCACACGTGCATTATTTATCCTATAAACAGGGACTGATATAACTTCTAGGTGGATCAGAGGCATCTATCTCCCTACAGCTTTGGTGGGGATCCTGGTATCCCCTACGTTAATTCGGATAGAGTTCGGTATCCAGCTTTTTGAGATTACCACCTTGGTCTAGGTTGAGGTCCAGTATGTACATCTGGGCTTGGTTGCAGTGCATTTCTAGATTGAGCCTCTCCTGGGTCACCACTGTTGTCTGGGCTGACTTGACGACCGCCACATCATTGGCATACCACGCCGCTATAAGCGCTCCCCAACAGTAGGCGTTGTATCTTTCTAGAGGTCCGAACCCTGAGTGGCTTCTGAACTGAGCCTTTTGGAGTCCCAAACTCGCACAATACTGAATACTAGGACTCCAGTAG
Source organism: Pachypeltis micranthus (assembly GCA_020466155.1). Classification (NCBI taxonomy): domain Eukaryota; kingdom Metazoa; phylum Arthropoda; class Insecta; order Hemiptera; family Miridae; genus Pachypeltis; species Pachypeltis micranthus. The sequence continues at coordinate 59,608,112 of CM035770.1, read as the reverse complement.
GGGATGGACCCTGGCAAACCGGAATTCCTCCTCTCCCACTCCAAGTTTGCAGATTGATACAATTATTTAATTTGAGTTTTTGGTTGTCCCAAGACTATCTTCAAAACTCAACTCACTTCTCCAATAGTTTTCTTTAAACAATAACTCAGTAAAAAACGATTGTAATTAGGACTTTACTCAAAGAAAACAAATACTAAAAACTAACATGTATCGCTATCACGAAATAACCTGACCTAACTATTAAAAAACACAAAGAAACCAACACTAAATATAAAATACCACCAAGATATTTGAACAACAACCAGCCACACGTAAACAGATGAGCGTGAGACATTGAAATACTTATAGTAATTTGTGATCTTCACACGATTAGAGAGCAACATAGTTTGCTTTAGCCAATGAGATGAATTAAAACTTTTTAAATAACATTCAACAACTTGTTAACCTTCAATCATTCGTGGAGTAATTGATCGAGAAAACACGTCAAACGTCCTCCTCATTTTTTAGAACATTTAATGTAAAAGATGTCACAGTGGGTTTGTATTCAATGGTTTGTTTCAAAACGTCCACAATCATCTTTGCAATCATCGCAGGGACAATGGTGAAGTGATGGGACATTAATTTTTAAGACCCAAAATTCGTGCAATTTTAGAAACCAGAAGATTCAGAAGAGGGGTAATCAGAGCTTGAGCTGCTGGTGGAAGCGCAATCCGAACAAGAGCAGTCGGACGTGGAACAAGAACAACAAGAGTCAGATGAGCAACTGGACGAAGAACTCGTGTCCCTTCTTCTTCGGCGGCGAATCTTCTTCACTTCACTACGTCTCTTTTTAACTGCAATACAAATGAGCCTTTCGTAACCAATATCCAGCAAAACGGAATAATAACTAAAATTTTAGTGGTCATACATCCCCCAGTTACTGACAAGTTAGTTGTAATAGTGACTATCTCCTATTTGAGTCACAGCTTCACTTGTACCTGGAGTGGCGTTCAAATGCGAATTAGCAGGTCAGTTTCCGTGTCAAAATGACTGTTCCTCGACAATCATAGATGGTAACAGTGGTTGCAGTTTTGCTAGCACAATCACTCGAACAGCAACCACTGAACCCAGGCCTGTGGAGGTATGGCAGGTTGTCATACAGCCAGTCTGCCAGCAGAGAGTAGTTGCCATGTGTTACCATGCAGAGAGATGACTAGAAGGAGTTCTTAATTTAGTTTCCCGCCTGATCTAACTGTTTACTTGGGTGGCAAGTTTCAAAGGGGAAGATGTGAATGAACATTAGAGTGTTACAGATCACTGGAGGTGCCACCCCGCACATTGTTTTCCTTTCTTTCTCCCTCCTTTTTCCTACTATCTCAACAGTTTCGCAAAGCGTGATGAGTTAATGGCCTGCTAGAGGCTACATAGGTCAAAAGGGCTCTTGTTCCTATTAACCATTAGACGTGGCTACGCTCCATCTTGACCGACCCGGTTTGTACCTTGTACCCCTCAAACAAAGGAAAGCAAAAAGAGAAGAAATTGTATGAGAGGTATAAAACGACTTGAGTTGGTCTCGAAATATCTGGTGTGATGCATCATAACTTCCCTCGGCCCCACATACGTTCTACCGAGTGATCCAATTTATTTTTCACTCGGTTCAGATTAACTTGTATAACAACGTTCTGCGTAAAAACGAGTTACGCTCGAAGTTCTGGAATTTATTAGGTTGCTGCTACATACGCGCGACATTAATTGAAAATCTAATCCAATTGATCGGGCTGTCAACGTTTTCTGAGTAAAGGTTCGCATTTACACTTCTCGGGTTATAGGGCAATTTCTTTCACTTTCTAGCGAATGTTTTATTTTTTTCTCTGATGAAGAAAATGATTGTATTGAAACTGGTTTGCTGTGAGACTTATTCCAAGTGGACAATTTAAATTTTATTCCCAATTGTATCGAAGTAACTTTCTTTTTGGTCCCCCTTTAAGGTTTTTGTTATCCGCGCCCCCTCAACTGAAGTCTGCGATCAGTGGCCAAGAGGAACTGGTAGCACTTCTGTATAAATAACAATAGACATGGTGAGCTGCGGGTAAATAAATGTTCCAGTTCTTGCTTATTTCAAATAGCTCGAATCGTTCTGCAACCGGCAAACTCTCTTTTTCACTCTTACACGAACCCATCCTTTCTATTTACCATTGTCCCTAACTACTTGCTTAGCTTTAACGTTGCGGGGCATGTTGTTGCTTTAGTAGTTGGTCTCCTTTTCGCGAGCAGGTCATTTATTGGAGTTTTGGAGCTATATACTGGTTCTGAACTACACCCACTATTACCCTGAGCACAGAGTCAGATTCAACTCAGTTGCAAACAAGTTTAATTTAATGCTAGAATAACTTGCAGCATAAATGTTACATTATAGCTCTTTTTGGGCTATCGAACTAAATGCCTTTAAAATGGACCCCCTTTCAATTCGTATTAATATTTACCTTTGCTCGATTTCTTTGATTTTGAATGTTTCGAACGTGCCTCAGACGGCTTATTGTGCTCAAAGCTCACTGTTATTTGCCCGTTAGCCGAATTGACGACTAATTGTTGAGCTTCTTCGTTTGAGTGACGAGCCGATTTCGATTTCTTGGTGCCTCGTGGTAGAATTTTGATTATCAAGTCTTTCGAATTGCTCAACTCCGAAGTATCAAGTGCTATGGACCGGCAGTTACCGTTGGACGACCTGGAGCAAAACGGCGAAGACAAGTGAGTAGTTGCTTGTAAGAAACATTGATTAAAAATATGAATCACTATAAACCATTGATGAACAGACACAAGAGGAGGCCACAACTTTAACCTCAGGTTACGTATTTGTGTCACACGCCAACAAAATGGTCCGATACTAACAAATTTATTCGATGCTTAGCCTATGTCCTTTAATGCATCCCATCAACACTTTCCGCTGAAGGAGCACTAGAAAATCTCAGCTATGTCCCAAACAGAGTGATTTATAGCGACAGTTTATTAATTCATCTGTGCTATTCACAAGTCCCTTCACTCAATTTCTCATACTATGCTGATTAATACAACTCCAAGATGTTCGTGAGACAACTTTCTCCGTTCCTACCAACATAGTTTCTACTCAGTAATCACACATCATTCAGTCTCCAGGGACTCACGTAAACCTCGAACCAGTTGCACTCCGATATGTAGAGGACTTAAACCAGAGCACACGATTAGAGACATATTTAGATACCCATATGGCTGTAGTGTAGAGGATTAGGCACGATGAATTGTTTACAGAAGATAACTTCTTCGCAGTTGAGAGCTGTTATGGAATGTAGGTGGTTCTCCGACGATCGATTTTCTACTATCATAATATCGATGTGTTCCTAACAATCTCCAATATGTTCGTTCAAAGAAATGAACCCAGCGGTATAATAAGCTTCCACAAAATGAGAAAGAAACAATATAAAACGAGACAGATCCTATTCTAGTAAGGACTTGTGGGTGAGGGGTGAGATGGGGGTTCTGAAGTGCAACCAATGTGTCATCTTCCTTTTTCTACGTCTTCTACATTTACTACGTAGCACTACAGCTCATGAAGAACATTGGCGTCTCGTGTCGGGCTTCTTGACAACGTACGTCTTTATTAAGAGGGTTTGTTAGCTAATCGTCCAACCTATTAGGTGGTTCCCGCTAGGAGTTGAAGATCCACTGGCTTTTCTGTTCGGATTTACTTCCTTAAGAGGTTGCCTTCGTCATGGTTACAAACAGTATGTGTAAAAACTTAGTATACACGGGGAGAAGCGTCCCACGAATTTCTGCCACCTTTGAAGATACGATTTGCTATACATACGGGCCCTTCGCTTAACGCGCTCCCACGAAACGAATTATGCTGAAGAAAGGTACAAGTCTGCCCGAGTCAGGTCGTGTGACTACTACAGAACAACGAAAATTGATATTTTCTAGGCGATGCTAGGCAATTGTCAATCACTGTTGCTGTTTTGACCAGCGAGTTCTTTCAAGTAGTAAAATTTGCCTCACAATATGTATTGCGATTTAACATTTTTCCGTCTAGACGCAGTCCCAATCCTCTGAGACTTATCTTATTCGACTCAGCATCGCATAATACCTATAAAACGATACCGAACACGACACGACTGCAAATCCCGTTTTCGGCTAATTTTGGTGACCTATGTTTTCGGTCACAAAAAATTTTCTACAACCCCCCCTCAAAATTTGATACTTTACGTTTCAAGACTTGGAGATTCCAAATTTGCAATGTCCATCCGCCATCCCCCGTTCTTCGTCCGCCGTCCGCCGTTTTGTGCCTTTAACGTGGTCTAAAAAATTCGTTCTTTCGCACACAAATTCCAATTTGGTATCTAGTTGTGCCCGCCATCTCGGCAATCCGATCGGTCGAAGCCCATGGTTGTTATGGGCAAAAAATTGTTTAAAAAAATTAACGGAACGCAGTATAACGCGGCAACTACAGCGGAAGTCAACGTTTCGTCGTTAGTACTCCCTCCCTCCCTCCTGTCTCTTCAAAAACCACCCGCCCTTTCGACTCGCAACGCCGCCTGCTCGACTCAAACGCCCTTTCGACTTGCAACGGTTTGCTGGAAGCTCCTGTCCCAAGGCCACTTCCCTCGCACATCCCTACATCGGATCATAAATGCCTACAGACGTTTACGGGGAATATTTAGTTTCCGTAGTTCCATTGTAGCCAGGTCATGTTTCGTATGGTTTACTAGTATTCGATGCTGAATTGAATGGGATGGGTCTCGGAACAGTAATACTAGGTCAAGCTGTTCATGAGAATAATAAACCATTGTGTAATCATTTGCAGGGTTTTTTAAACCAAGTTTTGCCACGGATTTCTTCCTATCGGATTGCCGAGTGGGAATTTTTGTGCGAATGAACGGATTTACCAAAACAGGTTAAAGGCAAACTTTGGCCAGGGCGGCGGACGGATAGTGTCAAAATGTGCCACATTTGGCCGGGTGGGGGGGGGGGGGGGTCTTACAACATTTTCCTGACCGAAAACAAAGGTGGATCTGCTAGATCCTTGTGCTTGCCATCAAAATTTGGTAAAAAGCTTTGTATTGGCTAGTTCGCAATGCTTATTATTCATCCAAGAAAATAAGCCAGATCATAAGAATAAAACAAAATTAAAGTCTTAGTTGTCATCATTAATGAAGGTTTTCAAGACACCGGAGCAATTATAACTCACCTGGTAGTTGAACCACCTTGGGACGTGGATGGCTGTGATTGAAGCTCAGGAGAGATTTCGGGCCTGAAAAGATAAAATATATTTAACTAACCAGACGATTCAAACTTTGATTCATGGCGAGGAGCCGCAGCTGATTGACCGCATACTTTATCTGTGCCCGGTGGACTGAAATAGTGTTTATGAAATTCTGAAAGTGCGAAAAGGCTTTCGCGTTTGTACAACAAGGATGAAATTGCAGTAAGAATAGACTTGAACATTGTTGTTGCTTGTTACTGCAGCTTCAAGAAATGAGAAATCCCTCGTACGCCGGTCAATTGCTTTCCCATTATGCTACGCCTAGCTACCTCTTGATAGTAATCCTTATATTTCTCATCTTAGCGGAATTGTTGCTTTTCTATGCTCATTATCATTTGAATCGCCGAGTATTAAGTTTGAATAGCGCTGCAGGTAGATCAGCTCCGGTGGTGTTGGTATGATGTCGTATTCGTTCCAATCTCACAGACTCCACATCCGATTCGATACCATTAAAGAATCTCAGAAGGTCTCAGAAGGTACATATACTCCTTTATACCAATCAAGAATAATAACCACCGCACAGAGTAGCCTCAAAGCGCTCTTATAAATCGTCTTTCTACTTCATGGAATGACACAAAATGTAATAGAATGCTACTTGCTCAGAACTGATTGAAGGCACCCCAAAAGAGCTCGTTTCGTGTTCCGTAGGGTAGAAATCCTCATCCTCGGCAAAACCTGGAAAATTAAAAGAGTTTGATAGTAAAGCGAGAAGCTACTCTAAAATATTCCTTTTGAAGTTGTGCGAATGATAACTGAACCTGTGTGAGTGTTCGTCGTGTCTGTGACTTCTGACATCGGTGATAGCGGAGGCGGGAGAGCGCTTTTTCCTGCGAGTGTGATGGGCTCTAGAAATTGACGTAAATATGAACAAATACTTATCGAAAGGTAGACAATGGAAGGTACTTCAATAAAAGTACTCTATTAGCTATCAATATTGTTAGTGATGCCTCGCACCGAAAGCTGGAATTTGTTACATGCAATGGGATTTACAACGAAGGTTGATGCCGTAAACAGACGGCTTCTGGGGTGTGCGTTGTGGATAGTTCAGTCGTGGTTTCTCTGGATGTTTTGAGTGTGGACTCAAGCAGGGATGTACTTTGAGCTCATTATTATTTTCCCTTTTCGTTTATTGTTCATTCTGAATAATAACCCTATGTTTTTGGTCAGCAAAATGTTTTGGTAACCCCCCCCCCTCCCCCACAAATTTTGATACTTTACGTTTCAAGACATCAGGATACTAAATCTGCAATGTCCGTCCGCCGTCCGGGCCGTTCTGTGTCTTTAACGTGGTCTAAAAAATTCATTCCTTCGCACAAAAATCCCATTTGGTATCTAGTTGTGCCCGCCTGCTCGCCAATCCGATCGGGCTTTGCCCATGCTTGTTATGGTATCGTTTTCAAGGTATTTTTAGATCCTGGATCCAATGTATTGAGTATCAGACGTGTACAACTGCGTATAGTGAAACTACAGTAATTATAGTGAGCCAGCGTCTACTAATCGTTTTATCGTTTGTACTCCCTCCCTCCCATTCGTCGAAACCACTCGTCACGTGGTCACGCGCCTGGAATATTTAGTTTTCGTCGTTCCGTTGTAGTCAGGTTATGTTTCGTGATGTTCACTGGTATTTTTAGAACCTGGATCGAATGGGATTGGTCTCGAAGCTGTCAGACTCCGTCAAGCTGTTCAAGAGAATAATAAACCGTTATGTAATAATTTGCAGCGTTTTTATCAATGATTGGCAGAGAACGTCCATGTAACCACTCAGGAGGGAGGCGTCCCTTTCAGCTTTTTAAAGTGTGCAGATGATTTCTTTTTGATGGCAAAAGCGGTTGAAAATTTGCAAGTAGAATCTATTTCTAAGTCTCGGTAAGGATCAGGATTCCACAATAAGGTGGACGCAGGAAATTGAGGTTGTAAACCAATTTGACAACCACTTTCCCCTATAACTCCAGAACTATGAACAGCCTTAGAATAAATATTAAAAAACGCGTTGACAATCCAGTGAATTAACTACATCATGCCATAAGTAGGAGCAACTTAATAAATTGCGGAACGTTAAAGACTGCCAAATAGTTCGTACAACGTCAAATTTTACTATATTCGCGTTGAAACAGTAAAAACAAAAAAAAATTAAATTAGTTGCTAGAGAGATAAATTGTGTGGTGCGTCAGTCCAGATATTTTAATGTTAGGCTAGAGCAGGGGTCACCAAACTACGGCCCGAGGGCCACATCCGGCCCGCGGACAGATTTTGTCCAGCCCGCGGAGAGCTAGCATACTTGAAAACTCCTTTTAGAGAACATATTTTTTACAGCAAATTAAGCTACTGATTACTTTACTGATTTTGCGGACTTTAGTCCGATTTGCAGCCTTTTTTTAAACGTTGCGTACTTTTTCGGACTTTTTTTTTCATCAGTGGACTATTTCACTTTTTAGCACTAGCAACAATGATAGTATGGTTTTGGCCCTCGGAACTTACTGGAGTAATCAGTATGGCCCTAAGGCTGGAAAGTTTGGATACCCCTGGCCTAGAGCATCGTCCACCACTCCATGGACTTCCTACAAACGACCTGCAGTTTAGTCGTGAAAAGCTCAAAATGTTGGCTGCCTGAATTAATTTACCTTTAATATTCTGCGATTCTTTTTTGCCTTTCCCTCTGGTCGTGCATATATTTTCCTTATTTTGGCTTCCCGCGGTAGTTTTCTTTCTAGACGCTGACTTTTTTCTGGTGAACATTTGGCCTCTCACTTGGGTTCCCACACTGACGGTCTTTTTTCGCTTTTTCTTTTCTCGTTTGAGCTGAGGCGCTGATGGAACCAAATGCTCTTGGGCCGTCGGTGAGCTTCTACTTGGAAGTTGACATAATTCTTTAGAAAACGAAGTTCCAGTTGGTACAATCGGCCCGGTATTGTTGTTACGGTCTTGGCGGTGCTCGCCGCTTTGATGTTCGTTATTCAGCGCGAACTCTTTATTATCTTCTTCGACTGAAACAACGCGGGAAGATGTTAGTGCTTGGTACTGACGAACCACAAACGACCGTTCTCAACAATTTCGTTTGATGAACAGGCCTGGGCAGTGATTTCATATGAAAATTTGGTCTTTATTAAAGAAAATTTGGAAGAACAAATGTTAAATTTCAAATGCACTGATATTTTGTGTGATTTGTCTCTTCGTTCAATCGCTGAGTTGTGAAATAGTTTGGAAAGCCCAACGCAGGTTGAGTTTAACGATTTTGGTATTTGTTATTGTCAAAGTTCGTCTTGCGTTGAGTTCGTCTTGAGAAGAAGAGTTTAAAGAATACCACCTGTACATACGCTGTCTTCATTTAACGTATTTCTTCACAGACATTTATGCACACAAAAATATATGTAGCAGTTAGCTGAAAGTACCTTCTACTTACTAACAGAATCGTCTGTTAAAAAGTTGGGAAATCGATCGTTTAATATTCGGCAAATCTCATTTTCCGATGTGATTTGGCTTATGTACCCGTTAAACGAACGATGGCAGAGATAGTTGCGGGCATCAAAGTGTGGTTATTAGTTGCTACAAGACACTTTCTTTTTTTTTTCCTTGAAACGCTTGTGGGCGATACCCTCACTGCAGCCACAAACGGGCCTATTGTAAGGGCGTCCATAATCCTCAGATCATTCCCCCCCCCCCGCACCGACTCTAGTCCCCACGGCACGGGTCTCACTTGGTGTGACTTCCCCTATGCGCCTCCACTACCCCCGCACAAAGCGGAGGATATCCGCAAGTTCTGCATTTGCCACCTCTTCTGGCTGAAGAAAGGGCCTCCAACACACAGCGCGATGCTCTGCCATCTCTAGCCCTACCTCGCAGAACCTGCATACCTGTACCTCGCACTATATATTTGCAAAGGTGGTACCTCAGCGGACAGTGACCTGTGAACAGGCCACATATGATCCTCATATCCTTCCTCCCCAGTGCAAGCACCTCCTTGGACCTCTCTCTGGAGAGCCAGATGAAGAGTTTTGACTGTCTAAGCCCCTGCCAATGAGCAGCCTTGCACCTATCCTCCCAATTGCCAACCTCTCTACGTAGGTGGCTCCTGGTAGTCCCAACAAAGGGCTCAGGGCCAATAGGGATCTACGCCAATCCCTTCTCAGCCAACCTATCAGCCTGTTCGTTTTCCTCTATACCCTGATGCCCTGGCACCCAACACAGTGTTACACTGTTGTCCTCGGCCAGGGCCTTCAGTCCAGACAGACACTCCCACACCTGCTGTGATGTAAGACAGTATGACGCTAAGGCCTTGAGAGTGTCCACCACGATGTAGATTCTCTGCCGCTTCAGTCCCCTCTGCAGTAACCGCTGCACACAGACCGTCACTGCAGCCTCCTGTGCCTGGAACACTGTGTACAGCGACCCCAATGGGATTGCCACTCTGATTCTCTGCCCAAAGATGCATGCCCCTGCACTGAGCCATCAGTGTAGTATACCAGGGCTCCAGCTTCGAAAGGGGGAACTCCCCCTTCCCACCTGGGTCGCTCATGAATGAGTATCCGAAAGGGTAGCACGAAGTTGAACCTCGTGGGCATTGAGTCTACCTCACGCACCTTGTCAAGGATCAAGTGGCAGGAACTCCTCCTCTCCCGTATGATCAGACCCAACTCCAACGTACGCACAGGCTGGAGGAACGCCATCCTTTTAACATGTATGTGGAGTAGAGCTAAATCTAGCGAGACCTCCAGTGCAGCTGTAGGGCATGTTGTGATACAGCCTGTAGTGGCCAGGCACGCCCTACGCTGCAGTTTATTTAGCTGCAACTGCACTGTTTTGTTTTCCACCCTAGTCCACCAGACCAGGGCTCTACAAGACACTTGGTCAGGTTGATAAAATTCAGATTGACGTTTACAATGAAAAATTCGAAAACGTTAAAAAAACATTGGCTCATTTTGTTTCCCGTTCGACAACTTGTCGGGAAAATATTGATACAGAGCGATATGAAGGAAGTGTTCCTTGTGTTTGATCCATATAACTGAAGTTTGTCTGCCCAAAAAGTAGAAGAAACCTCATTTTGACTTATCATATCTCAGCTCACTACATGTTTTCAGAAATGTTTCCAGTACTGCTCAGTATAAGAAATATGTAATCCATACTAGTTGACTCAGCTTTTGTCGTCTTTCGCCCTTTACCACGCTGTCTCATGGATCTTTACGTAGTTACGCAATAGCTAAGTAAAGAAAACGAAAATCATATGATCGGCTGAATAAATTCAGATTTTTTCGGATCGAATTACACATTAAAGGCTTCTGAGTCTCAAAAACACCGTTTGAGCAATATGCGTGTCTGTGAACGGGATTGGGAAATAACAGCTGAATTATATCTTCAAACGTGATATTTAACCGACAGATCAACATGGGACACTAAAACAATGGTTCGAGCGAAATGTCAACAATGTTTCAGCGATTTTGGTTAAATTATTTGTGCGGGCACTTCTAAATGATTCAACGGTAATGCGAAAGTTGGGAAATTAACGATAATTGCCAAAAAAAAAGTTCGGCGCAGATGACACCCTTCCAAAGCTCATGCTGGAGGGAGGTCAAATATACTTCCTAGACAATGGAAGTTTAATAGCGGTTATCAAACAATTATGAACAACTAGACTAGTCATTAAGTTTTCACTGTGATAATTATACAAGATTAAACACGAATGTCTCTTCTTCCACCCCTTCACCATCACCAACACGTTGACAGTTCCGGTAGTTCCCTATACGAAGGTTATTCAGTAAAGTTAGTGACATAAATAGAGGCTGCACTATGAATCCCGGAACGTTAGGTTACGCTGACAAGAGGCTGAGGAAAGTTGTGTGATGCGTCGTACTTTTTCCAACGGGAAAGTAGGAGGACAGTCTTAAAATGGAAGTTGTTAGTCAAATTTTGCTTGTTTATGCGATAAAAGGTTTATTTTCTGCGTAGGTTCAAAGGGGATTTGAAATTATTTCCGAAATTTATTTCCTTGATGAAGGTAAAGGCCTCGAGGTCTGCGACTTGTGATTCTTTTTGGTTCTCTTATCTTCAGCCGAGCCATCGATTTAAAATGCCTCGCATGATAATCAAGTGATCAGTGAACTGCAGCATTCTGAAACTTTCGTAACCGGTCGACGTTCTCAGTATTGAGATCGCTACGGAGACATGATCGAAAATAGGTAGAATGAGCGATAGCGCGCGTGAACGTACGTGGGGAAGTCAATCTTCATTCTCCGGGCCTGATAAAAGGTTGGAATAGTAGCATTGCGCATTGAAACAACTTCTGGTTTGCCCCGTGCTGAAGTGTCGAGACTTTCGGCAGAGGGCGGAAAAACGAGAAAAGAAACAATCGTGTTTAAGAGCACGAAAAACTCACACAACGAAGGGTGACAATTTGGCTGGAGTTAACAGTACCGGCAGCTCTAAAGCCCCAATACCATTCGTTTATTGAGTTTGTCTTGATCTTATCAGTACGTTTTCATCATTATGGGAGGAGGAACATTAAATATTACGAACATATCGTTGGCTAATCTCAAGCAGCACTTTGTGGAAAAGCAGACTAGTCTCACCTTCTGGAATGGGGCTCAACGGGTACCACGTATCTCTCATGTCAGTGCTCCGCCATTCATCTTCCTCTGTCAGCAACGCCCCCAATAACGCGTTCATATCAGACATTTGACTGTAAAATTGAGCAGAAAAAAAACAAAAATTACGAGACTCATCTTTTCTCAAAATTAGAGGACAAAAGAAGTTGTCGTTCACGGCTATCCACTCAATAAGTGCGCCCACAGGAATGTGCGTAGTATGTCTGAATGAATGAATTTCGTATTGAAGTTAAGGGCACCAAAGAGCTTTCACCAGGACACCCGTCATCAGATAGTGTTGAGCCCCACTATCTCAGCCAGTTGGTATGTCCACAGGACGCGGTAAAACCTTTCTATTCTCTGAGGTGACGGCGTTAATTGAAAAATGGAAAAACGCCATTCCTGGATGGATACCATTGACGAAAGGCTTAAGTTGCTAGTGAACAGGTGTTAATACCTGTCCAGCACGGACGGAAATCCAGATGCATGGCAGATGAGCCACTGAGTAAGGGGTGGAGGCTTGGGGGACCTCTGCCGAGGCTTACCGGGGTCTTTCCAAACCTCATGGTGGCCAGTAAGTCCAAACTCCCTTGTCCTAGGAAGAGGAGAAGCCATAAGTGCCATCGAAAGATGGGGCTCCAGCGACCATTCTGGCCTTAAGCTAGTGCCCCAAACATGGTACCACAGGAATGCACAGCCCAGAGCCGTGCACCAGTGCATTACGGGTTAGGATCACAACAGGTTGCTGCCACCACAGGGTAAGGTAAGTAGAACGGAGCAATACGACTCCTACTCAGGGCAAGACCTGAAAATGCACTTGCCCTGCGGACATCGTGGTTGCCGAGGGGTCGCTGGAGAGTAGTTCGCCCATCTTAAATTTCGTTTTTATCACTGGTCGGTACTCCCTCACATATTCCCAAATGCAGAATCGTAACTGTCCAGCAGCCAGTATATTTACCATCTCACTGAGGAAGGTCCACTTTGTCAATTCGCTTTACTAGAAACCCACTTGAAAGCGTAGGGAACTATCTGGTGCGACACATCACGCAACTTTACTCAGCTATTTTCCAGCTACTAATCCAATTTATTTTTTGTGGACCGATTCGTGTTAACAGTTCTGGAATTATAGGGGAGACACTGTCGAAAAGGTTAGTAATATAACAACGCTAATCTGTATTTCGGAATTCCTGATGTTGTATCTGGTTATTTGATGTCCATTATTTAAACTTCTACTGTATTGGTGACATATTGGACTACCATGATTTTTTGAACACGATAGTGTCAAATGAGTGGCATTTATAAAAGCAAAATTGTGCTCAAATAGATATTCGACAAAACTTTTGATAAACTTCGCAATTTTCCCAAATGTTTATGTTGCAATTGCGCGGTTTGGATCCGTCCACAAAAGAAAAAAAACTAGTCAAATCACTTGACGTTTTGAGCACTATGATAACTATGTTGATCAGCAGGCAAAATATCAACTTGACCAGATTTGGTTCAGCTGCTCTCTCTCTCTCTCTCTCTCTCTCTCTCTCTCTCTCTCTCTCATATATCTCTCTCTCTCTCTCTCTCTCTCTCTCTCTCTCTCTCATATATCTCTCTCTCTCTCTCTCTCTCTCAATCATGTCATTTCTCATATACTGTTTTTCGGACTCGAAAGCCTTCAAAGCGGAAAAATTCTGAACACATTTTTGTTCAGCCCGTTACATAATTTTGCTCCGTTCCTCGTAGGGCTAAACACAAATAAAGCCCAAGTTTTATTTATCGCAACTATGTCCGACTAGCAGTCGCACATAAATTTAGCAACTATTTATCGTGCTAACCTCCTTATTTATTTTACGATAGAGAATTACCGTTCAGTTGGTTGGAAATGACCACACACGTACTTTAATGAAATACTTATAGGAGTTTTTGGGAAACCAATTTGATGCTTCCACCACTAAAGTCAGTATACAGTAATAATATTATGTACATTCTTAGTTAGAAAACAATTTTGGCCTTATCCTTTTGGCGGTCTATACTCAGACTGAATATCAAAACTTGAGAGGATTTAGCGACTCTCGCATCAGACATTTTTCTCAAATGGCGTTTATTGCATTCAGAATACTTTGAAAGTGAACGTTTGAATTAGCAGGCCACCGCATCCAATTTAGCTCAGACTTTCAGCCTATTGTAAATTCATACCTGACATGATTGCAAGCGCTTAGTGTGTTAAAAGCGATCATTTTCTTATGTAATATCACAAAATATCTTACTGCACTTAATTTTTAGACGCTATATGATGCTGATACGAGCACCAAGTGGTAGTTAGCCCCAGCTAAATAGCTCTGGCAAGTACTTCGATGTACCAAATAATTCCAATACCCAATTTGATATTGATTACGCCAAAAAACCACTTGGGTACGACTAAATGGTTTTGTTAACAAAACGAATGAGATCCCTCTGTATCGATAGCTCGACTCGTTTTGGAAAGGTGGTGGTGTTAACGTGTTTTTGTTCTGTGTTCCTCTGAAACTATGGCATAAATTGTCATTTTCATGCTATATATGTTTCGATGCTGATTCTGTGATGATCTATAAAAACTCACTGATCAGGATGCTGCGCGTCTCAAACAATTTGGTTGTCTGTAAATAACTCGAAACGTCGACACCGAATACGCGTAATTATTGACGGAATCTCCCAAGCAAACAGCAAACTCGAATGACGGGACTGGTCCACATTCAACTTTGAAGATGTTAAAAATTCGTCGAATTTTGGGCACAGGTGAAAATGCTGAGTGAAGATCTAATTCGGCTAAAGTGAGTTTAGTGTATTATCATAGTAACGTTTGGTTTCCACACTGCCCCGTTTCAGTTTGGTAAGTCTGAGGCTCGTTTCACGATAAGCCATGACAATGTGCTCGACATGAGGGCCGTGCACTGGAAACATCCTTTAACGGGAAGCTCGAAATGGTAAAAACCATTGCATTGTACACGATCGGGAATTCAATGGTCGTTTTTACGCTCTTGGTAAACTAATCAATTAGTTGGCCTCTTCTACTCAGTGATAATTCAGTAAGAAGTGTACCTATCAACCACGTTTCTGCGCTTCGCGCTCATACCTTATTGTCATACTGAAATCAAATGCGTAAGAAACGCACGAAGATTGAGTCGCCAAAACGACACAGGAATATTTTAAGTCCTCAAATAAAACTAGCGGTACTTCTAAGTAGGAGATTCAAACGAGTAAGTACTTACTGTGAGACGCGAAGTGGATTGGGACGTAGTGAACATGAGCGCTTCTGTGAGGTCGAGCTCAGGAACGATCTTGTCGTTCCGGTATCGCAACCAGTCCGCTTCACGTTGCTCCGTCTTCGTACGGGCCCTCCTTTTTACTTTCCGCTACTCCAAAGGGAAAGGAAAGTATAGGAATGGTGTCGAAAAAAAAAAAAGTTGGGTTTCCTTCAGATCTTCATGTTTTGAGGCCTGCCGAGTCTAAAAACCCTAATTTTGGCGCGTGGTCCGTGTGTGTGTATGTGGGTGTCTGTAATTTGATTTGCTTGGCTGAACCGATTGAGCTTGTTCTATTTTTGTTTTGTTTGTTATTTTTTGTAGACACCAAAATAAGGTTATGGGCGATTTCGGTTGATGGGAAGGTAGGGGGGGGGGACGAAAATGTACCAAAAACTAGGGTTTTTCGCATTTTTCTCGAAAACGGCTCTAACGATTTTGAATATACTTTGAAACTATCTTCTATCAATCAATACCTAACTTTTCTTCTCCATACGTATCTCCATGAAAGTGCGGTGAACGGAGATATAGGCCTATGAAGCAAAAATCGTTGCTGTATATAGTTTCTAACAAGTTTTCGGCGCATTTTGCTTTTCTCCATTCAACAGAATGTCATATCATCATTAACGGAAAATTATATTGGCCAGTTGAAAACATTCTGTGAGTTTGACGTTAATTGTAAGAAACTACACAAAAACCTGTAGTACATCTCTACAATTGCATTTTCACTGAGATGTTTATTGTTAAAGAAAGTTAGGTTTTATCGAAATCCGATAGGGCCGTTTTGAGAAAACCCTCGTTTTCGATACATTTGCTCTCCCAACCATTACTTCCGTGCCTTTAAATAATAAAGAGCGACATAAAAAAGAACCAGCTGAATTTGCACAAATCTGTGTACAGACAGATACAAATTTTTTTGACCGTATCTCATTACCTTTATTGAATAATTAGCGTACTGCCAGCCTGATTTTGGTTTATTATAATATTATTATTATTTCGGGCAGGAAAAATGTTTTACCCCCCCAAATTTGATATTTTACGTTTCAAGACATTGGGACTTCAATTCCAAATCCAGAAGCGCTGTCTACACCGTTTTGTACCTTTAACGCGGTCCCCAAAATTCTTTCTTTAACTCAAAAATCCCATTTGGTGTCCAGTTATGCCCACATTAACAAAACAGCAACTTTGGCAGTATTATCGCAAATACTCCGTGTTTGGTATCGTTTTCTAGGTGTTTTTAGACGCTGGGTTGACTGAAACAATTTTCAAAGATGAAAAGAGAAAAAGCACAGTAAATATAGAGAGCCAAAGCCTACTAAAACTCGCGGGACAATAACTACAGCGAAAGTAATCGTCTCATCATTTGTACTCCCAAACCAACTAACAAACCCAACAGCTTCAGCTAGACTCGACACGTCGTGCCAATTGCCTAAGGGTGCCTGGAATATTTAGTTTTCTTCGTTTCGTCGTAATCAGGACATGGTTCGTATCGTTCGCTGGTATTTTTCGCTGATGAATCGAATGTGATGGGTTACGGAGATGTGAGACTACGTCAAGCAGTGTAAGAGAACAATAAATCGTTGTGTAATAATTTGCAGCATTTGAGGGGAAGGTTTGCGTTCACTGTTCATTATATAGAGGGAAACATTGCGAAGGAACTCGGTCAAATAGGCGACATTAGTTAGAACTCCGGAATGTTGTTGGTTGTTTCTGATTTTTTACAACTATTATACAGCTAATTGTACTACCACTGAATTTCAACTTGTTTATTTTAAGGAAGTTAGTGCCATTGAAGTTGAATTTTCTACAAATAGCTGTGTGTAGGGCTTATTGTGGTGCTCTCTTCATTTAAAACAGTAATTTCCCCTCCAATGAAAATTTACTTATTTGCTGTTGGAAACAGTCCACACTCAAAATGTGATGAAAATCGTTATGGCTATTTTTGAGAAAAAAAGGTATCTTGATCATCATGACAACTATGGTAGTTTTAGATCGGTTCATGATCGTGTGCATGATCTCTGATGTCAGTAACATACGTCACAGTTCGGAATGACAAGGTGTCACGGTGAATGACAGTGGGACACAAAATGTGATGGTGTGAGTGTGACTCGTAAAAAACTGATTAGAAGGTCCTCTGCCACTCTGCTCATTGGTTTAGAGTTGATAGCAGTTACCTGAAGGTAACTGAACAGCTTGCTCAAAGCAATGGCCTGGTGACTGTATTTGGCCTTAGAATTACTGACAAGCTGCTGTGTACCTGACTGTATGATTTACATCATCGATGCTTCTCAATAGCCAACCCTTCACGTGCAGTTTGGGGAACCTAAGGAAAAGGCATACCACGTCACCTAACCAGAGATCTCGTGTCTCACGCGTAAAAAATTATTAATTAGGTACGATCCGCTGCGGACAATAAGCCAAAAGGTTTCAGCTCTTACGGTCCGCACACACAGGCTGGTAATGTTTTCTAGTCACACTTCAAACCAATACAGCCTTTCCTGGCACGCCTATTTTCGAGGGCATTGGCACTTTGGTTTTGAATCTCATGCATTTGTGTGTGAATAGTAACCAATATCTAGTTACAGCAAATCTTGATGTCGGGTTTTGGCTAAGACATCTTTTAGGTATACAACGGTCAATTAAATTCTGTATAAAAGACATCGAGTTTCGTAATTTTTATTAATTTGAAGGGCAGAGTTATAAATGGTCGTTCCGCCTGAGGCGAGTTATTTGTCGCTGTTCACTTCTTTGGAGCGATGATGGATTCCAGCTGAGCCTGTAATGTAAACAAGACATTAAAATAAATATTCTTATTCACCACGCTGAATCAACAAATCGTTCAGTTTAGGTATTCAGTTTGACAGTGTTTAGTCAGCAACTGGCAAATGTGAATGTGAAATTTGGTAAGGCGTAATCCATAATCGGAGAATGAGAAGGGAACTCCCCAAGATTTTTACTGAATTTACTGGAAAATTGAATATTGGGGAGTAATCGAGTTAATTGGTTGGAAAATCAAGTAAAACACTTGCGACATCAAGAAACGATAGTGGGGAAGTTGAGGACACATCTAGCGGACAGTTGACATTGAGTGAAATTAGTTGGGAATAAAAGAGTTAGAGAATCAAAGAAAAATTGTGAGTAAAACAATTGCGTAAAAATCGTTGGAGTATGAGGTAGAATAAATTACCCGAATGAACGAGTAAAATAGTCGGGAAACCGAGGGAAACTCATGGAGAATCGAGTGCAACAAATTGAAAAATTATTAAAACAAGTTAATGAATTTTGTTGGAAGACCAGTGACCTTGAAGTTGTAGCAATTAAATAGTTGGGAATAGTTCGGTGGAGGGAGGGGGGGAGGTTGGGTATAAAAGGGGAAATGGTAAGGTGCTGTCTGGCAAGCGGCAAGCAATTCAGTGCAAATTGTAAAAACTAACTAGAATCTTGTGGCTACTGCGTGGAACGTGTATAGGAAGCCCGCACAGCAGCTAACCCCGAACACTTATTATAATGTGAATCATTTGATGCCCGTAAGTTAGTTTAATTACTGAAAAGCGCTTCATAAAGAAAAACACGAATTCATTTCAAACTGCGCCCCTTCGCGGAACATTTTGATCCCAATTATCATTTTCAGCATCGACTTATCAAAAATTGAGAAAAAATTAAAAACTTTCAACGATGTTTTTGCATTTGATTGATAAAAATAACTGAAAATGAGTGCCCAACTAAATTTTGTGCTGTACCTCATTAGCCGTCATCTTCTGAGTCTGGTTTAATGCAGTCTTCCAATCGACTTTTTAGGTCCTGCAATTAGTACCCAAATATGACAGCCAAAGAAAAACGTTGCAAATTATTACACAACGGTTTATGATTCTCTTGCACAGCCTGACGTTGTCACAGACGTCCCAGACCCTTCCCATTCGATTCAGCATCCAGAAATGCTAGAAAACGGTGCGAAACATGACCTGACAGGGCAGTGAAAATCGACCTTTCTTAGGATACTTCGTGACGTGTCGAACTGATGGGTGATTGGAGTGAGATGGGAGGCAGTACGGAATTGAGCGGAAGCCAGAGAGAAAATAGATTTTCGAGCTATATTGTACAGTGAGTTCTTTCAAGTGGTAGACATTTCCTCACTATATTTACTGTGATTTCACTGTTTTCCATCTAGGGAGCAGTCCTAGACCTCTGAAACCCGTTCTTTTAGACTCAGTATCAAAACTATCTCGGATACGATACCAAACACGGCGTAGTTGCAACAAAACTGCCAGAATGATCTCCTTTTGTCGGTAATTTTTTAACCATTTTTTCCCCCCGTAACAGCTACAGATTTCGTTCAATCGGGTGGCCGAACAAACCATTTTAAAGGCACAATGTGTCCTGGACGGCGGACGGACATTGCAAATTCGAAATTTCTCCTTACCTCGAAACGTTAAGTGCCAAATGTAAAATGGGGGTTGTGAAACAATTTTGCGGACAGGAAACAGGTTTATTATTGATTCACAACTACCGTTGCTCAATTCTCAAACTAGTTACCGAAGAAAAATTTTAACTCGATTTGCCAAACATTTAATTTGTTTTCAATTTCCCACAAATTGGCTTTTACAAACACTTTTGATTGATTTCCCAACGAGTTTTACTTTATACTGATTTTTACACAAGCGTACATCGTCCTTATTTGCTTTTCCGACAATATGAACTTTTTTTACGTCAATTTAATTCATGTTCAACGCAGTCTCCCAAGAACTATAACTCGACTTACTCGAGTCCCCATCAGTTTTTATTCAAGTTTCACTCAGTATACCGATAACGCATACATTTCAAGCGTCACTTGATTTCTCATCATTTGTTCCGATTTTTGAAGTTTTCCTAACTATTCTTACAACGTTTTATAACATTTCTCAACGAATATTGCGAATATTTAATGGATCTATCAATTAATCACATTTTCCATTGAACTGCCAAATGATTTGCACCGATTTTTTTATTCCAACGGGACTTGAATTGTTCTTAAATGGTATTAGGTATTTTACAGGCTGATCTTCGAGCTGTTGAAACTTTGAAGCGTTGAATTAATTACGTCTTTTGTACCCCCCGGAGTAACAGACATTTCGCAGTAACGTCCTGCCTAAATGAATCGAATTACTGAGACAGCCTTGTCCGAATTTACCACATTTCGATTATTTCGACAAATCGATGCACCACATCGAGTTCGCCATATTTTCGAAAATACGAAATCACGCCCGACGAAAAACGGTTTATTAATGAAATTGAGCACCTTCAGTTGCTGATTGGTTTTATTGAGGAAAGTTATTTCGTCTGCGTGTTTCTTCTGTTGAGCTACTTTGATTTCTTCCGCTCTTATTTCCATCATTTGATACTTGAACTTGAGATTTCGGATTTCTTTCTTGATTTTATTTATGTCTTCGTCCAATTCGGACATTTCTTCGGAGTAATTCTCTTGGCCGTCTTCTGCCTGTAGCAAAATTGTAAAAAATATTAAGCGGCAAGGAATGAGAGAGGTTGGCAGTGAAAAAAAAAAGATAAATTGATAGAGAGGGAGGAAGAGAGAGATAATTTGAAACTTCCGTTCTTATTTCATGTGTGAATATCTACAGATATTTAAATATTAATACTGTCTCCTTCGCCCTCGACTAAAGTCATGACTATTTTTCTTTGTCCGCAATTCATTTCTCTTTCTGTCTAGAAACTAACGAAAATACTAAAACCGTGCCCTGGTTTGAAATATGCTTTACCTGGGTAGCTTTTTTCGAACCGAAGGCCACACTTCCTTCATAAAGAGCGGCGTGTGTAGCCAAAGTGAGTTGAAGCTCATCTCTAATCCTCAAGAGCAATAAGCCTCGATCGCAGCAGTTCAACGTGACTTGCCTAATTAGCTCATCTGAAATCACGAGAAAGATATATTCGATTCAAACCGTTACAAGTCCCTGAGATAATCAGGAGCAACTTCCAACTCGTTCAAATTGTTCGCAGTGTTTTCCCTACAATTCCAAAAAACGTACACGCCAGATTTCTCAGAAAAACAACATGTTGATAGTCGTACAAATCACTTATGCACTGATTGCTTGCGACATAAATGGGGTAAACTAAATGAATTTC
The DNA here is from genome assembly GCA_020466155.1 of Pachypeltis micranthus. Lineage (NCBI taxonomy): Eukaryota > Metazoa > Arthropoda > Insecta > Hemiptera > Miridae > Pachypeltis > Pachypeltis micranthus. The sequence goes on along the minus strand of CM035770.1, from coordinate 59,586,879 downwards.
GAACACTGCTTTCTGTATTTAACGTTATGGAAGCTTCAAATAAACTGGGAGGAAAGCAGGTTAAATTATATGCAATAAAAACTGCCGAATGAGCGTGGGGCTGAGGAAAGTTGTGCGATGCAGCACACCACATATTTGCAATTCACTAGGGCTCAAAATGTGGAAATCTGAAGGAAAAGTAAATTCCGTTTTTTCACGCGATCGCTTGCCGTTCGGGTAGTGAAAAATACAGCTAAAAGCGAACCGGGTTCGTTATTTTCCAATGTCTTCATCTTTCAACTTCCAATAACACCTTACCCTCGTAATTTTTGATTGATGCCTGGCGAGGGATGTTGTCTCTCCCCTCCACTCTTTGACCCCTCAACTGTAATGCATTTACACCAGCGTAATCCAATTTTTCGGCATTTTGCTCGGATCCTCTTCCAAAGTGATGTTGTTTGTGCTTACCAGATTTTGTCGGGTTGTTGGATTCCATAGGTGATGAGCCTTTCGAATCCCCTGCGTAGCCATGATTCTTTTGTAGCACTCTATGGCTGACTTCACCCTGGCATCGCCTCTGCGTCATAGCGTTGTCTAGCGCTACTACTCATTCGATTCCTCTATTCATTATTGGTGGAGCATTGTTTGAACAAATCCATTCAAAGCCCCACAACTCCCCTTGCTCTCCAGAATCTTCCATACGGCTGTGGAGGATGTAGCTCTTCAATTACTTCGTGCAGGCAGCAGCAGGAAACGGACCACCTGGGGCGGGCTGAGAAAACATGCTCTGCACTGCCCACAGTGACCGTCGGGGGTTTAGGAACAGCCATTTAATAAGGAAACATACTTGTCTACACTGGCCAGCAATACCTGCAGGAGGAACCGCTTCCTTCCCCATTTTATTGTGATATGGACATTAAGAGCAGTACATCCAAATATTGCACAAATTTTCGGAAATCCGAACGTTTCTGATATGATTGCAACACCTTCATGATGGTTAAGGAATACAGTTATGGAAGTTTCTTAATGACTTGTCCTGGTAAAGGGAAGTACTGGATGAAGCCAGGATGTGTAGAATGATCTCTAGAGACTGAATGTCAAGCACTGGAAACGTGTGGCGGAAGATTGCACAAGATATCATGGGCCACTGCGGCTGTCGGTAAGAGCAAACAGCAGTCAATGCGTCAGCACATGAACTGATCAGATTTAACATTAAATGATTTACCAAATAATTGACTGAACAGATCCAACCGAACGGCGCATATCCCCGCGCTCCTCGCCTGCCTCGTCCTCAAACGGAAACTAAGGTTTTCCCCAAGTTTATGAACATCTGCTCTCATCATAGGTTCCAAAGACACCTTCAAAATAACCAAAAACATTCGTTCAGCATTCAATTCGAGTGGTTAAAAATAATGAAATATTCAGCGAGCGATTTTTACTTGTTGTTTCCAAAATCGACCTCTGGAACGGAATTGCAATGGCGGAGAAATCATGTCCAAAATCTTTTGAGTGGATTCTGTGATGTCCGAGCCCAAATCGCGCTTCTGTCTCAAGGAAAGTCGAGTGTCCTAGTCAACATTTAGCTATCATTAAGATCATCTGCAAGTGTTGAAGAGCGACAACAATTAGCTGTTTTAAGCTGAACTGTCTCTTAAGTCCAAAAACTTTGTAAGTTATGAACGCGTAAAGGTCAGCGTTTGATAAATTAGATACTTTTGATATCAGGCTGACCCGTCCTCACCTCGACAGCCGCCAAACTTGACCAAATAGCCCATTGTACTGTCCTGGGACGAGGGTTATGATGCTAAAGGGAAAATTTGATGAAGGAAGGCCACCACGCCTGTTTTATGGAGAAGGAAGGATAGGAATGGTAAAGGAAATAAAATATTTAGGTGTAATATGGGGATCAAGTTTGACAATAAATAGACATGTGGATTATGTGATAGGAAAAGGAAGGGAGAAGTTTTATGGAGTAGCAAGATTGGCTAGGGAAGGATGGGGAGTAGGAAAGGAGGCCCTGCGCACGATTTATAGGGGGATGTACGTGGCAGTTATCGCGTACGCAGCTGGAGCTTGGTGCGACAAGCTGAATGCCCACACGAGGAGGAAACTGGCGGGTGGCCAATGAAAAATGTTAATAAAAATGGTAAAGGCCTACCGGACAGTCTCCTCCGATGCCCTGTGTGTCGTCGCCGGGGAGCCGCCCATGGACCTCGAAGTGAAGAGAAGGTGGGTGGGCTTCCGGCTAAGAGCACAGAGACGTGTGATGTGGAACGGCAGAGAAGTCGAAGGAAGAAAGAGGAAGGCCCTCATCGACAAGTTAGTTGTCGATGAGTGGTAGGAAAGGTGGAGCTCCAGCGAGAAAGGCAGATGGACGTACGCGTGGCTGCCACAGGTTCGAGATAGGATTGAGTCCCACTGGCAAGGATTCGGATTCTACCCCTTCCAGCTAGTCACTGGCCACGGAGGCTTCCGTGAGAAGCTCTGTGGGTTTTCACTGGTGGCTGACGGGCTGTGTGAGTGTGGTGGGATTGATACAGCGGAGCACGTAGTGTTCCACTGTATTAGCTATGAAAACGAAAGGAATAGGGCGAGGAACGAGTTAATGAGAATAGGAAGCCAGTGGGACATGACAATGGTCAGGAATCAGGGAAGTATTATTTGGTGGAAGTGGTTTGGAGAAAAGGTGTTAAGGGTTTGGGAAGAAACTAGATTAGGGAATGTGCGCAGGGCCTTAGGAGTAGGTGTTTAGAGTGTGTATTTGTGTTTGTGTCTGTGTTATGTGTTGGTGTATGGTTTTGAGTGGGCGGTGCCAGGGATGGTCGAATATCAAGTAGCCCATCCCTGGACCGTCGGTATGATTGTATTTAAGGGCTGAGTGTAAATATGAGTGAATGTACGTGTTGTGTATATGTTTGTTAGGATTCGTTAGAGTAGTGTAGGTATTGTAGGGATGGATCCAGGGGGGATGAATGGACTCAAGGGCAAGCGGATCTACATTTTCTCAGACAGCCAGGCCGCCTTAAAGGCCATTTCAGCCTATAGTTTTAGGTCTAAGCTGTCATGGGAATGCCTCCATGCGCTCAAGCAGCTCGGAGCCCGGAACAGGCTCGCCCTCATTTGGGTGCCGGCTCACAGGGGGCATGAGGGCAATGAAAAGGCTGACCGCCTTGCGAAAAGGGGTACAGAAACCCTACCCATCGGGCCTGAGCCACACGTGGGATTAACGAAAAGTCACCTAAACCGTCTGGTTGCTCGATGGGAGATACAGGAAAATGGCGCCCATTGGCATCGCCAGCCACAACTAAGAGTGAAAGGAGTGATGGAGCGTTGGGGAAGGGGCGGGGAGAGGTCTTGTTGGCTCCTTTCACCTTTCTCTTTGTATATAAAGACCACGACCAACTGACTGACTCCAGTACTGACTAAACGGCCAGACGATGATGTCTTTACATCGAAAGCGCTTGCTCCCAGTAACTCACCAGCCAGAGGAGACGGACTCACCTAACAGGTACGTTAACTTTAGTATTTGCCTACTGGCGGACACAACCCAATTTCTTTAATACCTAACACAGCCAGTCCGGCTAAGGTACTACTAACAAGACTGACCAACAAGACCTCTCCCCGCCCCTTCCCCAACGCTCCATCACTCCTTTCACCTTTCTCTTTGTATATAAAGACCACGACCAACTGACTGAATCCAGTACTGACTAAACGGCCAGACGATGATGTCTTTACATCGAAAGCGCTTGCCCACAGTAACTCACAAGCCAGAGGAGACGGACTCACCTAACAGGTACGTTAACTTTAGTATTTGCCTACTGGCGGACACAACCCAATTTCTTTAATACTTGAGCAATGCTTTTTTTGCAAGGGTTTTTTTGTCGGAAACCCCTTTAACAGTTTCGATTATATTCCATGTTATCTAGGACCATCGATATCTAGTTAATGTTTTCCGTAAATATATCCGTGTTCGTTGTGTGAGTGCGGATGCGGCCCTATGAAGCCAAACGAGGATTTTTGACTTTTCGGGAAAATTTCTCCAACAACTTAAGTGAAATTCATTGGTTGTCTTTAACTATTCAACACTTGTGTATCGTCCTCCATGAATTGGTATTGCGATAACCTGTTAAACGGAGATAACAACCAAAATGTGCCAAAAATAGTTTTACCGTAATAAACGCATAACTGAATTTATTTATTATTTGTTTATAATGTTATTCTATTCTACCAATCAATACCTAGTTTTCGTTCTCTATAAATATCTCTATGAAAATTCGATGAACGTCGAAATAAGCCAATGAAGCGAAATGAGGTTCATTAAACTAGTCCATACCCGTGTATAGTATGTTTCTCTGACAGTCCGTTGATAGAGACTTCCTCCAACCAAACTTTGCGGAAAATCGCATTTTTTTCAACTTCGGAACTTCCACAGTTAATGTACAGGTGAATTCAATTAACCTGACGGAGTGTTTTCAGACAACTGTTACCCATATTTCGGTCCTCGCTCTACTTAGCTCTACGAAGTAGAATGGAAAGTTGTGTAATCGGCTAAAAACATCATGTTCTGAGTTCTCTACGGTTCTTTACGATTTAAGGGCTACTGAGTCCGAAAAACGCTATTTGGGAAAATGGGCTGAGTGAACGCGATTGAGTGAAAACGGCTGAACCAAATCAGCTCAAACTTGATATCTAGCCCACAAGTTACCAAAGTGAGGTTGTGCGCCCAAAACTAACTATAGTTATCATTGTGATCAATATACTACCTTTTTTTTCTCAAAAACGGCTATAACGATGTTGATTGAATTATTTGTAGGGACAGTTATAAATAACACAACAATACCGTAAAATTTCACAATAAATTACCAAACTTTTCGACGAAATTCCTGAACTTACTACCGTTCCTCACAGTGTTTACCTGTAATTCTGGTACGGTGCTTATTATCCTTCTCAAGAAAATCTCGTTTATAGTCTCATTAATTCTCAGTGTATTGATTGCTTCATGGTCGTGGCATATGTAGGGGCACCGCTCAATAAATTCCCGAAACTATAAACGGTATCGCTTTCTACCACATTCAAGTTACGTTTGACCAAGTCTAAATGATTTGAATTAGTAGCTAACGCAACGAAAACCATCGACTTTAGCTAAGGGGAGTTGTGTGATGCGTTACATCTGATTTTGAATCGTTTTTGTTTTGCCTCAACTATGTTGATCAAACTTACAGGGTACTTTCATGAACGAAGAATTAGAGCCTGTATACGTAGCACATCATTGAATGCGACGAATCCAGTAATAAAACAGAGTTAGGGCGAGGGTTCTGTTTCTGTGGCCTATTCAGTCGCTACTGACGAGGACTTAAACGTTGAAGTCGATCTAATATTGTAACTCAAATTTAGGAAATCCTCTTCTACAGTCCTAACTCCATTTTATTAATGGTCGCAGACAGTTCTTAATACAGTGAAAAGTAAAGTTAGTTACTGGACTTTGGGGATTCTGCAATGGGACCGACATCAACAGTGCTTCAGCTAGGGATTCACCTAAAACCTGGACTGCTCGACGCTTTGGAGGTTGTCGAACAGTTTTTACGTGGTGCCTTGTTCACATTATTATCACGGAAACATGCCAAAACTAATTACTTCATTTCGAATTAATTATCAACCGTTAATTCATAAACGACTTACCGATTTCATAGTTTTCCGTTCGCCTTTTTCATCCACCTCAAAAGGCTCCGTGTACTTTAATAGGGTTGTGTCGTCCGTAATTACGACTTCATTGATGTCTTGTGGTGAAATCGAGGCCGCCATCTGAATTATTTGAGTTATCAACGTCTGATTCCCAAGTGTTCTGTGAATCCTCGTAACACAATTGGTCACTCGTTCACAATTTTGTCGTGACTGGGAAAATTTTCAAGTGGGACTTGCGCGGTTTGTGCGATTCCTACTATTTCCGAGTAGGTAGAGAGCTGTTTATTTGTTCTCATGACGATCAGGCGATCAATACGGCTCTCGAACATCAACCCGAGACGTTGCGCGGACGATACGAAATGTGGAATGAGTGAATTGACCAGCTCATAAGAGTAATAGTAACAATCATCATAGAAGCATCAATCGATGCCCTCCTGGTCGTGGAAATTCAGCAAAGTCAACAGTTGTCAACTCTTAAAGACCTGGTTCTGGGCTATCTCCCCAGGAGCATGCCCATGCTACCAGGCGCGACCACGGGTAGTGGATAGTGGAACGGCCACGGCATTGTCCCCAGGGGCATGTCTGCGGCCAGCTGTGAATAAGGTCAGCATGCTGACTGAATAAGCAGCCACGAACAATGGGCAAAACCCAAGAGATCGCAGAAGAGATCCTGAACAAAGGGCTCAAGGGCAAGCGGATCTACATTTTCTCAGACAGCCAGGCCGCCTTAAAGGCCATCGCAGCCTATAGTTTTAGGTCTAAGCTGGCATGGGAATGCCTCCATGCGCTCAAGCAGCTCGGCGCCCGTAACAGGCTCTCCCTCATTTGGGTGCCGGCTCACAGGGGGCATGAGGGCAATGAAAAGGCTGACCGCCTCGACCACACGTGGGTCTGACGAAAAGTCACCTGAACCGTCTGGTTGCTCGATGGGAGATACAGGAAAATGGCGCCCGTTGGCATCGCCAGCCACGACTAAGACAGGCAAAAGGGCTTGTCACACCTTCCTGTCAAAGGGCAAAGGCGATGCTGACACTCTCTAGACAAGATCTGATTCTACTAATTCTGAGAGTACTGATAAGCTTCCTCACTGGGCACTGCCCACTCAGATATCACCTCAACAAGATGGGCATCTCAGAGGTGGTGGAATGCAGACTCTGCGGTGAGGAGGACGAGACAGCAGAGCATGCCCTGCATGTGAATGCCCTGCCTTGGCAGCAAAACGCTTTGAATACTTCGGTCTGGGGACCACTGAACCCCAAACTGTAGCGGCCTCTGCGGTGAAGGATATACTCGGCTTCGTAAGGGGGGCGGGTATATACAACGCCTTCTACTAAGAAAGGGACAGCGTCACAATAGGCCCATATGCGGCCGCAGTGACAAAGGGACTTGTCCCACACGCCCTCGGGTCAAAAAAAAAACTCTTAAAGAGGTTGCTTTTGGTCGGCTCAACTCATGTTGTCGGCCATCATAAAATGTCATCCGCGACTCATCACACAACGGTCCTCATCCCCACGTGCATTCTAACTGATAATCCAATCTGTTTTTCACTTAGTTGATCTGAATTTGAACTTGTAAGCTGCAACATTCTACGTAAACACTGGTAGTTTAAAAACCGGAACTTGCATGCCAAGGCTCCATTGACTTAATTTTGATAAGTAATTGATGGGGCTGTCAGCTTAGTTTTTTGTCGAAGATTTGAGTTAATGGGTCTGGAATTATAGTGGCAACGCTGCTTATTATCACAAAACGGTATTACCCAGCTTGGCGCAGCCTCACATCTCTGAGATCCATCCCATTCGATTCAGTATCGAACATTACAAGTGAACGATACGAAACACGACCTGACCACAACGGAACTACGAATTTTGACATTTTCCAGGCGACGTTAGGCAATTGAAATATCTGTGCCTTGAGAAGACTAAAACATGGGCGTATTAATCATTAAAAATAATAAATTAAAATGGCGTCAGCATGAATTCTGGAACTTCAGGGGGTTGCTCCTTATAATTAACCTCCTACTGTACGAGTATTGGTAGCGTACTAGGTTTATGCCAGATTAACGGTTCAAACGAGGCTATTTCAGAGGTGAATGAGACTATCATTCTGATTCAAGCCGAGTCAAAGTACACTCACCAATTCGAAGTTCTTTCAGCGATAGTAAAAGGTTTAAAGTCAATTAAACACAACGAGAAATAAAGAAATATCGCTCTGTATTCGTAAGAAATATTATTTTTCGATACGACGCAATACCTAAACAGAAGCGATGCGAGAATAGGAATGGAGCCACCATTGGGAACCGAACCACCTGAACATCTGGTATCCCACTAGAGTGCGTCACACATTCCACATGTTAGTCAAGTTGAACATACTAAATATATCACGCACCACAGCAATCAACGAACATTTAGGGTCAATTATTCGAACGAGCAATTAGCACTCCAATGCAAAAGAGCCAGTAGGCTCACAGTACTAATCATTCAATTGGGTTATGTCCGCCAGTACGCAAATTACTAAAGTTAACGTACCTGTTAGGTGAGTCCGTCTCCTCTGGCTGGTGAGTTACTGGGAGCAAGCGCTTTCGATGTAAAGACATCATCGTCTGGCCGTTAAGTCAGTACTGGAGTCAGTCAGTTGGTCGTGGTCTTTATATACGAAGAGAAAGGTAAACGGGATGATGGAGCGTCGGGGAATGGGGGGAAGAGGAAGGTCATGTGCCTCGGGGGGAAACCCTCTATAGGTGAATGGAACGTACAGAATGGTCTGTCAATTGTAGAATCTATATAGAAGTATTTTTTGTATAGGGTGGTCTGTAAATCCGTCAGTTGGTGGTTTTCGTTTGTGTAGTAGTGCACTGACGATACTGTCAGCTGCACAGCCAAACGATGAAGTCTTTACATTGAAAGCGCTTGCCCCCAGTAACTCACCAGCCAGAGGAGACAGACTCACTTAGCAGGTACGTTAACTTTAGTACCAATCATTCGGATTGACTTTTGATTGAACCAGCAGTCCCGATGGTTTTCAAAATTCTGACTATGCCTCACTTTGGGGAACTTATTCCGACAGTTAACCATTCTGGTTTTTTAGTACGATTTTTTGTTCATACCCTTATTTTGACGTCCCGTGATGATCTGCAGGTTACATATGAAGTTTAAGCCGTTCGCACTCAATTACGTTCGCAGACAACCTTTTTCCCAAATGGTGTCCTCCAGCCTCAGAATTCTTGGGAACGTAATGGTACGAAGGAAACTCTGCTTATTGCGTGCTGATTCTTTATATTTCGCAGACCCGAAGAAAGTAAAAGCCGATTGAGCACGTTCTTACTTTCCAAAAACTGGAATCGTTCTGGATATGAAAGGAAAGAATGGGGGTGGAGCTTAAGGGCCCAAAAGCTTCCAAACCATGGGCTTTCCGCTCTTTAAAACGGCTGCGTCTCACCACACATTTTTCTTGCCGATGAAGCTGAGACCTCCGAGCTAAAGCTCAAATTTGAGGTTAATAACGTTGGTACATAATTATAAAAATACAAATATATTGCTCGTCATTTTTGTTGCCGGACAGTTTTTAAATGCCAGGACTGTTGAAATGTTGTCTGTGTACTTTGAAGGTTCTTTGTCCTTCCTTTGACAACCCTTTGAAGGCAGTCTTGTTGTCTAAGTAACTCGTAGGACTTAGCGATGATCAGCGACTACTCTCTTACCAGGAGGAATGTCTGGTAAGTTTTGTATTTCATCTTGTTCTGAGTACGTCTAAGTCGTCGCTTTCCATTCAACTTTAACGAGTCACCTGTTCTATTACCTCTGTTACCGTTATGTTACCTCCACCAGCTACGTGCTGTGCAAATCGCATTTCCTCCGCGTCTTTAACTTCACTTTTGATATTTCTGTTGAGTCTGTGCCTGTATTCTCTTCTATGCCCGCTAACTGAGGTGTGTCACGTGTCATACATAAATTAATTTTGAGTGATATTTATGTTTTTAGGTAGCTTTATCGTGGTTGATACCGGTTGTTTAATGCGTTGTGTAGAAAGTTATTAATTAGTTTTTTAAGTTCCCATTAACCGACAAATTTATCACAAATAATATGTTTATCTCTGCTCCATCTGGTTAGGTTTTCCCCTATGTTCGACTGTCTTCCCTCTTGGCCTTAACGGCCAATTAAATAGTGCACCTCTCCCGTTCCACTGCCCCAGTGCTACAGGAGACTGACTGCGAGCCGTACGCTTATGTGGATAACTTGAATGTGCTGATCTTCGCAGTCGGTCAGCCAAATCGAAGAAGAAACACGCCACGTACTCCGCACCATCACCCAAAAGTGCGAGCAAGTCAATATGCAGTTGGCTGAGGAAAAAACCCAGCTAATCCTCTTGAAAGGAAAAGTGATACCACCCTCAATACGCTTTGGCGGCCACAGGCTCCTTCTTGAAAAGCACGTCAAGTATCTAGGACTGAATATAGGTGGGCGGTGGGGCTTCAACCAACACCTCTAGTCCCTTAAAGGCACCATTGTTAGGTTTGCCTCACTGCGTGCAATTACTAAGGCCACATGGAGTGTGTGTTACCATGACACTATCCTCATGTATAAGGCCATCTATCTAGGCGTGATTGGCTACTGCCTTGTTGTCTGGGGTAGCAAACTAACAGTCAATCAAAAGAGAGTATTGGCCCAATCCCAGAGAACTGCGCTCCTGTGGATCAAGAATGCCTATAAGACTGTATTAACTGAAGCACTCCAGGTGATCACTGGTCAGTTACCAGTTGATTTGGCCGTTGAGTGCTTGGTAGACAAGGGGAGAATGAAATGGGGGCATCCCCCGCTTTGAGCTGAACTCCGTGCGGATCTCACCACAGAACAGAAACTTGCCGCCATCGACGAATGGGCGTATGAGTTCTGAGGAAATGGGCTGAGCCAAACCACTGAACGAGCCAATTCCTCATGGTACATGGTGACTTCAATGCCCAGTTCCTCTTCTTTTCTCTCAAAGACTCTCCGTCGTGCAGGTGCAGAGGAAACAAGAAACCACGTGCTGCTCCACTGTAGTTTCTACAACAATGAGCGACGGTTGTTGGGAGGGCAAAGGAACTTGGCAGTATTGACTGCTACAAAGCTAGCCTTTAACCATTTTGCAGAGTTCGTGAAGAAGGTGGTGGCTAATAAACGTGGTCACAGTTGATCTGTCCTTTTGAAACTAGCCACCCAAGTAAATAGTAAATAGGGTAGTTTGAAACTACCCAAGATGGTAGTGGGAAATCAGATTCAGAACTTCTCCCAGACAGTACGGGATTCCTCAGGTGGTCACCTCCGCGCAGTCACACACGGGCAACAGCTCTCTACCGGGAGACTGGCCTCTTGCGCATTAGCGAAACCGCAACTTCCATGACTGTTCCACTCATCAAATAAAGAAACAGACCTGTCCCGGTGTCCCGGTGTTACACCAACGCCACTCTGCCGAATTTGTTCCTAATTCTTTGACAGTACGCGCTCAGTAACCGTGAGACGCGAAGTAGCAAACTTATCCTCACATCTTGCCTCACTCTACATTCAACTTAACAACCCTATCTTCCTGAAAACGGTTTTTTAATCCTACGTTTGACGTAAAGCCTGGATATAGGTTTGAAGTCATTCTCATCTCTTTTGGAAGACTTGTTTTACTATTCGTGACGTACACAAAACTTGTTTGAATTTTCCGAAAGGCTAGCCCACTGAAATCATCAAGAGCAGACAAATGAAATAGGTACGGAACACTGTTCACTATTTGAACTCGAACAGAAATTACGATTTTGTACTGTTTCTAAAATCAGCTCGCAATCATTTTGGCTTTTCCTCGACAACAAACGAATCATCAATTATTCAAACTCCAAATGTCTGAATATTAATCAATCCCTCACTGGTTTCACACTTGAAGCCCGCGATAGAAATGAAATGCTCGTGACCACTTCGAAAATTTAATTTGAAGGAAGTTTCGTCTAGGTTTTGGGAGGCGCCACAATCGCTTCCAGTTGAGCCTGTAATCAATAGAAAACAAAACGAGTTGAAAATTACGTTTCGCAACATGAACCTCGTATTATTCCATTTCATCGTTAATTTCCCAAAGACTAAACATAATAACTGGCGTACCTTAAGAAGCTAGGCATAGAACTGTGAAATAGTATGATTGTCACAAATTACAAATTAGATAAGACTTCAAAATGTTTACAGACTGAAACTGCAGGAACTCGTAAATCATCATCATTCACATATAATTTGAAATTATATATATACTTTCTTTTTTAACCTGGTCCGACGCATCACACAACTTTCCGCCACCCTTCTAAATCCAAATGTATCCTTATATCGATTAAGATCTCATTTCGAGATGTACTTTGGCGTACATCTCCGTTCAACAGGTGGTTAGTGGAATAGTTCGAAGGAACAAAAGGTGTGCATGGATTTCCTTTACATTCCGGGTCAAGTTAGTCAAATCCAATCCAGCCTTTAGTACGGAAAATTCGAAAACGTGTTTTTATCACTTCTGTTCAACGTATAGCCAGAGGGACATTTCCGGAATGGAATATATAGGTTAAAGACATGTGAATTCGATGTAATTCGTCGATGCCGTTTTTCCAAAATATTACAAAAAACCTCGTTTTTGCTTCGTCGATCTATATTTTCGTTCACAAAGATGTTTGCTGGGAACGAAAGTCAGATATCGAAATTAAAAGAAGCCGTTTATGAGAAAAATAACAAAAAACACACGCACTCACCGTCCGCAATCCGAAAAGAGGGGGCTTAGATTTCATGGACCTCAAAATCTTAGGAAAACTCGACTTTTTACTTTCCTTGGCTCTACAAAGTAGGAAGGAAAGTTATGTAATCGACTGAAATTTTTTTTTTTGAGTTTTCTTCAGATCTTTACGTTTCAGACCCTCCTGAGTCCGAAAAACACTATTTGTGAAAATGGTCTGTGGTGTGTGTGTGTGTGTCTGTGTATTTTTAGAAAAAACCACCGTACCAAATCAGCTCAAACTTCATATCTCGCCCGCAGGTCATCATGGGACGCCAAAATAAGGGTTTGGACAAAATCCATCGAAAGTTAACCATAGTTATCAAAGTGATCAAAACACCAAATATTTTTTTTCTCAAAAATGGCAATAAAGATGTTGATTAAATTTTTTATATTGATAGCTCTCATTACGGCAATGATAGCATGAGATTTCCATTCGTGGGAACACGACGAGAGTAGCACAATGAATTACCAAAACATTCGACGAAATCGATTTTAGCGCAGTTTTTAGAGAAAACCACCGTACCAAATCCCCTCAAACATGATATCTAGCCCACAGGTTACTATGGGACGCCAAAATAAGGGTATGAGCAAAATCCACCGAAAGTTAACTATAGTCATCTTAGTGATCAAAACCCCAAATTTTTTTCTCCAAAACGGCTCTAACGATTTTGATTAAATTTTTTATATTGATAGCTCCCAATATGGCAATCTTACCATAAAATTTCCATTCGTGGGAAAATGACGAGAGCAGCACAATAAATTATCAAAATTTTCGACAAAAAGCGTTTTTAGCGCAGTTTTTTCCTTATAAACTCCGCTGGGATGTTAGTAGAAAGTTAAAGAAAATTGGTAGTGTAGTCCAATCCAATTTTCCTGAATTTCAACTACCGCCGTTCCGCTGACTGCCAGTTCTAACAGTTATTACCCATTAACTCTGCAAAAGTGATTATTATCCCTCTTCAAAAAATTCGTGTACAGCCTCATTAATTTTCTGTGTACCAATTGCTCAATAATGGTCCTATAATGAGTATGAGCAACACAATAAATTCCGGAACGGTAAGCGCTACCGCTTCCTGCTGCTGTGACGTGTTGTTTGGCCAAGTTCAAAGGAACTGAGTGATAAATGAATTGAGTAAGTAGAATTAGCCATGTACAAAGTGAATTGTTGTAGAGCTAAGGAAAGTTGTGTGTTGCAACGCACCAGATATTTTTACTTTCCTTGGCTCTACGAAGTAGAAAGGAAAGTTATGTATTTTTTAACCGATAACAATAATTTTGTTGCCATTTGGACTGCGAAGAGTAATGACTGAAGGCGCTTACTTTTAGTTCAGCGTTTTTCCTTTGTAGTGCTTGCAAATCCTGTTGGTGTTTCTTCTCTTCAGAAGCCTTCAATTCCGCGGTTCTTCGGTCCAAAATTTCGTAGCTCTGTTTCAACTGCCCAAGTTCGGTTTGTAGTTTACTTTTTTCCACTTTCAGCGCTGAAACTTTGTCTTCAAACTCGAGTTTTCCTTGTTCGGCCTAAAAAACAAAAATAATTCGCGGTTTATTGAGCAATTCTTCGTAGTTCTGAGGGGAAACCGCGTGGAATGTAAAATGTTACCATTAACGCTTTCCTCATCCCGTAACCAATGCTGCTTTCGTAGAGCGATTGGAACGATGTGATGGTCATTCTCAGTTCGTCTCGTACGCGCAGAAGAAGCAAACCACGTTCAGCGCAGTTGACAGTCACTTGTCGTATTATTTCGTCTGACAACAAAAATGCAAGATAATGCTGGTTTGCGTTGACCAGGGTTCTTCACACACAAGTTCTTCCCACAACGGCGAAACAAAAATATCTCGTGCGGCGCATCACAAATTTTATTGAATTACAACCAGCGAATCGAGTTTTCGCGTTATTACTTTGTTGACCCCGTTGCAATAGCATTCCAAACAAATTCATCCATGAATAAGGGCATCTACTAGTTAATTAAACAAATAAAGTGCAAATCGTTGGAAATAATGTGAAACTCAGAGTTGAAGGAAATTCGTTGAAAAAATTAGTGATTTGGCCAGACTTGGTTCGTCTGCTGTACCAATAAGGCCACCTGTGTGACTTCTCACAGAGTACAGAGAGAAAATAAGCCGGGAGAACTTAACATATTGTCTGGAACACTGTGAGAGTAAACGAGGGGGGAGAATATTCATTTAATATGCTAAGGACTTATTGACGGATGTGACTCAATCACTCAAATGTAGTCAGCCAAGTTGTTATTAAACAGCGTCGACTTACTTATCGATTTTAACCCTTAAAACATTCAGAGCTGATTCGTATTGATGGAAGTTGTAACTAGATAACTACCAAAAGCTTGGTTGAACAGCTCTCTTCTGATCGCGCAGATTCCAGTCTCTCTTGCTTGCTGTTGCTGAAGTTTCTTGTCCAACTGCTCGCCCAATTTGAGGACGTCGGCTTTTGTGGCGGGTTCCGAAGAGACCTGTGAACAACGAAATTAAAATTTAGTTGCTGTTCGTCACCCGAGTTCTTATGCTTAATTTAAACCTTCTTGCTTATCGGTTTTCTACTCAATTAGCCACGGTTCAGATTTTATGAAACTCAGTGTACAAACTTCACACATACGAGAGCGTTCCAAAACCCAATAAAAAGCCCCACACACGATCATGTTTTTATTTGTTTTCATGGAAAACATAACAGACTACTCTCCTATTTGAGCTATTAGCTTGTGCTGAAAAGAGAAATTCATTCTGGTGAGTCTTCAGAATGTTCCTACTTGTAGAAAATCTTATTGTCGAGACATAAAATAATTTACATTTAACGAAAACAATACTAATATTTTTCTCGCCGTGCTCACATTGAAAGATTCCTCCTTCCTCTGGAATCAAAATACCGAAACCCACTCCTGACCCAGAAGATCAGATTTCTCCTCAATAGAACTGAATTCCTTTTTGTGAAAATAACGTAAGAGAGGAGTTGTGAATGATGGAAATCCACGTCTCCTATTTGCTCTTTGTATGAATAGATGTGATTTTTGGGGTTCAATCTATTATAACTCATTTTTAATACCAATATTTCGAGGTTGAATTCCTCTTCAAATGTATACATGTGTCATAAACGATTCCTAATCCGTAACACTACACTTTAAGTTTGTACAATAAGTTAAGTGCACATCGCCAGCTTAGAAATAGGTGCAGTAGTTCTTGGCACAATAATTGTTAATTATAGAATCAGGCTGTGGTGTGGAAAGGGAAAGAAAAATAGTTACGACCGCAATAGTTCTCGGCATTTGATTTTCAATGGTTTTTAAAAATCTTGGAACTGTCTAGGGGTTACGAGGTGTGGGATGCGAGTTTATATAAACTTTTTTCCCCCATATACTGTAGAAAACCTCCACTGCGGCTTCAGATGGGCCTATTGTGTGGCGTCCCTGACCTGCTTCATGTCCTCTCAGTTCCACCGGGCGTTTCCATGGAGCTGGTGCTCCCTAATGTGACGTCCCCACCATTCCCGCGCAAAACTCAAGACAGCCTTGAGGATCATCGTGGCAACTTGATCCAGACAATGGACGGGCATTCAACGCACTCTGAGGCGTACGGCAGCCAGCCACTAACGAGTACCCGGTACATGCTACACTGTCTCAAGCCTCGCCTCGCAACTGTGTACCTCTAACTCACCAATCTTAGCCAGGTGGTACATTAGTGGACAGTGTCCTGTAAACAGTCCACATACTATCCATATACTTTCCCTGTCCAGACTGAAGACCTCTCTTGATCGCTCTCTGGTGAGTCTAATAAATAACTTGGACTGCCAATAGCAGTATCTCTCCTCCCACTCGCCAACCTCGTTATTCGAATGGCTCTTGGTAGTCCCTGCTCAGGTTCCACTTGGAGAAGTGCAGATCTGTCTCTCACCAGTTGGTTGTCCATTGTCTTCTATTCCTGTATGTACCCAACACAGTGTTAAAGTGTTCTCCTTTGCAAAGGTCTTCAGACGTGTTAGTGACTGCCTAACCTGACCCAGGGCCTTAAGTGCAGCCTGACATAATATAGGTATTTTTCTGTGTCAACCCCCTCCGCATGAGAGGCTGCACGCACACAATCACTATGAAGAGCTCCATTGGGAAAGCAGTTGCCTGTGCACAACGCAACTATTGTTTTTTAAATGACAGCACTTCTCACGCGTCGATAGCTACAACCATTCTCGAGATACGCGCGAGTTCCAATTATAACAGACTATGATGAGAATTATCTGCGTATTTTTTATTCCAATGATATTAACTCATCAGATTCAGGTATCTGAACTAATCAATCTGCAATTTATGGAGAGCTTTACAAACATTAAAATTTCCACACAAATATCACCTGTTCTCTCCAAATTTGTCCGTTTTCTTCCCATTCCCTCGGCGGCAAAATGCAATTGAGTATTTCCTGAGTGTCCGTGCATCGATCCGGAGTGATTTCTTTGGCGTATTTGGGCGTCCGTATGAGCTGCGGTAGTCGCTTCCTCTCCTCCTTCCCCTTTTCAGTCTTGTTCACCACCAATATCGGGTTGGTGAACTTGACCAAGGACTTGGCGCTGTCGAAGTCGACGGATGCCATGTTTCAAGCAACCGAACTGTTCGACTATTCAACTACTGAAATCCTTGGAGTCGCTTGTTGACGAAATCGCTTGGCAACCGTCGTTTACACGACCCTCATCATCAACCTGCAACACATTCCCCAACTAACGCACACTGCTCATAACGTGCAAATAACAGAAAGACAGAGGCAAAACCTTCGTCGTGGCATTAAAAATCCATACTTTTAGATTTCAGAAATGAAGGGAGAAGCACAATAAGTAACTAAACATTTAGACGAAAATCGATTTTAGCTCAGTTTGTTTTCCTTGTGATGTTACTAAAATCTTCAGAAAAATTAAGGTGTTAGTTCAATTAAGTACCTATACGATGAGCGTTTAATAAGGTTCATAAGATATACAAGAGCTAATTCAGAAATTCCGAAATTTCACTTACAACCTTACCATTCCTCACAGTTGTTTCCAGATAATTCTGGAACTACTTATTATCCTTCTCAAAAACGTGTTTACAGTCTCTTCAATTCTCGGTGTACTGATTGCTCGGAAATGGCCTTGGCATGAGCAGGAGCACCAGAGTACATTTCGGAACAGTAAGCGCTACTTAATGGGTGCAATGGGCCTACCAGTCCATCGTTGATGGGGAGATATGGCCGTGGCTGTCGCTTTTCCAAGAGTTCCCCTCTGCTGCACTCCCACACCTCCAGATGCTGGCGTTGATTCTCCCTTGCTTGGACGAAAGAGGTCAAACGCAGTATGGTGGACGAGTCGAGCAGGAAGGGCCCGGTTGCATCCCTCCTAGGGAGCCGAGTGCGACTGCGAACGGCATGGTAAAGGTGACAACTGTTGAGGGCGTGGAGTGACATCCTCCACCACACCCTCACTGCACAGGCAATATTCGAAGGAGTAATGTATAAAAATTTCAGCATTGCATTGAAAGCTCAGTGTCCAGAAAGGAGTTGAGTGAGAGGAAAGGCGCCACCAATGCATGCCTCTGATCTTGCAGCTATGGAATCACCTTCACAGTTAGCAAGCCCTCCTGTAAGCGCTACGATTTTCTACTACCATGAAGTTATGTTTCACCAAGTTCCAGTCAACTTAGTGAAAAAATGAATTGAATTCAAAGCAAAATCAATAAAAACCAACGAATTTACGTAGACCTAAGGAATGCTGCGCGATGCGTCCCACCAGATTGTTTTGTCAATGTCAACTTTTTACTTTGAAACCACCGTATCAAATCAGCTCAAACTTCATATCTCGCCCGCAGGTTACCATGGGACGCCAAAATAAGGGTATGAGCAAAATCCATCGAAAGTTAACTATAGTTATCATAGTGATCAAAACACCGAATATTTTTTCCCTCAAAAACGGCGTAAACGATTTTGATTAAATTTTTTATATTGATAGCTCCCAATATGGCAACTATACCATAAAATTCCCATTTATGAGAAAATGACGAGAGCAGCACAATAAATTACCAAAACTTTCGACGTAATCGATTTTAGAGCGGTTTTTAGAGAAAACGACCGAGCCAAATCACCTCAAATTTGATCTCCAGCCTACAGGTTACTATGGGACGCAAAAATAAGGGTATGAACAAAATCCACCGAAAGTTAACTATAGTTAGCATAGTGATCAAAACACCAAATATTTTTTTTCTCAAAAACGGCTCTAACGATTTTGATTAAATTTTTTATATTGATAGCTCCCATTAAGGCAACTATACCATAAAACTCCCATTTATGGGAAAATGACGAGAGCAGCACAATAAATTATCAAAGTTTTCGACGAAAAACGTTTTTAGCGCGTTTTTTTTTCTTATAAACTCCGCTGGAATGTTGGTAGAATGTTAAAGAAAATTGGTATTGTAGTCCAATTCAATACCCAGAGGGTGAGGTGTTTAAAACCGTTCATGAGATAGATGAGGCTCACTCCAGAAATTCCTGAATTTCAACTACCGCTGTATCGCTTACTACCAGTTCTAACAGTTATTACCCAATAACTCTGCAAAAGTAATTACTATCCTTCTTCAAAAAATTCGTGTTTACAGGCTCATCAATTATCTGTGTACCAATTGCTCAATAATGATCCGGGAATGAGTACGAGCAGCACAACACATTCCAGAACATTAGGCGCTGCCGCTTCCTGCTGCCGTAAAGCGTTGCTTGACCAATTTCAAAGGAACTGAGTGATAAATGAATCGATTAAATAGAATTAGCCATTTACAAAGTGAATTGAAGTAGAGCTAAGGAAAGTTGTGTGTTGCAACGCACCAGATATTTAAACTTTGAGCGGGAATTTCGTGATGAAGTAACTAGAAGTTTTCGGAGCCCAATATTGACATGAGTTTAGTCATACACCTTTTAAATTTTTTTTAGTAAATTTTTGTTTTTTTTAAACAGAAACGAACTATTTGTTCTCCAAAATCGGCAAAAAGAGTAGTGTATTTGGTTGACAGTTTTTCGACGAGGGCAACACTGCTGGTTCCTAACAAGATGGAAGTTTATTTCTGGGTTCAACTGAGTATCCGTGTTATGTGTTACCAAATGTGAGGTGCACCTTCCGATTCGCAACGAATACAACGACAAAATCTATTACACTCTCAATTTAGTTAATTAATCGACGAGTAAGTTAATGTTGTTTCACGAGATCAACTAACTTTGGCCTTTCCTCCTTGAAGTAACTTCAGGAACCCTAAAAAATCAGCCTTCGGTTCTTTGTTATGACTCACTGCTCCTAGACGTTATTTTTTGACTGAATTGAGATCTCATGTTTAATTTATTACGAAAATACCGGTCTGAGTGCTCCTTTTTCTGCGAGTTCGGCTGCCGCATTTCCGCCCAACTTTCAGTCGCTGTTGGCAGCCGTGTGCCCTTTCTTCTGGAATCGTTTGGTATCACATTTGTATTTTTCAAATGCCGGCATTCGTATACAATCATGTGTGCGTTTTTTGTAGCTCCACACTTTTTACGCTTGGAGTGAGACATCGCCTCGTCGGCGAATTTTATGGTGTAAAATAACCACCCCCATCAGTTTGACTTGAGCTGCGCCTAAAATACGTGTGATTCATTGGTTTTGTGAAAGTGTAAACGTTATAATGAAGGCAGAGGATGACAAGTAGGTAGAAGCGGGTGATGCGTATTTGGAGCAGAACCTGCGGATTGTTCAGAAATGAAGTGTTTTGATAGGACCGCAGACGTTAGTTACTCATTGCGTTGTGGGAGTAGGTAATTCAACTGGCCTTTCGTCACCGGGTCGTTTTATCCCGATTAACCAATTGCTTGGCGGTAATCTGCTCAGTGACGAGATGATTCAAAGCTTTTTTTTACAGAAAGACAGCGTATGAGAGATGAAGTAGGAGGACTGATAACAAAACGTAATAGTAGTGATTAGTAGATTGATTGTGAGAAATGATGAAGTCAGAGGCGCTCAAAAGTTCACCAGTGGCAATAACAGTTGGTGCGATGTTTGACTATCAGCAGGTGAACGGCAAAAATTGAGGAACCCAGTTTAAATGAGCTGAACTGGAAATCAGAGCGAAAGTGAGGAATTGTACGCAGTGGATGTAAATGAAGAATGCACATGAAGCGTAGCAGACAATTTATTTGAACGATCGAAAGGTGAAATTGACTGGAACATGCTGCATTGTAGGCCTATGGAAAGCAATTAGGCCTGTGGAATATTCCGTTGTTTTCACAGTTTGAGGAATATGACGCAAAACTTCTTCCGCAGTAATACAGAATATCAATGTGCTTTCAGTATTAGTTTCAAAAGCATCACAAGTTTCCTCGTGATTCATCAATGTATACTGGAGCTGCCTATTCATTTATCGTATTTTGTTAGGAATGAGCAACCTCAAAAGTACCCTATGAGGCGTCTCCAAATCTAACCCTTAGGGTTGTGTGCCGATCACACGAGTGATAAGAAATCCAGAGCTGTCATTTCTTCCTTTTTGGAGGACAGGGTAAAAGCAAAGAATATGGACCGCTCTCTCTGATAAGGACTGAGGTCAGGTTATCAATATGCCCGACATCGTAGGCTCTGGCGCCATGTTTGAAATTAGGAATGCCAATTATTTAATGTTCATTATGCAATACCCCATTATATAATTATTTTAAATGTACCAAGACTATAAAAAGGAGTTAATTCAATGAAATTAAGAATGGGTATATGAGATAACTAACAGACTGATATCGATACATGCAGTCATAGTGTTATCAAGGGACCTATCGATACATGCAGTCGTAGCGATATTTAGTGGTCGGTCCATATTCTTTGTTTCACCCGAGCACAGGGCTCAGTATTGAGTCACGCCTCATGCTAGCAGTTAGGCAATCATTATTACAACACCTGGGGTCTGAACACCCTCTGAGCTCGAGTTAAGTCCCGACTTATCGCCAGAAGCTGACAATATAGGCCAAAAACCAAAAAGGAAACAAACAAATTGAGAATTATTGGGCCTCCATTGTGAATGGGGTGACACTGTATCATCCCAGGATATGGCAGCTCTTGAACGATTTTTACTTTCCTTGCTCTACGAAGTAGAAAGGAAAGTTATGTAATCGGCTGAAAAAATATCTGGTGCGTTGCAACACACAACTTTCCTTAGCTCTACGTCATTTTGCTCGGGTACATAGCTTTTTTCCTACTTGCTCAATTCATTTATCGTTCAGTTAATTTGAACTTGGCCAACAACGCTTTACAGCAGCAGGAAGCGGTAGCGCTATTTAAAAATTTTCTTGGCGGGTTCAAAGAGGTATCATGCATATTCTTAGTCAATATAAGTTATCGTTTGTGTTATTCAATGCGTCATCAACATGATTTACATATACTATTGCTGTAAAAACAAAGAATAACATCAGGGCCTGTGATTGGACAGTAACCCTGGCTCAAGCGCCGTAGTACTTATGTACAAATATCTGGTGCGTTGCAACACACAACTTCCCTTAGCTCTACGTCGGTTCACTTTGTACATGGCTAATTCTATTCAATTAATTCATTTATCACTCAGTTAATTTGAACTTCCTCAAACAAAGGTTTACGGCCGCAGAAAGCGGTAGCGCTTACAGTTCCGGAATTTATTGTGCTGCTCGTACTCATTGCAGGACCATTATTGAGCAATTGGTACACAGATAATTAATGAGGCTCTAAACAAGATTTTTTAAAAAAAGGATAGTAATCACTTGTGCAGAGTTATTGGAAAATAACTGTCAGAACTGGTAGTAAGCGAAACGGCGGTAGTTGAAATTCAGGAATTTCTGGAGTGAGCCCCATGTATCTCATGAGCATTTTTAAACACTCACCCTTTAGGTATTGGATTGGACTACAATACCAATTTTTTTTAACATTCTACAAGAATTCCAGCGGAGTTTATAAGGAAAAAACTGCGCGAAAAACGCTTTTGGTCGAAAATTTTGATAATTTATTGTGCTGCTCTCGTCATTTTCCCACGAATGAGAATTTTATGGTGTGATTGCCATATTGGGAGCTATCAATATAAAAAATTTAATCAAAATCGTTAGAGCCGTTTTGGAGAAAAAAATTTGGAGTTTTGATCACTAAGATGACTATAGTTAACTTTCGGTGGATTTTGCTCATACGCTCATTATTGCGTCCCATGGTAACCTGTAGGCTAGACATTAAGTTTCAGCTGATTTGGTACGATGGTTTTCTCTAAAAACTGCGCTAAAATCGATTTCGTCGAAAGTTTTGGTAATTTATTGTGCTGCTCTCGACATTTTCCCACAAATGGGAATTTTATGGTATAATTATCATATCAAGAGCTACCAATATAAAAAATTTAATCAAAATCGTTAGAGCCGTTTTTGAGAAAAAAAATATTTGGTGTTTTGATCACTATGATAACTATAGTTAACTTTCGGTGGATTTTGTTCAAACCCTTATTTTGACGTCCCATGCTGACTTTCGAGCGAGATATGAAGTTTGAGCTGATTTGGTACGGTGGTTTTCTCTAAAAATCGTTCACAGACACACAGACCATTTTCCCAAATAGTGTTTTTCGGACTCAGGGGGGTCTGAAACGTAAAGATCTGAAGAGAACTCAAAATTTTTTTTCAGCCGATTACATAACTTTCCTTTCTACTTCGTAGAGCAAGGAAAGTAAAAAATTTTGAGTTCTCTTCAGATCTTTACGTTTCAGACCCCCCTGAATCCGAAAAACACTATTTGGGAAAATGGTCTGTGTGTGTGTGTATGTGTGTCTGTGAACGATTTTTAGAGAAAACCACCGTACCAAATCAGCTCAAACTTGATATCTCGCCCGCAGGTCACCATGGGACGCTAAAATAAGGGTTTGAACAAAATCCACCGAAAGTTAACTATAGTTATCATAGTGATCAAAATACAAATATTTTTTTTCTCAAAAACGGCGTAAACGATTTTGATTAAATTTTTTTTATTGATAGCTCTCAATAAGGCAATTATACCATAAAATTCCCATTTGTGGGAAAATGACGAGAGCAGCACAATAAATTACCAAAACTTTCGACAAAATCGATTTTAGCGCAGTTTTTAGAGAAAACCACCGTACCAAATCAGCTGAAACTTGATGTCTAGCCTACAGGTTACTATGGGACGCCAAAATAAGGGTATAAGCAAAATCCACCGAAAGTTAACTATAGTCATCATAGTGATCAAAACACAACATTTTTTTTCTCAAAAACGGCTCTAACGATTTTGATTAAATTTTTTATATTGATAGCTCCCAATATGGCAATCACACCATAAAATTTCCATTCGTGGGAAAATGACGAGAGCAGCACAATAAATTATTAAAATTTTCGACGAAAAGCGTTTTTGCCGCGGTTTTTTTTTTTGTTTTGTTCGTTATTTTTTGTAGACACCAAAATAAGGTTATGGACGATTTCGGCCGGTGGGAAGGGGGGTGGGGGGACGAAAATGTACCAAAAACTAGGGTTTTTCGCTTTTTTCTCGAAAACGGCTCTAACGATTTTGATTAAACTTTCAAATAATCTTCTACTAATCAATACCTAACTTTAATTCTCTATACATATCTCCATGAAAATACGGTGAACGGAGATATGGGCCCCTGAAGCAAAAATAGGTTTTTTACGCTTTTTGGCAAAACTGCTTCAGCGATTTTCACCAAACTCACAATTTGTTTTCAAATAGTTAATACCTACATATTCCTCTCAATAAATGTTCCTGTGACGGTCCATTGAACAGAGATAAAAATCAAAATGTGTCGAAAATAACGTTTTTTCTAACATTTCCGTAAATTCCAGGGTAACTTTTTCACCAGATGTGATAAATCCTAATGGAGTGTCTTTAAGTCACCCATACCAACATTTCGTTCTCCATAATTATTTCTGTATATATATGTTGAACGGAGATATAAGCCAAGTTATTTCCTTTTAAACTCCGCTGGAATGTTACTAGAGTGTTGAAGAAGATTGGTGTAGTAGTCCAATCCAATACCTATTGGGTGAGTGTTTAAAAACGCTCATGAGATCTATGGGGCTCACTGCAGAAATTCCTGAATTTCAACTACCACCGTTTCGCTTAGTACCAGTTCTAACAGTTATTACCCAATAACTCTGCAAAAGTGATTACTATCCTCCTTCAAAAAATCCGTGTTCGCAGCCTCATTAATTTTCTGTATACTAGTTGCTCAATAATGGTCCTGCAATGAGTACGACCAGCACAATAAATTCCAGAACTGTAGGCGCTACCGCTTTCTGCTGCTGTAAAGTGTTGTTTGACCGAGTTTAAAGGAACGGAGTGATAAATGAATTGATTAAATCGAATTAGCCATGTACAAAGTGAATTGACGTTGAGCTTAGGAAAGTTGTGTGTTGCAACGCACCAGATATTTCATATTGAGAGAGCTGTTCTCAGCAGTACCTGAATCACTCGCACTGACCTCCCGTCAATTAGCTAAACTCAATCAATTCCTCTGTATCTATTATTCTCTTGAAATGTCTATTGCTTTAACTTTCTATATTTTTTCAAGGTTTTTCTGCCAATTGAGAAGCAATGTCTTCTGGCCGACCAATCAAATGTGTCGTTGTGGGTGATGGAACGGTTGGAAAAACGTGCATGCTCATCTCTTATACGACTGATAGTTTCCCTGGGGAGTACGTGCCAACTGTGTAAGTTATCACACTTTTACATTGCTAGATAAATTTCTGATTTGATTGGCTGATTGAGGTGGTATTATTTTTCAAGTAATATTGTCAGTTGAATTTTCCACAAAAAACATATTTGCCCGAGTTTGAAGAAAAATGTGTTTCTCTTACTGCTTTACACGGTACTTGCATTGCAAACAACAGATATACCTCGTCAGTGATTTTAAACTTTGAAACCCAAACGGAGATCATTTCCATGCAAAATAGCTTGAATGTCAATGATCCCTAAAACACCTTTAAGGATGAGGCAACGACGCATAAAAGTAGCGAATCTCCCACGTTAGTTGGCAATTCACCCTTTGAGTTAGTCCAGGCCCTCCTGCTGCCCATTGGATTTCAATTCGAAGATTGATTCGTATTTGTCTTTTGCGAGAGTATTTATGGACATTTGACACCTCATTTAAAACCCAAACCCCACTACATGAGTAGCAAGCCTGATGTGACCTGCACCACTTGCGAAGTATTTTGGCCAATTGGCTCATTGAAGTTGGTGGCGGGTACTAATAGAGCTGCTCAACGTTAGTTGTTGGGAATAAGTTTTGAGCTATATCGGTGCCATGATGTTTAGAATTTGGAGAAATGTGTACTCTGAAAGTAGGAGAATTTATGTGCACCAAAAATATTACGAATGGAAAATTTAACCATTAGTGCGTTTAAGTTGGGCTTCGAGAATTCACACTTATTTAAGGGAAAGGTTGATTATTGAAGTGATTGAGTTGTCATTCATAGTGCCGATTCAATTGAGAATGAACGTGATGGCTTTTGAGCTGTTTTTGTTGTCAATTAGCATCACTGGTCAGAAGTTTTCATACACAAATCACAGGAAGTTCTTTACATTGACTTCCACTGTAGGATATAGAAAGTATTGTATGAAATAGAAGTTGGCCGCTAAATATGCTCTGATTCTAGTACCACCATTGGGAACTATTGAGAAACGAAATTGTATGAATCAATGTAGTAAGGTGGCCAATGCAGAAAAACGACGTAGTGGAACTTCAAATTAAGGGAATAAAATACAAAATCAGAGGAAAACTGATTTGGTTTTACCTCGATTTCGTAGATTGCAAATTTACTTTGAGGCCCCAAGTTGATGAGCGGCCCAAAAAAATGGTAGTTTCCCAATTGCGGAGCCTAATAGCATGCAACGTTGAAGCGTGGGTGAAAATAGTTTTACACTGTTAACTGAAGGAATTGGATTAATTTTAAAAGAAAGGTGGTGAACATGAGAGATGTAATGTTACGTGCATGACTGGAACCTTCGATGACAATGGAATGAACGAGATCGTGGGCTCCAGTCACTGGAAGGCCCTTTGAGAAAGTCGAAGTCAAAAGATAAAGCTGAAGAGGGGGCCCCGGTGGAAAATTGCCCTCGGGTACATCCTTTAGTTCAATACATCATAATTATTCAAAGAAGGAAGCCTTATTAGTATCGTTGACCAAACCATTCTTTTAGTATTGATTTTTAGATCAGTTCTTCGTACAATAATCCATAGAAATGCCACACAGGCATGGGCAGACACTTTCCTTCGTGTAAATGATACCCCGTCATCTGGGGTGTGTTAACACCATGTTTACCACTTTTTCAACTGTTCCTTTTATTTTCTCTCTACCATATTTGAGCTTGTGGTAAAATTGCATGGTCTAGACCATGGGGTTCACAAGTACAGTTCATGGCAAATGAATGATAACTGGTTACTGTAACAGTTCGTGGTAACCAAATGTAAACAAACATTAGCGAAGCATGAAATCGAATAAATGATGGAAAGTGAAGTGCGCACGAAATGTGATGAAAGTATGTAATTTCCCCAAACGTAAACACACACGTTAAATTGAAAATAGCACTCACCAGTGTTGCTAGGCGTCCAAAAATTCAGGGAGTAGGCTGTTTTGATGGCTTCATTATTATTTGACGACTTGTTTTCCTCGCCAAACACATTCCAAGAGCATCAAATGCCTCCTTACCTCCACACCACTATCAGTGTCCTTGAAGAGCAAAGAGTGGCTTACATCAGGACATAAGTATTTGCCAGGGATCACACTGACACCCGTATACCATTGTGGAACTTTACATTCGCCTTACATTCTCAGTTGATAGATCAAACCGGCTGAAGTGTGTGAATTCTGCTTGTCGAAAAATTGTTTAAAAAATAAAAAATTAATGAAAAAAGCGAAGATCGCAGTGTCGATGGCACTAAGTGAGTGGTATGAAAATGGGAGAGAACACCTTGAAGGCTACTTGAAAACTGATGCGTTAAAACGCATATTTGAAGCAGCTAAAAAGCGTTTGGGTTTAGGGTTATTCAGACTGTTTGATCCCACAGTTCATTACAATGGTAGAGTGCGCTAGTCATGGAACAGTAGAGGGTGAACTAACGTTCGTGAATCTCATATTTGTTAGCCTTATAGTCGAGTCAATGAAATTCAGCTGAGCTCGACTGGCTATCCCCTCAGGGTCATCCAGTACCTCACAAAATAAAATTAGTTTCAATTTTAGATACAAGTTAAGTTTACAGTGCAATGTAGTAGCGTCTAACAATTATCGAAATATTAGATAGGTGTCAACCTGCGTGGCACTATAATATCTACAATATGTTTTTTCGAGCTTCATTGCGATGTTCTTTTCAACAAACCATATATTGTCTCAGTGTAGTGTGCTCCTTTGCAGGGCACTTCTCAAACATACAACTTCCAACTTCCTGAATGCGTGATTGTTTTACAGGTTCGACAATTATTCGGCTCCAATGGTCGTCGATGGAATTCCCGTGAGTTTGGGACTGTGGGACACAGCGGGTCAAGAGGACTACGACCGACTTCGACCTTTGTCATATCCTCAGGTAAATGTTGAGAGTATTGTGTTTTTTTTTTGTTTTTTTGTTTGTTTTTTTTTTTTAAATACAACGGTGGATGCAGGCGATACCCTCACTGCAGCCACAAACGGGCTTATTGTAAGGGCGTCCATGATCCTCAGATCATGGCCCCCCTGCACCACCTCCAGGCCCCACGGCACTGGTCTCACTTGGTGTGACATCACCTATGTGCTCCCACCACCCCCGCACAAAGCGGAGAATATCCGCAAGTTCTGCATTTGCCACCTCTTCGGGCTGAAGAAAGGGCGTCCCAAACACTGGCACGATGCCACGAGTCCATCGCATACGCACAGCACATGCTCGGCCGTCTCTAGCCCTACCTCACAGAACCTGCATACCTGTACCTCGCACTTGCCAATATTTGCAAGGTGGTACCTCAGCGGACAGTGACCTGTGAGCGGGCCACATATGGTCCTCATATCCTTCCTCCCCAGTGCAAGCACCTCCTTGGACCTCTCTCTGGAAAGCCGAATGAAGAGTTTTGACTGTCTAAGGCCGGGCAGCCCCTGCCAATGAGCAGCCCTGCACCATTTGCCAACCTCTCTACGTAGGTGGCTCCTGGTAGTCCCAACAAAGGGCTCAGGCCCAATAGGGATCTGCGCTGATCCCTTCTTAGCCAACCTATCAGCCCGTTGAGTATTGTGTTTACTCGTACAACTATTGCATGTAAGAAGAATGCTGAGGGTATAATAGGTGTATAATTATATAATGAGGCGATAAGTTTTCTGACACTAGCTGAAATAGGGTCATTGAACGTTCAGTAATGTGGTTTTGGCTCTACAACCTGCATTCTACAAAGCAATATGCTAGTGGTAGAAGGCTGAGCGAGATCGGTCTCTCCCAATATTTTGGCAAACCTATTTTATGCGCACGTTGGGGGAAAAAAACAACAAGATTCTAAAATTGAGAGGTCAGGGTGAAATGAAGTACACGCGAGGTATTATGTGGAATTGAGGGAGGTATTGTGTGGCAAACATGAAATTGATTTCAGTAAAAGTAGAAAGTCTGATGCTGTCTCACGTTTGTGGCTTAAAAATTGAAGGTGGGGCGTACCTCTGTTTCAAATTTTGGGTGAGGGAGGTGTATATTACGAGTGCTGTCCATCAATGAAGCTCGTAAAATATACTCTTCATACAGTAGTCCCACGATTTACCTCGCTGGATGTGTGTGTGAGGGGAGGGGAGTGGCATGGCATTAGGGCTGGTTAGGTGATACCCAATATATCCATTGAGGAGGGGGGGGGGATTACAATGCTTTTGGTAGCGTTGTGTAGCTTTTTGCCAGCTGTTGTGACTGATGAGAATTCGAATGAGGAACATTATTTGGAGTATTCGTTTTGTATGCCCTTCTCTGGCCCCTTCAACCAATCACTGACCTGTCTCTCCCCAAGGACCTTGCTCTGCATTTTCTCATAGAACGTTTTACTCCTTCCGTCTCAATTTAAAATTTTAAAAATTGAAGAAACAACGCCCAAAGTGAGGCCCAACTGTAATGGGGCGTCTACGAATTCAATTGGTTGCATTAAACGGTTTTGTGATATTCTTCCAGTTCACTCTTAAAGCCACTTACAAGTTCGTAAATAGCTAATTAGATGTTAGATTTGTAGCTTTCATTTTTCATTCATGTGTAGTGTTTAGCCTGTGACATGACAAAAACTCCTCACTTGTGACTGGTGGTACATCTGCCCTAAACAATATCCTTTGTCCCTGGCTCATTCCTTCATCTGTGATTTTCAGACGGATGTGTTCCTTATCTGCTTCAGTGTTACTAGCCCGTCATCGTTCGAAAATGTTACGTCTAAGTGGTACCCAGAAATCAAACATCATTGCCCCGATGCTCCCATGATTCTCGTTGGTAAGACAATATTTATGGTCCTCTAATATATTCACACTTATTATTACTGTTGTGACCCTTCCTCCCACAAGAGAATGGCCCCTCCACCCGTTTAGTAAAATTGTATAACCTAAATTGAATTGAATTGATGAATAAATATCCAGTGGGTTGGAACACCCAACTTTCTACAACCTCTGAAAATCCGACAGCTCGCAGGTATAGAGGCACTGTATCTTCTTTCTACGCATTTCTATGGAAACATTTATACGTAAGAAAATGTAGGTTAGTGGAGGAGCGCGCGATTCTATCTAGACCTATTAGCCTTTGGATGGTCAACCTCCCAAAAACTAGCCCGTATGTCAGCTTTGGTAGTGAGTACGTCCAAAGGACTGGAGCTTCTGCTGTGGCTTAAGTGGAGCCTTGGCAACTTTCTGAAGATAATCGCCAAGGTCCATGCTGCTTCTTGCCAAGCACCACCGGATCTACAGAATGCTCCTAGCCAAAACCCACATCCACAACCTTCACGCTGTAACCTTACTAGGATGGCACCAAGGGGACTGAACCACGTTCCTCAGGATTCACCCTCAATCCACACATGCCTAGCTGTCTTACAAACAGGTCTATGGCGATCTGCAAGTACCTGCGAGGGAAGATGACATCATACGCGAAGGCTAGCACGCCTGTCCGTCTGCCTGGGGCAAGATCAAACCCTACTTGCTGAGGCAGCTGTTGCAGGCTGGTTACAGTGATGTATCAATCGCAACATTGAAGAGTATAGGAGACAGAGGGCCCCTGCCGAACGCCACGTCCCCAGACATCTCCCCTCCAACCTGCAGGGCCTCTCCTCTGCAGTACAGAGAGCTCACTTAATCAACGAGTCGATCAAGAGCCCTCCCACCATGGAGGCAATCAGCCAATGTCTTGTGGCTGACCATGTCAAAAGCCCTAGCAACTTCCAGGGCAACCATATGTAATTGCTTCTTTTTCTTCCGGGCCAGGGACAGCACTGTCTGCAGAATCGTGACGTTCTCAGCAGTACCATCCACTGGCCAGAATGCCCTCTAGATGTCGCCAATGACACCAGCCACCTGGAAACGAGATGCCAGCACTTTCTGAAAATGCTGAAAGACCACAGACGATGCTGATATCAGTCTGTAGTCCCCCGTCCCATCACCACTTTTTTCTTGGAGGCTGAGACAGTCTGTGTACGCGACAATCCAGTAGAAGTTTTTTCCATGAAGAGAAGTAAGTTGAGAACCAGCAGCATAACAGCCTTCAGGACCTTATTCCATCTGCGGGGTGAATTACTATCAGATCCAGCTGAAGTGGATCATAATTAACACACACATAACACATAATTCCATAGAGGCAGCAGGTGGCTCCGCACTCTCTTCAGGGATGTGGCTGGGAGCATTCATACTGAACAGCAGGCTCGACTTTTCCATGCACTGCAATCTACCCATATACCTCCTCCACAATGTCTGGACACGCTGGTACTCCACTAGCCTCATTCTTTTAGCAGCCCTTGCGGCTGATTTGAGAAATATCGTTTTTGCGCACCCACACCAGTTATGTTCCCTCAACTCTTGGGAAAATTCAGTGCAGATATTGTGCAACCTTGTCCACACACACGGATGCGCCAAAATTAGGTGTTTTGGATTCAGCTGGCCTCAGAACGTTAAGATCTGAAGAAAACCCAACTTTTTGTTGGTTTATTATTCATTCTAAATAATAACCTTATGTTTTCGGTCACGAAACATTTTTTACAACCCCCCCCTCAAAATTTGATACTTTACGTTTCAAGACTTGGAGATTCCAAATTTGCAATGTCCGTCCGCCGTTCGGGCCGTTTTGTGCCTTCAACGTGGTCCGAAAAATTCGTTCTTTCGCACAAAAATCCGATTTGGTATCTAGTTGTGCCCGCCATCTCGGCAATCCGATCGGACGAAGCCCGTGGTTGTAATGGGCAAAAAACGGTTAAAAAAATTAACGAAACGCAGTACAACACGGGAACACAACAGAAGTCGTTTGAACTCCCACCCCTCCCGCCCATCTCAACGAAATCGCTCGCTTGCTCAACTGGCAACACCGCCCCCTCGCCTCTCAACACACACCCGCCCACTCTACGATTTGTCTCTTTATCAACCGATTGCCTTGTCCTCGTCTTCACCTCCACGAATGACTGTTTCGCTCCTCCTCAACTATTTCCGTTAGCAAAATATCTGTTATCTTCGATTGAACTTTTCATTATTCGTTTATTTTTGGCTTATTTATTTAATAGTTCGTTCGTTTCATTTTTTTAGTTTTAATACGATTCAATTTTTTTAGATTCTTTCGTTTCATTCTCATTTTGGTTTTTTTCGTAGATTTTTGGTTATTAATATTTAGCGTGCGTGTTTTCATATTAAAATTCAGTTTTTTCAAGATACTTTCGTTTTTTTGTTTATTTTAATATTACGATTCAGTTCTTTTCGACCTTTTTTTGGGTTTCATTTTGATATTTTTCGATGCTGAATCGAACGGGATGGGTCTCGGAGCATTAATGCTAGGTCAAGCTGTTAATCCGAATAATAAACTGTTGTGTAATAATTTTCAGGGTTTTTGACAAGATTGCAATACTTAGGGTAGTGGAACTGAACTGAACTCCACTTTATTAAACTAAAAGTTCAGGAACATATAAATATTCGACTCACACATGGGAAACATGTAAAATAATAATTTAAACCCTAAATGTGATGAAATATATGTAGACGATAAAAATAAAATAAAAATATTATGACGATGTAATCAACTATCAAAACCTATTCACAAAACATTGGTTTAGTTAAATGGAGATGTAGCATTTAAACGTCGATTTGACGATATCATGGAGGCATTAGCCCGCCAAATAAAGGCAATTTTGTCGTTGGATTTTACTGATAACGTAATTATTTGTATTTTGACATTTGTGTTGTCTATAATAATTTGCGTTTATTTTTTGTAAACGCTCAAAAGACTGATGCGAGTGGGGATAGAGTGAATCCCCAACCTCCAATGGGCCTTCTCTTACCCATTGCCCAATGCCCTCGAATGACTGTAAATTCAAATTTACAAAGATTCAGGAATGTTGTGTGATGCGTCACACGCAGATATTTACTTTAAAAATTGATGCAGTGATAATCTGAATCTGTATAATTTTTGAAAGCTACACACGACGTGGCATAAATTTTCGTTGTTGGTTTTCATATTTAAGGAACGAAAATAGACCTGAGGGAAGACAGAGAAACGCTGAATAATTTAACTGAACAAGGTCTTTCTCCTATCAAGAGGGAACAGGGTCAAAAACTAGCAAATAAAATACGGGCGGTCAAGTACATGGAATGTTCTGCTTTAACTCAACGAGGACTTAAACAGGTTCGTGATTTTATTCATTTATTAGACGTAAGAGCAGGATGTGGTGCTTGTTTAATAAGTTAGTGCTGTAGATACAAGGAAACCACGAAGCTGTATTCTAATGACCTCAGCTGAAAACACATCTCATTGCGACCAGTCATCTGACACATTCAGATGATATCATCTGGAAAAGTTCTATAATCTTATCTTCTAGTAACCTGAAATGAGTAGGAGCAGGACGCCAGTTTTCGATGCTGTTTACTCGTTTCTTGTTCGTATTATTTTGTGTAAATCGAGAATTCCTTGAAGTTTCCACTGAACTTTGTTGCCCTAGATGACACTGAATTTTGACTCATCCTACTTGATCACACCCAGGTTTCTAAAGAAGTGTAGCTTCAGCCTTCTGACATTTATCGCAGGACGTGTAGTTTTTTTTTGTGACCTGTAATGATTGTCACTGTCTGTTCCATTCATCAGAACAGTGTAATCCCTGAAGTAAAACGTTTAAAGTGCATGATGTGTCTTCTAGGCATGCGAGGTCGGTTCGAAAAGTATCAGACTTTTGTGAATTAAAAGTGCATTTATTGAACTAGAGCTGCTAACTTTTAATCTTCTCCCGGTGCTTCTGCCACTGTGCAAGACATCATTTGGAATGCAGTTAGGGCCGATCGTCGTATTCTATTTGATGTCTTCTCTTTCTTGAAAGCGAGTCTCTTTCAGGAGCTTTTTAAACTTAGGAAATAGCCAGAAGTCACAGGTACCTATGTCGGGGGAGTGCGGAACTTGGCAAACTAAAGGAGTGTTGTTATTAGCGAGAAGACTATGAATTAGATCTGTAGGGTGAGCAGGTGTCATGATGGAGCTACAAATGCTGCCTACGAATTCAGTCGTTTACACACCATCACTTAGGGGGCAAAGAACCTCAAGATAGTTTTCTTCGGTGATGGTTTGGCCGTGTTATTGTGACATGAATAATTAGGGTGGAAGCGGTTTAAGTATCTCCTTTCCGTCTGTACCGCTATCTGCCGAGAGACGCGAGCACCACGTCCTTGCAGGTAAACTGCAACCCGTCATTCTGCTCATTCATCGTTCGTCTGCCGTCTTGTCCACCGAAAAATATTTTTTCCGAAAAAAACTTCACCATTTTCCGTACCGTTCGAGGCTCACCTCCCCGAAGTTCTGAAGATTACCAATCGCTCAATCGCCACGTTTTATTTAGTTGAATTCAGAGAAGTTTTTCCTTTTATTTCGCCTTATTATTCTTAATTTCCGTCTTTTAGTTTACTTGTACGATCCCCTGAGAAGTTTAGTTTTAGTTTCAGTTGCGTATTTTTTTTTTCTTTTCTCTCGTCATAAAGTTTTGTTTTCTGTTTAATATACGAGGCATATCCACAAAGTAAGTGTACTCGATTTTTTTAGGGATCAAAAAAATTTATTAAAACAAAAAAAAATACGTGCTTACGTAGGTATACATTTAAGCTATTTTTCTACGTAGTCGCCATTTCCCTCGATGCAGGTAGTTAGGCGGGGGATCAATTTTTTTATGCCTGCCTCGTAGAAATCTGCCGCCACCTCCTTCGTCCACTTGTCGACCTCCCTCTTCACCTCCTCGTCGGTTGAAAATTTTTTTCCACCCATGTGCGTCTTTAGAGAAGTGAAAAGATGATAGTCTGAAGACGCCAGGTCGGGGGAATAAGGGGGGTGGTCTAAAACATCCCATCCAAAAGAGTCCAACTGTTCCTTCGTGAAGTTGGCCGTGTGAGGTCGGGCATTGTCATGGAGCAAGCAAACGCCCTTCGTCAAAAGACCCCTCCTTCGATTTTGAATGGCTCTTCTCAATTTTTTCAGGGTCTCACAATACCTTGCCGCGTTTATGGTCTTCCCCTGAGGCAAATAATCGATCAGTATGATGCCTTTGTGGTCCCAAAACACTGATGCCATGATTTTTTTCCCAGAAATTGTGGTTTTGAACTTTTTGGCTGAGGGTGAAGTGGTGTGACGCCACTGTTCGGACACTCTCTTGGTTTCTGGAGTATAGTGTGCAATCCAAGTCTCATCTCCAGTAACAATACACTTGAGGAAATCATCACCCTCCAGTTCATACCGTTCCAAAATCTCTTTAGAGGTCTGCACTCGATTCAACTTGTGTTGTTCAGTCAGTTGTTTTGGGACCCATCTTGCACACAGTTTATGAAATCCGAGGGTTTCTGTTATTGTTTCGTACAGCAAAGATCTGCGATCGTCACGGACCGCATTCTCAATCTTTTCCACAAGTTTGTCAGTCACAATCGACGGTCTCCCACTCCTCAATTCGTCATGCACATTCGTACGACTGTTCTTAAACTCCCTACACCACTTGTACACACTCGTACGATTCATGCGTCCTTCACCATAAATTGCCTTTACCTTATTAAAAATTTCAATCGGGGATTTCTCCTTAACAACGAGGTACCGGATGACCACGCGGATTTCGCACTTGGCGGCAGAGTCGATCGACATCTTTCACGAGAAATGCTCCTGAGACCACAGTTTTCAACGTACTGACCTCATTTTGGTCTTGTTTCGGAGGGGAGGAGTCACGCTACACGACAGTGTGCCCAACATAGCAAAAAAAATTCCCTACAGCCTACAGGAGCTTCAGTACACTTACTTTGTGGATATGCCTCGTAAGCTGAAGTCCTTTGCATATTTTTTTTGTTTCCTTTTGTGCTCCTGCTATATTTTATTTATTTGTGGACGTGGGTTCATCCCCACGTGAGTGGTTTAGATTTCAAATCGTACATTTTGCATATGTACTCTATTGGAGTCAAAGAAGGCTTTCAACATGACTTGGCTGCGGACATGCCTTGCCTTTTTTGGTCTTGGTGATGTCGAGTGTTTCCACTTTGATTGCATCTTGATTTCTGGGTGTATCCAGGATTTATCACCGATGATCACTGTGCTCAGGAAGTCAGGGTTACTGTTGGCGCGGTCCAACATGTCTTGTGTAATTTCTTGAAATTGTTTTTCCTCCATCTTCAGCAACTTGGGAACAAATGTTTCGTTTCATTTCTTCAACGAATTCGTTCACATCTTAGAAGAAGTTCTTCGTTTGTTTATTTTTATGCATATTTTGTTTTATTTCAAATTATTTCGGAGACATTCAAACAAAATTTTTGGTTCGAGGTAATTGGTCTTGAAACCCCTCCTTCGATCAACAATACCTAGCAAGTGTGGAGTGTGGGTGTAGAATGTTATTTGACGTCGGCACTAGAGTCACTTTGAGAGCAGCCGAGACTCTCAAACGATGTCCACAATGACGAAACCTTCATGCTTCCTTCGGCTCAGTTCATGAAATCGCTTCGTTTTCGGCATTTTAGTTATATTGTCACACTTCCACTTGACACCCTTTTTTTGGCCAAAACCGCATTGCAAGTTACGCAGATTTCATGACCATGTATCAAGAGTTAGTCGATATTTTTCTATTAAATTGCAACGATCCTCTCAGCCGAGCTTCAAAACCAATCGTTAATCGCATTTTCCTGCCGGTTCCCCAGGTTTTTGACGAAGCTGTAAGAGCTGTCCTCAGACCGGAGCCGCAGAAGAGGCGACAGCGCAAATGCAGCGTTTTGTAGTCGCCATCAAAGAAAACGCTTGCCCTCCAGGTATTTCTCCCCCTCATTTCAACAATCTCAGCATAAAAGCTAACCTTTTTTTTTTCTTTTTCTAATCCAATCAAAAACCTCGACCGCCCTTCCCAACGGTCGAAAACTTTTGTTCCGAGTGAGAGTAACGAGCCATCCATGCGAATTAAACGAAGACGCCTTATATTTCACCTGAAAAGAAAGGTAAAGACGGCACCTCCCATCTTTGTCATGATAATGTTATTAGCGGATTACGCGAGAGTTGTATTTAAGCCAAAGTCGTAATAATATAGTGGATTATATTTTGTAGGCGAGTAGCGATGTGCTTTTGAATCGGTTGAACGTAAATTAACCCCTATTAATTTTGTGTCTTTTGCACCACATTAATTGTATAATTCGTCTGTTCCCTTTGTAATTTCAAATTACGTTAAATTATTTTGATGTTTTAGTTTTTAAACTTTGACCGATGTTTGCGTTTTGGTGGATCGAAAATGAGATTTCTGGAGAAAGTTTGTCCCAGAAACCTCATTTTAATTCATTTCGCGATGAGCGCCTTGCGTGGAAGGTGTAGTTGACATCTGATTAATAAAAATTCTTACAGGTGTAATAAGAAGCATGTGCCGCCGTTTCGGTGGTATTGGCACCTGTCGCCGACACGAAATATATCAATGTCACATTTTATCACTGAAATCCGATAGATTTTAAAGCGAGTTCGTTGAGTTGTATGTTAAGTGAGATGTTAACGAGTTAATGGCGTATTGGCCACACTGAAAGTGTGGTTGTGTGCGAGAGTTGAGTAAATTCTCGTTATTTTCAGAGGCATAAGCGAATGGCCGTCAGGCCTGATATTTGAAACGTCTTCAATTCATTTTTCGATATTTGTGTACATCCACGTAACTTCTTATCGTATTCTTCCCACACTTCGTCTTTGATGTTAGTTGTATTAATGTGTAGTATAAGTTGATTCCACCGAAGGCATTGAATTGGTTCAGCAACTAAAAATTTTGTTCTATCGAGGCATTTGTGCAGTTTGTGACGCAACGCAATTCTGAAGTGAATAGTGAAGAAGGTTGAAAAGTAAATTGTAATATAGCTGGTGTCGTAGTACTCGAAAAAAGGTCATACGCAGTCAAGCTAATTGTACTGTCTGTGACACTGAACGCCTAGTCATACGAGGTCTGTACGAAAAGTTTCTATAAAAAGATGAAAATTTTATTTTACAATTAATCGGATAATTCGATTTTGTCCCCTTCAAAATACACTTCCAGCGGCACAATGCATTTCTGCCATCGCCGTCTCCATAGTTTGAACGCTCCTTGAAAGTCCGCAGATTGAAGGCCTTGGCGTTGTTGCTTTAATGGCCTCAATGTCCCCCAAATGCTGCCCCCGAAGCACCAATTTTGTTTTTGGGAGAAAAGAGCAATCATGGTGCCAAATCCGGTGAATAGGGAGGGGTGTTCAGTCTGTGTGATCGAATTGGCAGCCACAAAATCATGCAAGAGAGGTGTGAGCTGGAGCATTATCGTAGGGGAGGATCCACCGCCCTTCCCGAGCCAAATCCAATCGAACTCGGGCCACCCGAGCTTTGAGGCGTCTGAACACTTCGACGTAGAATTTCCCAGTTACTCTCTCACCTGAAGGGACAAATTCTTGATGCACAACGCCCTGAACATCGAAAAACACAATCAGCGTTGTGTTGACATTTGACCGGTGTTTTCTCTATTTGTTGCCCTTGGTTCAACTCTTTGCTTTGGGATTTCAGTTCGACGTGCCTTCTAGCCTTCCCAATACACTTTTATACGAACTTTCTGAACAGATCTCGTAGAGGCTCTATGTTGAGGAGTAGGGCTGTGTCATTGATGCAGTGAACATTCCGGGCTCGTCACCACCTGGTGGAAAACCCTCTGGCCCAGTGGATCTAGACGTGCTTCTACCATCTCTAGCCCAATGGACGGAGTCTTCACATTGTCGTGAACTGGAGGGATCACAAAAGGTGACATGAGCTCACATTTTGTCGTGAACACAGAAACTGGCCCTTAGATAGAATTCAACTGTCTATTCACTTGCGTTCATTCGATGTAAACGGTTCATCTTTATTATTACTTATGAAATGCCTCTTGTAAAAACGTCTCACGAACGATTTTTTTTGTAAAAATTCGTATCTGCAATGGCCTGTCCGATGAATATTCCAATTGTTGAGGGCCTCTGAAAAATTTTTTTAAAGTGTAAATTAGCTGAGGTCTGAGTGGTTCTGATCAACTCAAAAGCCTGATGCGATTCTTACTCGCCAGTTATATCTAAAGTCGTTGACTTCTCATACTTTTTTTTACGAATTTTGTTTTTGTTCGATCCTCAGTATTGTAAAATGGTCGCCTTGATATTTGTCAGGTCGTCGTGGGTTCTCCAACCCACCACAGAATGCCCCTCTAACCAGTCACAGAATGCGTGACGATTCCTACCTGATGCAACGAATCTTTTTCTGAAAAGTACCGATTGTATTATTGAAACAGGGTCGTATCTGGTAACGGTGAAAGTGAATACTGTTGGATATGCTGCAACAAATGACTTCAATTGAGCCGCTTGAATCTTTGAGAGACGTTTGGCAGAACTGTACTAATTGAAATAAGTGTTGAAGTTGTTACTGTAGATTGTTGGTTGAGGGATGGTTATTCAGCCAAAGACTGAAGAAGAACTGATGAGGTTTCGTGTGGTTGACTGTGATGAACTATAGGCCAGTGTCACCTAGCAGACCAACCTGTCGTTTTACCTGATCTGCGCTTTAGAAGCGTCGATAAAGCCTGAACAGGCCACCAATGTCATCGGCGATGCGAAGCTTGAACGTTGATTTTGCCATCCACGGCTTCAGTTGGCTCCTGGACTAATCAGCGTTCAATCAATTGTCTTTTAGCACCACTATCAAAATTATTTCCTCAATTTGAGCCAGCTCTTCTTTTCTCTATGCCTACTCTTCATCCATTTGCGTGCCCTGTTTTTCTTCTCCATTAGGCGTCCCTCATCGTTTTCTGGTCCAAAGGCTTCACATGGTTTGACTCTTGAATGGATCAGAAGTATCCCTTCTCAGTATAGCGTGCATACCAATCTCCCACAACCCTCTGGTGTATCCTGTGTGGCATTGAACCCGGGTACCCATCTGCACATGATCCTCCTTCTGTGTGTGAAGGACAAAGACCCGTCTGTTGGCTTCTTTGCCTCCCTAGCCACAACCCCATCGTCCGAGTGTTGATGGCACGATAATGGACTGGAAGACAAATCGAAAGTTCCTCAGTTGCCTTCTCATCCCAATTGCTTAACAAAGCAACATTTCCCCCTAGGATTTCCTCCCCCTTCTCAATTCATGACCTCCTTTCTTCTCTTCGGTTCAATACCCTTAGTTATTTCCTTCATCATGTATCTGCCTAATAGCCCTCTGTGATACGATAGCCTCCTCCTGCAGTAGCTATCATCTTTGTGCTCGCTGTTGTGTGGAAGCACATCCTCTCTCTTTTACATTCCTTACCCAGACTAAAACAAGCTCTCCTCCATCACCTTCCATTGGTGTCACAGCCAGTTTACTGATGTATCCCTCATTGAGAGTTCAGGAGCAGTCATTTTATAAGGCAACAGACCTGTCACAGCCAGTGGAAGTCCTTCCTTCACAGCTTATTGTTACACTTCTCAACAATTCGTGTTGTTCATCTTAACGACGTTGCAGCATGTCCCATGTTTTCACTCGTTGAGTATATCTGAGCTCAAAAGCACCTACAATTATCAGATTTTACTGTTTTCTTCACCTTAATTGTTCATAAAATAAAGGTGATTTAGTTGCCGCTCAATGTACTTCTTTTCTGTAGATGCACACGAAAAAATGTCTATTTGTGTAATTTGAAAATTTTGGTTGTGTAGCTTTTCGTTATTGTCTCCTCGCCTAATGTGCTCAAACATAATCGAAAATTACGAACTACAAAATTCGTTTACATCGTAGCGTGTGTTTAGATGAAAATATTGTTGGAAAGTGAAATTATTTCGTTTTATATATCGATCCTAAGGGGTGCGGTGAATGCGCGATCTTTGGTTCATGCCACTAGCTACGCCTAATAGGCACTGAGTTGCTGTAAGAGCCCAATTCAAACAGGCTGCGAGATGAACCAGCAGTTTCAAGTAAAGCAATGAGAGTTTTTTGCTAGTGCGGGAATTAAACGTGAGGGTTTTTATAGATGTGTCTAGGGCTTGAGAGCTTACTGTACCACTAACATAAAACGAGCTGCAGGCAGCTGAGTTGTTGTCAACTCGCTCAGGGCTAAACAGTATTAGCAAACTCGCTCATTGTAATGTGTGGCTGTATTGCACAAAAGTTAATGCTACTATCTGTTGATTGACCGCACTCAGAAACCAAGCTACCCTCGCTATTCTCCATTCACCCTACTCAGCTTGTCTTCTCGTCCTCCTAATTGCTGGTGCCTTCCAACGACCAAAATTGCTCTGTCATTTGAAAGGACACGAAATGTATATCTTGACTTGCATCCCTTGAAACACGCCTCTTCCTTTTTGTGTAATTCCTTCAAACTCTTCTGCCTATTGCGGGGATAGTTTCTAACCATTTGAAAGTCGTGGTCCAAGTAACTGAAGACTATTAATGCACTAGGATCCGTGCTCACCAGAAATAAATAAAACTGCACTTTTCACCGTTTTGCCAGTTCATTACCTGATCCCACTCCATTCAAGAGTGTTCAGTAACAGTCATTTTGCTGAGGAAACAGAGTGGAAAAGATGGACTAGTAGAAGTTTGAATCGTTTCCGTTCCGCCTACTAGGGATAATTTACCCCCGTAAAAGAAGCGTACCAATTTTTCTGACAGGCTCATGCATCGCTTTGTAGGATTGCGCTCATTCGTTGGAGGGCCCCTTGGAAGCATTTTCTGCGCCAGTGATCCAGCTGTCTCTCATTTCATTTACCGATCGCTTTCAAATGCCCGTCACCTCTTCTAGTGCCCCCCACCCCCTCCCCTTGGCACCAATTGTAAATAAAAAAAACACGCTCCTTCGTTAATCACATATTGTTAATCACTTTCTAAACTATCGCAAAACATTACGAAAGTAACCTTTGGAATCTAGTCAGCTCACCCTATTTTTATAATCTTCCCAAATCTCCCGCCACGAAAGCATTTATTCTAAAAACATTTGATTGTTTCTATTTTAAGGACAATTTGGTCGAATTGTTTTGTGTATTTTTATTTTATAATTATTTATGTCTTATGGCACAACAGAATCTCAAATTTTCACTTTTATTTATGTACGTTTATTAGCTACTTATCTTTTTGTGTTTATTAATTATTAGGTGAAATCCGATTGTGCGACATTTGGTGTCAGATGTGACTGTTATAAAGAGTTGGACGAGTTAAAAGTCATTGGTGGGCTCATGAACATTGGATGATCTCAGATTGAGTGTCCACAGTTGAGTTTTGTCTCAGTAAATGCCATTTACAGTTTTACGCACAAAAATATGTAACATTTAGTACGATGCGTGAGCAGGGGCACTAAGATGCTTAAAGCCTCAATGGTAGTGCTGCTCTACATGCAGCTAGCTCTCGAGTTAAGCGTACCATCGTAGTTGTGAGTATCGCAGTTGTTCCAGGTCTGACGTAATTATGAAGTTTAATATGAAACTTCGAAAGACGCTTGTGAAAGACAAAACTCAGGCGCGTATTTGTTTGTTCTCTTCATTTGTTTCTCGTCCTCCCCCAGTCCACCCCAGTTTTTTCGCCCGATTCATTGAAAATCCGAGGTGTGACAATTAAGTAATGAGACTAACGTTATAAACGCTGTATATTTAAAAATTACTCTACAATTCTTCCATACCCTTGGGCAGCTATACACCGAGCCCATCGTTTTTTCCACGCTTCAACTGGAATGTCATTGAGTACCCTCGTCACGGCCGCTTGAATCGCCTCAACCTACTCAAAACTGTTCCTTTGACCACTGATTTCGCTCTGGGGAAGAGAAAGAAGTTACACAGGAACTCAGGTGAATAAGGTGGTTGCTGCAACGAGGTGATGCCTTTGGAGGTCAAATACTGTGAAACACACGGGCTGTGTGACACGACGCATTGTCATGATGAACGATCCAAGTGTCTGTGATTTCCAGACGCACCCTGCGAACCCGTTGTCGCAATCTTTCGAGTACCTCGAGGTAGAAATGTTGATTTACGGTCTGCCCAGGTGGTACAAATTCTTTGCGGACGATTCTGCAGCTTTCAAAGAAGGTAATGATCATGGTTTTCACCTTCGATTTGCTCATGCGAGCTTTTTTCGTACGAGGGTCGTGCGGAGACAGCCACTGCGAGCTTTGACGCTTCGTTTCTGAGTAATATTGAAAGAACCAACACTCATCCTTTGTAATAACTCGATCGAGCAGTGTGGGATCGTTTTCAACTTGCTCCAGACAGTCTTTTGCGACAGCCATTCGATGCTGTTTTTCCTCAGCAGAAAGGACATTAAAGGGCTAAAGACATGTGGGGAAAACCGACTCTACCCAAAACTTACAAGACTGAAAAATCAAGGAAAAATATGTAATAGTAACGAGAGACTGACTGCTTGATTAACATTCTGCAGAAGGTACTTCTGCGGCATTTGTTGTGACTGAAATTAGTCGTCACTACAGCCAGATCGGGTTCGGTGCTCATCACCACGTTAGAGGCAACAAAATCTGTAGTTCAGAATTCAAAGATTATTTAGTATGCGTCAGAAGTGATCCAGTGTCTTCTCGTCACAGTGAGCAGTGGAGTATGACAGAAAACAAAAGTAAGAAGATGAGTGGTACAAAGCCATTTAACGCCTCTATAGGCGTATAAAATCAGAAATAGGATGGACTGGTTACCAGAATTCCAACTGGGGAATTGCAAAGTGGACCTGATCATTGTCCCTGTCACGATATCGTTCTACACATAGGAGGGAAGTACGGACGATAACGACTGACTAAGTAAAATATGGAGTGATATTTACTATTACAATGCGGAGATTTACCACCACAAACGGCGAAGTAGGTGGGAGCAAACGTGGACGGTAGAATGACACTGTGGCGAGACCCCGAAGTTTCAGCACAAATGCTCTGTATGAACCTTCGCTAAATCGGTTCGTCCCGGTACATCGCCATCGACAGTTATGGCCCCAGTTTGCTCCTTTTGCGCACCTGAATTCCTAGTTGGAGATTAGCATTAAAATCTTGTGAAAAGTTCAGATTCAAACATTCTAGCTGCCCCCAGAAGCCCTTCCTATCTAATCACCCCCAGTCAAACAAGCTCCACTCGTTACTTTCCCATCTTCTTACTTTTTTTGTTTTTCATTTTTCAAGCGCTTTAAAAAATTCAACACACCTTATTGAAGTGTGAATTAATTTACATTAGTAAAGTCAGAAACCGTTTATTTTTGGTGGTTAGAAATGCGATGAGTGTCTTGGGAATGATATGACGGAAATCACCTAAAATATGGCCCAGTCGGTACTTCTGACATCATGTGGCGTACAATCGGAGCTAGCCCGTAGTTTAGATTGGGATTTTATTTGGTTACACGTTATTATTTATCACGATTAGCCATTAAGTTATAATTATTGCCAAACCTTATTGTACTGACTGGCTTTGTCGAGTTTTATAAGTTTATTTATTTTTATTGTTTAGTTGCCCAGCCGACAGTTCATTGATGTGTTAGTAGAAGAAAATGAAAGAGTTCCTTTGTTGGTAGTTATTGCTGTAATTCGTTTTGACGTTTAGTAACGTAATTTAATATTCTCGCTCTTCACGGTTGTTGATTGAGTTGCAATTTCAAATTTGTGGTGGTTGGGTTAGAGGCAAACGCTAAATTGAAGAGTAGCCTTAATTATGGACTCAATGCGGGGATAATTGCCGCCGGACAGTCTATTA
The DNA here is from genome assembly GCA_020466155.1 of Pachypeltis micranthus. Lineage (NCBI taxonomy): Eukaryota > Metazoa > Arthropoda > Insecta > Hemiptera > Miridae > Pachypeltis > Pachypeltis micranthus. The sequence goes on along the minus strand of CM035770.1, from coordinate 59,542,118 downwards.
AAGAGTACCTGATGCAACTGACGCAGAAACGATGTATCAGTTCTGTACACACTGCTGTATGTAAAGGAATGTGAGTGTTCTAGGGAATTTCTACTTCGAGACCATTAGATATGAACTTCAAGCACCGCAGTAGAATCCCCCCTCCTGGCCTCTTCTCACATTGGCAAAGAATTTTTCCACATCTAGACGAGGAGGGCAACATGACCACCTGGATTTGTGCATTTCTGGTTATTTGTGGTGATGGAGGAAGGGGATTTCGGTTGTCGAATTTCCAATTACCCAACCATTTGCAAGAAAAAAAAACAAAGAATGATACGAAAATTTATTTGGAGGGTGAAACCGGGAAATTGAGAAAAATAAACTGAAAATGAAATAAATTACTCTGGTAGATGGGATAAGAATTATACTAAAGAAATGAAACAGAATAGTATCCTAGGAGCTCCTTACATTAGAATTCGAAAGCTTGGGAACGACGAACTGATTGGACTGTGTAGGGGTTACAGAAGGAAATGGAGATGAGAAAATAAAAGACAGATCTGACCGTAGGTACAGAGTGGAGATGATGGCGAAGTTCAGTGAAAAGGCTGAAGGAGGTTGGGTGGTGTCCGATATTCGAAGAACAAGGGGGTTCCGGCTGATAAGTCAACCAACTGAAAAGAACAGCTCGCATTATTCGCAGAAATAATTGGGAAGCCTCTGCACAGAGCTCGAAGTGTAACGCATTGTAACTTACAATGATGTTGATGTCAGAACTTTTCTCGGTCGGCGGTTTGGGATACTGATGACCCAGTTTTCGAGAAACGTGGCGTTCTGTAGGCTTCGGGTCCGATATTTGCAGCGAATCTGGCAGAACTGACGATGGGAGAAGTCGAGGAAAGAGAGGTGACTGAGGCAGGTTGGAGGTGGTGTGGTGACAGACTTGATGAGAAAGGATGAGAAGAGTAAGAGGTCGACTTAGGATTGCGAGCGATACGCGCTGAGATCGTCCGATCATGATAGTTAAAAGAAAAAAAAAAAGAAAATAAGAAACAGAAGAGAAGGAGGCTCACTTCGCCTGTTCGAGGACTAAGTGACGCCTCTCAGAGTCGTCAACATGTGGATATTCGCAGTTTCTGGCGCATTCATATACAAACGGATCGTTGTCGGACAATGCTTATATTGCTATACAGTAATGATAACTAACGTGTGCGAATTTTATTCACAATTAACGCGTCACGCTGGAGGGGATCTCACCTCAAGACACCTACTCTGTGTCAAACAGATGTTAATTGATATTACTCTGAACTTGAGGGAGTTCGAGGTGTCAAAGCACAAAAGCCCCTGGCCAGCGTATCCTAAATCAAGAAGTTTAGTTCACTCATAGTTGTCTCTTTACCTTAACCAGCCAGAATACGCTAAATTTGATTTTGAAAATTTCAAAAATTCGGAAAATTCCAACGTTGAGAAAAATAATTTTTTAACAAATCGAATGAGGCCATCACGTTTTCCACCATTGCGTACTGGATTGTAGGGTTCACGAGTACAGTTTACGTCAGAAGAGCTCACAATAACAGTTGAGGCCATTTGATCAAATGTAAACAGACAAAGGCGAAGCGCCAAATTGAGTAAATAACGTGACGTGAAATTAATAGTTATTAAAGCAATTGGGTTATGTCCGCCAGTAGGCAAATTAGTAAAGTTAACGTACCTGTTTAGGTGAGTTACTCACCAGCCAGAGGAGACGGACTCACCTAACAGGTACGTTAACTTTACTGAAATTAATAATCGCGCGAAATCCAACAATATGTCGTCACTCCAAATGTAAACTGATACCTTTAATTTAAAATAGCATTTAATTTTGTTAGTAGGCGTTCATAATTTGAGCAGTGGTCAGGCTGTTTTGACTAGTTTCTCCACCGCTAAATGTACGCAAGTAGGTATCAGTCGAATGTCTCCCCCCCCCCTCCTGAGGGCATGAGGGACATGGTCCCTTTGTCATTGCAGCCACACGAGGGCCTATTATGACACAGGCCCTTCCTTAGTAGAAGGCGTCGTACATACCCCTTTATGAAGCCAAGTATGTCCTTCCGATTTTCCGCTATGAGATGGGGCTCAATAATCCCCTGGGCAAAATATTCAAAGCGTTTGACTGCTAAGGCAGGGCACTCACATAGGATGTGCTCTGCCGTCTTGTCCTCCTCACCACAGAGTCTGCATTTCACCGCCTCTGAGATGCCCATCTTGTTGAGGGGATACCTGAGTGGGCAGTGTCCGATGAGGAAGCTAATCAAGACCCTCAGATCCCTTCTGGAGAGTGTCAGCATCGCCTTTGCCCTTGGACCAGAAGACGTAACAAGCCTTTTTGATTGTCTAAGTCGTGGCTGGCGATGCCAATGGGCGCTATTTTCTTGTATCTCCCATCGGGCCACCAAACGGTTCAGGTGACTTTTAGTCATACCTGTTCGCGCGCCTAAGAGAAGCGGTTCACAACAAGCTGTCAACAACAAACATCTCCAACTTTTGAGGAAGAGATGACTCAGAAAAGGTTCCAGTTTTTTCTCGTCCGTTCTCTCGCCTGCCTATTATTTCTCGCCTCAGCTCAGCCACTTCTCTCGCCTCTTTTGCCCTGGAAGCAACCTGCCTTTTTTCTATCTTCCGTCGCCATTTCGGTATACCTCCTTTCCTCCTGCCATCGGAGAACGTCTTTTCAAGAGCCACCATCTCCTTCTACAAGACGCCAGTACCTTCTTTTCCGCAAGTTGCGAACTTTAAATTGCTTTTTATTTTTATTTTTATTACATTTCGAAAAGAGCCCTAATTTATTTTATTAAGTTTCAATATTTTTTTTTGTACATACATCTTTTTCTTTTAACGACAGACAACCAAAGTTATTTCTTCCTTTAACCTTGTTTGCCATAGGTAATTGGTTACAAAAAGAACACCCACCGGAACGTGTTGTTCAAGACCATCGCATCCTCGATGGTCTTATAGGCTAACATCCCCGACCAACTGCATTGTTGTAGCAGCAAGCGCATGCCGAGGGCCTCTGGTGGGAGAGTAGGTGTGATTTTAGCGATAGCATACCGCATTATCGCTGGGGTCATCTCGGACCCAAATTCTGCCCATATTCTCTGGAGCAGAGAAAGTTCCAGGTTGGAAGTCATTCCTGGGAGCTCAGCAGAAATAGTTGCGGTGAGCTTATCAAGCTTTGCTTCAGAAACCATTCCTCGCTTACATATGGAGATTAAACTCCCATATGAGAAATTCATGTGTAGACTGGGTTTCTTCTCCATCGTATCTAAGCTCACATACGCATGGAGATATAAGACAAGGTGCAATAACGCCGGAGTATTCCTAACATTTCCTGCTTCCAGGTTTGAAAATAATACCCTAATTGCAACATCGATCCCCAGCTAGTACCTGGGGTGTCGCCGTCTCTTCTTGAAGGTCAGTGTTCTGATTAGGATGATTACCCTTCACCCCATTTTTACGGTAGAAGTTCTCTACTACTCGTATAAAAACTTCTGGGTCATAAGCGTCTTGGGTGTATGCTCTTGAAAACCGTGCATACATCTTCGATAAGAAGCTAGGCTTGTCGATAGCACCTGTGTCCGTATTCTGGAACACCTTCGGTCCTGCGTTCGCATGATAATTGTAAAAGTGTGATAATACAGTTTTAATGTACTGTATTCTGCAGTCATCACTGGATCGTTTCCGTCTACCATCCGCAAGCGCAATCGTGCACAATTCACCAATCGCCACAACCATTATCTCTGTATGACGTTGCTTCTCGCCACTTATGGTAAACTTCATCTGCGAAAACGTGTAAGCCATCGCTGCTGTCAGTTTTGAGTCAAAAACGCCTCACTCAAGTATCCAGCATTGATGCCAGATAAGCAAAAATTGCTATAAACAGGAGAGCGTCGGTAAAGATGCTCAATCGCACCTCTTCTCAGGCCGAGACCTATATACGCATGAGTGGGGATCGGCTGCTGTTCTTGGTTCATTCTGACAAAATAATGATAATATTGTCGAGAGTGGTTCTTTTGAACTTAAAGGCACAGAAGGAAAAGTACAGAAGATACTATGAAAGACAAAACACTTGGTGAGCTGAACTGTATGTGAGGTTCAGGCCCAATGGTTAGGGTTTCTGTGTTCTTCTTCGCAAGGTGGTAAGCTTTTTCATTGCCCTCATGCCCCCTGTGAGCCAGCACCCAGATGAGGGAATGCCTATTTGACTGCCACACAGATCATTCACGAAAATAGATCGGATCTTCCTACAATACCATTGCCTAAATTCGACGGTGAACTCTTAAAATGGCCGCAGTTTAGGGACACATTCACCTCTCTAATTATTGATGACGATACGATCACGCCGCAACGGAAATTCATTTATTTAAAATCAGCTCTCACAGATCAAGCGGCAACAATTATATCTTCCCTTCCCATTGAACACCGCAACTTTAATCTCGCTTGGGACGCTCTTATAAATGCATTTGATAACAAAAAGAGTCCTTGCCGCTGCTTATTTAAATCAACTCCTTCACTACAAGCCGATTCAGGGAAACGCGACATTGCAAAACCTCAAAGATTTCCTGTCTAAAGTTTCGGACAGCGTTGCCGCGTTTCGTCTCCTCGGGATTACAGATGAAAGCCAATTTATTCTGTTTTTCTTGCAATTCGTTGTTTAGACAATCGTACACGAGAACAATTCGAAATGTCGCTGAAGGGCTCAGTCTCTTTCCCAACCTTTGACCAGTTGACTACGTTCGTACGTTCAAGGGTTACGGCGCTTGAACTTGTGGGCGGCTCTGCAGTTCTTCCGCATTCTTTCTCGTCTTTGTCGCCGTCTAAAAACAAACAATCGACTTATCGCTCTTCTCTTTTAACGAGCGATTTCTCGGAAAAGAGTCGAAATATGAGTAACGATACCATTAAGTGTGTCATTTGTAAAAAAGATAAGCATTCCATTTCTAACTGCAACACATTTTTAAGCGGTTCCCCAAAGCAGCGAATTGAATGGCTGCGCAATTTTAAAGGCTGTAGGAACTGTTTAGCGTACACTCATCAAATAAACACCTGTAACTCGAAATGGAACTGTCGCTTTTGCAAAAACGACATAATTCGTATCTACACATTGACGCTACTAATACTACAGGAAATTCTCAAATGACTAATAACACGACATCGCAAGGTACTAACACGGAACAAGTGACCACTTCTCTCCAGTGTTATCTAGTCAATCAGGAGTCAGAGGTCATTCTTGGGACTGCCGTTGCTGAAATTCTCGACGGACGTGGCCACTACCAACGGATACGTCTGGTAGTTGATTGTGAAGTCAACATTCTTTCATTTCTCAAGCATGTTTACGTCGCTTAGGTCTTACACCAGAAAGGTTTTCACGCCAAATTTCCGGCATTGGTCGAACAGCAGCGGAGGGTGCGACAGGGAAGGTTCGATGCACCTTGCGGCCTATAAACAACACGTCTATCAACCTCATGACCGATGCTGTTGTCATAAAACACATAACCACATTTTTGCCAAGCACACACTTATCACACAACTTGTACCAAGCATATCTCCATTTCGACTTAGCAGATCCACACTTTTTCCGCTCTGCCCCTATCGACTTTTTGCTTGGAGCAGAACTTTATGGAGAGCTTTGGACTGGCTCTACAATAACTGTGTCCTCAGATTCACCTAAGGTATACCCATCAATTTTCGGTCACATAGTGATGGGAGCGTATTCTACTCATAGTTCCTCCAACCAATCAGCTTCATTATTTGCCTTTTCGAAAGACGATGACCTTCATGCACAGGTACACAGATTCTGGGAACTAGAGGAACCTAAAAATGTCGTTGCTCAAAATCCAGAAGACAGTCAGTGTGAAGAACACTTCATGTCTACCCATTATCGTACTCCCTCTGGTCAGTATGTAGTCCATTTGCCTTTCAAAACAGATACTATTCCTGATTTGTCTACATCCGCCATCATCGCCAACAAACGCTTTTATAATCTCGAGAGCAAGCTGCAGAGAAATCCCGATCTCCGGAGTCAGTATCACGACTTTATTAGGGAATTCATCAGTCTTGGTCATATGAGTGTAACAACGTCACCATCCCTTTATGTGATTCCTCACCATTCGGTCATCAAGGAAGATCGAAACGAAACAAAGCTCCGCGTTGTTTTTGACGGAAGTGCCAAAACCATTAATGGTTCACTAAATGACCATCTTTTAGCTGGTAGGAAACTTCAGAAGGACATCCGTGATATTCTTCTCAACTTCAGGGCTCATCGTCACGTTTTTGTCACTGACATCGTTAAAATGTTTAGATCCATTTTGGTAGATCCTTCTAATCGACCATACCAGACTGTTAGGTGGAGATTCGATCCTTCTGAAGCCATTAAGACATACCAAATTAATACGTGTGTGTACGGTTTAAGCTCATCTCCATGGTTAGCCTTGCGAGTGATTCAGCAACTCCAAGCAGATGAAGGCCATAATTTTCCACTCGCTGCGCAGGTCTAAATCGTGACATTTATGTTGACGATATTGCAACTGGTAGCAACAACATCGATTCTGCCCTGGACTTGCAACGCCAGCTGATCGAGCTTCTTGGAAGAGGGGGGTTCGCTCTAAGTAAATGGGCCAGCAATACACCAGAACTGCTACACTCAGTTTCAGCAACTTCATCACCAACTCCTGTCTCCCTGCACGACAATGAAATGACTAGCCTCAAAATACTTGGAATGGAATGGGATCCCACCACAGACTCCTTTTCATACCGCATTAATTTTCCACCGTCAGCAACCACAAAACGGTTGGTTCTCTCTTGTGTTGCTCGCGTATTTGATCCATTGGGTCTGGTTGCTCCAACCGTTTTTCTTCTTAAAGCGTTCATCCAGGAATTGTGGAAGGTGGGTCTCCAGTGGGACCAGGTCATGCCACACAACCTCCAAGAAAAATGGAATCTTCTAATGTCACAACTGCCTCAGCTGTCTGAACTACGAATTCCTCGATATGTCGCCTTCAGCACAGACAGTCAATACCAAATAGTTGCATTTAGTGACGCCTCTACGTTAGGCTTTTGCGCCGCAATATATCTCCGTACGATTAACCAGGAAAACATTAACATTAATCTTCTGACGGCAAAAACCAAATTAGCACCTCTGAAGACAATCTCAGTTCCTAGGCTAGAGCTCTGTGGAGCAGTACTCCTAGCTGAACTATACAGTTCTCTGTCAAGTTTTCTCAGCTTTTTCCAACACAATCTAATCGAGCCTCATTTCTTCGTGGACTCATCCATAGTTCTCAGCTGGATAAATACACCACCTTTCCTTTTAAAAACGTTCATTGCCAATAGAGTGACACTAATTGCTCAACATACGCCTCTTCAATGTTGGAAACACATTGACTCGGAGCTCAACCCGGTGATTGTGGGTCACGGGGATTGCTCCTGTGTGAGCTGATTCAACACCACTTGTGGTGGACTGGCCCCAAATGGTTAAAGAACCCCGTGGCAGAATGGCCAACACCGAATTTTATTTTACCAAAAGTTATCCCAGAACTTAAAACCATATCATCAACAGTTCTGATCACCACTCAGCCAGAGAACATGGTTTTTCTTGATTGGATGATGAGATTTTCCAATTATCTAACGTTAATACGTGTAGTCGCTGTTTTGTTGCGTGGAATCTCAAATTTTCACAACCGCCCTTCCACTAAAACTGGTCCACTATTTCCAGCAGAAATGGACATTGCTACGATGTGCTGTATCCGAGCAGTCCAAACATCATTATTGCTGAGCAAATACAAAGGGAAAAGCGTACAACAAGCCTATAGCAACCTGGCGCCATTTCAAGATGAAAAAGGAATTTGGAGAGTCGGTGGTAGAATTAGACACTCAGAGATTCCGTGCAGAAGTAAACACCCCATACTTCTTCCAGCCCATTCTCATTTCTCAATTTTACTCACTGACTTCTATCACCAGTCCTACTTACACCCTGGTCCCTCTACCTTACAAGCAATGATTCAGACTCGCTTCTGGATAGTACCATCTTTGAGGCGTCTGGTACGGCAAAGAACGTTTATGTGCCTCAAGTGTTACAAGCGTAATTCTAAACCACCTCAACCACCTATGGGTGATTTGCCAAAATTCCGGCTTCAAACTAAGCGAGCTTTTGCTCACGTTGGCGTGGATTTCGCAGGACCTTTCACCATGCGGGAATCCCTTCGCAGAAAAGCACCCATTTCCAAAATATACCTGGCACTATTTGTATGTATGGAGACAAAGGCTCTTCACCTCGAAGCAGTTAGCCAACTCACTACTGAAGCATTTCTAGCTAGCTTTGACCGCTTCACCTCTCGACGTGGACTACCAGAACATATGTATTCCGACAATGGGCTGAATTTTGTCGGAGCTAACAATAAGCTCAAGGAGTTTTACCATTGGTACCACACCAAGGAAACCAAGGACAACATCACGCGGCATGGCACTAAGCGTGGCATTCAATGGTCATTCAACCCTCCATATGCCCCACACATGGGTGGTTTGTGGGAATCAGGCGTTCGATCGGTTAAGCGCCTCTTGTCCACAGCTGTTGGCGAAACTCCTCTTACCTTCGAGGAATACTCGACTCTATTCTCAAAATTGAAGCCACCCTCAATTCACGACCGTTATGTCCACTCTCTTTAGATCCATCAGAGTCTGAGTTTCTATCCCCAGGTCATTTCTTGGTGGGCGGCCCACTGCTTGCATACCCAGAGCCTTCGGTACTTGATAAAAAAGAGTACCTCTTGTCAAGATGGCAAATCGTCAAGAAAATGTACGAAGGTTTCTGGCGTCGATGGCGTCTGGAATATCTCTCGACACTTCAAAGGCGTGTGAAATGGACTTCTTCTTCACCTAACCTCAACGTTGGCGACCTTGTCTTCATGAAAGACAGCCACACTCCAGTGATGAAATGGCCACTGGGCCGAATTGTAGCGGTTCATCCTGGAAAGGACAATGTAGTTCGTGTCGTCACCGTCATGAAAGGACAATCGACGTTCCGGAAGCCTGCAGTCCAGCTGGTCCCTCTTTTACCTTTATCCTCCCCTGCCTTTGACTTGTAACCATGAAAATTGTTGTTCCATGAGGCCGTAAATTAAAATTTGGCCTAACAAATTTTGGTGGGCGGATTGTTCGCGCGCCTAAGAGAAGCGGTTCACAACAAGCTGTCAACAACAAACATCTCCAACTTTTGAGGAAGAGATGACTCAGAAAAGGTTCCAGTTTTTTCTCGTCCGTTCTCTCGCCTGCCTATTATTTCTCGCCTCAGCTCAGCCACTTCTCTCGCCTCTTTTGCCCTGGAAGCAACCTGCCTTTTTTCTATCTTCCGTCGCCATTTCGGTATACCTCCTTTCCTCCTGCCATCGGAGAACGTCTTTTCAAGAGCCACCATCTCCTTCTACAAGACGCCAGTACCTTCTTTTCCGCAAGTTGCGAACTTTAAATTGCTTTTTATTTTTATTTTTATTACATTTCGAAAAGAGCCCTAATTTATTTTATTAAGTTTCAATATTTTTCTTGTACATACATCTTTTTTCTTCTAACGACAGACAACCAAAATTATTTCTTCCTTTAACCTTGTTTGCCATAGGTAATTGGTTACAAATAGAACACCCCACCGGAACGTGTTGTTCAAGACCATCGCATCCTCGATGGTCTTATAGGCTAACATCCCCGACCAACTGCATTGTTGTAGCAGCAAGCGCATGCCGAGGGCCTCTGGTGGGAGAGTAGGTGTGATTTTAGCGATAGCATACCGCATTATCGCTGGGGTCATCTCGGACCCAAATTCTGCCCATATTCTCTGGAGCAGAGAAAGTTCCAGGTTGGAAGTCATTCCTGGGAGCTCAGCAGAAATAGTTGCGGTGAGCTTATCAAGCTTTGCTTCAGAAACCATTCCTCGCTTACATATGGAGATTAAACTCCCATATGAGAAATTCATGTGTAGACTGGGTTTCTTCTCCATCGTATCTAAGCTCACATACGCATGGAGATATAAGACAAGGTGCAATAACGCCGGAGTATTCCTAACATTTCCTGCTTCCAGGTTTGAAAATAATACCCTAATTGCAACATCGATCCCCCAGCTAGTACCTGGGGTGTCGCCGTCTCTTGCGCGAAGGTCAGTGTTCTGATTAGGATGATTACCCTTCACCCCATTTTTACGGTAGAAGTTCTCTACTACTCGTATAAAAACTTCTGGGTCATAAGCGTCTTGGGTGTATGCTCTTGAAAACCGTGCATACATCTTCGATAAGAAGCTAGGCTTGTCGATAGCACCTGTGTCCGTATTCTGGAACACCTTCGGTCCTGCGTTCGCATGATAATTGTAAAAGTGTGATAATACAGTTTTAATGTACTGTATTCTGCAGTCATCACTGGATCGTTTCCGTCTACCATCCGCAAGCGCAATCGTGCACAATTCACCAATCGCCACAACCATTATCTCTGTATGACGTTGCTTCTCGCCACTTATGGTAAACTTCATCTGCGAAAACGTGTAAGCCATCGCTGCTGTCAGTTTTGAGTCAAAAAACGCCTCACTCAAGTATCCAGCATTGATGCCAGATAAGCAAAAATTGCTATAAACAGGAGAGCGTCGGTAAAGATGCTCAATCGCACCTCTTCTCAGGCCGAGACCTATATACGCATGAGTGGGGATCGGCTGCTGTTCTTGGTTCATTCTGACAAAATAATGATAATATTGTCGAGAGTGGTTCTTTTGAACTTAAAGGCACAGAAGGAAAAGTACAGAAGATACTATGAAAGACAAAACACTTGGTGAGCTGAACTGTATGTGAGGTTCAGGCCCAATGGTTAGGGTTTCTGTGTTCTTCTTCGCAAGGTGGTAAGCTTTTTCATTGCCCTCATGCCCCCTGTGAGCCAGCACCCAGATGAGGGAATGCCTATTTGACTGCCACACAGATCATTCACGAAAATAGATCGGATCTTCCTACAATACCATTGCCTAAATTCGACGGTGAACTCTTAAAATGGCCGCAGTTTAGGGACACATTCACCTCTCTAATTATTGATGACGATACGATCACGCCGCAACGGAAATTCATTTATTTAAAATCAGCTCTCACAGATCAAGCGGCAACAATTATATCTTCCCTTCCCATTGAACACCGCAACTTTAATCTCGCTTGGGACGCTCTTATAAATGCATTTGATAACAAAAGAGTCCTTGCCGCTGCTTATTTAAATCAACTCCTTCACTACAAGCCGATTCAGGGAAACGCGACATTGCAAAACCTCAAAGATTTCCTGTCTAAAGTTTCGGACAGCGTTGCCGCGTTTCGTCTCCTCGGGATTACAGATGAAAGCCAATTTATTCTGTTTTTTCTTGCAATTCGTTGTTTAGACAATCGTACACGAGAACAATTCGAAATGTCGCTGAAGGGCTCAGTCTCTTTCCCAACCTTTGACCAGTTGACTACGTTCGTACGTTCAAGGGTTACGGCGCTTGAACTTGTGGGCGGCTCTGCAGTTCTTCCGCATTCTTTCTCGTCTTTGTCGCCGTCTAAAAACAAACAATCGACTTATCGCTCTTCTCTTTTAACGAGCGATTTCTCGGAAAAGAGTCGAAATATGAGTAACGATACCATTAAGTGTGTCATTTGTAAAAAAGATAAGCATTCCATTTCTAACTGCAACACATTTTTAAGCGGTTCCCCAAAGCAGCGAATTGAATGGCTGCGCAATTTTAAAGGCTGTAGGAACTGTTTAGCGTACACTCATCAAATAAACACCTGTAACTCGAAATGGAACTGTCGCTTTTGCAAAAACGACATAATTCGTATCTACACATTGACGCTACTAATACTACAGGAAATTCTCAAATGACTAATAACACGACATCGCAAGGTACTAACACGGAACAAGTGACCACTTCTCTCCAGTGTTATCTAGTCAATCAGGAGTCAGAGGTCATTCTTGGGACTGCCGTTGCTGAAATTCTCGACGGACGTGGCCACTACCAACGGATACGTCTGGTAGTTGATTGTGGAAGTCAACATTCTTTCATTTCTCAAGCATGTTTACGTCGCTTAGGTCTTACACCAGAAAGGTTTTCACGCCAAATTTCCGGCATTGGTCGAACAGCAGCGGAGGGTGCGACAGGGAAGGTTCGATGCACCTTGCGGCCTATAAACAACACGTCTATCAACCTCATGACCGATGCTGTTGTCATAAAACACATAACCACATTTTTGCCAAGCACACACTTATCACACAACTTGTACCAAGCATATCTCCATTTCGACTTAGCAGATCCACACTTTTTCCGCTCTGCCCCTATCGACTTTGCTTGGAGCAGAACTTTATGGAGAGCTTTGGACTGGCTCTACAATAACTGTGTCCTCAGATTCACCTAAGGTATACCCATCAATTTTCGGTCACATAGTGATGGGAGCGTATTCTACTCATAGTTCCTCCAACCAATCAGCTTCATTATTTGCCTTTTCGAAAGACGATGACCTTCATGCACAGGTACACAGATTCTGGGAACTAGAGGAACCTAAAAATGTCGTTGCTCAAAATCCAGAAGACAGTCAGTGTGAAGAACACTTCATGTCTACCCATTATCGTACTCCCTCTGGTCAGTATGTAGTCCATTTGCCTTTCAAAACAGATACTATTCCTGATTTGTCTACATCCGCCATCATCGCCAACAAACGCTTTTATAATCTCGAGAGCAAGCTGCAGAGAAATCCCGATCTCCGGAGTCAGTATCACGACTTTATTAGGGAATTCATCAGTCTTGGTCATATGAGTGTACCAACGTCACCATCCCTTTATGTGATTCCTCACCATTCGGTCATCAAGGAAGATCGAAACGAAACAAAGCTCCGCGTTGTTTTTGACGGAAGTGCCAAAACCATTAATGGTTCACTAAATGACCATCTTTTAGCTGGTAGGAAACTTCAGAAGGACATCCGTGATATTCTTCTCAACTTCAGGGCTCATCGTCACGTTTTTGTCACTGACATCGTTAAAATGTTTAGATCCATTTTGGTAGATCCTTCTAATCGACCATACCAGACTGTTAGGTGGAGATTCGATCCTTCTGAAGCCATTAAGACATACCAAATTAATACGTGTGTGTACGGTTTAAGCTCATCTCCATGGTTAGCCTTGCGAGTGATTCAGCAACTCCAAGCAGATGAAGGCCATAATTTTCCACTCGCTGCGCAGGTCTAAATCGTGACATTTATGTTGACGATATTGCAACTGGTAGCAACAACATCGATTCTGCCCTGGACTTGCAACGCCAGCTGATCGAGCTTCTTGGAAGAGAGGGTTCGCTCTAAGTAAATGGGCCAGCAATACACCAGAACTGCTACACTCAGTTTCAGCAACTTCATCACCAACTCCTGTCTCCCTGCACGACAATGAAATGACTAGCCTCAAAATACTTGGAATGGAATGGGATCCCACCACAGACTCCTTTTCATACCGCATTAATTTTCCACCGTCAGCAACCACAAAACGGTTGGTTCTCTCTTGTGTTGCTCGCGTATTTGATCCATTGGGTCTGGTTGCTCCAGCCGTTTTCTTCTTAAAGCGTTCATCCAGGAATTGTGGAAGGTGGGTCTCCAGTGGGACCAGGTCATGCCACACAACCTCCAAGAAAAATGGAATCTTCTAATGTCACAACTGCCTCAGCTGTCTGAACTACGAATTCCTCGATATGTCGCCTTCAGCACAGACAGTCAATACCAAATAGTTGCATTTAGTGACGCCTCTACGTTAGGCTTTTGCGCCGCAATATATCTCCGTACGATTAACCAGGAAAACATTAACATTAATCTTCTGACGGCAAAAACCAAATTAGCACCTCTGAAGACAATCTCAGTTCCTAGGCTAGAGCTCTGTGGAGCAGTACTCCTAGCTGAACTATACAGTTCTCTGTCAAGTTTTCTCAGCTTTTTCCAACACAATCTAATCGAGCCTCATTTCTTCGTGGACTCATCCATAGTTCTCAGCTGGATAAATACACCACCTTTCCTTTTAAAAACGTTCATTGCCAATAGAGTGACACTAATTGCTCAACATACGCCTCTTCAATGTTGGAAACACATTGACTCGGAGCTCAACCCGAGTGATTGTGGGTCACGGGGATTGCTCCTGTGTGAGCTGATTCAACACCACTTGTGGTGGACTGGCCCCAAATGGTTAAAGAACCCCGTGGCAGAATGGCCAACACCGAATTTTATTTTACCAAAAGTTATCCCAGAACTTAAAACCATATCATCAACAGTTCTGATCACCACTCAGCCAGAGAACATGGTTTTTCTTGATTGGATGATGAGATTTTCCAATTATCTAACGTTAATACGTGTAGTCGCTGTTTTGTTGCGTGGAATCTCAAATTTTCACAACCGCCCTTCCACTAAAACTGGTCCACTATTTCCAGCAGAAATGGACATTGCTACGATGTGCTGTATCCGAGCAGTCCAAACATCATTATTGCTGAGCAAATACAAAGGGAAAAGCGTACAACAAGCCTATAGCAACCTGGCGCCATTTCAAGATGAAAAAGGAATTTGGAGAGTCGGTGGTAGAATTAGACACTCAGAGATTCCGTACAGAAGTAAACACCCCATACTTCTTCCAGCCCATTCTCATTTCTCAATTTTACTCACTGACTTCTATCACCAGTCCTACTTACACCCTGGTCCCTCTACCTTACAAGCAATGATTCAGACTCGCTTCTGGATAGTACCATCTTTGAGGCGTCTGGTACGGCAAAGAACGTTTATGTGCCTCAAGTGTTACAAGCGTAATTCTAAACCACCTCAACCACCTATGGGTGATTTGCCAAAATTCCGGCTTCAAACTAAGCGAGCTTTTTGCTCACGTTGGCGTGGATTTCGCAGGACCTTTCACCATGCGGGAATCCCTTCGCAGAAAAGCACCCATTTCCAAAATATACCTGGCACTATTTGTATGTATGGAGACAAAGGCTCTTCACCTCGAAGCAGTTAGCCAACTCACTACTGAAGCATTTCTAGCTAGCTTTGACCGCTTCACCTCTCGACGTGGACTACCAGAACATATGTATTCCGACAATGGGCTGAATTTTGTCGGAGCTAACAATAAGCTCAAGGAGTTTTACCATTGGTACCACACCAAGGAAACCAAGGACAACATCACGCGGCATGGCACTAAGCGTGGCATTCAATGGTCATTCAACCCTCCATATGCCCCACACATGGGTGGTTTGTGGGAATCAGGCGTTCGATCGGTTAAGCGCCTCTTGTCCACAGCTGTTGGCGAAACTCCTCTTACCTTCGAGGAATACTCGACTCTATTCTCAAAAATTGAAGCCACCCTCAATTCACGACCGTTATGTCCACTCTCTTTAGATCCATCAGAGTCTGAGTTTCTATCCCCAGGTCATTTCTTGGTGGGCGGCCCACTGCTTGCATACCCAGAGCCTTCGGTACTTGATAAAAAGAGTACCTCTTGTCAAGATGGCAAATCGTCAAGAAAATGTACGAAGGTTTCTGGCGTCGATGGCGTCTGGAATATCTCTCGACACTTCAAAGGCGTGTGAAATGGACTTCTTCTTCACCTAACCTCAACGTTGGCGACCTTGTCTTCATGAAAGACAGCCACACTCCAGTGATGAAATGGCCACTGGGCCGAATTGTAGCGGTTCATCCTGGAAAGGACAATGTAGTTCGATGTGCGTCACCGTCATGAAAGGACAATCGACGTTCCGGAAGCCTGCAGTCCAGCTGGTCCCTCTTTTACCTTTATCCTCCCCTGCCTTTGACTTGTAACCATGAAAATTGTTGTTCCATGAGGCCGTAAATTAAAATTTGGCCTAACAAATTTTGGTGGGCGGATTGTTCGCGCGCCTAAGAGAAGCGGTTCACAACAAGCTGTCAACAACAAACATCTCCAACTTTTGAGGAAGAGATGACTCAGAAAAAGGTTCCAGTTTCCTCGTCCGTTCTCTCGCCTGCCTATTATTTCTCGCCTCAGCTCAGCCACTTCTCTCGCCTCTTTTGCCCTGGAAGCAACCTGCCTTTTTCTATCTTCCGTCGCCATTTCGGTATACCTCCTTTCCTCCTGCCATCGGAGAACGTCTTTTCAAGAGCCACCATCTCCTTCTACAAGACGCCAGTACCTTCTTTTCCGCAAGTTGCGAACTTTAAATTGCTTTTTATTTTTATTTTTATTACATTTCGAAAAAGAGCCCTAATTTATTTTATTAAGTTTCAATATTTTTCTTGTACATACATCTTTTTCTTCTAACGACAGACAACCAAAATTATTTCTTCCTTTAACCTTGTTTGCCATAGGTAATTGGTTACAAATAGAACACCCCACCGAACGTGTTGTTCAAGACCATCGCATCCTCGATGGTCTTATAGGCTAACATCCCCGACCAACTGCATTGTTGTAGCAGCAAGCGCATGCCGAGGGCCTCTGGTGGGAGAGTAGGTGTGATTTTAGCGATAGCATACCGCATTATCGCTGGGGTCATCTCGGACCCAAATTCTGCCCATATTCTCTGGAGCAGAGAAAGTTCCAGGTTGGAAGTCATTCCTGGGAGCTCAGCAGAAATAGTTGCGGTGAGCTTATCAAGCTTTGCTTCAGAAACCATTCCTCGCTTACATATGGAGATTAAACTCCCATATGAGAAATTCATGTGTAGACTGGGTTTCTTCTCCATCGTATCTAAGCTCACATACGCATGGAGATATAAGACAAGGTGCAATAACGCCGGAGTATTCCTAACATTTCCTGCTTCCAGGTTTGAAAATAATACCCTAATTGCAACATCGATCCCCAGCTAGTACCTGGGGTGTCGCCGTCTCTTCTTGCGAAGGTCAGTGTTCTGATTAGGATGATTACCCTTCACCCCATTTTACGGTAGAAGTTCTCTACTACTCGTATAAAAACTTCTGGGTCATAAGCGTCTTGGGTGTATGCTCTTGAAAACCGTGCATACATCTTCGATAAGAAGCTAGGCTTGTCGATAGCACCTGTGTCCGTATTCTGGAACACCTTCGGTCCTGCGTTCGCATGATAATTGTAAAAGTGTGATAATACAGTTTTAATGTACTGTATTCTGCAGTCATCACTGGATCGTTTCCGTCTACCATCCGCAAGCGCAATCGTGCACAATTCACCAATCGCCACAACCATTATCTCTGTATGACGTTGCTTCTCGCCACTTATGGTAAACTTCATCTGCGAAAACGTGTAAGCCATCGCTGCTGTCAGTTTTGAGTCAAAAAACGCCTCACTCAAGTATCAGCATTGATGCCAGATAAGCAAAAATTGCTATAAACAGGAGAGCGTCGGTAAAGATGCTCAATCGCACCTCTTCTCAGGCCGAGACCTATATACGCATGAGTGGGGATCGGCTGCTGTTCTTGGTTCATTCTGACAAAATAATGATAATATTGTCGAGAGTGGTTCTTTTGAACTTAAAGGCACAGAAGGAAAAGTACAGAAGATACTATGAAAGACAAAACACTTGGTGAGCTGAACTGTATGTGAGGTTCAGGCCCAATGGTTAGGGTTTCTGTGTTCTTCTTCGCAAGGTGGTAAGCTTTTTCATTGCCCTCATGCCCCCTGTGAGCCAGCACCCAGATGAGGGAATGCCTATTTGACTGCCACACAGATCATTCACGAAAATAGATCGGATCTTCCTACAATACCATTGCCTAAATTCGACGGTGAACTCTTAAAATGGCCGCAGTTTAGGGACACATTCACCTCTCTAATTATTGATGACGATACGATCACGCCGCAACGGAAATTCATTTATTTAAAATCAGCTCTCACAGATCAAGCGGCAACAATTATATCTTCCCTTCCCATTGAACACCGCAACTTTAATCTCGCTTGGGACGCTCTTATAAATGCATTTGATAACAAAAGAGTCCTTGCCGCTGCTTATTTAAATCAACTCCTTCACTACAAGCCGATTCAGGAAACGCGACATTGCAAAACCTCAAAGATTTCCTGTCTAAAGTTTCGGACAGCGTTGCCGCGTTTCGTCTCCTCGGGATTACAGATGAAAGCCAATTTATTCTGTTTTTCTTGCAATTCGTTGTTTAGACAATCGTACACGAGAACAATTCGAAATGTCGCTGAAGGGCTCAGTCTCTTTCCCAACCTTTGACCAGTTGACTACGTTCGTACGTTCAAGGGTTACGGCGCTTGAACTTGTGGGCGGCTCTGCAGTTCTTCCGCATTCTTTCTCGTCTTTGTCGCCGTCTAAAAACAAACAATCGACTTATCGCTCTTCTCTTTTAACGAGCGATTTCTCGGAAAAGAGTCGAAATATGAGTAACGATACCATTAAGTGTGTCATTTGTAAAAAAGATAAGCATTCCATTTCTAACTGCAACACATTTTTAAGCGGTTCCCCAAAGCAGCGAATTGAATGGCTGCGCAATTTTAAAGGCTGTAGGAACTGTTTAGCGTACACTCATCAAATAAACACCTGTAACTCGAAATGGAACTGTCGCTTTTGCAAAAAACGACATAATTCGTATCTACACATTGACGCTACTAATACTACAGGAAATTCTCAAATGACTAATAACACGACATCGCAAGGTACTAACACGGAACAAGTGACCACTTCTCTCCAGTGTTATCTAGTCAATCAGGAGTCAGAGGTCATTCTTGGGACTGCCGTTGCTGAAATTCTCGACGGACGTGGCCACTACCAACGGATACGTCTGGTAGTTGATTGTGGAAGTCAACATTCTTTCATTTCTCAAGCATGTTTACGTCGCTTAGGTCTTACACCAGAAAGGTTTTCACGCCAAATTTCCGGCATTGGTCGAACAGCAGCGGAGGGTGCGACAGGGAAGGTTCGATGCACCTTGCGGCCTATAAACAACACGTCTATCAACCTCATGACCGATGCTGTTGTCATAAAACACATAACCACATTTTTGCCAAGCACACACTTATCACACAACTTGTACCAAGCATATCTCCATTTCGACTTAGCAGATCCACACTTTTTCCGCTCTGCCCCTATCGACTTTTGCTTGGAGCAGAACTTTATGGAGAGCTTTGGACTGGCTCTACAATAACTGTGTCCTCAGATTCACCTAAGGTATACCCATCAATTTTCGGTCACATAGTGATGGGAGCGTATTCTACTCATAGTTCCTCCAACCAATCAGCTTCATTATTTGCCTTTTCGAAAGACGATGACCTTCATGCACAGGTACACAGATTCTGGGAACTAGAGGAACCTAAAAATGTCGTTGCTCAAAATCCAGAAGACAGTCAGTGTGAAGAACACTTCATGTCTACCCATTATCGTACTCCCTCTGGTCAGTATGTAGTCCATTTGCCTTTCAAAACAGATACTATTCCTGATTTGTCTACATCCGCCATCATCGCCAACAAACGCTTTTATAATCTCGAGAGCAAGCTGCAGAGAAATCCCGATCTCCGGAGTCAGTATCACGACTTTATTAGGGAATTCATCAGTCTTGGTCATATGAGTGTATCAACGTCACCATCCCTTTATGTGATTCCTCACCATTCGGTCATCAAGGAAGATCGAAACGAAACAAAGCTCCGCGTTGTTTTTGACGGAAGTGCCAAAACCATTAATGGTTCACTAAATGACCATCTTTTAGCTGGTAGGAAACTTCAGAAGGACATCCGTGATATTCTTCTCAACTTCAGGGCTCATCGTCACGTTTTTGTCACTGACATCGTTAAAATGTTTAGATCCATTTTGGTAGATCCTTCTAATCGACCATACCAGACTGTTAGGTGGAGATTCGATCCTTCTGAAGCCATTAAGACATACCAAATTAATACGTGTGTGTATGCGGTTTAAGCTCATCTCCATGGTTAGCCTTGCGAGTGATTCAGCAACTCCAAGCAGATGAAGGCCATAATTTTCCACTCGCTGCGCAGGTCTAAATCGTGACATTTATGTTGACGATATTGCAACTGGTAGCAACAACATCGATTCTGCCCTGGACTTGCAACGCCAGCTGATCGAGCTTCTTGGAAGAGGGGGGTTCGCTCTAAGTAAATGGGCCAGCAATACACCAGAACTGCTACACTCAGTTTCAGCAACTTCATCACCAACTCCTGTCTCCCTGCACGACAATGAAATGACTAGCCTCAAAATACTTGGAATGGAATGGGATCCCACCACAGACTCCTTTTCATACCGCATTAATTTTCCACCGTCAGCAACCACAAAACGGTTGGTTCTCTCTTGTGTTGCTCGCGTATTTGATCCATTGGGTCTGGTTGCTCCAACCGTTTTCTTCTTAAAGCGTTCATCCAGGAATTGTGGAAGGTGGGTCTCCAGTGGGACCAGGTCATGCCACACAACCTCCAAGAAAAATGGAGATCTTCTAATGTCACAACTGCCTCAGCTGTCTGAACTACGAATTCCTCGATATGTCGCCTTCAGCACAGACAGTCAATACCAAATAGTTGCATTTAGTGACGCCTCTACGTTAGGCTTTTGCGCCGCAATATATCTCCGTACGATTAACCAGGAAAACATTAACATTAATCTTCTGACGGCAAAAACCAAATTAGCACCTCTGAAGACAATCTCAGTTCCTAGGCTAGAGCTCTGTGGAGCAGTACTCCTAGCTGAACTATACAGTTCTCTGTCAAGTTTTTCTCAGCTTTTTCCAACACAATCTAATCGAGCCTCATTTCTTCGTGGACTCATCCATAGTTCTCAGCTGGATAAATACACCACCTTTCCTTTTAAAAACGTTCATTGCCAATAGAGTGACACTAATTGCTCAACATACGCCTCTTCAATGTTGGAAACACATTGACTCGGAGCTCAACCCGAGTGACTGTGGGCCACCGGGACTGCTCCTGTGTGAGCTGATTCAACACCACTTGTGGTGGACTGGCCCCAAATGGTTAAAGAACCCCGTGGCAGAATGGCCAACACCGAATTTTATTTTACCAAAAGTTATCCCAGAACTTAAAACCATATCATCAACAGTTCTGATCACCACTCAGCCAGAGAACATGGTTTTTCTTGATTGGATGATGAGATTTTCCAATTATCTAACGTTAATACGTGTAGTCGCTGTTTTGTTGCGTGGAATCTCAAATTTTCACAACCGCCCTTCCACTAAAACTGGTCCACTATTTCCAGCAGAAATGGACATTGCTACGATGTGCTGTATCCGAGCAGTCCAAACATCATTATTGCTGAGCAAATACAAAGGGAAAAGCGTACAACAAGCCTATAGCAACCTGGCGCCATTTCAAGATGAAAAAGGAATTTGGAGAGTCGGTGGTAGAATTAGACACTCCAGAGATTCCGTACAGAAGTAAACACCCCATACTTCTTCCAGCCCATTCTCATTTCTCAATTTTACTCACTGACTTCTATCACCAGTCCTACTTACACCCTGGTCCCTCTACCTTACAAGCAATGATTCAGACTCGCTTCTGGATAGTACCATCTTTGAGGCGTCTGGTACGGCAAAGAACGTTTATGTGCCTCAAGTGTTACAAGCGTAATTCTAAACCACCTCAACCACCTATGGGTGATTTGCCAAAATTCCGGCTTCAAACTAAGCGAGCTTTTTGCTCACGTTGGCGTGGATTTCGCAGGACCTTTCACCATGCGGAATCCTTCGCAGAAAAGCACCCATTTCCAAAATATACCTGGCACTATTTGTATGTATGGAGACAAAGGCTCTTCACCTCGAAGCAGTTAGCCAACTCACTACTGAAGCATTTCTAGCTAGCTTTGACCGCTTCACCTCTCGACGTGGACTACCAGAACATATGTATTCCGACAATGGGCTGAATTTTGTCGGAGCTAACAATAAGCTCAAGGAGTTTTACCATTGGTACCACACCAAGGAAACCAAGGACAACATCACGCGGCATGGCACTAAGCGTGGCATTCAATGGTCATTCAACCCTCCATATGCCCCACACATGGGTGGTTTGTGAGAATCAGGCGTTCGATCGGTTAAGCGCCTCTTGTCCACAGCTGTTGGCGAAACTCCTCTTACCTTCGAGGAATACTCGACTCTATTCTCAAAAATTGAAGCCACCCTCAATTCACGACCGTTATGTCCACTCTCTTTAGATCCATCAGAGTCTGAGTTTCTATCCCAGGTCATTTCTTGGTGGGCGGCCCACTGCTTGCATACCCAGAGCCTTCGGTACTTGATAAAAAGAGTACCTCTTGTCAAGATGGCAAATCGTCAAGAAAATGTACGAAGGTTTCTGGCGTCGATGGCGTCTGGAATATCTCTACGACACTTCAAAGGCGTGTGAAATGGACTTCTTCTTCACCTAACCTCAACGTTGGCGACCTTTGTCTTCATGAAAGACAGCCACACTCCAGTGATGAAATGGCCACTGGGCCGAATTGTAGCAGTTCATCCTGGAAAGGACAATGTAGTTCGTGTCGTCACCGTCATGAAAGGACAATCGACGTTCGGCAGCCTGCAGTCCAGCTGGTCCCTCTTTTACCTTTATCCTCCCCTGCCTTTGACTTGTAACCATGAAAATTGTTGTTCCATGAGGCCGTAAATTAAATTTGGCCTAACAAATTTTGGTGGGCGGATTGTTCGCGCGCCTAAGAGAAGCGGTTCACAACAAGCTGTCAACAACAAACATCTCCAACTTTTTGAGGAAGAGATGACTCAGAAAAGGTTCAGTTTTTTCTCGTCCGTTCTCTCGCCTGCCTATTATTTCTCGCCTCAGCTCAGCCACTTCTCTCGCCTCTTTTGCCCTGGAAGCAACCTGCCTTTTTCTATCTTCCGTCGCCATTTCGGTATACCTCCTTTCCTCCTGCCATCGGAGAACGTCTTTTCAAGAGCCACCATCTCCTGCTACAAGACGCCAGTACCTTCTTTTCCATAAGTTGCGAACTTTAAATTGCTTTTTATTTTTATTTTTATTACATTTCGAAAAGAGCCCTAATTTATTTTATTAAGTTTCAATATTTTTCTTGTACATACATCTTTTTTCTTCTAACGACAGACAACCAAAATTATTTCTTCCTTTAACCTTGTTTGCCATAGGTAATTGGTTACAAATAGAACACCCCACCGGAACGTGTTGTTCAAGACCATCGCATCCTCGATGGTCTTATAGGCTAACATCCGACCAACTGCATTGTTGTAGCAGCAGCGCATGCCGAGGGCCTCTGGTGGGAGAGTAGGTGTGATTTTAGCGATAGCATACCGCGTATCGCTGGGGTCATCTCGGACCCAAATTCTGCCCATATTCTCTGGAGCAGAGAAAGTTCCAGGTTGGAAGTCATTCCTGGGAGCTCAGCAGAAATAGTTGCGGTGAGCTTATCAAGCTTTGCTTCAGAAACCATTCCTCGCTTACATATGGAGATTAAACTCCCATATGAGAAATTCATGTGTAGACTGGGTTTCTTCTCCATCGTATCTAAGCTCACATACGCATGGAGATATAAGACAAAGCTGCAATAACGCCGGAGTATTCCTAACATTTCCTGCTTCCAGGTTTGAAAATAATACCCTAATTGCAACATCGATCCCCAGCTAGTACCTGGGGTGTCGCCGTCTTCTTGCTTGAAGGTCAGTGTTCTGATTAGGATGATTACCCTTCACCCCATTTTTACGGTAGAAGTTCTCTACTACTCGTATAAAAACTTCTGGGTCATAAGCGTCTTGGGTGTATGCTCTTGAAAACCGTGCATACATCTTCGATAAGAAGCTAGGCTTGTCGATAGCACCTGTGTCCGTATTCTGGAACACCTTCGGTCCTGCGTTCGCATGATAATTGTAAAGTGTGATAATACAGTTTTAATGTACTGTATTCTGCAGTCATCACTGGATCGTTTCCGTCTACCATCCGCAAGCGCAATCGTGCACAATTCACCAATCGCCACAACCATTATCTCTGTATGGCGTTGCTTCTCGCCACTTATGGTAAACTTCATCTGCGAAAACGTGTAAGCCATCGCTGCTGTCAGTTTTGAGTCAAAAACGCCTCACTCAAGTATCAGCATTGATGCCAGATAAGCAAAAATTGCTATAAACAGGAGAGCGTCGGTAAAGATGCTCAATCGCACTCTCTTCTCAGGCCGAGACCTATATACGCATGAGTGGGGATCGGCTGCTGTTCTTGAGTTCATTCTGACAAAATAATGATAATATTGTCGAGAGTGGTTCTTTTTGAACTTAAAGGCACAGAAGGAAAAGTACAGAAGATACTATGAAAGACAAAACACTTGGTGAGCTGAACTGTATGTGAGGTTCAGGCCCAATGGTTAGGGTTTCTGTGTTCTTCTTCATAAGGTGGTAAGCTTTTTCATTGCCCTCATGCCCCTGTGAGCCAGCACCCAGATGAGGGAATGCCTATTTGACTGCCACACAGATCATTCACGAAAATAGATCGGATCTTCCTACAATACCATTGCCTAAATTCGACGGTGAACTCTTAAAATGGCGCAGTTTAGGGACACATTCACCTCTCTAATTATTGATGACGATACGGTCACGCCGCAACGGAACTTCATTTATTTAAAATCAGCTCTCACAGATCAAGCGGCAACAATTATATCTTCACTTACCATTGTACACCCCAACTTTAATCTCGCTTGGGACGCTCTTATAAATGCATTTGATAACAAAAGAGTCCTTGCCGCTGCTTATTTAAATCAACTCCTTCACTACAAGCCGATTCAGGGAAACGCGACATTGCAAAACCTCAAAGATTTCCTGTCTAAAGTTTCGGACAGCGTTGCCGCGTTTCGTCTCCTCGGGATTACAGATGAAAGCCAATTTATTCTGTTTTTTCTTGCAATTCGTTGTTTAGACAATCGTACACGAGAACAATTCGAAATGTCGCTGAAGGGCTCAGTCTCTTTCCCAACCTTTGACCAGTTGACTACGTTCGTACGTTCAAGGGTTACGGCGCTTGAACTTGTGGGCGGCTCTGCAGTTCTTCCGCATTCTTTCTCGTCTTTGTCGCCGTCTAAAAACAAACAATCGACTTATCGCTCTTCTCTTTTTAACGAGCGATTTCTCGGAAAAAGAGTCGAAATATGAGTAACGATACCATTAAGTGTGTCATTTGTAAAGAATAAGCATTCCATTTCTAACTGCAACACATTTTTAAGCGGTTCCCCAAAGCAGCGAATTGAATGGCTGCGCAATTTTAAAGGCTGTAGGAACTGTTTAGCGTACACTCATCAAATAAACACCTGTAACTCGAAATGGAACTGTCGCTTTTGCAAAAAACGACATAATTCGTATCTACACATTGACGCTACTAATACTACAGGAAATTCTCAAATGACTAATAACACGACATCGCAAGGTACTAACACGGAACAAGTGACCACTTCTCTCCAGTGTTATCTGGTCAATCAGGAGTCAGAGGTCATTCTTGGGACTGCCGTTGCTGAAATTCTCGACGGACGTGGCCACTACCAACGGATACGTCTGGTAGTTGATTGTGGAAGTCAACATTCTTTCATTTCTCAAGCATGTTTACGTCGCTTAGGTCTTACACCAGAAAGGTTTTCACGCCAAATTTCCGGCATTGGTCGAACAGCAGCGGAGGGTGCGACAGGGAAGGTTCGATGCACCTTGCGACCTATAAACAACACGTCTATCAACCTCATGACCGATGCTGTTGTCATAAAACACATAACCACATTTTTGCCAAGCACACACTTATCACACAACTTGTACCAAGCATATCTCCATTTCGACTTAGCAGATCCACACTTTTTCCGCTCTGCCCTATCGACTTTGCTTGGAGCAGAACTTTATGGAGAGCTTTGGACTGGCTCTACAATAACTGTGTCCTCAGATTCACCTAAGGTATACCCATCAATTTTCGGTCACATAGTGATGGGAGCGTATTCTACTCATAGTTCCTCCAACCAATCAGCTTCATTATTTGCCTTTTCGAAAGACGATGACCTTCATGCACAGGTACACAGATTCTGGGAACTAGAGGAACCTAAAAATGTCGTTACTCAAATCCAGAAGACAGTCAGTGTGAAGAACACTTCATGTCTACCCATTATCGTACTCCCTCTGGTCAGTATGTAGTCCATTTGCCTTTCAAAACAGATACTATTCCTGATTTGTCTACATCCGCCATCATCGCCAACAAACGCTTTATAATCTCGAGAGCAAGCTGCAGAGAAATCCCGATCTCCGGAGTCAGTATCACGACTTTATTAGGAATTCATCAGTCTTGGTCATATGAGTGTAGCAACGTCACCATCCCTTTATGTGATTCCTCACCATTCGGTCATCAAGGAAGATCGAAACGAAACAAAGCTCCGCGTTGTTTTTGACGGAAGTGCCAAAACCATTAATGGTTCACTAAATGACCATCTTTTAGCTGGTAGGAAACTTCAGAAGGACATCCGTGATATTCTTCTCAACTTCAGGGCTCATCGTCACGTTTTTGTCACTGACATCGTTAAAATGTTTAGATCCATTTTGGTAGATCCTTCTAATCGACCATACCAGACTGTTAGGTGGAGATTCGATCCTTCTGAAGCCATTAAGACATACCAAATTAATACGTGTGTGTACGGTTTAAGCTCATCTCCATGGTTAGCCTTGCGAGTGATTCAGCAACTCCAAGCAGATGAAGGCGCATAATTTTCCACTCGCTGCGCAGGTCTAAATCGTGACATTTATGTTGACGATATTGCAACTGGTAGCAACAACATCGATTCTGCTCCTGGACTTGCAACGCCAGCTGATCGAGCTTCTTGGAAGAGGGGGGTTCGCTCTAAGTAAATGAGCCAGCAATACACCAGAACTGCTACACTCAGTTTCAGCAACTTCATCACCAACTCCTGTCTCCCTGCACGACAATGAAATGACTAGCCTCAAAATACTTGGAATGGAATGGGATCCCACCACAGACTCCTTTTCATACCGCATTACATTTTCCACCGTCAGCAACCACAAAACGGTTGGTTCTCTCTTGTGTTGCTCGCGTATTTGATCCATTGGGTCTGGTTGCTCCAACCGTTTTTCTTCTTAAAGCGTTCATCCAGGAATTGTGGAAGGTGGGTCTCAGTGGGACCAGGTCATGCCACATAACCTCCAAGAAAAATGGAATCTTCTAATGTCACAACTGCCTCAGCTGTCTGAACTACGAATTCCTCGATATGTCGCCTTCAGCACAGACAGTCAATACCAAATAGTTGCATTTAGTGACGCCTCTACGTTCAGGCTTTTGCGCCGCAATATATCTCCGTACGATTAACCAGGAAAACATTAACATTAATCTTCTGACGGCAAAAACCAAATTAGCACCTCTGAAGACAATCTCAGTTCCTAGGCTAGAGCTCTGTGGAGCAGTACTCCTAGCTGAACTATACAGTTCTCTGTCAAGTTTTCTCAGCTTTTTCCAACACAATCTAATCGAGCCTCATTTCTTCGTGGACTCATCCATAGTTCTCAGCTGGATAAATACACCACCTTTCCTTTTAAAACGTTCATTGCCAATAGAGTGACACTAATTGCTCAACATACGCCTCTTCAATGTTGGAAACACATTGACTCGGAGCTCAACCCGAGTGATTGTGGGTCACGGGATTGCTCCTGTGTGAGCTGATTCAACACCACTTGTGGTGGACTGGCCCGAAATGGTTAAAGAACCCCGTGGCAGAATGGCCAACACCGAATTTTATTTTACCAAAAGTTATCCCAGAACTTAAAACCATATCATCAACAGTTCTGATCACCACTCAGCCAGAGAACATGGTTTTTCTTGATTGGATGATGAGATTTTCCAATTATCTAACGTTAATACGTGTAGTCGCTGTTTTGTTGCGTGGAATCTCAAATTTTCACAACCGCCCTTCCACTAAAACTGGTCCACTATTTCCAGCAGAAATGGACATTGCTACGATGTGCTGTATCCGAGCAGTCCAAACATCATTATTGCTGAGCAAATACAAAGGGAAAAGCGTACAACAAGCCTATAGCAACCTGGCGCCATTTCAAGATGAAAAAAGGAATTTGGAGAGTCGGTGGTAGAATTAGACACTCAGAGATTCCGTGCAGAAGTAAACACCCCATACTTCTTCCAGCCCATTCTCATTTCTCAATTTTACTCACTGACTTCTATCACCAGTCCTACTTACACCCTGGTCCTCTACCTTACAAGCAATGATTCAGACTCGCTTCTGGATAGTACCATCTTTGAGGCGTCTGGTACGGCAAAGAACGTTTATGTGCCTCAAGTGTTACAAGCGTAATTCTAAACCACCTCAACCACCTATGGGTGATTTGCCAAAATTCGGCTTCAAACTAAGCGAGCTTTTGCTCACGTTGGCGTGGATTTCGCAGGACCTTTCACCATGCAGGAATCCCTTCGCAGAAAAGCACCCATTTCCAAAATATACCTGGCACTATTTGTATGTATGGAGACAAAGGCTCTTCACCTCGAAGCAGTTAGCCAACTCACTACTGAAGCATTTCTAGCTAGCTTTGACCGCTTCACCTCTCGACGTGGACTACCAGAACATATGTATTCCGACAATGGGCTGAATTTTTGTCGGAGCTAACAATAAGCTCAAGGAGTTTTACCATTGGTACCACACCAAGGAAACCAAGGACAACATCACGCGGCATGGCACTAAGCGTGGCATTCAATGGTCATTCAACCCTCCATATGCCCCACACATGGGTGGTTTGTGGGAATCAGGCGTTCGATCGGTTAAGCGCCTCTTGTCCACAGCTGTTGGCGAAACTCCTCTTACCTTCGAGGAATACTCGACTCTATTCTCAAAAAATTGAAGCCACCTCAATTCACGACCGTTATGTCCACTCTCTTTAGATCCATCAGAGTCTGGAGTTTCTATCCCCAGGTCATTTCTTGGTGGGCGGCCCACTGCTTGCATACCCAGAGCCTTCGGTACTTGATAAAAAGAGTACCTCTTGTCAAGATGGCAAATCGTCAAGAAAATGTACGAAGGTTTCTGGCGTCGATGGCGTCTGGAATATCTCTCGACACTTCAAAGGCGTGTGAAATGGACTTCTTCTTCACCTAACCTCAACGTTGGCGACCTTGTCTTCATGAAAGACAGCCACACTCCAGTGATGAAATGGCCACTGGGCCGAATTGTAGCGGTTCATCCTGGAAAGGACAATGTAGTTCGTGTTGTCACCGTCATGAAAGGACAATCGACGTTCCAGAAGCCTGCAGTCCAGCTGGTCCCTCTTTTACCTTTATCCTCCCCTGCCTTTGACTTGTAACCATGAAAATTGTTGTTCCATGAGGCCGTAAATTAAAATTTGGCCTAACAAATTTTGGTGGGCGGATTGTTCGCGCGCCTAAGAGAAGCTGGGTTCACAACAAGCTGTCAACAACAAACATCTCCAACTTTTGAGGAAGAGATGACTCAGAAAAGGTTCCAGTTTTTTCTCGTCCGTTCTCTCGCCTGCCTATTATTTCTCGCCTCAGTTCAGCCACTTCTCTCGCCTCTTTGCCCTGGAAGCAACCTGCCTTTTTCTATCTTCCGTCGCCATTTCGGCATACCTCCTTTCCTCCTGCCATCGGAGAACGTCTTTTCAAGAGCCACCATCTCCTTCTACAAGACGCCAGTACCTTCTTTTCCGCAAGTTGCGAACTTTAAATTGCTTTTTATTTTTATTTTTATTACATTTCGAAAAGAGCCTCTAATTTATTTTATTAAGTTTCAATATTTTTCTTGTACATACATCTTTTTCTTCTAACGACAGACAACCAAAATTATTTCTTCCTTTAACCTTGTTTGCCATAGGTAATTGGTTACAAATAGAACACCCCACCGAACGTGAAGTTCAAGACCATCGCATCCTCGATGGTCTTATAGGCTAACATCCCCGACCAACTGCATTGTTGTAGCAGCAAGCGCATGCCGAGGGCCTCTGGTGGGAGAGTAGGTGTGATTTTAGCGATAGCATACCGCATTATCGCTGGGGTCATCTCGACCCAAATTCTGCCCATATTCTCTGGAGCAGAGAAAGTTCCAGGTTGGAAGTCATTCCTGGAGCTCAGCAGAAATAGTTGCGGTGAGCTTATCAAGCTTTGCTTCAGAAACCATTCTCGCTTACATATGGAGATTAAACTCCCATATGAGAAATTCATGTGTAGACTGGGTTTCTTCTCCATCGTATCTAAGCTCACATACGCATGGAGATATAAGACAAGGTGCAATAACGCCGGAGTATTCCTAACATTTCCTGCTTCCAGGTTTGAAAATAATACCCTAATTGCAACATCGATCCCCAGCTAGTACCTGGGGTGTCGCCGCCTCTTCTTGCGAAGGTCAGTGTTCTGATTAGGATGATTACCCTTCACCCCATTTTTACGGTAGAAGTTCTCTACTACTCGTATAAAAACTTCTGGGTCATAAGCGTCTTGGGTGTATGCTCTTGAAAACTGTGCATACATCTTCGATAAGAAGCTAGGCTTGTCGATAGCACCTGTGTCCGTATTCTGGAACACCTTCGGTCCTGCGCTCGCATGATAATTGTAAAAGTGTGATAATACAGTTTTAATGTACTGTATTCTGCAGTCATCACTGGATCGTTTCCGTCTACCATCCGCAAGCGCAATCGTGCACAATTCACCAATCGCCACAACCATTATCTCTGTATGACGTTGCTTCTCGCCACTTATGGTAAACTTCATCTGCGAAAACGTGTAAGCCATCGCTGCTGTCAGTTTTGAGTCAGAAAACGCCTCACTCAAGTATCCAGCATTGATGCCAGATAAGCAAAAATTGCTATAAACAGGAGAGCGTCGGTAAAGATGCTCAATCGCACCTCTTCTCAGGCCGAGACCTATATACGCATGAGTGGGGATCGGCTGCTGTTCTTGGTTCATTCTGACAAAATAATGATAATATTGTCGAGAGTGGTTCTTTGAACTTAAAGGCACAGAAGGAAAAGTACAGAAGATACTATGAAAGACAAAACACTTGGTGAGCTGAACTGTATGTGAGGTTCAGGCCCAATGGTTAGGGTTTCTGTGTTCTTCTTCGCAAGGTGGTAAGCTTTTCATTGCCCTCATGCCCCTGTGAGCCAGCACCCAGATGAGGGAATGCCTATTTGACTGCCACAGATCATTCACGAAAATAGATCGGATCTTCCTACAATACCATTGCCTAAATTCGACGGTGAACTCTTAAAATGGCCGCAGTTTAGGGACACATTCACCTCTCTAATTATTGATGACGATACGATCACGCCAAGCAACGGAAATTCATTTATTTAAAATCAGCTCTCACAGATCAAGCGGCAACAATTATATCTTCCTTCCCATTGAACACCGCAACTTTAATCTCGCTTGGGACGCTCTTATAAATGCATTTGATAACAAAAGAGTCCTTGCCGCTGCTTATTTAAATCAACTCCTTCACTACAAGCCGATTCAGGGAAACGCGACATTGCAAAACCTCAAAGATTTCCTGTCTAAAGTTTCGGACAGCGTTGCCGCGTTTCGTCTCCTCGGGATTACAGATGAAAGCCAATTTATTCTGTTTTTTCTTGCAATTCGTTGTTTAGACAATCGTACACGAGAACAATTCGAAATGTCGCTGAAGGGCTCAGTCTCTTTCCCAACCTTTGACCAGTTGACTACGTTCGTACGTTCAAGGGTTACGGCGCTTGAACTTGTGGGCGGCTCTGCAGTTCTTCCGCATTCTTTCTCGTCTTTGTCGCCGTCTAAAAACAAACAATCGACTTATCGCTCTTCTCTTTTAACGAGCGATTTCTCGGAAAAGAGTCGAAATATGAGTAACGATACCATTAAGTGTGTCATTTGTAAAAAAGATAAGCATTCCATTTCTAACTGCAACACATTTTTAAGCGGTTCCCCAAAGCAGCGAATTGAATGGCTGCGCAATTTTAAAGGCTGTAGGAACTGTTTAGCGTACACTCATCAAATAAACACCTGTAACTCGAAATGGAACTGTCGCTTTTGCAAAAAGCGACATAATTCGTATCTACACATTGACGCTACTAATACTACAGGAAATTCTCAAATGACTAATAACACGACATCGCAAGGTACTAACACGGAACAAGTGACCACTTCTCTCCAGTGTTATCTAGTCAATCAGGAGTCAGAGGTCATTCTTGGGACTGCCGTTGCTGAAATTCTCGACGGACGTGGCCACTACCAACGGATACGTCTGGTAGTTGATTGTGGAAGTCAACATTCTTTCATTTCTCAAGCATGTTTACGTCGCTTAGGTCTTACACCAGAAAGGTTTTCACGCCAAATTTCCGGCATTGGTCGAACAGCAGCGGAGGGTGCGACAGGGAAGGTTCGATGCACCTTGCGGCCTATAAACAACACGTCTATCAACCTCATGACCGATGCTGTTGTCATAAAACACATAACCACATTTTTGCCAAGCACACACTTATCACACAACTTGTACCAAGCATATCTCCATTTCGACTTAGCAGATCCACACTTTTTCCGCTCTGCCCCTATCGACTTTTTGCTTGGAGCAGAACTTTATGGAGAGCTTTGGACTGGCTCTACAATAACTGTGTCCTCAGATTCACCCTAAGGTATACCCATCAATTTTCGGTCACATAGTGATGGGAGCGTATTCTACTCATAGTTCCTCCAACCAATCAGCTTCATTATTTGCCTTTTCGAAAGACGATGACCTTCATGCACAGGTACACAGATTCTGGGAACTAGAGGAACCTAAAATGTCGTTGCTCAAAATCCAGAAGACAGTCAGTGTGAAGAACACTTCATGTCTACCCATTATCGTACTCCTCTGGTCAGTATGTAGTCCATTTGCCTTTCAAAACAGATACTATTCCCTGATTTGTCTACATCCGCCATCATCGCCAACAAACGCTTTTATAATCTCGAGAGCAAGCTGCAGAGAAATCCCGATCTCCGGAGTCAGTATCACGACTTTATTAGGGAATTCATCAGTCTTGGTCATATGAGTGTAGCAACGTCACCATCCCTTTATGTGATTCCTCACCATTCGGTCATCAAGGAAGATCGAAACGAAACAAAGCTCCGCGTTGTTTTTGACGGAAGTGCCAAAACCATTAATGGTTCACTAAATGACCATCTTTTAGCTGGTAGGAAACTTCAGAAGGACATCCGTGATATTCTTCTCAACTTCAGGGCTCATCGTCACGTTTTTGTCACTGACATCGTTAAAATGTTTAGATCCATTTTGGTAGATCCTTCTAATCGACCATACCAGACTGTTAGGTGGAGATTCGATCCTTCTGAAGCCATTAAGACATACCAAATTAATACGTGTGTGTACGGTTTAAGCTCATCTCCATGGTTAGCCTTGCGAGTGATTCAGCAACTCCAAGCAGATGAAGGCCATAATTTTCCACTCGCTGCGCAGGTCTAAATCGTGACATTTATGTTGACGATATTGCAACTGGTAGCAACAACATCGATTCTGCCCTGGACTTGCAACGCCAGCTGATCGAGCTTCTTGGAAGAGGGGGGTTCGCTCTAAGTAAATGAGCCAGCAATACACCAGAACTGCTACACTCAGTTTCAGCAACTTCATCACCAACTCCTGTCTCCTGCACGACAAATGAAATGACTAGCCTCAAAATACTTGGAATGGAATGGGATCCCACCACAGACTCCTTTTCATACCGCATTAATTTTCCACCGTCAGCAACCACAAAACGGTTGGTTCTTCTCTTGTGTTGCTCGCGTATTTGATCCATTGGGTCTGGTTGCTCCAACCGTTTTTCTTCTTAAAGCGTTCATCCAGGAATTGTGGAAGGTGGGTCTCCAGTGGGACCAGGTCATGCCACACAACCTCCAAGAAAAATGGAATCTTCTAATGTCACAACTGCCTCAGCTGTCTGAACTACGAATTCCTCGATATGTCGCCTTCAGCACAGACAGTCAATACCAAATAGTTGCATTTAGTGACGCCTCTACGTTAGGCTTTTGCGCCGCAATATATCTCCGTACGATTAACCAGGAAAACATTAACATTAATCTTCTGACGGCAAAAACCAAATTAGCACCTCTGAAGACAATCTCAGTTCCTAGGCTAGAGCTCTGTGGAGCAGTACTCCTAGCTGAACTATACAGTTCTCTGTCAAGTTTTCTCAGCTTTTTCCAACACAATCTAATCGAGCCTCATTTCTTCGTGGACTCATCCATAGTTCTCAGCTGGATAAATACACCACCTTTCCTTTTAAAAACGTTCATTGCCAATAGAGTGACACTAATTGCTCAACATACGCCTCTTCAATGTTGGAAACACATTGACTCGGAGCTCAACCCGAGTGATTGTGGGTCACGGGGATTGCTCCTGTGTGAGCTGATTCAACACCACTTGTGGTGGACTGGCCCCAAATGGTTAAAGAACCCCGTGGCAGAATGGCCAACACCGAATTTTATTTTACCAAAAGTTATCCCAGAACTTAAAACCATATCATCAACAGTTCTGATCACCACTCAGCCAGAGAACATGGTTTTTCTTGATTGGATGATGAGATTTTCCAATTATCTAACGTTAATACGTGTAGTCGCTGTTTTGTTGCGTGGAATCTCAAATTTTCACAACCGCCCTTCCACTAAAACTGGTCCACTATTTCCAGCAGAAATGGACATTGCTACGATGTGCTGTATCCGAGCAGTCCAAACATCATTATTGCTGAGCAAATACAAAGGGAAAAGCGTACAACAAGCCTATAGCAACCTGGCGCCATTTCAAGATGAAAAAGGAATTTGGAGAGTCGGTGGTAGAATTAGACACTCAGAGATTCCGCACAGAAGTAAACACCCCATACTTCTTCCAGCCCATTCTCATTTCTCAATTTTACTCACTGACTTCTATCACCAGTCCTACTTACACCCTGGTCCCTCTACCTTACAAGCAATGATTCAGACTCGCTTCTGGATAGTACCATCTTTGAGGCGTCTGGTACGGCAAAGAACGTTTATGTGCCTCAAGTGTTACAAGCGTAATTCTAAACCACCTCAACCACCTATGGGTGATTTGCCAAAATTCGGCTTCAAACTAAGCGAGCTTTTGCTCACGTTGGCGTGGATTTCGCAGGACCTTTCACCATGCGGGGAATCCCTTCGCAGAAAAGCACCCATTTCCAAAATATACCTGGCACTATTTGTATGTATGGAGACAAAGGCTCTTCACCTCGAAGCAGTTAGCCAACTCACTACTGAAGCATTTCTAGCTAGCTTTGACCGCTTCACCTCTCGACGTGGACTACCAGAACATATGTATTCCGACAATGGGCTGAATTTTGTCGGAGCTAACAATAAGCTCAAGGAGTTTTACCATTGGTACCACACCAAGGAAACCAAGGACAACATCACGCGGCATGGCACTAAGCGTGGCATTCAATGGTCATTCAACCCTCCATATGCCCCACACATGGGTGGTTTGTGGGAATCAGGCGTTCGATCGGTTAAGCGCCTCTTGTCCACAGCTGTTGGCGAAACTCCTCTTACCTTCGAGGAATACTCGACTCTATTCTCAAAAATTGAAGCCACCCTCAATTCACGACCGTTATGTCCACTCTCTTTAGATCCATCAGAGTCTGAGTTTCTATCCCCAGGTCATTTCTTGGTGGGCGGCCCACTGCTTGCATACCCAGAGCCTTCGGTACTTGATAAAAAAGAGTACCTCTTGTCAAGATGGCAAATCGTCAAGAAAATGTACGAAGGTTTCTGGCGTCGATGGCGTCTGGAATATCTCTCGACACTTCAAAGGCGTGTGAAATGGACTTCTTCTTCACCTAACCTCAACGTTGGCGACCTTGTCTTCATGAAAGACAGCCACACTCCAGTGATGAAATGGCCACTGGGCCGAATTGTAGCGGTTCATCCTGGAAAGGACAATGTAGTTCGTGTCGTCACCGTCATGAAAGGACAATCGACGTTCCGGAAGCCTGCAGTCCAGCTGGTCCCTCTTATACCTTTATCCTCCCCTGCCTTTGACTTGTAACCATGAAAATTGTTGTTCCATGAGGCCGTAAATTAAAATTTGGCCTAACAAATTTTGGTGGGCGGATTGTTCGCGCGCCTAAGAGAAGCGGTTCACAACAAGCTGTCAACAACAAACATCTCCAACTTTTGAGGAAGAGATGACTCAGAAAAGGTTCCAGTTTTTTCTCGTCCGTTCTCTCGCCTGCCTATTATTTCTCGCCTCAGCTCAGCCACTTCTCTCGCCTCTTTTGCCCTGGAAGCAACCTGCCTTTTTTCTATCTTCCGTCGCCATTTCGGTATACCTCCTTTCCTCCTGCCATCGGAGAACGTCTTTTCAAGAGCCACCATCTCCTTCTACAAGACGCCAGTACCTTCTTTTCCGCAAGTTGCGAACTTTAAATTGCTTTTTATTTTTATTTTTATTACATTTCGAAAAGAGCCCTAATTTATTTTATTAAGTTTCAATATTTTTCTTGTACATACATCTTTTTTCTTCTAACGACAGACAACCAAAATTATTTCTTCCTTTAACCTTGTTTGCCATAGGTAATTGGTTACAAATAGAACACCCCACCGGAACGTGTTGTTCAAGACCATCGCATCCTCGATGGTCTTATAGGCTAACATCCCCGACCAACTGCATTGTTGTAGCAGCAAGCGCATGCCGAGGGCCTCTGGTGGGAGAGTAGGTGTGATTTTAGCGATAGCATACCGCATTATCGCTGGGGTGATCTCGACCCAAATTCTGCCCATATTCTCTGGAGCAGAGAAAGTTCCAGGTTGGAAGTCATTCCTGGGAGCTCAGCAGAAATAGTTGCGGTGAGCTTATCAAGCTTTGCTTCAGAAACCATTCTCGCTTACATATGGAGATTAAACTCCCATATGAGAAATTCATGTGTAGACTGGGTTTCTTCTCCATCGTATCTAAGCTCACATACGCATGGAGATATAAGACAAGGTGCAATAACGCCGGAGTATTCCTAACATTTCCTGCTTCCAGGTTTGAAAATAATACCCTAATTGCAACATCGATCCCCCAGCTAGTACCTGGGGTGTCGCCGTCTCTTCTTGCTGAAGGTCAGTGTTCTGATTAGGATGATTACCCTTCACCCCATTTTTACGGTAGAAGTTCTCTACTACTCGTATAAAAACTTCTGGGTCATAAGCGTCTTGGGTGTATGCTCTTGAAAACCGTGCATACATCTTCGATAAGAAGCTAGGCTTGTCGATACCACCTGTGTCCGTATTCTGAACACCTTCGGTCCCGCGTTCGCATGATAATTGTAAAAGTGTGATAATACAGTTTTAATGTACTGTATTCTGCAGTCATCACTGGATCGTTTCCGTCTACCATCCGCAAGCGCAATCGTGCACAATTCACCAATCGCCACAACCATTATCTCTGTATGACGTTGCTTCTCGCCACTTATGGTAAACTTCATCTGCGAAAACGTGTAAGCCATCGCTGCTGTCAGTTTTGAGTCAAAAACGCCTCACTCAAGTATCCAGCATTGATGCCAGATAAGCAAAAATTGCTATAAACAGGAGAGCGTCGGTAAAGATGCTCAATCGCACCTCTTCTCAGGCCGAGACCTATATACGCATGGGAGTGGGGATCGGCTGCTGTTCTTGGTTCATTCTGACAAAATAATGATAATATTGTCGAGAGTGGTTCTTTGAACTTAAAGGCACAGAAGGAAAAGTACAGAAGATACTATGAAAGACAAAACACTTGGTGAGCTGAACTGTATGTGAGGTTCAGGCCCAATGGTTAGGGTTTCTGTGTTCTTCTTCGCAAGGTGGTAAGCTTTTTCATTGCCCTCATGCCCCCTGTGAGCCAGCACCCAGATGAGGGAATGCCTATTTGACTGCCACACAGATCATTCACGAAAATAGATCGGATCTTCCTACAATACCATTGCCTAAATTCGACGGTGAACTCTTAAAATGGCCGCAGTTTAGGGACACATTCACCTCTCTAATTATTGATGACGATACGATCACGCCGCAACGGAAATTCATTTATTTAAAATCAGCTCTCACAGATCAAGCGGCAACAATTATATCTTCCTTCCCATTGAACACCGCAACTTTAATCTCGCTTGGGACGCTCTTATAAATGCATTTGATAACAAAAGAGTCCTTGCCGCTGCTTATTTAAATCAACTCCTTCACTACAAGCCGATTCAGGGAAACGCGACATTGCAAAACCTCAAAGATTTCCTGTCTAAAGTTTCGGACAGCGTTGCCGCGTTTCGTCTCCTCGGGATTACAGATGAAAGCCAATTTATTCTGTTTTTCTTGCAATTCGTTGTTTAGACAATCGTACACGAGAACAATTCGAAATGTCGCTGAAGGGCTCAGTCTCTTTCCCAACCTTTGACCAGTTGACTACGTTCGTACGTTCAAGGGTTACGGCGCTGAACTTGTGGGCGGCTCTGCAGTTCTTCCGCATTCTTTCTCGTCTTTGTCGCCGTCTAAAACAAACAATCGACTTATCGCTCTTCTCTTTTAACGAGCGATTTCTCGGAAAAGAGTCGAAATATGAGTAACGATACCATTAAGTGTGTCATTTGTAAAAAGATAAGCATTCCATTTCTAACTGCAACACATTTTTAAGCGGTTCCCAAAGCAGCGAATTGAATGGCTGCGCAATTTTAAAGGCTGTAGGAACTGTTTAGCGTACACTCATCAAATAAACACCTGTAACTCGAAATGGAACTGTCGCTTTTGCAAAAACGACATAATTCGTATCTACACATTGACGCTACTAATACTACAGGAAATTCTCAAATGACTAATAACACGACATCGCAAGGTACTAACACGGAACAAGTGACCACTTTCCAGTGTTATCTAGTCAATCAGGAGTCAGAGGTCATTCTTGGGACTGCCCGTTGCTGAAATTCTCGACGGACGTGGCCACTACCAACGGATACGTCTGGTAGTTGATTGTGGAAGTCAACATTCTTTCATTTCTCAAGCATGTTTACGTCGCTTAGGTCTTACACCAGAAAGGTTTTCACGCCAAATTTCCGGCATTGGTCGAACAGCAGCGGAGGGTGCGACAGGGAAGGTTCGATGCACCTTGCGCCTATAAACAACACGTCTATCAACCTCATGACCGATGCTGTTGTCATAAAACACATAACCACATTTTGCCAAGCACACACTTATCACACAACTTGTACCAAGCATATCTCCATTTCTGACTTAGCAGATCCACACTTTTTCCGCTCTGCCCCTATCGACTTTTTGCTTGGAGCAGAACTTTATGGAGAGCTTTGGACTGGCTCTACAATAACTGTGTCCTCAGATTCACCTAAGGTATACCCATCAATTTTCGGTCACATAGTGATGGGAGCGTATTCTACTCATAGTTCCTCCAACCAATCAGCTTCATTATTTGCCTTTTCGAAAGACGATGACCTTCATGCACAGGTACACAGATTCTGGGAACTAGAGGAACCTAAAAATGTCGTTGCTCAAAATCCAGAAGACAGTCAGTGTGAAGAACACTTCATGTCTACCCATTATCGTACTCCCTCTGGTCAGTATGTAGTCCATTTGCCTTTCAAAACAGATACTATTCCTGATTTGTCTACATCCGCCATCATCGCCAACAAACGCTTTTATAATCTCGAGAGCAAGCTGCAGAGAAATCCCGATCTCCGGAGTCAGTATCACGACTTTATTAGGGAATTCATCAGTCTTGGTCATATGAGTGTAGCAACGTCACCATCCCTTTATGTGATTCCTCACCATTCGGTCATCAAGGAAGATCGAAACGAAACAAAGCTCCGCGTTGTTTTTGACGGAAGTGCCAAAACCATTAATGGTTCACTAAATGACCATCTTTAGCTGGTAGGAAACTTCAGAAGGACATCCGTGATATTCTTCTCAACTTCAGGCTCATCGTCACGTTTTTGTCACTGACATCGTTAAAATGTTTAGATCCATTTTGGTAGATCCTTCTAATCGACCATACCAGACTGTTAGGTGGAGATTCGATCCTTCTGAAGCCATTAAGACATACCAAATTAATACGTGTGTGTACGGTTTAAGCTCATCTCCATGGTTAGCCTTACGAGTGATTCAGCAACTCCAAGCAGATGAAGGCCATAATTTTCCACTCGCTGCGCAGGTCAAAATCGTGACATTTATGTTGACGATATTGCAACTGGTAGCAACAACATCGATTCTGCCCTGGACTTTGCAACGCCAGCTGATCGAGCTTCTGGAAGAGGGGGGTTCGCTCTAAGTAAATGGGCCAGCAATACACCAGAACTGCTACACTCAGTTTCAGCAACTTCATCACCAACTCCTGTCTCCCTGCACGACAATGAAATGACTAGCCTCAAAATACTTGGAATGGAATGGGATCCCACCACAGACTCCTTTTCATACCGCATTAATTTTCCACCGTCAGCAACCACAAAACGGTTGGTTCTCTCTTGTGTTGCTCGCGTATTTGATCCATTGGGTCTGGTTGCTCCAACCGTTTTTCTTCTTAAAGCGTTCATCCAGGAATTGTGGAAAGTGGGTCTCCAGTGGGACCAGGTCATGCCACACAACCTCCAAGAAAAATGGAATCTTCTAATGTCACAACTGCCTCAGCTGTCTGAACTACGGATTCCTCGATATGTCGCCTTCAGCACAGACAGTCAATACCAAATAGTTGCATTTAGTGACGCCTCTACGTTAGGCTTTTGCGCCGCAATATATCTCCGTACGATTAACCAGGAAAACATTAACATTAATCTTCTGACGGCAAAACCAAATTAGCACCTCTGAAGACAATCTCAGTTCCTAGGCTAGAGCTCTGTGGAGCAGTACTCCCAGCAGAACTATACAGTTCTCTGTCAAGTTTTCTCAGCTTTTTCCAACACAATCTAATCGAGCCTCATTTCTTCGTGGACTCATCCATAGTTCTCAGCTGGATAAATACACCACCTTTCCTTTTAAAAACGTTCATTGCCAATAGAGTGACACTAATTGCTCAACATACGCCTCTTCAATGTTGGAAACACATTGACTCGGAGCTCAACCCGAGTGATTGTGGGTCACGGGATTGCTCCTGTGTGAGCTGATTCAACACCACTTGTGGTGGACTGGGCCCCAAATGGTTAAAGAACCCCGTGGCAGAATGGCCAACACCGAATTTTATTTTACCAAAAGTTATCCCAGAACTTAAAACCATATCATCAACAGTTCTGATCACCACTCAGCCAGAGAACATGGTTTTTCTTGATTGGATGATGAGATTTTCCAATTATCTAACGTTAATACGTGTAGTCGCTGTTTTGTTGCGTGGAATCTCAAATTTTCACAACCGCCCTTCCACTAAAACTGGTCCACTATTTCCAGCAGAAATGGACATTGCTACGATGTGCTGTATCCGAGCAGTCCAAACATCATTATTGCTGAGCAAATACAAAGGGAAAAGCGTACAACAAGCCTATAGCAACCTGGCGCCATTTCAAGATGAAAAGGAATTTGGAGAGTCGGTGGTAGAATTAGACACTCAGAGATTCCGTACAGTAGTAAACACCCCATACTTCTTCCAGCCCATTCTCATTTCTCAATTTTACTCACTGACTTCTATCACCAGTCCTACTTACACCCTGGTCCCTCTACCTTACAAGCAATGATTCAGACTCGCTTCTGGATAGTACCATCTTTGAGGCGTCTGGTACGGCAAAGAACGTTTATGTGCCTCAAGTGTTACAAGCGTAATTCTAAACCACCTCAACCACCTATGGGTGATTTGCCAAAATTCCGGCTTCAAACTAAGCGAGCTTTTGCTCACGTTGGCGTGGATTTCGCAGGACCTTTTCACCATGCGGGAATCCCTTCGCAGAAAAGCACCCATTTCCAAAATATACCTGGCACTATTTGTATGTATGGAGACAAAGGCTCTTCACCTCAAGCAGTTAGCCAACTCACTACTGAAGCATTTCTAGCTAGCTTTGACCGCTTCACCTCTCGACGTGGACTACCAGAACATATGTATTCCGACAATGGGCTGAATTTTGTCGGAGCTAACAATAAGCTCAAGGAGTTTTACCATTGGTACCACACCAAGGAAACCAAGGACAACATCACGCGGCATGGCACTAAGCGTGGCATTCAATGGTCATTCAACCCTCCATATGCCCCACACATGGGTGGTTTGTGGGAATCAGGCGTTCGATCGGTTAAGCGCCTCTTGTCCACAGCTGTTGGCGAAACTCCTCTTACCTTCGAGGAATACTGACTCTATTCTCAAAAATTGAAGCCACCCTCAATTCACGACCGTTATGTCCACTCTCTTTAGATCCATCAGAGTCTGAGTTTCTATCCCAGGTCATTTCTTGGTGGGCGGCCCACTGCTTTGCATACCCAGAGCCTTCGGTACTTGATAAAAAGAGTACCTCTTGTCAAGATGGCAAATCGTCAAGAAAATGTACGAAGGTTTCTGGCGTCGATGGCGTCTGGAATATCTCTCGACACTTCAAAGGCGTGTGAAATGGACTTCTTCTTCACCTAACCTCAACGTTGGCGACCTTGTCTTCATGAAAGACAGCCACACTCCAGTGATGAAATGGCCACTGGGCCGAATTGTAGCGGTTCATCCTGGAAAGGACAATGTAGTTCGTGGTCGTCACCGTCATGAAAGGACAATCGACGTTCCGGAAGCCTGCAGTCCAGCTGGTCCCTCTTTACCTTTATCCTCCCTGCCTTTGACTTGTAACCATGAAAATTGTTGTTCCATGAGGCCGTAAATTAAAATTTGGCCTAACAAATTTTGGTGGGCGGATTGTTCGCGCGCCTAAGAGAAGCAGTTCACAACAAGCTGTCAACAACAAACATCTCCAACTTTTTGAGGAAGAGATGACTCAGAAAAGGTTCCAGTTTTTTCTCGTCCGTTCTCTCGCCTGCCTATTATTTCTCGCCTCAGCTCAGCCACTTCTCTCGCCTCTTTTGCCCTGGAAGCAACCTGCCTTTTTTCTATCTTCCGTCGCCATTTCGGTATACCTCCTTTCCTCCTGCCATCGGAGAACGTCTTTTCAAGAGCCACCATCTCCTTCTACAAGACGCCAGTACCTTCTTTTCCGCAAGTTGCGAACTTTAAATTGCTTTTTATTTTTATTTTTATTACATTTCGAAAAGAGCCCTAATTTATTTTATTAAGTTTCAATATTTTTCTTGTACATACATCTTTTTCTTTTAACGACAGACAACCAAAATTATTTCTTCCTTTAACCTTGTTTGCCATAGGTAATTGGTTACAAATAGAACACCCCACCGAACGTGTTGTTCAAGACCATCGATCCTCGATGGTCTTATAGGCTAACATCCCCGACCAACTGCATTGTTGTAGCAGCAAGCGCATGCCGAGGGCCTCTGGTGGGAGAGTAGGTGTGATTTTAGCGATAGCATACCGCATTATCGCTGGGGTCATCTCGGACCCAAATTCTGCCCATATTCTCTGGAGCAGAGAAAGTTCCAGGTTGGAAGTCATTCCTGGGAGCTCAGCAGAAATAGTTGCGGTGAGCTTATCAAGCTTTGCTTCAGAAACCATTCCTCGCTTACATATGGAGATTAAACTCCCATATGAGAAATTCATG
This sequence comes from Pachypeltis micranthus, assembly GCA_020466155.1. Classification (NCBI taxonomy): domain Eukaryota; kingdom Metazoa; phylum Arthropoda; class Insecta; order Hemiptera; family Miridae; genus Pachypeltis; species Pachypeltis micranthus. The sequence continues at coordinate 59,498,532 of CM035770.1, read as the reverse complement.
TGTAGACTGGGTTTCTTCTCCATCGTATCTAAGCTCACATACGCATGGAGATATAAGACAAGGTGCAATAACGCCGGAGTATTCCTAACATTTCCTGCTTCCAGGTTTGAAAATAATACCCTAATTGCAACATCGATCCCCCAGCTAGTACCTGGGGTGTCGCCGTCTCTTGCGCGAAGGTCAGTGTTCTGATTAGGATGATTACCCTTCACCCCATTTTTACGGTAGAAGTTCTCTACTACTCGTATAAAAACTTCTGGGTCATAAGCGTCTTGGGTGTATGCTCTTGAAAACCGTGCATACATCTTCGATAAGAAGCTAGGCTTGTCGATAGCACCTGTGTCCGTATTCTGGAACACCTTCGGTCCTGCGTTCGCATGATAATTGTAAAAGTGTGATAATACAGTTTTAATGTACTGTATTCTGCAGTCATCACTGGATCGTTTCCGTCTACCATCCGCAGTCAGCAATCGTGCACAATTCACCAATCGCCACATCCATTATCTCTGTATGACGTTGCTTTTCGCCACTTATGGTAAACTTCATCTGCGAAAACGTGTAAGCCATCGCTGCTGTCAGTTTTGAGTCAAAAGACGCCTCACTCAAGTATCCAGCATTGATGCCAGATAAGCAAAAATTGCTATAAACAGGAGAGCGTCGGTAAAGATGCTCAATCGCACCTCTTCTCAGGCCGAGACCTATATACGCATGAGTGGGGATCGGCTGCTGTTCTTGGTTCATTCTGACAAAATAATGATAATATTGTCGAGAGTGGTTCTTTGAACTTAAAGGCACAGAAGGAAAAGTACAGAAGATACTATGAAAGACAAAACACTTGGTGAGCTGAACTGTATGTGAGGTTCAGGCCCAATGGTTAGGGTTTCTGTGTTCTTCTTCGCAAGGTGGTAAGCTTTTTCATTGCCCTCATGCCCCTGTGAGCCAGCACCCAGATGAGGGAATGCCTATTTGACTGCCACACAGATCATTCACGAAAATAGATCGGATCTTCCTACAATACCATTGCCTAAATTCGACGGTGAACTCTTAAAATGGCCGCAGTTTAGGGACACATTCACCTCTCTAATTATTGATGACGATACGATCACGCCGCAACGGAAATTCATTTATTTAAAATCAGCTCTCACAGATCAAGCGGCAACAATTATATCTTCCTTCCCATTGAACACCGCAACTTTAATCTCGCTTGGGACGCTCTTATAAATGCATTTGATAACAAAAGAGTCCTTGCCGCTGCTTATTTAAATCAACTCCTTCACTACAAGCCGATTCAGGGAAACGCGACATTGCAAAAACCTCAAAGATTTCCTGTCTAAAGTTTCGACAGCGTTGCCGCGTTTCGTCTCCTCGGGATTACAGATGAAAGCCAATTTATTCTGTTTTTTCTTGCAATTCGTTGTTTAGACAATCGTACACGAGAACAATTCGAAATGTCGCTGAAGGGCTCAGTCTCTTTCCCAACCTTTGACCAGTTGACTACGTTCGTACGTTCAAGGGTTACGGCGCTTGAACTTGTGGGCGGCTCTGCAGTTCTTCCGCATTCTTTCTCGTCTTTGTCGCCGTCTAAAAACAAACAATCGACTTATCGCTCTTCTCTTTTAACGAGCGATTTCTCGGAAAAGAGTCGAAATATGAGTAACGATACCATTAAGTGTGTCATTTGTAAAAAAGATAAGCATTCCATTTCTAACTGCAACACATTTTTAAGCGGTTCCCCAAAGCAGCGAATTGAATGGCTGCGCAATTTTAAAGGCTGTAGGAACTGTTTAGCGTACACTCATCAAATAAACACCTGTAACTCGAAATGGAACTGTCGCTTTTGCAAAACCGACATAATTCGTATCTACACATTGACGCTACTAATACTACAGGAAATTCTCAAATGACTAATAACACGACATCGCAAGGTACTAACACGGAACAAGTGACCACTTCTCTCCAGTGTTATCTAGTCAATCAGGAGTCAGAGGTCATTCTTGGGACTGCCGTTGCTGAAATTCTCGACGGACGTGGCCACTACCAACGGATACGTCTGGTAGTTGATTGTGGAAGTCAACATTCTTTCATTTCTCAAGCATGTTTACGTCGCTTAGGTCTTACACCAGAAAGGTTTTCACGCCAAATTTCCGGCATTGGTCGAACAGCAGCGGAGGGTGCGACAGGAAGGTTCGATGCACCTTGCGGCCTATAAACAACACGTCTATCAACCTCATGACCGATGCTGTTGTCATAAACACATAACCACATTTTTGCCAAGCACACACTTATCACACAACTTGTACCAAGCATATCTCCATTTCGACTTAGCAGATCCACACTTTTTCCGCTCTGCCCCTATCGACTTTTTGCTTGGAGCAGAACTTTATGGAGAGCTTTGGACTGGCTCTACAATAACTGTGTCCTCAGATTCACCTAAGGTATACCCATCAATTTTCGGTCACATAGTGATGGGAGCGTATTCTACTCATAGTTCCTCCAACCAATCAGCTTCATTATTTGCCTTTTCGAAAGACGATGACCTTCATGCACAGGTACACAGATTCTGGGAACTAGAGGAACCTAAAAATGTCGTTGCTCAAAATCCAGAAGACAGTCAGTGTGAAGAACACTTCATGTCTACCCATTATCGTACTCTCTGGTCAGTATGTAGTCCATTTGCCTTTCAAAACAGATACTATTCCTGATTTGTCTACATCCGCCATCATCGCCAACAAACGCTTTTATAATCTCGAGAGCAAGCTGCAGAGAAATCCCGATCTCCGGAGTCAGTATCACGACTTTATTAGGGAATTCATCAGTCTTGGTCATATGAGTGTAGCAACGTCACCATCCCTTTATGTGATTCCTCACCATTCGGTCATCAAGGAAGATCGAAACGAAACAAAGCTCCGCGTTGTTTTTGACGGAAGTGCCAAAACCATTAATGGTTCACTAAATGACCATCTTTTAGCTGGTAGGAAACTTCAGAAGGACATCCGTGATATTCTTCTCAACTTCAGGGCTCATCGTCACGTTTTTGTCACTGACATCGTTAAAATGTTTAGATCCATTTTGGTAGATCCTTCTAATCGACCATACCAGACTGTTAGGTGGAGATTCGATCCTTCTGAAGCCATTAAGACATACCAAATTAATACGTGTGTGTACGGTTTAAGCTCATCTCCATGGTTAGCCTTGCGAGTGATTCAGCAACTCCAAGCAGATGAAGGCCATAATTTTCCACTCGCTGCGCAGGTCTAAATCGTGACATTTATGTTGACGATATTGCAACTGGTAGCAACAACATCGATTCTGCCCTGGACTTGCAACGCCAGCTGATCGAGCTTCTTGGAAGAGGGGGGTTCGCTCTAAGTAAATGGGCCAGCAATACACCAGAACTGCTACACTCAGTTTCAGCAACTTCATCACCAACTCCTGTCTCCCTGCACGACAATGAAATGACTAGCCTCAAAATACTTGGAATGGAATGGGATCCCACCACAGACTCCTTTTCATGCCGCATTAATTCTCCTCCGCCAGCAACCACAAAACGGTTGGTTCTCTCTTGTGTTGCTCGGGCAAGATTTGATCCATTGGGTCTGGTTGCTCCAACCGTTTTTCTTCTTAAAGCGTTCATCCAGGAATTGTGGAAGGTGGGTCTCCAGTGGGACCAGGTCATGCCACACAACCTCCAAGAAAAAATGGAATCTTCTAATGTCACAACTGCCTCAGCTGTCTGAACTACGAATTCCTCGATATGTCGCCTTCAGCACAGACAGTCAATACCAAATAGTTGCATTTAGTGACGCCTCTACGTTAGGCTTTTGCGCCGCAATATATCTCCGGACGATTAACCAGGAAAACATTAACATTAATCTTCTGACGGCAAAAACCAAATTAGCACCTCTGAAGACAATCTCAGTTCCTAGGCTAGAGCTCTGTGGAGCAGTACTCCTAGCTGAACTATACAGTTCTCTGTCAAGTTTTCTCAGCTTTTTCCAACACAATCTAATCGAGCCTCATTTCTTCGTGGACTCATCCATAGTTCTCAGCTGGATAAATACACCACCTTTCCTTTTAAAAACGTTCATTGCCAATAGAGTGACACTAATTGCTCAACATACGCCTCTTCAATGTTGGAAACACATTGACTCGGAGCTCAACCCGAGTGATTGTGGGTCACGGGATTGCTCCTGTGTGAGCTGATTCAACACCACTTGTGGTGGACTGGGCCCCAAATGGTTAAAGAACCCCGTGGCAGAATGGCCAACACCGAATTTTATTTTACCAAAAGTTATCCCAGAACTTAAAACCATATCATCAACAGTTCTGATCACCACTCAGCCAGAGAACATGGTTTTTCTTGATTGGATGATGAGATTTTCCAATTATCTAACGTTAATACGTGTAGTCGCTGTTTTGTTGCGTGGAATCTCAAATTTTCACAACCGCCCTTCCACTAAAACTGGTCCACTATTTCCAGCAGAAATGGACATTGCTACGATGTGCTGTATCCGAGCAGTCCAAACATCATTATTGCTGAGCAAATACAAAGGGAAAAGCGTACAACAAGCCTATAGCAACCTGGCGCCATTTCAAGATGAAAAGGAATTTGGAGAGTCGGTGGTAGAATTAGACACTCAGAGATTCCGCACAGAAGTAAACACCCCATACTTCTTCCAGCCCATTCTCATTTCTCAATTTTACTCACTGACTTCTATCACCAGTCCTACTTACACCCTGGTCCTCTACCTTACAAGCAATGATTCAGACTCGCTTCTGGATAGTACCATCTTTGAGGCGTCTGGTACGGCAAAGAACGTTTATGTGCCTCAAGTGTTACAAGCGTAATTCTAAACCACCTCAACCACCTATGGGTGATTTGCCAAAATTCCGGCTTCAAACTAAGCGAGCTTTTGCTCACGTTGGCGTGGATTTCGCAGGACCTTTCACCATGCAGGAATCCCTTCGCAGAAAAGCACCCATTTCCAAAATATACCTGGCACTATTTGTATGTATGGAGACAAAGGCTCTTCACCTCGAAGCAGTTAGCCAACTCACTACTGAAGCATTTCTAGCTAGCTTTGACCGCTTCACCTCTCGACGTGGACTACCAGAACATATGTATTCCGACAATGGGCTGAATTTTGTCGGAGCTAACAATAAGCTCAAGGAGTTTTACCATTGGTACCACACCAAGGAAACCAAGGACAACATCACGCGGCATGGCACTAAGCGTGGCATTCAATGGTCATTCAACCCTCCATATGCCCCACACATGGGTGGTTTGTGGGAATCAGGCGTTCGATCGGTTAAGCGCCTCTTGTCCACAGCTGTTGGCGAAACTCCTCTTACCTTCGAGGAATACTCGACTCTATTCTCAAAAATTGAAGCCACCCTCAATTCACGACCGTTATGTCCACTCTCTTTAGATCCATCAGAGTCTGAGTTTCTATCCCCAGGTCATTTCTTGGTGGGCGGCCCACTGCTTGCATACCCAGAGCCTTCGGTACTTGATAAAAAGAGTACCTCTTGTCAAGATGGCAAATCGTCAAGAAAATGTACGAAGGTTTCTGGCGTCGATGGCGTCTGGAATATCTCTCGACACTTCAAAGGCGTGTGAAATGGACTTCTTCTTCACCTAACCTCAACGTTGGCGACCTTGTCTTCATGAAAGACAGCCACACTCCAGTGATGAAATGGCCACTGGGCCGAATTGTAGCGGTTCATCCTGGAAAGGACAATGTAGTTCGTGTCGTCACCGTCATGAAAGGACAATCGACGTTCCGGAAGCCTGCAGTCCAGCTGGTCCCTCTTTACCTTTATCCTCCCCTGCCTTTGACTTGTAACCATGAAAATTGTTGTTCCATGAGGCCGTAAATTAAAATTTGGCCTAACAAATTTTGGTGGGCGGATTGTTCGCGCGCCTAAGAGAAGCGGTTCACAACAAGCTGTCAACAACAAACATCTCCAACTTTTGAGGAAGAGATGACTCAGAAAAGGTTCCAGTTTTTTCTCGTCCGTTCTCTCGCCTGCCTATTATTTCTCGCCTCAGCTCAGCCACTTCTCTCGCCTCTTTTGCCCTGGAAGCAACCTGCCTTTTTTCTATCTTCCGTCGCCATTTCGGTATACCTCCTTTCCTCCTGCCATCGGAGAACGTCTTTTCAAGAGCCACCATCTCCTTCTACAAGACGCCAGTACCTTCTTTTCCGCAAGTTGCGAACTTTAAATTGCTTTTTATTTTTATTTTTATTACATTTCGAAAAGAGCCCTAATTTATTTTATTAAGTTTCAATATTTTTCTTGTACATACATCTTTTTTCTTCTAACGACAGACAACCAAAATTATTTCTTCCTTTAACCTTGTTTGCCATAGGTAATTGGTTACAAATAGAACACCCCACCGGAACGTGTTGTTCAAGACCATCGCATCCTCGATGGTCTTATAGGCTAACATCCCCGACCAACTGCATTGTTGTAGCAGCAAGCGCATGCCGAGGGCCTCTGGTGGGAGAGTAGGTGTGATTTTAGCGATAGCATACCGCATTATCGCTGGGGTCATCTCGGACCCAAATTCTGCCCATATTCTCTGGAGCAGAGAAAGTTCCAGGTTGGAAGTCATTCCTGGGAGCTCAGCAGAAATAGTTGCGGTGAGCTTATCAAGCTTTGCTTCAGAAACCATTCCTCGCTTACATATGGAGATTAAACTCCCATATGAGAAATTCATGTGTAGACTGGGTTTCTTCTCCATCGTATCTAAGCTCACATACGCATGGAGATATAAGACAAGGTGCAATAACGCCGGAGTATTCCTAACATTTCCTGCTTCCAGGTTTGAAAATAATACCCTAATTGCAACATCGATCCCCCAGCTAGTACCTGGGGTGTCGCCGTCTCTTGCGCGAAGGTCAGTGTTCTGATTAGGATGATTACCCTTCACCCCATTTTTACGGTAGAAGTTCTCTACTACTCGTATAAAAACTTCTGGGTCATAAGCGTCTTGGGTGTATGCTCTTGAAAACCGTGCATACATCTTCGATAAGAAGCTAGGCTTGTCGATAGCACCTGTGTCCGTATTCTGGAACACCTTCGGTCCTGCGTTCGCATGATAATTGTAAAAGTGTGATTATACAGTTTTAATGTACTGTATTCTGCAGTCATCACTGGATCGTTTCCGTCTACCATCCGCAAGCGCAATCGTGCACAATTCACCAATCGCCACAACCATTATCTCTGTATGACGTTGCTTCTCGCCACTTATGGTAAACTTCATCTGCGAAAACGTGTAAGCCATCGCTGCTGTCAGTTTTGAGTCAAAAAACGCCTCACTCAAGTATCCAGCATTGATGCCAGATAAGCAAAAATTGCTATAAACAGGAGAGCGTCGGTAAAGATGCTCAATCGCACCTCTTCTCAGGCCGAGACCTATATACGCATGAGTGGGGATCGGCTGCTGTTCTTGGTTCATTCTGACAAAATAATGATAATATTGTCGAGAGTGGTTCTTTTGAACTTAAAGGCACAGAAGGAAAAGTACAGAAGATACTATGAAAGACAAAACACTTGGTGAGCTGAACTGTATGTGAGGTTCAGGCCCAATGGTTAGGGTTTCTGTGTTCTTCTTCGCAAGGTGGTAAGCTTTTTCATTGCCCTCATGCCCCCTGTGAGCCAGCACCCAGATGAGGGAATGCCTATTGTGAGCGCCGAGCTGCTTGAGAGTGTGAAGGCATTCCCAAGCCAGCCTGGACCTGAAGCTATAGGCTACAATGGCCTGAGAATAAGTAGATCCGCTTGCCCTTGAGTCCTTTAGACAGGATCTCTTCCGCGCAGATCTTTATATCTAGGATTTCAGCTTGGAATATCGTGGTGTACTCTCCCAGCGGCTTAGCCAGACTGTAGTTGGGCCCAACAATGCCCAGTCCAGCTCTGCCTCCCATGACTGAACCATTGGTGTACCACCGCAAGGCGCCCACCTCAGTCCGGAACGTCTCCTGCTAGCATCGTTCCCGCGAGTGGATACTGACCCTGAATGGCAGCCAAAAGTTCTTTCGCTCTGACATGACGTCGGTAGCAAGGACCACAGCCTCTTCCAGTTTGAACTGTCTAGTTGTTCTTTGGAGGCTTACCTTAACCTTAAACCTGGTGGAGATTTTCCCTCTCTGCAAAAGCCTTACTGCTCCCAGGTAAGCAGTCCTCTGAATATGTATATGAAGAGGTGAGATGTCTAAAAGGACTTCCATTGCAGCAGTAGGGCACGTATTCATTGCCCCCGTAATAGCTAGGCATGCCTGTCGCTGCAGTTGCTTGGGCTGCTAGCTGGCACGTTGCCTTCCACCACACCGTGGAGGCGTAGGTGACGCGGGGTCTTATTATCCCCTTATATAGCCACTCCATCATTTTTGGAGTTATGCCCCATGATTTGCTGCACAGCCTCCTGCATGCCCACAGAGCTGCAGTTGCCTTGTGCAGCGCATATCTCACATGCGAATTCCAAGTGAGCTGCCTATCCAGTATCACCCCTAGGTATTTCACCTCCGTGCTTATGTGGAGCCTCGCTCCTTGCATGGTGGGTGATACTATATTTAGGTTTCTTCGCTTGGTGAATGAAACCATGATGGTCTTGGTTGGGTTTATGTATCCTTACTCCTTTACGCCTTTGATGGCCTTGACACCACATTTAGAACATAAATATTTGTCACTACTGTAGAACATTACGTTTGCCTCGCATTCTCAATTGACAAAACCCGCCGAAACGTGCGTATTCATGGATTGTCGAAAAATCGCCAAATAAAACGAATAAATGGCTGGGAGGGAAAGGGGGTGGCAATATCGCACTGAAAACATTTGGGCGAACGTCTTGGCAGCAGCTGGATGATTCCATATTCGAACGGTTTGGTTTGATAGGGCTAAAGAACGAGCTAGTCTGGGAACAGTTGAAAGTAGGAGCAAATGCTACATCACGTGACGAGTGAACACTACAGTCCGAACAGTGCAATTCGCCCTCGCGCTGTATTCGTAAAATGCGCACAATTCCCTAACTGAACTTGAAACGGAATTTAAACAAGAAATGAAAAAAACCAATTATCTTGAAACAAACTAGAAAGTATTTTTGAAAAGAAAATTTGCTCTTGGGCGCTAGAAAATGGAAATAAAATGGAAGATGATGATCGTGTGGAAGTCAGATTGGTCTGACTGGGAATTGAGGGGTGATCTGGAAGGTGATGACAAGTGGCGAATGGTGAAGTTGGCTGTAAATTTTGGTCGAAGCCCGGATACTACTGACCTGACTTGGGGCACGTAAATTTGATTTAAAACGTAGGTCAGGTTTGGCTCGTGCTGATCAGTTTAAGGAACGCAGAAGCTGCTAATAACTCCCTTATCGATGAATGTCCCGCGAAACCTTGATACAGGTTAAAGTGAATCATCCTAATCTCTTTCTCTAATGAATAAGACCCCCGGCAGTGGCCTCGTTTCCAAACAGTAAACGATTGTTTTTCTCAATTTCTACTTATTTGTCAACAACCCGATTGTCCAAGTACTCCGGCTCGTCTTTTCTGCACTCCATAAGCTGAAAAAGACCCTGGGCAGCCATTCGCTGAAACAGAGAGTTAAGTTTGCCACGATACATCATCAAGTGCATCTCCTCAGTTTGCGCTGATTTCAACTAAACCAAAGTGAACCATAACTGTATAAAGTTAAAATAGAAGATTTTTTTTTTTTTTCGCATGTACATTTTGAGTAAAGATAATGCGACAATAAACAGCCCTGTTGAGCTTTGATTGGTAATTCTCCTACAAATTTTGTTTTTGTTACTCTTCTATCTCGTCATTTGATTTGATGTTATCGATCAATACAGCAGCAATACTTACAACTAAGGAGCTCTTACGTTACCTTCGACGCAATAGTAATATGAATAGTGTACCGCTATCATCATCCCCGGTCGTTCCAGTTATCCTCTTCAAACCCCCTCCCCTCGCTCCATCTCTTAGATAAACGCTCTCGTTCAACGAACAACTTATTCCTGGGAAAGAACTTGACAATCTTATGCTGATGCACATTTAAAGACGTAACTACCCCTTCGTACGAAACTTTTTCTTTTCTTGCGTTCATTTCAGTAGAACGAACTATTGTACTGTAGAATTGAAGTTCGAAGAATGGAATCGGGTTTTGTAGTTTTAGTTTAAAATATCGTTTATCGTGTAGATCTGATTGTGTGAAGTCGACCGTAAGATCCGTCTCATCATGTAGCGAGTAGCCCGATATTTGATTAAATTATCAGGCTTTTTTTTGTACGATAAATGTCAACTTTTGTGTAAATTAGTCTTCCAAATTCAAAAGTAGCCAGAATTTTCGTTTTCGTAAATGTATATTTGCACAAATTGTTAACAGCTTGTCTGGAACATTGAGATTTGTGCTGGTTTGAGGGTTCGGCCTTTGAGCTCCAGTTTTAGAATCAAGTTGAAGTATGAGGCGATTTTGTTGGAGTGCGGGTACTTCGTATTTCGATGAGCAAAAGGAACAGAGCTACAGAGCCTGACGTTGAGTTTGTCGTGAATTAACGAGAATTGGCGATTGGAACAGCAAAGTGTAATCGAATTAATCTAATGCCCCGCTGATGTTACGGATATTATTCTCTGGAGCGACATTGTCCACGATTTCGAGAACAGGTTCAGGAAACAAGCTCAGTGTCGCTTGTGTAAAAACTCCTTCCAACCTAAGGACATCCCACACAGCACTATCCAAGAACTGTTGATCGTAATTTTCATCAGATTTGGCCAGGGATATCTGCTGACTTCTTCTCATGGGAGGTTCCTGCTTCCTCTTGTTTTCACCTGCTAGTTGTATTGGCAGCCTCTCTTGGTCCCATCGTCCATTGTTCTCATTAGCGTCCATAAATTGCAGTTGGCCAGTTTGGACACTATTTTCCCACTTTCTGTCGCTCTTCGGTAATTCATCACGCAGTTAATCAAAATCTTCATTGTCAATTATTAGGTTTAGAACAGGATTATCGCCAATCCTTTGAAGCTTTACGAAAATTCCTCCTGTTTTTTAGACCTAACTACGAGCTCAACAAATATGGTGCACTGCCAAGCCGTTCCTTGCAACAGTACTGATACTGTGGGTTCTGCTAGTTGTCGAATGTGGTGTCTCGATGTGCCAATCAGTACAGTACTTTTCCCCTGTTTTGAGAGACACAGGCAGTAAGGTTTTGCTCTTAGTGACCTTACAAAGTGTGTTAATTGGGCTGTCCCAGGGTTGTGTGACGTCGGCACACCTTCACCATTCTCCCATAGGAGCAAGATTTCCATACATCTTCTATTGCTTATCCTCTTTCAGTGGTGCGCACCAGCGTTGTTGTATTCCTCCAAATCAGGGAGTTCTTTTCTCTTCCTCCCCAACTCCACTCGAATCGTTTAACTCACCTGAAATACTGGTCCTTCTTCAAGAGGAAGAAGTAAAAGGAAAAATGACTTTGGAATGAACTGCCGACTCTTGTCCTCCACATTGCATTTCCATTAGAAAATTATATCTCTACCGTTGTCTGTATTGAACTCTACAAATATCTGAAGTGGGAGGCCTCGCTAGTCTGCGTTGCCCAACCTAAAATAAAAAAATATGTTTCTCTTTCCTGCCAGAGCCACGTTCACGAAGAATCGTCTGTGCCATGGAGAGGCTGTTCTTTCATTGTTCATCAGACTGTAAATAATCTCAATACTGAATCATGGAACTTTTCTGTCCAGTCAGCAATAGTCAAGTACTGACGTCTAATTCATCTTGTTGGGCGAAGGGTGGAGGGCAAGTGCGCTTTGGGCTGAGTGGTTTCAAGGGCTCAGTAGTTAAAAATGAAATGTGTCGTATGCATCTTTCAGATAATCCAGGTTAGGCTCCTTGCTCCTAATTAGCTCGCCTGATGAGGCAAGGCCCACTGTGCACCTAGAACAATCCTTGTACTGTGGGAAGCTGAAGTCAGTGAAAATCTAGAACTGAGAAGAAGTCTCAATGCAGTACTTGATATGCCCTCTTGAAGGGCAGTTGAAATGGGGTTATGCCTGCCATCTTCGTAACCTCACAAGTGACTGTGTGGTATGAGTAGAACACCTTTTGTAGTGCAATCATTTACGCCCTGTGGTATACAATGAAGAGAGTGTTGGCCCGTGCCTCATAACAGAGTGGAGCAAGCTCACATCCCATCAATTATCGTTTTGGAAGTCTTATCTCTATCTCACACCAGATGAGGCAACACGTCGCTCTACCGTCACAACCAGGTATCATACCAACGAGCACTTGTGAAGCTCCACGGCCTCAAAGCGATTGAGAGATCACACTTCTTGTGGCAATGAGCGCACTCAAGTCTTCAGCAAAGTGCTCGCTTGACTGTGAGCTCTCATCCCGCTCACCCTCGACAAAATCAGCGTGTGCATGTTTCAAGTACGAAAGCTACAGCCTTCGCTCAATTCAATAACTGATTCTATCGGAGCTTTCAGGCGTTACTACAACCAGTTTACTGCTCATTTCTCACAGCCGTTCATGATTATTTGATTTTTTTTTTCTTTTTTGGAGGTTTTGGTTCTCAAATTGGGGTTGACATCCCGTCACCCGCCCAAAGTGTCACATCACTTCTTAGATCATTTTGCTTCTAGTCAAACAAATGGATAACTCCACACTTTGTCTTAGTCTTGTTTCAAATGCCCTGTTACTTAGCCCATTTTACACCCTTAATTTTAATTGTCTTGAACGATTCTCAAATGTCCAAATGGTAAATGTTTAAATTATAACTTTTTTTTAATTGTTAACGAACACTATTCAATGTATACTGCATTTACGTTAAATATAACTGCCACAAAAGTTATGGGTAAACAAAAATGTGTTGCTCAACTCATCTGCCAGCCACTTGCCAGTACCAAATTGAGTTTGGTGAATTGTATCGTATTCTGTTAGTTGTCTTGGTTTCAACTTCTGAAGATGGTTCCTCACGGATTGTGTAGGACGATCAAAACGCTCTGATGTTTCCTGCAAAACTACTTGTGGCCTGTGCAGTAAGAGTACGTGAGTAATTTTTTTAAAAGAACAATTTCGGTATATAAATTATTACGTGTGTTACGTTGATTGGCGAAGCAGTCGTCGAGCAATTTTTATTGATTTTTAGGGCTGCTGCGCCTTAGCAAGTGTATTAAACTGTGTAAAAACAAACGAAGTTGACGTTTATTCTCGTTGAAATCCTCGATGAAGATTCATTCCTTTCGCTCAAAAAGTAAGTCGTTGACCTCAGCACTTACAGTTCTAGATACCAACCAGGATTGTAGAAAAACATCGTGTGGTAGCTTCTGAAAACTGTGCTATATTTACTTGTAAAGTTGTCAACTTGCTTGCTATCAATTGCCATTGGCATGGGCTTGATCTATTGATTGGATTCAAAGTTTAAATCTAATGAACGCTGAGTGGTCTGTTCACAATTGAGTTTCATGGGAGTGAAATTTAAGTTGGTTTCAAGTTTTGTTTGCAAAAACGTCCAGTATTTAATAGTGCTAAGGGCAATGTTATAATTCCCGCACCATGCAAAATAATGTAATGTCCTCCTGGCCATCTTACCAGCTTACAGGACAACCTCCCATCTGGCTCTTCAGGTCCTTGCAGGCACCCCCCCCCCCTGGACACAGTTTTGGACTATGCAGTCCTGTATCCAGCGGTCCGCGCTGAGCAGCCACCCTGCGCCCTGGAGCAGCTGGTACCTCTCCTTCAGCTGGAGGGATCAACTGATTGCCAGCTCGACCTTGCGACCGGGGCAATGCTCGATGTGTGGCAGGAGGGATGGGGTGAAGGACCCACCGCACACCACCTGCGCGGCATCATCAGCTTGGTCCAGGACCGCCTGGCAATAGGATGGTACCCCTCATTCCCAGCATTCAGCTGCTCTCTGGGCATGGCGCTTTCGATCGATGCCTCCTTTTCTTCAGGTGGCGCATATTTGACCTCTGCCTGTGTGGGGGGAAATAGGTGAGGACGTATCGCACGTCCTATTCCTCTGCCCACTCTACAACGAAGTGCGGACCCGCACGTGCATTCCCCCTCTAGAAGGTGCCTCCGAGCTCCTCTCGATCAGGTCCGCCAGGCGCCGGTTTGACATTTTTGCCCAAGCATGGGCAGCTCGGTGGGCTGAACTGTGGAGTCGTGGACTCCCCCCGCCATGGTGGACCCAACCCAGCCCGCACCCCCTACTTTCTTCCTCCCGCGAGGACACCAACTTCCCTCTCCACGAACCCTTAGAAGCGCAGCTTCCAGGACTAGGTGAGGGCTGTTCGTGAAGACCCCCCCCCCCCTGCACCGAGCCGGTAGGCCTGCAATGGCCTAGCTTGTTGCCCCATTAGGCAATGTTATAATTGAATAGCGTTATCGCACTGAGTGTGGGAGTACGCACAATATCCAGCGAGTAGTAATCGAAATCAGGAGTTTTATTTGCGAATTCAGAGATGTAACCACCTCAAACAGGGAACTGGGTGTGACCAAAGGCACGAGCAAGCGTCGGGCCGATGAGACAACCGCTCGATTGCGACTGACGACGCCAAAGTTTTGAGGGAATCAGGGTCATTTCAGGTGCTTAGTCAACACAACACCCTTGCAAAAATCGAAGTTTGGTTTGGTCCCGGTACATCACTCCGCCTGTGCTCAGGTATTCATGAGCACTGCAGTACCATGCCTTGTATTGCAATCAGAGCGCTGCTCTCAACCCAATAAAATGGAACTTCATTTTGAGCAAACAGAGAGAAAGAGATTTTTGATCGAAGTTCCAAAAAGATACCCGTGTTTGTGGTGGAAGTATTGAATTAACGAATATATAGTTGATGAAAAAGAAAACGCACTTCACAATGTTGTCTCTGGTGTACACATCTTCTGTGAATCTTCGTTCCACACAGCTGTGACACCTAGGGTTTGCAGAATTGGTTCATCTCTTGGCGTAAGACGATTCTCTCAGTAAGGGAAATTGGAGCTTCCCTCCTTCACAGGACACCAGCCCGTGAGGGGCAGTTCTCTGCTTAGATGCTGTGATTATTGCGCACTAATCAGTTGCACTCTTGGAAACAACTGTGGCTCATGGGGATGGAGAAGCATGTGATGCCTGTGTTGACAATATTCACACGCATTCGGAAGCTTTTGAAAGTGCGTGAAGTTGCCAGTCAATTTGTACGCAGATTGTGCAGGTTCCTCGAGCATTCAGGCTGGATTTCAGGCACTTGATGATATTGGCCGCAGATAGGGTAGGGATGTGGATCTATGGGTTGAGTACTGTTATCAGCAGACCTTTTTGAAACCGCGCGATATCCTCGAAGTCATTAGTTATTTGAAAGGTCGCTTCGGGGACAGACACGCAGGAAGATGTAGAGGAAGGTTTGGAACTGTGAATTCGGAGGTTGTTGTTGAAGCGCAGGCCATCTGCTTGAGGCGTGGAATGAGATAGGAGGTTAGAAAGTTATTTGCAGAACTCCCATTTACAGTGTAAATTTCTGAGCGGGAACAGGACGTTCAGGAGGATATTTTACTTATTACGTCAACTACCTCACCATCAGGATCTTCCATTAGGGCATGGATGGGGTTTTGCCTTTCTCTCTTGAGTGGCCAGCATTACGAACGAATAAAGTGAAGGAACTGTGGAGGTTCGACCACTTGTTGGGCACCATTTTATAGATGGAGAGAGACTCACTGAGTCGGGGAGTAAGTACGACATCGTCTGAATATTATTGGAACAAGGAGTTTTATTCACAATTATACCCAGAAAAGTGTTACTACTGTAAAGCGAATGCGAGAGACGCCTCGATGACTGGTCAGTTACGACTGATGACACCCAAGTTTCATGGGAATCGAGGCATTTAAGGTGCCTAGCCAACACAAACAGACAGCTCGGGAAGAGAGCTAGTTGTTCTCTATGAGCGCCCTGAGAGTAGTGACTCCCTAAATGGTGGCGAGGTGTATCCACGCAGCCTGAGAATTGACATTTTTGAACTACAGCTTCCTCACCTACAGCACGCTTTCCTTAAAAAATTGGAAAATAATTGAGAGTTAAAAAGAAGGGGCAAGTGTGGTACGGTACAACTTGTTTCCAGACTACAAAGCAGAATCGCTAAGCGGGAACTATCAACTGCTGAATAGAGGCTGTGTTGATCTAGTGGTCTACTAGTCCTTCCCATGCACTTCTGGTGAGGTGGTCTGCTTTAGGGTTGCCTCGGAAAGGGAGCTAGTAATTCTTCCTGAGCATCCTTCAATGCAAAGTGTCTCAGGCATAAAAGCCTTCAAAATGTAGAGAAGCGTTCATTATAGAAATACATACCCTTATGGTAATTGAGATCAGCCCAGTTGTTAGGAAGGGCAATCTGTTAAGTTACCAGTGTTTTTGCTTGGAGATAAGAGCAGGCTACCAAATTACGTTCCAGGGGAGATTGGCCTCTATTGCCCTAGGCTTATGCTACTGTTATCTCAGCTCCAGCTGACTCCCTGTTATCTTCCAAGTTCCCTGGACAAGGATGCGTCACAATTTTTAAAGTGCATTGTGTCGGCAACTGAACTCTGGACTTCTCCAATTCATCAAACGCATGCCTCACGCCTTATCTTCCAGAACTTCGAGTCTCCTGCTCTTCTCCAACTCACCAAACCTTTCCATCATCCGCATTGCCTTTTTCTCCAGTTCCGTTTGAAACGTAGCACTGTACAGCTGTTGACTTTTTTCTCGTCCAAGACGCCCGCCCTTTTTCCTCCACAAGGAAGTCCGCAATGTGTTCTGTAAAGTGCGACAAGACAATTTGTTCACCCAAGGAGAATACATACATCCCGAACTTCTGTACCATTCATCAACTAACCAGGTTTAATTTTCCAATTCACAGGCATCCATTAAGTAGTTCACTGTCAATAATATAATTATACCGTCCGTCAACTTCCTTTTCATTTGTCCCAACTAACTTAATACCCGCTTCTCTATTGAGGGAAGAATTGGGATTGTTCTACGAACTGCACGCTTTCCCCAACATATTCCTTTGGTCCTCTGGACAACGAATATTCATTTCAAATTGGGAAGGAACTTTCTAATTTTTTGTGCTACGAACATTTTTATTAGTACGCAAAACATTATAGGATTTAAAACTGTTCTTCAAATCGCCTATTTATTATATAGCATTTTCACGTCAAATTGGAGGTTTTACGCATCAATTTTGTGGATGACAGAAATACATGATTTAATTCTAGGAAAGCAATAACTAATTAGTGAGTGAAACGTAACATTCAACAAGTAAGAATGAACTAATTTTTCAACGTCTCCCTGCAGCAGAGGCTGTCAGGTCTATCATCATTCTCACAACATAATTTATGCAGTCTGATGTGGTGACAGTTGCAACGCTTCGGGTTTCACACAGGTCGCACAGGGTCACACAGGTCGTGGTTTGTATGGGGCTCACTGAGAATTTGTCTTGCTGAAAAACTTGATTTTTGAAAAGCAGTGCTCCACTGGATTCAAGTTGGGTGAGTAGGGGGGCAGATATTTCACGTTAAACCCCAATTCGATCATCTTACTGGTAACTTGTCCAGCTCGGTGAATCGCTGAGTTATCCATTATCAGGTACGTGATAGTTGGGTTCACCGCTTTTTCGTGCAGCTCTGCGATAAATTCCTTAAACGTCTCTCGATTGCAGTTACCTCGTAATTTTATCTTATAATGAACAACACCTCGAGTGTGTACGGCTAGGACGAGGGAAACATTTCTTCCTCTTACCGTGGGTACTGTGGAAACAGCACGTGTATTCCTCCTGGATCTCGCATGACTTCTTCGAAGGTGCAAACTAAAACCAAATTCGTCAATGAATACCATATTTTCACGGTTTTCTGGCGCCCATGTTCTGAATTCCGCTGCGTACATTTTTCTTCTTTCGTTTCTACAGAATTCATCCGATCCAGCTCTTTGTTAGCTAATTTCAAGGTTCTCTTCAAAAGACGCAAACCTTTATCAACGGTACTCACGGCCAAGTCAATGTTTTTCTCGAAAAGAACACGTTTTATCTCTTTCAAAGTCCTGTCAAGATTTTCTTCCACTGCAGCCTAACGCCGTTTTCCTCCTCTGCTTCGGCAAACAAGCTCATTTTCGTTTTCCTTATACTTTTTCAACAACATGTAAGTCGTACTCTCTTTGATGCCGAATTAAGAAGCCGCATGGTTAGTAGTATGTCCTTCGTACATTCTAAGAAACCTTTTTATTTGTTCTATAGTGTACCTGCCGTATTGTCCTCGACGTCGTCGGGTAATGGAAGAAATCCCCTCATTTTTGCCATCTTCGTCACTCTCACTACTTCTTACCGCATCTTACGCGGTCTCATTTCTTCGTCGTCCAAACTCATGTCAAAAAAATAAAGCAAGTCATAACTATCGGCGGCAATTAGAGACTTTAGAATAAGGCCGATCAACAGGCACCTTCAAAAGAATGGCATTTGGAAGGGATGGATGGAATGTCTTCGTCATGTTGTGTTGCACGGAGTAGGTATTTTCAGAATCACCGGTTGTTTCCGCCTTGCAGCGTTTAAAACTAATGTGAAACGAACCATTTCCGTCAACCTCCAATTTGTAATGTAAAACCTCCAATTTTACGCGAAAATGCTATATAAGTAAAGCCCATATTCAGTCAGTGAGGTAAATTGAGTTCTTCTTCCTGGTTCGAGTAGTGAATTCTGATCTGAATTAACTGATCGCGCGATGTCCGTCCAAACAGGATAATTATTGGTTTCGTTTGCAACATTCAACGAATTTATTTTATAAAAACAACATTATAAAAAAAGAAGTATAAAAGCAATACTGAACACTTTTGAGTGACATTTGTACTTTTTTCAAAGAGATTGTGCCGTTAAAGGAGAGCGCTTGGTGCAACTGACCCGACAATTGATATCACGTTTGTTTGACAAAACTTATAACTAATAGGCAATAACAAGAACTTCGTCTAACTCCAACAAGAAAATGAGGTAGAAACCGGGATGCAATCGGTTGAAAGACGCTCATCGCTGTCGACACTATTTGACATATAAACAAACGCATTTGAACTTGGTTCGCGAGGGCAGTAACAGCATTTAAACAACTTGTAATTTAACACGTGTAGGAAGTAACGCTGAGTGATGCAAATGAACGTGAAAGACTTGAAAACTTTGGACCAAGGCAGAGTTTTCACGATTTTTTCGTACACTTTTTAGTTTTAGGTTTTTTCTTGGTTTGCGGGCGAGTTGGCTTTTTGACTTTGGGCTCGTCGTCTTCATCATCGTCGTTGTCATCGTCATCCTCGTCGTCGTCGCCTTTTGATCCGCCTTTAGAAAAAGGGCGCTTTTTGAGGCCGAGAGCCTGCGGTTTGAGTTTCCAGTAGGCGACGTAAAGTCCCATACCTGACGCCAAATAATCTCCCGATAGGTTGAACTCGTTCAGGCTCATAATGCTGTTGCACTGGGGAGAGAGCATTTTGACTTCGCATTGCCCTGCAGGGAGCAAAAAAAAAAAGTAGTTGATCAGGAAAACAAAAAAGTAATTCGAATTACGCTGAGTGGTGCTCGTACTTAAACACCACTCCTCCGAGCTCATCCTCACCCCACTAACTCATAATTGTGATTCCAAAAAGTGCACCACGTTCCTATATAGTTCATGGCGTGCTAAATAAAATTATATCAGCTTACGAACACTCAGGAACAAAAACACCCAAAAGGCGTTCAAGTTTCACACTTCTGTTAATTAAATTGCTTTCCTTCAGTGACAATAAACTACAAACGAAACATCTGGTGCGACGCATCATACAACTTTGCTCAGCCTAATGTAAGTACAACGATTTTCATGGCGTTAGCTACTTTTTTTAAATTTGCATGTATTTATTTAGTATACAGACAAAAGAAGTATACAATAAAATTACCTATGTTAGTGCCCACTATAAGCATAGCATTTGCTGTGGGGAGGAGTTACAAACAGAGTGCAATTATCGAGAAAAAAAAAATGATGAACTGGCAGTGGAAGTTCATGAGAAAGCCAAAATAAAATAAATTATGTTTATCATTGTTAATTATAAAATAAACGTATACAAGAACTGAACAAGAATTGTGAAGAAAAAAAAATGCATATGATAATATTTTATGAGGGTTTACCTTACTTAAAGTAATCTGTTATTAAAAGTAGTCAGTGATAAAGCGAGCGAAGGTGAGCAGGCAAACTATTATAGAGCTTTATTCCTCTAAAATCGTAAACAAGGCTGTCCATGAGTTGTCCTACGAAAAGGCAGCAAGATCAGTTTTTGGGTTTGAGCCCAGAGTCACACCCTATAAAAGGAAGCTCACCCTTTTGTCCCTCCTTAAACACCTTAATAATTGTTATTTTATCCCTCAGTTTGAAGAAAGGGGGGACATTCATAACCCGGAACAGCTCATCCTAGGGGTACCTGCTAGTTTTGTTCATTAAAACTTTTATGAGCAATTTCTGCGCCACTGAAACACGACCAAGAAGACCCACACCTGCACCACCCCACCCAGATATAACATAAACCAGGTAAGTTTGGAGATGTTTGAAGAGCTGCCGACTCAGGCAAAAATTACGGCAATCGCGCGGAGCTCCGATTCATTATTGCCCAACTTTTGTCGGGAATTATGAACCATTGTCTTGACGACTAGACCATGATCGCCCGGTCATTTAATAGGAGTCAGCACATCTCCCCCCTCGCCATTAGTCGCTGCTCCTAGAGCGAACTCTTTTATTGAACGAATTTATGAGAGTTGAGCTAATCCCCGAAAAATTCGATCTTTGATTTGAGAAACGAGGGGGTTCACAAGCTAAGTCTTTTCTTTCATGCTCTATCGACTGAGCTAGCTGGGTCCTACTGACTGCGCCAATTGTAGTGGTGGTTTGGTGAAGAATAGGTAAACTCGGCAGAACTTCGTTTATTCTCCTATGGCTTGATCACAAATGCCTCACTAATCAGAAAATTTTCCCCATGGGTTTTCCTTCCCCTCCCCAACTCATGACCTCATTGTTTGTTCCGTTCAACAACCTGAATCATTTTCTGTCCGTGTAACAGTCTTTCATCCTTCCCTGATATGATTGTAGCCTCCTCTTGTGGTTACCATCTTCTTCTTCGTCCTTGCTGTTGTTGATCAACACACTAGCGCAAAATAAAGCACTCTGATTGCTGCTTCAGATAAGAAACCTCTTACCTCTCTACATATGTACACCAACTTTTGGAGCCTAGATACCAACAAATCTATATGCCTTTCCCACCTTGGACGCTGATCAATCTCAACTCCCAGATAACGCAAAGACGAGGTCTGGCTAATTTCCGGACACCGACGTGCAATACTCTGAGGAGACTCAACTGGACCACCTGATGGCCAACCAGTGCAAGACCCCTCGTGGCACTTTAATACGTCAAGGCACGGAACATCGTTGTCTCTCAGTGCAAAGGCAATGAAATGAGTTTTTGAAAAATTCACCGACATCCCCCATATCCCTAAGACAAGAAGTTGCTATCATCGATTTAATCAATTTTTCACACAGTTTGCGCGAACGTTTTGTAAAACTCAACTTCCCTTTAATTCAAAAACTATACATTGAGCGTTTGATAACGCACAGAAGCTACTCCGTAAATTCTGGAATTCCAACACCATCATTTCGTCAACTACCATTTCTCGTCATTTTTACCCAATTATTCCAAAATAGACAGCCTCATAAAATACCTGTGAACTGATTGCTCAATAATGGTGGTGGCACAATAAATTCCAGACTCTTGCTGTCAAGTAAAACGTTGTTATAAACAGAATGAAAAACAAATCAGGGAAGTTGATTGAGCCAAGGGAGTGCACACGAGGCCTAGGAAAGTTGTGTAATGCGTCGCTCCAGATCTTTTTCGTTTAAATGCCGTAACAGACCCCCCCCCCCCCCAATGACTAACGTTCCTGCCTGCACTGTGAGGCTAAAATATGTAAAACTCCAGTTTTATAAAAGCAAACCACGTGATTTCTTCGTCACTAAGGGTGCGCTTCATCACTTTTAATTTCCTCTCTGACAACTCATTTGTTCTCTCATTTTGTCCATTTTATCAAATTTACCGTAGAAGAGAGGAATTCGCTGAATAAAGGCTTGTTTGTTTCGATTCGTTTTCAGGTATTCTATCAAACTTCACAGCTAATGAACATTATTTAAATTACTATCGTGAGATTAATTATTAAAACGTTTTCAGAACGCATCGCAGTTGCCTTCTTTAGTTTGCACGACTAAATAAATAATACAAAAATACCAATGCATACTCTGAAACTAACCTGTTTTGGCGTCAATGATGTCAATGCTGCGTTGCTCAAGAGCGTAATTCGGCCAAGAAGGGTCAGGATACCTTCCGATGACGATCAAATCCGCCAAAGGGTGCCAAGAGGCTTTGATCGGAGTCAAATGCTGAAACTGACGATGGGGGTGGAATATCGTGGATTCGTGCGTCAGAAACGGCATCGTGTAAACTCGAAGCTGCATTTTTTGATCGGTGAGCAACAGGCGGTTGTTATCAGTTTTACTGAAATAGGCGGAATTGATCGGGTGGTCGAGCTCCAGCGTTTCCAGAGGAGTAGCGACGCCTGATTTGACTTTTTCTTTGCCTGAAATGAAATATAGCGATTATGTGAGTTCGTTGTTTATTTAAATATTAATACAAATGTTTAGCAGTGGAACCTGCGGTGGGGCATCACATCCCTCACTTCTACGGGACGTCGATGGTTTCTATTTTGAATTAAGAAATTCAACGAAACCACTGGGGAGGAAAAGACTGATAGGAACCACTAGTTCAGAGAAGAATAAACAACACAATTGATAATGCCGCAGAGAGACTCCTTTCTGACTCCTTGGTTTTCCCTTCACCACTAAAGGCTGCACTTTGATATGTCTCCACTGAATGGGGGGAAATTGCATGGGCCGCATTGGTTCGGGGTTTATTACAGGTGAGGATAGACGCAGGACGTCCATCCTGTTGTCAGAGAGGGGGTTCTGTAAAAAATTTTCTAGTTTTGTAGCGAAAAAATCTGAGACGAACACAATATCTTTAATTAGTGTAGTTCGATCCATTTTTACTTTCCTTGGCTCTACAAAGTAGAAAGTAAAAGTTATGTAATCGGCTGAAAATTTTTTTTTTGTTGAGTTTTCTTCAGATCTTTACGTTCTAGACCCTCCTGAGTCCGAAAAAAACTATTTGGGAAAATGGTCTGTGTGTGTGTATGTGTGTCTGTGAACGATTTTTAGAGAAAACCACCACACCAAATCAGTTCAAACTTCATATCTCGCCCGCAGGTTACCATGGAACGCCAAAATAAGGGTATGAACAAAATCCACCGAAATTTAACTATAGTTATCATAGTGATCAACCACCAAATATTTTTTTTCTCAAAAACGGCTCTAACGATTTTGATTAAATTTTTTATATTGATAGCTCTCAATACGGCAACTATTCCATAAAATTCCCATTTGTGGGAAAATGACGAGAGCAGCACAATAAATTATCAACATTTTCGACGAAAAGCGGTTTTAGCGCGGTTTTTTTTTAAAAACTCCGCTGAAATGGTACTAGAATATTTAAAACAATTTGTGCAGTAGTCCGATCCAATACCAATAGGGTGAGTGTTTAAAAACGATAATGAGATACATGGGGGTCACTTCAGAAATTCCTGAATTCCAACTGCTGCCGTTTCGCTTACTACCAGTTCTTAATGTGTTTACCCAATAACTCTGCAAAAGTAATTACTATCCTTCTTCAAAAAATTTGTGTTTACAGCCTCATTAATTATGTGTGTATCAATTGCTCACTAATGGTCCTGCAATTAGTACGAACAGCACAATTAAATTTGGAACTGTAAGCGCTACCGTTTCCTGCTGTCGTAAAGCGTTGTTTTGTTTTTTGCGACCTGCACTTTTATTGTGTCCTCCAATGTTCGACGCTGGAGCTGCATTTCGTTCGTGTAAAATTAGAGCCGATGAGAGGTCTTCAATTGTCTTGCCGTCATTTGCTTTCATGAGAAGGTAGCTCGACTTGAACGACTCAAAGCGGGAGTACGTGCAATATTTTCGAAACAAAGAGCAACTCGAGAAAGGCTTCAATCGTTTGAATGTTACGAGTTTTCAGACCTGCAGCGAATTCGCGATGCTGATTTTTATTGCGATACAGCACAGTTTGAGCATCTTTGGTTTCGTCCCGCTGCATGTTAAAAATATATGGTGCGTTGGAACACACAACTTTCCTTAACTCTACAACAATTCACTTTGTACGTGGCTAATTCTATTTAATCAATTCATTTATCACTCAGTCAATTTGAACTTGGTTAAACAAGCACATTTCACAGCAGCAGAAAGCAGTAGCGCGTACAGTTCCAGAATGTATTGTGCTGCTCGTACTCATTCCAGGACCATTATTGAGTAATTGAAACACACATTATTAATGCAATGTCTGTCCGCTGTCCCCCGTCCGGGCCGTTTTGTGCCTTTAACGTGGTCCAAAAAATTCGTTCTTTCGCACAAAAATCCAATTTGGTATCTAGTTGTGCCCGCCATCTCGGCAATCCGATCGGACGAAGCCCGTGATTGTAATGGGCAAAAAACGGTTAAAAAAATTAACGAAACGCAGAAGAACGCGGGAACTACAGCGCAAGTCAATGTTTCGTCGTTTGAACTCCCTCCCCGCCTGTCTCATTAAAAAACCCGCTCGCTCGCTCGCCTCCCAACGACGCTGCCACTCAACTCCCCTTTCGCCTCGGAATGGGTTCGCTTCGAGCGCCCCCGTTCCAATTTCCCCGACGACGGGGCAAAATCATCAGACGTTTTGTTTCCGTGGTTCCATTGTAGCCAGGACATGTTTCGTATGGTGTACTAGTATTCGATGCTGAATAGAATGGGATGGGGGAGCACTAATACTAGGTCAAGCTGTTCATGAGAATAATAAACCATTGTGTAATAATTTGCAGGGTTTTTTCTCAAGTTTCGGAATTTTTTACGGTAAATGCACAACCGAATTGTTGCAGCAACCTACACCCACATTTTGGTCTCCGCAACTATTTCTTGTGACTGACTGTTGGTTGGAAACATTTGCTGAAAAATATGTTTGTTTTTTTGTTTTTTTTAACAAAATGGCAGTTTGACCTCAACGAGGCCAGGAGGTAATTCGATTCATCGTCTTCAATTAGTTGATGCATTACTTGCAAGCTTGACAGGGAGAAGAGGAAAGACCACAATGAACTTAGTCCAGGTTGAGCTAGTTTTGCTGCACTATCTAAATACCTCTCTGGTGGCCAATAACTCACATCGCACTGGAGCACATGGAAAAAGATGAAGTGATACGTGTCACACTCATATACCTCCACTCCACTCTTCGCGTTGTCAGTCTCCATCTCAACTCTCGGGGAGAATCTGTCAAATACTGAGCCTGGCTCATCGCATCACGAGCCTCTTGTTCCTTGAATGACTCACCTTCTGCAACCCGATCGACTTCCACTATTTCTCTCCAACTTCCTTCATACTGTGCCTACTGAAGTCTGCTTTCAGCCATCCAATAAGATCCTTTTTCATTTCGAATGGGCAGGCCTTTCTTTTTCTTTTATTTTTGCTCATCATACTGAATAGAGTAATAAGTTCATTCCTTCCGAAGCAACATTTATTTTATAGTGAGGCGCTTCGAGGAGATTTTATTCTCTTTCGTGTCATATTCATTCTCGTTATTGAATTTTTGTCTACCAATGAATTTCATTTTCTATCTTTTCAGAGATAATTGAAATTTCACTGCCTCCAACTGCTTTTTGTCAAATTTACTTGGCATTTTGAAACGCTCTGTTCAGACTCAGGGTGAAGTAAAGAAATGAGCATCTCCCAAAGTATCTCGCAGAGTGCATCCATACTTCCTGAAGTCTGGGGGAGCATGTTTGCCAGGTCAATTGAGAACGCATGAAAACTAGAGGCGAGCTTATTGGTCGTGAAGTCAAGAAAACCGAGGAGCACTGAGCAATGCTTTCCGCATTCTAGCTCATTGGCACGTAGCGAAGTCAGACAGTGTGGCGAGGACAACAGCCAAGGAACCTCTCCACATTCGCATTCCTGACCTACTCTGTGAGAGTGATAAGTACCTACATTTTGTTCCATAAAAACCTGTTAAACTAAGACGCAACGCCCGCATTTATTGAATTTGCGCGGGTTGAAGAACGTTGTATGATTCATAACACCAACTACTTCGTTTTGATCAAACCACACCTCAATGACTCCATTTAACACTAAAATTGCCTCACCAATCATCCGAATGTCCCATATCTTGACTGATTTGTCCAGCGAAGCCGTCGCTAAAATATTCCCTTGCTTCTTACAAAGTTCGGCGGTATTCACTTTGGCTTTGTGCACTTTGTGTTTGGCTATAGGTTTGAGATCTTTGGAGAGAAGAGTCAACGTTCCGACGGAGTCTCCGGCAACGACCAAACCAGTCTCTTCAGACGCGTTGACGCTGCAATACCTGGAAGTCAAAGTTATGTACAAACGTTGGTGACTGTTGGATCGCAATACAATTACAACAACCCCAGGGGTTAGTGCTCTAATCTCAAGTTTTTTGTGTCGCTTGCAGGCAGTCAGCTGTCAGCCCTGATGCTGGCAACGAGGCGTTTAACGCATCGAATAGAGTTAAAATCGCAGCCAACTATTCCTGACGTGTCAGTATTAAGTCGTCACGAGCCAACCCTGCCTTTTTACTTTCCTCAGCCCAAATAATACGTACACCACACAAAAATGGGTTTCCAAGTCTGCCGAATTATGGGGCCTACTGAATTAGAAAAATATGACTTGGGCACAACATGCTGCGTCAGTAGTCAGCTTAGAGAAGAAACAGATAATACAACTGAGCTCTTCTTTTCAGTTCAAAAATATGTAAAACCTTAGGCGCGACCTACATTTATCAGAGTTCAAAGGGGGGGGGGGGGGATTTGATCACGATTTTTAATGAAAAAGTCGAATAAGACTGCAGTATCTGTAGCTTGAACCATTCCTTGGAGCTATAATTTGCTCAGTTTTACTTTTCCGAGCGCAAATAATAAGAAAACCTAGTGTGACGCATCACCTGACATTCCTCAGCCCCTGGTATATCTACCTACTAATCCAATCTACTTTTCACTCAGTTAATAGGAATTTGTAAAACATCTAACGGGTGAAACAAAGAATATGGACCGAGATAACGCTACGACTGCATGTAACTCGGAAGAAACTCGGAGACTACAATGAACTCTGAGACAGAGTGAGAGCGATAACAGAATGAGAAAGAACAACCACCGTAGTTGAGGTGGTTGTTTGACCTTTGACCCTTCCACCTTATTCCTTGTTCCCTCCACCTTTCTGTATTCCTCAGTTCGTTAATGGTTCTCGTGCCAGTAGTTCACGCCTTACCTTCACGTTTCACCTTTACCACCCTTCAAGTTTGTGCGTTTCTATTTCTATCGCACTAGCCCTGTGGAGCGGCTGCTCTCGCGCGGTTGAGTGTCAGTATACTCTGTGCACTCAATCCCAGTAGCCGCTCGTAACAGTGTTTCTTCTTCAGGGGAGTTCGATGTCAAAACTCTGAATAGTTAGTATACGACTTTCATGCTGGGTGTGGTGTTGTACTCTGTAGAGTAGTTGTTCCGCTGCGATCTGTTGAGACTGAGCCCTGTCTCGGAGGATTCGTCCTCGAGAATATGAGGCGAGCCCTCCTATCATCAATAACAACGTACGTCTTCTTTGAGGAGGTTGTGTCGTGTTTTTCTTCGAAAATTCACTTCACGCGTCTCGAAGAAGATTTTGTTTTCGTTGAAAATTCTCAAAGTCCCGAAGGAAGAAGAGATCTTATGAAAAAAATAGTTGAACGCCGAAAAGACGGACGGCCGAAATAACGAGGGAACATGGGCCGCTATCAAGCGAGGGATTCCATCTAGATCAGTCACAGATCATTTTGATTCGTACCTCTTCGAATATATTTGGAGAAGGACGAGAAGTGACTGATGATCTAATGAGGGCATTTCTGAAGGATGTGGTACAGGTGTACTAAGTGAACGGTGGAGGAGAGGAAGCATACAGCAGTTCGTCAGGGACTTCCTAGAACCTGCAAGTACACAATGTCGTTATTTCTAATTTCAAACATGGCGCCAGAGCCTACGGGCATATCGATAACCTGACCTCGGTCGTGATATATCGATATATTGCCTTATCAGTGGGAGCGGTCCATATTCTTTGCTTTTACCCACCTCGCAAACATGCTCAAATATGTGGAGGGAACCGGAAGATTTCGGAACCCATTCTAAGAGCCAAGGCCGTATCCCTGTAATCCTGGAGTAATAAGAAATGAGCCCACAGTGGTCACGACTTAGGTCACTGTTCCCTTGGCTTACGCTGATGCTCTCCAGTCATCTCCTCACGACACAGCACTGCGATTTCGCCCTGGAATTAAAGGGGAAAGCCTGCGATACGACCAATATATCAAATACATCAACTTTACACTAAGTTACGAAAAGTACTTGCATGTACCAAGTAATGTAACCATCGTTCAGGTCCAAAACTTCCTGCATCACGTCCGCCGCAAAGTTCCAAACGGATATCGTACCGTCGACGGACGACATCAACAAACTGTCGTCAGCGAAAGGGTTGAAACAAAAATTGGTGATAGCTTGAGATCTGGCGGCTTTGGGGGTTTGCCCGGTGTCCTCGCTCGTCAAATCGTTGACGTGCCGAAGGACGACTTCCCCGCATTTGGAGCCGAGAGCGAGGACGTTGTGTTTAGTCGGATGCCATTTGACTGCGGTGATTCTCCTGAAAAACTTGAACGGGTCCATCGCGAATACGTGAAAATCTTTAAGGCGAGAAACGACGCAATTGTCGACGCTCCAACGGAGCCGCTCGCAGTTTATGATTCCGCATTTGAACCTGTCGACGGATTTGACGACGTTCGCTTCGTAAAATTTGCTCTTTTTCACGTCAGTTTTGGAGACGATCGGCTCGAGAGAGTCTTGTGACAACACGTTCTTCTTTTTGTCGTCCTCTTTCTTCTTTTTGAAAGCCATCGTCCATTTACTTCCGAGTGAATTGAATTGTCTCGAACTGACACGCAACTTAGCAAATCTACGCACCAAACCCGCGCTGAATGAACGTTATCGTGTTCAAGGCGCGCTGACGGCTGACGTCCTTGATAACACAAGCTTGCGAACCTTGTTGACATTCGAATTGGGTTGTGACTGCAAGGGTCGAGTTTTAATTTAAATTATCTCACATTCGTTTTTATACTTAATCGCAATTATTTGTAATAACAACCAACCACATGACTTTACAGGAGGGTCGTGGGGACGAATAACTTGCTGCACCTGATTCAGCGCGCCGTTGCGACTTTTCTGGAAACTTAATGGGTTCGTATCACAAAACTTTCCTCGGCCCTCCGTATATTAGGGCTCAGTCAGTTCATTAGAACTTGATAGATCTCATACGTGGTAGTAATTCACATTTCAGTATTCATTGAGTTGCTGCTATTTACGCCACTTTTTGTTAAGGTAAGGTAATTTATGGTTGTATCACTGCGGTTTGTTTTTTGGGAGGTGCACTTTTACCATTCAGGGAGTATGAGAAAATAAACTACTGATGACATCGGTAGAGACTACTTCCCTCAGCCTAAATCAGATCTGTTTTTATGAGCTCAATCAAACTTAGCCCCTCATTTCAAATAGAAGCTAGTTGTGTTTGGGGTTTCAGCTTGAATAAGTATATCACTTGCTCATTTTTTGAGTGACCATTGCTTAGGAGTTACCAAACGGTTCGTGTGGGAATGTTCGTATTTATAGTTAATTAATTACAAGGAAATCCCGGTAGGAGGAGTTAGTTGTAGGCACTTCAATTGTTGAGGTGGTTAATGCTCACTCAATGTTTATAGACTGTAGAAAAAAAAAGCGACTACATTCTACTCTTTTTTAACTTCTTCTGAGTGCAACTATTGTAAATTTTACATATTTGAAGAGAAATTAATACAATGTATTGTGTTAGTCTGTTAGGAGGTGGAAATAAAACGAGACATTGTTGGTTTTCATCAGAAATTTCCTTTATGGTCAAGATCTGTAACATTTTACAGCCACAGATTACCTGCATTTGAACTGGACGACATATTGGTATTGTTTTGAAATTTTTTGGAAATAAGCCTACAACCATTTTTTTCAAACTTGCTAAGTGTCTCCAACTAGTCGATGCTCATACATTTTTCTCCATTAATCTTCCTTTGGCAATCTGTTGAACCTTTTTTGAGAAACGCACATATTCTATTCTTTATGAATATTCCTTGAGAAATGAGTTGATCGAATGTATATGAGTGACAAATTGCATATCATCAAATTGAGGAGCGATGGAATGTGGTCTCAGAGCTTGACACCTAATAGTATTTAAAACATTCGACAACAGTTTTGCAAACACACACTGCAGTCTTCTGAGGAGTTACTTGACTTCAGAAAGTGAGCGATTATTGAATCAAAAAGTCAAGAGACATTTTTCAATTGTAGAAGGCGAGATTAATATGCACCTGAAACAAAACTACGTATTCCGATCTCAAGGTTCTCTAGCCGTTGAAAACTGTGAAGACGAAGAGGACAAAGAAACACTGAGAAGAGAACGCAGAAAAAAATTAGGTTATTGAAGTGTCTGACAACTAGACGTTTCTGGTTGTTTTGAAAATTATTGTTTTTTTTGTGGAGAACATGATCTAAACTTGAAATAATTGTGTGTGGTGCGAATTCTTGAAGTCATATCTGCTGTGGACTGGGGCTGCGCAGCTTCGTGCGGCAGAAATATTGGCAGTTCGCCTGATTGTGTAACTCTATAAACATAAACATTGGCTGGTTTCATTTAGTTTTTCCAAATTCATTTCCATAATATTCACATTAGCGCTAGAAGCTCAGCTGTTTTGATAGTAAAAGCGCTCGATATCCCCTTTTTTTCAAGTCCGTCTATTTATGCGACACAGCCGCCTTATCAACTGCAGCTTACCCTTTTGACGAAGAGCCCCTGACATTTCCGCCCTCTAGTTTCATCGATTTTCCGTTTACTCTTTCCAGGGTTTCTCCTTTAATGCAATTTGAACTTTAAAGGCGCTCCAGACGGCGGTTAAAGAAATAAAATGTCGAGAGCGGGTTTCGGAAATAAAGTTTTGTTGGGCTACGAGGACGAGCCGATTTCGGACAAATACAAAGATTTGGTGGACTACACGACCAACAAAATCGGAGGGCGTCCGGTAAGTGCATATTTTCTAATTAATTTTTAGCGAATTTTCGAAGGGACTTTAACTAATGCGATCGTGCTACTAAAGGTTGAGAGTGAGGATTTTCGAAAAATTCGTGCGCTGAATTGTACGTTTTAGGACGCACACGTTGAATATGAAATTGCTTGTATACATGGGAAACCAGTTGCAATGTCATGTGTGGCTTCATTTCGAATTGTCAACGCCGCATCTACTGTGTCTAGTGCATTGCGTCCCTGTTTTCACTCAAAATTCGAATAAAATCATTCGGCTAAAGTTAACGTACCTGTTAAGTGAGTCCGTCTCCTCTGGCTGGTGAGATACTGCGGGCGAGAGCTTTCGATGTAAAGACGCCATCGTCTGGCAGTTATGTCAGCCCTAAAGTCAGTTAGTTGGTCTTTATATATGAAGAGAAAGGTAAACGGGATGGTGGAGCGTCATGGTAAGGGGGGGGAGCATGTGGAATTAAATTGTTGATTCTTAACTTCGTTCCTGACCAATGATTCCTAACTCGTCAATTGCAACCGAAGCCCTGACGAGACTACTGACGAATACGGCCCAGACACTGCATTTCAGCCAAAGTTTTTGGGATCAGTTGCTGGCAGTAGTTAACAATTGTCTGTAGTTAATTTTTAATAGTGAGTAATAACATTTTTAACTATTAACTAACAGTTCTGTAGTTGCACCGAGGTACTAGTAGTTGCATAAAGAGTAATTGACAATTTTTGTGGTAACTGAATAATAGTTGACTACTAACCACAACAAAATGAACTACTCATAGTAACAATTCTCGAAAATTCTGCGAGAAAGGAAAAAAATTGTTAAACGTTTTTGTGATTCAATTTACCTACGAATTGTCGGGAAGGGGTGATGTTTACCGCTTGGTGTCAACCTATTTGTCGCAGCTTATTTGCAGATATTTAATTTAACCTTCATGTTCTTGATACAGGATTGGCCGGCTGATGCTCCGACGGCAGTCACTTGTAAACTCTGCAACTTGAACCTGCCGTTGGTCTTACAAATATACGCTCCTTTGGGCGATTCGCCTTACCATCGCACGTTGTACTTGTTTGCCTGCATCAACCCTCACTGTTGGAATCAAAACGGAAGGTGAGTTATTCGCATACAATTATCATTTCGCGATTCGGAACGTTACTGGTGAGCCTAACAGTAGCGGTAAAAGTTGAGCAAATTTTTGTCGTAAAAGTAACGCGCGAAAGAAACGGAAAAGCGCTCAAGTTAGGAATCCGAGTGTGGTGGGTGGGTGGGGGTGGGGGACATAGGCTGCTTTGATGGCTTCAAATAACTGTCATTCATTCCTCCATGCACCACATTCAGGACACTCGTCAGGGATGAAACTGACACTGATACACCAGTCCGCAACACTTCGCAAGCCTTTTTCTCTGAATCGGTGACTCAAAGTCGTATTAATTTGCCTATCCGTGGCTGGTCGAATTATAACAAACAAATGAACGCGAAGGAGGCAGTCCCCAATATAGCAGAAGCCGGACGGACGGTCATGCAACAAAATGGATACGCAACAAACGAATACGGAAAGAAATTATTACACATGCAATGGTGGGAACTCGACAATTGAAGGACAATAATTCAGTTACAACGGAAAATTGACGTGTTAAAATATAGTTCAACGGTTAGTCGAGTGTTGAATTCGTATTTTGAAGAAAACTAGTGTTAGACCAGTGATGAAAGTTGTAACTAGCACCAGTATCAGTGACGCTCTTCAATGTTCCGAATCGCAAACCGAATTACCAGGCAAATGTACCCGCGGCCATTGTTTTGGGAATTAGCCGAAATCACGTATCGAGGATGTCGCGATAGAATTCTCTTACATGCAGTGGCTCAATGTTAAGTTTAGATGTTTTCACCTACATTTTGTTTTTTGAAGTTCTCTGTTTTTACCTTCTGCTACCCAACGATAAGATAAGTATTGTGATCGTGTAAAAAAGATTTCTTCAGATCTTTACGTTTTAAGGCCTTCGGACTTGAAAACACCTAATTTCTTTCTGCAGTTCACTTTGTGGAAGAACAGTTGATCAAATTGTGTTGCTTCTTGATTTGTTTCGTTTATGATTTTTACTTTCCGTTACCCAGAGAAAAAGCAGTATTGAGATAGTACCAAAAACAAAAAAAAGCTTTTTTTTCTTCAAATCTTCACGTTTTGAGGCGTACTGAACCCAAAAAACGCTATTTGGGAAACCAGTTTGTGTGTGGACGTGATGGAGAGAAAACGGACTAACCAAATTAGCTCAAATTTGTTATCTAGCCCGCAGGTCATCTTGCGACGCCAAAATAAGGGTTTGAGTTAAACCTTCCCAAAACTAACTTTAATTATCATGGTGATCGAAACACCAAATTTTTACTTTCCGCTACCCGAAGGGAAGGAAAGTATAGTAATCGGCCCAAAAAAAAAATTTGGGTTTTCTTCAGATCTTTACATTTCAGACCCCCCTGAGTCCGAAAAACACAATTTGGGAAAATGGTATGTGTGTCTGTGAACGATTTTTAGAGAAAACCACCGTACCAAATCAGCTGAAACTTGATGTCTAGCCTACAGGTTACCATGGGACGCCAAAATAAGGATATCAGCAAAATCCACCGAAAGTTAACTACAGTTATCATAGTGATCAAAACACCAAATATTTTTTTTCTCAAGAACGGCTCTAACGATTTTGATTAAATTTTTTATATTTATAGCTCTTAATAAGGCAACTATACCATAAAATTCCCATTCGTGGGAAAATGACGAGAGCAGCACAATAAATTATCAACATTTTCGACGAAAAGCGTCTTTAGCGCAGTTTTTTCCTTATATACTCCGCTGGAATGTTAGAAAGTGAATTGACGTAGAGCTAAGGAAAGTTGTGTGTTGCAACGCACCAGATATTTATGCTTGAAAACGGCTCCAACGATTTTGATTAACTTTTTTATATAAACAGCTCCGAATGAGATGACAATACCATAAAATTCCCCTCCGCGGGGAATGACGAGAGCAGTACAATAAATTACCAAACATTTTGACGAAAATCGAGTTGAGCGTAATTTTTTCCTTATAAACTGCGCTCAAATGTTACTAGAATCATCAGAAAAATGCAGGTGGTACTCCAACCAAGTACGTATACGAAGGGTCTTTAATAGCGCTCATAAGATATATAGGGATCACTTCAGAAATTCCGGAATTTCAGCCACCGCCATTTCACTTACTACCATTTCTAACGTTATTATCCGATAACTCTGAAAAAGTGATTATCATCCTTTTCAAAATATCTGGTGCGTTGCAACACACAACTTTCCTTAGCTCTACGTAAATTCACTTTGTACATGGCCAATTCTATTTAATCAATTCATTTATCACTCAGTTAATTTGAACTTGGTCAAACAATGCTTTACGGCAGCAGAAAGCGGTAGCGCTTACAGTTCCGGAATTTATTGTGCTGCTCGTACTCATTGCGGGACCATTATTGAGCAATTGGTACACAGATAATTAATGAGGCTGTAAACACGATTTTTTAAAAAAAGGATAGTAATCACTTTTGCAGAGTTATTGGAAAATAACTGTTAGAACTGGTAGTAAGCGAAACGGCAGTAGTTGAAATTGAGGAATTTTTGGAGTGAGCCCCATGTATCTCATGAGCGTTTTTAAACACTCACCCTTTAGGTATTGGATTGGACTACAATACCAATTTTTTTTTAACATTCTACAAGAATTCCAGCGGAGTTTATAAGGAAAAAACTGGGCGAAAAACGCTTTTGGTCGAAAATTTTGATAATTTATTGTGCTGCTCTCGTCATTTTCCCACGAATGAGAATTGTATAGTATCATTGACTTATTGAGAGCTAGCTATATAAAAAATGTAATTAAAATCGTTAGAGCCGTTTTTGAGAAAAAAAATTTGGTGTTTTGATCACTATCATGACTATAGTTAACTTTCGGTGGATTTTGCCCATACCCTCATTATTGCGTCCCATGGTGACCTGCGGGCGAGATATGAAGTTTGAGCTGATTTGGTACGATGGTTTTCTCTAAAAATCGTTCACAGACACATGTACACACATACAGACTGACACACAGACCATTTTCCCAAATAGTGTTTTTCGGACTCAGGGGGGTCTGAAACGTAAAGATCTGAAGAGAACTCAAAATTTTTTTTGCAGCCGAATACATAACTTTCCTTTCTACTTCGTAGAGCAAGGAACGTAAAAAGTCAGTACTGGTGGAGTAATTCTCTGTGCACCAATTGTTCAATAATTGTCGGGGCATGAGTACGAGCAGCACAACGAATGACGGGTC
Source organism: Pachypeltis micranthus (assembly GCA_020466155.1). Lineage (NCBI taxonomy): Eukaryota > Metazoa > Arthropoda > Insecta > Hemiptera > Miridae > Pachypeltis > Pachypeltis micranthus. The sequence continues at coordinate 59,462,947 of CM035770.1, read as the reverse complement.
TGTGGGCTGTACCGCTTTCTGTCGCTGTGAATTGATGTTTAAAATGAGCTGAATGAAAAATAAATTAGGTTAGTAGAATAAGACATGAATACAAGCGTATTGACGTAGAGCTAAGGAAAGTTGTGTGATGCGGCTCACTTGATATTTTGTTTTGATCGATGTGAAAGGGATGTAGGGGACAAATGTGTACCAAAAACTAGTGTGTGATGCGTGATTATTTCTGTATCTTCCGGTTGAACGAATATATAAGCCATGACAACTCAGAAAACGAGATTTGTCGGTGGCTTTCAAATTGTCTCAAAAACGGTTCTAACGATTTCAATTTAACTCAGGGAATAGAAAAGACAAAAGTTGGTCTATTCCAGTACTCCAGTGAGATTGGAGCAAAATAAATTAAGATCGACTTAACCTGAATCCCACGAAATAGTAGTTGTAGGGTCCAGACGTAAAACGTCGCCTTGAGCACGACTCGGGTTTGCCTCGAGAGCAGTGACGCCAGCGATGACAAAGGGCAACTGGTCGCAGTCAGTAATGCTGAGTTGAATTGCAGGAAGGGTTACTGAGTGGCCTGCGTGTGAGCAGAAGTGTATTCAAGAAGTAATAGCAACAACAGCCTAAGCAGCTGTATACTATTGAAGACGCGTAATAAATACTCGAACATGCTACATTTGCTTAAAATTTCGTGGCACGCATTAACATCTTCCCAACAAATCGTTAAATATTGTTCTCTTTTTTGCCATCTAAGTTTCAATTATTTTTCAGCTGGGTTTGCTTAAGGAGTCAGATTCTGGCCGACTCAAATTCAGATATGAAGGTGAGCTTCAATGCTGTGGAAAATGCGTCTTGTCAAAACGACTGGAACGTCGCCGGTGGAGATAACTGGGGAGATGAAGAAAATGGGAACTTTGTTGACTTCGAAATGACGACCGACGTCTCAAACGTTTCAAGAGGTGATGATTTGAATTTTGTAGCTTGTCCCGAGTTTTTGACGTTTTATGTCTTTACATTGGCACAATGGGGAGGGAATTTCGCGCCCTTCAAAAAAAATGGGCTGCATTATTTTTTTAGATTTTTTAAAACCTTGATTTTAAGGGCTATTGAGTCCAAAAAACACCATGTGAGAGAATGGTCTGTGTGTGTGAGCTTTGATAGAATGGTGCAATCTCCTGTGTGAGCTTGCCTTCGACATAGCGTCCCACATCCTTACGTTCACGCTCCAGTTCTATCTGGGGGACTTGGTACCACTATTCCATTCATGTGTTTTAACTGCCAGCTGGCTTAACAGGCATGTGGCTGGGTTGTCGCACGCTCTGTGGCTGGTCTTGAATTCATTCAGGATCAGCTGTGTGTGACATGGCGACTCCATCTCCACCTGAGTCCAATAAGCCTTCGGGCTTTGTCGCTGTTCTGCATGGTTCAGTTGATGGATGAGAACTCATGCAGTGTCCTGACTCCCTAACCTTCTGCCTCAGTGGAGTGGGCTTTAGAAGGCATCCATTGAAGGGATTACAGGCGCTTTCACGCTATTCCTGTGCCGTTACTGCCCACTGTGAGGTGTACAAGGGGCCGGGATCATAATGTTGTGGGTGCCCCCTGTCGTTCCTGTGGTAATCAGTTTGAGTTGTTGAACAATGTGGTGCAGGTTTGTCTGCAAGCGGGTTGCTGGTGCATTGTCATCTGTGGGCTGGGTAGTGGAGACAGAGCAGCACTACTGGGTTGTCTCTAGAGTAGAATTGAGGCTCGACCAGTATGCAGTGATCCTGGATGTTCAGGTACGAGGGGGGGTCAATAAGTCCTTAGAAAATCCAAGAGATGGCGCTCGTAGTATCGAAAATGAATTTTTTTTAGTAAGCAGCACTATTAACTAGAAAGCAGTTGAAGTTTCAGCTGTATCAATCAGTTAGTTTCTTTTTTATCGTGAATTGTTGTACACAACTATCGTTAATTAATAAAAATGGAAAAAAGTGAGTTTCGAGCGGTGATAAAACATTTTCATTTAAAAGGCCTAACAGCGAAAGAAATTAAAGCTGAGTTAGATGCCGTTCATGGTGTATCTGCCCCTGTGTTTGCCACTATTTACAACTGGATTAATGAATTTAAACGTGGTCGTACGTCAACAAAAGATGAGCATCGTTCAGGACGCCCCGTAGAAGTGAGTACCCCGGAAATGATCGACAAAATCCACGACATAGTGTTAAGTGATAGAAGAACAAAATTGCGCGAAATAGTTGAGGCCACAGGGGTGTCGAAAGGCACCGTCATTTAAATTTTGCATAATAAATTGGATATGAAAAAAATATCAGCAAGGTGGGTGCCGCGTTTGCTCTCAGCTGAAAACAAACGCAATCGTGTAGTCGACTCTAAGGCGCTCTTGGCGCGCATGCGTTCTAATCAGGCTGAGTTTCTACGTCGATTCATAACTGTAGACGAAACTTGGGTACACTACTACACTCCCGAGACGAAGGAACAGTCAAAACAATGGATTACTAAAGGCGAACCGGCTCCAAAGAAAGCAAAGATGGTAAAGTCAGCCGGAAAGGTTATGGCCACGGTTTTTTGGGATGCACGTGGCGTTATTCTTATTGACTATTTGGAAAAAGGAAAAACCATCAACGGACCATATTATGCGTCGCTATTAGACCAACTGAATAATAAAGGAAAAACGGCCTCATTTATCGAAGAAAAAAATCCTCTTCCATCAAGACAATGCACAAGTGCACACGAGCGCAGTTGCAATGGCCAAAATTGAGGAATTAAAGTTCGAATTAGTAGACCATCCTCCGTATTCACCAGATTTGGCCCCCAGTGACTATTATTTATTTCCTAACCTCAAAAAGTGGCTTGCCGGACAGAGATTCACGTCGAACGAGGAGGTCATTGCTGAAACAGATGGCTATTTTGAGGAACTTCCAAAATCATATTTCTCTGATGGCTTAAAAAAATTGGAAAGACGTCTGGAAAAGTTTATCGAGCTCCAAGGAGATTATGTTGAAAAATAAACAAAAATTGGCCCGAAAAAATTGTTTTTTCTATCTTTTTCTAAGGACTTATTGACCCCCCCTCGTAGTATCTGGCAGCCGAGATGTTGCGCTAACTTGGTAAGCCAAGAGGCGCCAAATGACCAGATGGATATTTTTGTGGCTGTGTTGGAAGCTCGTGGAGTGGAGACAGGTAAAAGGGTTGCAGCGTGTGGTACGGGAAAAGTGCCGAGGAAATGTGTCAGCTGGGCGTGTCAGCAGACATTCTCTGAATACATCCTCGTGTGTTGCTCGGGTGGTATCCAAATGGTGGTTGTTCTGTAGGGGTGTGGTATCCTCTTATTCTCCTTACCTTCCCCATCCCACTCCTGCTATCTCTAGAGCTGGCATCAAGTAGTCTGGGTGTGCGCCCCATTTCCTTAACTATTATTTATTTACTTTCCTTTTCGGGTGCCACAGTGAGCTTCAGGGAGGAATAAAATTGTAAATGAGATTCAGTGAACAGCTTAACCTTAATCAGCTCAAGTTTGGTATTTAGGCTGAACTATACGGGCAAGAGCAAATATCGGTGCAGAATTAACAATAGTTACCATAGAGATCAAAACACCAAATATTTTTTTCTTCAAAAATGGCTGAAATGATTTTCAATTTTTTTTTGTGCAAATAGCTTCTAATAATATAACGATACTGTAAAGTTTACAGTCTTGGGAAAATGGCGAGGGTAGCCCAATAAATGGAGAAACATTTCTAGAGAAAGCGAATTTAGCGCAGATGTTTCATCATAAATCTCTCGCATACAAAACTAGCCTTAAAAAACGATAAAATCTTGAATAATTATCATAACATAATTGAGGGCATCCTCAGAAATTCAGAAATACAAGCATATGTAGTTTTTTTGGGTAACTTTTTTATTGTAGTCTTTACCCCAGAATTCCAGAACTGTAAACGCAGACCAAAAACATAATCGTGTCAACAGTACCATAAATTACTTGCACGTCGGTTTTTAAATGAAGTTAGTTGCATGAGTAGCAGGTGCCCTATAAATTCCTGTACGTGTAGGTCTAGCTAACGCAAAACGGGGATTTTTTACCAAGTTCGTGCGAAACGAGTCAAAAATAGATTGGATTAGTTGCTGAATCCATGAAGATCTCTGAATGCAAGTGAGGGTGGGGAAAGTTGTGTGATGCGTTGCACCAGATATGCACTGGTAGAGAGAGAATTGAAATTGTATCGCATTTGTTTCAGGTGTTTGTGAAATGAACGTCGACGAGAAGAACGCAAACAGCGGCAGATCTGCAGAGGGAGCAATCGGCAATGTGCCTGTTGCCACAGCGACTATTGAAGGGGATGAAGGAGAAGTTGTCTGCATTGACACGCCAACATCCCCTCACATTAATTTAATCGCCATGTTGGAAGAAGCTGCTCCCATTCCTCAGGTGAATTTGACTATTGTATTATTCGTCGATACCACTGACCTTGGGGGCGTCGAACGCCTTGTCTCGTTTTATACTGAAATCCAATTTTATCTCCTTGCGTTGAACAGGTTCCCATCACCAGCCTGTACTTCTTGCCCGTTTTCTTGTCCGTCGGCGAAGAAGAGAGAATGAGGCCGGACATAAGTCCCACGAATGAAGAACACATTCGAGAGCTGATGGAGCATGCAAGGATTTCAACTGACGACGCTTCCTCGAGCGGTTCTTCCAATTGCTCTCCAGTAGGAGAGGAGCAGTACGAAAAAACTCTTCCCGCTCATGGCGATAAACTCTTTCACCAGTTTGTCACAAGAATATCGGCCAACCCCGGTCAGATTTTGAGGTGAGCTCGTTTTGCCTTCCCCTGTGCATTTAATTGTCCAAGTGATCAGCCCATTCATAAGATTCAAAATATCTACTATCAAACCAGAGATCTACAATTTTAGGTATACTACATTCATCAAAAAGCTCCCCAAATTTATTCAGGAAATGAAAAATACAAGATTATACATCAAAGTCGATGTGGTCTCCTTCAAGGTCTCCCCATCGATTAAAACTCACTAATGCCAGTGCTTGATTCAATCATCAAAACATTTTTTATATTCGGTTTGCGGTATGGCCATGAGATCCATCTTCGATATTTCCATGATCTCATCTCAAATAGCATGAGAGGGGGAGTTGCAGAACGAAATGAAAAGAAACTCAGTGAGCGTTAGGAGGGCTGTATTATATGTGCAATGAATGGAACTGAGTTCGTGTACAAAAGAGCGACACAAGGGGACTACTTGGAATACGCGTGAACTGGCACGGGAAACTGTATTGGAAGAAAAGTGCGAGCTGTAACTGGGACGAGTTGCTTGCGGAATGACGGTGTGACCACTGGGAGACGAGTGTCTCTGGGAAGAGCGGTGTGTCTTGGAGAAGGCGGTAAATCGAGGGAAAGTACAAAAGGGGAAATCCATTGTCGTTGGAAGTTAACCCGAACTTAATCCCTTTGTCGAAGGAGACAAACGACTGTATGGGCAATTCTCGGACTTCCCCGTGGCATCACATGGAAAGAGCCGAAACTGTTGGGTTGGGCGACGCACCAGGTAAAGAAATCAGCCTTTCAGCATGTACTGAACAACGACAATACCGTACAATTCTCATTTGTATAAGGGTAAGGAAAGTATTGTAAAAGGATATTGGGTATTCCTTTCTCTTTTGGACTCAGATGTATCTGCTTTCGATCGTAGCAGCTCTATTTCTCAGGTAACTGCAGATGAGCAAGTCCAGGTTATGAGGAATTCCCCGAACTTTAAGCTCATTGAGACACGTCGTCAAATGATGTCAATGACAACTGCTACGACGTACTTAGCCTGTGCCTCCTGCAGACAATGAAGCAACCATTTCAACAATGACGTCCAGCATGAACCTTCCTTTAGTAAACTCACATTGTCTACTTGTGAAGTGGCAGCCGAAGCTCCTTTGAGGGACTTCTAACGTTTTGCCTAATATGGAAAGAAGGCAAGGGTTCTCTCCTTTATTATTCAACACTTGATAAAGCCACCAGAGCATCGATATTCGCTATTTGCGAAAATTCACTGATGTTTGCCATCAGCACCTCAGCCTTGTTTTCATTACACGCACGCAATGTTAGTGGCGTGTTAGTCTTAACTAACTAGTACGTACATTTTGTTCTCCATTTCTTGTGTGTTGCTATGCACTATATTTTTCCTCTGTATTGAATTTCCATCCCGCTTGTGTACCGAAGTATAACTTTCTTAAAGAATTTGGAGAATACTGGGAGCAATGAGATCGTATTATCCAACCCTGGCAAGTTAAGGATTATGACTTATGCAATCTTCTACAATTGTGGGACAGAGGAGTTTCAAGCACATAACGCATGAACGTATCGTCGATTACTTTGGCTGAGAGCAGGGTAAACTCCATGCCAAAAGCCCCCCTTCCTGCATTAACGTAACTCACGTTTCTCAGTTTTCAATCTGGACTGATTAATCTCTGGAAACGGAGAGCCTTGCGAGTTGTAGTCTGGGAAGTGGTAGATCTCTGCGCTTTGATTATAGGCGTGACGGTGTGGGGGAGGGGTTTAGATCTAGGAGAATAGCTCGGCAAGATTTTGGAGCATGCGGAACATTTGCGTTAAATTACAATCTCCGCAGGTCTCACTCTCCAACTTATTATGTTTCAGGTACGGTGGACACCCTTTGCCCCTCTATCACATGCAAGACAAACCTCGGACTTGTCGCAATTGCGGAAGCGAAACCCTTTTCGAGCTTCAAGTCCTCCCGACGCTCATCCGATGCTTGAAGCTCGTCGGAACCGACACCTCAGCCTCTGGCTCTCACCTCGAATTCGGCTCAATTTTCATCTATTCTTGCTCCAAATCCTGTTGGGACTCTCGAGAGTCGTACAAAGAAGAGCAACTCGTCGTTCAGATGGAAAAGATGTAATGCGTACGCTTTTAACTTTTCCTAGATCTCTTTTCAATTTTTTTTTTGTGCCTTTTGTTTTTTTTTAACTTTGTGGCATACTTAGGAGATTCATCGCCGCGAGTTGTCAATCCGCGACGAATAAAGGGCTTGCTGGTGGTTTTGCTGCCAGAGTTGGGTTTGAGTAGATGAATGGGGGACGCACATAGTCATTGAGATATCAAATGTGACTAATGTCGAGTAGAAGACCCTCGTTTTTGTGGTTTGGGCTTGACAACTATACATGTGCAGCATGGTACCTTTATAATCTAGTAGTTTTATCTGCAGAGTGTACCAATGCTCCAGCCCATTACACTGGACTTATGTCGTAGGGCCAGATGTTCACTAAACAGCTACCATAAATTTCATTAGGTACTGTACAGAGATGGGCAAAAACTACCTCTCAATTATAGTTGTTAGTTCTGTGCTGCTGTGACTGATGAACAAATATAAGGAAAGAAAATTCGACGTGTGGGGAAGAACCCACTATTTAGATTTAAAAAAAAAAAAATTTAAATTGGACCAAGACCAGGAAGTATGAAAGTCAGACGAAAATACATTTAAAGAAATTGTAAATTCTTTATAAAAAATTTTTAATTGTATTGCAGGGCAGTCACTTGGCGACACACAAAAAAAGAAGAAAGGTAGCAATACTTAGTAGATGTTTAATATTTAATTTTGTTAAGTCTGGTAAAAATTGTACCAATATCCTACGGCCGTGGATTGAACAACTTAGCTAGGTACTTATCGATATTTTGGATCGGGCAGTAGGACAGTAGGGTCGAGAAGGAAACTGGCATTCAAGGCAGCTATGTTTGAAGCTTGATGTCTGCTCTCGTACTCGGAGGTATGCTTGTATGCGTAGGTAGTAGGTAAAGACGTAGTACCTGAAATGGTCATGAAGGTTCTTCAGTATTATGATGACACTCAAGGGTCCACAGACTCATCGACTTCTTTGTCATAATGTGTAAGAAGGAAGTGAAATTTAAGCCTATTTACCGTACTACTGAAGGGATGCGCGGAGAAAAGGGTGTCGGAGAATTCTTTCCCCGCCTCTGCTTCCTTTTCTTCCGTGGTGATCGGTCAGTGCGGAGATTCGAATTAGTAGGAAATCGTTGATGAATTTCCAGCAGAGAAAACGAAGTTATCCGAACCACCCATAAGGTTTTTCCAAACCAAAGAGAAAAAAATTGCAGAAATGGTCGGAGACGATGTGGCGATGAGACAACGTGAACGAGAACAAAAGAAACAGGAGCTCGGGAGATTCGCGGCGTCAGTTTCAAGGTGGCAGCACTATCCAGAGCGAACTTTCGTGGATAGAACGACGCCGAGATCGCATAAATTCAAATTTAAAAGTTTTCATGTCACCGTTCATAGTTCAAATATTTCCCTCCAACTAAATTAGGTTGTAGTTGTGAGACCTGCAGTTCCAAACCAGTAGGGAGGCGAGTGCACCTGGGCCTCATACGTGGCCCATAGCATTCCATCGGCACCTCGGTAGCCTTCCTCATTCAGGATTTTCAGTCACCCCATTTCTTCTCGTTGACTCCAAGGACGCTTTCGCCTTAGCAGTGGTGCCCCTGGGGACAGCAGACTTGGAACTTGGACACAGTCTGTCAGGCTACGTACTCTGCTTCCTCTTGTGGGTTTCTAATTTCCTTTATTTTTTATTTGCGTAACACCCTGTTAAAAAAGGGCTCTCAAGGAGTGGTAACCTATCGTCCTATTCTCTCTCTAGGGCTCACACAAAAATAAAAGTAAACTTCTTCAAACAGGAAAAAATAAATTTAATATGAACTGTTAACGATCGAATAAATTTAATGATGGTGTTGTAATTACATGATTTCGCATCTGCGTCTAGGATCCAATGGGATGCTCAGAATTCATAGAAATAGTCAGCCGGTTCTATTTTCCTGTGTGGAAAGGGTCGAGATGGCGATTCGCTATCCGCTTCAGAGATGGCTTCTCCACTCTCCAGCGTCTAGCCTGCGACTACTTCCTGCGTTTTTGCTACGCTCGAGGTGGCGCTTCCCACTCCCTCGCCTTTCCTGTAAGTTCTCGAGCCGAGTTCTGACTCGATAATATATTGGGGGTTTCCCATCACTGCCTAGACTACTCAGATCCTCGGGATAGGTACTCTGCTCCCTCTTCTAATACCTTGGAGTTTTCCCATTACTGCGGGATCCTGGCAGTTTTTTGACGCATACAGTCCTTCCAAATAACTTACATCCCCACTACAGGGGGAGTACTAGGATATTCCGCCATCTGTTCACTGCTTACTACTTAATGGTGGAAGAAGGGCGCGTGGTCTTATATTCCTCTCCCCCCCCCAACCCCTCTGCAAAATTGTTGTGCGTGTAGATAGATGGTGGGTGTGTTTAGAGCACCTCTTGCGATTTCTGATTCGCGGACATATCGTGATCTATTCGTGGGTCGTCTCTTAGTCCCAAGGATTAGAAAATAACAAAACGGAATTTAGGTGGAATATAATGTACAAAAAAATGAATAAATTAAAGTGTCTGCTTTTGAAAGAAAATAAAATAAAATTGGCTGATCTGACCGAATAGCTTGCTGGGTCGCCGAGCGTATCGTCTGTGTAGAAACGGTCGCTGATATGTAGATGCAGCTGCTGCAGACGTGGTGCTGAACGGCTTCGATATTAGTAGGCAGCGAAGTGATCGAGCATGCGCTCCACAAAACACTTATGATAGTCAAGTGCGCGAAATCGATGAATAGAAATCGTCGCTGTGGTACGATGTGATCGCCTGCAAATAGAGTCTTTTCTTTTTCGCTTAGCGCAGCCAACTGACTGACTCAGCTCCTGAAGTAGGCGCAGGGAGCCCCTCTCCATCCTATGGACGAGAATGCTTGAGTTGATTTGGCCAAAACCCTGGTAAGCCAGATTAAGAGTCAAAAGGTCCAAATCAACTGCAAGGCTTGGTCGAGATCCTGTCGTCAATCTCCCGTAGTTATCCAGCTGGCTGTTACAAGTTCATAGTTCAGTGCCTTTTTGTTCTTTTTTTTTTTTCCTTATTTTTCTCTTTGTTGCAGTTGGCAGCAACACCCTCCTTTACATATACTATCCCTAACCTATGACCACAGTCCCTCACAATAATGACCATCCTATTACCTAAACTGAACTAAACCTACTTGCCTAAATCCCGCTCATGTTGGGACCTGGGCCTCACCTTTTGTGCCACTTTTCAGTGAATGTCTCCATCTTGCTACCATAATTTTGTTGCTACACTAGCGTTTATAAGCGGCCCCTCACATAGGGTGCTAGTTATGAGCGACATCCTCCTCTCCTCGTAAAGACCGCATTCCCTTAGGATATGGCACGGGTAGCCACAAGTGCACCTTCACGAGCTTCTCCTAAATAGCTGCAGCTTTCCGTTAAAACACCCATGTCCGGTGTACAGCTGGGACAATCTGTATCGTGGACTGACATCTACACACGTTAGCCTCCTCCTTACTTCAGGGAACAGTTCGTAGGCGTGCCTGCCTGTCGTATCTTTCTCCCAGCAGTTTAGTTGAACACAACAAACACGCAAGATTGCGTTTGATTAACAATTACGTTAGTTGGGTGCTAGAGAAAGAGAGGGAGACATAAAAACTTGAATTGATTGATGAGTGAGATGAACGAGATAAGGTTCAGTAGCAGTCACATTAGCCCAGTAGAGTTATGATACAGTCATTCTGTAGATGAACGAACTGGTGTTAGGACGACAGCGGAGAGTTACTGAATACTATGGGCCCTGATTGTGGGCTGTCTTAACGTTCTAACTGCAATGTGAAACTCCGAGTAAAGAACTACAACGTCGGGACTTCTTGACCCGACTCACTATTTTGAGCCAAATATTAATTTAAACAGTTTTAGAAATAATTTGGGGAATGTCAAGCCAACATTTCTTCAAAATACATCCTTTTAATGGAATAAAACTTGCAAGAAGATAAGAAAAAAAACGCTCACAATAAACTCACTACATCAAATCACTCCAACTCTCATAAAATTCAATGAAACAGCAAGGTAACTCTAGATAGAACGAAAAAGAACTCACAAATTAAAATAAAATGTCAATGAACAGGAATAAGCAATCCGAAAATACAAATCTCGAAATGAGCAAGCTTCATCAGTCTAAAAACCCTGCAAATTATTACACAATGGTTTATTATTCTCATGAACAGCTTGACCTAGTATTACTGCTCCCCCATCCCATTCGATTCAGCATCGAATACTAGTAAACCATACGAAACATGACCTGACTACAATAGAACTACGGTAACAAAACGTCTGATGATTTTGCCCTGTTGGGTCGGAGCGCCCCCGTTGTGAGTCGAAAGGAGAGTTGAGTGGCGGCGTCGTTGGGAGGCGAGCGAGCGGGGGTGGTTTTTTAATGAGACGGGCGGGGAGGGAGGGAGTGCAAACGACAAAACGTTGACTTCCGCTGTAGTTCCCGCGTTATACTGCGTTTCGTTAATTTTTTCAACCATATTTTGCCCAAAACAACCATGGGCTTCCTCCGATCGGATTGCCGGGATGGCGGGCACAACTAGATACCAAATGGGATTTTTGTGCGAAAGAACGAATTTTTTAGACCACGTTAAAGGCACAAAACGGCCCGGACGGGGGACGAACATTGCAAATTTGGAATATCCATGTCTTGAAACGTAAAGTATCAAATTTTGAGGGGGGGTTGTAAAAAATTTTTCGTGACCATTATTCAGAATGAATAATAAACCAAAATAGAAAATAAAAATAAAATGTCATAAACGTCACATAAAGTACCATAAAACATAACATTAACATACACAAAATTATCACGTAGAAGCTTCATCAGTCTTTGATTTCAGGCTCGCAATCTTTGCACAACCGTTGCAATTTTGCGTGTTCCCTGCAAATTGGTTTGTTGAAAATCTCGCAGGAATTGTATGTTTTCCTGTCGTCGTCGCAAAAGTGGCATCTCTTCCCGGTTGCTGGTTGGCCCTGGCGTAGGGTGCCAAGAGCTGATTCTACAGGTTCCAGTATTCCCAAAATAGCTCGAATTTCTGCTCGCAGATTCTTGGGCAGCCTTGGGTTGGCTGCCCTCGCCTTCCTGAGGGGTTCTACTAACGAAAACGCCGCTTTGCTGGATCGTGTTGCTGTGCTATTATTGAGCCGATGGAGCACGAAGGCATTTATTCCAGCAGCATCCAGCACCCCATAAAAGTAGCGCATTGGCCATCTTCTAGAAGCTCTTTTAGTTGAATATGTGTCACACAACTTGTCAAAAACATCCACTCCACATTTTGTCAAGTTATAGAAATCAACAATATCCGGTTTTCCTGGCTCTGGATTGACAGTTCTAGTATCGTGCATTGATGGTAGTAGAATTACATTCTTGCTCTTCTTCTGGTTATAAGATACCAAAGTCTTATCAGGCTGATAGAGGAATCGTGATGTTCCCAAAGGTATTCCTGTGGTTGCAACGAGGGATGGTGGAATTTCTCGCTTATTTTTGCGCAGGGTGCCAACCATTGTGAGCTTGCGCTTACCAAGCTCCTCAGAGAGTTCTATAGAGGAGAACCAGTCGTCGCACGCAATGTTGCGGTTTGGTGCACATACTGGGTTGGTAAAAGCAAACCTTGACGAGTAACAGTACCTTTCCCTATGTATGGGATACCTCCGCAGAAGAAGAACGTTCTAGCATCGCACATTGACGCTATTTTTCCCCCATACTTGTCTGGTTTTGCAGGGCAATACATCTTAAAAGTTGATTGAAAATAGATTTCACACTCTACGACGTCGGGGCATGTTGACCCAAACCAAGTTTTTAGTTCTTCTACCGAAACTATTCAAGGACACTCACCATTGGCTGGCAGCTGCAGGAAGACAGCTACTCGAAGCCCCTACCCTCTCCCACTACTATCCATCCGTCTCCACCTCTCTTTAGCGCCTTCGGGTCATTTTGACCCGCACGTTCTATTAGAAATGAAGACCACAGGGAAAGAAGGGGGGATGTGTGAATTTTTCCATTCTGAGAAAACTGAAATTTAAAGTTTGACGCCTTCTACTCATGTACATCTTCATGAATGGCTGGGTCGTTTTATTTTTCCTCATTAGTTAAATTTTCATCTAACAATATAAAGGAAAGGGAAATAAGTTAATGAACGTCCACAATTTGTAAATAACTTTATTGAAAAAAATAAATCCACTCTTACTAAAAAAAAGTGGAAGAAGGGGGAAGGTCAGAGAGAACACCGGGAAAAAAGGGGGAGAGTGAGAGAAAAAATCACTACTTCCCTCGTGTGCCGCTTTTCTTGACCTCTCTGTATTTCAATTTTGAAAAGTATAGCCTCGCTGCCATCGACTGACAAAACTGTCTCAAGTGGAATAAATCCTTGAACTTTTCCAAAGAGTCCGATTTTTGCTAATATCATTGAAGGTGGATAGGAACATTAGTAATGACTCACGAGTGTAAAGTTGTGGTGGCAAATAAAATTGTCCAATCGGGTGAAGTTGTCCGCCCCTTCTGTCGTGGATCTTTGATCGGGGAGGAACTACAATGTGCGACGTGAATTTGCCATTATAAGTATCCCTAAGTTGTATCGTGCGGGAGTGGTCTGCAGTAAATACCACTTCTTTGATAGGCCTGGTGTTGAAGGACGCTTTCTTGCAGTAGGAGCTGGCCAAAGCTGGCCAAATCGCTCCAGTTTTGGATGAGAGCTTGGTCGACCTCAACAACAATGAATGGTTCTGGATTTTTTCGGCAAGTAGCTATCTCACTCATCCAGTCGCGAGGAATCTCAGCTTGGATCTTTTGGTTTACCGGGGCCATGTCACGATCACACTCGAGATACGAGTGACCTCTCATGGGGAATGTGACTTTGATTGAAGAAAGTCTTTTGGTCACGTGGACAACGTAGTGCAGGTAGCGAATCATCGTAAAATTTTTATTCTGGCCGCCACAAGAGTCGCGGAAAATTTCCAAGTGGCGCACATTTTTGTCCAAACACGTGAATATGTAGTGATTGAGAAAAGACACCACCTCATTGGACCCCTTTCCCCCGATGGTTTCATCGTAGCAGAAGAAATAAGCTCGACCAGACGAGAGGACGTGGATGTTAAATGACTGGAAGGTGAGCTGACGATGGTAGTACACGTCATTCGTGGTCACGTTCGGAAGGCTGAGATTTTTCTGATGTCCATAGCGATTGCTTGGGTGTCATCTTTCTTCATAGCAGCCATCCGAGCTACTTTTTTTCGTTCATAAAACTTTTCAGCTCTTGCTTTGTGAACCTGATTGGCCACTGTCAACTTCCTGAGCTCCTCAACTAATGATGCCTTCGTCTTGTCATCTTTGGCTTCAGCAGACCTTTTCTGCAGCACTTTTTGTTCGGCCAGGAAATTGTCACACGATGAACAAGTATCACTTCGAAGATACCCAAAACTGATGTTGAACTTCGTATTGAACGTATTTCGGTAGGATTCATACGACACAGCAGAATTTCCAGTCTCAAGGTACATTTCGTGCATTTTTTTAATGTTCAAAGTCGAAGGTAGGTACACGCGAGACGTCTTGGTGCGGCTGTAGTGGCTTTCTCGTCCCTTAAAACTTCCAATGCGGTCGACTACTGCTTGGTAAGTTACTTCCGAGAGTTTATGTTTTTTCACGCCATGCCCTCATTTATCTTGAGGTGCATAGCCACTCTCCTTCAAACTTTTCTGTATAGTCTGTAAACGTTTCTTGCCTATGCCATGGAAGCTTTATTAAAATACTTGATGATTTCCCTGCGATTCCCTTCATCAAGGACGTCAAAACACTGGAATCGTTTACACTCACAACTAGGTCCAGTTTCGAAGGTCTGTGCTCTCATCTTCATCACTTCAGCCACTCTCCCCGTGGACTTCCGTTTCTTCGAACTACTCGTCGAAGGTCGAACCTCGTCATTATCTTCCACTTCCATAATATTGTCTCACAAAAACCGGAAAACTCACTAAACTACTAAAATAAGTCTTATCACACAAACACGGTAAACTCACTGTAACAGCGGGAATCACAACTGAAGAAGATAACCATAATCTCGGACGTTTGCAATCACCAGTGGTACCAACGGAGTACCTTCCTCTTTCTTTCCCTTGATTCAGACCTTCTCCCTTCTTTCCCAGTACTTTTAGATCTCACATCGGCTATTTCTCGCTGATCCTCCACCTTTTTGCAAGTTTTCACTCGTATTATGAAACTACATCCTTGGGAGAGTTTGTTGCCAACCTTAACTCATTTTCGAAAAAAAAGTGACCTTCCCCCTTCTCTCCCTGTGGTCTTCAAATGTTAATTTAATATCGGGACTGGGGAGCTACGAGAGGAATTCCTAAGGAGAGATAGTATTATATATTATAACTTGAAATGGGGAGCCGGGAAAAATGTAATCATAGTTGAGGAGAGAGCTTTAGTTCACGTGCGATTTTTTATTATATCTGAGAGAACAAATAACATTAGCGTTACATGAGTTACTTGAAGGTAATCTCACGGACTGGGAGCGCATAATGGATCAAGGACACTACAGTCTCCCCCACTATTTAAGAAATGCGCGATTCAAAAATGAAGGTATATACATGCATAATAATTCTTATATAACTTACAAAACATGCCTACAAAATGCCAAATTCAACAAAGAAAACAACTACTGTCCATTCATACATCACAACCTAATACCCCTTACGACAGTCCTTTAATCACTTTAACAAATAAGACGCAGGACGGCTAAAACTTAAGGAGGATATTAGGGTCACGAAACCTCTCTGGAAGCCTTCTTGGACGAGCTGGTCTACTAGGATGGCAAGGAGTAGTTGGGGCAGGCGCAGAGACAGTTGGAGTGAGTTGAGGAGACTGCCAAGAGCTTGCCGAAACCAGATTCTACAGACTGGAGAAGTTGCTCTCTAATTGAGTTGTCGCGCAACCCTCTAATGAACTGAGCTCGAAGAAAAAGTTCATTGGCGGAGACAACAGACTTACAGCCCGTTTTTGGGTATTCGAGTTTAAAGTCACAGTCCGCTAGATTTTGTTGCAAAGCAGCAACAAATTGGGAAATTGATTGGTCTTCCTCTTGTAATATATTCAAAAAGTAATGCTGCGATACAATAGTACTGCGTTTGGGCACAATCATCTTTTCAAAATTTGATACGAGCGTGTTATAATCTAGTGATGTGATCAATCTATCTGGCCCGAGATAAGCAGCCAAGGCGTTGTAATGCGTGCTTCCGATCGCACCACATAACAACTGGGCTTTTTGTTCATCGGCAGAGAGCTTTTTCATGGCACAGTAGTTGCCAAAACGTTCCGTGTAGCAAGAAAATTTCTCTTTGCGGGAATCGTAGTTCTCAAAAGGGCTCACGTTGACGAGGCTACCCCCTTCCGACTTAGTTTCTTTTTTAACTTGAGTGATCAGCGTATTTAGCTGAGTCGTGAGTGTAGTCATGAATAATTTAAATTTATTTTCATCCATTTTGAGAATTGATTGATTAAATAACTTGAGAAATACTTGCGAAATATTCCGTGAAAGTGAACAACTCGATCATATTGAAGGTCCGATGGGGGTGACAGCACGCTGGCCTCGCGAAAATACGCACAACTCCCGACACGAACTTGAACAATTGTTTTTTTGTTTTTTTAAACCCGTCGCCAATTATTATATATTATAACTTGAAATGGGGAGCCGGGAAAAATGTAATCATAGTTGAGGAGAGAGCTTTAGTTCACGTGCGATTCTTTATTATATCTGAGAGAACATTAGCGTTACATGAGTTACTTGAAGGTAATCTCACGGACTGGGGGCGCATAATGGATCAAGGACACTACAGATAGTAAATGAGGGGTGAGGAGTGAACATTATGGGGACTCCGAAGGAAAACTCATTGTCCACTTTGGAAATGATCCTTAAACATCTCTTGAACTTTGCCTGAAATGGGCCCTCATTACGTGTGGTTATGGATAATCACAGGTATAATACGAAATCACCCTGTACACATCCTTGGGGAATCCCTGTGCAAACTGCAAAGATTATTAATTTAATATTCATGTCTCGTAGAATGTTCTTCCGCTCAGTCAATAAAAATTCAAAACTACATGTTTTTGCGTTAACTTTCGAAGAGGGGACTGAGGATAACTACCTTTAGTCATGATTGTTCTTCTATTGCATTCACACTTTGAGTTAAACCTTTTGCGAATTGAATTAGACTTTTCGCAAAATGAATTAAACTTTTCGTAAAATGAATTAAACTTTTCGCAAAATGAATTCGAGCTTAGCCAAATCTGTAGTAAAAAAAAAAATTTCAACTTCAGCAAAATGTATAATTGTAAGCACAAAACGGTACAGAAAATAGAAAATTAATACAAAAGTCAAACAAAAAATCAATACAAAGTCAATACAAAAGGGCAACAGTTAATGGAGAGGTCGTTCTAGAGCAGCAGCTGGGAGTAGTCGAAACATATCTATCACGTAGTTTGCACAATCTTGTAGCGTGATGGATTGAACACTTTCTGTGATTACGTCTGGAAGTTGGTGTTCTCTTTGGATGCCTAGAAGACCTCTTGCTCTTTTATTTTGGAAAAAGCTTTTTCCACGGGGTTCAACATCGGAGAGTAGGGGGGCAAGAATTTTATATTCATTTCTGAAGAAGCAACGAGTTCACGAACTGCAAGAGATCTGTGCGTTGTCCATGATTAGCAATGCATCTAGCACAGAATCTTGAAGTATCGAGTTCAGCTCTCTCAAAAAATCACAAAGCACAGCTGCAGTTGTTGTCCCCGTGGAAACGATTTTGAAATGAATGATTCCTAGATTGTTCAGGGCAACAATTAAGGAAGTGTTGCGTCCTCTTACCGTCGGAACAGTGACTACTGCCCTTGTTCCAGCTGTTGAACGCGCTTGAGATTAAACCCTGACTCATCTATAAAAATTAGTTTTTCCCATTTTTCAGGAAGAGACTGGTTGTAGCCTGCAGCGTAGCGTTTTCTTTGTTGTAACGTTGACACACAGTTCATCCGATCAAGTTCCATTGATGTTTTTTTAAGTGTAATTTTCAAATGACGTAATGCAGTTCTTATAGATGTTTCACTTAGGTGTTATGCTCCTGAAGGTTCTCCTTCATTTTCTTGAGAGTAATAGTTGGGTCAGATTCAACTATGTGCTCAAGTCTCTGTAGCACATCCGGCAGCAACTTTTTCGGGCGGTGTCCACGCTGTTGGAGTCCTAGAACCACACAGTGATCCCGCTTGTACTTAGTAATAATGCTTTTACCTGCACTCAATTTCACACCAGCTCTTGATGCTGCATCCTTCAAGGAAAACCCTTCTTCGAAAAGGTTTACGAAAATCTTGCGCTTTTCAACAGAGATTGACTCTTATTTCCCTCGGCGTCTTCTTACCCTGTTCCGAGTACCTGAAGTAATACTTGAATCACTGTCGCTAATTATTATAAGTCGTCTACCGGGTCTACGATTATTTCTTCTGTTACGGAAATAATCTGAAGAACTTGACTCATTGTCACTCATTTTAATTTTTAAAAAAACGTTCTACCAAATGAACGGAGACGGAAGCACTGAGATAATGAACTAGGCATGAGAGAAGGAATACGTTTTCCTCCGTTCCTACCGGTCCAATTATAGGTTCGGGAAAAACAACGCAGAGAAGGAATGCTGAACCATGCAACGAGAAGGATTGTGGACCAATCAACAGGAAGGTATCAGGCTCTGGGTCGGCAGAGTTTGGACTATCAATCGGGACTGTGATAGTTAGGTACTTTTTGGGTATCTAAGTCTAATTCAATTCGCGAAAAGACTAATTCAAAGTGCGAATGCTATATCTGGGCCTGTGGGTTGAGATCAATCACACGTCGCCCTCCGAAGCCGCTGAGCTCTTCATCTACTTTTCCCCTACTCTGGTACCATTACTTTGAGAACTAGCGATATTTTGTCGAATCTCTCGTCGATGCCCTACTCTTCTTCCATTCCTTCCTTCTAGTCTATATTCTTGCATGTCATTACCAGCATCCAAGATGCCAGCACTCTGTTAGAACTCAACACCTCTTAAAATTATTATATTTGAGTCCAGCGTAGGCGTCGTAAAATGTGTGAATTTACCGTATTTATACCTATTCGTTGGTGTTTCTGTAGGGTAATATTAAGTGATATTGATGTAAAGTAAGCAGCAACGCACAAACAGGTCAAGTCGCCTTTTGGCGCTGAATAAATGTCCGATAGGTTCTCAATTATCTGGCATTATGTGGCAGAGGGTTTTTTTTTACTGAGGAGCCCAAACGCAGACAGGTATGTTCCTTGTTACAATTGAATCTCAAACATCAAGATTATCACAGCCACGGTGTGGCACAAAATGTGAGGTAACGCGTCAGACGAGTAGCTTCTGTGATGATAACAGAGTGGTGTCCTGTGGAATTGCGACGTTCTTACACTTATCTGTCTTCTTCCATCTCCTACTGTTTCCTCGGTAGCAATCTACTTACATTTAATTTCATCAAGAGCACAAATTGTCGACTTTAATTCTGTAATTAGTAAACTGTGTACAGACTGACTCCTATTAAAGGCACTGGTCGATTGTGGTCTAGTGGTTAAGACATTGTTCATAATTCTCGACGTAAGTCGGGGGTTGTGGATCGGAGCTCCGCGCAATTTGCCGTAATTTTTGCTTGAGTCAGCAGCTCTTCAAAAGCATCTCCAAGCTACCTCAGAGCAACTGAATGCTAACTGCTACTGTGCATGCATCCTTGGTAGGATATGAATGAGCACTGTGTGGCCTGGTACGGTGACTACGGCAAGTGGATTTGGCTGAGCTCATTATTGGGTAATGGCATGTCTACTGCATGCACTTCTGCCCTCTTTTTTAAACAATTTTTTATTCCTTGGTGGGACTGGGATAGCCACCTCTGTAGCCACAATGGGGCCTGTTGTGTGGCAAACATAACCCCTCTCATGTCCTCCCAGTTCCACCCCCAAGCTCCCATCTCGTGGAGCTGGTGTTCTCTGGTGCAGCGTCCCCAATATGTCTCCACCATTCTCACACAAAACGTAAGATAACCGTGAGATACATCCCTGTAACCTCCTCCCACTGCAGCTGATGAACGCCAAGCACTCTGAGGCACGCTGCAGGCAGTCCCTCACAAATACACAGTTCATGCTCTGCTGACCCCAGCTCCGCCTCATAGAATCTGCAGTTCTGTACCTCTGACTTACCAATCTTGGCGATCTTGGCCTGAGTGGACAGTGACCTGTAAACAGGCCACTTACCATCTGTAAACTATCTCTCTCCAGATGGAGGAGCTCTCTAGTTTGCATCGTGGGGAATCTGATAGAGAGCCTTGACTGTCTTTGGCCAGGCACATCCCACCAATAAGCAGCCCTCCACTTCTCCTCCTACAGGGTGAGCAAATCTCTACAAATGGTGCAGTTTCAAAGGGCGATTTAAAAAAAACGGTGCAACTTAGAAGATTACGGTTTGTTTTATTGAACGCCATACATCACCCCATTTTGGTAGATTAAGTCCTGAAAATTACATCAAGAAGGTGGGCGCCCTCAGCAGCGACGCACTGATGTAGGCGATTCCTGAAATTGTCAGTCGCCCTCTGGCACATTTCGATGGGAATCGCAGCGATTTCTTCCCTGATTCGAATCTTGAGGTCTTCCAGAGTGTGAGGTCGATGTTTGAACGCCTTTCCCTTCAAGTAGCCCCACAGGAAAAAATCACACGCACTCAAATCTGGCGATCTTGCCGGCCACCCCAAGTCACCCCTGAGAGAGACGAGGCGTGCGGGGAACATCTGCCGCAGTTTCACCATTGAGATTTGCGCTGTGTGGGCCGTAGCCCCATCTTGCTGAAACCAAATATCCCCCAGATCCTCTTCTTCAGCTAACTGGTTCAATTCGGGCAAAAACTCTTTCCAGCATGAAAAGATAACGCTGAGCATTGACGGTAACAGTCCTTCCATCCTCCTCGAAAAATTAAGGCCCAATCACCCCAAATTTTGAAATGGCACACCAGACAGTGACTTTCGGGGAGTGGAGAGGTCTCTCGTGAATTTGCCTTGGGTTGCGGTCACACCAATAGCTGTACTTACCAACCTCCTCGATCAAGCGGCTCTTGATGGTCCCTATGAAGAACGACGACTCGCTCAGGCCCCACTGGGCCAGATCCTTTCCTCGCCAGTTTGTCAGCCTCCTAGTTCCCTTCTATTCCTCTATGACCTGGCACCTAACACAGTGTTAATGTGTTTTCCTTTGCCAAGGTCTTGAGGCCAATCAGGCATTCCTAAACCAGCTCCAACGTGATAGTTTAGGAACCAGGGCTCTAAGTGCAGCCTGACTGTCCAACATAATGTATATTCTTTTCCGCTTCAGCCCCTGAGGCAGGAGGTGCTGTACACACACTGTCACAGCAAAGAGCTCTGCTTGGAAAACTTTCGCCAGTGCACCCAGTGGTATCGCTGTCCAGATCCCTAGCCCATAAACTTCTGCATCCGCTAGGCTACCTCTCACTGATCCGTCTGTATAATACACCATAGCCTCAAGAGAGAGACCACCCCCTTCCCATCTGTATCTTCCATGGATTGGTACTCCGAAGAGAAGCTCAGAGTTGAACTTCGTCTGTATGGAGTCCCTGAGATGCAGAGAGGGCGCCCTAGCGCTTGGTCACCCAGCTTCTTGAGAGATGCGGTCTAGTTGCTGTTGCAGTTCCTCCGTGGTCACACTTTTTGCAGGCTTCGTCAGGCCCTCTACCAGAGCCAGAGCTGTTCCCGCTCCCAGGACTGCCCCTGGTGGGCCTCCTTCCACAAAGCCAGCCTCTCCAGCGAGGGCTGGAACGATCAGATAGTTTGCTCATGCATATTTTATACGCTTATGTACTGAAGCGTAATCACAGGGGATGTTGGCCGCGTTTTGAGTTTACCACCATCGGTAAAACATTGCAGAAAAGTCCACGGGCTGTGGGAATTCATTGTTTACTGTCCAAACCGTGATAGGACCAGTCCCTAACACAACTCTGATTTGAGTGTTGTTAACTAGTACCAATATCACGTTTAGAGGTCCGGGCCCTGATATTTCTTGAGGAGGAGGGGCCCACTCTCTGATGAATCTGGCCATGCAGCCACTGGTAATGCCATACATCCCACTCTGACGATAGAAGCGGTTTCGTGGACAGAGGAAGTGGTATGGAGTAAGTATTTGGCAAGGGATATGATGCTCATCGCATCTCTTATGGAAACTCCGCGGGCCATTGAGCCAAGTACCGGGTTTGTCAGTTTCGAGACTATCATGTTGTAAAATGGGCTATGAGGACGTGGCGCGCTGGCCTCTTTCTCCTTTGCCCTTGTCGAACAGATCAAAGTGTATACAGGCAAGGTCGGAGCGACGACTTCCACCTGATTATGTCTTCCAGAGACCTACACCCTCTTTCCACTACTTCCATAGTGTGTATACAACTATATCTGTTCAGCATTCCTTATATTGCATCTCTTTCTTGTTGGAGCCTCCCGTTTTCTTTGCGCCACCTGTGCTTTTTGAAGGCATGGGTGTCTATTTCCACTGAGGCAGAGGCGGAATGGATGTAACTCGTACTTCCTTTTTTTCCAAGCCCCACACAGGTGACGACTGTCCATGGACGAGCAGGAGCAGTGAAAGACGTTGACCACGTGCTGTTTGGCTCCTCTCCCGTGGATAGAGGCTGTTGGCTCACTCCTGGCCAACAAGACTGACATTTGGCGATTCACTCGCTGCCTTTGCCCAAACAGAGGTAAACTGCCGTTGTAGGTATGAAGTATGGGAGCCTCTGCCTTTAACTACAAATAACGTGGTTCGTTTTTCTCAATGTGTAATGGTGTTCTCCTTCTTCCACCTCCTTACTTGGGTTATAACGCTACAACTGCTTGTTACAATAGAGGGCTATTGCCTCTCTCTCTCTCTCTCTCTCTCTCTCTCTCTCTCTCTCTCTCTCTCTCTCTCTCTCTCTCTCTCTCTCTCTCTCTCTCTCTCTCTCTCTCTCTCTCTCTCCCCTCCCATCACCCTCTTGACAATGTGCTAGTAGGCTAGAAATTGGCCTGTCCCATTTCACTCTTCACAATTTATCATTTCAATTAAGTGATTGGAAATACATATTGGGAATACATCATTGTAAAGGTGGCCTCAGGCATTGAAATTGCCAACAATCATGCGTGAATTGACTGCGATGATGCTGCCGCTATGGCGATATTTTACCAGTAGCAACACTAAACTCTACATCTCTTGCGGAAAATCACACTGCATACAGCTTTTCTCCTACAAGTCAGGAGTATGGTAGTTAACGCTAAGGGCCTTGCTCCCCATTTTATTTGCTTTCTGGGCGCTGGGACATCCCATTAACATATTTTCTCGTAACGCGTTTATGCTCTCGATACAGTGTAAACCCCAAACGCATCAGTCCATACAGTTTACACCTGATTGCTCACATCTGTGTTCATGAGGTTCCGCAGTAACTCTCAAAACGCTCAATAAGAATTTGCACTACCAACTCATTAGCTGTGAGCGCTCTTCAAAGTTGTGCTGTGCCAATAAATAAGCTGGATAGTTGAGAACCTACTACCTCTTTGTAATATGTGCCATGTGTACTATTTACACAATGTGAATGGATTCATTCATTGTATTAGAAAGAAAGAATTTGTGCAGTTGGTGTCTCAAGTCCTTCAATTTACTTCTAGAGCAAATATCTCGTAGTTTTTTAAAATTGTAAACGTTCGGGTAGCAACTTTAGTTGCAACATGTGATTTGTATTTGCCTCTCTTGCTATAACATTACAGAATTAATGAGCTTTAAGTGGAGTTTGAAAAATGCTCATGAAATGAGTTGAGATGGTTGGGTCTGCTGGAGTGTGTGAGAAGAGTCTTGACGCGTAGATTTAAATACGACGGGTGCTGGAGGGGATGAAAAAGAATGATTGGACCGGAGTGCCCTCAAACGACCGGGGCACAGTCCCGTTTGTCGTCGCAGACGCCTTACACTCATTTTCGTTATGTGGAAGGGAATAAGCTCCAACCTTTGCTCGCTAAAATGAACACTGTACGCCCAAAACTGGCGATTTTGTTATAATACAAGTATGTTCACGCGTCAAAGTTTCCCTGTCGAGATCGAGAGGTAGTTAACCCTGAGCGCTTTATTGAGGTGTATACAATTAATCGGAAATGAAACCGACAACTCCAGGAACGGGACTCGGAAAGCCGAGGAGAGAAAATCTGAGTTGAAAATCCTTAGTGGTCTGTGGCAAATTATTAATAAAATGCACTCACCAAACGGAGAGGAAGAGGTCCTGCCGCTGTTTCATGCGGTAGAGAGTCGATCGTAAATAATAATTTGCCACCCGATAGGAAATGGTATGCGGGAAACACTAAATAGCAATCAAATAAACTTATAAAACTGTTTTTCGCCCAAAAATAGTATTTTGAATCTAGTCATTCCCACTCACTCGACAATCAGATTGAACGAAAGCCAGGGTTGTTATGAGCAGAGAATGGTTTAAAATTCTGGAATTTCTGGAATCACTACTGTATGAGCGTTATGGACGCGTTGATTGGTCTACCACGTCAATTTCTTTGGATTTATTTTTTTATAGTTTATAAGATCCTGTTTCGTTCCGCTGTCTCTCTCAATATCTGCTCAAGCGTATCATTTTCTCAGTTATTATTTTCAGTTCTCACTCAGAGGCCTTTTGAAACGGAATGATTTGAATGAAAAAAAAAAAATGATGAACGTTTTTTCAGCCTCGTTCTTTCAGTCTAATTTTGTGGGGTTAAGGAATGAATCGGTGAGTTAAACTGTTTTAAACGCGAAAGAAACCTTTACACAAACGGTGGGTGCAGCTTTCGTACAAGTACGCAACCACTAGGAAAATTTTACGTCTTTTTTTTTTAAGTGAAGATATGAAATGTCATAAAGAAGGACTTCACTTCGTCGAATTTGAGTTAATTCGCTCTGAGGGAGCGGGAAACGAAAAGAAAAGGTAGTGGAGCAGTTAGCGGTTCACACGTAACAATTAGCCCAAGGGCCGTGAAGGGCTCTTTGCCTACAGGGGGCAGAACCTCGGGGACCTAACTTTGGCCGAAAGGTGGCGTGGGAGTAGCGGACGTGGGAGTTGCGGACACGGTTGGGTTGCGAGGGGTGGAAAGGGTTGCACGGAAAGAGAACCGTGTAGTTTGCGGACAGAAATTTCCCTTCACAATTCGTCCAGGCTTAACACTGGCTGTTTTCTGAAACAGGCTTGTTTAAAAATTTGTGTCACACATTGAATTAGTGCGTGGTCAGTCAAAGCATGCCATCGTACACAGCGATGTTTTCAGATTATCATACTTCGGAAGGTGGCCGACGAAATCGTATCCTCTGTCTATAAGCTCGCCCATTTCTTCTCGGAAAATACGATTTACAGGAACGGATAGGTCTTCTCTCGCGCGTTTGCGACAAACATCTACTTTAACGATTACCTCCTGCTCAATCGCATCGATCCCGCTGCACGTGTGACTGGTCTGGCATAAAATTGTCAAGTTCGGTGTTGTCTTCAAGTTGCCGGGGCATTTAAGTTTTTTATCGTTCATGCACACCCACGACACAAACTTTTCATTTTTGCGGTGACAGCGATACTTGAAACCGTCGTACACAATCGCTTGTTTTCCGCGAGAAGTCGACACTATCTCCATTATCGAAAGACTGACCACCTGATACGCTGTTTACAGTTCGGTGATAATCGGTGCTCTTTGACTCGATCTCCATTATCAAAACACTCGCCGTCAGTGCTCCGTGAGCGTGTCCGCAAACCCCACGCTGCCGAGTTGCGGCCAAGGTAGTTATGTCCGCAACTCCCACAGAGCCGGCCGAAACACTACTCACTCCTGGTGGTTTAAACAAACGAACGCTAACAATAATAATGAGGTGATGGTGGACTGTATAAGCCAAATTCGCTGTGTTCGGTTTAATGTACAGTGATTTTTTTGATCTTTGTTAAAAAACACTGTAAATTATTGCACAGCGGTTTATTATTCTTATGAACAGCTTGGCCTACTTTTACTGCTCTGAGACCCATCCCATTCGATTCAGCATCAAAAAATACTAGTGAACATACGGAACATGACCTGACTACAATGGAACTACGGAAACTAGATATTCCCCCAGCGCCAGGCGCCCGTAAACGTCTGTAGGCATTTATGATCCGATGTAGGGGTGTGCGGAGGAAGTGGCCCTAACCTTCCTCCGCCCCGTCGGGGAAATTGGGACGGGGACTTCCAGCGAACCCTCGGCAATTGACACGACGTTGTGAGTCGAGTGGGCGGGTGTTTTTAATGAAACGGGAGAGAGGGAGTGCTAACGACGAAACGTTAACTGCCGCTGTAGTTACCGCGAGTTCTTTCAATTAGTTGACTAATAATTACTGTAATTTCCCTATACGTAGTTGTACACGTCTGATACTCATTCCATTCGACCCAGGATGTAAAAATACCTTGAAAACGATACGAAACACGGTTTATTTGCGATTATACTGCGTTTTGTTAATTTTTTAAACTCTTTTTTGTCCATAACAACCATGGGCTTCATCTGATCGGGTTGCCAAGATGGCGGGCACAACTAGATACCAAATGGGATTTTCGTGCGATTTTAGATCACGTTAAAGGCACAAAACGGCCCGGACGGACATTGCAGATTTGGCATCCCCATGTCTTGAAACGTAAAGTATCTAATTTTGAGGGGGGGTTGTAAAAAATATTTCGTGGTCGAAAACATGGGGTTATTATTCAGAATGAATAATAAACCGAAAAAACGTGTCTCGTAGCAATTTTCCCCATTTAAAATAATGTAATATAAATTAATGCTTTCTAGCGATCGAAAATAACCCGGAACACAGTTAAATTACGTGTAAGATACACTTGCTTTGAAGGCCCGTGGGTTTTTCAAGTGGTTGACTAGCAATGATTTTACTTTGAAGTCCCCAATAGCGTTAGGCGCTTCCTTAGTCTTATGTCTGAGTAGACTCTTTTCTCCAGCCGTGATAAACTAGGTTTTCAAATAATCCTGTTTCGTTACAATTCAACACTTGTTGCAGTGCCAGTAGGTATCCTTCTTCACTAATGAGTTTTTCAAAAACCTTAATGAAATTTTCAGTAGCCTTAATACCTGCACTAGATTCGATGATGAATACCACTTTGAATTTTTCGTGACAAACTTAGTTAATTAAAGTGGGAACTAATGAGGACTTGTAGAGATTAGGTGAAAGGGCTAGTGATTCCTTGGGGGAGGCTGTTGGCGGCTCACTAGCAATTTTGTTGCATTGTCATAAAGCCTATTCTATCAACGAACTAGGTGGATTTCTTTTGTCACTTAATATTGTCAAACCAGCCACGACTAGCTTTGAACCCCTCGCCGCCTTTGCGATGATTTTACCTTTGTCTCGGTAATGGCACCAGCCTTCTCACAAAAAATCGCTCCAGAAACAGAGTCACCTGCCAATCGCTTCTCATTAATCCATAATAAAAGATGTATATTAGTTTCGTAGCTTCGAAATTATAGCGACACCTTTGGAAGCTTCGCTACCAATTCTCGTAGCGAATTCGACGGGAGAAGTGGCGGCGAAGGGCTTGATGAGAACGATTGAGGGAGAGCAAGAGGTCGAGTTAGGGTTACAAGCAGAAGCGATAGGGGCTCAGATCATCAGACCACGCAACAAACGAAGGTAAATAAAGAAAACGAAAGAGAAGGAGGCTCACTTCGCCTCTTCATTGTTTGAATGATGCCTCTCAGTTTCGTCAACAGTGTCAAAAGTAAAGGATACAGCTTTGGATTAAAAAGTACAATTTTCCGGGCGAGGAAAGTGATTACAGTCGAAAACTCTGTAGACCTCGAGTGGCTTCTAACTGGCTGAATACAGGCAGTATTGTCTGTGACAACCGTGGGCCGTCAGAAAATACGCTAATTCTGGACTGGTTAGTCTCCCCGATGCGTCGCGCAGTCCAGCATCAAACCATCTCACAGCTCAGTTAGGCTCATTCTTAAAAGCGAACTAACAGATGAGATATTTGTCCTCTTTGAATGACCTCGTTGGAAGCAAAGCAAAGCGAGGGATTTTTAAACTTCGACTATGTTATCGCACTTAGTTGTACTTTCTCTTCAACCATCGTATAAGTCTACAAGAGGAATTTCTCAAATCTGTGAACGTTTTCTATTAAATTTTCCAATTCAACAGCTTTTCACAGAAATACAGTTACCATTCGGAGTCTACCACATAACCCGCTAAATATTTTGCGTTGTGTCGTTAATTTTAGATACAGGACCATCTGTAAATGACGTCACGCTAAATACCTCTACGACTGTGCCCATTTTGCAGTTCCCAGTGATGACCCCAACATCTGCCTTAAGTCCTTCCTCTCTATCCTCAGAAGGTTCTGTCTTATCTCATGCGTTTGCTCTGATAAAGCGTTTGGAGGGTCTTACTCCCGCACCTTTTCAGATTGCCTGATGCATTCTTCTGGCAGATTCTCCCACAGTTCTATTGACTAGTGACAGAGAAATCCCACAATGGGGGAGGTGGCCTTATGGGTACAGTAGGTGAACTGTGGCAGGCCAGATGTCCGCCCTCTCATTTCCAATGGTCTCGTCACACCCAGGAATGCTAAGGAGTTAAGCTGCATCCAGTTTTGACGTGCAGTAGTCCATCAGCGCTTCACAAGATGCTAAGCCAATCTTTAGATAGTTTCATACATTATGAATGCCCCGGCGGCGATAGCGTAGATCTCTACTTGCAAGACCGTTGGGGTGGGGCCTAGGGCAATGTGCGCCCCACTCCCCCCAGAGCCCGTGCCCTCCAGGGTTTTCGATCCATCTGCGTAGATGTTGATTCCACTAGGAGTCCAAAACTGACAACTTTCGCTGTTCCATAGGCTTCCCACAGGTCGAGTTGTGACTAAAGGGAGTCATCAAAGAAGTCCACCTTAGGTTTCGAAACCTCCTCGGCTGGAAGCCCTATGGTCCTTGCTGAAACTCTTCTGAAAGTGTTCAAGGCACTACTGAAGCTGCAGCATCTCCTTTCGGACGTACCAAATCATAAAACTGGTATATGGGCAGGTTTTTGGGAAGTTGGCCTTCAGAATACTAACAAGTACCAATAAAATGTACCGCCTTGCTGATTACATGTGCCCCCCCTCCCCAATATAGGATCCAGGTTCACCCATTCACAACAACTTGAACTGGTGCCTCTGTGTGATACTAATAATAATTGATAAAAGTTCATTCTATAGTTGCGTTATTTGGATCTGTCTGTTGGATGCACGAAAAAGAGAGAGAGAGACACGTATTGAACGAGATATAGGACTGTCTTGACACACTTGCGTAACACAAAAGAGTTTTGCTTACCCGTGTCACTTGATTCTCTGAATACCTTAACTGGTGGAGAGAGGCAGTAGAGCTGGGAGTAGCACGACAGTTGAACTGCTAGAGCACTGAGTTTTGTGGAGAGGAATGTAATTTGAGGGGTGGGAAAAGGATATTTTGGGAAATTCCACAAAAAGGGGAAATCCGTCGTCTTTTGGAAATAATTGAAGAACTGGACTTTCACACAGCCACAATCACAACGGCTTGAGGTTAGAAAGGCGGACTCTGCGTTCGTGAAAGGCCCGAAACAATGACTTCCTGTTAAGGGCAAGTGCGGCCGTTCCGAGCTCAAAATCCCAACTAATTCGGCTCGCTCCGAACATTGTCCATAAAACAAATTTTTCATCCGACGAGCACCCCCTCCCCCCATTCCATCTCCAACGTTCCCATTAAAAGCGTGACTTCGTCTACTGATGGTCCCCTCCCAGAGTAATACTCTCGTAAACTTGGTAGATTATGTTTATCGCGGCTGCTTCAACGAACTAGTCAGTAATTAGAGGTTTTATTCGTACTTAGCCGTTTCGTTTTAGATCGTAGGTGTTAACACAACGTTTACAAATATTTGTTGTTTATTAGATGACAAAAAAAAACTGGGAAATTATGTATTTTTATATAGAATTAGACCCTTGTTGTTTCTATTAGAGACTATTATAAGAAAAATATTGGCGAATCTTGAGAAATGATTCGAGTAGCTAATCAATTTCGATTCTTTGCAGCTCTCATCTGTTGACTTTGGAAATCAATTAATAATTTTCGATTAATTTTAAACTTGTCCACTCGTTATAATTAAATTTATGAATTGTACTATTGACTTTTTTTTAAATGTCATTCTCTCCCTGTTCGCTTCGTTTGTAACGATAGCTCGAAGAAATAAATGTGGGAATGACCCTGACGAAATCATTAGAGCAGCATTGAAGTGATTTGAGCGCAAGAGATGTGTGGAAAAATGGGACACAAATTGGTGATTGTGCGACGGCATGTCGAAGCAGGTATCAGACAAGAAGACATTCAGCGAGGATTGTAGGTAAAACCGACGCATCATGCAACGTTCCTCAGTTTCACGTACATTCAGAGGTTGTCATTGTCCTACTAACAAATCCATTGCGTTTCAATTACACTCAACAAGTGAACAGACTAAATATAAACCAAAACGCTATAAATTATTACAGGATGGTGTATTATGCGCCTTGCACAGCATGACGTAGTCGCACACCTCACAGCTCCCATTCGATTAAGCATCGAAAATTACCAGTAAAAATGACCTGACTACAACGGCACAACGTGTAGGAGAAATGATAACTTTCGTTACATTGTCTAGGCCACGCATGGGCCTATTGTGACACTTGCCTTTCCGTTCCCCTTAGGAAGCCAAGTATGTCCTTCGCCACAGACTCCGCTATGATTTGGGGTTCAATAGACCCCTGAGAAAAGTATTCAAAGCGTTTGACTGCCAAGGCAGGGCATTCACATAGAAAGTGCTCTGCCGTCTAGTCCTCCTAACTGCAAAATCTGCATTCCACCGCCTCTGGGATGCCCATCTTGTTGAGGTGATACCTGAGTGGGCAGTGTCCTGTGAGGAAGCTAATCAGAACTCTCAGATCTTGTCTATTCAATGGTAAGTGTGCTTTGGGCATTGCCCGTGGCATTGGAGAGGGTACCTTGCTTCGCAGCCTTTACCCCTCTCCAGCCAGCACCAATCGTCTCTCTTGGGAGGATTTCCAGCGAAACCATGGTCCCCACGAGGCCAATCCCATGGCTTCATAGCCGACAGCGCCACGCCCTAAAGCGGCTGAAGCCCCCGTGGTACCCATTCTATGTGGCTGCACCTTGAGCAGCCTAAGGACTAAGGATTATTGAGCAGCCTATGGGTGGCAGGCCCCGGTGCCGGAATTAGCTCAAGAGGCTTGTCTAGACAGTGTCAGCATCGCCTTCACCCTTAGACAGGAAGGCTTAAAAATCCTTTTCGCCTGTCTTATTCGTGGCTGGCGGTGCCAATGGGGGCTGCTTTCCTGTGTCTCCAGACGATTCAGGTGACTTTTCGTCGTACCTACGTAGAGTTCAGGCCTGATGGATAGGGATTCCGTACCCCTTTTTGCAAGACAGTCAGCCTTTTCGTAGCCATCACGCCCCCTATGAGCCGGCAACCAGATAAGGGAGAGCCTATTATGGGCACCGAGCCTCTTGAGCGCTTGAAGACACTCCCATGGCAGCCTGGACCTGAAGGTGTAAGCTGTCTGAGAATATGTAGATCCGCTTGGTCTTAAGTCCTTTGGTCAGGATCTCTTCTACGCAGATCTTCATAGCTAGGATTTATGCTTCAAATATCGTGGTTTTAGTTGGGCCCTACAATGCCCAGTCCATCTCTGCCTCCTATTATCGAACCATCAGTATACCACTGCAGGGCACCCACCTCAGTCCAGAACGTCTCTTTCTCCCATCGTTCCCCCGTGAGTGGAAACTAACATCGAATGGTAACCAAAAGTTCTTTCACTGCCTCTTCTAGCTTGAACTTTCTGGTTATTCCTTAGAGGCTTGCCATAGTCCTGGCGGTGATATTTTCTGTCAAAAGCCTTACTGCGCTCCCAGGTATGCAGTCCTCTGAATGTGTATATGAAGAGGTGGGCTGTTCAAAAGGACTGCCACTGTAGTAGTGGGGCAAATACACAATGCCCCTGTAATAGCAAGACACGCCTGTTGCTGCAGTTGTTGGAGCTTCCCTTGAACTGCTGGCCGGCCCATCGCCTTCCACCACACAGTCTTATTATCCCCTCGTAAAGCCACTCCATCATTTTCGGGGTTATGCCCCATGCCGCACAGCCTCCTACATGCCCACAGAGCAGTGGTCGCCTTGTGCAGTGCATGTCTCACGTGCGAGTTCCATGTGAGCTGTTTATCCAGTATAACCCAATGCTTTTCACTTCTGTCTTTATCTAGAGCCTCGCTCCTTGCATGGTGGGTGGGTACTATATCTAGGTTTCCATTTAGGCGCAATCCTACACCTCTGAGCCCCCCCCCCCTGTTCGACTCACCATCGAAGTATACCTTGAAAACGATACCAAACACGACGTAATTGCAATGAAATTGCCAACATTTCGTTTTTGGCGAATTTTTTAAACCATTTTTTTGCTAATGACAACACGGGTTTCGTTCAATCGGATACCCGAGCAGGCGAGCACAACTAGATCCCAAATGACATTTTTGTGAGAAACAGCTTGTTTTTTAGGAACGTTAAAACAACATGACAGCACAATTGGGATTGAGGGCGGAGGGTCGTAAAAAATGTTCCAGACCGAACACGTGCGTGTGTTATTCAGAATTTATAATAAGCCAAAACGAGGAAGGGAATTTTGGATGATGGAATCAGCTGTAATTGTGACACCCTCAGCGACCTGGAGGAAAGAACATTAATAAGTTCTCAGATATTTCCGAGTTCAGATCGCTCAAACCCATACACTTTCCGTTGCGACCCTAGCGGCGATTGTAAAAACTACTATAGTTCTCCCAAAGTCGTTTAGATCGCGCGGCCGAGGCCAAATCGAACGTTTTCCCAGTTGAACTTCAGCGCGTAGGGTCAGTTTTTGAACAAAGACGATTCAAACTTTGCCAACCACCTCAAGACAACTGGACACGAACCTACCAAAATACAGGACTGCACCATCTTACTACACAAACAATACAAAGGACGAAAACTGAACATATTAGAAAACATGGAAATTTATAAACTAAAAAACTTCAATGGACAGATCATAAATGAACAAATCAGCACAAAATGCGACACCATATTCACACCACTCAAAACACTACACAAACGAAAACAACCAACTGACGGATTTATAGACCACCCTACACAAAAAAGACGTAAATTCCACAATTGACAGACCATCCAACACGTCCCATTTATCTCTAGGGGGTTTCCCCCTGAGGAAATGACCTCCTCTCCCCGCCCCTTCCCCGACGCTCCATCATCCCTTTCACCTTTCTCTTTGTATATAAAGACCACGACCAACTGACTGACTCCAGTACTGACTTAACGGCCAGACGATGATGTCTTTACATCGAAAGCGCTTGCCCACAGTAACTCACAAGCCAGAGGAGACGGACTCACCTAACAGGTACGTTAACTTTAGTAATTACAAAGACCATTTACTTACTAAATATGTAGATGATTAGGTCACCGTTACTTTGTTCTTTTAATGAGTCTCATGGTGTGTTTTCATTTTATTTATTTATTTTGACTTTGTAGATGTAAATATTGTAAAACCTCAGTACTTTGAGAAGTTCATGCACGAATATGTTAGTTTTATTTATTTATTTTTATTAATATGAGGATAAACCTGTAATAGCTCTTCCAGGGTCAAAGTAAGAGAGGGCTTTATAGCCCTATTTCTACCCTGGTGATTAAATAAACTAAACTAAAAAAAAACCATACGCAGAGTCGTCCTGTCGTATTTGTGCTACTTTGTTGACCATCCAGGATCTCTGCAGACTGCTCCGGACCAACGGCGATGATGTCAGACGAAAAAACCTAGTTTTTGGTACAGTTTCTTCCCCTACCCCCCTTTTCTATAGTCCGAAATCGCCCATAACCTTTTTTGGGCGTCTACGGAAAATAAAGATCTGAAGAAAACCCAACTTTTTGTTGACACGATTTCCCTTTGTGTAGCGGAAAGTAAAAATTGATTTTTTTGACCACAAATTCGAGTTTAGAGACTCCAAAAATAAGAATACGAATTGTCATAATTTTACTATGAATTGTGAAAAATTGTCATCTTTTGACACGATTTTGATGTTCCAAACTGTCTAAAGTGGCTGTCGTCTGGTTTTGACTGAATGTTCGAGTTGAGCGGCTCAAAAAACGTAAGTATACGAAGAAGTTTTGTAAAAGTTATATTCTATTCAGGCAGCTACACCACTTATAGTATCCATTCAGAAGTGTTATGTTTTATTTATTTTTGATGTGAGTGACGTCAAGACACCAGCCATCACCGGCTCCATGCGCCATTTTTCTCCCATTCCCAATTCTACCTATCTGCGAACCGCCACGTGCACGTTAAAACTGCTTGTATGTATTAGTTATTCATTGCCATATTTCCTCACTTTGCAGTGAACATTTCATCATTCCCGCGCAGTTACCACTCTCTTCGGGTCGCAGTATCCCGCCAGTACTGTACTCAACGTCTACCAGC
This sequence comes from Pachypeltis micranthus, assembly GCA_020466155.1. Classification (NCBI taxonomy): domain Eukaryota; kingdom Metazoa; phylum Arthropoda; class Insecta; order Hemiptera; family Miridae; genus Pachypeltis; species Pachypeltis micranthus. The sequence continues at coordinate 59,428,420 of CM035770.1, read as the reverse complement.
GTCATACCTGGACGACATACTCAGGAAACGTCTACCAGCACCATACCAGGACTAATATACAGCCGAAGGACTATTGGACAAAGTAGAATCACGAACATTCAACATCGCCCGAAGAAAACTTGTGCCAAGAACCAGATTATTTTTCCTTTCGCTTCAGACTTTTCACGAGCAGTAACTTTATTTTCTATTTATGTTTATGAGCTCAACGATTAATTTATTTCCAACATTTTTCTATATTAAACATTTTGTGTGCAAAATCCGGTTGGATAACCATTCGCCACTTTGTCACAACACATTCAAACGTCTGATATTGGCCAAATAGCGTATTTCAAAAGTCAAAATCGAGCTACTGGCGTAGGTTTTTGTTACGCGAAAAATCTGAAAATTTTCAAGGGCCTGACATTTTAAACCAATTCCGGGTGGTGGTCATCAAAATTCCGCCATTGTCAAAATAGCGGGCACCCTATCACACATTGTCCCTCTATTTACGCCTAAATGTACTGTAGGATGAGTTTGAGGAAGGTATGTGTCACGTTTTCTCAACTTCGTTCTTCAAGTCTTTTGACAAGGCGTACAAGTTATGCTATCCCGCGACGCTTTCAAGTCACGATGTGTAGGTATCTTTTTTTTTTCTTCCAGACCTTCCGGCTGAACGTAAAAAAGGGCCGGGGGAGGTTAACACTTTTTGTGACCCGTTGAGGTAATTCGTACTCGTCCGTTGTTCCCCCTTTCCCTCTATCAAGTGGCCAATTTTGGACGGTTTTATTGTCCCCGCCGGCCAACGGATCGACGGTTGTATGGGCCAATGAACGACCGTTTCGTGTTATTTTGGTATTAACGTTATTTTACGTTACTGACTGCGGGGATGTGAAGTCTGTGGATGACGTGAGCTGACGGAGCGATAGCGGCGAATCGAGGAATAGAGAGTTGCGAAGCCGCGGCGGTGGAGCTCTTGTGAATTGCTGGTCTCCGGATACACGGGCTGCTCCGCAGTTAACCGATAGTTGTTTTTCACTCGAAGATGACGTCATCGCGCAACTCCTCCCTCCCGCTTGTTGCGCAGGCACCTCCTCCTCCCCACCCTATTCCGCTCCGCACCTTACAACCTGATTCTGGTTGAATTCCTCCTCCGAACGTCGCAAGTACCAAATCGTACGAACTTCAATAATTTCCAACTATTTCGGCCCAATTTGGCTTACCCTACGTGTTTACGCTTACACAACGTGTTGCTTCTGGTGCATATCCTTTCTTATTTAAATATCTGGTGCGTTGCAACACACAACTTCCCTTAGCTCTACGTCAATTCACTTTCTACATGGTTTTTTATACCTAATCAATTCATTTATCACTCAGTTCACTTGCACTTGGTCAAACAACACTTCACAGCAGCAGGAAGCGGTAGCGCTCACAGTTTCGGAATTTATTGTGCTACTCGTACTCATTCCAGGACCATTATTGAGCAATTGGTACAGAGAATTAACGAGGCTGTAAACACGAGTTTTTTGAAGAAGGATAGTAATTACTTTTAGAACTGGTAGTAAGCGAAACGACGGTAGTTGAAATTCATGAGGAACCCCCATGTATCTTATGAGCGTTTAGAAACTCTCACCCTATAGGTATTACATTGGACTACTACGAGTACACTAATTTTTTTACTTTCCTTGGCTCTACGAAGTAGAAAGGAAAGTTATGTAATCGGCTGAAAAAAAAATTTTGAGTTTTCTTCAGATCTTTACGTTTCAGACCCTCCTGAGTCCGAAAAACACTATTTGGGAAAATGGTCTGTGTATGTGTGTCTGTATACGATTTTTAGAGAAAACCACCGTACCAAATCAGCTCAAACTTGATATCTCGCTTGCAGGTTACCATGGGACGCCAAAATAAGGGTATGAACAAAATCCACCGAAAGTTAACTATAGATATCATAGTGATCAAAACAACATTTTTTTTTTTCTCAAAAACCGCTCTAACGATTTTGACTAAATTTTTTATATAGATAGCTCTTAATAAGATAATTATACCATAAAATTCCCGTTTGTGGGAAAATGACGAGAGCAGTACAATAAATTATCAAAATTTTCGACGAAAAGCGTTTTTGCCGTGGTATTTTCCTTTTAAACTCCGCTGGAATGTTAGTAGAATGTTTAAGAAAATTGGTACCGTAGTCCAATCCAATACCTATAGGGTGAGTATTTAAAAACGCTCATGAGATACATGGGGCTCACTCCAGAAATTCCTGAATTTCAACTACCGCCGTTTCGCTTAATACCAGTTCTAACAGTTATTACGCAATAACTCTGCAAAAGTGATTACTATCCTCCTTCAAAAAATCCGTATTTACAGCCTCATTAATTTTCTGGGTACCATTTGCTCAATAATGGTCCTGGAATGAGTACGAGCAGCACAATAAATTCTTTAACTGTAATCGCTGCCGCTTCATGCTGCCGTAAAGCGTTGTTTGACCAAGTTCAAATTAACTGAGTGATAAATGAATTGAATAAATAGAATTAGCCATGTACAAAGTGAATTGACGTAGAGCTAAGGAAAGTTGTGTGTTGCAACGCACCAGATATTCTTTACCATTCTAATAATATTTCGGCGGAGTTTATAAGGAAAAAACCAATCTGCGTGTAGACTGGTGGCGTTTGAGGTTCCAAAATTGATTGTGCTCCTACTTGCGCCATGGCCATTATTGAGCATTTAGTAAGTAGAATTTAAATGACCGTCTTTGCGACATGTTTTCGAAATGATAGTAAATCAAACAGCGGTGGTTGTAAATCTGGAGTAGCTCCTATGTCTTATGCGTGTTATTAAACGCTTATAGTATAGGTATTATATTCGACTATTTTTCTGAAGATTCCAGTAACAGAGCGGAGATTATTTTCGTTGAAATGTTCGGTACTTCATTTTCCCACAAATGGGAATTTTATGGTTTAATTGAATTATTGCGAGTTATCAATATAAGAAATTTAGTCAAAATCGTTAGAGCCGTTTTTGAGAAAAAAAATATTTAGTGTTTTGATCACTATGATAACTATAGTTGACTTTCGGTGCATTTGTCATCTCCCCTGTCTCATCCCACTTTGTAAGCACTGTTTTTACTTTCCTTGGCTCTACAAAGTAGAAAAGAAAGTTATGTAATCGGCTGAAGAAAATGTTTTGAGTTCTCTTCAGATCTTTACGCTTCAGACCCTACTGAGTCCGAAAAACACTATTGAAAGTTGACTTTAGTTATCATAGTGATCAAAACACCAAATATTTTTTTTCTCAAAAACGGCTCTAACGATTTTGTTTAAATTTTTTATATTGATAACTCCCAATAAGGACTCAAAGTAAGGCAACTATTCCGTAAAATTCCCATTTGCGGGAAAATGACGAGAGCAGCATAATAAATTATCAAAATTTTGGACGTAATCGATTTTGGAGTGGGTTTTCCCCCTTTTAAACTCAGTATTAGTAATTGAAATGTTTAAAATAAATATCTGGTGCGTTGAAACACCCAACTTTCCTTAGCTCTACGTCAATTCACTTTCTACATGGCTTTTTCTACGTACTCAATTCATTTATCACTCAGGTCACTTGAACTTGGTCAAACAACGCTTTACGGCAGCAGGATGCGGTAGCGCTTACAGTTCCGGAATTTTAGGGCTGCTCGTTTTCTTTTGTAGCGGATCTCCTTTAGGTTTTTTTTGACTGATTTTCTTTTGAATATAAGTGGATTTATTTTGGCATTACACTATTCTTTTTCGCCCCCAACATCCAGGTTCTCCTTCAAGGGTTTTCATGAACCTTGCACGCGTATCGGAGCGAGCATTCCCGCTGAGGGTTACAGGAGGACTACAGTCACAACTGTTCGAGGGCTAGAGGAGGGAAGGGGTGGAGGCGACGTGTGTGGGAGGGTGGAGGGGGGGAGTGCTCCTCCTCGTCCAGAGAACTCCGTCTGTGCCGCGGTTTTCTTCGCGGATCCCGCGGTAACAGGAGCTCATGACGCGTGAGGAGGTCGACCGCAAACTTGCGGCAGCAGCTGATCAATTACCGACTCACTCGCAAATGTGTTTTGCGCAGCTTGAATTAACTGACTATTCTTTTCTAATTGAACTACGTTCAACGTGAACCTTCGGCTGAAATTTAAAAAACGAGTTTTCTCCCGACCTTCACACTTTAAACTTTCCTGAGAGAGGAAAACACTATTTGATCGAGAAGAAGCTCTTTCAGACCGGCTTAAATTTCAGCAATCAGCCTGCAGATTAATCAATCCGAGATGTGAAAAGAAGTTTTGAAAACCAATTCAAAACTATTACAGTTATCATAGGGATCAACACACCAAGCTATAACGATTTTGATCGATAGTGCTTTTTTTGTAGTGACAACTTTGAACAAAAAGTAGATACTGGGGCATCAGTATCGATATTACGTCCCGACGTAGCTGAGAAGCACCGCCTAAGAAAAAGTTCATCCCAATTCGCAAGCCTTCACACTGCTACTGGAGAAAGCATGGCAGTTCTCGGGGAATGCAGTGCTGAGATTACTGTGATGAAACACATATTCTTGGTGGCACGAATTCAAGACAAGTCTATCCTGGGAATTGCCTTCTCGAGAAAAGTAGGGGCTTGTGTTGACTTCGGTAGAGCTACATAGAACGTTGGGTGTGAAGATGTTCTACTGGTCCATCGCAGGGGATGTGTAACTCACGTTCTTCGTATGTCACTAGGGTCATCGCAGTTGTATTACTTTCCGCTACCCGAAGGGAAGGAAAGTATAGTAATCGGCCCAAAAAAAAAATTTGGGTTTTCTTCAGATCTTTACGTTTTGAGGCCAACTGAGTCTAAAAAACCTAATTTCGGCGCGTGGTCCGTGTGTGTGTATGTCTGTAGTTCGATTTGCGGGAGAACGGCTGATCCGATTGAGCTGGTTCTTTTTTTGTTTTGTTCGTTATTTTTTGTAGACACCAAAATAAGGTTATGGACGATTTCGGCCGATGGGAAGGGGGGGTGGGGGACGAAAAAGTACCAAAAACTAGGGTTTTTCGCATTTTTCTCGAAAACGGCTCTAACGATTTTGATTAAACTTTCAAATTATCTTCTCCTAATCAATACCTAACTTTTCTTTTCCATACATATCTCCATGAAAATACGGTGAACGGAGATATGGGCCCCTGAAGCAAAAATAGGTTTTTTACGCATTTGGCAAAACGGCTACAGCGATTTTCACCAAACTCACAGGATGTTTTCGAATAGTTAATACCTACATATTCTTCTCAATAAATGTTCCTGTGACGGTCCATTGAACAGAGATAAAAATCAAAATGTGTCGAAAATAACGGTTTTTCGGACATTTCCGTAAATTCCAGGGTAACTTTTTCACCAGATGTGATAAATCCTGATGAAGTGTCTTTGAGTCACCCATACCAACATTTCGTTCTCTATAGTTATTTCTGTATATATATGTTGAACGGAGATATAAGCCAAGTTAACTCAGAAAAGGAGACTTGTCGAATATTAATTTATCGGTATTCCAATTTTCTCAAAAACGGCTCTAACGATTTCGATCAAACTTTTGGAGTACTCTCAGCGAACTAGTCCCTACATTTTGTTCTCCATAAATGTTCCTGTAAAAATGCGTTGAACGAAGATATAGCGCCCGCCTATGTAGGTGGTGTTCGAACTTGAAGGGGTGGCGGAAAGTTGTGTGTTGCTACGCACCAGATATTTTACTTTCCGCTACCCGAAGGGAAGGAAAGTATAGTAATCGGCCCAAAAAAAAAATTTGGGTTTTCTTCAGATCTTTACGTTTCAGACCCTACCGAGTCTAAAAAACCTAATTTCGGCGCGTGGTCCGTGTGTATGTGTGTGTGTGTGTGTGTCTGTAGTTCGATTTGCGGGAGAACGGCTGATCCGATTGAGCTGGTTCTTTTTTTGTTTTGTTCGTTATTTTTTGTAGACACCAAAATAAGGTTATGGACGATTTCGGCCGATGGGAAGGGGGGTGGGGGGACGAAAATGTACCAAAAACTAGGGTTTTTTGAATTTTTCTCGAAAACGGCTCTAACGATTTTGATTAAACTTTCAAATTATCTTCTACTGATCAATACCCAACTTTTCTTTTCCATACATATCTCCATGAAAATACGGTGAACGGAGATATAGGCCCATGAAGCTAAAATAGGTTTTTACGCTTTTTGGCAAAACGGCTCCAACGATTATCACCAAACTTTCAAGATGTATCCGAATAGTTAATACCTACATATTATTCTCAATAAATGTTCCTCTGACAGTCCATTGAACAGAGATAAAAATCAAAATGTGCCGAAAATAACGTTTTTTCGAACATTTCCGTAAATTCCAGGGTAACTTCTTCACCAGATGTGATAAATTCTAATGGAGTGTCTTTCAGTCACCCATACCAACATTTCGTTCTCCATAATTATTTCTGTATTTATATGCTGAACGGAGATATAAGCCAAGTTAACTCAAGAAAGGAGATTTGTCGAATATTAATTTATCGGTATTCCAATTTTCTCAAAAACGGCTCTAACGATTTCGATCAAACTTTCGGAGTACTCTCAGCTAACTAGTTTCTACATTCTGTTCTCCATAAATGTTCCTGTAAAAATGCGTTGAACGAAGATATAGCGCCCGCCTATGTAGGTGGTGTTCGAAATTACGGGGGTGGCGGAAAGTTGTGTGTTGCTACGCACCAGATATTTTTATTTTATTTTCCGAGGGTGAGCGGGACAAGTCTCTTTGTCACTGCGGCCACGTATGGGCCTATTGTGACACTGACCCTTTCTTAGTAATCGGCGTCGTACATACCCGTCCCCCTTAGGAAGCCGAGTATGTCAGTTGTCATACACTATTCCACAACCTGAGGATAATTCGTCAGCTGATACCGTTTGGCTAATCCATACTTTGGAGACATCAGACTTGCAAATGATAAATGCAATAAAACGATGGATTTAAGACAAATTATGTTCGTATTGTGGAACTCCTTCCTGGACGTTCGGAAAGCACACAACCTAGAACAACCTTGCGGATATCCAACCGCAGTGAGTTCAAATCAGCCAACAAACTCAACTACTCAACCAAATCATCGCACTGTACCGCCCTCAGGTTATCGTTCGGTTGGCTCTACGAAGTAAAGTTATGTAATCGGCCGAACAGAAAATTTGGAGTTTTCTTCAGATCTTTACGTTTTAGACCCTCCTGAGTCCAAAAAACACTACTTGGGATCATGGTCTGTGTGTGTGTGTCTGATTAAATTTTTTATATTGATAGCTCCCAATATGGCAACGGTACCATAAAATTCCCATTCGTGAGAAAATGACAAGAGCAGCACATTACCAAAATGTTCGACAAAATCGACTTTAGCGCGGTTTTTAGAGAAAACGATCAAAGCAAATCAACTCAAACTTGATATCTAGCCCGCAGGTTACTATGGAATGCCAAAATAAGGGTATGAGCAAAATCCACCGAAAGCTAACTATAGTTATCATGGTGATCAAAACATTAAATATTTTTTTCTCAAAAATGGCTCAAACGATTCTGATTAATTTTTTTATATTGATAGCTCCCAATATGGCAACTATACCATAAAATTCCCATTGGTGGGAAAATGACGAGAGCAACACAATGAAGTAACAACATTTTCGACGAAATTCGGTTTTAGCGCCAGTTTTCCTTGTAAACGCCGCTGAAATTTTACTAGAATGTTAAAAATCATTGTTGTAGTAGTCCAATCCAATACCTATAAGGTGAGCGTTTAAAAACGCTCATAAGATACATGAGGCTCACTCCAGAAATTTCTGAATTTCAACTACTGCCGTTTCGCTTACAACCAGTTCTAAACGTGTTTAACTCTATAATCCTGCAAAAGTGATTATTATCCTCTCTCTCTCTCTCTCTCTCTCTCTCTCTCTCTCTCTCTCTCTCTCTCTCACACTCTCCCCCCCCTCCCCCTCCCCCCTCTCCCCACACAACTTTCTCTCAACGCCTGAAAAATTGATGATGGGAAGATGCCGAAATGGGGTTATGAGCAATTTCAATCGGTGGAAGAGGGGGGAGAGCTCACCGGATGTCTTTCTCTAGCCAGTCCATTGAACAGAAACAACAAGCCAAATGTTCCCAAAATCGTGTTGGTTTCTTATTCATTCTGAGTAATATATTTGTTTTCGGTTTGGAAAAAATGTTTACAACCCCCCGTCAAAATTTGACTTTTTACGTTTCCAGGCATGGGAATTCCAAATCGTATACGCCTGTCCGCCTGATGTGGCCTACAAAATACATTCTTTTCGTAAAACAAAATTCGTTTGGGGTCTGGTTGTGCCCACCTACTCAGCAATACGACCGGACGACTCCCGTGGTTGATATGGTTAAAAAATCGTGTTTACAGCCTTATTAATTCGCGGTGTACTAATCGCTTAACAGTGGTCCGGGAATGAGTGCGAGCAGCACAATAAAGTCCGGAGCCGTAAGCGCCACCGCTTCGTGCTGCCGTGAAGTGTTGTTTGACCAAGTTTAAATGAACTGAGTGATAAATGAATTGAGTAAGTTGAAAAAGCCATGTAGAATGTGAATTGACGTAGAGCTAAGGAAAGTTGTGTGTTGCAACGCACCTGATATTTTAAATTTACAATTCAAATTATTACGGTCATTTGTTTATAAGTTCAATATTTTGCGACTTTGTTGAATTTTCATTCTTTTTAAATCATTTCACAGACAAACATTTTTTACTAATTTCGTTATTTCAACAAAACCGAAAAGCTGAAGGACGCCTAATTGAGCAAAAGGTTATGACGTAAAACAAGTATTTCGGAATTTCCACTACAATCCTCACTTCGAATAACTTTAGGGATGAATTAGTTAGTGATATGATTAAGCAACGAAGTGATTTACGGCTGATTGTACTATCAAACTTATAAAAGGATTGTTTAGACCAAAAAAGCAGGTTTCAAAACAATTACATCTCTGAGGAGTACAAGAAGTCTTCTTTTTGATACGAAGTGGTGTCTCTGTAGTTAACAGAGTGATAATCGCTTATGTCCAACAATAACTTTTTTGGTTTTGTTATTCGGCTTTAAATTCAAATTAAAATAGCCACGCAAGTAGCAGATCCGACTGATGAACGAAGATTGTTTACTTCCATCTGCTTGGTAAAGAAAAAGTTGAACTAAAACGTTCACTTTCTATTTTCCTTAGTTCCACGAAGTAATCGATTGATAAAATAAGTTTGAGTTTTCTTCAGATCTTCACGTCTCAATGGCTTCTGAGTCCCAAAATCTATGGCGGAAAACCACAAAAATCATCTACGGGCGTCCTTGAACGCGAATGAGAGATAACATCTGAATTAAATTCGCTCGCGTTTGATATTTAACCTGAAAATCGCCACGGGACGGCGAGATCACTAGTTATCGAGGCGATCGACCAAATATTTTTTTTCTCAACAAACGCACTGACGATCGTGATAAAATTTCTGGGACAGATTCAAGTGATAAAAAATATTACTCGTAGTTTTCACGTGTGGAAAAATACCGAGTGTTGGATAAGAAATTTGCCAGATAAATGATGAATTATCAAAATCTCAGATTTTAGCATTGGTCAATGTGGGTGGGGGTTCTCTTTTGAACAAAACCCTTGAACCACACGACATACATTAAATTTATTGAATCTCACAGAGTAAAATAAAAATGCGCAAAAGAAAAGGTTCCTTGTGGAGTTCTAACCAACTTAACACTGCCTTTTACGTCTGACGTGAGGCGTCTTTTTCAGTTTTACGTTAATTTTGAGTTGATCAAGTTGAGGCGATGGCACTGGACGCACCAAGATACGGGTATAATGCAGTTCTGGCTAGTTCGTGATCCAAATTTCTTGTCGGATGAATGAAACCGCACGCTAGGGATGTCCCAAATATTCGAACTGGAATGCTGCTGGATAACCGACGACTTCCAACGTGCACGTTCCGGATTTCCAAGAAGAAATTAAAAAACGGTTTGGGTGGTCAGACGATCTAACGACGAGCTTGAAAAGTGAAAGCGCGGCACTGAACGTTCATTATTCAAAGCAATAAGCGACCTTTACCGAAAAATGTCGTTTTGGTTTATTTTTAGGGCTGCAGCTACTGACGCTAAAACTCCGGCGTGTCCTCGCAAATCTCGAAAATATGATACCAGTTCTTCCAATCAAATCTGGATGGAAGTCACATCGTGGAATAATTAGAAGTATTAAAGTAATTGGGTTAGATCCGCCAGTAGGCAAATTAGTGAAGTTAACGTACTTGTTAGGTGAGTCCGTCTCCTCTGGGTGGTGAGATACTGTGGGCGAGCGCTTTCGATGTAGAGACATCATCGTCTGGTCGTTAAATCAGTCAGCCAGAGGAGACAGACTCACCTAACAGGTACGTTAACTCTAATAATTAGAAGTAACCCCAGAAATTCCGAAATTTCACTCCCGTTTCTCGCTGTTTTTACTTTGTAATTCGAAAACACTAAGCAGGAAGCTTATCAGAGAAACCATTATGACAGTCTCATAATTAACTTTTACGAGTGATTATTCAGGATTAAGTAGGAGCAGCTCAATAAACTCCGGAACCTACATAGAACAAGCTGAGTTCCAAAAAGTTCAAATAAACCGAATTAAATACAGATTTGATCAGTTTCTTGAGTGATTTAGAGTCGCCCAAATGCACTTGGGTGTGAGGAACGTTGCGTGATGTTGCACAATGAGTTGGCACGTTCGAGTCACCCGGTTAAACAGGTTTGATATCCGGCTGGGCACTCCAGAATCGTGCCGGAGTTCTTCCGATTTGACACATAGGCGCTCCAGTGAGAATAGTTCTGTAAAACGCTTTACTAGTCAATCGAAGGATAGAGAAAAGTTGGGGGAAAATATTGTGCGCTCTGTGAAACCTATGGCTCGAATAACGACATTATAATAGAACCGTGGGTACTTTAGATTTGCTACGTTTTGACCTTTAGAAATTCGTCTGTAGCGTGTAGTCATAGGGTTCGTCCAGAAGCTAGACAACTCTGAACCGGTCGACGCAGATGTCATTTTAGTTGAGAACAGCGAATCGCCAAGTGAGATTCTCGAGAGGGTGTCGCCCGATACCCCTTTGGCCGATGTCCGAGCAGAGACTTCCTCCTCGCTGCTGGGAGCCTGTCGCTGAGGGATTCGCGAAGAAAACCGCGACATATTCCGGCGAGCGCTCTGGTGAGACGAATTGACTATAGATGCACTTCTACCGTCCGATTAAACAGTACTTGGGAAAACGCGATTGAGTAAACACGGCTCTACCAAATCAACTCAAACTCTTGCCAGCAGGACGTCAAAACGTAGGTATGAGCGAATTCTCATGTGAGTCTTGATATAATACGTTTTTGTCAGCGGCGTAGCTGCCCCGGGGCCCTCAAGCTCAGGGGGCCCTCGAATCCTTACCAGAAATCTCGATCGAACTGAACTTTTGGAAATTTCTCCCATGTTCAAAATAAATATGACAGGTTGCAACCCCACTTTAATCATGACAACTCAGTTGAGAGAAATCTGTTCTTTTGATATTATCAGAAATAGTTCTCAAGAGTCCTAATAAAGATGAGCGTAGTGACGCAGAAAGTGTTCACACAAAAATGCTTAATTTCGATTTCGTGTTGCTTTGCGAATTCATGCAGTGTATTGAACGACATCAACTATCCATCCAAAACTTTACAAAAATGCGACATCAATTTGGGCGAGGCGAGTAAAATTTTAGCGGAGACCAAAGCAAAGCAAATTTATAGAAATGATTTTGAATTATTCAAGTGCAAAGCCAGTGAAACTGCAAGAAAATAGGTATTTGATACCCATTTTCAAGAAAAATATCTGGTGCGTTGCAACGCACAACTTTCCTTAGCTCTACAACAATTCACATTGTACATGGCTAATTCTACTTACTCAATTCATTTATCACTCAGTTCCTTTGAACTTGGTCAAACAACACGTCACAGCAGCAGGAAGCGGTAGCGCTTACAGTTCCGGAATTTATTGTGCTGCTCATACTCATTAGAGGACCATTATTGAGCAATTGGTACACAGATAATTAATGAGGCTGTAAACAAGAGTTTTTTGGAGAAGGATAGTAATTACTTTTGCAGAGTTATTGGGTAAACACTTTTAGAACCGGCAGTAAGCGAAACGGCCATAGTTGAAATTCTTGAATTTCTGGAGTGACCCCCATATATCTCATGAGCGTTTTTAAACTCTCACCCTTTTGGTATTAGGTTGGACTACAATACCAATTTTTTTTAACATTCTACAAAAATTCCAGCGGAGTTTATAAGGAAAAAACTGCGCTAAAAACGCTTTTCGTCGAAAATTTTGATAATTTATTGTGCTGCTCTCATCATTTTCCCACGAATGGAAATTTCATGGTATAATTTTTTTATTGAGAGCTATCTATATAAAAAATTTAATCAAAACCGTTAGAGCCGTTTTTGACACAAAAAATTTGGTATTTTGATCACTATGATAACTATAGTTAACTTTCGGTGGATTTTGCTCATACCCTTATTTTAGCGTCCCACGGTGATCTGCGGGCGAGATATGAAGTTTGAACTGATTTGGTACGGTGGTTTTCTCTAAAAATCGTTCACAGACACACAGACATACAGACACACAGACCACTTTCCCAAATAGTGTTTTTCGGACTCAGGAGGGTCTGAAACGTAAAGATCTGAAGAAAACTCAAAATTTTTTTTTCAGCCGATTACATAACTTTTCTTTCTACTTTGTAGAGCCAAGCAATGTAAAAAAGGCAATGAATAATTAGTGCTTTCCACAAAAAGGGGCCAAAACCCCTGGGTTGCCTTTTTCAATGGTACCTGAACGGACAGATGTTTTTGTTCTAGGGTCTAATCCTAGCATTCAGGTAGCTTACGAAGAGAAAGTAAATATTTCGAGTGATTTCTCAAATCAACTGGGCCACTCATCAACGCTTCAAATCTATTAAATCACTTTTGGCACGGTTTGGTTCAGCCATTTTGACCCAGTTGTGTTCATAAATTGGATCGTTTTCTCGAAAGGCGTTTCATGGACTACGAAGTTTGGAAAGTAAAGACATAAGTAAACTCCGTAACATCTCCGGCGTTACATTTTCGAGTTTATGTAGCGAAGTAAAGACACAAAATGTCAAAACACAAACGGTGGGTACAAGCTTTCGTACAAGTACGCAACTACGAGGGACATTTTATGTCTTTTTCTTTAAAAAATCTGGTAACAACTACGTTTGATTGTGCTCGTTGATGGTTTCGATGTAATGGCCGCGTCAATTGCAATTGACATCACTTAGTCACTGAGGTTGTTACCAAGCGTACACCTAACCCCAAACAAATATTTCGTGACGCTTCTCCGTTAGATCTCCGACGTTACATATGTTACATTTTCGAGTTTATATAGCAAAGTAAAGACATAAAATGTCAAAATGTCAACGTGTGATGTTACCAAGCGTTACATTTTGTAACATACGTTACCAAGCTTATCCAACACAAATATTTCGTGACGCAAAGTAAAGACAAAATGTCAAAAACAAAAAATAATCGTAGCCCTGGTGGAACTCGAACCTACAATCCCCGGATCAGGAGACCGATGCTCTATCCATTAGGCCACAGGGGCCTTTTTTTATTTTTTTTTGTCGTAAAATTTACATTTAATAATAATAAATAAATTACATATTATAGCTAGTTAATAATATCGGCATATGGCTGCCTTGCTTGCGTAAACATAAGGGGTAAATGGGTCAACTCGGGTTAAAAATTTCGTGACGCTTCTCTGTAACATCTCCAGCGTTACATTTTTGAGTTCATGTAGCAAAGTAAAGGCATAAAATGTCAAAAATTTAAAAAACATTTTGATAATTAGCTGCTGATCACCGATTTCCAATCAGAGAACAAATATGTAAAATTGAGATTTTTAATGATGTACTAGATACAATAATATTTCAATTAGATACACGTTTTTTTTGGTATGAGTGCAGTCTGTCATGTATTCGATTTTTATTTCATGTAGATGAAGCAACTTTATTACGAAAGCCGCGATAATAGTCCCTAGTTCTTCACCTCAAATTATTAATATTTACCACCTAGTTTTACCTACCACTTAGTTTTACTTGAACTAACTCAAGCACTGTTCGCCAATATGTGAGGAAATAATGAGCGAATATGCAGTGCTAGAATGCGACCTAACGGAAGTATAGCAATGTTGTTATTCTTTACAATTCCAGTCACTTCTGCAGCAGCTGAAAGGTTATTTAGCAAATTAAAAATAATGAAAAATTATTTAAGATATAATATGGGCCAAACTCCGACATTTATAATAAACCCTTGAATCTTCTCTATTTCGTTTTAGTCGTCAAACCCACACCAAGTATTAATTGTAATTTATGTCGTTACTGTTTAATAATAGAATTACCTGTCCTGCAGTGCACAAAAAGAGCTGAAATAGCTGAAATGGTGTGGGTGTCCGTAACTTTTTACAGAGAACCACCGTACCGAATCCATTCAAACTTGATATCTCGCCCGCAGGTTACCATGGGACGCCAAAATAAGGGTATGAACAAAATCCATCGAAAGTTAACTATAGTTATCATAGTGATCAAAACACCAAATATTTTTTTTCTCAAAAATGGCTCTAACGATTTTGATTAAATTTTTTATATTAGTAGCTCTCAATATGGCAATTGTACCATAAAATTCTCATCCGTGGAAAAATGACGAAAGCAGCACAATAAATTACCAAAACTTTCGACGAAATAGATTTTAGCGGAGTTTTTAGAGAAACCCACCGTACCATATCAGCTGAAACTTGATGTCTAGCCTACAGGTTACCATGGGGCGCAAAACTAAGGATATCAGCAAAATCCACCGAAAGTTCACTATAGTTATCATAGTGATCAAAACACCAATTTTGTTTCTCAAAAACGGCTATAACGATTTTGATTAAATTTTTTATATCGATAGCTCTCAATAAGGTAATTATACCATAAAATTCCTATTCGTGGGAAAATGACGAGAGCAGCACAATAAATTATCAAAATTTTCTACGAAAATAGGTTTTAGCGCGGTTTTTTCCCCTTTTGAACTCCGCTGAAATGTTACTGGAATTTGTTGTAGTGTACTCGTTCGGGAATGAGGACGAGCAGCCCTAAAATTCCGAAACGGTAAGCGGTACCGGTTCCTGCTGCTGTGAAGTGTTGTTTGACCAAGTTCAAATTAACTGAGTGATAAATGAATTGAGTTAGTAGAAAAAGCCATGTACCTGAGTGAATTGACGTAGAGCTAAAGAAAGTTGTGTGTTGCAACGCACCAGATATTTTAATTTGCCCCAGGGTCCTTTGTTACCTAGCTACGCCACTGGTTTTTGTACTCGTAACAGGAAGAGATTACCGGAGCCAGCTACATCGTGTAAGATTTGAAGAAAACTCGACTCTTTTACTTTCCTTGGCTGTACGTAGTAGAAAGGAAAGTCAAGCAATCGGTTGAAAGCGCTTTTGAGTCCACAAAAACCGATTCGAGAAATAGTCTGTGCGTCTGCATCCGCTTCAATTTTATATTCTCCCTACAGGTCACCAAAGGACGCCAAAATAGTGATCGAAACTCGAAATATTTTTCCTTTCCAAAATCTTCGAAAAATTTTGATTAAATTGTTGACAGCCTGACTGACACGAAGGTTGTAGAGTCTAGATCACTATGATAACTATAGTTAGTATTCGGTGGATTTTGCTGCCATCGTGACGTGCGTGCTAGATATCAAGTTTGAGCTGATTTGGTACAGTTCATGTTTGTTACTGATGATGACCTAACCGTCGAAATCGATTTAACAATTGTGCTCGTTATTTCAGTGGAAATATAGACAATTTACTGTTTATTCTGTTTTTTAATGGTACAGCCGATTTCGCTCAATCACGTTCACAGACACACACAGACCATCCGAAGAGAGCTCAATTGTTGGCAGGTTTGTTGTTTAATTCATTATGACTAGTTAAGTCTGGGCCAAAGTTGCTTACATCCTAATTTCGGCGACCTATTTTAATTTTCGGACCGAACGGCTGATTAGGCACACACAGACCCTTTCACACAATGCGTTTCAGATTACATACCTTTCCGTCCAACTACTTAGGGTTAAGTAACGTATTTTGAGTAGTCGACTATTCACAAAATTTTGAGCAAAATCAAATTGAGACGTCCTTCCGTCAAATATCTCCAATCGTCTTATATTAAAAATATCTGGTGCGTAGCAACACACAACTTACCGCCACCCCTTTAAGTTCGAACACCACCTACATAGGCGGGCGCTATATCTTCGTTCAACGCGTTTCTACCGAAACGTTTATGGAGAACAAAATGTAGGGACTAGTTCGCTGAGAGTACTCCGAAAGTTTGATCGAAATCGTTTGAGCCGTTTTTGAGAAAATTGGAATACCGATAAATTAATAGTCGACAAATCTCTTTTTCTGACTTAACTTGGCTTGTATCTCCGTTCAACATATATATACAAAAATAATTATAGGGAACGAAATGTTGGTATGGGTGACTAGAAGACACTCCATTAAGATTTATCACATCTGGTGGTGAAGAAGTTACCCTGGAATTTACGGAAATGCTAGAAAAAACGTTATTTTCGACACATTTTGATTTTTATCTCTGTTCAATGGACCGTCACAGGAACATTTATTGAAAAGAATATGTAGGTATTAACTATTTAAAAACATCCTGTGAGTTTGGTGAAAATCGCTGAAGTCGTTTTGCCAAAAAGCGTAAAAAACCTATTTTTGCTTCAGGGGCCCATATCTCCGTTCACCGTATTTTTATGGAGATATGTATGGAGAAAAAAAGTTAGGTATTGATTAGGAGAAGATAATTTGAAAGTTTAATCAAAATCGTTGGAGCCGTTTCCGAGAAAAATGCGAAAACCCCTAGTTTTTGGTACATTTTCGTCCCCCACCCCCCTTCCCATCGGCCGAAATCGTCCATAACCTTATTTTGGTGTCTACAAAAAATAACGAACAAAACAAAAAAAGAACCAGCTCAATCGGATCAGCCGTGCTCCCGCAAATCGAACTACAGACACACACACGCACACACACACACACACACACACACACACACACACACGGACCACGCGCCGAAATTAGGTTTTTTAGACTCGGTAGGGTCTGAAACGTAAAGATCTGAAGAAAACCCAAATTTTTTTTTGGGCCGATTACTACCTTCCTTCCCTTCGGGTAGCGGAAAGTAAAAAGTTGACTCCAAATCCCAATCATTCGGTTTTTACTGGTCCTGAGAACCGCCGAAAATGTAATCCATTTTATGGTTGTTTTATAAAGAAACCTCTAGGGTGCTCGAAGTTAGCGAATGATTATGGACGTAACGAAGGACACCCCTTTGGGAGATTTCTGGCCGGAGACTTCCTCCTCGCTGGTGGGTTCCTGTTACTGAGGGATTCGCGAAGAAAACCGCAACCTGCTGTCCGCATTCCAAGCAAAAGTCATCATCAGCGACCTACGGACTTCTTGCAGTTTAACACGAGAATTGATTTATTTTATTTTATCGTATAATCTACGATTATGGTTGTAGGCAACTCGTACTACTTCATATATTTCCTTCTTCCGTACACTTGACACTGTCCGTGCATGTTTCGAAGTTTCATCATTTGGTAATAAACCACGATTTCCACGGTTTTGGTAATAAATCACTTGACTTGATGACAGTATTTACTCACTGTGCAATAAGTACACAGAGCATTTATAAAACTGTAAACGTGGGTTGTTTTGATAGGAGTGTTCACTGTACACAATTATTTGTTCAAAATTGTGAAATGTAGAAGTGAAACGGTGGTGTTTGGAATTTCCCAAGGCGCTCCTAATTATTTCAAACGAATTATTGAACTCTCACCGCGCAGGTCGTTTGTTGGAATGCGACCCCGATTTTTCTGAAAATGCGAGGAACGTATGAGCGGGATTTGGGAGGTTAACTCCGCGTCGAAATTTTATGACGATTTATTGTGCCGCTCTCGGTATTTTCCCGCTAATGATAATTCCACGGAACTGTCGAGTTAATCGTAGCTGTCGACGTAATAAATTTAATAAAAATTGTTCGAAGCATTTTGGAAAGAAAAATCATGTGGTGTTTCGATCACTGTTTTGGCGTTCTGTGGGTTGAAGCCGAAACAAACACACAGATCTTTTCCCCAAACGGTGTTTTATGAGCCCAAAAACGTAGGGATCTGAAGAGAACTCAAAAACGTTTTTCAACCGATTGCTTGACTTACTTTTCTACTACGTAAGAGCCAAGGAAAGTAAAAGAGTCGAATTTCAAATCTTACACGATGTAGTCGGCTCTGGTAATCACTTCCTGTTACGAGTGCAAAAACGTATTTTATTAGGTCTTACTTATTTACATTTCGGAGATAGACATGAGAGGTACCAGCTCCCAACAACGAGGCATTGTTTATTTAAACAAGATTCAGCAATTTTGATTGAGCAGTCAGATTATGTTTTACTAATCAGTACTCAACTTTTCTTTCCTGTAAATATCTCCGCGTAAATTCAGCCAGATCAGATATGAAGCGAAAAAGATGTTTTCATCTTTTCGGTTAAAGTGTGGCGTAAATTTTCACTTAACTCTCTTCAACTCGCCAATACCTGTATATTATCCTCCATAAATGTTCCTCTGGGATCAGTTGAACGGAAATAAGAAGCTAAGTGCGTCCAAAATAGTGTGTTTTAAATGTTTTCGTAACCGCATGATCAACCTAACGGAGTCTTTAAACAAACTTACACCCACATTTCGTTTTTTATTACAAATTGGTTTGCATCTGGGCTCGGCCTATAAGTTGTCGAATGGTCGTTTTTACTTTCCTTGGCTCTACAAAGTAGAAAGGAAAGTTATGTAATCGGCTGAAAAAAAAATTTTGAGTTTTCTTCAGATCTTTACGTTTCAGACCCTCCTGAGTCCGAAAAACACTATTTGGGAAAATGGTTTGTGTGTCTGTATGTCTGTGTGTGTGACAGTCAGTCTTTGTGTGTGTATGTGAACTATTTTTACAGAAAACCACCGTACCAAATCAGCTCAAACTTGATATCTCGCCCGCAGGCCTCCATGGGACGCCAAAATAAGGGTTTGGACAAAATCCACCGAAGAACTCCAGTTATCATAGTGATCAAAACACCAAATATTTTTTTTCTCAAAAACGGCTCTAACGATTTTGATTATATTCTTTATATTGGTAGCTCTTAATAAGGCAATTATACAATGAAATTCCCATTAGTGGGAAAATGACGAGAGCAGCACAATAAATTATCAAAATTTTCAACGAAATCGATTTTAGCGCGGTTTTTAGAGAAAATGACGCTACCAAATCAGCTGAAACTTGATGTCTAGCCTACTGGTTACCATGGGACGCCAAAATAAGGGTATGGATAAAATCTACCGAAAGTTAACTATAGTTATCATAGTGATCAAAACACCAAATTTTTTTTCTCATAAACGGCTTTAACGATTTTAATTACATTTTTTATATTGATAGCTCTCAATAAGGCAATGATACTATAAAATTCTCATTTGTGGGAAAATGACGAGAGCAGCACAATAAATTATCAAAATTTTCGGCCAAAAGCGTTTTTCGCGCAGTTTGGTCCTTATAAACTCCGCTGGAATTCTTGTAGAATGTTATAAAAAATTGGTATTGTAGTCCAATCCAATACATGAAGGGTGAGTGTTTAAAAACGCCCATGAGATAAATGGGGCTCACTCCAGAAATTCCTGAATTTCAACTACTGCCGTTTCGCTTACTACCAGTTCTAAACGTTTTTACCCTATAACTCTGCAAAAGTAATTAGTATCCTTCTTCAAAAAATTTGTGTTTACAGCCTCACTAATTATCTGTGTACCAATTGCTCAATAATGGTCCTGCAATGAGTACGAGCAGCACAATAAATTCCGGAACTGTAAGCGCTACCGCTTCCTGCTGCTGTGACGTGTTGTTTGACCAAGTTCAAATTAACTGAGTGATAAATGAATTGATTATATAGAATTAGCCATGTACAAAGTGAATTGTTTTAGTGCTAAGGAAAGTTGTGTTTTGCAACGCACCAGATATTTTTCCTTATTTTTACTTTCCTTGGCTCTTCGAAGTAGAAAGGAAAGTTATTCATTTGAAATGGATCCGCAATCGAGCCCTCAACTTGGAGCAAATTTGGGTGAAAAAGATTTTCTTTTGCAACTTCAAGTGGCGTATCTGGCAGCACCGTTTCATACCGCTTCTTGTCTTCCGGCTTCGTCGTAAGCGCACACGCGCGTGCTCCCCACGCCTCGTCGAAACGGTCGGAAATTCAATTAAATTCAATCATAGAAGGACTTTTAAGCGACACAATTTCCAAAGCGCATTTCGTGAAAACGATTTTTACTATTAAGTTCAATTATTTCAGATGGAGCTTCTTATTTCACTTTGTGTTGAGAATTTACAAATTAAACCTTCTCTTGTTACCTTGGATGTTTGGTATTAACAATTTACGAAAACCACATCACGGGTAGATAACATGTTTGGTAGCCGAGCGCGGTTTTAGGGCTTATTCTACGTGCATAAATTTAGCCTAATGAGTAGTCATTTAGTTTTTTAAAACGCCAAATATTTTTTGTCCCAAAAGTGGCTCTAGCGATTGTGATTACAGTTTTTGTATAGACAGCTCCTAATGAGACGACAATAAAATAAAATTTCCATCCACGGGAAGACGACGAGAGCAGCCAAAATACCAAATATTCAACGAAAATTGATTTTAGGGCAGTTGTTTTCTAATAAACTTCGCTCAAATGTTACTAAGATCTTCAGAAATATTCAAGTAGTAGTACCTATACGATGATAGTTTTATAATAATCATGAGATATTTTACTTCAAAAATTTAGGATTTTGGAAAATGACGAAAATTGTCTGCGAGTATTTGAACGCGAACGAGATAAAAATAGTTGTATAAAATTCGATTAAATTTAACATTTAGCCAGCAGGTTGGAAAAATATAAAGTTATCGCGGTGAGTGAAGCCCCAACCTTTTTTTTTTATTCGTCGCAAAATGAGCTTTAACGATTTAGATAAACGTTTTAGTATCGACAGTTCCAAACTAACGACAGCGCCATAAAATTCTCTTTCGTGGGATAGTGACGAGAGCAGTTCAATAAATTGTCGTAAACGTCGAATAAAATCGATTTCAGTGCAGTATTTCTCTGATAAATCACATAAATCAGAGAGGAAGCACCTCTACGATGAGAGTACAACAATAAAAACTCAGTGTTCAACTCGACGTTGACGTAGATTTTCGCTTAACTTATAGTCACAGGAATAACTGCGGGCGTTGGTTCCGCCAGGTTCTTCAAATTCAGTTACGTCATTTGCTGTTTAACATTTCGGAAGTATTTTCAATACCTAACTTTTCTTCTCTATACATATCTCCATGAAAATACAGTGAACGGATATGTAGGCCTATGAAGCAAAAAGAGGTTTTTTTCGCTTTTTGGCAAAGCGGCTTCAACGATTTTCACCAAACTCACAGGATGTTTTCGAATGGTTAATACCTATATATTGTTCTTAATGAATGTTCCTCTAACAGTCCATTGAACACAGATAATAATCAAAATGTGTCGAAAATAACGTTTTTACTTTCCTTGCTCTACGAAGTAGAAAGGAAAGTTATGTAATCGGCTAAAAAAAAAATTTTGAGTTCTCTTCAGATCATTACGTTTCAGACCCCCCTGAGTCCGAAAAACACTATTTGGGAAAATGGTCTGTGTGTGTGTATGTGTGTCTGTGAACGATTTTCAGAGAAAACCACCGTACCAAATCAGCTCAAACTTGATATCTCGCCCGCAAGTTACTATGGGACGCCAAAATAAGGGTTTGAACAAAATCCACCGAAAGTTTATTATAGTTATCATAGTGATCAAAACACCAAATATTTTTTTTTCTCAAAAACAGCTCTAACGATTTTGATTAAATTGTTGATATTGATAGCTCTCAATAAGGCGATCATACCATAAAATTCCCATTAATGGGAAAATGACGAGAGCAGCGCAATAAATTACCAAAACGTTCGACGAAACCGATTTTATCGCAGTTTTTAGAGAAAACCACCGTACCAAATCAGCTGAAACTTGATTTCTAGCCTACAGGTAACCATGGGACGCAATAATGAGGATATGGGCAAAATCCACCGAAAGTTAACTATAGTCATCATAGTGATCAAAACACCAATTTTTTTCTCAAAAACGGCTCTAACGATTTTAATTACATTTTTTATGTTGATAGCTCTCAATAAGGCAATGATACTATAAAATTCTCATTCGTGGGAAAATGACGAGAGCAGCACAATAAATTATCAAAATTTTCGACCAAAAGCGTTTTTCGCGCAGTTTTTTCCTTTGAACTCCGCTGAAATTCTTGTAGAATGTTAAAAAAAATTTTATAAAGTAAATAAAGTATTGTAGTCTAATCCAATACCTAAAGGGTGAGTGTTTAAAAACGCTCATGAAATACATGGGGCTCACTCCAGAAATTCCGGAATTTTAACTACTGCCGTTTCGCTTACTACCAGTTCTAACAGTTATTTTCCAATAACTCTGCAAAAGTGATTACTATCCTTTTTTTTTTAAATCGTGTTTACAGCCTCATTAGTTATCTGTGTACCAATTGCTCAATAATGGTCCTGCAATGAGTACGAGCAGCACAATAAATTCCGGAACTGTAAGCGCTACCGCTTTCTGCTGCCGTGAAGCGTTGTTTGACCAAGTTCAAATGAAATGACTGATAAATGAATTGATTAAATAGAATTAGCTATGTACAAAGTTAATTTGACGTAGAGCTAAGGAAAGTTGTGTGTTGCAACGCACCAGATATTTTCCGAACATTTCCGTAAATTCTGGAATAACTGCTTCACCAGACTTGATCAATCACCCATACTCACATTTCGTTCTCTATAATTATTTCAGTATATATATGTTGAACGGAGATATAAAGTCAAGTTAACTCAGAAAAGAAGATTTGTCTTAAAATTTTTTAAGAAACACGAATTTCGGCACATTTCGGTTATCGTCTCCGTTCAGGAGGGTCTGTCAGAGGAACGTCAATAGAACCGAAACGTATTAAACAGTCGCAGATATATTGCAATTTTTGACGGCACCCCTTTGGGCGATGTCCGGCCAGAGACTTCCTCCTCGCTGGTAGGATCCTGTTACTCAGGGATTCGCGAAGAAAACCGCGACCTGCTGTTCGCATTCCGAGCAAAATGCAAACGTTGTGTCTTCTTCATCTTCGTAACGTTTCTTGTTATCTGGTCGGCATTTGAACGCAACACGATTAATTCAGCTCTAACATCCAAATCCGTCGTTTTGCAGTACGAAGTGACCGAAACGTTCGAAGGCATCCCGTAGACTCACTTTGCGGATTGAATTAAAGGGCGTTTGACCAACAAATTGAATTTAAACATCGAAAAGAAGCTCAAACTGCCACAAAAACTGTACCAAAATCGCTTTTCGTCGATATTCTTTATAATTCATTGTGCTGCCTTCTCATTTTCCAACTCACAATATTTAGACGTTACCGCTTAAGAGAAAAGTAAATTTAGTGCAGCGCACGACACAACTTTCCACAGCCAAACGTCACTCACAAATCCGTTCGGCAATCTCTTTTTAATTCGGTGTATGTAAGCGTATAAAAAAAAAACAACTGATTATGTTACGGAATTTATTGAGTTGCTCTTACTTATGCCCGACCATTATTGAGTAGGCAGTGCTCAAGGGGCTTAAGACTGTCAACACGATCTTTCTCAGACAAATCCCTCCCTGGAATTATTCGGTAAAAAGTGTGTATTTTGTGAGCACTCAGGAATTTGCAGTGTCGCAGTTTATTAATTTATGAGCGTTATCAAACTTTCATCGTGTAGGTAGTTCATTGGACTCTGTTTTATTTGAGAGCGCTCATGTCGCAAGAACTGGGATTGATGAGGAAAATAGTGCCCTAAATTATATTCGACATTTCCGACGATTTATTGTGGTGCTCTGGTCATTACCCCACGAATGAGAATTTTGAGGAACTGTCTACGCTAAAATGTTGATCAAAAGCGTTAGAGCTCATTTGGGACAAAATTAACGCTTGGTGCTTCGCTCATCATGATAACTATGGTTAGTTTTAGACCGATTCGGCCGGCATCCTCATTTTGACCGTTCGACGTGGCCTAGGCGTTCTCTTGCACTCGTGGTCACTCACAGACCGCTTTCTCACGAGTTGTGTTTCAGGCAGTGGCGTAGCTACCTAAGAGCTAGGCAGTGCCCTCAAGCTTAGAAGGCCCTCGAATCCTTACCAGAAATCTCGATCGAACTGAACTTTTGGAAATTTCTCCCATTTTCAAAATAAATATGACAGGTTGCAACCCCACTTTAATCGCGACAACTCAGTTGAGAGAAATTCAAAAGTTATTCTTTCTGTAGGTTGGCAGTGTTGTCAATTTGACGGATAGTGATTTGTGTGTTTTATTATTCATCGATGTGCGTATTGTGAATTCGAATTAAGATTTTTTTTCGAGAACGTTTAAAAAATTAATGCTGCGTCAAGAGTAAATAAGCTGTCAATAAACTTTTTTGTACTGGTCAATATAAGGGTTCAACTTTATTTGATTTTCCGCTCATATTGATGCCCGCTAAACCAATAAATCGTGTCAAATCTATATATTTCGGATATAGCTCATTGTATAACGCGAAATATCGTATATAAGTTTAAATCTATAAGTTTTTTAGTCAGCCGTCTGCAACTACATCTCGCCAAAATATTTCTATTAATAGTGACTCAAATAATGTGGTAACTGCAGTGTTGGTTAAGAACACTACTGTAGAAGATTATTATGTAAGGAAATAATAAGCAAATATGGACTGCTAGAATGCGACCTAACGGAAGTATTTACAGCAATGTTGTGATTCATTATAATTCCTGTCACTCCTGCAGAAGTCATTTGGCAAATTAAAAATAATTACAAATTATTTAAGAATAAGGGCCAAACTCGGCTCACATTTATATTGCAAATTTATGCACATGATTTCGAATTATTCAGGTGGAAAGCCAGTGAAACTGCAAGAAAATATGGTGTTGATACTCATTTTCAAGAAAAATATCTGGTGCGTTGCAACACACAACTTTCCTTAGCTCTACGTCAATTCACTTTGTACATGGCTAATTCTATTTAATCAATTCATTTGTCACTCAGTTAATTTGAACTTGGTCAAACAACACTTCACGGCAGCAGGAAGCGGTAGCGCTTACAGTTCCGGAATTTATTGCGCTGCTCGTACTCATTGCAGGACCATTATTGAGCAATTGGTACACAGATAGTTAATGAGGCTGTAAACACGATTTTTTTTAAAAAAAAAGGATAGTAATCACTTTTGCAGTGTAATTGGAAAATAACTGTTAGAACTGGTAGTAAGTGCTACGGCGGTAGTTGAAATTCAGGAATTTCTGGAGTGAGCCCCATGTATCTCATGAGCGTTTTTAAACACTCACCCTTTAGGTATTGGATTCGACTACAATACCAATTTTTTTTTAACATTCTACAAGAATTCCAGCAGAGTTTATAAGGAAAAAACCGCGTGAAAAACGCTTTTGGTAGAAAATTTTGATAATTTATTGTGCCACTCTCGTCATTTTCCCACGAATGAGAATTTTATAGTATCATTGCCTGATTGAGAGCTATCAATATAAAAAATGTAATCAAAATCGTTAGAGCCGTTTTTGAGAAAAAAATTTGGTGTTTTGATCACTATGATAACTATAGTTAACTTTCGGTGGATTTTGCCCATACCCTCATTATTGCGTCCCATGGTAATCTGTAGGCTAGACATCAAGTTTACGCTGATTTGGTACGGTTGTTTTCTCTAAAAACAGCGCTAAAATCGATTTCGTCGAAAGTTTTGGTAATTTATTGTGCTGCTCTCGTCATTTTCCCACTAATGGGAATTTCATGCTATAATCGCCTTATTAAGAGCTATCAATATAAAAAATTTAATCAAAATCGTTAGAGCCGTTTTTGAGGAAAAAAATATTTGGTGTTTTGATCACCATGATAACTATAGTTCAATTTCGGTGGATTTTGTTCATACCCTTATTTTGGTAACCCATAGTTTGATGATTTGCTGCCGATCACCGATTTCCAAACCGAGAAAAATATTTAAAATTGAGATTTTCGATAATGTACTAGACACAGTAATATCTCAATTGATACACGTTTTATTGGTATGAGTGCAGTCTGTCATATATTCGATTTTTATTACACGTAGATGAAGCAACTTTATTACGAAAATGTGACGAATCCCAAAGAAAATATTCAGATATAATAGTCCCTAGTTTTACCGTAACTAACTCAAGCACTGTTCACCAATATGTTAGGAAATGCTGAGCATTGCGAAAATTAAAGCTAGGAAACAAGTGTAAATATAATTGGTATTTAGTCACTTGGTATCCCTGACCTTTATACAATAATCCCTTGAATCTTCTCTATTTCGTTCTATTAGCCGAACCTACACCAAGTATTAACTGTAATTTATGTTGTTGAGCGTTCCTCAAGGGATTGAAAGATCGCGAAGCCAGCAAGAACCCAATGTCACTGCAAGAAGTCATGATTAGAGCTCAACTTATGGAATGCTAAACGCATCAAGGGATCTGCCCAAAGCTCAAGCCTACTTAGACCGGTCCGTGGGTCATCGACAAACGCATCAATGACGCGCTGTTTGATTTGAAGCTTGGTAACACGAAAAGACGATTACATGTTAACCGTCTAGCAGCTGCGAACGTCAGGCCAATTAAAGAAGGGGGGGATAATGTAGGATAATGATGATACTCAGTTATTATTGTTTTGGTTGCCCCAGTTATCACAGGTGTTGTTGGATTGACTTGTTGAAAAGTAGAGAATACTGTTATTGATTAAAAGAACAACCTCTCTTTTGTTAACAGTTATACATAACTTTACATTTGAGGGCCCCCCCGGGATTTAACAACAAGAAATGCCTCCCCGTCGTCGAGTACCAAGCTCTGTTGAGAGAACAGTTTCAACTAGACTCCGGCCAGCAGTTGAAGAACAAACCTCGACGTCAACAGACATTCCAACCTCCGTAATGGTTGAAACCAATTTAGGTTCTACCAGTAACCCCATGTTTCTGGAAGTCATGAGCAGGTTGGAATCAACGCATCAATATTTTTATTACCTGCCCTGCAGTGCACAAAAAAAGAGCTCATGTAGCTTAGCATTTTAAAAGTATTTGTATATTTGATAGAACCTAATCAGTTTACATAGCAGTGGAGCCCCATTTTTTAATTCGCCCCCGGGCCCTTGGTTACCTAGCTACGCCACTGGTTTCAGATTACGTAACTTTCCTTCCAACTGCGTAAGATTAAGTCAACTAGTCATAATTTTCTAGAATTAGTAGTACTATACTTTTCACAGAGTTTAGCACGTAATCAAATTCAGACCAGATCGCGCCTTGAATCACCGGTCGTATTATTTTTCAAATATCTCGTGCGTAGCAACACGCTATTTTCCTCAACCCCCTGTAACGCTACACGGGCGCTATATCTTCGTTCAACGCATTTCTACGGGGACATTCACGGGAAACGAAATGAAGGCACTAGTTAGATGAGAGTATTCTATGAGTTTGATCGAAATCGTTCGAGTCGTTTTTGAGAACATTAAAAAAACGATGAATTAATATTCGGCAAAGTTCGACATGGCTTATATCTCCGTTTAACTGATAGATAGAACAATGACGAGAAACAAAATGTAGGCTGAACCCATAGTTACAGTACAGTTACAAAATAAACCCTTGAATCTTCTCTATTTTGTTTTATTCGCCAAACCTACACCAAGTATTAATTGTAATTTATCTTGTTACTGTACAAAAAAAAGAGCTTAAGTAGCTTAGCATTTTAAAATTATTTGTATATTTCATATTTTTATTTGATAAAACCTAATCAGTTTACATAGCAGTGCGGCCCCATTTTTACTTTCCTTGGCTCTCCAAAGTAAAAAGGAAAGTTATGTGATCGGCTGAGAAAAAAAATTTTGAGTTCTCTTCAACGTCTTTACGTTGCAGACCCCCCCCTGAGTGCGAAAAACACTATTTGGGAAAATGGTGTGTGTAAATTTTTAGAGAAAACCACCGTACCAAATCCATTCAAACTTGGTATCTAGCCCTCAAGTTACCATGAGACGCCAAAATAAGGGTATGAGCAAAATCCACCGAAAGCTAAGTCAAAACACTAAATACTTTTATTTTATTTATTTATTTTTTTCTTTGGTGATCAAAACACTAAATATTTTTTTTCTCGAGAATGGGTCTAACGATTCTGATTAATTTGTTTATATTGATAGCTCTCAATAAGGCAATCATACCATAAAATTCTCAATTGTGGGAAAATGACGAGAGCAGCACAATAAATTACTAAAACTTTCGACGAATTCGATTTTAGCCCGAATCCAGTTACTCGGGAAAATATCTGGTGCGTAGCAACACACAACTTTCCGCCACCCCTTTAAGTTCGAACACCACCTTCATAGGCGGGCGCTATATCTTCGTTCAACGCATTTTTACAGGAACATTTATGGAGAACAAAATGTAGGGACTAGTTAACTAGGAGTACTCCGTAAGTTTGATCGAAATCGTTAGAGCCGTTTTTGAGAAAATTGGAATACCGATAAAATAATATTCGACAAATCTCCTTTTTTGTGTTAACTTGGCTTATATCTCCGTTCAACATATATATACAAAAATAATTATAGGGAACGAAATGTTGGTATGGGTGACTAAAAGACACTCCATTAGGATTTATCACATCTGGTGAAGTAGTTACCCTGGAATTTACGGAAATGTTAGAAAAAACGTTATTTTCGACACATTTTGATTTTTATCTCTGTTCAATGGACCGTCACAGGAACATTTATTGAGAAGAATATGTAGGTATTAACTATTTGAAAACATCCTGTGAGTTTGGTGGAAATCGCTGAAGCCGTTTTGCCAAAAAGCGTAAAAAAACCTATTTTGGCTTCATGGGCCTATATCTCCGTTCGCCGTATTTTCATGGAGATAAGTATAGAAAAGAAAAGTTAGGTATTAATTAGGAGAAGCTAATTTGAAAGTTTAATCAAAATCGTTAGAGCCGTTTTTGAGAAAAATGCGAAAAACCCTAGTTTTTGGTACATTTTCGTCCCTCACCCCCCCTTCCCATCGGCCGAAATCGTCCATAACCTTATTTTGGTGTCTACAAAAAATAACGAACAAAACAAAAAAAGGACCAACTCAATCGGATCAGCCGTTCGCCCGCAAATCGAACTACAGACACACATACACACAGACATACACACGGACCTCTCTCCGAAATTAGGTTTTTTAGACTCAGTAGGGTCTGAAACGTAAAGATCTGAAGAAAACCCAACTTTTTTTTTTGGGCCGATTACTATACTTTCCTTCCCTTCGGGTAGCGGAAAGTAATACAAAAATGATCGAAAGAACATTATTTTTGACACATTTTAATTTCTACCTCGGTTCAATGAAGTATCAGAGAAACATTTATAAAAAGCTATATATAGGTACTAACTATTTTAAAACATTCTGTGAGTTTGGTGAAAATCGTTGAAACCGTTTTGCCAAAAAGCGCGATAAACCTATTTTTGCTTCATGGGCCTATATCTCCGTTCATCGTATTTTCATGGAGATATTTATGCGGAAGAAAAGTTTAGTACTAACTAGCAAAAGATGATCTGAAAGTTTATTCAAAATCGTACGAACGGTTTTTGAGAGAAATGCGAAAAACCCTAGTTTTAGGTGCATTTCGTCCCCTCCCCCTGTACCATCGATGGAAATAGCCCATAACTTTATTTTGGCGCCTATAACAAAACAAAAAAAGAACCAGCCGTTCTCCCGCAAGTCGAACTACAGACACACACGACCACTCGTCGAAATTAGGTTTTCCGGACTCAGTAGGCATGTCGGCTGTCAGATGAACGTTTGTTCAGAATATATAGGTATTAATTACTTCAGGCCGTCTGCGCGTTCAGTGAATTGTTGGAGTCGTTTTGCCAATAAGTGAAAAAACCTATTTGAGCTTCATAGGCCTATATCTGTTCACCCAATTTTCAAGGAGATATTTACGGTGAAGAGATGTTCGGTAACTAGTAACAGGATTTTAACGTTTTGAGAACAACGCAAAAACCTTAGGTTTACCCCCCAACCAGAACTTTGGAAATCGCTCGTAACGTTATTTTCGCGTCTTCTCAAAAGTTACAAACAACACTAAAAAAAATACCATCTCAATGGGTTCAGCCGTTCTCACACAAAATTGAACTACTGCCCCACACAAGGACCAGAAGTAGAAATAAGCTTTTTTTGTATTCAGTGGGCCTAAAAACGTGAAGGTCTGAAGAAAATCCACACGATCGGAATACTTTCCTTACCCTTTGGGTAGCGGGATGTAACCACCGCAAATATGGTCAATTTTTGGTTGTTTTTTAAGACAAAGAAACCTCTTAGGCGCTTGAAGTTTGCGAATGATTATGGACGAGACGGAGGACACCCCTTTTGGCCGATGTCTGGGCTGAGACTTCCTCCTCGTTTGTCGAATCCTGTTACTGAGGGATTCGCGAAGGAAACCGCGGCTCGCCGTCGGCATTCCAAGCGAAAATTGTTCATGGTCGAAACATTTCGTGCGTTGAAGCTGAGCATGATCAAACTCTCCTCGTCGACACGCCAGCGAAGCTCTATGTTCCAGACGCGTCGTTTCACAGACCAATTTGACCTACAAACTATTCGTTTTATGAAGACGTTATTTATTATAAACTTTGTTAACGTCTCAACAAAATTCGAGATTTTGTGTATCGGCATTTTCCTTTTTACAAATTTTGACAGCGCGCTGCAGTATACTCAACGACAAAATAGAATTAGAGGGCATTTGAATCACAAATACGCGCCACTACTTAAACTGCGCTCAAACGACCACGAGTTCACAAAAATGGAGAAATCGACCTTTTTTGAAAACATGCAACAACTGCCAGAAAGTTCCGCCAGCAACAAATTCATATTGTGAACGATTAATCTTCAGTTATTGTTTAATTCTTCACAGAGAGTTTTTTAGGGTTTATCGAGTTGAATTTAAAAAGAATAATTATGATGCAGATTCAAAAATTTACTATTATTATTGGATTTATATTATAACTCTGAATTATCACAATTACAATGATTATATTATGAAATGTTTGGGCAGCGACCTCCTCCTCGGTGGTGGGTTCCTGTTACTGAGGGATTCGCGAAGAAAACCGCGACCTACTGTCCGCATTCCAAGCAAACGTTCACTCACATTTTTACTTTCCGCTACCCGAAGGGAAGGAAAGTATAGTAATCGGCCCAAAAAAAAAATTTGGGTTTTCTTCAGATCTTTACGTTTCAGACCCTACTGAGTCTAAAAAACCTAATTTCGGCGCGTGGTCCGTGTGTGTGTGTGTCTGTAGTTCGATTTGCGGGAGAACGGCTGATCCGATTGAGCAGGTTCTTTTTTTGTTTTGTTCGTTATTTTTTGTAGACACCAAAATAAGGCTATGGGCGATTTCGCCCGATGGGAAGGGGGGTGGGGGACGAAAATGTACCAAAAACTAGGGTTTTTCGCATTTTTCTCGAAAACGGCTCTAACGATTTTGATTAAACTTTCGAATTATCTTCTACTGATTAATACCTAACTTTTCTTACCTATACATATCTCCAAGAAAATACGGTGAACGGAGATACGGGCCCCTGAAGCAAAAATAGGTTTTTTACGCTTTTTGGCAAAACGACTTCAGCGATTTTCACCAAACTCACAGGATGTTTTTAAATAGTTAATACCTACATATTCTTTTCAATAAATGTTCCTGTGACGGTCCATTGAACAGAGATAAAAATCAAAATGTGTCGAAAATAACGTTTTTTCGAACATTTCCGTAAATTTCAGGGTAACTACTTCACCAGATGTGATAAATCTTAATGGAGTGTCTTTTAGTCACCCATATCAACATTTCGTTCTCCATAATTATTTCTGTATATATATGTTGAACGGAGATATAAGCCAAGTTAACTCAGAAAAGGAGATTTGTCGAATATTAATTTATCGGTATTCCAATTTTCTCAAAAACGGCTCTAACGATTTCGATCAAACTTAACGGAGTACTCTCAGCTAAATAGTCCCTACATTTTGTTCTCCATAAATGTTCCTGTAAAAATGCGTTGAACGAAGATATAGCGCCCGCCTATGTAGGTGGTGGTCGAACTTGAAGGGGTGGCGGAAAGTTGTGTGTTGCTGCGCACCAGATATTTCTTGTTTCTGCGTCGCATTTGGAACATGATGACTAGTGCACCTCCACACAACAATATTGCACAATCCTATTTGAACTAATTATTTCAAGTTTTCCGGCGAAAATATTCGGTTGGTTGATATTTGAATGGGTTTCTACCGAGTAAATCTGACATGGTGCCATAAGTTGATCATTTAGTTCGTATGACTGAAACAAATGGAAATTGACGAGTTCAAAAGGTATTCAAGTCCCGATTCAGAAATTCCAGGAAAATTAAATGATTTCGACCGAAGGATGGAAACACGCGAATGATTATACGACTGTTTTCTTATTCTTTTGAAACCTATCCAATCCTACCGTCGCAAAATATTAACAATATAACACGGCTATGTCAACGATTCGAGGGACGAACCATATGCAAATGACAATGTTTGTAGAGCACTGACTCATTCCGTTAGATTCTCTTTCGACGAATGCTAGTAAACGATACGAAACATGACCTGACTACAACGAATACTGACTAGGTTGTGCTAGTCAAATAGCGCGACGTGACAAGTGTGGCTGAAGTGAGACGGGAGGTAGCGCTGGAAATGAGCGCTGGCAAAGGGAAAATGATAAATTTCGCTATATTGCCCTGCGAGTTCCTACAAGTTGTAGAATCTTACGTGATTATTAGAAAAATGGTATTATTGGCTTATATCTCTTCTGAGATTCTCCGAACATTCAAAGGACGGTATTCTCAAATTACGTTTCAGTATTTTATTGTTCGCGTTTAAATATTTACCTCGGATTTATTTTGCACGAAGCTCCACATTTCTTTAATAAAATTGCATCATTTTATCAATCCTGCCCCCCCAAAACTTTTATATTGTACTAAATAATATCAGACGCACCGCATCACACAACTTTCCGTACTTCGACATAAATTCGCTCGTTTTCACGGCTTTTGCTACTAATTCAATTCAACTCAGTTCATTTGAACTTGATATTTGAAAGCAGTAGAGCTCACCGTTCTGGAATTTATTACGCTGCTCGTATTAACGCTCTGACCATTATTGAGCGATTAGTTCACAGAGAATTGACGTGGCTGTAGACACTTTTTTTTGAGAAGGATAATCATTTATTTTCCAGAGTTATCCGGTTAAAACGTTTGGAAATGGTAAGTGAAACAGCTGCGGATGAAACTCCGGAATATCTGGAGTGATTCCTATATATCTTACAAGCATTATCAAACGCTCACCATATAGGTATTTCATTGGAGTATTATATAGATTTTTCAAAGATTCCATTACTTTCTGAGCGGAGTTTATATGGAAAATATCTGGTGCGTTGCAACACACAACTTTCCTTAGCTCTACGTCGATTCGCTTTATACAAGGCTTTTTCTATTTAATCAATTCATTTATCGCTCAGTGTGAACTGTCAAACAATACTTCACAGCAGCAGTAAGTGGTAGCGCTTACAGTTCCAAAATTCATTGTGCTGCTCGTACTCATTCCCGGACCATTATTGAGCAATTGGTACACAGAAAATCAATGAGGCTGTAAACACGATTTTTTTTGAAGAGGATAATAATCACTTTTGGAGAGTTATAAGGTGAAAACTTTAAGTACTGGTAGTAGGCGAAATGGCGGTAGTTGATATTCCGGAATTTCTTGAGGGACCCCCATATATCTTATGAGCGTTTTTAAACTCTCACCCAACAGGTATTGGATCGGACTACTACACCAATTCGTTTTAACATTCTAGTAACATTTCAGCCGAGTTTATAAGAAAAAAATCGACTAAAATCGATTTTGCGTCTAAAAGTTTGATAATTTATTGTGCTGCTCTCGTCATTTTCCCACGAATGAGAATTTCATGGTATGGTTTCGATGTTGAGAGCTATCAATGTAGAAAATGTAATCAAAATCGTTAGAGCTGTTGTTGAGAAAAAAAATGTGGTGTTGTGATCACTATGATAACTATAGTTAACTTTCGGTGGATTTTACTCATACCTTTATTTTGGCGTCCCATGCTGATCTGTGGGCTAGATATCAAGTTCGGGCTGATTCGGTTTAGCCGTATTCCTCAATACCGCTCACAGTCACGAAGACCATTTTCCCAAATAGTGAGTTTTGGAATCGGTAGAGTCTGAAACGTAAAGATCTGAAGAGAACTCAAAAAAAATTTTTTCAGCCGATTACGTAACTTTCCTTTCTACTTCGTAGCGTCAAGGTTGACAACTAACAACAACAAAAATAATATCGTGGCGGTATCCTCCGTGGGCCCCGCAGTAACAGGAGGGCATCGGCTCGAAGGAACTGGATCGTCTGGACGATGTCCAGAGGAATTTCAAACCCCTCCGCTGTCCTTGACCGTTCCACCGCCAAATGGTGGACACGAGGAGCCCCGCGATTTCGGACTGTCGGGTCGTCATTTCGTTTCGCGGCGAACGACTCTAACATGAAATATTTCAATTAGAACTTCGGATCGAATTAGTTCACGACCGAATAATTATTTTGCTTTTTCAGGTTAATATGTTAACGTGCACTCATGTTCCCGTAGCTCTAAAATATAATTTTCTAACGTCAATAGTATAATTAACAACGAATGTTGGTTACGACCTAACCCAAATTAAAATCGAAATAGTTTTAACGCTTTAATTTGTAATTCAACAAATCGTGATTCAATTTGTCATTTGTGTCGCACAACTTTCCCCGGCCCCACGTACA
This sequence comes from Pachypeltis micranthus, assembly GCA_020466155.1. Lineage (NCBI taxonomy): Eukaryota > Metazoa > Arthropoda > Insecta > Hemiptera > Miridae > Pachypeltis > Pachypeltis micranthus. The sequence goes on along the minus strand of CM035770.1, from coordinate 59,393,342 downwards.
GTCAACTTTGCTAAGTCAACCTATTTTTGACTCGATTCGTACTAACACAATGAACCAAATCGTCAGGTTTTACGAAGAAGCTAGTAGTGCGTAAATTTCAGAATTTATTGGACTGCCGCTATTATTCCACGTTGAGCTATCAACGTTCTCATACCAGGGGTCGTACTTGATAGCAACCTTACGGGGAAAAATCACATTGATTACGTGGTGGAGCTTAAATAAAATAAAAGGGAACTCTGTGAACGTCAGAGAAGGACTGTATTACACGCGAAATGAATAGTGATTTGAGTAAATAAGGGCGACACAAGGGGAATCGGAATACGCGTGAACTGGTTGCGGGGGAAATTAGAGCGGAGAAGAGCTGTGACTGGCTGAGAGTTAATAGGGGAACGTCGGTGAGAGCATTTGGAGGCGAGTGTATCTGGGAAGAGTTGAGTGTGTTGGAGAAGGAGGTAAATCGAGGGACTTTTGGAAAGTTCAAAAGTGGAAATCCGTTAAACCGAACTTAATCCCTTTATCTGTCGAAAAAGCCGACTGAACGAGCAGTTCTCGGACTTCCCTGCGGGAAAAAGGTCAAACGCATCTGGGGATGACCCAAGCTTGTCCTGTGCCAAACACAATCATTGGATGGCTGGACGAACTTGATTTAGCACTTTCCACTACCCAAGGAGTAACGAACCAGGAAAAAAAAGATTTCTTCAGACCGTCTTAGTCGTTTGCCGAGTTGAAACAACCTGTGCGTGTGTTCATCAGAAAGTTGTCACACTCGAAGCGGCTCCTCCTTCGGACGTACCCGTTCCCAAGGCTGACCTACGAGCAGGTTATTGGGAGTTCGACTGTCCAAAGGCTAATAAACGGTGCACTTTGCTTTGCGCGTTTGACTAGGCCCCACGCACAGCGTCCAATGCGCGAATGTTCACGCTCCGGTTCAATCTGAGGGAATCGGTGTTCCATTCCTGTGGTAACCAGTTCGAGTCACTGAATCATGTAATGGTGCGGTGTGCAAGCTGCTTGCGGGTGCATTGTCACGTGTGGGCTGGGAAACGGGGAGAGAGAGAGAGAGAGAGAGAGAGAGAGAGCAGCACTTCCGGCCTATCTCTGGAAAAGAACTGAGTCCTGTCATTGTTGCCGTAGGTCCCGACCAGTCTGCAGTCATCTCGAGTGTTCAGATATGTCAGCTGGGATCTTGGGCTTAATTAGTGTGCGTCTGTCGCCAGATCGTAGAGAAAATAGCTTAACCAATTGAGATCGCGACGAGTTTTAGAAGATGCGAAAATTAGATTCTGCCCTGCGGCATAACGTGAAAAAGGCCGAACGTATCTGGGAATGGCCCAATCTCATGATCCCAACTTCGGCCTGAGCCAAATAATTGCCATGTTTTATAATATTTTTATATTATAAAAATATATGAGATGGGAAATTAGGGCTACAGAGCCCTCTCTACCATTTTCCCCTGGAACCCAAATACAAACAATTCCTCGTAGCGTTAAAGACTGACATATTTATATATATACAGGCTACCATACAACGTAATTGTTCAGTTGGTATGTATTTCGTGAGACTCTTTACGCGCAAGAACTTTCAATAAACCTATTAATCATTTATTACAGTCACACCAAAATAAATTACACTCACACTGACACCGAAAAACACACAACACACAAATTTACAATCATACCAAATAAATTACATGCTCTCCAAAAATCCACAATCATACAATGAGAAGGGCGAGTACTTGTATATTCCTCCCCTTCTCTCACTATACACAACCTAACCTAAAAACACAAATCACGAAACATAAACGCTTTCATACTCTACAGCAAAAATGACTGTTCAGTTCGCAGAAAGAGACTCGTGCTCGCCTCGCATTCGAGTTCAAACAATCAATCATAAACAATAAAGATAACTATGTAAAAACAATAATAAACATGCAAAAAGTAATACACATATTATAATCCTCTTGGGTCATCATAGGTATCTGTTCAACAGTACCACGCGTAATTTATCTATAAAAGCTCCGACTTTGCTCGACAGATCAAACAGATTCACTTTTTCAGCAACGCCTTTAATAAACAAATTTATACTCTGCTCATCCAAAATGGTACAGAAAGTTGTGAAACCACAATAACGAGTGCTATAGAGATTAGGCAGGCGTTGCTGTAAAGTAATTTTGAGTTGGGATAAAAAAAAACACACCTAAATTTAGGTGTTTATTTTAAACTAAGCAGTCCTATGTGTACTTTTAGATTAAATAATGGGTAATTAGTAAGAAACTCTTGTGTCGGTGACGCGGCCTTTCAACCTAATGCCGAACAATATTATTTGTATGCTAAAGTTAACGTTCCTGTTTGGTGAGATACTGTGGGCGAGCGCTTTTGATGTAAAGACATCACCGTCTGGCAGTTATGTCAGCATTAAAGTCGGTTAGTTGGTCTTTATATATGAAGAGAAAGGTAAACGGGATGGAGGAGCATCGGCGAAGAGGGGAGGAGGAAGGAGGTCATGCACCTTCGGGGAAACCCACTAGAGGTGAAGGGAAAGGAACGTCTTAAATAGTCTGTTAGTTGTTGTATTTAGGTTTTTCTTTTTTTTCTTCTCTGTACTCCGCACAAGATTTAACTTGTAACCAATACTGTATTTTGCCAGGGATAACGTAAGGGAGGGCCTTATGGCCCTAACCCTCCCTGGTTGGTTAATCCATTCAACGCGGATGAGGTAATATTACCTCATCACGCTTCACTCCTCTTACTTCTTCTTCTTCTCGAAGTGCCGTACCCATAGAGGGCGTAGGCGACCTCTCACATATACCTGTGCTGTGTATCATTAACTGTTATACACAGGTATATGGGACCTACATTTTATCGCCGGTTCCGAACGGCACTATTTTGAGAGGCTTACTAGGCAAGTATACCCGTGGTGGTTTGCCATTGCCTTCCACGGGTTGACGGCCGCAAATTGTTAGGTGTTACGCTCGGGAATCGAACCCGAGTATTTGGCATGGTAACGCATTTAAAAAACAAATTTATACGCTGCTCATCCAAAATGGTATGGAAAGTTGTGAAACCACAATAACGAGTGGTAATATTACCCCAAGGCCCTCTCGCATCGCTCTGTACGTTTTCGTATTCAAAGGAGGGGATCTTCTACTTTAGGGGCTGCAGTGGGATGCCACCAGTACGCGCCGTTTTTCCGTATCTCTTATACCTGAGCTGCAATACACCTGAGAAGTTTACACTCGAAAATCCTGTTTTTTTTTTCTTGGTAAGTTGTTCTGCACAATCTTTAAATGTTTTTTACTACGATTCAATTATCATTATGTCTCTCAAATGTTTTAGCAGTGATTATTTAGTATAAGAAGTGAACCAATTGAGCACAAAATCATACATTTTTGCTCGTTTTTTCATCGTAGCCACTGCAGGTAACTTTACCTCCTTTTCACAGTTTATTTTTGTATATTGGCTGACTTATACTTCTACATCTCTACAGATCGCTGAATCTGCCTCTTAGTCAGACCTGAAATGGAGGACTTGAAGGCGAAAACGAAGGGAAAACGAAGTGCAAAAATTAGGTTTTTTAGACTCAGTAGGGTCTGAAACGTAAAGATCTGAAGAAAACTCAAATTTTTTTTTTGGGCCGATTACTATACTTTCCTTCCCTTCGGGTAGCGGAAAGTAAAAAGAAAACTGGACTTGTTCTCTTCCCATAATTCAAGTAGATGATTGGTTTTCTCTTTTCTGTTTCAATTTTAGAGGTTACTGAATTAATACAACCAAATTTATAAATAAATTAATGAACCAAATTTATTATTTAGGCTCTTCAGCAGACAGTGGGGTTGTATCTGAACCAATCCCTGGTTCAAGTGGCGTCCAGATTAGTAGCCAATGCCCCACGACGAATCAACGTGAACCACTTTCCCAGGATTCTGGAGGTGGAGGCAGGATCAAGAACCAAAAAAAAAAAAAAATACCGGCAGTTGAGGTGTAGAGTGTGCTACGTTAAAAAAATCACTAAAAATTTCCAAACATACTGTAGTGGGTGTGAGGGCAATCCTGGTCTATGTCTGAAAGACTGTTTTTTGGAGTATCACGAGAAACTTGGTTTCGTCTTGTAATGAACTGCCTAGTTACCTTCCTATTGTGATTTTTCGATTTTTACTTTCCACTACCCGAAGGGAAGGAAAGTATAGTAATCGGCCCAAAAAAAAAAATTTGGGTTTTCTTCAGATCTTTACGTTTCAGACCCTACTGAGTCTAAAAAACCTAATTTCGGCGCGTGGTTCGTGTGTATGTGTGTGTCTGTAGTTCGATTTGCGTGAGAACGGCTGATCCGATTGAGCAGGTTCTTTTTATGTTTTGTTCGTTATCTTCTGTAGACACCAAAATAAGGTTATGGACGATTTCGCCCGATGGGAAGGGGGGTGGGGGACGAAAATGTACCAAAAACTAGGGTTTTTCGCATTTTTCTCGAAAACGGCTCTAACGATTTTGATTAAACTTTCAAATTATCTTCTCCTAATGAATACCTAACTTTTCTTCTCCATACATATCTCCATGAAAATACGGTGAACGGAGATATAGGCCCCTGAAGCAAAAATAGGTTTTTTACACTTTTTGGCAAAACGGCTTCAGCGATTTCCACCAAACTCACAGCATGTTTTCAAATAGTTGATACCTACATATTCTTTCGAATAAATGTTCCTGTGACAGTCCAGTGAACAGAGATAAAAATCAAAATGTGTCGAAAATAACGTTTTTTTGAACATTTCCGTAAATTCCAGGTTAACTTTTTCACTAGATGTTATAAATCCTAATGAAGTGTCTTCAAGTCATCCATACCAACATTTCGTTCTCTATAATTATTTCTGTATATATATGTTGAACGGAGATATAAGCCTAGTTAACTCAGAAAAGGAGATTTGTCGAATATTAATTTCTCGCTATTCCAATTTTCTCAAAAACGGCTCTAACGATTTCGATCAAACTTTCGGAGTACTCTCAACTAACTAGTCCCTACATTTTGTTCTCCATAAATGTTCCTGTAAAAATGCTTTGAACGAAGATATAGCGCCCGCCTATGTAGGTGGTGTTCGAACTTAAGGGGTGGCGGAAAGTTGTGTGTTGCTACGCACCAGATATTTATATTATAACGCTTTGGTATATTCTGTATTTTTCTGTATTCTCCATTATTATATTAGTGTCATTGAATTCCAAAAATTACTGTTCTTGTTACGTGATATACCTAATAATTATAATTGTGTTATCTTCAATATGATGTATTGTATGTGTCACTTATAATAATTACATATTTTTTTAAATTTAATTTTTCCTTCATATATCATGTAAATCTACTTATTTTCTGTAACAACTCTTTTAGTATATTACACGATACATTTTGAACGAGAAATTTTGTTTCTGTAACCAGTACCTAACCGTTGAGGATCTACCTGCGTGCCTTCCATAATGATATAAGTTATTTCCATAGAATAACCATGTAATCATTGTGAAAACCAGGGATAAAATAATATTACCTCATCCGTAAGGAAGAAAAACCCAGTGTTTTGCAGGTTTGCATACCCAGTTTCTCCTCCCCTACTGATGAGGTAATATTACCTCATGTGAAAAAATGTACTAAATACAAAACATTTGAAGCAAGGGACTGTTATAGTATAATTTAGAATTAGAATCTTAACTGCAATATGAATTTATTTTCAAAAATGACTTCAGTAGGGGAGTGTAGAGCGCTAGGAAGGTCCCGCATTGAATGGGTTAAATAAACTGCATCAATCTCTCTCTCTCTCTCTCTCTCTCTCTCTCTCTCTCTCTCTCTCACACACACACACTCTCTCTCCCTCTCTGTCTCATTACAGAGATTAAAAACGTGAGCGATGGTTGTTGGAAGAGCAGCCAAACCTACCTACACAGTTGATCTCTTCCTGTGAAACTTGCTACCCAAGTAAATAATTAGGTCAAGAATGAACTCCTTCTACATGGTTTAGATTCCCCAGGGCCATACCTTCGAATGGCAACACATGGGCACTAGCCCTTCACTGGTAGGCTAGCTAAATGCCAACTTGCTTTACCTTCACAGGCCTGCGTTGGGTGGATGCTGAGTGAGTGCCCGAGCCATGCACAATAGCGAGACGACACTCTGCGTGACTTTTGTCTTTGATAAGAGAAGAGACCTGCAGTTCCCAGTTTGAATAACCGAATCATGTAGAGCAGGTGCGTCGATGTACTCATGGGGGCTGCATCAAGCGCCATGTACTGTCATCTGAGGGGTGGTAAGTGGGGAAGGAGCTCCACTACCTGGTTGTCTTTGGAGAAGGACTGAGGTCGCCGTTGGTTCCAACCAGTCTGCAGCGATCTTGGGCAATCAAGTAGCATGTGCCAGCCGGACTCTTGCGGTAACTTGGGATGCCAAGAAGAGCAAATACGACAGGACAGGGCCTTTGTATCCTAACACCAGGAGTGCAGCATTGACTGTGTCCTGGTACAGTGTGGGGTGCATGAAAAGTGCTAATTAGCCAAGTCTGCTGGGTGTCAGGAGTCACGGGAGCCAGCATAGGGTAGTCTGGGCACCCACCCCATTTTGTTTAGGCAGTTTTCTTTTTTGCTTGCCACCGGTGATCTGTATGTTCTGGGTATATATGTAAACACTCACACACATTACCTTCCTCTTTTTTTTGACCAGGACATGGTTAAAGCTGCAACCCTGTTGTTACATGCCTCCACTCCATGAAGCTCTGGCACCACCATACAAAGATCCATCTATCGTATTTGCACCTCATGGCTTGCCATGTAGAATGCAGCTGTCAGATACTATCTGGACATCGATGATCACTGCAGACTGGTCGGTGTCACTCTCTCACCACTCCCCAGCACTCGGATGACAATGCACCAGCAATCTGCTTGCAGACCACATGACGTCATGATGTACATGGACCCGCTGCACTACAAGATTCAGCGAATTGGTTACGACAGGAGCTGCAGCGAGCATTCACAACATTACCATCCTGGTCTCTTGTACACCTCATCCCTGTAGGCAGTGGCGCCGCATGAAAGGCGTGAAAGTTTTGGTAATCTCTTCCATGGGTGCCCTCCATAGCCCACTCCACCTATGCTGAAGAGTAAGGGGAGACGGGACACTGGCTTAGTTCCCATTTGTCAACGGATCCATGCAGAGCAGCCGCAAACTCTGGCTTACTGGGCTTAGACACACATGGAGTAGCCATGCCACACCATCGCAGCTGATCTAGAACGAATCCACGACCAGCCACTGCGTGTGTGATATCCCCACCAGATGCCTACGAAGGAAGCCGGCAATTACAGTGCAAGAGTGGAATAGTGATAGAGGGAGATGGAACACCAAGTCCCCTAGATCAAGAGGGGCGCGGTGGCCGAGCGTGTTGGGGCACGAGGCTGTCCGAGCCAGGCAGGGATACAATCCCCGTCCAAGTACCCCCCTCCTCCAAACCCATGGGGATGAGGCAATGGGTACCGGCAATAGGCTGGGGAGATGTGTGGGCCAACAGGCTCGTGAAAGGGGAGTTGGGACATGGGCCCTCAGTGGCGACGGCAAACTGCCATTGGTCCCGCAGCTTCAGGAAGGCTCTGCGGTCGGTGCGCCAGAATACTGCCTCCCTGTAATCATCATCATCCCCTAGATCAAACTGGAGCATGAATTTATCGTGGAAGGCTCTGCGTGGAAAGCACCCACAGCAGAGCATACACACCATTCTAACCAGGCTTTGGATGGTCAACCTCCCAAAAACTTGACAGAGAAATTCGATCCCAAGGTATTACCACATCTCAAGGATGCCTCCAGTCGGGACGAAACCCGCATCCACGACTTTCATGCTGTAACCTTGATAGGATGGCACCATGGGAACCAAGCCATGCTCCTTAGGACCCACCCGCAATCCACACATGTGCAGCTGCCTTACAAACTTGTCATGGGCGATCTGCAAGCCCTACTTGACACCTACGAGGAGGACGTCACCATCTGCAAAGGCAATGCCCTCACCCATGCACCTGGGGCGAGATCAAATCTTTCTTCCTGAGGGAGCTTACCCAGCGCAGTATCAATGACAAGACTGAAGAGTGTAGGGAACACAGGGCCCCCCTGCGAAACGCCTTGCCCTGTTGACACGTCCCCAGACATCTGCCCTCCGACCTGCTAGGCCGTCACACCTTCGCAATACAGAGAGCTCACATAATCGATAAGCCGATCTGGCCAAAGCCTGGTGGTTTACCGCATCAAATGCCTTTGTAACGTCCAGGGCAACCATACGTAATTGCTTCTTTTTTTTCCAGGCCAGGGGCAGAACCGATTCTGCAGAATCGTGATATTCTCGCAGTACCATTCACTGACCAAAATGCCCTTTGGACGTCGTCAACGGCACTAGCCACCTGACGAGATGCCAGCACTTCTAGGAACTGCCGAAAGCCCACAGATGACACTGAAATCGGTCTACAACCCCCAAGCTCATCAATGCTCTCTTTGGGGACAATGACACCTTACAGTACTTAAAAAAGCGTTTAAATTTGGATTGAACGTTTTAAACGATTTTATGTTTTGCATTAAACCGCACGGTCCATCGAAATAACACTCGAACGCTCGTTTTCGCTTCAAAAGAGGTAGTTTGGTATTTTTAAAAAATTATTGTGGTGTGATTTATGAGGTGAGGGGTGAAAAATGAATAAGAACCAGTGCTGGGACTGAAGATGTGAAATCCAAATGTAAATCCGTCAGAGTGAGACGAGGAGTTGCGTGCTAGTTGCAGTTGTCGACATGCGAGGACAAACACTGAGACCTTTGTATGACAGTTAATTTCTAATTTGAATTTTTCTGTTTATTGGGACGACATGACGAAATGCTGCTGTGGCGGTGGTGGTGGTGATTGGAGAGGGAGTGGTAGGAAAGGGGGGGGGACACAGGTTGAGGATGACGGCAAAGGGGGGTACAGTTGGTCATGGTGACGGGGTGTGGCGGCAGGGGAGGCGGCGGCGGCACATGCGTAGCTCCCGTTCGTCAGAAGAGCCTGGGACGGAGCTCAGTAGTGCAAAGGCGGTGCGATGAGAGAGGTAACAGGGCGTCATGCGTGAACCACGACATGGCATCTAGGGACGTGACTTGAAACGACCAGTCCGACCAAAAGCCCTTTTTTCCCCCCAACCACCATCCTTTTTTCCCCCCCGCGTTCAAAAAAGGGCTGATGGCGGCGGGACACAGCTTCACAAAGAAGACGTTTCACAAACCCACGTATTGCCATCACTGCACGGACCTTCTCTGGGGGCTCCTTCAGCAAGGAAGCATTTGCGAAGGTGAGTCTCGAGGAAAAACCCCTTAAACCTTGAACATTTTATTTGTTTATTTATTTATTTTTTTCGATTAGATCTCTTTCGAAGGATTTCTTTAACGTCGAGTTTCTGAGTCGAAAACACCTGAATGCCCCGCGAGTCTAGCGACAACCCGAAGACACTAACCCCCTCCTTCCCGTCCAACCCTTCCCTCCACACCCTCCAGCGGCTACTCGCAATCTCCTCCGACGGCGCACACCCTTCTCGAATCTAATTCCCTCGAAATTCTCAAATTCAAAATTTACAGACCTAATTTTTTGTTCATTTCACAGATGAATTAAATTAAATTGTTAATTGTGCGCTATTGTGCGCTATTGTGCGCCACGATTTGCTCACTAATATTGTTCCTCCCTTCCTTTAACCTGCGCACCCATTCGCCCTCCAAAAAAAACAAGATTCTCCACATTGTCACTGACTTCCAGTTGACCCACTGACTAAATAACTCATACAAATCCCCCATTAATACAAACAACATTTCGCGCTTAACCCCCATAATTTCAAATTAATTATATAATTTTTTTATCGCATTAACGAGAAACAGCCCTCGCTTTCAACGTCGATAATGCGCTTTTCATCGTGTTAAGTATAACTACAATTTGTCGTGTCTCGTCGGCGAAAAAAGGTTAGCCGCCGTTGTGTTGGGAGGAGACTGCGAAAATGTGCACCTCCGAGGGGCGGCGGGAGGCGGGCTCCCCTCTGCAATGGCGTTAGGGCCCTATTCTCCATATCCGTTCAACAAGTAGATTGTCGCGGTCTCGACTCTGCGCCGATTTTGTCGTATATCGTTATAACTTGAAATCGGTCCAAAAAAAATTAAATAAAATGAAACTAAAAAGGCGGGAGCAGTACTCATGAATGAGATTATGTGCGGGTAAAGGGGGGGGGTTGAGGCAAGAGGTCACGCAATTCAAATATTGTTCAATTCGTAGTTGCGTTGTGCAGTTTTTTTTGGGTGTTGGTCGAGAATTAATTTTGAGAATGGGAGTTTTTGTTTTGGGGGAAACCGTGAATGGTAAAGGGTGGGGTAGTGTTGTGGGTGTTGGTGAGGGGGGGGGGGTAGGTAGGGCTATTACAGAGGAAACAGCTCCCTTCCCGTGATGTGGATGGGAAGGCCCTGGACAAAGATAACACCGCTCCCCGCGCATCGATCGCCCGCCCGCCTCCACCCAACTCCCGACGCCGCCTCCGCCGCTCCCAGCGCCTCCATACGGGCGACTCACAAATCAATAGGGAAAGGGTGACATAAGAATGGGACAATCTCACCCCCTTAGCGCCCTCGACACCCCTCCCCAACACCCTCCATCCATCTCCTTTACCAACCAACATCATCAGACCCTGCCTTGCTATCACCGCAGCCGCTTCCAAACCTTCCCCACCCTAAACCGTGAACCATACACCCGTCCCCCCCCCCTTCACCCCACCACCATCATCCTTTCGACTACGGGACACTTCTGGCCTCTTGCCGCCGTTAACACTTTGCGCGGTTATCGCAACCTCTTGACGACTGAAGCTTTTGTTTCTCCCGTTCTCGGCTGTTTTGCCCCAAAAAGCGATTGGAACGACACCCCTTCCCCCTCCCACCTCCTGCCATAGTCTAACCAACATCAGCATCCCCCAAACACACACACAAACCACCACCACAACCATAAGTCACCCTGCGACACTCTCACACTCACATCAATTGACTCGTTCTGACGAATAATGTTACAGTCTACAGTAAGTCGACGAGTCTGTGCACAAACGTGTCTTCCGCGTGCTGCCTACATGGCGCTGAACGACTGCGTAGAAAACTGGCATAACGCGATATTGTATTTGTTCACACCAAAGCACCTTCGTTGTTACACACACAAACCACCATCCCACGACACGCAACAAAGTTCCGTGTTAAGTTAGCGCAGGAACGTGTCATCAGCAGTCAAATCGGGCCAGAAACCTCCATGTCCTGTTTCTCTCGCCCGTTGGGATAATTCCCAGGTAAGATACGTGGCGTTCGAGATCTGGTGTTGGAGGTACAGAAACCATGGTTTTAGATGGTTTACATTATTACACTATTTGGAGCTGTCTGCACAAAAAATGACGTTGGACAAGTTTGTGAGGCAGCTTGGCACGTGTGGATTGGGGGTGAATCAGGAGAAGTGCGGCTCGGTTTTATCGAGGTTACAGAGTGAAGGTCGTGGATGCGGGTTTTGTCATTGGCGAATCCCGTGCCCCAGCTGGAGGGGATCGAGTTTTTCGGTGCAGCCTCCTCAGCCGGAAGCCGTGTGGACCTAGGAAAGTTACCAGGGCTCCACTGAAGCCTCACTGGAATCTCCGCCTTCTTCGGACGTACTTGCTCCTGAAGCAGACTTACAGATTGGTTTTTGGGAGGTTGACTGTCCGAAGGTTGATAAGCCTCGATAGAATGGTGCGCTCTGCTGTTTGTGCTTGGCTAGGCCTCCCACATAGCGTCCCATGTGCGTCAATTCATGCTCCGGTTAGATGTGGGGGACTTGGTGTTCCTTCTCTCTCTGTTCTTGCGCCGTAAGCGCCGGTTGCTTTACAGGGATCTGGCTGGGATGTGGCATGCACTGTGGCTGGTCTTGAATCCGTTCTGGATCAGCTGCGGTGGTGTCCCATGGTGTCATTGAGACAGAAACGCCGGAAATGGCCAAGGCGCTTACGAGACCTATTTCCACGAAGAAGGAGTTGAAGCTACAAGCATCAACCCCCCTTGGTCACTTCCCACACCTGCTGCTGTGCAACGTGCGGACCGACCTACAAAAAGAGGACTTGGCCCAACAAGTTGTTGAGCACAACCCTGCGTTAGGCTCGCAGCCGCACGACGTCAGGTCCCTTTTCACGAAAAAGCGTGGCAGACAAAAGGATTGGGTGATCGAGGAGTCACCTGGACTACACAAAAACATAGAGGGGGCAAGGCACCTCCAAATAGCCTGGCAGCGGTGCGCCATCCGAAAGTACCAAGCCCCCACTCAGTGCTACAAATGCCAGCGCTATGGCCACTTGTCCCTCCAGTGCGGAGGAAACAAGAAACCATGTGCTGCTCCAATGTAGTTTCTACAACAGTGAGCGACGGTTGTTGGAAGGGCAAACGAACTTAGCAGCATTGACTGCTTCAAAGCAAGCCTGCAACCATTTTGCAGAGTTCGCAAAGAAGGTGATGGCTAAGAAACGTGGTCTCAGTTGATCTGTCCTTTTGAAACTTGCCACCCAAGTAAATAGTTAGATCAGGTGGGAAACCAGATTAAGAACTCCTCCCAGACGGTACGGGATTCCTCAGGTCACACCCGGGCAACAGCTCTAACCGGGATACTGCCTAACGATCAAATACCTGCCGTACTTTCACAGGTCTGAGTTCGGTGGATGCTGCAGAGGCCGGCCTCATGCATATTAGCGAAACTGCAACTTCCATGACGAATATAACCCTCGTCGAGGGTTTAGGTACAGTCATCAAATAAGGACAGACCGTCATGTTGTGAATGGTAACCTGTTTGAGTGGCTGAATCATGTGTTGCAGGTGTGTCCACGTACACAAGAGTCATGACACAGTCTGCAAGCAGGTTGCTAGTTCATTGTCAGCGGAGAGAGACCGGTACTACTGGGTTGTCTCTGGACAAGGACTGAGGCTTGACATCGTCGCCATTGGCCCCGACCAGTCTGTAGTGTTCCTGGACGGAGTTTCGTATGGCAGTGTCGGAAGCTCGTAAAGTGGAAGCCGGTGACATCACGGTTGCAGCATTGACCGTGTCCTGGCGTGTTGTACGGAGCATGAAATGTGCTGTCAAGATGCGTCGGCTGGGTGCGTCAGCAGGCGTTCTCCAAGGCATCACCACCTGCATGTTGCTCGAGTCGCACCTAAATACTTAGCGTTTTGATCCCTACGTTTAGTTTTGAGCGGATTTGGCGCATACTCTCATAATGGAAACCTGTGGGCTGTCAAATCTGCCAAAAATAATTTCTACAGTAAGGAAATTTTAAAAGCTGGCCGAGCTAGTGAAGGTGACTTCTGAAGGGCCCATTGGACGTAGCCAGGGTTCTTAATAACTTTTTCCCACTGTTGGAGAAAACATGAAGACAATACAACACGTCAGCCAATTCTGCGCTGTAAAACTGTAGAGGATGTCAAGAAAACAATAGGTGAATTAAGAGGTGGCAGTCCGGGTATAGACAATATCAGTGCAGAATTAGTTAAGAAATTCAATAATATTTATGGCTTCTCCATTAACGACTAGTAGCTACTGTAGCTACACTGATAACCATTTCCCTGCCAACTATAAAAACCCTGAAAATTATTACACAATGGTTTACTATTCTCATGAACAGCTTGGCCTAGTATTACTGCTCCGAGACCCATTCCAATCGATTCAGCATCGAAAAATACTAGTAAACCATTGAAAACATGACCTAACTACAATGGAACTTCGGAAACTAAATATTCCCCCGGCGCTAGGCGCTTGTTAACGTCTGTAGACATTTATGATCCGATGGAGGGGTGTGCGGTGGAAGTGGCTCTAACCTTCCTTTCTCCCTTTGTCGGGCAAAAAGAGTCGGGGAAATTGGGACGGAGACTTCCAGCAAACCCTCAGCAATTGGCACGACGTTGCGAGTCAAGCGGGCAGGTGGTTTTGATGTGACGGGAGGGAGGGAGAGAGTACTAACGACGAAACGTTACTTCCGCGAGTTCTTTCAATTTTACTTTGATATCCTCAGTATAATTACTGTAATTTCACTATACGCAGTTGTACACGTCTGATACTCATTCCATTCGTTCCAGGGTGTAAAAATACCTTGAAAACGATACGAAACACGGCGTATTCGCAATTATACTGCGTTTTGTTAATTTTTTTAACCTTTTTTTGTCCATAACAACCATGGGCTTAGTCCGATCGGATTGCCGAGTTGGGGGGCAGAACAAGACACCAAATGGGATTTTTGTGCGATTTTAGACCACGTTAAAGGCACAAAACGGCCTGGATGGTGGACGGATATTGCAAATTTGGAATCCCCATGTTTTGAAACGTAAAGTATCAAATTTTGAGGGGGGGGGGGGTTGTAAAAAATTTTTCGTGACCGAAAACATAGGGTTATTATTCAGAATGAATGAATAAACCAAAACCCTTGCTTGTACCTCTTTTCAAAAAGGGAGATCCAGATGACCTGACAAATTATTGAAAGTTCGGTCAAACTGTATTTTGTGCAGTATGTGGAGAGTCAGGGGTTAGTTTGGGTTTCAAAAAGCCACTGAGAGCACTAATGATGCAATTCGTTTCTCGATTAAGACTATATTGTGTGCATTAGATGCGGGAGAGAAGGTAATGTGTATATATCAGGATTTACCCAACTAATCTCCGCAGTAGAAAAACCCTGCAAATTATTACGCAATGGTTTATTATTCTCATGAACAGCTTGACCTAGTATTATTGCTTCGAGACCCATCTCATTCGATTCAGCATCGAATACTAGTAAACCATACAAAACATGATCTGACTACAATGGAACTGCGGAAACTAAATATTCCCCTGGCTCCAGGCACCCGTAAACGTCTGTAGGCATTTATGATCCGATGGAGGGGTGTGCGGAGGAAGTGGCCTTAACCTTCCTCCGCCCCGTCGGGCAAAAAGAGTCGGGGAAATTGGGACGGGGGCTTCCAGCGAACCCTCGTTCGGCAATTGGCAGGGCGTTGCGAGTCGAGCGGGCCTTGAAAACGATACGAAACACGGCTTATTTGCGATTATACTGCGTTTCGTTAATTTTTTACTTTCCTTGGCTCTACGAAGTAGAAAGGAAAGTTATGTAATCGGCTGAAAAAAAAAAAATTTTTGAGTTTTCTTCAGATCTTTACGTTTCAGACCCTCCTGAGTCCGAAAAACTGTATTTGGGAAAATGGTCTGTGGGTCTGTGTGTGTGTGTGTGTCTGTGAACGATTTTTAGAGAAAACCACAGTACCAAATCAGCTCAAACTTCATATCTCGCTCCCAGGTTCCCATGGGACACCAAAATAAGGGTATGAACTAAATCCGCCGAAATTTAACTATAGTTATCATAGTGATCAAAACACCAAATATTTTTATTCTCAAAAACGGCTCTAACGATTTTGATTAAATTTTTTATATTGATAGCTCCTAACATGTCAACTATACCATAAAATTCCCATATACGGGAAAATGACGAGAGCAGCACAATAAATTACCAAAACTTTCGACGAAATCGATTTTAGCGCGGTTTTTAGAGAAAACAACCGTACCAAATCAGCTGTAAAATGATGTCTAGCCTAAAGGTTACCATGAGACGCCAAAATAAGGGTAAATTGGTATTGTAGTCCAATCTAATACCTAAAGGGTGAGTGTTTAAAAACGCTCATGAGATACATGGGGGTCACTCCAGGAATTCAAGAATTTCAACTACTGCCGTTTCGCTTATTACCAGTTCTAAAAGTTTTTACCCCATAACTCTGCAAAAGTAATTACTATCCTTCCTATGGTCCTGAAATCAGTACGAGCAGCACAATAAATTCCATAACTGTAGGCGCTACAGCTTCCTGCTGCTGTGAAGTGTTGTTTGACCAAGTTCAAAGGAACTGAGTTATAAATGAATTGATTAAATAGAATTAGCCATGTACAAAGTGAATTGTCGTAGAGCTAAGGAAAGTTGTGTGTTGCAACGCACCAGATATTTTAACCATTTTTTGCCTATAACAACCATGGGCTTCGTCCGATCGGATTGCCGAGATGGCGGGCACAACTAGATACCAAATGGGATTTTTGTGCGAAAGAACGAATTTTTTAGACCACGTTAAAGGCACAAAACGGCCCGGACGGCGGACGGTGGACGGGGGACGGACATTGCAAATTTGGAATCCCCATGTCTTGAAACGTAAAGTATCAAATTTTGTGGGGGGGTCGTAAAAAATTTTACGTGACCGAAAACATAGGGTTATTATTCAGAATGAATGAATAAACCAAAACGGGTGTCGACCGAGTTTTATCATGTGGACTGCAATAGATCTCATTTTACTGAGATGTTATTAGTGACCACGCATTTTGCAACTATAGAATCCCTCAAGGAACGACTTCTTAACGTGAAATCTAAAGGAGAGTCAGCGTCTTATGCCGACCTGCCT
Source organism: Pachypeltis micranthus (assembly GCA_020466155.1). Lineage (NCBI taxonomy): Eukaryota > Metazoa > Arthropoda > Insecta > Hemiptera > Miridae > Pachypeltis > Pachypeltis micranthus. The sequence goes on along the minus strand of CM035770.1, from coordinate 59,376,866 downwards.
GTAATAGCAGGTAATTCCTGGGAACAAGCCGTCATGAAAGCGGAATAATGTCCGACCCAAATCTTTCATTGTCTTAAATGTATGAAAATGAAGATCGATTTGTCTGAAACTAATTTTCTAACTTTCACGCTCAGAGAAAGTGACAAACCGCTGAAAGAATTTGACGTGCCGTGTTCCGGATTGTATAGATAACCTTCAGTGATGCTGTGAAGTCGTACAGCAAATCGCTTCTGGAAGTCGATCAGAACTCCAAGATGGGACAACCTCCATGAGAAAGATGATCCATGTGTGTGTTGGGAGATGAGGAACTTTTTAGACATTGATAGACGCGGAATGTTATACTATGCGCCCATTCAGTCGCTTATGATCTCCATCTGGTTGGGTAAGATATAGCGCGTCCCTTCTTGATTCATTATTCCTAACCCAGAAGCTCTTAATCAAAGTATTTTTTTTTTAAATCTGGTGAGGAGCAACACCCCTATAAGTTAGAACACCAGCTACATATGCGGGCGCTATATCTTCATTCAACGCATTTCTACAGAAACATTTATGGAGAACAAAATGTAGGGACTAGTTAGCTGAGAGTACTCCGTAAGTGTGATTGAAATCGTCTTGGCAGTTCTTGAGAAAATTGGAATACCGATAAATTAATATTCGACAAATCTTCTTTTCTGAGTTAACTTGGCTTATATCTCCGTTCAACATATATATACAGCGATAGTTGCGAAGAACAAAATGTGGGTTCACAATGCTAAAAGACGCTCCATAAGATTTATCACATCTGGTGAAGCAATTACCCCAGAATTTACGGAAATGTTCGAAAAAACGTTATTTTGTGACACTTTTTCATTTTTATCTTTGTTCAATGGACTGTCAGAGGAACAGAGGAATTTGGTTTTGTTCAAAACTGTGGGCGAACACGAGTGCTAAAAAAATCGGCCTAAACTACAGTTATCATAGTGATCAAAACGCTAAATATTTTTTTTCTCAAAAGCGGCTCTAACGATCGTGATTTTGGTTTTTGTATAGACTGCTCCTAATGAGACGACGATACGATAAAATTCTCATCCATGAGAAGGTGATGAGAGCAGCACAATAAATTTCTAAATATTTCAACGTAAATGGGTTTTAGGGCAGTTTTTTTGTAATAAACTTCGCTTATATGTTGCTAAGGTCTTCAGAAATATGCAAGTAGTACCTATACGATGATAGTTTTATAATGCTATAAGATATGTACGAGCTACTCCAAAAATTCCGGAATTTCGGATAATCACGAAATTTGTCTGCGAGGATATGAACGAGAACGAGATAAAAACAGTTGCATCAAATCCGCTTAAATTGGAAATTTAGCCGGCAGGTTGGAACAATGTGAAGTACGAGCGAAATCGCCACCAAACTATCCATAGTTATCATGATGAGCGAAGCACCAAGCGTTAATTTTGTCCCAAATGAGTTCTAACGCTTTTGATCAACATTTTAGTATAGACAGTTCCTGAATATTCTCATTCGTAGGATAATGACGAAAGCAGCAAAATAAATTGTCGCAAATGTCGAAAACAATTTATTGCAGTATTTAACAAATAAAGGTTAAACGTGGTTAAATTTTTGCGAGAACATGTATGACGACGAGGATGGACTCATATGGGGACTGAAACTCTTTTGACCGTTCCCAAACGAATTAGTCCTTTCATACTCCTCCGGTAATCAAACATCCCATAATATCGTCTTTGTGGATAAAGATAATCTCGCGAAAAAGCCGATAGAATTCTACTGGCAATGACGTTTAGTTTTCTTCAAATCACGAAGGGCACAGTTTTTTCGAATTTAAAGTCGAATTTCTCCTTGAAAATTGACCATACTGATAGAAATCTGATTGCATTTGCAAGTTGATATTCGATTTTCGTAAATGCAGTTAAACGACGACGTGTCAGCAGGCGTGCTTCAAGGTATCACCACTTGTGTGTTCCTCCGGCCTGCCATGGGGCCCCCCTCACTGGGGAGTATAGCAGCCCGTGCTACCAATTACTGAGCAGTTCCTAGGTTACCCCAGGCCCGCCAGCGGCCTTGTGGTATGCCTCGGGGAGCAGCAATGCCTGAGGGGAGAGCCTGCCCGGGTGCCAACTCCCTCGCCGCTTTCTTCGGCGGAGCCAATTAGCCTTTTGCCCGTGCCATTCGCCTGAAGAGGGTTTGAAGGCTTGTGCAATACTGGAGGGGCTACGGTCCTTGATTTGGATATTTTATGACGATGCCAGAACACTCCTGGCAAAGTCCTCCAGCTGCCGCCATATAACGGGTTAGGTCCGTCGGGAGCTCATCCCCGAACACCACATACCTCACATGTGCATATCTGAACTGGTGGGCGTCTTATCGCGGAACTTCTTATAACTCTATTGCCCTTGGAGCCGGCAGTGAGTAGCCTGGGCCCCATTTCATTAATTTTGATTTATTTTTCTGAGAACACGACTGAGGGATGAAGAATCGACCCAATGGAACGCCAAAACGTAGATACGAGCAAAATCGGTCCTAAGCTAACTGTAGTTATCATAGTGATCAGAACAACAAGTTTTTTTTTTTGAAACCCCCCTATCACGATTATGATCCAATTAACGCTCCCTCGTGAAAAATAGCACGATAGATTATTAACTCAAGCGCAGTTTTATCCTTAATAGATCCCGCTTGTAGCAGTTTCAGAAAAAGCAGAGTGATAGTGAGATAAACTAACTATACGGCGAGGGCTTAAGGACGCTTGTAAGATAATTAGGAGCAACCCCATAAATTACTATTTCTGCTGCGTCTACGGCGAAGCTGTTACGAAGAGCGATGTCGTGGCTCAAAAAAGACAGCGGACCTCTGTCGTAACGGCTCTGAACATTCCATTACAGAACTTTCTCGGTTGTTCTTTAGATTGACGCGTGTCTGTATTTCTTCGTCGCTTTCTGGCAGCCTCGAGAGGAGGTTGTGCAGGCACTATATTAAAACGATTATAGTTAAGGAATGCAGCGAAACCAAACGAAAAGCTTGCAGATGCGGTCGTGTTGCTCGATAAAAGCTAATTCAAGTGGCCAATGTCGCGAGGGCTTCAATAAGGTAATTTATCGCTAACCACCACCTTCTGACGAGCCGATGGCATTAATTATTGCCGTTGAAACCGACGAAATAAGGGCCACTCAATCGAAAAACCTTAAAGACCAGGCGACCAAATATAAACGCGGTAGCAACAACGTCCAATCGCTCCGGAAAATATTGGAGCCTACCGAGATTAGCATTTTTGAGTCATTCGTCTTCGTACGGGGCCAATCGAGAAATTGGCATGAATAAAATATCCTCCTCGAACTTCTCGAGCGCTTCGTGAGCCAAATTCTAATTGCCCAGAACTGACCACACGCAAAAGTTGAAAGTTATTTGGTATTTCCATCGCTTTGATTAGTTTTGAACCGATTTTTCCAAACTACTAGCGAGTTATATTATTTCACTCCTTGATAGTTGTTTTGACCAGGGTAGACAAGAAAGAACCACGGGGGCTGTTACTGTAGCACGAAACTTGTAAATCACAACAAGATTTGAACACTTACGTACAAAGAAGAGAACAGGAGATGAGTTTGCGTATACAAGTGCGAACAAGGGGGCTCTGAAGGCGTGAAACTGGTTGTACAGGGAAGGAATGTTGAGCTCGAACTAGATGTCGAAAGAATGGTGAAACTAGTGTCTGTCGGGAGAACTGGAAGACAACTGTCGTTCGCGAGGGTTGATAGATAACTGAGTTTGTGAAGAGCTGTCTGTCGGGGAGAGAAAAGTAAATTGAGGGGAATGGGAAACGGGTATTTCGGAAAGTCCTGAAGAAGGGGAAACCCGTTGTCAATCGGAAATAACTGAAGAGGCCCTTTCTAGAAGGTGTTCGGGAAACAGTGACTTGGCCGTAAGGGCCAGTCTGCCCAGTTAGGGCAAGTGCAGACGTTCCGAGGTCAAAAACCCCAACTGATTAGGCCTGCGTCGAACAAACGTGTCAAATCCCTAGTTCGAATCGTCCACGGACATTTTCATCTACTGCGTAAATCCTATTCAGACACGGTTAACACTCTATAACTACTCCACTCCGCAAAAACGGCTTTAACCAGCTTTAGTTGAGCTCTGAACCTGATGAAACGCCACAAAAAATTTGGCGATTAGCTCTGGTTAGCTTTTATCTTTCCTTATCACATCATATCTGTTCTCTGTCGATTATTCTCTTGAACAATTTATAGGTTTTTGAATAATAATAAAAACAATATACACACGTACGCAGTTATTGCCCAGTTATTACCTTCCAAACAACTTGTACTCTCTCTTGAAAAGTTATCTAGAGGGGAGAACGTTTGAAGTTAACGTTCAAAATGAAAGATCCACAACACGGCGATTACTCGCAGGAGTTCCTCAGGGCTCAGTTCTGGGTCCATATTTGTACTAATTCCACTGTCACGCCTCTGCTTCAAACACCCGATTATTCTGGGATGTATGCAGATGACAATGTTTATGCTGTTTCTGGGGCATGTTCGAGAGATTCTACTGCCGACCTTTCGGTCCGAGTTCTGCCAGCCCGAGGGCTCCTAACCCGTCCCCACGTCGTAGACGAGGGAAAGCAACCCCTAGGCCGTAAACGGCTTTCGAAGCCCACCCTCCAGCACTTAGTGAACCAGACCAGCACGAGTCCTTCCTCATTCTGCCAGTGGGCCCCCCTTCTCGGGGGATCAGCGGGGCTCTAGCAGCCTGTGCTCCCAGTTGCTAAGCAGTCTCCCGCATAGCGGCCTTCTGGTATGCCTCGGCGTTCTAACATTGCCTGAGGGGAGGACCTCTCAGGGTGTTAGGCCGCCTACCACTTTCCTCAGCGGTGCCGACTAGCCTCCGCCTCTTTTCACCTTAGAAGTGAGTGCAATGAGGCTAAGAGTGCAATACTGAGGGAGAGTTGGTACCCAATCGGGTACCAAACACCGTCTCTCTCAGACGTGCTTCGTCAGGGGCGATTCCACAGCTGCACGTCTCTTCGTCACAGAGACCGAGTCGGTGGAGCTTCGCCCTGAAGTTCCCATGGCCCAGCAGAAGCTGAGACACAAAAAAACCAGGGCTAACCCACCTCATTTTCAATCTGCCCTCCACAGACAGGAATAGGGCAAACGTCCAACGGCCAGTTTCAGCCTCTGACCACCTTTCTTGCCATACTCTTCTTAGGTTGGCCGTTATCGCCCTTCGTCTGGACGAGTTCGTGTCCCCTTCATTCAGGGGTAACGAAATTTCGGAACAGGAAACGCCAAGTTTTTTCCTCACCTTCCAATTCACATATCGTCTGGGTCAACCACTTGTCCAACATTGGATATCACTTCGATCCCATAGCTTCTCCCTAAAGAGATGCTTCAGCTCTGTCCTGCCACAGAGTGTTTTGCTTGGCTCTCTCTAAGCCTTAGCCTGGGTGGGGCACGTATGCCACACGTGTCGTACTACCAGCTCCCCCTCAGGCGCCCCTGAGTTACGGCTGACCGGACAGTACCCCAGAACCCCCTGTTTATGGGGCAGATGCTACTCCTGTGGCGAGATTCCTACAATCTAGAATAGAAATCCTTGGGCAGTGGTGTACAAAATGAAAAATTAAAATTAACCCGCTGAAATCATATGCCATGACCTTCACCTATAAACGGCGTTACACAAAACCACCCCTCACGTTCCTAGGCGACGTTATGCCAAATGTCCGATAAGTTCGGTGTCTAGGAGTGATCCTAGATATACATCTGACATTCGAGGACCATATTTCTGTTCAGCTTACGGTCTCTTCTGCACAATCCCACCATTTCCCTGCACAATAAAGTACTTATTTACACTTCCCATGTCCGACCAATATGGACGTACGCCATCGCTGTTTGGGGCACGTGTTCGCCGTCGTAATTCAGCCGTATTGAGCAACAGCAAAACGCAACCCTGCATAAACATATTATCCACACGCCTCCATTTGTTCGCAACCTGACCATCTCACTGGAAACCCCTACGGCCCTTTGACATCGCATCATGTTCACCTTCATTACGCACAACCTCCACCACCCCAATCATCTGGTCCATGAAGGCTTCGCCAGACCATCGCATCAACGCCTGGTTCGTCCCCGCCATATTTTAAATATTGTAGGAACGTAGACCGGCTTCAATGTCAATGGTTACTGTATATGAAATTAAATTCTACTGCGAACAAAAGTATTACGTTCGTCAAAAACATTGTCGTTGTTCGTGTAAAACGTGCAGGGTTCAGAAAAAATCTCGATATCTCATATCGCCGTGTTAGGGAAACCACACGCAAATAGCTCAATTGGGTGGATTTGAAAGCAGACGGAAATGTTAAATAACACACTTAAACGTAAGTTAATGTTTTAAATAACATTTATTTAACATAACCGTTCTCCCTCAGAAGGTATAACCTTACAAGTTCGGTATTTTCTCTCGTACCTCTTTCGATATTTCCTATCCAACCAAAGCGTTCTCCCGGACTAATTTATCTTTTTCCTTCAGCTCTTGCAGTTTGAGTACGCGTATTTGCGCTTCATGCTCCTCGCCAGTTTCACCTTCGGCAGAAGTTATTGCAGCCGCTTTGGCTTCTGATAATTAATAGAAATTATAATTTGTCCAAATATGGTCAAACACCTGGTCTGTCGATTACAGGGTCGTTTAAGTTTACGCGGCAGACGCCGAATTACCTTACTTTACTGTAACCTCATATTCCACTGCCTTCTTGATTATACTACCGCACTCCGCGGTTATCTCGGTGTGAGTGGTGTACGAAATTGGTTAGCTTTTGATCTGGTATATCACAATTAGAGCTGTTTTGATGAAAATGGTTCTAGGGGATTGCACTCGTGTGACGAGGGGTTGGTTGGCACCACCTAGCGAGTTGTCGCCCGACCTCCATAAATAGCAACCCTTGCATGTGGCAGTTCTACCTTAAAATATGAAATGCCCCTGGTCTATCACTTTTCGGCCGTACAACTTTGTTTTGGTAACGAATTTTCAATGTATTTTTTTTTTTGTCAAATGATCGCCAATTTCGTTTTAATGTCGCTGACAAATTTTGATTTCACTCCATTTTTATGATTTGGTCAATTTTCTCAGTGAATCCATTAATATCCACCTCAAATAATTAAGGGATTGCTGCACGAACTGGTTACATATTCCAGATGCTTTATTTCTCTAATTTAATTTTTTAATTTCAACAGTTTTTCAAAGTGTAGACTGAACGTGTGGCTGTAAAAGCGCAAAAACGGGTCAAAATAGAAATGAGCAACAAGGAAAGATGTTTTGCTACTCTATGTCCTATAGAACTTGACGTTTTCTCCGTGGCTTTCGACGACATCTTGTAGACGCCGAGAAATACTTGGAACGTGCCTGCGAAGGCTGTCCTGTGGCAATCGTTCCCACTTCCCTACACTGCAGGCTAGCTAGTGCAAAATGTGAACATTTTGTTCAATTAAGTTGCCGCTACAGCTGTATTTGGATTGGCTTTATGCTGAGGAACGATGGAATCAGCGCGAGCAGCGACAGTTTGGAGCAGAACGTCAACACGAGTTCTTCAATGTAGCGTTGAGCGGTCAAATTCCCACGATGAAGAAACACGGGATAGGACCGTGGATTGTAATGCCTCCTTATGGTGGTGATGAGAGCAAGCGACGGTGGGAATTAGTTTCCTCTTAATCAAATTGTCTTACTTACACGGCTCCAGTATCTCTGCTGCTCCTTCCTATGCTCACGAGCCGATTCCAGGAATTTTACGTCGCTTTTCAAGGCGAGGCCTTTGTACTGGGGCCAACGAGCCTTCACCTCACTTTCTAGCCTGCTATGTATAGTGGGGTCGGACACTCCGGCCCTAGTACTCGAGCAGTGGAAAATCGGCTTCGTAGAGCAACTAGCATCAAAAACTCTTCAATTAGAGAAGTAGCCTTTGAACGACCTTGTCCTGATCTTCAGTGACCCTGTCTACTGATACCGCTTCTAAGAGGCCGAGCAACATCGCGCGTTGAGAACAGCCTTTCAGCTGTGTGAAGGCTACACTTCCGAAAGGGATCGTCTAAGTATGACATCAACCTCCATGACTCACAAACTGAATGGAAAAAGGTGAAACGACTCACGGACTGATAGAATTCCTTTTTCAATATTCGACAAAAAAAAAAAAAGTAAGATGCATCCCATCTCCACTAGGAACCCATTCAGGAGATGTAAGTAAGCTTCATCCTATTGACCTGGGGTCTTTGGTGCCAAGAAAAGTGACCCATTAATGCTTTCGAGGGATGTAGAAGTTTGTTAATTTTTGTCACGAATTTGTTAAGGTTCAAGCGGTAAGATAACACCCATTCGACTAAAATTAAATTGTCATTATCATAAACCAACACTCTGGCCTCTACCGCAAGTATGTTTCACGGGGGCATTGGTATTTTTAAAAGTAAACCTAAATTTTTAAAATTTCGTTTGGCTGAGGGATCCAAACTGGAATTCTGGCCGACCTCCTCTCATTCCGAAGAAGAAATATCTGCTGCAAAGCATCACATCATTTTTTCCAGCAATCGCTCTTTCTCAAGTCTCCGGCACTGGGCCAGGACATGTTAAGGAGTCTCCTCATTCGTGCCACACCACCTACATTGAGGGGTGTCGACTATACCCATAACACACATGTGTTTGTTCATTTTGCAGTGTCCGGTGATAATCCCTACAATCTGCATTAAGTCCTTCCTTTCCCTCCTCAGAAGGTTTACTTGATTGCTCTGAGATAACGCGTTTAGAGTGCATTACTCCCGCAGCATTCCAGACTGTCTGAGGCATTCTTCTGGCACATTCTCCCACAGTCCTTTTGACTAGTGACAGAGAAATCCCACAATCGGGAGGTGCCAATAGGTACTGTGAACGAACCACGTCTGGCCAGATGGTTCGACCCTCGTTTCCAATGATCCCCTTATGCCCAGGAACCCAGTACACACTAACTCTATTCTCTATTCGTGTTTGCTAAGGAGATGAGCTACACCCTGCATTCTCGCACCAATTTTGACGTTGTGCAGTAGTTCATCAGCGCCTTGCAGGACACTAGACTTTTGACTTGTGTGTCAAAAGGAAAGCTCTGCGCCAAATTAAACAAATTTGGTATACGGGGACTCCCCCTGAAACTCTTCGAGTCATACCTGGCGAATCGAGTACAGGCAGTTCATATCAATCAAACCAAGAGCGACGAGACCATCATTGATCAATACGGCGTAACGCAAGGAACAGCACTTGGGCCTAGTTTATTTCTTCTCTACGTAAATGGGTTAGCATCACAGAAGTATGAAGGTAACATATTTCTCTTTGCCGATGACATTGCGCTGGTGAGCTATGGGAAAAACTGGGAAGAGACCTACAAGAGTGCAGAAGCAGATCTGAGAATAATCAAGAAGTGGATGAACGCCAATATGCTGACGGTTAATGCTTGCAAATCAGCGCATATGGCAATTTCGAAGAAAGACGCGACGCTGGATCAACGGACGGAAAGAAAACTCCAATTCCATCACTGCAAACAGGATATCTGCGAATGCCCAGCGATACAAAGAACACACAACTTGAATTACTTAGGAATAACAATAGATAGCCAACTGAAATGGAAGGTGCACGTCGAAAAACTCTGTCAAAAACTGAGAAAATGCGCGTATGTGCTATACTCAATTAAATACTACCCTAAAAAACTCTTAAAGAGCATATACCAAGCACTTTTCGAGTCAGTCATGCAGTATGGTGTGATCATTTGGGGCGGAACTTACAAATATTTAATTGAAAAAATATACAAACTACAAAAAAGAACTCTTAAAATACTATTTGATAAATCTATGAGACACTCGTCTGAACTATTGTACAAAGAACTACGCCTAGAAACAATACACCAATTATATGCCAAAAACATATTGATGATGGTCAGAAAAGAAAAAAACCTATTCTACGAGAATGTTAGAGAGTCGAGGACAAAACAATATAGAATAAAACTTCCTAAAATAAGATACTGCTACTCTCAAAACACCACGAGATATAAAGGATTCAAAATAATTAATAAAGATTTCAAGGTGATAAACGAGCTATTGAAGATTAACAGTAAAAATATGTACAAACAAGAGGTAAACAAATTTATAAACAACAAACACTTGGATTATTATACCAACACATAAGGACGTAAAGATAACAACCGCAAAGTAGTTCAACAACGAACAACCTGCAGTAGTTAAAGAAAAGTGATTGTGCTGTAGAACGAATTAAATTTGAATTAATTAAGCCTGAATACGACAACTCTGCGCTGGAGCACAGCATCTGATGCTTTCCAGCGTAGTCCGAAGAATAAGTGGTAAAGATGGTTGCCTAAGCATAAGGACCCCATTTTATGAAGTACCAAATTTTTTGTACCTACTAACATGTACAGGAGGACAATAAAGAGCTTATTATTATTATTATTATTATTATTATTATTATTATTATTATCAGTTCTTCAGAGGAAACGTTACACGTTAATGTTCCCACATTTATGGAGTTGCAAATACTTATGATACGACGTTTGTCGATTGATCAGCGTATAGGTGATTTACGAGACTATCAACATGTTTTTTACTTTCCTTAGCCCTACGGCTGATTTTTTTTAGATCGGCTCCTGAGTCCGAAAAATACTGTGAGCGCGAGCCAGAAGAAATTTGATATATATTTAGCCCGGAAATTATCATATGACGCCAAAATAAGAATGTGAACTAAATCAATCAAAAACTGACTATAGTAATCATAGTGATCACAGAAAACCTTTTTCCCGCTAAAATAACTAACGATTTATATTAAATTTTTGGCATAGGTAACGCGCTGTTCATGTAAACTGAATTAAAAGCAGATTTGAATAGTTATAGAGTGATGCTGAGTGCGCGTGGGGCTGACAAAAGTTGTTTGATGCGTCGCACTACATTCTCGTGTTTAACGTTTTTGAATTATTGGGTAAACAGCGTAGGACACACTGGTAATTGAAACGGTAGAGTGGTTGATGGTTTGAGTCTGGGAATTTCGGGGTTGCTCCTAATTATCTCATAACATGACTCGCTAAAATATGGTTATGAGCTACTTTGGTTTAATACTACTATAGAGCTACGAGTCTGTTAGGGTTCGATGGTATCAGAAGCTAGAAGGTTCGCGATACCCAAGAGATGGAGATCTTATTCCAAGCGGATACATTCTGCATTAGGGGATGTCTGTGGGAGTACCAACCTGATGGCCCCCACCTCCCTCCGACCCCACAGTTTAGAAACGAAAGAAGGGGATGGGATTTCTACTCTCCAGCGACCCTCCCGACCACCACGATGTCTGCACAGCAAGCGCATTTTCCAGCATTATCAGGCCTTGCCCTGGGTAGGAGTTGGATTGCTCCGTTCTACCTACCTTGCCCTGCGGGGGCAGCCACATAACGTGGCCCTAACCCATAATGCACCGGCGCAAGGCCGCGGACTGTGCATTCCCGTGGTACCATTTTAGGTCAAACAACCCTTAAGGCCTGAATGGTCACTGGCCTGCACCTTCTTTTGATGGCCCTTACGGCTTTTCCTTATCCCAGGGTGGGGCAGTTTGGGCTTGCTGACCTCCCTGGGTAAGCTGCGACAGAGGAAGAAGACATTTGTATAAGTGCCGGGCATGCGCCCGTGGCTTTAGAGTGGGTAACTAGCATCGTGGCCTCAACCCCTCTCCTGTCAGCACCAGACAGCTCTCCGGGGGGAATACCCAACGGAACCACGGCCCCCACGAGGCCAAACCCTGGAAGGAAGAAGACAGGTGAATAAATACGAAGTTGTGCGACTGTCATGGGCACGCAGTGTTAGTTGTGATGATCCACCACCTCGCCAAGGTGCTGCTGAATTGAAGCCCTGACCTCAGGGCCAAATTTAGCTGTACGAAGACTAGTTCGTCTGGAGTGCCCGGTGAAACCAGGACCAACCAACATATTAAATAGTGGAAGGAAAGAGGGCAAATCAAAGCAGTTGGCGCGCACAAAAGCAAATATCTAGCAATAAGTATTCAGGGAGCGATCCTCCACGCTACTGCGCACACCAGCTATTTGTTTGTAGAGATTTCAGGCCAATAATAATCGACATACTAAGTATTTTGTTTCCGCAAACACGGCCTTTACGATTTGGATTAAACGTTGCGTGTGGACAGTTCTCGACAACTGTGGAAAAATGACGAGAGCGGCGTGATTAAGTATGAACGTTTTCGACGAAAATCGATTCTTGTACAAATTTTTCTTTATGAATTACCAGTTTGATAAAAACCCGCGATAATGGTAGTGTGAGCGTTGATGGAATCAACATTTGAACTGATCTGGGCTCACCAAAATCATAGTGGAAACCCCAAAGAGGATGTCTCCGTTCCTTCGTTCGCTTAATTCGCGACATAATCACTTTTCAATTTGAATGTGCAATATCAATTTCAATTATTTTTCATTTTAAAATTTCTGTCACTTCGTTGGTAGTACACACGCTCAATCACAATCCCGCTGTGCTTCAATGTCGTGCAGGTCGGGTCTAAACGTAGTCCTCGACCCTTCCGAAGAGTCTTGGACTGAAACCCGAAGGTTCCAGGAGTCCCCCGGCATGTTCGACCTTTGGACGGAGCTGGGAAATAACGAATAGTTAGAACGGCCCTCGAACGGGTGTTACTTTCCTCAACTCTGCGAAGTGAAAAGGAAAGTTGCGTAATCGGCAGAAGATGATGTTTTTCCTTATCAATTTTCTTAGGATGTTTCGAAGGCGCGATTTGTGCGGAACGTTTTGCCGAATTGTTAAATAAAATATTGATTCATTGGCGCTGTGCACTGAATTTTCGCCGTGCACTGAATTTTCGCCGACGATGTTTACGAAGAGCAGAATTAGGTACTGGCCATAGGGAATACATTTATGATCAAAATCGTTGTAGCCGTTTTTGGCTGGTATTGGTCCTAGTCCACACACTCCCCACCCACTCATCAATTGCATCTTCTAAAAATCGCCGACTAGAAAAAAAGAGCGACCTTAATTGGTTAAACTATTCTCTCTCCAATCTAGGAACGGACACACACACACTTTTTTTGCGAAGATCCGTCGTGTCATATTTGCGCCTTTTGAGTTGCCAATTAGGCGCAAGAGCCCAGCTGAACACCCAGGATGACTGCAGACTCGTCGGGACCAACAGCGACAATGCCAGGGATCAGTCCTTCTCCAGAGATAGCCCGGTAGTGCTGCTCTCTCTCCGTTTCCCAGCCCACACATGACAACGCACCAGAAAGCTGCTTGCAGACCGCACCATTACATGACTTAGTGACTCGAACTGGTTACCAGAGGAATGGAACACCGAGTCCCTCAGATCGAACCAGAGCGTGAACCTTCACACATTGGACGCTGTGTGTGGGGCCTAGTCAAACATACGCAGCATAGCGCACCATTTATTAGCCTTTGGACGGTCGAACTCCCAATAACGTGCTCGTAGGTCAGCCTTGGGAGCAAGTGCGCCCGAAGGGGGAGCAGCTGGTTCATTACTCCTTCGGTAGTGGAAAGTGCTAAATCGAGTGCGTCCAGTCATCCATTAATAGTGTTTGGAACAGTGCGAAGTAGTTGGGATCTTGAGCTTGGGCCTTTCCGAGGTGCGTTCAATCCGAATATTTCTGACGTTGGACCCTTTTTCATGTTAGCTGTGGGAAAGTCCGCAAATTGAGCATTCAGTCAGCTTCTCCTCCAGACAAAGGGATTAAGTTAGGTTTAACTTTTGAAGCAACATCGGATTCCCCCTTTTTGGACTTTCCAAAATGCCCTTACCTCCCCTCGATTTACCTCCTTCTCCAACACACACAGCTCTCCCCAGACACTCGTCACACAGTACTCACTATAGACATTTCTCTATCAACTAGTCCAGTCACAACTCACTCACTCTCACTCTCTCTGCTCTAGCTTCATGCGCATTATGAGCTCCCTTGTGTCCGCGTTTATATACTCAGCCTCATATCGCTATTCTGTTAAAGCTCAATACCCTTTTATTTATCACTTCCGCAGTTAAGCTCCCCCTCTTGTGCGCCCAACAGACACTATCAGTTGTTATAGAGACAATCGTTGGTTTGACGCTTTGCGTCTATCCCAGATTATTACTTTCCTAGACCAGCTGAGTAGGAAGGAAATTTCTTTAATCGGCTAAAAAAAGAGTTCTCTGCAGATCTTTGAGAAAATGATCTACTTGTTTGTGAACGCGATAGATATTTATCCGGAAGAATACCATGGGACGCCAAATTAAGGCACGAGGAGCAACATCTGATCCGAAACTAACCATAGTTATCGTAGCGATCAGACTAACAAATTGGTATTTTAGTAATTAGGTTAGTTCGGCCAGTAGGTAAATTACAAAAATTAACGTACCTGTTTGGTGAGTCCGTCTCCTCCGTTAAGTCGGACTCAGTAAGTCTGACACAGTATGTCACCAGCCAGAGGAGACGGACTCACCAAACAGGTACGTTTAACTTTAGTAAATTTGTGTTTTCTCAAAAAGACTCTATTTTGATTACATTTTATTTGAACAGTTCTGTAAACACGCAACCGTACCAGATAACCGTCATCCGTGGGGAATGACCGGGAGCACCATAAATTATCAACAATGTCTGAGAAAATTTAGCTCACTTTTTGTCCTCATAGTTCTCGTTCCAATTGGATTTAAATGTCCAATAAAGCATTATCGCGTTCACGAGACAATTATGAGCAACTTCCGAGAACGAAGCTATTGGCGCAACATACAACTTTCTACAACCCCCATGAATTCGATCCTGCTATAGATACGTGCGCTGTATCTTCGTTAAACACATTTCCACAGAAACATTTATGGAGAGCAAAATGAACGTGTTAGTTAAGCGAGCGAGCGCACGCTGTAAGTTTCGGAGAAAATGGGGGAAAACATTCGACAAATATCTTTTTCCGAGTTATCGTGGCTTTCATCTACCTTCAACAGAAGACTACAGAAATAGTTGCGAAGATCAAAAGATGGGTATAGTAAACACACTTCGTTAGGTAAATGCAACCCAGTGGAGCAGTTAATCTGGAAGTTACGAAAATGTTTTTTAAAAACAACTATTTTCGACACATTTTGGTTTTTATCTTTGTTGAACGGACAGCCAGCGGGACATTTATGAGGGACAATAATTTGTAGGGTATCAATTCGTCAAAGACACCGTGCGAGTTTCGTGAAAACGGGGAAGTACTTTTGCCAAAAAAGTGGAAATCCTCATTTTTGCTTCATAGGCTTCTATCTCCGTTAACCGAGTTTTAACGGAGATATTTAGGAAGAAACGTTTGGTGCTAACTGCTAAAAGATAATTTGCAAGTGTAAACAACCAAATCGTTAATGTCATTTTCGAGAAAAATACAGCAGTTCCCCCACCCTTCATGATCGCCGATGGGAATCGCTCGTAACCTTATTTGCACCGCTTCAAAAAAAATAAAGAACAAAACTAGGTAAGAACCTGCTCAATCAGTTCCGCCGTTCTCTCGCAAATTGAACTACAGCGACACACACACACGGACCACGGGCTGAAATTAGGTTTTTCGGGCTGTAGGCCTCAAAACGTAAAGGTTCAAAGAAAACTCAACTTTTCATTGACACGATCGCAATACCTTCCTTACCCTTTGGGTAGTGGAAAGTAATAAAGCAAAGTCCAGAACGGAAATGCCAACGAATTTGAACCTGCTCTGTGTAATATTACTTAATTTTTGTTAAATAAATCGGTTAAGGTCAAATTTATTTGATTCCTTCTTTTCTCTAAATCGCGTCCACAGAACACAAAATATTTTTTGCACCTTAAAACGTAAAGAGAACAGTTTAGCCGATTCTTTGACTTCGTAGAGCTAAGGAAAGTAAAAACGACTCCGGTTGACTTGATAAAAGAACTTTTACAGTTGTTGACGTCGTATCTGCGTCACACGTAACGCGCATAAGTCACATTTGTCTCTTTTTCTTGCCCTTCAGTTAGCGTATCTATTTTTACCTCGAAGAACGCACAGAGAGCCCTTACCCCGATATTTTTTCTTTCTGCCTCCTTCTTCACTTCTTTCTCTTCCTCCTTTTCGAGTTGTCCTGAGGACAAGAGCGTTTGTTTTGAAGACCGTTTGTTGAATTGTTCTGCGACCGTCGAGTCATTAGAGGTCCCCCAGGTAAGGCGCCTTCTCAATCCAGAAGGGTTTGCAGCGGTAGTGGGGATGGTGAGGGGAACAGTGAAAGGGGGAGGAGTGGTTTTGCTGCCTTTTTACTAACAAAGTGAGAGAGTCCAATTATGAAATAGCAGCCGCTCCCAGGGAGAGCAATTAGGAAACACGTCGCCGGAGGGGAGCGCGAAGGAGACCAGACCTCGGATGAGAAACCCTCGTTAACTCCAACTTCGTTCGACCCGACTATTGACGATTTGGGACATTCGGATACCGTTGTTGTTCGGAAAATGTAAACCGAAAACCGTCTGACGTGGATATTCCTCCCCCACTGCCACCCGCACCATCACGTAGTTATATTCTCGAGTCTCGACGATCCGACTAGGTGATAATCAGTTGAATAATGTTACTGAGATGAATCAATGCATACCAACAATTATGTAAGAGGGCAACCAGATTACGGTCACCAGAAGAGAATAAGAAGGGCTGATGGCAAGACGAGACACAGGCAAGTTGACCAGGCAACTGATTCGAGCACTTGGTCCATAGCTCAGGGGCAGCGCCACAGTGAGGTGGATTTCTACCACTCAGGTCCTAACAAGACACCAAGTTTTTAGTGTGTACCTGCACCGAACTGGAAAGGCTGAAAGCCCAAACTGCTTGCATTGCAGGGCAGTGGTGGATGACGTTTGCCATGCCATCTTCTCGTGGCAAAGGTGGGCAGGCTGGTGGTGCTCGATGGAAGACACAGTCGGCCAGCTCACGCCAGAGGCATTCGTCGGCGTTGTTGTAAACTAGAGTTGCACAGCTCAATTTGCCAGGGTGCTCACTCAAAAGAGGATGGAGATTGCTCATCCAAGGCCAGTATCTTGCAGGAATGGAGGACAAAGGGACGGAGAAAATACCGCTCCTGACCTTCCAAACTGCTGGTTAGTATGTAAATTGCTGCACGCTGCAAGACCCTCGAGAGGGTAAAGAGAACTAGAAAGAGCAGTTGCCATCGCAGAGAGGCGTGAGAACCAATCTCGTGCAATGCAACCCTCCTACGTCTATAAAAAACAAAAACAATCCATAAAAAGTATGACAAGCGACTTGCTAGAACACCGAACCGGCGTTTGACACAACGAAGCACGAAGAAGTACCAACTACCCAACAAAACTTTCACATTATCAAAGCACTGCCTACAGGGCCGTTCTTTTGAAGTAAACATCCAAAATCAGAACTCATTTGCACGCAGTGGCCCTGGGAAGCGTGCCGGCTATTTACAAAGTGCACTACTCAACTTTCCGATGGATCCCCTGGGCATGCGAAAATCATGAACAGCTCCTCACGTCTTAGAACAGTGTAAGTGGAGAAACAAAATCAACAGTAATGCATCTTGTGTGTCTCCTACGCGTAAAAATGTGTCAGGACCAGAGTGTCTTCTATTTGGGGTCTCCTTCTTCTATCTATCCTCAAATAAAACGTTCCACGGATATCTCGAGATCATCTCGGACAAGCACTTGACGGTTCCTGATAGCAATGGTGAACTTATCAAACGAGAGGAATTCAGGGTTGAGGAGTTGAATTTTTCTCTAGGTAGCCTCGATACGTCCCATTTGGACGTACGCATTGGGAATCTGGGGCATGTGCTCTTGATCCAATTTTGAAAGGCTTGGACTGCATCAAAACATTTTGCTAACTAGATTCGTGCAAAAACGTAAGAAATGAAATTCTTTACCAGGACTTCTAACTCGACTCACCAAAGGAGCTTAAAATCTTGGTCGAACGCAACATTGCTCCCTACAACCCTTCCGACGACGGATTCCAACTCCCCACAGTGAGACAACTTACACGACCACGACACCTCGTAGACTCGTGCACCAATAAGCCAATAACAACCCAAAACCATGCTCGCAGCAGATACTACCACGTATAGCCAAACCCATGACATGCTGTATCAAGTCAATGAGGTTTATTTCGTAAATTGCCTTACATATTGAACTTTCTTTAAAAGTGCTAGTTGTAGTAAATACCTTTTACTGAAAAACTCGCAAAATAAATACACCGCATGCACTGAGGTGCATATTTACTCATTAATTTACTATTATTACAGGGAAACTGCTGTGAAATACACCTCACATAATCTTCCCTCAACCCGTCGTACATTCTTCGATTCTCCCCCTCCAACAATCGATCAAATCGGGTTTTCATTATATGAGTTCGTTAGAATTTCGGCACAACATTCTACAATCAAAATTGTAGCGCTTAATGTTTGTTAGGAATTTATTGGGTTGCTCCTATTTATGCGCGCTGGACGATTTATGATACTGATGACATGTTTTTTTATACTAAGTTCGCGTTTACTGTGTTGGAATCAGCGGTAAAAAATTATAAAAAATAATAATGATTGAGGAGTTTCAATTTCGAAATTTCTGGGGTTGCTCCTAATTACCTTACCGACGTTGTTAAGCTCGTAGGTTATTCATTTTACTACCCCTAATTCTACTGAGAATCATACGAGCGAGGTTTAAACAGGAAAAACCGCGCTAAATTCGATTTTGGTCGACATTTTTAATAAAATATTGAGCTGCTTTCTCAAGTTTTTCATCGTTTAAAATTTGGTAATGTCTCCAAGGTAATGGGCGTTTTGAACTGTCCACTCAATCATTTTACACAATATACTATTGGCGGGGGGCAGTGCGACGTATTGCACAACTTTCCTCGGCCTCGTACGGTCTACCTCTTAATTCAATTTTTCACTCAGTTCATACGAACTTGTAAAAGATAACTTGACGCTCTTTGTAAACAGCTGTTAGCGTATGAAGTTCCGGAACCGGCTTATTGAAGAAGGAACGTATAGGTAATAAATGAGGCTGTGAACGCGATCTTCTCGGAGTGGTTAGTGTCTACGATTCTAGAATTATAGGGCAAACACTGCGATAAAAGTGGTCTAACATAAACGACGTGGCTTGCTCCTGATTATTCTATCGCCGTTATTATTTCTACCGTACTGGTAGCTTATTTCATGCAGCCAAGCATTTATTTGCAATTTCTGGCGTCATCGGCGTGAGATTTATGAGAAAAAACTGCGCAAAAATTATAGTCGAAAAGTTTGCCAATTTATTGGGTCGCTCTCTTTTTCTTTTAGGACTGAATTTTGAATGGCTATGTTTACTGGATCTGTCCATATTTACCTGCTGGGTAAGGATCGAATTTGAGTCGATTCTATTTAGCCGTTTCCAGAACATATTCTCAAGAAGGTTTGTGGGCTTTTGAAAAAAAAAAAAAAAAAATTTAAAACATCATACGCGACGAACGCAATATTTTTATATTACAGTTTTCATTTTTTTAAAGAAAATTCGTTAAAATCGTTTGGACGAAAGAGGAGAAAAGCGGGAGCGCAATCAGGTTGAGAGAAATAGAACGGAGACAACGAGGTGGACCTCATTCGTGGGAGAGAGAAGAATAGTTGGCGAGAACCTGACAGGATTCTGGAGGTACCCGAGGGTTGTGGTGTTGAAGGCGTAGCAAGGGTATGGTACGGTATGGAAAGGAAGAGAAGGGTATGGAATGGAAGAGGAAAGTCAGTCGACTGCAATCACAATGCCCGTCAAACTGGCTGAATGGCGCCCCTGATCTTAAATGCGATACTCCCTTCTCTGGGCCTCGGCCTTCGATTGATATTCTCACAGAGCGGCACCTCCTCTTCCACAAGTTAAAACGTCCCGCTCTCGCTATCGTAACTTCATTTTCCACTTTCACGGCTGCGATTGCACTAAGAAAGTCCCTTTCAAACGCGAGTGCAACGCGATGATTGTTCCCTCTTCGTTGAACTGAGAAGCCAATGAGAAGCGTTAATTCGCAATGTATTCGGTTCCTGTGACGCCAAGTCCCTAAATACGTCCGAGGCTGTCAGCAAACTGCGACAAATAACGAGACACACAACTCTGCAACGGTTGAGTCATCATCCACACAACTTTCCTCAGTCGCGCGTACACGCAGCAATTACTGTTGCTCCAACCTCTTTGCCTCATGCGCTTTTTGTTCAATCTATACGAACTTCTTAGAACTAAACTACGTAGAAATCAATAATGAAATTCCACCTATGAACTTTGCCATCCAGACTCAGGTCACAATGTACACCTATTTCATTCGCGACGTTCCATTTTGTGCATCGGAAGGGTGTTGGCTTTATTTAGCGAGGAATCGTTCAACTTTCAACTTCAAAAAGTCCCCTAAACAGGTTTGTTGAAGACAAATAAGATTGATAGCCGGTTTTCCTATGGTGCTCTGAGAGACTGCCGTTGAGGAATTTTGGGACGTAATTAGAGACGTCGCAATCTACGTAAGAATGTTCGTTATCTAGGATATATCTTTTTTTCAAGAATGTAATGAGCTTGAGAGACCTGTTATGAAGGTGAAATAATTGACGGCACTGAGTCCTGCGATGTGGTTATGAATGACTTCTTTAGCCAGTAGGGCATGTGGTGGAGTGGAACCTCTCACAGTTATCGTAGTTTTTTAGTACCATTTTTGCACTGATTTACGACAATTTGCGAAGATGCGTTTAAATTGATTTTCAATGACGGTTTGGGTCAAATTAGTAAATTTTCTTGTGGCGTGAATTGCGAATTTTGCAATCTATCGCCCGTCAGATCTCGAAGAGAAAACTGAGACGGTAGAAAATGAAACGAACAGCTGGAAAATGGAACAGAATGGAGGGCCGTATTTTAAATTTCTGGTGCGACACACCACACAACTCTCCTTTCTTTCTCACCCCCCTCCCCCACGGATAACATGCCATCGTTTTGGAGTACACATGTACCATATGAGACGGATTTATGTAGAAAGAAATGCATTAAAATACGTTTTCTTCGGCGGTTTTACATTCCTTGGCACAACGTATTTATGTAATCGGCCGAGAAAACAAACATGTTGAGCACTCCTCCCATCTGTACAAAGCCATCTGCCTAGGAGTCATTGGCTACTGCCCTGTTGTCTGGTGTAGCAAACCCACAGTCAGTCAAAAGAGAGTATTGGCCCAATCCCAGACAGCTGCGCAGAAGTGGGTCACCAAGGCCTACAAGACGGTATTGACAGAAGCACTCCAAGTGATCACTAATCAGTTACCAGTTGACTTGGCCGTTAAGGGCAAAGTAGACAAGAGAAATTTGAAACGGGAGCATCCCTCACTCTGGGCTGAATTCCGTGCGGATCTCTCTAGAGAACGAAAACTTGTCGTCATTGATGAGAATCTTCGTCAAAGGGACGTGACATGTATGAGTTTTCCCTCCGACTTCCGTGAACATCCTAAGAGAAAGTGGGTTGAGCCAGACCGCTTAACGAGTCAGTTCCTTACGGGTCAAAACGACTTCGCTGCGCGGCTCCACTCCATTTCTCTTTTGTCTTGCGCCTCCCTTTGAGGGTTCAGAAACAGTCATTTTATAAGGAAACAAACCTGTGTGTATGTGTGCCTGTGAAAGTCACTTCCTTACGGGTCAAAACGACTTCGCTGCGCGGCTCCACTCCATTTCTCTTTTGTCTTGCGCCTCCAGCGCAGAAGGAAACCACGTGCTGCTCTTCTGTAGTTCCCACGACATCCCTAACCAGCCTGACTGCTACAATGCAAGCCTATAGCTGTTTCACGTAGTTTGTGAAGAAGGTCACGGCAAAGATACGAGGTCAAAGTAACTGCCCCCCCCCTCTCCCTTTGAGGGTTCAGGAACAGTCATTTGATAAGGAAACAGACCTGTGTGTACGTGTGCCTGTGAAAGCGATTAAGCAAAAATGGCTGAATCAAATCAGCTCAAACATGATGTTTATCCCGCAGGTTACCATGGGACGCCAAAATAAGGATATGAGCAAATTCCACTCAAAACTAACTATAGTCATCGTAGTGATCAAAACACTAAATATTTTTTTCCCTGAAAACAGCCATATTGATTATGATTAAATTTATTACATGCGCAGCACCAAATGACTCGACAACACTATAATTAGTGGCAAAAATCAAGAACACCGGGGAATTTATGTAGAGCTAAGGAAAGTTGTGTGATGCGGCGCACCTGATATTTGATAGTTCATTGTGCTGCTATAATTTCCCCAAGGATGAAAATTTATGTATATTCTAAGCTAGTTGGAACCGATTTTGCTCATAACTTCAATTAGGATGTTGAGTATCAAATGTAGACTGATTTGGTTCAACCGTTTTCTCTAAATGACAACCACACACATATTATGTTCTCAAAAGGCGTTATATGGACTCAGTAGCCCTTAAAATGTGATGATCTGAAGAAAACATTACTTTTTTTCCTGCCACATAACTTTCTTTCCTTCTTTATAGGGCTAAGGAAACTACTACTCATCGAACGAAGTAAACTAATCGGTACTACTGGCTAAATTGAAAAGGACATTTCAAGAACTGGGATAGTAACTAGATGCCTTGCCTTGCTTGGTCCCTAAAATGAGATAAAAGAATGTTACTGCCGAATATAAATCCGAAAATAAAATAGAATATAAATTAAAAAGAGAGACCGAATCTAATGGCTTTTTCCTTGAGAACGAAAGAGCAAGTTGATAATAATTGGCTCACGCGTAGATCAATGAGTTCCGAAATGGAAACAAGTAGTAATTGGAAGAATGTATGACGTTTTACAGAACTGAATTTGCAGAAGTTGACTTTCGTGGGCTGCCGGGGACAAATTGACTCTTCAACAGTCATCGGTGTCGAACTTAAACTCGATTCGTCATCAGCGATCGATTTTGTTTTTCGTCAATCATCAATCGTACTGGATCTCGAACGACTAATGGTGCTGGACGTTAATGAGAAGTCATCTTATTGGAGCTCTGCGCCTTCTGACTAAAGTCCTGGACTAGACAGAATAAAGACAGAATCGAGCGAGTGGAGAAAGTACTCGTTAGTCGCGTTGACTCCAGTTTTCTAGGGAGTAATTTTGGGGTTAAATAAATATTCTATTGACAATTCTCAACAATTTAGAGAGTACAACGTGCCTACCAGGCTGATATGGAATAGGAGATTTCAATTCGGGGGAACGCCGGTTTATTGAAGACCTTTCCCTTGTTCCCAAATTTAATTTTACAGTATTTAAGTGGTTGGTCTAAAAAAGATGTTATCTGTGAACTCAATGAACGGTTTTGCGAAAAATGTCAATTTCCATCATATTTAATGTAAAAATGTCTGGAGCGACGCGTTACGCAGCGTTCCTTCCTCAGCCCCATTTATACTCAGTGAACTTCACGTTGTACGTAGAAAGGCTTAAGATTCCGGATTTTATTGAGGCACTCCTACTCATCCCCCGAACGTCAATAATCAGCCGGTGATTCATGAGAACGTGAACACGACTTTTCTGAGAGAGGGTTCACGTTTAAAAGTTGTATTAAGTGGGACGGCAGTGGTTTTGAATTCCGGATTCTCAGGGGCCCCTAGAAATCATCTCATCAACGTTATCAAACTC